>CANTUV010000031.1:10005000-20005000 GCA_947685225.1 Garcia nutans
TTGAGACATGAGATCCAAAATCTAATTGATAATGGGAAGCTACCCGAGCCCAATAAGCCAAACACCAAAGACAACCAATTACCAAAGTTTAATAGGGTACCACCGCCGGCAACCTTTATGATTGGAGGAGGTTTGCATGAAGATTTTGTCATGTCTTCTTTTCAAGATGTAGGTGGAGAAGCAACCAAAGAAGAAGAGGTATTTGGAGGAATTAAATAAGTTATGGTGGGTAAAGAAGTAACAATTTGTGTTGTCAATGGGTTTTGGGATTCAAGCGATAGTGATGATGATCTTGTATCCAAGAAGGAGGAGTGGACTTGGTCCGAGCCCGAAGAAGATGAAGTAATGAATACTAGATCCGATAAGCTTTATGCAAGGCCACCACCTAAGGAGGTAGAAACTAATAAGGGAAAGGAAGTTGAAGTAGGAAATAAAGAAGACAAAGATGATGCTGTGCCCAAGCAATTGAAAAGAACATAAGCAAGTGTTAGCATTTGGGACTTATTAGCTACTTCTAAAAAGCACTGAGAAACTATGGCCAAATCCTTAGCTAGCATGCCAATTTCTACCTACACAACACCGGAGGAGCTGATCCACTTCATAAAAGTTGGAGGGGTAATGAAATATGAAGAGGTTCAAGAGAAGAGCGAAGTTAATATGGGAGCGGTTTCTTTTTCGGATGCAGACTTACCAGAGGAGGGGAGAGATCACATCCGCCCTCTCTTTATCAAAATAGAAGTCAAAGGGAAGAGGACTCCATGTGTAATGGTCGATGATGGGTCCGCCATAAATGTTTGTCCACTTAAGATATTGCCAAAGCTAGCCATGTCAATAAGGGATCTAAACCCGACAGAGTTAACAATTCGGGCTTATGACAACACTAAGAGACACGTCGAAGGGACTTTCAAAGCTGCTGTCAAGGCTGGCCCAATTGAATCTATTGTTGAGTTTGTTGTTTTAGACATACCGGTTACCTTCGCCTTACTCTTGGGGCGACCATGGTTTCATCTTCTTGGTGGAGTTCCTTCCATCCTTCATCAAAAGATCAAGTTCCCCAATGGAGATGAGATAGTGGTCATTGAAACTGAAGATAATGAGATTGTTAACACTCTAATGGTTGAGAGGCCTCTCAATGATTTTCAAGTAGCTGTAATTTTTGATGATGAAGTAGTGGACTCCAAAGTCTTGAATATGATGAAGAACATGGACTACCTTCCCAGAGCTGGTCTTGGAAAGGGTAAGGCCGGTTTGACAAAGCTACCAGACTTTAGAACTCAAACTTCGAAGAAAGGGTTGGGATATGATGAAAACAACGAGGTCCAGCCAAAGAAGAGTGAGAAGATGAGCTTCCCACCACTTGAAGAGATCTTTGTCAAAGCTCCAGATATGGGACCACTCCAAGAAAAGCCCGAGCCAATCATGTTCATGGGAAAGTTGATCCCGGGTTTTGAAATTTTTACAGATGTGACTAAGCTAGTGTACTAAGTGAAGAAAGAGCTCACCCTGTCAGCCAACAAAGAATCCAATCCAAAAGAGAAAATGAAGCTGTCCTAAAAGCCAAGAAGACTCCGGAGGAGATTGCTGCCCTGGTTGAAGAAAAGTTTGAAGGCATTCTGCCTTATGATTTTGAGAATAATGATCTTGATTTTGATTTTAATTTGTCTGCTTTGTATGAGGATGATGATGTTTTCTTTTCCAAAATGAATGCAATAAAGTTTGATTTTGCTTACTTGTGTGATGTTTCTCCTGATGGTTGCATACATTCAAATAACAGTTACATGAGCATCTTTAATATTAATTCTGTTAACACACAATCATTAAATTTGGGAACAATCAAAAATCCTAAAAATATTAGCATAGCATCCGACCTTACTCCTGATGAGAGAGAGAGATTTGAAAAAATATTCAAAAAATATGAAGAAGTGTTTGCTTGGTCTTATGAGGATATGCCTAGAATAGATCGAGACATAGTCGAGCATCATATTCCTACTTACACTCACATGAAACCTATCAAACAAAAGCTTAGGTGATTAAGACCTGAGTAGGCTGAATTGGTTAAAGAAGAGGTCACTAAGCAAATACAAGTGAAGTTCCTTGAAGTGATAGAATATCTAGATTGGCTAGCCAACATAGTACCTGTGCCAAAGAAAGATGGAAGGATAAGGGTCTGTGTGGATTATAGAGATTTAAACAAGGCTTCCCCTAAAGATGATTTTCCTTTACCTAATATAGATGTTCTCATTGATAGTGCAGCCTCTAGCATGCTACACTCGTTTGTAGATGGATTTTCCAAATTTTTCGGATACAATCAAGTGTTAATGGCCCAAGAGGATAAAGCCAAAACTGCTTTCATTACTACATGGGGTATATTTTGTTATAGGGTGATGTCATTCGGCTTAAAGAATGCTGGGGCAACCTACCAAAGGATGGCCACCACACTATTTCATGACATGATGCACAAAGAAGTTGAAGTATATGTTGATGATATGATGGTTAAATCAAATACAAGAGAACAACACTTCCAAAACTTGGAATTATTCTTTGATAGAGCTTTGAAATATAAGCTAAGATTGAACCCGAAGAAGTGTGTGTTCGGGGTTACCTCAGGTAAATTATTGGGAAATGTGATTGGTCCGAATGGCATTGAGATTGATCCTGACAAAGTTAAAGCAATCAGGGATATGCCAGCCCCTAAGACAGAGAGAGTTGTTCTGGGATTTATTGGTAAATTACAATACATTAACAGATTCATAGCAAAACTCACAACAATTTGTGAGCCTATCTTCAAATTGCTTAGAAAGAATCAGCCAGTCATATGGAATGAAGAGTGTCAAAAAGCCTTTGAGCGAATAAAAGAGTATTTGTTGAATCCACCTATTTTAAAACCACCTAAACCTGGCAAACCTCTATTACTATACTTAGCAGTAGAAGAAGAGTCGATAGGAGCCATGCTAGCCCAAGCAGATGAGTCAGGGATTGAGCATGCAGTTTACTATTTGAGTAGAAATCTCCTACCTTATGAAATCAAGTATAGTATCATTGAAAAAATCTGTATAGCCGTGGTTTGGTCTTCTAAGAAGTTGCGGCATTACTTTCAATCGTATAGTGTGCAATCAATTTCCAGGTTGGATCCAATGAAGCACTTAAGAGAGACACCCTCTTTGATTGGGAAGTATGGTCGGTGGTTGATAATATTAGAAGAATTTGAGATTTAAAATGTAATCAGGAAAATAATCAAAGGTAGAGCGGTGGCAGAATTCCTAGCCCAACAACCATTACCAGATAGCGAATAGGTAATCTTGGAATTTCCGGATGAACATTTAGAAGCAACTGAAGTACAAGGGTGGAAAATGTATTTTGATGGAGCAGTAAACAGGAAAGGAGCAGGTTTGGGAGTTATACTAGAATCGCCCGAAGGGGTACTTATCCCTTTAGCCAAAAAGTTAAAATTTAGGGAATCCAATAAAATGGTGGAATATGAAGCTTGTATTTTCGGTTTGGAAACCCTAATGATTATGAAGGTGGATAAGGTGGAAGTTTTTGGCGATTCATTACTAGTAGTATCCCAAGTAAATGGAGAGTGGGAGTTGAAAGAAGAAAAATTAAAACTATACCACCATTACTTGACCATGATGAAGAAGAACTTTAAGGAGTGTAGGTTTATACACCTATCAAGAGAAGATAATAAGATGGATGATGCCCTAGCCACATTGGCTTCGGTATGGGAAAATCCTGTCAGTTTATTTCTTAAGCCTCTGATTTTGACCAGTTCATCAACTCCTTGCTATGAATATGAGACAATCATGGAAATTGATACAGACCATGATGCGTGGTATGATACTATAAGGCAATTTTTGAAAGAAAGAGAATACCCGCCGGGGGCAACAAAGAAAGAAAGAAGAGCTATAAGGCGGTGGTCATTGCAATACATCACATTTCATGGAGAGTTATATCGAAGATGGCCTGATGGGGTGCATTTAAGATGTTTAAGAAAGCCTGAAGAGGAGCATATCATGTCAGAAATACATGCGGGAAGTTGCGATCCGCATATGAGTAGTTTGGCCCTAGTTAAGAATATTTATTCTTAAAGTACCGAATCCGTCATCATAGATCCTCTCCTTATAGACCAAAGGCTAATGGTGTAGTAGAAGCAACGAACAAAACAATTAAGAAAATTCTATCCAAGATGACCAAGACTTATAGGGATTGGTCAGAGATGCTTTCCTTTGCTTTATGGGGATATAGGACAAGCGTGTGAACACCTACTGGAATGACACCATTCTTTTTGGTTTACGGGATGGAAGCGGTGTTGCCAATTGAAATAGAAATCAAGTCATTGAGAGTAGTCTTGGAAGCCAAACTGCCTGAAATAGAATGGGTAGCAAGCAGATATATACAGTTAGCTTTACTAGAAGAGAGAAGGTTAAAGGCACTGTATCATTACCAACTGTATCAAAAGAAGATAGCTCGGACCTACAATAGAAGGGTTAAAATCAGAAAGCTCAGAGTCAGGGATTTGGTGTTGAAGCAATGTAAGCCTAATGTATTTGATCCAAGAGGGATGTTCAGGCCTAGCTGGGAAGGGCCATATGTCGTGAAACGAGTCATGAACAAAGGTGCGGTGAAGTTATCAGACATGGATGGGAATGAATTTAGTGAGCCAGTGAACGTCGACAGGTTGAAGAGGTTTTATGTATAAATAAAAAAAAAGGAAGCTCGCTAGGTTGAAAACCCAAAAAGGGCGACCTAGGCAAAAGTTAGAGCAGTCCGCTAGTTTTAAAAATTCGAAAGGGCGGGCTAGGCAACAATTAGGGCTAAATGAGAGAAAATTGTTAATTAGAAAACCCGAAAGGGCTAGTTGGCAACAGGAGTGATATTGTGTATGCTGGCTTTATGTTTGGTTGTTCCCCAATTTAATAAAACAGAATTAATGTTAAAATTATTTTGTGTGCACTGTTATAAGAATTTGACCAGATATGGATGAAATAAATAAACAAAATAGCAAAAGGTGATGACAAATTTTAAATGGAAAAGAAGCATCTTTTATTACTTTAATTATTTTTCATCCTAACAATACACTTTCTGAATTGATAAATGCAAAATCTATGGCAAACGATAAGTATAATGTGCAGGCCAGCTTTGCCTCAGCCGAAGTAGGCTTCAATCAAGCAAGGCATGTCTAAATCGGGAGTAAAGTCAAAATCGCGAGGCTCAGCTCCGTACTGATGGCCAAGTCGGCGAGGATCATAGCATGTACCTTGACGAAGAGTAGCAAGGGGAACATACATCAAGTATGTTCACATGGTGATACAAGAAATCTTCCACCAAGGTACCAACCAACGGATATTGACTTCAGAGCGTGAGTGGATCTAGTTAACCCAGTCAGCATATGAAGAAGTAGGATGGAGTAGTCTCCTAGCAGAATGATGACATGGCAGATATCTGGCAAAATCCATGGATGGAGTATCAAGCAAACAAAGACGATCCTAAAGCCAAATCTATGAAGAAAGAATTAAATTAAAAAAAAAGGTCCGCTAAGTTGAAAACTTGCAAGGGCAGCTTAGGTAAAAATTAGGACAGCTCGCTAGTTCCGAAAACCCACATGGGCAGACTAGGCAAAAATTAGAGCAATAAAAAATATTTATAATAAAAAAAGTCCGCTAAGTTGAAAACCTGCGAGGGCAGCTTAGGCAAAAATTAGGACAGCTCGCTAGTTTCGAAAACCCACATGGGCGGACTAGGCAAAAATTAGAGTAATAAAGAAAAGAAGAAAAAAGAAAACCTAAATTGAAAACCCAAAAGGGCAGTTTAGGTAATTACCTGAAGTAGCGACGGACTCCCGGTCAGTCTCTTTGTCAATCCTGATTTAAGTTAGTCTAATCCAACTAAAGTCTCGGCTAAGATCACAGGTATCGGCGACAAGCCTCCTTCCATTTGGTCCATAATATCCAATACTCATAGATCAATATCGCCATCAGAAGAGACAAGCAAGAATTGACCAAGCAAGCAAAGACAAATCATGCGTCCCCATGCCTTAGTAGGAGCCAAATGAGAGAGACAAAAATCAATCAAGGGAGCAACTAGAATTTTTTCACCTCTAATCAGCCGAAGAACTTCAGGCTTTGAAATTTGAAATAACATCCACATCTTCTGTTGAGTTTTGGAAATCAATGTGGGTAATGCCATTTGTTGATTATTTGGATATCCAAGGATGGCCTCAAATTCTTCAATCAAGGGACATATTTCAAAGCCATTAATTTTGAATGTCCTAGAATCCACATTCCAAAAGGAAGATATGGCATATAAGAAGGAGTGGTCCAATTTAACATTTTGAAGACACTTTAAAACATCAAGTTTTGACCATGAAATTTGTTTCCAGTGAATGGCATCCATATTCTTAAATAGAATTTTTATCTTCTTTAAATGATGTTCTGTCATGGTTGATGAATGAAAGAAAATCAAAATTGTTAAAGACATTTTTTACGTTGAAATGGAAAGTCTTTTAGCTTATGTATGTAATTAGGCATAAAAGGTGATTTATATAGGGAAAATAAGCTTTTCCAAAATTGATAAGGAAAAGGTGATGAGAAAAGGGCAGAACCATGTTGTATAAGGAAAAGAATTAGCGACAAAAGTCCTTTACCGTATTTGGCTTTTGTGGTGATGCTGTGTAAATATTGAAACATAAAAAAAAGTATAATAATTGTGATGCAGTAACGATGAAAAGTGAAAAAAAAAGGAAGTTAGTTATAGTAAAGGCAGAAATTATGTATTATTATTTTTATGCTTATTGTACAATGTTTATACAATTGATTCAATATTTATACATCACTAAGAGGGTGGTGGTAGGTCATCAAATAAAGCCCTGAAAAAGTCATCGCCTGTTGGAGGAGGAGGCAAATTGCTCGTCTCGAGTCCGCCCAAAGAGGGAGCACCAAAATCCCTATTACCTTGGAGTTCTGATCTGTCACGGTCATCATCGAAAGTTGATGAAAGGATCTCATGGTCATCAGTCTGGGGGCCTCTTGATGAAGAAGCGCCAGGATCCCTCATCCCTTGAAATCGGAAGTCTCAGAAATTCTGTTCGAATTGATGATATAAATTTTTGAAATGAGAAGCCTGCTGATGACTTGCAGCCAACTCTTCTTGAAGTTTCTTATTTTGATCTTCAAGCATCCGCTGTGAGCCAGAAGGGAAAAAGGTAAGAGCATACATAATCATGCATACATATAGCATAAATTACCATGAAATAAGAGAACTTACCAGGTAATTCATATCAATGCCCTACGGATGAGATGGCATATCTGGTGGGCTAGAATGAGCAAATGACGGGGGCAGTAAAAGAAGGTCCAGCCTCATGATCAAATGAGCCAACAGCCTGCAACAATCATTAAAGAATCAAAAAAGAAAGAAGCAATTGCAAGGGAAAAATGAAAAAGGTTTACCTGAGAAGTGTTAGCCCCAAGATGTGGAACGAATTCTCCTGCATCTCCATGATGTTCCTCTTCATCTCTACCCTCATTTCCTTCGGGAATCTCCCGTATGCCAACAGTAGATACATCAAAGTTCAACAACCTTCTTTGAATAAAATGGGCATAAAATGCACCTGGTAGATGAAGAAATGACTCTACACCATAACAATACCGAGCCGACCAACATGCATCCTCCGGCATTGACATAATATTTAAAGTATATTTCGAGCAATGCATTGAAACCCTCCGCTGCTCTGGACCAAGAAACCACCCATAAACTCTCTCTCCGAGAAACCAGCCACTAGACATTGGGCCAGCGATGACTCGGCAAGAATGTTGGAAAGATAGCGCAGCCTTCATAAAGGGAGACCAGTTTGTTCTCTCTTCTAGGTTCCACCAAGCCAAATTCACTTGCAAAATAACATAAGGTAAGTAAACTTTCACATAAAATTTAAAGCATACTAATGCTATTTTACCTGGTCCCAGGTTAAGCGACTCAACACAAAGCGGTGAGTATGCACATAGTGAGAACCGGGAACGTTCACACGATCTGATAGCCAGAGATTTAACCTTGGATACCCGACCCTCTCTCGAAAAATATCAGGTACCCTCACAAGGTTATGCTCGTATGCCCATGCCTACAACAATAATAAAGATCAAATTCATGCAAGAAAAGAGTGGAATTGACATTGGTAGAAGAAGAGTACCTCAAAAACCGCCATTAAGCCGGCGAAAGACTTCTTATTTCGGAAAATTTTATCAAGACCATGGTAAAGACAGGCGAGACCAGCTTCACCCCAGCCAGAAAATGGTACTGTTCTAAAATAAGAAAGGGCCCTCAACACTGACAAATGGATGGAGGATTCAGTGCTGCCTAAGATGGTCGACCCAAGCAAATATAACAAAAATGAGCATATTGTTGGGCCGTGTCCCTATGAACTCATCCTTCATAGTTCATCCAATAATTACGAATTGGCTCAATTTTTATCTTAAAAGGCCCTTTATATGATGGTTCCATGCCAATTAATTGCTAAATTTCTTCAAATGTTAAAATATCGTTGGTCAGAGGAACCGGAACACCATCATATTGAAGGTCGGTTATAGCAGTAAAATTGACCGGACCAATTGTCATCTCTCCAATGGGCAAGTGAAAAGAATGAGTTGTGTCCAACCATCGTTCTGCAAGTGCCTGGACTACGCTCCGGTCTATTAGATATTTCTCGGATGGCAATTGTAAAATGAAGCTCTCAAAGCCGCAATCTCGGATAATCTGCCTTACCCGAGAAGACACTACATCATACCATTGTCAGGCTTTGTAAATACACCCTCCGGCCGGAACAACGCAATGATCACGCTAACATGGAGCCAAGTAAGTTAATACCATGTAAGTACATATTATTCTATCTGCTTAAATTAATTTATTTTTCCTAAATTTTCTAAAAGATAATAATATAAAAATATAAATAAAAAAATAAAAACAAATACAATAATAATAAAAGAGCATAATATAAAAACATAAATAAATAATAATAATAATAAATATTAACATAAACAACTAACAGAAATTAAAAAAAGAATAAAAAGAATAAAAAAGAAAAAAATATAATAAAAAAGAAGAAAAAACAAAAAAATATATATATAATAAATAAATAAATAAAAACAAATAACAGAAATACGAATAAAAAAAAAGAAAGAAAGAAGAAGAATGATTACCGCACTTTTTTAGTTTGAACAACGATGAAGCGGCATCCCGGCTAATATATCTATATTTCTATTTTCATGATGCCGAATAAACTCTAATAAGTCAGCATTAGAATGAGTCCCTGACCTTGAAGCATGCATTTTTTTAAAAACTATGTGTTAAATTTGAAATAATTTGAGAGAATTATAGAAATTATAGATTTTGCTGTAAATGAAATGAAGAAATTCGTTGGTTTATATAGAGAAACGGCAAGGAAAAAAATAAAATTCAAAAGTAAGTTTTACTATTCATAAATAGTAAACTTTACTATTGATGAATAGAAAATTTTACTATTTATAAATAGTAAATTACTATTTATAAATAGTAAATTACTATTTACTACTATTTATAAATAGTAAGTTACTATTTATGAATAGTAAATAGTGCATAAACAGTGACTACATAGTAAATAAACAGTAAATTCAATTATTCACTTTAATCATTCAAATGCTTGCGTGTGTATAAATATTTTTACATACAGTGGGCAAGGAGAAGACATATGCATAAAGATTAGTCAAACTTTTTGAAACCAAAAAAATATTTTTTTGCAGATAATTAAATCTTTATTAACTCGGGTCCAGAACCCAAATTTTCCTTAGGTCTAGAACCTAGAATCTCTTCTAAGTCCAGAACTTAGCTCGGGTCCAGAGCCCAAATTTTTCTTAGGTCAATAACCTAGAATCTCTTTTAAGTCCAGAACTTAGCTCGGGTCCAGAACCTAAATTATGATTAGGTCCAGAACCTAGAATTTTCCTTAAGTCCTGAACTTAGCTCGGGTCCAGAACCCAAATTTTCCTTAGGTCCAGAACCTAGAATCTTTCCTAAGTCCAGAACTTAGCTCGGGTCCAGAACCCAAATTTTTCTTAGGTCCAAAACAAGAATCTTTTCTAAGTCCAGAACTTAGCTCGGGTCCAGAACCCTAATTCTCTTTAGGTCCAGAACCTAGAATCTTTCCTAAGTCCAGAACTTATCTCGGCTTCAAAACCCAAATTATCCTTAGGTCCAGAACCTAGAATCTCTTCTAAGTCCAGAACTTAGCTCGGATCCAGAACCCAAATTATCCTTAGGTCCAAAACCTAGAATCTCTTCTAAGTCCAGAACTTAGCTCGGGTCCAGAACCCAAATTATCTTTTGGTCCAGAACCTAAAATTACGCTTAGGTCCAGAACCTAAAATTATCCTTGAGTCCGAAACTCGAACCGGGTCCAGAACCCAAAACCTCAACCATCTCAAAAATTAAGTCTTATTGCTTTTCACTCTCTTTCACTAAAGTCTCAGATCATTGAAGCAAGGGGTAAACTCTTGACCCTTAATTTTTGACCCAGTCCGGTCTAATATATTTTAATTAGTCTAAAATAATTTTTGTGTTATCTTAATTGAATAACATTAGTTTTAGTATTTATAATTAATAAATAATAATAATAATAATAAACAAATAAATAAAAATAAAAATCGGCGACAAAAAATTTCGTCGCCGAAAAGGGGTCGGACGAAATGGCCCGCAGGCAATTTCGCAGCCCGCAGCAACTTTTTTGCCAGTGAAATTTTTCCGTATCAGTTTTTTTCGCCAGCAAAATTTTTCCGACGCAATATTTTTTCGAAACCAAATTTAATTTGGTTTCGGTTTCTTTTTTTAATTAATGATAGATTCCGTGAACAATTAAGATTAATCATCAAAATCTTGTATAAATAGACTAAAAAACAATACATAAGGGATCGAAATTTATGAGGAAAATCGAGTGAAGGAAAAACTTATGAAAGTTATCTGACTTTAAAACTTTTTTGGCAGAGATTAACGATCGAACTTTTGAGAGAAGCAAACAAGCAATTCAATCCATCAAAGGCAACCATCTTGCCTTTGCTCTTGTTCATCCAAGAAGTAATTTTTGGTGGAACCAACAAATGAAGGTATGAATATTTAATTTTTTCACAGTAGCTTGAATCATCCAATTGTTACTTTTGATTCTAAAAACCTTAATTCATTTCTTTGTTTTCCAAAAATCTTAAAATTGTTGTTTTTGTTTCTTCAAAATTTTAAAATCCTAATCTACTTTCCAACTTTTCAAAACCTTAAATCGTTTCAAAATTTACCAAAACCCTAATCTGATTTCTAATTTTCCAAAATCCTAAATTGAATCTTTTTCTTTCTAAAAACCCTAAAAAATATCTTTTCTGTTTGTATAAATATTAAATCGTTTTGTTTATTTTCATAAAGCTTCATAAAACTATAAATTGTTTTTCCAAATTCTAAAATCTAATACATTCTCCGAAACACTAAAAACCCTAATTCAACTTTAAAACCAAGATAGTAACCTCAAACCAATTATTCTAAACCCTAGTTTTCTTAAACCCTAATTTTTCTAAATCCTAATCTTTAAAACTCTAAAACCTTATAAACCTAAATATTAAAATTCAACACAGTAAGTAGCTAATAATCATAAATATAATGTTTTAAAGTGTCCAAACCCTAATTTTATGATTTCACTCCTCAAACACTAATTTGGTTAATTAAAGAACTTTATCAACCTCTTAAATTATAAAACTTTAATCTATTTCAATTCCTTTAAAACTTACAGTAGCTTAAACCCATAAATTCCAAAACCCTAAACACATTAGATAAAGAATCTTAAATAGAAACAGTAGCCCTAATTTGATTCTTTACTTACTTTATTTATTTTTATATTTGATTATGTAGTCTATTATATGCTTTAATTTATTTTCAATGCTTTGTTTATTTATTTAAGTTCAATGCTTGATTTATTTAGTTTATCATGGATGGATGTTTACATTCTATTGATGTTTGATATCTTTGATGAATGATTTATTTATGATGAATGGTTATTTACTTTTATCGATTTATTTAGATTTCCAAATGTTGTAAGAGGTATGTTTCCACTTGCTGGGTATCTCATTAGTCAAATATCATGTAATTTAAATTGCTTTTTCTATTTTAGAACCAATATAAAGGACATGTTTCTACCTTTCGGTGGGTGTCCTATTTAGGCATGGATTATGTAAGGGCATGTTTCCATCTTCGGATGGGTGTCCATTTATTTATTTTGCTTGGATATTGTTTTGATTTTCAATATATCGATGCTTTATTTTTATTATTGTGTGTAATATGGATAATGTTGTTATATTTAAGAATTTTATAATATTAAGACCTATAAAGGAGGCTGATTCCAATGAATCGGGCGTTGTAGGGGTGCTGGGCCATTTCTCACCTTCCCCACATGTACCCAACTTTTCGAACCCATTAGGGAGTTGGGGATTCCTTAGGAATCGAGTAATCCACCCTTTTCTTTTTCCCGGCCAGTCCGGGTAGCGACTCCATTTTCTTCGGACTTATGTCCGTATTTTCTAAGGCCCCGAGCCTAAACAGTGCCGAGGTCACAAGAACCATTCCACCGGGAGTGGGGGCAAAAATCCCCGCTCACAGTGAGGAAGTAGTCTTGGAATTTTTTGATGAACATTTAGAGGCCATAGAAGTATAAGAATGGAAGATGGACTTTGATGGAGCAGTAAATAGAAAGAGAGTAGGTTTGGGAGTAATACTAGAATCACCTAAAGAGAAGCTCATTCCTCTAGCTAAGAAGTTGAGGTTCAGGGCAACCAATAATATGGTGGAGTATGAAGCGTGTATCTTTGGTTTGGAAACCCTGATGATTATGAAGGTGGACAAGGTGCAAATCTTTGGTGATTCCTTGTTAGTGGTATACCAAGTGAATGGAGAGTGGAAGTTAAAAGAAGAGAAGTTAAAACCATACCATGATTATTTGATCATGATGAAGAAGTACCAAGAGAAGAAAATCAAATGGCCGATGCCCTAGCCACATTGGCTTCGGTGTGGAAAAATCCTGTCAAATTATTTCTTAAGCCTCTGATTTTGACCAGTTCATCAGCTTCTTGTTATGAATATGAGACAATCATGAAAACTAATATAGACCATGATGTGTGGTATGACACCATAAGACGGTTCTTGAAAAATAAGGAATACCCATTTGGGGCAACAAGGGAAGAGAGAAGAGCCATAAGCTGATGGTCCTTACAATACATCACCTTTCATGGAGAGTTGTATCGAAGATGGCCCGATGGGGTGCACTTGAGATGCTTAAGGAAGTCTAAAGTTTAGCAAATCATGTCAGAAATATATGCGGGAAGTTGTGGTCCACACATGAATGGGTTAGCTTTGGTTAAGAAGATAATTTGACAAGGTTACTATTGGTTGACCATGGAGAGAGATTGTATTGAGTTTGTGAAGAAGTGCGAGCAATGTCAAATGTATGGTAATTTGAATCACATGTCCCCTGAAGAATTACATTTTATGTCTTCACCCTGGCCCTTTGCAACTTAGAGGATTGACATTGTAGGAGAGATGCATCCAACGGCTTCAAACGGTCACCGTTTTATTATATTAACAGTGAATTATTTTTCAAAATGGGTTGAAGCTGAATTTTTCGACAAGCTGGGGGCAAGATAAATGGCTAAGTTTATGGGAAAAAAAATTAATCTATAGATATAGGGTCCCACACAGTGTGATATTAGACAATGGAGTATAGTTTCAAGGAGTAGTTAGAGACTTATTCTCAAAGTATCAAATCCATCATCACTGATCTTCCTCTTATAGGCCGAAGGCTAATGGTGCAATAGAAGCAATAAATAAGACAATTAAGCAGATTCTGTTCAAGATGACCAAGACATACAAGGATTAGTAAAAAATGCTTCCTTTTGCTTTATAGGGATACAGAACAAATGTACAAACCCCAACTGGAATGACACCATTTTCCTTAGTTTACGGGATGGAAACAGTGTTGCCAATTGAGATTGAGATCAAATTGTTAAGGGTGGTCCTAGAAGCTGAATTGCTTGAGACAGAATGGATAGTGAGCAGATACACACAGTTAGCTTTATTAGAAGAAAGAAGGTTAAAAGCTTTATATCATCATCAGTTGTATGAAAGAAAGATAGCTCGGGCATACAATAGAAGGGTTAAGATCAAGAAGTTTAAAGTCGATGACTTAGTGTTGAAGCAGTGTAAGCCTAATGTCCCTGATCCAAGAGAAAAATTTAGACCTAGTTAGGAAGGACCGTATTTTGTAAATCAAGTCATGAACAAAGGTGTAGTCAAGATATCAGACATGGATTGGAACAAGTTTAGTGAGCTAGTGAACATTGACATGTTGAATGGTTATTTACTGAATTTTACTTAGTCACTCCTCATAGATTCATTCAAGTAGAGAAGAATGAATCTTGATTCCTTCCCATCAAAGTGGTATCAAAGCTAGTTCATTAGTTCATTGGTTGTTTGCTTGTTTGAATGATGGAGGTGAATGCGAGTAAAATGGTTTGTTTGGATGGCACAAATTATCATAAGTGGAAAGGAAAAATGAAAGATTTTATTATTGTGAAAAAGTTGTATTTACCTGTATTTACTTCTCAAAAACTTGAGTCTAAATCCAATGAAGATTGAGAATTTGAGCATTTACAAGTATGTGATTTTATTAGATAATGGGTAGAAGATAATATGTTGAATCATATTGTTAATGAAACAAATGCTAAAACCTTGTGGGAAAAGCTTGAAACTTTGTATGCTTCGAAGACTGGAAATAATAAGTTGTTTCTACTTAAATAAGGTATACACTTGCAATATAGAGAAGACAACTCTATACTTGATCATGTGAATGAATTTCAAGGTATCTTTGATCAATTATCTGGCGTGGGTGTCAAATTTGATGAAGAGGTTATTGGACTTTAGTTGTTGAATACTCTTCCTGACTCATGGAAAAACTTTCATGTATCTTTGACTAATTCTGCCTTGAAAGTGGTGCAACCATGCTGTATGCAAAGACTAGTGTTTTGAATGAAGAGATGAGAAGAAGAAATCAGGGGGCATCTACTTCACAGTCAGAAATTTTAGTTACTGAAACAAAAGGGAGAAGTAAATGTAGGAGTCAAGATCAAAATAGAGGCAAGAGAATGAGTAAATCAAAATCAAGGTATAAGAACCTTTAATGTCATTACTGTGGTAAACCAGGGCATATCAAGAAATATTGTTTCAAGTGGAAGAAAGAAAACAAGGCAGACAAAGGAAAGCAAGAAAGGAGAGGCAATGATAACAATACTGATTGTGTTTCCACTACCACTTTAGATGATGATTTGACTATAGTTTATTAAGAAAATATGGTCAATGTATCCTATGGTAATAATGCTTAGGTTCTTGATAGTGGTGCATGCTTTCATGTTACATTAAGGAATGATTTCTTCATATCTTATACTCCGAGTGAATTTGGAGTTTTAAAGATGGGTAATGATGGAGTGTCAAAGGTGATAGGGATTGGAACTATTTATTTAGAGATCCAAAATGGAACAAATTTAGAGCTCAAGAATGTTAGACATGCACCTGACATTAGGTTGCATTTGATCTCTACTAGTAAGCTTAATGATGATGGCTATTACAACACTTTTGATGATGAAAAATGTAAAATCAACAAAGGTTCCTCAGTTGTGGGTAGAGGAAAGAAGGCTTCGGGCTTATATTGGTTCCAAGCTTCGTTCTCTACAGATCTTGTCAATACAGTTGAAGGTGATAACTCTTCAGAATTATGGCATAAGAGGCTGAGACATATTAGTGAGAAGGGACTTGATTGTCTAGTTAAAAGAAATTTAATTTTGGGATTGAAAGGTGCAAAGTTAGATAGGTGTGTTCATTGCTTGGTTGGAAAACATAAGAGAGTTTCTTTCAAACATCATTCTCCTTCCAGGAAAAATGATTTGCTTAAGCTGGTACATTCAGATGTATGTGGCCATTTGAAGGAAAAGTCATTTGGTGGTGCAATTTACTTTGTTACCTTTATTGATGATCATTCAAGGAGACTTTGAGTTCATACCTTAAAGTCCAAAGATCAAGTTCTTGGTGCCTTTAAAGAATTTCAAGCTTCTGCTAAGAGATAAACTGGAAAGAAGTTGAAATGTATTTGTACTGATAATGGTGGTGAGTATTGTGGGCTTTTTTATACATATTGTAGAAAATAGGGTATCAAACATCATAAGACACCTCCCAAGACTCCTCAGTTGAATGGTTTGGCAGAAAGGATGAATAGAACATTGATGGAGAGAGTCAGATGTGTGCTTTCAGAGGCTAAATTGCCTAACTCCTTTTGGAGTGAAGCTTTGTACACTGTTATACATGTGATTAATCTAACTTCCACTATTGCATTGGGAAATGATATTCCAAATAGGTTCTGGTATGGTAAGGATGTTTCCTACGACTACCTACGAGTGTTTGGTTGCAAATGCTTTGTGCATGTTTCCAAAGATGAGAGGTCCAAGTTAGATGCCAAGACTAGACAGTGTATCTTCATTGGCTATAGGCAAAATTAGTTTGGTTACAGATGCTATGATCTAATTTAGAAGGAACTTGTCAGAAGTCATGATGTAGTATTTGTAGAAGATCAGACTATTGAAGATATCAACAAAGTGGAGAAATCAAAGCCTCAGACTGGTGGTTTGATTGACTTAGACTTATCTCCTACAACTCATGTGCCTGATGCAGTTGAGGTTCAAAATCATAGTGATGTGCAAAATGATAATCAAAATGCAGATGAGGTTGGTGCTCCTGAATATGAAGCAGTTGATTATCAACAAGAGGCACATGTTAAGGAACTTGAAGTTCCACTTAGGAGGTCTACCGGAGATTGAACGTATTCTACCAGATATTCACCTAATGAGTATATACTCTTGACAGATGGAGAAGAACTTGAATGCTATAAAGAGGCTATTAAGAGTGAGAAAAAGACAGAATGGATTGCAATTATGAAAGATGAAATGCAGTTTTTAGCTGATAATCACACCTTTGAATTAGTAAAGCTTCCTAAAGATAGAAAAATCTTGAAGAATAGGTGGATCTATAAAGTAAAACAAGAAGAGAATTCCTTATCTCCACTATACAAAGCTAGACTAGTTGTTTAAGGCTTCAGTCAGAAAAAGGGAGTTGATTTTGAGGAGATTTTCTCACCAGTGGTCAAGATGTCATCAATTCATATTATTTTGGGATCAGCTGCTAATCTTGTTTTATAGGTTGAGCAAATGGATGTTACAACAACCTTCCTTCATGGTGACTTAGAGAAGAAAATCTATATGGAACAACCTGAAGTTTTTATAGTGAAAGGAAAAGAAAATTATATTTGCAAACTGAGAAAGAGTTTGTATGGGCTGAAACAAGAACCTAGGCAATGGTATAAGAAGTTTGAGTCAGTTATGGTTCAACAAGGCTACAAGAAGACTACTTCTGATCATTTTGTTTAGTGTAGAGATTTTTTGATAGTTATTTTATCATCCTGTTACTATATTTTGATGATATGCTCATTGTGGATTTTAGTTAGTTAAGAATTGATAATTATTTTGATCATTTGTGTATGTATTTTAGGGTAATTTATTGGCTTTTGATTGATATTTCTTTAAATTTGTGCTTAAGTTTGTTCGAAGTATTTGATCCAAGTTGAAAAACAAAACAATGTAGCTTTAATTCAATTTGATGCATTGAAGAAGATGGAAAGCATAAGACACGACCAAGACACTATGGATTGGACGTGTTCCTTCATCCAAGACAATGAAGCATGACATACTCACAAGACACAGCCAGGTCAAATTGGCTTGGTCATGTCCCTTAGAAAATTTGGCAGAGATAGACACAAGCAAAAGACACGGCCAAGCCATTGGCCGTGTCACATGACACGATGTCTCACCAGAAGGACAAAACAAAGAAGAAGCAAAGAGAATAGGCAGAAGTGAACACATTCAAAAGACATGGCTAAGCCACTGGCCGTGTCACTTGACATTGCTAAGACCTTGGCCATGTCCCATCTAAAGAACAAAGCAATGAAAAGAGACAATATAGAGACATTGGAGAACATATTCAAGAGACACGGCCAAGCCATGTGACACGGCCAAGGCCTTGGCCGTGTCTCACCTAAAGAAGAAGAGGGCAGAATGGTCGTGTCCATAGGGAAATGAGTGACATGACCAAGTCACTCATGACTTAGCCGTGTCTTGTGAGAATTCTTTCAATTTGTTTACATGAGATGTGGGACAAAGTGGGAGACAACAAGTGCTATCTTTTAAAAAGAAATAATAAAAGAAGAAAAAAGGTTTCCTAATTCATGGGATGAATATTTAAATAATGAAAAAAGAGGGAGACAAAGAGAAGTGTGTGAGTTGGCAAGACATGTTTGGTGTCTTAAAAAATTAAAAGAATTGAAAGTGGAGATATACATATACATTGGGGGCTATGTCCTAATCTTGTTCTGAGTTCATCCTCTTGTTCTTTGTCTTGAGAGAGACCATGAACATCACCTTGATCTTCATCTTCTATTTCTTCTATAGACAAGACTCTTAATATTTTTGGGATAAAGTTGGGTGAGCAAGCTCTTGTGAAGGTTAGGGTTTGAAGAAAGCTTGATTGAGGAGTTGGAGGCATGAGAGAGTTACCATTCCATCTTTTAAGAGTAGAGCCGTTGATTAAAGAAGGCTTGTTAGTTCTTCATCATATTCAAAGTGGAGCTAAGAGGAAGACTAGAAGTTCAACTCTTAACATCTTCAAAGGGATTTTTATATTCTCTCTTTTAATTCATTTCTAGATTGTTGTTATTTGTTAAGAACATTAATATTTCAATGGAAATTTGTGATTTGATTTATACTGAGATGATTATTTGTTTTAAATTGATGATGATGAGCTAAATTACTCACGCTTAGGGTTTGTAGTAGATTTTATAAAATGATTTGATTTGATATTTTCATTAATATACCTTGTTATTAGTTGATTGTATTGGATTGAATGTTAGGTTGACAGATTAGCTACCTATTGATCTTTAGATATTGAATAAAGGACCGATGGGTAAAATTTGATATTGGAATTATGCACTCAACTACCCTAAAAATTAATTAGAAATATAAGTTCTAGGGTTTTATTAATTTATAATTTCAAAACAATTGGTTGTTAATTCATGAATGTGAAAACTAATGAATTAGTAATTACTAATTAAACTCAAGGAATAAATTAAAATACAAAGTTATATTAATGGATAATTTGAGAATTAAGTTTTGATTAAATTTATCTACAACCCTAGGTACCATTTCTAGAATTGAATTAATCTTGTACAACCATTACACACATTACTTTTAAATTTAAATTATTTTTCACCATTCCAACATATCACACTCTTGCTTTTCAATTTATTTGTTAATCAAACTATTGCAAAATAATTCCTTCCTTGTGAGACGATCTTGGGGTGATCACCGTTGCTACAATAACCTCGTATACATGTGAGTGTCCCTTATAGTAATGTTAGTCGAGCGCAATAAAAGCTTGAAGAAAGAGTTGAGTAAGTCCTTTGCAATGAAAGATTTAGGGTCAGCAAAGCAGATACTTGGCTTGAGGATCATTCGTGATAGGAAATGTAAGAAGCTGTGGCTATATCAAGAAAAGTATATTTAAAAGGTACTGCAGTGATTTAATATGGCTAAAGCTAAACCTGTAAGTATACCTCTTGCTATGTCATTCAAATTGAGTGTCAAACAGTCTCCTTTTAGTGAACAAGAGAAACAATACATGCAAAAGTTCCTTATGCATCTATAGTAGGTAGCTTGATGTATGTTATAGTTTACACTAGGCAAGACAAAACTCATGCAATTGGTACTGTTAGTAGATTTTTATCTAATCCAGAAAAAGAGCATTGGGATACTATGAAATGGATTTTGAGATATCTCCGTGGCACTGCTAGTTTGAAGTTGTGTTTTAGGATAGGGAAGCCTATTCTCAATGGTTATACAAATTCTAATTTGACAGGGGATGCAGATTCAAGAAAGTCTACTTCTGGATATCTGATCACTTTTGCAGGGGGAGCTGTGGCATGGCAATCTAGATTGCAGAAATGTATTGCATTATCTACTACAGAAGTCGAATTCATTGCAGCGACTAAAACATGTAAAGAATTGCTTTGGATGAAAAAGTTTGTGAATGAGCTTGACTTTATACAACAGAGATATGTCTTATTTTGTGACAGTCAGAGTATTATTCTTCTCGGTAAGAATCCTACTTTTCACGATAAATCCAAACACATAGATATGGGGTATCATTGAATTCGTGATGTTTTTTATTCTAAGCAGCTTGAACTTGAGAAGATACAAACTGATGATAATGGTTTTGATATGTGCACAAAGACTTTACAAAGAGCAAAGTTTGAGACATGCTGTAGAGTTACCGATTTGACAAACTCCTTCACATAGTAGGGAAGGGGGAGAATTGTTAGGTTTTTAGGTTTTCTCCTATGTGAAAAATCCAATATTTGAGCTCATTTTCTTTTGGCCCAATAGGCTATTAATGTTTTAGCATTTATAATGACCTTATATTGCATGTGAGGGGTTATTAGTATCAGCCACCAAAGGAGAAAAGAAAGAGAGAGAGAAAAAAATGGAGAGAAAAGAAAGAATTTTTCTGCTAAAAAATTCACACAGGGCAGTCATGATTTTCCAGAAATTGGACTGCCATCTGTATTCCGATCATGTTGAAATTTGGCTAGCGATTAGAGGACTCATCGTTCTTCATTTTGAACAGTGGAGATCAATTTTTGACGGTTGAATTTCTGACATTTGTAGCTCAAAATTTACTATTTACGTGCATTTCTGCAACATCGACCCGTTTGTCTTTCTCTGACGATCCGATGGTTATTTGTGGTCGGATTTGGCTGAAATTTGGTGGAAACGTTTAGAATTTGTTGTTCTTTAAACTGGACAATGGAGATCATATTTGAACAACCGGAGCTCATCCATTGGCATGAACAGTAGCTATTTTGAGTTATTTTTCTCCATTCTCTTGTTTATTTCTTGTTATTTGGTTGATTTGATGTTGCTACTTTACTTGAGGATTGTTGTAGTACTTACTATAAACATTGATTTTGATAGTGTAGCTCTTTTACTTAGACCAAAAGAGGTTCCGCGGTTTTTATCCTTCACATTGAAGGAGTTTTTCATGTTAAAAATTGTTGTGTTTATGTGTGATTGGTTTTGTGCGCCTTGGGGCAGATTGTTGAATGGTTGTTTGCTGAATTTTAATTAGTCACTCCTCATAGATTCATTTAAGTAGGAAAGAATAAATATTGGTTCCTTCCCATCAAAAAACACATTATAAAATTATTTTATAAATTGTATCTCAATAAAAATTAAAATATTTATTACTAAATGCAACAGTTAACATATTCCTTTATATATTTAATTATGCAAATTTAACTGAATTACAACAATTCAATTGGGTTAATTATTTTATAAGAATCAATATCCATCCATAGTTTGAGTTACCTGAAATCATTTGAATTCATATTGATTAATGGTTGGAGTCAAAATTTTACCATTTTTAGGGAATTTATCTTCGTCTTGACTATACCAATTTATGTCTTCTGGGAGTGTACTGACTAACTCGATGACGAGGAATATTATGGGAAATACAAATGCTTTCACTGCCCTGTAGATTCATATATTTAATCCCGACAAATAATTTTGCATTTATTACCATATTTAATTTCCACAACTTGCAATATTTGAATGCTTTCCTTCCATTAGTCTAAATGACATAATAATTGATGAACTAGCTACTTAGGACTATAAAATATTTTTTTGTCCTTTTTTCTTACTTGTAAAATTATAATATTATTCAAATATATAAAATATATTGTTTATATAATATTTATTATAAATTTTAAAAGTCCAGACAAAACTTTATTAAATTTAAATTTTAAATCAAATTTGAAATTGATATTCAATTTCATGTTATTTTATATGTCATGAATTAAACAAAACTCAAAATAACTATGATCACGGTTCATAGTGAACCATAAATCACCGTGCATCGGTAGTTGAATTCACGAATCAGACTGAAATTGAAAAAATTGATTCCTAACTAGAATCAAGTTCGAGTTATAAGAGTCCAGTTCATACTCATAATTTTTTAAACTAAAATCTATAGTTCAGATTCTGAACAGTAAAAAATAAAATAAATAAAAATTAATATATATTCTAAAATATATATATTAAAAAATATATAATTTTTAGTTAAAAATTAAAATCTTAGAGTTAATTTTTAAAATTTTTTTTTATACATCAATTTCAATATTAAATATATAAAAATATATATTTAAACACATATATTTATAATGAAAAAATTATATTTGTAAAAATTTATCATTATTATTACCATTATTATTATTATTTATTACTAATAATAAATAATAATTATTGTTAATTTATTATTAATTTTTAATAATTAATATTATTTAATTTAGCTTATATTATTAAAATTATAAATTAAGTGTTTAATTTTATAAAAAATATTATCAATTATAGTTATTTTTATTAAAAAATAAATTATTAAAATTAATTTAAATAGGTATTTCAAACCAAAATCTGAATTAAAATCGGCCTCTTTTTTAAAGACTCTTACCAATTTAAATTAAGATTTATATTTTCATAAACCGAAATCCACAATCACAAATAAGTAATTTTGATCAATCAAATCGTGGCTGTAGGTAACTCAAAAGAGTCGCAGCTCCATGTTAAAGGGTATGTATGCACGCCACGTATAGTAATGCATGGTGGGGATGAAGATAGACCAAACTTGAAAAATGTTGTATTAACCCTAAAAATTAATGATAAAAATTTTACAGATAAAATTATTTTATTATTAAAAATTAATATAGAGCAATAACATATAAGTTATTATTAAAAAAATTAATATACATTAATAATATGAAAATTTGTTGCCAAATTACTAACGCACAAAAATAATTATTTCTTTTCCTTTAGAATATTAGAAGACAGATATTATTCATTAGTAATAAATTTTTTTCTACTGGAAATTCATTAGCAAGACTTAAAATTTGTGCTTATCAATTCTTTATATCTACATACAAAAGCTAAGAAAAAAAATAAAAAGATATGGCCTGCGACATATCGTCAGTATAAAAATAGTTAAATATCATCTTATTAAATATGTCTAAATAAAAATATTACAGAAAATGTGATTTAAGAAATGGACTAATATAAATTTTAGTAACCTAATCAGTAATGAAGGGTTTGAGAAGTTCAAATAGTAAAGGACTTTTGCTTATAAATATAGACATTAAATATGAATTTTTCAGCTCGTAGAGAATTGAAAGAAAATTTTTAGATTTTTCTTTATATTTTTTAGTAGCAACAATGATTTTTCAGTGGTGTAGATATTCTCTTTTTTGGTGAGGCAAATAAGAGATTTATATATAATGATTAAGTGGTATAAATTAATTCAATATAATTTATCAATATCATTAATATATATATATATATGCTGTAACTAACTAACTTTGTCATGGTCTTTTAAAAAAACCTGTCAGAGCCTAATGTATTATATAATTTGTAGTGAGCTTATTATGAAATACATAGTAAAATGGTATTTTAAAAAAAAATTTATTTGTTCATATTCAACTTTTTTAGTTCATTAATTTACTTTGTTGACTATTTAGTGATAAAAAAAGATCAATACCAAAAAAAAAAGTTATGCTCAATATTAAATAAAAAAATCACCTCCGCACACAGTATATGCTAATGACTAGTTATATAAATAATTTTGGAAAATGTTATCATCATTAATAATTTTTTGGCAAAGTAAATCTTACCCTTTGAATATCTATAATTCCATTTTTTTTAAGCATATACAATAATTTATTTTTTTACTTGTTGTCATATAAATATTTAATAATAATTTTTTATATTTTTAGCGATAATAAAAATATTTGTTATTAATTTAGTATTTCTTAAGATGCAAACAATTACTTGAACATGTGAATATTTATAATCTGTTCTTATCTTCACAGTTGAAGATGCTAAAGAAATCTTTGTAAATGTAAAAAACAAGCATATGTTATTACATGTTTTCTCTCTAAAGAAAGAATGTCATCTCATGAAAAAACAAATATCAATTTGGCACTATTAGAGGAAAACCATATACATTTAAAAGACAGTTTTTCCAATAATAGCTACAATTTATTTAAATATAAGACTACAATTATTATTTGAAGTCAAATAAAATTAAGGCACTCGTAAAACTAACAAAACGAAAAAACACATATAAAATTAATTATCCGTCCAAGTTCTTTTTTTTTTTTTAATTCTCATCAATAACTTTCCACAAATATATAAGCTATTCTTTTTATTATAATTATTATTATATTAAAAATCAATATTTAGTCCTAAAAATATTGATCAGTTTCGGCTTCACTAGGATTAATTATGTTAATTAAAGTTTATATGAATTTGTTTGAAATTAAATTAATGAGGTGGTAATTAATGCATGTGTCTTTAAGATAAGGCAGTCCATGTAAAGATGCCTCACATGAACCATAAGCAAATAAAAAATTTATAAAATTGGAAAATCGGATTTTCAGTTCAAATTAAATAAATAAAAATAAAACAAAAATTTCAGGATACTCCAAAATAAACCAAAGAAAATAACTGCTAGCCATTGGCTAAAAGTTCAACCAGTGGCTTTTCTTTATTAGCTGCTGAGATGACAGCGACTCTTTATTCAAGTCCAATACATTAACTTATTGCATGTTATTTTTCTTTATCCACATATATATTACATGGCCATTCTTTCTTTAAATCAACACTCATTTTTCATGTCTTTTTCCATCCAACATGCGGCTTTTATTAATTTTAGGCTATCAAATATTTTCTGGAATGGGCTGTCTTTTTTCTTATGACTAAAAATCTAATAATATTATTAATTAATTTAAATATTCTCTCGTCCTAAATTAATAAGTAAATTTTTATTTAATAAAAATAAAAAATTATTATTTTTATTAAAAATATATATTTTTATATATATTTTTAATACTCTTATTTTAGTATGAAATATATTTATTAAATATTTTTAATAAATAACAGTAAATTTGGATATAATATAAATTTAATATATAAACTAACTTATTATTAAAACGAAAGGTTGACTATAATTTAAAATAAATAAAAAGAAAAGTATTTTTATAAATTTGGAATGCAGTAAATATTATTGAAAAGATATTACAAATATATGAAACTAATAATTGGAGGACAGAGAATAAAGATGTGTTAGATTTTTATTACATTATGCAGATCAATAATATATATATATATATATATATATTGGTAACGATAAACTCTCACTTGATCGAGCCTGATCATCCCTTTGAAGCGGAGCCCGACCACTAAGCAGGGTAAATTTTGAGAAATTTAATTTTAATAGATATATAATATGACTTAAAAATATTATGATTGAGTAAAAAAAAATTCAAAACAAAACAAAAGGGGTATTATGAAGTGAAGCACTTCGACTCAATGATATTAGAGTTTTTATTTATGTATTTATTTATTTTAGAAACATAGAGTTCCTGAAATTGATTCCACGTGAGATTTAACTAACCAAAATCAAAATAATGCAAGAAAAATTTTATGAAAGAATTTATTGAGAAATAAGCAGAAAAATATGAATTCATCACATGAAAGTATATATAGAGATTGAAACAAATATATGTAGAACTGCTTAAAGTTATGATTATAAGCAAAAAGAATTAATACCAATATTATTAGAGTTATAAATTACTCATAGAGATTTCTATATACATATCTTTTGAAAACTCAACAAAACTCAAAAATATGTAGTAAAGAAAATGAAATCATTCCTTAAAACAAATTAATTAAATATAATTCACGTTCATTTTTTCTTTTATTTGTTCTGATTGATTATGCCGTAAATTATTTATTGCATATATTAAGCTTTCATTCATTTAGTTTCATTTTAATATGAAATCTTTTTAACTTAAACCTCCTTCTGGATCATGCTTTAAAGTTTAAAGACCATTAGTCAAATCCAAATACATGATTGCAACGTAATACAATTAACACAAGATGACAGGTACGATAGAATATGAAAAAATACAAAAGAATAGTCTGTAGAGTCAGATATCTAAAATTTCGAACACAACCCAAAAATTTAAATTCACTGCAAAAATAATAGTATATATTAGAGACATTTACTTAGTAACGATATGGGGCGGCAAGACTCACATACTATTTATTTATATTTTAATTTGAAATCTTTTTGCCAAAAACCAATGATATACCATGGGATTTGCATCCATGTCTAGCTCAATCTTTTTTGAGGTCGCAGGGGACAATTTAAATTTAGGTAGTATATTATATATTAATTATAATAATATAATTTACACAAAATCTATTTTTATTAACTTTTTAAAATGCAAAATTACTAATTAGACTTTTCTTAGATTCCCAATAAACTATGAATCATTAACTCTATATATTTTATTTTAATTATTCCCTCCGTTTTCTTACTTTAGAGAAAATTTCTATTTAAAATATTCTTTTTATATAGAGAAAGGTGCTTAGAATAAAAATTATTGAAGATTATTCCTTAAGAAAATTTTAAAATTACCCTTGCAAATAGCTGTATGTTGCACATCATATGAGATTATTGGCAAACATATTTAAGCTGTATAATTAATATGCATCGTTCTTCAATGTATTAATTAATGCTATAGTTATGAGAGATTTTGTTAAGTTGCACTTTGTTTTACTAATTAGGACACAACTATAAATTAGTTATTGTCATGTATCACAATATGGCCACTAATTTTAAATATCGAACCCTAATTAAAATTATCAGACTGATAGTTGTGGTACATTTTAAATTATCAGACTAAATTTATTTATTCTAGCTTATACAAAATACATCGTTTATTGTTCACACTTGTGCTCAATTTTGAATAGTCAAATGACAAGTTAGATTTCTTTTTCACTTAATAAGCACCAATTGAGTCTATCAAAAAATAAAAAGGCGCAAATCAAGAACCCTAAATTTCACATCTCTAAATTCTGCAACCTCCACCAACCGCCGGCAAGAGTTCATTCATTGTCGTCGTTCTACCATTATAAATGGTGTCAAAGGCGAAGAACAAATCAATCACTAAAAAGAAAAGAAAAATGGCTAATGACACTGATTATCCAAAAAAACCAAAGTGGCAAAAGAAAAAGAAAAGTCGGCCTCAGTTCTAACTCTTAAAATCAGGAAAAAGGGATCTGACGCTAACAGTTCATCCTAAAAAACTCTTGCTCCTCGAACCCATTCAGAATTGAGTGTCATTAAGAAAGTTGCCTCTAAATGCAAAAAAAAAAAAATGAAAAACACTCCACACAAGAAGAGAAAGGTTATTGTTGAAAAGGTCGAATCTACTGAGTCAAATAGCGAAGAACAACAAAGTGGTTCATCAAATGATAATGTGGGTAGTGGTGATTTCATGGAAAGGTTTGGGTTTATTTCAAATAAGAACATGAATTATTATGAGCAAATAATTTTGAGTGAAAAAATGTTGTTTGAGAAAATAATTGATTTTGATGACTTGAAAAGTGTGGGTTTAGATTTGGAATACTACTTTGACTTAAGATAGAAGCAGTACTTGTATCTGAAAAATGCAGTTTATCCTAGTTGTGTTATTCGAACCTGTATATAGAAGAAAAGAAGCACAAGTGTAAAGTTAGAACAGATTTAGTATCAGTTGTTAAAGGTATGGAGGTGAGGATAAATGAATTAGTTTTGAGAAAACTTGCAAATATACCTTGTTTTAATTTTGACTCAGTCCTGAAAGATTTCGACGTTCCCATCAATATAGATGTGAAAGAATTTGAGATGAACCACTTCGCTGAGTATTATGGCACACAAACATATGAATGTGGTATCTATAATCATAAAGAACATATGCAATAACCACAAAATCATGACTTCTAAAAAGTACAAGAGTAGGAAGAATTTCATTCACAAAATATTTGGAGTTGAAGAGACGGCTTTTCTTGTAGATTAATTTTAGGGGCCAGATTTTTCTCGCAATACTGCCCTTTTTTATGAAATGGTTTTGGTGAATGCTTTATGTATTTGTTGCAGTGGAAGGAGTCCTTATAGTGCCTTCATTGTGGAAGTTGATGAGACTCTTTCAATCCTCAAAATATTTGGAGGTAAATTTCTATACAAAATGGTCGTATATTCAGAAAGCAGTCCTCAACTTTGCTTCTTAGAGGGAAATTTAAATTTTCAAGTGGTTGAAAATTACCATTTTACGAAATTTTAAATTTTAATCAAATTTAGATCACAATCCCTCCTCTACTTTTTTTTGTTTTTGCAATTTTAGTATTCTAAATGAGTCTCATCGTCTTATTTGAATGAGGTGTAATTAGGGGGCCTTAATTATACATTTAACATTAATTAAGAGTATTTTAGATTATTTATAGGCAAAAGAGTTATCAATGATGATTGATATTTATGTCTGAATATATAAATTTGCACATGATCCATATATGTTTTTCTTCCCTCTTCAATATTTTGTGCACAGTTTTAATAAGTGTCGCACCGTACTTTCTAAAGTTATGTTATTTTATATTAAACTGTGTCCGACTATTTTCGAACCTCATTTGCATAAATTGAATATCGAAATCAAAGATCAAATTTTCTTTTAAGTAGTGTCATATTTACAAAAATGATTTACTGTGCGTGCTAAATTTCGGTCATATATGCTCCATAGATTATTGTGCCAATGACTTGTCTGTCTTTTAACATTAATTACAAAATTATGCTTATTTACGGCTAATTAAGATAGATAACTCTCAATAAATTTATTAACTAACTCCTTAATCTCCGTATTTTTTCTGTTTTTTCTAAAATAAGAGAACAGAGGGAGTACTTTTTAGGTTATTATAGTTTTTTTTTTTTTAAATAATTTACTTTTACCAAATAAAAAGATGCTGGCTGGTAGGGATCAATGGCCTTGACGGCCAGCCGGCCCTGTTTGCATCGAATAAAAATATGTAAATTATGGGAAATTTATCTGAATTTCAAAGTCGTCTTAATAAATTGTTCAATAATTAAGTACATGAAACGATTTAGCTTAACTATTAGAATTCGGAAAAAGGAAGTTTATCTGAATTTCAAAGTCCAGGTCTTCATAAATTGTTTAATCTAGTTGAAGCATATGAAACGATTTAGCTGAATTATTAGCACTCCATTTCACACCATAAAATTTCCGATTTAAGGCCCTTTCTGATGGTCATTCAACTTAATTAATTTGGTTGAGTCATTATCAATTAACTTTGAAGTTAATTGATCAAATATGCAGTTAATTAGCTCAGAAAAAGATTAGTTGAATTCTATACATTCCACAGAGATTTGAGCTTATCTGAAATAAGAGATTTAATTATAAAGTCCCAGAAGTTGCAGTAACTAATTTTCTGTGAAACTAATTGCAAAAATAGCCTTAGTTTGATCTACAACATACTCATATATATATATATATATATATATAATTGAATATAGCCTGATTAGATTTGTTTGATCAAAGGCTAGCTACAAAAATTTTCTTTAATGTACACTAATCTTCATTAATTGATGTGTGAAGGCCACATTTGTTTATGCGGTTTCCACATCATTATTATTGATATAAACCCCTCTACATATACAAGGCCAAAGAGTTCATCCATCCTAAAATATTTTCATCTAACAAGAATAATTCAACTTTTTCAAACTGAACCATGTTTATGATATTGCTCATAGCAATTCTAAGTGGGTACACATCAAAATTTTGTGAATTTAATAATAACTCCTTTGCTCTAGTAAAAAAATCTACCTCTTGGCGATGATGATCATGAATATTGTTGTCTATGGACGATGAACAATTGAAATTCTGGGAGCATTTCACGAGTAATAAGCTGCTAATATAGGCTTCTAAATCATGAACACAGGAAGGGTTTTGCATATTGAAGAAATCAAGCACTAATTCAACACCAACATGTGCATAACATGAGCAACTCCATGGAAATTCATATTTCCCGCCTAAAACCCTAAAATTTTCATTTAGAAAAACCCCAGGAAGCTTTGTAATTGGATCATTAACATTAACAATTCTCAACACCTTAACCCCTAACTCCTCACACCTTTCCTTAAACCTTGCATTCCCTACTCGAGGCCCTCCGAACGAAAAAACGGTCACTGGAATATCCTTTTTGCTCAGATTATTCACTTTATTTAACCCAAGTTCACTAATATCATAAGCAAGAAGAAGGGCTAATGAACTCCCCATACTATGTCCTGCCAAAGAAATGCTCATTTCTTCTCCTTTATACTTGTTTATTAGTCTTGATACTTCAGATAAAAGTTGTTCTCGACAACTTTCGAGCCCAAACTTATCACTTTCATCTGAAGTATACAAACTTAAAAATCCAGATTCTACCTTCACATCTAACTGAGGATTATGAGGGTCTAACCTTGCTGGAGTGAGAGAACTCATAAAATTGGCTATCCATTCATGATTTGTCACAGTTCCTCGAAATGTAATCACTATATCTCTCCTCCCAAGTTTTTTAACTGTTTCATCGTTAGAAACAGCTACATATCCAATCCACCGGCCACAAGAATTGCCATTTTGGATCGGAATATTAACTTCTGGGGTTGCGTAGATGTATTTAGTGACTTGATAGGTAGAATTTGCCAATCCTACTTGCTCGAACATGTTACTCTTGCCATACTTACAACATAAGTATCGTTTCGAGTTGGGATCGAGCTCGAAAGCTTTGTAACAAGCGCCGACAAATTCCCCATATCGAATTATCTCTTGCCGGAGAAGAGGGTGTAAAGGTTGAACTAGGTTTTCCCAGTTTTTACAACCTTGTAGCTCTCTCCATAACTGTGACAAACTAGAATTATTATAACTAGTTTTAGTCATTTTGGTAGTGGAAGGCAATGTTATGTTAGAAGTAGAAACTGATAAAGATGATTGTTGTATAGAACAAGAAAACGAAGAAGAAGAGGGAAAGGTTTCACTACTTTTTACAGGCAAAGAAACTTGGCCAAGAGAATGGGAACTGTAGGAGTTCTTGTCTCTTGAACAAGTGACATGTTTCACACTATAGTTATTAGGTTTTGGCATCAAGACTTTGGAGGCCATTAGAGAAAAAAGAGAAAGAAAGAGAGTTCTGAGAAGGTGAAGAGAGAGTAATCAAGTAAATAAGAGTGGGGGATTTATATAAAGGGGAGAAGAGATCGAGTACTTCAATGGACGGAAGGAGAGTCCCAGAGAGAGAAATGTGGCAGAATGAAAGTAAAAGAGCATGTTTGGCGAGCATTTGACTATGAAACATTTGTATTTTATTTTTAACAAAAACAAATATATTTATTTTTTTAATTTCTATTTTGGGGGAAGTTTTGTTGTTTTAGTGGTCGGTTGGGTTGTTTTACACATTTGGTGTTCTTTGTTTTTGCTGCGGCTTAGAGGAAAATATAATATAATAAAAAAATCAGAAAAGTTGGTTGGGCTTTCATTATTTATTTATTTATTTTGTTTGCTTCTTTCCCTTAAGGCTTGAGGTTGACTTCTCCTTCCCTCAAACCTCTTAGTAAACTTAAAAAAATTTCTTAGACAGAGGCACATAGAGAGAGATTGATAGCTTTCAATAAATAAACAATCAATGATTTTTTTAAAAAAATTTTGCACCAATTGGGATTTATATAATTTTAATTTATACATTTAATTTTATGTAAGTATTTAAGATCTTAGAATAATTTCATGATACATTTTTTTCCTTTGAAAAACATATTATATGTATAAATTTAAGAAAACAAATAAAGAAAAAATAAAACATGTTAACTATAAATTCTATATATATTATTTAATCTAATTTCTTTTCTAACTTTATATTTATATATAGGTTTAACCTAACTATGCATTTATATGTCTCATCAATTTAGTAAAACATTTAACTATAAATCCCTTCTTTAATGCTTTATAAATTAAAAAAAAACTTTTGAATTAAAATAATACTGAAATATATTATAGTGAATCAGGTGATTAGCAACTTTAGATAAAGTAGTAATAATTTTTTTTTCTTATGGATGAAAAAGCCTCTTGATTGTGCCCACAACTGCAGTTTGAACTGTTTGCATTTATGATCTATAAACATTTATAAGTACAACAATTCACAAGTTGAATCTGAATTTTAAAAAATATATAAAAATTTTAAAAAAATAATTCATTTTATAATTTACACTTATTTTATAAAATAAAATTTAAAACCTATTTACGAATAGATCCACTAATAAGTATAGTTAAGTGACAGATGTCATTATTTTACAAATATTTTATTTAAAATAAAAATTTTAAACTTCAACAATTTACAATATATACTTAACTATTACTTTTTTTTTTCAATAAATTTGACTCCAACTGAAAATTTTATTCTTTTTAAAAAAATTTAGAAATGACTCTAATACTAATGAATAAAAAAACTCATTGAGTGTTTAATTACTAATTAATTGAATGATTTTTATTTTTAAAATTGTAAAGATATATAATCTTATTAATTTACTATCCCATCCCAAAATTATCTATTGACTATCATTAAACTCATTTCTAGTAAGGTTAACTCATCTTATTAATTTTATTAAGAGGATGAACCTTCCAATATCGATTTTATTTTAATTTTAAAATCATTACAAAGAGAGAATATATATGAAAAAATTAAACAACCCTTTGGCAATTACTATTTGGGAAATGATAAGGCCGAAAATGCTAGAAGAACAAAAGTGGGGCTTCAAGACTTTAAGGACTAAGTTAAATGGGGATCCAAAATAGAGGGGTATATTTGCAAATATATAAAAAGACTGTGCCATAGCTTGTATACAATAAAATATTCGAGAGTGTTCTGTAAAAAAAAAAGGGAATTTAAATTTCTATTTTTCAAAATTTGGATTATTTTATATATGTAATCATAACACAATTTTCAAAGATATTACGAGTTTTTATCACATTTATAGGTTTCGTGCAATTCCTCATTTTTATTGAGAAAATAAGATAAATCTACCCTTCTATAAAAAAAAAATTCATTATACTATTATTGTAAATAAAATTCAAATTTTAACATTAATAAATCTAAATAAAATCTGTTATATTTTACAGTTTTTTTTTTCTTTCAATGCGAGTGGAAAAGTTTATATATATATTTGCCATATATATATATATTTGCCATTCAACAGCGACACAATAATGGGGGACAAGAATCAAGAGAAGTACTCAATCATCTTCAAAAAAAATTCTTTGAATATTATGATATATAATAATTTTTTTAGGGAAACATTATGATAATTGTTAAAAAATATCTTTATTGCTCATTCTTAAAAAAATATTTATTTCCCTCAAAAAAAATATATATTTATTGGTTTCCTCTTTTATATACAATAATAAAAATAGTTACATAGTAAATTGAAAAATAATATGATCACTTTGCACACTTTATGGCTAAATTTGGTTATTAAAACGTAAAACATATGGAAATATATTTTTTCCTTTCTTTCTTTGCTAATAGATAAAAAAAATCTTAAAAGGAAGTGTATACCCTTAATTTTTGACCCAATCCGATCATATATGCTTTATTTAGTCCAAAATGATTTTTGTTGTCTAATTGGTCCAAAATAATTTTAATTAAATAGTTTTTGCTTTATTATCTAATTTTTATTAATAAAAAATAAAAATAAACAAATAAAAATCAAAAAATAAAAATAAAAATCGGAATCGAAAAAAAAATCGGCAGCGAAAAGTGGTCGCGCCGGCCCGTCGGGCCAGCAGCAGCTCACCCGTCGGGCCCGTCGAGTTCCTGCGGGCGAAATAACTTCCTGCGGGGCAAGTTATTTCGCCCGCAGAAAATTCCTGCCGGTGAAATAGCCACCCGCAGGAATTTCCTGCGGGCTGGCACTCCCACTGGCTGGCCAGCCACGGGCCCACTGCTACAGTTTTCGCCAACGCAAAATTTTTTAACCTAATTTTTAGAAACCTAATCCAATTAGGTTTTAATTTATTTCTTTTATTAATATTAATTGCCGTGTGTAATTAGGAATAAACAACTTAAAAATCATTATAAATAAGGACCAAAAGGCATTGAAAAAAAGGGTGGCCGAGAGAGAGGAAATCCAAAAGGAGTTTGGAAAGTTTGAAACCAAATCAAGGAAGGAAAAGAAGAAATTCAATTTAAATCTTTTCTGGACAGCAGCATCACGAGAAAAGGGATTCCAAAGGCAAAAAAAGGCTTGTCTTTGGAGCTAGTTTATCCAAGAAGAAGCAATTTTGGAGCAACTTACAAAAGAAGGTATGAAATTCTAAATTCTATTTTTATACACAGTAGCTAAAATTAGGATTTTTTGTGTTTTTCAAAAGTTAAAATCTTAGAACTTTAATTTAGTTTTCCAAAGTTAAAACAATAAAAAGACTTAAAATTGTTATTTTTTCTTCTTAAAAACCTTAAAACTCTAATTGAACATATTTTTTAACAAAACCAAAATCAAATTCTGTTTCTTTCAAATTTTTAAAGTAGGTTCTATTTCATTCAAAAAAATCTTAAAAAACATCTTTTCTACTTATAAAAACTTCAATCCTTTTGTTTAAATTCATAAAACTTCATAAAATATAAAATTGAATTCTAAAACCCTAAAAATTCTTCATTACCCAAGAACACTAATTTCAAAACCCTAAACTCTAATTCAACTTTTAAACCTAAAATAGTAAACCCTAAACCTTTTAAAACATCAAACCCTAACTTTTTCTAAGCTTTAATCCTTTAAAACATAAAAAAAAAACATAAAAACACAAATATGCTAATTTTACACAGTAGCTTAAAAATACAATTTAAAATCACAAATCAAAGTATTTTAAAGTGTCTAAAACCCTAGTTTCATGATTTCATCATCCAAATCTTAATTTGTTTAATCAAAGTGTCTTACCAATCCTTAAAAAATATAAAACCCTAATTTATTTTAATTCCATAAAAAGTCACAGTAGCTATAATTGAACTTTTATTTGCTTTATTCAATTCCATATTTACTTATACCTTGATTTATCTCTTATGCTTTAATCTATTTAATTTCAATACTTGATTTATTTAATTTATCATGGATGAATGTTTATTTTATTGATATTTAAATACTTTTAATGAATGATTTATTTATGATGGATAATTATTTACTTTTATCAATCAATTTAGACTTTCAAAAGTTGTAAGAGGTATGTTTCCACTTGGTGGGTACCTCATTAGTTAAACATCATGTAATTTAATTTTCTTTTCTATTTTAGAATCTTTGTAAAGGGCATGTTTCTACCTTTTGGTGGGTGTCCTATCTAGGCATGTGATGTAAGGACATGTTTTCCATCCTTGGATGGGTGTCCATTTATTTATTTTCTTTTGTTCGGACATTGATTTGATTTTAATATAATAATGCTTTCTTTTTATTGTGTGTAGTATGGATAATATTATTATATTTAAGAATTTTATAATATTAAGATCTGTAAAGGAGGCCGGTTCCAATGAACCGGGCGTTGTGGGGGTGCTGGGCCATTTCTCACATTCCCCACACGTACCCAACTTTCTGAACCCATTAAGGGGTTGTGGATTCCTTAGGAATCGAGTCATCCACCCCCTTTTTTTTTCCGGCCCGTCCGGGTGGCGACTCCATTTTCTCCGGACTTAGATTCGTGTTCTCTAAGGCCCCGAGCCTAAACAGTGCCGAAGTCGCAAGAACCATTCTACCAGAAGTGGGGGCGAAAATCTCCACTCACAGGATGGAAAACATAAATTTTTAAATTTTAAATTGTTATATAATAATAATAATAATTAATAAAATAAAATGACTATATATTAAAAATTGTTTTACTATTTATTTATTATTATTTGACTAATTTAAAACTTTAACGAATGCAAAAGAGAATAGATAAATATATATATATATATATATATATTCTTGTCAACTAGGTTGACACTTGAAATTATCTTTATTTTTCTTATTTTGCTGGTTGAGAAAAATGTATATTCCTAGCGTGCTAAAGAAGATAATAAGAAAAGCAAAAAGGGATTATGATTGAACGGGCATGGAGATTGAGTTGGGAAATTTTAATTATTGTTATCTTATTGTATATTAAGAGGATCTTTTTATTGTTAAAGATAACAATAATAAAAAAAAAAACCATCATTATTTGTACCCCTAATTTTGTAATAAATTTAATTTTGATTGATATTCGAATTTGAAAATTTTTAATTTTAGAAATAACTTTAATATCAATAAATAATAAAAAAAATTTAATAGTAACTTTAACTTTTTTTTATTAAGGACCAAACTATGAATTAATTGCTAGGATGTTTGCTACTAAGCTCTTAAATAATTTTTTATTGCTATAATAATAATAATAATAATTTTCCACCTCAATAAAAATTTTTGTTTTTATGCTTATATAAATTTATCTCACAAGTTAGTAAGATGTGTGAGTGGAATGAATAATAATTTAGATAATTATGAAAAAGGCATTAGAAAATAGAATTATTAGAAAGAAGAGAGCGCCGACAATTTTAAAAAGGACTCGCATAAGTAATGTAAAATTGCATGATTGCCCCAATTGTCTTGATTTGACGCACGATTTTTTGAGTGAAGAGTTTGGCGATTTTCAACGCGGTGATTGAAGGTCTTTACACGTCAGCTGGTAATGAAACAAAATTAATCTCCCTACGGCCTTTCTTTACACGTCTTGATTTGATTGAATGGTCTGCCTACGGCCTTTCTCTAACCAAAACCAAAGCTTTTTTTTTTTTTTTTAATTTCATGTAAATCTTAAATTTCTTAATATGCTCCTGCATTTATTAATTAATAATTTTAGAATATATTGTACTATATGCTTTTTTTAAAAAATAATATTAAATATCATTACTATCAACTTATATTTTATTTAATATTAAAAATATATATATAAATGAATGAAAATAAAAATATAATGCGATATGCTAATATAAACAACACAAAACCATCAAACAACTTATTATATTTCATATATTTTGTGAAGAAAAAAAAATGTAATACCCACCATTATGTATAATGATACTTATCAATTAATAAGTGGCTATGTTCGAAATACATTGAATAATTATATGTAAAGAAAAAAATTTTTATTTAATGAAAAACTTATGCAAAATTAGCCGAAAAATGATTTATAAACAACTAATAAATTCTAAAGATTTCATAAAAGCAAGAGTGAACAATAATGTGAAATAACCCTATAAAATAATCTAAAATTTATCTAATTAATTTAAAATGCATAACAAAATTCTTAGGCTAATTTAATAAATTAGTCTAGAATGAACCATTTGAATCCAATTGATAAACTAAGGATTAAAACAATCCAAGAGTGAACCATTTTTTTATATACTCCCCAGCCTACAAGTATATAAAAAAAAAAAATTGGATAAAACAAGATTAAATGAACCCACTGCCCCTTATCTAGTGCAACTGTTGACAGTAACATCCTTTCCAGATTTCTATTCTTTCAAAGCTAAAACTGAAGCATAGCACCAAGTTATACTGACCAGCTTCATGCACTAACTGGAGACATAACAGTAGCAGCGTTTGAAAGCATGCTGGGAATTGATGAGGCATAATTCTTCTAAAACATTATGCAGCAGCTCGTTCTTGTGAATGCAGCAACTCAAATTACTGAAGACAGTAGCATCATTTATTCTGCAGTAATCTAAGCACGGAGAGGTGAGAGGAGTTCCCCATTTTCTTATCTTGTATCCAGTATATGGCGTAGCCTGCCAGAGTAGTAGTTCGAAATCTGTCACTGGTTCAACTTATAGACCGGACTTATTGCCAATAGTCCATGATAAGTTTGAGTAAGCTTTATCTCCTGGAGACGTTGATGCGCTGAATGTGCTATTGCTGCAGTATAAGATAGCTTATAGCCAAGTCATTAATTCAGCATTTCTTACAGCACCAGATTTGGCAAAACTATCTGCAACTGAGTTTGTTTCCCTTCGAATATGAGAAAAAGTTATTGATGAAAAAAATTTGACCATATCCTTTATCTTGTATAGGATTTCCCAAAACTTCTATGGGCAGTTTTCAAGCTCTCCATTTGTCCACCCAATGATATTCTTTGAGTCTGATTCTATGATAATTCTACTACCCAAAAACCTTTCATGTGATTTAGAGACAGTAAGAGCTTTATGTATGGCTAGCAACTCAGCTTCTTTAGAGTCTTTAATGCCCACACTACTAGAAAAGATGGCGATGAAGTTACCCAAACAATCTCTTAATACCCCTCCTACACCTGCTGGTCCGGGCTTCCCAAAGGCTGATCCATCGACATTCAATTTGTAGGTCTCCCGAGGGGGAGGTTGCTAAAAAGAGAGTGGTATGGATGGCTTATTCTTTCTCCATTTTTTTATGCAAGTAGAGGATTCAAGCAGAAGATTACAGTCATAAGGGAAGGAAGTGTCCAAGATGTTAATCCTGGAAGCAGCTCTGAAAAGAATAATATCAAACAATTTCCCCTCCATCAAGGTTTAGTTTTGGAAGACTACCTTGTTTCTCTCAAGCCATATTCTGCATATGACCAAGAAGAAAATTGAAAACCAAAACTTTTGTTGAAAATGACCTGTTGCAAAGTAAATCCAAGAGTTATATAGTTCCATGATAGATTTTGGACATATCCAAACTGATCCCCACCATCGAAGCAGTTGGCACCATAGTTTCCAAGAAATGGGACAATGAAAGAACAAGTGATCAATACTCTCCTCCGAACTATTGCAGAGTGGGCATGAGATGATTTCAGAATTCAGTAATCCCAGACTAGCCAAGTGGGTTTTCACATTTATCTTTCCTTGGAGAAGCATCCACGCAAATATCTCAGTTTTGGGAGGAGACAGATTGTGCCAAATTTTTGGTGTATGAGCAAGAGATTGAGTATATCTTACCTTTTCCAGTTGACAGCATAAGGATTTGACTGTATAAGATCCATTTGTGTTGAATCTCCAAATGATTTTATCGTCAGCGTCCCTTTTAGGATAGGTGTTGCATGTCACATTCATGAGTGACTCTAAAAGATCCAATTCCCACATAAAAAGAGAGTGACGCCATGTGAGATTCCATGACCGTGAGTTTCCAGCTCAAGCCCCAGCATTATTTACCGTTACTTCTTTGTTCACAAAAAAGGAGTATAAACGAGGGAATATGATAATTGCAGTTTTATCTGTATAATAATTTGAAGTTATTATAATATACCAATATTTATTATTAAAATGTATAGTACTATTTCATTTTTAATTTTCAATGTTGTGTTATATCTAGTGCTGCAAATGTACAATGTGGCAATCGAGTAATATAGTGATGAATAGAGTATCAATCTCACAAAAAAAAATGGTTAATCTCAAATATCAAATAATTAAATTAATTATTATTTGGATAACCAATTAACATGAATTTAAGAAAACTAAATTAAATTAAATAAATTTAACTCTTACAATTAAAGACTAGGATTAGACTCTTTAATTAATTATTTATGATTTTTTAAAGTATTAACTTCATTTTATTTTTTATGATTTTTGGTTAAATCTTCCTAAATTAAGTTATAATCTCTCTTAAAATCTAAAATTAATATTGATATTAATTTTTAAGTTTATTCTCATGATTATAAAAATTAATTCAACTTATTAAATTTTGTGAAGATCTTTAAATAACTTCATAAGTATTTTTCTTAACTCTAAGTAAAAACTAATTAAGATTATTATCTTTTTAAACTACTATTATGCTTTTATTTTTGCTCCATCACATAATATCTTAGATCTAATAATTATTAGCTAAATAATTATAGCTTTAGGCACAAAAATAATAAAATAATCAAAGAGAATAATTATTGAATTAAATATATATTAAGTTGACCAAAATAATCAAAAGAATAATTGAGTTTAAACATTAAACTAAATTGAATTCAAAAGAAAATAAAGGTAGAATTAGAAAAAATAGAACTTGGATCAATAGAGCTTTTTAACTTTTCTTGAATTTCTTCAAAACTAAGCCTCATTCTCCTTCTTCTCCAAAGAATCCTCAAAAGAATAGAAAACTTGTAGAAAACAAAAAATATTGAGAACATGGCTAGAGGCTTGCTTATATAGAGGTTTCGAGGACATCTAAACAGATTAGGAATAGAATTAAAACAAACTTAGGGATGTCTAAATTGATTAAGAATAAATCTAGGTTGAGTTTTAGCTTTGGAAAAATATTTGTAAGGATTGTGAGTTATCTTAGAGGGAGAACTCTTGTAAAGTTGAGAGTTAAGCTTGTAAAAACCACAAAGTGTTAATAAAATACTCAATAATCTTTTTAGGGAGTGGACGTAGAGCTTATTGCTCAAACCACTAGAAAATTTGTATTTTTATTAGCATTGGTTTTCAGCTCAAACTCTCAATATAATGGTTTTTTCTACTTTGACATTGTTTAGGCTCGAAATCTTAGGGAACATGGACTAAGCTCATCGATTAAGAGTTGCCACTCGCATAGGCCGAGAAATAAAAAATGAGTGGATAACTCGATCTCAAAGAGACCCCTACTAGGTTCGAAAAGTTGAATTATGCACTTGATTCATTACAACTGACCTCATTTTTAGGTCTTTTTAGTTTTTAATTTCTAATTATTGAATTATTATTCTACTCGCATACATTTATAAGTAGATAATAATACATAACTGAATTAAAATTTATAAACTATATAAAATAAAATAGTACAATATAGTAAATTAAGCATCGAAATTTTGTGGAAACATGTCCTTAAAATTCTTTTAAGTATACAAATATTACTAGAAATAAATTATAAAAATATACTAAAAAATGATTACATACTGAAACTGAAATATAGAAGCTCTATTATAATAATAAAACAATTCATAGAAACACAACAACAAAACACCATAAATATAAACATCCATGCACTTGATCATATCTATATAAAATAAACATTCATATAAACATATTTAATATAGACAAAATAAAAATACTGCAAAATTAATATACATTCATAAAACACAGAAGCAAGCTAATGTTAACATAAACATGAAAAAAGAAATGAAAACCACGCAACAACGCCATTGTCATTGCCATAGTCGAAATTGCCATTGGCTATGGCATTTTTGCCATAAAACCTAAACAAAAGCAATACCCCAAAATTCAATGGCACTTATGCCATTGGTATGGTGAATTCACCAAAACAATGGAGAATTCACCATTGCTTATGGCAAATTTGCTATAAACAATGACACACCATTGCCCACAAACAAACCAAGATTAAAAGCAGAAATAATCCTAGTCGGTTTTAGAATTAGCATTTGTTGGTATTTTTAATATCCATTATTTTTCCTCTCAATCGCTAGTCTTTTCCTCTCTTGTTTCTTTGAATGCTTGTTGATCGATTTGTATATATCGATTTTAAAAATCGCAAGTGCACTGCTCGTAACAAGTAATATAATGAAAGTAAGAGTCAATCTCATAGGAAATGATCAATTTGATTAACTAAAATTTAATTTAACTATTATCTGAAAATTAGCAAATTGTAAAAATTTAATTTTACCTAATTAATCTAAATCTAACCAAGTCAATTATTCTAAAATAAATGTTCAAATAATCAATGGTAAAGGAGTAGGGTTAAGTTTCATTTGAGTTTTTACTATGGGTCTAATTAATAAAGCATTAAGTTCCAATTCTTAAATCCTAGATATCCAATATCACTCAATTCATCCACTTCTCTCTCATGCAAGGAGAATATAATTGGGCAATGATTAAATTACTATTTTCATATTAAATAATCAAAATTCAATTCAATTTAATCAAGATATTAATTCTGGATCCCTAAGCAATTAATTTATCTCTAAACTTAATCATTCAAGGTTGATTATTCCACATCAAAAATCACATTCAACTTTCGTATTTTATATGATTCTTTAAATTTAACAATTAGTGACCAAACAATTGCTAATCAATTAAACCAAAATTATCAAATCAAGAATAAAAAAAATCAATCTATGCATATTAATATATTATAATCAAACTCATAGTTCAAACATCCAAATTCACCTAATCCCGCAGAGGGATTAGGTACTCATAATTAAATTAAACTTAGATACAAATAGAAATTAAGAAACAAAATGCAAAGTTCATCATTCTAATATTCAAAACAAGAAAATAACAAATCATTAAATAAAATGTAAACTTAAAAATATAAACTAATTAGAGAGTTCAAACGAAGTTGATGAAGAATTCGACATAGACGACCAAGTCTTCATCTAGCGTAATCTCCTTCTTCTTTTAATCTTTAATTGAGTTAAAATTAATTTACTATAAACAAAATATAAAAAAAATATAGTCTAACACTCTAGAATGGTTGCACCTCTGTACTATTTACGTCCCCCTTGGTATCCAACCACTCCTTCTTTCAAATTAGAATCCTACTCCTACTTAACCTCTATTTGAGAATTTGACATCATTAAGTTAAATTCCAACAATTAATCAAACTCAACCAACCAAAGAAAAAAAAATAATCACTTATTCTTAACCTAAAACACTAAACTTTAAAGAATTATAGCCTTAAGCAACTTCACAAACCAAGAACACTTAAACATTAAGGTGATTAACAAAAACTTTTATATTAAACCATAGTCACAAGAAATTCATCATAACTTCATTAATCCAAGAATATAGCAAGCATCACTAAGTAGTAAATATTTTACAACAATTGCGGATCAAGAAGAACTATGCATTTATCAATATTACTATATATATTTAATGGGTGTATTTTATGCTCTATCCAACTATTATTGTTAATTTCCTTTTCTTTCTTTCTTTATATATATATATATATGTGTGTGTGTGTGTGTGTGTGTGTGTGTGTGTGTGTGTGTGTGTATAGTGGATGTATTTTATGCTCCATTCTACCTTAATTATCAAAACGAGTACGTCTTATACTCCATCTCACAAAAATATTTAATATAATAACTATATTAATTGTGCATAATTCTCACATCATATCCTCACAAAATTAAGTCATTTGCTACCTTAGTGATACATGCTAACTCAAAAATCTATTACATCACAATGAACTTAAATCACTATAATAAAAAATAATTATGAATATTCTTTTAAAAAAAAGTGCTCTTAAATTGTAAAATTTCTCAAGATCACAATATTATCCATTCCATGCATTAAAATAAGAATAACCAAAAATTATTTTCAATTTCGCTAAAAGAATTCAATTTTCAAGTTGAAATCTAAAATAACAATAATTAACTTTCTTAATAACAAGTAAAGAACAAGTAGAGATCATAAACCAAATAGATTGCAAAGTAAGAATAGAACAAAGCTCTATTATTTATTAAAAACTAAAAATTAAATCTAGTACAAATAAAACTAAAAAGACAGAAAATTAAATAAAAACAAAGATAATCTAAAAATTATTTAATTCAAACCAACAATAATAAAAGTTAATTATAGACTTCTAAACATCTCCCTTTTCTTTCTTAATGGTCACTTCATCGAATTAAACTTTTTTAGGGATCTTTGGAGGTCTACCCCTTTTCTTCTTCTCCAAATTACAAGGTCTACCTCTCTTCCTCTTTGTTGGTAATGGCTTAGGTTCATCATCTTCACTTGAGGTCTCATCTAAAATTACCAAATCAAGTTGAGATCCAACTTTCTCCCATGCTTTCTCTAGTTTTTCCCTCTCCACTATCTCATCGAGATCAAAAATACATTTATAAGGATCAGGTTAAGCATGCCTAAAAGTATAGAAGGCAGTGAGTTATTCGGGTGTTTCGATAGGTGGATTCAGAAAATATTTTTCGAGATCCCATATGTCATCCCCATACTAACCCCAAGTAAATGATTTCTCGTTATTGTTCATCTTTTCTCTCTTCTAAGATTATGCTAATAATGTGTTAAAGTGATTGTTTTATTAGTTTTTGTTATAGATTTGTGTCTTGTTTATTATGATAATTATTATTTTATTTAGGTATTTTGTTAGTTTTTATCGGTTTGTTTTGTGTTTTTATTAATTTTGGTATTTTAGTTTATTTCAGTGTTTATGTTATTTTTGATCTAGTTTTTAGTATGTGTTTATGTTTTGTTGGTTATTATCTATTTATTTCTTGTTTAAAGTTTTGTTGCAAGTATTGTGTTAGGTTAAAATAGGCAAGGAAACAAATTGAAGGAGAAAGGGGCAGTGGCTGACACAGGCAAAGGACACGGCCAAGTCACTGGCCGTGTCCCATACCAAGTTAAAAAGGAAGAGCAAGTCCCAGTAGCAGACACAAGCAAGTTACACGGCCAAGTCACTGGCCGTGTCCCTCCAAAGAGCACTCACACGGCCAAGTCACATGCAACTTGGCCGTGTCTCTCATGAACCAAAGCCGTAGAGAGTTTTTAAAGTGGACGATTCATATAAAAAGAAAAGAGAAGCTAGGGTTTGGGATTGTTGGTGATTTTGAGCTGAGATTGAGCCGTCAAAGAGATTAGGGTTTTTATAACTTGGTTTTTCTTTGATTTTTGATTACACTTTGTTTTATCTAGCTTAGATTAGATTGTTCTAGCCATTGATACATCCTTCTTGCAAGATTTGAACAAGAGATTCTTCAGAAGCTTCAAGGAGTTTGTAACTTGGTTTTGTTCTCGAACTTATTCTCTTTATTTTCATTGGAATTATATTTATGGATATTATCATGTCTAATTTGATTTCTTTGAACATTAATGAGATGAGTATGTTTGATTGCATTATGAACTAATTTGATCTAGTCTAGGGTTTGTATGGATCTGCTATGATTGTATGAATTGGTTATTCTCTTAGCTAATAATTTCTTTAGCCTTGATTGAATGGAATATTGTTAATATATAATTGATTGGCCACCAATTATGTGTTTTAGGTATTAGATGATGGATTGAGAGATGAAGTCTAATGCTGGAATAATTCAATTAAGGACTTAGGTGAATTAGAGATATAACCTATTAAAACGATTAATTCAATTATAACAGGATTAGTTGAATGAGGTTTGAATGCGAGAGCTTATTTCCTTGACTCGATTAATTGAGTTGTTTGAGATTTAATCTTTGAAATTAAATTAGTTAAGAGGAATAACCGTTCATGCATATAAGTAGCAGAGAAGTGCAAACCCTAGACCTTTCTATCCAGTGAATCAATACATCAGTTTTAGTTTACTTTTATTTGTTTTAAACTTTAATCAATCTTCTTCATTATTTAGCAATTTAAATTTCTTTAATTACTTGTTATTTAATATCTGATAATCCATTAGCCACTTTAGTTTCCTTGTGAGACGACCTTGGGGCGATCACCTTTGCTACAGCTACCTCGTATACTTGCGAGTGACGCTTTGTGGTAGAGTTAATTCGAGCGCAACAAGTTTTTGGCGCCGCTGCCGGGGAGGCTAATTGGCAAAATTATTTATTAGGCAAAAATATTTTAGATTATTTTTCATTGTTTATTTTTTATTTTATTTTGTCTTTTGCTTTTAATAATTTCTTTTTCTAGAAAAATTTTGTTTATGCAAGGCAGGAGATCGCTCGAAGGAGAGCTACATCCATTCATTCCAGAAATTCAGAGAGTGAAAAGGAGCAGAGAAGAGTTTGAGCTCTACACCGGATTTGATACAGAGGAGGACACTTCTGAATTTGAGTCAGATTCTACACAATCAGTTAAAATGGCTGAAGAAAGACAAAGAACCATGAGAGATTTTGCTAGACCTGTCATTGGGACTTCCACATCTTGTATAAGGTTGACAGATGCAGCAAGGAATTATGAGTTGAAGAACATTCACTACAACATGCTGCCATCATTCTATGGAGTTCCAAATGAAGATCCTTTGAACTTTATTCGGGATTTCTACTCCACCCTCAATACTTTTCCATTGGGAGGATTAACAGAGGATCAGTTGAGGATGCGGTGTTTTCCATATACTTTGAAGGATAGGGCAAAGAGCTGGCTTATGATGTTGCCCGAAAACTCACTGACAACTTGGGAGCAAGTTTATAACAAGTTCATGGGCAAGTTCTATTCACATCAAAAGACAGCTGAGTTGAGAGGGAAGATTGCCACGTTCTCTCAATTTGAAGGAGAACCATTTCATGAGGCTTAGGACAGATTTAAGATGCTATTGATCCAGTGTCCACATCATCACTACCCACTTCAACTTCTGAACCATTTTTTCTATGATGGTCTCACCCAGCAATTTTAGAACACTGTCGATAATGCAGCTGGGGGAGCTATGGGAGAAAAGACAGCTGATGAGACTTATGAGATCTTTGAGATGTTGGGAACTAATTCTCAACAAAAGAGTGTAAGGGGAAGAAGTAAAGGGGTGAATCAATTGGAAGCCAATAGTGAAATGGTTAGTCAAATAGCTGAATTGACAAGGCAGGTTCAGATGCTAAACATGAAGAACAATATTTCTTCATCTACTCAAGAAGTGTGTGGAATCTGTGGGACATTAGGGCATGGAGCAAACAGTTGCCCCTCTGCATATGAATCATATGGGAATGAAGCTGAGCAATTCAATGCCATGGGAAGATTTCAACCAAGAGCTCGGAATGATCTTTATTCAAATTCATACAATCCTGGTTGGAGGAATCACTCAAATTTTTCTTGGGCAACAAATAATTCTCAGCAGCCTTTCCATTTGCTCCAGAGACAGAACCAACAGCAGGGCCAATCCTCAAATCAAGGGCAGTCTAAGATAGAGAGCTTGGAGGAAAGTTTACAAGCTTTCATCAAAGTCAGTGTTCAAAATCAAGAGATGACTAATAAAAGGCTGGACTCATTAGAAGCATCCTTTAAAAAAGCGGAGACTCAAGTAGGACAACTTGCACAATAGATGCAGATTCAACAGAAGGGGAAATTCCCAAGTCAACCTGAGCAGGCACATTCAGTGACTGTTCTTAGGAGTGGTAAGGAAATTAACAATAATGTTGAAAATGATTTTGTGAATGCAGGTGACCAAGAGAACAAGGAGGAAGGAGAACCAGAGAACAAAGGTGATGGAGTTATATCAATGGAGAAATCACCTTCAGTAGATTTACATAAGGCAAGCAATCCGTACCGGCCTCCTATACCATTCCCTAGCAGGTTGAAAGATGATAAAAAAGATAAGCAATTTTCTAATATCTTTAACATGTTGTCTAAGGTAAGTATTAACTTACCCTTACTTGAAGCAGTAAAGAATATGCCGGCTTATGCCAAGTTCTTCAAATACCTGATCACCAAGAAAAAGAGGTATGAGACGAATGAAAAGGTGATAGTTTCCGAGGTAGCTAGTGCTGTTCTGCAGCATAAACTACCTCCCAAGCTAAAGGATCCTGGTAGCTTTATAATTCAAATTTCTGTGGGGAATGGAAAGGGGACTGAGGGCATGTGTGATCTAGGAGCTAGTATGAATTTGATGCCTTATTCTGTTTATAAAGAATTAGGATTAGGGGAACTCAAATCAACCAAAATGATGTTGCAATTAGCTGATAGATCTTTTAGATTCCCGAAAGGGGTTATAGAAGATGTGTTAGTTAAGGTTGGTGGGTTAATAGTACCTGTAGATTTCATAGTTCTTAACATGGAAGGGAGTAATTATGCACCATCAGCACACACCATTTTACTGGGTAGGCCTTTCATGGCTACTACCAACACCTTAATAGATGTTAAAAATGGTAAGTTGTCAATGACTGTCTTAGGACAAACTGTAGAATTTTCTATTTTTAACACTTCTCCCATTCCTACAACTGCTTTATATGAGAATTGTTCTTTAATTAATTGTGTTGATGCAGTTGTTTCAGATGATTTCTTGCATACAGGTTCCTCAGATAAAGTGGGACTGGCACTAACCTTAGAAGAGGAGGCTAAACCAGTGGGGGAGTCCCAAAAGTGCCTTAACCCAAAGGCATATGAGAGCTCGAGGAATTATAAGGATCACACTAAAGCACTTCATGACAGATTTATTGGGCGACAGACATTGAGTCCATGTATGAAAGTTTTACTTTTTAATTCTCGACTCCGTCTATTTTCAGGTAAACACAAATCTCGATGGAGTGGTCCTTTCGAGGTAACTAAGGTATGTCCTTCTGGTGCCATTGAATTGCTTAACTCTAGAATTAATAAGATTTTTAAAGCAAATAGACATAGAGTTAAACCATATAAAGAATGATTTCATGAAGTGAGGATCATTGACAGTACTTTGATCCACGATTCCTAGTCTTGCTTGATGTCCAGCTTTATGACATTAAAGAAGCGCTTAATGGGAGGCAACCCATTAGTTTGAATTTCTTTTTCATAGTTATAATTTTATATTTAGCAATTTTGATTTTATGTTTAGTTTAAATAAATGGAAACCCTTAAGCTCTCTTGTATCTTGTTTTTGACCATTTGTGTTTGTGATGAAAAGTTAGGGTTTTGCCTCACCAAGGTACGATGGAAGATAGGTTGTACTTTCTCTTTCTCTTTATTATTCTTATTTTCCATTGAGGACAATGGAAATTCTAAATTGTGGGGTAATCTTTTAGTTGTTCCTTAATTCTTGTTTTGTTTGTCTTGATGTGTTTTATTGTGTTGTGCATGGCATAATTGTTGAAAATTTATTGATCTTTTCTGTGATTCTAGCATTGTAGTTGAGACTTTAGTATCAGCATAGAAATGAGCATTTGAATTCATTCATGATCAATTTTCACATTATGCAATTCATGACATATAAATCTTGGTGAACCCACCTGTGTGAGTTTTGAGCATCATAAATTTGATATTATTGTCAATTGATTTTCTTTTCTTAAGTGTGCAACTTCATGATTTTGCATCTCTAGAGTTTGCTTTTGCATACTAATTGAACTCACATTATGATTTAATCTCAAGTTTTAAAATGATGAAGGCAAATTAGGTTAGCCCCTTTAGCTTAAAAAGACTTCCCTTAATATTGATTTCCTTAGTGAGCCAAGTTGAGCCATTGACCTTTTCTTGTTTGATCAACACAATTCTCAACTTAACATGTTCTTATTATCATCATACCTATGCATTAAGGAATGGAGTTTTCATGTTTTGACAATAGGGTGGTTTGTTTCAAAGTGTGGGGTAAGCAAGTAAAAAAAAAAAAGAAAAATGGAATTGCTAATTGGGGGTTGAAATGCATACTTTGCACATTGTATTTGATTAAGAGTCATTATTCTTTTCCTCTACATTTTAAGCTAGATGTTCTATGCAATTCTTAATTTTGTATATATATATATTAAAAAAATGATAAAAGTTAAAAAAAAAAAGAGAGAAAATAAAAGAAAAGTTATATATATATATACAAAATTCATATATGTTCTAGCATTGGTTATCAAAAGAGGAATGTTGACTCATGTATTTTTATGCAAGCATGTAAAATTATCAAGGGTTGGTGAGTATGTCATTTGAGGGAGTTATGCATTTCTTTGCAAGAGTATTGTCTAATTTAGATACTCCATTTCTTGATGCTCCAGCTTAAATGTCTTTTCTCACACCTTCACCTTAGCCCCATTGCATCCAAATAAAAGACTTTCGGATTATTTCTTGAGACAATCAATGAGGGAGATTGGATAATTAAGCAAGTTTATGGTAGTATGCAGTCATGAGTGGTTTGAGTGATTAACCTTTGAAATCGAGTGAAACACTTAGATGAGAAATAAGATTTGTATGTCTGGATTAATGAATGAGTTAAGAAAATCTTGATTGAAAGTAATTGCAATTATTTATGTCTGACTCTTAAACTATTTCATCTTATATGTTGGAATTATGGTTAAAGTTGTTTGAGTTTTTAATTTATGCCATGTGAATTTGCTTGAAGACAAGCAAAGTTTTAAGTGTGAGGTAGTTGTTTTATTAGTTTTTGTTATAGATTTGTATCTTTTTTATTATGATAATTATTGTTTTATTTAGGTATTTTGTTAGTTTTTATCGGTTTGTTTTGTGTTTTTATTAATTTTGGTATTTTAGTTTATTTCAGTGTTTATGTTATTTTTGATCTAGTTTTTAGTATGTGTTTATATTTTGTTGGTTATTGTCTATTTATTTCTTGTTTAAAGTTTTGTTGCAAGTATTGTGTTAGGTTAAAAAAGGCAAGGAAACAAATTGAAGGAGAAAGGGGCAGTGGCTGACACAAGCAGAGGACATGGCCAAGTCACTGGCCGTGTCCCATACCAAGTTAAAAAGGAAGAGCAAGTCCCAGTAGCAGACACAAGCAAGTTACACGGCCAAGTCACTGGCCGTGTCCCTCCAAAGAGCACTCACACGGCCAAGTCACATGCAACTTGGCCGTGTCTCTCATGAACCAAAGCCGTAGCGAGTTTTTAAAGCGGACGATTCATATAAAAAGAAAAGAGAAGCTAGGGTTTGGGACTATTGGCGATTTTGAGCTGAGATTGAGCCGTCAAAGAGATTAGGGTTTTGATAACTTGGTTTTTCTTTGATTTTTGATTACACTTTGTTTTATCTAGCTTAGATTAGATTGTTCTAGCCATTGATACATCCTTCTTGCAAGATTTGAACAAGAGATTTTTCAGAAGCTTCAAGGAGTTTGTAACTTGGTTTTATTCTCGAACTTATTCTCTTTATTTTCATTGGAATTATATTTATGGATATTATCATGTCTAATTTGATTTCTTTGAACATTAATGAGATGAGTATGTTTGATTGCATTATGAACTAAGTTGATCTAGTCTAGGGTTTGTATGGATCTGCTATGATTATATGAATTGGTTATTCTCTTGGCTAATAATTTCTTTAGCCTAAATTGAATGGAATATTGTTAATATATAATTGATTGACCACCAATTATGTGTTTTAGGTATTAGATGATGGATTGAGAGATGAAGTCTAATGCTGGAACAATTCAATTAAGGACTTAGGTGAATTAGAGATATAACCTATTAAAAAGATTAATTCAATTATAACAAGATTAGTTGAATGAGGTTTGAATGCGAGAGCTTATTTCCTTGACTCGATTAATTGAGTTGTTTGAGATTTAATCTTTGAAATTAAATTAGTTAAGAGGAATAATCGTTCATGCATATAAGTAGCAGAGAAGTGCAAACCCTAGACCTTTCTATCCAGTGAATCAATACATCAGTTTTAGTTTACTTTTATTTGTTTTAAACTTTAATCAATCTTCTTCATTATTTAGCAATTTAAATTTCTTTAATTACTTGTTATTTAATATCTGATAATCAATTAGCCACTTTAGTTTCCTTGTGAGACGACCTTGGGGCGATCACCTTTGCTACAGCTACCTCGTATACTTGCGAGTGACGCTTTGTGGTAGAGTTAATTCGAGCACAACAGTGATAAAGAGCTTAACCTTATATAGAGGAGAAATAAAGGCTAATCCTAAACCAAATAGCAAAAGAAATTCTAATTAAACTCTTATTGTTTATGTTTATTAATTAAAAATAAACTCTTAATCTATCTATAATAAAAATTTAAATTCAAAATAAAAGATAATAACTTAATCATAGATAAACAAAGATAGCTAACTAAAATTTAAACAAATCCTAATAATAATTATAATTATTATATTTTTTCTTCTTCTTTTTTTTCTTTTTTCAAAAAATCTGGAATTTTTTTTCGATTTTCTTTTTCGCAAAATCTGAAATAATATATATATATTTTAATTTTAAAAATTCTTTTTTTTTCTATTAATTTTAAATTTTTAAACTTTCAAAAACAAGGAAAACTCCAACCACAATAAAAAAACCTACTTCAAAATATAAATTAAATTAACTAATAAAATAAATAACAAAATAAATACGCCCCTCTCACACTTTAAATTTATCATTGTCCCCAATGAAAAATACGAAATCACACACAAGAAGCATAACAAAAAACATGAAAAAGAAAATATTATAAGAAAAAGAGAAAGGATGGAAGCTTCCCTGAGTCATGGCAACGATGGAAGTGAGGGAATCAGCGAAGGAACAAACAATCCTGAAAGTTCAATATACTTCATGAGCTTGTAATTGTGATATGTCTTACTCCTTTCCATGTTGATAAGTTTGTGATTCATGGTCCCTATTTAATCACCATACTGCCTTTGTTGCGCCTCCATAATGTTTGACTGCGTGCTCATCTCCTGATTCTTTGCATCCATTAAATCGAGCTGTTTTAAAACTTATCGCCATCCTTGCTCATCATTTGCATTATCATCATCTTGTTCATCATTACTTTCATCTTCCTTATTGCACTCTTCTTCATGTACTGGTTGATCACTTGGTCTTGTACTACTTGAACATCCTTGGATTAATTTCTTGTAGCACCTTCTTATTGTGGGATCCCTTAAACTACTGTCAGCATCCAAAATCTCAGTACGATATAAAGTGTCAAATGAATATGGCTCCCCACTAATACATTCCATTAAAGTATTGCGAGAATAAAAAATATTAAAATAAACTGCTAATCTAGCAACAATATGTCCCAATACAATAGTACTCTTAGGATGTTGAGCAATAAGCATGAAACTTTGAAAAATATTGTATGTTGTAGACACTTTTTACCCTTATAAGCACAATACAATATAAACAAATCTTGTACTGACACTTTATTACTTTCCTTTTTACCAAAAACACAATGACACATAAACTTATACAATAAAAGTAAACTATGATCATGAATCAGTCCATTAGGTGCATTCCTTATATTGAATGAATCAAATCCAGTTAATATTTTTCAAAATTTATTGACATGAAATTCTTTTGAATGTGTGCAAGCACCTCCTTTAGGTAAGCCAAAAGCTTTGAACATAACATCATGATCAATTACGTAATTAATACCAAACATTCGACACTCTAAATTTTTATCCTTAGATTTAGACATTTTAAGTGTTGTGAAAAATTCAAGAGTGAGTTCTCTATATGTGTCATATTTCTTTTGAACAAATTTTTTCCAACCTAATCTAGCAAATAGTTGTTTCATTCTATCATCTAGACCCAAATGGTCAAAAACACCATGGTTAAAATATCTACAATGAGTAATATTTCTTAAGCATAGGGAGAGATATTTCTTACCTTCTTCTTGATTAAAAATTGAAAAATGAGCATCAAAATGAGAAGATATATCTACCTCATCCCTTGAAGAACTTGAAACCTTTTCTTTCCCCTTCCTTGAAGAAACTTTCTTTACAACACACTTGGTACTTGAAGCCATTTTTGAAGAAATTGATGAATCGGTAAAGTAGATTTAGGTAGGATTTGATGGATTAGGGAAAAAATTTTAAAGTAGTTGGGTGGATTTGAGAGAAGAAAGGTTAGGGAATTGAGAGAGTATTTTGGGAGTGAGAGAAAGAAGAAGAAGATGAAAATAAAAGTGAGGAGAGAGAAAGGCTTATTGGCTTTAATGAACTGATTTTTTTTAAAATTGCAGTCCCGTCGCAATTGCGACATCCATCTCAATCGCAATAGGAGTCTTAGCGGTAGCAGTGCGATAGGAATAATTTCCTCTCTGTCGCGATTGCGACATTCGTCGTGATCGCGACAGACACGCAACCTTCATTTTTTCATTTTTTTTCTTTTTTTTAAAGAAACAAATTACTTACCTTTTCTTGCCCCTTTCTTCTCCAACTTTGCTATTTGCTTAATGAATTAAAATATTAATATGCAAAAACCAACAAATGAAATTAATGAATATTATGTAAAATATTTATCAAATGAACTTAAGCTACTGAATACAAAAATTAAGGGATAGAAAATTAGGTTGCCTCCCAAGAGCGCTTATTTAAAGTCATTAGCTCAACTTAATCAATGAGGATCAACCATTTAAGTAGCAAACTGATGCATTTTCAATTAGTTCACCAATGAAGTAAGGCTTCAATCTTTGACCATTCACAGTAAATGTTTATTTCAAATCATTTTGAACTTTCACTGCTCCCGATGGATATACTTTCACAACCTTGAAAGGGCTAGACCACCTTGACTTGAGTTTTCCCAAAAAAAGCTTAAATCTAGAATTGAAAAGAAGTACAAGTTGTCCTTTATGAAAAGTTCTTTCCCGGATATTCTTATCATGCCATGCCTTTGCTCATTCCTTGTATAATTTAGCATTTTCATAAGAATTAAGCCGGAGTTCTTCAAGTTGACTGAGTTGAAGAAGCCTTTTATCTCCTGCTGTTTTCATGTCCATGTTCGAGTTTCGGATTGCCCAATAAGCTCTATGTTCTAATTCAACTGAAAGATAACAAGCTTTTCCATAAACTAACTTGTAAGGAGACATCCCTATGGGTGTTTTAAAAGCAGTCCAGTAAGCCCATAGTGCATCATCAAGCTTCATTACCTAATCATTTCTAGAATTTCCTACTGTTTTCTCCAAGATCCACTTAATCTCTCTATTGGAAATCTCCACTTGGCCACTAGTTTGAGGATGATATGGAGTAGCTACCTTGTGATGGAATCCATATTTTTTAAGAAGTGTTTCAAAAATCTTATTGCAAAAATGAGATCCACCATCACTAATGAGAGCTCAGGTACACCAAACCTTGTGAAAATATTCTTTTTCACAAATCTTGTTACAACCTTTGAATCATTAGTTGGAATAGCAATAGCCTCAACCCATTTAGACACATAATCCACTGCAACAAGTATATATTGGTTTCCAAAGGAAGATGGGAAGGGTCCCATGAAATCTATGCCCCACACATTAAACAACTTAACTTCTAAAATTGGGTGCAAGGGCATATCATCTCTTCTAGAAATATTTCTCATTTTTTGGCAATGATCACACCTCTTAACAAACTCACGAGCATCCTTATACATCGTTGGCCAAAAGAATCTTGATTATCATACCTTAGCTTTTGTCTTTGACGAACTTGAATGTCCACCACGCTCCTTAGAATGGAAAAATTCTAAAATAGCTTGAAATTCTTCCTCCAAAATACAACAACGGATTATCCCATCGTTGCAATGTTTGAACAATAATGGGTCATCCCACATATAGTGCTTGACCTCCGAGAAATTTTCTTTTTCTGATTTGAATTAAACTCAGAGGGAATGGCCTTGCCTACTAAATAATTCAAAATATTTGCATACCATGACAACTTACCTTCCATTGCACATAATTGATCATCTGGAAAGGTCTCATTAATTGGCACATCCTCTTTCTCTTTATTTATCATCTTTAATCGAGAAAGGTGGTCTGCAACTACATTTTTTCACTCCTTTCTTATCTTTTATCTCAACATCAAACTCTTGAAGTAGTAAAACCCAGCGGATCAAACTCTACTTTGCCTCCTTCGTGTTCATTAAGTAATGGATAGCCGCATGATCAGTGAACACAATCACTTTGGACCCAATGATGTAAGACCTAAACTTGTCCAATGCATATACAACTGCTAGCATCTCTTTCTCGGTAGTGGCATAATTGATTTATGCTTCATCCAACAATCGGCTGGCATAATAAATGGCATAACACTTTTTATCCTTCCTTTGACAAAAACAACTCCTATTGCAAACTTACTAGCATCACACATGATCTCGAAAGGTAAGGTACAATCAAGAGATGCAATAACTGGAGCCGTAGTCAATGCTTTCTTCAACCTATTAAAAGCAATTAGACAATCATTAGAAAAATAAAAATTAACATCTTTACTCAATAGATAGCATAAAGGTTTTGAAATTTTAGAAAAATCTTTAATAAAACGTCGATAAAATTCAGCATGTCTAAGAAAACTCCAGATTCCTTTGACGTTTGTCGGTGGAGGCAACTTCTCAATCACTTTAACTTTTGCCTTGTCCACCTCAATTCCTGCTTGAGAGACTTTGTGCCCAAGAATTATTCCCTCTTCAATCATAAAATGGCATTTCTCTTAGTTAAGCACTAGATTTTTTTCTTCGCACCTCTAAAGCACTTTAGCTAAATTTTGCAGATAAATTTCAAAAGACATACCATAAATAGTAAAATTATCCATAAAAATCTCCATAAATTTTTCTACAAAATCACTAAATAATGTCATCATGCAACGTTAAAACGTTGCAGACGCATTACACAGATCGAAGGGCATCCTTCTATAAGCAAAGGTACCAAATGGATAAGTAAATATTATGTTATTTTGATCTTCTAGAGCTATTGGTATCCGAAATACCCTGAATATCCATCCAACAAACAGAAAAATGAATTACCAGCTAACCACTCCAATATTTGATTAATAAAAGGCAATGAAAAATGATCCTTATGAGTGGCTTTATTTAATTTTCTATAATCTATACATACTTGTCAACCCATAACTGTCATAGATGGGATCAACTCATTTTTTTTTATTTTTAACAATTATCATCCCCCCTTTCTTTGGTAGCACATTTATTGGACTAACCCAAGGGCTATTCAAAATTGAATAAATAATTCCTGCATCTAATAGCTTAGTAATTTTAGCCTTAACCACCTCCTTCATATTAGGGTTTAACCTTCTTTGTGCATCCACAACTAGTTTACAATCATTTTCCATCAAAATTTTATGCATACACAAAGATGGACTAATACCTTTAATATCTGAAATACTCCATCCTATAGCCTTCTTCAATTGCCTAATCACACCCAATGTTTGTTCTAATTTGTCCTCAAATAATTTGGCATTTATAATTATTGGAAGGCTTTCATTAGGCCCTAGAAATACATATTTCAAATGAGAAGGCAATGGTTTCATCTTAATAATAGGTCATCTCTCAATTGAAGGCAGTGGTAAAGGTGTAGATTTCAAGAATTTAACATATGAAGGCATTTGAGCTAGAGCATTTGCCAAAAGAATGTTAATTCTCAATTGTTTAAAAACTTCAAGAAATTTTTCATATTGTTTTTTCACTTTTTGCTTTTGAAGCCTTTAAGGAAATGGTACATGTTGTACATAAGGCTTAGCTTCTTTTTTTGGTGAGAATGTCTTACTTTCTTCATTTTCATTTTCATTTTCTTTATTTTTTATCTTCCTTAACTACTTCATTTTCTCTTTCTAATTCAACATTCATTGGAACTACCTCTTGTAACTCCTTCCCACTTCTAAGCGTAATTGTTTTACAATACTCCTTGGGATTTATTTCTGTTTTACTAAGACGAGAACCTTAGCTTCTTGAATTAAAAGAACTAGCTATTTGCCTAATTTGCACTTCAAGATTCCTTGTTTGATCTGCAATTTGATCCATCCTACCTTCCAATCAATCATATTGCTTATCTATTTTGTCAAACCTTTCACTAGAAACAATAATAAATTTTTTAAGCAGCTTCATAACCCGTTTTGTTGTCTTGATAATTAGCTTGATCTTGACCCCTATTAGGAAATGGAGGTTGGTATATTCCTCTTTAGTTGAATTGATTTCCTTGATTATCTTGATTTCCACCCCATGCCAAATTAGGATGGTTTTTTCAACTAGGGTTGTATATGTTTCCATAAGGCATTGGTTAAGCTCTATTTTGATTCTCCACAAAATTTATTTGATCATGAGCTGGGCATTCAAAAGACTGGTGATTACCTCCACATCCTTCACAACTTGTAATGGCAAGATTCACATGCTCTAACTTCCTAGCTAATGCATCAACCTTTATTGTAAGTAATGAAATCCCATCTACTTCATGTAAACCCACTACCTTTTTGGGTAAAGACCTTTCACTGGACTAATGATAGTTGTTTATTGCTATGGACTCAAGCAACTCCATTACTTCAGCTGTATTTTTGTTCATAAGAGCACCTCCAGCAGCTGCATCTATTATTCTTCTCAATGGCTCTTATTTTCCATTATAGAATGTTTGCACAATAAGCCATTTGGGAATCCCATGGTGAGGGCACTTCTAATGAAGATGTTTAAATCTCTCCCAAGCTTTATAAAGTGATTCACCATCATACTGCACAAAGTTGGTTATGTCATTTCTGAATTTTGCAGTCTTATCAGGAGGAAAATATTTTGCCAAAAATTCCTTAGACAAATCATCCTAAGTGGTGAACATTCCAGCAGCTTGATATGCCCCTATCAATGCTCAATATTGATTGATTCCTCTGACTATTTTCCTTTTTTACTTTTTCCCTTCCTTTTTCCCCTCAACACATTTGGTAAATGTTGGTAACTATTCCATTTCTCTTGCACATTCTATGTCTACACCCCAAAGTATGTTCCAAGTCATATTTTGCTACAATATGAAGTAGATGGTGAATTCGCCTGTGGATAGGTGAATTTGATCGCCATAACTTTGGCAAATTTATCTATCTATTTATGAATTTTCTTATGCTTCAGGCTTAGGCAAAATTTGTTTGAAAGATAGGCAGGTGCAGGCTCACTCGAGCCAATTGTGTCTCGTTTAACCATTCTTTAATGTTTCAAACCAAATTGGATGGGCATAAATTCGATGGTCCACAGTTCTCTCTTCTTTTCTATCTCTTATTTCAATTAGCCAAATCAAAAAGTGATATTCCTAATTCAAACATCAATTCAAACCACCCCCTTTCCTTAGTATGTCATGTGCCAACATATTATTTAATTAGTTTTAATAAATTATGTGTAATTATGTAATTTTATATGCATTTTAGATATCAAATCATATGTTTAGATTTTGAATTAAATACTTATCAAATGAAATTGTCATAATGACCTTCATCTACATAAAGTATCAAATGGCAAATACTAATAATTTTTTTTAAAAAAATCAACTATTAAAAAGTTAAAAAATTATATTGATTTAAAAATTTTAATTTATGCTTTATGCTTAAATTATAATATTTTATAATTTTTAAAATACTTTGATATTTTGTATTTAAAATCTTTTCATTAACTATTATTTACTGTGTGTACGATTAAAATGCATTACCATCTAATGTTTTATTTTTTGTTTTTACGTAAATAAGAAAAAAATGAAAATATATTTATTTTTATCATAATTTTAAATAATAATTATTTATAATATTCCATATAATTTAAATAAAAATAATGTATTGAGAATATAATGAAATTATATTATTAAAATAAATAAATAAAAACTTAATGTAACAATGGCCCATACTAATAAGCTTGTAAACGGTTTATATCATGACTATGCATTGGATGGGTTCTAGTGATGAGATTATATATGCAATGTCAAAGAAAATATTTGAAAATTTTGAAAAACATTAGAATATTGTTTATATGGACAAAAGTTTTAAATAAGCCTCTAAATTATTATCATTCAGTCCTTAAAGTTTGTTTGAATCAAATATATCTTCTTTCTTTTTTTTTTTTTGTCAAAAATGGGCAACTAAGACTATTGCCATTAGAGAAAAGTTAACTTGCCATTAAAATACTGATGAGACACTGTTGGATCCACTATATTTACTTTATATTTTTAAATTAATTTAAAATAAATATATTTTTAAATAATTAAAAAATATATTGTAGTGGATGTTGAATTTATTATCTTAAATGAGTAATTAAAGGGTATTAGGTAGTAAAAAGTAATGTTAATATGGTTTGGGATGGATACAAGTAATGGATGACTTATTATAAATGTGCTTGAAACAATTACAGGAAGTTTAAGAATAAATGGCATCAGTGATAGGATAATTTTTGCAGGAGACATTTACAAAACTACTCATAAAAATAAACATTATTTCAAAAATACTATAAAAAATATTTACACTTCAAAAAGTTAAAGTAAAATTCCAAAAATACCTCACTTCTCACTAGAATAAAATTTTTTTTCTAAAAATATCTATTCTCTCACTACACATAATATTTTACTTCAATTTCTATCTTTTTTTTCAAACTTCACTATTAAATAAATATATTTCAATAAAAAAATAAAAATTAATATTTTAAATTATATTTTCAGCATATAAAAAATATTAATTTTTATAAAAGAAAAATTTTAACTTTGATTACAAATAATAAATAACGCTTATAAAAAATAATATAAGAAGAAAAATATGTAAAAATATATTAATAAAAAATTATTAAATTTATTTCTAAAATTTTTTTTGCATATTATATATATATAAAAAATTAAAAAATTATTAATTTAATTATGTAAGTGTTGTATGTATGTCTTATGTATGTTATGAAGATATTGTAGATGTTGTATATATGTTATATATTTATTGTGTATATTGTATGTATATTATGTAGATATTGTGTATATATTATATAAATATAAAATTAAAAAATTAAATAAAATCTATATATGTTTGATAGATATTATATGTATATTTAGTGTATATTATATAGATGTTATTGTAGATATTGTAAAGGCTTAGTAGATATTGGATAGATGTTAATTGCTTTGTGTGTACTTTATATATTTTGTGTATATATTTTTATTTATATATATATTGAAAATATGATATAAAAAATTATTTATAAATAAAAAAATAATAAAAAAAATAGAAAATAGAAAAATCAATGTGATATTTCTATAAAAATGAAAAAGTAATAGCGCGTGCAAATAGAATGAAAGAAAAAAAAAATATTCAATTGCCGTTAATTTGAAAAGTGTACAGAAATTTTACTTAAATAGTGTGAATTGCTCTTTTCACCGATGTCATGTCCATTGTTATTCCTAATCATTGAGTTAATAAACGAGCTATCGCCAACGAGCCATAGAAGCATAATGCTAAGAGAGGAATTTGCCTAACTTATAAAAATTAACTTATAAAAATAAATATTTTTTTTTTGAAAGGCCGAAGCCAAAATTGCATTAATAGAAATTGTTTAATACAGCAGGAACATCATCCCAAATAACCAATCTAGAGAAATTAACAGAACATCTAGCTAATTCATGAGCTGCAGCTACAGCTTGTCTTCTAACCCACTTGAGCAAAATATCATTTCTTATGTCAAGAAGCCTCCTACAATCTGCAATAACAAGGCCAAAAGAAGAATGATCAACAACAGAACTCATCACCAGCTGCACAACGTGCTGTGAATCGCATAAAATCAGACCCTCCATAGGCAGAGTGTCCACAGCAAACTGAAGACACCGTCTCAACGCTAAAGCCTCCACCATAGCTGAAGAACCACCTCCTTCCACATACCCAGAAACAGCTCGTTGAAAAGAGCCCTCAGAGTCCTCTACAACAAAGCCAAAGGCAACATAATCAAGTGCTTGGAAAATGGCCCCATCAACTTGGCAAGTCCATAAAAAGTTTCCATCAATCAGCGGTGCTCCACCAGATCTCCGGACAGCACAGTGACCAACACCAACAGCTCCTCCATTATCAACGGATTGTGCAATCTTCTAGTCATCAAACCATGCAAAAGCCCTGTGAAGAATTTGAGTAGCATCCATAAGAGTAGCATCCCAAAATAATTTATTTCTTGCATCCCATATAGACCAAGCCAAAACAGCAGCTGAGGAACATTTCTCCCTCCCCAACTCAGTAAAAACCTGGAGCAAAAAGGTTGGAAAAGAGTGAGTATTATGAAGAACACCACCATAGCGTTCCCTAGTCCATATCTCCAACGCCACCCCACAATGAAGGAGCACATGATCCACACTTTCCTCATGATCACACCGCAAACAATGGGTATTAATATCCATCCCCCTTAACCGTAACTTGCTTCTTGTTGGAAGGATATTCCTACAAGCTCTCCAACAGAAACTCTTCACCTTAGGAGGAATATCCAAGGACCATAATTTCTGCCATACATCACTCACCACAACTTCAGGTGCCCTTTGTAAGAGTTTTAAGCAAACATGATATGCCGAACGGACTGTGTAAACACCACGTTTATCAAAATGCCAAATATAACTATCATCTCTAGCAAAAATACTCAGTGGAATAGAGACAATAGCCCTAATATCACGGGCTGAAAAAAGGTCAAGGAGTAATGAAACATTCCACTTCTTACCATTCTCCTCCAGCAAGTCACAAACTCGAATAAGAGGGTCAATAAACTCCTCACCGGCATCCGCCACAAATGACTCCTCCTTAGGTATCCAAGGATCAGTAGCAGCCAATATACTTCGACCATTACCAACCCTCCATCTCAATCCTTTCTTCAGCAAATTACGAGAAGAGGCAATACTCTTCCACACAATGCTCGCACCATCACTAACCTCCACATCAAGAAAATCACCAAAGGGGAAGTACTTGGCCTTATAAACCCGAAAACACAAGGTATCTTGGACATTAAGTAACCTCCAAGCCTGCTTACCTAATAATGCCAAATTAAAACTTCTGAAATCTCGAAAGCCCATTCCCCCATCTTTCTTTCTACCACCCATCCTCTCCCATGCAAGCCAATTAATTCGCCTCCTACCATCCCCCTTCCCTCCCCACCAAAAGGAGTTTAACATTCTATGCATTTCTTGGAGGAGAGTAAAAGGAAGAAGAAAAATGCTCATGCAATATGTGGGGATTGATTGAGCAACGGACTTAAGGAGAACCTCCCTTCCAGCAGTAGAAAGAAACCTGTTGCTCCAAGAATTCAACCTTTTCCACAATCTATCTTTAAGGAAAGCAAAAATTTGTCTTTTATTATGCCCTATAAGAGAGGGAAGACCCAGATAAGTGCCATTACCAAGAGGGGAATGCACACCCAAAGTATTACTAACCATATCTTTTACATTCTGTCTGACTCTAGGACTGTACAAAATCCCAGATTTACCATAGTTGACAACCTGACCAGAAGCAACAGCATATAAATCCAACACAGACTTGATAGACACTGCTTCTGAATGATTAGCACCAAAGAATAACAAGGAATCATCAGCAAATAAAAGATGTGCACCAAATAAAAATAAATATTTATAAATTAATATAAATTTATAAACATTTAAAATTTTAAACAATTATTTATTTGTTTTAAATATTTAAAAATAGCTAATAAACATTTAACATATTTAATAAAAAATAATTTATAAGCATATTTATTATTAAAATGATAAAATAACAAAAAATTATATTATTAAGAATATTTATTAAAATAAATATAAATAATATAACAAATTATTTAGTTAAATAAACTAAATACTTATAACACCAAAATAATAAATTCTTCTCTCCTAATTTTTTTAGTGATTTGAGTATCTATAAGCTCAAATTTAATTCATTTAGTAAACGAGCATAATGAAAGTTCTCAGCAATATGCCTTTACGTCGTTTCATATTCTTGACTCTTGATTATTTTCAATACTGGTATCATAATTTTTTAATTTCTTGTCATTCGTATATTATAAATGAATTATTTTTCATAATTTTGAAAATTAGAAATTAATATGATAATTCTATTGTATTATGTGGTAAATATAATAAATTTTTAGCAAAATTTTTAAACTATAAATTTAATTTTCTTGGGAACTATAATCTTGAAATAATTTAAATATAATTTATTATTATTATAAATTTAATAAAATACATAATGAATAAAATTATATTTATGCTGCGGTATCTTTTATCATAATTTAGATGCTAGAGTTTTTTTTTTTTTTTGAAACATGATGCTAGCGTTGATTACAGTATAAATAGTGTATTAACTTGTAGAAAAAATTTAGCAATTTATTTTGCAATAAATAAAATAAATTTTTGGCATAATTTGATTAATGACTTAGTACATATTCAACCTGTATGATTGATCAATATGCCCATTTTATTTTCACTTTAACCATTTTGATACTTAAATTTGAATTTTTCTTACCTATTTGACCATTGTTTGCTAAAATGGTAAAATGCATAAAATGTACCTTCTTGCCTTGTGTGAAGATATAAATTTGCATTAAAAGAGCTCATATGTATAGGAAAAAATAAAAGCTCAATATATATGCAACCTCTGTGCTTAGCGCAATCAGTCTATTTGCCCCATTTGCTTTCACTTTATCCATCTTAATATTCAAATTATAGCTTTTTAATAATATAACTAAAATTATTTATCACCTTGTAATTTAATACTAATTTAAAATATTATTTTCTAAAAAAAACAAACTAAACATGTATTTTCTTATTGTGAATTCCTATCATTTGTATAGGAAATTATTTATATTTTTTAATAATAAACTTTCTATGATTTTTAGAATTTTAGTAATTTGTTCATTATGTAATTTACACAAGTTATTTTTTTTATTAAAATAGTTGTTTGTAAATTACTTTTTTCCAAAAAAAAAACTAACTTTAAAAATATTTTGATTTAGAAATAAAAAAAAATTATATGTCAAGCAGTATCAACAAAAAAAATAATTCCTTCTCTCAATGCTAAAAAAATTTTAACAAAATCAATTGACTTTTTATTATAGTCTGTAATAAAAAATTTAACTTAAATTTTCTTCAATGATCTCTAATAATATAGTAATAAAGTATTAAAATTATAATTTATAATCGTATTTATTTAATAATTATTTTGAGTGTCTTTTGAGAAAATATTATCGTCAAAATATCAATACAATTTTATAAATTTCAACCTCGTCCAAGTGTTAGCTGAACTTAAAGTAAGGAGTGGGTCACTAGCTTCTTTTATTTCATGATCAGAGGGAATAGCTTCCAATTCAATGCTTTGCTGATCGGTCACTAGCTTCGGGATGTATTCCAAGAGCGAAGCATCATTATTTTGCCAATCCCCAGTCAACAGGTTCACAAAGTGGTCTACTGCCTCATTACCAATCTCTGAAGGGTCAATTAACCATTCGTTCTTTGAAGATTTGATTGTTGATATTTGCTGAAACTTCCTCTTCATCTGGACATAACTGTAGAAGAATTTGGAATTACCCTCCCCATCTTTGAGCCATTTAACGTTAGCTTTCTCTTCCAGAAAGTTTCCTCAAGCTTGTATTTTTGAAGAAGAGAGGCTTTACATTTTTGCCAAGAAATTCTATTTGTTGCGGATTGATGAGCCAGGTAAACCGATTCTGCTTCAGCGGCTTCTTGTTCCTACTTCGCTATATCATTGAAAATGTTTCCAAAGTGATTCCAGTTCCAATCTCGAATGGCAAGTTTTAGATTCTGCAGTTTTTTGAAAAGACCCTTCATACCTCCACCAAAAAAATGACTATCCCAATTATCTTTCACCATTGGGAGAAAACCTGCATGAGACAACCACATATGTTGGAAACGAAAGGGTTTAGGAGTGTTACTAACCTCCTTTATGCAGTTTAAGAGAAGGGGTGAATGATCTGAAGAGGCTTTGCTCAAATGGCGAACATGAGTGTCAGTAAAGAATTCAAAAAAAGATATCGAAGCCATGATACGGTCTAGTCGCTCCCACACATGGCCCGTTGATCTCATCCCTGTCCATGTGTAATCACAACCATAGAATGGAACATCCACTAAACCACAATCATTAGAACATGCTATGAAGTCCTGCATACTGAGCAAACAAGGTGTAGCAGAACCCTTATATTCAGCAGGCGTTTTAATGACATTGAAGTCCCCACCAATAAGCCATGGAAGAGAAGAGTCTGTAGACATCAGTCTCAAGTTATCCCATAACGTTTGCCTTCCAGCTCTAGAATGGGCGCCATTTACTGCTGTAAAAGCAAAATGAAAGTCTAAAGCAGAGTTATATGCAGAACAGGATAAATGATTAGTATCATCCTTGATCTGAGTTAAAGTAATGTTTTGAGTATTCCAAAGGAGCCAAATTTTATTATTGGAAGTGAAAGTAGCATCATTGTAGCCTAATTTATGAGCATAGAACAAACTTTTATTCATATCAACCATAGGTTCAATGATTATGTCACAATTTACAACAATCCTTACAGAAAAGTGGGAGGCTCTCATATTGCACGGATTGGAAAAAACCATATTCACCATCGTCAATCCAAATTCGATTAGGGAGGTCCTTAGAAAGGTCCAATTCTACACAAACTCTTGCGGTGGAAGGTCTAGTTATAGAAGCGGTGGCCGCATCCACTTTTAAGGGTTTGCCAATTAAGTTTGCAATAGGGAAGAGGGCAACCTTATGGAAGAGATGAATCGGTAGTCCCTCAAACAGAATCCACGTTGGAATTATAGAACAATTCGTATTAGGTCGAAAGCTCCTAGACCATTTAGAGACTCGCATGGAAAATCCCTAAAAATACCAAGTGTTTTTCAACCAGCACCTATGGAAATCCTCTTCCAAATAAAAAATAATCAGAATATGAGATGAATCCAGCAAACTGAGAGAAAAATCTCCCTTAAACCCTATCATATCCATGAATCGGCGAAGAGATTTCATATTTGGCCAACCCGAAGGAAAAGTTCCTACCAGAGCATAACGGAATTTATGTGCAAGATTTATCGATTCTTCAGAGGTGAAGGATATAGCAGGAACACCTTTGAACTTTCCAGGCTGTTTAGCAGTAAGCGATGGAGCTTGAAGGAGGGTAGGCGCAAAAGAGCGATCTACATCAGATTTAGACCTAGAATTACGAACAACGGCAGTGAAAGAGAGACTAGAATCAGACGCATGAACGGCAGAGCCGCCATGGGAAGCTGTTGCCATCGAGTTCAATATCGGTAGGTTTCACAGGGGGGCTGTGAAAATTGGAAAATTTGAGTGCGAGGGCAGTAGGTTTCACTGGGGTTGTGAAAATTGGAAAATTTGAGTGCAAGGGCAGTAGGTTTCACAGGGGGGTTGTGAAAATTGGAAATTTTGAGTGCAAGGGCAGTAGGTTTCACAGGAGGGGTTGTGAGACAGAGTACAATTTAGGGTAAAAAAAAATATTATTAGACACAAACCAAGCCGCCCCTCCCTTTTTTTTCTCTCATCGTCCCCAACCAGCTCGTGCTCCACTCCCACGCAGTCACCAATCGGTGCCTGACCCAACCAAACTAGCGCCTTGCTTGCCCCTTTCCCTTCGACCTCTACCACGCTAACCACCTTCGGCCAGCAGCTCCGATACCAACCGCCGGCAGAAAAATTCTCAAAAGCAATAAATACAATGATCTTTAGATCCTTGATATGCTAAACCATACCTTGCTCTTTGTTCTTGATGATTCTGACAAATCAATTTAGGAGACTCGTAGATTATGGCCTTCTCAAAAAGTGGAGCGCCCCATGGACCAGTTGTAGTTGGCGTATGAATTCGGTATAACAGAATGTATATATATAAAGAAAAGTTGATAGCAATGAATTTTGTGTGTATATACATAATGTGGTTCTTGATTAAATATATATGTATTTTAAATGAAGTTACTGTTTATATATATATATATATATTTATAGATTTATTATATGTTTACAACTATCTAATTTAAGACTCTTATTTTAAAATATAGTGTCATTGTAATTTCAAACCTTACAAAGTATGAGTTCGTTGCTCTGGCTATTTTCAGAAAAAAATTATCTATTATGGGTACTTGATGCCGAGATTCATCTTAATGCTATGAATCTTGGAGATACTATTAAAGAAGGAAATCAAGCATCCCTATAGGATCGTTTAGAAGTAATAATTTTTCTTTTGATTACTCAAATGAGAAATTAAAAATTGATTATCTCATTATTAATTATTACAGTCTTTTTGATGAATATTAAATTTTTTAAACCTCAAATTTGCTCTTGCTGTAGTAATATTGAGAGTATAGATTCACAAATATTTTAATATAGTTTTCTTTATTTACCTGTAGCTAAACAAAATTTTCAACTGGCTTAATATCATTCCTTAAAGTGAATGTAATAATTTATTTTTAAGACCATTAATGAGATTTTCATAAAAATGATCATGGGGGAATTTTTTTTTTACCAATTTTAAAAATAAAAGTGCTAAAAAGATATATATTGGCACAATTCTTATAATTCTTCATAATAAGAAAATATTTATTATAGTTAACATTAGCAGAAATTAATGTTAATATAATATCTGATTATGCAAATATAGTTGAAGAATCCAGAAGAGTCTTTCTTATATTCTGAATTTGAGCAAAATAATATTTCAATGATGCATTGTATTCAAATAAATCCCGAAGAAATCTATTAATTTTAAAAGAATACGTCGCAATGAATATTCTATTGAAACAAAGTGAAAGACATTAAATTTTTATATGTTAAGTCTATGAATTTGAGCCAGAAGTTCATATTTAAAAAAATTTAAATTTCTTAACTAGATTATACTTTATAAAAAATAAAGATGGCTGAGTTACACTATATGGATCGAAAGTGCGTAGATATCAAAATTTTTATCCTTTGGCATGATCATCTTGGTCATCCATGTTCAAATATAATGTGACGTACTGTTGAGAATACAAATGAACATCTACTAAAAAAATTAAAAAATAATTTTGCTTGATGATTACTTTTATGCTTCTTATACTCAAGGTAAATTAATTATGAGACATTCATCAACTAAATTACATTTAGAGTCCCCTGAATTTCTACAAAAATACATGAAGATATTTGTAACCCTATCCATCAACCTTATATACCATTTAGATACATTATGATTTTAATTAATGCTTCAACTAGATGGTCATATGTTTATCTATTGTCAACTCCATAATGTTTTTACTAAATTACTTGCTCAAATTATAAAGTTAAGGTCAATGAATCTTGATTATCATATCAAGATAATTTTTATAGATAATGCACATGAGTTCACTTGAAAAGTATTTTATGATTATATTACCATTGAACATTTTATTACATATGGTCATACTCGATATGGTTTAGTTGAATTATTATTAAGATTTTACGATCAATTATTATTCTTATGCTTATGAAATCAAAACTTTCAATATACACTTGGATACATGTTATTGTTTATATTGCACCTTTAATTTATATTTGACTGTCTGCATATTACAAGTTTTTCATTTTGCAACTTGTGTTTATCTGAATTAATATGTCTTATTTAGAATTTGCGATATTAAAATTTTTTGTTGCAGTGTATATGCTCTTATTGCATTCCCTTAAAGAAATAAAATGGATTATCAATATTATTTTGATATCTATATAGGTTTTGATTATCTACATTAGATATTATAGACCTTCACCGATAAATTTTCTAGAGCAAAATTTTAGTGAGTTGGTTTTCACTCCATTAGGGGAAGATAAAAGTAAAGGGCTAAAAGCACAATAGATTAGTTAGAATATACCAACTTTATCCAATTGTGATACATATACACATCAATGTGAACTGAAAGTTCAAAAATTAATTCATTTGCATAATGTTGCAAGTCAGTTACTATATATATTTACAAATACCCAGTAAGTGTTCAAATCACATACTTCAGCTGCTAATACTCTTGTTCAATTGATTGTTCCTATAGGACATCTTATTAGTATGACAGCTAATAGATATAATATATGTCTGAAGCGTAGTAGACTACTTGGTTCAAAATATTAATTTTTAAGATAAGGAAAAATGAATAATTTCAAAACGATACTCCTGAAGAGGTCAAAATCAACATAAGTCAATAACCATATATTTCTGGAGAAGTAACCCCAGAAGTGGTTCCGGTACCGAAAAATTATAAGATCTCATTAAAATCTAGAAATATGTGAAAAAGAGATGAAATTATTGTTGATAATATATTTGCATATATTGCTATTGAAATTATCAAAATATGCATGAGCCTAAAAATATTTAAAATTATCAACATCAAAGTGATTGGCCAAAATGGAAAGTAATCAAGGTCGAGCTAGATTCATTTGCTAAATATATAATATTTGAATCAGTAGTCCAGACACCAGAAGATGTCATATCTATGGGTATTGTATTTAAAAGAAAAAAATCATATGAGATTATGAAAAAAGTAGATTTCCTTTATTATGAATTCAATTACTCTTAAAATTAGTTTTGTAGCCCCTGAAGAGCTCGACATTATATTATAACAATTTACTTATATAGCTTTTAAGAGAAATGAGTTAAATGAAATTATGATATACAAGACAACTTGTGGTATAAGAATTTTCACAAAGTTCTTGTATAGATTATGATGAGACATATTCTCCTAGCATGGATGTTATTATCTTTAGATTTTTTTTATCAATTTGATAGCCTTTGAAAGGCTTGACATATATTTGATGGATGTTGTGATAATTTACTTATATAGTTCATTAGATAATGACATATATATGAAAATTCCTGAAGAATTCAAGATGCCTGAAGCATATGATATCTTGATAAATATACTATATTGAGTTTAAAGATTCTGATATAAGCTAGGTGGATGTGGTATAGTCACCTATTTGAATACTTAGAGAAAATGGATATGAAAATAATTTCATTTGCCCATGTATTTTTATCTGAAAGATAAATACAGAATTTATCACAGTTGCAGTTTATGTTAATAATTTAAATATAGTGAAAACTCCGAAAGAGATCTCAATTACTGCGGACTATTAGCAAGGAAATTAGAAATGAAAGATCTTGGAAGAACATAATTTTATCTTGGATTTCAAGTTGAATATTTGTCAAATGAAATTCTTATCCATCAAACATTATATAAACTTGAAATAATTTTATATGGATAAATCTTATTCATTAAGCACTCTAATGGTTGTTTATTCCCTTGATGTGAAAGGAGATCTCTTCAGGCCTTGTAAAGATAATGAAGAGATTCTTGGTCCTGAAGTACCATATCTCAGTGCAATAGGGACGCCCTTATATCTTGCTAACAACACAAGACTAGATATTACTTTTGCAGTTAACTTGCTTGCAAGATTTAGTTCTGCACCAACTATAAGGTATTGAAATGGAGTGAAACATGTTCTTTGCTACCTACATAGCATATCTAATATGGGTTATGTCTTCACATTTAAGACTTCACGTATAACAATATTGCTATTTTCATGACGATATGTGGAGCAAACAATCAACTGTTACTTCATCAAATCATTCAAAGTTATTAGCTATTTATGAAACTAGTCATGAATGTGTGTAGTTGAGAAGCATGATCAAATATATTGGAGGAGCATGTGGATTGTCTATAGAAAGTAACAAGCCAATAATATTGCATGAAGATAATGCATCATGGATTACACAAATTGAAGGAGGCTACACAAGAGTAACAAAACTGAACATATATCACCAAAGGTCTCTTATACACATGAAAGAATGAAGAAAATGAAAAGTCAATATTTGCAAAGTTCATTTAAGCAAAAATCCAACAGATTTATTCACAACGACACTGCCGACATCCGTCCTCAAAAGACATGTATACAATTTTAGGATGCATTCACTTAAAATATTTTAGTTGATTGTATTTTTGAAGAGAAGTCTTCTATGAATACTATACTCTTTTTTCTTCACTAAGTTTTTATCCCACTGAGGTTTTTTTAGCAAGGTTTTAACGAGGCATGTTCATAGGAGTAGTCATCCAAGGGAAAGTATTACGAGATATGTAGATAACTACATAATTGAATTAATCTTATCTTATCAAGATTATGATTAACTTTATCCTATTTAGATTAGGATTAACTTCATAGTCTTTTGTTCTTATCAAAGTCTATTTACACCACTATATATACTACATTATAGGTGATATATTTGATACAATTCATAATAAAGAGATTTCTCAGATTTTTTATTCTCTAAATATTTTCTCTTCTTTTATTTACAATAATAATAATAATTATTATTATTTAATTTTATCCTCATTGGTTTCTATGGATTCTCATATTTACATATTGAAAATAATTAATAGTTTATCTTTTTGCTTTAAGTTTGTGATTTCAAATATGAAGATTATCCGATAAGTGATTTAATAGTAAATGCATAACAATTGTGATGAACTGCACTTTTTAAATCTCTCTTATTTTGTGCAGTAAAAATATTTTTATTGATTTTACAAATGGAGTGCAAGAAAAAAAACAAAATAGAATATAAAAATAAATCCAATTGAAAAGCTTAAAATTGATTTGAATAGAATAAACCATTTATTATCTTGTGGTGTGTGTGCCTATATATATATATATTTATATTAAAAGGATAATTTTTAATGTATTAGATAAGGAGAAAAGAAAAAAAAAGATAGTAGAAAATCTAGGAAATAAAAAAGAGTAAAACAAGTGTTAGATTCGCAACTAATAGTATTTTAAACCCTTGTATGACTCCTTGCAATATCGCTTTTTGTAGAAAAAAGGAAGAAACTTTACTTCCCCTAATAAAAATCGATCAACAAAGAAGGTTAAGATTCAAGATAAGGGATCAATTGATTTGTCTGTGGCAGGGTCAGAGGACTCCAGGGATGAAGATGGGGTTATGGAGGATGTCGGTAGGAAGAAGGATGATTCAGTGGTATTCCCTAAAATATCATTTTACACCCATAGGATTTTAGGCGCAAGAATGAGGGATTATCAAAAGACAGTTTCTTTCCATGAAAAACTGATTAATACCATTTCTGGTAAGGATTAGGAACAAGAGTTTCGCATTTTGGATGAGGATGTTTCATTTACAACAGAAGAGGGTATCCCTATGGTTTCCTTCTTTGATAGGGTACGATTTGTTTTTCATAGGTATGGAGAACTATTTGATTGTGAGTTTGTTGGTTACAAAGTACTGTTGGGGAGATTACAATCTTTATGGACATTGTATGGAACATCTCAATTTATTGATCTAGATAATGATTTTTTATGGTCAAGTTTAGCTCATGCGATGATTATCTATGTGCCTTATCTGGCAGTCCTTGGATTCTTTTTGGCCACTACTTGATGGTACAACCATGGCCATCAACTTTTTTTTGCCAATACCACTATGGTCACTTCTCTTATTACATGGGTCGGATTCCCGAGCTTACCGATATAGTCGGTAGTGACCATATCATTTTTGCCTATAAAAAAAGATAAGTTAAAATAGTTAAGAATAATAAAAATATATACAGTAAATGAAATATAAACATACAAAAATCCTGAATCATCTATACAAGTATAAGATGTGTAGACTAGAACACAAAATTCACAAGAAAAATACTGAGTAATCAAACTCCCTAGTAGAGGGAATAGTGAATATCTCTGAGTTTTGTTAAATGCAGGAAATGTACTTAATAAAAAAACACCAAAAAATTATATTTAGTTTTGATAATTAGTGCGTTAACATCAGGCAAATTTCCTATGAACTTCAATCTCTATACTATAGTTTTGGGTTTGTTACTATAATTTTGATATGCATTTGACTTTTGAGAAAAAGTTAGGCAATGATAGTATTATGCAAATGAAATAAACTGAAAATGCACACTTTCAAGAAGAACGATCAAGTAGTGATTGTATTGGAATAAACTGTAAAATTGTATAACATGCACAAAATACGAACATCTAAGTATCCAAATACGATATCAACAAGATATATATATATATATATATTTAGAAGCTACCATCATGAAGATAAAAATTTTGGTAAATGAGCACTAAAATGCAAGAAGAACATAAAAGACAGTTTCATGGAAAGCTCAGTTCGGGATTCCATATCTAGTGCAAAAAATTGGCTTCTAATACAATAGATCAAAAGACAAAAATGCTAGATAAGGAAGAACATAAATCAAATTAGGGTAATAAAAATATTTCTAGAAGATCTGTATCTCTTCGGATCCAATGGAACATGTTACTAAAAATATAAAATATAGAGTAAAAAAAAAAAAGGAAGAAACGGAATTCAATGCAAAAGAAGTGAAATAACATACCATTAGGCATGTAAAATAAATAAGTTGTTAAACCAAATTAGATATATATATATACATATATACATATATACTTTAAAGAGATTCAATAATAAACAATTGATAAGAAACCATAATTAAGATAACATATAGAAAAAAAACTTTACCTTGGTGCTTGTTAGAAAACAAAGATCCAAAATGCTAAGAATAAATGCATAAAACTGATATTTTTGAGATACTCCCGTGGAAAGCAAAGAGAAGGAAAGAAATTGAAAAGGTGTTGAGAACGGAGATAATAGTAGTGAGGGAGCTTAATAAATGAGTCTAATAAAAAAAACCCATATATATTTAGGGTTAATTGGTGCTACCAATTTTATTTTAAGGACAAAAGCTATGACCTGTGTGTAATTTCTCTTACTGTTATTCCAAGGATAAAAGCTATGTACCTTCAAAAAAAAAAAGGATAAAAGCTATGACTTGTGTGTAATTTCTCTTACTGCTAAATACTTAGTGTTTCAAGTTTTTTTTTGAACTCCACTCTTTTATTTCATTCATCTACTCACTTTATTTTTATCTCTATTTCCCATGACTTAGATTATTGTGTTTCAAGAGGGTTTCAAATTTTTTTTTTTTAGGGTTGCGTATCCTTTCATGTATTTTAGATAGTGGGGGGGCATGCACTGTAACTTCAAGTTACAGTGCACGCCTACCTATATAATGCACATATTTTTTTTTCTTTTTATTTATTTTTTTGATAGTTTTTTTTTAAAAACGGAAAGTTTGCATTGATTGGTCCAAGCTTTCATGCCTATTTAATTTTTATTTTATTAAACTTTCTTTTTACAATTTTCTTTTCTCTTTCTTTATTTTCCTTTATAAAATAATTATTGGTGCAAACTTTCATGTCTATTCAATATTATTTTATTTGAACTTGCTTTTTGCAATTTTTTTTCTTTTTCTTTTTAAAATAAATGACAGAACACAGCATAAATATATAGGCTTAAAACAAATTTATTGTTGTTAAATTTCAATCTCTTAATTCGATGTCTCTTTGCAATAGAATTATTATTTTTTAAATTGTAGAATTCAAATAGACAAATGGATTACCCAAATACTGTTGATATTGTTATAAATTTCTTTAACAATTTCATTTATATCTTATAAATTGTCCTATTCGCCCAATATAAAAATTTTATGTTATATATTTTAATTAATTAATTGATAACTTAGTAATAATCCTGTGAAATAAAATTATATCGTAATTTTAGCATTTGGATATATATGCAAACATTACCAAAAAAGATAAAATTGATAATTATATCCAGAAAGTGGATATAATGATCAAAGATAATAGTATATAAAAACAATCTAATTTTCAAAAAAAATACCAAAAAATAAAACTCACAAATAAAGTGAGTATAAGCAATAATAACAATGATAATGATAATAAATTGAACTACGAGTACTTTAATTTTATCAAGCGGATACATAGACAATCAAAATTGAGTTTTGAGTTTAAGTCCACTTTAATTAAGAAATATTCTTTTCTAAAAAAATATATAATAATGAATTGGAAAAACAAAAGAAATTTAAAAAGAAAAACTAAAACAGCCATGTCGAGGGAGTTGACATAATTTAAAAGTAATTATAATAAAATATTAAATCATTTAATAGCATGAATTTATTATATTCAGATAGTAAATATGAGAATTAAATTATCCATTAATAAATAAAAATATCAATGAGGGTAATAAAAATAAAAAAAAATATAAAATTAAATAATAAAAAATTATTTAAAATATTTGTGTCCAATAATTGCAATACGAGAATAAATAAACAAATATAATAATAATGATTTATATTCAGGTAGTGAATATAATCCATCTCGTGAGTACAAACAAAACAAATAATAAAATATTACAATAATTATAGTATCAAATTTAGGCGTTGTAAGGTGATTTTTCTTCACTGTACATAATCAACCCCCACAATGACCACTAATACATGTCCAATCAAACCTTATAATTGATTGGTGGCGACTCCTAACACATACAAGAAAAAACAACTAAACACCAGCCAACCAAGAACAAATTAAATTTTATATCCCGCAGGCCCCCCGTCGCCCCCATGCGTGACATCTGGCGACTCCACTGGGGACACTAGTAAGTTACTAAATAGAGGGGTTAAGCTAATATATTATTGTGATATTTATGTGTTTTGAGATTTATTATTATTTGCTTATTTCAACCGACAAATCTCTTATCACACACTCATCTAAAGGTTAGGAAGTGACTTATTACACTAATAGGCTTAGTACGAGGATGAAGTAGAGATGCCTCCATGGGAAACCAGACAAGACTTTCAAAAATTCTTCACTCATACTGTCTTTTGGCCAGTTATTGGCTGAAAGAATCCAGTAGTCCAGGTTGTGGGCGATAGTGGGATGATCCACGGTCTGGGAATCTTAAAACCATAGTGCAATAAGATGGGACTGTATTCATAGAAATAAAACTCAACCCAATCATTCACATATTTAGATAAATTATCCCGCACCATTCTAAACCCATTTAGGATCATTAAACAAAATAATATTGTATTTGTATTCTTCTATATGTCTTTTTTTTATTCAGCTCCTAGTATGAAAGTTTTAGTACTAACCTCTTTATGCATGTACATGACATATCATGCAAAATTACACACTATGGTACGAAGGGTGTTGACATATGGAACCTGACAACCTTCCTCTAATCGAGCGGGTAGCCGAACTCCTGCCATCAGATTTGGTCTTGGAAATAGCCAAAGAACACTTTGTGAGAGAGACGCTAAGATGATATGTAGGCTTCAAGCACTGTTATTGAGAAAATATGGGCTGTATGATACGCCCATTAAGTTCCTTGACTGGCATCTGAAGTTTCCCTTTCTAAATTGTTTTTATATGACTACGGAGGATGTTCAGATTTTTCCTAGAGAAGCTCTGTGTCTCCTATGGTACCTAACAAGGATCTATAAGATTGGAATCATACTAGACAAAATGTGGTTACAAGAATGTTTTGAGAACTGAGAATTCAAATTTGAACAATGATCTTACTTTTTAGATGGTTAACCTTATTCATGGATCTCAATGGCTCTTAACCCTATAAGAGGATAATATGAAAAATTACTGCTTAGTCATTGTGAGTGGAGATTTTTGCCCCCACTCCCTGTGGAATGGTTCTTGTGACTTCGGCACTGTTTAGGCTCGGGGCCTTAGAGAACACGGACCTAAGTCGGGAGAAAATGTAGTCGCCACCCGGACGGGCCAAAAAAAAGAAAGGGGTGAATGACTCGATTCCTAAGGAATCCCCAACCCCCTAATGGGTTCAAAAAGTTGGGTACTTATGGGAAAGGTGAGAAATGGCTCAGCACCCCCACAACGCCCGGTTCATTGGAACCGGCCTTCTTTGCAGGTCTTAATATTATAAAATTCTTAAATATAACAATATTATCCATATTATATGCAACAATTAAAATAAAGCTTCATTATATTATAATCAAAGCAATATCCAAACAAAGTAAATAAATGGACACCCATCCAAAGATGGAAACATGTCCTTACATCGTTCATGTCTAAACTAAATAGGACACCCACCAAAAGGTGGAAACATGTCCTTTACATTGGTCCAAAATATAAAAACAATTTAAATTATATAGAAATTAATTAATGAGGTACCCACAAAGTGGAAACATACCTCTTACAATTTTAATATAAAACAACCAAATAATAATCATAATAATAAAGAGAATATCCATCCATGATAAATTAAATAAATCAAGCACTTAAATTAAATAAATCAACCATTAAAATATATAATAAACTACATAATCAAATCTAAAATTAAATAAAGTAATAAATATATAAATTTAGAATTTGCATCTTAGAATAGGGCTTTTGGAATTAGGGTTTTTGAAATTGGGATTTAAATTGAGATTTCATCATTTAGGGTTTAGGAACTTAGGGTTTTAGAAACTAGAGTTTTGTAATTAGGGTTTTGAAATTAGGGTTTTTAGGGTTTTTTAAAACTAGGGTCTTGGAATTCAGAGTTTGGAATTAGGGTTTTAAAATTAGGGTTTTAAAATTAGGATTTTTGAGTTTAACTTACTGCCTTAAAAACATTATTTTGGATTTGGAGAGATAAATTAAGGTTTTGGAAAAATAATCAATACTTTGGAATTTAATAATGAAATGGTTTAAGCTTTTGGATAAAAATAGTTTGAGGTTTTGAGTTTTAATAAAGTAATTTACGGTTCTTAAGATAAAGTAAACAAAATAGATTCTAATAATTAATTTAAATCCTCGACGGCAACTGAATAGTTTTTTGTTTTTTTATGAAACATGCAAGTGAGGTTACGAATACCAACTTATCAATGTGTTAATTAAAGCAAACGATTAAAGTTATTGAAACAAGGATCAATTTACTGCATGTTCAAAGATCATGGCACTGCGTATTTCAAAGATCAAGTTAGTACATGCATGTTTTTATTAATCAAAGAAACGAAGCTACTGTGAGTATGAATAATTTATGATTAAAGATCAAACCTCCGTTTGTTGGTTCCTCCACAATTGACTTCTAGATGAACAATGTGAAGACAATATATACTCTGCCTTCTTCTTTGGTTGTCTTGATATTTTTGTTTGTGGTTTCCTTCGTTCTCCAAAAAGTTGCTGCCATTCTTCTATCTTTCTTGTCGTGTCTTCTGTTTTGTGGTTTAATCCTTTGTTAATCTCAATTGTTGACCCTTGTTCCTGTTAATTCTCCCTTGTTAATGTTCCTCCACCTTCCTCCCTAATGTTCCTGAAACGTTATTATTTATAGGCCCTAACCTTACTCAGAATCCTTAACCTAATATTAATCAGTCCTTAAAACAAATTCTAGTTGAATTAGGAAAGTTATTGAACCCATGTCGACCTGGTTGCCCTAGGTTGACATGAGACCAACCTCATGTCAACCTTGGGCTACCCAGGTTGACATGAGGCATGCTCATGTCTACCTGGGGCCTCCAGGTCGACATGGACCAAAGCCATGTCAACCTAGGACATCCAGGTCGACATGAGCCAATGCTCATGTCGATCTGGGGCCTCCAAGTCGACATGAGCCAAGGTTCATGTCACTTGGGCCTTTGAACTTGAACTAATTTTGCATTTTTTAATTTTTTGGACCGGACCTTCTAAGAAAGACTTGGTTTTGGGTTTTGTAGTCTAGTTTGTGACTTTTAAAATTGGATAGACTTATTAGAAGTTGTAAATTGGGTCGAATTTATTTTGACATCCTTTAATTAGGACCATATCAAAATTGAGGGTCTACAGTTTGCCCCCTGCTTGAGTGATTTGAGACTTTCAGTAGAAGAGAGTGAAAAGCAACATGACTTTGAGCAGATTTTGGATGAGGATGGATACTTGGATTTGATTTGGGTACTTGGACTCGGGGTAAGTTCTGGACTTAAGGGTAATTTGGATTCTCGATCCTAAACTGGATTTGGATACTTGATCCTAAACTGGATTTGGATACTCGATCCTAACTGGATTTGGATACTCGATCCTAAACTGGACTTGGATACTCGATCCTAAACTGGACTTGGATACTCGATCCTAAACTGGATTCGGATGCTCGATCCTAAATTAGATTCGGATACTCGATCCTAAATGGATTTGGATGCTCGATCCTAAACTGGATTTGGATGCTTGATCCTAAATTGGATTTGGATACTTGATCCTAAACTGGATTTGGATACTCGATCCCAAACTGGATTTGGATACTCAATCCTCAACTAGATTTGGATACTCAATCCTAAACTGGATTTGGATGCTTGATCCTAAACTGGATTTGGATACTCGATCCTAACTGAATTTGGATACTCGATCCTAAATTGGATTTGGATACTGGATCCTAAACTAGATTTGGATACTCGATCCTCAACTGGATTTGGATACTCGATCCTCAACTCGATTTGGATACTCGATCCTCAACTCGATTTGGATACTCGATCCTAAACTAGATTTGGATGCTCGATCCTAAACTGGGTTTGGATACTCAATCCTAACTGGATTTGGATACTTGATCCTAAATTGGATTTGGATACTCGATCCTATCTTTATTTGGATACTCGATCCTAAATTGGATTTGACTGACCTTTTATCAATTGAGGATTCTGGCTTAACTGGTTGTTCCATTCTTTTGTTCTTCCTCTTGCAAAAATTTAACTATTTTTAGTTGGCCCTTATATCTTCTCCTTGCCCCTTGCGTGGAGAAATATTTGCAAGTGAGTTTGAAAATATTTTGTATATAAACTCAAAAAATTGAAAAGGAGAAACTTTGCCCCCTGTGTACACTCAAACCAAAGATTTTTTCCATGCAAGCTTTGATTGAAGTTTGTATTTTGTCTTGTTCCTTTCATAAACATGTATTTTTTCTTTTGCAAAATGACTGGAGCTTCCTCAAGCAATAGGCTTTCCATGCCCCCTTGATTCAATATCTTCTTTTGATTCTTTACTTCACAGGGTATTTGCTGTTTACTTTGACAAAGAATAGACAATACAAGATAAGAAAGTGCGATGTGATATGCTCATGTATGCATGAATAATACTTACAATGGTTTCATTGACTCACAGACTAAGGTTATTAGCTGAAGTTTTCTCATAGTTTTCTTCCAGATGCCCGTTTAGTTCTTGCACTGGAATGACAGGATGCTTCATATTTAAGGCTTTTATCTTCGAGATATTGAAATCATGAATAATGGAGGCACCAAGCAGCAGAGATACATCCATTTCATACTAGGATTCAACACACCAGTTGGTAACTTTTTACATCCTTGCCAATAATTCTTTCCTTTGCTCAATGTGTCCTTTGAAGTTTGATGATTCGACATACTTCCCTTAACTTGAAGGCTTTGTAAATTTTTTTGAATTTTTTTTTTGAATTTTCAATTTTGAATTTTGATTTTGAAGTTAAATGTTGGCTTTGCCAAATCAATGTCAATTTACCTCAGGACTTGATTTTTCAAATTAACATATCTATAACATGATAACCCTAGTTACCATACTAAACTTGGAATCATTTCTATTTAAGCAAGAATTGTTACACTTCAGATAGGCACATACACATTACTTGGCCAAAGATCTCATTTGAGTTTGAATATTGTCTATGTCATATGCATGCTTATCCAAACTATCTCTACTAATAGACTCTACCTACCAAGAGAGATCAAAAGATCTTTGATAGGCTTAAAATGGGGTCTATAAGGGACACGGGTTAAATGAAGGCCATTTTAAGATTCGAGCTGATGTGACACAATGGACAAACCCTCACACTATAAATTTCTTATTTAAACTTTAGGTAGCTGGGAGCAATCTTGCTAGACTCTAAATTCTTTCTATCTTCTTGGCATTAATATGGATCTTGATTAGGATAGTCTTTGCCCTTGTAAAAATTTTGGTATCCAAATTCATTTCTTTTCTTTAACAGAGATAAATCATTTGTTACTCTGATGTTGTCTTGATAGATTGAAGATAATAGGTGAACTTTAACTACCCTTATGGTCTTGAGAACATCAACTACCCTTACGATCTTGAGAACTTCAACTATCTTCATGGTCTTGACTATTCATTCCATTCTTTGATCTTCTTGCCTCTTCACCTTAGTGATGATAAGACTCGTCAAAAGTATCACAACAGCTCAGGGTAGGTTGTTGGGGTTTGTAAGCCAATCAAAAGAAAGCTAAAATTTTTATGAAGGCTCAAAGGGACAACTAGGGATTGATATTTAATTGGGCGGATACTAGTTATTGGCTAACAAAACAATGCCTAGATCATTTTTCTCTTAAATAAGTAGAGTTCAATTTTGCCTCGAAAGTTTGTCTAAGCATGTTCTAAAACTGACTAGGACCTAGACAAAGGTAATTATGCAAGAGCCCTCTCTAAGTAAGCATACACAACTCAATGTTATAGAGCAATTCCCTCATCTAGTAAAATCATTCAAGTCATGATGCATAAATGTATTAATTCATGAATCATCAAGCTAGATTACTCATTGGTTGAGCACCAAAATGAGCAAAGACCAACAAAAATTTTAATGAAAGTAATTTATTCAAACAAAAATAGAAAAACATAAATGTTCTAATTAAATATTAAAGAAAGTAAAATTGAAAAGCAACATTCAAGCTAAGGAAAGTTTGTTGAGTTAAGCTTCTTTTCCTTTCACATCTTCAATTTTTCCATCTTGAAAAGAGGATAAGACAAAATTTTCCTCAAATCCTTTTTCTACAATAAAAGTTGCTGGTGGTAACACTCTGTTGATTTTAGGCAGAGGATTGCTTTTGGTATTAGGCTTATCCAGCTCAGGTAGCTTATCACTGTCAATCAAATCTTAGATCTTGTGTCTTAGACGGGCACATTTATCCGTCTCATGCCCTTGCATTTGATGAAATTGACAGAAGGCCTCGGCATTAAAGTTTGGTGGCAAGGGATTATGTAGTGGTCAAGGAGTCAACGGTTGTAATAAAATTTTCTTTTGTAGCTTGTTGAAAACCCAAGATAGAGGTTTCCCCAATTCTAAAAATTGTCTTTTATTTCCTTGACTAGTCACATTAACATCAATTTCTTTTTATGTGCTTTGATTGCTAGGCTGATAATTCCCTTTCTCATTCCTTCTTGTCGAAAAGCGATTCTTCTCCCCTTCCCACTCTTCACTTTGTATACTAGCTTGGAGAAGATCTTTGAAATCACGGATGAGTGTATGAGACATCCTTTCATGAAGACTAGGCAACACTCCTCTCACAATCATCCTGATTTGATCAGATTCATCGGCCTCTTCTTGAGCAAAGCAACCTTATTTCTCCATCTTTTCACATAGTCCACAAAATTCTCATTTGGCCTTTGTCTAATGGACTCAACTTCCATCTCGACATTGTATCCACACTACTGAATGAAATCCTTGTACAACATGTTCCAATCTTTTTGAGTATTTTCCTCTAAGGTGTTGAACCAATTTTAGACAATAGGGTCCAATGAGAGAATGAAATATCTTAGAGCTTAAGCCTTAGTGGCTCGGGCAGACTGCATAGCAGTGATATACTGCTTCATATGGAGGTAAGAATTTTTGGTTCCATCAAAATTTGCAAAGGATGGCATCTTGAATTTGTACGAAACTTCTTCGTCTAGCTCAAATAATTTGTCAACTTTTGACATTTCTTCGGTTTTTAGCTTCTTCTCAAATTTCTTTTCCAAATCCGCAATCATCTTTTCAACATCAGAAGTTTCATTTTTCTCCACAGTTGATCTTTCAATAATCTTCAGTTCTTTCTTCTTGTCTTGAGGATCTTGGAAGTATTGAGCCCAATCATCATCATCATCATCAACGATCACCTTATCATCATCAAAAACCAATTCACCAACTTTAGCCTTCCCCTTGTCCTTTGGCTTCTTAGTGCTAGCAGATGCTTTGACATTATTTTCTAAAATTGCAACCAATTGGTTCTTCATGGTCTCAGCTAGGGCCTCTTTTATTTCTTCCATCTTGCCATTGAGGGCGTCGTCCATCATTCTTTGAATTTGTTCGGGCTCCATTGCTTTTGGTGAAAAAGAGATTGAGTTATTGCTAGATTCTTCATCCCCGGTGTAGGTCGGATTGTCGTAAGCTTTTGAACTATCATAATTCAGGGTTGTGAGCCAGAGAGGATCAATGATATGAGATGTAAATGTATGCATGTATGCATGTATGCACAAACAATAGATAAAGAAAGATAGAACGTCCCTTCCAACCTTATAACATCCGTACACGAATGGCAAGTCTCTTTTCCTAGGTAACATGATTAACAAAATACCAACATGGGGTATCTTGTTTTTCAAATGATTCCCTCAGACGTTTCAACCAATAGTTATATTTTTGAAAATAGAAATCAGTTCATGATAATTCCCATTAATTAGGCTTTAATCCATCCAACCAACTAAAGTAGCTATATTGGATTAAAACTAAATTAAGAGGTTTATTATAAATAGATTTCTCTCTTGAAAAAGTAACTAGTGGTTCATGCCAAAAACAAGCCTATGATCAATAACTCTTAGTATAAACTAGGCTCACAATTGATTTTTGGTATTTCGTAATTGACCTAAATAATTTGCAAGCTCTTTGTAAGAAAAGGTTGGATGAAAATAATTTTATTTCTAAGCTCATTGTAAAAAGGTTTTTAGAAAAATTGGATTTTGGGCTTAGTATTTGGGTCATGTGCAAAAGAATTTTTGATTTGTTTTTAGAAAAGTTTTATGTCCAAAGACCATTTTGAAAAGTTTTGAAAATAGCTTTGGTCTCTTGGAGTTTAAAGAAAAATTTATTTGAGCTCACAATGCATTTAAATCATATTAGAAAAAGAACAAACTAAATAAATCATGATTTAAGCTAAGATACATTAATCATAGTCAAACAACAAGCATTTGAGGTAAAATCCTAAGGAAAGTAACTAGACCAATTACATGAGCTTTAGTTTTTGGGTTAAAAGGATTAGGTTCCCATAGCAAGTATATACCAAATGGTACAAGGCTATGAGTGGTTATGCCATGTTCGATCTCCATACCTTGAGTGAAAGTATGGTATCACTTACATAATACAATATGGGTAATACGGGCGTCCTAACTCATGCACACGATGCAATCTAATATGATGCAATGGATAATATCATGATAAGAAAGAATAGAATAATAAAAAGACCAACGTAATCAACTTCTCTTATCCCCAGTGGAGTCGCCACTGTGAGCGAGGATTTTTGCCCCCACTCTCGGTGGAATGGTTCTTGCGACTTCGATACTATTTAGGCTCGGGGTTTTAGAGAACACGGGCCTAAGCCCAAAAAAAATGGAGTCGCCACCTGGATGGGCCGAGAAAAAGAAAGGGGTGGATGACTCGATTCCTAAGGAATCCCCAACCCTCTAATGGGTTTGAAAAGTTGTGTACGTGTGGAGAAGGTAAAAAATGGCCCAGCACCCCCACAATGCCCGGTTCATTAAAACTGGCCTCCTTTGCAGGTCTTAATATTATAAAATTCTTAAATATAACAATATTATTCATATTACATGCAACAATTAAAATAAAGCATCACTATATTATAATCAAAGCAATGTCCAAGCAAAGCAAATAAATGGATACCCATCCGAGGATGGAAACATGTCCTTACATCGTTCATGTCTAAACTAAATAGGACACCCACCAAAAGGTGAAAATATGTCCTTTACAATGGTCCAATATATAAAAGCAATTTAAATTACATAGAATTTAATTAATGAGGTACCCACAAAGTGAAAACATACCTCTTATAATTTTAATACTAAAATAACCAAATAATAATCATAATAATAAAGAGAATATCCATCTATGATAAATTAAATAATTCAAGCATTGAAATTAAATAAATCAACCATTAAAATATATAATAAACTACATAATCAAATATAAAATTAAATAAAGTAATAAATATATAAATTTAGGATTTGCATCTTAGAATAGGGTTTTTGGAATTAGGGTTTTTGAAATTAGGATTTAAATTGAGGTTTCATCATTTAGGGTTTAGGAACTTAGGGTTTTAGAAACTAGAGTTTTGTAATTAGGGTTTTAGGGCTTTTGAAACTAGGGTTTTGGAATTCAGAGTTTGGAATTCGGGTTTTAAAATTAGGGTTTTTGGAATTCAAAGTTTGGAATTAGGGTTTTAAAATTAGGGTTTTAGGTTTAACTTACAGCCTTAAAAACATTATTTTGGATTTGGAGAGATAAATTAAGGTTGTGGAAAATTAATCAATACTTTGGAGTTTAATAATGAAATGGTTTAAGCTTTTGGATAAAAATAGTTTGAGGTTTTGAGTTTTAATAAAGTAATTTACGGTTCTTGAGATAAAGTAAACAAAATAGATTCTAACAATTAATTTAAATCCTCGATGGCTACTGGATAGTTTTATGTTTTTTATGAAACACGCAAGTGGGGTTATGAATACCAACTGATCAATGTGTTAATTAATGCAAACGATTAAAGTTATTGAAACAAGAATCAATTTACTGCATGTTCAAAGATCATGGTACTGCATATTTCAAAGATCAAGTTACTGCATACATGTTTTTATTAATCAAAGAAATGAAGTTACTGTGAGTATGAATAATTTATGATTAAAGATCAAACCTCCGTTCGTTGGTTCCTCCACAATTGACTTCTGGATGAACAATGTGAAGACAATATATACTCTGCCTTCTTCTTTGGTTGTCTTGATATTTTTGTTTGTGTTTTTCTTCGTTCTCCAGAAAGTTGCTGCTGTTCTTCTCTCTTTCTTGCCGTGTCTTCTGTTTTATGGTTTAATCCTCTATTGATCTCAATTGCCGACCCTTGTTCCTATTAATTCACCCTTGTTAAGGTTCCTCCACCTTCCTCCCTAATGTTCCTGAAATGTTATTATTTATAGGCCCTAACCCCACTCAAAATCCTTAACCTAATATTAATCAGTCCTTAAAACAAATTCTAGTCGAATTAGGAAAGTTATTGAACCCATGTTGACCTAGTTGCCCTAGGTTGACATGAGACCAACCTCATGTCAACCTTGGGTTGCCCAGGTCGACATAAGGCATGCTCATGTCGACCTTGGGCTGCCTAGGTCAACATGAGGCATGCTCATGTCGACCTGGGGCCTCCAGGTCATCATGGACCAAAGCCATGTCGACCTGGGACATCCAGGTCAACATGAGCCAATGCTCATCTTGATCTGGGGCCTCCAGGTCGACATGAGCCAAGGTTTATGTCACTTGGGCCTTTGAACTTGAACTAATTTCGCATTTTTTAATTTTTTGGACCGGACCTTCTAAAAAGGACTTAGTTTAGGGTTTTGTAGTCTAGTTTGTGACTTTTAAAATTAGACAAACTTAATAGAAGTTGTAAATTGGGTCAAATTTATTTTGACATCCTTTAATTAGGACCATATCAAATTGGGGTCAAAATTAAGGGTCTACAGTCATATTCCAAATTCAAGGGAGATATAGTTGGAATAATCAAGCTGAGCTGATTAACAGATATACATATGAGATAGAGATAGTAGAAGACTATAAAGAGAATCCTTTGATAGACCCATATAAACATGGGCTTGATTGGAGAAGAATTAAAGAGATTCTTTGTCAAGCCAACAATGTGAACTCTTATTGTGTGCCTCTAAGCCTTTTGACTATTAAGGCTTACAGTTTCAATGGGAGATTGAAGTGTACTTTGGATCTCTTGTCACTCAGTGCCGTCCTCTTTTATAAGGTAGTCACCACTGATTACTACAATGGGCTAGTACAGTTGATTATCTTAGATGATGAAGATGAAATGGAAGAAGTAGGACCACCGGAGGTTGAGTTGGATGGTGATATATTAGAAGAAGAGCCACTATAAATAGACAAGGAAATAGGAGAGCTACCTTACCATGTGAATGAGATTATGGGTGAAGGACAAGCCATAGAAGATGAAGAAGAAGTACCTCAAGGTCATGAAGAAGCGGACTATGAGCCTATAGATGTAGAGCCACTTGTGAGCGGTGAAGTGGCAAGAGAGGGAGAGTAAATAGGATTCAAGGCCATATAAGGCAGAGTAGAGATAGGATTGTCTTTGTAATTATAAGGGGTCTTGAGATAATATCCCTCTATTTTGGATTTGTGAGAAAATGATGTTTTTGAAGAGTGTATATTTTTGTCTTACAAGGTTTAGGCTATAAGACATGTAAGTACATTCCCTTATGATGAAAATGTTTCCATTAATCAATGACAAGGCACCCTTCAAATAAATATTATGTAATCTTATATGATATCATAATTTCGCATCATATAGTATTGTACTTTTGCATTGCAAAACATTTTAGCATTTGTTTGAATATATTTGTTCTAATTCATTAGGTGACTAATGAGTCTATTTTTCTATCTCTTTTACATCAAGAACCACTTCATGCTCTTGTGACCATCCAAAATAAACCACCGTAATAGGGTTGTTTTAGATATGTCTGAAGCAGAGGTCATGAAAGAATCAGAGTCAGAACAAAAAAAGAAAAGGGGATTATGTTCCTGCAGGAGTCATGATCCAGCTTCTGGTATTTGAGAAAGTAGACTTCCAACAAAATCACTTGAAGGCCTTAAAGGAAGTTTGGGATAGTATGGGACTATAGAAAAGGATTAAATTTAATGAGTTGTTTGGGTGGATTGCTTACCTAATTTACATCCAATATTTTTTTCATGCTAAAGGCCATGCTAAATTACTGGGACCGATGCTACTGTTGCTTCACATTTGGCCAATTGGATTTAATGCCTATAATAGAATAATATCGTATCATAACCAACATATTAGAAAAGAAGGATATTAAGCCATATGCACACGATAAGAGGGCATTAGGTAGAAGACAATTAGCCAAGATCATGGGTGTGCATGCAAGTGTGATAGAAGGATGGGAAAGCTCACAATCCAAGGCTATTTTGGTAGATTCCCTACTCGAATTCGTGAGAAGTAATATGGATCAAAAAGAAGGGTTTCAGATTTTGGCTCTGCTCATTTATGAAACGGTCCTATTTCTAAGAGAATTGAACTTTGTAGATCTCAAAGTGATCACCCTCTTTACCAGTATAATACAAGGAATAGATCCAATCATTAGTATACTAGTAAAAATAATAAGGTCTTTAAACCATTGTAGGAAGTAATGAAATGGATGATTTACGGGTTGCGCCACTTTGTTAAGTATGTGGGCTTTAATACATTTTGCGTGCCCTCCTCAATTTCAATTTCCTACCATTGAGTATGAACCTAGATACAATGCTACAAAAAATTATCTGACAAAATTTGGATTAGCAGAATGGCTTATGACAGCCCTAAACAAAAGGCAGTGGTTAAGATTTCTTCAAAGATAAAAGAAGAAAATATATCTTGGCTAGCCTTTTGGAAGGACAAATAATAATTGATATACTATTGTGGTAACTTTCCATGGGTGCCCTTGATCGAAATATGGGGGGTCACTGCATATGCACCTATAATGGTAAGAAGAAAATTGGGATCTTTACAAATTATTCCTCAAACAATAGGGTTGGATCATGCATACTTTGATTACAGGGATGAGAATATATCTGGTAAACTTGGAAAAGCCTTAGATGCATGGCAAAATGTGAAAAAGATAAGATCTAGGACTTATAGAGATTCAGTGACCGAGGGCTATTTAGAATGGCACCGGAAAAGAGGAAAAAGGTTTGTACCTCCAATAGTAAAGATACACAAAGGACCCTCTACATCAAGCGAACATGTTCTTATTGCTGAATCTTTCAATGAAAAAATTGAGAAACTACAGAAGCTGAAAAAAGGGCTTTTGAGCTGCTCAAAGAAAATGAGAAGCTTAAAGATGAAATAACAAAAGTCCAAATGTAGTTGAAAGAATCTAACACAATGAAAAGGAAGGCAACAATCTTAGAAGTTGAAAGGAAAGCTTTTGGACTAGAGCAGGAAAATAATAAATTAAAAGGAGAAATGTACTGACTTTAAGAGTTGTTGGAAGGGCATAAACAAAGAGAAGAAAACATAAAAGGTGAGATAGAAACTCTAGTAGAGAAGTCATTCCATCAACAAGCTAGCATCCAAGATTGGATATGGGAAACCCAAGCATATCAAGACAAGATAGATCGATTGACATCTTCTATGTAACAAATCTTAGTAGAAATAAATGACTTGATAGCCCACATAAGAACGTATAAGGAAGATTGTACCATGATAACCTTATAAGAGTATGTATACAGTCTGACCAACTTACAAAAAAGTTGAGGGCACTAGCTCAACAAATAAATAACATGGCTCAAGAGGTGAATCGTATAAGGATGATTTACATGCCAGTGGGAGCACATGGATAGGAGCTCTATGATCTGCTAGAAAAGATGTATCGAGAACTTTTCTATTACGGACGGTTCAAATGAGGGTCACAAGAGTTAACAAGATTTGATTCCTTTTGTAATTTAATAGATAAAATATTTGTGTTTCTTATCATGTTATTAGATGTTTAAACACACATGCTAAATTTTCATTTTGCACAACATGAGTTACATTTTTTTGCATCATGATTTCATTCGAAAGAAAAATGGTAAACAAAGATATTTTCCAATATAAAAATATATATATACTATCATGAACATCAACATAGCCCAAGATTCGAAAAATATATTTAACTTAACTCAACGTTACAGGACTCGATCAAAGACTAGACTCATGGAGGACCAAGCTCAAGAAATGAGGCGAGATATCTACTAGATAAAAAATAGGTTAGAAGAAGTTTTAGAAATGCTGAATCAATTGATGCAACTCATGGAGTTACTCAAAGGTAAGAACACAGTAGAAACTGTGCCTAATCCCTCAGGGTCAGGAACATCAATAACTCATCCCTTTATAAGTGCCATAGGGGATCCTGCGTATCCACCAGATTTTATTCCATCATACAGGCCAAAGGAAGGGGGGCTAAGCAATAATGTCTATCCAACTAAGAATATCTATGCTTCCCAATCTCATCAAGGAACACTACAAGGAGTACGAGTAGGTGAAACTCAAACTAATCCTATACCTCCTCGCATTCCTAAAGAACCTATAGTAATACCAGACTTGGATGACCCAAAGGTGCAGAATACTTTTAAAAGATCTAGTTTTGAACCTATTTTAGAAAAGATAAAATGGTTGGAGGAGCATTTAAAGGTGATTGAAGGAGTTAATGTATATGGAACCATTGATGCATCCCAATTGTGCTTAGTACCCGATGTGACCATGCCATTAAAATTTAAGGCACCAGACTTTAAAAAATATGATGGTCTATCTTATCCACAAAGCCTTCTATTGATTTTTTATAGTAGGATGGTAGCATACATCAGTAATAAGAAATTATTGATTGATATTTTTCAAGAAAGTCTTACAAGCAGAGTAATAAGGTGGTACATGAATTTAGATTGAACACGCGTTTGAAGATGAAAAGATCTGGTAGTTGCTTTCATAAAGCAATATAAACATAACATGGATATGGCACCTAGCAAGGATAATTTGAGAGCTATGGAAAAGAAAAAGATGAAACATTTAAGGAATATGCATAAAGGTGGAGGGATAAAGCAACACAAGTTAGTCCTCTCCTCAAAGATAAAGAAATGACATCAAATTTCTTAGACACACTGGGACAATCATTCTATAATATGTTGCTAGCTAACACAACCACTAACTTTTAAGATTTGGTCTTAGCCGAGGAAAGGATTGAGCAAGGCATGAAAAAAGGAAAAATCAAAGAGCGAAATAGTGAAGGGAATAGCTCAAAAAGACAATATTCAGGCAAAAAGAAAGAAGGAGAAGCCCACATGATAGGAGGGTATCCACAACCTAAAGAAAATTACTATCATTATCCCTCATCACATTATGTGGCAAATACAAGGCTTGAAATGTATCAGTTCCCTTATCATGCTCCTCAGTTCACAAATTCTCAAAATGCTTTTTATTTCACTTCATCGGGTGCTCCTATACTTGCTCAAGGGGCAAATAATAGACCAAATCAATTCAATCAAGGAGGGCAACAAAGTTATTGCCCTCGGGAAAGGAGGATAGAAACATTTGACTTTATCCTCATAACTTATGCATAATCGTTGCCTAAACTACTACAAGGACAATAAGTGTGCTTGACACTATAGGAACCAATGAAGCCCCCTTACGCTAAATGGTATGACCCGATGCAAATTGTGAATACCATACGAAAGCACCTGGCATTCTATTAACAATTGCACTGCATTTAAAAGAAAGGTCCAAAGTCTTTTAAATGCATGTAGACCCTTAATTTTGGACCAAATTCAGTCCGACATTAATTAAAAGAAGGTTAGGTCAAGTCTAAAGATTTTAAACAATTTGAAACAATTTTGCAAAATTAAAATTGGTCTGGTACAATATTAAAATCTCAACACATAATAATATAATAATAAATAAATAAATAAAGAAGAAAAGAAAAAAAATATAATATTTATTTTTATATTATTTTATAATATAATAATAATAATAAAAATATAATATTTATTTTATAATAATAATAATAAATAATAATAATTTGACTGAGATCTAAATTTGACCCGATGAATCAGCAGCCCTGCCTGGCCAATTTGCGCCGCAAACCAGTCTGGCCACCGACTTTTAGTTTTACTTGTTAGTTATGGATTTCAAGATGGATTAGGGATTAGTCTTCGTTTTTGTTTTTGCCTATAAATAAGAGAGTTTAACAAAAGGAGAAGGAAGGAAGACGGCAGCAACGTTGAATTAAAAGCAAACAATAACAAACCAAAGAGAGCAACCAAGATGCGGTGAAAGATTATTTCAAATTTGCTTCAACTCGTCCAAGATCAAGCAGTAGGGAATTGATATTAAAGGAATCAATGAATGCAAGTTTTGCCTTCTTAAAAACCCTATTTATTTTAAACATTCATTGGCTATATTTACTTCTTTCTTTCTTTAAACATTGAAGATTATTTAATAATTAAAATTAATAGCTAGTTATTGTATTTTTACATGAGAGCTCAATAAACTGTATGTTTGAATTTGTTTCATCCAATAGTTCATTTAATCATCCAACAATTAGTTTATGTTCAATAAACTATTTTAGCACCACTGTAGTCTGCTTAATCAAATTAACATTAAAAATAAAATATCACAATAACAATGATTTTCTAAAACTTTTCCAAACCCTAATTTACTTTTTCCAAATACTCCAAACCTTAAATTCCTTTCCAAAATTCCAAAAATAGTTTTACAAATTCCAAAATCTTAAATCAGTTTTCTAAATATCCCTAATCCAAAACCCCAATTTCATAAACCCTAAAAACTCCATTTTATCCAAAAAAATCTTAGTTTTTAAATCAAAGCCCTAAAACCCTTAATCTTGTTTTCCTAAACCCTAAAAATCCCATTTTTCATCCCTAAAATCCAAAGTCTTAATTTTCAATATAAAAATCTTAATTTAATCATAAAAGTTCTAAAACCCTAATTTGAAATATAAACCCTAAAAGTTGTATATTTGTTGCTTTATTTAAGTTTAGAATTTAGATGTGATTATTTTATGTCTTGAATGGATGATTCATTAATGCTTTATTTTTATGAATGATTTGTTTTTATATTTTCCCATGGTAAATGATTGAGTGATTTAATTTCTTTGATTTATTATTTTAATGTTGATTATTTTAGTTTCCACGATGTAAGAGGTATGTTCCCACTTTGTGGGTACCTCATTAGTTAGGTTCAATATAATTTAATTTATTTTAGATTTTTGGATTAATGTAAAGGGCATGTTTTTACTAAATGGTGGGTGTTCTATTTTATTTAGTTTTGGACATTAAACAATTGTTGTAAAGGCATATTTCCATCATTGGATGGGTATCTATTTTGATTATTTATTTTAAATAAAGGTGATGGATGTTTATTTCTTTTAATTTGCATGTAATATGGATGATGCTATAATAAGTTAAGAATTTAATAATATTTAGACCTGAAAAGGAGGCCGGTTCCAATGAACCGATTGTTGTAGGGGTGCTGGGTCATTCTCACCTTCCCCACGAGTACCCAACTTTTCGAACCCAATAGGAGGTTGGGGATTCCTTAGAAATCGAGTCATCCACCCCTTTTTTTTGGCCCATCCGGGTGGCAATTCTATTTTCTCTGGGGTTAGGCCCGTGTTTTCCAAGGCCCTGAACCTAACAATATTGAAGTTGCAAGAACTATTCTACATGGGAGTGGGGGTGTCGACTCCATTTTCTCCGCTCACAGTGGCGATTCCACTGGGGATAAGAGAAATTGATATATTATTTTATTATTTCTTATTATAATATTATCCATTGCATCATTTAGATTGCATTGTGTGCGTGAGTTAGGATGCCTGTGTTACTCGTGTTGTGTTATATAAGGGATACCATACTTTCACTCAAGGTATGGAGATCGAGCATGGCATAACCACTCATAGCCTTGTACCTTTTGGTATATACTTGCTATGGAGCCTAAACTTTTCAACCCAAAGACTTAAGCTCATGTAATTAACCTAATTATTTTCCTTAAGTTTTTTTACCCCAAATACTTATTATTTGACTATGATTAATTCATCTTGGTTTAAACCATAGCTTATTTAGTTTGTTTTTTTTTCTAATATGACCTACTTATATTGTAAGCTCAAAAATTATTTTTTCCTTTAAACCAAGAGACCAAAATAATTTTTAAAATCTTCAAGATAGTCTTTGGACATAAAACCTTTAAAGATGGGTCAAAAAATCTTCTTCCACCTTATGGCCCAAACTTAAAAGCCTAAGGGCTTTGAAACAAAATTATTTTTCATCTAAAGATTACAATTTTTTCTTAAAAAAGAGCTTACAAATATTTAGGTCAATTATGGAATACCAAAAATCAATTGTGGGCCTAATTTATACCAAGAATCATTAATCATGGGTTTATTTTTAGCTTGAATCATTAGTTACTTTTTCCAAATAGGAAATCTATTTATGATAAACCTATTAATTTGTTTTAATCCAATATAGCATAAAAGCTATTTTAGTTGAGATTCAATGGATTAAAGACTAATTAATGAAAATTATTATGGATTTACTTCTATGTTTAAAAATATAACTATTGGTTAAAATCATCTGAGAAAATTTTTTGAAAACAGAATATCCCATGTTGATATTTTGATGACCATATACTTAGGAAAAGAGACTCGCTATTAGTGTGTGGAAGTTATAAGGTTGGAAGGTATGTCCTAGTTATCTTTTTTTGCTTGTTACTTGTGCATACATGCATACATGCATACACACATTTCATATCATTGATTATTTCTGGCTCATAGACCTGGAGTACAGCAGTTCAAGAGTGTACGACAGCCCAACCTATGCCAGTGACATAGACTCCAGTAGCAACTCAATTAGCTTCTCACCAAGAGCAATGGAGCCTAAACAGATTTAAAGGATGGTGGATGACGCCCTTAATGCGAAGATGGAAGGATTGAAGGAGGCCCTCACTGAGACTATGAAGAGCCAACTGGCTATACTTTTGGGGAACATTGCTAAGGCCTCTGCTAGTACTAAGAAGAGGAATAAAGGGAAGGCTAGGGTTGGCAAGGTAGCCTAAATGAGGACAAAGTAGTTGTTGATGATGATGATGACTGGGCTCACTATTTTCAAGATCTTCAAGATAAGAAGAAAGAGCCGAAGGTTATTGAAAGATCAGTTGTGGAAAAGACTGAAACTTCAGATGTTGAGAAGATGATTGTTGATTTGGAAAAGAAGTTTGAAAAGAAGTTAAAAACTGAAGAAATGTCGAAGGTCGACAAGTTATTTGAATAAGATGAAGAGGTCCCATACAAGTTCAAGATGCCCTCCTTTGCTAAGTTGATGGAACTGGGAATCCTCATCTCCATGTGAAGTAATACATCACTGCTATGCAGCTTGCCCGAGCCACTAAGACTTAAACTCTAAGGTACTTTATGCTTTCATTGGACTCTATTGTCCAGAATTGATTCAACACCTTAGAGGATGGTACTCAAAAGAGCTGGGATCTTCTGCACAAAGCCTTCATCCAACAATATGGGTATAATGTTGAGTTGGAGGTTACTTTGATGGATGTTGAATCAATTAGGCAAAGACCAAATGAGAACTTTATTGATTACATGAAAAGATGGAGAAACAAAGCTGCATTGCTCAAGAAAAGACTCGATAAATAGAATCAGATTAGGATGATTGTGAGAGGCGTGCTACCTAATCTTTGTGAAAGGATGTCCCATACTCTTATTAGTGATTTTAAAGATCTCATTCAAGTTGGCTTTCAAATAGAAGAATGGGAAAGAGAGAATAACCATTTTTCTGCAAGAAGAAATGACAAAGGGAACTACTAGTCTGACAATCAAAGCACACAAAAGGCAGTTGATGTTAATGCAATTGGTCGAGGGGGGAAGGAGACAATTTTCAGAATTAGGGAACCACTGTCTTGGGTTCTCAATAAGCTATAGAAGAAGGGACTATTACAACCCTTGACTCCTCGCCCTTTGTCGAATCCTCTTCCACCTAACTTCAATACCAAGGCATTTTTTTAATTTCATCAAATACAAGGGCACAAGACGGACAAATGTTTGAGGTTTGAGGCATGGGATCTAGAATTTTATTGATAGTGGGAGCTACCCAAACCCAACAAACCTAGCACCAAGGATAATCCATTACCAAGGTTCAACAGAGTACCACCGCTGACAACTTTCATGATTGGAGGAGGCTTGCGTGGAAGTTTTGTCATGTCTTCTTTCCAAGATACAGATGGAGAGGCAACTAAAGAAGAATTAGTGCTAAGCAAAATGAAGCAAGTTGAAGTGAAAAGGGAAGTAACCATTTATGTTGTGAGTGAATTTTGGGACTCAACTAATAGTGATGATGATTCTGAGTCAAAGAAGGAGGAGTGGACCTAGTTTGAGCCTGAAGATGATGAGGTAATGAACATACACTCTGGTAAGCCTTATGCAAGGCCACCACCAAAAGAAGTAGAGATTGACAAGAGGAAGGATGCTAAAAAGAAGCAAAGAAAGATGAAGATGACACAGTCCTTAAGCAATTAAAAAGGACCCAAGCAAGTGTTAGCATCTGGGATCTATTGGCTACATTCAAGAAACATCATGAAACTATGGCCAAGGCTTTGGCTAGCATGCCAATTTCCACTTCTATAACACCAGATGAGCTGGTTAATTTCATAAAAACTGAAGGAGTGATGAAGTGTGAAGATGTCCAGAAGAAGAGCGAAGTTGATATTGAAATGGTATAATTTTTGGATGCGGATATGCCAGAAGAGGGAAGAGACCACATCTGCCCTCTCTTTATCAAGGTAGAGGTCAAAAGGAAAAGGACTCCATGTGTGATGGTTGATGATGGGTCTGCTATAAATGCATACCCACTTAAGATCTTGCCAAAGCTTGCTATGTCAACAAGGGATTTAAGCCCAACTGAGGTAACCATTAGGGCTTATGACAATACTAATAGACATGCTGAAGGGACTTTTAAAGCTATTGTGAAGGATGGTCCAATTGAATCTATGGTTGAGTTTGTGGTTTTGGATATACCCATCACTTTCACATTACTATTATGTTCCATCCTCTTGGTGGAGTTCCTTCTACACTTCATCAGAAGATTAAGTTCCCAAATAGAGATGAAACAGTGGTTATCAAGGCTGAGAATAATGAAGTAGTAAATGCATTGATGGTTGAGAGGCCTCTTAATGGTTTTCAAGTGGATATTGTTTCTGATAATGAGATGATGGGTTCTAGAATTCTGGCTATGATGAAGAAAATGAACTATCTACCCGGTACTAGCCTTAGAAAGGAGAAGGCAGGTGTAACAAAACTTCTAGAGTTCAAGACTCAGACTTCCAAGAAAGGGTTGGTCTATGATGAAGCAAATGGAGGTGTTCTGTTGAAAAAGAATGAGAAGATGAATTTTACTCCACTTAAAGAAATATTTGTCAAAGCACCAGAATTGGGACCACTTTAAGGAAAGCCAGAACCAATCATGTTTATGGGAAAGATGATCCCTGGGTTTGAGAACTTTGCCAATGTTGCTGAATTGATGGAACATAAAGAGAAAAAGATTGACCTGCCAATTGACAAAGTGCCTATCCAGGAAAAGAAGAAAGAAGATGCCTTGAAGATTCAGAAGACTCCAGAAGAAATTGTTGCTCTCGTCGAAGAATAGTTCAAAGACCTTTTAGTTTATGATAATGAGAACATTGATTTTAATTTTTATTTTTATTTTAATTTGTCTGCTCTGTATGAGGATGATGATGTTTTCTTTTCCAAAATGAATGCAATAAAGTCTGATTTTGCTTACTTGTGTGATGTTTTTCCTAATGGTTGCATACATTCAAATAGTGGTTACATAAGCTTCTTTAATATTAACTATGTTGATACACAATCATTAAATTTGGAAACAACTGATAATCCTAAAAATATTAGCATAGCATCTAACTTTACTCTTGATGAGAGGGAGAGATTAGAAAAAAATATTTAAAAAATATGAAGAAGTCTTTGCTTGGTCTTATGAGGATTTGCCTAGAATTGATCGAGATATAGCCGAGCACTTGATTCCCACTTATACTCACATGAAACTTGTCAAACAAAAGCTTAGACGGTTAAGAACAGAATGGGAAGAATTGATCAAAGAAGAAGTCACTAAATAAATACAAGTAAAGTTCCTTGAAATGATAGATTATCCAAATTGGCTAGCCAATATAGTTTCTGTACCAAAGAAAGACGAAAGAATTAGGGCCTGCGTGGATTATAGAGACTTGAACAAGGCTTCCCCTAAGGATGACTTTTCTTTACCCCATATAGTTTTCCTTATTGATAGTGTAGCCTTTAGTGTGCTACACTCATTTGTAGATAGATTTTTCGAATACAATCAAGTGTTAATGGCCCAAGAAGATAAAGCTAAAACTGCTTTCATTACTATATAGAGTATATTTTGTTATAGGATGATGTCGTTCGGATTAAAGAATACTAGAGAAACCTACCAGAGGATGGCTACTACTTTGTTTCATGACACTATGCATGAGGAAGTTGAGATTTACGTTGATAATATGATGGTGAAAGTCTGATACAAGAGAACAACATTTCCAAAACCTAGAGATATTCTTTGAGAGAGTAGTAAAGTATAATCTCAGGTTGAATCTAAAGAAGTGTGTGTTTGGAGTTACTTCAGGTAAAATGCTAGGGCATGTGATTAGCCCAAATGGTATTGAGATTGACCCTAACAAGGTTAAGGCAATTAGGGATATGCCAACCCCTAAAATGGAGAAGGAAGTTCGGGGGTTCATCGGGCAATTGCAGTACATTAGCAAGTTCATAGCAAAGCTTACCATAATTTGTGAACCTATCTTCAAATTGCTTAAAAAGGACCAACCAGTCAAGTGGAATGAAGAGTGTCAAAAGGCCTTTGAGTGTATAAAAGAGTATTTGGTGAATTCAACTATTTGAAACTATCTAAACCCAATAAACCTATATTACTATACTTGACGGCAAAGGAAGAGTCAATAGGAGCTATGCTAGCCCAAGCAGATGAATCAGGAGTTGAGCATGCAGTCTACTATTTAAGTAGAAAGCTCTTACCTTATGAGATTAAGTATAATATCATTGAAAAGACCTGTATAGCTATGGTCTGGTCTTCTAAGAAGTTGCGGCATTACTTTCAGTCTTATAGTGTGCAAGCAATTTTCAGGTTGGATCCAGTGAAGTATTTAAGGGAGACACCCTCTTTGATTGGGAAGTATGGTCGATGGTTGATAATTTTAAAGGAATTTGAGATTGAATATGTAACCAAGAAAATAATAAAGGTAGAGCAGTAGCAGAATTTCTGGCCCAGCAACAATTGCCGGACAGTGAGGAAGTAGTCTTGGAATTTCTCGATGAACATTTAGAGGCCATAAAAGTATAAGGATGGAAGATACACTTTAATGAAGTAGTAAATAGAAAGGGAGCAGGTTTAAGAGTGATACTAGAATCACCTAGAGAGGAGCTCATTCCTCTAGCCAAGAAGTTGAAGTTTCGGGCAACCAATAACATGGTAGAGTATGAAGCGTGTATCTTTTTGGTTTGTAGACCCCGATAATTATGAAGGTAGATAAGGTGCAAGTCGTTGGTGATTCATTGTTAGTAGTATCCTAAGTGAATGGAGAATGGGAACTGAAGGAAGAGAAGTTAAAACCATACCACGATTATTTGACCATGATGAAGAAAAATTTTAAGGAGTGCAAATTTATACACTTACCAAGAGAAGAAAACTAGATGGTCGATGCCCTGGCCAGATTGGCTTCAGTGTGGGAAAATCCCATCAACTTATTTCTTAAGCCTCTAGTTTTGACCAGTTCATCAACTTCTTGTTATGAATATGAAACAAACATGGAAACTAATACAGACTATGATGCGTGGTATGACAACATAAGATGATTCTTAGAGAATAAGGAATACCAGTTAGGGGCAACAAGGGAAGAGAGAAGTGCCATAAGGTGATGGTACTTACAATACATCACCTTTTATGGAGAGTTGTATCGAAGATGGCCTGATGGGGTGCACTTGAGATGTTTGAGGAAGTTTGAAGTTAAGCAAATCATGTCGGAAATACATGCGGGAAGTTATGGGCCACACATGAACGGATTAGCCCTGGTTATGAAGATAATTCGACAAGAGATTGTATTGAGTTTGTGATGAGGTGCTAGCAATGCTAGATGTACAAAAACCTAAATCACTTACCTCCTAAAGAATTGCATTCTATGTCTTCACCCTGGCCTTTTGCAACTAGGGGGATTGACATTATTGTAGTAGAAGTGGATTATTTTTCAAAATGGGTTGAGGCAGAATCTTTTAACAAGCTTGGGCAAGGCAAATGGCTAGGTTTATTGAAAAGAATCTCATTTGTTGATATGGGATCTCACACAGTGTGATATCGAACAATAGGGTACAGTTTCAAGGAGCAGTTAAGGACTTATTCTCGAAGTCAATCACAAGCACTAAGAACAAATTCAACAAAACTTCGATTTCAGAAATTAATAGTAATCAATTTAGGCAATACCCATTATTCGCAATCCTAAGTCCACCTAATCCCACTAATGGAATTAGTTGTTCATGGCTAAATTGAGCATAAAGAATATAGAAATTAAGAAACTAAACATGAAATTCATAATCCAAATATTCAAATCAATAATAGAACAAAGATATGAAATAAAACATAAACCAAAATAACGAGTTCAAACTAGATGGATGAATAGTCTTATTGAGATGATGAAGTCATCCTCAAGTCCAATTTTCTTCTTCCTTTGGTCTCTAATGGTGGAAAAACTAATGTCCCCCTTGAAAGATGAAAATTTGTAGTAGAAAATTGACTCTCTATGCTCCCCACGTTCCTGTTCACATCCCCCTCTATATTTTTTTTCTTTCCTTCTTTCTTTCCAACTAAATTTCTCTTACTTAGCTTATGTTTTAGAATTTGAATTCAAAAGTTCCCCCCTCGATTTTCTATAATATAACATCTTTATCTCCAATTGACACCTTCAGAAAAATTGTATCCCAAGAAGATTAGATGATTTTAGACTTTTGAATTATCTTATTTGGACTTCAAATGCCTAAGTTATGGTCCAATTACTATCAGTGGCTCGGACTAGACTTATGCTTCTGAAATTTAAGCCCAACTTAGACTTTTAATTTGGAAGCATAAAAAACTCAGAATTTAATGAACCAGAAGTCTATGAAAAGATTGAGATGTCCTCTATCAACTTCATGAAGACCATTTTTCCAATTTTACACTTCATACTCACCGAAATTATACTTGAATCTCTAAAGGTCCAATTATACCTAAAAATTCCAGTTTACACACACCTATAAGAAATTAATTTAAACTAAGCTAAATTCAAGAATAATGAAATAAAAGCACATAAACAAGCTTATATTAGATTAATTCAAGTTAATTACATGCTAAATCTGATAGAAAATATAATATCAATTTGCATTTATCATATTCTCCCACAATTGAACTTTGATTTGTCCTCAAGCAAATTAACATCATTAAGTCTCAACAATTAATCAAACACAATCAACCAAAGAAAAATAATAATCACTTATTCTTAACTTAAAACACTAAACTTCAAAGAATCATAACCTCAAGCAACTTCACAAACTAAGCACACTTATACATTAAGATGATTAACAAAAACTTCTATATCAACCCATAGTCATAAGAAAATCATCATAACTTCGTTAATCCAAGTATATAGCAAGTATTACTAAGTAGACAAATTTTTCACAACAAGCTGGGATAATAAGAACTATGTATTTATTATAATATGGGTGCATTTTATGCTCTATCCCATTATTATTATTATTTTCTTTTTCTCTTTTCTCTTTTCTTTTCTTTTTTTATTTATATATGGTGGATTCATTTTATGCTCCGTTCCACCTTAATTTTCTAAATCGAGTGTGTTTTATGCTCCATCTCGCTAAAGGTAATATATATTAATTATATATATATATATTATGCATAATTCTCATATAATATCCCAACACAATTAAGCAATTTACTACCTTAGTGGTACATACTAACTAAAGAATCTATTTCATTACAATGAACTCAAAAGACTGTGATAAAAATAATTTTAAATATTCTTTAAAAATAAGTGCTCTTAATTTGTAAAATTGCTCAAGATCACAACCTTATCCATTCCATGCATTAAATTTAGAATAATCAAAAATTATTTCAATCTAGCTAAAAGAATTCAATTATAAAGTTGAAATCTAAAATAACAATAATTAATTTGCTTAATAACAAGTAAAGAATAAGTAGAGATTACAAACCAAATAGCTTGCAAAGTTGGAGTAGAACAAGATCTATTATTTATTGAAAATTGATATTTAAAGTCTACAACAATTAAAAATAAAAATGCATAAAATTTAGTAAGAATAAAAATAAAATATAATCTAAAAAATATTATTTAGATCAAACTAACAATAATGAGAGTTATTTATGGACTTTTAAGCATCTCCCTCTTCTTTCTTAATGGTTACTTCATTGAACTAAACTTTTTTAGGGATCTTTGGAGGTCTTTATCTTTTCTTTTTCTCCAATTTAGATGGCCTACCTATCTTCCTATTTGTTGGAAATAGCTTAGGTTCATCATCTTCACTTGAGGAATTATCTAAAATTACCAAGTCAAGTTGGGATCCAACTTTCTCCCATACTTTCTCTAATTTTTCCCTCTCCACTATCTCATCAAGATCAAAAGTGCATTCATAAGGATCAGGATAAGCATGCCTAAAAATATAGAAAATAGTAAGTTGCTCAGGTGTTTCTACAGGTGGATTGACAAAAGGTTTTTCAGGATCCTATATGCTATCTCCATTCTAACCCCAAATAAATAATTTCTCTTTATTATTCATCTTTCTCTCTTCTACGGTTATGCTAATTATGAATTAAGGTGATAAGAATTTAACATTATATAGAGGAGAAATAAAGACTAATCTTAAAACCATTCAACTAAAGGAATTCTAGTTAAACTCTTATTATTAAAGTTCACTAATTAAAATCAAAATCTTATTCTATTAAGGATAAAGAATTAAATTCAAAATAAAAGATAATATCTTAATCCTAGATAAACTAAAAAATCTAACTAACCATTAAATAAAACCTAATAATAATTATTATTATTTGTTTATAATTTTTAAATTTTTACTTTTTTTCTTCCTTCAAGCAAAAACCGGAATTTTTTTTCTTCTTTTTTTTCAAATATTCTATATATATATATATATATATTTTAAAAAAATTAAATTTTAAATTTACAAAAACAAAAAACATAAAAAAAAATACAAAACATCAATACAAGAAACATAATTCATAAAACATAAATTAAACAAGCTAATAAAACAAAACAAATAATCCCCTCCCACACTTAAAATTTCCATTGTCCCCAATGAAAAACATGCAACCACAACAAAAATACCATAAATAATAGGAAAATGAAAATATGATAAGAAAAAGAAAAGAATGGAAGCTTCCCTGAGTCATGGCGACAATGGAGGTGAGGGAGTCGGCGAAGGAACAGATAAACCTGTAAATTCAATATACTTCATGAGCTTGTAATTGTGATAAGTCTGACTCTTTTTCATATTGACAAGTCTGCGATTTATGGTCCCTATTTGATCACCATACTGCCACTATTGGGCCTCAATAATGTTCAGTTGCGTGCTCATCTTACTAATTATTTTCGTCCATTGAATTGAGCCGCTTTAAAACTTGTCGCCATCCCTACTCATTACTGGCATTATCATCTTCTTCTTCATCATCACTCTCCTCTTCCTCATTATCCTCTTCTTCATGTACTGGTTGATCAGTTGCTGCACTACTACTAGATCCTCCTTGAAATAATTTCTTATAGCACCTTCTTGTTGTAGGATCTCTTAAACTACTGTTAGCATTCAAAATCTCAACACGACATAAAGTGTTAAATGAATATGGCTCCCCATTAATACATTCCATTGAAGTATTGTTAGGATCAAAAATATTAAAATAGACTGCCAATCCAGTAATAATATAACCTAATGCAATTATACTCTTGGGATGTTGAGCAATAAATATTAAACTTTGGAAAATATGATATGTTGTAGATATTTTTTTTATTCTTATAAGCACAATACAACATAAATAATTCTTGTACTGACACTTTATTACTTTTCTTTTTACCAAATACAAAATGACACATAAAAGTATGCAATAATAATAAACTATGATCACGAATAAGTCCATTTGGTGCATTTCTTATGTTGAACGAATCAAACCCAGTTAAAGTTTTCTAAAATTTATCAACTTTAAAATCCTTAGAATGAGTACTAGCACATCCTTTAGGCAAACCAAAAGCTTTGAACATAACATCATGATCAATTTCATAATTCACACCAAACATTCTACATTCTAAATTTTTATCATTAGATTTGGACATTTTAAGGGTTGTGAAAAATTCAAGAGTGAGTTCTTTATATGTATTATATCTCTTTTGAACCAAACTTTCCCAGCCTAATCTATTAAATAATTATTTCATTCTATCATCTAAATCCAAATGTTCAAAAACACATTGGCTAAAATATTTACAAGGAGTAATATTTCTTAAGCATAGAGAGAGATATTTCTTACCTTCTTCTTGATAAAAAATTGAAAAAGAAGCCTTAAAACGAGAAGATATATCTACCTCATCCCTTGAAGAACTTGAAACCTTCTCTTTCCCCTTCCTTGAAGAAATTTTCCTTGCAACACTCTTGATTCTTGAAGCCATTTTTGAAGGAATTGATGAATGGGTAAAGTAGATTTAGTTAGGATCTGTTGGATTAAGTAAGAAATTTAAAGGATTTGGGTGAGATTTGAGTGGATTTGAGAGAAAAAAGGTTAGGAATTTGAGAGAGAGTTTTGAAAGTGAGAGAGAGAGAAGAAGAAGATAAAAAGGAAAGTGAGGAGAGAGAAAGGACCTGCTAGGCTTTATAAATTTTTTTCCTTGCGACAGGCCCAGAGTCATGCAGCAGCACGAGTTGCTGCTGTTCACTCGACCAGAGGTTGCTGCCTCTGGCGTGATCGTACTGTACAGCGCGATCATGCTAGAGGGAAGTCTCTCCTTGCAAATTTTGCAAATATTTTTTTTTAAAAAAAACTAAATTCATAATTCACTTTTTCTTGTTCTTTATTCTCTAACTTAGCCATTTGCTTGATAAACAAAGACAAAAAAAATGTAAAATTAAAGAACATAAAATTAGAATACCAACCTGCAAAATTCAACAAACTAAACTAATAACTTCAAATAAACTAAATTAATGAACTAAAACTACTAAAAATAAAAAGATTAAACAGAAATAAAAGTATAGAAAATTGGGTTGCCTCCCAAAAGCATTGTTTAAAGTCTTCAGCTTGACTTTTTCTATGTCTCTTAAGGAAGGAATCGACATATCACTTTCTTGTATATAATTCCAGGTTTCCCTAACTCTTCAAAATCATACATCTTTTGAGATGAAGTTGATTGTAGGGTTTTCCAAGTTAAAATGTCAATAGCAAACCTAATGTTTTCACCCTGAGAATTCATACTCCACTCTTCTTGATAAGTATCTTTTTTATTTTGCTTTTTAGGACCATCATGCATTAAATTTTTAATAGTATCCACTCAAAATAACTATGCACTGGGGTATATTATTCATTGATTTGATAATATCAAATTCTACTTTGTCATCCCCAACTCTTAATGTTAACTTTCCTTCTCATACATCAATTAGTTCTCCAAAAGTTGCCAAGAATGGTCTTCCAAGAATCAATGGGATCTCTGCATTCACTTCCATCTCTAAGATGACAAAATCTGCAGGTAAGTAGAACTTGTTCACCTTTACTAGTACATTCTCCATAATCCCAAAGGGATGTCTAATTGATCCATCAGCCAGCTGAACTAACATCTTTATAGTCTTCAAATTGGTGATTCCAAGCTTCTGCAAATAGAATTGGTTATAAGACCCACACTAGCACCTAAATCACAAAAAGTTTTTTTAAGTCAAATTCACCAATAGTACAGGGTATACAAAAACTCCTTGGATCCTTCAATTTGGATGGAAGTTCTTTTAAGATCACTGCACCGCACTCTTCGGTTAGGGCAACTCTTGCATTTTCATCAATGGATCTCTTGGTAGAAAGTATATCCTTCAAAATTTTTACATATGAAGGCATTTGAGCTAGAGCATCTGCAAAAGGAATGTTAATTCTTAATTGTTTAAACACTTCAAGAAATTTTTTATATTGTTTCTCCACTTTTTGCTTTTGAAGCCTTTGAAAAAATGGTACAGGTGGTACATAGGGCTTCACTTCTATTTTTGGTGGGAGTGTCTCACTTTGCTCCTTTTCAGTCTCACTCTATTTATATTGCTCATCTTCTTTAATTTCTTTCCTTTCTCTTTCTGATTTAACCTTCTTTGGTTCTATCTCTTGTAACTCCTTCCCACTTCTAAGCATAATTGCTTTACAATATTCCTTGAGATTTATTTCTATTTTACTAGGAAGAGCTCCTTGACTTCTCAAATTAGAAGAACTAGATATTTGCCCAATTTGCACTTTAAGGTTTGTAGTTTGACTAGCAATTTGATCCATCCTACCTTCCAATCGATCATATTTCTTATCAATTTTTTCAAACCTTTCACTAGAAATAGTAATAAATCTTTCTAAAGCAGCTTCATAACCCGTCTTGTTATCTTGGTAATTAGCTTGACCTTGACCACAATTTGAAAATGGTGGTTGGTAGATTCCCCTTTGGTTGAATTGGTTCCCTTGATTTCCACCCTAAGATAAATTAGGATGCTTTTTTCAACTAGGATTGAATATGTTTTTATAAGGCATTGGTTGAGCTCTATTTTGATTCACCAATAAATTTACTTGATCTTGAGTTAGGCATTCAAAAGATTGGTGATTTCCACCACAAACTCGCAACCTACAGTGGCAAGATTAACATGTTCTAACTTTTTAGTTAAGGCATCAACCTTAGTTGAATGTAATGAAATCTCATCTACTTCATGCACACCGACTACCTTCTTAGGTAAAGACCTCTCACTAGACCAATGGTAATTATTTATTGCCATGGATTCAAGTAGTTCTAAAGCTTTAGCTGTATTTCTGTTCATTAGAGCACCTCCAGCAGCTGCATCTATTGTACTTCTCAATGACCCTATTATTCCATCATAAAATGTTTGCACAATAAGCCATTCAAGAATCCCATGGTGAGGGCATTTCCTTTGAAGGTCATTAAATCTCTCCCATGCTTCATAAAGTGATTCACCATCAAACTTCATAAAATTGGTTATGTCATTTCTGAATTTTATAGTTTTCTAGGAGGGAATATGTTGCTAAAAAATCTTTAGACAAATCATCCCAAGTGGTGAAAGTTTTGGCATCTTGTCCTTGCAACCAAGCTTTTGCCTTGTCCTTCAATGAGAAAGGAAAAAGGCGTAGCCTAATTGCATCATCACTGACTCCATTTATCTTAATTGTGTCACAAATTTCTAGAAAATTTGCCAAGTGAGCAATAACACCTTTCTGGTTCAAGCCATATAAACGTTGTTGTTGAGCCATGTTAATGAGAGCTAGTTTAAGATTAAAATTGTTAGCATTCACTGCAGGTCGAGTGATGCTTGATCCAATATGAGCATTAGGCATGACATGTTCTCTCAGAGTGAGATTTCTTGGTTGAATTTGATCTTGTGGATCTGCCATTTTAACTTCTTCATCACTAGCTTCTCCTTCTTGAACCCTACTTCCTTTTTTTTACAGACTCATGTACTCGAATTTGTTCTCTTTTTTCTCTTTCCATGTGAAGTCTCTCTTTTCTTGCTCTATTATTTTCTCTGCACTTCTTTTCTATTTTAGAATTAAAATCTTCTAAAACTACTTGTCTATTACTGTGCATAAAATTTCTGCAGAGAAGCAAAATAAAATAATTAAAATAAATTTCAAATTAATAATCTCCTTGAACTTATAGTTATCAAATTAATTTTTCCTTCCCTTGCAACGGTGCAAAAACTTATTGATAAAAGTGCACGATTCATAACAAGTAATATAATAAAAGTCAAAGTTGATCCCACAAGGAAGGAATAATTTAACTAACCAGAATTCAAATCAATTATTATCTAAAAACTAATTAATTAATTTGATATTTAAAATTAAATTCCTAATCCTCAATTTAAATTCAAAATAGTATTCAAATATAAATTGAAATAATATAATATATTAATCTATTAATTCAAACTTAAAATTCAAATTCAAATTATTAAATTCAAATAATTAAGATAACTAGTAGGATTAGGTTTCATTAAGATTGTTTCAAATGGGTAAAAACATATTTCCAAGCTAATTTAAATTATTCTTGAATCAAAATTACCAATTCCTTAAATATTAATTTTCCTCTTTCTCAAGCAAGAAAATCAATGATTGATATAATTTATTAATTCTATTTTCATGAACAATAATTAAAACAACCTATAAAGCTAAAAGGAACTAAATTAGTCTTAAGATTTTTCTTTTATCTCTAAATAGATTTTTCTTAAGTTGTTGAATTCTTAATCTAAAATCATACCTAGCATTCGCTCATCATACAATTTTAATTGATCATGCAATTGGTGGCCAGTCAATCACAAGCACTAAGAAAAAATTTAACAAAACTTCAATTTCAAGAAATTAATAGTAATCAATTTAAGCAATACCCATTATTCATAATACTAAGTCCACCTAATCCCACTAATGGGATTAGTTGTTCATGGCTAAATTGAACATAAAGAACATAGAAATTAAGAAACTAAACATGAAATTCGTAATCCAAATATTCAAATCAATAACAGAACAAAGATATGAAATAAAACATAAACCAAAATAACGAGTTCAAACTAGATGGATGAATAGTCTTATTGAGATGATTAAGTCGTCCAAAAGTCCAATTTTCTTCTTCCTTTGGTCTCTGATGGTGGAAAAACTATTGTCCCCCTTGAAAGATGAAAAAGTGTAGTAAAAAATTCCTTCTCTATGCTCCCCACGTTCCTATTCACATCCCCTTCTATATTTTTTTCTTTCTTTCTTTCTTTCCAACTAAATTTCTCCTAATTAGATTATGCTCCAGAATTTGAATTTAAAATTTCCCCCTCAATTTTCTATTAGATATCATCTTTATCTTTAATTGACTCCTTCAAGAAATTGTAGTTCCAGAAGAGTAGATGATTTTAGGATTTTGAATTATCTTATTTGGACTTTGGATGCCTAAGTTATGGCCCAATTACTATCAGTAGCTCATACTGGACTTATGCTTCTAAAATTTAAGCCCAACTTCAACTTTTAAGTTAGAAGCATAAACGAACTCAGAATTTAACAAACTAGGACTCTTTAAAAAGCTTGAGATGTTATATATCAACTTTAAGAAGACCATTTTTCTAATTTTCCACTTTATACCCACTGAAATTATACTTGAAGCTCTAAAGGTTGAATTCTGCCTAAAAATTTCAGTTTACACACACCTACAATAAATTAATTTAAACTACGATAAATTTAAGAATAATGAAATAAAAATACATAAACAAGCTTATATTAGAATAATTCAAGTAAATTACATGCTAAATCTGATAGAAAATACAATATCAATTTCCACTTATCATTTTTTCTTGGTTTATGGGATGGAAGAAGTGCTGCTAATTAAGATTGAGATAAAATCATTAAGGGTGGTCCTAGAAGCTGAATTGCCTAAGACAAAATGGGTAGCGAGCAGATACACACAGTTAGCTTTGTTGAAAGAGAGAAGATTGAAAGCTTTGTATCATCATCAGTTGTATCAAAGAAAGATAGCTTGGACCTACAATAAGAGGGTTAAGATCATGAAGTTTAAAGTCGATGACTTAGTGTTGAAGCAGTGTAAGCCTAATATCCCCGATCCAAGATGAAAGTTTAGACCTAGTTGGGAAGGATCGTATGTCGTAAAGCAAGTCATGAATAAGGATGTAGTCAAGCTATTAGACATGGATGGGAACAAGTTTAGTGAGCCAGTAAACATTGACATGTTGAAGAAGTTTTATGTATAAAAAAAAGAGCTCGCTAGGTTGAAAACCCAAAAAAGGGTGGCCTAGGCAAAAGTTAGAGCAGTCCGCTAGTTCTAATAACCCAAAAGGGTGGGCTAGGCAACGATTAGGGCTAAATGAGAGAAAATTATCAATTAGAAAACTCGAAAGGGCTGGTTGGTGACAGGAGTAATCTTATGTATGCTGGCTTTATGGTTGATTGTTCCCCAATTTTAATAAAATAGAGTTAATATTTAAATTGTTCTATGTGCACTATTTTGAAATAATCTGGCCATTAGGGTAAAATAAATAACACAACGGCGAAAGGTGATGACAAATTATAAAAGGAAAGAAAACATCTTTTATTATTATTTTTATTGTCCATCCCAATATCATTTTTTCTAGAAAATTGACCAGTGTAAAATCTATGACAGACTATAAGTGTAGCGTGTAGGCCAACTTTGCTTCAGTCAATCCAGAAAAGCTTCAGTCAGATTAGGCATGTCAAAATCAGGAGTAAACTCAGAACCTCGAGGCTCGACTCCATACTGGCGGTCAAGGCGATGAGGATCATAACAAGTACCTCAATGAAGAGCAATAAGAGGAGCATACATCAGATACGTTCAAATGGTGACATGGGTGATCTTCCACCATGGTACTAACCAATAGACGTTAATCATAGCTCGTGAGTGGACCTAGTCAATCAAGTCAGCATATGAAGAAGCAGGATGGTGTAATTTTCAGTCAGAATGATGTCGTGCTAGATATCTAGCAAAATCCATAGATGGAGTGACGAGTAAGTAGAGACACTCCTGTAACCATATCTGTATACATAAGTAATAATTAAAAAAAAAAAGCTTGTTAGGTTGAAAACCCGTATGGGTGGCCTAAACAAAAATTAGGGTGGTTCGCTAGTTTCAAAAACCCGTAAGAGCGAACTAGGTAAAAATTAGAGCAATAAAAATAAAAGGCCTAAATAGAAAACCTGAACGATTTAGGTAGTTACCTATAGCAATAAATGACTTTCAGCCAATCTCCTTGAAGATTCTTTCTTGAATTGATCCAATCCAATTGGGGTTTCAGCCAAGATCACAAGCACTGGTGACAATCCTCCTTCTATTTGGTCCACAATATCCAGTACTTGTGGATAGATGTCATCGTCAGGAGAAACAAGCAAGAATTGACCAAGCAAACAAAGACAAAACATGTGCCCTCAAGTTTTGGTGGGAGCTAAATGGGAAATACAAAAGTCAATCAAAGGACCAAGTAGAATTTTCTCACCTCTCGTCAATTGCAAAACTTCGGGCTTTGAAAGTTGAAACAAAATCTGCATCTTTAGATGAGTTTTGGAAATTAGTATGGGCAATGCCATTGGTTGGTTGTTTGGATATCCAAGGATGGCCTCAAATTCTTCAATCATAGGACATATCTCAAAGTTATTTATCTTGAACGTCCTAGTTTTCATATCCCAAAAGGAAGTCATGGCATGTTAAATTAATTGGTCCAACTTGACATTTTGAAAGCACTTTAAACCATTGAGTTAAGACCATGATATTTGTTCCTAATGTGTAGCCTTCATCATCTTGAATAAATTCTTTATCTTTTTTAAATTAGCTTCTGTCATTGTAGGGAACGTAACAATTACAGTTGATTGAGTTTATAAGGATGAGTTGGTGAAGTATTGCAATCAAAGAATGAGAGTTATTTCTGTGATAAAATTTGTAATATGAGAATTAAGAGAAGAAGGTTGATGGACTTGTTGGGATTGAGGAATTAAAATGGATTTAAATAGGCAAATTTCGGTAGCCGAAGTGGAAAAGGAAAAGAATTTGCACGTATACCGAATCCTTTTGGTTTGTGTAAATTTGAAATAATGGTCCATGATGAATTTGGAATTGTAAATTCATCATGGACACTATGTTATGTAAAAAAAGGATAAAAAAGGATAAAAAATAAAAAAAATAAAAAAATATTAAAAAGTCAAAGTTGCAGTAAAGTAAACATCATCATTGTAACACCCCATCTTAGCCTATGTTTATAGACCAAGATGGACTGTTAACTCATGGTGGTTGTGTCTTAATATTTTACTTAGCCAATTTTAAGTGTAGATTTTAAAAAAAATTTTGCCATAACCTCCCCTAAAAATGGAGGTCCCAAGTGTCGCCAAAACTGATTCTTTAATTTTTGAAAAACATTTTGTTTCACAATTCAACTCAAGTACACTCCCAATAATCCACCCTTATAACCTCAACTACAATCCTGCAAGAAGAATTCACACTTCTATACTTGCATACATAAGTGCTAAACCAAAATAAGATTTATTAGATTACTAGCAGTGTACGTGTTCTAGCTTTTCATTATTATACATTTATTTGCTAGATCATACAAGCTTATGTACATGCCATATTGCTACAATCAATCATATCCAAACTCCTACCCAAAGTAGTAGTCAAGGCCAGCTGCGCAGGACATGCTGCAATCTCGTCTCCTCGTTTAACCTACGAGTTTAGAGGGAAACTAAACTCGCTAAGCAATTGCTTAGTGTGTACTTAAATCATTGCAATAAATAAATAAAAAGAAAGAATGATTTGAACATACATTTATATACTTTAAATACTTGAAAGGAATAAATACAAAACACAGATGGTAAAAAGGCTTGACTGAATAATTTGAATTTAAATCATTTTTCTTGCTTTTATCATTTTGGTTGCTCTACTGGTTTAACAGAACGTCAGCGGATAAGGAAGGGTCATGATAAACATATCTTGTCATGATCATATTTCATTATCATTCATCATAATTCTTGCACATGTGCCAATGGCCATTATCATTGCATCATTGATCATGTCATTGTAATCATCGGCCTTCAGCCGGAATATCATATCATGTCATAAGCAGTACTGCAGTAATAGTATGATGCATCATACCCTTATCTCAAGGGTTCTGTCATAACCAAGTAGAGCGTCAACAATTCATTAATTAATTTGATCATGATATTCAATAAGCCATGATTTTTCCATAATGCATGTATTATCAGAATAGCTTGTCATGATGCCTTTCTAATCATTTCCAATTCTCCTTCATGTCATTTGATATGATTTAACATCAATCCATAACATAATATTCCAGTTTTAACACATTTAGAAAAATGACCAAATGAATAGTAGCGCGGTGCGTAAAATCGGCAACGCAATGGCGCGCGACAACTAAATAGTAAAATCTGTTTTTACTGCTGAAAATCAGTCAACTTTGGTAACAGTTTTGACTAAGTAAACAACCTTATTTTTGGATGAATTTTTGTAGGAAAACACTTTCATAAGTTAACTAAATGCATGTAAAATTTCGTCGAAAAATTCTTTCGTTTGCCCCTTCAACGGACTGCCCAAAATGAAAGCTGCAGAATGGTGCCCAAAAGGGACCATTCGGCCCAATTTTCCAAACTTGAGGGAAATTCATTTTTTTCTTGCAAAATTGATTTTTAGAATCCTTTTGTGATACCATTGAAGGACTAAAGGTCCCTCTTCCAAAAATCAAACCAAAGGAGTGATTAAAAACTCATCAAAGTTTATGAATAATTGCATCAATTTAGCTAGTTTGTTTTGTTTTCATTCTTTTCACAATCAATTGATTACACATGGTTCAAGAGCACTTTCCCACATATTTACCACACATAATAACTTCATTTCAAAACCATATCAAAAATCCCATAATGCAAAATATGTGAATTAATTGAAAAGGCAATGATTTAAGTACCAAACCTTGTTTATTTGCTTTGTTCCTTGCTTGTCCTATTCTTTCTTCCCTTATTCTTCTTTATCCCTTTATTTCCTATAATTTTCATAACTTTTCTTTCATTGATAACTTGAAAACTATCAATCAAATGAATAAAGTAAAGCTAGAATTGGAATCCTTACCTTAAAATTAAGCTTTTCCTTCCAAAAATCCACTTGAACACTTGAAAAATTCCTTCCCTTTTTTGGTGGAGAGAATTTCGGCCATACTTCTCAAAAATGGAGAAAAAATGTGTCCTTAATTCTTTAATCATCCTTCTCTCCCTTTTTATATTTTTCCATTTTCCATTTATTTAATTAATTTCATTTTGGAGGGTTAAGATGTAACCACCACAAAAGTATCTTAACTAGGATGGTGCCATATGGAGGGTTAAGATTAATCCAACCCAAAAGTGTCTTTAAACAAGATTTTGCCATGTGTCCCTTTCTAGAAAATTACTATGCCATGTGTCCCTTTTCTAGAAAATGGGTGGAAGTGAAAAGACCAAAATACCCTTCAATGGAAGGTTTTGCCTTTTCTTCGTACCCGGGTGGTTTTATGACGCGTAAAATGTACCATTCTCTTCCTTTCAACCTCTCGTTTCCATTTCCGACATTCCTTCTTGATTTTGAACTAATTTATAAAAATTACGCTCATGCCCTTGACTTTTGTAAAAATTTCCTTTAGGTCCTTACGTGATTCGGGTCTCCACTTAGGTTCGTTCTTCAACATCGATCACTGCGGAGTCCTTTCGTTTACTTCAGATACCTTTACGTGTCTTGTTTTCCAGTGTATAAATTATTATTACAAGAATGACAAAAATACCCTTGGTCAAGAATCCACTGTATCTCTCAAACTATGCGTTTTCGGGAAAAACCGTGGTGTTCCGTTTCGACCCAATTTTTCTCTACTTTCCATTTCTGGAGTCTGTTATATGCACTATTAAGAACCTCCAGTACAACTTTTGGAAATTACAGTTACCTCCCCAAAACTTTTTGAAATTACAGTCACCTCCCCAAAACTTTTACAATCTTTTCAGTTAGGTCCTTTTTGTCCTATAGAGCTTCCTTTCACTTCTTGTTCTTTGGTGATTACTCGGGACGGCTCCTGTTACTGTACGCGGATGTACTGTACATATGTACAAATTGGGTCGTGACAATCATCATCATCATCATCATCATATTATTATTGTTGTTGTGGTTGTTGTTGTTGTTATTGTTGTTAATATTATTATCATTGTTAATAAAAGTTTTTCACTTAACATAATGGTGGATCACTGCGAAGATGGAGATGGACCATAATTGAATAAAGCCTTGAAAAAGTCATCGCTTGATGGAGGAGGAAGAATATCACTCGCCCGAAGTCCATCTGAGGAGGAAGCACCTGAGTCTCTATTATCTTGAAAGTCAGGTCTATAATATTCGCCACCTAAAAAAGGAGGAGGCACCTCATGGTCATTAGTTTGGGGCCCCCTAGAAGATGAAGCACCAGGATCCCTGATTTCCTGGAATTGAAAGTCTAGAAAAGTTTTATTCCGACTGATGATATAATCTTTCAAAATGGGCGACCTGTTGGCGGCCGGCAGCTAATTCTTCTTGCAGTTTCTTATTTTGCTCCTCAAGCATTCGCTATGAATCAAAAAAGGAAAGGGTAAGAACATACATAATCATGCATACATATAAGCATAAATCATCATGGAAAAAGATAACATACCAGATAACTTAGATCGAATCCTTGCGGATAAGATGGCACCTCCAGTTGAAAAGAAGGAGCAAATAAAGAAAATTGCACTGAATTGGTGAAAATTGTTGCTGATCTAGAACAACGGAGGAAGGCCTAGTCTCATGACCAAATGAGCAGTAGCCTATGATAATAATGAAAATAGTCAGAACAAGTTAAGAAGAAACAGTTGCAATGACAAAATGGTAAATGTTCACCTGAGAGGTACCAGCCCCGGGAAAAGAGAAAGACTCTTCCCTCTCCTTCATATTCTTCTTCATCACTGTTTTCTTCATACCTTCTTTCTTCCTCCTCGGAAACCCCCCGAAACGCCAACATAAGACACATCAAATTTGAAGAGTCGTGCTCGAATAAATTAGATGTATGACATACTCGGTGGACAAAGGTAAGTTTCAACATCGTAGCCATTCCGAGCTACCCGCCATGAATTCTCTAGCATTGATGTAATATTCAAAGTATACACTAGACAGTTCATCGGAAACCTCCATTGCTCAAGACCAAGGTACTAGTCATACACCCTCTCCCCAAGAAACCAGCCACTAGACAAAGGACTAGCAATGACTCGGTCGGAGTGCTAGTAAGGTAGTGCAGCATTCATGAGGGGAGTCCAATTCACCCGCTCCTCGGCTTTCCACTAAACCAAGTCAACCTACAAGATTACAAAAGGCAAGTAGACTTTTACATAAATTTCAAGACATACTAACACTATTTTACCTGGCCCTAGGTTAAGCGACTCAAATGATAGCGCTAGGAGTGCACATGATGAGCACCGAGAATCGTTGTATGATCGGATAACCAAAAATTCAACCTTGGATACCCAACTCTCTCTCCAAAAATGCTAGGCACCCTCACAAAATTGTGCTCATAAGCCCATACCTGTAATAACAATGGCAATCAAATTCATATAAGTATATGAATTGAATTGACAATGGTGGAAGACAATACCTCAACAATAACCTTGAAGCCAACGAAAGACTTTTTGTTCTTGCAGATCTTTTCAAGACCATGATAGAGACAAGAAAGACCATCTTCACCCCAGCCATAAAGCTATAAGAGATCCATATCAGCAAGGGCCCTCAACACTGATAAATAAATGGCAGATTCGGTACTACATAAAATGGTCGATCCAAGCAAGTATAGCAAAAATCCTTGAGCGTATTGCTCGGCCATTTCTCTATGAACCCGTCCAGTATAATTCATCTAATAATTTCGAATAGGTTCAATTTTTATCTTGAATGGCTCTTTTAATGAAGGTTTCATACCTATTAACTATTGAATCTCGTCATGTGTCAGGATATCATTAGTAAGAGGGACTGAAATGCTATAGTACTGAAGACCAGTTATGGATGCAAAATCAACTGGGTCAATGGTCATCCCTCCCATAGAGAGGTGGAAAGTGAGTCGTGCCCATCCACCATTCCGATAATGCTTGTACCACATTCCTATCTATCGGCCATTCTTGGGATGGTAGTTGCGAAATAAAGTTTTCAAAACCATACTATCGGATGATCCATTTTACTAGAGAATGCGCTACATCGTACCATTGCTAGGCTTTGTAACCACACCCTCCACCCCGGATGACATAGCGATCTCCCTAACATCAAATTAGGTAAGTCCATACCAGGTAAATAAATTATCTTATAAATGGTTAAAATTTTTCCTTTTCTCTTAATACCAAGTTACTTCTTAAATTTTTACTACAATACTTATCTACTTTTAATAACTAAGTCATATCTTAAAAAATAGCTAAAAATTAATCTTCTAAATAATAATTTTTCTTTTCACATATTCTTTATTTTCTTAATAATTTTTTCTCATATATATAGAAAAATTTGTGCTGCTAAAATATTAAATTGCGGTATAGTCAATCCTTACCTCAAATTTTTGACTCAAACTGTGATGAAATTGTATCCCAGCTAGAAGATCAACATTTCCATGCTCATGCTCGGATGAATTCTACCAATTTAGTGTTGGATCAAAGCCCGATCTTGAAGCATGAAAATATATGTATGAAAATTTGAATGAACTAAATAATGGCTACTCCACTCCTCTCATTGTTTAAATAGACAAAAAAAGAAAAGAAAGGGCAAAGACAAAGACAAAAAAAAATCAATTCAAAATGAAGGAACATGAATAAATAGTAAAATTAATTATTATTACTTTTTCAAAATCAACGGACATGAATAGTAAAATTCAATTATTATTGATTTTGTCATTTGCATACAGTAAATATTTGTATCTAAAAATATTTTTTGTACTTCTAAAATAGCTAAATTTTTTTTGCATATTTTATAAATATCTTACTAACTACAATTATGTTTTGCAGATTACTCGGGTCCAAAATTTAAATTATTTTTTTAGTCCAGAATTTATCTTGGGTCCAAAACTCAAATTATTTTTTGAGTTCATAACTCATCTCGGGTCCAGAGCCCAAATTACTTTTTGAGTCCAGAACTCATCTCGGGTTCAGAACCCAAATTATTTTTTGAGTCATGAGTCCAGACCCTAAATTATTTTTTTGAGTTCAGAACTCATCTCGGGCCCTGAACCCAAATTATTTTCTGAGTCCAGAACTCATCTCGGGTATAAAACCTAAATTATTTTTTAAGTCTAGAACTCATCTCGGATTTAGAACCCAAATTATTTTTTTGAGTCTAGAACTCAGCTCGGGTCCAGAATTCAAATTATTTTTTTAGTCTAAAAATCATCTCGGGTCCAGATCTCAAATTATTTTTAGTGTCCAGAACTCATCTCGGGTCCAGAACCCAAAACCAGCTCAGGTCCAGAACCGAAATCATTTTGAGTCAAGAACTCAATCCAACCTCAGGTTCGAAATCCATTTTTATTCTAAACCTAGTCAAAAAATCATGTTGTTTTTCGCTCTCTTTTGCTATAGTCCCAGATCGCTAAAGCAGGGAGCAAACAATATACTCTTAATTTTGGACTAAATTCAGTCCGAAATTAATTAAAAGAAGGTTAGGTTAAGTCTAAAGATTTAAAACAGTCCGAAATAATTTTGCAAAATTAAAATTGGTCTGGTACAATATTAAAATCTCAATACATAATAATATAATAATAAAAAATAATAATAAAAAAGAAAAAAATATATAATATTTATTAATATAATATTTATTTTTATATTATTTTATAATATAATAAAAATAAAAATATAATATTTATTTTATAATAATATTATGTTGCATTCTTAGCCAATTTGCGCTACAGGCCTGCTTGGCCACTGACTTTTAATTTTACTTGTTAGTTTCGGATTTCAAGATGGATTAGGGATTAGTCTTCATTTTTGTTTTTGCCTATAAATAAGAGAGTTTAACACAAGGAGAAGGAAAGGAAGACAACAACAACATTGAATTAAAAGCAAACAATAACAAACCAATGAAAGCAACCAAGAGGCAGTGAAAGATTGTCTCAAATATACTTCAACTCGTCCAAGATCAAGTAGTAGAGAATTGACATTGGAGGAACCATCGAACGCAAGTTTTGTCTTCCTAAAAACCCTATTTATTTTAAACATTCACTGGTTATATTCACTGATTATTTGATGATTAAAATTAGAAGCTAGTTATTGTATTTTTACATAAGAGCTCAATAAACTGTATATTTAAATTTGTTTTATCCAGTAGTTCATTTAACCATCCAACAATTAGTTTATGTTCAATAAACTATTTTTGCACCACAGTTGTCTGGTTAATCAAATTAACATTCAAAATAAAATATCACAGTAACAATGATTTTCTAAAACTTTTCCAAACCCTAATTTACTTTTCTAAATTTTCCGAACCCTAATTTACTTTTTCCAAATTCTCCAAACCCTAAATTGCTCTCCAAAATTCCAAAAATAGTTTTACAAATTCCAAAATCTTAAATCAGTTTTCTAAATAACCCTAATCTAAAACCCTAATTTCATAAACCCTAAAAACTCCATTTTATCCAAAAAATCTTAGTTTTTAAATCAAAACCCTAAAAGCCCTAATCTTCTTTTCCTAAACCCTAAAAATTCCATTTTTCATCCCTAAAACTCAAAGTCTTAATTTTCATCATAAAAATCCTAATTTGAAATATAAACCCTAAAAGCTACATATTTGTTGCTTTATTTAAGTTTAGAATTTAGATGTGATTGTTTTATGTCTTGAATGGATGATTCATTAATGCTTTATTTTTATGAATGATTTTTTTTATATTTTCTCATGGTGAATGATTGAATGATTTAATTTCTTTGATTTATTATTTTAATGTTGATTATTTTAGTTTCCAAGATGTAAGAAGTATGTTTTCACTGTGTGAGTACCTAATTAGTTAGGTTAAATGTAATTTAATTTATTTTGGATTTTGGAATTAATGTAAAGGGCATGTTTTCACTAAATGGTGGGTGTCCTATTTTATTTAGTTTTGGACATTAAATAATTTTTGTAAAGGTATGTTTCCATCCTTTTATGGGTGTCTATTTTAATTGTTTATTTTAAATGAAGGTGATGGATGTTTATTTCTTTTAATTTGCATGTAATATGGATGATGCTATAATAAGTTAAGAATTTAATAATATTTAGACCTGAAAAAGAGGCCGGTTCCAATGAACCGGGCGCTGTGGGGGGTCCTGGGTCATTCTCATCTTCCCCACGCATATCCAACTTTCTAAACTCAATAGGGGATTGGGGGTTCCTTAGAAATCGAGTCATCTACCTCTTTCTTTTTTCTGGCCCATCAGGGTGGCATCTCCATTTTCTCTGGGTTTAAGCCCATGTTCTCTAATACCCTGAGCCTAACAGTGCCGAAATCACAAGAACCATTTCACATGGGAGTGGGTGCCAAAATCCTTGCTCACAATGTCTGATGGTTAAAATTTAACCAATAATCAAAAACCCCTAATTGTTAACAATAACCCTCTATCAAACCATAATGGGGGCAAATTCAATGCTGTAATTGAAGAGGATATTCATCAGTGTAAGGAAAAGGCAAAGGAAATTCAAATGCATATGGGGCAACTTTTTCACATTTTTGTCAAAATCAGAATAATTATTGAAAGAAAAACAGGAGACTAGTCTTTCCCTTAACTGGAGTCTTTTTGTGACTACCATGGTAAGGCTTCAAATTATACAATCAGTGAACGTCTGCAGTTCAAGATGAAAGTTCAAAAATTGATAGATGCTAAAATTGTGATCTTCGGAATAGAAAGAAAGAAAAAGGAAGATGTGAATATGGTGTCTATTAAACTTTCTATTCCAGCACCCATTATAATATCATGTTTGCAAGAAGTAACCAAAAAGGAAAAGTCCAATAAATCTTCACAGGCCCCAAAGCTTGTAATCAAAACACCACCTCCTTTCGTATATAAAGATTCAAAAGCAGTGCCATGGAAGTATGAGGGCAAGATAACAAGTAATAATCAAGGTATATGCCAAGCAAGAAGTAAAATTAGATTGGTGGTCAATATTTCTATAGTAGGTGGCATGACAAGAAGTGGTCATTGTGGTCATTGTTATACTCCAGAAGAAGTTGAGAATTGAAGAAAAGATGAACTTGAAAGGTATAGCTAGGGGAAAGCTAAGGAAGTAGAATTAGTGGAAGAAAGTGAAGTCAGACAGTTTCAAGATGCAAGCAACAAAAATGACTCACAATTAAAAGTAAAGAAGCTGGTCTCTAAGCATGAGTCATGTAAATTGTTGAAGTTGGTTAAGCAAAGGGAGTATAAGATGATTGAACAATTGAATAGAACTCCAGCTAGAGTTTCACTGCTATCTTTGATCTTGAATTCAGAATCTCATCGAAATGCACTACTTAGAATTCTAAATCAGGAGCATGTTTGCCATGATATATCTGTAGAAAGTCTGAACAACATAGTTGGAAGTGTAATGGCAGCAAATTACATAGCCTTCATAGATGATGAAATACCTAGAGAAGGGACAGGGTATACAAAGCCTTACATATATTAGTCCAATGTAAAGGATATTCTATTGCTAAGGTTCTGGTGGATAATGGGTCATCTCTGAATATCCTGCCTAAAATGACAAGCTACCAATCAATGAGAAGTACATGCAGCCTAGCCCTATGATAGTTCAGCTTTTGATGGGATTAGGAGAGAGGCTTTAAGGGATATTAAAATACCAATCCAAGTGGGTCCAGTCACATTTAACATCACATTTCAAGTAATGGAAATGGTACCAGCTTACAGCATGTTGTTGGGATGACTATGGATACATTCGGCAGGGGCAGTATCATCATCTCTATATCAGAAGGTCAAATTCATCATTGAAGGAAAGATGATTGAAATTTCAGGGGAAGAAGACCTTTTAATCACTAATCCGGTCTCAACTCCATATGTCGAAGCAGTGGAAGAAGCATTTGAAAGTTCTTTCCAATCCTTGGAGATAGCAAATACTTCATATGTGGAAGAAGGATTAGTCATGCCAGCTCCTCAATTATTAATAGCAGCTATGATGGTAGCAAAAGAAATGATATGGGCAAACTATTCCCTGGGAAAGGGTTTAGAAAAACATGAACAGGGGATCAATGTCTTTCTACTCCCTCCCAGTAATGACAATAGAGCTGTATTAGGACACAATATCACTAGAGAAGATAGAAAAAGGATTCAAAAAGAGAAAAGGGAGCATTAACTGGCAAAGTTGGAAAATCATAAAGCCTTAATGGAGAAAATGATGTTCCCACCCCTAAAGCAAACATTCAGATGTGTTGGTTTTTTTATGAGGAAATGAAGATGATGGGAGATCCACAGGATGTGGAGACAATGTCAGAGAACTCATTGGTAACTATAGTGAGCAAGAATGAGCCTCGTGATGATGCAACTTTATGGGTCACATCTTTGCCACCAGGACAAGATCTGAATAATTAGAAAGCTTATGAATTGCCATCCCATGAATCAAAGTAATCCAAATAATTAATTTCATATGATTTTGTCTAATATTGTAGGAAAACGTTAGTATGGGCTTCCTTTTCGAATGTTTCAAAATAATTTTAATAAAATAAAGTGCATTTTTTATTTTCATTTTTGAACTACTTGCTACTTCCATTCCATTACTTTCTGCTTATTTTCTATATCTTTGTAATATTTCCCTTTTATACTCACTCTACCTAGAAATGCCGATGATGAATTAAATCTTGATGAAATTGAGTTTGGGTATGACTTTGATAATCCTATGTCTAAAGTTAGATCTTATGAAGAGGATTTTCCTCTTGAAATAACTAGGATGATAGAACATGATGAAAAATTATGCAATCTTCAGAAGAAGCAGTGGAGATAATAAATTTAGAAACCAAAGAAAATAGGAAGGAATCAAGGGTTAGTGCATCCTTACTCCTAGAACTCAAAGAGAGGCTAGTTAAATTACTAAAAGAATTCATAGACGTCTTTGTATGGTCTTACTAGGATATGTCAGGATTGAGTATGGACATAGTTATGCATCATTTACCATTAAAACTAGAATGTAAACCAGTGAAACAAAAGCTTAGAAAAATGAAGCCAAATGTTTTGTTGAAAATAAAAGAAGAGGTAAAAAAAATAGTTGAGGCAGGTTTCTTAAAGGTGTCCAAGTATCCAAAATGGGTGGTTAATATTGTTCATGTCCCAAAGAAGGATAGAAAGGTCAGAATGTGTGTTGATTATTAGGACCTTAATCGCGTAAGTCCAAAGGATGATTTTTCTCTATCGCACATTAATGTACTCATTGATAATATAGCTTGATTCCATATGTTCTCATTAAAGGATGGATTCTCAAGGTACAACCAAATTAAAATTAATCTTGATGATAAGGAAAAAATAACTTTTATCACTTTCTGGAGAACATTTTGTTATAGAGTGATGCCTTTTGGATTAAAGAATGTAGGGACAACTTTCCAAAGAGCAATGGTTACTCTAATTCATGATATGATGCATAAAGAAATAGAGGTGTATGTTGATGACATGATAGCAAAATCTCAACATGTTGAAGATCATGTTGCAGTTTTGAGAAGGTTATTTGAGCGATTAAGGAGATACCAGCTTCGATTAAATCCCGCATAATGCATATTTGGAGTTTCATCAGGGAAATTGTTAGAGTTTATAGTTTACATGAGAGGAATTGAGATTAATCCTGATAAGATTAGAGCTGTAATTGAAATGTCGGCTCCTAAAACTGAAAAGGAGGTTCGAAGCATTTTAAGAAGGCTTAGTTATATAGCTCAATTCATATCACAATTGACAGCTATGTGTGAGCCTATTTTCAAACTTTTTAGGAAGAATAACTCGGGGAAATGAAATGAGGAATGTCAAATAGCCTTTGATAAAATCAAACATTATTTGCAGACTCCTCCAATTCTACAACTGCTTGTACCGGGTCGTCCTCTTCTCCTGTACTTAACGATTTTTGAGAGCCTAATGGGTGGCATTCTTGGGTAGTTTGATGACTCAATAAGGAAAGAGCAACTCATATATTATATAAATAATAAGTTCACCAATTACAAAGTAAAATATTCTATGTTTTAAAGAACTTATGCTGCATTAGCATGGGCTGCTCACCGACTGAGGCAATACATGCTATACTACACCACCTTTTTAATATGTCGAATGGATCCCATTAAATATATTTGTGAAAAGCCAACCTTAACTGGAAGGATTACTCAATGACAGTTTCTACTGACTGAGTATGAGATAATATATATCACCCAAAAGGCGATAAAAGGAAGTGTTTTAGCTGACTATTTGGCAGATCGAGCCATTGAAGACTATCAGCCAATAAGTTATGAGTTTCCTGATGAAGGAATGATGTTAGTGGAAGAAGGGCATGAATCAGAAAGAAATTGGATCATGAAATTTGATGGGGCTTCAAACGGTTTAGGAAGTGGGATATGAGTGATCTTAATCTCTCCAGAAGGAAAATACTTCCCTATGATGGCCAAATTGTGTTTTGAATGCACAAATAATGTGGTTGAATATGAAGCTTGTGCTTTAGGGTTACAAGCTGTTGTTGATATGAAGATCAAAAGGCTGAAAGTATATGGCTATTCAGCATTGATAATCAACTAGTTGAAAGGAGAATGGGAAACTAGGGATCCGAAATTGGTCCCTTATCAAGAATATATTCTTGATTCGACTCAAAGATTTGAATTCATAAGTTTCGATCATGTTTCTCAAATCGAGAACCAAATTGCCGATGTATTGGCCATATTAGCCGCAATATTTCAACTGGACACGTGTGGAAAGATGCCTCCCATCAAGATCGAAACAAGAGGGGTCAAAGCTTATTGAACCAACCTTAAAGGGGAACTCAATGGTAAGCCAAGGTTTTATGATATCAAACAGTACCTAAAAAATGGGACATACCGTCCAGGAGCCTCAGATACTAATAAAATAACAATTCGAAGAAGGACAAAGGTCCAATTTGGACCCTGTATTATAGCGTGTGGACCAAATTGAGCCTTAAAGTTTTTTTTGAACCAAAATGAAACTTTTTTTTCAAATTTGGGTCAAATTAGAACTTTTCAACGGAATAGTAATGGCAAGGTCCAATTTGGACCTTATTTAAACACCATGGTCCAAATTGAACTTTTTATAATTTATTAATATTAATATAATATTTTTAAAAATTATTTATTAGTAAATAATTTTTAATAAATAAATCTTTAATATTAATAATTCATAATATTAAATAATTTATTTTTATAATATCATAATTTATAATAATTTTAACAAAAAATTAATAATTTATAATATTAAAAAATTGTAATTTATTTTTTATTTAATTCAATTTTTATATTTTATATTTTAAAATTTTTAAAAATTATTTTCTTAAAAAATATTGGATTAAAAATAAAAAAAATCTTGGCTTAACAATTTATGATTTATGTATACAAAAATAATCACACTAAATAAAATTAATAAAATAAACAAAAATTATTAATTTTTTCACCTCCATTAATAATCTTCATGAGCTTGAAATCATAACTATAAATTCTATAATCTTGGAAGAGAAGTCAAAGCTATAAATATTAAAAGTTGAAAAAAATAGTAAAAATAGAAAAAATAACTGAGTAGTCTCCTCCGAAATTTGATTTTAAAAAAAACTGTATGTGTGGTTTTTTTATATTATTTTTACCTAATTTAGTTAATGAAATAATTTTTCAGTTTTAAAAATTAATTAAAAATTTTAATTAATAAAATTTTCAGTTTAAAAAATTAAATTAGGTAAAAATAATATTAAAAAATTATCATGTACATATTTTTTTTAATCTAATTGTGGAAGAGACTGCAAATTATTTTTTTTAATTTTTTACTTTCTTTTTTTCAACTTCTAATATTTATAGCTTCAGCTTCTCTTTCAAGATTACAGAATTAATAGTTATAATTTCAAGCTCATAAAAATTATTAATGAAGGTGAAAAAAATTAATAATTTTTATTTATTTTGTTAAATTTATTTAGTGCAATTATTTTTGGGTAAATAAATCATAAATTGTTAAGCCAAGTTTTTTTATTTTTAATCCAAGAGTTTTTTTTAAGGAAATAATTTTTTAAATTTTCAAAATATAAAAATTGAAAAAAATTAAAAAAGTAAATTACAATTTTTTAATATTATAAATTATTAATTTTTTTAAAATTATTATAAATTATGACATTATAAAAATTAATTATTTAATATTATGCATTATTAATATTAAAGATTTATTTATTAAAAATTATTTATTAATAAATAATTTTTAAAAATATTATATTAATATTAATAAATTATAAAAAGTTTAATTTAGACCCTGGTATTTAACTACGGTTCAAATTGGACCCTGCCATTAAGTCAGTTAACAGTTCCATTAAAAAGTTTCAATTTAACCTAAATTTGAAAAAAGAAGTTTCATTTTGGTTCAAAAAACTTTAAGGGCCAATCTGGTTCACACGGTATAGTACATGGTCCAAAATGAACCTTTGTCCTTCGACGAATGGCAATTAATTTTTTTTAAGTGGCGATGTTCTATACAAAAAAAAAATTATGACACAATATTGATTAGATGCGTGGATGGAAGAGAAGCTCAAATATTGATAGAATATGTACATAAGGGGTTTTGTGGGACACATTCAAATGGACATGTGTTAGCCCGAAAAATTCATAGAATGAGTTATTTCTAGTTGAAAATGGAATTGGATTGCATTAATTATGCCTAAAAATGTCATAAGTATCAAATATATGCTGATGATATCGATGCTCCTCCAGCATCCTTGTACGTGATGGTTTTCCAATGGCCTTTTTCAATATGGGGAATAGATGTGATTGTTCCAATAGAACCTAAAGCTTTAAATGGCCATCAATTCATTCTAGTAGCAATTGATTATTTCACTAAATGGGCAGAAGCAGCCTCTTATGCTAATATAACAAAGAATGTAGTTTCGAAATTTATCAAATAGAATATCATATGTCGGTATGGTCTTCCTAAACGTATCATTACTGATAATGTGAAGAATTTTAGAAATAAAGATATGATAGAGATGTACACAAAATTTAAAATTAAGCATCATAATTCCTCACCATACCATCCAAAGATAAACGGTACAGTTAAAGCAGTTAATAAGAATATTAAGAAGATAATTCAAAAAATGGCAATAGCATATAAAGATTGGCATAAAATACTTTCTTATAGTCATCACGGTTATAGTACCACAATCAGAACATCTATCGGGGCAACATTATTTTCTTTAGTATATGGCATGGAGACAGTATTACCCATTGAGGTTGAGATTCCTTCTCTCAGGATTATTATGGAAGCCAAGCATGATAATGTTGAATGGGTGTAGAGTCATTATGATCAGTTAAACTTTATTAAAGAAAAAAGATTGATAGCCTTGTTTCACAGTCAATTATATCATAAACAACTTATCAAGGCCCATGCAAAGAAGATAAAGGAAAGGGAATTTCAAGAAGGAGATTTGGTGCTCAAAAAATTATTCTTAGGCATCAAGACCCTCGAAAAAAATGGACTCCTAAATATAAAGGTCTGTACGTCGTGAAAAAGGCATTCTCTGGAGGAGCTCTCATTTTAACCAACATGAATGGAGAAGATTTTCAAATTCAGTGATTTCAGATGCTGTAAAGAGGTATTATGCCTAAAGTTGTAAGGATGTAAGAAAAAAAGGTGCGAGAAACATAGTTAGGAATTATTCAAAGTCAATTCAGACTTATGGTTGTTAGATTTATATGATTCATTAAATTTCCTTAATAAATTTCCCTTTTCTTTTTCTCTTTACATATTTATACCTTTCAAAAATAAGTAACTATCAAAAAAGTTAACAAAACAACCACCAAAATTTGATAAACCAACATTTCTGCCTAACTCATGCTTTAAGGCATATATTTTATTGAAACATTATTTTTGAAATATTTGAAAAACGAATACGATGCTAAGAAATGGTAAAATTGAACTGGATAAATATGCCAGGATCTAAAAATATATGTAAACTTGAAAAAAAAAAAAGAAGCATGTACTGATGGTTTTAATAATTGATGCTTATAGATACATGTACAAATAGGTTATTCTAAGAGCTAAAGTTGCTGCCTAAACATAATCCAAGAAGACATCTTGAAGGTATCGTAACTGAAGTTAAGCAACAAATTTGATATAGATTCAGGGAGTGTTGGAGTTCTAATGTTATATTTTTTTTTTGTCAAAAAGAAAAATTCTTAATAAAAAAATGATTTATTTATGGCATTTAGATACAAGCAAGCAAACATGGTATACAATTTTTAAACATTTTATTTATTTATTTTAAAAAATAAATCTTCAAATTCCCAAATACTATCAAAAGACTCTGCATACAAAAATTACTTTTCAAGTACTCTTAAAGTCAAGTTTTGAATTTCTCTTTATTTTTCAAAAAGTTCCTAGAGTCAAACATTAGGCACTTATAGGGTTGAGCCTTAGGTTCTTTCTTTTTAGTATTACGAACTCTTAATATCAAGCATTAAGTTCCTTTTTCTTTTCCTAAAAAAGGGTACCTAGATTCAAGCTTTAGGCACTCATAGATTTGAGCCTCAGATTCCTTTTTTTCTTTTTTTTTTTTAAAAAAAAGTTCATAGTATCAAGTATTGGGTACTCCTAGGATCAAGTTTTAGGTTTCTTTACTTTTTTTTTTAAAAAAAAGAGGGTCCTTAATATCAAGCATTAGGCATCCATAGGTTCAAGCCTTAAGTTTCATTTCTATTTTTTTAAAAAATATCCTTAATGTCAAGCATTAGTCACTTCTAGGATCAAACCTTAGGTTTCGTTTCTGTTTTTTTTTTCTTTTTTTTAGTTCCTAGCGTCGAGCATTAGGTGCTCCCAGAGTCAAATCTTAGGTTCATCTTTCATTTAAAAAAAAAAGATTCTTAGAATCAAGCTTTAGACACTCCAAAGATCAGGTTTTAGGTTCTCTTTTCATTTTGCAAAAATTTGTAAAGTCAAACTTTGAGTACTCATAGAGCCTTAATTTCCTCTCCTTATAAGAAAAAGATTTCTAGAGTCAAACTTTAGATACACTTAAAGTCAAATTTAATATCATTTCTCCTCAATTTTTATAGTCAAGGATAAAACAACCTAAGCTAAGTCTCCAGTCTTATATTTTCCTCTTTTTATTTTTTTTAAGAAGATAAGAAAAATGTTTTGTGATCAATAATAGATTACGATTGAGATGAAATGATCTATCACTAACCTTTTGCACGACTTTAATAAATTAAAGTGTGAAAAAGGGGGGCAATTGTAGTAATCTAATTTTACTTGAATTGATCTCATCTTATTTTTGGTTTATTTATAAAAAGGTCTCAATACTAGATCCAATTATCAAGTTAAGTTAAATTAGTTAGAAGTCCATTTTTAAAATCAATCCAATAAGTGATAAAAGGCCCATTGGTATTATCAAAATTTGTCCAAATAGGAATAGAAAAAAGAATACATAAAAAAATCTTAAATAATTAAAAAAAATAGTAATAAATAAATAGAATAATCATATCAACATGAGCCGTATGTTATTCTTAATGTAAAGGGCCCCAAATATATGCAATTCTTAGAAATTTAAAGAGTTTTTCCTTTTGTCCATAATTCATGACCTACAAAGTATGAAAAAAAAAAAGGAGAAAGATTAGAGATAAGATTTTTATTAGTAGAAATAAGAAATATAAAAATGGGAGGGCAAAGCAAGCATAAAAAGGGCGGCCCTTCTAGTATAAAAAAGCAACATAAATTGAAATAGGGGGCGACAAGGAGGAGGGTAGACACAGAGAACAAAAAACAAAAGAGAGCAGAAAATTTTAATGAAAATAATTTCTTGGTAGAGAAAATTAAGAAAAAAAAATCTTAAAGTTTATTAAATATAGGAAGTGTACTTAACAAACCCTTAAAAATCCAAGCCAAAGCAACCAAATTGGTATTCAAATTCCAATAAAATAAAGATCAAAATCAGGTAAATACTCTACTTCTGTATCGTTATTAATTTAGTTATATTTTTAATTTTATTTTTATTTTAATCCCTAAGTAAGTGTTTATAGTATCAAAACAGAATCTAGTCAGTAGTGACCATATCATTTTTGCCAATAAAAAAAGAGAAATTCAAATAGTTAAAAATAATAAAATGTACATAGTAAATAAAATATAAACATACAAAAATCCTGAATTGTCTATAGAAGCACAAGATGTGTAGGCAAGAACACAAAATTCACAAGAAAAATATTGAGTAATCAAATTCTCTGGTAGAGGGAATTGTGAATATCTCTGAGTTTTGTTGATTACAGGAAGTGTACTCAATAAAAAAAAAACACAACAAAAATTATATTTAGTTTTGATAATTAGTGCGTTAACATTAGGCAAATTTCCTATGAACTTCAATCTCTATATTGTAGTTTTGGGTTTGTTGCAATAATTTTGATATGCATATGACTTTTGAGAAAAGTCAGGCAATGACAGTATTATGCAAATGAAATAAACTGAAAATGCACACTTTTAAGAAGAACAGTCAAGTAGTGATTATGTTGGAGCAGACTGTAAAATTGTATAACATGTACAAAATACAAACATATAAGTCTCCAAATACGATATCAACAAAAGATATATATATATATATATATATAAGCTATCATCATAAGGATAAAAGATTTGGTAACTGAGCACTAAAATGCAAGAAGAACATAAAAGACACAGTTTCATGGAAAGCTTAGTTCGGTATTCCATATCTAGTGTAAAATATTGGCTTCTAATACAATAGATCAAAAGATACAAATGCTATATAAGGAAGAACATAAATCAAATTAGGGTAATAAAAATATTTCTAGAAGATGTGTATCTCTTTGGATCCAATAGAACATGTTACTAAAAATATAAAATATAGAGTAAAAAAAAGGAAAGGGAACAAACGGAATTCAATGCAACAATAGTGAAATAACATACCATTAGGCAAGTAAAATAAATAAGTTGTTAAGCCAAATTAGATATATATATATATATATATATATATATATGCATAGATACTTTAAAGCGATTCAATAATAAACAATTGATAAGAAACCAGAATTAAGATAACATATAGAAAAGAAGCTTTACCTTGGAGCTTGTTAGAAAATAAAGATAGAAAATGCTAAGCCTAAATGCATAAAATTGATATTTTTGAGAAATTTTTGTGGAAAGCAAAGAGAAGGAAAGAAATTGAAAAGGTGTTGAAAATGGAAATAATAGTAGGGAGGGAGCTTAATAAATAAGTCTGATAAAAAAAAACCATATATATTTAGGGTTAATTGGTGCTACCAATTTTATTCTAAGGACAAAAGCTATGGCATGTGTGTAATTTCTCTTACTACTAAAAACTCAATGTTTCAAGTTTTTTTTTAAACTCCACTCTTTTATTTTATTCATCTACTCACATTATTTTTATCTCTATTTCCCATTACTTTGATTACTGTGTTTCAGGAGGGTTTTATTTTTTTTTTCTTTTTAGGGTTGCTTATCCTTTCAAGTATTTTAAATTGGGGGGGGGGGGGGGGGGGGGGGGGGGGAGGGGGGCATGCACTGTAATTTTAAGTTACACTGCACGCCTACCTATATAATGTACTTATTATTATTTTTATTTATTTTTATAGGTTTTTTTAAAAAGAAAATTTTGTATTGAGTGTTGCAAGCTTTCGTGCCTATTTAATATTTTTTTATTAAACATTCTTTTTGCAATTTTCTTTTCTCTTTCTTTCTTTTTCTTTATAAAATAATTATTGGTGCAAACTTTCATGCCTATTTAATATTATTTTATTTGAACTTGCTTTTTGCAATTTTTTCTTTTTCTTTTTAAAATAAATGGCATAACATGGCATACATACATAGGCTTGAAATAAATTTATTATTGTTAAATTTCAATCTCTTAATTCGATGTCTCTTTGCAATAGAATTAATTTTTTTTTTTAATTGTAGAATGCAAATAGACAAATCGATTAGCCCAAATACTGTCAATATTGTTATAAATTTCTTTAATAATTTAATTTATATCTTATAAATTGTCTTATTCATCAAATATAAAAATTTTATGTTATATATTTAATTAATTAGTTGGTATCTTAGTAATAACCCAGTGAAATAAAATTAAATCGTAATTTTAGCATTTGGATATATATATGCAAACATTACCAAAAAAGATAAAATTGATAATTATATTTAGGAAGTGGAAATAATTATCAAAGACAAAGACAATAGTATATAAAAAAATATAATTTTTAAAAAATATATACCAAAAAATAGAACTCGCAATTAAAGTGAGTATAAGAAATAATAGCAATGATAATAATAATAAATCAAACTACGATGACTTTGATCAAACGAGTACATAGGTAATCGAAATTGAGTTTCGAGCTCAAATTCACTTTAATTAAGAAATATCTTTTTCTAAAAAAAATATAATAATGAATTTAAAAACAAAAAATATATATAAAAAATTTTAAAAAGAAAAACTAAAACAACCATGTTCAGGAAGTGAACATAATTTAAAAGTAATTGTAATAAAATATGAAACAATTTAATAACATGAAATTCTTATATTCAGGTAGTAAATATAAGAATTATGTTGTCTATTAATAAATAAAAATATCAACAAAGGTAATAAAACTAAAAAAAATATGAAATTAAATAATAAAAATTTATTTAAAATATTTTTATCCAATAATTGAAATACGAGAATAAATAAATAAATATAATAATAAGGATTTATATTCAGACAGAGAATATAATCCCTCTCACGAGTACAAACAAAATAAATAATAAAATATTATAATAATTATAGTATCGAATTTGGGCGTTGTAGGGTATTTTTTTTCTATGTATAATCAACTTCCCTAATCTTATCTTTGAAAGCGCAGACAAAAATTAATTATTTAATTAATTATTAAATTAACTATTAATTATTTTAAAGTAATTATTATTAAATTAAAATAATAATAACAAAAATTAATAATAAATTATATAATTATTTATTTATTTGATAATAATTGAATGGGATATATTTAAATACTCGGTTGATATAATTTTAAATACATATAAACTAATAGGGTAATTACATAATAATCTAAAGCAAACTTTTGTTTTTAATTTTAAGCCACCGATTTTTTTTTCAATTTTATAGTAAAAATCTTATAAAACAACAAAAATACCTAACTTGTAGTAGATTCGAAGAAACGGATTTCATTGAATTAAAAACTTTCATCACTTTATCAAAATCACTTGCTAATCAACTCAAAACAGAAAACATATATAATTGATCAGTCAAACAAACAGATAAAGAAGAAAAAAGTAAACCACATCTGTAGAAAAAAACATAAATAGGATGAAGAACCCTCAAATACTTCAATAAATTTTCATCTCAAGAAAAATCTAGGAAAAATCAAACAAACTTTAATCCTAAATTTTCTATTATTGTTGGATATGCACAAATATAACATAAGAATTTGTTAAATTTTAATTATATTTATTTTTTTAGAACAAAGTATAAACCTTTATTGATCAGCTTCCAAAACATCAACAATCCATTAGGGAGAATTAACCTTCCATACCCCATATTCTGACTCGGAAATAGCAGCCCTAGCTAGATTATGAGCTACTACATTTGCAGAACAATAAACATGATTAAAAATAAATTTCACCAATTGAGAGATAAATGAAAGGCAATCATCTAATATAGGAGAGTTAAAGCTAGTAGAATTCTTCAAATAATTAATAATAACCAAACCATCAAATTCTATTGTTACTTTGTGCTAGCCATCCTCAAAGATCTAGCTTAGTGCCTCCCTGATTCCAAAAGCTTTAGCTGTAATTATATTTAGTTATGTATTATATAACTATATACATATATTGATTTGTAAAACAAATATCATATACAACTATTATATATAATTGTATTTATTTTTGTGTTATATAAAACCAAACATAATTGATGATTTCCAAAAAGAATATTAGTGTACAACTTCTAGATCATATTATTTTCAAGTGTATGATACATACAAATACATATATTTGTTGACCTGAAAATCAATGTCAGTTTACCTCTGTTATATCTTAGTATTTATAGCTATATATTACATATAACTACATAAATCTATTAACTTAAGAAAAGAATATGATCAATACGCAACTGATATATATTAGTATATGCTAATATATAACTATATATCTATCGACTTATAAAAGAATGTCAATATGCAACCGTTATATATTAGTATATATAAGTGTATGCTACATATAACTATGTATATCTATTGACTCGCAAAAAGAATGTTAGAATACAATTGTTATATATTAGTATATATAGGTATATGCCGCATATAACTATAAATATCTATTCAATTGCAAATTAAATATCAGTATACAACTGTTATATGTTAGTATATTTAGTATATAGTTACATAGAACTACATATATCTATTAACTTGCAAAAAGAATATTAATATAAAGCAGTTATATATCAATATGTGTAGTATATAACTATATATTGACTTGCAAAACAAATGCCATTAATAGTTGTTATGTGTCAGTATATGTAGCATATAACTATATATTGCAACATATATCTATTGATTTATAAAAATAATATCATTATACAACTGTTATATCTCAGTATATATATTATATAACAACATATATCTTTTGACTTGCAAAAAGAATATCATTATGCATTTGTTATATATTAGTATATATAGTATATAACTACACATAACAATATATATCTATTGACTTGCAAAATAAATATCATTATAAAACTGTTATATGTCAGCATATAACTACATATATCTATTGACTTGTAAAAAGAATATCAATATGCAACTATTATATATTAGTATATGTAGGCATATATTACATATAACAAGATATATCTATTGACTTGCAAAAAAAAATATCACTATGCAGCTATTATATCTTAGTATATATACTATATAACTACATATATCTATTAACTTGTAAAAATAAAAAAAAATCAGCATGCAGTTATTATAAATTAGTATAGAAGAGTATATGATATATATATATAACTACATATATTTATTAACTTGCAAAATGAATGTCATTATACAACTATTATATCTTAGTATATATACATATACATTATATATAACTACATTCTATGGAAAAAAAAATTATGTTTTTTTACATAAGAAAAAATGGGCACAATTCCAACATTAATTCAACTAAAGATGTTGAATGGGACAACATGAATTTTGAAATAAATGGAATCATTATTCCTGAAGAATGCAAACAGGAAGAAATATTAGCAATGATTTTTTCCAACTAAAAATAAATACAAAAACATAAAAAATTGCTACTAGACATCCAGCAATAAGAATTCAAGATGATAACAGTTTGATGTTTTATATCCAACTGCAGAAGAAAGCAGCATATATAATGAAGTATCCATTATGTATAACAGTTGAGCCAACTTATGAAATAAGAATATCTAAATTATTTCCACAATTCATTACACCTCAAAAATTAGGACAAAGCTCAACAACGACAAATGATAGTAATGCTATAAAATATATTGCCCAATATGCAAATAGGATGAGTGAAAATGTAATTCATGAAGAAGAGTAAGAAAATGCATATGAAGTTGATAGTGTAGTATCATCAATAATTATAAAAACATTTAGATATTGAAAAATGTCAGATCTACAAAGATAAAAATACTTTTAAATTTGTACCGAGTCTGTTTGCAATAAAAAAAGTCATTTACAGTACAAAGTTAGAAAATCATGTAACAAGGAATATGTTGCAGTTTGCTATGACGAACAATGTAAATGGTTCTTGAGAGCGGCAAAAATAGGAAAAATGAACTTGTTCATGGTTATAAAATACGAGAATATTCATACTTGTTTACTAGAAGTTAGAATGAGTGACCATACATAAGAAACAGCATCTATAATTGCTTATTGCATCAAGAACATGTTAGTGTATGTGCCCTAGGCCATTTATTTGGATCTTTATGTTATACATTCATTATTAATAAATGAGGTTTTATTATCATTATTGTTTGTTTGCATGTTACACAATTTTGATATTTGTCCCTGGTTTATTATTGTTATAGAGATAAAAAAAATAATTCTTAACCAGTATGAACATTGATTTGATAATCATTAGATGGTTATGTGTATAGTGATACAAATCAATTTCATAGATACTTGTTAGAGAACAATGTATTGGATAGACCCATCATGAGATTACTACATGGGTTAGTGTTATAAGTAAATCTCATGATAGTTATGTATTAATTCTTTGACTTGAGATTGTCATAGTTTCCAATATAAGGACTATTATATTTTGACATGATCAAACATTATCCGTAACTGGATAGTAATAAAGGTTATGTTCATATATGATAGAAATTATGTAGAGGATAATGAACAATCAAGATAGAATTTGTCCCTCTCTTTGAGAGAGATATCTTTTGGGCCCCTCGATAAGTGAGACTGTGAAATGCATGGCCATGCTCAAATGAATTGATAGTGTGATCAATTTCATTTGTTTTTATCAGTCTACTTAGAGATCGAGTAATCATAAGTTTGGACAATATAAGTATGACGTTGACCATGACTTATGTTCAAGCTAGATATCGTGTGACAAAGGGATTAATGCATATACTATTATTAGGCAAATTGGACATTCCTTATATTAATTGGGTAGTTGTAACGCCTTGCTAGAGGCCAATTATGACTTGTTGATTTAATAGAGATTAAATTGACTGCCAATTAATATGGGCCTATCGGGTCACACACAAGAATGCGTTTTGGGCTGGATATAATATTAATAATATTAATATTAGATATTAATATTTATTATTATTATTATTTTCGTTTTTATATATATATTATTAGATAATATATTCAGAATCCTGATTAGATTTGGATTCTGAATTTGACTTACCTTATCCAATTATATATATTATTAGATAATGTATTCAGAATCCTAATTAGACTTGGATTCTGAATTTGACTTTCCGTATCCAATTTTGAATTGGATTCTGAAGTGATTATATTCACTCCAGACGTTAAGTCTTCTCAGAGGTAACAATAAAAACAAAGAGGAACGAAAAAGGTAACCCTAATACGTTTTTAGAGAAAACGTTTTTCCAGCCTTTGCCGTTGCAGAGAGCTAGCACTCCAAACGGTAGCATTCGTGTGGATACGCGATAGAGGGTGTTTCGCGATCGAGGCATCTCTTCCAAACTGTGATTTCGAATCATCAACAGGTTAGTTCTTTGAACACTTTTGTCGAATTAAACGAACAGCATGGATCCTGGTGGGAAATCAGAGATCAAATATTTTTCCGCTGCGTGTTTTTGTTTGCAGTGATCTCTATGATTTCCTAACAGAACAAATACCTAAACATCAAGAGATTTGACACACCAGCAAACATCATTAAAATATATGAAGGCATGGAGAGCAAAACACAAAGCAATGGAAAAAGTTATAGGAAAATAAATTAATTTTTTAAACTTATTCCAAGCTTTTCATACATGATAACTTCAAAAAATCCGAGATCAATTAGAAAGCTAAAAAATGGCTCATTTCTTTATATGTTCATTACTTTAGATGCTTCAATAAAAGGATGGACTTAGTGCAAACCTGTAATGGTGGTAGATGGAACATTTCTCAAAAGTACCTATAGAGGAACATTACTCACAACATCAATACAAAATGCTTCTAGTAAAATATTCCCTCTAGCATTCTAAGTTGTTGACTCTAAAAATGATCAATCATGGGAATGGTTCTTCAAAAATATAAAAAGAAAATTTGGTAATAGAAATAAAATGTGCATTATTTTTTACATAAATGAAAGTATCATCACAACTATCAAAAATATATATCCTAAAGTTATACATGGTTTTTACATGTTTCACTTATTGAATAACTTGAAAATGAAATTTAGAAGAAATAAAAAAAATAAAAGATTTATTCTTTGGAATAGCAAGAGCATATACAATTGAAGAATTTATAGAATACAAGAAAAAATTGAAGGACAAAAGAATTGTACCATACTTGGACAGTGTTGGCTACCAAAAATGGGCAAGAGTACATTCAACCAGCAACAAGTATTGGACTATGGCTTCAAACACTGTTGAATCATTGTTGGAATATTTACAATTACTTCTATAAGAATGGACATGGACAAAGAGACATATAGTATTATTAACATTTATATGATTAACAAAAAATGGTGGCGATATAATAAATGAAAGCCTCATCGAATCATTAAAATTATAGGTATGCTAATATTATTTTTTATTTGATTAAATAAGTATATTTATGAAAATCAATTAAAAATGTGTTATATGTCATATATAAGTACATATAAAAGTTAAAATTTGATAAGAATTACAATACATAACTATTATAAATTAAGTTATATATTAGTATATGTTACATATAACTAGATATGATTGTTGAATTTGAAAAGAATAATAATATATAATTGTTATAATTCTAGTTATTTGTGAGTATATTTCTTGAATTATCAATATATATGCTATATATAACAAAATATATGTGTTGCATTAAAAGAACATATGCATTGAATTATCAATGTATACGCTACATATAACAAAATATATGTGTTGCATTAAAAGAACATATGTACTTATATGTTATTTATGTTATATTTATATTCATAATATATTCTATTTCTTTAAGTATAAATATTTAGATGAATCAATTCATTACTAATAAAAAAAATTGAAATTACAGGTTTAAACTAGCAACAAGTGAGTTGTACAGTGTCTATGACAATCAAATTATATTTATTGTCAAGTTAAAGGAACAAACATACACTTGCAATAATTCCATATAAATGAGATACCATGCAAACGCGCAGTTGCAATACTGATGGAAATGAATTAAGACCCATATTTATATTGCTCACATTACTATACTAAAGAAATGTTTAATCATATTTATGCAATAGTTGTTTATCCAATTGGAAATGAAAATACATGAATTTCTGCCAGATGAAGTATAGAAAATAGCAGTATTACCATCATAATTCAAAATAAAAATAGAAAGACCAAAAAAGAGAAGAAACAAAGGAACATGGGAGAGTAACAATAAAAACAAATATATCAAATTCTGGATAGCATGAGCATAATAAGAAAACTTGTAGAATTACACTAAAATAATTAACATTTCATAAATCCAACTACAAAAAAAATATAAAAAATAATAAAAATAATAAAAATATATAACAAAGAATATAAAAAATATAACAAAAAATTACAGACTTCCAAACTAGGACGAGAAAGAACATCTTCAAAATCCTTCAAATGTGGACAAGAATCAAAAGACTAATAAACAAGATGGGAAAAACAATTCTCAAATCTTATACCAAACTTGCCACTAAGCAATTCACAACACTCATAGAACCAAGTTTGAAGGTCAAGTGAGAATCCAATCAATCTATAAAACTTAGTATGACCCTTCTTAACATTCTCACTAAATTTCTATTTTAGACTATTAATAATCACATAAAAAATATCCAACCCAAAAGGATATTCAAAATAGTTACTACTATCAATAATATCAAAATCCACCCTAGGAACTAATTTATCCTTAGGAGATGATAAAAAGAAAAGATGCAAAACATATAAAATAACAATCTTAACATCATCTTCATCAGATCTCCATTTTTTAAGAAAATAATTTTCAATATCAAATTTAGAAATATTCACCTTACCACCAAAATAATGAGATACCAAATCATTATCGTCTTTAGAAAATAAAAACTTATTTCTATCACCAAGTCATTTCAAATTGGTAATCAGACTAAATTCACGAATACCAAACATCAAAGCACTTACATCAAAATTAAACATCTCCTTATGATTAGTATCCTTCATCTTCCTCAACACCAATAAATAAATAAGTTGACTTTAAAACTTAAAAGGATGCATATTCAACAAAAGACCAAATGGCATATCACGAAATAACTCCAATTTACTCAAAGATAAAACAGACTTCAAATTAGTAATAACTTTATACTTCAATTCACAACCAATTTTAATATAATGAACAACATTATGATTCTTAGCATGCAACTCCTGAAAAAAAAATCGAAACAAAAAAATAAATATAATAAGAAATCAACTCAAATCTCTAGATATGTTATATATACTTTACAATATAATATACATTAAAAAATTAGTAAAATGCCTATAAATGTTACATACAGTTTCCAAAACTATATGATATATAAATATATATATATATATATATACATAAACAAACACTTTATATAATCACATATTCTACAAATACATAAAATATAGATTTTTTAAAAAAAGACAAACATCTAAAAGACAACAACAATATAGATTTATATATAACCTATTGTGGATTTCCAAGACAATTCGGTCGACTGGAAAGGTACTACTTCGGGACTATTCTCCTTATCATCAGCTTATGATGCGGTTAGGGAATATAAGTCTACTACTATTTCTAGTAAGATGATTTGAGATTCTTGCATTCCATTGAAATTATCAATTCTCACTTGGAAAATTTTGAGAGGAGCCATTCCCCTTCCAAATCGGCTTCAGAAGCTTGGTATCAAACTTGCTTCTGCTTGTCCTTTTTGCTACTCTAATGCAGCGTCCGTGGATCATATTTTTTATTTTTGTGACCCGGTTCAGAAAATCTGGAAACTCTATGGATCTTATCTTCTTTTTGATATATCTACTAAAGCTTCCTTGAAGCATGAGCTCATGACTTAGTGGTTAATCTCTTTGCCTAATTCTACGGCGGGCCGAATTAGGAAGTTGGTGCCTTTGGTTATTATTTCTTTCATTTGGTCGGCCTACTGTCGGCTAACCTGGGGTGACGAACCAGTTTTCTTCCCTATGGTGCATCATCAGATATCAAGCTTCATTTTAAACTGGGGTATAGCATATGCTAATGACAGTTTTGCCAGACCAATCCCTACATTCTATGATTTTCTCCCGGATGGCTTCAGTTTGAAAAACTTAAAATCATCCCTTGTTTATTGGAACAAACCTCCACCAGGTTTCTTGAAGCTCAACATAGACGCCTCTTTTATTCCCTCTCATTCCACTGGGGGAGCAGTCCTTTCTGATGCAACTGGTTCGTTATCATAATCGGTCTCTCTTTCCCCATTTGTGCTATCAACGCAGCCTCGACAGAACTTAATGCTCCTCGTTTTGGCCTGGATTGGTGTCTTCATAATCATCTTCTAAACATCCAAGTTGAAAGTGATTCTCAGACTCTGGTTGCTCTTCTTTCCAGTTCCACTCAAGCTTCGGACCCCGCCATTGCTCACCTTAAGTCCATTCTTAATAGCAGTTCATTTTCTATCCAGCACACCTTCAGATAAGGGAATCAAGCGGCCCACTATTTTGCTCTTTACGGTAGATTAAACTATGTATCTCGAATTTTTAATACATTTGATTCTTTGCCTAGTTTTCTTAAAAGCATTTTGACTTCTGACTGTATGGGTTCGCCCTACATTCGATATAAATAAAAATTATCCTTTGTTTAAAATTATATATATATATATATATATATAACCTAAAAACATAACAAATCTTTTAAAAACTACAAAAAACAAGACATGCAAAAAAAAAATAACTTTTTGGCATAAGATTTACCATAATTACCAAACTTCTTCATCGATTTCTTACCCATAAAAGGCTTTTTCATATACCTAATGATTTATTAAGGAGTTCTACAAAAAGAAACAATGGAGGAAGAAAAATTAACCATTTAAAAAAGAAAAAAAATCGATAAACCCACTAAAACACAAACCACAAAAAATGAAATAAAAAATGAAACGTGCGGAGGAAGAATGAAGAAAATATGAAACCCCACAAAAACCACAACCAAAACAAAGAAAGATGAAGAAGAAAATGGAATCGTGTACTGGATTGAACGGCGAAAATGAAGAAAATGATGAGAAAATGGAGAGAAGAAGAATCCAGTAGTAGTAAAAACAAATTCCATATTTTTGTAAAAATAAAATATAAAAAAGGTTAAAAGTGAAAAAGTAAAAAGCGAGAAAAAAATAACAGTAGTAAAATTAAAATTAAAATTAAAAGATAGCATGTAGTATAATTTTCTCTAAAATAATTATTTTAACAAACTTTATATTTGGTTCAAATGTTAAAATTTTTAATTTGAATAGTTAGTGATTAATAATTGACTAATTTGGGCAAAAAAAAAATATATGAACGATAATAGGCATTGGTTAATTCTTAAGAAATGACAAATAAAAACCACACGTTAGTAATATTCTTAATAAATTTGGAGTGCTGACGTGACATTTTGGCATGACACTATGTTAGTACATATGATGACATGGCTTGATAATAATATGTCAAGTCAAAATGTATGCTGATATGACATGTGGATATTAATTTTATGTTAGCATGTCATGTCAGTTAGCGATATCATATTATTTTTTTCTTTCGTTAATGATTTTGGCAGTAAAGAGACTATAGATGTGAATTTAATGGATGATCAATATGAAAAACAAATTCGAGAGTTAATAATAAATATCAGTTAATTCTTGAGCAATGATATGTGTAAATGACCCTCATTTATTTTTATGATTTACTTTTCAAAAAGACAGTTGGGAGTTTTGATAATGACAATGATGATTTTAATACATTCACTAATTTAAATTTGTGAAACTCATGTGATAAAAGATTTAATTGAATAAGTTTATGAAACTTACGCTATAAATTTTATAATAAATTAATTTTTGTGCTATTAAGGAAATAATTAACTACCCATTATAAATAGGTCTCTTAAGAGAAAGGAAGGTATAGATAAACTACATGAGTTAGCACTCGCATAGATTAGAGGATTTTCTTTCTAACTATTTGTGTGGATTAATATTAGAAAAACAGCCTCAGGGATAATTTGTGGTTTTCATTGATCCAACTAAGAAATTATTAAGAAGTACAAAAATTAATTTAGAATTAATTGATAAAACTTTTGTCAAATAATTAGAAAATCAACTAAATATAAATGACGGATTGAAATAAATGAAATAGTAATTTTCATTATGTTTACATATACAATTTTATTGGTGCAAGAACATAAAATCTTAAATTGGATTGTGTTTATATATATATATATATATATACATATAGTGAGGCATGAGTATTGATTAACAGTGACTCATCGACCTTGTAGGTTCGTTAATACTTGCGAGATTTTGGCATTCGACCAAACTAATGTATAAATTAGGCAGACAAAAGGTTTTGTCTAAAGAGAAAATGTGTTAAGTTTGTGTGAAGACCAAACAATAAAGATGTGATAACTGATGTTAGAATAAAGCCTCGACAAGGAAACATTTCAAATCGTTATTAGTTACATGTTAAAAAGCCATATATTAACAATATGTAGGTTTGGAATTTTTAGCCTTTTCATTTTTATGTTATATTTATTCAAATGGAAAAACTCTAAATTTTGACCAGTTAATTTTTGACTCGATATAAGCAGGGACGGAATTTAAAAAAAAATATATCTTGGGGCCAAATCAACAGGATAATAAAAAAAAATAAAAAGTAAATTTTTCACATTTTTCTAATAATTGTTGTTTCAAATAATAGTAATTAATTATATTTTTTGTAAAAATATATTTCATAAAATTTTTATTAATCTTTTCACATTTATTGGGTGAAAATTAATTGAATAGTTTTAGTATTTTAAGTAAAAAAAATTAATTTTAAGAAACAATTAAAAATTTAATTCTAACTGAAAATTATCTGTCACCTACACTTTATAGCCATAAGACATAAACCATAGCCATTAACAAAAGCTCTTGAGAGGTCTTGAATTTAAGTTTTTTATATTATTCAAAACAGTATTTATTTTATTTAAGACACACACACACATATATATATATATATATTAGAATTTAAAATTTTAAAAAAATTTATGTTAGTAGACAAACACTGCCGACGAACTATGGCTCAAATATTTAGTAACTGCTAACTAAAAATTGGGTTCATATGATAATCAGAAACAACACAAAAACAAAACATAAAAAATAGTCGGTTTGAATGTTTCTTGCAAATGGAAAACCTGAAAAGTCAAATATCATTAAATCATGAAATTGGTTTTCAGTGAAGTGATTTGGGAATGTGCAAATCCCAATTTTATTTTCCTGCTTTCTATACAAATACAATCTTCACACTTCAATTTCAAATCAATCCAATATAATTATTTCTAATAACAACACACCTCATCCGTGCACATCTTCAATTACTCATATATTTACTATATCAAAGAGAATTCAAAATATTTTTACTCTTTTAATTCAATGATACTGAAAAAAAGTACTTTAAAACTGTGAAATTTCCTTGTTTCCATTAGAATTAAATTCATTTGTTTCCAAAATTTCTTTTATATTATGAACTTTTTGTGGGATTTAATTTTATTATTATATATAATTGAATTCGTAGAATTAAAATAAACACTTTATTTCCAAATAAAACAGTATCAACTTTGAAATGAAATCAACATTTTTTTTCTTTCTAAACATGGTATAACTTAGTGTACAAGTCGAAACAAGAAAATCATTATAAGCTACAACAGTTAAGATGAGAAAAAACTGAACAGAAACAAAAAAAAAAAAGGATTTAAAAGAGTTGATTAATTAAACTGAAAGAATCTATTGCAAAATTTCTGCAAAAATAATAACAATGATTTGGAAACTGAAGTGTTATAAATATTTATTTTTATATTGTTTACTAAATACAATATTTTTTTTCAGTACCATAACATAGATCCTTACAAGTTTGAAATGTATAAATATACATATATGTACTTGACAGTGAAAACAACCTTCTGCAATAAAAAAAATCCCAATCTGAGATTCTGCTGCACTTCAAAATCCAAAAAATGCACAAAAGAAAATGCAAAGATGAAGAATACAGTGAGGAATTAGCAATGTTAACAATTTCTCCCATCGGATGAGTTTCAACTGCTAGAAATTAGGCAGTAGAGGATTAAACAAAATCTTCTATACAATTTGATCTAAGGAAAACTAATGCAATTTTTTGGTTAGTTTCTCTTTCATTGATTACCTACCTATGAAGACATATATCTCCATTCTAGACTTGAATAAAGCAGATGAATGTTGCATAGGAGATCGTGAAAGAGAATTGCTGCAGTTTAGAGTGGATTATAATAAACATAACTTACACCATTTGAGCTCCATCAAGTAGATGTTTGTCATTCTGAGCGTCTAGTACCTTTTGCATGGCACTGTGACATCTGAAAAAATAGCATTGATAAAAACAATGGATTCCACAAGACAGAGAAACAAAAAAAGAAAAAATCTAGGAAGAATAGTGGTTGCATCTCCAAGGGAGATGATCAAGGAACATATTTGGTGAAACCACGATATCGTTGAAGTCTTCCCTGTTTGCTAAATAAGCATTATAATGCTGTACTCTCCAGGCTTTCCACAAAGGCATGCAGATTTTTTTTTTGTTCTGGTACTATGTGAACGACAAGGCCAGGTAGAAACATCTCAGGGGGATCCAGTGCTGACCCATTGTTACTTCCAGGGACAGTCTCCAAAAACTGAGATACTGGATTATCCAATGCATTCTCAACAGTGGCCTCACTGTGGAAAGGGTTTTCAAAATTGTCATCATCATCAATATCACCAAACTACTTGTGTCCGATTCCTCCCACAGAGGAACATTACAGTCCAGTTTTATGCTTCCTGCAGTGACAAAAATCTTAATGGAATAGCCACTACAATATTGTCCATAGAGAACAGAGTGTAGATGCTGCATTATTGAAAACTAGATAATCTTGCATTTTGTAGTGCACACTGTATTTGTACTCAATGTAATTCCATCTTTCACCTCTATAGACTTCATAATTTGTATCATCTGCGGCAGCAGCTGAAGAATGTAATTCTGATGGATCTTTCACCTCAATCCCCACACTTTGAAATTTGCTGCTGTAGAGAAATCGACAAGCAAGTCTAAAAATCAAGGCTGAATCAGTTCTGGAATCTTCTGAGAGTGCCATAATTGCAGCTGCCCGAAGCCGTAGAATTGATCCAACTGAAAGGCGTGCAGAAAATTCATCGTCGTGTACAATGCTGCTGGAAGCTCAAACACTTACAATAAAACAGAAAAAAATGACAAAAAATATTGAGAAAACTTTGCCTTCAAACTTCCAGCAGGATAAATTCCGTTCAAAATTACCTTGTAACAAATTCTGAACATGCTTTTGCTATTACTGAATACACGCACGGAAGCGGCCCATATGCAAAAACACGTAAATTTGGGTATTGCCGATATAGCTATGTACAAAACAATGGACTAATAAATATACTAAAGCAATCAAAACAACTTTTGAGTTGACTGTAGGTTACAGTTCTTGCATAGTTTGACTTGCAAGTCATTTTCCATTGACTTCAAGAATTGTTCAAATTCAACTGAAACTAGTGCACCAATTGTTTAATGGAAAATAACTTGTTTATACAAACTTTGGTAGAAAATATTTTTTTGACAAAATGAATTATTTTCTGTTGTTTGATTGTAACACAGAGTGGTCTACTGTTTTGATCTATAACCTCATGTTTATACATTTGTATTTGCATGAAATTGAGAATTATACAAAGAGGTAATTTGCTTTGTTGTGTGTGCACCAAATATTGAAAAATGCTGAAATATTTTGAACCTAAGCACACCAATGTTTTTGTCAATCATGGAACAGAGTAGAAAGTTCAGCTGAGAACCAGAAACAGACAGTTACAATTACGGGTCATAAAACCCCATCATCCAGCCAACCAGGAAAACAAATAGATTTAACTTTAACCTACAGGGATAATTACTTTGCTGCAAGTAAGAAAACATACTGTCAATCCTAGCAGGGTAGCAATCGCACCTCCTAGGGAATGTCCAACTACATACACATTATATCCTTCACACTCGCATCCAGCTTCCAGCAATGAGGAAAGAAAGCCACTTGATTTAGCTTCTGTATATCCAAAACATCACAAAAGTTTAAAGCAAATATAAGTTGAGATGAATGCAGTTCACAATGTAAAAAATTTTAGTATTGAATTATTGTACATATGAGCCCACATTTTGATCTTACAAGAGCTAAGTGTGATTCCATTCGCAATTATAAAGATAACATCATTTTCTATTACCTGATTACATTCATTAAACCATGCCAGTTGGCCTGAATAAATGCAATACATAATATGGATTATTGTGCTTTTCAATAAAGACTTTTTGGTAAATTATTCAGTGCACCTAGAATGCATCCTTCATCGCATACATGTGGAATCCACATTTCATTAATTCTGGTGGTTCTCGTGTATTTGTCAGTGCAAATACAGTGTACCTGATTTCTTGGATGTTTAGGCTTTAATAGTGAATTATGGCCTCATTACTAATTGGGCTGTACATGTACTTTTTGCTGTCAAATCAATCCAGGAACTCTTCAACAACACAGTCGTTGTCAAATTGAAACACATTTTGAAACTTGGAATTTTCAGATACTATCCATATGCATTTTGAGACTTTGACAATCCATTTCATGCCAATATCAACATGCCTTTCGAGAATTGGAAGACCCAGGTAATAAAACAGCTATTTTGGAAAATAAAGAGGGAAATGTGGGACGGATTGGGACAATTAGGAAGAGTAAGAATGAGATATGCTAGTCGAAAGGGTATGGAGAAAAGCATTGTCTAATAGAAGTACAGATGTATTGATGTTCTTGTTGAGGCAAATTTCAACATAGAGATGTGCAAGACAAAATAAAGTAAAGAGATGAAAAGGGAAAGAAATGACGAAGAGTCCTAGCTCTGAATTTCCAGTTTTGGAATGAATTTTGTTGTCATTATTTCATTAAAAAAAACATATAGGTCTTTGGGTTTGGTTTGCATTTTGTTCATGTATAGGTATGGATTGTGTTTTCCCACCCTCTAATGCCCCTGGGACAAGTTCAATGTCTTTCGATAGAAACTTATTGCTAATGACTTTTACTTAACCACCCAAGAAGAAAATAAAGTTGTAATAATTTGTATTGGTATAGATATAATGATGTACCAAGTCTGCATTGAATTGCCAATGTTTTCATGATAGAGCATTTGCTAGATTTTGAGGGAGACTTACCGTCATTACTAGAACTTTTGACTAATATGATTTGGAAGATTATTCTTCCAGTTAGTTCCTCAAGTTTTAGTAATTGATTTGTAGTATTTTGTTTTGTATGTCTTCCTTTTTTGTAAATCTTCCTAATAAGGTTGTAGAAATCTTCCCAATTAAGCTACAGTTTTTTAGTATAAACATCTCCCTTTGTATAGCTTTTGAAACATGGAGAATAAATAAAGTTTCTCTTTCAAAATCTAGAGCATATGCCGATTGAATTTGCTACATTTCTTATGGCAACGAAATAGAGTAGCTTGGTTTTTCATTCATATATTTTGGTGGCACTTGTTAGTATCCACTCTCCATCTTTCTCAATTTTGCATGGGTACATACTTTTTTCTGCCTGGGTTATTCAGTTTTTGGCTTTTGATTGTATTGGGTCTGTTAACTATGGCTGAAGGAGGAAAAATATTGTCAGAATTAAGGTCAGTTTGACTAGTGAGAATCCCTCATTACGAATTAGTTCTATGAAACTCGATGGAACTGATTAACTTGCTTGGTTAAAATCCATGTCTTTTTTAATTCAAGCTACAGGTCTATAAGGGCATATTGTTGAAGATATATCAAAACCATAAATCAATAATCCTGCTTATATTAAGTGGAAATCTGAAAATTCTCTTGTTATTCATGGCTTATTAATTCAAAGCAGCCCCAAATTGCCTTGTGGTACCTCCTGCACAATATTGTTTCAAAGACATAGATGGCAGCATCTTAAACCTATTCTCAAGTAGGAAATAATTATCTTAAACCTATTCTCAAGTAGGAAATAATTATCTTAAACCTATTCTCAAGTAGGAAATAATGCACATATCTATTGAGGAATAATTTAACCAAGCAAGATGGTGTATGATGTTTGCGGATAACATTGTGTTAATAGATGAGACTCAAGCAGAAGTAAGTAGAAAGTTGGAATTATGGAGAAACACTTTGGAATCTAAGTATAACTAATAATGAGTAAATACATTGCAAGTTTAGTAATACGAATAGAGAAGGAGGGCGAAATTATTTTGGACGGAGTGGCAGTTCCTCATAACACTTATTTTAATTATCTTGGCTCAATTATTAAAAAAGATGAAGGTTGCAAAGAAGATGTTAATCATAAAATTAAAAAAGTTAGATGAAGTAGAGGAGTGCTCAAGAGTTTTATGCTACTAGAAGATATCAGTTAGATTGAAAGGTAAATATTACTGCACTGCAATACAACTTACTATAATGTATGATAACGAGTGTTGGATATTGAAAGGACAACACATGGGTAAAGTAGCATGTTGCTGAAAAGAGAATCCTAAGGTGGATGTGTGGACATACTAGAATGGATAGAATCCGTAATGAGTGCATTAGAGAAAGGGAGGGGGTAGCACTTGTTGGGATATTATAAATATGGTAGGAAAAGGAAGGATAATTATTAGGGAAAATGAAATGTTAGGTTTTATATTATGGATAGTAGGGAATACTTAGCTAAAGAGTATGGGCAAAATATTTTTATGTTTTATTGCCTGATGCTTTTGCAGCATAAAAACTCAAGTGTACTTGAATAATATAGAAAAAAAACTTTCATCTTCCCAAACCTGTTTCCTCATGGTATCAGAGCTGGTTTAGAGGGAGAAAACCAATTTTTCTTCACAGACTCGTTTTCCTTTTTTGACCCAATAGCAAAACAACAATTATAGGAGGGGTTTTTTGAGTGTCACCGCCACCTTAGAAGGAAGCCCTGCTGCCGATCGATCTTCTGGTGGAATCCTATCGCCTTTCGTCCACGCACTTGAACACGCGCCATCCACAGTTTTTGCCCTGTTCACGGGTCGAAGAATTTTTCTCGGTTTCTGGTGAGATTTTTTGACTTTTTCTTTTTCCGGTGGTCTTCTCATTATACTTCGACCCCTGCTTGAGCATTTGTAGCATTGTACTTGCTATTTTTTTAGTGTTCTATTTCTTGGTTACTGTTTGGTGTTTGGCTGGTTACTATCACTGTGGTGTTGGTGATTTATTATTACTGGTTATTGTGCTGTTAGTGATTTGGGTGTTTGGATATTTATTTGGGGTTGAGTAGTTATTTATCCTACTGAATCATAATTGGTGATGGCAAAGCAGAGAATGAGTAAAAAATTGTTCTTCCTTCGGATAATCCACCTCTTCAAATTAGTCCCATCAAATTGGACGGAACAAATTATCTTGCTTGATCATGGTCTTGCATGTTATTCATCCAAGCTAGGGGTTTGCAAAATTACATTAATGGTAAAAAAACTAAACCGGATGCAACAAATTTGAACTTGTGCAAATGGGAATATGAAAATTCTCTTATCATGTCTTGGTTAATTAATTCTATACAGCCTGCAGTTGCACGTAGATATTTACTTTTTGACAAAGCCCAAAAAATATGGGAAGCAGCATCATAGACTTATTCCCAATCTGGCAACGATGCCCAAATATATGAATTGCGGAAAAAGGTTCATGACATAAAATAGGGGGAATTGACGATTGCTCAGTATTTTTCTGAACTCAGTGGGTTGTGGCAAGAGTTGGATTATTACCAAGACTTCCAAGCATCTTGTCCAACTGATGCAACAAGATTTCAGAAGATGATGGAGAAAGAACTTGTGTATGATTGCCTAGCAGGACTAAATGAAGAATATGATCATATTAGGGTTCAAGTTCTCGGTCGATATCCCTTTCCATCTTTGAGACATGCATACTCGTATGTGCAGCAAGAAGAGAGTAGCAGTGTTATGGTCCACAAATCCACCATAGAGAAGGCAGGATTGACTGTTACTTCTACACATGAACAAACTCAAACAGCTAATGTTGGTTCTTCATATAAAAGTCAATTGCATTGTGAGTACTGTGGTAAACCACGACATACTAAGGAGTATTGCTGGAAATTACATGGACGCCCAATTAGGGGACGTGGAAGTAAATGCAGCAGTTCCTCCAAACCACAGGCGCACATATCTGATATTACAGAATAGGTAGACGAACCATCTAAGCTTGATATTTTTTTTTATAAAGAGGTTCAATCCCTAAAGCGTTTGTTGTCACAATTTGATTCTTCTTCAACTCAAGGTGAAACCTCTAATTTTGTTTCAGATAATGCTTTTGCCTCTTCCAAAATTGCAAAACCCTCATGAATTATAGATTTAGGAGCAAACAAATATACAACTAGCTCATCTCATCAGTTTCTTACCTATTCTAAATATCATGGAAGAGAAAAAATCCGTATTGCGGTGACTCAGTTTCTATTGTTGGTACAGGTTCTATTAATTGTACTCCAACTATCAATCTTTCTTCCGTGCTTCATGTTCCTCATTTTTATAATAACCTCTTGTATGTTAGTTTAATTACTAAAGCACTTAATTACAAAGTTACATTTTCCTCTACTCATTGTGAATTTTAGGAACTGAACACAGAGAGAATGATTGGCAGTGGTAGATTGCACAATGGCTTGTATCTGTTAGATGATGTTCGTAGACCTCCAAATCCTGGTACCAGTCAAGCATTGTTAGGAGTCTCTAGAAATATCTCTCATGATATATTTAATGGCATAGAAGATTAGGGCAGCCATCCTTTAAAACGGTCACATCCTACTTTGTTCAGTCAATGTGATTCTAAATTATTAGTGTGTGATGCTTGTGAATTGGCCAAACATAAAAGAAACTCTTATCCTTTGCAAAATAATAAAAGCTTAATTCCTTTTACAGCTATACATTCCGATGTTTGGGGTCCCACTAAAGTTGTTTCTCTTTCTAGATATAGATGGCTTGTGACATTTATTGATTGTTATACTAGATTGACTTGGGTGTATTTAATGAAAACAAAGAATTAAGCTTTTTCATGCTTTCAAAATTTTCATAAATTGATTTGAGCTCAGTTTGATGCACGGATTAAAATACTATGAACCGATAATGGAACTGAATATATAAATGAAGTTTTTGACATCTATTTGGATTCTAATAGCATCTTACACCAAACTAGTTGTATCAATACTAGTGCTCAAAATGGAGTATCTAAACAGAAAATAGACATTTAGTGGAAGTAGCTAGGTCTCTTATGTTCACTACGAACCTTCCAAAAACCTATTGGGGGATGTCTTATGTGTTGCTTACCTTATTAATCGTATGTCTCTTCGAACATTAAATTTTAAGACCCCTCTAGAGGTCCTTCATAAACAAAATTGTTACACTATATCCCCCCAAAATCTTTGGATATCTTTGTTTTGTTCATTAAAGCAATGTTAGCAAATTAGATCATAGAGCTCTTAGATGTGTTTTTGTGAGATACTCTAGTGCACAAAAGGGTTATAAATGTTATCATCCCCCTTCTCGGAAATGCTTTGTGAGTATGGATGTGACTTTCAGAGAATTTGAGCAATATTATTCCTAGTCACCTCTTCAGGGGCAGAATCAGATGGATGAAGAGGTGGCATATACTCCTATTCCTCTCCAGGGGGAATTTGTTATAGATAATGGCCTCAAAAATAGCGAAGATTCACACAAGAATCAGCCATCCCCATCAAAACCTGTGGAAAGATTAAATAGACCAGATCTGAAAACTTACTCTCAATGGAACAATACAGATACAACTATTGAGCAGATATCCCTCGATCAATTACTCTCTCCAGCTTCAGTTCCCAAAGTTGCAACAGAACCTGATTCGTCGCCTCTTATCTCTGGTAATTCTAATCCTTCCTATAATGATCTTGATATTCACATCGCTCATAGAAAAGGAGTTAGAACTTATACTAAATATCCGATCTCTAACTTTGTTTCCTATGATATTTTATCTTCACCCCCATAGAGCCTTTGTTTTGTCTGTTTTTTCTATTTCTATTCCTCAAAACTGGCAGGAAGCATTTCTTGATTCAAAACGGAAAGCTGCAATGATTAAAGGGATCAAAGCTCTGGCAAAAAATGAAACATGGGATCTTGTTACTCCTCATGCAGGGAAGAAACCAGTTGGAAGTAAATGGATCTTTACCGTAAAGTACACGGCAGATGGTTCGATTGAAAGATATAAAGCCAGATTAGTGGCCAAAGGGTTTAATTAGACATATGGTGTAGATTATCAAGAGACGTTTGCTCCACCAAATCCATGTTTTATACCTCATCTGTTCAGTAAGAAACATCAACTTCAAATTGAAGTAAAAGGCAAAATAGCCACACAACATTAAAGAACTAGGTCTATAATTATAGCATCAGATACAAAAGTTAGCAGGTTTCCTGGTTGAAATTTCACATTGTTGCAATATTAATATTACTAGACAATGCTCAACAAAGCCTTTACTTTGTCATTTGTTAGAGTGAGTTTGACATGCTCGTTTTTAACATAGTTTCCTGATATCACTGAGCATGTGAAAAATGATAGTGTATATCCAAAAATACACCAAGAATGTTTTTTCAACTAGGTGGCCTACAACTTTTGGCTCTGACATATATCTCCATCTAATATCACTTCTAAAATCTGTCCAGGGGCATTAAGCTGTCTCAAAAGCCTTAGGCCCTTAATCTTGTCTAAAACACTGACCCTTTATTTCCTCGAATACTTCCTTATACCTCCTCTTTAAATTAGCTTTTGAAACAGAAAAAGAAATTTTATCATGGAAGAAGGAAAGAAATTACATGAAGGATAAGATTTCCACCTAGTCTAACCAAAAAAGATGAAATACAAAGAAAGAAAAGGAGATAAAAAAAATAGCAACTTCTAATCCTACTAATTACCCAAACTCTGAAAGACACTACCCTAAAAGCCGCTGATGCATAAACCTAAAAGCAAGCTAAGAAAAATGCCTTATCTAATACAAGATAAAAGCATAACTCTCTCATTAACACAACAAAAAAAGGCACCATCCGGAGAACTTTGGCATCCTTTTTCTGACTGAATTTCTCCATCTTAGACCATGAAGTCACCAAAGAATCTGGACATGTGTGATTCTATTTGGAAGATGTACTAGGCCTATTTACAAACGAAAAATTGTTGGTTTTCCATTTTCCATTTTTTTTAGAAAACTTTTGTATTTATTTTTCCATGGAGAAATTGAAGAATATGTTAATTTCTTAGCACTTAACAACAAAAAATCACTCTCCAGTTCCAAAATCAAAAAACATATTCACATCACAATTGTTTTCCATACTGAGAGCTGAAATTTAACATTTCCAAAAAATATATATATAATTTCGCTTTATTTCTATACATATTATTATTAACAATTTCTGCTTACCTTTTCATTATTAGTCCATAAGGAAATAATTGGTTACAGAGAATAGGTAATCATGACATTTTGTGTAACAACATTGCTCATTGCCTTTCTATATATCATGAAAATTTTGCAAGTAACTTTGTTGTTTTTTTTTTCTATATGTGAACCATTATAGAGCAAAGACAAACTTAAAACTTAAATGCATTATGTACTCAAAAAGAAAGTCTTATTACTAAGAAGAATTGTTATGGTAGAGGCTTGATAAAGAAAATGTGTATTATATGTACAAAACAGAGAGACAAATGAAAAAAAAAATAATAATAATAACAAAGAGAGAAGATAGAGTTGAAACATGATCAATAAAATTAAAACACTTGAAAATTTGTTAAGAAAAAATAAATAATAATAATAATAGTAATAACATTATCAAAAGAGCAAAAGTGCTTACCAAGAAGGAAAAAGGATTAGGTTAATTAATAGCAAAAGAAAGTAGGTCAGGGTTCAAATACTGAATCTTAGGTGATGAACTAAAGGAAATCCCAGAAAAAATTTCCATGTTTTTAATTTTATTTTTACTGGTCAAATAATAGAAAACATGTTTTACCTAATTTCAAAGTGTCAAATATAATCGTAGAAAATTGGAATTTTTTTTTCAGTTTTCTATTTAAAAATACACTTGAATACAAAATTCTAATTGACAAATTTGAGAGAAAGAGAGACTAAGAAGAGGTATTTGAAGTCTGAAATATTTAGCTTAATTATTCCCTCAAGCTTGATGGAAATTTATACTAAAAGAGTGCTATGAAAAATAGGAAGATAGTCAAATAACAGCTATGATACAATAGTTAACAGCTAACCTAATTTACAGTTGACAACTAAGCTGTTTTACAGCCTAAAATCATGCATATCACAACAGTAAGCTAATTATTTACAGCAATAATATTGACAATAATGCAATAGAATATTATAATTAAATGCATATCTAATCGAGTGACACTATTTTTTTTGTTTTCTTGGAGAACTTCTCCAAGAAATTAGTCCTATTTTCGATGGGCAAACACACCCTTATTCTCCACACAAACAGAAAGATATGAGATCCTTCAAGTTGAATTTTCTTTACCAACTGTGGACATTCTCGAAAGATAAATTTTTCTCAGGCAACAAATATACAAATCCAACAATTCCCTATCCTCTAAGGAGACCCAACAATAGAATGGGAAAAGACCATAACCAAGTCCTGAAAAACAACTTACCCCTATTTCCAAGAATTTGTTGAGAAGAATGATTCAAAGTAATTATATGTAAAAAAAAACTCCATGTCTTTATGGAATGAATAAGACATATAAGAGGGTGAGTAAATGCAATTACTGACATAAGAAGGCACTGAAAGGAGGTACTTTTAGATATCTTCAAGATGCTAGAAACTCCAAACCCCTAGTAAGTGTCTAACTGACAGGGTGTCCTATTTTGGTAGGAGAAGGGCTTGATTAGATTTAGAGGTGAGAATAAACATGGGAAAACCTATTTTTGGCAACCAGCAGAAATGCTTTCAGTTTACTATGAGCATCACCCTTAGGATAGAAACTTGTGCTAGCTCATTCCGATGCAATGAAGAGGAGTTGAAAAAAAAATAGTTTTGAAGTCTTAACAAATCGAGTAGTCATAAATCTAGAATTATAGACTACAATTTGGAGGTCATGTATGGATTAGTTGGGATACCTTTAAGTACTTCCCAAAACTTCTATAACTTTAGGATCCAATTGGTAATCTGCTGGAATGGGCTCATTGTACTGTCTTACAGCCTTATTTGAGTCTTTTTATTGTAATCAGGTCTTTACAGGCTTAATGTCAAAAAAATAAAATAATTCTCATGCATGATTTTTCAATTTTGACTTATTTAACTTTGGCAATTATTGGGAAGAAATCAGTTTCAATTATAGCCAACATACAAAATTACAATTTAGAAAAAATATTACTAGTTAGACAAAAGGAATTATTAATATTTTTTTCTTCCCCCCTCCTCCCCCCCCCCCCCCCCCCCCCCTTTTCTCTCCTTTCTCTCCTTCTCCACCACTAGTTCCTCTCTTACAGCAGATTTTCCAATAAAAATTTACACTAATAAACCACTTGCAATAGAAAAATTGCAACCAGTCCATTCTAAGAACTTAGACTCACCATGAGTAATAATGGCTAAAAATTGCAATTGTTTGCTTCACTTTAAATTTATTGTTAGAAAATAGTTTCTGCCTCAGCCATGAGGTGTCTATCTTTGTTATATTCACCTCACTTGGATATAGCTCCACCCAGATGGGTTTTATTTCTATTCTCATTTTTCAAGCGAAGCAGTGATTTTTTTCAAGTTTATTTTTATTTGTACTTACTGTGTTTCTATTATTGCTCTTCCAAATCATTCACTAATTTCATGCTTTTGATGTTGCTGATGAGAAGCAAGCACGAGCCCTGCTGAATTTTGAAACAAGTTTTAGTAAAAGGTTCATCAAATACTTCCCTATAGAGTACTGATTTGTATAAAGTATAAACAAACCAATCAAGAAGACCAATGAGAAGTAATTCTATCAAACAACCAACCACTGAGATCAACTTGGAAAGCCAATCACATTGTCTATGTAACTATTAGATTATCACAAAACTATGCTATGCATCAAAGGACTGAATATAAAAGTGTGATTTGATACCAAATGCCAAAACAAAATAAGCTTTGTTTTTAACAGTGTTCTCAACCCCGCACAATTCTCAGATATGAAGGATTTTGAGTTAGTAATGTGAAAGACCTAACTTTGGTTTTGGTCCTACTCTCTAACCTTTTTTTTTAGTCTCTTTTATTCTTTTTTTGGTCAGTTCCTCCATATTTGGAGATTTCTAGCCTCTTTGAAGAGTTTTGATTTTCTAGCTCTCTACTGAAGGATGGTTATCTCTACTGGGTGACAGACTTGAGCTAACTTAATTCAAGGAAGTAGTATGAGAGATCTCAAGCCAGGTTCATCAATTAGCATAAGGGGACCCACACCTTGATTTCATCCGCACATGCTTCCGGTTGGAGCTTCCTGACCTAATGAAAGGTGGTGGTGTTTGAGGGTGTGCAACTCCTCTTCCTGTATGGTTGTCATGACAACAACCTTTCTCATATCTTCTTATTGCTCTTCCAAGTTTAGGAAGTGATACCCGAGTGCCTAAAGTACTTGATTTTGCGTTGTTCTTTGCTTGCTACTAACCAAATATTACTATGTACTTGTTATGTATTATTTTGTGTTCGGCAAGGAATTGATTGCATTTAGGCTAGGCCTCAAAAATAGGTTTATGATCCTCTTCTACTTTTTGTTTATGGCATGATTATCCTTCTATCTTTTGAAAAAAAGAAAATGACTCAATAAATGAAGAAAGAAATTTTAAAAAAAATGGGACTTCCATCCTTGTATATAATATAACATCAGCAAATAATACCTTACTAGACTTCTTATTAGTAACAAGTTGTTAATCTCAAATACACATATCATGAAAAAGTCACAAATCCCTGATCTTAGATTCAGCTTTAACCTTTCCAATTTGATTTTTCACAAAGAATAGGATTTGAATCAAGAATATGGGTTCGAGAAGCATAGGTTATCCAATCGTTTGCCAGAGAACATCTTAAAACTCTCAGATATGGTTTAGGAAAACATCAAACGGAATAAGGAAGTCATCTAACATCCAAAGAAATAAGAAGCATCCCACATTTTCCTATCCTTTAGGTTAGAAAAATGAAAGTCAATTTTACTATTTATTTATCGACAAAAGAAATTAGCTTAGAAGAGTCAACTCAATGTTTAGAGGCTTTATTGGTTTAGGAAAGGATTTGGTGGAAGAAAAGATGTCAAGATTATTTGGAACTGTTGTTTTTTTTCTATGCTAAGGAATCTTTGGATGGAAAAATGCATACTCCTTGAAAATCAACGTTTTTCCTTCAATTAGTAGTAGGAAAACATGGTATTCTTGGTTTCCATTTACGCTTGCACTATTAGAGCTCTTAATATTATCCAACTTGATTGGAAGGCCTTGTATTTTTTAGGTTGTGTTTTATTTTACTTGTAATTGCCTAGAATGTTATATAGGCGAGTTCCTTATGTTCTACAGTGTACACTCACATCTTTCTTTCTCAGAAAAAAGGGCTCATTTCTTACAAAAAATAGGAGAATCAACACAAGCTATTCTAATGGCTTAACAAACCAGCAAACAAACTAAAAAATAAGAACTCAAATGTATAGCTAAATTTCCATTTCTTGGTTAAAACAATATAATAATTATCAATTGAATCAACTTAATAAATCAAATAAGTACGATTAACCACAAAGTTAACCATACAAAAATATAATTCTACTCCATTCAATTAAAAGAAGCCATATTTTTTATGTCAACCACACATGCTTTGGTTGCATAATAAAAAGAAAAAAATGCAATCAGCTAAAGCTAGTATCAAACTCAACAAACAAACAAGGATAAAAAGAAGTCAACCAAACAATGAAAACTTGAAAAAAGAAAATTGTCCATACCCCCCTTGTGAGGCGAATAACAGAGTCCAAAACAATGGTTTCAGATAAAGAATCCTGAATGGTTTTGGCAATGGCTTCTTGGGCAATCCCAGAACGTAGCATTGCAAAAATTCTAAGGGCAGCAACCAATGACACAGCTAGAATAGGCAATGTTATTAAATTAAGATCACAACCCGGAATTGCAATAAACATCAAGAACCCACCAACAAGGAACACAACCAAATTGCACAAACCCAGTAATATAGAGGCAACTCTCAAACTTTTGAGCCTTGAAACCCAGATAGCCAATCCCACTGCCTATAATTTGTCTGTTGAGTATGTCCGAGAGACACTTTTTGGTTGGTGTTGAAGAGCTTGAAAAGGGAATTGAGAATTGTTTGAGAAATTGAGGGGGACATTGCATTGGTTGTCCCTAGAAGTGGCAGCAGGCATGAATTGGGATTTTGTTGAGATTCACGCCATAATTTTATTGGTTTTGGCAGCGGTAGAGGTTCTTTCGCTTCGCTGGCGCCCTATGTCTAATTTTGAAGGTCTTGACAACGAGATATTCTTATACAGGATTGTTGATTTAGATAAGAAATTTTTCATTGTTAAATTCATTATATAAAATTATTGATATGCAATGATATATATTCATTTTAACAATGATATATATTCATCCCATTACACAGGATTGTTGATTTAAATAAAATTATTAGTAATAATATTTATTTTTATTATTTATTAAGTTTTTTTATTTTTATTTTTATTTTTATATAGATTGTCTGTAAAATAATAAAAGATATTATTTATATTATTTAAATTTATTTTTTAGTAATACTTATAAAATTAAAATAAATGATATATATAGATTGTCTACAAAATAATAAAAGATATTATTCGTATTATTTAAAATTATTTTTTAATAATATTTATAAAATTAAAATAATTTTAAATTATGTAGCCAAATGAAATGGGGTTTTTTTAAGAATATATTATTTTATTAACTAATTATTTAAAATTAGTTAATAAAATTATTTGCAAATGAAAATATAAATTTTGTTTAAAATTATTTTTTAATAATATTTATAAAATTAAAATAAATTATGTGTAAGAAATATAAATAAAATTAAAAATAAGCATGACTTAACAAATATCAAAGAAAAATATATATAAAAAAATAAATAAATTATTTTATAATATCAAAGTAATTGACTAATATTTTTAGGATGAAAATATTAACAGAAAGACTAAACAGTTTAATTTTTGAAAACTGGAAGATGCAAAAATTATATGTTGAAAATACAGGAATCGACTAGTGTAATATGCAAAACCTCAGGAACTTTATAATTATTTAGTCTTTATTTTTTCTATTTATATTTTTTTTATCGGGTATGCCCGATTTAGATGATAATTTTTTCTTCACGATTGTTGTTAGGTGTGGCTAAAGCCAAAATGAATTTCTTTTTTTTTTATATAAAAATAGCTAATTCTAAAAGTTGAATTTTTAATTAAATGTTTAATTTTTTTTAAAATGAAAATTTCTCTTTAATGATTCCAAGCACAATGTAGATTTCAAAATAAATCTTATAAAATTTTATGATATTTTTTTGTTTCAAGTTTAGCATCAGTATGAGATGGAGAGTTTAATAAGGAGATATGATGAAGCTCTATTTTTAGGAGGGGAGAGTGTGAGGCAGTTATAGATGTTGTGGCTCTAAAGGTTTCAGTACAAATGAATGAGGTGCTTGTGGCTCCATATATTGACGAAGAGATCAAAATAGCTGCTTTTCAAATGCAATCAAATAAAGCACCTGAGTCTAATGGGATGAATCCTTATTTTTATCAAAAATTTTGGAGTGTTGTGGGGCCTAATGTGATTGGAAGCTGCGAAGATTGGATACAAAAATGTTATTTCCCTTTGAATATGAATATGACACTTATTCCAAATGTGGAGAACCCATATAATGTCAATTTCTTTGTGTAACATGATATATAAAATTGCATCAAAGGCTATAGCCAACCGGTTGAAGAGGATTTTACCCTTATTGATTTCAGAATACCAATCTGCATTTGTACCGGAGCATCTTATTACGAATAATTTTTTTTATTGCTTTTGAGTCCATCCAATCAATTAAGAGGAGAGTGAGGGGTAGGGAGGGGGAGATGACTTTAAAAGTAGATATCAATAAAGCTTATAACTAGATGAGATAGGATTTTCTTAAGGCAATAATGTTGAAGTTGGATTTTTATCATGAGTTTGTGAAACTGATTATGTTATGTGTGACAATGGTAGCTTGTAATGTAGTTTTTAATGGGTCTGAGATTGGCCCTATCTTCCCAAAGAGGGAATTAAGGCAAGGAGATTTAATTTCTCCGTACCTATTCATTATTCGTGCAAAAGGACTAATGGCTTTGCTCCAAAATGCAGCGGGTAGAGGGTTAATTTAGGGGATAAGGTGTAATAATCTGAATTTTAAATTTTTTAAAATAATATTTTAAAAATAAATAATTATTATTTAAATTATAAAATTTTTTTAAACAATTTTTTTAATATTTTATAAAAAAAAAGAAAGAAAAAGAAAAGAAATATATATATGTATGTATTTGAAAAGAAGGGGGAGAGAGTCAGAAACAAAGAAAGAGAAGAGAGAGAGACAGAGAAAGTGAGGGAGAGAGAGAGCATCCGATATTTTCTCAGATCTACTGTCATCCGGTAATCAACTATCGACACCGTTGGTACCACCGTGTTGCCCATTGTCCAACAAATCCAACACTACCAAGAATGTCGTCATTGGCCACCGAATCACTGTTCACGAATGGGACAGTTTTCGTGATCTTCTGACGAAGACTCCGGCTGTTTCTGATCTTCTTTCCCTACGTGATAGGTACGGTTGAGTTTCTCTCCTCTCGAGCTTCAATTTGGTATATTATTTATAAATTTTAGACCAATTTTGATCTTGGTTGGAATCCAACGATCATTTTTCAGTGACGGTGATAATATTTCGACAGAAAAAATAAAATATATAAAAAATAAAAGTAATAAATAATAATAATAGATGTGTATAATTAATGATTAATAGTTTCATAGATTAAAATTTAAATATTTAGAATGTGTTAATTTAAAACTAATTAATTGTTTAAGTAGTAATTTATAGAATTAAATATATATATATATATGTAATTTTAATTGGTTAAAATTAAAGGAGAAATAGATTAAAATAAATTGATTAGTTATAATTATTGTTTATTAATTATAATCAAATATTTAATATGTTATATTAAATTAGATTATGATTTTTTTGTAAACATTATAATTTTAATTGATTATTTAAATAGTGATACATAAAATTAATAAATATATTTAGATTATAATATATAATTTATGATTAAATTAGAATTTTGATAATTAATGAATAGAATTAATTAACTACATATATTTGTATGTATGTGAAATATATTTACTAATTTGGATTATGATTTATAAATTAAGCTAATTAATAATTACTATATGAGTAATTGATTAATTGACTTTAAATAAATTAAATTAATTGGTTAGAGGATTATGTTTAAAATTAATAAAACTAATTACTTAATTTAAAATTAGTATTTTTATAATTAAAAATAATCAAGTTATTATTATAATTTATGTTATCCAATGAATATATTGTGGCAGTTCAATAAACTATTGTGTTGGATTGAGAATGTTGATGAAGATGAGGTAGTTGAGTTGATATTGACAATCGTGAGATATTTAGAAGTGTTATTTCTTGTTTTGTTTCAGGGGGGATATCCTAGTTATAGGGGAGACTTTGTTGAAATTTCAACAGAATTTTTAAGGTCATTCATATGTCCATTTTCTAATAGTTTTTATTGTCGTTTGAAAATAATTTTCAGATGTTTTTTTATCGTTAGTCGGATGCTTCGAGGAGAGTTATTGGATTTCACTTACTGTGAGTTATATAGATTAATATAATACCTTGTTTCCCAAATTTACGTTTGTAGCTACATTTACATAAATATATCAACTACGTTTACAATATATATATATTATTATAAGATATGTGTTGAATATGAGTTGATTGTGCTTAGTGTATATTCTCCATGTTTGCTGGATAGGGTTGAGATGATATGTGATCACACGTGATCTAGAATATGAGTTATGACTCGATGGTATTATATGATGATGATGAAATTTGGACTGGCGTGACAGTTGGGGCATTCTCATACTCAACGATGCTTGTCAGTCGGGTAGCATTCCTTGGCTAAGGCCGTGACGTCAAACCCTATGTATTAGAATATAAGAGAAACGTGTGGACCAAGAGAGCTAGATAGGAGGATCAAGTCCCTAATTTCAGGTTTAATGTAGCCCTATTGACTTACTCCTATCCTTATATGTTTATGTGATTTGTGTATCAGGTTGTCATTGCATAAGCATTATTGATATAGGAACGATGTAATATATTAATTAATATATAGCTCATTAAGTCGAACGTTTATTTCTGTTTACCATTTTTTTCGGATTGCAGGTTGAGCTTAAGATTACTGCTTATTCAGGTCATCCTCCCTTTTTAATCTCTCAGTAAAATTTATTTTATTATTTATCTATTTCACCTTGTTGTATTTTAGAACTCCGCATGGTACTACTTTCACTATCTATCTTTCTATTTCAGTTTGTCATTTAGTCAAATGTATTTATTAACCAATGTTTGATGATGAGATATTATATTAATAGTATAATATTTGTAGGAGTATAGGCCCGGTTTGAGATAGTGATTGTTGTTACTATCTAGATTTCTCGAAAAATGAGCTGTCATGCTGACTATGGGTTCCAGAAGCCACGTGTTTTCTCATTTTTTAGTGCTGATCACGTGCCATTTAGTTTGGGTCGTGACAAAAGGCTAGGTAGATATGGTTTTATTTTGTCTCTTTTGCTTTTTGTTGATTATTTTATTTTCTTTTTTAGAGCGACAACAGAGGAGTGTGGTAATATAAGATCTTTGTTGGCTATCTATGAGATAGCTTCGAGCTAGGCGATGAACTTTCAAAAATAAAATACTTTTTTTTCAGTTTGAATGTGTGGTAAGAGATAAGAGAATACTAGGCCTCAATTTTATGGATTGCTAACTCTATTAACCGTGAGAGCTATTTGGGGCTTCCGTCTCTAATAAGCAAAAATAAGAAGCAAATTTTTAACTTTTTAAAATCTATGCTGCTGAAAATAATAGGAGATTGGAAGGGTAAGTTTCTGTCTATAGATGGGAGGGAGGTGTTGATTAAAGCAGTTTCTTTGGCAATTCCTTCATACTGTATAAGGATTTTTCTCATACCTACCTTATTGGGTGAGGAGTTGCAAGTATTATGAATTCCTTTTGATAGATTTCAAAAAAGAATGGTTACAGGAGTTTAAACTAGATTTCTTGGGATTTAATGTGTAAGAGCAAGTTTGAAGGTGGATTAGGTTTTAGAAACCTTCATAGTCAAAACATTGCCATGTTGGGTAAACAAGCATGGCATATGGTCACTAATCCTAATACTCTTCTTTAGTCAGATCTTCACTACTTACTACTAAATATTATCTGTCTATGGACTTTATTACAACTGCAGAGGGGAATAACCATATATAACTTTGCTGCATCCATATATAACTTTGCTGCATCCATATATAACTTTGTCCACCCATCATCTGGTTTGGTCTAACTCGATGAAATTGCTTCAGAAACATGTGATCTTTGATCCATTGCCTTTGTTGCATGATAATATCAAAAGCAATAGGTTAATGAAGAATCTGCTGAGGCGACATTACCTTGATATCCTAACAGAAAGTGTTACGGCTGCGCCAGATGTTCCAGCAAATTGATGCTAGCAGACTTGCATCATCTGCAAATATAACACTCAACCTCTGACTTAACCATGATGCAAGGATGAGCTGGATCCAGAATAGAAACCTAACCTAGATATTATCCAACATTCTAGAGCATTAGGACACCATAGCAGGCAATGAGCTATAGTTTCAATTTCACCTCGACATGAGGGACATAAAACATCAATTTCCAAAATTTTTGCATGCAGATTTGAATTCGTAGGCACAACATCATGACAAGCTTGCCATAAGAAAATTTTCAACTTTGAGGCAGCGTCCAAATCCCATATTCGACTCCAAATTCCAGCTTGTACTTCATCCGCTCCAAGTCTCGCAAAGAGCATGCTCATTTTGTAAGCTTCCTTAACTGAATAATCACCGGTAGTTGAATCATTCTAGATAATGACATCATTATTGTGGAAATTAGATTAATTTTCCACCAATAATATGTATAGTGTGTGAACAATTGCACCAACAATTATACCAGAAAAATTCTCAGGAAAGAGAGATGGGTCACAATGGACACTCTTAAATACCAAATCTTTCCTTAGACAGAATTTTCCTAGACATATAATCACTAGCACAAAATAGCACCACAACTATACCAAAATAGCTATTAAGTAATTAATAAAGAGAACACCAAACTTTAACGAGGTTCGGCCAATTTTGCCTACGTCCTCGGACACCACCAAAATAATTCTACTAATATCAAAGAAGAATTGCAAAGGAAAGAGAGAAGACTTAATTTTGGGATACATTTCCAAATGAGAGCTAAGGGTTTATATAGGCTTCAAAAATTGTTGGTGAAAATTAGGCACTTCCATTTTTTACTTCTATTACATAGTTAGGCACATCCTATTTTTGACTTCCAATTCCTAAATTAGGCACCTCCTATTTTGACCCTAAAATTGGTTAATGAATTTTTATGATAGATAAATAGCCAAAAACAACAATTCTCCACCTTGGCTATTTTTCTATTTACAATTTACAAATCTTCTCTCAACAAAAACTATTTTAGTAGTGTCTCCAATTGCGCTGTGAAGCGCTCATTTTCAATTGTTTAAAATATTGATTAAGTCCAAACAATGATTTAACTTGACAGCTGTCACCACCTTTGTTAACATATCTGCGGGATTATCAGTGGTCCGAATTTTCTGAAGTAATATTTCACCTTTCTTCAGAATCTCACGTATAAAGTGATACCAAATATTGATATGCTTCGTCCTTGCATGGTAAACTTGATTCTTTGCTAAATGAATAGCGCTTTGGCTATCGCAATGCACTTTAATGTGCTTTTGTCTAACTCCCAATTCACCAAGCAACCCTTGAAGCCAAATTGCTTCTTTAACAGCCTCTGATACTGCCATGTACTCTGCTTCTATAGTGGACAAGACAACTGTTGACTGTAACGTATACTTCCAACTAATCGGCCCTTAGCAAGTGTAAACACATAACCAGTAGTTGATAGACGTTTATCCAAATCACCAGCATAATCGGAATCACAATATTCAACTACTCATTGACTATCTTTCTCATCCCGCTCAAATATTAATCCAACATCTATGGTGTTCAGAATATACCGTAGAATCCATTTCACAGCTTGCCAGTGCTCCTTGTCAGGATCATGCATGTACCTGCTCACAACTCCAACTGCTTGTGAAATGTCTGGCCTTGTACACACCATAGCATACATCAAGCTACAAACAATATTTGCATACGGAACTTTTGACATGTACTCCCGTTCCGCTTCATTTTTAGAAGATGAAGATGAGCTGAGCTTCATATGAGTTGCAAGCGGTGTACTTACAGGTTTTAACTTTTCATTCAATCCAAAACGTTGTAGTACCTTCTTCAGATAATGTTTCTGATTCAAACAAAGCTTCCCTCTCTTCCTATCTCTGCATATCTCCATGCCTAAAATTTTCTTTGCTTCTCCCAAGTCTTTCATTTCAAACTCCTGATTTAGCTGAGTCTTCAACTTCTCAATTTCTTCTAGATTCTTTGAAGCTATCAGCATATCGTCAACATACAGGAGAAGATATATGAAAGATCCATCTTGTAGCTTGCGCAAATACACACAATGGTCTTATTTGCTCCTTGTGTACTTCTGCCTCATCATAAAATTGTCAAATCATTTATACCACTGCCTCGGAGATTGTTTCAATCCATACAATGATTTTTCCAATTTGCATACCATTTTTTCTTCTCCAGCTGCTGAGTCATATAGATTTTCTCTTCTAAGTCTCCATGTAGAAATGCAGTTTTTACATCAAGTTGAACGAGTTCCAAATCCAATTGTGTTACCAAAGCCAATAAAATTCTAATGAATGAATGTTTTACAACTGGAGAAAATACTTCATTATAATCAATTCCCTTCATCTGAGCATAGCCTTTAGCTACCAATCTTGCCTTGTAGTGAACATCATTCTTGTTAAGAAATCCTTCTTTCTTTGTATATACCCATTTGCATCCAATTGCCTTCTTTCCCTTTGGAAGATTAGCTAGCTTCCATTTCTGATTCTTTCTAAGAGAATGCATTTCATCATCCATGGCCTTCCTCCACTTTTCTTTTTCTGAACTTTGGACAGCTTCATTATAAGTGCTAGGAATGCCATCATTTGCAATTAGGGATGCATAAGCCACCATATCATCAAATCGAGCAGGTTTGCGAATCTCTCGTCGTGGCCTATTTGTTGCAATAGATTCTTATTGCTGTAGAGGTTCTTGGGTTGGAACCCCTTCTTCATCCGACTCCACTTCTACCATAGGAGTATTTTCATCTGTTTTATTTGTTGCTGGGTCAACAAATCTTCTTTCAAACTCCACCTGCTGCGGAGTATCATCTGTTTGTTGAATAATTTCATTTGTTACCTTTTTCAACATGGTAGACTCATCAAAGGTAACATCTCTGCTAAAGACTATCTTCATTGTTTCTGGACACCAAAGGCAAAGTCCCTTCACACCAGTGGTGATCCCCATAAAGAGTGCTTTCTTTGCCCTTGGATCTAACTTTGATTCCTTAACATGGTAGTATGCAGTGGAACCAAATATACCTAAGGAATCATAATCAGTTGAAGGTTTTCCAGACCACATCTCCAAAGGTGTTTTACCACCAATAGCAGCTGATGGTAAGCGATTAATGAGATGACATGCGTATGTAACAGCCTCAGCCCAAAATTGTCTGCCCAACCCAGCATTGGACAACATACACCGAACTTTCTCCACCAATGTCCAGTTCATGCGTTCTGCCACCCATTTTGTTGTGGTGTATCTCTAACTGTGAAGTGTCTAACAATGCCTTCATCTTGGCAGAATTTCAAAAATGGATCACTTTTATACTCTCCACCATTATCTGTGCGGAGACATTTGACCTTTCTGCCCGTCTGAGTTTTCACCATCTTTTTCCATATGAGGAAAACTCTCAACACTTCATCCTTTGTCTTCATAGTATACACCCATACTCTCCGAGAGAAGTCATCTATAAATGTTACAAAGTAGTGCTTTCCTCCCATTGAAGCTGTCTTGGAAGGACCCCACACATCTGAGTGAACATAGTCCAAAATACCCTTGGTATCATGGATTGCAGTACCAAACTTCACTCTAGTCTGCTTGCCTTTGACACAATGCTCACATAAATCTAACTTTTGGGGTTGCACTCATTTCAATAATCTTTGATCTGACAACAGTTTCAAGGATTTATCACCAGCATGTCCCAAGCGCATATGCCATAATCTGGTTGCTTCCAACTCTTGATCATTACTGGAAGCAACCAGATTATGGCATATGCGCTTGGGACATGCACTCATTTCAATAATCCTTGATCTGACAACAATTTCAAGGATTTATCACCAGCATGTCCCAAGCGCATATGCCATAATCTGGTTGCTTCCAACTCTTGATCATTACTGGAAGCAACCAGATTATGGCATATGCGCTTGGGACATGCACTCATTTCAATAATCCTTGATCTGACAACAGTTTCAAGGATTTATCACCAGCATGTCCCAAGCGCATATGCCATAATCTGGTTGCTTCCAACTCTTGATCATTACTGCAAGCTACTACTGCTGTCCCAATAATAACATTACCCTGATAGTAATACAAGTTATTGGCCTTTCTTAATCCCTTCATTATCACTAGTGCACCATAGATGATTTTCATTACTCCATCTGCTGCATTTACAATGAAGCCCTTTGATTCTAGGACTCCCACAGAGATGAGATTCTTCTTCAAACTCGGTACATATCGAACATTTGACAGTATTCTAGTTGATCCATCATGATTCCTCAATTAGATTGAACCAATTCCTACAATCATCAGCACGTCATTTGTTGTGTAAACAACTGCTCCTTCTATTCTCTAAAGTCAAAGAACCAATCCCGATTGGGATACATATGATGACTACAACCAGAATCAAGAAGCCATACACTAGAAGAGCTTGTTGATGACACAATAGCTAATGAAAGGTCTGAGACTTCATCATCACACTCAACTACATTTGAATTCACGACAGCTTTTCCTTTATTAGATTTGCTTTTATTTCTCAGCTTGGGACAATTTATCTTCCAATGCCCTTTCTCTCGGCAAAAGGCACATTCATCTTTGGCTGGTTTGGATTTTAATCTCCCCTTATTTTCTCTCTTCCTGCCTTGAGAGCGACCTCTCACTATCAATGCTTCTACTGTTCCACTTGAACTCTTTTTCTTGTCCTTTTTCCGTAGTTCATAACTGTATAGTGCAGCAGTTACTTCAGAGAGAGTCACTTCAGCCTTCCCATGGAGTAGAGTTGTTTCAAGAAACTCAAACTCCTCTGGAAGGGACCCTAACAGCATCAAAGCCAAATCTTCATCTTTGAAAGTCATATCCAAATTCATCAAATCAGCTACCAGCTGATTAAAATTGGTGATGTGCTCATTCATAGTGATACCAGGAACATAAGTGAAGCGAAACAATCTCTTCTTCATATGAAGCTTGTTCTGACTGCTTTTCTTCAAAAAATTTTCCTCCAATGCTTTCCACAATTTACTTGCGGAAACTTCCTTAGAGAACGCATACTTCTGTTCTCTAGATGGGCATGATCGAATTGTACCACAAGCCACACGATTGATGACTTTCTAGTTTTTTTCATCAATGTCTTCTGGTTTCTCTTCTTCAATGCCAATGTCTAGACCTTGCTGAAAGAGAGTGTCTAGAACCTCACTTTGCCACATACCAAAATGACCCGTACCATCAAAAATCTCCACTGCAAATCTAGCATTTGACACAGCAATCCTTGACCAAATTGACGAAGTGGATGCTGTCTCCTTTGGAGTGGATGATTTGCCTGAGTCGTCTGTCATTTCTACATCAAAAAATTATTTAATAGCTAACAAATGCAGAATACAAATGATCCAAGAAAATCTTTTCTGATGTGGAAGATCAGACTAGGCTGCAACCACAGAGCATACTCAGAAAACCTTGGCTCTGATACCAATTGTTGTGGAAATTGGATTAATTTTCCACCAATAATATGTATAGTGTGTGAACAATTGCACCAACAATTATACCAGGAAAATTTCCAGAAAAGAGAGGTGGGTCACAATGTACACTCTTAAATACCAAGTCTTTCCTTAGAAAGAATTTTCCTAGACATATAATCACTAGCACAAAATACCACCACAACTATACCAAAATAGCTATTAAGTAATTAATAAAGAGAACACCAAACTTTAACGAGGTTCGGCCAATTTTGCCTACGTCCTTAGACACCACCAAAATAATTCTATTAATATCAAATAAGAATTACAAAGGAAAGAGAGAAGACTTAATTTTGGAATACATTTTCAAATGAGAGCTAAGGGTTTATATAGGCTTCAAAAATGGTTGGTGAAAATTAGGCACCTCCATTTTTGACTTCTATTTACCTAAGTTAGGCACATCCTATTTTTGACTTCCAATTCCTAAATTAGGCACCTCCTATTTTGACCCTAAAATTGGTTAATGAATTTTCATGATAGATAAATAGCCAAAAATAACAATCATTAGCACGACCTCTTGGTAAAGGTATTGAATAGATTAATTTTCTATATCTTTCATAAAAAAACCGAGTAAATCAAAGCTTTGTCCTATAAACCATCTGAAATAATGTCAGAAACATGATAAATATGCTGATTTGAGACAATATTAGTAGAAATTCTAGCGTTTGATTTATCTAACAACCAATGATCAAACCAAAGATGTAATATCCCAAAGTATACCCTAAAAGTTTTGGAATATTTATTGTTGTATTTGGATTAAATGTATATGTTTAAATGGAAAGAGAAATGAGGTAAGGGAAGAGTGTATATGTTGTATATATAGTGATATATACAACATATACAAGTCAAAGAAATGGAAGTCAAAGAAGATTAATTAATTATTTTAAATTAATTAAATGGAAAATTGAATTAGTGAGTGGATGAAGATATTTGATTATTTTAATGTTTAATTGCTTGGTGGAGGTTTAAAGAGAAGAAGTGGTTGACCTTGCCATTCATTCTTTTTCTTCTTCTTCTTTCTTTATTATTGGCCGGGTATCACAATAGCAATAGAGGAAAGATAGATTTTTCTCATCCAAACTCAAGATTGAAGAATGTTTCAAGTGATCAAGTTTGAAATCTAAGAGTTTTCATCACTTTTGGTAAGTTTTCCACTTGATTCCCTTGTTTTCTTTTAAGTTTGTGTTGTGGGTTTGGTGTTTGATTGTTGATGGTATGTGTATATTTGATTATGGTGTATTTGAGGGTGTGTAATCTTCTTGGTGTTGATTTTTGGGGTTGAATTGAAGAGAAAGTGTTAGGTGTTGGAAGAGCAAGTGTTGTGTTTGAGTTGTGTGTATTTGGTGTATGTTTTGAATTGTTTTGGTGTTTTTGCAAGTTATTATGGTTTATGGGTGTGTTTAGTTAAGTTTATTTGAAGTGGAAAATGGTGGAAGTAAGAGGTTTGTTGGATGTGTTGTTGTTGTTGTCAGAATCAGGATTTTTGGCCTGACACGCCCATGAGCACGACCAGGTCTTTAGGCGTGTCAATGATTCTGTTTTCTGGATGGGTGACACGAGCAGTGACATGCCCATGTCACTACGCGTGTCACAGCTTCTGTATTGTAGTAGCATTTACACATCCAGTGACACGCCCATGTCACTGAGCGTGTCATAGCTACTGTGTTGAGGGAGGATTGACATGGCCAGTGACGCGCCCATGTCACTGAGCGTGTCAAAGCTTTTGTGTTGTGAGTTTAGGGCACGGTCAGGGACACGCCCGTGTTGTTGAACGTGTCATGTTTAGAGTTAGCCCTAGTTGGTTCTTATTCATATTATCTCATGTGTATCTCTAAGTAAGCGTGTATTATCACTTTTGGATTAGGTTTTGAAGAGAGTTAAGTTGCTCTAATCCTAGTGTTGAAGGATTTTTGGAAGAGGAGTTTGGTGTTGTGTGAGGTGCACTTGAGGTAAGTACAACCCCTACATTATTGCATAAATTTATATGACTTTGGGACTTAACACATCTAGTTGTAAATGTGTTAAGTAATCCATTACATTGTTAATATATTTGATTAATATCATGAATTGCATAATGTGAAAGATATGATGATCATTCAAAATGTATATCCAATGCAATTGGTTGTGTATACCTTAATGATGAGATGTGATGTCATTGTTGTTGGCTATAATGATGCAAATGAAATAATTGGGGCATGGTTGCCTAAATGATTATGAGGAAATGAGAATGGAATTTATAATGAAATAATAAAAGAATTGTGTGTCTAATGTGTTATTCACTTTTCAGAGTTTTGTTGTTGGTGGCATGCCTAATAGTAACAATCTCTTGAAGCTAGATTGGGCTTGATCCTTGAAGCCAAGTTGGGTTGAAGTTTAGCATGCTTAACTCCCCTTGAAGCTTGGTTGGGTCTAGTCCTTGAAGCCTAGTTGAGATGTTACAACCCTTGAAGCTAGGCTGGGTTTGGTTCTTAAAGCCAAGTTGGGTTGATGCTTAGCATGCTTTGCTCCCCTTGAAGCTTGGTTGAGCCTAATCCTTGAAGCCTAGTTGGGATAATGATAAATGTGATAATTAAACCAAAACATTAACTCTGAAAGTTGAATGGCATATTAGTTTCTTTTGGGCCCATGCCTGTCTTTGTTTAAATGTGAATTAGGAATGGTGAAACAAATGAATAATGAGATTTAATGTAAGAATTTGAAATATGACATTCTTATGTATTGTTTATGATATATAAATGTGTGACATTAGCATTACAATAAAGCATATTGTTATTGTGGTTTGTATCGCTAAGCTTATGGCTTAGCGCGATTGTGGTTCATCGCGCAGGTGACAGGGTAGAACCGGAGAGTTCAGCTAGATCGAGTCGAGTCTAGACTTTGAAGTGTTGATTGTGGGCTTAAAGATCAGAGACAAACTGCCAAACATGTATAAATTTTTATATTTTGTAAACATGGATTTTGATGTATGTATATATGTAAATACCACTACATTTTCCGCTGCATAATGAATAAATGTTTTATCTAGTATAGTTTATAATATAATTTGAATGTTTTAAGTTTTCTTATAATGTTGTTAAATTAAAAGATCAGTTTGCTTATTATAAACCGTGGCACTCCTGTATTCGGTATACGTATATTACAGGTGTAGTATGTAGTGTGCGTATACAGGGTATAGGGGTGTTACAACTGTTTTGGTATTAGAGCCTAGGTTTGAGATTCTCAACCTAGGTCAATTGTAAGAAAAAGAAAATTTTGATTTTAAAATATGGTTTTTAAATAAGATACATGTTGGCACTGGTAGTCTCTGATCTTTGATGAGGTATATTCTGCTGTGTTTGCAGATATAGGTAGTGATGGCGTCTCAGTCACGTCAGTCCATAGAAGGTAGTGCAGAGAGTGTAACTCCTGAAGAGGGTAGAGATAGAGCTAGGATTGAGAGAGCTGGAGAGGCACCTGCTCCGGTGCAAGAGAGATCAGCTGCTGATGAGGTTTCGCCGGTTTGGTTACGGCATGTGGTAGAATTGTTGAGGCAAGCTCCAGTGCAGCCACCACCACCATAGCCACAAGTGCCGATGAGGCATTATGATAAATTGAGGAAATTTGGGGCTGAAGATTTCTTTGGTACTACAGATCCTGCAGTAGCTGAGCAGTGGTTGGATAGAGTTCAGAGGATATTTATTCAATTGCAAGCTACTCCTGAAGAGAAATTTGATTATGCTAGATCCTTATTGCAGAAAGATGCTTATGATTAGTGAAAGACAGTTCCACATGCCATGGATAATCCACCGACTTTGTTTTATAGTGATTTTCTGCGGGAATTTGAGTAGAAATATACTCCGAGGGAGTATAAGGATGCCAAGAAGATGGAATTTTTGAATCTAAGATAGGAGAATCGGACAGTGATTGAGTATGAGATTGAGTATATCTGGTTGAGTCACTATGCCGGTGGGATTATTTCTGATGAGATTGACCAGTGTAGGATATTTGAGGAGGGATTGAGGCCCTCTATTATGTGTATTATTGCTGGTTCTCGGTACCAAGACTTTTCTCAGTTAGTTGCCGCAGCCAGAAGTGTTGAGAGAGCACAGGCTATTGCAGCAGCTGCTACTGAAGAGGAGACCAGAGCTAGGAGATGCCAGTTTGAGGCAGGGTCTTCGTCTATGAAGAGAGGCTGAGGAAGTTTTGTTCCGAGAGTCAGTAGGAGCCAGAGACAGTCGGGTAGGTCAGTTCAGTATCAGAGGCAGAGACCGAGACCTACAGTTTCTGTAGCGAGTGCTCCGACTCTAGTGGTTCAGAGATCTATTTTACCTACATGTGTCCATTGTGGTAGGGCACATGGGGGTGCTTGCTGGAAGATGGGTAGATCAGAAATATGTTTTAGATGTGGGTCACTAGCTCACTTCATCAAAGATTGCCCTGAGCTACAAGAGGATAGACAGACTGATATTGCAGCTTCTCGACCCAGTGTCAGCAGAGGTGGTCGAGGGGGCAGAGGTTTCAGTAGAGGCAGTTGACCCGGGATCAGTCAAAGAGGAAACTTGACATCCGGAGGCAATAGGCCAGATGAGGCTGGGTCTTCTCAGAGAGTGTATGTGATGCAGAGGTAACCGGATGCTTCAGCTGTCATTGCAGGTACATTTTCTTTATTTGGCATTTCAGTTCTTGCTTTGATTGATCCAGGATCTACTCATTCATACATAAGTGCATATATCTTGCCTGTGTCTGAATTGCATTCAGAGTCCTTAGGATTTGATGTCTTGGTGACAAATCCTTTTGGACATAGTGTTGTGGTGAGTAAGGTGCATCGTGATAGTTCAGTTGTGGTGCAAGGAGAGGAGTTTTTGGGTGATTTGATTGAAATGCCTTTTAAGGAGTATGATTTGATCTTAGGCATAGATTGGTTGTCTAAGCACGGAGCTGTGGTAGACTGTCAAAAGAAGTGTGTTACCCTGAGAACCAGTGATGGCAGAAGTGTGATGGTATCTGGTGAACAGAGACAACTTGCATCCATATTTGTTTCAGCTGTTGCAGCTAGAAAGTTGATTAGAAAAGGGTGTGATGCTTATCTTGCTCATGTTGTGGATACCAGAGTAGTGGGTTCTCAACTTGATAGTATACCCATAGTTGCTGAATTCCCAGATGTGTTTCCTAAGGAGTTGCCAGGGTTACCCCCTGAGAGAGAGGTTGAGTTTGGTATTGATTTGTTGCCTGGTACCACTCCCATCTCTATTACTCCCTATCGAATGGCACCTATTGAGTTGAGACAGTTGAAGGTGCAGTTGCAGGAGTTGTTGGATAAAGGGTTTGTTCGCCCTAGTGTTTCTCCGTGGGAGCTCCTGTTTTGTTTGTGAAGAAGAAGGATAGTACTTTGAGGTTGTGCATCGATTATAGGCAATTGAACAAGGTGACCATCAAGAATAAGTACCCTTTGCCTAGGATTGATGATCTCTTCGATCAGTTGAAGGGAGCAGCAGTGTTTCCAAGATTGATTTGAGATCAGGGTACCATCAGTTAAGGGTTAGAGCTGAAGATGTTTCTAAGACAGCTTTCCGCACAAGATATGGGCATTATGAGTTTTTAGTGATGCCTTTTGGATTGACGAATGCACCTACAGCTTTTATGGATTTGATGAATAGGGTGTTTAGACCCTATCTAGATCAGTTTATGGTGGTCTTTATTGATGATATTTTGGTGTATTCGTGTAATGAAGAAGATCATAACAAGCATCTGCGGATTGTATTGCAGACTTTGAGAGAGAAGCAATTGTATGCTAAGCAGTAGAAGTGTGAGTTTTGGCTTGATCAAGTGACTTTTCTCGGTCATATAGTGTCAGCAAATGGTATAAGAGTTGATCCGAGTAAAGTTGAGGCTATTTTGAAATGGAGTCCACCGAAGTCTTTAACTGAAGTTAGAAGTTTTCTGGGTTTGGCAGGCTATTATCGACGGTTTGTGAAGGGTTTTTCTTTGATAGCTACTCCACTCACCAGATTACTTCGAAAAGGAGTTAGATTTGTGTGGAAAGATCAGTGTCAAGCTAGTTTTGAGCAGTTAAAAGAGATGTTGACACAAGCTCATGTTCTTACTTTGCCTGTGGAAGATAAACCATATGTGATTTACAATGATGCTTCACATAATGGTTTAGGTTGTGTTTTGATGTAATAAGGTAAAGTCATAGCTTATGCTTCTCGGCAGTTGAAGCCGCATGAGCTTAATTATCTGACGCATGATTTGGAATTGGCAGCTATAGTGTTTGCTTTGAAGATTTGGAGACATTATTTGTATGGAGAGAAGTGTTTTATCTATACAGATCATAAGAGCTTGAAATATTCGGGTGTTCAGAGGGAGCTGAATCTTTGATAAAGACGATGGTTGGAGCTGATTAAAGACTATGACTGTTTGATTGATTATCATCCTAGTAAGGCAAATGTTGTTGCTGATGCCTTGAGTCAGAAGTCTTTAGCAGGTTTGACTATTTATTCGCTCTCGTTGCTTGTTGAGTTGAGAGCGTTGCATGCTAGTTTTGAATCATGTGATGATGGAGCCTTGTTGGCTCAGTTACATTTGAGACCGGTGTTGTTGGATCAGATTAAAGAGGCTCAATTGGTTGATGAGAAAATTCAGAAAGTTGTGTCAGAATGCCAAAAAGGAGAGAATCGAGATTTCTATATGAGAGACGATGGTAGCCTTTGGTTCGAGGATAGATTGTGTGTTCCTGATGATGCTAGTTTAAGAAAGATTATTTTGGAAGAAGCACATCAATTGATTTTTGCAATGCACCCTGGGAGTACTAAAATGTATCATGATTTGAAGCAACATTACTGGTGGTCAGGTATGAAGAGGGACATAGCGGAGTTTATATCTAAATGTCTCACTTGTCAGAGAGTGAAAGTTGAGCATCAAGTTCCAACAGGGTTGCTTCAACCTTTATCAGTGCCTGAATGGAAATGGGATCGTGTGACAATGAATTTTGTGTCTGGTTTGCCATTGACTCAGAAAAAGCATGATGCCATCTGGATGATTGTTGATCGGTTGACAAAGACAGCTCATTTTCTTCCACTTCGGATGGACTATTCTCTTGAGAAGTTGGCTGAGCTATATATCAGTGGGATAGTGAAGTTGCATGGAGTCCCAATTTCTTTAGTGTTTGATCGAGATCCCCAGTTTACTTCGAGATTTTGGAAAAGTTTACATGGTGCTTTGGGTTCTCAATTGCACTTTAGCACTGCTTTTCATCCGCAGACAGATGGGCAGTCAGAAAGAGTGATACAGATTATAGAGGATATGTTGAGAAGCTGTGCATTGATTTCTCTGGAAGTTGGGACAAATTTTTGCCATTGATAGAATTTGCTTATAACAACAGTCATCAATCTAGTATTGAAATGGCACCTTATGAGGCATTGTATGGTAGAAGATGCAGAACGCCTCTACGTTGGAATGAAGTTGGAGAAGGCAAATTGGTTGGTCCTGATTTGATTAAAGAAACAGAAGAGAAAGTGAAGATAATTCGGGATCAGTTGAAAGTAGCTTTAGATCGGCAGAAATCTTATTCAGATTTAAAGAGGAGAGACATAGAGTTTGATGTTGGAGATAAAGTATTTCTGAAAGTGTCTCCTTGGAAGAAGATTTTAAGATTTGGCCAAAAAGGGAAGCTAAGTCCTCGTTTTATTAGACCTTATGAAGTATTAGAAAGAGTTGGACCAGTTGCTTATTGACTCGCTTTGCCACCTAAGTTGGATAGAATTCACAATGTCTTCCATGTTTCTATGCTGCGGAGGTATAGATCAGATCCATCTCATGTTTTGTCGATTGAATCTACTGAGGTGAGTCCGGATCTGACTTTTGAAGAAGAACCGGTTGCTATTTTGGCACATGAAGTGAAAGAGTTGAGAAATAAGAAAGTACCACTTGTCAAGGTTCTTTGGAAGAATCATACAAAGGAAGAGTCAACTTGGGAGAGTGAACAAGCGATGCGAAATCAGTATCCTCAACTGTTTCAGACATGAGGTCAAGTAATTTCAAGGACGAAATTTCTTTTTAGAGGGGGAGAATTGTAATATCCCAAAGTATACCCTAAAAGTTTTGGAATATTTATTGTTGTATTTGGATTAAATGTATATGTTTAAATGGAAAGAGAAATGAGGTAAGGGAAGAGTGTATATGTTGTATATATAGTGATATATACAACATATACAAGTCAAAGAAATGGAAGTCAAAGAAAATTAATTAATTATTTTAAATTAATTAAATTAATTAAATGGAAAATTGAATTAGTGAGTGGATGAAGATATTTGATTATTTTAATATTTAATTGCTTGGTGGAGGTTTAAAGAGAAGAAGTGGTTGACCTTGCCATTCATTCTTTTTCTTCTTCTTCTTTCTTTGTTGTTGGCCGGGTATCACAATAGCAAGAGAGGAAAGATAGATTTTGCTCATCCAAACTCAAGATTAAAGAATGTTTCAAGTGATCAAGTTGGAAATCTAAGAGTTTTCATCACTTTTGGTAAGTTTTCCACTTGATTCCCTTGTTTTCTTTTAAGTTTGTGTTGTGGGTTTGGTGTTTGATTGTTGATGGTATGTGTATATTTGATTATGGTGTATTTGAGGGTGTGTAATCTTCTTGGTGTTGATTTTTGGGGTTGAATTGAAGAGAAAGTGTTAGGTGTTGGAAGAGCAAGTGTTGTGTTTGAGTTGTGTGTATGTGATGTATGTTTTGAAACTTTTGGTGTTTTTGCAAGTTATTATGGTTTATGGGTGTGTTTAGTTAAGTTTGTTTGAAGTGGAAAATGGTGGAAGTAAGAGGTATGTTGGATATGTTGTTATTGTTGTCGGAATTAGGATTTTTGGCCTGACACGCCCATGAGCACGGCCAGGTCTTTAGGCATGTCAATGATTTTATTTTTTGAATGGATGACATGAGCAGTGACACACCCATGTCACTGAGCGTGTCACAGCTTCTGTATTGTAGTAGCATTTACACGTCCAGTGACATGCCCATGTCACTGAGCGTCTCATAGCTACTGTGTTGAGGGAGGATTGACATGGCCTGAGCGTGTCAAAGCTTCTGTGTTGTGAGTTTAGGGCACGGTCAGGGACACGCCCATGTTGTTGAACGTGTAATGTTTAGAGTTAGCCCTAGTTGGTTCTTATTCATATTATCTCATGTGTATCTCTAAGTAAGCGTGTATTATCACTTTTGGATTAGGTTTTGAAGAGAGTTAAGTTGCTCTAATCCTAGTGTTGAAGGATTTTTGGAAGAGGAGTTTGGTGTTGTGTGAGGTGCACTTGAGGTAAGTACAAACCCTACATTATTGCATACATTTATATGACTTTGGGACTTAACACATCTAGTTGTAAATGTGTTAAGTAATCCATTACATTGTTAATATATTTGATTAATATCATGAATTGCATAATGTGAAAGATATGATGATCATTCAAAATGTATATCCAATGCAATTGGTTGTGTATACCTTAATGATGAGATGTGATGCCATTGTTGTTGGCTATAATGATGCAAATGAAATAATTGGGGCATGGTTGCCTAAATGATTATGAGGAAATTAGAATGGAATTTATAATGAAATAATAAAATAATTGTGTGTCTAATGTGTTATTCACTTTTCAGAGTTTTGTTGTTGGTGGCATGCCTAATAGTAACAATCTCTTGAAGCTGGGTTGGGCTTGATCCTTGAAGCCATGTTGGGTTGAAGTTTAGCATGCTTAACTCCCCTTGAAGCTTGGTTGGGTCTAGTCCTTGAAGCCTAGTTGAGATGTTACAACCCTTGAAGCTAGGTTGGGTTTGGTTCTTGAAGCCAAGTTGGGTTGATGCTTAGCATGCTTTGCTCCCCTTGAAGCTTGGTTGAGCCTAATCCTTGAAGCCTAGTTGGGATAATGATAAATGTGATAATTAAACCAAAACATTAACTCTGAAAGTTGAATGGCATATTAGTTTCTTTTGGGCCCATGCTTGTCTTTGTTTAAATGTGAATTAGGATTGGTGAAACAAATGAATAATGAGATTTAATGTAAGACTTTGAAATATGACATTCTTATGTATTGTTTATGATATATAAATGTGTGACATTAGCATTACAATAAAGCATATTGTTGTTGTGGTTTGTATCATTAAGCCTATGGCTTAGCGCGATTATGGTTCATCGCGCAGGTGACAGGGTAGAATCGGAGAGTTCAGCTAGACCGAGTCGAGTCTGGACTTTGAAGTGTTGATTGTGGGCTTAAAGATTAGAGACAAACTGCCAAACATGTATAAATTTTTATGTTTTGTAAACATGGATTTTGATGTATTTATATATGTAAATACCACTACATTTTCCGCTGCATAATGAATAAATGTTTTATCTAGTATAGTTTATAATATAATTTGAATGTTTTAAGTTTTCTTATAATGTTGTTAAATTGAAAGATCGGTTTGCTTATTATAAACCGTGGCACTCCTGTATTTGGTATACGTATATTACAGGTGTAGTATGTAGTGTGCGTATACAGGGTATAGGGGTGTTACAAAAGATATGTTGATCTTCCATCACAAACTCTCCACAAATAGCCATTGCATAGTAATTGTTGAGCTCCTCAAATGCTACGCCACACATAACTTGGATTTGAAACTAGTTGCACATCAAGGATTGAGGAATTTAGAAAGTGATGAGCCTTCAACAATCTGGCAGCTAAAGAACTTGGATTTTTTAGGAGCGTCCAACCTTGTTTTCCCACCATTGCTGTTGAGAAAAAAATAATAAACTCAATGCTTAATTTAGTATGAAGAATTTGCACCAGCCAAATTTTAAAAAAATGGACACCAACCAAATTAAAACTAGAATTAGAAATTTGTCAAAAATAGTAGGCTAATGTTTGCTATATAAATGACCATTAGTCATTTGGAAAGAAGAAAATTTTGAGAAGAAAAATAAAAAGAGAATAAAAAGAGTAAGTGGTGAGAAATAAATGTATGTTTTGTGAAATTGTTATTTATTGTAAGAGTGGTTTAATATTTTAAATTAATATTAGAAGTTTGAGTTTCTAATTGAATTTGTTACAAAATTAAACTTTGATTCTATATTCTTTTACTTCAAATTGGTATCAGAGCCATGGCATATTCAGGAAGCGCGTTGGGGCAAATACCCCTGCCACGTCTTACAAAGTTAAATTATGATAATTGGAGCATACAAATGCGAGCACTACTAGGCACACAGGATGTATGGGAGATAGTTGAGACAGGCTTTATCGAGCCAACAGATACTGCAGGTATGAGTGCAAACCAACTAAAGGCGTTAAAAGAGACACGAGCAAAGGAAAAAACTGCTCTCTATCTGCTATTCCAAGCAGTAGATGAGTCGGGCTTTGAGAAGATTGCCAGTTCAACAACTTCAAAAGAAGCGTGGGATACTTTAGAGAAAGTGTTCAAAGGAGCTGATCGTGTCAAGCAAGTTCGCCTACAAACGCTTCGGGGTGAGCTCGAAGGCATGAAGATGAAGGAGTCAGAAGGTGTATCAACTTATATCACATGTGTTCAAACCGTGGTGAATCAACTCAAGAGAAATGGTGAGACATTAAATGATTCACGAGTTGTAGAGAAGATACTACGATCATTGATAGATAAATTTGAAAATGTTGTGTGCGCTATCGAAGAGTCAAAGGATCTCACCACATTAACAGTTGATGAGCTTGCTGGTTCTCTTGAAGCACATGAACAACGTAAGAAGAAAACGAAGGAGGAGACTCTTGAAGAGGCTCTTCAAACAAAGGCAACAATTGTAGATGAAAAAGCATTTTATTCTCAAAACTCTCGAGGAAGAGGATGCGGCAAAAGAGGTCGTGGAAATGTTCGTGGTGGTAGAGGTCATGGTCAAAATGACTATTATGGAGGAAATGGGCAGACAAGCCAACAAAATTGGAGAGGCCGAGGTCGAGGATGTGGTAGAGGTGGTCGGATAAATCACTTAAACATTGAGTGTTACAAATGTGGCAAGCCTGGTCACTATGCAAAAGAATGTAATTCTGATAATTATTACTACTGTGGCAAGTTTGGATACTATGCAAAAGAGTGCTATGCTGAAAAGAAAGTTGAAGAAAACACTAATTTAGTCACAGAAGAAGGATCCAATGATGTGCTTCTCATGATGGCCCATGATAATGAGAGTACCAATAATGAGACAATATGGTATCTCGATACTGCTGCAAGTAATCATATGTGCGGGCATAAGCATTTATTCACAGAAATGAAAATCATTGATGGGCACGTTTCATTTGGAGATGAGTCTAGAATCCAAGTGAAAGGTCGAGACACAATTTCCTTTCAGCGAAAGAATGGCATGAACGGATTAATTCAAAATGTCTATTATGTACCCTATCTCAAAAGTAATATTTTGAGTATGGGACAACTCATGGAGAAAGGATACTCGGTGCTGATGAAAGGTCGAGATCTTCTACTAAAAGACAAGAATGGTCGTCTAGTTGCACGAGTCGAGATGGCGAGAAACCAGATGTACAAAATCAACCTCAGTTATGTGAAAGAACTATGCATGCAAGTTAATGTTGATGACAAAGCTTCTTTGTGGCATTTGAGATTTGGTCATCTACACTATGGCGGATTACAAATGTTGTCCAAGAAGAAGATGGTGCATGGACTACCAAATATAGACTATACAGAGAAATTCTGTGAGGAATGTGTTTTTGGAAAACATGCAAGGAACTCATTTCAGAAGAAGGCAGAATATCAAGCAAAAGCTCTTCTTGAAGTAATTCACACTGATATTGGTGGGCCAATCACTCCAGAGTCATTCAGTGGCAAAAAGTACTTTATTACTTTTATCGATGATTTTTCCAAAAAGACTTGGGTCTACTTTTTGAAAGAAAAATCAGAGGCATTTGTGGTATTTAAAAGATTTAAGATTATGGTAGATAAGGCAACTGGAAAGTTTGTTAAAGCATTAAGATCTGATAGAGGTGGCGAATACAATTCAACAGAGTTTGTGAGCTATTGCGAGGGGCATGGAATAAGAAGGCTCTTAACTGCACCGTATACTCCGCAGCAAAATGGCATGGGAGAAAGAAAGAATCAGACTATTCTTGACATGGTTTGATCAATGTTGAAAACTAAGAAGATGCCAAAAGAATTCTGGGCAGAAGCCGTGCAGTGTGCAATTTATGTGCAGAACAGATGTCCACATGCAAAGTTGGAAGATAGAACTCCATAAGAAGTAGGGAGTGGTCAAAAGCCAACAGTTTCACACTTCAAAATATTTGGCAGTGTGGCCTACGCACATGTGCCAAATCAACGACACACAAAGCTAGAAGACAAGAGCAAGAAATTTGTGTTCATTGGCTATGACGAGAAAACCAAAGGCTACAAATTGCTCGACCTAATAAAACGAAAGGTAATGGTGAGTCGAGATGTTCAGGTGAATGAAGCAAGCAATTGGGATTGGAACAAATCTATGGAAATAGCAGTAGAAACAGGAGAATCATTAGGCATTCCATTATCAAGTTCTCAAATACCGGAATACTCTCCAGAAGCAAGGAGTTCGCAAATGACTGATGGTGAGGAAGAACCAATTGAGCCAAGGATGCAAAGTCTGCATGATCTGTATGATTCCACAACAAAATTACATCTTGTATGTCTTCTGGCAGATGCTAAAAACATAAGTTTTGAAGAAGCAATGAAGAATGAGAAATGGAGAGCAGCGATGGATGACGAGATCAAAATAAGACATGGGAGCTCACAGAATTGCCAAAAGAAAAGTCAGCCCATTAGAGTAAAATAGGTATACAAGAAAAAGATGAATGCTCAAGGAAAGATTGAGCGATACAAGGCACGACTTGTTGCAAAGGGCTACAGACAAAAGGCAGGAATTGATTATGATGAAGCTTTTTCTCCAGTTGCAAGAATGGAGACAATTCGACTTCTAATCTCTCAAGCAGCACAATTTGAGTGGCCAATATTTTAGATGGATGTCAAATCAGCTTTTTTGAATGGTATGCTAGAAGAGGAAGTTTATCTTGAACAGCCACCCTGTTACACTATAATTGGGAAGGAGAAAAAGGTGTTGAAATTGAAAAAGCCACTTTACGGGTTAAAGCAAGCACCTCGAGCTTGGAATACTCATATCGATATGTATTTCAAGGAGAACGGGTTCATCCAATGTCCATATGAACATGCACTATATGTGAAGAAAGAAAAAGATAAATTGATGTTTGTTGCTCTTTATGTTGATGACCTCATCTTTATGGGAAATAATGGCGAGATGACTAAAAGTTTCAAGGAGGAGATGAAGCGAGAATTTGATATGACAGATTTAGGTGTGACGAAGTATTTTCTTGGTCTGGAAGTTAAACAAGGAAAGATAGGAATCTTTGTGTCTCAAGAAGCATATGAAAAGGATATCCTAAAGAGGAATAATATGGCGAATTGTAATCCAATCTCGACACCAATGGAACCAGGTGCAAAACTCTCAAAGTTTGATGGTGGAGATCGAGTAGATACGACAAAATATCGAAGTCTTGTGGGAAGCCTTCGTTACCTTACATGCGTAAGAACAGATATATCCTATAGTGTTGGAGTAGTGAGTCAATTCATGGAAGAACCAGTTTACACACACTGGAAAGCATTGAAGAGAATTCTCAGATATATTCAAGGAATACAATCACTCGGATTATTTTACTCAAAGACAGGAGAATATAAATTGGTGGGATATTGGGATAGTGATCGGTGTGGAGACATAGATGATCGAAAGAGTACATCGGGATATATATTTTTTATAGGAGACACGGCATTCACATGGCAATCAAAGAAGCAACCAATTGTGACACTTTCAACGTGTGAAGCAGAATATGTGGCAGCATCATGGTGTGTGTGTCATGCAATTTAGCTTAAAAATCTGCTGTATGAGCTGAATCTCCAACAACAGGAAGCAACAGAGATTCGAGTTGATAATAAGTCAGCAATTGAGCTAGCAAAGAATCTTGTTCATCATGAAAGAAGCAAGCACATTGATGTTAGGTTTCACTACATTCGAGAACAAGTGAAGAAAGTACGAGTAAGAATGATTCATGTTATGAGTCATGATCAAGTGGCTGACATTTTCACAAAGCCACTACTGACTATTCTACTAGAAAAATGTAAAGTGGCGATTGGGATGAAGGATGGAAGAGAATTGAGTTTAAAGGGGGAATTTGTTGAGAAAAAAATAATAAACTCAATGCTTAATTTAGTATGAAGAATTTGCACTAGCCAAAATTAAAAAAAATGGACACCAACCAAATTAAAACTAGAATTAGAAATTTGTCAAAAATAGTAGGCTAATGTTTGCTATATAAATGACCATTAGTCATTTGGAAAGAAGAAGATTTTGAGAAGAAAAAGAAAAAGAGAATAAAAAGAGTAAGTTGTGAGAAATAAATGTATGTTTTGTGAAATTGTTATTTATTGTAAGAGTGGTTTAATATTTTAAATTAATATTAGAAGTTTGAGTTTCTAATTGAATTTGTTACAAAATTAAACTTTGATTCTATATTCTTTTACTTCAATTGCTAGGTTGAAATTTGCAATTCTTCGGAAACCCAAACCACCATAAGACTTTGGCTTTGCTAGCCTCTCCCAAGACATCCAACAATTTCCCTGACCATTACTTGATTGCCATCAAAACTTATTCATCAACCTTTCAATATCAAGGCATAAGGACATTGGAGCAAAAGAAAAGGCTCGTAACAAAGGTCGATATAGTTTGAGCAACTAATTTGAGAAGAACCTCTTTACCAGCCCTAGACATATGCTTTTTCTTCCATGAGGTTATACATTGCTAGACTCTATCTTTAATGTAAGCAAAAATCTCTCTCTTGTTTCTACCTATACTTGAAGGCATTCCAAGGTATAGACCCAGGTCATGCACTTCTATTATACCTAAAGAACGACAAACAACCTCTTTATCATGATCTGAAGTATTTTTTTTAAACATGGCAAAAGATTTTTCAAAGTTAATTTGTTGGCCTGAGGATTTCCATAGACATCGACCACCTCTCTAAAATTCAAAGAATCAGCCTCATATTCTTTAAATAGGAGTAAGCAATCATCTGCAAAAAATAGATGCGACACCACAAGAGCTCCTCTAGCAACTCTACAACCATGTATAAGGCCCCTAGCCTCCCTATTTCTAATAAGTGTAGATAATCCTTCCACACAAATTATCAATAATAATGGCAATAGAAGATTGCCTTGCCTGAGACCTCTTTCAGGCATAATTGGACCCATTCTCATACCATTATGTGTGATGTGATAGGAGACAGTAGATATACAAGACATAATCAAATCCATCCACTGAGAATCAAAATTCATCTTTAGTAAAATGCTTCAAATAGCTCCACTAACATCTATCAAATGCTTTGTTCATGTCCATCTTCAGAGCTTTTAAACCACACTTGCCTTATGATTTTCTATTGAGAAAATGCAGTGATTCAAAGGCTATAATTACATTATCCGTCAGATATCTTCCTGGAATGAAAGCATTTTGATTTTCCGCTATCAATTTATGAAGAACCTTGTGGAGCCGAGAAGCTAACACTTTTACCATGATTTTATAGATAACATTGCAAATGAGATGGTATGCAAATCCCCCATAGTCAGTGGAACCTTATTCTTAGGAATTAAGACAATATTAATTTCATTTAAGGAAGATGGAATAGAACCTTCATTAAGATGGAAGAGACATGCATCGTTTATATCCTTTCCAACGATCGACCAATATTTCTAAAAGAAAAATGGATTAAAGCCATTTGGACCCGGGGCTTTGTCTGGAAGCATAGTAAAAATTGTCTATCGAACTTCAATCTCCTCATATGGCATCATAAGAGCTTCATTATCCTCTTGAGTTAATCTGTTGGATATGCAATTTAGAATTTCATCACAAATACTACTTTCTAATTGGAAAAGAGATGTAGAGGAACTTAATATTAAATCACCCAAACCGCTATTCCAATCACACCATACATCGTCATGACCCTTTAGCCTCATAATAGTATTTTTTTTCCTCCTAGCATTATCCATGGCATGAAAAAACTAGGAATTAGCATCGCTTGCCTTTAGCAAGTGCTGCTTAGCTCTTTGTCTCCAGTGTGCTTTCTATTATTGCAAAATTTAGCATGTAGTTTATTGGCTTGTCTAAAAGCTAAAACATCTTTTACCCTTGGTGAATTCCTTAATCTCTTTAGATTACTCTTGCACATAGCTAAATCCTTTTTAAAACTTGAAACTTGACTTATATTCCATGTAGCCATATCTTTAGCACAATCTGACAGTTTCATAAAGACATCTTTTCCTTCATCTCGCTGCCAAGCGACTGTAATAATGCCCAAAAAATCATCTTCCAATGCCCATTTATTCTCAAACTGGAAGTTAACATAATGAGGCTGGTGATTTGCAGGAGCTGAGGCAATATGTAGAGGTAAATGATCTGAAGTTGAAGTTTTCAAGACTTGTGCATTGAAATATGGATAACATGAGAGCCATACTGAATTAACAAAAATATGATCTAGCTTTTCACGAACCCATTCATTAGAGCCTTTGCCCTTTTCCCAAGTGAAGAGATTGCCTTCCAGTTGCAATGGGAATAAATTACAATCCAAAATGACATCTTTAAAACCATCTAATATCCAATCCGGCCTGGTTGTCCTCCTTCATTTTCTGAAGCATATAGTATGCCATTGTATAATACCCTACTACTTAGAAAAAAATAAATCTAAATAATATAGTGATTGGAAAAGTAATAAATAAAATATAATAAAATATAATAAAGTAAATTAATGACTTGGTAAAATGAATTAATTTATTTTGACCCAAAAATCATTATATTATAAGATAATGACCATATGAAACATTATCATTAAATCATCATTTGCAATAATTATAATAAAATAATAAAATACTTTTTTAATCTACACCATAAAAAGTATTCAAGGATAAGATGGAAGACTAATTGCCACTTGCATGTGAGTAGGGGGTGATTGGATTAGATGTGTGACAAATGGATGGTGGAGATAATGATGATTTTTCACTATAAATAGCCAACCAAATGGAGAAGGAAATCTCTTCTTCCTTTAAAAAAAATGTTTTCTTCAAAATAGATACTTTTTTTTACCTAATAGGAAACTTTTTTTAATCTTAGTTTAAAATAAAACAAGAAAAGATAAGTTCTAATTATTAGTTAATTAAAGAATATTCTCTAATTATTCATTTTAATTCAAATAAAAATTAATATTTTGATTAATCAGAATTATAAATATGTCTATAGTACATCATACATATATATATACACATATGGTGATGTTGTAATTATATACTAATCTAATCCTAAATATATATATATAGATGGTATGTATATATATATATATTGTATATATAAGATTATATATATACTATAGATGAACAGTTCTTCTGACTTTATTGTTGATTTTTTTATAAATACTGTAGATAAATAGTATTTTATCAGTGGGCACCGATTTTATTGACTTTTTACTCTCTTTTTTAAACTAAATGAATAAGGTCCCTTCTGCCTTTAACTTTCTGACTAGCTTATGTCAGAGTCAGATTTTTTATTTTTATTTTTCTTTTTTCTTTATTTTTTTTCTTTCATTTACTTTTCTTTTTTTTTCTTTTTTCTTTTTTACTTTTTATCTTTATTGGAGACAAGACATCATAACAATCATCCTCATTACTGGGTAATAGTCTTAGTCAGATATTTTCTCAGTGGAAGATGATGTCATGAATGATGAAGAAGAGGAGTCAGAAGATGAAAGTGATTTTCTTCTTTTGGACTGGGCTTTAGATTTTTTTAGAATGAATTTTATTGGTTGATCCACCAGAGCTAGTCTTACTGGGCTTTATGGGCTCAGAGGTTGAAGGAAGGGATTCAACCATCTGTTGCATCTAGACTTTATAATCTTCTGCAGTCTTTGTATCTGCAAGAAGGGCTATATTTTGAGATCTTTGGGATCCAAAGAAAATATATAGCTTTGGGTCAAAGCACCATGGTTTCTCTTTAAAAGCTACTACTTTACTATGTGCTCACAAGTAGAATTGCGAAAGGCATTCCACCATTTGATTTTAGTTCTTCTTTAATACTACGGGTATAATGGTACCTGATTATATTACAGTATCTAAAAAACACTGGTATACCCAAGGTATATAGAAGATTATAAAAAAGAGAAGAAGATGAGGAAATTTCTTCTCATGTGGGCTTGGGTTGAAATGGGCTTTAAAGTAGTGAAAAGCTAGCAGTACGTCTTATAATAATACTCTATCCTCATTACCACAATAATAGCACTAGTCAACAAACCACATGAGTATGTTGTCAGTTTTAATATTAGTATCAAAATATATGAGCCAGGAATGTATTTGGCTAGGGTTTTAAAAAAATAAGGCTTTGGTCCAGACTTACATATAATCCCAATAATTATAAGAATGTCAGATAGAATTTTGAGAAAGGGTTTTAAATTGCATAGGAATATACAAAGGTTTTTCTCATTCAGAATGATGGAGAATTTTTTTTATTTTAAAAGAGGAATAAGCTATGATAGCCTTATCTTTCTGGTTATAATTATGCTTTAAATAAATAGAACCAGAATCCTCTAGAATATTTAAATAATATTCGTGAGGTTTTAATAAATTATTTGATTTAAAAAAGCCAATTTTTAGGATATACATATTCAATAATTTTTTATGGATTTTACTGAGCAGGTCCATTTTTTTTATTATTAATTCTGTACTAAAAAAATATTTTAGTAAACCAATCAGATTTAGGATGCTTTAATGAAAATTTTGAAGAAACTATTTGAGTTGAAGGGTTTGAAATTTCCAACTCAGTTTTAGAAATATTTTGAGATATGGTTTTAGATTTTGAAGATTCTCCTATCTTTTATTTAAAATAAGGGATGAGAACATCATTACCTGGAACCCCTGGAGGGGCATGTCCCATCTTTGAAGGGGCTTTAACAACTTCTGGATAATGTGCCAATTGAGAGACCTATTTTTCCATCTAAACTTTACTTTCTTCTTTGACCATTTCGGTCCAAGGTTTTATATCTTTAGGAACAGTTTTAAGAATATTATCTGAGTGATCAGATAATGCTTTAGGAGAATCGTACTTTAGGATTTCCTTCTCTTTGTTTTTCTTATTTTTCTTCCCCATTTTATCTATGAAGAAATTCACGGGTTAGAAAGTATGGTATACTATTATTATTTTTATATAAATTCAATATCAAAATAAAAAAAACTTAAAATAGCTTGTCATCTAGCAAATATTTATTTTGTTAACATCATTTTGTAAAACTTTTTTAGCACTTTTACAATCAATATGAAGTAAAAACTTTTGATTTAATAAATCAGACTGAAATTTTGAAATGCATAACACAATGCTTAAAATTTCTTTTTTTAATAGTAGAATAATTTAATTGGGTTAGACTCCAATGTCCTGAATAAAATTGAATTATGGTTTCTCTATCCTCTTTTATCTATTTTAGTATTCCTCCATATCCTATATCTGAAGCATCAGTCTCAACTTTCTTTGGAGCTAATGGGTCAGCTATATGTAAGCAATAAATAGTTTTTACTAGGTTTTTAATCTATTTTACGATACTAATATGGACTTCAGTCCATGGGCCAGGATTTTTCTTAAGCCTATCATATAGTAGTTTTATAATTCTATTCAGGTTTGTATAAAATTCTATTACATAATTTAAACATCCTAAAAATCTCTGTAGTTGGGCCTTAGTAAGAATCTGATCAGGAAACTTATCTCCAAAAGTTAAGTTTATTTCTATATGTTCTAAAATTTCATGTTCTATATAATGTCCTAAGAATCTAATCTTAATCTGAAACATAAACATTTTAGTTTTACTTAATACTAATTCATTCTTCTTTACCACCATAAAAGGTTTTTAGGTGTTTAAAATGTTCATCTAAGGTTGTAGAATATATTAATACATCATTTATGTATACTATACAAAATATAGTGTATGTTAAATATATTATTCATTATTCTCTGAAATTCAGATGGTGCATTCTTTAAACCAAAAGATATAACATTCCATTCATACTGTTCAAATAGAATAGTGAATGCAGTTTTCTACTTGTCTTTAAGATTAATCTGAATTTGCTAAAAACCAGATTTCATATTAAATTTACTAAAAATATTTATTTTATATAATCTACTTAATAAATCTTTTTTATTGGGAATATGATACCTAATCTATTTTAAAACTTTATCTAATGGTTTATAATTTATTACTAATCTAGAATCTTCTCTTTCTATTTCAGATGCCTTATTCACATAAAATATTGTACAAGACTATGGACTTCTAGATTTAGTAATTAATTTTTTATTTTCTAAATCAGTCATTTCTTTTTTATAGAATTCAATAAAATTTGTTCATTTATTTTTTATAAATAAAATTTTTTTTATATTACAAAGTTGTTCAGACTTTATTTTTATTAGTGCATTTATTTGTAGTTCATAGATTAAATGAGCTTTAAGCAAATTTAGATTTTTTCTTTTTGATTTTTCTATAAATGGAAAAATAATTTTTTTATTTTTTATTTTAAAACTTATATTATCATCTTTTACAAAATATGGTGTAATTAAATTGATAAATGTAGTTCTTAAAATCACCATATGATACATTTCATTAGTCAGAATAAATATTTTTTTTAGTTTTAAATTTTTATCAATTATTGAAGCTTCTATTTTACCAATAATATTTAATTTAGATTTATTTTTAGTTGATAATTTTTCTTTTTGTTTCCCGTCAAAATTTTTTAGGAACTATACTAGATTTAATACAGTTCAAATATGTTCCTGTATCAAATAAAACTATAGTTTATATATTATAATTATTTAAAATTTTAATTTTATTTTTATTAAATATTTTCTTGATGTAATTTTCTATAATATAAAAATTATATTATCAGAAATTTTATCTTTTCTTAATGTACTAATTTCATTATTATTATTAATTTTTTCTTTATTTATTTGTTCATTTTTTTCTTCACCTTCTTTTTCTTCTTCTTCTTCAGAAGAAGAAGTATAATTTACTAAAGATTTTATTAATTCAGAATCATTTTGTTGTTTAATTTTTAAATCTTTTAATTCTATTTTTATTTCTTTAATTTCTTTTTATAAATCATTCATTGTTGGTTTTTTTTTTATTATTTTATTTTTATTTAAAATTAAAGTTAAGTCATATATTTGTTTACTTGGACTAGATAATACTGAATGTTTAGATTTTTCATTTGAATCTTCTAATAATTTATTTAAGAATTTTTCTTGAATGTTAGGATCATTTATATGTTTTATTACTTTTAAAATAGATTCTTATTCTTTAGTTAAAATATTTATTGATTTACTACTAGTTTCCAAACCTATATCATCTATCTGATTTATTTTTTTAGAATCTGAATAATCTAAATATAATTCATGAATTTTATTTAATACAAATTCTTCTAGACTTAATTCTTGCAGTTTTTTTTTATTAAGCGTACAAAATATAGAAGTATGTCTTTTTTTTTTACCACAGTTATAACATTCTAAGTCTTTATATGATTTAAATTATTTATCTTTCTTTTTAAAAATTATTTATCACTAGGTTTCCTAGATTTATAAGGTTTTTGTTTCTTATAGTAATCTTCTTTATTATATTTTCTTCTATAATTCTTTTTATATTTTTATATGATTTTTTATACCTTGTAAAACATTGTCCATTACAGCCTTTATAATTCTAGGTTATACTGTAATCAAACTGTTTACAGAATGAACCTAATTTTTGTTTAGTTTTTCTCATTTTAAATTTTAATGACTTTTGAAGTTTTATATCTTGACAGAGTTTTAATCATTATTTATGAACTATAGTAAGCAACTGACTATAAGTCAAATTGTTATAAGGAATAGAGTTTTCATATTCTTGTTTTATATGATTTCTAACCTTTTCTCCTAGGAAGAAGGCAATCTTACTAAGAAATTTTTATTTCAGAAAGCCTGGTTGAAATATTCTCTACGAATAATTCTAGTTAGAAAGGTTATCTTATAAAACTGAAAAATACTAAGTTTTTTTCACATAAGGTTACTTAGTAATTCATCATTTTTATCCTTTAAATGAGTATGATCTCCTATAAAATGAAGAGATATAGTAAGTATAAGTGTTGCCACTACATCCTGAATAGTAACACTATATGCATTTAATATAAGGATTTCATCTTCATAAATTTTTATAGTATTTAATATTTCTAAATATTATTCTTTAGTGAGATTAGTATCCCACCAACTTTTTAATTGGCATGTGAAGGCAGATATAATTAGTTCTACTATAGTTTTATCTGATGTATCAGTTTGAGTTTTATAAGATTAGCAACCATTGTCATCTATTGTAGAATACTCAGAATATTATATTCTGACAGACTATCAATGTTCCATTTATATACTAAATAAGCATTATATTTATACTGTGATAGGGTGTTAGGTCTATCTATAATTCCTAAGTCTGTGACATACATTCTAGGTACTATAGATTAATGGTGTGTTATACGATTTATTTGTGGATTTATGTCTTTACTAAAAGATTCAATGTCTTCAGTTTCAGGTTGAGAATCCTCAACTGAATCTGTCTCTTGATCTTGGGTTACTATACTAGTAGTTTTAGAAGTTTTAGATTGAGGTATTTCTTGAACAACTTGTTTTGACTCGGAAGTTGAATCAATTTTACTTAATTGATCTTTAATAGCTTTTATAAAGTCAAAATCCTTAAATTTGACTTCTTGTTAACCTGTTTTAGAAATCTTAAAAGGTTTAAAAATATGAGTTTTAAATTTTTTTTATCTGAAACATATTTTATTATTTCTTTATCTCGAATAGAATTTTCTATCCTATTTAACTGTTTTCTTATACTGTGTAGATGTGCATTACTAAAATTATTTTGTTCTAATATTTTCCTATTCGGATCATCATCTGCTAGTGTTTTAAATGGTATAATTTTTATTTCATTTTCTCCATACATAAATATACTAGCAGTTTTAGATGGATATTCACTTTGTATAATTTTATCTTTTACTTTCTATTTTATTTCTTTATTTCTAATATTTATAGGGTTTATAAATTTATAGGATAAATTTATGGGTTTATTCTTAGTGGATTTTTCTACTTTAATTTTTTCTTTATAAATTCTTTTAAACCAATCAAAGAATTTCATATTAACTTCAACTGTTTTACAAAATTAATATATTCATTTTTTATAGAGTTAAAATCATTTACTTTACTAGTTACTTCTTTTAACTTATCTATATTTTTAATTGAAGTTAATTCTTTATCTAATTTATATTTATCGAATACAAATTCTTTATTAATTACATTTAATTTTTTTGTATGTTTGCTACATTTTTTGTTACAAAAGAAGTTGAAAGTGATATAGGTGGAGGAGACTATTTTCTATATTATTTTTGGTTATAATTAGGATTTGGTTCTATAGGGTTCATATTTCTCATAGGGTTATAAAAAAGATGTGGTATATTTATACTATAATCTACATCTTTTAATTTACTACTAGTCTCGGGTATATCTGATGTAGAATACCTAAGCTTTACAACTATTTGTAAAACAAGTTTAGGTTCCTTTTCTTTATATGAAGCATATATTGCAGAAGGTAATTATGAAGCTCTTCCTATATCTACTGTTGAAGCAGAAGATATGTTACAGTATATATATAAACACTAATAAAAATATAAAGTAGAAGATAGCTAAATTTATATGTAGAAAAACAAAATACAATTTTATAATGAATTAAGTTACAAAAATAGCAAAAAAAAAACAAAAGAAATATAACTAAATTGTAATTTATATGGATGTGACATGTAACATGTAAAAACCTAAAATAAATAAAACTCTTAATGATAAAAAAAACCCTAAGTAATCTATGCTATGGATTGGACTAAATGTGACAAATAATAGTGAACACCATATAATGTAGGAAAAAGAGAAATAGGAGAACCCTCTGGACAAAAAGAGAAGGCACTTCAGGAGGCTATAGGTGAGTGATAATCTAATATGATTTCTGACATGTTCTATTTTGAACTGCACTACTATAAACCCTTAATATTGGTCCTGGATAAATTTGATCCCAATTAAAAAGCCCAAATAAAATCCTCCCCCAATTTAAAAGCCCAAATTATTGAATTGGCCCTAAAACCATAACGAATTGGCCATTACTTATGGCCAATTCACCATGGGTGATGGCAAATTTGCCAGTCCATTTAACTTTCCTAATCATATTTAATTCAAAGTTTGTTTAGATAAATAAGGAGTTTCCTGATAAGATTGGACTTCAAAGGGATTAAACCAGATTAAAATCCTAATTAAACATTATAAAAAGGACAGAAGGAATTAGTAGAAGATTATGAGCAATCAGTATACAATAACCCAGACAAAAACCTTGAAGGACATATACAGCAAAAAGAAACAGCAACTAAAAGAGAGATATAAAGAAACACAATAAATCTTGAACCACACTATCCAACCAAATCCCCGTTGATCCAAACATACAATATTTGTCCAAGACAGAAGCAATTGTGCAGTTCAAATAAATAATGCTTGTTTCAACTTTAGATTTTTGGTGGATGCAACAATGTCAGTATGGTCTCCTATACTCTTCTTTATTTAATTTAACAATTTTACATCTTTGTTTGTCGTGTAAAGTTGCAAGATTCACTTTACTTTAATTTAATTTGTTTGATTATATGTTAAAACCCTAGTTTTATAATTAAAGCCCTAATTTAATGGTTAAACCTTAATTTCATAATCAAAACCCTAATTTCATAATTGTAATCCTAGTTTTATAATTAAGACCCTAGTTTTACATTAAAAACCCTTGTTATTCCTAATTTCATAATAAAAACTTCAATTTTATGATTAACCCCAATTTCATGTGGTTAAAACTCTAAATTTATGATTGTTTGTATGTTTATTAACTATATGTTGGGATTTGTTTTGTTATGAATGGTAGAATTATATTTGCTCATTATTTCGGTTTCAAAGTATTTGTAAAAGGCATATTTCCACTTGTATTTATTATTAAGAAAATTGTAAGGGACACGTTTCCATTCTTTTATGAATGTCCTATTTTATTTGTATTTTGGACTCGAATATTATAAGGGCATATTTTCATCTCGCGTGGGTACTCATTTTATTATTTGTTTATTTTATGAATTGATGGATGTTTGTTTATTTTATTTATCTGTAATATGAATAATATCATAATAATATAAATATATAATACAATTTAGACCTAAGGCTGGTTTCAATAAACTGGGCATTATGATGGTGTTAGGACACTTCTCACCTTCTCTATGCATACCCAAATTTCTAAACCCAATAGGGGATGAGGATTCCTTAGGAATCGAGTCATCCACCACTTATACTTTCTTTTTGGCCCATCCGGTTGGCGACTCCTATTTCTTCGGGCTGAGGCCCATGTTCTCTAAGGCCCAGAACCTAGTAGTGCCGAAGTCGTAAGAATTATTCCACTATGAATGGGGGTGAAAACACCCGCTCACAGTGACAACTCCACTGGGGACAAGAGAAATTGATTTTGTTGGTTTTATATTATTTTATTTTTTTATTATGATATTATTCATTGTATCACTTAGAATTGCATTGTGTGTGTGAGTTAGGATGTCCTGTGGAACCTGTGTTATGTGCGTGTAAGTGATATTGTACTTTTATTTAAGGTATGAAGATCGAGTACTGTATGACTGCTTATAGCCTTGTACCTTTTGATATATACTTGCTATGAAAACCTAAGACTTTTACCATAAAGATTAAAGCCCATTTAGTTGGCCTAACAATTTTCCATAAGTTTACCTTAAATGCTTACTATTTGACTATAATTAACTTATCTTGGTTTGAATTATGACCTATTTGGTTTATCTTTTTCTAATATGACCTAATTATAATGTAAGCCCAAAATTATTTTATGGTCTAAAAATTCTCTTAAGCCCAAAGTCCAAATCATTTTTAAAACTTTTTTTAACATAGATGGATTAAAAATTATTTTCTACCTTATGGCCCAAGCATGAAGCCTACAATTAATAAACCTCATTACAATGGGCTTTGAAATATTTAAAAAAAATGGGCTCAAACAATTCTTCACTTTATGGCCCATTTTTTCAAGTCAAGCTTTTAGTATGCTTTGAATTTAAAACCTTTTTACAAAAGGTCAAAATTTTTGAGATAGGCCTGTAATTAATTCGTTCAATTATGAAATACTAAAATTAATTGTGGGCCTTATTTACTCCAAGGCTTGTTAATTATGGGCTTATTTATAGCATAGATCATTAGTTGCATATCCAAATAAGAAGTCTTAACCTATTAATTTAGTTTTAATCTAAAATATAGCAGAAATATTGCTGAGTGGATCCAAAGGATTGAGGCTTAATTAGTGAAAATTATCATACATTGACTTCTGTTTTTGAAAACACAACTATTAGTTATTTCGTCTTAGTAATTCTTTTGAAAATAAAAATATCCCTCGATGTTATTTTTGTTGACCATAATACTTAGGAAAGAGACTCGCCACTCATATTTGGGAAGAAATAAGGTTGGAAGGAACGTCCTGACTCTATTTGTTTCTTTGCTACACATACATACATTGAATTGCATCGCATTAATCCTTTCTAGTTCACAGACTTAGAGTACAACAGTTTAAGAGCATATGACAACCCAACCTACGTCAGTGATTCAAAATTCAATGAGGGTTCAGTCAACTTTGCACTAAAAATAATGGATCAGGAACAAGTTCAGAACCTAGTGGATGAAGCTCTTGCATCCAAGATGGAAGAATTAAAGGGGATCCTGGCTGAGGCTATGGAAGTTAATTAGTTGCACTATTGAAAAACACTGCTGAGGCATCTGTTAGTTCTAAGAATCATAAGGACAAAGGAAAGGATGAGGTAGCCTTTGATGAAGAAAAGGTGGTAATTAATGATGATGACTAGGATGCATACCTCCTAGACCAACAGGAAAAGAAGAAAGAAAAGAAGGCTATAGAAAAGACTGAATCTACTAATATTGAAAAACTGATTGCTGATCTAGAAAAGAAGTTAAAGACCAAAGAAATGTTAGAGGTGGACAACTTATTTGAAGATGATAAAGGAATCCTTTACAAGTTTTAAATGCCTCATTTTTCTAAGTTTGACAAAACGATAAATCTTCATATATATGTTAAGCAGTACATCACTACCATGCAGTCTGCTAGAGCCATTAAGGCTCAAACCCTAAGATATTTCATGCTTTCTTTGGATCACATTGTACAAAACTGGTTCAATACCTTAGAGGAAAAAAACCAAAAGACTAGGATCTGTTGTATAAAGTCTTCATCCAACAGTATGGATACAATGCTGAGCTGGAAGTCACCTTGATAGAGGTAGAAACTATCAGACAAAAGCAGAATGAGAATTTTATGGATTATATAAAATAGTGGAGGAATAAGGCTGCTCTTCTCAAAAAGAGGCCTGATGAGTCTGATCAGATTAGGATGATAGTAAGGGGTGTTCTGCCTAATCTTTTTGAATGGTTGTCTCACACCCTTATCAGAGATTTCAAAGACCTTCTCCAAACTAGCTTACAAATAAAAGAATGGGAATGAGAAAAGAATCTTTTTTCTAGAAGAAGGAATGAAAGGAGAAACTACTAATATGGTAGTCAAGATACATAAAAAGCAGTACAAGTCAATGCAACTATTGATCAAGCAAAGATGAGACAGTTTTAAGATCTGAGAAGACCTTTGTCCTGGGTTTTCAATAAGCTACAGAAGAAAGAGTTGTTACAACTATTGGCTCCTCAACCATTACCAAATCCTCTACCATAAAACGTCGATGCCAAGACCTTCTGTCAATTTCACTAAACACATGGGCATGAAATTGATAAGTGTATTAAAGTAAGGCACGAGGTTCAAGATTTAACTAATAATGGTAAACTGCTTGAACCCAACAAACCTAGAACAAAAGATAATCATTTGCCTAAGTTTGACAGAGTACCTCCTCCAATAACCTTTATGATAGGAGGAGGGTTACAGAAAGATTTTGTCTTGTCATCTTTTCAAAATATAGATGTAGAAGATGAATAGAAGGAGGAGGATCTATCCAATGAATTTGAGACAACCATGAGTAAGGAAGTATTGATTGTTTGTGTTGTGAATAAATTTTGGGATTCAACTGACAATGATAATGAATCAAAGTCTAAGGAAGAAGAATAGGCTTAATATGGACTTGTGGAAGAAGAGGTACATAATACCCGCTCTGATAAGCCTTAAAGTGGGGCTCCTCCAAAGGAAGTAGAAGCTAACAAAGGGAAAGATGCTGAAATAGAAGAAAAAGAAGAAGATGATGATGTTGTCCTTAAACAATTGAAAAGGATCTAGGCTAGTATCAGCATTTGGGACCTACTGGCTACATCTAAAAAGCATCAAGAAACTATGGCCAAGGTTATGACAAGCATACATATTTTCACTTCTGTAATACCAGAGGAGCCAGTTATCTTCATGGGAGCAAAAATGACAGAAGAAGGGAAGGAAGACAAAGATAATCAGAAGGGGAATAGAGTTGAAGCTGGAGTTGTATCCTTTTTCGATGCTGACTTACTAGAGGAAAGAAGAGACCACATTCATCCTATTTTCATTAAAGTAGAGGTCAAAGGAAAGAGAACCCCTTATGTTATAATTGACAAAGGATCTGCTATAAATGTGTGTTTACTCAAAATCTTACCAAAACTAGCCATGTCTACTCGTGACCTGAGACTATCTGAAGTGGCAATTCGAGCTTATAACAATACTAAGAAACAGGCGGAGGGGACTTTCACAGCCATGGTGAAGGTGGGACCTATTGAATCTCTAGTAGAATTTATGGTCCTAAATATATCGATTACCTTCGCATTATTGTTAGGTCGCCCATGGTTTCATACTCTTGGTGGAGTTCTTTCAATGCTCCATCAAAAGATAAAGTTTCCAAATGGTGATGGGATGAGAGTAATTGAAGCAGAAGACAATGAAGGGGTCAATGGGAAAGGAACTGGTCTAAAGATATGGTGGGAGGTCCTAAAGTCTTGACTATGATAAAGCAGATGAATTACTTACCAGGAACTGGTCTTGGAAAATGAAAATTAGGTGTAATGGAGCTCCCAAATTTCAAAACTCAAGTATCTAGAAAGGGGTTCGGTTACAAAGGAACTGATGAAGACATTTTGCTAAAGGGAGATAAGAACACAGAGTTCCCTCCATTAGAGAAGATATTTATTAAAGCCTCAAAATTGAGACCTTTACAAAGGAAGCCAGAGCCTATCATGTTCATGGAAAGGATGATTCTAGGTTTTGAGATCTTTACTGATGCTGCTAAGATTGCAGAGCAGGTAAAAAAGAAGCTCGTCTCACTAATTGACCTAAAATTTAGCCAAGAAGAAGCCATCCCAAGAATCCTAAAGACCCAGAGGAGATTGTTGCCCTCGTCAAAGAATAATTTGAAAATCTTGTAATTTGTTATAATGAGAATATTGATTTTGAATTATTTGCTTTTTATGAGGATGATGGTGTTTTCTTTTCTAAAATAAATGCAATAAAGTCTGATTTTTCTTGTGTGAGGTTTTTCTTTATTGTTGCATTCATTTGTGTGTTGTCTACATGAGAATTTTTAATATTAACTATGTTGACACTCAATCATTAAATTTGGAAACACCTGAAAATCCTAAAAATATTAACAAAGGATCTAACCTTACTCTTGAAGAGAGAGAGAGGGAGAGATTTGAAATAATATTCAAAAAATATGATGAAGTTTTTACCTGGTCCTATAAAGATATGCCGGGAATTGATCAAGATATAGCCAAACACAAGATTCCAACCTACACTCACATGAAGCCTGTCAAGCAAAAGTTAAGACATCTAAGGCTAGAATGGGAAGAGCTAATTAAGGAAGAGGTCACCAAACAGATACAGGTAAAATTTATGGAGGTAATAGAATATCATGACTGGTTGGCTAATATCATCCCTATGTCAAAGAAAGATGGAAGAATCAAAGTTTGGGTGGATTACAGAGATCTAAATAAGGCTTTACCTAAAGATGATTTTCCTTATCTCATATAGATGTCTTAATTGATAATGCAACCTCTAGTGTGCTGCGCTAATTCATAGATGGATTTTCCTAATATAATCAAGTGTTAATTGCCTAAAAGGATAAAGCTAAAACTGTCTTCATAACTACATGGGATATATTTGCTACATGGTGATGCCATTTGGATTGAAGAATACTGGAGCAACCTATCAGAGGATGACTACTACCTTGTTTCATGATATGATGCATAAAGAGGTTAAAGTATATGTTGATGATATGATGGCAAAATCACAAACAAGAGAACAACATTTTCAGAATTTGGAGAATTTCTTTGAATGAGAAGTAAAGTATAGCCTTAGGTTAAACTAAAAGAAGTGTGTGTTTGGGCTTACCTCAAGCAAAATGTTGGGACATGTCATTAGCTCAAATGACTTTGAGATTGACCTGGCAAGGTTAAGACAATTAGAGATATGTCAGCCCCTAATACAGAGAAGGAAGTTTAGGGGTTTATAGAAAGATTATAATATATAAGTACGTTCATTGTAAGACTTATGACAATCTGCAAATCCATCTTTAAACTGCACAAGAAGAACCAATCGATTAAATAGAATGATGAGTGTTAGAAGGCTTTTGAGTGCATAAAAGAATACCTATTAAATCCACCTATTAACCTGGCAAGCCATTGATATTGTACTTAGTAGTAGAAGAAGGATAGATAAGAGCAATGCTGGCCTAAGCATATGGATCAGGAGTTGAGCACGCAATCTACTATTTGAGTAGAAAACTTTTGCCTTATTGAAAAGACCAACATTATTGTGGTTTGGTCATTAAAGAAATTGCGGCATTATTTTTAGTCCTATAATATGCAAGCAATTTCTATGTTGGATCCAGTTAAATACTTGAGAGAAACACCTTCATTAATCAGAAAGTGCGACCAATGGTTGATAATCCTAGAAGAATTTGAGATTGAATACATATCTAGAAAAACCATTAAAGGAAGAGCAGTAACAAAATTTCTGGCTCAACCACCACTACCTGATAGTGAGGAGGTGACTTTCAAATTCCCAGATGAACACTTACAAGCTATAAAATTGCCAGAATGGAAGATGTACTTTAATGGAGCAGTAAACAAAAAGGGAGTTGGTTTAGGAGTTATATTAGAGTCACCCGAAGGATAACTCATCCCCTTAGCTAAAAAATTGAAATTAAAGGTAAATAATAATATGGTAGAATATGAAGCATGCATTTTTAGCTTGGAAACCTTGATGATTATGAGGGTTGATAGAGTATAGGTTTTTGGTGACTTATTGGCATTACTGGTAATATCCCAAACAATCGAAAAATGGGAGTTGAAAGAGGAGAAGCTAAAGCCATACCATGATTATTTGACTATGGTAAGGAGGAATTTCAATGACTATAGTTTCCTACACTTTCCTAAAGAAGAAAACCAAATGGTTGATGCCTTAGCCACACTGGTTTTGGTATGGGAGGATTCTCTCAAATTGTTCCTTGAACCTCTGGTTTTGATCAGTTCATTAACTCCCTGCTATGAATATGAAATGGTTGTGGAGACTAGTACAGACCATGATACATGGTATGACACCATTAAGTAGTTTTTAAAAAATATAAACTATCTGCTGGCAGCAACAAAAGAAGAGAAAAGAGCAATGGGGCAGTGGTCATTGTAGTACATCACCAACTAGGAAGAGTTGTATCGAAGATGGCTAGACGGAGTACATTTGAGATGTTTGAGGAAGTCTGAAGTTGAACAGATATTGTCAGAAGTACATACAAAAATCAATGGGCCTCACATGAATGGCTTAGCTCTAGTTAAGAAGATAATTCAATAAGGCTATTATTGGTTTATCATAGAGAAAGATTGTATTGATTTTGTGTGGAAGTGTCAATAATGCTAGCTTTAAGGAAACTTGAATCATTTATCTCCTAAGGAATTGCATTCGATATCTTTACCCTGGTCTTTCACAACTTGGGAAATAAACACAATTGAGGAAATACATCCAACAACCTCAAATGCCCACTGATACATTGTAATATCCCAATGTATGCCCTAGAAGTTTTAATACAATTGTTGTTTGATTTGAATTAAATGTATATATGTTTTTGCAAAGGAAATGATTGTGTTAATGGAATGTATATGTTGTATATATGTTAATATATATAACATATATGTTGGTCAAATGGAGAGTCAAGGGAAGAAGATATTTTAATTTGGGATGAGTGAAATTACTAAAGAGGGCAAGAGTTTTAAAGGAAGTGAGAACAAATAGAAAAGGGCATTTAAGTAATTTTGCTTTGTTAGAATTGCTTGGTGGAGATTTAAAGAAGAAGAGAAGTTGACTTGTCTTCATTTTCTTTTCTTCCTCTTCTCTTTCTCTTATGGTGGCCGACCCTCCAAAGCCAAAGAACAAGAGTGATTTTTGTTGATTTCTAAAATCAAATTGAAGGGAGAATCAAAGGATTAAGTTGGAGATTTGTGAAATTGCCTCAATTTTAAGTAAGTACTCTCTTGTTTTCTTTTGTTATGTTTAAAGTGAGTTGTGATTTTATTAATATTATGATTAGGTGTGTTTTGAGATGTGTTTATAAGTGTTGAAATTGATTGTAAGTTACAAAGTTAAATTGGTGTTGGTTTTGGTTTGAAGATGGTAAGTTAAGTGGATGTTGATATTGAAAGAATAAGAATGATGTTAGTGTTAGGGTTTTGAAGTGGTAAGTGATTAAATGTATTGTTAATGTGAATATTGTGATGTATATGTAAAATAAGTGTTAATAACATTGATTATACCCATTTGAATAAGGTTATGTTGTGTTTAATGTATTTTAATTCAATCAAAAGAGATTTGGCCATGTTTAGGGTTTTTATTTTTGAGAGACACGGCCAAACTAAGGAAGAGACATGGCCAAACTAAAGAATTTTAGGGAGACACGGCCACTGTCTTGGTCGTGTCCCTTGCCCGTGTCTGCCTCGGCTTGAATTGTGTTGAGAGACACGGCCACAAGCTTGGCCGTGTCCCTTGAGTGTGTTGGCTACTGTGATTGTCCTTTGCTCTTCTTGCTTTGTTGAGATTGAACATACATTTGATGATGCATATGATACTATATGAACAATGTTATGTTTTATGCATTGTGCATCTAGTGAATGGTAATGTGTTATATGAATAATGTACTTTGAAATGTTATATCAATGATGCTATATGTGTAATATGAATTGAGATATGATATGATATGAGGCCATTGTGATTGGCTATGATAACTCAAATATGATGTGAAGCCATTGTGATTGGCTATGATGATTCAATTGAAAGACATAAGGCATGTTTGCCTAATTGATGATGAGAATTGAGAATGAAATAATAAATGAATTGTGTGTCTAATGTGTTATTCATTTTCAGAGTTTTGTTGTTGGTGGCATGCCTAATGGTAACAATCTCTTGAAGTTAGGTTGGATTTGATCCTTGAAGCCTAATTGAGATGTTACAACCCTTGAAGCTACATTGGGTTGGTTCTTGAAGCCAAGTTGGGTTGATACTTAGCATGCTTTGTTCCCCTTGAAGCTTGGTTGAACCTAATCCTTGAAGCCTAGTTGGGTTTATGATAATGATAAATGTGATAACAAAACCAAAGCATTAACTCTGAAAATTGAATGGCATATTAGTGTGTTTTGGGCCCATGCTTGTCTTTGAATTTAATGTGATTCTTGAATGGTAAAACTAATGGAACTATGAAGATTTAATATAAATGTTGTTATGACATTGAACAAAGTATGATGTGGAAATGTGATATTCTTTTAAATGATGTATGAGATTAATTGTGACATTATATCATATTAAAGTATCATGTTAGTATACTTTGTACTACTAAGCCGTTGGCTTAGCGCGATAGTGTTTGATCGTGCAGGTGACAGAGTTGAACCTGAGAGCTCCTTGAGACCAAGTGAGACTAGGCATTGAGGATTTTCTTTTGGGACTTAAAGATCAGAGAAGAGCTGCCAATCATGTATATATATTCTATGTTTTGTAATCTTTGATTTATAATATATTTGTAATAACTTCCGCTGTGAATTAATAAATGTTTTTATATATGGTGTCTTTTAGATTTCTTTTAAAATGTTTGAGATTGGTTTCACTTATTTACAAAGATATTTGTTGTGTATTATTTTAAAACTGTGGCATTTTCTATATTCAGTATACGTATATTACGATCATTTAAGCATGCTTGGTACGTATACGGGATATAGGGGTGTTACAACTGTTTTGGTATCAGAGCCTAGGTTTGAGATTCTCAACCTAGGTCAAGTGTAAGAACAAGAATGTTTTGATTTTAAAAAGTGGATTTTTGAATAACATACATGTTGGTATTGGCATTCTCTTTAATGAGAAGTATTCTGCTATGTTTGCAGATATAGGTTGTGATGGATCCTCATTTGCATCAGTCAGTTAAGGGTAGTGTGGAGAGTGTTGCTCCTGATGATGGAGCTAGAGTGGATAGTGCTGGAGAGGCACCTGCTTCTGTGTTGGGGGGACCAGCTGGTGAGGATGTTCCACCAGTTTGGCTTAGGCATGTGGTAGAGATTATGAGGCAAGCACCAGTGCAACCACCGCCACCCCCACAGCCTTTGGTATCAATGAGACAGTATGATAAATTAAGGAAGTACGGAGCAGAAGATTTCTTGGGTACTATTGATCCAGCTGTAGCTGAGCAGTGGCTAGATAAAGTACAGAGAATATTTGTTCAGTTACAAGCCACTCCAGAAGAAAATTTTGATTATGCAAGATCCTTGTTGCAGAAGGATGCATATAACTGGTGGAAGACAGTGCCTCATGTGATGGATGATCCACCTACCTTGTCCTATGCTGATTTTCTAAGAGAGTTTGAATTGAAGTATACTCCGAGGGAGTATAAGGATGTGAAGAAAATGGAGTTTCTAAGCTTGAAGCAAGATCACCAGACTGTGACGGAATATGAGTTAGAATTTATCCAGTTGAGCCAGTATGCTGGGGGTATTATATCTGATGAGATAGATAGATGCAGGAGATTTGAGGAGGGATTGAGGCCCTCTATCTTGTGTCTTGTGGCTGGATCTAGATATCATGATTTTTCCCAGCTTGTGGCAGCAACTCGTAGTGTGGAAAGAGCTCAGGTTATTGCAGCTGCTTCAGAGGAAGAGATCAGGGTTAGAAGGCCCCAGTTTGAGGCAGGGTCTTCATCTGCGAAAAGAGGTAAAGGAAGTTTTGTTCCTCGAGTTAGTAGGAGTCAGAGGCCAGCTGGTAGGTCAGTACAGTTTCAGAGGCAGAGATCTAGACCTACAGTTTCAGTGGCGAGTGCTCCGACCCCAGTGATGCAGAGATCCACCTTACCCATATGCATTCATTATGGTAGGCCACATGGTGGTACTTGTTGGAAGACTGGTGTAGCAGGGGTATGTTTCAGATGTGGATCACCTGATCATTTTATTAGAGATTGTCCTGAGAGGCAGGAACAAATGTCAGTAGATTCTGCAGCTTCTCGATCTAATGTGAGGGGAGGTCGATGAGGCAGAGGTTTCAGCAGAGGAGGCAGATCGGGGTTCAGTTCTAGAGGAGGTTCTGCATTCAGGGAGAGTAGACCAGAGGAGGCTGGATCTTCTCAGAGGATTTATGTGATGCAGAGACAACCAGATGCTTCTGCAGTCATTGCTGGTACTTTCTCTTTATTTGATACTTCAGTACTTGCTTTGATTGATCCCGGATCCACGCATTCATATATTAGTGCATCTGTTCTGCCTGTATCTGAATTGCATGCTGAATCCCTAGGATTTGATGTATTGGTGACAAATCCTTTAGGGCATAGTGTGATTGTTAGCAAAGTGCACCGAGATAATGCAGTAGTGGTTCAAGGTGAGGAGTTCCTTGGAGATTTGATTGAGATGCCTTTTAAGGAATATGATGTGATCCTAGGCATGGACTGGCTATCTAGACATGGAGCTGTGGTAGAGTGTAAAAAGAAAGTTGTTACTTTGAGAACCAGCGATGGTAGAGAGGTGTTAGTATCTAGTGAGCAGGGACAGCTAGCATCCTTGTTTGTTTCAGCTATTGCAGCTAGAAGATTGATTAGAAAAGGGTGTGATGCTTACCTTGCTCATATTGTGGATACGAGAGTGAGGGGTTCTCAAATGGATAGTATAACTACAGTTGCAGAATTTCCAGATGTGTTTCCAGAGGAGTTGCCAGGGTTGCCTCCTGAGAGAGAGGTGGAGTTTGGTATTGAATTATTGCCTGGTACCACTCCTATCTCTATTACTCCTTATAGAATGGCATCTGCTGAATTGAGAGAATTGAAGGTGCAATTGCAGGAGTTGTTGGATAAAGGGTTTGTTCGCCCTAGTGTTTCACCGTGGGGAGCTCCTGTTTTGTTTGTGAAGAAGAAAGACGGTACTATGAGATTGTGTATCGATTATAGGCAATTGAACAAGGTGACTATTAAAAATAAATATCCTTTGCCTAGAATTGATGATCTCTTTGATCAATTGAAGGGTGCAACAGTGTTTTCCAAAATTGATTTGAGATCAGGGTACCATCAGTTGAGGGTCAGAGTTGAAGATGTTCCTAAGACAGCCTTTCGTACAAGGTATGGGCATTATGAGTTTCTAGTTATGCCTTTTGGTTTGACGAATGCACCTGCATCTTTTATGGATATGATGAATAGGGTGTTTAGGCCCTATCTGGATCAGTTTATAGTGGTCTTTATTGATGACATTTTGGTGTATTCACGTAATGAGGAGGAGCATGACATGCATCTGCGGGTTGTATTGCAAATTTTGAGAGAGAAGCAATTGTTTGCTAAACTGTTGAAGAGTGAGTTTTGGCTTGATCAAGTAACTTTTCTCGGTCATATAGTTTCAGCAGAAGGCATTAGAGTTGATCCGAGTAAAGTTGAAGCTATTTTGAATTGGAGTCCACCAAAATCTGTGACTGAAGTTAGAAGTTTTCTAGGTTTGGCAGGCTATTACCGACGGTTTGTGAAAGGATTTTCTTTGATAGCTACTCCACTTACCAGATTGCTTCGAAAGGGAGTTAGATTTGTGTGGACAGATCAGTGTCAGGCTTGCTTTGATCAGTTGAGAGAAATGTTGACTCAAGCGCCTGTTCTTATCTTACCTGTGGAAGATAAACCATATGTGATCTACAGTGATGCTTCACATCATGGTTTGGGTTGTGTTCTGATGCAAGAAGGTAAAGTTATAGCTTATGCTTCTCGATAGTTGAAACCGCATGAGCTCAATTATCCGACCCATGATTTAGAGTTAGCAGCCATTGTGTTTGCATTGAAGATTTGGCGACACTTTTTGTATGGGGAGAAGTGTTTTATCTATACTGATCATAAGAGTTTAAAATATTTGGGTGTCCAAAGAGAGCTCAATCTTCGACAGAGAAGATGGTTAGAGTTGATTAAAGACTATGACTGTTTGATTGATTATCATCCTGGTAGAGCAAATATTGTTGCTGATGCCTTGAGTCGGAAGTCTTTAGCAGGTTTGACTATTTATTCTCTCTCGTTGCTTGTTGAGTTGAGAGCGTTACATGCTAGATTTGTATCTTGTGATGATGGTGCATTGTTGGCACAGTTGCAATTGAAACCAGTGTTGTTGGATCTGATTAAAGAAGCTCAAGTGGCTGATGAGAAGACTCAAAAGGTTGTTTCAGATTGCCAGAATGGAAAGAGTCGAGATTTTATTGTGAGAAATGATGGGAGTCTTTGGTTTAAGAACAGATTGTGTGTACCTGATTATGCTAATTTGAGAAAGATCATTTTAGAAGAAGCACATCAGTCAGTGTTTGCTATGCATCGGGGCAATACAAAGATGTATCATGATTTGAAGCAGTATTACTGGTGGTCTGGTATGAAGAGAGACATAGCGGAGTTTGTATCCAAATGTCTCACATGTCAGAGGGTAAAAGCTGAGCATCAAGTTCCAAAAGGGTTACTTCAACCTTTGTCAGTGCCAGAATGGAAATGGGAAAGAGTGACAATGGATTTTGTGTCTGGTTTACCATTGACACAAAGGAAGCATGATGCTATTTGGGTAATTGTTGATAGGTTGACTAAGACAGCTCATTTTCTTCCGGTTCGGATGGATTACTCTTTGGAGAGGTTAGCTTAGCTGTATATCCATGAGATTGAGAAGTTGCATGGTGTCCCAATTTCTATAGTGTCTGATCGAGATCCCCGATTTACTTCCAGGTTTTGGAAGAGTTTACATGGTGCATTGGGTTCTCGATTGCATTTCAGCACTGCTTTTCATCCGCAGATAGATGGGCAGTCTGAGAGGGTGATACAGATTATCGAGGATATATTGAGAAGCTGTGTCATTGATTTCTCTGGAAGTTGGGATGGATTCTTACCACTTGTGGAATTTGCTTACAACAACAGTCATCAATCCAGCATTAGTATGGCACCATTCGAGGCATTGTATGGTAGACGGTGTAGGACACCTCTATGTTGGAATGAACTTGGTGAAGGTAAGTTAATTGGTCCTGATTTGGTTAAAGAAACTGAAGAGAAAGTGAAAATGATTCGAGATAGGTTGAATGCAGCTTCAGATCGACAGAAATCTTATTCATATTTGAAGAGGAGAGACATTGAGTATAATGTGGGAGATAAGGTATTTTTGAAAGTGTCTCCTTGGAAGAAGATCTTGAGGTTTGGTCGGAAAGGAAAATTGAGTCCTCGTTTCATTGGACCGTATGAAGTTTTGAAAAGAGTTGGGCCAGTTGCTTATCGGCTTGCTTTGCCACCTGAGTTGGACAGGATCCATAATGTATTCCATGTGTCTATGTTGAGGAGATACAGGTCGGATCCATCTCATGTTTTGCCAATGGAATCTATCGAAGTAAGTTCAGATCTGACATTTGAAGAAGAACCAGTTGCTATTTTGGCACGTGAAGTGAAAGAATTGAGAAATAAGAAAGTGCCACTTGTGAAGATTTTGTGGAAGAATCATGCAAAGGAAGAGGCAACTTGGGAGAGTGAGCAATCAATGCGAGATCAATATCCTCAACTATTTCAGACTTGATATCAGGTAATTTCGAGGGCGAAATTTCTTTTTAGAGGGGGAGAATTGTAATATCCCAATGTATGCCCTAGAAGTTTTAATACAATTGTTGTTTGATTTGAATTAATTGTATATATGTTTTTGCAAAGGAAATGATTGTGTTAATGGAATGTATATGTTGTATATATGTTAATATATATAACATATATGTTGGTCAAATGGAGAGTCAAGGGAAGAAGATATTTTAATTTGGGATGAGTGAAATTACTAAAGAGGGCAAGAGTTTTAAAGGAAGTGAGAACAAATAGAAAAGGGCATTTAAGTAATTTTGCTTTGTTAGAATTGCTTGGTGGGGATTTAAAGAAGAAGAGAAGTTGACTTGTCTTCATTTTCTTTTCTTCCTCTTCTCTTTCTCTTGTGGTGGCCGGCCCTCCAAAGCCAAAGAACAAGAGTGATTTTTGTTGATTTCTAAAATCAAATTGAAGGGAGAATCAAAGGATTAAGTTGGAGATTTGTGAAATTGCCTCAATTTTAAGTAAGTACTCTCTTGTTTTCTTTTGTTATGTTTGAAGTGAGTTGTGATTTGTTAATATTATGATTAGGTGTGTTTTGAGATGTGTTTATAAGTGTTGAAATTGATTGTAAGTTACAAAGTTAAATTGGTGTTGGTTTTGGTTTGAAGATGGTAAGTTAAGTGGATGTTGATATTGAAAGAATAAGAATGATGTTAGTGTTAGGGTTTTGAAGTGGTAAGTGATTAAATGTATTGTTAATGTGAATATTGTGATGTATATGTAAAATAAGTGTTAATAACATTGATTATACCCATTTGAATAAGGTTATGTTGTGTTTAATGTATTTTAATTCAATCAAAAGAGATTTGGCCATGTTTAGGGTTTTTATTTTTGAGAGACACGACCAAACTAAGGAAGAGACACGGCCAAACTAAAGAATTTTAGGGAGACACGGCCAAGTCTAAGGAAATTTGGCCGTGTTGGATTATTTTTGGAGAGACACGGCCACTGTCTTGGCCGTGTCCCTTGCCCGTGTCTGCCTCGGCTTGAATTGTGTTGAGAGACACGGCCACAAGCTTGGCCGTGTCCCTTGAGTGTGTTGGCTACTGTGATTGTCCTTTGCTCTTCTTGCTTTGTTGAGATTGAACATACATTTGATGATGCATATGATACTATATGAACAATGTTATGTTTTATGCATTGTGCATCTTGTGAATGGTTATGTGTTATATGAATAATGTACTTTGAAATGTTATATCAATGATGCTATATGTGTAATATGAATTGAGATATGATATGATATGAGGCCATTGTGATTGGCTATGATAACTCAAATATGATGTGAAGCCATTGTGATTGGCTATGATGATTCAATTGAAAGACATAAGGCATGTTTGCCTAATTGATGATGAGAATTGAGAATGAAATAATAAATGAATTGTGTGTCTAATGTGTTATTCATTTTCAGAGTTTTGTTGTTGGTGGCATGCCTAATGGTAACAATCTCTTGAAGTTAGGTTGGATTTGATCCTTGAAGCCTAATTGAGATGTTACAACCCTTGAAGCTACGTTGGGTTGGTTCTTGAAGCCAAGTTGGGTTGATACTTAGCATGCTTTGTTCCCCTTGAAGCTTGGTTGAACATAATCCTTGAAGCCTAGTTGGGTTTATGATAATGATAAATGTGATAACAAAACCAAAGCATTAACTCTGAAAATTGAATGGCATATTAGTGTGTTTTGGGCCCATGCTTGTCTTTGAATTTAATGTGATTCTTGAATGGTAAAACTAATGGAACTATGAAGATGTAATATGAATGTTGTTATGACATTGAACAAAGTATGATGTGGAAATGTGATATTCTTTTAAATGATGTATGAGATTAATTGTGACATTATATCATATTAAAGCATCATGTTAGTATACTTTGTACTACTAAGCCGTTGGCTTAGCGCGATAGTGTTTGATCGCGCAGGTGACAGAGTTGAACCTGAGAGCTCCTTGAGACCAAGTGAGACTAGGCATTGAGGATTTTCTTTTGGGACTTAAAGATCAGAGAAGAGCTGCCAATCATGTATATATATTCTATGTTTTGTAATCTTTGATTTATAATATATTTGTAATAACTTCCGCTGTGAATTAATAAATGTTTTTATATATGGTGTCTTTTGGATTTCTTTTAAAATGTTTAAGATTGGTTTCACTTATTTACAAAGATATTTGTTGTGTATTATTTTAAAACTGTGGCATTTTCTATATTCAGTATATGTATATTACGATCGTTTAAGCATGCTTGGTACGTATACGGAATATAGGGGTGTTACATACATAGTAGTGGCGGTTGACTACTTTTCAAAGTGGGTTGAAGCCGAATTATTCAATAAGCTAGGAGTAAGGCAAATTATTTGATTTATTGAGAGAAGTCTCGTCTGTAGATATGGAGTTTCACACAATATAGTATTAAATAATGGGGTGCAATTCGAAGGAGCTGTTAAATATCTATTTGCCCAATATCAAATCCATCATCATCGATATTACTGATACTGACCAAAGGCTAATGGTGTAGTAAAGTTGGCTAATAAGAAAATTAAACATATTCTTTCTAAGATGACCAAGACATACAGGCACTGGTTAAAAATTCTCCCCTTTGCTTTGTGGGGATACAAAATCAGTGTCCGAACTTTGACCGGGATGACGCCCTTCTCGCTAGTTTATATGATGGAAGTGGTGCTACTTATTGAGATCGAGATCAAATTCCTAAAAATAGTCTGAGAAGCCAAGTTGCCAAAAACAGAATGGGTTCTAAGTAGATACATGCAACTGGCTTTATTTGAGGAAAGGAGGCGGAAAGCACTGTATCATCACCAACTATACCAAAGAAAGATAACTTGGGCTTACAATAAAAGAGTCCACTCTGAAAGATTTAAAGCTTATGACCTTGTGCTAAAATAATATAAAACAAATGTCCTAGATCCAAGAGGAAAGTTTAGACCTAGTTGGAAAGAACCTTATATTGTGAAAGAGGTAATGAAGAAAGGTGCGGTTAAGTTGTTAGATATGGATGGGAATGAGTTGAGTTAACCAATGAACATTGACTGGCTAAAAATGTTCTATGTTTGAAATAAAAAAGAAGAGAGAGAGAGAAAGGAAAAAATAAATAATAAATAATAAACAAAGAAGTTTGATAGGTTAAAACCCAAGAGGGCAGCCTAGGCAAAAATTGAAGCAGCCTGGGCAAAAATTGGAGCAGCCTGCTAGTCCTAAAAATCCAAAAAAGGCAGGCTAGGCAACAATTATGATTAAAAATGAGAGAAAATTACTAATTAGAAAACCCAAAAAGGTTGGTTGGTGACATGAATAATTTTGTGTATGCTAGCTATACGTTTATGGTTGTTCCAAATTTAATGAAATAGAGTTAATAATAAAATTATTCTATATGCATTGTTTCAATTTTTGACCAAAAGGCTAAAATAAATTGCATAATAGCAAAAAGTGATGACAAATCAAAATAGAAAAATTTTGCATTCTTCATTCTAACATCATTTTATTTAAAGACTGACAATTATAGAGTTCATGGAAGTCAATAAGTGTGACGTGCATGCCAGCTCTGCCTTAGGCGATCTAAGAAAGCTTCAGTCAGTAAAGGCATGTCAAAGTCAGTTGTAAAATCAGAATTCCAAAGTTAAGCTCCATATTGGTGGCCAAGATGGCAAGGATCGTAACAAGTATCTTGGCGAAGGACAGCAAGTGGAACATACATCAAATACCTCATATGATCTACATCTATGATGTCAAGTAAGCAAAACCGTTTTTGCAGCCAGATCTAAAAAAAACAGAAGTTAAAAAAAGTGGCCTGCTAGGTTGAAAACCAGTAAGGACGGCCTAGGCAAAAGTTATGGGCGGTCTCCTAGTTTCAAAAACCTGCAAGGGTGGACTAAGTAAAAATTAAGACTAAAAATAATTATAAAAAAGCCTGCTATGTTAAAAAGCCGCAAGGGTTGCCTAAGCAAAAATTAGGGTGGTCTACTAGCTTCGAAAACTCGTAAGGGTAGACCAGACAAAAATTAGAACCAAAATAAAAAAGAGAGGCTTGCTAGTTCCAAAAACCCATAAGGGCGAACTAGGCAAAAATTAAAGCAATAAATAAATAATGACTTGAACTGAAAACCCAAAAGGGCAGTTCAGACAATTACCTGAAGCAGCAAGAGACTTTCAGTCAACCTTCGTAAATAGTTAGTTTTGAATTGATCCAGCTCGACTAGAGTTTGGGCTAAAATCAAAGGAATGGGAGAAAACTCGCCTTGTATTTGGTCTATAATATCTAGCACCTGTGGGTTGATATCACTATCAGAAGAGGCAAGTAGAAATTGACCAAGTAAACATAAGCAGAACATGTGCCCCCATGCTTTGGTGGGAGCCAAACGGGATGCACAAAAATCAATTAAAGGATCAAGAACTTTGAACTTTGAAATTTGAAATTTGAAATAGCATTTGCATTTTTTATGAGATTTTGAGGATAATATGAGAAATTCTATCTGACGATCACTAAGATATCCAAGAATGGCTTCAAAATCCTTGACTATAGGACACAACTCAAAATTACTAATTTTAAAAGTCCTAAATTTTATATTCCAAAAGGAAGCCATGGCATGTAAGAAAGGTTGGTTTAATTTGATGTTTTCTAATTTCATACCAAGATATCTGTTTCCAGTGGATAACTTCAAGGCTCTTGAATAAATTCTTCATCTTTGTCAAATTTTCCTCGGTTATAGTCTCTGGTTTGGGATTAGTTGTTAAAAGAAAATTATTCAAAATTGTTCTTGTGCTTTTAAAATACGGTAGTGAAGGATTTAAATAAGAGAAAGTCTACACATCAATTCAAAAAAGGACTTCTATCATTACTCAAAATAGTAAATTAATACAGGAAAAGGAAGTGGGGCCTATGGCTATTCGTAGTAAGTTTTTTAAAAAAAGGTCAAAAAGAAAAAAAAAGAAGTAAAAAAAAAGGTAAAAGAAATCAAATTGAAAGGTGGGAGTGAATACAATATTATTACAAAAGTTAGTGTTATTATAAATGCATTAGTTATAAAGTCCATCAATAAATACAATATAAGACAATCACTAGGAGGGGGAAGGTTGTCTATAATCAATTAAGGCTTTTAAAAAATCATCGCCTGTAGGCAGAGAATGAGTGTCACGGCCATCGGCCCCATCCCTTTGACGAAGAAAAAGCACTACGATCTCTGAAACTCTAGAACTGGTAGTCGTGGAAGCCCGCTCTAAAGAAGTCATCGCCTAAAGGTGGAGGAGAATTTCATGGTCATCAACCCAGTCTCCTTAATGAAAAAGCACCAGAATCTTTAAAACCTTAGAACCGATAGTCCTTGAAGCTCTACTCCGACTAGTGAAATAACCTCTTAAAGTGAGCAGCATTTTGGCGACTGGCATTTAACTCATTTTGCAACTTTCTATTATGTTCCTCAAGTATCCTCTGTGAGCTAGATAGAGAAAAGGAAAATAATATACATTTTCATACATACATACAACATAGGCAGACATGAAATAGTAACACGGGCAATGTAATTCAGATCGAAACCCTTAGGATCAAGTGATGAGCTAAAATAAGGTGGTGGTGCCATAAAAGGAACGAATGAAGATGTTTGGGGGTAAGCCAAAGCTACACGAAATGCTCTGGCTTGATCATGAGAAAATTTGATAGATGAAAATGGTGGGCCGCTTGACTGTCCAATTTCCTGCAAGGCTTATATGGAATTAGATAATCTAAAAAAATTATGCACACTATATTTGCATATGAGAAATTGACCTAAAATGAGCCGACCTCGGACTACTATATGAAGAAGACCCTTCCTCTTCCTCTTCATCCCCTCTTCTTCGTCATTACCATTATTAATGCCCTCCCCATCTCTCCTCTCCACCATCATTGTTAGCACCCTCATCTTCTTATTCATCTTCCTCCCCATAATCACCATTGCCCTATTCTTCTTCCTTCTCATTTCTTCTTCTTCTTCTTCTTCTTCTTCTTCTTCTTCTTCTTCTTCTTCTTCTTCTTCTTCTTCTTCTTCTTCTTCTTCTTCTTCTTTTATCTCATTATCAGAAGCCCTTTGGATGTCGGCAGAAGAGACATCAAAATTCAAAAGATGTTCCTGGATAAACCTATCATATGGGACTCGGTTAGCAAAAGCAAAAAAGACTTTGCATCATAACCACCCCGAGCATGTCACCAAGCATCTTCCAGCATAGATATACTATTCAACAAATATATGGGGATATTTGTGGGCACCCTCCATTAGCTTGGACTAAGGAATCAGTTATGTACCTAATCACTAAGAAACCAACAACTAGAAACTAGCTCGACAAGGATTTGATAGAAATTTTGCTAGGGCAATGCTGCATTAATGGTTACAGTCCAGTTCACCCGCTCCTTAACTCCCCACCATTCGGAGTCTACCTACAAAATTTTGACTTTTGTAAATTTCAATAATACTGATGATTTTTTTCTTTTACCTTTTCCCAGGTCAATCTGCTTAAATGGTAGCGTTGAGAGTGTACATAGTGAGAGCAGGGCCTTTCTCTGTGACCTAATAGCCAGAACTTCAATCTTAGGTACTCAACCCTCCGTTTAGAAAATATAGGGATTGTCATATGCCGATGCTCATATGCCCAGAGCTGCAATTAATCAAAATTCAGGATTATGGTAATTTGTTGATTGAATCAATAAGCTGTGGGAGTCATTATACCTCAGCAATGACCTTGAAGTCAGTAAATGAACATATATTTTGGCAAAGTTTGTCAAAACCATGATAAATACAAAAAAGGTTGGATTCCCCCTAGTTGTAGTGTAGCACACTATTAAGGGTTGCCAGTGCCCGTAGTACCAATAAATGGATAGCTGATTCGGTACTACACAAGATGGTAGACCAAAGCAAATATAGTAAGAATCCATGAGTATATTGTTTAGCTTTTTTTTACCAAAGACTGGCCGAAAAAAACGCCATCCAATATTCTCAGATAGACTCATATTATTTTTGGATGGTTCCTCTATCGAGAGGTCAAGGCCTAGCAAGCGATGAATTTCAGCATGAGTTACAGGTTCGTCTATAAATGGGACGGGGATGCTGTGACAAGGGATACCCATTATAGAGGAGAAGTCAACTAGGTTGATAGTCATTTCTCCCACTGACAAATGAAAAATGTGGGTGGTATCCATCCACCATTCTGCTAATACATGGATCAAACTTCTGTTAATTTGAAATTTTTTTGTCAGCAATTGAAAAACAAAATCCTTAAACTCACACTCTCGGATCATCCGCTTGACCAGAGGCAGTGCTTTATTGTACCATTCACGGGCTTTTTAAATGCACCCACCACCACAGACCTTACAATTGTCAGCCTGTAACAAAGCAGATAAGTTATAATTTGTGCTTTTAGTTCACATGCAAAATAAGCGAGACCAAATTTCCTTGTTTTAATTTTTAGAATAAGTCCTAATAATTTATTTTTTTAAGCACTTTATTTTTCTAGGAAGTTTGTTCTCTTAATTCTTTTTATACATGCAAAGTAATATATATTTTTCATAAATAGGTCCTAGAAATCCATTTTTACAGCACTTTAATTAATATTTTGTTTTTTCATAAATAGGCCTTAATAATTAATCTTAGGAATTTTAATTTTTTCCTTAATTTTTTTATACATGAAAAATAAATAGGTCTTAATAGTTTATTTTTATGAATATTTTTTCTTAATAATTTTTTTAAGATGCTAGTAATTTATAATTTATTTTAGACATCTTAGCTTTTCTTTAATGAATTTTCTTTGCACATTATTGACATTATTTGTGTTTTAAGTATTTAAATTACAGTAAAATGATAAAAGATGACACTTACTTGAGTTTTTTTGCCCCAGTTGCGGTGTTCAGGTAGTGCAACCAAAATTGAAATCCTGCGGTGCTCGTGGGCCCAGATATAAAAAAGTATGTTGGTATTTGATTGGGTGCAAGCCCTATAAGTGTGACAAATTTGCTCCATTTGCAAGGTAAAATTATAGAAGTTGAGAATGGCTTAAGACGAAGGAAAAACGAGAATACTGAATGTTTATACTGTGGATGAAAATGTGATTTTGTAGCAGATTGTTAAAACAACTATACTACCATCTATATAGAGAAAAGAGATGGGATTGAGTCACGATGAAGTAAAGTAAAAGTAATAAACATATATATAGTAAATGACAGATAAAGTTGGATTTGTATCAGATGACTTTATTTATTTTTGGATTTTATAAAAGCATTATTAGGCTTGCAACAGATATTAAAAGGACAAAGCATAACTTGACATGATATTAATTATTGAACCATATAATTTATCAGAGTTTATGATAAATTTGTAGAAGCATGAGGGGTTTAGTTTGAACATTGAATTTGTAGACTCTCAAGGCCACAGTAAATTGATATTTATTGTTGGATTAAATGTATGTGTGTCTAAAAATATTTTATCAGTAAAAATATGTTTCCTTACAAAGGGCAATGATATATAAGGAGGTACCCAACATAGTAGATAGTTTAAAAATAGCTAAAATTTTTAAAATTGATATTTTTTGCAGATATTACGGGTTTATTGAAGCACCCAAACTTTTTTCTTAGAAGATCAAGAATTTAATCCAAATTTTTTTGAAGTATCAAACACAGAGTGTTTGCAGTTATAATAGAATTCCAGACTTGGATCAACACAATTCCTAGAAGCTTGGATTTATTGAAGCATCTATTAGAAGATTTTGGATTTATTTGAACCATCTAGATCACCTCGGGTTTATTTAAAGCACCCAATTTATTGAAGCATCTGCTAGACTAGCTCGAGTTTATTTGAATCACCTGAACCGGATTGGATTTATTGAAGTATCCACTAGAAGATTCCTAGTTTATTTGATATAGTCGGACTAGACCAAGTTTGTTGAAGCATTCGAGGTCATTTTAGATTTATCAAGAGTATATTGCTTTCCACTCTCTGAATAAATTTAAGATCGTTTAAACATGGAACAAAACTATAGACCCTTAATTTTAGCCCAACATAAATTTAGTCCCAATGAAAAAGCCTTAGATAAATTGGGTCACAATTAAAAAGCTCAAATCAAATTTTGTCCCAATTTAAATCCCCAAATTACTAAACTGGCCCTAGAAATAGGCCATGAGTTTGTGGCCAATTCGCCTGTCCATTTAACTTTCTTAATCCTATTTAAATTCAGAGTTTTTTTAGATAAATATGGAGTTTCTTGATAAGATTGGACTTCAAAGGGATTAAACCGGATTGAAACCTTAATTAAACATTATAAAAGGGACAAAAGGAATTAGCAGAAGATTATGAACAGTCAGCATGCAACAACCTAAACAAAAACACTAAAAGACACAGAGAGAAAAAAGAAATAACAACCAAAAGAAGGCAAAAAGAAACATAGTAAACCTTGAACCACATTGTTTAACCAAATCCCCATTGATCCAAACCTACAATATTTTTCCAAGGTAGAAGTAATTGTGCAATTCAAATAAACGAGGCTTGTTTTAAAATTAGATTTTTGGTGGAACCAACAACGTCATTATGGTCTCCTATACTCTTCTTTATTTAATTTAACAATTTTACATCTTTGTTTGTCTTGTAACCTTGCAAGATTCACTTTACTTTAATTTAGTTTTTTTTATTATATGTTAAAACCCTATTTCTATAATTAAAGTCGTAATTTAGTGGTTAACCTTTAATTTCATAACCAAAACCCTAATTTCATAATTAGAATCCTAGTTTTATAATTTAGACCCTAGTTTTGCATTAATTCTACCATTCATAACAAAACAAATCCAAACAAATGTTATGATTAACCCTAATTTCATGTTGTTTGTATGATGATTAATTATATGTTTGGATTTATTTTGTTATGAATGGTAGAATTATATTTGCTCATTATTTGGATTTTAAAGTATCTGTAAAAGACATGTTTTCACTTGTGGGTACCTTATTTATCTAAATTGTTTATTTTTAATTTATTTTCAGGACAATTGTAAGGGATATTTTTTCACTCTTTTATGGGTGTCCTATTTTATTTGTGTTTTTTACTCGAATATTATAAGAGCATATTTTTATCTCTCATGGGTGTCCATTTTATTATTTGTTTATTTTATAGAATGATGGATGTTTGTTTATTTTATTTAATTATATATAATATGGATAATATCATAATAATATAAAAATTTAATAATATTTAGACTTGAAAAGAAGGTCAGTTCCAATGAATCGGGTGTTATGAGGGTGTTGGGCCAATTTCTCACATTCCAATGCGTATCCAACTTTTTGAACCCAATATAAGTTAGGGATTCCTTAAGAATCGAGTCATTCACCCTTTCTATTTTCTTTTGTCCTGATGGCACTCATATTTCTCTGGACTTAGGTTCGTGTTCTCTAAAGCCCAGAGCCTAGTAGTGTAAAAGTCGCAAGAACCATTCCACCGGGAGTGGAAGTGAAAATTCTTGCTCACAACTACTTAACTCTGAATAAGTAGTATCTTATTTTTATTGACACCCCAATTTCTGTTACCCGAGTTTGTATTTTGTTTCTTGAAGAGCCCTTTGTTTCTAATTAATTAATATGTTCAAATATTTTCTTCTAATTATCTATTTATTACTTAACTATTCATTTGATTCTTTGGCAAATTGTTATTGAGCTATTTCTATCTGACTCTCGATTGAGTTATTTATCTAATTTTATTGATATTCTAATTCCTCTGTTGAGTTTATTATTGAGCTATTATTATCGACTTTGATTTTTATGTTGATTTTAATCTATAATTATTAAATTTCTCTGATTATTCTGATAAGATTGCTTTTTAAGCTTATTGCTTGATCTCCACTGTTGTAACATGACCCAACTCTGGTGGGAGTTAAACCACTAGACAATGTACATTGGTGTTCTGTTATGAGCAAAAAGGGGGAAGTTACTGCCTAAAATACAACCAATGGCTGCTCTATTCTGAATATCACAATATGTACTTGTTATACTTGTGATTATATATTATCTATGCATTTTTTAATCTTGTAAAGTTTATTTATTTCTAATATGTTGATCACTCCCTTTCACACTCTCTATGCCTATGCTTCTATTTAAGTTATTTATTGATTATCTCACCTAGTCGCACATTAGGTTATGATTCACTAAGTTGATAGCTCACCCCTTGTCACCATTATTTTTTCAGATTAATGATCTTTAGGTTGAAGCATTTGGATTCCTACTTCCTAGCTATTCACTCTATTGATTAGTGCTAGAAGCAGTTTATGTAATAATGAATAAAGTTCATAACGTATTTTTGTTCTGTAGTTCTTTGCTGGGTACAATGTAATAATAAAGGTTGTACTTATGTCTATAAACTTCAAATATAAATAAGGGTATATTAATATATGTTTCTGCAAAGATATTAGATGATCTGAACATGTTCTAAAGAAAGTTCTTCATGGTATCTAGTGACTTTAAGTTGACTCGAACCCTAGGACTATTCACCCTATCTTTCCCTATTCAAACTGGGGGTGGGGTGTGATACATTGAAGTCATCTAAGCAAAGCCATAGAGAACATTACCCTCTGCCAATCTATGTAGAAGGTCCTAATAATCTGTAAGCCTCTAATCATTCATTCCATTCGCACTTACTAAGACATCAATGTGATTTCTAAAATAGCTCCTTAGAGATACCAAATCAAAGTTGTTCCAAAAGAGAGCCAGTCCCCCACTATGACCTATACAATCAATTGAAAAAACATTTTCAAAAGTAATATGAAATTTGACCCATTCAATTCTATGTTTAGAAGTTAGTGTTTATGAGAGAAACACAAAATTTGGCCTATGTCTTAGAGCGAACTCCTTGAGGAGCTTAGCTGTGCATGGGTTGCCAAGCCCACGGTAGTTCTAACTAATGTAACTCATTGTTGATGGCGGCTCTGAAGATCAGAGCTCACTTCTTCAGAGCTACCCTTTTGGAATTGACAAGAACATGTTCAATGGTTAGAAGACCAGTTACATCATAAGAGGATTCAAAGTTTGCATAACAACGCTTATTACTTGGGGCTACAACATTTGATCCTTCCTCTTGTCCCAAGTTTTTGGATAACACAAGTAAACCCTCAACAAGATTATTTTGAGGAGCCACACACAATTACTAGAAGTGAAATTATCTACAAAGTTATTACAGTTATTAAAAGCTCATTAATATCTTGCATGGAGAACCGAAGCCACTTATCTCCATCGGAGGCCCTAAATCTACCAGTAGAAGCTAGCATCTATGAACCATAGGGCCTTGAGATGGAATCAGAATTGACATCAATAAGCTTGTCGTAAAGCTTCTATGAATGTCCTAGGGTCTATAGTAAAAACAGAAGGGGGGAAGCCTCTCATATTTGAAAATTACCCATTGCCAGTAATCATCATTAACGTTAATCTTCAATCTTCTTTTAAGAGGTAGCCAAACATCAATACAAACTTTAATCCTCATGTAAGCCATCATAGCCTTGTATCATTGTTCGAATCAGATTCCATGAATCTTTCAAGAAAATTCCCTATAAGAATTGTTGTATTCCTGGACATATAATTCCAAGGTAAATCATGAACTTGTACCCAAAACGGAGAGAAAAACAATGGGACCCTTGCTAGGATTTCGTTCTTGTCTAGTCTATGAAGAATCATATGATTTCAATCAAAAGTCCGAGGCACAAATCTAAAACCCTAAGATATCGGCTTCATGGAAAAACTAAAATAGATAGGATGAATTTCCCAAATCCTTAACATGAACTTCCTTAAAAGGTCACCATAATGACGCCATGGATTGCTACATCACTTGGAATTTTAGTGGTCTTAAAGTCAGAATTCTTCCTACTAAACATAACTCGTTATTTTCCACATCTGAACTTTTACGTTTTGCAAAATTTAAGAGCAAACCAACTGAGTCCTCTTCCTCGAGAGATAGCCAACCAAGCACTTCATCTATTGATTGTTGATTAATGCTACTCATTGATGATGAAAATAATAAAAGATTGGGGTAAACAACGATAAAAATCAAAGGAATCTTTGGAAAAACCCTAACAAAACCTTGTTACAGGAACAAAACTCCTAATCTTACTACAAAAGCAAGACTTAAGAAGAGGACAATGCAACAATTTTTAAACAAAATTTTCATTTTATCTTTACATACTCGTCTTTGGGTTTATTTTATTCATATATAACTATTAATTGGTCACATGGTCAATAATTTTATAATTTCATCTAAAAATAAAATAAATAGGGAATTTGACAAAAAAAAAATACCATTGATTATTACACTAATAAATTATAGACGTTAGTAATCTTAACTAGACTTTATTGGACTAAAATGCCACTCTCAATCCCTTAAAAAAAGAAAAAGAAAATGCATAAACAACATGTTCTCTCTCCTAGGCTCTCTCTTTCTCTCCGCCCTCTGATGTATTCTTTTATTTCTCTTTTATTTTTCGATCTCTTCTTTATCTTTCTCTTATTCGATCACTTCTCACTTTTTCTCTTTGCCAATCTCATCTCTATCTTTCGTTGTGCTAATATTTTTTGTTCTTTGTGACTCCATTTGTTGGCGACTGATTTGCTTTATCTCACCCAAGTAAAAAGGTAAATTGAGTTAGTTCCTTTTTTTCTTTAAAAAATATAAGAGCTAACATGAGAAGATGTCGAGCTAATATTCAGGGGTTGAATTTCAAAAAAGACGTTGTCTTATACTTGAATAGTAATATAATCATTTTTTTGTTTTTTTAAATGATATTATTATAAATCTTTGTCTTCATCCTTCATTCCTCCTCTGTTTCCGTTATTTGTATATATGAGTTATTTTGGTGTGGATATTAATTTGATATGATTTGGTATTAATTTGATGTTAGTATAATTGAAATGAGTATATTTTTAGTATGATATGAGCATATTTTCATCGATATAAGTTTGATATGAGGTAATGTTATTGATATGAGTAGATATGAGCTTGTACTAGTTTTATATGAGTTTGAAAATAAGTCAGTATTATTAATATGATTATAAAATGAGTTAGTGTTATTGATATGAGTATATTTTTATTGATATGAGTTGGTTTGGGTTAATATGATTTTTGATATGAGTTTTTATGACTTGGTATAATTTGTATGAGGTAGATATGAGTTTGGTATGAGTTGGTATGAGTTTGATATAGATTAGTATGAGTTGATATGAGTTTGAAATATTTTGGTATGAGTTGGTATAAGTTGATATGAGTTAGTATGAGTTGTTATGAGTTTGATATGAGTTAGTATGAGTTGATATAAGTTTGAAATTAGTTGGTATGATTTTGGTATGAGTTGGTATCAGTTTGATATGAGTTAGTATGAGTTGGTATGGTTTGTATTATTGATATGAGTTGGTATGGGTTAGTATGAGTTTTGATATAAGTTGTCATGACTTAATATAATTGGTATGAGGTTGATATGAGTTGGTATAAGGTTGATATGGGTTAGTATGAGTTAATATGAGTTTGAAATTAGTTGGTATAAGTTGATATGAGTTAGTATGAGTTGGTATGAGTTTTATATGAGTTTGTATTATTGATTTGAGTTTGATATGAGTTTGTATTACTATTATGAGTTTGAAATATTATTGATATGAGTTAGTATAATTGGTATGAGTTTGATATGAGTTTGTATGAGTTTGATATGAGTTAGCATGCGTTGATATAAGTTTGAAATTAGTTGGTATGATTTTGGTATGAGTTGATATCAGTTTGATATGAGTTAATATGAGTTGGTATGAGTAAGATATGAGTTTGTATTATTGATATGAGTTTGATATGAGTTGGTATGAGTTAGTATGGGTTTTTGATATAAGTTGTTATGGCTTAGTATAATTGGTATAAGGTTGATATGAGTTTTGTATGAGTTAGTATGAATTTGATATGGGTTAGTATGAGTTGATATGAGTTTGAAAGTAGTTGGTATGAGTTGGTATGAGTTGATATGAGTTGATATGAGTTAGTATGAGTTGGTATGAGTTTGATATGAGTTGAAATGAGTTAGTATGAGTTGGTATGAGTTTGATATGAGTTTGTATTATTGATTTGAGTTTGATATGAGTTTGTATTACTGTTATGAGTTTAAAATATTATTGATATGAGTTAGTATAATTGGTATGAGTTTGATATGAGTTTGGTATGAGTTGGTATGAGTTTGATATAAGTGTATATGAGTTGATATAAGTTTAAAATTAGTTGGTATGATTTTGGTATGAGTTGGTATCAGTTTGATATGAGTTAGTATGAGTTGGTATGAGTCTGATATGAGTTTGTATTATTGATATGAGATTGATATGAGTTGGTATAGGTTAGTATGAGTTTTGATAAAAGTTGTTATGACTTAGTATAATTGGTATGAGGTTGATATGAGTTTGGTATGAGTTGGTATGAGTTTGATATGGGTTAGTATGAGTTTGAAATTAGCTAGTATGAGTTGATATGAGTTGGTATGGGTTTGATATGAGTTTGTTTTATTGATTTGAGTTTGATATGAGTTTGTATTACTGTTATGGGTTTGAAATATTATTGATATGAGTTTGAATAATTGGTATTAGTTTGATATGAGTTTGGTACACTACAAAAAATATTCGGCATTTGCAACGGAAATCTGCGACGGACATGTTTTCGTCGCAAATTTGCTATGGATCTGCGACAGATTTGCGACGGAAGGACAAGTCAGAGGAATTTTGAGAAATTGATCGCAAATCCGTTGCAAATCCGTCGCAGATCTGCGATGAAAATCATTCCGTCGCAAATAATCGTCGCAAAAGTTGGCGCGGAAACTTGGCGCGAGAGAGAAAACACTAAAAAAACCAATTTGCAATGGAGATCTGCTACCATCTATTGCCGTCGCAAATTTCACTATAAAAATATTCGGAATTTTGCGACGGAAATCTGCGACGGACATGTTTTCCATCGCAAATTTGCTACGGATCTGCGACGGACATGTTTTCCGTCGCAAATTTGCTACGGATCTGCGACGGATTTGCGACGGAAGGTCGAGTCAGAGGAATTTTGAGAAATTGGTCGCAAATCCGTTGCAGATCTGCGACGAAAATCAGTGCGTCCCAAATAATCGTCGCAAAAGTTGGCGGGATTACTCCCGCCGAGAATTTTTGCAGAAAATGTTACGTCGCAAATCCGTCGCAGATCCGTAGCAAAATTGCGACGGAAACATGTCCGTCGCAGATTTCCGTCGCAAATGCCGAATATTTTTGTAGTGAAAAATTGAATTTGGCTGAGTTTAATGCCGTATAATTTTTTCTTTCTTTTTCGTGTCACTTGATCTTGGCTGAGTTTATAGCATTCTGGAAATTAGAAGACTAGTGCAGGAAGTAGAGGTGTAGTTTACATATTCCTATTTTATGTTTTATTATATATTCTATACATTTCTTTTCTAAAATGGTAGTTGAAGAATTTCAATTAAACTGGACTCGTAAGTCAAGAACCTGTGTTGTTTACATCCAGCATCAGGGACAATATTGCATATGGAAACGAAGGAGCAACCATGGAAGAGATAAGAGTTGCAGCTGAACTTGCCAATGCAGCTAAATTCATTGATAAACTACCTCAGGTTCTTACCAGTCACCATTAATCAATTTTCAGCACGTAATCTTCCTTGGTTATGTGATTGATTCTTCATTAAATTTTTATGATGGGATTTTGTGTCCAGGGAATGGATACCATGGTTGGTGAGCGTGGAACTCATCTGGTGGGCAGAAGCAGAGAATTGCAATAGCAAGAGCGATCTTAAAAGATCCATGAATTTTACTCTTAGATGAAGCTACCAGCGCACTTGATGCAGAATCTGAAAGAATTGTTCAGGAGGCGTGAGACAGGATTATGCTCAACAGAACAACTGTTATTGTTGCCCATCGTCTGAGTACAATTAAGAATGCTGATATGATTGCAGTTATCCACCAAGGAAAAATGGTTGAAAAAGGTAGCTACAGAAATAGACCAAATCTTGATACTTGCTGTGAGAAATGATATTCTTGATACTGAATTGTTTATCATTGTTTGATACTGTCTGCAGTTTCAAAATCTAATTTTTTTTTCATATATTCTGAATCTTTCTGTGAGTTTTGATTCGTATCTATAACTGACCTTGTAACAAGATGCTTTGTTTGATATTGGAAACTGGATGTTAACAAATATATCCAGTTTCTTTCTAACCTGTATAAAGTCTTTTTTAAATGTGAAATTTCATTGCTCCCAGAAATTAGCTCATATTCTAATTTAGTTTTATAATGCCTTGATTACAACTAGCATTTATTATTTTTTTCCTGGCTGCAATAAATCACAGATTTTTTTTGAGATTTTGATCATTAATGTTAAAGAGACGAGGAGATGGATATGACTAAATTTGTTTGTGTTAATTGATTAGGTACACATTCTGAACTACTTGCAAATCATGATGGAGCATACTCTCAGCTTATACGATTACAAGAAGTAAATAATAATTCAGAACATGCTGCAAATGAGCATATAAAATCAAACATTTTTTCGGAGTCTTTTGGACAGTCAAGTCAAGGAAATTCCTTGCGAATGTCCAATAGTCAGGGATCATCTGGAGTTCGAAATAACGGAGGCCCCTCATTTGGTTTATGCACAGGACACAGTGTCTCTGAAAACTCCCAAGAAAAACAGAAGTTTCATAAAAACAAAAGCAGTCTCCAGAGGTCTCAATCTGCAGGCTAGCATGCCTGAACAAGCCGGAGATTCCAGTGCTTATAGCTGGATCTGTAGCTGCAAGTATCAGTGGTGTAATATTACCTATGTTTGGTATACCAATTTCTAGAGCGATCAAAGCATTTTATGAACCACCTCGTGAATTAAGGAAGGATACTAAGTTCTGGGCAATAATCTTTATCATGATTTTGTATCGTTTTTGGCATATCCAACACAATTATACTTTCAGCAGATGGAGCAATGGTGCGTGCTCTGGTTGGAGATACATTAGCTGAGATGTTTCAAAACATTGCATCAGCAGTAGCAGGTCTAGTCATAGCTTTCATTGCTAGTTGGCAATTGGCCTTCATTATTCTTGTACTATTTCCTCTCATTGGAATCAATGGATATATTGAAGTTACGTTGCCAGTAAAGTTATTGGTAGCTTTCTTGCGTTCATTTGATTTCTTGTAATTTGATGTTCTGAGGTTCTGAGGTATGATTGTTATTTTCTTTGATAATTAAGCATTACATGTTACTTATAATGATTGTTCTGTTAATGAGTTTTTTGAAACTTGGTTCTATTGTATTTAAACCAGGAGAGCGATAAAAAAGATGAGTCTGCCCAGAATGCCGACTCAAAGAAAAAGGCAGACTCTGACTCAGAAGAGGAAGAACAAGATAATCAACAGAAGGAGAAAGTTGTATCAAACAAGAAGAAAAAGGTAGGGGCATATGAACTGCATAAGAATAGGGACCCTTGAATGATTTCTCTTTTAATATAATATAATTTGCTAGTGGTTGGGGATCTAGATATTGAATGATTTATTTTACTTTATTTCTCCATTTGAATTATGACTTATATTTGCATGTTACATATTGGGGATTTTTCATTGTTGAAGTGCTAATTCATCTGCTTTGAATTTTCAGATGCCTTTACATTGTGCTAAATGCTCGGGCTAGATTCGTCTAAATTTAATATTAATTATAGTTTTGAATCCCAAGTATTTGGGCTGATTGCTAAATCATACAGCTACTATATATTCTATTATCTTGTGAGAACGTGTCTCTCATCAGATCTTCATTTTATTTTGTAGGGAAAGCGTGGTATTGAGAAGCAACCTTTTCAGCTTCCTGATTTCATTGCAGCCACTGGCATTGAGAAAATTAGACAGGTGGTTATTATGCGATTAATCTTTTACATGTTTGTGCTTCTCCATAAAAAAAAGGTCTTACCATTGCTTGGACACTTTTTCTTTCGCAAACACACACATGCATATAATTTTCTTGTTGAAATGAGCAGATCCTTTAGCAAATATAATTATTCTTTGATTTGCCTTGGTAACTTTTTGTCATGCCTTTCTAGTTTAGGATTTTGGAACAATCATCCATTAAAAAAGTTTTTTTGATAGCCAGTGTACTTGCCATACTCTTTATGTGGCATTTGTTCAGTTGGATCTACTGGAGATCAAACTAAAAGATCTTGTTATTACTTATGGCTTGATAATTTACTGCATTATCTTCTTATGTAGGCTTACATTGAAAAAGAGGACAGTAAAAAGTTAAAACAGAAGCAACGTGAACGTATGCAGCCAAAGATGGGAAAAATGGATATCGACTATCAGGTTTGTCAGTTTCCTTGAATTGTTTTAAGATGATGTGGCAATTTTTTCTTCCATTTCTGTTATCCTATTAGCACAATGGGTCTATTTTTCTTTTTAGGTTCTCCATGATTCATTTTTTAAGTACAATATCTCAGGTTATTGTTACATTTTAAATGAAGTTTTATTTCTCTAGTTGCATATCATTGACAAAGAAGGTAGGTTCAGTGGGTGTTATATTACAATTGTTAGTTGTTTAGAAAGGGATAATAGCACAACAAAGAATCTTCTAGTGGCATTAAGCTCTTGTTTTTTGTGAATGTGCAATGAGATTCATTCATTACTATAATCTGAATGCATCAGAATCTCCATATATCGGGAGAAATTACGGGCATTGACAGCTTGAAGGAACATCCAAATGTACACAAAGATCAATCACAGAAACTATAATTTGTCTCTCTAATACATCCAAGCTCTAAACACACTTCAATGGTTGAGAAAACGTGTATCATATTATTCTTTTCATTTACTCTTTTTAATATTATTTGCAGGTTAATAATGATGATGCAAGTCATGATTCAATGGAAAATGATAATTGAAGATCTATATTGTTATTTTCAAGATAGATTATTTATAGTAGTGTTCTTAACACTTGTATAGTTAAATTGTAAAATATTTTATTCTATTGAAGATTAATAAAAGAATTATTTTTATCAATGTAATTAGTATTTTTTTAGATTGTGTTTAAATGTTCCAAATGTATTTATAAAGTTCTCATAAAATTAATTGATAATACAAATAGTTCCAATAAAAATCAATATTAAATTACTACGGATTTGCTACGAATCTGCGACGGATATTTGAAATCTATGACGGAATCTGCGACGGAATCTGTGACGGCAATCTGCGACGGAATCTGTGACGAATTTGCGACGAAAATCTGTGACGGAATCTGCGACGAAATCTGCGACGGAAATCTGCGACGAAATCTGCGACGGCCTGTCGCAAATTGAAAATTGCGACGCCTTTTTTATTAACGGATCGTATCCGTCGCAAATCGGTCGCAGATCGGTCGCAAGACTTGATTTGCGACGGATTCTGTCCGTCGCAGATAGCGTGTTTTTTTGTAGTGGTATGAGTTGGTATGAGTTTGATATGAGTGTATATGAGTTGATATAAGTTTAAAATTAGTTGATATGATTTTGGTATAAGTTGGTATCAGTTTGATATGAGTTAGTATGAGTTGGTATGAGTCTGATATGAGTTTGCATTATTGATATGAGTTTGATATAAGTTGGTATAGGTTAGTATGAGTTTTGATATGAGTTGTTATGACTTAGTATAATTTTTATGAGGTTGATATGAGTTTGGTATGAGTTGGTATGAGTTTGATATGGGTTAGTATGAGTTAATATGAGTTTAAAATTAGCTAGTATGAGTTAATATGAGTTGGTATGGGTTTGATATGAGTTTGTATTATTGATTTGAGTTTGATATGAGTTTGTATTACTGTTATGGGTTTGAAATATTATTGATATGAGGTTGTATAATTGGTATTAGTTTGATATGAGTTTGGTATGAGTTTTATATGAGTTAGTATGAGTTGATATAAGTCTTAAATTAGTTGGTATGATTTTGGTATGAGTTGGTATCAGTTTGATATGAGTTAGTATGAGTTAGTATGAGTCTGTTATGAGTTTGTATTATTAATATGAGTTTAATATGAGTTGGTATGGGTTAGTATGAGTTTTGATATGAGTTATTATGACTTAGTATAATTAGTATGAGGTTGCTATAGAATATTTTAATTGAATACATTTGATATTAGTTGTTCTCATTGATATGAGTTTGATCTGAGTGGATATGAGTTGGTACTAGTTACACATGAGTTTGATATGAGTTAGTATTATTGATATTATTTTTATCTGTAGTTGATATAAGTTTGATTTTGATGGTTCTGACTGTAGGGTATTGATGGATAGAATGAAAGTTATCGAAAGACGAATCTAATTTATGGACGGAATAATTATTCTCATATATTATGGTAGAACATTTGATGTCAGCATTAGCAAATATGTTGGCGGTGGTGCTAAATATGTTTTCCTAAATAGAATGGCTGACTTCAATAAACTTAAAAAATTAGCATCAGAGGCGCTTCATATTGACAACACATCAAATATGGAATTCAAGTTTGTTACTGGTATTGACCCACATCCTCTTTATGATGTAGTTAGGATATTCATGGACATTGCAATGGATGATACACTTAAGCATCCATTGATTGTTAGTGTTGAAGAAGGAGCATATAAATCAGGACATGGCAGTAATGATCCTCTCAATGAAAAAAAACTATACAAGTAGAGGCACCGAGTTTTTGTTCAAAACTAGAAGATACAGATGCAAGGGTTACACCAATTACTAAATCTATCCATGTAGCCCTGGAATATTATAAAATTGAACCTGGGCCAGAGTTTTAGCATACTGTGGTAGAACACAGTGATGAGATTCATTTTAATTGTAATAATGAGGTAGAAAATGGGACTACTGACAATGAAGAAACAATGACAAACTTGTTAGCATGCAGGAGCAATCCAGAATTGTTAGGAAAAAGTTATATATCTGAAGCGATTGAGGAGGAAAAAATATTTAAGTCAATGGATGATATTAAGACAACTGTGTCCTTCATTTTCAATTTAAGGTATTCAAGTTCAATACTTCTTTCTTTATCATGCGGTGTATTAATAAAAGTTGTACGTGGAAATTGAGAGCAAGAAGTCTTGGAGACTTAAAGGGTTATTGAATGGTGACAAAATATATCACTCAATATACATGTCCGAAAGATTTTGATCATAGTAGACACAGGCAAGTAACTAGTTAGGTTGTTGCAGAGTGTGTTGTTAAGAAGTGATTCATAAATCCTGGGAGGGTTTTCAAACCCAAGGATATTATCGAAGACATGCATAATAAATTTGGTGTTGAGATTAGTTATTTTGTTGTATGGAGGGGACGAGAGTATGCATATAAGAATATCAGACTTGGTACTCTAGAACAATCTTTCTCAATTCTTTAAACTTATTTGCATATGCTAGGCGAAACTAATCTGGGTACAGTTATGCATCTACAATGCACAGATGATAATCAATTTGAGTATCTTGTCTTTGCTTTTGATGCTTCTATAAAAGATTTTCAAAATTGTAGAGCTGTAATTAGTATTGATGGTACTTATGTGAAAGGAAAGTATCGAGGTGTGCTTTTCATTGTCGTTTATCACGATGCAAACCAACATATATTTTCTTTGGCATTCGGGATTGATGATTCAGAGGTTGAAGGAAGCTTTCAGTGAAAGACCAGATAATGTTATTATATCTGAAAGACACCTAAGCATTCAGAAGATTGTAGCATAGGTTTTCCTAAATGCATTCCATGAGATTTGCATGTATCACTTGTTAAAAAACTTGAAGTGAAAATTTAAATATATAACCAAGAACATTGAGAAGCACTACTACAAAACAGCTAAACCTTACACAATAAATGATTTCACTAAACTTTTGGTGGATTTTGCATTAGTATTTTCGGTGTAAAAGAATATCTAGAATGTGTTAGGCTGGATAGGTGGACATGGTCTCATATACATAGAAGGAGATATAACATCATGACGACTAACATATTCGAATCAGTCAATGCAGCACTTGTAAAGGCGAGAGAGCTTCCTATAACTGCTTTTGTTGATGAAGTTAGAAAGATGTGTCAAAGATGGTTTTATCAACATCGAAACAAGGCAGCGCAGTCCAAGGATTAAAATGTCAATGGATGTAGAAAAAAATTGAGGAATAGAATGATAAAAGCACAAAAAATGAATGTAAGCTCTTTATTTTTTAAAGTGTCAAGGTTTTTAATTTTTTTTCAGCAACTGTCATTATTTATGATATTATCTTGTCATGTCGTTATTTATATTTTGCAGATAGAGCGTGCTAGCAACAATAATACAATGTTAAGAACATTAATAAAAATTATGTTGTTGATATGGATAAGAGGACTTGTTGTTGCAAGAAGTTTCAGTTAGATCAAATTCCATGTGTACATGCTCTTGTGGTTATTAGAAATAGCAGCTATGACACTTATCATCTGTGTTCTCCATATTACTCGCGTGAGTATTGGTTTCAAACATACAAAGAAGTCATAAACCCAATTCCTCATATCAGTGATTGGTCTATCCTAGATCACATTCATAACGTCACTCTTTTACCACCAGATGTGCACACGTCAACTATGAGGCGAAAAAATGCAGGATTTCTTCACTAGGCAAAGATAAAACTCATCTGAGGTGCAACCGATGTCGTGAGTGTGGTCATAATAGATCTTCTTACCAAAATCATATTCGTTTGCACAGTTCTTCAGAAGCATCGACGGTTAACGAATAGAAATAATACTCATATCAAAGCAAGAATTATTTGTTCAATAAATTTGTTATTTGTAATGTTGATTTGTTGCAAAAATGATCCAGACTTTATTAGAAGTTGATCAATAACTACATATTGAGATTGTTATGGAAAAAAATTATTGAATTTTATTTATTATGTTATTGATACGAGTTTATTTTTATTGATATGAGTTAGATTAGTTGTGGCATGAGTGTATTTATATTGATATGAGTTATCATGAGTTTAGTATGAATGTATTTTTATTGATATGAGTTAGTATGAGTTTGGTATGAGTATAATATTATTGATATGAGTTTGGTATGAGTATAATTATATTGATATGAGTTAGTATGACTTTGGTATGAGTGTATTTATATTAATATGAGTTCGTATGAGTTTCGTATAAGTATAATTATATTGATATGAGTTAGTATGACTTTGGTATGAGTGTATTTATATTGATATGAGTTAGTATGAGATTGGTATGAGTATAATTATATTGATATAAGTTAATATGAGTTTGATATGAGTGTATTTTTATTGTATGAGTTAGTATGAGTTTGGTATGAGTATAAAATTATTGATATGAGTTTGTATGAGTTTGTTATGAGTGTATTTTTATTGATATGAGTTAGTATGAGTTTAGTATGAGTATAATTATATTAATATGATTTAGTATGACTTTGGTATGGGAGTATTTATATTGATATGAGTTTGATATGAGTATAATTTTATTAATATCAACTCATATGAGTTTGGTATGAGTATAATTATATTAATATCAATTCATATGAGTTTGGTATGAGTATATTTTATTGATATAAGTTAGTATGAGTTTGGTTTCAGTATATTTTTTATTGATATGAGTTAATATGAGTTTGGTATGAGTGTATTTTTATTGCTATGAGTTAGTATGAGTTTGGTATGAGTGTATTTATATTGATATGAGTTAGTATGACTTTGGTATGAGTGTATTTATATTGATATGAGTTAGTATGAGTTTGGTATGAGTATAATTATATTGATATCAACTCATATGCGTTTGGTATTAGTATATTTTTATTGATATGAGCTAGTATAAATTTGGTATGGGTGTAAAATTATTGATATGAATTAATATGAGTTTGATATGAGTGTATTTATATTGATATGAGTTAGTATGAGTTTGGTATGAGTATATTTTTATTGATATGAGTTAGTACGAGTTTTGGTATAAGTATAATTATATTGATATGAGTTAGTATGACTTTGGTATGAGTGTATTTATATTGATATCAGTTTGGTATGAGTATAATTATATTTATATCACCTCATATGAGTTTAGTATGGGTGTATTTTTATTTATATGAGTTAGTATGAGTTTGATATTAATGTATTTTTATTGATATGAGTTAATATGAGTTTGACATGAGTGTATTTTTATTGATATGAGTTAGTATAAGTTTGGTATGAGTATAATTATATTGATATGAGTTAGTATGACTTTGGTATGAGTGTATTTATATTGATATGAGTTAGTATGAATTTGGTATAAGTATAATTATATTGATATCAACTCATATGAGTTTGGTATAAGTGTATTTTTATTTATATGAGTTAGTATGAGTTTGGTATGAGTATAAAATTATTGATATGAGTTAGTATGAGTTTGGTATGAGCATATTTTTATTGATATGAGCTAGTATGAATTTGGTATGAGTATAAAATTATTGATATGAGTTAATATGAGTTTGATATGAGTGTATTTTTATTGATATGAGTTAGTATGAGTTTGGTATGAGTATATTTTTATTAATATGAGTCAGTATGAGTTTGGTATAAGTGTATTTTTATTGATATGAGTTAGTATGAGTTTGGTATGAGTGTATTTATATTGATATGAGTTTGATATGAGTGTATTTTTATTGATATAAGTTAGTATGAGTTTGGTATGAGTGTATTTTTATTGATATGAGTTTGATATGAGTGTATTTTTATTGATATGAGTTAGTATGAGTTTGATATGAGTATAATTATATTGATATCAACTCATATGGATTTGGTACGAGTGTATTTTTATTAATATGAGTTAGTATGATTTTGGTATAAGTATAAAATTATTGATATGAATTAGTATGAGTTTGATATGAGTTTATTTTTATTTATATGAGTTAGTATGAGTTTGGTATAAGTATAATTATATTAATATGAGTTAGTATGACTTTGGTATGAGTGTATTTATATTGATATCAGTTTGGTATGAGTATAAGTATATTGATATCAACTCATATGAGTTTAGTATGAGTGTATTTTTATTTATATGAGTTAGTATGAGTTTGGTATTAATGTATTTTTATTGATATAAGTTAATATGAGTTTGATATGAGTGTATTTTTATTGATATGATTTAGTAGAAGTTTGATATAAGTGTAATTATATTGGTATGAATTAGTATGACTTTGGTATGAGTGTATTTATATTGATATGAGTTAGTATGAGTTTGGTATGAGTGTATTTATATTGATATGAGTTAGTATGAGTTTGATATGAGTATAATTTTATAGATATGAGTTAGTATGAGTGTATTTATATTGATATGTGTTTGGAACATCCTGTGTCAACAAACTTTGTAACATCCTGTATGAACAGACTTCCATAACTCATGTCAAACTCATATTTCTTATAAGCATCCTGCATTAACTCAGAGCAACATTCAATATATGACATCAAATAATAAAATCTCATATAAATAAATATTTGCTTATTTTTTATTATGAACCAATTAATTGAGAATATTATTTTTCATATATACAATTTAAGTTATTCACAATATTAGTACAAAATATCAAAAATGTTATTCGTTATAATAAGCGTTATTATTCTTATTTGTAGCATGCACCCATAAATGAACTGCCGTGTTGTATCTAAATATTTTTATGTTTTGCTGATTGCAGTCCCATATGTTGAGGCCGACCGTCATTAAAAACTCAACAAATTTGGTAAAAAACATTCCGCAATCTTCACTGTTATAATATATTGACGTTATCAACTGTAAAAGATAAATAACTATCATTACATAATGACTAAGAATGGAGCTTACCCATCTTGGCGCGGACAAATATTATTCTCATAATTTATTATCAGCTTCGTACTCTTTTTATTCTCCAATTTGGGCCTATGATTGAAAATTTTAACATCATTTAAATCATGAGGCAACATCTCTACAATTGGCTTAACACATTTTGTTCTATCGCTTTTGCGAGTATCTGCATACAATGAATCATATATCTTTATTGACCACTCAGATAGATTTATTTCTATAAGAAATCAGTGGTATTCGGATTGTTTCACTGGTAGATAAATGATGTCAACATCCTTGACATGTTTACAATATAATTGCGTGGTCTTGGTCTCACACGACTAGCTGCCATGATCTTGACCTCACACGATATAATTGTGTGGTCTTGGTCTCACACGACTAGTTACCATGATCTTGACCTCACACGATATAACTGCGTGGTCTTGGTCTCACACGATTCGTTGCCATGATCTTGACCTCGCACGATATAACTGTGTGGTCTTGGTCTCACACGACTCGTTGCCATGATCTTGAACTCACACGATATAACCCCCATTCCAGACCGGTTTTACCCATTTACCGAGTAGAGCATATATAACATTTCATATATACCCATTCACTTCATATATATACCACATATTCTGCATGTATATACAATATATACTTACACAAATACCACATATACTCACATATGTATCATAAGTATTCACATATATACCATATACACGTATAAATAAACCGTATGAACAAAAGTTTGTAAGAAAATAAAATTTCTTTTATGTTAAAGTACCAAACCTTGCTTTTCCTTAGTCCTTATTCTATATCACTTCCTTTCCTTCCTTGTCTCCTTGATTTCCTTATAATCTTCTTTGTCACCAAACTCTTTAAATCAAAAGCCTTAAACTTAGGAAAAATCACCTCCTTCTTTCTTCTCTTATGGTTTGGATGAATTCATCATGCAAGAGGGGGATTTTATACTTTCTTTCCTTAGCTTATTTTGATACAAATGGAAGCCATAAGTGGTGAATAGATGTTGACTTCCATTGGTACACCTTATAGCAAAAATGGCCACTTTTAATTGGTCCATTTGCCTTCTTCCAATTGGTACACCTTATAACAAAAATGGCCACTTTTAATTGGTCCACTTGCCTTCTTCTTTTAATAAATGCTATATGGCTAATTATGATCCACTTTTGGGGTGGATGAATGCCTTAGGGCCATTTGTCCATCTCCTTTTCTTTTCTTCTTTTAACAAATGCTATATGGCTAATTATGTTCCTCTTTTGGGGTGGATGAATGCCTTAGGGCCATTTGTCCATCTCTTTTTTCATTTAATACTCATGCTAAATGGTTACTTATGATTGGCCCACTTGCCTCATTCTTTTATCTATTTATTTGGCAAGCCCTTAGGCTTCCTTTTATTCATATTTTGACCCCCCTCAACTTTCTTGTGTTGTAATTTTATAGTCTAGGGTGTGAAAATATCAAAATATCCTCCAGCGATTAATCGATTGTAACTTTTAAACCGTGCGTTTTCGGAAAAAAATGAAATCCACGGTTATGACCCGATTAATCTCGAGAATATTCTTCCGGGGTCGGTTATGGGCACTATTAAGAACTTCCGACACTTAATTTTTTAGTTTACATAGTTTCCCCTAACTTTTGAGAAATTTCCACTTAGGTCCTTTTGATATCCCTTCCTGACCTTGCTGTCTTTCTTTATTAATATCTTTTTACTCACAACTCTAAATTAAGTAATTCTTATTCCCACTGAAACTAGACATCCGGGGATACATTGTGTCAAAATTTTAGGTCGATCCAAGCTATATCTGATTTTTGACGGTCCTTTGAAATCAAGCCTACTATGCTGTCCTGAGGCAGCTTGCACATTGTCTACTAAATCCATCATATCTTATTCTGTACAACTCCAAATTGAGTAATTTCAAGTTATACATCTAGATAAAACACAAATAAACAATTAAGTCTTCTTTAATACTCTCTAATTCTGTCATTAACTTGGATGAAATTCGAGCTTAAGTTATAGGTTATGTTCTAAACTCCTTTGTTCTAAGCCTAAATCATATCCTCTATGTCTGTTTCTTACCAATCTGGAATTCGGGATGTTACAATAACAACTTATATCAAAACTCATACTAACCTATACCAACTCATATAAAACTCATATCAATAATACAAATTCATATCATACTCATACCAACTCATACTAAATCATATCAAATAACTTATATCAACTCATACCAACTTATAATCAACTCATATCAACTCTTACCGAACTCATATCAACTCGTACCAAACTTATACTAACTCATATCAACTCATACTAACTTATATCAATTTATACAAACACATATCAAACTCATACCAATTAAACTAGTTTATAACAACTCATATCAAAACTCATACTCACCCATACCAACTCATATCAATAATACAAACTCATTTCAAACTTATACCAACTCATACTAACTCATATCAACTCATACCAACTAATTTCAAACTCATATCAACTCATACCAACCTATATCAAACTCATACCAACTCATATCAACCTCATACCAATTATACTAAGCCATAGCAACTCATACCAAAACTCATACTATCCCATACCAACTCATATCAAACTCATATTAATAATACAAACTCATATCAGACTCATACCAACTCATACTAACTCATATCAAACAACACATACCAACTCATACCAAAATCATGCCGGTGTATTATCAACTCATATCAATTTATACCAACTCTTACCAAACTCATACCAACTAATTTCAAACTGATATAAACTCATACTAACTCATATCAAACTCATACCAATTCATACTAAATTCATATCAAACTCATACTAATTATACTAACTCATAACAAATCATATCAAAATTCATATTAACCCATACCAACTAATTTCAAACTCATATCAACTCATACTAACTCATATCAAACTGATACCAACTCTTACCAAGCTCATACCAACTAATTTAAAACTTATATTAACTCATACTAACTCATATCAAACCCATACTAACTCATAACAACTCATAACAAACTCATACCAACTCATACTAACCCATATCAAAACTTATACTAACTCATATTAAACTCATATCAATAATACAAGCTTATACCATATCATATCATACACAATTTATTCTTTCATCCGAAGTGTTTATATCACCACAACAGTAAAGCAAAAATCACCATTAAAATAATAAATTTCACCGAATACCAAACATTCCACAAATAAATTTCTATTATCGAAATCAAAATAAATACAATGAGTTAGAAGAGAAAGATCGAGAGAGAAACAGAATAAATATCTTTAGATCACAGTGAGAAACAGTGAAAAAATAACAGCTACTATAGAGAGAAGATAACAACTTTGACTTTAAAACGCTAAAATGGAAAGAGAGAGGAGAGAGATCGAGAGAGAAACAAGATAAATACATTTAGATCGCAGTGGGGAACAGTGAAGAAATAACGGCTACGGTATTTTGAACAGACAACAGCTTCGATCTTAAAACGCTAAAATAAAAAGAAATAGAGAGAAGAAATAATCGAAAATGCTTGACGGCGAGGGTTTCTTGCTTCGATAGAGAATGAAAATGAGAAGATGAAATTTAAAAATGGGGAGAGAAAAAAAATTACTTCTAAAAATATAAGCGAGTTTTTAATTTTTTAAAGGTATTTTTATTTAAAAAAGTATAATTAAAAATGATAGTTTAAAATTTATTAATATTTTCTTGGAGGATATTTATTTGACAAATTTACAAATATAATTTATTAACTATTATTTTCATTTCAAAATCTATAAGTTCAAAACAGTCACGCAGTCAAACCGCAGTCACAATCTACTCCTCGCCTCCTCCGCAGGCCAGAGATCTTGGCTTTGCCTCTCTTCTCCCTGGCACCGCTCTTGGCTCTCCCTCGCCATCGCCAACGCCTTGCTATCGCCACTGCCAGCGCCAGCCTTGCATTTGCCAGTGCCAACCTCGCCTCTGGTCAGTAGTAATTTAGGTAACAAATTGTTTGATTTGTATTCCCTGTAACACTCGTAAGCCATCATATAGCAATGTTTATTTTAAAAACAAACTTCAAGATATGAAAGAATGATAAAAAAAAAAAAGAAGTAGAATTAACCAAAGTGAAATGGGGAATTCCATTTTTTTCAGATATAAGGGACAAGAAAAACTATAGATAGAGGCTGAAAGGAACTTTCTTTGTAATGTTTAGAAATGGGCAAATGTTGAAGTTGAGTTGCAGTTTATTTATTCTCAATTCAAGCTTTTCTCAACTACCTCAATGAATTGCTACAGATTGTAAAGTAAATTTGTTGACTCCAAGTTGGCAAGATACTTATTTTTTTTTAATTTACAGTCTGAAAACATTGTCGAGCACAGAATTGGCAAACTTGTACACAGAGTACCTATATAGCTTCTTTGTCAAATTTCGTTGATTTTGTGTTTATATATACAAGTAATTGTGGGAAGAAGAAGCTAATGCTGTTCGGATTTTTTTTCGTCTTTAATTTTTGCTGTGTTACTGAGTTAAAATCTATTGATTTTGTGATTTATTCCTTAAAGTTAAAAAAAAAAGGTAGAACCAAATATCCGAATCTTCCAATCCGATTGGAACTGGAACTAACCCATAAGAGCTGAATTGTTCCGTAAAACCAAAATAATACAATACAGAGATGTAAGATTCGGTTCGACTCAGGTTCCATGATTTTTAAAATATCCAAATTTCTGTTAGGGTCTGGAGATCTTTACCACTCTCCATATTATTTCAAACCATGCTCAGGCCTAACTAGTGTAGCATCTTTATCCTACCCAAGATTGTGGTGTTAGAAATTGACAAAAGGTGCAGAAGTTTCCTGTGGTCAGGGGAGCTTGATCAAAGCCTTAATGGGTTAGTAACTTGGAGGGATGTTTGTAGGTTGAAACAAGACGAGGGTTTAGGCATTAAATAGCTTATACCATGAAACAAAGCTGCCATTAGAAAATTTATCTGGGATTTGGGTTGTGCCAAAAGTTCACTTTGGACAACTTAGGTGATAAGGATTAAGCTGAAAGGAATGAACTTTTAGGGTATTACTAAGCCTCTATATGTCAGCTGGGCCCAGAGGCATCTAATAAAGTTGAGAAACAAGTTTAAGCCATTGATCACCCATAAATTGTAGGGGACTTGTCCTTTTGGTTTGAGCCTTGGATGGGAGAGCCTAAGTTTAGTGGATAAGTTTCCAGTCTTGAATAGGGAGGATGCAAAAAACATGCCAAAGTCATGGAACTATGGAGGAATGAGGCCTGTTGCTTGCCAAATCCTTTAAAAGAAACAATTGAGTTGGCATGGCAGGAGGCTAGAGGCTATAGGATCCTAATAAATCATAAGGATTGCAACAAATGATCTTTGACCCAGGCAGGTGGCTACACAATAAGGAGTGCTTGGGAGAATTTAAGAACTAAATGGAACCCTATTTCTTGGTTTAAGCTGGTGTAGGGTAATGGTTGCATCCAAACTCACAGCTTCATTGTTTGATTGGCTCTTAAAGGTAGGCTTTCTGTTAAAGGTAGGCAATTTAAACGGAGAAGAGAATAACTTGTGTTACTTCTGTAAAAGTTATCCTGAGAAAATTGAGTACTTATTCTTTGAATGCCAGTTCAATAAAGATATATGGGAGAAAGTGCTGCAAAATTGTGGATTTAATAGGGCTGGGTTTCAATGGAGAACAGAAGTGAGCTGGTTTGGGAGGAAAACTAGGGAAAAGAGCCTTGGTGCAAGAATTATAAGAGCTACTTTCCTTGCTACTTTGTACTAGTTGTGAAGGGAGAGGAATTTGCTGGCTTTCCAACATGGCACTGTTGATAAAATGAGATTTTACTGGCAGATTTCATCTTCTATAAAGTTCAAATTTCAACAAAGTGATGATAATATAAGTGCTTGATGGAGTGCTTGGAGGTAATTGGAGCTTTATAGGATTGATTGCTGTGTTTTTGGGGTGGAAAGGGTGATTCTTTGTTGTGTTCACTATACTGATTCTTTTTTTATTTTAATGTCTGTATATAATTTCTTGGAAATAAAATAACGTTATTGACAAAAAAAATCTGCAATATCTGCTACTAACATACGATATTAAATTCAATATTTTGTATATTTTATTTTTAATCATAGTATATTTAACATATTATCAAAACTCATTTGTGGGAAAAAATAGATAAAAGACTTTTGCTTTTATTGAAATTAAACCACAGTCTTATTAGTAATTATATGTATTTATAAAATATAACGCTCGATCAACAAAACAAGAGAATAATATTATACAAAAAATTAAAAGATAAATGAAGTCATTATAAAGTCACAACCCATGAAATAGGACTTAGAATTGATTTGTTGCCTTACATTAATTAAAATCATTAAGTTAATCTTCAATCTTATTTTGTAATAGTCAAACAGGCCATCAATTTTTTTCCCTCGCTCTCACTCTCTCTTTCATTTAGTTCTTCTTGTCACTTATCTGATCCACGAAAAAGACTTTAGATTCATCTGGTTCTGTTCCCGATCTCAAGTTAGTACAACCTTTACCTTTCTCTCTCTCTCTCTCTCTCTCTCTCTCTCTCTCTTTTTAATTTCAATCTGCAATTTTAATTTTTCAATTTTTTCTTTTAATTTGTTTTTTGTTTAACCTTCAATTTTGGATATTAATCTATATTCTATCACGTTGTAATTTGTATTTTTTAATTAATTTGCAGGTAAAAAAAATTATGGAATGTTGAATGAATATTATATTGATTTGGGAACTGAACAGAGGTCCAAACCTATTACAACAACAACAACAACAACTAAGCCTTAATCCCAAACAAGTTGGGGTCGGCTGTATGGATTCTCAACAAAATAAGCTCAAAAGACACCAAAAAAGATACTCCAGCCTTAGGCCCCTTCCAAGACACGGATTTTACGTCTCCATTCAAGTCTGTCATTAATCAAATCCGCATCAAGATCTAAGGCACGTAAGTCTCTTGCTATCACCTCCTTCCACACAGTTCTAGGTCTGCCACGACCTCTAGCCCCCTCAATCAACAAATTCTCACACTTACGAACCGCAGCATTAGGAGGTCTTCTTAAAACATGCCCATACCATTTAAGTCTTCCTTCCCTCACCTTATCTCCGACGTCCGCTACTTGGACTTTTTGTCGAATATGAACATTCTTAATTTTGTCCAGTCTAGTATGTCCACACATCCATCTTAGCATCCTCATTTCTGCCACACTCATCTTATGCAATTGTTGTCCCGTTGGTGCCCAACACTCACTACCATAGAGCATCGCAGGTCTAACAACCGTCCTATAGAATTTACCTTTCACTTTCAGAGGTATTTTCTTATCACATAGAACCCCAGTCGCACCCTTCCACTTCAACCACCCTACCTGTATTCTGTGAGCCACATCTTCATCTATACGGCTATCATTCTGGAACACCGAACCCAAATATTTGAAGTGCTTGGTTTTAGGAACCAAAACTCCATCCAACTTAACCTCATGTTCCTGCTTCTTCCTTAGACTGAACTCACAGTGCATATATTCCGTTTTACTTCTACTTAACTTAAAACCCTTGTCCTCGAGGGTTTTTCTCCACACTTCCAACTTACGGTTTACACCAGCACTAGTCTCATCAATTAAAATAATGTCATCAGCAAACAACATACACCAAGGAACATCGTCTTGTATGCTTCTGGTTAGCTCGTCCATAACCAGGGTAAATAAATATGGACTCATGGCCGAACCTTGATGCAATCCGGTAGTAATAGGGAAAGCATCAGTGTCTCCACCAGGTGTTTTCACACTAGTGGATGCATTCTCATACATGTCCTTGATGATGTTGATATATTTGCCGTTAACTCCTTTCCTCTTCAAAACCCACCATAACACTTCTCTTGGTACTCTATCATAGGCTTTCTCCAAGTCAATAAATACCATGTGAAGATCTTTCTTCTTCTCTTGATACAATTCCATTAGTCTTCTTAGAAGAGAAATAGCCTCCATGGTAGATCTCCCTGGCATAAACCCAAACTGATTCTCCGAAACTCGTGTAAGCTTCCTCAATCTGTGTTCAATAATCCTTTCCCATAATTTCATAGTATGGCTCATAAGTTTGATACCCCGATAATTTGTACAGCATTGAATGTCTCCCTTATTTTTATATATGGGTACCATGATACTCTTCCTCCAGGCATTTGGCATCTTACGTCCTTTCACAATAGCATTAAAGAGTTTAGTTAACCAGGCAACTCCTACCTCTCCAAGGTTCTTCCAAACCTCTATAGGAATACCATCCGGGCCACAAGCTTTACCAACTTTCATATACTTCAAGGCTTCTCTTACTTCACTATGCAAGATCCTCCTAGACCAGCTGATATAATCATTTGTTGCATGAAGACCTTGAAAATCTTGTTCATGTTCAGGGTTGAATAATTGCTCAAAATAAGCCTTCCACCTCTCCTTAATCTCAACATCTCCTGTCAACACCCGTTGATCTTCGTCCTTTATACATTTGACTTGGCTTAAATCTCTGCTTTTCCTTTCTCTCATCCTTGCAATCTTATAAATGCCCATTTCTCCCTCTTTAGTACCTAACTTTTGATAAATCCCTTCTAAGGCTCTGCCACGAGCTACACTAACAGCCTTCTTTGCCTCTTTCTTAGCCCTCTTATATTCCTCAAAGGCCTCGCTATTAACCGCATTCGGTAACTTTTTATACCATTCCCTCTTAGCCTTAATAGCCTTTTGAACCTCCTCATCCCACCACCATGCATCGTGCGGTCGAGGCCCTGCCCCTTTAGAGATCCCAAGCAATTTACTACCTGCTTTCTTAATGTCACCTTCCATTTTTGTCCACAAGTCCTCTGCACTAGCCTCAAGGTTCCAAATTTCTTCCTTTAGTAACTCCTCCTTAAAGGTACCTTGAGCTAGGTCTTTCAATTTCCACCATCTTATCCTTGGTTCCAATATTTTCTTATCATTCCTCCAGCTACTTTTATTCTTAACATCTAAAACCACAATACGATGTTGCGCCGTCAATGCTTCACCCGGAATGACCTTGCAATCCTTACACTTACTTTTGTCCCGTCTTCGAGTAAGTATGAAGTCTATTTGACTTTGGGTTCGTCCACTCTTAAAGGTAATCAAGTGTGACCCCCTCTTTTCAAAGCAGGTATTCGCCAGCACTAGATCATAAGCCACCGCAAAATCCAAAATGCTCTTTCCCTCCTCATTCCTGTTGCCAAAACCATAACCCCCATGGACCCTGTCATAACCATTACTGTCCTTACCAACATGCCCGTTAAGGTCCCCACCAATGAAAATTTGCTGATTATCCGGAATACCTTGCATGATATCATCCATATCTTCCCAGAACTGAACCTTGGATGCTCCGTCCAAACCTACTTGGGGAGCATAAGCACTAATAACATTAATAGTGTCATCTCCCAAAACAAGCCTCAAAGAGATAATCCTGTCTCCTTTTCTCTTCACTTCCACCACCTTGTCTTTAAGCGTAGGCTCAATAATAATGCCCACACCATTCCTATTGTTATCCAAGCCACAATACCACAGCTTATATCCTGAGTTACCAATCTCTTTTGCTTTATTTTCCTTCCACCTGGTTTCCTGCAAACAAGCAATACTAACCTTCCTTCTTTTCAAAGTATCCACAAGCTCTATAGACTTCCCAGTCAGAGTGCCAATATTCCAACTACCTAATCTTAATCGGCTCCCTTGGACTTGCTTCTTTAGCCACATTCGTCCATAATGCGGTAGCCCTTTCCTGTCTGACACCACATCCGGGCGCTGATATGGCGGGACTAACTTCTTTACCCATACCCGTCCATGGCATGGGAACCTTTGCTCATACTCCACCACACCCAGGCGTCGATGTGATGGAACCCCTTGCTCATTTAACACTACACCCGGGTGCCGATGTAGCGCGTGCCTAGGTGAGCACGTCCCAACGGTATAATGATAGTTTTGAGAATCCATAGAAAGTTTGGCAAAATTTTTACACTGGCCGCCAACCTACCGCAACCCTCCTCCTTTATCCGGGCTTGGGACCGGCTACGATACTTTCAGGCGGAGTTAGGTCCAAACCTATTAGTTGGGCCAAATTTGGATGTGAAAGAAAAGAAGCAGTGCTATTTATTTATGTTTGAATTGAATGATGGGCTGTGGTTAGCAAAATAGAGAATTTCTTTTATTAAGTTAATGCTCTGTCCTTGGGTTTTGACTTTTGGCTGTCATTTTATTGTTTTTTGAATTTTTCATGCTAAAAATCTGTGCTTTATCTTAGATGGAAACCCACATTAGTAGTGAAAGTAGCAATATCAATATCACTGATGGAAGTAACAAGGAGTGGAGAGCTGAAGATGCCATTGCTGGAAATAATGCAGCCCTCGATGCTCTAAGAGAACTCATTACTTTCCCTCTTCTTTATCCTTATGAAGCGAAAAGGCTTGGTCTTAAAGTAGCTAACCACATACTTCAGTTGCTTAATTCTTTTATTTGTTTATTTATTTTTTGAATTACATATTTTGGTGTTTTAGTTAACTAATTATTCATTTTGCTTTAGTGGCCAAGAGGTTTGCTTCTGTATGGTCCACCAGGAACTGGGAAGGTAAACTTTTTTTCTTTCTTAATTTGTCCAAAAACCAATATGTGAAGTGCATTGGTGTTTTTAGGAGTTTCACTTTCAAAATTAGAAGATAATTCTTTTATTTTGCTGCTTGATTGGCTTATCTACTAAGCAAATGAAGCCTGGTGGAGGTGTAGATAATTTCATATATGCATTTGATGTTGTATTATTTCTATTTTTTGTTAACCCGACACCATGTCCTCTGGGCATAACTGTTCTATTTGTTTTATTTTTATTTTTATCTTACGTTATCTTTTGATGCTAGACAAGTTTGGTTCGTGCAGTTGTTCGGGAATGTGGTGCCCATTTAATTGTCATCAGGTAGTGATCGAAATTTGTGTTAATTCCTTAATTGTTGTTCTTCTAGTTATTGATGCTTAAACTTTTTATCGTAATTGTCTTTCCAAAGCATTGGGTTTTTCTTTTGATCAATTTATGCTCATTTCAATTTCTGGTTTATGTCCTCACAGTCCGCATTCTGTTCATAAAGCATATGCTGGGGAGAGTGAGAAAATTTTGCGCGAGGCTTTTTCAGAAGCAACATCTCATGTACTGGCAGGCAAGCCATCTGTGATTTTCATAGATGAAATAGATGCACTATGTCCACGTCGCAATTCAAGGTATGGGAGAAAGTTGATGTCTTTTTGATTGGTTTGTATTTACTGCTTCATCTTAACTGTAATCTTTAATACTGTGCTCTCTATAATAGTGAAAAGACTTCTTTTTATAGATGTTAACTCTCTTCAGTTTATGTCTGTTTTATTTTTGGTATATTTTATCTTGTTTAGAGTAGGGGAAAAAGGTGAAGTTTCCTCTTAGATATTTAAATTAGGTCTTCTATTGCAGACGGGAGCAGGATGTTCGTGTAGCCTCTCAACTGTCAACTTTGATGGATGCCAATAACCGCTCATCAACATCTTTATCACAAGTTGTTGTGGTTGCTTCAACTAACAGGTTGTTTTCTTACTTTTACTTATGGAGGATCCACTTTGTTTAAAAGAAATGAAAGTTTTTAGATGGAGAGATGTTCATTAATTCTTTGTTGCATTTGAACATAGTTTGTATACCTGTCAAATACAACTATGTCAAAAGATGGCCCTTTTGTTGTGTTTTCTGAAGCTTTGTACTGTATATCAGTTAGTAGATGTTAGTTTGCTGCTAGCTAGCTTGACTTTTGTAATCACTTAAGTTTGAAAGCATCAAAATTGTTTTTGTATATTTAATGTCATTATTTGATGAAATGTTGAGGGATGGCTTCTAGCCTTTTTGTTTCTTGGTTATGTATGAAACTGCTTTGGTACTTTAATAGCATTCTCAAATGTTAAGAATTGTTTTTATTTCTAGTCTCTTGAATGCATATCTAAGTTGTTTGAGAACCCATAGGAATGTACTTCCAATGGATACTTTAGTTGAACAATTGTATGGGTTTAGTATGTTTGACGAGTTTTAGCCATGTATATGACCATCCCATGGCTGAGTTATATATGTTTGTTTTGAATGTGACTTGTAACTAATTATTTCTCTGTGCAGAGTTGATGCAATTGACCCTGCACTAAGAAGGTCAGGGCGTTTTGATACTGAAATAGAAGTTACAACACCTACAAAGGAGGAGCGCTTACAAATTCTAAAGGTAAAAATGAAAATTCACATTTTCATATTTATGCTCATTACATGAGTGACAATTTGGGGTGTAATTGAGTCCAGTCGATATGGTGTTGAGCTTGAACTTGATCTAATTAAAAAACTTTAGGCTTGAATCTTGGCGCAAACTCGATCAAGTTGTAATTTTCATGCTTGAGCTTGACTCAAACATATTCTCATAATACTTGAGCGTGACTTATTCAACTCTATGATTATCAAATAATTACATATACTTATTTATTAATATTGCAATAAAGCTCGAGCAGCGTGAGTTTGAGCTTGAATTTGTAATTATTATTAAAATATTATATATGATATAAAATATTTAAAATATATAAAATTTAAATATTAGATTAATCTTGTATGCCACTTAAGTATTAAAATACTCAAACTCAAGTCAATTTGTTGATTGAGCTACTCGAATTCAAGCTCCACTCTATTCAAATTGAGTCGAATTCGAATATTTTGTGAGCAAAGCCTGAATAGTTCATGAAAATTTTGACTCATTTACACTCTTAATGGCAACATGCCCTAGCCTCTTAAGGCTCCTTTTATTATTGTACACCAACCATATTGTTTTGAACAAATAAAATTTTCATTTTGTGGACTTCATTACATTTATGCTCTTATTATGTTTGCATTATAGAAATTTATGAAATTCATTTATGTTTTGACATATGTTATACTTGAAACCTGATAAGAATTCATTTATGATTTATGATTCTTAATTTTATGCAATTAACCACACTTCTAATAATTCTATCAAAATTGATGGAAATGGCAAATGAATTATTTTTTAGGTGAACGGCTTGCAATAACTTATTAAGTTCTTTTTCTCTAATTCTAATTATGGAAATTCTAGATCTTGGTATAACTAAAAAATTAAAAATTCATTACAATTGAATTCTTGATAGAATTCATTTGCATTTTCACAGAATTTATTTTCATGTGTAAATGAGTTTTATAATAGAATTTTTTTTTTGGAAATGAGATGAATTATTGGTTAATTTGGTTCCAATCATATTCTAGAAATGTAGTTGTTTCTTATCTTGTTTCTCTTGGGTGGACAATGAATCATAAGGTGGGTGAGATTTTCTTCCTGTTGATTGTGTTCAGCTCTACACAAAAAAGCTTCCTTTGGAAGCTAATGTTGACTTGCAAGCTATTGCTGCATCCTTTAATGGGTATGTTGGGGCTGATCTAGAAGCTTTATGCCGTGAAGCTACAATATCTGCTCTCAAGTCTTCAGAGGCAAAGGAAAATGCTGGTGTGTTTTGTTTAACAATGGAAGACTGGAAGCACGCAAGATCTGTGGTGGGCCCTAGCATAACAAGAGGTGTGACTGTGGAAATCCCCAAAGTGGCTTGGGAAGATATTGGTGGACTGATGGATTTGAAGGTATGTATCATTGTACATCTACATTCTTGCTGAACTTTTGTGATGCATACTCGTAGTTGTGCACGACGAATTTGAAGGTCATTACTATGTTTTCTCCATCAACAGAAAAAGCTCCAACAAGCTATTGAGTGGCCTATTAAACATTCTGCTGCATTTTCAAGGATGGGTATATCACCTATTCTTGGTGTTCTTCTGCATGGACCTCCAGGATGCTCAAAAACTACACTCGCTAAAGCTGCAGCTAATGCTGCCCAAGCTTCTTTTTTCTCCTTGAGGTATGGTCTCCTTCTAGTCTTAAAATGGAACTTTTATAGCAAATGGTCTTGCATTGAAGACTATCATGGGCATTTGGAGACTGATAATCGAACTCTGGTGGTCGTTTATATATGATAGTTCAATGCAAGGTCTTTGTGGTTGAGGGAAAAAAATTACATGACTTCGTAAAAATTTAGGTTCTTTTCTAACTTGGACCATTTAACTTGTCCTTGATATCCTATCTTGCATATGTAGCTTGACAGTTGCAAACTTTTTCCTCCTAACCAGAAACAGTTTGGATGCAGTGATTACTATCCTAGTAGAAAAGCTTACAAGCTATTCTTCTCAGGATAATAGAACCTACTGTAAGCCCAAGAATGCTGGTCTCAAAACAAACTATGGGGTGATCTAATGATTGACCCAAAAAAGTAGATCCTAGCAAAACTTGCCTGATCAATGAAAAACAAGAAGCCACTATATGAAATATGAGGTGTATTCTCAATTGAATACGAAATACTAGATTCACCTTACTTGTAGACTAATGAAGTACCATAACATTACTTGATTTTTTTCTAAAACTTTTTAGTACAAAAGACCCAGGATGCGGGTGATTTCAACAGTTTAATTTTGGACAAAGGTTCAATTTAGACTCTATATTATAACGAGTAGTCCATATTAGTACCTAAACTTTTTTTTAAATCAAACTAGAATTTTTTCTATCAAAATGAGCTCAAATAAATTCTTTTTTAACATAAATACTAACAGAGACCAACGGTGACTGATTTGGCATAGGTGAGACTCATTGGAGCAGTTTAAGTGTTCCAACTGTGAAGTCCACTAAACCCAAATTTTAATTTTTCTTTATCTTACCGATCAAAAGTTTCAATTTTTTTTTTAATTTCAATTTTGCTTGTAGTTCTAAACCAACTCTTCATACCATCATCAATTAGCTCAATCTTCAACTTCTCATGAACAGTAATCATAATTTCCATCTCTTCTCTCTTTTTTCTTTCCCATCCAATGAAGCCTAAAAAAGTTCAATTTTTCATGAATATTAATCATCATCTCCATCTATTCTCTCTCGTTTCCTCGCCATCCAACGAAACCTAGAAAATTGAAAGCAATAAACAATACAAATGCATCATAAACATATTATTATTACAAATATAAATAATCAATTATTTATCACAACAAGAATTAACCTTCAAAACCCAAAAATAAAAATCAAGATGAAATAACAAACAGGACAGAAGATGGCTTCTATTTAGTAATTTCGGTGACTATAATCTCGTTGTCCTTATCACAAACACTCTCTCTTTCAAAAGCATTATCAGCAAAATTTCACCAGCACAAAGATGACGACGGCGACGGCAAAGAAGAAGAAGAAGAGTTTAAAAAAAAAGAAGAAGATGTGTACCTTTGGAAAGACTAGTAGTAGCTTGAGTTTCATTTTATGCATGAATAATAACAGCATATAAAACTAAAAACACCATAATCCATGGCAATGGAGATCTCTTGAAAAACATGGATTGATATTCAATTATCTTTGAATTATTATTAATCGAATCCAAATGAAGTTAAAGGGAAAGAGGGAAGAACTGTGTTTTCTAAAATTGATTTTGCTCTTTGGGAAATTTGGGGAAATTGTGAAGATTTGGGGATTTTTGTTCAAAACCAACTAGGAACCACATGGGATGCATAATTAGACCACTTAGGCTGCTCCAATGGGTCCCACCTATACCAAATCAGTCGTCATTAGTCTCTGTTAGTATTTCTGTTAAAAAAGGTTTATTTGAGCATATTTTGATAGAAAAAGTTCTAGTTTGGTTAAAAAAAAATTTATGGACCAATATGAGCTACTCATTGTAGTATAGGGTCTAAATTGGACCTTTGTCCTTTAATTTTCTCTTCCTCCATTCACATGCCAATGTATGTGAGGATAAAATTGCTTATCTCTACATACAATTCCTCTTTGGTAGATGGTACGTTTAACTGTGTCCTGCTCTTAATTGCTTGCTATTTGTATTTGTATACTTGCATAGGGTGAAACTTTAGTCACATGTTATATTGTTCAATATTCAGTGTCTGGTTTTGTCAAATCCAGACAGATGTGTATCATTTGAACTTCCTGATTACTTAGAAACTGTAATCAGTGGTGCAGAATTATATTCAATGTATGTTGGAGAGGGTGAAGCATTGTTGAGAAATACATTTCAAAGAGCTCGCCTTGCAGCACCAAGTATAATATTCTTTGATGAGGCTGATGTGATTGCTGCTAAACGGTTAGCTTGTTTTACATTTGTTCATAAATTTTGTATACATGTGTATCTGCATGTTTGTTTTCAGAGAGTCATATTAGCTAGGGGGCTTATTAATCACCTGAGAAAGTGTTTTGAGCATGCAACATTCCTTATTTTGTGTGGGAATTTACATTTCTTAGGTAGCTAATCTTTTATCTAGTTGGTTTCACCTCCATATTTCAGCACAGGCATGTTATTCTCATTCGTGAATGGAAATGTCACGCTCCTGTGGGATTATATATATATATGTATGTATGTATGACTAATACCATTAAATGACTTTTTTTGGGATCAAAAATAGCATTATGGATTACTAGATCCGCTGCCTCCTTCCCAAGCAAAATAACAATAGATATAACTATTTACAAAAATATACCATATATTGTTACCTTATTTTTAATGAGATTTCTAAACCATAAGAAAGAAAAAGAAGGGAAACTTGAACGGGAGATAAAATCTCGTATCCTTGACTCGATTTTACCCAATGAGATAATTTTAGGCTTTGCCACATACATAGCCAAATTGATTTTAATGATATTACAAGTAAACAATGAAGTAAAATTTGTATCACGGCAATCTACTTCGCTTATTCATCTCCTGCCAGCGAACCATACATAATAATGATACACTTGTGGGAAATTATTATTTATAACCAACATGTAATAATCTGCCCTTGACTCCACTTTACTGGGAAACAGATTTCAGATTGGAGTGATGCATTGTGACAATAAATTACAACCTTGATTGCATCTTTGATTCATTTCAGATATGAATATTTTTAACTCATTCTATTGCATAAATTATAGTACTTGTCACGATTCATGGTTGGTTTTTTAGTCAAGTTTCTTCACAGCCTTATAACCTTGTAAATTTCATGTTGATTGTGATGTGTGTTATAATGGGCTTTTCTGAAATGATTGATATTTTCTATTAATCCATTTGAATCAATTTGGGTTTCTAAAATTTTAAATGGTTATGAAAAAGCGTTTTATTCAATGGCAGGGGTGGAAGTTCAAGTAACAGTACCACAGTAGGAGAGAGGCTTTTATCTACTTTATTAACTGAAATGGATGGTATGGAACAGGCTAAGGTAAGTGCTAACATGATTAAGCTTTCCATTAATTTGAAACTATTTATAAGAGGATCTGGAGATTAATGTCTAACCTTGATTCTTACTATTTGAATGTTTAATTGATTCTAAAAGGGAATTCTGGTATTAGCTGCCACAAATCGTCCTCATGCAATTGATGCTGCACTTATGCGCCCAGGACGCTTTGATTTGGTAAGAAGTCTATTGTTCCATTGTATGTGTTGATTTTAGTGTTTGAAGAAAAAAACTCATCGATTTATTATATTTTCTTCAAACGTATACGCTACTATTTATACAAATTATATCCTATCTATATTAAATAAAACCACCATCGCCAATATATTTATTCCTATCAGGCAACAATCAACTACTAACAATCAATTACTATCTGCCAATATTCCCCCGCAAGTTGGTATAAAAATATCACATATGCCCAACTTGCAAATTAAAATGTGAAAGTTTTTATTGCTGAGTCCTTTGGTAAACATATTGGCCAGTTGTTTGTTTGATGACACATGAAACAAACTTAGAAAACTATCAACTAATTTATCTTGTTAGTTTTAATGCAATTAGAGAAAACACTCTAATTCTCATTAATTTCAGTGTGTTTATTTCTCCAAATAAAATAGGTATTTATACACCAAAAAAAAAAATGAAAAGTCAGCTATTATTATATAGTTTTATAGCTAGCCATTAATTTTTACAACTAATAGTTCTACTTATACCATTAGAAAGCTAATTATTCTTTGTACAACTGATAACAACTAGCTATTGTTTGCCAACACTCCCTCTCAAGTTGGTGCAAAAATATCGCACATGCTCAACTTCCAATTTAAAATGTGAAAGTTTCTATTGCATAGCCCTTTGGTAAACACATCGGCCAGTTGTTTGTCTGATGATATATGAAATAAGACTTACAGAACCATCAACCAATTTTTCTTTTATGAAGTGTTGATCTATTTCAATGTGTTTTGTATGGCCATGTTGGACTAGGTTATGAGTTATGCTGATGGCAGTCTTATTGTCACAAAACATGGACAAATTATCTTCGCTCAACAATTTTAATTCCTTTAGTAACTTTTGCAACCATAGTAGTTCACAAGCACCTTGTGTCATAGCTCTATACTCTACTTCTGCACTTGATGGAGAAACCATGCTCTGCATTTTACTCCTCTAAGTAACTAAGTTTCCTCCCACAAGAGTACAGTAGTCAGAGGTTGATCTTTTATCATCAAGAGATCCAGCCCAATCTGTATCTGTGAAGACTTCAATTCGAAGATGACCATGTTTGGAGAAAAGAAGGCCTTTTCCAGGAGCCGACTTAAGATATCGTAGAATCCGGAAGACTGCTTGTAAATAGGGTTCACGAGGATCATGCATATATTGGCTGACCACACTAACAGAATATGCTATATCCGGTCTAGTGTTTGATAGATAAATTAATCTTCTTACCAATCTTTGATATTTTCTCATGTTAATTGAAGTCTCTATTCCTGCTTGTAGCTTATGATTACTTTCAATAAGAGAATCTGTTGGCTTACAACCCAACATACCTATTTCTTGTAGAAGATCTAGGATATATTTCCTTTGTGAGATAAAAATTTCCCCTTTTTGATGTAGCTACTTCAATTCCTAGGAAATATTGTAGTTTCCTCATATCCTTGATCTCAAATTCCTGAGTCAGGAGTTTCCTTAGTCGAGCTACTTCTTCTTTATCATCTCCAGTTACCACAATATCATCAAGATAGACAATGAGTAATCTTGCCTTTAGAGTGCTTAATGAACAATGTATGATCAACATTACTCTGTTGATACCCAAAGGAAATCATGGCTTTACTGAATTTGTCAAACTATGTTTTAGGAGACTGTTTTAGTCCATAAAGAGCCTTTTTTAGTCTGCATGCATTTCCTTGTGTTTCTTTGTTCTCAAAACCAGGAGGGATTTCCATGTACACTTCTTCCTTTAGATCTCCATGGAGAAAAACATTTTTTACATCAAATTATTGTAAGTCCCAATCAAGATTAGTTGCACAAGTCAACAATATTCTGATGGTATTCATTTTAGCAACATGAGCAAATGTCTCCTAATAGTCCACTCCATATGTCTGAGTGAATCCCTTAGCTACAAGTCTAGCCTTGTATCTTTTAATTGAACTGCCAGCTTTATGTTTTACAGTGAATATCCACTTGCAGCCAACCAATTTTTTTCCTACAGGAGAAGTGACGAGTTTCCAAGTTTCATTCTTTACAAGGGCATCCATTTCTTCAACCATTGTTTCCTTCCATTTGGAATCATTGAAAGCTTTCTTCTAATCTTGGGGAATAGACAGAAGAAATAGACAAGAAAAAAACTCTATAGGAAGAAGGTAATGAGTTATATGAAACAAAATTAGATATATGATGTTTAGTACATGACCTAACTCATTTCCTATAGGCAATTGGCTGATCTAAATCATCAATTGAATCAGAAAGTTGAGAAGACTCACCAGAAGGATCTAAAGAATTTTCAGGATGTAGGAGTGATTCTTGATGTGGTACAGACTGCATGATGACATTCTCTGTTTTATTTTTCCTTGAATATCTTCTCAAATCAGGTATATCAAAACACCCAACATTCTCCTTTTGAATCAAAAGCTTCTCCCCCTGAATAGAACTCTCCTCCTGAATAGGACTATCTTTTAAAATAGAATTATTAGGAGTGGCCAAACTATGACTCTCTTTTTCTTTCTCATTCTCCTCCTGAAGAGGAGATTGGGGAAAATTAAAGTAGGACTCAGATTCTCTGAAAGTAACATCCATACTAATAAAGTATTTCCTAGAGGGAGGATGGTAACACATATATCCCTTTGAGTAGAAGAGTACCCAACAAATACACATTTAAGAGCCCTAGATTCTAATTTCTCAACATTTCTAGCAAGAACAAAACAAACACCTAAATACTTTTGGAGGAACAATGTAAGAATTTTTCACTTGTAAAGCCTCTAAAGGGCTTTTAAAATTGAGTGTTTTAAGAATCATCCTATTTATAAGGTAAGCAGCTATTAGGATTGCATCTCTCCAGTAAGGTTTTGGAAGATTTTTGGTGAACATGAGAGCTTGAGCCACTTCTAAAATGTCTTTTCTTTCAGCAACACCATTTTGGGCACTAGTATAAGCACAACTAGTTTGATGTATTATCCCATTGGACTCTAGATAAGCATGAAATAACCTATCCACGTATTCCTTTCCATTATCTGTCCTAAGAATTTTTAATTTTAGCATTAAATTGGGTTTCAGTCATCTTATGAAAAGATTAAAAACAAGAAAATACATCACTTTTTACCTTTAATAGGTATATCCAAGTTAATCTGGTACAACAATCAATAAAAGTAACAAACCACCTATGACCAGTCAATGAAGTGTTTTGAGTGGATCCCCAAACATCAGAATGAATAGTCATAAAAAGGAATTATACTTTTATTATTATTCAAAGGATAAGAGTTCCTTCTATGCTTAGCAAATTCACAAAATGCATTTGGGAATTTTTTTTCCAAGACAAAAAGATGTATGCTCTAATTGCCTATGCAATTGTATTATCTCTTGTTTAAAATCCTTATTTCTATAAAAAAAAAAGCGTGATTTATACCAGAATCAGAATTGAGACTTCCATCCAAAATATATAAGCCATCCTGCAGTCTACCACTGCTAATCATATTTCCTGTTTGCAAGTCCTGAAAGACAATGATTTAGACAAAAAACTCAATTTAACAATTAAGAGTTTTAGTAATGGAACTGATAGATAAAAGATTAACAGGAAAACGAGGCACATAAAGGACAAAAGATAATTTAATATTTGGAGTACAGTTAATAGAATCTGTTCCCGGTATAGGAGTAACAAAACCATATGCTATTTTGACATTATTTCTTTTTGGACATGAGAAATAGGTTTGAAATCTTCTTAAAGAGCCCGTCATATGTCTATTTGCTCTTGACTTTATAATCCACGAACAAGTATTATGGTTAGTGGAAGAGGCATTACCTGAGGTTATAAGATTGGATGAACCAACAATTGAGTTGGTGTTATGTTGATATAAGAGTCGTTTTAAATTTTGGACCTCTTCATTAGATAGATTGTCACTTGAGATTGTTGCACCATTTGCCCTGTTGTCTCAATCAAATTTGCTTGAGTCTTTACTAGATTGCCCTTTTTCCCTCAACTTTTATTTGGTTTGCTATGTAATTTCCAGCAAGTTTCTCTTGTATGGCGTGGTTTCTCACAATAATCGTATTGTCGGGAGTCCTTAGTGTGTTTTTTAGGGTGTTCATGAACCGATTTGGCAGCTAATCCAGCTTTTTCAACTGTTGTTATATACAACATAGCACTTCTTCTGCTTTGTTCTTGCTGCACATATGAATATGTTTGAAGTAAGGATGGTAAAGGTTCTTTACCAAGTATTTGAACTCTAATTTGATCATATTCTAGATTTAAACCAGTAAGAAAATCATAGAAGCACTCGTCTAATAATTTGTGAAAATTAATTGCATCTGTAGCGCAGTTAGCTTATAAATTCTGATAGTAATCAAGTTCTTGCCACAAAACACTTAATTCTAAAAAATATTCTGAAATAGTCCTCTCCTTGTTTTGTTCCATGAATTTTATTTCAATGTTCATATTTTTGTGCAGCATTACCCATTTGAGAGTAAGTTTGAGAAGAAGCTTTTCAATTTTTTCCAGCTGTTACAAGTAGCAAATATGTTTTTGCAATAGCAGGTTGCATCGAGTTGATGAGCCATGACATAACAAGAGAATTTTTTGAATCACATTGATTAAATAAGGAATCAGCTAATCCAAGCTTCTTTTTTTATCCTGTTATATATCCCTGCAACCCTCTAGCTTTGATAAACAATAAACAAGACCTTGACTAAGTAAGATAATTCATCCCATCAAGTTTTATAGGACTAATTTGTAAAGAGAGATTATTTGTAATTGGAGGACTAGGTTTTTTATCATCTGTCATTTTATCCTTTCAACAATAGGATTTTAATAGGAGTGACTAAAAATCAACAGTAGAAAAATGATTGAATTTCAACAGTAGACAAAAAAATTGTCTTAAATCGAAAATGGTCGGATTCGACTTGAAGGTACCTGGTCTGGATCGAAAATGGCCGGAAACGAGATCGGAAGAAGAATCAGTGGAAAAAGGTCATTGGAAGTCGGTTCACGCTCTTCACTCACCGATGCATGAACAGTAACTCCGAAGGCTTTCACCGGCGCATGAGCTCACGTGCGTCGACGTTTGGCGATCAATCTTCGAGGACAATCTGATCTCGAGGTGGCCTTTCTTCCTAGGTAGGCGGTGAGCTCTGGTGAATGATGGTTGAGGACAAGAGTTCTTTCAACAAAACACCTTCACTGTTACTCTACAAATGCCGCCTTCACTGTCTTAAACAACCGAACTTAAACTTCATGGCTCTGATATCATGTTAGTTTTAATGCAATTAGAGAAAACACTCTAATTCTCATTAATTTCAGTGTGTTTATTTCTCCAATTACAATAGGTATTTGTACACTAAAAAAATGAAAAGCTAGCTATTATTATATAGTTCTACAGCTAACCCATTAATCCTTACAACTAATAGTTTCGCTTATTCAACTAGAAAGCTAATTATTCTTTGTACAGCTAATAACAACTAACTATTGTCTGCCAACATATCTTTTATGAAGTTTCGATCTATTTAAATGTGTTTTGTGCAGTCATGTTGAAATGGACTATGAGCTATGCTGATAGCAGCCTTATTGTCACAAAACAAGGACAAATTGTCTTCACTAAACAACTTTAATTCCTTTAGTAACTTTTGTAGCTATAGTAGTTCACAAACACCTTGTGTTATAGCTATGTACTCTGCCTCTGCACTTGATCGAGAAACCACGCTATGCTTTTTACTCCTCTAAGTAACTGAGTTTCCACCCATAAGTGTGCAGTGGCTAGATGTCGATCTCGTATTATCAACAAATCTAGCCCAATATGCATCTGTGAAGGCTTTAATTCAAAGGTGACCATGTTTGGAGAAAAGAAGACCTTTTCTTGGAGCAGACTTAAAATATCGTTGAATTCAGAAGACTGTTTGTAAATAGGGCTCACAAGGATCATGCATATATTGGCTGACTACACTAACTGCATATGCTATGTCTGGTATAGTGTATGATAGATAAATTAATTTTTCGACCAATCTTTGATATTTTTTCATGTCAATTGAAGTCCCTATTCTTGCTTGTAGCTTATGATTATTTTAAATAGGAGAATCTACTGGCTTACAACTTAGCATACCTATTTCTTGTAAAAGATACATGATATATTTCCTTTGCGAGATAAAGATTTTCCTTTTTGATCTAACTACTTCAATTCCCAGGAAATATGGCAGTTTTCTCAGAGATCCTTGATCTCATATTCTTGGGTTAGGAGCTTCCTTAATCGAGCTATTTCTTATCTATCATCTCTAGTTACTACAATATCATTAACGTAGACAATGAGTAGAGTAAGCTTGCCCTTAGAGTGTTTAATGAACAATATGTGATCAACCTTACTTTGTTGATACCCGAAGGAGACCATGACTTTACTGAATTTGTCAAACCATCCTTTAGGAGGCTGTTTTAATCCATTCAAAATCTTCTTTAGTTTGCATACCTTTCCTTGTGTCTCTTTACTCTCAAAATTTGGAGGAGTTTTCATGTACACTTCTTCCTCTATATCTCCATGAAGAAAAACATTTTTTACATCAAATTCTTATAGGTCCCAATCAAGATTAGCTGCACAAGTCAACAATATTTTGATGGTATTCATTTTAGTAACTGTAACAAATGTCTTCTAATAGTCTACTCCATAGGTCTGAATGAATCCCTTAGCCCCAATTCTAGCCTTGTATTTTTCAATTGAACAATCAACTTTGTGTTTTACAGTAAATACTCATTTGCAGCCAACTAATTTCTTTTCAAAGGGAGAAGTGACAAGTTCACAAGTTCCATTCTTTGCAAGGACTTTCATCTCTTCAACCATTACTTCCTTCCATTTGTGATCATAGAAAGCCTCCCCCCAATCCTGGGGAATAGGTACAGAAGAAATAGACAAGACAAAAGCTCTATAGAAAGAAGATAGTGAGTTATATGAAACAAAATTAGATATAGGGTGTTTAATACATGACCTAACTCCTTTCCTATAGTCAATGAGGTTGTGTAAATCATTAATTGAATCAGAAAGTTGAGAAGACTCACTAGAAAGATCCAAAGAGTTTTTAGAATGTGGGAGCAATTCTTGACGTGGTATAGACTGTATGATGGCATTCTCTGTCTTATTTTTCCTTGAATGTCTTCTTAAATCAGGTCTATCCAAACGCCCAATATTTGCCTTTTTAATTGAACTCTCCTTCCCCTGAATAGGACTCTCATTCTGAATGAGATTATCTTCCAAAATAAAATTATCAAGAGTTGTCAAATTAGGATTCTCCTCTTTTTTCTCATTCTCCCCCTGAAGAGGAGATTGAGGTAAATTGAAATGGGGTTCTTATTCTCTAAAATTAACATCTATACTGATAAAGTATTTCCTAGAGGGAGGATAGTAACACTTATATCCTTTTTGAGTAGGAAAGTAGCCAACAAATACACGTTTAAGAGCCCTAGATTTCAATTTCCCAACATTCCTAGCATGAACAAAATAAACACATACAAATATCTTTGGAGGGACAATGTAAGAATTTTTCTTTGCAGAGCCTCTAAATGACTTTTATAATTAAGTATTCTAAGAGGCATTCTATTGATAAGGTAAGCAACTGTCAGGATTGCATCTCCCTAATAGGGTTTTGGAAGGTTCATGGTGAACATAAGAGCTTGAACAACTTCTAAAATACGTCTATTTTTTCTTTCAGCAACACCATTTTGGGCACTAGCATAAGCATAATTAGTTTGGTGTATTATCCCATTGGACTTTAGATAAGCATGAAACACCTCATCCGTGTATTCCTTCCATTATTTGTCCTGAGGATTTTAATTTCAGTATCAAATTAGTTTTTGATCATCTTATAAAAGGATTGAAAGCAAGAAAATACATCACTTTTTGCCTTTAATAGGTATACGTAAGTTATTCTGATACAAGAATCAATAAAAGTAACAAACCACCTATGACCAGTCAATGAAGTATTTTGAGTGAATCCCCAAACATCATAATGGATAGTCATAAAATGAATTATACTCTTATTATTATTCGGAGGATAAGAGTTCATTGTATGCTTAGCAAATTCACAAGCATCACAAAACAAAGAGTTAGATGAAATCCTTTTAAACATATTTGGGAATTCCTATCCTAAGACAAAAAAGATGGATGCCCTAACTGCCTATGCAATTGTATTATCTCCTATTTAAAATCCTTATTTCTGCCAAAAAGAGCATGATTTGTATCAAAATTTGAATTGTGACTTCTATCCACATTCTATAGGCCATTCTATAGTCTACCACTGCCAATCATCTTCCCTATTTGTAGATCATGAAAAACACAATGTTTTGGAAAAACTCAATTTTACAATTAAGAGTTTTAGTAATGGAACTAATAGATAAAAAGTTAAAAGGGAAAACGAGGTATATGGAGGACGGAGAATAATTTAATATTTGGAGTACAGTCAATAGAACCTGTTCCCGATACAGGAGTAAAAGAGCCATATGCTATTGGGACATTGTTTCCTTTTAGACATGAGGAATGGGTTAGAAACTTTTCTGAAGAGCCTGTCATATGTATATTTACTGTTGAATCTATAATCCATGCACAAGTATTATGGTTAGTGGGAGAGGCATTACCCGTGGCTACAAAGCTGGAGGAATCGACAGTTGAGTTGGAGTTAAGCTGAGATAAGAACCACTTTAAATTTAGAACCTCTTTTATTAGATAGATTGTCACTTGAGGCTGTTGCCCCACTCGACCATGTTGGTTCAATCAAATTTGCTTAAGCCTTTACCAAGCTCCCTTTTTTTCCTCCATAGCATTTATGTGGTTTACTGTGCAATTTCTAGCAAGTTTTTCTTGTATGGCATGGTTTTCCATAATAATCACACTGTCGGGAGTCCTCTATGTCATCTTTAGGGTGTTCATGAACTGATTTGGCAGTTAACCTTGTTTTCTAAATTGTTGTTGTAAATAGAATAACACTTCTTTAGCTTTCTTCTTGCTACACATACAAATATGTTTGGAGTAAAGATGGTAAAGCTTCTTTACTAAGCACTTGGACTCTGATTTGATTGTATTTCAAGTTTAAATCAACAAGAAAATTATAGATACGCTCATTCTCTAGCAACTTTTGAAACTTAATTGTATTTGTAGTGCAGTTAGCTTGAAAATTTTGATAGTAATCAAGTTCCTGCCACAAACCATTTAATTCTGAAAAATATTCTGAAATAGTCTTCTCTGCTTGTTTCGTACCATGAATTTTATTTTGAAGTTTATATTTTTGTACAACATTATCCATTTGAGAGTAAGTTTGAGAAGCAGTTTTTCAAATTTTTCCAGCTGTATCAAGTAGCAAATATGTTTTTGCATTAGTAGATTACATAGAGTTGATAAACCATGACATAACAAGAGAATATTTTGAGTCCTATTAATTATAAGAGGAATCAGTAAGTTCAGGTTTCCTTTTATCTTCTTTAATATATCCTTGTAACCCGCTAGCTTTGATAAATAGAAGACAAGATCTTGACCAAGCAAGATAATTAATCCCATCAAGTTTCACAGCTCTGATTTGCAAAGAGGGATTATCAGAGACAGGAAGAATTGATTTTTTTGAATTTGCCATTGCTTCTTTAAACAAAGAGGAGAAGTTGAAATACCAGTAGTTAGTTTCCTAGTATCACAAGGGAAGATATTCTTCAGATACGTCAGCAGCCAGCAATGAAAGACAAAGAACACAGTTCTTGGGTTTTCAAGTACCCAATTGAAAAATTGATTTCCCATAACTTTTAAGGCCTTGATTGGCGTCGAAATTTGCAGAAAAGGATGTTGGGAGAAATAATGACAAGAAAAACGACCGAAAAAAGTGACTTCTTGCCGGCGGGTGAACAATAACAACGGTGACTTCAGACGGCGTGAGGTCGCCGGCGATGAGGTCCTGGTGGTCGAACGATCTTAGACGGCTCTTCCTTCTTGTGAGGGCGGTGACGGCAAATGGTCACCAGACGTGCGCCAAAAAACCATGACTCTGCCAAAAAACCATAACTCTCTCTACCTACTTGAAACACTCGGTGTTGCCCAAAAATTTTGGAAAATGCTAGCCTTGTTCTGATACCATGTTGATTTTAGAGTTTGAAGAAAAAAACTCATTGATTCAGTATATTTCATCAAACATATACACTGTTATTTATACAAATTATATCCTATCTATATTAAATAAAACTACTAACTACCACCAATATATTTATGCCAATCAGCCAACAATCAACTACTATCTGCCAACAATATGATGACATTTGACCTTTCACTTATCTTTTAATTTCTTTTTATTTTAGTTTTGCAAATGGTGAAACAAGGCAAATGATAAGAAAAAAGAAAGGAAATTCAAACTTTTTAATGCACATTTGCTATCGTAACTAGTCCTTTTAGTTTTGTCAATTTACCCAATTAACTTAGTTGCAATTCTATTGAGCAGGTCAAAACTGAAAAAGGAAAACAATAATATTTTATTTCTGATTTAAATAGAAATCATTATATCATATATTTTATTTCTTTTTTCTTTACCTCACTTCTCTCCCTCTTCTTTCCTTCCCGTTTCCTTCCTGCTAACATTTTTGTATAGGCATGAGTAGAAATTTGCAATAGAAATAGATACTCATAATTAAAGCTTCTGCTGAACATGATCTTGCCCCTGTCAATAAAGTTTCACTTTCTAGAGTTTCAATTGCATCTCACTGCTTAGAGAAGGCATAATAGCATATTTCAATTTTAGGTACTTCCAGACTTGAAAGTAATCCCTAGTGTAAGATTTGGTTTACTTGACTGCTAGATTAATTAGGGTTTTTTTCCCCTATGAGATTGAATAGGGTTTTAATAATTCTCCGAAACTTTAGTAATCTGCTTTGAGACATTAATATAACTCCATGATCCTAGTGAGATTATAAAATTACTGAAAATATATATAGCCCTGCAGCTGCACTTTGAACAGCAATTTGCCAAAATATTCAAAATAATTCTCAAATGGAATTCCCTTATTTTTGCCATAACATTAGTGAATTTTTGGTTCATTACAGTCTAGATGTCATTTCAGATATATACAACTGTGGATCTTCATAGTTTACAAATTTAAGCGCAGAATAGAACTTCACTTTCTTCAACCAGAAACAAAAATCTGAGAAAGCAGACATTGTCGAAGCACAGAGATTTCCCAGAGAAAAAAAACGACATCTTTCGTTCCAGTATAATCGTATATTAAAATGGTGCAATAAGTCCTAAGAGGGCTTAAAATTGACTTGAAATGAAGTTATTAAGATATTAACCTGCAGTTGTAAAAATCTTACTGAAGTTAGTTCTATGAATTTGTAGGTGTTATATGTACCAACGCCAGATTTAGAGGGTCGGTATGAGATACTTCTTGTTCATACACGTAACATGAAAATAGGTGGTGATGTTGACCTGAGAAGCATAGCTGCAGATACTGAGCTCTTCACAGGGGCAGAACTAGAAGGTCTTTGCAGGGAAGCTGGAATTGTAGCTCTGAGGGAAAACATATCAGCTACTGTTGTGTGCAATCGTCATTTCCTGGTGGTAAAGGAGTCGATGAAACCAGCATTAACTCCGGCAGATATTGAAAAGTACTCATCATTCATGAAGACCCAGTCAAGACCTTCTAGCAGGATTGAATCTAAGGCTAAAGACAGCAGCAAGCGCAATACGTTGGGGCCAGTTCTTTCAGTTAAATTTGGTGTTCTAAGCTGTGTTTTTTTTGCTGCTGTTAAATGTTTCCTTACCTATACAAACACAGGTAGACACTGTTTATCAGCAACCTAACATTGCTGATTATAGCTTCAATTTATATTTGGGCTTGTGCTATTTTTCAATGCACTTATTATTTAGCAGAAGTAAAAGTATCACATGAAATGGCTGTACAATTTATTCCCTCAGCCAATTTTCTTCACGAAGCACTTGGATGGAAGATACAATTGATCAAGCGGAAACTGGGACTTGAAAATTTGCATTTAAATAATTTCATACTTGTGGAGGTATCAGCATTTTAATGGCTGTATTACATTGGTTTCAAAGAGAGAGAGAGGATGTTGATTAGGAGTTGAGATGAGGATGTTTTAAATGGGAACCTGATGACCGCATATTTGCATAAAGCCTTTGTTCTCATGACCTTGACCGTTATCCAATTGGTTACATTTTCCTTCGCTCTGACGAAGTTTAGAAATAATTTTAAAAAATAATTTACTGAAATAATTTAAAAAAATATTATATACATTAGAAATTTATAATAATAGCTGTTGCTTCCTCGACTAATAATATTTGAGCCACAAAATCAAAATTTTTCGTTTACACTAAAATAATAACATTAAATAATAACTCTCAAATCTCTGTCAAGATTAATATTTAATCTACCACAAAAAAAAAGCAAATAATAAATTAATTTCCCACAACAGTTAAAAGCATTAAAAGAATCCAAATAAAATATAAAAACGTAAAATAAATTAAATATATATTAAAATTAAATAAAAATCAATTAAATTACAAAACCTAAACAAAAATATTTTCATAAATAAAAATAAAAACTGTTAAAGATGGAAAATTTTATTTACTAAATTTATAAAACAAGTTATAGGTGAAAATAAAAATAAAAAATATTAATCTTTTAAAATTCTTACAAATACAAAACAATTAACATATATAAAAAATAAAAAACCAAACATACACCATAAAAAATAAAAATGTATACCAAAAATTAATAAGAAAGATTATCTCAAGTCCAACTTTAAACTGATCATTTGATTTTTCAATAATGATTTTCTCATTTTTGAATTCTTTTATACAATTTCATTATAAAAAAGAGAAAAAACAATCATATAATAAAATAAAACAAAATACAATATAAATATAAAACCAATATCACACATGTAAAACATGGGTTTTTTTTCTCCTTATTCTCTCAGCGCACGTTAGTGTTTACTAATATACGTCGTTTCCAATATGTGGAAACAATCGGAAGTTGATCGGAATAATGAGAATCTGAATAAAAATGTGGACGAAGTTGTTGTTGATTCCTTGAGACTGGAAGGGGAGGAACTCAATGGCATGGTTACTGAAAATCTAGAACAGGAAGTGTGCCAATTAGGGTTGATGAGCAAGAAGGAAATCTTTCTGTTCACTCGAGAGATGGGGCAGGATTTAATGTAAAGGAAGATGAAGTTGGTGTGGATGCTGTGTCTGATGGAGCTAATAAGAATATTGAAGCGAAGAAATGGGTTGATTTGTTTACTCAAAATAGGGTTCGTTCTGCAGATTATGAGTTACAATTTATACCACTTAGAGTGTCAAACGGTGCCAAAGTGGTTACGTTCAATTGTGTTGAATTAGAGCTGAAAATAGAGAGATGGAAGAATGCTGAATTAGGTAGTGTATATGGAATGAGTCCCCGTTTCTCTAATATGGAAGGTTTCGCATTAGCTCGATGGAAGAAATGGGGCCTTAAGACAGTCTATATGGTAAAGGATAACATGTTCTTGTTTATATTTGATTCTGAGGATGGGAAAACTAGGGTGCTGGATGAGGGACCATATACATTTAATAACAGAAGGGAAAACTAGGGTGCTGGATAAGGGACCGTATACATTTAATAACAAACCCCTAATTTTGTTGCCTTGGAAGCCAAAACTGAATATGGAGTTAGAGAAGATTAAAAGACTGCCCATCTGGGTGCAATTACCAGGGCTCCCATGAGAATTTTGGTCCAATGAGATGTTGAGCAGAATGGATATTATCTTGGGTATGCCTCTATTTACTGATGTTTGTATGAGTAATACATTGAGGCTTGGGTTTGAACACATTCTAATAGAGATGGAGCTTGCGGGAGAATTCCCTAATGAAATCATACTGGAGGATGAGCATGGTGATAAACTAGTTTAGCATGTCACATATGAATGGCTACCATAGACTTGTTCTAATTGCAAAAGGGTAGGACATGGAGATAAAGATTGCCCTGCTAGTAAAATGATGACAATATGGTAGGCTAAGCCTTTAAGTCTGGGAGTGCAAAATGAAGCTAATAGTGAGAGAGCCGCTACAAGCAATGTTGCTGGTAAAGAAATGGGTTTGATAAGTAATAGTAATGTTACTCAAACTGGGAATGTCAAGGTGAAATTAGGTGTTGTGGATGTTGTAGTTTTGAATGAGGGTTGGTATTTGATGAAAAAAAAAGAAAAAAAAAAGAGGAAAAGTATTGGTTCTGAATCAGGATGTAACAGTAGGAGAGCATGGGGTTGGAACTTCACATATGAAAACCAAAGTTCCTTCTGTTGGAGTTATTGGGCATGGTAGAGTGCTTGTGCAATGTTTGAAGCCCCCAGACAAGGGTAAATGATGGGATGTTGGAGCATAGGAGTCTTAATGACCATAGACAACAATCAAAGGTGTGTGCTCTGATTGTTTCAAAAGAATTATGGGTTATTGGAGTTTTGGAAACATGAATTTGTGAGATCAGTAGAGAAAAAGTTTTCAAAATGTTAAGGTTAAATGGTTGGCAACTAGAAAATAATTACCATAGTGTAGAGCTTGGGAGAATTTAGGTTATATATAATCCATTGATAATTCAATTACAGGTAGTTCAAACTACTAATCAACTGATACGTTGTAGGATCAGTAATGAACAAACTACTTTCTATTGGTCTGTTGTTTATGGAAGCAATAATAGTATTGAGAGGCTTAGACTATGGAATGTTCTCAATTTTATTGGAAACAATATGGCTGATTCATGGATAGTCCAAGGAGACTTTAACAGTATTTTGGGTGGCCATGAGAGAATTGGTGGTGGTGATGTAGATGAAAATAGTTGTGAGGAGTTTAAAGATTGCTTGAAAACTGCAGGGTTAACGGATTTGAAATTTAGAGGTCTAGTGTTTATTTGGACCAATAATCAGGAGGTAGAAGCTAGAATTTGGAGATAGTTGAGAATGATAAAGCACCAAGCGTTGATGGATATAATAGTGTCATTTTGAAAAAAGACATGGGGAATTGTAAGGGAAGAGGTAACTGAAGTAGTATTAGAATTCTTTTCAATTGGAGAATTGTTAAAGCAAGTGAATTCCACTTCCTTAACAATTCTTCCTAAGAGCCCAAACGCTGCATGATTAATAGATTATAGGCCTATTGCATGTTGTTCAGTTACATACAAAGTGATTACGAAGATCATAATTAGAAGATTGGGGCCTGTGCTTGGAAAATTTTTTAATCCAACTCAGTCAGCTTTTGTCCCTAACAGAAGGATTGCAAATAATGTGCTCTTGGCTCATGAGTTTGTGTGGAATTATCATAGAATAAAAGGGACACTAAGATGTGTAATCAAAGTGGATTTATGAAATGTCTATGACTCTATACAATGGGATTTTATTGAGGAAATGCTGATAGGCTTGAGTTTTCCTCAGAAATTCATAAGCTGTATCATGGAATGCATAAGAACCCCTCATTTCTGGGAACCTAGAGGGTTATTTCCCTAGTATGAAGTGGTTAAAACAGGGGGGATACAATGTCATCTCTCTTATTTGTCATTGCTATTGAGTACTTATTAAGAAGATTAAGCTTTAAAGTGCCATTTCATTTCCACTTTCATGTTGGATGCAAGTTGATAAGCCACATTTTGCATATTATTTAGTAATTATTCTAGTTATATTTTTATTGTTATAAATTGAATTTGATGTGTTTTTGTTGTAAAAGCTAGAATAATTATATTTTTGAAGTTTGGCTTTACAAATATGAATTTAAAGTGCAATTTGATCAAACTATGATAAGGGATGAAGAAATTAGAGATGCAAAACAGTAAGGAAGCAAAACAACTCAAAAACAGAAGGAACATCATCTCCACGGTCATGTAAGCTAATCCCTATACCCATGGAAACCAAAATGCTTCTTCCCAAGAGAGAAAAAAAAAGCGAAAGAAGACAAAAGCGAAATGAAGTACAAGACCGTGCAGATGGAAAGTACATGGTCGTGCATTCTAAAAGTCTTTCTGCCTGAAAGAAGATTTTTGTGCAATTTGATGTGGTATAATTATGCAAGCCCATGGGACCCAAAAGGTATGCCCATACACTTTTTATGGCGGCTGTTTACTGAGATTCTCAAAGATTTTGTCTCAATTATATTTCTAATTAAATTAGGAATATTCAGATTTGCCTTAAATCTATTCCTAATTTATTTAGAAGTCTTCTAAATATATTTTTATCTAGTTTAGAAGTCTCTAAAATTTTTCCTAGATATTTTCCTTCTCAAATAAGAGACTTCCAAGCCCTTATATATATCAAAGCCTCCATCTCAATTGAGGTGACCAATTCTTTTTTGTAATTTTTCTGTTTAATATTTCAAGAGTTCTTTGAAGAGAGACGGATGCTTGGTCCAAGAAGAGATTCAAGATTAAGAGTTTTATTCGATCCAAAGACCTTGAAGTTTGATCTTTCTATTTTTCTTAGTTTAATCATGTCTTCTATTATTTTCTTTAATTCTTTAGTTTTTATTTCAATTATGTATAACTAAACCTTAAGTTAAGGTTAGACCCTTTTATTGATTTTGCTATGGAATAAATCTATGTTTATTTAATTCAATTGAGTTATCCTTTTGATTATTTTGTTATCTTTGATCTTCATGAATTAATTATCTGGTCAATGATTAATTGATTTGAGATGTTGTGTGATGGAACAAGAGGGATGCTTAGTTCAAGAAGAGATTCAAGATCAAAAGTTCCATTCAATCCAAAAACCTTCAAGTTTGATCTTTTCTATTTTTCTTAATTTAATCATGTCTTTTGCTATTTTTTTAATTCTTTATTTTTTTTATTTCAGTGGGGAATTTATGCACTAAACCTTGGGTTAGACCATTTTATTGATTTTGTTATGGAATAATTCATGTTTATTTGAATCAATTCAGTTATCTTTTTGATTATTTTATTATCTTTGATCTTCATGCATTAATTATTTGGCTAATAATTAATTGATTTGAGATGTTGTATAATGGAGCGAGAGTAAAAGCATAACATTAGTCAAAGGAAATAATAATCTTAAATTAATTTTCACTTAGAGATAATTACTTGTGATTATGAGAATAAACATAAGAGTTAAGTTCAATATTAGTTTTAGTACTTGAGATAGATTAAAACTTAATTTAAAAGAATTCAACTATTAATAAAAGAAAAACTTAAATTGAATCAAAACTTTAGAAAATCTATAGTAAATCAATTAAGATAGTCTAACCCTAAGTTCAGAAATATTAGAGTTAAAACCCAAGGTAATTTAATTTTAGTTTTAGTCAATTTACTTAAATCTAATTTCAATCTTTTCTGTCCAAATAGTAAATAATTTAAATATTTAGTAATTAGGATATCCTTCATCGTGGAAGGATAACTACTCAGTACTATATTACTTGTTGATAATCTGACACTTGTAGTTAGCTAGGCTAGGCTCTAACACAAGTCCCTCAAGATAAATCATCTATGCTTTCCAGATGATTTATCCTTATTTTTACCAAGGAGATATTAGTTCTGTAAAATGGCTTATCGGGGTTATGAAGCACTTAAAGGAGGTTTTAGGATTACAGATAAATGAAGCTAAAAGCTCTATTTTTTTCTTTGGAGTTTCAGAAGAAGTGAAACAACTGCTTTTGCAAGAATTGCAATTTTGACAAGTTATTTTGCCAACGAAGTATCTTGGGGTGCTTCTAATATTAACAAGACTTAAGAAAATTCACTGTGAGGGTCCGATTGAAAGGATCACAACTAAAATCAATTCTTGGACTATTGAGTTCCTATCTTATGTAGAGAGGATTCAATTGATAAATGCTTTTTTGAGAAGTATGAAAGTGTATTGGTGTAGTATTTTTGTGCTTCCTAAGGCTTTCATAAAGGAAATAGATAGAAGATGCATGAATTTCCTTTGGTCCTATGACTCTAATGATTCTAAAAAGGGTGTTGTTGCTTGGGATACTCTCCGTAGACCTAAAATGGAAGGGGGTTTAGGAGTTGAAGACCTAAGCTATTGGAATGAGGATGTTGTGGGTAGACATATTTATGAATTATTGTATGAAAGAACCTCTATGTGGGCAATTTACGTCGGGGAGAATGAACTGAGGAGGCTCATCTCTTAGGGTATTACAAAACCAATGGAAGCTAGCTGGGTATAGAGGAAGTTGCTGGGTTTAAGAAGCAAATTAAAGCCTCTCTTCAAATATGAGTTGAAGTGTGGTGAACTAGCTTTTTGGCATGATCCTTGGGCTGGGGGTACTGGTTTAGTGCATAAATTCCCCACTGTGAATATTGAAGATACGGATGTGCCTAGAAAAGCTTTAAGTAAGGGATGTGTGGAGGAATAGTGCATGGAATTTAGCAGACCCCATTAATGGAGTGACTGAAAACATTTGATAGGAAGAAAAGAAGTATGGGATTCAAGAAAATGAAGATGATATAGTTAAATGGGGAGTAACTGGTAAAGGGAAATTTTCTGTGAAATCAGCTTGGGATGATTTAAGGCTTAAGAGTAAGGCTTTAAGTTGGGGAAGACTGATTTGGGGCAGGGGGGCCATTCCTAGACAAAGCTTTATATATTGGATGGCTGTTCATAACAGATTAGCTATTAAAAGTAGGTTGATTAAATGGAATTTGGTAAATGATGACCTGTGCCTTTTCTGCAATATGTATGCAGAAGCAATTGAGCATATCTACTTTGATTGTGGTTTTTGGAAGAAAATATGGTCCCAAGTGCTGATAAAATGTGAAATTGACAAACCAATATTTAGTTGGAGAAGATAAATCAATTCGTTTTCTAGGAAAGCTGGTGGGAAAAGTGCGAAGGCAACAATGAGGAGAATGGCTTTGCCTGCTACTGTATATTGGTTATGGAGGGAAAGAAATGCAATTGCATTTCTGCAGGTCACAGTAGACAAAAATAGAGTTTGCTGGAATATCTCATATACCATGAAGTATGGAATATTGACAAGAAACTTCGTTTTCGATGGCAGGTGGAATTTGTGGGACTGAAAAAGCAGTTTGATGTGCTAGTTCTGAGTTTTTGATAGAGTTGCTGAGATTTTTGCTTAAAATCAAAGCAAAATCACTGAATAAATGGCAGCCATGATGTTAGGTAGAAATTAAGCTAATTTCTTGTTTGTATAAATTAACTTGTTGAATTAGTTTTAGTCCATACTTATGTGTTCTGTCATTTGGTTGTAAAACCCTTCTATTTATGTGAATGAATGAAACAGGTGGAAGAGAGGTGAAAGACATGAGAGTGTCTATGTGAAAACAGAGAGTGTGTGTGGACTGTATGTGAAGTGACACATATCTAGAGAACTTGTAGAGAGAGAGAGGAATTTCCTTGTATTCAAAATGAAGAAAAAGAAAAAGAAAAAGAAGAAGAAAAAGTATGTGTATTTTCCTTTGTTCTCCTCTGTTTTATGGTGAAAAATTTATTTTTCCTCCTCTCTTACATTTTTTTTCTATTTTACTCTATTTTGTATTCTTTTCTTTCTCTTTGTGGAATGAGAGTTTGTTGTAGATAAACAAGAGTGAGTCTTTTTCTCCACATGCCAACAGTTTTTGATGGCTGATTGGCACTTATATTTCAATTTGTGGATCATGTATATTCTGGGTATAGTTAGTTGATATAAGAGAATAGTTATTGCAGTTGATTGTAGAAAATTGAGGATTGGTGTGATTTGAGTTTGTACAAAAGATAGTTGTTTTTCTTATTTTGGGATTATCCTGTTTCTAGGATATTTGTGCGTGTTCATAGTGATACTACATCACTATATTGTACATACTCATTTTTTGGCAATGAAATATGATTATTGACCAAAAAACATATTATACATGTGTTAAAAAACTAGCCATATAAATGTAATTTCGAGAAAGATATCTTATAGTTTTTTTTTTATTTTATATTATTGCAAGTGGAGAATTGACATGAAGAGTTAATTGATGAGCCAATGTGTTGACTGTCGAGTGCATTAGTTTCTCATGGATCGGTAAATATTTTTAGGAAAATTTAAAAAACTAACTAAAAAACAAAATTTGTTTTCATTAATATGATGATTTTGAAAAAGTTTTAAGAATACGGAAACAACACAATTAATTACAAAAATACAAAAGCATTAATTACAAAATTTTCATTCTTTATTAAGTTTTATATGTTATATATGTTTCATATAAAATTTATAAACATATAAGACCTGTAAAATAATATGTAAGATGTATAAGTTAATATATCGATAACATATAAGATACATAAAACAACATATAAGATATATAAATCATAAATAAACAATATGTACAATATATCTTTGATAAATGTAGTTTTATATGTTGCATATAATTTAACAAATGTGATAAATTTTAGATAAAGATACAAGTTTTTACTTATTATATATTTTGTATATAATTTGATAAATGCAATGAATTCTAGATAAGAAAAATATAAAAAATTTTATAAGTTGTATATAATTTGATAAATATGAACCATACTTTTATATGTTTTTTTATATGCTATATATGTTACATATAATTTATTAAATATGATGAATTTTTAATTAAGAAGTATATATAAATTTTTATAAATTGTTTATATATTATATATGTTGCATATAATTTAATAAATTTGATGAATTTTTTAAAAAAATATATATATAAAATTTTATATATTATATATATTGCATATAATTTGATAAATATAATAAATTTCAAATAAAGAAATATATACAAACTTTTATATGTTATATATGCTATGTATAATTTGATAAATGTGAACTCAAGACTTTTATATATTATTTTATATGTTATGGATAATTTATTAAATATGATGACTTTCAGATTAAGAAGGATATGTAAATTTTTATAAGCCATTAATATATTATATATATTGCATATAATTTGATAAATGTGATGGATTCTATATTAAGAAATATATATAGGCTTTTATATGTAATATATATTGTATATAATTTGATATATAAATATGAATTCTAAACTTTTATATATCATTTTATATGTTATATATATTGCATATAACTTGATAAATATAAATTCTAGATTTTTATATACCATTTTATATGTTATATATTTTGCATATAATTTAATAAATATGAATTTCAAACTTTTATATGTGATTTTATATATATTATATACATTGCATATACTATGAAAAATATGATGAATTTCAGATTAAGAAGCATTAAAATTTTTTTTATATATTATTTTATATGTTATATATGTTACATGTAATTTAATAAATATATTGAGGTTGAGAAGAAATTTTCCAATTAATGTTGGAAAGTTAAAAATTGAAAAAAATAATTTTTCATTTGAAATATTTTATTGAATATGTTGAGTGTATTACAACTGAAAAACAAAAACAATAAAGTAAAAAAATATATTCACAAACTCAAAATGCCGCAATGATCTTTTCAATTTAATTCATGTTTCTTCTTCATCTTCTAGTAGTTACCAAAATCAAACCCGATTTGAATTTGATGAAACAAAAAAAATGATAAAAAAAAAATCAAAGCAGAAAGAGTGATCAACGATGGAGGATAAAGACGACAGAGGTAGAGAAGAGGCTACCGTGGTGAAAGATGGGAAGACAATGATGGAGCAAAAAATGATAATAGATGAATGAAAAAAAGACAGAAAAGAGGAAAAGGAAGAGATGCATATTCCCAAATTAACTGTAAAAATAAAAAAAAAACAAAAAGTTAAAAATGAAAAAAAATAAAACAAGAGCAGCAAAATTGAAAAAAAAAAAGAGGTATATAGTGTAATTTTCAATAATTTTGAAAGAAAAATTTACTAAAAATAACCTTAAAACTAAAATTGATTACAAAAGTATAGAGATTCAGAAAAAATTTCAAAATACAGAACATGTAACAATCAATTATAAAAACAAGCAAGCAATAATTATAAAAGTACCATGTGAATTCTTTCAACATTCAACAGCTTCTAAAACAAGAGTGGTGTGTGAAAATTAATCAGATAAATAGAGGCTAATAGTACTGAAGATTAGCTAGCCTCATGTGCAGTAGAACTCCAACTTGGATTTCATACTCTCAATTTATGCCACAAGGTTGCATAGTTTCATTGAGCAAGACATGATCGGTGTAGGGTACCCCATGCTGGTGGTACTAGATTCTTGAGGCTCTACCTCCTTTTGCAATAAATTTTTTTTTAAAAATTCTCATATTAATTACATATTTCAATGTTTAATTCAGAGATTTTTAAGCCATGCGAACATTATCTTTAAATTTGTATATTATGAACTGAACTAACATTCTTGAATACTTTTTTATGAAGCCAGCTATTAGGAAATTTAACGGGACATGTGACGTTGAGCAAAGAAGTAAGAAAGGTAAGGGTGGCAACGGAGTGGGGGCACAATCCCCATCCCCATTTTCGTCCCACAAACGAGGCAAATTTGTCCTGTTTCTAAGAGAAAATTGTATTTAGTGATTTTTAAAAAAAATTAAAATTTAATAATATAAAAAATTTAGTAATCCATAATAATTTTACATTATAATTATATAATTATCTAATAATTATATATAATTCAAAAAATAAAATAAAATAAAATATATTAAGTTAAATTTATTCCACATGCACAAATAAATAAAATACAATATACATAATATATAATAAATATTATACTCCATTTAATATATTATATTAATATACAATATATAATATAATATATAATATAATGTATATCGGGCCCTTGCAGGGGCGAGAACGGAGATCCACAAGGGGCGAGGGAGTATACTCCATGTCCCTGCCTTACCCCGGACAAGCAGTTAGAGAATTCTCTTTGATATATTTGCTCCCCACAAGAGGAGAATATGGAGAATTCCCGACGATTCAGGACAAATCCTATGAGGAACTAGAATTGCCTGTCCCCCTGCCAATACTACAAAAGGTTGAGAAGGCTGGTTAGTTGCAGTGGGACCAAAATTGAATTGTCATGTCGGCCTTAATGAAGTGGCCATTAGTTCAACTATTGAACTTTTACATGAATTTTAAAATATTGGTCCATATGACGCAAGTCAGAATATAAGAGAAGTTCGTTGAGTTTAATGTTGAAGATTACTCTTTTGATAGTTGCTGCTTGCTATAGACTCAAAAAGTTAGATAAGGGATTGATTTCTTAGCCTGAGATTTAGTGTAATTCATGTGGATTGATTTGCACATTTTACTGATTACATGAATTGTTGCATGTCTGACACAATACATAAGCATACTCATTAGTAAAATGATCAGAGAACCAATTTCATATATTGATAAATATCATTTACTGAGTTGAGATACTCACCTCCTCTGCTGCCTCTTTCATTTTTCTATATATCAGAGGGCAAATTGAGTGTAAAAAGTCATTTTAGTCTAGTGACTTGTATCTTTCATCCTTAGACAAGAGATTTATATATTTATTTGTTTGCTTATTCAAATATATAATGACTTGTATATTATTTTTGCATTCTATATTGTAGAACTCCACAATTTTGGTGCTCATTATGAGGATAGTAGTCCTGAGTTATTGTGACGTAATCAGTGGAGGACCTTGGGGGTCTAGGGGAGCTCTCGACCCCCTCATCCATCTATATGCATATATATGTATATATATACACATACACATTCATTTATATATATATAAATTATATATATATATATGAATTTATATATAGTCATTTATATATTTCAACTTAAATGAATTTAAATATATATATATGTATATATATACACATACACACACATTTATTTATTTATTTATATGAATTTTATATGTATATATGCATTTATATATTTAAATTTAAATGAATTATATATATAATTTATATTTATAAGTGAATTTAAATAAATTTTATTTTAATTCATAAAATATTTGTCAAAATATATATATATATATATATATAAATAATCGACTGTTTGTATATTATATAGATAAAAATATTTTTTTAAAAATTAAAAATAAGGCTATTATGTAATATTTTCAAAATATATAAAGTTATAGGATACAAATACTATCTCTTAAGCGTAGTTAATTTAACAGTATAAATTAATTATTGAACAACTATAATATTAAATGTTTAATTTTTTTCAGTGAAAATTTAGTCATCCTTTATGAATTTCTGATTCTGCTATTGCAGATGTGGGAGCGGCGACGGGATGGTAAGTAATACCGGTGAGGAAGCTTTGGCCAGTCATAGACCGACTACTGTAATTTTTTTTTTTATATAGAAATTAAGTCTCTCCCTCACTAATTTTCCGCGTCTGCAATAATATGTATATTCTGTTAGCAAATTAGCTCACAATCTTAATTTTATGAATGTGATGGCTGTCATAGTAGGATTTTGTCAGTTTGTGATTATTCAGATTGATTACAGGTTCTAAAAATTTGACCTTTTTTCATTTCAGTCATGTGCCATCAGGTTTAAATCATGATAAGTGCTATGTTAATCCACAATTTTTGCCAATATTATCTCTTATTATAATGAAATATTATTTTTTGTTAAATAAAACTTTCATGTTCCTCCTGAACATTTTTCTTTAACATATGAGAATTTAAAAGAAAAAGAAGATATTGAAGTTTATATATACTCTGAATATCTTCTATTTCAATGGTTAAATTTCAATACTAAAAAACAGATGCTGGAACTAATATGAAATTATAAAAAAGACTTGGTAGAAACACAGTTAGCAGAAATAAAACATAAAAACAAAACAAAAAGCTCAGTTGAAAAAAAAAAAAGAAAAAAAATGGTAGAATAGATTTTATAGTGGAAGGTGGGAGTGGTAGAGCTCTAAAGTACTAAAACTGTCACATTAAGAACCCATTAAAACCCCACTGTGCCTGTCAGACTAAGATTAAATAGCAGTGTGCATGGATCCCAATAAACCACCAAACTTCCCTTCTTTTATATATATATATGTGTGTGTGTGTGTGTGGGTATGTATGAATATTTCTCACCCAAAATATGAATTTCATACCCAATATATAAATTTCTAATTTATGTTCTGCTAAACATAATATAGAATTTCAATATTGAATTTACGTCTAATTTATTTAGTTTAATTTCTCAACTTGACTTGATTTTAAAGAATAAGAGTTATAAATTCAATAATTAATTGAAATGATAAATTCAGGCAAATATTAAAAAAAATGTGAGTTATAATTGCCTAAAAAACATGTCTTTCAAATTAACATATTATTAATATTACTTAATATATATAAGAAGATTCTAATTTGATTTTCAAAAACACTTATTGCAATTATATTTACAAGCATACATTTTTCAAACTAATACCTAATTTTTTTAAATATTAATTTTTCCAATTAATGTTAACTGAATATGCTTATTGTTGATACAACATATATATATATATATATATATATATAACCAATAATATACAGGGCTAAGAAAATGAGAATCTTTTTAATTATATATAACAAGTAGTTATAAATTACAATGGGAAAAGCTTTCTTAGATTCTATTTACCTTTTTTTGTCGCTTTTTTTTTACCATTATATCATCATAAAAAAACAAAAAGAAAAAAGAACAAGACAAAGTAGATTAGCTTTATAATAATAATAATAATAATAATAATAATAATAATAATAATAATAATAATAATAATAATAATAATAATAATAATAATAATAATTAATTTCATCCATCCAATTTATGACATTGCTTAACTATATTCTTGTTCATTTTCTATTTCATACAATGTTTGAAAACATAATTAATAATTAGTTCAAGAGGCTTAAGGTGTTGAGAGACTTATTTGTAGTAGTAGAAGAAAAGATTTTAGGGTGAGGGATAGTAGAAAGGGAATGAACAAACTTGCAATTGGGGCAAGAAGGAGAGGTTTTTGAGAGAATTACAAGAAGATGGCAATTCAAACAAGCCAATGCAACCATATTATTATTATTATTATTACTACCACTGGTACTTGATTGATGATGATGATCTTCTTCAAGTGGGGATGAATTGTTGTTTGAGCTGCTAATAATACATTGATGATTATCAGAAATATTTGGTGAGATGTTGAGTTCAAGGTCTAGCTTTTGGTCCATTTTTGGCCAATTCCAACTCTTTCTCAATGTCTTTCTGTTCAGATAATACATTCTTCCTGACTGCACAGCACACCATTTTTCATATTAATAACTTCCCTCAAAATTATATAGTAAATAAAAGAAAGAATGAACACAAATTATTGTATGTATATATGCATGCAAAGCATTATTGAAATTAATAATATAGTAAGTAATGTATGAGAAAGAGAGAGAGAGACTTGAAGATCAAGGCATTGCTCCCAGCCAAGAGGCAGAGGGTCTTTAACATGAAGATCAACAGTATTACTTGTTTGAGTAGGCAGAGAAAGTTCATTAGAAGTAGAAGTAGTAGTCGTGAAGACATGATCATAATTATCTGCAGAGAAAAACTTCCTCTTTCTGCTACTTGAACTAACTGAAGAAGAAGACATGTTATTTTCAGATTCAGAAGAACTATTTGAACTTTTTTCAACTAGGAACTGATGGGTTGTAGCCAAAGATAGCTCTGTAATTTCCATGAATATTAACTATAAAATTTATAAACAATAAGACTTGATATTATATATAGCTTTCAGAGAAAAAGAAAAAGTTTTTGAAGTGCAGAACATAAAAAAAAAATGATGAATGAAAATGGATTTGGCAGAGTCATGCAAGAGAGGGTGTGAATACTTAAGAGGGGGGTTGTTAAATTGAGTTGATCAAACCCATTAAAAAGAGGGCCAATGCATTTAAGGTGGCAAGTAGACATCACTTTAATGCCTCCCCGAAAATCCCTTTACTCCTCCAGGCTCCAAACCAACACATTTATGCCCAAACCTAGACACTACTCCATTTTTTCCTCCTTCAATTCATTTCATTTCATTTCTTCTTCCCCATGTTTCTTTTATTATTTCTAATTAATCGTATATATATATTTGATGTATTAATTATTATTTATAATAGTGCTGTATTTATAGATGTGAAGAAGAAAGTATGCGTACGATTATTCGCAATCATCTTCATGAATTGGCCAGAATGATAGCTACTATTGGATACCTACTATCATTACTTATTATTTGCAAGTCTACACATATAATATATGTCCATAAAGAGATTTATTATTTCTTTTTGGCAATACCATAATTAATCTTCATATATATATATATATATTATTTTTTCAAAGTCGAACCGGATAGGATTACAAGAACAAATGTAGTTGCATACAGTGGCGAAGCTATGTATTATAGAAGGAGGGCAACTGTCCCCCTTCTCTCTCTTTTTTTTTTTAATTTAAATAACACATATTTATATATTTTAAAATTTGTTAAAAGTTTTAAAATTTTTTATTTGCATCTCTTAAAATTTAGCGTATAGAAGAAAAATAAAAATAAATCCTAATAAATATTTTTTTTCCTAAGCAGTATTTTTCTTCTAAACAAATTGAAGAAAAAAATTAATATTTTTAAATGCAAAAAAGAGGAAAAAAAAGAAATTTGAAAAAAGATAAATTCTTCAACTAAATTAATTTGACCCCATTCAATGAATTAAAAAGATTAAAAAGAATTTTCAAAAAAAGAACTAAGAAAAAATTAAAGTGTAATAAAAAGAATGAAAAATGAAAAAGAATATAAACTTAAAATCTTTAACATTTTTAAATCTATTTTTATTTTCCTTTTTTAAATTTCTTTTGTTTAAGATTTTAATTTTATTATTTTTACTTCTATATTATTATGTAATAATTTTAACTTCAATTATTTATTAAGAGACTATTCATAATTCAATATTTTTCCTCTTTCATTCATTTTTTATGTATCATCACATAAATTTAAAATATATATATAAATATATTAATATTTTTTTTAATTAATTTAATTATTTTTTGAAAGATAAATATGGTATATTAATAAATTAACAAATTTATAAAATAAAAATTATATATGAATGGTACATCGAGCAACAAAATAAAAATAAAGTAAAAGACTAAAATTTCAAAAGAAATTTTGTGCCCCCTTTCTCTGTAAATTTTGACTTCGTCCCTGGTTGCTTAACCAACTTCATTTATATATTAATACTAGTACCTCTTAATTTCAAAATAAAAATATTAAAACATATCAAAAATATTAAAATAATAAAATATTTTAAATTTCTTTTGATATTTTCAATTGTATTAGTGAATAATGGAATTGATATTTCAATGAAAAAGTTCTTATGCTTTATGGTTATTCAGCCACAAATCATCTTATTTTTTTTACAAGTCCGATTGATTGAATATGATTAATAGAAATTTAAAATTAAGAGAATTATAAATTTGAAAAATATAAATAGTCTATGACAATAAAAATACTAATGTATATAAAGGAAACTAAAAAGAACACTTACAATAAAATCCTTACTAACAAAAACATATATTAACATAATAAAAGAAATTGTATTTATTCAATAGAAAATCTGAATTTCAAAAAAGGCTCAAATCAAGCGATATCAGTTAATTAGTTTTCTTACATTATTCGAGCTACTATAAGTGGAATTTGTTAATTATTAGCAGCAGCATGGACACTTTGATTGGGTTGCCTCTCAAAAAAAACTTCAAGTTATATTTAGATCATATTCATTTTTTTTCTCAAGAAAATGTAATTTAAAATTTCTCAAAGAATTTTTTTTATCAGTTTAAACTTGAAATCTGATAACAAGTAAAATCTATTCATATTTGAGAGACTATTGAGGCTTGTTATTAAATGATTCTACTGATTTTAATATATTTTTATATAAGAAATAACTTAGAGGAGGACAGATAGTTAAGTGAAGAAATATAAGTTAAAGAATGAAAAAGAGCTAGAATGTGTAGATCAAAGCTTCGGGTAGGAGCCTTGGGAAAGGCTAATGACGTATCTGACCTGATAGATTATGGATAATATTGACAGCTTACACTTACCATGTTTTGATCTTTAGAAATCCGATTTTGATAGGATTTAGGAAGATAAATATGATCTTGTAATTCCTTATTAGCTAGAAATTTGATTTAGATTATTATTATTATTATTTTATTTATTTTTAATTGTAATATTCCTAATTAGACTTAGTTTAGAAAGTCTTTTTAAGATGGGCTATATAAGCTAGAGGTTCCAGCAACCTTAGCCATCAGTTGTTTTAAGTCCTGGCTGCTGAATATTTTTAATTTACAGAAGTTTTCTTTACTCAAACAATGAGCAACTAAATCTTTACTCGGTTGAAAGGTAATTGAAGTTTATTTTCATGAATTGTGAGATCTAAACAACTTTATCTCTTCTCTTCTTTAATATTCAAGTATTTATATAATTCTATGTGGGTTAATTTAATTATTGTTTTGCTAATTAATCGATAGGGTATATTGCTTGATTAGTTAAATAACATAATACTATTTCAAGTGCTTGAATCTGTAATTGTTTTTGATATTTTGATTTAAGTAATAATTATATTTATCCTAAGAGATTATATAATCAAATTAAATAAATCTCTAAATTGAATTTATTGGTTAGAATCAGATCCTTTCACTTCTTAAGACTGTCAATAATTAAATTCTAAGGACGTTTTTATAAGATAGATTATTGGCAAGAGTTAATTAGAGAATATTTTTCAATTAATTTAAAACATAAGAAAAGATTGATATTGAAAGTTTGTCCATTACTATAACTAATTTATTGAAGAATTAAAAAGAGTGATATTTGAATCCGTGATCAATTTAAGAATTGAACTAAAATTATCTCTTCAATTAAATTTATCTTTATTTGTATTTTCTCTAATTTATTTTTACTGTAATTTAATTTTAATTTTTTATTTTAGTTTAATTTTGATTCCTATTTTTCAAACCCTCCTTATTTAATTTAATTTTAGTTTTCCTTTTTAGTTTTCAAAAGAGATTTAAATAAGTAGTTAATTCTCTGTAGATTCGACCATATTCACCACTACTACAATTTAAATTTATTTAGGAATAGAAATTTATTTTTGGTAATTTTGACACCCATCAAATTTTGGCGCCATTACTGGGGAATTGTTTCTAACTTATTTTATTTCTTTTGATTACCATATCTTTTATGGCTGCAAATTGACATCAATTTGGATACAAGAGAGAAATTTCAAACTAGGTAAACATGTTTTCTCTTGAATCTAAAATTTATGATCTAACCATTTGGGTACAAAGAATGATTGCAGGTAATAGACAATAAGCTAGATTCTATGAAAGTACTGCATATATAAGTTATCCTATAGTTCAAGAAGATGATCAACCACAAAAAATTTATGTTCTATACTTTAACGCTTACAATTATGAGTGGAAAGATCATTCAAATTTTAACTATAGCATGAAGCTATCAAATTTTTATCAATTTCAGCCATGGCTACCTCAACAACAACAATCACCACCACTAATATTATGTATGTCTCTTGAAGAGATATTTGAATTATTTATGACTAACACTCAACAGGAAATAAGAACATGTATTCACAATTTGGAGAGCCAAATTAGCCAACTAGCATCATCAATCAGCAAGCTAGAGTCTCAAGTCAATTTTTCCTCTCAAACGGTGGTTAATCTAGAGCAAAATTTAGGTGAAATTACTTTGAAGAATGAAGAAAAACTGCTGGACAGTACACTTCAGATACAAACCTTTGGGTAGGGCTTAAGCAAAAGGGCAGAATCTGAAATTGTTATCCAAGAGAAAATCCAACCTGTTAAGCCTGAATCTAATTAGCCCTTGCTATTGGTGATTCAACCCTTTTTTTCTCAAATATTTGCCTAGCTTAAGAAGAAAAAAGATGAGAAAGAAATTTTAGAATATTTTTGCAAAATTGAGGCACCAAAATGAGAAGTAATAGACTCTAGTATAATAATTATGAAGAATCTTTTGTGCCCAATTCCAAAGAGATTAATTTGGGATGTCCACTAGAGCTCAAAGACAACGTCTAGCCAAAGACTCTAAACAAAGGTGCTTATTGGAAGGCAACCCAACTAAAATTTTTATATTTTTAATATTCTCTTTAATATTTTTTTTATTTTAATTTGTTTTCTTATTTTTAATCTTATTTTTAAGTCTTGTTTAATTCATTTTCTTTTGTTATAATTTTCCTTGTTTTCATTTTTAAGTCTTAGATTTTTATTTTTCATTTTTATTTTATTTTATTTTCCTTTTTACTGTTTATCTTCTTCTCAAGGTAATAATTGCTGATTTTTTTTCAGGTTTGATACAATGCAAATATGGAGATGGTAACTTAGTAGATCAACTTAGTGAATAATGTTCCGTTAAGGAGAAAAGGGACTAAGTCTTGCCTAAGGCTTAGTATGACAACTGATCATTTTACCCATTTACCCTTAATGAGCTTAAACCTAGTTACTCATCTTTTTCTTGTTTTTCTTTTTTCAGCTGCCATAGAGACTTTTAAGTTCTATATCTCTAAAAAAAACATAAACTCATCTCTCTCACTCACCCACCTTCATACTTACTCAATTCTTTCTCTTTCAAACACATATTTTTCTTCTTACCTAATTTTTTTTCTCTAACATCCACGTTAAAGTTAGAAAAAAATGAGCAGATATGATATTCAAAAGAAAATTACCTTTTTCATTAGGAAAAATTGGGTTTGAATGGGCATTTGAAGTTAAATTTGCAAGAGAAACAAAATTGGTATGCTATCATTCTTGGGTTGTTGATCTTTCCAGTTAAGTATACAAATTTCTTCACTTTTGGGTCTTCCTCAATGAAGTGATTGAATTGATCAAAGGATTAGGTTGAGAATCTTATTTTGTGATTTATTACTCTATGTATGTCGAATTAATTAAGGAGTTTTATTCAACTTTTAAATTTATGAAATTTGCAAATTTTAGTTTAAAAACTCCTAATTTAAATTTCACTTGATGGGTAAGAGATTTAGCCTCTCAATTACTAATTTCAATAAGGCTATATATTTTCTGGCTGAGACTGATTATTATGGTATTTTTAAAGAATTTAAATCTACTGAGTCTTATAGTAACTTTATATATAAAAAAAATACTTGATCAGTATGGCCCTAGTAAGTCTAAGAACATGTACTTTAAAGAAACAATTTTTGAATATTCATAAGTTCTTAAGCTTACTCTATTTCTGGTAGAAAAAATGTAGAATTTTTTGTTTTTTAAAATTGATTATATATATATGGTGCATTAGACAAGAAAAGAAAGTTAATCTAGGATTTTAGTTAGCAATGCTATTTATGATTGATATTTCTTTTACAAGACAATTAATCTTAGGCTTCATTATAACTAATTTGTTTGTGCAAGAGTTATTAGTTTATTTTTAATCATGATTTTGCATATATTTTGCACATCTATCCCTTGGGATTTGAAATTTTTTTATGAGATAGGTTTGTTGTGCAAGAAGAATTGTGTTTTTGGTTTAACTTCAGCAGGTTTAGTTGTACTAAGAGATCAATGAGTGTTTAGAAAAGCTAAAAGAAGTGTCAAACCTACTCTATGCACTCTACAGAGGCTGATTCTTCTTCTTCTACAATACAGATACAATTACAATGGCTAAAAGAAAGTTTAATCTAGCTGAAAATTAATGGCACTCAAATGAAAACTCAACTCACAAGGATGGAATAATTGATGATGAGTATGCCGTAAGAAGTAGGAGTTTTTCTTCCCCACCAGCAATACTGATATGCTTTTCGATATACCATTCCTCCAATGAATTTTAAGAGAGTCCTTTGTTCTTTATTTTTCATTTATATTTATTCTTACATTGATGACAATGCAAGATTTAAGTGTGGGAGAGGGACACTTAATGCTTGGTTTTAAAATTTTAAAATTTTTTATTCTTTAATACTTTTTAGTTAATAATTTTTAAAATTTCTTGAGTTTTGCTATTGCCCTCTTTGTCACTTAATAATTTTTAATCAAAAGTCTCATTTTGTCTTTGAAATAATTCAAATGTGATGTTTTGAAAAAAAATTTGTTATGGCAACCCTTAGCTAATTTTTCTAGATTGATTTTCATTTTTTCACCTGTTGTGAATGTTTATTATTGATAGATATTATTTATATGAAATGTTTTGAGTTTTGCTCTAACTAACCTAATTAATCAACATTAAAGAGTCGTCAATGTATAGTTATTCTTCACTTGGTTTGCTTAAATTTGTGCTTAAATTTTAAAAGACTTGTATTAAGAACTAAATGAAAATTAAAAAAAAAATGAATAAAAGCACAAAAACAAAAAGTTCAAAAATGAATAATTTACTTCGTTAGTCAAAAGACTATGAGTAGAGCTAGTAGCCACTTGAAAACTGTGACTATTTAAGTAACTGGGTGCCGGCATCACAAATATTTGTTCTCGCATCAAAAGATTGTTGACATTTCAGGTAAGCCTTAAAAGTGCTCAAGTAAACTAAAATAAAATTTCTTGGTTCTTGGCATAAGTCTAACATATGATATATATATATATATATATATATATATATCTTGGTGGATTCGGTGTTGTTTTGCTCTGTATTGATTGACTTTCAAGTGAAAACTAAAATACACACTATCATTTTTTCAAGACTATTTTTGCATTTTATGTTTGTAAGATTTATCAAATTAATCATTCATTCTTGTGGAATTATGAAAATCTTATTGCTATGAGCTGTTAGTTTTTGATTGCCCTTTAATTTGAGTTTTGAAATATTGTAGGTTGGGTTATGATTGGACGAAAGTGGGTATGATGGTTTGAGATTGTAAAGTGCTTAGGGCAAGCACGATTTAAGTATGAAGGAATTTGATAACAAGTAAAATCTATTTATATTTGAGGGACTATTGATGTTTGTTATTAAATGTTTCTACTGATTTTAATGTGTTTTTGCAGAAGAAATAACTTAAAGAAGGGCAGAGAGTTAAGTGAAAAAATATGAGTTAAAGCATAAAAAAGAGCTAGAATGTGCAGACCGGAGCCTCGGGCAGGAGCGATGGGCAAGGCTAATAACGTATCTGACTTAACAGATTGTGGATAACTTTGTCAACTTGTACTTACCATGTTTTGATCTTTGAAAATTCGATTTTGACAGGATTTAGGAAGATAAATTTGATCTTGTAATTCCTTATTAGTTAGGAATTTGATTTAGAATATTATTATTATTTTATTTATTTTTAATTGTAATATTTCTAATTAGACTTAGTTCAGAAAGTTTTTTTAAGATGAGCTATATAAGCTAGAGGTTCCAGCAACCCTATCAATCACTTGTTCTAAGTTTTGGTTGCTTAATATTTTTAATTTACAGAGGTTTTCTTTATTCAAACAATGAGCAGCTAAATCTTTACTCGGTTGAAGGATAATTGAAGTTCATATTCGCGAATTGTGAGATCTAAACAATTCTATCTCTTCTCTTCTTTAATATTCAAGTTTATATAATTATTTGTGGCTTAATTTAATAGTTGTTTTGCTAATTAATCGATATGACCCATTGCTTGATTAGTTAAATAACATAAAGCTATTCAAAGTGCTTAAATCTGTAATTGTTCTTTATATTTTGATTTAAGTAGCAATTAAGTTTATCCTAAGATATTATATAATCTAATTAAATAAATTTCGAAGTTGGGTTTATTAGTTAGAATCAGATCCTTCTAGTTCTTAAGGCTGTCAATAATTAGATTCTAAGGACGATCCTATAGGATAGATTATTGACAATAGTTAATTAGAGAATATAGATTATTAGCAAGAGTTAATTAGAAAATATTTTCTAATTAATTTAAAACCTAAGGAAAGATTGATATTTAGAGCTTGTCCAATTCTATAACTGATTTATTGAAGAATTAAAAGAGCATTATTTAAATCCATGATAAATTCAAGAATTAAACTGAAATTATCCCTTCGACTAAATTTATCTTTATTTATATTTTCTCTAATTTATTTTTGCTGTAATTTAATTTTAATTTCCTATTTTAGTTTAATTTTGATTCTTATTTTTCAAACCCTCATTTAATTTTGTTTTAGTTTTCCTTTTTGGTTTTCAAAAGATATTTAAATATGCAGTCAATTCTATGTGAATTCGACCTTATTCACCACCATCTCAATTTAATTTAATTTAGAAATAAGAATTTATTTTTGATAATTTTGACACCCATTAAAATCATGTTAAACTCAGGTCAAATCAAGTAGATCACTTTCAAATTGAATAGGCTGATCTCAATAAATTTATATCATTTTAATTTTATATGAATTCATCCGAATTATAAATACATTAAAATTTATAAGGTCAAGTCAGTTCATAATTCGATATTTCTCTACCAGTTATATTTAATTAAATATTAATTTGCCATGTTTTCTTTAAGGAAAATAGTTTTGAATCCCATTTTTCATGACAGTATTGCAGTTATGAGGTACTGCTGTAGTATTGTGTACATATTAAAGGTTGGCTTAGTTACAGGAAATAATTAATGAGATTCACAATTTTTACAGTATAAAATTGCTCTTTTGGAATGGAATATTGTACTAGCTATACTGCTACCCTAAATCATCAAACATGAGGTTGGCCAAGCAGTGCTGTAAATGAACTGCGCTTGCTTTCAAAACAAGCATCACCCACCAAATTTCACCTTATACAATATGAAACTTGTGTACATCCAACTCAACTCAATTAATTTTTAATTTTAAATAGGAGTTGGCTACATAATTTTTTTTAATATTCTAAGTGATTATAAGTTACATTTTTAGAGATATATAAAAATATAATATCATTATGAATCATTATTTAGATCTATCATTGTCCCTTTTAATTACATCTATTTTAAAATATTTAGCCTAATCATGTTAATTTGTATTCCATTATTTTATCTTTAATAACAGCGGCCGTTACATTTCTCTATTACATATAATGTGAATTCAATTAATTTTAATATGTCCATATATTCATCTTAATATCATCTTATCAATATGTTGGTATCATAGCATATCATATTATAGTGTGATAAAAAATATTTTTTAATTTAACTAGCATCTCACAATTATATAAAATTATTATGATATTTCACTATTTCATCCCACCTATTGTTCTATGGCTAATATTCTCTTTGCAATTATCATTCCCTTGAAAATTTAACCAAGGTATTTAAAATATATATTTCATTTTATATATAATAAAATTTCATTTACTCACTTTTAATTCTATAAAAAATTAAATTTGTAAAGTAAAATAAATATTTTTTTATATCAAACATGAAAACATTTAATTTCAAATAATTTTATAATGTTTTGTAAAGTTCGTTATGCTATAAATTGAATATACGTTTACATATTAGATATGGATTCAAATTATTATCGACTCAAAGGTTAGATAATAAATTTGAAATTATATAAGCAGTAAATATGTCACATTCAGACTTAAATGGCATTTAATGACTTTGATCCATATTCCACGATCAATTCACATCTTACAAGTACTAAATTCATAATTTTCATAATTAATTATTATAGTTTAAAATAGGTGGCAAATTTTCATAGTTAAGAATTCACCAACTGCAAATTTGTAATTGGAGGAGAATCGGTCACTTATGTATATTTGATGCAAAGTAAAATTATAATTAAGTCATTAAATATTACCCACATCTTTATATGAATGTGGCTTGAATCTCAAAATTTTCAATTGGACAAAGGTTTGAATGAGTTTCTTTTTTTCTTTTGTAATATTACATCTGGGAAAGGTAAAACTATGTTTATTATTTGAAAAAGATATATTTTACTACTAGACTGTATCTTATTATACAGTTTTAAAATTAATTTTGCTTAGATGGTTAACTTTTACATATGAATACTTCGTAATTTTATTATAATTCAAGAAATTTGGAAATATATTACCTTTATATAATATCAGAGCCATTAATTATGAGTAATGAAAATACTCAAATTATTTCTCTCTTCTCTCACTGTTCTTTCTTCTACTTCTACTGTTCATTACAACTTTGTAGTCAAGCATACAATAGTAGTCGATCTAAACTATTTATTCCCATAATTGTCATAACCTTATTAGTTATATTGAGGGCACCTTTAAGGACCACGTACCATTTCTACTTCTACCGATTTTTCTCGGACAATTTCAAATTTAATTGATGATATGTATGGAATTAATGCATTAGCACATGCAGTTGGTGTGATTAAAATTCATAAATTAAGTGCTTCTAATTTTCTCCATTAGTTATGTATAAACTCTCTATTAAATTCATTTATTTTTGTGCGGTAGTTGCTAACTTTAAAGTATCATTTGGTTTTCCATTAATTACACCTTTAATGGAGAGGTGACCTTAAAATTATGGCTTTCTACGGGTTATCTTATTAATAAAGAAGTGCCAATAAATAGGAGTAAGAGGAGATGATGAAATCCATATCCTAAGCATTGGCTAATTATCTTGTTCCACTGTGGTGTTCTTGCTTCTTTTTTTTTTTTTTATAAAAGTAATTTTATTAATATAATTTTAAATAGGAAAAATATATTTACGGGATGAGAATTATCTAAAAACTCAAAAAATCCACACAAACCAACCTAAAACATCCTAAAAATATATAAAAAAAACCCTAAAACATTATATTACAGAAAATCAAAACAACCCAAGAAAACTAACTATAATTTATTCACAAATAAACTAAAGCATCATCGATTGATTCTTATCACAAACCTCAAGCTGATAATTCTAAACTAATATCTTAGAAGCAAAATACAATTTGAGAAATCCAGCAACTGATGAACATTATAGATGTCCACAAGTTCAATATAGAGCAGATTAAACGCAATCATTAAGATATGCCAAGTGAGCACAACAAAAGAAATGGAAAAAACAATCAAGAGTCAGTGGTGAGAAGCAAAATAGCGAGATAGACAATAGCAACGTTCATTATGAATCCAACATCAAGGTGGCCTGATTAAGATTCAACCCAACAAAGATAAAATTCCAAGCAATATAGCAACACAATGAACTACATGATTAGTTAGAGCTGTTAATAGCTAAACACAAATAATCCATCGCTCATAATGGAACCGAGGACCCTACCATACCAAAACTTCACATCCATAATCAGCACACATTGAAGAATTTAAGAAAAGAAGAAAAATACCTTCATGCCACTGCCAAATTCAATTAACAAAGCCAGATCAAATATATAGTAGTAGCAATATCTACGAGAATCAGTGTTGTAGAATATAACACCCAACCAAATAATCATTTAGAAATCACAAATCCAGCCAAGCTGCAAGGATATTTTCTCTAGAGGTTCCAGATTTAGCGAGGTGATCTGCCACAAAATTGGCTTCTCAAAATGTATGTTGGAATAAGGTCACATTCAACAACAAAGCATCAATCTCACATTTAATATCTCTAAATTTCCAAGGGACCTCATCCATAGTAGTGTTGACCTAAGATAATGCATTTATAGAATCAGACTCAATTATCATGGTCTTATTTATAATATCCTCCCAAGAATATAAGAGTTTGAGAGCAGCAAGGATCACTCTAAATTCGGCCTCAATTGAATTCATCACCCCAACATAGTAAGAAAAGACTACTACAAATAGACCCAATGAGTTTCTTAAAACCCCACCAATCCTTGCATTTCTAGGTGCGAAAAGAAGACCCATCAATATTTCACTTCAAAGAATCATTGGTAGGAGGCAACCAAGGGGATAAATATCTAAGGCATTTAGTTTTTTCCTAGTTAGCAAAAATATATGACAATAGAAATTGATCCACAGTGTAGAAGAAACGCAGAAAGGAAGAAGATGTCCAAAAAGCAAGCCTAATTAGAATAATGTCAAACAACTTCTAAATGATAATTGTTAAAGACAATGTTATTTCTTTCCAACTAAATAGACCAAATTATAGCATAGAATGAGGAAAACCAAACCTTTTTGTCAAATTTACCTGAAGTGAGCACTCTCATTATGTGAAGAGAAAGGCAAGTGATTTTGGAGAGCACCAAGAGTGGCACCAAGAGTGATCCCACCATTCAAGAAGTTTAGACCAAATGGTCCGGATATGAGGCATGTCAGCAACAAATAGTCAACATCTTCTTTCTCTTTAAGACATAAGGGACAAACATTATAAGTTGGATCAAGTAGCCTAATTTTGACCAAATTATTCCTCACATTGATTTTTCCATGTAATGTCTGCTAAGAAAATATTTCTACTTTTGGTGGTGTATGAGATTTCCAAATATTTACCCAAGGAAATTGTGGCAAAGTAATGTTTAAGAAATTCAACTGATCAAACATTGATTTAATAACATATTTATTAAACCTCCAAACTAGTCCATCTTTAAGAAAATGTTTAGAATGAAAATCACTAATGCACTTTAGAAGAGACATAAATGAATCAGCCTCCCATACAAAGAGTTCTCTATGCCATTCAATTTTCCAATTTCAAGTACCTTGACCCAAATCCTAGTCTCAGCGACTTTACATTATTTTCTTAGCAGGCTTTACATGGAAAAATCAATGTGAGGAATAATTTCTAAATATTTGCCTAAGGAAATTGTGGCGAAGTAATGTTTAAGGAATTCAACTGATCAAACATTGATTTAATAGCATATTTAGCATATTTATTAAACCTCCAAATTGGTCTATCTTTAAGAAAGGGTTTGGGATGAAAATCACTGGTGCACTTTTGAAGATAAATAAATGAATCAGCCTCCCATACAAAGAGTTCTCTATGCCATTCAATTTTCCAATTTTAAGTACCTTGACCCAAATCCTAGCCTCTGTGACTTTATAGTCTTGATCACGAGCTAGGAAAAATAATCTTGGGTAAGCTTACTGAAGAGTTAATTATCCTACCCAATGATCTTTCTAGAATCTAATAGAAGTCCCATTACTAAGCCAGAAAGAAGAACATGTATAGATAATTTCACGGTAAGACACATACCCATATGTTGCTTTAACAATATCTCCATATAAGCTTGAATATTTCTTGCAATCTAAAGGAGAATAGGGTTAAATCATCCCAAATTTGCCAACAATTAACTATTTCCATAGAGTCTCTCTCTTATCAATCAGCTTCCACAACCATTTAAAGAGGAAGGCCCTATTTGTTTTGGAAGAACAGAGCCGATTCCTAACCCACATGGATGCTTTCCCTTCTCAATTGCTTCCCAACTTATATAATGCAATTTTTTATTCCCATCAATCCCATTCCAAAAGAAGTCTCTTTGAATCTTCGTAATTTCCTTGGCAACTTCCTTCGGCAATATGAAATAGAGACATGTAATATAATGGTAAACTATAAGTACTGATTTAATCAGAGTTAGTCTCCCAGCAAAAAACAGAAAACAAGCTTTCCACAAGGCCAGTTTTTGCTTAAGTTCATGAATGATGGGTTCTCAATTAGCTTTGGAACTAGGCTTTGCATCCAAAGGGAATCCTAGATTATTAATGGGAGGGAAGCTTGCTTATAGTTGAGGCACTTTGTTGTAGAATGATCCTAACCCACATGTCTATTTAAACCCACAATGAAACTCTTTAGAATGTTGACTTCCCAAATATATATTAAAAAAATGCATGATTCTCTTTAGAGTAATTAGACACTCTAGGTCATTAGGATAAAAAATTACAGTGTTGTCAGCAAACTATAAGAACGAGATAGGATTGGTCACCCCTTTTATAGGAATATTGTACAACAAATCCAGGTTGACTATTTTTTAAAAAAAAATCATACTAAGACCTTTAGCAACTATAGCAAATAATAGTGGTGACAATGGATGACCCCTGGCGAATGCCTTTCTGCATGTGGATAGGCTGAGTAGTAGAACCATTCTCTAAAATTGATAATTGATTCTCTTAAATACACTCTTGCATCAATTTAATCCAGTGCTCTTGTAAACCCATACCGGCCATAACTTGTGAGAGATAGCACTAAGAAACTAAATCAAAAGCTTTTTCAAAATCTAGTTTGGTGAGAGCACCGTAGAACTTCCTCTTCTTGCATTCGTCAATCACTTCATTGGTAACTAATATGCTATCAAGAATTTTTCTACCTTGAACACAGATTGGTTATCACCAATAACCTTAGAGGCAACAGATTTAAGTCGAGTCGCAAGAGCCTTAGCCAGGATTTTGTAAACACCATGTGCTAGGCAAATGGGACAAAATTACCTTATTAACTCAGCATTTTCAGCCTTGGTTATTAGAACAACAACAACATTTTTTATAATCAAAGGCAGCCTCCCAGTTTCCCAAAAAAGTTATGAACCAGATCCATTAAGTCATTTTCAATTAAATGCCATAATTTTTTATAAAGTAACATATTAAATCCATCGGGGCCTGGAGCTTTGTCACCTTTACAAGCAAACAAAGCCTTTCGAATCTCCTCAATAACAAAGGGCTTTTCTAGACCAGCCACTAACTCAAAATCTAGTTGCGAGAACTAAAGGTCTTCAAATTGAGGGCACTAGGTGATATTTTCTTGAAACAAGGCTGAGAATAATTAGTGATTTCATTTTAATATCACGTACCTTAACTAGAACCTTGTTGTAAGCTTTCAAGAAGCTTATAGGGTTCTTGTTTTTCCTTATAGTCGCAGATAAGTGAAAGAAATGAAAATTTCTATCCTCTTCCTTTAACCATTAAATCCTAGACATCCACCTCCAATACAACTCACTTTGCTTGTGTTTAATCCACAACTGTGCCCAAAACACTCACTTTCCTCTGATAAGTGATTCATCATATGGAGTTTATTCAAGAGATAAATCAATTTCCTCAATCTCACCTTCTAAAGTAGTTATATCATGATCAATAACTACAAATTCACTGTAATTCCATTGAATAATTTTCTTTATTATAGATTCAAGCTTAGAAATCAATGGCAAGGGCAAGTAGAAGGAGAGTGGCTTTGCATCTGCCATTTTTCAATCAGCTCCATTAAACTTTGATATGAAAACCAACAGTTAAGGAAATGAAAAGTTTTGGGTCCCTAATTATGATTTTTCAATTTAAGAAACAAAGGTTAGTGGTCAAATAATCCTTTCCTAAGATCCCAAAGCTTAAGATTAGGGAAAGTTGAGAGCCAATCCTGGTTAACAAGAATTCTATTAATTCTGCTAGCGCCTCTGCAATTTGACTAAGAAAATTTTTGCCCAAGGAGCGAAAGGTCAATTAGCTCACAATCATAAAAAAACTCCACAAGGTGTGCTATTCCCCCTGTTGAATACAGGCCACAGCTTCTTTCTTCATTTTTTTTAATGTTTGAATCAGAGATTGAGTTCTCAAAATTATTGTCTAGGGATAAATTTGAAGAAATGAAGTTGTTTGATTTGGAAGTGCATTTTTTAGATTTGGGAAGAGATCTAACAATGGAGAATTTACGCATGGTTGATATTTTTTTCTTCTTATGTCCACATTTAGCCTTAAGAAAAGAACACTCAGATCTTTTAAAGAGTTCCACATCATCTGGCTCATAAATAGTGTCATCAAATAAGGGTGAAGGTGTAGGGTATTTATTATAACGTTAGAACAAGACAATGGATCCATCAGATGAAGAATGGGCTTCTAAAGTATGATAAACTTGGTTAACAATTAGGCCATTAGAGTCCAAGTCTTTATTGAGAGGACTTGAATTAGATACAACCACCTCATATGGCCCCTTGATAGCTGTCTCAATAGGTTTAAGTTGGAAAGTCCCAAAATTGGATGATTGATGCACATACTTGGTAATATGTGTACATGACAACTATAGAGAATTAATATTGCCATGTGATATTAAATTTGACTCCTTGATAATAGAAGACGCACGCTAGTGAGATGAAAAAACACCATTAGTTTCACCATGGAGTGCTGACAGCAAGGATTGTAGTAGCCGATCATCGAAATTGCTTGAGGCAATTAGAAGATTGTATTGGTGTGGGATTTCAGAGCATGATTAGAGGTCATCAGGTTATCGATGGAGCAAATTTCCTTGGAAAGATTGATGTAATAAGATTCATTATCAATATTGACTTTGACTAATTCAATAATGATTTTTTTGATAGTGCAAATCAAAATTCTTGCACTGTGGTATCTTTCCCGATTTGCAGTGGCAAAATCCATTTTAATATAAGAACCCTATCGATTTGCAATTAGAGAGAATAATTTTTCATTCCAAGCATGAAGAGGCGCATAATTTAGCCTTAGCCATGTGAATTTGTCACCTGGTATAAACTTCTTTTCCCATCTCTTAACAGTGCTAAGTCTATTAAAAAGCAAGCCATGATCTCGACTAAGAAAATCATCCAACATTTCCTTTTGTCAAATGATATAAGGATATTTTTCCCACCCATTGGCACAACTTTACACTTGATATTGCAATTGTTATTAAAGAATTCCTGGATGTTCCGTACATGCTCAAAGGAGATGACCTCCCCAATCATAGAGGCATGAAGCCATGAATTATATATATCATTAGTCGAGAAAGAAGGGATTAGTTCATTCAATATCATAGCCATGCCTTCAGCATCATAATGCTTGCCAGATTTAATAATGTCTGCAAAGGAACTAGCAAGTCTATGCAAATGAGATGAGTTCATTCCTTTATGAATTGAGACCACCTAAGACTTTTTCACAAATTTTACCCATATTCTATTGCTTATGAAATAGGTTCCGTTTGTACCAAGAATTGTATTGTCAGCTTCATGAATGGTTTTACATCTAACAAAACTATATTTAACATCCAAGTTTCTTATTAGTTTCTTGGGAATAAGCACATCATATACCTTGCCAAATTTACCAAATAAATGAATTAAATAATTTACAGTAATATCCAATGGAAGATAGTCCATGAAAAGAGAGATGAATCTCTTTCGCCACAAGGTACCCAATCTATCACTAGATTTCTTACTGCTATCCATAATGAGGTTTTTTTTGTAGGATAAAGATTTTAGGTTAGGATTGCAATGTTGAGTATGAGCATGTTGGAAGAAAGGGAAGGTAAGGGCCTAGGGTTTGAGGGGTTCTCACAAGAGTTTTCTCTCATCTCTTCCATCTCTCTCATTTTTGTGGTATTCTTGCTTAAGGTTAGAAGGATTCGAGATTCTCATCTATCAATTTCTGTTTGATATTTGGTTCATTAATTTGATTCTAAATTTGGTTCTTCATATATTTGTTCAAATTTAATGAGGATTATTTATTTTCTAGTAATTGATATCAAAACTTTATTACTTTGGATAGTGTGATGTTTTCATAATTCATAGTTGATGAACTTTATTTTCATGATGTTCTTTGAGTTTAATTGATAAAATATGTTTCATGTTTATTTTTTTTATTTAACATAATATGGAGTGCATGTGCATATGTGGGTACGCATGTACATGTGCGTGTGTGCAAGTGCATGTGGATGCACATGTATATGCATATGCATGTATGTGTGTTTACATATGTTCGCGTGTGTTATGTTCTTGCACGTGTGCGTGTGTGTGCATGTTGATGGACTAACTAGTTCAAATGACGAACATGTCTAAGAAACTGGTTATATTTTAAATAATGTTAATGATAGTTGCTTGCACGCTGGGCCCAGCCTATCCATTGCTCCTACTGGCTTGTACGCTAATAGGTTGGTTTTTTTTTACCCTTATTAAATTATTTATGCTTCAACCATTCTTATTATACATGCCTTTGATGTTTTTCTTCTTGTAAGATTTTATGTTATTGTATGCACACATATTTGCATTTTTCTTTCTTTTTTGTGCTTTTTAAATAAATTATATTTATGATATAGATGTACTTTTTCTTCTTTTAGAATCAAATGTAATAGTTAGTGCTTTGATGTAATTTTATTTATTTTTGAACTATTCCATCATATCATTTTGTACATGTCATATTTTTATTAATAAAATGTTCTCTTTGGCTTCCTTTCTCATACTTTTTATTGTGTGAATAATGAATAATATTCTCGATGCTTAATAACTTAATAATGTATAAACTTGAAAAGGAGGCTGATTCCAATGAACTGATGTATGGGGGTCCCAGGGCAACTTCTACCTTCCTTATGCATGCTTCACTTTTCGAATCTAATAGGATGTCATGGATTCCTTAAGAAACGAGTGCTACCTCCTTCTTTCTCAGTCTTTCCAAGTAGCAGCTCTATTTTTTTTAGTCTAGGTTGGTGATCCCTTGGATTTCAAGTATGACAGTGGTGAGTTCACTATATATATATATAAATGTATGTATTTATGTATATGTGTGTGTATGTATTCATGAATTCATGTATGTGTGTATATATTATACAACATGTATGTTTTCTTTAGGTATTCATAATAGTGAACTCACCATGGTTAAGAGGATAACAGAACCTAATTTTGTTGGTTAGCATATTAGTTTATTTGCAACTGTTGGGATATTATTCCTGCATCAATAGATTACATTTAGTGTATGCACTTTAATATGTCCATTTACCTATGTTATACCATATAAGGGATACCATGCCTTCACTTAAGCTATAAAGAACGATTATATAACCACTTGCATAACTAGTACTTTGGGTATATTAAGCTATGCGAACTTTAACTTTTAACCCTTGCGAGACACAACTCGTGTAGGAAACCTATCAACTTTCCCTAGGGAAACCCTAATTTGTTTGTTGTTTGATATGTAGTTAGGTCCAAAGTTATTTTTCAAAATCTTCTTAATAATCCAAAGCCAAAAATGTCTTTTTCTTAAATATTTTTTGGTGTTGGGTTTAGATCCAAAATTTGTTTTCACATGGGCTTGGGCCCAAAACATATTTTTTAAGTGGGCTAAATATCAAATATCATTATGGGCTTTTGATTTGCCTATACAAATTAAGGGAGTAACTTAACCAATTGTAGGCCTAATTAAATATGAAAGGTAATATTTCTGGATCATGTTTATGGCTTAGACTTTTCAATTATTTTCAAAATCATGAAACCTATACTTAATGAATTCCTGATTGGAATATATTCCAAGTTATGATGAAATACTACTCGAAATGCCACTATAATTTCATTAACATTATGCTATAATTTTCTGTTAACTCATTTATAAAATGAAATATTTTGCTTAATATGGATGTGTCAAAGGAGACATGGACATTATATTGGATATTGATTTTTGTATTTTTGAGATAGCAATTATTTTAGCATAATAGTAGTGAAATTCTCAATACATCTTGGATTACATCCCGAAATGAAGGAATCATTAAGCATCGTTCTCTGTATTTTGGCCTTATGATTAGGGTCTCAAATTATCAATACCTTTTAATTTGAAATAGAATACTCTATGTTGCTATTTCTATTAAACCTAAAGCCTACGAAAGGGGACTAACCACGTGCTTGCGGGAGAAACAAGGATGGAAGATCCATCTGTATATTATGTGAATTTAGTGTGAATATTGTGTTTATTATATTCATTACATTTATACTAGTCATTCATGCATATATGGGATTTCATACATCCACTGACTCGCAGACATAGAGAAGAGTAGTGTGCACACCCATGGTATTGATGCAACCCTTAACACCAGCTTTAGTAAAGACTCAATCATTTTCACACTAGCTAATATGGATGAAGAGAGGACCAACATCATAGTAAAGGGATGCTAACATCAAAGATAATAGAGTTAAAAACTTAAATGGAAATTATATTAAGGTTAATGGAGACCTTAGGTACACTAAATGAGGGGTCAACTAGCAATATGAAGAGGAGGGATAAAAAACCATCATAGAAGAAGAAAATGTGGAAGAAGGGATGCACTATGGTGCATAAGAGGTATATGATAGAACATGTAGGGCAGGACAAGAAGAAAGAGGATCAAAAGTGGAGCCTATTGATTTTAGGAGGATATTTGCTGAGTAAAGAGAGAGTATGGAAAAGAGCTTTAAGAAAAATATTTGTAACAATAGTCAAAGTCTGAGGATGTTTTTGAATTTGATAAGCTGTTCATGGATGACGATACCTTACCTCCAAAGTTTAATATGCAGGACATCACTATGTTCAATGGGAGTGGAGACACAAAGATCCACATAAGTCAATATGTTACTATGATGAGAACCACTCAAGCTATAAAGGTGTAGTCTTTGCATTTGTACAAGCTATCTCTTAAGGGAGTTGTTGCTAGATGTTATAAAAATCTAGACCTCAATATATAACACCATAAACAGGTGACTTGCTAGCTTAAGGAGATAGTCAGGGGAGGTGCTGACTTGAGGTGCTTAAGCTAGCATGTCAATAGTAGGAAAAAAGATCCCACATCGTTTATGGGAGAAAATGGAAAGTAGTTTATATAGACCAACTCAATATTATCTAAATAACTTAGGTTAACCATTTCAAGACCAGAGGTTGAACCTTTTAAAAAAACATGTTATTTGGAGCCATATTGCATCGGGCAATTACAAATGGTATTTGAACCATTCACCAGCCAAAAATGTAGAGCTAAGTGCAATCAGACTAAGTGCTATATTATAAGAGTCACATCTAGAACCTGTAGGAGTCATCTCTAAGTCTGCATTGCCTAGTATATATGGATGTTAGCTTGAGTTTAATTGTAAATATGAACCATCTTAGTTATGATGAGGACATTGCATCTCAAATGAGGGGAGAATATAACACCCTGGTTAGGTGACCTACTAGCTTGAGGAGCTAGTTAACAGAGGTGCTAAGTTGAGGTGTTTAATACTGTCTAAATAACTTGGGTTAACTATTTTAAAGCCAACTCAATACTGTCTAAATAACTTAGGCTAACCATTTTAAAGGAAATAGGTTGAGCTTTAAAACAAGTAGGTTACTTTGAGCCAATATTGGGCCATGCCATTACACAGTATAATGAGAAGTTGGAAATTATTGCATGAGACCTTCATAAAGAAATATGGGTATAACACAAATTTGGATGTTTATTCGCTTGAATTAAAGTTTTTGAATACTAACATAATGAGAATTTTATAGATTATCTTAAAAATATGGAGGGGGTAAAGTTTCCTTATTGAGAGATAGACTGTCTAAAAGGGACCAAATTAGATTGATCATTAAGGGATCTCTTTTGAAGAAGAAGTTGGGGGCAATGTTGATTAGAGGCTTTCAGGATTTATATAAGGTAGGATTACATGTAAAAGAGTTAGAAAGAGATAAAGTAAAGCCGATAACTACTCAAAGAAGTGGAAAGGTGAACTATTAGCCCAACATTAGTACCTAAAATCCTATTAAAGTTAATCATGTTGCGAGGAGGCAATTTTCATATTTAAGGAGGCCTCTCCCCAAAGTTTTTGAGCATCTCAAAAATTGCAAACTCTTGCAACCTTGGGAATTAAAATCACTTCCAAAGCCACTGCCACATAATTAGAACTCAAACACTTACTGTTAGTTTCACAGAAGCCATGGCCAAGACACAAGTCATTGCTTGAGCCTAAAACATGAGATCTAAAACCTAATAGATAGTGGAAAGATATATGAGCCTATGAAACCAAACACCAAAAATAACCCTTTACCTAGATACAACAAAACACTACCACCAACCACATATATGGTAGAATCTGGTCTGAGTAAGGAGATGATATTGGCTTCCTTTGAATATGTGCAAGAAACCCTAAATATGAACTTACCCATTATGGATATGGTTACTATCCCAAATGTGATGATGATTGAAAATTTTTAGGATGTTGGATGCACAAGATGAGAAAGGTGAAATTAAGAAAGAAGAAGACTTTTGTTTAGGAAAATGAAAATGCCAGTAATTCAGTAAGAGCCACCAGGTTAGGATGGCCCTTTGCAAGAAAGATAGGGAAGGAGAAGGAAAAGACAAAGAAGTTGGAAATGACAAGGAGGTCATCCCAAAGAAGTCTAAAGATGGTGAAGATGATTCTTTGTTAAAACAACAAAAATGAATCTAGAAAAGCATCAACATTTGGGATTTACTTATTGCTTCACACAAACGTAAAGAGGCCATGACCAAGGCTTTAACCACATGCATATTCCCACTATTCCTAAATCTAAGGAGGTGGTGTGCTCAATATGAGTGAAAGATGGAAAATTAAAACTGATAAAAGATCTATCTTGAGTTATTACTTTTTTTTATAAGGACCCGCTCAAAGATAGGAGAGATCACATTCGTCCTTTTTATAACTCCAGCTAACTTAAAAAAATAACTAGGGAGAAAAATAAGAAGTCTCTACTTGGCTAATTTGGTGGAAATGAACCTTAGTCATATAATTTCTTCCCTTAATTCTAAATCATCTTCTTACTTAATAGATTTTTAAGAAGGAACTAGCAGCTAATGAGGTGATTATTGTGTTAAGCTTGTTTTAATGGTATTGCCTTGCAGATTTTGTCACATGTAATCCTTAGTTTTACCTATAATTTTATTTTCTGACCCCACTCTTTCTTGGCTCTTTCAATTGAATTCCTCCAACCTAAAATGCTCACAATTTAGTCCTTTCTTCTCAAATTTCTCTCCTAATTAAACTTAGCTTGGTCTTTTAGTGTTCTTCATTCTTCCTACTCAAATTTTCTTTATCAAATTCCAATTATATTCTCTAGTTAACTCTTATAAGTATTTATTTCTATTATTTTCAATGAATGGTTGTTTTCTAGTTTAAAATTAAATATTATCTTGGTTTCAAGTTATAAGTTCTTAAACCTTTAGGTTTTCACCCTATCCGATTCTAGTTTTTTTTTCTTTTGTGCCAACATACACCATATGGATTTCACGTGCTTAGGCAAGGGTATTACATAATAGATCTTTAATCAATCACCAACATCTTATCTATAAAATCAGAATCAAGGGTACTACATTGTAAAAGTGGATAAATTCTACATTCTTGATGGTTTAGTAATCTTAGACATGGATGTGGATGTAGCAATACCACTAACCTTGGGAAGACCCTTCTTAGCTACTGTTGGATCTTTAATTGAGGTAAGGGAAGGAAAACTCATTTTGAGGGTCTTTAATTGAGGTAAGGTGAGGCAATCTCATTTTAAGAGTAGGCGATGAACAAGTAGAATTCAACATAGTAAAATCAATTAAGAACCCTACTTCTATGCATGAATGCTTTCGAGTGGATATCACTAACAAACTAGTCCAAGAAGTCTTTGAAAAAGAATATTTAGAGGATCCACTTGAAACTTGCTTAGTCTAAAGCTCCATTCCTATGGATGACAACAAAGAAGTAGCTACTTATGTTGTGGCTTTCAAAATAATTCCACGAGCACCATTCAAAGAGTATGAATAATTGGAAAAATATAAGCCACTTCCATTGCCTTCTATAGAGCAAGCTCTAACTCTTGAGCTAAAACCCTTGCCTAAATATCTCAAGTATGTTTTCTTGGGCCCAATAAAATCTTACCTATAATTGGTAGTGCTTTTATGGATGATTTGCAATTGAAAAGGACCTTAGAAAATTTAAAGAATCATAAAAAGGCAATAGGTTGGGCAATAGCTGACATTCAAGTAATTTGCCCTTCAATTTTTATGCATAGAATTTTATTGGAGAATAATGTTAAACATTTGGTAGACCAACAAAGGAGGCTTATTACCAACATGAATGAAATAGTTAGAGCCAAGGACAAAATTATTAGATGTTGTGATCATCTATCCTATTTCTGATAGCTCTTTAGTGAGTCATATATAAGTTGTACAAGAGAAGGGAGACGTTAAAAATGAAAATAATAAATTAATTTCATATAAAACAATTAAAGAATAAAGAGTGTGCACAGATTACAGGAAATTAAATTCTGCAATTCAAAATGCTCATTTTCTATTGCCTTTCATAGATCATATACTAGAAAGACTTATAGGTAATGCCTTTTTTGTTTATTGGATGGGTACTTTGGATACTTCCAAATTCCTATTGTACTTGAAGACCAAGAGAAGAAGACCTTCACAGGTCCTTATGACACCTTCACCTATAGACGAGTACTATTTGGATTATGCAATGGACCAACAACATTCCAACATTGCATGATCACTATTTTTTCTGATTTAGTATAATTAATTATGAAAATTTTCATGGAGGATATACTTTTTATGAATGTTTTCAGAACATGAAGAGTTTGAAGTCATGTGAAGAAACAAATACGGTGTTTAATTGGGAAAATTTTCACTTTATGATACAACAAGGTATAATTCTTCGATACAAGGTTTTACAAGATGGAATTGAAGTAGATAAAGCTAAAATAGACTATAGATATAGCCATGGGCTAGGCTTGGGCTTGAAAAACTATAAATTTTACAAAGCCCCAACTCAAAATCTGGCCCATGGCCAAGATTAAGTAGAAATAATAGAAAAGATGCCACCACTCACTAATGTGAAAGGAGTTCTGTAGCACCCTTATACCCTATATACGTAAAGTATATATATTTATTATTAAAATACAAAATTTAAAAGAAAATTTATGAAATTTTTTTTTTCAAAGTTTTGTCTGTATTTCGAACGTTTTCCAAAAATAACAAACTCAAACTGCACCGAAAATTACCCTCCCAATATACATTCACTTATCCCTTTCTCCAACATTTCTCCAAAAATTACCCAAAAACTCAAAATCATCTAAATATATATATATATATATACTCGAAAAGTGTTTAAATATTTATAATACTTTAACCAAACATTTATTTCAATACACTTATCTTTACATTATAACATAATGTATATAATTATTGAAAAGTTATCAAAAAATATTTACATGATATGTAGATGGCTCTGATATGGTGGCAACCTAGTAGACTTCAAGTACAACTCCAAAATCTAGACATGGTATAGTCTAGCATAACGATTCATCTTTAACCTATGACCTGCAAAAGAAATTCAATCACGCTAAGCAATTAGCTTAGCGGTACATACTTTGATAATAAAATAATTTAAGAATAAAAAAATATGAATTTCTTTACAACATAACATGATTAATGTCTTTATGAACACACATTTCCCTAAATTCCATCAAAATACCATAATCACATGCATTGGGCCCAAGTAACTTTATATAATATTCAAGTTCTAGAGACATTGTTTTGGTCCATCATGACACCTTTGTATCCATCCCCAAAGGCAAATATTATTATAAAAAGTGACACCTCTATGTCTAGCCCCATAGGCAAATATTATCATAAAAAGTGACACTTATTGTCTAGCCCTGAAGGAAAATAATGTCATAAGTGACGCCCAACATCTAGCCCTGAAGGCAACATTTAGCAAACCATATCCATACTACTAAACATAAAACTCTAGAACATGTAATACATATTATCATTTAATACCATCATTCAAACATTGCTAATTCTTATCAAACCTGTTCAACACTTTCCCCATCAATTATCTCAATTCTACATATTCTTATCATAGATATCACATTCTTTACCACTTCCATAATGTGTCTGAATTATACACATTAAATGGCATAAGGCATATTTTTCCACAATTACATTCGATAATGCTAATGACCATTTTAAAATGGCTTAAAAATTCATAAATTATGCATATCAAACTTTTAAATACATATCTATGCACTTTACATATGAATACTCACATTAATGTAGTATAGTACAAACAACAACATACAATGTAGCATGTCCATTTAATGAATTTTAATATATGATTACCAAAATATGTACTAACCTTAACTTAATGTAACTTCCAAGCTAAGTTCACTCCCTTTTCTTCACTTAACTAAAATGCTCTTCACCTCTTGGATTGGGTAATCTCATACTACTAAACTCCTATTACTTGTGTTTTCTTAAAATTTTCCTTATTTCCTTTGGATTCCTTGCAAAATCTTGTGTATTGGAAGAACAAAACCCCCTTTAAGCTACAATGGAGAATCAACCAAGGTGGATAGAAGAGGAAGAATATGAAAATGAGTTTTTGATTATTTTATGTCTTCTTTTAAATCCTAGCCATATAAATATATTTAAATAATTAATTAATTATTAATTATTTGATATTTTCTCTCTTCCACGAAAAATTAATTTCATTTTTAATTTTTTTAACTTTTTACCTTTTACCTTTTTGACTTTTACCATTTTTCTTTTGATTTTTTTTTATTTTTTAGTGACATTTATATTTCATTTATATCTTATATATACCTTAGCTATTTCTTCTTCCAACACTTCACTTAACCCTTTCAAAATTATTTATTTAATTATATTCTAATCAAATTATAGGAGTTACAAGTTCTTAGCTTTCTAGGCCATGCAAGAATTTATAGGCGCTTCATAAAAGATTTTTCTAAAATCTCTAAAAGCTTTTGTAAATTACATAATATGTAATTTTTAATTTCTCTAATGAATGCTTACATGTTTTTAACATATTAAAGACCATATTGACTTCAACTCTTATTATCACTCCCCTTTGGACATTTTCTTTCACTCTCATATATGAGACAAGTGATTATGCAATTGGAGTCAATCTATTAAAAAAAATAACAATAATAGACCATTGACATTATATCATAAAAAAAAAGATAAAAAGGAAGATTTCATAAAAAAAAAACTATATCGAAACAAAAGTTTTTCTTTTCTATAAAATACACATCATTTTAAGATATTAAATATACTTATGTATACATTTAAAAATAAAAAAAATAAAACTTATTGCTTTGTAAAAATTCTCATATATATTCAAAAATGACAGTTGAGACAAAAAGTTTGTTATTTTACGGGTATAATAACGACAATTAAGGAGTAAGATAGAGAGTGAGAAAGCAAAAAGTTAGTGTGATATGGTAACATATCTAGGGTTTATATGAAGTGTAACACCTTTATACCCAATACATGTATGGTATATACACCATGTATACGTAAATTATGCATATATAATATAAAAATGTCACCACAAATAACTCTAAATACAATTAAAATTAATGTCAAAATAATTATATTATTAAAAGAATAATTTAATAGATAAATTCACATGTATTACATATTTAAATAATGTATTCAACAGAAAATTTATAAAAAAAATTTGTCAGAATTTTATCTGCAATTTCGTTAATCCCTAAATCATCAGACACTCAACCTGCATGAAATTAAACACTCCTAATGTTTTCATTTTCACAAATCTTCCCAATTTTCCAAAACATATTCAAAACATATTCAAATTATTTATCATAATTAAATTCATACTTATATATATACTCCATAATCCAAATTCTTCATTTAATACATAAGTGTTGAGAATCAATATACATAAAAAAAAAAAAACATATAAACCATAATTATACATGTATGATCTTAAATCTCCAAATATCATCTACAACCTGGATCCCTCCATTTAGCAATTCTCTCACCTGCGCAATTCATAAAACCCTAAGTATGTAGCTTAGTGGTACATATTTAAAAAATAATAATATATATACATATGAATGATTTTTCTTATATTGTAATTTTCAATATCTATACAATCACCATTTTATCTTATAATTCATTCATCATGTATACATGTACATTTATATATACCCAAACTCACAACCCACACACATTCAAAAATACAGTGGGCCCAATAACCCCTATACAATTACCAATTCCAATTATCACAATATTAATTTCATGACACAGCTCAGCTCAGGTCCATTTTCAATCTCAATTTCATGACATAGCTCTGCTCAGGTCAAGAACTAGCTCTGCTTAAGTCTCTCAACATATGTATTATCCATCTCGTATTTCTAGACAAGTAATTGTATAAGGTCTATACACAATAATACTTTTTATTTCACACTTTATCTCATTATCATGTTTTTCTCTTTTTCCACATTTTCCAAGTGATTCATGATCACTTACATCTAATCACATGTTTAACTATTTTTTCACACTTTCTTTCTCATTACTTAACACATTGTTCATTTCTTATCTTATCCAATCATTTTTAGCATATTCCACATTAAGTACATAACCATTACATAGCCATTCTACAATGGCTTATCTTTACATAGTTCACACATTAAACAAACCCTTAGTTTTACAATGCAAATATTCTACCAACTCCAAAATGAAAGTAATATAACACATTCACAGAGTCACAATGTGTTATGCCAACCATAAGATTATTAAACAACAATTATTAAATTATATACTAACCTTATTTGCTTCCAAATCCACTCCAAACCTCTTTCCAGCCCAAAACCCTAAACTCCACCACATTTACCAATTTGGCATACACATACATAAACCCAACAATAAGCTCAAATTATTCAATTAAAATTACTTTCATGGTTAATTTATATCAAACTTTCATTAAATATACAATTTATTTCAAAATCCTAATAAAATTCTAATTCACCACTTACTACTTTATTCAAACTTCATCCTACCCAACTTATTTCCAATATTTAACATGAAATTCACCACTTATATATTAAAATAATAACATAACAACTCATTTCAATAATTATATCAACCTCCATCTAAAACCTTAATTTCACATAACCTACTCCTAAATTCCAACTTCATCAAAACCCACTCATATTCCATTTTCAACCATAAGATCATCACATATATATTAAACCAACACTAAACCAATCGATTACAATAATTATAAATACCATATTAAAACCCTAATTTATACATACCCATCTATAACCCTAATTTCATCAATTATGTCTATTTCAACCAATCTGCTAGCAAATCATCATGTATTCATTATTTTAATTTCAATACTACCAATTTTAACAATTTACATAGGATTTCTCTCACTAGGCCAATCATACACGATCTTAAAATTCAACAAAATAAAGCTTTAGAAAGAAGAAACTAACTTGAAACCTTAATCTTTCTTCAAAACCAACTTGAAATCCTTTGATTTTTAGTGAAATTTTGAGTATCTAAATAAAAGTCTTTCTCTCTCTCTCTCTATCTCATGAGGAATTCGGCCTAGCTCAAGGAAGAAGAAGAAGAAGATGACGAAGACTTTGTTATTCTTCCTCTTCCTTACCATTCATATATATTATTTAATTAATTATTTAATTATTTAATACTTTAATTCCCATCCACATATTTATTCGCTTCTTTTGATTTTATCTATTTATTTATTTATTATTTCCAACTTCCATCCATAATTATGTATATGTATATGTCATTTATATTTTAGGCATATATATATATGTAATTTATACTTTATTTGTATGTTATATATATTTTATGTTTATGTATATTGTAATATCTGTGATTATAGATAAGTTAAATAAGTGTGTGGAGGATAGTTAAAGTATTGGGAGGGGTACTTGTATTGTATATACCTAATGTATACCTAATATATATATGGTATATACCTAACATATACTTATTATATATGTTAAATCCATATTATATATTTAATATATACAAGAAATACTGATAATGTATACTTGGTGTATACATTAAATGTACATTACATATACATGTAAGTAAAAACATATACTTAATATACGTAAGTAAAAAAAAATATAGATAATATATACTTAAAGTATAAATGGCATATACATATACCTAAGTTATAAAAGAAATATACATATATATTTATGGATGAAAGATGGAAATTAATTAATTAAAAAAAAAGAAAGTCAAAGTAAGAAAGAAAGTACTTGGATGATAAAAAGATAGAATTAATTAATTAATTATATTAATATATATGATTAGAAAATGAAGAATGAAATAAAAAATATCATCTTCTTCCTCCTTCATATATGTATGCCATATTTCTGGTGAGAGAAAGATGATTTTTAATTTTTTCCAAACTCTAGAATTTCATTAAAATTTTCAAGAAATCAAGTGGGATTTGAAGAAAAATCAAGATTCAAGTACGTATTCTTTTGTTTTAACTAGTTTTATTTGATCTTCTATGATGATATTTGAATTGTCTAGAGAAAGAAAGTATGTTAAATTGCTAAAATAAATTTTAAAAATTATGTTAAAATGATGACTGTATGATGAATTGTTGGTTAGTTGTTTGAAATGAGCATAAATGATAGAAATAGGGTTATGGATAGATTATGCCTAAATTAGGGTTTTAGTATGGGTGGATTTAATTGTTGTAATGAAGGGATTTTATGTTGTTTTAGTATATATATGATAATTCTGTGGTTAGAAATTAATTATGGGTGAATTTGCATAAAGTTATAGTTATGGCCATGTTATGTGAAAATTATGGTTTTTGAAAGAGGTTGAGATAATTATAGAAATGAGTTGTTTAATTGTTATTTTGGCATGTAAGTAATGACTTTATGGTTAAATGTTGAAAATGAGTTGGGTTGGATGAAGTTTAAGCAAAGTAGTAGGGGGTGAATTTAGGGTTCTAATAGAATTTTGATGAAAATTGTTTAGATAATGATAGTTTAATGTACATTGAGCATGAAAATGAATTTAAATGAGTAATATTAATTGTTATTGGGTTATGTGTGTGTAGACCGTATTGATAAAAGTGGAGAAGTGTAGAGTTTTTATCAAAGATAAGTCTTAGAAAGTCTAAAAACTTGTGTTTACATTAAATAAGAGTGGGCATTATGTATGTATAATATTATTATAAGATATGGATATTCAAATAATCTATGCAGTGTGGCATAGTTATGTGATGGGTGTCACATTGGCAATAGTTCAATGTAGATTAATGTATGTATGTGATATATGTGAGGTATAATTATGTTATGTGGTATGATGTCCAATGTGGACATATTTATGACTTGTTAAGAAATATGGAAAATGAGTCACATAGTGTATTTGACTTATGGATTTGTAATTTGTTGAGCTAAAATGTGGAAATGATAAGTGGGAATGAGGAAATGTGTTAGTGATCATGATAAGGTTGATCACTTGGAAAGTTATTAAGAGTTAGTGAGTATGTGATTGTGTATGGTGATACTGTGTATTTGTGCTCTAAATAATTACTTGTCCAGCAAAGTGATATTGATAATGTATATATTGATAGACCTGACCAGACTTAAGTCATTTATTAAGACTGATTATGGACCCGAGCAGAGCTGGGTCATGATATTGATATTGTGATAACTAGACTTGATAATTATTTAAGGGTGGTTAGGCTCAACGTGTGAATGTGTGTGTGAATATGTGTGCATTGTCATGGTTGTGTGGTGTTATTTATGGTTTATGAAACCATAAGTATTGGAGAAAGTTTGTGCAAATAATGTATGTTGTATTATGAGATTGGATATCTTTAAATTATATATTTATGATTACTATATGTGTACCACTAAGCTGTTTGGCTTAGCATATTTATGTGAATCGCGCATGTAAGAGAGCAGCTGGTCAGAAAGAATCATGTCGTGGGTGATATTTGGAGTTCTGAGTTGCCACAAGACCAACAATGCCATCTGCATACATATATAGTTACAATTTTATGCATTTTGGATTATGTGTATTAAATTATAAAACTTGTGTTTGTTCTAAGGACTTGGGATGGTTGTATATTTGTATGTATGAGTTAAATAAAGATCATGGAATATGTGTATTAATCATGTTTTGGGAAATGATTTATATGTATATGGATTTGAGTTTATGAAGTAGTGATTTGGAGAATGAAATTTTTATGCAGGTTGTGGTTTTTGATTTTCAAAAATATTGAAATTATAGACAAAACTTTGGCGAATTTTTTCTTCAGATTTTCTTTATAAATTTGTATTTTTAAAAATTTACTATTTAACTATATATTTATTTACTAATAACTATCTATATTGAAAATTTTTACTATAAAGTTTATCGTGACATTCTTGTATTCTATTTGTATACTCTACATATACGAATATATGTATTATACATATATAGAGTATAAGGGTATTACATATATATAATATACATTTTATGTATACATCATATATACAATATGTGTATATCTTGTATATATTAAGTATATAATATGCATCCAACATTTATAATAAGTATATGTTATGCATATACTATATATATACTATATATATTGTAATACCCCGATTTTGGTGTACATTGAAATAGTAGTTGTGAGAAGATATGTTGGTAAAATATGTAAGGAAAATATTATAAGAGATAGATGTATATGAAGGATGATATGTATATATGGTATTTGAAAAATATGGGAAATATAAATACAATATATAAGAGATATATATATAGCAACATATACATCACATAAACATGATGTATATATTGGTGTAGGAAAAGTAATTTGTAGTAGTAGTAATAATAATAATAATAATAATAATAATAATAATAATAATTATTATTATTATTACAAGAGAAAAAGAAGAAAAGGAAGTCAAAGGGAGTGACAAGTGTGTGGTGGAGAATTTTTAAGGGATTTAATTATATTAATATATATATATATAAGATAAGATTGAAAAAGGAAGAAAATATCTTCTTTCTTTCTTTCTTTCTTCTTCTTGAACGAGAGAGAGAGAGAGAGAGAGAGAGAGAGAGAGAGAGAGAGAGAGAGAGAGAGATGTGATTTGGTTGGCATATACATCAAATTCTTAAGGGCTTTAAGAGAATTGAAGGTGGATATTGAAGATTTGGCAAAGAATTCAGGTAAGTGTTCATTTCTTTGTGTTGATTTCTATTGATTATGTTTACATTTGATATGGTTAGGGTGTGAAGATGATGATAATGAAAGATTGAAGTATATATATATGAGGATGATGATGGATTGTTGAAATTGTTTAGTAAGGGTTTGATATAAATGAGTTGGGGAAATTGAGTAATTGTTATATGGATGGTGTATTTAATGATTATTATTATGATATGTTGAAGTTATATAAGTGTTAAATTAATAGGTGATTTATGTGTATATAAACCAAGATGTTGATTAAGGGTGTTGTAGTATGGATTTTGGAGTGTTTGTATTTTCATGGATGAGAGTTCGGAATGTATAATTCTTGCCTAACACGGCCAGTGACATGGCCATATCGTTGGGCGTGTCAACGGTACTGAGTTTGACGTTTGTGACACGACCATTAACACGACCATGTTACTGAGCGTGTCATAGCTACTGTGAGATAAAGTAATTGACACGGCCATGAACACACCCGTGTTATTGGGCGTGTCAATGTTTCTGTGAGGCAGAATGAGTGACACATCCAGTGACACGCCCGTGTTACTGAGCGTGTCAAAGTTTCTATATTGTTGGTTTAGGGCACGATCAGGGACACGCCCGTGTTGGTGAGCGTGTCATGTGTAGAGTTTTCCCTAGTTAGTTATTATTCTTATTTTCTTATGTGTATAATCACCTTTGGATTAGGTTTTGAAGATTTGAGTTGCCCTAATCCAAGTATTGAAGGATTCATGGAAGAGGAATTTGGAATTGGTGTGAGTTGCTCTTAGAGGTAAGTACAAACCCTATATGATTGTATGTATTTTCATGACTATGGGACTTAACACATTTGATTGGAAAATGTGTTAAGTTATTTATTGTATTGTTAATATGTGAGAAATGTGCTATGATGTGTATTATGTGTACTATGTGGAATGTATGTTGAAGATTCTAAATATATGAATAATGTAATTTGCTATGTATATCTCAATGATAAAATATGAAACTAATATTAATGGATATAAAGGTGAAATATGAAATATGAAAGATATAATAAGCATACAAAATGTATGTACAATGCAAATTGTTATGTATACCCTAATGATGAGATGTGAAGCCAGTGTTGTTGGCTATAATGATGCAAATGAAATAATTGGGCATGGTTGTCTAGTTTGATTATGAGAAATGAAATGAGAAATGAGTTGTGAAAGAGATTGATAATGAGATAAATGAATTAATTGTGTGCCTAGTATATTATTCAATTTTCAGAGTTCTGGGTTTGGTAGCATGCCTATGAATCGCTGGGCAGGTGAAAAGACCAGGTCGTAAGCCGAGCCCAGCTGAAAATGTGAAATATGATGTTTTTGAGGTGAAAAGACCGGGTCATAAGCCTCAAAAACTGTAACAGTCTAGTCGGGATGAGGACCAAGAGACTGGGGCCCAAGGGTCTAGCCGGGTTGAGGTCCAAGAGACTGGGTCTGTTACACTATCCATGGATAGATATATATATAGCCTACGGGCTTGATGAATGTAATTATGGACCAAAGTTGTGACTCTGAACTTTGAATAGCATATTAGTTTCTTTTTGGGCCCATGTATGTCTTTGCTTTAATGTGATGATTACAATACATAAGCAATTTACTGAAAATGAATGTGGCTTGATAAACTGCTGAATAATGAGATTATGAAAATACAATATGATGTGTAATATGTATAACGATATAGAAATTGTGAGTATTATTTCATGAATGTTTGGATAAGTCATTGTATTGTGGGTTGTTGTAATGATATATGTGTTTATGTATATAAATGATGAGATTAGTGGAAAAATGTAAAGAATGCTTTGAAAAGGGGAAAACATGATAAGAAAATTATTATACATGATGTTAATGTAGGAAGTATGATTTTTCTGTAATGAATGTTATATTATTTATTTGTACTACTAAGCTTTCGAGCTTAGCGCGGTTGTGTAAATTGCGCAGGTGAGTAGGTGGTTGATCTGGAAGTCAAATCGTTATGCCACGAGAAGGGTAAGAGTATTTCGAGACCAACTAGAAGGTGTGCATACATGTGCAATTTAATTATGTTGTATTTTGATAAAAATGTATTCATATGTATAAATAAATTTTTGTAAAGACAAGATAGTTATATATATATGTAATATCATCAAAAGTATAATGATTTTGTAAATGTTCATTAAATATAATGTATTATTGTTTGGAACTAAAGTTAAGGTTTTTAATTTGAAATGAAAAGTGACATTCTTATACTTTATATACATACTGCATGTATACAAGGTATATGTATAGTACTTATATAGAGTATGGGGGTGTTACAATTATTTTGGTATCGGAGCTTAGGTTTGAGATTCTCAGCCTAAGTAGATTAAAAAAAAAAATTTTTTTTGAAAAGTGAAATTTGTGATACATGTATATGCATTAACACCTAGGTTGGTCTTGGATGTGGCATTATGTGATTTGTAGTATATCTGAATTATATGAGATGGATGACAGTGTGTGAATGAGGTTTTGCATGAAAATAAAATTAGAAAAACAAATGATATGGGGAAATTTGTATAAGTTTAATTGATAAACTAAAGAATGGGAGTTTACTTAAGTAAAGCAAATTTTGAAATTTTTGGTTCGTAAAGTGTGCTTGTGAAATAGATTATAAAGAAATGAATAGGAAAATAATGTTGGAAATGAGTTAAAAAAAATTAAATTAAGATTTAATTAAGTACTCTTTTCTCTAAAATTTGGATCTCTTTATTATTTGGATTGCTAGAAAGAGAAAATATTGTTCGATTGTTAAAAAGGATAGATATAATATTAAATTGAAGAAAGTATGGTGGACTATTAAGTGAGTTGATAGGTATAGACAAAGTGTGACAATTTAAGGTTTGGGTATGCAAAGTTAAAGTTTTTAAAACAAGGGATGATGTTGGTTAACGTAAGGAGATATAATGGTGTTGTTTGTATTGTTGTTTTAATGCAAACACTGTGATTTTTAATGTTAGAAATGTGATATACTTAAGTGTTGTTAAAGCTCATGTTAATGGTAGTAATATGTGAAATTTGGATTTTTGAAGTGAGCTTTAATAATTGTGAAAATGAGATGTTTTGATATTACATGATGGTATATATATATATATATTGTTTTCAAGTTGATATTAAGAAAACGAGATTAATAATTTGAAGTTTAGGTAAAGTAGCAAGTTGAGAGTTTAGAGTTTTAATAGAATTTTGATGAGGATTATTTAGATATTGATAGTTTAATGTATATTAAACATATGAGGTATGTGGAATGAATATTATTGTACATGAAAGTATTATGAATTGGGTAATGTGATTGATAATACGAAAATTTATTTTGAAATAAAGGGAAAATGACTAAACAAGTGAAAATGAGTTACCTTAAATAATTGGGCTGGAAATGATGAAAATGGATATGAAGGGTATACTAAATGCATTTAAAAACAAATGTGATAGAAATGTCACATTAGAAATGTGACTAAGATTTATGTGAAGTGCTATTATGGTTAGAGTGTATGTATCTGTTGGGTTGATGAATAACTTAAGTCATGTTAAAAGAATGAGAATGATAATGTTCAATGAAAAGTAATAAACGTTAAATTTGTATAGATTATATGCAAAAGAGAAATTAAATAAAATTGCATGATTATGTGTATACATGTATAAGATATGTGAGATGAGTTTTTCGATATGAATGTAATTGTATTATGTAAGAAATGTGGAAAGTAAGTCACATTATGAATATAACCTATGAATGTGTATGTGGTAGAAAAAAAATGTTATTGTATGTTTATTATTTTATACAATTACATGTCTAGTGGTATTGAGAATGATATTGCATGTATTAGCGGACCTAAGAGAGATTAGGTCTTGACCTGCACAGAGCTAAACTATGTGACGAAATTGAGAGTGAGAATGGACTCGAGTAATATTGGACTGTGAAAATTTTTATTGTAATCACTGAACTTGATGATCATATAATGTTTTGAGTCCCAAAGTATCTACATGTGGAAAGGTTCTATGTATAAGTATATAATAAGAGATTGTAAGGAAAAAGGGGACGTATAATGTATATAAAAAAATTATAAGAAATATATTAGAAATGGAGTAATAAATGGAAGTTGTGTAAAATTTGTATATGATCGAATGTTGTGCATAAGAAATATTAAAGATAATATTATTGATCATGAGTTAGGCTAATGAGGATCAAATGATCTAGAGCGAATTGTTTTTGACACGAAGTTGCAGTGTGTTAACTCTTGGTATAGCAAAAGTTTAGAGAATGAATATGTAATCCTTGCGATACAAACTTAGCATTGTAATTGGAAATGTTGGAAGCAGAATAATAGAAGGGCAGTATTGATTAATAAGCCTTAGGCGTGATCATTAAAATACTGTGACCATATGCCTGGTTTAGTATTTTGGCTGGTTAGTTTTGTTATCCACAGATTTGAGCCTGAGATAACATGACCGTAGTATAGTTTTGGTGAGATTGATAATTATGTTTCTAGAAACATGGTCAAGAGTTATGATTGGTAAAGTTGTACCTTATCATTTTATGTTAAAATTTGTTTATAATTATAGAAAGTATGGAAGAAAAGAGAACTGTGAAAATGTTTTGAGTTATGGATAATGTGATAGAAAGGTAATTATTGTAAAAATAGTAATGGTATGAAATGTGAGGAGATGTTAAATGGGAGAAATTACAAAATGTGATTTAAAGTTATACTGAATATGTTTATGGTATAAAATGAATAAGTGGATGGACTTAAGGTTTAAGTGAGTGAACTATGGGTAATAAATATGGTATGAGATAATCATGAGAATTTTGTGGAAATTGTACTAAGATAATAGAAAATAAACTATGTGTATATTGAAAGATAAATTGAAGTGAATTGATATTAATAATCATAATTTCAAAAAGCTGAAAAATGGATCTGAAGAGATTAGAATTTGAATATAAGTTTGACCTAATGGAATTAGGTCATATATATTGTGAAATCTAATGATAAGTTTAAATAAGTTAATTGTTGGTTTGAATCGAATAAGATTGAAACGTGGGTATATTGTGACAGATAGATCAATTGATTCAGATTTCGCTAAGATTGTGAATTATTGTTGAGATTTAATATGTATAGTTGTACTAAGAGTATAAGATATAAGTGATAATGTATATGATGTAATATTCTGATATATGAATGGACATGAATGAATTGAGTTATATCAGTTGTAAATGATGATAAAAGGGAAAAGGTTGATTACCTGTAAAGTAAGTTTAAAGGCATTGTATTAATATTTATGTTAAGTGAGAAGCATGTTAAAGAAAGAAATTAAATGTATGAAAAATAAGAATATTGTTATAAATTAAGTTTTGATAAATGTCTATTTTGAAAGTGATTGTAGTGACAGAATAATCAATATTAAGATATAAATCAATGATTTTTAAGGTTAAAGTTAAGAGAGTATTTATAAAGAGGTGAAGTGATAAATATCTTGAATGTAATAAATGGACGAAGTATATGTATATTATAAGATGATCTGATTCTTGTATAAAGATAAATTAATTGGTAATGTAATGAGTTATTTTGAATGCTTGGTTAAGAAAGTAATAAGATATATAAATATATATAATGATGAGTTATGAAATTTAGATAAGATGATTGACTCTAAGGGGGAGAGTAGAAATTATGTGATTTGATGATATAATAACTTAATATTATAATTAACTTCATATGAAAGTTAAGATGGTATTTTGTTAAGAATGGATTGTTACTGTACTGGATAATTTCGAGGACGAAATTATTTAAGGGGGAGAGAATTGTAATATCCCGATTTTGGTGTACATTGGAATAGTAGTTGTGAGAAGATATGTTGGTAAAATATGTAAGGAAAATATTATAAGAGATAGATGTATATGAAGGATGATATGTATATATGGTATTTGAAAAATATGAGAAATATAAATACAATATATAAGAGATATATATATAGCAACATATAAATCACATATACATGATGTATATATTAGTGTAGGAAAAGTAACCTGTAATAATAATAATAATAATAATAATAATAATAATAATAATAATAATAATAATTACAAGAGAAAAAGAAGAAAAGGAAGTCAAAGGGAGTGACAAGTGTGTGGTGGAGAATTTTTAAGGGATTTAATTATATTAATATATATATATAAGATAAGATTGAAAAAGGAAGAAAATATCTTCTTTCTTTCTTTCTTTCTTTTTCTTCTTCTTCTTGAACGAGAGAGAGAGAGAGAGAGAGAGAGAGAGAGAGAGAGAGAGAGAGAGAGATGTGATTTGGTTGGCATATACATCAAATTCTTAAGGGCTTTAAGAGAATTGAAGGTGGATATTGAAGATTTGGCAAAGAATTCAGGTAAGTGTTCATTTCTTTGTGTTGATTTCTATTGATTGTGTTTACATTTGATATGGTTAGGGTGTGAAGATGATGATAATGAAAGATTAAGTATATATATATGTTGAATTGGTATTTAGATGGAGATAATATGGTTATTTGTGAGGATGATGATGGATTGTTGAAATTGTTTAGTAAGGGTTTAATATAAATGAGTTGGGAAAATTGAGTAATTGATATATGGATGATGTATATAATGATTATTATTATGATATGTTGAAGTTATATAAGTGTTAAATTAATAGGTGATTTATGTGTATATAAACCAAGATGTTGATTAAGGGTGTTGTAGTATGGATTTTGGAGTGTTTGTGTTTTCATGGATGAGAGTTCGGAATGTATAATTCTTGCCTAACACGGCCAGTGACACGGCCATGTCGTTGGGCATGTCAATGGTACTGAGTTTGACGTTTGTGACACGACCATTAACACGGCCATGTTACTGAGCGTGTCATAGCTACTATGAGATAAAGTAATTGACACGGCCATGAACACGCCCGTGTTGTTGGGCATGTCAATGTTTCTGTGAGGCAGAATGAATGACACGTCCAGTGACACGCCTGTGTTACTGAGCGTTTCAAAGTTTCTGTATTGTTGGTTTAGGGCACGATTAGGGACACGCCCGTATTGGTGAGCGTGTCATGTGTAGAGTTTTCCCTAGTTAGTTATTATTCTTATTTTCTTATGTGTATAATCACCTTTGGATTAGGTTTTGAAGATTTGAGTTTCCCTAATCCAAGTGTTGAAGGATTCATGAAAGAGGAATTTGGAATTGGTGTGAGTTGCTCTTAGAGCTAAGTACAAACCTTATATGATTGTATGTATTTGCATGACTATGGGACTTAACACATTTGATTGGAAAATGTGTTAAGTTATTTATTGTATTGTTAATGTGTGAGAAATGTGCTATGATGTGTATTATGTGTACTATGTGGAATGTATGTTGAAGATTCTAAATATATGAATAATGTAATTTGCTATGTATATCTCAATGATAAAATATGAAACTAATGTTAATGGATATAAAGGTGAAATATGAAATATGAAAGATATAATAAGCATACAAAATGTATGTACAATGCAAATGGTTATGTATACCCTAATGATGAGATGTGAATGAGATGTGAAGCCAGTGTTGTTGGCTGTAATGATGCAAATGAAATAATTAGGCATGGTTGCCTAGTTTGATTATGAGAAATGAAATGAGAAATGAGTTGTGAAAGAGATTGATAATGAGATAAATGAATTCATTGTGTGCCTAGTATGTTATTCAATTTTCAGAGTTCTGGGTTTGGCGGCATGCCTATGAATCGCTGGGCAGGTGAAAAGACCGGGTCGTAAGCGGAGCCCAGCTGAAAAATGTGAAATATGATGTTTTTGAGGTGAAAAGACCGGGTCTTAAGCCTCAAAAACTGTAACAGTCTAGCCAGGTTGAGGACCAAGAGACTGGGGCCCAAGGGTCTAGCCGGGTTGAGGTCCAAGAGACTGGGTCTGTTACACTATCCATGGACAGATATATATCGCCTACGGGCTTGATGAATGTAATTATGGACCAAAGCAGTGACTCTGAACTTTGAATAGCATATTAGTTTCTTTTTGGGCCCATATATGTCTTTGGTTTAATGTTATGATTACAATACATAAGCAATTTACTGAAAATGAATGTGGCTTGGTAAACTGCTGAATAATGAGATTATGAAAATACAATATGATGTGTAATATGTATAAGGATATAGAAATTGTGAGTATTATTTCATGAATGTTTGGATAAGTCATTGTATTGTGGGTTGTTGTAATGATATATGTGTTTATGTATATAAATGATGAGATTAGTGGAAAAATGTAAAGAATGCTTTGAAAAGGGGAAAACATGATAAGAAAATTATTATACATGATGTTAATGTAGGAAGTATGATTTTTCTGTAATGAATGTTATATTATTTATTTGTACTACTAAGCTTTCGAGCTTAGCGCGGTTGTGTAAATTGCGCAGGTGAGTAGGTGGTTGATCTGGAAGTCAAATCGTTATGCCACGAGAAGGTTAAGAGTATTTCTAGACCAACTAGAAGGTGGTGCATACATGTACAATTTAATTATGTTGTATTTTGATAAAAATGTATTCATATGTATAAATGAATTTTTGTAAAGACAAGATAGTTATATATATGTAATATCATCAAAAGTATAATGATTTTGTAAATGTTCGTTAAATATAATGTATTATTGTTTGGAACTAAAGTTAAGGTTTCTAATTTGAAATGAAAAGTTACATTCTTATACTTTATATACGTACTGCATGTATACAAGATATATGTATAGTACTTATATAGAGTATGGGAGTGTTACAATTATTTTGGTATCAGAGCTTAGGTTTGAGATTCTCAGCCTAAGTAGATTAAAAAAATTTTTTTTTTTGAAAAGTGAAATTTGTGATACATGTATATGCATTAACACCTAGGTTGGTCTCAGATGTGGCATTATGTGATTTGTAGTATATCTGAATTATATGAGATGGATGACAGTGTGTGAATGAGGTTTTGCATGAAAATAAAATTAGAAAAACAAATGATATGGGGAAATTTGTATAAGTTTAATTGATAAACTAAAGAATGGGAGTTTATTTAAATAAAGCAAATTTCGAAATTTTTGGTTCGTAAAGTGTGCTTGTGAAATAGATTATAAAGAAATGAATAGGAGAATAATGTTGGAAATGAGTTAAAAAAAATTAAATTAAGATTTAATTAAGTACTCTTTTCTCTAAAATTTGGATCTCTTTATTATTTGGATTGCTAGAAAGAGAAAATATTGTTCGATTGTTAAAAAGGATAGATATAATATTAAATTGAAGAAAGTATGGTGGACTATTAAGTGAGTTGATAGGTATAGACAAAGTGTGACAATTTAAGGTTTGGGTATGCAAAGTTAAAGTTTTTAAAACAAGGGATGATGTTGGTTAACGTAAGGAGATATAATGGTGTTGTTTGTATTGTTGTTTTAATGCAAACACTGTGATTTTTAATGTTAGAAATGTGATATACTTAAGTGTTGTTAAAGCTCATGTTAATGGTAGTAATATGTGAAATTTGGATTTTTGAAGTGAGCTTTAATAATTGTGAAAATGAGATGTTTTGATATTACATGATGGTGTATATATATATATATATTGTTTTAAAGTTGATATTAAGAAATAGAATTTATTTTTGGTAAACTTTAATTTGGTAATTCAAAATAGAATTTATTTTTCAAAAACTTGGCCAACAATTGTGTAAATCATCCTATCTCAACTTTTTTTCAACCTAAGTGATCAGATTTAGAATAATTTATTAAAGTTAAATTATTAGTCTAACATCCATTCAATTAATCATCTTTATGTTGTTTTATTATTATTATTTGATGTATGATAATTTTCTGTAAACCCTAAATTTATCACTAATTAAAATTAGATGTTTTTGGTTTAAAAATCAGAAAAATTAAATAATTAGAATTTATTCATTTAATTTAATTTAACTTAATTGAAAAAAATTATAATGAAGCAGTGCGACTGGGTTGCGCTCGTGGACTGGCCACACACACGTGGGGCTAGACTCCTGTCAGTCTAATTTTTTGAACTATTTTCATGTTATAAATGAGGGTCCCCTTTTCAGAAAAAGGTCTATCTTTTTGTGCAAAATTCTGTTAAAATACTTGCAAAATTCCAAAATAGACCTTCCTCCTTCAGTTTTATATATAACAATTTGAAAGAAAAAATATATATAGAGAGATAATAAGAAATTTTTAGAGAGAGAAAATTATTTATGTGAGAGAATATTTTTTATGAGTGATAAAAATAGTGAGATTTTATTTTGGGTGTTTGAAAAATACTTACCACTATTTTGGGTTTATCTCAATTGTGAGTATTGTGCTTCTAGAATATTTTTTAAAAAAGTCTCTTATAATTCTACTATTTATTAGTGGAAAAATTTTATTCAAAGTTCGGCTTGTTGATGTAGCCCAAATTAAAAGAGTGCGCACCGTTAAATATTAATGTCTCTCTTTTGCTGATAATTTTCATAGTAATTGAGGTTTGCCAGGTTTAGGTGGTTTTAAAACAGGTGGATTCAATAAATACTCTCTTATTTGCTCAAAAGCCTTTTGATATTCTTCATTCCATATGATCGGCTGATTCTTTTTAAGTAATTTGAAGATAGGCTCACAGATTGTTATGAGCTTTGCTATAAATCTGCTAATGTATTGTAATTTACCAATAAATTCCCAAACTTCTCTCTCTGTCTTTGGGGCTGGCATATCCCTTATTGCTTTAACTTTGTCAGGATCAATCTCAATGCTATTCGAACCAATCATATGTCCCAATAATTTACCTGAGGTAACACCGAACACATACTTCTTCGGGTTCAATCTTAGCTTATATTTTAAAGCTCTATTGAAGAATAATTCTAAGATTTGGAAGTGTTGTTTCCTTGTATCCGATTTAACCATCATATCATCAACATATACTTCAACTTCTTTGTGCATCATGTCATGAAATAGTGTGGTGGCCATCCTTTGGTAGGTTACTCCAGTATTCTTTAAGCCGAACGGCATCACCCTATAACAAAATATACCCTATGTGGTAATGAAGGCAGTTTTGGTTTTATCCTCTTGGTCCACTAACACTTGATTGTATTCAGAATATCCATCTACAAACGAGTGTAGCATGAGGTAAAGGAAAATCATCCTTAGGGGAAGCCTTGTTCAAATCTCTATAGTCCACACAGACCCTTATTCTCCCATCTTTCTTTGGCATGGGTACTATATTGGCTAGCCAATTTGGGTATTCTATCACTTTAAGGAACTTCACTTGTATTTTCTTAGTGACTTCTTCTTTAACCAATTCAGCCCACTCAGGTCTTAATCGCCTAAGCTTTTGTTTGACAGGTTTCATGTAAGTGTAAGTAGGAATATGATTCTCGGCTATGTGTCGATCTATCCCAGTCATATCCTCATAAGACCAAGCAAACACTTCTTCATATTTTTTGAATATTTTTTCAAATCTCTCTCTCTCTCATCAGGAGTAAGGTCGGAGGCTATGCTAATATTTTTAGGATTTTCGGTTGTTCCCAAATTTAATGATTGTGTGTTAACATAATTAATATTAAAGATGCTCATGTAACTGCTATTTGAATGTATGCAACCATCAGGAGAAACATCACACAAGTAAGCAAAATCAGACTTTATTGCATTCATTTTGGAAAAGAAAACATCATCATCCTCATACAAAGCAGACAAATTAAAATTAAAATCAAAATCATAAGGCAGGATGTCTTCGAACTTTTCTTCAACCAGGGCAGCAATCTCCTCCAGAGTCTTCTCGGCTTTCAGGACAACTTTATTCTTCTCTTTTGGATTGGATTCTTTGTTGGCTGACAAGGTGAGCTCTTTCTTCACTTGGTCCACTAGCTCGGCCACATCTGCAAAAATTTCAAAACCTAGGATTAACTTACCCATGAACATGATCGGCTCAGGCTTTCCTTGGAGTGGTCCCATATCTAGAGCTTTGACAAAGACCTCTTCAAGTGGTAGAAAGCTCATCTTCTCACTCTTCTTTGGCCGAACATCGTCGTCTTCATCATATCCCAACCCCTTCTTGGAAGTTTGAGTTCTAAAGTCGGGCAGCTTTGTCAAACTGGCTTTACCTTTTTCAAGACCAGCTCGGGGAAGGTAGTTCATGTTCTTCATCATATTCAAGACTTTGGAGTCCACTACTTCATCATCAGAAATTACAGCTACTTGAAAACCATTGAGAGGCTTCTCAATCATTAGAGCGTTAACAATCTCATTGTCTTAAGCTTCAATGACCACTGTCTCATCTCTATTGGGGAACTTGATCTTTTGAAGAAAGGTGGAAGGAACTCCACTGAGAGGATGAAACCATGGTCACCCCAAGAGCAAGGCAAAGGTAACCGGTATGTCTAAAACAACAAACTCAACAATAGATTCAATTGGACCAACCTTGATAGCAGCTTTGAAAGTCCCTTCGGCATGCCTCTTAGTGTTGTCATAAGCACGAATTGTTACCTCGGTCGGGTTTAGATCTCTTGTTGACATAGCTAGCTTTGGCAATATCTTAAGTGGACAGACATTTATGGCGGACCCATCATCGACCATTACACATGAAGTCCTCTTCCCCTTGACTTCTATTTTGATAAAGAGAGGGCGGATATGATCTCTCCCCTCCTCCGGTAAGTCCGCATCTGAAAAAGAAACTGCTCCCATATTAACTTCGCTTTTCTCTTGGACCTCTTCACATTTCATTACCCCTCCAATTTTTATGAAGTTGATTAGGTCCTCCGGTGTCATGGAGGTAGAAATTGGCATGCTAGCCAAGGCTTTGGCCATAGTTTCTCGGTGCTTTTTAGAAGTAGCTAATAAGTCCCAAATGCTAACACTTACTTGTGTTATTTTCAATTGCTTGAGTACAACATCATCTTCCTCTTCTTTATTTCCTACTTCAACTTCCTTACCCTTATTAGTTTCTACCTCCTTAGGTGGTGTCCTTGCATAAGGCTTACTGGATCTAGTGTTCATTACTTCATCTTCTTCGGGTTCGGACCAAGTCCACTCCTCCTTTTTGGATACAAGATCATCATCACTATCGCTTGAATCCCAAAACCCATTGACAACACAAATTGTTACTTCTTCACCCATCATAGCTTGTTTAATTCCATCAAATACCTCTTCTACTTTGGTTGCTTCTTTCCCCACATCTTGAAAAGAAGACATGATAAAATCCTCATGCAAACCTCCTCCAATCATGAAGGTTGCCGGCGGTGGTACCCTATTGAACTTTGGTAATGGGTTATCTTTGGTGTTTGGCTTATTGGGCTCGGGTAACTTCCCATTATCAATTAGATTTTGGATCTCATGTCACAACTTCACACATCTATTCGTGTCATGCCCTTGCATTTGGTGAAACTGACAAAATGCTTTAGTGTCGAAGTTAGGTGGGAAAGGGTTAGGCAAAGAGCGAGGATTTAAGGGTTGTAGTAATCCCTTTCTTTGAAGTTTATTGAGAACCCAAGACATCGACTTCCCCAATTCTGAAAATTGGCCTTTGAAATCAAATTCTCATTAACACCGATTGCCTTTTGTATGCTTTGGCTACCAGATTGATAGTTCCCTTTCTCGTTCCTTCTTGTTGAAAAATGGTTCTTCTCTCTTTCCCATTCTTCAATTTGCAAACCAGCTTGGAGAAGGTCTTTGAAATCACAGATGAGTGTATGAGACATCCTCTCACGAAGATTAGGCAACACCCCTCTCATAATCATCCTTATTTGATCGGATTCATCAGGCCTTCTTAAGTAAAGCAGCCTTGTTTCTCCATCTCTTCACATAATCCACAAAATTCTCATTCGACCTTTGCCTAATGGACTCCACTTCCATTAAGGTAACTTCCATCTTGACATTATATCCATATTGTTGGATGGAGGCTTTGTAAAGCATATCCCAACTCTTTTGTGTTCCATCATCTAAGTTATTGAACCAATTTTGGATAATAGGGTCCATTGAGAGCATAAAGTACCTTAGGGTTTGAGCCTTAGTAGCTCGGGCAGACTGCATAGCAGTGATATACTGCTTCACATGGAGATGAGGATTTCCGATTCCATCAAACTTCGCAAAAGATGGCATCTTGAACTTGTACAAAACTTCTTCATCTAACTTAAATAATTTGTCAACTTCGGACATTTCCTCGGTTTTCAGCTTCTTCTCAATTTTTTTTTTAAATCGGCAATCATCTTTTCAATATCAGAAGTTTCGGTCTTCTCCATAGTTGATCTTTCAACAATCTTTGGTTCCTTTTTCTTCTCTTGAGCATCTTGGTAGTATTGAGCCCAATCATCATCATCATCAATGATCACTTTTTCATCATCAAAAACCACTTCACCAACTTTAGTCTTCCCTTTGTCTTTTGGCTTCTTAGTGCTAGCAGATGCCTCAGCATGGATCTCTAAGATTGCATTCAATTGGTTCTTCATGGTCTCAGCTAGAGCCTCTTTTATTTCTTCCATCTTGGCGTTGAGGGCCTCATCCACCATCCTTTGAATTTGTTCGGGCTCTATTATTTTTGGTGAGCAACTGATTGAGTCGTTGCTAGATACTTCATCTCCGGCGTAGGTCGGATTGTTGTAAGCTTTTGAACTGTCGTAATCCAGGGCTGGGAGCCAGAGAGGATCAATGACATAAGATGCAAATGTATGCATGTATGCACAAACAATCAACAAACAAAGATAATTAGGACGTTCCTTCCAACCTTATATCATCCACACACGAATGGCGAGTCTCTTTTCCTAGGTATATGGTTAACAAAATACCAACATGGGGTATCTTGTTTTCGAATAATTCCCTCATAGGTTTCAACCAATAGTCATATTTTCAAAAATGGAAATCAACTCATAATAATTCCCATTAATTGGGTTTTAATCCAATTAACCAACTATAGTAGCGTTTATGCTATATTGGATTAAAACTAAATTAAGAGGTTTATTATAAATAGATTCCTCACTTGAAAAAAGTAACTAATGATTCATGCCAAAAACAAGCCCATGATTAATTACTCTTAGTATAAATTAGGCTCACAATTGATTTTTGGCATTTTGTAATTGACCTAAATATTTTGCAAGCTCCTTGTAAGAAAAAGGTTGAAAATAATTTTATTTCTAAGCCCATTGTAAAAATATTTTAGAAAAAATGGATTTTGGGCTTAATATAAGCAAAAGAAATTTTGATTTGTCTTTAGAAAAGTTTTATGTCCAAAGACCATCTTGAAAAAATTTTGAAAATAGCTTTGGTCTTTTGGATTTTTAAAGAAAAATTTATTTGAGCTTACAAATGTACTTGGGTCATATTAGAAAAATAACAAACCAAATAAGCCATGATTTAAGCCAAGATAAATTAACCATAGTCAAACAACATGCATTTGGGGTAAAACCTAAGGAAAGTAACTAGGCCAATTACATGAGCTTTAGTCTTTGGGTAAAGGGCTTAGGTTCCCATAGTAAGTATATACCGAATGGTACGAGGCTATGAGTGGTTATGCCATGCTCGATCTCCATACCTTGAGTGAAAGTATGGTATCCCTTACATAACACAACACGGGTAACACGGGCGTCCTAACTCACACACACGATGTAATCTAATATGATGCAATGGATAATATCATTATAAGAAAGAATAGAATAATATAAAGACCAATGGAATCAACTTCTCTTATCCCCAGTGTAGTCGCTACTGTGAGTGGGGATTTTTGCCCCTACTCCCGGTGGAATGGTTCTTGCGACTTTGGCACTGTTTAGGCTCGGGGCCTTAGACAACACGGACCTAGGTTCGGAGAAAATAGAGCCGCCACCTGGATGGGCCAAAAAAAAGAAAGGGGTGGATGACTCAATTCCTAAAGAATCCCCAACCCCCTAATGGGTTCGGAAAGTTGGGTACGTGTGGGAAAGTTGAGAAATGACCTAGCACCCCCACAACGTCCGGTTCATTGGAACCGGCCTCCTTTACAAGTCTTAATATTATAAAATTCTTAAATATAATAATATTATCCATATTATATGCAACAATTGAAATAAAGCTTTGTTATATTAAAATCAAAGCAATGTCCAAACAAAACAAATAAATGGACACCTATCCGAAGATGAAAATATGCCCTTACATAATCCATGCCTAAATAGGACACCCACCGAAAGGTAGAAACATGTCCTTTACATTGGTTCTAAAATAGAAAAGCGATTTAAATTACATGATATTTAACTAAGGAGGTACCCACCAAGTGGAAACATACCTCTTACAACATTTGGAAGTCTAAATAAATCAATAAAAGTAAATAACCATTCATCATAAATAAATCATTCATCAAAGATATTAAACATCAATAGAAAGTAAACATCTATCCGTGATAAATTAAATAAACCAAGCATTGAACTTAAATAAATTAAAGCATATAAAATAAATCAAAGCATAATCAAATATAGAATTGAATAAGGCAAATAAAAATCTAAATTATGGCTGCTGTTTCCATTTTGGATTCTTTATTTCATGTGTTTAGGGTTTTGGAATTTGTGGAATTAGGCTACTATGAGTTTTTAAAGGAATTAAAATAGATTAAGGTTTTATGTTTTAAAAGGTTGATAAAGTTGTTTGATTAACCAAATTAATATTTGAATGGTAAAATCATGAAACTAGGGTTTGGACACTTTAAAATACTTAAATTTATGGTTTACGATTACTCATTGAATTATGTTTTAAACTTACTGTGTAAAATTGAACATTTGTGTTTATATGATTTTTAAAGTTTTAAAGGATTAGAGTTTAGAAAAAATTATGATTTAAGGTTTTAAAGGGGTTAGGGTTCACTATTTTGAGTTTTGGAATTGAATTAGGGTTTTAGGATTTTTGAATTGGGGTTTCGGGTAATGAGTTAATTTTTAGAATTTAGAAAAATAATTGATAATTTTATGAAGTTTTATGAAATTAAACAAAATGATTTAAAGTTTATAAAAGCAAAAAATATATTTTTAGGGCTTTTGGAAAGAAACTGAACTCAATTTAGGATTTTAAAATTTAAGAAATCAAATTGGGTTTGGGGGTTTTGAAGAAACAAAAATAATAATTTGGAAAACAAAGCAACGAATTAAGGTTTTTAAACTTTAGAAAAAGTGAATTGAGGTTCTAGGGTTTTTTAATTAAAAGAAAAAATGGTATGGTTTAGCTACTGTGAAGAATTGAATTTAAACAATTGATGCATACCTTCGTTTGTTGGTTCCACCAAAAATTTCTTCTCGGATGAACCAGGTCAAAGACAAGCTTTGCTGCCTTTGAATTGCTGAAATTTTTTTTTCTACTCCCTAAAAAAAATTAGACTGATTCAAGGTTTTCCCTCTCAGTTTCGGATCCAATTTTTGATCAATTTCTCCTCCGATTTCTTCCCTCTTTTTTGTGTTGTTTTGGTCTTATTTATAGAAGAATTTTATAGTTCATTCCTAATTATTCACCAAACATAATATTGATAAGAAAAGGAAACCGAAACCTAATTGCATTAGGTTTCGAAAAAATTTGAGTCGGAAAAATTTCGCTAGCGAAAAAAAAACTGCTGCGAAAAAATTGCCCTGGAGAAAAAAAATTGCCGCAGTTGGCTGCGGCAGGGGCTAGGGACTGGCCTGCGGGCCATTTCGCCCACATGAAACTCCTGCGGGCGAAATGGCCCACGGCCATCGTCCTGTGCACTGGTTTTCGGCGATGATTTTTTCGTCGCTGATTTTTTATTTTTATTTTTTTATTTTTATTTGTTTATTTTTATTTTTTATTAATAAAAATTAGATACTAAAGTAAAAATTATTTAATTAAGATAACAAAAATTATTTTAGACCAATTAAAATATATTAGACAACACAAAAATTATTTTGGACTATTTAAAATATACTGGACCGGACTAGATCAAAAATTAAGGGCCTAAATCATCCTATTGCTATATGTTAATGATATACTCATAGTGGGTTCTAGTTCTTTCAGAATTTATAGCTTGAAGAAATAGTTGAGCAAATCTTTTGCAATGAAGAATTTAGGGCCAGCAAAACACATTCTTTACTTAAGGATCATTCGTAATAGGAAATGTATAAAGTTGTGGCTATCTCAATAAGAGTACTTTAAGAAGGTACTGCAACGATTTAATATGACTAAAGCTAAACCTATAAGTACACCTTTAGCCATGTCTTTCAAATTAAGTGTCAAACAGTCTCCTTCTAGTGAGCAAGAGAAAGAGTACATACAAAAAATTTATTATGCATCTGTAGGAGGTAGCTTGATATATGTTATGGTTTGTACTAGGCCAGATATAGCTCATGTAGTTGGTACTATTAGAAGATTTTTGTCTAATCTAAGAAAAGAGCATTAAAATGTTGTAAAGTCGATTTTTAGATATCTCTGTGGCACTGCTAGTTAGAAGTTGTGTTTTGGGACTGGGAAGCCTATTCTCAGTGATTGTACAGATTTTGATTTGATAAGGAATACAGATTCAAGAAAGTCTACATCTGGTATTTGATTACTTTTGCAGGAGGAGTTGTGGCATGGTAATCTAGGTTGCAAAAATGAATTACATTGTCTACTGCAGAAGCTGAGTTTATTGCAGCAACTGAAGCATGTAAAGAATTACTTTGGATGAAAAAATTTATGAATGAGCTTGGCTTTACACAAAAGAGATATGTCTTATTTTGTGATAGTCAGAGAATTATTCTTCTTGGTAAGAATCCTACTTTTCATGGTAGATCCAAACACATGGATATGAGGTATAATTGGATACGTGATGTTTTGGATTTTAAGTAGCTTGAACCTAAGAAGATACATATTGATGATAATGGTTCTGATAAATGCATAAAGTCTTTACCAAGAGAAAAGTTTGAGGCATGTCTTATGGTTGCCGGTTTGGCAAACTCCTTCACATAGTCGAGAAAGGGGAGATCTATTAGGTTTTGGGTTTCCTCCTATGTGGAAAACCCATATTATTTAAGTCCACTTATTTTAGCCCATTAGGGTAATTGATATTTCAGCATTTATATTGACCTTATGCTGCATGTGAGCATTATTATTGTCAGCCACCAAAACAAAAAGAGAAGAAAAGGGAGAAATTTTGTTTTTGTTGAAAAATTCAAACATCAGACCACTCTCAGTTTTTCGGTGTTCAGAGGATCATCCATGCACCGATCAGGCTGAAATTTGAAAGGAAGTTAGAGGACTCATCATTCTTTATTTTGAACCATGGAGATCAATTTTGGACGGCTGGATTTCTAGAAGGTGTAGTTCGAAATTTACTGTTCACATACTTTCTTCCAACAGTGACCAATTTGGCTTTCTCCTACTATTGGATGGTCATTTATGGTCCGATTAGGCTGAAATTTGGTGAGTACGTTTAGGATTAGTTTTTCTTTAGTATGGACTGTGGAGATCAGATTTGAACAATCGAAGCTCATCCATTTGCATTAACAGTAGCTATTTTGAATGATTTTTCTCCATTCTCTTATTTATTTATTAATATTTAGTTGATTTAGTGTTGATACTTCACTTGAGAATTATTATAGTAGCTTGTAGTTGCTGTAAATATTAATCTTGATGGTGAAGCTCTTTTACTTGGATGAGGAGAGGTACCACGATTTTTATCTCTTGCATTGAAGGGGTTTTCCACGTTAAAAATTATTGTCTATGTGTGACTGATTTTGTTTATCTTGAGGCAGATTTTATAATGGTTGTTTGCTTAACTTTTTACTTAGTCACTCCTCATAGATTCATTCAAGTATGAAAGAATTTATTTCAGTTTCTTCCTATCAAGCAATTCATAAATTTCCACTATCGATGGAATATCTGCAATATATTACTACTCTTGCACAATATATTACTACTCTTGCACACAAATTTGAAAGGACATAAAGGTTTTACATATTTATAACTTGTAGATAAAACAGAAGTTAGCTCACCAAAAGCGCAGCATCACACGGCTACAAGATTGACAACACATTGGCCTTTAACCACACGTTATGCCTACAATCATGCAACAGTTAATAATATTCAAGAACAACTCTTAATGTCTAATTCACTAAATTCCCATTCTGCGCAACTTCAGGACACCCAAACCGGATTGAAACATTGCATCACTCTCGCAAATCTTACTGGTATCAAAATCAAATGTTGTTTTACTATATTCAATCGATGATTGCAAAGTAAATTTTCAGATGATGCAGTACTGTAACAAAAAGAAAAAAAAAAGCATAAAAACTGAAAGAGAAGAGGGAAGAAAAAAAGTATCTTCTTTAAAAAAAAATGGAATATAAACAAGGTAAAAATGAAAAACTAAAAAAAATAATAGCAGTAAATTTAAAAATAAAAGTTAAAAAGTAGTACATGATATAATTTCCTGAAATAAAATTAACCAAATAGACAAATGAGGATTTAATAATGAAGAAATTTAAATACTTGTCACCAGGGTTGGCCCTGGTGCTTACAGAAAATCTATTGTCTAGGGCAACCCACTCTAGGGGCAACCAAAATAAAAAGAAATTTACTAATTTTATACATAAATATTTATATATAGGCAAATAAAAAATTTATATATAAACAACTAGAAAATATATATATTATTTTTTTATAATTTAAGTTAAACGTAAAATACAACTTTAACTTTGCATACATTTTTTAAACTTTATATTATTTTTTCAATATTTAATTGAATGTGAAGTAACTAAAATTTGAGTCAACTAGCGCAACTAAAATCTTAAGTAGGCCCTGGTTGTCACGTTTCATTACTCAAGTAGAAAAAGAGATTATTAGAAAAATAACTAATAAAATAAAAAAAATTATAAAAGTACGAAGCAATTTAAAAAATATTACAAATCTATAAAAGTTGGCCACAAAATGCAAAAATGCAGACAGTTTAACAATGTCGTTATTATCCTAAACTTCCTAATCTGCAAAAGTTAAAAATGAGATTTTCTCAATCAAATCCTAAAAAATCAGAAAAATTTGAACAAAAAAAGGAAAATGAAGCAAATTGAGAAGAAATCAAAAACAAAAACTCAAAAAAAAAAAAGAATCAGATAAAAAAGAGTTACCGCAACAAGAAAAATAAAGTAGATCGAGGATCGAAAATATAGAATAAAAAATAAACAAAACTAAAAATACATAGTAAAACAAAACAAACTAAAAAGAAAAACAAAACAAAGCTAAAAAAAACATTAAGGAACAATAACCAAAAATTTAAAAAAAAAATCAAGAAAAGGAAGATAAGAAAGCATATTGAGAAGTTTAATCTTCATCTTCTTCTTCAATAAAATCTTCATCTTCATCTTTTTCTTTAATAAATCTTTACATTCTTTAAGAAAACATATTCTAAATAATCAAAACTAAAAAAAAATCAAAAGCAACAAAATTATTAAATGATGTATTATATATGTTGTGTGTGTTAGAAAAATATAAAATAAAAAAAATATTGAGGTATTATATATGTTGCATGTGTTGCTGATGTAATGTTGATATATAGTAGATGTTATCTATGTGGATATTGTCTATATTATTGATGTAATGTTGATATATTATGTATATTGTTTGTGTGGATGTTGTCTATATTGTTGATGTATTATCTATGTTGTATGTGTTATTGATGTAATTTTGATGTATTATGTATGTTGTTTGTGTGGATATTGTCTATGATGTAGATGTATTATATATATTATTTGTGTAGATGGTGTTTCTGTTGTTGATGTATTATAGATGTTGCGTAAATGTTATAGATACTGCAAAGATGTTGTATAGATATTACATAAATGTTTGATAGATATTATATTATAGCTTTTAACGCATACAATATTCATATATCATAAACAAAATATGCAAAAAATAAAAAATAAACAAATAAAATTCAAAAGAAAGAGGAAATATATATTCAAAAATACAAATTGAAAAAGAAAAAATCAAAAAAATCAAAAAAATAAGAAAATTTTTTCTTTTAAGTATTTTATCGAACATCTAAGTACATTAGAATTGACAAAAAAAAAAACAGTAACATAACAATTAAATGATCGGGAAAAAAGAATTCAAATCTCAAAAAAAAAAAAAAAACAACTCCTCAACTGAAAATTTACTCAAAAACTTCACAAATTCAACAGCTTTTTCATGCAACGTCTACACAAAAACATCTTAAAACTGAAAATATCCTCAAGAACTTCACCAATTCTTTTTAGAATCTCCATGCAACATCTTCAATAAAATCAGATATGTAATAAATGAAACTTCAACATCTTCATGCAAAGAAACAACAAATTAAAAACTAAGAGAAAAAAAAAGGGGAAAAGAGAAATAAGAAGAAATCAAATCAGTAACAAAGAGAAAAACATATATATATATATATATATATATATATATATAAGCAATTGTGAATATAGACCAAGAAAGAAAGAAATCGAGAAAGAAAATTTTAGAAGAAATTGAAGAATTCAAACACCATGAAAGGGAAACTTGAAGTTGTGCGTAAAAATGAAAAAAAAAAAACTAATAAGAGTGAAATAGAAAAGTAAATCTCAAATAGGGGTAAACCATATTATATTCTCAATAGAAATTAAATTTTTTCATATGCCATCATTTAGCCATGCAAAAAAATAAACTCATGCACTTAGCCACCACTCACTTCCATTTGTCCCAAAACAATAAGTCACCATTTGTATCTTCTTTTATCTACTCTTTAGTCTTTTATTTTTTATTTATACTGAAATCACAAAAATAAAACAAATGCAATAGCAATTAAAACACTTAGAGAAAAGAGAAGAGCTAAATTAATAAAAGAGGAGTGTAAGACTCAAGCACAAGTGTATTAAAAGGAAAATATTCAAGCTTAAGATAAATAAGTTATTTATAAATTTATTCAAAAGAGATATAGGTTTAAATCTATTCAAATTTTCTATGTTTAATTTTGGGTTGATGGGTTAATTTATGCATAAACTTATTATTCATGAGCTTAGAATTGGGCTATGTTGGCATGGCATAAATTGTTTAATATAAATAGTTAGAAGTTTGATTATGATTGTTGTAGGAAGTTACAAAATTAATCAGTGTGTGACTCTATAATTAGTTAATTTTAACACCATAACTGAATACTAATAAATACGTGTATGAATAACTAATAGATCAAAATATTAAGAGCATGATACATTGTGATTTCGGGACTTATGTCATTAATATTAGATAATTCATGGCATTAATTTTAATGATAGGTGTAAAAAACACTACAAGAAACATGACATTTCACCGACATTTTTTACTAATGGAAAAATCTATTATTAATTACCAACTGATTACCGAAAAATTTCTTGAAAATAAATAATTAGAATTTAAAAAAAAATGGTGTTTGTCGGCACATATGATTGATAAAAATTTGATGACAGTGTATACCGACTGAATTTACCAACTGAAAATATATGTAATCGGTACATTTGGTGCAACAATTTTACCACCACATATTGCCGGTATCCACTTACCAACAATATGTGAAGTCTATCGAGACTATTGTAAATATCATCGACAACCGATAGATAGAAATTAGTCGTCGGTTATTGCCAAGAGACACTTTAGTTTGTTGGTGAATTTTCATTTACACGAAAATTTTAGATGCCACATTTACTGATAGATATAAGTTTCATCAGTAATATTTCACTTAGGCCGGATTTTTAGATACCACATTTGCCAAAAACGAAGTTTTTCTGTCTATAAATGTTTTCTAGAAAGAACATTGCTGGCCACTTTTATTTTTCATTAGAAAATTTACCAACAGCTTTAAGTGTCTATTATTAAATTGCCAACATAAAAGGCGACCCTTCTTCTTCTTTTTTTTCCTTCTCTTGTTCCTCTAACTTTCTTTTCTCTCAATTTCCAATAAAGAAAACTGATTTTCTCTAATTTTCTCTAAATTTTTTGTATGAGATCTTTTGGCAGGTTAGTTGAAACTTGAAGGGTTGTATTTGTAGATTTTTTTGAAAAAAATATTAGATTTTACAATACATGTTATTTTAATTTGGTTTTTTATAGTTTATATATTCTTATGAATTGTTTAATTAATATGCATATTTGGTGTGATTGATATATTGCTTAGATTATTATGTTTTTTTTTTCAAATTTTTTGTATATATTGTTGGGAAAATTACTTGTGAATTATAGAATTATGTATTTAAGAAACCTTATGTGTAGGAAATTTATAGAAATAATAATTTTTTAAATAAATTATTTAGGAAAACAATAAATTGTCGAAATAATAATTTAAATGTATATTTTATTAAATTTTAGATAAAATTTTTTTTAGGAAATTAATAATAATTTAGAGAAATAATAATATTTATTGAGATAATAATGATTTTCCTAGATAATTTATATTTTTGTAGTGTAATATTAATTTTGATAAATAATAATTTAAATGTATATTTTTATTAATTTTTAGAGAAATACTTATCGTGTTGTGATAACTATTCAGCGTGTTTATTTTGTCCATGCGTTTGACATGTTGATGATCAAGGCAACTTTTAGTGATTTTTACTTCATTTCTTTTCCTCAACCATTATTATTTGTAAGGCTAAGGGGAATAAATATAGAAATTTATTGTTATTAACTAAAAATTTTTATATTAATTGGATTATGAGGGTGATTAGATAACAGGTTTAAAATTATAACTCAGAAAAGTATATCAAAATTTACATCAACTGGATGACTTGCATTCAGCTAGCATTGTCAATATTTTCATCAAACTGTTGATTTTGCACCTCAAAATTTTGCAAAATAAAACAAAAGTCACTCTGAGACGATTGGTCAACCGCATACAAAATAAAATACATAAATCTTTGAGAGTTGTTTTTTAAAATATTATTTAACTTGGACAAATGAGCCCTGATTTTCTCTCAATTACTATGAAGCCTATCCAGTGGTTCTATTTTTTGTGGAGCTATGAATATAATTGAACAAGCTAATACTAATCACCGCTTGAAAATAAGGTTGCAGCTTGCAACTAATCTTCAAGGAGGACCACCTCTCAGTCGATCAAGAAGCTGCAATCATCAACAGATATAGATCAGTTGTAGCTTGCCGAGCACAGATCCATAGATGATGACATGAGTTGAAAAGGGAACTCTGCAAGTTCAGTAATGGGTATGCCGAAAAGAAATTAGTTTCAAATAGAAAGAACTTTATTCATCAGAGACATCTGCTGTATCTATTCTCATATCAGATCAATGAAAGTAAGAACAATTAACAAATTTTATAAAGACATTTTCCCCAAGAGATTGCAGAGCAAATAACATATAAAAGAGGATCTATAATATTCAGATGGTTTTTCAAGCTCAAACCTCTGAAAAGAAGACCAATATAGAACTAAAAAGGAATATTGAAGGCAACTATCCCAAAGCAACATAGCATATACTAAACAAAAGCTCATTGTTTGACTATTCATTTTTTTCAAGTTCTGGGATCTTCACTAGGCATTGTTTCTGTTAATCCTTCTGCAGAATTGGTGTTAATCTTTTATGCACCCAATGACTTGCTATGAAATTAAGGGGGGGAAGAAGTATGGTTGTGAAGCTTCATTCTAACTGGGGGTTTGAATTCGAAATGTTACAATCATGAATACAACCTTAATAAAAGCTCACTAATTGAATCCACATTTTTTTGTAATCCTGTTAAGGCAACATTTAGACAGGCATAATAGTTAATACCTTCTTTCATGCAGCTATTGACTAAAATAGGGTGATGGGATTTATATGCTTAAATGATTTGACTTGATCAACTAGGCAGCTAAACTGCTTGATGATATTGTTCTTCAATATTTTTGTTTTTATTTTGTACATTAAACGAGAAGTTTAATGAGGAATCTAGACTTTGCGGAATCGTTAGGGACTAAATTTGAAGTTATATCTCAACTGTGAGTCCGACTTAACACATCAATAACATGTCTAACTTGCAGCAAGAGATAACGTCTATTTGCCATTACACGATTGGAAACAAAAAATGTTTGATTAGATGAACAAAGTAACATAATTCTTAGGCAAGTAAAGACTAAAGCATGAGTAAAAACTGCAAAAGTAATTGAAGAAGAAAAAAGCTATGACTCACGAGAACAGGATACTGTATAATCCATCCAACAACTGGAATCTGATAGAGGAACACCTTAACAGATGGCCAGAAGCCGCTGGAAAAAAAATCAGAGCAACAGTTCGGCCAAGAATATGTATGTAATCCTGTTAGGGAACTGCGATGAGCAACAAAGAACTAACCCGAAAAGGGCAATACAACCATATAATTCCAAGATTATATCAACAATTGGCCAGCGAACAAATATGAAGAAACGCCCCAGAAGAAAAGACCCAGAGCCCTGCAGAAGACGTGCAAATTTTTATTATATCTGCATTTCAAAATGCATCAATTTCATGATTCCATTCAGACATATAAGCATGTCCAAATATGCACTAAGGAGGAGAACCAATTGGTAGACAAAAGTCACTCAGGGTTTTATTCCATAATGAAGAGAAACTTGTAGTGCATATTTGAGAGAATGTAATTAAAACAAATGAAATATGATCAACTAAAATTTTAATAAAGCAATAAACTAAGAACTCCATCCCCTGAGCCTCACAAAGCAGGTACTGAAGTCAGTAAATGCCAAGTTTTGTGCTAAAATATAACAGGAGTTTCAAAAGTCTCCAGAGGAGTTTAGATTTGAAAGTATTAATAAAAGTTTAAAATGTCCAGAGGTATCTATCTCGGAAGGACAGAAGTTCTATCTGTTCTTTTTGAACCAAAGTATGATACAATAATGTTTGACAGCAGGCCTTGATCCCTGAGGCCTAAAGACGTGCATGAAGGAACTCTTATTTCTCACAGAAAAATGGGAAGGAAGAAAAATCATTAAAGAGAGGAAGTCATCGTAATTTCTGTGTATTGTTTCTCAAACATAGAAAGATATTTATACAGCAAAAAAGCAAGAAAACAGCTACCTAACATAAACCACTAACATAGACAACCACCTAATATTATTCCTGGCAACTAAGTATTCAATTATCCTATTCTTTTCAACTAACATTCCACTTATACAAATAATATACACCTCACTCTAACACTCCCCTCAAGCTAGATCATAGATGTTAATCATGCCCAGCTTGTTACAAAGATAATCAACCCGAGTCCCATGCAATGCCTTTGTGAAAATATCTCCTTATTGCTCTCTAGTTTTCACATAGCCTGTGGAGATCAACTTTTCTTCAATTTTTTTAATGAATAAAATGACAATCAACCTCAATATGCTTTGTTCTTTCATGATATACTAGATTTGAGGCAATGTGGATAGCAGCTTGATTGTCACACCAAAATTTTATTGGTAATGAAGGCTTTATTCCTAATTTAGTCAAGATGTGTTTTATCCACAAGATTTCACATGTGGATTGTGCCATGGCTCTGTATTTTAATTTTGTACTAGACCGAGATACCACATTCTGCTTCTTACTCTTTCAAGATATAAGGTTCCAACCAACAAAGACACAATATCTAGAAGTAGATCTTCTATCTACTTCACAACCATCCCCAATCCGCATCTGTAAAACACTCAATATCAATATGTCCATGATTTTTGTAGAATATCCCAAGACTAGGAGCCCCCTTTAAGTAATATAAATTTGCTCTAAGGTTGCCCAATGACTAACTATTGATGAGGACATAAACTGACTCACAATACTAACAGAATAGGCAATGTCAAGGCATGTTACTGTGAGATAAGTTTAGTTTTCCAACTAGTCTTCTATATTTCTCTGGATCTTCAAATATTTCACCATCTTTTGTGAGTTACAAATTTAGAGACATCAGAGTACTGCAAGGCTTTGCTCCTAATTTTTCCGTCTCAGTTAGCAAGTCAAGTACATATTTTCTTTGAGATAAGAAAATACCTTTATTACTTCTTGTTACCTCAACTCCAAGGAAATCCTTTAGCATTTCCAAATCCTTTGCCTGAAATTGAGTGTGCAAAAATAATTTAAGGGATGAGATACCCAAAGTATCACTTCCAGTGATGATAATATCATCTACATATACAACCACAAAGATAATACCAGCTTTAGATTGTTTATAGAATACCAAATGATCGGATTTGCTTTTCTTCATTCCAAAATTTTCAATTGCTTGACTAAATTTTCCAAACTAAGCACATGGACTCTGCTTCAACCCATATAATCTGAGGCGACAAACTTTCACATACTCCCCCTAAGCAACAAACCCAGGAGGTTGCTCCATATAGACTTCTTCTTAAAGGTCACCATGAAGAAAAGCATTCTTAATATCTAACTGATGCAAGGGCCAATCATAAGTGGTTGTGAGAGAGATGAATAACTTGACAGAAGTTAATTTAGCAACAGGAGAAAAAGTGTCAGAATAATCAACCCCATATGTTTGAGCATATCCCTTAGCAACTAAACAAGCTTTTAACCTTGCTATTAACCCATCCTGATTTATTTTTACTGCAAAAACACATTTACATCCAATAGCCTTCCTCCCTGGAGATAAATTTATAAAGTCCCAAGTGCCATTATCATCTAAAGTATTCATCTCCTCTAGCATAGCTTCATTCCATCTAGAATGAGATAAGGCTTCCCGAACAGTTTTAGAAATTGTAATAGAATCAAGAGATGCAATAAAAGAGCAAGAAGAAGAAGACAAATTATTATAACAAACAAAAGAAGAAATACAATAAGTGCATTTGTGTTTACCTTTGCGAATGACAATAGAAAGATCAAAGTCAAAGTTAGGATTTTGTGATGAAGAGGATGGTTGAGGACATGGACCAATAGAGTCGGGTACTAGAGAAGCATCACTTGAAATTGAATCTGATAAGGGTAGAGGAGGTGCAGACTCTGGAATAAGTGTATCATTTCGCCTGGAATAGACATGGATAATAGTAAGTTTAGGCTTGGCTTGAGAAGCTAAAGATGGAATAGAAGGATTGGTAGTCATTGGAACTACGATAGGATAGACTAAGAGATCATCCTCCTCTCCCTAACTTATATAAACTGAATAGGAAAATAACGGTGTATCTTCAAGAAAAGTAACATTAGTTAATACAAGATACTTATTAAGTGTAAGGCAATAACATCTGTATCATTTTTGAAGTCGAAAGTAACCAAGAAAAATATATTTTAAAGACTTTGGATCTAATTTTGTAATGTGGGAGTGAACATCCCTAACATAGCATGTGCTACCAAAAATTTTAGGTTCAATGGGAAACAATGGCTTGTTTGAGAAGAGAGTATTGTATGGTGTCTTACCATTAAGAACTATTAAGGGCATTCTATTAATGAGAAAACAAGCAGCAGAGACAACATCAGTCCAAAATGTCTTAGGTACATGCATTTGAAATAGTAAGACTCTTGTAGTTTCAGGAAGATGCCTATTTTTTGTTTCTGCTACTCCATTTTAAGATGGTGTATCAACACAAGATGTTTGGTGAATAATACCATTTTGAATGAGGTAAGATTGAAACAATTCTGATAAGTACTCTTTCGCATTATCACTTCAGAAAGTGTGTACAACAATATCATACTGATTTTTTATTTCAGTACAAAAAATATTAAAGTGAGAAAACACCTCAGAATAATTTTTTATTAAATATAACCAAGTTACACGGGAGTAGCCATCAGCAAAAAGTGACAAAATATTTGAATCCAGTTTTAGATACTACAGGACAGGGACCCTACATCTGAATATACCAGTTCAAAAGGAGAGCTAGCTTTCTTATTGACTCTAGGAGATAGACTAACACGATGATGTTTGGCAAATTGACATGATTCACAGTCTAACAATAGAAGGTTACAAAAGTGAGGACATAACTTTTTCAAGCAAAGGAAGAGATAGATGACCTAACCGACAATGAGCCTCAAAAGGAGTTATTGCTCCAGTACAAGCAATGGATTTTGGTACTTGTGTATCAAAGATGTAGACCTTCAAATTCATGTCATTTACCAATAATTATCTTCGTCACAAGATACTCAAAAATACAATGATCAGGAAAGAATGAGATACAACAGTCAAGGGTATGAGTAAGTTTACTAGTAGAAATTAAATTAAACGAGAAATTGAGTAGATTTAAAATAGATGATAAAGAGATCAAAGGAGTTGGATTGATGGTATCACAACCTTAGACAGAAGATATTGACCCATCTGCTAAAGTAACATTAGGAGTAGATACATTTTGCAGAGAGGTAGAAAAGAGAATAGAATTACCTGTCATATGATTTGTGGCACCAGAGTCAATGACTCATTTGGAGGAGGAAGAGACGTCATATATTTGATTTACCTGACCATGCAATAGTAGTGATAGGAATAGATGAAGACTTCAATGATTCTTGATATTGAGAGAACTTGGTAAATTCATCTGCAGAGATTAGGATGGACCTTTCAGATGTCTCAGAGGTAGATGCAATATGAGCTAACTGGAGTTTTTGATTCTTGTATTGTAGCTTCTTACAATCTCTTTTCATATGCCCTGGCTTGTGACAATAGTGACATACAATCCCTCAGGAATCTTATCCTTTGTTGTTGGAATAATTCAAGCCTCCTTTGCTGTCATTCTTGTAATAGGGACGTTCAAATGCATTTTCAACACTTCGACTACTAATGCACCAGTGGATAGAACAAATGGAGTGCATTCTGTTCGAAGTACCCTACTCTAAATACTTCTTACAAGGAGGGAATATCGGAACTCAAGAGTATTTGAGATTTGGCAGTGTCAAATTTAGATGAAAGTCCAGCCAAAAAACTCAAGATAGCCATCTTCTCTCTTTGAGCTTGTTGCACTTTTACATCAAGACTGTATGGTAACAACATGTTAAGCTCCTCATAAGTCTTCTCAAAATCCATGAAATAGTAAGACATGTCTTCCTGTTTTGCACGATAAAAGGCATCGCATACTTCATAAATACGAAAATATAGAAATTCTAGGTATTCCATTAATTCCTTAACAAATTTACAGTGATTAATCAAACTAATTACTTCACTATCAATAGAATTTCTAATTTGCAAAAATAATCGAGCATCCTCCCTCATCCATGTTTTTTTTGTCTCACTCGTTGGAGGATCATCAGACAAATGATCATCGTTATTAATACTTCATAAACGCAGCCTAATTATTTTTTTTCCAATCAAAATAATTTGTTCCACTAAGCTTATATTTAGTGATTTTTGGCATCACAGGAACTGCATCAGGTATAACTATTTTATCTCATTCTTTTCTTCTACCATTTTTTTAATTAACAGGAATCAAAGCTATTTAACCTGAGTTTTAACTAGAAAGTAGAAGAACCTAACCTGTAAGAGTAAGAACCAGTAGAAGATGTAATTTCCACAATGCTCAGATGCTTTAAAGCCCAAAGACTCACTCTAAATGAAGCAATCAAAGTGTTCAATGGCTTAAACTTTTAAAAAATTTCAGCATACCCAAATTTTTTAAATACCCGAACCTGAGTTTGACAAGAGCACTACCAACCAACAAGATTTTCACAAAATTGAGCACAAATTTGGTCAGTACAAAGAGAGGCAATGCCGGAGAACTAAACCGGTGAAATTTTCAGCATCGGACGAGCCTTCAATTGCTGGCGCATGAGAACTCCAGCAGAGATTGTGACAGCACGTGAGGCTCACACATTTTTATTCCAGTCACTGGACTTTGTGGAAATGCTGAACTGGCGATGGCTCTTCTTCCTAGGGCTGGTGACGTGAACTGATAGTTCTGCCATAGTCACCCAAACCTTAGGTGATCGGCAGCCAAGGGATGAACCAAAAAACACATACTCTATTTTTCTTAGGCTGCTAGAATGTTTCTGATACCATGTAATTTCTGTGTATTGCTTCTCAAACATAGAATGATATATATACAACAAAAAAGCAAGAAAACAGCTACCTAACATAGACAGCCACCTAATATTATTCCCTACAGCTAAATATTCAATTATCCTATTCTTTTCAACTAACACTCCACTTATACAGATAATATACACCTCACTTTAATAGTCATAACATATTTAGCATAAAAAATACTCCTTCCCGTTACCTTATAGTTTGCTCTGTTTGTAAAAAGCTTCCAAGTAGAATGCTAACCAAGCAAAATGGCTACCCTTGTCAACCAAAATATCTACTAGCAGAATCCTAAATGGTTAGATAATTACACTCTTCTCTAGCATTCATATGAAATAATATCAATAAAATTCCTAAAGACAAAACAAAACTTACATTCCCTAAGGCAAGTAAACTCCGGTCAAAAAATAGAAGGACACCAAGAAATGAGAAAAAGATGCCAAAGCCAATGAGTCCCAATTCAATTACTGTAAAGCAAAAATTTGAGGTTACAAGCGGGCTTAAATTCTCAATTAAAAATTATTAGAAAGAGAATTCTGAGGAAGTTTATTAGGTTCAATGTCATAATTATTTTGTTTAAATATCCAATGATACAAATTGGACTTTTTATCAGGATACCAATAACTAGCAGCGCATGATGAAGTATCAATAAAATAAGCTTCTAAAATACTTAGGATGGCTACAAATAGGAAAGTCAAAAAGTTCAGTGAGGTCGTAATTAGAAAATAATATCCATCAATAGGATGGCCAGAAATACTGGCTAGTGGCTCTACAGCTATGAATTAGTCTGGCAGAAATAATGCAACAGGGCTGTAAATTTTTGGAGACTTTTTTCTCTTCTTTTGCCCACCCGAGAGTTGTGCTGTTTCTTTCTTTTGCTTGGTGTGCTAGTGTGCAAGGTAGCTTCTGTGAATGAATGCATATTATCCTGGCTGAGCATCCATATTTTGTCAAGCTATCTAATAAAACTTGGTTATAGGAATCTTTGGAAACTTGTTTTGACAAGCTATACAAGGTTTATGTTCAAGTGTTATAGAAAATGACATTTATTCAAATATCACTCAAAAAGAAAAAACAAATTCATGTGTATGCTCCTATTCAAGAAGATAGTGAGAGGTTGTGGTGGGGAATTTGAGGGTATTGAGTAAATCAGAAACACTCTGGTGCCTCAACGATGATTTTAATGTGATATGCACCCTAATAAGAGAGAACTTAAAATTGAATACCAGGTCTACTTTAGAACTTCAAATGATTTGTTGGTTTATACTCATGGTTGCCTTTTGTTGGAAAGCCTTTCATTTCACCTTGCGATCTAAGTGATGTGAAAAAAATAAAAAACTGATAAGGTTTTTGCTCTAGGAACTGAAAATAGCATTATTTTAATATCATTTGTGTACTTGATGTGGGAAGCCTAACATCTTCAAACTCTGATCTCTAACTAGGGAGTTAGAATAAGGGTCTGGTATATATGAAATAGGGATGTACAGAGATTCAAATATAGATTAAAAGGACAGATGCCATATCAAGTTTAGAGGCTGATGTGAGAACCCTTGCTTATTTAGTGCCAAATCTGGGCGCTGACATGGCACGTCGCATTCGAGAAATGGCCTACACCCTTGCCTATTTCTCACTACACCCGGGCTCCAATGTAGCGAGTCACAAATAGGGGACTCCCCAACAAAAATATCATTAGAATCCATATCATGAGATGTGACAAAATTTTACGCTGGTTGTCACCTACTGCAACTCTCCTCCTTTACCCGGGCTTGGGATCGGCTATGCACAAAGAACTCATGTATAGGCGTAGTTATTGTATGGATTGAATAGTTCTTATTAAATTAAATCATTTGATTGAGTTGTTTTATCCTTTTGATTCTTAATTTCTTATTTCCAATTGATAATAGAATATTTATTGATTGGTTGCAATTTTCATATTATTGACTTGAGAAAGCTTGATATAAATAGAATTTTCATTAGGATTAAGGGTTAATTGGAGTGCTAGAGATAGACTTACAAGACCCTTTAGTTTGAATTTCCTTGTTCTTATTGCAAGATCTATTTAATTATGCTTGAGAAGAGATTTCTAGCATTCTACTTAGTGGTTAGGGATTAATTCACTTGAGAGAGGTTTTGATCTAATTTAGAGGAATGCCAATTCAGCTCTATTATTTGATTTAATTGCATTGATATTCATAAATATTTTTATGGCTAGGAGGATTCAATATTTGGATAGTATTTTCATCATCAACTCTTTTTGAACAATTATTCAATTTTCTTTACTTTAATTTATTAATTAATTCGCCTTTTATTTTAATCATCACAAAAACTATTGATTTGCTAAACAGTTAAAATTTGCACTAGTACTTGACCTTGTCTCCAATGGAATGAGATTTTTCTCACTATTTTATTACTTGCGTGACCCGTGTACTTGCGGTAACATTGCGATATCACAGATTCATCATCAAGTTTTTGGCACTGTTGGCAGAGAAAGGTTTTCAATATTAGTAATATAATCAAGACTGTTGATTTAGTTTTTATTTTTATTTGTTTTAACATTGGTTCTTGCTTGTTGACTGTCATTTTAGGTATTTCTTTCCGTTTATGACTCGAGCTAGCTGCTCCCAATTACTTGAATTAGATCGAGAGCTAGAGAGAACATTGAGGAGAAAGCAAAAGGAAGAAAGGGAAATAATTCTGGCAGAAACGGAAACAAACTTGGAAGATTCAAGCTCAGAAGAAGAACTTGAAGTGATGGCAGGAAATGAGCCAAGGATAATGCAGAAATTTGCTAAACTCACTCTCATTGGGGCTAACTCGAGTATACAGAGACTGGCAGTTGCTGTAAATAAGTTTGAGATAAAGACAAATGTAATTCAAATGGTGTAACGGACTTGCTAGTTTGATGGGTTCCCAGATGAAGATCCTAATGCACATCTTGAGAATTTTTTGAAAATATATGACACGTTCAAGATAAATAATGTCTCAGAAGATGCAATTAGGCTGAGTTTGTTCCCATTTTCACTTAGAGACCGACCGAAGAAATGGCTGAAATCTTTTCCCCCAAACACTTTCACCATATGGGGTCAGTTGGCAGAAAAATTCTTAGAAAAATACTTCCCACCGTCCAAGACTGCCAAGTTGATGAATGATATTTTATCTTTTCTTCAGCCAGATAGTGAGACCCTTTATGATGCTTGGGGGAGGTTTAAAGATGTATTGAGAAGGTGTCCTTAACATGGGCTTCCACAATGGCTTCAGATTCAAACTTTTAACAATGGATTGAATTATGCAAGCAAGCAATCCATTAATGCAGCAGTCAGGGGTACCATAAATAATAAGACATCTGAACAAGCAAGGGATTTGATTGAAAATATGGCCTTTACCAATTATCAGTAGCAAACTCCAAGAGAACAAGGAAAACTGAGGGCCACTGGTTCATATCAACTGGATCCTGTGGTGGCTTTGACAGCACAATTGGAAGCAATGAATAAAAAGATTGATTCTTTAGCTTCATCTTCGGAGAAATCAATGTAGGTGATTTCTTGTGAATGGTGCGGGGATGAACATCAAAGTCAAGATTGCCAAAGTGGCAATATGTTTGCTAGACAGGAGCACGTGGATTATGTTGGAAATATGCCAAGGCAACAGCAGAATAACCCCTACAGTTACACATAATCCGAGGTGAAAAAATTATCCTAATTTCTCCTGGAATAATCAAAATAATCCAAGACCACCCCTTGGATTTCAGCAGCCTCAACATCAATAAGTTGCTCCTCTAAGAACAAGCAATTTGCAGGACATGATGGAGAAGTTCATAGCAGCTTCAAAAAACAGATTTCAATCAACTAAAACCAACCTTAGAAATTAGCAAGCCTTTATTCTCAATTTGAAAATTCAGGTGGGTAAAATTGCCAAGTTACTCAGTAAAAGATCACAAGGGAGTTTGTCTAGCAATACTGAGACAAACCCGAAGGAGCAGCTGAAAGGAATTACTCTAAAGAGTGGAAAGGAAATTAAGGGTGGTGTGATTGAGAAAAGAGAAGAAGTGGTTGTGGAAGAGGCTGAAAGATAAGAAAAAAAAAAGATAACCCTACTGTCGCTTTGGGTGAGAAGGCTACAGTGAAAAATGAGAAAGGGAATCAACAACAAAAATCTAGTCCAATAGTCAAGGATCCCTCTATATCTAAAGAAAATAAAAGTTTTACAATACTTGAATTAGAAAACACGACATTATCAACCAAAAACTAATTCTCAAACACGACAGTTGAATTAAGAAGTTTTAAAAAAAATCTCACAGATTTAAAATTTAAAAATTCATAGTTAAAAGATTGAACATAAAATTTCAAGAACTTTAAAGTCATGAACAAAATAAGAAAGTGTAAATTTTCTCTTAAGTTCTTTGACCTCTTCGTAAAATGCATTGCGTGAAACATTATTTTTTTAAAGGAGCCTAACTTGTTTGAACTGATACTAACTTTTTGAAGCAAAGAAAAATATTTGTGATGCCAACCCCCGGTTATTCAGTTAGAATCACCGTTCAAATTGTTACTAGCACTATTTATGATTTCAACTCATTCGTTTCAATTCAAGAGTTAAAATCAACGAAACAGGGACAAATTTTCAAAGCTCCTGAAAAATTATTTTAATTTATTATATTTATTTATTTTAATTTATTTTCAAGGAAAGTGATCAGAAACTTAAGATAATAAAGATGTCATACTAAGTTCGACTCAAGTATCTAAGGAATTGGAACATGCTAAAAAATGTAACTAACGTTTTAAACTTCAGATGTGTAACTCTCATCAATCAACTACCTAATTCAAACTATCACATTTAGTCTTTAGTGATCAATTAAAAAACCGAGTCAACCTTAACAAGATATTATCGTTTATAAAGAGGAACCATTTCACTCCATACTATTATGGCAATTTAGTTTGCTTGAACCTCAAAAATAAAGTTGAAGAAACTAAATGAGACAAGTGAATCAAATGGCAAGAATTAAATAACAATAGCTCAATCTAGAAAATATACCTCTCCCCCGCGCTTAAGACGCACATTGTCCCCAATGCGTGTAAAATAAGAAAAAGAACAAAAGAGAGAGAGAACTGTCCTACCATGTCCATGAATCGACATATATGAATATGGTTTCAAAAGCATTGCGAAGTCGAATTAGCTACTGGATAAAAATGGACATGCAAAATTATGAAGGTTCAAAGATAGATAATAATAATAATAATAAGAAAGACGAAAATACAGAATTAAACATATAGTCATCTAAAAGAAAATAAAAATAAATAAAAGAAAATAAATAAAAAGAAAATAATGAAGTAAAGAAAAGTGAGGTAGTCATTCATGGGCTCAGCACTGGAATCATCACTAGCACTGGTATCATCACCGTTGGCACTAGTATCATCACTAGCACTATTATACGAAACATCAACATTGGGGGTTGGGGGATAGTACGGTGGAGGAGATGGCTGTGAAGGGCTAAACCCCTGAGACCTCCTCAATATCTCGTGATCCAGTTTTGCTTTGAAGGACGAGTAGTACTGCTCCATGGAATGCTAGATATGGTTCTGCTGAGTCAATAATTTGTTCTGATTCAGCTCTTTACTTTTTATTTTTCCTTCAATCCTACAAATCTGCCTCTCAAAATCAGTGGGTTTCCTATCATCATCCCACTCAACATTAACCGAATGATGTCAGCCTCACAAGATAGGGGCTAGGGTAAAAGACGGGCCAGTGGAAGAAGAAGGTCCAGTAGTGGTGCACGGACTGGAGACATCTATCTGTGGAGGTGGAGGTATGTCGAAAGTGAGAGCATGAGGAACAAGATCAGAATGAGCAGGAAGAACTGGCTCATAATCCATAGGTGGTGCCTGCGAGCCCACTACCTTCTCCCCGTCTAATCTCTTTAAGGTGTCCATACCCAAAAGCTTGGGGAACCCATCCAAGTTATCGGTAGGCATTCATCCAACACACCCAAACTGTGAGCCAACCTTGTGACATACATGCCACCATATAAATTACCTGGTACTCTTCTCTTGGACTGCTCGTAGAAGAAATATACGATGGCATGGGCTACATTGCATTGATTCTTCGGAACCATGCAGTTCAAGAAGAATAAATCCCTCAAGCTAACTACCTCCGTGCTACTTTGCCAAGCTATAAGAGTGTGAACCAAAAGATTATGCACCATCCGGCAAGGAAAAGATTCAAAATTGAATGCCTTAGGCACCTTAGGCTGATATTTATCTATATTGGATACAAATGTCCTTCAAACCTGAGGAGGAATAACATTGTACTCCATGAAGTCCATCTCGGAGTTAAGATATTCAACCGTCTGCACATCCTCCATAGTAAATAAACCTAAATGCACGCCAAGTTCATTGATGCTCAAGTGGAATCGCTGACCTCCCAACCAAAACTTCATCGTCAGCTCGATAATGGAGATCTTATTTTTATCAAACTGGAAAGTGTAGTAGAACTCCAGAGTTAACTCTCTGTATGATGGCTCATTGATGGAAAAGAGTAACTCCCATCTCGGTTGGTTTATCAAATTTTGGATCTCGGCCTCGATATTGGCTTGTTCCATAGCACCCCAATCCAAAACCCTAGGTGGCGACCAACCCTTGTTTCCTAATAGTTCAAACCATTTTCGTTCCTCTGAAGTCGATCGAAGGTACTTGTGGCTTGCCCTGAATTTAGAAGTTGGGTGCGTAGTAGGTTGGCTTGAGCTTCCTTCACCTCTAGCCAGTTTGGTTGGCAATTTGGACGGCATTTGTTTGCAAAGACCAATTATCTGTAAAATGTAATGAAATCCCCTCTAGACTAATTAGGTGTGTCTGAGCGGGGATTTTCGTCCCCCACTCCCGGTGGAATGGTTCTTGCGACTTTGGCACTGTTTAGGCTCGGGGTCTTAGAGAACACGGACCTAAGTCCAGAGAAAATAGAGTCGTCACCCGGACGGACCGGAAAAAATAAAGGGGTGGATGACTCGATTCCTAAAGAATCCAAACCCCCTAATGGATTCAGAAAGTTAGGTACGTGTGGGGAAGGTGAGAAATGGCCCAGCACCCCCACAACGCCCGGTTCATTGGAACCGACCTCCTTTACAGGTCTTAATATTATAAAATTTTTAAGTATAACAATATCATCCATATTACACGCAACAATTGAAATAAAGCATCATTATATTAAAATCAAAACAATGTCCAAACAAAGCAAATAAATGAACACCCATCCGAAGATGGAAACATGCTAAAATAAATAGGATACCCACCAAAAGATAGAAACATGTCCTTTACATTGATCTAAAATATAAAAGCAATTTAAATTACATAATATTTAACTAATGAGGTACTCACAAAATGGAAACATACCTCTTACACTTTTAATACTAAGACATATAAATAATAATCATAATAATAAAGAAAATATCCATCCATGATAAATTAAATAAATCAAGTATTGAAATTAAATAAATCAACCATCAAAAAATATAATCAACTAGTGGCTTGGCCGTGTCACTTGAGTGTGTCAAGTTCTGCTTCTTCATTTTTGCTCTTTCTTTGCTTTGGTTTCTTTATTTTGCTCCTTGGATGAGACACGGCCAGTGACTTGGTTGTGTCAAGCTCTGCCTTCATTTTCTTTGAGGTGACACGCCCAAACTTGATTTGGCTTGGCCATGTCTTGATTGATTCATACTCTTTCTTCATTATTTTGATCTTCCAAGGGAGTTTTTGCACTTAAACCTAAAACAAACATTTCAAACAAGCTTTAAACAGAAATCAATCAAAACATTAACTAAAAACACATAAAATCACACTAAAAACAAGTACAAAAATAATCTAAACATTGAGCATTTTATCATTTTGTCCTTTTTTCTTGTAGGATTGTCAAGTACAGAACTTTCAAGAACTGGATGGTCTTTTTCCTTTTTCTTTGATTTTGATCGAGTCTTTGGTTGGGTTGGACCAAGACCAATTCAAGTCAAAATGTCCTTACAAACCAAATGGAAGCCTTTTGCTCCTTTAGGTAAAAGAGAACTCAGTTGGCTTTCTAAACCACCTTTTTAGATTTTATCTTTCTTTTTTTCTTCTTCTTGTTTTTTTTTTCTTTTTTTCATTTTTTTTTCTTTTTCTTCTTTTTTTCTTTTAATTTCTTTTCTTTCTTTTTTTTTTCCTTTTCTTTCTTCTCTTTTTTTTTTTGTTCTAGCTCTAATAGAGTTGTCTTGTTTATACCAACTTATATTTCTAATAATGGATGAGTGGAGTGGTATTGATCTGCTTCAGTCTTGACTTGATTTGTGATATTTGGTCTAATTCAGTTGAACTTCAACTACTCTTATGGTCTTGAGAACTTCAATTACCCTTATGGTCTTGAGAACTTCAACTACCCTTATGTTCTTGAGAACTTTAACTACCCTTATGGTATTGAGAACTTCAACTATCTTCATGGTATTCATTTCTTTCTTAGATCTTCTTGCCTTTTCACCTTAGTGATCATAAGACTTGTCAAAAGTATCACAACAGCTCATGGTAGGTTGTTGAGGTTATATGCCAATGAAAAGAAAGCTAAAATTTTATGAAGGCTCTAAGGGACAACTAGGAATTGATATTTAATTGAGTGGATACTAGTTGTTGGCTAACCAAACAATGCCTAGATCATCTCTCCCTTAAATAAGCAGAGTTCAATTTCACCTCGAAAGTTTGTCAAAGCATGTTATAAGACTGACTAGGACCTAGACAAAGGTAATTATGCAGGAGCCCTCTCTAAGTAAGCATACACAACTCAATGCTATAAAGTAATTCTCTCACCTAGTAAGTCATTCAAGTCATAATGCATAAATATATTAATTCATGAATTATCAACCTAGATTCCTCATTGGTTGAACACCAAAATGAACAAAGACCAACAAAATTTTGATGACAGTAACTTATTCAAATAAATTTAAATTTGAAAAATAAGATTGTTCCAATTAAATATTAAAGAAAGTAAAATTGAAAAGCAACATTCAAGCTAAGGAAAGTTCATTGAGTTTAAGCTTCTTTTCCTTTCACATCTTCAATATTTCCATCTTGAAAAGAGGATAAAAAAAATCTTCTTCCAATCCTTTTCCCACCATGAAGGTTGCCGGTGGAGGTACTCTTCCAAACTTAGGCAAAGGATTGTTCTTGGTATTGGGCTTGTCCGGCTCTAGTAGCTTACCACTATCGATTAAATCTTAGATCTCATGCTTTAATCGAGTACATCTATCAATCTCATGTCCTTGAGTTTGATGAAATTGACAAAAAGCCTTAGTATCAAATTTTAGGGGTAAAGGATTAGGCAAAGGTCGAGGGGCCAATGGTTGTAATAATCCTTTCTTTTATAGCTTGTTGAAGACCCAAGACAAAGGCTTCCCTAGATCTGAAAACTGACTTCTATTTGCTTGACCAATTGTATTAACATCAACTTCTTTTTGTGTGCTTTGATTTCCAGACTGGTAGTTCCCTTTCTCATTCCTTCTTATTGAAAAGTGATTCTTCTCCCTTTCCCATTCTTTAATTTGCAGACCAGCTTGGAGAAGATCTTTGAAATCATGGATGAGTGTATGAGACATCCTTTCACGAAGACTAGGCAACACTCCTCTCACAATCATCCTTATTTGATCATATTCATCAGGCCTCTTCTTTAGCAAAGCAGCCTTATTTCTCCATCTTTTCACATAGTCCACAAAATTCTCATTCGACCTTTGCCTAATGGACTCCACTTCAATTAAGGTAACTTTCATCTCGACATTATATCCATATTGCTTGATGAAGGCCTTGTATAGCAAATCCCAACTCTTTTGTGTTCCATCATCTAAGGTATTGAACTAATTTTGGACAACAAGGTCCAATGAGAGCATTAAATACCTTAGAGTTTGAGCCTTAGTAGCTCGGGCAGACTGCATGGCAATGATAACTGCTTCACATGGAGATGAGGATTTTCGGTTCCATCGAACTTCGCGAAAGATGGCATCTTGAATTTATAAGGGACCTCCTCATCTTGTTCAAATAATTTGTCAACTTCGGACATTTCTTCGGTTTTTAGCTTCTTCTCAAATTTCTTTTCTAAATCAACAATCATTTTCTTAACATCAGAAGTTTCGGTTTTCTCCATAGCTGATCTTTCAACAATCTTCTGTTCTTTCTTCTTGTCTTGAGCATCTTGGTAGTATTGAGCCCAATCATCATCATCATCAATGATCACCTTTTCATCATCAAAAACCACTTCACCAACCTTAGTCTTCCCTTTGTCCCTTGGCTTCTCAGTGCTAGCAGATGCTTCGGCAAGATTTTCTAAAATTGCAGTCAATTGGTTCTTCATGGTCTCAGCTAGGGCCTCTTTTATTTCTTCAATCTTGGCATTGAGGGCATCATCCACCATTCTTTGAATTTGTTCGGGATCCATTATTTTTGGTGAGCAAGTGATTGAGTCGTTGCTAGATTCTTCGCTACCGGCGTAGGTCGGATTGTCGTAAGCTTTTGAACCGTCATAATCCGGGGCTGTGAACCAGAGAGGATTAATGATATGAGATGCAAACGTATGCATGTATGCATGTATGCACAAACAATTAATAAACAAGGACAAATAGGACGTTCCTTCCAACCTTATAACATCCACACACTAATGGTGAGTCTCTTTTTCTAGGTATATGGTTAACAACATACCAACATGGGGTACCTTGTTTTCGAATATTTCCCTCGGACGTTTCAACCAATAGTTATATTTTTAAAAATGGAAATCAGTTCATAATAATTCCCATTAATTACGTTTTAATCTATTTAACCAACTATAGTAGCTTTTATGCTATATTGGATTAAAACTAAATTAAGTGATTTATTATAAATAGATTTCTCACTTGAAAAAGTAACTAATGATTCATGCAAAAAATAAGCCCGTGATTAATTATTTCTTAGTATAAACTAGGCTCACAATTAATTTTTGGTATTTCGTAATTGACCTAAATAATTTGCAAACTTTTTGTAAGAAAAGGTTGGATGAAAATAATTTTATTCCTAAACCCATTGTAAAAAAATGGATTTTGGGCTTAGTATTTAGGTCATGTCCAAAGACCATTTTGAAAAGTTTTGAAAATAGCTTTGGTCTTTTGGATTTTTAAAGAAAATTTTATTTGAGCTAACAAATGTACTTAGGTCATATTAGAAAAAGAACAAACCAAATAAGCCATGATTTAAGCTAAGATAAATTAACCATAGTCAAACAACATGTATTTGGGGTAAAAACCTAAGGAAAGTAAATAGGCCAATTGCATGAGCTTTAATATTTGGGTTAAAAGGCTTAGGTTCCCATAACAAGTATATACCAAAAGGTACGAGGCTATGAGTGGTTATGCCATGCTCGATCTCCATACCTTGAGTGAAAGTATGGTATCCCTTACATAACACAACACGGGTAACACAGACATCCTAACTCACGCACACGATGCAATCTAATATGATGCAATGGATAATATCATTATAAGAAAGAATAGAATAATATAAAGACCAACGGAATCAACTTCTCTTATCCCCAGAGGAGTCACCACTGTGAGCAGGGATTTTTGCCCCCACTCCCGGTGGAATGGTTCTTGCCACTTCGGCACTGTTTAGGCTCGGGACCTTAGAGAACACAGACCTAACTCCGGAGAAAATGGAGTCGCCACCCGGATGGGCCGGGTAAAAGAAAGGGGTGGATGACTCAATTCCTAAGAAATCCCCAACCCTCTAATAGGTTCAGAAAGTTGGGTACGTGTGGGGAAGGTGAGAAATGGCCCAGCACCCCCACAACGCCTGGTTCATTGGAACCGACCTCCTTTACAGGTCTTAATATTATAAAATTCTTAAGTATAACAATATCATCCATATTACACGCAACAATTGAAATAAAGCATCGTTATATTAAAATCAAAGCAATGTCCAAACAAAGCAAATAAATGGACACCCATCCGAAGATGGAAACATGCTAAGCTAAATAGGACACCCACCAAAAGATAGCAACATGTCCTTTACATTGGTATAAAATATAAAAGCAATTTAAATTACATGCTATTTAACTAATGAGGTACCCACTAAATGGAAACATACCTCTTACACTTTTAATACTAAGACATATAAATAATAATCATAATAATAAAGAAAATATTCATCCATGATAAATTAAATAAATCAAGTATTGAAATTAAATAAATCAATCATCAAAAAATATAATAAACTATATAATCAAATCTAAAATTAAATAAAGCAATAAATATATAAATTTAGGTTGTCGGAACTTAGAGTTTTAGAAACTAAAGTTTTATAATTAAGGTTTTCAAATTAGGATTTTTAGGGTTTTTGAAACTAGGGTTTTGGAAACTAGGGTTTTGGAATTAGGATTTTTAAAACTAGGGTTTTGGAATTAGGATTTTGGAATTAAGGTTTTGGATAGTTAGGGTTTTCAGAATTAAGGTTTTGGATAGTTAGGGTTTTTGGAATTAGGGTTTTGGATAGTTAGGGTTTTTTTATTTGACTTACTGCCTAAAAAAAATATAATTTTGGATTTGGAAAAATAAATTAAGGTTTTGGAAAAAATAATCAATATTTTGGAGTTTAATAATGAAATAGTTTAGGCTTTTGGATAAAAATAGTTTGAGGTTTTGAGTTTTAATGAAATAACATACGATTCTCGAAGTTAAAGTAAACAAGATAGATTTTAACAATTAATTGTTGACTACTGGATAGTTTTATGTATTATGTAATATGCCAGTGGGATTACTATCACCAATTGATCAATATGATAATTAAAGCAAACGATTAAAGTTATTAAAACAAAAACCAAAGCAAACGATTAAAGTTATTAAAACAAAAACCAATTTACTGCATGTTCAAAGATCAAGATATTGTGTGTTCAAAGATCAAGTTACTGCATGCATGTTCTTATTAATCAAAGAAACAAAACTACTGTAAACATAAATAATTCATGATTAAAGATCAAACCTCCGCTCGTTGGTTCATCCACAATTAACTTCTGGATGAACAATTAACAAAGACAGTGTTGCTGTCTTTGATGGATTGATTACTGATGAATGTTTGCTGATCTTTTCTGTTTGTTGCCGTCTCTCATTAATGTTCCTTGCCATCTTGTTAATGTTTCTTGTCATCACCTCTTAATGTTCCCTTGTTAATGTTTTCTCCCTCCTTCTGAATTCTGAAACATTAATATTTATAGCCGAACCTCACTCAGAATCCTTAACCTAATATAAATCAGTTCCTAAAACAAATTCTAGTTGAATTAGGAAACGTATTGAACCCATGTCGACCTGGTTGCCCTAGGTCAATATGAGACCAACCTCATGTCGACCTTGGGCTTCCCAATTCAACATGAGGCATGCTCATGTCGATCTTGGACTGCCAAGGTCGACATGAAGCATGCTCATGTCGACCTAGCTTGTCCAAGTCAACATGAGGCATGCTCATGTCGATCTTGGGCTGCCAAGGTCTACATGAAGCATGCTAATGTCTCCCAGGCCAGCCTTACTTAAATTATTCTTGCCTTTTTTAACTTATGGACCGCAAAATTTTAATTTGAGCCAATTCCACTTGATTTTAGGGTTTTACAATCAAATATATGCCTCTTTAATCCGAACCAACTCCTTTAAAAATTATAAACTGGATTTAAATATTTAAAGTCAGATCAAATTTATTTTGGCACCTTTTAATTAGGACCATATCAAATTGGAGTCAAAATTAAGGGGCTACAGTGTGTGATTTCGAGTGTGAGCGTGAGAATTTTGAGAGAAAATCAACAAAGAGGGCAAGAGAAGAGAGAAAAACTGTTTAAAATAAACTTGGGCTCGCTTTGGGTGAGAAGGCTGCAGTGGAAAACGGGAAAGGGAATCAACCACAAGAACCCAGCCCAATAGTGAAGGAGTACCAACCTTGAGTGCCATATCCAGCAAGGTTAAACAAGGGCAAGATGGATTATCAGTTCGGTAAGTTTCTTGAACTCTTTAAACAACTGCACATTAATATTCCATTTGTTGAAGCTTTATCGCAGATGCCCAAATATGCTAAATTTTTGAAAGATCTCCTTTCTAACAAAAGAAAACTTGAGGAAGTATCTTTCGTGCAATTGTCGAAAAAGAGTTCAGCAGTTTTGCAAAAGAGGTTTCCTAAGAAATTAAAAGATCATGGTACTTTTACTATTCCATGTTTGATAGGTAATGTTGAAGTTAAAAGTTCATTGGCTAATTTGAGGGATAGCATAATTGTTATGCCCTATAAGACATTTAAAGAGTTAGGTGTCAGAGAACCTAAACCAACACTCATGACCATTCAACTTGCTGATAAGTCAGTAACCCACCCTCGTGCTATTACAGAGGATGTGTTGGTAAAAGATGGAGATTTCATTTTCCCCAATGATTTTGTTGTCATTGATATAGATGAGGATGCAGATGTTTCGCTTATCCTCGGTAGGCCATTTTTGAATACAGCCCATGCCTTTATCGATGTCCATGATGGCACATTGACCTTAATAGTGGAAAGCAAGAAAGTTATTTTTAATATACATTATGCTATGAAGCGCCCACTTACACTCAATGAGATGGATTCATGCAATGATATCATTGAGCATGAAACCTTAAATTGTGTTACTAACTTTGATTTCAAGGATCCCTTTAAGTTGTGTTTATTGCAGGATAATGTTGGGGATCAGGAAGCACTGGAGCAGCTTGTTTATCTTGAAGCAAGCAAACCATTTAAGTGTCGAGCGTATGAAACCATTGAAATGCCAAAAGAACATAAGTCGCAACCATCTGTGATTGATCCATATAATTTGGAACTTAAGACCCTTCCGGATCATCTTGAGTATGAATTCCTGGGAGAGGAGAATAAATTGCCAGTTATTTTGAGTTCTCACCTATCTTCTGAGCAGAAGGTAAAGTTCATCGAGTTGTTATAAAAGCATAAGCAAGTTATAGCTTGGAAGATAGCAAACATTAAGGGCATTAGTCCATCCTATTGCACTCACAAAATACTGATGGAGGATGAATTCAAGCCAGTGGTGCAACCACAATGGAGACTAAACCCTAAGATGAAAGATATAGTTAAAGCTGAAGTAATCAAACTACTTGATGCGAGAATTATATATCCAATTTTGGATAACTCTTGGGTGAGCCCGGTTCAGGTGGTACCGAAAAAAGGAGGGACGATGGTGATTCCCAATGAAAATAATGAGCTAATTCCAATAAGAACAGTTACCGGTTGGAGGGTTTTCATCGACTATCGGAAGTTGAAAGATGCAACTAGGAAGGACCACTTTTCTTTGCCCTTCATTGATCAGATGTTGGAGAGATTATCCGAGTATGAGTACTACTGCTTTTTGGATGGCCTTTTAAGCTACTTCAAAATTCCTATTTCCCCGAAAGACCAAGAGAAAACTATATTCACTTATCCATATGGGACATTCGCATATCAAAGGATGCCATTCAAATTATGCAATGCACCTGTAACTTTTCAACAATGCATGGTGGCAATCTTCGATGAGCTTATTAAGGATATTATGGAGGTGTTCATTGATGATTTCTCAGTTTATGGCAACTCATTCAAAGGATGTTTGAAAAACCTTGAGAGGATCTTAATAATATGTGAGGAAACAAATCTGGTACTTAATTGGAAAAAATGTCATTTCATGGTTCAAGAAGGAATCGTGTTGGTACACAAGATTTCAAGCAAATGTATTGAGGTGGATCGGGCTAAGATGGAAACCATTGAGAAACTACCACCCCCCACATCAGTTAAGGCCATCATAAGTTTTTTAAGACATGCAGGCTTTTATCGGAGGTTTATACGAGATTTTTCTAAGATAGATCGCCCTCTAACAAGACTCCTTGAGAAGGATATTGATTTTGTGTTTGATGAGGAATGTTTAAGAGCTTTCACAACTCTTAAGGAGAAATTGACACATGCTCTAATCATGGTGGCTCCCAATTGGAATTTACCATTTGAACTAATGTGTGATGCAAGTGATTTTGCAGTGAAGACAGTTTTGGGTCAATGCAAGGCGAAGCATTTTCAGCTCATCTATTATGCAAGCAAGACTCTGAATGCAGCCCAGGCCAATTACACAACTACAGAGAAAGCACTTCTAGCTGTGGTTTTTACTTTTAACAAGTTTAGATCATATCTGATCTTGTCCAAAGTGATTATTTATACGGACCACTCGGCTTGAGGTATTTATTTGCAAAAATCGATGCAAAGCCTAGGCAAATTCATTGGGTTTTGTTATTGCGGGAATTTGATTTGAAAATTCAAGACAAAAAGAGAGCTGAAAATATGGCAGTAGATCACCTTTCTCGCTTAGAGAACCCAACCTTGGAGAAGTTCGAAGAAGGGGACATTGATGATCATTTTCCCGATAAGCAGCTTTATGCCATGGTAAGTGAGGTAAGTGGTTCAACTTTTGAAATGCCTTGATTTACTGATTTTGCTAATTACTTGGCTGCTAGGAAACTCCCTAAAGATATGACTTATCAAGAAAAGAAGAAATTCTTTTCCGACTTAAAATATTACTTTTGGGAGGATCCTTTCTTGTTTAGGCTATGTAAAGACCACATGATCCGGTGTTATGTGGCATGGTCAAGAACAATGAATATTCTCCGTCATTGTCATGCTGGACCAGCTCATAGTCATATGGGAGCCAATAGGACTGCTCAAAAGGTGCTAGAATCAAGATTTTATTGGCCCACTCTGTTTAGGAATAGCTATGACTTTGTAAAATATTGTGATCGTTGTCAAAGAACTGAAAACATCTCATCTCATGATGAGATACCCAAAAATGAAATTCTAGTGTGTGAAGTCTTTGATGTATGGGGGATCAATTTCATTGGACCATTTCCTAGTTCCTTTGGTAAGAAATATATTCTCGTTGCTATAGACTATGTCTCTAAATGGCCTGAAGCCCAAGCTTTAGCAACGAATGATGCTAGGGTAATAATGAAGTTTTTGAAAAAGTTGATTTCTTGATTTGGTACACCAAAAGTGATCATAAGTGATAGGGGTACTCACTTTTGTAACGCTCAGCTTGAGAAAGTTTTTAAAAGGCTAGGTGTTACACATAAGTTTTCTACTCCTTATCATCCCCAAACTAGTGGCCAAGTTGAGAACACAAATAGGAAAATAAAAAGAATTCTTCAGAAAACTATAGAGCAATCCTGAAAGGATTGGTCCGAGAAATTGGACAAGGCTCTCTAGGCCTTTAGGACTGCATTCGAAACTCCTTTGGGTACTACGCCATTTAGGCTAATATATGGAAAGGTTTGTCATTTACCTGTAGAAATTGAATATAATGCTTATTGGGCTATAAAACAGATTAACATTTATCTAGCTAGTGCAGGTGAAAGGAGAAAATTGCAGATCAATGAACTGGATGAATGGAGATTACAAGCTTATGATAATGCAAGAATGTATAAGGAGCGGACTAAGAGATGACATGACGCTCATATTAAGGAACGAAAAGAGTTTCAAGTTGGAGATCATGTATTATTATACAATTCGAGGCTTCAACTTTTTTCAGGTAAGTTAAAATCAAGATGGTCCAGTCCGTTTATAGTCAAAGAAGTTTTTCCATATGGGACGGTCAAAATTACTCATCCAGAAAAAGGAAATTTTAAGGTTAATGGGAAAAGGCTTAAATTGTATTTAGGGGGAGACTTGAATGAGCTAAAGGAGGTTTTATACCTCCAAGACTAGGGATGAACTACTTCTGAATGTCCAACTAATACAATGTTAAAGAAGTGCTGGGTGGGAGACAACCCAACATTTTATTTGTTTTTAATATTTGTTTCTTTAATTTTCATGTTTTTAGTTTGTTTCATTGATTTTTAATTCTTCTATCATTGGTTGCAGGTGTGTTATTTTGAGTTCACATGAATATGTAGAGCAAATTTCTCTTTTGAGGGGTAACTTGAGCTTGATTTAGAGACACGCCTATGTCATTGGGTGTGTCATTCATTTTCAGAGACAGTAGTTGTAACACGCCCACTGACATGCCTGTGTCACCGGACGTGTCATTTATATGGCATCACAGTAGTTAAAACACGTCCATGGACATGCCATGTCACTGGTCGTGTCATTTTGGTTAAATTTATGAGATTTACAGTAGCAACCACACGTCCAGTGACACGCCCATGTCACTGGACATGTCAATTTATTTTAGTTACAGTAGCAATAACACGCCCATCGACATGCACATGTCAGTGAGCGTGTCGTACTCACTCAGATACAATAACTGTGACACACCCAAGGACACGTGCATGTCAGTGGGCGTGTTGACATGTTTTAAAAGCGAGCCCGAGTTTATTTTAAATAGTTTTTCTCTCTTTTCTTGCCATCTTTGTTAATTTTCTCTCAAAATTCTCACACTCTCACACTCAAAATCACACACCTAATCAGTCTAAAGGGGATTTCATTGCATTTTACATATAATGGGTCCTCGTAAACAAATATCGTCTAAATTACCAACCAAACAGGCTAGAGGTGAAGAAAGCTCATGCCAACCCGCTACGCACCCAACTTCTAAATTCAGGGCAAGCCAAAAGTGTCTTCGATTCTCAACTTCAGAGGAACGAAAACGGTTTGAACTAATAAGAAACAAGGGTTGGTCGCCACCTAGAGTTTTGGATTGGGGTGCTATGGAACACTCCAATATTGAGGCCGAGATTCGAAATTTGATAAACCAATCGAGATGGGAACAACTCTTTTCCATCAATGAGCCTTGATAAAGAGAGTTAACTCTAGAGTTCTACTACACTTTCCAATTTGATAAAAATAAGATGTCCTTGAAGTTCTAGTTGGGAGGTCAGCGATTCCACTTGAGTATCAATGAACTTGACGTGTATTTAGGTTTATTTACTGCGGAGGATGTGCAGACGATAGAGTATCTTAACTTTGAGATGGACTTCACAGAGTATGGTGTTATTCCTCCTCAGGTTTGGAGGACATTTGCACCCAATACAGATAAATATCAGCCTCAGGTGTCCAAGGCATCCAATTTTGAAATTTTTTCCTTGTCGAATGGTGCATAATCTTTTGGTTCACACTCTTACAACTTGACAAAGTAGCATGGGGGTAGTTAGCTTATGGGATTTATTCTCCTTGAACGGCATGGTTCAGAAGATTCGATGCAATGTAGATCATGTCATCACACATTTGTTCTACGAGTAGTCCAAGAAAGGAGTACCAGGTAATTTACATAGTGGCATGTATGTCACAAGGCTGGCTCGTAGTTTGGCTATGTTGGATGTATGCCTATCGATGATGGTGGATGGGGTCCCCAAGCTTTTGGGTATGGACACCTTAAAGAGATTAGACCGGGAGAAGGTAGTGGGCCTGCATGCACTACCTACGGATTCTGAGCTAGTTTTTCCTGCTCATTCTGAGCCAGTTCCTCCTGCTTCCACTTTCGACATATCTCCACCTCCACTGACAGACGTCCCCAGCCTGTCCACCACTGCTGGACCTTCTTCTTCCACTGGCCCATCTTTTACCCCAGCTCATACCTTTCGAGACTGGTGCCATTAGGTTAATGTTGAGTGAGATGATGATAGGAAACCCTCTGATTTTAAGAGGCAAATCTGTAGGATTGAAGGAAAAATAGAAAACATAGAGCTGAATCAGAATAAATTATTGAGTCAGCAAGACCATATGCAGCGTTCCATGGAGCAGCACTACTCATCCTTCCAAGCGCAACTGGATCACGAGATATTGAAAAGGCAATGGCTCGAGCAGTCCATGCTCAAGTTTTGGAGGTCTTAGGGGTTTAGCCCTTCGCAGTCACCGCCTCCACCATACCAACCCCAGTTCTCAGTGTTGATGTTTCGGATAACAGTGCTAGTAATGATACCAGTGCCAGCGGTGATGATACCGACGCTAGTGATGATTTCAGTACTGAGCCCATGACTGACTAGCTCACTTTTTCTTTACTTCATTATTTTCTTTTTATTTTTTTAATTTTAATTTTATTTTATTTTGGATGACTGTACTTTTAATTTTGTATTTTGTCTTTCTTTTTATTATATATATATATATATATATATATCTTTGAACCTTCACAATTTTGCATGTCCATTTTTTGTCTTGTAGCTAATTCGACTTCGCAATGCTTTTGGATCCATATTCATATATATCGATTCATGGACATGGCAGGGCAGTTCTCTCTCTCTTTTGTTCTTTTTCTTTTTTTATACACATTGGGGATAATGTGAGTCTTAAGTGTGGGGAGGAGGTATATTTTTTAGATTGAGCTTTTGTTATTTCATTCTTGCCATTTGATTCATTTGTCTCATTTAGTTTCAACTTTATTTTTGGGGTTCAAGTAAACTAGATTCTCATAATAGTATGAAGTGAAATGGTTCCTCTTTATATTAAATTAATAGTTGTTTTAATGAATGATAATATCTTGTTAAGGTTGACTCAGTTTTCTTAATTGATTGTTAAAGACTAAATGTGATAGTTCGAATTAGGTAGTTGATTGATGAGAGTTGCACATATGAAGTTTAAAACCTTAATTACATTTTTTAGCATGTTCCAATTCCTTAGACTTTATTCGAACTTAGTATGACATCTTTATTATCTTAAATTCCTTACCACTTTCCTTGAAAATAAATTAAAAAAATAAATATAATAAATTAAAATAATTTTTAGGAGCTTTGAAAATTTGTCCCCGTTCTGCTGATTTTAACTCTTGAATTGGAACGAATGAGTTGGAATCATGAATAGTGCTAGTAGTCATTTGAATGGTGATTTTAACTGAGTAACCGGGGTTCGGCATCACAAATGTTTACCTTCGCTTTAAAAAGTTAGTATCAATTCAAACAAGTCGGGTTCCTTTAAAAAAAACAATGTTTCACACAATGCATTTTACGAAGAGGTAAAAAAACTTAAGAGAAAATTTACACTTTCTTACTTTGTTCATGACTTTTGAGTTCTTGAAATTTTATGCTCAATCTTTTAACTCTGAAATTTTAAATTTTAGATCTATGAGATTTTTATTTTGAAACTTCTTAATTCAACTGTCATGTTTGAGAATTAGTTTTTGGTTGAGAATGTCGGGCTTTCTGATTCGAGTATTGTAAAACTTTTATTTTCTTTAGATATAAAGGGGTCCTTCATTTTTGCTTATTATAGTGATTTGGTTTTCTTAAGGACAAGTAAAAACTCAAGTGTGGGAGAATTTGATAAGTGTATAGTTGATGATATTTTTGCTCCTATTTCTTAGTATATTTATTGTCAAATTGAGTTTAATTTGCTTGTTCAAGTGTTTATTAGGGTTGATTCCAGGAATCTTGTACACGTTGGGACCTTAAGGTTATTTAGGCCGAAATCACAGATAAAAGATAAGAAAAATAACTATTTTGGGCAAATTCTTCAATTGACACGCCTAGTGTCATGGTCGTGTCATTTAACTACTTCATATAAGCTTCGACACCCCCAGTAACATGGGCGTGTCACTGAACGTGCCATTGATCCTGCTTTACAGAAGCTGTGACACAGCCCAGGACATGGGCGTGTCACTGACCATGTTTTTAACCCGGCATTGCAGTAGCAATGACAAGCCCAAGGACATGGACGTGTCGCTGTCCATGTCATTAAGTTGAAAACAGCACCGTTGACACGCCCACAGACATGCATGTGTCAATGGGCGTCAAGCAAAATTTTTGGGCTATAAAATCTGAGCTAAAGTACGAATTAGGTATCCAATTTTTATTATTAGAGCTGATTTTCCTGAGAAAAAGAGTTTTGGCTGCTGAGTGTGAAGGTGAAGATCCAATTCATATGAGATCTAAATCAAGAATCAAGGATTGAAGTGAAGAAACACAAATCATTCATTATGGATTGTTTGAATTCTTCTACTCATTTCTTTTGTTCTGATTTTCTGGTTATAAACATGAGCTAAATTGTTTCTATCTAGATATTGATAAACCCTAGCCTTATTGTATGGATTGAATAGTTCTTATTAAATGAAATTATTTGATTGAGTTGTTTTATCCTTTTGATTCTTAATTTCTTATTTCCAATTGATAATAGTATGTTTATTGATTGATTGTAATTTTCATATTATTGACTTGAGAAAGCTTGATATGAATAGAATTTTCATTAGGATTAAGGGTTGATTGGAGTGCTAGAGATAGACTTACAAGACCCTTCAGTTTGAATTTTCTTATTCTTATTGCAAGATCTATTTAATTTTTAATGAACCGTTGAAACAACAGTTCAAAGCAGTTCAAACCAATAGTTTGATTTTTTGATTGCTGCTTCTTGAGACGACCAGCCAACGATCATTTTGACTGTTGGTTGGCTTTTTGCATGTGGCCATTGCACATTAAGTTTTTTTTTATTTTAAAAATTTTATTTATTAAATTAACTCTATAAATATTACCCATTTCAATTTTTTTTACACTTTCAAAATTCCTCATCATTCTTCTAAATCTCAAATTTTAAATTTTTCATCATTTTTCAATATACACACTCTATATTATATTATAATATTTAATATTCAATTTACATTTACAATCTTCAATTTACAATACTATTACAATTTTTAATATTCTTTTTAATAATATAATGGATTAAAAATAATGATGATATTTAACAATTATATCAATTTTTTACTTAAATGAGTTGATCAAGAAGAAAAGAAAAAATTATCAATGTAACACCCCTGTACCCCAAATACATACACCATATACGCCCCCATATGCAATATACGTATACCGGATACAAGAATGTCACAGTCTATGTGAAACAAACCAATCTTTAAAACATTAACATCAAATCATCATTATAGGTAGTAATAGATAAAACATTTCTTGTTAAAATACATTTACTTATATCTTCATTACTTTAAAAGTTTATTCAAAACATTTGTTTAATAAGCAGCGGAAAATACATACATATACATCAAAATCAATATTTACAAAAATATAAGGTTTATACATGCTTGGCAGTTCGTCTCTGATCTTGAAGTCTAAAAATCAACTCTTCATAAGGGATCACAAGCCTAGACTCGACTCGGTCTAGCTGAACTCTCCGGTTCAACCGGATCTACCCTGTCACCTGCGTGATGAACCACAATCGCGCTAAGCCAATGGCTTAGTGGTACTAACCATGATAACAATATGATTCAATGTAATGCCAATGTCAAACTTTCAAGAATTATAAACAATACACAAGGATATCATATTTCATAACATTACATTTCATTATATTATTCAATTGTTTCATCATTCATGATTCACATTTAAGCAAAGACAAGCATGGGCCCAAAAGAAACTAATATGCCATTCAAATTACAGAGTTACTGTTTTGGTCTAATAATCACATTTATCAAGCCCGTAGGCGAATCATTATCACAATGAGAAACATCTCATATGTAACATCCCAACTAGGCTTCAAGGACTAGGTCCAACCAAGCTTCAAGGGGAGCTCAGCATCAACCCAACTTGGCTTCAAGGACCAAGCTCAACCCAGCTTCAAGGGATTGTTACTTTTAGGCATGCCACCTACAACAAAACATTGAAAATTGAATAACATACTAGGCACACAATTCTTTCATTATTTCATTATCAAATCAATTCTCATTTTCTCATGATCATCTAGGCACAATGCCCCAAATATATTTCATTTACATCATTATTGCCAACACCCATGGCTTCACATATCATCATTAGGGTATACATAACAAATTACATTAATCATATATTTTGAATCCTCAACATATAATTCACATAATGCACATAATACAAATCATTGTACCATTCTCATATATCAACAATATAATAGGTAGCCTAACACATTTTCCAACCAAATGTGTTAAGTTCCAAAATCATATAAATGTATGTAATCATGTAGGGTTTGTACTTACCTCTAAGAGCAACTAACACCATTCTATCAACCTCCACTTCCAAGAATCCTTCAACACTTGGATTAGGGCAACTCAATCTTTTCGAAACCTAATCCAAAGGTGATTACACATAAGAAATAAGAATAAGAACTATCTAGGGCAAACCCTACACATAACACGCTTAACAACATGGGCGTGTCCCTGATCTTGCCCTAAACTCACAACACAGAAGCTTTGACACACTCAGTGACACGGGCTTGTCACTGCACGTGTCAATCCTCTAACAACACAATAGCTATGACACGCTCAGTGACATGGGCGTGTCACTGGACGTGTCAATACTACCACTACACAGAAGTTGTTACACGTTCAGTGACATGGGCGTGTCACTGTTCGTGTCACATATACTGAAAATAGAACCAATGACACGCCTAATGACATGGCTGTGTTAATGGACGTGTCAGGCCAAAAACCCTGAAATTGATACCAAAACACCAAATCCAACACACATCTTTCTTTTATACTTTAGTTGAGTATTTATAATTTAATTTTAGTCAAAATTTTGATTTTGTTAGATATTGTCAAAATATTTTAAATTCTAGTGCAAAACGTGTTCCTAAAAATACTTTAAAACGTTCACTTATTTCTATATATAAAAAAGAAAAAAATTTACAATATTTATTTTTAAATATAAATTTATGTGTTTCTATTTGTAGCGATATTTGGAGTGATCATTGGCTAATGTATTCTTACATAGGCATAACATGTTATTAGATTGATGAAAAATGAAAAATTCAAAAGAGATTAATTGCATTTCGTGTTTTTGATGACAAACATACTACTAATAATATTTATAAAATGATTAAAAATATTTTAGAAAAATATAGATTAATTAATAAAAAAATTTTAATTTCATTTGATAATGCATCTGCAAATACTGCATCATATGTTGTCAACCCAATCTTAGAGGTAAATTTTTTCATATCAATTAGTGTGCATGTCACGTTTTAAATTTGTGTGAGCAAGATGGTTTGAGAATTCTCAATATTTTTATTTCTCCTATTAAAAATGCAATTAGATTTTTATGGACACATCCTCAAGTAATGAAAGAATGGGCTAACTTTTATAAAATTAATAATAAAAAACCTAAAAAATTTCCAAGAAATGTTCCAATTTATTGGAATTCAACATATGAGTTACTAAAGGATCCTATAAATATAAAGATTTATTGTGCACATTTATTAACAATAATGTATCATAAGTAACATTATATCCATATACATGGGATATTTATACAAAAGTTTTAGATGTTTTAAAAGTTTTTAATGATGTTACGTATACTTTAAGTGGTATTTATTATCTTATAGCTCATTTATTTTTAATTGAATGTTTAAATATTGTTGGTGAAATAAAAAAATATGAAAGTGATATTGTTTTAAAAGATTGCATTTATAGAATGAAAAAAATGGTTAAATTATTATAAAAATATTTCACCAATTTATCTTATTTCTATTGTTTTTTATCCTAGATCTAAATTAGATGGCTTAAATGATTATTTGTCTCTTTATTATTCATTTTCTAAATCTTGATGATAGGAAAAATGTTGATGTTTCTAAAATAATTGTTGAGGTTCCAAAAATAATAGTAGATTTATATGTAGAATTTTATATTTTTCATGGTTAACAAATAGTAGTTAGTCAATCTTATCAATCTAATGCTCAAACACAAAGAATAAGATTGGATAATCATTTAATTATACAAAGACAAAAAAGACCTAGATGATCCATTGGTGATACCTCTGAATTTGATATATATCTAACGTATATTTGTTTATTTTGGTGATAGTAATGAAGGTAAAGATTTTTCTGTTCTTGAGTGGTGGCATCGACATACAAATACTTTTTCAACACTCTCACTAATTACTAAATAAATTTTAACAACTCCAGTTTCAACTGTTGCTGTTGAACAAGCTTTTAGTGAGGAATGTAGTATATTGGATGAGAGACGATCTATAATGACTCTTAAATCTTTAGAAGCTCAAGCATGTGTAGCTAATTATATCAAGGCAAGCCTAAAAGAATAAGATATCAATGAACCAAGTGATAAAAATTTATATGATGTAGGAACCGAAGGGACAACTAGAAGTGGAACATCCGGTGGTGAAAGCGACTGAGGTAAGAGGGTTGTACTTGTATAACATAAGGGAAGAAAACTACATGGACTTTGATTTCTCTTTTAACCCCAAGAGGATACGCAGACAACTTAATTTTTTAAAAAAAAATATTAAGTTCAAATCCTTTTTTAGTAAATTAATTTTAATATTTTTATTCTTTATTGATCTTAAGTTTAAATATTTTTTTTTTAATTTTTAAATAAAATCACATGTAAAATTTTTTATGAACCGTCCCAAATCATCTTTGAACCGTTTCAAACCACCCCTTTAAATCGTTTATTTTAACCGTCTTTTAAACTGCCTTTGAGCTGAGGTTCGAATTGGAATCGACGGTTTTTGAACCGTCTTTAAATCGTTCTGTAGACGGTTTGGTTTAAGTTTAAAAAATTATTAAACCTAAACCGGTTGTTCTCAAACTGGAACCAACGGTTTTTGAACCGTGGTCATGTCTAGACATTCACAATACTCAGTCCGAAGCTCATTACATCTTAAAGGTTCTTTGCCTAATTTGCTCTATGATTGATATTGCCTTTGTGGCTATCATTGTTCGCCAATTTTGAAATTTATTGGCGCAATTTATTTACTAGTTAATTTTATAATTTTTTTAAGGGATATTTATAAAAAGAAAATTTTAATTTTAATTATGAACAACAAAATAACACTACAAAAGGTAAAAATTTATAAAAATATATTAATAAAAATTATTAAATTTATTTTTAAGCAAATTTTATATATTGTAAGCATAAAAAGAAATTTTAAAATCGTTGATTTTGTTGTGTAGATATCATTTAGATGTTGTATGAATGTTGTGTATATATTGTAGATATTATGTAGATATTATGTGTATATTGTATATTTATTTTGTATTTATATATATATAAAGTGTATATTATATGGATATTGTGCATATATAAAATTAAAAAATAAAATTAAAAATTATTAAATAGGCCGTGTAAATATTATGTATGTTTAGTATATGTGCGTATATATTACTATTTATTTTATGAGTATTATATATTATGTATATATTGTATATATATATTATATATATATTGTATGTATGTTGAGGATACGAGAATAAAAAAAATATATCTATGAATAAAAAAATATAAATAAAAATAAAAAATTATAAAATTATATATATATATAAAGAAAAATCAGCTTTTTTTAAAAGTAAGTTTGGAAAAAAAAAACCGAAAATTGCACTTTTGTAAAAGTAAAAAAGTTGGGCCGTTTAATGAAACCCAAAACTGAATTTGGGTTATTTCATGTAACTTCCTCTTTTTTTAATTTTCTAAAAGTCTTGCCTGGCTATCATATGAATACTCAATAAAAATAATATTAGCATATTTTAATTTGATTGTTAAAATCTAGATTAACCAAACTTAGGTTAGCAAAACCTTTTGTACCAACTCTATAAATTTTACAAAACTTATTAAGTTGTTTCAAATAATTATAATATGATGATAATATAGACTTCAATGATTTTTGGTTTGGGCTCAACTAGCTCTCCTACATGTAAAATAAGATAAATGACTAAGCTTTAATGGAGAAACTTTGATGTCTAAATCAGTGATAAGTTTGTTGCAAATCGAATAGCTTAAGAATTTGGAGAAAAATTATTTATCTTTAGGGATCCATTCCTATTTATAGTTGAGAGGTAGAAGATAATATTTGCAAGTGTCAATGAATCTCCAGGATGTATCAGTATCATACACCAATTACATCAGGAGTCTGTTTGCTGGACGCCAATAGCTCGGTAATGAGTGAAAGTAATCAATACCAAGGTCCACTTTCTTTCGGAAGCTAGGCAATGGCTAGAAAACACCAGAGTCGAGATCCATCCTTCTTCGACAATTCAGTTGAATACCGTGGTATAAAGGAGCTCGTTGTATAAGGGGTAGTATCATAATGAAATATGAATTAGATCCTACAAACAAAGTGAATACCCTAAACCCTTCCCCATTGATCAAGCAACTCCCAACCCGTTTGAGAAATTTTTATTATTTATTTATTTATTATTATTTTTTAAAATGGAGCTAATCAAGTTTTCTTCCTTGCAATTATACTAGACCTACAAATCCCCTTCCTCCAAGTCAATTTGCGACATAAATATCAACTATCTTTGCCATCTCCATAAGCTAATCGTGGTATTATTTTTAATTAGTTTTTATTTATTTGTCCACTCATAATCATTTTCCTTATTATTTTTACCAAATTTAGGAATTGATTGTTGACTATTTTTCATAGATTCATCCATTCATCATTAAAGCTATAATACTATATGAATTTTTTTTTTATTCAGAAGCAGAGACAGAAGCTACAATGTATTTTCAGTGCGGTTAATGGACCCACTGATATGCTAAAAACTTCCCAAAAAAGGGATAAAATTTTTAAAATTTATATATATGACCATTAAAAAATTGAAACGTGGATAATTTCATGTCTACAAAATATAAGAATATAACTTAATATAGAAATGAACTCTTTAATTTTAATAGTTAACTTTTAAGCTTAAAAAATTTAATATGACAAATTTAACACCCATTTTGTTGTATAAAAATAAAAAATATATATATAAATCTCCATTATTTAATTTTGTTAGCCTTTTGTTTTAGAAGTTGTTTATTTAAAAAAATGAATAGAATAAGAAAAAAAAAAGAAAAAAACCATTTTCTAGCTTTTTTTTCTGTCTGGACAATAACTAAAGAAAGAAAAAGAGTAAAAAATAAAAATAAAAATTTTACCCCCTAATTTAACCTCAAATCTCCAAAATATTTGCCTCCAAATTAGAGTGAAATGGAGAAAATTAAAAAAAAAAGTAAATTTTTTTCTTAACTTTTTTTTTCTTTCTATTTCTTTTTCTCCGCTTATTTCCTTTCATTTCCATTATACAGTTAAAGAAATGTTAAAATATTAAAATCTTGGAGTTCAAGTAAAAGTAATATATATTGAATCCATACTCAGTTGAAGTTCACAATACAAAATAACCTAAGTTAGTTTGATGAATTTGTTTTTTCATTATAAGTTTATTATATTTCTTATAATTATAAAATACGAAATATATCATCACACCCATTTGTATTGTATTATAGGTTTTAACAACAACCAAACAAAGGTTTAAGCATTTGAATCTCTATGAAGCTTCACAAACATAATTAAGACAAGTGAAAAGATGACTTCAAGATCAAGTGCAAATTTATTATATTTCATTTATACTTGAAATATATATATTTTTTGCAACTCTTCTGAGAAGGTTTATTAGGTGTGGATTGCATATGCAAGTATATGCCATAAGTAGTTGAATAAAAATTAAAATCCAATTTCACATACTTAAATCATTTATCTTACCTACAAACTTAACGGGATTAATTAAATAATAATGATTTCAATGATTGAGATAAACGAACAACCAAGTAGAAACTAATAATTAATTAATCAAATCCACATTGTTAATTAATCCTCACTCATTAGCCAGCACATCAGTCACACCAAAACATGTTTATCCTCAGATTATATAATTATAATTATAGGCTCAATCATACATAATTATATGCGTTTGTGTGTTAAAATATAGACTAAAATTTCAAGGTAGATTCAATTGATGGCCAAGTAATTATGTGGTGTTTTTTAATGTACAAGACAAGTATGCAAGTACATTTGATGTCAACTTATACATTTATAAATCTAAAACATTAAGATTATATATATATATTTTTTGGGATAAAAATATATTTAAAAATTAGTATATGCAAGATCAACATTCAACTCTAATTAATAAAAATAGAAGCAACATATTATTTGCACTGGTTAGTTAGAACAATGACACAAGCGTAGGCCCAATCACAACCCTTAAACTATAATTGTTGGGAGAAATAGTCTTAGGGGGGGGGGGGGGGGGGGGGGGGGAGGGGAGGGAGGATGGGGAGAGAGAAATTATATAATATAACAATTATTTCAATTATATATTTTAGCTGAAATAATAAATTAATTTGATAATAATACATGGTATTTTTTAAAAAAAATATATCTTAAAATTTCTCCAGATAAACTCTTTAATTTTTTACTGATAAAATATAAAAATTATATATTTATCATCTTAAATAGAATGTCTAGTTAGAATCACAGTTGTATTATATAATTTTCAATACCAAAAATTTTATTGATACAAAATTAAAAGAGATGAGATTTCATATTGAGCAAAAAAATGTCAAATAAAGACAGAACTTATGACATTTTAGAGTGTTTAAGATGATTTTTATTTTTTGATTTTAGCATTATTATTTAAAAAAAAAGGCTAAAATATGTTCGATAATATCATTAAGTTTTAAATTTTTTTAATTAAATAAAAATTATATCAGGCTACATATGTAATCAATAAAACTCTTTGTTCAATTTTGTTCAATTTTAATTTTATCAAATATTTAACTCTTAATTATTAAACCACTAATTTAATAGTTACATTTTACAATTACATTTTACAACTTTGATCTCATTAATATATAACAGTAGTGGTCATTAAAATTAAAAAATGAAATTATATAATATAACAATTATTTCAATTATATATTTTAGCTGAAATAATAAATTAATTCGATAATAATACATGGTATTTTTTAAAAATATATATATCTTAAAATTTCTCCGGATAAACTCTTTAATTTTTTACTGATAAAATATAAAAATTATAGATTTATCATCTTAAATAGAATGTCTAGTTAGAATCACAGTTATTTATATAATTTTCAATATCAAAGATTTTATTGATACAAAATTAAAAGAGTTGAGATTTCATATTGAGCAAAAATATGTCAAATAAAGACAGAACTTATGACATTTTAGAGTGTTTAAGATGATTTTTTTTTATTTTAGCATTTTTATTTAAAAAAAAGGATAAAATATATTGGATAATATCATTAAGTTTTAAATTTTTTTAATTAAATAAAAATTATATCAGGCAACATATGTAATCAATAAAACTCTTTTTTTAGTTATCTTTTTTAGAATTTTTTATTTTTAATAATTAAAATTTTAATAATCATGATATATAATTTTTAAAACTAAAATAGATTTTTTAAAAATTATAAAACAAAAACTAAAAATATTTTTTTTGTTTTAACAAAACAAAAATAAAAGATTTACAACGAAATCGAATGCACCCTTAATGGTTGCTGATTGGCTAGATTTTCTTTGCCAAGTGCCTTCATTCAACAAATACCAAAAGAAAGTATTTAATTAAAAAAATTAATATAGTTAACTAATGTAAATTTGAATGGCATCCATCTCCAAGAGAAAAAAAAATTAATTTATTAAAATTTAAAAAATAAACATATAAAATTATGAAAACACGAGTATGAAAATACTCAATCTGAAACATGCAAGTTAACTATAGCATAATTGCCATTTTTTATATTTTCTTACCATATAACCTATAACAAGTGTGTCATTCATGTTGTTCATAAAATGAATTCAAGAAGTAAAAATAACTTGAAAAATATTTAATGCCATTATTAAAAGCTTATTTTGTTCAATTTTAATTTTATCAAATATTTAACTCTTAATTACTAAACCACTAATTTAATAGTTACATTTTACAACTTTGATCTCATTAATATATAACAGTAGTGGTCATTAAAATTAAAATTTTTGGGAAATTTATAAATTTGTTGTATTTTTTATCTCATTAATAATAGTAATGGTCATTAAATTAAAAATTTTGTGAAATTTATAAATTTGTTGTATTTTTTATCTCATTAATAATAGTAATGGTCATTAAAATTAAAAATTTTGGGAAATTTATAAATTTGTTGTATTTTTTATCTCGTTAATAATAGTAATGGTCATTAAATTAAAAATTTTGTGAAATTTATAAATTTATTTGATTCTTATTTACTCGTTTTGTATGGCCGAAGTTTGAGATCTAAAAATTTTTAATTTTAAAATATTTTTCTCTTAAAAATATTTTTAAATTTTTATAATTAATTAAAATTATATTTTAATTCAAAGTAGGGCCTTACAACACCTAATAAAATTTCATGTTAGAAAAAATATTTTTTAATTTATATTATGTATCAAATAGCATTATATACTAATACTAATAGGGATGGCAACAAATCATGTATGAATCGGATTTCTAAAAATTATTACCTTACTCGATTAGTGAAATAGTATACTCTATCTGTGAATCTAAGTTTAGATCAATCTTGATTTTGATCTTTGTAAATAAATTGAAGTGTTTTAATGGTTTCATTGAGTGTCTATATGGCAGAAAAGTAACTTATAATGAGTTAAAACACAAGAAATTTGAAGTTCTAAGTAGTGTTGGAAATCTTAGTTGAAATAGTCTCTAAACTAGTTGTAGCGACCTCTAAACAAAGATCGTGACCACACCTAAGGATGTCACGACTGCTAAAAGGAGATAACGACCAAGTATGTCACGACCTCTATACTAAGTCTGAAAACATGCATTGTTCACGGTACTGTTCATAATGCATCTCGCGACCACACCCATGTCCTCGTGACAGCAACCATGCTAAAACCAGAAGTTAAAAGACACAGTAGAGATCTCGATAAATTTCTCAGAGTGAAGTGTTCTGTCTAACTGTAAGCTCAAAGAGGTACGACTGCGATATTCATAATACTTGAAGCCAAAAAGACATAAAAGCCATTGTGGTGAAGAATTTGACTGCAACATGAAGCTTGCGATCACTATAGAGAAAAGCACGACCGTGACATTATATAACCATTGGAGGGTTTCAACGAATAGTTGAAGAATCAACAAGAAGAAGCCACATGTCAAGTAGTCGTTAGAAATATAAAGCTTACGACTGCAACATAAGGCTCCGCGATCGCGACAATTGTTTCACACACAAATCCAAGAAGATTTTATGGCTGTTGGAGTTTAACTTTTCTACCCACTTCACTAACAGGCAGAATTGCTTTAAGGCCTATAAATACAACCTCAAACATGACTCCAAGAGATAAAGAGTGTCCCAAAAGTGTCCAAAATCTTATAATTTTGTTTTTGAGTATTCTTCATATAAGGTTAAGTATTAGCCTAAAACAACATTTTAAGGTTTAGTGTAAGCTTTAAACACTTGGCTAAGAGTTATCCTAAGAAAAAACTTTTGTAAAAGGTTTAAGTGTTAGCCTTTGAGAAAAATACTTGTTAAGGGTTTGGGAGTTAGCCTTAGAAAACTCTAATTTAGGTTTTGTGTTAGCCTGTATAACGCTAAGTTCAGTGTAAGCTTTAAACATTAAGTTGGAAGTAAGCTTGCAAAACTCTATAGTTAGTAAAATACTCAGCGTATTTGTTTGGAAGTGAACATATGGTTAATTAACACCCAAACCAATATAAATTTCTTGTTTCTTTCTCTTCCTTAATCTCCTAACATTTAAGCAAAAATTTTAATTTTTCATTACATATTCAGTAGCACCAATTCAACTGCCCTTTTTAGGTACCACCCATAGGGCCAACACTATATGTTATCTAATCCACCTTGAGTCAGATCAGATCGGGTGTAAGTAATATTATTGTCACATATGAGGCTAAAACAAGTTGGGTTGGATCATAAATTGTGTAATGTCAAAAAACACCAGTGGCGAACCCAGGTGGGTTCGTGTGGGGGCAAACAACCCCTCTGGCCACCGTCCACATGTACCTATAGGGAGAAAATGTTAGCCACCGGTGGTTCTGTAGTTGATCGCACCCCCCTGGACAAGGTTTTGTTTGCAAACAAAGGGGGGATGAGGACTTGTATGAGGGATTGAAGAAGAGAAAGAAGAGAGAACCAAATCAGAGATGGGAGGCGCTTAGCAGTAGAGACGCCGGCCGACTAGCGAAGCCGACGACCACCGACCGACCACCAGTTGTCCCCTCCCCCCCTCATTTTGACCCTAGTTTTGCCACTGTAAAACGTATACGTATCTAAAAAATCAAATATAAAAAAGGATTCATGAAAAATATAATTATAGTAGTCAACTCTCTTCATTAGAAATAAACATTGATATTAAATGTGATCTTATTAGTATAAATATCTCTTAAAATAAAAGTAGTATCATCATCAAAATATTAGCATAATACATTGACCTTAAAATTCATAAGCATTATCATTTTATTCAACCATCCACTTCCAGCATAATTACTTAGTCATCCTCTTCAAGTTCAATTACTACATTTGAATCATCAGCAATATCATCATCAATGTCATCAAGGATAGTTTGAATTATACAATTAATAAACTAATATTAAATAAAAAAGTTGTATAAAATTCATTGGTATGATATTTGAAACTAAATATCATATAGATATCTAAAAATCTATATAATTGAATCGAGTTTGGGTAAGGTGATACATAATCCACATCCGATCTAAATCCATCTCGAGTATAGTTTTCTAATCCATACCCTACTTTAACTATAAATAAGTTGGGTATAACCCTACCTAGTCCGATCGAGTAGGATCAGATGTCCGTCAAATCAGACAAAATTGACATCCCTAATAAATATAGTGAAGGCAACACTTAATTGTGTAATAGAAAAGTCAAATATTATCTACATGTTAGAAAAAAAAAATACATGTTATTTTAAAAAGAAAAAGTCAAATTACATGTTCTCTTTTACCTTTCCTTATAATAATTTATAAATTTTATGATAGGCTGCAAATCCAACATGTTTATTACTTTGTTTTTGTGCTTAATTGATGTTATTTATATTGAAAAGAAGAGCTTTTACTTGGTTTTTATTATTTTGGGCAGGAACGGTGGATTTGCAATAAAGATGCTTATTTGGAGCTGGATTGGAAGTATTGGAGCAAAGGACATGAAGCTGAATTTTCTTTATGACTGATTGTCAGATTGGCAGCAGAGGCCTTAGCCTTGCCCAAGGCTAACGGCCAGGCAGACCTGAACGGGCTGATTTAATTAAGTGACGGGCCCACGCATTTTAGTGGTATTTGAGGACTTCTAAACCGACTTGTAATAGGATTTAAGTAGTTTTTAGTGGGCCTTTTTGTTATATTAGGTTGGCCCCACCCTCTATTAAGTATTTAAGTTATTTTTAGGGTTTTGAGAGGAGACTTTTTGCCTCCTCTTTGATTAATACGAATTTCAGCATTCTTTTACAGAATTTTTGTTGTTCTTCCATGGCCATGTGTGGCTAAACTCTTATTTCAGTCAAGGATTAATTCAAGGTTGAAGTTCTTAAGATTGTGAGGTTTGATTGTGCCTAATTATTCTTTTTGATTCTTTTGCATTCATACTCTTACTGTGGCTTATTGGGAAAATCCATCCTTAATGTATTTTTATTAGTTGATTGATCTGGCCAATTGATTAATTGATAGGATACATATAGCTAATCAATGAGATTAAATCCGTAATTGTTTATTCGAATTGATACAAGTGGCAATTGATATAATTTGATCGGGTAGAACCTTTTGGGTTATATTAAGTAATTGTATGATCTAATCTAAATGAATCTCGCTAGTAGGTTTGTTGGTTAGGGCAAGGTCTTTCTAGTGTTCATTGCAATCAATAAATTAAATCCTGTCGTTAGTATTAGGGTTGTTTATTGGTTAGGGGTTATTCATAGCGCTATGTCTTGCTTAACCTATTTAGAACGGAAAGATTGGTCGGAGACGCTAGCTTGAAGGCTATAACTTGTCTGTGAATATGAATTAAAAAGATTATTTTTAGCCCGTGATCAATCCGTGAGAACTTCATACCGTGAATCATCCTTGACTGAGTTCACTTCCATTGTTTCAAGTTTTTAATTATTTTTCCTATCCTAATTTCGTTCTTGATCACTTCTTTAACTTAATTTCATTTTATTTTTCATAAATATAATTCCCCTATTTTTATTTTATTTTTCTTAAATTACAGCAAGTGTCAGTTCTGGTTAGCCTTGGGCAAGGCTAGTCCCTTGGGTTCGACCATTCTCACCCTATTTACAAGTTTTCTTTTGTAGGAAGAGCAGGTTTATTATTTTTGGTGGCTTCGACACCCATCAAATTTTGGCGCCGTTGCCGGGGACTAGTTTACATTACTGTTATTGCTTCTTTGAATGACCAGATCTGAAAATTTGCAATTGGAATTTGATCCTGAGATAGAAAAGACAGCCCGTACATTGACGAAGAAAACTAGGCTACGGAAAAGGGCTGCAACTGCTTCTACAGCTGATCCAGAAATTATAATTACTGATTTAGTTGAATCTTCAACTGAATTTGATCCTGAATTAGAAGAAACCTCAACAGAATCTGAAAGTGAAGAATAGATGGCTGATAATCGCACCGTTAGAGAGCTACAAGCAGCCCCTGTGGAGCAGCAGCCTTTGTGCATAACTTACCCAAATTTAGAGGTGCCGTTTGAGTTGAAGTCCGGCTTAATCCACCAGCTCCCTACTTTCCATGGGATGAAAAATGAAAACCCACACCACCACTTGAAAGAATTCCATGGTGTGTGCTCAAGCATGAAACCGCATGGTGTAGCGGAAGAGCATGTGAAATTGAGAGCATTCCCATTCACTTTGAAGGATGCCGCTAAAGAATGGTTGCTTAATTTGCCTCCAGGTTCCATCACCACATGGCAAGCTATGGCCCGAGCCTTCCTAGACAAGTACTTTCCTGCTTCTAGGGCAGCAGTCATTCGTAGACAGATTTGTGGAATCAAACAAAATGTTGGAGAGAGTCTTTATGACTATTGGGAGAGGTTCAAAAAGCTATGCGCAGCATGCCCACAACATGGGATGTCCAAGCAATCCCTACTCCAATATTTCTATGAAGGGATGCTAGACATGGAGAGAAAAATGGTTGATGCGGCTAGTGGAGGGGCACTTGTTAATAAAACCCCAGCCGAAGCAAGAGAGATTATATCAACCATGGCAGCCAACTCACAACAATTTAGCCAAATTGAAGAACCTTCAAGGAAGATATATCAGGTAAGTGATCTTTCACTTGAGTCTAAAATAAATGAACTAACTTCTTTGGTTAAATTTATGGCTGCAGGTCAAGGAAAGAGAACAACCCCTTGTCAAGTATGTATGGCTTACGACCATCCGACTGAGGCGTGTTTGTCATGGCAAGATGATCAAGAGCAAGTGAATGCTATGGGAGGTTATTCCGGACAACCCCAGAGACCGATGGGTAACACCTACAATGATTCTTGGAGAAATCATCCCAATTTCAGCTATGGACCCAAAAACCAGAATTTCCAACAATACAGAGGGTTCCCACAAGCTCAACCACCTCAACAACACGTTTCATCTTCAAAAATACCATTGGAAGATATAGTTAGGTCACTTGCCACTTCCCAACAAGAATTTCAGCAAGAAACAAAGAAAAATATGCAGAATATGGAAAATCAAATCAGCCAACTAGCCTCTTCGTTGAGTAGATTGGAGACACAAGGGAAGTTACCCTCCCAAACAGTGATTAATCCCAAGGAGAACGTGCATGCCATCACTTTGCGAAGCGGGAAGGAGCTAATTTCAGCAGCCCCAAAGAAGGACAGCAGTGGGACAATGAATGAAGTTGAAAAAGAAGTGGAAATTCAAGAAAAAGAAGCCCCAAAGCAAGCTGAAGTACAGCAGCCCCAACCCTTTGTAATCCAGCCCCCTTTTCCTGAGAGATTGGCGAAATCAAGGAGAGAAAAAGAAGAGAGGGACATCTTGGAGACCTTTCGCAAGGTAGAGGTAAATATTCCTTTACTTGAGGCCATAAAGCAAATACCTCGTTATGCAAAATTTCTTAAGGAACTTTGTACTAACAAGAGGAAGCAAGATAGTGTGGAGAAAGTTGTGATGACAGAGAATTGCTCGGCTATGATACAAAGGAAGCTTCCACAAAAATGCAAGGATCGAGGTATGTTTGCTATTCCTTGTAAAATTGGCAATATAGGGATTAAGAGAGCTATGTGTGATTTAGGTGCATCTATAAATGTCATGCCATTATCTATTTATTCAACCTTCAAGGGCTGTTCCTTGAAGGAGACACGCATTATAATTCAATTGGCAGACAGGTCTATAGTGTACCCTGTGGGGTTGTTTGAGGATGTTTTGGTACAGGTAGGTGAGTTAATTTTTCCTGCTGATTTTTATGTGCTTGATATGGAGGATGATAAATCCTCTACTTCTGCTGAACTACTACTTGGAAGACCTTTCCTTCGCACTACAAGGACAAAAATTGATGCCTATAAAGGAACATTATCCATGGAATTTGATGGTGAGAAAGTCGAATTTAATGTTTATGAGGCAATGAAATACCCAAGTGATGTGTCTAGCCTTTGTTGTATCGATGTTATTGATCCTTTAGCTCAAGAGGTTTTTGAATTAGATGCTGCTGATGAACTTGATTTAGTGCTTTGCAGGAATATTAATATGGACAGCATCAAGGGACTTGAGGAGACTTTCTTAATTAGTGAAAATGTGCAGGAAATAGTGTGCGAGATGGCAGCAAATCAGCCCCTAACAAACAGCCACAGCCGTGCTAATTTGCCTTCTCACCATGAGAAGCTTTTACCATCTATTTTGCAGGCACCCAAACTGGATCTGAAGCCACTGCTCGGTCATTTAAAATATGCATATTTGGGAGATGGAGACACATTACCCATAATTATCTCCAACAAGCTTAGCAAAGATGAAGAAGAAAGGACAATTCAGCAAATTAGGAAGTATAAGGAGGCTATTGGGTGGACGATCGCTGACATTAAAGGTTTGAGTCCATCCACTTGTATGCACAAGATTTTATTGGAGGAGGGCAGCAAGCCTAGTAGAGAAGCTCAGAGACGCTTAAATCCACTCATGATGGAGGTTGTGAAGAAAGAGATTTTGAAGTTGTTAGATGCGGGTATCATTTACCCGATTTCTGATAGTAAGTGGGTGAGTCCAGTGCAAGTAGTACCCAAGAAGACTGGGATCACTGTTGTTGAGAATGATCAAGGAGAGTTAGTGCCAACAAGGGTCCAAAATGGGTGGAGAGTTTGTATAGACTATAGGAAGCTAAATGCAGCCACTAGAAAAGACCACTTTCCACTTCCTTTTATTGACCAAATGTTAGAAAGATTGGCTGGTCGTTCTCACTATTGTTGTTTAGATGGTTTTTCAGGTTTTTTCCAGATTCCGGTGGCACCCGAAGATCAAGAGAAGACGACTTTCACATGCCCTTTTGGTACTTTCGCATATAGGCGAATGCCATTCGGGCTTTGCAACGCTCCAGCCACCTTCCAGAGATGTATGGTTAGTATATTTTCAGACTATGTGGAGAATATCATTGAGGTATTTATGGATGATTTTACCTTTCATGGTAATACTTTTGATGAATGCTTAGCTAACCTTACAAAAGTGCTAGAAAGGTGTATAGAATCAAATCTTGTCCTAAATTATGAGAAATGTCACTTTATGGTGGATCAAGGTTTGATTCTAGGTCATATTGTCTCATCTAAAGGTGTTGAGGTTGATAAAGCTAAAATTGATGTGATTAAATCCTTACCCTATCCCACTAGTGTGCGGGAGATTCGCTCTTTTCTTGGTCATGCAGGTTTTTACAGGCGATTTATTAAGGATTTCTCGAAGATTGCCCAACCACTTTGCAAGCTTTTGCAAAAAGATGTACCTTTTAAGTTTGATGATGAGTGCAAGGAAGCTTTTGATAGGCTAAAGGAAGAGCTGATTTCTGCACCTATAGTACAACCACCAAATTGGGATCATCCTTTTGAGATCATGTGTGATGCAAGCAACTATGCTGTAGGAGCTGTTCTTGGGCAGCGGATTGACAAGAATCCTCACGTCATTTACTATGCCTCGAGGACACTAGACAATGCCCAATGCAATTATTCCACCACGGAGAAAGAACTCTTGGCGATTGTCTTTGCTTTGGAGAAATTCAGATCATACTTGTTGGGAACCAAAGTAATAGTTTTCTCCGATCATGCAGCCTTGAAATACTTGCTCAAGAAAAAGGAGTCAAAGCCTCGCTTGATTCGTTGGATCCTCTTGCTTCAAGAGTTTGATATAGAGATAAGGGATAAAAAGGGGTCCGAGAATCTAGTGGCTGATCATCTTAGCAGGTTGGTGCTGAATGAGAAACTGTTTCCATTGGATGACACCTTTCCTGATGAGCAACTTTTCGGTGTACACAGCATTACTCCATGGTATGCTGACATAGTGAATTATTTGGTTGCGGGTACCTTGCCATATGATCTAACCCGGAATGAGAAAGAGAAGATAAAAAGGGATGCCAAATATTATGTTTGGGATAACCCGTACTTGTCGAAGTTTTGCTCTGACCAGATTATTAGAAGGTGCGTGACAGAAGCTGAAAGTCCTTCCATACTGAAATTCTGCCATTCTGCAGCATGTGGGGGACATTTTGGTCCCAGAAGAACAGCTCGTAAAGTTTTGGAGTGCGGCCTAATATGGCCAACATTATTCAAGGACTCGTATTTATTCTGCAAATCCTGTGCAAATTGTCAAAGAACGGGTAGTCTGGGTCGTAGAGACCAAATGCCACTTACCTCCATTCTAGTATGTGAGATATTTGATATGTGGGGCATTGATTTCATGGGACCATTTCCGGTATCTTTCGGGAATGCGTATATTCTGTTGGCAGTGGACTATGTATCTAAGTGGGTAGAAGCCAAAGCCACCCGGACTGATGATGCAAAGACAGTGGTAAATTTTTTGAAGAGTCATATTTTTGCTAGGTTCGGGATTCCAAGGGCAATTATTAGTGATAGAGGCACTCACTTCTGCAACAAGGTTATGGAGAGTCTCTTCAAGAAATACGGTGTTACACATCGCACATCCACAGCTTATCATCCACAGACGAGTGGACAAGCTGAAATCTCGAATAGGGAAGTGAAGTCCATACTTGAGAAGACTGTGAATCCTAATAGGAAGGATTGGAGTACTAAGTTGGAAGATGCTCTTTGGGCCTACAGGACAACCTATAAAACTCCAATAGGAATGTCACCTTACCGCCTAGTTTTTGGCAAACCATGTCATTTGCCAGTAGAAATAGAGCACCGAGCATATTGGGCAATTAAGAAATGCAACATGAGAATGGAGGCAGCTGGAGAGCAGAGGAAGTTGCAACTGCAGGAGTTAGAAGAGATTCGCAATGAGGCCTACGAGAATGCAAAAATTTACAAAGAAAAGACTAAAGCACTCCATGATGGAATGATATCCAGGAAAAACTTCATAGTTGGTCAAAAAGTTTTACTTTACTGCTCTAGATTAAAATTGTTTCCTGGTAAATTGAGGTCCAGATGGATGGGCCCTTTTGTTGTTACTAAAGTGTTTTCTCATGGTGCAGTGGAGATATGAAGCCTGGAAACTAATAAGACTTTCAAAGTTAATGGCCATCGATTGAAACTATTCTACGAAGGTTTCAAAGCAGTTGGAACAGAAACAATAGAGCTGAGCGAGTCAGACTAGTGACTCGGTAATGTCGGGCCTAAGACATTAAACAAGGGCGCTACTTGGGAGGCAACCCAAGCTAGACTTGAATTTTCAGAACTTGTTTTTATTTTTCAAAAAAAAAAAAAGCCATGAACAGTGTCGTCTCCTTCCTTGTTTCTGCAAATTATAAGTGAAGGTGGAGTTTAAAAGAAGTCTTTAATGGTGGTCATGTTCTATTAGCGGCAAAGACCCCATTTCGATTTATTCACTGTGTCATGAGTTTAATGAGCTTTTATATATTAATTTTATTTTATTTATTTATTTATTTATTTATTTTTCCATCCATTTTGTTTAACTTACTTTATTCAGTTATTATTATTATTATTATTATTTTTCCTCCTCTACTAATATATGGTTAAATCTTCACAGATAGAGTAAAGGAAAGTTGCTTCTCTCCTCCTTTCTCTCAATTCACGAAGAGAGCTTCTCTCTCCAGCTATTCTTGCCGCCGCTTCACCACGCCCTCACCCAAATCGCCACAACCACCACTGTCCAGCCCTCCAATCCCGCCGCTCCTTTCTCTCTTCACCGACCAGCTATCCCAGCCGCCGGTTCCCAATCATCACACGATTTCAACCCGCCATCAAAGGAGAATCTTCGACTGACGCAGCGCTTCGCAAAGAAATGGAGATCCGATTTTTAGTTCAGATTTTAACTACTCTGCTGTAGATTTTCGAGATTCATAAACATTCCACCCACACCGATTCTGAAATTCTTCAGCTACTAACCAGTAACGTTTACCCTTTTTCTTCTTTCATAAAGATTCAAATTAGCAAGGTCAGTATTCTATTATTTGGGCTTCTTTGAGTTTTGTATTTCCATTGTGGGTAGTAATTTTCTTTTACCCTCTGTTTAACATGGATATGTTAATTTGAGTTTCAATTGATGATATCCTATTCTTGCTGACAAAAAGGTTGCATTTTCCGAAATAGTGATTCTGTTGCGAATTTAATTTGTTTGCTGGTTGGGTTTTCGTTGCGTGAGGACAGCATGAAATTGAATTGTTATGTGATCAGGTTTTAGTTTGAGTTAGTAGTTGCTTTTGTTCCTAGGTTCTGTGCTAATGTGTAGTACATGAATGTGAACGTATGTGACAGACCCTTCATCCTTATTTGCTAACTTGATTACATAAGTTGAGATATCATCTTCCTATATTTCTGGAATTTGTTTTCTTTAACTCGTCAAATTGGGCGTTTTGATTCTCTATGAAATTGTGCAGCAAATGATTTTTCAGGACTGAAATAGTTTTAATTGCTTCCGTGAATCAGTTGCAATTTTCACTTTGGTTTATATTGTTTGAGCTGATTTTGAGTTGTGATTTTTTTTTCAATTTGAGTTGAGCTTAATTGTCTAAAATCAATTGTTTGTTACTTGTTTTGGGAGGTTATAAGCTGAGATTTCATTTTGTGCAGGTTTTTCAAATGATTTAATAATGATCATTTCTACACTAACTTGTTCAAAATAAGTTGCTTGCCACTTGTTTTGTTTCGCTTGTCTTTGGTGTTCGATTCTCTTGCAGGTAATCACTTTAGTAATTCTGCCATATTGCTCGAACAAAGATTACTCCTAATCCACCACCCATGAAGCTTGCTTATAAGCAATCACAACAACCCAAAAGCACCAAAGGAAAGCGGAAACGACCACCACCTGCAGCTGCAACACCACAATCACCTCAACCCGAACCAAGCACCACTTCGATGCCACCACAGCCTGAAACTACCATGACTTCTTCACCTCATCCACCACGTGAACCAATAACTGAAGATGACCATACAGCAACAGAAGCTTCTTTTCAATCATACAACAGGCGCGTGACAAGAGCAGCAGTCAAACCGCCACCGCCGGTAGGATTTCAGCGGATAACCCGGTTCCAAGCAAGGAGAGAGCCAGAGGAGTCCTCACTCTCCACTACTAAAGATGAGGACTCTCCCTCAGCAGAGGCATCAGCTTCTGAACAAGCGCAGCAGTCCCAAGAGGACACCCTGAACAACCAAACGGACGACACTACTGAAGAAGAAAATGAAGAAGCACAACCAACTGAAGAACCAGCTGTTAAGAAGCAGCAATGGTCAAGAATGGAAAAAGGAAAAAGTGTTTATCCACCACCTGCCGGGGCACTTCGGGGTAACTTGACATTCACGCGCCGCGAGCACAAAAACAGGTACGCTTTTTACAAACTCTGCTTTGTCGTTTCATCTAAGTTTGTCCATAGACCGACGTTGCAAAAGTTGCATTTCACCACTGAATTTGATGAACTTGTGTCCAACATTGGTTGGGAAAATTTCTTCTCTTTGACTTTGCATTCCTACACAGAAATTACTAGGGAATTCTATTCCACATTTCAGTTCAATAAGAAGAAGAAAAACTTTTCAATCTCCACTCCGTCCACAATGCATTTTAGGCTTTTAGGTCGCATGCATCATTATTCAATTGATGATCTTAATGTTGCTCTAGAATTTGCATCTAGAGATAGTGTTAAAAGTCGTGAATATACTGATGCATATTGTGATTTTCCTGAGGATTTTAATCCTATCCATACGTATAGGGTACTGACAGGACTGCCGGAGGCTAATTTTGAGCCCGGTAAGTCCAAAGCCAACTTCATGCAAAGTGGTGTGTTGAGATACATTCATAGGTTTTTAGCAAGTTCACTATTTGGTAGAAATAATGATTTAACAGTTCTTACTAAGGGTGAGTTGTTCATTTTGTGGTGCATGGTAGAAAAGAAGAAGGTCAATTTAGGATATTGGGTTGCGACCCAATTTCAAAAGATCATAGGGAACAATCGAAACATGTCATTAGGATTTGTCATTACCAAGATTGCATTGCATGAAGAATTAGTTACATTAGAAAATGACTTGCATGAGGCATGTAAGAAGTCTTTTCTTAACATCGCTGCTTTGAACATCATGCGCTTGATTCGCCACGAGAAAGGTGGAGTTGTTTCTTTTGTGCCTGCAGGACGATTAGCTGACCCGATGACCGATGCAAGACAAGGAACGGCTACTGTTGCCCCATCAGCACTTGCTGCACCTCATACATCCGCTGTACCATAGAACTTAGAAGCTCGGTTACAACATCTCGAGCAACAAAATGCAACGCTGCAGACCATTGTGCAACAAACTAATGAGACACTACAACAGCAGGGTGCAATTGTAAGGCAAAATAATGACCTACTACGGACAGTGTTGGAAAGGTTGGGTTGGGGGAAATTTCTTCCCCCTTCTCTTTGAGACATTCAGACACACCCCGCTCCACACAAGGGCAGTAAGCTTGATTCTTGGTTGTCTTTGCCTGTCCTATGTTTGTTTCAATTGCAATTATCCACATTGAGGACAATGTGTGAACTAAGTGTGGGGAGGGATTTGATTTGATATGAGAATGTTTTTGCTGCAGCAAATTTTGGGACTGATTTCTGTGATTGAGACAGCTGGAATGTTGATGATATAGTGCTGAAATTTTGAGCTTTCTATTGATTAATAGCTGCTGCCATATGCTTAATTTCAAATAAAACTTGGCTGTTCAGTTTGTGTTTAATGAGTTAGAAGTTAAGACACTTGTCCCATGATATTTTTGAGTAAAATTTTTGTTTGGTTGATACTATATGCTGATTTTGGGATTTACTCAATGGGTTTACCGTGTCCTTGAATATGATTTAGAGCTTTTAGGAAATTCTAGAGAGGAGTAATTTGCCTTTGTAACCTAGTTGAACACATATGGGAACCTTGAATGACAAGACTAGTAAGCGAGAACTCTAACTTGAGATTAACCATCACTGCACTTATAAACTTTGATTGCAAGCTGTTACACTTTGAATTCTAAAAATCTGTTTTTCAAAATTTAGTTTCTTTCGATAAGTGTTTTTGAGAGCAATTTCCAAAGCCAAAATTTAGGATAGCTTCCGAACACTATAACTCTTTTCTACGTTCCCTTGAGGCGAAATCCTAGGCGAGTCTCGACTTTTGAGATGATTTAGGCATTCTTTTGGTCGATTCATCATTCCTTTTACGTTTTTCCCACCTTTACGTTACCGTTCTTTTCACCCCTTCTAGCCTACGAAGTATGCTAAATGCGTACTCTAATTTCTTTTCTTAGCCTACAATATAACCATATACACCAAAAGCCCTTTGTCTACCACCTTTGAACAAGAAAATAGTCTTCTTAGTCATTGTTAAGCATGCACATGTGTAAGTTATTAAGAATTGGCGCAATTGCATTCTTGTTTAATGTCATTGATTTGAGTCTAGTTTGTGGGAATAAATAGTCCTTTTGACTTGTGTGTTTTAATTTTTATGGGGTTTGAGATGGTTGTAAATAGTCATGTGATATTTTTAGCTTCCATAAAAAAAAAGAAAAAAAAAAGAAAATTCAGACAAAGAAAGAAAAAAAAACAGAAAATGAAAAAAAAGAAAAAGAAAAAAGAAAAAGAAAAAAGAAATGTATTCAATTTCAGTTTTAGTTTTTCTCTAGTTTAAGCTTTTCTCTAGTTTAAGTCGCATTTGTCGCCATTAGTTAGTTCGTGCATTGTTCTTTTGAAATTAATTGTAAAAGACTTATTTTCTTGTTATTTTTAGCCTTACATTATCCTATCTTTTGTAACCATCACCTAGCCTAACCCATGTAAAGACCTAATGATCTTTGGTTGAGACTTGACCTACATTAGTGGAGAGGGAGTTTAGAGGGGAGCCTATGGTTGTTCTTTAATTCTGTTTTAATGAAGCTATGAAAATGTTTTTATATGTTTTGTTACTTGCTCGATAAAATACTTGTTGATTCAAACTTCGAATGTGTGTGTGCGTGTTTTAAGAATTCTTAGTGTAACCTTTTTCAATTGAGTTCATAATGATGGAATGATGTTGAGGGTTGGATTATTAATTGCGACGTTGAGTTGTTTGGGGAACATGTGTGTGTTTGATTGGGTTCTTGGGTGAAGTATGTGGTCTCCTTATAGATTTGATTTTGAGTTTTGAGTCATGCTTGAGGACAAGCATGGGATAAGTGTGGGGATATTTGATAGGCTGCAAATCCAACATGTTTATTACTTTGTTTTTGTGCTTAATTGATGTTATTTATATTGAAAAGAAGAGCTTTTACTTGGTTTTTATTATTTTGGGTAGGAACGGTGGATTTGCAATAAAGATGCTTATTTGGAGCTGGATTGGAAGTATTAGAGCAAAGGACATGAAGCTGAATTTTCTTTATGACTGATTGTCAGATTGGCAGCAGAGGCCTTAGCCTTGCCCAAGGCTAACGGCCAGGCAGACCTGAACGGGCTGATTTAATTAAGTGACGGGCCCACGCGTTTTAGTGGTATTTGAGGACTTCTAAACCGACTTGTAATAGGATTTAAATAGTTTTTAGTGGGCCTTTTTGTTATATTAGGTTGGCCCCACCCTCTATTAAGTATTTAAGTTATTTTTAGGGTTTTGGGAGGAGACTTTTTGCCTCCTCTTTGATTAATACGAATTTCAGCATTCTTTTACAGAATTTTTGTTGTTCTTCCATGGCCATGTGTGGCTAAACTCTTATTTCAGTCAAGGATTAATTCAAGGTTGAAGTTCTTAAGATTGTGAGGTTTGATTGTGCCTAATTATTCTTTTTGATTCTTTTGCATTCATACTCTTACTGTGGCTTATTGGGAAAATCCATCCTTAATGTATTTTTATTAGTTGATTGATCTGGCCAATTGATTAATTGATAGGATACATATAGCTAATCAATGAGATTAAATCCGTAATTGTTTATTCGAATTGATACAAGTGGCAATTGATATAATTTGATTGGGTAGAACCTTTTGGGTTATATTAAGTAATTGTATGATCTAATCTAAATGAATCTCGCTAGTAGGTTTGTTGGTTAGGGCAAGGTCTTTCTAGTGTTCATTACAGGAACTGTTGGATAAAGGATTCATTCGCCCCAGTGTTTCTCCATGGGGAGCTCCTGTGCTATTTGTGAAGAAGAAAGATGGTACGATGAGGTTATGTATCGACTATAGGCAATTGAACAAGGTGACCATTAAGAATAAGTATCCTTTGCCTAGAATCGATGATCTCTTTGATCAGTTGAAGGGAGCGTCAGTATTCTCTAAGATTGATCTGAGATCGGGGTACCATCAGCTGAGAGTCAGAGCTGAAGATGTTCCGAAGACTGCATTTCGGACCAGGTATGGACATTATGAATTTTTAGTTATGCCTTTTGGTCTGACGAATGCACCTGCAGCTTTCATGGATTTGATGAATAGGGTGTTTAGGCCCTATTTGGATCAGTTTGTAGTGGTCTTCATTGATGATATTCTGGTGTATTCAAGGAATGAAGAGGAACATGATATGCATCTGCGGATTGTGTTGCAGATTTTGAGAGAGAAGCAACTGTTTGCCAAATTGTCGAAGTGTGAGTTCTGGTTGGATCAGGTAGCTTTTCTCGGACATATTGTTTCAGCAGAAGGCATCAGAGTGGATCCGAGTAAAGTTGAAGCCATTTTGAATTGGAGTCCACCCAAGTCTGTGACAGAGGTTAGAAGTTTTCTGGGTTTGGCAGGATATTACCGGCGGGTTGTGAAAGGATTTTCTGTGATAGCTACTCCACTCACCAGATTGCTTCGTAAGGGAGTGAGATTTGTGTGGACGGATCAGTGTCAGGCGAGCTTTGAACAATTGAGAGATATGTTGACTCAAGCGCCTGTTCTCACTTTACCTATAGAAGGCCAACCCTATGTGATCTACAGTGATGCTTCACATAGAGGTTTGGGATGTGTGTTGATGCAGGAAGGTAAAGTTATAGCTTATGCATCTCGTCAGTTGAAACCGCATGAGCTTAATTACCCCACCCATGATTTGGAATTGGCAGCCATTGTGTTTGCACTGAAGATTTGGCGCCATTATCTGTTTGGGGAGAAATGTTTCATCTACACTGATCACAAGAGTTTGAAGTATTTGGGTGTCCAGAAAGAGCTTAACCTTCGGCAGAGGAGATGGTTAGAATTGATTAAAGACTACGACTGCTTGATAGATTATCATCCAGGTAAAGCAAATGTGGTTGCTGATGCCTTGAGTCGGAAGTCTTTAGCTGGTTTAACAGTTTATTCGCTCTCGTTGCTTGTTGAGTTGAGAGCATTGTGTGCCAGTTTTGTACCTTGTGATAATGGTGCGTTATTGGCACAGTTGCAATTGAAGCCGGTTTTGTTGGATCAGATCAGAGAGGCTCAGGTGAATGATGGGAAGATTCAGAAGATTGTTTCAGATTGTCAGAGTGGAAAGGGTAGAGATTTTGTTGTGAAGAATGATGGGAGCCTATGGTTTAAGAATAGGTTGTGTGTACCCGATGATGCTGATTTGAAAAGGATCATTTTGGAAGAAGCTCATCAGTCTATATTTGCTATGCATCCGGGTAATACCAAGATGTATCATGATTTGAGACAGCATTATTGGTGGATTGGGTTGAAGAGAGACATTGCTGATTTTGTATCAAAATGTCTCACTTGTCAGAAGGTTAAAGCAGAGCATCAAGTTCCAACTGGGTTGCTTCAACCGTTGTCAGTGCCAGAGTGGAAGTGGGAAAGAGTGACAATGGACTTTGTGTCTGGGTTGCCTTTGACACAAAGGAGACATGATGCCATATGGGTGATTGTGGATAGATTGACTAAGACAGCTCATTTCCTTCCGGTTCGGATGGATTACTCGTTGGAGAGGTTAGCTGAGCTGTACATCCATGAAATTGTGAGATTGCATGGTGTTCCAACTTCTTTAGTGTCTGATCGGGATCCTAGGTTTACTTCAAGATTTTGGAAGAGTTTGCATGGTGCTTTGGGTTCTCGACTGCATTTCAGTACTGCTTTTCATCCACAGACGGATGGACAGTCTGAGAGAGTGATACAGATCATTGAGGATATGTTGAGAAGCTGTGTCATCGATTTCACTGGAAGTTGGGATAGATTCTTACCTCTTGTGGAGTTTGCTTATAATAACAGTCATCAGTCCAGCATCAGAATGGCCCCATTCGAGGCATTGTATGGCAGACGGTGTAGGACACCTAAAAGCTTTTGTTCTCCACTTATTTTCTATGACTTTGTCTCCCCTCCTCTCATTTATTCTCTATGACTTTGTCTCCCCTCTTCTCTTTTATTCTCTATGACATTGTCTCCCCTCCTCTCATTTGTTCTCTATGGAAGAAGCATCGGATGAAGCTATAATAAATTAGAGCTTAGATGTTAGGGTCTTATGCAAACATCAATAATGAGTTTATCGCTACAACTTACTCAATCATTACAGTCTTGTGAGGAGATTCATGAGATGCCCATTCTGAAAGGTACAGAGGAAGTTGTGTAATGTATAAGGTTTAGGGATAAGCTTTTTTGTATTAATGTTTCTCAATGTTTCGAAGTGCAAGAGGATGATCGTAAGTATTTCAAGTGGTTAGATTATGAATGCAACATTAGAGATAAGGAAATTGTTTTTCCATTTTTCACCAAGATTTAGAGCTTGAAGGTGGAAATTGGGAAGCTTCATGAGGTGATTCAGATTGTAAAGGCTGAGACTAATACTTCTATTAGAGCATGTACTAATATGGTGGCTATGGTAGTGAAGCTAGAGATAGAAAAAAATAAATCTTTTTAATAAAAAGAATTTGTTGGAGAACAAAGTGGCACAAATAGAGGTAAAGGAGAAATGGAGAATGAATTTATCGGCATTGATGTTGTTATCGTTGGCATGTTTATGGTTTGCTTTGTAACAAAAACCAAATAAGGCTCCCTGCATTACCTTAGATGCAATTGTGTTTAGTGTTTTATGTAGGCAATTTGCTGTGAACTTTTTTTTTTTGTGAAATTTTAACATCAATCACTTAGTAGTTGCAAACTTTTTGGAAATTTGTAGCTTGGTTAGTTATTGTTTGATGTAATTTGTAGCTATGTAATTACTTAACTTACACAATGTAATGGTTGGCAGAAAGATGCTTTTGTATAATGTGTGAGTTGGCAAATGGATATTACTCATGAATGGTGTATATGTATGCATTGAACTAACTCAAAATAATGTTCTAGTTCTGTATCAGTATGCATTGACCAAAAAAGATGAGCTTAAACAAAATACACATTGAGTATCAATATGGAAAACATTGTAGGAACACATGTGTATCAGTATGCATCTCCAAAATGAAACAAAGTACAATGCAACTCCAACACATGTGCATCATTAAGTTGTTGCATTGATAAGAACTTAAACAAAATGCAACTCTAATACATAAACACATAAACAGTAGAGAATTGGATAAACATATAATCTAGTTTCCATGAACAGTAGTTAATAAATGCATAAACACAAAAATTAGAGAATTCCATACATATTGCCAAAATAGGGCTAAACCACTAAGGTCCTACCATAAATAAATGGATTCCCATCATGTTAAATAGATAAAGTTTAAACAATATCATTACAAGCAATATCATAAAGTCTACAATAAAAATACTAAACTGAGTGTGAGTTGGGGATTTTGGCCCTGACACTTGGTAATTGTGTCTTCAGCATTGTTAGACTTGTAACCTTAGAGAACACGAGCCTAAGTCTTGAGAAAGGGAGTTGCCACTTAGATAGACCAGGAAAATAAAGAAGGAAGCAGTGACTTGATTCCTAAGAAATCTCTAACTCTCTACTATATTTGGAAGTCGTGTATGCATACACATAATAAGATATATTTGTGAACCCTCATTTTTTGCACCTTCGTGCTAAAGATCATTTTGTCATGGTTCCAACACATGAAGAATTGCATCAATCGGACATTGGACGGTCCCAAAATAGCCTCTGGAAATCAAGTGTGCAGAAAATCGGGATTAATGACCTAAAGTGGTCATCGATAAGTGTCAGTTGTCACCGATCTGCTGATAAGTGAACACTATAAATCCAATCACCAAAAACATGAAAGGTGACTAGTCCCTCAACCGGTGATCTATCAAGTCACTGGTGATCAAACCATCGCCGACTAATGCACTTACCGTTAGTGACCTCTCGGTTGCAGTGCAGTCTCCCCCTACCTAGATCCGCATACATAGAAATAGACAGGTCCTTTCCACTATCAAAGCATAAGAAAATACACTTGAACACATCAAAAAATTATTTAGATAGCTCTTTGCTAAATTCTTTCAAGCTCTTTGCTATTTTCTTCAAGATCAAGGCAATTTTCAAGGATTTTTCATTAAAATCTTTGAATTCTTCCAAAAGCCAAGGTTATCAACATCATTCATCAAGGATCTTTTCCAATCATAATTATCATCATGTGCTCATCCAGTCACTCAAAGTTTTAAAGATGAAACTTCGATTCAATAAGAAAGCATTAGAAGCTCCTCCTTCAAGAAAGGCAATCTCCCAGAAGGTATAATTTTCTATCCTTTTTGTTTACATTATCAATCTATATTTGGCATGCTATTGAAACCCTAAAATGAGTTTTAGGTATGATCAAATAAATCAATCTTAAACCCTAAAGTGAGTTTAGATAAATGAATCAATCATGTTTTTGTCGAGCCTAGATGCGAAACTTAGGTTATGATCAATTCACATAATCAATCAATCAATCTTATGTCGAATTGAGCCTAGATGTGAAACTTAGGTTATGATAAATTCACATAATCAATTAAATCATGTTTTTATCATGTTGAGCCTAGATACAAAACTTAGGTTATGACAACTCACATAAATGATCAATCAAATGTTTTCACACCTAAAATGGTAATTGGTTTGTAATAATTAAACAATCTTTTCAAACCAAAAACAATAATTGGTTTGAGTCAGCCTAGACCTTGCCCATAGGTACCATAACCTTAGCGTTAGGTTACCCACATTTTCACACTCTCACAAGTGGATAGAACTGCATGAGGCTCTGATCCGATACTAAAAGGATATGTAGACTTATTTGGAATCTCACTCTAAACAATCGAGCCCACGACTATATCAACCGTAGGTCCATCTCATGTATTATATTATTCATTATGATGTTATATTTTATTTTTCCTTTAAATGCTTCCTTTAGGGAATGTGTACTCATCCTAATACCTATAAGGGCTAGAGGTGAGATCTCGTTTTATTAGTTTTTGAGGTGTAATATTAGCTATTTCCTTTAAATATTGTTTTTACCTTATGGACATGAATGGATGGATGTCATGAATCTATAAATGTTCATGATAATATTAACTGTCATTCATATTATATCTGTCATCATGAAATCTATTTTGTAAATCTCAGTTTATTTAAGGCTAGTTTATTTGCTTAAAAAGAAAATCTAGTACTAGACCCATCACTTGGTTTCGACTACTGCCTTTTTTTAAATAGAGTCATAAGGAATTTTTCCTTTAAATTTTCCCTCTAAAATAAATTTAAAGTGGCGACTATTTTTAAAACATGTGTTTATCTATGAATGGGGATTGAACACGATAGTTTTTCATGAACCAACACGGGTCAGACATATGCTCGGCAGAGGCCACACAGTATCCTATTATCGTTATATGCCCAGTTCATTGGAATTGGTCTCTTTTCAAGTCCAAATATTATATTATTTTTAAATATCACAATATTTTTCTCCAAGTAGAATAAAATATGCGAAGGGTAAACAAGAGACATTTTATTCTAATCAAATAAAATATATACATGATAAGAAATTGTTTGAAATGGATAAAAATAAAAATAAATGGACACCCGTCGTGAGTGTTAGAAATATGTCCTTTACATCTAATGATAAATTCTATACACCATTCTAAAAATAATAAAAAATACATCAGAAGGCCTAATACATTATTTTTAAGTAAAAACATCAAAATCAAGATAACACTGAGCTATAGAACACAATACCCATTAATATTCACATAACATCACAAGTCACATTATGATCACTCAGAATTATCATAGTTAATCATACATCATCATTATAAAGCATTTAAAATATGTTCAGACAAAAAATGAGACCTAAATCGACATGGCACATGAATAGAGATAAAATATCATCATTATTAGTAAAATCACAAATCATGCCATCAGAAACATCACATTTCAATATAAACCATCATATTAAAGCAAATTAAACTCATTGGTACCAAATTAGAGATAAAATTATACATGGCAAGCACACTGAAGCAAAAATGGGTCTAATTATGCAAAAGTCTGATTTTTCATCCAAAGTGACTAAATATCATGTTAAACACCCTAAAATATGTTTAATATATGGTTAAATTACATTTTGCTCAAATTTGGCATAATCCATTCAACACAAAAATTGAGGCAGAAAAGGTAATAGAGATTGAAAATTAGGATTTGTTTTATAAAAAATCATAAAAATAACTTTTAAACATCTCAAAATCATAAAAATAATTTAATAATTTAGAATAATGAAAAACAAATCAAAAAACACTAAAAAAAATGCAAAATGGGCAAAAAAGAGGCCAAAATTATGCAATCAATGATCTGTCAATTGGGATTGGCGAGCTACCAATTACCAATTGGAAGATTGCTAGTTGGGGACTAGTAAGCCACTATTTCCCCATTGGCAGCATGCTAGTTATAAAAAAAATGGCCATTAAAGCCTCCCTTTTAGTATGATTCAAACATTTTTCCAATTTTCGATGATAATTTGACGTTTAGGTTAATTATAAGTCCAATGTCCAATTATGTTCTTGAAGCCTTGATTATAATCTTTGTCCAAGTAATATCCAAAAAGTCCAAATGGAAGTTTAATCAAAGTTCATATCCCAAATGTGTTCAAGGATGTCCAAAGGTTCCAAATCCTTTCATCCAAGATTCCAAGATCAAGGGAAAACGTCCAAGAATAATTAAAAAAAAAGTCCAAATCCATACTCAAGGATCCATTTTTATATAAGAATGTTCATTCAAATCAATCTTAGATCGTAGAAATTACCAAGTTGATGTTAACATTCATTTTAAGTCGATATTCATTAATTTAGAAACTTTTAATCCATTTTAAACTCCATAACAACTTAATCAAAACACAAAGAAAGGTAGAAACGAGATAAAAATATGAAAAGAAAAAGAAAAACAAAGTTAAAAAGAAACAAATTGGCGAGCAGGCTCCAAAAATCTTTCGAAAAATATAGAAAATATTCAATTTTTGTTTATGGACTTGAGCTTTTTATGGAATTACTTCTTAAATCCAAGGCTTTGGGTTTGTTTAGAAGTTTTTGAAAATTGTTTTGGAAATTTTGAAATAATTACATTGACAAACTGATAAAATTTTCCTTAAGAATTGCCAAAAAAAAAGCCCCACCTATTCAACTAGCAAGGTTGCCAGTTGGATTGGCAACCGTTGCCAATCCAAGCAATAAATAGAAAGGCCTAATTGCTATCCTCGGGAGCTTCTTCTTAAATCTATTTTGTCTTGTTGTGCAACAAGGCATTCAATGATTGTGCCTCCTTGATTGCATCCAAACTGGATTGTTTCCTTTTACTTGTGAGGAAATGCGAACTCTACGTGATGAACTTTCAACTATTTCTTATGAAAGTGGTGTCGTTATTGTGCCTCCTTGTTTGACTTTGGATGGATTTATTGATTGTTTATTGCTCTTTTTTTCAAAAATGCTATGATTTTCCTATTTTTTGCAACTGTGGCATTTACATTGGTTCCACTAGTAAATTGAATATTCTTTGGTCATAACATCTATAAACTTATCATTTTGAGGGTCGGCCTGACATATCAATTTTTATGCATTATGCAAACATCATCATAATACTGGATTTGCAACTTACATGCAATCATTTTAGTTGACCCCTCAAGAACCCTTAATCCCCATCATTTCCTTGCCTAAAAATTTGAATGCAAATTAATTTATTATTATATATAAACTTTTTCACATCAGATATAAGCGTATAAAATACTTATAATTCTTCTATCATATGCAATTAGTCTTGCATCATCAAAATTATTTATGTTTTGCATAGATGGCTAGTTGGAGTTTGTAGAGGTAGCCATTAGGTGGTTGCCAATAACATTACTGTTAGGCACTTGGCTTGTTGATTGCATTAATGATTTATCTTTTAGTAGTCTTCCTTGTCTAACTTACAAAACATATAAAGAAATATAATATTTTGAAGTGTCTTAATATTACAAGTAAATGAACAAAGAAGGTGCAAACATGTACTCTAATGGCTTACTGAGGTTCACTTGTGGCTCTATCCTTTCTTAGGCATTCCTTTTTATTATAGCTATATTCATAACACAGTTTACACTATGCTTTTATGTCATGCATTGTCATCTTTTTTGAATTTTTATCTTCCTCATTTGTACTTCTCTTCCTAATTTTTTGGGTCTTCTAGAAATCTGTTTTATGCAGTGGTGGTAAAATATTGCCACTCTCCACATTGACAGGCTGTAATGTTCTTTATATGTATTTAATAAAGTTGGTTTCTTTAAAATATCATTCATGCAGTCAACTCCATCATTTCTCATAAAATGAATGCAAATTAATGCATGAGAGCAAGGAATTACTGTGATATTCCAAGCTCTACAAGAATGGGTCATGTGTTGCAAAGTAAACTATAAACTTATCATCTCTATATGTTATTTGGAACTTGTTTCCTTTAGCCAGCTTAAGAAGACAATTTCTGGTGTCCCATATGGTTTTTCTAGTTTCTTCCTTTTTCACTTTCCAACAACATCATTCAGTTGCAGTATCTCCTCTTCCTTTATCCTCAATCCCATATTAACGCAGTCTTTATATGATGTAGCATGCTCATTATTGTCATCATTATGGCTTTGTAAATTTATCTATTAAATGTTTTAGCTAAGTTATTACCCATATTATCATATTTAACGACTCACAAATATAGGCCTTATAAAAAATTTGTAGCTCATTCTTCATAAAATATTGGTAAGCAAAATCATTAGCATCTTTCATAGCTCAAAGATTCTTCTTGTGATCATCCTCATAAATGGTGTTAACAACCCTCCAAAACAATGCCTTGAGTTATTGACCTTTGTAACTTTTTTCTATTTTGCATATATATGCCTTGCACAATTTTGATGCTCAACATATGGCATGAACTCCTTCATTGTAGCCAAAAATCCCTGCAAAAAACAATTTGATCAACAACTCTAAACATAAATACAACACAATGCTATAAAGTGAAATCATAACGCATACCTTCTATTGATCACTAATCACAGTCAATCTAAGGCCATCAATGTAACCATGATCACTAAATAGTGCATTTAAGAATCAATGCCAATTATCAAAGTTCTTAGCCCCAACCATTATCTAAACAATTGGGAACATCTTATTGTTCCTATATCTACCAATAGTACAAATAATGCACTCTCATAATGGTTTTCGAAAAACACCCATTAAAGCACAACAGTGGTCTACATCCTTAAAGAATCATTTCTTCAATGCACTTAGCCCACATAATACCTATGGAATATGGGTTCTTCCTCTGAAGTTTCCTTTTCACGCTGAAGGTTGTATATTTCTCTAAGTTCAACTCTTTGTAATTCTGTATCATATGACCTTGAGTTTGTATAATGACATTTTAAAAATTCCCTCAGCGGCTCAAGTGCCTTCTTTTTAGCCCTATTATAAGAACTTCTGTTGATTATAAGGGCATATTTATCAAGCAAGTCCCTTTTCATATTTGCTCATTTATAATATAGCTTCCTTCTAACATAAATAGAAATTCTCTAGCAAGCCACTCCACATTAGACTGCCTGTTAGTCATGATCCTAAAGCACTGGTTCTTATCTTCATAACCTTTTACAACAAAAGTGTTCTCACTTGATAGTTTTCTCCCATAAATCCTCTAATTGCAATTCACTCCACGTTTGGCTTTAACTCTCCTTTGACAACTCCTAACCATCTAATATTCAACCCATTTTATGTTACATATTGATTCATAGCTTGTTGAAATTATAGATGATTATCAAATCTCATTCTCACTTGAAACTTTAGCTCATTGTGATCACATGGTGGATCATACCTAATATTCTTCTTTTTCTTCCTCTGCCTAAGTGAAAAACCCTCATCATCAAGAGTTGCTGGAGTTGAAATCTAGCATCATTATCAGTATAAATACTCTCCTATCCACTTCCATTTGAATTATTATCATCCATACCATGCCCTTCAACACCCACATTTTGAGGAGGAGGCATATTTCTAAATAGGTTGTCTTTCAAACCAAGGCTAATGATTGTCTTCCTGAAATATTTACAATTTCTTTTAGCCTTTATATACTCATCATTAGAGTTCTCATTGTCAATATCTACATCTTCTTCTGAATTTTAACAAGCAAGATGAACATAGTCTACATCATCTGAATTAGAGTCCAACTCATCAATAATATCAACATCATGCCACTTGTTGATGAATTTTGCATTGTCAACTGCATTCTCATACTCACCAATGCATGGATTTTATGGGTTGCTCAAGTCACTTCGCTCATTGTTGTATTGCACATTATATGTTGACCAATTGAAAATGAAAACATCTTCTCCAACGCAACTTGCCTAAAATTGATTGTATTTAATAGGCTAATTGTGTTTGAAAGGCAATCCCACTCAATATCATTGCACCCTAATGCTAGCTCTAGCAACTTGGATGCTTCATAGTATAATTTTATAAAGCCATATTTCAATGTTGTCTCAAACATTTTCTTAAACACTTCATCTATATCAACATATGAAAACTTAATTCCAAGTCCTCCTCCTCCCATTTGTTAGTAAGCAAATGTCGCAACACATGTATACCCTAAATTCTCCATTATCTTCTGTAATTCAGTTATTCCAAATTTTTAACATCACTCAAGTTGATGTGGCTACCCACTATATAATAGTGTTGAAGTATCTATAAATGTGCCTCCATGCTACAACTCCATGTGAACACTACAAGCATAAGATATTAATCAAGCAACTCCATAGCCATGCAAAAATGAAAAAAAAATACAAAACCAAATGCAAAATCCAATACCCCAAAACTTAAGCAACATATAGTAGCACAAAACCTTAGCTTCACATGTATACACAAAAATACAAAATTTAAAAATAAACAAATGTATACATTACTTTTCCTGAAGTGTCTTTTTTCATTTCCTTGTATATTTTTGTCTTATGGTCCCAAAAGAAAAGTCAACAATGGTAGCAATTTAAATTAATATTTGGATTAGCTATGTCAAGGAATAAGATGCAAATTTAGTTTATGGGGGAATAAGCGGGCTTTCAAATGTGGAGAACAAAATTTTGCTCCTTGCCGAGGGTTTCAAAGTTGAGAAATATGGATGAACGGGACAAGACATGATGGGTTTCAAAGTAACCAATATGTTTTTTTTAATGGAGAAAGTGACTGCAGCATTTTGGTGAGCTGAAGAAAATAATGAAAGAAAAAACTAAACAAAGAAACAATATGTTTTATTGAAGATGAGAGAAAAAAAAATAGAGTAAAACAGTGAGTTTAGGGACCTTCAACTAGAGAAATTGAATCAAGCCATGTCAACTTCACGTAGGCTCATAATTCTCCCTTATAATCTACATTAGATGAAATTGATGTAAAAAAAATATCTATGTCCAATTGACACAAATCGAAAGATAGAATTAAACCAAGAAAATGCATATTTTAGTGAAATTTTCAATTATCTCTCAAACTAAAGCTTAAAAAAACGTAAAAAGCAAAAAAAAAAACAAGTAATAGCCTTATTCAATTTTATTAGATAAAATCCTAAGAAATTTACTTTAATTTATAAAATGTCGATATTTTTATTTAAAAATTAGATCTCTTTATCACATAAATTTATTTAATGATGTTATATATAGTGTGGTTTTAAATACATAAAATTATATAATTTTTCATTATACATTATTCTCTCATATTTTGAATTTGAATTAACTTTAATTTCCAAAATTTTACATACATTTTGCTCTTTGAATTGTTAAATTAATGTACTTAATTTTACAATATTAATTAGTAAGAATGAAAAAGTGTAATTAAATAGAAATTAGCAACTTATCAAAAGAAAACTTGTATATTTATATTATTGCCAAGTCAATTAAAAAAGATCACATGTCATTGCCTAAGTTGCTTTGCATGGTATTAGCAATTCACATGGCTGAAATTAAGATGTTAATGTAATTAATTAAAATTTCAAGTCTTTAAATTAATAATATCTAAATACATCTAAGCCTAACCAATGGTAAATAATTCACCAAATGGCACCATCTTACTTCATGAAATGGAGATTCCAACAATTAATCACCAAAAAATTTTAAAATAAAATTATATAGTTATAGACAACCATTTGATTTATATTATCATCTCCACAAATGACACATAATAAATATAATTTAGAAATTAATTAAATTAAGGCAATTATTTGGAATGTAACATTTATATAATTTTGTTAATTATTGTTGGCAGCAAATCTCTCTTTTTTTTATATAATTTTTTGGTAGACACAACGACTCTTAATTTACAAAAGGAGTCTGATAAAAGAAAATTACAAAAGGAGTCAATGATTTTATTTTTTTAATGTTTTAGTGGATTTTCTTCAACTTAGTACCAAATGTCCTTTTTTTTTTCTTATGACAGCTAATAATTGACTTTTCTTTATCCAGAAGTTCAATTGTCATTTTCATTAGTTTCTTTTTTATTATTATTATTTATTTGATATATGCCTCCAGAATATTTTGATGTAAAAATTTTTATGAAGAAAATGTCAAAAATAATAGAATGGTTAAAAAAAATGTCTTTTTCATAAGATTGTTTCCTATTAATTATGGATTTAAAAAAATAGAGAATTTAAATTTTGAGCAATATAAAAATTTTAATTCAAAAGCTGCTAAAAATTTATCGTCCATGAATTTCTTTTAAATACTAAAAATCGAGGACCAATAATGGAAGGCCATTTTATTTAATGTTAAAACAATGAAAATCAGTTAAGCGTATATTTCTCTTAATATTGAGAATTTCATAACTTATTGAATTACTCTTGCTATTTTTTTTTAAAACACGTTAATGTATATTTTCGTGTTTAAAATTTATTTGGTTACTTTTAGGATTAATTATGAAAACGAAATATTTATCTAAAAAGATATAATAAATAAAATAAATAAGAAGATATAAATTTACATTGTTTGATGTTAGCTTAGGTTTACGGGCAAAGAAAATATCAAAATTCACTAATAATTAAAAAATAATATATGAGAAAATAATCACTCTAAATATTTAATCCAAATATATTCAATTATTTATTCTCACAAAGTTACAAAAAAGTACACATAAAAGAAAAAGACAAGATGACTAAGGTATTCTCATACAAAACTTTCTTTTCAAAAGTCATACCACTCCAACACACCTCTCCTCCTCTACAATTGAGGAGCTCTCAAAATACTTAAAAGAAAATTTTAACTCACAACTATATATCTCTCTCTTTCTCCAAAGACATCCTCTATTTAAGGATATATTTCATTCATTCGTACGGATCTTATTTATATAGGAGTATGGAGGAAAAATTTTTAACCTAAAATAATATATATTTGAAAATGAGAGTGGTATAATATAAACTTAATTTGGTTGGCTAGTCAAAATTTACCAATAAAAGTTGGCTTAAAATTATCAACAAAAGCTAACAACGGATGGCTAAGATATTCTCATATAAAACTCTCCTCTCAAAGTCATACCACTCCAACATACCTCTCCTCCTTCACAATTAAAGAGCTCTCAAAATATTTGAAAAAAAATTTACCTTACAAGTATATCTCTATCATTCTCTGAAGACATCTTCTATTCAAGAATATATTTCATTTATTCATAAGAATCTTATTTATGTAGGAGTACGAAGGACAAATTATTTAATCTAAAGTAATATCTTTAAAAATGAAAATAGTACAAAATGGACTTAATTTAGTTGGCTAATCAAAATTTATTAATAAAAATTGGTCTAAAATTATCAACAAAAGATAATAATAATTAGCTAACTAATTTGCTCGTTTTACCAAATATTACCAAGTTATTAAGAATTCAAAACACACTTAAGAGTTACATATCTCGTAATGGTTTTTACTTGTTCATTGTAAAATAAACTTTATAAATGAAAACATGTTGTAGTATATTTTTAAGTAGTAATAATAATAATCATAATTCATTTCTAACTCGACACTTGCCTGTTTTCTAAGGTGGTTATACAATTGTTTTTTTTTTTTTGGGATTACAAAATTTTGAATAAACTGCTTATCGAACACTGTAACATCAAAGAAACTTCCCTTTTCTAGACTTTTGGAAAGGGTTAATGATACGTTAGCATTAAATTAAATTAAATTAAATGATTCATGATTATTTTAATGAAGAAAATTATATAAATTAATTTTATAACTTTAAATAATAAAAACTGTAATTAGATCAATATTTTTCAAAAAAAATACTAATTAATCCATAAACATTTAAAAGATCATAATTTTTTTATCTCTAAGAAATTATAAAGTTCGTAAAATATCAAAAAAAAAAAACTAAATTGAATGATGCCATTTTGACTATTAAATTCAATCTTTTGGACCACTTATTTCAGGTTATCTTTTAGTTGGTCTAAAGTATTGAATTATGTATGTAGAACTTTATTTTGCGTTATTTTGTTTTTATTTTCATTTTTAGAGTTTATAAACCTTTGTTTTGTTATTTTGAGACAAATTTCCTACTATCAAATTTATCAAATCCTCTGAATTGTCATCAAATCTGAGCACGATTCAAGGAATCTTGATCGAATTTAAATCAATAAAATTGATAATTTCTTTTTTTTTTAAAGTCAATATTGTGAGGTGTTCAATTTAAATGCACCCACAATGATTTAAATCTTAAATGAACCAATTTGAATCCCTTTGACCTCATTTATTTGTTACCTCTAAAAAAAATGCATAAATTCATATAATTGGCAATTTTAGAATAAATTTTACTTAATTTTAATATAATTGATGCAGAGGTGTACTTCCGTACTCAAGGCTCGGTTGGGGCTTCTTGGCTCAACGATCACGCCGGAGGACCTGTAAGACAAAGAGGAGGCTCGGGCTCCAGTGAAGAGACTCCGATACTTAAGTCAGTACTCGGCTTTGTGGTGATTATGGATAATCAGGAGTTAGAAAAGAATGAGGATATCTTACCTGTACATTTTAGCTTCGTTTATAAATGGGAGAAAGTGGAGGATAAACTCTGTTGGTGGTGGGAGACAAACTATTTCAGACGTGGGAGACAAACTCTGTCAGACGTGGAGACTGTAGGTGGTGGGATATAAACTCTGTGGATAATGGAAGTGTCAGAAAATATTGTGAAAAACGATACGCTGGTCAACAAATCGAGGCTAGATGATGAGCTCAATTGACAAGGACTATCAATCATGTATCAAGCTCGTTACAAGAAGTGCGGCTTTATTTCAAGCTATGTGTGTCAAGCCCGGTATAATGAGGTAGTTCAACTCGATTGTTTATTGCCGATCTACGGGTATGCACCACTAGTCCCTCTCTGCTGTGCTGGCATTTATGCCAGCCACTTGGTGAGAAGATTGCGGGTGCACTGGTCATAGGGGAATTGATATGGCAGCTCAAAAGGGAAGGCGGGAGCGAGGAGTTTCAATTTTCAAGTTTCCCGCGTATGGCATTGATTGCATCGGTTTAGCTTTTGATGTTGCTCCTATACAAATGGGGGAGAAGAGTGAAGACAACTACTAATCCTTTCAAGTAATAGCTCAGGTATTCTGATAATTTGTACGAGTTTGTAGTAGTGCGTGAAACGGTTAGCAAAGCTTCTTCAACTAAATTGGTGAGTTCTCCTTGTTCATTTACATTATGAGTTTGAGTAGTGTCATTTCCTTATATTCTAGGGAGTCGAGCTCTGGGAAGAGTGCTGAATCACTTAAAGTTGTACGAGTGAGCTCGGTTGAGCAAGCTCACTGTAGTACTGAGAGAGGTGTTAGTGAAAGTATTTCTGTGGCTAAGTTGGTGGATTCACCAGAAAGAGTTATTGTAGCTTGATCGTTCCCTGTTGAGAGAAGTGAAGATGAGGAAAATCAGCCAGTAGCAGAAAGGCTCAAGTTAGGAATATCCGATCTTGTCTCAGCACCGCTGACCTAGATAGCATCCGAGACAAGCATCAAATACCTCTCGAGTATAAGATGTATGTTCCTAGTGATCGCACTCGAGCAATGGACGACCCTCCAATTGATTATATAATATTGTACGAGAGGATCTAAGGTTCGGTGTAAGGCTCTCACTTTGTCCTTTCATTCTAGAGTTCTTGGAGTTCCACGATCTGGCTCTGGGGCAACTAAGCCAAATGCCTGGCTGACGATAGTGGGATTTGAGATTTTATGCGGCCTTCTAGGGATCCCGCCCTCTGTTCGAGTGTTAGGTGCCTTCTCGATTTTAAAGTTGCGATCCTAAGCAGATAAATTTTTTCTATCTGCAAGGGAGGCTTGGATAAGGACTATTTTCTGAAAAACTGGACTCTGTGAAGAATTGAGAAGATCGGTTTTTTGTTGTGGAAAAAGAGGGGGCTTTGGGTGCCGAACGGACTAGGTGTATTCTTGCAACAGTCGTGTTATAAATGCGAAAAACCTCAATCTGAAGAGCGGGAGTACTATGAGCAGATTAGGCAAGACGTTATGAGAGACAAGAGAAATTTTCTTCACCTTGTGAGAGAGTATTTCTCCCTGTTCGGGGCAGTGAGGGAGGCTCAATCCTCCGACCGAGCCAATATACTTTTATTTTTGTGTTTCAAGTTTGTAATGTTCAGATTTATTTACATAACTTATTTTTTGTTTGTGCAGAAATGGTGAAAGGATCTGCCTCGAAAGAGCTAACGAGAATCGTGAAGCAAGCCACTGAAAGCGAGGCGAGGAAGAAAGCTCACCATGATAAGGGGAAGAGTCGGGAGGCTAATAGTCCCAGTCAAGAATAATAGAGGGGGAAAGAGGCCAAAACTGGTCCCATGTGTCCAATCAGCCCTTCGACCAAGATAGTGCCCGGCCAATACAGTCCGATGAGGTTGACAGCTGCATTGGTAGATAGGCTCGGAGGTCTTTACAAGTCCAATTTTTCTGTGAGAGATCCTTCGGTGTAACGGGTTCTATTGGTGATTCTCAAGGGAATGGTCCATGAGAGGTGGGAACACCTTCAAATGGATGCGACTGCTCTAGCCTCCAAACTTTGGGTTTCTGCTACCACGGTAAGTACGCTAAATAAATTCCCAATCATAGTTATATTGATTTTTAATGATCCAAAATAATTTTTCATTTTTCTTTTTGTAGCTTGCTCAGCTTTGCCATGATACCTCCGAGCGGATGCTGAATGTGTCGACAAACTTCCATCCTGCTCGTCAAGAATATGAGCGAGCATGCAAAAGAGAAGATGAGCTTGAGGATGCATTAAAGTCTGAGCGTAAGGCTCACTGAGTAGTACAAGAGTCTCTCAAGACTACTATTAAGGAGCCGCAACAAGAAAAGCAAATGAGCAATGTGCAGTATGCCCGAGGTGTTTGTAGCTATAACCAAGCCATGTCAAAGCGACTCAAGGAGGAGAATCCAAACATGAACTTATCTTAGATGATTGACATTGACATAGACCAGCTGGCTAATGAAGAGCCTGAAAAGGATGAGGAGGAGGCGGCGGGAGATGCTGCTCAAGAGAATGTTGGGGACAATGATGCCTAGCTGAGCCTTTGTTCTTTCTACTCTGCTTCATTTTTCTTTGCTCAATACAGAGCTTTGTCCGCTTGTTTTGGATTTTTTTGGCTTAGTGTAGAGCTTTTGTATAGCCTTCGAGCTTTTTGTACCTGCCTTCTTTGACATAAATAAAATTGAGCTTAATTTCAAATAACCGAGTATTCTAGTTACATTATTGATGACATGTGGTAGGAATGTTTTTGTATAATCTGAGTGTTTTTATGAGGGCGCATTTGTAGCTCGAAGTTCGTTGCTCGGTTGACCACTAAGGGCAGTTGGACGGTCCAGTTCATTTTTCACCTGAATATTTTTCTTTTACTAAGTATATTTATAAGTACATGGTCTTTTACATAAGTAATGGATAATGAAAATACTTCTTCAAGTTATTGGCATTCCATACTCTTAATACTTCTTTTACCATTTGTAGTCTGAGCTTGCAGGCTCTATCCTTTAGCATCCCAGCTATTTTGTATGGGCCTTCCTAATTTTCCCCCAGTTTTCCCGGTCCTGCTACTCCATGTGTGGTAATAACTCTTCTGAGCACCAGATCGCCTTTGTCGATTTGCTTATGCCACACTCTCTTGTTGTGAAAACTTGCAATTCTAGCTTTATAGGCCTCGACTTTAATCGCAGCTTGCTCTCTTTTGAACTCTAGGATGTCCAGGTTGTATTTGATGTCTGAATCTTGGTTTTCTACATAGCCGAGGGCTCTTCCTGATTGAATTTCGATCTCGATAGGGATGACGGCCTCTGTTCCGTAGGCCAATGCGAAGGAGAATTTGCCTATGGTTGTTCTAGGTGAGGTGTAGTAAGCCCATAGTACATTGTAGAGCTCCTCCGTCCACGACCCCTTGTCATCGTCTAGCCTTTTTCTTTAATCCCGAGATGATAGTTTGAATTGTCACCTCTGTTTATCCATTTGATGGGGGATGATATACCGAAATGAATTTGAGGTTTATCTTTAGCTCAGCACAGTACTACCTGAAAGGCCTGCAATCAAATTATTTGCCATCGTCAGATATCTGGACATGGGGAATGCCGAACCTGGTGATTACTAATTTCTAAAAAAATTTAATTATGAAAGCTGAAATGATAGAGGCCACAGGCTTGGCTTCGACCCATTTGGTGAAATGATTAACTGCTACAATTAAGATTTGTTTTTTTGTGTTTTAGCCTGAGGAAAAGGTTCCAAAATATATATGCCCCACTGAGCAAATGGCCATGGACTTCTGATGGGGATGGGTCTTTATTCATTGGCGGGCTGGTGCTGTAGATTAGCATGTCTCTGGCATTTTTCACACTTCTGAACAAGATTTTTGGAGTCACTGTCCATGGAAGGCCAGAAGTACCCCTGCAACAGTGCTTTCTTTGACAAGGCTTGGGCTCCTTCATATGCTCTGCAAATCCCTTCATATATTTATCTGAGCAAGTAATCTTCATCCTCCTCAAATACACACCTGCTCCAAGGATGGGAAAAAGACCTCCTATATAAGACCCCCTCATAGATTGAATATAAGATGGATTTTCTTACAATCTTCTTAGCCTCTACTGGATCTGTTGGAAGCTCTCCAAAATCAAAAAGCATGTAGATCAACAACCGCCATCCTTCCAGGGGTTCAGAGACCAGGATAGAGACAACATTATAACTAAGTTTTGTAATGGTCTTTGTGATGACTCCATAGTCGGGGCTTCCCTCTTTGGTTAGCCTATCAGCACATTCATTCTCTGACCGCACAATCTGACTAAACTCCCAAGAACAGCCTTATCTCTCCAGAGCTGAAAGAAACTCGGCTATATGTTCCTTATAACAGGTCATGTTCACATCTCATGCCTCATACTTTCTTGTTAACTGGCTAATGACCAGCTGAGAATCAGATAGGATCAGGAGATAGTTGGGTCAAACTTCTAAGGCAAGGTTCAAACCTAAGCAAATGACTTCATACTCCGCTGTATTGTTAGAGGCTCTAAAATCAAGTCTAGTTGAATACCTTATAACAATTTTTCTTGTGCCTTTGAGAAAAACTCTAATACCATATCCTTCCGAGCAAGATGCTCCATCTACGTTCAGCACCCAAGCCTCTTTGGGAGTTGATTTGTCAAGTTGCTCGTAGAGCTCAGCGATAAAGACTGCCAGGATCTATGCCTTCATTGCTCTTCTTGGCTCATACCGGATATTAAATATTTCCAACTGGGTTGCCCATTTAGTGAGTTAGCTTGAAGTTTCTGGCCTTTTCAAGATCTTTTTGAGGTAGGAGTTTGTATGTACGATGATGGTGTGCGCATCGAAGTACAACAATAGTCATTCTTGGCCAGTGATAATTTCTCCAAGGGGGGGGGGGAATACTCAACTCAGGACCCTTCATGGTGTGGCTGGCATAATAGATCAGGTACTGCTGGTTACCTTCTTTCCTGATTAAAAATGAGCCAATCGCGGCTGGCGAGACTGAGAGATATAAGAATAATGGCTCCCCGTGGATTGGCCGACTGAGGGGGGGGGGAACTCAAGAACTTCTTAAGCTCAGTAAAAGCTTGTTGGCATTCCTCAGTCCATTGAAACTACTTCATGTCCTTCAGAATTTTATAAAACGGTAAGCATATTTTGGCCAAGCGGGAGATAAATCTGCCAAGGGTCGTGATTAGACCATTAAGTTTATGGACCTCTTTGATGTTCTTGGGAGGTTCCATCTCTAGGATAGCTTATATCTTCTTTGGATTAGCCTCGATTCCTCTCTTCAAAATCATGTATCCCAAAACTTTCCTGACTGAACCCCGAAGGCACACTTCTCTTAGTTGAGCTTCATTTTTGCTTGCCGTAATATTTCAAAGACCTCTAAAAGGTCTTGGGGATGCTCTGTCAAAGTCTTAGACTTGATAATCATATCATCAACATATACCTCGACCTTGTGGCCTATCTATCCCTAGAAAAGCTTGTTGACGAGCCTCTGATAAGTGGCTCCAGCGTTCTTGAGGCCAAATGGCATGACTTTGTAGTAGTAGGTACCGTTATTGATCACAAAGGAAGTTTTGCTATGATCCTCCGCCTTTAAGGGGATTTGGTGGTACCCAAATGAGGCGTTGATGAAGCTGCATTCCTCATACCCTGCGGTGGAATCTACCAGACAGTCAATATTTGGCAAAGGATAAGAGTCTTTGGAATATGATCGATTAAGATATGTGAAGTCTATGCACATTCTCCATTTTATTGTTGGACTTTCTTACCAAGACCACATTGGCTAACCAGTCTAGGAACAAGATCTCCCGAATGAACCCTACCTTCAAAAGTTTATCCACTTTCTGCTCGGCTGTTAGCTATTCTCTGGTCCTAAATTCCTTCTCTTCTGTTTGACTGGGGTGGCGTGAGGGTTTAAATGTAATTCATGCATCATAAGCTCAGGTGGGATACCTGTAACATCAGATGAAGTCCAAGTAAAAACATCCTCATATTGTTCAAGTACCTGTTTAAGAGAAAGCTTCTTTTGAGGGCTTGATAAACTCGCGATCTTCAAGGCTTGTCCAAATGCAATCTCAACATCCTACAACATATCCTCAGGCTCTATTCTAGGTTATGAATCATCTGTGGGCTGTAAGGAGTCAACAGGGAGCACCATATTGGCTTTTTAAGGAACGATGCATAAGAGTCTCGTACAACCTGCTGGCTTCCCCTTAGGACTGCCACATCCGACCGGGAGGAAATTTTCAATAGCAAACTTTTCATGGAAATGCAAGTGTCCACTCCTACAAGCAATGGTCAGCCAAAGTTTGCATTATGCGTAAAGCTCATATCCACAACCATGAAATAAACCCGACAATTCAGAACTACCACATCATCACACAACAGAATCTCTAACGTCATAGATCCTGCTACCGGTATTGCCTTTCTAGCTAAGCCTACAAGGGAGCCAAGACCGCCTGGAGTGACAGAACAAGCTTCTTGTAGGCATTTAGAGTCAATAGGTTTACCGCACTTCCTGTGTCCATCGGGATGTGCTGAATAAGATAGTCTTGAACCACGACCTCTATGACTAAGGCGTCAACATGGGGATCAGACACTTGATTGGATTCTTCAATGCGAAAAGTAACAGTGGCCTTTTGCCTTTATGACCTTCAACTACAGAAAAGACTTCTCTAGTCTTGTACTTTCTAGAGGTACATGTTGTGTCATAGTAATCTCCACCTGCAATAACATATATCACTGTAGTGGGGGTTTTTCTCTGAAATCTAGAAGAAGGCTTAGAATCATTGTCTGATATGTTGTGGCCGCCGAATCTTGCTATGAACTGTCATAACTCCGCAACTTATATCAGCTTCTCTATCTCTTTTTGCAATTTGGTGCAGTCGTTGGTTTTATGACCGGTGTCTCTGTAGAAACTGTAATATGGGCCCCGGTCTCGGTTAGGATCTTTTCTCATTGGCCTGGGCCAGTTAACCTTTGTGTTGTCCTTCAGCCAACGCAGAATAGTGGCAAGTGAGGCACCCAACGGGGTTAGCCACTTTCGGGCCTCCGTAATGTGATAAGATTTTTGGGAGTGTTGTTGGCTGGATGGTCGGGTAGTGCTTCGACTGTGACCTTTCCATAAGCTGCCTGGCTTTGAAGTTTTAGAGTAGTCTGATATGTGAGTGCTTGACCTCAATGGCTCATCTGACATCTTTGACGATTGGTCCTTTCTGGAGGCTTGAAGTTCTTCCCATATTTGGTCATTTTCGTCCATACGGATACACTTATAGGCTCAGTCCATTAGGTCAACGAAATTCTCTGAAGGCTTCTTACTCAAGGAGTTGGAGAACTACTTGCACTTAGTATTCCGGATCATCACCTCTAAGGCTAGCTTGAAGTTCACCTTAGGAATCTTATTGACTATCTGATTAAAACTCTCAACATAATACCGGAGTGTTTCTTTAGGATTTTGCACTATTTTGAGCAGATCTGCCAAAGTTCACCTGAGATCGATGGATGCCATAAAATTATTGATGAACAGCTCGGTAAGCTACCCAAAATTAAATATGAAATTTGGTTTCAGACTTTTATACCAAATCTGTACATTACCGGTCAGGGTCTTAGGAAAGAGTTTGCACAAGGCTGAGTCAGAGGTGGTATATACCAGAGCGGTATTGTAGAAACTATCGATATGTGTCTGGGAATCAGACAAGCCGTCATATTCTTTCATTTTTTTGTATGCGGAAACTCGGGTAGGTGTCTGTTAGGATCTCTTTGGATAATGGTGACTGAAAGGTAGTATCATACTATAGTATGATTTTTTTTAGCATCTTCTTGATTCTTTCATCAACAAGGGCATTGAGATCACCCTTGGATACTTTTTCTTCCTTGCATTTTTACCCGGTATGGTGTTGGGTAAGGTTGACCTCTGGCTCAAAATTAGTGTCTTTCGGAGAATAGAGTCTCCTTCTAACTTGGTTTTGTGGTCCAAGTGAGTCATCTCTTATGGGGTGCTAGTCAAATTCGTTAGAGAGGGTTGGGAAGTAGTAGGCCGAGGATAGTATTTGAGGATGAGTTGGCTGAGGCGGGGCTTGATTGACAGTTGGATATTCATGTTTAGGATGAGGCTGCTTGGTCTAGTGTATTATAATAGAGATTAGATCTCTGATAGAGGTAGTCAAGTCTTGAGCCGTCCGTTCTGTCAGGCCCTCTGGAAGAATTGGTATTTGGCTCATCTATACTAGGGGAGAATAATGCTAAAGCAGGTTTATTGTAGAGGCTCCAACTATGGGGGTCGGGGTTACCGATGGGCCAACGACTTTGGCTCTGGGTGATTCGAGGTATGGTCAGATGAAGTGCTTTGGGGGATGTATTGGCATTGGGGGGTGTAGGGAGACTAAATGTGTTGATTTTATGGTGTGACAGGATGGTTTGGTCTGGAATGAGTTAGGGTTTGAGTCATGTTATCCATCTTCGAGGATTAGCTAGTCCACGCTCAATGCACCAGTGATATAGAGGTGGACTTTCGGACTCAAGGCTTGGCTGGGGTTCCTTGGCTCAACGATCACACCGGAGGACCTACAAGACAAAGAGGAGGCTCGGACTCCAGTGGAGAGATTTCGATATTTAAGTCAGTACTCGACCTTTGTGGTGATTATAGGTAATCAGAAGTTAGAAAAGAATGAGGATCTCTTACCTATATATTTTAGCTCCGTTTATACATGGGAGATGGTGGGGGACAAACTCTGCTGGTTGTGAGAGATAAACTCTACCAGATGTAGGAGACAGACTCTGCCATACCTGTGAGACTGTAGGTGGTGGGAGATAAATTCTATATATAGTGAGAGTGTCAGAGAATATTGTGAGAAACGATACGCTGGTCAATAAACCGAGCCTAGATAACGAGCTCGATTGATAAGGATTATCGATCGTGTGTCAAGCTCGTTACACAAAGTGCGGTTTGTTCCGAACATGTGTATTAAGCCCAGTATAATAAGGTGGTTTGACTCGATTGCTTATTGTCGATTTATAGATATGCACCATTAATCATCATTTCAACACTAGAATTACAAATTTTCGTCCAACTAATTTATATAATAATCAATGTCAATGTGTATAAGATTTAATAGTACGTACTGGAATTTTCTCCGAGATGAAAAGTTTTTGTATTCGAATTTCAATTAAAGTCAAATTTATAGCAAAAGTACACTTAACTCTAAATTCAACACTTAGTTATTTTTAAAAAAAAATCTAATAATTAGTATTTTAAAATTATAAATAAAATATTTCTTAAGTTAAGATGTACAAGTATAGTTTTAAGAAAATAACATGTCATTATCTAATATAATCTAAAATGCAAAATATAATAAGAACTTAAAATGTCATATTAAGACTTAAATATAATCAATTTAAAAAATAAATTAAAATAAACATATATCATTATTTCTTATCATAAAGAATAATTTGGAAAACAATTAATAATTTGTAAGGGTTTTAAATTCGTAAGGGTTTTAAACATATATATATATATATATACAAAGACGTAAGTTTTGATTAGCGCTTAATACAATTTTGTACTACAACTCTTGACCAATGAATTTGTTGGAAAAAAAATATCATTATTGCCTTAAAAAAAAACTCACGTCTTTGTGTGTGTGTATATATATATATATATATATATATATATATATATACAAAGACGCAAGTTATATATATATCAATTGATATATTGCATACATAATATTAATGTTTTTAAGGCAACAATAAAGTTAAATTTAAAAGGTCACATATCCCTCTTCTTTGTATACGTTGGCTAAATATATATATGCAACTCTTCAAACTTTACTATTTTAATTAGTTTATCTTTTAAATTTTTAATTTAATCATATAGCTCATTGAATTTATATTTTTCTTAATCTACAAATACAAATTCACTGTGTCATAATAAATTATACTGAGTCATTCCAAATTACTTTTTTTTATTAATTATTCTTTATTAAAAATTTAAAGAATGATAAAATACATATCAAACACATTCAAAAAATATCAAATAAGTAATAAAAGTTTTAAAATGGTACAAAAATATTAAGAAAAAAAATAAAAAAATATAATTCATCGTGACTCGACATGACTCATTGTGATTCAATGAGTTTATTTTTATAAATTAAAAAAATATGAGTTCATTGGATATATGATTAAATTAAAATTTTAAAGATAAACTGACAAAATGAGTAAAGTTCAAAAGAATATATATGTTTGGTCGTATATATATATATGTATATTATAAAAAAATTAAAAAATATATATATATATGTATGTATATATATAATTCTCATTGTCAAAAGTGATATTTGAAAAATAAACCCTGAATTCCTCATCCAAAATTGGTAATCAAAGAGCATGCACGCTAAAACTGAACGTGGAAAGTTCATGAAACACAAATGTCTTCACCTAATAATTTTGATGTATTGAACAGAAAGAAAATGAAGACTCGTCTTCAACACCTAAATTATATATAGTTGTTGATGACTTTTTAGCTTTGATAATGACACTTAATTATCTTCAAAATTGAGTTAATTAATTACTTTGTGAGACTAATGCACGTAATCGTTCTTTAATTGAATTTTGCAATGGAAGAATTATTAACGTTTACGATATAATATGTGGGGATAGAGGAAAAAAGAATTAGAGTGAAAAGAGAGAGAGACAAATTTAAAAAGAGAGTCTAAACTCCAAAAACATAAATTGCCTTTTTCTAATTTAGAAAGGAAGAATATGATGTGAGAAAAATAAATTCAGAGACTTTTATAAGTACATTATAATAATGTTATTAATTTTTTTTTTGTTGCAAGATTAAATGAAAGACAACGATATGCATTAATATATAGGGAAAGTTTGAAGTCACTTCCTCCTTTATTTTATAATAATTTAATTTAATATATGAGTTTCCTTTCATATTTAAGTTATCTTTATTCATACTTAAATTATTCTTAAAACTAAGAGTTTTTGCTTAAAAATTTCATTACTGAATTAAGATTTAATTTTTTTTAGTAAAACTAATACATTAAGTTGGATTTTTTGGAGTAGATAGAATTGAATCCAAATTGGATGGAATTTAGAGGAAATTACACAATATACCATTTTTTAAAGTTTTTTTTTTCACTTATATTGCTGTAACTTTTTTTTTTCATTTTTAACTTTTTTAATTTTCAATTTTATCTATATTATAATTTTGTTTCAAATATATGGTATCTTCCCTTTCTCTTTCTTTCCTTCTTCTTATGTTTTTTTTTTTTCCAATTTTGCTGTACCTTTTTTTCTTCTTTTATTTTTTCTTTCAAGTTTGCAGTTTCTTCTTTCCCTTCTTCTTCTTCTTCTTCTTGAGGCGTTTGAGAGTTCAAACACAAATTTTGATTATGGACAAAGTGCTCATTTTCTATTAAAAATATAAAATTTACTTGAAAAATTGAAATATCTATAACTTTTAAAACTCAAATTTTTCAATAATTATTGTGTTTTATAACAATCAAATCAATCTTTTTTTTTATGGCTGTTAATCAAGCACAAAAGACTTGTTGTTGGCTTTATTAATTATTAATTTTTAATGCACACTTTTAATATTACTGTCCATCCATGGAGCATATGAAAAATTATTCAAAGAGCGTGGATAAACCCTATCCACTCCTTACTACGTCATTTGTTTAGTATTATTAGGGAAAGGTTAAATTGTTGCTTTGTGAATTATAATTGTAGTGCGGCTTACAAAGAACTATTATACAACACTATACGTCTATACATAAATTTTACCTAGTTATGGCATGCAGGCCCGGCTCAAGGGGAAGTAACATGAGCAACCGCTCAGGGCTCCTGATTTTGATAGGGCCCTAAATTTATAAATATATATACATATATGTAAGAAGTAACAAAACTTTAATTTGCTGTGGTGGTCTAGCGTGTTGTATATGATCAAAGGATGTGGGGATCGATTCCCACTATCATCAATATTACATTTTTTTCAAACGTTCTCATACAATAAAATTTGAGCCCCTCAAGTTTTACATTGTTATTTTTAGGCCCTTAAGTCCTAAATATTTATTTTTGATCGCCCCTCAAATCTAAAATTTTCACTTCGACACTGTTTTTTAAGGGTCCATATCTTAATTTCTGCTCGGGGCCCCTAAAATGTCCAAGACAGCCCTGATGGCATGTGAAGAATGATATGCACGTTCATAGTCAAATGGATCATTAAAATACTAAAATATAAGGGCTGCATATTAATATTCTTTTTTAAAGACAATAGATATACATAGGTATATATTACATATACCTTCATATATTTTTATATATTTTCATATACCTTTATATACTTTTATATATTTTTATAAATAATGACATTTTTATAATTATTTGACTTTATACTTTTAAAGTCCAGCTGTCACCGTATATTTATAATTTAAAAATATAATTTTCGTAAATTAAAAAAAAAGATGTTATAGTATTTTTAAAAATATAATTTTATTTTAGGTTATATTTGTAATTATCCCTAAAATTTAACCAACATGCTACTCTAAATTTGATTTATATTAGTAACGTTTTATATAAATAGTAATATTTTATTAGTTAGACAAAATTAAACTTTATATAAACACACATTTTAATATATCTCAGTCAAATTCTAAATCCAGGGAAAAAACCAATTCTTTATTTATTTTAATTTTCTTGATTGGACATATTCCATCTTATAAAAAAAAAATTAATTATAATGCCAAGAAACTTGATGTTTGTAATTTCAAATCAATAATTATATAATATGAGAATACGTACTAGCTAATTACAAACAGATCAAAGGAGTTCATAAATTAATAATTTAGTAATTAAATATTTATTTTATTCATTACATATTACTAATTTAAACTTAGGCGAGCTCTCTTTTTTCTCTTAATTTGTTACTATTGAAAGATTTTTTTTTTTGATATTTTTTCAGAAATACTTTAGAAAATAAAAAATATTTTTGAAAATACCTTTTTTTTTAAAAAAAAAATCTACTTTTCAACTTTTAATTTTAAAAATGCTCCACTTTCAGAAATATATATCTAATATACTAAATATATATTCCATTTTTATAGATGTACATTTAGTATATTAAAAATATAAAAAATATGAGATACTTTTAAAAAAAATTAATATATATATATATATATTGTGTAATTATCTTTTTTGTTTTTTCATCGAAGAGGAAAAAACAAAGGGTAAATTAATACAGTAGAAATTCTTGCTTTCATTTTCAATTGTAACAAATCAGTATTCAATTCTTCATCCTTCAACTCTGAATCTCATCATAAATTGCCTAAAACACAATAGAAGGTTAAAAAACAAGTTGATATTTGTTCTTAGAGAAATTGATATCTTAATCTAGAACAATGCGGCATGCAGTCATTGTAGAGTAGCTTATAATTCTAGGGAACTTTAAATCCAAGTAACATCCAACGCATTGCATTAAAAAGCAAAAAAAAAAGAAAAAACGTAATTCGAAAATTTTGCATTTATAAAATTTTTAGCTGTGAATGATTTACCTTTAATTAGATAAAAAATAAATTTAATATATTATATAAAAATTAATTATGATGCTGGCTATTATTTAAAAGAAAAAAGTTAACGTTTTTATACAAAATTTAAATTTTAATGAACAATTAAAAGTTTAAAATTACTTAAGGAAAATTACAAAAATATTTTTGATTTGATGTTTGAAAAATTATAATAATATTTTACTCGTTGTTTATTTGTTTAGAAAATTTATTATATGATTATCTATATAACATCATATTTTAAAAAAATAATTTCATTAAATTATTTTTAAAAATAATTCAATAAATTAAAATAAGAAATATTTTTTACTTTCAAAATATATATCTTTTATCATATGAAACATGGACACGAACACGGTACTATACAAATATATTGATACAGATAAAATACTTTTATACATATATATGTGTATATATATATTTTAAATTATAAAAATATAATAAAAAATAAACATATATTCAAAATAAATATTTATTAATTCATTTATATAACAATATAATTATACATATATATATATATATATGTTTTAAGTTATAAAAATATAATAAGAGATAAATATATTCTAAAAATAAATTTATATTAGTAAATTTATATATAAATATAATTATAATAAAAATAATTTTTTTGTAACAAAAAAATAAACTTTGTAATTTAAATTGATCATAATTATCTAATTAGTAACTTATCAAAATCATGTAAATAAAATTTTATGTCAAAATATATCATAAAATATTTTAAAATGTTCTAAAATATGTTTTCTTCTTATCTTGTGTATGTCCTCACCGTGCCCTTCTCTTTTGTTTTCACCATGCTCTTTCTGTGTTCAAAAAAAAAAATAATAAAATACATATAAATATGTGTTTAACAAATATTAGGCATATATCTGTGTTTTCGTCGTATTTGGTATCGACATTTTATTCTGTTTAAAGTGTGAGTGCTTCAGTTATCTAAAAAATAAAAAAAAAATTATGAGTCACGTGCAAATTAATTATCAAAATTTATAAACGATGAGCCAATTAATGACACCAAGGTTCAAACATGTCATTCTGATGCCTTTGACAATTGCTTTTGAATTTCTTTCAAGAAAACATTGAGGGGGATAAGATATTGCAAATATAATTTTATTTATTTATTTATTTACACTATCATGATTCCACAAAATTAGAAAAATGTCAATTTTGTTGCCAATCTTTAATTAAGCAAATGTTGAGGGCTGATTTAAATGTATGTATTTGAATGAAGTTGAATTAGCATCTACTTCAAATAAGAAGCTTGGTTAACTTAGCCAAACCCAAAAAAATTATGTTGGGTTAAATTTTCAAAAATCAAGTCGAATTTTAGCTTATAGTTTAAAATTTTTTTAATTTTCAAGTTGTATCATGGATCTGTAAAAAATGATTGAGCTAATCTTATGCTTGAGTATATTTTTGAATTACATATGTTTAAAATGATGTTATTTTAGTGTTTGCCCTAAATGGCGTCTAAGAGTGAGCATCCGATTAAATAAATTGAAATTTAAACTATTTATTTATTTATTTTTTGCGACAAAGAGGTTGGACCGACCCACAATCACCAAATAAATTATGAGACAACCATAAGCAAATTCCTAGAGAGGGCATTGAGAATATGTATCCTTCCGAGCCAAAATAATACGTCAAGTGGGACAGAATATATATATATATATATATATAATTTTTATATGGTATGTTTTCTAAATTTATCAGTCACTCTTATGCATAAACTTTTAAAACTTTTTAAATTTTATTAGTGATTTAATTTTAGATGAAATTAAACTTAGATTTACTGAGTTAGAATTAGACTGAATTTATTTATTTATATTAGACATTATAAAAAAGTAAAATAAAACATTATATATATCAAAACATAAATTTGTATTTGATAACATAAAATGACAAAATAATAATAATAATAAATTTATGTCTAATTTCACCAAAAAATATATAATATAATTGTAAAATCTAAAATTACTGGATAGAATTATCGAAATAAAAAAATTGTGATAAAATTATATAAAAAAAATTCTTGTAATTTAAGTTATAGTATATTTTAGAAGAGAAAAATAAATTAAAAAAAGGAGAAAAAAATTATAAATTTAATATAAATTATATAAAATTTATAAACTCGTGATGAACTCGTTATAAATTTATTGTAAACTCATTTAAATCATAAAAATATAGTATTTTAATAAATATTTTATAAATTATGATATTTTGATAAATATTTTATAAATATTATAAATTTAAAATTATTTTTATATTTTTTTATATTTTTGTCAAAATCCCTATAAGAAAAAACAAAATGTGGTCTTTTCTTTCCTTGGATCACTCGTCAAAAGCTCCCATGTGCTTGTCGTTTGCTTGAATTTTTGTCTTTTTATTTTTATTTTTTATTTTTTCTTTATTTTTGTTTTTTTTTCTGAAAATAGTTTCTTTCATATATTTATGCATGATAAATTATTTTTCATAATATTATTTAATTACTCATTGGTTTATTATCAACTCAATCATGATATGATATTTAAATATACAAACTGACTTTCTCTTAGTATATTTATATATATAGAGCACATGACAAGTAATGAGCCTTCTTCCCTCCATTTGCTTCCCTTCTTCTTCTTTCTCATCCTCCCTTTTATTATTATTATTATTATTATTATTATTATTATTATTATTATTATTATTATTATTATTATTATTATTATTATTATTATTTATATTAATGAGTTTTGTCCTGTTAACTATATCCATAATATGCTAAGATTCAATAGGAATATGAGATGATATTATGTCAAAATCTAAATAAGAATATATACATTTAACTAATGGATGAAATATATTTAACTTTCTAAAGTAATTTACTTTTATTGTTTAAATAAAATATTTAAAATAGTTATTTTTTAATTTAATAACTATTAATTTATATTATTACATAAAATATAGTTAAATATATATTTATAATTCAGAAACATTATAAGTAGTATTTATGTATGCAAATTTTATGGACATATAAGTGTATTGAATTAAATGTGTTAATGTTTATCATTATATAATAGTAATAAATATATTAATATACACTATTATTCTCATTGTTGTAAGTCAATCTTCTATATTTATTTTATTTTTTTTATAAAATGGAGAGCAAAACATATAACAAACAAAAAATAATTCTTAGAATAGAAGAATCCTGTAAAAATATGAGAGATATAATGAATAAAATCATCAAGAGATTATACAAAAATATAAATACTTAGAATAAATTATAGAATAATCTATATTTAATTAATTTTCTCATATAATTTCTAGTTTCTCTTCCTCAATTTACAAGTTTAAAATAAAATAAACATTCTTCGTAACTTAATACTTGCAAGCAATTTTATTTTAATTTGAAAGCCTGATCTTTTAAGAAATTGATATAAATGGACCAAATAATAAAGGACAAAATAATTAGTTTGCATGTGAAACTTGTCGGTGGCAATTAACAAATAATAAAATGATTTTTCTAATGATAACGCTCTTTATGAGCTATTATTTCAAATAAAATATAACTACAAAGCAATTATTTAAATAAATATAAAAATAAGTTGAATGAGAAAAAAAAAATGAAGATTTTAATAGAATTGTATTCGGTTGTAATTATGATAAGCCATAATTTTTATTTTTCACTCATTTAATTTACTTTTAAATTTATTTAAATTTTTATTTTTTAACCAGTGTGTTTTGTACAGTGGTTAAAAAAATTTAGTTTTATTCACTAGGAATTGATCGAAATTTAAGTGGATATAAATGTATATATGTACGTATATGTGGAAATTGGGTTTATGTTCAAATATAATTATTTTAGTATTAATTGATGGAAGTTAATGGGCCATTCTTCACCTTCCATTTACTAAATATGGGGAAAATGTTTGTCTAAGAGCAGATGCCAAAGTTATTATTTGATTCAATAAATAATATTTTTTTAGCTAAATGTTGCTGCAATTAAAGTTTCTCTTCTCTCTATATACACCATAATTTTATAATTTTATTATTCAAATTATTTTTATTTTTGTTTCTATTAATAGACATACAGAGAGCTTTCCAATGTGGATATTATAAAATTTTCTTTTTACAGTTTAATATATTCAAATTTAAGAGGTCCATAATTTCTCATAAATTTTATTTTCCGTCTATAAATTATTTACGACGAGTAGATTATTAATAAAATTAGTGATTTATTTTAGCATCAATCTATCAATAAGTAATTATTTCTGTTGATAAATTGATGTTTTATTATAGTGTCAATTTATATCAACAATACTATATATAACTTATTTCTAATTTTATTTCGATACAGTCACTTTATCACTAATTATGAGAGATTGTCAAGCATGATCATAACCATGTAAAAGTCTTTTTAATATAGTTTTGTAATTAAAAGTAATTAAATTATTACTTAGTCAACTGATACAAATTTTATAGGAATATTTTTGTTTTCTTTTTATAATAATAAGAAGGGCTGATAACATTTAAGCCAATAGAAGCAAACACCCCCCATCCCCACCCAAAAAAGAAGGCTTGGAAAAGCTATATTAAAACAAAAATTCAACATTAGATGAAATTAATATACAAATTATTAAAGTTCAATAGCACTAAAATATATTTTTTACAAAATTAGAGTAGCATATTATCACATGTTATATATTTTTTTTATCAATTATATATTTTATAAATTAAATTTGTTTTCTCCAAATTTGTTTTCCAATAATTTTCAAGCTAAATTCATTTGCCAAATTAAGGAAAATCGGGAAAGAAATTGGTCATGATAGTAAAACAACATTTTGTATAGTTTTGACAGGAATTATCTGCAAGTGGCTGCCTACGATCTCACCAAAAGTAAACGTCCCAATTAAATAAAACACACAACACAACTAACCATGAAACAATCTACATTTGGTTTCAACATAAAAGGGTAAAATTATAATAAGTTATATATATATATAAAATGAGTGTTGGGTAACGATGACTTATTAATTTTACAATTATGCCTACAAAACCCATATTCAAATCTTGATGCCAAGCATATCACAAAAAAAAAAAAAAAAGCATAGTAGATAAATAAGGTTGGTCCTTTGATGACCTCAACACAAATATATATTAAAATAATTTTCCTTTAAGTATTTTTTTCTTTTTTTTTCTTCATTTGGGATTAATGATTAATAAGTCTCAGTAGTTGAATAAAAAGTTAACGTGTGCATTAGAAAAAAATTAATAAAATCTCATTATAATTAAGTCTGAAAATCCAATATTAATTAAACAGAGATTATTTTTGTTATTAATAAGTGATGGATGATTTAATCTCTTAAATTTGAAAATGATAATATTTTTTTTAAAAAAAATTAAGAATACAAAATTATTTTTTAAATTACTTTTCAATATACATATATTAATTGTTTTTAAATATTTTTTTGGAGGGATTGCAACAAAAACTGGTATCAATTATGTTAACTCTTAATATATACATACATTTATTTATTTCCTTTACTATTAGCAACGTTAGTTGCTCTATGATTTTCACATTATAACACTTGAAAAGGACATACATTGGCTCCTCCTAAGATTCTCTTTCTAATTTATAGTTTTAATTGTCTTCATCGTCTAATTATATTAGGAATTGCCAAGCAAAAGTACTGTTCATGAATAATGGAGATTGAGTCTTTTATATCTATTTTTAATTATCCGTTTTCTTCAATACTCTTTACAATTACGACTTTTTAGAGGTTTTTTATCACACGGCATTGGCAGTCAGAATCTAATTATAGGAGCTAATTATTAATTAGGCTTATAAAAATATGCTAAAATTTTCAAAATATAAGGCCACTTCATAAAAGGTTATAGACATTTATGTACCAGTTCAACCCCATTTTTATTTTTATTTAATTGTTTTATAGTTATAAATATATACAGGATAATATTTTGAATCACTTTTCATCAATAAATACATTTTTTTTAAAAAAATTACTAATAAATTAAGTTTGTAATATTAGATTCATCTTCAAAGTTAAAATGTTTTGAATTTAAATTTTTATCAGAATCAATTTCACATGCACGCACACATATATATGGGAAAAAAAGGGATTAGTACACGCAAAATAATATGATTTTTTATATTAATTAGCAGAAATATTAGCTACTAGAATTTAGTCTACTAATGCAAGACAAAATGTATTAAATTTTCATAATTATGAATGTTGATAAATAGTGATAAATAATTAAATGTTGATAAATAGTGAGAAATAATTAAACCTAATGTAATGTACAAATGCCACTTTACGTAAGTACAATTATTCTTACTTGAGAATGACTTTTAAGCAAAGAGACTTATCTAGGTCTGAAAAATCAAACTATGCCATGTGCTAGCTTTATTCTACCATCACTAAACTCTAATTATATAAGTGCCTAAATTAGGAGAAAAAAAATAGTAAAAGTAATATAATTAAAAATGTCACATCAAATAAAATCATTTGAATGATTCATGAATAAATAAATAAAACTAATAAAAATATTATTTTATATATGTATATATAACATGGATACATGTAAAAAATAGAATAATTATTCATATGTGTAGACAAAGTTAAACGGCAGCGTTTTTTGTTTTAGTACAGCGTTTTGAGTTTCAGTAATTTAATACTAGTTAGTTGATTTAGTTCTTTAGTCAAACTGGATGACAAGTATTTTTTTTTTCCAGATCTACTTGTATATATAGTCAGATCAGTAACTAACAAATCAATGAAGAAGTATTTTCTCTTCAATTTACTCTGAACACTAACAATATGAGATAGTTTGAATTTAAGAAAATTACAATTAAAATTTAAAAAATTATCCTATTTAATTAATTTTTTATAAATTAATATTAGAGACGTGGCTTACGACATGAAGAAATCTACTCATAAAATAATATTAATTAATAACTAAGATTAATTAGTAATTATATATTTAAATGCAATTTTAATCTATTTAATTTTTAAAATATGATGAATAATACAACTTTAATTGAAGTTTGAGATTTATTAATACCATATGGAAATGTTAAACAATTTAATAAGATTAATAATTATTATTATTAAGATTAATATTTGGGTGGTCCAAATAAACTACTAAGGTCATTATCGATGAAGTGGGGACACGTTCATGTTCAAAGAAACTACATGCATTGTTATTTCTTGCACGATATGAAATTGGACTCAACAATTACTTACTCTCTTTTATTACTCTTTTTCTTTTTATTTCGTGTTTTTATTTTTTTTTCTTCTTTGTGTGTATCTCAAAATAGATGCAACAGCTGCGAACCCACTTGATTGTAATTCACATGCAGTTTCATAATTAAGAAATCACTAATTTTTTTTAATTGTTTTTTATAATCTTAGTTAGTGAAAGGAAGGTGCTTTGATGCCCAAAAACGTGCATTTTTTATTAAATAATTAAGATCTTAACTTTAATTTAGATCCTAGTAACATGTCTCATCAACTCTCAAGTGAGTTGACTCAGTTTCTCAATCTAATATATCTTAACTGAGTTTCCTCCGAGTCATAGAAATGATTGCTAGTTTTCAATGTTTGTGACAGCTTTTTTTCTCAAAATTTGCAACTTAGAGCGGAACTTCTCCATGGAATGGAAGAACATAATATTAACTTAAATAAATAAATAAATAATTTATTGTAAAATTTAATTTTTAATTAAAATATAGTGCCTTTATTGTAAAATATTTTTTGTTTAAAAATTGAATTTTAGATTTTATCTAAATTGAAATATATATATTTCTTATTTGGTTAGATTATACATGAAATATTTTTTTAGAGTAAAAAATGTATGTATTAATACATCATATTTTCTTTATACTTTTTCTTTTGTTTTTGCAAAAAAATATCATTTTCATTAATAATAATTTACTTAATTTAAAGGAATTTTCTTTTGTAAAAAAACATATAAAGGGAAAAAAAAAGGAGTAATGATTTTATATGTATAAATATTGAGTGTAAGGTAGCATATGCTGCGGGAGCTGCCACTTGGCTCATTATTTCTAAACTATTGCAAAATCTGATTACCATTAAAATTCTTATTAAAATTCCACAATTCAATTTTATGAATGTAATTCAGCAATTAGTATAAGAGATAACCTTCTTTTTAATTTATATTGTTTTTATTATATTGGATCTCAAATTATTATAAGAACTGTTATAAGAAATAAATGAATAAATGGACAGGGTAAGTAGGGAGAAGAATTATTTAAAAAAAATGTGAGTAGAACGTTCAAATAATTGTAAAATTAAATGAGTAGTTGAAGATTAGTTTTCTTATTAAAAATTTTTAAATTGAAGAATCAAGATAGATGAAAACAAGTGAAAAAAAAAATAAATTAGATGACAGCTAGAGAAACCCATTTTGTTATAATATTAATCAAACCAATAGAATTTTAATTGATTGGTCCTTATTGACAGCTCTCTTGCAACGAGTCTCTGTCCTATAAATAGTATCTATTTCATGCATGCTTAACTCAATACAAACCAAATCCACTAACCACTTCTCTCTTATTATTATCTTCAGATTCCCCACTCCAAATTAAGAGGGGCTAAGTCTAACCCATTGGAAAGTGAAGCTGAATTGTTCCGGCTGGCAGTGATGAGCTCCAGCAGCGGCCCCGGTAGGGGTCGTCTTTGGCCACAATTGGCGGTGGCATTGGTTGTGGTTTTTGTTTCTAGTAGTGTCAGTTTAGTCCATGGAGATGCTTATCCTTATTATTCTCCACCTCCTCCACCTTATGTGTATAATTCTCCACCACCACCTTCTCCGTCTCCTCCTCCACCTTATAAATATAAATCACCACCACCTCCATCTCCTGAACCTCATTATGAGTACAAGTCACCACCACCACCGTCTCCCAAACCTCATTATGAGTACAAGTCTCCTCCACCACCACCTCCTTATGAATACAAGTCTCCTCCACCACCTCCTTATGAATACAAGTCTCCTCCACCACCACCTCCTAAACCTCATTATGAGTACAAGTCTCCTCCTCCACCATCTCTATCTCCACCACCTCCTTATGAATACAAGTCTCCTCCACCCCCATCTCCTGAACCTCATTATGAGTACAAGTCTCCTCCTCCACCATCTCCTAAACCTCACTACGAATACAAGTCTCCTCCACCACCATCTCCTTCTCCGCCGCCACCTTATGAATACAAGTCACCACCACCACCATCTCCAAAGCCTCATTATGAGTACAAATCTCCACCACCTCCATCTCCACCTCCACCACCACCTTATGAATACAAATCCCCTCCACCACCATCTCCTAAACCTCATTATGAGTATAATTCACCGCCACCACCATCTCCTAAACCTAGTTATGAATACAAGTCACCACCACCACCACCACCTTATGAGTACAAATCTCCTCCACCACCATCTCCTAAACCTCATTATGAATACAAATCACCACCACCACCATCTCCTAAACCTCATTATGAGTACAAATCACCACCACCACCATCTCCTAAACCTCATTATGAATACAAGTCACCACCACCGCCACCACCTTATGAGTATAAATCTCCACCACCACCATCTCCTAAACCTCATTATGAGTACAAGTCACCACCACCACCATCTCCTAAACCTCATTATGAATACAAGTCACCACCACCACCACCTTATGAGTACAAATCTCCTCCACCACCATCTCCCAAACCTCACTATGAATACAAGTCACCACCACCACCATCTCCTAAACCTCACTATGAATACAAGTCACCACCACCACCATCTCCCAAACCTCACTATGAATACAAGTCACCACCACCACCACCACCTTATGAGTACAAGTCTCCTCCACCACCCCCAAAATCACCAACTCCAGCACCATACTACTACATGTCTCCACCGCCACCTGCGAAATCTCCCTACTATTACCATTCTCCACCACCACCTAAAGCATATCCTCCTCCATACTACTATACTTCTCCACCACCACCTGTCCCTTACCCTCACCCTCACCCCCATCCCTACCCCCACCCCCACCCCCATCATTTGGTCGTGAAAGTGGTAGGAAAAGTGTACTGCTACAGATGCTATGATTGGAAATATCCTGACAAGTCGCACGACAAGAAGCATCTCAAAGGTACATTTGTTCCTTAAAAAATATATGATTACCATTTTCAAAGCTTAATTTTGTCTTTTTAACATTCATTAATTTTAATTTTCCTCATTTAATGAACAAGTTAGCACCACAATAATGGATTTTCGGATTAATCATTTTTCTATATTTAATTAAATCATTATTTTCCATAAATTAAGTATATATAACTTTGCTCAAGGATAGCTTTGCTTTAAGTTTTAGTGTATGCCAACACTCCATTTTCAAACTTTTCATGGCGGCTAATATATATGTATATATATATATATATATATATATATTACTGGTAGGCATGTGGCTCACTTGGATTTAAAATTTTTATTTTCTTGTCTTTATTCTTTAATTATTTGTTTATTTGTGAGCTGTTATACACATAATAATAATAATCCTGCAATGATTTTGTTTGAATTTTCGTAAACTATTTTTAATTTCATGTTTTCGCTGTCATAATTTGGACTTTCTGTTCTATGTTGTGCCACAATAATTTTTAGTGAAGTTGAAAATTTTTAATTATAAAAACTATTAAAAAAAATTGATTTTTTCCTCATGCCAAATATAAAGTTTGCCATCGGTTTCAAAATATATATATGGTTTGCCATCCAAACATATTTTGTCTTAAAATATAAAATACCCTCAAATTAGGAGCTGTGAAATCGTATTTCGGGATACTTTTTATATACCATACTAATCATATTAAGTTTAATATTTAATTAAAATTAAAAATAAACTATTCATATAAAAATTAAGAGATTCACACACACACAAAAAAAATAATTTTCGTTTATAATTTATTGTCTATAATTGAATTATAGTCAATGAAGTAAAAAAAGTAAATTTTTTATTTATCAATTGAGCTAATCCTTGATACTAACTAGGATAAATTTTTTAAATGCTTGAACTAAGACTTTTTTTTTTAACTCAACTAGGACTTCTTTTTTTTGAAATAAACTCAACTAGGACTTAAGTAATAGCAAAATGCATTTCGCCTTCTTTTAATTTGTTTTTAATAATAAAAGACAATAATCTGTCCAGCTAAGGCAATATATAAAAGAGTACTTGAAAAAATAATAAAATAGTCATTCTAAGGCATCTTATGAAGTTGGTAAATTAATAATTGTAGTAAAGACCAAACTTGCAAGGGGTTAAGCGATATTATTAGAAAAGAATTATCTGAAGGCTGCACTTTTTGACTATTAAGAACTCTTGGAGGCTTAACTTTTATATGGTGCAATTAGGATTTTGGGTAACCAATTATAGTCTACTTGTGGTGGCAATTTTCTGCACTTAATTTCTGCTCTTGGGATGTATTTTTTTGAGTTATTGGGATTTTTTCATATATCTGTGGATTGTTTTGTAGTGTGCCTCTTGTATGAAATTTGGTTATATTGGGTAGTTTCCACTCCGCTAGTATATTTTTCTCAATTCATAATATTAATAATAAAATTACTTCTTATAAAAATAATAATAAAAATATTTAAAACCGCCAATGAAAAAAAATCAATTTTTTAATACCGAAATTCTAGCATATGATAAAATAAGTTATTATTCAAGGAGGTAATGATTTGCCATTTTTTATTTATCCTTTGACTTTTGATAACACGAAATGGTTTATGTTGTGTAAAATGGATAATCAGGTGCTGTAGTGGAGGTAACATGCAAGGCAGATGATAAAGAAATCAAGGCCTATGGCAAAACCAAGATTAATGGCAAATATAGTATCCCTGTTGAGGGCTTTGACTATGGCAAATATGGAGCCGAGGCTTGCAAGGCCAAGCTCCACATGGCACCCGAACACTCACCTTGTAACATCCCAACTGACCTGCACTGGGGCAATAAGGGTGCCAAACTCAAGGTCAAGTCCAAGACAAAATATGAAGTTGTCCTCTACGCTAAGCCATTTGCTTATGCTCCTAAGACCCCTTATGAGGAGTGTGAGAAGCCCAAGCCTAAGCCCACACCTGCTCCTTACTACTACGCTTCTCCACCGCCTCCTACTCCCACTTACATCTACAAGTCACCGCCTCCACCATCACCATCACCAAAGCCATACTATTACAAGTCCCCACCTCCCCCTTCACCATCACCTCCTCCACCATACTACTACCATTCACCTCCACCACCTGTGAAATCACCTCCTCCTCCATACTATTACCACTCTCCACCTCCGCTAATGAAATCACCTCCTCCACCATACTACTACCACTCACCACCTCCACCAGTGAAATCACCTCCTCCTCCATACTACTATCACTCTCCACCTCCACCCGTGAAGTCACCTCCTCCTCCATACTACTACCACTCACCTCCACCACCCGTGAAGTCACTTCCTCCCCCATACTACTATCACTCTCCACCTCCACCAGTGAAATCACCTCCTCCACCATACTACTACCATTCACCTCCACCACCAGTGAAGTCACCTCCTCCTCCATACTACTATCACTCTCCACCTCCACCAGAGAAATCACCTCCTCCACCATACTACTACCACTCACCTCCACCACCAGTGAAGTCACCTCCTCCTCCATACTACTACCACTCTACACCTCCACCAGAGAAATCACCTCCTCCTCCATACTACTACCACTCACCTCCACCTCCAATGAAGTCACCTCCTCCCCCATATTACTACCACTCTCCACCTCCACCAGTGAAATCACCTCCTCCACCATACTACTATCACTCTCCACCACCACCGGTGAAATCACCTCCTCCACCATACTACTACCACTCACCTCCACCACCTGTGAAGTCACCTCCTCCCCCATACTACTACCACTCACCTCCACCACCTGTGAAGTCACCTCCTCCCCCATACTACTACCACTCTCCACCTCCACCAGTGAAATCACCGCCTCCACCATACTACTATCATTCTCCTCCACCACCAGTGAAATCACTTCCTCCTCCATACTACTACCATTCACCTCCACCACCAGTGAAGTCACCTCCTCCTCCATACTACTACCACTCTCCACCTCCACCAGAGAAATCACCTCCTCCACCATACTACTACCACTCACCTCCACCACCAGTGAAGTCATCTCCTCCCCCAGTTTACATCTATGCCTCTCCACCACCACCACACAAGAAGTAAGAAGCTCAACAACACACCATAGCCAATCAAGTAAGTAAAACTTCTTTGATGTTGTGGATATCATTTTCAATTTTCACTGGAAAAAAGTTCATTTTGGAATTTAAAATTCCAGTTGTTTGTCATTGTCTTATAGCAGATTTTAGTTTCATCAACGTAATAAAGGAAGGCTCCAGGAGGAAAAGATGTGGACACCAAGCCTCTTATCCAAGTTCATTCAATAAGTATATGAGTTTTGCATCAATGAGATACTTCAAATATTCATCAGGACAGATTGCCTCAATTTCTAAAATGGCCATTTTGCATCTTATGCTCATACTATGTTCAAGTGAAAATTTGCTTCAAAGGGTTACTTCTCCAAAGGAAAAAATTAATAAATAATGCGAAACATTAAAAACAGATTGAGGCTTGGATTTGGAAGTGGCAATTTCAGTTTGGATTTTTATTTATTCATCTCTAATTTATTATTTTATGTATAGTGTACACAGCCTTTGTTGTTTGATTGGACTTCGTTATATTTATTGTGAGCAATTGTTTCTTGGAGCTTCTTGTGCTTTGTGCCCTGAGATTGTTAGAAATAAAATATTGTTTTTTTAATCACAAATCTTATTAGTTGTTTCTCTTCTACTTGAATATTTTAAAATTATTCACTTCAATAATAAAAATTCTGCTTTTACTTTGCCTCCAACAAGGTTGGATTAATGCCTTCCACAAAGAAAGTGATATATATTCTCACTAAAAATTTACTTCACACCTTAATTTTAAAAAAATATTAAATACATATTTATTTTTTACCCAACACAAATATATAAATAAAGTGATAAATATTTCATGCGTTATTATCATATAAGACACATGTAATTAAATTGTTTTATTAATTAATATGTATAGAGAGAGACACCTGGAACTTTGATAAGTGATAGCAACACATTCTTAACCACCTTGGTTATCAAGGTTGACATATATATTAATTAATATCATTTAATATTGTTAAATACAATTAATCATCATAGTTGATTTTATCTTACCATTTAAAATGGACGGTTACAAATTTAAATTTCAAAATGTAAGATGTAATATGAATGTAGTAATAAATGGATGATTATTTAGTTAGGGTAATGTCATTCAAACAGTAATTTTAATTAAACAAACATGATTGATCATATTCAAAACATATTTTAACTTACAAAAAAATTATATGACATGAGAAAATAAAAAAATAATGATTCTTATCTATACATCATCATCAATTTTCTTCTCAATCCATGTAAAAGCAACTGAACGATAAGTAAAAATTTTTAAACAAAAGTTAAGCAGTAAAAAGTCGTAAAGCTGATAAATCTTTACATGAGAAAATCAAGAATCATCATCTTTCTCTATAGTGGGAGTCAGCTTTTATCTTTTTTTTTTTTTTGGTTCGTTATTGCTTCATTCTTTCTGTACATTCTCTACTCCAATAAGAAAAGACAAGCGTTTTTCACTTTTTCTCAATCTATTTTAGTCTGTATGTCCTTCTAGTCAAAAGGGTTAGTAATGGCAATGATTTATAAGCAAAATAGAACAAAATATTATAAAGACAAAAATAGGCTGACAGATTTAAGTGATTGAACACGATGAACTTAATTGGATTCTTTTTTTATTGATTTAATTTTAATTAAAATTTGAATTCACAAATTTGAAAATAATTCTGATGGTATTGAATTTCAATTTCAAATTCTAAATATATAGGTGTATTAAAATTTAGTAGAAAAACTTTTTATAATTCTTATATTTTTTACCCCGCTTAATTAGAAAAAAATGACTTAAAAAATATTAATTAGATTAACCCAGATTTGTTGCATGAAAAGGAAAGGCCAACAATCGAAATAAGATTATGAATGATTTTGGCTTCACATCTCTAATCGCAAATTAAACGGTGTGAAAAAACATTTATAATTAGTTGCTTGCAAGTAAGGAAGAAAATTTAAACAATGATCCAATCCAAATTTTTATAGTTTATATAAAACAAAAATTGATTTATTTTGATTTAGTCTCGAAGCTACCAAAAATTAAATAATCTAAAGATATATTTTTATAATAATATTTATTTAAAAGGGATTTTTTTAATAATAAGACAATATCAGGTTTTAATTAAGTGCTTACTTCGGGACAATAATGTACCAAATCTATTTTTCTAGTTCAATTTTTCTATGAATAGATTAAGAAATTTACATTGAAATAAAATATTTAGTCTTATCAATTAATACAAACAAACTCAAAATTGAATATATATATATATATATATATTATAAAATATATAATTTCAATTACAAAACCAAACTGATGAGCAAAACTATTTCATGTAAAGTTAGGTATTGGGAATCATATAAGATATATTAATCGTGTATGATATAAGCAAATTAAGTATATGATGAAGAAGAGAGAAATTTTGCTAAAAAAAAGCATGCATATCTAATTTAACCTTTTTATAATTTAAATATGTAAAAAATGTAATTAATATTAACTGAAAATATATTCAAACATAAATTTAATAATAAATTAAAATTCAAATACCATATAATATAAAATAATTTAATAAATAAATTTATATGATGTAAATTAATGTTTGATCTCTTCCAAATGTGTATATATATAAGGAAGAAATGCAAATATGTCTATGAAATTTGTGCAAAGATATAGATTGGTTTTTAATGTTTATTTTGGCTTATTTATATATTTAAAATTTTTAATAATCGACAAATTAATCTCTTTTTTAACAAAAAGTTAACTGGTGTTAACTGTATATTTAATTTTTTATTGAAAGGTACGCATATGCTCTTAAAATTTATATGAAAATACGGATTAATACTTTAAAAATAATATTTTTATCTATTTATAAATGAATCAAATATATTTAAAAGTATTTATATTAAATAATATTTTAATTAAAATTATTATTTAATATTTCTTCTAATTAACTTTTAAAATCATTAATTCACATTATATATATACATATTTTATCAGATATGTTATGTCATTATGAAGATATATTTAAAAAATTTTCTTAAGAATATAAAAAATCAAATATTTTGAAAATATGTATTTTTTATTTGCTCCTAATTTTTAATAGTTATTATTTTTATTTTAAAAATATCAAATTTTAATTAGCTTTAAAAATATACCTTATTTTTATTTTAAAAATATCAAATGTTAATTAACTTTTAAAATATATTCTATAATTGATCAATTGAGATTATTTTTTATTTTAAAAATATCAATTTTATTTTTAAAATGAAAAATTAAAAGCAATTATTTAAAAAATGAATATTTTAAAAATATATTATTTTTATAATGCGAATTTATGATTTTAAAGGTTATTAATTAGAAGAGCTATTAAATAATAATTTTAATTAAAATATTATTGAGCATAATATAAAATATGCTTGATTCAATATTTATAAATAGATAAAAATATCTTTTTACTGTATAGTTAAAAAAATCAGTGCTAATTCATATTTTTGCATAAATTTAAAAAGTATATTTATATATTTTAATAAAAAAATTAAATACAGTTAATAATAATTAATTTTTTTATTAAAAAATAGATTAACTTATCAACTTTTTAAAATTTTAAATATACGAATGAGTTAAAAAAAATATTAAGAGCCAATATGCATAATGGCAAATATAAAATTTAAAAATATTTTTGCATATTTAAAAAAAAAAGAAAAAGAAAAAGAAAGGTACAAAATGAAGTAACATTCTATGTTGTTTGGTACCATGAAGCAGGTAAAATCACAGCTGGAAAGTCTCAATCATCACCAACAACAACTCCTCTGCTGCCCAAATGTACAACGCAATGCACTATTATTATGAGCAGCCAAGTCAAAAACTAAGTGCGCTGGTTCCTATTCCAAATTGGTTATTATTTTTTTGGTATTAATTTGGTTGGTGTCTTTTTCTTTACATGATTCGCATATTTTTCTTGATTTTTTTTATTTTAAAATTTTACATTATCCATCATTTGGTTGTTTTGTCCTCTTTTATTTGTCAAATCTTGGCAACTATTCTTTATGATATTGTTGTATATTTTGTCACTATGACCAATACTGCTTAAATTTCACAATTGAAAAATTTTAAAAATTTCAGGTCTAATTCAAATCAAAAATTTTAAAATATTTATATATAATAATGAATTATGATAGTACGTCACTTACTGAGCTCTTGTATCGAGCTCCCAACTAAAATTTTATATGTTACAGTTTCCTTGTATCATGATTCATTAATTTCTACCGCGCTCTTCTGAGTTTCTGCATTTGATTTTTTTTTAGTTTTGATATAAATATCAAAAGACTAAAAGAGGACTACTGATACTACCTCACTATTTATCAAGCTCTCTTCAGAGCTCGGTGTCCGATCATCTTCATAATCGTGCTCTCAATAGTATAGAAATCTCGATTCTGGGCACTCTCAGTCCCACTGAGCATCCTATATTCAGCAGATAACACATCCGCAAATTACGCTGATACAGATCAGATTTTATTTTCTTATTGTCTCCTCACGTCAACTATAAATAGGAGGTTATCCCTACAGGTAAAAAAATTCTCTCTCTCTTCTATTTATTGTATTTATCCAGAGCGATCAATTTTTGACTTTAGTATCGGAGTCATTCTCCGAGGAATCCGATCCCCCTCCTCTCTTATTTTATAGGTAGGAGAGCTACAACAGCAGCAATACCGAACCCTAGCCACAGGAGCTAAGACCATCCCTAAAGATCAACTCGTCATCAAATTATTATAAAGATCAAACCTAACTCCAAATAACTTCTTGTTTTATCGCTCAATTAGGGTCTAAAATAATTAACCTAAGTTATTTAGATATGTGAATCTTTTATGCTCTTGCTTGGGACATGTTAATTTAATATTCTCAAAATAGCATATCATATGACTAGATTATTAAAGAAAATGTTAAACATCTAAAAAAAAATCAATTTTTAATCCTTGGAATTTTTGAAAATTTAAGATCCTTTAGTTCATGAAATATTATATTATAAAATATTTTAATTTCTTAACTTTTCTAATTATAGTGATTAAAATTATTAGTTTTACAAAACTTGCACAACAGTTGTGATTATTTTCTTGATACATTTTTTCTTTTCTTTAAAAAAAATAAAAAATAAATGTGGGAATTTAAGTTTTATTAAAATTTAAACTCGTATAATTGCTTTTAGCATTAAATTATAAGATGGCTATTGAGTATGGATTTTGCATATCACACATGTGAATTTGTGGTAAATATTAAATTAAATAAAAAAATCATACTTATATTATTGAAGGAAGATGCTTGATGCTTTTGTATATGTCAAGGTATGAGTAATAATTGGAAAGAACACAAAATTTGATATAGTCCTATTTTTTTATAATGTGGAAAATAAGCAATTTGTCATTTATTTATTTATTTTTGGAGGGGAGTGAGTTATCACATTTGCTAAGATTTCAAGGAAAGATGCAACATTTTGCAAGAATTTGGCAGCCTCCACTAAATTTATTCGAAATTTCTTGCAACTTTGAGTAGAAGATACCTCTTTTCCTTACATGTCAAGCTTGTGAAAACATTCCTTCTTGCTGGCTTAGCTAAGAGACAAAGCTTTTGTTGCCCCAACAAACACTTCTTCAATATATTTAGCTATATCACATTTCATTATAATATATCAAATACAATTTAATACATCATCACTACTAATTAAACTTGTTCATGATAGAATTTTGAAACTCATAGTGTAGACAAATATGAATCAAACATTTAAAAGTTTTTGAGATTTTTCTAATCTGAAGTTTTATAATTCAAATCGCGCAAATAGTTTTAAAAAATTACAAACATTTAATGCAATTTTTTTAGATTTCAATATCAAGTGTTATAATTTTGATAAATTTTTATTTTTTTTTATAATGGGAAAAAATATTAACTATAAATAATGCGACTATAATAACTTCCTTAATCATATCTACCTAATATCAAATATTTTTAACCATTTATTAACAATATGAAAACATATAAAAATTAGAAAATGACTTGAACAAGTTACAGGAAAAGTTTCGAACCTTCAATAAGAACATCAGTTAATTACTCACAATGATGTTGAATTGGAAATTTTTAGCATCACATTAACATACTAATTTTAACCTTACTTATAATGATTAAGATTAGTGTAATCGAATTATTCTACTTTTAATCTTTTAAATTTCTTTGATATATGACTCACTTCTTTGATCAAATCATATTGTTTTGCCACAATCTAAACTAAATTACCATATTTAATATTAAATAAATTGGAAATTACTAATAAATTGTAAAATTTCTTGATTTCTCTCTCCCCCAGCCAACTTTATATTGATTGCACACAAAAAGTTAATATGATCCAGAAATATTAAGTTATCTGATTAGTTCAAAATTTAAGAAAATTTTATTAAAATATCAATATTTATTCCCCTAAATATATCAATAATAGATCTAATTAAACTAATGACAATAATGAAATAATTTCAAAATCAGTAGTTCAAATGCTAATATAATTGCTTGTAGAAAATTGTTTTCATGATCAAGCAATTATGAATCTCAAATTTCTATATATAGAATATACTTGAGCCTTACTATGATTCATCATGAAAGCTATGACAACAATACAAAGCATAATACACACTCCGTAAGCATATATATCAGTTTTGCTTCCAATTTTCTTATGCCCAACTCTAGGGCTGGGCCTCGTAAGATCCAAATCAATCAAAGGAATATTATTGTTTAGGGATTTTTATAAAAATAATCTAAAAATAAAAATTAATTTTAATTTTACGATACTTAAATAAATTTTTAATTTTACAAAAATAAACTTTTTTCAATTTATAAAATTACTGCTAAAAATGGGACCACACAGACACATACACATACATATATACACACATTCATACATTCATATATACATATATATATATATTTATATAATATTTTCATTAATTAAATATAATAGTGAAACAAAAAATTTGATATTCATATTTTGTTATCTCAATTTATTTTTATATAAATTAATTATCATAAATTAATTAATAAATTTTTATATAAAATTAATTAAATAAAAGTAATAGTGGAATAAGAACTAATTTAAAATAAATTTAGTTATATATTATGTATAACTATATACATATATATATATCTAGTTATATGTAATTACATGTAACATATGCTATATATTAATTATTTTATTATCTCAATTTATTTTCATATAAATTAGTTATCATAAATTAATGTAATAATTAAATAAGTATTAATTTAAAATAAAATTAGTCTTATATTGTTATATATTACATATAACTAGATATATATATATATCTATTTGTATATGCAGTTATATGTAATATATGACCAAATATATTATTATTTATTTTAAATTCAACTCATATATGTAATATATATATATATAACTAAACATATAAAATAATTATATATTGTTATTATTTTTAAAATCGACATATATATCTAATTATATATTATATATACATACACATATATATAATATATCTTGTTATTCTTTTAGAATATAGACTCACATATATATATAGTTATATGTAATATATACCAACGTATTGTTATTCTTTTCGATATATCTAATTATATATAACGCATACTCACATATAATTAAACATATAAAATAGTTACATACTGTTATTTTTTTTAAAATTTAAATGTTCAACATATATATCTAGCTATATGTAATATATATATACTGACATGTATTGTTATTCTTTTCAAAATAAAAGAACATATGAAAATATAAATTAATAAGTTGATATAGTACATTAAAATTGATGGAAAGCTAAAAAATTTAAAAAATATTTCTTTAAAATATTTTATCGAACATATGTAATGTGTTACATTAGAAGAACAAAAAAAATCAAACAATATGTTTGAAAAAAAAATCAGAACAAAAAATTAAAAGAAAAATGAGTAAGCAAGAGTATAGAGGTGTTTATATATTCATCTTTGAATTTGTTATATATATATATATATATATTTTCATCTTTTAATTGGCAATGCATAATTAAAGAAATATGAGTAAATGAGAGCAGAGAGGCGTTCAGTGGCAGAGAATCTTTGCTTTCCATTTTTCAAGAATTGTAATTCATTTAGAAGAGATTTTTTCCATGAAGAACGAAACATGTTGGATGAATGTTACCTTAAAGAGTAAAATAACTAAAGAAAAATAGAAAGAAATATGCAGAGAAAAATCAGTTCGCACGTTAAAATTAATTATTGAGATACATCCTTATTCCCTTTCAGTGAAAAGGCCATTTTTTCCCTATAAATTAAAAAAAAAAAATTGCTATATTCGGTAGTATATCCCATATAATTGAGATCTGAATGCCGCAGGCCTTTAATAGTAAATAGAAATGCAAACCCAACCATTAATTTCTAATTATTATTCTTTTTTGCTTCATTTGGCAGTTTCGAATATGCTATCATCATTTTCCAAGAACACACTAATTGGGGCCGCCTAATATTTGATGCTCAGTGTCTTATAACTCAGGCTTGTGATGATGACTGGTGCTGCTGATGCAGTAATGAAGAATTGGAGAAGCTCGAGTCCAATTTATCTCGACTTAAGGATGAAGATGCAGTAGAAAGCAGGAATAAAAGTTAAATATAAGTTTAAAGTATTATATGGTTAAATTGAAAGTTCAAGGAGCAAAATGACTAAACACTATAAGTTCAGAGGCTTTTATAGAGTTATATTTTGACTAATATTTTAGATCATCCTAATCCGAATTTTAATTGTTTTCAGTTGAATTTGATTTTTTTTTAAATTAGAATTTATCATATTTTAGTTTTGAAGTTTCAAAATATAAGTTTTGATTAAAATTTGAGAAAAATTAAAAAAAAAAGTGCAAAAAGACAAAGGAAGCCAAGATTCACGCCCGAGGCACTCAATTTCACTCCCATGGACTTCAATTGAAACTTGCCATAGAAGATCTAGAAGTAAATTTAATATCATAGTCATGGTTTTTCATTGCTATGCCCATGGGAACAGAACAACTACTGTCCGGACATATTATGTAATTTCTAGATTTAGACATATTTAACCTTTGAAGCTTTACTTGAGATTTTTGATAATTTTAGAATTTCAGAATGAGAAAGTGCTATTCATGATGTTTTTAGAAGACATCGCAAGATTTTTCAAAATGGTCTTATTTATAAAAATCTGAGTTTGTTTAGGCCTCCAAACAACTGTGCAAATTCATAACTACAAATCCATATCGGAATAGGATTTTTATCTAGACAATTTACTTCAAAAGTTATAACTTGAGTTTTCAAAGTCCAAATTGAGTTATTCAAAATTCTAAATTCATCTAAACTTAGAGATCCACAATTCTTGTTAGGGATAAAGCCTAGATTCGAACTTTAGCCGATAGAAAAATAGCTTCAAAGTTTTTGCATGAATTCTACAGTTTCCTTATTTTGTTAGGATTTATTTTCCTTTAATTAAAATTTGACTTTTTTTTTTCAATAGAGGCTCTTCTAAACCTATTCTAACATTTTTCTACTTACAAAAGAACCTCACAATTGACACATTAGATTTTAGGTTAGAAATTCTAGATTTTAGATTAGAATTGACTTAAAGAGAATGATGAGTTTTGTTCAAGAGCAATTCAAGTTCAAAAAGCTTTCTTCTTTTCAAGTTTGATATTTTTAATTTGTTTCTTTTAATTTAAATTTCAATTATATCTTCTATCTTCTCATATTTCTTGTTAATTTTTATTTCAATCATAAGTAACTAAAAATCCTATTAGGGTTAAACTTTTTCTTATTTGATTTTTCAATAGAGTAATTATTTATAATTTGATTCAATTGAAGTTTTTTCATAATTATTTTGTTATCTTTATTCTTAATACTTTGATTATTTGGCCAATAATTGATTAATTAAGATATTGTGTGATGGAGCGAGAATATAATTACAATATTAGTTCAAGAAGTAATAATCTTAGGTTTAAAATTGCACCTAGAAATATGATAAATACTCAAGAGGTTGATACAAAGGCACTCACAAATCTTTACTAATTGGCTTAATTGTTGGTGATCACGAGAGTAGACGCAAAGTTAAGTTTAATATTAGATTTAGTACTCGAGAGAGAAAAAGTCTTAATTTAGGAGAACCCAATTAATAATTAATGAGTATATTGAAATTAAGTCAAGATCTTTAGAAATCCATAGCTAATCAATGCAAATAAGTTTACCCTAATACCAAAAATATTAGATTTAAATCAAAAGACAATTCGCTTTAGTTTTAGTTATTTTTAGAAATCTCAAAACTTTTAATCATTCAAATAATAAATAGTTTAACTTTTAGTAATTAAAATACATTTCTATTAGAAACGATATCCTACTCACCACTTTATTACTTGATCACGATATGTGCACTTATAAATAGTTAGCCTAGGCCCTAACAGACTCCATATATATCTAGCCTATAATTAATAATATATTAAAATATAGTCCAATCATAATAATATGTGTGATCTAAACAATAAATCTGTATTTAAATTTCTTTAATTTTATTTCAATATTTAAAAAAGTAATTAAATTTAATAAATAAGATTAAAGATTAAAGTCATTTGATTCATAATTTTGTGATTAAACACATATATATATATATATATTAAAAATATATATAAGTTTAATTTTAAAAAATTAACTTTGGTGTTTTATAATATTTATCACACATTTTAAATTTAAATTTAAAAACTATAAAGTTGAAGATTTTTTTATATTGATTTGTCTGTGGTAAAATATTTTGTTAAATAAAATTAAGAAACAAAATTTCATAAAATTTCTTTTCTTTTAATACATATTTATGTGAATTTCCTAATTTGGATAGGAAAAGACCAAATCTCATTAATTAATTTCATGATCTAGAAAGGTCAATGACTTTGTTTGTATAACACATTATCCTTTTTAATTTATTATTTATTATAATATCTAGTATGGTATATAAATAAAAAGGATGGGATCGGGTCAGAAATAAATATTCTAATAAGATTTGTTTGTTTAATCAGATGATATTGATATATAATTTTCTAATAAGTTAATAAATCTTCTAACAAGATTACATTTTCTAATGTTATTTTCTATAGATTTGTTTGGAAATCTATAAATTAAAATGTTCAAATGGATATTGAAAAAAAATATAATTTTATGAATCAAAATAAAAAAATAGAGATAATTACATTGTTAACGTAAAAACATTGAGATTAAAATTATATATTCCACTTAATTAATTAAAAATATTATTGCTATTTAAAACTAACTTTTTTGTAATTTTTTTCATCCATCTTTGTTTGGTTTCATATCCATTCTTCAATCTTCATTCTTCAATTTTTCACATAGAATAGTGAAAGATATAATTGGTTATTGTTCATCCACGGGATTCAAGAGACAGAACATTAAATATTAAGTCTTTAAAAAAATTTAATTACCTAAAATAACCTTTAATGCCGTTGTTTTTATTATGGTTATGGGGAAATGAAGGCCTATATTCGTAATTTCAACTCTATCCACTATTAGAGGCCACACTCGGCAGTTTAAATACTAAGGGCCTGTTTGGTTTAGCTGTTCATAGCAGCGGGTAGCTGATAGCGGTTGCTGATAGCTGATAGCTGGTGGCGGATAGCTGGTAGCTGATTCGGGTTAGTGTTTGGTAAAAATACAATAGTTGTTGCAGTTTGAATATAAAATTACCAATAAGCATATCATTATCTAATAAATATTAATTTTTATTTTATTTTAATAGGGTTAATATAGTCTTAATATGAATCAGCTATCAGCTGATATGAAAAAGCTCCGAGTAGGAGCTTATTGAAACATCAGCTGTTTGGGGTTCCTAACAGCTATCAGCTGCTGTTTTAAAATTTTACTAAACATCAAATTTTACCAAACAGCTACTGTTTAGGTTTCAAACCTCTATCAACTGCATCAAACAGCTAAACCAAACACCCCCTAAAACGCCTTCAATGACCACTTTGCCTTACGAAAGTTTAGGGACAAAATTGATGTTTTAGAAAAGTCAAAATCAATGGTAGTTAGATGGCCCACTATGCGATCCAAGGACTAAAAAACCCTTTAATAACAACTTTACCTCGTGAAAAAATCAGGGGCAATACCGATATTTTAAAACAGTCAAAATCAACTGTATGTATATTATTCATAAGAAATAAGTGTTATATTGTCTGTTTTACCTATATCTATATTATATATATAAATACTAAGGAAGAAGAATTGCCATCAGGTTATAACATTATTAAATTTTAAAAATGGTTAATCTATATTTTTTTAATTAAGTTTAATATAAAATTTAAAATTTAAAATTTAATAAATTATATTTGTGACTTTTAATTTTCTATGAATAAATTACATATTTACATATTAATATAATTTAATAATATATTTATATATTTTTTTAAAATTTAAAAAGTTAAAAAATATATAACTCGTAACATTCATAATAAATTAATTATAAATTAAATAATTATTTATGATAATTAATTTATATATTTTAAAATTTTTAAAAATTAAATAATAAAACTATCTGATTTTTGACATTTTTAATATATATATGTATATAAGTCAAGAAAAATGAAAGTATTATATGATGCCACAATATATATATATATATAATATGTAAAAAAAGAAAAAAATAGTATTTATTGTATTTAGTAAAAAAAATTTATTAATATTTGAATATCAAATATCATGTATTAATAATATTTTTAACTTAAATTATTAATTTATAAAGATAAAAGTAATGTATTTAATAAATTATTAATATATAGTATTATTAATACATAAAAATAAAAAGTTCATATTTTTACTAAATTATTAATATAAGTTTGATAACTGAAAATATTAAAATATAAAGATCAAAAGCTATATGTATAAAAAATTTAATAAATTATTAATAAATATTTTAACAGAAACTATTAATATATGTGAAAATAAAAGATCATATATTTGATAAATTATTAATATATAGAGATAAAATATCTTATATATAAGAAATTTATTGATGAAAATTAAAAAATAAATAAAAAGTAAATTATCATGTAATATATATATAATATAAAATTATCATATATTATAATTATTTATCTCTTTATATATTATTTATGTCCCATAATTTATTATATGAAACTATTAATATATAAAGATAAAAAGTTAGATCGCATTTCAATTTTATTTTCTATAATTATACTATTGATTATTAAAAATATTAAATTTAAAATTTATTAACTAAAACTATTAATATATGAAAATAAATTATTATATATTTAATAAATTATCAATATATAAATATAAAATATTATATATATAATAAAATTTTTATAATCCAATAAAAAATCACATCCACATATCCCATAAGCATGTAACTAGTAATATATATATATATATATATATATATTTTATGTGGAATTTTTTTTTATTAAACAAAAGGATCAATACAAATGGCCTTGCTATACCAAGGGTACAGATACAAACTGAAAAACAAACGACCCCCAAGAAATTTCAAGCAACAAGCTAACAGCTGAAGAAAAACTAACCATGGATTGGCCACCAACACAAGAACCGGATGTTGATTTGATTCCAAGCTCTGCCATAAGAAGAAAGCCTGTGAAGAACAAGAAACCACAAAGGGAGATAAAATAACAAACCACCAAGAGTTTGGACATCTAACTAGCTAAGAGAGTCTAATATAAGGAGTCCCCATGTTGTCTGAGATGAGAATGCCTCTAAGCATGTGAGGAGAAGACTTAAAGTCTTGACAGCAAAAGGATGAAGAGTGCAAGCGGCAATAAGAGGCTATGAAATCGGCAGCTTTGTTCCCTTCACGGAAGATATGACTTAAGCTAGATGTCAAAATAGCCAACAACTCTTGAATCTGAGCAACAACACGAGACGAAAAAGGAGGATGGACTGATTGAATACACTGGACAGCAGCTTGAGAGTCGGATTCAACAAGAAGAGACTTGTAGCTTTTCCTTTCACACCACCGTAAGGCATAGAGAATGGACAGGAGCTCGGCCTGGACTGGGGAAGATGCTGCAAAGTGGAAGCCGATCCCAGCGAGGAAGCTGCCCGAGGAGTCACGGAGCACCGCACCACCAGCCGCACCATGTTTAGTGTAAGAGGCATCAATATTAAGTTTGAGGAACCCGGGTGGGGGTCTTTGCCAATGCACCAATGTAATTTTTGATTTCTGCTTTTTACCAAAACAGTCCGGGAGAAACTCTTTGAGAAATGGAAGTGGCTTAGCAAACTTTGCACGAGAATGAACGATTCCCCATTGTAGTAAATAATCTTGGATACCCTTATGGATGCTGGGCAAGTAAAAACTCTCATTTCCCCAAGCCACACGGCAGTAAGCTGTCCAAATGGAGTATGTGAGAGCCAAGGCAAGGAAATTAGTGAACTTACCCATAGTAGTAGCAACTGGATACTCTAACCACCATATAAACATTTCCTGCCGAAGAGTTTGATGATCCAATGGCTGTGTGAGCAAGAGGTTACTATAAAAGTTCCAGATTGGCCGAATGCAGCTGCAATTATGGAAAATATGGATAACAGTAGCCGCTGCAGAATAGCAAAATGGGCAGCATGTAGCTAGCTGAATACCCATCGCCTGCAGCCTGGAAGGCAAAGGCAAGGCATTCTGGAGCAAACGCCAATTGAAGATAGACAACTTCAGAGGTATAGTGGTGTCCCAGATCTTGGTGAATGATAACAAAGAAGATTGTCTAGGCCGAACTGCTTCGAATGCGGTTGCAAGAGAGAGATCATTCGAACCCGAATTTTTCCATTCAATATCAGTACCTCGGACTGAGAAAAGAGAAAGAGCAAGAGGTGTAATTTTGCATAGCCTTTTCCAAATGCATGAGTCAATAACTTGGTAACTCATAATCCCTTTCCTGTGATATTTTTGATGCATAAAATTGGACCAAAAGGAACTCCTCTTAGTGTAAGACCACCACAGTTTAATGGAATAAGCTTGTTGCAAAGAGTTTAAAGAGTGGAGACCCAAACCCCCTTCAGGTGTGGGAAGGCAAAAATCCGTATATTTGACCCAATGATGGTGCCTATTACCATTGGAGTTCCAGAAAAAAGCCGAGAAAAGCTTCTCCAGAATGTTGATTATAGATTGAGGTAATATCATAGCACCGAGGGTATGGATAGGAATAGAGTTAAGCACATGCTTGATTAAAATAAGACGGCCACCAGGAGAGAGCATCTTCTTTGTCCATCCCTCTAATTTACTATCAATTTTTTGAGTTAGGTACCTGCAATAAGCCGCCCTGTTAATGCCTTGATATATCGGGGCTCCCAGGTAAGTGAATGGAAAGGAGTGCCACTTAATAGATAAGCAACGAGTCACTTTGTCTATATATCTTTGATTGGCCTTCTTGGAGCAATAAAAAAAGCATTTATCGAAATTAATCTGTTGCCCTGACCCAGTTTGATAGCACTTGAGGAATTCCAGAAAACGCTTGATGCTTCTCATATCCCCATTTATGAAGACAAGTAAGTCATCCGCGAATCCTAAGTGAGATATAGGCGTGCAGCCCCTAGCAGTCTTATAAGGCAAAATCTTGCCAATATTGATCAAATTATTCAAACCCCGTGAGAAACACTCAGCGGCAATTATAAAGAGATAAGGGGAGAGAGGGTCACCTTGTTTAACACCCCGAGTAGGACTAAAAAATCCAAAATTTTCTCCATTGATATTGATTGAAAGTTTAGTGGCTCTCAAGTTGGAAATAATAAGCTGAACAATCCGAGTGCAAAAACCAAATTTCAGTAAAACTGCCTCCAGGAATCTCCAAGAAAGTCTATCAAAAGCCTTTGCCATGTCGAGCTTGATGGCAAGGTTATGACCAATAGTCTTCCGATCAATGTCATGTATGAGCTCATTGGCAGTCAAAATCTGCTCATGGACTGATCTGCCTTTTATAAATCCGGCTTGTTCCTGCGAAATAATATTATCCAGAATAGGAGCCATACGATTTGCAATAATCCTAGTACATACCTTACTGATGAACGTGGCAAGGCAAATAGGTCTATACTGACTGAAAGAAGATGGATTGGTAACCTTTGGAATAAGCATGATACTGGTTGCGCTAAAAGACTGAGGGATGGGCAAACCCAAGAAAAATTCCTTAACAGCATTGCAGACGTCCCAAGAGACAATGTCCCAACAACTCCTAAAAAACATACCATCGAAGCCATCCGGGCCCGGGGCGCTCTTAGCATCCAATTGCCAAACCGCATTCTTAATTTCATCATCAGCAGGAAGCTTGATTAAAATATCATTTTGATGAGTTGTTACCAAAGTAGGAATGACCTCTAATAGGGAATCAAAATCTGTATCCCCGGCTTGGGAGAACATGTTTTTATAGAAGGAAACCGCAGCAACACCAATATCCTTTTGATCAGAAATCCAATTCCCAGATTGATCTTTAATGATAGAAATGCGATGGAGCTTTCTTTTAACTTTAACATATGAATGGAAAAACTGTGTGTTGGCATCGCCCTCATTGAGCCACTTTATACGCGATTTTTGACGCCAAAAGGCTTCTTCCAACTTGTATTTCTGAACCAGAGCAGCTTGTTTAGATTGCCAAACAATGTGAGAAGCATCAGAAGGATCTGTCAAATATTGAAGCTCAGCAGTGTTCGCCTCCTCTTCTGCTGTTTTAATAACATCGAAAATATTCCCAAATGTTGAATGGTTCCATTCCTTAATAGCCAACTTAAGAGATCTCAGTTTAGCAAAAAGCCCATGCATTCCGCCACCATTGAAAGAAGAAGACCAATGCGTCTTGATCAAATCCTTGAACGAGTCATTTAATAGCCACATGTGCTGGAACCGAAATGGTTTAGGAGGAGAAAGGGCAGAAAGCTTACTAGTAAATAACAAGGGAGCATGGTCCGATGTAGCTTTCCCTAAGTGCCGCAGGTAAACATCAGTAAAACGGTCCATTAACTGAACATTAGCAAGAAGCCTATCAAGAAGCTCCCAAACCCTTCCAGTAGAGCGAACCCCTGTCCAAGTGTACTCACAACCATGAAAGGGAATATCAATCAAGCTGCACTCATCTAAACAGTCATTGAAATCCTGAATGCCCAGCATACAAGGTTGAGAAGGGCCTTTGTATTCCAAAGGGGATCGTATGATATTGAAGTCACCCCCAATAAGCCATGGGCCAGAGAGAGACTCCCGAACAGCCAACATACCATCCCACAAATCCTTCCTACTGACCCTGGAGTGGCGGCCATACACGGCAGACAAAGTAAATTGCCAAGAAAGAGAATGATATTCTGCTGAGCAGGTGAGCAGCTGAGGACGATCGATAAAGTCCGAAAGATGGAAAAATGCAGTGTCCCAAAAGATCCATAGTTTATTATCAGAAGAACAAAAAACATTTGAGAAACCGAGCTTAGTAGAATAAAGCGAGCTTTTAGCAGCATTCACCATGGGCTCAATTACAGTAAGTAGATGAATCTTATGAACAAGACACAACTTCTTTAATCTAGAGAGGGACGAATCTAAACCCCTGACATTCCACTGTAAATAATTCATTAAGAAAGAGTAGGGGAAGAAATTAGAGGAGAAGAAACTTTTTTAGCAAGTTTTGGGGGCCTGCCGCGTTTCTTTTTAGAGAGCTTCTTCCTTGGAATTAGAGTAAAGTCAGCTTCCATACCGTCCCCATCTGCAGGTTTAACTGATTTGAGCTTCCTTGAGAGAATAGAATTAGACTCTTTAAACTCAGCGCTCGACATGACAGTAGCTGGCAAATTAGAATCCGAGTTGTGTTGTCTTAATTCATCATCCGATATTGAAGCCTCAATATCAGAAACATCAGAAGGAGAAGGAGAAAGAATACATTTTGAGGCAGTCTCGACTGTATCTGAGTTCGGCATAGGCAAAGCAGTTTCCTGAGGAGGTAACTTAACCGTGTCCGGAGGGTTTTCTGTGATCTGTTGAAGAACGACAGGCTTTATATGTTCCACAGAAGCCTTTGAAGCAATGGGGGCCACAGTAGCGTCATTAGCAAGACTATGACGTGTTGGAGAAATCAAAACAGAGCTGGAAGCTGCAGTCACAGGATCAGTATTCGGGGTAACAATCTGGGCAGGTTCAGCTAATGGTTGTTCCACTTGAACCGGGATAGAATCCTTGGGGACCCAAATCCGCTTTTCCTCTGTAGCTTTAGGATTAACCTATGAGGGACATGTGAGAACAGTATGTCCCAATCGATGGCAGTCACAACAAAATTGTGGTACTTCCTCATAAATTACGAATTGCCAAAAACCAAAGCCATCGTCTTCAATCCATACTTTAGGAGGAAACTCCTTGGCTAAATCTAACTCAATACATACCCGCGCTACAGAGGGCCGTGAAAGCGTTGCCGTAGCAGCGTCAACTTTGAGAGGTGGACCAATTAAACTAGCAATAGAGAAAAGAGCAGCTTTATTGAAAAGATGAACAGGCAAACCTTCAAAGGATACCCATGCTGGAAAAACTGAGCTATCCACATCAGATCTAAACGCTTTGGACCATTTAGACACCCTCATAGAAAAACCATTGAAGTACCATGTTTGCTTGAGCCAACATCGATGAAAATCTTCTTCGAGATCAAAACGAATAAGAACATGTGAAACATCCAAAAGCCCCAGATCAAAATTTCCATTAAAGCCGACTTGATCTAACAGCCTGTGCAAAATCTTGATCGAAGGACGGCCAGCATTAAAGGTTCCAACCAGAGCATATCTAAAGGAGGCTGCAAAGGCATCTGATTCTTCTTTGGTGAAAGAAATTGTGGGGGAGCCTTTATACGTGCTTGGAGGTTTTGAGAGGGATTGGGGTAATTTGTTCAAAACAGAGGTAAAGGATCGGTTTACGTCAGGAGGTTTCCGGCCGTTCTTAAGGACATCTGCAAAAGAGAATGAAGAAGGAGAGGCCGCAGTCGGCTCCGGCAGGGGAGCCGCCGCCGTGGATGAATCAGCCGTGATTGTATATATATATATATATATATGCACCAAATATATAAGAAGTAATTTGAGAGTGACATATCATTAATTTTTTAAAAATAAGGCTATTTCATTTTTAATTATTTTTTTATTTAATTTTAATAATTTATATAACATTTAAAATTTAATAATCAATTATATTTGTAACTTTTAATTTTTTACTAAATAATTATATATTAATATAATTTTTAAATGTTGATTAAACAAAATTTTTTTGTGACTTCATTTTTTATAAATTAATAATGTATTAATATAATTAAATAATATTAATTGATTTATATATTTTTTTAGAAATTTGAAATTTTTTAAAAAAATATGACTCTTAACATTTATAATAAATTAATTATAAATTAAATAATTTATTTATAAAAATTATTAGTTTATATATTTTTAAAAATTTAAGAATTAAATAATAAAATATATAATTTTTGACATTCCTAATAAATTAATTATACATTATTCATTTAATTAATAATTCATTTATAATAATAATTAATTTATTTCTTTCTAGAAATTTTAAAAGTTAAATAATAAAAATTATGACTTTTAATCTTTCTAACAAATTAATTATATATTGATAATTTATGTAATAATAATCTTTATATTAATAACAATTTCAATATAAATCTATAATTATAAATCCTCCTACTCATATTTTTCTCCATATTTAAAAATGTTTGCTTAAATTTATTTTTTTTTATTTTTCTCATTTTTATAGAATTCATAATTTTTTTATAGCAAAAATATATATAGATTTTGTCTTTGATTAGTAAAAGTGTCAAGTTATTAAACAAAAAAAAATATTTGTTTATCAATATTATTTTAATGAAATAGTCATAAAAGTCGAGATAAATATTTTATTTTATATTTTTTTAATAAAAATTATTATTAATTTATATATATATTATTTTATATTTATTTATATTTTGTTATCTTAATTACTCTGTATCGCACAAATAACAAACTAGTAATTTATAAAAACTAAGGAGAAAGTAGTGTTTTGAGGCTTACACATTATCAATTTTTTTAAAAGCTATTTCACCTTTTTTTTATTTTTTTAATTATTTTTATTTAATTTTAATAATTCATATAAATTTAATAATTAAAAAATTATATTTGTGACTTTTAATTTTCTATTAAATAATTACCTATTAATGTAATTTCATATTATTGATCAAATAAATTATATTTGTGATTTTTAATTTTTTATAAATTAATTACACACTAATATAATTTAATAACATTGAATTGATTTATATATTTTTAAAAAAATAAAAAAAATAAAAAATATGACTGTTAACCTTCATAATAAATTAATTATAAATTAAAAAAATTTATTTATAATAATAATTAATTTATATATTTTTAGAAATTTAAACAATCAAACAATATATATATATATATATGACTTTTGAAATTTCTAATAAATTAATTATAAATTAATAATTTATTTATTTATTATTTTTTACAATAATAATTAATTTATATCCTTTTTAGAAATTTAAATATTTAAACAATGAAAGATATGACTTTTTAATATTTCTAATAAATTAATTATATATTAATAATTTATGTGGTAATAATATTAATAATAATAATACTAATATAAATTAATCTATGATTATAAATCTTTCTACTCATATTTTTCTTCTTATTTGTAAACAGTTGCTTGTATCTTTATTTTTCTCTTATTTTTTCTCTTTTTTATAGTAAAAATGTGTGTAGATTTTATTTTTGATTTGTGAAAGTGTCAAGATATAAAATAAAAAAAATATATCTACTCATTCATATTGTTAATGAAATGAAACTGCCATATAAATTGAGATAAATATTTTATTTGTATTTTTTATAATAAAAATTATTGTTATTTTACATATAAATTATTTTATATTTATTTATTATTAATTATATTTCTTTGTATTTTATTCCTTTCATTTCTACACAATGCTAGGGTAAGTAACTAGCTGTATATATTTTTTAAATTTATGAGTGATTTACTTTGCCCAAATTATAAATCAGAGACCATGTGACCAAAACTGAAAAACGAAAAATTATAAGATTTTTCTGCAATAAGCACTAAATTTAACTAACTAGTAAACCACAAAAATGCAATATGAGAATCATAGTTGTCACAAATAAGATTTTTATAATGTTATGTACAAGTTAACATTTTAGGAATATTTACATAATTACCTAAAAAATAACTTTTATTATAAAGATACTATAAAAATTAAAAATATATATACTTTTATGAAAAATTAGTGCAAAATTTTAAAAATACCTAATTTTTCAATAAAATATTTTTTTTTCAAAAATACTTATTCTTTCAATACAATCAATATTTTAATTTTTATTTTTATTTTTATTTTCGAACTTCACTATTAAATAAAATTTTTTAATAAAATAATAAAAATTAATATTTTAAATTATTTTTCATCATATAAAAATCACTATTTTTTATAAAAAGAAAAAAATTAATTTTAATTATAAAAAATAAATAACACTAAAAAATATTAAAAAATAAAATATGCAAAAATATATTAATATAAATTATTAAATTTATTTTTAAATAAATTTTATATATTATACAAATAAAAAAATAAAAAAATAATACTCACAATTTCGTTAAAAATATACAAAATACACATATTATACAATAAAATTTACATTTTAGTGGTCTTCTCCACTAATCTGTGTTGCTGATTCTAAAGAATCATCATGTCTTTACAAGTTTGTAATATGGCTAATAGGGTTTTGGCTAAAGTTAAGCTAAACAATTTTAGAAGAATTGAACTTTTCAAAGACACTAAACATTTAATTTGAGTGATTCTTCAATTGACTTAGGCTTTTGAAACATTGTTAATCTTTCAAAACTTTGGATTTTATTCGAGTTGGGGTATAAAGATATTATTTTAGGTTTTCTCCCAAACTCAAACATTTGCTAATATTGAAAAATATCACTTAAACTCAACAACTTAAAGAAAAGTTTCAATTTTCTAGCACTTTTCTTCATTTAAATAACTAATGGTCCTCAAAAAGTTCAAATCTATTATGATAATAACTTAAGGCTTCATATAAAAGAAAAAAATACAAGAAAAAACAAATTTCAAACTCAAAGGGGTAACTAGTGAAAATTCAAAATTTGGTAAAGTTAAGGATTGAGCTAGCTAAAAATGCCTAAATCATGTCATTTTATCCTCAGCAAGAATCATATTTTGCCTCAAAGACCATTCTAAGCATGTTCTAAATCTCAGGCAAAATTAAGGCTAATAAGATTAAAGAAGCAGGAGCTCTCTCTAAGTAAGCCTACACTTGTAAAATTCAATATACTTAAGGAGAAAAACCATAATAAAATATGTACTCTCTTCCTTCTCAAAGTCTATCGGTCAAAATGCACATAGAAATTCATACTATTTAGATAAAAATATATACCATTACAAAAAACAGTCCATATATAATAAATTCTAACATATAGCAATTCAAAACAAACAATCCTCATATCAATTCAAAAAGTTATAAAAATAACAAACCCCATCAGAATCACTAATAACTAATCCAAAATTCCAACCTAAAAATAAAATCAAACCATCATCCGCATAAATAGTAAAACAACTAAAAGTAAAAATAGTAAACTGAAATTGTTCTCAACCAACTAAAAAGTAAAAATAATAAAAATTAATAAAAAACAATGTTTAGAAATAAGAACTTCACTGTGTGAATTCCACCAAACTCAGAGTAGATATTGTTCTTAATGTATAAGGGAAAATCACATCTCATTAGAGAAGGTGGAGATGAAGCACACCTCAAACATGATAATACAACACAAATATAGTCAATTTTGTTCTCAATCCTATCCAACTTGCAATTGGTGGAAGTATTAAGATCAGTGAGGTATGTCTCTGTGTTTGCCATCCTTCTATTCATACTGATCCATTAGTGTGAGGTTTCTTTGTTGAAATTGATCTTATGGTTCACTCATGTCTCCTTCTTTGTCACTAAGCCCCTGCACTTCAATTGTTCCTCTTGAAATTCTTCTGCATGTAATCATTCTCTTTCTCGGTGAAGTCTCTCCTTTCTTTCCCTGTTGTTTGCTTTGCTGCTTTTCAATTTCAGGATTGAATTCTTCCAATACCATATTGATTGCTACCCATAAAAATCCTGCACAAAAAAAAAAGGAATGAAAGTCAATTAAAATAAATTACAAATTGATACTCTCTTTGAATTTTACTATTATCAAAGAAATTTTTTCTTCCCCGGTAACAACACCAAAAACTTTTTGGTAACAATCTGTAAGTGCACGGTTTCGTAACAAATAGTAAATGATATAAGAATATCATTTTCATCGAGAAGGAATTATTTGACTAATGTAAATTTAAATTACCTATTATTTGAAAATTAATTAATTGAATATTTTTGAATTCTTAACAAACTATTAAATTTAAAATTTAGATTTAAATTCAAATTTCAAACAAATATGGATAACTAAGTAGGATTAGTTACTCATGGCTAAGCTAAACATAAAATCAAAAGAAATATGAAAATTAAACAAAGCATTCATCATTATAATATTTAAATCAAATGAAATAATCAAAGAATAAAAGAAATGTAAATTGAAATTCTAAACCCAAAATGATTGTTCAATCTTGATAAGTGAATCTTGTAGAAATAATTAAATCTTCTAAAAGCTTTAGCCTCATCTTCTCTTCCTTTCTCTCTTCTTGATATAATATTTTTAAAGAAAAATAAGATGGAAAATATAATCTCGAATGTTGGTTGCTGATTGTCTCCTCAAAATGATGCTTTTATAGCGTCCGTTCAAATTCTTAAAATACCCCTAGGATTTTAATGGAAAGTTGCCACCTCAGCCAGTCAAAATTGAGCAATTCAGTCTAACATGAATAGGTTGAGAAGATTTAACACTCCCATGTTAAAATAAATTCTTCTGTTTTGCAATTTTGAAAAAAGATACAGCTTCAACAATTTGAACATGGGCGTGTTGAAAAATATAACATGCCCATATTGGACTTTTCTGCTCCAAATTGCTCTTCTCACTTGAATTGCTCCATTCTTGCTCTAAATGTTTAAAACTGCTTAACCTGCCAACAAAAACACATTCCACTATAAAAACTATAAAACAAACAAAAATTAATACAAGATGAAATTATTTCAATTGCAAAATAAACAATAAATACAAGTTCATTAGAGGAATGTTTTTAGAGTAGCTTGTAAATGAATATGAGATTCAAGCCTTTTGTAGATAATGAAATATAAGTTTGTAACGACTAATTTGTAACAGCTAGTTTTTAATGGCTAATTTGTAAATACTAGTTTTTAATGGCTTTCAAAAATGGTCTCATGTTAATTTTAACAAACTACATGATTAAGAGCAATACATTGTGATTTCAAATATCAAATAATAAAATTTATTATAATGGTAAATAAACATTACATAATTGAAAAGCTACATAACTATAAGCCTTAATTTAATTGATATTGTACTTTTTCTTAATTTTTTCAAGCAACTTAACATGAATTTCTCGCTGCATTGGGTTCATTAAGGACTTGTTTGCAAAAAAGAGTTGCTTGTCTATATCTTATTACTTCATGTCTATCTCCTTTTGTTTGACAATTTTTCAATCCTCCATCATAGATAATTTCTTTGCAGTATTAAATTTAATTGCTTCAGTCTCTTCCTTGATGAAAGCTCCAACACTAGTCGCTTTTAATTTCCCTTTACCCATCTCCTTAGCTGCTTTAGTGCCTTTTGGACGAACTAAAGACTCTATAGTATCATCATTAGTCACCGTCATTTTAGGATTTGATGATGATGAGTATGCTCCACTAGCACTTATTTTTATTCTCTTAGAACCTTCATTATTAATTGAAAAAGTTCTTCATTTCTGTTCCCATCATAGTTTACTCCAATGCCTCACAAAATTACATTTCTTCTTGATCCTAACAAGAAAATTTGATGATCCAACTCCATTATAATGTCTATGTTTGAACTGCTCTATATTTGTCGAGATGTGTGATCATAACATCCACTAAATAGCTAAGCTCTATGGTTGGTCTTATACCATCATTTCTTTATTGTAATTGGCCCTCTTTTGATGATGTCGAAATTGTTATCCTCGCAATACTAATGTACCTGGCACCATAATGCATCACATTTTTTATCAGCGTTGACGATTGGATCCATCGACATATTCAACCATGCACTTATTCCTCTTCCCATAGTCATTAATCGGTATTCTCTTTCACATTTTCAATGTTGACGTCATCATCATTCATATTTATAGAATTTCCAACATTATTGCTACAAAATGGTATATATGGTGAATCCAAAGTCAAACCTATGGGCATTTAAAGAGGTCGAATAGATGAACCTCCAAAACTGACCGATTTCAACCCTCTACACCTAGATTAGGTTTCAAATTATAAAGAGTATGTACCCATATTTTTACCCGATGGGATAAAAATAGAGAGAATAAAAATTGACATGCTTGTGGATTTTGATCATTAAAAAAATAAGGAACTTGAAGTTTTGAATTTTGAGATAGATTTGAATTTCTAGATTGTGTTTCAATTTTAGGGTAAGTTGAAATTTGTGGGTTGAAAATTTGGCAATCTGGAATTTGAGGAAAGATGCAATTTTGCAAGAAATTGAAAAAAGAATTGGAATTGAATTGAATTGATTTGTTTTTTTTATTTTATGAAACTATAGAGTAATTTGATTATAAAATAATTTTTACAGAGAGGGAGAAGTAGATTTTTGTATGAAATTTTTTTGAAAAGAATTTGTATTTATAGGTGATTATATAAGAATTAAATAATAATAATAAATTATTTTTATTAAAAAATTATTGCTGGCTCATTATAAGAAATTTTTAGACTGTTCAAAAATTTTCTATTGGGAGGAGTAATTTAAAAAAAAATTAAAGGGTTTTCATGTGATATTCCTTTAAATTTAAGAGGCGAGTGTGTTTTTCTTGCTTGCTAAATACCCGATTCTGCACCTGAAGGGTTCCAAACAATCAAGGATTGTAAGATGAGGTTGAAGCATAAAAAGCTCCTGAATTTGTGAGGGTTGAAATGGATTTTAGAAGATATAATTTTTTTGAAGAATTCACCATTCAAATGGGACAATCCCTCCAATTTTGGGCTTGCTAACAAATGAGGCCCCTCTACTTTTGGGCTTGCTCCATTGGAGCAAACTCAGTCCCAGTCCCACTTCTCTGATAGAAGTGTGATTGAGATAATTTATTTGCCCCCACTGTGGGTGATTTGAACTGCCTCTGAAGCATATGAATTATCTCATTCTCACTTTTGTAATATTGGCCTTGCTCCATTGTAGAGCAGGACCAAAAGTAGAATGATCCCTCTAGACTTTGCTCTCAAATTTTGGAGGGCTGTAGTGCAATCATTTTTTTTAAAATTACATCTCCCAACGATAAAGTTTTAAATGATCTAAAAAATTTTTGCAATGGGCCAGCGATATTTTTTTAATAAAAATAATATTTTTTTATTTTTAATTATTTAATTCTTAAATTTTCATATATAAATACCAGCTCTTTTCAAATCATTTTCATACAAAAATCTACTTCTCCTTTACCCTACAAAAATTCTTTTACAATCAACTTGCTCTACAGTTTCATAAAAAAATGGATCCAACATATTCAATGCCAATTATTTTTTCAATTACTTGCAAAATTACAATTTCCCTCAAAATCTAAATTTCCAAAATTATAAACCCACAAATTTCAACTTACTCTCGAAATCCAAAATTTTCGCAATCTCAATCTATAATTCAAACCTACCTTCAAATCCAAATCTTCAAATTCCATACGTTCTTAATAATCAAAATCCACAAGCATATCAATTTTCATTTCCCCTTATTTTTACCCCATCAATAAAAAATATGGTACATACTCTTCACAGTTTGAAACTAAATCTAGGTGTGAAGGGTAGGAATCAGCCAGTATTAAGGGTTCATCTAATCAAGCTCCTCAAACGCCCATAAGTTTAACTTTGGATTCCCAACATGCACCGTTTTTCAGCAACAATGTTGCAGACACTATAAACATCAATGGTGAAGATGTTAAAGTTGAAAATGTCCAAGAGAATACTGGTCAGTGGCAATGTGAAGAGGAATAAGTGCATATTTGAATTTGTCGAATGATATTATTATTGGCATTGATAAAAAAATGTGATGCATTCTAGATTCAAGTCCATTAGTATTGCGAGGATAGTTATTCCGACATCATTAAAAAAGCATCAATTGCAATAAAGAAAAGTTGATATATGAGCAACCATGGAGCTCAGCTATTTAGTGGATGTTATGATCGGGCATCTTGACAAATGGGGAGCAATTCAAACATGGACAATATAAATAGAGTTGGTTCATCAACTCTTTTTTGCTAGGACTAAGAAGAAATATAATTTTGTGAGACATTAGAGTGAGCTACGAAGGGAACAAAATGGAGAACTCATTCAACTAATAGCAAAGGTTCCAAGAGAACAAAAATAAATGCTAGTGGAGCATACTCATCTTTAGTAAATCCTAAAATGCTGGTGGCCGATGATGTTGATATGCAGTTCTTACTTCATCCAAAAGGCACAAAAATAACTAAGAGGAAGGGTAAAGGGAAATAAAAAGCAACCAGTGTTGGAACCTTCATCAAGGAAGAGATTGAAGCAATTAAATCCAATATAACAAGGAAATTATCTACGATGGAAAAATTGTCAAGCAAAAGGAGATAGAAATGAAGCTACAAGAGATAAACATGCAACTCCTTTTTGCAGCCATCTCAATGAACCAATGAAATGAGAGATTTATGTTGAGTTGCTAGAAAAAATTAAGATAAATTACAATATTAGTTAAATTAAGACTTATGATTATGTAGCTTTTCAATTATATAATGTTATTTGTCATTATAATGTATTTTATTATTTGATGTTTGAAATTATGATATGTTGTTTTTACTCATTTAGTTTGTTAAAGTTAACATGAAACCATTGCTGCTAGCCATTAAAAACTAGTTGTTACAAATTAGCCATTACAAAGTAACTGTTAAAAATTAGTCGTTACAAACTAGCCGTTAAAAATGAGTTATTACAAAAATATATTTCATTGTCTATAAAAAGCTTGAATCTCATACCCATTCACCATCTACTTTGAAAACATTTCTCCATCTACAACTAATAGTAAAACATCCATTACTTAATATAGTTGGCAACTCCGATGAACCCAACATGTCTTGTGACCCTGCTGACAATTGGATTGAAGAGTTTTTGTTTGATGATTTGGATGAATGAAATCTTGAACTTATTCTCTATACGTATGCAGAAAGTTCTTCCTCCAAATCTCGTAGGATGATAGATAGAGACTGTGAAGCAGGACATGAATGTTTAATGAGAGACTACTTCACACTAAATCTGGTGTACCCTTTCAAGACATTCTGGTGAAGGTTTCGAATGAGAAGGCATGTCTTTCGTCTCATTTTTAAATCCCTCTCAAGTTTTGATCCATATTTCTAGTAAAGAGTCAGTGTAGTAGGGATAAAAGGCATTGCCCCTGTAAAAATGCAAGGCTATTATTTGAATGTTGGCATATGGTGTATCAGTTAATGTCAATGACAATTATGTGTGGATATGGGAGAGCACTGCAATTGAGTGGTTAAAGAAGTTCATCGAAGATGTGATTTTGATATTAAAGAGTGAATATTTACGTAACTCGAACTCAGACGATATCCAACGGATGCTATAGATTGGGGAGGCCTGCGACTTCCCTGGTATGATGAGTAGCATTGTCCGCATGTATTGGTAGTGGAAAAACAGTCCACAAGCTTGGAAAGGGATGTATATGAATGGTTATAAAGGGATTCTAACTATGATCCTAAAAGTTATGGCTTCATCGGATCTATGGATATGGCATGCATTTGTTGGAGTTGTTGGTTCGAATGACATCAATGTGTTAGATCAGTCACTGTTGTTTGATGAAGTGTTTGCTTGTCGTGCATTACAGGTAAATTACACTATGAACAATAATAATTACATTATAGGATAACATTTGTCAAAACAATCTTCTGACTGCAGGGGGATAATAGGAAGTTATTTGTGCAATATCAAGGTTAATGAAAGGACATGAAGCAAACATTCAAAGTGTTGGTTTGCAATAATATATGACCCTTCACGATTTTAGTACAAGGACGACATTACAAGAATAATGAAAGCCTCCATCATATTGCATAATATGATTGTTGAGGATGGGAGAGATATATATGCCACGAACTTTGATCAACTCATCTCTTACAATGATTTTGAGAACAACTTATCACAATCGGAGCAGGGCGAGGAATTTTTCGATCCATATGAAAGGTATATCAAAGAAATATTCAATTTCGTGACAAACAAAAGCATCGACAACTACAAGAAAACTTATTGAAACAGATCTAGCAATTCCACAATGCCAATTAAATTAAGACTTATGATAATGTAACTTTTCAATTATGTAATATTATTTGCCATTGCAATGTATCTTATAATTTGATGTTTGGAATTAGAATATGTTGTTTTTAATTATATAGCTTGTTAATATAATGAAAATATCATTTTATTTAATGAGAATTAATTTTCAATTAAAGTAATTTAAAATTTTAAAATATTTTATTTATTATTTAATCCCAAAAATTACATTACATAATTAAAATTTACTTAGAATAGTTAATAAGTATTTAATAAATTAAATAAATAAATTATTTACATAAATAATTTCATTATTAATTCATAAAATAAATTCATAGTTAAAATTAAATTACTAAAAATTATTCATAATATATAAATTTTAAAAAAAATTAATTTATTGGAGAACCAAGTCACACTTTTTTTAATACTCTCATTTTATGACATATAATGTTTATGTGGACATAAATAGGTCCCATAAAATAGAACTTAATCAATGCTTTAAGGAAAGCCTTTATTTCAAATATAGGCAAATTTAATGCTAGAACTTTTGACCTTTCATGTGGCTAAAGGGGGAAGTGTGAAACTTCTAGAGGCTCCATCCAAGCAAGATGGCTCACAACTTGTTGAAGCTAAAAGGAAAAAAAAAATTTTTAGCCCCTGAACTTTATGTGTTTTATGCATTAAGGACTATGAACTTTTATTTGATGATATTGAACCCTTCAATTATACGAGTTGGTGACATTAAATCCTTTTTTTTTATAAAAGTTAAATGCGTATTTTCAATTGTCATTAAAATCGCATTGCTGCTGAAGCAAAACAGTGGTTTTTATTGATGAAAAGTTAAAAAATAACATATTTTTTTGGCTCTTGAACTTTATGTGTTTTGTGCATTAAACACCTGAACTTTTATTTAGTGATATTGAGCCCCTCAATTGACAGCCCATGAAAATCACGCATTTAACTGCTGCCATAAAAAGGCTCAAAGTTACCAACCCGTACAGTTGAAGGGCTCAATGTTACCAAATAAAAGTTTAGGAGCTTAATATACAAAACACATAAAATTCATGGGCCAAAAAATGTGTTATTCCTAGCTAAAATAATCAAATGTTGCCATTAATGATACGAGGGAGCAATCATCATTATGCCTTCTCCTTCAACAAAGGTGATCATGATTCATGCAGATGAAGGGTCAAAAGACAGAAAAAAAAATAAAAGCTTAGGACTTACATGGAGAAGTACACCACCAGAAAACAAGCTGATGGTCGGTGTAACTATGTGTGCCACGTAGGTTTAAGGCAACCAATGACTTCATTAATTCTTATAAAGCTGATGGAGATGAAGGAAGTTGAAAAGCTTGTAACAATGCCAGCAAATGTTCCCCCCCCCCCCCCCACAAAAAAAAGGGTTTAATGTCACCAACTCGTATAATTGAAGGGTTCAATATCATCAAATAAAAGTTAAAAAAGTTAAATGCGTATTTTCAATTATCATTAAAATCGCATTGCTGCTGAAGCAAAACAGTGGTTTTTATTGATGAAAAGTTAAAAAATAACATATTTTTTTGGCTCTTGAACTTTATGTGTTTTGTGCATTAAACACCTGAACTTTTATTTAGTGATATTGAGCCCCTCAATTGACAGCCCATGAAAATCACGCATTTAACTGCTGCCATAAAAAGGCTCAAAGTTACCAACCCGTACAGTTGAAGGGCTCAATGTTACCAAATAAAAGTTTAGGAGCTTAATATACAAAACACATAAAATTCATGGGCCAAAAAATGTGTTATTCCTAGCTAAAATAATCAAATGTTGCCATTAATGATACGAGGGAGCAATCATCATTATGCCTTCTCCTTCAACAAAGGTGATCATGATTCATGCAGATGAAGGGTCAAAAGACAGAAAAAAAAAATAAAAGCTTAGGACTTACATGGAGAAGTACACCACCAGAAAACAAGCTGATGGTCGGTGTAACTATGTGTGCCACGTAGGTTTAAGGCAACCATGACTTCATTAATTCTTATAAAGCTGATGGAGATCAAGGAAGTTGAAAAGCTTGTAACAATGCCAGCAAATGTTCCCCCCCAATTAGCTTTCCCTTCTTTTGGACAAAGCAAGAGTTTAAATTTTGATAAAACTGGGTGTATAAGCAACAAGTAAGAAGGCAATAAAGAAAACATATCATTTAAATTATTTAGTGACTTCAACTCTTCAAGAACATATAAGAATTCATAATTCAATCACATGATTTCACTTTCAACTAACATTTAGATACAGGAAATGTTGTTTTCAACTTAACGAATAATAGAAAAATCATTTAAGACTGGAAACAAATGTACAAATGTATAACTCTAAAACATGTTGGAAACAATTAGAAACTATGAGAGAAAAAGTAGGACATATTTTGAGCTTATCTCACATTAGAGTTATGTACCAATGAGAAAAAAAGCTTAGCATAAATGTAATATAAAATTTTACTCAAGCAAATGTATTGGTTGAAACCCAAACCCAAACCTAACACCATTGATGAATGCATCTCCATTTGCAACTCATAATCATATCAATCCATTGATTTTAGATCAGTTTAGGTTTATTTGATTGAAAGAAAGTAAACTTCTTCCAAATGCAAAAATTGTCCATTCAAACACCTAATAAAAAAAAACAAAGAAAAAACAGAAATTAAACCATAAACTAGAAAGATTAAAATGTTTAGACACCATTACTGAAGGATTTGAATAACAAAAACGAAAATGGTACTCGAACTAAATCATTTCAACTCGCCACCAGTAATATGAATTTTTGAAGTCATTAGCAAAACCACAAAAACCAACAATCAAGAACTTCGTAAGATAAAAATTAGAAAAAAAATTTAATAAAATATGCAAGATATTAAAGGTCTTTTTAGCATCAATATTTTTCCTGTTTTTCAACACTAAAAGTTTGTCTTGATACATGAGTCGGTGAAACAAAGGAAACCAATTCAATGATTTTCTCTTATTATTGCCATCTTTTTTTTTTAAATACTAAAGAACAAAATTAAATAATTTTTTATAATAGTTTTTTATTTTAAATTTGGAAAACAAAAACTAAAAACAACCACCATATCAAATAGGCCTTAATAATTGGATAAAAAAAATGAGAAAGGGTCATTTCTCATGTTTTGTCTACCATTTCTAGGTGATTGGCTGATGACCCAGAGAGAAGTGGAAAATAACATAATTGACTAAATCCCATTGCAAAACAGCCAATTTATAGTGAAAAAAGACAATATTTAGAAACACTTGATCTGCAGCAAGACCTACGCACATATAAAATTGCTAAAACATCACAGTAAAAATTACTTGTTACTAATATTAAATTTCCTAACATGCCTAAAGCAAGATCATAAAGCTTGAAATGGCAGTTTCTTGGCAAAGAAAGTCATTGTGAGCAACATAAAAAGATTACTAGGTAAAAAGCATCACTATATTGTTGATTTGGCAAGATTAAAGCACACGAAGCCATAAGCACTATACTTGCTCCAATCTTAAACAAGGAACGCAACAATGAGCCAAGCCAAAGGGGACACTGGCTGCAAGCTAGGTAGCACAGAAGCGATTACAATATGAAATAAACAACAGAAAACAGCATTTCTCAAAAAAATAAAAAACGAAGATGTTGGGAACCATGTAAACATAAAAAAAAATATTGGGGTATTCTTATAAATATTAGTTTAGATATTAATTTTCATATAAAGACATTTAAAAGAAATAGATTCTCAATTTAATTAATAAAAAACTAAAGATTTTAATAAATTCAAATATTTTTACATCTAATTTTTTTAACAATGATATAAAACCATATTAGATAATTAGTATAAGACTAGGTTAACCAACCCAACATCTAACGAATGTAAACACATACGAAAATCCAAAATTTTGTCTTTATTCCTCCACTTAAAAACAAAATCCAGCCACAGCCATTCATAAATCATCACCTCCTTGCATAAATCAAAACCAAGCAAATGCATATAATAAGCAAGTGAAAAACAATACAAAATTTCCACAAAAGAATTGCAGAATGAGAGAGAGAGAGAGTGCAATACTAGGAGCAGAACCAACACACAATAGAGCAAGCCCAGTTGCCGCCGCTGCCAATCTTTGCGGAGCAGGAAATGGACCAGATAAAAACACATGCATTTGATTGATGATTTCATAATGACATTTGTTGTAATCTATTTTTTAAACAATAATAATAATAATATTGAGACAATAATTAAAAAAGAAATAAATAAAATTATTAATAAAATATTTATAATTTTATTTACTATTATCCATACAAATATACAATAATTACATAGATAAAAATATCTTAAAACAAGGAAAAAGAACAATCATGCTTCCCTGCAATGTTTTTTGCCAGAATTTCTGAAAAAAAGAAGAAAAAAATAAATAGTCAATAGGAAATTCCTTCGGTATAAAAAGACTAAGAAAAACACAGTACAAAAAAAAAAGAAAAAAAGGGATAGAAAAAAAAATGAGAGAAAAGAGAGAAAGGAAAATAGAAAGAAAAAAAAAAGAGGGGAGCACAAGACTGAAATATTAATACATAAATACACAAAAAACACAAGAACATAGAAAAAATAGAGATACTAAAGAAAAGGGAGATACACAGAAAAGAGTGAAAATTGAGAGCAAAAAAAATTATAGAATTTTTTGGTGGAGAAAATTTAAAATTTTATTAAATACAGGAAGTGTAATTAAAAAAAAATCAAAGCAAACAACAGGAGAAATCCAATAATTATTAATAATCAAATATCATATAATCAGGTACATACACTGCAAGTTTTAATTTTTATATTGAAAATTTTTGAATGTTAATATATTTGTTTATTTTGATTTTTTTTGGAGAAAGTGTCAAATAAGTAGTTTTGTTGAATATATATACTAGAAATGGTAAAATTGCAACACTAGACACAAACTTATAAATATTAATCACTTCCAACGCCCACAAATATCCATATATAAATCCAGACGACAATATGCGAATATATAATTATCATAAAAAAAATGTGTCCTAACAAATTAAACAAATAAAAAAAGCATGTAAAAACCATAAATATGTTTCAACTGAGAATATTGTTTCATCTTATTCATGAAGGCTAATAAACATAGAATAAAAAGAGTATATAAAAATAAATCAAACATAAAAATTGAGAGAAAATATTAGATCTTTTTTTTAAAAAGAATATATAATTTTAGATTTTTAAATAAATGTCTGGTTCAATTTTTTTTAGAACAAAACAAAAAAATGAAATCAAGCTCATATCAGTGCAAAATAAATAAATAAATAAAATAAAAATAAAAAAATAAGAACAAGAATCTTTATGGACATTTAAAAAAAAAAAGAAAACTCAATAGATAAGAAAAAAAAAGAACATGCATTAAAAGATACAAAAAGAAACTAAAAACAAAGAAATATTTGGATTTGTACCTCATTATACACTGGTGGAGAATAAAAAAAATTAGATGCTTAAAACAGTATTTAAAATTTTTTAGAGCCAAGACAGTATATAAAGAATTTCTATTTGAGCTTATAAAAGAAAGAAGAAGGGATAATAAAAATGAGAAAGAGGACCGACGGCAACAAAAAAAAAAGTTGAAAGAGTTATATATATGAAAGAAATTTAAAGTTTGATTAAACGGTGAGGTTTTGCAATATTAGCTGTTTATCCAAACTACCCATTTGTTAATTTTTTTTTTTCAAATCCCAGTTGTGGGACAAAGTTACAATTATTTGCTTACTTTTTAGTATATTAAGTGATTTACAACAATAGCCACACAGTCATTTCAATTTTTTTTTCATTTTAGCCTTCTCATTTTTTTTACTTTTCGTTCTTCTTGTTGTTGTATATATACATATATTGTCTTTTTATTTTATTTTATTTTAAATAAGATAAGAAATAAATGATAAAAAATACATGAGATTAAAATGATTATTAAAATTTTACTAAATTGGTGACATTATAATATACAAATATTTTTTATGTAGAAATCTCAATTAGAAAATTCGATAATTCTAATCTTTTAATTTTATTACTAATCTTGGTATAGATCAAATTAAGATAATGCAATAGTTATTATGTTCAAACAATGGGTATAATAAATTATTAAATAATCTTAAAATTTATATTAAAAGAATAATAACCTATAAACAATAAACATAGTAAAATGGTTAAATTTTTTATACAATAAAAGGGTTACATTTAAAATATGAACTTCATAATAACAACAATAACAATTACAACAATAGTAAAAATATTTGAATTACGAGGACTTTGATTCTGTTAAGCGAATACGCAGGCATTCGAAATCAAATTTCAAATTTAAATCCACCTCAATAAAAAAATAAAAAATTTTATAAAAAAAATAATAAATATATATTAATTAGTGAATAACAAAAATAGAAAAATAGAAAAATATTTAATAAAAATATGAAATTAAAATAGTCCAGGGAGTGGGCATAATTTAAAAAAAAATTAATCATCATAAATTTAACAAATATTAAGTCAAAAAATCATTATATTTAGATAGTGAATGTAAGGATTAAATTAATAACCAATAATTAAAATATATGCCTACAAAGATAATAAAATCATTAAAAATAATAAAATTAAAAATAATAAATTATAATAATAATACTTATTTTCAGACAGTTGATACAATAGAATAAAAATAAATTAATATTTATATTCAAAAGTAGATATAATTATTCTTGTAAATAAAAAATAAATAATAAAATATCAAAATAATTATAGTACTAATTTTTGGGCGCTGTAGGATATTTTTTCTTCTCTACACATAATCAATTCCCCGAACTTAGAAACATAGACTATTACTAAGTGTCCAATCAAATTTTATAATTGATTGGTAGTGAATCATAACACACATAAAAAATAATAATAATAACTAAATATAAGCCGATAAAAATCAAATTAAATTTTATATACCGCTAGCTCCACATAGCCCCGTGTGTGACAACTAGCGACTCCACTGGAGACTAGCTAGTTACTAAATAGAGGGGTTAAGCTATATATATTATGATGTTTATATTTTATTGATTGTGTTTTAAGATTTATTTAATATTTTTTATATATATTTCTGAAATATTTAATTACGTCCATATTATTATATGCGTATTTTAACATATAAGTCTCTTATCACAGACTCACTTAAAGGTCAGGAAGTGACCTATTATCCTAATAGGCTTAGTATGGGGATGTAGTAGGGCTTCCTTCATGGGAAACCCATTAAGGCCTCTGAAAAATTTTCACTCAGACTGTCATTTAGTCTGTATTGGCTAAGAGAGAGCTTGCTAGTCTAAATTATGGATGATAGTGAGATTATCCACAGTCTGAGAATCTCAAACCTGGTGAAATAAGGTGGATCTTTACTGTTAGAAATAGAACTCAATCATTCACATCTTTAGATAAACCTGTTGTGACTTCTTCCAAACTCGTTTAGGATCAATAAATAAAAAAAATTTATATTTAAGCTCCTATATTTGCTCGCTATCTTTCAAGTCACGGTGTATTTTTTCCTTGTCTTAGAAGCCTTCCTCGTGATCAATGGTAATTCATCTTTTTAATAATTATTGTGTAATTTTTACATCACATAGCATTGTAGCTTTACATGACATAACATTTCAAATTTTATCACAAACAAATTTGCATACCGATACAATGATTTATCAAATGACTAATAAGCATGTGTTTTTTTTTTTTAGAAAAAGGAACATTTATGCACTCTTGTTACCATCCGAAATGAATAACCATAATGGGGTTGTTTTAGATATATCTGAAGCAGAGGCCATAAAAAAATTAGAGTCAACACAAAAAACAGAAGGGGATTGTGTTCCTACAAGAGTCATGGTCCAACTTTGGACATTAGAAGACGTAAACTTCCAAAAAAATGATTTAAGGGCTTTAAAAGAAATTTGGGACAGTATGAGACAACAACAAAGGATCTAATTTAATGAGCAGTTTGGATGGATTGCTTACCTTATGTACACTCCGATATTTTTGCCTATGCTAAAGGCCATGCTAAATTACTGGGATCCATGCTATCACTGTTTCACATTTGGACAATTAGACCTAGTGCCTACAATACAAGACCATCGGATCATAACCAACATATTAGAAAAGAAAGATATTAAGCCGTATGCACATAATAAGAGGGAACTAGGTAGAAGACAATTGGCCAAGATCATGAATGTGCATGCAAGTGTGGTAGAAGGATGGGAAAGTCCATAATCTAAGGTCATTCATGTGGAACCCTTACCAAGATTTGTGAAAATTAATTTAGATCGAAAGGAAGGATTTCAGATTTTGGCTCTGCTCATTTATGAAATGGTCCTATTTTCGAAAGAATTGAACTCTATAGATCCCAAAGTGATCACTCTCTTTACTAGTGTAATAAGAGGGACAAATCCAGTCATTAGTATAGTGGCAGAAACAGTGAGGTCTTCAAATCATTGCAGGAAATAAGGAAGCGGACAATTCACAGGTTGTGCCATTTTGTTGAGTACATGGGCTCTAACACATTTTAACTTCCCTCCTCAATTCCAGTTTTCTATTATTGAGTATAAGCCAGAATACAATGCTACAAAAAATCATTTGACAAAGTTTGGATCGGCAGAGTGACCTAAGTAGCCCCAAGCAAAAAGCAATGGTTAAGATTTCTAAAATAGATAAAAGAAGAAGATATATCCTAGTTAGCCTTTTGGAAGGATAGACAATCATTAACGTACAGTTGTGGCAATTTTTCATGGGTGCCTATAATAGAAATATGGGGGGTCACCTCATATGCACCTGCAATGATAAGAATACAGTTGGGATCTTCACAGTTCATTCCTCAAACAATAGGTTTGGATCACATAGACTTTGATTATGGGAATGAGAAATCATCTGCCAAAGTTGGTAAAGTCTTGGATGCATGGCATATTGTGAGAAAGATAAGATCCGAAGCTTAAAGAGACTTAGTGACTCAGGGTTACTTAGAATGGCACCAAAAAAGAGGAAAATGGTTCATCCCTCCGATAGTAAGGATGCACATTGAACCTTCCATATCAAATGAACATGTTCTTATTGATGAAGCAGTCATGGAAAAAATGTCTTCACAGATGATAAAGATATAGCATATTGGATTCGAGAGACTGTAGAGGCTAAGAAAAAGACTTTTGGGCTTCATAGGGAATGAAAAGCTTAAATATGAAATAGCAAAAATCTAGATGCAAGAATCCAACATGATGAAAAGGAAGATGACAATCTTGGAAGTATATAGAAGAGCTTTTGAAACAGAGCAAGAAAATAATAAGTTAAAGGGAGAAATACTTATACTCCAATAGCTGTTAGATGGGTATAATGAAAGGGAAGAAAGCATGAAAAGTGAGATAAAAGCTCTAGTCAAGGAATTATGCCAACAGCAAACTAATGTCCAAAATTTAGTATGGAAAATTCAAGCATATCAGGAACATATAGATTAATTCACTGCTTCTATAGATCAACTTTTGGCTGAGAAAAATGATTTAGCTACATGCCTGAGAGCATATAAGGAAGACTATATCTTTTATCAAGATAATTTTATTAGGGTATGTACCCAGGCTGATCATCTCACTGAAAAATTGAAAGAACTAGCTTAACAAGCAACCTCAATGACTCAAGAAGTGAACCATACGAAGATAATTTACATGCCTGTAGGACCATATGGACAGGAGCTCTATAATTTGCTGAAAATATGTATAGAGAGCTTTCCTATTACAGAAGATTCAGATGAAGGTCAAAAAGAGTTAACAGAATTTGATTCCTTCTGTAATTTGATAATCAATTTTTTTTGTAATATGTAAAAGAATGATCAATTATATATGTTATTTTGTTTTATTACTTATTAAAAAAAATGAGTTTGCTTAATTGTTGCATTATGATTCAAATGAAAATTGGTCGATAAAAATATTTTCTAATGCAAAATAAATATACCATCAGGAACGTTAATATAGACTGACTTTCGAAAAATGAATCTGAATTAACTCACCGTTACGGGACTTTTTCAATCACCATATTTATGAAAAACCAAGCCCAAGAAGAAATGAGGCGTGATATCGACCAGATATAGGATAGGTTGGAAGAAGTTTGAGAAATAAAAAATTAATCTGCACAACTCATGGAATTAATCAAAGGCAAAAACACTATAGAAACTGTGTCTAATGCCTCAGGATCAGGAACCCTAATAGCCCCTCCTTTTACAGTTGCCATGGGAGATCCTTCATATCCATCAGATTTTATCCTATAATATAAGCCAGCAGAAGGGGACCAAGTAATAGTACTCATCCAACAGAAAATGTGTGCGCTTCTCAACCTTTTCAAGGAATGCAACAAGGGGGCAAGCAAGAGAAACTTAAATAAATCCAAGGCCTCCTTTTTTTTTTTTTCTTGAAGAGCCCATAATAAATCCAGATTTAGATGACCCAAAGGTGCAAAATAATTTCAAAGGAACTAGTCCTGAGCCTGTCTCGAAAAAGATAGAATGGCTAGAGGATCATTTAAAGGCAATTGAAGGAGTTAATGTGTTTGGAACCACTGACGCATCCCAGCTGTGCCTGGTATGTGATGTGACCATACTACTAAAGTTTAAAACTCTAGACTTTGAAAAATATGATAGGCTATCTTGTCCTCAAAGTCATCTATAAATATTATATAGTAGAATGGCAGCATACATCAATAATGAGAAATTAACGATTCATATTTTTCAAGAAAGTCTTACAGGACCGGCAATGAGGTGGTTGTGAGCGGGGATTTTTGCCCCCACTCCAGGTGGAATGGTTCTTACGACTTCGGCACTGTTTAGGCTCAGTTCCTTAGAGAACACGGACCTAAGTCCGGAGAAAATGGAGTCGCCACCTGGATGGGCTGGGAAAAAGAAAGGGGTGGATGACTCGATTCTTGAGAAATCCCCAACCCCCTAATGGGTTCGGAAAGTTGGGTACGTGTGGGGAAGGTGAGAAATGGCCCAGCACCCCCACAACGCCTGGTTCATTGGAACCGGCCTCCTTTACAGGTCTTAATATTATAAAATTCTTAAGTATAACAACATTATCCATATTACACACAATAATTAAAAGAAAGCATCATTATATTAAAATCAAAGCAATGTCCAAACAAAGCAAATAAATGGATACCCATCCAAGGATGGAAACATGTCCTCACATCACATGCCTAAATAGGACACCCACCGAAAGGTAGAAACATGCCCTTTACATAGGTTCTAAAATAGAAAAGCAAATTAAATTACATGATGTTTAACTAATGAGGTACCCACCAAGTGAAAACATACCTCTTACAACATTTGGAAATCTAAATAAATTGATAAAAGTAAATAACCATTCATCATAAATAAATCATTCATCAAAGGTATTTAAATATCAATAAAAAGTAAACATCCATCCATAAAAAATTAAATAAACCAAGTATTGAACTTAAAGAAATTAAAGCATAAGAAATAAAACAAAGCATGATCAAATATGGAATTGAATAAGGTAAATAAAAATCCAAATTATATCTACTGTTTCCATTTAGAATCCTTTATTTCATATGTTTAGGGTTTTGGATTTTTGAAATTAAGCTACTGTGACTTTTTTATGGAATTAAAATAGATTAAAGTTTTATGTTTTAAAAGGTTGGTAAGACTCTTTGATTAAACAAATTAAGGTTTGAATGGTGAAATCATGAAACTAGGGTTTTAGACACTTTAAAATACTTTTGATTTGTGGTTTTAAATGGTGATTTCAAGCTTACTGTGTAAATTTAAAATATTTATGTTTTTATGGTTTTTAATGTTTTAAAGGATTAAGGTTTAGAAAAAGTTAAGGTTTAAGGTTTTAAAGGAGTTAGAGTTTACTATTTTAGGTTTAGAAGTTGAATTTGGGTTTAGGAGCTTTGAATTAGGGTTTCGGGTGATGAATTGGCTTCTAGAATTTGGAAAACAATTTGATAATTTTATGAAGTTTTATGAATTTAAAGAAACGGATTAAAGTTTTTATAAATAGAAAAGATATTTTTTAAAACCTTTTGAAAGAAACATAACCAAGTTTAAAATTTTGAAAGAAACAAAATTAAATTTTAGTTTTGTTGAAAAATATGTTAAATTAGAGTTTTAAGATTTTAAAGAAGTAAAAATAATAATTTTAAGCTTTTTTTGGAAAATAAAGCAACATATTAGTATTTTTAAACTTTGAACAAAGGGAATTAAGGGTTTATGGTTTTTGAATTAAAAGACATCATTTATTAGTTTATGCTACTGTGTCAAATATAAAGAAATTAGAATTTCATACTTTATTTTGTAAGTTGCACCAAAATTGCTTCTTGGATGAACAAACTCCAAAAGACCAGCCTTTTTGCCTTTTGAATCCCTTAAATCGTGTTTCTGCTACTTTAAATATCAATTGAATTCAAGCTTTTCCTTCACGGATTTGGATTTCCCTCCTACTGTCCCTATTTTTTGATTTTCGGCCTCTTCTTTTTTTATTGGCTTTGGTCCTTATTTATAGAGGTTTCATATGGTTTACTCCTAATTAATCACGGCAAATAATATTGATAAGAAAAGGAAGTCGAAACCTAATTGAATTAGGTTTTGAAAATTTTGCGTAGGAAAAATTGCGCTGCCGAAAAAAATTGCCGCAAGAAAAAATGCGCTGGTGAAAAAATCTGCGGCAGTGGGCGAGCTGTGGGCGTCACCCGCAGGAAAATCCTGCGAGCGAAATGGCTTGGGTCATTTCGCCCGTAGGTAATTTCTGCGGGCGAAATGCCCACGGGCCCACTCGACGATTTTTTCTTCACCGATTTTTTCGACGCCGATTTTTATTTTTATTTTTTTGACTTTATTTGTTTATTTTTATTTTTTATTAATAAAAATTAGATACTAAAGCAAAAATTATTTAAAAAAAATTATTTTGGACCAATTAGACAATAAAAATTATTTCGAGCTAAATAAAACATATTGGACCGGACTGGGTAAAAAATTAAGGGTTTACAGTTCGCCCCCTGCTTGAATGATCTGAAACCTTAGTGAAAGAGAGTGAAAAGCAATAAGACTTAATTTTTGAGATTTTAGATTCTGGACCCACTTTGAGTTCTGGACTCAAGGATAAATTATAGGTTATAGACCTAAAGAAAATTTGGATTCTGGACCCGATTTGAGTTCTGGACTCAAGGATAATTCTAGATTCTGGACCTAAGAAAAAATTGGGTTCTGGACCCGATTCGAGTTCTGGACTCAAGGATGATTCTAGGTTCTGGACCTAAGGAAAATTTGGGTTCTGGACCCGGTTCGAGTTCTGGACTCAAGGATGATTCTAGGTTCTTGACCTAAGAAAAATTTGGGTTCTGGACCCGGTTCGAGTTCTGGACTCAAGGATAATTCTAGGTTCTGGATCTAAGGAAAATTTGGGTTTTGGACCCGGTTCGAGTTCTGGACTCAAGGATGATTATAGGTTCTGGACCTAAGGAAAAATTTGGGTTCTGGACCCAGTTTGAGTTCTGGACTCAAGGATGATTCTAGGTTCTGGACCTGAGGAAAAATTTGGGTTCTGGACCCGGTTCGAGTTTTGGACTCAAGAATAATTCTAGGTTCTAGACCTAAGGGAAATTTGGGTTCTGGACCCGAGCTAAGTTTCGGACTTAGAAATAATTCTAGGTTCTGGACCTAATGGTAATTTTGGGTTCTGGACCCGAGCTAAGTTCTGGACTTAGAAATAATTCTAGGTTCTAGACCTAAGAAAATTTTGATTTTTGGACCCGAGCTAATAATTTCAAAAGTTTGAATAATTTTTATGCATATGTCTTCTTCTTACCCCATGCGTGTAAAAATATTTATATACACGCAATTATTTGAATGATTAAAGTGAATAATTGAATTTACTGTTTATTTACTGTGTAGTTACTATTCATGCACTATTTACTATTCATAAATAGTAAGTTTACTATTCGCAAATAGTATCAAATAGTAATTACTATTGGAAATAATAATTTTACTATTCACCAATAGTAATACTATTTATGAATAGTAATACTATTTATAAATAGTAACATTTACTATTCATCAATAGTAATACTATTCATAAATAGTAAAAAATTACTATTCATGAACAGTTTTGAATTTGATTTTTTGCTTGCCGTTCCTCTATAAAAGGCCACCAATCCTTCATTTCATTTCACAATTTCAATTTCAATTTCGTAATTCTCTCATATTTCTTTTCAATTTTAGCATATATTTTTCAAAAACAATGCATGCTTCGAGGTCGGGGACTCATTCTAATGCCGAGTTATTGGATTTTATTCGGCATCATGAAGATAAAAATTTAGATATACTGGCCGGAATGCCGCTCCATCGCAGTTCCAATCCAAAGAGCGAGGTAATTATTATTCTTTTTTTTATTCTTTTTTTTATTCTTTTGTCTTTCTATTTTGTGCCTTTTTATCGTATATATTTTTATACTTTGTTGTTATTATTTGTTATTATGAAAAATAAATTAATTTAAGTAGATAGAATAATATGTACTTACCTGGTATTAACTTACCTGGGTCTGTGTTAGCATGATTGTTGCATTGTTCGGGCTAGAGGGTGCATTTACAAAGCCCGACAATAGTATGATATAGTGCCTTCTCCGGTAAGGCGGATTATCCGAGATTTGCGGCTTTGAGCAGTTCATCTTACAATTGCCATCCGAAGAATATCAGATAGACCGAAGCGTAGTCCAGGTGCTTGCAGAGCGATGACTGGATACAACTCACACTTTTCACTTGCCCATTGGGTAGATGACAATTGGTCCGGTCGATTTTACTGCCATAACCGGCCTTCGATATGATAGTGCTCCGGTTCCTTTGACCAATGAAATTTTAACATTTGAAGAAATTCAGGAATTAATTGGTATGGAACCATCATATAAAGGGCCTTTTAAGATAAAAATCGAGCCGATTCATAGTTATTGGATTAACTACGAAGGTCGGGTTGGCAGAAACAAGGCCGACCAGTATGCTCAAGGATTTTTATTATATCTGCTCGAGTCGACCATCTTAGGTAGCACTGAATCGTCCATTCACTTGTCAGTGTTGAGTGCCCTTTCTTATCTCAGAATGGTACCATCTTTTGGCTGGGTTGAAGCTGGTCTCGCATGTCTTTACCATGGTCTTGATAAGCTTTGCCGAAACAAGAATTCTTTTGTCGGCTTGATGGCGGTTGTCGAGGTATTCTTTCTTCCACCAATGTCTTTTCCCCTCTTTTCTTGCATGAATGTGATCTTTATTGTTATTGTAGATATGAGCATATGAACACAACCTTGTGAGGGTACCCGGCATTTCCCGAGAGAGAATTGGGTATCCGAGATTAAATTACTGGTTATCCGATCGTGTGGATGTTCCTGGCTCTCATCATGTGCATACTCATCGCTTTGTGTTGAGCCGCTTAACCTGGGATCAGGTAAAATAACATTAGTATGCTTTAAATTTTATGTGAAAGTTTTACTTACCTTATGTTATCCTGTAGGTGAATTTGGCCTGGTGGAATCCAGAAGAGCGAGCAAACTGGTCTCCTTTGATGAGGGCTACACTGTCTTTCCAACATTCTCGCCGAATTATTGTTGGCCCAGCATTTAGTGGCTGGTTTCTCGGGGAGAGAGTTTATGAATGGTTTCTCGGTCTAAAGCAGCGAAGGTTTTCGATGCAAATCTTGGAATATACTTTAAATATTATGTCGATGCAGGAGGATGCATGGTGGTCAGCCCGGTATGGTTATGGTGCCTAGTCATTTCTCCATTCACCCGGTCCATTTTATGCCCTTTTATTCAAATAAGACTCTTGAACTTTCATGTATCTCCTGTTGGTGTGCGGGAGATTTTCAACGAAAATGAGGGTAGATATGAGGAGGAACATCACGGAGATGCAGGAGAGTCTATTCCACATCTCGGGGCCAGTACTTCTCAGGTAAAACTTTTACCACTTTTCCATTGCAACTGCTTTTCCTTTCTTTGATTCTTTAATGATTGTTGTAGGTTGTTGGCTCGTTTGATCATGAGGCTGGACCTTCTTTCACTGTCCCTTCGTTTGCTCATTCTAGCCCGCCGGATATGCTATCTCATCCGTAGGGTATTGATATGAACTACCTGGTACGTTCCTTATTTCATAATAGTTTATGCTATATGTATGCATGATTATGTATGCTCTTACCTTTTCCTTCTTGGCTCACAGCGGATGCTCGAAGAAAAAAATAAGAAACTTCAAGAAGCGTTAGCTGCAAGTCGCCAGCAGGCTTCTCATTTTGAAAGTTTATATCATCAATCCGAATAAAATTTTTGGAATTTCTGATTTCGGGGGATGAGGGATCCCGGCGCTTCTTCATCAAGAGGCCCCCAGACTGATGAACATGAGATCCTTTCGTCTGCTTCTGATGAAGACCATGACAGATCAAAACTCCCAGGCAATAGGGATTTTAGTGCTTCTGCTTCGGGCGGACTCGGGACGAGTGATTTGTCCCCTCCTCCAATAGGCGACAATTTTTTCAAGTCTTTATTTGGTGACCTACCACCACCTTCTTAGTGATATGTAAATATTGTAGCAATTGTAAAACATTGAAAAATATACAATTTTTCTCTTTACTATAACTCTTTTCTTTTTCTTTTTTTTACAGTACATCATAATTTCATAATTAATATCCACCTTATTTGCTTAAACCAAATCCAACGTGGTAAAGGAAATTGTCACCAATTCCTTTCCTTATGTCATATGGTCTTATCCTTCCCCATCACCTTTCTTTATCACCTTTGGAAAATGTTTATTTTCTTCTATATAAATCACCTTGCATGCCCCTTTTAATACAAAAATCAAAATTCTTTTCTCTTTCAACGTGAAGACCCTTTTAACAATTTTGGTTCTCCTTTATTCATCAACCATGACCGAGCACCATTTAAAGAAAATAAAAATTCTATTTAAGAATATGGATGCCATCCATTGGAAGCAAATTTCATGGTCAAAGCTTGATGTTTTAAAATATTTTCAAAATGTCAAATTGGACCACTCCTTCTTACATGCCGTGGCTTCCTTGTAGGATACGAATTCTAGGGTATTTAGAATTAATGGCTTTGAAATGTGTCCCTTGATTGAAGAATTTGAGGCCATCCTTGGATATCCAAATAATCAACAAATGGTGTTACCCACATTGATTTCCAAGACTCAATAGAAGATGCAGATGTTATTTCAAATTTCAAAACCCGAAGTTCTTCGGTTGATGAGAGGTGAAAAAAATTCTACTTACTCCTTTAATTGACTTTTGTTTCTCTCATTTGGCTCCTACTAAGGCATGTGGACGCATGATTTATCTTTGCTTGCTCGGCCAATTCTTGCTTGTTTCTTCTGACGGCGATATTAATCCATGAGTATTGGATATTATGGACCAAATGGAAGGAGGCTTATCGCCGATACCTGTGATTTTAGCCGAGACCTTAGTTGGATTAAACCGATTTAAATCAGGATCGACAAAAAGACTGATTGAGAGTCCGTTGCTGCTTCAGGTAATTACCTAAACTTCCCTTTCAGGTTTTCAATTTAGGTTTTCTTTTTCTTTTTTTGCTTTGTTGCTCTGATTTTTGCCTAGTCCGCCCATGCGGGTTTTCGAAATTAGAGAACTGTCTTAATTTTTGCCTAAGCTGCCCTTGTGGGTTTTCAACTTAGCGGACCTTTTTTTTTTCAGATTTAGCTTCAGGAGCATCTTTGTTTACTTGATACTCCCTCCATGGATTTTGCCCGATACCTGCCACGTCATCATTCTGCTAGGAAGCTACTCCATCCTGCTTCTTCATATGCTGACTGGGTTGACTGGATCCACTCACGCTCTGAAGTCAATATCTGTTGGTTGGTACCTTAGTGAAGATTTCTCGTATCACCATGCGGACATACTTGATATATGTTCCCCTTGCTGCTCTTCGTCAAGGTACATGCCATGATCCTCGCCGACTTGGGCGTCAATATGTAGCTGAGCCTCGTGATTCTGACTTTGCTCCCGACTTAGACATGCCTTGCTTGACTGAAGCCTACTTGGATCGATTAAGGCAAAGCTGGCCTGCATGTTACACTTATCGACTGCCATAGATTTTACATTTGTCAATTCAGAAAGTGTATTGTTAGGATGAAAAAAAAATAATTAAAGTAATAAAAGATGCTTCTTTTCTATTTATAATTTGTCATCACTTTTTGCTATTGTGTTTATCTATTTCATCCATATCTGGTCAAATACTTATAACAGTGCACATAGAACAATTTTAATATTAATTCTGTTTTATTAAATTAGGAAACAACCAAACATAAAGCCAGCATACACAAGATCACTCTTGTTGCCAATTAGCCCTTTCGGGTTTTCTAATTGACGATTTTCTCTCATATAGCCCTAATTGTTGCCTAGCCCGCCTTTTGGATTTTTGGAACTAGCGGACTGCTCTAACTTTTGCCTAGGCTGCCCTTTTTGGGTTTTTAACCTAGCGAGCTCCTTTTTTCCTTTTTTCTATCATACATAAAACCTCTTCAACCTGTCAATGTTTACTGGCTCACTAAATTGGTTCCCATCCATGTCTGATAACTTCACCGCACCTTTGCTCATGACTTTTTTCACTACATATGGCCCTTCCTAGCTAGGTCTGAACTTCCCTCTTGGATCAGATACATTAGGCTTACACTGCTTCAACACCAAATCCCTAACTCTGAATTTTCTGACCTTAACCCTTCTATTGTAGGCCCGAGCTATCTTCTTTTGATACAGTTGGTGATGATACAACGCCTTTAATCTTCTCTCTTCTAATAGAGCTAATTGTGTGTATCTGCCTGCTACCCATTCCGTGTCGGGCAGTTCAGCTTCCAAGACTACTCTCAGTGACTTGATCTCAATTTCAATTGGCAATACCGCTTCCATCCCATAAACCAAAGAGAACGGTGTCATCCCAGTAGGTGTTCGCACACTTGTCCTATATCCCCATAAAGCAAAGGGAAGCATCTCTGACCAATCCCTATTAGTCTTGGTCATTTTGGACAAGATTTGCTTAATTGTCTTGTTTGTTTCTTCTACGGCACCATTAGCCTTTGGTCTATAAGGAGAGGACCGATGATGATGGATTTGGTACTTCAAGAATAAATCCTTAACTGCTCCTTGAAACTGTACCCCATTGTCTGATATCACACTGTGCGGGATCCCATATTTGCAGATGAGGTTCTTTTCGATAAACCTAGGCATTTGACTTGCACCCAGCTTGTTGAAGGTTTCAGCTTCGACCCATTTTGAAAAATAATCAACTGCTACTATAATGAAACGGTGACCGTTTGAGGCTGTCGGATGTATCTCTCCTATAATGTCGATACCCCAGGTGGCAAATGGCCAGGGTGAAGACATTGAATGCAGTTCTTCAGGAGGCATGTGATTCAAGTTACCATACATCTGACATTGCTAGCACTTCTTTCAAACTTAATACAGTCTTTCTCCATGGTCAACCAATAGTAACCCTGTCGAATAACCTTCTTAACTAGGGCCAAACCACTCATGTGCGGACCGCAACTTCTCGCATGTATTTCTGACATGATGCGCTCCACTTCAGGCTTTCTTAAACATCTCAAATGCACCCCATCAGGCCATCTTCGATATAACTCCCCATGGAAGGTGATGTATTGCAATGACCATCGCCTTATGGCTCTTCTCTCTTTCTTTGTTGCCCCCGACGAGTATTCTCTTTCTTCCAAAAATCGCCTTATAGTATCATACCACTCATCATGGTCCGTATCAATTTCCATGATTGTTTCATATTTATAACAAGGAGTTGATGTACTGGTCAAAATCAGAGGCTTAAGGAATGGGCTAACAGGGTTTTCCCATACCGAAGCCAATGTGGCTAGGGCATCAGCCATCTGATTTTCTTCCCTTGATAGGTGTATAAACCTACGCTCCTTGAAGTTCTTCTTTATCATGGTCAAGTAATGGTGGTATGGTTTCAATTTTTCTTCTTTCAACTCCCATTCTCCATTTACTTGGGATACAACTAGTAGTGAATCGCCATAAACTTTCACCTTATCCACCTTCATAATCATTAGGGTTTCCAAACCGAAAATACAAGCTTTGTATTCCACCATATTATTGGTTGCCCTAAATTTCAATTTTTTGGCTAAAGAGATGAGTTCCCCTTCGGGCGATTCTAGTATAACTCCCAAACCTGCTCCTTTCCTATTTACCGCTCCATCAAAATACATTTTCCACCCTTGTACTTCAATTACTTCTAAATGTTCATCTGGAAATTCCAAGATTACCTCTTCACTTTCTGGTAATGGTTGTTGAGCTAGGAATTCTGCCACCGCTCTACCTTTGATTATTTTCCTAGTTACATATTCAATCTCAAATTCCTCTAATATTATCAACCATCGACCATATTTCCCAATTAAAGAGGGTGTCTCCCTCAAGCACTTCATTGGGTCCAACCTGAAAATTGCTTGCACACTATACAATTGAAAGTAATGCCGCAACTTCTTAGAAGACCAAACCATGGCTATACAGGTCTTTTCGATGATAATATACTTAATTTCATAAGGTAGGAGCTTTCTACTCAAATAGTAAACGGCATGCTCAATCCCCGACTCATCTGCTTGGGCTAGCATGGCTCCCATCGACTCTTCTTCTACTGCTAAGTATAGTAATAGAGGTTTACCGGGTTTAGGTGGTTTCAAAATAGGTGGATTCAGCAAATACTCTTTTATTCGATCAAAAACCTTTTGACATTCTTCATTCCATACGACCGGCTGATTCTTTCTAAGCAATTTGAAGATAGCCTCACAGATTGTTGTGAGCTTTGCTATAAATCTGCTAATGTATTACAGTTTACCAATGAATCCCTGAACTTCTCTCTCCGTCATTGGGGCTGGCATATCCCTAATTACTTTGACTTTGTCAAGATCTATCTCAATGCCATTCGGACCAATCACATGTCCCAACAATTTACCTGAGGTAACACCGAATACACACTTCTTCGGGTTTAATCTTAGCTTATATTTCAAAGCTCTATCGAAGAATAATTCTAAATTTTGGAATTGTTGCTCCCTTGTATCCGATTTAACCATCATATCATCAACATATACTTCAACTTCTTTGTGCATCATGTCATGAAATAGTGTGGTGGCCATCCTGTGGTAGAAATCTCCAGCATTTTTTAAGCCGAACGGCATCACCCTATAACAGAATATACCCCATGTAGTAATGAAGGCAGTTTTGGCTTTATCCTCTTGGGCCATTAACACTTGATTGTATCCGGAAAATCCATCTACAAACGAGTGTAGCACGCTAGAGGCTGCACTATCAATGAGAACATCTATATGAGGTAAAGGAAAATCATCCTTAGGGGAAGCCTTGTTTAAATCTCTATAATCCACACAAACCCTTATCCTCCCATCTTTATTTGGTACGGGTACTATGTTGGCTAACCAATCTGGGTATTGTATCACTTCAACGAACTTCACTTGTATTTGCTTAGTGACCTCTTCTTTAACCAATTCAGCCAACTCAGGTCTTAATCGCCTAAGCTTTTGTTTGACAAGTTTAATGTGAGTGTAAGTAGGAATATGATGCTCGGCTATGTCTCGATCGATCCCAGGCATATCCTCATAAGACCAAGCAAACACTTCTTCATATTTTTTAAATATTTTTTAAATCTCTCTCTCTCTCATTAGGAGTAAGATCAGATGCTATGCGAATGTTTTTAGGATTTTCAGTTGTTCCCAAATTTAATGATTGTGTGTTAACATAGTTAATATTAAAGATGCTCATGTAACTGCTATTTGAATGTATGCAACCATCAGGAGAAACATCACACAAGTAAGCAAAATCAGACTTTATTGCATTTATTTTGGAAAAGAAAACATCATCATCCTCATACAAAGCAGACAAATTAAAATCAAAATCAAAATCATTATTCTCAGAATCATAAAGCAGGATGTCTTCAAACTTTTCTTCAACTAGGGTGGCAATCTCTTCCGGAGTCTTCTCGGCTTTCAGGGCAGCTTCATTCTTCTCTTTTGGATTGGATTCTTTATTGGTTGACAAGGTGAGCTCTTTCTTCACTTGCTCCACTAGCTCAGCAACATCTGTAAAAATTTCAAAACCTGGGATTAACTTACCCATGAACATGATTGGCTCAGGCCTTCCTTGGAGTGGTCCCATATCTGGAGCTTTGACAAAGATCTCTTCAAGTAGTGGGAAGCTCATCTTCTCACTCTTCTTTCGCTGGACATCATTGTCTTCATCATATCTCAACCCTTTCTTGGAAGTTTGAGTTCTAAAATCTGGTAACTTTGTTAAACCGGCCTTACCCTTTCCAAGACCAGCTCCGGGAAGGTAGTTCATGTTCTTCATCATATTCAAGACTTTGGAGTCCACTACTTCATCATCAGAAATTGCAGCCACTTGAAAACCATTGAGAGGCCAACCATTAGAGCGTTAACAATCTCATTATCTTCAGCTTTAATGACCACTGTCTCATTTCCGTTGGGGAATTTGATCTTTTGATGAAGGGTGGAAGGAACTCCACTAAGAGGGTGAAACCATGGCCGCCCCAAGAGCAAGGCGAAGGTAACTGGTATGTTTAAAATAATAAATTTAACAATAGATTCAATTGGACCAACCTTGACAGCGGCTTTGAAAGTCCCTTCGGCATGCCTCTTAGTGTTGTCATAAGCACGAATTGTCACCTCGGTTGGGTTTAGATCTCTTGTTGACATGGCTAGCTTTGGCAATATCTTAAGTGGACAAACATTTATGGCAGACCCATCATCGACCATTACACATGGAGTCCTCTTCCCCTTGACTTCTATTTTGATAAAGAAAGGGCGGATGTGGTCTCTCCCCTCCTCTGGTAAGTCCGCATCTGAAAAAGAAACTGCTCCCATAGTAACTTCACTCTTTTCTTGGACCTTTTCACATTTCATTACTTCCCCAATTTTTATGAAGTTGATCAACTCCTCCGGTGTTGTGGAGGTAGAAATTGGCATGCTAGCTAAGGCTTTGGCCATAGTTTCTCGGTGCTTTTTAGAAGTAGCTAACAAGTCCCAAATGCTAACACTTGCTTGGGTTCTTTTCAATTGCTTGAGCACAGCATCATCTTCTTCTATTTCGACTTCCTTCCCCTTATTAGTTTCTATCTCCTTAGGTGGTGGCCTTGCGTAAGGCTTACTGGATCTAGTATTCATCACCTCATCTTCTTCGGGCTCGGACCAAGTCCACTCCTCCTTCTTGGATATAATGTCATCGTCACTATCACTTGAATCCCAAAACCCGTTGACAACACAAATTGCTACTTCTCCACACATCATAGCTTGTTTAAATGCCTCTTGTTCTTTGGTTTCTTCTCCACCCACATCTTGAAAAGAAGACATGACAAAGTCCTCATGTAAACCTCCTCCAATCATGAAGGTTGCTGGTGGTGGTACCTTATTGAATTTTGGTAATGGGTTGTCTTTGGTGTTTGGCTTATTAGGCTCGGGTAGCTTCCCATTATCAATTAGATTTTGGATCTCATGTCTCAACCTCACACATCTATCCGTGTCATGTCCTTGCATTTGGTGAAATTGACAAAATGCCTTGGTGTCAAAATTAGGTGGGAGAGGGTTAGGCAAAGGACGAGGATTTAAGGGTTGTAGCAATCCTTTTCTTTGAAGCTTGTTGAGAACCCAAGACATTGGTTTTTCCAATTCCGAGAATTGTCTCCTTATTCCTTGGTTAGTAGCATTAAGACCGACGGTCTTTTGTATGCTTTGGCTACCAGGTTGATAGCTCCCTTTCTCGTTCCTTTTTGTTGCAAAGCGGCTCTTCTCCCTTTCCCATTCTTCAATTTGCAAACCATCTTGGAGAAGGTCTTTGAAATCACAGATGAGTGTATGAGACATCCTCTCACGAAGATTAGGCAACACCCCTCTCACAATCATCCTTATTTGATCGGATTCATCGGACCTCTTCTTGAGTAAAGCGGCCTTGTTTCTCCATCTCTTGACATAATATACAAAATTCTCATTCGGTCTTTGCCTAATGGATTCCACTTCCATCAAGGTAACTTCCAACTCAACATTATATCCATATTGTTGGATGAAGGCTTTGTAAAGTAGATCCCAACTCTTTTGTGTTCCATCATCTAAGGTATTGAACCAATTTTGGAAAACAGGGTCCAATGAGAGCATAAAGTACCTTAGGGTTTAAGCCTTAGTAGCTCGAGCAGACTGCAAGGCAGTGATGTATTGCTTCACTTGAAGATGAGGATTTCCGGTGCCATTGTACTTAGCAAAGGAAGGCATCTTGAATTTATAAGGGACCTCTTCATCTTGTTCAAATATTTTGTCGATCTCAGACATTTATTCGGTTTTCAGCTTCTTCTCAAACTTCTTTTCTAAATCAACAATCATCTTTTCAACATCGGATGTCTCGGTCTTTTCAATAGTTGCCTTCTCAACAGCATTCGGTTCTTTCTTCTTTTCTTGAATATCTTGGTAGTATTGAGCCCAATCATCATCATCATTAATGATCACCTTTTCATTATCAAAAACCACTTCACTAACTTTAGTCTTCCCTTTGTCCTTTGGTTTCTTAGTGCTAGCAGACACCTCGGCATGGTTCTCTAAGATTGCAGTCAACTGGTTCTTCATGGTCTCAGCTAAGGCCTCTTTGATTTCTTCCATCTTGGCATTGAGGGCTTCATCCACCATTCTTTGAATTTGCTCGAGCTCCATTATTTTAGGTGAACAAGTGATTGATTCGTTGCTAGATACTTCGTCTCCGGCGTAGGTCAGATTGTTGTAAGCTTTGGAACTATCGTAATCCAGGGCTGTAAGCCAGAGAGGATCAATGATATGAGATGCAAATGTATGCATGTATGCATGTATGCACAAACAATCAATAAATAAGGATAAATAGGACGTTCCTTCCAACCTTATAACATCCACACACGAATGGCGAGTCCCTTTTCCTAGGTATATGGTTAACAAAATACCAACATGGGGTATCTTGTTTTTGAATAATTCCCTCGGACGTTTTAACCAATAGTTATATTTTTGAAAATGGAAATCAATCCATGATAATTCCTATTAATTAGGTATTAATCTATTCAACCAACTATAGTAGCTTTTATGCTATATTGGATTAAAACGAAATTAAGAGGTTTATTATAGATAGATTTCTCACTTGGAAAAGGTAACTAATGATTCATGCCAAAAACAAGCCCATGGTTAATTTATTCTTAGTGTAAACTAGGCCCACAATTGATTTTTGGTATTTCATAATTGACCTAAATATTTTTGCAAGCTCTTTGTAAGAAAAGGTTGGGTGAAAATAGTTTTGTTTCTAAGCCCATTGTAAAAGATTTTTAGAAAAATGGATTTTGGGCTTAGTAATTGGGCCATGGGCCAAAGAATTTTTGATTTGTTTTTAGAAAAGTCTTATGTCCAAAGACCATCTTGAAAAATTTTGAAAATAGTTTTGGTCTTTTGGATTTTAAAGAAAAAATTATTTTGAGCTTACAATATACTTAGGTCATATTAGAAAAAAAAAATAAACCAAATAAGCCATGATTTAGACTAAGATAAACTAACCATAGTCAAACAACATGCATTTGGGGTAAAACCTAAGGAAAGTAACTAGGCCAATTACATGAGCTCTAGTCTTTGGGTTAAAAGGCTTAGGTTCCCATAGCAAGTATATACCAAACGGTACGAGGCTATGAGTGGTTATGCCATGCTCGATCTCCATACCTTGAGTGAAAGTATGGTATCCCTTACATAACATAACACGGGTAACATGGGTGTCCTAACTCACGCACACTATGCAATATAAGATGATGCAATGGATAATATCATTATAAGAAAGAATAGAATAATATAAAGACCAACAGAATCAACTTCTCTTATCCCCAGTGGAGTCGCCACTGTGAGCGGGGATTTTGGCCCCCACTCCCGGTGGAATTATTCTTGCAATTTCGGCACTATTTAGGCTCGGGGCCTTAGAGAACATGGACCTAAGTCCGGAGAAAATGGAGTCACCACCCGGACGGGTAGGGAAAAAGAAAGGGGTGGATGACTCGATTCCTAAGGAATTCCCAACCCCCTAATGGGTTTGGAAAGTTGGGTACGTGTGGGGAAGGTGAGAAATGGCCCAGCACCCCCACAACGCTCGGTTCATTGGAACCGGCCTCCTTTATAGGTCTTAATATTATAAAATTCTTAAGTATAACAACATTATCCATATTACACACAATAATTAAAAGAAAGCATCATTATATTAAAATCAAAGCAATGTCCAAACAAAGCAAATAAATGGACACCCATCCAATGATGGAAACATGTCCTCACATCACATGCCTAAATAGGACACCCACTGAAAGGTAGAAATATGCCCTTTACATAGGTTCTAAAATAGAAAAGAAAATTAAATTACATGATGTTTAACTAATGAGGTACCCACAGAGTGGAAACATACCTCTTACAACATTTGGAAATCTAAATAAATTGATAAAAGTAAATAACCATTCATCATAAATAAATCATTCATCAAAGGTATTTAAATATCAATAAAAAGTAAACATCCATCCATAACAAATTAAATAAACCAAGTATTGAACTTAAATAAATTAAAGCATAAGAAATAAAACAAAGCATGATCAAATATGGAATTGAATAAGGTAAATAAAAATCCAAATTATAGCTACTGTTTCCATTTAGAATCCTTTATTTCATATGTTTAGGGTTTTGGATTTTTGAAATTAAGCTACTGTGACTTTTTTATGGAATTAAAATAGATTAAAGTTTTATGTTTTAAAAGGTTGGTAAGACTCTTTGATTAAACAAAATAAGGTTTGAATGGTGAAATCATGAAACTAGGGTTTTAGACACTTTAAAATACTTTTGATTTGTGGTTTTAAATGGTGATTTCAAGCTTACTGTGTAAATTTAAAATATTTATGTTTTTATGGTTTTTAATGTTTTAAAGGATTAAGGTTTAGAAAAAGTTAGGGTTTAAGGTTTTAAAGGAGTTAGAGTTTACTATTTTAGGTTTAGAAGTTGAATTTGGGTTTAGGAGCTTTGAATTGGGGTTTCGGATGATGAATTGGCTTTTAGAATGTGGAAATCAATTTGATAATTTTATGAACTTTTATGAATTTAAACAAACGGATTAAAGTTTTTATAAATAGAAAAGATATTTTTTAAGGCCTTTCGAAAGAAACAAAACCAAGTTTAAAATTTTGAAAGAAACAGAATTAAATTTTAGTTTTGTTGAAAAATATGTTAAATTAGAGTTTTAGGATTTTAAAGAAGTAAAAATAATAATTTTAAGCTTTTTTTTTTGAAAAATAAAGCAACGGATTAGTGTTTTTAAACTTTGAACAAAGGGAATTAAGGTTTTAGGGTTTTTGAATTAAAAGACATCATTTATTAGTTTATGCTACTGTGTAAAATATAAAGAAATTAGAATTTAATACCTTATTTTGTAAGTCGCACCAAAATTACTTCTTGGACGAACAAACTCCAAAAGACCAGCCTTTTTGCCTTTTGAATCCCTTAAATCGTATTTCTGCTACTTTAAAGATCAATTGAATTCAAGCTTTTCCTTCACGGATTTGGATTTCCCTCCTACTGTCCCTATTTTTTGATTTTCGGCCTCTTCTTTTTTTTTTATTGCCTTTGGTCCTTATTTATTGAGGTTTCATATGGTTTACTCCTAATTAATCACGGCAAATAATATTTATAAGAAAAGGAAACCGAAACCTAATTGAATTAGGTTTCGAAAAATTTGCGTCGGAAAAATTGCACTGCCGAAAAAATTACCGCAGGAAAAAATGAGCTGGCAAAAAAATCTGCCGCAGTCAACTGCGGCAGTGGGCGAGCTGCGGGCGACCCTTTCACCCGCAGAAAAAATCTGCGGGCGAAATGCCCACGGCCCCGCTCGACGATTTTTTCGTCACCGATTTTTTCGACGCCGATTTTTATTTTTATTTTTATTTTTTTGACTTTTATTTGTTTATTTTTATTTTTTATTAATAAAAATTAGATACTAAAGCAAAAATTATTTAATAAAAATTATTTTGGACCAATTAGACAATAAAAATTATTTCGGACTAAATAAAAAATATTGGACCCGACTGGGTCAAAAATTAAGGGTTTGCAGTAGTACATGAGTTTAGATCGAACACACATTCAAAAATGGAAAGATCTAGCAGATGCTTTCATAAATAATATAAACATAACATGGATATGACACCTAGCAGGGATTATTTGAGAGCTATGAAAAAGAAAAATGATGAAACTTTTAAAGAATATGCACAAAGATGGGGAGATAAAGCAGCACAAGTTAGTCCCCTTCTCACTGATAAGGAGATGATATCCAATTTCTTGGATACCTTGAGACAACCATTCTATAATATGTTGCTATCTAGCACAACTATCAACTTTTCAGATTTTGTTCTAGCTAGGGAAAGAATTGAGCAAGGCATGAAAAAAGAAAAAATTAAGGAGCAAAGTATTGAAGGAAACAGCTCAAAAAGATAATATTCAAGCAAAAAGAAAGAAGGAGAAACCCACATGATAAGAGAATATTCACAATCTAAAGAAACTTAATATCATCACCCTCTACCACATTATGTAGCTAATGTAAGGCCTAAAATGTATCAGTTCTCTTATCACGCTCCCTGATTTATGAGTTTTGAAAATGCTCTTTATTCTACTCCACTTGCTGTTCTTATGCCTGCTCAAGGAGCAAACAATAGAACAAATTAACCCAATCAGGGGGGACAACAAAATAATTTTCCTCGGGAAAGGAGAATAGAAATATTTGATCCTATTTTGATAACTTATGCAGAATTGTTACCTCAATTATGATAAGGACAATAAGTGTGTTTGGCACAATTAGAACCAATGAAGTCACCTTACCCTAAGTGGTACGATCCTGATTCAAAATGTGAATAGCATGCAGGAGCACCTGGGCATTCTATCAAAAATTACATTGCATTTAAATGAAAGGTCCAGAGTATTTTAAATGCAGGATGGTTGAAATTTAATCTGAAATCAAAGATCCTTAATGTGAATAATAATCCTTTGCCAAATCATGAGGGGGGAAAAATCAATGCCATTATTGAGGATGAGGTTCGACAATATAAGGAGAGCGTAGAGGATGTTCAAATGCCTATGAGGGAGCTTTTTCAAATTTTAATCAAATCTAGATTAGTTATTGAAAGCTAATCAAGAGACAAACCTTCCCCTCAACAAGAACCTTTTTGTGATTACCATGGTAAGACATTGGGTCATACAATCAATGAGTGTTCACAATTCAAGATGAAAGTACAAGAATTGATTAATAGTAAAATTATAATTTTTGGAATAGAAAGAAGGAAAGGGGAGGATGTGAATATGGTGTCTACTAATCTTTCTATTCTAGCACCTATTATAATATCATGCTCATTGGGAGAAATGAAAAAGAAAAAAATATGATATATCTTTATAAATTTCAAAACTTGTAATCAAAGCACCAGCTCCTTTGGAATATAAGGATTCAAAAGTTGTACCTTGGAAGAATGAGTAAGCGGTAGTGAGCCAAAATCATGATATATATCAAGCAAGCAATGAAATTGAATTAGTGGTTAATATCTCTTATATGGGTGGAATAACAAGAAATGGGCGCTGCTATGCACCAGAAGAAGTAAAAAATTGCCGAAAGGAAGAACTAGAAAGGCATAGAAATGGGAAAGCTAAAAAAGGAGAATTGTTAGAATAGATCGAGACTAGAGAGTTCCAAGACATGGTCGCTAAAAATAACCCACAATTAAAAGTAAATAAGCCGGCATCTGAGCATGAGGCATGTGAATTTTTGAAGTTGGTAAAGCAAAGTGAATACAAGGTGATTGAACAGTTGAATAGAACACCTGCTAGAGTCTCACTACTATCTTTGATCATGGATTGAGAATCTCATCGAAATGTACTACTCAGGGTTCTAAATCAAGCATATATTTGCCACGATATCTCTGTAGATAGCTTGAACAACATAGTTAGGAGTGTAATGGCAGCTAATTACATATCCTTCACCGATGGTGAAATATCTATAGAAGGGACTGGGCATATAAAAGCTTTACATATATTAGTCCAATGTAAAGGATACTTGGTTGCAAAGGTTCTAGTGGATAATGGGTCATCTATGAATTTCTTACCTAAACTAAGTCTCTCAAAGCCACCAATTGATGAGACATATATATAGCCTAGCTCTATGATAGTTTGAGCCCTTGATGGGACTAGAAGAGAGGTTTTAGGGGATATTGAAATACCTATCCAAGTGGTTCCAGTCACATTTAATATCACATTTCAATTGATGAAAATGGTACCAGCTTACAGTATGTTATTGGGACGACCATGGATACACTCGGCAGGAGCAATACCATTATCTTTACATCAGAAAGTCAAATTCATCATTGAAGGAAAGATGATTGAAATTTTGGGAGAAAAAGATCTTTTAATCACTAAACCTATTTCAACACCATATGTTGAAGTAACAGAAGAAGCATTTGAAAGTTCTTTCCAATCCTTTGAAATAGCAAACACTTCATATGTTGGAGAAGGATTGGTCATGCCAATGCCTTGATTATCAGTTGTGGCTATAATGGTGGCAAGAGAAACGTTAAGGGTAAGTTATTCTCTAAGAAAAGGTTTAGGAAGACATGAACAAGGAATTAATATCTTTCTGTTTCCTCCTAATATTGACAATAGAGCTGGATTGGGATACAAGATTACTAAAGAAGACAAAAGAAGAATTCAGAAAGATAAAAAGGATTGTCTACTAGCAAGATTGACAAATCAAGAAGCTTTAGTGGAGAAAATCACATTCCCACCCCTAAGGCAAACCTTTAGAAGTGCTAGTTTTTTCCATGAAGAAACAGAGACGGCAGGAGATCCACGAGATGTGGAGGCAATATCTGAAAATTCATTGGTGACTATGGTGAATGAAAATGAGCCTCATGATGAAGTAGCTTTATGGGTTATACCCTTGTTACTAGGACAAGATCTGAAAAATTGGAAAGCTTATGAATTGCCATCTCAATCAAAGTAATCTAAATAATTATTTTCCTATGATTTTGCCCAATATCTTAGGAAAATGTTAGCATGGGCTTCCTTTTTCAAATGTTTCAAAATAATTTTTAATAAAATAAAGTGCATGTTTCATCTTCATTCTTGAACTCTCCTTATTATTTTCATTCATTTACTTTCTGCTTAATTTTTATATCTTGGTAATTTTTTTCTTTATACTCATTTTACCCAGGAATGCCAATGATGAATTAAATCTTGATGAAATTAAGTCTGGATATGATTTTGATAACCCTATCTTTGAAATCACATCTAATGAAGAAGATGAAGAGAATTTTTCACCTGAAATAACTAGGATGATGGAAAATGATGAAAACATTGTACAATCTTCAGAAGAAGTAGTAGAAATAGTAAACCTAGAAACTGAAGAAAATAAGAAGGAAACAAGGATTAGTGCATCCTTTCCTTTGAAACTCAAAGAAAGGATGATTAAATTGCTAAAAGAGTCTGTTGATGTCTTTGCATGGTCATATCAGGATATGTCGGGGCTAAGTACAAACATAGTTGTGCATCGTTTACCATTAAGGCTAGAATGTAAACCCATAAAATAAAAGTTGAGAAAAATGAAGCCTGATGTTTTGTTGAAAATAAAAGAATAAGTAAAAAAATAATTTGAGGCAGGTTTCTTAGAAGTGGCCAAATATCCATAATGGGTGGCTAACATTGTTTCTATCCCTAAGAAAGATGGAAAGGTTAGGATGTGTGCTGATTATCGAGATCTTAATTGAGCAAGTCCAAAAGATGATTTTCCTCTATCACACATCGATGTTCTAATAGATAATACAACTCGATTTCATATGTTCTCGTTAATGGATGGATTCTCAGGGTATAACCAAATTAAAATGAATCATGATGATAAGGAAAAAATAACTTTCATCACTCTCTAGGGAACATTTTGTTATAAAGTGATGCCTTTTGGACTGAAGAATGCGGGGCAACTTACCAGAGAGCAATGGTTATCCTATTTCATGATATGATGTATAAAGAAATAGAAGTATATGTCGATAACATGATAGCAAAATCTCAACATGATGAAGATCATGTTACAATTTTGGGAAGATTGTTTAAGTAGTTGAGGAGATATCAGTGTAACACCCCTATACCCCGTATACGTACACAGCATGCTTGTACGATCGTAATATACGTATACTGAATATAGAAAGGTCACAGTTAACAAAACAGACAAGTCATCCCTCGGATGACTTATAAATAAATTTAAAACATTTAAGGTAATTTATAAAACACGATAAATAAAAATGTTTATTCAAAATGCAGCGGAAAATATAACAAATATTTTCAAATACATATACATTAAGATCAAAATTTACAAAACATGAAATATATACATGATTGGCAGCTTGACTCTCTGATCTTTAAGCTCTAAGCCAACTCTTCAAAATCTCAACTCAACTAGGTCTAGCAGAATTCTCTGGCTCAAATCTATCACCTGCGCGATGAAACACAATCGCGCTAAGCTCACGGCTTAGTGGTACAACCCATAACAATAATATGCTTCGATGCCTTGTCAATATCATACATTCAAACAATAGAGATCATACTCATAAATGTTACATTTCATTATTTCAATAATTGTATCATCATCCATCACACACATTCAACATAGACACACATGGGCCCAACAAGTATTTAATATGATATTCAAAGTTCAGAGTTACTGCTTTGGTCCATTTCACAATAATCAAGCCCGTAGGCAATATATATATATATATATATATCTCTATCCATGGATAGTGTAACAGACCCAGTCTCTTGGACCATCAACCCAATAAACTTGAGGAGATCCTTAACCCGGCAAGACTGTTACCTATAACAGACCCAGTCTCCTGGACCATCAACCCGACTGAAATCGAGGAGATCCTCAACCCGGCAAGACTGTTACTTTTCATATATTTCATATCAATAATTCACATAGTGTAACAGACCCAGTCGCTTGGATCTCAATTCAACTCAATTTGAAGAGATCCTCAACCCGGCAAGACTGTTAACTTTTTACATTTTATAGGCATGCCGCCAAATCCAGAACTCTGAAATTGAATAACATATTAAACATACAATCAAGTTATTCACTTCTTTACCATTCTCTTTCTCAATTCATATCTCATAAACACATAGGCAATCATGCCTTAACAATTTCATTTTGCATAACCATAGCCAACAATGATGGCTTCATTATATCTCAATCTCACATTTCATATATCATCATCAATATACATATAACACATTACATTTCACAAGGTTAACATTATTCATATATATATATCAACAATGCAATAAGATTTCTTAGTACATTCATATTCAAATGTGTAAATTCCAAAATCACATGAATGTATGCAAAAATGCAAGGTTTGTACTTACTTCAAAAGCAACCCACACAACTCTAAACACTTCCTTTTTCAAGAATCTTTCACCACTTGAATTAGGGCAATTCACCTTCTTCACAACCTATTCCAAAAGAATGATGAAACCCACATGAGATCATAAGGCTAAAAACCAACTAGGGCAACCTCTAAACATGACACGCTCAACAACACGGGCGTGTCCCTGACCGTGCCCTAACTCCATAATATAGAAGCTTTTACACGCTCAGAACCATGGGCGTATCACTGGGCGTGTAATACATTCTGCCTCTCAGAAACATTGACACGTCCAACAACATGAGCGTGCTCATGGCCGTGTCAATTCCCCAAAAACACAGTGGCTATGACACGTTCAATAACACGGGCGTGTTACTGGCCGTGTCAATCCTACTGCGACACAGAACCATTGACACGCCTAAAGACCTGGACGTGCTCATGGGTGTGTCAGGCCAAAAACCCAGATTCCGGCCAAAACAACAGAACACTCAACAAATCACTTCTTCCATCAACATCCACTTCAAACAAACTTAACTACACACATCCAAAAACCATCTCAAACTTGTAAAAACACCAAAACAAGACAAAATATACATTAACCACAATTATCAATATCATCACAAACTCTACACACCACTACAACACCATCTTCACCAACAAACTTTCTCTTTCCTTTAATCCAACCTCAAAAATCCAAAATCAATTAAACCAAATACTTTTAAACACAACACAAACAAACCAAACACATATCCATCACAACATCAACTCACAAACCCAAAGAAATCAAAGAATCAAGTGGAAGAACTTACCAAGGATGAAGAAACTCTTAAATCTCCAACTTGATCTCTTGAAAACTTCCTTCAATCTTGAACTTGGAAGATCAAATCTCTCTCTTGCTCTCTTGTTTCTTGATGGCCGGACAACAACAGAAAAGGAAAAGAGAAGGAAAGAAATGAAAGAAAGCCACGAAGGAAGAAGAAAAGAAAGAAAACCAAAGAAATCAAAGTCAACTCTCTTTTCCTTAAAACCCTCTCATCCAAGCATTTAATATAAAATAATCAAAATATCATCTTCCACTTCCACTAACTCTTATCCCACTTATAATTAATTAATTCCTTAAACACAATTAATAATAATTAATCTCTTCCTTTGACTTTCTCATTGACTTGTGTATATGTTGTATATATTTTCATATACACAACATATACACTCTCTTCACTTCTTTTCTCTTTTCCAATTAAACACAAATACACTTAATTTAATTACAACAATTATTATACCAAACTTCTAGGGCACACTTTGGGATATTACAATTCTCCCCCTCTAAAAAGAAATTTCGTCCTCGAAATTACCTGATATCAAGTCCAAAACAACTGAGGATACTGATCTCGCATTGCTTGCTCACTCTCCCAAGTTGATTCTTCTCTACCATGATTCTTCCAAAGAACCTTCACAATTGGCACTTCCTTATGTCTCAACTCTTTCATCCCATATGCTAAAATAGCAACTGGTTCTTCTTCAAAAGTCAGATCCGGACTCACCTCAATAGATTCAACTAATAGAACATGAGATGGATCTGATCTGTACCTTCTCAACATAGAAACATGGAAGACATTATGGATTCTATCCAACTCAGGCAGCAAAGCAAGACGATAAGCAACTGGTCCAACTCTTTCTAAAACTTCATATGGTCCAATGAAACGAGGACTCAGCTTCCCTTTTCGACCAAATCTCAATATCTTTTTCCAAGGAGACACTTTGAGAAATACTTTATCTCCCACATCATACTTTATGTCTCTCCTCTTAAGATCCGAATAATATTTTTTCCGATCTGAAGCTGCTTTTAACCGATCCCGAATTATCTTCACTTTTTCTTCAGTTTCTTTAATCAAATCAGGACCAATTATCTTGTCCTCTCCAATTTCATTCCAACATAAAGGTGTTCTACATCTTCTCCCATACAATGCTTCGAATGGTGCCATTCCAATACTGGATTGATGACTGTTGTTGTAAGCAAATTCCACAAGTGGTAAAAATCTGTCCCAACTTCCAGAAAAATCAACGACACAGCTTCTCAACATATCCTCGATAATCTGTATCACTCTCTCTGACTGCCCATCTGTCTGCGGATGAAAAGCAGTGCTAAAGTGCAATCGAGAACCCAAAGCACCATGTAAACTCTTCCAAAATCTTGAAGTAAACCGGGGATCTCGATCAGACACTAAAGAAATTGGGACTCCATGCAACTTCACAATCTCATGGATATACAGTTCAGCCAACTTCTCAAGAGAATAATCCATCCGAACCGGAAGAAAATGAGCTGTCTTTGTCAACCTATCAACAATCACCCAAATAGCATCATGCTTCCTCTGCGTCAATGGCAAACCAGAAACAAAATCCATTGTTACTCTTTCCCATTTCCATTCATGCACTGATAAAGGTTGAAGCAACCCAGTTGGAACTTGATGTTCGGCTTTCACCCTCTGACAAGTGAGACATTTGGACACAAATTCTGCTATGTCTCTCTTCATACCTGACCACCAGTAAAGTTGCTTCAAATCATGATACATCTTCGTATTGCCCGGATGCATAGCAAAAACTGACTAGTGTGCTTCTTCTAAAATAATCCTTCTTAAATTAGCCTCATCAGGTACACACAATCTGTTCTTAAACCAAAGACTCCCATCACTTCTCACAATAAGATCTTGACTCTTTCCATTCTGGCAATCTGAAACAATCTTTTGAATTTTCTCATCTGTCAACTGAGCCTCCTTAATCTGGTCCAACAATACTGGTCTCAATTGCAATTGTGCCAACAATGCACCATCATAACAAGATACAAAGCTAGCATACAACGCTCTCAACTCCACAAGCAACGAGAGCGAATAGACAGTCAAACCTGCCAAAGACTTCCGACTCAAGGCATCAACAACAACATTTGCCTTACCAGGATGATAATCAATCAAACAGTCGTAGTCTTTATTCAACTCCAACCATCGCCTCTGTCAAAGATTAAGCTCTCTCTGAACCCCCAAATATTTCAAACTCTTATGATCAGTGTAGATGAAACACTTCTCCCCATACAAGTAGTGTCGCCAAATCTTCAAAGAAAACACTATGGCTGCTAACTCCAAATCATGGGTCGGATAATTGAGCTCATGCGGCTTCAACTGCCGAGAAGCATAAGCTATAACTTTACCTTCCTACATCAAAACACAACCCAAACCACTATGTGAAGCATCACTGTAAATCACATATGGTTTATCTTCCACAGGTAAAGTAAGAACAGGCGCTTGAGTTAACATTTCTTTCAACTGCTCAAAACTAGCTTGGCACTGATCCGTCCACACAAATCTAACTCCCTTTCGAAGTAATCTGGTGAGTGGAATAGCTATCAAAGAAAATCCTTTTACAAAGCGTCGATAATAGCCTGCCAAACCCAGAAAACTTCTAACTTCAGTCACAGACTTCGGTGGACTCCAATTCAAAATAGCTTCAACTTTACTCGGATCAACTCGAATACCATCTGCTGAAACTATATGACCGAGAAAAGTCACATGATCAAGCCAAAACTCACACTTCGATAGCTTAGCATACAATTGCTTCTCTCTCAAAATCTGTAGCACAATCCACAGATGTTTGTCATGCTCCTCTTTATTATGTGAATACACCAAAATATCATCGATGAAGACCACCACAAATTGATCCAGATAGGGCCTAAACACCCTATTCATCAAATCCATAAAAGCTGCAGGTGCATTCTATAAGGGGTAATAGAGATAGGAGTGGTACCAGGCAATAATTCGATACCAAACTCCACCTCTCTATCAGGAGGCAACCCTGGCAACTCCTCTGGAAACACATCTGGAAATTCTGCAACTGTGGATATACTATCAAGTTGAGAACCTACTACTCTAGTATCCAAAACATGAGCAAGATAAGCATTACACCCTTTTTTTAATCAACTTCCTAGCTGTAACAGCTGAAACAAACAAGGATGCAAGCTGTCTCTGCTCACTAGATACCAACACAATTCTACCATCATTAGTTCTCAAAGTAACACATTTCTTTTGACAATCTACCACAGCTCCATGCATAGACAACCAGTCCATGCCCAAAATCAAATCATATTCTTTAAAAGGAATTTCAATCAAATCACCACGAAACTCCTCACCTTGCACCACAACTGCACTATCTCGGTGCACCTTGCTAACAATTACACTATGCCCTAGAGGATTTATCACCAATACATCAAATCCTAGGGACTTAGAATGCAATTCAGACACAGGCAAAATAGATGCACTAATATATGAATGAGTAGATCCTGGATCAATCAAAGCAAAAACTGAAATGCCAAATAAAGAGAAAGTACCCGCAATGACTGCTGAAGCATCTGGTTGTCTTTGCATCACATATACTCTCTGAGAAGGCCCAGTCTCATCTGGTCTACTATCCCTGGATGAAGATCCTCCTCTCTGACTAATCCCAGGTCTACCCCCTCTGCTGAAACCTCTGCTCCCTCGACCACCTCTGACACTAGGTGGAGAAACTGCAGAATCTGCCGGCCTCTGCTCCTGCATCTCCGGACACTCTCTAATAAAATGATCAGGCGATCCACATCTGAAGCACACAGCTGGTCCACTATTCTTCCAACAGACACCCCTATGTGTTCCACCACACTGAACACACACAGGTGGAGTGGATCTCTGAACTACTGGAGTCGGAGCACTCGCTACTGAGACTGTAGGTCTCGATCTCTGTCTCTGAAACTGGACTGACCTACCAGCCTGCCTCTGACTTCTATTGAGCCTGGAAACAAAACTTCCTCTACTTCTCTTCACAGATGAAGACCCTGCCTCAAACTGGGGTCTTCTAACCCTGATCTCCTCCTCGGTCACAGCTGCTGCAATACCCTGAGCTCTTTCCACACTCCTAGCTGCTGCAACAAGCTGGGAAAAATTCTGGTATCTAGAACCAGCCACAAGACACATAATTGAGGGTCTCAATCCCTCCTCAAATCTTCTGCATCGGTCTTTCTCGTCAGAGATAATCCCCCCGGCATAGTGGCTCAATCGGATGAACTCTAACTCATATTCTGTCACAGTCCGGTGGTCTTGCCTTAAACTCAGAAATTCCATCTTTTTCACATCTTTATACTCCCTCGGAGTATATTTCAGCTCAAACTCCCGTAGAAAATCATAGTAGGACAATGTAGGTGGATCATCCATGGCATGAGGAACTGTCTTCCACCAATCATATGCATCCTTCTGCAACAGTGATCTAGCATAGTCAAAATTTTCTTCTGGAGTGGCTTGCAACTGAATAAATATCCTTTGTACCTTATACAGCCACTGCTTAGCTACTGCTGGATCAATAGTACCCAGAAAATCTTCTGCTCCATACTTTCTTAATTTATCATAGTGTCTCACTAGTACCATTGGCTGTGATGGTGGTGGCTGCACTGGAGCTGGCCTCAATAAGTCTATCACATGCCTTAACCAACCCGGCGGAACTTCCTCTGTAGCTGATCTCCCTGGCACAGAAACAGGTGCCTCACTAACTCTATCAACTCTAGCTCCATCTCTAATCTCATCAGGAGCTACACTCTCCGCACTACCCTCTACAGACTGACGTGAACGAGAATCCATTACAACCTATATCTACAAATACAGTAGAATACTCCTCATTAAAGATCAGAGACTGCCAATACCAAACATGTATTTTATTCAAAACCAACTTTTTTTAAAAATCAAAATATTCTTTTTCTGACAATTGACCTAGGTTGAGAATCTCAAACCTAGGCTCTGATACCAAAACAATTGTAACACCCCTATACCCCGTATACGTACACAATATGCTTATACGATCGTAATATACGTATACTGAATATAGAAAGGTCACAGTTAATAAAACACACAAGTCATCCCTCGGATGACTTATAAATAAATTTAAAACATTTAAGGTAATTTATAAAACACGATAAATAAAAATGTTTATTCAAAACGCAGCGGAAAATATAACAAATATTTTCAAATACATATACATTAAGATCAAAATTTACAAAACATGAAATATATACATGATTGGCAGCTTGACTCTCTGATCTTTAAGCTCTAAGCCAACTCTTCAAAATCTCAACTCAACTAGGTCTAGCAGAACTCTCCGGCTCAAATCTATCACCTGCGCGATGAAACACAATCGCGCTAAGCTCACGGCTTAGTGGTACAACCCATAACAATAATATGCTTCGATGCCTTGTCAATATCATACATTCAAACAATAGAGATCATACTCATAAATGTTACATTTCATTATTTCAATAATTGTATCATCATCCATCACACACATTCAACATAGACACACATGGGCCCAACAAGTATTTAATATGATATTCAAAGTTCAGAGTTACTGCTTTGGTCCATTTCACAATAATCAAGCCCGTAGGCAATATATATATATATATATATATATCTCTATCCATGGATAGTGTAACAGACCCAGTCTCTTGGACCATCAACCCAATAAACTTGAGGAGATCCTCAACCCGGCAAGACTGTTACCTGTAACAGACCCAGTCTCTTGGACCATCAACCCGACTGAAATCAAGGAGATCCTCAACCCGGCAAGACTGTTACTTTTCATATATTTCATATCAATAATTCACATAGTGTAACAGACCCAGTCTCTTGGATCTCAATTCAACTCAATTTGAAGAGATCCTCAACCCGGCAAGACTGTTACCTTTTTACATTTTATAGGCATGCCGCCAAATTCAAAACTCTGAAATTGAATAACATATTAAACATACAATCAAGTTATTCACTTCTTTACCATTCTCTTTCTCAATTCATATCTCATAAACACATAGGCAATCATGCCTTAACAATTTCATTTTGCATAACCATAGCCAACAATGATGGCTTCATTATATCTCAATCTCACATTTCATATATCATCATCAATATACATATAACACATTACATTTCACAAGGTTAACATTATTCATATATATATCAACAATGCAATAAGATTTCTTAGTACATTCATATTCAAATGTGTAAATTCCAAAATCACATGAATGTATGCAAAAATGCAAGGTTTGTACTTACTTCAAAAGCAACCCACACAACTCTAAACACTTCCTTTTTCAAGAATCTTTCACCACTTGAATTAGGGCAATTCACCTTCTTCACAACCTATTCCAAAAGAATGATGAAACCCACATGAGATCATAAGGCTAAAAACCAACTAGGGCAACCTCTAAATATGACACGCTCAACAACACGGGCGTGTCCCTGACCGTGCCCTAACTCCACAATACAGAAGCTTTTACACGCTTAGAACCACGGGCGTGTCACTGGGCGTGTAATATATTCTGCCTCTCAGAAACATTGACACGTCCAACAACATGAGCGCGCTCATGGCCGTGTCAATTCCCCAAAAACACAGTGGCTATGACACGTTCAATAACACGAGCGTGTTACTGGCCGTGTCAATCCTACTGCCACACAGAACCATTGACACGCCTAAAGAATTGGACGTGCTCATGGGCGTGTCAGGCCAAAAACCCAGATTCCGGCCAAAATAACAGAACACTTAACAAATCACTTCTTCCATCAACATCCACTTCAAACAAACTTAACTACACACATCCAAAAACCATCTCAAACTTGCAAAAACACCAAAACAAGACAAAATATACATTAACCACAATTATCAATATCATCACAAACTCTACACACCACTACAACACCATCTTCACCAACAAACTTTCTCTTTCCTTTAATCCAACCTCAAAAATCCAAAATCAATTAAACCAAATACTCTTAAGCACAACACAAACAAACCAAACACATATCCATCACAACATCAACTCACAAACCCAAAGAAATCAAAGAATCAAGTGGAAGAACTTACCAAGGATGAAGAAACTCTTAAATCTCCAACTTGATCTCTTGAAAACTTCCTTCAATCTTGAACTTGGAAGATCAAATCTCTCTCTTGCTCTCTTGTTTCTTGATGGCCGGACAACAACAAAAAAGGAAAAGAGAAGGAAAGAAATGAAAGAAAGCCACGAGGGAAGAAGAAAAGAAAGAAAACCAAAGAAATCAAAGACAACTCTCTTTTCCTTAAAACCCTCTCATCCAAGCATTTAATATAAAATAATCAAAATATCATCTTCCACTTCCACTAACTCTTATCCCACTTATAATTAATTAATTCCTTAAACACAATTAATAATAATTAATCTCTTCCTTTGACTTTCTCATTGACTTGTGTATATGTTGTATATATTTTCATATACATAACATATACACTCTCTTCAGTTCTTTTCTCTTTTCCAATTAAACACAAATACACTTAATTCAATTACAACAATTATTATACCAAACTTCTAGGGCACACTTTGGGATATTACAATCATCTTCGATTAAATCCTGCAAAGTGCATATTTGGAGTTTCATCGAGAAAATTATTAGGGTTTATAGTTAGCAGAAGGGGAATTGAGATTGATCCTGATAAAATTAGGGCTATAGTTGAAATACCAGCCCCTAAAATCGAAAAGCAAGTTCAGAGATTTTTGGGAAGGCTTAATTGTACAGCTTAATTCATATCACAATTGACAGCTACGTGTGAGTCTATCTTCAAGCTTTTAAGAAAAAATAATCTAGGGAAATGGAATGGGTAATGTCAAATGGCCTTTGATAAGATCAAGCATTATTTACAAAATTCTCCAATTCTGCATCCGCTTGTACCCGGTCATCCTTTTCTTTTGTACTTGACAGTCTTTGAGAGTTCGATGGGTGTGTTCTTGGGCAACATGATGACTCAGGAAGCAAGGAGCAAGTCATATATTATATAAGTAAAAAGTTCACCAATTATGAAGCAAAATATTTTATGTTGGAAAGAACTTATGCTGCATTAGCATGGACTGCTCATCGATTAAGGCACTACATGCTATATTACACCACCTTTTTGATATCTCGAATGGATCCCATTAAGTACATTTTTGAAAAGCCAGCTTTAACTGGGAGAGTTGCTCGATGTCAGTTTTTATTAATTGAGTATGAGATTATATATATCACCCAAAAGGCGATAAAAAGGAGTATTATAGCTGATTATTTGGCAGATCAAGCTATTGAAGGCCATCAACCAATAAGTTATTCCCCGATGAAGGAATCATGTTGGTGGAAGAAGAATAAGGATAAAAAAGAAACTGGATTATGAAATTTAATGGAGCTTCAAATGTCTTAGGAAGCGGGATAAGATTGATTCTAATCTCTCTAGAAGAAAAATATTTTCCTTTGACAACCAAATTATGTTTTGAATGCAGTAATAATGTGGCTGAATATAAGGCCTGTGCTTTAGGAATACAAGCTGCTATTGACATGAAGATCAAAAGGTTGGAAGTGTATGGCGATTCAACATTGATAATTAACCAATTGAGAGGAGAATGGGAACTAAAGATTCGAAAGTAGTGCCTTATCAAGAATATATTCTTGATTCAGCTCAAAGCTTCAAATTCATAAGTTTCGATCATGTTTCCCAAATTGAGAACCAAATTATAGATGCATTAGCCACATTAGCTGCAATGTTTTGACTAGATGCTTGTGAAAAGATCCCTCCCATCAAGATTAAAACCATAGGGGTCAATGCTTACTGTACGAACCTTGAAGAAGAACGTGATGGTAATCCACGGTTTTATGATATCAAGTAGTATCTCAAAAATAGGACATATCCTCTAGAAGCCTCAAACACTGATAAAAGAACCATTTGACAACTAGCAATGAATTTCTTTTTGAGTGGCGATGTCCTATACAAAAGGAATTATGATACAATGTTGATTAGATGTGTGGATGAAAGGGAAGCTCAAAGATTGATGTAAGAAGTTCAAGAAGGATTTTGTGGTACACATTCAAATGGGCATATGTTGGCTTGTAAAATTCTTAGAATGGGTTATTTCTAGTTGAAAATGGAATTAGATTGCATTAATTATGTCCGAAAATGTCATAAATATCAAATATATGTTGTTGATATCAATGCACCTCCAACACCCTTGCATGTAATGGTTTCCCCTGGCCTTTTTCAATAAGGGAAATGGATGTGATTGGTCTAATAGAATCTAAAACTTCTAATGGCCATCGATTCATTTTGGTAGCAATTGATTATTTTACTAAATGAGTAGAAGCAGCTTCTTATGCTAATGTGACAAAAATTGTGGTCTTGAAATTCCTTAAGTAGAATATCATATGTCAATATGGTCTTCCCGAGTGTATTATCACTGATAATGGAAAGATTTTCAAGAATAAGGATATGATAAAGATGTGCTCAAAATTTAAAATTAAGCACCATAATTTCTCCCCATACCATCTAAGGATGAATGGTGCAGTTCAAGCAATTAATAAAAATATTAAGAAGATAATTCAAAAAATGGCAATAACGTACAAAGATTGGCATGAAATGCTTCCTTATGTTCTTCATGGTTATAAAACCACAATCAGAACATCTACTGGAGCAACACTATTTTCTTTAATATATGGCATGGAGGCAGTATTGCCCATTGCAGTTGAGATCCCTTCTCTCAAAGTTATTACAGAAGCTAAGCTTGATGATATTGAATGAGTACAAAGTCATTATGATTAGTTAAACTTTATTGAAGAAAATAAATTGACATCCTTGTGTCATGGTCAACTATATCAGAAACAACTAATCATGGCCCATGCAAAGAAAATGAAGGCAAGAGAGTTTCAAGAAGGAGATTTGGTGCTCAAAAATATTATTCTTAGGCATCAAGACCCTAAAAAAAAATGGACTCCTAAATATGAAGGTCCATACATTGTAAAGAGAGCATTCTCTGGAGGAGCTCTCATTTTAACCAATATGGATTGAAAAGATTTGCCGAATTCAGTAAACTTAGATACTGTAAAAAGGTATTATACCTTTTTATTTCAAGGAGATGAAGAAAAGAAGATGTGAAAAGCATAATTAAGGATCATTTAAAGTCAATTCAGGTTTATGATCATCAGATTTGTATGATTTATTGGCTTTCCTTAACAAATTTTCTCTTTTTCTTATATATTCGTAGTTTCCAAAAAAAAAATAACCATAGAGAAAACTACCAAAATTTGGTAAATCAAACTGAATACGTCTAATTTATGCCTTAAAAAAACATATTTTATTAAAAATTCATTTTTGAAATCAGATGGTAAAACTAAACTTGGTAGATTCGTATATGATGAAAAATTATAAACTTGGAATGAAAAGGGTATGCCTTGATGGGTAAAAGAATTGCTAACAATATACTTATAGAGGTAATAACATACAATATTATTCAAAATTCTAGAGTTGTTGCTTGAAAAAAAATCTAATAAGATATTTTAAGGATTTCGTAACTAAAAGTTAGGTACTGGATTTGTTCTAGATTAAGATATTTTTGCAATTTTTATATTATATTTTTCTTTCAAAAAGAAAAATTCTTAATGCAGGAGGATGATTATTATTATTTTTTTTTAAAAATTCATTTTGTCTAAAAATTTAGATACATGCAAGCAAACATGACATAAAAATTTTAAGCAATTTTTAAAGGGGTTTTTAAATTCTCAATCATAATAAAAAGTCTACATATAATAATTGATTTTCAAGAGTCAAGCTCTAAATTTTCTTGTTTTATTAAAGCTCCTAATGTCAAGCATTAAATACACTCAAGGTCAAGCCTTGGATTCTTTTCAATTTTTTTAAATTTCTAACATCGAACTTTAGATATTTCTAAAGGTCGAGTCTTATAGTTCTTTTCATTTGCGAAAAAGAGAAGTTTCTAATGTCGAGCATTAGGCACTCCTAGGGTCGAGCATTAGGCACTCCTAGGGTCAAGCCTTAGGCTTCATTTTTCTTTTTCTAAAAGTTTTTAATGTCAAGAATTTGGCACTCCTAGGGTCAAGCCATAGGCTTCAATTTTCTTTTTCTAAAAGTTCTTAATATCAAGTATTAAGCACTCCTAGGGTCAAGCCATAAGTTTTTTTTTTATTTTCTAAAAATCCATAATATTGAGTATTAGACACTCTTAGGGTCAAACCTTAGGTTTTATTTTTTTTTTCTCAAAAAATCTTTAAAGTCGAGCTTTAGATATTTTTAGAATAAACCATATATTTATTTCCTTTTGTTTTCTAAAAAAAGAGGTCCCTAATGTTATACATTTGGTATTTCCATGATCAAACCTTATGTTCTATTATTATTATTATTATTATTATTATTATTATTATTATTATTATTATTATTATTATTATTATTATTATTATTATTATTATTATTATTATTATTTCTTTAGAGCTTTAAGTGCTGTTATCAAACCTTAGGAAATAATTAGCTACCATTATTTTGTACAACCTTAATTAATTAAAGTATGCAAAAGGGGGGGGGGGGGGGGGTAAACTGTTGTAATCTATTTTTTAAAACAATAATAACAATGATATTGGGACAATAATTAAAAAAGAAATAAATAAAATTATTAATAAAATATTTATAATATTATTTAATATTATCTATACAAATATACAATAATTACATAGACAAAAACATCTTAGAATAAGGAAAAACAATAATCCCGCTTTCCTGCAATGTTTTTTGCCAGAATTTATGAAAAAAAAACAAAAAAAGAAATAGTCAATAGGAAATTCATTCAGTATAAAGAGACAAAGAAAAACACAGAACAAAAAAGAAAAAAGGGATAGAAAAAAAGGACAGAAAAGAGAGAGAAAAATAGAAAGAAAAAAAGGGGGAGCATAAGATTAAAAAATTAATACACAAATACACAGAAAACACAAGAACATAGAAAAAAAGAGATACCAAAGAAAAGGGAGATGCACAAAGAAAATAGTAAAAATTGAGAGCAAAAAAAATTATAGGATTTTCTGGTTGAAAAAAATTCAAAATTTTGTTAAATACAGGAAGTGTGTTTAAAAATAAAAATCAAAGCAAGCAATAGGAGGAATCAAACAATTATTAATAATCAATATCATATAATCAGGTATATACACTACAAGTTTTAATTTTTATATTGAAAATTTTTGAATGTTAATATGTTTATTTATTTTGATTTTTTTTACAAAGTGTCAAATAAATAGTTTTTTTGAATATAGATACTAGAAATGGTAAAATTGCAACACGAGACGCAAACTTATAAATATTAATCACTTCCAACACCCACAAATATCCATATATAAAACTAGATAAACTATATATGAATACATAATTATCATAAAAAAATGTGTCCATACAAATTAAATAAAAAAACATGTAAAAACCATAAAATGTTTCAATTGAGAATATTGTTTCATCTTATTCATGAAGGCTAATAAACATAGAATAAAAGGAGTATATAAAAATAAATCAAACATAAAAATTGAGAGAAAAATGTTAGATCTTTTTTTTTAAAAAAAAAGAATATATAATTTTAGATTTTTAAATAAATGTCTAGTTCAATTTTTTCTAGAACAAAACCAAAAAAATGAAATCAAGCTCATATTAGTGCAAATAAATAAATAAATAAAATAAAATAAAAATAAATAATAAGAACAAGAATCTTTATGGATATTTTCTTTTTTTTAGAAAAAAAAAGACAAAACTCAATAGATAAGCAAAAAAAGAACATGCATTAAAAGATACAAAAAGAAACTAAAAATAAAGAAATATTTGGAATTGCACCTCATTATATACCAGTGGAGAATAAAAAAAATTAGATGCTGATAAGTATGTAATTGATGACAATTTTGCCCTTATTCCTTGGTATATTTATTGTCAAATTAAGTTTAATTTGTTTGTTTAGTGCTTGTTAGGGTTGATTTCCAGAATCTTTTATACTTTGAGACCTTATGGTCATTTAAGCCAGAATCATGGATGAAAAAGAGCTATTTTAGGCAAAATTTTCAAGTGACACGCCCAATGACATGGGTGTGTCAATGACCGTGTCGTTTGCCTAACTTATAAAAGTTTTGACAAGCCCAGTGACACGCCCGTGTCACTGCCCATGTCCTTAATCATGCATCACAGTAGCTACGACACATCCAATAGCTTGGACGTGTTTTTCCCCATGTCATCAATGCTGAAAAAATATCATTGACACGCCCAGAGACACGGCCGTGTCACTGGGCGTGTAAGGCTAAATCTCTGGGTTATAAAATCTGAGCTGAAGTGCAAATTAGGAATCCAGTATTTATCACTTAGAGGCGACTTCTTTTAAAAGAGAGAGTTTGGAAACTGAGGTGGAGGTGAAGAACCAATTTAGACAATATTTAAATCAAGAATCAAAGATTGAAGTGAAGAAACACAAATCATTCATCATGGATTGTTTGAATTCTTTTACTTATTTCTTTTATTCTAATTTTCTGGTTATAAACATGAACTAAATTATTTCTATCTAGATATTGATGAACCCTAGCTTTATTGTATGGATTGAATAATTTTTATTAAATTAAATCATTTAATTGAGTTATCTTATTCTTATGATTCTTAGTTGTTTAGTTTCAATTGATAATAGTATGCTTGCTAATTGGTTGCAATTTTTTATATTATTGACTTGAGAAAGCTTGATATGAACATAATTCTCATTTGAATTGAGGGTTGATTGGAGTGCTAGAGATAGACTTACAAGATCCTTTGATTTATAATTCTTGGTTCCTATTGCATGATCTATTTAATTATGCTTGAGAAGAGATCCCTATCATTCTACTTAGTGATTAAGGATTAATTCACTCGAGAGAGGTTTTGATTTAATTTAGAGGAATCCAATTCACCTCTGTTATTTGATTTAATTGAATTAATATTCATAAATACTCTTTATAGCTAGGGGGATTCAATATCTAGATAGTGTCTTTATCATCAATTCTTTTTGCACAATACTCAATCTTTCCTTAATTAAATTTATTAGGTATTTCATTATTTTTATTTTAATCATCACAAGAATCATTGGATTTCTAAACAATAATTGAAGTTTGCACTAGCAATTGACCTTTTCCCCAGTAGAACGATATCTTATTTACTACTTTATTACTAGCGTGACCCGTGTACTTGCAGTAGCATTACAATAGCATAAAGTCCACATCAAGTTTTTGGCGTTGTTGCTGAGGACAACGATTTTCAATATTAGTAATAAATTAAGACTGTTGATTTAGCTTTTATTTTATTTATTTTTTAACATTGGTTCTTGGTTGTTGACTGTCATCTCATGTACTTTTTCTTATTTATGACCCGAGCTAGCTCTTCCCATTTACTTGGATTAGATAAAAAAACTAGAGAGAACATTGACGCTAAAGTGAAAGGAAGAAAGGGAAATAGTTTTGGCTAAAAAGGAAATAAGCCTAGAAGACTCAAGCTTAGAACAATAACTTGAAACAATGGCAAAAACTAGACCTAGAACAATGCAGGACTATGCTAAGCCCACTCTCAATGGGGCTGATTCTAGCATACGGAGGCTGGCAGTTGGTGCGAACTACTTTGAGATGAAGCCAAATATAATTCAAATGGTGCAGTAGACTTGCCAGTTTGATGGGTTCACAGATGAAGATCCTAATGGACATCTTGAGAATTTTCTAGAGATATGTGACACATTCAAGATAAATAATGTCTCAGATGATGCGATTAGGCTGAGGTTTTTCCCATTTTTACTTAGAGATCAACCAAAGAAATGGCTTAAATCTTTTTCCCCCAGGCACATTCACCACATGGGGTCAGTTGGTAGAGAATTTTTTAAAAAAATACTTTCCACCTTTCAAGACTGCATAATTGAGGAATGATATCTCATCCTTCATTTAGCAAGATGGTGAGACCCTTTATGATGCTTGGGAGAGGTTTAAAGATATATTGAGAAGGTGTGCTTATCATGGACTTTCACTATGGCTTCAAATTTAAACTTTTTACAGTGGATTGAACTATGCAAGTAAGCAATCCATTAATACAGTAGCTGAGAGTAACATAAATAATATGACACCTGAATAAGCAAGGGATTTGATTGAAGATATAGCCCTTACCAATTATTAGTGGCAAGCTCCAAAGGAACAAGAAAAACTGAGAGTCACTGCAGGTGATGTCTTGTGAATGGTGTGGGGTTGGACATCAAAGTCAAGATTGCCAAAACAATAATATGTTTGTTAGACAGGAGCAGGTGGACTTTGTTGGGAATATGCCAAGGCAACAACAGAATAACTCCTATAGCAACACATATAATCTAAGGTGGAGAAATCATCCTAATTAGTCCTGGAATAATCAGAACAATTCAAGACCTCCCCCAAGATTTCAACAGCCTCAACCCCAATAAGCTACTCCTTCAAGAAAGAGCAATTTGGAAGACATGATGGAGAAATTCATAGCAGCTTCAGAAAATATATTTCAATCAACTAAAACCACTCTTAGAAATCAACAAGCCTCTATTCACAATTTGGAAAATCAGGTGGGACAAATTGCCAAGTTACTCAGTGAAAGACCGTAAGGGAGTTTACCTAGCCATACTGAGGCAAACCCAAAGGAGCAGCTAAAGGCAATCACTCTGAGAAGTGGAAAGGAAATTAAGGGTGGTGTGGTTGAGAAAAGAGAAGAAGTGATTGAGGAAGAGGCCGAGACATAAGAAAAAGAAAAAGAAGATGATTCTACTATCACTTCGGGAGAGAAGCTGCAGTAGAAAATGAGAAAGGGAACCAATCACAAGATCCGAGTCCAATAGTGAAGGAATACCAACCTCGAGTGCCATATTCAGCAAGGTTGAACAAGGATAAGATGGATGCTCAGTTCGGTAAGTTTCTTGAACTCTTTAAACAATTACACATTAATATTCCATTTGTCGAAGCTTTATCGCAAATGCCCAAATATACTAAATTTTTGAAAGATCTCTTTTCTAAAAAAAAGAAACTTGAGGAAGTATCATTGGTGCATTTGTCGAAAAAGAGTTCAACAATTTTGCAACAGAGGTTACCTAAGAAATTAAAAGATCCTGGTAGTTTTATTATTCCATGTTTGATAGGTAATCTTAAAGTTAAAAGTGTATTGGCTGGTTTGGGGGCTATCATAAGTGTTATGCCCTACAAGATATTTAAAGAGTTAGGCATCAGAGAACCTAAACCAACACTCATGACCATTCAACTTGTTGATAATTCAACAATCAACCCCGTGGTATTATAGAGGATGTGTTGGTAAAAGTCAAGAATTTCATCTTTCCCAATGATTTTATTATCATTGATATAGATGAGGATGCGGATGTTTTGCTTATCCTTAGTAGGCCATTTTTAAATATAGCCCGTGCCCTTATCGATGTCCATGATGGCATGTTAACTTTGAGAGTGGGAAGCGAGAAAGTTATTTTTCATATACATTATGCTATGAAGCACCCACTTACTCTCGATGAGGCAGATTCATGCAATGATATTATTGAGCATGAAATAATAAATATTGTTACTAACATTGTTTCTAAGGATCCTCTTGAGTTGTGTTTAATATAGGATAATGTTGAGGATCAAGAAGTAATAGAGCAGCTTGCTTATCTTAAAGCAAGCAAGTCATTCAAGTGTCGGGCATATGAAACCATTGAGATGCAGAAAGAAAAGAGGCCGAAACCATCTGTGATCGATCCACCTAACTTAGAACTCAAAACCCTTCTAGATCACCTTGAGTATGGATTCCTGCAGAGGAAAATAAATTTCCCATAATTCCGAGTTCCCACTTATCTTTTGAGCAGTAGGTAAAGCTCATCGAATTGTTACAAAAGCATAAGAAAGTCATAGCTTGGAAGATAGCAAATATCAAGGGTATCAATCCATCCTATTGCACTCACAAGAACTGATGGAGGATAAATTCAAGCCAGTGGTGCAACCATAGTGAAGACTTAACCCTAAGATGAAAGATGTAGTGAAAGATGAAGTGATCAAACTACTTGATGTAGGAACTATATATCCGATTTTGGATAGCTCTTGGGTGAGCCTGGTTCAAGTAGTACCAAAGAAAAGAGGGATGATGGTGGTTCCCAATGAAAATAATGAGATGGTTCCTATAAGAACGGTTACTAGTTGGAGGGTTTGCATCGACTATCGAAAGTTGAATGATGCACCTAGGAAGGACCATTTTCCATTACCCTTGATTGATCATATGTTAGAGATATTATCCGGGCATGGATAGTATTATTTTTTGGATGGTCTTTTGGGCTACTTCCAAATTCTTATTGCCCCAAAAGACCAAGAGAAGACTACATTTAGCTGTCCATATGGGACATTTGCATATCGAAGAATGCCTTTCGTACTGTGCAATGCACCTGCAACTTTTCAACGGTGCATGGTGGCAATCTTCAATAAGCTTATTGAGGATATTATGGAGGTGTTCATGGATGATTTCTTAGTTTATGGTAGCTCATTCAAAGAATGTTTGGAAAACCATGAAAGGGTGTTGGTAAGGAGTGAGGAAATGAACCTCGTGCTTAATTGGGAAAAATGTCATTTCATGGTTCAAGAGGAAATCATGTTGGGACATAAAATTTCAAGCAAGGGTATTTAGATGGACCGTGCTAAGGTTAAAACCATTGAGAAATTACCACCACCCACATCAGTCAAGGCCATTATAAATTTTTGAGGACATGAGGGCTTTTATCAGAGGTTCATACAAGATTTTTTTAAGATAGCTTGCCCTCTAACAAGACTCCTTGAGAAGGATGTCGATTTTGTATTTGATGAGGAATGTCTAAGAGCTTTCACAATTCTTAAGAAAAAATTGACCCATGCTCCAATCATGGTGGCTCCAAAATGGAATTTACCTTTTGAATTGATGTGTGATGCGAGTGATTTGGCAGTGGGGGAAGTCTTGGGTCAATGCAGGGAGAAGTATTTTCACCCCATCTATTATGCAAGCAAGACTCTAAATGAAGCTTAGGCCAATTACACAACTACAGAGAAAGAACCACTAGATGTAGTTTTTGCTTTTGATAAGTTCATATCATACCTGATCTTCTTAAAAGTGATCGTTATATGGACCATTCAACTTAAAGATTCAAGACAAAAAAGGGAGCTCAAAATCTGGCAGCAGATCACCTTTCTCGCTTGGAGAACCCAACCTTGGAGAGGTTTGACGAAGGAGGCATTAATGACTATTTCCCTAATGAGTGGCTACATGCCATGGTAAGTAGTTCAAACTTTGAAATGCCTTGGTTTGCTGATTTTGCTAATTATTTGGCTATTAGGGAACTCCCTAAGGATCTAACTTATCAAGAAAAGAAGAAATTCTTTTCTGACTTAAAATATTACTTTTAGGAGGATCCCTTTTTGTTTAAGTTATGTAAGAACCACATGATCTGGTGTTGCATGGCATGGCCAAAAATAATGAATATTCTCTATCATTGCCACACTGGACCAACTGGTGGTCATATGGGAGCCAATATAACTGCTCAAAAGGTATTAGAATCATGATTTTATTGGCCAACTTTGTTTATGGATAGCTATGACTTTGTGAAATGTTGTGATCATTGCCAAAGAACTAGAAACATCCCATTTTATGATGAGATGCCCCAAAATGGGATTCTTGTTTGTAAAGTCTTTGATGTATGGGGCATTGACTTTATGGGACTATTTCCTAGTTCCTTTGGTAATAACTCTATTCTCGTAGCTATAGATTATGTTTCTAAATGGCCTAAAGCCCAAGCCATAGCAAGGAATGATGCTAGGGTGGTGATGAGGTTTTTGAAAAAATTGTTTTCTTGATTTGGTACGCCGAAAGTAATCATAAGTGATAGGGATACTCACTTTTGTAACGCCCAGCTTGAGAAAGTTTTCAAAAGGCTAGGTGTTACGCATAGGTTTTCTACTCCTTACCACCCCCAAACTAGTGGCCAGGTTGAGAACACAAATATGGAGATAAAGAGAATTCTTAAGAAAATTGTAGAGCGATCCCGAAAGGATTGGTCTGAAAAATTGGACAATGCTCTATGGGCCTTTAGGATAACATTCAAAACTCCTTTGGGTACTATGCTATTTAGGCTAGTATATGGTAAGACTTGCCATTTACCTGTAGAAATTGAACATAATGCTTATTGGGCAATAAAACAAATTAACCTTGATCTAGCTAATGCATGTGAAAAGAGGAAATCGCAGGTCAATGAGCTGGATGAATGGAGATTGCAAGCTTACGATAATACAAGGATGTATAAGGAGAGGACTAAGAGATGGCATGATGCTCGCATTAAGGAACGGAAAGACTTTCAAGCTGGGGATCTGGTATTATTATACAATTCGAGGCTTTGACTTTTTCTAGGTAAGTTAAAATCTTGATGGTTTGGCCCTTTCTCGGTCAAGGAAGTCTTTTCCTAAGGAACGATTGAACTTACTCATCCAGAAAAAGGGGACTTTAAGGTGAATGGACAAAAGCTCAAATTATACTTATGGGGAAAATTGAATGAGTTGAAGGAGGTTTTATACCTCCAAGACTAGGGATAAACTACTCCTAAACGTCTAACTAATGCGATGTTAAAGAAGTGCTGGGCGGGAGACAACCCACCATTTTGTTTATTTTTAATATATGTTTCTTTAATTTTCATGTTTTTAGTTTGTTTGTTTGATTTGTATTTCTTCTCTCATTAATTGGAGGCGTGTTATGCTAAGTTCATTTGAATATATAGAGAAAATTTCTCTTTTGTTGGAAAATTTGACTGAGTATTGTTAGGGGCAAATTGAGCTTGTTTATGGACATGCCCATGTCAAATTGGGCATGTCATTCATTTTTTGAGAAAGTAGCTACAACACGGCCAGTGACACGCCTATATCACTGGATGTGTCATTTAGATTGGACCACAGTAGCTATAGCACGGCCAGTAACACGCCCTTGTCAATGGACATCCACTGGACTTGTCATTTAAATTAAATACAGTAGCTACAATACATCCATGGACACGACCATGTCCTTGGTCGTGTCAATTTGATTAAAATTTAAGGAGTCCTAGTAGCATCAACATGCTCAGTGACACACCTGTGTCATTGGACGTGTCGTGTTATTTAAATCCTAGTAGCTGCAACATGCCCATAGACATGACTGTGTCTGTGGGCGTGTCAACGTATTTTTAAGAAATACCCGATTTGAATTAAGCATAATTTCCTCTTTTCCCTCTCACTCTTTGTCAATTTTCTCTCAAAATTTTCATACTCTCACACTCGAAATCATACACCCACTCATCCTAGAGGGGATTTAGACTCCCATTCCAAGGTTTGGAGAGGATTTACCTACTTTTCCTTTGTTTTTGTCACAATCTTCACTCACATCAGATATGCACTGTAACACCCCTATACCCTGTATACGTACACAGCATGCTAATACGATCGTAATATACGTATATTGAATATAGAAATGCCACGATATACTTAACAAATGACTCATCTCTTTTCAAAAACATGAACAAATTTAAATCATTTAAAAGAAATTATAAAAGACAAAAGATAAAATGTTTATTTAAAAGCAGCGGAAAATGTAACAAGTATTTACAAATATATATACATCAAAATTCAAGTTTTACAAAACATAAAATATATACATGTTTGGCAGTATGTCTTTGATCTTTAAGCTCCACTATCAACGCCTCAAAAATCTAGACTCTACTCGGCCTAGAGGAACTCTCCGGTTCTTCCCTGTCACCTGCGCAATAAACCACAATCGCGCTAAGCCAACGGCTTAGTGGTACAAACTACCATGATATCATGCTATAATGAAATGCCAATGTCATACTTTCCAACATACAAATGATTCTCAAGAATCTCATATTGAACTCAAAACAAGCACAGATATCATCATTTATAAATCACATGGAAACAAAGACAAGCATGGGCCCAAAAAGAAACTAATATGTTATTCAAAGTTCAGAGTTACTGCTTTGGTCCATATCATAATCATCCAGCCCGTAGGCTATATACACATATATATATCTATCCATGGATAGGGTAATAGACCCAGTCTCTTAGACCTCTACTTGGTTAGACTCAAGGAGATCCTCAACCCGGCAAGACTGTTACCATAACAATTGTAACAGACCCAGTCTCTTGGACCTCAACCCGACTAATCTCGAGGAGATCCTCAACCCGGCAAGACTGTTACTATAATTCATATTTTACATTTTTCAACTGGAATCGGCTTACGACCCGGTCTTTTCACCTATCCAGTAATTCATAGGCATGCCGCCAAACTCAGAACTCTGAAAGTTGAATAACACATTAGGCACACAATCTTTTTATTTATTTATATCTTTGCACATTTCTTTCTCAATTCATTTCTCATTTTGTGCTCATAATCAAATAGGCAATCATGCCTCCATTATCTCATTTGCATTATCATAGCCAACAACCATGGCCTCATATCTCAAAATATCTCAAATCACATTAATACAATTCATCATATCATCATATCTTTCACATTTCATATTCCATATTTCAAATAGACAAACATGCTTTAACCATCTCATTATATCTCAATTTATCATTTAAGTACTCACAATCAACTACATTGAACATTCATTAAGAATGATCATCATTGATATATATATATATATATATAGCAATTTACCTTATTCATAGATTTAGAATCTTCAACATACATTCCACATAATCCACATTGTGTACAACATAGCATTATTCATATGCATCATCAATGTTCACATTATATCCAACATAACATTATTAATAAGCATCAACAATACATTAGATTTCTTAACACATTTACAATCAAATGTATGTTAAGTCTCAACATCATATGAATGTATGCAATAATGTAGTTTGTACTTACCTTAAGCACCACTTATACAAATCTATACACTTCTTTTTCCAAGAATTCTTCACTTCTTAAATTAGGGCAAATCACCTTCTTCCAAAACCTAATCCAAAAATGATACAATACATGAATTCCAATACAATTTATCACTTATTAACCTCATCTTAGACCTTTAGATCACAAATTATAACTCAACACCACTAGCTAGGGCCCACGGCCGTGGCCACCCCAACCCCCACGGGCGTGGGTTAGAAAATGGGTCTGCCTCCCTTGCTCCAAACCTCCACGGCCATGGCTACAAATGGCCACGGCCATGGCAACCAAGGGCCACGGGCGTGGCATCCAAGATGCTACTGTTTCTGACCAAATTCACATATTTTATGCTTACAACTCCAACAAACATCAACAACATGAAAATCTATGAGAATAATTGCTCAAACTCAAGTTAAACATCACTTACCACTTCAAAACCCTAAAACCAACATCACTCTTACTCTTTCAATACCAACATCAACTTAACTTATTATCTTCAAACCAAAATCAACACCACAATCAATTAAATCAAACATATTCCAACATATTAAAATCAACACAACCCTACTTTCAAACATCAACAATCAAACTTTTACACAACTTCAAATAACAAAAGAAATCAAGAGAGAGAACTTACCAAAATAATGAGACTTCTTGGATTTCCACTTAATCACTTGAAAACTCCTTCAATTTATGAGCTTGAACACAAAACTCACTCTTGCTCTCTCTTGCTTTGGATGGCCAGCCAACAAAAGGGAAAGAGAAGAAAATGAACAAGTGAAAGAGACAAAGTCAAACTTCTCATCTCTTTAAACCTCCACCAAGCATTCCAAAAAGAAAATTACTTAAATACCCTCATCTATATGTTTTAACTTCCTTTCACTTACTTGCCCTTTTTAGTAATTTCATAATTAACAAAATAAATATCTTCTTCCTTTGACCATCCATTTGACTTGTGTATATGTTGTATATATTTCCATATACACAACATATACACTTCCTTTTAAATTTCTTTTCTCTTCCAAATTAACATATACATTCAATCCAATTAAAACATTAATATCAAAACTTCTAGGGCATGCATTGGGATATTACAATTCTCCCCCTCTAAAAAGAAATTTCGTCCTCGAAATTACCTGATATTATGTCTGAAACAGTTGAGGATACTGATCTTGCATTGCTTGCTTGCTCTCCCAAGTTGCCTCTTCTTTCCCATGATTCTTCCATAGAACCTTCACCAATGGCATTTTCTTATTCCTCAACTCTTTCACTTCATGTGCCAAAATAGCAACTGGTTCTTTTTCAAATATCAGATCCGGACTCACTTCATGGATTCAACTGGCAAGATATGAGATGGATCCGATCGATACCTCCGCAACATAGAAACATGGAATACATTATGGATTCTATCCAACTCAGGTGGCAAGGCAAGACGATAAGCAACTGGCCCAACTCTTTCTAAAACTTCATATGGTCCAATGAAACGAGGACTCAACTTCCCTTTTCGACCAAATCTCAATATTTTTTTCCAAGGAGATACTTTTAAAAATACTTTATCTCCAATATCAAACTCTATGTCTCTCCTTTTCAAATCTGAATAAGACTTCTGTCGATCTGAAGCTGCTTTCAACTGATCCCGAATTATCTTTACTTTCTCTTCAGTCTCTTTCACCAAATCAAGACCAATTAACTTGCCCTCTCCAGTTTCATTACAACATAAAGGCGTTCTGCATCTTCTACCATACAATGCCTCAAATGGTGCCATACCAATACTGGATTGATGACTGTTGTTGTAAGCAAATTCCACAAGTGGCAAAAATCTGTCCCAACTTCCAGAGAAATCGATGACATAGCTTCTCAACATATCCTCAATAATCTGTATCACTCTCTCTGACTGCCCATCTGTCTGTAGATGAAAAGCAGTACTAAAGTGCAATCGAGAACCCAAAGCCCCATGTAAACTCTTCCAAAACCTCAAAGTAAACCGGGGATCTCGATCAGACACTAAAGAAATTGGGACTCCATGCAACTTCACTATCTCACAAATATACAGCTCAGCCAATCTTTCAAGAGAATAGTCCATTCTAACAGGAAGGAAGTGAGCTGTCTTTGTCAAACGATCAACAATCACCCAAATAACATCATGCTTTTTCTGAGTCAATGGCAACCCCGATACAAAATCCATTGTCACTCTCTCCTATTTCCATTCAGGCACTGTTAAAGGTTGAAGCAACCCTGTGGGAACTTGATGCTCAGCTTTCACTTTCTGACAAGTGAGACATTTGGACACAAATTTCGCTATGTCTCTCTTCATACCAGACCACCAGTAGTACTGTTTCAAATCATGGTACATCTTTGTACTACCCGGATGCATAGCAAAAATCGATTGGTGTGCTTCCTCTAAAATAATATTTCTCAAACTATCATCATCAGGTACACACAACCTATTCTTGAACCAAAGACTACCATCACTTTTTACATAGAAATCTCGGCTCTCCCCCTTTTTGCAATCTGATACAATCTTCTGAATTTTCTCATCAGCCAATTGAGCCTCCTTTATCTGATCCAATAATACTGGTCTCAACTGCAGCTGAGCCAATAATGCACCATCATCACATACTTCAAAACTAGCATGTAACGCTCTCAACTTAACAAGCAACGAGAGCGAATAAACAGCCAAACCTGCCAAAGACTTCCGACTTAAGGCATCAGCAACAACATTTGCCTTACCAGGATGATAATCAATCAAGCAGTCGTAGTCTTTAATCAGTTCTAACCATCGCCTTTGCCGAAGATTCAGCTCCTTCTGAACACCCAAATATTTCAAACTTTTATGATCCGTATAGATAAAACATTTCTCCCCATATAAGTAGTGTCGCCAAATCTTCAAAGCAAACACCATAGCTGCCAACTCCAAATCATGAGTCGGATAATTAAGCTCGTGCGGCTTCAACTGCCGAGAAGCATAAGCTATGACTTTACCCTCTTGCATCAAAACACATCCTAAACTATTATGTGAAGCATCACTATAAATCACATATGGTTTATCTTCCACGGGTAAAGTAAGAACAGGTGCTTGAGTTAACATTTCTTTCAACTGTTCAAAGCTAGTTTGACACTGATCCGTCCACACAAATCTAACACCCTTCCGAAGCAATTTGGTGAGTGGAGTAGCTATCAAAGAGAAGCCTTTCACAAACCGTCGGTAATAGCCTGCCAAACCTAGAAAACTCCTAACTTCAGTTACAGACTTTGGTGGACTCCAATTCAAAATAGCTTCAACTTTACTTGGATCGACTCTTATACCATCTGCTGAAACTATATGACCCAGAAAAGTTACTTGGTCAAGCCAAAACTCACACTTTGATAGCTTAGCATACAATTATTTCTCTCTCAAGATCTGTAACACAATCCGCAAATGCTTGTCATGCTCCTCTTCATTACTCGAATACACCAAGATATCATCGATGAAAACCACCACAAATTGATCCAGATAGGGCCTAAACACCCTATTCATCAAATCCATGAAAGCTGCAGGTGCATTCATCAACCCAAAAGGCATTACTAAAAACTCATAATGCCCATACCTGGTGCGGAAAGTTGTCTTAGAAACATCTTCAGCTTTAACCCTCAACTGATGGTACCCGGATCTCAAATCAATCTTGGAAAACACTGCTGCTCCCTTCAATTGATCAAAGAGATCATCAATTCTAGGCAAATGATATTTATTCTTAATAGTCACTTTGTTCAATTGCCTATAATCAATGCATAACCTCATAGTACCATCCTTCTTCTTCACAAACAACACAGGAGCTCCCCAAGGAGAAACACTGGGGTGAATAAACCCTTTATCTAACAACTCCTGTAACTGCACCTTCAACTCTCTCAATTCAGCAGGTGCCATGCGATAAGGAGTGATAAAGATGGGAGTGGTACCAGGCAAAAAATCAATACCAAACTCAACCTCTCTCTCAGGGGGTAACCCTGGCAACTCCTCAGGAAACACATCTGGAAAATCTGCAACTGTGGTTATATTATCAAGTTGAGAACCCCCTACTCTAGTATCCACAACATGAGTAAGATAAGCATCACACCCTTTTCTAATCAACCTTCTAGCTGTTACAGCTGATACAAACAAGGATGCAAGTTGTCTCTGCTCACTAGATACTATCATATCCCTACCATCACTGGTTCTCAAGGTGACACACTTCTTTTGACAATCTACCACAGCTCCATGCTTAGACAACCAATCCATGCCTAAGATCAAATCATATTCTTTAAAAGGCAGTTCAATTAAATCACCAAGAAACTCCTCACCTTGCACCACAACAGCGCTATCACGGTGCACCTTGCTCACCACAACACTATGTCCTAAAGGATTTGTCATTAAGACATCAAATCCTAAGGACTCTGAATGCAATTCAGACACAGGCAAGATAGATGCACTAATGTATGAATGAGTAGATCCTGGATCAATCAAAGCAAGTACTGAAATGCCAAATAAAGAAAATGTATCCGCTATAACTGCTGAAGCATCTGGCTGCCTCTGCATCACATACACCCTCTGAGAAGATCCGGCTTCATCGGGCCTACTGCCTCCGGATGATGATCCTCCTCTCTGACTATACCCGGATCGACCACCCCTACTGAAACCTCTGCCTCCTCGACCACCTCTGCTGACACTGGGTCGAGAGGCTGCAGACTCAGCCTGCCTATACTCCTGCATCTCAGGACACTCCCTAATGAAATGGTCAGGCGATCCACACCTGAAGCACACAACTAATCTACTATACTTCCAACAAACACCCCCATGTCTTCCACCACACTGAACACATACAGGTGGAGTAGACCTCTGCATCACTGGAGTCGGAGCACTGGCTACAGAAGATGTAGGTCTCGGTCTCTGTCTCTGATACTGCACTGACCTACCCGGCTGTCTCTGACTCCTACTGATCCTCGGAACAAAACTTCCTCTACCCCTCTTTACAGATGAAGACCCTGCCTCAAACTGGGGTCTCCTCATCCTGATTTCCTCCTCAGTAGCAGCTGCTGCGATGCTCTGTGCTCTCTCAACACTTCTAGCTGCTGCAACAAGCTGAGAGAAATCCTAGTACCGAGAACCAGCCACGATGCACATAATAGAGGGCCTTAATCCCTCCTCAAACCTTCTGCACCGGTCTATTTCATCAGAAATAATTCCCCCGGCATAACGACTCAACCAGATGTACTCAATCTCGTATTCTGTCACTGTCCGGTTGTCTTGCCTCAAATTCAGGAATTCCATTTTCTTAATATCTTTATACTCCCTCGGAGTATATTTCTGCTCGAACTCCCGCAGAAAATCCCCATATGATAATGTAGGTGGATCATCCATGGCATGGGGAACCGTCTTCCACCAGTCATAGGCATCTTTTTGAAGGAGGGATCTGGCATAGTCAAATTTCTCATCCGAAGTGGCTTGCAACTGAATGAATATTCTATGTACCTTATCCAACCACTGCTTAGCCACTGCAGGATCGGTAGTGCCTAAGAAATCTTCAGCCCCATATTTTCTCAACTTGTCATAATGTCCTACTAGCACTTGAGGCTGTGGTGGTGGTGGTGGCTGCACTGGAGCTCCCCTTAACAATTCTACCACATGCCTTAACCAACCCGGCGGAGCCTCCTCAGCAGCTGATCTCTCTGGCACAGAAACAGGTGCCTCACTAACCCTCTCAATCCTAGCTCCATCTCTACTCTCTTCAGGAGCTATACTTTCCGCACTACCCTCAACAGACTGTCGTGAATGAGATGCCATCTCTACCTATATCTGCAAACACAACAGAATATTCCTCATTAAAGATCAAATACTGCCATACCAAAACATGTATTTTACTCAAAAACCAACTTTTAAAATCAAAATATTCTTTTTTTTTTCTTACAATTCACCTAGGTTGAGAATCTCAAACCTAGGCTCTGATACCAAAATAAATGTAACACCCCTATACCCCGTATACGTACACAGCATGCTAATACGATCGTAATATATGTATACTGAATATAGAAATACCACGATATACTTAACAAATGACTCATCCCTTTTCAAAAACATGAACAAATTTAAATCATTTAAAAAATATGCACAATGTTGCTAATATTCTTACTTTTTTGAATTATATGATAACTTTAAACAAATAATTATTTACTCTCAGCATCATTTGGTGGCTATAAATAAAAATAAAAAATAAAATTAATACATATATTGATAAATATAAATAAGAGATTTATAACTCTATGCTAAATCAGATGCACTATTACCGTTAATAACAAATTTTAAAAATATTTATAATAAAAAAAATCAAAAAAGCAAGCAACCTCAACAACTCAACAAAATTCACCAAATCCAATAACTCTAGCAACTAAGAAACTCTGCCAAAAGAAATAAATACAAAATTAATCTAATAATGAAAATAAAAATGAAGAATGAAAAATAAAAAATAAAAAAAATTAACTAAACAATATTCTGCAGTATTGAAATTAAAATGACAAAAAAATATATAAAATTAGAATTTGACATGTGGAAAGAAATTGTTTTAGCAATTATTAATTTAGTATACAATATATAAATTATTTGTGAATAATACGTGAAAGAATTATGGAGCAAATGACCAATTTCTTATATTGAACAGTCTAATTCAGAATTATAAATAAGCTAAGCTACTCAAGTTCGATTTAGATTTTGGCCCGGTAAAAGCTCGTTCTGGCTCGAGCTTGAATTGCTCATTTGTTAAATAAGTCAAGCTTAAGTTAAGAAATATTCGAATTATTAGCTCGCGAACTAGCTCATTTAAAAAACTCATGAGTTAAAATCATAAGCTAACTCATTTATTATGTTGAATTAAAAATATATATAATTTAATTTATATATTAAATTATGTATATGGATATATTAATTTTTTGACTAATTTAATTTATACAATTTATTAATATATGGTATATATGATAAATGAATTAAATAATATAAAATAACTTAATAATTTATAATAAAATATAAAATTATAGTAATGCAATATTTTATTTGTATTAATATATAATCATATTGTTCATCTTTCATAAAAATTTATTAATTTTAGAATATTTTCTATGAAAATATAGAAAAGATAAATGAAAAATAAAACTTGAAATAAATTCGTCAAGCTCATTAAATTTATTTAAATCAAGCTTGAGATATATGATATATGAGCTAATTCGATATAAGTTCGGGCTCAATTTGAATTTGAGTTCAAACTTAATTATTTTATGATGAGCCGAGCTTAAACTTTCAGTTTGGCTCAGCTCAATTACAACCCTAATCTAAGTTAAACAATAATATATCCATTGCAAATTCTTTTACAATGTTAACAATTTATTTTTATATTTTATATGTAATATATTAAATTTATGTTTTGGTACTCATATATTACTATTATTAAAATATTAATTCCTACCAATATTTCATAATAATTTTTTTTACTTAATGATCTTTTTCTATTAAAAATCATAATATCACACATTTGAAATTTCTAAGAATAATTAAATATAAATTATAAATAGCATATAAAATTTAAAAACTGATATAAAGGGGATATAAAACATATCCAAATCATCAAAACTAATTCTAAACTTAACTTCAAATATTTAAAGAGCATCCTATTAACAATAAACTTATTATTATTTATATATATGGAATTGAAAAATAAAATAAAATAAAAAATTAGCATAAAACTAACATAAAATAGAAAATATAAAACAAATCAACAACCAATTGATTTAAAACAAAACAACAACCAATTGTTTAAGAGAGATCATTTAATTAATTTAATATTATAAAATACATGACCATATGAATTTATTTTCTAAGTTATTCATAATTTAAATAATTTACTCTTATCCAAACATTTATATATAAATTATATATCATAGATATTAAAATCTTAAAATTTATCATTATTGTATGAAAAATAGATGGAGCAGGTTTAAACCAATTTGGAGAAAAATAGTTCATAATTATTCTTTTTTTGTTTTTGAAAATGTAGCCTATACATTTAACTGATGTTAATTAATTTATAATTAAAATTTAATTTAGTTGAGTATTTAAATTTATTTTTAATTTAAGTGATAATAGATCAAATTATTTATTATTATAAAAGTTTACATTTAATATATCTATACATTAATATTCAAAATTAGTTAAATTATTATTATTATTATTTGTACTTGTTTAAACCGATTCAGAATCGGTGGGCCAGTTCTGAAAACGTTGAATCCAAGAAATGCTATGTTTTAATATTTAAAAATTGTAAATGTAAAAAGTCAATTTTTAACTGGGTATTATTATTTATTAAATAATTTTTATTTTCACAATTTTACGAACATCAACGGCCCATAATGAATAGAGCCATTGAGATGGAACGGCTGATAGTCTTATAGGCATTGGAACAAAATTAGGTAGAAGCGAGCGGCAATCGAATATAGATAAGAAGACGCTTTCTTTGTTCGCAATGCTATATAGAGAAGAAGTAGAGAGAATGACATTTAAAATAAAACGAAGAAATCAAAGAGATTGAAAGAGAAAGAGAATCTGGATTCCTTTTCCATCCTAACCGACGGTTCATATGCCGGTTGGCTTTCAGGTTTTCCTTTTTTTTTTTTCTGATTTTTTATTTGATTTAGTTTGATTTAGATCAGATCAGCTTCCCTTTGCTTGTTTTTCAATATCTGATTGGTTTGATTTTGTTGGGTTACTCATTGATTATTTGAATTGGGGTCTGAATTAATATTTTCTAAGTCAGGGATTTAGGTAGCAAGGGATTTGGTTTCTAAATAGTCGGGATTGTTTTTGTTGGCAATTGTTTTTAAAATATATGAAACATCAGGATTAAATTATCTGAATCTGGCTTGTTTTGTTTGGTGGAAATTTGCATGCCAATATTTGCATGTCGCTTTTATTATTGAAGCAACTATTGATTCTTATTTTTTTGTATGTTTCAGTTATCAGATCTATTTCATTGTTTTTTTTCTTAAAATTTCACAGTACACTAATATTCTGTTGGAATTTATTGGTGGTATCGGTAGTGAATGTAGCTAGTTGTGTTTTTCAATTCTCATGAATTGTTTTTTATGATTGAGGCATTCTAGGGATGCGTCAATGTATAGTTTGTCTACCTAATAAATCTGGTCATGTTGATGATACGTCTTCTGATTTTTGGTGGGATGAGGATATACAATGGTAGTATTTATGAATCTTACTTGTGTCACTACTCTTGTTGCCTATGAGATTTAGCAATTTGTGGTGTTGTTTTCTATTTAAGCTTGTGGCCTTCATTCTTGCATCAATTATTTTGATTATTTTTTTTATATGGTTCTGCATCCTATATGAGATTTCGTTTCGTTGGGAATGACTGGAATCGTAAATAACTAATTAGAATATATTTCCCTTTTTTTTTTCTTTGGAAGCTCAGTGTTTAAATTCTATTGATAGGGTGTGCTGGACTTGGATCTAAATAGCTTCATTTCCTTTCTTGAGACATGGAGCAAGTGCACTTCTGGTCAAATTGCTTCCAGTATCGAGTTTTTTCATTTCAAGAAGTGCTCGATTGGCGGTTTCTTGTCCTTGGAAACTTTCTTTTGGTTTCCTTTGTTAACTGCACTTAGTGGTCAGTTTGTCTTTTATGAACAGAACAGGAGACGTGATGCAAATTTTTTCTGAGATCTGTTTGATCTTTAGTACATTTGTTCATGTAAGCAGGTTACCCATTCCTGTTTTATTAAATGTTACACTAGGCTTTTTCTGACAAATTATATGGTGTACAGTGCATTGATGATGCAACTTCCAGTCAATGTTTTTCAAAACACTTCTTTGGCGGTACTAAATAAATCTGACTTCTCTTCTTTTCCTGTTCATTGATTTCACATGTTTGTTCTAATTTTGCTCTAACATTTGTGATTTTATTGCAGGGTTAAAGTCTGCAAGGAACCAATTTAAAGCTGCTTAGATATTCAATACTTAGATAAGCCATTACCTCAAATTTCTGCAGACTGTAGTTCTTAGCTCTTGTTTTGTTATTGATGGCGTACTGGTTTTGAGTGTCAAATTATCAGTTCACTGAATAATTTCTACATACAGTAGATGAGACAGTTTTTATTTTTTGTTATCAAACCCTTGGATATCCTTATTTCTAGAACAATCATTCTGGCTTGTCCTGCTTGTTTGGTATCAATATGTTCTACAGTCCTTGTTTTGTCCTGCCTTCCATGCCCTTTTACTATCTTGAAGCTGTGGATCTAGCTATGAATAAGGCTGTGAAGTCCATCCGTCAAAAACATTCTAGTTTTGTGCTCTCAATTACCTTTGCAGAAAATTGACTGGAGATTAGCTGGTCCAAGTTAGTTTTTTGTTCTTTCTACTAGGTTCACATACCGTAGATGTCATATAGTGTTTTTGGGAGTTGTACTTTTCACTAATAAAGGAAGAGCTTCTTTGTCTGTTCCACAAGGAGAATGGAGAGGTTGGTTGGATTCAATTTTGAGTTTCATCTTATCTTTATAATAATTGTTGATTTCTGCTTAACTCCTGCGGCACCTTGTATAGGTACAAGTTAATCAAGGAAGTTGGTGATGGTACGTTTGGGACTGTTTGGCGAGCAATTAATAAGCAGTCTGGTGAAGTTGTATGTGCTTCTACGTTTTTTACATGATATGTAGTTGATGATGCTCCTATGAGGCTAGGATTTTCTTTTTAATAATTTAATGATTTATTCTTTAATTATGAACAGGTTGCTATTAAAAAGATGAAGAAAAAATATTATTCACGGGAAGAGTGTGCTAATCTGAGAGAAGTTAAGGTAGTATTTCTTCTACCTTTTTTCTTCTATCAGGAACTGCACTTTATGTGTCTGCTAAGGATGGATCTTTTTTCTTATTGCAGTCACTGCAGAAAATGAATCATCCGAATATTGTGAAACTCAAGGAAGTCATACGGGAGCATGACATACTGTATTTTGTTTTTGAGTACATGGTAAGTGCCTTTTCTTCAATTCTCAATCTGGATTCAATGCTTTTCATGAAAAGGCATATTTTAGTTGTTGTTTTAACATTCTTTAATTTCAGGAATGCAATCTTTATCAACTCATCAAAGACAGGGAAAAATTATTCTCAGAAGCTGAGGTCAGGAATTGGTGTTTCCAAGTGTTTCAAGGTCTTGCTTACCTGCACCAGCAAGGATATTTTCATCGTGATTTGAAGCCAGGTAACTGGACATCCCAGGCATGATTCAGTATTCAGCGAAAGAAGCTTGTACTGTAAATATTTTGTAGGGATGAATTAAGTTTTTAAAAGTTTTGTTAAGTGGAAGGTGTTTAAGCACATTGTTAACTTCTGTTTGTAGGAGATCTCAACAAATTTTGATGTGCTTTCTTTTTAACCCATCCCTCTGGTGGTTGCTTGATGTCTTTTTTTTTTTTTTTGCTTTAGGGGCTGTAGGATTGTAGAAAATAACTCTTGTTTTCCAGAAAATTTTTTAAAGAAAAATGAAAAACAGAATTTGTTTTAGATATTTTTCATTTGGAAAATTAGAAGAATAATTTTTATATTTATTAGTTAATAGCTGAATTTTAGAAAACTATTTTTACTTGTTTTCTAAATGGAAAACCTAGAGTCTTAAAATGCATAGAGTCTTAAAATGCATCTGCTCCTTTTTTTTTTTTTTCATTTATCTATTATTTTTTTAAATTTATTATATTTTTAGACATGTATGTGGAAACAGTTATTTTATACTTTTTTTCAATTTTTAAAAAAAATATCCTTTCATATATAATTTTTTCATGATTTTAAAATATTACTAAATAATTGCTTATTTTTCTTAAATTTTATATTTAAAATTTATCTTCAAATAAAAAAAATCAGTAATCTTATTTTACAATTATTTATATATTTACATCAAATAATTAGTACTTTTTAGTATAATATAAGTTAGTTAATAAAAAAACCTAATAAAATACATTGTAAAACAAAAAGTAGTAAATAGTGAATAGAAAATTACAAATGAACGTGTTTTCATTTTTTGAGTTCCAATTTGGAAAATGAAAAATTAGACAACTAAGAAAAGGAAAAGAGAACTTGAAAGGGAAAATATAAAATGTTTTCTATAACTAAACAGGGGCTTAATTTCTCCCCTGGTTGGCTATTGTTTTCTACTTGAAAAATGAAATTATTATTACTCTTTAGTTTCAACTGGATTTGTTATTTATTCTGTTGTCTCATCTGCTCCCAGTGTTTCCCAACTTGCATATGCTGCAGTTAAAAGCTTATTACTTTACATTCGTTTGCAGAGAATTTGTTGGTTACAAAAGATTTAATTAAAATTGCTGATTTTGGTCTCGCACGAGAAATCAATTCCCAACCACCCTATACGGAGTATGTCTCAACACGATGGTATGTTTCTGTTTTACGTTATCTTCTCTACGAATATGTATGCCCACTATTGGATGGGTAGATACCCCCCTGTTAAGTGGCTCGATTCTTTCTTATTTCTAACTTGATGTGGCAGGTATAGGGCCCCAGAAGTGTTGCTTCAATCATTCCTTTATGGTTCTAAAGTGGGTCAGTATCCATATGCAAGTAACTTTGTCAAGCTTAGATATTTGCTACAGCATGACTCATGTATTTTCTCCTTGCAGACATGTGGGCAATGGGTGCTATCATGGCTGAGTTATTGACCCTTCGTCCTCTTTTTCCTGGTACAAGGTACAAGATCTGAATCCTGATTTATTTTTTGGTATTAGGTCAGCGAATTGGTGGTTGACCAACATCATTTTCTGGTTTGTAAATTTTATCATCTATTTTGTTATGGATGCAGTGAAGCAGATGAGATCTACAAAATATGCAATGTGATAGGGAGTCCAACAGAGGAATCCTGGGCTGATGGACTTGGTCTTGCAAGGGCTATTAACTACCAATTTCCACAGGTTGGATTTGCCTATTTTTCATCATTGTTTCCACAATGGTTGTCCTATTGTCCTTTGCATGTGCCTTGGTGGTGGTTTCTCATTGAATATTTCTAAAATCAAAATTACTGATAGAACAACATTCAGTGAAATGCTGAAATTTTGTCTTGTACTTGTGACTTTTAGCCAGCAGGTGAACATATAAATTGTGTTTTTTATTTACAAATCACATGAATTTTAACATATGATTATCTGGTTTGACATTTTAGTTGGCCGGCGTTCAACTTTCTGTATTCATACCATCAGCAAGTGATGATGCAGTCAGCCTTATCAAGGTTAGTACCAGTTTTTAAGGGCTTTTATGCTACTCTTTTTTTTTTTTTTGCCAATTATGCAGCAGTACCCAACTGGTGGAAGTTATGTCCTTGGGTGCTAATATTTGGGATGGATGACTTCTATTATCCTGTCATGTCCCATTTCCTTTCACTGTAATGTTGTTTTTCTTTTCAACATGCAGATGCTTTGTTCTTGGGATCCACAGACGAGGCCTACAGCTGGAGAGGCACTTCAGCATCCTTTCTTTCAGGTATCATGTTGTGGGGCTTTGCTAATTTTTCATGGTGAATCACCCGATTTAGAAGTTTAACCATTTTATGTGGCAGAGTTGTTTCTGTGTTCCACCAACCCTTCATTCCAGAGCTCCTATTACTAGAACTCCTCCGTCGGGTAGGTTTCTTATTGGAATTGATGGTTTCTCAAATATTAATTGCAACTGGAAAGCTTATTGAGAAAACATATTATACTAGCTTAATAGGTTTGATGTGATGCAGCTGGATCCAAAGGCAACTTGGAGCAACAATTTGCTAAGAGGCAACCAGGTGGTTTGTCTAATTTGAAAGTCAGGCACAGTTTTTTGTCTCCAAAGTTAAACGCTTCCCTGAGCACAGGTTGATATAATTTAATTTGCATTTGAAATCAAGTTATTTTGCATTCTGTGTACAATTTTTTCACCCATGTGTGTTTAGATGATCTGCATATGCTTTTGCATTTTTGCACTTCAGCAAAGAATGTTATTTGCATTTCCTTTTGGATTACTTCAATTTGTGCATGCCCATGCATGCTAATCATTCTATTCTAATGTTGCAAGATTCTGCATAATTCAAGTGGAAAAATTAGTTGTTGAGCCATTATCAAATGATTTTTTAAGTTTAGGGTGAATTTGAATATAATCTACTGGTCTGATGCAATTTTAATGTCACAGGTGTGCAGCGCAAACTGGATCTGGTTAACCAGGTATTAAACTGTTATATTTATATTAAACTATAAGCTCTCACTTTATTTACTTCATTCTAATTTGACATGCACTAACACTTTTCACAAGTATTGCTGTTTCTGGCCTGTTTTTGACATTTATGTCTACCCTCTTGTCTCCCTCTCAGCAATTATATTATGTTTCTCTTGAGAGTCAGTTATTAAATGAAGGGAGCTTTGACACAGCACATCTGTCTCAGCTAACATAGCTGTTTTGTTGGCTGTGCTTAAACATAGAAAGATACCTCATCCTGAAATCGAAGTCCAACAGAGATTTATCTGTGCACTTCATTATACCAAGTATTTGCAATTTTGTATAATTACTGCAGTATTTTTAATACTGAGCTGGCTTCTTTTGTGGATGTAGGATGCAAGTAGGAATGACAAGTCATCTAAGAGTGCTACCAAACAACAAAAATATCAGCCACCAGGAAAGAAGAGTCCAAGTGAGTTTCTTGGCCCCCAACATAATATTTGTTAAAATTGATTGAAATCTATTTGTCTTCTGCTGTTGATTATTTTTAAGAAATATTAGATGTTTTCCTTCATCTGTTCTGAAATTTTGTGATTGGGATTTTTATTTGGTTATTTCTATGCCTCAAGATTTGAAATTAACTTGAAAAATACATATATTACAGCAACCAATGTGCCTCGGAAATATCAGCCACCGGGAAGAACAAGCCCAAGTAAGTTTGCTAGCTCCCACATAATGTATATTAATTTGATTGAAATCAATTTATCTTTTACAGTTGATTATTTTTAAGGATTATGACTATTTGGGTGGCTGCCCTTTTATTTGGTGAAATTTTTAACTGTGATTTTTTTTTTGTTACTGTTATGCTTCAATATGAAATTAACTTGGAAGGTACATTAATTGGCAGCAACTGTCATTAATAAGGGTAGATCTGGACGTGGGGTGTCAGAAACAAGTCATAAATTTGCAAGTATGACAATCAGTTCTCACAAGCAACCTGTGCCACAGCCTCGGCCACCTCCTATGAAGGCGGGAGTGCAGTGGACTGCTGAATCCGGTGACATGTTTCTCAGACCAACTCATCAATTCCAAACTGGCAGAACTTATCGTAGGAAAGTTGTGGGATGGCTTTAAGAAGGGACTCTGTCAAAGGGTGTTTTAACGCAGTGTGATTTGGTGATAAATTTGTTGTTGTCTCATGTTTGTGTTTGCATCACATTTATCTACATAGAATGCTTCAGTTCTGTCAAGTTGATGTAGGCTTTTATTTTAAATAAACTTGTGTTTCAGTTCCAGGTGTTCAATAAACATACTCATGTTTTTCTTCTACATGTAAGTTGGACAATAGCTTTTGCCTGTGTTTTGAAATGTTCATTCTATATTTGGGATTTTTTTGGGAGGATTATTTTAGGGTTAGGTTTACATTAAAATGCCTAGCTGTATTAGGTTTACATTTTATTCAAGTTATATATTTTATTCTTAAAAGGGGGATCTCAGCTCGTGATTTATTCATGTTATTATCATTATAAATAGCATAATACATGAACAAATTGTTAGAACACAAATTACTTGCGTGATACTAGTAATTGTAATAAATTTTTGCAAATACAGAACACAAATTACATAAAGCAAATAGAGTAACTATTTTATTTTATGAAATTGCTATTATTTTTTCCATCTCATAAAGATAGGATTATTTCTTTTTTTAGTTCATTTATCAATTTAATAAATTAAGTTTATGTAAATTTTTTATAATATTTTTATTTAATATTATTTATTAAATATATCTCATATTAAAGGAAGAATATAATAAAAATATATATATATATATATAAATTTGTATTTTTAATAAAAATAATTAACGTTTTTTTTTATCTTATAAATTGAAAAGCCTATTTTTATAGGATGGAGAGAGTATATTACTTATATTCCATTGTACAAACTAAATAAATTTTAATATTATGAGATCTTTAAACTTGAATATATCTAGGTAGATCTACCCTTCATAAGTTGAGAGGGCTCAAAAATTGAAATATAAAGTAAAAAAAAAAAAATCATTAAGAACATACAAATTTTTTTATTTTTTATTTACCATAATTGCATAAGAAAATATTTAGGAAATTCACTAGTAAAATACTCTCTTAATCTGTTTAATCAATTATAGATCTCATTTAAAATTTGGCTATTTTACTCGTTCAATTAAACAACCCTGATTTTTTTTTTTTTTTTTTATCTTTCTTTCCCTTTGCTTTTCTTTTTCTCTCTCTTTTTTATTCTCATTCTCCTTTTTTATTCTCTCGTTTTTTTTCATGTAAATTCTAAATCTACTATTATCGGTTTGCTTTTTTAATCTCTTGCTTGCTTCTTAATTGTAATTATTACAATTGTAAACAATAATTTTTTTTTTGTTTCAACTGCAATTTTTTACCAAATATAAGAATTTTCACAACATTAGTAAGTTTTAACTTTTTACTGTTATCGGTTTGCTTTTTTAATCTCTTGCTTGCTTCTTAATTGTAGTTATTTAAATTGTAAACAATAATTTTTTTTTTGTTTCAACTACAATTTTTGACCAAATATAAGAATTTTCGCAACATTAGGAAGTTATAACTTTTTATTTTTATTTTCTTTATAAATGCATATGCAATATGTTTGATATTTTAAAATAATATGGATTCCATGGAAAAGAAAAAAAAAATTTTAACATGGTTTTTGTTATGAAAATTTTCCTTTTTTTACAAATTATTTAGGAGTGTTGTTTTTTTAATGGGTTCGGTTGAGTTTTGATTTATTTGAGGCATGATTGTGTTTAAACCACATTTTTCTTCTACAATTTCTTACTTAGACATGATTATGTTGAACATACAAATATATATATGAATGTGTTTAAGTGATATATATGGAAAAAGCTTGTAATACACATGATTATGTTTAATTAATATGTATTTTATATATCTGCTATATAAATGAAACACTACAATATTTTTACACGGATATGGTCGTGTTAAATATACAAGTATTATATGTAAATGTATTTAAGTGATATACACATTATGTCTATAACACACATAATCATATTTAATTGATGTGTTTTATATGTCTGCTATATAAACGAAATGCTACAGTGTCTTATGTGGATACAATCATATTGAACATACAAGTATTATATATAAATATATTTAAATGATATATATGACCATGTCCGTAATACACATGTTCATATTTAATTAATACGTGTTTAATATGATATTTATATAAACAAAATACTATAATGTCTTATGTAGATATGGTCATATTGAACATACAAGTATTATATATTAATATGTTTAGATAATATATACAGCCATATTCGTAAAACATATGGTCATGTTTAATTAATATGCGTTTAACATAAGATATATATGTGTTTAAGTAATATGACACATATGATCATGTTTAATTAATATGTTTTTTATATGTCTGCTATATAAACGAACACACTACAGTGTCTTACGTAGATACAATTATATTGAACATACAAATGTTATATATGAATGTGTTTAAATCATATATATGACTATATCCATAATATACATGACCATATTTAATTAATATGTGTTTAATATGAGATTCATATAAACAAAATATTAGAGTATCTTACGTAGACATTGTCATATTGAACATACAAATTTTTATATATGAATGTGTTTATATAATATACACGGTCATATCCATAAAATATATGATCATATTTAATTAATATGTTATATATGATAACCATATAGGTAAAACACTGCAATATCTTACATAGACATAATCATGTTAAACATATAGATATTATATATAAATGTGTTTAGGTAATATATATTGTCATATCTATAATACACATGGGTGTATTTAATTAATATGTATTTAATACAATATATCAATTTCTTTAATTTTATGTAATTAGATTTCTTTACTTTTGTAATAATTTATAATTATGCTTAGTACTTTCAATTAACTGACCATCAAACGATTGTGCTTAATGCTTTCACTTAACTTACCACTAATAGATTGATTTATTTTATTATGATTAGTATGGAAGGATACTTTTGGGTATTGAATTTAATTATGAACAACAAAAGAACATAGTTTGAATGGAAATAATATATAATTTGACCTGTAGGAAGTTGATAGAATTAATCACAAATTTATTTGTGTTCTCTATTATAAAAGCATAATAGAGATTGATGAATAGGTTTAATATAGCTCACTATAAGAATGTATCGGATTACTAAGAGAAATTTACTGATAGAAATTTTTTTGTTAGTAATATCGATAAAATTTTGAGAGAAACTATTAAAAAAATAAATTAAAAAATACGCAACAGATTACCAACATAATAGCGATAACAAAATATATAGACAAATATTTTATCGACAATAATGGCGCCATCAGATGGCATCAATAATTACCAATATGCGTTACCGATAGAAATGTTAAAAAGTTGGTAATACTTAGCATGAATTATTGTCAATTTTTTAGTGATAAAATTTACCTACATAAAAAGATCTGAATATTCTCTCGGTAGCCAAACTTGCCGAGAGAAACATATTTTCTGTCAGTAATATCGACTGAAAATATATTCTCTCAGTAATACCGACAAAAAATTATTTCTCTCGGTAAATTATATACATTAAAAACGTCTTTCTATTTACAGAGAGAATATATATTTTGCCGGTAAAATTACCTAGAGAAAATATATTCTGTCGGTAATATCAAGAGGATATATTTTTATCGGTAAAATTACCTAGATAAAATATTTTCTATTGGTAATACTAACAAAAAATTATTGATGTCTAGTTGTTGTAAACAACATCCCTTTATTGTTGCTACAGCTAATAATGTTTGAATGGTTGTTATTTTTGCCATAAGGGAGAATGTCTATGTAAAACCAACTTCCTCTTGTTGAGTGTAGCCTTTGGGTACCAAGCGTGCCTTATATCTCTCTATAGTGACATATGATTGTACTTGATTCAAAATAGCAATTTGCAGCCAATGGAAGTCTTGCCTTGACGTAATTCTGTCGATTCCTATATATAATTGTCTTCGAGGGATTTAATTTCAGCATTCATAGCTTCTTGCCACTTGGATCTTTAACTGATTGTGAATAAGTCTTTGGTTTAACTTATTTCATAATCTTTATTTATAGAAAATGCTTTGTGTTTAGCAGATAAAGCATTTTAGCTAATGATAGAAGAGAGTTGATGAGGTGAATTCAACATCTATGGAGGATTTGAGCTATTGGAATCATGATAATTAGAATTATTAGAGACTAAGTTACAGTGATAGTCTCTCAAATAAGTTAGTGGATACCTCAACTTGGTTGATCTTCTGTTATTTGGTAAGGTTTGGATAGTCGGTGATTTTTCAACATGTGTTTGTAGAGTTAGTAGGTTAGAATATAAAGGTTGGTGATCAAGTAATTGCTCTTATGATTGTGATGTGTAAGTGATGACTGGATCAAAGCCTATAACTGAAATAGTTTGAGTTGTTTTAGGTAAGACAAAATCTGGATGATTATGTCCATTGATTTGGTTAGGAAATATAATTGAATGACATATTACATTTCTTAAAACTATAGTTTTATTAGAATGCATATCAAACAATTTAAAACCTTTCACACCTGGTTTAAAGCCTAAAAAGATACATTTGATAGCTAGAGGAGAAAACTTGTTTCTTTGGCTGTCAAGAGCAGAGGCAAATGCTAGACATCCAAATGCTTTAAAATTGGAGTAATCTGGGGGTTTGTAATATAGTGCTTCATAAGGTGATTTGTTTTATAGGATTGGGATAGGTAGTTTGTTCATCATATGAACAACATGAGTAATGGATTCAGTCCAAAAGGTTGAAACAACATAGACCTAGTTATATTTAGTATATGTTGATTCAACTATACTATTTGTTGAGGTGTTTTAACCCAAGAAGTTTGATGAGATATTCCTTTTGCAACATAAAAAGAAAATATTTGAAACTTTAGACTATTATTTGAACAAATATTTATTTATTTATTGAGTTGCACAGAAACAAATCTTGATTCTAAATTGTCTGAACTCCATGGAAATAGTATAAGGGACCAAAGTCAGAAATAGCAAACTCACTTTTTAATTTCTTCAAAATTCCTATCAATAATTCATTAGAAGTTGTCTACAAGATGTCATCAACATATAGTGAGAGGTGAGAGAATTGCCATAGGCTTGCTATTATGGAGAATGAACATTAAGTTGTCTTCCTACAAGCTACATAAAAAACCATGAAACAATGGAAACTGAGTGAAACATTGAAACCAAGCATGAAGTGCTTATTTCAATCCATATGACGCCTTATGAAGCTTGTAAACATATTGTGGGAAGTCAGGTTGAAAAAATCCTTTAGGCTACCTCATATATACATCTTTTTGCAAAAAACAATGTAGAAAAGCATTACTAACATCTAATTTGTGCCAATTACAAGAAACTACATGAGAAAGAACAATTCTAATGGTAATGGGTTTCACAAATGGATTGTAATTCTTTAAAATTCATACATGCTTGTTGAGCATATCCCTACACTGCAAGCCTCTCTTTGTATCATTCAAGGTTGCCATATGACTTGAGTTTTATGTTACATAGCCACTTTGATCAAATAACCTTCTTATCCTTAGGTGGTGGTACCAAAGTCCATGTCTTGTTTTATATGAGGGCATCATATTTAGATGACACTACTTTGTGCCACTTAAGAAATTTTTTTGCTTCATTAAAAGTATAAGGTTCACCTAAAATAAAAGTCTCATGTTTATTAGTAGGTGCAAATGTAGTGTTGGCTGATAGTGAAAAAATTCATTTGGGCTCGCTATTTCCTATTTTCAGACATGTTGGGATACGATGAGAAGGAAGAGGTTGTTGTGTGGAATTAGGATTGACTGGTTGTGTCGTATCAGAAGATGTAGAAGGTTGATAGGCAGAAATGGGTTATGCAGTAGATGGAGTAGTGAGATGGAATCGAGACATATGGTCATTTTATGGAGTAGGTTTCATAGCAAGAGTAAGAGAGGTGGAATTAAGGACACTACCTGATCAATTTTTAAATCGGAATGAGGTGAAGTAGTTTCATTAGACTATGAAGAAAGAGAAAATAGAAATAAATATTATGTATTTCATGTGAAGTTAGTTATAGATTATATCTATTTATAGACAGCTAAACAACTTCTGGAAGAAGCTTCTCCTACACATCTGCTGCTGCTATACTAAACGAAGAACAAATGAGTAAGAACTTGTACAAAGAGCATGAAATAGAAGATGACATCTTCTTAAGTGAAAGTGGTGCGTTGCAAATAAGAAGTCAACTTCCTTTAAGTGAAATGCATAGCTTTTATCAAAACGCTATGGATAAATAATGGCTAGCTTCCCTTTATCCCCCATCAAGTTGGCGTTTGGTAAAAGAGACACCAAACCCAACTTGCAGCAGAAACGATAAAAAATGGGAGCAGCAAGATGCTTAGTGATGAAGTCAGCAAGTTGAGAATGAGAAGAAATGTTTTGGAGCAACAAAACCATACTTATATTTCTCTCATAATAGGTGACAATCAATGTCCAAATGCTTCATTCATTCATAAAAAATAGGATTGGTTGTGATGTGAAACGCAACCTAGTTATCACACCATAGAGAAACAGGAAGCTAAAGCGAAAGATTCAAGTGTTAAAAAAGATAACTAAGCCACTGAATTTTAGACACAATACTGGCCATACTTCGGTATTCAGCCTCTGCTGAAGATCGAGCAACAGTGTTCTGCTTCTTAATTTTCCAAGAAATCAGAGCTCCACCAAAGAAGATGCAAAACCCAGTAATAGATTGCTTGGTATCCTTACAAATGGCCCATTCAGGATCACTAAACGCTTGCAAAGAAGAATTAGCAGACCTAGGATAAAATAGACCACGCCTAGAGGTCCCCTTGAGATAGCGAAGAACATGAAGAGCACTCTGCCAATGAGGTTCACGAGGAGACTAAACAAATTGACTTAGTTGTTGCACAACGAATGTAACGTCTGGTCGAGTAAAACTAACATAAAGCAAATGCCCAATGAGTCGACGATAAGGTTGTGGGTCAGACAAAAGAGGTCCTTCATAGTCAGATAGAACACATCCTTTGGTAATAGGAGTTGCAGCAGCCTTACAAGCAGCCAAGCTCGCATCTTTGATAAGGCCAGTGATATATTTGTGTTGGTTTATAAATAAACCATGATTTGACTATGCAATTTCAATACCTAAAAAATATTTAGCCACACCCAAATCCTTAATGGTAAATGCTTTATGCAAATAACCTTTCACTTGAGAAATGGCTTGAGCATAGTTGCTAGTAATAAGCACATCATCGACATAAACAAGGAGGGCAAAAAAAGATGAACCTCTGGTAAGTGTGAACAAATAATGATCAAGAACAGATTGTTTGAAACCATATTTCTGAAGTTTAGCAGAAAATTCTAGGTTCCATTGCCTGGATGCTTGCTTCAGCCCATACAAAGATTGAGTTAATCTGCATACTTAACCCTGTTGTGCCTTTGTGTAGCCTTCAGAAGGCAACATATAAACTTCCTCATCCAAATAGCCATGAAGGAAGGCGTTGTTCACATCAAGCTGATGTAGTGACCAAGATTTCGAAGCAGCCAGTGCCAACATCAGTCTAATAGCAACTTGCTTAGCAATAAGTGAGAAACTTTCATTGAAATCAATCCATTCTATCTGATTGTATCCTTTGTGTAGCCTAGCCTTGTAGGACTCCATTGTGCCATCTACATTTAATTTTACTTTGAAAACCCATTTGCAACATATAGGCTTTTTCCCTTTAGGCAAGTCAGTAACTAGCCAATTGTTGTTTTTCTCCAAAGCACAAATTTCAGCCTCCATAGCTTGCACCCACTCTGACTGTGTTGATGCTTCTTTATAAGTTCTAGGTTCCTGTATTAAAGAGAGTTTGGCCAAAAAACACAAATGTGAATCCATTAAATGATTAGTAGCATCATTGGTTATAAGGTTAGTTTAAAAGTCACTAAGCCAGGTTGGTGGCTTGGTATGCCTAGAACTTCGTCTACGTTGATCAAGAAGAGAAGAGTGATCACTAGGACTAATAGAAGTGTCAATAGGGATAGAAGTAGAAGAAAAAGGAAGAACATAAGTAGAAGAAGGGGAAGAAGAAGGAAGAGTAGTAGGTAAAACGTCAAAAAGAGTAGGAAATTCAGACGAAGATGTATCAGGAGAAGAACAAGGTAAAGGACAACTATTATCAGTAGCAGAGACAATAGATTGATAAGGAAAAGTTTCTCCAAATGAAAAAATAGTTTGAGTTTGAAGATCAGGAGTTTAAATGCTTTTTGCCCACTAGAATGACCCAAAATATAGACATTTAATAGCTCTAGAATAAAGTTTGTGTTTATAAGGAAGGTTATTTTTGGCAAATGCTAAACAACCAAATGACCTTAACATTGAATAGTCTAGCTTCTTATGAAAAAGTAACTCAAATGGACTTTTCCACTTAAGTATAGCAATAGGTAACTTGTTTATGATGTACGTGGCATGTAAAATCGCTTCCCCCCAAAACTGATTGGGTAAAGATGATTAAAAAAGAAGGGCTCTAGGAATTTATAAAATATGTTTATGCTTACGCTCAACAATACCATTTTGTTGAGGCGTATATGGGCAAGTTTTCTTATGTAAGGTACTAAAAGAAGCAAGCAAAGTCTGACACGGAGTGCTTAAAAATTCTGCACCATTGTCTGTCCTTAAAATCTTGATTTTCATATGAAATTGAGTATGAATTAGGTGAAAAAATTTAATCAGGAAAGGGATAGCTTGTGATTTATGATTCATGAGATAAACCCAAACGATATAGTATTATCATCCACCAGTGTAAGGAAATAATGTGCTCCTGATAAAGAATCTTGCACATTTGGCCCCCATATATCAATATGTAATAGGTTAAAAGGTTTTTCTGCTCTAGAATTACTTACTGTAAAAGGTAAACGACATTGCTTAGCCAAAGGACAAATTTCACAAGAAATTTGATGGGGTATATTATTTAAGAAATCTAAATGATGCAATACAAAGTTTGATGGATGTTCCATTCTATTGTGCCATGTAGACACAAAATTAGAAACAACAATATTTACAAAACATGTCTTATTGTCAATACTAGTAGGTAGAACTATTTTTGAAGGATTACAGATAGTGATCAAAGATTTAGGGTCTAGAATGTAGAGACTATTAACTACTCTTCCAATAGCCACCAATGTATCACTCTTCAGGTTTTGTATCATACAACAAATAGAAAGAAAGATTAATTTTAGTTGATTATGTTGTGTAATCTTAGTAACCCATATGAGATTATGGGTAAAGTTAGGCATATATAGGACATTAGTCAATATTAGTTTAGGATGTAAGGTCACTGTGCCAACAAGATAAACTTGAATCTTGTTTCCATTTGTTAAGTGAACTTTAATTGGGTTGATCAAAGGAATTATGCTACTAAACATCTTAACATCTACACATATGTGATTAGAAGCCCCACTATCTACCATCCAGAAATCTAGAACATTTATAGGAGTCTTAGCATGCATCAAATGACATGCAAACTCCTCACATTGAACAAATTTCATGTAAGTGTCTGAATCAAGTTGTTTTCCTTTCATCAACTTGGACAATTCTTGCTTTATCATGTCAGTTACCCCTTGCTGAGTCATCCAACTCTTTTCATCAGTAGCAGTCATTCCATCATTACTAGAACCAAATGTGTTCTCAACCATATGCACTTGAACTTGATCCTTATGCCTCTTCTTGACTAAATTAGTATACTAGTCAGGTGTTCCCATAAGTTTGGAACAAGTTTCTCTGACATGACCTGGCTTCTTACAAAAATCACAAAATCTTTCCTCATTTCTACCAAAATCCTTCTTTCTAAAACCTCCTCCACCATATCCTGATTTATTAGCAGCAAAATTTTGAGCCAGCAAACCACTGCTATCTGCCTGTTCTTCTATATGAATATTTGCTAAACTTTGCCTCTCGACTCTTAGAATTAATGAATGTGCCTTACTAACATTAGGCAGAGGATCAAACATCAGTATTTGATTCTTTGCTCCATCAAATGATTCATTTAGTCCTATAAGGAATTGCATTAGCCTAGTTAGAGAAACTGCCTCATCCATTGATTTGTTAGCACCACAATCACATTTACCACAACTACAATGAGAAGTAGGGCTCAAACAATTCAACTCATCCCAAAGTTTCCTCAATTTAGTAAAATAAGCGTTCACGGAGAGATTACTTTGCTTAATCAGTGTAATTTCTCTTTGTAACTGGTATAGTTGTGGTCCATTGCATTCATCGAAATTATCTTGCAATTCTCTCCATAAATCCTTTGTTGAAGCCGTATATATGAAAGCTTCTGCAATCTCCTTACTCATTGAATTTAGGATCCAGGATATCACATTGAGTCAGTCCTTGTCCATAATTTGATTTCATCTTATTCTTCATTTGGGACTTTAGCATTCTCAGCGATGAAACTCATTTTGTTCTTCGCCATTAATTCAATCTTCATTGATCTACTCCAGGTCAAATAATTGTTTCCATTGAGCAAATTTATGACCAAAACCATGCCAAGATTATTAGAAGATTGTAGATAAGTAGGATCTCCATTATTAACACTCTTCTAGATCTCAATTTGACGATCTATTTGCTTCTGTATTTCTGTCATAGTTGTATTCAGTAAATAGAGTAAAACAGAGTATAGATAAAAATATCTAAAAGAAACTTCAAGAAGAAAATCAATCGGTAAACCCTCTCTGATACCATGAAGAGAAAGGAAATAGAAACTGAATATTATGTATTTCAAGTGAAGTTAGTTACAGATTATATCTATTTATAGACAGCTAAGCAGCTTCTAGAAGAAGCTTCTCCTACACATCTGCTACTGCTATTCTAAACTAAGAACAAGTGAGTACAAACTTGTTCAAAGAGCATGAAATAGAAGATGACATGCTCTTAAGTACAAACGGTGCATTGCAAATAAGAAGTCAACTTCCTTTAAGTGAAACACAGCTTTGATCAAAACGCTGCGGATAAATAACAGCTAGTTTCCCTTCAGACTTAGCTTTTATTATAGATTTTTAAGAAAAATCAAACTTGTCAAATATCACAAGGCATGATATATGAACAACTTTAGATAAATTACCCATTATGATTATCTGGATATCCAATAAACACACAATGGATGGATTGGAGGAAAGTTTATGGCTAACATAAGATGCAATATTTCTAGTTCTATTGCAAATCCACAGTATCACATACAAGTAATACAATGATAGTTGAATATCAAAATAGCCATGCTTTAATAATTTATGGTTTTAGTTACGCTTAATGGTACCTATATATGTATTTTTTTTGAACTTACTAGATTATTCCGTTTGAGTTTTTTCCTTTTCTATGTTTAGCTCACCTTAATAAGCCCCCAATAATTAATTTTTTTTGTCCTTCTGATGTGTTTCAGGTAGACTAATTAATTAGCCTTTTTAATATAACTGTTACATGTAAGTATATAACTTAGTCTCTTACTGGTTCCCTACTCCCTCGTAGAGGTTAAGTTAAATTACAATTTCGCTATGCAGGTTCTCTGCATGCCTCGATTTAAGGGTTTTGTTTCATGTACCCTTGTAATTAATATACAATTCATCTTTCACAGTTTACATGTCTATTGTCCTTATAACTAGTTTGTCCGGACTGTGTTTGTTCTCTACGCTGCACCTTCAGTTAAACTTTTCCTTTGTTTGGTATATTAGTTTAAATTTTTGACAAAATGCATTTATCTCTTCCAGTTTTTTTTTACGTTGTCATAGTTCCAAAAACTAAAATAGGGTTATGTCAAGCTTATATAATTAAAATTTTGTTGATCTCGTTTAAATTGTTTGAAATTTTGCTATCATAGTTCCCACTAGTAATTCGCCCATGCGGTGCACATATGTGATTTTTTTTAATTGATTATGGGCATGAACAATTTTTGACATTGATAATTTTTTATCACAGAAGTCAATAGATGAAATTAATGAATAAAAAATATTAAATATAAATATAAATTAACAAATAATTAAGAAATTAAAAAAATATTCTACTATATATTTTCTAATAAACTCATTACATATTAGATGTAATAAAATAGAAATTTTAATAATATTGATAAATTATATTAAATTAATTTTTACTACTTATCCATTATATATAAATTATAATATTGATAAATCATTTGCCTCGTTGAAAAGAAACTATATGCACTACTCTAGCAAAAAAAGAGTAAAGCATAAAAAAAGCAAAAAAAAAAAAAATTAGACATTTTCTTTCAATTCAAACTAATTATTATTGTATATGTAATTCTTTGAGTTAAAAAATTTCTATTTATATGTCTATATTTATAATATAAAATTTTTACTCTTATAATTCTCACTTATTAATTATTAAATTCTTGAATAATAACATTTTCTAAATAATAAATGATATCTAATTATTTATTATCTAATTGAATTCTAGTTTTATCTTTTTAAATCTTAGAATTTTTAAAATTTAAATTTTATAATAATAAATTATAAAAATTTATAATTTATATTTTTTCATTTGCTTAAGTGGCAGTCTAAAATTATCTATTTTGCTTGGCTTATATATATATATATATATATATATATATATATATATGGTGGTATCAGAGCCTTCATTTTAGGGGTGGTAGTAAATAGATATAAAATTATTTCCATAATTAAATTTTTAACTTATAGATCTAAAAGTGAATATTATTGACTAGGATTTGGATATGTAGTAAGTCCCATTTCAGCCAATGGTTAGACATTTAGGGCAGTAAGTCAGTGGTCGTGTCTAAAATAAAAAAGAAAACACTTTAAAATTTATTTTTTAAATATTTAAAAATAAAGTCATTTTTATGTAAATCAGCTAATACGACTAAATCTGATAGTTCTGAATCATCATAAATTAAAAGAATCGTAAATAGAAATGAAATAATTTTACATAATTTTAATAAAGCAATAGATAATTGGGTAATGCCTAAAGTAGATAAAGAATAAATTTATAAAATTTCTAAATTAAATATATTTAAAAATGATTATATAATTAAAACAGAAGAAAGAGATGTACAGTTAAGTAAATATTTTGAAAAAATTACACTATTATCTCCAGAATCTATAAAAAATCATAAAAATAAAAAGTATAAATATATACATATAGGACATGTACAAATTGGTATAAAATTTTTAACTAGAGAAAGTTTAAATATAAGTATTCTAGCAGTAGTTAAAGATGCTAGATTCATAAATTTTAATGATTCACTCTTAGAAACTATAGATACTAGTTTAAGTCGTGGTCCTATTTTCTTTGATTTTTTTTTGATATTACAATATCTCTAAATGACCCTAATATATTAAAAAATATTATATTAGAAATTAAAATTCATAATTATAAAATATTAGAAAAATCTATTCATGTAGCATTGATGTATAAAATATATTATAAAGCCATGGTTTCAGTATTTGCAACAAAATATATAATGAAACCTAAAACAGGAGAAACTAGATTTCTTCAAACAGATCTTAATAAAGCCAATACAGTAATTCCTAAAACTATTCAATGAAAAGACATCAGTCTTCCTGATAAATGAATTTTGAAAAATATTGTTCCTCCTTCAGAACCAGAAAAAAAATAGTAAAACCCAATATAGAACTTAGTAAAATTGAGCAATATGATGATGATAAAGTTAAACTAAAATTTAGTAGACATAGTATAAGCAGTAGGCATTCTGATTCTTCTTCCTCTAATTCTTCTTCCTTTGCTTCAACAGTAAATATAAGAAGAGCTTCATAATTATCTTCTGCAATATATGCTTCATATAAAGAAAATGAACCTAAACATATTTTACAAATAGTTTTAAAGCCTAAGTATTCTACATCAGATATACCTAAGACCAATAATAAATTAAAAGGTTTAGATTACATCACAACTGTACCACATCTTTTTTATTAACCCTACAGAAAATATGAACCCTAACCAAGAAAAATATAGAGAACAGTTTCCTTCTCCGCCTATATCACCTACATCTTCTTTTTGTAACAGAAAATGTAGCAAACATAGATAAAGAATTAAATATAATTAATAAAGAATTTATAATCAATAAAGATAAATTAGATAAAGAATTAACCTCAATTAAAAATATAGATAAGTTAAAAGAAGTAATTAGTAAAGTAAATAATTTTAACTCTGTAAAAAAAATAAATATATTAATTTTATAAAATAGTATGAAGTTAATATAAAATTCTTTTATTGGTTCAAAAGAATTTATAAAGGAAAAATTAAAGCAGAAAAATCCACTAAGAATGAACCTATAAATTCATATGATACACCCATAAATCTATCCCATAAACTTATAAACTCTATAACTATTAGAAATAAACAAATAGAATGGAAAGTAAAAGATAAAGTTATACAAAGTGAACATTCACCTAAAACTGCTAGTGTATTTATGTATGGAGAAAATGAAATAAAAATTATACCATTCAAAACAGTAGCAGATGATGATCCAAATAGAAAAATATTATAATAAAATAATTTTAGTAATGCACATCTACATAGTATAGGATAATAGTTAAATAGGATAGAAAATTCTATTAGAGATAAAGAAATAATAAAACTTATTTCAAATAAAAAATTAAAACTCATGTTTTTAAACCTTTTAAGGTTTCTAAAACAGGTCAACAAGAAGTTAAATCTAAGAATTCTGACTTTGTAAAAGCTATTAAAGATTAATTAAGTAAAAATGATTCAATTTCTGAGTCAAAATAGGTTGTTCAAGAAACACCTCAATCTAAAACTTTTAAAACTATCTGTACAGTAAATCAAGATCAAGAGATAGATTCAGCTGAGGATTCTCAATCTAAAACTGAAGACTTTGAATCTTTTAGTAAAGACATAAATCCACAAATAAATCATATAACACACTATTAATATATAGTACTTATAATATGTGTCCCAAACTTAGGAATTATAGATAAACCTAACACCATGTCATAGTATAAATATAATATTTTTTCAGTATATAAATAAAACATTGATAGCCTATCAGAATATACTATTCTGAGTCTTCTACAACAAATAACAATGGCTGTTAATGCTTATAGAACTCAAACTGATACATCAGATAGAACTATAGCAGAACTAATTATAGCTAGCTTCACAGACTAATTAAAATGTTGGTGGGATAATCATCTCACCAAAGAATAATATTTAGAAATATTAAATGTTATAAACTTTATGAGGATGGAAACCGTATATTAAATGAATATGGTGATAATATTCAGAATGAAGTGGCAACACTAATACTGACTATATCTCTTCATTTTATAGGAGATTCTACTCATTTAAAAGATAAAAATATTGAATTACTAAGTAACCTCAGGTATAAAAAACTCAGTGATTTTCAGTTTTATAAAACAACCTTTCTAACTAGAATTATGCTTAGAGAAGATTCTAACCAAGCTTTCTGAAGGAAAAATTCTTAGCAAGATTGCCCTTATTCCTAGAAAAAAAAAGTTAGAAATTATATAAAATATGAATATGAAAACCCTATTCCTTATAACAATTTGACTTATGACCAATTGGTTAGTATAGTTCAGAATCAAGAATTAAAACTCTGTCAAGATATTAAACTTCAAAAGTCATTAAAATTTGAAATGAGAAAAATTAAATAAGAATTAAGCTCATTCTATAAATAGTTTGATTATAGTATAACTCAAAATTATAAAGACTGTAATGAATAATGTTTTATAAAGTATAAAAAATCATATAAAAAGAATTATAAAAAAATATAATAAAAAAGATTACTATAAGAAAAAAAAAATCTTGTAAATCTAGAAAATCTAGTAATAGAAAATTCTTTAAAAAAGTTGCTTGATATATAATATAGATATTTTTTTATTATCTCTTAATATGAAGATATACTATTTAAGGAGGAAATGACTATTTTCATTAAAGATTCCTTATTTAAAGCATAGTATTTAAAGAAAATTATAAGAGGATATTAAAAAAAAAAAAGTAGAGTACCTCAAAGCTTCATACAAGCTTATGCAGAAGATCTAGCAATCAAAAAACTCTCTTTTCAATTTAAAAAAAAAAGAAAAAATAAATTAAAATCCTAATAAAAATAGGAAGAAAAATATGAATAATATAATTTATAATCATGCATTTATATTGGAATTATTATTAGTATTATTATTATTTAAATTATTACACATAATTAATTTATTAGAAAGGTTAAAAGTCATATATTTCATTGTTTACATTTTTTAAAATTTTAAATAGAATATAAATTATTTATTAATCAAATAAATTATTATGTATAATTAATTTATTATGAATATCAAAAGTCATATATTTTATTATTTAATTTTAAAATTTTTAAAAATATATAAATTAATTATTATAAATAAATTATTTAATTTATAATTAATTTATTATGAAGGCTAAGAGTTATATTTTTTTAACTTTTTTAAATTTCTAAAAAATATATAAATTAATCAATATTATTAAATTATACTAATTTATAATTAATTTATAGAAGATTAAAAGTCATAAATATAATATATTAATTATTAAAATTTTAATTTTATGAAAATTATTAAAATTAAATAAGAAGTCATTTTAAAAAGGAAAAATTGAGAAATAATAATTTCTAAAAGTGATAATATGAAAACTTCAAAACACTTCCTATTTCTTTATCTTTTATATATTAATTAGTCATTTACACGTGCGATGTACATATTTAATTTTTGTTTTTTTTTTAAATTGATCATGAGCATGATTAATTTTTGATATTGATAATTTTTTTATCACAGTAATCAATAAATGAAATTAATAAACTGAAAAAATATTAAACAAAAAAATAGTTTAATTAAAGAATTAAAAAAATTATTCTACTATATGTTTTACAATAATCTCATTATAGATTGAGATAAATAATTACTTACAATCATAAAATATATATACAGAAATTCTAATAATATTAATAAATTATATTTAATTAATTTCTACCACTTATCCATCGTGTGTGTGTGTGTGTGTATTATTTGTCTTACTAAAAATAAACTACTTATATTATCTTAGCAAAAACATAATAAATCATTGCGATCACAAAAAAAAAGAGTAAAAAAAATCTAAATATTTTCTTTCAATTCAAAATAACTATTATTGTATATGTAATTCTTAGAGCTAAAAATTTTCTATTTAAATATCTATATTTATAATAAAAAATTATTGACTCTTAAAATTCTCATAAGCTAATTATTAATTTTTTTATTAATAATATTTTCTACATAATAATAAATAATATTTAATTATTTATTATTGTTTTAAATTCATGACTTCTAAAATTTTAATTTTATCTTTTTAAATCCTTGATTTTTTAAATTCTAATTTTATATAATTTATATAAAATTATAATTTATATTTATAATACTTATAATATAGATATAGATATAGATATAGATATTTTCTTGTTAGCTCTTAATGTGAAAATATACTAATTAAGGAGGGAATGGCCATTTTTTATTATTAAAGGCTAGTTATCTAAAGCAGAATGCATAAAGAAAGTCGCAGAAGAGATTAAAAAAAAAAAGGACCTCTAAGCTGCATAAAATTTATGCGGGAGATTCAATAACCAAAAGACTTCCTTTTCAATTGAAAAAAAAAATATAAAAAAAATCTAATGAAATTAGAAAGAAAAATATAAATAGAAAGATCTATAATTATATATTTATATTGAAATTATTATTATTATTAATAATAATATTATTACATAAATTATTAATATATAATTAATTTATCAGAAAGGTTAAAAGTTATATATTTTATTGTTTAAATTTTTAAATTTCAAATTAAGATATAAATTAAATATTATTATAAATAAATTATTAATTAAATGCAGTATTTAGATATGTATTATTAATTTATTATAAATGTCAAAAGTTATATGTTTTATTATTTAATATTTATATTTCTAAAAATATATAAATTAATTATTATAAATAAATTATTTAATTTATAATTAATTTATTATGAAGATTAAAAGTTATATTTTTATTATTTTTTAATTTTAAATATATTTATTAAAAAATATATAAATAACTACTTAATTAAATTAATCTTATTAAAATTATAATTAATTTAATTTTATTTAAATTATAATTAATTTTATAATAATTATAATCTTATGTTCTTATCTAATTCTATTTATATTATTATATATACTTATTATAAATAATAAATAAAAATATTTTATAATAAAAATATTTTTCATTATTTTTTCTATATCTATCTTTTTTTAAACTTATAAAACATTATCAACTCTGCTAATTTTTTCATTTTAAATATTTAAATTTAAGCTGATCATTCGAACTTTTCTTTTCGTACTTGTTTATAATTTTTTAATTAATTAAATTTGTGGGGTCGAGCCTGACGGGTTATTGGGTTCGATGATTGTTTAGCAGTGAGGGTGCCACTGGTCATATGAAACATGAAGCTTCTGACAATAATAAGTTGTACTTATTATCTATGTAATATGTCATCTAATGATTTGTCATTAGATTAGAGCATTTAATTAACAAGAATAATAATTTAATGTATGAAACAATTAATTAAACTTTGTTTCTAAAAATCTATGAACAGTAAAAAACTTTTGATCTATATATAATATATATTAGATTCTCAAACTAAACAACAATATTTATTAATTAATCAATTATATAAAATTTAGGTTTTTTAAAATTATACATATCATTTTGTCTAACATAATATATACAGTGCACGTGATCCATATTTTCATTGAAAATAAATAAAACATATATTGTATAAAATATTTATTTATATAAAATAATTTAATATACTTTATGATATAAGTATACATTGTTCTTGAGTTTATTTATTATATATTATACATTATTCTTGAGTTTATTTATTATATATTATATATATATATTGTACTACTCTAGTCCGAAGGAGATTATCACTGTAAGGTATGTAGCAAAATTTATTTAAAAAATTAATTAAACTATTAATTAAGAAAAATAGTTATGATGAAATTAATTAGTTAATTATTAAAATTATTAAAATAAGATTAGTTTGACTAAATTCTTATAATATGTCATTATAAATGGGTTTTATAAATTCAAATCATTAGAATAATCGTACTACTCTACTTAAATACGACTCTAAGTGATAATGCTATAAATTATTAACCTAAATAAATTGAATTATGGATTTGAACGGATAGTATTTTTTAAAGTTGAATAATAGTTAAACTAAGCATATAAGTTATATTTGAAAATTAATAATTGATGATAGTCAAATTTTATAAGATACTGATTAGATAAAAATATTAGAATAATTATTAATAGAAATATAATTATATAATTTGAATTAAATATATATATATATATATTTGTAGAATTTTGGTTTAAAACGTAGCCTAAAACTTGGCCTCAGACATGTAAATATATATGTATGTATGTACTAATGTAGTTATGTTATCATTATTTTATGAATGCATGAAATAAAGATGTAACAATAATGCATGCATGATTATGAATAATATAAGACAAATACAAACAACTTGTCAAATTATAAAATGAATGAAAAACAAGTGTTGGAAGCCATGCAAGGTGCCGGATTTTTACCAAATAAAAGATGATGATGATAAGCTAAGAAAAATGTAATTATTGTCTAATTTATAGGTTAGATATCATTGCTAGCAAATTAAAATAATAAATAAAAATTAAGACTACTTACAAATGGTGGATTAACAAGCTTGAACGTGTAGCGTAGAAAGGGCGTAAAAACACATGGCAAGAAACTAAATGTTGACGGTAACAAATGTTAAGGTTTAGCATTAAGAATGCAATGCGTAAGATGGAAAGTAAAGTAGATGGTCATGATGAAAGGAAAAATATAATCATGATAATAGTAAAATAGAATTAAATTGATGCATTTTAATACTTAAATAGTATGAAATAAAAAGCTGGAATTTTATTACATGTATATAAAATATGACTACCGCTAAGGTATATAGGTAGTTAAGCTAGAAACGTGATTTGCTACTTGAATTTTAGTTAAATGGCAACTAAAAGAAAAAAAATATAGCAATAAGTATTACTAACGTGCATGTATTAAATAAAAATAAAATATATTACATACAACACGTAAAATGTAGAATAAAATATGAAAGCTTTCTAATAATTAAATAATGAGATCACTGTGGTAGAAATATAAATAAAAGAATATGATAGATATTTAAAATAATTAATTGAACCATATGTTTAAAATAAAATTATAGGCTAAATAAGAATTCGGTATTCGAATAACGATTGTAAAAGGTTAAGCGAAATATGCGAGAATTATAGTATATGCATATGAATATGGTTATCCTAATTGTTCATTATTACTACATGTTTTCTATATCGATTATTATTGATACCTTCCAATAGAATTGTCTTTTATTGTCCACTAGTATTGTTTTATTGTATTGTTCTTGAATTGAATTGTTAATATAACCCTTTATATGAGGATCAATGGGTCTATTTATTGTAATTGTTCTACCAATCTGATACCTAGCCATAGACATTATATGGTAGAAAAACCATATGTGCACATAGGTAATTGATGTATCGAAAGGAAATGAGTTACTGTCCCTAGATACGAATAATTGAAAAAATGATAATAGTATTGTATTTTATTTTTCTATCACTATGAGTTTTCTATTCCATGCTTAATTGAACTGTATTGTAATGTTCAACAACTTATTGTCGTATTATTAATTAACCCCCATATTTATTTGTATATGATATATTCTCACTAAGATGAAAGTTCACTCCATATCAACGGTCAGTGCATGTGCCACATAGCTCGCAAAAAGCTTCTTCATTTTTCCTCCAAGAAGCTGGATATTCATAGGTGTATATTGTTTAACTTAGTATAAGTACTCTATAGAGCTCCATAACATAAATATAATAAATGTATATAGTATATGTTTAGAGGATGAAGAGCATAGAGAGATTATAATATAGTAGTATGAATGTAAATAAGAATATAAAATTAAATGTTTATAATTTATAGGAAAAACATATTTTGGAGCCCATGAAGTTGGCAATTTTTTGACATTGAGTCAATGAACTTCACTTTAGTGAACATTGAGCCCTCAAAGTTTAAGATTCTTGAAAATTATGCCCTTTTCTAACTGAATTAACTAACGAGGTGAAATATTTTATTAGTTGAGATGTTGACACCGTAAGATAATTCTGTCTAATTTTCATGAATAGCAAATTTTGAGGACTCAATGTCATCAAAGTGAAGTTTATGGGCTTAATATCAAAAAATTGATAAGTTCAGAGGCCCCAAAAAGCTTTATTCCTAATCAATAAGAGTTCAAGCATGTTGTTGATTCGGGGATGGAAAAAAAAGTGTTGTAACTAATGCATATGAGTATGCAATTAATTGAAGTTTAAAAAAAAACTTGGGCTCACTAATTAAAGAAGAAAAATACATAGAATAGAATAGTAATGGGTTCTACAAAGTATCCGGCGACCTTAAGTCCACCTGGACCATGGAGCCGTCGTCTCCCTGAAATTTGGGGTGATATATATATATATATATTGTTGTCTATTATATATTTCTTTAGTTAGTTTTATTATGTTAAATAATCAATTAATCATAGTTGTTACTCCAATTTATGACAACATAAATTAAAAGTTCCAAAAGAGGAAATATATTATTATTAAGAAGAACATAAATTGTTATAAATAATGCATTATTTTCTCTTAATTCCAAAAAAAAATTGTTTAATTTTAAGATATTCATAGGTATTGGATATTATATTGAGACTATAAGTGAGAGAAATAAAAAATATCTCTATATTACAAATATTATTTTAGGAAAAAAAATATGTATTAGAAAATTTATACGCTTTCCTCTAAGTTGTACCATACATAAATTAATACAATTAAAGCAAATTTTACTGTAAACCAGAGAAGTTTACAATTGAATTTATTATCCATTTTTTGTAGAAATTATATGTTATAGTATATTTGATAATGAGATTCACCTTGATATTATGAATCTTAGAAATATTATGAAAAGAAAATCAAGCATTCCTGCAAGATCGCTTAAAAGTAATTATTTTTCTTTTGATTATTTATATCAGAAATAAAAAACTAATTATCTCATTATTAATGATTTATCACAATCTTTTTTTGTGAATATTAAACTCTGCATATCTCAAATGTGCTTCTGCAGTAGTAATATTGAGAGCTTAAATTTATAAAATATTTTGAACTAATTTCTTATTTACCTGTAGCTAAATAAAATTTTTAGCTTTTAATGAAAAATCATCAAATTAATCCAATTGACTTAACATCATTCCCTGAAGTGAATGTGATATTTTTTCAAGTCCATGGACGAGAATCTCAATAAAAAAGATTGTAGTAAAAAATTGTTCCCTACCAATTTTAAAAGCAAAAGTGCTAGCCTAATATCATTCCTTAAAATGAATGTAATATTTTTTTTTCAAGACTATAGGTGAGATTTTGATATAAGGGTCGTGGTGAATTTTTTTTTCCTATCAATTATGAAAGTAAAAGTGCTAAAAAGATATATATTGACATAATTCTCATAATTTTTTTATAATTATAAAATATTTGTTATAGTTAATATTAACAGAGATTAATGTTAATATAATATTTGATTCTATAAATATAATTAAAAACTTCAAAAGAGTCTACCTTATATTTTGAATTTGAATAAAATTATATATCGATGATTTGCTGTATCCAAGTAGATCCTGAAGAAATTTACTATGTTTTAAAAAATATGTCTCAATGAATATCCTATCGAAAAAAGTAAGTTAGATATTGAATTTTTATTTGTTAATTTTATGAATTTGAACTAGAAGTTCATATCTAAGAATTTTTAAATTTCTTAACTAGATTATACTTTATAAAAAAGAAAAATGGCTAAGTTATATTATATGCACCGGAAGTACATAGATCCCCAAATTTTTATACTTTAGTAAGATCATCTTTGTCATTCAGGTTCAAACACGATGTGACGTACTGTTGAGAATACAAATAGATATTGTCTGAAAAATAAAAAATTTCTTTGTCTGATGATTATTTTTATACTTCTTATGCTCAAGGTAAATTAATAGTGAAACCTTCACTATCTAAATTATATTTAAAGTCCCAAGAATTTCTATAAAAAATATATAGAGATATTTGTGGCCCTATTCATCAATCTTATAGACCATTTAGACACTTTATGGTTTTAATAGATGTGTTAACTCAACAGTCATATGTTTATCTGTTATCAACTTGTAATATTGTTTTTGCTAAATTTTTTGCTTAAATTATAAAGTTAAGATTAATGTTTCTTGATTATCATATCAAAATAATTTATCTGAATAATACATATAAGTTCACTTGAAAAGTATTTTATGATTTTATTATCATTAAATATTTTATTGTACATCTTTATACTCAATATGATTTAGTCGAATCATTATTTATTAAGATTTTATGATCAATTATTATTCTTAAGGTTATGAAATCAAAACTTCTCATATCCACTTGGATACATGTTATTATTTATGTTGCACCTTTAATTTGTATTTAACTGTTTGTACATCACAAGTTTTTCACTTTACAACTTGTGTTTATCTGGTATAATATATCTTATTTAGAATTTATGATATTTCTTGTTGCATTGTATATGTTCTTATTGCATCACCTCAAAGATGTAGGTTTTAATTGTCTACATTAAATATTATGGACCTTTAATGATAAATTTTCTAGAGCAAAATTTTTAGTGAGTTAGTTTTTTCACCATTAAGGAAAGATAAAAGTAAAGGGCCAAAAGGACAAGAGATTAGTTGTAATACACCGACTTTGTCCAAATCTTAATACGCACACAAATCAATGTGAATTGAAAGTTTAAAAACTAATTCATTTGCAAAATATTGCAAATCAGTTACCATATGTCTTTACAGATAATTAGAAGGTGTCTAAATCATATGCTTTAGTTGCTAATACTCCTGCTCGATTGATTGTCCCTGTAGGACATCTTATTAGTATGACAACCAATGAATCTAATATATGCCTGAAGCATGGTGAACCACTTAGTTCAAAATATTATTCTTTGAAATAAGAAAAAATGAATAATTTTAAAATGACACTCCCAAAAAGGTTAAAAGTAACATAAATTAATAATTGCATATTTCTAGAGAAATAACCCCAGAAGTGATTTCGATACTGAAAATTTTTGAAATCTCAATAAAACTTAGAAATATGCGAGAAATGGGTGAAATTATTATTGATAATATGTTTGCATATGTTATTATTGAAATATGTTTGAGCATAAAAATATTAAAATTTTTGATGTCGAAGTGATTGGCCAAAATGGAAAAAAGTGATCCAGGCTGAGCTAAATTCATTTGCTAAACGTACAGTATTTGGACTAGTCATCTAGACGCCAGAAGATGTCACCCATAGGGTATTGTATGTAAAAGAAATAAATCAAATGAGACTATAAAAAGAGCATATTTCTTCTATTATAAATATAATTACTTTTAAAATTAGTTTGCTAGTCCTTGAAGGGCTCAACATTATATTATGATAATTTACTCATATGACTCATAAGAGAAATGAGTTAAATGAAATTATGAAATACAAGGCACAACTTATGGTATAAGAATTCTCACAAAGTCCTTGTGTAGATTATGATAAGACATAATCTCCTGTCATAGATATTATTACCTTTAGATTTTTGATCTGTTTGATAGCCTCTGAAAGGCTCAACATATATTTGATGGATATTATAACAATTTACTTATATGGGTTATTATATAATGACATATATATATAAAATTTTGAAGGATTCAAAATACATGAAGCATCAAAATACCTAAAGAATATAACGCCTTAACAAATATACTATATTGAGCTCTAAAGATCTTGATATAAGCTACAATAATTTAGACAAATGTGGTATAATTGCTTATTTGAATACTTAGAGAAGATAGATATGAAAATAATTTTATTTGCATATGTATTTTCATCTAGAAGATAAATTAAAAATTTGTTATGGCTGTAGTTTATGTTGATGATTTAAATATAGTGAAAACTCCACAGGAGATCTCAATTACTACATACTATTTAAGGAAGGAATGTAAAATGAAGGACCTTGGAATAGCAAAATTTTGTCTTAGATTTCAAGTTTAGTATTCATCAAATGAAATTCTTATCCATCAAATATCATAAATCTTGAAATAATTTTATATGCATAAATCATATTCATTAAGTACTCCAATAGTTATTCATTTTCTTGATGTAAACAGAGATTCTTTTTGCCCATAAAAAGATATTGAAGAGATTATTGATCCTGAAGTACTATATCACAATTCAATATGACCGGTTTTATATCTTGCTAACAATACAAGACTAGATATTATTCTTGCAGTTAACTTATTTGTAAGATTTAGTTCTACACTAAGTAGAAGATATTGGAATGGAGTGAAACATATTATATACTATCTATATGACATATTTGATATGGGTTATGTCTTCACATTTAATAATATTGCTATTTCATGACGATATATAATGCAGACAATCATTGCTACTTTACCAAATTATTCAAAGATATTAGTTATTCGTTAAGCTAGTCATGAGTGTATGTGATTGAAAATTATAATCAAATATATTAGAAGAGATTGTGAATTACTTATGAAAAGCAACAAACCAGCAATATTGCAAAAAGATAATGCAATTTATATTGTACAAATCAAGGGAGGTTATGTAAAAGGTGATATGACTAAACATATATCACCAAAGTTCTTTTACACTCATAAACTTATGAAGGAAGGAAAAGTATATATTTACAAAATTCATTCAAGTGACAATTTATCGGATTTGTTCACAAAGACACTACTGACACTAGTCTTCAAAAGATATATACATAATGTTAGGATGTGTTCACTTAAAATAACTTAGTTAAATATATTTTTAAGAAAAAATTATCTATGAATATTATATTCTTTTTTTTTTGCTAAGTTCTTATCCTACTGAATTTTTTTAGCAAGTTTTTAATGAGGCATATTCATTAGAGTAATCATCTAAGGAAAAGTGTTAGGAAATATATGGATGACTATTTAATTGGATTAACCTTATCAAGATTATAATTAACTTTATCTTATTCAGATTAGAATTAATTTCATTATAGTTGTAATATTTTATTCTTATCTAAAGTGTACCCACGCCACTATATATACCCATTACCCATTACTCTTATCTAAAGCCATCTTCCTTACTCTATACTGTTTAACTACTGTCTATTTTAAACAAGTTGCTATGGTTGTATTCAGCCACAAATTCAATTTAATTGACCCTTACTATGTATCAGACTACCCAAGAACTGAATCCGTTATCTTTGTAGTCAATCACTCTGTAATGCTTTCGTTTTTATTCATAATTTCTAGGTTTCGTGTTAAGTTTATTCCCAGTACTTCTTAACACATTTTCATTTTTAGGATATTATCTCATTTTTGTTATTTAAATGCCTAGACAGTGGCTTATTATCAGTATATATATTTATTTGTGAAATTCAAAGTTTTACCGACAAAGTTTTGAATATTGGGGACACCAAAAGAGGGATGAGAGGAAGGGTTAGACTCAACATTAGAAATAGGAGAAGTTTGTGAGGAAGTAGACATGATGAACTCTAGAGGTAAATGAAAAAGAAGACTCACAAAAGAATAGAGAATTTTTTTTCAATGCTCTAATACCATGAAAATGTTTATAAAAATATTCCCACAGTAGGAATCTTCCATTGTATTAATATTTATAGTTATAACTATCAGATATGCATCATAACTATCAAATATAATCATAATGTTGAATAAAACATTTTTCGAGTGTTGACCAGGTCATTTGTAGTTTTGTTATGCACGTATTCTGTTTCCAGACTTTCAGGATTCAATTTTTGATTTTTATGTTAGTTGCTATTTTCTTGGTTCTCTTGTTCAATGTATTGCCTATTTAAAGGCTTTGAGCTAGTGAATAAAATGAAATGAGAAATATTCCCACTTTATGCTCTCGAGTTCAAATATTTGAATTGTTTTTTTGTCAATGGTATCATAGCCGAGTTCTTTTAAAAAAAAGGGCAGTAGCTTTCTCTTGATCAGCAACAAATTGTCAATGGTATCTGAAAATTTCATATTGCCTGCAATTCCTTTCTTTGATGGTCATTATGATCATTGGAGTATGTTGATGGAGAATTTCCTAAGATCAAAGGAGTATTGGCAAGTCGTCTCGAAGGGAATACCAGAATCAACAAATGGCACAGCAGTGTTAACACACATAAAGCAAAAATAGAAGCAGTGAAATTAAAAGATCGCAAAGCAAAGAATTATTTGTTCCAGACCATTGATCGTTCCATCTTTGAGATAATCCTGTGCAAAGATACTTCCAAGTAAATTTGGGACTCTATGAAGAAAAAGTATCAAGATTTAGCATAGGCAAAGAGGTAGCAACGTCAAACACTTCATATGGAGTTTGAAACACTGGGAATGATGTCTGATGAATCTGTTACAAAGTATTTCTCAAGAGTGATGACAATTGCCAATAAGATACGGATCCATTGGGGTAAGACAGATGATGTCACCATAATTGATAAGATATTGCGGTCCATGACTCCGAAATTTAATTGTTATATGCTCTATAAAAGTGTCCAAAGATATTAATGAACTTACACTTGATGAACTAAAAAGCTCCTTGCTGGTTCATGAATAGAAGTTCAATAAGCAAAATAAGGTGGAACAAGCATTGCAAGCATCCACCAATGATCATTCCTCAACCTCAAATAAATCAGATAGAAATAAGAAATATCAGCAGCAATCAGATAATCAGTCTTGTGATTTTCGAGGAAGAGAACGAGGATGAGGACAAGGTGGATTCAATTCAACCACTCACATATCAAATTCATAAGACATTACAGATTTGAATGTCGTGCTAACTTATCTAAAAACAATGGAGAGAAATCAAATTTTGTAGAAAATGATGAGGAAATTTTCCTCTTGATCGCTTGTCATGTGAAAGAGGAGACCAATAAGAATATGTGCTATCTAGACATTGACTGTAGCAATCATATTTCTTGTGATAAGTCAGGGTTTTCCTCTTTATATGAATCATTTAGAGATAATGTGAAATTCAGAGATAACTCCAAAGTATCAATCATGGGCATACATGTAATTCAAACTAACGGCAATGCTACTCAAACTATATCAAATGTCCTTTTTGTTCCAGATTTAAAATCCAATCTATTGAGCATCGATCAATTACAAGAGAAAGTGTATGAGATTTCTATCTATAGAACCTTACTTTTGGCCCAGTTCAAATTTGATTTTAATTAAAAAGGGGGCCGGATCAAGTTTGGTTTTAATGAAAGGCCTAAATTAAATTTAGTCTGATTTATTATGTTAGAATTAGGTATGGTCCAGTTGATGTTGAACCAAGTTATAAAAACAAATGGACTCGGTTCGGTTAGGACATGCCAAATTCGATATGAGCTTGTTCTCATATCATATTAGGCTTGACCAATTCGATATTAGCAAGCTAATATCGAATTGGCCATAGTCAATTCGTTATGAACTTAGCTCATATCAAATTGGCTTAGACAAATTTGAGATGACCCCGTGATTTAGTCCAAATTCTTTCCTAATTGTGTTTAAATTCCAATAAGCTTCGGATGAGCAAGAGAGAGTTTCAGTTGAATGAGGATTGGCGAGCCAAGATTGCCCTAATTTTGGCCTATAAATATAGGATTACATTCAAAGAAAGGGGAGGCCGAAATTGCTATAGAATTAGAACGAATTTAATACTAATTAATCAACTAATATTACAAAATCAAAGGGGTGAAAGTATCCAAAGGATCAAGTGATCCTTGGATCATTGAAGCACCAACCAAGACTTAGTTTGATCCAGGCAGTAGCAACATTTGAGCTTCAGCTTCTATAAGGTTATGGTGTTCAAACAAAGCATGGTTCAATAAATTTATCTTGGTGGAGCCAACAATGTAGGTACAACCTTATTAACCAATTTAATTGAATTTGTTGATTATCTTCAATACTTAACCCACTGTGTTATTAAATTATAAATGTGATTTTGTAAATTCTTCGCAGTAAGCTATAGATTTAGAATTAAAATTAACCAAAAGATCAATTGCATGTTTTAACCATATTTTTGTAAATCAAAAACCTAAATGCATAATAAGACTTTTTCTTTATAACCAGACCCTATCTTTAAGTTAAAACCCCAAGTTCATACCAAAACCCTAAATTATGTGATAAAATCTTAATTCTACAATTAAACCCTAATTCCACAATTAAACCCTAATTCCACAGTAAAACTCTATCTTGTAAATATTTTATCTTTACAAAGAGGGACCGTCATATGCATTGCGCACTATATTTCATTAAGGGTTAATATTAAGATCTGCTTGTGAATTACAATTTTTATGATTAACTTTAATTCCCTTTTATTAAACCCTAATTTATTATTATTTGTGTGATGATAAACTATAAATTTATATTATTTATTTTGTTATGAATGGTGGAGTTATAATTATATTTATTTTTTGGTTGTATTTTTAAGAGACTTATAAAAAACATGTCTCCACTTTGTGGGTACCTTATTTATTTTACTTATGTAATTTAATTTATTTTATGGACTTTGGATTATAAAGGACATGTTTTCACCTTTTGATGGGTGTCCTACTTTATTTAGTTTTATGAATTTTGAATATTTGTAAGGCCATGTTTCCATCTAGCATGGGTGCCCATTTTGTTGTTTGCTCGTTTATTTTATGATATGGTTATTTTTATTTTATTATAAATTGCATGTAATATAAATAATATTATAATAATATAAAAATTCAATAATATTTAAACTTGAAAAAGATATCAGTTCCAATAAATCGGGCGTTATGGGGGTACTGGGTCACTTCTCATCTTCCCCATACGTACCCAACTTTTTGAACCCAAATAGGGTTAAGGATTTTTTAGGAATCGAGTCATCCACCCCTTTCTATCTTCCCAGCATGTCTGGGAGATTACTCTAAATTTTTTGAATTTAGGCTTGTGTTCTCTAAGGCCCAGAGCCTAACAGTGCCGAAGTTGTAAGAACCATTCCACCAGGACGAGGGCAAAAATCCGTACTCACACTATTAAAGATGGGGCGTGTCGAATTCGATACACCAAATTGGGTTCAATTGCTCAAGTTACAATGACAACAAATAAGATGTTTCCTCTCCATCTCAACAGTGTTAACCAAGCATGTTTTTCAAGAAAATTAAAAGACATGGCTTGGTTGTGGCATTTTCGATATGGCCATTTCAGTTTGGGTGGTTTAAAAATGCTTTAACAAAAAAACATGGTTGCTGGCCTTCCAAAATTCACAAGTACCCTAAACACATGTGAAGATTTCATTGTTAGCAAACAACATTAGGAGCCATTCCTAAAAGGAAGAAGTCAAAGAGTAAAGCAGCAGCTGGATTGTACAATATGATCTTTGCGGGCTAATTAATCCTGCCTCAAATGAAGGTAAATGATATGTCATTATTTTCATTGATGATTTAAGTAGAAAGACGTGGGTTTATTTGTTACAGGATAAATCCGAAGCTTTAATAGCTTTCAAAAGCTATAAAGTGATGGTTTAGAATGAAGCAAGATCTAATACAAATGATGCGGACTTACTATGGATGGGAATATAATTCATATGAATTTATGAATTTTTGGGAAGAGCATGGCATCAAAAGGCAACTAACCATGACTTACACTCCACAGCAAAATGGCGTATGCAAAAGGAAAAATTTCACAATCATGAGTATGGTGAGGAGCCTATTGATGCAGGGCAAAATCCCAAAGCCATTTTGGCCAAAAGCTATCAACTTAAGTGTTCATATTGAACAGAAGTCCCAGTTTAGCATTCCAAAATAAAACACCTGAAGAAGCCTGGAGTGATAGAAGACCAGATATTAGCTACTTCAAAACCTTAAGGTGCATTGCCTATGCTCAGGTACTAGATGAGAAAAGGAGAAGGTTGGACGACAAGGGAGAAAAATGTATTTTTCTTGGTGTTATTGATTATTTAAAAGCTTACAAATTGTATAATCCCAACACTAAGAAAATTATCATCACCTGATACGTAATCTTTGATGAAGAAAATGTCTAGCAATGGAATAAAGTTGGGGTTGATCACCGTATTCCTATAGATTTTGGTTGAGAAAAGGCCAAAGAAAGACAACAATATGTGGAAAATCATCATCAATCAACCATTATTCAAGATAGTCTATGGTAGACTCACCAATAGTTGTAGGGAATCAAGGTCTTCATGACTTAGGAGGAGGATGATAGGTGTTGAATTCGCCTAAAATAAAAATCTATTATTAGATAAAATAAAATTGCAATAGCGGTGAATAGGGTATCGAATCCTCGGGAAACTGAATACTTAAATTAATTTCTTTTGAAAACCTAAAGTAGAACTTAATTAAAATAAATGGGAGAGTTTATAATTAAAAATTAAAAATAAATTGAGAACTGAAATTGAAACTAAATAAATAAATAACATATTAAATTTGAAAAATAATGTTGATGATTTCAGTCAAAGGTAATAATCTTGGTTTCAACTCTTAGATCTGATCATCGATACAAAAATAATTCTCTTTAATTTTTTAGTAAATTATTTCTAGATAATCGAGACGTTGGCATTAGCCAATCCTTCCTTAGATTGTAAAATTAGTCAAGAGATGCTCTATAACTACCTTTTTTATTAAATAACTCTATAGGGACGCCCTTTAGAATTTAACCCACCAACAACTTTAAGATTTAGAAGGATCTAATTCCAATTAACAAATTAGATTTATTTAAATTAGATTATGCACTCTCTTAGTACTATGCCTAATTGCCACAAGTATCAAAAGTTAAAGACCAATTATAGATTCTTAGTTTTAAAGGACGATGTATTATTTAACTAATTAATCAATGGGTCATATTGTTTAACTAGCAAAATAATAATATTAATAAGCTATAGAGGAAACATAAATAATGAAATTAAAGAAAGCAAGTAAAGAATTGATTAGATCTTACAAATCTTGATGAATTGAAAACCTTGATTACCCCTTCAAATTAATTTAAGTTTAGTTACACATTCTTTAGAAAAGAAAACTAAAATTATATTCTATGGTTGCTGTAAAATGTGAACAGTAATCAGAGGAGAAGAAAAGGAGCAAAGATTAGGGCTGCCAAATAGATTGGCTTAAATATCCATCTAGTTTTCTACCCTAATTAGGAAGATAAAAATAAAAATACCAATAAAATAAAAATAATTAACAACCCTTAAAATTTCTAATTAATGTCTACTGAATAAGAAAATAATTAAAACCTAATATTCCTAGAAAGCTGCTCCAAAATAGTATCTCAAGTGTCCCAAACGAATCAGGTTTTCCAGTTGGCCCATGTAATTTTCTAGCATCATATCCCCTTGGGCACAAGCCTTGCCCAAGGGTTACACCCGAGGCTCTTTCTAGCTCTTTTCAGTATCTTTTCTCCATTTTCTTCTTGTTTCCTCTTTAAGTTATAACCTTAGCAAAAATACCTCAAATTTCATAAAATCACATAATATCATATTGAATTATCCATACAAATATTAGCAAATTCTGCTCACTATCAAATTTTCCCACACTTGAACTGTTTTTGCCCTCAAGCACTTTACAATTTAAAAGCACTACCCCATATTCATCCATTTTCAATTCAAACTATAACATTTTAAACAACCTTAAACAGAATGGCAACTAAAGATTGAAAATTCATAGAGCAAGCTTCTCGCTAATTCATAAGTATAAACAACTCAATTAATAGAATTATCAATATAAAACGTCAAGAATTTTGCTCCACTTTGATGATAATTAATTACCAAGTAGAAATTTAGTTACATATAGAATGCAACATTTAATCCATCGAGTCATATATAAAAATTAGTGTCAAGAAAATTATTATTATTATTTTTGAGCACCTTTATGCTTGCCTGATACATCATCAGTTTTTTGACGCGAGGGCAAACATTTGTGATGCCTGCATCCGATTACTCAACTAGTCATGAAATCAAGTGGCTACTATCTTTACTCATAGTCTTTTGACTAGCGGAGTAAGTTGTTCATTTTTTGAACTTTTTGGGCTCATTTATTTATTTTCTTAGCTCTCAACATTTTTTTCAAGCACAACTCAAGATAGATTAAATGAGCCTAACTATATGCTCCCAACTAATTAAATTGATTAAACAAGAATATCATAGAGCAAAAGTCCTTAAAACATTTTATACTAATATTAAATATTAATTAAAAGTAGCTCATAACAAGTGAACTAACAAGAATCAAGCTAGAATAATCAATCTTAAAGTTGCCAAAACAGTTTGAAATTCAAAGTGTCACATCCACATCAATTACAAAATAAAATGGGGCTTGGCTAAGAAATCATAAAACATAAGGCAACAGCCACAAAATTCAAGAAAAATCAAAATGGTTCAGCAAAATATTTCCTAAAAGTAAAAGGGTAGCATCAAAATCCAAATAAATATAGAGAGCAAGATGCAACAACTTGAAAAAGCAACCAAACCAATGAACAAATCAGTTCATCTAGCAATAAAATTCAGCCAAAAATAAGGTCAAAAACAGGTTCAAAGCATAGCAAATCTCCCCTTACACTTAAAATCTATAGTGTCCTCAATGTAGCAAAATAGTAAATAAAAAACAATGGAAAAGAGAAGACTTCCCTGATCTTGAAAATAGGCTGCTGCCTGGCCAGTGGTGACAATGATATCGGAGGTCCAAGTATGTGGATAAGCAAGCAATGCTTTGGTTGATCTCCATGACTTGATTTGCAACTTGTTTATGGTTGTCCTCTATGTTGTCTAGATGTGTCTCTATGTGACCAAGCTTTTCTAAAATGGCTTGCAGCAGCGCCTCATTCAATGAGGAAGGGGAAGGTGTAGCTGCAGAGTTGGTAGGCTGTGAAGCTTTATAGAAAACCCGTTGATCGTGTGGTATAATAGGACCTAGAGGAATCAAAGAAAAGATACCATTCTTTTTCTACAACAGCCCCATGTCATCCAAAGTATTAAGAGTTAAAGGGACCGGTGTGCAAGTCAAGTGTAAGTCAGTATTTTCAACTTCAATTAAGTGTCATTAACAGCAAGTTGAGTAATAACAGTTCCTAGAATCAATGGTCTCTTGGAAGAAATAACATTAGAAAATTAAGATGCCAACCAAAAACCCAAATTCACTTTTCTTTTCTTATCCATGCACCATAAGAAAAATAATTCATTTTTAACCAAAGGCATCTTTTCTACATTAAAATGCATATGCCAAAAGTTACTGCACATATTTTAAGCTAAGATTCTTAAAATATATATCCCTTGATTTACTAGGGTCATATGGTGCAGGAAGGTTTTCATAAAATTCAGAATACACATTAGCAGCTGAAAAACCATCAAACAATTAGAGACAATGGCAGCAATATAAACCCTAAACTTCTATTGAATTCATCTAAAGATAAACTAAAACATTGTCCCATTAAACAAAATTTAATCATATCAGGGGTACTCAAATTAAACTGGTCAGTTTTATCAAAATGGAAAGTGGCATAAAATTTCTTGACCAATTCAACTTAAATGGGATTATCCATCAAGAGAAACAATTTCCAGCCAATGTCTCTGAACAATTCAACACAATCAGACATAATACACAAGGAACCTAATGTTGGGAAATGAACACATTTACCTGGAAGGATGGAAAACTCACTTATTTATTCATACATTTGTTGCTCACTGGGACTGTCAAACTCCAAATTCTGATTAGGAGCTGTTACTAAGGTCTCTCACACAAATTTCCCTTTCTTGACACGTGATCGGTTCCTTGGTTCTGTAGCAGGTGGCTCGAATAGGTCCTATGGAGCCCTGTTGTGGTGATCAGATTCATTATCGGAATGCTCGTCAAGTAATCGAGGGTGTTTTAGTGAAGAGCTCGAAGATGGTGTGCCCCTCCTCACACCTGCTTTGGTCCTTATTGTGAACTGGTTCTATGGGGTTGTCCCCCTTTTTATTTTTTTTGTTTAGTTTTTTTTTAAATCACATCAACCTTAAAGGCTGACTCGTTATGAACAGAGAGCAGTGGCTAGAACGGTGGTGGTCGCTGATTTGTTGGTTCTCACTCGAGGTGGCTCATTCAGTGGGTACGAGATGGAGGCATAACTTGTTGTAGTGTGCGACTGGGCTTGTGGTGGTTCGGTGGATGCTTGTTCAGTGGTGGTGGTGGCTCGGTGTAGTGCGCGTGATGTGGAGGCTGAGAAGTGGGCATGGTTCTAATGCCAAAACTATTTCGGTGAAGGGCAAGATCGATCGAGACTATTGGCTTGCTCAATCGCCCGAGCTAGAGGGTGGCTCGTTCAGTCTTACTCGCTTGAGCTGGAGGGTGGCTCTATCGATCAGTTGAATGGATGGGGGAAGGGTCGAGCGGTGGTCAGTGTGGCTTAGTTGATCGGTGAAGGTGGTGTGGCTCGATGGAGAGAGAGAGATAGATGTGTGACAGTTGAAAAGGAAAAGAAGGATAAAGAGAGAGTGATGTTTGGTTTTAAGTGATGGTGCTCAAATACCTATTTTGCCCCTTAAATGCTTCATTCTTCTGATTTATTTTTTAAAAAATTTATGTTTCCACTCATATCTTTTAAGGCCACTATTCTCAGTAATAAAAACTAAGACACATACTTCTTAGTTCCATTACAAACTTGAAAAGTAAATAAAACAAAATATTAGACGTTGCCTAAAAAAAAGAAGATAAACAGTAGCAGATTTTTATTTATTTATTTATTTGTTTTTCTTTTTTATGTAAAAAGGTAAAGAAGAACAAAACCAATGCAAAAATAAAACAAATCTAACAGGTGAAAACGGAAGTTAATTAAATTAAAACTAAAGAAATAAAACAAATAAAATGATGAGATAAAGAAAATTCAAATATCTTTAAGCTCTCTCTCTCTTTTTCTTCTTTTTTTTTATAACTAAAAACAAATAAATTAATGAAAATGTTGTTGCAATAAAGAAGAAAAGAAAGAACTACTCAGAATAGAAAAGGAACATGGGTTGCCTCCCATTGGTGCCTTCATTTAAAGTCTTTGGTTAGACATTATTCTCCATTCAAATGTCTTTCAAGGGGGACTTGGTTGCACTGTTTCCACTGTAGATGTATGAACTCCCTCATAAAATGGTTTCAAGTAATGCCTATTAAATTTGAAGATTTTACTAGTGTCTGCACTCCTGATTTCTACTGCTCAATGAGGGAATAAGTTGGTGATGACAAAAGGGCCATCACCCTAGTTCGTAACTTACCAGGAAAAAGTTGAAGTCGGGAGTTGTAAAGTAATACTTTTTATCCCACCACGAACTGCTTCCTGGAAATCATCTGATCATGGAAAGCTTTTGTTTTTGTCTTGTAAATCTTTGAATTTTCATAAGCCTCATTTCTAATTTCTTCTAACTCTAGGAGCTGTAACTTCCTCTATTCTCCTATTGCTTGTGAGCAAGGATTTTTTTCCCACTCCTATGTGGAATGGTTCTTGCAACTTTGACACTGTTATGCTCAGAGCCTTAGAGAATACGAGCCTAAATTCAGAGAAAATGGAGTCAACACTTGGATGGGCTGGGAAAAAAAAAGGATGAATGACTCGATTCGTAAGGAATTCCCAACCCTCTATTGTGTTCAAAAATTGGGTACGCATGCGAAAGGTGAGAATAACCCAGCACCCCCATAACACCCGGTTCATTAGAACCGGCCTCCTTTTCAGGTATAAATATTATTAAATTCTTAACTTATTATAACATCATCCATATTACATATAAATTAAAAGAAATAAACATACATCACCTTTATTTAAAATAAATAATCAAAATGGGCACCCATCCAAGGATGGAAACATGCCTTTACAATAATTATTTAATGTCCAAAACTAAATAAAATAGTGGGAGCGAAGATTTTTGCCCCCATTCCCATGTGGAATGGTTCTTGTGACTTCAGCACTATTAGGCTCAGGGTCTTAGAGAACACAAGCCTAAACCTGAAAAAAATAGAGTTGCCACTCGGATTGGCCAAAAAAAGAAAGGGGTGGATGACTCGATTCCTAAGAAATTTCTAATCTCCTATTGGGTTCGGAAAGTTGAGTATGCGTGGGGAAGGCGAGAATGACCTAGTGCCCGGTTCATTGGAACCAGTCTCCTTTTCAAGTCTTAATATTATAAAATTCTCAAATATAATGACATTATCCATACTACATGTGATCACAAGAATAAATAAATACTTTATTAAAATCACAACAAATTCAAACAAGATAAATGAATATGTACCCATCCATGGATTGAAACATACATTTACAATTGTTCAATGTCCAAAAAAAATAAATAAAATAGGATACCCACTAATTGGTGGAAACATATCCTTTACATTGATCCAAAACTTAAAATAAACCAAGTTACATGAAACTTAATCAATTGAGGTACCCAATCATGGAAACATACCTCTTACAATTTCTTGAAACTAGAAATAAATCAAAGCATTCATTCGAGCATTCATCATAAAATGAAATAAAATAAACTATTTATTAAGACATATAATAAATCATGCATCTAAACTTAAATAAAGTAACAAAAATATAAATTTAGATTTACATCTTGAATTGGGGTTTCTTGAATGAAATTAGGGTTTAGAGGGTTTTATGAAAACAATATTAGGGTTTAGGGTTTTGATAAATACTTAGTAGTGTATAAACCCTAATATCTCTTTAATATTGATATTGATATGTCATATGGCTATTAAATATATTTGAATGAAGACACTAAATATAAATTGACAGTATTATCAAATAGAACTTATTAAACATGTTTAAAATAAACCACATATATGAAATCCATAATAATAATAAACAGAAGTTATTATGATTTTGGAGAGTTTAGAAGATTGTACCTACATTTGAAGTCTCCACCAAATTTAAAAGTGTTTGAATCAAGCTTTATTGATATTTGCTAATGCCTGAATCAAATTATTTCTTCGGTTGAACTTTGGCAATTGCCTTGACACTGCCCTGGTTACGGTTACTGAACCTTTTTGTTTAAATTATCAGTTCTCGTCTTTGTTGATCCTTTCTCCCTCTCTATCTCCCTTTTCTTTACTGCCTGAAAATTCCTGAAGTTCAAAGTCTGCTAAAGTTCTAAGTCGCCAAGAAAACTCCCTCCATGGTCTTCTAAAACCTGTATTTATAAGGTTATATTAGGTTAAACGGTGGAAGCTAATCGATCATCTAATGCATATCGAATTAATGGGTTTATTTGACACAAACTGAGCCCATATTGAATTAGAAACACTTTTATTTGAGCAATACCGACACCATCTCAAATTCAAGTAACCCTAATTCGACAAAATCTGAGTCCATATAGAATTGGCAATTCAAATTCGATATGGACTGCCAACAAACCACCCCATATCTAAATAAGAGAGTTCCATTTCGATATGAGGCTGCCCCATATCAAAATGGGGCACTAATTCGATATGAGGCTTCCCCATATCGAATTGGAGGTACCAATTTGATATGGTGATAGCCCCATATCGAATTGGAGTGGTCCCAAATTGGAGGCTCCAATTCGATATGGGGTGCTTCCCCTACATAAAATCACCCTAAATCACGTGAAAAATCAACCAAACCTTCAAATCAGAACTATTTAGGGTTTAATTTACATGTATCAAATAAAAATCAACCAGACCTTTTAAATCAGACTAGATTAGGGTTTAAAAAGTTTAAATAGCTTATTTTAGGCCCTATTAAATTATATCAATCCAATTAATGATTTGGAATTAACACTAGACTAGCTAGGGCCAAAATCAAAGGTCTACAGTTTGCCTCCTCTTTTAATGATCTTGAATTTATTCAGAGAGTGAAAAGTAACATGTCTTTTAATTGATTTTGGATAAAGATGATGCTAGACTTAAAAATAATTTAGATTCTAGACCCGAGGTGAGTTCTGGACTAAAAAATGACTTGGGTTCTGGACCTGGGTGAGTTCTGGACTCCAAAATGATTTGGGTTCTAGACCCGAATGAGTTCTGGACTCGAAAATAATTTGGGTTCTGGACCCGAGTGAGTTCTGGACTTAAAAATGGTTTGGATTCTAGACTCGGGTGAGTTTTGGACTCAGGTGAGTTTTGAACTCAAAAATAATTTGGATTTTAGACCCAAGATGAGTTCTGGACTCGAAAAATAATTTGATTTGGGTACTTAGACTCATGACTGAATTGGGTTCTGGACTCAAAACTAGATTTGATTTGGGTACTTGGACCCGAGACTGGGTATTTGGACCTGAAGTGGTATTGGGTTCTAGACCCGAAACTGGATTTGTTAACCTTCTATAAGTTTAAGAGTTTTGGCTTTCTTCTAGCCAATAAACTTTAGCTCCTCTGGCTGATTAATCTTCTATCATGGCTTTCTTCTAGCCATTTGCTCCATTCCTCAATGGATCAACTCTAGCTCTTCTAACTGGACTGACCTTCTGACATCTGGGAATTCTGGCTTCCTTCTAATCAGTTGTCCCATTCTTTAATGGATTGTGGGTCTTTACCCACCAAAAATGGATCTTTATCCATTGGAGATTAGGTCTTTACTCTTAAAATATGAATCTTTATCAATTGGAGATTGGGTCTTCACCCTTCAAAGTGGATCTCCATCCTTGTCACTGGGTCTTCACCCTTCAAAGTGGATCTTCATCCTTGGTATATGGTCTTTACCCTTCAAAATAGATCTTTATCCTTAGAGATCGAGCCTTCACCCTTAAAATTGGATCTTCATCCTTTGGCCATCGGATCTTCACCCTTGAAAATGGATATTCATCCTTTGGAAATCGGGTCTTCACCCTTAAAAGTAGATCTTCATCCGTGGCATCGGCTCTTCACCCTTCAAAATGGATCTTTATCCTTAGAAATTGAGTCTTCACCCTTGAAAATATATCTTCATCCTTGGAGATCGGGTCTTCACCCTTCAAAACAGATCTTCATCATTTGAAAATCGGGTCTTCCCCTTCAAAGTGGATCTTCATCCATGGCATCGAGTCTTCACCCCCCCTTGAAAATAAATCTTCATTTTTGGAGATCAGGTCTTCACCCTTCAAAATTGATCATCATCCTTTGAAAATTAGGTCTTCACCCTTTAAATTGGATCTTCATCCTTTGGACTTGGGGTTTTCACCCTTGAAAATGGATCTTCATCATTAGCATCGGGTCTTCACCCTTCAAAACGGAACTTTATCCATTGGACATTTGTCCTATATTGGCTTTAGATTTTCTAGCTAGACTGATCTTTTGTCTTTTGCATCTTCATTCTTTTTATTCTTCCTTTTGCAAAAAAATTAGTTATTTTTTAGCTGGCCCTTTATATCATCTCTTTGCCCCTTGCTTGGCAAAATATTGAAAGTAAGTATGAAAATATTTTGTACATATTGGCGAAATATTAGCTTTCTTCTAGCCAATAAACTTTAGCTTCTCTGACTGATTAATCTTCTATCATGGCTTTCTCCTAGGCATTTGCTCCATTCTTCAATTGATCGACTCTAGCTCTTTTAAGTGGATTGACCTTTTGTCATCTGGGAATTCTGGTTTCCTTCTAACCAGTTGTCCCATTCTTTATTGGATTGTCGGTCTTTACCCACCAAAAATGGATCTTTATCCATTGGAGATCAGGTCTTTACCCTTAAAACATGAATCTTTATCAATTGGAGATCAGGTCTTCACCTTCAAAGTGGATCTTCACCCTTGGCACTAGGTCTTCACCCTTCAAAGTGGATCTTCATCCTTGGTATATGGTCTTTACCCTTCAAAATAGATCTTTATCCTTAGAGATCGAGTCTTCACCCTTAAAATTGGATCTTCATCCTTTGGCTATCGGGTCTTCACCCTTGAAAATGGATATTCATCCTTTGGAAATCGGGTCTTCACCCTTCAAAATAGATCTTCATCCTTAGAAATCGAGTCTTCACCCTTGAAAATATATCTTCATCCTTGGAGATCGGGTCTTCACCCTCAAAACAGATCTTCATCCTTTTAAAATCGGGTCTTCACCCTTCAAAGTGGATCTTCATCGATGGCATTGGGTCTCCACCCTTTAAAACAAATCTTCATTCTGGGAGATCGAGTCTTCACCCTTCAAAATGGATCTTCATCCTTTGAAAATTAGGTCTTCACCCTTTAAATTGGATCTTCATCCTTTGGACTTGGGGTTTTCACCCTTGAAAATTGATCTTCATCATTGGCATCAGGTCTTCACCCTTCAAAATGGAACTTTATCCATTGGACATTTGTCCTATATTGGCTTTAGCTCTTCTAGCTGGACTGATCTTTTGTCTTTTGCATTTTCATTCTTTTTGTTCATCCTTTTGCAAACAAATTAGTTATTTTTTAGCTGGCTCTTTATATCTTCTCTTTGCCCCTTGCTTGGCAAAATATTGAAAGTAAGTCTGAAAATATTTTGTACATATTGCCAAAATATTGGCTTTCTTCTAGCCAATAAACTTTAGCTTCTCTAATTGATTAATCTTCTATCATGGCTTTCTTCTAGCCATTTGCTCCATTCTTCAATGGATCGACTCTAGCTCTTCTAACTGGACTGACCTTCTGTCATCTGGGAATTTTGACTTCCTTCTAACCATTTGTCCCATTCTTTAATGGATTATGGGTCCTTACCCACCAAAAATGGATCTTTATCCATTGGAGATCAGGTCTTTTCCCTTAAAATATGAATCTTTATCCTTTGGAGATCGGGTCTTCACCCTTCAAAGTGGATCTTCATTATTGGCACTGGGTCTTCACCCTTCAAAGTGGATCTTCATCCTTGGTATATGGTCTTTACCCTTCAAAATAGATCTTTATCCTTAGAGATCGAGTCTTCACCCTTAAAATTGGATCTTCATCCTTTGGCCATCGGGTCTTCACCCTTGAAAATGGATATTCATCCTTTGGAAATCGGGTCTTCACCCTTCAAAACAATCTTCATCCTTAGAAATTGAGTCTTCACCCTTGAAAATATATCTTCATCCTTGGAGATCAGGTCTTCACCCTTCAAAATAGATCTTCATCCTTTTAAAATTGGGTCTTCACCCTTCAAAGTGGATCTTCATCCATGGCATTGGGTCTTCACCCTTGAAAACAAATCTTCATTCTTAGAGATCGGGTCTTCACCCTTCAAAATGGATCTTCATCCTTTGAAAATTAGGTCTTCACCCTTTAAATTGGATCTTCATCCTTTGGACTTGGGGTTTTCACCCTTGAAAATAGATCTTCATCATTGGCATCAGGTCTTCACCCTTCAAAATGGAACTTTATCCATTGGACATTTGTCCTATATTGGTTTTAGCTCTTCTAGCTGGACTGATCTTTTGTCTTTTACATTTTCATTTTTTTTGTTCATCCTTTTGCAAAAAAATTAGTTATTTTTTAGCTGGCTCTTTATATCTTCTCTTTGTCCCCTGCTTGGCAAAATATTGAAAGTAAGTCTGAAAATATTTTGTACATATTGCCAAAATATTGGCTTTCTTCTAGCCAATAAACTTTAGCTTCTCTAACTGATTAATCTTCTATCATGGCTTTCTTCTAGCCATTTGCTCCATTCTTCAATGGATCGACTCTAGCTCTTCTAACTGGACTGACCTTCTGTCATCTGGGAATTCTAACTTTCTTCTAACCAGTTGTCCCATTCTTTAATGGATTGTGGGTCTTTACTGACCAAAAACGGATCTTTATCCATTGGAGATCAGATCTTTTCCCTTAAAATATGAATCTTTATCAATTGGAGATCGGGTCTTCACCCTTCAAAGTGGATCTTCATTCTTGGCACTGGGTCTTCACCCTTCAAAGTGGATCTTCATCCTTGGTATCTGGTCTTTACCCTTCAAAATAGATCTTTATCCTTAGAGATCGAGTCTTCACCCTTAAAATTGGATCTTCATCCTTTGGCCATCAGGTCTTCACCTTTGAAAAAGGATATTCATCCTTTGGAAATCGGGTCTTCACCCTTTAAAGTAGATCTTCATCCGTGGCATCGGCTCTTCACCCTTCAAAATGGATCTTTATCCTTAGAAATTGAGTCTTCACCCTTGAAAATATATCTTCATCCTTGGAGATCGGGTCTTCACCCTTCAAAACATATCTTCATCCTTTGAAAATCGGGTTGTTACCCTTCAAAGTGGATCTTCATCCATGGCATCGGGTCTTCACCCTTGAAAATAAATCTTCATTCTTGGAGATCGGGTCTTCACCCTTCAAAATGGATCTTCATCCTTTGAAAATTAGGTCTTCACCCTTTAAATTGGATCTTCATCCTTTGGACTTGGGGTTTTCACCCTTGAAAATAGATCTTCATCATTGGCATCAGGTCTTCACCCACTAAAACGGAACTTTATCCATTGGACATTTGTCCTATATTGGCTTTAGCTCTTCTAGCTGGACTTATATTTTGTCTTTTGCATCTTCATTCTTTTTGTTCTTCCTTTTGCAAAAAAATTAGTTATTTTTTAGCTGGCCCTTTATATCTTCTCTTTGCCCCTTGCTTGGCAAAATATTGAAAGTAAGTATGAAAATATTTTGTACATATTGGCGAAATATTAGCTTTCTTCTAGCCAATAAACTTTAGCTTCTCTGACTGATTAATCTTCTATCATGGCTTTCTCCTAGGCATTTGCTCCATTCTTCAATGGATCGACTCTAGCTCTTTTAAGTGGACTGACCTTCTGTCATCTGGAAATTCTGGTTTCCTTCTAACCAGTTGTCCCATTCTTTAATGGATTGTGGGTCTTTACCCACCAAAAATGGATCTTTATCCATTGGAGATCAGGTCTTTATCCTTAAAATATGAATCTTTATCAATTGGAGATCGGGTCTTCACCCTTCAAAGTGGATCTTAATCCTTGGCACTGGGTCTTCACCCTTCAAAGTGGATCTTCATCCTTGGTATCTAGTCTTTACCCTTCAAAATAAATCTTTATCCTTAGAGATCGAGTCTTCACCCTTAAAATTGGATCTTCATCATTTGGCCATCGGGTCTTCACCCTTGAAAATGGATATTCATCCTTTGGAAATCGGGTCTTCACCCTTCAAAGTGGATCTTCATCCGTGGCATCGGGTATTCACCCTTCAAAATGGATCTTCATCCTTGGAAATCGTGTCTTCACTCTTGAAAATATATCTTCATCCTTGGAGATCGGGTCTTCACCCTTCAAAATAGATCTTCGTCCTTTGAAAATCGGGTCTTCGCCCTTCAAAGTGGATCTTCATCCATGGTATCGGGTCTTCACCCTTGAAAATAAATCTTCATTTTTCGAGATCAGGTCTTCACCCTTCAAAATGGATCTTCATCCTTTGAAAATTAGGTCTTCACCCTTTAAATTGGATCTTCATCCTTTGGACTTGGGATTTTCACCCTTGAAAATAGATATTCATCATTAGCTTCAGGTCTTCACCCTTCAAAATGGAACTTTATCCATTGGACATTTGTCCTATATTGGCTTTAGCTCTTCTAGCTGGACTGATCTTTTATCTTTTGCATCTTCATTCTTTTTGTTCTTTTTGCAAAAAAATTAGTTATTTTTTAGCTGGCCCTTTATATCTTCTCTTTGCCCCCTACTTGGCAAAATATTGAAAGTAAGTCTGAAAATATTTTGTACATGCATCATTGGCATAGGTTGCATTGTCGTACGCTTTTAAACTGATGTACTTTAGGTCTGTGAGCCAGAAAGGATCAATGATATATAATGCAATGTATGTATGCATGTATGTATGCACAAACAACAAATGAACACAGGTAATTAGGATGTCTTTCCAACCTTATAACCTTCACACACGAATGGCGAGCCTCTTTTTCTAGGTATATGATCAATAAAATACCAACATGGGATACCTTGTTTTTGAAAAATTCACTCTGATGATTTCATCCAATAGTTATATTTTCAAACATGGAAGTCAGTCCATGATAATTTTTATTAATTAATTTTTAATCCATTGAGTCAACTAAAATAGCTTTTATGCTCCATTGAATGAAAACTAAATTAAGAAGTTTATCATAAATAGATTTTCCATTTCAAAAAAGCAAATAATGATTCATGCCAAAAACAAGCCGATGATTAATAATTCTTTGTATAAACTAGATCCACAATTAATTTTGTTATTTCATAATTGACCTAAATGATTTATAAGCTCATTTTAGGAAAAGTTGCAATGAAGTGAAAAAAATAGTTTTGTTTCAAAGCCCATAAAAAGATTTTAGAAAAAATAAATTTTAGGCTTTGAGCTTGGGCTTTGAGGCGAAAAAGAATTTTTTGATCCATTTTTAAAAGTTTTTATGTTCAAAGACCATCTTGAAAAGTTTGAAAATAGTTTTGGTCTTTTGGATTTTAAAGGAAAAATTATTTTGAGCTTACAATATAGGTAGGCCATATTAGAAAAAGAAAAAACCAAATAAGCCATGATTTTAATCCAAGATAAATTAACCATAGTCAAACAACAAATATTTGGGGAAAAAACCTAAGAAAAATAACTAGGTCAATTACATGAGTTTTAGTCTTTGGGTTGAAAAGTTCAGGTTCCCATAACAAGTATATACCAAAAGGTACAAGGCTATGAGTGGTCATACCATACTCGATCTCCATACCTTGAGCAAAAGTATGGTATCCCTTACATAACACAATACGGGTAACACGGGCATCCTAACTCACATACACAATACAATCCAAATGATGCAATGGATAATATCATAATAAGAAAAAATAAAATAATATAAAGACTAAGGGAATTAACTTCTCTTATACCCAGTGGAGTCGTCACCGGTCCCATATGGAATTGTTCTTATAACTTCGACACTGTTAGGCTCAAGGCCTTAGAGAACACAAGCCTAAATTCGAAGAAAATGGATTCGCCACCCAGACGGGCTAGGAAAAAGAAAATGGTGGATGAATTGATTCCTAAGAAATTTCCAACCCCATATTGGGTTTGAAAAGTTGGGTACACGTAGGGAATGTGAGAATGACCCAGCACCCCACAGCTCTCGGTTCATTGGAATCGGCCTCCTTTTCAGGTCTTAATATTATAAAATTCTTAAATATAATGGCATTATCCATACTACATGCGATCACAAGAATAAATAAATACTTTATTAAAATCACAACAAATTCAAACAAGATAAATGAATAGGCACCCATCCATGGATGGAAACATGCCTTTACAATTGTCCAATATCCAAAAAAAATAAATAAAATAGGATACCCACCAATTGGTGAAAATATATCCTTTACATTGATCCAAAACTTAAAATAAACCAAGTTACATGAAACTTAATCAATTGAGGTATCCAATCATGGAAACATACCTCTTACAATTCCTTGAAACTAGAAATAAATCAAAGCATTCATTCGAGCATTCATCATAAAATGAAATAAAATAAACCATTTATTAAGACATATAATAAATCATGCATCTAAACTTAAATAAAGCAATAAAAATATAAATTTAGGTTTACATCTTGAATTGGGGTTTCTTGAATGAAATTAGGGTTTATAAGGTTTTATGAAACCAATATTAGGGTTTAGGGTTTTGATAAATACTTAGTCATGTATAAACCCTAATATCTCTTTAATATTGATATCGATATGACATATGGCTATTAAATATATTTCAATGAAGACACAATGAATATAAATTGACAGTATTATCAAATAGAACTTATTAAACGTGTTTAAAATAAACTACATATATGAAATCCATAATAATAATAAACAGAAGTTATTATGATTTTGAATAAAACAATAAATAAATAAATTTAGGATTTGTATCTTAATTAGAGTTTTAGAATTTTTATGACTAATTTAGGGTTTTTTAAGATAGAAACTAGGATTTTATGGTTTAGATTTAAAAAATTAGGGTTTTGATTTAGAAAACTAACATTCTGGATATTTTTTGAAAAGGAATTTGGGGTTTTAAATTAAGAAACTTGCTTTTATAGACTTAGGGTTTTGGGAATTTTCTTTATATATTAGGATTTTATATTTTGGATAAATTAGGGTTTAGGATTTGTGAGAATTATGATTTTGGAAAAATACAGTTAGGGTTTTTTTTTATATAAAATAAGTGTTTTTGGTTTTATTTAGGGTTTGAAAAATAATAGATTAGGGGTTTGGAAATATTTTAATTACTGTAAAAGAGAATTTTCAAAATTATTTTAACAATTGATTTTTGATAAATATTTATATGAAATATGGTTTACTGGACGTATTGAAACTAATAGATATATATTGATGAAATTTGAATTGACTATATCTAAGTTGTTAGAATTATAAGGTTACTGAATAAATATGATCAACATAAATAAACCTTATCATAATTTATACTGAGTTTAATTAGTTTAAAAGACTGCTGAGTTTAATTAGTTTAGAAGACATACCTTCATTTGTAGACTCCACCAAATTGAACTGTTTGATCCAAGCTGATGCATGCACCAAGTTGAATTTTTGGCCGAGTAATCTCCAAGACAGTAGTCACTGCCTTGCTTTGTAAATTGGATAGTATTTTTGTGTTTTATGGTTGCTTGCTAGGGTTTTCAATTTTGGTTGATATTCTCTGTGTTGCCAATCTGTGCTAATTGCTTTCCTTTCTTTTTTTTTTCTTGTGTTAAACTTTCTTATTTATAGGCAAAAAATAAAAATGAAGACTAATCCCTAATCCATCCTGAAATCTGAGACTAACAAGTAAAATTAAAGTTGGTCGGTGGCCAGGTAGGCCTGTTGCAAATTGGGCTGCTGATTCGTCGGGTCAAATTCAAATCTCAGTTGAATTATTATTTATTTATTTATTATTAAAATAAATAATATAAAAATAAATAATATATTTTCTTTTTTTCTTTATTATTTATTATATTAATAAAACAAATATTTTATTTTTTTCTTTTCTTTTTTATTATTTATTATTTATGATATTAATAAAATAAAATAAATATTATATTATTATGTGTTGAGATTTTAATATTGTACTAGACCAATTTTAAGTTTGTAAAATTATTTTGGACTTTTCTAAGCCTTTAGACTTGACTTAACCCTCTTTTAATTAGTGTTGTACTGGATTTGATCCAAAATTAAGGGTCTGAAGTTTGTTTCCTGCTTGAGCGATCTATGACTATACCAAAAGAGAGTGAAAAACAACGTGATTTTTGACTAGGTTTAGAACCAAAATGGATTCTGGACTCGAGGTTGAATTGAGTTCTGGACTCAAAAATAATTTGAGTTATGGACTCGAGCTAGTTTTGTTTTATGGACCTAAGATGAGTTCTGGACTCAAAAAATAATTTGGATTCTGAACTCGAGATGAGTTCTAGACTCAAAAAATAATTTGGATTCTGGACCCGTGATTAGTTCTGGACTAAAAATAATTTGAGTTTTGTACCCGAGATGAGTTCTGGACTCAAAAAATAATTTGAGTTCTGCACCCGAGATGAGTTTTGGACTTAAAAAATAATTTGAGTTCTGGACCCGAGTCATCTACAAAAAATAATTATAGTCAGTAAGATATTTATAAAATTTGCAAAAAATATGTAAAAAATTTAGCTATTTTATCATACCTATATCCTCTTCCCAAAAATATTTTTAGACATACAAATATTTATTGTTGGCACGTGACAAAAATAATAATTGAAATATCAGTTGCTTTTGGAAAAGTGAGAATAATTGAATTTACTATTTATTCACGTTACTTTTGTTTTTAAATGCTTTTTTTTTGTCTTTTCTTTTCTTTTTCATCTATTTAAATGATCATTAGCCCTTTATGCATTTCATTTCATTTAAACTTTCATACACATAGTTGCACCAAATGGAGAGGATACATGCTTCAAGATAGGGGCCTCGATCCAACACTGAATTGCTAGAATTCGTCCGAGAGCATGAACATGGAAATGTTGATCTTCTAGCTGGGATGCAGCTTCATCGCAGTTCGAGTTAAAAACTGAGGTAAGGGTTGACTACACCACAATTTAATATTTTATTAGAGTACAATTGTCTATTCATATGGGCAAAAAATATTTAATAAAAGAAAGAATATATGAAAAGAAAAATTATTGTTTACAAGAATAATTTTTTGTTGTTTTTAAGCTATGATTTAGTTATTAAAAGTACATTAGCGAATGAATTGTAACAAAGGTTAAGAAGTATCCTAGTGTTAAAAACAGATGAACAGAAAGTAATGAGTAACTTATGACAATATTATACTTTAAAATAGTGGCATTTGCGAGATGATATACTTACCTCGTATTGGCTTATTTGGTTTGGTGTTAGCGCGATTACTGCATTATCCGGGGTGGAGGGTGTGTTTATAAAGCCCGGCAATGGTATGATATAACGCCCTCTTATGTAAAACGGATCATTCGAGAGTGTGGTTTCAAAAACTTTATTCTGCAACTACTATCCAAAGAATGTTTGATAGATAGGAGTGTGATTCAAGCACTATCAAAAAGGTGGATGGACATGTCCCATACTTTCTACCTTCCTATGGAAGAGATGACCATTAGCTTGGTTGATTTTGTAGCCATAACTTGTCTTCAGTACTATGGCATTTCGATCCCTCTTACTAATGATACCATGACATATGACGAGATTCAACAATTAATAGGTATGGAACCTTCATTAAAAGAGCCATTCAAGATAAAAATTAAACCGATTCAGAATTATTGGATGAATTTTGCTAGACGGGTTCGTGGAGAAATGGCCGAGCAATATTCTTGAGGATTTTAGTTATACTTGCTCGGATCGACCATTTTATGCAGTACCAAATATGCCATCCATTTATCTTTGTTGAGGGCCCTTTCTGATATGGATCTCTTACAGCTTTATGGCTGAGGTGAAGCTGGTCTTTCTTGTCTCTATCATGGTCTTGATAATATTTGTTGGAACAAAAAGTCTTTCACTGGCTTCATAGTTATTGTTGAGGTACTCTCTTCCATCATTGTTCAGTTTGTGTACTTGTATGAATTTGATATCCATTGTTACTGAAAGTATAGGCTTATGAGCACAATCTCTTGAGGGTGCCTGGTATTTCCCAAGAGAGAGTCGGGTATCCAAGGTTGAATATTTGGTTGTCTGATCATACAGCGGTTCCCGGCTCTCATCATGTACACTCCCAATGCTATCATTTGAGTCGCTTAACCTGGAGCCAGGTAAAATAGTGTTAGTATGCCTTGAAATTTGTGTAAAAGTCCACTAACCTTTTGTAATCTTGTAGGTTAACTTGTCTTGGTGGAAAGTTGAGGAGCGGGCAAATTGGACTCCTCTTATGAATGCTGCACTACCTTACTAGGACTCCCACCGAGTCATTATTGGTCCTGTGTCTAGTGGCTGGATTCTCGAGGAGAGGGTGTATGACTGGTTCCTTGGACCCTAGCAATGGAGGGTTCCGATGAACTATCCGACATATAATTTGAACATTACATCAATGCCAGAGAATTCGTGGTGGCTAACTCGAAATGGCTATGATGTTAAAACTTAACTTTGTCCACAGGGTGTGTCATACGTCCAATTTATTTGAGCACGCTCTTGAACTTTGATGTGTCTCCTATTAGTGTTCGGGGAGTTTTCGAGGAGGAAGAAAGAAGGGATGAAGAAAACGGTGATGAAGAGGAATATGAAGGAGAGGGAAGAGAGTCTATCTCTTATCCCGGGGCTGGTACCTCTCAGGTGAACATTTACCATTTTGTCATTGCAACTATTTCTTCTTAACTTGTTTTGACTATTTTCATGATTATCGCAGGCTGCTGGTTCATTTGGTCAAGAGGTTGGACCTTCATCCATTGTTCCAGTTCAGCGACAATTGTCACCAGTTCAGCGGTAATTTTCTCCATTTGCTCCTTCTTTTCAATCGGACAGGCCGTCTTATCCACAAGGCTTCAATATGAGTTATCTGGTTTGTCATCCTATTTCATGATGATTTATGCTTATATGTATGCATGATTATGTATGTTCTTACCTTTTCCTTTTCTGACTCACATCAAATTCTTAAGGAGAAAAATAAGAAACTGTAAGAAGAATTAGCTGCCAGCCGCCAATAGGTTTCACATTTTGAAGGATTATTTCATCAATCGAAACAAAACTTTCAAGACTTTTGGTTCTAGAGAATCAGGGATGCTGGTGCTTCATCTTCTTGGGAGCCCCAAACTGATGACCATGGGGTGCCTCCTCCTTTTTAGGAGGTGAATATTATATACCTGACTTTCAAGATAATAGGGACTCAGGTGCTTCCTCCTTATATGAACTTTGGGTGAGTGATATTCCTCCTCCTCCATCAGACGATGACTTTTTCAGGACTTTATTCAATTATGGTTCGCCTCCTACTCAGTTTTTTGACTTGAACTATGATGAAGTTGTATCCCAGCTTGAAGATCAACATTTCCATGTTCATGCTCTCAAATGAATTCTAGCAATTTAGTGTTGAATCGAGGCCCCGATCTTGAAACATGTATCCTCCCTATTTAATTGGAAACAAATATCTTGGCCTCAAATTAATACTTTAAAGTGCTTTTAAAATGTCAAATTGGATCATTCCTTTTTACATGCTATGGCTTCCTTTTGGGATGTGAAAACTAGGACGTTCAAGATAAATAACTTGAGATATATCCTATGGTCGAAGAGTTTGAGGCCATCCTTGGATATCCAAGCAATCAACCAATGGCATTGCCCATACTGACTTCCAAAACTCATCAAAAGATGCAAATATTGCTTCAACTTTCAAAGCCCGAAGTTCTGCAGTTGATGAGAGGTCAAAAAATTTTGCTTGGTCCCTCGATAGACTTTTGTACTTCTCATTTGGCTCCTACCAAAGCTTGGGGGCGCATGTTCTGTCTTTGCTTTCTTGGTAAATTTCTGCTTATTTCTCTCTACGGTAACATCGATCCACGAGTACTGGGTATCATGGACCAAATGGAAGGAGGATTGTCAACAGTGTCCGTGATCTTGGCCGAAATTGGCTGGAAATCCTTTGTTGCTACAGGTAACTACCTAAATCACCCCTTCGAGTTTTCAATTTAGGCCTTTTTTTTATTGCACTAATTTTGTCTAGTCTGCCATTACGGGTTTTTGGAACTAGCGAGTTGTCTAAATTTTTGCCTAAGTTTCCCTTGCGGGTTTTCAACTTAGCAGACGCCTTTTTTTATTGGTTCTAATTTTTTTCTAGACCGCCCTTGTGGGTTTTTGGAACTAGCAAACCACCCTAATTTTTGCTTAGGCCACCCTTACAGGTTTTCAACCTAACGGGCTTCTTTTTTTAATTATTGCTTATATTTACAGTTCTGTCTGTATGAGCGTCTCTGCTTACTTGATACTCCATCTATGGATTTTGCTAGATATCTACCATAACATCATTATACTATGAAACTACTTCATCCTGCTTCTTCATATGCTGACTGGATTGACTAGGTCAACTCACCAGTTGTGATTAATATCCGTAGGTTGGTACCTTGGTGGAAAATCACCCATGTCACACTTCAGAGAAATCTGATGTATGTTTCTCTTATTACTCTTCGTCGAGGTACTTGCTATGATCATCATCAACCTAACAGCCAGTATAGAGCCGAGCCTCGAGGTTCTTAGTTCACTCCTGATTTGGACATGCCCCACTTGACTGAAGCCTTCCTGGATCGACTGAATCAAAATTGGCATGGACGCTACACTTATCATTTACCATAGATTTTGCACTTGTCAATTCTTTAAAAAAATGATGTTAGGATGAATAATAATAAAAGATATTTTCTTTCCTTTTATAATTTGTCATCACCTTTTGCTATTGTGTTATTTATTTTATCCTAATGGTCAGATTATTTTGAAATAGTACACATAGAACAATTTTAATATTAACTTTATTTTATTAAATTGGGGAACAATCAAACATAAAGCCAGCATACACAAGATTACTTTTGTCGCCAACCAGCCCTTACGAGTTTTTTAATTGACAATTTTCTCTCATTTAGCCCTAATTGTTGCCTAGCCCACCCTTTCGGATTTTTGGAACTAGCAGACTGCTCTAACTTTTGCCTAGGTCGCCCTTTTTTGGATTTTCAACCTAGCGAGCTCTCTTTTTTTTTATACGTAAAACCTCTTCAACCTGTCACTGTTTACTGACTCACTAAACTCATTCCCATCCATGTCTGGCAGCTTGACTACACCCTTGTTCATGACTTGCTTTATGACATATGACCCTTCCTAACTAGGTCTGATCTTTCCTCTTGGGTCGGGGACATTAGGCTTATACTGCTTTAATACTAAGTCGCTGACTTTAAACTTTCTGATCTTAACCCTCTTATTGTAGGCTTGAGCTATTTATTTTTCTTTAATACAGTTGATGATGATATAATGCTTTTAACCTTCTCTCTTCTAATAAAGCTAACTGTATGTATATGCTCACTAACCATTCCATCTCAGATAATTCAACTTCTAGGACCACCCTTAATGATTTGATCTCAATCTTAATTGGCAACACTGCTTCCATCCCATAAACTAAGAAAAATGACGTCATTCCAGTCGAGATTCACACACTTATTCTGTATCCCCATAAAGCAAAAGGAAGCATCTCCAACCAATCCCTGTACGTCTTGGTCATCTTAGATAGAATATGCTTAATTATCTTATTTGTTGCTTCCATTGTGCAATTACCTTCGGTCTATAAAGGAAGGATAGGTGATGATGGATTTGACATTCGAGAATGAGTCCTTAATTACTCTTTGAAACTATACCCCATTGTCCGATATCACACTGTATGGGACCCTATATCTACAGATGAGATTCTTTTCAATAAACCTAGCCATTTGCCTTGCCCCTAACTTGTTAAAAGATTCAGCCTCAACCCATTTCAAAAAATGATCCACTGCTACTACAATGAAGTGGTGACCGTTTGAAGCCGTTGGATGTATCTCTCCTATAATGTCAATCTCCTAAGTTGTAAAAGGCTAGGTTTAAGACATAGAAAGCAATTCTTCAGGAGGCATGTGATTCAAATTACCATACATTTGACATTGCTAGCACTTCTTCACAAACTCAATACAATCTCTCTCTATGGTCAATCAATAGTAACCTCGTCGAATTATCTTCTTAACTAAAGCTAACCATTCATGTGTGAACCACAAATTTCTGCATATATTTCTAACATGATTTACTCAACTTCAGACTTCCTCAAGCATCTCAAGTTACCCCATCAGGCCATCTTCGATACAACTCTCCATGAAAGGTGATGTATTGTAAGGACCATTACCTTATGGCTCTTCTCTCTTCCCTTGTTGCCCCCAATGGCTATTCCTTATTCTCCAAGAACCATCTTATGGTGTCATACCACGCATCATGGTCTGTATAATTTTCCATGATCATTTCATATTCATAACAAGCAGTTGATGAATTGGTCAAAATCAAAGATTAAGAAATAAGTTGACAGGATTTTTCCACACTGAAGCCAATGTGACTATGGCATCGGCCATCTGGTTTTCTTCTCTTTGTAAGTGTATGAATCTGCACTCCTAAAAATTCTTCTTCATCATGGTCAAATAATCTTGGTATGGTTTTAACTTCTCTTCTTTTAACTCCCACTTTCCATTCACATGGGATACCACTAACAATGAATCATCAAATACTTACACCTTATCCACCTTTATAATCATTAGGTTTTCCAAACAAATGATACACGCTTCATACTCCACCATATTATTGGTTGCCCTGAACTTCAACTTCTTCGCTAGAGGAATGAGCTCCCCTTTAGGTGATTCTAGTATTTAACTTCTCTTCTTTTAACTCCCACTCTCCATTCACTTGGGATACCACTAACAATAAATCATCAAAGACTTGCACCTTATCCACCTTCATAATCATCAGCGTTTCCAAACAAAAGATACATGCTTCATACTCCACCATATTATTGGTTACCCTGAACTTTAACTTCTTCGCTAAAGGAATGAGCTCCCCTTCAAGTGATTCTAGTATTACTCCTAAACATGCTCCCTTTCTATTTACTGCTCCATCAAAGTACATCTTCCATCCTTGTACTTCTATAGCCTCTAAATGTTCATCAGGAAATTCCAATACCACTTCCTCACTCTTTGGAAATGGTTGTTGGGCCAGGAATTTTGCTACAACTCTATCTTTGATTGTTTTCCTGGTTACATAATCAATCTCAAATTCTTCTAAAATTATCAACCATTGAACATACTTTCCAATCAAAGAGGGTGTCTCCTTTAAACACTTCACCGGATCCAACCTAAAAATTACTTATACACAATAGGACTGAAAGTAATGCCATAACTTCTTAGAAGACCAAACCATAACTATACAAGTCTTTTCGATGATACTATACTTAATCTCATAAGGTAGGAGCTTTCTACTCAAATAGTAGACTGCATGCTCAACCTTTGATTCATCTACTTGGGCTAGCATGGCTCCTATTGACTCTTTCTCTATTGCTAAGTATAGTAATAAAAGTTTACCGGGTTTAGGTGGTTTCAAAACAGGTGGATTCAGTAGATACTCTTTTATACGCTTAAAGGCCTTTTGACACTCTTCATTCCACTTGACTGGGTGGTTCTTTTTAAGAAATTTAAAGATAGGTTCACATATTGTGTTAATCTTTGCTATCAACCTACTAATGTACTGCAATTGTCCGATGAACTCCCGAACTTTCTTCTCCGTCTTAGGGGTTGGCATATCCCTGATTGCCTTAACCTTGTCAGGGTCAATTTCAATACCATTTGGACTAAACATGTTCCCCAGTATTTTACCTAAAGTAACTCCAAACATACACTTCTTTGGATTCAACCTGAGATTATACTTTTTTGCTCTCTCAAAGAAAATCTTTAGGTTTTGGAAATGATGTTCACTTGTATCTGACTTTACCATTATCTCATCAACATAGACCTCAACTTCCTTATGCATCATGTCATGAAATAAGGTGGTGGCCATCCTTTGGTAGGTTGCTTTGGTATTTTTTAATCTAGAAGGCATTACCCTACAACAAAATATACCCCATGTAGTAATGAAGGCAGTTTTAGCTTTATCCTCTTGGGCCATTAACACTTGATTGTATCCAAAGAATCCATCTATGATTGAGTGTAGCACGCTAGAGGCTGCACTATCAATAAGGGCATCTATATGGGGTAAAGTAAAGTCATCCTTAGGGGAAGCCTTGTTCAAGTCTCTATAGTCTACACAGACCCTAATTCTTCCATCTTTCTTCGGCACGAGAACTATGTTGGCTAGCCAATCTGGATAATATATCACTTCAAGGAACTTTACTTATATTTGTACAGTGACTTTTTCTTTGATCAATTCTGTCCATTTCGGTCTTAACTGTCTAAGCTTTTGTTTGACAGGTTTTATGTGAGTGTAAGTGGGAATCAGGTGCTCAGCTATATCTCGATCAATTCCAGGCATATCCTCATAAAGACCAAGGAATGACCTCTTCATATTTTTTAAATACTTTTCTAATCTCTCCCTCTCATCAGGAGTAAGGTCGAATGCTATGCTAATATTTTTTGGATCATCGATTTTTCCTAAATTGAATGTTTGTTTATCAACAAAGTTAATATTAAAAATGCTCATGTAACCACTATTTGAATGTATGCAACCATCAGGAAAAAAATCACACAAGTAAGTAAAATCAAACTTTATTATATTCATTTTGGAAAATAAAATATCATCATCCTCGTATAGAGCAGACAAACTAAAATAAAAATCAAAATTAACATCAATGTTCTCATTATCATAAGCTAAAAGGCCTTCAAATTGTTCTTTGATGAGAGCAGCAATTTCCTCTCGAGTCTTCTGGATCTTCAAGGCAAATTCTTTCTTCTCTTCTAGGCTAGGCTCTTTATTAGTTGGCAGGTCAAGCTTTTTCTCTTTATGTTCCACCAATTCAGCGACATCAGCAAAGATCTCAAATCTGGGGATCATCTTTCCCATAAACATGATTGGTTTTGGCTTTCCTTGGAGTGGTCCCAATTCTGGTGCTTTGATAAATATTTCTTCAAGTGGAGGAAAATTTATCTTCTCATTCTTTTTTAGCAGAACACCTCCATTTGCTTTATCATATCCCAACCCTTTCTTGAAAATTTGAGTCTTAAAATCTGGAAGCTCAGTTACACCTGCCTTCCCCTTTCCAAGGCCAATACAGGGTAGATAACCCATTATCTCATTATCAGAAACAACATCCACTTGAAAACTATTGAGAGGCCTCTCAACCATCAAAGCATTTACCACTTCATTATTCTCATCCTCGATAACTACTAATTCATCTCCATTTGGGAACTTAATCTTCTAATGAAGTGTAGAAGGAACTCTACCAAGAGGATGAAACCAGGGTCATCCCAGTAGCAATGCGAAAGTGATGGGTATATCCAAAACCACAAACTCGACTATGGATTTATTTGGACCAACCTTTACAATAGCTTTAAAAGTCCCTTTAGCATGTCTTTTAGTATTATCATAAGCCCTAATGGTTACCTCGGTTGGGCTTAAATCCCTTGTTGACATAGCAAGCTTTGGCAAGATCTTAAGCAGACAAATATTTATGGTGGACCCATCATCAATCATTACACATGGAGTCCTTTTCCCTTTGACCTCTACCTTGATAAAGAGAGAGTGGATGTGATCTCTTCCCTCTTCTAGAAAATTCACATCCGAAAATGATACCATTCCAGTATCAATTTCGCCCTTCTTCTGGACATCTTCACACTTCATCACTCCTTCAATTTTCAAAAAATTAACTAGCTCATCTGGTGTTATAGAAGTGGAAATTGGAATGCTAGCGAAAGCCTTAGCCATAGTTTCACGATTTTTCTTGGATGTAGCCAATAGATCCCAGATGCTAACACTTGTTTGGGTCCTTTTTAATTGCTTAAGGACTATGTCATCTTCATATTCCTTTGCTTCTTTCTCAGCATCCTTCCCCTTTTTAGCCTCTACTTCTTTTGGTGGTCGCCTTGCATAAGGCTTACCAGAGCGTGTGTTCATTATCTCATCCTCTTCAGGCTCAGACCAGGTCCACTCCTCCTTCTTTGACTCAGAATCATCAACACTATCGGTTGAGTGCCAAAATTCACTCATAGCACAAATGGCTACTTCCCTTTTCACTTTGACTTGCTCCATTTTGCTTAGCACTACTTCTTCTTTAGTTGTCTCTCCATCTATGTCTTAGAAAGAAGACATGACAAAACTTTCATGCAAACCTCCTCCAATCATGAAAGTTATCGGCGGTGGTACTCTATTGAACCTTGGCAATAGATTATCCTTGGTGCTAGGTTTGTTGGGTTTGGGCAGCTTTCCACTATCAATCAAATTCTAGATCTCATGCCTCAACCTCAAATATTTTTTCATCTCATGCCCTTGCATTTGATGGAATTGACAAAATGCCTTGGCATCAAATTTAGGTGGAAGAGGATTTGGCAAAGGGCGAGTAGTCAAGGGTTGTAATAGTCCCTTCTTTTGTAGCTTATTAAGAACCCAAGACATTGGATTTCCTAATTCTGAAAACTACCTCCTTCCCTTTTGACCAGTTGTATTAACATCAACTGCCTTTTGTGTGCTTTGATTGTTAGATTGATAGTTTTCTTTCTCATTTCTTCTTGCAAAAAAATAGTTCTTCTCTCTTTCCCATTCTTCTATTTGCAGGCCAGCTTGAAGGAGATCTTTAAAATCTCTAATAAGAGTATGGGACATCCTTTTACGAAGACTAGGTGCACGCCTCTCACAATAATCCTAATATGATCCGATTCATTAGGCCTTTTCTTGAGCAATGAAGCTTTGTGTCTCCACCTTTTCACGTAATCAACAAAGTTATCATTTGGTCTTTGCCTAATTGATTCAACTTCCATCAAAGTAACCTTCAACTCAGCATTATACCCATATTATTGGATGAAGCCATTGTAAAATAGATCCCAACTCTTTTGAATACCATCCTCTAAGGTGTTGAACCAATTCTAGACAATATGGTCTAATGAAAGTATAAAGTACCTTAGAGTTTGAGCCCTGGAACCTCAGCCAGACTACATAATAGTGATGTATTTCTTCACATGGAGATGAAGATTCCCAGTTCCATTAAACTTGATAAAGAAGGGCATCTTGAACTTGTACGGGACCTCTTCATCTTGTTCAAATAACTTGTCCACCTCTGACATTTCTTCAGTTTTCAGCTTCTTTTGAAACTTCTTTTCCAAATCAACAATTAGCTTCTCAACATCTGAAGTTTCAGTCTTTTCCACGGCTGATCATTCAACAACCTTCGGCTCTTTCTTCTTATCTTGAAGATCTTGAAAATATTGAGCCCATTCATCATCATCATCAGTGACTACTTTGTCCTCATCAAAGGCTACTTCGTCGACCTTAGCCTTTTCTTTGTCCTTCGGTTTCTTAGTGCTGCCAGATGCCTCAGTAGTGTTTTCAAAAAGTGTAGCCAATTGGCTATTCATAGTCTTAGCTAGGGCCTCCTTCAATTCTTCCATCTTGGCATTGAGGGCATCGTCCACCATCCTTTGAATCTATTCGAGCTCCATTGCTCTTGGTGAGAAGCTAATTGAGTTGTTGTTGGAGTTTATGTCACTGGCGTAGGTTGGATTGTTGTATGCTCTTAAACTATTGTACTCTAGGTCTATGAGCCAGAAATGATCAATGATATATAATACAATGCATGTATGTATGTATGCAAAAGTAATCAAACAATCAAAGATAATTAGGACATTCCTTCTAACCTTATAACTTCTGCACATGAATGGCGAGTCTCTTTTTCTAGGTATATGGTCAACAAAATATTAACATGAGATATTCTATTTTTTGAAAAATTCCCTCGGACAATTTTAACCAGTAGTTATATTTTTAAACATAGAAGTCAGTCTATGATAATTTCCATTAATTAGGCTTTAATCCATTGAATCTCAACTAAAATAGCTTTTATGCTATATTGGATTAAAACAAAATTAATAAGTTTATCATAAATAGATTTTCCATTGGAAAAAGTAACTAATGATTCATGTCAAAAACAAGCTCATGATTAATGATTCTTGGTATAAATTAGGCCCACAATTGATTTTTGGTATTTCATAATTGACCTAAATATTTGTAAGCTCTTTTATAAGAAAAAGTATATAATCTTTAGATGAAAAATAATTTTGTTTCAAAGCCCTTGGGCTTTTAAGTTCAGGCCATAAGGTGGAAGAAGATTTTTGACCCCTCTTTAAAGGTTTTATATCCAAAGACCATCTTGAAGATTTTGAAAATTATTTTGGTCTCTTGGTTTAAAGAAAAAAATTATTTTGAACTTACAATGTAATTAAGTCATATTAGAAAAAGAACAAACCAAATATTCTATGGTTCAAATCAAGATATATTAATCATAGTCAAATAACAAGTATTTAGGTAAAAACCTAAGGAAAGTAGCTAAGCCAATTATATGAGCTTGAGTCTTTGGGTTGAAGGGTTTTAGGCTCCCATAGCAAGTATATACCAAAAGGTACAAGGCTATGAGTGGTCATGCCATGCTCGATCTCCATACTTTGAGTGAAAGTATGGTATCCCTCGCATAACATAACATGGGTTACCCGGGCATCCTAACTCATGCATACAATGCAATCCATATGATGCAATGGACAATATTATAATAAGAAAGAATATAATAATATAAAGACCAACAGAATCAACTTCTCTTATTCCCAGTGGAGTCACCACTGTGAGCACGAATTTTCACCCCACTCCCATGTGGAATGGTTCTTACGACTTCATCACTGTTAGGCTCAGGGCCTTAGAGAACACGGGCCTAAATATGGAGAAAATAGAGTTGCCACCTGGACGGGCTGGGAAAAGAAAGGAATGGATGACTCGATTCTTAAGGAATCCCCAACCCCCTATTGGGTTCGAAAAGTTAAATATGCGTGAGGAATGTGAGAATGACCCAACACCCCCACAATGCCTGATTCATTGGAATCGGCCTCCTTTTCAAGTCTAAATATTATTAAATTCTTAACTTATTATAGCATCATTCATATTACATGCAAATTAAAAGAAATAAAAATCCATCACCTTAATTTAAAATAAATAATCAAAATAGGCACACATCCAAAGATGAAAATATGCCTTTACAATAATTGTTTAATGTCCAAAACTAAATAAAATAGGACACCCACCATTTAGTGGAAACATGCCATTTACATTAATCCTAAAATCGATAATAAATTAAATTACATTGAACCTAGGTAATGAGGCACCTACAAAGTGAAAACATACGTCTTACATCTTTTGAAACTAAAATAATCAACATTAAAATAATAAATAAAATAAAATATTCAATCATTCAACATTAGAAAATATAAAAACAATTCATTCATAAAAATAAAGCATTAATAAATCATCCATTCCAAATAATAGTTAGGGTTTTTTTTACAAAATAAGGGTTTGAAAAATAATAGATTAGGGTTCTGGAAATATTTTAGTTACTGTAAAAGAAAACTTTCAAAATTATTTTAACAATTGATTTTTGATAAAAATTTATATGAAATATGGTTTACTGGACATATTGAAACTAATGGATATATATATTAATGAAATTTGAATTGACTATATCTAAGTTGTTGGAATTATAAGGTTACTAGAATAAATATGATCAATGTGAATAAACATCATCATAATTTATATTGAGTTTAATTAGTTTCAAAGATTGTTGAGTTTAATTAGTTTAGAAGACATACTTTTGTTTGTAGACTCCACCAAATTGAAGTGTTTGATCTAAGCTGATGCCTGCACCAAGTTGAATTTCTAGTCGAGCAATCTCCAAGACAGTAGTCACTACCTTACTTTGTAAATTGGATAGTCTTTTTGTGTTTTATGGTCGCTTGCTAGGGTTTTCAATTTTTGGTTGCTATTCTCGGTGTTGCCAATCTGTGCTAATTGCTCTCCTTCCTTTTTCTTGTGTTAAATTTTCTTATTTATAGGCAAAAAACAAAAACGAAGACTAATCCCTAATTCATCCTGAAATCTGAGACTAACAATTAAAATTAAAAGTCGGTCGGTGGCCAAGTAAGCCTGCAGCATGAATTGGCTAGGCCAGCCTGTGGCGAATTGGCAAAGCCAATTCACCGCAAGTCAGCGCCTTGCCAACTCACCGCAGGATGGCCTCTGGCAAAATTGGCTTGTCAATTCGCCACAGGCCACAACCTGTGGGGAATCGAGCTGCCGATTCGTTGGGTCAAATTCAGGTCTCGGTCGAATTATTATTTATTTTTTTATTATTAAAATAAAAATATAAAAATAAATATTAATTTTATTATTATTTATTATATTAATAAAATAAATATTATATTTTTTTCTTTTCTTTTTATTATTTATTATTTATGATATTAATAAAATAAAATAAATATTATATTATTATGTGTTGAGTTTTAATATTGTACTAGACCAATTTTAAGTTTATAAAATTATTTTGGACTATTTTAAATCTTTAGACTTGACTTATTGTACCGAACTAGATTTGGTCCAAAATTAAGGGTCTACACTGCTTCTAACTTCAAATTACATTGGTTGATAGCCCATTATGCTCTGTGTTCTAACTCAACAGGTAAATGACATGGTTTACCAAATACTAACATATATGGAGACATACCGATCGATGTCTTATAAGCAGTTCTATAGGCCCACAATGCACCATCTAAGTGCAAGCTCCAATCCTTCCTATTGGTGTTCACAATCTTTTCAAGGATTGATTTAACCTCACGATTAGATATTTCAGCTTGGCCATTTGTCTGTGGACGGTAAGCTGTTGAAGTGTGATGAATAACATTATTTTTTTGAAGGAGAGCTTCCATTACCTTGTTACAAAAGTGTGTCCCTCTATCACTGATAAAGCACTCTTGGAATTCCAAACTAACAAAAATATGTGATCTGACAAAATCTACAACAACCTTAGCGATGTTAGTTTGGGTAGCTTTAGTTTTTACCCATTTCAAAACATAATCAACAGCAAATAAAATATAACAATTGCCAAAGGGCATCTAATTCCTATAACTTAAAGTACCAATCCTTTGACAACTCTCACAAGATTTGCAATGCATATAAGAATCATGAAATAGGGATGGCCAAAACAAACCACACTCTAATATTTTACGGGATGTTCACTTGGGACCAAAGTGTCCTCCATACATATATGTATGAGCAAAATTCAAAATGGAAGGAATCTCATTTTCATCAACACATCTCCGAATTATTTGATCAAAATAGTACTTCCATAGATACCGATCATCCCAGACATAGTATCTAGCTTCCCTTTTGATTTTATCCATCTTAACTCATGATAGATCATATAGAAAAATGTTAGAGGAGAGAAAATTTACAATATCAGCGTACTAGGGCATCAACTATTGGACAGAAAAGAGTTGTTCATCCAGAAATTCATCCTTAATTAGAAATGGTCTCTCATCTATCAATAATCGGCTGAGACGATCAACTACTAAATTTTTTGACCCCTTCTTGTCTCTAATTTCCAAATCAAACTCTTATAGCAAGAGTATCCACTAAATAAGTCTTGGCATAGCATCTTTATTCCTTAGTAGATACTTCAAAGCTACATGATCAGAAAAATGATATCTTTAGTTCTAAGATAAGAGTGGAATTTTTCTAAAGCAAAAACAATAGCTAAAAGCTCTTTTTCTGTGGTGGAGTAATTTGATTGGGCCTCATCAAGGGTCCTTGACACATAGTAAATAACATGAGGTTCCCTTCAAATTCTTTGCTTGAGCACTGCTCCCATAGCGTGATTGCTGGTATCACACATGATTTCAAAGGCAAACTCCAATCTAGTGGTTGGATAATTGGGGCAGAAGTCAGCATTCCTTTGAGTGTATCAAATGCCTTCTTACAAGAATCATCAAAATTAAACTCCATTTCTTTTTGCAGCAGCTGTAGGGAAGGGAAGAATAATTTAGATTATAACATTTGATTGTGAACACTTTCTATGTACTCTAAATCTATAAAGTTCTCCATTGTTGGGAAACATTAACATTTTTTACAGTTACCAATTTTGATTTTCACCGAATTAGTGAAAGAAGAAACCTAAAATGGAAACTTCAATCTTCCCCTTCCAAACATAAACAAAAATTTCTTATTTAGGTGAGGTTGTAGCTCTTCTATTGGCATTTCTTCTTCATCATTATTGTTTTCTACATCATTTGGATATTTTCTAATATTACCAAATTTCCATGATAATTCCAAGTATTGAAGGTGTTGCTTCTCTTTCAAATTGGCTATCTTAAATTTTGATGGTGCACTTTTCACATACAATAGATTATAGATTCGTAGAGCCTTTCTCAAGTTGTTCAAATCATGTAGTTCATCAAGTCCACCACATTGCTTGGAGATGCAATTATCTTTTGCCACTATAAATATTGGAAGATAATGAAGAGGAGTCAGTTGACCAAGCCTAGGTGGCATATGAGTCAAACTAACACATTCCTCAATGTCAAGATTCCTCCTATTAACCAACCTTTTAAAAATGCTTAGGCAACTGCTTAAGCCTTTCATACTCATACAGCATCAAAATTTGCAGGTTTTGGAGTTTAGTTGTGGAATCGGGAAGGATCTCAATGCCTTTATTGTAAGAAAGATCCAAATATCTTAAATATTTCAATTTATCAATGGAAGGTGACACTCTCTTAATCCCTAATTTGGAAAAATTCAACGCCCTTAATCTTCTTAAATTGGAAAATTTTTCAAGGAATTCCACTGCTTTAATTTCTCATTGGCTTGACAAGTTGAAAATTACAAATGTTCATACCTTTCTTGAATTAGGTAAGACACACACAAGTTGTCGAGACAAGTTCCTCCTTTAACATTATCAACATCAAAGTTTACAAGAGTATTTTCCTCTCCAGTGATTAACACTGCAAGATCATTCATCAAATCATGCATTTTACATTTTGTATAACCTAATTCATCTTCCTTTGCTTCTTAATAAAAGGACCTCCATAAAAATTCCTTGAAATAGTTTAAACCCATATCTTCAAAATCTAAATTATTTAATGATTTTTATAAACCCTTGCACCACCCAATGATTCACCAAATTACTCATATCAAATAGATAATCTTTTGGAAATAATTTACAATAAGCAAAACAATATTTTGGATGTGAAGACAGATGGTTATAACTTAACTTAAGAGTTGATAAAACACTAGCATCTTCTAGGTGTACATTCAAAAGTTCTCTATCTTTGAAATATCTCCATTCATATTTTGTTTTTTTAAAATACATCAAACATCCTATTACTCTTATGGCTACAGGAACTCCAATATATTTTGGCTACAATCTCCTTTCCAACCAACTCATATTCAGGCCTTGGCAGTCGCCCTTCTTCAAAGGCCATATTTTGAAATAAGAACCAAGACTCAACCTTAGGAAGACTTTGAAATTCATAAATTGAATATGATCTGATCCTTTCCGCAACATTTTTAAGACAAGTGGTTATGATTATTTTACCCCCATTTGCACCTCCAACTAACAAATCTTTCAAGCAAAACTATTTTTCATAGTTGTCATTCCAAATATCATCTAACACAAGTAAATATTTTTTTCTCATTATTTTTTTGACAAAGAAGATTTTTTAAAGTATTCATTTCACAATTTGGTAGAGCTTTCTCACTAGCAGATTCTCAAATCTTTTCGATTATTACCTTCACATCAAAATTATCAAAATTGCAAACCCATAAATTTAGCTCAAATTTTAACTTAACCCACTCATCTTTATATACAAGTTGAGCAAGTGTCATCTTTCCTAGTCCTACAATACCAACTATGGAAATGATTGGCACACACTCCCTTGTTAGGGTGACTTAATTTTGTTATTCTTAATTACTCTTATTTTGAAATTTGGATTTCTTTATTAGAAATTGGTTTTTTATTGAAAGTTGATCTCGCTAATTTGATATTATTTAAGAAAACTTGTTAGATAAGACTTTCAATTCTTTTGGACCAAGAAATTAGAATCCTTCTTAAATAAGATTTGTATTCTTTATATTCAAGTCAAACACTTCTATATATAGTCCCAAAATGTAGCTTTTTGGTGAAAGCAAAAAGATGTAGATATCTTGTAATTTTTTGCTTTAGGCTTACAGTGTGACTTGTAATTCTGTGAGATTATGTGAGGGTTTTGGGTTTTGGGTGTTCTCTTTTGTTCCTTATAAGTTTTCAATTTATTAGTGAATTTTGTTCTTCTTCTCTCATGAACATAGGCTTATGCTGGATTACGTTAAATTTTTGCTTGCCCTTTTTATTTTTCATTTGTTCTTTTATATTTCTCAATTTATATTTCATTATTTATTTTGTTGTTCACATCACGTCAATTCATATAAATATTTTTTAGGTCTTTTATTCATAACAAGTGGTATCAGAGCTTGATTCATTGGTTTAATATTTATTTTGGGTTAATTATGGCGACGACAAATTTTGAAATTGAGAAGTATGATCGCAATATTAACTTTGTTATTTGGAAAGTTAAGATGAAAGTGATTTTAACGCAGAACGGATTGCACAAAGTATTGTTGGGCAAAGATAAATTACCTAAAAAATTGAGTGAGGAACAAAAGCAAGATTTTAAGAAGAAAATGGTAGCTACCATTGAGTTATGCTTATTTAATGAGGTTGCCAAAGAGTTATGGGAAAAATTGGAGTCTTTGTATGTGAAGAAAAATCTCACTCGCAATTTAATTGTGAAGCATCAAATACATATGTTTAACATGACAGAAAGTGCATCTTCGAAATCTCATATTGATGAATTCAATTATATTCACATGGATTCATAAAATTTAGATATTAGTATTTTGACAAAGGCTAAACAAATTTGTAGATTTTACGTGCTGTAAGGTTCTTCTGTTATGGGTTTAGCTATAAGTTTATCTTCCATATCAAGTTTGAATTTTAATAGTTTTGTTATTAAGCCTCTTTCGTTAAGTAAGTTCAAGCCTTGTTTAGGCTTGATTAATTTTTGTGAAAATTAAGTTGCTAGCTTGTTTTAGAGAAAGTAGAGCAAAATTTTGATTTTGGTACAAAAGAATTCAAAGTCAAGGTAGAGAATTGTTGGGGTGATTTTGAATTATTTAAGAAGTTTTTTTTATTCCCAATTACTCTTATTTTGGAAGTTGGATTTCTTTATTGGAAAATGGATTTTTATTGAAAGTAATCTTTCTAATTTAATATTATTTAGGAAGACTTGTTGGATAAGACTTCTAATTCTTTTGAACCAAGTAATTAGGAGTTCTTCTTAAATAAGATTTATATTCTTTCCATTGAAGTCAAGTATTCTTTCTATTGAAGTCAAGCACTCCTATATATAGTCTCAAGATGTAGCTTTTTAGTGCAAGCAAAAAGATGTAGCCATCTTGTAATTTTTGCTTTAGGCTCACAGTGTGACTTGTAATTCTATAAGATTATGTAAGGCTTTTGGGTGTAATAGGATTAAGAGTTTTGAGTGTTCTCTTTTATTCCTAGTACCTTTTCAATTTATTAGTGAATTTTGTTCTTCTTCGCCCAAACCACATTTAATTTTTGCTTGCTTTTTTTATTTTTCATTTGCTCTTTTATTTTTTTTCTCAATTATATTTATTTTTATGCATCTGACATAGGGCTTTGAATCATCTTGTAAGCTAAACTTACTGTAAATCTACGACTCTTAGATGCACCCCAAAATGGAAAAGCATCTTCCTCATCAATTGTAGGTGGCTTCACTGTTGTAATGGCTAGTATCACTTGGGATGGAATCAGATGGAGAAATAAGTCCCAATTCCATCATATAGCAGGTCACTAACACAAACCTCAAAATTCCATGAGGTACCTTGTCAATAGCTAACTGCAAAAACCTAGTGAAATTTTCCAATGGTCAAGCCAGTTTTAACCCCTAATTTGCACTTGGATTAATGTGCATATGATCACAATTTTAATAAAATTAAAATCGTCCAAATTAGAGTTCATACGGGCCTAAAAAGCCCAAAATGGCTCCTAAGAACCCTCAACTTTAGACTTGAGGAAAAATCCTCAATTGTATCTCTAAATGAAAGCTAGGGTGATAACAAAGCTAACGCAACTAGAATCACATGAATAGGAGGTCAAATGGGTCCAAAACAGCGGGAAAAAATGAAATAACATGTGGGCGGCCAACCATTATTGCACTACCAACTACAACACACACAAACGATATTCCCCCCCCCCCCCCCCCCCCCCCCCCCCCCGACACATTTTTTACCTGATTTTGGGTTTTTTCCCTATAAATAGGGGGTCTTTTTCTTCAAAAGAAATGGGATCCAAAAATTCACAAAAACTCTGAACAAATTATTCTCCGATTTCTCTTTAAAAATTAGTTAATTAATTTCTTTTCATCAGAATAAGTTTATCAAGCCCAAAGATGAATTAAGGAGTGAAAAAGAACTTCAAGTTTCAAGTCAAGCAAAAGGAAATCTTCAAAAGGTAAATCTCTCAACTTAACCTTTTTTAAAGTTCAATAACATAATCAAACTAAATAATCAATCTCCACCTTTTGCAATTAAAGGGGTGAACTACTAAGAGGTTTTGATTCCCATTCAAAAGAGATAAAGTATGCATACTTTGAAATATCACTTCAGGTAGCAAGCCTATTAAAAGTCACATAATTGGTCTTTCTTTATTTAATTAATTTATTTGTTTATATTATTTTGATTTATTTTGTTATTTTATTATTATTTGTTTGAATTAATTTCCTTTAAGAATTTGGGCTTAGCCATACCCACAAGGGCTAGAGTCAAAGCTTCTCTATGTATGATAATTTGGAGTTGTAATCTTATTTTTATTTTCTCATTTGAATGGATGTCATAATTATTATTGCTCATGCATATAATATTTTGCATTCATATTTAATTGTCATTACATAAAAATCAATTTTCAAAAAGAAAATGTTTAATTAAAGGAGAATATATATTTTTGTTACTTAAAATCTAGTTAAAAACCTAGCCCGGGACCCCTCGTGATCAATTTCGGATTAATATATTTTGGGTATAAAATTAAATTATCTTTCATGGAGTCAAACAAAATGGATTTTTTCTTAAGTTTTCCCAAATCAAATAAATTGAGGTGGCGACTCTCCAATTAAGCTTTCAAAATGAAGTCTTCTTCTCTTTTCAAAATAACATGTGAGTATTCTTTTCAAAATAAAAGAAACAAATCTTTTATAAATAAAAGTTTACTTTAAACTAGTGGTTACCAAACTGAGCGGAGACTGTACGTGGTGGTGTCATGAGTTTAAAATCTAATGAACATTTTGACTCCCATTTTTAATGGGCCGGACGGTGCTCAGGCGAGGCCTCGTAGCCATAAGCAAACCATTTTGTCATTTCCAACAGCCCACCTCGCACCCTCCTTCACTGTACTACGATTTTACAAAACACCTTTACAAATATAAGATGCATTAGCAGGACTAAAACTCAACAACTCCAACAGGTCCCGTATACCATATTTTCCTAAAAAAGACTTTCTCCCATAAATGGTCTACTCCTATCCAAATATCCTAGCCTAGTTTCATCAACAAAGCCGAGTTCATGGTCTTCAAATCCCTAAGACCATGGCCACTATTCTTCTTTGGTTGACGGATATCCCTTCAACCAACCAAACTCGCCCTTGGTTTACTATCTTTGGTTCCCCATATAAAACAACAACATGAAACCTCAACGCTATCACAAACATGAGTTATAACTATAGCAATTTGCATAGCGTATAATGAAATTGCTTGGAGAATTGTCTTTGTGAGGCAAACCATACCTATAAGAGAAAGGCTTGAGACATTCCAGCAAGAAAGGAGATTTTGGACTTTGGATAAAATCTCACCATATGCTCCTTTCTTGAATCTGAAGCGGAGAAGGGGCACTCCTAAGTACTTGCCTAAATATTTGGTCTCAACCCAGACTTAAACTCAGGTCTCTACTTTCCATGGCGGGAACATTACATGAGAAAAACACATTGGTTTTGGATGCATTAACTCTTTGCCCTTAGCTTTTTGAACACTTCTCGAGAACATACAAACCCACCCTCATTTGACTTTTGGAAGCATGGCTAAAAAGTAGCAAATCATCCACAAAAAAAGATGTGTGACAGTGGAATGCCTTGTCACCCAAGCTTTATCAGCTTCTATCTGCCTTTTTTAACCTTAATACAAATTACATAGCTGAAATGCATAACACAAAAATATAAGGTGAGAGTGGGTCTCCTTGCTATTTTGACGGCAAACATAAATTTAATCTTTCGGCATTTCAAATCTTGATTTTGGCAAGACTTTTATCATCAAATCAGCAAGATTCTCATTTGATTTGTAAAATTTGAGCAAAACAATTTCATTTTTATAGCTTCCCTCATAATATGATATTTAACTAACAGAAATGTGCTTTTTTTCTTCCATGCTAAATTGGATTTTCAACTATGGCAATAGCAAATTTGCTATTGCACAAAGTAATAGTTGCCTTGCCTTGAGTTTCATTTAAATCATCAAAAAGCTTTTAATATTAATCATTTAAAATCATCACGGAATAATAGTTGCTATCACACATAATTGAGTGTTAGATTTATTGAGATTTTGTTATTTAATATTAATGTTAATTATGTTGTCATAAACTTATTTCAACCTTTAAATAAAAAAGGGAAACAAATATGGTGTTTTGTACTAGTTTTTTACTAACGGAAGCTAACCCCTCCTATAAAAGGGAGGCTACTTGAAATTTATTGTAGTTCTAATATATGTGCAAGGAAACATAAAGGAAAAGGAAGGAAGAAAATGAAGAAGAGAAGAAAGAAAAAATTTGTTATTTTTCATAGTTAAATTTATTTATATTTTCAATTATAATATGCTTATACTTTTGCTGTGAATCTTTTGTTTCATTTTATGTTCTTCTTTTCTTCCTTCCAAAATTCAACATATGACAAGTTAAAAGCCTCTCCAGAGTTTGTTTTCTTTTTCTTCTTTGTTCCACTGTGCTTTGCTTGCTGGTTTTGTGTGTTTGGTTCTATGATTGAAGCTTGTGAGTGTGTCTGTGTTCTTCAAATTTCAACAATAATACTTATACCTCTTTTTCTACTATTTTCATTTTCAGTGTTCATACGATGATAAATACAAGGACATATTTTCCTAGAAAATACAAAAACATATGATCAATAATTTAATAATACATCAACAATCGCATATAAAGCATAATCAATAATTGGCTTTCCAAGTAGAACCACCATTAAGAAGGTTATTTCTAGCAGCTTGGAGCTTTGAAAGAGTGTTTCTCACACTGATTCTATTATCAAGAGAAGCTACAGTGCAAGCCAACCCAATCCCCAAAATTGTGATCAAACAATAATGTTGTGCTTCTGGTTTTATAATCTGGCTATCACTATCAAAATTGTCCATTAGTGATAGCAGCTCAGGGTCTAGCACTTTTTCTATATTAGCAGGGAAAACTGATTGCACCCATCCAACCAAATTTTTGCCAACCGTGAAACTGTCATCAATAGGGCTTTTTCCTGTAAATAACTCTAATAACATCACTCCAAAACTATACACATCTCCAGTTGTTGATGGTTTCAGCCCTAGACCATACTCTGCATATTTATAAATCAACCAAAATTGTATTAGAAAATCTACTCTAAATATTTATATAAAGTTAATTTCAATGAGGACATCAAGGTACTGACCTGGAGGTATATAACCTATAGAACCTTTCAAGGCATACGTTGAGCTAATTGAAGTTGGACCACTCATGTTCTCTATCAGCGACTTAGCAAGTCCAAAATCTCCAACTTTCGCAGTCATGTCTTCATCCAAAAAAATGTTACTAGGCTTCAAATCACAATGAACCACAGGAACTTCACAATCATTATGCAGGTAATCTATTGCACTTGCAACATCAATAGCCACATTTAATCTTTCTACAAGATTTAGCCCATCTTCATCTTCTTTCTTTCGCTTGCCCTGAATCCAATCTTGCAAGTTCCCATTGCCAAGTAACTCATAAACCAAAGCTAGAAATTCTGTGTTCTTTAAATCCACACTTGAGCAAGATGTAATAAGCTGAACAAGATTTCGATGCCTCACATTTCTTAAGGCTTCACACTCGCCAAGAAAGCTCTTCTGAAATCCAGTCTGTGTTATGTCAATGACCTTGATCGCCACAGCAGAACCATCTCCAAGATAACCTTTGTATACAGATCCAAAACCTCCATGTCCGATCAAATTTTGCTCATTGAAATTCCCAGTTGCTTGGCGAAGCTCATGATATGAAACCATTCGATGTTGCTTCTTTATCAAGCTTGAAGATTGATCAATCTTTGCTTTGCTTCTCCTAAGATAGAAAAACAAACCAACAGAAAAGCACAAAAATAATGCTGCTATCATAGTACCAGCAACAATATAGACTTCTACAGGTCTTCTTCCATGAGCTCGAGCATTATGGCATACCAAATTTAAGGAAAGCTCAGGGTTGCCTTGCAGTTGGACTCTAGAGAGATTTGTAAATACCCCACCACAGGGAATTACTCCTTCTAAATCATTAAAGGCAAGGTTTAATGACTGAAGGGCTTCTAGTTTTTCAAGGTCAAAAGGAATGGAACCAGAAAATTTGTTATATGAAAGGTCAAGATTTTCCAAGCGTTTAACTTCTCCAAAAACTATTGGAATTGGACCTGAGAATTTATTTCTGGCAATGTACAATTCCTCCAAGCTTTTGCAATTTCTAATTGAGTTGGGAATGTGACCTGATAAACTATTGTTGGAGAGATCAATGGTAACAACACTTTCTAGAACTCCAATTTCCTCTGACAAGTTCCCAGTCAAGAAATTGTTAGACAAGTCAATAGAACGCAACCTATGGAAATTCCAGAAAGTAGTAGGAATTTGACCCACCAATTGATTTTTTGATAAATCAATTTGGTATAACTTCTTTAGATTACCAAAAGAATCTGAAACCCTTCCAGTAATTTCATTTCCAGCCAAATCCAAAATTTCCAGGTTCTCCAATTGACTAATTTCAGGTGGGATTTCACCAGAAATTGAACTATAGCTCAGATTTAGCAAGGTCAAGCTTTTAAGACCACTAATTGAGGCTGGTATAGAACCATAAATCTGATTGCTTCCCATGTACAATATAGTCAGATCCTTAGAAAGATTGCCGATAGATTCTGGAATCACACCTTGCAAAAGATTGCCATCAATTGCAAGGTATGTTAGATAGGAACTGTTTGTTAAAGAAGTGATGAATTCGAGGCCATCATCTCCATAACTAGCAATCCTATTGTAGCGAATATTGTACATTTCCAAGAATGGAAGATTTCCTAAACCTGGCGGTACTGTTCCTTCGTGAAAATTGTGTGCCAAGCGAATTACTTTTATATTTGTAAGGTTATGCAAAGAACTAGGAATGGTTCCTGTAAATTTATTGAAGCAAGTAATGAAGAGTAAAAGATTTGGAAGAGTAAACCCAATATCACCAGGAATTGTACCCCATAACTGGTTGGAAGCTAAGGCCAAATTAACAAGAGAAGACATGTTGTAAATACTGGAAGGAACTGTACCAGTAAGGTTGTTTATGGCAAGATCAAGAACCTTCAGATTTCGAAGACGGCTTAAATCACTTGGAATCATTCCACTAAAAGAATTACTTCTTAAAATCAAATCTTCCAGTGAAGAAAGATTTGCAATAGAAGATGGAATTGCACCCCGAAGAAGATTTCTACCCAAATTCAAGATTTGGAGTCTTGAAAGTGAGGAGATTTCCTGTGGAACTTTTCCTGTAATCTGATTCATAGACAAGTCAACAACTGTGAGTTGTGTTAACCTGCTTATGCTGGAGGGTATTGAACTCCGTAAGCTGTTATAACTTAAATTCAAGACTCTGAGGCTAAAAAGATTAAAGATTTCATCAGGAATTGTTCCTGTAAATTGATTTTTTTGAAGTTGAAGGGATTCAAGAAAAGAGAGATTGCCAATATGAGGAGTTATGGAACCAGCAAGACCTAAGCTAGACAGGTTGAGACCGATTACTCTTTGGCCATATGTGTTGCAGGTAACTCCTGTCCAGTTACAAGGGGAGAAGTTTTTGTCCCATGAAGACAGAGAAATGGAAGATTCTGAGCTTATTTGAGACTTGAATAAGATTAAGGTTTCCTTGTCTGTTTCAATGGTTTGAGCAGCAGACTCCAAAAATGGAGCTATGGATTTGGAAGATAAAAAGATAGCTAATAATAATGGCAACAATTTCATGAAATGAGATAGAAGAAGACTCATTTTCTAAGTTTCAATAGGTTTCTGTTTAGTTTTAATTTTGTTTTTATAAGAATCTTTCATCATGTATTTATAATCGGATGGACTTCACTGTACTCCCCACCAAATTCTAAATAATTGTAGATAAAAATTACACGACACAAAATTATATTACTTTTTCTGGCTATTATAACCGAATTAATAGATTAATTTTTTTTCATTAATTTATCGGTGAATTATTTTAATTAACTAATCATGCAATGTAACTTAATAAATTACATATAGTAATATGAAAATTGTGTACTGTTTGTATATAAAATCAATTTGCGTTTATTCGAAAATTAAATTCTCTACTAATATTAAAAATATATACTTTCACACTTAACATATACAAAAAAAATTATCTTTCAAATATTAACTTGACACATATGAATTTTTTTTAATAAAATAATTTATTAACGATAATATTATTACACTGCAGTATATGTATATTTTTAAATTTATATGGAGTAAGTTCTGCAGTATATATATATATGTGTGTGTGTGTGTTTTTAAAATAAGATAACGATATATTATTACATTATTAAAGTTTTTGATATCATACCAAAATATTTTTTATGTCAAAAATAAAAAATTAAAAAAAAAACTGTATTTATCATTATTTGTGTATGTGGAGACAAAGAAGTGTTGAACCATTCAATTGGCATGAAATTCAAACATAAAGACTTAAAAGTTGGAGTGTTTCATTTTTCTCTTATTTAATCTTTTTAGGCGAACAAGAATGTCAAAGCGATGCCTTGTCAAGACTTGGTCACATTTGTGCTCTCACTATCAGTTATCTTAGAACTAGACCGAAAGCAAAGAGGATTAATAATTGATTTACAGTTTAATATGTTCAACGAATTTAATAATATAATAATATTATATTTGAAAATATTCTTAAATAATTTAAAAATTATTAAAATTTAAAATAAAAAAATAAAATATATATTATTGGTTAAAAAATATCACATATTAAATTTAATAAATGAACTTAACATTTCAAAGGTCACCAAAATTTCAATAATTTAAATATTTATATTAAATTATACTCCACTTATTTTTTTTTAAGCTTTTTATTGAAAAAGACGTAACATTTACAAAATCAAGTTTAACCGATTTAATCTTATTCATTCAGTTCCACCAATGTTGACGATTTTGAATAAAATTTTTTATATATCTGATTTTTAGATATTTAGGAATGGATCAATTTTTTATTTTCTATTAATTTGATCTGACCTACTAGTCCGGTCCAGTTTAGTTTTGAAAACATTGCTCATCGTCATTTTTTTTTTTTACTTTTTTACTATTTAAGATTATTTTCAAAACAGATTATTTGTTTTTAATTTTTTACAAAATTAAAGACATACCTCATGTTTATCTTATTTGTATTTAAGAATTATATCAACACCATATTAATTTCTGCAATAAACATTGCCTTTTAGAATTCATTTAGATAGATAATCATTTAAAATAACTATTAAAATTTTAAATACATAAAAAAAATTTACTATAAATATTTGGGGTTTGAGATAATTGAAAAAATATAACAAATACAAAATATTTTCCATTTCTTTTTGGATTTTCACAAATTAGGAGCAATATAAACAAACCTCCTATTTCTTATTAAAATAATAAAAAGAATATATTATTTGCATCAACTGATATTATAATTAAGTTGGAAGAGGATCAATTAATTATACATCAAATGATCCTTGAGAAAAAATTTCAGCTTAATTTTAGGTGTATTCGCGGGTTTTGAGTTAAATAAATTCACTTTTAAAATTAACTTTTTAGCTATTTTTGGTTTAGTTATTTTTTTATACACCAAATCAATCATATTTGTATTTTTTTTTTATGAACTATATAAATAATAACAAAATAAAATGATTAATTTATTAAAAGATTAGGAGGGAGATATTCTTGCTTATTCGTATTCATTGACGCATTTAAACTGTGTTGCTTGAAAGACACGAAAATTTTGGTTTCCAATATTAGACTTCTGCTTTTCTTTTTAGTGTTATATTTTGTTCTTTTGGTTATACACTTTGATTGTGAGAGACAAAAAAACAAACAGTTCCACAGGAGGATAGTCAAGCACATTAATTAGCACACGTAGCTTGGACTTGGACTTGCCAATTCAAAGAAGCAATTGCCTACTTTTGAAAATCAAGGCTTGCAATTTAGGCTTCGTTTTCATTACTATCTTTTAGTAATACATGATATTGTATAACATTGAATGATCTAATACAATATGTATTATTTATTATATTTTGGAGTTATAGTGCAGTATGTTATGGTTAAATAAATCTTTTTTTTATTTAATTTGATGGTATTTTATAATATTTTAATTGGTTATGAAAATGAAAAATACGTTATATATAAGAATATATTTGGTATTGACAAAATTTGTTGAGGATAAAATTTTAAGACCTTAAAAACCACTAAATCTGTGGTTTGAAAACTTATTAAAAATTCATAATTTTTAAACTATAAGATTATTACAAAAAAAAATTATATCATAAAAATAGAAATCAAAATAAATAGAATTTTAATTACTAGGTGCGTAATGAACTGTTTTAACTTAATCAGAAGTTTTTAGTTTGAGTCTCTGGATAGACAACTATATTAAAACTCGATAGGGAAAACTTTATCACCCTTGTAGTCCTATTAAACTCAACTCCGAAAGGATAATTTGCACCAAAATAAAATAAAATCACATCATACCTTATTAAACCATAATAAACCATCATTCAGAAGAAAAAAAAATAGAATGTCCATCCTAAAAAAAATAAAGGTAAAATCCATAACAACCTTGAGGGATTGAAATTTTCAATTTTGATTAGTTTTGATGGGTACAACATAATCGGAAAAGAGCCATTTGATTTGTAATTGAGATAGGAGTGACCATTGCCAAACTTGTCCTAAAACTGTCCAAAAATCCATATAGGTTTATTTATATTACCATACTATGGGACTATGAAGTATCAACACTTCAAATAGAGTAAAGTGTTCATGTCAAACACTTTTTCAATATGAATGTGCGCTTAACACATGCTCGTGTCAGACACGACTCTAAACATGTCTTATTTTTTTATTTTTTAAACACGAAAATAACATGTATAGGACACGCAGAGAATACAACTTGGACACATGACACTTTAGGAAATTTTAAGATATATTTTATTATAAAATTTTATTTATATGACATATTAATAAATTATTAGCTAAATAATTATCGTCAATCTTAATTATAAAGTTTCTCTTCTTGTCACATAATTTTTATGTTTTTATATGTATAATTGTATTTATGTATAAATGAACTAATATATATTTATTTTGTATAAATGAACTAATATATATTTATTTTGAATATATATTTATCTATTGTTATATTTGTATAACTTAAAAAACACATATAAATATATAAGTATGTGCATATATATAACATATCCCTTGTGTTGTGTTCCTATTTTTAAAAATTATGGTGTTAATGTGTCCATATCATATCATATTTGTGTCCCATTTCCATGTTCATGTTTCATAAATGTGAAAGAAAAGTTAAAACAGACGTGACTATAATTATGGCATAAAAAATAGTTGCATTCTACTATTTATGTAATATAAGTATAAAATATAAATATAGTAATTCATAAATTTTAGGCCCTGATTGTTTATATTGTTAGTTTTTAGTTTTTTATTTTTTAAAATTAAAAATTATTTTTAGTTTTTATTTTATATTTTTATCAAAACCTGTTTTATATTTTTAAAAACTATATCATAATTTTTTTACTATACATATATAAGCACACATTTTATTCATTTATTAGAAAAATTATATTTTTTATTCTAATGATATATTATATTATTAATTAGATATTATATTTAATTATTAAAATAAAATAAATTATTAAAAATAATAAAAATAAAAATAAAAAAATAAATCTCTCATTTTATAAATAATTTGAAAAAAAAAGCAAAAAATATATAATCAAAAAATAAAAAATAGTAGAAAAGAAAAAAAAATATATTGATATAAATCTCTTCTCAAAATCAAAACCCCTAGAAACTATGTTTTATAGATTATATATTTATCTAATCATTTTTTATCTAATAAAAAATTTAAAATTCAATGATATCACATAGTATTTTTTTTTGTTTTTTTGTAAAAAAAATGAAACTAAAAAATAAAAATCATCCCGAAGACCCCTTAGCTTATGCTTTAATTAATTACATTATCCTATAATCGTAAAATACCCAACATAAAAGATCAAATATGCTCAATAAAAAAAAAGATAATTTACTGAATGTTTATCTTATAACAATCTTTATATCGATTAAGATTATATTTTTTTATTACTTCAACTTCAAAATAAGGATGATTTTAATTTTTCATCTTTACATTAAAAAATTATTATTATTATTATTATTATTATTATTATTATTATTATTATTATTATTATTAGTTAAAGTTATCAAAAAAACAATATTTAAATTTAACAGACAAAATAATAATAATTTGTGTATGTTGAAAAATTTTAAAAATATAAATTAAAAAAAATTGACTAAATATATAAGGAATGGACTAGCAACTGATAAATATTTCCTCCGTTCTAAATTGAGACACATTTTTTATTTTACAAAAATTAAAAAAAGTTAGTTATTTTTTTAGAAATATAAATTTATATGTATTTTTTTATTATACCATTACTTTAATATGATATATATTTATTAATTATTTTAATAAATAACATTAAGTATGAATATAATAAAATTGTCATATATTAGCAAATAAAAAAAAGTGCATCAATCAACACATAATATCAATAGTAATTACGTTATTCAGATCAAATGGTATAATTCAACAACAAAGAGTCATCGACTGACTCTTTCCATATAGGCAATCAAATATATTTGAAAAATATTTTTCACAAATTTAATGGGAAGTAAATGTGATAATAAAATATTATATATAAAAAATGAATTTTACACACGAAAAATATAATTATATTTTGAAACTATTTTTTCTAATAAAGAGATTTTTATAAATAAGAATATGAGATTGTTACACGGTTAAACTATTTAGATAGCATTTATGCGAGATTTTTACTTGCTTAAGTACACAATAAAACTAGCTCAGATTTACATTTGGGCTGTTCCATGTGCAATGACTGGCCTTCATATTTTGCTTTACTCTCTCCCTTCTTTTTTTCTTAATTAGAAAGGGAAGGCACTATCAATAGCCTTGTATGCTAACATGTCTAGGATAAACAACTCCTAACAAGTCATGTTTAAGCCAATATACAGCTTCTGAAGGAAGATCTTGTAGCTCATGGACTCCATTTGGGAACTAGCACGCAAATGCCTTGTATGCTTAATTAGAAAGGGAAGGCACTATCAATAGCCTTGTATGCTAACATGTCTAGGATAAACAACTCCTAACAAGTCATGTTTAAGCCAATATACAGCTTCTGAAGGAAGATCTTGTAGCTCATGGACTCCATTTGGGAACTAGCACGCAAATGAAGCGAGGAAATCTGCAGAATATGGTTGGCCTCTGTATAAATGTGGTACAATTCAACTTCCCAACTATGATGAAGACTCTTGAATTCTGTAGACTAAAGAAGTATTTGGTCCAGCAAATATATTGGCACTGAGGATAAGTTTGACTGCACTTTTGCTATCAATCTCTACTTTCAATTTCCTTAAACCAACTTGTCATGAAAGGCTCAAGCCTTGAAATTATTGAAAAAATTACGTAAATTTTCCTATAAATCAAATTAGTGAGAATTGAAATAATAATGAAAAATAATATATATACAAAATTGATAACGGAGTTTGGCCAATTATGCCTACGTCTCTGGACTTGCTGCAGATTGTTTTATTAAAGGAAAAAAAATATTCAAAATATTTACAACACTCACGACCCACAATCTAATTACACACAAGAAAATTGCTCTCAATTTTCTCTCACCAAAGCTTTACTCTCTGAGTTTTTGTTTTTAAAAAATAACTCTAGCTAATGGATATCTCTCTAAAATTGAATTGATTACTAAATAGCTATTGGGTGCTCTATTTATAGATATAGAAACACCCCTCATACACGTTTTTTGCCAACTAATTCTTAGTTGGCTTTCCTCCTTTTTCAACAAATGATTCACCGTCCACTTCATTTCTTGAGTTGTTGGCTATACAATTTTGAATAAATGGGGTTGTTGGCTTGACAATTTTGACCAACAATCTCTTATTTGAAGAATAATTTTAATCTGTCTTCACACCTCGATTTGTACGGCAGGTTTTTTTAGTCTTGTTACTCTTGCAAGCCAACTGAAGTTGAACACAACTTTAGTTTCTCAATAGCCACCGTCTTTGTCAACATATCTGTTGAATTCTTGCTTTTTTGGATCTTCTCCAGTATTAACATATCATTCTCCAATAGAATTCTGATGAAATGATAACGAAGTCCAATATGCTTGGTTCGAGAATAAAATACTGAATTTTTTCCTAAGTGTATCACACTCTGGCGATCACTGTATAAGACATTCTTCTCATGTTTGAATCCCAGCTCAGTTAACAAACTTTGAAGCCATATCATCTCTTTACTGGCTTCAGTTATTGCTACATATTCAGCTTCCGTAGTAGATAAAGTAATAATCTTTTGTAACTTTGACATTCAACCAACGGTTGTATTTTCAACAGTGAATATATAACTAGTGGCACTTTTTCGGTAATCTACTTCTCCTCCAAAGTCTACATCTACGTAGCCTTGTACTTTTAACTCTCCTTTACCAAAGTACAAACACCTTTCTGTGGCACCTCTTAGATATCTCAAAATCTATTTTACTGCTTCCCAATGAGCTTTCCCTAAATTTGACATAAACTTACTCACAACTCCCACTGCAAAGTCAATGTCTAGTCTTGTATAGACCATTGCGTACATCAAGCTTTCAATGGTCGAGGCATAAGGAACCTTAGCCATGAGTTCCCTCTCTTCCTTCGTATAAGGAGATTGATCCTTAGATAGACGACAGTGACTAGCCAAGGGTGTGCTAACTGACTTGGCGTCACCCATGTTGAATTTCTGCAAAATACGATTGATGTACTCTCTCTGAGATAACTGCAAAAGTCTTTTCTGCTTATCTCTTATGATTTGCATTCCAAGAATCTTCTTTGTTGGACCTAAGTCTTTCATGTCAAATTTCTTTGAGAATTGCTATATCAATCTTCTGATATCCTCCATATCTGGACCTACTACTACCAGGTCATTGACATAAAGTAATAAAATTATATAACTGGAGCTATATCTCTTCAAGTAGTAACAATGATCAACGTTGCACCTCTGGAGCTATACCTCTTGAAGAAGCAACAATAGATATTTCTTGTTGTAGATTATTTTATTAAAGGAAGAAAAATATTCAAAATATTTACAACATTCACAACCCACAACCTAATTACACACAAGAAAATTGCTCTCAATTTTCTCTCACAAAGCTTTTCTCTCTGAGTTTTTTTTTTTTAAACTCTAGCTAATGGATATCTCTCTAAAATTGGATTGATTACTAATAGCTATTGGGGTGCTTTATTTATAGATATAGAAACACCCCTCATACACATTTTTTGCCAACTAATTCTTAGTTGGCTTTCCTCCTTTTTCAACAAATGATTCACCGTCCATTTCATTTCTTGGGTTGTTGGCTATACAATTTTGAATAATTGGGGTTGTTGGCTTGACAATTTTGACCAACAATCTCCCACTTGAAGACTAATTTTAATTTGTCTTCACACCTCGATCTGTACGGCAGATCTTTTCAGTCTTATTACTCTTGCAAGCCAACTAAAGTTAAACACAACTTCAGTTTCTCAATAGCCACCGTCTTTGTCAACATATCTGTTGAATTCTTGCTTCTTTGGATCTTCTCCAGTATTAACACATCATCATCCAATAGAGTTCTGATGAAGTGATAACAAAGTCCAATATGCTTGGTTCGATAATGAAATACTGAATTTTTTGCCAAGTGTATCACACTCTGGCTATCAATGTATACGACATTATCCTCATGTTTGAATTCCAGCTCAGTTAACAAACTTTAAAGCCATATCATCTATTTACTGACTTCAGTCACTGCTACATATTCAGCTTCTGTAGTGGATAAAGCAACAATCTTTTATAACTTTGACATCCAACTAACAGTTGTATTTTCAACAGTGAATATATAACCGATAGTACTTTTTCGGTAATCTACTTCTCCTCCAAAGTCTGCATCTATGTAGCCTTGTACTTTTAACTCTCCTTTACCAAAGTACAAACACCTTTATGCGGCGCCTCTTAGATATCTCAAAATCTATTTTACTACTTTCCAATGAGCTTTTCCCTGGATTGGACATAAACCTGCTTACAACTCCCACTGCATAGCCAATGTCTAGTCTTGTACAGACCACTGTGTACATCAAGCTTCAAATGGTTGAGGCATAAGGAACCTTAGCCATGAGTTCTCTCTCTTCCTTCGTATGAAGAGATTGATCCTTAGATAGACGAAAGTGACTAGCCAAGGGTATGCTAACTGACTTGGCATCACCCATGTTGAACCTCTGCAAAACACGGCTGATGTGCTCTGTCTGAGATAACTGCAAAAGTTTTTTCTGCTTATCTCTTGTGATTTGCATTCCAAGAATCTTCTTTGTTGGACCTAAGTCTTTCATGTCAAATTCCTTTGACAATTACTACTTCAATCTTCTGATATCCCCCATATCTGGACTTGCTACTAACAGGTCATCGACATAAAGTAATAAAATTATATAACTGGAGCTATATCTCTTGAAGTAGCAACAATGATCGGCGTTGCACCTCTGGAATCCTTCCTTGTGCATGAAGCCGTCAAACTTTTTGTACCACTGTCTTGGGCTCTGCACAGAATATTTTCTTTACCTTTTTCTGAGAAACCTTCTAGATGGTGTATATACATCTCCTCATCTAACTCTCCGTGAAGAAATGCAGTCTTCACATCTAACTGTTCAAGATAAAGATCTTTAATGGAAACAATACTCAACACTGATCTAATATTATTAAGCTTTACAACGGGAGCAAAAATATCAGTGTAGTCAATTTCTTCCTTCTGCTGGAATCCTTTGACAACAAGTCGGGCTTTGTATCTCTTAGAACCATCATGTTCCTCTTTCACCCGATATACCCATTTGTTGTATAGTGTCTTCTTCCCTATGGGTAACTCAGCTAGTTCCCATGTCTGGTTAGAGATTAGAGACTTCATCTCATCTTTCATTGAAAGCTTCCATTTGTTAGCATCTCTAGTCTGACAAGCTTCATCATAACATTCAGGCTCTCCTTGAATAGTGAGCAACAAATAGCTTATGTATCTTCTGTTAGGCATATGAGGCCAAGAAGACCTTCTCAATATAAGAATTGGAGTAGGAGGTTGTGGTGTGTCGAATTGTTGCATACTACTTGGCTCAATGAGTTTCTCTAGCTGAGGACTTGCTACAATTGGCTTCATCACTAAACTGTCTAAGACATCATCTATATCTGCAAATATTGGCTCACTCTGCTCTGTTTTACTGGCATCAGTTTTATGCATATCCTTATACATCACTTTTTCAATGAAAATTACATCTCTGCTGCAAATCACCTTTTTATTTTTATCATCCTAAATATGATAGCCAAATTCATCCTCACCATAGCCGATGAAGATGTATTTTTTAGATTTGGAATCAAGCTTATTTCTATTTTGATCATTAATATACACATATGCTATACAACAAAAAACTTTCAGATGTGATAGTTTTATCTCTTTTCCGCTCCATACCTCTTATGGTATTTTATACTCCAATGGAACCGATAGGCCTAGGTTGATCAAGTAAGCTGCTGTATTGACTACTTCTGCCCAAAATTATTTCGGTAGATCTGACTGTATATGAATGCTTCTGGCTCTTTCTGTCAATATTCGGTTCATAGGCTCTGCTACACCAATGTGTTGAGGCATACCTGGCACGGTTCTCTCCATTACAATCCCGTGCTCATAGCAGAATTATTAAATATGGTATCTTCAAATTCACCTCCATTGTCAGTTCTGAGCCTTTTAATCTTTAGACCTATCTCATTTTCACTATAGCTTTCCATCTCCAGAAAGTCTCAAACACTTCAGACTTGTACTTTAAAAAGTAAAGAGTACCACTCTTTTTGCCCCGAGCAGGTGAATCATCAACCTCTTCAGTTTTGAATCATCAACCTCTTCACTCTTTAGAAAGTTCTGAGCCTCTATTGTCATGTAAAGAGTACCACTCTTTTTGCCCCGAGCAACAGTCATTGCTTCCTTTGAAATCTTTTAGTCATCACCATGAAAGATTGCAGTGAAGCTTTCACTAGCCAACTACCCTACTGAGATTAAGTTCTTTCTCAGGGCGGGAATATGCCTGACATCCTTTAGCTCCTAAATAGACATGTTTAACTTAATCTTCACTACACCTTTACCAATAATATCACAAGGTTGATCATCATCAAGATATATCTTTGCAAAGTTTCTAGGGACATACCTCTCAAAGAATTTTTTTTGCGAAGTAGTATGGAACGATGCTTCAGAGTCTAATACCTAAGACTCTTCTTTGCTCTCTAAAGAGCATATCAACGCATCATTTTTCCCAAGGTAAAAGTAATATTTACCTCTGCCTTCACCTCATAGTCCTTCAATGCACTCTGGCATTGATTTTTATAGTACCCGGTCTTTTCACAGTTCCAACACTTGATGGTCTTCGAGTTAATGGAATTATTGGGATTCTTGGATTTGGACCTCCTGTCCTTTGATCTACCTCGGTGATTAGATTTTCCATGACCATTTCCTCTGGTTAAATTTCTTCCTCTTGACTATGTATGCAAAACTGAAGAGGTTGATGATTCACCTAACTCTCTCCGTCGGATCTCTCCACTGAGAACCAGATCACGAACATCATCAAATTTCAACTTTTTGCTTCCCGATGAGCTACTCACAGCTTTGACAGTAGCATTCCAACTTTTTAATAAAGAAGACAAAAGTATTAATACTCGTACTTCTTCATCAAAATGAATCTCAGCTGAACTCAACTGGGTGTGATTGTATTAAGTTCATTTAGATGTTAAGCTACCGATACGTCTTTTATCATCCACAAATTGAATAACCACCTTATCAAGTGAATTTTATTAGAGGCCGATGGCTTCTCATACATACTAAAGAGAGCTTTCATAAGACCCGCCATAGTAGTTTTCTTTTGCTATGTTGAAAGCAACATTGCGGGATAGCGTTAATCGGATAACTCCGAGAGCTTATCTATCTAGAAGCTTTCAATCTTCTTCCTTCATATCATCTGGCTTCTTTTCAGAGAGAGGTTGATAAAGATTTTTTTTATACAAATAATCTTCAAACTGCATCTTCCAAAAGCTGAAATTTGCACCATCAATTTTTTTAATTTTTACCTTTTCTTCATTTATATTCATCACTTCCATTCAAATCTGACTTCTTCTGAATATTTTCTGATAATTCTTACGAACACTGTGTATTAGAACACTTCTATCATCTGATAGATATAAAATTTTACTTCATAAAATTCACTATTTATATAATAATAACCTCACAAAAATTGACAGAATTCATAATCAGCAGCTCTGATACCAGTTATTGAGAAAATTACGCAGATTTTTCTATAAATTAGATTAGTGAGAATTGAAATAACAACAAAAAATAATATACACATAAAATTAATAATGGAGTTTGGCTAATTGTGCTTACGTCTCCAAACCTGCTGCAGATTATTTTATTAAAGGGAGAAAAATATTCAAAATATTTATAATACTCACAACCCACAACCCAGTTATACAGAAAAAAAAAATTGCTCTCAATTTTCTCTCACCAAAGCTTTTCTCTTTGAGTTTTTTTTAAAAAAACTCTAGCTAATGGATATCTCTCTAAAATTGGATTGATTACTAAATAGCTATTGAGGTTCTTTATTTATAGATGTAGAAACACATCTTATACATGTTTTTTGCTAACTAATTCTTAGTTGGCTTTCCTCTTTTTTCAACAAATGATGCACCGTCCATTTCATTTCTTGGGTTGTTGGCTATACAATTTTGAATAATTGAGGTTGTTGGCTTGACAATTTTGACCAACAAAAACAGCCCCTATAATTCATCTTTCATGATTGTACAGGGTCCAATGTTCATCATAAAACCCTTCACCCAGCCACCTTTATCATCTCTGATAATGCCACCTTCATATTCCTTCCTCATAGATGCTTAAAAGCCCCACCAGTGTTAAGTTTAAACCAGCCTTCTGAGGAGCTACACCATCCTATAAGATTTGTGTTTTATTTTGACATGGAAGACCAATTACTTCTTTAATCCTGCTCGCCTATGCGATATCATTTACTCTTCTTTGAATATCTGAAGTGACCTCCTGCAGACTATTATGCTTAGCAATAAAAATAAATTCATTTCTAACTACCAACAAATTCCAACAAGTAATCCCAAAGTTTATATTGCCATCCTCTTTATTTCGGCAAGGTTACTTGCTTTTAGTGAAAATTATTACTTTGATTGTTTAGACTACTGCTTTTGCTTCTCCATACTTTCACATTATACCTTCACCGGTAGACGCCTATTCAAAACTTTGCTTTGTGCATTGGATTGATAATCTCGTTGTTCCCTCTATTTTGTTTTATAATAATAAATGTTTTAATCAAAATTTCTATTATTACTCGAATCAAAATTTTTTTACCAGAGGCCTCCCATGCTAGGCCTCCCGTGTTTCTGCCAAATTTAGTATGGGTGAGCACGAGTCAAGTTTGGTCAAATTAAGGGTATATTTTTTTTTACCAAACCTGACCAAACACAAAAAAATATTAAATAACCGAATCTCATATATTTTTTTTTATCAACTTGAGTTAATTTTGGGTTTGATCATATCAAGTCAATTTCATATGGGTTAGCCTTAAATATTGCAGTTTTATATGTTATTTTTTTTTAGTATTATCAGGTCAGTCAGGTCAAATTCGATTGGATTAAGTGGTGAAATAAAAAAAATAATATTATTTAATATATGATTATAAATTTATATGCAATTATAAAAGAGTCAGTTGAGTTTAGGTCCAAATGAAAAAAAAAAAACTACTCCAACTTGACTGACCGAATAAACTCAGTATTTCTTCTATTATAGAAACTGAACCAATGCATTGTGTATTTTGAAACCAACTGAATCTGACTTAACCCATTCGGTTTAGTTGGATTTGAAAATTTTGCTCTACTCTAAAATTTAGTAATCACTAGCTAATTTGTACATAGAAAGAAAAATTAAATGAGACATGAGGGAAAAAACATATTTTGAAAATAAAAACTCAAAGAAAAAATAAAAAAAATAGTTATGAATGAAAAAATAATAACGATAAAAATAACGATAAAATTATAAATACAATATATGGAGTAATTTCCATCTATAATTATATTTGGGCTTTTTATAAATTTGCTAGAAAAAACCCTTGATGCTATAAATATACTAGCCCAAAAAACTTTTTTAAAAGTACTAGATTTTTTATACTCAAATAACATTAAATACCAAAGAGTATATATTGAGTTTATGCAAGGTATATATTGAGTTTATCATACACAAATTGCATAATTGATATTTTTATCATTTTTTATTTCTAATATTTCAATTATACAAGTTTGAAATTGTAGTACATGACAAAATATTATTGAACAATTACTCAAATATAACATGAATTGCATTTTGTATTAATAGTTTTATTGCATTTTGTATTAATAGTTTTATATAGTATTTATTAAGTTTATACTTAGTATATATTGGGTGTTTGTTGAGTTTATTATACAATACTTGATATATATTCGGTATGCATTGAGTTTATTATGCAGAAACATAGCGAAAAAATAGATTAACTCATGTTAGCCTATGTTTAGGTCCAGCTTAATTTTAATATTGAAAAACAAATTGAATTATTTTAATATTGTCAACAAGTGTTTATATAGTACGAAAAATAATTATAAAGAGGTGTAAAATAAGAATCTTGAAGAGTCATCAAGTTGTGCTGAGAACATGGATCCCTTGGACTAATGTTGGTCCCCTTGGAAAAATTTTGTCCCCCTTAGACCAAGACTAGTCTCCTCGAGAAAATAAAAATTTTTGGATATCCCCCTCGGACTAATGTTGTCCCCTTTGAGAAACTGAGTTATCGATACATAAAAAGGATCATGTTGAAACTCGTGGGCCTCGACCAGGATAAGGGAGTCCCAACTGGGAAAATCACAAAGCTAAAATTGAAACTCCAATGACTATATGAAGAACCAGTGAAAGATCGACATGTAGCACTAGCCATTATAAAATTTCAATGAATATATCGTTGTCCCCCTCAAACCAGGTCTAATCCCCTCAGGACAAGGCTATCCCCCTTAGACCAGGGCTGATCCCCTCAGGTTAAGGCTCTGACAATACAATAAATGCAAGATTTATGGATGTTGGAAAAGAATCTTCATCAACACTCTTTGTAACGGCCATATGGAGGTTGGAGGCTATAAATACACCCTCTAAAAGACCTAAAAGAAGAAGAACATGATCTAAGAAAGGCCAAACTCTTGCATTTTTGTTTCTCACTTTATTTCTTCTTCTTTGTATCTCTATGTGAGTTGGGTTGAGTGTTAGCCACAAACACTATTATAAGATTTGAGTGTTAGCATTGAAAAAATACTTGTAAGATTTGAGAGTTAGTTTAGGAAAACTCTTATAAGGGGTTTAAAGTGAGCTTTAAGAAAACTCATGGAAGAAGTTTATGTCAAGTCATTTTTAAGCAAATTATCACTATATATACTAATTAGAAGACTCAATCTCTCACAAATTATATTATTAAACCAGGAAAGACAAACCAAATTTGAAAGCTCAAACCAAATTGAAGAATTGCAATTGAGACAATAAATGCCTACAAGGCAAAATCCAAAAAAAAAGTGAAAATTTAATGAAGGGTTCCCATTTCTATGCCATGGTTTGATTTAAAAAAGAATACTTCTTTAGATCCTTTAAATTCAATGAACACAAAATGTGAATGTTCCCAAGAGTTTGAATAATGGCCTCTTTTACTTTACCTCTAGTCTTTAACAGTCTCAATAAATGAGATAAATGTTTTGGAGGCTTAGTTGTAGCAATGTCTTTGTATAAAACTTATGTGTTCTACAAATTCCAATATCAAAAAAAATATGAAAATGAATTTTTTTTTTAAAAAAAAAAGTTAAAATGATCGACAAAATGCAGTAGTTATATGATATCATCATGAAAGGAAAAAGGAGAAGCGCACAAAGGAGAGAAGCTACGAAGTGTTCATTTGCTATGGTTAAGCAGTATAGAGGTGGCGTGTGGAGCTCCATATACCACTCTGTCACCCTACATTCATAATTTTTAGCTGAAGTTCTTCAGGTAAAGAAGTAATATATACCTGCTTCATACTAGAATCACTGTAACCACCTAGCATATAGAACTTCTTAGACATTCGTTGATAATGAAAATCAAGATCTTTAGTTTTTAATGAATAACATTTCATTTCAAAGAATTCTTCCTTTTGTCTCTTTGCAATAATTGTATGATCTCCCAAAAATGTGGTATAGATTTGTAAAAGAGCATCAGAGATTTTTAAGTTGAAGAAAGCTAATTGGGTATACTCATCCAGGGAAGTATACCATTCTGTGAGACTTCCAGTAAATCTGGAAACAAATTCCTTAAGAACTTGTGGGAGAGAGGCTCCTTCTCTTGCCATTTGTAAATCAATCTAAGCACTAAATTCTAAAATTTTTTATCTCCATTTTATGGGAGGTAAATAATTAAAAATAAACCAATGACCATTTGTAGGTTTATTGGCTCATTGATGTTCAAATATGAGATCATATTCTAAAGAATCATCTGCCGGAGGATCTTCTATAATTGGTTCAGTGGCAGGAGGATCGGCCATTAAAAGCTAAGGAATATCTATTTGTTGGGATTCTAAATCAGAGTATGAAGAATCAGAATCTATAAAATCTATTTTAAAAGAATCTTAATAAGAGGCATGAAGTGACATATGTTGCCGAGGAAATGGCTCAGACACTCCTGGAGGAGGAGGAGTTTCTAAAGATATCATAGTTTCAGCATAAGTCTTTTGAGAAGATGAGGACTTCTAAGAACTAGGAGACTTTTGAGTAACAGGGGGTACTGATGATAAGTAAGTTGGGGATTTTCGAAATAATTCATGGAATGTTCCAAAATTAGATTTGGTGAAAGGTATTGGTTGATATGCTGGTGAGAATATGGAGAAAAAAAGGATCAGAAATAATAGAATGAGATTGTTTTGACAATAAATCTCTTTTCATTATTTCAAGTCTGGATTTCAAGGTTCAAATTTCTTCCCTTTTCTGATCAAAACTAGGTTCAAGATTCTGCTGCTGAATCATCCTTCTTAATTCAGTGTCTAACGAATGGATTCTCATAAGAAGATAACGGTGATATTATTGTATCTCAGTAGATATAGATTTCAGAGCTAATAAGATTTTATCAGTTTTGACAGATAACTGATCAATCTTGGAATCAATGGACATCAGATAATTGCTCTGATACTACTAGGGGTGTGTATGGATATTAAGAGTCAAAGCTTACCATACCGGGAATACACAGTTCTCCAAGAGAGGTACAATGCATTGTTATACCAGATACCACAGACTTTCTTTGGTCTGTTCAGCACCAGTAGCACCTACTGTCTGATTTTCAACTTATATACATCAATGAACCACATATATTTTTGATGTATCGAAACAGGATCAGGCTGAGCTGCAAATTTCATACAGAGCATACTTTATCCTCAGAGGGTTTAACAGAATATTGTTTCACTAGATAATCTCAAGCATCGTCCATAAAACACAGCTATACCCAAGGCTTAAATAAGACATCGCTCGTTTGACTGCCTCTGGTTAACATACTCAATATCAATCTTTCTAGATCATTACACACTATTCATAAATAAATAGAATAATAACTTCAGGTTGAAGAAGAAGAAGAAGGTTTTTAGAACTACATACTTTTATTTAGAGAGAGAGAGATTAAGCTATCAGGTCTTAGCTTCTTATCCTAACTGATACATAAGAGCTCCTTATATATATAGAGGATGAGCATTCGTACAATAATAAAGTCGTAAGCAACGACTTCAGAAAATATTAAAAAAAATAGATAGTGGATGTACAGTCACATTCCACTAATACAAACATTTTGAAAGTAAATTATTATTGATAAGAGTGTTACAAACAGTTAAAAGCAGTACAATAATACAATCAGATAAAATGACTGGGGAACATATTCATATTCCTATAATCTTCATCATCTTAGTCATATGAGGATCGCACTAAAGGATTGTTTGTCATATATGCCATATAGTTAATACAGTTAGTTTGAGTGGGATGATTGAACTGAGCACTAGCTAAAGCTTCTGCAGTATCTATTTGAGTGGTTGGAGTTCTATCAACATTTTGTTGAATTGAAGAGTTACCAAATGTAGTGTTGGTAGAAACTATAGTGACAACCCAACTTGCTGAGTCAGGTGGGTCTAATGGAGCTTGAAGAGATGAGAGAGAATCAATTTGTGCTGAAGGTTGAGAAGTGCTGGGACCTGCTTGTTCTGTCTGCTCATAGTCCATGGGACCATAGTCAACAAAATATTCTCTAGTGAGCTGGCAAGGGAGTTTTATCATTGTCTCAGCATATTGTTAGTCATGTCTGGTTCAATTCTTATTCTTCACCATTGAAGTGCAAATCAGAGGTCTTCTGATTGTTTGAGGGAAAGTTCTTGAGTTATTGAGGCTGCAGAGATGAGCTCTTAACTCAATTTGCTTCAATAATTATGATAAATCTGACCAGAATATGTTTTTCAATGAATGGCTTGATTTTTTGACTAAAATACTCTTATATGAGGATATTGAAAAATGGGCTTATGCAAAATAAAAATTGCATAATAATTCCTTGCTTCTTCATCTAGTTTCTGCCATAACTGTTTCTCATGAATGATCAGCAAGAACTGTCATTGCTACCATGAAACATTATTAAATCATTTAAGAAACTTCTATGGCAAGGGATTTGCATGAGTATCAGCTTGAATATCAATAACAAATATATAGTTAAGCATATCTAATATAGGGATTTCCACAGCATGATTATACAATGTCGCGAGACATCATAAAAACTATAATTCAGCTGAATACTTTGGATGAGCAGGACAAAGATGATATACTAACATCCATGGATATTTTGGATAAAAAGCATTTACTTCTGGATCTATATCAAAGTGATTATGGATGTGTTCAAGATAAACATCAATGTGAGTTATGGCAAATTCTTTAGCTGTTGCAAGAGTGGTATAAGGACAAATAAGAGGAAACTCTATATTAAAGTTTCTCCATAATGGTGGTCTTGGTGAAAAATTTCCAGGTCTATATCCTCTGATCATCATGATACAGGAAAAACTGTTGGCTGAGATGATAACAAGTATTAGTTTTGAAGGTCTAGACAAAAATTCTGGAATCAAATTCTTTTAGCCTTTAATGTGCTCAATAGAATAGTCATATTTTGAAAACTATTCTTGAAGTCTGAGGAGTTGTTGAGGAGGTAAGATTTTTTTTTTTTGAAATCTAGGGCTCTTGGAAATGAAGTATTATCATGGATGATAAGGAAATGATGACCAAGAAGATAAAATTTAAATTTCTTAATCCCATATTTTACCGCCAATATTTTCTTGTAAGCATAATGATAGTGCTTTTTACTATCTTTGAACTGTCTACTAGCATGCCCACAGTAATGGGTTTTTTTATTAATTTTTGAAGAAAAATAGCACCCCCAAATTCATCACTAGCATTTATCTATAAAATTCCTAGACCATCAGAAGGGACATGGAGAGGAGTTGGATGAGCAGCAATCCTCTTAATGGTCTGTACAACTTCTGTTTGCTCAATTGACCAAAGTGGAGGATTCTTCTTTAGCAATTTGGACAACTAACTAATGGGATGGGCTATAACAGGATAAAAATCTGATATAATTAATTATACCAAGAAATTGATGAATATGCTTAAAAGTTAAATTTCATCAGGAAATATAAGCAGTTCTTCTATTATATGTGGACCTAGAGTGTAAACTCTATTTTTAAAATGTAAGCCTAAGAATTCAATAAAGTCTCGACCCATGGTACTCTTCTTTTCAGAAATCATAATACCATACTGTTGAACAATAGAAAAAAACTATTGAAGAAGTTTATGATGAGCTTATACTATTGAAGAGAACAGTAAGATATCATCAATGTAGATCAAGGCTGAATACAAGATGGGCTGAAAGATTTGAATCATAGCCTTCTGAAACAGTGATGGAGCAACTTTCAATCCAAAAGGCATAATTGTCCATTGGTACTAAGCATCATGAATGCAAAAAGCTATTTTAGGCCTATCTTCTGGCTTAATACCCAATTGCCAAAATTCGACTTTCAAATCAAATTTGAAAATATTTTTCCCGCCTTTAGATGAATCATGAGTGTAGAGATTTTAGGCAAAAGATGTAACACCCCTATACCCCGTATACATACATAGCATGCTAATACGATCGTAATATACGTATACTGAATATAGAAATGCTATGGTATACTTAACAAATGAATCATCCCTTTACAAAAACATGAACAAATTTAAATCATTTAAAAGAAGTTATAAAAGACCAAAGATAAAAAGTTTATTTAAAAGCAGTAGAAAATATAACAATTATTTACAAATACTTATACATTAAAACTCAAGATTTACAAAACATAAAGTATATACATGTTTGGCAGTATATCTTTTATCTTTAAGCTTCACTATCACCACCTCAAGATCTAGCCTCTACTTGGCCTAGAGGAATTCTCCGGTTCTTCCCTGTTACTTGCGCGATAAATCATAATCGCGCTAAGCCAACGGCTTAGTGGTACAAACTACAATAATACTATGTTTCGATGCAATGCCAATGTCACAATCAATTTCATACACCATTCAAAAGAACATTACATTTCAACATTTTATTTTGTTCAATGTCATATCAAGCATTCATATTGTATCTTCATAGTTTCATTAGTTTCACTATTCAAGATTTACATTGAAAACAAAGACAAGCATGGGCCCAAAAGACACTAATATGCCATTCAACTTTCAGAGTTAATGTTTTGGTTTAATTATCACATTTATCATTATCATTATCCCAACTAGGCTTCAAGGATTTAGGTTCAACCAAGCTTCAAGGGGAACAAAGCATGCTAAGTATCAACCCAACTTGGCTTCAAAAACCAAACCCAACCTAGCTTTAAGGGTTGTAACATCTCAATTAGGCTTCAAGGATTTGACCCAACCAAGCTTCAAGGGGAGTTAAGCATGCTAAACTTCAACCCAACTTGGCTTCAAGGATCAAGTCCAACCTAACTTCAAAAGATTGTTACCATAGGCATGCCACCAACAACAAACTCTGAAAATGGAATAACACATTAGCCACACAATTCATTTATTATTTCATTATCAATTTCATTCTCAATTCTCATCATCATCTAGGCAAACATGCCCCACTTATCTCAATTGAATCATCATAGCCAATCACAATGGCTTCACATCTCATTTGAATCATCATAGCCAATCACAATGGCCTCATATCTTATCATGTCTCAATTCACATTATAATACTTCATTATTCAAGTATACATAATCAATAACATTGAACATCATCATATAGGCATACATGCCTCAATTATCTCAATTCACATTATGCAAAACATAACATTATTAATATGCATCAACAATGCTATAGATTACTTGTCACATGTGTTAAGTCTCAAGATCATATAAAAGTATGCATTAATTTAGGGTTTGTACTTACCTTAGGAACAACTCACACCAATTTACAACTTTACTCTTCCAAAACTTCTTCACCACTTAGGTTAAGGCAAATCAACCTCTTCATAACCTAAACCAAAAGAAATAGTACACATGTGATGCAAAACTCTACACATGACAAGCTCAACAACACGAGCGTGTCCCTGACCGTGCCCTAAACTCACAACACAGAAGTTTTGACACGCTCAGAACCACGGGCGTATCACTGAACATGTAATACATTCTGTCTCACAGAAACATTGACACGTCCAACAACATGGGCGTGTTCATGGCCGTGTCAATTTTTCACCAACTCAGTAGCTATGACACTCTCAGTGACATGGGCGTGTCACTGGACGTGTCAATACTACTACTACACAGAAGCTGTGACACGCTCAGTGACATGGGCGTGTCACTGCTCGTGCCACCCAACCAAAAACACAGAACTATTGACACGCCTAAAACCTGGTCATGCTCATGGGCGTGTCAGGCCAAAAATACAGATTCCGGCCACAACAACACTTAATCCAACAAGTCACTTCCTTTCACCAAAATCCACTTCAAACAAACTTAGCTCAACATACCCAAGAACCATAACAAACTTGCAAAAACACCAAAACAACTAAAAACATACATCCAACACAAATCAAAATCATCACCACAAACCCAAAACACACCTACAACACTACCTCTTCCAACAAACTTACTCTTTTCTTCAATCCAAACTCAAATATCCAAAAACCAAATGAATCAAACACTCTTAAACACAACACAATCAAAACACACTCCTATCATCCACAATAATCCTTCAAACTCAAACATAACTCCAAAATAAACAAGAGAAATCAAGAGAGAACTTACCAAAGTTGATGATAGTTCACAATTTTCAACTTATTCCCTTGAATCTTCTTTCAATTTGAGCTTGGATCACAAAACTCACTCTCTCTCTCTCTCTCTCGCTTTAGATGGCAAGCCAACAAAAGGAAAAAGGAAAGAAATGAAAAAGAAAATGAAGAAACCAAAGTCAAATACTCCTCTCTTTAAACCTCCTCCAAGCAATTATAATATTAAAATAATCCAAATTAATCTCTTCCATTCATTTTAATTTCCCATTTTCCACTAATTAACTTAATTAATTAAAATAACTAAATATCTTCTTCCTTTGACCATCACAATTGACTTGTATATATGTTGTATATATTTCCATATACACAACATATACACTTTCCTTTAAATTTCTCTTCTCTTTAAAATTTAACATATACATTCAATACAATTACAACAATAATATCAAAACTTCTAGGGCATACTTTGGGATATTACAATTCTCCCCCTCTAAAAAGAAATTTCTTCCTCGAAATTACCTGATATCAAGTCTGAAACAGTTGAGGATATTGATCTTGCATTGCTTGCTCGCTCTCCCAAGTTGCCTCTTCTTTACCATGATTCTTCTAAAGAACCTTCACCAATGGCACTTTCTTATTCCTCAATTCTTTCACTTCATGTGCCAAAATAGCAACTGGTTCTTCTTCAAATGTCAGATCCGAACTCACCTCAATAGATTCAACTGGAAAGATATGAGATGGATCTGATCTATACCTCCGTAACATAGAAATATGGAATACATTATAGATTCTATCCAACTCAGGCGGCAAAGCAAGACGATAAGCAACTGGCCCAACTCTTTCCAAAATTTCATACGGTCCAATGAAACGAGGACTCGGCTTCCCTTTCCGACCAAATCTCAAAATCTTCTTCTAAGGAGACACTTTCAAAAATACTTTATCTCCAATATCAAATTCTATGTCTCTCCTTTTTAAGTCTGAATAAGATTTCTGTCGATCTGAAGCTGCTTTCAACCGATCCCGAATTATCTTCACTTTCTCTTCAGTTTCTTTAACCAGATCAGGACCAATTAACTTACCCTCTCCAATTTCATTCCAACATAAAGGCGTTCTGCATCTTCTACCATACAATGCCTCAAATGGTGCCATACCAATACTGGATTGGTGACTGTTGTTGTAAGCAAATTCCATAAGTGGCAAAAATCTGTCCCAACTTCCAGAGAAATCAATGACACAGCTTCTCAACATATCCTCAATAATCAGTATCACCCTTTCTGACTGCCCATCTATCTGTGGATGAAAAGCAGTGCTAAAGTGCAATCGAGAACCCAATGCATCATACAAATTCTTCCAAAATCTTGAGGTAAACCAGGGATCTCGATCAGACACTAAAGAAATTGGGACTCCATGCAACTTCACTATCTCACTAAAATACAGCTCAGCCAACCTTTCAAGAGAATAGTCCATTCTAACAGGAAGGAAATGAGCTGTCTTTGTTAACCGATCAACAATCACCCAAATAGCATCGTGCTTCTTCTGAGTCAACAGCAATCCAGACACAAAATCCATTGTTACTCTCTCCCATTTCCATTCAGGCACCGTTAAAGGTTGAAGCAACCCAGTTGGAACTTGATGCTCAGCTTTCACTCTCTGACAAGTGAGACATTTGGACACAAATTCCGCTATGTCTCTCTTCATACCAGACCACCAGTAGTGCTGTTTCAAATCATGGTACATCTTTGTACTACCCGGATGCATAGCAAAACCCGATTGGTGTGCTTCTTCTAAAATAATCTTCCTCAAACTATCATCATCAGGTACACACAATCTATCCTTGAACCAAAGACTACCATCACTCTTCACATAGAAATCTCGTCTCTCCCCATTTTGGCAATCTGACACAATCTTCTGAATTTTCTCATCAGCCAATTGAGCCTCTTTAATCTGATCTAACAATACTGGTCTTAACTGCAGCTGAGCCAATAATGCACCATCATCACATACTTCAAAACTAGCATGCAACGCTCTCAACTCAACAAGTAACGAGAGCGAATACACAGTCAAACCTGCTAAAGACTTCCGACTCAAGGCATCAGCAACCACATTCGCCTTACCAGGATGATAATCAATCAGACAGCCGTAGTCTTTAATAAGTTCTTACCATCGCCTTTGCCGAAGATTCAGCTCCTTCTGAACACCTAAATATTTCAAACTTTTATGATCCGTATAGATAAAACATTTCTCCCCATATAAGTGGTGTCGCCAAATCTTCAAAGCAAATACTATAGCTGCTAATTCCAAATCATGTGTCGGATAATTGAGCTCATGCGGCTTCAGCTGCCGAGAAGCATAGGCTACCACTTTACCCTCTTGCATTAAAACACATCCTAAACCATTATGTGAAGCATCACTATATATCACATATGGTTTATCTTCCATGGGTAAAGTAAGAACAGGCGTTTGAGTCAACATCTCTTTCAACTGTTCAAAACTAGCTTGACACTGATCCGTCCACACAAATCTAACTCCCTTCCGAAGCAATCTGGTGAGTGGAGTAGCTATTAAAGAAAAACCTTTCACAAAGACGATAATAACCTGCCAAACCCAAAAAACTTCTAACTTCAGTCACAGACTTTGATGGACTCCAATTCAAAATAGCTTCAACTTTACTTGGATCGACTCTTATACCATCTGCTGAAACTATATGACCCAGAAAAGTTACTTGGTCAAGCCAAAACTCACACTTTGACAGCTTAGCATACAACTGCTTCTCTCTCAAGATCTGTAATACCATTCGCAGATGCTTGTCATGCTCCTTCTCAGTAGGTGAATACACCAAAATATCATCGATGAAAACCACCACAAACTGATCCAGATAGGGCCTAAACACCCTATTCATCAAATCCATGAAAGCTGCAGGTGCATTCGTTAACCCAAAAGGTATTACTAAAAACTCATAATGCCCATACCTGGTACGAAAAGCTGTCTTAGAAACATCTTCAACTCTAACCCTCAACTGATGGCACCCCGATCTCAAATCAATTTTGGAAAACACTGCTGCTCCCTTCAATTGATCAAAGAGATCATCAATCCTAGGCAAAGGATATTTATTCTTAATAGTCACTTTGTTCAATTGCCTATAATCAATGCATAACCTCATAGTATCATCCTTCTTCTTCACAAACAACACAGGAGCTCCCCAAGGAGAAACACTGGGGCGAATAAACCCTTTATCCAACAACTCCTATAACTGCACCTTCAATTCTCTCAATTCAGCAGGTGCCATTCGATAAGGGGTGATAGAAATGGGAGTGGTACCAGGCAACAGATCGATACCAAACTCAACCTCTCTCTCAGGGGGTAACCCTAGCAACTCCTCAGGAAACACATCCGGAAAATCTGCAACTGTGGTGATATTATCAAGTTGAGGACCCATGACTCTAGTATCCACCACATGAGCAAGATAAGCATCACACCCTTTTCTAATCAACTTCCTAGCTGTTACAACTGATACAAACAAAGATGTAAGTTGTCTCTGCTCACTAGATACTATCACATCCCTACCATCACTGGTTCTCAAGGTGACACACTTCTTTTGACAATCCACCACAGCTCCATGTTTAGACAGCCAATCCATGCCTAAGATCAAATCATATTCTTTAAAAGGCATTTCAATCAGATCACCAAGAAACTCCTCACCTTGCACCACAACTGCACTATCACGGTGCACCTTACTAACAACCACACTATGTCCTAAAGGATTTGTCACCAAAACATCAAATCCTAAGGATTCTGTATGCATTTCAGACGCAGGCAATATGGATGCACTTATGTATGAATGAGTAGATCCTGGATCAATCAAAGCAAGTACTGAAATGCCAAATAAAGAAAATGTACCCGCTATAACTGCTGAAGCATCTGGCTGCCTCTGCATTACATATACCCTCTGAGAAGATCCGGCCTCATCTGGTCTACTACCTCTAGATGAAGATCCTCCTCTCTGACTGGACCTGGGTCTACCACCTCTACTAAAACCTCTGCCCCCTCGACCACCTCTGCTGACACTGGGTCGAGAAATTGCAGCATCAGTCTGCCTATCATCTTGCATCTCCTGGCAATCTCTAATAAAATGATCTGGTGACCCACATTTATAACACACTCCAGTTACACCAGTCCTCCAACAAACACCTCCATGGGGCCTGCCACAGTGAACACATACAGGTGGAGTAGACCTTTGCATCACGGGAGTCGGGGCACTAGCTACAGAGACTATCGGTCTTGGCCTCTGCCTCTGATACTGCACTGATCTGCCTGACTGCCTCTGACTCCTACTAATCCTCGGAGCAAAACTTCCTCTACCCCTCTTCACAGATGAAGACCCTGCCTCAAACTGGGTTCTCCTTACCCTAGTCTCCTCCTCAGTAGCAGCTGCGGCTATACTCTGGGCTCTCTCCACACTCCTAGCGGCTGCAAGAAGCTGAGCGAAATCCTGATACTGAGAACCAGCCACCAGGCACATGATAGAGGGCCTCAATCCCTCCTCAAATCTTCTGCACCGATCTAATTCATCAGAAATAATTCCCCCAGCATAACGACTCAACCGGATGTACTCAATCTCGTATTCTGTCACCGTCCAGTTGTCTTGCCTCAAATTCAAAAATTTCATCTTCTTAATATCTTTATACTCCCTCGGAGTATATTTCTGCTCGAACTCCCTCAAGAAATCACCATATGATAGTGTAGGTGGATCATCCATAGCATGAGGGACTGTCTTCCACCAGTCATAGGCATCTTTTTGCAGGAGGGATCTGGCATAGTCAAATTTCTCATCCGAAGTGGCTTGCAACTGAATGAATATCCTCTGTACCTTATCCAACCACTGCTCAGCCACTGCAGGATCGGTAGTGCCTAAGAAATCTTCAGCCCCATATTTTCTCAACTTGTCATAATGTCTTACCGGCACCTGAGGCTGTGGTGGTGGTGGCTGCACTGGAGCTTGTCTAAATAATTCCACCATATGCCTTAACCAACCCGGCGGAGCCTCATCTGCAGCTGATCTCTCTGGCACAGAAACAGGTGCCTCACTAACTCTCTCAACCCTAGCTCCCTCTCTACTCTCTCCTGGAGCTACACTCTCGGCACTTCCTTCTACAGTCTGATGTGAATGGGACTCCATTACTACCTATCTCTGTAAACACAGCAGAATATACCTCATTAAAGATCAAAGACTGCCATACCAAAACATGTATTTTACTCAAAAACCAACTTTTAAAATCAAAATATTCTTTTTCTTACAATTCACCTAGGTTGAGAATCTCAAACCTAGGCTCTGATACCAAAATAATTGCAACACCATATACCCCGTATACGTACATAGCATGCTAATACGATCATAATATACGTATACTGAATATAGAAATGCTATGGTATACTTAACAAATGAATCATCCCTTTACAAAAACATGAACAAATTTAAATCATTTAAAAGAAGTTATAAAAGACCAAAGATAAAAAGTTTATTTAAAAGCAGCGGAAAATATAACAATTATTTACAAATACTTATACATTAAAACTCAAGATTTACAAAACATAAAGTATATACATGTTTGGCAGTATATCTTCAATCTTTAAGCTTCACTATCACCACCTCAAGATCTAGCCTCTACTTGGCCTAGAGGAATTCTACGGTTCTTCCCTATTACCTGCGCGATAAATCATAATCGCGCTAAGCCAACGGTTTAGTGGTACAAACTACAATAATACTATGTTTCGATGCAATGCCAATGTCACAATCAATTTCATACACCATTCAAAAGAACATTACATTTCAACATTTTATTTTGTTCAATGTCATATCAAGCATTCGTATTGTATCTTTATAGTTTCATTAGTTTCACTATTCAAGATTTACATTGAAAACAAAGACAAGCATGGGCCCAAAAGACACTAATATGCCATTCAACTTTCAGAGTTAATGTTTTGGTTTAATTATCACATTTATCATTATCATTATCCCAACTAGGCTTCAAGGATTTAGGTTCAACCAAGCTTCAAGGGGAACAAAGCATGCTAAGTATCAACCCAACTTGGCTTCAAAAACCAAACCCAACCTAGCTTTAAGGGTTGTAACATCTCAATTAGGCTTCAAGGATTTGACCCAACCAAGCTTCAAGGGGAGTTAAGCATGCTAAACTTCAACCCAACTTGGCTTCAAGGATCAAGTCCAACCTAACTTCAAAAGATTGTTACCATAGGCATGCCACCAACAACAAACTCTGAAAATGGAATAACACATTAGCCACACAATTCATTTATTATTTCATTATCAATTTCATTCTCAATTCTCATCATCATCTAGGCAAACATGCCCCACTTATCTCAATTGAATCATCATAGCCAATCACAATGGCTTCACATCTCATTTGAATCATCATAGCCAATCACAATGGCCTCATATCTTATCATGTCTCAATTCACATTATAATACTTCATTATTCAAGTATACATAATCAATAACATTGAACATCATCATATAGGCATACATGCCTCAATTATCTCAATTCACATTATGCAAAACATAACATTATTAATATGCATCAACAATGCAATAGATTACTTATCACATGTGTTAAGTCTCAAGATCATATAAAAGTATGCATTAATTTAGGGTTTGTACTTACCTTAGGAACAACTCACACCAATTTACAACTTTACTCTTCCAAAACTTCTTCACCACTTAGGTTAAGGCAAATCAACCTCTTCACAACCTAAACCAAAAGAAATAGTACACATGAGATGCAAAACTCTACACATGACACGCTCAACAACACGAGCGTGTCCCTGACCGTGCCCTAAACTCACAACACAGAAGCTTTGACACGCTCAGAACCACGGGCGTATCACTGAACGTGTAATACATTCTGTCTCACAGAAACATTGACACGTCCAACAACATGGGCGTGTTCATGGCCGTGTCAATTCCTCACCAACTCAGTAGCTATGACACGCTCAGTGACATGGGCGTGTCACTGGACGTGTCAATACTACTACTACACAGAAGCTGTGACACGCTCAGTGACATGGGCGTGTCACTACTCGTGCCACCCAACCAAAAACACAGAACTATTGACAAGCCTAAAACCTGGTCGTGCTCATGGGCGTGTCAGGCCAAAAATACATATTCCGGCCACAACAACACTTAATCCAACAAGTCACTTCCTTTCACCAAAATCCACTTCAAACAAACTTAGCTCAACATACCCAAGAACCATAACAAACTTGCAAAAACACCAAAACAACTAAAAACATACATCCAACACAAATCAAAATCATCACCACAAACCCAAAACACACCTGCAACACTACCTCTTCCAACAAACTTACTCTTTTCTTCAATCCAAACTCAAATATCCAAAAACCAAATGAATCAAACACTCTTAAACACAACACAATCAAAACACACTCCTATCATCCACAATAATCCTTCAAACTCAAACATAACTCCAAAATAAACAAGAGAAATCAAGAGAGAACTTACCAAAGTTGATGATAGTTCACAAATTTCAACTTATTCCCTTGAATCTTCCTTCAATTTGAGCTTGGATCACAAAACTCACTCTCTCTCTCTCTTGCTTTAGATGGCAAGCCAACAAAAGGAAAAAGGAAAGAAATGAAAAAGAAAATGAAGAAACCAAAGTCAAATACTCCTCTCTTTAAACCTCATCCAAGCAATTATAATATTAAAATAATCCAAATTAATCTCTTACATTCATTTTAATTTCCCATTTTCCACTAATTAACTTAATTAATTAAAATAACTAAATATCTTCTTCCTTTGACCATCACAATTGACTTGTATATATGTTGTATATATTTCCATATACACAACATAAATACTTTCCTTTAAATTTCTCTTCTCTTTAAAATTTAACATATACATTCAATACAATTATAACAATAATATCAAAACTTCTAGGGCATACTTTGGGATATTACAAAAGAATTTTATCATATTCAAGAAACAGATTCAGAGGCTTGTAATTAATAACAAGTCTCCTTTTTCCTCTAAAAACTTCTTATCATTTTTCCACATAAAAATGCTTGACAAGCTTAGTTAGACTTGGTAGGTTCAATCAATCCTTGTTGTAGTAAGGATTCACATTCTTTTCTGGCAAGGGCAAGATATAAGAGAGACATTTTAGGATGAAAAACCTTTGTAGGGTTTATATTTTGATTCTTTTTGAAAGGGAAAGAGATGAAGAACTCTGTATTCTTCCATAAAGGCTGTGGATAATAGAAATCAGCATGAGAATCAGCACAAAGCTGGAAGTAATGAAATCTTTATATCTTCAAAATCTAGTGAAAATTCTGACAGAGAAAAGATTCTCTATATATCAGTATAAACTTTAAAAAAATTATGATGAATTCCAGTAGGAAGAATTTGAAGAGTCTGAGTTTGCCGATAAATATCAAAACCTATCAGTAGGTCTTTATCTGAAAGAGATGAACTAAGAATATGAGTCTAAATAATACAGTTTGAAAAAAAACTGTATTTCAATCTTCTTCTTGGTGATCAATATGTAGAAAACACATTCTATCAGCTGCTCTGAAACTTTCGACAGGAGGCTTCCAATAAGTATCTAGTAATATAACATGATTCATCATGGATTTATGAGCTTCAGTATCCATGAAAGCTATAAGTGGAATGACTCTGTCATGCTTAGATGGAAGTATTGAAATTTGAACTAGAGGAGTCATCATTGAATGATCAACAGGATAAGCATAGAGTAATTGATGCTTTTGGAGATGATAAATAGAAAAATTATCATCTTAATCAGAATCAATAGAGCTGGATTCTGAATAAGAGTCATCATCATTAATATGAAGTGCCATAATCGTCTCTTGATCTGCTTCACTTTGTTCTGAAAGAACTGATTTGTCAGAAAGAGAGATTGAAGCTTGATTGATCTGCTGGATCAACTTTGTTGTTTTCATGGGCTTCTGAAGATATTTTTTTTTGCAAAATGTCCTTTTCCTCCACATGCATAACATCTATCTCCTGGACTTCTTTTTCTTTTTGAATAAGGAGATCTTCTTCTGAAAAATCTAAACTTCTTTCTTTTTTTGAATGGTTGAGACCATTTATCCTTAAAAAAAATCTATGAAATTTCTTTTGTGTAGGACAAATATATTTTTTCTCTTTACATTTGATGTTGAAAGAAGCTAGTTTTCTATAAGTATTTTGAAGAATTTTATCATACTTCATGAATTTCTTCATGCTTCTATGATTTTCACATAGTCTACCAAGTGCAACAAAAGTAAACTAGTGATTTTCTCCTAAAGAGATTTTTTCAAGAGGTCTGACCATTTACTGAATAGAACAATTAATGGCTGAAGTTCTTCAAATAAAGAAGTAACATATGAAGTAACATATACCTGCTTCATGCTAGAATCTACTAATACCATTTTGTTGTTTGTTGATGAGCTAGTTGCAAGGGCCACCCCCAATTCTTTTAGTATAATTTTAATTGGTCGATTCTTAATTAGCAAGAGGTAGATTTCACTATTGATAGATTTGGCAGCTGTGGAGTGATGCTTATCGGAGGACATAGTGGAAATGAATAAACTTTTTAACACTTTTGTATATTGCATGATTTTTTAGTTGTTTTAAGAGAAAAAATGTGTAATTTTAAAAGACATATAAAGAATATAGCAAAAAGATAAAAAAAAAAGGAAGCACCTTTGCAAATGACAAAAGAAAATGAGGAAATTACATAATATATTACTTTTTAATTTCTCTTTCTCTCAAAGTATATAATGATATATGTTATATATAATGATATATATTATATATATTTTTACTAAACAGTAATATATGATACATATACTTTCATTAAATAGGGGCATATTTATAATTTTATTAGTTTAGTAATTTTAAAGTTTAAGCTGTCACTTTTGTTTCGTAAATTCACGATTTTAAAAATATTATTTCTTTAATTTTGAAAAAAAAATATTGTAATATTTTTGAAAATGTAATTTTATTTTAAGTTAGATTTGTAATTACCCAAAGAAAATTTCGATAAAAAAAATTTAAAAAACTTATTATATTAGGTTAGAGTATTAACACAACTCATAAAAAGTACTTCGCTTTTGGACTTAAGCTAGACTTATAAATTAAATTAGAAAAAATGACACTATCCATTATATTTTTTAAAATTTTTATTTTTTTATTAGTGATATTTTAGTCATCTTATTATAAAATCATAATAAACTCATTATAAAACGTGTGAAATTTATTAAATTATTATAAATTCATTGTAAATTAATTATAAACTAATTATAAATTCATTATAAAATCTCTATAAATTAATAAAAATTTGATATTTTAATAAATATTTTATAAATTATGATATTTTAATAAATATTTTATAAATAATTTTTAATTTTTTTTATACTTTTGTCATAAGCCTATTAAATTGAATATTAAATAAAATAAAAACGAAAAATATAATATTGAAGGAAGCGAAGTTTGTTATTGATCGCTGTAGAGAAAAACAATTTTTGCCTGTTTCTTCTTCAACCTTTCTCAAAACCCTAGAGGTTAGAAGGGCCTTCTATAACTCTCTCTTCCTTCCAATCTTCTCGCGTTTCTCTTCGTTATCTTCTATCAAAGGCTCAATCTCAAAGAATTTCATTAATCAGACCCTATTCTATTCAGCTATGGTACCCTTTCTCTCTTTCTCTCTCTCTCTCGCCTCGTTATTGTTATGGAAATGATTTGTATTTTTTTTATCGTCTTTTTCTCAAAGTGTTACTTTTATTTTTCGATTCTCGGATTACTTAGATAATTATTCATTTGTACAAACTTGTTGTCAAAAATTTTTATTATATATATTTTATCTCTGTTATAAATTCTAATACTTGAATCCTTCTTGCAAGTTGGTTTCTTTCTTTTTTGTTTTTGTTTTGTTTTTAAATTTTTCCCAATTTCTGTTTTGCTTCATTTTCCTGTTGGTTTGTAAATACAATTCGGTTGTTATTGTATTCAGAATTTGAAGGTGGTCGAGTTTCTTTTACTGTTCTAATAAAGTCATTGTCATTTGTTTCCACAGGCTGCCAAGATTCTTGCCAACTTAATTGTAATGGGATCTGGTATTTTGGCTCGGGCATTTGTTCAAGCATACCGTCAAGCACTCGCAAGTCTGTTTAATCCTTTCATAATCTAATTGCCTGATATTAACCTCTTTCCATTTTAAACTGTCTGTATTGTGTTTTAGCATAGTGTTACTGTTTTTAAGGAAGGTTAGTATTAGGGCGTATTTACTTATGATAATAAATTATGTCAAACCAACGAGAGCATAGCTTTCTTATGGAAGTTTGCTAGAATTTTATTGGCAGGTGAAGATAGTAATTAATTAAGGTGAATATCGTTTTGCAGTCATTGGTGATATTATTTCACAAGTGGTACACCATCATTATAATTCCCACTACCTGAAAAGCAATAGATGGGGAACCATTAGGCTGTGGTAGCTTGAACCCAGGGAACTTAATTTGAAGTCTCATGTTTAAATAACTTGGCCATTCTCTCTGCAGACCACAATTTTTTTTTTCAAGACCGCATATTTTCCCTTTCTAACTATGGAGGAAAAAGTTAATTTTTCCATGTTGGTTTGGAAATGATTCTAGATTCTTTTAATCAAGTTATATAAGATTGAATAGCAATGCCTTTGAGGACTAGCTTGATTTTTTGCCATATATTATTGAGGATATTTGCATTTCGTGGCTATTGCAATATACATATACGTTTTCAAATGAACTAATTTTTACTGTTTTCAACATTAGAATAATTAAATGCATAATTGATATCTCCTTTTCCCTCTCATTTTTCAGATGTTATGATATCTGAAATTGAGACATAATTAAAACCTTGTTTTGGGGCTTGTCTCAACCATGTTATTACTATGGTCCCTCTGATTTTTAATATCTAGAAATGCAGTTTTGCTGCGTTCTTGACCTTAAACCACTTTATATTGTTTGTCTGACCTGGCAAATCTCAATCCTAATTGCACCATACTAGGACTGTGAGTAGTTCAAGGTGCACAAACAGTTGTCCTGTCAACAGGCTTTCCTCAAAATGCTGCTAGAGCTTTCTGAATTTCTTTACATTAGCTGCTACTTTTTTTTCATCTCTTCATTGATAGTATTTAAAATTGAATTGCTAATTTTTTATGCTTTTACCTTATTTTCACAAAATTGTTCAGTTTTTTTTATTCTCGTGGGACTCTAAACGCCTGTGTGGATTTGAGGGTATAAGAGTGGAGGGTAGACTTTTACCCTTATTTGGTAGGAAGTGTATAAATTAAATGAAGATAAACGAAAGGTAAGCCTTACTCTTCCTTACCTTTCAAATTGTAAAAAATTCTCGTACCTTAATTTGGATTGTAAGGAAGGAGAAGAAAAGTAACAAGTTATAAGAAATAGTGATTTATGTTTTTATCTTATTTTACAAAATTATTCAGTTTTTATTTCTTCTATTGGGACTGTAAGCCTGTTTGGACTGGAGGATAAAAAAGGGGAAGGGAGGATAGACTTTTACCCTTATTTGGCAAGAAGTATACAAATTAAATGAAGGGGAAGGAAGGGTAAGCCTTGCGTTTCCATACCTTTCAAATTGTGAAAATTTCTTATACCTATAAGGAAGGGAAAGAAAAGTAACAAGTTATAAGAAATAGTAATTTGCCTTTTTTATCATTTTAAATTAGATTCTTATTTTTTGACATGGCTAGCATTTTTGTAATTTCAATATTTATTCTTTCTTTAATGAATGCATATTTACCTTCTCCTCCCTCTCCTGAAAAGAGTCTCCAGCTCACCTCATCCAAACAAGCTGTAAAGTGTGAGAGTAGGTGTTCTCAGATGGCAGTTGTTACTGGAAACTTGAATATACAATTGATCTTTTTTTTTTCCCTCAAGTTTTTCATTTTTTTGCTTATTGATTGCTTCCTCCTTTTAAAAGACACTTTCCAGTGTAAATGTTTGTACCTAAAAATCTGGCCTTAATAAGGCTTCTTGAATTGTATGCATTTTCTAATCTTGACTTAAGAAGATGGTTTGAGATGTTCTCCGCATGATTGAATAAAAGTGACCATGCTTTAGTAGAAGCAACTTGTTTTCATGAATATAAGGCCCTTAGACCTTTTTCTGATTGTACTTTGATATTGCATGCTTCCAGAGGCTGGCTGTCCAGGCCCTTGCAGCATATATTTGTGAGAGGTGTAGGAAAGAAAGGTGAGATTTTGTAAATTAAAATAAAGGAAGGTAAAGGGAAGTAAAGGGAAGGGGTTGCCTTCATGTATTTGAGTTAAGGGTTGCCTTCATGTATTTGAGTTAACTTTATGATGGAAAGTAATCTAAATGAAAAATTTAATGCTTTGCCTATTGCTCTTAAGCTTTTTAAAGGAAAAAAAAATGAGTACCATTTGTAGAACATGAATAGTTATTACTGAAAGCTACTTTGCTTAATCTCCCCAGTGCATGAAATTTTCTGGGCTTAGATTGAATGGTTTGCAAGGTTAGAGCTGAATTATGAAACACCATTCCCTCAAATATCCAGGACTACTCCAAAATTGCGAGATGGTTACCTAGCCTCATAAAAACTTCCTTTAGGAGTTTGCAACCCAGTACCACTCAAAGCGATGGGCTTGGTGTATCGTCGGTAGCTCCAAGAATTTTGGAAGGAAGTGGATTGAGGGATGGAGTTTTGGGCTTGTCTGGTCTACATCTATCTTCACAGTCATAGAACCCTTGACCATTTTTGAGAGGCATCCTTAGCGTCTGACAGGTACATTAGACGGCAGCTTACACATGGGTGCTAATATGTGGATCTCATAATTTTCCAATGGCTCTTGCCAATCACATAGAAAACCTTTCAGGACATTTCTTTTACCTATCAGAAATGGGAAAAGAGAAACCTCTTCTGGATAGGTAGATTTCTTCTTATAAGTCGCCAAATTCCTCTCACAAGCGACCATCAAAATTTATTCTTAAGTCTAATCTAATTAGCAAATTTAGTTCCAATCTCTGTTGTTCATTTTGTCTAGCTCAGGCAGATCTTTTCAGAATTTGTGACTACTTAATTTTACATTCTTAAAGTTATTTAATGCTACTACTTCAGGGTCTGCATCAGCATCCTAATTCTGCAGGCTTCTAATTAAACTTTTTAAATGCAACTACTGGTTGCAGGATATTTATCTTGAAAATCTCTGCTAAAAATTTACTTCAACACTGTTTATGTTCCTCTATTGTATTGGCCTAGTGTTTTAGTTTCCTTTTTTGGCTATGCGAGAGTAGTTACTTGACCCCAATAACTATTCCTTGCCCGTACAAGTTAGTGAGGTTTTTGTTCTGGTGCAAGGAGCATGCTTGTGTAAAGCATCCAGTTTTGCAATCTTTCACATTTCTGCATGTCCATTGTCTCTAATAAATTTTGCATCATGTTTTGAACAATTTGGGTGAAAGCATGACTTAGGGGTGCACTCAATTGGATGACAATTATTGCAATTAGTGTATATATCTATTATGTTCTGATTGAATGGCATTTAATTTTGATGTAGATGCCTCAAAAACTGGTGTTGCCCAAGAGACAATTCAAAATACAATTCGTAGGGGAAGCAAAGTCATGACAGAACAAGAGGCTCGGCAGATTCTTGGTGTAACGGAAGAAACTGCTTGGGAGGAGATAGTGAAGGTAGGCGCTTCTTTGCTTTTATAGTTTTCTAGTCTTAAATTGGAGATAGTCATAAAACATATTTCTTCTATCTCTACAGAAATATGACAGTTTATTTGAGAGGAATGCCAAGAACGGAAGCTTTTACCTTCAGTCAAAAGTACACAGGGCTAAGGAATGTTTAGAGGCTGTACATCAAGGCAAAAGCGAGGGTAGTACACATAGCTGAGAATTTGGCATAGATCCTTCATATGCACATACTGACCCCCTTGTATAATTATTTTGTTCCAATGAGATGTCCTCAAAGATGAGAACTGATGTATACAAGTTTGTCTTGATTTTCCTTGCCCGAGAATTTTCCTTGCCCGAGAATTTATTGAAACTTGTCACTGTTTACGGAAAATTAGCCTAGTATTTGGTAAGTGATCTTAATAACGTACACTGTCAAACCCATGAGCTTTTGTTTTCAAATTTATCAGTGATCAAATTGTGTAGATGGGAAGTCATTTATCTAATCATTCTATCTAAACACTCATTTTAAGTTATCAAGTACTTTTATTGGTTCTGCTACTATTTACACATATACAATAAAATTCCGAGTTTGACTTGCTTTTAATAACGTGTTTGCTTATTTTCAGATGTATATAGCAAATAGATATGTGTATTTGAAGATAATGGTCAATGTTGGTATACAGTTCCTTTTGAGATTATTTGATGTTAAGATTTGTGAAGGTGGAAAGGAAACTTTTTGAAGAATGGTATTGCTTTTGCGTTGATAAGTTGGTGGATTCTATACTTTTTTTTTACACCCACTATAATCTATCATCTTTTTTTCTTTTTCATTATTTCATTACTTTTGCATATTTTGCAGAAATCAAACACAGAAAGGTGGTTCATGAATCGACCTCTATGCCTATATTTTATTCACTTGTTTTTTAGCTATTTTTACTTTGTGAATCAAAGTTTTGCTACACAAATATATAATTAATTAATTAATTAATTGTTTATCCTTTTAATTCTGAGAACAATAAAGGCAAAATAAAAATAAAATTACTTTTGAGTCGTATTAATGCAAAATAAGGTGATGAGTATACTTATTTCTTCTTTTTTTTTATCTTGTTTAATTAAATTATTAATTATAAAATACCCCTTGAAATTTATTTAAGCACGCACTTTAATCTTATAATTTTTAAGCTAGCAATTTTTAGTCTCTTAGATTTATCACCAACTCAATATTTAGATTTATAATTTTTTTCAATTTATGACATTCTAATTTAGATTGCATTTTAAAATTATTTTTCATTAAATATAATATATACATATGTGTCAATTCTTTATATTTAAACACACATTGAAAATGGTTAACTGCTGAAGGAATTTTTTTTTATGTTATAATGTAAATATTTAATGATTGAATTATTAATTCACTGATATATTAATTGCTTATTATTAACTTCTTGTACATAGATAGATTAGAGAGAGAGAGAGAGAGAGAGAGAAAGAGCTTTGGCAAACAGACTTTCAAGAAGGGTCAAAATTGGCAGGTCAATATTTTGTATGTTTACTAGAAAGAGACGTTGAAAGAAAATCCCAATCACAACTCACAATAAAAAATAAATAAAATTAACTTTTTTTTTTAAAATATATATATATATATATATATTTTTTTAACAGCTTGAACTCTGGCAGCCGCAGAAACCACAATTTCTATGGTCAATTGCCACTTAAATTGTACATCCATGACCTATTTTTTTAATATTAGTTTATATTTCTATAATTTCTTGACTTTTCTTATGATATAATCCTTTATAGTTTCTAGAATTTCGTTTCAAACATAGAATATTCTTCATTAATGTCTAATCCATTAGTTTTTTATGATGAATCTGATGCTTCATTCATCCTCAAAAACTTATAAAATTTTCAATTAAAAGAAATTTCTATATATTTTTTTCTTCATTTTCCTTCTTTCGCATTGAAATTTTCCCAAAATGATGAAAATTATTAGAATTTTTAAATTTCTTATACAGTATAAAAAATAAATATTTAGTTAGTCAGTCAATTGCTGATTTAATATGAATATATATATATATAATCTCTTATAAAACCTAAAATTAACTTTGCCTTTTTAATTATAGAAATAACAAAAATTATCATGCCAGTAATAAAAATAAAGGCCAATTTGACACAAAATAATAATTTTCAGATACATTAATATTTTAATGTTTCTTAAGAATATTGATAATTAGTTCAATAAATATTGAAATCCTTTCCTCAAACTTGTATTATGTTTCCATTTAAATTTATTTACTTGTATGTATTTTTAACTCAATTTAAATATAATTGAAATTATTATTATTTTTCTGAACGAATTTAAGGACAGAGAATTTTGAGATAAAAATGGTAAATAAGTAATTTTCGAAGAAAAAATACAAAAACTTTTTAATTTCTCCCAATTTGTTTAAGTAAGAAGCTTTGAACAATATAAAAGAGGAGAAAAAGCTGGTAACTATTGTATCCCAATGATTACCAAACATGGAATATAGCAACTTTCCACCTCTACATTATAAAAATATTATTACATCCTCTAAAATATTTTTTTAAAAAATAAAAATAAAATAAAATTCTATTTAATAATTGAAATGATTTAATTAAGCATTAATAGATTTTTATTCCCTCAATCCTCTGAGTGTAGGTTGGGCTGTCATTATATGCATTTAGAAAAAAAAAAAAGAAATTCTATTTCTCCATTAATGTATATTATTATAAAAATAATTACAAAATTTTAAATTTCTCAATATCTAATTTGCAATATTATTTTTAAATTATTAGAATTTATTAATGGCTAAAACTCAGTCTTAATTCTTATTAAAATATTTTAGATTAAATTATATTTTATCTTTTAAAATCAATTAATATAAAAAATATAAATAAAATATTTAAAAATTACAAAATTTTTTTATACTTTTAATTTTTTTATGATAATATAGCAAATTAAAATTATTAATTTTAGGAATAAAAAATAAAAAAAAAATATTTTAATTTTTTCAATTATGTGTATGAAATTCATGAAGGAAGAGAAATAAAATGAGCAAATCACCAAACTCACCTACACATCTACCCTCTCCAACATCGACAAAGACATTAACAAATAATAATAACACCTCGTTTTTTCTCTCTGTTTTTTTTAATCTTTTAATTATTATTATAATTTTTTTAAAAAAAATAATTAGTTAAATTTTAATAATATGATAATATAATTACAATAACCATTTTTTAGAAGCTATTACGCGCTTTTCTCTCATCTCTTTCTCTCTAAATTCTCCAAAAAATTTTCTTTTTTCGTTTCTCTCTCTCTCTGTCTCAAACAGAGCACTGCCTGCCAAGCCAAGCCAATTTGCTAAAGCATCGTCAAATCTGAGCTTTTGCCGTTTGGGGTTTCGATTTTGATCTTCTTTTGTCTCAATCGGACCTGGGTTTGTTTCATTTCTCTATATTTTCTCTTATTCAGATCTATCTCTTTCTGCCTCTGCTCCTTTTCTTGAATTTTGTAATTTTTTTTCCAGCTGCAGTTTTACCTTATTGGTTCTAATTTAGGGCTTGAATTATGCATTTGTTGATGTTTAGCTTTAAATCTTTCACTCATAGGTTGGTAGGTTTTGTTTTGTTTTGTTTTTTCAATTTTTGATTTGGTTTTGTAAAAAGATCTAATGCCCTGATTAGCAAATGCTGATCTTTAATGTTAGATGATTGATCCGTTCAATATTGTTCTTATTATTAAAATTTAGTAGCTTAAATCAATTTTTTTTGTTATGTGGATTATATCTGTATGATGTGGAATTAGGGGTAATTTAAATTTGCTGTTTTTCAGCTTCGAAGCTTTTTGATCATAGTTGTTTTTATTCTTTAGTTGTTCAATATTCTTCAAACTTCGTAGTTTGATATGCAAATCATTTTCTGCCTTTTTTTTCCCATTCATTTTCTTGTCAAGTCAAAATCAAATTCAGAATAAATCTGTGGTTTGGCTAATATTATGACTAGGATTACTTGATTCTGTATAGGTATTGTTGTTACTTATAGGTAAGGCTGGGGTGGATTGATTCTATACAGGCTATAGTTGTTGGTGGACTATCAAATGTTATTAGTGTTAGATTATTATTGAAATTATTTTGCTTCAAATGCTGTATTTTTTTTACTCTGATTTTTGTGCGTAATCTGTGTTTCATGATTTATTTATTTTGTTCTTTTTGTAAAAATCTAATCAATTACATTTGTTGTGAACAGTGCGTAAAAGGGGTATTTGAATTGGGTTGCGTGATTGGCACTGCTAGTAGAGATCACTGCTCGTGACAATGAAGAAGGTCTTTGATCAAACTGTTAGAGACCTGTAAGCATGTTGTTTATTTCCTGAATGTGGCTTGAATCTACATATTAACTGTTAGCATTCAGATAGTAACTTGAATCTCATTTAGTGTCTGGAGAGGCAAACAAGAATTGAATCTGTAAATTAATTGTTAAATTTTGTCTGTAAAGAAATAGGGGTGTGTATTAGGATAACCGCCACTGAGATAAAACTTGAAGAACTTTGAACCAGTTAACTTTAGTTAAATATATATTAATTAATATGTACTGGAACAATATTTGCCTAATGGTTACTTTTTTTTGTTGTTGTTGCAGCAAGAGAGAGGTCAACAAGAAAGTGCTTAAAGTTCCTGGAATAGAGCAGAAGGTAAAATTTTTCCTTCCTCTTATGTTAGTTGTCAGTGCAGTCGAGGAGTTAAAGTTATCATTGTTTGTGAAATGGATTTTAAATAATCATTACATGCAAAACTATCTGCTGTTACAAAATATAATTCTTGTTCCTTTTTCTTCAGATTCTTGATGCGACTAGCAATGAGCCATGGGGTCCTCATGGAAGTCTCCTTGCAGATATTGCACAGGCTACCAGGAATTAGTAAGTTTGACCAGTTAATTTACAGATTCCTTTCTTTTATGTACTTGTTGTAAGGAATTCATTTTTAAACATCTCCATGCAGTCATGAATACCAGATGATTATGGCAATTATTTGGAAACGAATAAATGATACTGGAAAAAACTGGCGGCATGTCTATAAGGTTTGTATTTTTCTTTTCTATGCATTTGTTTTATGACTCTGCGTATTTTTGTTAATTATTGCATCGGAAAAATGCGAATAATGAAACTGGTGTATGATCCCCTTCAAGGTGATCCTATTGTAAGATATGACATGATCTCTTCAATTTCAGATGGACAATGCGCATTACTAAATGCTATTAACCTTGAATAATTGGCATATGCCACTTTTGTTTTCGACATTACATTGTAACAGATAACTGAATACTTTTGCCTGGCTCCAGGCTTTGACCGTCTTGGAATACCTTGTGGCCCATGGATCGGAGCGTGTCATAGATGAGATAAGGGAACATGGATATCAAATATCGGTAAATTTCCTGTTCATGAATGCTGCTTGTGAACTATTTTCTGTTGCCACATCTGCATACCAAATATCATACACATTCAACTGTAATATTATTTTTATTCTCTTGCGTTATAGACATTATCAGATTTCCAGTACATTGATTCCAGTGGAAGGGACCAGGGTAGCAATGTCAGAAAGAAATCTCAGAGTCTTGTGGTCCTGGTGAATGATAAAGAAAGGATTATTGAAGTTAGACAGAAAGCTGCTGCTAATAGGGAAAAGTGAGTTCTCTTGAAGAAAGTATTGTAGAAGTTTCATTTCTTGTCTTATCTTAGTCTGCTTTTTTTGCTGGCTTTTTTCATGAACATGGTTGCTTATTTCTCACTATATTGGGCAATACAATTATTTTTTATAGTAGTGTATGTTTCAACATGTTCTACATAGCACAAAAAAAAAAGTAATTGAATGGAAACATAGCTCTTCCTAAAAAAAATTTCTTTAACTGACATCACAACACAACTATTGCGACTTTGATAGGTTTCGCAGCACTTCAGCTGGTGGAATGTATAAGCCTAGTTCATATTCAAGTACAGGAGGATATGGTGATAGATATGATGATGACCGTTATGAAGGTCGTTATGGAAGCAGGGATGAGGATCGAAATGGTTATGGTTATGGAAGAGAAAAAGATTACAGCTATAGTGATGATCGATATAGTAGATATGGAGACTTGCATAGTCGTGACGGAGATCGTTATGGAAGAGATTATGAAGAGTACTCCAGCAAAGATGGATACAGGGATGATGAATTCCATGGAAGAAGTCGAAGCATTGATGACTGCAGGAGTTCTGATAGAGACCGTGGCTTTGAAGATGATGGTCAATTTTCGTCTCGGTATTGTCACTTCTTTTTCTCTATAAAGAACTAAATGTTTTAGCAGGTGTGCATAATTCAAATTCACAATGAAAACAAAAAATTAACTATTAGTCATTATTAGTCATTGATATTAGCTATTTTAAGAACATCAAAACATTCTATCTTGGTATCTTTGTTCTTCTTTTCTTTTATTGAATCATGTGTAATGTAGGACAATTTGCAACTTTGGGTATTGAGGCTAGATTTTGGGCTATTCCTTGCAACAGTAGAATACTGTCGATGAACAGTAATATTACCCATGAATGGTAGAGAATTTAGGCTTCAAACCCAAACTTCCTTTGGTGTTAGAACCAAGGTGCCAAAGGCATCATGGATAACACCTAGGGTGGAATAGCACCACAATCCAAGAAGCATAAATGGTTGTATTTTATTTAACAACAAATTGATTGAACACATTTCAAGTTACTGTTATATGTAGACTGAGACTAATCCAAAATGTTCAAGAATATTGGACTTAAAACTACTCCTTAATGTTTAAGAATTTAGAGATTGAAAGAAAACTAGAAAGTACAAAGTCATCCTAAACCAACAAGGACTCAAATTAAGGCATAAAATATGTTTTCCTTAAGAAATCTGGATAAATTTTCCAGAAACACTGGAAATTGCAAAGTACAGGCATGAAGTAATGATCCACCAGCTTAGTTATTAAAATAAGACTCTACCAGGAATAGGTGGTATGCTATGGTGTTCCAAATAAACCTAATGAACTAGGCCAGAATTTTAAGACTATTGAGTTAATGATAAAGAGGATCCTGAAATAATGAATATTAGATAAAAAATAATATAGCCATATATCAAATTGCCTTACATGGATTTTGGAGTTGCAAGAATTATTAATATTTAGGATATGTAAAATCAGAAAAAATTAAAAGTGGGCCATGAATCAGTAGGGAGTCTGTTCTAGTTGGGAGAACCATTCTGATTTGAGATTCTATCCACTTCTTTTAACCTTGTCATCTTGACTTGTTACTCAAGTTAATTTAGTTATTCATTTGAACACTTTAAAAGCATATTTATATTGTTGAATGGAAGATGTTATAAGAAAGCCTGCTCATCCTAAATAAGTTTTTTTTTTTTTTGAGAAAATGTTATGTCTCCTGGGAGAATGGTCCAAGTCAGTGCATGAGAAAGGAGTTACTTTGAGCATGCATGCTGGTGTGTTGCTAGGATGTCTAGAACAGCTGATATGCTTGCCCATAAATTTTGTTTTATTTTGTAATTTAGCAATTGCTCTGCAAATCTTTATCATGCCATTACCTGAATAAGAAATTTTATTTTTGCCTTATTTCTCTGCAGTGTTAGTGGTGTCAAAGCTGATGATCAAACACAGGATGGAAGGTAAATCGTAATGGATATATTCTTAACTTGCTGACATTGTACTAAAGTTGGTACACTTTGTAAGATTAAATTCATTATTCGTGTGCATTTCCAGGAGACTTGAGCGAAAGTTTTCTGAACAAAATATTGCTCCTAGTTATGAAGAAGCTGTAAATGAATTCCGAAGCCCTGCTCACAGTGAAAGGTATCAACTTTTGTGCCATGGAAAAAAGCTGTAGGAATCTTTTCACCGTCATGTTTACTAATTAGATTAATTCTGATCCTCTATTTGAGAAAGGAATGGAGAAACTTCAGCAGCATCTGCTCCTGGAGTTTCTTCTCCGCCAGCTCCAAGGGCTTCACCACCTGCTCCGAAAGATGCTTCTCCATCTGCAAGCAATAGTCCAAGTCAAGCGACTGCTGGCTTTAGTGCATCTGTGTCTGCAGGTCAGGGAGTTGAGGTGGCTGATGAATTTGATCCACGTGGTCCTGGATCAGGTACAGAGACTTATGAATACATGTTTCTTGACTATTATTGATATTTTCGTGTTTCAATTATTGTATCTCATTAACTTCATCATCAAATATTGTTTCACTTGCTGAGTTGGAGAGTTTAACAAGGGTAGTGACATGTGTTAATGTCCAAGTTAGGCATAATTACATGGTATAACAGTTTGAACCATCAAAATGTAATATTTGTTTATGTTGATGTTAGATGTCTATACCATTGAATTGAAAGTAAAATTCGCTTTTAGGAATAATAAATTCTCTAGGTAAGCTGCTCACTGTCTTGTGGGTGTCAATTCACACGGAACTCTTTCATCTTGGTGAATCATATTATTTCGACATAATTAACATATGTTCAGGGCATTTCTATATTTATGCTGAACCAAAATCATTAGCAGTGAGCTGCAGTTCCCTTGATGCTATGATTGAGTTAGAAACTTGCCATATCATACCCTTTATGACTTCAAATTACATTTGTTTGTCTGGCACAAATTGCACAGTGTGATGCATTTTCGGTAAAATGCAACATTGATCAATAAAAAATTTGAGGTTAATTTCACATTCTCCGCTAAACTTTTACTGGTTCCAATTTCATCATTGAACTTTGGTGCTAATGATTTTAGTGGCAACAATGTGGTCCTTGTACTCTTATCACAAATCATTGCTTGAGCAAGATGTTCTAGCTTTCTTTTTGGACTGTTGGTTTGTAGTGTCATGATAGGGTGGTATTTTATGTTATTATGGAAAAATGGTTTAGCTTGGGTCTTTTTGCTGTTACTTTGCTAGAAACATTCACCTTTATGAGAAACTAATGTCTTTTTGTCATTTTTATGACAGCAGGTTTTGTTGCCACAGCTTCTCCTGCTGCTGCTACCTCAAACAATGCTGAGATGGATTTACTTGGCTCTCTGTCAGACTTTGCTGCAAATCCATTGGCCATCATGCCAGTAGCCTCTGCAACTGCTACATCTGAAGTTGATACCCAGTCAAACTTTTCAGGGTCCACATTTGCTGCAACACAGCCAGCACCTAATGTTATGAATCAGGTACATAAGATGTTAAATATTGTGAATGTGTGAATTCCATGTCTTCAATGGAACACTTGTATGGGATTCAATTAGGGGAGACCCCAAGAATATTCCCTTTTGTACTTGCCTGTGTTACATGGACTCGTTTAAGTGTTCAGTTTGGACGGTCATCAATGCTGTGAACATTTTTCATATTCTGGTGTGCCAGATGAAATTGGACTTCAGTCCAACATCATGTGGTCTGGTTGACATGGTACATGCATAAAATGATCATGTTATAGATGTGTTATGGTCATGACAGAGTTCATTTGAAATTTTGAATATCATTGATTTCTGTGTGGTTGCAAACAAGATAGGCTTATTTTAACGAGATTTGGATTAGGTAAAAAATTTGAATAAAATTCTATAAAAATAGGTTAAGGTTTTTTAGTAACTTGACCCTGCTGAAATTATATAATGAAATTGGGGTGAATCGTATTAGTGTTATATCTGCTCTGATAAAATTGCTGCTGTGGTACGTGCTAATTTAAAAGAATGCATAGCAACAGTATTTTGCCCTCACTATAATTCGTGTCCTTTTAGGTTTAGTTTCATAAACTTATGATTGAATCTTGGTATGTTTACTGAACTTCAATTTGTACTGGCAAAATCACCAGGCTTTCATTCATTTCAATAGAAGTCAATTTTGTTAAATGCTTCAGACACTTGGACAGTTTTTATTGAATGACCAGGTAGAGAGCTGCTTTGTTAGGAAATTTTTACTTGGTTATCATGTAAAATATCTCAATGAGATTTTACCAAAATTTAGTAATGTTAGCCTTTCGAAACAAAATTAGGAGTGGTTTTTTTTTCCCCTCACTTATGTGTTGTAACCCTAGATGAAATTGAACACATCTTTTTTTTCATGGTTAGTCATTGTCTTGGTGTTTTGAAATCTACAATTGTAATTGCAAAATATTTGCTTGCAGCCTTTTGAAGATCCATTTGGTGACTCTCCTTTCAAGGCTCTCCCTTCCTCTGATGATAGAATATCTGTGCAAGCGCATGCTCCTGTCTCAGCTGCAACTTTCCAGCCTATAGTGAGTCAAAATGCTGAAATATCCCCCACTGGACCACATGAAACCATGAATAACTTCAACTTTGGAGACACATTCTCTGGGATGACTTATCCAGAACCTAATGCTCAACCAACTTCAACAGACTCACAGTTTTCGTTACAGGAACTTCCAACTTCACACCAGGAAACAGATATTCTGGCTGGCATCCTTCCATCGGCAGGTCCACCTTCTGTAGCTACACAGGCTGGTTTTTCTGCTGTGGCTAGCCAACCTTCAGAGCCGAGTGCTAGTATTTATGGAAACTACAATTCGCAGGCTGGATCTATGGCACCTCTATCTCCAAATATGGGTCATCACGCTGTACAATTCAGCAGTGGAAACTTCCTCCCTTCTTCAGCTCCTATACCTTCAAACATGGATCCACAAACTCTAGCTGGATCAGGGACACAGTTTAACAGTGGAAATTTATTTCCCCAAGGCGCTCCGGCGCCAGTTGTCTCATCTGTTCCTCACCATACAGCAGTTGGATCTCCTTTGCAGTTTAACAATGGAAACTTTCTACCACAAAAGGGCTCTACTGCCCCATCTGGCCCTCCACCTGCTCACCACACTGCAGCCGGGCCAATTCCACAGTTTAACAATGGAGGCTCTGCTGTTCCGAATGTCTCACAAGCTGCTCAACATACTGCAACAGGACCAACACCACAGTTCAACAATGGAAACTTTATGCCGCAACAAGGGTCTGCTACCCCTGCTGTCTCACAAGCTGCTCCCCATTCTGCAACAGGACAAACTCCACAGTTTAATGATGGGAATTTTATGCTACATCAGGGATCTGCTGCTTCTATTGTTTCACAAGCTGGCTATCAAACTCCAGCCAACTCTGCTGCTCAAAATAATAATGATGTCCTGGGCAACTTATTTTCCCCAGGGCCAAACATGGCATCTCAGCCAGCTCTTGCATCTTCAACAGGATCACTTGCATTAGTTCCACAACCATCAAAGGACAAATTTGAGACCAAGTCCACAGTTTGGGCAGATACACTGAGCAGAGGGCTGGTCAATTTGAATATCTCTGGGCGTGAGTACTTTGAAATATTTTATTCTGCAATGTTCATTGAAAGTCTTTGGTAATTAATCAATAATTTGTTGCACAAGAGATTTAACATTGTCTGCTTTGCATACCAGCTAAAATCAATCCATTGGCTGACATTGGAATTGATTTTGATGCCATGAATCGCAAGGAAAAGAGAATGGAAAAACCAACAGCATCTCCTGTTACATCTACTGTCACCATGGGTAAAGCTATGGGATCTGGTTCTGGTATAGGCCGAGTTGGTGCAAATGCTCTTAGGACTCCAAATCCTATGATGAATTCTGGCATGGGCATGGGTGCAGGCGTGAACATGGGCATGGGTATGGGTGGAGGTCCTGGTTCAGGAATGGGTATGGGAGGTTATGGAGGCATGAATCAACCCATGGGAATGGGAATGGGCATGGGAATGAACATGGGCATGAATGCAGGAATGGGGATGAATATGGGAATGGGACAAGGTGGCCATATGCAACCTCCTGGATCGGCCATGCCTGGTGATTATAACCCCATGATGGGCACAGGTGGTTACGCTCAACCACCAATGGGCACAGGTGGTTATAATCAACAGCCATATGGTGGAGGCTATCGATGAGTTTGAGCTATTTTGTTATATTAGTGTAATGAATACCAGCTATCTTACGGGGATATAAAAGAGATGGCATAGCACCCAACGTTACAAATTGAACGAGCGTAATAGTCTCATTTACGGTTTGAGAAAATATATTTCGGATTGATAGTTGTAATCTTCTAAAATGTTGGTTGATGGGAATCCATCCTTTTGTATCTAACTGTTGATTGAATGCCATTCATTTTGGGTCGTCGGAGTAAGTGTAGGGGCATTGCTGATTTTCAGCTGTTGTGAATTTGTAATACAGTGAGGATAACCTCTCAGGTTGTCGACCCTCTTTTTATTTTTGTGGCTTATAATTTTTTTTTGTAACTTGTCAGATTTATAATATGCTTTGGTTATTCAAAATACAATAAATCAGAAAAATTCATTTGTCAGCTCCATTTATTAATTCCGTCCCATGATGCTGTTGTTTATTTTCCAGTTTTGTGTGCAAAACTTAGTTGTTGGGTGTTGAATGTTGTTGCTGGTTCTCTTTGGAATTAAAATCTCATTAAAACTGGAGAAAGGTTGAGAATCTGATTCTCATTTTATAAATTTCACTACAATGATTGCTTAAATAAATCTAAGTAGGGAATATGAATCTCATTTCTTTATTATATGTACTTCGAAATTGATCTCAATCCACGCCACGTGATATGGGGATAACATTTTGTTTTGAGGAAATTACACATGTTACGATTTTCCTTAGGTGGCTTTTCAAATTTATGGGGAATTTTTTTTCCAATTTTGTATATGCGCATGCCTTTTTTTTTTTTTAGTTTTACATTTTTTTAGATGATGTTTTTTATTTTTTTCTGTTTTATTTTTTATTTATTTTTTTTCAAAAATAATTTTTTATGTTATCTTATCAATATACACAAAATATATATATATACGCATCATATATATAATATATATACGTAACATATATAAAATATATATAACAAATAATATCCACGTAGCATACACCAAATAACAACATCTAAACATTTATCTAATATCTATATAATTTTTTAAATATTTTTTTAACTTTATTTTAGTTAATTTTTTATTCATATAATATCTATATAAAATATACATTACTTACATAATAAATACATAATATATACACATTATCTGTCAAACATTTGCCAAGCATACAAATAACATCTATCAAATATCTATATAATATTTACATAACGAAATTAATATTTTTTAATTTTTAATTTTTATGTCTATAATATGTAATTTTGTTTTAAAATATATTTAATAATTTTTATTAATATATTTTTATATATTTGGCTTTTTATTTTTATTTTTTAGTGTTATTTATAATTTGTAATCAAAATTGAAGTTTTTTTCCTTTATAAAATTAATACATTTTATATATTGAAAATATAATTTAAAATATTAATTTTATTATTTTATTGGAATATATTTATTTAATAATAAAATTTAAAAAAAGATAAAATTTGAAATAAAATATTAATTATTGTGAGAGATGAGATATTTTTTTATAAAAAAAAATTATTTTAGTGAGGAATAAGATACTTTTGAAAATTCACTCTAATTTTTTTTAAAAAATATAAATATTTTTTTTTATATTATTTTTGAAATAAAGTTTGTTTTTGTAGTTAGTTTTGTAAAAATAATTTATTTTCTCACTTAAAAATAATTTATTTTCTTTACTTGTTTAAAAAAGCCTCGTTTTCCATTCTTATCTCATCTATACCAGCTACTTTTTATTATGAACCAAACTTTTCAAATATATGTGGTGATTGGATAATACTTGGTTTGGAACATGTATAATAAGCAAAGTTAGTGAAAGTCTCAAAAAAATTTTGATCTCATCACCTCCCTTAGTTTTGGGTTCAATTTTATTTCTGCAAAACTCGTGGAAGGAGATAGTTCATTCCAGTATCTAGATCGTAGTCCAACTCTTCTTTAGAAAATGTAATTCAACAAGTAACAAAAATAGTTAGGCAAATCACCATAAATACATATCCAATTCTAACATAAACCAAAGATGAGCAATCTAATTTTCACATTAGAATTGTGCGCCAACTTAATTAGACTGAGTTTTACTTTATTTGAGTTAAACTCGAGTCTAGCTTTGTAGTCTGTAGCTCCGCTCAGCTCAGCTCTAGCCCAAGTAATCAAGCCTCAAATTTTCATCAGGATAGATTTTGCGCCGATTATTTTTAAAATTTTTTTTTGCTTTTAAACAACACCATTTTGGAAAAATATCAAAATGCCACCATTTTTATGTTAAGCCATAATAATAATAATAATAATAATAATAATAATAATAAAAGCTTTAGATAGAGTATAGTTGGCCTAATAATTTTCTAAGCCAAGTCTACCTAGTACAAAATTTTTAAACAACAACTTAAAGCTTGGTTTGGTTTTTGAAAAATTCAACCTAATCATACCCTAATTGCTAGAATTCTGTCAGGTTGAGCTAGATCTGTAGGTTGATTTATAACCTATTTCTTCACATACTTTCAATCTAGTTCTGTCAGTAAAAACATATTTGGTAGTTTTCAGTTAAGTATTAAATTTTCCAGTTAATTATAGTGATATACTTAAATTTTATCTTTTAAAATCTCAAAATTTGAGTCAAAGATTTTGTGAAATACTATATTTTATGGATTCCAAACTAAGTGAGTTCTTGATTTTAGTTAAAAGTGATCAATTATATATGTTTACTTAGAGAGGACTCCTATTCTTTTTTTTAATCCTTTTAAAATTTATTTTGCCTAAGCCTAAAATATGATTAAAAAACTTTTCCGGAGAAATTGAATTTTATTAAGGAAAAAGATGATTTAAATATTATTTGTTAAGCCAAATTCTTATACCCATCATATTTAAATATTGTATCTAGTCTATCCTCTTTAAGCCAAATTAAATATTTTTAACTTGTGATTCTTTTGTTTAAAGTAACCCTAATAGCTATCTTATTAAGGTTGATTGTCTTTTGAAATATTTTCTTACTATCAAAATATATAAAGAAGCTCAATTGAAGATAGATAGTAAACTAAAAATACCATAGCTCCTACAAATAAACCTTCAAAATTAAGTTTGAGTTTGGGTAAAAACATAAATATAAAAAAAAATTGATGAGAGAATGAAATAAGTACAGTTATGAAACTTAATTTAGAATTAAAATTTAAAATTTTGATTGTTTAAATTTTTGTATATCAAATCTTGAGAATTGATAGGCCTGTTGTGAAGAAGTTAATTATTGTTGCTCAAGGATAAGCAACGAATTAAGTTTAGAGTTGATAAAACCAAGTTTTGTACACTAATAATTGGTTATTCTAACTAGATTTCTAAACCTATCAATCGAATTTAATGTGTTTCTTTATTGAATTTATATAATTATTAATTGGAAGTGTGATTTGCACAATTTGACCAAGAATAGATGAATAATTGGAAAGAACTAAGAGACAAAACAAAAGGGAAGAAAATCAAGTCGAAACAGAAGAGAATTCAACTCCATGGTCGTGGGAACAAAAGTCCAAGCCCCCGGACTTCATCTCAGGTTTGTCCAAGAAAGGGAGAAGAGAAAGTGAAAAATCCAGAAGCCAATGATCAAGTTCATGGTCATAGCATTTAAAAGCCACACTTGTGGAGTCTATTCAACTTCTACCTGAAAGAGAACTTGTTGTTGAGGTGCAATTAAGCACAGTCGCGGCTTCTATCTAAAAGAGAACTTCAAGAGGCAATTGAGGTGCAATTAAACACAATTGTAGGATCCAAATCAAGAAATAAGTCCCCAAATCTACAAAGTCAATTTGGGGATCATAAGGCTGCTACAAACTCGATTTTTATGCAACTTCTATTATAATTTGAATTCCTCAAAGACTATTGACAGTAAATTGAAAATTACAAAACTCAAATTAATGAAACTTTAGTGCGCCTTAATAACAAAATGGTGGACAAATGTGAAATTACAAAGCAACAAAAATAATTAAATTCCTGAGGACCTTAATGGAAGATTGGTAGACAAATGCAATATCACAAAGCAACATAAACGGTTAAACTCCTGAGGACTTTAATGGCAGAGTGGTTAACAAATGTGTAATTATAAGAAAGCAAAAATAATTAAACATCTAAGGACTCTAGTAACATACTAATGGACAAATGTGCAAAAATATGAACAAAACGAACAAGGTGAATTGGCTAAAAAAACAAGGAAATTTTCTTGAAATCGACTAAGCAATTGAAACAGAAAGAAAATTGTGTCCTCGATTATTGTTGTTTCGCATCATGATGCCCTTGTCTTCTGTCCTTGTTCTTCTTCAACTTTGTTGTTTTCTTCAAATCACATCTTTTCCTCTGATGAGTAACAGGTGGGTTGGCTTCTTCAACTGTCTTCCTCAACTTTGTTTTCCCTACAATCCATGTCCTTTGCTTCTTCCTCTTGACAGTTACTATGTGGGTCAGCTTCCTCAAATGTATTCCATAATACACCTGATTCCTCAAGTTTTAGAGATGGGCTTCAACTATTGATTTTTGGCAGGGCCCATTATTTTTCTTGGTGCAAATAAAGTTATGTAGATTCTATATGTATTTTATATATGCTGTGTATATATTGTATATATATTTGTATATTTCATGTGTATATTGTGAATATGAAAAAAGTAATCTGCTCGAATAATTAGTCTGCCCTAGAAACCTTTAGAGTTCATTCTTATTCTCAGATGGCTTAGCTTCTAGAATGGCTTTATCTTTATTTCTATTGACCTCCACTCCTCTCTAATGCACCAAGAATCCCAAAAAAAATCTCAACTTGCACCCCGATGGCACATTTCAAAGGATTCAACTTTAGCTTATGTAATATCATTCTCTCAAAGCTTTTCCTGAAATGACCTATGTGATCTTTAGCCATTTCTTATTTGACCACAATGTCATTATTGTACACCTCACTTGCCAATCCTATCATGAAATATAGTGTTCATTGCCATTTGGTAAGTGGCATCGGCGTTCTTCAAACTGAACGATATGACTAGCCACTCAAATGTCCCAATGGCCCTAGGACATCTAAAGGAATGTCCTCTTCAGCAATCAAGATCTGGTTATAACCAGAGAAATCATCCATAAAGAAAATCAGTTCATCCTTGGCTATGGAATCAATCATCATATCCGCAATGGGCATCACATATAAGTCTGCATATAAGTCTTGAAGTCTACACATACTCATAGTGTCCCATTCTTCTTAACTACAGGGATATATTGGATAACCATTTTGCATATCTGGTCATTCTAATGAACTTGGCTTTTAAAAGTTTTCTATGTCCTGCTTTACCTTGAACTCCACCTTCTTATACATCCTTCTTAGTGGTTTCTAGTGAGGTTGATAGCCATACTTGATGGGCATATGTTCCATAAGCTTTCTATCTAACCCAGACATCTCTTCGTAACTCCAAGCAAAATAATCTTTATACTTCTTGAGGAGATTCACCATTTGTTTCCTAAGTTCACCTTTGAGAAGAGAGCTGATATAAGTTATCCTTGGTTTCTCCTCGGTGCCAAGGTTTAATTCTTCTAGGGATCATGTAGTCCACGCTTATTATCTTTGAATTTTTAAGGCACTGTCTCCAGTTCTTCAAACTAGAGCTCATCTCGTTCTTCTTCATCAGGGTCTTTCTTGAAAAGCACCTTTGCACCATCTATCTCTCATTTCTCTAACTCATCATACAACTACTACACATGATATCTTCATAGGGCGACTGCAACTGCCACATCATCCTCTGAAGATCTGCTGGTCGTTTACTTCTTCAATAATTGGATAATCCACAAGCATGATCGGCACAATTGCAATGGATTTCAAAATTGACTTGGACTGTTCTTTGACATACTGATTTTCTTGGGACACCATGTAGACATGCTTTGGCTCCCCATTCCTCTTATTGCTACAGAATTTTATAGCCATCATAGTACCGTGTCTCAATGTTGTTTAACTAGGCTGAATAAGGCTTATTTTTTACCCATATGATCTCTATCTTGTTTCCCCATCGACATGGCAAAAACTAATGCAAGGAGAATAGAACACAACAACTCACATGTAATCATTCCCTTCCAAAGTAATGCATTATAGTTAGCTAAGGAATTTACCACAAAAATGCAGCCATAGTGGTCATATTGCATATTACACATGTGCTATACGCAGTAGCAAGATCCCCTAGGCCTAGGTGACTTCTCCAGTAAAAGCAAATACCGTCACATTGGTGGCGATGAGGTCCTCCTTAGACTTCCCCAAGGAATTCATCATTCTAAATGGCATTATATTAATCGTTGATCTATTATCTACTAAAACTATGAAGACGGGCCTTCCATTTAGATTCACCTTCACATATAAATAGCATATATGCTTTATCATCTCAGCCAATATCTTCTCTAAAATTACCTTGCTCACTTTTTTAGGCCTTGTAGTTTGGGTAGTAACCTTATAATATTGGGTATCCTCATTTATTTCTCTTCAAATTGCTCTCAAGTCCCCTTAATTTCAATAAAATAATTCTTGAGGCCTTCCATAAAACCCTTTTTAATTACTACAAAGTCTGTTGTGTCATCCTTAAATTCTTCCACAACATCCTCGGTAGCTTTTCTTTGGAATGTGTCGTCCTCAGATTCTTTCAGAGCATCCTCGGTAACTTTTCTCTGGAATTTGCCTTTTTTTTATGCTTGTCCTCAATCTGTTTATGGTATCTTTTAAATACTTTGTCTCGACAATCTTCTCTTTTGTGTTATGGTTAATGGCTGAAGAAACTTATTATGGTAAACCTTATGCCATTTGTCTCTTGATGTCGTCACAGTGAAACTATGATATCTAGTTTTCTAAGGTGTAGTCACATTTTGTTACTGGGTTGACTTTTCGATTCCCATCTAGTCTTAAGGTCATATTGTTGCAAATACTCTTTCAAGATACAAATCTATCATACCTTCATTGGCATCTTTACATGTGGTTTTTCTTTCCCCCCCTTTCCTCCTTGTCATTAAGGAAAGATTGAAGGTCAATGTGGCCATATTTACATTAGGCATAGGTAAAAAGGGATCTTCATCAACTAGCATTGTCTTTGTCTTCTCAGGGAATTTTAAGATCCCTTTGTTGATTATGTCTTAGACTAAGTTCCTAAATCCCCAGCATGCATTAGTAGCGTGGTTCTTTCTATTGTGATACTTACACTAATCTTGATTCTTTAACTCTTCATTGCTAGGGAACTTATGGTCTGATGGTAGCATAATAAATTCCTTCTTAAGGAGAAAATTGAATATTTCTTCAGTCTTCATGACATCAAAAGTGTACTGAGGTTGGGAACTTATGGCATGTGCCTTTTTCCAAGTGTCTGACACTTTCTTCACCAAGGCTAGGTAGACGCACGAACTTAATGAAGCTAAGTCAGCCATGATTATCTTTTGATTGTTTTATTTTTGAAGGAATAACAGACAAGAGCACATGAATACAAGGAACAGTGACTAGACATCCCACAACAAAATAGTGGTAATTTTGTGGCAAACTAACTAATATATTCTCTAAATATACACACTCTTTTTCTGATGTGAGAGGCTGAAGCTCCTATTTAAAATATCCTACACACTTAGACTAAGCCTACTGAGCCAAACTATCTTCTGGCTGTTGATCTCAAAAAGGATCACATAGCTGACTTTCTCCTTTGTTTTTCCTCATGTAGCAGTTCCTCCATACTCTACCACCTTGACTACCAATTTGTATGAGTCCTTAAACTCCATCCTTTGGAACTTCTTCCTTAATTCAATGTCGAGGCCTTTCCAAGCCACATTGATGTATTTTATTTCAGGAAGGTATATCTTACACATATTCCTCATTTTTTTGAACCTGGTGATAAATTTATCAGTTTTCTCACCTGGCTTCTAGGTCATTTTGAACATGGTTTTGCCCCGTAGAACTAGGAATAGAACTGCCTCTCCATTTCTAGCCAAATGAATATGGAAGTTCAATGCAATGTAGTATACCAAGTTAAATTGTACAAGTCAGTGAATTCAAAAACAACCTTAGTTTGAACTATGTAAAGTTCTCGTAATTGGCCGATTCACCACACCGTATGGTGAATTTGTTAATATGTTCTAGAGTTGACTGACCATCTTCATTCTTCACTTAAAAACAAGAAGAAGTCAGGAATCATATATCCTCGAGGGTAAGGATTGTCCATGTCAATGGCCTCAAGATAAGGCTTAAAACATTCAAGCCGGCCTATTTGCCTCAAACTAGGACCATAAAGTTCTTGTATCACCTCTAAAATGACCTTAATATCTATTGGAGGCTAAGGCCTATGTACTAGAGGAATTGGGAGATTATTACAAAAATTAACTGTGGGGTGTCTGCCCACTGCATTTGCATAGGAAAAGTTTTCATGCCTCATAGTGGATGAGTTGGTTCTAAGGAGTGGTTGTACCAAAGATCTACTAGGAAGCTCCACATATATTACGGTTGTTAGGCCTCCCAAAGCCATTGTTGTTGTGATAGTTGCCATTGAACTCTTCCCTCCTTCAAGGAGGTAAATACTTCTCTTCAGCTTGCCCAAGAGAGCGAGAGGGGTTTTTCAGTCTCCAAAGCTGAGGAATGCCTCCCAAGCTCTTCTACTACATTCTTTTCAGACCTGGATTCAATCTCTGGGCCTGAAGGACTTATGTCGCGAGACTAGTGTTACGCTCAAATTAACTCTACCACAAAGCGTCACTCGCAAGTATGTAGCTGTAGCAAAGGTGATCGCCCCAAGGTCATTCTCTCAAGGAAGCTAAAGTGGTTAATTGCTTATCAGATTATGTTTAACAAGTAATAAAGAGATTTATAAATTGCTAAATAATGAAGAAGATTGATTAAAGTTTAAAAACAATAAAAGTAAATTGAGCTGTATTTTGATTCACTTAATAGAATGGTCTAGGGTTTGCACTTCTCTACTATTTATATGTATGAACGGTTATTCCTCTTAACTAATTCAATTTCAAAGATTAAATCTCAAATAACTCCACTAATCGAGTCAAGGAAATAAGCTCTCGCATTCAAACCTCTTTCAACTAATCTTGTTATAAGTGAAATAATCTTTTTAATAGGTTATATCTCTAATTCACCTAAGTCCTTAATTGAATTGTTCAAGTATTAAACTTCATCTCTCGATCCATCATCTAATACCTTAAAACACATAATTGGTGATCAATCAATTATATATTAACAATATTCCATTCAATCAAGGCTAAAGAAATTGTTAGCTAAGAGAATAACCAATTCATACAATCATAGTAGATCCATACAAACCCTAGACTAGATCAAATTAGTTCATAATGCAATCAAACATATTCATCTTATTAATGTTCAAAGAAATCAAAATAGACATGATAATATCCATTCAATGAAAATAAAGAGAATAAGTTCAAGAACAAAACCAAGTTACAAACTCCTTGAAGCTTTTGAAGAATCTCTTGTTCAATCTTGCAAGAAGGATGTCTTGATGGCTAGAACAATTTAATTTAAACTAGTTTTAATCCAAAGTGAATCAAAATAAAGAAAAACAAATGTTAAAACCTAAAACTCTGCTCTCTGACGGCTGAAAAACAATCTCCCAATCGCCAACCCCCGAAACCCTAACTTTCTTTTTCCTTTTATACGAAACGTCGGCTTTAAAATTCAGTGCGCGTTTATTTCATGAGGGACACGGCCAAGTCAGAAGTGACTTGGCCGTGTGAGTGTTCTTTGGAGGGACACGGCCACATGACTTGGCCGTGTCCCTTGCAAGTGTTTGCCTCTGTGAAGTTTAACTCTCTTTTGCCTTTGGAATTGGTGAGACACGGCCAAGTCAAGATGACTTAGCCGTGTGGGTCTTCTTTGGAGGGACACGACCACAAGACTTGGCCGTGTCCCTTGCTTGTGTCTCTCTCTGTGCTTGATTTCCATCTTTAGCTTGGTCTGGGACACGGCCAGTGACTTAGCCGTGTCCTCTGCCAGTGTCAGCTACTGTTCATTTTTCCTTCAGTCTTGGTTCCTTGGCTTTTTAACCTAAAACAAAACATCAAACAAACTTTAAACACAAAGTAAATAAACAATAACCAACAAAACATAAACACTATACTAAAAACTAAATCAAAAACAACATAAACACTAAAATAAACTAAAACTATCAAAATTAATGAAAACACTAAACAAACCGATAAAAACTAACAAAATACCTAAATAAAACAATAATTATCATAATAAACAAACTACAAATCTATGACAAAAACTAACAAAACATCTACCCCACACTTACAACTTTGCTTGTCCTCAAGCAAATTCACATGGCATAAATTAAAAACTCACACAACCTTAACTATAATTCCAGCATATAAGATGAAATACTTTAAGACTCAGACATAGATAATTGCATCTTACTTCAATCCAAGATTTCTTAACCCATTCATTAATTCAGACATACAAATCTCATCTCTCATCTAAATGTTTCACTCGATTTCAAAGGTTAATCACTCAAACCACTCATGACTGCATACTACCATAAACTTGCTTAATTATCCAATCTCCCTCACTGATTTTCTCAAGAAATAATCTGAAGGTCTTTCATTTGGATGTAATGGGGCTAAGGTAAGGGTGTGAGAAAAGACATTTAAGCTGGAGCATCAAGAAATGGAGTATCTAAATTAGACACTAATCTTGCTAAGAAACTCATAACTCCTTCAAATGGCATACTCACCATCCCTTATTAGTCTTACATACTTGCATAAAAATACATGAGTTAACATTCCTCTTTTGATAACCAATGCTAGAACATATATGAATTTTGTATATATATATATAACTTTTCTTTTATTTTCTCTCTCTTTTTTCTTTACTTTTATCATTTTCATTATTTTTTTTAATATATATATACAAAATTAAGAATTGCATGGAACATCTAGCTTAAAATGTAGAGGAAAAGAATAATGACTCTTAATCAAATATAATGTGCAAAGTATGCATTTCAACCCCCAATTAGCAATTCCATTCTTTTTTTTACTTGCTTACCCCACACTTTGAAATAAACCACCCTATTGTCATATCATAAAACTCCATTCCTTAATGCAGGTATGATGATAATAAGAGAAAGTTGAGCTGTGAATTGTGTTGATCAAACAATAAAAAGGTTAAAGGCTCAACTTGGCTCACTAAGGAATTCATAATTAAGGGAGGTCTTTTTAAGCTAAAGGGCTAACCTAATTTGCCTTCATCATTTTAAAACTTGAGATTAAATCATAATGTGAGTTCAATTAGTATGCAAAAGCAAACTCTAGAGATGCAAAATCATGAAGGTGCACACTTAAGAAGAGAAAATCAATCATTTAATCTATAAGGCTCAAAACTCACAAAGGTGGGTTCTCAAAGATTTATATGTCATGAACCGCAGAATGTGAAAATTGATCCTGAATGAATTCAAATGCTCATTTCTATGCTGATACTAAAGTCTCAACTATAATGCTAAAATCACAGAAAAGATCAATAAGTTCTCAACAATTATACCATGCACAACAAACACAATAAGCAAAACAAGACAAACAAAACAAAAATTAAAGAAAAGCCAAAAGATTACCCCACACTTTAGAATTTACATTGTCCTCAATGGAAAACAAGAATAATAAAGAAAAAGAGTTTAAGGACAACCTGTCTTCCATCGTACCCTGGTGAGGCAAAACCTAACTTTCAAACACAGATGTTCAAAAACAATATGCAAGAGAGCTTAGGGTTTCTATTTATTTAAACTAAACATAAAATCGAAATTGCAAAATATAAAATTATAACTATGAAAAAGAAATTCAAAATAATGGGTTGCCTCCCATTTAGCGCTTCTTTAATGTCATAAAGCAGAAAATCATGTAAGACTAGGAATCATGGATCAAAGTGCTGTCACTGATCCTCACTTCATGAAATCCTTCTTTATATGGCTTAACTCTATGTCTATTTGCTTTAAAAATCTTTTTGGTTCTAGAGTTTAGCAATTCAATGGCACCAGAAGGACATACCTTAGTTACCTCAAAAGAACCACTCCATCTTGACTTGAAATTACCTGAAAACAGACAGTGTCGATAATTAAAAAGTAAAACTTTCATACCTGGACTCAATGTCTGTTGCACAATAAATCTGTCATGAATTGCCTTAGTGCGATCCTTGTGATTCCTCGAGCTCTCATATGCCTTTGGGTTAAGGCACTTTTGGGTTTCCCCCACTGGTTTAGCCTCTTCTTCTAAAGTCATTGTCAGCTCCAATTTATCTGGGGGGTCTGTCTGCAACACAACATCTGAAACAACTGCTTCAACACAATTAATTAAAGAACATTCCTCATAGAAAGCAGTTGTAGGACTAGGAGAAGTGTTAAAAATAGAAAATTCAACAGTTTGCCCTAAGACAGTCATTAACAACTTACCATTTTTAACATCTATCAAAGTGTTGGTAGTAGCCATGAAAGGCCTACCCAGTAAAATAGTGTGTGCAGATGGTGAAGGGTTACTTCCTTCCATGTCAAGTACTATGAAATCCACAGGTACTATCAACCCTCCAACCTTAACTAACACATCTTCTATAACCCCTTTCGGGAATCTAAAAGACTTATCAGCTAATTGCAACACCATTTTTGTCGGTTTAAGCTCCCCTAGTCCTAATTCTTTAAACACAGAGTAAGGCATTAAATTCACACTAGCTCCTAGATCACACATGCCTTCAGTCCCCTTTCCATTCCCCACAGTAATTTGAATTGTAAAGCTACCAGGATCCTTTAGTTTGGGAGGTAGTTTATGCTGCAGAACAGCACTAGCTACCTCTGAAACTATCACCTTTTCATTCGTCTCATACCTCTTTTTCTTGGTGATCAGCTCTTTGAAGAACTTGGTATAAGCCGGCATGTTCTTTATTGTCTCAAGTAAGGGTAAGTTAATACTTACCTTAGACAACATATTGAAGATGTTAGAAAATTGCTTATCTATTTTATCATCCTTCAATCTGCTGGGGAATGGTACAGGTGGCCGGTATGGATTGCTTGCCTTATGTAGATCTGCTGTAGGGGACTTCTCCACTGATCTTTCTCCAGCACCTTTGTTCTTTGGTTCTCCTTCCTTCTTGTTCCCTTGGTCACCTGCACTCACAAAATTATTTTCAACATTTTTGTCAATTACCTTACCACTTCTAAGAACAGTCACTGATTGTGCCTGCTCAATTGACTTGGGAATTTCCCCTTTTGTTGAATCTGCATCTGTTGTGCAAGTTGTCCAACTTGTGTCTCCACCTTCTTAAAAGTTGCTTCTAAGGAATCCAGCCTCTTGTTTGTTATCTCTTGATTTTTTGCACTGACCTGGATAAAAGCCTGTAAACTTTCCTCCAAACTCTCTATTTTAGACTTCCCTTGATTTGAGGATTGACCCAGCTCTTGATTCTGACTCTGGAGCAAATGAAAAGGCTGCTGAGAATTATTTGTTGCCCAAGAAAAATTTGGGTGATTCCTCCAACCAGGGTTGTAAGTGTTGGAGTAAGGATCATTTCTGGCCCTTGGTTGGAATCCCACCATAGCATTGACTTGCTCAGCATTACCCAAAGACTCATATACAGAGGGGCAAATATTTGCTCCATGCCCCAGAGTTCCACGGATTCCACATGCTTCTTGAGTAGATGAAGAAATATCGTTCTTCATGTTCAGCATCTGCACTTGCTTTGTTAACTCAGCTATCTGATTTACCATATCACTATTGGCTTCCAATTGGTTCACCCCTTTGCTTCTTCCTCTTACACTCTTCTGTTGAGAATTAGCTCCCAACATCTCAAAAATATCATAAGTTTCAGCTGCTGTCTTTTCTCCCATGGCTCCCCCAACTGCATTATCAACAGTGTTCTGAAATTGCTGGGTGAGACCATCATAGAAAAACTGGTTCAGAAGTTGAAGTGGGTAATGATGGTGTGGACACTGGATCAATAGCATCTTGAATCTATCCCAAGCCTCATGAAATGGCTCTCCTTCAAATTGAGAGAATGTAGCAATCTTCCCTCTCAATTCAGCTGTCTTTTTGTGTGAATAGAACTTGCCCATGAACTTGTTATAAACTTGCTCCCAAGTTGTCAGTGAATTTTCAGGCAACATCATGAGCCAGCTCTTTGCCCTATCCTTCAAAGTATAAGGGAAACATCTCATCCTCAACTGATCTTCTGTTAGTCCTCCCAAAGGAAAAGTGTTGAGGGTGGAGTAGAAATCCCGAATAAAGTTCAAAGGATCTTCATTTGGAACTCCATAGAATGATGACAGCATGTTGTAATGAATGTTCTTCAACTCATAGTTCCTTGCTGCATCTGTCAATCTTATGCAAGAAGTGGAAGTCCCAATGACAGGTCTAGCAAAATCTCTCATGGTTCTTTGTCTTTCTTCAGCCATTTTAACTGATTGTGCAGATTCTGACTCAAAATCCGAAATGTCTTCCTCTGAAGTATCAAATCCGGTGTAGAGCTCAAACTCCTCTCTGCTCCTTTTCACTCTCTGAATTTCTGGAATGAATGGATGCAGCTCTCCTTCGAGTGATCTCCTGCCTTGCATAAACAGAAATTTTCTAGAAAAAGAAACAATTAAAAGCAAAAGACAAAATAAAATAAAATGAAATTAGTGAAAAATAATCTAAAATATTTTTTTTTATAAACAATTACGCCAATTAGCCTCCCCGGCAGCGGCGCCAAAAACTTGTTACGCTCAAATTAACTCTACCACAAAGCGTCACTCGCAAGTATGTAGCTGTAGCAAAGGTGATCGCCCCAAGGTCGTTCTGTCAAGGAAGCTAAAGTGGTTAATTGCTTATCAGATTATGTTTAACAAGTAATAAAGAGATTTATAAATTGCTAAATAATGAAGAAGATTGATTAAAGTTTAAAAACAATAAAAGTAAATTGAGCTGTGTTTTGATTCACTTAATAGAATGGTCTAGGGTTTGCACTTCTCTACTACTTATATGTATGAACGGTTATTCCTCTTAACTAATTCAATTTCAAAGATTAAATCTCAAACAACTCCACTAATCGAGTCAAGGAAATAAGCTCTCGCATTCAAACCTCTTTCAACTAATCTTGTTATAAGTGAAATAATCTTTTTAATAGGTTATATCTCTAATTCACCTAAGTCCTTAATTGAATTGTTCAAGTATTAAACTTCATCTCTCGATCCATCATCTAATACCTTAAAACACATAATTGGTGATCAATCAATTATATATTAACAATATTCCATTCAATCAAGGCTAAAGAAATTGTTAGCTAAGAGAATAACCAATTCATACAATCATAGCAGATCCATACAAACCCTAGACTAGATCAAATTAGTTCATAATGCAATCAAACATATTCATCTTATTAATGTTCAAAGAAATCAAAATAGACATGATAATATCCATTCAATGAAAATAAAGAGAATAAGTTCAAGAACAAAACCAAGTTACAAACTCCTTGAAGCTTTTGAAGAATCTCTTGTTCAATCTTGCAAGAAGGATGTCTTGATGGCTAGAATAATTTAATCTAAACTAGTTTTAATCCAAAGTGAAATCAAAATAAAGAAAAACAAATGTTAAAACCTAAAACTCTGCTCTCTGACGGCTGAAAAACAATCTCCCAATCGCCAACCCCCGAAACCCTAACTTTCTTTTTCCTTTTATACGAAATGTCGGCTTTAAAATTCTGTGCGCGTTTATTTCATGAGGGACACAGCCAAGTCAGAAGTGACTTGGCCGTGTGAGTGTTCTTTGGAGGGACACGGCCACATGACTTGGCCATGTCCCTTGCAAGTGTTTGCCTCTGTGAAGTTTAACTCTCTTTTGCCTTTGGAATTGGTGAGACACGGCCAAGTCAAGATGACTTGGCCGTGTGGGTCTTCTTTGGAGGGACACGGCCACAAGACTTGGCCGTGTCCCTTGCTTGTGTCTCTCTCTGTGCTTGATTTCCATCTTTAGCTTGGTATGGGACACGGCCAGTGACTTGGCCGTGTCCTCTGCCAGTGTCAGCTACTGTCCATTTTTCCTTCAGTCTTGGTTCCTTGGCTTTTTAACCTAAAACAAAACATCAAACAAACTTTAAACACAAAGTAAATAAACAATAACCAACAAAACATAAACACTATACTAAAAACTAAATCAAAAACAACATAAACACTAAAATAAACTAAAACTATCAAAATTAATGAAAACACTAAACAAACCGATAAAAACTAACAAAATACCTAAATAAAACAATAATTATCATAATAAACAAACTACAAATCTATGACAAAAACTAACAAAACAACTAGTTGCTGCTTCTTTGTATCGCATACACTGTGCGAGGCAATGTTACTTGTTCTTCTCGTAACTTTTTTTGTTCAAGATGGATTTCCTTGATGAATTTCATTAATGTTCTTACTCCTTCACTTGTTGTGAGGCAATGTTACAAGAGTCATTTCTGTTTGAGTGTCGGCCAAATCTTTCTTAAATTGTTTGATAATTTGAGGAATAATTCTTTTTAGTGGTGTTCTTGTAGCCCTCCTTGGTCATTAGACCCAATTGTATCTTTCACATTACCTTTTTTAGATGTCATCCTTGTAGAATGGATCTCACTAGGCATACAAAATATTATTTGCTTGAGAAATGACAAATTTCAATATTTAAATATGCAAGGAGTAACAGGGAATTGTAGATTACTCAATCAAAATGTGCAATCTGACTTCTAAGGCCATCTCCAATAGAGGCGCTTAAGCACTAAAAATATAGTGCTTTACTGCCTATTTTTTACTCCAATATAGCGCTACCTTTGGCACTAAAATAAAATGAAGCTACAATCTAGTGCACCACTATAGTAGTCTCTATCTTTTTTTTATTTGTTTTTGAAAATATATATTATATATTAGATTTTTTTTAATATTATATGATGGATTTCCATTTGATAAAAATATATTAATCACACTAGCTAAATTTATTTTTTTATTAATAGAAAAATAGATTATTTTCTAATTTAATTTTAATTATATCTAAAATTAAAAATATAATTTTTTAAAATAATTTTAGAATTATTGAATTAAAAACTTATTAATAAGATAAAATTAAATAACAATTAAAATTAAATATGCTTAAATTTTAATATATTGATACATATATATGCATTATTAATATTATAAAAAATTAAAAATATTGAGATCAACCAACTTTATAAACCTACATATTACTATATATTTAATTATGTTAAAATAGTAATGATTAAATGTGTATTTATTACATTAATTTTATTTTCTTGATTATATTATATTAATTTAGTTCATAATTATTAAATTTCTAATATTTACGTAAGAATAAAATATATAATATTTGAAATGAGGATGATGACATGATAAATAATAAAACATAATTGATCATTTGTGAGAGGAGTATGGTGATTTAGAAAATTAATCTAAATATATGTATTTGTATTTCTACAAATCTTTGAATTAAATAAAATATATAGAATTTCTAAATATCATATTTTAATTAGATATTAAATAAAATTTATTAAGTAATTATTTTAAATTAATTTTCACAATTAAATTATTCTAAATTATTCACAATCTAATAGTTAAAAAAATGTCATAATCAATTTAATAAAAGAAAGTAGAAAGAATATTTTATATAATAAAGAAAATATACTTTATAGAGTTTAAAATAGTGCAAATATGTTTAAAATGAAATAGTAAAAAATATACACCCTACTTTATTTTAAGTGTAAAGGTACTTTAAAATAGAATTTGAATTAAAGATGATCCAATTAAGATGAAAGTGCAAAATTCTAAAATGTGCAAAATTTTATTAGAATTAAATTTTGAGATAATCACATCCATCATTGCAAAAATGTGTCCCGTATCATAAACACCAATCCCGCATCGAAGTTTTTTCATTTTTACAACTTTCGTGATTTTTTTTTTAGATTTAACTTTTTTTTTTGTTGATTTTTCTTTTTCTTTTTTTTTTGTAATTTTCCTTTTTTTGAGATTTTATTTTATTTATAATTTTTATTTAAAAATTTTTTTATATCATATTTTTAATATACACAAAAAATAAATATATACATAATATATACAAAATATACACTTAACAATATAAACTACATCTACAACATCTATAATATATCTACAATATAATAATAATATATCTACAATAAATCTATAACACATCTACATAATATTTTAAATAAGTTTTTTTTTATAGTGAAGTTTGATAAAAAAAAATAAAGATTTGAAGTAAAATATTAATTGTATTGAGAAAAGAGATATTTTTTTAAAAAAATATTTTGTTTTATTAAGAAATGAGATATTTTTAAAATTTTACACAATTATTTATAAAAGTATAAATATTTTTAATTTTTATAGTATTTTTATAATAAAAATTATTTTTTAGAATAATTATATAAACATCCCTTAAATTTTCGGCAAAAATTAAAATTTCCATTTTTTTTGTCTTTGTCCAATTTGCTTTTATCTCTGTATTTCATTAAAACTTGAAAATTCAATTTTTTTTCAAGTCTTTTAAAAAATTGTATACATCATTTTAATTAAAAAACATTTTAGCTCAATTTGAGTGAAGAACTAAATACTTTGTCATGCCTGCATTTGATTAACCCAAAATTTGCTATTACTCATGCAAATAACAATATTTTTAGCAAATTTGATGTGCAGAAATTAACAAATATGAATCCAATTTGAAACTCGTAGCTCACAGAAAACTTCAATGTTTTCTTTACCATCTCCATAACCTAAAATCGCCCATATATATATATATATATATATATATATACATATATATATATATATATGTATATATATATATATGTATATATATATATACATATATATATATATATATACATATTCAATAAAGTGAGAGGATCAGCAAAAGGAAAAACTAAGAATTTAAAAGATTTAATTCTAGTATAAGATAATCAAATATAAGCCCTACTCTTAGATCTAAACAGATAATAAAATTCAAATAAATAAATATATAAATGTAAAAGATTATATTAAAATAAAACAAATACTTTATTAATAATGAAAAATATACAGAATATAAATATACAGATATATTGGTACGTGAAATTACTACACCCAAGTGCAGATAGAAATATTGTCCATTCGGATTCAGCTCCTAAATTTATATCTGGATTTTCATCTGATATACCAATAAATCTTTTATTTATACAAAAATATGAAACTATAAAAAAGAAAACAGATTATTAGTATATTGTTTTTCGTTATACCAGGTACCACAGGCTTAAAATCCTAGTCACAATCAGTAGCTGTTACAACCGAGTGTTCAGCTTATACTAATAATTCTATAAAAATTACAAGTAATATATATTTTAAAATAAGTTTCTGATGTACCAAATTAGAATAAGCTGCAGGTACAGAGCATACTTATACAATACAGAATTTAAAACTTTAAATTACAAATAATATAACTTATAAGAGAGATTTACAATAGTAGAGATACAAATATAGAACAATGTCTATATGTGAAAGAGAAAAGGGAAGGAGACAATCTAAGTCTTCAAGTTTCTTCAGAGTTCCTAAGGGTTCTGGAAGTTCCAACATATGCTCAAGCTTTAGAAAATAACTCCTTAAATAGAAAGAGAACTTTAATTTTTATACTGTTCTTGTCACATGCCTGGTACTGTATATGAATAGTAACCTATCATTACTATTTATTTTTACTGTATCTTTACGCGTCTGGAATTATAGATGAATAGTATCTTATCGGGGATACTATTTATTTTACTGTTGATGAACAGTTTTTCTGACTTTACTGTTGATTTTCTATGGTGAATACTTTTGATGAACAGTATATTGTTAGTGAGCATCATCTTTTTTTACTTTAGTGAAGAAATAAGATTTTTTTTTCCTTTATTCTGACAAGTCTGAGTCTAAGTTAGATTTATTTTTCTTTTTCTTTTCTTTTTTATTTTTCTTTTCTTTCTTTTCTTTTTCCTTTATTCTTTCTTTTTCTTTTTCCTTTTTCTTTTTTTTTCCTTTTTCTTTATTTTTTCTTTTTTACTTTTTATTTTTATGGGAGACAAGATCCCACAACAGTCATCTTCATTGCTGGAGTAATAATCTGAGTTAGATATCTCAGTGAAAGATGATGTCACAAATGATGATGATGAATAGTCAGAAGAAGGAGACTTCTTTCTTCTCGAATGGGTTTTAGATTATTTTTTTTATTGGGCTTTATTTGAAGATCCAGCAGAGCTGGTCCTTCAAAATTTTATGGGCTCAGAGGTTGAAGGAAGAGATTCAACCTTATGTTGTATTAAGACTTTATACTCTACAAGAGTTTTAGCAGGTGCTAGAAGGACAATATTTTGGGCTCTAAAAAATAGATAATTTTGGGTCAAAACCACCATGATTCTTTTTGAGAAGTCACTGCTTTATAGTATGCTCAAATATAGAGTTCCGAAAGGCACTCCACCATTTGATTTTAGTTTTTCTTAATATTACAGGGATATTGAAACCAGGTTGTATTAGAGTATTGAAATACCACTGGTATATCCAAGGAATATTAAAGGCCATTGAAAAGAGAAGATGAGGAGAAAATTTCTTTTCAAATGGGCTTGGATTGAAGTGGGCTTTAAAATATTGAAAGGCCAATAATATATCTTGTGATAGTATACAGTTTTCACTACCATAGTAGTACCACCAGTCTACAAACCACATGGGTAGTTTGTCAATCTTTATATTGAAATCCAAATATATCAGCCAGGAATAGATTTGGCCAGAGTTTTAAAAAAATAAGATTTTGGTCCAGGCTTCAATATAATCCCAATAGTTATAGGATGGGCAATAAGAGGCTTTAGGAAGGGCTTTAAACTGCACAGGGATATGCAGAGATTTTTCCTATTCAGAATGATGGAGAATTCTTTTAATTTTAAAAGAGGAATAGGCTATGACATCCTTTTCCTTCTGATTAAAATTATACTTTAAAAATATTGATTCAGAGTCAACAAGAATATTTAAAAAATACTCTTAAGATTTAGATAAATCATTAGTTTGAAAAAATCAACCTTTAGGCAATACAAATTCAATTATCTTCCATGGATTTTGCTGAACATATCCATATTCAATAATTAATTTTGTAGAAAAATAAGTTTTAATAAACCATTCTGATTTAGAATGTTTTATTGAAAAATTTGAAGAAACAATTTGAGTTGATGGGTTTGAAACAATCAACTTTTTTTTAGAAATATTCTGAGATAGGGTTTTTTGAGATGAAGATTCTCCTATTTCTATTTGTTGCTTTAAATATGAGATCAGAGCAGTCTCACCTGGAACCCCTGGAGGAGGTTTATGTCCCATCTTTAGAAGAGCTTTAACTACCTCTGGAGATTGGGTCAGCTGGGAGACCCATTTTTCATATGGGCTTTTTATTCTTCCTCTATTACTATATCAGCCCAAGGCTTAGGAGGTGTTAGACAAATAATCTTAATTTTGATCTTTGACAACTCAAATGGATGATCCATTTAACTTGTGTTTGAGAAATCTTGTTGCAGGATTAGGTTATTTCAATTAAAGGTGAACAGAACATTTATCGCGGTCGCACCTCACCTTAATACGACCGCTCCAAGTAATTACAGAATGAAACCTTGTCACAGTAGGTTTCGCGGTCAGAAGTTCGACCTCAGTCGCGACCGCTCCTACAGAATAGCGACCGGCCAAATATGTGCACAACCGCTACTCAAGGAATTTAAATCATTACAATCACAGTAAGATTCGCGGTGACAAGAACGGTGAATGACTCGACCTCGCTAACCACTTTAGCGACCGCCCCATTCAAAGTCGCGACCGCCCAACAATTCAAAAAGAAATTGCTCAAAGAGACAGTAGTGTTCGCGTCCTCAGGTGCGTCCAGAAGTTCGACGCGAGAATATGAGTTCGACCGCGAAATGCTACCACGGGCGACCGCGAGATTCAAATTATGGCGGACATCTCTTTTGCCCTGTCAGAAAATGACACGTGACATGACCGTTGTAATCCCACTTCAGTATTCAAAAAAGGGCGACCGCACTTTGTGATGCGCGACCGCCCCGACAAACACAGCATGGGCAAGAAACGGTCCGACAAACACATCATGGGCAAGATTCCAGCTGCAGAGCACTAAAATTCGACCGTTGAAGATTTTTTAAAAGTAGCGACCGTCCCTGGTTAAAAGGACGACCGCTGGAAGCATGAGCGCGACCATCCTTGTATGAAGGGCGACCGCGAAGTGCTTCGGACAGTTTAAGTAAAGAGGTCTAATCTGCCAAGACTTTATTCTCAACATCAATAACGGCTAGTAAGACCACATTGGCTATAAATACAAAGTTTCTATGAGAAAACAAAAAAGAGACAACATTGAGAAAAGATTTTCATAGCCAAGCAACAAATTTTCTTTTACTTAAACTTGTATTTGAATTGTTATGAATGTTAGGTGTTAGCATTGAAAACACCATTGTATAAGTTTGAGTGTAAGCTTGGGAAACACTTGGGTTGTGAGAGTGAGCCTAGTAAAACTCTTGTTAGGTTGTGAGAGTGAGCCTTGTAAAACTCTTGTTTGGGTTGTAAGTGTGAGCCTAAGAAAAACACTTGTGAAGTTAGGTGTGAACTTGTGAAAACACCAAAGTTGGAAGTGAGCTTGTAAAAACTTCAAAGATTAGTGGAACCTTAACAAGTTGTTAAGGAAGTGGATGTAGGATTGAAGTAAATCCGAACCACTATAAATCTTGTGTGTTCTTTCTTTCTTCAATTACTCAACCAACTCTATATTCCGCATTTCTTGTTTGTTGAGTTTTTTAAATTGTCATTACTTCTTGAGGAAACCAATTCACCCCCCCTCTTGGTTGCCATCTTGGGACAACAATTGGTATCAGAGCCCTGAGATTTCTTAAACTTAATTGTGAAATCTGATCCACAATGGCAACTTCTTCTTCATCAAGCTCTCATGGAAATCTTAACTCTATTCTTAGACCCTACTTTGATGGAACGGATTATTCATACTGGAAACACAAAATGTATTTGTTTCTAGACAGTGAAGGGATTGAACTATGGGATTTCGTGGAAAATGAGTGGAAATCTCCTACTCATGAAGTTGACGGTATTCAAGTTCCTCTTCCCAAAGCTCAATGGTCAACTAGCAATATCAGAGATCGATTCAAGAACAATAGAGCTGCTTCCATCTTGATGAACTCCATTTCAAGAGAAGAAGGTGGAAGAGTTCAACATTTAACTTGTGCACATTGCATTTGGAAAACACTTGAAAACTACCATGAAGGTACAACTCAGGTAAGATTTACCAAGAAACAAATGCATGTTCATGAGTATGAGCTATTCAAGATGAAACCAAATGAAAATGTCACCGACATGACCAATCGCTTACTTGCAATTGTCAATGAACTAAAGAAGTATGGCAAGGTATATGATCAAGGTGATGTAAACAGTAAAATCTTGAGAGCACTAAGAGCTAGAAAGAACTTTGAATCCAAAGTATCATCCATAGAAGAAGCTCATGATCTCAGCACATTAAGAACCGACGAGCTAGTTGGTAAATTACTCACTTTTGAGCTGCACAGTGAAAAAGAAGAAGATCAAGGTGAGAAAGAAAAGAGAAAACCAATTGCACTCAAAGCAATCAAAGAAGTTGAGAGCTCAAGCAGTGAAGGTACTGATGATGAAGATGAAATGGCAATGTTCTCAAAAAGAATGAACGAATGGAAAAGGAAGAAAAGATTACAAGCAAACAAAGGTACACCTCCTAAATTCTCCTTCAAAGATAAAGAAAAGAAAAATGAGGTAAAATGCTATGAATGTGGAAAAACCGGTCACATCAAGTCAGATTGCTACAAATTAAAGAACAAAAGGAAATGGGATAAAGAAAAGAAAAAGTCTCTCAAAGCCACATGGGATGACTCTTCCTCAAGTGAAGAAGAAGAAGAGGAAGGAATTGCAAATCTTTGTCTCATGGCTATTGAAGATGACTCCAATGAGGTAAGTACTCAATCTTTTGATCTTGTAGCACATGATGATATAAATGATATAGATGATAGTGACTTGATTGAGCACATGAATTCTAAAATAGAAAAATATTTCTCTAAAATGATGCTCTATAAAGAGAAAAACTCTAAGTTAGAAAAGGATTTTATATGCTTAAAGAACTCTACCTTAGAATTGAAAACCTCAAATGAACACTTACTGAATACAATAGGAGAATTAAATAAAAGCTCACATGACTTAGAAAAAGTGATTAAAGAGAATGAGGCATTGAAGCATGAACTAAAAGAACTAAAAGAATCAATTTCCAGATTTCATAAAGGAAAGGAAGCATTGAACACATTAATTAATAATCAAAGATCACCTTCCTTGAAATATGGATTAGGATTCAATGGCTCAACCAACATTGCACCTAGCAAACCAACATTTGTGAAAGCATCTACAACTAAAATTTCTGATGTTCATATCAAAGATGCTTGCACCAAATCTAAAAGAACTTCTTATGGTTCACTAGGAAATAAAGCCAAAAATAATTATGCATTGTTGTTCACTAAACTTGTACAAAAGAAATCACATACTTGTAGTTGTATGTATAATGCAAAAAGAAAAATGCAGAAGCATAGGATACCATGGCAATGCACATATTGCATGAAATTTGGTCACAAAAATTTCAATTGTTATATAAGAAAAGCTCATCTCAATTTAGAAGGCACTCTTTCTACTAACCATCAAGGACCCAACTATATGTGGGTACCTAAAAGAAGATGATCAAAATTGTCTTGCAGGTATGCCTAAAATCTACTACCAATGAAAGCACATGGCTTGTGGATAGTGGATGCTCAAGGCATATGACTGGAAATGCAAAGCTCTTTACAAGTATTACCTATAAACATGGAGGTAACGTAACTTTTGGAAACAATGCTAAAGGTAAAATTCTTGGTGTTGGCTCCATTGGTTCCATTGGTAAGGATTTAATTGAAGATGTATGGCTTGTTGATGGTTTGAAACATAACTTGCTAAGTGTTAGTCAACTTTGTGATAAAGCATACTCTGTCAAGTTTGATTCCAAGGAATGCAAGATCACGAATTCAAATGATGTTATCATATTTAAGGGCACTAGAACAAACAACACTTATAATGTCAGCATACATTCAAATCATACATGTTTGATGTCCACTAATGATGATGCATGGTTATGGCATAGAAGACTAGGACATGCTGGTATGGATCAATTGAAATATATTTGTAATGAGAACTTAGTTGTTGGCTTACCTAAGATAAAATATGAAAAAGATAGAATTTGTAAACCTTGTCAACATGGTAAGCAACATAAAAGCTCATTTAAATCAAAGAGTGTTATAAGCACCTCTAGACCTTTAGAGCTCATTCATTTAGATTTGTTTGGACCAAATAGAGTTACAAGCTTAGGAGGCAAATTATATGCATTTGTTCTTGTTGATGACTACTCTAGATTCACATGGGTTAATTTCTTAGCTCAAAAGAATGAAGCCTTTAATTACTTCAAAACCTTTGCAAAAAGAGTTCAAAATGAAAAAGGATATGTGATCACATCTATTAGAAGTGATCATGGCAAAGAATTTGAAAATGAAAACTTTGAAAACTTTTGCAATGAAATTGGCATTTCACACAATTTTTCTGCTCCTAGAACTCCACAGCAAAATGGTGTAGTTGAAAGGAAAAATAGAACTTTAATTGAAATGGCTAGAACAATGCTCAACGAATATGATTTACCATCTTATTTTTGGGCGGAAGCCGTTAATACAGCTTGTTACATTGCAAATCGTGTTTATAAAAGGCATTTAACTAATAAAACTTCTTATGAGCTATGGAATGGAAGAATACCCAGAATTGGATATTTTAGAGTATTTGGATGCAAATGCTTCATATTGAATACCAAGGATAATCTTGGAAAATTCTCATCCAAATCAGATGAAGGCATATTCTTAGGATATTCATCATATAGCAAAGCATATAGGGTATTTAACATGAAAACTCTAGTTATAGAAGAATCAATGCATGTTGTATTTGATGAATCATCTAAACTTGATCAAAAGAAAGGTATTTCTTTCAATGACCCTGCAGGTACTCTTGAACCTCTTGAATCTATTGATGTTCCAAAGATCAATCAACTTGAAGAAGAGTCTCAAGATCTACCTAAGGATTGGCAATACAAGAAAGATCATCCAAAGGAACTCATCATTGGAGAAACATCAAAGGGAGTAACTACTAGATCTAAAATTAATCACGTTGATGTTAATTTTGCTTTTGTTTCTCAAATTGAACCAAAAAATGTTGAGGAAGCTTTAAATGATGAAAATTGGATAACTGCAATGCAAGATGAACTTAATCAATTTGAAAGAAATAATGTTTGGCAACTTACTCCTAGACCTATAGATCATTCTACAATAGGATGCAAATGGGTTTATAGGAATAAGCTTGATGAAAATGGTCACATCATTAGAAATAAAGCAAGATTGGTAGCCAAAGGTTATAATCAAGAAGAAGGTATTGACTATGATGAAACCTTTGCCCCCGTAGCTAGATTGGAAGCTATTAGAATATTACTTGCTTTTGCATGTCATATGAATTTCAAGCTTTATCAAATGGATGTTAAAAGTGCATTTCTAAATGGACTCATAAATGAAGAAGTTTATGTTGAACAACCTCCTGGTTTTGAAAACTACAAATTTCCTGATCATGTTTTCAAACTTACCAAAGCCTTATATGGATTAAAGCAAGCACCTAGAGCTTGGTATGATAAACTTAGTGCATATTTGCTTGAAAATGGTTTTTCAAAAGGAAAAGTAGACACAACACTTTTTGTTAAAAAGGATAAGCACAACATTTTGATTGTACAAATTTATGTGGATGACATAATATTTGGAGCTACTAATGAAGCCTTGTGCAAAGAATTTGCTTCTTGTATGACTAGGGAATTTGAAATGAGCATGATGGGTGAACTCAAGTTTTTCCTTGGACTGCAAGTCAAGCAATGTAAAGATGGGATCTTCATCAACCAATCCAAATATACAAAAGAACTCATCAAGAAATTTGGAATGGATGGCTGCAAAACTAGCAAAACTCCTATGAGCACATCCTTGAAATTAGGTAAAGATGAAAATGGTAAAGCAGTAGATGAGAAGAAATATCGAGGTATCATCGGATCACTACTTTACTTAACCGCATCTAGACCTGATATAATGTATAGTGTATGTCTTTGTGCTAGATTTCAAACTTGTCCTAAAGAATCACACTTGAATGCCACTAAGAGAATCTTGAAATATTTGAGTGGTACAATGCATTTAGGACTTTGGTATCCTAAAAACACATCATTTCATATTATAGGATTTTCAGATGCAGATTATGCTGGTAGCATCTTAGATAGGAAAAGCACTACAGGAGCATGTCACTTTCTTGGTAATTGTCTAGTTTCTTGGCATAGTAAGAAACAAGCATCGGTTGCTTTATCCACAACGGAAGCTGAGTATGTTGCAGCATGTTTTTGTTGCACACAAGTATTATGGATGAAACAACAATTGCTTGACTATGGTAAGGTTTTTAACAATATTTCCATTAAATGTGACAACACTAGTGCTATCAATTTATCTAAAAATCCTATCCAACATTCTAGATCCAAACACATAGATATTAGACATCATTTCTTAAGAGAAAATGTACAAAATCAGAATATAACCTTAGAATTCATAGATACAGAAAATCAACTTGCTGATGTCTTTACAAAACCCTTGAATGAAGATAGACTTAACTTCATAAAACTCAATTTAGGAATGATTGATGGAATAACTTTAAATTAATTATCTTCCAATGAAGTTTCTTTGTGCATGCAGTTAATTCTTTAACACATTAGAAATGTCATTCCATCTTTCCTTGAAATTTTCATTTTTTAAGTTTATCGCGGTCGCTCCAGTGTTATTTCGCGATCGCTATTTCGTCTGCCAGTTTCATTCAATAAAAATCCCTGTGCGCGGTCGAGAAAATTTGTGCGCGGCCGCACCAATTTGAATAGTTTCGACCGTTACAGTTACTTTCTTCTCTCGCGAGCATACTTATCTTGATAATGGTCGCTAGACCATAAGTAGCGATCGCACTATCTTCAATCCGCGACCGCACCCTGTACACTCTGCTCGAAAATTTATAACCGTTGGCTGTGTGACAGGTCGCAACTCTTAATATCCAACAGTCAAAAACGGCTATTTTCTTAACTCCATCTATTTAAGAGTAAGTTACATCAAATTTCTTGGATATTTTGCTTCTGAAAACAATCTAAAACCCTAAAATCTTCTCAACTCATCTGCTTCTCAAATCAACCTCTGTTTTCCTGCTCTCATCTGTTTCTTCTATTCTAATGGCTCCCAAAAGAAAAACCACTTCCAAAATAAAGGGACAAGCCAAAAGAGTTCCAGGTATCACCATAAGAGAACCTGTTGTTGAACCTCCATCTCCTCCCCAGTCAAAAAGGGGTGAAAAAATTCACAAACCTCATCACCAAACCACTGAGGAAGACATTAGGTATGCCATGCTAAAGAAGAAGAAGGTTGAAGGCACCAAATCTCCTTTTGGTGGGATGCTGTCTGCTTTGGGCATCAAGGACGAAATTGAAAGATTGTTGGATGTCCTTGGATGGGAAAAATTTGTCTTTCCAGAAGAGGTAGGCTACTCCAGTCTTAGCAAAGAATTTCTGATGTCTCTTCAAATAGAAAAGAGTGCAAACTCTGCTCTAGGTTGGTACGGGGTAAGATTTAAGCTCTTTGATCATTATCATTCCTTAACCCTAGAAGGATTTGGCAACATTTGGAACTTCCCTTCTGAAGGTATAACCTCCTACAATGACCAAATCTTCTCAAACCCAACACTTTCTGATTTCTGGAGAGAAATTTCCATTGAAACCTCTTTTGAAAAGGAATCTAAAGCCAGACATATCAAATCTCTCACCCACTGGATGCTCCATAGGATTATCACCTATACCATTCACCAAAGAGCTGATGGGAATGAGAAAGTCACCAAAAGAGATCTTATATTTCTGTATGCTTTCACCCATAACATCAAAATGAACACCACCAAGTTCTTGATTGATACCTTTTATCATCATGCTATTACAAGAACTGGTACCTTCTTCCTATCCTCTCAAGTTACTCAAATAGCTAGGCACCTAAACATTCTGAATGATTTGAACTTAGCTACTTTGAGGAACCCCTTCACTCTAGCCTCCAATGCTATCACAATGGATTACTTAGAGCATGCTGGTTGTGTAAAAAAGATAGAAGGATTATATGTATACTGCTATGGCAAGAAAGGAGTTATGGACAAACAAAAGAAAAGGCCAAGGTATACAATTGAGGAAGAAGGAGATTCTGTTCAAGTTGCAGTAGAACTGCCCCCAAAAGCAACTTCATCAAAAGCTGCACACGAAACTGCTTCATCCTCCACAACTCTCATCCTCCAAGCAATCAAGACTCTCTCAAGGAAACTCACTAAGTTCAAGAAAAGTGTTTCCAAGAGATTCCAGCACTTAAACAAAAGGATAGACCTTATATCTCACATGCACCATGATCTTTATGACATGCAAGGCAAATTGGACTTGCCTCAATGCAACCTTGAAGATTGGGATATAAGTGATCACACACAAAGCGTTGCTGAAGAAGAAGAGTCCATTAGCACTAGCTCTGCCTCTGTTGCACCTCAAGATAAAGGGAAAGCTCCTTTAGTTGAAGAAGAGTTAGAGTTAGATGATGACTCAGAATAGCTTAGCTTTAGTTTGTTCTTGTTTGCATTTTCATGTGTTTACTGCTTCATTTTTTGCTTTGCACTTTCTGCTTTGTACTTTCCATTTTAATATATATAATGTTCATATATAATTTGGTACTTTCCCTTTCATTGTTTAGTTAATAATTTTGCTTAACAATTGTTTCATTTTGCCTATGACAATGGGGGAGAAGAAAATACCAAACCAAAATGGAATGAACCAATAAGAGGAAAACAAGAATAAGAACAATAATGGGAGAAAAATTTACAATAAGGGAGAAATTTTTATGGGGGAGAAATGTTTGCATTCAAACAATAACATTTGCACCAAAATAAACTAATAATCACAATGCTCTTAACCATGATTGTTGCATATGTTAAGGGGGAGCATTTAAGACTTATTATTTTTCTCATCATTTCATTTGAATTGTCAAAGTCAAAATGGGGGAGATTGTTAGACAAATAATCTTAATTTTGATCTTTGACAACTCAAATGGATGATCCATTTAACTTGTGTTTGAGAAATCTTGTTGCAGGATTAGGTTATTTCAATTAAAGGTGAACAGAACATTTATCGCGGTCGCACCTCACCTTAATACGACCGCTCCAAGTAATTACAGAATGAAACCTTGTCACAGTAGGTTTCGCGGTCAGAAGTTCGACCTCAGTCGCGACCGCTCCTACAGAATAGCGACCGGCCAAATATGTGCACAACCGCTACTCAAGGAATTTAAATCATTACAATCACAGTAAGATTCGCGGTGACAAGAACGGTGAATGACTCGACCTCGCTAACCACTTTAGCGACCGCCCCATTCAAAGTCGCGACCGCCCAACAATTCAAAAAGAAATTGCTCAAAGAGACAGTAGTGTTCGCGTCCTCAGGTGCGTCCAGAAGTTCGACGCGAGAATATGAGTTCGACCGCGAAATGCTACCACGGGCGACCGCGAGATTCAAATTATGGCGGACATCTCTTTTGCCCTGTCAGAAAATGACACGTGACATGACCGTTGTAATCCCACTTCAGTATTCAAAAAAGGGCGACCGCACTTTGTGATGCGCGACCGCCCCGACAAACACAGCATGGGCAAGAAACGGTCCGACAAACACATCATGGGCAAGATTCCAGCTGCAGAGCACTAAAATTCGACCGTTGAAGATTTTTTAAAAGTAGCGACCGTCCCTGGTTAAAAGGACGACCGCTGGAAGCATGAGCGCGACCATCCTTGTATGAAGGGCGACCGCGAAGTGCTTCGGACAGTTTAAGTAAAGAGGTCTAATCTGCCAAGACTTTATTCTCAACATCAATAACGGCTAGTAAGACCACATTGGCTATAAATACAAAGTTTCTATGAGAAAACAAAAAAGAGACAACATTGAGAAAAGATTTTCATAGCCAAGCAACAAATTTTCTTTTACTTAAACTTGTATTTGAATTGTTATGAATGTTAGGTGTTAGCATTGAAAACACCATTGTATAAGTTTGAGTGTAAGCTTGGGAAACACTTGGGTTGTGAGAGTGAGCCTAGTAAAACTCTTGTTAGGTTGTGAGAGTGAGCCTTGTAAAACTCTTGTTTGGGTTGTAAGTGTGAGCCTAAGAAAAACACTTGTGAAGTTAGGTGTGAACTTGTGAAAACACCAAAGTTGGAAGTGAGCTTGTAAAAACTTCAAAGATTAGTGGAACCTTAACAAGTTGTTAAGGAAGTGGATGTAGGATTGAAGTAAATCCGAACCACTATAAATCTTGTGTGTTCTTTCTTTCTTCAATTACTCAACCAACTCTATATTCCGCATTTCTTGTTTGTTGAGTTTTTTAAATTGTCATTACTTCTTGAGGAAACCAATTCACCCCCCCTCTTGGTTGCCATCTTGGGACAACAGGAGGTTTAATGGTGACTTTAGTAATCTCATCTGAGTGATCGACAAGGCTTTAGGAGATTCTTTAGGAGATTTTGTCTTTCAGATTTCTTTATCTTTGTTTTTTCTATTTTGCTTCCATATATTGTCTGGAAAGAAATTCACTGCTTAGAAAATCTGGTAGACTATTGTTTACCCCCTTTATAAATTCAATATCAAAATAAAAAAATACTTAAAATAGCTTGTCATCTAGTAAATATTTGCTTTGAAGCAAGATTTTTTACATCTTTTTATAAAACCTCTTTAGCACTTTTACAATCAATACGCAATAAAATTTTTTGATTTAATAAATTAAATTGAAATTTTAAAATGCACAAAATAATACTCAAAATTTCTTTCTTAATAGTAGAATAGTTTAATTGGGTTAGACTCCAATGTCCTGAATAAAACTGAACTATGATTTTTTTTCCACTTTAATTCGTTTTAAAATCCCACCAAATTCTATATCTGAGGCATCAGTTTTCACTATCTTAGAAGCTAATGGGTCAGCTATATGAAGATAAGGAATAGTCTTTACTAAGGCTTTTATTTGTTTTACTATATCAGTATGGACATCAGTCCATGGGCCTGGGTTCTTCTTTAACCTATCATGTAACGGTTTTATAGTTCTATTTAGATTGGGATAAAATTCTATAACATAATTTAAATAACCTAAGAATCTTTGTAATTGAGCTTTATTAAGAATCTGATTAGGAAACTTATCACCAAAGGCTAAGTTTCTCTCTATAGGTCCTATGATTCCCTGTTCTATGTAATGTCCTATGAACCTAATCTTAATTTAGAACAGAGACATTTTAGTTTTACTTTGTACTAATCCATTTTGTTTAATTACCATAAAAATATCTTTAAATGTTTAAAATGTTCATCTATAGTTATATAGTATATTAATACATCATCAATATAAACTATACAGAATTTAGTATATGGATTGAAAATATCATTCATCACTGTCTGAAATTCATATGGTGCATTTTTTTAAATCAAAAGGCATAACATTCAATTCATACTGTCCAAATAGAACAGTGATTGCAGCCTTATACCTATCTTTATGGTTAATCTAGATTTGCCAAAATTCTGATTTCATATCAAATTTTCTAAAAATATTAACTTTATATAATCTTCCTAATAAATTTTTTTAATTTGGAATAGGGTACCTAATCCATTTTAAAGCTTTATTTAAGAGTTTATAATTTATTACTAATCTAAGTTCTTATCTTTCTATTTCAGATGTCTTATTTACATAAAATACAGCACAAGAACATGGGCTCCTAGATTTTGTAATTAATCTTTTATTTTCCAAATTATTTATTTTCTTTTTATAAAATTCAATCATATCAGGCGTCATTTAAATGGGTCAGACTTTAGTTGTAATAGACTTTTCATCAAAGCCTATTTCATATGATAAATCAATCATATGCTGCTTTCTATTCAAAAATATATTTGGAATATCAGCACATAAATCTTTTTCAATTTGAAGTTTTAATTTACTATTTCTTTCTTATGTAAATTTATTATTCAATTATTCATTTATCTTTTGTAAATGATAATTATTCTTTAAATTATAAAGTTGTTCAGATTTTGCCTTTATAACAACATTTATTTGTAATTTATTTATTGAGTAAGCCTTTAATAAATATAAATTTTTCTTTTTTGGTTTTTCTAAAAATGAAAAAATAATCTTTTGATTTTTAACTTTAAAGCTTACACTATCATCTTTAACTGAGTAAGAAGTAATTAAATTCATAAATGGTATTTCTAGGATTACCATATGATGAATATTAGTTAAAATAAATATATTCTTTATTTTAAAGTTTTTATCTATTATTGAGGCTTCTATTTTACTAAGGATATTTAATTTAGATTTATTTGCAGCAGATAAATTTTTATTAGTTTTTATCCATTATTGAGGCTTCTAAATTGTTTATCTTTTCTTTTAAATGATTTATTACTAGATTTTCTAGATTTATAAGATTTATAAGGTTTTTGTTTCTTATAATATTCCTTTTTATTATATTTTCTTTTATAATTCTTTTTATATTTCTTATATGGCTTCTTATAACTTTTAGAACATTGATCATTGCAATTTTTATATTTCTGAGTTATACTATAATCAAGCCGCTTACAAAACGAGGCTAATTCTTGCTTAGTTTTCTCATTTCATACTTTAATGAATTTTGAAGTTTTATTTCCTGACAAAGCTTTAAACCTTCCTTTTGAATCATACTAATCAATTGACCATAAGTCAAAAGATCATAAGGAATAGGATTTTTATATTCCTATTTTATATAGTTCCTAACTTTCTCTCCTAAAAAAAGGGCAATCCTGCTAAGAATTTTTCTTTTGAGAAAGCCAGGTTGAAATTTTCTCTGAGCATTATCCTAGTTAGGAAAGTTATTTTATAAAACAGAAAATCACTAAGTTTCTTACATCTAAGGTTACTTAGTAATTTAACATTTTTATCCTTTAAATGAGTTGGATCTCCTATAAAGTAAAGTGATATAGTCAGGATTAGTGTTGCCACAACATCCTGAATAGTATCACCATACTCATTTAATATAAGTGTTCCATCTTCATAGGTTTTTATAGTATTTAGTATTTCTAAGTGTTGTTCTTCAGTGAGATGATTATCCCACCAATCCTTTAATTGGCCCATGAAGCCAGCTATAAGTAATTTTGCTATAGTTTTATCTGATATATCAATTTGGGTTTTATAGGTATTGGTAGCCATTGTTATCTGCTGTAGAAGACTTAGAATGTTATATTCTGGCAAGTTATCAATATTTCATTCATATACCGAGGAGACATTATATTTATATTGTAATAAAGTATTAGGTCTGTCTATAATTTCTAAGTCTGGAGCAGACATTCTAGATATTATAGATTGATTATGTGTAATACGATTTATTTGTGGGTTTATATCTTTACTAAAAGATTTAAGATCTTCAGTTTCAGGTTGAGAATCCTCAACTGATTTTGAATCTTTGATTTATATCCTCACTTTTGCAGGTATCAGAGGCATTCACTTTTTAGGGGTGGTAGTAGATGGATATAAACCTATTTTCATAATTAAATCTTTGATTTATAGATATAAAAGTGGATAATGTTGTCTAGGATTTGGATATGCAGTAAGACCTGTTTCAGCCGATGGATAGACATTTAGGGCAGTAAGTCAGTGGTCGCGTCTGAAAACAACATAAACACACTTTAAAATCTATTTTTAAATATTTAAAAATGGAACCATTTTTATATAATCTGCTAGTACAACTAAATCTGATAGCTCTAAGTCATCTGGAAATAAAAAGATTGTAAACAGGAATAAAGTAATATTAGAAGATTTTAATAAAGCAATTGATAATTGGATAATACCTAGCATAGACAAAAAATAAATTTCTAAAATTTCTAAATTAAATATATTTAAAAATGATTACATAATTAAAGATGAAGAAATGGATGTACAATTAAGTAAACCCTTTGAAAAGATAGCATTACTTTCTGCAGAATCAATAAAGCACCGTAAAAGTAAAAAATATAAATATATACATATAGGACTTATACAGATAGGAATAAAGTCTTTAACCAGAGAATGATTAAATATTAGTATTCTGACAGTAGTTATAGATGCTAAGTTTGTAAATTTTAATGACTCACTATTAGGAACTATAGAAATCAGTCTGGGTAGTGGACCTATCTCATTTGACTGTTTTTCTGATATAACAATATCCTTAAACGATCCAAATATATTAAAAAGTGTAGTATTAGAAATTAAAACTCATAATTATAAAATGCTTGAAAGATTTATTCATGTAGCATTAATGTATAAAATAAAGTATAAATCTATGGTATCTGTCTTTGCTACGAAGTATATAATGCAACCTAAATTAGGAGAAATTAATTTTTGCAAACAAACTTAAGTAAAGCTAATACAGTAATCCCTAGAACTATTTAGAGGAAAGATATTAGTCTCCCTGATGAATAGATCTTAGAAGACGTTGTTCCTCCTCCTGAACCAAAGAAAATAGTAAAGCCCAATATAAAATTCAGAAAAATTGAACAGTATGAAGATGGTAAAGTTAAATTAAAATTTAATAGACATAGTATTAGCAGTAGGTATTTAGACTCTTTCTCTTCTGTTTCGATAGTTGACATCGGTAGAGCCTCGCAATTACTATTTATTATATGTTTCATATAAAGAAAATGAATTTAAACCTGTTATACAAACAGTAGTAAAACCTAGGTATTCTACATCAGATATACCTGAAATAAGTAATAAATTGAAAGGTGTTGATTATAGTACAACTGTACCATATCTTTTCTATAATCCAATAGTAACTATAAACTCTTTAGAAGCAAACCCTAATTATAGTCAACATCAGGATAGAGAACAATCTCCATCTCCACCTGAATCACCTACAGACTCTTTTATGACTAACAATATAGAAAGTATAGATAGATAATTAAATGTAATTAATAAAGAATTCATATTTAAAAAAATAAAATAGATAAAGAATTAACAGCAATAAAAAATTCAGATAAATTAAAAAATATAATGAATAAAGTAAAAGATTTTGAATCAATTAAGAACAAATATATTAATTTTGTAAAACATTATGAAGTTAATATGAAATTTTTTGATTGGTTTAAAAGCATCTATAGAGGAGAACTTAAATTAGAAAAATTAATAAACCCTATAACAATTAGAAATAAAGAAACAGAATGAAAAGTACATGATAAAATTATACAAAGTGAACATCCACCTAAAGGTTCAAGTATATTTATGTATGGAGATAGAGAAATCCAAATAGCACCATTTAAAACAGTAGCAGAAAATGACCAGAATAAAAAAAAATATTAGAACAAAATAACTTTAATAATGCACATTTATTAAGTATATGACAATAGTTAAATAGAATAGAAAATTCTATTAAAGATAAACAAATAATAACAATAGTTGCAAAAGAAGCTTTAGATAAAAATTAAAGTCTCATATTTTTAAACCCTTTGAAGTTTCAAAAATAGGACAAAAAGAAGTTAAATCTAAAGATTCTGATTTTATAAAAGCAATTAAAGAACAATTAAGCAAAATTGATTCTTCTTCTGGATCAAAACAGATAGTCCAAGAAATACCTCAATCCAAAGCTTCTAAAACTATTAGTATAGTAACCCAAGATCAAGATTCAGAATCAGTTAAGGATTCTCAACTTGAAACTGAAGATATTGGATCTTTTAGTAAAGATATAAACCCATAAATAAATCATATTACACATAATCAATCTATAGTACTTAGAATGTCTGCTCCAAACTTAGAAATTGTAAGCAGACCTAATACTTTATTACAATATAAATATAATGCCTCCTCGGTATATGAATGGAACATTGATAGCTTGTCAGAATATAACATTCTGAGTCTTCTACAGCATATGACAATGGCTGCCAATGCCTATAAAACCCAAACTGATATATCTGATAAAACTATAGCAGAATTACTTATAGCTGGCTTCACAGGCCAATTAAAAGTTTGGTGGGATAATCATCTCACTGATGAACAACACTTAGAAATACTAAATGCTATAAAAACCTATGAAGATGGAACATCTATATTAAATAAGTATGGTGATACTATTCAGAATGTTGTGGCAACACTAATCCTGACTATATCACTTCACTTTATAGGAGATCCAACTCACTTAAAGGATAAAAATGTTGAATTACTAAGTAACCTTAAATGAAAGAAACTTAGTGATTTTTAGTTTTATAAAACAACTTTCCTAACTAGGATAATGCTTAGAGAAGATTTCAACCAGGCTTTCTGGAAAGAAAAATTCTTAGCAGGATTGCCCTTTTTCTTAGGAGATAAAATTAGGAACCATATAAAACAAGAATATGGAAATCCTATTTCTTATGATCTTTTGACTTATGGTCAACTGATTAGTATAATTCAAAAGGAAGGTTTAAAGCTCTATCAGGATATAAAACTCCAAAAGTTATTAAAGTATGAAATGAGAAAAACTAAGCAAGAATTAGCCTCATTTTGTAAGCAGTAACTTAGAATTATAAAGATTGCAATGATTAATGTTCTAAAAGTTATAAGAAGCCATATAAGAAATATAAAAAAAATTATAAAAGAAAGTATAATAAAGAGGAATATTATAAGAAACAAAAGCCTTATAAATCTTATAAATCTAGAAAATCTAATAATAAAGTATTTAAAAAGAAAAGATAAACAATTTAGATCATATAAAGATTTAACATATTATAATTGAGATAGAAAAGGATATACATTAAAATTTTATAAATTTGATAAAAAATTACAAGAATTAAATTTAGAAAAATATGTATTAAATAAAATTCATGAACTGTATTTAGATTATTCAGATTCTGAGAGCTATTCAGATTCTGAAGAAATAAATCAAATAGATGATATAGAATCAGAAGCTAGTTCTGAAAATAGTAGTAAATCAATAAATGTTTTAACTAAAGAATAAGAATCTATTTTAGAAGCAATAAAACATATAAATGATCCTAAAATTCAAGAAAAATTTTTAAATAAAATATTAGAAGATATTAGTGATAAATCTAAACATTCAATATTGCCTAGTACTAGTAAATAAATATATGATTTGCCTATAATTTTAAATAAAAATAAAATAATAAAAAATAAGCCAACAATAAATGACTTACAAAAGAAAATTAAAGGAATAAAAATGGAATTAAAAGAATTAAAGAATAAACAAGAACATAATTCACAAATAATAAAGTCTCTATTAAACTCTACTTCTTCTAATGAAGAAGAAGAATAAAATAAAGAAGAAACTAATAATGATAATGAAATTAGTTTAATAAGTAAAGAAAAAATTCTTTATAATCTAATTTTTATATTACATGAAATAACATCAAGAAAATATTTAATAAAGATAAAATTAAAAATTTCAAATAATTATAATATAGAAACTATAGCCTTGTTTGACACAAGAGCTGATTTAAATTGTGTTAAATCTAGTTTAGTTCCTAAAAGATTTTGGCAAGAAACTAATAAAAATTTATCTGCTGCAAATAAATTTAAATTAAATATCCTTGGTAAAACAGAAGTCTCAATAATAGATAAAAAATTTAAAAATAAAGAATATATTTATTTTAACTAATATTCATCATATGGTAATCCTAAAAATACCATTTATGAATTTAATTACACCTTACTCAGTTAAAGATGATAGTGTAACCTTTAAAGTTAAAAATCAAAAGATTATTTTTTCATTTTTAGAAAAATCAAAAAAGAGAAATTTAAATTTATTAAAGGCTCACTCAATAAATGAATTACAAATAAATGTTGTTATAAAGGTAAAATCTGAACAACTTTGTAATTTAAAGAATAATTATCATTTACAAAAGATAAATGAACAATCGAATAATAAATTTGCATAAGAAAGAAATAGTAAATTAAAACTTCAAATTGAAAAAGATTTATGTGCTGATATTTAAAATACATTTTTGAATAGAAAGCAGCATATGGTTGATTTACTATATGAAATAGGCTTTGATGAAAAGTCTATTACAACTAAAGTCCGGCCCATTCAAATGGCGCCTGATATGATTAAATTTTATAAAAAGAAAATAAATGATTTAAAAAATAAAAGATTAATTATAAAATCTAAGAGTTCATGGTCTTGTGCTGCATTTTATGTAAATAAGGCACCTAGATTAGTAATAAATTATAAACCCTTAAATAAAGCTTTAAAATGGATTAGGTACCCTATTCGAAATATAAAAAAAAATTATTATGAAGATTATATAAAGCTAATATTTTTAGTAAATTTGATATGAAATCAGAATTTTGGCAAATCCAGATTAACCCTAAAGATAGGTATAAGACTGCATTCACCGTTCTATTTAGACAGTATGAATGGAATGTTATGCCTTTTGATTTAAAAAATGCATCCTCTGAATTTCAGAGAGTGATGAATAGTATTTTCAGTACATATACTAAATTCTGTATAGTTTACATTGGTGATGTATTAATCTACTCTACAACTATAGATGAACATTTTAAATATTTAAAGATATTTTTTTATGGTAATTAAATAAAATGGATTAGTACTAAGTAAAACTAAATTATCTCTGTTCCAAATTTAGATTAGGTTCTTAGGACATTATATAGAATAGGAAATCATAGGACCTATAGAGAGAAACTTAGCCTTTGGTGATAAGTTTTCTGATCAGATTCTTAATAAAGCCCAATTACAAAGATTTTTATATTGTTTAAATTATGTTATAGAATTTTATCCCAACCTAAATAGAACTATAAAACCGTTACATGATAAGTTAAAGAAAAATCTAGGCCCATGGACTGATGCCCACACTGATATAGTTAAATAAATAAAAGCCTTAGTAAAGACTATTCATTGCCTTCATATAGCTGACCCATTAGCTTCTAAGATAGTGGAAACCGATGTCTCAAATATAAGATTTGGTGGGATTTTAAAATAAATTAAAGAGAGAAAAAGAAATCATAGTCCAGTTTTATTTAGAATATTGGAGTCCAACCCAGTTAAACTATTTTACTATTAAGAAAAAAATTTTTGAGTATTATTTTGTGTATTTCAAAATTTTAATATGATTTGTTAAATCAAAAATTTTTATTGTGTATTGATTGTAAAAGTACAAAAGAGGTTTTACAAAAAGATGTAAAAAACATTGCTTCAAAGCAAATATTTGCTAGATAACAAGTTATTTTAAGTATTTTTAATTTTGATATTGAATTTATAAAGGGAGTAAACAATAGTCTACCATATTTTCTAACCCGTGAATTTCTTTCCAGACAACATGGGGCAGAAAAATAGAAAAAATAAAGATAAAAAAATCTTAAAGCCAGAATCTCCTGAAGACTCTCCTAAAGCATTGTCTGATAACTCAGATGAGATTACTAAAGTCACCATTAAACCTTTTAAGCCTTGGGCTGATATAGTAATAGAGGAAGAACAAAAAGCTCAGATGAAAAATGGGTCTCCTAGCTGGCCCAATCTCCAAAGGTGGTTAAAGCTTTTCTAAAGATGAGACATAAACCTCCTCCGGGGGGTCCAGGTGAGACTGCTCTGATCCCATATTTAAAGCAACAAATAGAAATAGGAAAATCTTTATCTCAAAAAATCCTATTTAAGAATGTTTCTAAAAACGAGTTGATTGTTTCAAACTCATTGACTCAAATTATTTCTTCAAATTTTTCAGTAAAATATTCTAAATCAGAATAGTTTACTAAAACTTATTTTTCTACAGAATTAATTATTGAATATGGATCTGCTCAGCAGAACCCATGAAAGATAATTGAATCTGTATTACCTAAAGGTTGGTTTTTTAAAGCTAATGATTTATCTAAACCTCAAGAGTATTTTTAAATATTCTTATTGACTTTGAATCAATATTTTTAAAGTATAATTTTAATCAGAACGAAAAGGATGTCATCGCCTATTCATCTTTTAAAATTAAAAGAATTCTCCATCCTTCTGAATGAAAAAAGCCTCTGCATATCCCTATGCAATTTAAAGCCCTTCCTAAAGCATCTTATTGCTCATCTTATAACTATTGAGATTATATTGAAGCCTGGACTAAAGTCTTATTTTTTTCAAAACCCTGGTCAAACCCATTCCTGGCTGATATATTTTGATTTCAATATAAAATTTGACAAACTACCCATGTGGTTTGTAGACTGGTGATACTATTGTGGTAGTAAAGATCGTATACTATCACAAAATGTACTATTGACCTTTCAATATTTTAAAGTCCACTTCAATCCAAGCCCATTTGAAAAGAAATTTTCCCCTCTTCCTCTCTTTTTAATGGACTTTAATATTCCTTGGGTATACCAGTGGTATTTCGATATTGGAATACAACCTGGTTCCAATATCCCTGTAATATTAAGGAAAACTAAAATCAAATGGTGGAGTGTCTTTCACAACTCTACATTTGAGCACATTGTAAAGCAATTGCTTCTCAAAAGGAATCATGGTGGTTTTAACTCAAAATTATTTATTTTCTTTGGAGCCCAAAGAGCATAAAATATTGCCCTTCTGGTAGCTGCTAAAACTCCTGAAGACTATAAAGTTTTAATGCAACAGATGGTTGAATCTCTTCCTTCAACCTCTGAGCCCATAAAATCCAGAAAGACCAGCTCTGCTGGATTTTCAAATAAAGCCCAATCAAAAAAATTATCTAAAGCCCATTCTAGTAGAAAGAAGTCTCCTTCTTCTTCTGACTCTTCATCATCATCATTCGTGACATCATCTTCCACTGAGATATCTTACTATTATGGGATCCCGTCCCCCATAAAAATAAAAAGAAAAAAAGAAAAAATAAAGAAAAAAGAAAAGAAAAAGGAAAAAGAAAAAGAAAGAATAAAGGAAAAAGGAAAGAAAGAAAAGAAAAAGAAAAAAGAAAAGAAAAATAAAAATAAAAATGACTCTGACTCGTCGGAATAAAGGCAGAAGAAACATCATTTCTTCACTAAAGTCAATAAAGACGGTGCCTACTGATAAAATATTGTTCATCAAAAGTATTCACCAGAGGAAACTAACAGCAAAGTCAGAAGAACTGTTCTTCAACAGTTCTCAACAGTAAAGTAAATAGTATCCCCGACAAGATACTATTCATCTACAGTTCAGACGCGTGAAGGTATAGTAAAAGTAAATAGTAATGATAGGTTACTATTTATACACAGTACCAGATATGTGACGAGAACAGTATAAAAATTATTAAAGCTCTCTGTCTATTTAAGGAGTTATTTTCTGAAGCTTGAGCATACTTTGAAACTTTCAGAACTCTTAGGAACTCTAAAAAAACTTGAAGACTTAGATTACTTCCTTCCATTTTCTCTTTCACACATAGACATTCTTTCATACCTGTATCTCTATTATTCTAAATCTCTCTTGTAAGTTATATTATTTATACTTTAAAGTTTTAAATTCTGTATTGTATAAATATGCTCTGTACCTACAGCTTGTTCTGATCTGGTACATCATAAACTTGTTTTAAAATCTATATTACTTGTAATTTTTATAGAATTATTAGTATAAGCTGGATATCCGGTTGTAACGGCTACTAGATGTGAGCAGAATTTTAAGTCAGTGGTACCTAGTATAACGAAAAGCAATATACTAATAATCTGTTTTCTTTTATAGTTTCATATTTTTGTATAAATATAAGATTTATTGGTATATCGAATGAAAAATCAGATATAAATTTAGAAGTTGAATCTGAATGGACAATATTTTTATCTGCACTTAGATGTAATAATTTCACGTACCAATATATCTGTATATTTCTATTCTGTATATTTTTCATTATTAATAAAGTATTATTTTATTTTAATATGGTATTTTACATTTATATATTTATTTATTTAAATTTTATTATCTTTTTAGATCTAAGAGTGAGATTTATGCCTGATTATCTTTTGCTAAAATTAAATTTTTTAAATTCTTAGTTTCCCCTTTTGTTGATCCTCTCACTTTTGCTGTTATATATATATATATATATATAACCCGAATGATCGTAGCTACTCCATATTAAGAAGCAATTCCGATCTAGCTTGAAATGACTGACTTGAAACCTGCTTAAATTCGCATGAAATAAATAAATATAAATCCTAATCCAAAATGACCAAAATATATCAAAAAAAATTTAAGGTCAAATTGAAGGTCAATATACTAAATCATTCCGAATAAAACTCGTTTATGTTTAACTTGATTTAATTAATTTAAAATATTTTTAACGTATGTGAAAATTAATTTTCAAAGAAAAAGTTCAACATTATAAGCGACCCCACTAGAAAATTGTAATTCACTTGAATTTGGCCTGAAAACTTTTTCAACTCAATTCTCAAATCCATGGGTAACCTAAAATTTCCTTCAACTTAAAAAGTGACTCAACCCCAATTTTATTCCAAAAAAAAAAATGAAAAAATGACTTGAATATGCAAATTCATCATGGAGAAAAAAGGTGGCCTATGTGTTGTTCCACGCCAAGTCAAACAACAGCATAATTGAGTCATCCAATTAATGAATAAAATAGAGAAAAAAGGAGACGTAATGATAAGGGGCACGCACTAACCGGACTCTTGTGTTCTCCAATTACCATACACTTTTACTTGCCTTTGGAGAAATCATGTCCTTTTGATTTATGTTCTCCGGCATCAAGCAAACAATAATGAGTGAGCATTACAAAATCCAGAGAGGAGAAAAATTATGACTACACTGTGATTCATCAAGCTAAAATGTAAAGCATTATTTACATAATGTAAGTTACTAAGTTTATTTGAGGAAGAATGTGAAAGAATTTTGGCCACAATTCATTGTCCGTAGAAAGCATTTAGATATGCATTGACAGATTGTAGGTCACACATTCCTCTTGAAAATATCTCAGTTGCATTTCTTTCAATTCCCTGACATATCATCAAAACACAAAATAGTTAATATGGTTTAGGTGTTGAAAACACCAATCATACCTCCCCAGCACAAAATAAAATAAATAAATAAAGCAAAGAGCTAAACATTGGAGAAAAAAAAAGTTGAACGTCTAAAATTATTTAATATTTCATAACTAGTTTTTGTCTATTGTAGAATACTATTCTTCTGGTCCTTGACCTTCTACTAAACCTTAGCTTCAATGTGATGGCTCCTTAGAGAAGCTTGATTACTTAGTTTGAGGACTAAGATGCAACACAAACTTCAGAATATGCTACGATATTTTCCAATGACTTTTCCTATTTTATTTTCATCATGTGCTATACGTGCATTCATAGTTTAGCAAAGTTGTTGTGTGCCTACAATTATAAATACAACAGGTCATCTGAACAAATAGTTCAAAATAACTTAATAAAGAGTCTATACACTTAAACGAGTTTTGATTACCTTTTCAACTGAAGTTCGGAAAAAGCTTATTCTAGGAATACTTGAATCCTGTCACCAATGGTATCATTAAAATCCAACAGCAGCTTGCCTCCTACTTCCCCAGCTGCATCATCCAAGAGTTCTTTGATGTTCACACCCCCTAAAGCTGTGTATCAAAACAATTATAGTTACACTTTGTTCCACATCTTTCAAGCATCAATGTAAAAGACGAATTTTGAAGAGTTTTGTCAGATGTTGATAACACCTGGAACAATGTTTGTGATTCCTTCCAAAAATCCAGCCTTCCAACATATACAAAAGAAAAAGAAATATTATGAGAAGATTAGTTTCTTATACAAAACAGATTGCAGAAATTATATCAGCACATGTGAACCATTAATTTGATATCTATGATGGAAATACTATTTTAAAATGAGAAACTAAAGATACAAATTTGGCCACAAAATGAGATGTCTTCCACAACCCAAGGAAAAAAAATAGAGTGGCAGAGGGCATGTTTCATTAATCAAACAGTCTGGCTCAATTTCTCTCACAGACAGAAATGAGTTGGAGGAAACTCCACCATTCCGTCACAAGCAACATCCTCCTGTTTCACATGAATGTGCCTGCTGATTTAATGTTTCATGTCATGAGGCTAAATGAATGTAGAAAGGTGTGTTGCTGTGCTATATATTTTGAAGTATCAATAAAGGATATCATTTAATGTTATAAGCAAATCCCAACTTGCACCTAGTTCTTATAGATAGTTAGCCATGGATTCATACAGAAACACATACATGCAATTGATATATACATGAGAAATATATTGGGGATCATGAAACACATGCTGTCAGAAACAACAAAAAAATTTCAATAAATTAGGATATATTGAGTCATAAATAAGACATTGGCCTTAATTTCTCGAGAGTTTAAGCAAAGGATAATTCAAATTTCAACTAAATTGCAGGGCATATGAAGAGGAAAAAAAGTTGGAAAAAAAATTTAGACATGTAAAAATATTGCAAGAAAATAAATGTCAAGTCAGCTGATTAATCAATTGTGCATTGCACTTCTTCATTAAAAATAATACTAAAAGAAGGTTTATTTCCTAAAGTTAGTCAATCAAATTTTGTCACTCGATTCTCAATCATTTTGAGAAGCACATATGGCAAGGCTGAAAACAATCGGATGGGGAAAATACAAATGTAGATACCAAGTAATTCAGGCAGTGAGATAAAGCAATATTGAAAAGAAATCCAACATAATACTAGATGCACATTTTTACATTGTAGTAGCACCAGAAAGGAAGATGACTCACAGGAATTCTAACATCAAGTTTTTCAAATCCATCTCTTCCGGTTATTTTGATTCTCAACGTCCGAGACCATATTCCAGAAAAAGGATCTCTCGAACCATCTGCACGATAGTTATTGTATACATCAGGAGTTATCACTTCAACAACAGGTTCTTGAGGACTTTGACTTCTCTGCTCTGTATCATCTGGAGTCCTCCGTTGTATATCATACACGTTAGTGTTGGTTGATGAATAACCTATATTTATAAAAATTAGCAACAAGGGATGATAATCTAACTCATCTTACACTTGTAGAGCAGCAGGTTCATATAGAGGAAATTAGCAAAGCCCATATTAGAACTTGTTTTAGGAAAAAGAAAGAATATGCATTGAGTGCTAATGATTTGACATGACTTCCCTAAAATGTTAGTTTAGTTATATTCTCCTTTGTTCTTGAAGGACAAGATATACACGTATATATACACAATGGTTTCTATCTAATTTAGGAATACATCATACTAAATAAGAATCATATAATATACAACTAAATAAGAATAAATAATAGTTGATTTTCTTTGACACTAATCCTTAAGTGGGAGCATAGATATTAATCATGCCCAACTATTAAATGTAGTAAACTCAAGCTTCATTGAAAGCTGTTGTTAAGATATCACCTAGCTGCTCATCAGTCTTGACATGTCTTATAGAAATGATTTTCTATAGGATTTTTTTCATGAATAAAGTGATCCAATTTCAATATGTTCTGTTCATTTATGAAACATAGATTAGAAACAATATATAAAGCAACTTGATTATCACAACATAATTTAGCAGGTATTGAAGTTTTAAAACCAACCTCTTTTAAACTAATTTATCCACATTACCTAAAATATTGATCGCGCCATAGCTCTATTCGTTGATTATGAAACAAAACAAGAGACTACACTATATTTCTTACTTTCCATGACACCAAATTTCCTCCAACAAAAGCAAAATATCTTGTAGTTGGTCTCCTATCACCTTTAGAACCAGCCCAATCTATATCTAAAAGAAAGCATGAGCTCCCTTCTTGTAACACAAGATTTGAACAAAAGCTTAGATTTGAACAAAAGCTTCCCAATAGGTAACGGTTGGAGATGACATAAATTGACTCACTATACGGATATAGCATGTAATATCAAGACGAGTTACTATAAGATAATATAACTTGCCAACCAATCTTCTATCTTTAAATGGTTCACAATCCTCTTTTGTAAGTTGAAGATTACGTGTCATGGACACATTGCAAGGTTTAACTCCCACTTCCCATCTCTTGCTAGCAAATCAAGAACATGTTTCCTCTAAGATAAAAAGACGCCTTTCTTCTAATGACTTTAATACCCAATACATATTTTAACATACCCAAGTCTTCTATTTGAAATTGGGTCTGCAGAAAAGATTTTAAGAGATGAGATTCCTATAATGTCATTCACATATACCACTTGCAAGATCAAGCCACTCTTAGAATGCCTAAGAAAATAGAATGACCATGTTTACTTTTTTTCATTCCAAATTCTTGAACCATGTCACTAAATCTACCAATCCAAGCCTGGCGTCACTCTTTAATCCATACAAAGATTTTCAAAGTTTTTAACCTTCCCTAACTCCTCTAAGCAATAAAACATTTCTCCCTATATATATAAGATTACCATGAAGAGTTCTGATATCTAATTGGTGAAGAGGCTGATCATGAGTAGTTGCCTAACAGATAAATAAGCAATAGAGGCAAATTTGGCTATAGAAGAGAAAATGTCAGAATAATCAACCCTTTAGGTCTAATAACTTTAGCAACATGACATGCCTTGAGACAAGCTACAAAACCATCGAGAATTACTTTGACTATGTATACCCATTTACATCCAATAACCCTCTTATTTTTATGGGTAGATCCCAAATACCATTAGCATCCAAGGCCACCATTCTTCCAGTGCAACACGCCAAAATACATTCTCAAGAAGTAATGAAACAATGAAACAAAGAAGGCAAACAGTCATAGGAAACACAAGATGAGATAGGGTAAGTACACATAAGTTTACCTTCACGCAGAGCAATAGGAAGAGAAAGGTCAAAATCACATTAAGTGGTGACTGGATCTAGCAATGAAGAAGTTGTTTTGAAATCCTAAGTCGAGAGGCTGCTGTGAAGAGGCTATTGATCTTGCAATGAAGAGAACTACAATCTCCTAGAATAAACTTGAACAATAAGGAGGTCAAGTAACTGTAGCCAGAGTAGGTAAATTTTGTAAACTAGGCACCCATGTGACAGTGTAGATTAAGAGATAATCTTGATGGGAAGGAACCGAGATAAGTCTTTTCCTGTTTGAACAAATTTATGAGGATTAACAACTAAGTAAAAATTAAGCAAACAAATATCAAAAAATCTACCCCAAGATATACAAAAACAATCACACAAAGACGTAAGAATTTTTAACATAGAAAACCCCTTCAATGTGAATGATAAAAACCACGGTACCTCTCCTAGTTCAAGTAAAAGAGCTTCACTATCAAAATTAATATTTACAGCAACTACAAGATACTATAATAATCCTCAAGTAAAGTTTCAGTAACAAATCAACCAAACAATAAGAGATGAACAAGGGTAGGAAGAAATATCACCAAAAAAGCTATTGTTCATGCAAAATGGATGAGCTTTGGTTGTTCAAATCCACCTTCCAGATCAAAGAACAATCTATCCCAAACATGCTAATCAAATTTTAGCCTAATCTGACCACAAATGACCGTCCGATTGTTTGAACAAAACATAGATGATTGTTTGATCACCGGCAAAACCGAAATTGGTCTGGTGTAATTTCTCAGCAAAAAATCCTTTTCTCTCCTTTTTTGTTATCTTTCTCTTTAGTGGCTAAAACTTGTGTCACATACAACTTAGAGTTAAAATAGTATAGACTAAAACATTAATAGCCCTAATGGGCCAAACGAAGTGGGCTCAAACAACATGGGTTTCCCACATAAGAGAGAATCCAAAACCCAAACTTCACTCTCGTTAAAGCCTTTGTGCACTTATCAAAACTATTATCATCAATGTGTATCTTCTCAAGTTCAAGCTGCTTAGAATCCAAAACATCACGAATCTACTGATACCTTACATCAAGATGTTTGAATCTACCATAAAAAGTAGAATTTTTACTAAGATGAATAACACTCTGACTATCACAAAATAAGACATATCTCTTTTGTGTAAAGCCAAACTCATTCACAAACTTCTTCATTCAAAGCAAATTTTTACATGCTTCAGTTGCTGTAATGTACTCAGCTTCTATAGTAGACAATGCAATACATTTCTGTAGCCTATATTGTCATGCCACAACTCCCCTTACAAAAGTAATCAGATACTTAGAAGTAGACTTTCTTGAATTTGCATTCCCTGCCAAATCAGAATATGTATTAACCATGGAAAATGCACTTCCCAATCCTAAAACACAACTTCAAACCAGCAGTGCTACAGAGATATCTCATAATCCACTTCACAGTATTCTAATGCTCTTTTTTCTGGATTAGATAGAGATCTACTAACAGTGTCAGCTCCATTAGCTATATCAAGCTACCTACTGCAAATGCATAAGGAATTTTTAGCATATATTCTTTCTCTTGCTATCTAGAAGGAGAATGTTTGACACTCAATCTGAAAGACCCTAAGAGGTGTACTTACAATTTTAGTTTAGCCATATTTTAACTGTGATATCTTCTCAATGTACTTTTCTTGAGATAGCCACAACTTCTTGCATTTCCTATTACGAATGATTCTCAAGCCAAGAATGGATTTTATTGGCCCTAAATTTTTCATTGCAAAAAACTTGCTCAGCTCTTTCTTCAAGCTATCAAAACCCTAGAAAAACTAGAACTCACAATGAGCATATCATTAACATATAACAACAGGATAATAAAATCACTATCATAAAATCTTTGCACAAAAACACAATGATCAAAAATAGTCTTCTTGTAGCCTTGTTGAACCATAACTGACTCAAACTTCTTATATTATTTCAATCCATACAAACTCATTATCAGTTTGCAGACATAATTTTCTTTTTCTTTTACCATAAAACCTTCAGATTATTCCATGTAGTTTTTTTTTTCTCTAAATTACCATGAAGGAAGGCTATTTTAACATCTATGTTACTCAACCTCTAAATCAAGAATTGATGGCATCTTGACCACTGGTGAGAAAATGTCCTCAAAGTCAACTCCCATTTTCGAACTGAAACCCTTAACAACTATTCTAGCTTTGTATCATGGAGATGAGGAATTCTCTTCTTGCCTTACTCTATAGATCCACCTATTCTTCAAAGCTTTTCTATCTTCAGGAAGCTTCACCAATTCAAAGGTGTGATTATCAAACAAAGACTACATTTCATTTTTCATATTTGCATTCCATTATGCCTTTTGCTCACTCTCAATAACCTCTTCATAGCATACAGGTTCTTCGTCTCTCAAGAGTCTGTACTCATTAGGTGAATACTAGACCTCTTAAGTGAAACTTCAAGTTCTTCAACATGTGCCTCTTGTTGATCATCAACTGCTTCATATTTAGGAGCACCAACCTCATCTGTATTCTAATTGTCATTTTGCACATCACCATGATTTTGAACCTCAACTGCATCAGGCATATAAATTGTAGGAGATGAATCTAAGTCAATCAAACCACCAATTTGAGGCTTTGATTTCTCCACATTGTTAATATCTTCAATACTAGAATTTTCTACAAATACTACATCACGACTCTTGATAAATTTCTTCTGAATCGGATCATAGTATTTGTAACCAAACTTATCTTGCTCATAGCCAATGAAGATACACTGTCAAGTCTTAGTATCTTACTTGCACCTCTCATCTTTGGGAACATGCACAAATCATTTGCAACCAAACACTCGTAGGTGGTCATAGGAAACATCCGTATCATATCGGAACCTATTTGGAACATCATTTCTCAATGCAATAGTGGGAGTTAGATTGATCACATGTGCAACAGTGTATAAAGCTTCAGCCCAAAAAGAGTTAGGCAATTCAGCCTCTAAAAGCACCATCTAACTCTCTCCATCAATGTTTTGTTCATCCTTTTTGCCAAACCATTCAACTGAGGAGTCTTAGGAGGTGTCTTCTAATGTCTAATGTCTTGTTCTCTTCAATATGCATCAAAAGGCCCACAATACTCACCCATCATTATCAGTGCGAATACATTTCAACTTCTTTCCAATCTCTCTCTCAACAAAAGCTTCAAATTCTTTAAATGCACCAAGCATTTAATCTTTTGACTTTAAGGTACGAACCAAAAGTCTCCTTGAATGATCATCAATAAAAGTCACAAAGTAAAGTGCACTACCAAATGACTTTTTCTTCAAAGCACCACAAACATCTAAAAGCAAATCATCTTTCCTGGAAGAAGAATGATGTTTGAAAGAAACTCTCTTCTGTTTCCCAGCCAAGCAATGAAAACATCTATCTAACCTTGCACCTTTCAATCTTGAAAACAAATTCTTTTTAGCTAGACTATCAAGTCTCTTCTCACTAATATGACTCAGCCTCTTGTGCCATAATTTCAAATAGTTATCATCAACTACATTAACAAAATCTATAGAGATTGAAGCTTGCAACCAATATAAACCCAAAGCTTTCTTTTCTCTACCCACAACTAAGGAATCTTTGCTGAGTTTATATTTTCCATCATCAAAAGTGTTGCAATAACCATCATCATCAAGCTTACTAGTGGAGATTAAATGCAACCTAATGTCTAGTACATGTCTAACGTTCTTGAGCTTTAGCTTTGGTCCATTTTGGTCTCTAAACAAACAGTTCCAATGCATATCACCGTTAATACTCCATCGTTATCCATCTTTAGAACTCCAAAATCACCCGGAGTATTCTTTTGATAGGCTACATTGAATAATTTATTCCTTGATGTAACATGAAAGCATGCACTACTGTCAAGAACCCAAACGGCATAATCATAGGCTACATTGATCATATCTAACGTTCATGTCTAACGTTCATGTCAAGAACCCAAACGGCATAATCATAGGCATAATCATAAGCTTACTAGTGGAGATTAAATGCAACCTAATGTCTAGTACATGTCTAACGTTCTTGAGCTTTAGCTTTGGTCCATTTTGGTCTCTAAACAAACAGTTCCAATGCATATCACCGTTAATACTCCATCGTTATCCATCTTTAGAACTCCAAAATCACCCGGAGTATTCTTTTGATAGGCTACATTGAATAATTTATTCCTTGATGTAACATGAAAGCATGCACTACTGTCAAGAACCCAAACGGCATAATCATAGGCTACATTGATCATATTCTTTTGATAAACTATAGCCAAATCATCATATGAAGCGGTAATGGCAACACGATCAATATTATTATCATTGCCCTTCTTTTCTTACTTTCCTTTATTTGCCTTGCTCTCTTTCTTCCATTTGTAACAATATTTCTTGATATTGTACCTTGATTTACCACAGTGATAACATTCAAGATTCTTGTACCTTGATTTTGATTTACTCATGCTCTTACCTCTATTCTGATCTTGACTCTTACTTTTACTTCTCCCCCTATTTTCAATAACCAAGATTTCTAACTGTGAACTAGATGTCCCCTGAGTTCTTCTCACCTATTCATTCAAAACGCCAATCCTTGCATACCGCATAGTTACAACACCATCAAGAGCATAATTAGTCAAAGATACATGAAAGTTTCCCCATGAGTCAAGAAGTGTAGTCAACAACCAAAGTCCAATAACATCTTTATCAAATTTGACACCTATGCCAGACAATTAATCAAAGATACCTTGAAATTTGTTCACATGATCAAGCATAGAACTACCTTCTCTATATTGCAAGCATTTAGCTTGTTTAAACAAAATTTACTTATTGTTTTCAATCTTTGAAGCATACAAAGTTTCAAGCTTTTCCCACATGGTGTTGGCATTTGTTTCATCAGCAATATGATTCAACACATTATCTTCTACCCATTGCCGAATAAAATCACATGTAGATTCTCAAATTCCAAATCTTCATCGGATTTAGATAGGTTTTTGAGAAGCAAATACAGGTAAATGCAACTTTTTCACAAGAAGAAGATCCCTCAATTTTCCTTTTCACTTGTAATAATTTGTGTCATCCAAACAAACCATTTTACTCATATTCACCCCCATCATTAAAATAAGCAAAAAACTACAATCAACTAATGAACTAGTGAATCAGGCTCTGATACCACTTTGATGGGAAGAAACCGAGTTAAATCTTTCCCTACTTGAATGACTCTATAAGGAGTGACAGCTAAGTGAAAGTTCAACAAATAAATATAGTAAAATTTGTCCCAAGATATGCAAAAAAAAATTCACACAAAGATACAATAATTTTTAACGTAGAAAATCTTTTCAATGTGATTGATAAAAATCATGAAACCTCTCCTGCTCCAAGTAAAAGAGGTCAACTATCAAAATTAATGTTTACAGCAACTACAAGTAACTGCAATAATCTTCAAGTAAAGTCGCAACAACAAATCAATCAAACAAGAAGAAATGAACAAGGGAATAAAGATATATAACAAAAAATGTTACTGTTCATGCAAAACGAATAAGCTCTGGTTGTTCAAATCCGATCTCGACTGACCAGATCAAAGAATAATTTATCCCAAACGTACTCACCAAATTTCAGCCTAATCGAACCACAAATAGCAGTCCGATCGTAGGAAAAAGCCAAACTGGTCACTGCTGGGAGAAGAACGTAAACAGTAAACTTGAACCACGAATACCAGAAATCCAACTGTCCAAAACTGATCTCCACCGTTCAGAATGAAGAAAAATGAATCCTCTAAATGCCCACCAAATTTCAGCCTGATGGATGGTCATTTGATCACGGAAAAACCAAAACTGGTCTAGTGTAATTTCTCAGCAAAAAACCATTTTCTCTCCCTTTTTGTTATCTTTCTCTTTGATAGCTAAAAATTTATCTCACATGTAACTTAAGATTAAAGTAGTATAGGCTAAAATATTAATAACCCTAATGTGCCAAAAGAAGTGGGCTCAAACAACATGAGTTTTCCACATAAAAGGGAACCCAAAACCTAATAAATCTTCTTTCCCTTGACTTGTTATGAACATAGGATGGACAAATGAAGTTGTTTTGTAATCGTAAGTCAAGAGGCTGCAATGAAGAGGCTAACTGGATCTTGCGATGAAGAGATTGCAATCTCCAAGAATAAACTTGAATAATAAGGTCAAGTAACTATACAGGGAGCAGGTGAATTTTGTAAACTAGGCACCCATGCGACAGTGTAGACTAAGAGATTATCTTCCTCCCCTAACTTGTTACTTCTCAAATAATGTAACATCAGCAGATATAATAAAACGATTCATATCTAGAGACATCTATACCCTTTTTGAAATCGAGAATACCCAAGGAAGATGTATTTAATAGACATAGGGTCTAGTTTTGTTACATGTAGACGAATAACGTATACAAAACAAGTAGCCAAATATATGAGATTCAATGGGAAAAAATAGAGAAAATGGAATAGTATAAATAATATCACCTTCAAGATCCAACAAAGGCACAATTATTCAAAAAACAAAGGCATACCATTATTCAAAACATAGGTTGTTGAGACTGTATCAGCCCAAAAATGTTTAAGACCTTTCATTTGAAACAAGAGAGCTCAAGTAACCTTAAGAAGATGCTCATTTTTTCTTTTGGCAACTCCATATAAAGATGGAAAATCAATGAATGCATTTAGGACAGATGAAGGATGCCATTTTGTGTCATATATTGACAAAAAGTTTCACAGAAATATTCTTTTGCATTATTAATGAACACTATGTGCACAGAACCATTGAACTATGTTGAAATTTCATTACAAAAAGCACAAAAGACAAAATAATTGTAAACGAGTTTTCATTAAATATAATCAAGTAATATGAGAATAGCCATCCACAAAAGTAACAAAATACTTGAAACCCTAATTTTGAGACAAAGGAAAGTATCCCAAACATTAGAATATACTAACTTGAAAGGGGGCAAAGTCGTTTATTGACTCGAGATATTTAAGGTAAACAATGATGTTTAGCAAATAGACACAACTCACACTCTAAGACCAACAAAGATTTAAAATTGTGGACAAAATCTCTTCAAGGCAAATAAACACAGGTGACACAAACAACAATGAACTGCATAAATGGTTAAGGGCTTGAGTACTATGAGATTAAGGCACTTGTTTATCAAGTATATGTAGACATCCCAAATTCATGACCTCTATGATTATCTACTTCGTTTGAGGTCCTCAAATTAATAGTGATCAGGGAAAATGAGAACAATTTAGGGCTTGGGTTATTTTACTAATAGAAACACAATAAATTTAAAAAAAAAACACATAAAATTAAAGAAAAAATATATGAATGGCGTCTGAACTTTTTCATTTTTATTATTCTAGTGTATAAACTTTTTTTGTTCACTTTGATATCTAAACTTTTGTTAATAGAAATAATTTGATTGTTCCGACAAGATTTGCTAATACATCAATCGATCAGAACAACCAAATTATTTCTATTAACAAAAGTTCAGACACCAAAGTGAAAAAAAAAAATTCGTGAACAAAAAAAAAATTCATGAACCAAAATAGCAAAAATGAAAAAGTTTAGGCACCATTAATATAATTTTTCCTAAATTAAAATCAGTAAACACAAAAATCTAAAAAAAATAAACAATATTTTCTCTATCACAATTTTTTGTTGGATCAAATGGCCTCCAAAACCAAAACTTCATCATCCTCTTCTTCAAGAGCTTTAAATGGTAAGCTTTCATTTCTGTAACAAACCCACATACACATACATTTTCAAAACCTAAAACCTTACCCACAAGCTCAAAGTAAAAAAATAAAAATAATTTAGAAAAAAATACAATAAAAAAACAACACAATGCATATTGAGATTAGGATGCAGAGGAGACAGAGATGGTCCAAATCAAGAGCAAAGATAGATTCTTATGGAGAAGAGATGATGAGAGACAAAGACAAGACCAAAAAGAAGAAGAGAGAAGATGATCGAGAAGACAAAGGAGATAAGAGGAGACAACCGAGAAGGGCTGGAAGGTGAGGCTAGGCTGAGGCTGGCCATTAAATGATGAAGGACGAGAGTGAAGCGGAATAATATGGACATCATAATTAAATTATTTCTTTTCCTACTTGAGTTTGGATTTTTATTTATTTGTTTACTTAGAAGACTAGAACTTTTATTTTCCCCAACAACATAACCCAAAAACAATAGTTTCTTAGTCATAAAAGTGCACTTCTTCAAATTGACATACAACATATTTTTCTTCAAGACTTCTAAATTTAAATGGGCCTCTTCAATCTTGCTATAAATTAGGATTTCGTCACAATAGATAGCAATAAATTTTTCAATGAATGGTTTGTGTACCTAATTCATAAGCGTCATAAATGTGTTACGAGCATTGGTTAATCCAAATAGCATGAACAACCACTCAAACAACCCTTCCTTGGTCTTAAAAGATGTCTTCCATTCATCCTTAGGTCTAACTCGAATTTAATGATATCCACTCCTTAAGTCAATTTTGCTAAATACTTTTGCTCCATACAATTATTCAAGCATATCCTCCAATCTAGGAATTGGAAACTTGTATCCCACAATAATTTTATTGATGGCGCAATTACCTACACACATTCTGCAATTACCATCTTTCTTTGGCCCGAGTAGAGCTAGAACTACACATGGACTTATGCTGTTTTGAATATGCCTCTTCAGCAATAGCTCTTCTGCTTTCTCTTTAAGTATCTCACTCTCCTTTAGACTCATTCAATATTGAGGTAGATTAGGAAGGTTAGCACCAGGTATTAAATCAATGTGGTGTTGAATATCTCATGTGAGGCAATCCATCGGGCAATTCTTCAAGCATTATCTCTTGAAACTCCTCCAATAAGGCTTGAATTGCTTCTAGTCGTTCTTTCTCCTTTGGTTCTTCCCTAGCCAATGCTTGTTTAACTACTAAAGCATACACCACCTTCGTTTCCTTACAAGCTAACTCATATTTGTGCTCCTTGTGAATTAAGAGTAAAAATATTTCGCCCTTCCATTTTCAAATCTTTGGGTTTATGGTTAGCTTTCATTGGTAATAAAGTAATCTTCACACCATCTTTCTCCAATTTATTACTATTTTCCCTACCATTACTATTCTTCAGGCATTATCTCTTGAAACTCCTCCAATAAGGCTTGAATTGCTTCTAGCCGTTCTTTTTCCTTTGGTTCTTCCCTAGCCAATGCTTGTTTAACTACTAAAGCATACACCACCTTCGTTTCCTTACAAGCTAACTCAAATTTGTGCTCCTTGTGAATTAAGAGTAAAAATATTCCGCCCTTCCATTTTCAAATCTTTGGGTTTATGGTTAGCTTTCATTGGTAATAAAGTAATCTTCACACCATCTTTCTCCAATTTATTACTATTTTCCCTACCATTATGTTGAGTTCCTCAAACAATAAATGGCAAGCATCAATATCAACCGCATCAAAATATGGCTCATTTTTATATTTACCAATGGAGAACGACACATTACACATTTCTGTCATGTGGTGGACTTTTTCAGCTACCTTAATCCAACTAATGGCGGATGGTCAGTAGTAAGCCCCAATTTCTCAACAACATCATTCTGAATGATGGGTCACAACTAAGGATGGCAATGGGTTGGGGATTTTCAAATATTCAACTAGTCTCGATCTATTTATATAGGATTAGGGTAGTTTATAAACGGGTTTGGATGAGTACGGATAATAATTTTATTACCTGTGATGGGTTCGGGTCGAGTTCGAATACATATTCCTGAGTACCCGCTACCCGAATCTGGTTATATATATTAGTTGTATTTAATTAAATTTTAATTATATAACTATTGTATTTTGTTTTAATTATATATCTATGCGGTATAAAATTATTTTAATAAAATTATGTTAGTTTTAAATTTTATTTATAATTATTTAATTGAAAAAATTTTAATTTTATAATTTTAATTTTATAATATTTTTGAATTTTTATACTTAAACCGGTACGAGTAATAAACGAATAGTATTAAATAGGTTTAAGAAAGATACGAGTAATAAAATTATAACCATAATCGGATTTGGGATGAATACAAGTAATAAAATAAAGCAGCTAATGCATTAAGAAGACGTGATAACTTGCTTGCTACCATGAAACAAGAATTGCAGGATTCGATAAGATGAAGACTACATATGTTGAGGATGAAGATTTTCATGAAGTTGAAACAAATGCCTTAACCATCAATCAATGGGCGATTTTCATATTCATGAAGGTTTTCTTATGAGGGGTAATCAACTTTACATTCCTAAAGAAGATATATAAGTAAATTTGTGGATAGATGCTATAATTGTCAAGTAGCTAAAGATCAAACAAGTAATGTTAATTTTTATATGCCATTGCCTATACCTAATAATATTTGGGAAGATTTATCCATGGATTTTATCATTCATTTAAGGGGTCGACTATATTTTTGTGGTGGTTGATAGATTTTCAAAAATGGTGCACTTCATTCCTTGTATGAGAACTGCAAATGCATCTAAGGTAGCCACTCTATTCTTCAGAGAAGTGGTTCATTTACATAGTGTTCCTAAAACTAAAACCATTAGGACATATCGAGATAGTAAATCTCTTGGCCACTTTTGGAGGACTTCATGGAAAATGTTTGATTCATCCTTAAATTTTAGTAGCAGAGTTTGCATACAATAATGTTGTTCATAGTGCTACACTGCTACTGCAAGATCGCCAATCTCAATTTTATATATAAGATACCACAACACGCCTTAGATCTAATTCAATTGCCTAACTCAAAGAAAGTTGGCACAACGGCTTCTAATAGGCATGTGAGTGGCACAATATACAAGTTGATGAGAAAAAAAAGCTTGAAGAAGCAAATGTCAAGCATAAACAAGCAGTTGATAAACATCACAAGAAGATGCTACTCGATGTTGGAGATTAAGTGATGGTCTTTTTACGACACGAGAGATTTCCAACAGGTACTTATAGCAAGTTAAAACAAGAAAATATGGTCTATACAAAAATAGTCAGGAAGATTAGTGACAATGCTTATGTGGTGGATCTTCCAAGAGCCAGCATATCCCAACAATGTCTAACACTTTCAATGTGGCAAGACATTTCCAAATTTCACTCTGCCTAAGAGCCACCATATCCCAACAATCACGCCAACTTGAGGTCGAGTTCTTTTCAAATAGAGAGGAATGATGCAGCCACACTCGTTTGAGGACACACTCTTTTTTATTTTAATAAAGCATATTGCAATATGCAATTTTCTCCAAAGTTTCTCGTGATTGAAACTTGTTAAGAATTATTGGTGCTTAATTCTTATTCAAATGCATATATGCTGCGTCAGAGAGGGAAGAGACTAAGAGACACTGAGAGAAAGAAGTGAAGAGTGATAGGTGGCTACTGAGAGTGAGAGGAGAGAGGATAGGTTTAAGTTAACTTAAATCCTCAGGCCGGGAAGAGTTGGCCCAAGGAATTTTTACAAGGGCCCAAAGCCCAAGCCATGACAACTTAGATGCTCCATCATGACTCGTACCTCGAAAAAGCTTTCCTTGAACCCGGACCAACCTGGCCCAATCCAACCCAAGTTTCTTAGGACCGGATGAACAACCCTAATTAATAAAATAAAAAAACGCAAGTGTCTTGCATGGATTTTCTATGCATATAGACCTATTGACACAATATTTTAGGTTGTAGGCTTTGCAAATCCAACTTTCACTCAATTGTGTTCACTAGTAAGCAAGAAGAGTATTAACAAAATCATAAAATAAAAAAATCCAGTTCTTGGAGCTTCGATAATTAGCAGCCCAGTAAATCAAAGATCTTGGCAAACTGTCTAGTGTGTGGTTTATTGGTTACTTGTGAATATTCTGTAGGACCTCGGGCGCTACCACTTCTCCTAAAACCAATTAGTGTTAGAAAAGACGCATACCCTAGCCTTTATAGTACATTCAGCACACATGAACGCCTACAGCATTTGACTGTGACTTGGCCCCATACCTAAGCCTCCGCCACGGGACAATTGATGCCACCCCTTGTGTAACAATCTCCCCCTCAACAATTGCTCCCGCTGGGAATTGAACACGTGACCTCGGCTCTGATACCACTTGTAGGACCTCAGGCGCTGCCACTTCGCCTAAAACCAATTGGTGTCAGAAAAGGCACATACCCTTGCCTTATAGTGCATTCAGCACACACGAGCGCCCACGGCATTCGACTGTGACTTGGCCCCACACCTGGGCCTTCGTCACGGGACAATTGATGCCACCCCTTGTGTAACACATTCTAACCTATATTGTTTGTTAAAGAGCTCATAACTCTAATTTAAACAAATGATAGATCATCTTGCAATCAATTTACAAAGTAGAATATGGACTTCTTCCACTGAAAACGTAAATTCCTGGATTAGATTTAATAATTTGCTCAAATATTCAATTCTATCTACAGCCATACTTTACATAAAACATTCAGCTGCCTAGTCTAGTGAACCCATTTTTGGACTATCCAGAGGGCCTATGTATGTCTGTTTTTGTTGGCCTGCACATGGGAGTAAGTGATGGAGTGCATTGTGCCACAGTAATAAAACAAGGGTCTTGTATTTTCTACAAATATGGACCTGACTACATGATATTTTAAGCTAGGTTGGAGGCTAACAAATCCATCTTCCACTCAATTGTGTTCACAAGAACCAACAAACTTTAAGAGGAGATTATCAAAATGTTAAAACAACAGTTAGCAATGTTTGATGATTTACAACCTAACAAACCAAAATATCTTGGAAAAGTTCCTAGTGCATAAACAAAAAGGAATTGCTTTAGAAATAAGAGGTCCAACTCTCACCCACCTCCTGATAGAAGCATCTGGCTGATGTTGGTAGCATACCGCTTCTCTTCTTCATAATAGGTGTTGAAACCTAAAATTTCCTTAATTTCTTCAAAAGATGGCATGCTCCCAGGAGGAGGAATCCGACCTCCTTTAATGGCAGTAAGTGAATCCTGCAAATTTTTTAGAAGTTTAGATCTTTGGGTCTAGTGACAGGTTTTTATATTTTTGTTATGCCTCACTAAAAATCCTATCCCCTAAGAAATGAATACTTTTTGCACTCAATTACAGCATCAACTCAAAGTAATTCTCAATCAAATAGCTATTATAAAGTTCATCCAGAATTGCAATTTGTAAACTAAGGTTCACAGCAGAATAATGCATCAAACCATGCAGATCACAATAATCAAGTATTAGAGAAACTTTTCAAAATTTCTTTTCCATTGCTTTTTGTGGAATGAAAAGAATAATGCAGCAACCTTGACTAGTTTATGCAATTAAGCAACCTTGACTAGTTTATGCAATTAAGGATGATGCATAATAATCAGAAATCAGATATATAAAAAAAGATTAATAATCAGGGTAGTTTTTAAAAATATTTTCATTTTAATTTATTGAAATAAGGCATTGGCATAGTTATTCATCAAATTTGGAATGTTAATTGAAGTTTTCCTCCACAATATTTTTGCTTCATTCAAAGATAAAGGAATATAACCTGCATAGCTTGTATAGCTACCCCGATCAAGGAAAGTGGGTAAGCCACAAGTTTATAACCAACTTCCTCAAGTTCCAAAGGATTAAGTATAGGTGTCTTTCCCCCTCCTTCAAGCATATTGGCCTGCATATGAATATAAAAGTTTTAACATCTACTGACCAGTCCACATAATAATGTCAACAGCCATAACTCCTTTCACAAATGCAGAGGCAAAACTTCATTATGCTAATAACTTTCATTATAATTTTTTTATATTGATTAATTTATAAGAGCACCTAATAAAGTACTAAATCATTTTTAATGCCATTATTACTAGTAGAAAGAATTATAAAGTAAAAAAAAAATTCATGCATGGGGAAAAAAATTCATGCATGGGGCCCCTTGCACCATTGGCAAAGAAGTTGTTAAGAGGATTGATTCAAGCAGCTCATCCATCATCTCATCATATGATGTTGCCTCAATTTAAAAGAAGGGCATAGAAGCAAATGGGTGAGCAAAAATCTAAGCAAAAAATTATTTAAAGAGTAGAATATCTCCAACCATTGTTATAGTTGTGATGGTGGCAGCATTGATGATGGTGATGATTTGCTGCTGGGTTAAATCCAATTTAAAGGAAAGGTCTCTAACTCTCGTAAACATCATATTTAGCAAAATTGTTCTTGCATTCATTCATTAGATGTCATATTGTCCAGTAGAACCTAACTCATATTATCATTAAATAACATATCCTTTTCTAGACCTTGAGTGCTATTACCGTAGTGCTGTTTTTGGAATCAGCTGAAGCAGTAACTTGTTGATGCACCTTATCCTGTCTAACTAAAAGTAAACTAAATGTTGATTTCCAAAGCATGCATCATTTCACATAATTTTCAAAAAAGGAATCAAACTGACGTATACACTCATCACAGAGTAAAAAACAAGGCTATCCTGCCAAAGTAGCCTTAGATGATAAGATTTTTAAAGTGGCCTTAGTTGATAAGATTTTAGTCCCTGAATAGCCTTGAGAATCTGATAAAATAAATTGCCATTGCCAGCAAAATCCAGCTATGATCGATTGACGAAAATCAATGCCAGAAATGAATACTTGGAATGCATATGCAGTATGAGAGAAATAGAGGTGAAAGGAACACAGAGGCATGAAAAATTTTAAGAGCAACATTGATAAAACACATTATAGCGCTATTAATTGCTAAATCATGCGAAAAGATGTGACCAACAAGGAAAGCACTACTGAGCAACCTAGGAAAAAAGTGGGAAAAAAAATTTTATTTACCTTGTTATAGGGTGTATATTGCTGCATATTACAGGATGTAAAGTTGACATACTATTTGTATATCATGACTTTAGGGAGATAATTGGGCAGCTAATTTGTAGGGATTTAATTTCCTTTTTGTAACCTGCGAAACCTATCTAAATTACCTTGTTCTAATAAAAATATGAAAACTTCTCCCTATTTTCTGTCTCACATACCTGTTTCAGATTATACAAAGAGGTAAGACATAACTATGTACATTCAAGAAAAATGCATCTGGAAATTGAGAATTTTTCTTCAGGTACAATGTGATAATTTCAGACACATAAAAGAAAACGGTTAATTACTTGTTATTGTCTTTATATAATTCTTATTTGGTATTCTATTGAGGAAAAGATATGGTACCATTTTTGGAACTAGAGGAGAGATTTCACAGAAGGACCTCATTTCTTCTCTTGAAGCTAGTGCATCAATAAAAAGAACATCTGCTCCAACATCAGCAAAAGCTCTTGACCTCCAAAGTGATTCTTCCATGGACACTGCTTGTCGAGAATCAGTTCTTGCAACAATAACGATGTCAGAGCCAGTTTCTTTTCGAGCATCAACAGCTGCTTTTATCTGCATGATTGCTTCTTCTCTAGATACCACTTTCCTACCACGTGTATGGCCACAAGCTTTCGGAGACACCTTACACAGTCAAATTTATAAGCAAAAGAAATCTAGACAGCAATACTTTTCAGCTTAATGAATGGCTAAAAATAATCCTTAGTTGAAGGAAGTATCGTAGAACAAAAGATTGTTCCAAGTTTAATTATAAACCCAAAACACGATTCATGCAAATGAGGTCAGGCCTAATAAGTTGGCGATGACTTATTTTACTCTGGGACATTATATAGAAGAAAGTGCTTGAAGACACCAAATAGTGTTATTCAATTCTTCAAATTCCATCACAAGGACGATAAAGCAATGATAAGTTGATCCATATTAATTACAATCCTAGTATCATATATGATATATAGAAATTGTTAATTTTTCTTATATGGTGAGAAAAGATCAAGTTTTCTCCCTTTTTCTTCACTAACCTGAAATATAATAAGAGCCAAGTGACACTTGAATACTCTGTTCAACACATCTCAAATTGGCCATAAGTCTTAGTTTTTCCATTTTTTTTATGAAGACTACTTTTTTTAAGGAAAATAAAAATCTTTGATTAAAAGTAACTTTACAAACCATCTAAACTAGGAGAATAATCGGGAACAATAGACAAGTACAGAATTGCACTTATTCATTTTCTTGTGAAGTTATAAATTTTTCACATCAATTGATTAATATCAGTATACACAACAACCATTTTTCAATTTTTCATTGCAAGTGTTGCGACATTGTCTATATCAAAGCTAATTTCACCATAATTTTCTATGGGAAAGAGAGAGAGTCAAAAAAGAAAACCAAGAAAAAACAGAACAAAAGCTAAAGATTGAGTGCATCTAAAAGTTAAATAATACAAACCTGATCTTCAAGAATGATTCCGGCAAAGCCAGCTTTTATATAACCCTTGACAGTTCTTTTGACATTCATGGCATTTCCATAACCATTATCACCATCTCCAATGACAGGAATTGACACAGCTTGAGTGATTCGTTGCCCCTGATCCACCATTTCCCCATAGGAAATTAAGCCAGTATCAGGCAACGCCAATCTGGCAGCCGATATTGAAAATCCTAATAGAATGTCAAGATATCATTAAAAACAATACATCTCTTTGAAACCATCACAAAAGAAACTAAATTGACCAAATGCATACCCATATAAATTAACTCAAACACACATCCATTCAGATGATCAAAATAAAGTAATTCATAACGCAAAAAAGATTTTTTTTTAAAAAAAAAAAAAGAAGCAGTTTACAGTACCCAAAATGAAAAAAAAATTAAAGAAAAGAAACATCAGGCCAAGAATTGGGAACCAGAAATAGTCATCATAGTCACCAATTCCAATTAGGTCAAGCAGATTGAGCTATTATTTCTTGATATAAACTAGTAGTATGTCATTAAGAAATAAGAATCTAACTATCTAAATGAACAAAACTTAAGTACAGCGATTACATCTAAAAAGTCAGATACTTTTCAAGGTACTTATGGCCCCAGTCTCAAAACAAACCAAAACCACTAGCATCCATAACCAAGAATTAGTGAACAAAATTGTCAGTAGCAAAATCAATTGAACAAGAACCCTCGCACTCTTCCATATTCCAATAAATGCTAAACTCATTTCTTGTTCTTCATTGCATAAACAAAAAGAATGCACAAAACACAAAACAGAAAAATAAGCACATACCACTAGTGAAGCAATAACTGAATCCAGCCTTCTCCACGAGCTTAGCACTAAGAGCATCAAAACAAGCCGGACCCTGGTGGATACCGGGCGAGTCAAGAAGTAATCGAAGCGCCTTAGCTGGAGAAGTTTTCTCCGCAGAGCAAGATACGGTGCTTTGAACAACCTTTCTGGAAAAGAGAGTGGGGCTTGATTTTTGAAAGGTTAGATTATTAGGGATGAAAAGTGACCGTTGAGAATTGAAATTTGAAGAAGGGAGTGAAAGATTGGATTTGGAGTTTGATTTTTGAAAATTAAGATTGTGAGGGCTGAAAAATGACCGTTGGGATTTGAAATTAGAATAAACAAGAGAGAGTGGGTCTCCGGCTCCGCTAGTAGCAATAGCTTGAGCTTGAGGGTTCATTGCCATGGAAGCTGAAAAAGAAATGAAGACTTCGCAACTCACTTCAGCCTCTCACCCTTTTATATACCACACGTCAATGACATTTCTCATTTTGGGAAATTTTGGTCCATCTACCCTTATAACTACTCTCTCTAATTTGTCTCCATCAGTTTCATTTCAATTTAAGACTTTAGCTATATTTAAGTCTTTTTATTTATTTATTTATTTTTTTAACCATCAGTTATATTTTTTTTTTTTGAAATACCATCAGTTATATTTAAGTCAGGGAAAGTGCAGATATGCCCTATGTCCTCGGAGTTATCGTGTGCTACAACTTGACACTTATTTTTTTTGGACTTAATTTTGTAAAAGTAGGTTGTAAATTAGTTTTGTAATGGTCACGTGATGATTGACTAGCTGTAACAAAGAAAAATTAAAAATCCCGTTAATTAGGGTATAATAAATACATAAAAGTATATATATGAATCCAATCAAAATCAGCCACATAATAAAAATATTATGAATATTTATTTAAATTCATTTATAAAATCTCTGTAACCCACGTAATTTTTATATATTAATTATATTTTATTAAATTTTAATTATATATTTTACTATATTTTATTTAATTTATAAAATTATATGGTATAAAATTATTTTAATAAAATTGTACTGGTATTAAATTTTTATTTATAATTATTTAATTAAAAAAATATAATTAATATTTTAAATTTTATAATATTTTTAAATTTTTATATTTAAATAGATATGAGTAATAATTAGGTAATGCTAAACGAGTTTAGAATGGATACGAGTAATAAAATTATAATTATAATTAGATTGAATTTAAATTTAGATATAGTAATTTTTATAGATATCTTATATGTTGTCACTACTAATACCTCAAAGTTATAGTATGATATAACTTGATACTTATTTTTTTTTTAATTCAATTATACACAATAATTTTTAATGGCTAGGAAGAAAGAAGAATTAAAGCTTTTGTTAATTAGAGGGTTTAAATAGTAACTTTTAGAAGAAAAAAAATTGTGCACAATTAAGTAAAAAAATTGAGTGTCAATTTATACTCATGACATAGCAAGAGCATATTTGAAGCTTCTCCCCCTAAGTTATAAAAAACTTAATATTTAAAAATTAAAATACTAAATTAATAGTCAAATTTATTACATCATATTGTTAATTTAGATTTTTAAAAATAATTAAAATATTTAATTTTATAAATTTTTTGTCTATAAAATTTAAAATTTTAATACCAATTTTATGAATTTTAATTAATTACATTGTTAATTTAAAATTTTAATACCAATTTAAATGATTCTTTCAAAAATTAAATTTAAGAGGCTGTGCAAATCACAGGAATATCATAATGTATAATTTTAATTTAATAAAATAATGATAATAATGGCTATGTATGTAAAATATTTTTTTTAAAAAAAAGCAATAAAATATTTTTGAGCCCCTGAAATTAGTAATTAGTTGACATTAAGCCTATAAACTTCACTCTGATAATATTAAACTCTCAAAATCTATGATTCATAAAAATTAAACTTTTTTCTAATAAAATTGGCCAATTTCATTAGAAAAGAGTTTAATTTTAATGAATTGCAGATTTTAAGAGATCAATATCACTAAAATAAAATTTAGAATCTTAATATTAAAAAATTACCAAATTTAGAGGCTCCAAAACGCTAATTTCCAAAATTGAAGGTAATTAAATAATAGAAGTACAATCAAAATTGAGGAAATTATTTGAGATATCTTTTGGTTGGACTATTTTCAATTTTACGGTGCTTTTTCTTTTCTTTCTTTTTTTTCATTTTTACTTTTTTTATGAGTTGATTTTTCCTTTTTTCTATTTTCTATTTTATTTTTTATTTATATTTATATTTTTTCATAAATCATTTTTTTATGTCAATATTCTCAATAGACACGTAAAAAATAAATATGCACACAATATATATACACTATACATAATGCATATAAAAAAAACTTTTACACAAACATATATCAAACATCTACCAATACAAAATTTATTTAACATTTTTTAAATTTATTTTTTAAAATTTTTACTCATACAATATTCACAAAATATCTACATAATAAACACATAATATACACAATAAATATATAATATATATATAACATCTGCAAATATCAACAACGTCTATTAAATATTTATCAAACATATATAAAATATCTACATAAAAAAATTAATATTTTTTTACTTTATTTTTTTATGTCTATAATATGTCAAATTTGTTTAAAATTAAATTTAATGATTTTTATTAATATATTTTTTATATTATTTTTATGAGTGTTATTTACTATTTGTAATTAAAATTAAAATTTTTTCTTTATAAAAATTAATACATTTTACATGTTGAAAATATAATTAAAATATAATTTTTTTATTATTTTATTAGAATATATTTATTTAATAGTAAAGTTTGAAAAAAAAATGAAATTAGAAGTAAAATATTAATTATAGTGAGAGATAAAGTATTTTTGAAAAAAAAATTTATTTTAGAGAGAAATTAGATATTTTTAAAAATTTGCTCCAACTTTTTCTAGAAGTGTAAATATTTTTTTGTGCGATACTTTTAAAATAAAATTTATTTTTTTGGTAGTTTTGTAAATATCCTATAAAAAATAAGAGGCTAGTTCTATTATAAATTGAAAATGTATATTAATCAACTTTAACAGTATATTTGGTAAATTACAGGAAAAATTAATTACTGAAAATATATTTTGCAGAGGTATATTAGTAGAATTATATTTTACAGGAAAAGATTATATAACCGTGTCCAAAAAATATAACAAAATACTAAAAAAATGAATTGAAAAAAATATTAACTTGTTTGGTTGCAATTCAACTTTATAGAAAAAGTTTAAGTAATATTTAAACTACTCTTATAATATTTCTTTCTTGTTTTATTATATTTAAAGTAAGTGCATAATTATATTTTGATATGTGAACTCCTCAATCCCCTTTTTCAGTGAAATATATTTTTCTACTCTATCTTAAGTAAAATATTTTATCAACTAGTTGATAAAGTTTAATGGGTTTAACATTTTATTTTACCTAGATTATTTGCAAATAAATATAGTATTATTGGTCAAATAAAATTATATAGTCAACTTTTCTGAGATTTTTGTGTAACCAAACACACTATAAAATTATGCTTAACAAAAAGATACGTAAATTTTTAAATGAATTAGTCTAATTAAAAATTTTAAAAGATATATAAAATCAATGGTACTAAATAAGATTTCAAGAATTTCATATCTCTACTTTCATGTCCAATTCTACTCTTTCGCTTCATTGGAGGTTATCAACACCACAAAAAAAAAATGTGTTACCCATGAAAATATACATTGGAAAAATTAAAAAATCCATTGGAAAAAAAAGTTTATCAACATATTACAAATTGAAATATTTTATCTATAATAATCTTGTCAGCATAATATTTATCGAGAAAACATACCTTCCACTGGTAGATGTTGACAAATTGCTAACAATATATTTTGTATTGAGAAAGCTAAACTTTATTGAGATAATCAGATCGTTGTTGGTAATTATAGACCGAAAATCTATCAATATAGTAAATGTCAGATTATGTGCTAAGTTCATAAGTTTGTCGGTAATATAACTTATTTTAATATTATCTTAATAATTTCAAAGTCCATCAATAAATTTTTGGGTAAAATATTTTAATATTATTTATCTATAAATATTATATCGGTAATTCTATTAGTAAATAGTTAATATTTTATATATTTGTTGGCAATTTGCTAGAAACTGAAAGTGAAATTTACTATTATGTCTGTAAAGTGGTTAGTAAATATATAATATTTTACTAATATGTCAATAATCCATTTGTAGATTTTTTTAATTTTTTATAAAATTTTTAATTAATATGTAATTTATTATATTATATTTTAATCATAATTTAATTTTATTATAGTTTATTAATATTTTTTATTATATCCTTATTTTAATTATTTTAATAATTTTGAATTATTATATTATATTTCGTAACTTTAATTTTATTATATTTTTAAATAATAATATTTTATTATTTATATTTTTTCATTTTATTAAATTATAATGGCTAAAAATAAATATAAATATAAGTTAAAAATAAATAAATAAATAAATTTAATTTAATTTAATTTAATTTAATAATAATATATAAATAAATTGTTAAAAATAATATATACAAATAAAAAGTACAAATAATGTGGTAAAAAACTATTGAGAAAAAGGAGGTGGGAGTTGATAAGAAGGTAGAACAAGAGATTGAGCAACTGAAGACTGCAAGGCGGAGACATCATAGAGATCTTGTTGCTCAAATCAATCCAATGATTCTTGAAACTCTCTATGTATCTGCTCTTGCATTGCGCACTCCATTTCAAGTGTTTCATTTTTTATCTCTCTCCATTGTGCTTGGAGCTACTCCTGAAAATTAGTCTTCAACTACTTCATTTCTTATTACAAAGCTGATAACGAAGCTGAAGATGAGGTGTTGGCCTATAAGACATATTAAAAATTCAGCGCATACCCCCTCCCCTTCCTCACTCCATTAGTGGCCTCAATAAACAATTGAGTCTCATTAATAGGCTCATCTATTTAAGGTTGCTGATTCGAGCTACTATAAAACGGTTCTATAAAGAAATATATTAATACATTATAAATAATATAAATAAAAAAATTAAATGCAAATATTAAAATAAAAATTGTACACGGATATGTACATTTTGGGAGCACTGATCAATAAGTCTATTCATCATAATTTTTGGTGTGCGTGTAGACGACTAGCTCATGCTCAGTATGAGGCTACCCTATATGCTGCTTGTAGTAAATTAATGAAAAATTAAATAACCTATTAATTTAGTATAAAAATTAATAACGAAAGATAAGAAAATTAAATTATTTTTATTAGTCAACGTGCATGCTCATAATGTATTATAGTGGCTTCCATATGTGATCATTAGTCAAAATCTGAAGCCTATTACAAGAGGCTACTTGAAAATAATCATGACCTGTTGGAGATGCCCAGTGCTCCTATAACTCATCAGAAAAATATGTTGGTTGTTTATCATTCTTCTTATGCTCATTTATCATATTGTTATAGTAGATAACAACCTTTCTCTCGAAAGTGATTTTGACTAATGAGTTGATCGTCTCTTGTAACTAAAAGTATTTCTGAAAAAAATTTGATTAATTAATTAAATTCATAACTATTTGGGATAATTATTTTAATCAAATTAATTTATATACTTTTTATATATTGAATTCCTTAAAATAAAATCTTTTGTTTATCTGAAGACTGACTTCTAATTAATTTCAATGGGCTCCAACTTCTCCGAAAATATCTGCCTAATCTTCCACAAACACTTACCAATGGCTCCATCATCCTATTATAGTTTTTAACAATATTCATTAATTACAACTTGATTATTAAATTTTACTATTCTTAAAAAATAAAAAACAAAACATACATACTCCCATGCTAAGAAAATGACCTAAGTGCTAGTATCAATACCTGGCATTGTGCTAGTATCAATACCTGGCAATACTATTTTCACATATGGTACAGTGGAAGTAAATAGAGCTGGAACTAAAGTCGATGATGTATTTGTTAGAGTGGAACAAACAAAATCTGATGGTGCAATAATACTCAACAGGGTGATATGCATTACAAATATAGAGAAATGCTCTCCAGCAGACCTGTCTTCAGAAGATATAATCGTTGAATAGCCTCTGCTTGACATAAAGCTAGACCCGACTTCACAAGAATTTTCTTGATGCCTAACCATATCTAAACATATAAAAATTAAGTTATTATTTCACCGTAATAAAATTATTAATATTTTTAAACATATATTCAATTTTTAAAATATTTGATTAATTTATATTAATATCTTATATTAAGGACAATTCGGCAGAATTTTTCTTATAAATTCATATATTCAAAATAGTTTTCAATGCTGATAAGACGTTTAATTAATTTAATTATATAATTTTTTAACCTAAGAGAATAATAAAATTCATATTAGTTATTTTTAATTAATTATAATAATTATTGAATTTATTATATAATTTTTCAACCTATGAGAATAATATTTTTATATATGAAAATATCATTCTATTTTCTATTTTTGAAATAAAAATTTTAAGAATTCTATATTTTCTCATCATATTATATTTAAGCTTTTACGATATTTTGCTTTTCTAAAAATAAAAAATTAAATTATTATTGCTCTGTGTCTAATTGTAATTGCAGTATAAAAGCTATGAATATTGAGTTAACACAACTTTTTAAAAGAATTATCACTCTAATATCTAAGAGAATAATCATTTTCTTCATACATGAATATTTTATAAAGATTATATATATATATAGAATTTTCATATATGAAAATGATTTTCTCATTTTTTAGAAAAAAATCTATTAAGTTTTTCTTATTTTTTGCTTAGGCTCTTTCAACCTTAAAACTTATAATTAGGCTCTCTCTTCAATTGAATAAAAGATTTAATAATTAATAAATTTGTGCAAAAAAATACATTTTTAAGGAAAATTCTATAACATTTTCCTTAAAACTTCATCTATCCAAATATTTAAAAAAATATATAAAAGACATACCTGTAGAATTAGAATTTTTAATAATTTTCTCAACCTTAATTTAATATATGATTCATTTCATCAAAATTAATTCTCATATATTAAAGCCTTAGCATTTTTAATTCAATATATTATTTTCGATCAAAATTCTTGAAGAAATATAAAAATTCTAACATATTTTTATTCTTTTTGTATTTCATATTAATTTTTTAATTTTTAATTGTTTATTTTCTATTTTTTTTATTAGTTGTGTTAAAATTAAATTTTAATTATTTCTAAAATTTCTCATAGTTTGGCTAAAGTTATTTTTTAGGATATTCTGATGGAATTATCTTATATTGGTAGTTAATTTTTTTTATTCAAGTGTTTTAAAGTTTATCAAATTAAATTTATGTTAAATCCTAATATAAGATCTATATCTATTTTTTTTTAAGATAAGAATTATCCTATATTAGAAGTTAATTTTTTTATTCAAGTATTTTAAAGTTTATCAAATTAAATTTATGCAATATTTTAACTTAAGATCTATATCTATTTTTTTAGGAAAATTCTGTATTCAAGTGTTTTAATTTTTATTAAATTAAATTTATGCAAAATTCTAACTTAAAATCTATATCTATTTTTCAGGATAATTTGGCAGGATTACCTTATATTGGTAGTTAATTTTTTTTATTTAGGTGCTTTAAAAGTTTATGAATTTAAATTTATGTGATTGAACCTAATATTTAATGTCTCTGCAAAGAAAAAATATAATCTCAATATTTAATGTCTTTGCAAACAGTTTTCATATTCGAATTGAAATATACTTTAATAAAAAAAATCATAAGGCACCAAATGATATTATGAATAAAATTAAAAAATTAAATTATAACCATAAATATCAATCAATCTAAGTTTTAACACTGATAATAAAAAAATAACTATTAAAAAATCAAAATTTACCTAAAATACCATTATTTTATTAATAAAAATAAATTTTAATCCTAAATATCATAAAATCTAAGTTTTAACACTAATAATCAAAAATAGAATTATTAAAAAATTAGATTTTTACCTAAAATTACATTCTATTGCCTAAAAATAAAAAAAATCAAATTGTTTACCTAAAATATCATTCTATTAATTAAAAAAAATTAGATCATTATCTAAAATTTACATTCAATTACCTAAAAAATAAAAACATCAAATTATTTACCTAAATACCATTCTTAAAAAAATTATATTTTTACCTAAAAGTACATTCTATTACCTAAAAATCAAAATATCATATTATTTACCTAAAATACAATTCTATTAATTAAAAAAAATTAGATCTTTACCTAACATAACATTCTATTAACTAAAAATAAAAAAATCAAATTATTGATCTAAAATATCATTCTATTGATTAAAAAAATAGATGATTACATACAAATCAAAATATCAAATTATTTACCTAAGATACCATTCTATTAATTACAAAATTAGATCTTACCTAAAATAACATTCTATTGCCTGAAAACACAAAATTAAATTATTTACCTAAAATACAATTCTTAAAAAAAATTAGATTTTTACCTAAAATTACTTTCTATTACCTAAAAATCAAAATATCAAATTACTTACCTAAAATAAAATTCTATTAATTTAAAAAAAAAATTAGATCTTTACCTAACATAACATTCTATCACCTTAAAATCAAATTATTTACCAGAAATATCAGTCTATTAATTAAAAAGTTAGATGATTATCTAAAATTATGTTTTTTTATTAGTACCTAAAATTATGTTCTATTACCTAAAAATCAAAACATCAAATTATTTACCTAAAATACCATTACATTAATTAAAAAAATTAGATCTTTACCTAAAATGCCTTTTTATTACTTGAAAAACAATTAAATTATTTACCAAAAATAACATTCTATTAATTAAAAAATTAGATTTTTTTTATCTAAAATTACATTCTATTACCTAAAAATCAAAGTATCAAATTATTTACCTAAAATATCATTCTATTAATTAAAAAATTAGGTAGTATTTGTTTTCAAGTTCGGAATTAAAAATGTAATTGAAATAGAAACGATTACTTATTCTTTTTATTTGATTTACTTTAAAATTAGGATTGAAATTAAAATGATTATTTTTTATTTTTTATTATTTAAAAAAATAGAGATGTAATGATTAGAAAAAATGGAAAAATATATATTATATTATATTTTAAAAATTTTAAAAATTAACTTAATTTTGTGAAGAAAAAATAAATTTATTTATTTAAAAATTTAGAGATATTGCAATTAGAAAAAAAAATTGATTATATGTTATTTTAAAATTTTAATTTAATTTTATTAAGAAAAAAATAAATTTATTTTATTTAAAAATTTTAGAGATATTCATAATTAGAAAAAATAAATTAATTTTATTCTTAAAATAAAACAAAGTGTTTTTTTTTAAATTTTTAATTCAAGTCGGGAATCAAATCTTATTAATAGAGGGAGTAGTATATAATTACTCATTCGCTTTCTTAAGGCAATTGAATTCTCATTATCTCATTTATTTTATCCAACCAAATAATATCAATGCAAAAAATCCATTTCCACCTCGAAGGTTTCTTTGATCTTTACATAAAATAACATTATATTACCAAAAAATCAAATGGATGAGAAACATGTAATTTACTTACCTTGAATGCACAAAAATTCCAATAAAAAACCCATAAGCACACAATCAGCAGGCTATATAGAATAAAAAAAAAGAAAAATTAGAAAACAAATCAAAATAAATTATACAAGTAGATAGAAGAAAAGAAAGGAAATATATTAAAACTAAAACAAATAAAAAATGAAAGGAAAAAATTATACAAATACAAATTATAAATTAAAAAAAAAGGAGAAAAGAACATAAACTTACCAAAAATTGCTACATCAAATGGAGAAAAATCCACTAGAGATAGGTGAGAGATAGAGAGAAGAAGAGAGAGTGAAAGAATGAAAGAGAAAGAAAAATAAAAAGAGAGGGGAGAGAAAGAAAAAATAAATCTTTTTATATCTAGGGTTAAAATTATCAATAGACATTTATTTCCATTGGTAAGTATTTGTAACTTTTCATAATAGAGTTTGTACTTTATCGACAAATATATGCTTTTGTATGTAGCATTATAAATAGAGACATCTTTTTCATATTAGGGTTTATAAACTTATCGACATATGTAGCATTCTCTTGGTAACAAAAGACGTCTGATATGCCATTATCCATTAATTTACTGAGAGATACACTCCATTATCTATTAATTTACTGAGAGATACACTATCTATCATTAACTCATAGCTCTCAAAATCCCACCTAATTTTAATATTCTAAAAAGCTACTGACAAATGTAGTATTCTCTCGTTAATAGGATGTTTGATATGCCACTATCTATTAATGTACTAAGAGACTACACTATCTGTCGATACTTTGTGACTCAAAATTTTACTTGAATTCAATATTCTAAAACATTACAGATAGATGTAGTATTCTTTCATAATAGGAATTTTTGATATGCTATTATCCATTATATTACCAAAAGAATATGCTTTCTGTTGGTAAATTGTAGTGCTCAAAATCCCTACTTAAAGTTAATATTCTCAAAAGTTAAAGATAGATGTAGTATTCCCTCGGTAATAGGAATGTTTAATATGCCACTATTTATTAATTTACTGAGAGAATAAGCTATTTGTCAGAATTTTATGGTGCTCAAATTCACACGTTAAGATAATATTCTAAAATGTTATTGATAGATATAGTATTTTCCTAATAATGTTCATGTTTGATATGACACAATCTATTCATTTATTGAAAGAATATAAAATTCCTTGGTATATTTGTCAATGTACTAAGAGCAATTGCTTTTTCTCGGTAACAGAACACTCTAAGGTAGTGTTATCTGTTCATACCATATGTACTAACTACCTTTACTATCTATTAGTAAAGTTTGTTGCTAATAACTAACACTATATTTTTTGCACAATTTTTATCGACTAATCTTATTTAGTAGTCGGTATTCTGTTTCTAATATTTTTATAAATTTATTTTATTTTTTTTCTAAATTTTTTGTTTGTAATATGATTTTAAATACTGATAGAATTTTTTTCGGCCGTAAATTTCATTAGTAATTTGCTTTGTTTTCTGTAGCATTTTGTTGCAGAAAATATTTTTTATTTTTATTTTCTAGTTTTATTTTATGTTTCCTAATTTTCTATATTTTCAAATCCTAACTATTTACTAAATAGAAAAGAAAAAGGAAAGAATCAAAATGAGAAAACTTATGTCTTTTTAAGAGCATGCTTTCATTTAGAAAATAAGTAAAAGTTGTTTTCTAAAATTCGACTAGTAACTAATACATATAGAAAATTATTTTCTAATTTTCTAAATAAAAAATATTTTTAACTAAATAAAAAATTTTATTTTTTATTTTTTATAGCAAAATTTTCAGCAGAACATGAGATTTTTTTTTTACAACTAAATAGCTCTTAATATTTTGCGTTTCCAATCACAACTTATTTGTTTTTTTTTCTCCCATAATATATATTTTTTTATATATAAATTAAAAAGTCCTGAGATATTTACTCTTTTAGTTATTAAGAAATTTACTTTTTTTTTCCTCTTGATCAATATTTATCATTTTAATACTATTACTGCTACTAAATAGCCCCTAGTATATATTTTTTTCCCAATCACCACTTATTTGTTTTTTTTTCTTTAAAATTTTTATATCTGAATTCAACTGTCATGAGATTTTTACTCTTTTAGTTACTAATAAATTCAGCCTTTTTTTTCTCTTGATCAATATTTATTGTTTTTTTTTCTCTTAATCAATATTTATTGTTTTTTTTTCTCTTGATCAATATTTGTCAATATTTTTTGCCAAATGGTCAAGTATGATCTATAAGATTATTGGCTATATCGCTAGTTGGACTTTCTTTTTTTTTAATCAAATGTCCTTTTTTTTGGGCCTTCACCGCAATAGAGGGCCAGATTGTCAAAAATACTGTCCTGGCCTTATATGGGATCTATTGTTAAAATTTTGGGTAACAAGATTAAATATAACTTTGAAATATTTTCAAATCTTGAATTGGATTTTTAAATTTTTAGTGAATTATTATGAAATTATATATGTGTGATATTAATATCAATATTTTTAGATTAATATAGATTTTTAGATTACCAAACACAATATTTAACAATAAAAAACAATTAAAATGTATCAAAATTTATTTATCTTATAATGTTAGTTTCTTTTTTTCTTTACTTAATTTATTCACATAAATGTATGAAAAATAAATAATTTTTTTTAAAACTTCATTAATTAACTTGTGTTTATTTTTAAATTAATTTTTAAATACTTAAAATTTTATATAAAAATTCAAAATTATATAAAAGATAGGTGAAGAGTTAAAATGTATAGAAAGTTGAGATGTTATTTATACTTATCAATCTATTTTTTTTAATTTTTTATACATAATTGGATAAATAATTTTTAATAGATTTTCATTTTCTCTTATAAATTTTCCATTCCTTTTATTATTAAATATTGTTAATAGTGATCTAAATAATTATATTAATATAAAAATATTTATAATAACATTACATTTATGTGTTTTAAGAATAATTCACTAAAAGAATTTAGAGGTATAATTCGGGTTTAATTTTTTTTACCTGAGTTCCAGTCTTCCACACAAAGTATGTTATTCGTTACAATCCTTTGGAGTTCTACAAACATATATTTATATATAACAAAGGTCTAATTTAGATTCTATACTATAATAAGCAGTTTAAATTGGCTCCTAAATATATATTTTTAATCAAATTGGAACTTTTACTGTTAAAATAGGCTCAAATTGAACAAAGATAGCTTGAAGATGAAGGAGAAAAACTAAATATTGTTATTCATCCATCACGTGAAGTACACAACAATTATATACAGAAAACTCTTACTACTTGCAGCTTTAATCTAATATCTTCAGCTACAAGACTGTGCTGACGTGTAAGCGTGACTATCCACCAAAGACAACTTGGAATGTAAGCATGAAAACACTGGATGGGATAGAGCTTTGGTGAAAATGTCCACAATTTGTGAAGCAGACATGCTCAGCAATTATGAAACACTCTCGCATCTTAGATCGCAGAATGTGAAAATCAATGTCAATATGCTTAGTTCGCTCCTAAAACACTGGGTTAGCAGCTGTATGGATTGCTGCCTTGTTGTCACACTTCTGAGAAATTGGAAGAGAAAGCTTTATCTGAAATTCACTCAGTATGTAGCTAATCCATTGAACTTCACAAACATTAGATGCTATCGATCTACACAGCCTCTACAGAACTACGGCTTACTGTCTTCTGCTTCTTAGTTTTCCATGAAATAGGACGCTCACCAAGGAAAATACAAAAGTCTGTTAATGATTTTCTTGATTGAGGACAAACAGCCCAATCAGAATTGTTAATTTGACTTGAATTTTATTTTGGTCTAAGTTACTATTTTTTTTTATAAAATTAGTTGGCATTTTTTTTTTATAGAAATGAGCAAATTATATAGCCAACCATTATTGGCATTCTTTGATAAAAATTAGCAAATTAGATAGCCATTCATTATTGTCTTTTGTTGACAGTTTTAAGCTAATTTTCATTTTAGCTCTAATCCTCATGTTTATGTATATATGGGCAAATGCAACTTATTTAGTAGTCATGGGATGAGTTAAGAGAAAAAAGAGAGTTCAATGAGAAAATTATTTTAGTTTTCTTATTTTTTCTATTTTATGAGTATTTTCTCTTCTCTTTTTGTAACTTTGTGAGAAGACATAATTTGATAAAGAGCTCATAGTGATTATTTACTCTTATTTTTTATCACTTTCAGATTATTAATAAATTTTAAACTCTCATTCGTCCATGGATGCAAGTTCATGCCAAACCACATAAATTGTATCTTCCTCTTTATTTTTCCTATTTTATTTGTCTCATTCTTTCAGATAAATATTTTTGTTTTCTCGTTTTATCATATCAAGAATCACAATATGCTTTGAGTGTTAAAGAATTATTTGCTGGAAAAAACAACCCAAGTGATGATTATTTTTAAGATACTTCCATAAATAATGAGCATATTGAAGATGAACCTCGCTTGGGCATTGAACAAGTTGGCTAAGTTGTTGAACTGAGCAGGAGGTATCAGGTCTAGTGAAACCAAGATACAAAAGTCGCCCAACAATGCTTCTGTACAGTTGAGGATCACCCAACACTGGCGAAGTAGTTGAATATAATTGAGCACCTCTCGGCAAAGGAACATTCTTTGCTTAAGAAGCTAATAAGCCAGCATCTCGCAACAAATCAAGAACGTATTTCCTCTGATTAACATAAATCCCATCTTCTGTTCTGATTATCTCCAATCACAGGAAATATTTTGCAAGTCCCAATTCTTTAATTGTGAATTTTTCATCCAAAGCAGCTTTTAACTTTGCAACAGCCACTTCTAAATTTCCATCAACCAAAAGATCATCAACATACACTAAGAGAGCGAGAAACACATCATCTTTATTGAAAATGAATAAACAATGGTCATGTACTAACTGCTTGAAACCAAAATTCAACAAAAAATTGCAAAGCTCATCATTCCACTATCTTGAGGCCTGTTTGAGTCCATATAATAATCGCTGTAACTTGCACACTTCACCTGCTTTAGCCTTTCTATAACCCTCAGGAGGGAGCATATAAACTTCTTCATTAAGGAAGCCATGTAGGAACGCATTATTAACGTCCATCTGATGTATAGACCAACCTCTAGCTGCTGCAATTGAAAGAAAAATTCTCACAATGACCACTTTGGCCACAGGAGAAAAGTTTTCAGTATAATCAACACCAGCTACCTGATGGTATCCTTTGGTAGCCAACCTCACTTTGTGCCTTTCAATAGTGCCATCGGGCTTAGGCTTAAGCTTGAAGATCCATTTACAGCCAATTGCTGATTTTCCAGCTGGTAAGGACGTCAATGTCCAGGTATTGTTCTTCTCAAGGGATGTTAACTCGGCCTCCATAGCTTCTGTCCACGCCTTTCAATTCTTTGCCTCATTATAGTTCCTGGGTTCTTGCAACATAGTAAGATTGACCAAAAACTCATGATAATGATCATCTAATTTGTTGTTGCGATGAAAAGGAAAAGTGTCTGGGATATGGGGAGATTTGTGATTCTGATCAGAATCAACCAAAATATTCACATTGGTAATGTATTCATTAGGCCAATTGGGTTTTCTTCTAGGTTTGGTAATAAGACGTGAAGGTTGAGTAGTAGCATCAGTAGAGTGTGATGGTGAATGAAAAACAGAGTCAAGCAGAGTAGGTTGATGGGATGATGAGTTAGATGGATGAGTGGCAATTGGAGGGTCAATGATGGTCAATGGATGATTAGGTGGGAGAGTTGGTGGAGAATTTGGAATAAAAGTTTCAGGAACTTGAGTTATTGATTGACCAATCTCAGTATCTGCATTTACTGGAACCACTGGTAAAGATGAGCCTTCATTCCCTTCAATCTCTTTGTAAGGAAAAATTTATTCATGGAAGACAACATCCCTAGAGGAAATAACTCATTTATTATCAACATCATAAAGCTTCTATCCCTTTCTTCCAGCTACAAAACCAAGGAAAATACATTTAAAAGCTCTCGAGGCAAATTTATTTCTAGCTGGTACTATATTAGTAGAATAGCACAAGCATCCAAAAGAATTCAACACAAGATAATCAGGCCTCTTGCCATAGAGCATTTCATCTGGACTTTTCCAATCCAAGACTACAGTTGGCAATATGCTTATTATGTACATAGAATACAAAATTGCTTCTTCCCAAAATTCAAGAGGAAGAGAAGCTTGAAATAGCAGTGCTCTGGCAACTTGAAGTAGATGCCTGTGTTTTCGCTCCACTCTCCCATTTTGCTGTGGAGAATACACACAGATCTTATGATGTAATATCCCAAAATTATCTGTCATTTCGACAAGATTTGCACAAAAATTCAGTGCCATTATCCATTCTTATGATCTTCACTGTAGTTTCAGACTGATTCATCGCCATTTTAATAAAACTGTTCAAAATTCCAGAGGCTTGATCCTTAGATTGCATTAAGAAAGTCCAAGTAGATTTACTGTAATCTTCAACTATTGTTTGAACCAATCCGGATAACCATGAAATTTGAAACAAGTATCTTTAACACGCCCATTCTTCTTACAGTACATGCAAAATTTGTCTTCATTTCTGGCCATTTCTTTTCTTCTAAACTGCTGCCTATTGGAGTTAGTCTGCTTCTGATTATTTGTATTCGACCATTAACTCAATCATTTCAGCAGAATCAAAGAAAGTATTCGCCACTTGCCATTGTTTCTCCACACTCATGAGCACTGAGTACACTTTATTAATATTTGGCAGTGGATCCATTATTAAAATATGATTCTTAACATGCTCATGTGATTCATTACGCCTCGTCAAGAATTGTAATGTTTTCACATTTTCATTTTGCTTCGCTATTTGCTTAGATAAACCACAAGTACATTTGTCACAGGTACATTGTCGGATTGGTGTCACATTACTAAGTTCATCCCACAGTGTGCACAATTTAGTGAAATACAGAGTGTGCTGTTAACTTGCACTGTTGTTCCAATCTCTCTTCTAATCTGATACTCTTGTGGTCCATTTGTTTCCCCAAATCTCTTCTCCAATTTATCCCAAAGATCTTTAGCTGTGTGTGTTGACATACAAGAAAGAATCATGAAGATCTTTTGTTAAAGAATTCAAAATCCATGACACAACCATGGCATTGCTTCCAAACCAGTTCTCATACTCCTCGGAATTCTCCGCTGGAGCCTTAATTTTACCACTGATAAACCCTAACTTATGTTTGGCAGCTAAGGCTATCTTCATTGATTTGCTCCATGTTCTGTAATTGTTGCCGTTAAAAGGGATCATTACCACAGTAATACTCGTATTATCATTGCTTTGCATTGTAACTTGATCTTTCGATCTTGCAGAAGCAGTAGAAGTCGAACATTGTGAATTCGCCATTATCAAAAACTCCTCAATCAGAAACAATCAATCAAAAGAAGAGAAACAATCAATCAAAGGATCAAAATAACGTCAGATCTATCTAAGTTATCGGTAAAAAAAAAATAGCGGATCGTCTTTGGTCTGATACCAGAAACAAAGAAGATGAAGGAGAAAAACTGAATCTTGTTATTCATCCAACAAATGAAGTACACAACAATTATATACAGAAAGCTCTTACTACTTACAGCTGTAATCTAATGTCTTCAACTACAAGACTGTGCTGACGTGTAACTAACACAACAAACTAACTACTATAAATTACAAACTGTATACAAATTCATTTTTTTAATAGAATCGTTAAATTCACTTTATAGATGTTGACATGGCATTGATGAGCCCCATTAGACTAGAATAATTGAAGGAAAAAAGTTTTAAAATGAAAAACTGAAATTCATTTCATTTAAAATAATAAAAAATTAAAATTATCAAAAAATCAAATTATTAAATAATAAGAAATCAAATTATCAAAAATATTTTGACCTGCCTGCGATTATTTCCATTACACTAGAGGCCGAAGCAGTAAGTTCCTTTTCTTCCGCTTTGAATGGTAAGTTTACACACATTGTTTCAGTTGTTATTTGTTATTTTGATGCTTGAGTGTGGATTATCCTTTGCTGGCTTTCATATAGTATCTACCTTCTCACTATCTAAGAGGCTTTCATCTTTGTTTTCATCTTTCATATAGTTGCTGTAGCAGTGACAATTGCAGCAACTATTCTGGCTGTTTGTAACTATGGAGTTTACCTCCAGTAAGATCAGTGGCATGATTAAGGGGAGCCTTGGCACCCCAAACTACTTGAAATTATTTACTTCACCCCTAATATATTTGGCCTAATTTTTAATTAGTCCTAAATTTTTTACTTTGTCCTTCCAAAATTAAATTTCTATAAATAATTTCAAATATTAAAATTATTTAATTAATGCTCACTATAAATTATTAAATATGAAAGATCAATTAATTAAACTGTACTTGTGTGCAAAAATATAATTAGTTATTATTATCCAAAGCAAAAAATTACTGGAAATTTTAGAAATAAATTTATCTTTTTTTTGTTCTCTTATTAATTTTGGCCATCAAATAAAATTCTAAGTCCACCTCTGAGTAAGATATCCATCTGCAACAGAATTTATTGAGGACTTACTATGATGCTCAACATTTGGGAAGATTAGCAAGGGTCTTAGATAAAACAAAGACTAAATTTCGTTCACAAGTTTTCTAGAGAGTGCTATGTAGAGATCATCAAAGGACAGTATCGAAATAAGAGTGGATGCTTATGAAGTATTTTACTTCAAAATAAGATGCTAAGTAGGTAGTGTGTTGAATCCAACTGATAGTGATACTGATGAGTCAATATTTAAAACTTTCGGCAATTTGAGCATTGCCTTGTTACCCATATCCAAAGGCAAGCGCTGCCAAGGAATTCTAAGAAAGATCAATGTGTCATATTTGGAAAGATGGCATGCAAATGAATTTATTTGTATGTGAACCTCAATGAGTAATCAGCCATGTAAATTGATTTCTTGGAAAATTCAAATTTTAGTAAGACCAATGAAGTATTTAACCAAAAGAAAATAGCAGCCAGTAAACTAATCTTTTATGAGAAATAATTTAAAAACCAAAGAAATAGAAAGGTTTAAGAGCTCTTACAAATATGTATGATTTGGCATAAAAAAGTTCTATCCTTCCCTGAATTAGCAAAGCATGCATTTTAAGTTGATGATGCTCCCCCAGAATTAAACAGAAAGCTAACTTGCATTAACATTTTTCTTCTTCATAAAATGAATACAGAGTATGACCTTTATAAGCTACCAACAATTCCTCAGCCTCATCAAGAAACCTGAATATGACCTTGTGCAGAAACCCCTCCTCTGTCAAATTCAACAGATTAATAAAACTTGGCTCCTTCTTAAATAACTTTTTTGACTTCATAATCTCCAAAACTTTGTATCGAGGAATCACTCTTTCTTCTATGCTGTGCATCAAAATTGCAGGTCAACGAACTAAAACCTCCTTTTTAAACTTGATTGTGTTCAAATAGAAATTAATTCCCAACTTCAATTTCTTCTGGGAAGCCCTTAGCAAATTTGGTGCCTTTCTAAACATTTCTAGGCATTCAAGTTCTGAAAATCCAAAACTCTTGAACGTTTCAAATTTTCTCTCAAATGACTTATTACTCAATCCACTAATAGTATATAAAGCATAAAGCAACATCCTTGAATTGACCGAGAAACAAGGTCTTTAAGCATGGATTCTTGCATAAGAAAAAGCCTTGGCAGCCTCTTCAACAACCTAGAGAGCTGAAACCCAACAATCCCACAACTCTCCAAGAATGCTATATTGGATAACAAAATTGATTCAGGTTTTCTGAAGACTATTCAGTTGCATCTATTAATAACCTTTATCAAGTCCTTATTGTTCACATCATCCAACAAGAGATTCTTCAAAATTTCAATACGGGGAGCCAATTTTTTCTCCAAACTAGCTGTTAAAAGCATGGAATTCTTGGAAATGAACTTACTCAAATCATTACCAACAAGACCCAGATTTTGAAAATTTTTAATTTTTGGTTTAAGGGACTTGACAACATTAGCAAAGAGAATTTGAGGTCATACAATGACAGCAGATTGGATATCGGAATTGAGGAAACCAAGGTTTTGAAGAAAGCCAACCAAAGATTGACGATTTTCAATGGATTTGATATGAGAGTAACGGTTTGAGATAGAGAGGGCTAGGTTTTCAGAGAATTTGAAGTTTTTTATAAGGTAATGAAAAAGACCAGAGTTTAGGGCTGCTTTTGAGGTCTTGGTGAGCGAAGAAAAAGAAGAAGAAAAGACATAAAAAAAGTAATGGCTGTTTGGGGTTGACCAAAAGACTGCATGAAAAGAAAGGTGAAAGATCAGATAGAGACTTGACAATTAGCATTTGAAAATTGGCAAATTAGGATTGAGTGAGTGAATAGAGTTTAGGATATAGGGAGCACGAGCAGAAATGGACAAAGCTTGTGCCTCTCAGCAAGCAACTCTGAAAGACATCTGCATTGAAAAATAAAGCAAATACTGACATATTGAGAAATATATATGCAATTGAAAAATGAAAAGATATCTGAAATTGAGAAATACACCAAATACAGTCAATTGATATTCATGGAAACAAGCACATTCATGTTAAGGATATAAAGTTTGATAATACCAAACATGATAAGAAAGTGCAACTCCTATGTTGCAAGATACAACATATGAATGAAAAAGAGAGGGGCAAAAAGGGCTATTCCACCACATTACCGTGTAAATCAGTAATCACATACAAGTAAATCAAGTAAACGTCAGCTATCACTGAATTTCATGATATAAAAACTGGAAATCATAGTATTCTAAATTGCATAAGAATTCTGCAATATGAATATTGGAAGGGAAATAGGGATCAATGATTTGAAGCTATAGAAAGCCATGTAAGGCAGGTAAGCCAAATTCCATCAACACACTCATTTCTTATTTGAACTATTTGTGTTTACGGAATATCTACTCTCATTTCATTAACCTTCTTTTTTACTTCTCCTCGCTGTTCTCTAGCATATAATTATATAGAGCATTACCAGCATAATCATAGTTTCATAAAATTTACCCTTTATCCTAGCAAGAAACAATGTTTCAAAAGATTTCATGTTAGAATCTCTGCACATTCCAATTTCACAAAACCTTCTTTGACCCAAAAGATTGTTGCAGTCATATTACATGTTTATTGCTCTATCTTCTTATCCCAAACTGGTTCAACTCTGAGGCACTCCTAACTCCATATTGAACTAATGAAAGAAGTCAGTTTCTACAATTTAAGGATAAGAGGTATCAAAAGGCCATTATATATGTAAGAATTTGATGTTTAAGACATAAATAAACAGATTTTGCAATTGAAGCTATACAGAAAAAAGATTCTTGTATTTGTATTGTATCTTTGCTGCCAATATTCACACTATTAACCAACCATAAGTGCATCATTTTCATCAATCATCTACACCTACCACCTCCAATGCTTTGAAAGGATTCCAAAAGCGAACACCAAGATACCAAACAAGACAAGAAAGCCAAACAACAATGAAGCTTACAACATTAAACAAATTCACCGAAAAAATAATAATAATAGGAAGTTCATAGTCTGAAACAAATTCACAAATCCAAACAAACTCAAGTTACCAATCCATTGGCACACCTTTCAATTCAACTCACCAAAAAATTTTAAAATTTTCCCAAATTTAATGTGTGATACCGAAACCAAATAGAATAGGGAAACTACAGGTGTTATAAAATGATGATTTAATAAAAAAATTCTCTTCCTGCACCTATCAACCCATCAATGAAATAGTGAGCATAAAATAACATGTAAATGGTGAGTCTTCTATCTGCAATAAACTATTTTCTTTTTTTTTTTAATAAAAATGAAGTATAATAAAAAATATACCGGCAGCCAATGGTAATGGTGATGATGAAAGACTAACTTGAAGATGATAGTCAGAGTGGGTTTGCGATGAAGATGATGGCGAGCAGGCTGCATTAACGATGATGGCGATGGTGATGGTGAGAGGCTGGGACGCTGGTTGGGCGATGAAGATGATGAGGGAGCTGCAACGTCAGATTTAGGGTTCATTATTTCAACAAAAATAAGAAAATTTTAAAAAGAAAAATATTAAATGCATTTACAACAACAACAACAACTAAGCCTTAGTCCCAAACAAGTTGGGTCGGCTGTATGGATCCTCAACAAAATAAGCTCAAAAGACACCAAAAAAAAAGATACTCCAGCCTTAGGCTCCTTCCAAGACACGAATTTTACGTCTCCATTCAAGTCTGTCATTAATCAAATCCGCATCAAGATCTAAGACACGTAAGTCTCTTGCTATCACCCCATTCCATACAGTTCTAGGTCTTCCACGACCTCTAGCCCCCTCAATCAACAAATTCTCACACTTACGAACCGCAACATTAGGAGGTCTTCTTAAAACATGCCCATACCATCTAAGTCTTCCTTCCCTCACCTTATCTCCGACATCCGCTACTTGGACTTTTTGTCGAATATGAACATTCTTAATTTTGCCTAGTCTGGTATGTCCACACATCCATCTTAGCATCCTCATTTCTGCCACACTCATCTTATGCAAATGTTGTCTCGTTGGTGCCCAACACTCACTACCATAGAGCATCGCAGGTCTAACAACCGTCCTATAGAATTTACCTTTCACTTTCAGAGGTATTTTCTTATCACATAAAACCCCAGTCGCACCCTTCCACTTCAACCACCCTACCTGTATTCTGTGAGCCACATCTTCATTTATACAGCCATCATTCTGGAACACCGAACCCAAATATTTGAACTGCTTGGTTTTAGGAACCAAAACTCCATCCAACTTTACCTCATGGTCCTGCTTCTTCCTTAGACTGAACCCACAATGCATATATTCCGTTTTACTCCTACTTAACTTAAAACCCTTGTCCTCGAGGGTTTTTCTCCACACTTCCAACTTACGGTTTACATCAGCACTAATCTCATCAATTAAAATAATGTCATCAGCAAACAACATACACCAAGGAACATCGTCTTGTATGTTTCTAGTTAGCTCGTCCATAACCAGGGTAAATAAATATGGACTCATGGCCGAACCTTGATGCAATCCGGTAGTAATGGGGAAAGCCTCAGTGTCTCCACCAGGTGTTTTCACACTAGTGGATGCATTCTCATACATGTCCTTGATGATGTTGATATATTTGCCGCTGACTCCTTTTCTCTTCAAAACCCACCATAACGCTTCTCTTGATACTCTATCATAGGCTTTCTCCAAGTCAATAAATACCATGTGGAGATCTTTCTTCTTCTCTTGATACAATTCCATTAGTCTTCTTAGAAGAGAAATAGCCTCCATGGTCGATCTCCCTGGCATAAACCCAAACTGATTCTCCGAAACTCTTGTAAGCTTCCTCAATCTGTGTTCAATAATCCTTTCCCATAATTTCATAGTATGGCTCATAAGTTTGATACCCCGATAATTTGTACAGCATTGAATGTCTCCCTTATTTTTATATATGGGTACCAGGATACTCTTTCTCCAGGCATTCGGCATCTTACGTCCTTTCACAATAGCATTAAAGAGTTTAGTTAACCAGGCAACTCCTACCTCTCCAAGGTTCTTCCAAACCTCTATAGGAATACCATCCGGGCTACAAGCTTTACCAACTTTTATATACTTCAAGGCTTCTCTTACTTCACTATGCAAGATCCTCCTAGACCACTGATGTAACCATCTGTTGCATGAAGACCTTGAAAATCTTGTTCATGTTCAGGGTTGAATAACTGCTCAAAATAAGCCTTCCACCTCTCCTTAATCTCAACATCTCCTGTCAACACCCGTTGATCTTCGTCCTTTATACATTTGACTTGGCTTAAATATCTGCTTTTCCTTTCTCTCATCCTTGCAATCTTATAAATGTCAATTTCTCCCTCTTTAGTACCTAACTTTTGATAAATCCCTTCTAAGGCTCTGCCACGAGCTACACTAACAGCCTTCTTTGCCTCTTTCTTAGCCCTCTTATATTTCTCAAAGGCCTCGCTATTAACCGCATTTGGTAACTTTTTATACCATTCCCTCTTAGCCTTAATAGCCTTTTGAACCTCCTCATCCCACCACCATGCATCGTGCGGTCGAGGCCCTGCCCCTTTAGAGATCCCAAGCAATTTACTACCTGCTTTCTTAATGCCACTTTCCATTTTTGTCCACAAGTCCTCTGCACTAGCCTCAAGGTTCCAAATGTCTTCCTTTAGTAACTCCTCCTTAAAGGTACCTTGAGCTAGGTATTTCAATTTCCACCATCTTATCCTTGGTTCCAATACTTTCTTATCATTCCTCCAGCTACTTTTATTCTTAACATCTAAAACCACAATACGATGTTGCGCCGTCAATGCTTCACCTGGAATGACCTTGCAATCCTTACACTTATTTTTGTCCCGTCTTCGAGTAAGTATGAAATCTATTTGACTTTGGGTTCGTCCACTCTTAAAGGTAATCAAGTGTGACCCCCTCTTTTAAAAGCATGTATTTGTATTTAATTTAATAAATAAAAAAAACCAAACAAGAGGCGTGGAAGTGGCAATGGACTATGTTTCCCCATTTTTATTTGTGGTTTTTTTTTTCTATTTAATTTGTTCATTTGTTCATTTGTTCATTTTTTAATTTAATTTTAATTTTTAACTCTAATTTATTCAAACCTCAATTTTACCTCGCATATATATTATTTTTTTAAAAAAAATAAGCAAAATCAAAATTATTAGATAATAATATTAAATGCTATAAAATATCTGAAAAAATATTATTCTTGATATAACATATCATATTCTTTATTACTTATATTATATGAATATAAATATCTCTATATTGTTCGTTACATATAAAACTTATAAGATTTTGTATTAATTATTATATATTTTTATTAGAATATTTATATTGTTTATGCATATTGTATTTATTAGTAGCATCAACTAAATATATTTACAAAAAAAATTATTTTATGTATATGTGCTATAATTGTTGGCTTAAATATAAAAGAATATAAGAATTATAATTAACTATTTTTATATATAATTATATTATAATATCAACTATAAATATGTTTATAATAATATATAATTTTTAATATAGAATATCTAAACATAAAAATTAATATTTTTGATATAACATATGATATTCTTTATCATTTGTGTTATATAAAATATAAATATTCTATATTGTTTGTTACATATAGAACTTATAATGATTTTTTATTAGAATATTTATATTATTTATGTACATTTTAATATATTTATTAGATGCAGTAACTAAATATATTTTTTAAAAAATTATTTTATGTATATGTGGCATAACTATTGACTTAACTATAAAAAATAGAAGATTTATGATTAACAATTTTCTATATATAATTATGTTATAGAATCAACTATAAACATGTTATGTGTGTATATATATATACATAGAGAGAGAGAGAGAGAAGCCAAATATAAGAAAGATGTATATAAGCTAAATATATATCTAACCTGAACTTTATTCAAAATCTGAACTTTACTCTATTAGTTAGTTTGCTTCTTCAATTTATAATTTGACTATTTAATTTATTGAGCTCCTATTTTTTGCAAATTATAGTAGAAATTGGTGTGGTTGAAGAAGTTAGAATTGGAAGAATCCATTCTCGAAGAAGCAAATGTCCTTATTGTAGCAAGCCCAAATAACAATTTGCATGAAAGTAAAAGAGAAAAAAACAACAAAAAAAATATCAAAATAATTAAAATTTCTATAAATATGAACAATTATACCAAAACAGATATTTATTCATTTGCATAAAGTTTAATTACGTCAAAATTTATTACACGGAATTAAATGGAAACTTGCATTACAACATATCTCATCAAAGCAACAAAAAATTCTAAATTAATAGATCATTACAGCAATTATCCAATAGATAATCCCTACAGAAAATGAAAGTCATAGCCATAAATAACTTTTCTTCTTTCACGCACCTTTTCTCTTTCTTTTTCATCATAAGTTTTAATTTTCCGAAGCAACTCAAGAATGATATTTTTGTTATTTAAAAAGAAGAATGAGATAAAAGAACGATTTTGAAGCACATAGACAAAAAACCCCCAATTTTTTTTAATTTTTGGCCAAATATATATATAGACCAATAAATTTTACTTATTTAGTCAGTTTGTCCACCTGAACTTTCAAGTTAACCACACGTCCCTTTGAACTCGTATTTTTTTTACTGATAAATATAAACACACTGAGTTACACCGAGTCATACTAAGTTATATTTTATTTTCTCTCTAAATCTTTTTTCATCTAAAATCTATTCTCTAAAATATATTTTCTTCAAATTACGTACATCAATTTGATTTGGAGAAAGAAAATTTAAGAAACATCAAACCAGTAATAAAAGTTCTAAAAGTATATAAAAGAATTTAAAAAAAAAAGAAAGAAAACTTGAAAGGAAGTTTAGAGATTAGATTTTAGATAAGAGATTCAGAAAGAGAAAAAATATATTTATAAGTTAACAAAAACGTAACTTAATATAATCATCATAATTTAATAAATTTGTGTTTATAGGTTAAAAAAAATGAGTTCACGAGAATTATATAGTTAAATTAAAAGTTTAAAAGATAAACTGACTAAACATGTGAAATTTTTGAGCTACATACATATTTAACCTATAATTTCACTGTGAGCACGGAGAGTGAATACATGCACAAACAGACAAACGAGGTCATCTGCATGTTCACAATATGGCAAATGGTTTTTTTTTTATTCCAACGAGTGGCAACAGGTATAGCTAGTGATATTTTCTCTTTCTTTTTCTTCTTCTACTTCTTTATCTTATATTATGTCAGACCCTAATATTCTAATTCTTCAAAATGTTCTTCTATCTTATTCTTTTTATTAAATTGTTTTTTCTATTCTTTTGAAATTCTTCTTTTCTTCTTTCTTTATTTTTTTTTTCATTTGAAATAGATTCAAGCTCAATAGAAATTCTTAATCTAAGTTGTCATTGCAGTGAATCAAGCACACTTAGGATTTATTGCACAGATTCTAACTTGGGAAGAATGTCTTTCTAGTGTTCTCATTATGGGTAAGTTTTTGAATTTAAAAATTCTTTGAAAATAAATTATTTGGGTGTTTTTATTATGGGTAAGTACTTGAAGATAAATATTTTAAAAATTATGGCTAAAATTTAACTATTTTAGTCAGTTTTTTCTTTGAACTTTTAATTTACTAACATAATTTCATGAACTTATATTTTTTTAAACTTATAAATAAAAATTCACTAAATTACAGTAAATCATATCGACTCACTAATATATTTATTTGGTATGAGTCATATCAAATTATTAATATATTTATTTGGTATAATATATATATATATATAAGGTAAAATGACCAGTATTCGTTAAATATAATTATTTATTAGTATAAAATAGATAAATAAAAAAATACTTGCTTAAATTAAAATTTCTTTAAATAAAATTTGTTTCTTATGTAATGATAGGGATGTGATTATTTTGTTAGTATTCATAATGTAATTGAGCAAGCAGCCATCATATGAGGACAAAAAAATCTAAAGGTCAATTTCGTATCAGTCTTCTTTTTCTTTGGATTGTTACATTCCTTCTCAATTTATTTTGGGTAGTTTTTTCTATTTTTTAACTTAGCTATTCTATTCAACAAAAATACTAATCTTGTTAATGCCTTTTCTAGAACAAATTTGTTGTCAATTGTATAGTTTTATTTTCTGAGGGTTTATTATTATTATTAGAAAATATTTCGTTCTATTACTTGAATTTAAATTTATTATTTTAACATTTTTATTTGCTTTTATATTGAATTCGAATTTATTATAATTTTTATTTTTAATTTACTGTTATATTCAAATGGGGTTTTTTTTGGCCAATCACATTCAAATGATAAGAGTTCGTTAAAAGTATAACATGTCAATTAGTTGATCAATCAGGCAATCACCGAGCATACACTTCCCGTCGGAATACACAATCAAATAATATTAAATAGTTAAAACTATTTTCTTATTATAATATTTCTTTATATATGTTTTACATACAATTTGTTCAAGACGAATGAAAATTTAAAATACCACTTTGTTGTTTCCATTTAATAGTAACATTTTTTTCTTTTTCTTTTTTTTGGGTACATATTTCTTTTTTTTTAACAACACAAAACCAAACAAGATTACAATAAACTATTCTCTATTGAATTTCGAATAAGATATTATTTTGTTCGACAACAAAACAATAAAAACAAAAAACAAAATGACCCAAATGGGTCGAGGAAAATTTTTAAAAAAATGCACTCTCACATTAAAAGTTCTTCAAGAAACTGCAGAAAGTCATTCAAAGTCAGAATTATAGACAATTGTGTATCCACCCCTATTAATTTTTTTTTTAAAAAAAAAGCATCTATATCCAACATTCTCCCCATTTTTACATTATCAACAATGAAGGCTTTGTGTTCTCAAACTCTTCAGACTGACACGGGAGTCTTGTTGGTGGAAACATCACTTGTAGGCAACTGCTGCTTAAAAGCTAACATCTTATTTAATGCACCAATATATGCCTTCGCACTTGAGACAACAATATCCATTCCAGCACCAGATCCACTAAAAAAAACAAAATAATGCTCCGAATATCTGCCAACTTAAAATAAAGAAAAGTTATGAAAGTCATACCTGAATGTTCGTTGGAGTGGTTTGCCTGTTAGAGCATGAGTAGGTGTGTGAAGGTTCTCTCCACGAATTACAACACGGGCCGTGGCTATGGCATCAATGCCTCTTGTAGCTGCGCTCATGGAGTATTCAAGAAGTTCAACTGGTTCCTGCAAACATTGAGAAGCATGCACAAATGCACCAATTTCCAATAAATAACCATCATCCAGCAAAAAGCAAAACGAAATGTTTATAAAGTGGAAAAGAAAGTCCAATACTAGATATTCACACCAGCGACGAAAGTAAGCACATATAGCACACTGTATATTCATTTGATATATTAAATTTGTTCCAATCAAAATTACAGAATTTGCAGGTGTATTACACGCTAGGTTTTTGGGCAACAACATTAACTATTACAACAAATAATTTGATTCACATTTCTCCATCCCAAACAAGGCCTGACAAGCACAAACCTGTAGCATAAACAATGAAAAGGCCGAAGGACAAGCAAACTTAAGAATTAATAAAATCTATAACAATTTTTTTAACTCATTGAGGTCCTATTTGGTTCCTTAAATGTTCTATTGTTAATCAAATATGGAATTGTGTTCTTACACTCATTTAGGCTATATATAAGCAGTAATTGGTAATTTTCTGCATAAAAGCAATCCTGATCCCGCTCGTCTAATCTACAATTATCCATAAATCTGCAATCTATAGCTCATAAATGAATTGGAGTTTATACAACCTTATCTAGTCAGACATGCCCATTGATACTTGGTGCCTCGCTTTTTGTTTCAGTTACCTAGTGCGTACAATAGATCTCATGGGTCCGGCCCTTCTCCGAATCCCGTGCATTACTAAAGCGTTCATATACTAGATTGCCCTTTACATGGGCCCTAACCGTGGTTCAATATCGCAACCTCAAAACCTTCGTGGACAACTCCGATAAAACTTAAGCAAAAGCTTATTGGTCTTCCCACTTCACATTAATCTACATATGAGATGTTGATTACTTCTATGCCAAACATAACCATAGATCAACGCTTCTTTAATATGTGTACATATTATCTATGCACTTTTGAACGATATACTTGAGAAGAGATATTCTCTTATTTTCTCATTTCACATCGTTCAAATACATATGGTTTATATACAAAAAAAAAAAATACACAGCACACTACTCTTTACAACTTGTCATTCCACTCAATTAATCATTCCATACTCACACAGCTAGGCTAGGCAATATGGTAATCATTCCATGCTTAAACTAGATATTCTAATACTCCCCCTCAAGCTGGAGCATATAGATTATGGGCTCTAAGCTTGTTACAAATATATTTGATTCTTGGTCCTCTGAGAGATTTAGTGAACATATATGCTAGTTGATCATTAGAATTAGCAAAATCTATTACAATACATCCCGACGCAATCTTTTGTTTGACAAAATGACAGACAACCTCTATATGTTTGGTTCTTTCATGAAAGACTGGGTTAGAGACAATGTTAAGTGAAGCTTGATTGTCACAAATTAGCTTCATATTTTTTATTTCTTTCCATTTTAATTCTTGAAAGAGTTGCTCTGTTCTAACCAAATAAGTTTACATGTTGCAAGAGCCATAGCTCAATACTGCGCTTCAGTACTTGATCTCGCAACCACACTTATTGCTTTGTTGCTTTTCCAAGAAATCAAATTGTCTCTAATCATGATATAATATCCTGATGCGAACCGTCTATCTAAGGAAAAACCTGCCCAATCTGCATCAAAGTATCCAATGATCTGGTAGACTCTTGCGTTCATACAGTAATCCTTGTGATGGTGTCCCTTTAAGATGTCTAAGGATTCGAATTACTGTATCTCAATGATCAATGCAAGGAGCTTGGAGAAACTGACTCACTACACTAATTGCAAAATAAATATCACGCCATGTGAGTGTCAGGTAGTTTAATCTTCCAACTAACCTCCGATATCTTCCAGGTTCTTCTAATGGCTCCCCCTCTCCAGTAACCAACTTAACATTAGAATCCATAAAAATATCCACTACTTGCAATCGAGCATGCTTGTTTCTTTTAGTAGATTCAAAACATATTTCCTCTGTGAGATAACAATTCTTGCTTTTGGGTCACCTCAATGCCCAGAAAATATTTCAATTTTCCTAAGTCTTTGGTTTGAAAGTGACCGTAAAGATGTTTCTTCAATTGACAAATTCTATCACAATCATTGCCTATTATAAAAATGTTATCAGTCATCAACATAGACAACTACATACATGCTTCCCTTGAATGTCATGTCTGAAGAATACTGAATGATCGGATTGACATCGAGTCATTCCAAATTTTTGAATCACTGAATTGAACCTTCCAAACCAAACTCTTGGAGAATGCTTCAAACCATATAGTGATTGTCGTAATTGGCATACCCAGTGAGACTGCCTCTAAGCAACAAATCCAGGAGGTTGCTCCATACACTTCTTTAGTTAATTCTCCATGAAGAAATGCATTTTTGACATCAAGTTGGTGGAGAGTCCAATAATGCAAAGCTTCTAGAGAGATAAAAAGTCAAATATAAGTAATTTTGGCCACCAAAGAGAGTATCATTATAATCAATGCTATAAACCTGAGTATAACTTTTAACAAGGCATGCTTTCAGTCGATCAATTTGACCATTAGGTCCAATCTTCACAGTAAATACCCATTTGCAACCAACTCCCAAGTTCTATTACTATGTAATGCTGTCATTTCCTCCATCATTGCATTATGCTTAGATGTTGTAATGCTTCATTTACAATCTTAGGTATAGTGACATTAGACAGGGTAGAAACAAAAATATTATATGAGGGTGATAAGAAATGATAGCTAAAAAAATTATATATTGGATACAGGTTGCGAGTGGAACGAATACCTTTGCGGATGGCAATAGATGAAATTTCTGCATCTGCTATTGGCATGACTAGAGTAGGTGACGATGGAGCAGGACTGACACTGGAATTCAATGTTACACCTGTATCAAAAGAAGGATTAATATCATTAGCAGGGAGATACTGTCGTCTTAAGTAAACTCAGAGGGATAGTTTTTGTGTTGTCAAATCTGTTTGTGGAGAAGGAAGGCTTGCGATTGGAAGAACATTGGAGATTTATTTTGTGTTTTTAGTAAGTGATGAGAAATATGGTGATGACTAAAAAAAGATTACATCAGCAGAAATATGATACTTCTTTGTTGTTGGATCATAGCATTTATAGTCTTTTTGAAGTCTCAAGGATCCTAAAAATACACTTGATGGATTTGGATTTGAGTTTGTCCTTCCCGGAAGTGTGATCATGAACAAAACAAGTGCAACCAAACATCCATAATGGTAAATGATAAAGATCTTTTCTTTGAAACAAAGTAGAATGAGGACTTTGATGTTGTAACACCGAAGAATGCATTATATTGATTAAATAACAAGCAGTAAGAAGAACATTACCCCCAAAAATGAAGTGGGATATTGTGGTGAATAAGAAGAATACGAGTTGACTCAATAAAATGTATGTTTTCGTGTTCTGCAACCCCATTTTGTTTAGGAGTGTAAACAGAAGAAGTTTGATGAGTGATTTCATGTGAGGACAAAAAATTGGAAAAGGAAGAAGACAAGTATCCCTGCCATTATCATTGCCCAAAACTTTTATTTAAGTACTAAATTGTTTTTGAATTTCTATAAAAAAATTTTGAAATATAGAAAAAAAGTTCAAAACGATGTTTCATTAAATATATCCAAGTGCAAAGAGAATAATCATCAATAAATGTAACAAAATAATGAAATCTCATTGTTGTATTGACTGGACTTGGACCCCAAACATCAGAGTATACTAACTCAAATGGACATGTAGCCCCATTATTGACTCGCTTGGGAAAAGAAATTTGAGTTTGTTTCTCAAGTTGACATAACTTACACTCTCAAGAAAAACAAGGTTGAAAATTGGGAGCAAGTTTTCGAAGCTTATTAAGACTTGGATGACCAAAGCGGTGATGAAGAAAGTCGGCAGAAGTTATTAAAGTTAAGGCAACATGAAAGTTTGGGTTGTAGAAATGATATAGGCCTTGTGACTCATGTCTTGTTGCAATCATCGTTTCTGTACTCCGGTCTTATGCAATAACAGAATCAACCACAAAGATAATAGAACAATCAAGACGTTTTGTCCATTTACTGACTGAGAAGGTTATAAGGACATGCAGGAGTAAACAAGACATTATTTAAGGAGATGTAAGATAATTGAACATTTCCAATTCCCTTAATTGCAATTTGTGAGTCATTAGCAAGAGTAACATTAGATGAAGTGAAAGTAAAAAAGTAAAATGGTTTTTATTACCAGAAATATGATCAGAAGCATCTGAGTCTAGTATCCATGGACCAAAAGGTGGACTCTTAGTAAGACAAGCAAAGGATTACCATGTTGTAATCCATCATTCTGTTTTACACTGTTTTACAGCTTTATATTGTAGATACTCATTGTAATCTGCCCTAGTTGATGTAATGGAGTTTGATTGTTGGGCACTTGCCTCAGGTAAAAGAAGTAACTCGTCTTCCCGAGTTTAGACAACATGAGCTACAAGTCGATTTTTTAAAAAAATGATTGCTTTGTGGTGGCTTGCCATGCAGAGCCAACAAGTTTCTCGAGTATGGCCCTTTTTGTCACAATAAGTGTAGTGAACCTTGAACCTTTTCATTTACCTTTCTGTGGTCCTACATATTTAGTCTAAACTGCTAAAACAAAAGACTCCATCTCACAATTAGATGGTGTGTTTGAAGAAAGTCGCATGACTCGGGCAGAGACATCCTTCATTGAGGGAATAGGACTTGTTAGAATTTGATCTCTAACAAAACTTAAGTCAGGTCTTAATCCGATTAGTGCCAAGACCATAAAAAATTTGTTTCTTTGTTGTTCTTGTTTAGTGACTTTTTCAGAGAAGGGTATAATAGAGTTAAACTCAACGTTTAAAGTTTTCTGAGAGCTTTGTTGTAGATGTACAAGGTCAAACACAATCTTATATATACGGTGTATATCATTAGTATATAGTGTCTTTGCCTTAGTCCAAACTTTATAACATGTCTTACAGAAATTCGAGAGTATCATAACAAACTACATAATTGAGCATCAATTTTAGTCCATAATGTCCTATCTTTATCATCTATATCAGTAGCTTGTTTTTCTAAATAATCAATATAGTTTTAACCATAAACCATAATTCAACAGATGCAACTCATGAAATATAATTATCACAGCCTTGTAGTTTAACAATCGTGATATTAGCAGTGCTAGAGAGAGAAGAAAAGATAGGTTTAATAGAACCTGATTGTTCAACCATTTGAGTATAATATGCACCGGAGGAAAAACACAGAGAGAGGAAAAGTTGCAGGAGTTGGCAAAACACAACTAGAGCAACTTTTGACTAGAAAAATGTTTGAAGTAGTTTCCCAACTTATCTTGGCAGGCCCTGTTGCTCACCTTGGTGGTTGGCAACAATAAAGCACCGAGAGTTACTGTGGATGGACACAACCAGAAAACGGTGTCGGAATATCAAAAGGAATCCACCACTGGAAGCGGAAAGTCGAGGCGACTCTACTGGCTGAGTCTGCATCTGGAGGTGCTGCCACAAAATGGCTCGCTCACCGGCACGCCATATTTGGGCAGAAACCGGCGGTGGCGCGTGTACTCACATGCTTGATGGTCCAGCAACGGGATAACACTAGAATGTTCCTCGACGTCCGGCGCACCCAAGGAGAGAGACAGTGAACCAAAAAAGAATAACTGATTGGGTGGGTTTGTGAGAAACCAATTTCGGAAGTTCAGTTAGGTAGAGAAGAAAGAAAACAGTGATGACTTGGGCAGAAAAGAGAGAATATAAGGGAAGAAGAGGAGAGTAGGGAGGCAGAGCAAATACTAAGGCTCTGATCCCATGAGAAGAGATAATTTCTCTTATTTTTCATTTCATGCGTTCAAATACATATGGTTTGTATACACAAAAAAAAATACACAGCACACTACTCTTTACAACCTGTCATTCCACTCAACTAATCACTCCATACTCACACAGCTAGGCTAGGCAGTATACTAATCATTCCATACTTATACAGCTCACTCCATACTCACACAACTAGATACTCCAACAATACTGACTAGTTTCCATTGTACTGAACCTTGGCCAGACTCTGAAGATGAAAATGAAATTTGGAAAAAGCCCTACACCTATGCTTTTAGTTTGAAACATACATCGTAGATCAAAACGATAATCCCTAATACTGACCCTGCGAACACAATATCTCTATAGCCTTGGCTCAAATATGGATTTGCAGAATCTGACGACTCTCATCCAGGTAAACTGCTCATGAAAGTTCTCAGCACTTTTTAATGTCAAACAGAAAAATTCTTCCCAAGTAAATTTGAAAACAACCTTCACAATGAGGTCAACAGCTTTGTATCCTGCATCTACTGGCCCAGCTCCAATAGAACATGCAATGTGCTCTTCGCCATTAGCATCAATGAGCTTAACTGTTGCAGTAGAGAGACCAAGTGTTCCATAAGTAACCTGAGTGTGAAAGTTCGGATCAGTAGAAAATAAACAGTATCTGTGAATTGAAGTCGCTTGATAAAAGGCACAAACGGAGAATAGATTACAAATTTACCTGCAGATCACTAAGCTTCCATACGATTTCTGGTTGAAAAACTTCATCTGATACCAGTGCTATCAGATCAGCATCAGTAACTCTCTAGAAATGAGCAATTTAAGAAAGTCAACAGAAGTATATTCAAAAGAAAGAACCAGAAAACCCAAGAATTCAACCAAAAAAAAGTCCTCAAACTCTTGCGTTGCTTTCTAAAAAAACCAATAGTTTTATTATTATAGCATTATATATTTGTTTTAGCTTTATATATATATATATACACACATACATATATATTTTACAAACATCATGGATTATATACTTTACAGAATTAGATTGAAGGCTATCATATTGGGCAGGTCAACCCAAATCAAACCATGATAATATAGCTTGACTTGGTTAAAATATTTTTAGTTCAATTGATTTTGTTGATTCCTTCCAAACTGCAAACCAGATCATGCATATCCCCCCATAAAATAAAATAAAAAAAAAGATTTCAGAAGATAGGCATGGGCCATCTTAAAATTCAAAGCTGTATGCTCAAAGCATACTCCTGCTTAACATGTTTAAACCAAACAGAAAATTACTACAAGACAGCTGAATAAGATAAAAGGAAATTAAATTCAAGAGTTACTCGAGTACGACAGGCATTGAATTGGAGTTGCTGGCATGATGGAAAGGGAAGCTAATAAAGGTAAAGGAATGGAACATTCTTCAGAAGTGTCAAATAAACACCCTTTAAACCCATTTTGGGGGCTAATAAGGATTTAGGAGATTAACGGATGCAATATAACCTCCATTACTTTTTCATTACATTCTAAACTAAAATCCTAACGAGGATATAAGACCAGCCTCCATTTACAGTTCACCTCCTCTCCTGGTCATTGAATTTGTCACAAAATTTTTATTAAAACTTGTGAACTTAAATTTGTAGTAGCTAAGTACTTGATTCTAACTCTGAATTTGCTTAAATAAAGTCACTACTGTCCTCAAATTTATGGTGATGTTAATCAAATTTTTTTATGTGCCAACTAAGAACCCATATTTCTAGTTTAGGAATAAATTTATTTTACTTGATCATCAGTTTAGGTGCAATTCTATTCAGAACCTAGTAACATGACCTTATCAAAACAAAATTGAAGTTGAGTATTTTGCTGTCAGTTTAGTTCCTCTTCACCTTTTTTGTTTCAGCTACTGACTTGAAACGCCAAAAGATATTGCCGAGTTGCTCATCATTCAACTCATAGCCAAGCTAGAAGAGACAAGGATAAATGGTTAAAGCACAATAACAAAGAAGAGTGTAATAAATCAACTCTAACAAGTGAATCTTTATTTACCTCTTTTAGCCTATCTTTCAAAGCATGGTGGCCGCTTAACCATAAAAGTCAAAAGAAAGCAAAAAAAAAAAAGTCACAATTTAATTGAATGAAATTTGCAGAGATTAGAGGATGAATGATAGAATACCAACCAATACCAGTTATAGCATCCTCCATTATTGAACAACATTAATATAAGTAGAATGTCATATTAAGAAAGATATTTATCTTCTACCCTTTGGTACATTAGAAATTATTAAAGAGGATAAAGGATGCTAGGACTTTAACCCCAAACATACATTATAAGACAAGCACTCAACTGTTGAGACACTAACCCAACAGCATCAGTCTTCTACTTTGAAGGGGTACAATATTAGTTATTTCCAAATTTTCAAGGCTCGCAAATTAGCTGATTTAGGAGCTCCTAAATTGGCTGAAGGACATACAATAGTTGTTTTAGGGAATCTCTTCTCCAACTATGAAAAAAATTAATCGCAAATGTGCACAAACAACATATCATGGAAAATGGGGAACAAATTAGGGAAAATCTGAAAGCATTACAACCATCAAGAAAATGTGAACAGTGAAAACTTTAATCAGAAATTCCTGAGATTAGCTCAGCTTATAGAAAATCCCCAAACATTAGTGTCAAGAAATCAGAAAAAAAGATTAAACAAGCATTTAACATGGCAAAAGATTGCAGTGCCATGCCAATGATATGACAAACATTAGATGCATATACAAAAAAAAATGCATACAGAAAAAGAATGCAAAATAGCAATAACAAAACTATGGTCACTCAAAAACTAGCAAATACTAGTTCTATAATGCACTAGTTAGCACTTCCAATAATAAATATCTGACGGCTGCTGCTTCTCGGAAAGCCATGGCTTCAGCCTTCTAGTATGTCATGTAAGATATAATAGCTGAAAGCAAAATGCTCCTCGCTTTCTCAGAATAGGACTTCACTCATCACTATTGAGCATGGTAACATGGTCTGTGGTTTGCTAGGCTAAAATGATGAGGCATCCTGTACTGGAGTTCAGAAGAATAGGATAAAATCGGATTGTAGGACCTAAACTCTAATCAGATTGTTAGCATCACTACAACCCATGACTTCTGTAACCCATGAAGTTAGTTTGCAGAATGCTACTAGAGAACATAAGATTTTTCTTGACATTTGAGGTATGAGAAAGATTATGCAAGAGACAAGTATTGGAGGATCTTGACAAAGTGTTTATTCTTTTAAGTAGTTGTTCCTGAAGTAAATATGCTTGCTCTTTATTAGTTAACATTGAGATTCAACAAATCTTTATGGTGCATATTTGAACTTACTCATCCATACTGGTGATGAATTTAGCTCTTACATAAGGCTTACTTTGTTTTGGAAAAAAATCTAGGAAAAAGACATTTCATAAAAAAAATTCAATGTTGCAAAGGATCTTTAGATTTCAAGATACCCATAAGATTGAAAAGATATTCATTCCTCTAAGGGAATTTTCCTAATAACTAGATATGGTATTCTGGAAGCAATGCACGATTTTCACAATTTGTATTCTACCAACCACAGCCAAGAGACAGTAGTTGTTTTCTTTTCTTTTCTTTTATTTTCTTTTTCCTTTTTTAATTTTTATTTATGACAGCTCCAGGTAATGCTTTATGCGTAGCTAACCCTCCATGAGATCTGAATCATGCTAATGCTCTAATAGCATTGCCAACAGATTTCAATCACAGCCCATTCTCAGAACTAAATCAAATAAGTGAGAAGAAATAACACAAATGTATTAACTTTTAGTTTGATCGCCAAATATAGTCACTACAGAAAAGTATAAAAGATTAACATAATAAGCCAGACACAAACTAGCTACCATAAAAATAGAGATGAATGATACCTGAGCTTTCCAAGAACAATCCCAGCATCATTGGATCGTTCAAGACCAATATCTTCAGGACACATAATCTCATATGTTCCTTTATGTTTTAGCATTCCATCCTAGATAACCAAAAGATAAAAGAAAAGTACACCAGTGAACCTAAAGTTTTTTTTTTTTAAAAAAGACTTCAGAATTCCATTATTGATCATAAGATGTTCCCAAAATACATCACTGGCAAGGGAACTCCCACATGAAAATAAACAAATAGGGCAAGATACATAACCTGAGTAAATTAAAATTCTAAACAAAATTTTACTAGGAAAACGAGATTTTACACATAATACGTGCATACAAACTTCAAAGGCTAATGAAAAGCAAGGAGGTTAAAATGTTAAGCCACTTGGCAAGGCAAATTTGCCAACCTCTATATTCACAGATAGTGAGATTCTGAAGCAGCTAAAATGTTTTATACCAATAAGAATCCCTCTAAAACCATTCCATAAGCACAAGTGAAAAAAATGCAAAGTTCAAACTATTCCTAGCCCCATATAAAAAAATCAATAACCAGAACTTACATAAGGTCGTCCTTCCACTCAGAAAAACAACAAGCTTATCATTGTCAGGTGTGTAATCAATAAATCTAAGTGAGGCTAGGAAATAATATAAGTTACGCCAAATATCAATAAGCTTCATGAGTGAAAAGGCAAGGAAATAACATATAGTTTGGCTTTGACACAACAATTCTGTTGTCATAAATATGCGCTGGCAAACACAATTAATAGTACCAACCTGATGTATGCCGCTTTCATGAGCAAAAGCATTAGCCCCAACAATAGCCTTGTGTGGCTGCACATGCAAACCAGTATACTCCTCCACCTAATGATTCAAAGGCAAGTAAGAAGCATGATACAAATGGCACTCAATCAGTGTTTTTAAAGGCACTCGCCTAGGCACTGGGGTAAGGCAAGGTGGGTACCTGTAGCCTCACACCCAGTGTTGTCAGAGGCTCAAGGCACACTAAGGCGCAAAGGGGTCCTGGAGCCTAGGCGCAAGGCAAAGGCGTGCGCCTTTTGACAAAAGGTGCATTATTGTAAAAAAAAATCAAATATTATAAAAAAGCTATAAAAATAGAAGGAATTCCGAAAGAAAGTCAAATCTAATAGCAAAAAAGTCTTAATACTTGATAGTTAGTCATAGAAAATGGACTTAGATGTTCTAAAATTCAAATAATAACCTATGACCTATCAAATTACTAGTTCACTTAATCTAAAGTGAATAGTTGATATCAAAATTACTTAAATTGTCTAAATTCAAATACTAATCATCATCATTGTTCAAATCAATATAATCATCTTGAGGAGGCACTTCATCATCTTGCTCCTCATCATCCATGACATCCTTATACTCTTCATCTTGTTGATAATCATCTTCAATGTCAATAGCATCTTCTTCATCCCCATCCTCATCCTCATCCTCATCCTCATCCCTAAGTTGTAGAGATGGGGTTGCTTTGGTTCTTCTTGAAAACACTTTGTCAAGAGGCGGTTTCGGTCTCGGTGTGGGTGTGGAAACAACTTGTTTCCCTCTCAATGCTCTAGTGACATAAGTGGGATCTTCAGCTCCGACCGCTCTACCAACATCACCCCATGTCAATTGATCTTCTGTAAATACTAAATCTTCATCTCCCATTTCTTCGAAAACCCGACCCATCAACCATTCATTACTTTCATCAATATCTGTCATAGCTATGGGGTCTATGCGATCACGTGCATCATACCGAAGTTTCAACGCTCGATTGTATTTTACAAACACCAAGTCATTCAAGCGTTTTTGAGCTAACCGGTTTCTTTTATTTGAATGAATCTACAATAATTTGAAGATAGAATAAGTATCAAGTACATAGATCATAATCGAGTTGAAAATAGTAGTGATTGCTTACATGTTCAAAAATGCTCCAATTGCAACCACATTACAATGATAATGAAAATGTGGAAAGATAAGTTACCTGCAACCACATTACAAGATGCATTATCGGTAATAACTTGGACCACGTTTGCTACTCCCACACGCTCCACTATACTCTCAAGCAATTTCGCCATAGTCTCACCGGACTTAGAGTAATCCGAAGCATCAATGGACTCAAGGAACACCGTTCCTTTAGGAGAATTCACTAAAAAATTTATCAAAGTTCTATATCTCTTGTCCGTCCACCCATCCGCCATAATCGAGCAACCATAATGCGCCCATTCAGATTGATATTCCTTCAATAGCTCATTCACATCACTCACTTCTTTTTGCAAAAATGGTACTCGCGCTTCATGATAACTTGGCGGTTTTAGTCCTGGACCAAATTGTCTAATAGATTCAATCATCACCGCAAAGCTAGGGTGTTTAACGGCATTAAATGGTATAGCTGTATCATACATCCATTGACATATGTCTCTACAAACTTTCTCCCTCAACTCCTTCTTACACAACTCATTGATAGTTGTTTGCTTCCCTTTCACAATCTTCTCAACATTAGGAGCAAAGTAGACATCTAACGGACCTTTTTTTCTTGGCCGTTTGTTCATTTGATTTGTAGGAAGGTCTTCCTCTTCCTCTTCTTCGAAACTATCACTGAAACTATCTTGTTCCCGAATAACTAGATTCCTTGACTTTGCTTTCGATGCCATGTAAGCTCTAATTTCTTCCTCAACATGAGGCGGACATTTTGTACACTTTGTGGCATTCCGAAATCCACCAACTATGTGTTGTTTTGCTCTAAATATACCTCCTCTTTTGGTAATATTACATAAATTGCAAATCAAGTCATTTGTGCTTGGTGGCTTAGCCAAACGGAAATACTTCCAACCTGGATCTTTCCTAGAAGACCCACTACTATTTGATCCGCCATCGGATGAAGCCATAACATCAATTTCAACACTCAAAACCAATCAATAAACCAATAAATTTACTGTTGAAAAAAAAAATTTCAGCATTACAAACCTCAATCAATTTGTGTATTAGTCTCATATTACTACAACAATATTAAATAATTCAAACAACTACTTTATTTCCTTCATAAATTAAAAAAAAAAACACACTTAACTATCAAAATTAGGGTTTCTGAAAAAAATTGGCCAGCATAACCCCATAAAAGATTGATATTTATTTGAAAAAGAAGGAGTAGAAGCTGAGGAATCTTGAGATAAATGAAGAAAGAGCTTGAAAAACTTATCTCTGGTATTTAGGTTTTAGATTTCTCCAACATTCTTCCGTCCTTTTTTGTTTTAGCTCTTCTAGTTTCTGTCTTCGACACTTCTAGTTTTTAACCCTTTTTTTTCCCCAAGCTGCCACGTCAGTTAAAAACTAAACTGTGTGCCTTTTGTTAAAAGGCGCGCCTTTCTTGCGCCTGGAAGAGAACCAAAGGCGCACGCCTTTGCGCCTAAGGCAACGCCCGGCAATCCTCGCCCGCCTTGCTGTTTTCAAGGCTCAACGACCTGCGCCTGTACTAAGGCGCGCCTCGAGAACACTGCTCACACCTGCTAAGCGGAGGCTCCTTCAAGAAGGAGCTCACCTCGGATCTAAGCACTACACAATAAGGCATGAACTTCCATGTTTAAATGAATTATATTTTACTTTTGTATGTGATAATCATCTCTTTATATACCTAATTAGTTATTAGTGAACATTAGTTGTCAAATTGACTTCATAAATGGTAGGAACTCAAAGAGACTAATTACTATAATAGGGAGATAAAATAAGGAAAAAAATTAGGGAAGTTGGAAAAGAATTAGGAGTTACCACAATTAGTTGTCAACGCGACTTCTTAAATGGTAGGAAATCAAAAAGTCCTTAAGTAATATCAGAGAGAAAAAATAGGGAAGTGGGAAAAAATTGGGCTTGCCTCAATTTCTTTTATATTGTGGATTGAAAAATACTCAATTCAGTTTTACTAATTTATCTTTATTGATATGTTTCTAATCGATTTGTTATTTAATATTTTTTTTCAACATTTTTCTCATGGTACCTCACTTAACTCGGGTGAGCGCCTTTCATGGTGCCTCTTGCCTCAGGCAATATGAGGTCCTAGCACCTTGAGGGTGCCAAACACCTTTGACAACACTTCATTGAATAAAAGTAGAGAAATGGACTGAACAAAGAGGTGATCAGAAAAGTACCATCTTGCTTGCCATAGTGATATGTTTAGGATTAATTCCAGTATGAAGACCTCCCAAAACATGGTCTCCACGACATTTTATGGCCATTACAACCTACATATTTGCAATGAAAACAAATATAAAAACAAAAACATAAATGCAAATATAAAAAAAAATGGTGAATGAAACAATTAAGGAATCAAAGTTTTGATATGTAGAATAAGGACCAAAAATAAATGCTTCAAAACCTACATATTTGCAATTAAAAGAATCCTGAAAATAAAACACCAATGTAAATGCAAAACATTAGCAAATAAAACAACTAAAGAAACAACGATATGATGTGAAGAATAAGGGCTAAAAATAAGTGCTTCAACACCTATCAAAGAAGTGGTCTGAGTAACATGAATTTTTAGAAACATGATACTGCTTCTGAAATGAAATTACAACCCAAATCCACAGGTACAAAAGCTTACATAACTTGGTTACATATTCAAACAAACAACCAAAAAAATCATTGAAGGAGATGTGCACATTGTGCAAGGATAAGCAATAATAAGATACTTGTAAGCAACAACTGGAAAAGAACAATTAAAGTCCTATGTACTGAGAAGCTTGTGTATTGAGAAGGGGGTTTAGTGCAGAGATGAAAGCAGCTATTGAAGTTGCCTAATTCTGAAAACACCTCTGCGAGTTTGTCAAAAGTAACTGCTATTACAACATCCAAATATTTCTGGTCTTCTGTTGTTACAATCCAGGACTAGGGCTTTAAGTCCAAGAAGCTCACTTCGGGATATTTTCCACATATATGAGGGTAATCTTTGGCACATTGTCTGGGAAGGAATGAGGGTAGAGAGAAAAAAAAAATAATTAATGGTAATTCTTTTAGAAAAAAGATGAATCAGATGTTTCTAATGAGCCTTCTAAATGAGTTTATGAGAGCACGCAAGCGTGTAAATCTTCCAAAGTAGAATGTCTTCCAAAGCTTACTCGTAAGAATTGCAACAAATTAAATTCCTTTTGTTTGAAATGGTTACAGTAATTAAAAATTGAATCTTTTAAACCAATTCTAGATGAAGCATGACCAATCATTCTCTGAAAAAGTTGACATTTGTTAGCCTAGAGAATTGATAAAATACTTTATGAAGCCCTTCAAAGATTTCTTTTTTAATTAGTATAAGAGAAATGTGAAATTGACAGAAGCACTTGTATCTATAGAAAAACACACTTACCTCCTCCAATGAAGCATTTCCAGCTCTCTCACCAATGCCATTGATTGTCACTTCCAATTGTCTTGCACCTGCATATGCCCCCTGAAATTAATAGAAGTAGGGATGTGAGCACTAAGGTCCCAATTCAACAATCATTAAATAGAAAAAAGAAATAACATTGACATACTGCCAAAGTGTTGGCTGTAGAAAGTCCAAGATCATTTTGGCAGTGAGTTGAAATAATGACATTTTCAATTCCAGGGGTATTGGCTTTTATATCAGCAATCAACTGTCCAAATTCACTAGGCAGTGTTATACCAACAGTATCAGGTATGTTAAGAGTTGTCGCACCAGCCTTGATAACTTCACCCAAGATATGATACAAGAACTCTCTGTCAGATCTGGTAAGGGATTCAGAAAAACAAGAGACCACCGGACATAAGAAAACAGATGAACAGCACATTCAAATTTCTCAGAACTTTAATAAAACCTTAGACTAACACAATAACATATACGAATAAAAAAAACACTCCAAAGGTCTAGAAAAAGAAAAATAAGATGATTGGGTTATTAACATTGATGATGAAAAAAAAAATACGAAAAAAATTTTAAAAAAACACTGGACGAACTTGTGAAGTTTTTACTAAATTACTAAAATATAAAAATATAATACAAAATCAAGAAACAGCAATTTGACGTTCTATAAGCATCATAAATTTTTCCTTTCACCTGATATCTCTGAAGAAAAACATCAATTTCCTACTGTTTCACCCTTCCATTCAGTCAATGTATCCATCACATATCAACATATCAAAAAGCATAAATTTTTTCTCTGTTCCATTTTCAATTTTTTGTTTTAATTTTAAGAGAATTAATTTTGAAAAAGTAAAGATTCCATTCCATGTCCATTTGTCAGTGAACAAATTAAAATATATTCAAAATTCCAAATTCAAAAAGTTTCGGACCTGCCAGCATCTTCGGGGCTAAATTCGACATCATCACAACCCAAACTCCTGGCAAACCTAACCATACTCCTAGCAATCTCTACAACCTCCTCTTTACTCTTCCTCAACTTGTATTCCATATGAATCCCACTCGTTGCAATAAACGTATGAATCCTCGGCCTCTTTGCATACTTCACAGCCTCCCAAGCAGTCTTAATATCCTTCTCATTACACCTCGATAGTCCACAAATCACAGGCACATAACCCTCTTCGTCAACAGCATTTCCCACCTCTTTAGCAATTGTTTTCACAGCCTCAAAATCATCCTTAGAAGCCGCAGGGAATCCAGATTCAATGGTGTCAACACCAAGCTTGGACAGCTGCCTAGCGATTGCGAGCTTTTCTTTGGAGGTAAGGGTGGCGCCGGGAGACTGCTCGCCATCACGGAGAGTAGTGTCAAAGATACGGACATAGGAAGGGTCCGGGATATGGTTAGGAATGTAGTCAGGGCGGCGGCGGTGCAGAGAACGAGGGACGGCGGAAGGGGCAGGTGAGGATGATTGGGAGCAGGAAATGGAAGTTTTGAGAAAGGGAAAATTGGAGAAGGAATGAGACCTGTTAGAGGAGAAATGAAGAAGAGAAGGAGAGAGTTTACAGGATTTGGAAGTTATCTGAGAAATGGAGAACTTGGGTTGCGTTGTGGTAGGGATAGAAGACGCCATTGGTGAGAATGAAACAGAATGATGAACTGACATACATTAAAACCTAGCACTTGTCACTACTAAGTACGTACTTCAAAGCCTAGACCTACATATATATATATATATACTAATAAAGTGAAATTTTACTTGTAAAACAATTTAACGGAGTGAAATAATTAAGTTTATTTTTTAAGAAAATTGTTTGATAAAATGCATTAGAATCAGCACTTATTAATAAAAAAAATTAAGATGTAAAATAGAAAATTAAAAATAATTATCTATTTTATTTTTATTTTAATCTCTATTCTATTTCAGGAATAAAATGTATATTTTTTTAATATCAAATTTAATTAAATATTTAATATATATTTATTGATAAATCTATAAAAATGTGAATGAAGTATCACTGTATCTAGAAAGCTGTCAGAAGAATTGAAATGTGAATGAAGTGAGCAGGAGAGTATCTCTGTATCTAAAAAGCTGTCAGAAGAATTGAAATGGGTCCCGCTCGAAAATTTGTCGGACGTATCTTTTGGTCTGGCGTTGCTTTCGTTGACTTGGATTCTATATATCCTTAGATTAGATTTCCAATTTCCATTGCAACAACTACGCGGATATTTATTTAGATTTATTTTATATTTAATATAGATTGTCTTGTGAGTCAGTTATTGTAATTTAATTTTTTAATATACAATTATATATTGAATAACGCCTCCCAATTTTAATTCATTTTTTCTCATTCTCTAAAAACAAAATTTTAATCATATTTTATATTATTTATAAAAAAATAAAATATATATACTTTCAAAACAAAACAATAATATTATTTTAGTATAAATTAAAAATAATAATAATAATTATTATTTTATATTAAATGTAAAATATTTTTATTTTTTAATATATATATATAAGAATAAAAAAATGTAAAATTAATATTCATTTATCATAATTTTACTTTTTTTAAAATTATAAAATAAATTAATATTGATGATGAAAACTAATATTTTATATTAAATATAAATAATTTTATTTTTTACTATATACAAATGCAGTAAAAAGGTCAAATTTTTTACCCACCACGCACACAAACTATAATATATGCAAACACACTTTGGTAAGACCGATTCAAACCCTAAACAATAGGTGGTCTCACATTTCCACAATGAATCCAATCGGTAAATTATACGCTATCACCATGATTCCATGTAGATTGCAAGTTGGAGTGGCTAGCGAATTAAAAAAAGACGCGTGTTTTTTTTTATTGTAAATCCTACTTAATCTTTATAATTATCCATACTTTTACTCTCTTCCTTCAAAAAAAAAAAATCCATACTTTTACTCTCGGTGATTGAGTAAATGCAGTAACCTATCCTCAAGCACCATTTGGTTGAATTTTTTTTTTATCATTTGATAATATTTAAAATACTAATTTATTAATTCTAATTTATTTGAGCACTTACCTAAAAAATGTAAAAAAAAAAATAATTAAAATTTTTACTATTAATCAAATTGAATTGAGTCAAAGTCTAGTACAAAAAATATAACATAATCAAATTCAAGAAAAAAGTTTAATTATGTATGAAGTGGATGATTAACTTCATTTTTTTAAATTAAATAATTCATTTTATTATCAATAAAATATATTTAATTAAAACTATTTTTAATGGAATTTGGATCAAATATGAATGGAGATAAAGATTAAACTTAATATTATTTTTTACAAAAAAAATTATGAATGTAGATAGAGATTTAACTCAATATTATTTTTTATAAAAAATTAAATATATATTTCAACCTTTTTATTTCAAAATTATGAAAAATTAATATTTAAATTATTTGACATATTTATATATTTAATGCATTTATCTTACTTTTTAATTATGATTCCTAAGTACATGATAGTAGAAAAAGTATCAAAATTTTATTATTGTTAATTTTTTTTAATAAAGATAAAAGAAATTAAAACAAAGAGATGGAATAAAATAATAGTTTAATCTTTAATTAAATAATGAATAAAAAATTACAATTAAAAAAAATTGCAATAAGTTGTAATATTGGGGCCATAATAAAAAGATTTAAGTGACATGTGAGGTTGGGCAACTACTGAGTTAAAAGGCCAATGGGATTTGTAATTAAAAATAACCGCGTCTTTTTGTAATTGGCTTGCCATTCCAACTATGCAATCTACATGGTATCACAACGCTTGTATATAAATCCATCATCTACGACTCCCCTTGTGTGTAGGGGTTCTCTCTCTCTCTAGTTTGCCAAAATTAGGGTTCTTGCCTCCCTAGTCTTTTATAGGGTTCGTTTTTCTTTTCACTGTGACGATGTCGAATCTAGAGCTTGTTGATGATCTGTTAGCAAGTTTGTGTCTCACTGATGATGAAAATAAAATAGCAGCGATCCCTATGGATGCCTCACAAGAGGCAAAACAAAAACTTCGAATTTCGTTAAGTCTTGTTGGAAGGCTATTGACTGAGAAGGAGTTTAATGTGCCAGCCCTAAGATCAACCATGCTACGCAGCTAGAAACTACATAAGGGATTTAGTGTTTGCCAATTACAAGAGAATCTATTTGTTTTTCAGTTTTTTTTTTATTATCAAATTTGACAAAATAAGGGTGTTAGATATGAGACCTTGGTGTTTTGATGATCAGCTGTTAATTTTAAATGAGATGAAGGAGGAGGATTCAGCCTCTTTCGTGATCTTTATAAGGCCTCTTTCTATGTGTATGCTTATAATTTATAGTTTAAATGGTTAACTATTCATATTGCTAGGGTCATGGTAGGTATGATTGGGGATTTGATTAAGGTGGATGACAGAGATGTGATGGGGTGGCAATCGTATTTACGTTTCAGGGTTTCAATTCCAATAACAAGTAAACTGAGAAGAGGAGTGTTATTAGACCTAGGCGGGAAGAAGGTTACCTGGATTTGCCTAAAATATGACAGGTTACCATGTTTCTGTTTCAAATGTGGTCTCATAGGCCATTCTAACACAAATTGTGATTCTACAATGGATCTTGCTGGGCAATATGGTGATTAGCTTAGAGCCTCACCTAAGAAGAGCTTTCAACTCAGAAATGCAGAGAAAAAGGACAAAGAGAATGTGATGTTAGCAACCCTTTCTCCTTCTAAGATGAGGAAAGATAGTGAGACTACAGAGAATCGAGAAAGTGGCAATAAGGAGAGTTGTACTCGATCTTTGAGGGATGTATTGTCTAAATTGAATAACAGCCTGATGCAAGCCGTATGCTATATGCAATTACCGCAAGTGCACGGGTCGCTCAAGTAATATAATAGTGAGTGAATGTCGCTCCTCTAGGGACAAGGCCAAGTACTAGTGCAAATCTTAATCGTTGTTTAGCGAATTAATAGTTGTGTGATGTGTTGTAACTAAAATCAACTAATTAATGAATGAAAGGAAATTAAATGCTGTGCACAAAAGATTTATAATGAAAGAACTATCCAGATATTGAATCCCCCTAGCCTCAATGATATTTATAAACAATCCATTCAGCTAAATCATTTAATCAAATTGAATTGGCATTCCTCTAACTTAGATTAAAGCCTCTCTCGAGTGGATTAATCCCTAATCACTAAGTAGAGTGTTGGAATCTCTTCTCAAAACACAATTAAATAGATCATGCATTAATGACAAGGAACTATAAACCAAAGGATCTTGTAGGTCTATCTCTAGTACCCCAATCAATCCTCAATCCTTATGAGTATTCAATTCACATCAAGCTTTCTCAAGTCAATAATATGAAAATAATAACCAATCAACAAGCATGCTATTATCAATTGGAAATAACAACAAGTATCATAAGAATAAAACAACTCAATTAATTGATTCAACTGAATACAATTGTTCAATTCATACAAATTGGCTAGGGTTCATCAATATCTAGATAGAGAAAGATTTAGTTCATATTAACAGCTAGAAAAACAGAGTAAGATAAATGAGTAAGAGAAGCCAAATAATTCATGGCAGTGAATCTGTATTTCTTCACTTGAGCTCTTGATTCTTGGTTTAGGGCTTGAGTATGGTGTTGATCTTCCTTCAATCTCAGCTCAAGACCCTTCTCCTTGCTCCAGCAGATGGCTCTTCCTTCTCTTCTTTCTTCTCTGTTTCCAGAAATGCTCCAGCAAAAACTGTTGTTCTTCTCCCTCTCTTCTCTTTTTAATCCCTTCCAAACCTCCAGCCCATACCTCCAGCTCATCCATCCCCTCCATTGTCTACCACTTTCCCTTGGTTCATCACCCTTTTCCCTGATTTAGGCAAGCTTTTCTTTTCTTGTTCTTTCTTTTTGACAAAGGCCAGCTGTTGTCCCCCACTTATTCCCCAATCAGTGCAAAGAATCTCACTTTTCGACAGGTGACACGACCACTGACACGCCCATGTCACTGGGCGTGTCATAGGCACTTGTGATCTTGAACCAAAGGCACGTCCACTGACACGCCCGTGTTACTGGGCGTGTCATAGCTACTGTAAGTCTGAATAAAAGGCACGTTCCTTGGCACGCCCGTGGTACTAGACGTGTGATAGCTACTGTGAGTCTGGATGAATTACACGCTCATTGACACGCCCGTGGTCCTGGGCGTGTCGCAGCTACTGTGACTTTGGGTAAATGGCACGATCATGAGCACGCCTGTGGTCTTGGGCGTGTTGCAGCTACTGTGACTCTGGACAAATGGCACGTTTGGTGACACGCCTATGCACTGAGCGTGTCATAGCCACTGAATGCAGAAACAGGGGCACGCCTAACGACACGCCCGTGTTCGTGGGCGTGTCCATTGACAGATTTTGCTCTTTTCTTCTACTTTCATCCGTAATTGCTCCGAAATGACCAAATGCCTCAAATTATCGAGAATTCCTGAAATTATCCTTAAATTGCACTTTGAACAAACAAATTAAACTCAATTTGATAATAATCATATTAAGAAATGGGAATAAAATATCATTAATTGTGTACTTATCAAACTCCCCTACACTTGAGTTTTTGCTTGTCCTTAAGCAAACTAAATTACTGTAATAAGCATAAATGACAGACTCCCTCTATATTCAAAAAGAAAAATAAAGTTTTGACAATGCTCGAATCGGATAACCTCACTTTCTCAATCAAAATAATTCACAATCATAACAGCTGAATCAAGAAGTTTCAAAATAAAAATTTCACATTACCTAAAACCTAAAAATCCAGAGTTAAAAGATTGAGCATAAAATTCCAGCAAATTCAAATGCCATGAACAAAGTGCGAAAAACGTGAGTTTTCTCTTAAGCATTCTAACCCTCAAAATTTATTTATTTATTTATTTATTTATTTATTTTTTGATGTTTTAAGGAGCCCGACTTGTTTGAACTGATACTAGCCTTTTGATGCGAAGGTAAACATTTGTGATGCCGACCCCCGGTTACTCAGCTAGAATCACCGTTCAAATGGCTACTAGCACTATTCATGATTCTAACTCATTTGTAGTCAAAACCAGCGGAACAGGGAAAAATTTTCAAAGCTCCTTAGAATTATTTGTTTTAGTTATTTTTATTCAAGGGTTATAAACTTAAGGGTCGTACCAAGTCCGACTCAAGAATCTACGGAATTATATTATGCTCAAAAATGTAACTAAGGTTTTAAACTCTAGTAATGTTCCAATTTCCATCGATCCACAACTTAACTATAGCCATTACAATCGATCCTCAACAATTGATCGAAATCACTAAGTTAACCTCAACAAGAAATTGTCATTTATGGAATTTCAAATTAGTTTAACATGTAAAGGGAAATCACATCAAATTATACTTATCATAAAAATTTAGCTTACTTAGCAGGCATTGATTGAGACAAATGAATAAAAAAAAATGAAGTAGAAATTTATTCAATAAAGTATACCTCTCCTTTACTTAAGATGCACATTGTCCTCAATGTGTGCGCAAAACATGAAACAATGAAGAGAGATAATTACTGCCCTTTTTCAAGTCCATGAATGGGTGAAAATGAGTACGGTGCCAAGAGTGCGGTGAAGGAGGTATTGCAGCAAAATAGTATTCTACAATGCACTCAAAATAAGGTTAATATATAGAAATAAATAAAGAAACGAAACAATGCTAAAGAAAATAATAATAATACTAAACCAAAAGCACGTAAAAGAAGAAAAACTAAAAAGCGTATTAAATAAGTAAAGAAATAAAGAACGACATCAAAATAAAATAAAAATGTGGCTAATCACTGCTGGTCTCATCATCATCGGAGACATCAACTGGTGGAGAGGGTTCCGGTGCAGGTGCCGGTGCACGGGCAGGTGGCTGATAGGGTGGAGGTGGTGGCTGCGAAGGGTGAAATCCCTGATACCGCCAGAACTCCAACATGGATTGCTCTAGCCACTGTCGCCTCAAAATCTCGTGATCTAACTGGGCTTGGAAGTCTTCCTGCTAGATTAGGATCATATTCTGGTTTAGAGCGATATTGTTTATCATACCTTCCATCCGACACATCTGGCGCTCAAACTCGGTGGGTTTCCTGTCATCATCCCACTCCTCATTAATTGACTGCCGCCAATCTCGGAATGCAGGAGGCTGGACAAAGAAAGGCCCGGCAGAAGAAGAAGGTGCAGCAGCATCAGATGGTCCAGCAGCAGAAGGTCCAGCAGGATAATCTGACGGTGGAGGTGGTATATCGGCAGTAGGAGCAGAAGGAGCCGCCTCCGATAAATCTGAATCCATAGGAGCAGCCCGCAGCCCAGCTACCTGTTCCCTGTTCAACCTCTTCAGTGGTGGTATATCGGCAGTAGGAGCAGAAGGAGCCGCCTCTGGTAAATCTGAATCCATAGGAGCAGCCCGCAGCCCAGCTACTTGTTCCCTGTTCAACCTCTTCAGTGTGTCCATACCCAATATCTTGGGCATACCATCCACCGTCATCGGGAGGCAACCATCTAACACACCCAGCCGTTGAGCAAGTCTCGTGACATACATGCCACCATGTAAAGCACCTGAAGCTCCCTTCCGAGACTGCTCATGGAAGAAATGGGTGATGGCATGGGCTACATTGCACCGGGTCTTATGTTGCATGCAGTGCAGAAAGAACAGATCCCTCAAGGTCACCACCCCTGTACTGTTCAGTCTGGCTGTAAGTGTGTGAACCAACAAATTATGCACCACCCGGCAGGGGAAAGAAATGAAGTTGGATGCTTTGGAGACCTTTGGCTGATATCTATCGGCAGTGGGTGCAAAGTCATGCCAAACCCGAGGTGGAACAACATCATACTCAGCAAAATCCACCTCGGAACTGAGATAATCGGTGGTCTGGACTTCCTCTTCAGTATACAACCCGAGATGTACCCCAAGGTCATTGATGCTCATGTGGAACCTCTGCCCTCCCAGTCGGAATTTAATTGTAGGCTCAATGATGGAGATTTTGGTCTTCTGGTACTGGAAGGTGCAGTAAAACTCAAGTGTAAGCTCTCGGTATGAAGGCTCGTGGATAGAGAAGAGCTGACCCCACCCTGGTTGATCAATCATCTCTTTCACTTCTGCAGCAATATTAACCATTTCCATAGCCTCCCAGTCTAAATACCGAGGTGCCGACCATTCTTTGTTGCCAAACAACTCGAACCGTCGTCGTTCCTCGCCGTTTGAGAATTTGAGGCACTTATGTCCCGCCATAAATTTAGAAGTTGGGCGGGTAGCAGGCTGGCTGGAACTGCCCTCCCCTTGGGCCCGTTTGGCTGGAAGCTGGGACGATGATTGCTTGCGAGGGCCCATTTTCGATAAATCTGCAAGATTAAATTAAATTGCTCGTCAATAACGAAAGCATATCAAAATGCAGGCTAAACAACGCAATCCACCTAGAACCAAATACCTCAATTAATTGCAAGCAATAAACCAACCCGAACGATAAACACACATTAAAGCCAATCACCAAATCAACATATTATCCATAAACCACAAGTAACTAGGATTAATCAAACAATTTCAAAACCAACATTTCATTCAATTTCAAATAACACAACAAAATGACACAAATGATTATTCGATCAACATATTATTCATAAATCACAAGTAACGAGAATCGAAATAATTATTTGATTAATCAACACAATAATAACACAACGGAATAACTCAAATGATTAATTAACAAAACAATTCTAAAATTAAAACAACATATTATTTGATTAATCAACAATTCAAAACAAAACTAAAATCAAACAAATTCTGAATCAAATGGTAGTTTAAAACGACAATTAAAATCAAACGCCACAAAAAATTTAAAAACACCGGAATAAAGCAAACAATTCACGAAATTTCAAATTTCATGGTAAACACAAGCAATTACAAGAAATGTATATGAAAAACGAAAGAAAAACTAAACAAAACAAAGAAAAATCGAAAAAGATCAGTTCTCGTACCTGAAATCGCGAATCCAAGTGAAAATGAGTAGTTGCAATGAAAAAAATGAGAAATCACACGCCAATAATGCAAGCCGGGAGTATAAATTCTTCGAAAATCGAATGGGTGTGTGAATTAGCCGGAGAAAACGCAAAAAATTTGAGAGAAAATGAGAGAAGATTTGAGTTTTTTCGAAAAAATGGGCGTGGGGCTATATATAGAAAACGTCAACACGCCCAGCGACACACCCGTGTTGATGGGCGTGCCCCACGATTTAAAAGCCAGTTTACGTGACACGCTCTTGGACACGGGCGTGTCCCTGGGCGTGTCACAGCTACTGGATGAAATTTCAATTTACACGCCCATAAACACGGGCGTGCTCATGGGCGTGTCATACATACTGTGACACATATGCAATCAACACGCCCACTAGTTTGGGCGTGTTCCTGGGGCGTGCCCAGTTCAAAATTTGAATTTTGAAATATTTTTTTTTTATAAAGGACACGACCATGGACACGGTAGTGTCCATGGGCGTGTGATAGCTTCTGTTTGAAAAATAAAATGACACGCTCATAGACACGGGCGTGTCCATGGGCGTGTAGTTGCTATTGTCTGAAAAGATAATTTACACGCCCAATGACACGGGCGTGTTCATGGGCGTGTAATAGTTACTGCCTGAGAAACATAATGACACGCCCAGTGACACGGGCGTGTCCATGGGCGTGTTCTCAATTTATTCACCAAAAATCAAATTCTCTTTGCAACTTCAAATTAGGTAAAACAACAACCACCCCTTCAAGAAAAGAAAGTTAAAACAAAATGACAAAACAAACCAAAACATAAAGACGGTGGGTTACCTCCCACCCAGCACTTCTTTAACGTCGTATTAGTTGGACGGTTGGACGAATGTCCCTAATCTTGGAGGTGTAAAACCTCCTTAAAGGCCTGTATTTCCCCTCCAAAATAAGATTTGAGCCTGTGCCCATTGACTTTGAAACCTCCTTTTTCCGGGTGGCTTATTTCAACCACCCCGTAAGGAAAAACTTCCTTGACAGTAAAAGGACCGGACCATCGAGATTTCAACTTACCTGGAAAGAGTCGGAGCCTTGAATTATACAGCAATATCTGATCTCCTGCTTGAAACTCTTTCTGTTTCTTGATGTGAGCATCATGCCATCTCTTGGTACGTTCCTTATACATCCTTGCATTGTCATAAGCTTGCAACCTCCACTCGTCTAGTTCATTTACCTGTAATTTTCGCCTTTCACCTGCACAAGCTAGATCATGGTTAATCTGTTTTATTGCCCAATATGCATGATGTTCTATCTCAACAGGTAAATGGCAAGCTTTTCCATATACCAATCTAAATGGTGTAGTGCCTAAGGGAGTTTTAAAAGCAGTTCTAAAAGCCCATAGAGCATTGTCCAATTGCTTGGACCAATCTTTTCGGGATCGTTCAACAGATTTTTCCAGAATTCGTTTGATTTCCCTATTTGTGTTCTCGACTTGGCCACTGGTTTGGGGGTGATAAGGAGTAGCAAACCTGTGTGTAACTCCTAATCTATTTAAAACCTTTTCAAGCTGAGTGTTACAAAAATGAGTACCCCTATCACTGATAATTGCTTTTGGCGTGCCAAATCGAGAAAATAATTTCTTCAAAAATTGCACTACAACCCTAGCATCATTGGTTGCCAAGGCTTGGGCTTCAGGCCATTTAGACACATAATCAATAGCTACCAAAATATTTGTTGCCAAAAGAGTTGGGAAATGGTCCCATAAAGTCAATTCCCCATACATCAAAAATTTCACAAACTAGAATACCATTTTGGGGCATCTCATCACGAGATGAAATGTTTCCAGCCCTTTGGCATTGATCACAGCGAACTACAAATTCGTAGCTATCTTTAAATAAAGTGGGCCAATAGAATCCTGATTCTAGTACCTTTTGAGCAGTTCTATTGGCTCCCATATGACTACCAGCTGGTCCGGCATGGCATTCACTAAGTATGTTCATTGATTCGGGCCATGCCACACATCTTCGGATCATGTGATCCTTACACAACTTAAACAAAAAGGGATCCTCCCAAAAATAATACTTTAGATCAGAAAAGAATTTCTTCTTTGCTTGATAAGTTAGGTCCTTAGGGAGTTCCCTAACAGCTAAATAATTTGCAAAGTCTGCAAACCATGGTGTTTCAAAATTTAAACCACTTACCTCACTTACCATGGCGTATAGCTGTTCATCGGGGAAGTGATCATCAATGTCCCCTTCTTCAAGTCTCTCTAGGGTTGGATTCTCCAGGCGAGAGAGATGATCTGCTGCAAGATTTTCGGCTCCCTTCTTATCTTGAATTGTTAAGTCGAATTCCTGCAACAACAAAACCCATCTGATTAGTCTAGGTTTAGCATCAACTTTAGCGAATAAATACCTTAAAGCTGAATGGTCTGTATAAACAATCACTCTTGACAATATTAGATATGATCTAAACTTGTCAAAGGCAAAAACCACAGCTAGCAGCTCTTTCTCTGTAGTTGTGTAATTGGCTTGAGCTGCATTCAAGGTCTTGCTCGCATAGTAGATTGGCTGGAAGTATTTCTCTTTGTGTTGGCCCAAAACTTCTCCTACTGCAAAGTCACTTGCATCACACATCAGTTCAAATGGTAGATTCCAATTAGGAGCTACCATGATTGGAGCATGGGTCAATTTCTCCTTCAGGGTCGTGAATGCTCTCAGACATTCCTCATCAAAAACAAAATTGACATCCTTCTCAAGGAGTCTTGTCAATGGACGGGCTATCTTAGAGAAATCTCGAATGAACCTTCGATAAAAACCCGCATGCCCTAGGAAACTTCTGATGGCTTTCACAGATGTGGGTGGTGGTAGCTTCTCAATAATGTCTATCTTTGCCCGATCCACCTCAATGCCTTTGCTTGAAATCTTGTGTCCCAACACGATTCCTTCTTGAACCATGAAATGACACTTTTCCCAATTCAGCACCAAATTTGTTTCCTCACATCTCATCAAAACCCTTTCAAGGTTTTCCAAACATTTTTCAAATGAGCTGCCATAGACTGAGAAATCATCCATAAACACCTCCATAATGTCTTCTATGAGTTCATCAAAGATTGCTATCATGCACCTTTGGAAAGTGGCAGGGGCGTTACACAACCCAAATGGCATTCTTCGATATGCAAATGTCTCATATGGGCAGGTGAAGGTAGTTTTCTCTTGGTCTTCCGGTGTAATGGGAATTTGGAAATAGCCTGAAAGGCCATCCAAAAAATAGTAGTATTCATGGCCGGATAATCTCTCCAACATCTGATCAATGAAGGGTAAAGGAAAGTGATCCTTTCTAGTTGCATCATTTAATTTTCTGTAGTCAATGCAAACCCTCCAACCAGTAACTGTTCTTGTTGGAATCAGCTCATCATTTTCATTAGGGATCACAGTCATCCCTCCTTTCTTCGGTACTACTTGTACTGGGCTCACCCAAGAACTATCCGAGATCGGATATATAATCCCTGCATCAAGTAGTTTTATCACTTCAGCCTTCACTACATCTTTCATCTTTGGGTTCAGTCTCCTCTGTGGTTGCACTACTGGCTTGAATTCATCCTCCATTAGTATCTTGTGAGTGCAATAGGATGGACTAATCCCCTTGATATCTGCTATCTTCCAAGCTATCACTTGCTTGTGTTTCTGCAACAACTGGATGAGTTTTTCTTTCTGCTTAGAAGATAGGTGGGAACTCAGAATGATGGGAAATCTCTTTTTCTCTGCCAAAAACCCATACTCAAGGTGATCCGGAAGAGGCTTCAGTTCCAAGTTGGGTGGATCAATCACCGATGGTTTTGGCTTTTCTTCCTTTGGCATTTCAATGGTCTCATATGCCCTGCATTTGAATGATTTGCTTGCTTCAAGAAAAGCAAGCTGCTCCATTGCTTCTTGACCCTCGATATTTTCCTGAAATAAACACAACTCAAGGGGATCCTTGGAAACAATGTTAGTTAAACAATTTACGGTCTCATGCTCAACAACATCATTGCATGATTCCGCCTCATCAAGTGAAAGTGAATGTTTCATGGCATCATGTATCCTAAAAATTACTTTCTCCTCACCCACTCTCAAAGTCAATGTGCCGTCATGAACATCAATAAGGGCACGGGCTGTATTCAAAAATGGCCTACCAAGAATAAGCGAAACATCCACATCCTCATCAATATCAATGACAACAAAATCATTGGGGAAAATGAAATCCTCGACTTTTACCAACACATCTTCTATTATGCCACGAGGGTGGACTACCGATTTATCGGCAAGTTGGATGGTCATGAGTGTTGGTTTAGGTTGACCAATGCCTAGCTCTTTAAACATTTTATAAGGCATAACATTTATGCTAGCCCCCAAATCAGCTAAAGCACTTTTAACCTCAAGATTACCTATAAAACATGGAATGGTAAAACTACCTGGATCTTTTAATTTTTTAGGTAATCTTCTTTGCAAAATTGCTGAACTTTTTTCAGATAAATGCACTAAAGACACTTCCTCAAGTTTTCTTTTGTTAGAAAGAATATCTTTCAAAAATTTAGCATACTTAGGCATTTGTGACAAAGCTTCAGCAAATGGAATGTTAATATGCAATTGTTTAAAGAGTTCAAGGAACTTACCGAACTGAGCATCAATCTTGTCCTTGTTCAACCTTGCCGGATAGGGTACTCTAGGTCGGTATTCCTTCAAATTGGGGCTGCTTGCTTGTGGCTGCTTCTCTCTTTCACTTTCAAGTGCAGCTTTCTCTCCCGAAGTGGTAGGAAGATCTTCTTCTTTTTCTTTTTCTTGCTCTTCAGCCCTCTTCTTGTCCACATCTCCATTGATTTCTTTTCCACCCCTTAGTGTAATTGCCTTAAGTTGCTCTTTAGGGTTTGCCTCAGTGTTGCTAGGTAAACTTCCTTGTGGTCTTTCACTGAGCAATTTGGCAATTTGCCCCACCTGATTCTCCAAATTGTGAATGGAGGCTTGTTGATTTCTAAGGGAGGTTTCAGTTGATTGGAACCTTGTTTCAGAGGCTGCTATAAATTTCTCCATCATATCCTCCAAACTACTCTTTCTTGGAGGGGCAGCTTGTTGATGTTGGGGTTGCTGGAATCCAGGGGGAGGTCTTGGATTATTTTGATTTGTCCATGAGAAATTTGGATGATTCCTCCACCCCGGATTGTAGGTGTTGCTGTATGGATTATTTTGTTGTTGCCTTGGCATATTCCCAACATAATCTACCTGCTCTTGCTTGGAAAACATGTTGCCACTTTGGTAATCTTGACTTTGGTGTCCACCTCCACACCATTCACAAGACATCACCTGCATAACCTTTCCTGAAGAAGAAGCTAAAGAATCAAATTTCTTATTCAATGCTTCTAATTGGGCTGTCAATGCCACCACCGGATCTAATTGGTGTGATCCCACGGCCTTCAGTTTTCCTTGCTCTCTTGGGGCTTGCCATTGATAATTGGTGATGGCCATATCTTCAATTAAGTCCTTTGCTTATTCAGGTGTCTTGTTGTTGATGGTACCACTAGCTGCTGCATTAATGGATTGTTTACTTACATAATTCAACCCATTGTAAAATGTTTGAATTTGGAGCCATAGTGGAAGCCCATGATGAGGACACCTTCTCAGCAAATCTTTGAATCTCTCCCAGGCATCATAAAGAGTCTCACCATCTTGTTGTAAAAAGGATGAGATGTCATTCCTCAACTTGGCAGTTTTTGATGGTGGGAAATATTTCTCTAAGAACTTCTCTGCCAATTGGGCCCAGGTGGTGAAAGTTCCTGGAGGAAAGGATTTCAGCCACTTCTTTGGTCTGTCTCTAAGAGAAAATGGGAACAACCTCAGCCTAATTGCATCTTCTGAGACATTGTTTATCTTAAATGTGTCACAAATCTCCAGAAAATTCTCAAGATGTGCATTAGGATCTTCATCAGAGAACCCATCGAATTGACAAGTCTGCTGCACCATTTGAATCACATTCGCCTTTATTTCGAAGTTATTTGCAGCAACTGTCGGCCTCTGGATACTCGATTCAGCCCCATTTAAATTGGGCTTATCAAACTCCTGCATTGTTCTTGGTCCAGCTCCTTCCATCACTTCGAATATTTCTTCTTGTTCAATTTCCAGGTTTGCTCTTGAACTTACGTCTTCCAGATCTGCCTCCTCTTCTTCCTTTTGCTTTCTCCTCAAGGTTCTTTCTAGTTCTGGGTCTAACTCCAGTAGTTGGGATGAGCTAGATCTGGTCATAAACAATAAGAAATACCTACAATGATAGTAAACCAGCAAGAACTAAAATTAAAAACGATTAAAAAGAAAACTAAATCAACAATCTTAATTATATTACTAATATTGAAACCGTTGTCCCCGGCAACGGCGCCAAAAACTTGATGCAAGCCGTATGCTATATGCAATTACCGCAAGTGCACGGGTCGCTCAAGTAATATAATAGTGAGTGAATGTCGCTCCTCTAGGGACAAGGCCAAGTACTAGTGCAAATCTTAATCGTTGTTTAGCGAATTAATAGTTGTGTGATGTGTTGTAACTAAAATCAACTAATTAATGAATGAAAGGAAATTAAATGCTGTGCACAAAAGATTTATAATGAAAGAACTATCCAGATATTGAATCCCCCTAGCCTCAATGATATTTATAAACAATCCATTCAGCTAAATCATTTAATCAAATTGAATTGGCATTCCTCTAACTTAGATTAAAGCCTCTCTCGAGTGGATTAATCCCTAATCACTAAGTAGAGTGTTGGAATCTCTTCTCAAAACACAATTAAATAGATCATGCATTAATGACAAGGAACTATAAACCAAAGGATCTTGTAGGTCTATCTCTAGTACCCCAATCAATCCTCAATCCTTATGAGTATTCAATTCACATCAAGCTTTCTCAAGTCAATAATATGAAAATAATAACCAATCAACAAGCATGCTATTATCAATTGGAAATAACAACAAGTATCATAAGAATAAAACAACTCAATTAATTGATTCAACTGAATACAATTGTTCAATTCATACAAATTGGCTAGGGTTCATCAATATCTAGATAGAGAAAGATTTAGTTCATATTAACAGCTAGAAAAACAGAGTAAGATAAATGAGTAAGAGAAGCCAAATAATTCATGGCAGTGAATCTGTATTTCTTCACTTGAGCTCTTGATTCTTGGTTTAGGGCTTGAGTATGGTGTTGATCTTCCTTCAATCTCAGCTCAAGACCCTTCTCCTTGCTCCAGCAGATGGCTCTTCCTTCTCTTCTTTCTTCTCTGTTTCCAGAAATGCTCCAGCAAAAACTGCTGTTCTTCTCCCTCTCTTCTCTTTTTAATCCCTTCCAAACCTCCAGCCCATACCTCCAGCTCATCCATCCCCTCCATTGTCTACCACTTTCCCTTGGTTCATCACCCTTTTCCCTGATTTAGGCAAGCTTTTCTTTTCTTGTTCTTTCTTTTTGACAAAGGCCAGCTGTTGTCCCCCACTTATTCCCCAATCAGTGCAAAGAATCTCACTTTTCGACAGGTGACACGACCACTGACACGCCCATGTCACTGGGCGTGTCATAGGCACTTGTGATCTTGAACCAAAGGCACGTCCACTGACACGCCCGTGTTACTGGGCGTGTCATAGCTACTGTAAGTCTAAATAAAAGGCGCGTTCCTTGGCACGCCCGTGGTACTAGACGTGTGATAGCTACTGTGAGTCTGGATGAATTACACGCTCATTGACACGCCCGTGGTCCTGGGCGTGTCGCAGCTACTGTGACTTTGGGTAAATGGCACGATCATGAGCACACCCGTGGTCTTGGGCGTGTTGCAGCTACTGTGACTCTGGACAAATGGCACGTTTGGTGACACGCCTATGCACTGAGCGTGTCATAGCCACTGAATGCAGAAACAGGGGCACGCCTAACGACACGCCCGTGTTCGTGGGCGTGTCCATTGACAGATTTTGCTCTTTTCTTCTACTTTCATCCATAATTGCTCCGAAATGACCAAATGCCTCAAATTATCGAGAATTCCTGAAATTATCCTTAAATTGCACTTTGAACAAACAAATTAAACTCAATTTGATAATAATCATATTAAGAAATGGGAATAAAATATCATTAATTGTGTACTTATCAAAGCCTTGAGGAGAAAATTTAGAAATGAGAAAGATACTACTTTAATGGATCATATTGATAGTAACACGCAAGTTGTTTACGTGCATGGTACTATTCATGGTCAAATGAAAAAGTCAACCACGTTAGGTGTTCCTGCGGACAACACTGAAGCTAAGAAAGTGGCGGGTACATAGGATACTTCTCATGATCAAAGTGTTCAAGTCAAAGAATCAGAAATTGACCAAAATGAGCCGTCCATGGGACATGGTACTCATATTTCTCCTCATGAGGTTGACAAAGTTTCAAGTGCTAGGTCCTTTTCTGAGACAACTAGAATTGCCAGGAGTTGGAAGCAAGTTGAGAGGGTGAATAAGGAGAATGCAATTAAGGAGCTAAACAATTACTCTAAGCGGGTACATAGAGAGGATTCCTTGATTGATTGGGAATTAACGACTCATGATCCCAAGAAACAAAAAAGCATGGATGAACTAGGTTTTTTGAATTGTTTAAAAGAGGCGACTGTGGGTGAGGACCACAGTTTCTTAGAGCCATGAAACTCATTAGCTACAACTGTTAGGGTCTGGGGAGCTCCTCGACATTTGCTTCTTTGCATCGTTTGGTTCAGATGCAAGCTCCCGATGTCCTCTTTCTAATAGAGATTAAAACTCCAGTGGAAAGGATGGTTTACATTCGTAGTAAGTTGGGCTTTAAGAATGGTTTGGTGGTTCGAGGAGATAATTGTGGAGGTAGTCTAGCATGTCTTTGGTGGGATACAGTTGATCTTTTATTACTGTCATTCTCATGTCATCATTTGGATTTCGAGGTTATTTCTTCTTCTATTGATTGTCCATGGAATTTTACTGGTTTTTATGGATGGCCATCTTGGCAGGATATGCATCAATCCTGGCTACTTATGCTAATTTTGCTGAATAGTATAATCTACCTTAGCTGGTTTTAGGAGATTTCAATGAGATTTGTGCCACTCGGAGAAGGTGGGGGGTTCATATAGACCTGATGCAATGATTGATGCTTTTCGAGCAACCTTAGCAGACTGTAACCTGCAGGATTTGGGGTTCAAAGGATATCCCTTCACTTGGGATAACTGCCAATTTGGTCAAAATTTCATAGAAGAGAGATTAAATAGAGGGTTGGCTATGCTTTCTTGGCTTTAATTATTTAGTAGGTATGTCCTTACTCATATTATCCATATTGGTTTTGATCACTTACCTGTGGAATTGGATTTGAATGGTTTTTCAACTTTTAGCCATCAACATAGATTTTGCTTTAAATCTATATGGACATGGGATTCATCATGTGGTGAAGTTATCCATGAGAGTTGGAATAAGGATGTGGATTCTTGAGATGATAGAATTTGGTAATCTACAGATTCAAAGGAAAAATATTATGTGTGAGCTGAAAATGATTGACAAAGGTGATGCCTCCATAATGATGAACCAAAGAAGTTGCCTGAAAAAATAATTTAATGAAATCTCATTAAGGGAGGAGATGATGTGGAGACAGAGGTCACGGGTTCAATGGCTTCATGAAGGAGATTGTACATGCCTGTGCTTCAACTAAGACAAAGACTAACCATATACAAGGCCTAAAGGATTCACAAGGACATGATATCCGAGACAATTAAGTAAAAGATCATATTAGGGAGTATTATATATAATTATTTTCTTCTAATGCATTAATAGTCTCTCTTGCTAATGTTTCCTTCATTCCATGCAAAGCTACTGCTCAGATGAGAGATTTTCTTGACATACCATATATAGGTAAGGAGGTGTTGAAAGCTTTGAAGATGATGCATCCATCAAAGGCTCTTGGCCTAGATGATTTTTCTCCCTTATTTTTTCAAAAGTATTGGCCAACGGTAGGGGATGAAGTTGTTAGGGTGGTGTTGAATGTGTTGCATGGGGGTCCTATGCCGGTTGGTTTTAATCATACCCACATCTGTCTTATCCCAAAAGTTAAAGACCCGAAATAGATAACCGAATATCGCCCTATCTGTCTGTGTAATTTGATTTGTAAAATTGTCATGAAGGTAATAGGAAATAGATTAAAAACTTTTTTTGGAGAGATCATTGATGAATTGCAGAGTGCTTTTGTACCAGGGCGCTTGATTACTGACAATATTCTCATTACCTTTTAGACCTTTCATCACATGAAGCTAAGTGGGGATGGTAGGAGAAAACTCATGTCCTTGAAGTTAGATATGGCTAAGGCTTACGACCGGGTTGAGTGAAATTTTCTGTAATGTGTGATGCTCAGTTTGGGTTTCTCACAGTCATGGAAGTCCAACAACAAGTTTTTCCCTATCTAGAGGTCTCAGGCAAGGTGACCCACTTTTTCCTTGTTTCTTCTTTACACTAAAAGGTTGATAGGATTAATTCATGACTCAATTTAGGATGGTAGCCTACATGCTGTTCGGGTATGCAGTAAGGCCCCTACAGTTTCTCATTTATTATTTATTGATGATTACATCTTTTTTTCTAGGGCTAATCTTCAGGCTTCAAATACTATTTTGAATATTCTACAGAGATATGAAGTTTTTTTTGGTCATAAAGTGAATTTAGACAAGCCTGAGATTAGTTTTTCCTTGAGTGTCGACCATCTTACTAGGGAGACTATCACAAATTTTTTAGGGATGAAGTTTGTTGATCATCATACTCTGTATTTGGGTCTTCCTACTGCAGTTGGAAGGTCAAAGCGAGCAATTTTTTATAAACTCAAAGACGGGATGGGGAGCAAAATTTCAGGTTGGAAGGAGAAATTTTTAACATGGGCCGACAAAGAAGTTTTGATCAAAGCACTGGCACAGGCAATACCAAATTATGTGATGCAATGTTTCTTGTTACCCATCTCTATATGTGATGACTTTTGGGAGATGATTAGTAATTTTGGTGGGGACAGCTTCAGGAGGAAAGGAAGATGCATTTATGCGGTTGGGCTCAATTTTGTAAATCGAAGGATGAAGGTGGATTGGGTTTCCGAGACTTTCATTGTTTTAACTTGGCATTATTGGCGAAACAAGGATGGCACTTAATGACTCAACCACATTCATTGGCAGCCCGTATCATCAAAGCAAAGTATTATTCGACCTCTGATTTCATGTATGATGAAAAAGGTTTTCTCCTAGCTATATTTGGAGAAGCATCCTAGAAGGTAGAGAGGTGCTTAAATATGGACTTAGAGGGCAAATTATTGATGGAACATCTGTTAGGATTTGAGGAGATCCATGGATTCCTTAATCAATTTTTTTTTTCAGATTATATCTCTATGTAATCACCTATCTCCTGAGGCTAAGGCTTCACAATTAATTGATTTCAAAACTAAGAGTTAGAAGTGGGATTTAATTTTAAATATTTTGCTGCCTGTGGATGTGGAGATGATTAAACAAATCCCTTTAGGAGTTGAGAAAAGGGAGGATTTCTTAGTGTGGCATCATAATTCAGCAGGGCACTACATTGTTAAAAGTGGCTATAAGGTGGCTTACCATGCTTCATTCTTTGACATCTCTTAGGCTTCCTCATTGGCTGATAATGGTGGCTTTTGGAAAAAATTGTGGTCAATTCCTGTCCCACCTAAATTTAACGGTTTTATTTGGCGGGCTACTCTGAATATCCTTCCTACTAGTCAGGTATTGCATAATAGAATCCACTCTATTATCAAGCAATGTGCTTTTTGTTCGGAGGACGTATCTATGCCCATTTGATTAAAGATTGGCTCAAGTGTGTTTTTGTTTAATCAGCTAATGTATCTGGAAAGCTAGAAATAAATTTATACCTGAAGGGAAAGAGCTGAATCTTTTAACAATACTTTTTACAGCAGATAATATGATGGCTGCAGAAGTTCACTTGGACAAATTGATTCTATCGATTCCTAATTAGGTGATGAATCTCCCTTCAATAAGATGGCAGCCTCCTTCTTCATATGTCATTAAGCTAAATTGCGATGCTGCTATATCAGATGATGATATAGTTAGCTATTGATGTGTATACAGAGACAATAATGGAGATGTTCTTGCTTGTGCTTTTAAGAAAGTTCACGGGATCTTTAATTCTTATCTGTCTGAAGCTTCTGTTGTATGTTTTAGATTGGTATAGCTAAAGATCTATGTTTTTCAGCAATTATTATTGAAAGTGACTGCAAATATATTATTGATAAGTTACAGAATGGAGAATTATTTTGAAATGGATTGGGAGAAGTCCTCAATGATTGCATCTTCCTCAGCAAACTTTTTTCCTCGTGTCGGTGGTCCTTCACTCCAAGAACTAGTAATCAGGCCACTCTTTCTTTGGCTCGATACCCAGGTTCTACTACTGATGAAATTGTGTGGATTAAAGAATTTCCTCATTGTATTGCTGTTTCTTCAGCTGCTAATGTTCAATTTTCCAATCCTTACTAAAAGTTTCTATTGATTATCAAAAAGAAAAGCATATAAATCCATCCTTCTTGTCTTTTTTCACTGGGTGTGGCTTCATAGCAAAAATAACTGCCATGCCCTCTTCCTTTAGATGGCAACGTTCTAAGCCTATTAAATTCATTAATTCTCTCTCTCTTTCTCTCTCTATAAAGAAAAAAAAAACAAAATCACTCTACTTTTTTAAATTATAGAATAGATATTCACATTATAATTAATCTTTAGTTTATATAAGAACATTTTTTAATAAAAAAATTTAAATTCATATGAGCTTAATAATGTATCTCATTAATAATAATTAGTATGATTATTAGGGTTCTGAAAAAGCTTATACTTCTCATGCTAAGGAACTCTTCTAACTTAAATATAGGTATCGAATTTGAATATCTAGTTATGTAGTTAGGTTAAAATTTGATAGAGAAAGTTTTATTCAGTTTGACTTTGAAAGAATGATTTACATAAAAAAAAAATCAGATCAAATTATTAATTTTGATTCTAATTTGGAATCAATACTATAATCAAATTGATTTTTTACAATTTAAATTTTAATTCAGTATAGCTTACTTTGGAAGGGTGTAAAATTTGTGTGGATAGATCAGTGTCAGGCGAGCTTTGAGTAGTTGAGAGACATGTTGATGCAAGCTCTTATCCTCACTCTATCCGTGGAAGGTAAACCATATGTGATATACAGTGATACTTCATATAATGGTTTATGATGTGTTCTGATGCACGAGAGTAGAGTTATTACTTATGCATCGAGATAGTTGAAGCCCTATGAGTTAAACTATCCGACTCATGATTTGGAGCTGGCAGCCATAGTATTTGCACTAAAGATTTCACAACATTATTTATATGGAGAGAAATGTTTCATATATACTAATCATAAAAGTTTAAAGTATTTGGGTGTCCAGAAGGAGATGAATTTTTAGCAGGGATGATGGTTGGAGATGATAAAAGATTATAATTGCTTGATTGAATACCAACCTGATAAGGCAAATGTGGTTATAGATGCCTTGAGTCGGAAGTCCATGGCGGGGTTACTGTCAATTCTCTCTGGTTGTTAGTTGAGTTAAGAGCTTTGCATGCTAGATTTAAGGTGACTGATGATAGGGCCATTATGGATCAGTTAAAGGTGAGCCCATTATTAATTGATCATATTAAAGAAGCACATAAGGCATATGTGAAACTCCAGAGGAATGTAGAGGTTTGTTATAAGGAGGAGAGTCATGATTTTCATGTTAGAGATGATGGCAACTTATGGTACATAGATTGGTTGTGTGTTCCTGATGATGTTGAATTGAAAAAGAAGATTCTTGAGGAGGCACATTAGTCTCATTATGTTATGAACACTGGGAGTACCAAGATATATCAAGATTTAAAGAGGCATTACTAGTGGTTAGATATGAAGAGGGAAATAAAGGAATTTGTGTCCAGATGTCCTACTTACCAGAGAGTGAAAGTTGAACACCATGTTCCTTCCGGGTTGTTGTAGCTATTATCAATTCCTGAGTGGAAATGGGAATGAGTGACTATAGACTTTGTAGCGGGGCTACCTTTGACTTAGAAGAATCATGATGCAATCTAAGTAGTAGTGGACAGGGTGACGAAGTTAGTTCACTTCCTTCCAGTAAAAATGGATTATTCTCTTGATAAACTGGCTAAAATATATGTGAATGAGATTGTCAAATTACATGGAGTCCTAGTTTCTTTAGTATTAAACTAAGATCTAAGATTCACATCCAAATTTTGAATTGATTCCTTAGGTACTCAGTTATATTTCAACACTGCTTTTCATCCATAAACAGATGAACAGTCAGAGAGAGTGATACGGTTCAAGAAGATATGTTGAGGATTGTACCATTAAGTTTACTGAGGGCTAGGATAGGCACTTACCTCTGATTGAATTTGGCTATAAAAACAGTTGTCAATCCAGTATTGGGGTGGCACCTTATGAGGTCTTATATGGCAGAAAGTGTAGAACACCATTTGTGTTGGGATGAAGTCCAAGAAGGCAAACTAGTAAGCCCTAATTTGATAAAAAAAAAAAGAAGAAAATGTTAAGGTAATTCGGGATCAATTGAAAGTAGCTTCAGACTGACAGAAGTCCTACTCAAATTTGAAAAGAAAAGATATAGAGTTCAGTGTAGATGATAAAGTGTTCTTGATGGTGTCTCCTTGGAAAGGGATACTGAGATTTGGTCGGAAGGAAAAGCTAAGTCCTCATTTCAATAGACCATATGAGGTACTGGAGAGAGTTGGACAAGTTGTATATAAACTAGCTTTGCTGCCTAAGTTGCACAAGATTTATAATGTCTTTCATGTCTCTATGCTTCGGAGGTACATATTAGATCCGTCTCATGTATTGTCACTTGAATCCATAAAGGTGAATCCGAATTTGACCTACGAAGAGAAACTAGTGACGATATTGGTACGAAAGGTGAAAATTTAAGGAACAAAAAGATACCATTAGTTAAAGTTTTATGGAGAAATTATTCTATTGAGGAATCGACATGGGAGAGCGTGAAGATCATACGGAGCCAGCCCTCAATGTTTCAAGAGTTAATATCAAATAATTTCGAGGACGAAATTCTTTAAGGGGTAAAGAGTTATAAAGCCCCTAGTTTTATTAAATGTAATTAAATTCATTATTTGGAATCGTTAAATGAGGTGTTAGAAGAGGAAAAATATTAATATATATATTAGGTATATGTAAAAGATACCTAAAGTATAAATTTTTACTAAAAGACAAAAGTTGATAAAAAGTAAAATGGTAAAGTCAAAGTAAAAAGTGTAAAAAAGTATAATATTAAAAAGTTAAAAAATCAAAATTAAAATATTTTTAGCTGGAAGATTAAAAGTATCTTAATTAATAATTAAATAATTAATTATATATTCATATGGCTAGAAATAAAAGAAAAATAAAAGTCAAAATTCATTTTTCATCATCATCTTCTTCTTCTTCTCAAGGGTCAAACTCCATTGTTGCCCAAGGGAGGATTTTTGCTTCTTCACCACATCAAAATTTACAAGATTTTTCAAGGAATTAGGATAGTCTTGAAGAAATCACAAGAAATAAGTAAGTTTCATTTAATTTTAAGAAGCTTTTCTTGAAAAGTATGATTATGTAAAATTTGGATTTTTGAAGGAGGATTCTATAATTGTTTAATTGGTATGGGATGAAGTTATTTTGATGTGTAAATAAAGATTTTAAGGTTGGATGATGAAAATGAATGGGTTTGGTTAAAGTTTGGGAGAAGAAGAATAAAAATTTAGGTTTTGATGAGATTTTTAGATAGAATTGATGTAGTTAGAATTAAATTGGTTAAAAGGTGTTAGAATGGGTTCTAATGCAAATTTTGAACTTTTATTATGGTTTAGAATTGGTTAGAATGGAATCCCAAAATTAAAGTATTTTAGGGAAAATATTAGAAATTTGATAGAATTGTGATGATTGAAGTTTGATAGGTTAAAATGGGTATAATTATGTTTCTAATGATTGATTTTAATCTATAATTTGATTTAGGACCAAGTTAAGTGGAGTTATAAAATTAAAGTGTTGAAGAGCATTGGTGAAACATGGTGTTGGAAAGTAATAGTGCATTGGATTTTGGCATATTTATAGGTATGTACATACTTTGATTTTGTATATTTCATTTACATTTGATTTGGCCTAGCACATTTTGATATTATAAATGTGCTAAGCTACTTTGATGTTGATTTTTGTATATAAGTGCATTGTTGTTTGTAAAAATATGTACAATGCATTAATTACATTTTGTTAAGCCATTGTAAATGGCTAAAAATATTAATATAGGTGATTTGAGTAAAAGAATGGAAAATGTCCAAAGCATGCGGGTAATGAGGTCACCTTGTAAATGTGACATATATTATTAAAAATGTGATTAGTTATGTTGAAATAAGGAAATTATGCATGTTTATGGAAAAGAAAAGGTAAATAGATACAAGGTGAAAAAAGATAATGTATGTGAGATATGTGCTTGCCTGATATAATATTATGTTCCAGAGTTTGTATTTGGTGATATGAATATGACATGCCTATTATATAATTTGCCTTAGGGGCTAGACGTTAAGTGTTAATTATAATATTATTCACCTTCGAGGCTAGACATTAGGTGTCATTTTTATGATATTATTTGCCTTCGGGGCTAAACATAGAGGTGTCATGATAGACCAAAATAATATCTCTGAAATTTGAATATTATATAGGGTTACTTGGGCTTAATGCATGTGATTATGGTATTTTAAGGATATTTGTGAAAGTTTGTGCATATAAGAACATTAATCATAATATGCTTTAAATTATTTTATTATTAAAGTACGTACCAGTAAGCTAGTTGCTTAGCGCGATTAAACTTCATCGCGTAGGTGACAAGGTAGATTTAGAGGCTTATGCTAGACTTGGCTAGGTCTAGGTTTTGGACATTGTACTAGAAGTTTGACTCCTTGCCACCAGACCAAAGCCATTTGCATATCATGTAAACAACTGTTTTGTTAAACTTTTGATTATATATATTATGTTGTCATGTAATGAGATAAATGTTTAGGAAAAGTATTGTAAATATTAGAGAATTTTTCATATATATATATACATGAGATTTTGAAATGTTGGATAATTTTTGAGATTTTGAGATGTTGGATAAATTTTGGAAATTTGTTGGAGTTTAGGGATTGATTTTATTATTAGGATTGTATCTTTATGCAGGTTGTGAATTACATATAAGACTTTGGCGAATTTTTTTCAGAGATTTTCATTAATAAATGCTATTTTAATATTTAAATTACTTATAAATATATTTTTTAACTAATAAATTATCCTTAAATAAATTATTTTATTGAAAATTTTGGTAAATTTTCTAATGACTAGAACAGTGATATACTTGTACTCTGTAAACGCATTTTACATATATGGGAGTATGTTTTCTATGTATATAGGGTATAAGAGTATTACATTCTAAGTGTGAAATGATTAAAAAGAACACAAAGAAATGTTTACTTTAAAGTAACATTTTTAGCAAAATTGACATGGTTGAAAGGTTGATTGGAATGAGAAAAATAATTCAAGTACCTAAATGTATTGGTGAAAAACCTAGTATCAAACAGAATGACTAGCCAGAGGGTGGAGAACTACAGTGTCAGTGGGCACTTTGTATCATTAGTGTTATTAAACATTCATGCCACCAGTGGGCCTCTTGCCATATCTAATCTCTGAAAGTAGGCATTTATTTGCCAACAGTGAACCTATTATCCAAGTCTAGAAATTTAAAATCAGTAAATGAGGGCAAAAACAAATGAAATTTATTGAAAATGAGTAGTATGCAATGTAAGTATTTATAAGAATTATATGGAAAAGTGAATGTGAAATGGAATTTTTATCATAATTATTAATGTTTTAGCATTTAACTACAAAGTGATTATTTCCTTTTACATTAAGTTAAATTTTAGAACTTATTATCATTGAGATAAGTAATTTGAATTTTTTTGATTAAGTGATTTATTCATTAATTATTTTTCAAAGTTATGATTTATTTTCATCTATTATTTCGACTATTTTCTTATATTATAAATTTGGCAAATTATGAATATACAAGCATCGCTAAGCAATTACTTAGCATGTCAAACTTTTCTGACATGCAGTTAAGACAGACAATATGAATCTAGTATAGTAAGATCAACTACAGATCAAAAGGTGTAAAATTTAAAAGATTTTATATATGTTTATATATTTTCTGTGAACATAGCAATACTTTATATTAAATGACAATAATATAATTACGGATAAGCCAGTGGTTTATTATTTTTTAAATATAGTATGGGTTGTAAAACTTCATCAAATGATATTAATGTTGGAGAATACTTCATTTATATACAGTTGATAAAAGTATTGTATAATTATGTTAATTTGTGAATGAATATTGTTGAGTTGGTGTAATTGGATTTGAGGTTGAATGTGAGGAGGTTATAAGTATTTTTCTGCAGGTTGTATTGGGTTGAAGAAGATTTTGGCAAAGAAATTACAGAGGAAACTCTACCAAAATTTTTAGTTTTATTATTTTGATGTTTATTTAATATTGGTTATAGGATTGATAGATATTGAGTAGCATTTTCTGATACTCAAATAGCACTTCACATTAGACTTAATGTGGATAATCTTACTCCAAAACCTACTATAGATTTATCGATTGTGCTATCTATGTGGTTTACAAAAAGGAAAAGGACTAGGTATTTTGTTAAAATCATACAAGGAAATCATGACTTAGGAGTAAATGAGGATGAAATGTTTAGAGATGTTGAGGATGAAAAAGTTTATACTTAAAAACTATAAACTCTATAACTACTAGGAATAAAGAAATAGAATGGAAAGTAAATAATAAAATCATACAAAGTGAATATCCACCTAAAGCCACTAGTATATTTATGTATAGTGATAGAGAGATTAAAGCCATACTATTTAATACTATTGCTGATGATGATCCAAATAGAAAATTCTTAGAACAGAATAATTTTTGTAATGCACATTTATACAGTATAAGAAAATAATTAAATAGGATAAAAATTTCTACTATAGGTAAAGAAATAATAAAACCTAGTGAAGAGAAATCAGAAAAGAAATTAAAAAAATTATGTTTTTAAACCTTTTCAAGTTTCTAAATCGGGACAATAAGAAGTTAAAAAACATAAAGATTCTGACTTTGTAAAAGCAATTAAAGATCAACTTAGTAAAATTGAATCAACTTCTGAATCTAAAGAAGTAGTTCAAGATACACCACAATCTAAAATAATTAGTATAGTAACACATAATCAAGATTTAGAATCATGAAGAGATTTCAGTCCTGAAATTGAAGATCTTGAATCTTTTAATAAAACAGCAACTCCTCAAATAAATTGTATAACTTATAATCAGTCTATAATATTTAGAATCTCTGCACCAGATTTAGGTATTGTAGAAAGACATAATATTTTGTCTCAATATAAATATAATGCTTCATTAGTTTATGAGTGGAACATAGATAATCTATCTGAGTATAACATCCTTAGTCTTCTATAACAAATGACTATGGCTTCTAATGCATATAGAATCCAAACTGATACATCTGATAGTACTATAGTTGAATTAATTATAGCTGGCTTCACAGGCCAATTAAAAAGTTAGTGGGATAATCATCTCACTGATGAGCAATATTTAGAAATTTTAAATGCAATAAAAACATATGAAGATGGAACATCTATTTTAAATGAACATGGTGATACTATTTAGGATACAGTGACAACACTTATTCTGACTATATCACTTCATTTTATAGGAGATCCTACTTATCTAAAAGATAAAAATGATGAATTACTAAGTAACCTCAAGTGTAAAAAATTTAGTGATTTTCAGTTTTATAAAATTAGATTTCTAACTAGAATAATGCTAAGAGAATATTTGAACCAGGCTTTCTGGAATGAAAAATTTCTAGCAGGATTACCTTTCTTTTTAGGAGAAAGAGTTAGAAATCATATAAAACATGTATTGTCTTGGCTATTTATTTATTATGAAAATTCACTAATCATTTTTGGGGTCTAAATTAGAGTGTCTAACTTAGGTAAATAGAAGTAAAAAATGGAGGTGCCTAATTTAGGTAAATGGAAGTAAAAAATGGAGGTGCCTAATTTCACCAATCTAATTTTTGAAGCCTATATAAACTCCTTAACTCTCATTTGAAAGATATCCCAAAATTAAGCTTTCTCTCTTTCTTTTGTAATTCATCTTTGATATTAGTGAAATTATTTTAATAGTGTCCGAGGACGTAGGCAAAATTGGCCAAACCTCATTAAATTTTGGTATTATCTTTATTATTTATTTAATAGCTATTTTAGATATAATTGTAGTAATATTTTATTCTATTAATTACATGTCTAGAAAAATTCTGTTTAAGGAAAGACTTAGTAGTTAAGCGTATCTATTGTGACCCACCTCTCTTTCCTGAGAATATTTCTGGTATAATTAATTGATACAATTGTTCACACACGATGCATATTATTAGTGAAAAATTAATCCAATTTCCACAATAATTGGTATCAGAGCTAAGATTTTCTGAGTATGTTCTGTGGTTCCAGCCTAGTTTGATCTTCCACATCAGAAAAGATTTTCTTAGATTATTTATATTCTGCATTTGTTAGCTATTAAATAATTTTATGAAGCAGAGATGACAGGCGACTTAGGTAAATCATCCACCATAAAGGAGACAGCATCCACTTAGTCAATTTGGTCAAGGACTGTTGTGTCAAATGCTAGATTTGCAGTAGATATTTTTGATAGTACAGATCATTTTTGCATGTGAAAAAGTGAGATTCTAGACGCTCTCTTCTAGTAAGGTCTAGACATTGTCATTGGAGAAGAGAAATCAAAAGACATTGATAAAAAAATTAGAAAGCCATCAATCGTGTGACATGTGGTAAAATTTGATCGTGCCTTTCTAGAGAACAAAAGTATACCTTCTTTAAGGAAGTTTTGGTAAGTAAATTGTGGAAGGCATTGAAGGAAAAGTTTTTGAAGAAAAGCAGTCAGAACAAGCTTCATATGAAGAAGAGATTATTTCGCTTCACTTATGTTTCTGGTACCACTATGAGTGAGCATATTACCAATTTTAATCAGTTAGTAGATTATTTGATAAATTTGGATGTGACTTTCAAAGATGAGGATTTGGCTTTGATGATGTTGGAGTCCTTTCTAGAGGAGTTTGATTTTCTTAAAATAGCTCTACTCTATGGGAAGGATAAAGTGACTCTCTCTGAAGTAACTGCTGCATTATACAGTTATGAACTGCAAAAGAAGGACATGAAAGAGAGTTCAAATAGAGCAGCAGAAGCATTGACAGTGAGTTCAAATGTTTTAGACTATTGGCCGCTCTCAAAGCAGGAAGAGAGAAAAGAATGGGAGATTAAAATTCAGAATAGCTAAAGATGAATGTGCCTTTTGCTGGAAGAAAGAGCATGTGAGCGGGGATTTTCGCCTCCACTCCCGTTGGAATGGTTCTTGCGACTTCAGCACTGTTTAGGCTCGGGGCCTTAGAGAATACGGACCTAAGCTAGGAGAAAATGGAGTAGCCACCCGGACTGGCAGAAAAAAAGAAAGGGGTGGATGACTCGATTCCTAAGGAATCCGCAACCCCTTAATGTGTTTGGAAAGTTGGGCATATGTAGGGAAGGTGAGAAATGGCCCAGCACCCCCACAACGCCCGGTTCATTGGAATCGGTATCCTTTGCAGGTCTTAATATTATAAAATTCTTAAATATAATAATATTATCCATATTACATACAACAATTAAAATAAAGCATCATTATATTAAAATCAAAGCAATGTCCAAACAAAGCAAATAAATAGACACCCATCCGAGGATGAAAACATGTTATTATATCGTCTATGTCTAAACTAAATAGGACACCCACCGAAAGGTGAAAACATATCCTTTACATTGGTCTAAAATATAAAAGCAATTTAAATTACATGAAAATTAATTAATGAGGTACTCACAAAGTGAAAACATATCTCTCATAATTTTAATACCAAAATAAACAAATAATAATCATAATAATAAAGAAAATATCCATCCATGATAAATTAAATAAATCAACCATTAAAACATATAATAAACTACATAATCAAATCTAAAAGCGAATAAAGATACAAATTTAGGTTTATGTCTCAATTTAGGATTCTTTAATTAACATTTAGGGTTTTGAAATTTTGGAATTATTATACTTATTATTTAGGCTACTGTGAGAATTTTTGAAAAAAATGGAATGGATTAGGGTTTTATAAATTTAAGAAAGTAGTAAGGTTTTTGGTTAATCAAATTAGGGTTTAGGGCTAACATCATGAAATTAGGGTTTTGGAACCTTAAGACATTAGGATTTATAATTTTAAAAGATGGAGTTTTAGGTTCACTGGATTAGGGTTTTAAGGTGTTGATGAACTTGTCATAAAGTTTTTATGTTTTAAGAATTAGGGTTTAGAAAAACTAAGGTTTACTGGATTGGGTATTGAGAATTAATAAGATAGTTTAGGGTTTTTGATATTTTGGAAAACATATTCGATCTTAGGATTTAAGAAAACAATTTAGAGTTTTATAGAAACAATTATGATTAAAGTTTTTAGAAACTGTAAAGAAGATTAGGGTTTGGAGAATTAAGAAGATATTTTGAAGTTTTGGACAAAAAAGTTAGGGTTTAGATGATTAAGAAAATAGTTCAAGAAAAAATAATTTAGGGTTTTAAAGTTTTGGAAATAGAAGGACAGTTTAGAGTTTTAAAGTTTTGGAAACAGAAGACCAATTTAGGGTTTTTGAAATTTTGGAAACAGAAGAATGATTTAGGGTTTTTGAAGTTTTAGAAACAGAAGAATGATTTAGGATTTTTGAAGTTTTGAAAACAGAAGAATAATTTATGGTTTTTGAAGTTTTGAAAACAAAAGAATAATTTAGGGTTTTTGAAGTTTTGCAAACAGAAGAATAATTTAGGGTTTATGAAGTTTTGGAAACAGAAGAATAATTTAGGGTTTTTGAAGTTTTTAATTTTTATAAAACATGCAAGTGGTGTTTTGAAAATCAACTGATTAATGTATTAACTAAAGTAAACAATTAAAGTTATTAAAACAAAGATCAAGTTGCTAAATATTCTTATTCATCGAAGAAAACGAAGCTACTGTGAACATATAATTTATGATTAAAGATCAAACCTGTGTAGTCGGTTCCACCAAAAAATTGATTTCTGGATGAACAATAACAAAGGCAGTGTTGCTGCCTTTAATGGATTGATGATTGATAAATGATACTTGTTGCTAATTCCTTTTTGTCGTCTCTTGCTCATAGGGTTTTCTGTCTCCTTTTTCCTCCCAAGTCAGAAGTCCAAAGTCTCCACCAATTAAAATAATTTTTCCATCATTAATTCTGTGTTTTAATGTGGTATTTATAGGAAAAATAATTCAAACCTAATTCTAATTGTCTAGGGAAATTAAACCATATAGGAAAAGAAATCAAAACCAAATAAAAATTGGTTTCGGAAAAAACTACGCTGGAAAATTGTGCTGGTAAAAAATTACCGCGGGCAAAAATTGCGAGAGCTGGGCGGGCCAGCCAATTCACTTTTATGCAATGGAAATTTTTCGTCACTGATTTTTTCGTCGTCAATTTTTATTTATTATATATATATATATATATATATTAACTTTATTAATATTACCTTTTTTATTTTTATTAAAAATTATAAATAATAAATACTAAAATAAATATTATTTAATTAAAATACCACAAAAATTATTTTAGACTATATAAAAAATATTGGACTAGACTAGGTCAAAAATTAAGGGTCTACAGAGCATTGGAAGATAAATTGTCCCAAGCTAAGTAATAAAAGCAAATCTGATAAAGGAAAAGCTGTCGTGAATTCAAATGTAGCTGAGTGTGATGCTGAAGACTCAGACCTTTTATTAGTTGTTGTGTCATCAACAAGCTCTTCTAGTGTATGGCTACTTGATTCTGGTTGAGTTATCATATGTATCCCAATCAGAATTGGTTCTTTGACTTTAGAAAACTAGAAGGAGCAACTGTTTACGCAACAAATGACGGTCCATGCATGATTAAAGAGATTGGTTCAATCTAATTGAGGAATCATGACGGATCAATCATAACTCTAATAAAGGTCCGATATGTACCAAGTTTAAAGAAGAATCTCATCTCTTTGGAAGTCCTAGAATCAAAGGGCTTCATTGTAAATGCAGCAAATGGAGTAATAAAAATCATCTCTGGTACAATGGTGATAATGAAAGGAATAAGAAAAAATAATAACTTGTATTACTATCAAGATAATGCAATTATTGGGACAACAACAGTAGCTTCCAGTGATAATCAGGAGTTGGAAGCAACCAGATTATGACATATGCATTTGGGACATGTTGGCGATAAATTCTTGAAATTTTTGTCAGATCAAGGATAATTAAAAGGAGTGCAACCCTATAAGTTAGATTTCTGCGAGCATTGTGTCAAAGGCAACCAAACCAGAGTAAAGTTTGGTACTATAATCTATGATACCGAGGGTATTTTAGACTATATTCACTCAGATGTGTGGGGCCCTTCCAAGATAGCTTCAATAGGAGAAAAGCACTACTTTGTAACTTTTATTGATGATTTCTCTAGGAGAGTATGAGTGTATACTATGAAGACGAATGATGAAGTGTTGAGAGCTTTCCTCGTATGGAAAAAGATGGTGAAAACTCAGATGGACAGAAAAATTAAATGTCTCTACACAGATAATGGTGGAGAGTATAAAAGTGATCCATTTTTGAAATTCTGCCAAGATGAAGGTATTGTTAGACACTTCATAGTTAAAGATACACCACAATAGAATGGGATGACAATGCATGAACCAAAAATTAGTAGAGAAAGTTTGGTGTACGTTGTCCAATGCTGGGTTGGGCAAACAATTTTAGGCTAAAGCTGTAACTTATGCATGTCATCTCATTAATCGCTTACCATTAGCTGCTATTGGTGGTAAAACATCTTTGGAGACGTGGTCTAAAAAATCTGCTACTGATTATAATTCCTTACGTATGTTTGATTCCATTGCATACTACCATGTTAAGGCATCAAAGTTAGATTTGGAGGGAAAGAAAACTCTCTTTATGGGGATCACTACTAGTGTGAAAGGACTTCGCCTTTGGTGTTCAGAAATAAAGAAAATAATCTTTAGCAGAACTGTTACCTTTGATGAGTCTACCATATTGAAAAAGGTGACAAATAAAATTGTTCAGCAGACAGATGGTACTCCATAGCAGGTGGAGTTTGAAAGAAGAATTGTTGACCCAGCAACAGACACTCCTGCGGTAGAGATGGAGTCAGATGAAGAAGAGGTTTCAACCCAAGAACCTCAACAACAACAAGAATTTATTATAATAAATAGACCATGACGAGAGATTCACAAACCTGCTTGATTTGATGATATGATGGCTTATGCATCTCTAATTGCAAATGATGGCATTCTTAACACTTACAGTGAAGCTGTCCAAAGTTTAGAAAATGAGAAGTAAAGGAAGGCCATGGATGATGAAATGTAGTCCCTTGAAAAGAATCAGACATAGAAGCTAGCTAATCTACCAAAGAGAAAGCAGGCAATTGGATGCAAATGGTATATATAAAGAAAGAAGGATTTCCTAATAAGAACGATATTCGCTACAAGGCATAGTTAGTAGTTAAAGGCTATACTCAGATGGAGAAAATTGATTATAATGAAGTATTTTATCCAGTTATAAAATATTCCTCCATTAGAATTTTATTAGCCTTGGTAATACAATTGGATTTAGAACTCGTTCAACTTGATGTAAAAACTGCATTTCTTCATGGAGACGTAGAAGAGGTAATCTATATAACTCATCCAGAAAGGTTCAAGGTTGCTAGAGAAGAAAAATGGGTATGCAAATTGGAAAAATCATTGTACGGGTTGAAACAATCTCCGAGGAAGTGGTATAAGCGATTTAACAATCTTATAATAAGGCAGAAGTACATAAGAAGCAAATATGATAACTGTGTGTATTTGCACAAGTTACAAGATGGATCTTTCATATATCTTCTCATGTATGTTGATGATATGCTGATAGCTTCAAAGAATCTAGAAGAAATGGAGAAGTTAAAGGCTCAACTGAATCAGGAGTTTGAAATGAAAGACTTGGGTGAAGCCAAGAAAATTTTAGGCATAGAGATATACAGAGATAGGAAGAGAGAGAAACTTTGTTTGAATCAGAAATAGTATCTGAAGAAGGTATTACATCATTTTTGCCTAAATAAAAAGTCAAAACCTGTAAGTACACCGCTTGCACCTCATATGAAGCTCATCTCATCTTCATCTCCTAAAAAAAAGTGGAATGGGAGTACATGTCTAAGGTTTTCATATACAAATATTGTTGGTAGCTTGATGTATGCTATGATGTGTACAAGGATAGACATTTCACAAGCAGTTGGAGTTGTGAGCAGGTATATGCATGATCCTGGTAAGGAACATTGATAAGCTGTGAAATGGATTCTATGATATATTCTGAACACTATAGATGTTGGATTAATATTTGAGCGGGATGAGAAAAATGGTCAATGTGTAATTGGATACTGTGATTCCAACTATGTCGGTGATTTGGATAAATGTCCATCAACTACTGGTTATGTGTTTATACTTGCTAAGGGGCCGGTTAGTTGAAAGTCTATTTTACAGTCAATAATTGCCTTATCCACTATGGAGGCAAAGTACATGGCAGTGTTAGAGGCAGTTAAAGAAGCAATTTGGCTTCAGGAGTTGCTTGGTGAACTGAAAATTAGACAAAAGCACATTCAAGTACATTGTGATAGTCAAAGTGCTATTCATTTAGCAAAGAATCAAGTTTATCATGTAAGGAAAAAGCACATCAATATTCGATATCACTTTGTACATGAGATTCTGGAGGAAGGTAAAATATTACTTTAGAAAATTTAGACCACTGATAATCTCGCAGACATGTTGACAAAAGTGGTGACAGTTGTCAAGTTCAACCATTGTTTGAACTTGATTAATGTTTTGAAAAATTGAAGATGAGCACTTTATAGCGCATTTAAAGACACTACTGATAATAGTTTCTTTTGAGAGAAGATTTGCAAATTATAAATAGAAAAATAGCCAAGATGGAGAATTATTGTTTTGGCTATTTATCTATCATGAAAATTCGCTAACCATTTTTGGGGTCTAAATTAGAAGTGCCTAACTAAGGTAAATGGAAGTAAAAAATAGAGGTGCTTAATTTAGATAAATGAAAGTAAAAAATGGAGGTGTCTAATTTTATCAACCTAATTTTTGAAGCCTATATAAACCCCTTAACTCTCATTTGAAAGATATTCTAAAATCAAGTCTTCTCTCTTTCTTTTATAATTAATCTTTTACTTATGGTCAACTGATCAGTGTAGTTCAAAAGAAATGATTAAAACTTTATCAAAATATAAAATTTAAAAATATTTAAAATTTAAAATAAAAAAAAACTAAACTAGAATTAAGATTATTTTATAAACAGTTTGATTATAGTATAATCAAATATTATAAAGATTGTCAAGAACATTGTTATAAAACTTATAAAAAATCTTATAAAAAGAATTATAGAAGAAAATGTCATAAATAAGAGTGTTATAAAAAATCTAAATATAATAGATCCAAAAAATATAGCAATAAGAAATATATATATATATATATATATCTTTTGGCTTATATATATAGGTAAGATTTTTTTTTTTTGAAAAATAAGATTAATAACGATGTCTACCAGACTGATATAGACTTGTTCCTATTCCTTGTGTAAAAACATACGTGAGAATGAATTAGGATTAAGCTCTGAGTTCAGCATAAGACTAACAATTGTTAAAACCAAACGTAATTCAAAGCTTTCTATTCTTTATTGACATTAAACACAAAATTTTGTATTCTTTTTCTTGCTTCTAAAAGATAATTGCAACAGCTTGCTCGTTTTCGGGGATTGAAAGGGGAAGAAAACTTAATTCCCCTAAAACCTAAAACATGCATAGATCACTAGATTATTCAAATTAAATTGCAAAGGGCAGAATTGCGTACCTGACATCATCGTATGTTGATGCTGAAGACGATTCTGGGGTTTGTCGTCTTCCAGGGGATACACACTTTAGGTTATGCGGAAGCACTACTGAAGGAATGTAATATTCTCTAAAAGTTGTTATGTTCCCCTGGAGACCACGACACCTAATTTATAACTGAATAAATTGATTAATTTCTATTTTGGTCCTTTAATAAAATAGAAATTATTTAATGGTCTCTACACTTATAATCCTATTACGAGTAGGACACCTTAATAGTCAACAATCCTAATTTGATCAAAACTTCAATTTGACTATCCTAATTTGACTGCAATACACATTTAATATTTAAATATATTTAGCCCACACTTATGATTAATTAGAGAATTAATTTTAATAATATAAAATTAATTCTAACAATCTCCCACTTGGGCTAACATATATTAAATATAAATTTATATACTTTAATGAGCTCATAAAAGCAGTCATACTGAAGGTGCCTCAAACAATCTCATCCATTGATTATATCGATAAAGGACTGAAGGGCCAGTCGTCACATTCATCGTGACTCAAACCACCATCAATCACATTACCAATACTCTCAAATGACATAGATCAATAATAGAAGTGTAGCATGAAAACTACATATAATGTGATCTAATCATGCTTGTTTCCAACTGGTCACACTTTAGTGAGATCAATCAATAATAATACAGAGTGTAACAAAATAAATACTTTATTTTCTGCAGAAACTGAGTGTAAATAACAAAAATATATCCATTACAAAACAGAGCATACACAAATATAATGTAACCATAATGAACAAACTCCCACTGAAACTAAATAGTCTCAAATAATGTGACACACATATGAGTAGTGTGCTCATGAAAAACTTTCGGTATCACAGCCTTAGTGAGCGGATCCGCAATCATGGAGTTCGTTCCAATATGCTCTATGGATATCTGTTCACTCTGTACTCTCTCCCTCACAGCCAGAAACTTTATCCCAATGTGTCTCGATCGAGAAGAGCTTTTGTTGTTGTTGGAGAATAAAACTACTGAGTTATTATCACAGTATAACTTTAATGGCCTTTCAATGCCACTCACAATGCACAGCCCTGTGACAAAGTTCCTCAGCCAAATTGCCTGATTGGATGCCTCATAGCTTGCTATAAATTCTGCTTCCATGGTGGAGGTAGCTACTAGAGTTTGTTTCACACTCTTCCAAGAAATAGCACCACCAGCCAAGAGATATATGTAGCCTGAAGTGGATTTCCGACTGTCTTGGCATCCCGCGAAATCAGAATCAGTATACCCAATGATCTCAAGCTGATCTGATCGCCTGTATGTGAGCATATGTCCCTTAGTTCTCTGAAGATATCTCAAGACTCTTTTGGTTGCTTTCCAATGATCCATTCCTGGATTGCTGAGATATCGCCCTAACATGCCAACTATGAATGAAATATCTGGACGAGTGCAAACTTGAGCATACATCAGACTCCCAACTGCTGACGCATAAGGAATCTTCTGCATCTCCTGAATCTCAAGTTCACCCTTTGGACACTGATCAAGACTGAATTTATCTCCTTTAGCAACTGGGGTATCAATTGGTCTACTGTTATGCATACTAAATCTCTTGAGCACTTTCTCAATATAGCCCTTTTGTGATAATCCAAGAATACCTCGAGTACGGACTCGATGTATTTGAATCCCTAATATAAAAGAAGCTTCACCTAAATCTTTCATCTCAAAGTGTTTTGAGAGAAAGACTTTGGTCTCGTGCAGCAAGTCCTTACAATTAGTAGCAAGCAATATGTCATCCACATATAAGACCAAAAAGATAAACCTACTCCCACTGAACTTGTGATACACACAATCTTCCACAGCATTTGTCTCAAAACCGAAAGAGACAACTACTTCATGGAACTTGAAGTACCACTGACGAGAAGCTTGCTTGAGTCCATAAATGGATTTCTTTAATCTGCATACCAGTCGCTTTGGGTATCCAGACACAAAGTTTTCTGGCTGCACCATATAGATGGTTTCATCAATGTCTCCATTGAGAAACGCAGTCTTCACATCCATTTGATGTAACTCAAGATCAAAATGTGCAATTAGAGCCATGATTGTCCTAAAAGAGTCCTTCGATGATACTGGAGAGAAGGTCTCTTTATAGTCAATCCCTTCTTTCTGAGTGAAGCCTTTAGCTACAAGATGAGCCTTATATCTTTCCACATTACCATTAAAATCCCTCTTGGTCTTAAATATCTATTTGCAACCAATAGGTTTCTTTCCTTTAGGTAACGGGATAAGATCCCAAACTTGATTGTCTTGCATATATTTATATTCTTCACCCATTGCCTCAATCCACTTGTGAGAGTTGGGATCCTGCATGACATGATGAAAGCTGATTGGATCATCTTCCACCATGTCTACAGTGTCCTCATGTTCCTGAAGATATACTACATAATCATCTGGAATAGCATTTCTTCTCTCTCTAGTGGACCTTCTTAAAGGCACAGGTTCTGACTCAAATTCTTGAGGTTGTTGAGCTTGTACTTGAGGAAGAATGACTTCTTCATCCTGATGAGGAAGTTGTTCAACATTATCTTGTATTGGAACTTGATGTGCTTCTGGAACAGTGACAGGCGTAGGAACCAGAACACTGCTAGGAGCAATGATGGGAATCGACACTGAGTGTTCCTGACTCGATCCCTCCTCAAAGACAATGTTTCTAACCTTACTTCTCCCCCCAAACTCAACATCCTCAAAGAATTTTGCAATTCCCATCTCAAAAATATATCTGGAAGTAGGATTATAAAACTTAAAACCTCGAGATCGCTTAGAATAACCAACAAAGTAGCTACTAACAGTTTTGGAGTCCAATTTTGTCTCATTAGGCCTATAAGGCCTAGCCTCAGCAGGACATCCCCAAACATGAAGGTGCTTTAGACTGGGCTTGCGTCCAGTCCAAAGCTCATAAGGTGTTTTTGTAGCTGCTTTAGTTGGTACTCTGTTAAGAAGATAAGCTGTTGTTTTCAATGCTTCTCCCCACAAAGACTCAGGCAAGGAAGAATGACTAATCATACTCCTTACCATATCCATAAGAGTCCTGTTACGCCTCTTAGATACACCATTCATGCTGGGTGTACCAGGCATGGTGTATTGAGGGACTATACCACAGTCCTGCAGGAAAATAGCAAATGGCCCTGGACGTTGTTCACTTGAACCGTCATATCTGCCATAGTACTCACCTCCACGGTCAGATCTAACAGATTTAATCTTCTTTCCGAGTTGGTTTTCAACTTCGGCCTTATAAGATTTGAAAACGTCTAGAGACTCAGATTTCTTATGAATGAGATATAGGTACCCGTAATGCGAGTAATCGTCTATGAATGATATAAAGTATCTTTGGTCATTCCTTGTTGCTGTAGGGAATGGACTGCAGATATCCGTATGTATCAATTCTAAGACGTTCGATGATCTGTTGGCACCTAGTCTCTTTTGTTTAGTCTGTTTACCTTTAATACACTCAACACAGGAGTCCAAATCTGTGTAATCAAGTGTGTTTAGGATACCATCTGTCACAAGACGTTCTATTCTAGATTTGGATATGTGACCCAAACGTCTGTGCCAAAGTTCAGCTGAATTATCTATATTTCGCTTCCTTTTGGTACCTATAGTACTAGCCTGCAAGGTTTCATTATAAGAATCATTAATATCCAACATATATAGATTATCATATGCATTTAAAAAGCCAGTACCAAAAATTTTTGAATCCATAGATAAAGTAAATGAGCTGTCTCCAAATGAACAAGTAAAACTAGATTTGTCCAAATAAGAAACAGAAATTAAATTCCGTCTAAATGTCGGAATAACAAAAGTATCTACAAGATCCAAAAAACATCCAGTTCTTAAACACAATCTAATATGCCCAATTGCCTCTACTTCCACCGGATCGCCATTTCCCACATAGACGTATCTTTCACCGTCAGTTGGCTTTCGGTAGCTCAGGCAACCCTGCAATGAAACACTTATGTGAGCGGTAGCACAAGAATCCATCCAATAAGTGTTTCTAGGAGCTGAAGTTAAATTAACCTCAAAACAGACTAAAATAAGGTACTTACCCTTCTTGACATGCCATGTGGCGTATTTAGGACAGTCCTTCTTTAAGTGTCCAGACTTGCTGCAGAAGAAGCATTTTAATTCTTTAGGCTTCTTTTGCACAGGACCTTTATCAGCAGTCTTATTCTCAGCAGTCTTTTTTCTTTTCTTATTCTTGCCCTTATATGCTGAAGAGACCAGATGAGCACTCTCCCTCTTAGTAGCCAACAACTTTTCCTCCTCATCCACACAATGAGCAATGAGCTTGTTAAGAGTCCATTTGCTTGGCTGGCAGTTATATGAAGTCCTGATCTGCCCATACTGTGGTGGAAGAGAACTCAAAGCTAGATGAACTAACAGGTCATCTGGTAAAACCAAATCCAGGACCTTTAGCCTCTTGGCTATTTGGGACATGCTCAGTATATGCTCCCGAACACTACCATTGTCAGTATACCTTATGGAGGTGAGTTTTGCTAAAAGCATCCCCACTTCGGCCTTGTCATTTTTGACATAGACCTTCTCCAGCTCAGCAAGATAGTTTTTAGCATTACTTTCTTCAGCAGAAATGGCTCCTCGAACATGTTCTGGGATTCCCTGCTGCATGATCATAAGACCTAAGCAGTTAGAACGCTCCCACTTCTCATACTGAACCCTCTGAGCATCTGTGCTCACTTCAGTAAGAGGAGCAGGTTCGTTCATCCTGAACGTAAGGTCTAAGTCCATACAACCCAGTTAAATCATGATGATTGATTTCCATGAACCAAAGTTTGACCCCTCAAGCATAGGGACAGTGTTAGGATTATACGGCATGCTAGCTGACATAATAGAAAGTCACAAAAAATTAACGTAAGCTCACTATCCACAAAATAAATGAAACAAACAATAATAGAGTTCAAATAATGGAAACAAGTTACCGGCACAATATTAATATTTTCATCTTTGGATATAAAACATTAATTGTAATTGGCATCTCAATGCAGCAATTAAATATTGACAATTTAATCCTGTCAAATATTAAATCTTCCTTTTAGTCGATTTATTATCCACATCGATGAAAACATAATAATTATCACATATTTATCACTGCACATGTATTCTCAATTCAGCCAGATAGCAACCTTCCTTTGGGCCGGTTTACTACCCGCAATGAATTTTAATACACCTGTCTAATATCCCAAATAAATTAATTTACACAATAGAGGTCACTTTGGTAACTTTTTGCTTCAATTAATTTATTATTAAAAATATTAGACACAATCAGGACTAAAATACTAAAATTTAAACTCAATAAAATTCTCAAATTATAATAAATTGATTGTAATATTTATATTAATTAAATTTAAACTCAATAAAATAATTAAAATCAAATATTGCAATAAAAAATAAACTTTAATTAATTAAAAAAATTGATTTCAGAAAAATACAGAAAATCCAAAGTCTTATTAATTCCAAAATCATTCAAATCCAAAAAACCCTAAATCGAAACTGTTCTTCGTGAAGAACAGTTTCCAAATTTTTTTTTAAAATTAATTAAACTGATTAATTAACCAAAAACTAAATCAAACCAAAATTGATTTTAGATTACTAAATTCGATTCCAAATTAATTCTAGAAAATTACAATCACCGAATTAATTTTCTAGAATCAAAACAATAATCAATAACGCAATTTAATCGGAAAATTTAGCAACCTAGCACAGGGCTGTGATACCAATTGAAAGGGGAAGAAAACTTAATTCTCCTAAAACCTAAAACATGCATAGATCACTAGATTATTCAAATTAAATTGCAAAGGGCAGAATTGCGTACCTGACATCATCGTATGTTGATGCTGAAGACGATTCTGGGGTTTGTCGCATTCCAGGGGATACACACTTTAGGTTATGCGGAAGCACTACTGAAGGAACGTAATGTTCTCTAAAAGTTGTTATGTTCCCCTGAAGACCACGACCCCTTATTTATAATTGAATAAATTGATTAATTTCTGTTTTGGCCTTCAACAAAATAGAAATTACTTAATGGTCTCTACACTTATAATCCTATTACGAGTATGACACCTTAATAGTCAACAATCCTAATTTGATCAAAACTTCAATTTGACTATCCTAATTTGACTGCAATACACATTTAATATTTAAATATATTTAGCCCATACTTATGATTAATTAGAGAATTAATTTTAACAATATAAAATTAATTCTAACAGGAATATCATAATATTAATTTTATTCATTCTTTTTAGTATTTATTTTTAAACGGCATACTAATATTACATGTTGGATTTTGTGCATCGCATGAAGTTTAATTTTTCTATTTGATTAAAAAATATATTATTAATATTAAAGTTTAAATTTTATTTTTTTATTAGACTAATGACAAGTTAATTATTTTTTAAGTTTAATTTTTTACGATAACTCCAACTCAAAACATAATCACAATTATAGTATAATTGAATTAAAAATTCATTAATAAGATAAAATAATGATAAAAAAAATATAGATATGATATGTCCATAAATATATAAATTAAAATTATAAAATATTGAATTAATAATAATTAAGATATATATCAAGACTACAAATTCGTTTAAATATAATAAATAGAGCTTTTTTTTTTACTTATTATTATTAACAAAAACAAAAATATAAAATTTATTGAATATTATATATAAGTAGATAGTTAATTTGAAAAATTAAGTTTGTTACTTTCTTTAATTATTTGTAAACAATATTCTGATATTTCGTGCTAAAATAATGGATGTTATAGCAAATTTTTCTTGCATTAGTATTTATATTCTTATGATGATATTGGAAAAATAAAGCACGTTTAGATAAGGAGCAATATATTAGTAATCTCATATTTATTTTTTCATAAATAACAATAATTTTTATATTACAAAGAAAATTTTATTCACAACCAAACACAATAATTTGACATTTGTTGAATTATTTGCATGAAACTTTGTTGAATTATTTGCATGAAACTTTACTTTCACAGAAAATGACTTCATAACAAATGTTGAATTTTGTCAACCAAAGATATTATATAGCTCCATTCACATACACTAATAAACATTGCCCTTTATTACCCTATAATAATATTCATGTTAAATTAATTTCATCACACCCACATCATCCATGTTACAAATTTTAATTATCATAAATATAAAAATTGTTATCATGATTTTTTTTTTAAATTTTAACTCCTAATTTTGTTCGAACTTTTGATTTTTTTTTCAATATTATAAACATCTCTAATATCATATCAAATGAAATTATTTATATAAGAGTGTGTTACAAGTTGTACTAGTTTATTCCAACCCTGATATACCTGTTACATACTGTCGTACTTTATTCTAACTCTGATATTTTCAAATATAAGTGGCCAATAATATATATAGTCTAATATGATAAGTTTTTTTTTTTTAAATAATTTTAAGTTGATTTCACACTAATGGTACGGGTTAGGCATACAAATTCATTAAATAAGATTAAGAGTCAAGAATAAGTGGCTTAATTACGCCCATCATCTTTAATCTTTTACTTTATTCTATTAAAATTTTTAAATTTTATTTTAAAAAATAAAATTTTAAAATTTTTGATTTTGTCTTAATAAAATTTTTAAGATTATTTTCTGACAAATAAAATATGACGTAACAGTCACGTATTGTCATATATACATATATTTATTCATATTCTTATATTTAAAATATTATTTATTTATTCTTTAATTTACTAATAAAATTTATAATTCAAGAATTTAATTTATTTTTATCTATGAGTATTTTTTTATTCTAAAGTTAATATATATATGTATATTTATTTCTATTCTTATTACAATTAATTAACCAACTAATAAATAACTATATATATATATATATTAATAAAAGTTTTTAAATATGACTAAATGATAACTTTAAATTTACTAATTAACAATTAATCACCAATTCACCAATTTCATTAATTTATTCTAAAATTTACCAATAAATATTTACTACTCAAAAATTAAAATTTTAAATTATAATTTATATACACGTATGTATACTTAATATTCAAAAATTTTTAAAAAATTTTCATTCTAATTGCAACTATTTAATTAATAAATAAATAGCAACTATAATTATTATTTTTTAACAAATAATTTATTTTAATTAATTAGTAAAATAAATAATTCTAATAAACAACTAAATAATAATAAAAAATTTTAATCTGAGTGTGAAGATTAAAAAAAAATTATTTTTGATTTTTTTAATGTTCTATAGAAATATTCTATGTCTATGCTAAATAATTTTTTTATTTTCTATTTATATATATTTTTTATATTTTATGCTAAAAATAGATAAAATAAATAACTATGTTATAGTAAACTAAAAATTATAGTAAACTAAAAAATTATATTATAGAAACTATATTATAGAAATTCATTCTCTATTATTATTATTATAGAAATACAGATAGAAATAGAAAAATTCTATGTATATAATATAAATAAAAAATTTTAATCTAACTTAGTAATTTACTAACTAAATTTTAATTTAATATTTTTAATTCATAATCATTAATGATAATAATAATTATAACTTTAAATTAAATATTTATTTATATATATATTTTTTGTTACTATTTTACTATTCATCAAATTTCTAAATATTTACACTAAATTAGTAAATGAGATATTAAATTGAAGCTCATGAAAAGAGGATTTCAAAAATACCCGAGTTGTAAAAAAAAAGAGATAGAAAAATGGTCAAAATAGTCATAAAAAAGTTACACCGGCAAGAGCTCTAAGCAGCGTTTCGAGCAGCACGTGCAACGTGCTTTAGCAGCCATTTATGGTGATTTAGATGTTGTTGGAAAGCTCGTCAAGTGTACTACCACTGTGGCTGGCGAGTGTCGTCGGTCGATGGCCGAAAAGCAACGAATGAAAGAAAAAAATAAAAAGTGTTAACTAAATTCTCTCCCTCTCTTTCTCTGTTCACGTATCTCTCTTGATATCTCTATCTCTTCAAATTGTTTCTTACAGTTATTTCTCACATATTCTCATCTCTCTCCCTATGTAGGCTTAGTTGACATATATTAAGTTTTTATAAAGAAGCTAACTACTGTCAATTATTCTAACATTGATTTATTTTTTTTCCACCAACATCAATTATTATTACTTTAATAATTTTAATTTTTTAATTTAATTATATATGTATATATTGTCTCCCATTATCTTTAATAATGCTAACTTTAATAATTATATTATATTATATTTAATTATTTATATTTTATTTTAACCGCTATTATTATATCAAACTTTCCCACTACTTTAGTTATTAATTCAATAATATTTTAAATTATTATTATTAATTATTATTATTATTTTACAGGCTATTATAAGAATCGAAACGACTATTTATTCTTTTTATTTGATTTATATTTATTCTTTTTATTTGATTTACTCTATAATCAGAATTTGATTTTCTTTAAAACTATTTAAATTATAACAAGACTAGAATCGAAATCAATAGTTATTTGAGGTATTTTTATTTAAAAATAAAAAAAAATTAATTTAATTTTTTAAGAAAATAAATTTATTTATTTAAAAAATCAAAGATATTATAATTAGGAAAAACATGAAAAAAATATTAAATTGATTGCATTTTATTTTAAACATCTGGTTTAATTTTATTAAAAAAAGAAAAAATAAATTTATTTTATTTAAATTAGAGATATTCATAATTAAAAAACCAAATTAATTATGTTTATTTTATTCTAAAAAAATTGATTTTAATTTCATTCTCTTAAAAGGTGTTTTTAATTTTTATTTTCATCCAGGAGTTAAAACTGATTTCAAAACTAATTAGAGGAATATCTAATTCTAATAAACTTTTAACATATTAAAGGAGTAAACAAAATTGTAGAATTTTTTTTAAAAAAAATTAGAATTGAGTATAGTGTTTTTTCCCAAAATTATATAATATGTCAATTTTTTTAGCATATCCTGCACTATTTAAAAAATTTTAAAAATATTCTTTTTTAAATTTAATTTTAAAAAATATATTTTATATATTTTTCCCGTAAACTAGATGTGTAGTTCTAGAAATGGGTATTTTCAAAACTAAAAATTGAAAAGTCAATATTTTTACAAGAAAAGATTAAACCAAACTGAAAAGCCGGGACCAGCGTAAGGCTATACCTAAGTACAACCTTATAAGCCTAATTCAAATATATTATTATAGTGCAAAATTACTAAGTTCAATAAATTTATTCTATAATCAAGTCATCAATAGAAATGATACTATTCAAAATCAAGTTCAATAACTAAAACTCAAACTAGATGCAAAGAAACAGTCTACTTCTTATTACAAGAAAAAGGGTTCGGACACGGTCCGCCCAAAAATATCCAGAAATCTCTATGGAGTATAGAAAATATGCAGACGAACCAAAATCCACAACCAACTAGAAGAACCCACAAAGAGAATGACCGAGCTCACTAAGGAATATAAATTCAACCTGCAAGTCAATCTATAAGGGTGTGAGCGTTATTTATAGACGCTCAGTAAGTTCATGAGAGGCAGAGAAACACTAATACAATTTAACAAAGTAATATATATCAAGTAAACATCCACAATAATTTCATACATGATGGTGTATCGGGGTCTACAAAATATAACATCCACCTCCTTCAACCATATCTAAGAACAAGTAGGCACGTGACCCCAAGAGTAAGTAGGCATAAGCCCCAAGAACAAGATCGATATCGATATATAAAATAATCTCCATAATCACAATCCATATCCTCCGTCCCCATTAGACACACCATCGCACAGCACAAGAATATTCAATATCATATCAAGGCATTTAACAAATAGCATACAAGTTTCTCTGTCTCCTATTCACATACGAGGCTAGGGCAAGAAAGGATAATATATCGAAATTAGAAAAAATAATATATACGAAGAGCTTATATATATATATATATATATATATTAGTTTAGTTAGCAAATAGCACATCACAAATATTACACATACACCCATGAACTTACCTGGTATCCAAAGAAAGCTTAGCCAAATCCTCACAACCTACTGACCTTGAGCTTTAGCTGGATTATTGACTAAGAAAAGATAATTACATAGTCCAACAATCAATCCCACTATCTCATCTATCATGAGGGATGCAATGCATGCTATGAATACAAAAAAACCAATACTTAACCAACAATTAACCAAGATAATCCAAAATTAAAAATCAACCTGACTCAACTCAAAATTATGGTTCAACCCAATGGTTAAACCGATCGCACCTCAAAAATACAAAATCAATTAATTACTTAAAATTTATTAGAACTAGAACCTCAACTCAATTTTTATAACTCATATATCAAATAATATCACATCAGTCCCTATGCAAAAATCATAATTCATACCAACACCCAAAACCGATAAAAATTCTTAAGTAGTCCCTATAATTCAAAAATTTTCAGAAAATAATTCCATCATTCAAAAATTCTGGAAAAATTCCAGTAGCTTCTCCAACATCTAAATAACGTGTGTACAAAATTTCAAATTAATCCAAATTTATTTGGTCCCCCAAAAATATTTTACAACATTCTGGTTCTGTTTGAACCACTAAAAATCAGTACAGCAAAAATTATCATAAATCCTTCACATTTCGTTACAACAAAATTATCCAAATAATTTTCTCATATTATAGACATCAGGATGGACAACATATAAAAATTTCATAATTTTTAGAAACCTCTAAGTCCCTCAATTTAATTTTTAAATTGGATTCATACAACCAGTTACCATACTGGCAGCAGTTGAGAAATAAATTTATTTCGAAATATAAACATTTGACCCAGACCTCAAAATATTTTTTATAAACACCTAACATCATATCCTAAAACATATCAAAAATTCAGACCTAGATCATTTACCAATAATGTTTAAAAATTCGACGAAGTTACTGAAATATTAGCAATCATAAGCAGTAATAAATTTTCACTTTAATAATGAATTAAAAATATAAATCAAACATGAAAATTCCAAAATAAATTTCTAGATCAAGTTTAACATCCCTAGAACAGATCCAAATCAAATTTGGTTACAAATCATAAGCCTATTTTCATTAATCTTAAATCCAAACTCAATAACACCAGACACCCTTAAATAATTTAATCTATTTAAATTCATTAAAAATCAAAATCAACCTTAAAATTTTATTTTTAAACATCCTATATATTATACTAACACCACATAACAGAAATCATGCCATGAAGCTGGAAGAAATTGAAAAAAAATTGAAGAAACCTCAAAATCTCAAAACTGCCAGAATTTAGAAGCCAAAACGACAGCCTTCGGTTCCACGCTGGCCCGCCGAACGACACGCTCCCGCACGCCGAACGACACTGGCTACAGCGCATGCGCTCTGACGAAACGAAAGCAGCCCAGTTTTTGAAGAAAATTTATTTTTTTCTCCCCTTTTCTCTCTCTGACGGCACAAAAATTTTAGACACTTAATTGGGTGACCTAACACCCATATTTATACAAATTTAAGGTGGTAAATTACTAATATACCCCCAAATTAATTTATTTAATTTAAAAATACCCTAAAACTCTTTAAAAATTCAAAAAAACACCCAACTAACTTATAAAAATTCACAACTAACCCCAAATTCAATTATTTTCAGAATTATTTAAATTAGTTCATTAATTATTTAATTAATTAATTAATTTTAATTTATTTTAATTAAAAATTAATAAATACCCGAAAAATTTTCGAAACACAACCCGCTGCAAAATTATACTTAAAATAACCGTAACGACATCACGATCACCAAAATGACATCAAAAACAGCAAAACGAAACCCAAAAATTTTTCGACCTCCAAAATTACCAAAATACCCCCCGAAGTAAAAAACACAATATTATACTCAAAACAAACATCTCAACACCCATATTATGAAAATAAGCACCAAACGTTATAAAATGCACTTGAATATGAATTGAAAGTAAAATTACCATTTTGCCCCTAGACTCCAATTTTCCCAAAAAATCTAGGGTTTTACAATCTAACCCCCTTAAACAAATTTCGTCCTCAAAATTTTACCCAATAACATACTCATCATCAAAACACTTTTATATTTGAAGTTATACACAAATCCGGAAAGCATACCTCACTTAGCACATGTTGTTATGGTTGATCAGGCCATAACCCCACAATACTAAGCGCTACAGACTGTTCCAGTTTTGCTCCAGGTTATGTTTATTATAAAATCAAACAGAAGCATTTTCTTTTCAACTTCCACTCATCAACCATCATCACAAAAAGTCAAAACTCAAGTGTTCAAGTCAAACCCAAATCAACCAAAACCATTACTAATATAACACTTATCCATATGATACTCATCATTCTACCAACAACCCAAACTTATTCAAGAATGACATCCGATATCAACAAACCAAGATTATTCAAAAATGTCTTCCAATAACTAATTTAATAGTAAACTATCATAAATAATACCAGACAAAACACATATACATTTATGATGTACAAAAGATATAATGATGTAATAATGATGTAATGATATGCATGCATATGGTGCTATATCAAGACTATTAATAAACTACACTCTAACCCCCTTAAAAAGATTTCGCCCACGAAATCAATAACGCACCTGAAGACTCAAACAAATGAGGGTATTTTGCTAGCATGAGTTCCTCTGCTTCCCAGGTGCATTCCTCAACAGAATGGTTACGCCAAAGAACCTTTACTGAAGCCACATCCTTTGAACGTAATCGCTTGACCTGACGGTCCAAAATAGCTACAGGCTGCTCCTCATAAGCACAATCATCAGTAATCTCAATGGTCTCTGAAGCCAGAACATGATTGGGGTTCGATACATATTTCCTCAACATCGAAACATGAAAAGTCGGATGCACAGCTGCTAACTCGGGTGGCAAATCTAGTCTGTAGGCAACATCACCGACACGTTCTAGGACCTCATAAGGACCAATAAACCTGGGAGCTAATTTTCCTTTCTTACCAAATCGCATAACACCTTTAAAAGATGAAACTTTCAGAAACACCCTATCACCAACTGCAAACTCAAGATGCCTTCGCTTAAGATCAGCATAATTCTTCTGTCTACTAAAAGCAGTACGGATCTGATCCTGAATTACCGGTACAACCTGGGCATTATACTGCAAAAGATCGGGACCCTCAATACGATGCTCACCGACCTCCTCCCAATACAATGGGGTTCTGCACCGTCTACCACATAATGCTTCAAAAGGAGCCATACCAATGCTAGCTTGATAACTATTATTATAGGCAAACTCTACCAACGGAAGATGATCTGGCCAACTTCCTTTAAAATCCAGAACACACAATCGTAGCATATCCTCCAAGGTCTGAATGGTTCTCTCCGACTGTCCATCTGTTTGAGGATGAAAAGCCGTGCTATAATGAAGATCTATACCTAACCCTTTCTGAAGCTTCTGCCAAAACATGGATGTAAATTGAGCACCTCTATCAGATACAATGGAAACTGGTACCCCATGCAGACTCACAATCTGATTAATATACAACTTTGAATACTGAGACACTGTGTACTTGGTATTAACCGGAAGAAAATGCGCTGACTTGGTCAATCAGTCTACAATCACCCAGATCGAATCATAGCCACCAGGAGTCTTTGGCAACCCGACAACAAAATCCATAGTGATTCTCTCCCACTTCCACTCGGGTAGTGGTAACTCTCTCAGTAAACCGGCTGGCTTGTGATGCTCATACTTAACTTGCTGGCAAGGTAAACATTGAGAAACAAACTCCGCAACATCATTCTTCATTCCTTTCCACCAATACATCTGCTTTAAATCTCAATACATCTTAGTAGAACCAGGATGTATAGTGTACTTGGAAGAGTGAGCTTCTTTCAAAATCTTTTTCTTTAAATCATCCACTGAAGGCACACACAACCTTGAACCGAACCGCAAAACTCCTTTTTCATCAACCGAGAATTCTGTGGATTCACCTGACAAGACTTTCTGGCAGATCGTTGACAACTCCTCATCCGTATTCTGCGCTGAAATTATCTCATCAAGGAAATCAGGTTTGACTATCATATTAGCCAACAATACACCTCTATCACCTTCAATTTCTTTACCAAACATATGAAAAGTTAAACAATCACCTAACAGTTGATGTATCTCCCGTATCAACGATCTTCTAGAAACTGAAATGTGGGACAGACTACCCACAGACTTACGACTTAGAGCATCAGTGACAACATTCGCTTTACCCGGATGATACTGGATGCTATAGTCGTAGTCTTCAAGAAACTCTACCCATCTTCTCTGTCTCAAATTCAAGTCTTTTTGGGAGTATACATACTTAAGATTCTTATGATCAGTGAAGATCTCACAAGTAACTCCATAAAGATAATGTCTCCAGATCTTGAGTGCAAACACAACTACAGCCATTTCTAAATCATGTGTAGGATAGTTTACCTCATGCTTCTTCAGCTGTCTAGAGGCATAGGCGACTACCTTACCATGTTGCATCAACACACAACCCAGACCAACGCCTGATGCGTCACAATAAACAGAATACCCCTCAGTGCCTTCTGGCAACACAAGTACTGGTGCAGTAGTTAATCTTTCTTTAAGAGTAGCAAAACTCTCTTCGCAAGCATCATCCCAAATGAACTTAACACCCTTACGACTGAGTTTTGTTACAGGTGCGCCTATTCTGGAGAAATCTTTGACAAACCTTCTGTAATATCCTGCTAACACCAGAAAACTCCGAATCTCAGTAACAGTCTTCGGTCTCTGCCAATCCATCACTGCCTCAATCTTCTGTGAATCAACCTGAATACCCTCTGCGGATATAACATGTCCCAGAAAGACAACCCTGCCCAACCAAAACTCACATTTGGAGAACTTAGCGTAAAGCTGATGTTCTCTTAAAGTCTGTAACACCAACTTTAAATGATGCTCATGCTCTTCCTTGGATTTCGAATATATCAGAATGTCATCAATGAATATGACAACAAACCGATCAAGATAAGGACTAAACACCCTGTTCATCATGTCCATAAAAGCAGCAGGAGCATTAGTAAGTCCAAAGGACATCACTAGAAATTCATAATGCCCATACCTCGTGCGAAAAGCAGTCTTAGGTATGTCACTCTTCTTCACCCTCAACTGATGATAACCCGACCACAGATCAATCTTGGAGAAAAACTTTGCTCCCTGCAACTGATCAAACAAATCGTCAATCTTGGGCAATGGATATTTGTTCTTCACAGTCACCTTATTCAGCTGTCGATAATCGATATATAGCCTCATTGATCCATCTTTCTTTTTCGCAAAAAGAACTGGAGCACCCCACGGTGAAGTACTCGGTCTGATATATCCCTTCTGCAACAAGTCATTCAATTGCTCTCTCAACTCCTTAAGCTCTGCTGGAGCCATCCGATATGGAGGCATAGAAATAGGATTGGTTCCAGGTACAAGATCAATGGAGAATTCAATCTCTCGTTTCGGTGGTAACCCCGGTAAATCGTTTGGAAACACGTTCATGTAATCTCGTACTATCGGGATATCTTCAAGTTTCGCTTCTTCCTTGCTCACATCCCGAATAGAAATAAGGTAGGCATTACAACCCTTTCACAATAATCTTTTAGCTCTCATAGCTGAAACTAACTGACTGGTTGCATTGATTTCAGAACCATAAAATGTCACAGTCTTGCCGACCTCATATGCAAACACCACTACCTTATCCTTACAGTTCAAATTAGCTCCATGCCGAGCTAAACAATCCATACCCAAGTTGACATCAAATTCTATCACATCTAACACCACTAGATCCGCAAGAAGTTCAACATTTTCAACTTTAACAATGCAATCCTTGTATACCTTCAAAGATTCTGCCTCCTCTCCTAAAGGTGTATGAACAACTAATGGCATTTCCATAGGTTCAGATGTAATACTCAGCCTAGATGCAAAACTAGGTGATATGAATGAATGAGTTGCTCCAGGATCTATCAATATGTGTGCATCTAGAGAGCAAATAGCAAATAGCATACAAGTTTCTCTGTCTCCTATTCACGTGCGAGGCTAGGGCAAGAAAGGATAATATATCGAAATTAGAAAGGATAATATATACGAAGAGCTTATATATATATATTAGTTTAGTTAGCAAATAGTACATCACAAATATTACACATACACCCATGAACTTACTTGGTATCCAAAGAAAGCTTAGCCAAATCCTCACAACCTACTGACCTTGAGCTTCAGCTGGATTATTGCCTAAGGAAAGATAATTACATAGTCCAACAATCAATCCCACTATCTCATCTATCATGAGGGATGCAATGCATGCTATGAATGCAAAAAGACCAATATTTAACCAACAATTAACCAAGATAATCCAAAATTAAAAACCAACCCGACTCAACTCAAAATTATGGTTCAACCCAATGGTTAAACCGATCGCACCTCAAAAATAAAAAATCAATCAATTAATTAAAATTTATTAGAACCAGAACCTCAACTCAATTTTTATAACTCATTTATCAAATAATATCACATCAGTCCCTATGCAAAAATCATAATTCATACCAACACTCAAAATCGATAAAAATTCTTAAGTAGTCCCTATAATTCAAAAATTTTCAGAAAATAATTTCATCATTCAAAAACTCTGGAAAAATTCCAGTAGCTTCTCCAACATCTAAATAACGTGTGTGCAAAATTTCAGATTAATCCAAAGTTATTTGATCCCCCAAAAGTATTTTACAACATTTTGGTTCTGTTTGAACCACTAAAAACCAGTACAGCAAAAATCATCATAAATCCTTCACATTTCGTTACAACAAAATTATCCAAATAATTTTCTCATATTATAGACATCAGGATGGATAACATATAAAAATTTCATAATTTTTAGAAACCTCTAAGTCCCTCAATTTAAATTTTAAATCGGATTCATACAACCAGTTACCATACTGGCAGCAGTTGAGAAATAAATTTATTTCGAAACACAAACATTTGAGCCAGACCTCAAAATATTTTTTATAAACACCTAACATCATATCATATAACATATCAAAAATGCAGACTTAGATCATTTACCAATAATTTTTAAAAATTCGACAAAGTTACTGAAATATCAGCAATCACAAGCAGTAATAAATTTTCACTTTATTAATGAATTAAAAATATAAATCAAATATGAAAATTCCAAAATAAATTTCTATATCAAGTTTAACATCCCTAGAACGGATCCAAATCAAATTTGGTTACAAATCATAAGCCTATTTTCATTAATCTTAAATCCAAACTCAATAACACCAATGACACCCTTAAACAATTTAATCTATTTAAATTCATTAAAAATCAAAATCAACCTTAAAATTTTATTTTTAAACTTCCTATATATTATACTAACACCACATAACAGAAATCATGCCATTAAGTTGGAAGAAATTGAAAAAAAAAAATTGAAGAAACCTCAAAATCTTGAAACTGCCAGAATTTAGAAGCCAAAACGACAGTCTTCGGTTCCACGCTGGCCCGCCGAACGACACGCTCTGCTGGCCAAACGACAACGCCTCCAGCCCTCAGCTCCGCGCCGAAAGACACGCCAGCACGCCGAACGACACTGGCTATCGCGCGCGCTCTGAAGAAACAACAGCAGCCCAGTTTTTGAAGAAAATTTAATTTTTTCTCCTCTTTTCTCTCTCTGACGGCACAAAAATTTTTAGACACTTAATTGGGTGACCTAACACCCCTATTTATACAAATTTAAGGTGGTAAATTACTAATATACCCCTAAATTAATTTATTTAATTTAAAAATACCCTAAAACTCTTTAAAAATTTAAAAAAACACCCAACTAACTTATAAAAATTCACAACTAACCCCAAATTCAATTATTTTCAGAATTATTTAAATTAGTGCATTAATTATTTAATTTATTTATTTAATTTATTTTATTTTAATTAAAAATTAATAAATACCCGAAAAATTTTCGAAACACAACCACTAGCAAAATTATACTTAAAATAACCGTAACGACATCACAATCACCAAAATGACATCAAAAACAGCAAAACGAAACCCGAAAATTTTTTGACCGCCAAAATGACCAAAATACCCCCGAAGCTAAAAACACAATATTATACTCAAAATAAACATCTCAACACCCACATTATGAAAATAAGCACCAAACGTTATAAAATGGACTCGAATATGAATTGAAGGTAAAATTATCATTTTGCCACTAGACTCTAATTTCCCAAAAAAATCAAGGGTTTTACAAAAATATTTTCACTTTTTAGTATACTTTTTTACGAAATTCTTTAAGAAACTCAGTATTGATTTTTTCATTTTTTAATTATTGTTTTGAAAGCCAAACATAATTTTCAAGCACTCTTCGGTTGGAAAACTTATTTCCTTATATAAGTTATTTGTTTATGTGAACTTAATATTGTCGTCTTCAAATTGTCCCCTTTTTGGTGTATTTTTTTTTCTTTTATATAAGGAGTTCACAAGTCATACAAAAAAATCAACTCAATTTTTAAGCTTAATTAACTTAATCAATAGGTTTGATTGATTTTTTTTTTAATTTAGAGAGTTGGAAATTAGTTCATTAATTAATTAAATCGAAAGAATAAAAATGTATACAATGTTTGCAGTTTATTAGATGTAGTTTTGATTTGGACAAATGTTCAATTGAGCTCTTAAACTATCATAAGAAGCTCAAATTGGCTCTTAAAGTTTATTATTATTATTATTATTATTATTATTATTATTATTATTATACTTTTTCTTTTAAATTTGATCAAAATTATTTTTTAAAAAAAAATAAAACCGTTAATTGTTAAATATATGAGTTAATTTGGATTAAAATTAAAGATCATAGGCCAAATTAAAATTTTTAAAAATATTAATATAATATATTTTAAAATTTTATTTATTAATTAATATTTTTAATATTAAATATTTTTTATATTAAAAAAATATTTTTTATAATGTTATAATTTATAATAATTTAATAATCTATAATTTAACAAAAAATTAAAAATATTAAATAATTTATAATAATTCATATTATAGGATTTTTATAATATTTTTAAATATAATATTAATTATAATATTTTGAAATTAATATTAAAATATTAAAAAATTAATTCATATTAAAAAATATTATAATTTATAATATAAAAAATAATTTTTTAATATTAGTTTATGATATCAATAAATTTTAATAGTTTTAATTTTTAATATGCTTTGTATTTTTAATAATTATTTAATTTTTAATATTATAAATTATTTATTAATTAAATTCAATATCATTAATTTATAATATTAATAATTTTTATAATTTCATAATTCATAATATTTTAATAATCTATAATTTAAAAATAACTAAAAATTTAATAATTTGTATATATAACTTGAGAATCATAATTTTTAATTTTTTTAAAAAAATATATTTGGAAATTATAATTTTTTCCAAAAAAAAAAAACTTAAATTAGCAAAGAAGAGGATGAAGAATGAATAACATATTATTTGCTCCTATGGTGTATAGGCCTTGAATTAAAGAAAAATAAACGTAGTTTTGGCTAGTGCTATCTATGCAATAGAATTAAGGCATAATACTACGATAGATAACTATTATCAACTATAAAATTATAAAAAATATTTATTAATATTATAAATTATTAATATTAAAAATAATTAATTAATTTATAATTTATAATATTTAAAATCAATTATTTATTAAAAATATAAGATATATTTAAAAATTAAAATTATTACAATTTATTAATATTATAAATTATAATATTTTATAATATTTTTAGTATTAATTTTTTAATATTATAATTATTATTATATTTAAAAAATATTATAAAATCCTATATAATATAAATCATTTAATATTTTAATTAATTGTTAAATTATAGATTATTAAATTGTTATAAATTATAAATTTATAAAATATATTTATTAATGTTATAAATTATTTATATTAACAATATTAATTAATAAATAATTTTTTGAAATAATATTTTTCAAAAAATTTAATTTGGCCCATAATATTAAATTTTAGTCCAAATTAGTTCTTACCATTAATTATTTAACAATTCTGTTAAAAAAAAGGGCAATTTGAGCTAATTTTTTTTTTTAAAAGATATCAATTTATTTCAAAAAAAAAACTTTAAGAGACAATTTAAATTTCTCATTATAGTTCATGGGTAAAATTGAATCTTTCTCTATTTTGATTTCGCAATGAAAAGGCAAGAAAAGAAATGCCTTACTCATAGCCTGATCATGGCATAAAACTAGACCTCACCATGAGCGAGTCTGAATTTAGTAAATACTTAATTTTTCAAAGATTTAGTTCGTTAATAATTTTCTTTATTAACTAAAACTTATATTCTGGTCATGGTCAAATCTAATTAAAATAAATAAAAACTAAGTCAAACTTAGGAAGTATGTATCTTTTAATAAAGAAAAATGCTTTTTTCATACTAATATCCAAACAATTATCAAATAATCTTTATACATAATCGTGTTTTTGTCAATATACAAATAGAGTTCAACTAATGCATAAATTATACAAATTATAATTATATGGATTATGTAATCGTTGATTGTGACGCCTCAATTTGATTTTTCAAGGGATTCACATTTCAAAGCAATTATTAAAGCTAACAATAAGAAACCAATTAAAGTATATGGTTTGGCAACTTGGTCTCCTTCGTTCGATTTGTAATTTCTATTCAAACATTGCTATGTCAAAGAATCCCTAGCTTTACAAAGATGGCTTAAATATGAAAAATAACTTTTTCTTTTTTTATGGAACGCAAACCAAGAATGAGTTCTTGGTTGTGTTCTAACAATAAGTATTTAAAAAGATTTGGTTAATTTAATAAGAGAGAAGCTTTGAAGTAAATAGATGTCGTTTAAAAATAGATGCTAAAGTAAATAGATGAGATACATATCATTATGCTTCTGCTATTGCTGGATTTCTTGATCTTGTACAGAAGTCATCTCCAGGTACTGTCTTTGCAATTTAGTCCTATGCAACGCAAATCCTCAATGTTAAATTGCAAAGCTTCCACAACTTTTTGCTCTCCTATGCTGTGAATTGTTCAATAATAGTTAATCATATTACTAAAACTATATGTATCTTGTTCCAGTTGTTTTCTGATTACATTGAGTTGGCTCATATTTGTGGTTATTTGTTTAGTTCTATGTAGTTGTGTATCTTGGCCATCTATATTGTATTAGCGTTAGTTTTTGAGGTTTTTTTCTCATGAGGTTGGTAAGGTTTTAGCTGTGGATATTCAAAGTAAGCCTCTTGGCTTGGGTAGCTTACTTCATCAAAACATATTTTTCATCATTCAATATTACTAATAAAATATATTATTCTACAAATAAAATCTACATAAAACACTCACATATTGTTGAAATGGGATGTGCTTTATTGGATCATTCAAAATTGCCCTTTAAATTTTGCACGACTGCTTTTGACACTGCATTATATTTAATAAATTGACTTCTCACTCCAAAATTACATTTTCAAATACCTTTTAAGATTTTATTTAAGGAAAACCAAAATATGATTCTTTGTGCATTTTTGGATGTTTATGTTACCCGTGGCTGAGACCTTATACATAGTCCAAACTACTACCACGATTCTCTAAATGTGTCTTTTTAGGCTACAGTAAATCTCATAATGGATATAAATGTCTTGTTGCTCAAACTAGTCATCCCTATACCTCACATCATGTTCTGCTTGATGAACATGTGTTTCCCTTTCTTGGTGAAAGTGATGTACCTATTGAAAATTCAAGCCTACCATCCATACGCATACAAATTCCCCTGTCGTTACCCATAATAACTTTCCCTACCTCTTCAATAGTTTCAGCTCCACTGCAACAATCCCATCCCAATTCACCAATCACCGAGACTACTTCCACCTCAAAAATGCAACCTGGTGGTGACCAAGGCTCTACTTCGACACCTTCTCTAGTGGTAGACTTGTCATCATATGATCCATTACTTGAAGCAGAGGTGATAGTTTCTTCTCCCCCACAAGACAAATTAGGTCATGGTAATACAATGCATGCTACAAAATACCATCCCATGGTAACCCGCATGATGTAATCAAGCACTAAAAATTTCTCACTGATGTAATGCTATGTCCTCTGGGTTTAATGCCCTTCTTACCAAACAACACTTGGGAATTAGTCCCACATTCTCCTAAGAAAAATGTAATTAGTTTTAAGTGGGTGTTTAAGGCAAAAAGACACCTCGATGGCACGGTTGAGTAGTATAAAGCTCGTTTGGTGGCTAAAAGTTTCCATCAACAATTAGGGTTTGACTACAGTTATGTCTTCAGTCCAATTATTAAGCCCACCATTGCTCATAATTTACTTTCTCTTGCAGTATCTTGTGGTTGGACATATATCCCATTTGATATATCTAAAGCATTTCTTTACAGGTCTTTGGATAAACAAGTTTTCATGGCTCAACCGCATGGGTGCATGGATCCTTGACTACTTAACTATGTTTGCAGTCTTAAAAAGTCAATCGATAGCTTAAAGTAAGCCCCTCGAATGTGGCACAAGTGCTTGATTGATCATCTATGGAGGTATGATTGTCATGGTTCTCATACAGACATGTCCTTATTCTATTATTGTATCAAGCAGATTCAATTATTATTTTCCTTTATATATGTTGAAGATGATTTGGCGGTCACTAGAAGCAATGATAATGTTATTACTGCTCTTGTTTGTCACCTTGAAACTTCTTTTGCTATTTAGATTTTGGGACAGTTACACTATTTTTTGGGTATTGAAGCTAAGTGGCTTCCTACTAGTCTTTTCATTTTTCTCAACGCAAATATATTATTGATTTGTTGTGGCAAGCTAAAATGGCTATATTTAGTTGTTGAAGGTCATGTATAAATTATAAGTTATTAATTTTTTATTTATTTCTATTTATTTTTTAATTTAGTTAATTAAATTTAGTCATATTGAGTTGTGATGGCATAATTTTAGGAGATTCAATATCATGTAGTTAGTGGCTTAGTGCTCCATTTAGTGCAATTAGTTTCTTCATTTTCTAAGTTAATTTGTTTCTATATAACCCTTATAAAGGTATATTTAGTTATCAATTGGGTGAGCTAAATAAAACTTCAATTTTTTTACTCTAAAAATTCCAAAATTTGGTATCATAGCCTTCTTTTGGTCATGGGTTTGTGAAAAACAAAACATAGAGAGAAAGCGAGTATCTTAGATTAGTTATGGCTTCAAACACTTTTTCTTTAAGCTTCACCTCCCATTTTCAAAGGAAAAAACTACCAATTATGGGTTGTGAAAATGCAAACATACCTACAATCTTTTAATTTATTGGATGTGGTTGAAAATGATAGTGAATTCCCACCGTTTCCAACTCATCCAACCGCAGCTCAACTAAAGAGTCATAAAAAAGATAAATCCAAGAAATTCAAAGCAAAAACTTGTTCTTACTCTTCAGTTTCTAAAGTGATTTTCACTAGCATCATGGCTTGTGAAACTTCAAAAGAGAAATGAGATTTGCTAAAAGTTGAATATTTAGGCAATGACCAAATCAAGCTAATGCAAGTTTTAAATCTCAAAAGAGAATTTGAGATTCAAAAGATGAAGAAATCGGAAGGAATCAAGGAGTATGTTAACAAACTGATGACAATTTTTAACAAAATTAGATTGTATGGAGAAGAATTTTCAGACAATAGAATTGTCAAAAAAATTCTTGTGAGCTTGCCTAAAAAGTTCGAATAAAAGATTTCATCACTTGAAGAATCTAAGAATCTCTCAAAAAATACGGTTGCAGAATTGATTAATGCTTTACTAGTCATAAAACAAATAAGAGCAATTAGAGATGAGAAAACAATGGAGGGAGCCTTTCTTGCTAGGACATCAAAGAAGTCTTCATCAACATCAAAAAAGAAAAAATTTTTATGATGCGAAGTATGTGAGAAAGACAACTATAATGAAAAAGATTATTGGTATAAAAGTAAACTATAATGTTTTAATTGTAAAAAATTTGAGCATATATAAAAAAAAAAATTACAGGTTTAAGAATGAGCAAGCATATTTTGAAGAATAATCTCTTTTTTAAAAAATTGGAGATAAGTGCTCTAAAATAATTAATTGCAAGTTTTAATGAAAAGTGCATCAACAATTGAAGAATGGTGAAAAGTGCATCAATATTGAAGAGAAGTGCTTCAAAATATAAAAATTCAACAAGAAATATTTGAGAGAGATGCTCCAAAAAGATAAATTTGGCGTCTATAATTTCCACATTAAGGGAGATTGTTAAAGATGTTAATGTAGAAATTATAAGTTATTAATTTTTTTATTTACTCCTATTTAGTTTTTTTATTTACTCAATTAAATTTGGTCATTTTAAATTGCGGTGCCTAATTTTAGAAGAATAAATATCATATAGTTAGTGGCTTAGTGCTTCATATAATGTCATTAGTGCTCCATTTTTTTAAGTTAATTTATTTTTATATAAGCCTATATAAAGTATCTTTAGTTGTCGACTAGGCGAGTTAAATAAAAATTCAATATATTTACTCTAAAAAAAATCCAACAGCAATGATATTAAAACGTCATGTTCGGTACCTGATCGATTGACTTTGGGCGCAGGAGATCCATTTCATGATGATTCTTCAATACCTCACTTTCACGTGCCCAAAATCGTGTTGTTCATAAGACTGCTCAGTTCATGCGTGCATCGTCATATATCCATTGGGCAGCAGTGAAGCGCATATTGCGCTACGTGCAATCTATCAGTTCCCATGGTATTCTTCTTAAGAAGTCTAGCATTTTTTTATCTCTCTATTTAAAGTAATGCTGAATGAGGAGGCTTTCCTGATGATCATAAATCAACAACTAGTTATATTGTTTATGTTGGTGATCAGTGGCGAAGCCACGTGAATGGGAAGGGAGCAACTGCCCCCCTTCATTTTTAAAAAAAATAAATATATATATATATTAAAGTTTTTAAAACTTTTTATTTGTCCCCCTTAAAATTTTAAATTATCTTTCTATCTAAAAGGAGAAAAATATATAAATTCTAAAATTTTTAACAAAATTAATTAAATCTTTAACCATATTAATTTAATCTCATCCAATTAATTAAAATATTAAAAATAAATTAAAATTATAATAAAAAAAGAAAACTGAGAAAAAAATATAAAATTAAAATCTTTATTTTTTATTTTTTTTGTATTTAATTCTTTTTTTTAATTTTATTTTTTTATTTATACTTCTAATATTCTTTAATGATTTTTGAATCAATTATATTTGTTAAAAAATTACTTTTTATACTTTTTTTGTTAACCAATGAAGATGTCTTATTAATAGATTAACAAATTTATTAAATAATTATTATATAGAAACAACAACAACAACTAAGCCTTAGTCTCAAACAAGTTGGGGTCGACTGTATGGATCTTCAACAAAATAAGCTCAAAAGACACCAAAAAAAGATACTCCAGCCTTAGGCCCCTTCCAAGACACGGATTTTACGTCTCCATTCAAGTCTGTCATTAATCAAATCCGCATCAAGATCTAAGGCACGTAAGTCTCTTGCTATCACCTCATTCCACACAGTTCTAGGTCTTCCACGACCTCTAGCCCCCTCAATCAACAAATTCTCACACTTATGAACCGCAACATTAGGAGGTCTTCTTAAAACATGCCCATACCATATAAGTCTTCCTTCCCTCACCTTATCTCCGACATCCGCTACTTGGACTTTTTGTCGAATATGGACATTCTTAATTTTGTCCAGTTTGGTATGTCCACACATCCATCTTAGCATCCTCATTTCTGCCACACTCATCTTATGCAAATGTTGTCCCTTTGGTGCCCAACACTCACTACCATAGAGCATTGCAGGTCTAACAACCGTCCTATAGAATTTACCTTTCACTTTCAGAGGTATTTTCTTATCACATAGAACCCCAGTCACACCCTTTCACTTCAACCACCCTACCTGTATTTTGTGAGCCACATCTTCATTTATACGGCCATCATTCTGGAACACCGAACCCAAATATTTGAACTGCTTGGTTTTAGGAACCAAAACTCCATCCACCTTAACCTCATGTTCCTGCTTCTTCCTTAGACTGAACTCACAGTGCATATATTCCGTTTTATTCCTACTTAACTTAAAACCCTTGTCCTCGAGGGTTTTTCTCCACACTTCCAACTTACGGTTTACACCAGCACTAGTCTCATCAATTAAAATAATGTCATCAGCAAACAACATACACCAAGGAACATCGTCTTGTATGCTTCTGGTTAGCTCGTCCATAACCAGGGTAAATAAATATGGACTCATGGCCGAACCTTGATGCAATCCGGTAGTAATGGGGAAAGCCTCAGTGTCTCCACCAGGCGTTTTCACACTAGTGGATGCATTCTCATACATGTCCTTGATGATGTTGATATATTTGCCGCTGACTCCTTCCCTCTTCAAAACCCACCATAACACTTCTCTTGGTACTCTATCATAGGCTTTCTCCAAGTCAATAAATACCATGTGGAGATCTTTCTTCTTCTCTTGATACAATTCCATTAGTCTTCTTAGAAGAGAAATAGCCTCCATAGTAGATATCCCTGGCATAAACCCAAACTGATTCTCCGAAACTCTTGTAAGCTTCCTCAATCTGTGTTCAATAATCCTTTCTCATAAGTTTGATACCCCGATAATTTGTACAGCATTGAATGTCTCCCTTATTTTTATATATGGGTACCAGGATACTCTTCCTCCAGGTATTCGGCATCTTACGTCCTTTCACAATAGCATTAAAGAGTTTAGTTAACCAGGCAACTCCTACCTCTCCAAGGTTCTTCCAAACCTCTATAGGAATACCATCCGGACCACAAGCTTTACCAACTTTCATATACTTCAAGGCTTCTCTTACTTCACTATGCAAGATCCTCCTAGACCAGCTGATATAACCATTTGTTGCATGAAGACCTTGAAAATCTTGTTCATGTTCAGGGTTGAATAACTGCTCAAAATAAGCCTTCCACCTCTCCTTAATCTCAGCATCTCCTGTCAACACTCGTTGATCTTCGTCCTTTATACATTTGACTTGGCTTAAATCTCTGCTTTTCATTTCTCTCATCCTTGCAATCTTATAAATGCCCATTTCTCTCTCTTTAGTACCTAACTTTTGATAAATCCCTTCTAAGGCTCTGCCACGAGCTACACTAATAGCCTTATTTGCCTTTTTCTTAGCCCTCTTATATTCCTCAAAGGCCTCGCTATTAACCGCATTCGGTAACTTTTTATAACATTCCCTCTTAGCCTTAATAACTTTTTGAACCTCCTCATCCCACCACCATGCATCGTGCGGTCAAGGCCTTGCCCCTTTAGAGATCCCAAGCAATTTACTACCTGCTTTCTTAATGCCACCTTCCATTTTTGTCCACAAGTCCTCTGCACTAGCCTCAAGATTCCAAATGTCTTCCTTTAGTAACTCCTCCTTAAAGGTACCTTGAGCTAGGTCTTTCAATTTCCACCATCTTATCCTTGATTCCAATACTTTCTTATCATTCCTCCAGCTACTTTTATTCTTAACATCTAAAACCACAATACGATGTTGCGCCATCAATGCTTCACCCGGAATGACCTTGCAATCCTTACACTTACTTTTGTCCCGTCTTCGAGTAAGTATGAAGTCTATTTGACTTTGGGTTCGTCCACTCTTAAAGGTAATCAAGTGTGACCCCCTTTTTTCAAAGCAGGTATTTGCCAGCACTAGATCATAAGCCACCGCAAAATCCAAAATGCTCTTTCCCTCCTTATTCCTGTTGCCAAAACCATAACCCCCATGGACCCTGTCATAACCATTACTGTTCTTACCAACATGTCTGTTAAGGTCCCCACCAATGAAAATTTACTGATTATCCGGAATACCTTGCATGATTTCATCCATATCTTCCCAAAACTGAACCTTGGATGCTCCGTCCAAACCTACTTGGGGAGCATAAGCACTAATAACATTAATAGTGTCATCTCCCAAAACAAGCCTCAAAGAGATAATCCTGTCTCCCTTTTTCTTCACTTCCACCACCTTGTCTTTAAGCGTAGGCTCAATAATAATGCCCACATCATTCATATTGTTATCCAAGCCACAATACCACAACTTATATCCTGAGTTACCAATCTCTTTTGCTTTATTTCCCTTCCACCTGATTTCCTGCAATCAAGCAATACTAACCTTCCTTCTTTTCAAAGTATCCATAAGCTCTATAGACTTCCCAGTCGGAGTGCCAATATTCCAACTATCTAATCTTAATCGACTCCCTTGGACTTGCTTCTTTAGCCACTTTCGTCCATAATGCGGTAGCCCTTTCCTGTCTGACACCACATCCGGGCGCTGATATGGCGGGACTAACTTCTTTACCCATACCCGTCCATGGCATGGGAACCTTTGCTCATACTCTACCACACCCAGGCGTCGATGTGATGGAACCCCTTGCTCATTTAACACTACACCCGGGTGCCGATATAGAGCGTGCCTAGGTGAGCACGTCCCAACGGTATAATGATAGCTTTGAGGATCCATAAAAAGTTTGGCAAAATTTTTACACTAGCCGCCAACCTACCGCAACCCTCCTCCTTTATCCGGGCTTGGGACCGGCTACGATAATCGCAGGCGGAGTTATATATATAAATATATATAAAATTATATATATATGGAGTGGGGTGAGGTCACGGGTTCGAGTCGTGAAAACGGTCTCTTGCAATTAATTGCAAGGAAAGGCCGTGTATAAAGACCCAATTGGTCCGACCCTTCCCCGGACCCCGCTCATTGCGGGAGCATTCGTGCACCGGGCTGCCCTTTTTTTTTATGGAGTGGGGTGAGGGGAGGAGTGGTCCATTGCCCCCCCCCCCCCCCCCCCCCCCCAAAAGACTGCCCCCGGTGTTTTTTTTTTTTTTTGAGGGAGGAGAGTTCCATTGTCCTCTCAGGACCCTCTTGACAGAGGCTAATGATTCAGTTCTTTCAGCTATCATTAGAAAGGAAAAAAGAACAGCGTACATGAAAGTTGTGTATGTTTTTGCCTCGTGTTTTCGCATTAGAACAATGAAACAGATCACCAAACACATATGAAAAGCGTCTTCATATATTCAACCAAAACACAAAGCTTCAAAAAATTCTACAAAAGTTAAAAATAGAAAATAAAAATAGAAAGGTGGCATTTTGAAAGAATTACTACCTCAGCATGAAGACCTTTTTTCTTGCAAAGAGCTTTAAGAGAAGCATTGCACTTTATTTTCTTCTCGCTAAAGTGTTGAAGAATTGTTGAAGTAGAGTGTACAAGGTCATCAGGTTCAGCATCTTGAAAATCTTACAAACCAACTGCAGACTGTCGTATTAAAACAAAATGCAGAATTATAGTAAAAAAGAGTTGAAATTCAACATGAGGACAAAAAATGAATAAACAAAGCTAAACAACCATCTAGGTCATGAAAACAGGTGACCACATGCATCTTCTCACTTCATGTTATCTGATTCTTATATGTTCTTATATATGCCTCTTCTCACTTCATGTTATCTTTCCTTTCTTTTTTTCACCTACCTCCCACAGCTTCGAAAGAATTCCATGCCAATAGTCACATGTGTGCTACAAATATAGCCAGGAATAGCATTATGTACATGCCTGAATGCCATATACAGAGAAAAGCTCTATGCTCACGATCTCCAACCTGTAGAGAGTTGAGCCTCTGCTGTGTCCATCATTTTTGGAGCTAAAGCTCAAGAAATCAGCATCTAAACAAGTTAAAAGGACAAATAAGATTGAATAATCCCAAAAGATATGACAAGTATGCTTGCAAAATAATAACTAATAATAAAGACAATGAATAATGAAAATTTTCCTATTTAACATTGAAATCTATAGTAAATATATCATTGTCATTAATCATACTAGTTCCAGATATCAAGCATGCTTTTCAATTCTCATCCCAGGAAATTATTTAGTGCACCGTCACTCACAGTCAAGTGGACTTCACCCTGAAATTATGGTGGATAGGTCCTACAACATTGTGAGAGATGATGCACTATTTGTACCCAATAATTTGCTCTCATCCTTTACACAGCAAAAAATAAAATTGAAACTGCCACTGAAGAGGATTGGTTGCACAGCGTGCCATGCTAAATGCTGAAAGATCAAAATGCTAATGAATTCATTGTAATGACATAGATGACTCCTTTTCATAGACATCTCAACAAAATCACACAAGCAAAATCCAAATCTAGCAAAATTGAGAGCTTAAGATAGCAATAGGTGCAATTGCTAGAGTCCTAGGAGCATCGACCACATTTCATTATCTCAATAACCCCACCACCATGATTCAGTTTAAGCTACGCCAACTAAGATGGTTAAGTTAGATTCATTTTAGTTTCTTAGTAAAAATGGATGATCGTGTTCTGCCAAAATAAGAGAATACTAAGCCATGGAATTCCTCAATTCTAACACAAGGCACTTATTATATTAATCTAATACATTTTGCAAATAAAATGTGACTATTAAGCATGGCCACAAGATACCTTTCCAGTCTGAATTATATTCATCACTATCTTCACAATTAAAGAATCTTCTCAAGTATGATTCTTCATCGGCAAAAGCAGGTCTGAGGCACCCCACAATGGAAACACCATTTGATGGGTAGTCTATTTTTCTATCATATTCCATATCAATTGCCTGCGAGAATCAAAATCTTAACACATTAAAAAGTAAGAAACAAAAGAAATTTCCAAGCTCCTCTAATCCAAGATAATCTACATAGTGTTTGAGTAGCAGAGTTGAACAGAAAACCAAACAAAGGCATTTTAGAATTACAGCTTTGATCTATGGTAAAATAAAATGACACAGCATCCATTTGTTTAGTGCAACAAACGGACCAGTGATCCACTTACAATTATCACAACTACACGGCTAACCATGTCTTGGGCCACAATGCTGGCTATCAAATTACAACAATCAGAGCACATATTAGATTTAAACTTTGCTCAGCAAACTAGCAAAATAATAATTAATAAAAAAATGCAAGTAACTTGAACAAGACGGAAGAATGTCTATTTTCTTTTGTTCATAGTTTAGTCACTAAAAGAATTTATGATGGCCATGATAAGAAGTAAAAGATTATAAGAATTGAGAAAATATGAAAGTTTAAACATAATATACAAAAATAGTCCACTAGATTTTTTGTGCAACAGCTGGCTTCTAGGTTATTTATGTGGACCATCTTACTAGGGAGACTATCACAAATTTTTTAGGGATGAAGTCTGTTGATCATCATACTCTGTATTTGGGTCTTCCTACTACAGTTGGAAGGTTAAAGCGAGCAATTTTTTATAAGCTCAAAGACAGGATGGGGAGCAAAGTTTCAGGTTGGAAGGAGAAATTTTTAACATGGGCCGGCAAAGAAGTTTTAATCAAAACACTGGCACAGGCAATACCAAATTATGTGATGCAATGTTTCTTGTTACCCATCTCTATATGTGATGACTTTCGGGAGATGATTAGTAATTTTGGTGGGGACAGCTTCAGGAGGAAAGGAAGATGCATTTATGCAATTGGGCTCAATTTTGTAAATCGAAGGATGAAGGTGGATTGGGTTTCCGAGACTTTCATTGTTTTAACTTGGCATTATTAGCGAAACAAGGATGGCACTTAATGACTCAACCACATTCATTGGCAGCCTGTATCATCAAAGCAAAGTATTATCCGACCTCTGATTTCATGCATGATGAAAAAGGTTTTCTCCTAGCTATATTTGGAGAAGTATCCTAGAAGGTAGAGAGGTGCTTAAATATGGACTTAGATGGCAAATTGTTGATGGAACATCTGTTAGGATTTGGGGAGATCCATGGATTCCTTAATCAATTTTTTTTTTCAGATTATATCTCTATGTAATCACCTATCTCCTGAGGCTAAGGTTTTAGAATTAATTGATTTCGAAACTAAGAGTTAGAAGTAGGATTTAATTTTAAATATTTTGCTGCCTGTGGATGTGGAGAGGATTAAACAAATCCCTTTAGGAGTTGAGAAAAAGGAGGATTTCTTAGTGTGGCATCATAATTCAGCAGGGCACTACATTGTTAAAAGTGGCTATAAGGTGGCTTGCCATGCTTCGTTCTCTAACATCTCTTTGGCTTCCTCATTGGCTGATAATGGTGGCTTTTGGAAAAAATTGTGGTCAATTCCTGTCCCACCTAAATTTAACAGTTTTATTTGGCAGGCTACTCTGAATATCCTTCCTACCAGACAAGTATTACATAATAGAATCCAGTCTATTATCAAGCAATGTGCTTTTTGTTTGGAGGACAAATCTATTGCCCATTTGATTAAAGATTGACTTAAGTGCATTTTTGTTTAATCAGCTACTGTATCTGGAAAGCTAGAAATAAATTCATACCTGAAGGGAAAGAGCTGAATCTTTCAACAATACTTTTTGCAGCAGATAATATGATGGCTGCAGAAGTTCACGTGGACAAATCGATTCTATCGATTCCTAATTAGGTGATGAATCTCCCTTCATTAAGATGGCAGCCTCCTTCTTCAGATGTCATTAAGCTAAATTGCGATGCTGCTATATTAGATGATGATATAGTTAGCTATGGATGTGTATACAGAGACAATAGTGGAGATGTTCTTGCTTGTGCTTTTAAGAAAGTTCACAGGATCTTTAATTTTTATCTGCCTGAAGCTTCTGCTGTATGTTTTAGATTGGTATAGATAAGGATCTATGTTTTTCAACAATTATTATTGAAACTGATTGCAAATATGTTATTGATAAGTTACAGAATGAAGAATTCTTTTGAAATGGGTTGCGAGCATTCCTCGATGATTGCATCTTCCTCAGCAAACTTTTTTCCTCGTGTCGGTGGTCCTTCACTCCAAGAACTAGTAATCAAGCCACTTTTTCTTTGGCTTGATACCCAGGTTCTACTACTGATGAAATTGTGTGGATTGAAGAATTTTCTCATTGTATTGCTGTTTCTTCAGCTGCTAATGCTCAATTTTCCAATCCTTACTAAAAATTTCTATTGATTATCAAAAAGAAAAGCATGTAAATCCATCCTTCTTGTCTTTTTCCACTGGGTGTGGCTTCACAGCAAAAATGACTGCCATGCCCTCTTCCTTTAGATGGAAACATTCTAAGCCTATTAAATTCATTAATTCTCTCTCTTTCTCTCTCTATAAAGAAAAAAAAAACAAAATCACTCTACTTTTTTAAATTATAGAATAGATATTCAAATTTTAATTAATCTTTAGTTTATATAAGAACATTTTTTAATAAAAAAATTTAAAATCATATGAGCTTAATAATGTATCTCATTAATAATAATTAGTATGATTATTAGGGTTCTGAAACAGCTTATACTTCTCATGCTAAGGAACTCTTATAACTTAAATATAGGTATCGAATTTGAATATCTAGTTATGTAGTTAGGTTAAAATTCGATAGAGAAAGTTTTATTCAGTTTGACTTTGACAGAATGATTTACAAAAAAAAAATCAAATCAAATTATTAATTTTGATTCTGATTTGGAATCAATACTATAATCAAATTGATTTTTTACAATTTAAATTTTAATTCACTATAGCTTACTTTGGAAGGGTGTAAAATTTAAGTGGATAGATCAGTGTCAGGCGAGGTTTGATTAGTTAAGAGACATGTTGATGCAAGCTCTTATCCTCACTCTACCTGTGGAAGGTAAACCATATGTGATATACAGTGATACTTCATATAATGGTTTAGAATGTGTTCTGATGCATGAGAGTAGAGTTATTACTTATGCATTGAGATAGTTGAAGCCCTATGAGTTAAACTATCCAACTCATGATTTGGAGTTGGCAGCCATAGTATTTGCATTAAAGATTTCACAACATTATTTATATGAAGAGAAATGTTTCATATATACTAATCATAAAAGTTTAAAGTATTTAGGTCCATAAGGAGATGAATTTTGGCAGGGATGATGGTTGGAGCTGATAAAAGATTATAATTGCTTGATTGAATACCAACATGATAAGGCAAATGTGGTTATAGATGTCTTCAGTCGAAAGTCCATGGCGGGGTTACTGCCAATTCTCTCTGGTTGTTAGTTGAGTTAAGAGCTTTGCATGCTAGATTTAAGGTGGCTGATGACAGGGCCATTATGGATCAGTTGAAGGTGAGCCCATTGTTAATTGATCATATTAAAGAAGCACATAGGGCAGATGTGAAACTCCAGAGGAATGTAGAGGTTTGTTATAAGGAGGAGAGTCATGATTTTCATGTTAGAGATGATGGCAGCTTATAGTACATAGATCGGTTGTGTGTTCCTGATGATGTTGAATTGAAAAAGAAGATTCTTGTGGAGGCACATCAGTCTCATTATGTTATGAACCCTGGGAGTACCAAGATATATCAAGATTTAAAGAGGCATTACTAGTGGTTAGATATGAAGAGGGACATAAAGGAATTTGTGTCCAGATGTCCTACTTGCCAGAGAGTGAAAGTTGAACATCATGTTCCTTCCGGGTTGTTGCAGCTATTATCAATTCCCGAGTGAAAATGGGAACGAGTGACTATAGACTTTGTAGCGGGGATACCTTTGACGTAGAAGAAGCATGATGCAATCTAGGTAGTAGTGGACAGGATGACGAAGTTAGTTCACTTCCTTCTAGTAAAGATGGATTATTCTCTTGATAAACTGGCTGAAATATATGTGAATGAGATTGTCAGATTACATGGAGTCCTAGTTTCTTTAGTATTAAACTAAGATCTAAGATTCACATCCAAATTTTGAAAGAGTTTGCAAGATTCCTTAGGTACTCAGTTACATTTCAGCACTGCTTTTTATCCATAGACAGATGGACAGTCAGAGAGAGTGATACGGTTCAGGAAGATATGTTGAGGAGTTGTACCATTAAGTTTACTGAGGGCTAGGATAGGCACTTACCTTTGATTGAATTTGGCTATAAAAATAGTTGCCAATCCAGTATTAGGGTGGCACCTTATGAGGCCTTATATGGCAGAAAGTGTAGAACACCATTTGTGTTGGGATGAAGTCCGAGAAGGAAAACTAGTAGGCCCTGATTTGATAAAAAAAAATAGAAGAAAATGTTAAGGTAATTCGGAATCAATTGAAAGCAGCTTCAGACTGACAAAAGTCCTACTCAAATTTGAAAAGAAAATATATAGAGTTCAGTGTAGATAATAAAGTGTTCTTGATGGTGTCTCCTTGGAAAGGGATACTGAGATTTGGTAGGAAGGAAAAGCTAAGTCCTCGTTTCAATAGACCGTATGAGGTACTGGAGAGAGTTGGAAAAGTTGTAAATAAACTAGCTTTGCTACCTAAGTTGCACAAGATTTATAATGTCTTCCATGTCTGTATGCTTCGGAGGTACATATTAGATTCGTCTCATGTATTGTCAGTTGAATTCATAAAGGTGAATCTGAATTTGACCTACGAAGAGAAACCAGTGACGATATTGGTACGAAAGGTGAAAAATTGAGGAACAAAAAGATGTCACCAGTTAAAGTTTTATGGAGAAATTATTTTATTGAGGAATCGACATGGGAGAGCGTGAAGATCATACGGAACAAGCCCTCAACTTTTCAAGAGTTAATATTAGATAATTTCGAGGATGAAATTCTTTAAAGGGTAAAGAGTTATAAAGCCCCTAGTTTTATTAAATGTAATTAAATTCATTATTTGGAACCGTTAAATGAGGTGTTAGAAGAGGAAAAATATTAATATATATTGGGTATATGTAAAATATACCTAAAGTATAAATTTTCACTAAAAGACAAAAGTTGATAAGAAGTAAAATGGTAAAGTCAAAGTAAAAAGTGTAAAAAGGTATAATATTAAAAAGTTAAAAAATCAAAATTAAAATATTTTTAGCTGGAAGATAAAAAATATCTTAATTAATAATTAAATAATTAATTATATATTCATATGGCTAGAAATAAAAGAAAAATAAAAGTCAAAATTCATTTTTCATCATCATCTTCTTCTTCTTCTCAAGGGTCAAACTCCATTGTTGCCCAAGGGAGGATTTTTGCTTCTTCACCACATCAAAATTTACAAGATTTTTCAAGGAATTAGGATAGTCTTGAAGAAATCACAAGAAATAGATAAGTTTCATTTAATTTTGAGAAGCTTTTCTTGAAAAGTATGATTATGTAAATTTTGAATTTTTGAAGGAGGATTCTATAATTGTTTAAATGGTATGGGATGAAGTTATTTTGATCTGTAAATAAAGATTTTAAGGTTGGATGATGAAAATGAATAAGTTTGGTTAAAGTTTGGGAGAAGAAGAATAAAAATTTAGGTTTTGATGAGATTTTTGGATAGAATTGATGTAGTTGGAATTAAATTGGTTAAAAGGTGTTAGAATGGGTTCTAATGCCATTTTTGAACTTTTATTATGGTTTAGAATTGGTTAGAACGGAATCCCAAAATTAAAGTATATTTGGGAAAATATTAGAAAATTGATAGAATTGTGATCATTGAAGTTTGATAGGTTAAAATGGGTATAATTATGTTTCTAATGATTGATTTTAATCTATAATTTGATTTAGGACCAAGTTAAGTGGAGTTATAAAATTAAAGTGTTGAAAAGCATTGGTGAAACATGGTGTTGGAAAGTAATAGTGCATTGGATTTTGGCATATTTATAGGTATGTACATACTTTGATTTTGTATATTTCATTTGCATTTGATTTCGCCACCGATTTTTTCGTCGTAGATTTTTATTTATTATATATATATATATTAACTTTATTAATATTACCTTTTTTATTTTTATTAAAAATTATAAATAATAAATACTAAAATAAATATTATTTAATTAAAATATCACAAAATTATTTTGAACTATATAAAAAATATTGGACCAGACTGGGTCAAAAATTAAGGGTCTACAGAGCATTGGAAGATAAATTGTCTCAAGCTAAGTAATAAAAGCAAATCTGATAAAGGAAAAGCTGTCGTGAATTCAAATATAGCTGAGTGTGATGCCGAAGACTCAAACCTTTCATTAGCTGTTGTGTCATCAACAAGCTCTTTTAGTGTATGGCTACTTGATTCTGGTTAAGTTATCATATGTATCCTAATCAGAATTGGTTCTTTTGACTTTAGAAAACTAGAAGGAGCAACTGTTTACGCAGCAAATGATAGTCCATGCATGATTAAAGTGATTGGTTCAATTTAATTGAGGAATCGTGACGGATCAATCATAACTCTAATAAAGGTCTGATATGTACTAAGTTTAAAGAAGAATCTCATCTCTGTAGAAGTCCTAGAATCAAAGGGCTTCATTGTAAATGCAGCAAATGGAGTAATAAAAATCATCTCTGGTACAATGGTGATAATGAAAGGAATAAGGAAAAATAATAACTTGTATTACTATCAAGATAATACAATTATTGGGACAGCAACAGTAGCTTTCAGTGATAATCAAGAGTTGAAAGCAACCAGATTATGGCATATGCATTTGGGATATGCTGGCGATAAATCCTTGAAACTTTTGTCAGATAAAGGATTATTAAAAGGAGTGCAACCCCATAAGTTAGATTTTTGTGAGCATTGTGTCAAAGGCAAGCGAACCAGAGTAAAGTTTGGTACTATAATCTATGATACCAAGGGTATTTTAGACTATGTTCACTCAGATGTGTGGAGCCTTTCCAAGATAGCTTTAATAGGAGAAAAGCACTACTTTGTAACTTTTATTGATGATTTCTCTCGGAGAGTATGGGTGTATACTATGAAGACAAAGGATGAAGTGTTGAGAGCTTTCCTCGTATGGAAAAAGATGGTGAAAACTCAGACAGACAGAAAAATTAAATGTCTCCGCACAGATAACAGTGGAGAGTATAAAAGTGATCCATTTTTGAAATTCTGCCAAGATGAAGGTATTGTTAGACATTTCACAGTTAAAGATACACCACAATAGAATGGGGTGGCAGAAAGCATGAACCAAAAATTAGTAGAGAAAGTCCAGTGTACTCTGTCCAATGCTGGGTTGGGCAAACAATTTTAGGCTAAAGCTGTAACTTATGCATGTCATCTCATTAATAGCTTACCATTAGTTGCTATTGGTGGTAAAACACCTTTGGAGATATGGTCTGAAAAACCTGCTATTGATTATGATTCCTTACGTATGTTTGATTCCACTGCATACTACCATGTTAAGGAATCAAAGTTAGATTCGGAGGCAAAGAAAACTCTCTTTATGAGGATCACTACTAATGTGAAAGGACTTCGCCTTTGGTGTTCAGAAATAAAGAAAATAATCTTTAATAGAACTGTTACCTTTGATGAGTCTACCATATTGAAAAAGGTGACAAATAAAATTGTTCAGCAGACAGATAGTACTCCACAGCAGGTGGAGTTTGAAAGAAGAATTGTTGACCCAGCAACAGACACTCCTGCGGTAGAGATGGAGTTGGATGAAGAAGAGGTTTCAACCCAAGAACCCCCACAACAACAAGAATTTATTACAATAAATAGGCTATGACGAGAGATTCACAAACCTGCTTGATTTGATGGTATGGTGGCTTATGCATCTCTAATTGCAAATGATGGCATTCCTAACACTTACAGTGAAGCTGTCCAAAGTTTAGAAAATGAGAAGTAGAGGAAGGCCATGGATGATGAAATGTAGTCCCTTGAAAAAAATTAGACATGAAAGCTAGCTAATCTACCTAAGAAAAAGAAGACAATTGGATACAAATGGGTATATATAAAGAAAGAAGGATTTCCTAATAAGAACTTTATTCGCTACAAGGCATGGTTAGTAGCTAAAGGCTATACTCAGATCGAGGGAATTGATTATTATGAAGTATTTTCTCCAGTTATAAAATATTCCTCCATTAGAATTTTATTTGCCTTGGTAACACAATTGGATTTAGAACTCATTCAACTTGATGTAAAAACTACATTTCTACATGGAGACTTAGAAGAGGTAATCTATATAACTCATCTAGAAGGGTTCAAGGTTGCTAGAGAAGAAAAATGGGTATGCAAATTGGAAAAATCATTGTACGGATTGAAACAATCTCCGAGGCAGTGGTACAAGCGATTTAACAATCTTATAATAAGGCAAAAGTACATAAGAAGCAAATATGATCACTATGTGTATTTGCACAAGTTACAAGATGGATCTTTCATATATCTTCTCCTGTATGTTGATGATATGCTGATAGCTTCAAAGAATCTAGAAGAAATGGAGAAGTTGAAGGCTCAACTGAATCAGAAGTTTGAAATGAAAGACTTGGGTGAAGCCAAAAAATTTTTAGGCATGGAGATATACAGAGATAGGAAGAGAGGAAAACTTTGTTTGAATCAGAAATAGTATCTGAAGAAGGTATTACATCATCTTGGTCTAAATAAAAAGTCAAAACCTATAATTAAACCGCTTGCACCTCATATGAAGCTCATCTCATCTTCATCTCCTAAAAATAAAGTGGAACGGGAGTACATGTCTAAGGTTTTCATATGCAAATATTGTTGGTAGCTTGATGTATGCTATGGTGTGTACAAGGCCAGACATTTCACAAGCAGTTGGAGTTGTGAACAGGTATATGCATGATCCTGGTAAGGAGCATTGATAAACTGTGAAATGGATTCTATGATATATTATGGACACTGTAGATATTAGATTAATATTTGAGCGGAATGAGAAAAATGGTCAATATGTAGTTGGATACTGTGATTCTGACTATGTTGGTGATTTGGATAAACGTCGATCAACTACTGGTTATGTGTTTATACTTGCTAAGGGGCCAGTTAGTTAAAAGTCTATGTTACATTCAATAGTTGCCTTATCCACTACGGAGGCAAAGTACATGGTAGTATCAGAGGCTGTTAAAGAAGCAATTTGGCTTCAAGAGTTGCTTGGTGAACTGAAAATTAGACAAAAGCACATTCAAGTACATTGTGATAGTCAAAGTGCTATTCATTTAGCAAAGAATCAAGTTTATTATGCAAGGACAAAGCAAATCAATATTCTATATCACTTTGTACATGAGATTTTGGAGGAAGGTAAAATATTACTTCAGAAAATTTAGACTGCTGATAATCTCACAGACATGTTGACAAAAGTGGTGATAGTTGTCAAGTTCAACCATTGTTTGAACTTGATTAATGTTTTGAAAAATTGAAGATGGGGGCTTTATAGCGCATTTGAAGACACTACTGATAATAGTTTCTTTTGAGAGAAGATTTGCAAATTGTAAATAGAAAATAGCCAAGATGGAGAATTATTGTTTTGGCATTTATCTATCATGAAAATTCACTAACCATTTTTGGAGTCTAAATTAGAGGTGCCTAACTTAGGTAAATAGAAGTGAAAAATAGAGGTGTTTAATTTAGATAAATGAAAGTAAAAAATTGAGGTGTCTAATTTTATCAACATAATTTTTGAAGCCTATATAAACCCCTTAACTCTCATTTGAAAGATATTTCAAAATTAAGTCTTTTCTCTTTCTTTTATAATTAATCTTTGATATTAGTGAAATTATTTTGGTAGTGTCAAAGGACGTAGACAAAATTGGCCGAACCTCATTAAATTTTAGTGTTCTTTTTATTATTTATTTAATAGCTATTTTAGGTATAGTTGTGGTGGTATTTTGTGCTATTAATTATATGTCTAGAAAAATTTTGTCTAAGGAAAGACTTTGTATTTAAGCATATCCATTGTGACCTACTTCTCTTTCCTTGAAATATTTCTGGTATAATTAATTAGTACAATTGTTCACACACTATACATATTATTGGTAAAAAATTAATCTAATTTTCACAACAATAGAAATATGAAAATCCAATTCCTTATGACCTTTTGACTTATGGTCAACTGATCAGTGTAGTTCAAAAGGAATGATTAAAACTTTGTCAAAATATAAAATTAAAAAATATTTAAATTTTAAAATGAAAAAAAAAACTAAACAAGAATTAAGATCATTTTATAAACAGTTTGATTATAGTATAATCAAATATTATAAAGATTGCCAAAAACATTGTTATAAAACTTATAAAAAATCTTATAAAAAGAATTATAGAAGAAAATGTCATAAAGAAGAGTGTTATAAAAAATCTAAATATAATAGATCCAAAAAATATAGCAATAAGAAATATATATATGTGTGTGTTTTTTTTTTTAAGCTTGACCCCCCGAAATACGGTTTTATGAGGATCGAACCCCTGCCCTCTCAATTGAGAGTAACAACAGGTGGCCAACTGAGCCACCCCAGTTGGTTATATATATATATATATATTAATCTTTTAAAACTCGAACCTTGTAAATCATTTTTAAGGTTCGAACCCCTAACCTCTCCTATTGAGAGTAACATCAGGTGGCCAGTTGAACTACCCCAGCTGGTTATATATATGTGTGTGTGTATATATATATATATATCTTTTGGCTTATATATATAGGTAAGAATTTTTTTTTTTGAAAAATAAGATTAATAACGATGTCTACCAAACTGATATAGACTTGTTCCTGTTCCTTTTGTAAAAACATACGTGAGAATGAATTAGGATTAAGCTCTCAGTTCAGCATAAGACTAACAATTGTTAAAACCAAACGTAATTCAAAGCTTTCTATTCTTTATTGACATCAAACACAAAATTTTGTATTCTTTTTTCTTGCTTCTAAAAGATAATTGCGAGTTGTTTTCAGGGATGTCATAATATTAATTTCATTCATTCTTTTTAGTATTTATTTTTAAACGGAATACTAATATTACATGTTGGATTTTGTGCATCGCGTGAAGTTTAATTTTTTCTATTTGATTAAAAATATATTATTAATATTAAAGTTTAAATTTTATTTTTTTATTAGACTAATGAAAAGTTAATTATTTTTTAAGTTTAATTTTTTACGATAACTCCAACTCAAAACATAATCACAATTATAGTATAATTGAATTAAAAATTCATTAATAAGATAAAATAATGATAAAAAATATAGATATGATATGTCCACAAATATATAAATTAAAATTATAAAATATTGAATTAATAATAATTAAGATATATATTAGGACTACAAATTCGCTTAAATATAATAAATAGAGCTTTTTTTACTTATTATTATTAACAAAAACAAAAATATAAAATTTATTGAATATTATATATAAGTAGATAGTTAATTTGAAAAATTAAGTTTGTTACTTTCTTTAATTATTTGTAAACAATATTCTGATATTTCATGCTAAAATAATGGATGTTATAGCAAATTTTTCTTGCATTAGTATTTATATTCTTATGATGATATTGGAAAAATAAAGCATGTTTAGATAAGGAGCAATATATTAGTAATCTCATATTTATTTTTTCATAAATAACAATAATTTTTATATTACAAAGAAAATTTTATTCACAACCAAACACAATAATTTGACATTTGTTGAATTATTTGCATGAAACTTTGTTGAATTATTTGCATGAAACTTTACTTTCACAGAAAATGACTTCATAACAAATGTTGAATTTTGTCAACCAAAGATATTATATAGCTCCATTCACATACACTAATAAACATTGCCCTTTATTACCCTATAATAATATTCATGTTAAATTAATTTCATCACACCCACATCATCCATGTTACAAATTTTAATTATCATAAATATTAAAATTGTTATCATGATTTTTTTTTTAAATTTTAACTTCTAATTTTGTTCGAACTTTTGATTTTTTTTCAATATTATAAACATCTCTAATATCATATCAAATGAAATTATTTGTATAAGAGCGTGTTACAAGTTGTACTAGTTTATTCCAACCCTGATATACCTGTTACATACTGTCGTACTTTATTCTAACTCTGATATTTTCAAATATAAGTGGCCAATAATATATATAGTCTAATATGATAAGTTTTTTTTTTTAAATAATTTTAAGTTGATTTCACACTAATGGTACGGGTTAGGCATACAAATTCATTAAATAAGATTAAGAGTCAAGAATAAGTGGCTTAATTACGCCCATCATCTTTAATCTTTTACTTTATTCTATTAAAATTTTTAAATTTTATTTTAAAAAATAAAATTTTAAAATTTTTTATTTTGTCTTAATAAAATTCTTAAGATTATTTTTCGACAATTAAAATATGACATAACAGTCACGTATTGTCATATATACATATATTTATTCATATTCTTATATTTAAAATATTATTTATTTATTCTTTAATTTACTAATAAAATTTATAATTCAAGAATTTAATTTATTTTTATCCATGAGTATTTTTTTATTCTAAAGTTAATATATATATGTATATTTATTTCTATTCTTATTACAATTAATTAACCAACTAATAAATAACTATATATATATATATATTAATAAAAGTTTTTAAATATGACTAAATGATAACTTTAAATTTACTAATCAACAATTAATCACCAATTCACCAATTTCATTAATTTATTCTAAAATTTACCAATAAATATTTACTACTCAAAAATTAAAATTTTAAATTATAATTTATATACACGTATGTATACTTAATATTCAAAAATTTTTAAAAAATTTTCATTCTAATTGCAACTATTTAATTAATAAATAAATAGCAACTATAATTATTATTTTTTAACAAATAATTTATTTTAATTAATTAGTAAAATAAATAATTCTAATAAACAACTAAATAATAATAAAAAATTTTAATCTGAGTGTGAAGATTAAAAAAAATTATTTTTGATTTTTTTAATATTCTATAGAAATATTCTATGTCTATGCTAAATAATTTTTTTATTTTCTATTTATATATATTTTTTATATTTTATGCTAAAAATAGATAAAATAAATAACTATGTTATAGTAAACTAAAAATTATAGTAAACTAAAAAATTATATTATAGAAACTATATTATAGAAATTTATTCTCTATTATTATTATTATAGAAATACAGATAGAAATAGAAAAATTCTATGTATATAATATAAATAAAAAATTTTAATCTAACTTAGTAATTTACTAACTAAATTTTAATTTAATATTTTTAATTCATAATCATTAATGATAATAATAATTATAAATTTAAATTAAATATTTATTTATATATATATTTTTTGTTACTATTTTACTATTCATCAAATTTCTAAATATTTACACTAAATTAGTAAATGAGATATTAAATTGAAGCTCATGAAAAGAGGATTTCAAAAATACCCGAGTTGTAAAAAAAAAGAGATAGAAAAATGGTCAAAATAGTCATAAAAAAGTTACACCGGCAAGAGCTCTAAGCAGCGTTTCGAGCAGCACGTGCAACGTGCTTTAGCAGCCATTTATGGTGATTTAGATGTTGTTGGAAAGCTCGTCAAGTGTACTACCACTGTGGCTGGCGAGTGTCGTCGGTCGATGGCCGAAAAGCAACGAATGAAAGAAAAAAATAAAAAGTGTTAACTAAATTCTCTCCCTCTCTTTCTCTGTTCACGTATCTCTCTTGATATCTCTATCTCTTCAAATTGTTTCTTACAGTTATTTCTCACATATTCTCATCTCTCTCCCTATGTAGGCTTAGTTGACATATATTAAGTTTTTATAAAGAAGCTAACTACTGTCAATTATTCTAACATTGATTTATTTTTTTTCCACCAACATCAATTATTATTACTTTAATAATTTTAATTTTTTAATTTAATTATATATGTATATATTGTCTTCCATTATCTTTAATAATGCTAACTTTAATAATTATATTATATTATATTTAATTATTTATATTTTATTTTAACCGCTATTATTATATCAAACTTTCCCACTACTTTAGTTATTAATTCAATAATATTTTAAATTATTATTATTAATTATTATTATTATTTTACAGGCTATTATAAGAATCGAAACGACTATTTATTCTTTTTATTTGATTTATATTTATTCTTTTTATTTGATTTACTCTATAATTAGAATTTGATTTTCTTTAAAACTATTTAAATTATAACAAGACTAGAATCGAAATCAATAGTTATTTGAGGTATTTTTATTTAAAAATAAAAAAAATTAATTTAATTTTTTAAGAAAATAAATTTATTTATTTAAAAAATCAAAGATATTATAATTAGGAAAAACATGAAAAAAATATTAAATTGATTGCATTTTATTTTAAACATCTGGTTTAATTTTATTAAAAAAAGAAAAAATAAATTTATTTTATTTAAATTAGAGATATTCATAATTAAAAAACCAAATTAATTATGTTTATTTTATTCTAAAAAAATTGATTTTAATTTCATTCTCTTAAAAGGTGTTTTTAATTTTTATTTTCATCCAGGAGTTAAAACTGATTTCAAAACTAATTAGAGGAATATCTAATTCTAATATACTTTTAACATATTAAAGGAGTAAACAAAATTGTAGAATTTTTTTTAAAAAAAATTAGAATTGAGTATAGTGTTTTTTCCCAAAATTATATAATATGTCAATTTTTTTTAGCATATCCTGCACTATTTAAAAAATTTTAAAAATATTCTTTTTTAAATTTAATTTTAAAAAATATATTTTATATATTTTTCCCGTAAACTAGATGTGTAGTTCTAGAAATGGGTATTTTCAAAACTAAAAATTGAAAAGTCAATATTTTTACAAGAAAAGATTAAACCAAACTGAAAAGCCGGGACCAGCGTAAGGCTATACCTAAGTACAACCTTATAAGCCTAATTCAAATATATTATTATAGTGCAAAATTACTAAGTTCAATAAATTTATTCTATAATCAAGTCATCAATGGAAATGATACTATTCAAAATCAAGTTCAATAACTAAAACTCAAACTAGATGCAAAGAAACAGTCTACTTCTTATTACAAGAAAAAGGGTTCGGACACGGTCCGCCAAAAAATATCCAGAAATCTCTATGGAGTATAGAAAATATGCAGACGAACCAAAATCCACAACCAACTAGAAGAACCCACAAAGAGAATGACCGAGCTCACTAAAGAATATAACTTCAACCTGCAAGTCAATCTATAAGGGTGTGAGCGTTATTTATAGACGCTCGGTAAGTTCATGAGAGGCAGAGAAACACTAATACAATTTAACAAAGTAATATATATCAAGTAAACATCCACAATAATTTCATACATGATGGTGTATCGGGGTCTACAAAATATAACATCCACCTCCTTCAACCATATTTAAGAACAAGTAGGCACGTGACCCCAAGAGCAAGTAGGCATAAGCCCCAAGAACAAGATCGATATCGATATATAAAATAATCTCCATAATCACAATCCATATCCTCCGTCCCCATTAGACACACCATCGCACAGCACAAGAATATTCAATATCATATCAAGGCATTTAACAAATAGCATACAAGTTTCTCTGTCTCCTATTCACATACGAGGCTAGGGCAAGAAAGGATAATATATCGAAATTAGAAAGAATAATATATACGAAGAGCTTATATATATATATATATATTAGTTTAGTTAGCAAATAGCACATCACAAATATTACACATACACCCATGAACTTACCTGGTATCCAAAGAAAGCTTAGCCAAATCCTCACAACCTACTGACCTTGAGCTTTAGCTGGATTATTGACTAAGAAAAGATAATTACATAGTCCAACAATCAATCCCACTATCTCATCTATCATGAGGGATGCAATGCATGCTATGAATACAAAAAAACCAATACTTAACCAACAATTAACCAAGATAATCCAAAATTAAAAATCAACCTGACTCAACTCAAAATTATGGTTCAACCCAATGGTTAAACCGATCGCACCTCAAAAATACAAAATCAATTAATTACTTAAAATTTATTAGAACTAGAACCTCAACTCAATTTTTATAACTCATATATCAAATAATATCACATCAGTCCCTATGCAAAAATCATAATTCATACCAACACCCAAAACCGATAAAAATTCTTAAGTAGTCCCTATAATTCAAAAATTTTCAGAAAATAATTCCATCATTCAAAAATTCTGGAAAAATTTCAGTAGCTTCTCCAACATCTAAATAACGTGTGTACAAAATTTCAAATTAATCCAAATTTATTTGGTCCCCCAAAAATATTTTACAACATTCTGGTTCTGTTTGAACCACTAAAAATCAGTACAGCAAAAATTATCATAAATCCTTCACATTTCGTTACAACAAAATTATCCAAATAATTTTCTCATATTATAGACATCAGGATGGACAACATATAAAAATTTCATAATTTTTAGAAACCTCTAAGTCCCTCAATTTAATTTTTAAATCGGATTCATACAACCAGTTACCATACTGGCAGCAGTTGAGAAATAAATTTATTTCGAAATATAAACATTTGACCCAGACCTCAAAATATTTTTTATAAACACCTAACATCATATCCTAAAACATATCAAAAATTCAGACCTAGATCATTTACCAATAATGTTTAAAAATTCGACGAAGTTACTGAAATATTAGCAATCATAAGCAGTAATAAATTTTCACTTTAATAATGAATTAAAAATATAAATCAAACATGAAAATTCCAAAATAAATTTCTAGATCAAGTTTAACATCCCTAGAACAGATCCAAATCAAATTTGGTTACAAATCATAAGCCTATTTTCATTAATCTTAAATCCAAACTCAATAACACCAGACACCCTTAAATAATTTAATCTATTTAAATTCATTAAAAATCAAAATCAACCTTAAAATTTTATTTTTAAACATCCTATATATTATACTAACACCACATAACAGAAATCATGCCATGAAGTTGGAAGAAATTGAAAAAAAATTGAAGAAACCTCAAAATCTCGAAACTGCCAGAATTTAGAAGCCAAAACGACAGCCTTCGGTTCCACGCTGGCCCGCCGAACGACACGCTCCGCTCGCAGAACGACAATGCCTCCAGCCCGCAGCTCCGCGCCGAATGACACTCCCGCACGCCGAACGACACTGGCTACCGCGCGTGCGCTCTGACGAAACGAAAGCAGCCCAGTTTTTGAAGAAAATTTATTTTTTTCTCCCCTTTTCTCTCTCTGACGGCACAAAAATTTTTAGACACTTAATTGGGTGACCTAACACCCCTATTTATACAAATTTAAGGTGGTAAATTACTAATATACTCCCAAATTAATTTATTTAATTTAAAAATACCCTAAAACTCTTTAAAAATTCAAAAAAACACCCAACTAACTTATAAAAATTCACAACTAACCCCAAATTCAATTATTTTCAGAATTATTTAAATTAGTTCATTAATTATTTAATTAATTAATTAATTTTAATTTATTTTAATTAAAAATTAATAAATACCCGAAAAATTTTCGAAACACAACCCGTAGCAAAATTATACTTAAAATAACCGTAACGACATCACGATTACCAAAATGACATCAAAAACAGCAAAACGAAACCAAAAAAATTTTCGACCTCCAAAATTACCAAAATACCCCCCGAGGTAAAAAACACAATATTATACTCAAAACAAACATCTCAACACCCATATTATGAAAATAAGCACCAAACGTTATAAAATGCACTCGAATATTAATTGAAAGTAAAATTACCATTTTGCCCCTAGACTCCAATTTTCCCAAAAAATCTAGGGTTTTACAATCTAACCCCCTTAAACAAATTTCGTCCTCGAAATTTTACCCAATAACATACTCATCATCAAAACACTTTTATATTTGAAGTTATACACAAATCCGGAAAGCATACCTCACTTAGCACATGTTGTTATGGTTGATCAGGCCATAACCCCACAATACTAAGCGCTACAGACTGTTCCAGTTTTGCTCCAAGTTATGTTTATTATAAAATCAAATAGAAGCATTTTCTTTTCAACTTCCACTCATCAACCATCATCACAAAAAGTCAAAACTCATGTGTTCAAGTCAAACCCAAATCAACCAAAACCATTACTAATATAACACTTATCCATATGATACTCATCATTCTACCAACAACCCAAAATTATTCAAGAATGACATCCGATATCAACAAACCAAGATTATTCAAAAATGTCTTCCAATAACTAATTTAATAGTAAACTATCATAAATAATACCAGACAAAACACATATACATTTATGATGTACAAAAGATATAATGATGTAATAATGATGTAATGATATGCATGCATATGGTGCTATATCAAGACTATTAATAAACTACACTCTAACCCCCTTAAAAAGATTTCGCCCACGAAATCAATAACGCACCTGAAGACTCAAACAAATGAGGGTATTTTGCTAGCATGAGTTCCTCTGCTTCCCAGGTGCATTCCTCAACAGAATGGTTACGCCAAAGAACCTTTACTGAAGCCACATCCTTTGAACGTAATCGCTTGACCTGACGGTCCAAAATAGCTACAGGCTGCTCCTCATAAGCACAATCATTAGTAATCTCAATGGTCTCTGAAGCCAGAACATGATTGGGGTTCGATACATATTTCCTCAACATCGAAACATGAAAAGTCGGATGCACAGCTGCTAACTCGGGTGGCAAATCTAGTCTGTAGGCAACATCACCGACACGTTCTAGGACCTCATAAGGACCAATAAACCTGGGAGCTAATTTTCCTTTCTTACCAAATCGCATAACACCTTTAAAAGGTGAAACTTTCAGAAACACCCTATCACCAACTGCAAACTCAAGATGCCTTCGCTTAAGATCAGCATAATTCTTCTGTCTACTAAAAGCAGTACGGATCTGATCCTGAATTACCGGTACAACCTGGGCATTATACTGCAAAAGATCGGGACCCTCAATACGATGCTCACCGACCTCCTCCCAATACAATGGGGTTCTGCACCGTCTACCACACAATGCTTCAAAAGGAGCCATACCAATGCTAGCTTGATAACTATTATTATAGGCAAACTCTACCAACGGAAGATGATCTGGCCAACTTCCTTTAAAATCCAGAACACACAATCGTAGCATATCCTCCAAGGTCTGAATGGTTCTCTCCGACTGTCCATCTGTTTGAGGATGAAAAGCCGTGCTATAATGAAGATCTGTACCTAACCCTTTCTGAAGCTTCTGCCAAAACATGGATGTAAATTGAGCACCTCTATCAGATACAATGGAAACTGGTACCCCATGCAGACTCACAATCCGATTAATATACAACTTTGAATATTGAGACACTGTGTACTTGGTATTAACTGGAAGAAAATGCGCTGACTTGGTCAATCGGTCTACAATCACCCAGATCGAATCATAGCCACCAGGAGTCTTTGGCAACCCGACAACAAAATCCATAGTGATTCTCTCCCACTTCCACTCGGGTAGTGGTAACTCTCTCAGTAAACCGGCTGGCTTGTGATGCTCATACTTAACTTGCTGGCAAGGTAAACATTGAGAAACAAACTCCGCAACATCATTCTTCATTCCTTTCCACCAATACATCTGCTTTAAATCTCAATACATCTTAGTAGAACCAGGATGTATAGTGTACTTGGAAGAGTGAGCTTCTTTCAAAATCTTTTTCTTTAAATCATCCACTGAAGGCACACACAACCTTGAACCGAACCGCAAAACTCCTTTTTCATCAACCGAGAATTCTGTGGATTCACCTGACAAGACTTTCTGGCAGATCGTTGACAACTCCTCATCCGTATTCTGCGCTGAAATTATCTCATCAAGGAAATCAGGTTTGACTGTCATATTAGCCAACAATACACCTCTATCACCTTCAATTTCTTTACCAAACATATGAAAAGTTAAACAATCACCTAACAGTTGATGTATCTCCCGTATCAACGATCTTCTAGAAACTGAAATGTGGGACAGACTACCCATAGACTTACGACTTAGAGCATCAGTGACAACATTCGCTTTACCCGGATGATACTGGATGCTATAGTCGTAGTCTTCAAGAAACTCTACCCACCTTCTCTGTCTCAAATTCAAGTCTTTTTGGGAGTATACATACTTAAGATTCTTATGATCAGTGAAGATCTCACAAGTAACTCCATAAAGATAATGTCTCCAGATCTTGAGTGCAAACACAACTACAGCCATTTCTAAATCATGTGTAGGATAGTTTACCTCATGCTTCTTCAGCTGTCTAGAGGCATAGGCGACTACCTTACCATGTTGCATCAACACACAACCCAGACCAACGCCTGATGCGTCACAATAAACAGAATACCCCTCAGTGCCTTCTGGCAACACAAGTACTGGTGCAGTAGTTAATCTTTCTTTAAGAGTAGCAAAACTCTCTTCGCAAGCATCATCCCAAATGAACTTAACACCCTTACGAGTGAGTTTTGTTACAGGTGCGCCTATTCTGGAGAAATCTTTGACAAACCTTCTGTAATATCCTGCTAACACCAGAAAACTCCGAATCTCAGTAACAGTCTTCGGTCTCTACCAATCCATCACTGCCTCAATCTTCTGTGAATCAACCTGAATACCCTCAGCGGATATAACATGTCCCAGAAAGACAACCCTGCCCAACCAAAACTCACATTTGGAGAACTTAGCGTAAAGCTGATGTTCTCTTAAAGTCTGTAACACCAACTTTAAATGATGCTCATGCTCTTCCTTGGATTTTGAATATATCAGAATGTCATCAATGAATACGACAACCAACCGATCAAGATAAGGACTAAACACCCTGTTCATCATGTCCATAAAAGCAGCAGGAGCATTAGTAAGTCCAAAGGACATCACTAGAAATTCATAATGCCCATACCTCGTGCGAAAAGCAGTCTTAGGTATGTCACTCTTCTTCACCCTCAACTGATGATAACCCGACCACAGATCAATCTTGGAGAAAAACTTTGCTCCCTGCAACTAATCAAACAAATCGTCAATCTTGGGCAATGGATATTTGTTCTTCACAGTCACCTTATTCAGCTGTCGATAATCGATATATAGCCTCATTGATCCATCTTTCTTTTTCGCAAAAAGAACTGGAGCACCCCACGGTGAAGTACTCGGTCTGATATATCCCTTCTGCAACAAGTCATTCAATTGCTCTCTCAACTCCTTAAGCTCTGCTGGAGCCATCCTATATGGAGGCATAGAAATAGGATTGGTTCCAGGTACAAGATCAATGGAGAATTCAATCTCTCGTTCCGGTGGTAACCCCGGTAAATCGTTTGGAAACACGTTCATGTAATCTCGTACTGTCGGGATATCTTCAAGTTTCGCTTCTTCCTTGCTCACATCCCGAATAGAAATAAGGTAGGCATTACAACCCTTTCACAATAATCTTTTAGCTCTCATAGCTGAAATTAGCTGACTGGTTGCATTGATTTCAGAACCATAAAGTGTCACAGTCTTGCCGACCTCATATGCAAACACCACTACCTTATCCTTACAGTTCAAATTAGCTCCATGCCGAGCTAAACAATCCATACCCAAGTTGACATCAAATTCTATCACATCTAACACAACTAGATCCACAAGAAGTTCAACATTTTCAACTTTAACAATGCAATCCTTGTATACCTTCAAAGATTCTGCCTCCTCTCTTAAAGGTGTATGAACAACTAATGGCATTTCCATAGGTTCAGATGTAATACTCAGCCTAGATGCAAAACTAGGTGATATGAATGAATGAGTTGCTCCAGGATCTATCAATATGTGTGCATCTAGAGAGCAAATAGCAAATAGCATACAAGTTTCTCTGTCTCCTATTCACGTGCGAGGCTAGGGCAAGAAAGGATAATATATTGAAATTAGAAAGGATAATATATATGAAGAGCTTATATATATATATTAGTTTAGTTAGCAAATAGCACATCACAAATATTACACATACACCCATGAACTTACTTGGTATCCAAAGAAAGCTTAGCCAAATCCTCACAACCTACTGACCTTGAGCTTCGGCTGGATTATTGCCTAAGAAAAGATAATTACATAGTCCAACAATCAATCCCACTATCTCATCTATCATGAGGGATGTAATGCATACTATGAATGCAAAAAGACCAATACTTAACCAACAATTAACTAAGATAATCCAAAATTAAAAACCAACCCGACTCAACTCAAAATTATGGTTCAACCCAATGGTTAAACCGATCGCACCTCAAAAATAAAAAATCAATCAATTAATTAAAATTTATTAGAACCAGAACCTCAACTCAATTTTTATAACTCATTTATCAAATAATATCACATCAGTCCCTATGCAAAAATCATAATTCATACCAACACTCAAAATCGATAAAAATTCTTAAGTAGTCCCTATAATTCAAAAATTTTCAGAAAATAATTTCATCATTCAAAAACTCTGGAAAAATTCCAGTAGCTTCTCCAACATCTAAATAACGTGTGTGCAAAATTTCAGATTAATCCAAAGTTATTTGATCCCCCAAAAGTATTTTACAACATTTTGGTTCTGTTTGAACCACTAAAAACCAGTACAGCAAAAATAATCAAAAACCCTTCACATTTCGTTACAACAAAATTATCCAAATAATTTTCTCATATTATAGACATCAGGATGGATAACATATAAAAATTTCATAATTTTTAGAAACCTCTAAGTCCCTCAATTTAATTTTTAAATCGGATTCATACAACCAGTTACCATACTGGCAGCAGTTGAGAAATAAATTTATTTCGAAACACAAACATTTGAGCCAGACCTCAAAATATTTTTTATAAACACCTAACATCATATCATATAACATATCAAAAATGCAGACTTAGATCATTTACCAATAATTTTTAAAAATTCGACAAAGTTACTGAAATATCAGCAATCACAAGCAGTAATAAATTTTCACTTTATTAATGAATTAAAAATATAAATCAAATATGAAAATTCCAAAATAAATTTCTATATCAAGTTTAACATCCCTAGAACAGATCCAAATCAAATTTGGTTACAAATCATAAGCCTATTTTCATTAATCTTAAATCCAAACTCAATAACACCAATGACACCCTTAAACAATTTAATCTATTTAAATTCATTAAAAATCAAAATCAACCTTAAAATTTTATTTTTAAACATCCTATATATTATACTAACACCACATAACAGAAATCATGCCATGAAGTTGGAAGAAATTGAAAAAAAATTGAAGAAACCTCAAAATCTTGAAACTGCCAGAATTTAGAAGCCAAAACGACAGCCTTCGGTTCCACGCTGGCCCGCCGAACGACACGCTCTGCTGGCCAAACGACAACGCCTCCAGCCGCAGCTCCGCGCCGAACGACACGCCAGTACGCCGAACGACACTGGCTATCGCGCGCGCTCTGAAGAAACGACAGCAGCCCAGTTTTTGAAGAAAATTTAATTTTTTTCTCCTCTTTTCTCTCTCTGAAGGCACAAAAATTTTTAGACACTTAATTGGGTGACCTAACGCCCCTATTTATACAAATTTAAGGTGGTAAATTACTAATATACCTCTAAATTAATTTATTTAATTTAAAAATACCCTAAAACTCTTTAAAAATTCAAAAAAACACCCAACTAACTTATAAAAATTCACAACTAACCCCAAATTCAATTATTTTCAGAATTATTTAAATTAGTGCATTAATTATTTAATTTATTTATTTAATTTAATTTATTTTAATTAAAAATTAATAAATACCCGAAAAATTTTCGAAACACAACCCCTAGCAAAATTATACTTAAAATAACCGTAACGACATCACAATCACCAAAATGACATCAAAAACAGCAAAACGAAACCCAAAAATTTTTTGACCTCCAAAATACCCCCCGAAGCTAAAAACACAATATTATACTCAAAATAAACATCTCAACACCCACATTATGAAAATAAGCACCAAACGTTATAAAATGCACTCGAATATGAATTGAAGGTAAAATTATCATTTTGCCACTAGACTCTAATTTCCCCAAAAAATCAAGGGTTTTACAAAAATATTTTCACTTTTTAGTATACTTTTTTACGAAATTCTTTAAGAAACTCAGTATTGAATTTTTCATTTTTTAATTATTGTTTTGAAAGCCAAACATAATTTTCAAGCACTCTTCGGTTGGAAAACTTATTTCCTTATATAAGTTATTTGTTTATGTGAACTTAATATTGTCGTCTTCAAATTGTCCCCATTTTGGTGCAGTTTTTTTTCTTTTATATAAGGAGTTCACAAGTCATACAAAAAAATCAACTCAATTTTTAAGCTTAATTAACTTAATCAATAGGTTTGATTGAATTTTTTTTTAATTTAGAGAGTTGGAAATTAGTTCATTAATTAATTAAATCGAAAGAATAAAAATGTATACAATGTTTGCAGTTTATTAGATGTAGTTTTGATTTGGACAAATGTTCAATTGAGCTCTTAAACTATCATAAGAAGCTCAAATTGGCTCTTAAAGTTTATTATTATTATTATTATTATTATTATTATTATTATTATTATTATTATTATTATTATTATTATTATTATTATTATTATTATACTTTTTCTTTTAAATTTGATCAAAATTATTTTTTAAAAAAAAAATAAAACCGTTAATTGTTAAATATATGAGTTAATTTGGATTAAAATTAAAGATCATAGGCCAAATTAAAATTTTTAAAAATATTAATATAATATATTTTAAAATTTTATTTATTAATTAATATTTTTTATATTAAAAAAATATTTTTTATAATGTTATAATTTATAATAATTTAATAATCTATAATTTAACAAAAAATTAAAAATATTAAATAATTTATAATAATTCATATTATAGGATTTTTATAATATTTTTAAATATAATATTAATTATAATATTTTGAAATTAATATTAAAATATTAAAAAATTAATTCATATTAAAAAATATTATAATTTATAATATAAAAAAATAATTTTTTAATATTAGTTTATGATATCAATAAATTTTAATAGTTTTAATTTTTAATATGCTTTGTATTTTTAATAATTATTTAATTTTTAATATTATTAATTATTTATTAATTAAATTCAATATCATTAATTTATAATATTAATAATTTTTATAATTTCATAATTCATAATATTTTAATAATCTATAATTTAAAAATAACTAAAAATTTAATAATTTGTATATATAACTTGAGAATCATAATTTTTAATTTTTTAAAAAAATATATTTGGAAATTATAATTTTTTCCAAAAAAAAAAAAACTTAAATTAGCAAAGAAGAGGATGAAGAATGAATAACATATTATTTGCTCCTATGGTGTATAGGCCTTGAATTAAAGAAAAATAAACGTCGTTTTGGCTAGTGCTATCTATGCAATAGAATTAAGGCATAATACTACGATAGATAACTATTATCAACTATAAAATTATAAAAAATATTTATTAATATTATAAATTATTAATATTAAAAATAATTAATTAATTTATAATTTATAATATTTAAAATCAATTATTTATTAAAAATATAAGATATATTTAAAAATTAAAATTATTACAATTTATTAATATTATAAATTATAATATTTTATAATATTTTTAGTATTAATTTTTTAATATTATAATTATTATTATATTTAAAAAATATTATAAAATCCTATATAATATAAATCATTTAATATTTTAATTAATTGTTAAATTATAGATTATTAAATTGTTATAAATTATAAATTTATAAAATATATTTATTAATGTTATAAATTATTTATATTAACAATATTAATTAATAAATAATTTTTTGAAATAATATTTTTCAAAAAATTTAATTTGGCCCATAATATTAAATTTTAGTCCAAATTAGTTCTTACCATTAATTATTTAACAATTCTGTTAAAAAAAAGGGCAATTTGAGCTAATTTTTTTTTTAAAAAGATATCAATTTATTTCAAAAAAAAACTTTAAGAGACAATTTAAATTTCTCATTATAGTTCATGGGTAAAATTGAATCTTTCTCTATTTTGATTTCGCAATGAAAAGGCAAGAAAAGAAATGCCTTACTCATAGCCTGATCATGGCATAAAACTAGACCTCACCATGAGCGAGTCTGAATTTAGTAAATACTTAATTTTTCAAAGATTTAGTTCGTTAATAATTTTCTTTATTAACTAAAACTTATATTCTGGTCATGGTCAAATCTAATTAAAATAAATAAAAACTAAGTCAAACTTAGGAAGTATGTATCTTTTAATAAAGAAAAATGCTTTTTTCATACTAATATCCAAACAATTATCAAATAATCTTTATACATAATCGTGTTTTTGTCAATATACAAATAGAGTTCAACTAATGCATAAATTATACAAATTATAATTATATGGATTATGTAATCGTTGATTGTGACGCCTCAATTTGATTTTTCAAGGGATTCACATTTCAAAGCAATTATTAAAGCTAACAATAAGAAACCAATTAAAGTATATGGTTTGGCAACTTGGTCTCCTTCGTTCGATTTGTAATTTCTATTCAAACATTGCTATGTCAAAGAATCCCTAGCTTTACAAAGATGGCTTAAATATGAAAAATAACTTTTTCTTTTTTTATGGAACGCAAACCAAGAATGAGTTCTTGGTTGTGTTCTAACAATAAGTATTTAAAAAGATTTGGTTAATTTAATAAGAGAGAAGCTTTGAAGTAAATAGATGTCGTTTAAAAATAGATGCTAAAGTAAATAGATGAGATACATATCATTATGCTTCTGCTATTGCTGGATTTCTTGATCTTGTACAGAAGTCATCTCCAGGTACTGTCTTTGCAATTTAGTCCTATGCAACGCAAATCCTCAATGTTAAATTGCAAAGCTTCCACAACTTTTTGCTCTCCTATGCTGTGAATTGTTCAATAATAGTTAATCATATTACTAAAACTATATGTATCTTGTTCCAGTTGTTTTCTGATTACATTGAGTTGGCTCATATTTGTGGTTATTTGTTTAGTTCTATGTAGTTGTGTATCTTGGCCATCTATATTGTATTAGCGTTAGTTTTTGAGGTTTTTTTCTCATGAGGTTGGTAAGGTTTTAGCTGTGGATATTCAAAGTAAGCCTCTTGGCTTGGGTAGCTTACTTCATCAAAACATATTTTTCATCATTCAATATTACTAATAAAATATATTATTCTACAAATAAAATCTACATAAAACACTCACATATTGTTGAAATGGGATGTGCTTTATTGGATCATTCAAAATTGCCCTTTAAATTTTGCACGACTGCTTTTGACACTGCATTATATTTAATAAATTGACTTCTCACTCCAAAATTACATTTTCAAATACCTTTTAAGATTTTATTTAAGGAAAACCAAAATATGATTCTTTGTGCATTTTTGGATGTTTATGTTACCCGTGGCTGAGACCTTATACATAGTCCAAACTACTACCACGATTCTCTAAATGTGTCTTTTTAGGCTACAGTAAATCTCATAATGGATATAAATGTCTTGTTGCTCAAACTAGTCATCCCTATACCTCACATCATGTTCTGCTTGATGAACATGTGTTTCCCTTTCTTGGTGAAAGTGATGTACCTATTGAAAATTCAAGCCTACCATCCATACTCATACAAATTCCCCTGTCGTTACCCATAATAACTTTCCCTACCTCTTCAATAGTTTCAGCTCCACTGCAACAATCCCATCCCAATTCACCAATCACCGAGACTACTTCCACCTCAAAAATGCAACCTGGTGGTGACCAAGGCTCTACTTCGACACCTTCTCTAGTGGTAGACTTGTCATCATATGATCCATTACTTGAAGCAGAGGTGATAGTTTCTTCTCCCCCACAAGACAAATTAGGTCATGGTAATACAATGCATGCTACAAAATACCATCCCATGGTAACCCGCATGATGTAATCAAGCACTAAAAATTTCTCACTGATGTAATGCTATGTCCTCTGGGTTTAATGCCCTTCTTACCAAACAACACTTGGGAATTAGTCCCACATTCTCCTAAGAAAAATGTAATTAGTTTTAAGTGGGTGTTTAAGGCAAAAAGACACCTCGATGGCACGGTTGAGTAGTATAAAGCTCGTTTGGTGGCTAAAAGTTTCCATCAACAATTAGGGTTTGACTACAGTTATGCCTTCAGTCCAATTATTAAGCCCACCATTGCTCATAATTTACTTTCTCTTGCAGTATCTTGTGGTTGGACATATATCCCATTTGATATATCTAAAGCATTTCTTTACATGTCTTTGGATAAACAAGTTTTCATGGCTCAATCGCATGGGTGCATGGATCCTTGACTACTTAACTATGTTTGCAGTCTTAAAAAGTCAATCGATAGCTTAAAGCAAGCCCCTCGAATGTGGCACAAGTGCTTGATTGATCATCTATGGAGGTATGATTGTCATGGTTCTCATACAGACATGTCCTTATTCTATTATTGTATCAAGCAGATTCAATTATTATTTTCCTTTATATATGTTGAAGATGATTTGGCGGTCACTAGAAGCAATGATAATGTCATTACTGCTCTTGTTTGTCACCTTGAAACTTCTTTTGCTATTTAGATTTTGGGACAGTTACACTATTTTTTGGGTATTGAAGCTAAGTGGCTTCCTACTAGTCTTTTCATTTTTCTCAACGCAAATATATTATTGATTTGTTGTGGCAAGCTAAAATGGCTATATTTAGTTGTTGAAGGTCATGTATAAATTATAAGTTATTAATTTTTTATTTATTTCTATTTATTTTTTAATTTAGTTAATTAAATTTAGTCATATTGAGTTGTGATGGCATAATTTTAGGAGATTCAATATCATGTAGTTAGTGGCTTAGTGCTCCATTTAGTGCAATTAGTTTCTTCATTTTCTAAGTTAATTTGTTTCTATATAACCCTTATAAAGGTATATTTAGTTATCAATTGGGTGAGCTAAATAAAACTTCAATTTTTTTACTCTAAAAATTCCAAAATTTGGTATCATAGCCTTCTTTTGGTCATGGGTTTGTGAAAAACAAAACATAGAGAGAAAGCGAGTATCTTAGATTAGTTATGGCTTCAAACACTTTTTCTTTAAGCTTCACCTCCCATTTTCAAAGGAAAAAACTACCAATTATGGGTTGTGAAAATGCAAACATACCTACAATCTTTTAATTTATTGGATGTGGTTGAAAATGATAGTGAATTCCCACCGTTTCCAACTCATCCAACCGCAGCTCAACTAAAGAGTCATAAAAAAGATAAATCCAAGAAATTCAAAGCAAAAACTTGTTCTTACTCTTCAGTTTCTAAAGTGATTTTCACTAGCATCATGGCTTGTGAAACTTCAAAAGAGAAATGAGATTTGCTAAAAGTTGAATATTTAGGCAATGACCAAATCAAGCTAATGCAAGTTTTAAATCTCAAAAGAGAATTTGAGATTCAAAAGATGAAGAAATCGGAAGGAATCAAGGAGTATGTTAACAAACTGATGAAAATTTTTAACAAAATTAGATTGTATGGAGAAGAATTTTCAGACAATAGAATTGTCAAAAAAATTCTTGTGAGCTTGCCTAAAAAGTTCGAATAAAAGATTTCATCACTTGAAGAATCTAAGAATCTCTCAAAAAATACGGTTGCAGAATTGATTAATGCTTTACTAGTCATAAAACAAATAAGAGCAATTAGAGATGAGAAAACAATGGAGGGAGCCTTTCTTGCTAGGACATCAAAGAAGTCTTCATCAACATCAAAAAAGAAAAAATTTTTATGATGCGAAGTATGTGAGAAAGACAACTATAATGAAAAAGATTATTGGTATAAAAGTAAACTATAATGTTTTAATTGTAAAAAATTTGAGCATATATAAAAAAAAAAATTACAGGTTTAAGAATGAGCAAGCATATTTTGAAGAATAATCTCTTTTTTAAAAATTGGAGATAAGTGCTCTAAAATAATTAATTGCAAGTTTTAATGAAAAGTGCATCAACAATTGAAGAATGGTGAAAAGTGCATCAATATTGAAGAGAAGTGCTTCAAAATATAAAAATTCAACAAGAAATATTTGAGAGAGATGCTCCAAAAAGATAAATTTGGCGTCTATAATTTCCACATTAAGGGAGATTGTTAAAGATGTTAATGTAGAAATTATAAGTTATTAATTTTTTTATTTACTTCTATTTAGTTTTTTTATTTACTCAATTAAATTTGGTCATTTTAAATTGCGGTGCCTAATTTTAGAAGAATAAATATCATATAGTTAGTGGCTTAGTGCTTCATATAATGTCATTAGTGCTCCATTTTTTTAAGTTAATTTATTTTTATATAAGCCTATATAAAGTATCTTTAGTTGTCGACTAGGCGAGTTAAATAAAAATTCAATATATTTACTCTAAAAAAAATCCAACAGCAATGATATTAAAACGTCATGTTCGGTACCTGATCGATTGACTTTGGGCGCAGGAGATCCATTTCATGATGATTCTTCAATACCTCACTTTCACGTGCCCAAAATCGTGTTGTTCATAAGACTGCTCAGTTCATGCGTGCATCGTCATATATCCATTGGGCAGCAGTGAAGCGCATATTGCGCTACGTGCAATCTATCAGTTCCCATGGTATTCTTCTTAAGAAGTCTAGCATTTTTTTATCTCTCTATTTAAAGTAATGCTGAATGAGGAGGCTTTCCTGATGATCATAAATCAACAACTAGTTATATTGTTTATGTTGGTGATCAGTGGCGAAGCCACGTGAATGGGAAGGGAGCAACTGTCCCCCTTCATTTAAAAAAAAATAAATATATATATATATTAAAGTTTTTAAAACTTTTTATTTGTCCCCCTTAAAATTTTAAATTATCTTTCTATCTAAAAGGAGAAAATATATAAATTCTAAAATTTTTAACAAAATTAATTAAATCTTTAACCATATTAATTTAATCTCATCCAATTAATTAAAAGATTAAAAATAAATTAAAATTATAATAAAAAAAGAAAACTGAGAAAAAAATATAAAATTAAAATCTTTATTTTTTATTTTTTTGTATTTAATTCTTTTTTTTTAATTTTATTTTTTTATTTATACTTCTGATATTCTTTAATGATTTTTGAATCAATTATATTTGTTAAAAAATTACTTTTTATACTTTTTTTGTTAACCAATGAAGATGTCTTATTAATAGATTAACAAATTTATTAAATAATTATTATATAGAAACAACAACAACAACTAAGCCTTAGTCTCAAACAAGTTGGGGTCGACTGTATGGATCTTCAACAAAATAAGCTCAAAAGACACCAAAAAAAGATACTCCAGCCTTAGGCCCCTTCCAAGACACGGATTTTACGTCTCCATTCAAGTCTGTCATTAATCAAATCCGCATCAAGATCTAAGGCACGTAAGTCTCTTGCTATCACCTCATTCCACACAGTTCTAGGTCTTCCACGACCTCTAGCCCCCTCAATCAACAAATTCTCACACTTATGAACCGCAACATTAGGAGGTCTTCTTAAAACATGCCCATACCATATAAGTCTTCCTTCCCTCACCTTATCTCCGACATCCGCTACTTGGACTTTTTGTCGAATATGGACATTCTTAATTTTGTCCAGTTTGGTATGTCCACACATCCATCTTAGCATCCTCATTTCTGCCACACTCATCTTATGCAAATGTTGTCCCTTTGGTGCCCAACACTCGCTACCATAGAGCATCGCAGGTCTAACAACCGTCCTATAGAATTTACCTTTCACTTTCAGAGGTATTTTCTTATCACATAGAACCCCAGTCACACCCTTTCACTTCAACCACCCTACCTGTATTTTGTGAGCCACATCTTCATTTATACGGCCATCATTCTGGAACACCGAACCCAAATATTTGAACTGCTTGGTTTTAGGAACCAAAACTCCATCCAACTTAACCTCATGTTCCTGCTTCTTCCTTAGACTGAACTCACAGTGCATATATTCCGTTTTATTCCTACTTTAACTTAAAACCCTTGTCCTCGAGGGTTTTTCTCCACACTTCCAACTTACGGTTTACACCAGCACTAGTCTCATCAATTAAAATAATGTCATCAGCAAACAACATACACCAAGGAACATCGTCTTGTATGCTTCTGGTTAGCTCGTCCATAACCAGGGTAAATAAATATGGACTCATGGCCGAACCTTGATGCAATCCGGTAGTAATGGGGAAAGCCTCAGTGTCTCCACCAGGCGTTTTCACACTAGTGGATGCATTCTCATACATGTCCTTGATGATGTTGATATATTTGCCGCTGACTCCTTCCCTCTTCAAAACCCACCATAACACTTCTCTTGGTACTCTATCATAGGCTTTCTCCAAGTCAATAAATACCATGTGGAGATCTTTCTTCTTCTCTTGATACAATTCCATTAGTCTTCTTAGAAGAGAAATAGCCTCCATAGTAGATATCCCTGGCATAAACCCAAACTGATTCTCCGAAACTCTTGTAAGCTTCCTCAATCTGTGTTCAATAATCCTTTCTCATAAGTTTAATACCCCGATAATTTGTACAGCATTGAATGTCTCCGTTATTTTTATATATGGGTACCAGGATACTCTTCCTCCAGGTATTCGGCATCTTACGTCCTTTCACAATAGCATTAAAGAGTTTAGTTAACCAGGCAACTCCTACCTCTCCAAGGTTCTTCCAAACCTCTATAGGAATACCATCCGGACCACAAGCTTTACCAACTTTCATATACTTCAAGGCATCTCTTACTTCACTATGCAAGATCCTCCTAGACCAGCTGATATAACCATTTGTTGCATGAAGACCTTGAAAATCTTGTTCATGTTCAGGGTTGAATAACTGCTCAAAATAAGCCTTCCACCTCTCCTTAATCTCAGCATCTCCTGTCAACACCCGTTGATCTTCGTCCTTTATACATTTGACTTGGCTTAAATCTCTGCTTTTCATTTCTCTCATCCTTGCAATCTTATAAATGCCCATTTCTCTCTCTTTAGTACCTAACTTTTGATAAATCCCTTCTAAGGCTCTGCCACGAGCTACACTAACAGCCTTCTTTGCCTTTTTCTTAGCCCTCTTATATTCCTCAAAGGCCTCGCTATTAACCGCATTCGGTAACTTTTTATAACATTCCCTCTTAGCCTTAATAACTTTTTGAACCTCCTCATCCCACCACCATGCATCGTGCGGTCAAGGCCCTGCCCCTTTAGAGATCCCAAGCAATTTACTACCTGCTTTCTTAATGCCACCTTCCATTTTTGTCCACAAGTCCTCTGCACTAGCCTCAAGATTCCAAATGTCTTCCTTTAGTAACTCCTCCTTAAAGGTACCTTGAGCTAGGTCTTTCAATTTCCACCATCTTATCCTTGATTCCAATACTTTCTTATCATTCCTCCAGCTACTTTTATTCTTAACATCTAAAACCACAATACGATGTTGTGCCGTCAATGCTTCACCCGGAATGACTGATAGGACTATATTTTGCACATAATTTAATGATTATTCTAGTTATATTTTTATTGTTATCAATTGAATTTGATCAATCTTTATTATGAAAGCTAGAACATTCATCATTTCAAGTATAGAGTTGCAAGTATGAAGAAAAAGCTTATTTTGGCTAAAAATCATGGAAAAATGGAAAGAAGGTCAAATCAAGCTCAAAAATGGAAGAAAATGAATTTACATGGTCTTATAAACCATGATACATGATTTTGAACTTGAAAATGGAATTAAAGATGGGAAATCAAGAGGTCCAAAGTCGTTTTAAATCTCAGGGCCAAAGCTGTCAAAAATCCATGGCCATTGGATTTGATTTGAAGCTGTCCAAGTTTTTCAATGACAGAAACTGCAAGGGTAGAAGCATTTGGAAAGCCACGACCATGGGGCTCAAAGGCCACGACTTTGGCATGGATTTTGGCTCTATTTTGAAGAGATTTTGCATATTTAAAAGCATTTTCAAAGGCCACGACCGTGGCACTCAAAGGCCATGACCGTGGCACTCAAAGGCCACGACCGTGGGATTGATTTCGCTACTGTCCGAGCCAAGAACAAGAAGAAAATAAGTCTGGCAGTTTCATCTTCAATGCCACGACCGTGGCCTCCAAAGGCCACGACCGTGGCCTCCCAAACCGACCATTTTACGGCTCTAAAGTGCTCAAACCGACCAAACCAACTCAGGCCACGACCGTGGCACTCAAAAGCCACGACCGTGGGGCCGAAAATCATGACTTTGAGCAAACAATTGGGTAGGTGTTGAACCAAACAAGGTGTGGCCTAACCTTTTTCAGTTTTTCCCCACTAAAGAAGCTTACAAACACTCTATATAAACACACTTCCTCCAAGGTATGAGTATGTAATAGATTAGATTAGATTCATCCAAATAAATTTAGTTTAGAGGTGTGAAATTCTGCTTCAAGGAGGAGTTCAAGATCCAAGTCAAGATCTTCTTCAAAGAAATAGAGTTTGATATTTCTTGTTCCTTTTAAATTATGTTTTCATTTACCATTTTGAATATTTGTAATGTTTTTATTTCAATAATGAAGAACTAATCCTTTTTAGGGTTGGTCCCTTTAATTGAATTTATCATGGAGCTATAAATGTCTATTTGGTTAATTTAGTTATCCTTTGATTATTTTGTTGTCTTTAATCTTAATGCTTTGATTATTTGGCCAATGATTAATTGATTTGAGATGTTGTGTGATGGAGCGAGAGTGGAAGCATGACATTAGTCCAAGGAGATAACAATCTCAAGTAAGTTTCTCACTTAGAGATAAGGTTAAACCCTTAAGAGGTTGATTCAAGATTCTCATAAAATTTAATGAATTGATTTAATTACTTATGATCACGAGAGTAGATATAAGGATTAAAGTTGATATTAGTTCTAGTACTTGAGAGAGACTTGAGCTTAATTTAGGAGAATCCAACCATTAATCAAAAGGATGACTGAATAAAATCGATACCTTAGAAAATCCATGATAAATCAATAAAGGTGACCAAACCCTAAGTTTTAAATTATTATAAATTTATTCTTGATTTATTGTCATCATAAAATTAAATTTGATTATCCAAATATTAATTGGTTTAATTGTTTGGTACTTAGAATTAACCTCCTCGTGGGAACGATACTCTACTAATCATTATATTACTTGTTAACGATCTGTGCACTTGCAGATAGTGAGGCTGAGGCCGCAACAATGACCTTGCAATCCTTACACTTACTTTTGTCCCGTCTTCGAGTAAGTATGAAGTCTATTTGACTTTGGGTTCGTCCACTCTTAAAGGTAATCAAGTGTGACCCCCTTTTTTCAAAGCAGGTATTTGCCAGCACTAAATCATAAGCCACCGCAAAATCCAAAATGCTCTTTCCCTCCTCATTCCTGTTGCCAAAACCATAACCCCCATGGACCCTGTCATAACCATTACTGTCCTTACCAACATGTCCGTTAAGGTCCCCACCAATGAAAATTTACTGATTATCCGGAATACCTTGCATGATTTCATCCATATCTTCCCAGAACTGAACCTTGGATGCTCCGTCCAAACCTACTTGGGGAGCATAAGCACTAATAACATTAATAGTGTCATCTCCCAAAACAAGCCTCAAAGAGATAATCCTGTCTCCCTTTCTCTTCACTTCCACCACCTTGTCTTTAAACGTAGGCTCAATAATAATTCCCACATCATTCATATTGTTATCCAAGCCACAATACCACAACTTATATCCTGAGTTACCAATCTCTTTTGCTTTATTTCCCTTCCACCTGATTTCCTGCAAACAAGCAATACTAACATTCCTTCTTTTCAAAGTATCCATAAGCTCTATAGACTTCCCAGTCGGAGTGCCAATATTCCAACTATCTAATCTTAATCGACTCCCTTGGACTTGCTTCTTTAGCCACTTTCATCCATAATGCGGTAGCCCTTTCCTGTCTGACACCACATCCGGGCGCTGATATGGCGGGACTAACTTCTTTACCCATACCCGTCCATGGCATGGGAACATTTGCTCATACTCTACCACACCCAGGCGTCGATGTGATGGAACCCCTTGCTCATTTAACACTACACCCGGGTGCCGATGTAGAGCGTGCCTAGGTGAGCACGTCCCAACGGTATAATGATAGCTTTGAGGATCCATAAAAAGTTTGGCAAAATTTTTACACTAGCCGCCAACCTACCGCAACCCTCCTCCTTTATCCGGGCTTGGGACCGGCTACGATAATCGCAGGCGGAGTTATATATATAAATATATATAAAATTATATATATATATGGAGTGGGGTGAGGTCACGGGTTCGAGTCGTGAAAACGGTCTCTTGCAATTAATTGCAAGGGAAGGCCGTGTATAAAGACCCAATTGGTCCGACCCTTCCCCGGACCCCGCTCATTGCGGGAGCATTCGTGCACCGGGCTGCCCTTTTTTTTTATGGAGTGGGGTGAGGGGAGGAGTGGTCCATTGCCCCCCCCCCCCCCCCCCCCCCCCAAAAGACTGCCCCCGGTGTTTTTTTTTTTTTTTGAGGGAGGAGAGTTCCATTGTCCTCTCAGGACCCTCTTGACAGAGGCTAATGATTCAGTTCTTTCAGCTATCATTAGAAAGGAAAAAAGAACAGCGTACATGAAAGTTGTGTATGTTTTTGCCTCGTGTTTTCGCATTAGAACAATGAAACAGATCACCAAACACATATGAAAAGCGTCTTCATATATTCAACCAAAACACAAAGCTTCAAAAAATTCTACAAAAGTTAAAAATAGAAAATAAAAATAGAAAGGTGGCATTTTGAAAGAATTACTACCTCAGCATGAAGACCTTTTTTCTTGCAAAGAGCTTTAAGAGAAGCATTGCACTTTATTTTCTTCTCGCTAAAGTGTTGAAGAATTGTTGAAGTAGAGTGTACAAGGTCATCAGGTTCAGCATCTTGAAAATCTTACAAACCAACTGCAGACTGTCGTATTAAAACAAAATGCAGAATTATAGTAAAAAAGAGTTGAAATTCAACATGAGGACAAAAAATGAATAAACAAAGCTAAACAACCATCTAGGTCATGAAAACAGGTGACCACATGCATCTTCTCACTTCATGTTATCTGATTCTTATATGTTCTTATATATGCCTCTTCTCACTTCATGTTATCTTTCCTTTCTTTTTTTCACCTACCTCCCACAGCTTCGAAAGAATTCCATGCCAATAGTCACATGTGTGCTACAAATATAGCCAGGAATAGCATTATGTACATGCCTGAATGCCATATACAGAGAAAAGCTCTATGCTCACGATCTCCAACCTGTAGAGAGTTGAGCCTCTGCTGTGTCCATCATTTTTGGAGCTAAAGCTCAAGAAATCAGCATCTAAACAAGTTAAAAGGACAAATAAGATTGAATAATCCCAAAAGATATGACAAGTATGCTTGCAAAATAATAACTAATAATAAAGACAATGAATAATGAAAATTTTCCTATTTAACATTGAAATCTATAGTAAATATATCATTGTCATTAATCATACTAGTTCCAGATATCAAGCATGCTTTTCAATTCTCATCCCAGGAAATTATTTAGTGCACCGTCACTCACAGTCAAGTGGACTTCACCCTGAAATTATGGTGGATAGGTCCTACAACATTGTGAGAGATGATGCACTATTTGTACCCAATAATTTGCTCTCATCCTTTACACAGCAAAAAATAAAATTGAAACTGCCACTGAAGAGGATTGGTTGCACAGCGTGCCATGCTAAATGCTGAAAGATCAAAATGCTAATGAATTCATTGTAATGACATAGATGACTCCTTTTCATAGACATCTCAACAAAATCACACAAGCAAAATCCAAATCTAGCAAAATTGAGAGCTTAAGATAGCAATAGGTGCAATTGCTAGAGTCCTAGGAGCATCGACCACATTTCATTATCTCAATAACCCCACCACCATGATTCAGTTTAAGCTACGCCAACTAAGATGGTTAAGTTAGATTCATTTTAGTTTCTTAGTAAAAATGGATGATCGTGTTCTGCCAAAATAAGAGAATACTAAGCCATGGAATTCCTCAATTCTAACACAAGGCACTTATTATATTAATCTAATACATTTTGCAAATAAAATGTGACTATTAAGCATGGCCACAAGATACCTTTCCAGTCTGAATTATATTCATCACTATCTTCACAATTAAAGAATCTTCTCAAGTATGATTCTTCATCGGCAAAAGCAGGTCTGAGGCACCCCACAATGGAAACACCATTTGATGGGTAGTCTATTTTTCTATCATATTCCATATCAATTGCCTGCGAGAATCAAAATCTTAACACATTAAAAAGTAAGAAACAAAAGAAATTTCCAAGCTCCTCTAATCCAAGATAATCTACATAGTGTTTGAGTAGCAGAGTTGAACAGAAAACCAAACAAAGGCATTTTAGAATTACAGCTTTGATCTATGGTAAAATAAAATGACACAGCATCCATTTGTTTAGTGCAACAAACGGACCAGTGATCCACTTACAATTATCACAACTACACGGCTAACCATGTCTTGGGCCACAATGCTGGCTATCAAATTACAACAATCAGAGCACATATTAGATTTAAACTTTGCTCAGCAAACTAGCAAAATAATAATTAATAAAAAAATGCAAGTAACTTGAACAAGACGGAAGAATGTCTATTTTCTTTTGTTCATAGTTTAGTCACTAAAAGAATTTATGATGGCCATGATAAGAAGTAAAAGATTATAAGAATTGAGAAAATATGAAAGTTTAAACATAATATACAAAAATAGTCCACTAGATTTTTTGTGCAACAGCTGGCTTCTAGGTTATTTATGTGGACCATCTTACTAGGGAGACTATCACAAATTTTTTAGGGATGAAGTCTGTTGATCATCATACTCTGTATTTGGGTCTTCCTACTACAGTTGGAAGGTTAAAGCGAGCAATTTTTTATAAGCTCAAAGACAGGATGGGGAGCAAAGTTTCAGGTTGGAAGGAGAAATTTTTAACATGGGCCGGCAAAGAAGTTTTAATCAAAACACTGGCACAGGCAATACCAAATTATGTGATGCAATGTTTCTTGTTACCCATCTCTATATGTGATGACTTTCGGGAGATGATTAGTAATTTTGGTGGGGACAGCTTCAGGAGGAAAGGAAGATGCATTTATGCAATTGGGCTCAATTTTGTAAATCGAAGGATGAAGGTGGATTGGGTTTCCGAGACTTTCATTGTTTTAACTTGGCATTATTAGCGAAACAAGGATGGCACTTAATGACTCAACCACATTCATTGGCAGCCTGTATCATCAAAGCAAAGTATTATCCGACCTCTGATTTCATGCATGATGAAAAAGGTTTTCTCCTAGCTATATTTGGAGAAGTATCCTAGAAGGTAGAGAGGTGCTTAAATATGGACTTAGATGGCAAATTGTTGATGGAACATCTGTTAGGATTTGGGGAGATCCATGGATTCCTTAATCAATTTTTTTTTTCAGATTATATCTCTATGTAATCACCTATCTCCTGAGGCTAAGGTTTTAGAATTAATTGATTTCGAAACTAAGAGTTAGAAGTAGGATTTAATTTTAAATATTTTGCTGCCTGTGGATGTGGAGAGGATTAAACAAATCCCTTTAGGAGTTGAGAAAAAGGAGGATTTCTTAGTGTGGCATCATAATTCAGCAGGGCACTACATTGTTAAAAGTGGCTATAAGGTGGCTTGCCATGCTTCGTTCTCTAACATCTCTTTGGCTTCCTCATTGGCTGATAATGGTGGCTTTTGGAAAAAATTGTGGTCAATTCCTGTCCCACCTAAATTTAACAGTTTTATTTGGCAGGCTACTCTGAATATCCTTCCTACCAGACAAGTATTACATAATAGAATCCAGTCTATTATCAAGCAATGTGCTTTTTGTTTGGAGGACAAATCTATTGCCCATTTGATTAAAGATTGACTTAAGTGCATTTTTGTTTAATCAGCTACTGTATCTGGAAAGCTAGAAATAAATTCATACCTGAAGGGAAAGAGCTGAATCTTTCAACAATACTTTTTGCAGCAGATAATATGATGGCTGCAGAAGTTCACGTGGACAAATCGATTCTATCGATTCCTAATTAGGTGATGAATCTCCCTTCATTAAGATGGCAGCCTCCTTCTTCAGATGTCATTAAGCTAAATTGCGATGCTGCTATATTAGATGATGATATAGTTAGCTATGGATGTGTATACAGAGACAATAGTGGAGATGTTCTTGCTTGTGCTTTTAAGAAAGTTCACAGGATCTTTAATTTTTATCTGCCTGAAGCTTCTGCTGTATGTTTTAGATTGGTATAGATAAGGATCTATGTTTTTCAACAATTATTATTGAAACTGATTGCAAATATGTTATTGATAAGTTACAGAATGAAGAATTCTTTTGAAATGGGTTGCGAGCATTCCTCGATGATTGCATCTTCCTCAGCAAACTTTTTTCCTCGTGTCGGTGGTCCTTCACTCCAAGAACTAGTAATCAAGCCACTTTTTCTTTGGCTTGATACCCAGGTTCTACTACTGATGAAATTGTGTGGATTGAAGAATTTTCTCATTGTATTGCTGTTTCTTCAGCTGCTAATGCTCAATTTTCCAATCCTTACTAAAAATTTCTATTGATTATCAAAAAGAAAAGCATGTAAATCCATCCTTCTTGTCTTTTTCCACTGGGTGTGGCTTCACAGCAAAAATGACTGCCATGCCCTCTTCCTTTAGATGGAAACATTCTAAGCCTATTAAATTCATTAATTCTCTCTCTTTCTCTCTCTATAAAGAAAAAAAAAACAAAATCACTCTACTTTTTTAAATTATAGAATAGATATTCAAATTTTAATTAATCTTTAGTTTATATAAGAACATTTTTTAATAAAAAAATTTAAAATCATATGAGCTTAATAATGTATCTCATTAATAATAATTAGTATGATTATTAGGGTTCTGAAACAGCTTATACTTCTCATGCTAAGGAACTCTTATAACTTAAATATAGGTATCGAATTTGAATATCTAGTTATGTAGTTAGGTTAAAATTCGATAGAGAAAGTTTTATTCAGTTTGACTTTGACAGAATGATTTACAAAAAAAAAATCAAATCAAATTATTAATTTTGATTCTGATTTGGAATCAATACTATAATCAAATTGATTTTTTACAATTTAAATTTTAATTCACTATAGCTTACTTTGGAAGGGTGTAAAATTTAAGTGGATAGATCAGTGTCAGGCGAGGTTTGATTAGTTAAGAGACATGTTGATGCAAGCTCTTATCCTCACTCTACCTGTGGAAGGTAAACCATATGTGATATACAGTGATACTTCATATAATGGTTTAGAATGTGTTCTGATGCATGAGAGTAGAGTTATTACTTATGCATTGAGATAGTTGAAGCCCTATGAGTTAAACTATCCAACTCATGATTTGGAGTTGGCAGCCATAGTATTTGCATTAAAGATTTCACAACATTATTTATATGAAGAGAAATGTTTCATATATACTAATCATAAAAGTTTAAAGTATTTAGGTCCATAAGGAGATGAATTTTGGCAGGGATGATGGTTGGAGCTGATAAAAGATTATAATTGCTTGATTGAATACCAACATGATAAGGCAAATGTGGTTATAGATGTCTTCAGTCGAAAGTCCATGGCGGGGTTACTGCCAATTCTCTCTGGTTGTTAGTTGAGTTAAGAGCTTTGCATGCTAGATTTAAGGTGGCTGATGACAGGGCCATTATGGATCAGTTGAAGGTGAGCCCATTGTTAATTGATCATATTAAAGAAGCACATAGGGCAGATGTGAAACTCCAGAGGAATGTAGAGGTTTGTTATAAGGAGGAGAGTCATGATTTTCATGTTAGAGATGATGGCAGCTTATAGTACATAGATCGGTTGTGTGTTCCTGATGATGTTGAATTGAAAAAGAAGATTCTTGTGGAGGCACATCAGTCTCATTATGTTATGAACCCTGGGAGTACCAAGATATATCAAGATTTAAAGAGGCATTACTAGTGGTTAGATATGAAGAGGGACATAAAGGAATTTGTGTCCAGATGTCCTACTTGCCAGAGAGTGAAAGTTGAACATCATGTTCCTTCCGGGTTGTTGCAGCTATTATCAATTCCCGAGTGAAAATGGGAACGAGTGACTATAGACTTTGTAGCGGGGATACCTTTGACGTAGAAGAAGCATGATGCAATCTAGGTAGTAGTGGACAGGATGACGAAGTTAGTTCACTTCCTTCTAGTAAAGATGGATTATTCTCTTGATAAACTGGCTGAAATATATGTGAATGAGATTGTCAGATTACATGGAGTCCTAGTTTCTTTAGTATTAAACTAAGATCTAAGATTCACATCCAAATTTTGAAAGAGTTTGCAAGATTCCTTAGGTACTCAGTTACATTTCAGCACTGCTTTTTATCCATAGACAGATGGACAGTCAGAGAGAGTGATACGGTTCAGGAAGATATGTTGAGGAGTTGTACCATTAAGTTTACTGAGGGCTAGGATAGGCACTTACCTTTGATTGAATTTGGCTATAAAAATAGTTGCCAATCCAGTATTAGGGTGGCACCTTATGAGGCCTTATATGGCAGAAAGTGTAGAACACCATTTGTGTTGGGATGAAGTCCGAGAAGGAAAACTAGTAGGCCCTGATTTGATAAAAAAAAATAGAAGAAAATGTTAAGGTAATTCGGAATCAATTGAAAGCAGCTTCAGACTGACAAAAGTCCTACTCAAATTTGAAAAGAAAATATATAGAGTTCAGTGTAGATAATAAAGTGTTCTTGATGGTGTCTCCTTGGAAAGGGATACTGAGATTTGGTAGGAAGGAAAAGCTAAGTCCTCGTTTCAATAGACCGTATGAGGTACTGGAGAGAGTTGGAAAAGTTGTAAATAAACTAGCTTTGCTACCTAAGTTGCACAAGATTTATAATGTCTTCCATGTCTGTATGCTTCGGAGGTACATATTAGATTCGTCTCATGTATTGTCAGTTGAATTCATAAAGGTGAATCTGAATTTGACCTACGAAGAGAAACCAGTGACGATATTGGTACGAAAGGTGAAAAATTGAGGAACAAAAAGATGTCACCAGTTAAAGTTTTATGGAGAAATTATTTTATTGAGGAATCGACATGGGAGAGCGTGAAGATCATACGGAACAAGCCCTCAACTTTTCAAGAGTTAATATTAGATAATTTCGAGGATGAAATTCTTTAAAGGGTAAAGAGTTATAAAGCCCCTAGTTTTATTAAATGTAATTAAATTCATTATTTGGAACCGTTAAATGAGGTGTTAGAAGAGGAAAAATATTAATATATATTGGGTATATGTAAAATATACCTAAAGTATAAATTTTCACTAAAAGACAAAAGTTGATAAGAAGTAAAATGGTAAAGTCAAAGTAAAAAGTGTAAAAAGGTATAATATTAAAAAGTTAAAAAATCAAAATTAAAATATTTTTAGCTGGAAGATAAAAAATATCTTAATTAATAATTAAATAATTAATTATATATTCATATGGCTAGAAATAAAAGAAAAATAAAAGTCAAAATTCATTTTTCATCATCATCTTCTTCTTCTTCTCAAGGGTCAAACTCCATTGTTGCCCAAGGGAGGATTTTTGCTTCTTCACCACATCAAAATTTACAAGATTTTTCAAGGAATTAGGATAGTCTTGAAGAAATCACAAGAAATAGATAAGTTTCATTTAATTTTGAGAAGCTTTTCTTGAAAAGTATGATTATGTAAATTTTGAATTTTTGAAGGAGGATTCTATAATTGTTTAAATGGTATGGGATGAAGTTATTTTGATCTGTAAATAAAGATTTTAAGGTTGGATGATGAAAATGAATAAGTTTGGTTAAAGTTTGGGAGAAGAAGAATAAAAATTTAGGTTTTGATGAGATTTTTGGATAGAATTGATGTAGTTGGAATTAAATTGGTTAAAAGGTGTTAGAATGGGTTCTAATGCCATTTTTGAACTTTTATTATGGTTTAGAATTGGTTAGAACGGAATCCCAAAATTAAAGTATATTTGGGAAAATATTAGAAAATTGATAGAATTGTGATCATTGAAGTTTGATAGGTTAAAATGGGTATAATTATGTTTCTAATGATTGATTTTAATCTATAATTTGATTTAGGACCAAGTTAAGTGGAGTTATAAAATTAAAGTGTTGAAAAGCATTGGTGAAACATGGTGTTGGAAAGTAATAGTGCATTGGATTTTGGCATATTTATAGGTATGTACATACTTTGATTTTGTATATTTCATTTGCATTTGATTTCGCCACCGATTTTTTCGTCGTAGATTTTTATTTATTATATATATATATATTAACTTTATTAATATTACCTTTTTTATTTTTATTAAAAATTATAAATAATAAATACTAAAATAAATATTATTTAATTAAAATATCACAAAATTATTTTGAACTATATAAAAAATATTGGACCAGACTGGGTCAAAAATTAAGGGTCTACAGAGCATTGGAAGATAAATTGTCTCAAGCTAAGTAATAAAAGCAAATCTGATAAAGGAAAAGCTGTCGTGAATTCAAATATAGCTGAGTGTGATGCCGAAGACTCAAACCTTTCATTAGCTGTTGTGTCATCAACAAGCTCTTTTAGTGTATGGCTACTTGATTCTGGTTAAGTTATCATATGTATCCTAATCAGAATTGGTTCTTTTGACTTTAGAAAACTAGAAGGAGCAACTGTTTACGCAGCAAATGATAGTCCATGCATGATTAAAGGGATTGGTTCAATTTAATTGAGGAATCGTGACGGATCAATCATAACTCTAATAAAGGTCTGATATGTACTAAGTTTAAAGAAGAATCTCATCTCTGTAGAAGTCCTAGAATCAAAGGGCTTCATTGTAAATGCAGCAAATGGAGTAATAAAAATCATCTCTGGTACAATGGTGATAATGAAAGGAATAAGGAAAAATAATAACTTGTATTACTATCAAGATAATACAATTATTGGGACAGCAACAGTAGCTTTCAGTGATAATCAAGAGTTGAAAGCAACCAGATTATGGCATATGCATTTGGTATATGCTGGCGATAAATCCTTGAAACTTTTGTCAGATAAAGGATTATTAAAAGGAGTGCAACCCCATAAGTTAGATTTTTGTGAGCATTGTGTCAAAGGCAAGCGAACCAGAGTAAAGTTTGGTACTATAATCTATGATACCAAGGGTATTTTAGACTATGTTCACTCAGATGTGTGGAGCCTTTCCAAGATAGCTTTAATAGGAGAAAAGCACTACTTTGTAACTTTTATTGATGATTTCTCTCGGAGAGTATGAGTGTATACTATGAAGACAAAGGATGAAGTGTTGAGAGCTTTCCTCGTATGGAAAAAGATGGTGAAAACTCAGACAGACAAAAAAATTAAATGTCTCCGCACAGATAACAGTGGAGAGTATAAAAGTGATCCATTTTTGAAATTCTGCCAAGATGAAGGTATTGTTAGACATTTCACAGTTAAAGATACACCACAATAGAATGGGGTGGCAGAAAGCATGAACCAAAAATTAGTAGAGAAAGTTCAGTGTACTCTGTCCAATGCTGGGTTGGGCAAACAATTTTAGGCTAAAGCTGTAACTTATGCATGTCATCTCATTAATAGCTTACCATTAGTTGCTATTGGTGGTAAAACACCTTTGGAGATATGGTCTGAAAAACCTGCTATTGATTATGATTCCTTACGTATGTTTGATTCCACTGCATACTACCATGTTAAGGAATCAAAGTTAGATTCGAAGGCAAAGAAAACTCTCTTTATGAGGATCACTACTAATGTGAAAGGACTTCGCCTTTGGTGTTCAGAAATAAAGAAAATAATCTTTAATAGAACTGTTACCTTTGATGAGTCTACCATATTGAAAAAGGTGACAAATAAAATTGTTCAGCAAACAGATAGTACTCCACAGCAGGTGGAGTTTGAAAGAAGAATTGTTGACCCAGCAACAGACACTCCTGCGGTAGAGATGGAGTTGGATGAAGAAGAGGTTTCAACCCAAGAACCCCCACAACAACAAGAATTTATTACAATAAATAGGCTATGACGAGAGATTCACAAACCTGCTTGATTTGATGGTATGGTGGCTTATGCATCTCTAATTGCAAATGATGGCATTCCTAACACTTACAGTGAAGCTGTCCAAAGTTTAGAAAATGAGAAGTAGAGGAAGACCATGGATGATGAAATGTAGTCCCTTGAAAAAAATTAGACATGAAAGCTAGCTAATCTACCTAAGAAAAAGAAGACAATTGGATACAAATGGGTATATATAAAGAAAGAAGGATTTCCTAATAAGAACTTTATTCGCTACAAGGCATGGTTAGTAGCTAAAGGCTATACTCAGATCGAGGGAATTGATTATTATGAAGTATTTTCTCCAGTTATAAAATATTGCTCCATTAGAATTTTATTTGCCTTGGTAACACAATTGGATTTAGAACTCATTCAACTTGATGTAAAAACTACATTTCTACATGGAGACTTAGAAGAGGTAATCTATATAACTCATCTAGAAGGGTTCAAGGTTGCTAGAGAAGAAAAATGGGTATGCAAATTGGAAAAATCATTGTACGGATTGAAACAATCTCCGAGGCAGTGGTACAAGCGATTTAACAATCTTATAATAAGGCAAAAGTACATAAGAAGCAAATATGATCACTATGTGTATTTGCACAAGTTACAAGATGGATCTTTCATATATCTTCTCCTGTATGTTGATGATATGCTGATAGCTTCAAAGAATCTAGAAGAAATGGAGAAGTTGAAGGCTCAACTGAATCAGAAGTTTGAAATGAAAGACTTGGGTGAAGCCAAAAAATTTTTAGGCATGGAGATATACAGAGATAGGAAGAGAGGAAAACTTTGTTTGAATCAGAAATAGTATCTGAAGAAGGTATTACATCATCTTGGTCTAAATAAAAAGTCAAAACCTATAATTAAACCGCTTGCACCTCATATGAAGCTCATCTCAACTTCATCTCCTAAAAATAAAGTGGAACGGGAGTACATGTCTAAGGTTTTCATATGCAAATATTGTTGGTAGCTTGATGTATGCTATGGTGTGTACAAGGCCAGACATTTCACAAGCAGTTGGAGTTGTGAACAGGTATATGCATGATCCTGGTAAGGAGCATTGATAAACTGTGAAATGGATTCTATGATATATTATGGACACTGTAGATGTTAGATTAATATTTGAGCGGAATGAGAAAAATGGTCAATATGTAGTTGGATACTGTGATTCTGACTATGTTGGTGATTTGGATAAACGTCGATCAACTACTGGTTATGTGTTTATACTTGCTAAGGGGCCAGTTAGTTAAAAGTCTATGTTACATTCAATAGTTGCCTTATCCACTACGGAGGCAAAGTACATGGCAGTATCAGAGGCTGTTAAAGAAGCAATTTGGCTTCAAGAGTTGCTTGGTGAACTGAAAATTAGACAAAAGCACATTCAAGTACATTGTGATAGTCAAAGTGCTATTCATTTAGCAAAGAATCAAGTTTATTATGCAAGGACAAAGCAAATCAATATTCTATATCACTTTGTACATGAGATTCTGGAGGAAGGTAAAATATTACTTCAGAAAATTTAGACTGCTAATAATCTCACAGATATGTTGACAAAAGTGGTGACAGTTGTCAAGTTCAACTATTGTTTGAACTTGATTAATGTTTTGAAAAATTGAAGATGGGGGCTTTATAGCGCATTTGAAGACACTACTGATAATAGTTTCTTTTGAGAGAAGATTTGCAAATTGTAAATAGAAAATAGCCAAGATGGAGAATTATTGTTTTGGCATTTATCTATCATGAAAATTCACTAACCATTTTTGGAGTCTAAATTAGAGGTGCCTAACTTAGGTAAATAGAAGTGAAAAATAGAGGTGTTTAATTTAGATAAATGAAAGTAAAAAATTGAGGTGTCTAATTTTATCAACATAATTTTTGAAGCCTATATAAACCCCTTAACTCTCATTTGAAAGATATTTCAAAATTAAGTCTTCTCTCTTTCTTTTATAATTAATCTTTGATATTAGTGAAATTATTTTGGTAGTGTCAAAGGACGTAGACAAAATTGGCCGAACCTCATTAAATTTTGGTGTTCTTTTTATTATTTATTTAATAGCTATTTTAGGTATAGTTGTGGTGGTATTTTGTGCTATTAATTATATGTCTAGAAAAATTTTGTCTAAGGAAAGACTTTGTATTTAAGCATATCCATTGTGACCTACTTCTCTTTCCTTGAAATATTTCTGGTATAATTAATTAGTACAATTGTTCACACACTATACATATTATTGGTAAAAAATTAATCTAATTTTCACAACAATAGAAATATGAAAATCCAATTCCTTATGACCTTTTGACTTATGGTCAACTGATCAGTGTAGTTCAAAAGGAATGATTAAAACTTTGTCAAAATATAAAATTAAAAAATATTTAAATTTTAAAATGAAAAAAAAAAACTAAACAAGAATTAAGATCATTTTATAAACAGTTTGATTATAGTATGATCAAATATTATAAAGATTGCCAAAAACATTGTTATAAAACTTATAAAAAATCTTATAAAAAGAATTATAGAAGAAAATGTCATAAAGAAGAGTGTTATAAAAAATCTAAATATAATAGATCCAAAAAATATAGCAATAAGAAATATATATATGTGTGTGTGTTTTTTTTTTTTAAGCTCGACCCCCCGAAATACGGTTTTATGAGGATCGAACCCCTGCCCTCTCAATTGAGAGTAACAACAGGTGGCCAACTGAGCCACCCCAGTTGGTTATATATATATATATATTAATCTTTAAAAACTCGAACCTTGGAAATCATTTTTAAGGTTCGAACCCCTAACCTCTCCTATTGAGAGTAACATCAGGTGGCCAGTTGAACTACCCCAGCTGGTTATATATATGTGTGTGTGTGTATATATATATATATCTTTTGGCTTATATATATAGGTAAGAATTTTTTTTTTGAAAAATAAGATTAATAACGATGTCTACCAAACTGATATAGACTTGTTCCTGTTCCTTTTGTAAAAACATACGTGAGAATTAATTAGGATTAAGCTCTCAGTTCAGCATAAGACTAACAATTGTTAAAACCAAACGTAATTCAAAGCTTTCTATTCTTTATTGACATCAAACACAAAATTTTGTATTCTTTTTTCTTGCTTCTAAAAGATAATTGCGAGTTGTTTTCAGGGATGTCATAATATTAATTTCATTCATTCTTTTTAGTATTTATTTTTAAACGGAATACTAATATTACATGTTGGATTTTGTGCATCGCGTGAAGTTTAATTTTTTCTATTTGATTAAAAATATATTATTAATATTAAAGTTTAAATTTTATTTTTTTATTAGACTAATGAAAAGTTAATTATTTTTTAAGTTTAATTTTTTACGATAACTCCAACTCAAAACATAATCACAATTATAGTATAATTGAATTAAAAATTCATTAATAAGATAAAATAATGATAAAAAATATAGATATGATATGTCCACAAATATATAAATTAAAATTATAAAATATTTAATTAATAATAATTAAGATATATATTAAGACTACAAATTCGCTTAAATATAATAAATAGAGCTTTTTTTACTTATTATTATTAACAAAAACAAAAATATAAAATTTATTGAATATTATATATAAGTAGATAGTTAATTTGAAAAATTAAGTTTGTTACTTTCTTTAATTATTTGTAAACAATATTCTGATATTTCATGCTAAAATAATGGATGTTATAGCAAATTTTTCTTGCATTAGTATTTATATTCTTATGATGATATTGGAAAAATAAAGCATGTTTAGATAAGGAGCAATATATTAGTAATCTCATATTTATTTTTTCATAAATAACAATAATTTTTATATTACAAAGAAAATTTTATTCACAACCAAACACAATAATTTGACATTTGTTGAATTATTTGCATGAAACTTTGTTGAATTATTTGCATGAAACTTTACTTTCACAGAAAATGACTTCATAACAAATGTTGAATTTTGTCAACCAAACATTGCCCTTTATTACCCTATAATAATATTCATGTTAAATTAATTTCATCACACCCACATCATCCATGTTACAAATTTTAATTATCATAAATATTAAAATTGTTATCATGATTTTTTTTTTAATTTTAACTTCTAATTTTGTTCGAACTTTTGATTTTTTTTCAATATTATAAACATCTCTAATATCATATCAAATGAAATTATTTATATAAGAGTGTGTTACAAGTTGTACTAGTTTATTCCAACCCTGATATACCTGTTACATACTGTCGTACTTTATTCTAACTCTGATATTTTCAAATATAAGTGGCCAATAATATATATAGTCTAATATGATAAGTTTTTTTTTTTAAATAATTTTAAGTTGATTTCACACTAATGGTACGGGTTAGGCATACAAATTCATTAAATAAGATTAAGAGTCAAGAATAAGTGGCTTAATTACGCCCATCATCTTTAATCTTTTACTTTATTCTATTAAAATTTTTAAATTTTATTTTAAAAAATAAAATTTTAAAATTTTTGATTTTGTCTTAATAAAATTTTTAAGATTATTTTCTGACAAATAAAATATGACGTAACAGCCACGTAGCAAAAAAAAAAAATCAATTTCATCTCATTCTCTACTTATATTTTTTAATAGATATAAAATCACATTTTTAATAAATGTAAAAACACTTTTTTTACTTTCAATTTTGTTGCATATAAGTATAAAATAAGATAAAATTTAAAATTTTTTTTGCCATGCAGTAATATGTTGTTACCAAGTCAAATTTCGACTATCAGAAAACAGTATCAACAATTTTTTTTGGGATAAACTTAAAATTTTGGAGATTATATCATTACAAAATAAAGTTTTAAAATTTTAATGAGATAAAAGATAAAATATTAGAGACCATCGGTGTAATTATAATATATCCTTATGTATTGTTTCTCAAATGAATTAACACGACTATTATATATGTTAAAGAACACACGTAAGAGTTAATCAGGACTAATCTCTCAATTTAGCGTGACCAATTTTTAATTTGACAATTGTTTAAACCTAACTTATTTCAAAGCGTTATTTTATTAGTTATTGACATATTCAACATAAAATTTATATTTTGTTTTACTTATTACTCCACACTAGCTAAAATTAAAAGTTTAATTTTTTTATTAAATTAATTAAAAATAATTATTTTTTAATTTAATTTTAATTGTAACTCAAATTAAAAACAAAATTATTTTAAAATAATTTTATTATAACTGGATTAAAAATTTATTAATAAGATAAAATAACAAATAAAAATATGCTTATATCTAATAGATTGATACATATATATGTGTACTAAGATTATAAAATATTGAGATTATAAATTAACTTTAAAAACCTAAATATTACTGTGTCTCTCTCATTTAATTCAATATAGAGTCTATTAAATTGTTATGACAACCAAAAATCAACAATTAAATAAAATCTTTTAAATTATTATCCAAATAGATTTATAAAATTAAGAATATAATTTTCTTAAATGTAATAAACATAGCTTTTTTCTTATTGTTATTCGCAAAAACAAAAACTACAAAATTTATTGAACATTATAGTTAAATTAAATATTTAATTTGAAAAAATTAAGCATGTTATTTTCTTCAATTACTTGAAAACAATATTCTATATTTTCATGCTAAAATGGTTATTATACCAAATTTTCTTGCACGTTAGTATGTTTATTTCACGATGATATTGGAAAAATAAAGCATGTTTAAATTAAGGAGCAATATATATATTAGTAATCTCATATTTATTTTTTCATAAATAACAATAATTTTTATATTACAAAGAAAATTTTATTCACAGCCAAATACAATAATTTGACATTTGTAGAATTATTTGCAAGAAACTTTACTCTTACAGAAGAATGACTACACAACAAATGTTGAATTTTGTCAACCAAACACCCGTTATATATCTCAATTCACATCCACTAACAAACATTGCACTTTATTACCCTTTAATATTAATTAATAATCATAATCAACATATGGGATATATCTTAATTAGCTCAAAACATATGTATATAAGCAACTGAAATAAGCTGATCATGCAAATGCAGCTAATTTGGGCTTAGGAGGATTAACTAAGCAAACATCAAGGAGGCTATCAACTGAAGTGTACTTGTAATCTGGGTATAATTTTGATGCTTCTAAGTCATCTTCTGTTAGTTCAAAGCTCATTTGATCTCCTTTTATGAATATGTTGTGTAAGATTGACACTGGAATATTTTCTGGGTGTGGTAGAGCTGCAAACCAAATTAAAAAAAAAAAAAAACAATTTGTCTTTAATTAATTTATAATCAATAAATTAAAAAGGAAATTTTACTTTATATATAGATGATAGAAACTCATGATTATTAAAAGCAATTATAATGAAAAAATAATTATAATATTTGGAAATAGCAGAGTCAAAATATTATTATGTATATACTGTTCTTACTTATCTGTCTATCTTCTCACGCTTTCATGTTCTCTCATGTGATATGATATTACTGGTTCATTGACTTCATCACTTGCAATATCTTTTTATGATATTGAAGAATAAGATTCAAATCTGAAATTATTATTATTATTATTATATATATATATATATTCATTATGTCATTACCTCGAATTATTAATTATTTTATCTCTCTCCAAGATAAGTTTATAATAAAATATATAATATTAATTATTGACAAGTTTTGTAGTTGACTAAATATAATTATATAAACTTAACTAGAAGAAGATAAATATTTCTGTGAATTTTTGTAATATGGGCAAAGACTATTTGTTAACATAGGACGGCTGTACTTTTATTCCCTAAAAAATATTAGCAATTTATTTATAAATGATACATAGAATTTTATTATTTATATCATATATAGGATAAGGGACTGTGAATTATTTTTACTAAGGTAATTAATTAATAAATATTAGAGTAATTTAAATGTGGAATAACATACTTTCAGAAAGCTTGACCAGTTCTTCTTCTGGAACAAAAATCTTCTTGAAGGTTTTGCCAGTCTTTTTCTCCCAAGAAGAAATTAAATCTAATTGGGAGACAATATTTGCAGGTGGCCTGTAGATTATTACACGATTGGCCACTCTTGGATCCGTTGCTGCTTTCACTGTATAGGCAGCTACATCGTCCTCGTAATTCAACACAGCTATATGCAATATGCATCCCACACTTTATTCAACTAATCAAGATCTATTGATCTGCTTTACAATAAAATTTTCATAATTTTTTTAATTTAAACGAGTTAAAAATTACCCTTTTTTATTGAAAAAACATAAATAAATATTATATGAATTATTAACTCACCCTTGGCTTCACCGCTTCGATGAACAACTAATTCATCACGAGTTTCGTGAGGATGGAGAATGTGATCCACAAAATAAGCAGCAAATGAATTAGCAGAGACATAAGTATGAGAAATTGCAGCTGCTTCTATTGCCCTTCTTATCTTCCTTTTGTTCTCTAACAATGCTTCGAAAGGCGGCAGCCCACTCACCCTGTCTACTTCATTTCCAAATTCTGAAGGAACAAACCTCTATAATCCATTCATAAATTTCATTAATTACTCTAATTATCATATATATAAATAAATATCCAATTTTTATTTAATTTTATTTGATTTCGTTTGTAGAATCAATCAAATTTTATTTAACAAAAATGTATTATTGGAGAGGGGGTCCTCACGGGGGCCATTTATAACCATTTTAATGGCGGAACCTAAAACTGATTGTTCTGTAAATGACAAATTGCATGCATGCATGGACAGGACCTGTTGGCCAAAGCTTATTTATGTAGGATATAATAATATGACAATCGAGAGGTCTGCTTAATATCCGGTGCAATTTTTGGAAGTTTATTCATAATTTATTAACAAGCCCCTTTTGTTCTTGGAACTCACAACTTTAAGGATAAAAATGTAAAATAAAAATAAAAGAAAGGGGAGGAGGAAGAGGGAGTAATCAGTTAAAATTTGTGATTATGGAGAGAAAGTACCTTAATATTGCCAGCCTCTTTCATGGCAGCAATTAATTTGAGTTGGTCAAGATGTTGAGGAACTGCAACAGTAGAAATCACTATATCAACTTGTTTAAATGCTGAAACAAGTTTCTCATGCTCATCCAATTCTCCCTGCATGTATATATATATAATTAAGTATACATTTTATGGAAAGTAAACAACTTAAAACAAGATAAAAATGAGTATATACATGGAAAATGGTGACTCCCATGGACTGAAATTCTTTGTGAAGGTGAAGCTTAGAATCATTATTGGTGTTTGGCTTTAATGGACGAACATAAGCAAAGGACACCGGACTTCGATTGTTCTTTAGAGGCATTTTGCTATCTGACTGCTTGGATTAGGTTGCCTGGAATGCCACTTCAATACTACAATAAGAAGGTACTGCAGGCAATAGGAAATATAATTGATAAAGTAATTAAAATTGATTATAACACTGAATCTGTGGAGAGAGGTAAGTTTGCTAGGATTACGATTGAATTAAATATGAGTAAGCCCCTGTGTTCTCAATTCTTGCTTGAAGAGAAGCTTCAAAAAGTGGAGTATGAGTCGATGCCTCTAATTTGCTTCTCTTGTGGCAAAGTGGGGCAAAAGGCTAATAATTATATTAAGAAATCTAACCAAAACCAGACCCCAGTCCCTGATAACACTGAACCTTCGGATGGAGTAAAAGGTACACCTGATGGGACTAATGTGGTCAAAAGAATTATTAGTCCGGCAAAAGGAGTGACCGAAAATTTGGCCCTTGGATGAAAGTCTCTAGAAAAGGTAAGAGTTACAATTCGAGAATGACAACTCAATTTTCGGCCCCTAATCAAGGAGGTTTCCATAATAGAGCTATTGGGTCGAGATTTGATGCTCTAGAAGACAATACAAGCTCTGATAAGGATTTAGGCAATCAAAAAGTGGACTCTATGTAGAATAAGATCCCTGGTTTCAATAAGGAAGGTCTCCATTATAAGTAAACTTCTCGGTCTGATGTCAAGAAAGAGAGGGATACAACAACAGTTCTGTCTAATGATAAACCCAAGTAAAACCCAAAAGTTGTTGTGGACTCCAAAACTAGGCAATCAAAACCTCAACAACGTAAACCAACAACCTAGAATCCTTCCCCTTCTGGAAATATTTTCAATTTCAATAGTACCTAAAAAATGTAGTCAACTGGAGAACTTAGCAAAACACAAACAGTGAAGACTTTGTCGAATCCTAAAAATCAAGATTCTCTACAAACTGATTGGCACCCTGATAATTTTAAGATTCAGTCTAATCATATCCCTAACGCACCTAATATCATTGCCACCAATACCTCTCTTGATCCTTATAGACACAAAGTTGTGATGATTGTTTCAAACCCACCTTCAAATACCACTCAATCTGGAAGTATTATCCTCAGTAATGGTGTTGAGGGAAGGATTGATATCCCTTATGATCTAGGGGAAAATGATAACATAGTGGATGAGGAAATGGAAGAAAGTGACGTGTCTGATACTGACGATGCTACTGGAGATGACAGTCACTCTGGCAGCGAAGATGAGAAATTTGAGGATTTGGCCAGTGAAGATGATGGTATAGGAATTAGAGAATCAAGTACTCTCTAAGGATCTCCTTGTCTGATCTGTACATTTCCTTTTTCTCTCTAATTATTTCCTATTACTATATATATTATTTCTTGGAATGTTCATGGGGTTGCCTCCCCTTCCTTTAAGAGATTTTTTAAAAATCTTGTTAAAAATTACAACCCTCATATTGTTGTGATCTTGGAGCCCAAGATTAGTGGCACAAAAGCTGACCATTTTATTAAGTCTTATGATTATGAGAACTCCTTTAGGATTGAAGCTTTGGGTTTTTCAGGGGGTATATGGATTCTTTGGAGAGAAGGTGTTAGTGTCTCTATTTTAAATTGTGATCACCAATTCATTCATGCTATTGTAGAGATGAATAATAAAATGTCATTCCTTATGACTTGTGTTTACGCTTCTCATAATGTGGTGATTCGTAGACAATTATGGCCTAATCTTGATTGGATTAAATCAAGTGACTCCAAAACTTGACTGCTTATTGGAGATTTCAATGCCATATTACATGCTTCTGAGAGGAAAGAGGGAGTGGATAGAAGGGCTAGGGGTTGTCACCTTTCCTCTAATTGGGTTAGCAGCAATGAGCTTCTTTATCTTAGTTTCAATGGCCCCCATTTTTTTTGAAAGAGGGGGAATCTTTTTGAACGACTGGACAGAGCTTTGTATAACAATGTTTGGCTAAATATCTTCCTTAATAATAGTGTTGATCACCTTCCTCACATTGGGTCGGACCACAGACCCTTATTAGTGAAAATGGTTAATGAATATCATTATTCTAGACCCAACCCATCTTTTAAGTTCCTATCTGCATGGCTGGTTCATGAAGACTTTAATGATATGATCAGTAAAATGTGGTTAGATAACAATGACTTTATTCATAACTACACCGATTTTACGAGTAAAGCTACCAGCTGGAACAAGGACATATTCAGCAATATCTTTAAGAGGAAGAAAGTAATTTTGGCCTGACTAAATGGCATTCAGAAGAAACTAGAGGAGAAGGATTCTCCTTTCTTATCCAATCTTGAGATCGCACTTACAGAGGAGCTCAATATTATTCTTTTGCAAGAGGAGATTTTTTGGATGCAGAAATCTAGATCCAATTGGATCATTAGTGGTAATAGAAACACTTCCTTTTATCATCGCCAAACCATTGCTAGGCATAGAAAGAGCAGGATTCATTCCCTTTTGGTGGATGGTGAAGATTGGGTTGATAATCAATCTATTCTAAAAGAGCACGTTGTTAACTATTTTATCAATCTATGTGCTGCTGACATTAATCCTGGACCTAAATTTAGTATTATTGGGTACTTTCTTCCATGTGATAGTGAAACTCTCTTGGCTTTGGAAGTCCCAGTTTCTTTGGAAGAGGTTAAGTACGCTATATTTCAAATGGGTCCTCTTAAAGCTCTAGGTTCGGATGGCCTTCCTGCGATATTTTTCCAAAAGTGTTGGAATATTGTGGGACTCTCTTTATTTAAGATGGTTAAAGATGTCTTTGAAGGGAAGCCTATCCCTACATCACTTAATGATACCTTAGTTACCCTTATTCCTAAGAAAGAGAACCCTAAAAAAATCAATCAGTTTAGACCTATTAGCCTGTGTAATCTAGGTTATAAAACCATTACAAAGATAATTGCTAATAGAATTAAGCAAACTCTACCTAATATGATCAATCCTACTCAAACTAGCTTTGTGCTGGGAAGAAATATAACTGATAATATCATTGTGGCACAGGAAATAGTTCATTCGATGAAGAAAATATGTGGTAAAAGGGAAATTATGCTCATTAAAGTTGACCTTCAAAAGGCATATGATAAAATCCGTTAGGAATTTATCCACGAAACTTTGGTGGATGCATGCTTTTCTACTAATTTAATTTCGGTTATCTTACATTGCATTACTTCTTCTTCTATGCAGGTTCTCTGGAATGGTAAGCCTACAAGGAAATTCAATTCTAGTTAAGGGCTTTGCCAAGGCGATCTTCTGTCTCCTTACTTATTTGTTCTTTACATGGAGAAGCTTTCTCAAAGGATTTATATGGTTGTTAATCTCAAGTAGTGGAAGCCTATTAAATTAGGACCTGGTGGACCTGCTCTAACCCATTTATTTTTTACAGACGACTTGCTATTAATAGCCGAGGCTAATCTTGATTAGGCCAAACTTATCAAAAAGATTTTGAATGAATTCTGCTTAAGTTATGGACAGTGTGTTAGTGTGGACATGACTCATATTCTCTTTTCCAATAATGTGGGGGGTGCTATCATTGGAGAGATTAAGAGAGAGCTTGGTTTTAAAGTCACAACTGATTTGGGAAAATACCTAGGTGTTCCTTTGTTACACTCGCGAATGACTAAAAATGCCTACAAGGATATAGTTGATCGAGTTAGTAGGCGTTTAAATAGGGATGAGGATAAGCTATTTTGGGCTCATTCTCCTAGTGGGAATTTCACAACAAAATTGGCTTACATGCAAATCTTAAATGGCCAAAGCAAAGACAAGGATCGTATATGGAAAGTTATATGGCAGTGGGAGGGCCCGGAAAGAATTCATACTTTCATATGGCTAGCATATAAAAACAAGTTGTTAACTAACAGAGAAAGGGTTAGAAGACACCTAACAAATTCTGACACTTGTTCTCGGTGTGCCAATGGTTACAAATCAGTTATGCATGTGCTTCGCGACTGCCCTTGTGCAAGACTTATCTAGAAAATGCTAGTTCCATCTGAGGTAAGACAAATCTTCTTTTCCTTAGATGTTAATAATTGATTTTATGTTAATCTCCTGAACAGGCTGAATATTACTAATGAGAAGAATTGGCAAGTCACCTTTGGAGTAACAATCTGATGTCTCTAGACCTAGAGAAATGATGATCTATTTGGCCAAGGAAGGAATGGAAAGGGGAGCCATGTTGCTGAGATTAGGCATCGAATCAAGGAAATTGCTGCTGCATGGAAGTTAAGGAACCAATGCGTTAACATGAAGCATCTTAGAGATGAAATGGCAATCTGCTGGAGCCCTCCTGCTCAAGAAAAATATAAAATAAACATAGATGAATCCTTCATTCATGGAACCAATTAGGCTAGTGCAGGTGTAGTTATTTGAGAAAACAATGGTGCTCTCGTGGGTTGCTTTGTCATGAACATTGGGAAGTGTTCTATAATGAGAGTGGAATTGTGGGGTATTTATCAATGGCTGTCTCTTACTTGGGACTTGGGGATTAACATGTAACTCTTGAAACAGATAGTATGAGTGCCTACGCTCTGGTTGATAACTCCAATCAGGAAACGCATGCCCATTCAGCATTAATAGTAGACATTAAAGAGTTTCTTTTGCGAAATTGGCAAGTCAAATTAAACATGTATTCAAGGAGAGCAACTTTCTAGCTGACCATCTAGCAAAGATAGCCTCGCGATACTCAATTGGAGTTCACAGACTAAGCACTCCCCCTTCTTCAGCTGATTACTGGTTGAAGCATGACTCATATGGAGTAACATACTTCCGCCAGGTCATTATTTAACCTCTAGTGCTCTTTCATTCTTTCAAAAAAAAATAATAATAAAAAAAATTATTTCAAAAATACTATAAAAAATAAAAATATTTACACTTTTAGCAATAATATTTTTTTTTCAAAAATATCTTTTCTCTCACTAGAAATAATATTTTACTTTAATTTTAATCTTTTTCAAAGTTTCACTATTAAATAAATATATTTTAATAAAATAATAAAATTAATATTTTAAATTATATTTTCAACATGTAAAACGTATTATTTATTATAAATAATTTTTTTTAATTTTAATATAAATAATAAATAAACACTCACAAAAATATATAAAAAGAAAAAATATATATGATGAAAAATATATTTTACTATATTTTATTAAAAATTTTATTAATATATTTTGTATATTTTACTTTTTTTTAATTTTTGTGAGTGTTATTTATTTTTATAATTAAAATTAAAATTTATCTTTTATAAAAAAATATGATTTTTATATGATGAAAAATAATTTAAAATATTAATTTTTATTATTTTATTATAATATTTTTATTTAATAGTGAAGTTAAAAAAAAGAGAGTGAAAATTGAAGTAGAATATTGATTATAGTAAGGGCGGATATAATTTAAAAAAATTTATTTTAATGAAGAATGACAAATTTTGCTTCAACTTTTTATAAAAGTATAAATATTTTTAGTTTTTATAGTATTTTTAATACCAACAACCAAAAACTAAAAATGTTTTTAAAACATTCATTCTTTATTTTTTTTAAAAAAAAATTATCAACTTTTAGCTTCAAAAATACCTTACTTTTAAAGATATATTTTTTAGGTGGTATTTGGTTCGAATTTGAAATCAAAATTGGATTTGGATTCCGAATGAAACAAAATTGAAATCAGAATTGTCACACCTTATTATCTTAATTATCAGAATGGACTTACCTCATGAGTTATCATAATATTATTTTATTTAAAAAATATCACTCATAATTTATTCCTTAATATTCTTCAAATAGACACATTAATATCAACCAGTAGACACTAATTTTTATTTAAATACAATTTATCTATTGTCTAACGCAAAAATATAAATAATTCTTAAATAAGTTCAAACAATTATTATGCAGATACGACCTTATCTATGCATTGAACGAAGAAAAAGAATGAGTGTTCTACTAATTTATTCTCTAATAATATCTGAAATATTTATATAAATAAGGAGTGAGTCCAACTACACATTAAGAATATAATTATATAATAAAGGGGAAACAAATAAAATTCTCATATATTTACTGATAGAAAATTTCATATTATTGCATAATAAAATTTTCTTTAAAAGAACATAAAATTCACAATATCATGGTATAAAATGTAATCATATAATTCCTTACATTCAATATATTGTAAAACCCTTGATTTTTGGGGAAATTGGAGTCTAAGGGCAAAATGGTAATTTTACCTTCAATTCATATTCGAGTGCATTTTATAACATTTGATGTTTATTTTCATAATGTGAGTGTTGAGATGTTTGTTTTGAGTATAATATTGAGTTTTTGGCTTTGGGGGGTATTTTGGTCATTTTGGCGATCGAAAAATTTTCGGGTTTCGTTTTGCTGTTTTTGATGTCATTTTGGTGATCGTGATGTCGTTACGGTTATTTTAAGTATAATTTTGCTAGGGGTTGTGTTTCGTAAATTTTTCGAGTATTTATTAATTTTTAATTTAAATAAATTAAATTAAATAATTAATGAACTAATTTAAATAATTCTGAAAATAATTGAATTTGGAGTTAGTTGTGAATTTTTATAACTTAGTTCGACTTTTTTAAAAATTTTTTAAAGAGTTTTAGGGTATTTTTAAATTAAATAAATTAATTTCAGGGTATATTAGTAATTTACCACCTAAAATTTGTATAAATATGGGTGTTAGGGCACCCAATTAAGTGTCTAGGAGCCTTGTGCAGTTAGAGAGAGAAAAGGGGAGAAAAAAATTATTTATGGGTCAAGAATTGAGGGCTGTCGTTTAGCAGTGGGTGTGCGGTTTTGCTGGTGTCGTTTGGCGAGGTACGGCTGTCATTCGGCGCGAAGCTATGGGCTGGAGGTATTGTCGTTCGGCTTGCGGAGCTCGTCGTTCGGCGTGGCAGCGAGATTCTCGGCCTGTCGTTTTTGACTTCTAATTTCTGGCAGTTTCAAAATTAAGAGGTTTTCTTCAATTTCTTTCAATTTCTTCCAACTTCATGGCATGATTTGTGTTGTTGGATGTTTGTATGATGTTTAGGGTGTTAGAAAATAATATTTTTGATTTATTTCGATTTTTAATTAATTAAAAATAATTAAAAAGTTGTAGGGTGATTATAGAGGTTCTTGATGTTTAATATTTGATTTGGGAGTTTAAGTTAATAATCTGATATTTTTGGCAATTGTCATCTGTTCTAGGGATGTTAAACTTGATCTAGAAATTTATTTTTAAATTTTCATGTTTGATTTATATTTTTAATTAATTAATAAAGTGAAAATTTATTACTGCTTGTGATTGCTGATATTCCAGTAACTTTGTCAATTTTTTAAAAATTATTGGTAAATGATCTAAGTCTAAATTTTTTATATGTTTTAGGATATGATGTTATGTGTTTATAAAAAATATTTTGAGGTCTGGTTCAAATATTTGTGTTTCCAAATAAATTTATTTCTCAACTGCTGCCAGTATGGTAACTGGTTGTATGAATCCGATTTAAAAATTAAATTGAGGGACTTAGAGATTTCTAAAAATTATGAAAGTTTTATATGTTGTCCATCCTGATGTCTATAAAATGAGAAAATTATTTGGATAATTTTTTTGTATCGAAATGTGAAGGATTTATGATAATTTTTGCTGTGCTGATTTTAGTGGTTCAAACAGAACCAGAATATTGTAAAATATTTTTGGGGTATCAAATAAATTTGGATTAATCTGAAATTTTGCACACACATTATTTAGATGTTGAAGAAGCTACTGGAATGTTTCCAGAGTTTTTGAATGATGGAATTATTTTCTAGAAATTTTTGAATTATAGGGACTACTTAAAAATTTTTATCGGTTTTGGGTGTTGGTATGAATTATGATTTTTGCATAGGGACTGATGTGATATTATTTGATAAATGAGTTATAAAAATTGAGTTGAAGTTCTGGTTCTAATAAATTTTAATTAATTGATTGATTTTGTATTTTTGAGGTGCGATCGGTTTAACCATTGGGTTGAACCATAATTTTGAGTTGAGTCGGGTTGGTTTTTAATTTTGGATTATCTTGGTTAATTGTTGGTTAAGTATTGATCTTTTTGCATTCATAGCATGCATTGCATCTCTCATGATAGATGAGATAGTGGGATTGATTGTTGGACTATGTAATTATCTTTCCTTAGGCAATAATCCAGCTGAAGCTCAAGGTCAGTAGGTTGTGAGGATTTGGCTAAGCTTTCTTTGGATACCAAGTAAGTTCATGGGTGTATGTGTATTATTTGTGATGTGCTATTTGCTAACTAAGCTATTATATATATAATCCCTTCGTATATATTATTCTTTCTAATTTCGATATATTATCCTTTCTTGCCCTAGCCTCGCATGTGAATAGGAGACAGAGAAACTTGTATGCTATTTGCTAAATGCCTTGATATGATATTGAATATTCTTGTAATGTGCGATGGTGTGTCTAATGGGGACGAAGGATATGGATTGTCATTATGGAGATTATTTTGTATATCAATATCGATCTTGTTCTTGAGGCTTATGCCTACTTGCTCTTGGGGCCATGTGCCTACTTGTTCTTGGATATGGTTGAAGAAGGAGGATGTTATATTTTGTAGACCCCGATACAACATCATGTATGAAATTATTGTTGATGTTTACTTGATATCTATTACTTTGTTAAATTGCATCTGCCTCTCATGAACTTACTGAGCGTCTATATATAACGCTCACACCCTTATAGATTGACTTGCAGGTTGAAGTTATATTCCTTAGTGAGCTCGGCCGTTCTCTTTGTGGGTTCTTCTAGTTGGTTGTGGATTTTGGTTCGTTTGCATATTTTCTTTACTCCATAGAGATTTCTGGATATTTTTTGGCGGACCGTGTTTGAAACCTTTTTCTTGTAATAAGGAGTGGACTGTTTCTTTGCATCTAGTTTGAGTTTTAGTTATTGAACTTGATTTTGAATAGTATCATTTCTATTTATGACTTGATTATGGAATAAATTTATTGAACTTAGTAATTTTGCGCTATAATAATAAATTTCAAGTAGGCTGGTAAGGTTGTACTTAGGTATAACTTTACGCCGGTCCCGACTCCCCTGTTTGGGTCGTGACAAAAGTGGTATCAGAGACTAGGTTTCGATTTTGTTTAAACATTATCCAGAAATCATTAGGATAATTCATTTCAAATCCTTTACTTCCTTTCTGCGTTAACCAACCTGTTTCTCTGCTAGCAGGTGCAATGTCTCAACAAAACACTCGTTTTTCTTTATTTGGTGGGACCAGCAACGCTGGGATATCATTCGAAGTTGAACATCAGCCAGCCACTCATGTTGAGGAGCCACCTCAGCCACGTAGACGTGGAAGACCTCGAAGAGTGGTAAGTGAAAATGTGCAAGGGATGGAAGATTAGAATTTTGTACCGGAGAATGAGGGGCTATTTGAAGTACCACTTAGTGAAGATCAGGAGCCACCACCTCCAACTCATGATAATGTGCATGTGCCAGGTCAAGTACTAGTTCAAGAAAACTCAGATGCATATTTGGCTGCTTTGCAGACATTGAATAGATCTATGGAAGCTCTCACTGATGGAGTAGTTCGGGTTGTTCAAGGCATGGGTAACAATATGAATGCTAATGCTCACGCTTCAGCTAGAGGAAATGGATTAACTGACGACCTGGATTTGTACAAATTTATTAGAGTTGATCCACCTACATTCTCCAATCTTGCTACAGAAGACCCTCTAGCATTTCTTAATAGAGTTAAAAAGATCTGTGATGCTTTGAAATGTACTGAGAAGAGAGCCATAGAGTTAACTGGGGATCAAATGCAAAAATCAGCTGAAGAATGGTATAAGATCTCTAACCAAGGCAAGGTTGAGGTATGGGAAGACTTCAGAAGAATGTTTATGCAAAACTTTATGCCTCGGAATGTGATGAAAGCGAAAGCAAGGGAGTTTGAAATGTTAACTCAGAACAACAAATCTATAGCTGAGTACTGGGAGTAGTTTCAAGAGCTAAGGAAGTATGCTACACGTGTGTCTCAGGATGAAGAATCTATGACTGATAGATTTGTGGATGGCTTGAATGATAAATACTATGAGTTGATAGCCAGTCACAATTACAAGGAAATACATTTGGCTGTTAATGCTGCTCTGGGATTAGAAAACAGAAAAAGGAAGGATGATGCTGGAGAATCAAGCAGAAAGAAGAACAAGCCAGGGAATCAGCTAGGTTATCAGGGGCAGTATAGTGGTCAGAGAGGTAATGATAATGGTGGGCGCTACCAGCAACAGGGTCCTAGAGCCCCTACTTGTGAATCTTATGGCTTACATCATACGGGAGAGTGCAGAAGGAAGACTGGAGCTTGTTTTAACTGTGGACAGATGGATCACCAAGTCAAAGATTGTCCAATTCCTAGGCGCAATCAGACTCAGGCAGGTCAGCATACTCAGTTCAGATCAGTTGGCAATCAAGCATATAGGGGTAACTATCAGAATGGAAATGGTTATGGTAGAGGTAATGGTGGTCGTGGACAGTTTAACGGTAACGGATATCAGGGAGGTCGAGGTTTTTCTTATTAGGGTGGTCGAGGTTACAATGGAGGCAGAGGTTATCAGGGCCAGCAGGGCCGAGGATATCAGGGCCAGCAAGGTTGCGGTTATCAGGGCTATCAGGGTCAGCAGTATCAGCAGGGTCGTGGATACCAGGGTGCTGCAAATAATGGAAACCAACAGAATGGAAGAGCAGTTCAACCAGTGGGACAAGGTAATGGTCAGAACCAAAATCAGAATCGGAATCAGGGCCAAAACCAGAATTATGTTCGGGTGTTCAACCTAAATCATCAGCAGGCTCAAGTTGACAACAATGTGGTACGAGGTACTCTTTCTATTTATTCTCTATATGCACACATATTGATAGATCCTGGAGCTACTCATTCATTCATATCACCTAGTTTTGCATCTAGGCTGAGTATTACATCTGAACCTATGGAAATGCCATTAGTTGTTCATACACCTTTAGGAGAGGAGGTAGAATCTTTAAAGATATACAAGGATTGCATTGTTAAAGTTGAAAATGTTGAACTTCTTGCGGATCTAGTGGCGTTAGATGTGATGGAATTTGATGTCATCTTGTGTATGGATTGGTTAGCTCGGCATGGAGCTAATTTGAACTGTAAAGATAAGGTAGTGGTGTTTGCATATGAGGCCGGCAAGACTGTGACTTTTTATGGTTCTAAAATCAATGGGACCAGTCAGCTAATTTCAGCTATGAGAGCTAGAAGATTGTTGCGAAATGGTTGTAATGCCTACCTTATTTCTATTCGGGATGTGAGCAAGGAAGAAGCGAAACTTGAAGATATCCCGACAGTATGAGATTACATGGACGTGTTTCCAAATGATTTACCGGGGTTACCACCGGAATGAGAGATTGAATTCTCCATTGATCTTGTACCTGGAACCAATCCTATTTCTATGCCTCCATATAGGATGGCTCCAGCAGAGCTTAAGGAGTTGAGAGAGCAATTGAATGACTTGTTGCAGAAGGGATATATCAGACCGAGTACTTCACCGTGGGGTGCTCCAGTTCTTTTTGTGAAAAAGAAAGATGGATCAATGAGGCTGTGTATCGATTATCGACAGCTGAATAAGGTGACTGTGAAGAACAGATATCCATTGCCCAGGATTGACGATTTGTTTGATTAGTTGCAGGGAGCAAAATATTTCTCCAAGATTGATCTGTGGTCGGGTTATCATCAGTTGAGGGTGAAGAAGAGTGACATACCTAAGACTGCTTTTTGCACGAGGTATGGGTATTATAAATTTCTAGTGATGTCCTTTGGACTTACTAATGCTCCTGCTACTTTTATGGACATGATGAATATGGTGTTTAGTCCTTATCTTGATCGGTTTGTTGTCGTATTCATTGATGACATTCTGATATATTCGAAATCCAAGGAAAAGCATGAACATCATTTAAAGTTGGTGTTGCAGACTTTAAGAGAACATCAGCTTTACGTTAAGTTCTCCAAATGTGAGTTTTGGTTGGACAGGGTTGTCTTTCTGGGACATGTTATATCCGCAGAGGACATGTTATATCCGCAAAGGGTATTCAAGTTGATTCACAGAAGATTGAGGCAGTGATGGATTGGCAGAGACCGAAGACTGTTACTGAGATTCGGAGTTTTCTGGGTTTAGCAGGATATTACAGAAGGTTTATCAAAGATTTCTCCAGAATAGCCGCACCTCTAATAAACTCACTCGTAAGAGTGTTAAGTTCATTTGGGATGATGCTTGCAAGAAGAGTTTTGCTACTCTTAAAGAAAGATTAACTACTGCACTAGTACTTGTGTTGCCAGAAGGCACTGAGGGGTATTCTGTTTATTGTGACACATCAGGCGTTGGTCTGGGTTGGTTGTTGATGCAACATGTTAAAGTAGTCGCCTATGCTTCTAGACAGCTAAAGAAGCATGAGGTAAACTATCCTACACATGATTTAGAAATGGCTGCAGTTGTGTTTGCACTCAAGATCTGGAGACATTATCTTTATGAAGTTACTTGTCAGATCTTCACTGATCATAAGAATCTTAAGTATGTATACTCCCAAAAAAACTTGAATTTGAGACAGAGAAGGTGGGTAGAGTTTCTTGAAGACTACGACTATAGCATCCAGTATCATCCGGATAAAGCGAATGTTGTGGCTGATGCTCTAAGAAGTAAGTTTGTGGGTAATCTATCCCACATTTTAGTTTCCAGAAGACCATTGATACGGGAGATACATCAACTGCTAGGTGATGGTTTAACTTTTCATATGTCTGGTAAAGAAACTGAAGGTGATAGAGGTGTGTTGTTGGCTAATATGACAGTCAAACCTAATTTCCTTGATGAGATAGTTTCAGCGCAGAATACGGATGAGGAGTTGTCAACGATCCGCCAAAAAGTCTTGTCAGGTGAATCCACATAATTCTCGGTTGATGAAAAAGGAGTTTTGCGGTTTGGTTCAAGGTTGTGTGTGCCTTTAGTGGATGATTTAAAGAAAAAGATTTTGAAAGCAGCTCACTCTTCCAAGTACACTATACGTCCTGGTTCTACTAAGATGTATCGAGATTTAAAGCAGATGTATTGGTGGAAAGGAATGAAGAATGATGTTGCGGAGTTTGTTTCTCAATGTTTACCTTGCCAGCAAGTTAAGTATGAGCATCACAAGCCAGCCGGATTACTGAGAGAGTTACCACTACCCGAGTGGAAGTGGGAGAGAATCACTATGGATTTTGTTATCGGGTTGCCAAAGACTCCTGGTGGCTATGATTCGATCTGGGTGATTGTAGACCGATTGACCAAGTCAGCGCATTTTCTTCCGGTTAATACCAAGTACACAGTGTCTCAGTATGCAAAGTTGTATATTAATCGGATTATGAGTCTGCATGGGGTACCAGTTTCCATTGTATCTGATAGAAGTGCTCAATTTACATCCATGTTTTGGCAGAAGCTTCAGAAAGGGTTTGGTACAGATCTTCATTTTAGCACGACTTTTCATCATCAAACAGATGGACAGTCGGAGAGAACCATTCAAACCTTAGAGGATATGCTACGATTGTGTGTTCTGGATTTTAAAGGAAGTTGGGCAGATCATCTTCTGTTGGTAGAGTTTGCCTATAATAATAGTTATCAAGCTAGCATTGGTATGGCTCCTTTTGAAGCATTGTATGGTAGACGGTGCAGAACCCCATTGTATTGGGAGGAGGTTGGTGAGCGTCGTATTGAGGGTCCCGATCTTTTGCAGTATAATGCCCAAGTTGTACAGGTAATTCAGGATCGGATCCATACTGCTTTTAGTAGACAGAAGAATTATGCTGATCTTAAGCGAAGACATCTTGAGTTTGCAGTTGGTGATAGGGTGTTTCTAAAAGTATCACCTTTTAAAGGTGTTATGCGGTTTGGTAAGAAAGAAAAATTGGCTCCCAGGTTTATCGGTCCTTCTGAGGTCCTAGAACGTGTCGGTGATGTTGCTTACAGACTAGATTTGCCACCCAAGTTAGCAGCTGTGCATCCGACTTTTCATGTTTCGATGTTGAGGAAATATGTATTGAACCCCAATCATGTTCTGGCTTCAGAGACCATTGAGATTACTGATGATTGTACTTATGAGGAGCAGCCTGTAGCTATTTTGGACCATCAGGTCAAGCGATTACGTTCAAAGGATGTGGCTTCAGTAAAGGTTATTTGGCGTAACCATTCTGTTGAGGAATGCACCTGGGAAGCAGAGGAACTCATGCTAGCAAAATACCCTCATTTGTTTGAGTCTTCAGGTGCGTTATTGATTTTGTGGGCGAAATCATTTTAATGGGGTTAGAGTGTAGTTTATTAATAGTCTTGATATAACACCATATGCATGCATATCATTACATCATTATATCTTTTGTACATCATAAATGTATATGTGTTTTGTCTGGTATTATTTATGATAGTTTGCTATTAAATTGGTTATTGGAAGGCATTTTTGAATAATCTTGGTTTGTTGATATCGGATGTCATTTTTGAATAAGTCTGGATTGTTGGTAGAATGATGAGTATCATATGGATAAGTGTTATATTAGTAATGGTTTTGGTTGATTTGGGTTTGACTTGAACACTTGAGTTTTGACTTTTTGTGATGATGGTTGATGAGTGGAAGTTGAAAAGAAAATGATTATGTTTGATTTTATAATAAACATAATCTGGAGCAAAACTGGAACAGTCTGTAGCGCTTAGTATTGTGGGGTTATGGCCTGATCTACCATAACAATATGTGCTAAGTGAGCTATACTTTCCGATTTGTGTACAACTTAAAATATAAAAGTGTTTTGATGATGAGTATGTTATTGGGTAAAATTTCGAGGACGAAATTTGTTTAAGGGGGTTAGATTGTAAAACCCTTGATTTTTGGGGAAATTGGAGTCTAGGGGAAAAATGATAATTTTACCTTCAATTCATATTCGAGTGCATTTTATAATGTTTGGTGCTTATTTTCATAATGTGGGTGTTGAGATGTTTGTTTTGAGTATAATATTGTGTTTTTGGCTTCGGGGGGTATTTTGGTCATTTTGGCGGTCGAAAAATTTTCGGGTTTCGTTTTGCTGTTTTTGATGTCATTTTGGTGATCGTGATGTCGTTACGGTTATTTTAAGTATAATTTTGCTAGGGGTTGTGTTTCGGAAATTTTTCCGGTATTTATTAATTTTTAATTTAAATAAATTAAATTAAATAATTAATGAACTAATTTAAATAATTCTGAAAATAATTGAATTTGAGGTTAGTTGTGAATTTTTATAAGTTAGTTGAGTGTTTTTTTTTGAAAATTTTAAAGAGTTTTAGGGTTTTTTTAAATTAAATAAATTAATTTCGGGGTATATTAGTAATTTACCACCTAAAATTTGTATAAATAGGGGTGTTAGGGCACCCAATTAAGTGTCTAGGAGCCTTGTGCCGTTAGAGAGAGAAAAGGGGAGAAAAAAATTATGTTTGGGTCAAAAACTGAAGGCTGTCAGTTAGCAGTGGGCGTGCGGTTTTGCTGGTGTCGTTTGGCAAGGCACGGCTGTCGTTCGGCGCGGAGCTGCTGGCTGGAGGTATTGTCGTTCGGGGTGCGGAGCTCATCGTTCGGCGTGGCAGCGAGATTCTCGGCCTGTCGTTTTTGGCTTCTAATTTCTGGCAGTTTCGAAATTAAGAGGTTTTCTTCAATTTCTTTCAATTTCTTCCAACTTCATGGCATGATTTATGTTGTTGGATGTTTGTATGATGTTTGGGGTGTTAGAAAATAATATTTTTGATTTACTTCGCTTTTTAATTAATTAAAAATAATTAAAAAGTTGTAGGGTGATTATGGAGGTTCTTGATGTTTAATATTTGATTTGGGAGTTTAAGTTAATGATTTGGTATTTTTGGCAATTGTCATCTGTTCTAGGGATGTTAAACTTGATCTAGAAATTTATTTTTGAATTTTCATGTTTTATTTATATTTTTAATTTATTAATAAAGTGAAAATTTATTACTGCTTGTGATTGCTGATATTCCAGTAATTTTATTGAATTTTTAAAAATTATTGGTAAATGATCTAGGTCTGAATTTTTGATATGTTTTAGGATATGATTTATGTGTTTATAAAAAATATTTTGAGGTCTGGTTCAAATGTTTGTGTTTCGAAATAAATTTATTTCTTAACTGCTGCCAGTATGGTAACTGGTTGTATGAATCCGATTTAAAAATTAAATTGAGGGACTTAGAGATTTCTAAAAATTATGAAAGTTTTATATGTTGTCCGTCCTGATGTCTATAATATGAGAAAATTATTTGGATAATTTTGTTGTAACGAAATGTGAAGGATTTATGATGATTTTTGCTGTGCTGATTTTAGTGGTTCAAACAGAACCAGAATGTTGTAAAATTTTTTTGGGGTATCAAATAAATTTGGATTAATCTGAAATTTTGCACGCACGTTATTTAGATGTTGAAGAAGCTACTGAAATTTTTCCAGAGTTTTTGAATGATGGAATTATTTTCTGGAAAATTTTGAATTATAGGGACTACTTAAAAAATTTTATCGGTTTTGGGTGTTGGTATGAATTATGATTTTTGCATAGGGACTGATGTGATATTATTTGATAAATGAGTTATAAAAATTGAGTTGAAGTTCTGGTTCTAATAAATTTTAATTAATTAATTGATTTTATATTTTTGAGGTGCGATCGGTTTAACCATTGAGTTGAACCATAATTTTGAGTTGAGTCGGGTTGGTTTTTAATTTTGGATTATCTTGGTTAATTGTTGGTTAAGTATTGGTCTTTTTGCATTCATAGCATGCATTGCATCCCTAATGATAGATGAGATAGTGGGATTGATTGTTGGACTATGTAATTATCTTTCCTTAGGCAATAATCCAGCTGAAGCTCAAGGTCAGTAGGTTGTGAGGATTTGGCTAAGCTTTCTTTGGATACCAAGTAAGTTCATGGGTGTATGTATATTATTTGTGATGTGCTATTTGCTAACTAAACTATTATATATATAATCCATTCGTATATATTATTCTTTCTAATTTTGATATATTATCCTTTCTTGCCCTAGCCTCGCATGTGAATAGGAGACAGAGAAACTTGTATGCTATTTGCTAAATGTCTTGATATGATATTGAATATTCTTGTGATGTGCGATGGTGTGTCTAATGGGGACGGATGATATGGATTGTCATTATGGAGATTATTTTGTATATCGATATCGATCTTGTTCTTGGGGCTTATGCCTACTTGCTCTTGGGGCCACGTGCCTACTTGTTCTTGGATATGGTTGAAGGAGGAGGATATTATATTTTGTATACCCTGATACAACATCATGTATGAAATTATTGTTGATGTTTACTTGATATATATTACTTTGTTAAATTGCATCTGCCGCTCATGAACTTACTGAGCGTCTATATATAACGCTCACACCCTTATAGATTGACTTGCAGGTTGAAGTTATATTCCTTAATGAGCTCGGCCGTTCTCTTTGTGGGTTCTTCTAGTTGGTTGTGGATTATGGTTCATTTGCATATTTTCTTTACTCCATAGAGATTTCTGGATATTTTTGGACGGACCGTGTTCGAACCCTTTTTCTTGTAATAAGGAGTGGACTGTTTCTTTGCATCTAGTTTGAGTTTTAATTATTGAACTTAATTTTGAATAGTATCATTTCTATTGATGACTTGATTATGGAATAAATTTATTGAACTTAGTAATTTTGCGCTATAATAATAAATTTGAAGTAGGCTGGTAAGGTTGTACTTAGGTATAGCCTTACGCCGGTCCCGGCTCCCCAGTTTGGGTCGTGACATATATATAGTTCATAAATAACAAAATATCTTAGGAGCAAGTAAACATATATTTATTGGCAGCCTAAGGGTAAAACATAGCATCTTGGATGCAGTAATGACTCATGACAGCACCAGGAGCAAATATTTAGAATCATACACATATGCAGAACTGCCTCCAAAGGGCGGTCATATGATATATGCCCCAAAGGCTATATATATACCAAGCGTTGTCCCAAAGACAATATCATAATCATAATCTATCAATTCTTTTAACACTCCGTCATCACAGATGTCTCTATTAGAAAATATATAATAAGTGTATTTAAAATATTTATTTAATTGTATTAATAAATAATTTTCATACCATAATTTAAATATTAACATGCCATTATTTGTTTCTATTTTAATTTTTTTCATAAATAATATTTTATCTTTTAAAATTCTTTTATACAAATTACTTTCATCATAAAACAATTTTATCACAATTTTAACAAATTATATATATAATTTAATAAAATATCGATATTATATAATTATCAACTCACTTTAATCAACAGCTTCATTTATTTAATTGATTGAATCACCTCTATATTTTATAATTATTATTGAATCCTCATCTAAAGTGATATAAAATAATAATTTACTAAAGTATTAACTACTATGAAATGAATTGTATGAAAAAAAAAAATATGAGGATGATTTCCAAAATTTTAGCAAATTTTTAGCGTAATTTGGTCGTTTTCAAAATCTTATAATAATACTCAAATGAGTATTCTTTCAATTTATCAAGTCAATTACTTATCAAATATTTCAATAATAATTTTAACAACTTAATATAATTTGAGTGTCTAAATTTATTAAGTATTTATAATATTTCAATATAAAATTTTAATTCATTTATTTTAATAGTTTAATAATTATAATTATAATAATATTTATATTATTAGTTAATTAATCCAATTGCATTTAAATAATATTTATTTAACTTTTAACATTTTAAGAAAAATACAATTTTATATTTACTTTCAATGAAATTAAATTAATTCTTAAATTTATTTAAAATTTATTTAACTTAGTTTTCCAAAATAAATTTATATTTATAATAATAATTATAACAATATATTATAATGAAAAATTTTATTAAAATAGCAATAATATTATTTATTTAAATTTTATTATATTTTTAAAATATTATTAATAATGACACTATTAATAATATTAGTAATAATTTATTTTGCAGGCATCTTCTCCTTTCAATGCTGAGATACAGACTCTATTTCACAGTCTCCAATGAATTTTTTCTTTGGGCTACAATCAGATTGTTGCTGAAGTGGACTCCATCCAGGTGGTTGATATGGCCAACCGCCAAAGTTTTGTCCCTTCTGAATATTCTTGGCTGATCAAACTCCCCCCTTCTGTTACCATCTCCATATTTATCGTGAGGGTAACCAATCTGCCCATTTTTTAGCTTATTATTCTCGTGTTAATAAGATTTCTAGAACTTTTGACACATTCATATCTTTGTCCAAATTTATTAAGGGCTTTGTACTGACTGATAATATTTATCTCTATTTGAGATATTAATAAATTTTGCCTGTGGTGCCGTCCACCTTTACTAAAAATAAAAAATTACTTAGATATTGACATTATATAATAAATTTTTATTATTTAAAAATAATCATTTAACTACCATTAATTAAACTATAATGATTTATATTAAGTTTAATAGTAATAATTAGTAGTAAAAATTAATACTAACAATAATTATAAAATTGATAATTACTAATAATAATAATTATAATAAATTTATGATTAATTTAATAATAATACTTTATTTCTATAACAATAGTAATATTAATTATTCACTACTTTGCCATTGATTTAAATTTAAAAATAAATAATAATTAAATTATTATAGCTATAGCAATAAAAAAATTTATTTAAATAATTAAGTTTATAAATTACTATAAATTTTAATCCTATTATATTTAACACTTATTTTGACTATTTAATAATTAACTAACTTAAATTAATTCATAAATAATTTAATTAACTTAGTTTAATTTATAAGTAAAAATTCTTATATAAATAACAATTTAATATTAGTCTTTAATATATCTTAATTAGCAAATTATTAATTGCTTAGCTTCTAATTAATTTTATAAATTTTATACATACATTTATTCATATTTTTATAGTTAAAATATTATTTATTTATTCTGTAATTTACTAATAAAATTTATAATTTAAGAATTTAATTTATTTTTATCCATAAGTATTTTTTTATTCTAAAGTTAATATACATATGTATATTTATTTCTATTCTTATTACAATTAATTAATCAACTAATAAATAACTATATATATTAATAAAATTTCTTAAATATGACTAAATGATAACTTTAAATTTACTAATTAACAACTAATTACCAATTTATTAATTTATTCTAAATTTACCAATAAATATTTACTACTCAAAAATTAAAATTTTAAATTATAATTTATATACACATATGTATACTTATTATTTAATTGTCTTCATTATTTTAAAATTTTCATTCTATTTGCAACTATTTAATTAATTAATAAATAGCAACTATAATTATTATTTTTTTAGCAAATAATTTATTTAAATCAATTAGTAAAATAAATAATTCTAATAAACAACCAAATAATAATAAAAAATTTTAATCTAACTTAGTAACTTACTAACTAAATTTTAATTTAACATTTTTAATTCATAATCATTAATGATAATTATAATTATAATTATAATTCTAAATTAATTAATTATTATATATATATTTGATTATTATTTTACTATTCATCAATATCTAAATAATTATCATAAATTAGCAAATAAGGAATCAAATTGAAGCTCATGAATAGAGGATTTCAAAAATACCCGAGTCGTCAGAAAAAGAGGTCGAAAACGACCGAAATAGTCGTCAGAAAGTTACGCTGGTGAGAGCCCCGAGCAGTGTTTCAGGTGGCGCGTGCAATGTGCTCTGGCAGTCGTTCATGGTGGTTTGGATGCCGTTGAAAAACTCATCAAGTATACTACCACGGTGGCCAAAAAGCGACGAACGGAAGGGACAAACAAAATGTGCTCAATAAATTCTCTCCATTCTCTCCCTCTCTTTCTCTGTTCACGTATTTGTCTCTTGATATCTCTCTCTTTAAATTGTTCCTCATAATTATTTCTCACATACTCTCTTCTCTCTCCCTCTATAGGCTTAATTGACGTATATTAAATTTTTATAAAGGAAGCTAACTGCTGTCAATTATTCTAACGTTGATTTATTTTTTCCTCAATAAATCAATTATTATTACTTTAATAATTTTAATTCTTTATTTATATTATATATATTTGTGTCTCCCATTATCTTTAATAATACTAACTTTAATAATTTTGTTTTGTTTTATCTAATTATTTATATTTTATTATTATTTTATTTTAATCACTATTATTATCATCAAACTTCCCCACTACTCTAATTATTAATTCAATAATATTTTAAATAATTTATTATTATTATTATTATTATTATTATTATTATTATTATTATTTACAGGCTATTACATTCTTTCCCTCTTAAAAAAAATTCATCCTCGAAGTTTCACTCACTTATGGATGAAAACAAATAAGGATATTGAGTAACCATATCTTGCTTTGTTTCTCAAGTTGTTTCTTTCTTCGAATGATTACTCCATAATACCTTCACCAAAGGAATAACCGTATTCCTTATACTTTTTCTTCCCTTGCTAAAATTATCACTAATTCTTCCTCATAGGTTAGATCTTCTAGTAATTCTACTTGTTTTTGGAGAATATGCGAAGGATCACTTGTGTATTTCCTCAACATAGATACATGAAAGACATCATGTATTTGAGATAATTCTGGTGGTAATGCAAGTTTATAAGCAACAAGACCGATTTTCTCCACAATTTCATAAGGCTCAATAAACTGTGGACTCAGCTTTTTATATTACCAAATCGCACAACATCCTTCCATGGAGAGATTTTTAAAAACACTTTATCTCCTACATCATACTCAATGTCCTTCCTCTTCAAATCTGCATAAATCTTCTATCTGTCTTGTGCCATTTTTAATATGTCTCTAATCAATTAGATTTTATCACTAGTTATCTGAACCAATTCTGGGCCCATCAATTTTCTTTCTCCAACTTCATTCCAACATACTAGAGTTCCACATTTTTCTTCCATATATTGCTTCATAAGGTGCCATGCCAATACTTGAATGAAAACTATTATTATATGTAAACTCCATCAATGGTAAATGTTTATCCCAACTTTCTTTGAATTCCATGACACAGGCTCTAAGCATTTCTTCCAAGGTCTGGATAGTGCGCTCCGACTGACCATCAGTTTGAGGGTGAAAAGAAGTGCTGAATTTCACCTTTGTACCCAAAGCATTATGTAAACTAGATCAAAATCTGAAAGTAAACTGTGGATCCCTATCTGATACAATAGAAATTAGGGCACCATGCAATCTCATAATTTTCTTCACATAAAGCTCTGTAATTTTATCTAGAGAGAAATCTATTTTGATAGGAAGAAAGTAAGATGACTTTGTCAACCTGTCTCCAATTACCCAGACAGCATCATGACCCTATTGAGTACGAGGCAAGCTTGAAATAAAGTCTATAGTAATGTGCTCCCACTTCCATTCAGGAATTGGGAGAGGTTGTAGAAGACTTGAAGGATACTAATGTTATGCGTTAACTTGTTGACATACCAAACATTTTGCTACAAATTCTGCTACATCCTTCTTCATACCCTTCCATCAGTAGTTTTCTTTAAGTACTCTATACATCTTGGTACTACCTGGATACATAGAATATACAGAACATTGAGCTTCTTCCTTTATTTCTCTTTTTAAAGTATCATCATTTGGTACACATAATTTGCTACCAAGTACCAAGGTGTCGATTCTTTGATAGAATAATCTGTATGAGTACCTGCCTTTACATCATCAAACATCTTCTTCATTTCCTCATCTAGAACTTGGGCTTCTCTAACTCTTTCTATCAAAATTGGTCTAACCTTAAAAGTGGCCAACAATGCTAAAGATTTATTCATCATCAAATCCATTCCCAATGATCGAAGGTCTAATAATAATAGAAGTCGTACCGTCTTGATATGGAAAAGACTACCATGAGATTTTTGGCTTAAAGCATCAGTTACTATATTAGCCTTCCCTTGGAGACACTCAATAGTATAATCATGATCCTTCAGCAGCTTAATCCAATGCCTCTGCCTTAAGTTGAACTCCTTCTGGAAAAGAAGATACTTCAAACTTTTATAATCAGTAAATATCTGGCACTTTTCTACATAAAGATAATGCCTCTAAATTTTTAGAGCAAAAATAATTGTAGCAAGATCTTGATCATGAGTAGGATAATTTAATTCGTGAGGTCTAAGTTGTCTAGATGCATAAGCTATCACCTTCCCATGTTGCATCAAAACACAGCCTAAACCTTTTCGTGAAGCATCACTATACACTATACAACCACCATTGCCTAAAGGAAGAGTAACAACAAGAGCAGAAGTCAAACAAGCCTTTAGTTTTTCAAAGATTTGCTAACATTCCTCAGTCCAATTAAACTTCACATTCTTCCTTAACAATTTTGTCAATGGTGAAGCAATAATGAAAAATTCTTGAACAAAGCGTTGATAATACTCAGCCAAGCCTAAGAAACTCCTCGCCTCTGTTGGATTTGTTGGCAGCTTCCGGTTCATTACTGCCTTTATCTTCTTAGGATCCTCATAAACTCCCTCTGCTAATATAATATGCACCAAAAATACCATTCTATCCAACGAGAATTCACATTTACTAAGCTTGGAATACAACTGCTTGCTATTCAAGGTTTATAATACAATTCTTAAGTGTTCTACATGCTCCTCTCTACTTCTATAATACATTAGAATATTATTAATAATACAATTACAAACATATCTAGATAAGGATGAAATACCCTATTCATAAGATCCATAAAAGCAGCTGAGGCATTAGTTAACTCGAATGGCATTACTAAAAATTCATAATATCCATAGCGAGTTCTAAAGATTGTTTTAGGTACATTGACTCTTTTATTTTTAACTGATGATACCCCGATCACAAGTCTATCTTGGAAAAGACTTTGGCACCTTGAAGTTGATCAAAGAGTTCATCAATACGGGTTTGGCACCTTGAAGTTGATCAAAGAGTTCATCAATACGGGGCTAAGGATATTTATTTCAAATAGTGATTTAGTTTAGCTACCTATAATCAACACACAACCGCATAGAGCCATCTTTTTTTTTTCACAAATAACACAGGAGCTCCTTAAGGTGAAACACTGGGTCTAATAAATTCCTTATCCAATAATTTCTGCAATTGCATTTTCAATTCCTTCAACTCTGCAGGAGCTATTCTATAAGGAGCTAGGAAAATAGGAACTGTGCCAAGCTGAATATCAATAGAGAACTCAACTTCTCTATCAGGAGGTAAACCTGAAAGTTCTTCTGGAAACACTTCTGGAAATTCACATACTATTGGAATATCCTCCAATTTGGATCATTCTAACTACGTGTCAATTACATGTGCAAAATATACCTAACAATCTTTCTTAAGTAATTTCTTAGCGATCATAGCAGAAATAACATAAGATGAAAAAAATTTTTGCTCACCACATAATGTAAGATTAGAATTTTCAGGCAGAGTAAAAGTCGCCTTTTTCTCATAACAATCAATAGTGACATAATGGCGGGATAACCAGTCCTTCCCTAAAATAACATCAAACTCCTATATGGGCAAGGGACGAAGATCTGCTATTAATTCAAAGTCACCTAACTTGACTATTGAATTCTTATACACAAGCCTATATTCCATAGAAGTCCTGACTGGAAAACTCACTGCTAACCCATTGTCTAAGGAACTCAACTCTCTATCTGAATATGTGACAAATGAATGAGATATAAATGAATGTGTGAAACCAGCATCAATAAGAATATGTGCATCATGACCAAAAATAGATAACATAGTAGTCACAACTCCCGATGATGCTACTGCCTCTTATTGAGTAATAGTAAAAACTCGAGCCTAGTTTAGTGGTCTACTAGATGATGCATCCTGATTTGATGACGTGGCTCCACCTTGTCTATTCTTGCTAATATTAACCCCTCTGCCAGATAATCTCCCAGATGATTATGTCCTGCCCCCTCTCTGATTAATAGGTGCAGAAGATCCCTCTACTGAAGTGCTAGTATGAATAAGCAAATGACAAACTCTCATAAAATGACTCGCGTTCCTATAGTGAAAATAAATTAAAGATTTTTTTTTCTACATTCTCCCAAATGATACTTGCAATAGGTGGCACATTTAGAAAAATATCGTCTGCTATGTCCAGCTCCCATACTATTACCCTGTCTAAAATTTTGAGTACCACCAGAATTATTAACAGACTGTCTCACCAAACTACGAATAGCCTGTGATTTGTTACTCTGCTGATCTGATCTTACTTGCACCTTCTTACTTGTACCTCTATAATTAGGGTTAGACTGTGAACCACTTTCTTTCTTGAATTGTCCCTTAGAACCCCCATGAAAAGGACCCTGGGTCTGCTTTCTTTTTCTTTGTGCAAAGTTAACTTCTTCTTTTACCAGTTTTTCTACTGTCAGTGTTCTGTCCACCAAAGTATGAAAATTCAAAGTCTACCAATCGGGTACACTTTTGCCGATTGTAAAGTGTAACCCATTATAAAACTGACTGCACCTGTCTTTATTCTCCATAATTAAATGGGATATATATCATTACAACTTCTCAAATATGTCAACATGCTGTGTTGTAGTCATACCGCCTTACTTGAGAATGAAGAATATATTTTCCTTATCTCTCTTATAATTGTATGTTATATATTCCTTCTGAAATTTAATCACAATAATCTGCCAAGTCAAACGAGCAGCAAAATCATGGGTTAATCTATTATACCAACCCTCAGCTACTCCTTTAAGGAAAGCATGGACATATCCTAATTTATCTTCATCTGATAAGCGGGAAAATGAATATGCTTTCTCCAATTTCTTTAACCATCTATCAGCCTTCTCATAACCTAAAGACCTATCAAATATCTTAGCTCCCATTTTCTGATAATGAAAAATAACATACTAAGGATTTTTGTGTTGACCCTGTCATAGCTGTATTTATTAATTGGGTCAAAATAACACCAATATCAGGATCCATAGCTGCAGGCATAACTGGAGCAGCTACCGGTGGAACTAGAGATAGAGGAGGTAGATTTACTCTAGATGATTCTTCTTGTAGAGTAGTATCATTATTCTATCTACTATTATCAGACTCATTAGCATCAATAGACTCCTCATAAGAAAGAGGTGAAGTAGGATTCCTACGAAGTCGGCCAACATCTTTTAATCTAACTATTCGATTTCTCCGGCCAATGTTTCTACCATGACCTCTACCACCTCGAATTAGTGGCGGCATTATTCTACAGAATAATTATATATATAACGTGAGTCAACTACATGTAATTTTTTTCACTTAAATTTGAGAACTTATTGGATATACTATTTATTTAAAATAAGTCTCTTACCTTTATTTGCTAAAATTACTATAGGCCTTTTTATAAAAATCTACAGAATCTTAAACATATTCTCTGATACCATAACATGTTACACTCCATTATCTTAATTCTCATGGTAGACTTACCTCATATGAAAATATCACTCACAATTTATTCCTTAATGTTCTTCAAATAAACACATTAACATCATCTAGTAGATACTAATTTTTATTTAAATACAACTTATCTATTATCCAATATGAAAATATAAATAATTCTTAAATGAGTCTAATCAATAATTATATAGGCTTGACCTTATCTATGTGCAGAACAAAGAGAAAGAAGAGGTGTTCTACTTGTTTATTCTCCAACAATATCTAAAATATTTATATAAATAAGGAGTGAGTCTAACTACGTGAGAAGATAATTTATTAACAAAGAAAAAATAAATAAGATTTTTTTCATATACTTACAGGTATAAAATTTTATATTACTGCATAATAAATTCTTTCTTAAAAGAGCATAAAATTTACAATATCATGGTATAAAATTTAATCATATAATTTCATAAACTCAAAATATATAGTCCATAGATAACAAAATATCTTATACGCAAGTAAACATATATTTATTGGCAGCCTAAGGGTAAAACAAGATATCTTGGGCTCAATAATGATACATGACAGTACCAAGAGCAAATATTCATGGTCATACGCATATGCAGAACTGCCCCCAAAGGACAACCACCTGATATACGCTTCAAAGGCTATATGTATACCAAACGTTATCCCAAAGACAGTATCATAATCATAATCTATCAATTCTTTTAACACCCGTCATCACAGGTATCTCTATTAAAAAATATATAATAAGTGTATTTAAAACCTTTATTTAATTGTATTAATAAATAATTATCATACCATAATTCAAATATCAACATACCATTATTTGTTCTCATTTTAAATTTTTTCATAATTAATATTTTATCTTTCAAAATTCTTTTATAAAAATTACTTTCAACAAAAACAATTTTAACAAATCATATATATAATTTAATAAAATACCGATGTTATATAATTATCCACTCATCTTGATCAACAACTCAATTTATTTAACTGATTGAATCACATCTATATTCTACAATTATTATTGAATTCTCACCTAAAGTGATATATAAATAATAATTTACTAAAGTATTAACTACTATGAAGTGAATTGTATGAAAAGAAAATATGAGGATGATTCCTAAAATTTTAGCGTAATTTGGTCATTTTCAAAATCCTACAATAATACTCCAACGAGTATTTTTTCAATTTATCAAGCCAATTACTTATCAAATATTTCAATAATAATTTTAACAACTTAATATAATTTGAGTGTCTAAATTTATTAAGTATTTATAATATTTCAATATAAAATTTTAATTCATTTATTTTAATAGTTTAATAATTATAATTATGATAATATTTATATTATTAGTTAATTAATCCAATTGCATTTAAATAATATTTATTTAACTTTTAACATTTTAAGAAAAATACAATTTTATATTTACTTTCAATGAAATTAAATTAATTCTTAAATTTATTTAAAATTTATTTAACTTAGTTTTTCAAAATAAATTTATATTTATAATAATAATTATAACAATATATTATAATGAAAAATTTTATTAAAATAACAATAATATTATTTATTTAAATTTTGTTATATTTTTAAAATACTATTAATAATGACTCTATTAATAATATTAGTAATAATAATAATTACTTTGATATTAACATTATATAATAAATTTTTATTATTTAAAAATAATCATTTAACTACCATTAATTAAACTATAATGATTTATATTAAGTTTAATAGTAATAATATTAATAATACTAGCTATTGAAATAAACATATAATAAACTTAAAAGCAATAAATATAATATTTTAGTAATAGTAGTAGTAGTAGTAAAAATTAATATTAATAATAATTATAAAATTGACAATTACTACTAATAATAATTATAATGAATTTATGATTAATATAATAATAATAATTTATTTCTATAACAATAGTAATATTAATTAACTATTATTTTGTCATTGATTTAAATTTAAAAATAAATAATAATTGAATTATTGTAGTTGTAGCAATAAAAAAAATTTAATTAAATAATTAAGTTTATAAATTAGTATAAATTTTAATCTTATTATATTTAACACTTGTTTTGATTATTTAATAATTAACTAACTTAAATTAATTCATAAATAATTTAATTAACTTAGTGCAATTTGTAAATAAAAACTCTTATATAAACAATAATTTAATAGTAGTCTTTACTATAACTTAATTACCAAACTATTAATTGATTAACTTATAATTATTTTTATAAATTTCATACATACATTTATTCATATTCTTATATTTAAAATATTATTTATTTATTCTTTAATTTACTAATAAAATTTATAATTCAAGAATTTAATTTATTTTATCCATAAGTATTTTTTTATTCTAAAGTTAATATATATATGTATATTTATTTCTATTCTTATTGCAATTAATCAACCAACTAATAAATAACTATATATATATTAATAAAAGTTTTTAAATATGACTAAATGATAACTTTAAATTTACTAATTATCAATTAATCACCAATTCACCAATTTCATTAATTATTCTAAAATTTACTAATAAATATTTACTACTCAAAACTTAAAATTTTGAATTATAATTTATATACACATATGTATACTTAAAATTCAAAAATTTTTAAAAAATTTTCATTCTAATTGCAACTATTTAATTAATAAATAAATAGCAACTATAATAATTATTGTTTAACAAATAATTTATTTTAATTAATTAGTAAAATAAATAATTCTAATAAACAACTGAATAATAATAAAAAATTTTAATTTGAGCATGAAGATTAAAAAAAAAGTTTTGATTTTTTTTAATGTTCTATAGAAATATTCTATGTCAATGCTAAATAATTTTTTTATTTTCTATTTATATATATTTTTTATATTTTATACTAAAAATAGATAAAATAAATAACTATATTATAGTAAACTAAAAAACTATATTATAGAAACTATATTATAGAAATTCATTTTCTATTATTATTATAGAAATATAGATAGAAATAGAAAAATTCTATATATATAATATAAATAAAAAATTTTAATCTAACTTAGTAATTTACTAACTAAATTTTAATTCAATATTTTTAATTCATATTCATTAATGATAATTATAATTATAACTTTAAATTAATTAATTATTTATATATATATTTTTTGTTACTATTTTACTATTCATCAAATTTCTAAATATTTACCATAAATTAGCAAATGAGATATCAAATTGAAGATCATGAAAAGAGGGTTTCAAAAATACCCGAGTTGTCAAAAAAAGAGAAAAAATTAGTCGAAATAATTATAAAAAAAAATTACACCAGCAAGAGCTCTAAGCAGCATTTCGGGCAGCACGTGCAACGTGCTTCAGCAACCGTTTACGATGGTTTAGATATTGTTGGAAAGCTCGTCAAGTGTATTACACTGTGGCTGGCGAGTGTCGTCGATCGATGGTCAAAAAGCAACGAACGGAAGAAAAAAAATAAAAGGTGTTAACTAAATTCTCTCCCTCTCTTTCTCTGTTCACGTATCTCTCTTGATATCTTTGTCTCTTTAAATTGTTTCTCATAATTATTTCTCACATATTCTCATCTCTCTCCCTATGTAGGCTTAATTGATATATATTAAGTTTTTATAAAGAAGCTAACTACTGTCAATTATTCTAACGTCGATTTATTTTTTTCACCAACATCAATTATTATTACTTTAATAATTTTAATTTTTTATTTAATTATATATATATTGTCTCCCATTATCTTTAATAATGTTAACTTTAATAATTATATTTTATTTTATTTAGTTATTTATATTTTATTTTAACCGTTATTATTATCATCAAACATTCCCACTACTTTAGTTATTAATTCAATAATATTTTAAATAATAATAATTATTATTAATTGTTTATTATTTATTATTATTATTATTTTACAGGCTATTACAGAAATCGAAATGACTATTTATTCTTTTTATTTAGTTTATTCTATAATCAGAATCTGATTTTCTTTAAAACTATTTAGATTATAACAAGATTGGAATCGAAATCAATAGTTATTTGACGAATTTTATTTTAAAATAAAAAAAATTAATTTAATTTTTTAAGAAAATAAATTTACTTATTTAAAAATTCAAAGATATTATAATTAGGAAAAACATGAAAAATATTAAATTGATTGTATTTTATTTTAAACATCTGGTTTAATTTTATTAACAAAAGAAAAAATAAATTTATTTTATTTAAATTAGAGATATTCATAATTAAAAAACCAAATTAATTATGTTTATTTTATTCTAAAAAAATTGATTTTAATTTCATTCTCTTAAAAGGTGTTTTTAATTTTTATTTTCATCCAGGAATTAAAACTGATTTCAAAACTAATTAGAGGAATATCTAATTCTAATATACTTTTAACATATTAAAGGAGTAAACAAAATTGTAGAATTTTTTTTTAAAAAAATTAGAATTGAGTATAGTTTTTTTTCCCAAAATTATATAATATGTCAATTTTTTTAGCATATCCTGCACTATTTAAAAAAATTTAAAAGTATTCTTTTTTAAATTTAATTTTAAAAAATATATTTTTCCCGTAAACTAGATGTGTAGTTCTAGAAATGGGTATTTTCAAAACTAAAAATTGAAAAGTCAATATTTTTAAAAGAAAAGATTGAATATTTTAAAAAATATTTTCACTTTTTAGTATACTTTTTTACGAAATTCTTTAAGAAACTCAGTATTGAATTTTTCATTTTTTAATTATTGTTTTGAAAGCCAAACATAATTTTCAAGCACTCTTCGGTTGGAAAACTCATTTCCTTATATAAGTTATTTGTTTATGTGACCTTAATATTGTCGTCTTCAAATTGTTCCCCATTTTGGTGCATTTTTTTCTTTTATATAAGGAGTTCACAAGTCATACAAATAAATCAACTCAATTTTAAAAGCTTAATTAACTTAATCAATAGGTTTGATTGATTTTTTTTTTTAATTTAGAGAGTTGGAAATTAGTTCATTAATTAATTAAACCAAAAGAATAAAAATGTATACAATGTTTGCAGTTTATTAGATGTAGTTTTGATTTGGACAAATGATCAATTGAGCTCTTAAACTATAATAAGAAGTTCAAATTGGCTCTTAAAGTTTATTATTATTATTATTATTATTATTATTATTATTATTATTATTATTATTATTATTATTATTATTTTAAATTTGATCAAAATTACTTTTTTTAAAAAAAATAAAACCGTTAAATTGTTAATTATATGAGTTAATTTGGGCTCAAATTAAAGATCATAGGCCAAATTAAATTTTTTAAAAATATTAATATAATATATTTTAAAATTTTATTTATTAATTAATATTTTTTATATTAAATATTTTTTATATTAAAAAATATTTTTTATAATGTTATAATTTATAATAATTTAATAATCTATAATTTAAAAAAAATTAAAAAAATTAAAAAATTTATAATAATTCATATTATAGGATTTTTATAATATTTTTAAATATAATATTAATTATAATATTTTGAAATTAATATTAAAATATTAAAAAAATAATTCATATTAAAAAAATATTATAATTTATAATATAAAAAATAATCTTTTAATATTAGTTTATGATATCAATAAATTTTAATAGTTTTAATTTTTAATATGCTTTGTATTTTTAATAATTATTTAATTTTTAATATTATAAATTATCTATTAATTAAATTCAATATCATTAATTTATAATATTAATAATTTTTTTATAATTTCATAATTCATAATATTTTAATAATCTATAATTTAAAAATAATTAAAAATTTAATAATTCGTATATATAACTTGAGAATCATAATTTTTAATTTTTTTAAAAATATATATTTGAAAATTATAATTTTTTTCAAAAAAAAAAAACTTAAATTAGCAAAGAAGAGGATGAAGAATGAATAACATATTATTTGCTCCTATGGTGTATAGGCCTTGAATTAAAGAACAATAACGTAGTTTTGGCTAGTGCTATCTATGCAATAGAATTAAAGGCATAATACTACCATAGATAACTATTATCAACTATAAAATTATAAAAATATTTATTAATATTATAAATTATTAATATTAAAAATAATTAATTAATTTATAATTTATAATATTTAAAATTAATTATTAAAAATATAAAATATATTTAAAAATTAAAATTATTAAAATTTATATTAATTAAAAATATAAAATATATTTAAAAATTAAAATTATTACAATTTATTAATATTATAAATTATAATATTTTTAGTATTAATTTCTTAATATTATAATTATTAAATTTAAAAAATATTATAAAATCCTAAATAATATAAAATAATATAAAATATTTAATATTTTAATTAATTGTTAAATTATAGATTATTAAATTGTTATAAATTATAAATTTATAAAATATATTTATTAATGTTATAAATTATTTATATTAACCATATTAAATAATAAATAATATTTTGAAATAATATTTTTCAAAAAATTTAATTTGGCCCATTATATTAAATTTTAGTCCAAATTAGTTCCTACCATTAATTATTTAACAATTCTGTTAAAAAAAAAAAGGCAATTTGAGCTAATTTTTTTTTAAAAGATATCAATTTATTTCAAAAAAAACTTTAAGAGCCAATTTAAATTTCTCATTATAGTTCATGGGTAAAATTGAATCTTTCTCTATTTTGATTTCGCAATGAAAAGGCAAGAAAAGAAATGCCTTACTCATAGCCTGATCATGGCATAAAACTAGACCTCACCATGAGCGAGTCTGAATTTAGTAAATACTTAATTTTTCAAAGATTTAGTTCGTTAATAATTTTCTTTATTAACTAAAACTTATATTCTGGTCATGGTCAAATCTAATTAAAATAAATAAAAACTAAGTCAAACTTAGGAAGTATGTATCTTTTAATAAAGAAAAATGCTTTTTTCATACTAATATCCAAACAATTATCAAATAATCTTTATACATAATAGTGTTTTTGTCAATATACAAATAGAGTTCAACTAATGCATAAATTATACAAAATATAATTATATGGATTATGTAATCGTTGATTGTGACGCCTCAATTTGATTTTTCAAGGGATTCACATTTCAAAGCAATTATTAAAGCTAACAATAAGAAACCAATTAAAGTATATGGTTTGGCAACTTGCTCTCCTTCGTTCGATTTGTAATTTCTATTCAAACATTGCTATGTCAAAGAATCCCTAGCTTTACAAAGATGGCTTAAATATGAAAAATAACTTTTTCTTTTTTTTATGGAACGCAAACCAAGAATGAGTTCTTGGTTGTGTTCTAACAATAAGTATTTAAAAAGATTTGGTTAATTTAACAAGAGAGAAGCTTTAAAGTAAATAGATGTCGTTTAAAAATAGATGCTAAAGTAAATAGATGAGTTACATATCATTATGCTTCTGCTATTGCTGGATTTCTTGATCTTGTACAGAAGTCATCTCCATGTACTGTCTTTGCAATTTAGTCCTATGCAACGCAAATCCTCAATGTTCAATTGCAAAGCTTCCACAACTTTTTGCTCTCCTATGCTGTGAATTGTTCAATAATAGTTACTCAATCATATTACTAAAACTATATGTATCTTGTTCCAGTTGTTTTCTGATTACATTGAGTTGGTTCATCTTTTTGGTTATTTGTTCAGTTCTATGTAGTTGTGTATCTTGGCCATCTATATTGTATTTGCGTTAGTTTTTGAGGTTTTTTTCACATGAGGTTGGTAAGGTTTTAGTTGTGGATATTCAAAGTAAGCCTCTTGGCTTGGGTAGCTTACTTCATCAAAACATATTTTTCATCATTCAATATTACTAATAAAATATATTATTCTATAAATAAAATCTACATAAAACACTCACATATTGTTGAAATGGGATGTGCTTTATTGGATCATTCAAAATTGCCCTTCAAATTTTGCACGGCTGCTTTTGACACTGCATTATATTTAATAAATTGACTTCTCACTCCAAAATTACATTTTCAAATACGTTTTAAGATTTTATTTAAGGAAAAACCAAATTATGATTCCTTGTGCATTTTTGGATGTTTATGTTACCCACGGCTAAGACCTTACACATAGTCCAAACTGCTACCACGATTCTCTAAATGTGTCTTTTTAGGCTACAGTAAATCTCATAACCGATATAAATGTCTTGTTGCTCAAACTAGTCATCTCTATACCTCACATCATGTTCTGCTTGATGAACATGTGTTTCTCTTTCTTGGTGAAAGTGATGTGCCTATCAAAAATTCAAGCCCACCATCCATACGTATACAAATTCCCCTGTCGTTACCCATAATAACTTTCCCTACCTTTTCAATAGTTTCAGCTTCACTGCAACAATCCCATCCCAATTCACCAATCACTGAGACTACTTCCACCTCAAAAATGCAACATAGTGGTGACCAAGGCTCTACTTCGACACCTTCTCTAGTGGTAGACTTGTCAGTCATATGATCCATTACTTGAAGCAGAGGTGATAGATTCTTCTCCCCCACAAGACAAATTAGGTCATGGTAATACAATGCATGCTACAAAATACCATACCATGGTAACCCGCATGATGCAATCAAGCACTAAAAATTTCTCACTGATGTAATGCTATGTCCTCTGGGTTTAATGCCCTTCTCACCAAACAACACTTGGGAATTAGTCCCACATTCTCCTAAGAAAAATCTAATTAGTTTTAAGTGGGTGTTTAAGGCAAAAAGACATCTCGATGGCACAGTTGAGCAGTATAAAGCTCGTTTGGTGGCTAAAGGTTTCCATCAACAATTAAGGTTTGACTACAGTTATGCTTTCAGTCCAATTATTAAGCCACCATTGCTCATAATTTACTTTCTCTTGCAGTATCTTGGGGTTGGACATATATACCGTTTGATATATCTAAAGCATTTCTTCACAGGTCTTTGGATGAACAAGTTTTCATGGCTCAACCGCATGGGTGCATGGATCCTTGACTACTTAACTATGTTTGCAGTCTTAAAAAGTCAATCAATAGCTTAAAGCAAGCCCCTCGCATGTGGCACAAGTGCTTGATTGATCATCTATGGAGGTATGATTGTCATGATTCTCATACAGACATGTCCTTATTCTATTATTGTATCAAGCACATTCAATTATTATTTTGCTTGATATATGTTGAAGATGATTCGGTGGTCACTAGAAGCAATGTTGATGTCATTACTGCTCTTGTTTGTCACCTTGAAACTTCTTTTGCTATTTAGAATTTGGGACAGTTGCACTATTTTTTGGGTTTTGAAGCTAAGTGGCTTCCTACTGGTTTTCATTTATCTCAACGCAAATATATTATTGATTTGTTGTGGCGAGCTAAAATGGCTATATGTAGTTGTTGAAGGTTATGTATAAATTATAAGTTATTAATTTTTTTATTTATTTCTATTTATTTTTTAATTTAGTCAATTAAATTTGGTCATATTGAGTTGTCATGGCATAATTTTAGGAGATTCAATATCATGTAGTTAGTGGTTTAGTGCTCTATTTAGTGCCATTAGTTTCTTCATTTTCTAAGTTAATTTGTTTCTATATAACCCTTATAAAGGTATATTTAGTTATCAATTGGGTGAGTTAAATAAAAATTCAATTTTTTTACTCTAAAAATTCCAAAATTTAGTATCATAGCCTTCTTTTGGTCATGGGTTTGTGAAAAACAAAACATAGAGAGAAAGCAAGTGAGTATCTTAGATTAGTTACGGCTTCAAACACTTTTTTTTTAAGCTTCGCCTCCCATTTTTAAAGAAAAAAACTATCAATTATGGGCTGTGAAAATGCAAACATACCTAAAATCTTTTAATTTATTGGATGTGGTTGAAAATGATAGTGAATTTCCAACATTTCTAACTCATCCAACCGCAGCTCAACTAAAGAGTCATAAAAAAGATAAATCCAAGAAATTCAAAGCAAAAACTTGTCCTTCCTCTTCAGTTTCTAAAGTGATTTTCACTAGCATCATGGCTTGTGAAACTCCAAAAGAGATAAGAGATTTGCTAAAAGTTGAATATTTAGGCAATGACCAAATCAAGTTGATGCAAGTTTTGAATATCAAGAGAGAATTTGAGATTCAAAAGATGAAGAAATCGGAAGGAATCAAGAAGTACGTTAACAAACTGATAACATTTTTTAACAAAATTAGATTGTATGGAGAAGAATTTTCAGACAATAGAATTGTCGAAAAAATTCTTGTGAGTTTACCTGAAAAGTTCGAATAAAAGATTTCATCACTTAAAGAATCTCTCAAAATACGGTTGCAGAATTGATCAATGCTTTACAAGTTGTAAAGCAAATAAGAGCAATTAGATATGAGAAAACAATGGAGGAAGCCTTTCTTGCTAGGACATCAAAGAAGTCTTCATCAACATTAAAAAAGAAAAAATTTTTATGATGCAAAGTATGTGAGAAAGACAATCATGATGAAAAATATTATTGGTATAAAGGTAAACCATAATGTTTTAATTGTAAAATATTTGAGCATATATAAAAAAACTTGCAGGTTTAAGAATGAGCAAGCATATTTTGAAGAATAATCACTTTTTTAAAAATTGGATATAAGTGCTCTAAAATAATTAATAGCAAGTTTTAATGAGAAATGCATCAACAATTGAAGAATGGTGAAAAATGCATTAATGTTGATGAGAAGTGCTTCAAAATATAAAAATTCAACAAGAAATACTGGAGAGAGATGCTCCACAAAAGATAAATTTGGCGTCTATAATTTATACATTAAGGGAGATTGTTGAAGATGTTAATGTAGAAATTATAAGTTATTATTTTTTTTATTTACTTCTATTTAGTTTTTTTTTTATTTAGTCAATTAAATTTGGTCATGTTAAATTGTGGTGCCTAATTTTAGGAGAATAAATATCATATAGTTAGTGCCTTAGTGTTTCATATAATATCATTAGTGCTCCATTTTTTTTAAGTTAATTTATTTTTATATAAGCCTATATAAAAAAATCTTTAGTTGTCAACTAGGCGAGTTAAATAAAAATTCAATATATTTACTCCAAAAAAAATCCAACAGCAATGGTATTAAAACGTCATGTTCGGTACCTGATCGATTGACTTTGGGCGCAGGAGATCCATTTCATGATGATTCTTCAATACCTCACTTTCACGTGCCCAAAATCGTGTTGTTCATAATACTGCTCAGTTCATGCGCGCATCGTCATATATCCAGTGGCGGATTTACATGGGGTCACGTGGGGTCTGTTGTCCCCCCCCCTCAACCAATCATATACATGTATATATATATACATAAACACTCTGCCCTCCTTTCAAAATCATGTTATGTGTGTATGTTGCCCCCCCTTCAAGTATATTGTCCCCTCTTCAAGTGTGTGTACGTGTATTCAAGTGTGTGTACGTGTAAAAATTTTGCCCCCCCTTTCGACGTGATCTGGTTCCGCCACTGCATATATCCATTGGGCAGCAGTGAAGCGCATATTGCGCTACGTGCAATCAATCAGTTCCCATGGTATTCTTCTTAAAAAGTCTAGTATTTTTTCTCTCTATTTAAAGTAATGCTGAATGAGGAGGCTTTCTTGATGATCATAAATCAACAACTAGTTATATTGTTTATGTTGGTGATGATCCAATTTTATGGAGTTTGAGAAAGCAAAGCACGGTGGCTAGGTCATCCACTAAAGTGAAATATCGAGCCTTAACAACAGCTGCATGTGAAGTTATTTGGATCCGTTCTTTGCTTTGTAAAGTACAATTTCCGGTTATTGCACCTCCAGTTTTATAGTGTGATAATTTGGATGCCACTTATGTGACTGCAAATCTAATATTTCATAATCGCACCAAGCATCTTAAGATTGATTTTCATTTTGTAAGAGATAAAGTTGCAACTAAAGATCTTCTTGTTCGTTACATTCCCACTTCTGATCAGACATCATACATTCTGACAAAACTACTTTCCAGAGATCGGTTTCTTATTTTTTGTGACAAGTTGGCTATTGTTTCACAGACGCCAAACTCAACTTGAGGGGGCCGTATAAGAGATGGTAAGTCTAACTGTATATTTGCCGAATATTTGTTAACTTCCTGTAATTTATCTTACTATATTTGTTAGGACTCTGTATCATAAATAAGTAAATTTCGGTAGTTAATGATAAATGAGAATCATTCTTTACAATATTAGTGTGTAAGAGAATTTATCATCTATCCCTCCATTTCTCTCATTTAATTCAAATAGAGTCTACTAAATTTTTATGACCATCAAAAATCAACAATTAAATAAAATCTTTCAAACTACTATCCCAATAAATTTGTAAAAATTAAGACTACAATTTTCTTAAATATAATAAATATAGCTTTTTGCTTATTATTATTAACGAAACAAAAGCTACAAAATTTATTGAACATTATATAGTGAAATTAAATATTTAATTTGAAAAAATTATGTTATTTTCTTTAATTACTTGTAAACAATATTCTATATTTTCATGCTAAAATAGTTATTATAGCAAATTTTCTTGCATATCAGTATTTATATTTTTGTGATGATATTGGAAAAATAAAGCATGTTAGGTTAAGGAATAATATATTAGTAACCTAGCTCATATATATATATATATATATTTATTTATAAATAACAATAATTTTGATATTCCAAAGAAAATTTTATTCATAACCAAATACAATAATCTGACATTTCGTAGAATTATTTGAATGAAACTATATTTTTAAAAAAGAAAGATTTCATAACAAATGTTGAATTTTGTCATCCAAACACCCTTTATATATCTCAATTCATATCCACTAATAAACATTACCCTTTAGTATTAATTGAAATAAGCTGGTCATGCAAATGCAGCTAATTTGGGCTTAGGAGGATTAACTAAGCAAACATCAAGGAGGCTATCAACTGAAGTGTACTTGTAATCTGGGTATAATTTTGATGCTTCTAAGTCATCTTCTGTTAGTTCAAAGCTCATTTGATCTCCTTTTATGAATATGTTGTGTAAGATTGACACTGGAATATTTTCTGGGTGTGGTAGAGCTGCAAACCAAATTAAAAAAAAAAAAAAACAATTTGTCTTTAATTAATTTATAATCAATAAATTAAAAAGGAAATTTTACTTTATATATAGATGATAGAAACTCATGATTATTAAAAGCAATTATAATGAAAAAATAATTATAATATTTGGAAATAGCAGAGTCAAAATATTATTATGTATATACTGTTCTTACTTATCTGTCTATCTTCTCACGCTTTCATGTTCTCTCATGTGATATGATATTACTGGTTCATTGACTTCATCACTTGCAATATCTTTTTATGATATTGAAGAATAAGATTCAAATCTGAAATTATTATTATTATTATTATTATATATATATATATTCATTATGTCATTACCTCGAATTATTAATTATTTTATCTCTCTCCAAGATAAGTTTATAATAAAATATATAATATTAATTATTGACAAGTTTTGTAGTTGACTAAATATAATTATATAAACTTAACTAGAAGAAGATAAATATTTCTGTGAATTTTTGTAATATGGGCAAAGACTATTTGTTAACATAGGACGGCTGTACTTTTATTCCCTAAAAAATATTAGCAATTTATTTATAAATGATACATAGAATTTTATTATTTATATCATATATAGGATAAGGGACTGTGAATTATTTTTACTAAGGTAATTAATTAATAAATATTAGAGTAATTTAAATGTGGAATAACATACTTTCAGAAAGCTTGACCAGTTCTTCTTCTGGAACAAAAATCTTCTTGAAGGTTTTGCCAGTCTTTTTCTCCCAAGAAGAAATTAAATCTAATTGGGAGACAATATTTGCAGGTGGCCTGTAGATTATTACACGATTGGCCACTCTTGGATCCGTTGCTGCTTTCACTGTATAGGCAGCTACATCGTCCTCGTAATTCAACACAGCTATATGCAATATGCATCCCACACTTTATTCAACTAATAATTAAGTCTAAAATAGATCAACTTCTACTAAATATATAATATTTAAATTATAATATATAGTTTTATAAGATGGTGAATTTGAACCCCATTTAATTAGCTGAGCTAAATTGATCAAGATATGTTGATCTACTTTGTCATAAAATTTTCATAATTTTTGAGAAATAATTAAGATTTAATGATTAAATTGATAATCTAGTATAATAATCTTATATAATTAGTTGTTATTTTTGACGTTTTATCTTTCCAATAATTATTAATAAAAAATAATATTTTTATTTTAACAATTATAAAATTATGATAATTGGTGAAAATATAAAATATAGTTTTAAAAAGTCTAAAAATATATTAGAGAAAATCTTGACCAATGAGCTTTAACGAGAGATGAGCGGATCAAATTACTTACTATATGAGTGGATCAGATGATATCGTTGAGTGTAAGCTCATAAAATATTGAAATTTTTTTTAAAATATTTAAAAAATAAAGTTATTTTTAAAAATATCTATTTTTCTTGTAAAATAGCAACTTTTTAAAATTTTAATTTTATTATCTCTACTTTCTTTTTTTTTTGAATAAATATTATCTCTATTTTCAAAATTATATATTTATTATAAATTAGATATATTAAAAATAAATCAAAATATTATGATATTTTTGAAAAAAATAAAAAAAAGTAACATATATTGTAATTAAACCTAAAATATTTATGCTAAAATCGAGTGAATTTTACAGGTCTTAATATTGAATATAGCTTCTTTTTATTAATTTATAAAATTTTTGGAAATAACAAGAAAATTAAATATGTTTTAGTTAATAAATGTTAAATCAAACAGGTGGCATATTTTATCAAGTCAATAATCGCTATAAATTTAATCATTCACATTAAAATTATTTTGAATTTCATATCAATTTAAACGAGATAAAAAAAAATTAAATTATCCTTTTTTTAATTGAAAAAACATAAATAAATAATGTATGAATTAACTCACCCTTGGCTTCACCACTTCCATAAACAACTAATTCATCACGAGCTTCGTGAGGATGGAGAATGTAATCCACAAAATAAGCAGCAAATGAATTAGCAGAGACATAAGTATGAGAAATTGCAGCTGCTTCTATTGCCCTTCTTATCTTCCTTTTGTTCTCTAACAATGCTTCGAAAGGCGGCAGCCCACTCACCCTGTCTACTTCATTTCCAAATTCTGATGGAACAAACCTCTGTAATCCATTCATAAATTTCGTTAATTACCCTACTCAAATGAATCTGTTCTGCATTACTTGAATATTCAAACACTTTACTTAAATATATATACTAAAATATATGAAAATATGAAACCACCGATTACGGAAATAAGTTAGTAAAAATAATGTAAAACAGAGAGTTTGACTTTCATGGAGTAGTTTAACCGAAGACTGCTATAGTGGTAGTGTGATAATTAGGTGGTAATTACAGGTATTATAAGGGTCTAGCCCAATGAAAAATGGGTCAGCGAGTCAAAGAAAGCAGTGAGGTTCATCATTTTTCTGTCAAATTTCATTATTTAAGTTTTTGAAAACGCGTTTTACTACTATGCAGCTTAAGATATATTTTTATTTCCTTATTTAGAACTCTTGGATCGAGGCGCCATTTGAGCATTTTATCTATCTCGTTAAATAATATCTTTTTATACTAGTTATTTTTTTTATTTTGGTAATCTGTTACATTTTGAAAACTTTCCTTATTTGGAATTATGATTTTCTATAACCTTAAAACTTTATAATATAATGTTATAAAGAAGTGTAAGACAGTTTTTGGAGATTTTAATAATTTTTCATAAGAGAAATTTTTTCTTATTTCGTATTTATTTTCAGGATATTCACAGACTAAATAGGAATAAAATTTTTTATCCTTGTTTATCTTATTTCCACTATGTCAAAAAATTATCTTAAGTTCAAACACAGAATACACAACTACGAAATATCTAATTTGTAATTAATTTGATTTGATTTCATTTATAGAATCAATCACACATTTCTAGACATTAAATTATATATTTTGAAACTAAAAATCATTTAATGATTTAAAATGTAAAATATTAATCAGTTAAAAATTGTGATTATGGAGAGAAAGTACCTTAATATTGCCGGCCTCTTTCATGGCAGCAATTAATTTGAGTTGGTCGAGATGTTGAGGAACTGCAACAGTAGAAATCACTATATCAACTTGTTTAAGTGCTGAAACAAGTTTCTCATGCTCATCCAATTCTCCCTGCATGTGTATGTGTATATATATATATATATAATTAAGTATATATTTCATGGAAATTAAACATCTTAAAACAAAATAAAAATGAGTATATACATGGAAAATGGTGACTCCCATGGACTGAAATTCTTTGTGAAGTTGAAGCTTAGAATCATTATTGGTGTTTGATTTTAATGGACGAACATAAGCAAAGGTTGGATGACCCAATGAAATGCTAGCCTTGACCATGTATTTTCCAAGATACCCTGTTGCTCCAATTATCATTATCTTACTTTTCTTTGAATCCATTATTACTTTATTTCGACGAATCTCTCTGTCTTTCTAATTGCTATGTATGAAGCTATGCAGCTGTTTTCTGAACCAAGTTGGTGCATTAGGCTATGCTTTATAGAAAAACAGATCCATGCATATGTGAAACAAGTGAAGTGACCTTCAATGGCAGCTTTATTTACCGTTTAATAAGTCAACTGACCTTCAAATGTGCCCCCCAATTCTCAACTACTAAGTTGGCCTAAATTTAATTTAATTTAAAATAGGCCAAAGACTCGATTGCTATGTAACACAAAAATTAATTAAATAGAAGTCAATGGTAGTTGTGCCTTTTTTGTTTTTACAGACACACACATATATATATATATATTAGAATAAAATTACTAATATTAATAGTGAGAAAAAATTCAAATTAAACAAATAAAAATTAAATAATAAATACAAATACAACTAACAGGAACAAGCAACCGAACATGTCAATATAATAAAACAAAACTGGAGCAGTTAGGAGGGATCTCAAAGCAGTGGGAATAATAATCTTGCCTGGGCCAGAAGGAGTCAACCAACTTGATCACAATCCACAGGCTTGCAAATCAATCAAAACTTGATAAACAAACTCATTTTCGAAAATACTAAAAGATATTTATATTTTTATAAATATTTAGATTAAATTTTTTAAAAATACCTCACTTATTATTAAAACAAGATTTTTTTAAAAATATATATATATACTCTCTTATTTTAAACAATATTTTACTACAAAATTTTATTTTTTTCAAACTTTACTATTTAATTAATATACTCCTATAAAATGATAAAAATTAATATTTGAAAATACGTTTTCAACTAATAAAATATATTAATTTTTTATAGAAAAAAATTTTAAATTTTAATTACAAATAACAGGTAAAACTCTAAAAAATTAAAAAAAGTAAAATATATAAGTGTTATAAATATAAAGAAGAAAAATAGATAGATAATGAGAAATATGAAAGATCTCTTTATTATCAATTATATATAATACACTATACATAATGGGATATATATAGTAGTATAAATAGACTTTTGATAAGAACAAAAAATTATGAAGTTAATCATAATCTAAATAGGATAATGTTAATCATAATTCTAATAGGAATCAAATTAAGTAGTCATTCAAATATTTCATAACACTTCCCCTTAAATGACTATCCCTATGAACATACCTCGTTAAAACTTTGCTAAGAAAAACTCAGTGGGATAAAAACTTAGCGAAAGAAAAAGAGTACAATATTTATAGGTAACTTCCCCTCAAAATATAACTAACTAAAATATATTTTTAAGTAAACGCATTCCAATATTGTATATATGCTTTTTGAAAATTGATGTTGGAAGTGTCTTTGTGAATAAATCTACTAGATTGGCACTTGAACAGATTTTACAAATATCGACTTTTTCTTCCTTCAGAAGTTATTGGGTGTAAAAGAACTTTGGAGATATCTGTTTAGTCCTATCACCTTTTATGGAGCCTTCCTTAATTTAAGCAATATACGGTGCATTATTTTCATATAATATTATCGGTTTGTTGCTTTCTATAAGTAATCCACACACTCTTCTAATATATTCAATCATACTTCTCAACCATACAAATTCAGGATTAGTTTCATGAATAACTAATAACTCTGAATGATTTAATGAAATAACAGTGATTATTTATTTCATATATCGTCATAAAATTACAGTATTGTTATATGTGAAGACATAATTTATTTGGGATTGAGCTTTATGAGGATTGGAAAGATATCTAGCATCAGCATATTTAGTCAATTCAGACTTTATTCCTTTCAAAAAAAAAATAAACATATATTGGATATACCACATAGGTAGCAAAAAACATGTTTCACTCTATTCCAATACCTTTTAGTTTGTGCATAACTAAATCTTGCAAGTAAGTTAAATGCTAAAGTAATATTTGGTCTTATGTTGTTAGCAATATATAAGAGCACCTTATTGCACTAAAATATGGTACTTCAGAACCAAGAATCTCTTCATTATTTTCTCGGGGACAAAAGGGATCTCCTTTTATATCAAGGGAATGAACAACCATTGGAGTGCTTAATGGATAAGATTTATCCATATAAAATTGTTTCATGATTTTTCGATATATGATGCTTGATGGAGAAGAATTTTATTTGATAGATACTCAACTTAAAATTCAAGATAAAATTTTATTCTTCCAATATCCTTCATTTCAAATTTATTCTTTAAATAGTCTGAAGTAATTGAGATCTCTACTGGAATTCTCAATATATTTAAATCATTAACATAAACTGCAGCTATAATAAATTCTGAATTTATCTTCTGGATAAAAAATACATGGGTAAATAAAACTATTTTCATTTCTATTTTCTTTAAGTATTCAAATAGGCGATTATACCACATTTGCCTAAATTACTTTAGTCCATACAAAGATCTTCGTAGCTCAATATAATATATTTTTCAAAGTATTATATGCTTCTGGCATCGTGATGCCTCATGTATCTTAAATCCTTCAGGAATTTTCATATATATATGTCATTATCTAATGAACCATAAAAGTAAACTGTTACAATATCCATCAAATATATGTCGAGCCTTTCAGAGACTGCCAAACATATCAAAAATTTAAAAGTAATAACATCTATGACAAGGAAATATGTCTCATCATAATCTTTATCGGATCTTTGTGAGAATTCTTATACCCCAAGTCGTGTATTATATCTCATAATTTTATTTAACTCATTTCTCTTACGAGCCATATGAGTAAGTTGTCATAATATATATTAAGTCCCTCCGGAGCTGCCAGAATAATTTTGAGAGTAATTACATAATAGAGAAATTGTGTACTTTTCATAATCTCATTTGATTTATTTTCTTTACATACAATACCCTATGGGTATGACATCTTCTGGTTTCTAGAATACTGATCCAAATATTATATGTTTAGCAAATGAATCTGGCTTAGCCTTGATTATTTTCCATTTTGGTCAACCACTTCGATGTCGATAATTTTAAATATTTTTAAGCTCAAACATATTTTGATAATTTCAATAGCAACATATGCAAACATATTATCAACAATATTTTCAACTATTTTCCACATATTTCAAGATTTTAATGATATCTCATAATTTTTCGGTACTAAAACCACTTCTGGGGTTACTTCTCTAGAAATATATGGTTATTGATTTATGTTACTTTTGACCTCTTCAGAAGTGTCATTTTGAAATCATTCATTTTTATCTCAAAAATTAATATTTTGAACCAAGTGGTCTACTATACTTCAGACATATATTATATTCATTGGCTGTCATACAAATAAGATGTCCTACAGGGACAATCAATCGAGCAAGAGTATTAGCAGCTGAAATATGTGATTCGAACACCTACTGAATATTTGTAAATATATCTGATAACTGATTTGCAACATTCTACAAACGAATTAATTTTTGACCTTTTAGTTCACATTGATTTGTACATGTATCTAGATTGGATAAATTTGGTGTATTTCAACTAATCTCTTGTGCTTTTGGCCCTTTACTTTTATCTTACCCTAATGGAGTGAAAATCAACTCACTAAAAATCTTGCTTTAGAAAATTTATAGTTAAAGATCCATAATATCTAACATAAACAATCAAAATCTACATAGATATCAAGATAATATTAATAATTCATTTTAGTTCTTCGAGGTGATGCAATTAAAACATATATGCTTCAACAAGAAATTTTAATATCATAAATTTTAAATAAGATATATTATGTTAGATAAGCACAAGTTATAAAGTGAAAAATTTATAATGTACATACAGTCAAATATAAATTAAAGGTGCAATATAAACAATAATATGTATCTAAACATATATCCAAACTGATATAAAAAGTTTTAATTTCATAAGTATAAGAATAATTTATAGCAAAATCTTAATAATGATTCTGCTAAATCATATTGGGTATGGATATATACAATAAAATATTCAATAGTAATATAATCATAAAATATATTTCAAGTGAACTTATATGTATTATCTAGATAAATTATCTTGATTGGTAATCAACAAATATTGACCTTAACTTTTATAATTTGAGTAAAAAATTTAGCAAAAGCAATATTACGAGTTGACAATAGACAAACATGTGACCATCAAATTGAAGCATCAACTAAAAAAATAAAGTATTTAAATTGTCTATAAGATTGAAGGATATGGCTATAAATATTCTCATATGTTATTTGTAGAAATTCAAGAGACTTTAAATATAATTTAGATAGTACATGTCTCATAATTAATTTAATTTGAGCATAATAGGTACAAAAGTAATAATCAAACAAATTTTTTTTTTGATTTTTCAATGGATGCCCATTTGTATTCTCAATAATATGTTGTAAATCATGTTTAAACCTAGATAATTAAGATGATCATACCAAAGTATAAACATTTTAGGATTTATGCATTTCTGGTGCGTACAGTGTAACTCAATCATCTTTATCTGTTATAAAGTACAATCTATTTAAGAAATTTAATATTTCTTAAATATAAACTTCTGGTTCAAATTCGTAGAGTTAACATATAAAAACTCAATATCTTTCTCACTTTATTTCAATAGAATGTCTATTGCGACATATTCTTTAAAATTTAATAGATTTCTTCAGGATCTACATAAACACAATGCATTATCGAAATATCATTTTATTCAAATTCAAAATATTCAAATTCAGAATATAAGGTGGACACTTTTGGAATCTTCAATCATATTTGCAGAATTAGATATCATGTTAACATTAATTTTTGTTAATGTATATCTTTTAGCACTTTTGTTTTCAAAATTAGTAAAAATAAAATTCTTCCACAATTATTTTTTTTTATTAAGATCTCGTCTATGGTCTTGAGAAAAATGTCACATTCGTTTCAGGGAATGATATTAAGATAATTGGACAAGTTTGATTATTTTTCATCAAAAGCTAAAAATTTTATTTAGCTACAGGTAAACAAAATAATTAGTTCAAAATATTTTATAATTCTATGCTCTCAATATTGCTACCCAGGATCATATTTGGGATATGAAAAATTTAATATTTACTAAAAAGACTGTGATAGATTATTAATAATAAGACAATCAATTTTTAATTTCTCAATTGAATAATCAAAAGGAATATCATTATTTCTAAGCGATCATGCGAGGATACTTGATTTTCTTTTCATAATATCTCTAAGATTCACAATATCAAGGTGAATTTTATTATCAAATACCCATAATAAATAATTTCTTCAGAAAATATCAAAGGCAATAAATACAAGTTTTATGAGACTTAATATTATAAATATACCAAATTTAAACTCATAAATTAAATAGATTACAAAGCTCATAAAATAAATAATGACTAAAAATTATAATTAGTGTTTAAATGTTTTAACTCTAAAATTACAAATAATCATATCAAATCATAGTAAATATCAATTTATTTACCAACTTCATTTTAGTACATAAATATTTACTCATTATTTTATATCTCTTTTATTTTCATATATTATATTAAATTATTAGATATATAACCATAAACACAAAAATAACTATTAAATTTAAATTTCACAAATAAATTTTTAAAATTTATTTAGTCTTTATTTTAAAGGTATATATATGTAAACACACACACATACCAACATCAATAGAACATCATATTACTTTATTATTGTATTGATGTTAGCCAACATAAAAAAACTGCACAAATGTCCACTTTTATTATTTATATGTAATATAAATTATAGCCTTTTAGGTGGTATTAAATATTGGTCCCTTGAAAAATAATTTTAAAAAAATTATATCAATTATTAATTTATCAATTCCAAATACAAGGTTCTAAAAAATCAAATCGGAAATTCATTGATTGTGAAGTCAATCCCAATTGTCAAAGCTTTTAATAGTGAAATACTATTAACAAAACTCACAAATAGACAATTGTTATGGATTATTGTTATTATTATTATTATTATTATTATTTTAAAAAATCAAAACAAGCCAAGAAAAGTATACGCAAACAAAAAAAAAATCGTATACCATATATTAAGCTAACTAATTGTAATATATATTCGAAATTTCACAATCATGAATTTTACTTAGTTATTCAATATGAGCAGCTCTAATATTATTTATTAAAAAATTCTAAATATAAGTTAAGACCAATTATGTTCAATCATTAAGAAATATAAATTAAATAAGTGAAAGCGTACTTGAATCTATATTGCTAATAAAAATATTAAATTTTGTGATTTTTGATCTTCCAAATTTATACATATAAACTTGAAAGTAAGATTTCTCTCTTTTATAATAATTTTTAAAATAAACAAATTAATAGAATCTCGTGCTCATAACGTGTTATAAATATAAAGATAAAAAATAGATAGAGAATGAAAAATATAAAAGATTTTTTTATTATAAATTATATATAATACACCATCCATAATAAGATATATATAATAGTGTAAATAGATTTTTCATAAAAATAAAAAATTATAAAATTAATCATAATCTGAATAGATAATATTAATCATAATTCTAATAGGAATCCAATTAAATAGTTATTCATATATTTCATGAGATAGGATAGATTAATAAAAATATTAAATTTATTTTTAAATAAATTTTATATATTATAAATATTAAAAATTATTTAAAAATTATTAATTTTATTATATAGATATTATGTGTATGCTATTTTTGTTATATAGATATGCTATTATTTATTATGTTTATTATATATATATATTTATTTATTTTTGTGTATATATAATAAGAATATAATAATAAAAAATTATTCATAAATAGAAAATATAAAAAGAAATAAAATATGAAAAAACGAAAAAAGAGAAAAGAGAAAAAAAATCTATGTGAAAACCTTTTAAAAACAAAAAACCTAGCGTGTCCGTACTTTTGAAACGATTGATCCCGTAATTTTGAGAACCAAATCAAAAAACGTGTCAGACTCCATAAATTCCTCAACTTAATATTAGTCAATTTCTCGTTGTTTAACAATGATAAAATTATAGGACTTTTCTTAAAAATACCAAAAAATATAAAAATATTTATTTTTTATTAATTTTTTTCAAATTACTTTCCAACTGTTAATTTTAAAAATATCTCACTTTTAAAAGTATATCTTTAGGGGAATATTTAATATACTTTTAATATATTAAGTAATAAAAAAATTGTAGAGTATTTTTAAAAGATAATTAAAAAGTGAGTATACTGTATTTTTCCGAAATTATATAATATGTATTTTTTAAAATTTTTTTTAGAATATCCTGTACTATTTAAAATTTTTTAAAATTATTACTTTTTAAATTTAAAATATATTTTATATATGTTTCCAGTAAACTAGACGTGTTGCTCTAGAAATGGGTATTTTTAAAATTAAAAATAGAAAAGTCAAAATTTTTAAAAGAAAAAATAAATACTTTTGAAAATATTTTCACGTTTTAGTATATTTTTTTACAAAATTCTTTAAGAAAACTCGTTAAGTATTGAAATTTCATTTTTTTTTATCATTATAGTTTTGAAAGCCAAACTTAATGTTCAAGCATTCTTCGGTTGAAAACAGCTTTCCTTATATAAAGACAGTAAACAAGTTGTTTAGGTAACCTTTAAAAAAAAAAAATTTGTCGTCCAATTTGGTATACTTTTTCCAACTTTTATACAAGGAGTTTACGAGTCAGACAAACAAATCAACTTTGAAAAGCTTAATTAACTTAATCAATAGGTTTGATTGCAATTTTTTATTTAAAATTTGTCAATTAGTTCATTAATTAATTAAGCCGAAAGAATAAATATACAATTTTTACAGTTTATTAGATGTAGTTTTGATTTCATTGTACAAAATTGCATATGGGATTGGGAGGTAAATAAACATACAAGTAGGCATGCATGAAACAAAAGGAGCAATTAAAAAGGCAAGAAAAAAGCCTAATCATGGCATAAACAAAAATTAACATTCTTAAAACTAGAACTCACCATGAACGAGTCTAAATTCAAAAATTCAGTTTGTCAGTCTACATTTTTCTTTATTAATTGAAATATGTATTTCAGCCTACGATTAAATCAACTTAAAATAAATGAAATCTGGATCAACTTAAAAAGAGTATTATATATATATATATTAACAGAGAAATACCTTTTTCAAAATACCAATATCCAAAACCTATAGTCAAATATAACCGTATTTTTTGTCAATATACAAATATAATTCAACTAATGCATAAAGTATACATATTATAATTATATGGATTATGTCAATGTTGATTTTTCAAGGGATATATATTTCAAAGCAATTATCAAAACTAATAATATGTAACTCATTAAAGTCTAGGTTTTGGCAATTTGCTCTCTTTCATTCGATTTGCAACTTTTATTCAAACATTGCTACGTCAAAGAATCCCTTGTTTTACGCACAAAGATGGCTTAAGTGTGAAAATTAACATTTGATTCACAAAAGTTTTCTTTTTTTAATGCAATAAAAACCAAGAGTTCTTGGCTGTGTTCTAGCTAGAAGTCTTTAAGAATATTTGATTAATTTAATAAGGCCTAACCGAAAAAATCTTCTAGCTAGAAGTCTTTAAGAATATTTGATTAATTTAATAAGGATTAACCAGGGTTAATTATATAAATAGTTCCTAAACTTTCACAATTTCTCATAAAAATTCATGAATTTTAATTTATCAATTAAAAATTCATGAATTTTTAATATTGTACCAATTAAATCTATAAATTTTAATTTGTTAATTAAAAATCTCTTAACTTTTAACATTATACTAATTAAATCGTGAATTCAATTTTCGGCCACTGGATAACAACTTGTTATATACGTTGGCAACATGTGAATAAAAGAAATAAAAAATAAAAAGATAAATAATTCAAATCATATGCGTTGAATAACGATAAAAAAATTCTTATATTTACTATTTATTAATTATAACTCAAATTTATCTAATTAGCTATCATCCCTCTATCTCATCGATTTTTTAATACTCACACTTGTTCTTCTCAATTCAAACCTTAACCTAGAATTTAAAAACTCTATGTTAATTTTTAAAAACAAATCTAAATCAAAGCTCTCTCTGTTTGTTATTTCATTTTCTCATTTCATTCTTTCAATTTCATTCTTCGGTGGTCGAAAACTGAATTTAAAGATTTAATTGATATAATGTTGAAAGTTGAGTGATTTTTAATTAATAGATTGAAATTCGAGAATTTAATCATAGGAAATTTTATAGGAAAGTTATGAAAGTTTATGGATTTTTAATTGATAAATTGAAGTTTAGAAATTTTTATAGGAAAGTTATGAAAGTTTTGGGACTATTTATGTAATTAACCCGGTTAACTACCTAAAAAATCTTCTAAAATATATAGTTTCTCAATTTAAGCCTATTCTTTTTTTCTTTGGTTAATTGGTGCAAGAAGTTATTATTATTATTATTATTATTATTATTATTATTATTATTATTATTATTATATCCTTGGCCAGGTAAGGGAGGAACCCAAACCTACATAGCTTGCTGGCATATTAGGCTTGGGTAAAATTTATCTATGGAGAGAAAACTAAATTGTTCTTCAAAATTCTTTAGTATTAGTTTAGAGAGAAAACTTTAAGATTTCTGCTCTATATAAAATGAGAAGGTAATTAGTTGAAGAGGGGGGGAGGGGGTAGAGAGTTTGAAATTTATGTTTCTAAATCAAATAAAATCTTGCTTCCTATTTAGTTTTTTTCTTTTTTTAAATAGTTTGAAGAAATATGCTTCCATTTTAGTGAAAATTGTATTTTTGCTTTGTTTTTGGATTCTAAGGCAAGCGAACTAAGTTGCTAGGGTTGCTTAGCCTTATACTAGCTTTCATGTTTGGCATGCATAATGTTCCTTCGTTTATTTCTAATTTTGTTATTTTTATGCAAGCCATCAAAATCTTAGGTAATAGGTGTCAGGGGAAGCCTATTAAGGAGGTTTATATTAGGTTAGAGATTGACTTGTTTTCCCTTCTTTGTTTATTTTTCTAATTTTCATAATAATATTATCATTATTCCTTAAAAATAAAATTAAGAAATCAAAGTCAAAAATTTTTATTTATTAAATCTTAAAAACAAGTCGAGTAGAAATATTAAGAAAAATAAGAAGATATACATAGAAAGCCTCCAAAAGTAAGAAAATTATTTAGAGCAAATGGGCTAATGTCATGTGAGCAAGGCCACAAAGCTTAAATAGAGTCATGTGGGCTATCTAAGGCCATGACGTGGCTTTACCTTATAGTCACATTTGCACTGAACCATCGCCTTTTTCTTTTAAGAGAAAATTACACAATATACCTTCTTTTTACTTTTAGTTTTTAATTTTACTACAGTTATTTTTTTAATTTTTATATATTTTTTCATTTTACTTTTCATATAGTATTTTTTCAAATATACCTTTTTTTTTCTTTTTTTTTCCTCCATATATATTTTCTTTTCATTCCATCTCTTTTCTTCTTCTTTTCTATTTGCTGAAAATTGATTTGATCTTCTATATTATTTAATATTTGTAAACATATTTGTACTTTTTTTATTGTTCTTTAATTTTAATGCATTTTTAAAGAGAATTTTTTTCTTTTGTAAATTTTTTCATCTATTCTTTTTCAATATGTAAACTCTAATTATTATTTTTTATATGTATTTATTTTATCTTATAGTTTATTTAAGCTAATATTTTATTTCAATATGTGTGTTTAACATTTTCAACATATACACATCATACAAAGATAGGAAAAAGGTACAAAAACAAGCCTAAAGTTTTATCGTGGATATAAATACAAGCCAAAAATTAGTTTCGTCTCAAATACACTCAAAACGTTATAAAAGCTAACATTTGAGCCCTATTTTAAAGGGAGGAGTAACATATCATTAATGTCGTGAGCTCCAATGTACCAAACTAATAAAATATTAATTTTTTCTTACCTATTCATTAAATAAATTATAAAAACTATCTACCCATTTAATCTAAAACTTCCAATCCCTAAATCGGCAAAAGGAAATTTTTTTTCTCTAAAATTGAAGGGTAATAGTTAGTATTCATTGGTTGAAGACTCAAATGATCCATAGATTTAGCACCATCATCGTCAATATTAGAAGATGCAAGCTCCCTGAGAAGAATGAATAAGAAGATGCATTATAAGAGTCGGCTGATTTTCTGTGACTATCTATACAGGGAAAAGAGAGTGAAGGCTCCAAGGTAAACCTCTTGGACTGATAAAAATCCAAGCATGAGGTTTTATGGCTGCCCTAACTACAAAGTAAGTTAAATTTTAATAGTTTACTGTTTGAACTGCAAAAGGGTTGTGAGTTTGTTCTTCGCTGATTTGGTTTGGATTTCAAGTCAAAGGGTGTGGATATTTTAAGTGTCATGATGAGAAAATACGAGGTCAAGCTAGAGAAGTGATAAATGAATTGAAATTAATAGACTACTATTGAAAGAGAATCGAAAATTGAAGTCATATGAGTGTGCTTCTGATTTTGAAGAAGAAATTGGTGATCTATGGGCAGAGTTGAAGAGACTGAAGAAGGGCACTGCTATGGAATGTGAGAAGGTTAAAAAAAAATTAAGAAGATCTTATATTGTAATATTTTATTCTTGGATGATATTTGGGATAGTGTTGTGTTTGTTATGCTAGGCAGTAGGGATATTATCATGTAAACATTATGGAAGTGTGAATGAATGAAGAACAAGTTTTATGTTGATTTTATCTGTCTTTGTAATTTTTCACAATTGTTGTATTATACTTGGATTTGAACTGCATTCTGTAGAAATTGTATTATATGTGTTTATGTGATGAATGAATTGAATGATGATAAAACCTATGAATGAAATGTTGTGTTACTGAGCTAATAAGGATTATATTGTGTGTGTTAGGTAAAGTATGTGTAACCATGTTGCTCAAAATCAAATTATGTTTACTGTTTAGCATATTATGTTAGTTAATTTTAGCATATGATATGAAAGTATAATGGTAATATGAAATAGCAAAAAATGAACATCAATTGCTAAAAAGAAAGTTGATATGTATATATCAGTCAATATCATTTGCAGAAAAGAGTACCAAAAATAGGAAGAAGTTCTAAAGGTCCTATTCAACTTAAAGTTGCTAGGCAAAAAAAAGTTCCTTTAAATACAAAATAACAGTAGCACTAGAAAGTTCATTTGAACCTTCCATGCCTGCACTAAATATCTTGCTAGAGTAAAACCAACTAAAGCGAACTACATAAAAACAAAGTTTCAAAACATCAAAGTTTTCAATAGTTGTTCATGTGGACCATTTACAAAACACTATAAAAAGTTTGCCCAACCCTTGCTACTTCCTTACCTAATTCTTCAACTAAATCAAATTATCTGTCAATATCTCATGTTTCATTCTGGATTCATCCATATGCTATTATAACATTTGACTTGAAATTGAAGGTCCTCTCCATTGTAGTTCAGGTTGCTAAAAAGGAAAATATGTCTCAAAAGTGACATGTGATCTATCTAGAACAAAAGCAATATTTTTAAAGTTTATTCGTGCATCGGATGATCATGATTGCCTAATCTCCTTCTCATTTAGTATAGAATATCTTGTTTCCATATCTGGATCCATGTCCATTGGCTCAACACCTTCTTCATCAACTCTTTCACTTATCAACCTAGGCTACACATTCAAACTTAAAATTGTAAATGATTGGCACAAATGTTATTATCCAATTAGATTGATGCAAAATATATACACTTACATTAATGGTGGTCCTCCCAGTTTCTCCATCAATATAAAATCCATATCCATACCCACTAGATTGCTTTTGTCCCCCTCTAAACCAACTCCTACTAAGTCTGGCATTTATAGTGAAGTTGGGATTAGTTGTTTGATGTGAAGATTGAGTGCTAGCTTCAGGATTGTTGTTCCTTCTTTTGTTGCAGTCATTAGTTTGATGCTGAAAAAATAAAATAGGTAAAAGTTAGACATAATTATTTAAATCTAATCTCAATCACATGAAGAGTTCATCACCACAGTTCGTGCTTGTTTTTTGCCATCATTGTTGTTTCTCATTGTGCTTGCTTGAAATGAAGATTCGGTGCCACTAGACCTAGCATTTACAGTAGAGTAGAGATTGGTTGCTTGATGTGAAGATTGTGTGCCCGCTTCAACATTGTTGTTCCTTCTTTTGTAGTCATTAGGTTGTTGTTGAAAAAATACAATAGGTAACAATTAGTCAGGCATCACTTTTTAAATACAATCTCAATCACATGAAGAGTTGATCACTATAGTTCTTCTGCCACCACTATTGTTTCTCATTATTCTTTCTTGAAATAAAGGTTGAGTGCCACTTGGTGATGCTATCAAAATGAAATACAAAAATCAACATTATAATCATTAAAGCCTAATTTATTGATAAAAGATAATGTGATATTATCAACTAACTTCCTCTATTTAGACAACATCTTTTGTTGTGACTTGAATGTAATTTCCATAAAATTATGGCTTTTCCTTTTTTATTAACTTACTGGAGCTTACCTTTGTTGGATTTGCCTTGGATGTACCGATAATTCTCTTCTTCCTAGGCTTGCCAGTCTGTTTAAGAGGTGGGAGTGGTTCAATTGGCACAAACCCCACCATATTCATGAACTTTCTCCTTGGGATAGGTAGTAAGGGTTGTTGCTATGCCTTAACATACATGCTCTTGTTATAAAATTTGGATATGGTAGACATAGGATCAATGTTAGAATGTTGCATTACAAATGTTGCATGTTGGCATGGGATATCAGCAAAATCCCATGCCCTATAAGTGCAAACACACTACTGTAAATTTACTATGTGTTTGCCATTCCCTTCACCTATTTCATAGCCAACATCCCCATTCCAAACCATATTGCATCCTGATGAAAGGTACCTATTATCCTAGAACATAAACATATATAGTGGACTCCAATCATTCTTCCATTTATCAACCATAAGCTTATTATCCTGAATCTTATTCATATACTACACCTTTATGTCTTTCGGCATAATAATTATAGGCTTATGTTTTACTTGACATATCCAAGACTTGAAACACTTAGATATGTTATTATCCACCATATGTGACTTGCATCTATTGGTGAAATAAGCTCTGACCTAAGTGTTTGGTGGATGCCTCATTAAATCCTTAGCAACTGGCTAACTTATATCTCCCAATTTTTTTAGATTATTTATATTTCTTTTTAAGTTCTCCTCCCCTTCACTTCTTGCTCCACTTGGCATAAATATGCCTGCACACCATGTGTCCACATCTTGGGGGAGAACAATTTGCACAACTTTAATCAAGCCTTAGACTCATCAACAAATGCCAAATAAATGTTAACTAATTATGTAAAAAATTTGCACTCAAATATTATAAATAAAATAAGTTATATATAAGTGATAACTTACATTCTGCATGTTTGAAATAACATTGAAGTTCCAAGACAAAGTTCTTGGGCCAACCAAGATAAAAAAAAAACCACCTCTAATTGTTCTTATTTTCAATATTGATCACTGCTCATATAATCAGAATATTTGATCATTTCCATCCTCCCCACCATTGCAAGGAGTTGTTCCTTGCATACTCCTTCAAAAAATATCCATCTGAACCTATAATAGGTCTACATCCTCCAAGCTAGCTCTTCTTACATGCATCAAAATAAATGAACATTCTCCTAAAGACCCTTCTACATTCCCTTAGTGCCTCTTTATCAAATTCAATCTATGCCTTAATTCCTGGGTATCTTTATTTAAAGGCTATAGAATATGCAGGTAGGATCTCAAAGTTAGACTTATAACCCCATCTAATTCTTGGATTATCTTTTTATTTATTATTTTACATTTTGCTAGGCTAACATTGATTTTAAGAACTTCAACCTCCACCTTCATGTCTATGCACCTAAATTCTAGCATTTTATATATTTTATCTTTGAAATAGTTTGCTAGGAATGTAATACCCCAATTTTTGATGTACTTTGGAATAGTAGTTATGAGAAAGTATGTTGGTGAAATAGGTAAAGAAAATATGATAAGAGATAGATGTGTATGAAGGATGTTATATGTATATATTGTATTTGAAATATATGGAAAATATAAAGACAATATATAAAACATATACATATATCAACATGTACACCATATATACATGATGTATACATTGGTGTAGGAAAAGTAAATTATAAATAATCAATTAATAATAATAATGATAATAATGACAAGAGAAAAAGAAGAAATGAAAGTCAAAAGAAGGACAAATATTAGTGGTGAGAAAATTTTAGGTGGAAATATTATTATTATTATTATTATTATTATTATTATTATTATTATTATATATAAGATAAGGATGAATTAAAAAGAGAGCTTTCTCTCTTTCTTTCTTCTTCTTCTTCTTCCTCTTTGAACGTGTGAATAGACAAAAAGAGAAGAGTTTGATTTTGTTCATATACACACTAAATTCATAAGAGTCTTAACAGAATTGAAGGTGGATATTGAAGATTTGGCAAAAGAGTCAAGTAAGTGCTCTTTTTTTTTAGTTAATTTTTATAGATTTGAGTTTATATGTGATATGGTTAGTGAGAGAAAGTGATGATTAATTGAATATTATGATGATAATGAAATATTGAAGTATATATATATGTTGAATTGGTGCTTAGATGATGAAAATATGATTATTTGTGAGGATGATGATGAGTAGTTGAAATTGAAGATTAAGGGTTTAGTATAAATAAGTTGGGATTTGAGTAAATTGATACATGGATGATTGTATAAATGAATTATATAATGATTATTATTATGATATGTTGGAGTTATACAAGTGTTGAATTGATGGGTGAGTTATGAATATAAATTAAGATGATGATTAAGGGTGTTGTAGTGTTGATTTTGGAATGATTGTGTTCAAATGGATGAGAGTTTGAAATGTAGAACTTTTGCCTAACACGGCCAGTGACACGGTCATGTCATTGGGCTTGTTAACGGTGCTGAGTTTAATGATTGATGACACAACTATTAACACGACCATGTCTCTGGACATGTCGTGGCTACTGTGAGATAAGATAATTGACACGGCTATGAACACGCACGTGCTTCTGTAAGAAAGAATGAATGACACGGGCAGTGACACGCCCATGTTATTGGACATGTCAATGCTTCTGTATGAATGAGTTAATGGCACGGTCATCAACACGCCTGTGTTGTTGGGCGTGTCACTTGAGAATATCTCTTTTTGTTATTTTTCATTTGTAATTCATATTTAAATGATTTGAATGTTAAGAATGCCTTAGAATGTGACACTAAATGGTTTTTTATGATCACATTTGGTATAGGCATTGAGAGAGAGTAGTTTGCCTAACCTTAGTGTTGAAGGGCAACTTGGAAGAGAAAGTTAGAGGAAGTTTTAAAGCTTATTTTGGAGTGTTTCATAAGGCAAGTACAAACTTGGAATAATTATTTATATTTACATGACATTGAGACTTAACACATTTAGTTGAAAAATGTGTTAGGTTACCTACTAAATTATTGGTGCATGAAAAATGTTATGATTTATAAAATGTGAACTTTGTGCAAAACATGATAATGGCCCAAAACATATGGATATTGCAAATTGTTATGTATAAATTAAAGATGGTATGTAAAGCCATTGGTGATGGCTAAATTGATATGAATGAGATATTTGATGCATTATACTTAGCTTGATCTTGAGAAAATGAGAAAGATATTGATAATGGAATTATGAAATGAATTGATATCGATATAAATGAGAAATATGAATAAATTGCGTGTCTAATATGTTATTAAATTTTTAGAGTTCTGGATTTGGCGGCATGCCTATGATTTGCCTACGGGCTAGACGCTGAGCGTCATTGTAAAAATATTTTTGAGGTGAAATGACCGGGTTGTAAGCCTCAAAAACAAGTCCTTGAAGATAGGTTGGGTGAAATGATAAGGTCATAAGCTCAGACCTAGTTGGACTATTATATTGATATATTACCTACGGGGCTAGACACATGGTGTCATTATAGACCAAAACAGTAACTCTAAAATTTAAATAGCATATTAGATTCTTTTGGGCCCATGCTTATATTTGCTTTTATGTGAATTATGAATTGTGGAATAATTGAACAATGTATTGAGATATTATGTTATGAAATATATGATGGCGATGAAGGAATGATATGATCAAAATACATAAGCAAATTATTGAAAAGGAATGTGGCTTAAAAAAATATGTTAAATGATGAGAAATGAATTGTTGAAAGACTTAAGCAAAGCTAAGTCTTGATATTAAAAACGAAATTATAGAAATATAATGTAATGTGTAATATGTATATGGACGTGGGAATTGTGTGTATTATTTCATGAATATTATGATAAGCCATCGAATTATAGCTTATGTTAACGATATACATAAATTATGAAATTAGTGAAAAGATATGAAAAGTGTATTGAAAATGAAAAAAAAAATATGATAATAATATGATGATAAATGATATTAGTATGTGAGCATGATTTTCTGTAATGTATGTACATAATATTTATTTGTACTACTAAGCTTTCGAGCTTAGCGCTGTTATGTAAATTGCGCAGGTGAGTAGATGGTTGATCTGGGAGTCAAATAGTTGTGCCACGAGAAGAGTAAGAGTATTTCAAGACCAACTAAAAGGTGGTGCATACATATATAATTTTATTATGCTGTATTTTGTTAAAAATGTATATGTACATAAAAGAATTTTGGAAAAGATAATGTAATTTATATACATGTATTATAATCAAAAGTAAAATAGTTTTGTAAATGTTTTTTTTTTATTAAAAATGTATCATTGTTATGGAACTAAGGTAAGGCATTTAAAAAATACTTATGAGCGGAGATTTTCGCCCCCACTCCTGGTGGAATGGTTCTTATAACTTCGACACTGTTTAGGCTTGGGGCCTTAGAGAACAAGGACCTAAGTCCGGAGAAAATGGAGTCGCCACCCGGACGGGCCGGAAAAAAGAAAGGGGTGGATGGCTCGAGTCCTAAGGAATCTCCGACCCCCTAATGGGTTCGGAAAGTTGGGTATGTGTGGGGAAGGTGAGAAATGACCCAGCACCCCCACAACGCTCAGTTCATTAGAACCGACCTTCTTTACAGGTCTTAATATTATAAAATTCTTAAATATAACAATATTATCCATATTACACACAATAATTAAAATGAAGCATCGATATATTAAAAATCAAAACAATGTCCAAGCAAAATAAATAAATGGACACCCATCCTAAGATGGAAACATGCCCTTACATAATCCATGCCTAAATAAGACACCCACCGAAAGGTAGAAACATGTCCTTTACATCGGTTCTAAAATAGAAAAGCATTTTAAATTACATGATATTTAACTAATGAGGTACCCACCAAGTGGAAACATACCTCTTACAACATTTGGAAATCTAAATAAATCGATAAAAGTAAATAACCATTCATCATAAATGAATCATTCATCAAAGGTATTAAATATCAATAGAAAGTAAACATCCATACATGATAAATTAAATAAACCAATCATTGAACTTAAATAAATTAAAACATATAAAATAAATCAAAGCATAATCGAATATAAAATTGAATAAGGCAAATAAAGATTCAAATTAGGGCTACTGTTTCAATTTAAGATTCTTTATTTCATGTGTTTAAGATTTTGGAATTTATGGGTTCAAGCTACTGTAAATTTTAAAAGAATTGAAATGGAGCAAAGTTTTAGAATTTAAGAGGTTGATAAAGTTCTTTGATTAACCAAATTAGTGTTTGAGAAGTGAAATCATGAAACTAAGGTTTGGACACTTTAAAACATTTAGATTTATGATTTACGGTTACTGAATTATAGTTTTTAAGCTTACTGTGTTGAATTATAACATTTAAATTTATATGGTTTTAAGGTTTTAAAAATTAGGGTTTAGAAAAATTAGGGTTTAGTTTAGCTAGTTTAGGGTTTACTGTTTTGGATTTTGGAGTTGAATTAGGGTTTTAGAATTTTTAAATTAGGGTTTCGGAGAATACATTAGGTTTTAGAATTTGGAAATCAATTGATAATTTTATGAAGTTTTATGAAAATAAACAAAACGATTTAAGGTTTATATAAACAGAAAAGATAGTTTTCGGGTTTGTGGAAAGAAACAGACTCAAATTTAGGATTTTGAAAAGAAACAGGTTTAATTATGGTTTTAAGATTTTGAAGAAGTAAAAATAATAATTTTAAGATTTTTGAAAAACAAATAAACGAATTAAGGTTTTTAAGCTTTAGAAAAGGTAAATTAAAGTTCTTAGGGTTTTTTTTTTATTTTGAAGAAACATAAATAATTATTTTTGATATATAGTGATGAAGCTACTGTGAATTCATGAAACAAATAAAGAAATTCATACCTTCGTTTGTTGGTTCTCCCAAAAATCACTTCTTGGATGAACAAGAACAAAGACAAGCTTTGCTGCCTTTGATGGATTGAATTGCTTATTTGCTCTATCAAAAAAGTCCCATTGATTCAAGATTTTCCTCCTCAATTTCAGTCTCAATTTCTCCTCCCAATTTCTGATCCTTTTTTGTGTTATTTTTTTGTCTTATTTATAAAAGATTTTTTTATTAATTCTAGTTATTCACAGAATATAACATTAATTAAGAAAAGAAAACCGAAACCTAATTGTATTAGGTTTCAAAAAATTTGCGTCGAAAAATTTCGCTGGCAAAACAAAACAGCTGCGAAAAAATTTCGCTGGAAAAAAAAGTTGCTGCGGAAAAAATGCGCTGGAGAAAAAAACTGCCGCAGCTAGCTGCGGGCGAGAATTGTTCTGCGGGCCATTTCGCCCGCAGAAATAATCTACTGGCGAAATGGCCCAAGGCCATTTCGTCGCAACTCTTTTCGGCGATGAAATTTTTCGTTGCCGATTTTTCGTCGCCGATTTTTTTTTATATTTTTTTATATTTTTATATTTATTATTTTTATTATTTTAATTTTTTATTAATTATAAAAATTAAGTACTAAAGCAAATATTACTTAATTAAGATAACAAAAATTGTTTTGGACTAATTAAAACATATTGGACAACACAAAAATAGTTTGGACTAATTAAAATATATTGGACCAGACTGGGTCAAAAATTAAGGGTCTACATTTTGCCCCCTGCTTGAATGATTTGAGATTTAAATTTTGAGATGGTTGAGGTTTTGGGTTCTGGACCCAGTTCGAATTCTGGACTCAAGGATAATTTTAGGTTATGGACCTGAGATGAGTTCTGGACTTAGAAAAGATTCTAGGTTCTGGACCTAAGGATAATTTGGGTTCTGGACTCGAGCTAAGTTTTGGACTTAAAAGAGATTCTAGGTTCTGGACCTAAAAAAAATTTAAGTTCTGGACCCGAGCTAAGTTCTGGACTTAAAAGAGATTCTAGGTTCTGGACCTAAGGAGAATTTGGATTCTGGACCCAAGCTAAGTTCTGGACTTAAAAGAGATTCTAGGTTCTGGACCTAAGGATAATTTGGGTTCTGGTCCCGAACTAAGTTCTGAACTTAGAAGAGATTCTAGGTTCTGGACCTAAGGGAAATTTGGGTTCTGGACCTGAGCTAAGTTCTGGACTTAGAAGAAATTTTAGGTTCTGGACCTAAAAGAAATTTGGGTTCTGGACCCGAGCTAAGTTCTGGATTTAAAAAGAGATTCTAGGTTCTGGACCTAAGGAAAATTTGGGTTCTGGACCCGAGTTAAGTTCTAGACTTAAGAAAGATTCTAGGTTCTGGACCCGAGCTAATAATTTTTTTTATTTCAAAAAATTTGGCTAATTTTTATGCACATGTCTTCTTCTTGCCCAATGCATATAAAAATATTTATATATACGCAAGTATTTGAGTGATTAAATTGAATAATTGAATTTACCGTTTATTTACCGTGTAGTAACTGTTCATGCACTATTCACTTTTTATAAATAGTAACTTATTATTCGTAAATAGTAGTAAATAATATTTACTATTGAAAATAGTAATTTACTATTTATCAATAGTAATTTTACTATTTATGAACAGTAAAACTTACTTTTGAATTTTATTTTTTTCTTTACCGTTTCTCTATATAAACCCACGATTTCTTTCATTCGATTCACAGCAAGATTTCTCAATTTCTATAATTCTCTCAAATTTTTTTAAATTTAGTACATAGCTTTCAAAAAAAATGCATGCTTCAAGGTCAGAGACTCATTCTAATGCCGAGTTATTGGAGTTTATTCGGCATCATGAAAATGAAAATATAGATCTACTAGCCGGGATGCCGCTTCATCGTAGTTCCAACCAAAAGAGTGCGGTAATTATTTTTTCTTTTCTTTTTATTTATTTATTTATTTGTTTATTATTTTTGTTTTATTATTTGTTTTACTATTTTATTATTTTTTTCTGTTATTATTTATTATTTATTATTTTTAATTTATGTTTTTATATTATGCTCTTTTATTATTATTGTGTTTGCCTTTATTATTATTTTTTTTATTTTGTATTTTTATATTATTATCTTTTTTTAGAAAATTTAGAAAAAAATATATTAATTTAAACATATAGGATAATATGTACTTACCTGGTATTAACTTACCTGGCTTTGTGTTAGCATGATCATTGCGTTGTTCGGGCTGGAGGGTGTATTTACAAAGCCCGACAATGGTACGATGTAGTGCCTTCTCAGGTAAGGCAGATTATCCGAGATTGCGGCTTTGAGAGTCTCATCTTACAATTTCCATCCGAGGAGTATCAGATAGACCAGAGTGTAGTTCAAGCACTTGCAGAACGATGGTTGGATACAACTCATACTTTTCACTTGCCCATTGGAGAGATGACAATTAGTCCGGTCGATTTTCCTGCTATAACCGGCCTTCGGTATGATAGTGTTCCGGTTCCTCTGACCAATGATATTTTAACATTTGAAGAAATTCAGGAATTAATTGGTATGGAACCATCATATAAAGGGCCTTTTAAGATAAAAATTGAACCGATTCGTAGCTATTGGATGAACTACGAAGGACGGGTTCACAGAGACACGACCCAACAGTATGCTGGAGGATTTTTGTTATATTTGCTTAGGTCAACCATCTTAGGCAGCACTGAATCCTCCATCCACTTGTCAGTGTTGAAGGCCCTTTCTTATTTCAGAATGGTACCATCTTCTGGCTGGGGTGAAGCTGGTCTCGCCTGTCTTTACCATGGTTTTGATAAACTTTGCCAAAATAAGAAGTCTTTTGTCGGCTTGATGGCAGTTGTCGAGGTATTCTTCTTCTACCAATGTCATTTCCACTCTTTTCTTGCATGAAGTTGATCTTTACTAATATTGTAGGTATGGGCATATGAACACAACCTCGTGAGGGTACCCGGTATTTTTCGAGAGAAAGTCGGGTATCCGAGATTAAATTTCTGGTTTTTTGATCATGTGGACGTTTCTGGCTCTCGCCATGTGCATACTTATAGCTTTGTGTTGAGCCGCTTAACCTGGGACCAGGTAAAACAACATTAGTATGCTTTAAATTTTATGTGAAAGTTTACTTACCTTATATGATTTTGCAGGTGAATTTGGCCTGGTGGAACCCAGAAGAGCGAACAAACTGGTCTCCTTTGATGAGGGTTGAGCTGTCTTTCCAACATTCTCGCCGAGTCATCGCTGGTCCAGTGTCTAGTGGTTGGTTTCTCGGAGAGAGGGTTTATGAGTGGTTTCTCAGTCCAGAGCGATAGAGGATTCTGATGCCTTGCCCGGAATACACTTTAAATATTATGTCGATGCCGGAGGATGCCTGGTAGCCGTCTCGGTACGGTTATGGTATTAAAGAATTTCTTTATCCGCCGAGTGCATCTTATGCCCATTTTATTCAAAGAAGGCTCTTGAACTTTGATGTATCTCCTGTTGGTGTGCGGGAGATTCCTGAAGAAAATGAGGGTAGAGATGAAGAGGAACATCATGGAGATGCAGGAGAGTCTGTTCCACATCTCGGGGCTAATACTTCTCAGGTAAAACTTTTACCATTTTTCCCTTGCAACTGCTTCTTTCTTTTTTTGATTCTTTAATGATCGTTACAGGCTGTTGGCTCATTTGATCATGAGGATGGACCTTCTTTTACTGCCCCTTCGTTTGCTCATTCTAGCCCGCCAGATATGTCATCTCATCCGCAGGGCATTGATATGAATTACCTGGTTAGTCCATTATTTTATGGTAATTTATGCTATATGTATGCATGATTATGTATGCTCTTGCCCTTTTTCTTTCTGGCTCACAGCGGATGCTCGAAGAACAAAATAGAAAACTTCAAGAAGAGTTGGCTGCAACTCGTCAGTAGGCTTCTCATTTTGAAAATTTATATCATCAATCTGAATAAAATTTCCGAGACTTCTTATTTCAGGGGATGAGGGACCCTGGCGCTTCTTCATCAAGAGGCCCCCAGACTGATGACCATGAGATCCTTTCGTCTACTTCTGATGAGGACCGTGACAGATCGAAACTTCAAGGTAATAAAAATTTTGGTGCTTTCGCTTCGGGTGATCCCGGGACGAGTAATTTGCCGGATTTTGGTGATCCCGCTTCGAGCGGACTCGGGACGAGTGATTTGCCCCCTCCTCCAACAGGCGACGACTTTTTCAGGGCTTTATTTGATGACCTACCACCACCCTCTTAGTGATATGTAAATATTATAAACATTGTACAATAATCAAAAAAATACAATTTCCATCTTTACTGTAACTTTTTTTTTACTGCGCCACATTTATTATATATATATTTTTTTATCACATCATAAACAGTACATCACAATTTCCTTTTCACAACCACATTATTTGCTAAAACTAAATGCACCACGATAAAGGATTTTGTCGAAATTCTTTTCCTTACACAATATGGTTTCATCCTTTTCCATTACCTTTACCTCATCACTTTTGGAAAAGTTTATTTCCTCTATATAAATCACCTTTCATGCCATATTTCATACAGAAATCGAAAATATTTTCCAATTTAACGTAAAAACTCCCTTTAACAATTTTGATTTTCCTTCATTCATCAACCATGACCGAGCATCATTTAAAGAAGATAAGAATTCTATTTAAGAATATGGATGCCATTCATTGGAAGCAAATTTCGTGGTCAAAACTTGATATTAAAAATATTTTCAAAATGTTAAATTGGACCACTCCTTCTTACATGCCATGGCTTCCTTTTGGAATACGGATTCTAGGGTATTTAAAATTAATGGCTTTGAAATATGTCCCTTGATTGAAGAATTTGAGACCATCATTGGATATCTAAATAATCAACAAATGGCGTTACCCACATTGATTTCCAAGACTCAACAGAAGATGCAGATGTTATTTCAAATTCCAAAACCCAAAGTTCTTCGGTTGATGAGAGGTGAAAAAATTCTACTTGCTCCCTTGATTGATTTTTGTCTCTCTCATTTGGCCCCTACTAAGGCATGGGAATGCATGCTCTGTCTTTGCTTGCTCGGCTAATTCCTGCTTGTCTCTTCTGACGGCAACAATGATCCACGAGTATTGGATATTATGGACCAAATGGAAGGAGACTTGTCGCCGGTATCTGTGATCTTAGCTTAGACTCTAGTTGGGTTAGACTAATTTAAATCAGGATTGACAAAAAGACTGACCTGGAGTCCATTGCTGCTTCAGGTAATTACCTAAACTGCCCTTTTGGGTTTTCAATTTAGGTTTTCTTTTTTTTTTTTAATTTTTTTATTGCTCTAATTTTTGCCTAGTCTACCCATGTGGATTTTCGGAACTAGCGAGCTATCCTAATTTTTGCCTAAGCTGCCCTTGCGGGTTTTCAACTTAGCGGACCTCTTTTTTATTATATATATATTTTTTATTACTCTAATTTTTGCCTAGTCCGCCCATGTGAGTTTTCGAAACTAGCGAGCTGTCCTAATTTTTGCCTAAGCTGCCCTTGCGAGTTTTTAACTTAGCGGACTTTTTTTAATTTAATTCTTTCTTCACAGATTTGGCTTTAGGAGTTTCATTCATGGATTTTGCCAGATATCTGCCATGTCATCATTCCGCTAGGAATCTACTCCATCTTGCTTCTTCATATGCTGACTGGGTTGACTGGATCCATTCACGCTCTAAAGTCAATATCCGTTGGTTGGTACCTTGGTGGAAGATTTCTCATATCACCATGCAGACATACTTGATGTATGTTCCCCTTGCTGCTCTTCGTCAAGGTACATGCTATGATCCTCGCCGACTTGGTCGTCAGTACGGAGCTGAGCCTCGTGATTCTAACTTTACTCCCGATTTAGACATGCTTTGCTTGACTGAAGTCTATTTGGATTGGCTGAGGCAAAGCTGGCCTGCACGTTATATTTATCGACTGCCATAGATTTTACATTTGTTAATTCAGAAAGTGTATTGTTAGGATGAAAAATAATTAAAGTAATAAAAGATGCTTCTTTTCCATTTAAAATTTGTCATCACTTTTTGCTAATGTATTTATTTATTTCATCCATATCTGGCCAAATACTTATAACAATGCACATAAAACAATTTTAACATTAATTCTGTTTTATTAAATTAGGGAACAACCAAACATAAAGCCAGCATACACAAGATCACTCCTGTTGCCAACTAGCCCTTTCGAGTTTTCTAATTGACGATTTTTTCTCTTTTAGCCCTAATTGTTGCCTAGCCCGCCCTTTCGGGTTTTCAGAACCAGCGGACCGCTCTAACTTTTGACTAGGCCGCCCTTTTTGGGTTTTCAACCTAGCGAGCTCTCTTCTTCTTTTTTTTATATATACATCATACATAAAACTTCTTCAACCTATCATTGTTTACTGGTTCACTAAACTCGTTTTCGTCCATGTCTGATAACTTTACCGCACCTTTATTCATGACTTATTTCACAACATATGGCCCTTCCCAGCTAGGCCTAAACTTTCCTCTTGGATCAGATACATTAGGCTTACATTGCTTCAACACCAAATCCCCGACTCTGAATTTTCTAATTTTAACCCTTCTATTATAGGCTCGAGCTATCTTCTTTTGATACAATTGGTGATGATACAGTGCCTTTAACCTTCTCTCTTCTAGTAAAGCTAACTGCGTGTATCGGCTTGCTACCCATTCCGTTTCAGGCAGTTCTGCTTCCATGACTACTCTCAATGACTTGATTTCTATTTCAATTGGCAACACTGCTTCCATCCCGTAAACCAAAGAGAACGGTGTCATTTCAGTAGGTGTTCGCACACTTGTCCTATATCCCCATAAAGCAAAGGGAAGCATCTCTGACCAATCCTTGTAAGTCTTGGTCATCTTAGACAGAATTTGCTTAATTGTGTTGTTTGTTGCTTCTACTGTACCATTAGCCTTTAGTCTATAAGGAGAGGATCTATGATGATGGATTCGGTACTTTTAGAATAAATCCTTAACTGCTCCTTGAAACTGTACCCCATTGTCTGATATCACACTGTGCGGGACCCCGTATCTACATATAAGGTTCTTTTCAATAAATCTAGCCATTTGACTTGCACCTAGTTTGTTGAAGGATTCATCTTCGACCCACTTTGAAAAATAATTTACTGCTACCACAATGAAACGGTGACCGTTTGAGGTTGTCGGATGCACCTCTCCTATAATGTCGATACCCCAGGTGGCAAATGGCCAGGGTGAAGACATAGAATGCAATTCTTCAGGAGGTATGTGATTCAAGTTACCATACATCTGACATTGTTGGCACTTCTTTACAAACTCAATACAATCTCTCTCCATGGTCAACCAATAGTAACCTTGTCGAATAATCTTCTTAACTAGGGCCAAACAACTCATGTGCGGACCGCAACTTCCCGCATGTATCTCTGACATGATACGCTCCACTTCAGGCTTTCTTAAACATCTCAAATGCACCCCATCAGGCCATCTTCGATATAACTCTCCATGGAATGTGATGTATTGCAATGACCACCGTCTTATGCCTCTTCTCTCTTTCTTTGTTGCCCCCCGGCGGGTATTCTCTTTCTTCCAAAAATTGCCTTATAGTATCATACCATGCATCATGGTCTGTATCAATTTCCATGATTGTCTCATATTCATAGCAAGGAGTTGATGAACTGGTCAAAATCAGAGGCTTAAGGAATAAGCTGACAGGGTTTTTCCATACCGAAGCCAATGTGGCTAAGGCATCAGCCATCTGATTTTCTTCTCTCGATAGGTGTATAAACCTACACTCCTTAAAGTTCTTCTTCATCATGGTCAGGTAATGGTAGTATGGTTTTAATTTTTCTACTTTCAACTCCCACTCTCCATTTACTTGGGATACTACTAGTAATGAATCGCCAAAAACTTTCACCTTATCCACCTTCATAATCATTAGGGTTTCCAAATAAAAAATACAAGCTTCGTATTCCACCATATTATTGGTTACCCTAAATTTTAGCTTTTTGGCTAAAGGGATAAGTTTCCCTTTGGGCAATTCTAGTATAACTCCCAAACCTGCTCCTTTCCTGTTTACTGCTCCATCAAGATACATTTTCCACCTTTGTACTTCAATTGCCTCTAAATGTTCATCCGAAAATTCTAAGATTACCTCTTTGTTTTCTGGTAATGATTGTTGGGCTAGGAATTCTACTACCACTCTACCTTTGATTGTTTTCCTGGTTACATACTCAATCTCAAATTCTTCTAATATTATCAATCATCGACCATATTTCCCAATCAAAGAGGGTGCCTCCCTTAAGTACTTCATTGGATCCAACATGGAAATTGCTTGCACACTATACGATTGAAAGTAATGCCGCAACTTCTTAGAAGACCAAACCACGGCTATACAAGTCTTTTACTATACTTAATTTCATAAGGTTGGAGCTTTCTACTAAAATAGTAAATTGCATGCTCAATCCCTGACTCATCTGCTTGGGCTAGCATGGCTCCTATCGACTCTTCTTCTACTGCTAAGTATAGTAATAGAGGTTTGCCAGGTTTAGGTGGTTTTAAAACATGTGGATTCAACAAATACTCTTTTATTAGCTCAAAGGCCTTTTGACATTCTTCATTTCATAGGACGGGCTGATTCTTTTTAAGCAATTTAAAGATAGGCTCACAAATTGTTGTGAGTTTTGCTATGAATCTGCTAATGTATTGTAATTTACCAACAAATCTCCAAACTTCTCTTTCCGTCTTAAGGGCTGGCATATTCCTGATTGCTTTAACTTTGTTAGGATCAATCTCAATGCCATTCAGACCAATCACATGTCCTAATAATTTGCCTGAAGTAACACCGAACACACACTACCTCGGGTTCAATCTTAGCTTATATTTCAAAGCTCTATCAAAGAATAATTCTAAGTTTTGGAAGTGTTGTTCCCTTGTGTCCGATTTAACCATCATATCATCAACATATACTTCAACTTCTTTGTGCATCATGTCATGAAATAATGTTGTGGCCATCCTTTGATAGGTTGCTCCAGCATTCTTTAAGCCGAACGACATCACCCTATAATAAAATATATCTCATGTAGTAATGAAAGCAGTTTTGGCTTTATCCTCTTGGGCCATTAACACTTGATTGTATCCAAAAAATCCATCTACAAATGAGTGTAGCACACTAGAGGCCACACTATCAATGAGAACATCTATATGAGGTAAAGAAAAATCATTTTTAGGGGAAGCCTTGTTCAAATCTCTATAGTCCACACAAACCCTTATTCTTCCATCTTTCTTTGGCACAAGTACTATGTTGGCTAGCCAATCTGGATATTCTATCACTTCAAGGAACTTCACTTGTATTTGCTTAGTGACCTCTTCTTTAACCAATTCAGCCCACTCAGGTCGTAATCGCCTAAGCTTTTGTTTGATAGGTTTCATGTGAGTGTAAGTAGGAATATGATGCTCGGCTATGTCTCGATCTATTCCAGGCATATCCTCATAAGGCCAAGCAAACACTTCTTCATATCTTTTGAATATTTTTTCAAATCTCTCTCTCTCCTCAAGAGTAAGGTCGAATGCTATGCTAATGTTTTTATGATTTTCGATTGTTCCCAAATTTAATGATTGTGTGTTAACAGAATTAATATTAAAGATGCTCATGTAACTGCTACTTGAATGTATGCAACCATTAGGATAAACATCACACAAGTAAGCAAAATCAGACTTTATTACGTTCATTTTGGAAAAGAAAACATCATCATCCTCATACAAAGCAAACAAATTAAAATCAAAATCAAAATCATTATTCTCAAAATCATAAGGCAGGATGTCTTCAAACTTTTCTTCAACCAGGGTAGCAATCTCCTCCGGAGACTTCTCAGCTTTCAGGACAGCTTCATTCTTCTCTTTTGGATTGGATTCTTTGCTGGTTGGTAGGGTGAGCTCTTTCTTCACTTGCTCCACTAACTCAACCACATCTGCAAAAATTTCAAAACCAGGGATCAACTTTCCCATGAACATGATTGGCTCGGGCTTTCCTTGGAGTGGTCCCATATCTGGAGCTTTGACAAAGATCTCTTCAAGTGGTGGGAAGCTCATCTTCTCAATCTTCTTTGGCTGGACATCGTTGTTTTCATCATATCCCAACCCTTTCTTGGAAGTTTGAGTTCTAAAGTCTGGCAGCTTTGTCAAACCGGCCTTACCCTTTCCAAGACCAACTCCGGGAAGGTAGTTCATGTTCTTCATCGTATACAAGACTTTGGAGTCCACTACTTCATCATCAGAAATTGCAGCTACTTGAAAACCATTGACAGGCCTCTCAATCATTAGAGCATTAACAATCTCATTATCTTTAGCTTCAATGACCACTGTCTCATCTCCATTGGGGAACTTGATCTTTTGATGAAGGGTGGAAGGAACTTCACCAAGAGGATGAAACCATGGTCGCCCCAAGAGTAAGGCGAAGGTAACCGGTATGTCTAAAACCATAAATTCAACAATAGATTCAATTGGACCAACCTTGACAGCAGCTTTGAGAAGAAGATAATGCTGTGCTCAAGCAATTAAAAAGAACCCAAGCAAGTATTAGCATTTGGGACTTATTAGCTACTTCTAAAAAGCACCGAGAAACTATGGCCAAAGCCTTAGCTAGCATGCCAATTTCTACCTCCATAAAACCGGAGAAGCTGATCAATTTCATAAAAATTGGAGGAGTAATGAAATGTGAAGATGTTCAAGAGAAGAGCGAAGTTAATATGGGAGCATTTTCTTTTTCGGATGCGGACTTACCAGAGGAGGGGAGAGATCACATCCGCCCTCTCTTTTATCAAGATAGAAGTCAAAAGGAAGAGGACTCCATGTGTAATGGTCGATGATGGGTCTGCCATAAATGTTTGTCCACTTAAGATATTGCCAAAGCTAGCCATGTCAACAAGAGATCTAAACCCGACCGAGGTAATAATTCGGGCTTATCTTTATTTCCTACTTCAACTTCCTTTACCTTATTAGTTTCTACCTCCTTAGGTGGTGGCCTTGCATAAGGCTTACCAAATCTAGTATTTATTACCTCATCTTCTTCGGGCTCGGACTAAGTCCACTCCTCCTTCTTGGATACAAGATCATCATCACTATCGCTTAAATCCCAGAACCCATTGACAACTCAAATTGTTACTTTTTTAGCCACCATAGCTTGTTTAATTCCACCAAATACCTCTTCTTCTTTGGATGCTTCTTTACCCACATCTTGAAAAAAAGATATGACAAAATCTTCATGCAAACCTCCTCCAATCATGAAGGTTGCCGGTGGCGGTACCCTATTGAACTTTGGTAATGGGTTGTCTTTGGTGTTTGGCTTATTGGGCTCTGGTAGCTTTCCATTATCAATTAAATTTTGGATCTCATGTCTCAACCTCACACATCTATCCGTGTCATGCCCTTGCATTTGATGAAACTGACAAAATGCTTTAGTGTTGAAATTAGGTGGGAGAGGGTTAGGCAAAGGACAAGGATTTAAGGGTTGTAGCAATCCCCTTCTTTGAAGTTTATTGAGAACCCAAGACATCGATTTCTCCAATTCTGAAAATTATCTCCTTGTTCCTTGGTCAGTAGCATTGACACCGACTGTCTTTTGCATACTTTGGCTACCAGACTGATAGTTCTCTTTCTCATTCATTCTTGTTGAAAAATGGTTCTTCTCTCTCTCCCATTCTTCAATTTGCAAACCAGCTTGGAGAAGGACTTTGAAATCATGGATGAGTGTATGAGACATCCTCTCACGAAGATTAGGCAACACCCCTCTCACAATTATCCTTATTTGATCGAATTCATCGGGCCTCTTCTTGAGCAAAGCGGCCTTATTTCTCCATCTCTTCACATAATCCACAAAATTCTCATTCGACCTTTGCCTAATAGACTCCACTTTCATTAAGGTAACTTCCATCTCAACATTATATCCATATTATTGGATGAAGGCCTTGTATAGCAGATCCCAACTCTTTTGTGTTCCATCATCTAAGGTATTGAACCAATTTTGGACAACAGGGTCCAATGAGAGAATGAAGTACCTTAGGGTTTGAGCCTTAGTAGCTCGGGCAGACTGCATAGCAGTGATATACTGCTTCACATGGAGATGAGGATTTTCGGTTCCATTAAATTTCGCGAAAGATGGCATCTTGAACTTGTACGGAACTTCTTCATCTAGCTCAAATAATTTGTCAACTTCGGACATTTCTTCGGTTTTCAATTTCTTCTCAAATTTCTTTTCTAAATCAGCAATCATCTTTTCAACATCAGAAGTTTCGGTCTTCTCCATAGTTGATCTTTCAACAATCTTCGGTTCTTTTTTCTTCTCTTAAGCATCTTGGTAGTATTGAGCTCAATCATCATCATCATCAATGATCACCTTTTCATCATCAAAAACTACTTCACCAACTTTAGTCTTCCCTTTTTCCTTTGGCTTCTTAGTGCTAGCTGATGCTTCGACATGATTTTCTAAAATTGTAGTCAATTGGTTCTTCATGGTCTCAGCTAGGGCCTCTTTTATTTCTTCCATCTTGGCGTTGAGGGCCTCATCTACCATCCTTTGAATTTGTTCGGGATCCATTGTTTTTGGTGAGCAAGTGATTGAGTTGTTGCTAGATTCTTCATCTCCAGCGTAGGTCGGATTGTCGTAAGCTTTTGAACTGTCGTAATCCAGGGCTGTGAGCCAGAGAGGATCAATGATATGAGATGCAAATGTATGCATGTATGCATGTATGCATGAACAATTAACAAACAAGGACAAATAGGACGTTCCTTCCAACCTTATAACATCCACACACGAATGACGAGTCTCTTTTCCTAGGTATATGGTTAACAAAATACCAACATGGGGTACCTTGTTTTTGAATATTTCCCTCAGACGTTTCAATCAATAGTTATATTTTCAAAAATGGAAATCAACTTATGATAATTCCCATTAATTAGGTTTTAATACATTCAATCAACTAAAGTAGCTTTTATGCTATATTGGATTAAAACTAAATTGAGAGGTTTATTATAGATAGATTTCTCACTTGAAAAGAGTAACTAATGGTTCATGCCAAAAACAAGCCCATGATTAATTATTTCTTAGTATAAACTACGCTAACAATTGATTTTTGGTATTTCGTAATTGACCTAAATAATTTTCAAACTCTTTGTAAGAAAAGGTTGGATAAAAATAATTTTATTTCTAAGCCCATTGTAAAAAGATTTTAGAAAAAATGTATTTTGAGCTTAATATTTGGGCCATGAGCAAAAGAATTTTTGATTTGTTTTTAGAAAAGTTTTATGTCCAAAGACCATCTTGAAAATTTTTGAAAATAGCTTTGGTCTTTTGGACTTTAAAGAAAAATTTATTTTGAGCTTACAATATACTTAGGTCATATTAGAAAAAGAACAAACTAAATAAGCCATGATTTAAGCCAAGATAAATTAACCATAGTCAAACAACATGCATTTGGGGACCTAAGGAAAGTAACTAGGCCAATTACATGAGCTTTAGTCTTTGGGTAAAAAGGCTTAGGTTCCCACAGCAAGTATATACCAAATGGTACGAGGCTATGAGTGGTTATTGAAAGGGGGAGAAAACCTGATTCCCCTAAAACCTAAAACACGCATAGATCACTAGATTATTCAAATTAAATTGCAAAGGGGTAAATTGCATACCTGACATCATCGTATGTTGAAGCTGAAGACGATTTTGGAGTTTGTCGCCTTCCAGGAGATACACACTTTAAGTTTAGCGGAAGCACTACTGAAGGAACGTAATGTTCTCTCAAAATTGTTGTGTTCCCCTGGAGACCACGACCCCTTATTTATAACTGATGATGATGATTTCTGTTTTGGTCCTTCAACAAAACAGAAATTCTTATCGGTCTCTACACTTATAATCCTATTACAAGTAGGACACCTCAATAGTCAACAATCCTAATTAGATTAAAACTTTAATTGACTATCTTAATTTGACTGCAATACATATTTAATATTTAAATATATTTAGCCCATACTTATGATTATTAGAGGATTAATTTTATCAATATAAAATTAATTCTAACAATCTCCCACTTGGGCTAACATATATTAAATATAAATGTATATACCTTAATGAGCTCATAAAAGCAGTCATACTGAAGGTGCCTCAAACAATCTCGTCCATTGATTATATCGATAAAGGACTGAAGGGCCAGTCGCCACATCAATCGTGACTCAAACCACCATCAATCACATTACCAATACTCTCAAATGACATAGATCAATAATAGGAGTGTAGCATGGAAACTACATGTAATATGATCTAATCATGCATGTTTCCAACTGGTCATACTTTAGTGAGATCAATCAATAATAATAACACAGAGTGTAATAAACAAAAGTGAATACTTCATTTTCTGCAGAAACTGAATTAACATATCCAAAACCAAATAGAGCATTCAAAACATAATGAATAAAACTCCCACTGAAACTAAACATCCTCAAACAATATGACACCCACATGAGTAGTGTGCTCATGAAAGACTTTCGGTATCAATGCCTTAGTAAGAGGATCTATAATTATGGAGTTCGTTCTAACATGCTCTATGGATATCTGTCCACTCTGTATTTTCTCCATTTACAGCCAGAAACTAAATACCAAATAGCTCCTACTGTCATTGGAGAATAAAACTGCTGAATTAATGTCACACTTAAAACTTTATTAGCATTTTCAATGCTAGCCATAATGTGCAGCCCTGTGACATTCAGCAAAGTCAAAAAAAAAATTCATGATCAAATGTCTCATAGCATACTACAAATTCCAAAACCATGGAATGTAGTCTAATGTGGATCTTTTGCTACTCAAGACATTCGATAAAGTCAGAATCAGTATACCAAAGGATCTCATACTAATCTGACTTTCTGTATGTGAGCATACGTTCCTTTATTCTCTGAATATTTCTTAAAACCTTATTGGCTGCCTTCCAATGATCCATTTTTGGATCACTAAGATATCAACCTAACATGCCAATTATAAACACAATATTCAGATAAGTATAAATTTGAGTATACACCAGAATCCCAACTGCCGATGCATAGGAAACTGCTACATCTACTGAACCTCAAGTTCATCCTTAAAACACTGTATGAGACTAAACTTATCACCTATGATGATCATGGGTATAAATTGGTTTATATTCTTGCATACCAAAGCTCTTGAGCATATTCTAAATATAGCTCTTTTGTAATAATCCAAGAATACATCGAGAGTGATCTCGAAGTATCTGGATCCCTAATACAAAAGAAACTTTATCTAAACCTTTCATGCAACAAGACCTTACAGCTGGTAACAAAAATTATGCTATCCACACATAAAACTAGGAAAATAAACCTACTCCCACTGAATTAGTGAAACACACAGTGATATACACAGTCCTCAATAGCATTTATCTCAATACCAAATGAGACAACTACTTGATGGAACTAAAGTACCACAAACGAGATACTTGCTTGAGCCTATAAATGGATTTTCTTAATTTGCATATCAGTAGCTTTGAGTTTCCTTATTCAAAGCAATCTGACTGCACCAAATAGATTGTTTTATCAATGTCTCCATAGATAAACACAATCTCAATATCCATTTGATGAAACTCAAGAACAATTGTGCAACGAGAGCCATGATTGTCCTAAAAGAGTCCTTCAATAAAACCAAAGAGAAGATCTCTTTATAGTCAATCCATTCCTTCTGAGTAAAGCCTTTAACTGCAAAACATGCTTTATATCTCTCCATATTACCTTTAGAATTCCTTTTGGTCTTAAATATTCATTTAAAACCAATAGGTTTCTTTCCTTCAGGTAATGGGATAAGATTCCAAACTTTATTGTCTTGCATAAACTTAAACTCTTCACTCATTACCTCAATCCACTTATGAGAGTTAGAATCCTATAGAAATACTACATAAACATCTAGAATAGCACTTCTCTTCTCTCTAATGGACCTATTTAAAGGCACATGTTCTGGCTCAAATTCTTAAGGTTGATGAGCTTGATCCTAATGAAGAACGGATCTTCAAACTGATGGGAAGTTCTTTAACATTGTCTTATATTGGATCTAGAATTGCTTCTAGAATAAGAGTGACACTACCACTCCAGAAAACAATGATGAGAATCAAAATTTCCTAACTTGATTTCTCCTCAAAGACAATGTTTATAACCTTATTTCCCCCCTCAAGCTCAACATCCTAAAGAATGTCATAATACACATCTCAATACACTAATATGGTAGTAGGAATATAAAATTTAGACCCTATGATCACTCAGAATAACCAATAAAGTAGCAGTTAACATATTTGGAGTCCAATTTTACCCTTATTAGGCCTATAAGGCCTAGCCTTAGCTGGATATCCCTAAGTATGAAAGTACTTAGACTACTTTGATTGGTACTTAATTAGAAAGATAGACTGCTATATTTAATGCTTTTTCTTAGAAAAGACTCTGATAAGGATGAATGACTAATCATACTCCTCATCAAATCCAAAAGAGTCTTGTAATGTCTCTCAGCATCACCATTCATACTGGTTATACCAATCATTGTGTACTGATGGACTATACCACATTTCTGTAGGAAAATAACAATTGGTCCAGAACGCTACGCACCTGAGCTATTAAATCTGCCACAGTACTCACAACCACAGTCAGATGTAATAGATTTAATCTTCTTTCCGAGTTGATTTTCAACTTCAGCCTTATAAGATTAAAATAAAGCGTCCACGGACTTAGATTTTTCATGAATGAGATACAGGTACCTTTAACGTGAGTAATAATCTTATGAATGATATGAATTATCTTTGGTCATTCATGATGCTATAGAGAATAAACCACAGATATCCATATATATCAACTCTAAGATGACTGAAGACTTAATAGCACCTAATCTCTATGTTTGGTCTATTTTAACTTAGTATTCTTAACATAGAAATCCAAATCTGTGTAATCAAATGTATCTAGGATACCATTTGACACAAGATGTTCTATTCTAGATTTGGATGTGTAATCCAAACATCTGTGTCAAAGTTCAGCTGAGTTATCCATATCCAGCTTTCCTTTGATATCTCTAGTACTCACATGCAGAGTTTCATTATAAGAAGCATTGACAATTAACGTATATAGATTATCATAAACATTTAAGAAACTAGTATCAAATATTTGAATCTATAGATAAAGTAAATTATCTGTTTCTAAATGAACAAGTAAAAAATAAATTTGTCCAAATAAGAAACAGAGACCAAATTCTATCTAAAAGATAGTATAACAAAAGTATCTATAAGATTCAAATAATATCCAGTTCTTAAACACAATCTAAAATATTTTTATGTCTCTACTTCTACCAGTTTGCCATTTACTATATAGACGTATCTTTCACCGTCAATTGGTTTTCAGTAGTTCAAGTAACTCTACAATGAAACATTTATATGAATAGTAGCACTGTAATCCATTCAATAAGTGTTTCTAGATACTAAAGTTGAATTAACCTCATAATAAACCAAACAAGGTACTACCCTTCTTTATACGTCGCGTGGTGTAATTGGGATAGTCCTTCTATTAGCAGTCTTATTCTTCTTTTCACCTTTGTCCTTATCTGCTGAAGCAACCAAACGAGCATTCTCCCCTTTATTAGCCATCAACTAGATAGATTAAAAGGTCATCTGGTAAAACCAAATCCAGAGCCTTTAGCCTCTTGGCTATTTAGGACATGCTCAGAATATGCTCCCTAATACTACCATTGCCAGTATACCTAACGAAAATTAGATTGCTGAAAATGTCCCCACTTCGACTTCATCACACTTGACATAGTCGCTTTCCAGTTGGGCAAGGTAGTTCATAGCATTATAGCTTTAGCAGAGTGGCTCCTCAAATATTTCTGGGATTCTTTGATGCATGATCACTGGACCCAAGCAAGATAAAAAATCTCCCACTTCTCATACTGAACCCTCTGAGCATCTTTGCTCTCTTCAGTAGGAGAAATAGGTTCATCCTTCCTAAATGCTAAGTCCAAATACATGCGTCCCAGATAAATCAACATGTTTGAATTTCTAAATCTAAGTATAACCTCTAAAGAAAAGGTACACTAGGAGTTTATATAGCATATTAGCTAAATTCAGAGAAAAAGAAAAATAAAAAATTGTACGCTCATGATCCACAAATTATAAACTTGATTTTGAGTTTAAATAATGGAAACAAGATACCAGGCACAACATTAATATTCTCATCTTTGGACATAAAATATTAACTGTAATTGGTATCTCACGCAGCAATCAAAATATTGACAATTAGTCCCGTCAGATAATAACCTTCCTTTGGGCCGATATATTATCCACATGGATAAAACCAAATAATTGTCACATATTTATTGCAACACGTGTATTCAAAACTCAGCCAGATAGCAGCCTTCCTTTGGGCCGGCATACTACCCGCAATGAATTTTAATACACATGTCTAATATCCCAAATAAATTAATTAAAATAATAGAGGCCACTTTGGTGACTTATTGCTTCAATTAATTTATTATTAAAAATATTAGACACAATCAGGACTAAAATACCAAAATTTAAACTCAATTGAATTAAATTTTAAATTGAAATTTTAAAATTAAATGAATTTTTTTAATTAATTAATTACATAATTAATTAACCCAAAAATTAATTAATTCCAGAAAAAATCACAAGCACAAATTCAAGTTCAGAAATTGATTTTTTTTTCTAGAATCAATTAAATAATAACAGTAATTTAATCCAAAAACAAATCAAACCAAAATTGATTTCAGATTAATAATTTCAATTTCAAATTAATTCTCGAAAATTACAATCACCGAATTAATTTTCTAGAATTAAAATAATAATCAATACCGCAATTTAATCGGAAAATCTAGCAACCTAGCATAGGGCTCTGATACCAATTGAAAGGGGGAGAAAACCTGATTCCCCTAAAACCTAAAACATGCATAGATCACTAGATTATTCAAATTAAATTGCAAAGGGGTAAATTGCATACCTGACATCATCGTATGTTGAAGCTGAAGACGATTTTGGAGTTTGTCGACTTCCAGGAGATATACACTTTAAGTTTAGCGGAAGCACTACTGAAGGAACTGAAGGAACGTAATGTTCTCTCAAAATTGTTATGTTCCCCTGGAGACCACGACCCCTTATTTATAACTGATGATGATGATTTCTGTTTTGGTCCTTCAACAAAACAGAAATTCTTATCGGTCTCTACACTTATAATCCTATTACAAGTAGGACACCTCAATAGTCAACAATCCTAATTAGATCAAAACTTTAATTGACTATCTTAATTTGACTGCAATACATATTTAATATTTAAATATATTTAGCCCATACTTATGATTATTAGAGGATTAATTTTATCAATATAAAATTAATTCTAACAGTTATGCCATGCTCGATCTCCATATCATTAGTGAAAGTATGGTATCCCTTACATAACACAACACGGGTAATACGGGCCTAAATTACGCACACAATGCAATCTAATATGATGCAATGGATAATATCATTATAAGAAAGAATAGAATAATATAAAGACCAACGGAATCAACTTCTCTTATCCCCAGTGGAGTCGCCACTGTGAGCGGGGATTTTCACCCCCAACTCCCGGTGGAATGGTTCCTGTGACTTCGGCACTGTTTAGGCTCGGGGCCTTAGAGAACACGGACTTAAGTCTGGAGAAAATGGAGTCGCCACCTGGACGGGCCGGAAAAAAGAAAGGGGTGGATGACTCGATTCCTAAGGAATCCCCAACCCCCTAATGGGTTCGGAAAGTTGGGTACATGTGGGGAATATTAGAAATGGCCCAGCACTCCCACAACGCCCGGTTCATTGGAACCGGCCTCCTTTACAGGTCTTAATATTATAAAATTCTTAAATATAACAATATTATCCATATTACACACAATAATTAAAATGAAGCATTGATATATTGAAAATCAAAACAATATCCAAGCAAAACAAATAAATGAACACCCATCCGAAGATGGAAACATGCCATTACATAATCCATGCCTAAATAGGACACCCACCAAAAGGTAGAAAAATGTCCTTTACATTGGTTCTAAAATAGAAAAGCAATTTAAATTACATGATATTTAACTAATGAGGTACCCACCAAGTGAAAACATACCTCTTACAATATTTGGAAATCTAAATAAATCGATAAAAGTAAATAACCATTCATCATAAATGAATCATTCATCAAAGGTATTAAATATCAATAGAAAGTAAACATCCATCCATGATAAATTAAATAAACCAAACATTGAACTTAAATAAATTAAAGCATATAAAATAAATCAAAGCATAATCGAATATAAAATTGAATAAGGCAAATAAAGATTCAAATTAGGGCTACTGTTTCTATTTAAGATTCTTTATTTCATGTGTTTAGGGTTTTGGAATTTATGGGTTCAAGCTACTGTAAATTTTAAAAGAATTGAAATGGAGCAAAGTTTTAGAATTTAAGAGGTTGATAAAGTTCTTTGATTAACCAAATTAGTGTTTGAGAAGTAAAATCATGAAACTAGGGTTTAGACACTTTAAAACATTTAGATTTATGATTTACGGTTACTGAATTATAGTTTTTAAGCTTAGTGTGTTGAATTATAACATTTAAATTTATATGGTTTTAAGGTTTAGAAAAATTAGGGTTTAGTTTAGCTAGTTTAGGGTTTACTGTTTTGGATTTTGGAGTTGAATTAGGGTTTTAGAATTTTTGAATTAGGGTTTCGGTGAATGCATTAGGTTTTAGAATTTGAAAATCAATTGACAATTTTATGAAGTTTTATAAAAATAAACAAAACGATTTAAGGTTTATATAAACAGAAAAGATGTTTTTAGGGTTTGTGGAAAGAAACAGACTCAAATTTAGGATTTTGAAAAGAAACAGGTTCAATTAGGGTTTTAAGATTTTGAAGAAGTAAAAATAACAATTTTAAGATTTTTGGAAAACAAATAAACGAATTAAGGTTTTTAAGGTTTAGAAAAGGTAAATTAAAGTTCTTAAGGTTTTTTTTTATTTTGAAGAAACAGAAATATTTATTTTTGATCTATAGTGATGAAGCTACTGTGAATTAATGAAATAAATAAAGAAATTCATACCTTCGTTTGTTGGTTCCCCCAAAAATCACTTCTTGGATGAACAAGAATAAAGACAAGCTTTGTTGCCTTTGGTGGATTGAATTGCTTGTTTGCTCTCTCAAAAAAGTCTGATTGATTCAAGGTTTTCCTCCTCAATTTCGGTCTCGATTTCTCCTCCCAATTTCTGATCCTTTTTTGTGTTGTTTTTGGTCTTATTTATAGAAGTTTTTTTTTTGATTAATTCTAGTTATTCATGGAATATAACATTAATTAAGAAAAGGAAACCGAAACCTAATTGTATTAGGTTTCGAAAAAATTTGCGTCGAAAAAATTTTGCTGGCGAAAAAAAACTGCTGTAGAAAAATTACGCTGGCGAAAAAAAACTGCTGCTGAAAAAATGCGCTGGCAAAAAAAACTGCCACAACTGGCTGCGGGCTGCGGGCGAGAATTGGCCTGCTGGCCATTTCGCCGCAACTCTTTTCGGCGACAAAATTTTTCGTCACCGATTTTTCGTCTCCAATTTTTTTATTTTTTATTTTTTATTAATTATAAAAATTAAATACTAAAGCAAATATTACTTAATTAAGATAACAAAAATTATTTTGGACTAATTAAAATATATTGGACAACACAAAAATAGTTTGGACTAATTAAAATATATTGGACTGGAGTGGGTCAAAAATTAAGGGTCTACAATACTGAAACATGACATCCTTATATTTTATATACGTATTGTATGTATACAGAGTATATGTATAGTACTTATATAGAGTACATGGATGTTACAATTATTTTAATATCAGAGCTTAGGTTTGCGATTCTCAGCCTAAGGAGATTTTTTTTTAAAAAAAAAATAGATGGAAATTTTTGAAAAATGAAACTTGTGATACATGCATATGTATTAACACCTAGGTTGGTCTCGAATGTGGCATTATGTGATTTGTGATGTGATGTATTTGAATTACATGAGTTGGATGATATGAAAGTAAAACTAGAGAAAGAAATGATATGAAAAAATTTGTATAAGTTTAATTGATAAATTAAAGAATTGGAGTTTACTTAAGTAAAACTAATTTTGAAATTATTGATTATTGAAATGTGTTTGTGAAATAGGTTATAAGAGAATGAATATGAGAATAATGTTGGAAATGAGTTAAAAAAAATCATCAAGATTTAAGTAAGTACCTCTTCTCCAAAGCGTGGTTCTCTTTCTAATAAAGACTATGTTTGGATTGCTAGATAGAGAAAATATTGTTTGATGGTTAAAATGGGTAGATATGATATTAAAATGAAGAGAGTATAGGGGAATATTGAATTGGTTGATTGACATGGACAAGGTGTGAAAATTTAGGGTTTGGTTATGTAAAGTTAAGGTTTTAAAAATAGATGATGTTGGTTAATGTGAGGAGATATATTAGTGTTGCTTTAATACAAATATTGTGATTTTTATGTTAGAAATGTGATATGCTTGAGTGTTGTTAAAGCTCATGTTAATGGTAGTAATATGTGAATTTAAAATTTTGAAATGTGCTTTTATAATTGTGAAAATGATGTGTTTTGATGTTATATTACTATATAAATAATGTTTTTAAAGTTAAATGTTAAAAAAATAAATAATAATGAGATTAGTAAATTGAAGTTTAAGTAAAGTAGTAAGTTGAGAGTTTGGAGTTTTAATGGAATTTTAATGAGGAATACTTAGATACTGATAGATTAATGTATATTAAGCATATGAGCTATTTTGAATAAATAATATTGCTTATGAAAGTGTTAAGTAATGTGTAATATAGTTGATAATATAAAAATTTGTTATGAAATAAAGGAAAATGGTTAAGCAAGTGAAAATGAGTTACTTTAGGTAATTGGATTGGAAATGATGAAAATGGATATGAAGGGTATGATAAATGCATAAAAAAATATGAGAGAGATGTCACATTGGAAATGTGACTAAGATTTATATGAAGTGCTATATATATATATATATATATATATATATATATAACAAGGAAATTAGTTAAGAGAATGGCGGTTAAAAAAAAAGATGTTAGTTATGTTGTGGTTAGAGTGTATATATATGTTGAGTTGATGAATAACCTAAGTCATGTCAAAAGAATGAGAAATGATAATGTTCTTTGAAATGTGATAAATGTTAAATTTGTATAGATTGTATGTAAAAGAGGAATTAAGTATAATTGTATGATTATGTATATACATGTACATGATATGTGAGATGAGTTTTTCATTATGAACGCAATTGTAATATGTAAGAAAATGTGAAAAGTAAGTCACATTATGAAAGTGACTTATGAATGTGTATGTGGATGATTAAAAAAATGTTATTGTGTTTGTTACCTTATACAATTACTTGTCTAGTGATATTGAAAATGATATTGCATGTATTAGTAGACCTAAGAGAGATTAGGTCTTGACCTACGCAAAGCTAGGTCATGTGATGAATTTGAGAGTGAGAATGGACTCGAGCAACACTAGACAGTGAAATTGTTATTGTAATAACTGAACTTGATGATTGTATAGTGTTTTGAGCCCAAAGTATATGCGTGTGGAAATGTTCTATGTATATGTGTATAATAAGAGATTGTAAAGAAAAAGGGAAGTATAATGATTGAAAAGTTTTATAAGAGATAGATTAGAAATGGAGTAATAAATGAAAATTGTGTAAAATTTGCATATGAACGAATGTGTATATGTAAGAGATGTTAATGATAATGTTGTTGAAACATGAGTTAGGCTAATGATGATCAAGTGATCAAGAGTAAATTGCTTTGAAACAGAGTTAAAATGTGTTAACTCTTTGTGTAGCAAAAGTTTAGAGAATGAATATATGATCTTTGTGATACAAACTTAGCATTGTGATTGGAAATGTTTGAAGAAGAATGATAGAGGGGCAGTATTGATTTATAAGCCACAGGCGTGACCATTAATATGTCATGGCTGTATGATTTGTTTAGTATATTGGCTTATTAGTTTTGTTATCCACGGGCATGGGCCTGAGATGACATGACTGTATGATAGTTTTGGTGAGATTGATAGTTATGCTTCAAGAAACATGGTCAAGATTTATGGTTTGTATAGTTGTATCTTATAATTTTTATGTTAGAAATTGGTTTATAATTATAGAAAGTATGGAAAGAGAAGAGATTTGTGAAAATGTAATGAGTTATGGATAATGTGATAGGAAAGTGATTATGAAAGTAATGTAATGGTATGAAAATGTAAGGAGATGATAAATGGGAGAAATTACAAAGTGTGACTGAGAGTTATATTGAACAGGTTTAAAAATGATATAATGTGAATAAGTTGATGGAAATGATGTTTAAGTGAATGAACTATGGGTAATGAATATGATATGAGATAATCATAAGAATTATGTGGAAATTGTATAGAGATAATAGGAAAAATATATATATGAATATTGAAAAATAATTTGAAGTGATTTGTTATAAATAATCATTAATTTCAAAAAGTTGAAATGATGGATCCGAAGAGACCAGAATTTGAATATAATTTTGACCTAATAGATTTAGGTCATATATTGAAATATAAATATAAGTTTAAATAAGTTAATTGTTGGCTTGAATTGAATAAGGTTCTGATGTTGGCATATTGTGATAGTTAGATCAATTAATTTAGATTTTGTTAAGGCTGCGAATCATTATTGAAATTTAATATGTATAGCTGTATTAAGAGTGTGAGAGATATGTGATACTGTATATGATATAATATTATGATATTTGTATGGACATGAAATGAGTTAAGGTATATCAGTTGTAAATGATTATAAAAGAAAAAAAGGTTGATTATCAATAAAGTAAGTTTAAAGACATTGTATTAATGTTAATGATAAGTGAAGAACATGTTAAAAAAAGAAATTAAGTGTATCAGAAATAAGAAAATTATTATCAATTAAGGTTTGACAAGTGTCTATTGATAAATATAAGAAAGAGATAGATAAACAATGATACAATCCTGAAAATGACTGTGGTGACTGGATAGTCAATGTTAAGATATAATTCAATAACCTTTAAATTTAAGGTTAAGAGAATATATTTATAAAAAGATGTAGTGATAAAATATCTTTAGCATAATAGATGAGTGAGGGATATATACTAATAAGATGAATTGATTCTTGTCTAATGATAATTTGATTGGTAATTTAATGAGTTATTATGATTGATTTGTTTAGAAAATAATAATAATAATATATATATATATATATATAGAGAGAGAGAGAGAGAGAGATGAGTTGGGAGAAGATGATTGATCCTAAGGGGGAGAGTAGAGGTTATGTGATTTGATAAAATAATAATTTAATAATATGATTAACTTCATATGAAAATTTAAGATGGTATTTTGTTAAGGATGGATTATTACCATATTAGATAATTTCGAGGATGAAATTATTTAAGGAGGAGAGAATTGTAATACCCCAATTTTTGATGTACTTTGGAATAGTAATTATGAGATAGTATGTTGGTGAAATAGGTTAAAAAATATGATAAGAGATAGATGTGTATGAAGGATGTTATATGTATATATTGTATTTGAAATATATGGAAAATATAAAGACAATATATAAGACATATACATATATCAACATATACACCATATATACATGATGTATACATTGGTGTAGGAAAAGTAAATTGTAAATAATCAATTAATAATAATAATGATAATAATGACAAGAGAAAAAGAAGAAATGAAAGACAAAAGAAGGACAAATATTAGTGGTGGGAAAATTTTAGGTGGAAATAATAATGTTATTATATATATATAAGGATGAATTAAAAAGAGAGCTTTCTTTCTTTCTTTCTTCTTCTTCTTCTTCTTCCTCTTTGAATGTGGTAATAGTGAGAGAGAGAGAAGAGTTTGATTTTGTTCATATACACACCAAATTCATAAGAGTCTTAAGAGAATTGAAGGTGGATATTGAAGATTTGGCAAAAGATTCAAGTAAGTGCTCTTTTCTTTGAGTTGATTTTTATATATTTGAGTTTATATGTGATATGGTTAGTGAGAGAAAGTGATGATTAATTGAATATTATGATGATAATGAAATATTGAAGTATATATATATGTTGAATTGGTACTTAGATGATGAAAATATGATTATTTGTGAGGATGATGATGAGTAGTTAAAATTGAATATTAAGGGTTTAGTATAAATGAGTTGGGAATTGAGTAAATTGATACATGGAAGATTGTATAAATGAATTATATAATGATTATTATTATGATATGTTGGAGTTATACAAGTGTTGAATTGATGGGTGAGTTATGAATATAAATTAAGATGATGATTAAGGGTGTTGTAGTATTGATTTTGGAATGATTGTGTTCATATGGATGAGAGTTTGAAATGCAGAACTTTTGCCCGACACGACCATATCGTTGGGTGTGTCAACGGTGCTGAGTTTAACGATTGATAACACGACCATTAATACTGCCATATCTCTGGACGTGTCGTGGCTACTGTGAGATAAGATAATTGACACGGCCATGCCCGTGCTGTTGGGTATGTCAATACTTCTGTAAGGAAGAATGAATGACACGGGCAGTGACACGCCCATGTCATTGGACGTGTCAATGCTTCTGTATGAATGAGTTAATGACATGGTCATCAACACGCCCGTGTTGTTGGGCGTGTCACTTGAGAATAACTCTTTTTATTATTTTTCATTTACAATTCCTATTTAAATGAGTTGAATGTTAAGAATGCCTTAGAATGTGATACTAAATGGTTGTTTATTATCACATTTGGTATAGGCATTGAGAGAGAGTAGTTTGTCCAACCTTAGTGCTGAAGGGCAACTTGGAAGAGTAGGTTAGAGGAAGTTTTAAAGCTTATTTTGGATTGTTTTATAGGGTAAGTACAAACTTGGAATAATTGTTTATATTTACATGACATTGAGACTTAACACATTTGGTTGGAAAATGTGTTAAGTTACCTACTACATTATTAGTGCAAGAGAAATATGCTATGATTTGTAAAATGTGAACTTTGTGCAAAGCATGATAATGGCCCAAAACATATGGGTATTTCAAATTGTTATGTATAAATTAAAGATAGTATGTAAAGCCATTGGTGATGGCTAAATTAATATGAATGAGATATTTGAAACATTGTGCTTAGCTTGATCTTGAGAAATTGAGAAAGATATTGATAATGGAATTATGAAATGAATTGATATTGATATAAATGAGAAATATGAATAAATTGTGTACCTAGTATGTTATTCAATTTTCAGAGTTCTGAATTTAGCGGCATGCCTAAGATTAGCCTACAGGCTAGACGCTGGGCGTCATTGTGAAAATATTTTTGAGTTGAAAGGACGGGTCATAAGCCTCAAAAAAAAGTCCTTAAAGCTAGGTTGGGTGAAATAGCCGGGTCGTAAGCTCGGACTTAGTTGGACTATTATATTGATATATTGCCTACGGGGCTAGACACATGGTGTCATTATAGACCAAAACAGTAACTCTGAAATTTGAATAACATATTATATTCTTTTGGGCCCATACTTGTGTTTGATTTTATGTGAATTGTGAATTGTGGAATAATTGAACAATATATTGAGATATTATGTTATCAGATATATGATGGTGATCATGGAATGATATGATCAAAATACATAAGCAAATTATTGAAAAGGAATGTGGTTAAGAAAATATGCTAAATGATGAGAAATAAATTGTTGAAAGACTTAAGCAGAGCTAAGTCTTAATATTGAAAATGAGATTATAGAAATATAATGTAATGTGTAATATGTATATGGATGTGAAAATTGTGTGTATTATTTCATGAATATTATGATAATCCATCGAATTGTGGCTTATGTTAATGATATACATAAATTATGAAATTAGTGAAAAGATATGAAAAGTGCATTGAAAATGGAAAAAAAAAACATGATAATAATATGATGATAAATGATATTAGTATGTGAGTATGATTTTCTGTAATATATGTATATAATATTTATTTGTATTACTAAGCTTTCGAGCTTAACGCGGTTGTGTAAATCGAGCATGTGAGTGGATGGTTGATCTGGGAGTTAAATAGTTATGCCACGAGAAGAGTAAGAGTATTTTAAGACCAACTAGATGGTGGTGCATACATGTACAATTTTGTTAAGTTGTATTTTGTTAAAAATGTATATGTACATAAATAAATTTTGAAAAAGACAATGTAATTTATATACATGTATTATAATCAAAAGTATAATAGTTTTGTAAATGTTCTTTTATTAAAAATGTATCATTGTTATGGAACTAAGGTAAGGTATTTAAATAATACTGAAACATGGCATCCTTATATTTTATATGCGTATTGTATGTATACAGAGTATATGTATAGTACTTATATAGAGTATATGGGTATTATAAGGAAGGCTTCTATGGCACTAGGAATATAATACTGCCTATCACAATTATGTTCAGTGACTAAGGTTTTAACTACCAAACCAGGATTATGCCTATCCTTTGCTACATATAGATGAAATAGACACCCTGCATTCCCAATGCACCTAGCCCTAACTCTCTTAGGTTTATTAGGATTTAACTTTAATTTCACCCCCCTAACTTAACAGCATAGCTGTATTTGCTTCCCTTATTTTAATGGCATTTGCATAGGCCATTCCAACAGTGAAATAAACATTGCCTTCACTCCTCACATTACTTTGTCTCTCTTTCAGGGGGTGTTTTTTTTTTTTCTCTTACATCACTCTCATCATCGTTATCAACAATAAATTCACTACTATCCTCATCTACTTCAACATCATACTAACTGCTAAAATACAAAGTAGGACTACTACTAGTGGGATTAGCCATGTTACTGGAATTTTAAAGCTCAATACACTCATTCCCACCTGTCTGATCACCTTCTATCTCACAAAATTCTGTGTCATGATCACTCAAGCAAACTTCTATCTCACTATTTTCATCTAACCAATTATCATCCATATTAACATCATCATACCCAGTGTTTGGTACAAGCTCATGCACATCATCAAACTCAATGTTTGATACAGGCTCAGTGTGTGGTACATGTTCATGCACCTCATCAAACTGAGTTATGTAAAATTCTCTTCCTTCAAAGCTTATTTGATTAGTTTATCTTTTGGGCTTTGAATTTGGCTCAACACTTCCTTGAACCATTTTAAGATTATGAATTTTACAAAGCTAAACTTAAAAGAAAAAAAAATCAAATTATAAACCTTAAAAAAAATTCAAAAACACTGAATATGTTCTACATATATTATGAATATGTTTTGTATATATTCTTTATATGTTGTACACATATGTATTACTTTTATATTATTTTTAATTATAATATATATATATATCGTGTAAATATTATCCATATATTAAATTTTAAGTAACAATATATGCATTACTAATAGCAGTAACATAGATATATTATATATATTGTAAATATGTTATACATATATTATACATGTATTGTAAATATAGGGACTTACAAAATTAAGTTTTACATAATTCAAAACATTATCATATTGCAAATAAATATCCAAATAAAAATATAACAATAAAAAAAAAGGAAAAAAAAGAGAATTTAATAACCAAACAAGAGAATCATTAGAAAAATGAAAGAAAAATGAAAGAAAACAAAACAAATAAAATAATAATCTTTGAAAGAAAAACATTAAAGAAAAAGAAAAATATATATATAGTAAAAGAAAATCATGAAAAATATTAAAAGAAAATAAAAAACTTATATTTGAAAAAAAATGAAAAGGCTAAAAAGTTAAAAATTAAAAAAATAACAATTGTAAGTTTGAAAACGTAACTTAAAATGCAGTATTCTGTATAATTTTTTCTTTGAGATTATCCATTTAAATAATCTTTTCTAAACTTCATTTTTCCTAAATTATGATCAAAACTGAACAATAAAAATTTATTTCACTATAAAATGCATTCTTCTAACAATAAAAATTAATATTATTTATAAACTATCAAATTTATCTTATTTTGATTAATATAATTGAATATATTATATTAAATTTAATTAAATATTTTTATTTTATATTATTATCATCTTAAATTTAAATTAAAATAAAATTTTTAAACTACTTGCTAAAATAAAAAAATATATTGATATTATAATATATTAGAATTATTCAATTTTATTATTAAATATGTTATTATATGTATGTGAGTGTTGAAATATAGGGGTCTCAAAATGTATTACAACATTAAATATAATATACGAAACACGTAAAATAATATATTAGAGTTGACTTTTAGCATATTAGTATCATGAATATATCAACACATTTATAATACAATTTAAAATAGGTTGTGTTGTGGGTTAACAAGTTAACAAACGAGCATATTATAACCCATTTAACAAAAATAATGTAATTTTAATAAAATTTAAAATTATTTCATTTTATTATTATTGATCCAAAATAGTAAAAATAAGTTTTATACATATTCTTTAAAAAAATTTTCCTACAAAATTTATTTTGGCAGTACCAATTATCTATAACTTTTTTTTTATTATTGAATTCTAATGTTAAAATTTACAACGCATTCATCACCTCCTGCATATTGGTTTATATCTTTTATTTTTTATGTTTTTAGAAAATTATTTCTTGAATATATTTATATTTTGATATTATTTCCATCATAAATAATATTTCAATTAACTATGTAAAAATATAATATTATTTTAGATCATAAATTTAAAACACATCCACCATCTCTAAAATGTTCATTTAAATCATTTATTTGTTATATATTTTGAAAAATATTTTTTTAATATATTTATACTTTAATATTATTTCTATCATGAATAATGTCTTAATTGATTATATAAAAATATAATGTTAATTTATATCATAAATGTAAACATGTTAAATAGGCCATGTCGGGTTTTGATTGTATCGAATTTTAGGCATATAACTCTTTTAAGTAAACATGTTATTCATATTGTGGTGTAATCTATTTAAATTTTGTGACGTGTGCAGAATCAAAAGTTTAACTTATTAAACACAGTGTTGCACTTAAAATCAAGACGCACCGTTTTATATGGGAAGCTCATATATATATATATAACACGCAGTGTTTTATAAGGCAGGTTATAATTAGCATGTTAGGAGAGTTTGTTAATTCAACAACTAGTATAAAAAAAAGCTTTTAGAAACCATCTTGGTAGCTCCATTTTGTATATAATCAGTGTAGGATGTAACTATTTCTATTATGATAAATAAATCCTTTCAAGATATTTTCTCCATTTCTTCATAGTATTAGAGCGTGATCCTTGATCTTTCTTCTTCTTCCTAAATACTTTGTTTTACCCTATTTTACATTTCTTCTTCTTTTGTTTTTTTTTTTTTTTTGTTACCAAAGGACGAGTGGAGCAATAGGGAAATCTTCTATAAGAAGTGGTGCAACCAAAGTAACCAATAATCATGATCCTCTCCATCTTCAGGAATCATATCTTGGAATGATATTAGTCTTGAACCTATTTCATGCAAGTAATTACTTAATATGAAGTAGATCAATCAGAATAGCATTAAGAGCAAAGAATAAACTAAGCTTCATTGAAGGAAAAGATGAAGTATCGAAAGAACGGATTGAAGAACACAATATGTGAATCAGAAATGAATTAATGGTGACATCTTGGTTATTGAATTCCATGAAAAAAGAAATGTTGAAGCCCTTATATAGACAATCTCAGTTAGAAAGTTATGGGAGGAACTCGAAGACAAATTTTGGGAATGTAATGGTCCATGACTTTACCAACTGCAGAGGAAAATCACTCTTACTATTAATAGCTATTACATGAAATTGAGGAAACTTTGGGATCAATTGAATTGCCTAAATCTTATACCTCACTGTAGTTATGGAAAAAATGAATGTGGAGTGAGTAAATCTATAGAAGAAATAGTGTCTTTAAATCGCCTCATGTGATTTCTTATGTAATTAAATGAGAACTTTGATGGTGCTAAAAATCAGATACTAATGTCTGATCCATTGCCCTTTGTGAGCAAAGCATAGTCCTTGGTGCTCACGATGGAGAGGCAAAGACTTAGATAAATGAATATGGAAGAACTAGTAGACAATACCATTTTGTTTTTCAAGACACAAAACAGTGAGAAATAAAATTTTAATAGAAGTACCTATCAAAGAAGAGACGATAAAAAGAATGATGATAAGTTCTACAATTATTGCAAAAGGTCAAAGCACTTAAAGGAGACTAGTTTCAATCTTGTTGGGATACCAGAGTAGTATGCATAATTACAATAAAGAAGACAAAGGGAGCAACAATACCAATCTCAATCTACACAAGTGTATATGTCAAAACACAACACTCAAAATGTGAATATTGGCAAAGAAGATAAAAACTGGAAGAACTATTACAACATTGTTGATATTATAAGACAATAACTCTCTAAGGTGTTTAAGACTAATCAGCTACATGCATAAGGTTTTATGAATTTTTCTCAGGTAGAGAACTTTGTAGGTAGCATTACAAACAAATTTTCAAGAGGTAAAATTCATTCACATGGGATAGTTGATAGTGGTGCTTCAAACCACATATGTGCAAATGTCAATATGTTCAGGAGTTTAAAGCCTCTAGACTAGTTAGTAAGAGTAAACATATCTAATGGATCTAAGACGCAATACCCTTATACTTTATATACGTATAATACATATACCCCATCTATATAAAATACGTACACGGAATATAAGAATATCAATGCTCAAGGAAAATAAGAATATAAAATATAAAGCAACCTGCAATAAGAATTTTGCACTCCCAAATATATACACATTCAACTAATTCTCCTCATTATCCAAAACATTCAACATATATCAATATATATATATAATATTCCCAGCTCTCAACATTAGACCCAAGAACTTTATAGTTGACAACATTTTCAAATATATAAAGATAATGTACATGGTTGTATTAAGTATCACAAAATAAATGTTACATGTCAGCAACTGGATCGGATCCCGTGGCAGTACAAAATCTTCTAGTGAAATCCTAAAAAATCCTAGACCTGGTCAGGACTAGCAAGGCTCTCTAACTCAACCATGTCACCTGCACAATGAGCAAATCACGCTATGCTTTTTGCCTAGCGGTACATACTTTGATAATGAAACAAAATACTTAAAACAATGCATTATGAGACTCTTTTAAAACATAACATGAGTGATGTCCTTATGCATATATTTTTCTTATAAAACAAACCATCAAATGAAACATTCACATGCATTAGGCCCTAAAAAATCATATACATTATTCATATTTCAGAGATATTATTATGGTCTATTGTGACACTGGGGATCTAAGTGTCGCAATGTCCCCTATTGACATCTCTGTGTCTAGCCCCGAGGGCAAATATCATCAATAAATGACACTCAGTGTCTAGCCCAAAGGCACATTATATCATACTGATGCCCAGCGTCTAGCCTGTAGGCATATCATTTCAATAGCTGATAAGTACACAATTAATGATATTTTACTCCCATTTCTTAACATGATTATTATCCAATTGAGTTTGATTTGTTTGTTCAAAGTGCATTTTAAGGTTAATTGCAGGAATTCTCAATAATTTGAGGCTTTTGGTCATTTTGGAGCAATTACGGATGAAAGTAGAAGAAAAGAGAAAAATCTGCCAATGGACACGCCCATGAACACGGGCGTGTCAATAGGCGTGCCCTTGTTATTGCATTCAGTGGCTATGACACGTCCAGCTGCATAGGCGTGTCACCAAACGTGCCATTTATCCAAAGTCACAGTAGCTGTGACACGCTCGGGACCACGGGCGTGTCAGTGGACGTGCCTTTCATCCAGACTCACAGTAGCTCTCACACGCCCAGGACCACGGGCGTGCCAAGGAACGTGCCTTTTATTCAGACTTACAGTAGCTGTGACACGCCCAGTAACACGGGCATGTCAGTGGGCATGCCTTTTGTTCAAAATCACAGTGCCTATGACACGCCCAGTGACATGGGCGTGTCAGTGGTCGTGTCACCTGTCGAAAAGTGAGATTCTTTGCACTGATTGGGGAATAAGTGGGGGACAACAGCTGGCCTTTGTCAAAAAGAAAGAACAAGAAAAGGAGAGCTTGCCTAAATCAGGGAAAAGGGTGATGAACCAAGGGAAAGTGGTAGACAATGGATGGTTTGAGTGAGCTGGAGGTATGGGCTGGAGATTTGGAGGGAAATAAAAAGAGAAGAGGGGGAGAAGAACAGCAGTTTTTGCTGGAGCATTGCTGGAAACAGAGAAGAAAGAAGAGGAGGAGGAGCCATCTGCTGGAGCAAGGAGAAGGGTTTTGAGCTGAGTTTGAAGAAAGATCCACATCATACACAAGCCCTAAACCAAGAATCAAGAGCTCAAGTGAAGAAATACAGATTCACTGCCATGAATTGTTTGGTTTCTCTTACTCATTTATCTTACTCTGTTTTTCTAGCTGTGAATATGAACTAAATCTTTCTCTATCTAGATGTTGATGAACCCTAGCCAATTTGTATGAATTGAACAATTGTATTCAGTTGAATCAATTAATTGAGTTGTTTTATTCTTATGATACTTGTTGTTATTTCCAATTGATAATAGCATGCTTGTTGATTGGTTATTATTTTCATATTATTGACTTGAGAAAGCTTGATGTGAATTGAATACTCATAAGGATTGAGGATTGATTGGGGTACTAGAGATAGACCTACAAGATCCTTTGGTTTATAGTTCCTTGTCCTTAATGCATGATCTATTTAATTGTATTTTGAGAAGATATTCCGGCACTCTACTTAGTGATTAGGGATTAATCCACTCGAGAGAGGCTTTAATCTAAGTTAGAGGAATGCCAATTCAATTTGATTAAATGATTTAGCTGAATGGATTGTTTATAAATATCATTGAGGCTAGGGGGATTCAATATCTGGATAGTTCTATTAACATCATTATAAATCTTTTGTGCACAGCATTTAATTTCCTTTCATTCATTAATTAGTTGATTTTAGTTACAACATATCATACAACCATTAATTCGCTAAACAACGATTAAGATTTGCACTAGTACTTGGCCTTGTCCCCAGAGGAACGACACTCACTCACTACTATATTACTTGAGCGACCCGTGCACTTGCGGTAATTGCATATAGCACTACGGCATGCATCAAGTTTTTGGCGCCGCTGCCGGGGAACAACGGTTTCAATATTAGTATTATAATTAAGATTGTTGATTTAGTTTTCTTTTTAATCATTTTTAATTTTAGTTCTTGCTGGTTTACTATCATTGTAGGTATTTCTTATTGTTTATGACCAGATCTAGCTCCTCCCAACTACTGGAGTTAGACCCAGAACTAGAAAGAACGCTAAGGAGAAAGCAAAAGGAAGAAGAGGAGGCAGATCTGGAAGACGTAAGTTCAAGAGTAAATCTGGAAATTGAACAAGAAGAAATATTCGAAGTGATGGAAGGAGCTGGACCAAGAACAATGCAGGAGTTTGCTAAGCCCAATTTGAATGGGGCTGAATCTAGTATCCGGAGGCCGACAGTTGCTGCAAACAACTTCGAAATTAAGGCGAATGTGATTCAAATGGTGCAGCAGACTTGTCAATTCGATGGGTTCCCTGATGAAGATCCTAATGCACATCTTGAGAATTTTCTGGAGATTTGTGACACATTTAAGATAAACAATGTTTCAGAAGATGCAATTAGGCTGAGGTTGTTCCCATTTTCTCTTAGAGACAGACCAAAGAAGTGGTTGAAATCCTTTCCTCCAGGAACTTTTACCACCTGTGCCCAATTGGCAGAGAAGTTCTTAGAGAAATACTTTCCACCATCAAAAACTGCCAAGTTGAGGAATGACATCTCATCCTTTTTACAATAAGATGGTGAGACTCTTTATGATGCTTGGGAGAGATTCAAAGATTTGCTGAGAAGGTGTCCTCATCATGGGCTTCCACTATGGCTGCAAATTCAAACATTTTACAATGGGTTGAATTATGTAAGTAAACAATCCATTAATGCAGCAGCTGGTGGTACCATCAACAACAAGACACCTGAAAAAGCAAGGGACTTAATTGAAGATATGGCCATCCCCAATTATCAATGGCAAGCCCCAAGAGAGCAAGGAAAGCTGAAGGCTGTGGGATCACACCAATTAGATCCGGTGGTGGCATTGACAGCCCAATTAGAAGCATTGAATAAGAAGTTTGATTCTTTGGCTTCTTCTTCTTCTGGGAAAGTTATGCAGGTAATGTCTTGTGAATGGTGTGGAGGTGGACACCAAAGTCAAGATTGCCAAAGTGGCAACATGTTTGCCAAGCAAGAACAGGTAGATTATGTTGGGAATATGCCAAGGCAACAACAAAATAATCCATACAGCAACACATACAATCCAGGGTAGAGGAATCATCCAAATTTCTCATGGAACAATCAAAATAATCCAAGACCTCCCCCTGGATTCCATCAACCCCAACATCAACAAGCTGCCGCTCCAAGAAAGAGTAGTTTGGAGGACATGATGGAGATATTTATAGCAGCTTCTGAAACAAGGTTTCAATCAACTGAAACCACCCTTAGAAATCAACAAGCCTCCATTCACAATTTGGAGAATCAGGTGGGGCAAATTGCCAAACTGCTCAGTGAGAGACCACAAGGGAGTTTACCTAGCAACACTGAGGCAAATCCTAAAGAGCAGCTTAAGGCAATTACACTAAGGAGTGGAACAGAGATCAATGGAGATGTAGAAAAGAAAAGGGCTGAGGTACAAGTAAAAGAAAAAGAAGATGATCCTCCTACCACTTCGGGAGAGAAAGCTGCACTTGAAAGTGAAAGAGAGAAGCAGCCACAAGCAAGCAGCCCCAATTTGAAGGAATACCGACCTAGAGTACCCTATCCGGCAAGGCTGAACAAGGACAAGATTGATGCTCAGTTCGGTAAGTTTCTTGAACTCTTTAAACAATTGCATATTAACATTCCATTTGCTGAAGCTTTGTCACAAATGCCTAAGTATGCTAAATTTTTGAAAGATATCCTTTCTAACAAAAGGAAACTTGAGGAATCATCTTTAGTGCATTTATCTGAAAAAAGTTCAGCAATTTTGCAAAGAAGATTACCTAAGAAATTAAAAGATCCATGTAGTTTTACCATTCCATGTTTTATAGGTAATCTTGAGGTTAAAAGTGCTTTAGCTAATTTGGGGGCTAGCATAAGTGTTATGCCCTATAAAATGTTTAAAGAGCTAGGCATTGGTCAACCTAAACCAACACTCATGACCATCCAACTTACCGATAAATCGGTAGTCCACCCTCGTGGCATAATAGAAGATGTGTTGGTAAAAGTCGGGGATTTCATTTTCCCCAATGATTTTGTTGTCATTGATATTGATGAGGATGCGGATGTTTCGCTTATTCTTGGTAGGCCATTTCTAAATACAGCCCGTGCCCTCATTGATGTTCATGACGGCACATTGACTTTGAGAGTGGGTGAGGAGAAAGTAATCTTTAGGATACATGATGCCATGAAACATTCACTTTCACTTGATGAGGCGGAATCATGCAATGATGTTATTGAGCATGAGACCATAAATTGTTTAACTAACATTGTTTCCAAGGATCCCCTTGAGTTGTGTTTATTGCAGAAAAATATTGAGGGTCAAGAAGCAATGGAGCAGCTTGCTTTTCTTGAAGCAAGCAAATCATTCAAATGCAGGGCATATGAAACCATTGAAATGCCAAAGGAAGAAAAGCCAAAACCATCAGTGATTGATCCACCCAACTTAGAACTGAAGCCTCTTCCGGATCACCTTGAGTATGGGTTTTTGGCAGAGAAAAAGAAATTGCCCATAATTCTGAATTCCCACCTATCTTCTAAGCAGAAAGAAAAACTCATCCAGTTGTTGCAGAAATATAAGCAAGTGATAGCTTGGAAGATAGCAGATATCAAGGGGATTAGTCCATCCTATTGCACTCACAAGATACTGATGGAGGATGAATTCAAGCCAGTAGTGCAACCACAGAGGAGGCTAAACCCAAAGATGAAAGATGTAGTGAAGGCTGAAGTGATAAAACTGCTTGATGCAGGGATTATATATCCGATCTCGGATAGTTCTTAGGTGAGACCAGTTCAAGTAGTACCGAAGAAAGGAGGGATGACTGTGATCCCTAATGAAAATGATGAGCTGATTCCAACAAGAACAGTTACCGGTTGGAGGGTTTGCATTGACTACAGAAAATTGAATGATGCAACTAGAAAGGATCATTTTCCTTTACCCTTCATTGATCAGATGTTGGAGAGGTTATCCGGCCATGAGTACTACTGCTTTTTGGATGGCCTTTCAGGCTATTTCCAAATTCCTATTGCACCGGAAGACCAAGAGAAGACTACATTCACCTGCCCATATGAGACATTTGCATATCAAAGAATGCCATTCGGGTTGTGTAATGCACCTGCAACTTTCCAAAGGTGCATGATAGCAATCTTTGATGAGCTAATAGAGGATATTATGGAGGTGTTTATGGATGATTTCTCAGTCTATGGCAACTCATTTGAAAAATGTTTAGAAAACCTTGAGAGGGTCTTGAAGAGATGTGAGGAAACCAATTTGGTGCTTAATTGGGAAAAGTGTCATTTCATGGTTCAAGAAGGAATTGTGTTGGGACACAAGATTTCAAGCAAGGGCATTGAGGTGGATCGGGCAAAGATAGACATCATTGAGAAGCTACCACCACCCACATCTGTGAAAGCCATCAGAAGCTTCCTAGGGCATGCGGGTTTTTATCGAAGGTTCATTAGAGATTTCTCTAAGATAGCCCGTCCATTGACAAGACTCCTTGAGAAGGATGTCGATTTTGTTTTTGATGAGGAATGTCTGAGAGCATTCACGACCCTGAAGGAGAAATTGACCCATGCTCCAATCATGGTAGCTCCTAATTGGAATCTACCATTTGAACTGATGTGTGATGCAAGTGACTTTGCAGTAGGAGCAGTCTAGGGTCAACGCAAAGAGAAATACTTCCAGCCAATCTACTATGCGAGCAAGACCTTGAATGCAGCTCAAGCCAATTACACAACTACAGAGAAAGAGCTGCTAGCTGTGGTTTTTGCTTTTGACAAGTTTAGATCATATCTAATCTTGTCAAGGGTGATTGTGTATATAGACCATTCAGCTTTAAGGTACTTATTCGCGAAAGTTGATGCTAAACCTAGACTAATCCGATGGGTTTTGTTGTTGCAGGAATTTGACTTAACAATTCAAGATAAGAAAGGAGCTGAAAATCTTGCAGCAGATCATCTCTCTCGCTTGGAGAATCCAACCCTAGAGAGACTTGAAGAAGGGGACATCGATGATCACTTTCCCGATGAACAGCTGTACGCCATGGTAAGTAAGGTAAGTGGTTTAAATTTTGAAACACCTTGGTTTGCAGACTTGGCCAATTATTTAGCTGTTAGGGAACTCCCTAAGGACTTAACTTATTAAGCAAAGAAGAAATTCTTTTCTGATCTAAAGTATTATTTTTGGGAGGATCCCTTTTTGTTTAAGTTGTGTAAGGATCACATGATCCGAATATGTGTGGAATGGCCTGAAACAATGAACATCCTTAGTGAATGCCATGCCGGACCAGCTGGTGGTCATATGGGGGCTAATAGAACTGCTCAAAAGGTACTAGAATCAGGATTCTATTGGCCCACTTTGTTTAAATATAGCTACGAATTTGTAGTTCGCTGTGATCAATGCCAAAGGGTTGGAAACATTTCATCTCGTGATGAGATGCCCCAAAATGGGATTCTAGTTTGTGAAATTTTTGATGTATGGGGAATTGACTTTATGGGACCATTTCCCAACTCTTTTGGCAACAAATACATTCTGGTAGCTATAGATTATGTGTCTAAATGGCCTGAAGCCCAAGCTTTGGCAACCAATGATGCTAGGGTTGTAGTGCAATTTTTGAAGAAATTATTTTCTTGATTTGGCACGCCAAAAGCAATTATCAGTGATAGGGGTACTCACTTTTGTAACGCTCAGCTTGAAAAGGTTTTAAAAAGATTAGGAGTTACACATAGGTTTGCTACTCCCTATCACCCCCAAACCAGTGGCCAAGTCGAGAACACAAATAGGGAGATCAAACGAATTCTGGAAAAATCTGTTGAGCGATCCCGAAAGGATTGGTCCAAGCAATTAGACAACGCTCTATGGGCTTTTAGAACTGCATTTAAAACTCCCTTAGGCACTACACCATTTAGATTGGTATATGGAAAAGCTTGCCATTTACCTGTTGAGATAGAACATCATGCATATTGGGCAATAAAACAGATTAACCTTGATCTAGCTTGTGCACGTGAAAGGCGAAAATTACAGGTGAATGAACTAGACGAGTGGAGGTTGCAGGCTTATGATAATGCAAAAATGTACAAGGAACGTACCAAGAGATGGCATGATTCTCACATCAAGAAACAGAAAGAGTTTCAAGCAGGAGATCAGGTATTGTTGTATAATTCAAGGCTTCGACTCTTTCCAGGTAAGTTGAAATCTCGATGGTCCGGTCCTTTTACTGTCAAGGAAGTTTTCCCTTACGGAGTGGTTGAAATAAGCCACCCGGAAAAAGGAGGTTTTAAAGTCAATGGGCACAGGCTCAAATCTTATTTTGGAGGGGAAATACAGGCCTTCAAGGAGGTTTTACACCTCCAAGATTAGGGACATTCGTCCGACCGTCCAACTAATACGACGTTAAAGAAGTGCTGGGTGGGAGACAACCCACCGTTTTTATGTTTTGGTTTGCATTGTCATTTTGTTTTAACTTTCTTGAATGGTTGGTTGTTGTTGTTTTGCCTAATCTGAAGTTGCAGAGGGAATTTGATTTTTGGAGAATAAATTGAGCACACGCCCATGGACACGCCCGTGTCAGTGGGCGTGTCATTATGTTTTTCAGGCAGTAGCTATAACACGCCCATGAACACGACCGTGTCAGTGGGTGTGTAAATTATCTTTTTAGACAGTAGCTACTACACGCCCATTGACACGACCATGTCTATGAGCGTGTCATTTTATTTTTCAAACAGAATCTATCACACGCCCATGGACACGACCGTGTCCATGGCCGTGTCTCTCTAAAAAAAATTTCAAAATTCAAAATTCAAAATTTGAAATGGGCACACCCCCAGGAACACGCCCAGACTAGTGGGCGTGTTGTTTGCATATGAGTCACAGAATGTATGACACGCCCACAAGCACGCCCGTGTTGTTGGGCGTGTGTGGGCGTGTCAATTGTAATTTCATCCAGTACCTGTGACACGCCCAAGGACACGCCCGTGTCTAAGAGCATGTCACTCGAACTGGCTTTTAAATCGTGGGGCACGCCCAGTAAAACGGGCGTGTCGCTGGGCGTGTTGACGTTTTTATGTATAGCTCCCACGCCCATTTTTCCGAAAATCTTAAAATTTCCCCTCATTCTCTCTCATTTTCTCTCAAATTTTCGAACGATTTTTACTCCCGGCCTGCATTCTTTGCCTGTGATCTCTCATTTTTCCATTGCAACTACTCATTTTCCCTCGGATTTGCGATTTCAGGTACGAGATCTATTTTTTTTTCAATTTTTGTTTGTTTTATTTCGTTTTTCATTTACATTCCTTGTATTTGCTTGTGTTTACCATGAAATTCGCAATTTCGTGATTTATTTGCTTTATTCCGGTGTGTTTTTAATTTTTGTGGCCTTTGATTATGATTGTCGTTTTAAATTCCATTTGATTCGGAATATATTTGATTTTAGATTTGTTTTGAATTGTTGATTAATCAATTAATATGTTGTTTTAATTGTTTTGTTGATTAATCGTTTGCGTCACTCTGTTGTGTTATTTGAAATTGAATAATATATTGGTTTTGAAATTGTTTGATTAATCCTAGTTACTTGTGGTTTGTGGATATTATGCTGTTATAGTGGAGATTGATTTAACTGTGTGCTATCATTCGGGTTGGATTACGTTGTTTGGCGTTATATTGTCTGCACTTCGGTTGAACTTGTATTATGCTATGCTTTCGTTATTGACAAACCGTTTGATTTATTCTGCAGGTTAATCAAAAATGGGCCCTCGCAAGCAATCATCGTCCCAGCTTCCAGCCAAACGGGCCCGAGGGGAGGGCAGTTCCAGCCAACCTGCTACCCGCCCAACTTCTAAATTCATGGCGGGACACAAGTGCCTCAAATTTTCCAACACCGAGGAACGACGACGCTTCGAACTGTTCGGCAACAAAGAATGGTCGGCACCTCGGTTTTTAGACTGGGAGGCTATGGAAATGGTTAATATTGCTGCAGAAGTGAAAGAAATGATTGATCAACCGGGGTGGGGGCAGCTCTTCTCTATCCACGAGCCCTCATACCGAGAGCTTACACTTGAGTTCTACTGCACCTTCCAATACCAGAAGACCAAAATTTCCATCACTGAGCCGACCATTAAATTCCGACTGGGAGGGTAGAGGTTCCACATGAGCATCAATGACCTTGGGGTACATCTAGGGTTATATACAGAATAGGATGTCCAGACCGTCGAGTATCTCAGCGCCGAGGTGGATTTTGCTGAATATGATGTTGTTCCCCCTCGGGTTTGTCATGACTTTGCACCCACTGCCGATAGATATCAGCCCAAGGTCTCCAAGGCATCCAACTTTGATTCTTTCCCCTGCCGGGTGGTGCATAATATGTTGGTTCACACTCTTACAGCCCGACTGAGCAGTACAGGGGTGGTGACCTTGAGGGATCTATTTTTTCTGCACTGCATGCAATAGAAGATCCGGTGCAATGTAGCCCATGCCATTACCTTTTTCTTCCATGAGCAGTCTAGGAAGGGAGCTTCAGGTTCTCTACATGGTGGCATGTATATCACGAGACTTGCTCAGCGGCTGAGTTTGTTAGATGGTTGCCTCCCTATGACGGTGGATGGTATGCCCAAGCTGTTGGGTATGGACACACTGAAGAGGTTGAACAGGGAGAAGGTAGCTGGGCTGCGGGCCGCTCCTATGGATACAGATATACCAGAGGCAGCCCCCTTTGCTCCTACCTCCGATATACCACCACCTCCACCGTCAGATTATCCTACTGGACCCTCTGCTGCTGGACCCTCTGCTGCTGCTGGACCTTCTTCTGCTGGGCCTTCATTTGTCCAGCCTCCTGCATTCCGAGATTGTTGCCAGTCAATTAATGAGGAGTGGGATGTTGACAGGAAACCCACAGAATTCGAGCGTCAGATGTGTCGGATTGAAGGTAAGATAGGCAATATCGAGCTAAACCAGAATATGATTTTAATCCAGCAGGAGGAGATCCAAGCCCAGTTGGATCACGAGATCTTGAGGCGGCAGTGGCTTGAGCAATCCATGTTGGAATTCTGGCGGTATCAGGGATTTCACCCTTCACAGCCACCACCTCCACCCTATCAGCCACCTGCCCGCGCACTGACACCTGCACCTGCTCCTGCACCGGAACCTGTTCCACAGGTTGATGTCTCCGATGATGATGAGACCAGCAGTGACTAGCCACATTTTTATTTTATTTTGATGTCGTCTTTTATTTCTTTACTTATTTAATACGCTTTTTAGTTTTTCTTCTTTTACTTGCTTTTGGATTATTATTATTATTATTATTATTATTATTATTATTATTAGCATTGTTTCGTTTCTTTATTTATATATTAACCTTGTTTTGAGTGTATTGTAGAATATTATTTTGTTGCAAAACCTCCTTCACCGCACTCTCGGCATCGTAATCATTTTCATCCACTCATGGACATGAAAAAGGGCAGTTATTCTCTCTCTCTTCATTGTTTCATGTTTTGCGCACACATTGAGGACAATGTGCATCTTAAGTAAGGGGGAGAGGTATACTTTATTGAATAAATTTCTACTACTTCAATTTTTTTTATTCATTTGTCTCAATTAATGCCTGCTAAGTAAGCTAAATTGTTATGATAAGTATGATTTGATGTGATTTCCCTTTACATGTTAAACTAATTTGAGATTTCCTAAATGAAAATTTCTTGTTGAGGTTAACTTAGTGATTTCGATCAATTGTTGAGGATCGATTGTAATGGCTATAATTAAGTTGTGGATTGATGGAAATTGGAAAATTACTAGAATTTAAAACCTTAGTTACATTTTTTAGCATAATATAATTCTGTAGATTCTTGAGTCGGACTTGGTACGACCCTTAAATTTATAACCCTTGAATAAAAATAACTAAAACAAATAATTCCAAGGAGCTTTGAAAATTTTTCCCTGTTCCGCTGATTTTGACTACAAATGAGTTGGAATCATGAATAGTGCTAGTAGCCATTTGAACGGTGATTCTGGCTGAGTAACCGAGGGTCGGCATCACAAATGTTTACCTTCGTGTCAAAAGGCTAGTATCAGTTTAAACAAGTCGGGCTCCTTAAAACATATTCTAAAAAAATAATAAATAAATAAATAAATTTGAGGGTTAGAATGTTTAAGAGAAAACTCATGTTTTTCGCACTTTGTTCATGGCATTTGAATTTGCTGGAATTTTATGCTCAATTTTTTAACTCTGGATTTTTAGGTTTTAGGTATGTGAAATTTTTATTTTGAAACTTCTTGTTTCAGCTGTTATGATTGTGAATTATTTTGGTTGAGAAAGTGAGGTTATCCGATTCAAGGATTATCAAAACTTTATTTTTCTTTATAGAGGGATTCCGTCATTTCTGCTTATTGCAGTGATTTAGTTTGCTTGAGGACAAGCAAAAACTCAAGTGTAATATCCTCATTTATGCCCTAGAAGTTTTGATTATGTTGTTGATGTTGTTGTTATTGTTGTTGTTGGTATATATTGGAAAATGTATGTGTGTTTTGGGGAAAGAAATAGGGTTTAGAGACAAATGTATACGTTGTGTATATGATGATATATATAACATATTAATTGGTCAAATATAGAGTCAATGCAAGAAGATATTTTTGTGGAATGTGCAATTACATATAAGGGCTTAGATGAGACAAAAGGTTAGTTATTTGATTGAGGGCATTTTGGTAATTACTTGGATAAAATCTCTTGGTGGAGATTTAAAGTGGGGTTGACTTTATTTCCTCCATGTATTTTCTTCTTCTTTTGCATTTTGGATGATTTCTCGTAGACAAAGGGAAAGCAAAGAGACAAAGAGAAGACTTTGAAGAGTAAGCTCCAATTGTAGGAAGATTGAAGTGATCAAGTGTTGATTCAAGAAGTGTTATAATTTAAGGTAAGAAATCTCTTGTTTTTCCTTTGTAAGTTTTGAAGTTGGGTATAAAAGAAGTTGTGATCTGTTGATATGATGATTTGATGTGGTTATAATGTGTTGAATTTGATTATAAGCCAAAGAGTTAATTATTAATGGTTTTGGATTGAAGATGGTAAGTAGGTGGAGATTGATTTTGAGAAAATGGGAGTGATGTTGTATTTTTAGGGTTTTGGTTTGGTATGAATTTAATGTATGGTTATTGTGATTACTAGGGTGAATATGTAAGATATGTGTTTATAACATGAATTGTATCCTTTTTAAATGAGATGATTGTTGTGTAAAAAGGGTGTAAATGCTTTTAGAAGGGTGTTGGCCATTTTTAGGGTTGTGTATTTGAGTGACACGGCCAAAACAAAGGAGAGACACGGCCAAGCCAAGTGATTTTGGGCGTGTTGGATTGCTTTGAGAGAGACACGGCCGTGTCTAGTGCCCGTGTTCACTACTGGATTTTGGTGTTGGGAGACACGGCCACAAGCTTGGCCGTGTCCTATGCCCGTGTCTGCTGCTGTGATTTGTTGGTTGAGAGACACGGCCACAAGCTTGGCCGTGTCCCTTGCCCGTGTTGCCTACTGTCAATTTAGGTTGAGAGACATGGCCACAAGCTTGGCCGTGTCCCTCAAGTGGCTGCCCGTGTCCCTCTAATGTGTGGGTTAGGGTTTTTATACTTTGTTCTATTTGCATTGTTTTGGTCCTTTTAAGGTAAGTTGGTACCTTAACCTGAACCTAAACACATTTAAACAATGATTGACCTAAACAAATGCATATGGAAGATCTTAAAGCTATGAATGATATAAATTATTCTTTGCCCTAATTGCATTGTTGAGATTGAACAATGTTATGTTATGCATTGTGAATGGTTATGTGTTTCATGAATAATGTATATTGAAATGTTATATATAAGATGCTATGATGATTCAAATAAGAGGTGAAATGTGATGTAAAGCCATTGTGATTGGCTATGATGATGATATGGAAAGAAAGAAGGCATGTTTGCCTAAATGTGATGAGAATTTGAGAATGGAAATGGTAACTATATAATAAATGAATTGTTTGTTTAATATGTTATTCAGTTTCAGAGTTCTGGATTTGGGTGGCATGCCTAAGAAATGATGAAAGGTAACAGTCTTGCCGGGTTGAGGATCTCCTCATATGTGTTGAGTTGATGGTCCAAGAGACTGGGTCTGTTACACTATGAGAATTGTGAATATGAGATATATGATTTGTAACAGTCTTGCCGGGTTGAGGATCTCCTCATATGTGTTGAGTTGATGGTCCAAGAGACTGGGTCTGTTACACTATCCATGGATAGAGATACATGTATATATATTGCCTACGGGCGTGATTATTGTGATTATGAACCAAAGCAGTAACTCTGAACTCTGAATATCGTATTAAATACTTGTTGGGCCCATAGGTGTCAAGGTTATATGAATGTCCTAAATAACGTTATGAGTTAATGAAATGAGATGTTGTATATTGAGTATAATTGATTAATGATGAATGTGGAAAGATGTTGAAATGTGGTATGCTCATATGACTATGATTTGTGAAATGCATAATTATGTGGTTAACTTTATATTTATGATGTTGATCTTATCAGTAACATATGTGGCATTGCATTACATTAAAGCATACCATTAGCATGTTTTATCTTACTAAGCCCTTGGCTTAGCGCGATAGTGTTTAATCGCGCAGGTGATAGAGTTGATAGAGTTGAACCTGAAGGTTCTTCAAGACCGAGTGAGAGTAGACGTTGAAGGGTTGATTTGGAACTTAAAGATCAGAAGAGACTTGCCAATCATGTATATTTCTTTTATATTTTGTAAAGTATTGGTTTTAATGTAAATATATGTATAACTATAAACATGGATTTGAAAGAGTTTATACATGTAAATATTTTATGAAATTCCGCTGCGTATTAACTAAAAGTATATATATATATATATATATCTATTGGTTTTGTATTACAACTTGATTACTTATTATCTACAATGTATATTGAGAAAGATGACAATATTATATAAAATGTTTTTTTGAATGTTAAGAAAATCCGTAGCATTTCTATATTCGATACATGTATACTACATTGTGGTGTATGTAGTGTGTATGTATTGGATGTGGGGGTGTTACATCAAGTGTGGGGGAATTTGATAAGTACACAATTAATGATATTTTACTCCCATTTCTTAACATGATTATTATCCAATTGAGTTTTATTTGTTTGTTCAAAGTGCATTTTAAGGTTAATTGCAGGAATTCTCAATAATTTGAGGCTTTTGGTCATTTTGGAGCAATTACGGATGAAAGTAGAAGAAAAGAGAAAAATATGCCAATGGACACGCCCATGAACACGGGCGTGTCAATAGGCGTGCCCTTGTTATTGCATTCAGTGGCTATGACACGTCCAGCTGCATAGGCGTGTCACCAAACATATTTAATTTTGAATTTTTTTTTACTTTTACCTTTTTAACTTATTACTATTCACATTTGACTTTTTCTATTTACTATTGATTTTTATATGTTATATATATAACATATACTTAACATACATATTTCATATTTCTCACTTTCAACATCTTAACTAATCTTCCCAATTACTTATTTAATTATTTATACTTTAGCAAAATTTACGGTCATTACACAAGATGACAGTAACCCTATCAAGAATAATAACTTTGCAACCAAATTTATATTTGTTAAAAGTTTTATACATACCAACTTTCGCCCACTAATCGTATATTTGTTAAAAAACTAGCGGAACACAAGAACTATCGATTGATCTTTTACCCTAATTCTTGGATGATGCGGAACCTAAGGAGTAATACTTGTGTGTCTACTAGCAAGACTTTAGGAAATATGTACATATTAGATGAAGATTCTTTCAATAAATTGATAGACCATAATGCTACTAGTTTTGTCAATAATGCCCATGTAACCTCTATGCATACATCGCACAATAGGTTGGGACATCCATCTTCTCTTATTATCAATCATTTGAATTTCATAAATAAACAAGCCTTTATTCCTTGTGAAGTGTATCCTCTTGCCAAACAAACTATGTCTACCTTTCCTATTAGTCATAATAGAGCCAAAACTCATTTTGCATTAGTCATATAGACATATGGGGATCAAATTTACAGGCTTTTATTGCTCATTATTTCCCAACCATCATTGATGATCATAATAGAGTAATATGGACCTATCTTATGCACCACAAATTTCAAACAATGCATATCTTAACCAAATTTTTTTGAATGTTAGAAACTCAGTTTAGAACCAAAATAATGTCTATTCAAACTGACAATGGAAATGAATTCCTCAATTACTAATGCCAAATCCTTCTTACTACAAAAAAAAAAAAGCTTGTGTTCGTGGAATGTGAGCATAAACACATCCTATAAATCACAATAGCATTGTTTTTCAATTAGGATTAGCCTCCTCTTTTTTTGGTGAAGTTGTGCTTCATGCCACATTCATAATTAACAGACTCCCTACTGCTATTTTAAATTGGCAATCCCCTTATCAAATTCTTTTCCACCAACTATTTGATTATCACATACTAAAAACCTTTGGCTATCTTATTTTTGCTAAAAACAACACACCACACAGAGGCAAGTTGACTCTCATAGCCATTATGAGCATCTATATTGGCCATTCTTCTAGTCAAAAGGCCTTAAAACTCTGACATCCAAACCAAGACTATTTTTACATTTAGAGATGTTAAAGTTTATGATAAGACTTTTCGTTACAAATAACATCGTACTACCTACTTTAATAATAACACATACTATACTTTACTTTAACCTATATCAAATGAGCTTCTTGAGCATAAATATACTTAACAACAAACAAACAAATAGACCTACTGTTACTACAGAATAATGATTCTCATATTGTACAACCAATTAGCCTACTAAATACTACCACATATGTATAAATCAAACTCCCATCATTAACTCTTAACCAAAACCCATTAATCTAATTACACAGATAGCCACTCCTCTTCCAGTGTCCACAGCTCCACCAGGTAATGACTCTATCCCCATATCGAGGAAAAGTTCTAGACACACAAAACTACCTTTGATCTTGGCTTAATGACTTTGAGACTAATTTCGGTTAAACCTCTACTAGTGGACATTTTACAAATATATATATGTGTTTTTTAGCTAACTTGATAGCTATTATTGAACATCACTCATATAAAGAAGCAGTTACACTTTCACAATGGGAATAAGCCATGGAAGATGAACTACAAGCTTTATAAAGGAATGAGACTTGGGTTATTACATAACTTCCTAAAGGCAAGAGGCCAATTGGATCACAGTGGTTATGCAAGTTAGGCTGAAGGTTGATGGCGATGTTGATAGGTTTAAGGCTAGGCTAATTACTAAGAGGCATAACCAAATTGAGAGTGTGGATTTCACTGAGAGTTTCTAACTAATGACTATCATATTGCTATTAGTTGTTGTAGCTGCTCAAGCTTGGCCACTTCATCAACTCGACAACATCTTTCTTTATGGTTTTATTGATGAAAAGGTTTATGTGGCTTCCAGAAGGCTATAATAAATCTTAGAAAGGCCAAGTTTATAGATTATCACTATCACTCTATGGCCTCAAACAAGCTTCTTGCTAGTAGAACATTGAATTATCAAGCAAACTTCAATATTATGGCTTCAAACACTCCCCTCATGATCACTATCTATTCACTCTATCTTCTTTAACTCATTTTATAGCTCTGTTAGTTTATATTAATGATATTTTGCTCACCAGTAATTTAAAGAAAGTCATACACAAAGTTAAAGCTTTTCTTCATTCCAAGTTCACTTTCAAAGACCTGGTCCTACTAAATACTTCCTCAGTATTGAAATCATAAGGTCTGCCAATTGACTCTTCCTTAACCAATGCAAGTACCTCCTTGATTTGAGTTAGGTGTTGGTTTAACCACTTGCAAGCCAGCAACATCCCCAATTTTGAAAGGCATGAATTTAACTGCAGATGAAGGTGTATTGTTTCTTGATCCTCCACCATACAAGAGATTAATTGGATGACTCTTATATGTGGGTTTCACTAGATTGAACATCACCTATATATGTTGTTTAGCAACTTAGCCAATTCGTTCAATCCCTACGAGATAGTCACTAGCAAGCTACTTTGCATATCCTTCAATATCTCATGGATTATTCTATACAAGCTCCTATTCAATTTCTCTCTGAGCATTTAGTGACATTGATTGGGTAATTTGCAAAGATACTTGCTACTCGATCATTGGATTTTACATTTTTCTCAGCAATGCCCTAACCTTGTGGAAGACAAAGAAATAAAATACCATTTCTCTATCCTCAACTAAAGCTGAGTATCGAAGCCTTGCGACTACTTTGTGTGAACTTTAGTGGGTCACTTATCTTCTAATAGATTTGTATCTCAACCTAGTACTTCCAATCCCATTATGGTGCAACAATCAGGTCACCATCCACAATTTTGAGAATCCGATCTTCCATGAACATATGAAAAACCTCGACATCGATTGTCATCTGGTTCAAGAGAAGTACAAAGAAGGGTTCATCCATCGACAACACATCTCCACACACCTTCAATCGGCATATTTCTTCAGAAAAGCCTTAATAGTCCCTGTTTTTGAACACTTTTGCTCCAAGTTAGACTTGTTGACTCTACAACAAGCATTAGTTTAGGGGGTGAGGATAAAGAATTGGAAACTTAACTTATTAAATGCATGTAGAGTTGAACTTAAAGAGAAGATCCACCATTTTGTATGGGAAATTCATATGCAACATGCATCATTTTATAAAACAAGTTGTAGTTAGCAAGTTAGGAGAGTTTGTTAGTTCAGCAACTAGAATAACAAATGCTTCTAGAAACAACCTTGGTAGCTCCATTGTGTATAATCATTGTAGGATGTAACTAATTCTATTATGATGAATCCTTTCTAGATATTTTTTCCATTTCTTCAATGTGTTAGAATTAAAATATCTTAACATGATTAATACATGGGTTATATTCGTATTGACTCTAGTCATATCACCATAGTGGATCAATATGATATGAATATGAAATGTCAACTCGTTTTAACACCCCTGCAGAAATTTATATATTTATTATGTTATAATATTTCATTTTTGGTCATTCTTTACTATTTTTATTTCAGTGGAAAAAAAAAAAGAAGAAAGAAAGATTGAACTACAGAACCAACACCACCCACCATAGCCATGACATCAACTAAGCTAGCCAAAACAGGGAGACACAGGCAACGTTATGAGAATAATGTTCGTCTTGTTTCTGGGTAAATCCTTCTCCTTCTCCTTCTCCTCCTCCTTCCAATTATAAAGTTTTGTTTCTTTATTAATGGTGGGTTGCTTGGAAGTTCCTAATTGCTTTTCTTTTCACTGTTTTTGGATTACTTCTTGTTTTTGTTGTTATCCATTTTCTTGTTATCAGCCTTTAATATTGTATTTAAGACTATATTGGAAATCGTTAATTAAATTTCTTTGTCATCTTATAAACACAACCTCATCAGTTCATCTCTCTTAATAGACTTAAAGAGGCATTTCTAAAAGTTTTAATTAATATACTTCTTATAATTACATAACTCGTTTTCTATTACTGCTAAGTGTTAAATTAAAACTCAATCATTGGTGTCTAAGGATTTTAAAGTACTGGCCTTTTTTTTTTTATGATTGTTAAATTTGGGATTTTGGCATGATCTATTTTGTCTTATACGTGGAATTTGTTAGTTGAAAAAATGTAATTTAATTAGTTAAAAAAACTATTGAGTAGTTTTAGGTTGGGGGAAATTGAAAGGTAATGATGCAGTGATGGTGGGGCATTACTGTTCAGTACTTGCCTCATTGGAATTATTACTTATTTATATTGGTGGGGTGTCTACTCCTGTCTTTATGTATGGTACAGTTTAAGATTTTAGCCCCCCATTTTTAACCTAATTAAATTATTTTTTTTTTTTATTCTTATATTAGTCTCCAATAAATTTGACTGTAGACCGGACTTGAACTTAGAAAATAATTTATCTTTTTTTTTTAAATAAAAAGGTTCAAACTCCCGAAAATACATTTTGTGGGGGGTTCGAACCCGCGACCTTCCCCTAGTGGGTTGGGTCGCTAGCCCGCTGAACTAACCCCAGCGGGTTAGAAAATAATTTATCTTTGTAAACAAATTTAAGTAATTCAATGTAATTAAACCATATTAGAATCATGAATTTTATATTTTAAGCTCATCTGCATATATTAATACATGATCAGGTCATTATAATTTAGAAAACAATTACGGAAAAATATTGATTCAATTTCATAATCGAAAGATAATTAAAGCAAGTAGATAAATCTGAATTTGTATTAAATGAAATGTATTGTGTATGGAAACAGATGTATTCCTTACAGAATGAGAAAAGACGATGAAGATCAAATCAATGATATAGAAAACACATTAGAAGTTCTCATGGTTTCCTCACCAAATCGAACTGATCTCGTGTTTCCTAAGGTATACTCTGTTTTATACACACACATGTGTGTGTGTGTATATATATATATGGGAATCTCCTGTTGACAGTTTGCTTGTCTTCTGTTTTTAAATTATATATTTATTATGTTATAATGTTTAAATTAGTCTAAATCTGAATATGATTCAGTTGCTACATTTAAATAAAATATTTTAGAAAAACTTTTCACAAAGTTATCCATATAATTCTATTAACTAATTATAGTTTTTAAGTATCATTTGCATCAGGTGAATAGCTCAGCTCTCAGGACAATGAATCTTAAGAATAACAAATTTTGGTTGTAAGGAATTTGCATAATAATAAGTTCCAATCCAGAGAAATATATGTATGGAGATCAATTTTTTATCTACCATGTATAAAGTAATTTCCTAGAGAGAACAAACCAAGTTGAACTATTCAAGCAAAGAGAAGAAAATTATCCTTAATTTTGGTAGTTTTAAATACAAATAATAAAGATAATATTAAAATAAAAAATGATATTTCACAACGATTTACAAATAAATCAAACAGATTTAGCACAATCTTTAAAGAAAATATATATATACTTCTTAAAAATATATTTATCAAGAAGTAGATATATATTTTACGCTAAATCTGAACTTATTATTATTATTATTATTATTATTATTATTATTATTATTATTATTATAGGAAGGACGAATACTGTAATGTATTATAATTATAGGAAGGGTATTGTAATGTATGCAACTGCTGATTTTATAGGCAATACGCTTTGATGGACTAAAAGAAGATTATCATCAAATCTACTTGCAATTTATTAACAATTTGAATTCCACAACTAAAAACGTGTTTTGTTTAAGTCAAACAATCAAAAGTCAACCCTCCAAGTCTTGCCCTCTACCATCTTCTTCTTCTTCTTCTTCTTCTTCTTCTTCTTCTTTCTTTTCTCTTCACCCACCTCAACCACACTATCAAATCCTCTTCTAATTAAAAAAAAAATGGGGAGATTGATGCATGATCCATCCATTACCCATTTCAGCCACCCTCATCCTCTAGAGCTCTCCTCTAACAACAACCTTCAATCTTTTTCTCCATCTCCACCATGTTCTGCTTGTAATCTTCATTCATCTGGTTGGATATACTCTTGTAAAACCTGCAACTTTGTTCTCCACTTATCTTGCACCAAACTTCCTTCTTTAATAACTCACCCATCCCACAAATTTCACCCACTTACTCTTCTCTCAAATCCGGCTTACCCAGGAAATTTTTTTAAGTGTGATGGTTGTGGCCTCAATGGCCATGGATTTAACTACCACTGCTATGACTGTGGATTTGATATACATACAACTTGTGCTCAAAACCCACTTTCAGTTTCCCATCAATCTCACCCTCATATTCTTGAATTAACCTTTCATTCTCCTTATTTAATCAAAGGATTCTCTTGTGACATATGTCAAAAGATCGGTGCTAATCATTGGCTTTACAGGTGTGGTGTATGCGAGTTTGATGCTCACATGGAGTGTGCAATGAGTAAAGATCAGGGTCCTTCCCAGGCCCATATTCTTCAGACTCACAATTCTTTTCTAACAGCCAATCGTTACCAGCAGCAGGATAGGAATAGAGTGAATCCGGCAACTGGTGGTGGGCAGAACCAAAGAATGGGAGCTAATATTCAAGGTGGGTATCAACAACAACAAGGGTATCAACAACAACCACCACCAATGATGTATAGTAATGCTAATAATACTATAATGGATACAATTGTTCAAGGATTTGTAGATGGGGCTGCACAACAGATTGGTCAGAATTTTGTGCAAGCCATCTTAGGCGGTGGTGATGGCGGTGGCGGTGGCGGCGGTGGTAATAGTGGTAGTTTGGATCAGGGTAATTATGAATCGGTAAATTAAAAAATGATGGTATTCATGATTGTAAACTAGCTAATACTAGAGTTGTTTCCTACTGAGTATAGTTGAAGTGGGGGACTCATCCTAGCAGTACTGCATATCCAACTTGAATAAAAATCGATGTTTAAATCTTTTTTTAAGATGTTCAACAAATAAAATTATGAGTTAAAAAAATTAGTCTTTTGTTTATGAATGTTTTGGTAGCCAAAATGAAATTATATACCATGTCAGTATTTAATTAAAATAACTGCACGCTATGGTTTACCTCCTAATGAGCAGTATTATAATTAAGGCCTAATTGAAAATTATTTTTGATCATCAGAATTAATTCAACATTATCATCAATTCTGTAAAACATTAAAAAAAAAGTAATTCATATTTGGAAAATTTGAATGCAGTTTATAGAATGAATGGTTGTATTAATATTTATGATAAGCTATTATACATTGCCATTCCATCTCATCCTCCCTGTAATTTAATTCTTTCAGTTTGACTATGGCACCACCGTGATTTTTAATAATAGTATAAATAAAAAATCTTAATTTTTATTCAAATTTGGCATAATTTTTTTAGTTTTAGCAATTCAAATCATATTTTATTTATTTTTGCAAATTTATAACGGGTCAGCATTCCAGCCAAATTTCATGTGATATAATGTAACATAATAATTTTTCATATTATTCCAGTCGGATAAGATAAAAAAAATTTGATCGCAAACAATGCTTAAATTTTCATACATTCACTATTTTTGTAGTAATTTTTTGTTTTGACATATCAAGTATGAATTTATTAATTTTTTGCAATTTGATCAATTTTTAATTGTTGATTTGATTTGATATTTTTCTAATAATATTATAATCACGTCAGATAAAATATTTTTTTTTAAAAAAGTAAAAGAATGGAGGCGTCATTTCTTTATAAAAAAATTAAAAATTAAAATAAAACCTTATTACAGTCACAATCAAGTAATTTTTTTGCTTGGTTGTCTCTCACCTGCTTTCAACGGGTATTGTTTTTCACAAATATGATGTAACTATATGATAGTATTATTGCCATTGACTTTAGCTAGTAGTTGAAATACGCTATTGAAATATTATTATTATCTCGACTTAATTTTTAATTTTGTATGATATTTATAAAATTATTTTAAAAATAAATTTTATTTTTAAAAATATTACACATTCAAATAAAATTTTCTAATATATTTTTTTTAAAAAAAATACTATAGCCCTTATTAAAATAAATTTTTTTTTAAAATACCACATTTTTTTATTACAAATAATATTTTACTTTAATTTTTAATTTTTTTTCAAAATTTACTATTAAATAAATATATTCTAATAAAATAATAAAAATTATATTTTAAATTATATTTTCAACTAATATAATATATTTTTTTATAAAGAAAACATTTTAATTTTGATTATAAATAACAAATAATGCTCAAAAAATTTAAAAAAGTAAAATATAAAAAAATATATTAATAAAAATTATTAAATTTATTTTTAAATAAATTTTACATATTATACACGTTAAAAATAAAGTTTAAAAAAATTATTTTATTGTGTAGATATTGCATATATGTTATGTGAATATATGTAAATGTTGTAAATATTGTGTTTATGTTAGGTATTTATTATATATGTTATGTACGTGTTGTGTGTATATAAAATTTATAAAAAAAATAGTTTTAAAAATTATTAAATAAATTGTGTAAAAGTTCAAAAGAAAAAAAAATAAATTGTGTAAATATTGTTTAGATGATGTATGTATATGTAGTATATGTTGTGTATATGTTTATATTTATTGTGTGCATATTTTATATATGTTTATATATATGTTTATATTTTTTTTGGTGTATTTTGAGAATATTACAATAAAACAATTATTTATGAATAAAAATATAAATAGAAATAAAAAAACAAAAAACAAAAAAATCAAATATCACCATTAAAAAATGTAAAAAAAAAGTGCCAACATAAAACTGAAAAAAAAAATAAAAAATAAATAAATAAGGGAAAAACTTGGGACCGTGTATTTGAAAATGAGAATGCAAAATGCGGTAAACCATATAAAATCCTCAAAATAAGAATACTATACCTATTTATGAACTTTTGGAGGCCAATATGATATTACATACTATCTCTAATTTTGCTTTCTTTGGTAAGATATATGTATATATATAAATATATATGTCTCAAAAAAATATTAAAAGTAGGTTATCTTGGAATTGGATTGCATAGTATATGTGCTTGATTGTATTCATAATTAGAAATTTCTCTTTCTAATTACAATTGCTTGACTTAATGAAAAATTAAGGCCTAATGGAAAAACTATATCCAATCATCAGAATTGTTATCATCAATTTGGTTACTAATGGAAAAGTGATTTAGATTGGGAACGAGTGAATGCAGTTGATAGAGTGGTGTAATTAAGAATATTTATGATAAGTTATTTAGAATTGTCAATTAATAATATCTTCTCAGGATGAAGAGGTCCATTTTCACTATGTAAAACATTGCCTTTCCATCTCATCCTATCGGTAATGTCTTTCAGTTTAACAATGATATCAACATGATCTCTGATAATAACACCTCCTTCTGGTCGAAGAATCCTTTGCATTTCCAGCAGGATATCAACCATGTCACACCTGCATCAAACATGATAACAAAATTCAAGTTGGATATACCTATTAGGTTCGGTAATTCAATGATCGAATGTATGCTCATAGTACAGAAGAATTTCTGATATTGTCAAAAAGACTGATTAAGCTCATTTTTCTTATATTTAAGATCTGCCAAATTTACCAAGTTTTCTTTTTATAGTTTTCTTTTTATACTAGAAAGTGCAGGTTTACTAATCCTGATAAGGTAAAAGACAACTTTAAATGGAGCTAATAAACTCTAATCATTGGTAATTTTTAATGCTTGTGAACAAGAGGCAAGTATATATAATAATAGCAATTATCAAGAGAAATATCATGTTGTACTTGCTTAATTTAATCAACTTCGAACTGAAAAGGAAAATTATTAAACATTCAAGAAAAGAAAGTAAAAATACTTACTGGTTCATATACATGCTGAATACACCATATGCATGTATTAAATCATATGTCCTAGGATATGTATCAAAGGATTCACACCTGCAAGTCACCATTGTTAAACTATTAATTTCCACCAAAAAATTGGGGAAAAAAAAAAGAATGAATAAGTGTTTCTGTGAGATAAGGCATGAATTACTGAAAATTGTACAAAGATAGTAAACTTGTGCAGAGTATATTTTTCGTTTACAAGTAAATTTCTTACCAGTTCATGTAAGTTCCAATAAGGCCGCGCTCATACACAATGCTAAGATTGTTCGTCTTTGCATCAAAAGGTATGGCATTCATTACCCAAACTGGATATTTAGCTAGGCCTGCAGCAAAACCACCAATACCAGCATTCATATCCATTATATTTCTATATCTACCTTCAGACAGAGATTTGAGTATCTTCTGATAATGGCCAACTCTTCGTTTCCATAACTTATTTTCTTCATCATAGGCCCTGACTGAAATTCCTTCTCTTCTTATTCTAGGTGGAGCAATGTTCAACCTTTTTGGCCATTTTTGAAGAGCACCTCCAGATACAGCCTTGATATCTGTTACATTTGGAAGAGGAGTAATGCACGGTTTCATCTCTTTGTACCTGTTAACGCATCAAGAAACATGACTAACATAGCAATCGGAATGGGATGTTGGACTCACTTTTGCACAATAATGTTCAATATGCAGTGTTATTAAGAATTTCTCCAGGGTTTTAACAAAAGATTTCATAATATTAGCATGGGAATTTACATTATCATTATAATAGACATCATTTTCTGTTCTCTCCATTAAAGAATATGTAGCATAAACAATTTTCCCATGCTCATTTTCTAAAAAGAAAAAGAACAATTAGCCACTGAAATTTTGCATCTAGAATCCAATTCTATGTAGCTATTACCTCCTAAGCACTTAAGCATTTAACATACAATGAGAAAGTGCAAAGTTTTAAACTCTCGGTGTTGTATCAGCGTATTAGTGTGTTGTGACTGAAGTGTAACTCTGTCATGCTCAACACCATTGTAAATTTATTTAGAAATATCAGCCCAATGTGTCACAATCAGGTGAATCACCATTCCAATCAGAACAGTGGGAAGGAGAAGAAAATCTTGCCCTGAACTTTACAATTAATTTACAGCAGGATTCTCACTGGTTTGTTGCAGTTCGGCAGCATTGTTCAAGTTGCAACAAAAGCCAACATGGTGGTATTTAGATACATTACTAAAATGACAGCAGAAGAGTTAGACCTTTAGATTATTTTTTATTTCATTTTTTTTCCTTTTTTCAAAGATTGCCATGGCAAAATTCTTGCATAAGCCGGACAACAGCAATTTCTTTTATAACAGAATCAACAAACTCACCAACCAGCATCAGGATCATTGTTAATACAGAAGGGAGGAGATTTCCAAGTCCTTGACATTTTTATGCAGTGTATATGATTAGTTGGTTTTCTCCACACAGCAATTCGCCCCTTCTCCGCAACTTTCTTCCAGCATAGTCTCATGGCAAGATCTTCCAATTTATTCTGCTCTTCTGCGAAGTCATTAGGTTGTCTCTCCCAACTTTTAAAGCTAGCCCTCCAATTTATAGGTGGTCCAGACAATACCCAATAGCCACCAGGACGCAACACTCGATCAATCTCTATCAGATAAACTCCACCTAGCCATTTCCATTTTGCAAAAGAACTTAAAACAAGATATCATAATTTTATTAGAATTGAAGGGTAGCAAAAGCACACCACACTCTAGTCAGCTCATCTGAATATTCATAGAAATTAATTCCACTAGCAGATGTTTTTTCTATCATTTGAAAAAGAACTTTTGCAACATTGTAGCGGCTACATATACATATTTGATGAACAACTAAAGAAATAAACAAGAGTACCATATTTAATCCATTGCACCAGGCATCTTGAACAGTGAGCCATATCAAATGATCTTGATGGAAATGGTAGCCTATAGATGCTAAGCATACCAAGCATCGCTGGAAGACCTCTTTCCAGGGCAAACTGTACTTGAGCCTCATGAATATCTCTTGGTGCAATTGACATTGTCAAGATGTTATAATCCATTAGAGATGCTCCAAAGCTTGCAACCTGTGAATCATAAAACAGAATTTGGGTTATTTTTCTTTTTGTGTTGGAAAAAGAACATCAAAATTTGACTTGAATCAGCTTCAAGGAAAATCTAATTTTAAAAGTAAAAAAAAAAAAAAAAAAGGTCCAGAAATTGAAAACAGAGTTCATAAATTTCATTTGAAGCATGAGCATACTAAGATTTTCAATAAGGGAACAAATATCACTTTTCCTTTTTTGACAAAAATTGGCCAAATATCATGTATGATATCGTTGTTTAATTAAGCTGCTGTTATTAAAACTATATGTTCAAAACTGTTAATCAGAGAATATTAGAGTTTGTTTTTTCAAGGTAAATTTCATAAATTCTAAACATAAAAGTTATAGAATAGCTAAATAACACTTCTCTACTGCTTTTCCTAAATGGCATAAAATATGGTGTTTTGAAGGGAAAAAAAAAAAAAGCGATTTCAACGTTAATGACAAACAGACTCTTAGAAGCATAAAAATTCTAATATCTACAAACAAACTCTTATTGTTTAATGTGTATCTTTTTGTCTTATACAATTATAATATTGTTCAAGGTCATTTTAATTTATAATTTTCATATTAATGAACAAGTCAAGAAAAACATCCTCTACCATTTTAATTTCCCTCATTTTTTAGTAATAATGCTTATAAGACAATTTTGGGTGGATGTAATTTAATAATATACATTAAAAAAATAACAACAGAAATAAAAAATCAGATAATATATAATTTGGATAACCACAACAAACATGCCCAATAAACAGAAAAGAACAATCTAATCACACTAAATTTACTTACCCCACATCCAATATCAAGAACGGTCCTTATAGCCCCAGATTTTAAAGGCACAATCCTTCTAATCTCATCAACATAACCCTTCACTCCTTTGGGAAATGAAGTCCCACCACCTGGAAAAACAAGCAAATCACCTTGCAATCTAACCCAATTTTGTGATTTCTTGTACTCGGTTAGCTTCTTGGATGGCACATTCTTAAACCAAGCATGGTCCCTACTCTTGGGCCAAGAAAATGGTTTCTTGTACCCATTAGGCTTTGGAACCAAACATCTTGGTTTCTCATGAGATTCAGGGCAATGTCTTTCTCTACTGAAGTATCTTTCCGCTGAGAAAAGTATTTCCCTTGATGGGTCATGACAAGGAACATAGTCTGTGAAGTTTGGAGGGCAAAATATAAAGAATGGGAGACGTCTGATAGGTTCTTGAGAGAAAGAGAGTGTGTGGTGTGATTCAAAATTAAGAAAGGTTAGATCTTTGATATGCTCTTGAGGAGAAGTGAGAGTTTGGTTTGGTTTAATGTCAAGATTAGGCAATGACAAGTTAAGTTTGATACAATCTTCAAGGGGATGAGAATGTGGTGGAGAAGAAGAGTTGAAATAATATGTGTGGAAGCCAAGAATGTAGGAGAGAGAGAGTAGAATAATGGAGAGGAAAATTTTCAACAGAGGATTCTTGAGAGGAATTGGTTTTTCCATTTTGCTCTGTCCACCGACACAGTTCATTTTGGTACAGGTTCAAGACCAGAATAGAGAAAGAATGGATTAGAGCGTAATACATTATTATTTTGAAGTACTTTCTGCAACTTCTTTGGCTTGGCTATCTTCAATTTTCATAGGATTTTATGGGTTTTGCTAGATCCAATGAGCTTGAGCTTTTCTTCTATGAGAGGACTCCCATGATAGGTTGTGTGAGCTTTTTTTTTTCCCTTAAACAAAAAGAATTTTGCCTTAGAATCATTGTTACACAAGAGGTAAATTTTATTTTTTTTTATTCAATTTGAAATTTTATATTAATTTAATAAATATAGTTGACATAATTATTAATAAATATTCTAAAAAATATTATATATATTAAAAAAAATTATTAAAATAGAGAAATTTTTTTAATTTTTATCATCTTATCCGACTCAATTTTAAAATAATATTTAAAAAAAAACCATTGAAAGAGGATTCTCTCAGCCTTCTAATAAGCATGGAATTCAAATTCCTTGAAAGATGGTGCCATTTGGATTTGATTTTGTTTTTTTAAAAGCGACATAAAATTGTAGACTTTATATTGATTAGTTGAAAATGTTCAATGATGACTTCAGCAAAACAACATAATGTACAATTTCCACTTTGACAAAAAGCTCCACTTGGCTGTTATCATAATTAAAATAATTTTTCATATATATATATATATATATATATATATAACTTTTTAGAAAATCGGAAAATCATAATTAAAATAATTTTTCATATATATATATATATATAACTTTTTAGAAAATCGGAAAATCATAATTACAATTTTTAGAACTAATATTTAATTGATTTTTAATATAATAAGTCTATTATAATATTGTGAATATTTTATATTTATTATAATAAAAATAGATTTAAAATTGCATCAATATTCTTTTATATTTATTTATTAAAATTTATTAAATATTAATATTGAAAAATATAATTTATATTAGTATTTTATTTTAAAATTTGTTACATATTAGCAAAATCATTTTTAATTAATATATAATTAGAACAAATTTCTTAATTTTATTTCTATTTCTCAACTATCATTATTGAATAGTCAGATTAAACTAGCTATCTTATTTATACATTTAACATAATATCTTGGTAAAAGTTCAAACAAATTACATCTTCAAAAGAGATAATTTACACTCTTTGATAAAAAAAAATTAATATTATTTTATGAAATAATAGTTATTATGGCTTTATAAAATAATTAATGTTTTCATTTACGCCACATAAATTTAATTAATGTATAACACTATAATACTCTTGAAATTTAATCTGTTGTATTAATAACTATTAACTAAAATATAAGTTTAATAAATAGAATTATATAATATGTTGTTTAATTTTATTATTATTTAATATATAAAATAATTTCATATATAAAACTTAATGAATTGAATAGTTTTGTGACATCAAAACTATTTTTATAATTTATTTATTTATCACATGTAACATGCAATAATAAATATACATAAATTGAACTAATTAATGAATTAATATTTTAAATATATTTTTTAAAATTTTTATAATAATTATTTAATGAAGTTAACTTAATAATATATAGTAAATAAGTCTGCAAATCAGTCATATTACTAGCTTATAAGAAAATTACACTATATATCATATTTACTGGTGAAGACACTTATAATAGAAGGGGTCAGCTGCTCCCTTCTTTTTTAAAATTTATATATATGTATATACATTATTAAAATTTTTAAAATATTTAATCGCCCCCTTTAAATTTTTTAAAAAATATATGATATTTTTATTTTGTCTCTCTTTATTAAAAAGACTGACTTCGCCCCTGATTACAATTTTCACTTTTTTTTAATAAAATTACTTCAATGTTTCATATACATTTAATATGTCTAATGTGTACCAAGTGTATATCTTTAATTAGAAAATAGAAATATTGAACAATTAAAAATTGATATTTTTGAAAAAAATAGAAAATGAATATTTTAAAAATAATTTTATTTTTGAGAGTTTTTTTTAAATCCCTAAAATATAAGATTATGTTTGAGCTAAATGGTGATTCTGTAAACGATTTAATTATTAAACTTTCTAATAAGTTAGTTATAAAGTTTAAAAAACAAGCTAGTTTATGAGTTTATAAGAGACCGTTTGCCAACTTTTTGAATAAGCCATATTGCAAGCTTGTCAATCTGAATGTTTTTTAGTAGGGGCTTAGTGCATTCAGTAAATGAAAACCTCGGTCTCAATTTGCTTCACAACGTAATTGATTCCAAATAGGTTTTTATTATGTTGAGACCAAATAATTTGACTCATGTATGGTTCTAGTTATACATTGAATGTATTTTTTTATTAGTTTCTAGAGTTACTACAAAAAATATTACATCTATACTAAACAAATAGACCCTAAAATCACTGTATTGAGAAGTTTAGAGTAATGATTATAATAGATAAAATAGAGAATACATTAATTTAGTGTTTATGTGTCGAAAAACTATAAAATAGAGAATACATTAATTTAGTGATTGAATTGCAAATGATGTATCTTTTCATGTCATTAAGTCTAATATATTTAAAATTGTAACAATAATTGAACAATTACAAAACACTAACATAATAATATCAAATATACATATAATTACAAGAAAAATGATTTTAATTATGTGATTTTAACTTTTTTTAGGATTCTTAATTTTTGTCTAAATCTGGGGATTATTTCATTAATAAAAAGGTAAAATAACGGCTCCTTTTTTTAAGATTCTTAATTCACTTGTGTACATTTCTTAATTTTATAGGATTCTTAATTTTTTTTCTCAATTTGGTGATTATTTTTTAAGAAATTTGAACGTGAAAGATTTGAAATAAAATGCGTAATCTATGCTCTTTTTTAATATTTTTAAAAAATTTATGATAAAAATGAAAATCACTAATGTTTATACATTTTTTTGCAATTATTTTATTTTTATCCATCTCAATAATCCACGTCAATTAATAAAAATTAACTTGTCAATAATTTTACAAGTCAAATTTGTTTTACTAATAAATGTGATAAAATTAAAATAAAGTGGTAGTTCATATATTCTTTTGATTTTTTTTAAAATTTTATGATAAAATAGAAAGACTGTTAAAGTTTATGTATTTTTTGTAATTAATCATATTTTAATGATACATATAAGAGGTATTTTTAATGAATTTATATATTATTAAAATTTTATTTTTAAATGATAATTAAATAAAAAATTATTTTTAAAACGGCTATTAAATTAAAAATCAAATTTTTATCAATAAAATATTGGAAGAAATTTTAAGGAAATTAGAAAAGCCTCTATGAGATGTTGTTGTTATTTTTATTCAATGTATAAATACTAATTTTAAAACTACAATAATTTTAAACAAATAAAAAAAATATTAAATTATAAAAATTATAAAATTAAGTCTAAATAAAATTAAATAGTAATTAAAAATTAAATCTAATAAAAAATTAAATAATAAAACTAAATAGAAATAAAATAAAATAATTAAAGTAATTGAACAAAACTCTACTATAAAATTAAATTACAGAAATTAGAAAATCACAATATAAATTAAAATAAAATTATAATTTACAAAAAATCAAATAAAAATTAATTAAAAGCTCAAAAAGTAACTAAAAATGCCAAAAAAATTAAAAATAAAAAATCAACTAAAAACATTATAAAGAACAAAAAAATATATTATACAACAACTGAACAACACAAAATCTCCCAAAAAAATTACATTACAAATAAGTAACAAAAAAAAGTAAAAAAATAAAAAAAATCTAATAAAAAATTAAAATCAAACAACACAATAAATTATTCAAAAAATAATCAAATAACACAAAGTACTTAAAAAAATTACATTCAACAATAACTGATAATGAAAAAAAGGCAAAAAAGAGAGCAAATAACGACCATAAAAGGAAGAAGTCAATATTTTTCATAATAATTGCAAAGATAATGATTAAATGAAAATAAATCAAAAATAAATAAATAATAGACCAAATGAAATATAATAAAAATATCAAAAATAAAAGTAAAAATATAAAAAATATAATATATAACATATATTTTAGTTGAACAATAGTATATTAGTTAAATAATAGGATTGTGATTTTGAAACTGAATAATATCGTGGGAGAAAATAATAATAAGATAGTAGTTATATTTTATGTTATATATATATAATTATTATCAATATCAAATAAGATATCATAATTCTATTTAAATTTTTAAATAAATATAAAATCAATATCAAATATAATATTATAATTCTATTTAAACATTCCAAATGAATATCTATTATATAATAAATAATAAATTTAATTTAAAATATTAAAAAATAAGAATATGTGGCAAGATTAAGGCAATAACATATGGCAGAATATTATATTAGTATTAACTCTTTTAGTATAATATATAAATTATATAATTTACTATTTTTTATCATTCATTTTTATTTTTACTATTCTTATTTTTTATTTTTAATTTTATCTTTTTACAAATTTAGATTAATTTTTATTTCTTCTTTTTAAAGATATAGTATTTTCTTTAAACACCTTCAATTGTCCACAATAAATGAGTTTGGTCTCGGTTTCTGTATCGCAAGTGAGTCAACTCATTCAGGTTCTGCTAAATTATTCATATTAATTTATTCCTTTTTTGTTACTGAGAAGAAATATATTATTTCGGTGATTAAAGCTTCAATAAACTTTTTGGTATTAAAGGAGCGGCCCAAGAATTAATGAGAATCTATTTTTGGATTATTAATTATGATTTTTTTTTAATGTTAACTTTATGTGTTGGTAGGAGTTATCGAGAGACTTTTCAACTCTAATTTAGCATGAAAAGTGAAGTAGTGGATATGCACTTTGCCGATAGACACATGTTGTTTGGATGTTTTCTTGAATCAGATGCCTACTTGTTATAACCTCAATACCATTGCCTCTATTGAGCGCATGACTCGAGCTAAGAATTCTAATTTTATAGTTTTTATCTTAATTTGAATGTCGTTAAGTGCAAAAGGCTTAGTTTAATTTAGGTTTATTATTTTACAGAATTAAAAAGATATTGAGATTGGAAAATTACCTTTGGGAATCTCCTCTTGCATGATTTGGTGAAGGGTTGAAGTTCTTTTCCACTCTTTAATTCTGCAGTGTGCTTAATGAATTTTTTTGACTTGATTATTAAGAGAAGAAATTAGTAGAATAAAAATTAATTAAAAAAATTAATTTTAAAAATTAATTTTTTAAGAGAAGAATTGAGAAATAAATTTAGTATAATGTCTATAGGATTTTCAAAATTCGAAAAAGTAGCAGAAATTCGCATCCATGTGCGACTATCGTGCCTGGTGCTAGGTGACTAGAGCTGGCGTGCAGCCATCCATAAACTAGCCGATGAGCGACTAGATGCTCATGCTGTGGCTTATGTGAGCTTCTCATGCGGGTTCATGTTTTTGCATCTTTTTGAACTCTTCCAGAATCCGAGTTAAGTGATTCAAGTTGTATTGGAACTGCGATCACTTGCTTTTAATATTAGGTGTAAAGTTGAGGGTTCACACCTTTCCCTGGGAAGGTTAGAATGTGGTAATTTGCCTACTTGCACACGTTCTAAGCTCCCTTACAGAGTCAGGCAACAGTAGTCATACAACAATCCAAATGTCAACACTAATGATTATAGGCATGCACATCCTTTTTTTAAGTTAATTGCGTGCACGACATAATCATGGGCAGAGGTTATGAGCAGGCCACTATGACTAGTGTATATCTTTTGCCAGTGCTTGGGTCTTATCTCGTCCAACCTTGGCTAACTCTTTTTAGGCTCGAGTGTGGAGGTTTGTTTTCTTTTAAACTCTCCATATTTCTTCCTTCATCCTTGTTTTAGGCTAGGGGAATAATTAAGGTATCTACACATAAACATAATTCATAAAATGAGACATGAATAAAAATTTCTTGAATCTAGTTCTCAAGCACTCATCTTTGTAAACTCATATCTTTATCTATAAAATTCCAAATTCTGCATTCTTTATATCATTGTAAATCACTTGTTTCATACTTTAGTAATATGTAATTATTGTGGCAACGGTAACAATATATAATTTACTAAAATATCCTAAACATTCTATCCTAACAACATTCATGTCCATACTAAACACAAAGTCTCATGTCATAATTCAATACTCTCAAACAAAATTCATGAGAATCATCAAATATGTTTATATATAAATCATATGGAATTAGCAAAAATTCGAACCGAATCGCTTACTTCTTGATGATTTTACAAGAAATAATTTGAATTTTCACTAACTAAAATCATTAATGGAAATGCACCAAATTTTTACAATCTAATTTACACTTTTTTCATCTGGATTTTCTTTCTAGAATTATAGGAATTAAAATTAAAAGTTATCAATTTTTCTGTTGACATATACATATAATCAAGAGTTACCTTTTGCAACTATTTCTATGGCTGCAACTCTTAGCAAGATTGCAACTCTCTCAAGAGTTGCAACTCTCCCTAAAATTGTAACTCTTCTGGGAGAGTTGCAACTCTTCACTTTTAGATCCAAATCAATCCAACATAAACAATATGATTTATCAACTGTTTAAATAATATTATTAATATTTTCAAATTTTAATTTATATTTACAAATTATTTAATTTGAATTTTTTACTAAAATTTTTACTCTATTTTTTAGCGAAAAATAATTAAGTATATTTTATGTGGCTAGTGTATTTTATGTGGCATTATATCAATTTATACTTCCAAAAATAAAAGAAAATAAAAATTCATTATCACTTTGTATTTGAGTGGAAAAAATATTTTTATTTTAATTGCCACAAAGTTTCTTATAAATAGTTTTGGCAAAAAATACAGTAAAACATTTTAATATAAAAAATTTAAAATTTAGAATTCTATTAGCCAAATTAAATTTGAGAATATGTGTGTGTGTAAGCTAAGAAAAAAGAAGTGTTTTGAGATTGTCACGTCATTAATATTTTTAAAAAATATATTATTTTAATTTTAATTAATTTTAATAATATATATATAATTTAATAATTAATAAATTATATTTATGACTTTTAATCTCCTATTAAATAATTACATATTAATATAATTTTTTAATATTGATTAAATAAATTATATTTATGACTTTTATTTTTTATAAATTTATTATAAATTAATATAAATTAATAATATTAATTGATTTATATATTTTTTTATAAATTTAAAAAGTTAATATATATAATTCTTAATTTTCATAATAAATTAATTATAAATTAAATAATTTATTTATAATAATAATTTATTTATATATTTTAAAAATTTTAAAAATTAAATAATAAAATATATGAATTTTGATAATTCTAATAAATTAATTATATATCAATAATGTATTTATAATAATAATTAATGTATATCTTTTTAAAAATTTAAACAATTAAAAATATAGTTTATCTTCCTAACAAATTAATTATAATATTAATAATTTATGTAAAAATAAGATTAATAATAGTTCCAATATAAATTTATAATTATAAATACTTCTACTCATATTTTTCTTCTTAATTTCTATTTTTTTTTTGTAGAATTTATAGTTTTTTATAGTAAAAATGTGTGTAGATTTTATTATTGATTAGTAAAATTGGAAAGTATAAAATAAAAAAAATTATATACGCTCACTTATATTATTTCGATGAAACTATCATTAAGATCAAGATAAATATATATTTTTTATATTTTTATAATAAAATTTATTATTAATTTATATTTAAATTATTTTTTAAACAGAAATAAAGATAAATAATTATATTAAAAGAAACCCCATATTATATAAGAACTTTACCATGGGAAGGAAACCACAAAGAGAGATAAACAATAGAAAAGCAAGGAGAAACTCAACAATCACCAACCTAAAAGCTAATATTGACTTGGGTGTTCCATCTCACAGAAATCCTCAAGCCAGATAAGAGGCGAATTGGCCAAACGAGAGAATCAAACATAGTAAAATCAACAAATAATATAGAGCAAAATCATTGTGAGTTAAGCCAATGATTGAAGCAATCTTGGTAAAGAGCCATAGATAACAAACCGTGAACGATCCTAAGGAAACGTTGGGGGTGTTCTTCAAACTCCTCACTAAAAGAGGAGAATCACCTAAATATAAATCACGTAGTACCATATCAGTATTTTAAACTGAATAGCTAAACAGTCTACTATAAGCAAATAGATCAAGGAAATAGAGAGAAGGGAATGGACCCAACTTATAAACAACTAAGTACATAAGGAGGAAAGAGATTGTATAACTTCTTTGCAAGAAAATGAAGATCCATTGGGTTAGGAGGACAACAAATCCATACTAGTTTGTAAAGCTTTATGGAATAACACTTCTCACTACCTTTCAACATGTCCTAGAAAAGTCCAGCTCTCTTGATCTCAACACCACATGAAATCAGGCCGATGGAAGCAAAATCATTGCATCTCTACAAAAGGAAATGGAACGCCTTTGTCCAGGATCGAAACCAAGACCTTCAATCACCAAAAACTACAAAAACTCCATTAAGGAGTAGAAGAGAGAACTAGAGTATAAGAAATCTAGCACCCTCACTTTATTAAAACCTCTAAAGAAACTAACAATGCAAAGGAAAGATAGAGGACTATTGATAACTGGTCGATCGTCGACAGTTTTAGATCTAAAATCAAAAGCCTATAGGGAAGACGGTTAGAATGAATAGAAAATAAAGAATTCTAAGAGAAAACAAAGAATCTCAGTTATATCTAAATATTTAAATTATTTTATATTTATTAATTATTGATTATATTTTGTTATTCTGATTGGCATAAAATGCATGGATAAGTTACTAAATAATATAAATAGAGAAATCATTTTCAAAAAAAATATATAAAAATAGAGAAATTCGAGAAGGATTGGTGGGCCAAGAATACTTCTTCCAGCCTGGCAATTCGATTGAGCGGTTGGTCGGGTCGGGTAGAACCAGACTGTGTGAACAAAGCAATTAGCAGCAAGGCATAGATCTACACAGTGAACTGAACATATTTGTATTCCATTGGATTTCCAAACAGAAAATTTGATTTGTCAGCGGCAATTTTTTTCCTTTGAACTTCATAAAATTGATCATGTTTTTGGTAATTGAATACTCTCTGAACCCTAAGTTTCTCTTTTCATTAATCAAGTTTCTATCATATGCTGTCTTTCTCATGTTTTTTTTAAGTTTTTTTTCACTAACCTTTTGATTCACAATGTGTTCAGCCCAGAATTTTATGTTTTTTAATTAGTGTTTGTTTCCTTTTCAATTTCTCGTTCTTTCTTTTTATCTGATGATTTTTTTTTTGTTTTTTAATTTATTTTTTAAATTGTGGTTTGAAATGTAGATGATTAGATGAAATGGTACGCACAGCAGGGAAGCAAACATCCACAAAATTTGTATTACTGTGTGTGGGACTGTTAGGTTTTGGGATTATTGCTAATTATATGCGGGTTTCTTCTCCTCGTTCGTCCAATTGGGCTGCTTTTGATAATTCTCTCGCCAATTCAATCATCCCCATAAAGGAAAATGAGGAGACTATATCCCCACCATTAAAGGTACATAAGTCCTTAGTTGTTTTACCATCGATATTTGATTTGATGTTAGGATTTGTATTTGTCCTTGCATTTTTTGTGCTACTGTTCTAATTTAGAGCCTGGGTATTACTTCAGTTCATTTTTGAATGAACTTAATCCAAGTTAAGAAACCATATATGTAGAAAAAATGCGATAATTTGAGCATAAATGTAGTTTTGTATGATAATATATAGAATTGATAGCTTTAGAAGTGTGACTGCTATATGAAGAAGAAGAAGAAGAAGTAGACTGAACGCTTAGGAACTGCTGTTGCTTTGTCAAAGATGAACCATCTGGTGTGGATGGTTCAGACATATCAAGTTGGCAGTCCAAATTTGTCCAAACAGCCTCTCAGCCTCTTTGAGTTCCACATTGGTGTTGTTCACCACCCCTTTTAACAACAATGCAAGTCATACAATTCATATAACTAAATACTTGTTTGAGCCCCTTGGCCAGTAAGTAGCGATTGAGTATCTAGTCCATAACATAGATAATTAGGAGCTCAAATTCCTTAGTTTATCTGTCTTTTGGGAAAAGAAAAAAAGAAAAAAACCAGTAAATATTCTTGTTTTGTGGTACCCAAAAACAATGCCATTTGATTAGCCGAGTCAAGTTATAAGGAAATCTGGAATGAGTAAAATTATGTTTTATTCATGTTTTCTGCCTTCCCAGTAACACTGAGAATAGTAACTATTTTTTCTGGTAAGAGAAAAGAGAAATAGAGTTGGTGTATCATGTGCTAAACAGAATTAGTGGATTTTGCCTCAAAAATATTGAAGATAACCTCTGAAAATAACCTGAAACCAACTGCACTACTTGAAAATATTGAAAATTGTTTCTTATAGACTTTAATGCTCATATCCCATTTCACAACCCATTTTTATAAGAATACTATTAGATATAAAATAAAAAATGAGAAATAATTTGAATGAATATTACAATTTATATTTTACCTGTATGAAGATACTTAGGTTTTATATCATAAAGAAACAACGATATGAGTCTTTTATTTTTTGTGATTGAGGTTTTGAAGGAATGCCTTTTACTGGTAGTCAACAGTCTTGTTGATTGCAGTTTCTGTAGCTTTCTATCTCATCTTAGAAAGTCAATGTAACACTCATATTCTCTGAGTTTATGTTGAATTGGTGTCATGTATTTCAGTTTAAGATTGAGTCTTGTCCGATATTAGGTAGAAGCTGACAAAGAAAAGAAGAAGAATGAGAAGAGTAAAAAGGATGTTCCTGAGAGATTCCTATCAGCAACATTTGCTGATTTGCCTGCACCAGAATTAAAGTGGGAGAAAATGGCTGCTGCACCTGTACCTCGCCTAGATGGGGCTGCAATACAGATTAAGAATCTTCTCTATGTGTTTGCTGGATATGGAACAATTGATTATGTGAGAACCTTATTCTGGTTTGTTTAGTATTATTCTTCTCCCCTGGTTGATTTAACAACTAGATTTTTTCACTAAATGCTTTTAAATTTCATTTGAGAAACAAAATTGAAGGACAGTGAACAAAGTGTTCATTCCATTTGTAAATGAATTTTATAGCAAATTTTGATTAATAAGGACAATAAAACTAAAGTGTGTTCCAAATAAGCTCCTATTGAAATATAGAACACAATTCTAGATTCCCTAAGTCCATCTGTCTGTTAAATTGTTCCCTCTTGACCTTGCCTGATTTAAATAAAGGATATCAAAATGAATTGGGATCATTTGAAAACACTATAAACACATTATATATGCATATATATATGTATTATATATTTTTTGATCCAATGGATGCGTGGATTTGTCTTTCCTGTGTCAAGTAGTTGAGTTGATAGAATTATATTCCAGTTTTTTTCTTTCATTTGCCATGTTTATATCTAACAGGTGCATTCACATGTTGATATTTATAATTTTACGGATAACACGTGGGGAGAGAGATTTGATATGCCTAAAGAAATGGCACATTCACACTTGGGAATGGTGACGGATGGTAGATACATTTATGTTGTCACAGGACAATATGGCCCACAGTGCAGAGGACCTACAGCTCGTACATTTGTATTAGATACTGAGACAAAACAGTGGCAAGACATGCCACCCCTACCAGTTCCTAGGTATGTGCCTGTATAAAACTATATGGGATGGCTTATCTACTGTTGTGAATAACATTGGTTGATCCCCTGAAATTCACTTATTTAAAGTTTTTTTTTTCTTATAGAACAAGTTAGTTCTAAGCAAAGTGTTTCTTTTCATGTTTTACAATTGTATGGTTTTGTTGACATTGAACCAATACCTATATCCCTCAAATGTTATTTTTATTGCTCTATAGATATCTAGCAACGATTCACTGCATTTACTGCATGTAAGCAAAGCTCATCTGGTTGTTTCCATTGGATGAGTTTGTGGACCAATGGTTGGCATGGTAGTTTGCATGTCCATGCTTTCCTGTGTTTTTTCCTTTTTTTGGTGTTTATGATTTGGCAAATTTAAATTCAGAACTTTTGAGGACCAACATTTTTTTTAATCATTGTTGGCATATTTTAATATGCAGCATTTGCTTTCTCTCTCCCTTTTTTCCCTGTTGCACTTTGGCTCTTTTTTTATTTGTTGTTGCAGTTAATAGCATTTGTGTGAGATTTTGATCTCTATATTTTCGTAGACAAACATATGTCTAATTGTTGGTATGCTCGAGTCTGTGGCCTTTCCTGCAGCTTCCTCAATATTACCTACCAACTAAACACTCTAACTGTTTCTGCTAGACTGACATATATGTAAAAGATGTTGTAAAACATAATACAAGCAGCTCTATATGTTGGAAGTTATTCCCAACTCAGCTCAATAAAGTTCAAACTAGTCAGGGTTTTAAATATATGGATTCTTTCCTTGTTAGGACCTGAGCTCACGGAATCAAAGAATTCAATCACGAGTTCAAATCCTAACTGAGAATGCTGTTTGTTTGTTTAGAAAATAAGGGAAAGAGAGGAATTTGCAGGGAGAGAGAAACACTTGAATGAGAGATTAGAGAGAATTCTGGAAGAGTGAAATAAGTTCCTTTTTTATTTGATCATCTGACTCAAATTCAGCTTATAGATGCTTTTATATATTGAATTTAATGGTAAAAAGAAGTAGTTAACTGCGTAACCAACATATGTAACAAACTAAATAGCGTCTGATTTTACTTTTCTTTCATAAAGTGTTTAACACAATCATTTTTCAGGTATGCACCTGCTACTACACTTTGGAGAGGTAGGCTCCATGTGATGGGTGGAAGCAAGGAAAATCGACACACTCCAGGATTGGAGCACTGGAGTCTTGCTGTAAAAGACGGCAAAGCATTAGAAAAGAAGTGGAGGACAGAGACCCCTATACCCCATGGGGGTCCTCATAGGTTTGTGGACCATCCTACATTATGTGTGAAGTCTGACTATTCCTTTCTATTGCATTAATTGATATAAGTTGCAAACTATGCCTTCTAATTTGAAACAATAGTTCAGGTGATTATGATTTTGCAAATTTAACACTTCATCACTGCCTTTGTTATGGCCAAATTGAGTGGCCATAATTTTGAACCTTCCCAATGAAACAATCATGGAGCAGTTTAAAATGTATTTTCTTTTATTTTTTTTAGAGATGCTCTGCCAAACATTAAAAAATATGGCTTCTTTTCTAATGCATGAGGGAAAGATTGAAGCTAGGATTTGATTCCCAAACTCTATGTTTGACCAATTAGGTACTGACCAAGAGCATTTCAATACATTGTCTCAGTTCTTTAGAGTTTGATGTGTAACTGATGCATTATTTTGGACTTAAACATGGAATAGTTACTCACTTGAATCCTCAAAAATTACTTGTTTAGTTTAGAATATATGATTGGTATTCTAATTAAAACTTATAACTATTTGCTCGTCCTTGCTGTTTTTACTTGTCTCTTTGGCATTCAGTGGCTTAATTGTACATCTCCATGTTTTTGATCGATAATGCAGCTTCTTGAATTTATCCCAAATGAAAATGTTAGGGTTTAAATTTAACACAAGTTGGCTCGGAATTTGCCAAGTCCATTGAGCAAGTTATTCTTCCATGATTGTGTTATTTGATTTCAAATTTCTTTCTTATTTTTGCAAATGAAATTAGCATATTTTAAATTTGATTTATGTTGCAAAAATTTTTGTGCTGTTATTTATTTTTTCGTATATAAAAATCTCTTCTCTGTAGGGCTTGTATTGTGGTTGATGATCGGCTTTTTGTCATTGGAGGTCAAGAAGGTGATTTTATGGCCAAATCTGGATCACCTATTTTCAAGTGCTCTCGTAGAAATGAGGTAAACTGACTTTTTCTTTTCTTTTGTCAGGTTGCATCAACCTTTACAAAACTATTTTCTCTCCATTACGATTTGTGCAAAACCTTTAGTGGTTCTTTCCTGGTTAAATAATGCAAGTGAATTTTCTTTTTATTTATGTTTAAGGGTGTTCCAGTTTGTAAGGGTCCCCGTTGTGTGAGAGTCAAGAAAAATGTGAGGCAAAACTTAGTAATCTATAAATTTCAGACGACAACAACAACAACAACAACTAAGCCTTAGTCCCAAACAAGTTGGGGTCGGCTGTATGGATCCTCAATAAAATAAGCTCAAAAGACACCAAAAAAGATACTCCAGCCTTAGGCCCCTTCCAAGACACGGATTTTACGTCTCCATTCAAGTCTGTCATTAATCAAATCCGCATCAAGATCTAAGGCACGTAAGTCTCTTGCTATCACCTCATTCCACACAGTTCTAGGTCTTCCACGACCTCTAGCCCCCTCAATCAACAAATTCTCACACTTACGAACCGCAGCATTAGGAGGTCTTCTTAAAACATGCCCATACCATCTAAGTCTTCCTTCCCTCACCTTATCTCCGACATCCGCTACTTGGACTTTTTGTCGAATATGAATATTCTTAATTTTGTCCAGTCTGGTATGTCCACACATCCATCTTAGCATCCTCATTTCTGCCACACTCATCTTATGCAAATGTTGTCCCGTTGGTGCCCAACACTCACTACCATAAAGCATCGCAGGTCTAACAACCGTCCTATAGAATTTACCTTTCACTTTCAGAGGTATTTTCTTATCACATAGAACCCCAGTCGCACCCTTCCACTTCAACCACCCTACCTGTATTCTGTGAGCCACATCTTCATCTATACGGCCATCATTCTGGAACACCGAACCTAAATATTTGAACTGCTTGGTTTTAGGAACCAAAACTCCATCCAACTTAACCTCATGTTCCTGCTTCTTCCTTAGACTGAACTCACAGTGCATATATTCCGTTTTACTCCTACTTAACTTAAAACTCTTGTCCTCGAGGGTTTTTCTCCACACTTCCAACTTACGGTTTACACTAGCACTAGTCTCATCAATTAAAATAATGTCATCAGCAAACAACATACACCAAGGAACATCGTCTTGTATGCTTCTGGTTAGCTCGTCCATAACCAGGGTAAATAAATATGGACTTATGGCCGAACCTTGATGCAATCCGGTAGTAATGGGGAAAGCCTCAGTGTCTCCACCAGGTGTTTTCACACTAGTGGATGCATTCTCATACATGTCCTTGATGATGTTGATATATTTGCCGCTGACTCCTTTCCTCTTCAAGACCCACCATAACACTTCTCTTGGTACTCTATCATAGGCTTTCTCCAAGTCAATAAATACCATGTGGAGATCTTTCTTCTTCTCTTGATACAATTTCATTAGTCTTCTTAGAAGAGAAATAGCCTCCATGGTAGATCTCCCTGGCATAAACCCAAACTGATTCTCCGAAACTCTTGTAAGCTTCCTCAATCTGTGTTCAATAATCCTTTTCCATAATTTCATAGTATGGCTCATAAGTTTGATACCCCGATAATTTGTACAGCATTGAATGTCTCCCTTATTTTTATATATGGGTACCAGGATACTCTTCCTCCAGGCATTTGGCATCTTACGTCCTTTCACACTAGCATTAAAGAGTTTAGTTAACCAGGCAACTCCTACCTCTCCAAGGTTCTTCCAAACCTCTATAGGAATACCATCCGGGCCACAAGCTTTACCAACTTTCATATACTTCAAGGCTTCTCTTACTTCACTATGCAAGATCCTCCTAGACCAGCTGATATAATCATTTGTTGCAAGAAGACCTTGAAAATCTTGTTCATGTTCAGGGTTGAATAACTGCTCAAAATAAGCCTTCCACCTCTCCTTAATCTCAACATCTCCTGTCAACACCCGTTGATCTTTGTCCTTTATACATTTGACTTGGCTTAAATCTCTGCTTTTCCTTTCTCTCATCCTTGCAATCTTATAAATGCCCATTTCTCCCTCTTTAGTACCTAACTTTTGATAAATCCCTTCTAAGGCTCTGCCACGAGTTACACTAACAGCCTTCTTTGCCTCTTTCTTAGCCCTCTTATATTCCTCAAAGGCCTCGCTATTAACCGCATTCGGTAACTTTTTATACCATTCCCTCTTAGCCTTAATAGCCTTTTGAACCTCCTCATCCCACCACCATGCATCGTGCGGTCGAGGCCCTGTCCCTTTAGATATCCGAAGCAATTTACTACCTGCTTTCTTAATGCCACCTTCCATTTTTGTCCGCAAGTCCTCTGCACTAGCCTCAAGGTTCCAAATGTCTTCCTTTAGTAACTCCTCCTTAAAGGTACCTTGAGCTAGGTCTTTCAATTTCCACCATCTTATCCTTGGTTCCAATACTTTCTTATTATTCCTCCAGCTACTTTTATTCTTAACGTCTAAAACCACAATACGATGTTGCGCCGTCAATGCTTCACCCGGAATGACCTTGCAATCCTTACACTTACTTTTGTCCCGTCTTCGAGTAAGTATGAAGTTTATTTGACTTTGGATTCGTCCACTCTTAAAGGTAATCAAGTGTGACCCCCTCTTTTCAAAGCAGGTATTTGCCAGCACTAGATCATAAGCCACCGCAAAATCCAAAATGCTCTTTCCCTCCTCATTCCTGTTGCCAAAACCATAACCCCCATGGACCCTGTCATAACCATTACTGTCCTTACCAACATGCCCGTTAAGGTCCCCACCAATGAAAATTTGCTGATTATCCGGAATACCTTGCATGATTTCATCCATATCTTCCCAGAACTGAACCTTGGATGCTCCGTCCAAACCTACTTGGGGAGCATAAGCACTAATAACATTAATAGTGTCATCTCCCAAAACAAGAACCATAATTTCAGACAAAAAAGAAAAATAATTCTCTTCGTGAAAATCAAGATTTCACACATACAATGGATGGAGGTAAAATAAGGTGAAGGGATTCCTCTTGCAAGTGGGGTTTTGGAGGAGAGATGAATGGTTTTGTATTTTTAATCATAGCTATTATGGGCTAAAGGTCCACTAATTAAGGAATAAGAGATCTTTGGAACTAGGGTTGTAATCGAGCCGAGTTGAGTCGAATTTTGGAAAGTTCAAACTTGGCTCGTCATAAAATAAACGAGTTCGAACTCGAATTCGAATCGTGTCCGAGCTGAGCCTGAACTTGTATCGATCCAGTTCATATATTATGTATCTCGAGCTTGAACTCGAGTTTGATTTAATTAAGTTTAATAAGCTTAGTGAACTTATTTTAGTTCCATTTTTCATTCATATTTTTTACACTTTTATAGAGAAGATACTAAAATTAACATTTCTATGAAAGATGAATAATATGATTATATACTAACAAAAATAAAATATTGTTTTATTATAATTTTATAATCTATTATAAATTACTAAGTTATTTTATATTTTATATTATTTAATTTATTTATCATATATACCATATATTAATAAATTATATAAATTAAATTAGTTAAACAATTAATATATTTATATACATAATTTAATATATATATATATATTAAATTATATATATTTTTAATCTAATATAATAGACGAGTTAGCTTACGAACTTAACTCACGAGTTTTTTAAATGAACTAGCTCACGAGTTAACGAGAGGAGTATATTTTAGTTTGAGCTTGGCTCATTTAACAAACGAGCAGTTCGAGCTCGAGTCTGAATGAGCTTTACCGAGCCGAGACTCAAGTAGTTTGACTCATTTACAGCCCTACCTGGAACCTAGGTACAAGGTGCAAGCACAAACCTTTGAGAGGTGAGGTGTAAGAGAAATAAATTTGTTAGAAAATTCAAAATCAGTGCTGTAAAATAATAAGACAACTAATGTGTAGTCAATATTTCTTTTGCATTGAACAAGTGTGTTCTTTATGTAAGGTCTCTTGTGAAAATATTGATGCTAGAATTACTGGAATTCATATTCTATGACAAGGAAAAATGATAAAAGACATACATATTGGAATCCCTATTTGAGAGAAGAAGAATGTAAGTTTCTGTCTTTCTTGCGAGAGAACCTGGGGGAAAGATTTATAAAGCAAAGCGAGAGAGATATTGGTGAGTGTGTGTGTCTGTGGAGAGAGAGAGAGAGAGAGAGAACCTGGGGGAAACGTTTAAAAAAAACAAAGAGAGAGAATGTATATGTGAGTTTTTGTGTGTGTTTGTGGAGAGAGTGAAAACCTGGGGGAAAGATTAAAAAAAACAAAGAGAGAGAGAATCTATATTGTGAGTGTCTCTGAGTTTGTAGATAGAGGAGATTGGAGAAAAGGAAAAACAAAAAACTGATGCGTAATGGAAAAGTAGAGCAGAATGCAGAGATAGAGAGGAGAATGGTTGCTGGGGATTGCTGAAACTCTATTTGGAGCATCATTTTCCCTTCCCCCTTTCTTTTTTATGGGTAAAATTCTTTTTTTATTTGCTATAATTTTCAACTGAAATTATTACATCATCTATCTACTTCTTGTCTCTTTTTTGTTGCTTCTAATTTCTTGAGTGTATAAATGTAAATCATAGACTAGTACCCAATCTTATGTTAATAATAGATTTGAAAACATTGGTTAATTGAAAAAAAAAAAATGGTGGTAGTCAAAATATAACCTGTCTACTAGCTTGCTTGGTGAAAAAGGTGTGTGCCTAGGCAATATCAAAGAAAAGGCATGTGCCTATGCAATAAGGCACATACTTTGTTAGGTTGCCCACCTAACCGTGCTAGAGGTCCTAAGTCTAGCTCTTGGTGAGCCTTGACCTGGGTATGCCTTCTGAAAACTATGAATCATAACTTTTTTTTTTTGAAATTTGGAAATCACCTTTCATTTAATCATTTTGTTATCATTTTACTGTCTTTCTCTCTAACCAAATAAATGGAGGTTTATTGCTTGCTTCTCCTTTCTATCCAAACTAGTTCGTATTGTTTTCTAATAGTTTCTGGAATTTTTTCATCTATGTTACTAGAATAAGGTACAACTATTGGATGTTGGTGAAGGCCCAGTATCCATTTTTTCTTATGTTTTCTTCCACTAAATTTGAGACATTGAAGGGTAATATCAAAATTTTCGTATACTTAGACAGTATGAGTGCTGTAGGGTGGAAAGAAGAGTCAAAATAACTAGGTATCTTATTTAGTGATTTATGTTTTTATAATCTTTCGATATAGTATAGTTTGTCATGAAGGAAATTTTTTGTGAATGCTATGAGAAACATGTTGTAAATTTTCTTTTGTAAAATGTCTTTGAACTTGAACTTTTTTGGGTTGTGGCACCTTACAAATAATGTTTTATGGAAAATATTGTGTTAGAAAAGGATGTTTAAGATAATCCAGTGCCAAATAGATAAAAGTGCCTCTGTACTTGTATCAGATGTTTAAATGAAACCTTCACTTTTACTTTGTTCAACTGAATCTCAAACTTTTATTTTGATACAAATTAGCTTTAATTTGCCTTGTAGTGATGTCTAAGCAAAATTTATTTCTTTTATACTGTTGTGGGAGGCAAATTAATACGATACTTCCTCGCATTTTTTTTTCTAATTCAGTTATTTTGCTTGTAGTTACCTCTACAAAATGGTGTTTAATGATTAAAAAATGGACAAATCGAGTTTTACGGAATTCACCATAGTTAGAACAAGTTCAGATTTTGTCTTCCAACCCTTTTCCCAATTATTTTCTTCCTCAAATCTAGGATTTTTTTTTTCCCAAAGAAGAATAAAGAGGAGAAAAAGCATCGGTCTTAAACATCTTTCCTATTCTTTGCTAGTGTACTTCTCCTTGTACTTTAGTGCTGACAGAGAGAAGTTACCAAGGACTAGATGGGTTAGGGTTAGGAGGTGGAATGGCATCTAGCAGCCCACATCTGATGTCTAATTATAGTGGCAGGCAAGACATAGGGCAGAAATCATAGAGGGTGGACTTAGTAGAGTTCAGACAAATTGAGCATCCTTTCACTCATTAACAAGAGGAAACAGAAAATGCAAGGGGAAGAAAAGGTAAGATACAATTTTCACACAGTTCGGCAGTGTGCCTAGATACAGTTTTCACCATGTTTTTCTTTCAAGGAAAGCAAATAATGAAGTTGGGTAGATCCTGATCTGAAATCCTCCCAATTCACATGCTACTAATTTTGTCATGGAACGGTGTTGCTTTCATGTCATAACTTTGAGCAATTTAAACCTCTCCTTCTTGATATATCTGATAATTTGTGCTCATGAATCTTATGGTTTCAGGTAGTATATGATGATGTCTACATGCTGGATGATGATATGAAGTGGAAAGTTTTACCTCCCATGCCAAAGCCTGATTCTCACATTGAGTTTGCTTGGGCAATTGTTAATAATTCCATTATTATTGCTGGAGGCACCACAGAGAAGCACCCTATAACTAAAAAGATGGTCCTGGTTGGTGAAATCTTCCGGTTTAACCTGACTACTATGGTAAAAAAAATTCTATCTCAGATGCACTTATAGTCGCGGTGTCTGTTTTGCTCTATGGATATCTATACAAAACTGCTGTAAATGCGTGCATGTTTTGTTTGATTGCTGCTCTCTGTGTTTTATACCCATGGCTTTTGAAACTGGATTATAGATCCTGGACTGACTCCTTGTTATCTCCATGTTCTCATGGAATGAAGTGTAGAGAAAAAGGCCTTCAATTGTTTGAACTTTTTTGCTTTTCACTTTATTTAATAATGAAAAGGAGGTGCTGATAAGTGAGGCTTGACTTATGAGCAGAATTCTATCTCAAAATCAAAACATGGGGTTTGTCGGGGAAAGGATGATTAATAATTTCACAGATCCCCATTCAGCTGTGTCCTGGCTGGGATCTGAACCTAGCACATGCATTTTTTTTTCATATTTATGGAGTTCAATACATACATATAAACAAGTACAAACGTAATTGTTGTTATGCAACTCATACAAATGTCGGTTTGTGTGACCACTGACCATCAAAGATTGCAAGCTAAGCACCTCTGTGTTCACTAGAGCTGATGTGACTGTTCCTTATTGAAGTTTTGCAAGCTTGATGCTAGAGCCTATATTAGTCTTACAATATGCAATCCCAATGCATAATAGATGTTTGAAATATAATTGCAAAGTTTTTTTTTTTTACAAATGATTTGGTCTTTATCTTGCACCTCTCTATTTTCCCACATTAAATGGCATAACTAATGCAATTACATAATATGCAATAAATTAATATTTGCAGAAGTGGTCAGTCATTGGAAAACTTCCTTATCGTGTGAAAACTACACTAGTTGGATTCTGGAATGGGTGGTTATACTTAACCTCCGGACAACGGGACAAAGGTCCGAATGATCCAGCCCCTAAGAAGGTCATTGGAGACATGTGGAGGACAAAATTGAAATTAAACTCATGATTTGTATTATTAAAAAAACTATTATTATTTATTCTTATTATTTTTTTCTAAGTAGTTGATCTCATATAATCTTTTGCCTTCTTATTCAATGAAGTATTTGTAATATTTTTGTCTTTTTTTTAGTGATGTATTTTGCTCAAGGAGTGAGGGGAATTTAGATTCTTCCCATTACTTTGTATAACATTCAATGTGTATATTACACATATAGAGTAATATGAAATTATAGATTTTAAATATACTTAACTGCAGAATAAAAAGGACTGTGGAATGAGAAATTACATAAGACTTGCTTACTTAAAAACTATTGCCAGTAATGGAGAGGCAATTCTTGGTAGACATGCAATTCAATTAGGGGTGGACAAAATAACTGTGAAAATCGAACCGACAGAGAAACCGACCGAAAATTGACTGAAAAATCGGTTAATTGACTAGTCGGTTCGGTGTTCGGTTCTAAGTTATAGCAAATCGAAACTATTTGATCGGCCAGTGGTTTCATTGCTCAGAAAATCGAATCGACCGAAAATCGACCGATCAACTAAAACTACTCTTATTCTATTTCATGTGCTGCCGTTTTTGTGTTTAAGGAAAGAAATATATTTTGAACCCTAAAGTCCTAAACCGAGCGTCCCAGCATCCATCCATCAGGTTCAATGATTTTTTGTCTGAACTGAAAACCGACCGAATTTTTTCGGTTCGGTTTTTTCGCGGTTTCTAATTTTGTTCCGTCGGTTTTCGGTTACTAAAATCAACAATCGATTTTTGGTTGATTTGGTCTGATAGGTTCAATTCGGTCGGCCGAACCAAATTTGTCCACCCCTAAATTCAATGGGTTATATGCTGAGGACAGATCCAATGGATCCTGTTCTTAGACTTAGATTTGGGTCCAGCTTAAATTGGTTTAAGCGGGAATAAACCCAACAGTTTGTTATTGGTTTACTGCTGAATTTTTTTGAAATGTTATAAAAAATGAATATTAAATGCCAAACGTTATCTCGTAATGGTTCACTGAAATATACCCTTTATTTTTACTGTTTCAGAAGATATTATTTTTTTTATAATGTGAGATTAAGTTTTTTATTTTATTTTTTTAGTATTATTTTTGTTTTGTTATTTTAATGAGTATATTGAAATTTTAGAGTAATCACTATGCGTGAATGATGAAAAATTATGAAATTTAGGTACATAATAGGTAAAGGTTACACAAAAAAAAAAAGAAAAATTTTAAGGATTGATAGTATTCTATTAAAATAATGAGATGAATCTCCCCTTTAAACTGAAACATGGTTAGGCATTGTTGGACCAGCAACGTTGAAAAGAGTATCAGAAGGTCAAATTTTTTCCTTGGCAAAAACTTTTGGTATTTCTTCAAAAAATGTTGCAAAAAAATTTAAATATTTGTAAAAATATCTATTTTTTTTTTCAAATATATCCATTTTGCAACTTTCAATTTCATAATTATACCACATATATATATATATGTAGAGTATTTTTTTTTAAAAAAATTAAAAATGGCATAATGCAATTTTCTTAAAATGTTTCAATGCTTAAATTAGTTTTCTTATGTCTTAAAAGGAAATTTAAAGATTCTTCTCCTTGAAAGGATACTTTTAAAGAAGGAAAGTGTAAAATTCAACTTATTGTACATATGTTGAATACTTGATTTATATGTGGTTCCCTAGCCGCATGATAGGGTGGTCAAACAAGGTGGCAGCATAGGGAGCTATACTTACGCCTCTTGTTATGAAAGTCTCTCTATTCATCTTCAAACAATGAATCACCAACCTGATGAGGTCAGCTCGCCAAGGCCCATGCTCGTTAGACTTGCCCGTGCAGTTACCTTAGGCTTCATTTCTTGTCGGGGGATGATAACAGAAAAGTGGGATTACCATCTCCTACCCCAACTTGTATTCCCAAATTTTTTCCCTCAATCAGTTTTTTTTTTCTAGATATTATTTATGTACAATAAAGAATATATATAAAAGTATAACAAATTACTTGTGAAGGGCCAAAGTTTTCATTGCCTAACAACGATAAAGAAAGAAGTGCGAATTGAGCACTAATGCCATGCCCTGCCAATTGGTTGTCAAATTCATGGGGAGAGTTGGCCAACAAAGGCGAAGACAGGACAGCAAGTCGGTAGGCTCACTAAAATAGCAACTCAGGGGCCCGTTGCAGAGATAAAATTGTTTAGTAAGTTGACTTGCGGCAAAGGGAGCGCATGAGCTAGGCGAAGGTTGCCAACTGTCAAGGCATTCGTGTGCCAAGCAGCTAGCAATGCTCAAGGCTAGAAGCTAGCAGTAGAACTTTGGGGAATTCTCTAAAGACTTGTGGAAGACTATAGCATGATGCAGAGACATGTGAAAAACTCCTAGCAACTACTAGGCCAGTTGGAGAAAGCTCATAGCAGGCTAGCAAGCCAAAGGCAAGGCACTCATAAGCTAGACTCTTACAGAACATTCTAGACAATATTGCTAAGTATAGCATGAGTTAGCTGGTGAAAAGTCTAACTGCGTGACACTAAGCTCTTAAAAGAATATCAAAATTGCAAATATAATTTAAAAAATGGTTTAACTTTTATAATCTTAACTTAAAATAGCTTTGGCAAGTTGGGATGTTTCATTGGTATTCGCTAGGTATAAATAAAAACGACTAATTCGAAAGATCAATATTAAGTAGACTATTTTGGTTAGTGTTTTATTAGCTTTAATTAAGAGGTGAATGTTTGGTTAATCAAACAAAATAGAATTAAAATTTAAACTAATTAAATTTTTTTAAGAATTCTAAAATAATAATTAAATCTTACTGAAATTAATGAAATAATAAAATATAATCGTGCAGAACTGAATTAAAATATTTTCAATTAGATTATCGATTATAATCAAATTAGTTAAATAATATTAATTTATAATTTAAATGTTACTCATTTATATTAATATAAAAATGAAGATAAAATTAAATTTATTAATAAAAATATTAAATATCAAATATTAATAATAAAAAAACTCATAATAAATAATATATTAATACTAAAAATTATATATAATATATTAATAAATAAAAAACTCAATTAGTTTGATTACTAATTTTAAGATAACTAAACCAAAAATTAAAAATTGATAATTTTTTTAAATTAAAAAACTAAATCAACCCAAAAAAAAAATCAAATTACCTATTACTAAAATAACTGAATTTCATTAATTCAAATCCATTTTTTTTAGTTAAAATTAAATACACACCCTTAGCATTAATTAGTTTATCAAATCAAATTAGAACGGCAAATTCATAAAATATAATTAATAGAAATTAAAGAAGAAGCATTTCCATAACCAAGATTTGAATTGTTTCAATAGAATTTTTGCTTGCTGGCCACTCATAATATAAACATTTAAACTATTTAAGACATTGGCTCGCTTGACTTCCTCAAATTTACTTGCACTTCAAACAACTGAAATTGGCTGCCAAAACCGTCTAATTCCATCAACATATTTGTCATTTTATGAATATAAGTTTACACAAAAATTAATTAATTCGACAAAACCAAATCAATTCAATTTTTATAATTTAATTTGATTGTTAGATATTATTTTTTTATTATTGATTTTTATATGGACATGTAGATAATAAAATTTTTAAATAAGTTTGACCATGCAATCAAAGAAAATGGATTACTAACAATGTTGGAATATGAGCTTGACTTGAGCCTAAACCGATGGTAATAAGTCAATATTTCAAACTCACTTTTTTTTTTCGGCTTGATTAAAGTCTTTGTTTTAAAATTTTTTGTCCGTTTATTTTCATTTTTGGTAACTTTTGTTTCTTTAATTGTTTTTAGTAGGAAGTTTTGTCAAATGCGCCATATAAGAAGTGATTTTAGTTACGATTAAGCTTTTATTTATTTATTAATTTTAGAAGGATTTTATGGTTTTTCGTCTCTTCTCGTGAGAGCTTGTCTTGCCCGTTTGGCAAGGTTTTTCTTTATTAATAATGGCTGATGATGATCGAGTTTCTGTTGATATGGTGAGTCTTTCGGTTGGAGGAGATGATGAGGATGATGGCTTGATCTATAAGCCTGAATAACTGAATGTGGTTGATGATTTCTCTTTGTGTTTGGTCGGGCGGTTTGCTTCAGAAAAACAGATCAATTATAATGCCATGAAGCAAACATTGGCGGCATTATGGAGACCAGCTAGAGGAGTTCAGATTAGAGAATTGAATAGAGGTATTTACATCTTTCGTTTCTATCATTCGGTTGATCTTTACTGCATTATGGAGATGTGTCCTTGGTCTTTTAATAATCAGCCCTTGATTTTGGAACGAATGGATGGTTATAAGCTACCTATGGAGGTTCCTTTGAAATGTATTTACATTTGGTTGCAAGTGCATGACCTACCTTCTGGATTTATGTCAGAACGAGTAGCTAAAGACATTAGCAGTAAAGTAGGTGAATTCATTGAAGCTGATCCAGAATATTTTATGGACTTGAGTATTGATTTTATGCGTATTAGAATCAAGTTTGATATTAGGAGGCCTTTGAGGAAGGAATTTCGATTGAAGCAAGACGGAGGTGAATGGCCTTATGTTAAATTTGCCTATGAAAGATTGCCTAATTTCTGCTTTATTTGTGAAATCATTGGGCATACAGAACGATTTTGTCCAAGTTTAATTGACTCCCTCCTAGAAAGGCTGTCCGTTTATATGGTCCTGAACTGAGAGCTTCTCCTCGCCGAAAGAAGTTGGATTTTGGATCAAGGTGGTTGTGGGGGTCGGATGGGGCTGAGTTCAATGCAGATTCCTTTCGAGCTGGGATTGGCAGGTTTAGTGGGGCGACAAATCCACTTTTCAGAAATCAGTTTACGGAGGATAGGGAGAGGGGCGGATTTGGCGGAGGAGATAATGGGGAGTCTAGTTTTAATAGAACACGTTCTAGTTCAAAAGAGGCGGGTATATTTCAAATTAATGAGGAAGTTCAGGATGATGTGATTGTGGGTAATTCCAAGAGGAAAAGGGTGGGCCAGAATTTGCTTTCTGAAGCAGCCTAAGATTTTGCGCAAGACATGTCTAAAGATCCAAAAAACATACCAGCGATGGGCTCCGAGAAGACAGCCCACCGACAAAAATAAGTTGTCTTAGCTGGAATTGCCGTGGGCTGGGCAACCTGCGGGCAATACAAAATTTACAATTTATTGTTAGAGAGAAAAAGCCCATTTTTATTTTTTTTGATTGAAACTTTATGTTCTGCTAATAAGATTGATGAAATAAAATGTTTGTTGGGTTATGATGGTTTTGTTTCGTGTGATTTTATTGGACATAGTGGAGGTTTAGCTTTGTTGTGGAAGAATGCTTCCATTCTTAATACTTTTTCTATTTCTCAACGGTGCATTGATGTGGAGGTACAGGTTCAGTCTGTAGGCACTTGGAGAATGACAGGCTTCTATGGAAATCTTGTTCGGAATAGACATCATGAGTCGTGGAGCCTTTTGCGGCAGTTGGCTCTTTTTACTAATATTTTGTGGGTCGAGCTAGGAGATTTCAATGATATTCTAGCATCCAATGAAAAAAGGGGGGGTAGACATCAGCCCCTGAATTTAATAAATGGATTTCGACTAGCCGTTGAGGAAGCAGGTCTGATTGATTTCCCTATGGGAGGATACCCTTTTACTTGGGAGCATGGGAGGGATTCAAATACTCTTATTGAATCGAAGCTTGACCGAATTTTAACCAATTCTGCATGGCGTGACTTGTTCCCGCTAGCTCAAGGACAAGTTTTAGATTGCTCATCATCGGATCATCTTCCTATCTGGTTGGAGGTACGTACCTTTCTTCCTCAGGTAGGGGTTAAACAATTTCGGTTTGAGAATTCTTGGTTTAGGGAACCTGGGTGTCGGGTTTTGGTGGAGAGGATATGGAATGAAAGTGTAGGTGATGATTTATTTGTGAAATTAGGAAGATGTGCTGAGGCGTTAAATGAATGGGGAGTCGAATTGCATAATTTGCATAAGAGGGAATTAATGGAGGGTCGTATGAAAATTTGAAATTTGCGTGGGGCAAGGGATGAGAACAATGTGCGCCTGTTTAATGAAGCCAAGCAGCGTTTCCAATTCCTGTTAAATGATAGGGAGATTCAGTGGAAGCAAAGGGCTAAGGTGTTTTGGCTTAAGGAAGGTGATGCTAATACAAGATTCTTTCATGCGATGGCCACAACTAGGTTTAAGAAGAATCAATTTATGAAACTTAAGGATGCATCGGGTAATTGGTGTGATAGAAATTCAAGCCTTCTTAATTTGCTTACAGGCTACTTTTCGAATCTTTACAGTGTTAAACCTGGTGATATGAACCGAATTTTGAATGAAATTCCTTCCTGTGTTTCAAATGACATAAATGAGGCCCTCTTGGCGGATTATAGTTATGAAGAGGTAAGAGCAGCAGTGTTTAGTATGAAAGCAGATAAGTCGCCGGAGGTTGATGGTTTTAACCCGGGGTTTTATCGGAAGCATTGGGACATCATTGGTATGGATTTAGCAGCAGCAATCCTTGGGTTTCTTCGGATGGGTACTTTTCCGGCAAAGTTAAATGAAACTCTCCTTGTTCTTATTCCAAAGAAGGAGGAGCCGCAGTTTGTGACTGATCTCCGACCTATAGATCTTTGCAATGCTCTTTATAAAGTGATGAGTAAGATGATTTTGAATAGGTTGAAGATGTTTTTTTATGTTCTTGTATTGCCCACGCAAAGTGCTTTTGTTCCTGGCCGGAGCATTCAAGATAACTCCATAGTTGCATTTGAGCTGATGCATTTCTTTCAGAATCATAGGAGAGGTACTGAGACATTTGCAACTCTCAAAATGGATATTAGCAAAGCCTACGACAGACTTGAATGGAGGTTTATTTTGGCCATGTTATCAAGGTTTGGGTTTGCATCGCAATGGATTAGGTTGGTGTTAAATTGCATCTCTACGATTCAGTACTCCATTATTCATGATGGGGAGAAATTGAGGCCGATCATTCCTTCTCGGGGTCTTCGGCAGGGCGACCTGATTTCACCTTACTTGTTTATTTTGTGTGTTGAAGATTTGTCAAGGTTCATTTCGGCAAAATTGAGGGAGGGCTGTTTACATGGTTGTGTTATCAAGAGAGGTGCTCCTATGATCTCTCACTTATTTTTTTTTGCCAATGATAGCTTGTTAATTTTTAAAGCTACAAAAATTGAGGCGCGTTTGGTTAAAGAGATTGTTGCTATTTATGGAGAGGCTTTAGGATAGGAAATTAATTTCAATAAGTCTTCGGTTTGCTTCTCTTCAAATACTCCTACCCAAGCAAGAAGAAATGTGTGTACAATTCTTGGGGTGGGCGAGAAACTAGATTTGGGGATTTATTTGGGGTTGCCTTCGAAAGTTGGCATAAATAAGAAAGAAGTTTTTCGGTTTCTCAAGGACTGGATGTGGAAGAAGCTGAACTCTTGGAACAAACGGTGTCTTTCTAGGGCTAGTAAGGAAATCATGCTTAAGACTGTGTTGCAGACCTTGCCTAACTATGTTATGAATTTATTTTTACTTCCTAAGGAGGTTTGCTCAGAACTTCAGCTGACTATGACTCGGTACTGGTGGGCTAAGGGAATTAATAATGAGAGAGGAATCCACTGGATGAATTGGGATTGTATGAGCAGACAAAAAATAATAGGAGGTCTTGGTTTCAAGAAACTAAGGGAGTTTAATTTAGCCATGTTGTGCAAGAATGCTTGGAGAATATTTACTCAGCCTGATTCCCTTGTGGCTAGGCTATTAAAGGCTAAGTATTTTCCCCACAAGTCTTATATTGATGCCGATCTTGGGTCAAATCCAAGTTATGTTTGGAGGAGCTTATGGGAGTGTCGGTCTATAATTGATGCGGGTGCTTGTAAAAGAATAGGCAGTAGAGCTCATACTCTAATCTGGAATGATAAATGGCTTCCTTCAGTGACGGGTTCGAGAATCTCAACCACTCAGCCTATTAATTCGCCTGTGTTTTTAGTGTCGGATTTAATTGTGAACTACTGGTGGAATGAATTTCTGCTTCGTTCGGTTTTCAATTCTGAGGACGTTGCAGCAATCATGACTATCCCATTGTCCCATAATAGGTTGGAGGACACGTGGTTTTGGAAGTTTAATAGTAAAGGGAGGTTCACTGTTCGAGGAGCATATAAATACCAAACGCAGGTGGGTTTGAATGCAGAGGAACTTGACATTACTCCTGTTTGACGCCAGCTATGGAAGGCTCAGGTATCTGCAAAAGTTCAGAATTTGGTATGGCGGGCTGAAAATTCTTCTCTACCATGTCTTGACAATTTGCAGAAGAGGCAGTTGCAGGTCTCGAATAATTGTTTCTTTTGTAATGGTAGTGCCGAGACCATCAAACATGTGTTGGTGGACTGCCCTTTTGCATTAAGCTGTTGGCATTTATTGGGAGTTGGAATTATAAATTCTGTTGTTTTGAGTTTTAAGAATTGGTTGGCCGAGATGATTAAGGTAGTGAAGAATGAAGATTATCCCTTTATGTTTATGCTAATTTGGCGTTATGGGAACAAAGGAATCAGGTTGTATGGCATAGTAAGTTTAGGAATCCAATTCATGTTGTGAGCTTTGCAAGGAGGACATTGAATGAATGGTTATTAGCTCGGGCTTCACCTGTAAATGGCCATGTAAATCAGGTTGCTGTTTGTTGGTCTAAGCCTGTTGTTGGGTACATAAAGATAAACGTGGATGCTGCCATCTTTCCGAATTCTAGCTTTGGTGTAGGATTAATTGCTAGGAATTCTGAAGGTCAGTTTGTTGGTGCACTACAAAGGAGAGGGTTTGGAAATTTGGGATCACAGGTAGCTGAAGTTCTAGCCATTCGGGGAACTCTAAGTTGGATAAAACGAATTGGGTGGTCTAATGTGATTGTGGAATCAGATGCCTAGATTTGTGTTGGTGCTGTTAATGATCTTAACTTTTTGGATGAGTCTGCTTTTGGATCGATTGTATTTGATTGTAAGGTTCTTTTATCAGAAATTGCTGATGTAAGCGTCTCTTTTGTGCATAGATCTGCTAATGGTGTTGCTCACTTGTTGGCAAGGGCTTCCCATTCTTTGACGGGTGAGGTGGAATTTGATGGTTCCCCTCCTAGTTGTATTTTGGATGCTTTAAAATTGGATGATTAATAAAGTTTACTATTTGATTGTAAAAAAAAAAAACTTTTATTTATTTATTTATTTATTTTTATTTTTTGAATGCAGTTATATTAAGTTTTTAAAATTATGTAATTAATTTGATTTCTTTCCTTTTTGAGAAAAAAATACTCTCTATTTTTTATAGAGATACTTTTATTTCAAAATAATTAAAAGAATTAATATTTTATTAAAAATAAATATTTATATACATATTTTTAATTATACTCTTATTTTAATATAAAATATTAAATATGATATAATAAAAATTTATCATATTAATCAACTTATTAAAATAATTGAAAATAAATAAAAAAGTATATTTATCAATTTAGTACGAGGCTTTTTTTATATATATAATTTGTGTAAGTTTTAGAATTTCAATCAACTCACGAATTAACAAAATATCCCTTTCCAAATTTTGTATTTTTTTTTGGAGATGAATTTTGTATTTTTTTTAAGGATGAATTTTTTATTTTTTTATTTAACAATCTAATGCTATGCCAATTTTATTTAATGAAAATTAAAATCCAACTATATAATAAATTATATGATTTTAGCTCTTACAGGTAAATCATACATGTTGAATCTCTTATTTTGTTGAGCATGACCGTTTTGGATATTTTAGGGGCCCCGGGCAGAAATTAAGATATGGGCCCCTAAAACTATTCCATCCTTGTGTAGACAAAAATCGAACAACCACATCATACATCTCTCTCAACTCCCCCACATCAAGAAAGTAACTCATCAACTTTTCAATTTCCAATCGAATAACCACGTAAATCTTGATATGACTAAAAAACTTGCTCAAAAGAAGGCTAGGCAAAAAAGCTTGTATAAAAGTTATACAATCACCAAGAGAGAATAAATGCCCTTACATTGACCAATCTCTTGATTTTGACAATCACGGGATCCCCATTAAAGATGACAAATTAGACAACAACACCGGTTGCAAAATAATTGAAGTCAACTAAATCACTCTTAAGACAAAAATTTTCAAGCCTGATACTCCAAAAAAAAATTATAGGTAAAACAAAATATTAATAAAACTTTTCCATCATTGTGTAGAAAGAGTAAAGGATTTGAGGGGCCCTGAGCAACCGCTCAGGTTGCTCCCCCCCACTCAGCCGGGCCTGTTGTTGAGTTATATCAGTATATCCTAATATCTTTTAAACTTTTATTTTTATTATTTTATCAATTCAATTTTTGTTACATAATATTTATATATGTGCATGAAATGAAATCCCACTTATTTAGGTGCTTCGTGAATAGAATTGATATAAATTCATGTCATAACTAATAAATATTTCATTTCATGTATTTTTGAATATTCCAGCTTTTTTAAAAATAATTTTTCATTTATAAATCAGAAAAATTAAACCCATTATTTTCAAATTAAAATCAAGTAGTATTGATTTAAATACTTCTTCTTATTATTTACTTTAAAAATATATAACATGAAAAATTAATAGAACGATCGACTTTATATAAATTTAACATTTGATAATGAAAAATCCTCTTCATAAGTTTATTATAATAAATTTTATTATAAATAGCAATAAAGGCACCATGTGATTTAACTATTTATAATAATCCTGTCATAATTAAGGACAAATATTAATATCTATTTTCTTATAAAAATATTATTATTTTTAATTTTAAATTAAATAGATAAAAAATGTATCTAATTACATAATATATATATTACATACATATTTATTATATATAATTTAAAATGCAAATATTTATTAGTTAAATTAAAATTTTTTCAATAAATTAATTTAATTTTTTTATTTAAATAAATGAAAATTATTTTAAGAAAACTTCAAATTGGAGGGTTTGGTGAAATCAATAGTAGAAATTTAAAAAAATTACATAATTTACTATTTTTTATAATTTTTTTTATTTTTAATATAAATATTTCAATTAATTTATGATAAACTCATAATAAATCTATAATAAATACGTAATAAACTATATAAATTTATAAACTCATAATAAATTTATAATAAATTTATAATAAACTTATAATAAATATATAATAAATTATATAAATTTAATATTTTTATAAACTAATCATAATTTTTTTAAAATTTAAATAAATTTTTAAAAATATAATAAATTTAATTTTTTTATTTTTTCCGGCACTTTCATAAAAATTTTTGTCCCACTTTGCAACTTCTAATTAATAAAAATCTACTTTGAATCATTTATCAAAGAGGATACATTTCGTAATTTACTGTAAAAGACGAGGGCATTTAATTTAATAATCCAATTGCTTTACCCAACTATAACCTAGAAAAGGAAATGAACGTAAGCGCCTTCATCATCGTCTCCAACCTCAATAACTCAACCTGAAACAACTCCAAGCAAAACAGAGAGTAGAGTAAACTCTCTGAAACCCTAATCTGAACCATGGGAGATCTCTCTTCAACTACTTCAACCACTGGAGATGGTCAGAAGGCCACTAAAGTTCCGATCGCCGGCAAGAGAAACATACTCATTACTAGCGCCTGCCTTATGTCAACAACGTCCCTCATCTTGGCAATATAATCGGCTGTATTGCTCTCTCCTTCTATACTTTTATTTTTGCATAATTTAGACTTTTGTAATGCTTGAAATGTTGCCATTTTACTTGCTTTTTTTATTTTTAGGTGTATTGAGCGCTGATGTTTTTGCCCGATATTGCCGGCTAAGAGGTTACAATGCCATTTACATTTGTGGAACTGACGAGTATGGAACAGCAACAGAGACCAAGGCCATGGAAGAGAATTGCACACCTAAAGAAATTTGTGACATGTAATTTTTTTTTCATTCGAGCCTCTATATTTGAAATTGACATCATCTGGTGACGGGGGCATATTAAATTCAATTCTTACATGATTTTCTTTATAGTTTATGTTGAAATTTCTGTGTTCCCAAATCATGTTGATATGTTGATGTTAACAACATAGTAATAATTTCATCGTGATTTCCATATATTGGGTTATGCATTAGCAATATCCAGCTGCTTTTTGTGCTGGGCTCTATTTTTACAATTCTGTGCAGGTATATAACTTCTTTTTTGCACCATATTTAGGTATCATGCGATTCATCAGGAAGTTTACAAGTGGTTTAATATTAGTTTTGATGAATTTGGGAGTACATCAACCCCACAGCAGACTGGAGTTTGCCAAGCAATATTTAAGAAGCTATTAGAAAACAATTGGCTTTCTGAGAACACAATGCAGCAGGTATGGAGTGAGGAGTCATATTTTGCTTTTTTCAATGATATGGCTTGGCTTCTCTGCTTTACATATGCATAATTACTTAGTTGGATGGTAATATTTTATCTGTGCTCTTTTTTGTCCCTGTCTTATTATTGTGGTGATATTGGTTTGTGTTACTAACTCTTATTGTGATTCAGCTTTATTGTGATACATGCAACAGGTTCTTAGCTGATCGGCTTGTAGAGGGTACTTGTCCTACTGAAGGGTGTAATTGTGATTCTGCACGAAGAGATCAATGTGAAATGTGTGGAAAGCTGTTGAATCCAACTGAGTTAAAAGATCCTAGGTGCAAGGTATGCAATCAGATTCTGTCTTCTTTTTTTTTTTTGATGCCTGTTACTTTTTAGCTTTTGCATTTAGCTTTACAATTATGGGCTTAAACACATAGCATAACCTTGTGCTAGAGCCATGAGCCTAAATATCTTGAGACCTTATTCAGTCTTCATTATTTTTTTTGCGTTGATTCCCTTCTATGGGGAACGGAGACTTTCTAATACTAGGATAACCACAATGGTGCCTGACAATTGAATCAATAACTTGGATGTGGAAGCTGAAATTTAGCTGAGCAGCCAAGCTAGTGCCATGCTTTGAACTTATTTCACCGTCCTTAATGCTAATTCTCTCGGTTGCAATGCTGTTTCAGGAAATGAATTAGGAGTTTTATAGGTTTTGAGGTTTACTAACTATGCCTCCTTCCCCTCATGTAGCAATAATATTACAAGAGTGTAATGATTTTACTGACATTTATCTTAATACCTGAATAGGTCTGTCGAACTGCTCCATGCATTCGTGATACAAATCTCTTATTTCTTGAGCTTCCTTTGCTTAAGGATAAATTGGTTGAATATATTGAGAATATGTCAGTCGCTGGATCCTGGAGTCAGAATGCTATTCAAGCAACAAATGCATGGTTGAAAGAAGGACTAAAGTCCCGATGTATTACTAGAGATTTGAAGTGGGGAGTTCCAGTTCCACATGAGAAATATAAGGACAAGGTTGGAAACATATTCTGTATGTTCTTATTGTGTCCTGTTTGAAGCCGAAGTCCTCATAGCATTGAAGGGTTATGCAAAATATGTTGGTTCTATGCATGCTTTCTTTTTAAAAATTCTTTTTTTTCCATGTGAAATGCATCCATGTAGTCAACCCCAACTAACTTAGGATTGAGGCTTAGTTGTTGTTGTTGTTGTTTTTTCCATGTGAAAAATTATATTTATAAGATGTTAAATTTTCACTAGTTATTTCCTGATTGTAATTTCCAGTTATATTTTTGATAGGTTTTCTATGTCTGGTTTGATGCGCCTATTGGATATGTCTCAATCACATCTTGCTACACTCCTGAATGGGAGAAGTGGTGGAAGAATCCTGAAAATGTGGAGCTGTACCAATTCATGGGAAAGGGTAACGTACCATTCCACACTGTAAGTGTACAATTGTCCATGTTTTGATGACGTGATGTGAATATATAAACGATAAGCACAGACATTTAACTTGTGTTTAATATCTGTGAAAATGCTTCATACTCAACTTAGGCTTTTTATTGAAAGCCTAAGCCTACAGTACTTTTCTGATAACTAATCTACATAACTGTATTCTCTCTTTTTCTTACCTTTTTCTGTTTGGGCCATAGTTTCAATGTAGGGAAGTCACAGCTCATTATGGATACACCTGCAGAAATCATCACACATTATGAATTTTCATCTTTTGTAAAGTTTTGTATCATGATTAAAAGGATTTTTGTCGTTTTTAGTGTTGTAGTTAGAACAGTAAAAAAGATGGGTCTTTTATATCTGGAGAGGCTTGGGAAATTTGGAATGAGGTAATACCATGGCACAGGGTACTGTGATCAATTCATTGATATGATGTTTGTGCATCACTGCATCTTATAAACTCTGCAACTGTTAAGACCTTAGTATAAGTTCTTGAATGCCTGAACCTTTTCTCTTGGAGTCATACCTGGTTGATAACTTGCTTGTTCTCAACCATGCATTTTTCTGGCAATCTTTCCTCATTGCTTGCTTGCTGCTCATAGTTGCATAGTGATCAGATTTTGTTGGATTTGGCAATTTAACAATTTATGAGGCAATGTTATTGATGGAAACAATAATAATATTTGAGGAGAACAGTCCTTGTAACTTAATGGTGCTCCTTAACGATTTGCAACTTATCTTTGTCTATGTTTTCCATATATAAAATCCTTAACTCCAGGGGCTTTTTGTTGCCTTTTGTAACCAAAGGCTTTTCTTGCTGTCTGACTATTTTATCTGTAAGCAGGCAGTCTCTTGATTTTTTCAAATGTACTTTTTCTTTAGGTGATGTTTCCGTCTACCCTTCTTGGAACTGGTGAAAACTGGACATTGCTAAAGACTATAAGTGTTACTGAATGCTTGAACTATGAAGCAGGTTTGTCAACCATGTAATATTGATTTCTCTGGGATGCAATAGTTGGTAAATTATCATTATCTCAAATAAAAAAATAATTGTGAGGATGACCTTTAATCTACATGATGTTTTGCCTTCAAAATCTTAATTTTTTAATTTGCTACTGCAGGGAAGTTTTCCAAAAGTAAAGGCATAGGTGTTTTTGGTAATGATGCAAAAGATACAAATATTCCTGTTGAAGTGTAGAGATATTATTTATTAACTAACAGGCCAGAGGTAATCCTGTTTTTTTTTTTTTTCAGTTTTATTTTCACACTGTGGTTCAAAATATTTCATTGTGTTATTGCAATATTTAAAATGCTAATCTGGCTGGGATTATTTCAATTAGGTGTCGGACACCCTATTTACATGTTCTGATTTGGAAGCCAAACTTAACAGTGAATTGCTCAATAATTTGGGCAACTTTATCAACAGAGTTTTGAGTTTTATTGCTAAACCTCCAGGTACATCAACTGCTTGAGATTCAGCTATAGGCTTCTAAAATTATTGGTTAATAAGCTAGATTTTGGTCTTGGAAAATATGTTCATTATTACTCAAGTTAGTGGGAAAAGAGTTGCAGGCCTCTGTCTGAAACAGGGTTTGGCATTTCAAATTCATTGCTGCATCACCCCTTCTTTTATTTTTTCTTTAACGTACCCCTCTTTTTTTTAAATTTGTTTAATTCAGAAAATGCATTTCTCTTTTCAGTGCCTTTCAATGTGCACCAATCATCAAACTGATGCGTCTATCAATGTATAAATTCTAGGATTGACTTGCTGTTATTGTTTGTGCGTCTTAAGGAAAACTGGAATAACCATATCTTGACTGACAGTTTTTTGATGTACAGGCAGAGGATATGGTTCCATTGTTCCAGAGTCTCCAAATGCAGACTCACATCCACTTACAAAGAAATTGGCTGAAGAAGTTGGTAAATATGTGGAGCAGTACATTGAAGCTATGGAGAAGGTATTAATGTTTTAATAATTAATATTGTTGCATAGTGCAAACAACTTGAATAAATTCTGCTTATTATTGCAAGTTCTTTCCAGGTTAAATTAAAGCAAGGACTGAAAATCGCAATGAGCATTTCTGGTGAAGGGAATGCATATTTACAAGTAAGATTGAAATGCTGACAATCACTCAGATCCATAAATTCCATTATTGTCTTGTTATAGTTCTGCTGCTTTGAGATAAACTGCATAACCAATTTCTATTCCCTTTTCTTGTAGGAAAGCCAATTCTGGAAGCTTTATAAAGAAGACAGGCTTTCATGTAGCATAGTTATGAGGACTTCTGTTGGACTTGTATATCTTCTTGCATGTTTACTAGAACCTTTCATGCCATCTTTCTCTCTTGAGGTAATTAAGTTGCCTACAGATCCATAAGTGGTGGTCCTAGAAGTTTGTCAGAAATTAACTTGAGCTGACACGTGTTTTATTGTTATAAAAGGTTTTCAAGCAGCTTAATTTGTCTCCTGAGCAAGCTTCACTTTGTGATGAAAAAGGAGACATTGATAGGGCGAAGAGACCTTGGGAGTTTCTATCTCCCAATCATAAAATTGGAACACCAGAGCCTCTGTTCAAGGAACTGGTATATCATCTAATACCTCGTCTATTTGTATGCATGCATGTGTTTAGTTGGGTGGGTGTTTGCAATTACATGTTCATGTCTTTGTTATGTGGGAGTGGGTGTGAAAAATGGGCTCTGGTGCTATTTTTACCCTGGTTTATAATTTTCATTAACATTTTTTGATGTGCAGAAAGATGAAGAAGTGGACTTTTTTAGGAAGAAATTTGCTGGAAGTCAGGCTGAGAGGGAAGAAGCTGAAGCAGCAAAAATTGCTGAGGAACTGAAGAAGGCAAAAGTTTCAGGTCAACAAGTCTCTTCTGTTTTTCTCTTTATCAAACAAATTTGTTCTCTATCGCAAAAGCAATAGCTAATTTGCTCTTGATTGGTTATTGTGATTGTTGTGAGAAAGTACCCAGTAATTGGTTTTTAAACAGCTGCTTACATGAGTAAGACTTTTCCCTTAATGGTTAACAGACGGTGGTGGAAAGAAGCAACAGACTAAAAAACCAGCAACTCAAGTTAAATCAAAAAGCAGAGTGGAACCAGAAATCTCTATTTCAAGACTTGATATTTGTGTCGGTCTAATTAAGAAAGCTCAGAAGCATCCTGATGCTGATTCACTATATGTGGAAGAAATTGATGTGGGAGGAGAGACCAGAACAGTTGTTAGTGGACTTGTCAAGTATATACCTCTAGAAGAGATGCTGGTATTTGTTCTTACTTCTTACATATTATAATTCTATGATAATAGTTCTCACTTTTAGAAATTGTCTTTCTCTAAGCTTGTTTTGTAATTATGATTGCTTTTGTAGAATCGAAAGGTCTGTGCTCTTTGTAATTTAAAGCCAGCAAGCATGAGGGGTATTAAGTCACAAGCTATGGTTCTTGCTGCTTCCAACACTGATCACACCAAGGTAAGCAGGCCAAGGCTGCCTTTTCAATTGTGTTTCCTTCTTATGCACTTGTTTCTGAAGTTGTATGAATGAAAATCTTTCTAACCTTTGTAATGGATTTCTAACTGTTGCCATGAATTCTTGATGCCCATGGCTAGAAAACAGTGGCACATATTGCTCTTTATTTGATCCAGCATGACTTCTGTAGTGGTACTGGATTGTAGGTGTTAGTTAATTGTTCTTATATTTCCACTTGTAACTTGTCAGTAGGGGTTTGCGGTTCCTGTGCCTATTGACTCCATGGATTTTTTTTGCTGGTAGTTTCAACCATAAAACTTATGCTGTTTTAAGTAATAATAGTTATTGTGGTGATAAATTTTATATTGAAAGATATAGCCAGTGGTCACTATGTTTATTTAGTCAGTGTAGCTTGATCTGATGGCGGTAAACCTGTTGTAGAACTTACATGGTTGATGTGCTCTAGGTGTCTATGAAGAGCTGAATTTTAGCAATAGTATTTAATTTTATATCGGTGATTTCTTGGATGTTGACATGACTAGTGAAATTTCGATTTGATGGTTATTTAATACTTAGCAATTTTATCAACTCTGAATTACTTCCAGGTTGAGTTGGTTGATCCACCTGAAACTGCTGTTGTTGGGGAGAGAGTTACATTCCCTGGGTTTGAAGGCGAGCCCTATGATATCCTAAACCCCAAGAAGAAGGTCTGGGAGACGCTACAAGTTGATCTGCAAACTAATTTAGATCTAGTAGCCTGCTACAAAGATATTCCATTCACCACATCTAGCGGAGTATTCAAGGTTGCATCCATTGGAAGTGGTTCAATTAGGTAAGACATATACCTTAAAAAGTATTGATAGAACCCCAGATTTTGACTCATTGTTTTGTATTTGCCAAGTTGTGTAAAATTGATATTTCCTGATAAATAACTGTGAAATATGCTAATAGTAAGACAGTGAAAGCGCTCTGTATTGCTTCGATATAATGATTGAGTTGGATTCAGTTGGCAATTAGGCGATGAAAAAGAAATCCTGTGTTGCATCTACTATAGAATGCCTCTAAAGTTCTGAATGGGTTATAAAATTAGCTCTGTGTCAGTGCTTGTGATTTAAAACTAAAGCAAGATTAGTACGAGTTTTGGTTCATTTTGGCTCACAAGGGAGTCCAGTATAGTACTAACTGAAATATATATTGTGATTTTTGCAAAATTCAACGCTTGTAGCCAATGTATTTTCAAGACCAGGCAATGGACTCATTAATCAGTGTGTGTGTGAGTGTGTTCATACGTTACTGCTTAAGATCAAATTTGTCTTCCAAATAACGAAAATGCATTCCTAAATTAGATAAAAAATCTCATTTAATTAAACCATATATTGTTTTTACTTGCACAAAAAAAAATTCAGATGCATCGCATCAGGTGATTATTGAATTATATATCCATATTTCAGGGCATGGGTCCAAACTTAATAAGATGATAAGGTTTTATTTATTTTTTAAAAATGAATTTGAATTTTTAATTATTTGAATTAATGGATAGTCGATTTTAATTAATTTAAAATTGAAATTTAATGAAGTAAATTAAAAAAATTGAATTAAATGAATGCATTGTCCTATTATTAGAATAAATATATCATACTTAGGTTAGATGTACGATTAGAACAAGTTGACCTAGAAATCTATTCTTAATAGAATTGAAATAGTTTTGAATGCAATAAAATTTCATATCAAATTTTACAAGTTGAATCAAAATTTGACAATTGACACTACTGGAGACACACTAACGTTTGGAAATTCGGAAATCAAAAGATTGCGGTGTGTAGTGCAACTCCACGTTAGACATAGTAATTTTACCCCTAAACAACGCCACTTTGAACGTGGCACAAGTGCAGCCCATGAAGAGCTTAAAAAAAGTTCCCACTACAAGCATTTTTGAAGTTAGTTCACTAATTCATTGCCTTTTTTGAGTCAAAATTCAACAATGGAATCTGTATAATATTTTATCGAATAAAAACCAAAACCATGCATTTTTTATTCCAATTTTTTTTTAACAAAAAAAGAAGAAGCTAAAAGTGCACTAAATATAGTAAAAAAGTTAAAAAAATAATATTACCACATTATGCGGCTAATACAGAGGCGGAGATAAAGGGGGTCCCATGGGGCCCTGTTCCCCCCTCAGTTAAAAATAAAAAAATTTTAGGTATATTTGAGAATGAATATTACATTGGTTGAGATGGAACAGTTTGGCCTTACTATGTGAGAGCACGCAACTTCGATCCACGCTCCCAACATTTTTCATCCTTTTTTTTCCAATCTTTAAAACTGGGCCTTTTAATCAAGCCCATTACAAACAAACAAGATTTGTCAATGACTCTGCCCATTACAAACAAACAAGAATAACTTAATTGTGACTCTTTCTCTTCTTTCTCACGTTTCTTCTTCGTTAATTCCTTTTTCTTTCTTTTTTTTTTCAGATAACAGTTTCTTCCTTTTTCAATTTCATTCTTTCACCGATTGGCACCAGCAAGACAGCGGCAAACAAGTTAAGAATAGGTACACCACTTACTTTTAATCTCATATTTATTTTGTTGCAATTTTTTTATCTTGCTAAAATGAATTGAAATTTGAAAAATAATGAATTAAGAAATTGACTTGAATACTTGAGGACATTATAAATTTGAAATGTTTAATTTGATTTTGTAGTATGAAGTTTTTTTTTTTTTTTGAGAAAAGTAGTATGAAGTTAAATTGAAATTATTATTTTTTTGTAGTTTATAATCTGGAATTTTTTTATTTCTTTTATAATTTGATATTTTTAATGTTTAGTATTTAAGTTGAATTGGACCCCCCTTATCTAAAATCCTGGCTACGCCACTGGGCTAATAGAACCTTTTCCATTTCAAGCTAAGCCACAATATCAATTTATGTTCATTTATTTATTAGAGTGCAACAGGATATTGAAAAGTTATCTAATTAGGGTTAACGAGCCTTAAACATAATTAAATAATGCATTTAATTTTTTCCTCAGTAGTATTTAAAGTAATATTCTCAAAAAATGATAAAATTTCAATTTTAATATCCAAAAGCTTGAGTTCTGTTAACCACAATTTAACGTGTCTCACCATTTTCTTTATAGCAGCCATAATACATAAATCATTAAGCTTATAATTGAATTAAAATTTTGAAATTTTATGTGGATGACTACTTAATTAGAGTAATTTTATCTTATCTAGATTATAATTAATTTTATCTTATCATAATTGTAATTTTCTAATAATATATTTTATCTCAAACCTACTTACATCTTTATAATTTTCTAATTTATACCTCTATATAAATCCATCATAAGTGGTAGTATATATAGATCAATTTATAAGATTTTTTTTTATATTCTTCTACCTATTTCTTTATATTTACAACACGTTATCAACATGATGATCTCTAAAAGTTATAATAATTGAGAGAGAAAAATTTAATTTTCTAATCTACAAGAGAATTTTTATTTTATCTTTCAAGAATTTATCATGAATCAATGTATATTTTTTATTAATAATTATTTAATTATTTTTAATATAGTAATCATGAAATTTTTCTAAATTTCTATGAATATATGAGTTTAAAAACTCATAATTTTGAGAAAAAAATGAAAAAAAAATATGATCAAATGAGAAAAAGAAAAATCTTAGGGAAGAAATGATTTAAAAAAATTACTGTTTTATCCATAAAGTTTTAGCTTTGTCAATTCGGTTCACTTGTCAATATTACAATTTATTTTATGTAGTTTTGTATATGGCAATTTAGTTCTTTTGTCTAATTATAGTTTAAGTCATTAAGTTATTTATTTATTATTACTGTCTAAAGTTAAAATTAAACTTAACTTTAGTATATGAAAATAAAAGAGAGATAAAAATTATGGGTAAATATTTGTGTGTTGAAGTGGAATTGGTAAATAAAATGATATTTATTATGATTTAATATTATCATTTGCAATTTTAGAGTTATATTTAAACTCTAATTATAATTTTTAGTCCTTATTTATTTGATAGTTTTGTAATCTATCTAATTTATGATTTTATTTAAATTTAATATATTTACAATATTAAATCTCATAAAACTTGAATTTATTACCTTTAATATTTTTCGAATAAATTATCCGTTATGAGCACTTGATAATAAGATCACCTCGATACTGTGAATCTTAGTAATATAATGAAAAAGAAATAAAGTATCTCTGCAGAATTGTTTCAAATTAATGATTTTTCTTTTGATTATTTGTATGAGAAATTGAAAACTGATTACTTTATTATTAAGGATTTATTATAATTATTTTAGAAAATATTAAACTTTTCATGCATTGAATGTATTTCCTTAGTAGCAATACTGAAAGTATAAATTTATAAAATATTTTAAATTAATTTCTTATTTATTTGTAGCTAAATACAATTTTAACTTTTAATAAAAAATCATTAAACTCGTCCAATTTGCTTAACATCATTCTCTGAAATGAATATAATATTTTTTCAACGGGATCTTGAGAAAGAAGATCATTGTAGAAAAAAAATTTTCTTATTAATTTTGAAAGCAAAAGTACCAAAAAGATATATAGTAGCACAATTTTCATAATTTTTCATAATTAGAAAATATTTATTATTATTAACATTATCTAAAATTAATACTAATATGATATCTAGTTCTGCAAATATAGTTGAAAGCTCTAGAAGAGTCCACCTTATACTTTGAATTTGAATAAAATTATATATTGATGTTTTATTATATTTAAGTAGATTCTAAAAAAATATACATTATTTTAAAGAATATATCGCAATGGATATTTTATTAAAAGAAAGTGAGAGAAATATTAAATTTTTATTATTAACTCTGTAAATTTGAACTAGAAATTCATATTTAAGAAATTTCAAATTTATTAACTGGATTGTACTTTATAAAAAATAAAGATGGTTGAGTTACACATTTTATATCAGAAGTGCTTAGATCCTAAAAATTTTATACTTTGACATGGTTGTCTTGACAATCTAAGTTTAACTATAATGCGATGTATTGTTGAAAATGCAAATGAACATCCATTAAAAGATTAAAAAAATTAGATTATTATTTTTGTGTTTTTTGTGCTTATTATGTATTAATTGAGAGACCTTCATAATGTAAATTACTTTTGGGTGTAATATTTTTTTGCAAAGAGCATAGAGGTATTTTGTGATCTAATTTATCTACATTATTTGTCATTTCAATATTTACAATTTTAATATATGCTTTGACCCGTTGGTTACATGTTTAGTTATTGTTAACTCATAATTTGCTTCATAATTATCATATCAAGATAATTTATCTAGAATATATATATAAATTCACTTAAAAAGTATTTTATGATTATTGTATATTAATATAAATTACCATTGAATATTGAATATTTTATTACATATGTTCATATTCAATATAATTTGGTTGAATAATTATTTACTAAAATTTTATGATTAATTATTATTCATATACTTATAAAATTAAAATTTTCTATATCCGCTTAGATGCATGTTTGGATAAATATTATTATTTATATTGTACCTTTAATTTGCATTTGACTCTCTGCAAATTACAAGTTTTCTATTTTACAATTTGTGTTTAATTGATATAATATATCTTATATAGAATTTTTGATATTAAAATTTCTTGTTGCATTATATATATTCTTATTGCATCCCATTAAAAAATAAAAAAAGTTATCAACATTATCTTGATATTTGTGTAAGTTTTGATTGTCTACTATTATTAGATATTTTGAACTTTTAATGAGAAATTTTATAGAGCATGATTTTTAGATTATTAATTTGATAAATTAGTTTTCCCGTCATCAGGAGAAGACAAATGGATATAACCAAAAGCACAACAGATTAATTAAAATATGTCAATCTTGTTCATGCTTGATATGTACATAAATTAATGTGAACTTGAAGTTTGAAGAATAATTCATTTGCAGTATAAATTAGTTGCTAGATATCCTTATAGAAACTAAATGTCACTAAATAATATATTCTAATTGCTAATACTCCTAAAAGAATGATTGCCTCTATAATATATTCTATGAATATGATACTAAATAAATTTCACATATCTAGAAGCGTGGAAGACCTATTGGTTCAAAATATTATTCTTTGAAAGAAAAGCAAGTGAATAATTTCAAAATGACATTCCTGAAGATGTCAAAAGCAACATAGATCAACAATCACATATTTCTAAAGAAGTGACTCTAAAAGTAATTTCGGTACTAAAAATTTGTAAGATCTCATTAGAACTTAGAAATTTGTGAGAAAGTGATAGAATTGTTATTGATAATATGCTTGCATATGTAGTTGCTATTGAAATTATCGAAATATGCTTGAATCTAAAAATATTTAAAAATTTTAACGTGGAAGAAATTAGTCAAAATGGAAAGAAATAATTCAGACTGAGCTAGATTCATTTGATAAAAGTACAGTATTTGGACCAGTCGTCTAGATACTAAAAGATGTCAGACCTATGAGATATTATATATAAAAGAAATAAATCAAATGAGATTATGAAAAGAACACAATTTCTCTATTATGAATGCAATTACTCTTAGAATTAGTTTGACAGCCCCCTAAAGGGCTCGACATATATCATAACAACTTGCTCATATGACTCATTAGATAATGACATATATATGAAAATCGTTAAAGGATTTAAGATACATGAAATATTAAGATGCCTGAAGCATATAATATCTTGATAAATATATTATATTGAGCTTCAAAGATCCTAGTATGAACTAAAGTAATATCGACAAATGTGGTATAATTGTCTATATGAATACTTAGAAAAAATGGATATAAAAATAATTTTATTTGCCAATGTGTTTTTTATCTAGACTATAAATTTTAAATTTGCTATAGTTGAAGTTTATGTCAATTATTTGAACATGATAGAGATCTTAATTACTACTACTGCTTAAAGAAAAAAAATTGAAATGAAAGGTTTTGGAAGAATAAAATTTTATTTTGGATTTCAAAGTTCAATTTTTATCAAATGGAATTCTCATCTATTAATCATCTTATATAGAGAAAATTCTGAAATAATTTTATATAGATAAATCTTATCCATTGAGCGCTCTAATAGTTATTTGTTCTCTTGATATAAAAAAAATTATTTTCTTTCATAAGAAGATGATAAAAAATTTTGGTCCTGAAGTACCATATCTCAACGCAATATATACATACTAATTTTCAATATATTTATATACTTTACTAATATTATCAGATCACATATAATTTTTTTTTCAGTTAATTTGTTAGTATGGTTAAATTCTGCACTAAAGACATTGGAATGATAATCACTGCTGCTCCATCAAATCATTTAGAATTACTAACTATTTAAGAGCAAGTCGTAAATATTAATAGTTGAGAAACATGGTCAACTATATCAAAGGGGCATGAGTATTTCTTGTCAGAAGGTGACAAGATAACAATACTACATGCAAATAATGTAACATGTATTACACAAATTGAAGCAGGTTACACAAAGGGTGACAAAACTAAATATGTATCACCAGAGTTTTTTTTAACACTCATTAACTCACGAAGGAAGAAAAAATTGATATTTACAAAGTTCGTTTCAAGTGACAATCCAACAAATTTATTCACAAAGGCACTACCAACATCAATTTTTAAAAGGTATGTACACAATATTGAAATACGTTCATTTAGAAATATGTCTTAGTTAGTTGTATTTTTGAGGGAAAGCTATATATGAATATTACATTTTTTTTTCAACATTAAGTTTTTATGCCATTGGATTTTCTTAGCAATGTTTTAACGAGATATATTTATAGGGGTAGTTATGCAATGAAGAAGTGTTAGAAAATATATGTGGATGACTATTTAGTTGGATTAACTTTATCTTATCTAAATTATGATTAACTTTATATTACTATATTTATAATATTGTAATTATATATTCTTATCTTAAGTCTACTTATATCTCTCTATAAACCCATCATGGGTGGTGTATATGGGACAATTTACAAGGAATATAAATTCTTATATTATTTTACCTATTTCTTTCTCATATTTCTCTACATATTTCTTTATATTTATAACAAAATATTAATATATATATATATATATATTAGTTTTATGTATTTATATGATCTCTTTTACTCGGCATGAAAATCAAATCTATGAAATTGAAGGATATATTTTTAGTATAGTATATGTTAAGAGTAATGCTTGTCATAAATAAAATGCTTGTAATCTTATCTGATTTAAATCCTAAACCCTAAGCCCTTCCACTAATCAGACTTTGAAAATTTTGCATACAGTAGCACTACTTCGAAAATTTTATCCTTACAATAGTTTCAATTGGAGATTTTGCAGTTAACTATTCAGGAAAGAGTTTATAAGTAAGCGTTGAAGCTTCTCTAGACTTGTTATAATTACAAGCTCTTCAAGATAAGGGATTTTTAACTTTTGAGCTTTTTCAATGACTCTTTAAAGTAGAATGAGAATGAATTTTTAACTTGAGACACACAAAGATGGATGTTGATACTCATTGGAATTCACAAAAGTCTTTTGTATATCAAGAGTTAAAAGTCTTAAAATATTTTGATTCTTTCCTTTTTTCTGTACTTCAACTACTTAGGCTTTTAGAATCATTTTTTAGATTTGGAAGTAGGGTATAACAACTAGATGAGTAGGATAGGAACAATTATTCCACTCATCTTGAACCATCGTGGTTTGCACACTTTATGCTGTAACAGTCTTGCACCTACTTGGCATGGGCATATAATTTTATTCTATTTGAATATCATTTCGTTGTCTGGATATAGAAAGGTGTTCGTGTTTTCAGGCTTTTGATGGAACAATAATGCTTTTTCTAGATTTTGTGCATTCCTTGTTTGTCATGAACTTGGGTCAAAGAAGATGGTTCTTACCTTTTGATACGGGTTACAACAAAGGAAGAAGAAGAATAAGGGTAGTGGCGAAACCAGAAATTTACTGAGGGGGGTCAAAATTTACCGAGCAGTGGCCGGCGGTAGCTGTTGGTGGGCCGGCTGGTGGTGGGGCTGCTTGCTGGTGGCTTGGGAAGGGAAGGGGTAACGATGCCGTTTCGCTATGAGTCATTTTATAAAAAAAAATTAGCCCCTGGAGAAACGATGCCGTTTCGCCAGAGACTAATTTATAAAAAAAAATAAAAATATTTGCAGCGAGAGGTTCGTCTACCCCTTGCTGCACATGTTTATAACTCAACCCCCTTCAATTGAGAGGGGGGGGGGGGGAGGGTTAAGTTTAGCTCCACCGACGGCCAGAATAAACACCTCCTCTTTTGGACGCCGGTGAGGGGGGGGGGTCGTGTGACCCCACACGACCCCATTGTAGTTCCGCCCCTGAATAAGTGGAAGAAGAATTGACAGCAGAGAATAAGAAGAGTTAGGATAGGGAAACAGAGAATTAGAGATTAGAGTTCAGAGAGGAAATTGTAATTTTCATTCATAATATATAATCAACAATAGTTCAAAATTTATATTTGCTATTTCCTTCCAATTCAACTAACAAAGTACACATGCTTCTCACTCTAAAATTCACAGTTGTAACAGTGCAAGTTACACTAACAACTAATGTAAACTATAGCTCACTATGAGTCACTCCAACCAATACTCATCTTCTAGCTATCCATTAATTTCCCTCAATATCAGTTACTCTCCATCCATTTACAATTTCCTCAACATTATGAATTATTGTTGTTAGTTCATGGGTTGTTAATGACCTAATGGCTGATGTATAGTCGTCTAGGTCTCCTTCCACCAGGGCCATGACATTACCCTTGCCTCGAAAAGTTTCCTTGTTCTTAAAGAAAATATCAGGGAATTGGAAACGAATGAATTCTTCTTCTTCCCATGTAGCCTCTTTCTTAGACATATCTAACCATTGAATTAAAAACCGCTGCACCTTTTATTTCATAAAAAGTTTCAAATTCTCCTTGAGCAAAATTTTTCTAATTGACATTTTTTTTTAACACCTTTAAGGCATAAATCCTCTTGAGCAGAATATTAATTTCTTTCTTTGTCTTCTCCATCCCTTAAATTCATTTTTCTTAAGGCTCATTGGTATTAGAGGATTCTTAGGAGGTAAATTGGAATTTAGGGTTTATTTAATGTTTCCAAAATTAAGACTTTTGTTTTTTTTTTTTGGTGAAGAAGGATGTATTGTGGATTTTAGAGAGAGAAAAGAGGGTTTATAAAAGAAGATATCGTGCCTGATTAGGGCCAGTCACGGAATTTGAAGGGTTGAAATTGCAATATACTATAATGAGCAAGGCAGCATCTAATTTAATCTCAGAAATATAGTATAATGGAACATCTTGGTTGCATTGGTTCTGTCAATGAATAGTTGAATAGCTCAATAAATAAATAAATAAAAAAGAATTGCCGTCCAAATTCTCAAATTCCCAACTCTTAAAAGAATTGAGTGGCCACATACATTCTCCGATCTCCTCACAGAATTTGGGAACTTTTTGGACTCTTTATTTCCATTTTTTATTCTACTTTTTTCAATTTTGAAGTGTTTTCAGACAGAAAATAAACAGTAATCTTTTTTCACTCTCTCACTATCACATATGCACATCATCACCAACCATTGGCATTTAATCTTCTTTCTTCTTCAACACTATCAAAAACCTCAAGTGCGTTTTTATTTTTCGTTGTTTTTGGGCAAATTCATGTCTCTTTGAAAAATGGGTTTTCTTTAAATGGGTTTGTGATACTTGTTGGAACATTATAGTCTTTTTTTTGGTTTGTTTTTAAGAGAGAGAGAGAGAGGGGGAGAGAAGATAGTAGGAGAAGATGTCAAGCTTCATGGAGTTTTGTACTAAGAAAACAATGGTGGGTCTTGGTTTGGGACAGTTTCTCTCACTGCTCATCACTTCTACTGGATTTTCATCCACTGAACTTGCTAAGAGAGGTTTCTCTCTCTCTATTTCTCTCATTTAATTACATGTTCTTAAGTATTTTTTTGTATTTTCTATGCTGTTCTTCATTAACTGCTATAAAATATAATTAAGATTTATGCTTAGTTGATTGGTTATTTATTAAAATGAGCAATCTTTTTATTTGTTTCTTTTGAGGGAAGGCCAATCTTTTATTTTTTTGATTGCCCAGAATTGGAGGCCTATCATTTTATTTGACTTTTAAAACTTTTATTTATTTTGGAAAGCATTATGTTTTTGTTTCCTGGTGTGATGTTTAATAGGTTGCTGTATTGCTTATCTTTCTCGTGAACATATGGAAGAATTTTATCTTTTCTATGCGGAGATTTCAAAAAGACTTGAAATTATTATATTTTGTCTATTGAATGCTTGGTAATTCTCTAAATTTTCAAAGAGAGTTCAAATTATATAATTTTAAGTATTATAGTTGATTGGTTTAGCGATGCGCTGGTTAGAAAAACCAAACATGTTAAAGTAGATATAGCCAAGAGAGATAGAGATAGGTACCTAAACTGATTTTGTCAAAAGTGGTCCAAAATGATCGTATGATGTTACATTTATCAGAAGTGATAATCATAAATCGTATTGAGTGGAAAAGAAGAATTTATATAGCCGACCCTAATTGATTTGAGATTAAGGCTTTGTTGAGTTGAGTTTTCTTTTACTTTGAGATTCTGTTTAGAACCTTGTAGCTCGCTCTTGCTATTTTGGAAGATGTTATTTTCTGAACTCAAAATAAAATGAAGGAGAAAGGGGATGGGTGGAAAGAGCTTATTGTTTATGGATTGTTGGAGTTTTGACTCGTAAAAGAAGCTTTTTTAAGAATTATTTATGTATATTCCCCATTCTCTTCCTCTTCTCTTTTCTCCCGATTTCTTATTTTCTTTTTCATTCTAACAACAAATCTGAGTACTTGGTAGTTCATTCTTACTTGATCATTTATATATATTGCCTTTTCAATGCAGGGATCAATGCACCAACTTCTCAGTCTTTTCTAAACTATTTACTTTTGGCCATTGTTTATGGAAGTATTATGCTTCACCGGAAGAAACCACTTAAGGTGGCCCTCGGTACTTCATAATTTGTTTTTTATTCTTGTGTATTTTTCCCTGCTTTTTTTGGTAGTAATTAGTTTACTTCTTGTAGAATTTCATTGGAAAAGCACTAATTTTTTTGCCAAATTTCAATTATTATTGTGCTTATGTAGCTGAATGGTGTTGACTTCCAAAGTAGTGTACTCATGGGCTGCCTATTATTAAATTGGGGAATTGGTGAATGAATGTGGGAAAGCAGGGAGCCAAAGAATTGAGAATCCTGTTAGTGACATTTGGTTGTGAGGAGGGATTTTCTCATGAAGTAATTTTTTTAAAGCACAATATTTCTAGACCTGAGATGTAAATCAGTTTGAAGTAATAGTGTTTGGGGGTGATGGTGAATTATCTGAAATAATTGATTTGATGTTTTCTTTAATGCGCTTCTCTGTTTCTTATCTTGTTTTTTCATGTTTGCAGGCAAAGTGGTACTACTATGTGATTCTTGCTTTGGTAGATGTAGAGGCCAATTTTCTTGGTGAGTGGTTATCTATTGGTCAACAGTTTCTCACATTTTCGGTATCATTGTGAAGTACAAAAGATTACAGTTTTGAGTAATTAATTTAATCTTCATTCCATGGGCAGTGGTGAAGGCCTATCAATACACAACTCTTACAAGTGTCATGCTACTGGATTGTTGGTCAATCCCATCCGTTATGGTTCTCACCTGGCTTTTCTTGCACACTAAGTATAGATTCAAAAAGATAGCTGGAGTACTTGTTTGTGTTGCTGGATTGGTCACAGTTGTTTTTTCTGATGTTCATGCGGGTGATAGATCAGGTAAACAAATATTCCATGTTTAATCACCATCATTTAGTCCAAGTCTCTTAATTGGTTTCATGGTTTTCTGTCAGTGCGGATGTCTGTTCTATATTCTTGAATGGTCATTAAACTAAAACTCCATTTGTTTCTCTTTTTTTTTTCTAGAGAACATTATCTGTATTTTATAGTGTTTGAGGAACATAAGGATGTATTTCCTGTTGTTTTTTTATTTTGTAGAAATTTTCTGAGGAAATAAATAGTTGTTAGAAAATGAGCTTGCTTACTAAACAAAGTAAAACTATTTTCTCATAGAAGTAATTTTCCACTTTTATGGGCGTTCTAAAAATCTATTTAGAATGTGTTCTTTTCATAATCTTCTAAGAAATGAAAGATCTGAAAACTTGGTTCTCACTTCTTACTTCTGAAATTATTGGTCCACTCCCTTGGGTTTGATGAGTGGGCACCATACTACCTTTTCTTTTCTTTCCTAAGCACAGATTTAGCCCATCAATGCAGGACATGCATCAGCGAAAATTTATACAATTGAATCCATCCCCAACTTGAGAAAAGCTAGGGCTACCTGAACTCCTAAAGGTGTTTATCAGCTTCCTTATTTTTTTTCCCCAATTCTTTGTTAATAGAGAATAGATTTACCAAACACGTTTGATAGTCTTCAAACTCCAGAAACAGTTCCTATTTTCTGTGCAAACAAAAATATTCTTTCCTTAATGGAGAAATGAATTGTAAAAGAGAATGAAAAAGATAATAAAAGAGCTGCTTTTCACAATTGTACGCTACTCAAATTGTTTTTTTAGTAATATCCTTAAAAAAAAGGTTGTCTTAAGGAAATCAACTTTCTATTTTCAGACTTCTAATTAATTGCCAAAGGGCACGAGAAAACCTCTAGGCAAATGTGAACTAGCCCAACCAGTACTGGCTATCATTGGTTTTTATTGGTTGCCATAGAGTTTACCATTTTTGCATAATTTCTAGCTTCTATTCTTGTATTTCAAACTACATTTACAAACATATGATATCATGTCTTAACTTTTTTATATCTTTTGATATTTTACATCAAAGAAAAAGTTAATTTTTTTAGCATATTCAGAAGTCCAAAGCCAAAAAATAATTTTCAATTGATTTTAAGTCTTACATGCACATGGTAGATGAAAAAAAAACGCATAAGCAAGTCATCTTCCTCCGAAAAATTGAGTTTGAATTGGGAAATCTTTTATCTTTAAAATATATGTTCAGTTTTTTTTTTTGGGAAAACTCTGATGACAGTTTTGGATCACAATTGAGTTAAGATTTTGAGGAGCTAAGTTGCTATGGTTAAAATGTTGCAGACTATGAAGTACTCATGCGAGTGTGTGTTTGTAATTTTTTTTCTTTTAAAGGTTATCTTTCCATTCTTTTTTATTTATCTTCTGATTCTTTGAAACTTTTCTAAATCACAAACATGAAAGAACCTTTATGTAGGATGTAACAGTAGTGATGTTCTGAAATTCAGAAATAGAATTGCAGTTTCATGTCTCAGTAAAAGTCTAATTTAAGCTATGATACAGATATTTTCTTCATTTGTGATTTTTGCTTGTAGGAGGAAGCAATCCTCGGAAAGGGGATACTCTTGTTATTGCAGGTGCAACGCTGTATGCTGTCAGTAATGTCAGTGAGGTAAGTCAATTTGCATGTATTTTGGGGTTGCTAGTATTTTAGGACATTTTGGTCTCCCTATTGCTATGCAGCACGTGTCCTATCTCTGTTTTCTGGAAGAGTTTTCTCTGGTTTCCCTATTCCCTAGTGCTCTGTTTTGCTCCTTTCCATCCATGCATTTTTGTGCTTTAGCCATTCCTTCTACTATTTTCCTTCATGACTAGTGAGTAACCTGTGTATTGTGCAAAATAATATTAAGAAAATTGCAAAATCAGTGAATAAATTAAAATTGACTGTCATTGATCTCAACCTAATGTGAAAAGAATGAACTTGCCTTGCCTATCAGTATTATAACACATTAGTTTCTCTCATGTGGCTAATTTATTAACCTAACACTTAAATCTGTGAAAGTCTTGCAAATATGATTGCTAAACTCCTAAACCGTTCATTGAATAATCTTTGACTAATTACGAATCTTTCTTAAATTCTAAGCGAAGAAAAAAAGAAGAATGATATTGCCCAAAGAAAAAATACTGGTCGCAGAGCAAGAATTTGTGGACATTTCAATTGATAAAATACCTCCTATTCATTTAAGCTTTTTTTTTTTTAAACACTTTCTCTTTTTTTGTTTCCATAAATACATTATGACTTTTTCTCATAATCCATCTTTTCAGTTCACAGAGAAAAACAATATTCTTTTTCTAAAGAAAAACAATATCTGGTTTAAACGTATAGCACCTGTCCTTCTTTAAGGTGAAAATTCGAAGTCCAAATATCAACCATTATGATGAGGACTAAGGTGGATGCGAATGAGGCTCAATTTTGGTTGTACAATCAATTACTAGAGAAGGATATTCATGTAATAAGCGCTCAAGGAGTTCTCTGGTTAGGAAAATTTGTATTTATTTTCATTGATTTGGAAATCCTTTGGAGGCCTTAGAGTCTACTTCATGTGGAAGGTGAAACATGCTTTAGTGGGGTAAAATCTCTTGCATAAGAAACAGCCTCCTCCAGTTTCATGACTTGACTTAAATGGAACTTTATGCAAGTCTAACACACTGAATGAGCCAGTAGATCGTACAAGGATTGTTTAGTTCTTATTGGTGCCTGAACTTTGTAAAAAGTCCCAACAGCTTAGGTTTATTATTTTTTTTGTAATTTTTATGCATAGATCTCAAACCCAACTATTTTAGTAGTAAAATACAAATTTCAAAGAATATAATGGAAATATATTTTATTGCTAAAATGTATCATTTTGCCTTGGGAGTTTTGAGTTGATACCTAATGTTTTAAATAAAATATCAATATTTATATTTTGGATGCATGATATAGTCTTCTTCTTAAAAAGAAAGAATCCACATAAATTATGTTCTCAGTAAAAAATGGAAGATGATCATGAAAGAAAAGGCAAAACATATTACTCTATTGAATAAGAGGGTAACTTTGTCTATCTCAATATAAATAAAGATTTTTCTCTTTCAGTATCACCACCCAAAAGAAAAGACCAAATTAAAATAATGATTATAATATCTGAGTATTAGCAAACACCAATGTAGTTTAGTGGTCAGTATTGTACAGCGATCTTTTAGCATGGAGCAATAGCAATGCACTGCTATTGATATTATCATGCCACATTAGACAGGATAAGCATGTGGTTCAAAATAGATAGAATTAGTAGCACTTTCTCTTAAAAAGCATCTAAGAAGACCCTTGATGATTGCAAAATTTTAGTTTGTATGGAATAAAAAGAGTACATAACAAGAAATTTACATTAAGTTGAATATTATGAGAGAGCTGTAATAGACTTGAAGTCAATCTAATACTTCTTGATTTGTCACATTTGAAATTTGAAATTGCAAATGGTTATTCAGGTATTGGTTTCATTTTTTTTTCCTTTTCTTTAATAAGTAAAGTTCCTTGATTTTATTGATCAGTAGAGCTATATCACTGGAGTTTATTGATTAGTATATCTAGATCACCAGTGTTACCTGGTGGGGGCTTAAAGTAAAATGTTTTAATTAGTTGGAACTTTGTTGCATATTGCACTCATATGAATGGTATATATCAACATTTATTTTTCTTTCCAAATGTTGTGCAGGAATTTCTTGTGAAGAATGCAGATAGAGTTGAGCTCATGTCCCTGCTGGGCATTTTTGGTGCTATCATTAGTGCTATTCAAATGTATCCTTGACTTCAGAGTCTTTGCTTCTTACGAGAATTAACTCTTCTAGTGATGGGGAGTTCTCTCATTACTCTTGGTTAAAATTTGTAATCTTTCTTAAGGTGATCTCTTTTTAAAACTTGTGTTATTCTCTCTCTGCTTTGTTATCTTTGCTTATTGACGGAGATGAATGAGAAAATAAGAAAACGGAACATTTTTTATGGCGTTCCTTGAATTTGATTAAGATATATCAATTGTATTAAATTTTTTATTTATGCGATCCTAGTGTCAATTTGTTTTCCTTAATGATGTCTCAATAGAAGCATTCTCGAGCGGAATGAGCTTAAATCTATTCACTGGTCAGCTGGGGCAGTAAGTTCTTATGATCTCAATTGAATTTTAGTAAAATGATTGAGATGGAAAAATCATTTAAGAGAAAAGTTTGAGTTAGTTTTAACATAGTTTTCTTCATATAATTAGTTTTAACATAGTTTTCTTCATATAACTGTTTTCAGGCTCTTCCATTTGTTGGATTTGCACTGGCAATGTTTCTGTTCTACTCATTTGTGCCAGTCCTACTTAAGGTATGGATTAGAGCTAACACAGTAACTTTTTCCTACTAAATTTCTAAGAACATATCCTGTCATTTGGAATTTCTTTTAGCTTACATATGTCTATTAAGCTTAGCTCATTGTTTAGATTCTCTTTATTAGTGAAGGAACTTAAGGATTTCTTTTTTGTTGCACCTCTTACTGATTCCAATTTTCAGCATAAATTTAGTAGTCATGTTTGTCAAACTAGCTTCTGTTGTCCTATGCCTTACCTGTGGAGAATTTGTATACTTCTTTGAGTTATAAAATGGGAACTCAATAAGGTGCCCTTCTTTTTTATAAATGGCAATATGTTAAACTAATAATAGAAATATGAGGAGAATTCTTGAATTTGAGTTGACAGAGGTATTTAAAACATGATATAAATGTCAGCTGATCTGGTTCTGTATTGTATTTTTAGCGTACTGATATGATTTTTCCTTTTTTTAATCCATGTGATTAGAAATCATGTAGTTTTTAGAACAAATAAATGATTTTTTTACCATACAGTTATCACTAAATCATTGGGTCCATAAAGTTATAGTGATATTTGTTTGAAGTATTTGCTTAATATTTATTTGAATCATTTTGCAAAATTTGGAAAATTATTTACTATAGCAGCAACATTTCAATCTGGTTCCATACATGGTTTCTGAGTCCAAAACTATTATTTAAAATCCCAATTCAAAAGGGAATTTTCTTTTTTCTTTCTCAGTGATTAACAAGAACATTTTGAGAATTCTTAAGGATATTTTAAACAGTGCATGTATAATCTCAAATGAGTATCCTGACTCCTTTATTTACAGATGAATGGGTCAACAATGCTCAACCTGTCTTTGCTGACATCAGACATGTGGTCTGTCTTTATTCGCATCTTTGCTTACCATGAGAAGGTTTGTTAGCTAACCATATTTGAATCAATTATGTGAGAATTGAAGTACAATCTATGTCCAAACTCAATGGACTTTCCCTTGTAATTTGATACTCTTTTCAGGTTGATTGGATGTACTATGTGGCATTTGCTGCTGTTGCTGTCGGACTGGTCATTTATTCAGGGTACATGTTTTTGCAGTTCTCTGTCTTTGGTTGTTTTGTCATAGTTTTCATTGCGAAGGACCAACGGCTGTCCAAACTTGCTGAAAAACGCTCATATGAAATGATGTTGAGTAGATTACTGGTGAATGGTTCTCACCTTTCACGCTAGTTCATTTCTCTTTCTTGCTTCTTCAAAACTCCCTCAAGAACAGAATAGAAACTTTTGTGCAGAGTTAATCATGGCCATGGATTTGACTGCATGTGCACAGAACTGAATTAAATCAAATGGTCTAAAGTCAAGTTACAAATAGGATCTCTGAAATTGCATTATTCCAGATTTTTTCTTTTCCATGGCTTGGACTAATGATATTGGAATTTGGAAGTTTGGGATTTGCATATATATAGGAAGATTTTTTTTTTCGAGTTAATGAGGTAGAACGATTTATGAATGGACATAAAAATTTTAATTTTTAATTTTATTTTTTAAGAGAACTAAACTAAATAACAAAACATTGAAACTAAACCCGCAACTTTCACCGAGTAGGTAAGTACTCCACCCTCTATGACCCTTGCGGCCTACTCCAGGTTGCGAATATTTTCTAGATGATATGGTTAAAGAATTGATGAATTGAGAAATTGTGATTTCAGCCAGATAGGCTTGTGAATGTTAGCTCAGTTAAGCCTATAAAATGTATTTTCGAGGTTCTAGTCAACTAACTTATTTCTGCCATATTGAGTGTGCCGTATTTTGGTTCATGTGTGCAAAAAATGTGTCATTTCATTCCTTGGTAGTCCAATGGTAAGTTTATTTACAGGGGTGACAAGGAAGAGGATCAACACAGTGCTGATGTTGCGGATGAAGAGGCTGAGCGAAGCAAACATTTTGATGAAGAGGCTGGTTCTGGGAACCGCAGTCAAGGAGCTTTAGCAGGCAGCTCAAAAACAGGGGAAAATAGCAAGGCTGACCATGTTAGCTCAGGCATTCGAGTAAGGCAAGAGAATGATAATAAAAATGTAGGAAAAGACAATGAAAATAAAAACGTAGGAAAAGACACACAAGGGAAGAAATTATAAATCACATCAGCCTTTTGCAAATAGAAGGTCATACATTTAACTTCTGCTGCTCCAAAAAGTGTGGACGCCAGCTAGTATTCCATCAGCAAAGGGTTGAAAAAACCGAAAAATAAATCAACATTTTGCAGCATGAAAGAACTGTAAGTGCAGAACTTGAAGAGAACTTTTCTTTTTATCATTCTTTATCTTTGCTGCAAAATGTTATTTAGATAACTAGTCGTCATCATTTAGTAAAGTTTTGAATGTTTGGTTTTAGTTTCATCTAACTTTCATTAAGAGTTAGAAAGTGAAATTGTTTTCCACATGAGCCATGAACATAGCTCAAAGCAAATCAAAGACCAAAATTGAAGCCTCATTCAGTTAGTTAACAATCACTTTTCATGGTATGGTACTCTTCACCTCATTCTAGGGCAATCAAATTGTGGGCATTTCTCCAAATGCAGCCAGAGTCAATTTTCTGAAATATATGAATGTTCATCCACATGTAGAGGGAGCAAACAGGTCGTTTTAAACTACAGTTCATGGCAAATTGCTTTGAGTTACAGGTTTGGATTGAGCAACAACAAGGATTTATGATTAAGTTGTGGGTTTCAGGTTAAGTTGCTGATATTAACAGTTTTTTTTTTTAAAAAAACCTAGAAGACTTGATTGCTAATTTGTGAAATAAATTACATTTGTTTAATAGTTGAAATTAAATAAATTTAAGTCATAAAAATCACATTTAGATTAAACGAATCAAGCAGGCTATTGTCCAATATAATGTTCGCTTGAACTTAGGTGATTTTTAATTTAATGCGGATTTTGAATTGTTTGGTCAAATGGATCCAAATTGAACTTTGGGATAAATTACCTCAAACTATAGAAGCCTCCTCTGCATTAAATGAATTATACAATTCATTTTTTTTATTTTCTATTAAAAATAAATTAAATGAGTTATTATTTTTGATTTACCGCAATTTTATTCTTTCAATTGAAATATAAAAATATTGTGTACGTTATTATAACTTACCAATTCTTGAATTTTACATAGTAAATAGCCATAGCTTTTTTTATTCTTTTAGTTTTTATATATTATATAATTTCACCCCAGTTTAATTCTACAAGTATTTAGTTTTAGTAATGCAATATTCGAGAATTTTTGAATTTCAATTTTAATCGGAGTCAAATTATGAAAAAAATTAACTGTAATTTTTATCATCATTTTTTGGCATATGAACTTTTAACATTTGAATTTTATCTTGACAAGATGCATAATTTGACTTCTGTACTTTACTCTTTTTTTTTTCTAATGAACTTTTTTGCTTTAATTGTAAGATAATAAAGAATTTTACATTATTGCCCATATTAAGTTAATCCTTTTTTAATAATTTTTTTTGACGCCCTTATAATAAAGGATTTAATAGAAAAAACTAATATAATATAGTGGTCAAAATGATACTTTTTGTTTTCTTTTTAATACATGAAAAAATAAAATAACGCAAGTTTCACGGCACTAATATTTGAATGTGTTTTTGCATTTTAAGATCATTTGAATATGAAAATATTTAAATGCAATGACTTAATTCAGCCTTTGTCATAGAAAATTGCAACAGCTATATGAAAAGAATACGCATTGCGGTAGAAAGGTAAAGAGTGAATGAAGTGTAAAGAATGCAATATTAAAAGTCAAAAAGACTGCTATTTCATTCTTAAGAAATTCAAATACATGAGTTTATTCATTTAGAGTTTTAATAAAATCAACCTAACATTACCCCCAACACTTAATAAAGGCTGACACCTTATTTTAAAAGTATATATACAAATTTGTTAGTACAAAGGAAAAAAAAGCAAAAAAGCAAAAATTTACAGAGCTCCATCAGATTCAAACGAAAAGGTTAATGTAAAAAAAGAAAAACAAAACTTGAAATTTATTTTAGAATTTGAAATTCTCTCATTGGATAAATTAGTTACAACAGCCGAACTAAAATGTGTCGAAGTCTCTAAGTCCATCACCATGACTTCTAAATTTCTTGCGGCGAGACCTTGGAAACAGCAGTTGTTGAATCTGCTTTTCAGCAGCTGCTTCACATGAAGCCTGCATATCAGGTAGACAAGTTCAATGAATTTTAGGTCTTAAATAATTTGTATTGTAATCTGTTGTTCAACTTTCATAACCAGTAAGGTTACTAGTCAAAGGAAAGATAAATAATACCTTTCCATGAAAGTTGATGTTTCTTTTATAGCAAAAGGAATTCATTAAAAATGAAGTTAAGATCATTTGAGAAAGCAAGAAGAATGGGATTGAATAATAGCGCCAAAGAAATATGGATCTAGCAAATCAACCAAAAAACATCCAAGAAACACCTACAGATCAATTTAGAAAGCTACAAAAGGACCACCTGGCATTCTGATAATCTAGCTGGAGTACACAGTAAATACAATAAATTTTCGAGGATTCAGTAATATGATTTCCAAAAGTACAGGTATGTTGACGGGAGGATCTAAATCAACTAGGGTGCAAGATTTGGAAGAGACAAGTTTTAGGATATCAATTCATGTTACATGTTAAGTACCAATAACAATTTGTATCTTTTAGAGTCAAAAGAAGAATATGCATTGCACATGAGCAAGGGCCACTTGGAATAATTGGTTGTCTAGGTACATATATCTACCAAAACATTGCAACAATGTGGTTTTTGTATCATGCTTTCTGCAACATCTATAAGATATGAACAATTCAGATACTTAAAATTGTATATTTGGCATCCATATCAGAAAATCTATTTACTGATATTGCCTGACTAGGAAATATAGTTTAATTCAGTATTTTAACTTCACATTGATTACTCACCTGGACTTTGAAGGGAAAACGATGAGTTCGCACTTCAGCCCCAGAGAAAATTCTGACATCTATGCCAAGGCTATCAACCCCAATCAGATTAGCTCTCTGCTTAAATTCAGAAGGTAGTTAAAACATATCATCAAAATATAAATATAGTATGCTTGCACATATGTGTGCATATGCGCAGAAGGTTCTCATATATGGCATAAAAGTACCCTGCATAAAGGTACATGGATATTGCAAGGAAGCCTCCAACATAAATCCTAATTCAAAGAAGAGACAATGAGCTATTTCTACCAACACTTTAGCTAACTGGATTATTTTGTTCTATTACATGATCCATAGCTTCTCAGGACACAACATCCAACTTTCAACCACAGCCATTTGAAGTTTTTGTAGGCTGGAAGCTGATTTCATTGTGTTGTAATAAATGAGGAACCAGAGCACTAAGAAACTTTCAAGGAAAGTTGCTTTTGATGCATAATTTGGGCATTAAGTGCATTTTATCTCAGCATAGAGGTTGGCATAGTGATTAATTCGAATAGTGAGGATGTGACCATGTCATTGCCTTGAAGGAACCACGACTAGAAAGATGATTATTCCTAATACACCTAAGACAAGGTAAGTTCACATGCTAGTAAAAGAGTGTGGTCATCAAACAAAGAGCAACTTTCCTGATTCAGAAAAAGTTGTTTTGGTGTCTAAGAGTATATCACTTTACATGTATCTAAATTTCCGAAGATATCTCCCCCACACTTTGGCGGGCGGGGGTAGCAGCGGAAGCAGGAATTGTAGAAGGGAGGGGGGAGGGAGGCAAATTTTTCAAACAAAAATGTTACAAGTGAATTTAAAATAAAATTAAACATTTAATATTATAGTAAAATTTGAAGGGGAGCCTTGGCGTAACGGTAAGCATTGTCACTTTCTGACCTGAGGTCACGGGTTCAAGTCGTGGAAACAGCCTCTTGCAATTGCAAGGGAAGGTTATGTACAAAGATTCAATGAGTCTGACCCTTCTCTGGACCCCGAGCATTGCATTGCGGGAGCATTTGTGTACCAGACTGCCCTTTTAATATTATAGTAAAATTTAGATTTTTGTTATAAATTTCTATTAAAAAATTTCTCTAACAAAAATTTATATTATTTATTAAATTCTAAAAATTCATTAAATTTTTTATATGTTTTTTTCATTTTAATTTTTTGATCCATTAATTTATTTACAAGATTTTATTAAATTAAATTTTATCAAAATACTATTTCAAATGAGAATATTAATTTTACCCAATTTATAATCAAATTGTAAAATTCTAACACTAATATAAATATCTAATAACAAAACCCTAAATACTCACTGATAAAAAAAAAAAAATATATATATATACATATATATAGTGCAAAAAGTTAATAATTTATATATATAAATATATATAAAATTTTATATATATATGGAGTGGGGTGAGGGGAGGAGGGGTTTATTTTCTTTTCCCCCCTCCCCCCTCTAAAACCGCCCCCAGTGTTTTTTTTTTTTTGGAGGGAGGAGAGTTCCATTGTCCTCTCAGGACCCTCTTGACTGAGGCTAATGATTCAGTTCTGTCAACTATCATTAGAAAGGAAAAAAGAACAGCGTACATGAAAGTTGTGTATGTTTTTGCCTCGTGTTTTCGCATTAGAACAATGAAACAGATCACCAAACACATATGAAAAGCGTCTTCATAGATTCAACCAAAACACAAAGCTTCAAATAAATTCTACAAAAGTTAAAAATTGAAAATAAAAATAGAAAGGTGGCATTTTGAAAGAATTACTACCTCAGCATGAAGACCTTTTTTCTTGCAAAGAGCTTTAAGAGCAGCATTGCACTTTATTCCCTTCTCGCTAAAGTGTTGAAGAATTGTTGGAGTAGAGTGTACAAGGTCATCAGGTTCAGCATCTTGAAAATCTTGCAAACCAACTACAGACTGCCGTATTCAAACAAAATGCAGAATTATAGTAAAAAAGAGTTGAAATTCAACATGAGGACAAAAAATGAATAAACAAAGCTAAACAACCATCTAGGTCATGAAAACAGGTGACCACATGCCTCTTCTCACTTCATGTTATCTGATTCTTATATGTTCTTATATATGCCTCTTCTCACTTCATGTTATCTTTCCTTTCTTTTTTTCACCTACCTCCCACCGCTTCGAAAGAATTCCATGCCAATAGTCACATGTGTGCTACAAATATAACCAGGAATAGCATTATGTACATGCCTGAATGCCATATACAGAGAACAGCTCTATGCTCACAATCTCCAACCGGTAGAGAGTTGAGCCTCTGCTGTGTCCATCATTTTTGGAGCTAAAGCTCAAGAAATCAGCATCTAAACAAGTTAAAAGGACAAATAAGATTGAATAATCCCAAAAGATATGACAAGTATGCTTGCAAAATAATAACTAATAATAAAGACAATGAATAATGAAAATTTTCCTATTTAACATTGAAATCTATAGTAAATATAGCATTGTCATTAATCATACTAGTTCCAGATATCAAGCATGCTTTTCAATTTTCATCCCAGGAAATTATTTAGTGCACCGTCACTCACAGTCAAGTGGACTTCACCCTGAAATTATGGTGGATAGGTCCTACAACATTGTGAGAGATGATGCACTATTTGTACCCAATAATTTGCTCTCATCCTTCACACAGCAAAAATAAAATTGAAACTGCCACTGAAGAGGATTGGCTGCACAGCATGCCATGCTAAATGCTGAAAGATCAAAATGCTAATGAATTCATTGCAATGACATAGATGACTCCTTTTCAGAGACATCTCAACAAAATCACACAAGCAAAATCCAAATCTAGCAAAATTGAGAGCTTAAGATAGCAATAGGTGCAATTGCCAGAGTCCTAGGAGCATCGACCAGATTTAATTATCCCAATAACCTCACCACCATGATTCAGTTTAAGCTACGCCAACTAAGATGGTTAAGTTAGATTCATTTTAGTTTCTTAGTAAAAATGGATGATCGTGTTCTGCCAAAATAAGAGAATACTAAGCCATGGAATTCCTCAATTCTAACACAAGGCACTTATTATATTAATCTAATACATTTTGCAAATTAAATGTGACTATTAAGCATGGCCACAAGATACCTTTCCAGTCTGAATTATATTCATCACTATCTTCACAATTAAACAATCTTCTCAAGTAAGATTCTTCATCGGCAAAAGCAGGTCTGAGGCACCCCACAATGGAAACACCATTTGATGGGTAGTCCATTTTTCTATCATATTCCATATCAATTGCCTGCGAGAATCAAAATCTTAACACATTAAAAAAGTAAGAAACAAAAGAAATTTCCAAGCTCCTCCAATCAAAGATAATCTACATAGTGTTTGAGTAGCAGAGTTGAACAGAAAACAAAACAAAGGAATTTTAGAATTACAGCTTTGATCTATGGTAAAATAAAATGACACAGCATCCATTTGTTTAGTGCAACAGACGGACCAGTGATCCACTTACAATTATCACAACTACAAGGCTAACCATGTCTTGGGCCACAATGCTGGCTATCAAATTATAACAATCAGAGCAGATATTAGATTTAAACTTTGCTCAGCAAACTCGAAATAATAATTAATAAAAAAATGCAAGTAACTTGAACAAGACGGAAGAATGTCTATTTTCTTTTGTTCATAGTTTAGTCACTACAAGAATTTCTGATGGCCATCATAAGAAGTAAAAGATTATAAGAATTGAGAAAATATGAAAGTTTAAACATAATATACAAAAATAGTCCACTAGATTTTTTGTGCAACAGCTGGCTTCTAGGTTATTTATGTATGGCAACAAATAAAGCAGGTGCATAGATGTTGCCCATGAGAAATAAATCTGGAGCATTTTATTTTTCTAGCATTAATAATATAACACATTTCACTACATACAGAGGAAACCTTTATGGAAGTCACAGAAACAAGATTTTGAATTTTTAATATTCATATCTAATAATTAATAAAAGAAAAGGAAAACAACTGTTATGTGTCTAATCCTACTAATAAACAAGCATGAAACGATTGTATTCCTTTACACTAACTCAATTGCCAGAAAAGTTGCCTCATACTACCATTTTCCTATCAGCTAGATTTTTCATAACAGCAACAGTTACAAATCAGAACCCAGGTGTAATGTTTTCACATTTTTGTTCTTCACACAAAAGTAAGTGTAAGAATCTATTCCGTTATTCATGTAATCATGAGATACCTTATGAATGCTTTCTACAGATATTCCATCTTTTTTCCCATTTTGCTTTTCCTTTATGTTATTAACGATAGGATGTTTGCTAGGAAAAATAAATAAATGGAATAATTAACCATTATTCTCACTGTGTCAAGAAACATAACCAATTATATATGATGCTAACCGAATTATAATTAATTTAAATGCCATGTACTTACCCAATTATATATGATGCAAAGCAGTTATGGCAATGGATAAGAATAAATGTCTTTGAAGCTTGAAACAAAAAACTAATGAAACATTTAAGGAGATGGAATATCCTTTTATATATATATATATATATATATATATCTGGATTCCATAGGCCATGTCCAAGAAACTGGCAAAAGCAATCCATTAACCAAAAGAAAAAATGAAAATGTTTCTTTGAACAGCAACGCTTTTTTATATTAGCCACATCAACAAAAAACATGCAAGATGCATGCATAGAACAAAAAGCCTTAATCCCAGGCTATGTGCACCAGACCTATCAACTTTTGGTCTCCTTTAAGAAATTATGTCATGCTCATCCTAGGCCATCAAGCAAAATAATTCGCTAAAAAACTGACAAAATAATATGGCCATCATATTAACCAGTGCTTCAGTAAAACATTTCAGAACAAAATTTAACAACAGCTGCACAACCCAAAAATATATTAAACTGAAACACCAACAGTCATTACAGTCATCATCTTCACATTTCATATTGATTTACATATCCAAAAAACCAGTCAAGAATGGTGAAACATTCTCATCTAAGTTAGAGAGAAACAATTCTCAACAGGAAACCAAGATTTAATCACCTTTGTCAAGCACTTGGCAAAATAAATAGGATGAATCCAACTGGAAGTATCTGGCATTCCCCAATCAACTGAAACATCAGACACTTCAGCTTCCATTACCTATTAAACATTCATGGGTATGAAGTACGAAAAAGCACAAAAAGGAATGTACAAACAATAATCCAGAAATGAAGAGAAGAACCAACCTCAAAATAATCATCACCAAATGGAATATCATCAGTACTGCCAATGTCAAAAACATTATACTCACTGGCTTCCCTTCTATTCTCATACATCGGAATATCAATCCCAATTAAAGCATTCTGAAGATAAAGTAGCGTAATTAGAAAAGTGACTCATGTTCATGCAGCTCAAGCTACTGCATAAGGGGGGAAATAATAAATATCTTAAATCATATTGATGTCGACCAATGTAAAAGACAAAATAGTAAAGGTTGCTGAATACCTCCAAGATATACAACAGCAAAGATATCTACAGTATCCAAATACTTATAGTAAAACCTTTCAGTTTCCCAAATAGAAAGTAATAGGCTTCAAAGGTAGCAAACTCCACGTTCCTTGTCCGGGCTCTTTAGCAGTCTTCTAATTCCAATTTTTTGAGCTATAACAAATTACCATTGCCTAATCCAATATCTGAGATCCTAACCACATTACCACCTGCTTTGTGCCTCAGACATCAGGCATGAAATGATTTATTTTTTTATCATCCCCACATAAAATGATTTCTCCAGTCATAATTATTATTCAGCAGACAGCATTACATTTTAGACTACATTTTATCGGGTAAATATAGACTGAAATATGGACGTCACTGTCAGGATTTATTGTTTTGGAACCTAAAAAACAATTAACACTAGTATGTCAAGTGAAGCCTAAGCAAAAATATTAAGATTATACATTCCCAGCTATCTGCTGCATAAGTATAGAAATGAATATTGAGGTGAAATTCAGAGACAAGGAATGTGCCTCGACAGCCTTTGAAGTGTAACCCTATAAACATTGAACAACAAAGTGATTAAGCAATGCTAAATAGCCAACAAGAAGATTAAAAAAAAAGCATTCTTGACTGCAGGACTGCATCAATTTTTCTGTACAATTCTGTTTTCTAAATTTTGTTCACAGATAAGCCCTTAAAGTGAAGAACATTTGCATTCTCCACCTAGCAAATCTTTGATGCAAGATTGTGTTGTGGACAAGCTAAAAAGAAAGAACTAAGGTGGATAATAACTTGTCACAACTAGAAACATATAGAAAATATGAGCAAGAGATACAGGGAAATGGAAAATGGAAAATGGGAAAACACATTTTCAACAAAGTATTAATAAACTTAAACTATTCTATGTTTAAAAAGGAACTTAAGGTACCATCCAGGTTGCTGGGCTTCTAAGGGTTTTAGTTTTTTACACGAATTCGCCTAAAATGTGCAGTGTTCTGCAACTTGTACAAGCACTATGCAAAGATGCATTCACTTCAGTTATGGATAAACATTTAAAAATCAAGTATATCCTCACCACAGGATTACTAGCTCCAGGATCTTGCAAGATATTTCTATGATCAAAAATCTCAAAAAATATATCTGAACATACAATGAAAAATAAAATAATCAGGTGATTAGAAGTTAATATCATTAAACAACCTCCAATATGTATATTACAACCAGAACAGACCTCCAAAATCATCGACAACATACTGAAACTGTGCCCAAGAAATTTGTTCATGCGGTTCACAATGTACTGTCCCAGGAAAGACCAGCAAAGCACTGCTGTTAGCCTGCGGCAAAATGAAATGTATGACTATGCATTCGTAAAAAGAGAAAAACATATATAAGTGTATCGCTTATATGGCTTAATGAGAATGTTGATAAATATGGAATTTTAATTTTATCACCACCGTGAAATTATGCACACCTCGACAGTTGTCCTTGCTATTTCAGCAGAGGTGAGCTGGGTTTCTCGAATCCTTCTGTTGTCTTTAATTTCTTCAAGATGATGATAACTTTGATGACTTGTATAACTAGATGAATCTGGAACTGAATCTGAGTAATCTGCAGCGACAGAAACTTTCCAAAGACAATGATCCCGTCCCTCAGATGACAACTGGAATTGTGTATGTGTTGATCCAAAAGATAGATTCCTGTGTCTGAAATTTAATATTGAAAAAGAAACATGATTTTTCACTAAAACATGCTAAGAAAAAGTATTTTATCACAGTGAGAAATTGAGAATATATTGAGAGACCTAGGTAATAAGCCAGCCTTCTCAGAGGCAATATTGGAGGACCAAAGATACTGAAATGCGCATGTCCTAATATAATTTGTGAATATCTAAAACTACTTACAAGCACGATGGCTTAAAAATTAAGGTAAATCTAAATCAACCTTTTGAAATTTGAACAGGAGTTTCTACTTCCTATATATCAAAGAATGAAAAAAGAATATGCCTTATTCTGGAAGAATCAGATGCTTTGCGATCAATAGGAGATTTGACCCAGAAGCTTGTGACCCCATTCGATGTGGAGCAACAGAATCCATCAGCAGGACATAACTGACAATTGGAACGACCTGAAACAGGTTGAAAAAAATGTTATGAGAAACACAGTGAACTGATTGAAAAGCTGAACGAAGATGCAGAGAAGAGAGAGTGGGTTTGAACAGATAAAGCTAAGTTCCCACCTTACCAAGGACACAAAATCGCATTCAACTATATAAAATGTTACAAAAAAGATCAAAATGACTTTCAATACGACATATAATTGAATGTGCACTTCAATAATTCATTAGAAAGTTTACAGTGAGCCTCATTCCTTCTAATCAAGTTAAATTAAAAACCCAAATTTGATTATCTTTTTGTACATTCTTCAGCATGTTAGATTAAAGATATCTCTAATTACACAAGTTCGAAACAAATAATTTGCATTTGGGGTTCTCGTCAATAATTAAAATACTGCAAGCCAAAACTACTCAAAAGTAAATCTTCTGTAAACTAACATGAAGGTTCTTTTATAGCTTGCAAATTGATATGCAAACTTGACAAATTCACTAACGAATCACCAATTGGCTTCATAGCTTCAAGGAATTTCATATTAATACCAAAGAATCCATATTTAATTACATCCGACATATCAATCAGAAAGTTAGAAAAAAAAAAACTATAGTTGCAAAACATGCCACCTACAATTTCGCACTTAAATTACAATTAAGAGTTCCAATAATTTCAAACTCCAGCGTTTTTTCTCCACAAACAGAATTGAAATTAAGCAAAATATCAAAATTGGCTATTCTGAAAAACATCAAAAAAAAAAACAAAAAAAAAGGTATTTGACAAATATACAAAAAACAAAGAATTTGAATGCATCATAAGAAATTTCAAAAGAGAAGAAGAAGAAGAAGAATGAAAGGGAAGAGCTTTTCAGTGGGGATTACCAAGGGAGAGTGAAGCAGCAGCTGCGATCACCATGAGAGAGAGAAAGAGAGACTTGTGTGTTGTGCACGTGCAGCGCGTATGAGACAGAGAGAGAGTTAAGAGAAGAGCAGTAAGTGAGATCAGATGCGCAGAATATGACTGACTAGATACTGTGATAGTTTTGTTTGTTTTGTGTTTGTGTGAGGTTTCAGTGTGATTGGCCCATCAAAATCTTTGCCAGAGCTCCTCCTCTCCTGCATCCACATAATTATTTTCCTTTCTTCATTTTGCCCTTTTCTTTTTTCTGTATTTCATAACCACAAATTTAGTACAAAATTGAAGATTAAAATTGAAATAGTATCACTATGTAACAAATTTTTTATTTTTAATTTTTTAATCAATTGGCTATTTTTATTGATATTAATTCCAAATGATAATATTAAATAAAATATAATTTATCTAATATACATAAATAGTAATAAATTCTTTAATTTTATTTAATTAAAAAAATATAATCAAAATTTATATTTCATTAATACAAAGTCTATTACAACATCCCTTCTGTCATCAAATGATAAAAAATATTTTTCTTTTATCTATTTTAAAATATAATTTTATTATTTTATTTAGATTATAATTATATTCATTTTAAAATATAGTCTCATTATTTTATTTAAATTATAGTTATATTATAAATTAAATATTATGTTATTATTTAAATATTTTATAATCAGTAATATTATATTTAATTATTTATATTTTTTAAATTATAATTATTTTTAACTCGATCAATAATTATTTTAATTTTTAATTTTTATAATAATAAATAGTTATTTAATATAAATGGAGGATAAAATTTATAATTTATATAAAAAATTTTATCTGGTGAAAAATATTTTTATTATTTTAGGACGAAGACATTAACATTTTATTATATATTTTTGTAAAATAATTAAATTTTTTTTGATAAAAAATAAAATTTTAAAAGAACATGATAAGAACTATAATTTTTCAAAAAAAATATATAAATTTATATACTTTTTTTTCATCTTCTTACATTAGAAATTATTTTTTTAATAATTCAAACATTTTTAAGGGGGGAAAAAAAAAAAAAGAGGAGCTGAGACCCCCAAACTACACACAAACGAATACAGCCTATCGCACGAAACACCCAAGTTAGATACCAACAAAAGGTGGTGCTTCCCATGCCAATCTTATAATTAAGGGTTAATTATACTGTACAGGGAAATTTTTTTCCTTTTCACAAATACTATATGCGGCTCATTTTCTTCAATTATACTTTTTTTTGGAGTTATATTTTTTTATTTTTTGTATTATATTTTATTTATATTGTTATTTAAAATTTTTTTAATTTTATATTTTTTATACATACATAAAAAAATTAAATATATACATAATATATATACAATATATATAAAATATACACTCAATAATATAAACTATATCTACATATCTATAATATATTAACAATATATCTATAATAAATCTACAATATATCTACATAATATTTTTAATATTTATTTAATTTTTTAAAAAATATCTACACAACATTCATATAATACTCAATAATTTTTACATAAAATATACACAACTTAAATAATAAAAATATAACATAAGCATAATATTTATAACACATCTACAATACATCTATTATATATCTATATAATAAAATTATGTGTATTTTTTTATATTTTTTATATGTATAATATGTAAAATTGATTTAAAAATAAATTTAATAATTTTTATTAATATATTTTTGCATGTCTTATTTTATTTTTATTTATTTTGAGTGTTACTTATTTTTATAATTAAAATTAAATTTTTTTTATAAGAAAATTGTGATTTTTATATGATGAAAAATAATTTAAAATATTAATTTTTATTATTTTATTAGAATATATTTATTTTAATATTGAAATTTGAAAAAATAAAATTTTAAAGTAAAATATTGATTATAGCGAGAGAATAGATATTTTTGAAAAAAAAATTATTTCTATTAAAAAATGAGATATTTTTTAAATAGGTAAAATATTAATTTTTATTATTTTATTAGAATATATTTATTTTAATATTAAAATTTGAAAAAATAAAATTTTAAAGTAAAATATTGATTATAGCGATGGAATAGGTATTTTTGAAAAAAAAATTATTTCTATTAAAAAATAAGATATTTTTGAAATTTTATATTAATATTTTATAAAAGTATAAATATTTTTAATTTTTATAATATTTTTATAATAAAAGTTATTTTTTAAAATAGTTATGTAAAATCATTTAATAAAATTCACACTGCTGTAATTAACATTCAACATAATAAATTTGTCTAGTACCACAGTCACTACATTTAGGACTATAAAATTGGAAATTCGAATAGAATTATTTGACCAAAATTACTAGTTGAGTCCAATATTTTATCTAAAATTTGATGAAACAAAAATAGTAAATTCATCCACTCCTTTAATTAAAAATTTAACAAAGGCTTAAAATAACATAGAGAAAGGAGAAAAAGTTAATTTTATAAATGTGATGAACTATATACAGCTGACATCAATGGGAAGAAGCACTTTTGGCTGGAACTAGTGACAAAAGTGATACATATGTACTATACTTAGCATGCTTCTTATCCTCAATACAAGCATGGCTCTGAAGATGTAAACAATGGAAGGGTGAGTGGGGTTGCTCATCGATACACCATTAGGGCCGCACAGACAATCATTGAGCACATGTAGCATTTTTTTCGCTTTCTTTTACTCCATTTCATTTTCAAACACTGCTTCCTCAACCATCTTTCTACTATCCACCTAACAATTACCCCCTGTATTATTACATATTGCTCCGTAGTTCTGAATCTTCTCTTTTCTTTTCACTTGCTATATCCACTTCCAATTTCTCAATGCCTAATTTTAAATGAGAAAAAGGAAGCCCATTTATTAACTTTTTAGATTAATCAAGGCTTGCAGTCGTTTAGATTCTATGATTGTTTGCTTTCCATCCATTTAAGTCCTAAAATCATTCAAGTTAAGCTGAACAAGAGAAGCAACATCCGAGAAGTTTTAAGATCTACATGAGAAATCAGCTCAATTTGCATCAGTGGCTGAGATTGAATTTGACTTTAGGTGGTTTGAGGCTAGCAGATTAGCTGATATTCGAGCTAGAGCTAGTCCAGATGAGACTGTCATTATTAAATTGGTGTTTGAACTCCCCAATTCCTTACAAAACCAGGAGCTATTGATTATCCACATTGCAGGATATAATAAAACAGAGATTTTGTTTATTGTAGTGCAAGAAGTGAACAATGATATTCCTTTTTTACTTGGATCGGTTTGCTGAACCAAAGGGTTTTTGCATCATCACGGTATTATCACAAAGAATGAACTTCGAGGTTTTGTTGTGAATATTTAACTCTTTATTGTTGTTTTTTTTTAATTCATTAGAGGTATTAGTTTGCTAGATTCAGATGACATTTTGCTCTTAAATAGATATGTTTTTAATTTAAACAATAAACACTGAACATACTACACGTAAGTGAACACTCTAATGAAAATTAAAATTTAAGTCATCTAAAGGAACATATATATAATAATTTTATTAGCATATTTCAGCTCTCACAAGATTTTACATGGATAAAAGAAAGAAATATTGCCTTTTTCCTATATACAAGATAATGAAAAAAACTAAAGCACAAAAGACTAATAAAGTTGCTTGACAAAAGAGAAACAGAGGAAATTAATAATTTGATTCAAGCAAAAGAACATTCAGGAGGGAGTCCTTGAGGGAAGCGTTTGGTATCAGTGCAATAGTTATAAATCATGTATTTCTTTTGCACCCATTTGATTCTTGCTTGGCCTGTGGTGTCCAAAGATTGTGTAAGCCATGAGTTATTGGAGGAATTCTTGGAGGAACAAGAAGATGAGCCTGCAGATGACCAAATGCAAGCTTGAGCATTGAAGTTTCTGTAAGAAGCTGTGAAAGGTGCTTGGCTCCAATCTGTTTTAACAAGTCCACCTCTTGTGGCCCAATCATCTGCATTCCATAGGCTTGAATATATCTGCATTGGTTGGCTCTTTGGAAATGGGATGCCACTTGATTCCAAGTTCTTGAACTCTCTAATAGGAGTCCCATCCACAAAGAAGCTGAAAAAAGACAAGAATAATTTCATTAGCAGGACTAATTAAATGAGATCCCATATAATATATTAATTTAAAACTCCATCTGTCCCAAATTTATTTTCAAAATTTAACATAATTATATAATGAATTATATATTTGAACATTATTTATATTAGAGGTAAAGTTTACTTTTTTTTTTCATAAAACAGAGTGGGAAAACAAGAAAGTTTTCATTTTGCATTTTATTTTGATTACAAAAGGGCTTTACTTGACTGTTTCATGAAGAGTTTTATGAGGGTACTGTGCATGAGAAGCTGCAAATAAACTGACAGACTATGAACTTACATGATGCTGTGAGGATTCCAAAGTACAGAATAAGTATGGAAGTCCTTGGTTGGGTCAAACCAGAGATAGAATTGCTGCTCTCTGTTTCCTTTACCTTGAGTGAATACATTTGTATGCATAATATAAGGCTCTCCACTAAGATTACCCAAGAATTCAAAGTCTATTTCATCATGAGCTGACCCAAGTGAAGATAGCTGCACCATCCAAAAAACCATTAAAAAAATCAATATTAATAGCTTTATTAGTTCAGTAGCTAGTCTGAGTATCTGCTTTATAATATGTTTTATAATACAAGAATTCTTGAGAATTTCGAAAATCAAGAAAATAATTAAGGGTGAAAAATTCTTTACATAGTAAGCAGTGACAGTTCCAGCAGAATTTCCAGGGACTAGTTTAAGTTGCATATCAATTTTGCCAAACAAGTATTGGTTCTTTGATTTAAAGCCTGAACCAGAGGTTTTGTCAAGAGAAAGAGTAAGGAGTTGGCCATTGTTAAGGATTTTGGCACGCCCATCTCCCCAGGTTACGTCAAAATTTTGGTTAAAGTTGGTTGCAGCAGACGAAGCAGCTGCCAATAAAGAAAAGATTGCTACAAAACCCACAAGCATAATTGTTGTAGTTGGGAGTGGGACATTACTGCCAATTGTGAAACTCATTATTATTTGGTTGGAGAAACAATTGAAAAATAACACTTTAGTAGGGAGAAAAAGAGCTAGTGATGCGCATGCAAATGGTTTAAGCTAAATATATATATAATGGAGACCAGATAGCTTAGCTTTATAAATAAATAAATAAAGTATTTGGTGAAGATTTCTTAAATTGAATAGTTTGGATTTCTAGTCTTTCCTGTCATGAAATATACAACTCAATAAGTATTAGATAAATCAAATTGAGTTGAGTCAATGAAAATCATGTGCATATATATTCCTGGTTTGATTATTCGTGGACTTAGTTATTATTTCTTGGAAATAACCAAACCCAATTATTTAGTTTGGTTTTGGTTTGAGATAAATTCAAATTGAATTGTTTGGTCTTATTATTTGGATGTGGGGAAGTTGATGTAGACTGAAATTTTTCAATGGATGTAATGATTTATTGTGTTATAAAATTATAAAAATTAATTCAAAAGAGTACGTATAGATATATATATATATATATTTGTTTTACTATTTTTTGACTTGGTCCATTTAATTTTTCCTAAAGAATTATTTTTTTCATTTTATAATAATTGTGTTATTTAATTGGACGAATTTAATTGGACGAATTTAATTTTTGGGAGAAAATATGGTGTGAAAGAGTTCAATTCATGATTTAAATTGATGAAACCAACATGGATTTTTTTTAATCAAAAGAGAAACATTATTTCTATAAAGAAATCAAAACAATTACAAGAAAAAAAGCAGAATCAACTACCCGCCGATGAATAGACCTCCCCATAAACCCTAAAGCCTGGAATTTTTGTCTTTTTCTTTGAATCAAATTTGAATGAAGTATATAAAAAAAAATATTAGGAAAATAACTCCGAATATAGTGATTGCATCTAATTTAGCCACTCTTACTAGAAAATGAGTAATTAAGTTAGCAAGTCCATTAATTCAGTAGAAAACTATACGCTGAACCTTAGAACTTAAACTTAAATAAACTTGAACTAAGAAAATATTGAATGAAAAAGAATACAAGACATTAGAAAGTTTATGATAATCCATTTCAACATTATATTCTTCATCTATGGTTGATATGGAAATTCTTTTTTTTACTGATTAGGGTTTGATTTTAAAAATCAAAACTTAAAAGATAATTAATTGTTCAGATAAAATATGGTTTTAGTGAATATTTGTAATCTCACTTGATCAGATATGGTTAGACTATTTATAAATTGTTAATTAGGCATAATTCAGTTGGCCATCTTACTCCCTTCAAGGATGGAGGAAATACAAGTTTTTGGTTTAAAAAATTTCTCATCCGTTAATATGAAAACATAACAAACCTCAAATCCAATTTAAAATTGAAAGTAATGAATGGTACTATATATATATATTATAAAGTCTTGAAATCTCTTTTAATACTGTAATATGAGATATTAAACTCTAGCATATTAAATTCACATTCATCTAATTGCATCGAGTATACTAAATAATGTTTCAATTTGATCCCTTATAAATAGAAGTAATATCCAATAAACCATAAGAATATATGAGAAAAATTCCACTTTAATTAAATATAAAATATATAAATGATTAATAAGAATATATAAAAAATTCAATATGATATCATGCATATGTATCTTTCATACTTTCAATTTTCTCGCCTATGAAATGTTTCTTAAATTCTAAAAATTCTTTTTAACCCAATCCCTTCACATAGAGATGAGCAATTAAATTGACTTACACTGGCACAAAATATATAAATTCAATCGATTATGTCAGTTTAAATAAATTGAATTAGTTGATTTCGATTTAAAATTTTAATAAATTAATATTATCAGTTCAGTTTTGGTTTGCATATTTATAAATCAAAATCAATCGAATTTGACAGATGATTAATTTTATGAATTTTTCTTTTTTTCAATAGTCAATCTTAGAGAATAAATTCTCTAGCCTAATTGATGATAGTTAAGTTAATAAATTTCTAAAATTCAATTAAACCGACGGATGTTCATAACATCACATATCTCTCAAATTTATATTAAAAAATTTAACAACCCACTTAATGATTTTGGGTAAAAAATACATATATATTTGGAAACACCATTGTTGTAATTATAAGGTAATAGTACGTACTAACACAAAGGTGGAGCCATAAGATTAAGACAAGTAAATAAATAATGTGGGTAGAGTTGTTGGGAAAATATGCAAACGTCTAAGAAAGATGTTTTAGGTTGACTTGAGTTTCTGGGTAGGGGACCTGAGAGCTGCTATAATGAAGATTGGTTTTTAGGTCTTGTCTGCCCAATTGTTTGTTTTGAATTTTTTTTTTTTTTTGTGTTAAGAAGTTGTATACACAGCTGTCTAATGGTTGTTTCCCAATACTCTCTCAATTTTATCTCTTTGGTGCAACTTGTTAAACAGATTAATAATGAGTTTATACTGTGTAAAATGATTGTTTAGATGAGTTTAAAATTATTATTTTTAACATGAAATAGCATTTAATTCGTTCACGCGCATTAGCAAAATTCTTATCTGCACAAATAAGACTTCTTGTAGGATAAGAGTTAATAACTACTACACTAATTTCTTAGCTTCAATCCATGTTCTTCGGCTCATCTCCATAATGGCCATGTCCTATTGCTCAGTTTCAATCTAAGTTCAATTCTGTTAAATTTTTTATATTATATTTTTTTATTATTATATATCTTGAAAAATTAATTCTCAAAACTATATTTTAAGATTGAAGCCTATTTTTATATTTATCATATCACATTTTTATATTTTTAGATGTGAGATTACCTACATTTTATCATATTATATTGTAATTTCAGTGGCGTAACCGAATTTAGACGAAAGGGAGACAAAATTTTTAACTTACAGATAAATTTATATTCAATTTTATTTTTATATTAAAAAATTAATATTAATAGTTGGTATTAATATTTAAATTCAATTTTATTTTCTTATTAAATAGTTAGATATTTATTTTTTTCATATTTAAATGTTACTTTAAAAATTACACAATATATGTTATTTTTTAAATAATATTTATATATTTTTTGATATATTTTAAAAAAAGCATTTAAACTAATTATTTTTTATTTTTCTAAAAATATTAATTATTTTTTAATAAATTTATTAGATAGAATATTTTTCATAAAATCAAAATCTCAAATCCCAATTTATAATCAAATTCCAAAATAATTAATCTAATCATTAAAACTCCAAATTTTAATTCATAATCAAATTTCAAAATTATTAATCTAATCATCAAAACTCCAAATCTCAATTCATAATCAAATTTCAAAATATAATTAATCTAATCATCAAACAATAAATTAAACTTTAAACTAAACAATAATTATTAATTTTTATAATACTCAATAATATTATTAAAATAATAAATTAATAATTAATTTTAAATTTATAAAATAACTAATATTTAAAAACTAATTTTAAAGAAATATATATACTTTAATATAATTAATCTAATATCTCTATATCTCTATATATATATGTATATAGATTGGGAGAGGGAAGGGAGTCCAGCCCCACTAGTTCCGCCCTTGGTTAGTTCAACAAATTCATCTTGACAATAACCATGTCCGGTTAATTTAAATGCATGCCAGCTCTCCACTTTCTTATGTTCTTTAACTGTTGGATTTGATGGTTTGGCTCATGAACTGAGTTTAAATTTTTATTTTGGATGCAAACAAATTTTTATCTATGTTTTACACACACATATATAGTGTATAGTAACCCAATATATGCAAGGGATTGTAAAGTCTATTTATTTAAATTTTAATTAAAAATATAACATTAAAGTATTAGTTATAAATTATCAAAATTAGTCGGAAAAAGGTTTTAATGAATTTAAGGGAAATTGAGGAAATTAATTTTTTTTTATTTTTTTATTTTTTTCTTTTGTCTTATTATTGTTAAAATAAAGAAAATGAGAGAAATATAATTTCAATTTTTTTTTCTATCCGTTTCCTAAAAAAAAAAGACTTAAAGACAAAATGTTGTAACTTTGATTGGATAGGAAGGTAAATTTAATTCATCACATTAAGTGAACCCATAAAAAAACCAATAGTATGAATATAAAAAAAGTAAACGCCACAAATTAATACATGTAAAGTTGCTATTGAATTTTAAAAACTGAGTGTTTATTTAGTAATAGATCGAGAGACCATTTTCAACTTGACCAATTGAGAATAGTTTCTAAGGGACTGTTTAACAATAAATGATTGTTATTTTTTTTTAAAGAAACTCTTAATTAGTTTATATACAGTTTATAAATGGCTAAAATCAAGGTAAGGGACAGACATACTTTCACTATATATGTAGAGCTTTCACAAAGAAAAAGAAAAAGAAAATCATATATAATAAAGGCAACTAAGGAATAGGGCTTGGCTACGTAGAGCATTCAAATGTCCAATTTCAATCAATTATAAACATTATTCTAGTTAGTGGATTAATTTTATTAGATAATAATGGAGTTATATTGTAATATCCCAAAGTGAGTCTAGAAGTTTGATACAATTGTTGTTTTGATTTGAATTAAATGTATATATGTTTTTGCAAAGGGAATAAGTGTGTTAAGAGAATGTATATGTTGTGTATATTGTAATATATATAACATATAAAGTGGTCAAATGGAGAGTCAAGGTAAGAAGATATTATTGTTTGTGATTTGTGCAATTACCAAAATGGGCATATATAAGACAAGAGTTAAGTTAAATGGATGAGGACATTTAGGTAATTGTTGTGTAAGAAATGCATGGTGGAGATTTAAAGAGATAATCCTTTGTCTTTTCTTCATTTCTTCTTCTTTTCTTCTCTATGGTTGGCCGGCTATCTAAAACAAAGAGAGAGCAAGAGTGAGTTATTATTTTAAACATCAAATTGAAGGGTGAATCAAAGGTTTGAGTTGGAGATTTGTGAAATCTCTTCAATTCAAGTAAGTACTTTCTTGTTTTCCTTTGTTATTTTTGAAGTTGTGTATGAAATGAGTTTTGATTTATTGAGATTATGATTTGGTGTGTTTAAGATGTGTTTATGATTGTTGAAATTGATTGTAAGTTAAAAGGTTGAATTGGTGTTGGTGATGGAAGAGTAAGAGTGTGTTAAGTGAATTCTTTTTCTGTTTTACAATTAGTAAAGGCTGTAACTTGTATGATTTTTAATTAATTATAGAAAAATGTTCTTGAAGTGAATTTTTGATATGTTGTGCCTCTATGAGTCTAGAATGACTGAAAAATATGTTGATTCGATTTTGGAATGGTTATGAGTTTAGAAAGATTATTGTTATTAGAACTGTTCCAGCAGGTACCTTAACTGAGACAGCTATATTTCGAGATTTTTAATAAAATGTAGAAAAATCATATTCAATTGAATTTTGGATATGTTGTTGCTTAGTGAGTCTAGTATTTGAGAAAAATAATTTGGAACCACGTTGATTGAATTTGATTTATGGAATTCACAAAGTTCAGAACTGCTGCCAGGATGCAGGGCAATTGGGGCAGTCTGGTTAGGTGAACTATTTGACCAAGATTTTGTGTTCAGTTTGATCTGAAATTTTAAAGGAATGATTTTAAGATAAAAAACTAAATTCTGTAAAAATTTTAGAATTTTTAGTCAAGTAGATTATTTTATACAATTTTTCAAAATAAGGATAAAATGGAGTCTAAAACCAGAATGTACTATTCATATGGTCATTTTGCTAATATTCCTTTTGGATTAGGGTTTGAAGAAGGTGATTTGCCCTAGTTTGAGAAGTGAGAAATCTTATGAAGAAAGGATTGCTTAGAGTTGTGTGAGTGTTCATAAGGTAAGTACCAATACATATGATTGTATTTAATTACATAATTTGAGGCTTAACACATTTGTTTGCAAATGTGTTAAGTGATCTATTATATTGTTAACATAATTGGACTAAGGTGATGATTGAATGATGTGAAGGATGTGAAGATCCTTAACAAGGTAAGCATAAACCCTATTTGATTGTATATCCTTATATGTCTTTGAACATTAACACATCGGGATGAAAGTGTTAAATAAGCTATTATATTGTGAATGTAAATGAAGAATATATATAAAGGATGAAATATGAAATGGGAAAGGTAGGAAGAAATGAGGATCATTCTTAAGGTATGTGCAATTTGTTATGATAAATGCTCTAGTAATGAATGATGTTAATGTGTTTTGAGAAGTGAGAAAATGTTATGTTATATGCATTGTGAATCTTGTGTATGGCAATGTATTATATGAATAATATATTTTGAAATGTGATATCAATGACGCTATATGTATCATATGGATTGAGATATGATATGATATGAAGCCATTGTGATTGGCTATGACAATTCAATTGAGATATGTGAGGCATGTTTGCCTATTTGATAATGATGGAAATGAATTGAGAAAGTAATGTTAAAGGATATAAATGAGCGAACCTATCTGCCTCTTGCGGAACCATGCGGACCCAGAGAGCTGGGCAACTGAGCTTGGACTACCGACCTGGTTGGGGAAAGGTTCGATACAGTGAATATTATATGAACCTATCTGCCTCCTGCGGAACCATGCGGACCCATTGGATGGGCAACCGAACTTGGACAACCGACCTGGATGGGGAAAGGTATGTTACTGATAATGTTATACGTGCCTTTTTGCCTCCTGCGGACCCTTGGGATTGGAGGGCAACCGACCTGGTTGGGAAAGGGTACGTATATAAAGTCATGGTTGTTGGCTATAGCGATGAACTTGAAGGAGTATAATGAATGATGATATAATTATTGAAAGTCGAATGGCATATTAGTGTTTTGGGCCCGAGTCTGTCTTTATTGTCAATGTGAAATGCAAGTATTGAAATATTGATTGTGAGTATTAATAATGAATTGTGCTTGGTGAATTGTGAATAATATAATGTTATTAAGTGTAATATGTAAATGAATTGTGGTTGATGATAAAGGTTGTCTTTATTGGAAATATGATTTATGATTTATATGATATGTAAATTGTGTATTGCAATAATGAGTGATATGATGTGTAATGTGTGTATTGCAATAATAATTGGTATGATATGTAAAGTGTGTATTGCAATAATGGTTGGTGTGGTATATATATAATGTAGGGGTATTAATATATTGGTTTTGAGTATTGGTGATGCATTGGGGTTGGTGATAATATTATGTATATATATACATCATATATGAAATTAGCTAGGATATATTAAAGATAAAATTAAAAAGAAAAGAAGATATGATAAGAACTAATTATATATTGAATCGATGTATCATTATATATCAATACTTCTATACTATATGTTTATATTTTATATTTGGACTACTAAGCTCTCGGGCTTAGCGCGGGTGTTTATTCGCGCAGGTATATAGATGGAAGATATGAAGTCTTTTGTTATGCCACAAGAAGAGTAAAGTTTGTCGAGACCAACTAGAGGGTTATGCATACATGTATAATTTTTTTTATTATGATGTATTTCTGACAAGAGTATATTTATATGTATAAATGAAATTTTGATAAAGATAATATCATTAAAGGTATGATGATTTTGTAAATGTTCCTTAAATTTATGTATTATGGTTTGAACCCTATTAAAGGATTTTGAAAATGTAACGAAAAGTGACATCCTTATACTTTATATACTTACTGTACGTATACCAGGTGTATGTATAGTACTTATATGGAATATCGGGGTGTTACAATTGTTTTGGTATCAGAGCTTAGGTTCGAGATTCTCGGCCTAAGTGAAATTAAGAAGAAAAAAAAATTTTGAAATGCTTAAAATGAATTAAAAAGAAGAGTTTTGAAATGCAATTGGTAATACATGCATATGCATTAACACCTAGGTTGGTCTCGGATGTGGCATTATATGATGTGGGATAAATTTGAATTATATGAGATGGATGTTAGTGTGTGAATGATGTTTTACATGGAAGTAAAGCTAGAAAAAGAAATGATATGGATGTATATAAATTTAATTGATAAATTAAAAATGAAAATTTATACAAGTAAGGTGAAGTGTTAAATGTGTTGAAGTATAAAAATGAAAGAGATAAAAAGGAAAATAAAGTGGAAAATGAGTGAGAAACAAAATTTAGATTTGAGTATGTACTCTTCCTTTTACACTTTGAATCTCTTCATATTAAAGTTTATGTTGGGTTTGTTAGATAGAGGAAATAATGTTGGATTGCAAATATTGAAAGATATGTTATTGAAATGAGAAAAGTATGGTTGGATATTGAATGAGTTGAGTAGTATAGATAAAATGTGACTATTTAAAGTTTGGGGTATATATATATATACAAGGTTCTATTTAAATGAAAAAGAGATGATATTGATTATGTAAGAATATAAATTGGTATTATTATTTTAATGTAAACATTGTGAATTCAATGTTAGAAATGTGAGATGCTTAGATGTTGTGAAAGTTCATGGTAATGGTGATAATATGTGATATTTGAGATTTTTCAATATGAGCTTCATAGTTGTGAAAATTATATGTTTTGATATTGCTTTATGATATATATATATACATAAGATGTTTTTTTAAAGTTGGTATTAAGAAAAGATGAGTTTGGAAAATTAAAGCTTAAGCGAAATAGTAAGTTGTTAAAAGTAAGTGTTTGAATCTTCACTTTACTATTAAAGAAGCCTTAATATTGATTTGCAACAGAAAAATAAACTATCCTAAGCATTTCAAATGTTTGGGCCGAAATGGTCCCAAAGTGACAGCTTCTGGACTATTTTTGTGGCAATTGTTTGGGGTAGCAAACGAATGAATTTTTCAACGAAATTTTACATGCAATTAGTGAACATATAAAATAAGTTTTCTGTAAAATTTCAGCCAAAAATAAGATCATTTACTTGGTCAAATGCATATCTGAAGTGGTCTGAAATTTTGACGAAAATCCAGATTTACTATTCATTTGGTCAATTTGTGATCCTTTGATGAATGCTTTGAAATATTTGATAAAGATTAGTTAAATATTGATAGTTTAATGTAGGTTAAATCTATGAGCTTGGTGGAATGGGTATTATTGAATATGAGATTACTATGAATATGATAATGTGATTGATAATATGAGAATGATTATGATTGCATTGACAAACTTGTGCAAAGCTAGGTCATGTGATAAAATTGATAGTGAGAATTGGATTGAGCAATGTTGGTTCAAGAAATTGAGATTTGTGATAACTAGACTTGGAAAATGTATAGATGTTAATGGGCTCAATATGTATATGATTGGATGTAATGTACATATGTATAAATATGTGAGTGATATATATAAGTTGAAGGGTAAACAAATGGGTATAAAGGTGGTATACTAAATGCATTTAAAAATAAATGTGAGAGAGATGTCACCTTAGTAATGTGACTAAGATTTTGTGAGGTATTATTATAGTAAGAATGCATATATATGTTGAGTTGATAAATAATTTAAGTCATGTCAAAAGGAATAAGAATGATATTGTTCAATGAATAGTAACCAATGCTAAATTGTGTTGATGGTATGTAAAAGAGGATTTAAATATAATTGTATGATTGTGGGTATGCATGTATAAGAAATGTGGGAAGTAAGTTACATTGTGAATGTGACCTATGAATGTGAATGTGATATAACTACTTGACTAATGGTATGGAAAAATGATATGACATGTATTAGTGGACCTATGGGAGATTAGGTCTTGACCTATGTAAAGTTAGATAATGGGATGAAATGAAGAGTGATAAAGGATTCAAGTAATACTGGACGATGAAATTGTTATGATAATAACTGAGCTAGACTATCATAAAATGTTTTCCGGTTCAAAGATTATGCACGTGAAAATATTCTATGTATATGTGTACAATATCAAGAAGAGTATAATGTATGAAAAGTTCTACAAGAAATAGATTAGAAATGGAGTAATGAATGAAATTTGTATATGAGTAAATGTTGTGCATAAAAGTGTTATAAAGAATATTGTTGACGTGAGTTAGGTTAATGATGATCTCGTAATTAAGAGCAAATTGTTTTGAAACAAAGTTGAGATATGTTGACTTTTGGAGATAGAAAAAGTATAGAAAAGGAATATGTAAATTTAGTATTGTAATTGGAAATGTTTGAAGAAGAATAATAGAGGAGCAATATTGAATTATAACTACAAACGTGACCATTAAATATACTCTGGTCGTATGATTTGTTAGTGTAATCGGCTGGTTAATTTTGTATCAGCAGATTTGGGCCTGAGATGATATGATTGTAATATTATTGAGGGTGAGGTTGATAATTGTGTTTCAAGAAACATGATTAGGAGTTATGAATGGTAGAATTGTATCTTATTAGTTTTATGTTATAAATTTGTTTATAATTATGAAAGTATAGAAAGAGAAGAAAACTGTGTAAATGTATTGAATTTAGAAGAATGGTTAGAAAAGTGATTATGTAAAGATAACAATGATATGAAATATGAGGAAATATTAAAAAGGAAGAAATATAAAATGTAATTGAGAGTTATACTGACTATGTTTATGGTATATAATAAATAAATGATTGGACTGGAGGTTTAAATGAATGAATTATAAATAGTAAATATGGTATAAAATGTTTATGAGAATTTGTGGGAATTATATTAAGATAATTTGAAGTGATTTGTTATCATAATGATTCGATTGAATATGGATCTAGAGAGATTAAAACTTGAAAATAAGTTGATTGTTGGTTTGGATCAAGTAAGATGGAGATATTTGTATATTGTGGCAGATAGATCAATTGATCGGGATTTTGTTAAAGTTATGAATTATGATTGAGATTTAATGTGTATAACGGTACAAGGAATATAAGATATACATGATAATATATATGATATAAAATTTTAAAGTGTAATTGGGCATGAATGAATGGAGTTATAGTAGTGTATTAATATATGAGTTAATTGAAAAGCATGCTAGAGAAGTAAATCAGTTGTGAAAAATAAGAGTTTTGTTACCCATTGAGGTTTGATAAATGTCTTTTCTGAAAGTGATGGTAAGGAGGGGATAATTAATATAAAGATTTATGGTTTTTGACAGGATGAGATGTCTGTAACTGAGTTCTTTTTATAAATATATATATATATATATATTTCTTTGGGATGAATATATTAATTTTGAGACCGATTGTTAGTTGTGTTTGTAATCCTGATTGTTCTTGTAATGCTGTTAACAAGATTAAGGATTGTCAATCTTCTGAGCATGTTCCGCATTTGTTTTTAAGAGGATTGAATAAAAGTTATAAACAGTTAGGTCTCAGATTCTTTTAACGGAGCCAATGCCTTAGTTGATTAACATGAACATCAATTTGTGCATTCTGAGAATCTTTTTCCTGGTGATCTAAATTCTGTTGCTCAATCTTTGCTTATAGTGAATGCTACTAATGCTAGGAATTCTCAGTCTGGTGAATATAGGCAGAATATCAATGCTTCTAAACAGCCAGTTTGTAAACATTGTAATCTTCTTGGGCATAATGTTCAACAATGTTATAAGATTATGGGTTATCCATCTGGATTGAAGTTGAGGGCTAAGCAAAGGTCTTATGTCTCGAAGGTTAATCAAGTTTTTATTTTTATTTTTTATGAAGATCAAGATGATGTTTTGTTAAGAATGAATCGTTATTGTACTGAATAATTTCGAGGACGAAATTTCTTTTTAGAGGGGGAGAATTGTAATATCCCAAAGTGAGCCTAGAAGTTTGATACAATTGTTGTTTTGATTTGAATTAAATGTATATATGTTTTTGCAAAGGGAATAAGTGTGTTAAGAGAATGTATATGTTGTGTATATTGTAATATATATAACATATAAAGTGGTCAAATGGAGAGTCAAGGTAAGAAGATATTATTGTTTGTGATTTGTGCAATTACCAAAATGGGCATATATAAGACAAGAGTTAAGTTAAATGGATGAGGGCATTTAGGTAATTGTTGTGTAAGAAATGCATGGTGGAGATTTAAAGAGATAATCCTTTGTCTTTTCTTCATTTCTTCTTCTTTTCTTCTCCATGGTTGGCCGGCTATCTAAAACAAAGAGAGAGCAAGAGTGAGTTATTATTTTAAACATCAAATTGAAGGGTGAATCAAAGGTTTGAGTTGGAAATTTGTGAAATCTCTTCAATTCAAGTAAGTACTTTCTTATTTTCCTTTGTTATTTTTGAAGTTGTGTATGAAATGAGTTTTGATTTATTGAGATTATGATTTGGTGTGTTTAAGATGTGTTTATGATTGTTGAAATTGATTGTAAGTTAAAAGGTTGAATTGGTGTTGGTGATGGAAGAGTAAGAGTGTGTTAAGTGAATTCTTTTTCTGTTTTACAATTAGTAAAGGCTGTAACTTGTATGATTTTTAATTAATTATAGAAAAATGTTCTTGAAGTGAATTTTTGATATGTTGTGCCTCTATGAGTCTAGAATGACTGAAAAATATGTTGATTCGATTTTGGAATGGTTATGAGTTTAGAAAGATTATTGTTATTAGAACTGTTCCAGCAGGTACCTTAACTGAGACAGCTATATTTCGGGATTTTTAATAAAATGTAGAAAAATCATATTCAATTGAATTTTGGATATGTTGTTGCTTAGTGAGTCTAGTATTTGAGAAAAATAATTTGGAACCACGTTGATTGAATTTGATTTATGGAATTCACAAAGTTCAGAACTGCTGCCAGGATGCAGGGCAATTGGGGCAGTCTGGTTAGGTGAACTATTTGACCAAGATTTTGTGTTCAGTTTGATCTGAAATTTTAAAGGAATGATTTTAAGATACAAAACTAAATTCTGTAAAAATTTTAGAATTTTTAGTCAAGTAGATTATTTTATACAATTTTTCAAAATAAGGATAAAATGGAGTCTAAAACCAGAATGTACTATTCATATGGTCATTTTGCTAATATTCCTTTTGCATTAGGGTTTGAAGAAGGTGATTTGCCCTAGTTTGAGAAGTGAGAAATCTTATGAAGAAAGGATTGCTTAGAGTTGTGTGAGTGTTCATAAGGTAAGTACCAATACATATGATTGTATTTAATTACATAATTTGAGGCTTAACACATTTGTTTGCAAATGTGTTAAGTGATCTATTATATTGTTAACATAATTGGACTAAGGTGATGATTGAATGATGTGAAGGATGTGAAGATCCTTAACAAGGTAAGCATAAACCCTATTTGATTGTATATCCTTATATGTCTTTGAACATTAACACATCGGGATGAAAGTGTTAAATAAGCTATTATATTGTGAATGTAAATGAAGAATATATATAAAGGATGAAATATGAAATGGGAAAGGTAGGAAGAAATGAGGATCATTCTTAAGGTATGTGCAATTTGTTATGATAAATGCTCTAGTAATGAATGATGTTAATGTGTTTTGAGAAGTGAGAAAATGTTATGTTATATGCATTGTGAATCTTGTGTATGGCAATGTATTATATGAATAATATATTTTGAAATGTGATATCAATGATGCTATATGTATCATATGGATTGAGATATGATATGATATGAAGCCATTGTGATTGGCTATGACAATTCAATTGAGATATGTGAGGCATGTTTGCCTATTTGATAATGATGGAAATGAATTGAGAAAGTAATGTTAAAGGATATAAATGAGCGAACCTATCTGCCTCCTGCGGAACCATGCGGACCCAGAGAGCTGGGCAACTGAGCTTGGACTACCGACCTGGTTGGGGAAAGGTTCGATACAGTGAATATTATATGAACCTATCTGCCTCCTGCGGAACCATGCGGACCCATTGGATGGGCAACCGAACTTGGACAACCGACCTGGATGGGGAAAGGTATGTTACTGATAATGTTATACGTGCCTTTTTGCCTCCTGCGGACCCTTGGGATTGGAGGGCAACCGACCTGGTTGGGAAAGGGTACGTATATAAAGTCATGGTTGTTGGCTATAGCGATGAACTTGAAGGAGTATAATGAATGATGATATAATTATTGAAAGTCGAATGGCATATTAGTGTTTTGGGCCCGAGTCTGTCTTTATTGTCAATGTAAAATGCAAGTATTGAAATATTGATTGTGAGTATTAATAATGAATTGTGCTTGGTGAATTGTGAATAATATAATGTTATTAAGTGTAATATGTAAATGAATTGTGGTTGATGATAAAGGTTGTCTTTATTGGAAATATGATTTATGATTTATATGATATGTAAATTGTGTATTGCAATAATGAGTGATATGATGTGTAATGTGTGTATTGCAATAATAATTGGTATGATATGTAAAGTGTGTATTGCAATAATGGTTGGTGTGGTATATATATAATGTAGGGGTATTAATATATTGGTTTTGAGTATTGGTGATGCATTGGGGTTGGTGATAATATTATATATATATACATCATATATGAAATTAGCTAGGATATATTAAAGATAAAATTAAAAAGAAAAGAAGATATGATAAGAACTAATTATATATTGAATCGATGTATCATTATATATCAATACTTCTATACTATATGTTTATATTTTATATTTGGACTACTAAGCTCTCGGGCTTAGCGCGGGTGTTTATTCGCGCAGGTATATAGATGGAAGATATGAAGTCTTTTGTTATGCCACAAGAAGAGTAAAGTTTGTCGAGACCAACTAGAGGGTTATGCATACATGTATAATTTTTTTTATTATGATGTATTTCTGACAAGAGTATATTTATATGTATAAATGAAATTTTGATAAAGATAATATCATTAAAGGTATGATGATTTTGTAAATGTTCCTTAAATTTATGTATTATGGTTTGAACCCTATTAAAGGATTTTGAAAATGTAACGAAAAGTGACATCTTTATATTTTATATACTTACTGTACGTATACCAGGTGTATGTATAGTACTTATATGGAATATCGGGGTGTTACATATATAATAGTCACTTTTTAATATTTTAATTGTTTTATGTTTTGATGTAATTAATTAATTAATTAATGCATGTAAGGTTTAATGATGAATGAAAAGAATAACAACTAATTTTAAATTAGAAGATTAAATTATTACAATGACGGTGCTCCAACTTTAGTGAAGTGTTGCTTTCATGCAAAGCTGGTGCTTATCAACCACTGCCTCAGAGGATATGATTCACCAAAACAACTAGCATTTTGAAGAATCTTCCAAGAAAAAAAAAATAGAAATTTATATTAATTTGTTTGGTTTAGTGGTCATAATTTGCTATTCGTAAATAATAACTAATGATGAGAAAAATATAGTTGTTGAATATATATAAAGACAAAAAAAGATCACCACTTTTAATTAGAAATCACAATTTTTTATATTTTAAATTATTTACATAAAGCACATTCAAATATAATCTAACAATTACTATTTAGAAATAATTAAAATTTTTTTATCAATAAATTTTGAGATCGTATTTTATAAAAAATTCTATTTATGAATATATGATAGTGAAAATATTTATGAAAATAATTATTGAGATTTTTAATTGATTATAATTTTTTGCAGATTTTATAAATTGGAAAAAGAAAATATCTTATTTATTCTACTAAATATTATGAAATTAGAAAAATATATAAAAAATTCTTATTATACTATAAGTTTATGATTTTCAATGAAAATATTAACAATTAGGTATATTTTTCTAATTAAGTATATTAGTTTATTTATTTAAATTAGACTTGTCGCAGTCTATATATAATAATTAAGAGAGTTAAGGGCAGAGGCGAAGCCAGACTTTAAAATAAAGAGGGGCGAAATTTTTTTTTATAAATTTTAAATTTTTGTAATTATTTATCTCTTATTTTATTTTAATAGTATTTTATAAATTTATTAATTTATTAATAATATATTTTTATTATTAAAAAATTAATTAATAAAAAGTATTAATATAAATGTGTACAGAATTTTAAATTTATAAATTTTTTATAACAAAAATAAAATAAAAGAAAAAAAATTAAATAATGAATATAATTTCTTAAAAAATAATTAAAATAAATGAGTTCTTTAATTAATTAAATGTGTTCAAATTAATTTAGTTGAAAAATTTATCCATTTCTTTATTATTTTTTTGTATTTGTACATTATCAATATTTTATTAATTTTTTAAAAGAGAACTATTGTATATAGAATAAATAATTTATTGTATTTTTTTACTTCTTGTAAAAATAAAAAAAAGAGGGACAATTTAAAATTTTTTTAAAAAATTAATAAATAATTTAAAAATTTTTAAAAAATATTATATATATATATTTCAAAAAGTGAAGGGAGGCAACTGCCCCCCATCTCTTCTACATACCTTCGCCAATGGTTAAGGGAGGGGATTCATATATATTGTCACCTCTTTTATCTTTTCCTTCTTCAAGACATGGCCTAACAACTTTTTTAAAAAAAAGTAAAAATAAATAATTTTCAAATTTACTAAAATTTTAAAATATATTTAAATTTATAAGAATTTATGATTAGTTTACTAATTTACCATATTTATATATTTTATTACGTAACAACTGCCTCTAAATCGACGTTTTAACATTGTTTCTACTTTGTATGGGCAATTTTTAACACCATTGGGGCATGGTTATATGTAGAGGCACTAATAACCACCGTTAAGTCTTTTATAAAGGCTGTTTTTAGTGTCTCAAAAGAACAGAGGAAGTTAGAGTTTAATTTGTAGGGACAATTTGAACTGCCTCTACACCGTCTAAATTTTTTTATGGCTAAATTTTAGCCCTAAAATTTTATATTATAGGAGTGGTTAAATACGCTGCTACACCATCTTTAATATTTTTTTTTTCAAATTTTAGTGTCAAAATTTAATATTGTAGGGGCAATTGAATGTGTTTCTATATTATTTCTATTCAATTATTACCTATTCATATAAGGTTGGTTTAAACTGTTTCTACGGATTGACAAATTTTTTCTTTTGCATTAATTTATATTATATTTTTTATTCATACATACTCAATCCTATTTTTTTAAATACATATTATAAATCAATAAACTATATTAATAAAAAAAATAGAATTAGAATATGTGAAATTATAACAAAAATTTATTATTAAAAAATTCTTTCAAATTTTTATTGTCATCGACTATAAAATCTCAAAAACAATAATAACCTAAAAGTAAAATAAGGGAACCACTAACTAATCATTTCTTTAAGGATTGTAACTTGAGTAAGAAGAATTGATATTGGGAGAATGCACATCCTGGTGATTATTTTGTGCACTAGGATGTTAAAAATGCAAAAAAAATGAAGATTTATAATATAAGAATTTTTAAATTAAACAAGCTATAAATTGAGAGCTAATACCTCATAAATATTTTTGGCGTCCAATTTTGTCCAGGGTACATTTTACGAATAAATGATCTCAAAGCTTGCAATGATCTAAATACTTTATTATATTGTATTGTTACTTGATCGTATTTAGATATCAAAATTTGCAATTGATCTTTCAATTGTTTAATTTCTTTTACTGGGCTTGAATTTGTAGAATCTTCTCAACTTGCACCCATATCGTAAGAAGTAGCTCCAAAATAAGATCTAGGAGTATGTCTTAAACCAAGCCTCGAACCTGACTATTGTGCTTTGGACCCATCAATTTTTAAAAAATTTGCTCATTTACTTTATCCATACCTATGTTTGAACAAACAGAATGTTGAGATTGCATGACAAAAGCTTTCTCTTATATATATATATATATATATGTAAAAGCTAATGATATAAGAAATATTGAAAGAGTGACACATCATCAATTTTTTAAAATAATGATCTCTAATTATTTCTCTTTTTAATTAATTTTAATAATTTATATAAAATATAATATTTATTATATTTGTGACTATTAACCTTCTATTAAATAACTACCAATTAATATAATTTAATAATATTAATTAAAAAAATTATGTTTGTGATTTTTAATTTTTTAAAAATTAATTACAGATAAATATAATTAAATTAAATTAATTACACATTAATATAATTTAATAATATATTTATATATTTTTTAAAAATTTAAAAAATTAAAAATATAAAACTCTTAACATTCATAATAATTTTTAGACATATTTAGGATAAAAATTAATAATTTATTAAATATAAAACGTGACTTTTTATTTTCATGTATTAATTACTAATTTCAATTTTAAAATTTATTAGTAATTTTTAATTATTAAAATTATTAATTTATTAATAATATATTAAATATAACTTTTTTATTTTCCCATATTAAGAGTTTCAATTAAAATATGTACCAATAATTACTTATTCTTTAATAATTTATTAATATTTCAAATATTTAACCTTTAATATTTATCATTTAATTCACTTATGAAATTTTTCTTAATTTAATTATTTATTTCGATATTATATATCCCTTTAAATTAGCTTAAATTGTTTAAAATCCTCTCTAAATTTACCACGAGGAATCAAATGAAAAGTAAGGTAATAAAAATTTCAATGAATTTGCAAATTCTTCAAGTTACAAAAATTTGTATCATAAAAAACAATCATATAGAAAAACTATGTTGGATGCAAAGAGACACAATTATGGTAAATTCAAAACTTTTACTTTCAATATTTGTTTTCTATTTTTATAATTTTTTTATTACAAAAATATTATAATTAATTTTTTGTTTTAATATTAATTTTATAATTATTTTTTCCGATAAAGCAATCACCAACTCATCACATTTTATATAATCTATGGTCTTTTTTTTAGTATTGTGCAAACTATTTTTTGCCTATTAAATATATATTGGACATCTCTCTTTATAATGGAGAAAATATAATAATCTTATATGCTACTTTACATAATATATAAATATTAAGTTTGATTTTTCAATTTAATGGAAAACTATAAAATTTATATAAAATTAAAAAATATCTTTTGCATATGAATTTAGAATTAAATAGTCATGAATAAAATAAAAAAAATATACCAATGGTATTTTTTTTCCAAACAAGGGTCAAATTCATTTCTTAATTTGCTAGTGATATTTCATTATAGACACATTTTTCATTTCATAATAATGAGATAGATTAATTATTTTTATTAAAAATATAAAATTACATAATATTTCTTTATTATATATATTGTTTTAATATAAAATATAGTCATTAAATATTTTAATAAGTAATATTAAATATAGATATAATAGGCATTTTTATATATCAATTTATTTATTAAAATGATAAATAAGATATAATTTATAAATAAAAATATATACTTATCAATTTAGACTGGAGGGTAATTAATATTCATAATTAGAATCCATTTGAACTTAGAACAATAAGATTTTTCAATAAAGAAAAAAAAAGTTTTTAGCCACTTTAATTGAAATACTTTTAAGTTGAATGCAACTATTCAACTACTGCTAAAATAATTTTTAGCCATTAGTCTACTGACCACAAATTAATAATTTTTCTTTAGAATTAAGTTTAAAGTTATTTGTATAAATTGAGTTTCTGGTTTTATTATAAATTTTTAAAACTTTTACCTTCTTATGAAATTATACTTGAAAATAAAAATTAAAGATAATTTTTTCTCTTTTTAAACACTAAAAAAATAAAAGTTAATTTTTTAGTAATAGAGTACGTAGAGTGACAAATGTACTTTTTAAATTAAACTTCGTTAATCGTATATAGATATTATTATGAAGAAATTGGAGTTAGAGGTTATAATATACTTTAGATAATCTAATGTATTATTTAGCCTAAAATTGAGCATTTTTTGTTGTTTGTAAATGTGATAGGAAAATATTATTATTTTAACACTATAATACTATATAAATTAACGCTAACATCATATAATTATGTTACTATACTTATTATATAATAAAAATAAGCCAATACATTTAATAATCTAATTTAATGATAATATTTAATATTTCGTATAAAATAATATGGAGAAATTAAAAATACAATGCAAAAACTATGGAAAGATAATAATTATAAAATTCTATTTAATTACATTTTTTAAAAAAAATAATTTTACATAACATAAATTTATATTAAATTTTTTTTATAAATTAAAGTAAATTAATGAAAATTTATACTAACAGTATATTATACTAATAAATTTTTTTAGAACTTTTAAAAAATAATGTTATAAAAAAATTAAACATAACATAATATATGATAACTATAATTCAAACATATAAAATACAATATAAAAAAAATAAATCCGCGTATTGCGCGGGTCTACGCCTAGTAAAATAATAAATATATTAGTACAAAATAAATATGACACAAGTCCAAATTCAAGATAATATTATAATATCCCAAACTATACCCTAAAATTTTAGAAATGTTAATTATTGTAATTGGATTAAGTGATTTAAGGTGTATATATGATTAAGAAGAGTGTGTATATATTGTATATATGAAGATATATACAACATATACAAGCCAACATTTATTGATGGTCAAATGAGATATTTAAAATAGAAATTAAAATTAAGTGTCACTGAGCGTGTCACAGCTTCTGTGTTGGAGTAGTATTGACACTTCCAGTGACACGCCCATGTCACTGAGCGTGTCATAGCTTCTGTGTTGGAGGAGAATTGACACGTGCAGTGACACGCCCATGTCACTGAGCATGTCAAAGCTTCTGTGTTGTGGGTTTAGGGCACGATCAGGGACACGCCCGTGTTGTTGAGCGTGTCATGTGTAGAGTTTGCCCTAGTTAGCTCTTGTTCTTATTTCTTATGTATAATCACCTTTGAATTAGGTTTTGAAGAGATTTGAGTTGCCCTAATCTAAGGATTGAAAGAATCTTGGAAGAGGAGTTTGGTATTGGTGTGAGTTGCTCTTGAGGTAAGTACAAACCCTACATGATTGCATACATTTACATAATTTTGGGACTTAACACATTTGGTTGGAAAATGTGTTAGGTTACTTATTACGTTGTTGATATATGAGAATGGTGCAATGATTTGTATTATGTACATTATGTGAATTATATGTTGAGGATTCAAAATATATGAACAATGTAAGTTGTGATGTGCACTCAAATGATGAAATGTGAAGCCATTGATGTTGGCTATAATGATGTAAATGAAATATTAAGGCATTGTGCCTAGATGATTATGAGAAAATGAGAATGGAATTGATAATGAAATAATGAAAGAATTGTGTGCCTAGTATGTTATTCAATTTTCAGAGTTTTGTTATTGGTGGCATGCCTAAAAGTAATACTCCCTTGGAGCTTGGTTGGGCCTAGTCCTTAAAGCCTAGTTGGGATGTTACATATGAGATGTTTCTCATTCTGATAATGATTCGCCTACGAGCTTGATAAATATAATTATTGGACTAAAATAGTAACTCTGGAATTTGAATGGCATATTAGTTTCTTTTGGGCCCATGCTTGTCTTTGCTTAAATGTGAATCATGAATGATGAAATAGTTGAATAATATAATGAAATGTAATGTTATGAAATATGATATCTTTGTGTATTGTTTATACTTCTTGAAAGTTTGACATTTGTATTACATTTGAAGCATATTGTTATGATGGTTGTACCACTAAGCCGTTAGCTTAGCGTGATTGTGATTTATCATGCAGGTGACAGGTTAGATCCGGTTGAACCGGAGAGTTCAGCTAGACCGAGTCGAGTCTAGGCTTGTGATCCCTTTTGAAGTGTTGATAGTTAGATTTTAATATCAGAGACAAATTGCCAAGTATGTATAAACTCTATGTTTTTATAAATATTGTTTTTGATGTATATATATGTATATTCCACTACATTTTCCGCTGTTTATTAAACAAATATTTTGGATAAACTTTAGGTGTAATGAAGATATATGCAAATGTATTTTAACGAAGAATGTTTTACCTATTACTATTTATAATAATGATTTGATGTTAAAGTTATAAGGATTAGTTTGCTTCAATTAGACTATGACATCCTTACATCCGGTATACGTATATTAAATATTGAGGTTATTTGTAGTGTACGTATATGGGGTATAGGGGTGTTACAATTGTTTTGATATCAGAGCCTAGGTTTGAGGTTCTCAACCTAGGTGAATTGTAAGAAAAAGAAAATTTTGATTTTAAAATATGGTTTTTAAATAAGATACATGCATTGACACTGACAGTTTCTGATCTTTGATAAGGTAATTTCTGCTGTGTTTGCAGATATAGGTAGTGATGGCGTCTCAGTCGCTTTAGTCCATAGAGGGTAGTGTTGAGAGTGTAGCTCTTGAGGAGGGTAGAGATGGAGCTAGAGTTGAGATAGCTGGAGAAGCACCTGCTCCAATGCCAAAGAGACCAGCTGCTGATGAGATTCCACCAGTTTTGTTATGACATATGGTAGAATTATTGAGGCAAGCTCCAGTGTAGCAGCAGCCACCGCAACCACAGCCACAAGTACCAGTGAGGCAGTATGATAAATTAAGGAAGTTCGAAGCTAAGGATTTCTTTAGTACTACGGATCCTGCAGTAGCTGAACAGTGGTTGGATAGAGTTCAGAGGGTATTCATTCAGTTGCAGGCTACTCCTGAAGAAAAATTTGATTATGCTAGATCCCTTCTGCAGAGAGATGCTTATGATTGGTGGAAGATGGTTCCACATGCGATGGATGATCCATTGACCTTGACTTATGGTGATTTTCTGCGGGAGTTTGAGCAGAAGTATACTCCGAGGGAGTATAAAGATGCCAAGAAGATGAAATTTCTGAGTTTAAGACAAGATAACCAGATAATGACAAAGTATGAGATAGAGTTCATCCGGTTGAGTCATTATGCAGGTGGGATTATTTCAGATGACATAGACCGGTGCAGGAGATTTGAGGAGGGATTGAGGCTCTCTATCATGTGTATTGTTGCTGATTCCTGGTACCAAGATTTTTCTCAGTTGGTTGCAGCTGCTAGGAGTGTTGAGAGAGCACAGGGTATTGCAGCAGCTGCTACTGAGGAGGAGACTAGAGTTAGGAGACCCCAGTTTGAAGCAGGTCTTCATCTATGAAGAGAGGCAGAGGAAGCTATTTTCTGAGGGTCAGTAGGAGCCAGAGGCAGTCTAGTTGGTCAGCTCAGTATCAAAGGTAGAGACCAAGACCTACAGTTTCTGTAGCTAGTGCTCCGATCCCAGTGGTTCAGAGGCCCATTTCTTATACATGTGTCCATTGTGGTAGAGCACATGGGGGTGCTTGTTGGAAGACTGGTGGACCATGAGTTTGTTATAGATGTGGGTCACCGGATCATTTCCTCAGAGATTGCCCTGAGCTACCGGAGGATAGACAGACTGATACTGCAGCTTCTCAACCCAGTGTCAGCAGAGGAGGTCGAGGGGGCAGAGGTTTTAGTAGAGGTGGTCGATCTGGGTTTAGTCAGAGAGGAGGCTCTACATCCGGAGGAAGTAGGCCAGATGAGGCTGGGCCATCTCAACGAGTATATTTTTTTATTTGGTATTTCAGTTCTTGCTCTAATTGATCCTGGATCTACACATTCATACATAAGTTCATCTATCTTGCCTATGTCTGAATTGCATTCTAAGCTCCTAGGATTTGATGTCTTGGTGACAAATCCTTTAGGACATAGTGTGGTAATTAGCAAGGTGCACCGAGATAGTTCAGTTGTGGTGCAAGATGAGGAGTTTCTTAGTGATTTGATTGAAATGTCTTTTAAAGAGTATGATTTGATCTTAGGCATGGATTGGTTATCCAAGCACGGGCTGTGGTAGATTGTCAAAAGAAGTATCTTACCCTGAGAACCAGTGATGGTAGAAGTGTTATGGTATCTAGTGAGCAGAGACAACTTGCATCCTTATTTGTTTTAGCTATTGTAGCTAGGAAGTTGATTCATAAAGGGTGTGATGCATATCTTGCTCATGTTTTAGATACCAGGGTAGTGGGTTCTCAGCTTGATAGTATACCCATAGTTGCTGAATTCCAGATATTTTTTCTGAGGAGTTGCCAGGAATACCTCCTGAGAGAGAGGTTGAGTTTGGTATCGATTTGTTGCCTGGTACCACTTCTATCTCTATTACTCCCAATCGAATGGCACCTGTTGAGTTGAGAGAGTTGAAGGTTCAATTCAGGAGTTATTGGATAAATGGTTTATTCACCCTAGTGTGTCTCGATGGAGAGCACCTGTTTTATTTGTGAGGAAGAAGGATGGTACTTTGAGATTGTGCATTGATTATAGATAGTTGAATAAGGTGACTATCAAGAACAAGTATCCTTTACCTAGGATAGATGATCTCTTTGATCAGTTGAAGGGAGCAACTATTTTCTCTAAAATTGATTTGAGATCAGGGTACCATCAGTTGAGAGTCAGAGCTAAAGATGTATCTAAGATAGCTTTCTGCACAAGGTATGGGCATTATGAGTTCTTGGTGATGCCTTTTGGGTTGACGAATACACCAGTAGCATCCATGGATTTGATGAATAGGGTGTTTAGACCCTATTTAGATCAGTTTGTGGTGGTCTTTATTGATGATATTGTGGTGTATTCGCATAATGAGGAGGATCATGATAAGCATCTGCGGATTGTATTGCAGACTTTGAGAGAGAAGCAGTTGTATGCTAAGCTGTCTAAATGTGAGTTTTTGCTTGATCAAGTGACTTTTCTCGGTCATGTGGTTTCAGCAGAAGGTATAAGAGTTGATACAACTAAAGTTGAGGCCATTTTGTATTGGAGTCCACCAAAGTCAGTGACAGAAGTTAGAAGTTTTCTGGGTTTGGCAGGCTATTATCGATGGTTTGTGAAGGGTTTTTCTTTGATAGCTACTCCACTCACCAGATTACTTCGAAAGGAAGTTAGATTCGTGTGGACAGAGCAGTGTCAAGCAAGTTTTGAGCAGTTGAAGGAGATGTTGACTCAAACTCCTGTTCTTACTTTGCCTGTGGAAGATAAACCATATGTGATTTACAGTGATGCTTCACATAGTGGTTTAGGTTGTGTTTTGATGCAAGAGGGTAGAGTCATAGGCTTATGCTTCGCATCAGTTGAAGCCACATGAGTTGAATTACCCGATACATGATTTGGAGTTAGCAACCATAATTTTTGCTTTTGGCGACATTATCTTTATAGGGAGAAGTGTTTCATCTATACATATCACAAGAGTTTGAAATACTTGGCTGTTCAGAAAGAGCTGAATCTTTGGCAGAGATGGTGGTTGGAGTTGATTAAAGACTATGACTGTTTGATTGATTATCATCCTCGTAAGGCAAATGTTATTGCTGATGCCTTGAGTCGGAAGTATTTAGCAGGTTTGACTGCTTATTCGCTCTTGTTGCTTGTTGAGTTGAGAGCGTTGCATGCTAGTTTGGAATCATGTAATGATGGTGCTTTACTGGCTTAGTTGCGATTGAGATCGGTATTGTTGGATTAGATTAGAGAGGCTCAGTTGGTGGATGAAAGAATTTAGAAAATTATTTTGGATTGCAAAAAGAGTGAAGGCCTAGCACCAAGTTCCTTCGGGGTTGCTCCAACCTTTAACAGTGCTAGAATGGAAATGGGAGAGAGTAACGATGGATTTTGTTACTGGGTTGCCGTTGACTCAGAAGAAGCATGATGCCATCTAGGTGATTGTTGATCGATTGACAAAGATAGCTCATTTTCTTCCAGTTAGAATGGATTATTCTCTTGATAAGTTAGCTGAGTTGTATATTAGTGAGATAGTGAAGTTGCATGGAGTCCCAATTTCTTTGGTGTCGGATCGAGATCCCCGGTTTACTTTGAGATTTTGAAAAAGTTTGCATGGTACTTTGGGTTCTTGGTTGCATTTTAGCACTGCTTTCCATCCTCAAATAGATGGGCAGTTAGAGAGAGTGATACAGATTTTAGAGGATTTGTTGAGAAGCTGTGTCATTGATTTCTCTGGAAGTTGGGATATATTTTTGCCATTGATGGAATTTGCTTATAACAACAGTCATCAGTCCAGTATTGGAATGACACCTTATGAGGCATTGTATGGTAGAAGATGTAAGACACCTCTATGTTGGAATGAAGTTGGAGAAGGTAAGTTGGTTGGTCTCAATTTGATTAAAGAGACAGAAGAGAAAGTGAAGATAATTCGGGATCGGTTGAAAGCAGCTTCAGATCGGTAGAAATCATATTCAGATTTGAAGAGGAGAGACATCGAGTTTGATGTTGGAGATAAAGTATTTTTGAAAGTGTCTCATTGGAAGAAAATTTTGAGATTTGGCCGTAAAGGAAAGCTTAGTCCACATTTTATTGGACTTTATGAAGTGCTGGAAAGAGTTGGACCAGTTGCTTATAGACTTGCTTTGCCACCTGAAGTGGACATAATTCACAATGTCTTCCATGTCTCTATGCTACGGAGGTACAGGTCAGACCCATCTCATATTTTATCAGTAAAATCTATTGAGGTGAGTCTAGATCGGACTTTTGAGGAAGAACCAGTGGCTATTTTGGCACATGAAGTGAAAAAGTTGAGAAATAAGAAAGTGCCACTTGTGAAGGTTCTTTGGAAGAATCATGCAAAGAAAGAGGCAACTTTGGAGAGTGAGCAAGTGATGCGAGACTAGTATCCCCATCTATTTCAGACTTGAGAACAGGTAATTTCAAGGATGAAATTTATTTATAGAGGGGGAGAATTGTAATATCCCAAATGATAACCTAGAATTTTGGAATGCTAATTGTTGGAATTGAATTATTTGATTAGTGTATATTTGATTAAGTGGAAAGTTAAGAGAGGAAAGTGTGTATATGTTGTATATATGAAGATATATACAACATATACAAGTCAACTTTATTGATGGTCAAATGGGATAATTAATTATTTTAAATAGAATTAATATAAGTGGAAGATGATATTTATAATATTATAATATATTAAATACTTGGTGGGGATTTAATGAAGATTTAAGTGGTTAAGATGTGAGGTTGGTTTGACTTTCTTATTCATCATCATCTTCTTCTTCTTCCTTCTCTTTGGCCGGTCACCATTATCAACCAAAGGAAAAGGGATTTTGTTGCTTCCAAACTCAAGATTGAAGGGTGTTTCAAGAGATCAAGTTACAGTTTGAAGGATTTTCTTCACTTTTGGTAAGTTTCCAACTTGTTTCTTTGTGTTCTTTTGGAGTTTGTGTATTTGAGTTTGGTGAATGGTTGATGTAGTTGTGTTTATGGTTGATTTTGATATGTTTGAGGTTGTTTGGTCTAATTGACTTTGATTTTGGGGTTGGATTGAAGAGAAAGGGTTAAGTTTGGTGAAAGAGACAAGAGTTGTGGATTATGTAGGTGTTGAGTTGTGATTATAGTTGTGTTTAGGTGTTGATGCATATAATTGAGTTGTTTTGAAGTTATTCAAGTTTATTATGGTATATTGATGGTTTTGGTTAAGTTTTTTTTTGGAGTGGAAAAGGGTTTAAGAAAGATGTTTGTTGGATGTGGTGTTTTTAGTATCGATTTCAGGTTTTTGGCCTGACACACCTAGTAACACGGCCATGTCCTTAGGCGTGTCGTTGGTTTTGTTTTCAGTATGGGTGACACGAGAAGTGACACGCCCATGTCACTGAGCGTGTCACAACTTCTGTGTGGTTGAAGTTTTGACATGTCCAGTGACATACTTATGTCACTGAGCGTGTCATAGCTACTATATTGTGGGAAGATAGACACGTCCAGTGACACGCCCATGTAACTGAGCATGTCATAGCTTCTGTGTTGGAGGAGAATTGACAAGTGTAGTGACACGCCCATGTCACTGAGAGTGTCAAAGCTTCTGTGTTGTGGGTTTAGGGCACGATCAGGGACACGCCCGTGTTGTTGAGCGTGTCATGTGTAGAGTTTTTCCTAGATAGTTCTTATTCTTATCTTCTTATGTGTATCACTAAGTGAGTTTGTATAATCACATTTGGATTAGGTTTTGAAGAGATTTGAGGTAACCAATCCAAGTGTTGGATATATCTTGGAAGAGGAGTTTGTTAGATTAGTGTTTATTACTCTTAAAGGTAAGTACAAACCTTACATGATTGCATACATTTACATGACTTTAGGACTTAACAGATTTGGTTGGAAAATGTGTTAAGTTGCCTATTATATTGTTAATGTATAAAAATGGTGATATGATTTGCATTATGTAAACTATGTGAAATATATGTTGAGGATTCAAAATGTATGATTAATGTAATTTGTTATGTATACCTTAATGATGATATGTGAAGCCATTGGTGTTGGCTATAATGATGTAAATGAAATGGTTGGGGCATTGTGCCCAAATGATCATGAGAAAATGAGAATGTATTTAATGATAAAATAATGAAAGAATTGTGTATCTAGTATGTTATTCAATTTTCAGAGTTTTGTTGTTGGTGGCATGCCTAAAAGTAACAATCCCTTGAAGCTGAGTTGGGCTTGGTCCTTGAAGCCAGGTTGGGTTGATGCTATGCTCCCCTAGAAGCTTGGTTGGGTCTAATCCTTGAAGCCTAGTTGGGATGTTACCTATGAGATGTTTCTCATTGTGATAATGATTTGCCTACGGACTTGATAAATGTGATTATTGGACCAAAACAGTAACTCTGTAATTTGAATGGCATATTAGTTTCTTTTGGCCCCATGCTTGTCTTTGCTTATATGTGAATCATGAATGATGAAACAATTGATCAATATAATGAAATGTAATGTTATAAAATATGATATCCTTGTATATTGTTTCTAATTCTTGAAAGTTTGACATTGGCATTACATTGAATCATATTGTTATCATGGTTAGTACCACTAAGCCTTTGGCTTAGCGCGATTGTAATTTATAGCGCAGGTGACAGGGTAGATCCGGTTGAATAGAAGAGTTCAGCTAAACCAAGTCTCGTCTAGACTTGGGATTTCTTATGAAGTGTTGACTTTTGGACTTCAAGATTAGAGACGAACTGCCAAGCATGTATAAACTCTATATTTTTATAAATATTGAATTTGATGTGTATATATGTATATTCCGCTATATTTTTTGCTGCTTATTAAATAAATATTTTGGATAAACTTTGGGTGTAATGAAGATATATGTATATGTATTTTTACAAGGAATGTTTTATCTATTACTATTTATAATGATGATTTGATGTTAAAATTTTAAAGATTGGTTTGTTTCAAATAGACTGTGACATTCTTGTATCCGGTATATGTATATTACATATGAGGGTGTATGTAGTGTACGTATATGGGGTACAAGGGTGTTATAATGATCCTTGGACCCATATCTAAAATAACATCCTGAGCTAGGTCCTCAACAAATACCCCTGTGCACCATACCATACTGGGTACATTGAGTGGTGTAGGTCTCTAAGATGAAGGAGCAGGAGCACTAGCCATAGATGTTGTAGGCCTCTGCCTTTACTGAACATGTCTATTAAACTGCTTCTGACTCCCACGAAGACTCTATGATAAATCTTCTCACCCTTTCTTGAGAGATGATGACTCCACTTTCGATCGAAGTCCTCCATCCTTGCCTCTTCTAATGCTGAAGCAACTGCAACCTCTTGAGTTTTATCCACACTCCTAGCAGCTGATACTAACCTAGAGAACACCTTATATTGATTTGTTGCTACTTGACATCTGATAGTAGGCTTCAACCCTTCCTTAAACCTCCTGTATTTATCCACCTCATTTGTAACAATCCCACCAACAAACTTACTCAACCTCAAAACTCCTTCTTATACTCTGTTATAGTCCTCATCCCCTACTTCAAATTCAAAAACTCTCTTTTCTTCTCATCTTTATAATCCCCGAGCGTATTCTTCCTTCCAAACTCTAGCAAAAAATTATCATATGTCAGCACTGGTGGTCTATCTAACCTATGTGGAGCCATCTTCCACAAATCATAGGCATCCCCCTATAAAGACACACACATAATCAAATTTCTCTTTTATAGCAACCTCCAATTGGATAAATACCCGTTCCACTCTATCCAACCACTGCTCTGCCTTAGCTAGATCTATAGTACCTATAAAGTCAGTAGCCCCATACTTCCTGAGTTTTTCACACCTCCTACTTTGCTGAGGTGCTGGAGCTTGACAAAAATATTTTGCCATTTGCTAAATCCATACTGACCTTGCACCCCTTGTCTAGCTACCTCCGAAGCCTCTCCAGCACCTTCTACTCCAGCACCTAAACTAACCCTAATTCTTCCTTCTTTCAATGCATTACTCTCAGCACTCTCTTCCTCGGATCTACGAGTCTTAGATGCCATCTCCACCTATATATGATATAACACACAAATATTGTAACATCAGAGACCAACTTAGGTGCTAATGCATACACATGTATTGCAACTCAAATCACAATTTAAAATTCTCCTTCCCTCGCTTTTAAAACCCATCTAGGTCGAGAATCTCAAGCCTAGGCTCTGATACCAATACAAATGTAATACTCTTATACTCTATATATGTATAATATATATACTTCATATATATATAGTGTATATATATATAATACAAGAATGGTACAATAATTTAATGTAAAATACCCTCTTTAAACACATTTATAGTTAAAATATAATTAGATTAATTTATAAGAGAAAATTTCTGAAAAAAATTTGCTAGAGTTTTGTATGTAATTCCAATAAATCCCAAATTATCGAAAACAAAACATGCATAAAAATTTCACTCCCAAATATTTTTAAATACAATTTCTAACAATCCTCCCAAACTTCTCAAAAGTTAATAAATATTTATCATTTTATATATATACTCAAATATTCTCAAACATAATCAATGTATATTGCAAATTTATGTTTTTAAAAACAACAATTTTTAAAAGTATTCATATATGCATAATGTTTCTGTAAAACAAGTTTAATAAACATATGATGTATTTAAATTATACAAAACCAAAATATACAATAACATAAATTATACATGTATGCAACACTGTTAAAGTTAGTCTCGTAGCACACAATCTCCAACTATCAATCACATTGCGGACCACCCTAATATGTGTTACTATCATATGCACAATAAAATCAATCGTGCTAAGCTCAAAAGCCTAGGGTACAAACTTTGATAACATTAACCATTTAAAAATCAATGCATACTTTCGTGACACACATTTTTTATCTTTTATAATATGCAATGCCAATGCCTTGGAATAACCATTTTTCATACACTATACATATATAAACAAACATCTCACAACCACACAAATTGGGTCCAAACATTGCTACATAATACTCAAATTTTATAAGTATTGACTTGGCATATCTTGACCCAAAGGTCCGACACCAGAGACTAAGTGTTACACATTACCACCATAAGGTTGTCTCCTCTCGACACCGATGGCAAAGTGTCAAATATATCACCCGAAGGCCGCCCTATTTCGACACTGAGGCCAAGATGTCAAATATATCACTCTAAGGCCACCCTCTCTAAATAGCACCAACCTCAATATTCTGGAACAAAGTATTGTATAAGGCAAACATGCATTACATTGTATCACATTTCCCATGTTCTCATTACCATTTCTCATTCTCAGCACATTTTACATGTCTGTTCCACAATTTCCACATATTTTATATTTTTCATATATTTTAATCACATTCAACATATTTCCTAGTCACATTTACAATGTGTCTCCTCTCCCACACTTCTTATGCATTTCTCATACCTTTCACAATTTGTACAAATCATATACATTTGCCATAATGCAATGGCTTAACATTTTATTTTTCATGCATTTCACATACTTTTACTTAAACAATGCACTTGACATATGAAAATCAATAACTAAGTAGCATAACACATTCATCAAATTACAATGTGTTATGCCGAATCCACTATATTTAAAAAATAAATTATCAAAGTATGTATTAACCTTTATAAATGCCAAATCCAAGGCATATTCACACTCTAATCCCTAACTTCTTCAAATGCCCTTCTTTCCTTTAATTTGACAATTCCATATTACTCACTCCTAAACCAAAATTTAAGTAAAATATATCATTAATATCACCCATTTTATTCAAAACAAACATCAATTACGTAAACCCTAACCTAACTTCCATAAAAACCCTAAAATCACTACTACTTCCTTCAAACTTTATCAAAACCCAATCATTTTCACCAACAAACCTTAAAATCATTACTTATACATCAACTTCGTAACAATCCATATTAACAATTATTGAAACCTCTTTCAAAAATTGAAATTTCACATATCCAACCCACAAAATCCTAACTTCACCAAAACTTAATCATTTCCATTGTACAACCATATAATCATAATATTTACATGAAAACAACTCAAAAACAACCCAATTTATAAATTATAAATATCTCCATCTCAAATTCAAAAATCACATATTCATAAAATCTAGCAATATAAGCTAAAAGTTGTGAAAATTTACTTAAATCCTTGTTTAATATTAAAACCACCTTAAAACCCTTGGAAATCTTGTGAAATTTAAAGTGTATGATGAAAAGAACTTCCCCTTCTATCCCTTCCAAAATTTTGGCCACCGTATGAATGAAGAAGAAGATGACTTTAATATATACTTACATTTCTCATTTTACCTCTCACTAATATATATAACTACATAATATTTAATTATTAAAATATTAGATATATTTCTTCTTCCTATCCATAAATATATTATTTTAATTATATATTAATTATATTATTCTTATTATTTACTTTTTAACTTTTAACTTTTTAACTTTTACTTTAAATTTTTATCTTTTAGTAAAATGTATACTTTATGTATATTTTGCATAAATTAAGTATATACTATTCATATTTCTCTTCCACCACCCTAATTACCCTTATATATTAATTATTTTATTATATTTAAAAATTTACGGATGTTACGATATACACATAAAAAATAAATATATATATAATGTAAAAATGTACACATAACAAATAATAATATATATAATATATATAAAAATGTACACATAACAAATAATAATATATAGCATATATAAAAATGTACACATAACAAATAATAATATATACATAACATATACCAAGCATTCACTGAATATCTTCCAAATATTTATCAAATATCTACCAAACATTTAAAAGCATCTACTAAACATTAACATAATGTTTTTAATATTTTTTAACTTTATTTTTTTAATTTTACATTAATGCAATATACACAATATATACATAAAATACATATAATATACACAAATAAATACATAACATACAGGTATCTACCAAATATACTGAACATCTTTTAAGCATCTAAACAACATCTACATAATGAAATTAATATTTTTTCATCTTTTTTGTGTGTATAATTTGTAAAATTTATTTTAAAATAAATTTAATGAATTTCATTAATATATTTTTATGTATCTTGCTTTTGTTTTATTTTTTTAGTGTTATTTATTTTTGTATTTAAAATTAAAGTTAAAAATTTTCTTTTATAAAAATTAAGAAATTTTATATGTTGAAAAAATAATTTAAAATATTAATTTTTATTATTTTTTAGAATATTTTTTTAATAGTGAAGTTTGAAAAAAAAAGGATGAATGTTGAAGTAAAATATTGATAATGAGAGAAGAGGTATTTTTTGAAAAAAAAAAAAACTCTTGTTTTAGTGAGCAGTGAGATATTTTTAAATATTTGCCCCAACTTTTTCTAAATGTGTAAACATTTTTATTTTTTTGTATTGTTTTTGAAATAAAATTTATTTTTTCAAATAGTTTTGTAAATATCCCTTAATTCATTCAAGTTTGATATATTGAGCTTCATGAAATATGTAACACCTTTATACTCTATATATACCCCGTCTATGTAAAATACATACACAGGATATACGAATGCCACCATTCTATCATTATAAACTTCTACATAATTTTAATAAAATAGATTATCCTTTATAACATACATTTAATATGCAAGTAAATATATATATATATTAATAATTAAATGTTAAAAAAATACTAATTTTAAAGAAAATCTCTTAGAAAAAAATTTACCAGAGAGTAAAATACGTGTCTCGATGAAGGCATAATCATGCTTGTGACATCTGTGTGTTTCACCCACTATAATCATATCTGTGACACCAGAGTATCTCGTCTGAAGGCGTAAGACATGCCAAACAACACCATGTGTAATGTTTTGGAACTAGATATTGAATAAGGTAACATGTATCACATTTTATCTGTTTTCATAATCGTGTATAATTTCATCATAATCAATTACATTTCTCATATTTCTAGTCACATTTACAATTTCACATTCCTTTCCACATATCTCATGCATATATTATTCTTTTCACAAATTAATCATAATATAAACAATTGCCATTACTCAAGAGCTCAACATAACATATTTCATGCATTTTTACACTTTATTATACAAAACAATGCACTTAACATATGGATGTCAACAACAAAGTAGCTTAGCACATTCCAAAAATTACAATGTGCTGAGCCAAACCAAATGCAATTTAAACACATGTAATCAAAATATGTACAAACCTCTAAATGCCATAATTTCAAGTTTAACTCCACCTCCATCCTTCACTTTCCACAAGCCCTTCAACACTTTAATTTGTCAAGTCCACTTTTTAGAATTCTAAACCAAGTTTTAAGTTAATATAAATCATTAAGAATATATTTCTATTCATTCAATTCAATCAAATATCATTTACTTCAATTCTATCTAACTTCTACCAATTTCACTCCAATTCTTTAAATATACAACTTCAACTTACTCGACTCCTAATCAAATTATGAGTTTAAATATGGCATTAGAATTCCATTTTTATTACAATTTAATCAATTAAATTCAAACTACATGCATTCTAACCAAAACCCCCATTAAAACCCTAAGCACCCTTACTACTTCTTCCAAACTTCTACCAAACTCAATCTTTTAAACCATCCAACCTTAAAACCATCACTTCCATATCAAAATAACATTCTAACAATTCATTCTAACAATTATTTAAACTTTTATTAAAAGTCAAATTTTCACATAACCAATTATTCAAAGAAAAGCTAGATAAATCCATTGAATCCTTATCTATCACTTAGAAATTCTCCAAAAACCACCCTTAATCCTTGAAAATATGATGCAATCTTGAATATTTAGAAGAGAAAAAATCCTCCTTGGACTCCTATGAAAATCGGCCAAATGAAGAGAAGAAGAAGAAGATAAAAAAGAAATTTTGACTTTTTTTTAATTCCACCTATTTCCTAACCATATATATATAATTAAATAATTAATAATTAATTAATTAATTAATTATAATCCATATTTTTCCTCTCCACCCAAATTTAATTTAATTTGTATTTATTCATTTATTTTTAACTTTTAACTTTTAACTTTTTAATTTGACTTTAACTTTTAACTATTTTTGTCTTTTTGTGACTTTTATATTTTAGGTATATTTTATATATACCCAACATATATATTACATATTTTCTCATTTTAACATGTTATTTACGTATTTTCTCCTTCCAACACATTATTTAAGCCATCTAAATTATTTATTTAATTATATTTTAATAAAAACACAGATGTTATAACTCTTTGTCCCTTAAATAATTTCATCTTTGAAATTATTTACCACAGAAAACAACCCTACCAAAAAAATATTAACTCTACTATAATCAACTACACTATCCTAACTCCTTATAATACCAATTTCTACATCAAATTATATAATCCCTACTCTCTATCTTATGGATATCCTTATTCATCTTCCTAAATTCCTAAACTAATGCAAAAATTCACAATTTCCAATAACAACAAAAAGATATATACTCAACCAATGTATAAACAACATTAACATTATCAAGTAATAAGAATTTACCTTCATCTATCTCTGGGACATTATGCTCCCTCTACATCACATAAACTCTTTGTGATGTTTTAGCCCCCTCCGGTGTATGCACATATACATACTCTTCTCTCCATTTATATCCTGCCCCACTACCTTTGCCGCCTCTATTACCTCTACCTACTCAGACACTAGGTGTAGACATTACCATCTCTGTCTATCTATCCTCTAGCGTCTTAGGATAATCTCTAACAAAATGCTCTTTAGGTCCACATATAAAACAAACTCCTTTTACATTAGTCTTCTAACAAACACCCTTATGTAGCCGACCACACTAGGCACAAATGGGTGGAGTAAACCTTTATAGGGTAGGGGCACTAGCCACTAATCCAGTAGGCCTTTGTCTCTGCTACTGAAATGATCTGCCAGGCTGCCCCTATCTCTTACAAACACTCTAGGAAAAGTCCTCTCGCCCTCTCCTATGAGATGACAACTCTATCCTACTCTAAATTTTCCTACCCTTACTCTCCTCCAATTCCACTATAGCTATAGCCTCCTGTGCCTTTTCCACACTCCAAGCTGCTGACACCGATATGGAGAAATCCTCATATTGCAATGCTACTACCTAATATCTGATAATCAGCTTCAACCCATCCTCAAACCTTCTACACCTATCTATATCATCATATATGATCCCACCTGTGTACTTACTCAGTCACAAGGACTCTTTCTCATATTTTGTTATTGTCTTCTCCCCCTAGTTCAAATCAAGAAACTCTTTCTTCTTCCCATCTTTATACTTTTGGAGTGTATACTTCTTCCCAAACTCTTGTAGGAAGTCATCATATGCCAATACTAGTGGTTGAACTAACCCCTGGGGAACTATCTTCTACTAATCATAAGCATCCTCTTGCATAAGAGACACAACATAATCAAACTTCTCTTTTGCAGTGACCTCTAGTTAAACAAAGTCTTGCTCTACCCCGTCCAACCACTGTTCTTCCTCGACTGGATCTGCAATGCCCATAAAATTAGTGGCTTCATACTTTCTAAGCTTATCATACTTCATACTCTGATGCTGTGATGCTAGGGCATGAAGGAAAAACTCTGCCATCTGTTGTATCCATGCTAGCGAATCCTATACTGTTAGTCTAGTCGGTAATGGGGCATCTCTAGCACCCTCTGAACTAGGTTTAGCTCTGGCCTCACCTGGAGCAAAACTCTCAGCACTACCCGCATCAGATCTGTGCGTCCTAGATGCCATCACAACTATATCTGTCAAAACAACAAATATCGCCACATCAGAAACCAGTTTAAGTGCTAATGCATTTGCATGTATCACATTTCAAAATCACACTTTAAAATCCCCCTTTTCACTTTAAAATCCACCTAGATTGAGAATCTCAAACCTAGGCTCCGATGCCAAAATAAATATAGCACCCTTATACCCTAAATATGTATAATACATACATCCCATATATGTAAAATATGTACATAGAATAGAAGAATGCCACCATTATATCATTATAAACTTTTACATAATTTTAATAAAATAGATTATCCTTTATAACATACATTTAATTTGTAAGTAAATATATATATATATATATTAATAATTAAACGTTAAAAATACCAATTTTTAATAAAATCTCTGGAAAAAATTCATCAGAGTTTTGTCTATAAAATTAACATTTCCCAACATAATAAAAAACACATGTAAGAAATACACTCCCAGTATGTATATATATAACCATTCAATTCTCCAACATTTCTCCGAACATATTTAACATCTCAAGATCACACATTTATAATTATACAATATGTATTTCAAATATATACAATACTCAACAAAATCTTTAAGTTTACATTAATGTTATATAAGGTCGTAATGTACATAGACATAATGAAGTTAAAAAAAAATAGGTATTTACATGCTATGCAGACAAACTCTGGTCCTACGGCAAATGAATAGACTTTAAGAGCTAAACCAAACAACTAGACCTGGTCAGGTCTAGTAGAGCCCTCAACCTTTACCTTGTCACTTGTGCGATAGAAAAATCGCGCTAAGCCACTTGCTTAGCTGTATATACTTTGATAACCATAAATAATAAAATGCACAAAATTATGAAAACACAATATGTCCTAATGCCATGCATTTTACTTATAATTATTCAATTTTTCATTGTCAACAATACACATTGGGCCCAAAATCCTTACACAATATAGAAGTTCTAGAAACGTTGCTTTGGCTTATCTCGACACCGAGGATCTAATTATCAAATACAGCCTGAAGGCATATCCCTTAAACACACCAACGTGTCTTGCTGAAGGCCTAATCATGTCTATAACACTAGTGTGTCTCGTCCGACATAATCATATCTGTGGCACCAATGTATCTCACCTGAAGGCATATGGCATGCCAAATAACACCAAATATAACTTTCTGGAACTGGATTTTGAATAAGGCAACATGCATCACATTTTATGAATTTTCATTTCTTTTTCTATCAATCATATTTATCATATTTCTAGTCATATTTACAATGTGACATTCCTTTCCACATTTCTCATGCATATATTACTCTTTTCACAAATTACTCATAGCATATACAATTGCCACTGCTCAATAGCTCAACATTACATATTTCATGCATTTTTACAATTTATTATACAAAACAATGAACTCAACATATGGATGTCAATAACAAAGTAAATTAGCATATTCCAAAAATTACAATAAGCTAAGCCAAACCAAATGCAATTTAAACACATGGAATCAAAGTATGTACAAACCTCTAAATGCCATAATTCCAAGTTTAACTCTATCTCTAACCTTCACTTTCCACAAGCCCTTCAACACTTTATAGGCGACCCAAGAATCCCTTGATTTCTTTTTTTGTCTTGGGTGTGGGAATTTCAAGAATTGCCTTAGACTTAGCAGGATCAACATCAATTTCCTGAGAACTGAACATATGTCCTAGGAATATGCTGGAGGCTTCTTCAAACACACATTTGGTAGTGTTAAGTTTCAAGTTATACTGATGAAGTCTAAGGAAGAATCGTCTCAAAGACTTTATATGCATTTTAGCATTCTTTGACTTAATGACCATATCATCCACATAAACTTCCACATCATAGTGCATCATGTCATGGAAGAGTGTAGTGGCCATTCTTTGATAATTTGCCTTAGTATTCTTAAGATCGAAGGGCATGACCCTGTAGCTGTAAGTGCCCCATTTCGTAATGAAGGCTGTCTTTTCACATGATTTAATTATACCTAGTATAGAGGTCAGTTAATGAAACCACCTTAGATCCAGCTAGTCTATCAACCAGGATATCGATAAGTGGCAGAGGGAAGTCATCTTTTGGACATACCTTGTTAAGATCTCCGTAATATACACACATGCGAATCTTCCCATCCTTCTTTGGCATTGGCATAATATTGGCTACTCATTAAGGGTACATGATAGGTTCTATGAATTGATTTTCTAGTAGCTTGACTATTTCTTCCTTAATCTTTAAAGACCATTATGGCTTAAGTCGGTGGAGTTTCTGCTTAACAGGCTTCATGTGATCATGTGTAGGTATCTTATGAATTGCTATAGAGGGATCTAGTCTTATCATGTCACTTACTTCCCATGTGAAGCGATCCTGGAATTCTTCAAGAAGCGCCCTCAACCTATTTATATTTGAATGAGGATGAAATGTATGTATTTTTTTTGGTACTTATGATGTTCCCAAATTTACTTTTTTCTTTATATTCATTAATTTCATTAATGTTGAATATTCCATGATGTTCATCAGGAGACAAAGGGAAGTAAATGGAAACATTGGAACTTTTATTAATGATGAAATGATTATAAGGTTTTTCATTACAAAAAGACTTAAAATTAGACGATTCCAAAGAATCGAATTCAAAAATGACAAACTCATACTTTGAACTAGAAAATTCAGACTCAAACTTAGACTCAATGTCAGAAACTGACTCGGAGCTTGACTTGACTTTGCACTCGAATTGGATTCTTGGCTTGGTATCTAATACAGGCTTAGAATCTGATTAGAGGGTTGACTCTTGAATAGGCTGGAAATCTAGTTCGACTGTGGATGGGGTAGACTTTGATGATGGATTACCATTCTTTTCTAAATATCAATGGTTAGCTATTCTTACAGCTAATTAGATCAGGTGGCTGAAATCTAATTCTGCTTCTTCTAACCTAGCTACTTAAAATAGACTGGGATCCGTGTTGTCCTTAAAATCCTTTTCAAGGCATGCTTACTATCTTTTAAACTAAGCTTGACATCAAAGAAAATTTCAAAACCTGGTGTTAGTTCAATATTGATGGGCTTCAGCCATGGTTTAGGGAATCGATTCCTAAGAAAGGGAATTTGTTCCTTCTTTAATAAAGTATCCATTCAAGGTTTTGAAATAAATTTTCATGGGCTAGTCAAATATTTCTCTTGTCTTTTTACATTAGGATCTCTGCATAACTCTTTCATCCATTTCTTTCACATCTTCTTGAGTTGGCTTGTAGCCCAGACCACATGGTTGTTGGACGAAAGGATAATCTAGGAATTATTATATTTCTTATTAGGTCTTACCCAACCCCATTCTAGGAAAATAGTTTATGTGTTTGAGAATGTTAGTAATGACTAGGGTGCCATATAAGTCAAAGTCAAAAGGAATAAGTTCTTTACCTACCACTTCTTCTAGGAATTGAACTAAGTCAAAAGTGAATCTCGAAAGAGCTATAGCTGAAGGTTCTAGCTTAATTTCCAAAATTGGTACTTGAAGTGGAAGGTTTACGTCCCACTCGGGTCCCCTTTTATAGTAACCACCCCATCTTTGTATGAAAATTTGAGTTTTTGATGAAGGGAGGATGGAATAGCTTTTTCTTGGTGAATCCAGGGCCTTCCAAGTAATAAGTTAAAGCAAGCGGGACATTCAGAACATGAAAAAGGATTTCTTATTCTATAGGGTCAATTGTCATTTTGATGTTGGCTACCCCTAAGACTTCTCTCCTTGTATTACCATAAACTCTCAAAATTTTATCAGAGGGTATTAGCTCAGGTATCTTAATTCCCGAACAACTTGCTACTTTGAGTGGGCAAACATTTAATCTTGAGCCATTGTCTACTAACACCATGGGCATTGTCTTTTCACGGGCTAAAATAGTGATATAGAGGGCATGCTTGTGCCACTCTCAACCGGTAGATCCTTATCTGAAAAAGAAATGGCAGCCACTTTAGTCATGGATGCAACCAAAGCTTCAGGGGTGGTGATAAGTGCACAATTGATGATATTTTTCCCTTATTTCTTAATTTGATTATTATACAATTGAGTTTAATTTGTTTGTTCAAGTGGTTTTTAGGGTTAATTTCAGGAATTCTCTGTATTTTGAGATGTATGGTCATTTCAGAGGAATTACGAATGAAAGTATAAGAAAAGAGAAAAATTCTTCAAGTGACACGCCCATGGACATGGGCGTGTCAATGGACGTGCCTTTGACGATACATACAGAAGCATTGACACGCCCAGTGACATGGGCGTGTCACCGAGTGTGCCTATTGCAATGATTCACAGTAGCTGTGGCACGCCAAATGACATGGACGTGTCGCTGGATGTGACTTATATTCAAAATCCCAGTGGCGATGACACGCCCAGCGACATGGGCGTGTCAATGGGCGTGTTAGGTGAAATTATCTGCACTATAAAAGATGACCTGAAACACGAATTAAGGATCCGATTTTCATATTTTATAACCTAGAGCCGACTTCTAAAGCAAAGAGAAGAGTTTTGGACCAGAGATTGAAGGTGAAGACATATTCTAAACAAGATCTAAACCAAGATTCAAGGATTCAAGTGAAGAAATACGAATTATTCGCAATGGATTGTTTGGATTCTTTTTCTTATTTCTCTTGTTCTGGTTTTCTGATTTTGAACATGAACTAACTCATTCTCTATCTGGATATTGATGAACCCTAGATTTATTGTATGGGTTGAATAATTTTATTTAATTAAATCATTTGATTGAGTTGTTTTATTCTTATAATGCTTAATGATTTATTTCCAATTGATAATAGCATGCTTATTGATTGGATGCAATTTTTATATTACTGACTTGAGAAAGCTTGATATGAATTGAATACTCATAAGAATTGAGGATTGATTAGAGTACTCGAGATAGACTTACAAGATCCTTTGGTTTATAATTCCTTATTCTTAATGCAAGGTCTATTTAATTATGTTTGAGAAGAGATTCTAGCATTCTACTTAGTGATTAGGGATTAATTCACTTGAGAAAAGTTTTAGTCTAATTTAGATGAATACCAATTCAACTCTATTATCTGGTTTAATTGAATTGATTTTCATAAATATAATTGTGGCTAGGGGGATTCAATATCTGGATAGTATTCTCACTATCAATCAATTCATTCAACACTCAATTTCTCTCTATTTTCAATTATTAAGTTAATTATCTTTAATTACAAAACTTCACAAAACTATTGATTTGCTAAACAGCAGTTAAAATATGCACTAGTACTTGGCCTTATGCCCAGTGGAATGATAACTCACTCACTATTTTATTACTTGAGTGACCCGTGCACTTGCAGTATTGCAGTAGCATAGGTTCCTGCCATCAAGTTTTTGGCGTCGCTGCTGGGGACAACGGTTTTCAATATTAGTAATATAATTAAGACTGTTGATTTAGTTTTTATTTTATTTTGTTTTAACATAAGTTCTTGCTTTTTGACTGTCATTCTAGGTACTTCTTCCTGTTTATGACCCGAGCTAGCTCTTCCCAACTTTTTGAATTAGATCAAGAGTTAGAGAGAACATTGAGAAGAAGGCGAAAGGAAGAAGAGGAAACAGTTTTGGCAGAGACGGAACCGAACATTGAAGATCTCTTTCGAGAAGAAGAAATGGCAGAAAATGAGCCAAGAACAATGCAAGAGTTTGCTAGGCCTACTCTTAATGGGGCAAAATCAAGTATACAAAGACCGGTGATTGCTACCAATAAATTCGAGATAAAGACAAATGTCATTCAAATGGTGCAGCAAACTTGTCAATTTGATGGATTTTCGAATGAAGAACCTAATGCACACATTGAAACTTTTCTGGAAATATGTGACACATTCAAGATACAAAATGTCTCTGAAGATGCAATTAGGCTGAGGTTGTTTCCATTCACACTCAGAGACCGACCAAAGAAGTGGCTGAAGTCTTTTCCTCCTAAAACTTTCACTACATGGGGTGAACTAGCAGAAAATTTTTTAGAGAAGTATTTTCCACCGTCCAAGACTGCTAAGTTGAGGAATGATATTTCTTCTTTTCTCCAGCTAGATGGTGAAACCCTGTATGACGCTTGGGAAAGATTTAAGGATTTATTGAGAAGATGTCCTCACCATGGGCTTCCACTGTGGCTTCAGATCCAAACTTTCTATAATGGATTGAGTTACTCTAGTAAGTAGTCCATCAATGCAGCCGGCGGAGGTACCATAAACAATAAAACACCTGAAGAAGTAAGGGATTTGATTGAAGACATGGCCCTTACAAATTATCAGTGGAAAACCCTAAGGGAACAAGGAAGATTAAGGGTTGCTGGTTCACATCAATTGGATCCCGTAGTTTCTTTGTCAGTACAGTTGGAAGCAATGAACAAAAAGATTGATTCTTTAGCTTCTTCTTCTTCTTCGGGGAAAGTGATGCAGGTGATGTCCTGTGAATGGTGTGGGGGTGGACATCAAAGTCAAGATTGCCAAAGTGGCAACATGTTTGCTAGGCAAGAGCAAGTTGATTATGTTGGAAACATGCCAAGGCAACAATAGAATAACCCCTACAGCAACACGTATAATTCGGGATGGAGAAATCACCCTAATTTCTCATGGAATAATCAGAATATTCCATGACCTCCCCCTGGATTCCAGCAGCTCCAACATCAACAAGCTGCCCCTCCAAGAAAGAGTAATTTGGAGGACATGATGGAAAAATTTATAGCAGCTTCTGAAACTAGGTTCCAATCAACTGAAACCACCCTAAGATCAGCAAGCCTCTATTCATAATTTGGAGAATTAGGTGGGGCAAATTGCCAAGTTGCTTAGTGAGAGACCACAAGGAAGTTTGCCTAGCAACACTGAGGCAAGTCCTAAAGAGAAACTTAAGGCAATTACACTAAGGAGTGGAAAAGAGATAAAGGGTAATGTGGATGAGAAAAGAGGAGAAGTGGCAGAGAAAAGGGCTGAAGTACAAGAAAAAGAAAAAGAAGATGATCCTCCTGTCACTTCGGGAAATAAAGCTGCACTAGAAACTGAGAAAGAGAAGCAGCCACAAGACAGCAGCCCCATCATGAAGGAATACCGATCTAGAGTACTATATTCGGCAAGGTTAAATAAGGACAAGATTGATGCTCAATTCGGTAAGTTTCTTGAACTTTTTAAACAATTGCACATTAACATCCCATTTGCTGAAGCTTTGTCACAGATGCCTAAATATGCTAAATTTTTGAAAGATATCCTTTCTAACAAAAGGAAACTTGAGGAAGTGTCTTTAGTGCATTTATCTGAAAAGAGTTCGGCAATTTTGCAAAGGAGGTTACCTAAGAAGTTAAAAGATCTAGGTAGTTTTACCATTCCATGTTTGTTAGGTAACCTTGAGGTTAAAAGTGCATTAGCTGATTTGGGGGCTAGCATAAGTGTTATGCCCTATAAAATGTTTAAAGAGTTAGGCATTGGTAAACCTAAACCAACACTTATGACCATCCAACTTGCTGATAAGTCAATAGTCCACCCTCTGGCATTATAGAAGATGTGTTGGTAAAAGTCGGGGATTTCATTTTCCCCAATGATTTTGTTGTCATTGATATCGATGAGGATGCGGATGTTTCACCTATTCTTGGTAGGCCATTTTTAAAAATAGCCCATGCCCTTATCGATGTTTATGATGGCACATTAACTTTGAGAGTGGGTGGTGAGAAAGTTATTTTTTGGATACATAATGCTATGAAACATTCACTTTCACTTGATGAGGTGGAATCATGCAATGATGTTATTGAGCATGAGATCGTAAATTGTGTTACTAACATTGTTTCCAAGGATCCCCTTGAGTTGTGTTTATTGCAGGAAAATGTTAAGGATCAAGAAGCAATGGAGCAGTTTTCTTTTCTTGAAGCAAGCAAACCGTTCAAATGCAGGGTATATAAGACTATTGAGATGCTAAAGGAAGAAAAGCCAAAACCATCGGTGATTGATCCACCCAACTTGGAACTAAAGCCCCTTCCAAATCACCTTGAGTATGGATTTCTGGCGGAGAACAAGAAATTACCAATAATTCTGAGTTCCCACCTATCTTCTGAGTAGAAGGAAAAGCTTATCCAGTTGTTGCAGAAACATAAGAAAGTTATAGCTTGGAAGATAGCAGACATCAAGGGTATCAGTCCATCCTATTGCACTCTCAAGATACTGATGGAGGACAAATTCAAGCCAATAGTGCAACCACAACGGAGACTGAACCCAAAGATGAAAGATGTAGTGAATGCTGAAGTGATCAAACTACTTGATGCAGGGATTATATATCCGATCTCGGATAGTTCTTGGGTGAGCCTAGTCCAGGTAGTACCAAAGAAAGGAGGGATGACGGTGGTCCCTAATGAAAATGATGAGCTTATTCCAACAATAACAGTTACTAGTTGGAGGGTTTGCATAGACTACAGGAAATTGAATGATGCAACTAGGAAGGACCATTTTCCTTTGCCCTTCATCGATCAAATGTTGGAGAGGTTATCTAGACATGAGTATTATTGCATTTTTGGATGGTCTTTCAAGCTATTTCTAAGTTCCTATTGCCCCAGAAGACCAAGAGAAAACTACATTCACCTGCCCATATGGGACATTCGCATATCGAAGAATGCCATTCGGGTTGTGCAATGCAACTATGAATTTTCAGAGGTGCATGGTGGTAATCTTTGATGAAGTTGTTAAGGATATTATGGAGCTGTTTATGGATGATTTCTCGGTCTATGGCAGCTCATTTGATAGATGTTTGGAAAATCTTGAAAGAGTCTTGATGAGATGTGAGAAAACTAACTTAGTGCTTAATTGGGAAAAGTATCATTTCATGGTTCAAGAGGGAATTGTGTTGGGACACAAAATTTCAAGCAAGGGCATTGAGGTGGATTGGGCTAAGGTAGACACCATTGAGAAGTTACCACCACCCACATCTGTGAAGGCCATCAGAAGTTTTCTAGGACATGCAGGCTTTTATCAGAGTTTCATATGAGATTTTTCTAAGGTAGCCCGTCCATTGACAAGACTCCTTGAGAAGGATGTGGATTTTGTTTTTGATGAGGAATGTTTAAAAGCATTCACAACTCTTAAGGAGAAATTGACCCATGCTCCAATCATGGTAGCTCCCAATTGGAATCTACCATTTGAACTAATTGCGATGCAAGTGACTTTGCAGTGGGAGCAATCTTGGGTCAACGCAAGGAGAAATACTTCCAGCCTATCTACTATGCAAGCAAGATCTTGAACACAGCTCAAGCTAATTACACAACTACAGAGAAAGAGCTGCTAGCTGTGGTTTTTGCTTTTGACAAGTTTAGATCTTATCTAATCTTGTCAAAAGTGATTGTTTATACGGACCATTCAACTTTGAAGTACTTATTTGCAAAAATTGATGCTATGCCTAGGCTAATTCGTTGGGTTTTGTTGTTGCAGGAATTTGACTTGACGATTCAAGATAAGAAGGGAGCTAAAAATCTGGTAGCAGATCACCTTTCTCTCTTGGAGAATCCAACCTTGGAGAGTTTGAAGAAGGGGACATTAATGATCACTTCCCTGATGAGCAGCTGTACACCATGGTAAGTGAGATAAGTAATTTAAATTTTGAAACACATTGGTTTGCAGATTTTGCTAACTATTTAGCTGTTAGGGAACTTCCTAAGGACTTAACGTATCAAGAAAAGAAGAAATTCTTTTCCGATTTGAAGTATTATTTTTGGGAGGATCCTTTTTGTTTAGATTATGTAAGGATAACATGATCCGACGATGTGTAGCATAGCCCGAAACAATGAACATTTTTAGTCAATGCCATGCTAGACCAGCTGGTGGTCATATGGGAGCCAATAGGACTGCTCAAAAGGTGCTAGAATCAAGATTTTATTGGCCCACTTTGTTTAGGGATAGCTACGAATTTGTGAAACATTGTGATCGTTACCAAAGGACTGGAAACATTTCATTTCGTGATGAGATGCGCCAAAATGGAATTTTAGCGTGCAAAGTCTTTGATGTATGGGGGATTGATTTTATGGGACCATTTTTGAATTCCTTTGGTAAAAAATATATTCTTGTAGCTATAGATTATGTCTCTAAATGGCCTGAAGCCCAAGCCTTGGCAACCAATGATGCTAGGGTAGTGATGAAGTTTTTGAAAAAGTTGTTCTCTCGATTTGGTACACCGAAAGCAATCATAAGTGATAGGGGTACTCACTTTTGTAATGTTCAGCTTGAGAAAGTTTTCAAATGATTAGGAGTTACACATAAGTTTGCTACTCCTTACCATCCCCAAACTAGTGGCCAAGTTGAGAACACGAATAGGGAGATTAAAAAAATTTTGGAAAAAACTGTAGAGCAATCCCTAAAGGATTGGTTTGAGAAATTGGACAATGCTCTATGGGCTTTTAGGACTGCATTTAAAACTCCTTTGGGCACTACACTGTGAACCTCGGATTCCGCCCGAAAAGGATTCGGGTGAACGTTCACTTGGTGTCGGGAGTCGCCACTCAGTTTATTTTGTTCGAAGGGAAAAACTAAGAAAACCCTTGTTTGACTCCAATAATGCATCCAATGTAAAGGCTTCTAGTCTGCGAACCCAAGGAGGATTCGGGGACTATGTCATGCATTTGACTAACTTGACAATAAAAAGAAGTAAATATAAAAGGGATGAAGGAAAGAAAAAGGACTGATTGTTGGTAAATTGTGGACTTGCTATTTGGGGTGAATCCCAAATATGCCTACATACTCCCGTTTGAATGGGAGATCAAAGCCCATGTAGTTCGGAAAAGCCTATTTAAAGGCGATGAAATTTATGCTTCATGCATGTGTGTGTGTATGCTTCGTGCATTTGTCGGGCTTTCTGCCAAATTGGTGAGATTTAGCACTTAGTGCTAAATGGTGAAATTTAGGTACTTTGTACCAAAAAGATGCAAATTTTAGGCCTTTGGCCTGCATTGTCGGGCTTTTTGCCAAATTTGTGAGATTTAGCACTTAGTGCTAAATGGTGAAATTTAGGTACTTTGTACCAAAAGAGTGCAATATGGCTTCATGCCAAAAGATTGATTGATTGTGAAATTTAGGTACTTCGTACCAAAGTGAGACAATTTAGGCTGCGTGCCAAAAGGTTGATTTTAACTGTGAAATTTAGGTACTTTGTACCAAAAGGATGCGATTTAGGCTCCGTGCCAAAAAGATTGATTGATTCACGGCTTAATGCTGAAATGTGGATTGATTTGTCCATTAGGCCATTAGACCTAAAAGGATTAGGTCTTTGACCGAAAGAAATTAAGAAGAAGATGGAATGCTTATGACATGCTTAAATTGATGAATGATGAATTAGGATATTACCTTGCTTAGGATTTTTCCACTTCGAAGTTCCAGATCTTGTTTTCTTGGACCTTGGATTATGATTCTTGATTACAGATTAAATTCATCAGCATGAGGCCCGGAGTCTCCAAAAGCCAACCCCAGCTTCTGAACATTTGAAGGCTATTTATAGGCAAAATCGGGCTGGACGGCGGCCGAGCCGCCGGTCACGGCGGCCGGGCCGCTGTGGATGTGACAAGCCGAAAAGACGAAAGAAGCCGAAAGTTTTGGCGGCTGAGCCGCCGGGGTCACGGCGGCTGGGCCGCCGGTTTTGTCCGGTTTTCGCTCAAACTGATTTTTCGGGAGCTAGAGACCTCCAAAAATTATTCCGGGACCATATCCGTGATCCTCACATCGTCCCGGACATTTCAAGTACCATATTGATATATTTTCGGTGAACTTTATCGTGGACCTCCGGTCCGACTCAGTCGTCTGCGGTTTGAGAAAATCAACTTTCCGAGCCTCAAAATTCGAGTGTTCACAATTGCCCCCCACTGGGGTCCATAAAAATGATTTATGGAGCCCAGTGGTCTTCTGAAGAGCGAATTTTGAGCGAGGGGTAAAAGATACGCCTTTTGGCACTTCTGGATTGCTTGCAACACTTCTGATTGCATTCTGATCGCATTCCGACTTTTCTGTACCTGCACTTTCATTTAGCACAAACAGTACATATGTATGCATTATGTCACCTTTTATTTTCATAAAGGCATTTATTTGCTTCTTTGCACCCATTGTATGCACAACTGGACCAAGAGCCTTCAAAAGATGGAAATGATCAATATGGGTAGATATGGGTTGCTTTCTGTCACCATTCTTAGGTGGATATTGATGGATTGGGATTTTATTTATTTCCAGTAAAGAACTTAGAAATAAATTCTAGGAATCTTTCCTTTACATGTACTTGAAATAGCTCTAGTAATGAACCAGAAATAATACCAGGCTTTGCTATGTTCTGCTATTAATAATTATTTCTAGTAAAGAACTTAGAAATAATCCTGTAGGAAGTCAATCCGGCTGGGGAAGGAACTCAAATTTTTCTGAAGTTGCCCCCAAATTATTCCCAATAATGAAGTTGCTGAATTTTGGCCAATTGAGAAGCCAAGGAGATGTGCATTGCTGCAGGAGCTGGAGGGTGAGGATGTGGTTCCTCTTGACGAGGAGAAGACAGATACTGCAGAGAGTTCCGGAGCTAAGGAAGATACCGGAGACTCTGCCCCTACGTAGGAGGCGTAGAATTTAGACCCTAGGGTTGACCTTTTTGGGTTGTCTCTTTTTTTTTTTATTATACCTTTTTGGTTGTTTTGACGTTTTGGACTTGTGGTTTGACTCTTTTGACTGGTTTGACATTTCATGGAATGAACGACTCTTTTTGGAATGAACGACTCCTTTTGGAATGAATGACTCTTTTTGGAATGACTCTTTCATTTGCTTTCCAAGCATTATCTACTTTATTTACTTGCTCTAATTTTTGCCTAAGCCGTCCTTTCGGATTTTTCAACTTAGCGAGCTCTTACCCATTCTTGCCTAAGCCGCCCTTTGTGGGTTTTCGGCTTAGCGGGATTTTTTTGTTTTGTTTTTGTTTTTTTGTTTTTTGTTTTGTTTTGTTTTTTTTATGTTGGCAAAAGAAAAATGAACCAATGATTTTTATTAAAATTTAGACCGTGCTCAAGGAGAGCTGCCTACATATCTCGAATTAGTTTGCGAGTGTAATATCCCTATTTGTACCCTAGTAGTTTTGAGGTTGTTGTTATTTTTAATTGGATTAAGTGCATATGTTAAGTTGATAAGGAAAAATTGTGTAGAGAGAAATGTATATGTAGTGTATATGGTAATATATATAACATATATGTTGGTCAAAGTGGAAAGTCAAGGGAAGAGGATATTTTATTGTTACTTGTGAAATTACTTAAAAGGGCTTGTAAATAATAGGAAGAGAAAGCATATGAGAAGAGGACATTTAAGTAATTTCCTAATTATTTTTGTGGTGGAGATTTAAAGAAGAAGCAAAATTTGACTACCACATTTCTTATATGGTACAATGAGAAAAATTTGTTTGGTATTTTTTTTAAAGAGTTAAATTGTTTAAGAAATCTGTAGCATTCCTATGTTTCATGTACGTATATTACATTGTAGTATTATGTAGTGTGCGTATATGGGATTTAGGGGTGTTACAGCGAGAATCAGGTCTAATGTAGTTCCTTTCAATGCATGATCACACAATATTTCTTTAGTTGATCCAGATTGTATGGGTTTGTGAACTCCAGACCATCCAAATTAGACAAAATGATGACTCCATCGGAAAGTATTTTCTTCAACATGTAGGGTCCCGCCCAATGAGGACGAAACTTCCCACGAGGATCTGTAACAGGTGTTCTAATCTCTTTCAGAACCAAACAACCTTCTTGCAACTTTCGATCTTTGACCTTTTTGTTGAAATGTCTGGCCATTCGCCTCTGATACCCTTGAATTCGATGTAGAGTTTGAAGTCTTTTTTCATCCAAACCCAACAACTGATGATGATAATTGCTTATCCATTCAGCCTCATTTATCTGACTTTCTTGAATTATCCTCGCCGATTGAACTTCAAGTTCAATGGGGAGTACTGCTTCCATTCCGTACACCAGGGAATACGGGGTTGCCCCAGTAGGAGTTCTAATTGATGTCCTATATCCCCATAAGGCCAGTGGTAACTTCTCATGCCAACGTCTATGTTCTTTGATCATTTTTTGTATGATCACCTTTATAGACTTGTTTGCTGCTTCTACAGCTCCATTTGTTTGGGGTCTGTAAGGAGAGGATTTATGATGTTGGATCTTCTTATCCTTCAAGAGTTTAGCGAATTCTGCTTGGAAATGGGTTCCATTATCAGTGATAATCTCAAATGGTGTTCCGTACCGACAAAGGATGTTGGTTCGGACAAACTGTGCTACCTTTTTGGAGTCTAATTCTGCATAGGAAGCTGCTTCAACCCACTTTGTGAAGTCATCCACTGCTACCGAGATAAACTGATGTCCATTTGAGGCTTTTGGATGTATTTTGCCAATTATATCTATTCCCCAAGTAGCGAAGGGCCATGGAGAAGTGATTGGATTCAGGGCAACGGGAGGTTGCTCCTGCAGCTTAGCAAATATCTGACATTGATGACATCCTTGCACAAATGCCACACAGTCTGTGTTCATGGTGGACCAATAATATCCCAAATTGGCCTGATGTTACACCAAAGAGTCACTTTGCAGGATTTAAGCTTCAAATTGTACTTGCGAAGTCTAAGGAAGAACTTCTCAAGTGCTTAGACGTGCTCTTTTGGAGATTTTGACTTGACAATCATATCATCAACATACACTTTTACTTCTTTGTAAATCATGTCATGAAAGATTGTCGTTGCCATCCCGTCTATTAGCAAATCGATGTGTGGTAGCGGGAAATCGTCCTTGGGACAAGCTTTATTCAGATCTCTGTAGTCAACACACATCCTGACCTTTCCGTCTTTCTTCGGGACCGGTACAATGTTTGCTAACCAGGAAGGGTAGGCAATTGGTTCTATGAACTTATTGTCCAGTTGTTTGGAAACCTCCTCTTTAATCTTCAAAGACCATTCTGGCTTCATTCTGCTCAATTTTTGCTTAACCGGCTTTGCATCGGGGTATAGCGGAATCTTGTGAACTGCTATGGCTGGGTCTATTCCCGTGACATCACTTGTCTTCCACATGAAGCAGTTGGCATACTTTCTGATGCACTCAAGAACCTGTTCCTTATTCACACAATCACATGCAATGTATGTATGGTCATTTTCTTTGCCAATTATTATCTTTTCATTTATTTCATTTATTTCATTTATATCATTTTTGCTAGATAATACTTGGAAAGCAAAAGACACAGGGTAACCAAGAATTTGAAGAGTTTCATTGATAATGGTGGAGTCATTCTCCAAGATTACATTAAATGTGACATTTGGGTTCTCTAAATCTGAAGCTATAGAGGACTCAGAACTAGACTCTGACTCGGTGTTTGACTCAGGATTTGACTTAGTACAAGACTCGGGTTCAGGGTGTGACACAAGACTAGGTTTGACTAGAGCAGCCTGTCCCTCCTCGGCGTACCAGTTTATCAGTGGTCCATCTGTGGTCTTGATCAGCTTGGTGAAGCCCCTTTTGTCTTCAAAATTGGTTACCATAGCAACCTCATCAAAGAGACTAGGCTGCATGAAATCTTCCACAGTGATGGCATTGATGGAATGATTGGGCAAGGGGTTAGTGTTAATGTTTGGTTGCCTCCTGAGAGGAATGATGTCACCACTATCCACCAAATCCTGGATGCGGTTTTTCAAAGTCCAGCAAGCATCTGTTATGTGCCCATTTCCTTGGTGGTACTCACAGTGCTCATTGGCCCTGTAATTGGAGGGTAATGGGTTTGGAGGAGGCCTTGGGTCCAAAGGCTTCAAATATTTTCCTTCCACGGCCTTTTTAAACACTAGATGAAGGGGCATTCCAATGTCGGTATATTGCCTTCTTGACTGATTTCTTTGCCCAAGATTGCCCACACGTAAAGGATTCGCAGGGGCAATATTGGCCACTTCATTAGCCTTACTTGAGGAAGCAGCTTGGCCTTGTTTTTTATACTTCGAGATAGCTTCTTCATCTACTATCTTACCCAATTGTATCAGATCTTCTACCTTGGTTGCAGTCGCAATGAGCGATTTGAAAGTAGGTAGGTATTGAGTTTGCAGTTGGGCTTGATATGTAGGCCTTAAATTTCTGATTATGATATCAATCTGCTCTTGTTCTGAAGGGCGATTGATCATCTGGGCGGCTTTTGCCCTCCACCTCGTAAGGAACGAGGAGAAGGGTTCATTTATTGTTTTGTTTGGTGGTCTCAAGTTCTCTTCTAGTGACATCCACCTCAATATTGTAGTGGTATTGAGAGTTAAATGCATTGCAGATGTCTTCCCATGCCTTAATCTTGGAACGGTCTAGACTCACAAACCATTTAAGGGCAGCACCGGTCAGTGATTGTTGGAATAACTAAGCAAAGAGCTCATCATTTAAACCCCAAGGACTTAAGGCTCCCACATACATTTTCAGGTGAGTTTTAGGGCAAGTAGTCCCATCAAATCTATCCATCCCAGGCATCTTGAATTTTGGAGGCAATCTAGCTTGGGGAAACAAGGATAAGGAATCCATGTCTACCACCTCTTTATGAGTTTTCATGGCAGTGATCGACCTTTCCAGCAATTCAAGTTTTCTTTTCAGTTCATCAGTTTCAGTGACATTCTTAGAGGGTGGATCCTCCAAATTGATGACAGGGGTATTATTCTGAACAGTCATGGGGGTACTAGTTTGCCCCACAATAGGTTCCTTCCCTAAATTTCCAGGAGTAGGGACTGTCTTTGGTGCTCCTCCTAATTCAGCCAGGATGGCTACCCTTTGGGCGGCTAAAGCTTTATCAATTCTTTCTTGCATTCTAGCTTCAATTTCCTTAGCCTGTCCATCTAGCAAAGCCTTAATTTGTTCAATAGTAGCCATTTCAACAATTGGAGTAGTTGGTGAAGTTGAGGTAGTAGGACTTGTGGGTGATTGCACAGTTGGAGTTGGTGTGTCTGGTGTAGGTGGAGGCACACGGACAGTGGGTACCTGCACAGGTTAAGGGTAAAGGATCAGGGTAGTGTGTAGGGTAGGAAGAACTCTGGGTCCACTTGTACATATCAAAAGATTTTCCCCAAAACCGTGTTGTTATGTTGCATGAATGCACCTCATCACATCATAATTCATTTTAATGGAATGCAGCACTATCATTGGGTACATACAACCTAAGGGAAGGTTCTATTGTTATATGAAAAATAGAGAATCGGCTTATCATAGGGACCCTTGAGTCTTGAGTAAGATATACCTAACCACATGTGAAACAAGGAGTTTCGCGTGGGTCCAACAGTACGATTACTCATGGGCCACTCCAAAAGGATTGGAATGGTTTACGACAACAGGGAGGACGCTTTGGCTGTCCGCCGGCATAATCAAGGAGACCTGCCGGTCAGCGCTACTTGCTATCCAGACTCAGAACTTTGAACAGAAAGAGAAGAAATTCATTTGAAAATAATTTTTTATGCAATGGAGGAAAATGATTCCCCCATATATGGAGAAAAATATATTCTTGTAGCTATAGATTATGTCTCTAAATGGCCTGAAGCCCAAGCCTTGACAACCAATGATGCTAGGGTAGTGATGAAGTTTTTGAAAAAGTTGTTCTCTCGATTTGGTACACCGAAAGCAATCATAAGTGATAGGGGTACTCACTTTTGTAATGTTCAGCTTGAGAAAGTTTTCAAATGATTAGGAGTTACACATAAGTTTGCTACTCCTTACCATCCCCAAACTAGTGGCCAAGTTGAGAACACGAATAGGGAGATTAAAAAAATTTTGGAAAAAACTGTAGAGCAATCCCGAAAGGATTGGTTTGAGAAATTGGACAATGCTCTATGGGCTTTTAGGACTGCATTTAAAACTCCTTTGGGCACTACACTGTGAACCTCGGATTTCGCCCGAAAACTAAGAAAACCCTTGTTTGACTCCAATAATGCATCCAATGTAAAGGCTTCTAGTCTGCGAACCCAAGGAGGATTCGGGGACTATGTCATGCATTTGACTAACTTGACAATAAAAAGAAGTAAATATAAAAGGGATGAAGGAAAGAAAAAGGACTGATTGTTGGTAAATTGTGGACTTGCTATTTGGGGTGAATCCCAAATATGCCTACATACTCCCGTTTGAATGGGAGATCAAAGCCCATGTAGTTCGGAAAAGCCTATTTAAAGGCGATGAAATTTATGCTTCATGCATGTGTGTATGTATGCTTCGTGCATTTGTCGGGCTTTATGCCAAATTGGTGAGATTTAGCACTTAGTGCTAAATGGTGAAATTTAGGTACTTTGTACCAAAAAGATGCAAATTTTAGGCCTTTGGCCTGCATTGTCGGGCTTTTTGCCAAATTTGTGAGATTTAGCACTTAGTGCTAAATGGTGAAATTTAGGTACTTTGTACCAAAAGAGTGCAATATGGCTTCATGCCAAAAGATTGATTGATTGTGAAATTTAGGTACTTCGTACCAAAGTGAGACAATTTAGGCTTCGTGCCAAAAGGTTGATTTTAACTGTGAAATTTAGGTACTTTGTACCAAAAGGATGCGATTTAGGCTTCGTGCCAAAAAGATTGATTGATTCACGACTTAATGCCGAAATGTGGATTGATTTGTCCATTAGGCCATTAGACCTAAAAGGATTAGGTCTTTGACCGAAAGAAATTAAGAAGAAGATGGAATGCTTATGACATGCTTAAATTGACGAATGATGAATTAGGATATTACCTTGCTTAGGATTTTTCCACTTCGAAGTTCCAGATCTCGTTTTCTTGGACCTTGGATTATGATTCTTGATTACGGATTAAATTCGTCAGCATGAGGCCCGGAGTCTCCAAAAGCCAACCCCAGCTTCTGAACATTTGAAGGCTATTTATAGGCAAAATCGGGCTGGACAGCGGCCGAGCCGCCGGTTACGGCGGCCGGGCCGCTGTGGATGTGACAAGCCGAAAAGACGGAAGAAGCCAAAAGTTTTGGCGGCTGAGCCGCCGGGGTCACGGCGGCTGGGCCGCCGGTTTTGTCCGGTTTTCGCTCAAACTGATTTTTCGGGAGCTAGAGACCTCAAAAAATTATTCCGGGACCATATCCGTGATCCTCACGTCGTCCCTGACATTTCAAGTACCATATTGATATATTTCCGGTGAACTTTACCGTGGACCTCCGGTCCGGCTCAGTCGTCTGCGGTTTGAGAAAATCGGCTTTCCGAGCCTCAAAATTCGAGTGTTCACATACACCGTTTAGGCTGGTCTATGGAAAAGCTTGTCATTTACCTATAGAAATTGAACATAATGCATATTGGGCTATTAAACAGATTAACCTTGATCTAGCTCGTGTAGGTGAAAGGAGAAAGTTACAGGTAAATGAGTTGGATGAGTAGAGATTGCAAGCTTATGACAATGCCAGAATGTATAAGGAGCATACCAAGAGATGGCATGATGCTCGCATTAAGGAACGAAAAGAGTTTCAAGTGGGAGATCAGGTATTGTTGTACAATTTGAGACTTCAACTCTTTCTAGGTAAGTTAAAATCTTGATGGTCTGGTCCCTTCACCGTTAAGAAAGTTTTTCCCTATAGAGTGGTTGAAATAACTCACCCGGAAAAAGGAGATTTTAAAGTTAATGGGCATAGGCTCAAATTATACCTTGGAGGGGAAATACAGGACTTGAAGGAGGTTTTACACCTCCAAGACTAGGGAAATGTGCCCTGACAATCCAACTAACACGACGTTAAAGAAGTGCTGGGTGAGAGACAACCCACCATTTTATTCGTTCTTTTATTTTTATGTCTTTAATTTTTGTGTTTTTGGTTTGTGTCGTCATTTTGTTTTAGTTTTATACTTCTATCATTGGTTGGTGGTTTGTTTGCCTTACATTCATTAGAATTAATAGAGGAAATTTGATTTTGAGTAGTAAATTGAGCATATTCTAGGACACGCCCGTGTCAATGGGCATGCCATTATTTTTATCAGGCAGTAGCTACAACACGCACATTGACACGCCCGTATCATTGAGCTTGTCATTTTGAATGACAAACAGTAGCTATAGCATGCCCACTGACACGCATGCCCATTGACACGCCCGTGTCACTGGTCATGCCTTTAAACAAAAAAAAAATGAAAAAAATGAGCCAGCACGTCCAAAGAACAAGCCCAAGCTAGTGGGCGTGTCATTTCCTTAATTTTAATAGTGCATGTGACACTTCCATGGACACGCCCGTGTCAATGGGTGTGTCATTTATTGATTCATCCAGTCCCTGTGACACGCCCATGGACATGGTCATGTCCATAGGCGTGTCGTATACACGGTCTCTTATACTACAGGACACGCCCAGTGACACGGGCGTGTCATTGGGCGTGTCGATGTCTTTATATATAGAACCAAAGCCATTTTTCATGCAAACTTCAGTTTTCTTTCTCATTTTCTCTCATTTTCTCTCAACTTTCTTGCACACCCACCGACTCATTAACACACCAAATCACTTTAAGAGAGATTCTCACTCACGGTTTGCATTATTTGCGCGGATTTGCTCGCTTTCCGTTTGAATTTACTTGATCCATGAAATTTTCACAATTTTCATGTCTGGAATCTAAATTTTTACAATTTTTGTTGGATTTCTTTCATTTTTCTTATGAATTCCTTGTATTTTCTCTTATTTTCCTTGGAATTGCAATATTTATGATTCGTTTACTTTATTTTGCTTTGTTTTGATATATTGTAATTTTTTGCGGCAATTGGTTAATTTTGTTTTATTTTGTGTTTAATTTCGTTTCAATTTGACTTTTGTTTATTTTTGAATTAGTTTGTTTTTGAGTTATAAATTGATTGATTCGCTTGTTGGGTTACAGTTAATCGTTATTTTTGGAAAGTGCTATTGTTATTGTTGGAATTGTCGTCGTTCGAATTGGTTTGTCGCTTTTGTTGATTAAGTGTGTGTTGACATAGGTTGATTACATTTGGTTTAAATTGGCTGTTAGCATTGCCTTTATTGGGATATACATTATGCTTCATTGTTATAATGCCGGTATTTCGGTAACTTTGTGCCAGTCTTTTGTGGGTGTTTGGTATCGTGCTATATTTTTATTGTTATTGAGGAATTTTTGTTTGTTTTACAGACAGTCAGACAATGGATCCTTGCAAACAATCATCCTCCCAGCTTCCCGCCAAATGTGCACGAGGAGAAGGCAGTTCTAGCCAACCTGCTACACGTCCAACTTTTAAATTCATGGCCACCCACAAGTGCCTTTGATTTTTGAATGTTGAGGAAAGGAGGCGATTCGAACTTTTTGACAACAAAGAATGGTCTCCACCTCGTGTTTTAGATTGGGATGCTATGGAACTGGCAAATATTGCAGCAGATATTTGGGAATTGATTAATCAATTAGGGTGGGACCAACTATTCTCCATCAATGAGCCTTCTTATCGAGAGCTGACATTAGAATTTTACTGCACCTTTCAGTTCCAGAAGACCAAGGTTTCAATTACTGAGCCAACAATTAAATTCAGACTGGGAGGGCAGAGATTCAACATGAGCATTAATGACTTTGGGGTGGATCTCGGGTTATATACTGAAGAGGAGGTACAGACTTTCAATTATCTGAACTTCGAGGTGGATTTTGTCGAGTATGAGGTTGCTCCTCCTAGGGTTTGGCGGACCTTTGCACCCACTGCTGATAAATATCAACCCAAGGTTTCTAAGGCATCCAACTTCGAGTCCTTCCCCAGCCGAGTGATTCACAACCTATTAGTTCACACTCTTACAGCTCGACTGAGCAGCACAGGGATGGTCAGTTTGTGATATCTATTTTTCCTGCACTGCATGGTACAGAAGACCCGGTGCAATGTCGCACACACCATCACACATTTTTTCTATGAGCAGTCTAAAAAGGGAGCATCAGGTACTTTACATGGCGGCATGTATGTCACACGACTCGCTTGTCGCCTGGGTGTGTTAGATGGCTGCCTCCCTATGACGGTGGATGGTATGTCCAAGTTGTTGGGTATGGACACATTAAAGAGACTGAACCGGGAGAAGGTAGCTGGGCTACAAGCAACTCCTATGGATTCAGATATACCAGAGGCAGCTCCTTCTACTCCTCCTACGGATATAACACCACCTTCACAGATAGATTTTTTGGGTTCATCCACTGTTGCTGGGCCTTCTTCCACTGCTGCACCTTCTTCTTCTGCTGGACCTTCTTTTGTCCAGACTCATGTATTCCGGGATTGGTGCCAGTCAGTTAATGTTGAGTGGGATGATGATAGGAAACCCACAGATTTAGAGCGTCAGATTTGTAAGATTGAAGGGAAGATAGGGAATATCGAGCTGAATCAGAATAAGATCTTAACTCAGTAGGACCAGATGCAGCATTTCATACTTGAACAAACTACTTCTTTCCAAGCCCAGCTGAATCACGAGATCTTGAGGAGGCAATGGCTGGAACAATCCATGTTAGAGTTCTGGCGGTATCAAGGGTTTCACCCTTCGCAACCACCACCTCCACCATACTAGCCACCTACCCCTGCCCCTGCACCTGCACCTCTAGTTGATGTCTCTGATGATGAGACCAACAGTGATGACTCCGGCGATGCGCCGATTTTTCACTAGCCCACATTTTATTTTATTTTATTTTATTTTATTTATATTTCTTTGCTTATTTACTATTCTTTTTCTATTTCTTTATTTTTATTCCTTTTGGACAATTGCAATTTTCTTTATGAACTGTTTCTTTTATTTGTTTATTTCATTTATTTATGTCTTAACCTTGTTTATGCATTTTAGATTTTTATTTTGAAGCAAATTCGGCTTCACCATACTCTTGGCATCGTACTTCTATTTGTCCACTCATGAACATGGAAGGGCAGTTTTTCTCTCTCCCTTCATTATTTCTTGTGTTGCATACACATTGAGGACAATGTGCATCTTAAGTGTGGGGGAGAGGTATACTTTCTTGATTGAGTTTTTATTATTTCATTCTTTCTATTTGATTCATTTGTCTCAATTAATTTTTGCAAATTATTTTTGGATTTATGTAAGCTAGATTGTTGTAATAAGTGTGAATTGAGATGGTTCCCCTTTATATGTTAAATTAATTTGAGATTTCCTAAATGACAATTTCTTGTTAAGGTTAACTTGGCGATCTTGATCAATTGCTGAGGATCAATTGTAATAGCTATAATTAAGTAGTGGATTGATGGAAATTGGACACATCCGAAGTTTAAAACCTTAGTTACATTTTTGAGCATGTTATAATTCCTTAGATTATTGAGTCGGACTTAGTATGACCCTTAAATTTCTGACCCTTGGGTTGTTTAAAAAAAAATAAATAATTCTAATTAAAGGAGCTTTGAAAATTTATCCCTGTTCCGCTGATTTTTACTCTTGAATTAAAAAAAATGAGTTGAAAACATGAATAGTGCTAGTAGCCATTTGAACGGTGATTCTGGCTAAGTAACTGGGGGTTGGCATCACAAATGTTTACCTTCGCATCAAAAGGTTAGTATCAGTTCAAACAAGTCGGGCTCCTTAAAATGTATATATATTTGTATATACATTAAAAAAAGGGTTATAAAACTTACGAGAAAATTTAAATTTTTCGTACTTTGTTCATAGCTTTTGGATTTTCTGGAATTTTATGCTCCATCTTTTAACTCTGGATTTTTAGGCTTTAGGTATGTGAAATTTTTGTTTTGAAACTTCTTGATTCAGCTGTTATGATTATGAATTAGTTTTTTTGGATTGAGAACATCGGGTTTTCTGATTCGAATGTTATCAAACTTTTCTTTTCTTTTTGAATATAGAGGGGTCCGTCATTTCTGCTTATTATAATGATTTAGTTTGCTTGAGGACAAGCAAAAACTCAAGTGTGGGAGAATTTGATAAGTGCACAATTGATGATATTTTGCCCCTATTTCTTAATATGATTATTATCCAATTGAGTTTAATTTGTTTATTCAAGTGCTTTTTAGGGTTAATTTAAGGACTTCTCTGTATTTTGAGGTGTATGGTCATTTCAAAGGAATTACGGATGAAAGTAGAAGAAAATAGAAAAATTCTTCAAGTGACACGCCCACGGACATGGGCGTGTCAATTGATGTGCCTTTGATGCTACATACAGAAGCATTGACACGCCCAGTGACATGGGCGTGTCATCGAGCGTGCCTATTGCAATGATTCATAGTAGCTGTGGCACACCCAGTGACATGGGCGTGTCACTGGACATGCCTTATATTCAAAATCCCAGTGGCAATGACACGCCCAGTGACATGGGCGTGTCAGGCGAAATTATCTGCACTATAAAAGCTGTCTTGAAACACAAATTAAGGATTCGATTTTCATATTTTATAGCCTAGAGCCGACTTCTAAAGCAAAGAGAAGAGTTTTGGAACAGATATTGAAAGTGAAGACATATTCTAAACAAGATCTAAACCAAGATTCAAGGATTCAAGTGAAGAAATATGAATTATTCGCAATGGATTATTTGGATTCTTTTTCTTATTTCTCTTGTTCTGGTTTTCTGATTTTGAACATGAACTAACTCATTCTCTATCTGGATATTAATGAACTCTAGCTTTATTGTATGGATTGAATAATTTTATTTAATTAAATCATTTGATTGAGTTGTTTTATTCTTATTATGCTTAATGATTTATTTCCAATTGATAATAGCATGCTTATTGATTGTTTGCAATTTTCATATTACTGACTTGAGAAAGCTTGATATGAATTGAATACTCATAAGAATTGAGATTGATTGGAGTACTAGAGATACACTTACAAGATCCTTTGGTTTATAATTCCTTATTCTTAATGCAAGATCTATTTAATTATGTTTGAGAAGAGATTCCAGCATTCTACTTAGTGATTAGGGATTAATTCACTTGAGAAAGGTTTTAGTCTTATGTAAAGGAATACTAATTCAACTCTATTATCTGGTTTAATTGAATTAATTTTTATAAATATAATTATGGCTAAGGGGATTCAATATCTGGATAGTATTCTCACTACCAATCAATTCATTCAACACTCAATTTTTCTCTATTTTCAGTTATTAAGTTAATTATCTTTAATTACAAAACTTCACAAAACTATTGATTTGCTAAATAGCAGTTAAAATATGCACTAGTACTTGCCCTTGTCCCCAGTGGAACGATAACTTACTCATTTCTTTATTACTTGAGCAACCCGTGCACTTGCGGTATTGCAATAGCATAGGTTCCTGCCATCAAGTTTTTGGGTGTTGCTAGGCAAACTGGTGGCTTCGACTGGCATCTGAATCTTACTCAAAGCCTTGTAAAGAGCTTGGCGATGAGGATAGTTGAATTGAAGGAGGCTCCAAATAGATAGATGCTTGACTCTTTTTGAGTTGTTTCAGTATAGATTCCTCTTCTGGCTTGGGAGTAGGGTTTGCTTCTAGAGTGGGCAATGCTTTTGGTACTGGCATTTATTGTGACAAGTCTATGTGTGGCTGTGCAACTCTCCCACTTTTGGTCATTACATTGACCTCATCTATAAAGTCATTCAAGTCTAACACATAACAATAATCATGGATCAGTGATGCGGGATCCAATTCATTATCAACAAATGAGGCGATGGTATTAATACTTTGATGAGTTGGCAATGGGTAAGTGTTGATGTTGGGTCACCTCGGTGGTAGAATGGATCCATTTTCTATGAGATCTTAGATCCAATGTTTAAGGTTTCTACATACATCCGTCTTATGGCTTGTGCTTTGATGGTATTCATAATAATCATTAACATTCCATTTCTTAGGAAGCAGATTTAGAGCAGGCTTAGGATTAAGAGGCTGAATCAATTGAGACTCCAAGGCCTTCTTGTACACCAAGCTGAGGGGCATTCCTAAATCAGTGAATGTTCTTAGCAGTTGGCTCCTCTCCAAATGGAGTTATGGCTGGGGAGTGGTCCTGGCCACTTTGCCTACCTTCTGATTAGTATTTTGAGGGTTATTGAAGTTTATGTTCTTTCAAAATCTTATAAAAGAGTTGCCTCATCCTTGATTTGGCTTGTATGCATCATGTCTTCAATTTTGGTGGCAGTGGCTATAAGAGCTTTGAGGGTAGGCAAATACTGTATTTATAGATGGGTTTGGTAAATGAGTAGCAAATTCTTGATGATGATGTCTATTTTCTTAGTGGTCGATTGATCATTTGTGCTGCCTTTCCCCTCCACCTTGTAAGGAATGAGGAAAAGGATTCTTTTTTATTTTACTTAGTGGTCTCAAGGTCTCTTCTTGTAATATCCACTTTAATGTTGCAGTGGCATTGCTTGGTGAAGGAATAACAAATATCTTCCAAGTCCAATACCTATTCTTATCAAGGTCCATAAACCATATGACAGCAACATCTGTATAGGGCCTTTGGAACAGTTAAGCAAGGAGCTCATCATTGAGTCCCATGGGTTTGAGGGCCCCCATATGTATTTTAAGGTGAGTTTTGGGGCAAGTGGTGCCACCAAACTTATCCATCTTAGGCATTTGGAACTTGGGTGGAAAATGAGCCTCAGGATATAAGGTTAGAGACTCAAGATCAAAGGTTTTATCATGGTGTTTTAAATTCTCAATCCACTTCTCCATTGCTCCTAATTTCTCCATAAGAAGGCGGGTCTTAGGGTACTCTCCCTTTTGAAAAGGATTTGCAGAAAAGCTAGGTGGAGGAACTTTAGGAATCCCAATTGCAGTCCCTTGCTGTGGGAGGTCAACCATGGGCTTGGGTTTGCCTGAATTTTTATCAGCTTGGATAAATCAGTATGTCAAAATAAATCAATATGATTTAGGGTTTGATTTAAGGCTATAGCTTCATGTTGAGTAAGGTTTTAGAGGAAATTTTCTTTAAAATTGTGTGGATGATATGAATGTAATGATGCATGTATGCATGAATGAAAACCATTTTATGATGATGTTATAGGATTATGGTGCATACCACTTATGGGCAGGGTTTATGGCCTTTACATGTAAAAGATGGTTTGGTCCAAAGGGTTCTATCACACTGGGACAATGATATACCTAACAACATGATAGATAATGAATATGGCATGGAACAGTACGTGCATGTTCGTTACACCTCAAAAAGATTAAGGATTCGTTGTGGTTTGGATGCTTTAGCAATTCCCTAACATACCTATTGAAGGTTGCTAGATGGATACTACCTGCTACCCAGGGTTTCCTAAAACTAAAGGATAAGGAACCCTTACACATGATGAAAGAGAAAAATCAACCAAAGAGAAAATGGTTTTGAAAAGAGCCCATTAAAATTTTATTTTTGAAAATTTTAGAGTCCTCAGTGAAGTTGCCAACTGCAAGGCCTTGCCCGAGTACCAATCTAGGTTGCTCAGGAATTGGGAGCCAAAATGTTCATTTGGGCTTAGTTTCATATAACATTGTCGCATATGGTCTCCAATCAGTTCGACACGGGTTTAAAATTTATCTTTTGTTTTGAAAAGATTTGTTTCTTTTATTTAAAAGAAACTCTCCTTTTGATTTGAAAAGGGATGATGAATGTTATTTTAAAAAGCAAAAATTGGACAATCGCCGCCTTAGTTTGTTTGGCTTGGCAAAATTAAAGGAAAACTGATTTAATTGAATCCATAAAAATCTATCAATTTATACCCAAATGACACTAGTTCAAAACCAATCACAATGGGTCTCAGGCTAAACTTTTTAAACCAGTTTTAATAAAAAAAAATCCTCTTTGAGTAATTTTAACCTCTTTTGGATTGAGAAAAAAAAATGTGATTTTCATGAATTATGTGACAGTTAATTGTGAATGACATTATTTATTGATGCATGGGCATTTAATAATATGACATCCATAAATTACAATGGAAAAAAATAAATATTACATTTCCACCAAAAATAGCGATTTTAGGAGGAGCTTCAATTCTAGCCCTTATGAGTTCTAGGTTGAGCACAAATCCCCAATTAATTAATTAACTCAAAGAAAAAAGAAAAAGAAAAAGAAATATAATCATATGGGCATCTATTGCAAAACTTACCAAATTTGCAATGGAGCCTCAAAATATCAAGAAAAAATGCAAAAGAACAACGATAATAATAACATTGAAAATAATAAATGATAATAAAAATAAATCAAAATAAAAAGATCGGTTGGTTGTTTAGGTGAGGGCTCGCCACTCGGAGTGATATTCTGAGTGTGCCTACTTATTCCATTCGAATGGGAATTAGAACCGTAAGTAGTTCGTGTCTTTGGTTGCAAATGGCTTAAATTAACCAATTTTAGTTTATTAATTACCAAATGGAAATAGAATGGAGAGAAATACACAATCTTAGGTATTTGCTTTTTCTTGACAAAATATTGGAGGGCTATATCATTTCGTAACTCCACTTGCATGAGAAAATTAAATAAAATTAATTGATAATGGAGTTAGAAATTAATGCTAATGGAAGAAGACTAAATTAATTATTTTTTTTAGCATGAGTGCAATTCGCCAAAGTTTCAGTGTCCAGAATTTGAATCCCAAAATAAGAGGAGGGGACTTCTATTTATAGAAGTCAAAAACGTAACCAAGCCACACGCGAGCGAACAACCATGCCACGTGAAGACAGAGAGGATTTTTTTATGCAAAAATATGTATGTGAATTTTAATAATTTTCTAGTTTTAGTTTTCCTAAGATTCCGAATTAGGTACAAAATTTAGGGGTTCACAATAAGTCAAATAATGTAAACTCATAAGGATGGTAAATTCCTAGCTATAGTAAAGTTACATAATGAGCAGTTTGTGTAGAAAAAGTCAAAGAGGTCATCACTCCTCCTCATCAAAGTATTAATATGCCCCTTCAGCCAGGTACAGACATTGAGAGCATCGCCGATCTCAAGGATAGGCGGGATGTTACCCAATATGTTCATAATCCGTTCATCCAACAGATTCCTCTAGTTTGGGAATAATTTCAAGGCACATATCCCGAATGGAATATCAAACAACAAGTATAGATCTTATGGCGTCATAGTCAGTTCACTGCATGAAAAATGAAAAGAATTGGTAGAGTCCCATCACCTCTTTACCAAAGCCTATAGCAAGCCATGATTAGCCTACTAGAGACAAGAAATCTAGAAAACTGGCAGAAGCTAGAAATTCCCTCACCCCAATAAATTTAGGTTCCCCAAGTTGGAGCATCCACCTCATAATTTTAATTATGCATATTGCTAAGAATTGGCAGTAAGTAATAATTAAATTGTTATATATTATATTTTACTTTTCTTTTAAAATTAACTAAAAGCAATGAGAAGGTTGTTTTGATTTTTATTGCAAAAATAAAAATAAAGATAAAGATAAAGCCTACCTGCATGAAGCGGTTCTGCGAGGCATGAGAGTTTGAGTCCACTAGCGGTTTCCCAACAATCGCCACCTCGATAGCTTTTGCAAAAGAGAAAGAGGATTGAGACATTCTCCGATTTCTTCTATGAAGAAAGTAAAGAAGCAAAAGAGAGAGGGAAGGGTTTAAGCATCAAATTGCTACCCCTTCCCCTATTTATAGAATTTGCATATAAAAGTAGAACAATTGGCACAACACCAAACATGCTCAGATGCATGCCAAAAATCGAAGGATATCATGTAAAATAGGTTCATTCTTTTTGATTTTCCATAGTTCTCACCATTGAATCAATTTTAAAATACAAAATGGATGCAATGGGTGACACAAGCACGGACACACAAGCCTATGAAAAGAAACTTTGAAGACCTAAAATTAACTAAGAGGCTGAATTCAAGGGCTAAAATATTGATTATGAAGGCATTGGATCAAAAAGAACTCAAAAAAAGCATGCTATGTAATTTCTATATTAAGGCAGATTTGACCTTTAGAGTTTTACTTAAGAATTTGATGATCCTAGAGTTCCAAAATGAGAAAGAAATCTTCATGACATTTTTATAAGACTTCTTATTTTAAGATTTTATTAGATTGTTGATTGATTAATAAAAATAATTAAGTACTTTTGTTCTTATTAAGAGAGGTTTTTCTCTCAATTTTGGTTCTATCTTGAATCAAGGTTTCTATTATCAAAGTTAACAACTTTGAAGTAGGTAATTCCAAGGTTCTCTTCCATAGGTTGGAATTGGGTCAAGGACTTAGCAAGGATCTGATTTGGCTTTCCAATGAGTCACTTCCAAGTGTAAATGCAAGCGGGTCTCCAGTTTCATTATGTTCTTATGTTTATTCATAGTTAGTTCCTATCAATTCTATAAAACAAAAGGTGATCTTGATCTTAATTTGAAAAAATAAAACAATGTTCAAGTTCTCGATCAGACCATTAGCATCCTGATTGGACCCTACCAATCCCGGCTAAAAACTCATTGTAACATCCACCGTGATCTTTACTGCCTAAAATTTGAAAAATTTTTCTAGTCTCCTCCTAATAGGAGAAAGTCTAGTCATACCATCCATAATTTGGTCGGCCTTTCTTGTCATGTCCACCAATCCAGTCGAACCTCTGGCAATGAAACCTACTATGCAACTTAATAATTGTTCTAAGATGAGAGGCCAAACTAAAAGAGTTTAAGGTGATGTAGATATTTTTTAGGCTATATTGGATGAGCTGCAATCCCAAGAAAAGAAGCTTGGTGAAATTTGTAAAAGAATGGATCGAATTGAGCATTACTAGCAAGGAAGAAGCCAACCAATGCTCTTATCTAGCATACTAAATAGACTCTAAGGAAAATATAAGGTGATGAAGTTTATGATGATCAATTTACTTTTTCTCAAAAGAGTAAGCCGTACAAGATTTTCCAAAGATCATCCAAAGTAGAAATCTTTTCAGGAGCGCTATGAAAAACTTATGGCTCTACTTGCCGAGGAAAAAGCATATCAGCTTTCATTGATGGAGTTGAAGACTGATGATGAGGTTGAAGAAGAGATTGAAGAAGTGATAGTGCATGTTGAAGATATAAAATAAGACAAAGAATTCCTTCCATTGGAACTTTTTAATGAAGACACTTTGTTATCTTTGGGAGATGGAGAACAAGATGTGCATCAAGAAGAAGATGAAGAAGTTGAAGAATAGAACTTAATTCAATACAATAAGAATGAGATTTAGGAAGAAAAAGATTTGAGCCAACTCCAAGTGCACCAATTTAAAAATGTTCAAGAAATTGCTCTTGATGAACTTCACATTGTTGATGCTTTTGTATTATCAACAACTCCTCTAATTAACTTTGTTTTGCCTCATGATTTCTTTGTTGATGTTTCAGCATGAATTTAAGTTCACCATGTGTTTCCCATAGTTGGTATTTGTAAAGAAGAAAGACACAGTTATGTTCAAAATTGATTTTCTTTCTTCAATACTTTAAGGTTAGAGGATGATTTCACATCAATAAAGGAATGATGACATTGCCAAGAGAAGCCTCTTTCTTTTGTACTACTTCGATGCACGATTCAAGGATGAATCATTTTAAAAATGGGAGAATGATGCAAGCACAGGCACAAAAGCCCATGAAAGAAAACTTTGAAGACCTAAAACTAAATAAGAGGCTGGATTTAAGGGCTAAATGTTTATTATGGAAGCATTAGAGGAGAAAGAACTTAAAAGAAGTATTTGTTGTAATTTCTAGATTAGGATAGATTTCACCTTTGGAGATTTACTTAAGAATTTAATGATCCTAAAGTTCCAGAATGAGAAAGTAATCTTCATGAAATTTTTAGACGACAACTCAAAATTTCTAGAATGGGCTTATTTGTACATATCAGAGTTTGTTTGTGCCTCAAAACATCTATGCAAATTCAAAACCACAGAATCAGATTGGATCATGATTTTTTATCCCAATCAATTAATTCAAAAGGCCATAACTTCAGTTTTTGAAGCCCAAATCATGTTATAAAGTCATCCATACTTCTACTGTTTTAATTTATATGAGGAGCACAAGACCATATTTGAGATTTATCATATTGTAATTTGGCTTCAAAGGTTCTAAAAGAATGTTAGTTTAATTTAGTTTCTTTATTTGGTTAGGATTTGTTTTCCTTTTATTATTAGGGTTAGGGTTAAGAGTTGTAACCTATAAGGACTTCTTATTTTCATTTTGTATTGGATAGTTGATTGAATTAACAAATTAAGGACTTTTTCTCTTAGAAGAGAACTCTTCTTTTATTTCTTGGTTCTTTCTTAAGTCAAGGTTTGTTATTGTCAATTTTAACAACTTTGTGATTGGTTAATTCCAAGGTTCTCTCCACACGTTGGAAAGGGTCAAGGACTTGGCAAGGATCAGATTTGGTTTTCCAAGGAGTCATTTCCAAGCATAAAGGTGAGTGGGTCTCTTGTCCATGTGCGAAGGTTCTCGTTAGTTTGGTATCAGAGCTTAAGCTCTAAATTTGGTTCCCAATCTATCTATTTACTTTATCTATCTATCCTTTATTTATTATTATTTGTGTCTTTTATTTGTTTAGTCAAAATTTTAGATTATAAAAAAATTCATTGTCTTTGTTCACTTTGTTTGTTGGTTGTGTCCTTTGATTCTAAATTTTCAATCTTCTATTGTGTTCTTAGTGCCTATCAATTCTATTAAAAAAGGTGTTCTTGATCTTGATTTTCTTTGAAGTTGTGTTCCCATTATGTTAGTAGCTGCTAAGGAAATTTGTTTCAAATACTACAAGCTGAAAAGAGTTGCCAAATTTGAAAAAAAAAACCCTAAAACTTTTGTAAGTCGGTCCGTGGTCAAGTTCCTGGTCAGACCACTAGCATCTCAATCGAACCCTATCAATCCCTCCCAAAAACTCACCTTAACGTGTACCGTGATCTTTACTGCCTAAAATTTAAAATTTTTTTCTAGCCTCTTCCCGATCGAAACAAGGCTTTCCTGGTCGTACCTTTCCTATCCCATTCAGTAGTCAAGTTGTACCAAGCAAAGTCCGATTGTAAAACCCATAATCCTGCCAGCATTTCCTGTCCTGTCCACCAATCCGGTCATTCCTCTGGCAGCGAAACCTATAGTGCAGCTTCATAATTGTTCTAATATGAGAGGCCAAACTAAAAGAGTTCAAGGTGATGTAGATCCTTTCTAGGCTATATTCGATGAGGTGCAATCCCTAAAAAAGAAGCTTGGTAAAATTTCTAATAGAATGGATCGAATTGAGCAATCACTAGCAAGGAAGAAGCAAACCAATGTTCTTATCCAGCATACTAAATAGACTCCAAGGAAAATACAAGTGGATTCTATGATGATCAATTTGCTTTTTCTAAAAAGAGCATGCCCAACAAGATTTCCAAAGATCATCCAAAGTAGAAATCTTTTAGGAGTGCTGTGAAAAACTTCTGGCTCTACTTGCTGAGGAAAAACCAAACCAGTTTTCATTGATGGCGTGGAAGATTGAATATGATGTTAAAGAAGAGATTGAAGAAGTGATAGTGCATGCTGAAGATAGAAAACCACAAAAGAATTGCTTCCATTGAAACTTTTTAATGAAGACTCTTTGTTATCTTTGGGAGATGGAGAACAAGATGTGCTTAAAGAAGAAGAGGAAGAAGTTGAAGAAGAGAAATTGATTCCATATAATAAGCATGAGGTTTAGGATGAAAAAGATGTGCAATAACTGGAGGTGGAAGAAGCTAAAGATTTGAGCAATATCCAAGTGCACCAAGTTAAAAATGTTCAAGAAATTGCTCTTCATTAACTTCATATTGTTGATGCTCTTGTATTGTCAACAACTCCTCTAATTAACTTTGTTTTGCCTCATGATTTCTTTAATGATGTTTCAATAGGAATTCAAGTTCACCATGTGTTTCACATAGTTTGTATTTATAGAGAAGAAAGATGACAACCATGTTAAAATTTTTTGTCTTTCTTTAATACTTCAAGGTTAGGGTACGAGTTCACACCAATAAAGGAATGATGCCATTTCCAAGAGAAGCCTCATTCTTTTCTACTATATTGACGCATGATTCGAGGATGAATCATTTAATATAAGGGGAGAATGTTGCAAGCAAAGGCACAAAAACCCATGAAACGAAACTTTGAAGGCCTAAAACTAAATAAGAGGTTGGATTCAAGGGTTGAGTGTTGATTATGGAAGCATTAGGGGAGAAAGAACTTAAAAGAAGCATATGTTGTAATTTTTAGATTAGGGCATGTTTGACCTTAGAGATTTACTTAAGAATTTGATGATCCTAGAGCTCCTAAATAAGAATGTTGTCCTCATGAAATTTTTATAATACATCTCAAGATTTTTATAATGGACTTATTTGTAAAGATCAGAGTTTGTTTGTGCCTCCAAATATCTATGCAAATTTAGAACCACAAAATCATATCGGATCAGGATTTTTTGTCTCGACCAATTAATTCAAAGGCCATAACTTCAGTTTCTGAAGCCCAAATAATGTGATTCAAAAGCCTAAAGTCATCTACACTTCCAGAGCTACAATTTATATGAGGAGCACAAGACCATATTCGAGATTTATCATATTGTAAGTTATGCTTCAAATATTCTAAAATAATTTTAGTTTAATTTAGTTTCCTTATTTGTTTAGGATTTCTTTTCCTTTTAGGATTAGGGTTAGGGTTAAGGCTTGAAACATATAAGTACTTCTTATTTTCAGTTTATATTGGATGGTTGATTGAATTAATAAAATTATGAACTTTTGTTCTTGGAAGAGATTTCTTCTCTCTTTTTCTTCATTCTTTCTTGAATAAAGGTTTGTTATTATCAAAGTAAACAACTTTATGATAAGTTAATTCCAAGGTTCTCTTCCACATGTTAGAATTAGATCAAAGACTTGGCAAGGATATGATTTTGCTTTCCAAAGAGTCACTTCCAAGCATAAAGGTGAGTGGGTCTCTAGTCCATGTACTAGTGGTTCGCCTCAGTTTGGTATCAGATCTTAGGCTCTAAATCAAGTTCCTAATCTATCTATTTACTTTATCAATTTATCCTTTGTTTATTGTTATTTGTGTCTTTTATTTGTTTAGTCAAAATTTTAGATTATAAAAAATTCATTTCCTTTGTTCACTTTGTTTGTTGGTTGTGTCCTTTGATTCTAAATTTTCAATCTTCTATTGTGTTCTCGTGTTTATTCATAGTTAGTGCCTATCAATTCTATTAAAAAAAAGGTGCTCTTGACCTTGATTTTCTTCGAAGTTGTGTTCCCATTATGTTAGTAGCTGCTAAGGAAATTTGTTTCAAATACTACAAGCTGAAAAGAGTTTCCAAATTTGAATAAAAAAATTCTAAAATTTTTGTAAGTAAGTCTATGGTCAAGTTTTCGGTCAGACCATTAGCATCCCTATCAAACCCTATAAGTCCCTCCCAAAAACTCACTGTAACATCCACCGTGATCTTTACTATCTAAAATTTGAAAATTTTTCCTAGCCCCTTCTCGATTGAAATAAGGCTTTTTCTTTCGTATCTTTCCTGTCCCATTCAATAGTCCGATCGTACCAACCATAATCCGGTTGGCCTTTCCTATCTTGTCCACCAATCCTGTCAGACCTCTGGCAGTGAAACCTAGAGTGTAGCTTCATAATTATTCTAATAAGAGAGGCCAAACTAAAAGAGTTCAAGGTGATGTAGATCCTTTCTAGGCTATGTTCGATGACGTGCAATCCTTAAAAAAGAAGCTTGGTAAAATTTCTAAAAGAATGGATTGAATTGACCAATCACTAGCAAGGAAGAAGCCAACCAATGCTCTTATCCAGCATACTAAATAGACTCCAAGGAAAAAATAAGTGGATTCTATGATGATCAATTTGGTTTTTCTAAAAAGAGCAAGCCCCACAAGATTTCAAAAGATCATCCAAAGAAGAAATCTTTTCAGGAGTGTTGTGAAAAATTATGGCACTACTTGTTGGGGAAAAAGCATACCAGCTTTCATTGATGGAGTGGAAGATTGAAGATGAGGTTGAAGAAGAGATTGAAGAAGTGATAGTGCATGCTAAAGACATAAAACCGGACAAAGAATTGCTTCCATTCAAACTTTTTAATTGAGACTCTTTGTTATCTTTGGGAGATGAAGAACAAGATGTGCTTCAATGAATAGGAAGAAGTTGAAGAAGAGAACTTCATTCCATACAATAAGCATAGAGGTTTAGGAAGAAAAAGAAGTGCAATAAGTGAAGGTGGAAGAAGCTAAAGATTTGAGCCAAATCCAAGTTCACCAAGTTAAAAATGTTCAAGAAATTGCTCTTGATTAACTTCACATTGTTGATGCTCTTGTATTGTCAGCAACTCCTATAATTAACTTTGTTTTGCCTCACGATTTCTTTGATGATGTTTCAGCAGGAATTCAAGTTCACTATGTGTTTCACATAGTTTGTATTTATAAAGAAGAAAGATAACAACCATGTTCAAAATTGATTTTATTTCTTCAATACTTCACGGTTAGAGGATGAGCTCACACCAATAAAAGAATGATGGTTTTGCCAAGAGAATCCTTATTCTTTTGTACAATATTGATGCACTATGCGAGGTCGAATCATTTTTGAAAAAGGAGAAAATGTTGCAAGCACAGGAATAAAAGACCATAAAAGGAAACTTTAAAGGCCTAAAACTAAATAAGAGGCTGGTTTTAAGGATTGAATGTTAATTATGAAAGCATTCGGGGAGAAAGAACTTAAAAGAAGCATATGTTGTAATTTCTAGAATAGTGCATATTTGACCTTTGGAGATTTACTTAAGAATTTGATGATCCTAAAGTTTCAGAATAAGAATGTAGTCCTCATAAAATTTTTAGAAGACATCTCAAGATTTCTATAATGGGCTTATTTGTAAAGACTAGATTTTGTTTGTGCCTCCAAACATTTGTGCAAATTTAGAACCACCGAATCATAACAGATCAAGATTTTTTGTCCCAACAAATTAATTTAAAAGGACATAACTTGAGTTTCTGAAGCCCAAATCATGTGAATCAAAAGCCTAAAGTCATATGCACTTCCAAAGCTATAATTCATATGGGGAGCAAAAGATCATATTCGAGATTTATCAGATTGTAATTTGGCTTCAAATATTCTGAAAGAATTTTAGTTTAATTTAGTTTCCTTAATTGGTTAGGATTTCTTTTCCTTATAGCATTAGTGTTAGGGTTAAGACTTGTAACATATGAATACTTCTTATTTTTAGTTTGTATTGGATGGTTGATTGAATTAATAAAATTAAGGACTTTTGTTCTTGGAAGAGATTTCTTCTCTTATTTCTTGGTTCTTTCTTGAATCAAGTTTGTTATTATCAAAGTTAACAACTTTATGATAGGTTAATTCCAAGGTTTTCTTCCACATGTTGGAATTAGGTCAAGGACTTGGCAAGGATCTGATTTCACTTTCCAAAGAGTTACTTTCAAGTATAATGGTGAGTGGGTCTCTAGTCCATGTACTAGGGGTTTGCATAAGTTTAGTATCAGAGCTTAGGCTCTAAATTAGGTTCCCAATCTATCTATTTACTTTATCTATCTATCCTTTATTTATTGTTCTTTGCATCTTTTATTTGTTTAGTTGAAATTTTAGATTACAAAAAAAAATCATTGCCTTTGTTCACTTTGTTTATTGGTTGTGTCCGTTGATTCTAAATTTTCAATCTTCTATTATGTTCTCATGTTTATTAGTAGTTAGTTCCTATCAATTTTATAAAAATGGTGTTCTTGATCTTAATTTTCTTTGAAATTGTGTTCCCATTTAGTTAGTAGATGCTAAGGTTATTATTTTCAAACCCTGCAAGCTGAAAATAGTTGCAAAATTTAAAAAAAAACCCTAAAATTTTTGTAAGTCAATCTGCGGTCAAGTTCCCAATCAGACCACTAGTGTCTCGATCAAACCCTATCAGTCCCTCCTAAAAACTCATCATAACGTCCATCGTGATCTTTACTACCTAAAATTTGAAGATTTTTTTAGCCTGTTCTAAATTAGAATAAGGCTTTCATGATCATACTTTCCTATCTCATTCAGTAATCCGGTTGAACAAGCAAAGTTCGGTCGTACCAACCATAATCCGATCATCCTTTCCCATCCCATTAACCAATTTGGTCAGACCTTTGCCTTGAAATATATTGTTCAACTATATAATTATTCTAAGATGAGAGGTCAAACTAAAAGAGTTCAAGGTGATATAGATCCTTTCCAGACTATTTTTGTTGAGGTGCAATCCCTAGAAAAGAAGTTTGGTAAAATTTCTAAAAGAATGGATCAAATTGAGCATTCAGTAGCAAGGAAGAAGCCAACCAATGCTCAACCAATGCTCTTGTCCAACATACTAAACAGACTCCAAGAAAAATACAAGTGAATGAAGTCTATGATGATCAATTTTCTTTTTCTCAAAAGAGAAAGCCCCACAAGATTTCCAAAGATCATTTGAAGCAGAAATCTTTTCAGGATTGCTGTGAAAAACTTCTGGTTCTACTTGCCAAGGAAAAAGCATACTAGCTTTCATTGATGGAGTGGAAGATTGAAGATGAGGTTGAAGAAGAGATTGAAGAAGTGATAGTGCATCCTAAAAACATAAAATAAGACAGTGAATTGTTTCCATTGGAACTTTGTAATGAAGACTCTTCGTTATCTTTGGGAGATGGAGAACAAGATGTTCTTCAAAAAGAAGAGGAAGAAGTTGAAGAAGAGAACTTGATTCCTTACAATAAGCATGAGGTTTAGGAAGAAAAAGATGTACATCAAGTGGAGGTGGAAGAAGCTAAAGATTTGAGCCAAATCCAAGTTAAAATTGTTCAAGAAATTTCTCATTATTAACTTCACATTGTTGATGCTCTTGTATTGTCAACAACTCCTCTAATTAACTTTGTTTTGCCTCATGATTTCTTAGATGATGTTTCAGTAGGAATTCAAGTTCACTATGTGTTCCATATAGTTGGTATTTATAAAGAAGAAAGATAAGAACCATGTTTAAAATTGATTTTCTTTCTTCAATACTTCAATGTTAGGGGATGAGTTCACACCAATAAAGGAATGATGGCATTGCCAAGAGAAGCCTTATTCTTTTGTACTATATTGATGCAAATTCAAGGATGAATCATTTTAAAAGAAGGGGAGAATGTTGCAAGCACAAACAGAAAAGCCCATGAAAGGAAACTTTGAAGTCCTAAAACTAAATAAGAGGTTGGATTCAAAGGCTAAATGTTAATTATGGTAGCATTCGGGGAGAAAGAACTTAAAAGAAGCATATGTTGTATTTTCTAGATTAGGGTATATTTGACCTTTGGAGATTTACTTAAGAATTTGATGATCCTAGAGTTGCAGAATGAGAATGCAGTCCTCATGAAATTTTTAGAAGACATCTTAAGATTTGGGCTTATTTGTACATATCAAAGTTTGTTTGTGCCTCTAAATATTTGTGCAAATTCAAAACCATGGAATCATATCAGATATGGATTTTGTGTCCTGACCAATTAATTCAAAAGGCCATAGCATGAGTTTCTGAAGCCCAAATCATGTGATTCAAAAGCCTAAAATCATCTACACTTCCAGAGATACAATTCATATGAGGAGCATGTGAGTAAGGATTTTTCCCCTCACTCCCAGTGGAATGGTTTTTGTGACTTTGACACCGTTAGACTCTGGGCCTTAGAAAATATGGGCCAAAATCCAGAGAAATGGAGTCACCACCAAGATGGGCCAGGAAAGAAAAGAAAGGGGTAAATGACTCGATTCCTAAGGAATCCCCAACTCTCTCTATTGGGTTTGAAAAGTTGGGTACGTATAGAAAATGTGAGAATGACCCGGTACCTCCATAGCGCCCGGTCCATTAAAACCGACCTCCTTTTTAGGTCTAAATATTATTAAATTCTTAATTTATTATAGCATTATTCATATTATATGCAATGAAGAGAAATAAACATCCATCATATTATTAAAATAAAGCAAACAAAATAGGCACCCATCCAAGAATGGAAACATGCCCTTACAATGTCTAAAGTCCAAAATATGAACAAATAAAATAGGACATCCACCAAAAGGGTGGAAACATGTCCTTTACAAAATTCAAAAGTTCATAAAATAAATTACATAATAAAAAATAACTAAGGCACCCACAAGATGGAAACATGCCTTTTACTATTTTTAAAATTCGAACAATGGTAAATAATGATAATTAGATCATTCATCAACCATCCATTCATCCATATCAACAAAATCAATAATTAAAATCATGATTCCATAATCAGTTGGCAAAGTTAAAGCTTTAACATCAATTAGTGTTTCACAATACAAATTAGGGCTAATCTTAAAAGATTGAGGTCTTGGATTATGATTTTTGGAAACTATAGAATTTAAGGTCTTGGATTAGGGTTTATAGATTAGGGTTTTTAGGAATTTGGAATCAAGGTTTTGGATTAGGATTTATAGAATTAAGGTTTTTGAGAATTGGGGTTTTAGAAACAAAATTAAAACATGTAAGCTAGGGTTTAAGATGCAAATAAAAAATAAAACATGCAAGATTAGGGTTTGGTCAAGCAATAGTAGGATTTAATCCTAAAGCTAAGATATTATATTATAAGATTAGGATTTTATTGTCATAAAACAATGGTAGAATGTGTATTGATGCTGCTATCTATTTTGATTCGAAACTTATGGCTTACTATAAGGGATTTACAAAGCAACATTCATAATTTCATTGTGTAGTGGACTCATCCATAAAGATAAATAATAACGTTGAATTGAAATAATCAAGAAAAGGTACACCTGCGTTGCTGGCTTCACCAATTTCATTACGTTAAACCAAGCTCGATGTTGTTACTGCCTGAGTCAACTTTCTTTTGGTTGGATGTTTTAATGATCCGAGGATCAATCTTTGACTATTGACTCTCTTTTGTTTTGCTTCTATGTACTTCTCTTTGTTTCTTTTAATTCTTTTTAATCTGCTCAAGGTATTGCTCCTTTTTTAATCATTGTCACTGCCTCCTCTTGATCCCTCTAATATGTGTATTTATAGGACTATATTAGGGTTTAACTATTTTTCAAACCCTAAATCTACTAGAAAATATCACCCCCTTCAATTTGATCCATGTTAGGACACTTAAATAGGTCAGTTTTAAGAAATCATATTGAATCGGGTTTAATTCGACATGAGTAGGTGCCCATGTCGAATTGACATGTCCAAATTTGACATGGGCATGCTCATGTTGAATTAGAGAATTCGACATGAGCATGCCCATGTCGAATTAAGATGGCCTATACTTATTTAAATCGAACCGGGTCAATTATGGGCTTAAAAATTGGGTCTACTTTAATTCGAGCTTTAACAAAATGGACCAGACTAGGTTTAGGCTTCAAAAAATTGGATTTAACTTAATTTGGGCCTCTTAATTAGAGCTAAACTCAATCAGGGCCAAATTTAAAGTCTATAGAGCACAAGACCATATTTGAGATTTATCATATTGTAATTTGGCTCCAAATATTCTAAAAGAATTTAGTTTAATTTAGTTTCCTTATTTGGTTAGGATTTATTTTCCTTTTAGGATTAGAGTTAGGGTTAAGACTTGTAACATAGAAGTACTTCTTATTTTAGTTTGTATTGGCTGCTTGATTGAATTAATAAAATTAAGGACTTTTGTTCTTGGAAGAGATTTCTTCTCTTGTTTCTTGGTTCTTTCTTGAATCAAGTTTGTTATTATTAAAGTTAACAACTTTGTGATAGGTTAATTCCAAGGTTTTCTTCCTCATGTTGGAATTAGGTCAAGTACTTGGAAAGGATCTGATTTTGCTTTTCCAAAGAGTCACTTCTAAGCATAATGGTGAGTGGGTGTCTAATCCATGTACTAGGGGTTCACATCAGTTTAGTATCAAAGCTTAGGCTCTAAATCAGGTTCCTAATCTATCTATTTACTTTATCTATCTATCCTTTATTTATTGATCTTTACGTCTTTTATTTGTTTAGTTAAAATTTTAGATTATAAAAAAATTCATTGCCTTTGTTCAATTTGTTGATTGGTTGTGTCCTTTGATTCTAAATTTTCAATCTTCTATTATGTTCTCATGTTTATTCATAGTTAGTTCCTACCAATTCTGTAAAAAAAGGTGTTCTTGATCTTAATTTTCTTCGAAATTGTGTTCCCATTTAGTTAGTAGATGCTAAGGAAATTATTTTCAAACCCTACAAGCTGAAAAGAGTTGCAAAATTTGAAAAAAAAAACCCTAAAATTTTCATAAGTCAATTCATGGTCAAGTTCCTGATCAGACCACTAGTGTCTCGATTGAACCCTATCAGTCCCTCCCAAAACCTCACCTAAAATTTGAAAATTTTTTTAGCCTCTTCCCAATCGAAACAAGGCTTTCATGATCATACCTTTCCTATCCCATTCAGTAATCTGGTCGTACAAGTAAAGTCCGGTCGTACCAACCATAATCTGATCGTCAGTTTGGTATCAGAGTTTAGGCTTTAAATCAGGTTTCCAATCTATCTATTTACTTTATCTATCTATCCTTTATTTATTTTTCATTGTGTCTTTTATTTCTTTAGTTGAATTTTTTATTATAAACAAAATTCCTTGCCTTTGTTCACTTGATTTGTTGGTTGTGTCCTTTGATTCTAAATTTTCAATCTTCTATTATGTTCTTGTGTTTATTCATAGTTAGTTACTACCAATTCTATAAGAAAAAAAAGGTATCCTTAATCTTATTTTTCTTTGAAGTTGTGTTCCTATTGAGTTGTTAGCTACTAAGCAAATTTGTTTCAAACCCTATAAGCTAAAAAGATTTGCCAAGTTTGGAAAAAAAAAAACCTAAAATTTTTATAAGTCAGTTTGTGGTCAAGCTCCAGGTCAGACCACTAGCATCCCAATCGGACCCTATCAATGCCTCCTAAAAACTCATCATAACGTCCATCGTGATCTCTACTGCCTAAAATTTGAAAATTTTTTCTAGCCTCTTCTCAATCGGACTAAGGCTTTCCCTGTCATACCTTTCCTGTCTCATTCAGTAGTCTAGTCAAACTAAGCAAAGTCTGACCATACCAACCATAATCTAGTCGACCTTTCTTATCTCGTCAACCAATCCAATCAGACCTCTAGCAATGAAACCTACTGTTCAGCTACATAATTGTTCTAAGATGAGAGTTCAAACTAAACGAGTTAAAGGTGATATAGATCCTTTACAGGATATGTTATGGTTTGTTTTCCTTTTATGATTACGGTTAGGGTTAAGACTTGTAACCTATAGGTACTTCTTATTTTCATACTGTATTGGATGGTTGATTGAATTAATAAAATTAAGGACTTTTTTCTAGGAAGAGATTTCTTCTCTTGTTTCTTGGCTCTTTCTTGAATCAAGGTTTGCTATTGTCAAAGTTAACAATTTAGTGATAGGTTAATTATAGGTTCTATTTCATAGGTTGGAATTGGGTCAAAAGCTTGGCAAGGATCTGATTTGGCTTTCCAATGAGTAACTTCCAAGCATAAAGGTGAGTGGATCTCCAGTCCATGTACTAAGGGCTTGCATCAATTGGGGACAGCTATGAACCCTCAAATTTTCACCTAATTTAAAATTAGGCATTTAAGGTTTTCAAAAAATTAATTTTACAAAATTAATTAGTTTTTGGGTTTGAAAATAATAATATATTATTTAAAAATCTTAATTTAAAATTTAATTAGCTGATCATGCCTCGCATGGCTAGATCACTCCATGAGCAACCAAGTCACTCCCACGCACAAACCTAGGTATCCTCCATTCCAATTTTCTACACCCTTATAAATATGGGTCCCCTTTTCAATTAAAGGGTTTGATTTTTAGAATCCAAACTCTACAAAAATCACTTCAAACATCTTAAATTAATTAATCAATCAATGAAGTTTATTTTTTTTATTTCAATCTATCCTATTCCTTTGCTATCTTAAATTACATATTTACTTTTCTTTTAAGCAACTTAAGTGGAGCTTCATAGTGGAAAAGCTTTCTAGCCTTACATCAAGAGAAGGAGATCTTCAAAGGTATTTATCCTAACTTTTTCTTTTTTTTAATTCGGTAATATGACCAACAAAAATTAATTAACTAAGACCTTGTGACTAAAGACACAAACTACCTACGGATCTAATTCTCAATCAAATGAGATAAGTATGCATACTCTAGAATTTCACTCCAGGTAGCGAGCCCACATTAAAAAATTATAAAATTAGTCCATTTAACTTATTTCAATTTATTTTCTTTATTTTTGTAATTTAAATTATTATAATTTTATTTGAATGCATGTAATTTCAGTAAGTTGTTATTTGTTAAAAGTTAGCTTTGTTGGAAATTTGTGCTTGACCAAGCACCCATAAGGGCTAGTTTCAAAGCTCCCATGTGTATAAAAATTGGAGTTGTAATTTGCTTTCTTTGCAATTGTGAATGTCATGATTATAATTTCTCATGCATTTATATTTATGTCATTCACATATATTATTCTTGTCATGAAATAAAAATTACTTTTAATCATAAAGGTTAAATTTTATTTAAAGAGAAATATATTTTACTTAAAATTACTTGAAAATCTAGCCTGGAACCCATCGTGATTGGTTTCAAATTAGTGTCTTTTTAAGTTAAAATTAACCAGTTTTCCACGAAGTCAACTAAATTAGTTTTTCCTTAAATTCTCTAAAACAAATAATTTATATTGGTGACTCTTTAATCCATGTTTTTTAAAAATAAAAATCATATTCCCTTTTTTAAAATAAGGATAGAAAAATATTTTTTCAAAATAGAAAATTAATTTCTAAACATGTGTTTACCGAACTGATTGAAGACTATGTGTGGTGGTGTCATTTGAGACTAAGCCCAAATGAGCATTTTGGCTTTATTTTTCGAGAGAGTCGGATCTGTCTTGGGCTAGGCTTCACAGTTGGTGACTCCACTGGGGAAATTTTAAATGGGCTTTTTTCAAGTAAACTACATTTCTATTTACTTAGTTTTTTTCCTTCATCATACATAAGGGTTCTTTACCTTTTCATTTAGGAAGCCTTTTCTACTTGGCGACCTTCATTAGGTATGTTGAGGGATAGCAAAAGCATCCAACCCATAACGAATCCTCAATTATTTTGAGATGTAACAGATATTCATGTACTATCGAACCCACACTAGATTCATTTTTTGACATGTGGTTAGATATATAATTGTCCTAGTATGATGGGACCTTTAGACCAAACCATCTTTTCATGTAAAGACCATAGCCCTTACCACTAAGTGGCATGAACCATAATCTTATATCATGCTCAGGAAAATCTTTTTTTAATTCATGCATGCATGCCATTGTAAAAATCCCTAAAACTTTAAAGCACCATTCCCTTAAAATTCAAATCAAATTAAGCTAGACTTAAAATACATTACTTCAACCTATTAAACCTAAACCACATTTTTTTTATCTCCATAAACATAAATCACCTTCGTTCACTCAAAATTAGTTCTCCTCATAGAACATAAACCTTAACCAATTAAAATACATTACTTTAACCAGTTAAATCTAAACCACATTGGTTTACCTCCATAAACATAAATCACCTTTGTTCACTCAAACTTAGTTCACCTCATAAAACATGAACCTTAAGCATTGACCATTAAGCATGAACCTAAGCTACACTGGCTTAATCCACTAAAATCAAGCTACAACAGCCTGACTACCCAAACATAAAGAGTAACCCCAACAACTTAGCCTTTCCTAGAAATTGAGCCACAATCAATCTTACCCATCCAAATAAAGTCATTTGAACATCTATCAAATCAATATTTGGAACATGTCGCACGACTAAATTACAAAAAATCTTTTATCAAAACTTAAATCGTTTGTCCTATCCGTTCACATTGTTTGAAATCCACCATACATTAAACCTATTTTTTTCCAAAGAAGGTCAAACCATGAATTAAGAAGAAGATCCCATCATGAGATCAGTCTATTTCACAAAAAACTTATTTGGAAAATTCCTTAACAAATAAGATAACCTCCAAGAGAGCATATTGGCTAAAGTCCAAACCATAATAGACTAAGCATTCACCTAACACCATTCATCAAAATATGCAACCACTTACGAAGCATCACTAATCCAACTTCTTTTTCTCCTTCAAAGGTACCCATGACTTAACCAATTGAATCCCTATACATGCAAACTTTTGTTGAGACCATCCTTAAGAGACAAGAGGAAAGCTTCAGGAACATGCTCATCAGTTAGCAAACTAACTTCAATAAGATATTGCTTGATTCTCTGAGAGCACAACATAACTCCATCATGACTGAGGTTTAGAATATGTTATGCAAAAAATAGTTAGACACCGGTTCATCTTCCACTCACCCTACACTTGTCACTAACCTTACCCAGTAAAGGATGGCTACAGAGCTCCAAAAGGTCCCTACACCCAGCACCTCAGCAAATCCTTTTCAAAGGGGAGATCACCCTAAAACCCGCCTACTCATAGAAAAGTTAGAAGCAATAGAGTAGCAGATTGAGAACTTCAAGTATAGAGATGAGACTCTGGACCTCGAGTCTCTAACCTCATACGTTGAGGCCTAGTTACCACTCAAGTTGAAGATACTTGAAATGGACAAATTTGATGGGACCACCTACCTTAAGACTCACCTCAAGATGTACATTGAGGCCCTTAAGCTAATGTTACTCAATTATGAGCTCCTTGCTCAATTGTTTCAAAGTCCTTCGCTGGTGTTAAAAAATCAAATGGTTCATGGACCATGATACCGAACCTAGGAAGACATTTGCAATGCCTTCACCAAAAAATACCATTACAACATTGAAGTGGGTATAACACGAAGGGACCTTAAGACAACTAAACAAGGTTAAAAGGAGTCCTTCTTGTTCCTTATGAGGTGGAGAGGAAAAGAAGCATAGATGGTCAACTGCCCTTTGGAGTAAGAACAAATTGACATCATTGTTAAGAATCGGTTGTGTTGTCCCAAGATGGCAACAAAGTAGGGGGTGAATTGGTTGTTACGAAGAAGTAATGACTAATTTAAAATTTAAAAACAATAAAGCAAGGAAAGAAGAAATGAGTAGAATAGAGAAGAATGAACACCAGAGATTTATAGTGGTTTGGGTCAAATCAATCCTACATCTACTCACCAACTTCAAATTGAGAATTTTATTAACCATGGATTTTTACAAGCCCAATCCTAAGTTGGTATTTTTGCAAGATCACATAGAACTTTTACAAGTTTTGATAATTCCTCACAACACAATAAGAGTTTTCCCAGGCTTACTCTATAATCTAAGTATTTCAATGCTCACATTTAAACTTATACAATGGTGTTTAATGCTCATACCAAACACTCAAAGAATACAAATAGAAATTTTGATGCAAAGAAATGAAAGTTGTTTATCTTGGCTATATCAATCACAATCTATTTGAAAAATGAAGTTTCTTATGGTATTTATAGCCTTCAAGTCTTCAATGAGCCTTATGAAGTGGGTGCCAACATGTTTGAATCTTGTCTCCTACTTTAATTATTGAGCGGAGTCATTTCATGGTCAAACTACCCTTCATCTGATCGTGGTAAACCATGGTGCGGTATGACTAGTGTTGGTTTGGTCATGCTCTTCAAAGTTTTCATAACTTTCTTTCAATGGCTAGTAGACATGGCATCCACTGATTGAGTGGATAATGGCTATAATTTTTGAAATCTATTATTATAGTCTGATTGGTCTCAATCTAGTATGCTGAGAATCTGGGAGTGTCGCAGATCGTGAGCTCTACTAGAACTTTTTAAGATTTTCTCCCCTAGACTGGTCCATTTATATTGCATCAAGGTCTGGTCATGACAGTTGGTCTGCTCATAATTTGGGAATACCATTGGCCTTGAACTCCACTGGAACTTTTTAGGATTTTCTCCCTTGGACTGGTCGAGTCAAACTACCTCTTGGTTTGGTCAGCCTAGAGGTCTTGCTCTGAATAAATGAAAGTATTGGCAACCATGATCTTCACTAGATAATTTCTTCAAGTTCCATAGCTCTATTATGGTCAGACTTACAAATAGTCCAAGCAGACTGTGATTAACTTCCTGCATAATTTAACTTAATACAAATGTTAATATTATTCAATTTGATTGCCTAAGATCAAAATAGATTTTATCAAGCTAATGGTTTGGCTAACAATCTCCTCTTTTTTTAGTTTGGGAATTGAATTGAATTGATTAAAAAATAAGCTTCAATACTTCAAAGGTTTTTATGTCTAAAATTTATAATTGCTCCCCCTTAATACATGCTATGGTATTTTAATGTACTTTGATTCAATTAAGTTTACTCATAAGTTCAATTCAAAATCTAATTCAATATTGCTTCTCCCTCTTTGATAAAGGCAAAAATAATGCAACAACCAATGAAGATTAAGTATTGAAGAATGAACTTTTATTATTAAGATAAAAAAAGTAGTAGTAAACATGCATATATGATCATTTTCATTAAAAGCCAACAAAACATAGAGATCATACACAAGAAAAAAAAATTAAGGTAGTGGAGAGTATGAAGGAAAATCAAAGTCATCATTATCATCATCATTTCTATCTTCTTTTTCTTCTTTTTCTTCTTCTCCATCTCCTTCTTCTTCTTTAGTCCCTCCTCCAACTTGTTCTTTGACTTTAATGTTGGCTTCATCATTTCCTTCTTCATCTTCATCCCAATTATACATTGAGGGAAGCCCATTGCATTGCATATCCCTAATATTCATGTGAAGATGGGAAAGTCTTTTGGAAATTGTATTAACCTTAGAGGTTTGAGAGGAGATTTGTCCTTGAATCTCTTAAAGAATGGAGAGGATAGAAGTTTGGCCTTTTGGAGTTTGGGGTCTAGGGATTTCCACTTGGAAAGTTTATTGGCTCTCATCAATAATTCTTGCCCTTTTCTTTTGTCTAGCCCTAATCCTTGAGCACCAAAAGCATAATCATATGTTCCACCATCCTTAAAAATACATTTAGAGTGTTTCAAGTATTGGATATTGATGAGGTTTTCAGATAGATCAAGTGGATTAGAGAGAGTAGCTCTATTGGAGGGAGTGAGTGCACCTACATGCTTAGCAATTTGAGTAATGTAAGAGGTAATCATTATAGTTCTAGTTGATTTGTTTCTAATAGTAAAAAATGAATAAATAACAAATTTAGTGGTTTAAATCTTTTCTCCTTTGACAACACAATAGAGAAAGATGAGATCCTTATAGGTAACCTTTTCATTGCTTTCACCCCTAGCACTAATGGTGTAGGTGATCATTCTATGTAATAACCAAAAGATGAGAGTTCTAAGGTTCTTAGCATTAGAGATTTTGTGAAAATTGGTTTCAATTGAAATTTCCTTCCAAAATGTAAGTAAAATTTCTTGAGAAATTTTAGGGCTAGAAATATGAAGTATGCCTTTCGTGTTGAATTCCCAAATAGAGGCAAAGTCTTCTAAGGTCATTTGGCATTGTTGGTTGAATAGTTTAAAGGTTATGTCATAATAGCCTAATGGTTCAACATCTTTCTTTTCAACAACCAAGGTTGCAAGGAATTCCTTGGTTAGAGACTCCCATCCCAAACAATCTTATTCTAGAAAAACAAATGTCTCTCACCCAAAATTGGAGAGGTAAGCTCTAATGTCATATTTTATAGAGAGAGACTCTAAAGCGAAGGTAGAGTGTACCTTATTAGGTTTAGTTTTCTTTTTTAAGATATGATTGTACCTTTTTCTTCTCTTCTATATTGAGGTGTCTTGGTCTATGAGTCCTTGTTCTTGGAGCTTCTTCCATAGGGGTGGAAGAGGTAGCTATACCTTTACCCTTATCTTTTCTAGAAGCTTTCTTCATATAATCTTTGGAAGACACGAGGATAATGATGAGAAGTTAAATGAAACACTCAGAAGATAAGAGATTTTAAGAGAATTTTTAGTGTTTAAGTATTTAGATGTGAAGGCAATTGATAAAGATCATAAAATTTTAGTTTAGGGAGGTTTATATTGGGTTTAGGAGCAAAACTAGCCATATATGGCTATTGAGAGGTGAAAATTCACGCTTTTAAAGGCTATTTTTTTGAAAAAATTTTATGAATTCCCAGTCGGATTAGCTTTAGTATGGTCGAATCCGCTTTGATTCTGTCGTACCATTAATGAACAAACTTACCATTATTCATCATAACGGTTAAAGAATTTTAATTTTTAAGGATTGACTAGAATTAAGTATGCTCGGGCCAGCAAAGAATTTAAGTTTTGAACAATATGACCTCGAGTACAGTTGGACTGAGGTTTAGCAGGACAAATATATATTATACAAGAAATAAAGAATTTTAAGGTAATTTACATAGATCTCAATTTGTGGGCTAAATGTATGATTAAAATAGATGTAAATGATGAGTTAGGTGATGCAATTTGAGTTTACAAGCAACTTTAACTATATCATTATCATCCATATACAAACAAATTAACAATGAAGAAAGGGCAATCAATCTAAAGTTGTTCCATTTATCATTCCTATATGTTGTTTTGTGAAGTTTAGCCTTTCTTCATTCAAGAGTTTTGTAAAAATATCAGCTAGTTGATTTTGAGTATCCATAAATTCTAAAGTAACATTTTTATTTTGAACATTATCTCTTAAAAAGTGATGCCAATGTCTATGTCCTTTGATCTAGAATGTCGAATGGGATTTTTTGATAGATTAATGACACTAATGTTATCACACTTAATGGGAATGTGATAAAAAACTTTATCATAATCTATCAATTGTTGTTTCATTCGCAGGACTTGTGTGCAACAAAAGCAAGCTGCGACATATTCGGCTTCTGCAGTAGATAGAGCAACTGACACTTTTTTCTTGTTAAACCAAGAAAATAGGCAATCACCAAGAAAATGGCATGTGCTTGTCGTACTTTTCCTATCAAGTAGACTACTGACATTATCGGCATCCGAAAAACCTAAAATGTCAAATTATGTATTTCTAGGATACCAAAGTCCTAAATGCAATGTTTCACTTAAATATTTTAAAATTATTTTAGTATCATTTAAATGTGATTCTTTAAGGCATGATTGAAATCTAGCACACAAACAAACATTGTATATTATATCATGTCTAGAAGCGGTTAAGTAAAGTAGAGATCCGATAATACCTCAATATTTCTTTTCATCTACTTTTTTTACCAACTTCATCTTTATCCAACTTCAAGGATGTACTCATTGGAGTTTTACTAGGCTTGCAACCATCCATGCCAAAATTTTTAAGAAGTTTCTTTGTGTATTTGAATTGGTTGATGAAGATACTATCCTTGCATTGCTTAATTTGTAGACCAAGAAAGAACATGAGTTCACCCATCATGCTCATTTCAAATTCCCTAGTCATATAAAAGCAAATTCTTGGCACAAAGATTTATTAGTAGCACCAAATATAATGTCATCAACATAGATTTGTACAATTAAAATGTTATGCAATTTCTTTTTAATAAAAAGTATGGTATCAACTTTGCCTTTTGAAAAACCATTTTCCAACAAATATGCACTAAGTCTATCATACCAAGCTCTTGGAGCTTGTTTCAATCCATATAGTGCCTTGGTTAATTTAAAAACATGATTTGGTTGTTTTAGTCTTCAAAACCAGGAGGTTGTTCAACATAGACTTCTTCATTAATAAAGCCATTTCAAAATGCACTTTTGACACCCATTTGAAAGAGCTTGGAATTCATATAAAATTCAAATGTAAATAAAATTCTAATAGCTTCTAATCTTACTATGGTGGCAAATTTCTCATCATAATTAATGCCTTCCTCTTGGTTATAGCCTTTAGCTATCAATCTAACTTTATTTCTAGCGATGAGACTACCTTTATCAAGTTTGTTTCTATACATCCATTTGCAACCAATAATTGGATAATCTTTGGGTCTAGGAACAAGTTCTCATACTTTATTTCTTTCAAATTGATTGAGTTCATCTTGCATGGAAATCACCTAACATTCATCACTAAGAGCCTCCTCAATAGTCTTTGGCTCAATTTGAGAAACAAAAGCAATATTAGAATTTAAAATACTTAAGTTTTGATCTAGTAGTTACTCCCTTTGAAATATCACCAATGGCAAGTTCTTTAGGATGATCCTTTCTATATTGCCACTCTTTAGAAAGTTCTTGAGTCTCTTCTATCTTAGGCTCTTCTTGTTCGACTATTTGTTCTAGCTCATCATTATTTTCGTTTGAAGCATCATTTATCTCAAGCTCTTTAAATATACCCATAAAATCATTAAGAGCACTACCTTTCCCATGATCAAGGTTAGAGGATTCATTAAAGATAACATGCATTGATTCTTCAACAACTAGAGTCCTATTAAATACTCCATATGCTTTACTAGAGGATGAATATCCTAAAAACATTCCTACATCCGATTTGGATGAGAATTTTCCAAGGCTGTCTATGGTATTTAATATGAATTATTTGCATCTAAATACTCTAAGGTATGAAATTTTGGGTTTTCTTCCATTCCATAGCTCATAAGAAGTTTTTTTCATTAGAGGTCTTTTGAAAACTCGATTTGAAATGTAATATGTGGTATTGATGGCTTTTGCCTAAAAGTAAGAAGGTAAACTATACTCATTAAGCATTATTCTAGCCATTTCTACTAATGTTCTATTTTTCCTTTCAGCTACACCATTTTGTTGTTGTGTTCTAGGTGCTGAAAAATTATATGAAATGCCAAGTACATTACAAAACTTTTCAAAGTTCTCTTTTTTAAATTATTTGCCATGATCACTTCTAATAGATGTGATCATATAGCCATTTTCATTTTGAACTCTTTTTGCAAATATTTGAAATGGTTAAAGCTTCATTCTTTTAAGCTAAAAAATTAACCTAAACCTAGAGTAGTCATTAACAAGTATAAATGCATATAACTACCTCCTAGACTACCAACTTTATTAGGACTAAACAAATCTAATTGTATTAATTCTAAAGGTCTAGAAGTACTTATAATATTCTTGGTCTTGAAGGAACTCTTATGTTGTTTGTCAAATTGACAAGGTTCACACATTTTATCTTTATTTAATTTCATTTTAGAGAGTCCATCAACAAGCTCTTCTTTGCTTAGTCATTGGAGTTGTTCCATATTAGCATGTCAATATTCTATGTCAAATCCAAGCATCATTGCTAAGAGTAACTAAACATTCAAAAGCATTGTTAGAGTGAAGGTCAATTTTATAAGTGTTGCTAATTCTACCTCTTTTGAATGCAAGTTCACCATTAAGAGAGGTGATTTTTCATCCTTTAGAGTTAAAAATGACATTGTATCGCTTATCACACATTTGACTAACACTAAACAAATTGTGTTTCAATCCATCAACCAACCATACATCATCGATCAAATTCTTACTAAGCAAACTAATGGAACCAATGCCTATAATTTTACCTTTAACATTGTTTCCAAACGTTACATTACCTCCTAGCTTGTAAGTAAGAGTTGTGTAGAGTTTTGCATTATCGGACATATGCCTTGAATATCTACTATCCACAAGCCAAATACTTTCATTAATTATAGTTTTTAGGCACACCTATAATATAATAACATTCATCTTCTTATAGGTGCCCAAATGAACTTAGGTCCTTGAGGGTTAGTTGTTGAAGGATCCTTTAATTTGAGGTGAGCCTTCCTAATATAAAAAAATATACTAATATAATCAAATTTCATACAATTATGGCATTAATACAAGGTTTTATGTCTTTGCATTCTTTTGCTGCTAAACTTTGAAGAATCTCGTTGACAATCACAAGTATGTATTGGATAGATTTTTTTTATGCATACTTGTGCTTGAGTTGATATTTTATGTATACATATGCATAATTTGCTCTTGGAACTTTAGTTCTAGAGCTTAGTGAGCCTTGAGTGGTCTTTTATGACTTTAGGTTTAGTGCATGCATTTGTATTCTTTACAACTTCAACACTAGAGGTTTGAGTTGTATAGGCCTTAACAGATGTTGGTGCATTAGATGTAGTAGTCATTCAGCCATTGAACCCTAAACCATATATTAAAGAAGGTGACCTTTGAACATTAATCAATGTGTCTAAGGCTTCCTTGTCTTTGTGAAAATTTGAAATAGAATTCTTTGGTTGATTTATTTATTCTTTCAAAATATAATTTTCCTTAGAAATTTTGTCTAAGCTAGATGAGTTTCTAGTAAGTCCATCTAATGATCTTTTTATTTGTTCATTAAAGTTTTTCATTTCTAAAGTAGAGTTCTTTAATAAAACAAAATCCTTCTCTAGCTTAGAGCATTTCTCTTTATAAAATTTTATTTTAGAAAAATATTTTTGTACTCTTAGGTTCAAATACTCAACTAAATCACTAACATCTAAAGCATCATCAACATTGTCACTATATGTACTAAAGCTTAAGAATTAAGTACCTACCTCATTGGTTTGATCATTATCTTCTATAGCCATAAGACAAATATTTACAATTCCTTGCTCTTCCTCCTCTTCTTTACTTGAAGAGTCATCATCACATGTAGCTTTGAAAGGCTTCTTCTTTTCCTTGTCCCACTTCTTCTTGTTCTTCAATTTAAAATAATCCATTTTATTGTGACCCGTCTTTCCACATTCATAGTATTTTATTTCATTCTTCTTCTCTTTTTCTTTGGAAAAGGATTTGGAAAGATTACTTTTATTAGTTTGCATTCTCCCCTTTCTTTTCCATTCACTTATTCTTTTAGATAGCATGGCCATTTCTTCATCATCTTCATTATCTTCTTCACTTGAGCTCTCAACTTCTTAAGTAGTTTTGAGAGCTATAGCTTTTCTCTTGTCTTTCTTACCTTTATCACCTTCTTTTTCAGTATGAAATTCAAAGGTGAGGAGTTTTCCAACTAAGTCATCAGTTCTTAATGTGCTAAGATCATAAGCTTCTTCAATTGAAGAGACCTTTAACTCAAAGTTCTTCTTAGCTCTAAGTGCTATCCATATTTTGTTATTGACATCACCTAGATAATATATATTTTCCATATTTCTTCAAGTCGTTGATGATAGCAAGTAGTCAAATTGTCATTTCAATGACATTCTCATTTGGCTTTCTTTTGAGGAGTTCATACTCATGCACAAGCATTTGAGTCTTAGTGAACCACACTTAGGTAGTATCATCATGATAATTCTCAAGAGTTTTCCAAATTCTATATTCACTAGTAAGAAGTTTTACTCTTCTAACTTCTTCTCTAGTCATGGAATTCACCAAAATGGAGGCTGCTCTATTATTCTTGTAGAGATCCCTTTCTTGAGCTTTCATCCATTGTGCTCTAGGAAAAGACACTTGAGTACTAGCAACTTCATAAGTAGGAGGTTTTCACTCAGTTTGCATACATTTCCAAAGCTCAATTCCCTCACTATCTAGGAACAAGTACATCTTGTATTTCCAATAAGAGTAATTGACTCCATCAAAGTAAGGTCTAAGATAAGAATTGAGATTTTCATGAGATTTAGCTATAGAGGTAGATGGAGAAGTTGACGTAGTAGAGCTAGATGAGGTAGTTGGTACCATTATGGATCAAATTCCACAATTAAGCTTCTTGAAATTTTGAGGCTTTGATACCAATTGTTATCCCAAGATGGCAACCAAGAGGGGGTGAATTAGTTGTTATGAAGAAGTGATATCAAATTTAAAATTTTAAAAACAACAAAGAAAGGAAAGAAGAAATGAGTAGAGTAGAGAAGAATGAACACCAGAGATTTATAGTGGTTCAGATCAAATAAATTCTATGTCCACTCCCCAACTTCAAGTTGAGAATTTTACTAACTTTGGATTTTTACAAGCTCAATCATAGCTTGGTAATTTTGCAAAATCACATTAAACTTTTACAAGGTTTAAGAATTTCCTCAAAACCCAACAAGAGTTTTCCTTAGGCTCATACTATAACCTAAGCATTTCAAAGCTCATACTTAAACTTATACAATGGTATTTAATGCTCACACCCAATACTCAAAGAATACAAATAGAAATTTTAATACAAAGAAATGAAAGTTGTTTATCTTGGCTATATCAATCACTATCTATTTGAAAAATGAAGTTTCTAGTGGTATATATACCCTTCAATCTTCAACTGGCCATTTGAAGTGGGCGCCAATATATTTAAATCTTATCTCCCACTTTAATTATTGAGCAGATTCATTTTATGATAGAACTATCCTTGGTCTGGTCATTATGGACCATGGTACGGTCATTATGGACCATGGTGCAATCTGACTAGTGTTAGTCTGGTCGTGCTCTTCAATTTTTTTGTAATTTTCTTTCAACGGTTAGTACACATGGAATCCTTTGATTGAGCGGATAAGTAACAGTTATAATTTTTGAAATATATTGCAATAATCCGGTCAGTACACAATTAGTCTAGTCAGTCTCAATCTATCATGCTGAGAATCTAGGAGTACCGCTAACTGTGAGCTCTACTAGAACGTTTTAGGATTTTTCTCCCCTGGACTGGTTCGATCGAACAGCATCAAGGTCCGGTCTTGACAACTAGTCCACTCACAATATAAGAGTACCACTGGTCGTGAACTCTTCTGGAACTTTTTAGGATTTTCTCTTCCTGATTGGTTCGATCAGACTACCTCTTGGTCTGGTCAGCTTGGAGGTCATGCTCTGAGGAAATAAGAGTATTGTCGACTGTGATCTTTACTAGATAAATTTCTTCAAGTTCTATAGCTTTAGTTTGGTTAGACTTACAAGTGGTCCGAGTGGACTATGACTAAGTTCCTGCATAATTTAACTTAATACAAATGTTAATATTATTCAATTTGATTGTCTAAGATCAAAATAGAGTTTATCAAGTTAATGGTTTGGCTAACATGCTGCCCGTTTATCAGACTCACCTATAAACTCAATACCTACCTTCTTTTAAGGCCCTCATTTCAACTACCACTAAGATTGAAGATATGATGCACATTGGACAAATCAAGGATGAGACAACTTTCCCCTCCAGATTCAGAAAAACCCCAAACTATAGTGGCCATCGGACTACTAATTAGAAGAGTGGTGAGATAGCTAATATTACTCCACAGTTGCAAATATGATTGGAGAAAAACCAATAATGTGTATTCACATATTTGGGTATGCCCCTCAGCCTGGTGTGCAAAAGAGCTTTGGAAGCCCAGCTGGTTCAACCATTGGATCCTAAGCCTATACCTAATCCGCTTCCTAAGAAGTGGAACATTAATGAATACTGAGTACCATCAGAGCACAGATGTAATTTTTGCAATTTAATTTATAGGTATTTTAATTGAATGGATGCATTTTTATTAATTATTATTTGTTCAAATTTAGTTAAGTTGGAGATTCATACTCAACTTAGAACCAATAAGGGCTAAAGTCAAAGCTCCCCAGTATATATAATTTTTGGGTTATAATCAATTTATTTTCCTCGCAATTATGGATGTCATGTTTATTTCTTACTCATGCATGATTATAATTGTCATTTATAATATTTTTTCCATTTACATGAAAAATATTTTTAAACACAAAGTTAAATAATTAATTAAAGAGAAATATATATTTTACTTAAAACTACTTGAAAACCTAGCCTAGAACCCATCATAATTGGTTTCAGATTAGTGCCTTTTGGGTTGAAATTGACCATTTTTCATGGAGTCAATTAAATTGGGTTTTTTTCTTAAATTTTCCAAAATAAATAATTTAAGGTGGAGACTTTCCCACCTATCCTTTTTAAAAATAAAAGCTAGCTTCCCTTTTTTCAAAATAAAAAGAGTGTCAAATATTTTCTTAAAATGGAAAATCAATTAATTTAAAACTCATGCTTACCAAACTTACTAGAGACAATACGCAACAGTGTCATGTCAGACTAAGCCCAAATGAGCATTTTAGCTCAATTTTTTGAGGGGGCTGATCGAGGCTCGAGCGAGGCCTCATTGTTAGCGACTCCACTTGGGACACTTAAAAAATTTGAAAATAAAATTTTTTAATGGGCTTTTTCAATTAAATTGTATGTCCCTTTAATTAGTTTTTTTCCCTCCATAATGCATAGGGAAATTTACCCTTTAGTTTAGGAAACCTTTAGGTAGAAAGTACCATCCACTTGGCAACGTTTATTAGGTATGTTGAGGGATAGTGAAAGCATCCAACCCGCAATAAATCATCAATCCTTTTGAGGTGTAACGGACATGCTTGTACTATTGGACCATGTAAGATTCATTATCTATCATGTGGTTAGGTATACAGTTGTCCTAGTGTGATAGGACCCTTTAGACCAAACCACCTATAGACCCTTAATTTTGGCTCAGTTCAAATTTGGTTTTAATTAAAAGATGCCAGATTAAGTTTGATTTTAATGAAAGGCCCAAATTAAATTTAATCTGATTGAATTAGGTCTAGTTGAAGTTGAGCCAATTGAAATACCAGCCAATTCGGTTTGGTTGGGTCAACCAAGCTCAATATGAGCCAAAATTAATATGAGCCAAGTGTAGACCCTAAATTTTTGACCCAGTCCAGTCCAATATTTTTTAAAACAGTCCAAAATAATTTTTATGATATTTTAATTAAATAATATTTATTTTAATATTCATTACTTACAATATTTATTTTTAATAAAAATAAAAAAGGTAACAGTAAAAAAAAGATAAATAAATAAATAAAAATTGACGACGGAAGAATCAGCTATGAAAAATTTTCATCGCCGAAGATGAATTAGCTTGCCCGCGCAGCTCACACATAATTCTAGTAGATTCTCGTAGCTGGCCCGCCCGTAGCTCACAACAATTTTTGCCAGCGTAATTTTCGCCAACGCAGTTTTTTTTCGAAACCTAATTCTATTGGGTTTTTATTTCTTTTCCTAAATGGTTTTTATTTCCTAAGACAATTAGAAGTAGGTTTTTTATTTTTTCTATAAATACCACATTAAAACACAAAAAGAGGGAAGAAATTCTGGAACTGAAATTTTTAACCGGACTTGGGACTCTTGAATTCTTTCGACCAAAACAAATCATAGCAAGCAAGAAAAAATCCAAAACAGAATTATAAACCTAATGTTTTAATATTCTAAAACTCTAATTTCATAATGTTACCCATAAACCCTAATTTGATTCATGAAACCCTAATCCATTCCAATTTTTCAAAACCTTTACAGTAGGCTAAATAAATAACAAATGTAATACTAATATCCCAAAAACCAAAATATTAATTAAAGAATTTTAAATAGAAACAGTAATCCTAATTTGTATCTTTACTTGCTTTATTTTTTAGATTTGATTATGTAGTCTATTATATGCTTTGGTGGTTGATTTATTTAATTTCATTGCTTGATTTATTTAATTTGTCATGGATGGATTGATGAATGATTTATTTATGATGAATGGTTATTTACTTTTATCGATTTATTTTGATTTCCAAATATTGCAAAAGGTATGTTTCCACTTTGTGGATACCTCATTAATTAAGTTCTATGTAATTTAAATTGCTTTTATATTTTAGACCAATGTAAAGGACATATTTCTACCTTATGGTGGGTGTCCTATTTAGCTTAGACATAGATGATGTAAGGGCATGTTTACATCTTCGGATGGATGTCCATTTATTTGCTTTGCTTGGACATTACTTTGATTTTAATATAATGATGCTTTATTTTAATTGTTGCGTGTAATATGGATAATATTGTTATATTTAAGAATTTTATAATATTAAGACCTGTAAAGGAGGCCGGTTCCAATGAACCAAGCGTTGTGGGGTTGCTGGGCCATTTCTCACCTTCCCCACACGTATCCAACTTTCTGAACCCATTAGGGGGATGGAAATTCCTTAGGAATCGAGTCATCCACCCCTTTACTTTTTGTATATACTTGCTATGGGAACCTAAGCCTTTTAACCCAAAGACTAAAGCTCAAGTAATTGGCCTAGTTATTTTCCTTAGGTTTTACACCAAATGCATGTTGTTTGAATATGGTTAATTTATCTTGGCTTAAATCATGGCTTATTTGGTTTGTTCTTTTTCTAATATGACCCAAGTACATTTGCAAGCTCAAATAAATTTTTCTTTAAAATCCAAAAGACCAATGCTATCTTTGAAACATTTCAAGATGGTCTTTGGATATAAAACTTTTCTAAAAACAAATCAAAAATTCTTTTGCTCATAGCCCAAATACAAAGCTCAAAATCCATTTTTTTCTACAATATTTTTACAATGGGCTTAGAAACAAAATTATTTTCATCCAACCTTTTCTTACAAAGAGCTTGCAAAATATTTAGGTCAATTACGAAATACCAAAAATCAATTGTGAGCCTAGTTTATACTAAGAGTAATTAATCATGGGCTTGTTTTTGGCATGAATCATTAGTTACTTCTTCAAGTGAGAAATCTATTTATAATAAACCTCTTAATTTAGTTTTAATCCAATATAGCATAAAAGCTACTTTAGTTGGTTGAATGGATTAAAACCTAATTAATGGGAATTATCATGGATTGATTTCCATTTTTGAAAATATAACTATTGATTAAAACGTCCGAGGGAATTATTCGAAAACAAGATGCCCCATGTTGGTATTTTGTTAACCATGTTACCTAGGAAAAGAGACTCGCCATTCGTGTGTGGATGTTATAAGGTTGGAAGGGACGTTCTACTTATCTTTGTTGAGTGTTTGTGCATACATGCATACATGCATCTCATATCATTAATCCTCTCTGGCTCACAGCCCTGGATTAAGACAGTTCAAAAGCTTACGATAATCCGACCTACGCCGAAGATGAAGTATCTAACAATGAATCAATCTCTTTTTCACCAAAAGCAATGGAGCCCGAACAAATTCAAAGAATGGTGTATGAAGCCCTCAATGCTAAAATGGAAGAAATAAAAGAGGCCCTAGCTGAGACCATGAAGAACCAATTGATTGCAATCTTAGAAAATCATGTCGAAGCATCTGCTAGCACTAAGAAGCCAAAGGACAAAGGGAAGACTAAAGTTGGTGAAGTGGTTTTTGATGATGAAAAGGTGATCATTGATGACAATGATGATTGGGATCAATACTACCAAGATCCTCAAGATAAGAAGAAAGAACCAAAGATTGTTGAAAGATTAGCTATGGAGAAAACCGAAACTTTGGATGTTGAAAAATGATTGCTGATTTAAAAAAGAAATTTGAGAAGAAACTGAAAACCGAAGAAATGTCCGAAGTCGACAAATTATTTGAGCTAGATGAAGAAATTCCATACAAGTTCAAGATGCCATCTTTTGCGAAGTTTGATGGAACCGAAAATCCTCATCTCCATTTGAAGCAGTATATCACTGCTATGCAGTCTGCCTAAGCTAGTAAGGCTCAAACTCTAAGGTACTTTATGCCCTCATTGGACCTTGTTATCCAAAATTGGTTCAATATCTTAGATTTGGGATTTGCTATACAAGGCCTTCATCCAACAATATGGGTACAATGTTCAAATGAAAGTTACCTTAATGGAAGTTGAGTCCATTAGGCAAAGGCCAAATGAGAATTTTGTGGACTATGTGAAGAGATGGAGAAACAAGGCCGCTTTGCTCAAGAAGAGGCCTGATGAATCTGATCAAATAAGGTTGATTGTGAGAGGAGTATTACCTAGCCTTCGTGAAAGGATGTCTCATACACTCATCCGTGATTTCAAAGATCTACTCCAAGATGGTCTACAAATTGAAGAATGGGAAAGAGAGAAGAACTGTTTTTCAATAAGAAGGAATGAGAAAGGAAACTATCAGTCTGGTAGCCAAAGCATGCAAAAGGCAGTCGATGTCAATGCTACTAACCAAGGAACAAGGAGGCAATTTTTGAAATTGGGAAAAAAGATGTCTTGGGTTCTCAATAAGCTTCAAAGGAAGGGATTGTTACAACCCTTAAATCCTCGTCCGTTGCCTAATTCTCTTCCACCTAATTTCAACACTAAAGCATTTTGTCAGTTTCATCAAATGCAAGGGCATGACACAGATAGATATGTGATGATGATTTTGTATCCAAGAAGGAGGAATGGACCTGATGTTTAGATCATTTTTGTACTAGTTTCTAGTGTGATTTTTATATGTTTTTAGTTAATGTTTTGATTGATTTTTGTTTTAAGTTTGTTTAAAGTGTTTGTTTTAGGTTTAAGTGCAAAAACACCCTTGAAAGATCAAAATAGTGCAGGAAAAGCATGAACCAAACAAGACATGGCCAAGCCAAATCAAGCTTGGCCATGTCCCTCAAAGAATGCTGATGGCAGAGCTTGACACAGCCAAGAGACACGGCCAAGCCACTGGTCGTGTCTCATCCAAGGAGTAAGACAAAGAAACCACAAAGAAAGAGCAAAAATGAAGAAGCAGGAAGGGACACACTCAATGACACGGCCACAAGCTTGACCGTGTCCCAAAGAAAAATGAGGGACACGGCCAAGCCAAATCAAGCTTGGCCGTGTCACCCTTAATTTATATAAATTCTTCTGCTCGAAAGAAAGAGGGGAAAAAATGGCTAGGGTTTGGAAAAAGAGAGAAAAGAAAAGAGAAGGAGGGGGCAAAAACAATTTGGGATGAGGAGAGAGTGACACTCTCCTTGTCCCTTCATCTTCATCCTCCATCTTCATCTTCTCCATCTTCCATTAACAAGTTCTTTGAGATTCTTTGGGATAAATTTGGTTAACAAGCTCTTGAAGGTTGAAGAAGCTTCATTGAAAGGTTTGGTGACTTGAGAAAGCTCCATTCTATCTTCCAAAGGCAAAATCAATTGAAGAGTTGGTGACTTGAGAAAGCTCCATCCCATATTGCAAAGGGGAATCAACCATTGAAGAGGGCTTGAGTTCTTCATCAAACATCAAAGTGGAGTTAGGAGGAAGACTAGTAATCCTACTCTTGGCATCTTCACAAGGGGTTTTTCTATTCTCTCTTTTAATTCATTTCAATATTGTTTTTGTTGTATTAAGAGAATTGATATTGCGATGAACAATTTGTATTTGATTTATATTGAGTTGAATGAATGTTTTAAATCGTTGATGTTGAGCTAAATACCTATGCCTAGGGTTTGTAGTATATTTGATTGAATGCTTTGATTTGATATTTCCATTGATGTACCTTGTGTTGGTTGATTGCATTGGATTGTATGCTAGGTTGATTGCATTGGATTGTATTAATCTTTAGATATTGAATGAAGGGCCAAGAGGTGAAATTTGATATCGAAATAATGCAATCGACTACCCTATGAATGAATTAGAAATATAAGTTCTAGGGTTTCATTAATTTGATAATGTGAAACAATTGGTTATTGCTATTTCATGAATGTGAGAACTAATGAATTGGTAATTGACTAATTAATCTTAAGGAACAAATTAATTTACAAGGTTATGTTAATGGATAATTGAGAATTGAGCTTTGATTGAATGGACCTATACCCCTAGGCACCTTCCCAAGAATCGATTTGATCTTGTACACCCATCACACATCAACCCTACTCGTTACTTTTAGGTTTAAAGTGTCCTTCACAATTCCGAACAACAAACTCTCATTCATTTAAATTACTTGCTAATCAAACTATTATGAACTACACCTTCTTGGGGAAACGACCTTGGGGCGATCACCTTTGCTACAACTACCTCGTATACTTACGAGTAACGCTTTTAGTAGTACTTAATTCGAGCACAACACCTGGTCCGAGCCTGAAGAAGATGAAGTAATGAACACCATATCCGGTAAGCCTTATGCAAGGCCACCACCTAAGGAGGTAGAAATTAATAAGGGAAAGGAAGTTGAAGTAGGAAATAAAGAAGAGAAAGATGATGTTGTGCTCAAGAATTAAAAAGAACCTAAGCAAGTGTCAGCATTTGGGACTTATTGGCTACTTCTAAGAAGCACCAAGAAACTATGACCAAAGCCTTAGCTAGCATGCCAATTTCTACCTCCACAATGCTGGAAGAGCTGATCAACTTCATAAAAATTGGAGGGGTAATGAAATGTGAAGATATTCAAGAGAAGAGTGAAGTTAATATGGGAACGGTTTCTTTCTCAGATGCAGATTTACCGGAGGAGGGGAGAGACCACATCCACCCTCTCTTTATCAAAATAGAAATCAAAGGGAAAAGGACTCCATGTGTAATGGTCGATGATGGGTCCACCATATATGTTTGTCCACTTAAAATATTGCCAAAAGTAGCCATGTCAACAAGGGATCTAAGCCCGACCGAGGTGACCATTCGAGCTTATGACAACACTAAGAGACATGCTGAAGGAACTTTCAAAGTTGCTGTCAAGGTCAGTCCAATTGAATCTATTGTTGAATTTGTTGTTTTGGACATACCTGTTACCTTCACCTTACTCTTGGGACGACCATGGTTTCATCCTCTTGGTGGAGTTCCTTCCACCCTTCATTAAAAGATCAAGTTTCCTAACGGAGATGAGACAGTGGTCATCGAGGCCGAAGTCAATGAGATTGTTAATGCTCTAATGATTGAGAGGCCTCTCAATGGTTTCCAAGTAGCTACAATTTCTGATAATAAAGTAGTGAATATGATGAAGAATATGAATTACCTTTCCGGAGCTGGCCTTGGAAAGGGTAAGGTCGGTTTAACAAAGCTACCTGATTTTAAAACTCAAACTTCCAAGAAGGGGTTGGGATATGATGAAGACAACAATGTCCAGCCAAAGAAGAGTGAGAAGATGAGCTTCCCACCACTTGAAGAGATCTTTGTCAAAGCTCCAGACATGGGACCACTCCAAGGAAAGCTCGAGCCAATCATGTTCATGGAAAAGTTGATCCTGTGTTTTGAAATTTTTATAGATGTTGCCAAGCTAGTGGAGCAAGTGAAGAAAGAGCTCACCCTGCCAGTCAACAAAAAATCCAATCCGAAAGAGAAGAAGGAAGCTGTCCTAAAAGCTGAGAAGACTCCGGAGGAGATTGCTGACCTGGTTGAAGAAAAGTTTGAAGACATTTTGCCTTATGATTTTGAGAACAATTATTTTGGTTTTGATTTTGATTTGTCTGCTTTGTTTGAGGATGATAATGTTTTCTTTTCCAAAATTAATGCAATAAATTTTGATTTTGCTTACTTGTGTGATGTTTCTCTTGATGGTTGCATACATTCAAATAACAGTTACATGAACATCTTTAATATTAATTTTGTTAACACACAATCATTAAATTTGGGAAAATCAAAAATCCTAAAAATATTAGCATAGCATCCGACCTTACTCCTGACAAGAGAGAGAGATTTGAAAAAATATTCAAAAAATATGAAGAAGTATTTGCTTGGTCTTATGAAGATATGCTTGGAATAGATTGAGACATAGCTGAACATCTTATTCCTACTTACACTCACATGAAACCTGTCAAACAAAAGCTTAGGTGATTAAGACCTGAGTGGGCCAAATTGGTTAAAGAAGAGGTCACTAAACAAATACAAGTGAAGTTCCTTGAAGTGATAGAATATCCAAATTGGTTAGCCAATATAGTACCCGTACCAAAGAAAGATGGAAGAATAAGGGTCTGTGTTGACTATAGATATTTAAATAAGGCTTCCCCTAAAGATGATTTTCCTTTACCTCATATAGATGTTCTCATTGATAGTGCAGCCTCTAGCATGCTACACTCATTTGTAGATGGATTTTTCAGATATAACCAAGTGTTAATGGCCCAAGAGGATAAAGCCAAAACTGCTTTCATTACTACATGGGGTATATTTTGTTATAGGATGATGCCGTTCGGCTTAAAGAATGCTGGAGCAACATACCAAAGAATGGCCACCACACTATTTCATGACATGATGCACAAAGAAGTTGAAGTATATGTTGATGATATGATGGTGCAATTGGATACAAGGGAACAATACTTCCAAAACTTAGAATTATTCTTCGATAGAGCATTGAAATATAAGCTAAGATTAAACTCAAAGAAGTGTGTGTTCGGAGTTGCCTCAGGCAAATTATTAGGACATGTGATTGGTTCGAATGGCATTGAGATTGATCCTGACAAAGTTAAAGCAATCAGGGATATGCCAGCCCTAAAGACGGAGAGAGAAGTTCGGGAATTTATTGGTAAATTGCAATACATTAGCAGATTCATAGCAAAGCTCACAACAATATGTGCGCCTATCTTCAAATTGCTTAGAAAGAATCAGTCGGTCATATGGAATGAAGAGTGTCAAAAGGCCTTTGAGCGAATAAAAGAGTATTTGCTGAATCTACTTGTTTTAAAACCACCTAAACCCGGCAAACCTCTATTACTATACTTAGCAGTAGAAGAAGAGTCAATAGGAGCCATGCTAGCCCAAACAGATGAGTCAGGGATTGAGCATCCAGTCTACTATTTGAGTAGAAAGCTCCTACCTTATGAAATTAAGTATAGTATCATTGAAAAGACCTGTATAGCTGTGGTTTGGCCTTCCAAGAAGTTGCGGCATTACTTTCAATCGTATAGTATGCAAGCAATTTCCAGGTTGGAACCAATGAAATACTTAAGGGAGACTCCCTCTTTGATTGGGAAATATGGTTGCTGGTTGATAATATTAGAAGAATTTGAGATTGAGAATGTAACTAGGAAAACGATCAAAGGTAGAGCGGTGGCAGAATTCCTGGCCCAACAGGCATTACCAGATAGCGAAGAGGTAATCTTGGAATTTCCGAATGAACATTTAGAGGCAATTGAAGTACAAGGATGGAAAATGTATTTTGATGAAGCAGCAAACAGGAAAGGAGCAGGTTTGGGAGTCATACTAGAATCGCCCAAAGGGGAACTTATCCCTTTAGCCAAAAAGTTGAAATTTAGGGCAACCAATAATATGGTGGAGTACGAAGCTTGTATTTTTTGGTTTGGAAACCCTAATGATTATGAAGGTGGATAAGGTGGAAGTTTTTGGCGATTCATTGCTAGTAGTATCCCAAGTAAATGGAGAATGGGAATTGAAAGAAGAAAAATTAAAACCATACCACCATTACCTGACTATGATGAAGAAGAACTTTAAGGAGTGTAGGTTTGTACACCTATCAAGAGAAGAAAATCAAATGGTTGATGCCCTAGCCACATTGGCTTCGGTATGGGAAAATCCTGTCAGTTTATTCCTTAAGCCTTTGATTTTGACCAGTTCATCAACTCCTTGCTATGAATATGAGATAGTCATGGAAACTGATACAGACCATGATGCATGGTATGATACTATAAGACGATTTTTGGAGGAAAGGGAATACCCGTCGAGGGCAACAAAGAAAGAAAGAAAAGCCATAAGGCCGTGGTCTTTGCAATACATCACATTCCATGGAGAGTTATATCGAAGATGGCCTGATGGGGTGCATTTGAGATGTTTAAGGAAGATTGAAGTGGAGCATATCATATCAGAAATGCATGCGGGAAGTTGCGGTCCGCATATGAGTGGTTTGCCCCTATTAAAGAAGATTATTCGACAAGGTTACTACTGGTTGACCATGGAGAGAGATTGTATTGAGTTCGTAAAGAAGTGCCAACAATGTCAGATGTATGGTAACTTGAATCACATGCCTCCTAAAGAATTGCATTTCATGTCTTCACCCTAGCCCTTTGCTACTTGGGGTATCAACATTATAGGAGAGATACATCTGATAGCCTCAAACGGTCACTGTTTCATTGTAGTAGCAGTAGATTATCTTTCAAAATGGGTCGAAGTTGAATCCTTCAACAAACTGGGCGTAAGTCAAATGGATATATTTATTGCAAAGAACCTCATCTGCGGATACGGGGTCCCGTACAGTGTGATATCAGACAATGGGGTACAATTTTAAGGAGCAGTTAAGGATTTATTCTCGAAGTACTGAATCGATCATCATAGATCCTCTCCTTATAAACCAAAGGCTAATGGTGCGGTAGAAGCAACAAAAGACAATTAAGCAAATTCTGTCCAAGATGACCAAGACGTACAGGGATTGGTCAGAGATGCTTCCTTTTGCTTTATGGGGATATAGAACAAGTGTGCGAACACCTACTGGAATGACACCGTTCTCTTTGGTTTACGGGATGGAAGTAGTATTGCCAATTGAAATTGAGATCAAGTCATTAAGAGTAGTCTTGGAAGCTGAGCTGCTTGAAATGGAATGGGTAGCGAGCAGATACACATAGTTAGCTTTACTAGAAGAGAGAAGGTTAAAGGCACTATATCATCATCAACTGTATTAAAAGAAGATAGCTCGGGCTTATAATAGAAGAGTTAAGATAAAAAAACTCAAAGTTGGGGATATGGTATTGAAACAATGTAAGCCTAACATATCTGATCCAAGAGGGAAGTTTAGGCCTAGTTAGGAAGGGCCATATGTCGTGAAACAAGTCATGAATATGGGTGTAGTGAAGCCATCAGACATGGACGGGAATGAGTTTAGTGAGCCAGTGAAACATTGACAGGTTGAAGAGGTTTTATGTATAAAATAAAAAAAAGCTCGCTAGGTTGAAAACCCAAAAAGGGCGGCCTAGGCAAAAGTTAGAGCAGTCCACTAGTTCCAAAAACCCGAAAAGGGCGGGCTAGGCAACGATTAGGGCTAAATGAGAGAAAATCGTCAATTAGAAAACCCGAAAGGGCAAGTTGGCAATATAAATAATCTTGTATATGCTGGCTTTATATTTGGTTGTTCCCCAATTTAATAAAACAAAATTAATGTTAAAATTGTTCTATGTGCACTGTTATAAGTATTTGACCAGATATGGATGAAATAAATAAACACAATAGCAAAAGGTGATGACAAGTTTTAAATGGAAAAGAAGCATCTTTTATTACTTTAATTATTTTTCATCCTAACAATACACTTTCTGAATTGATAAATGTAAAATCTATGGCAGACGATAAGTGTAACGTGCAGGCCAGCTTTGCCTCAGCCGATTCAAGTAGGATTCAGTCAAGTAAGACATGTCTAAATCAGGACTGAATTCAGAATCATGAGGCTCAGCTCCATACTGATGGCCAAGTCGACGAGGATCATAGTAAGTACCTCGATGAAGAGCAACAAGAGGAACATACATCAAGTATGTCCGCATGGTTATACGAGAAATCTTCCACTAAGGTACCAACCAACGGATGTTGACTTCAGCGCGTGAGTGGATCCAGTCAACCCAGTTAGCATATGAAGAAGCAGGATGGAGTAGCTTCCTAGCAGAATGATGTCATGGCAGATATATGGCAAAATCCATAGATGGAGTATCAAGCAAGTAGAGATGCTCCTGAAGCCAAATCTGTGAGGAAAATTAAATTTAAAAAAAAAGTCCGCTAAGTTAAAAACTCGTAAGGGCAACTTAGGCAAAAATTAGAGCAATATAAAAATATATATAATAAAAGAGGTCCGCTAAGTTGAAAACCCTCAAGGGCAGCTTAGGCAAAAATTAGGATAGCTCGCTAGCTCCGAAAACCCATATGGGCAGACTAGGCAAAAATTAGAGCAATAAAAAAAAGAAGAAGAAAAAGGAAACCTAAATTAAAAACCCGAAAGGCCAGTTTGGATAATTACCTGAAGCAACAACGGACTCCCAATCAGTCTTTTTGACAATCCTAATTTAAGTCGATCTGATCCAACTAAAGTTTCGGCGAAGATCACTGGTATCGGCGACAAGCCTCCTTCCATTTGGTCAATGATATCCAATACTCATGGATCAATATCACCATTAGAAGAAACAAGCAAGAATTGGCCAAGCAAGCAAAGACAAAGCATGCGTCCCATTGCCTTAGTAAGAGCCAAATGAGAGAGACAAAAATCAATCAATGGAGCAAGTAGAATTTTCTCACCTCTCATCAAGTGAAGAACTTCGGGTTTTAAAATTTGAAATAACATCTGCGTCTTCTGTTGAGTCTTGGAAACCAATATGGGTAATGCCATTTGTTGATTATTTGGATATCCAAGGATGGCCTTAAATTCTTCAATCAAGGGACATATTTCAAAGCCATTAATTTTAAATGTTCTAGAATCCACATTCCAAAAAGAAACCATGGCATGTAAAAAGGAGTGGTCCAATTTAACATTTTGAAAACACTTTAAAATATCAAGTTTTGACCAAGAAATTTGCTTATAGTGAATGGTGTCCATATTCTTAAATAGAATTTTGTCTTCTTTAAATAAAGTTCGATCATTGTTGATGAATGAAGGAAAATCAAAATTGTTAAAAGGAGTTCTTATGTTGAAATGGAAAATCTTTTGGTTTGTATGAAATTATGGCGTGAAGAGTAATTTATATAGTAGAAACATCCTTTTTCAAAATTGATAAGGGAAAGATGATAAGGAAAAGTATGAGACCGTGATGCATGAGGAAAAGAATTAGCGACGAAATTACTTTACCATATTGCATTTGGTTTTAGCTAAGTGATGCGGCTGTGAATGTGAAAAGAAAATTGTGATGTAATGATTATGATATGTTATTTATATATAAAAAAAGAGTTACAGTAAAAATGGAAATTATATATTATAATTCTTATGCTTATTGTACAATGTTTATACAATTGATACAATTTATACATTACTAAGAAGGTGGTGGAAGGTCATCAAATAAAGCCCTGAAAAAATCATCGCCTATTGGAGGAGGAGGCAAATCACTTGTCCTGAGTTTGCCCAAAGCAGGAGCACCAAAATCCCTATTACCTTGGAGTTCCGATCTATCACGGTCCTCATCGAAAGTGGACAAAAGGATCTCTTGGTCATCAGTTTGGGGACCTCTAGATGAAGAAACACCAGGAACCCTCATCCCCTGAAATCAAAAGTCTCAGAAATTTTGTTCTGATTGATGATGCAAATTTTCAAAATGAGAAACTTGTTAACAACTAGCGACCAACTCTTCTTGAAGTTTCTTATTTTGTTCTTCAAGTATCCGCTGTGAGCCAGAAAGGAAAAAGTAAGAGCATACATAATCATGCATACATATAGCATAAATTACTATAAAACAAGAGAACTTACCAGGTAATTCATATCAATGCCCTATGGATGAGATGGCATATCTGGAGGACTAGAATGAGCAAAAGAAGGAGCAGTAAAAGAAGGTCCAGCCTCATGATCAAATGAGCCAGCAACCTACAACAATCATTAAAGAATCAAAATAAGTTAAGAAAGAAGCGATTACAATGAAAAATGGTAAAGGTTTACCTGAGAAGTGCTAGCCCCGAAATGTGGAACGAATTCTCCTGCCTCTCCATGATGTTCCTCTTCATCTCTACCCTCATTTTCTTCGGGAATTTCCTATACACCAACAGGAGATACATCAAAATTCAAGAGCCTCATTTGAATAAAATGGGCATAAGATGCACCCAGCGGATAGAGAAATGTTTCAATACCATAACCGTGCTGGGCCAACCACCATGCATCCTCCAGCATTGATGTAATATTTAAAGTATATTTCGGGCAAGGCATCGGAATCCTCCACTGCTCGGGACCAAAAAACCACTCATATACTTTCTCTCTGAGAAACCAACTACTAGACACAGGGCCAGCGATGACTCGGTGAGTATGTTGGAAAGGCAATGCAGCATTCATGGAGGAAGTCTAGTTTGTCCGCTCTTCTGGGTTCCACCAGGCCAAATTCACCTACAAAATAACATGAGGTAAGTGAACTTTCACATAAATTTTAAAGCATACTAATGCTATTTTACCTGGTGTTGCGTTCAAATTAACTCTACCACAAAGCGTCACTCTCAAGTATACGAGGTAGCTGTAGCAAAGGTGATCGCCCCAAGGTCGTCTCACAAGGAAGCTAAAGTGGCTAATTGATTATCAGATTATGAATAACAAGTAATTAAAGAAATTTAAATTGCTAAATAATGAAGAAGATTGATTAAAGTTTAAAACAATAAAATTAAACAAGAGCTGATGTTTTGATTCACTTGATAAAAAGGTCTAGAGTTTGCACTTCTCTACTACTTATATGTATGAATGGTTATTCCTCTTAACTAATTTAATTTCAAAGATTAAATCTCAAACACCTTAATTGATTGAGTCAAGGAAATAAGCTCTCGCATTCAAACCTCTTACAACTAATCTTGTTATAATTGAAACAATCTTTTTAATAGGTTATATCTCTAATTCACCTAAGTCCCTAATTGAATTGATCCAGCATTAGAATTCATCTCTCAATCCATCATCTAATACCTAAAACACATAATTGGTGGCCAATCAATTATATATTAAAATATTTCATTCAATCAAGGCTAAAGAAATTATTAGTTAAGAGAATAACCAATTCATACAATCATAGCAGATCCATACAAACCCTAGACTAGATCAAATTAGTTCATAATGCAATCAAACATATTCATCTCATTAATGTTCAAAGAAATCAAAATAGACATGATAATATTCATTAATACAATTTCAATGAAAATAAAGAGAATAAGTTCGAGAACAAAACCAAGTTACAAACTCCTTGAAGCTTCTGAAGAATCTCTTGATCAAATCTTGCATGGCTAGAACAATCTAATCTAAGCTAAAGTAATCAAAATTAAAGAAAACAAGTATCAAAACCCTAAGCTCAATCTCATACGGCTAAAACAGCTCTCCAAATCATCAACCATCCAAACCCTAGCTTTTTTTTTCTTTTTATATGAAACGTCCGCTTTAAAATTCGCTGCGTGTTTGGTTCATGAGGGACACGGCCAGGTCAAAAGTGACTTGGCCGTGTGAGTGCTCTTTGGGGGGACACGGCCAGTGACTTGGCCGTGTCCCTTGCATGTGTCCGCTTTTGTCTCAAAATTCCTTCTTTTCCTCTTTGGTTGAGTGACACGGCCAGCTGAAGCTTGACTTGGCCGTGTTGGGCTATTTTGGAGGGACACGGCCAGTGACTTGGCCGTGTCCCTTGCCCGTGTTTTCCTCTGTGAAGATTTGCTTCTCTTTTCCTTTGGAACCAAGTGAGACACGGCCAAGTGAAGGTGACATGGCCATGTTGGGCTTCTTTGGAGGGACACGGCCACTGACTTGGCCGTGTCCCTTGCTTGTGTCTGCTACTGGGACTTGCTCTTCCTTTTTAACTTGGTATGGGACACGGCCAGTGACTTGGCCGTGTCCTCTGCCTGTGTCAGCCACTGCCCCTTTCTCCTTCAATTTGTTTCCTTGCCTGTTTTAACCTAACACAAAACTCAAAACAAACTTTAAACAAGAAGTAAATAGACAATAACCAACAAAACATAAATACAATACTAAAAACTAGATCAAAAACGACATAAACACTTAAAGAACTAAAACTGCCAAAATTAATGAAAACACTAAACAAACCAATTAAAACTAACAAAATACCTAAAGAAAATAATAATTATCATACTAAACAAGACACAAATCTATAACAAAAACTAATAAAACAACTACCATACACTTAAAACTTTACTTGTCCTCAAGCAAATTCACATGGCATAAATTAAAAACTCAAACAACCTTAACCATAATTCCAACATATAAGATGAAATACTTTAAGAGTCAGACATAAATAATTGCAATTACTTTCAATCAAGATTTTCTTAACTCATTCATTAATCCAGACATACAAATCTTATCTCTCATCTAAGTGTTTTACTCGATTTCAAAGGTTAATCACTCAAACCACTCATGACTGCATACTACTGTAAACTTGCTTAATTATCCAATCTCTCTCACTGATTTTCTCAAGAAATAATCTGAAGGTCTTTCATTTGGATGTAATGGGGCTAAGGTAAGGGTGTGAGAAAAGACATTTAAGCTGGAGCATCAAGAAATGGAGTATCTAAATTAGACACTACTCTTGCTAAGAAACTCATAACTCCTTCAAATGGTATACTCACCATCCCTTAATACCTCACATATTGCATACTCAAAGAAAAATACATGAGTCGACATTCCTCTTTTGATAACCAATGCTAGAACATATTTGACTTTTGTATATATATATCTCTTTTTTTTTCTCTTTTTCTTTTTCTTTTATTATATATAAAAATTTTTTATTTTATTTTTTTTAATACATATATGTACAAAATATAACATTGCATAGATCATCTAGCTTAACATGTAGAGGAAAAGAATAGTCAACTCTTAATCAAATACAAAGTGCAAAGTATGCATTTCAACCCCAAATAGCAATACCAATTTTTTTTTTTTTTTGCTTACCCCACACTTTGAAATAAACCACCCTATTGTCATATAATAAGAACTCCATTCCTTAATGTAGGTATGATGATAATAAGAACATGTTAAGTTGAGAATTGTGTTGATCAAACAATAAAAGGTCAAAAGCTCAACTTGGCTCACTAAGGAAATTAATATTAAGGGAGGTCTTTTTAAGCTAAAGGGGCTAACCTAATTTGCCTTCATCATTTTAAAACTTGAGATTAAATCATAATGTGAGTTCAATTAGCATGCAAAAGCAAACTCTAGATATGCAAAATCATGAAGGTGCACACTTAAGAAAAGAAAATCAATTGACAATAATATAAAATTATGAGGCTCAAAACTCACACGGGTGGGTTCACAAAGATTTATATGTCATGAATTGCAGAATGTGAAAATTGATCCTGAATGAATTTAAATGCTCATTTCTATGCTGATACTAAAGTCTCAACTATAATGCTAAAATTACAGAACTCCATTCCTTAATGTAGGTATGATGATAATAAGAACATGTTAAGTTGAGAATTGTGTTGATCAAACAATAAAAGGTCAAAAGCTCAACTTGGCTCACTAAGGAAATCAATATTAAGGGAGGTCTTTTTAAGCTAAAGGGGCTAACCTAAGCCTTCATCATTTTAAAACTTGAGATTAAATCATAATGTGAGTTCAATTAGCATGCAAAAGCAAACTCTAGAGATGCAAAATAATGAAGGTGCACACTTAAGAAAAGAAAATCAATTGACAATAATATAAAATTATGAGGCTCAAAACTCACACAGGTGGGTTCACAAAGATTTATATGTCATGAATTGCAGAATGTGAAAATTGATCCTGAATGAATTTAAATGCTCATTTCTATGCTGATACTAAAGTCTCAACTATAATGCTAAAATTACAGAAAAGATCAATAAGATTTCAACAATTATGCCATGCACAACAAACACAATAAGCAAAACAAGACAAACAAAACAAAAATTAAAGGAAAGCTTAAAGAGTACCCCACACTTAAAATTTACATTGTCCTCAATGGAAAACAAGAATAATAAATAAAAAGAGTTAAAGGACAACCTGTCTTCCATCGTACCTGGTGAGGCAAAACCCTAACTTTCCATCACAAACACAAAAGTTTAAAAACAAAAGTACAATATATGAAAATAAAATATCCAAATATAAAATGTTAACATGAAAACAAAAAATGAAAAATAAAAACAAAAGTACACTAAACAAAATAAAGCAAGGAACTCAAAATCTATGGAAAAGGCGGGCGTGAAGATGATGCAGCTGAGGGATGAAGACTCAGGATCTTGGCAAGGTTGCTGTTAATCTGATCCATCTGTTGCAACATCTCAACATGGTTTCTGTCCACCGTGCCCCCCAGTCGATCTACCTTTTCCTCCAATCGATCTACCTTGCCCTCCAGGGCCTCAATCCTAATAAGTATCTCTTAACTTTCTGAGATCGGAGCATCCTCATCTAGATCTATAGAATCCGAGTCGGACTCCTCTTTGACCTGTGCTCTCTTCTGCCTGTCCCCCGGTGCTGCAGGCTCAACTGAAGGCATAACATAAGTCCCCCTTCTACGCACCACCATGTGCATCTTCTCTAGTGTAGCTAAATCCAAGGAATCATTACCCAAAATTCTATTCATGCGACTCATACTCGAGTCAAAATCCTCAACAAGGGCTACTGCTAATGTGGTAACCAACCCCCCAACACAGTTGCCCCCTTTCTTTTGTTAGCCACAGAATCAAAAATATCGGCTAACCAATAGCCGGCACTAACATGCATTGCATTAAAAGCACAATCCAGGAAAAATAATTCACTCACTTCAACCACACCCGGGCTCTCCTTCCGAGCAAAGAATCCGCAAGCCATAAACCTATGCAAATATCTCAAAGCGAAATTTCTTAATTTAGATGCCTTGGCCAATTTGGCCACATAAGTACCCGAGCCTAAAGCTCCCCAAGCAAATTGTTGTTTAAATTCTTTGGGTACCGACCTTTTCCCATGTTGATGAAAACCATATATATCATTTAACTGATCAATATTAAGCACAAATGATTTACCCAGCAATTTAAACATCATTCTTTTGCAGATTTTCTTATCATCTCTTTCAACCTTGAGAGATGTCAAAAATTCTAAAGTAAGCTCCTCAAACTGCAAAGGTCTCAAGGTGACTAGAGTCTCCCACCCAAGAAATTGCACATATCGATCAAAATTAGTCCTAATTTGCAGGGTATCAAGAGATTCGTCATTAACATGCCTTGTCGGGAAAAAACCCCGAGCCAAAAGACTTGCTCTCTTCAAAGATACAGATGATGAAGAGGAAGAAGCTCCTTCAGTTGTAGACTTCTTCGTCTTGCGGTGTGAAACAGTCTTAGTTCTTGGCATCCTTAGAAATCTGAAAATTCAAACCAAAACTTGATTAAATCAAAACTATATGAGTAAAGAAGAAGTTTAAAGTGATTATCTCTAGTTTTGGTGAAGAAATTTGATGTTTAAAGGAAGATTTGGAGTTTTGAATTACAAGCTATGGATTTTGCGATACATAGAGTGAGAGAGCGAGAGAGACGAAAAACAGGAAATTAGGGATCTAATGAAAAGAAACTGGGCAAAATCGGGTTTTTTAAAGTGTAAAAATGAGGGACACGGCCGTGTTGGGGTGAACTTAGCCGTGTCTGGTGTGTGAAAGTGAAGAGACACGGCCAAGTCAAGGTGACACGGCCGTGTCTGATGCTCTTGGAGGGACACGGCCAGTGACTTGGCCGTGTCCCATGGGTGTGTCCTCTTCTGTATAAAAATTTGCAAAAACGAAAGAAATTTGATGAAGCGTGGCCGTGTCCAGTGTGTGAAACGGCCAAGGGACACGGCCAAGTCCTTTGGCCGTGTCACCTACTGTCTTTTATTAACTTTTAACTTTTTTTTATTTTATTCAATTTTTAAAGATTTTGCAAACCTTCTTCTTCAAACACCCTGAAACACAAAATAAAGAAAAACCGATCAAAGCACCAATTCCATTTATTTAGACTAAACATAAAATCAAACTTGCTAAATTTAAAATTATAACTATGAAGAATAAATGCAAACCGATGGGTTGCCTCCCATTTAGCGCTTCTTTAATGTCATATAGCTGGACATCATGCAAGGCCTAGGGATCATGAATCAAAGTGCTATCAATGACCCTCACTTCCTGAAATCCTTCATTGTATGGCTTAACTCTCTGTCCATTCACTTTAAATGTCTCACTTGTTCGAGAGTTAAGTAATTCAATGGCACCAGAAGGATACACCTGAGTTATCTCGAAAGGAATACTCCATCGAGACTTGAGTTTACCTGGAAAAAGACAGAGTCGTGAGTTAAAAAGTAAAACCTTCATACCTGGACTCAATGTCTTTCGCACTATAATTTTGTCATGAAGTGCTTTAGTGCGATCCTTGTAAATTCTTGAGCTCTCATAGGCCTCATTTCTCAGCTCATCTAACTCTGAAATTTGTAGAAATCGCTCTCTCTTCGCTTTGTCCAAGTCAAAATTCAGAGTCTTGATTGCCCAATACGCTCTATGCTCCAACTCCACTGGCAAGTGACAAGCTTTTCCAAAAACCAATCAGTATGGACTCATACCAAGAGGAGTCTTGAAAGCAGTCCGATAAGCCCATAGTGCATCATGCAATCTGTTTGCCCAATCCTTCCTTGATGTGTTGACTGTTTTCTCTAGAATTCCCTTAATCTGCTTGTTGGATGTTTCCACTTGTCCAGAAGTCTGTGGATGATATGGGGTTGCCACCTTGTGCTTAACACCAAATTTGTGCATTAACTTCTCAAAAAGCCTGTTGTAAAAATGGCTCCCCCCATCACTGACTATCACCCTTGGCGTACCAAATCTGCTAAGAATATTTTCCTTCACAAATTTAACAACTACATTAGCATCATTAGTACGGGTGGGGATTGCCTCCACCCATTTGGAAACATAATCAACAGCAACTAAAATATATTCATATCCAAAGGACTTAGGGAAAGGACCCATGAAGTCTATTCCCCACACATCAAACAGTTCAACAACAATATATGACTGAAGGGGCATTTCATTCCTCCTCCCAATGTTACCTACTCTTTGGCAACGATCACAGTGCTTACAATACTCTTGAGCATCTTTAAATAAGGTAGGCCAGTAAAAACCACTTTGCAACACCTTTTTTGCAGTCTTCCTTCCTCCAAAATGACCCCCACAGTGAAGGTCATGACAAAATTGAAGAACACTCAGTTGTTCTTCCTCAGATACACACCTGCGAACTATCTCATCTTTGCATATCCGAAATAGATAAGGTTCATCCCAAAAATAAAAACTTACTCAAGTGTAGAAACCTTTTCTTTTCCTGAAAGGACATGTTAGATCGCAAAATACCACAAGCAAGATAGTTAGCAATATCTACAAACCAAGGTGCATTAATTACCACAAACAAATGCTCATCAGGAAATTCTTCTAAATTTTTATGAATGCTATCAGATGCAAGATTTTCACTAAAGAAGGGTAATCTGGATAAATGATCAGCAACAACATTCTCACTACCCTTAGTATCCTTGATTTGGAAATCAAATTCTTGCAATAACAACACCCATCTAATTAAGCGCGGTTTAGCATGTTGTTTTGTTAACAGATATTTAAGAGCTGCATGATCAGAATGCACAATAATTTTTGACCCAATTAAATATGCTCTAAATTTGTCTAAAGCAAAAACAACAGCTAACATTTCCTTCTCAGTTGTGGTGTAGTTCATTTGTGCACTATTCAGGGTCAAACTGGCATAATATATTACTCTCAAGTATTTATCAACCCTTTGCCCAAGAACAGCTCCTACTGCATGATTAGAGGCGTCACACATGATTTCAAAAGGTAAAGACCAAACAGGAGCTACAATCACTGGTGCACTAGTCAATCTTTCCTTAAGGGAATTAAAAGCTTGCATGCATTGTGCTGTAAATTCAAATGGAACATCTTTCCCTAGCAAATGGCACAATGGTTGGCTTATTTTGGAAAATTCCTTAATAAACCTCCTGTAAAATCCTGCATGCCCTAGGAAACTTCTTATTCCCTTAACAGAGGTAGGTGGGGGTAACTTAGCAATCAATTCAACTTTAGCCTTATCCACCTCAATCCCTTTACTTGACACCACATGCCCTAAAACAATGCCCTGAGTAACCATAAAATGACTCTTTTCCCAACTTAAAGTGAGGTTACATTCAATGCATCTCTCAAGCATACGAACAAGTTTATTGAGGCAATTATCAAAATAATTACCAAAAACAGAAAAGTCATCCATAAATACCTCAATAAAATCATCTATCATGTCAGAGAAGATAGACATCATGCATCTCTGAAAAGTTGCAGGTGCATTGCACAAGCCAAAGGGCATACGTCGAAATGCATAAGTCCCAAAATGGCAAGTAAAGGTAGTCTTGGACTGATCCTCTGGAGCTATTGGCACCTGATAGTAACTTGAAAGGCCATCCAGAAAACAATAATGTGAGTGTCCAGAAAGTTTATCTAACATCTGATCAATAAAAGGAAGAGGGAAATGATCTTTCTTTGTAGCATTGTTCAACTTCCTATAATCGATGCACATTCTCCACCCAGTAGTAGTCCTAGTAGGAACCAATTCATTATTCTCATTTTTCACCACAGTAATTCCAGATTTCTTAGGAACTACATGTACTGGGCTCACCCACTCACTATTAGCAATTGGATAAATTACTCCTTCATCCAGCAATTTGAGCACTTCCTTCTTAACCACTTCACTCATATTTGGGTTAAGGCGCCTTTGAGTCTCCCTCACAGGTTTAGCTCCCTCTTCTAAAGTGATTCTATGCATGCACATGGAAGTCTAATACCCTTGATGTCACTCAATCCCCATCCTATTGCTCTCTTTAATCTTTTAAGCTCACTCACCAACCTCATCTCCTCCCCTTTACTAAGTTCACTAGATATTATCACAGGTAAAGTGTTGTGATCTCCTAAAAATACATATTTCAGGTTCTTAGGTAACTCTTTTAGCTCTAACTCTAGTGAGGGGTTCTTCTCTTCTTTTTTAATGGAGGGAAGCTCACAAACTGGGTCCTCCTTAAGTTCCTCTATTTCAGCACTTTCTAAGGTCTCAAGACAACTGGCTATTTCTGCATCAAAAATTTCCAAATCACTATCCAAAGTCAATGCCAGCTCCAATTTATCAGAGGAACCTGTCTGCAAGAAAACATCTGAAACAACTGCATCAACACAATCAATGAAAGAACAATCCTCATATAACGCAGTTGTAGGAATAGGAGAAGTGTTAAAAATAGAAAATTCAACAGTTTGTCCTAAGACAGTCATTGATAATTTACCATTTTTAACATCTATCAAAGTGTTGGTAGTTGCCATAAAAGGCCTACCCAGCAGAATGGTGTGTGCAGATGGTGAAGAGTTACTTACTTCCATATCAAGAACAATGAAATCCACAGGTACTATCAAACCACCAACTTTAACTAACACATCTTCTATAACCCCTTTCGGGAATCTAAGAGATCTATCAGCTAATTGCAACACCATTTTTGTTGGTTTAAGTTCCCCTAATTCCAAATCAAGATAAACAGAATAAGGCATTAAATTCACACTAGCTCCTAAATCACACATGCCATCAGTACCTTTTCCATTCCCCATAGTAATTTGAATGATAAAACTTCCAGGATCCTTTAGCTTAGGAGGTAGTTTATGCTGCAAAACAGCACTAGCTACCTCTGAAACTATCACCTTTTCATTCGGCTCATACCTCTTTTTCTTGGTATTCAGTTCTTTGAAGAATTTAGCATAAGCCGGCATGTTCTTAATTGCTTCTAGTAAGAGTAAGTTAATACTTACCTTAGACAGCATGTTGAAGATATCTGAAAATTGCTTATCTTTCTTATCATCCTTCAACCTGCTGGGGAATGGTATAGGTGGCCGGTATGGATTGCTTGCCTTGTGCAAATCTACTGTAGGGGACTTCTTCATTGATCTTTCTTCAACACCTTTGTTCTCTAGTTCTCCTTCCTTCTTATTCTCTTGCTCACCTGCATTCACAGAATTATTTTCAACATTATTATTAATTACCTTGCCACTCCTAAGAACAGTCACTGATTGTGCCTGCTCAGGTTGACTTGGGAACTTCCCCTTTTGTTGAATCTGCATCTGTTTTGCAAGTTGCCCCACTTGGGTCTCCACCTTCTTAAAAGATGCTTCTAAGGAATCCAGCCTCTTGTTGTTCATCTCCTGATTTTTAGCACTGACCTAGATAAAAGCCTGTAAACTTTCCTCCAAACTCTCTCTCTTAGGCTGACCTTGATTTGAGGATTGGCCCTGCTATTGGTTCTGTCTCTGGAGCAAATGGAACGGCTGTTGAGCATTATTTGTTGTCCAGGAAAAATTGGGGTGACTTCTCCAACCAGGATTGTAAGTGTTGGAGTAAGGATCATTCCTGGCTCTTAGTTGAAACCCCCCCATAGCATTAACTTGCTCAGCTTCATTCCCAAAAGACTCATATGCAGAGGGACATATATTTGCTCCATGCCCAAATGTCCCACAGATTCCTCACACTTCTTGAGTAGATGAAGAAATATTGTTCTTCATATTTAGCATCTGAACCTGCCTTGTCAACTCAGCTATTTGACTGACCATCTCACTATTGGCTTCTAGTTGATTCACCCCTTTGCTTCTTCCCCTGACACTCTTTTGTTGAGAATTAGCTCCCAACATCTCAAAGATCTCATAAGTCTCATCAGCTGTCTTTTCTCCCATGGCTCCCCCAGCTGCATTGTCAATAGTGTTCTGAAATTGCTGGGTGAGACCATCATAGAAAAATTGATTAAGGAGTTGAAGTGGGTAGTGATGATGCGGACACTGGATCAATAGCATCTTAAATCTGTCCCAAGCCTCATGAAATGGCTCTCCTTCAAATTGAGAGAATGTAGCAATCTTCCCTCTCAACTCAGCTGTCTTTTGGTGTGAATAGAACTTGCCCATGAACTTGTTATAAACTTGCTCCCAAGTTGTAAGTGAGTTTTCGGGCAACATCATAAGCCAGCTCTTTGCCCTATCCTTCAAAGTATATGGAAAACACTGCATCCTCAACTGATCCTCTGTCAATCCTCCCAATGGAAAAGTGTTGAGGGTGGAGTAGAAATCCCTAATAAAGTTCAAAGGATCTTCATTTGGAACTCCATAGAATGATGGCAGCATGTTGTAGTGAATGTTCTTCAACTCGTAATTTCTTGCTGCATCTGTCAATCTTATGCAAGAGGTGGAAGTTCCAATGACAGGTCTTGCAAAGTCTCTCATCGTTCTTTGCCTTTCTTCAGCCATTTTAACTGATTGTGCAGAATCTGACTCAAATTCAGAAGTGTCCTCCTCTTTATCAAATCCTGTGTAGAGCTCAATCTCTTCTCTGCTCCTTTTCACTCTCTGAATTTCTGGAATGAATGGATGTAGCTCTCCTTCGAGCGATCTCCTACCTTGCATAAACAAAAATTTTCTAGAACAAGAAACAATTAAAAGCAAAAGACAAAATAAAATAAAATGAAAATAGTGAAAAATAATCTAAAATATTTTTTTTAATAAACAATTACGCCAATTAGCCTCCCCGGCAGCGGCGCCAAAAACTTGTTGCGCTCAAATTAACTCTACCACAAAGCGTCACTCGCAAGTATACGAGGTAGCTGTAGCAAAGGTGATCGCCCCAAGGTCGTCTCACAAGGAAGCTAAAGTGGCTAATTGATTATCAGATTATGAATAACAAGTAATTATTGAAATTTAAATTGCTAAATAATGAAGAAGATTGATTAAAGTTTAAAACAATAAAAGTAAACAAGAGCTGATGTTTTGATTCACTTGATAAAAAGGTCTAGGGTTTGTACTTCTCTAATACTTATATGTATGAATGGTTATTCCTCTTAACTAATTTAATTTCAAAGATTAAATCTCAAACAACTTAATTAATTGAGTCAAGGAAATAAGCTCTCGCATTCAAACCTCTTACAACTAATCTTGTTATAATTGAAACAATCTTTTTAATAGGTTATATCTCTAATTCACCTAAGTCCCTAATTGAATTGATCCAGCATTAGAATTCATCTCTCAATCCATCATCTAATACCTAAAACACATAATTGGTGGCCAATCAATTATATATTAAAATATTTCATTCAATCAAGGCTAAAGAAATTATTAGTTAAGAGAATAACCAATTCATACAATCATAGCATATCCATACAAACCCTAGACTAGATCAAATTAGTTCATAATGCAATCAAACATATTCATCTCATTAATATTCAAAGAAATCAAAATAGACATGATAATATCCATTAATACAATTTCAATGAAAATAAAGAGAATAAGTTCGAGAACAAAACCAAGTTACAAACTCCTTGAAGCTTCTGAAGAATCTCTTGATCAAATCTTGCATGGCTAGAACAATCTAATCTAAGCTAAAGTAATCAAAATTAAAGAAAACAAGTATCAAAACCCTAAGCTCAATCTCAGACGGCTAAAACAGCTCTCCAAATCGTCAACCGTCCAAACCTTAGCTTTTTTTTTCTTTTTATATGAAACGTTTGCTTTAAAATTCGCTGCGTGTTTGGTTCATGAGGGACACAGCCAGGTCAGAAGTGACATGGCCGTGTGAGTGCTCTTTGGGGGGACATGGCCAGTGACTTGGCCGTGTCCCTTGCATGTGTCCGCTTTTGTCTCAGAATTCCTTCTTTTCCTCTTTGGTTGAGTGACACGGCCAGCTGAAGCTTGACTTGGCCGTGTTGGGCTATTTTGGAGGGACACAGCCAGTGACTTGGCCGTGTCCCTTGCCCGTGTTTTCCTCTGTGAAGATTTGCTTCTCTTTTCCTTTGGAACCAAGTGAGACACGGCCAAGTGAAGGTGACATGGCCGTGTTGGGCTTCTTTGGAGGGACACGGCCACTGACTTGGCCGTGTCCCTTGCTTATGTCTGCTACTGGGACTTGCTCTTCCTTTTTAACTTGGTATGGGACACGGCCAGTGACTTGGCCGTGTCCTCTGCCTGTGTCAGCCACTGCCCCTTTCTCCTTCAATTTGTTTCCTTGCCTGTTTTAACCTAACACAATACTCAAAACAAACTTTAAACAAGAAGTAAATAGACAATAACCAACAAAACATAAACACAATACTAAAAACTAGATCAAAAATGACATAAACACTGAAAGAACTAAAACTACCAAAATTAATGAAAACACTAAGCAAACCAATTAAAACTAACAAAATACCTAATGAAAACAATAATTATCATACTAAACAAGACACAAATCTATAACAAAAACTAATAAAACACCTGGTTCCAGGTCAAGCGGCTCAACACGAAGCGTTGGGTATGCACATAGTGCGAGCCGGGAACTTCCACACGATCTGACAACCAGAAATTTAATCTCGGATATCTGACTCTCTCTCGGGAAATACCAGGCACCCTCATAAGGTTATGTTCGTATGCCCATACCTACAACAATAAAAGAGATCAAATTCATACGGGAAAAGAGTATAATTGACATTGGTGGAAGAAGAATACCTCGACAACAGCCATAAAGCCAACAAAAGACTTCTTGTTTCGGCAAATTTTGTCAAGACCATAGTAAAGACAGGCGAGACCAGCTTCACCCCAGCCATAAAGTGGTACTGTCCTAAAATAAGAAAGGGCCCTCAACACTGACAAATGGATGGCGGATTCTATGCTGCCTAAGATGGTCGACCCAAGCAAATATAACAAAAATCCTCAAGCATACTGTTGGGCCGTGTCTCTGTGAACCCGTCCTTCATAGTTCATCCAATAACTATGAATTGGCTCAATTTTTATCTTAAAAGGCCCTTTATATGATGGTTCCATACCAATTAATTGTTGAATTTCTTCAAATGTCAAAATATCATTGGTAAAATGAACCAGAACACCATCATACCGAATGCCGGTTATAGCAGCAAAGTCGACCGGACCAATTGTCATGTCTCCAATGGGCAAGTGAAAAGTATGAGTTATGTCCAACCATCGCTCTGCAAGTGCTTGGACTACGTTTCGGTCTATCATATACTCCTCGGATGGTAATTGTAAGATGAAGCTCTCAAAGCCGCAATCTCGAATAATCTGCCTTACCCGAGAAGGCACTACATCATACCATTGTCGGGCTTTATAGATACACCCTCCTGCCCGAACAACGCAACGATCGCGCTAACACGGAGCCAAGCAAGTTAACACCAAGTATATCATTATTCTATCTACTTAAATTCTTAAATTAATACATTTTTTTTCTTAAATTTTCCAATAAAAAAGAGAAAATAAAACAAAAAAAATAACAGGAAAAACAAAGAAAAATGATTACCGTGCCCTTTTGATTTGAACTACGATGAAGCGGCATTCCGGCTAGTAGACCTATATTTCCATCTTCATGATGCCGAATAAACTCCAATAACTCAGCATTAGAATGAGTTTCTAATCTTGAAGCATGTATTTTTTTAAAAACTATATGCTAAATTTGAGAGAATTATAGCTATTAACGAAAGGAATGAAAATTTGTGGTGAATGAAATGAAGAAATTCGTTCGTTTATAAAGAGGAACGGCAAAGAAAAAAAATTTTAAAAATGTAAATTTTACAATTGATAAATAGTAAATTTTACTATTGATAAATAGTAGGTTACTATTTATAAATAGTAGGTTACTATTTACAATAGTAGCTTATGAATAGTAAATAGTGCATGAACAGTGACTACACAGTAAATAAACAGTAAATTCAATCATTCAATTTAATCATTCAAATATACTTGCGTGTATATAAATATTTTTTTCACTATTAAACACGCAGGGGCAAGGAGAAGATATGTGCATAAAAATTAGCTAAATATTTTGCAAACAAATTTATATGCTACTCACTATAATCATTTTTTGCAGATAATTAAGTCTCTTCAGCTCGGGTCCATAACCCAAATTATCCTTAGGTCCAAAACCTAAAATCTCTTTTAAGTCCAGAGCTTAGCTCGGGTCTAGAACCCAAATTACCCTTAGGTCCAGAATCTAAAATCTCTTTTAAGTCTAGAACTTAGCTCGGATCCAGAACCCAAATTATCCTTAGGTCCAGAACCTAAAATCTCTTCTAAGTCCAGAACTTAGCTCGGGTCCAGAACCCAAATTATCTTTAGGTCTAGAACCTAAAATTTCTTCTAAGTCCAGAACTTAGCTCTGATCCAAAATTACCCTTAGGTCCATAACCTAAAATTTCTTCTAAGTCCAGAATTTAGCTCGGGTCTAGAACCCAAATTATCCTTAGGTCCAGAATCTAAAATCTCTTCTAAGTCCAGAACCTATTTCCGGTTCATAACCCAAAATTACCCTTAGGTCCAGAACCTAAAACTATTCTTTGAGTCCAGAACCCAAAACCTCAACCATCTCAGAAAAATTAAGTCTTATTGCTTTTCACTCTCTTCTACTAAAGTCTCAGATCGTTCAAGCAGGAGGCAAGCTGTAGACCCTTAATTTTTTACCCAGTCCGGTCCAATATATTTTATCTAGTCCAAAATAATTTTTGTATTATCTTAATTAAATTATTATAATAATAAAAATTAATAATGATAAACAAATAAATAAAAATAAAAATCTGCGATGAAAAATTTCGTCGCCGAAAGTAATTGGACGAAATGGCCTGCAGCCCACCAGAGCCAATTCTCGCTCGCAATTCCTCGCAGCCCATAGCAAATTTCGCCAGCGAGATTTTTCCAACGCAATTTTTTTCGAAACCAAATTCTATTTGGTTTCAGTTTTCTTTTCCTAATTAAGTATAGTTTCTTTAAACAATTGGAATTAAGCTTCAAAATTTCCTATACATAACACTAAAAGACTTGGTAGTGGGGGATCTGGGGGGAATCGGACTTGGAGGACTAGAACTTTGAATTTAGGACTTCAGATTTTGAAAAGAGCAAGAAGCAAGCAATTCAATAATTTATCAAAGGCAGCAACCTTGCCTTTGTCTTCGTTCATCCAGAAGTTAATTTTGGTGGAACCAACTATGCAGATTTGATCCTTAATCATAAACTATTCATAGCTTTATTTCTTTGATTCATAATAATACACATACAAAAATTTGATCTTTGAATATGTAATAACTTGATCTTCATTTCCAAAAACCTTAAATGATTTCCTCTGTTTCTAAATACCTTAAAAACCCTAATTCGTTTCTTTTGTTTTCCAAAAATCTTAAATCGTTCCTTCTGTTTCTTTTAAAACTCAAGAACCCTAATTTTGTTTCTTCTAAAAACCCTAATTTTGTTTACTCTAAAATTTAAGAACCCTAATTTTGTTTCTTCTAAAACTTAAGAACCCTAATTTATTTCTCCTAAACCTTAAAACCTTAGATTTTTCCTTCTATTTCCAAAAACCCTAAAAAAAATACTCTTTTGTTTCCAAAAACCTTAAATCATTTTTCTTATTTACAAAAGCTTTTAAAAACCCTAAATTGTTTTCCCCTCACTTTTTCTCAAAATTTCCAATTGTTTTGTTAAATATCCAAACTCTAAACCCACTTTACAGTTCCTAAAAAATCATAATTACTTTATCAAACTCTAAACTATTTTCTTCAACTCCAAAACCAAAACAGTAAACCTCAAACAAGTTAATCTAAAATCCTAAGTTTTCTTAAACTCTAATTCCCTCAAAACTGTAAACCCTAGTTTTCCTAAACCCTAACCCTAATCCTTAAAACCTTAAAACCTAAATATTCAAACTCAACACAGTAAGCCTAAAAACAATAATCCAGTAGCTAAGAATTATAAACCTAATGTTTTAATATTCTAAAACCCTAATTTCATAATGTTACCCATAAACCCTAATTTGATTCATGAAACCCTAATCCATTCCAATTTTCCAAAACCTTTATAGTAGGCTAAACAAATAACAAATGTAATACTAAAATCCCAAAAACCAAAATATTAATTAAAGAATTTTAAATAGAAACAGTAACCCTAATTTGTATCTTTACTTGCTTTATTTTGTAGATTTGATTATGTAGTCTATTATATGCTTTGGTGGTTGATTTATTTAATTTCATTGCTTGATTTATTTAATTTATCATGGATGGATGTTTACTTTCTATTTTGATTGATGTTTAATATCTTTGATGAATGATTTATTTATGATGAATGGTTATTTACTTTTATCGATTTATTTTGATTTCCAAATGTTGTAAGAGGTATGTTTTCACTTTGTGGGTACCTCATCAATTAAGTTCTATGTAATTTAAATTGCTTTTATATTTTAGACCAATGTAAAGGATATGTTTCTACCTTATGGTGGATGTCCTATTTAGCTTAGACATGGATGATGTAAGGGCATGTTTCCATCTTCGGATGGGTGTCCATTTATTTGCTTTGCTTGGACATTACTTTGATTTTAATATAATGATACTTTATTTTAATTGTTACGTGTAATATGGATAATATTATTATATTTAAGAATTTTATAATATTAAGACCTGTAAAGGAGGCCGGTTCTAATGAACCGGGCGTTGTGGGGGTGCTGGGCCATTTCTCACCTTCTCCACACGTACCCAACTTTTCAAACCCATTCGGGAGTTGCAGATTCCTTAGGAATTCAGTCATCCACCCCTTTCTTTTTCTCGGTCCATCCAGGTGGTGACTCCATTTTCTCTGGGCTTAGGCCCGTGTTCTCTAAGGCCCCGAGCCTAAACAGTGCCGAAGTCGCAAGAACCATTCCACCGGGAGTGGGGGCCAAAATCTCCGCTCACAGTGGCTACTCCACTAGGGATAAGAGAAGTTGATTCCGTTGGTCTTTTTATTATTCCATTCTTTCTTTTCATGATATTATCCATTACATCATATTAGATTGCATCGTGTGCATGAGTTAGGATGCTCGTGTTACCCATGTTGTGTTATGTAAGGAATACCATACTTTCACTCAAGGTATGGAAATCGAGTAGGGCATAACCACTCTTAGTCTTGTACCTTTTGGTATATACTTGCTATGGGAACCTAAGTCTTTTAACCCAAAGACTAAAGCTTATGTAATTGGCCTAGTTACTTTCCTTAGGTTTTTACCCCAAATGCTTGCTGTTTGACTATGGTTAGTTTATCTTGGTTTAAATCATGGCTTATTTGGTTTGTTTCTTTTCTAATATGACCTAAGTACATTTGTAAGCTCAAAATAAATTTTTCTCTAAATCCAAAAGACCAAAGCTATTTTCAAAACTTTTCAAAGTGGTCTTTCAATATAAAATTTTTCTAAAAACAAATCAAAAATTCTTTTCTGATGACTCAAATATAAAACCCAAAATCCATTTTTTTCAAAAATCTTTTTACAATGGGTTTTTCAAACAAAACTATTTTTGCATTTCATCCAACCTTTTCTTATAAAGAGCTTACAAATTATTTAGGTCAATTATGAAATACCAAAAATCAATTGTGAGCCTACTTTATACTAAGAGTTATTAATCATGGGCTTGTTTTTGGCTTGAATCATTAGTTACTTTTTCAAGTGAGAAATCTATTTATAATAAGCCTCTTAATTTAGTTTTAATCCAATATAGCATAAAAGCTGCTTTAGTTGGTTGAATGGGTTAGACCTAATTAATGAGAATTATCATGATCTGATTTTCATTTTTAAATATAACTATTGGTTGAAATGTTCGAGGGAAAAATTCGAAAATAAGATACCCCATGTTGGTATTTTGTTAACCATATTACCTAGGAAAAGAGACTCACCATCTGTGTGTGGAAGTTATAAGGTTGGAAGGAACGTCTAGTTTATCCTTGTTTGATTATTGTTTATGCATACATGCATACATACATTTGCATCTCATATCATTGATCCCTTTTAGCTTGCAGCCCTGAATTATAACAGTTCAAAAGCTTACGATAATCAGACCTACACCGGAGACGAAGAAACTAGCAACTACTCAATCACTTTCTCACCAAAAGCAATGGAGCTCGAACAAATTTAAAGAATGGTGGATGATGCCCTCAATACCAAGATGGAAGAAATAAAAGAGGTCCTGGTTGAGACCATGAAGAATCAATTAGCTACAATTTTAAGGAACAATGCCAAAGCATCTACTAGCACCAAGAAGCCAAAGGATAAAGGGAAGGCTAAGGTTGGTGAAGTGACTTTTGATGATGAAAAGGTAGTCCTTGATGATGATGACGACTAGGCTCAATACTTTCAAGATCCTCAAGACAAAAAGGAGTCAAATGTTGTTGAGAAGACAACTATTGAAAAGACCGAGACGTCTGATGTTGAGAAGATGATTGCTGATTTAGAAAAGAAATTTGAGAAGAAGCTGAAAACTGAAGAGATGTCCAAAATCGAAAAACTATTTGAACAAGATGAGGAGGTCCCTTATAATTTCAAGATGCCTTCCTTTGCTAGGTACAATGGTGCTGGAAATCCTCATCTCCATGTGAAGCAGTATATTACTGCTATGCAGTCTGCCCGAGCTATTAAAGCTCAAACTCTGAGGTATTTTATGCTCTCATTGGACCCTATTGTCCAAAATTAGTTCAACACCTTAGAGAAAAGTACTCAAAAATATTGGGACATATTGTACAAGGCTTTCATTCAGCAATATGGGTACAATGTCGAGCTGAAAGTTACCTTAATGGAAGTTGAGTCCATTAGACAAAAGCCAAATGAGAATTTTGTGGACTATGTGAAAAGATGGAGAAATAAGGTTGCTTTGCTCAAGAAGAGGCCGATGAGTCAGACCAAATAAGGATGATAGTCAGAGGGGTCCTGCCAACCTCCATGAAAGGCTGTCTCACACCCTTATAAGGGACTTCAAAGACCTTTTGTAAGCTGGCTTGCAAATCGAAGAGTGAGAAAGGGAGAAGAATCGCTTTTCAGTAAGAAGGAATGAGAAAGGGAATTATCAGCCTAGCAATCACGCAAAAAGAAGTTGATGTTAATGAAAATGGTCAAGGAAATAAAAGACAATTCTCAGAATTAGGGAAACCTCTATCTTGGGTTTTTGACAAGCTACAGAAGAAAGGATTGTTACAACCAGTGGCTCCTCGACTGCTACATAAACCTCTACCACCAAACTTCAATGCCGAGGCCTTCTGTCAATTTCATCAAATGCAAGGGCATGAGACAGATAATTGTGCTCGTTTAAGACACAAGATCCAAGATTTGATTGACAGTGGTAAGCTACCCGAGCCGGATAAGCCCAATACCAAAAGTAATCCTCTGCCTAAGTTTAATAGAGTGCCACCACCTGCAACTTTCATGGTAGGAGGAGGATTGGAGGAAGATCTTGTCTTATCATCCTTTCAAGATGGGAATATTGAAGATGTGAAAGGAGAAGAAGCTTAACTCAATGAACTTTCCTTGTTTTATTTTCTTTATTTGGTGTTTTATGGAACAATTATATTTTTTAAAATTAAGATTGTTTGAATAAATTACTTTCATCAAAATTTTTGTTGGTCTTTGTTCATTTTAGTGCTTAACCAATGAGGAATCTAGCTTGATATTCATAAATTAATGTATCTAGGCATCATGATTTGAATGACTTTACTAGATAAGGGAATTGCTCTATAGTATTGAGTTGTGTATGCTTACTTAGAGAGGGCTCCTGCATAATTACCTTTGTCTAGGTCCTAATCAGTCTTAGAACATGTTTTGACAAACTTTCGAGGCAAAATTGAACTCTGCTTATTTAAGGGAGAAATGATCTAGGCATTGCTTGGTTAGCCAACAACTAGTATCCACCCAATTAAATATCAATCCCTAGTTGTCCCTTTGAGCCTTCATAAAATTTTAGTTTTCTTTTCATTGGCTTACAAACCCTAATAACCTACCCTGAGCTGTTGTGACACTTTTGACAAGTCTTATTATCACTAAGATGAAGAGGCAAGTAGATCAAAGAATAGAATGAATATTCAAGACCGTGAGGATAGTTGAAGTTCTCAAAACCGTAAGGGTAGTTGAAATTCACCTGAATTAGACCAAATATCGTATATAAAGTCAGGACTGAAGCAGATTAATACCACTCCATTCATCCATTACTAGAAATACAAGTCGGTACAAATAAGATAACTCTTTTGGAGCTAGGACCAAAAAAAAAGAAAAAAAGAAAAAAGAAAAAAAGAAGAAAAAATAAAACCCAAAATGGTTCAGAAAGCCAACCAAGTTCTCTTTTACCTAAAGCAGCAAAAGGCTTCCATTTGGTTTATAAGGACACTTGAATTGGTCCAATCCAACTAAAGATTCAATCAAAATCAGAGAAAAAGGAGAAAGACCATCCAGTTTTTGAAAGTTTTGTACTTGACAGTCCTACAAGAAAGAATGACAAAATGATAAAATGCTTAAAGAAATAGGAGTAAGAAAAAGAAAGAGAAAGAAAAGGAATATGGGTACTAAACTTTTTACAAAGGCAAAGACTATCCCAATCAAGATTTAGGTTAACGCCAAAAAGAAAGAAGAACGTTCAAAGCTCTGTCCTTTCATATTTCCAACTGCCTATGGCTCTAACAAAAAATCATGGTGTGAGGGTTTGGCCATAGTGTCACAACGGCTCCAACTTACAAAATGCCTTCATTTAACCCATTTCCCTTATAGACCCTGTTTCAAGCCTATCAAAGACCTATTGATCTCTCTTGGTAGGTAGAGTCTATTAGTGAAGATAGTTTGAATAAGCATGCATATGCGATAGACAATATTCAAACTCAATAAGACTTTTGACCAAGTAATGTGTGTGTGTCTATCCGAAGTGCAACAATTCTTGTTTAAATAGAAATAATTCCCAAGTTTAGTATGGTAACTAGGGTTGTCATGTTATAGATATGTTAATTTAAAAAATCAAGTCCTGAGGTACATTGACATTGATTTGGCAAAGCCAACATTTGATTTCAAAATCAAAATTCAAAAATAAAAAATATTTTTGTCATACAAAGCCTTCAAGTTAAGAGAAGTTTCTTGAATAGTCAAACCTTGAAGGACACATTGGGCAATTGGCAAGGTCAAGAAGAAGCTACCAACTAACATGCCGAAACATAGATTGAAATGGATGTGTCGCTGACTCCGCTGCTTGGGTCTCACCACTCATATCCTCGACATCTTGAAAATAAAAGCCATATATGTAGAGCCTTTTGTCATTCTAATGAAAGATCTGAACAGGCATCTGTAAGGAGTCAATGAGAACACTTCAGTTGATCATCTCAGTCTGTGAGTCAATAGAACTATTGTAAGTGTTATTCATGCATACATGAGCTTATTGCATTGCACTTTTTTTGTGTTGTATTGTCTATTCTTTGTCACAGTGAACAACAAACATCCTGTGAAGTAAAGAATCAAAAGAAGATATTAAATCAGGGGGTATGGAAGACCCATTGCTTGAGGAAGCTCTAGTCATTTTGCAAAAGAAAGAAGAGATGCATGTTTATGAAAGGAACCAGACAAAATACAAATATCAATCAGAGCCTGCATGAGAAAAATTATTGGTTTGAGCCTACAAAAGGGGCAAAGTTTCTCCATTTTAATTTTTGAGTTTATGCGTATACAAAATATTTTCAAACTCACTTTCAAAATTTTTGGTCCAGAATCCAAATCCAGTTTAGGATCGAGTATCCAAACACAGTTTAGGATTGAGCATCCAAAATCAGTTTAGGATCGAGTATATAAATTCAGTTTAGGATCGAATATCCAAATCAAGTTTAGGATCGAGTATCAAGTCTAGTTTAGGATCGAGTATCCAAATCTAGTTTAGGATCGAGTATCCAAGTCCAGTTTAGGATTGAGTATCCAAATCCAGTTTAGGATCGAGTATCCCAATTCAATTTAGGATAGAGTATCCAAATCCATTTTAAGATCAGGTATCCAAATCCAGTTTAGGATAAAACATCCAAATTTAGTTTCATGTTGAGCACCCAAAATCTAGCTCGGGTCTAGAGCCTAAACTACTCTTAAGTCCATAACTTAGCTCAGGTCCAGAACCCAAACTACTCTTAAGTCCAAAACTTAGCTCGGATCCAGAACCCAAATTACTCTTAAGTCCAGAACTTAGCTCGGGTCCAGAATCCAAATTAAGTCAATTACTTACCTCAAGTCTAGAACCCAAATTATGTCCAGAACTTACCTCGGGTCCAAAACTCAAATTAAGTCTAGAACTTATCTCGGGTCCAGAACCTAAATTATTTTTTAAGTCCATAACTAACCTCAGGTCCAGAATCTAAATTAAGTCCAGAACTTACCTTGGGTCCAAAACTCAAATTATTTTAGAGTTCAGAGCTCAAATCAACCTTGGGTGTGGAGTTCAGTATGGCTCTAAATCCAAAAAACAAAATCACATTGCTTTTTGCTCTCTTTTGCTGTAGTCTCACATCGCTCAAGCAGGGGGCAAACTGTAGACCATTAATTTTTGACCCAGTCCAGTCCAATATTTTTTAAAATAGTCCAAATTTTTTTTTGTGATATTTTAATTAAATAATATTTATTTTAATATACATTACTTACAATATTTATTTTTAATAAAAATAAAAAAGGTAACAGTAAAAAAAAATAAATAAATAAAAATCGGCGACAAAAGAATCGGTGATAAAAAATTTTCGTCGCCGAAGATGAATTGGCCTCCTGCAGCGAAATGGCCATAGGCCCATTCACCGCAGGAAATTCCTATGGCGAATTAGCCACAAGCCAATTCGCAGCAAGAAATTCCTGCGCCAATTCTCGCAGATTCTCGTAGCTAGCCCGCAGCAATTTTCGCCAGTGTAGTTTTTGCCAACGCAGTTTTTTTCGAAACCCAATTCTATTTGATATTTATTTCTTTTCCTAAATGGTTTTTATTTCCTGAGACAATTAGAAGTAGGTTTTTTATTTTACCTATAAATACCACATTAAAACACAGAAAGAGGGAGGAAATTCTTGAACTGATATTTTTAACCGGACTTGGGACTCTTGAATTCTTTTGACCAAAACAAACCCTGGCAAGCAAGAAGAAATCCAAAACAGCAACACAGAATAGAAGGCAACGAATCTGAAATATCAAGTAGAAAAGCAATCAACAAGGTAGTGGCTTAGCTCACTGTCTTGTTCTCAATTCAACCAAATAATACAAAGGCAGTGTAATCATTGTCTTTATCAAGGCTCATCCAGAATTTTGTTCAAACTATTTTGGTGGAGCCAACAAATGGAGGTGTGTCTTTCTAACTTTATTCATTTAAATTTATATTGAGATAACTTATTATTGTTTCATATATCAAACTTTCTTCGTTTAAAGTTCATTCTTTTGACTTTTATTTTATATACAAATATATAGTAATCATAGTAGTTTATTTATCAAAATTTGATTTCATGCAGTAGCTTAATTATCAAAATCTCATTCACATATTTTTAAATAACTCAAAACAATAGTCTATTTTCTTAAACCCTAATCAATATAGTAAACCTTAATATTCATAAGCCATATTTCATATTTAAAAACCCTAGAAATTCTATTTCATGATGTTAGTCCCAAACCCTAATTAAATCAATTTTTCAAAATCTTTACAGTAGCCTCTTCTTTCAAAAATAAATATGATAGTGTTAGTTTTCTTAGAAACCCTAACCCTAATTTAAAGCCGTGAGCCCTAAACCCTAATATCTTAAGGATCCAAAACCTTAAATTCATGATGTTAGCCCTAAACCCTAATTTGATTAACCAAAAATCTTATTACTTTCTTAAAATTATAAAACCCTAATCAATTCCATTTTTACAAAAACCCTCACAGTAGCCTAAACAATAAATATAATAATTCCAAAATTCCAAAACCCTAAATGTTAATTAAAGAATCCTAAATTGAGATATGAACCTAAATTTGTATCTTTATTTACTTTATTTAATTTTAGATTTGATTACATGTTTTATTATATGTTTTGATTTATTTAATTTCAATGCTTGATTTATTTAATTTTATCATGGATGGATATTTTCTTTATTATTATAATTATTATTTGTTTGTTTAGGTATTAAAATTGTAAGAGGTATGTTTTCATTTTGTGGGTGCCTCATTAGTTAAATTTTATGTAATTTAAATTGCTTTTATATTTTGGACCAATGTAAAGGACATGTTTCCACTTTTCGGTGGGTGTCCTATTTAGTTTTAGACATGGACAATGTAAGAACATATTTCTATCCTCGGATGGGTGTCCATTTATTTGCTTTATTTGGACATTGTTTTTATTTTAATATAATCATGCTTTATTTTAATTGTTACATGTAGTATGGATAATATTGTTATATTTAAGAATTTTATAATATTAAGACCTGTAAAGGAAGTTGGTTCCAATGAACCGGGCGTTGTGGGAGTGCTGGGCCATTTCTCACCATCCCCACGCGTACCCAACTTTCCAAACCCATTAAGAGGTTGGGGATTCCTTAGGAATCGAGTCATCCACCCCTTTCTTTTTCCCAGCCCGTCCGGGTGTTGACTCCATTTTCTCCGAGCTTAGGCCCGTGTTCTCTAAGACCTCGAGCCTAAACAGTGCCGAAGTTGCTAGAACTATTCCACCGGGAGTGGGGTAAAAATCCCTGCTCACACCAAGCTCATAAGCAATTTGGCTAGCCAAATTAGGTCATGAAGAATTTGGCATGCCAAATCCTCCATGAGCCATTAATCTTGGCCTAAATTGGTTTTAATCCAATTTTAAGTATCTTAATTGTGGTTAAACTCTAATAAACTCGGATAGACAGAGGCTGAATTGGGATTCTTAAAACCAAAAGGGAACCGAATTAAAAGAAAAACCCTAATGAGCATTATAAAAGGGGGAGCCACCATTGATCGAACAAACAATAGTTAAAGAAAGAGAGGCAGTGAGCAATACACAACAATCAAAAGCTGATAGATATGAAAAGCAAGAAAACACAAAAATATAAATAGAAGCAGTAATTGAGGAAGGATATAGTAGCCAAGCAATTGGTAGGATGCATTTGCTCAGCCAATATCACCATAGATCCAAGCAGTAGTATACACAAGTTTGTTTTAACATATTGAGATTGGTGGAGCCAACAAACGAAGGTACAATTCTTATTAAATCCAATGAATTTATTCTTTAGATTCCACACATGATTTACTGCATTAACAAGTTATAAAAATGGTTTTGTGAGTTTGTTACAATGAATTGTATATCCAAGATTTGAGTAACCTAAAACCCTAGCATTACAAGAATGTATCGAATTACCGAAGGATTTTTTCATCGGTAATCCATATTATTTTTATCGATATTCAAATTTGTCGATAGATTACCAACAAAAAAAACTATAGTTATATTCTTTATCGGTAATGCAAATACCGATGAAAAAGGAAATATGTCAGTAATTTATCGACAGAAAGCATTCCATCTGCATTTCCAGACAGAAAAGTAGTTGATAAAATTTACCCACAGAAGAAGATTTCTATCGGTAATGCCGATGAAAAGATATTACATTGGTAATTACCGACGAAGGATATTACAGTACCTAAAAATGAGATTTGTGACAAAATAAATTTCTGTCGATAATTACCGCAGAAATTTCATCGATAATTACAGACTAAAGATTTTATGTCAGTAATTAATGACAAAAGTTTCTGATGGTAATTATCGGCATAAGTTTTTTTCTGTCGGTAATTATCAACATAATAATTTGTCTGTATTACTAGCAGAAAATTTTGTCAGCAATTACCTACAGAAAATTTGTTAGTTGGTAATTCATGATCTCAGATATATTTTTCGACAAAAAGTTTAATCTATTGGAAAAAATAATATTTTTAAAAATTTAATTATTTTTGAATTTAAAAATATAATTTTTTTTATTATTCTTTTTTTATTTTTGTAATGTATTTAAATAAATGCATAAATTAATTGAATATTAAAAATAATAAATAAAAATTAAATCTAATAAATGAAAAAGAATAAAAAAAATATGCATAAAAATAATACAAATGTATCTATAAAAAGAATAAAAATAAAGTATAAAGTACATACAAAAAATAAAATTAAGTACAAGCAGGAGACGGTCAAGATGATGATGGTGGTGGAGGAGATCCACTAGGCGAAAACTACCTTGATGGATTGAAAGTCCCTCGCATAAAGTTGGTCATAAACTCATTAAGTTGCTGCTGGACCACCCTTTATCCTCTGTTTGCATCTGCTTCTAGATCCGAGTATGAAACTGTGCCTCCACCTACACCTGCACATCATGGATCTGATGTTGAATAGTTCGATTACGCTCCGCTAACTGCTCCTTCAAATGCTCAATCTCCTCCCGTAAAGTAGATGAATTAGTAGACGAAGAAGAAGAAGTTGTGCTGACATACTGCCAGACAAGTTCATACAGCTTCTTCTTCTTCTCTCTGCCCACGACGACTCAAAATAAGCTATCATCGTCAACCAGTGTGTCAGACTGTGAGGCCTCCTCCCAAGATTCAATGAAACAATCCTGTGTAACAAAAAAATTATTAACTTTTTATTTTAAATTTAAATTTAGAAAATAAAAAATTATATAATTTCTTATACTTACATCCTGGGATCGATGATCAATAAATAAACGTCCGTCGTGACCGCGGGTGTGCATATGTACAAATAGCTCGTTGTAACACCCCCATATCCAATGCACACACACTACAACCACAACAATGTAGCATAAGTGCACCAAACATAGGGATGCTACGGTTTCCTTAACATTCAAAACATTTTAAACAAAACCATAACCTTTCAATTATATACATTATAGAAAAATAGGTCATTTACTTATAAAACAAAACATATTAGATATACATATACATTTAAATATTACACAGCGGAAGTTATAAAATATTTACAAATTTACATTATAAACATTACTTTACAAAATATAAAAGAAATATACATGATTGGCAAGTCAGCTCTGATCTTTAAGCTCCCAAAATCAACTCTTCAATGTCTACTCTCACTCGGTCTCGAAGAGCTCTCGGGTTCGATTCTATCAGTTCTATCACCTGCGCGATTAAACACTATCGCGCTAAGCCAAGGGCTTAGTAAGATAAAACATGCAATAGACATGCTTAAATGCTATACAATGCCAATTCTAATTTACCATACATGTAACAACATAAATGCAAAGCTAACAACATACTTTTACATTTCATAACCTAACATACATATATGTATATCAGAATTCAACATCTTTGCATATATTTTATTAGTTAATCATTTAATCATTCATGAACAACACTAAGCAAAGACAAGCATGGGCCCAAGACACACTAATATGCCATTCAATTTTCAGAGTTAATGCTTTGGTTTTGTTATCACATTTATCAATATCAATATCATATACCCAACTAGGCTTCAAGGATTAAGTTCAACCAATCTTCAAGGGGAGCAAAGCATGCTAAGCATCAACCCAACTTGGCTTCAAGAACTAACCCAACCTAGCTTCAAGGGTTGTAACATCTCAATTAGGCTTCAAGGATTCAATCCAACCTAACTTCAAGAGATTGTTACACTCATTAGGCATGCCACCAACAACAAACTCTGAAAATGGAATAACACATTAGCCACACAATTCATTTAGATTTCATTCTCAATTCTCATTATCATTTAGGCAAACATGCCTCATTTATCTCCATTAAATCACCTTAGCCAATAACAATGGCTCCACATTTCATTTCACAATATAACACTTCATTATTCAAGTGTATATTTCTCTCACATAACATCATTCATAAATATTAACATTTCATTCCACATTACTCATAAAACACATTACCATTCAAAGTGCATAACATAACATTGTTAATTCTCAACAATGCAATTAGGGCAAAACACAATTGACATGATTCATAGCTTTAGGACCATCCACATTCATTTGATTAGATCATTCTTGTGTTTGAAACATGTTTATAATGTTCATGTTTAAGTTTAGGAACAATGGAACTTTTGAAGAATTTAAACCATGCAAAGAGAACCAAGAAATCAAACAATGTTCAAATCATTTGAAGGGCACGCCCCACTCACTTGATTGACACGCCCAACCAGCTTGAGTGACACGCCCGTGTCCTTAAAAAGAAAAGAGGCAGTAGCTTCCTCAAATAAATGACACGCCCAACCAACTTGAGTGACACGCCCGTGTCCTTAAAAAGAAAAGAGGCAGTAGCTAATTCAAACAATTGACACGCCCACTCTCCTAAGGGGCACGCCCACTCCCCTAAATTGATTTTGGCCGTGTCACCAAATCACAAAACCTCAACTAAAACCAACCCTTTCTCAATTGCACTCAAACACAATATTCATCATATAACATATTTCACATGAACATAATCAATGTTCTAAACACATATTCATCACAAGAACTACTTCACCACACATTAATATCACAATTAAACACATATTAACTCAAAACCCTAAAATCAACATCCTTCTCCATCCATCCAAATCAACAACCATCATTTCCAACAACAACCTTCAATTAAACTCATAACTTAAAATCAATTTAACACTTGAAAACACAACCAAACACATCTCAAATCCACCAAATCACAAAATCATCAAACTCTACTTTACTTCCAACACAACTTCCAAATAAGTAAAGAAAACAAGAAAATACTTACTTGAAAAGAAGAAATTCCACAAATCCTTTGTCAAAACCTTGGATTGCTTCTTCAATATGCTTCTTGCCTCAAGAACACTTCTCTTTTCCTTTTGCTAATGGAGAGCCGGCCACTTCATGAAGAAAGAAGACAATGATCAAGATACAAAGTCAAATTTTGCTTTTAATCTCCACCAAGTGTTCTTATCCAAGCAATTACTAAAACACCCTCAATCATATAACTAACCTTTGTCTCATATAAGTCCTTATATGTAATTTCATTAACAACCAAAAATATCTTCTTCCACTTAACCATCACCTTGACTCTTCATTTGACAACTTTATATGTTATATATATCATCATATACACAACATATACATTTATCTCTAAACCCTAATTCTTTCTCCAAAACACATATGCACAAGCATTCTCATCCCAATTTCTTTTCTTACCCCATCATATGCATTCAATTCAATTTAACAATAACAACAACAACAACAACAATATAATCAAAACTTCTAAGCCACATATGAGGATATTACACTCGTAGCTGCTAGGCGGCCGACCTATGGTAGACTCCTATCTAATGAAAAAATAACTATTTTATTAAAAAAAATTATTCATCAAAATATTTTGAAAAAAACATAATTATACTTATAAGTATACGGGCATGATCATAATATGATCTGCTGCCTCCTGTATGTGTAGACCATCGACATGGCTGGTCATCCTATTTCGAGAGGCAATAATAGAACGTGTAAGCCCCTCAAGAGAGCTCCACTGGGCCTGCAGGTTGGTCTATAATTGATCATCAATAAATGAAGGTTACTTCCCCGCAGCCTTCACCTCGCTCAACATATCGCTGTAACGAAAAGCCGCCTTCTTCATGAAGGCAATCCGGACTAGGCTATCAATAGCCTGGTCCCAATAAAAATATTTTTGCAAAAAATATTCAAGATAATTAGTTTATGATAATCATAAATTTTTATGCTTTACATATACAATAAATATTTAAATTTAGTTAGATTTTTTTACCTTAAACTCCTCAAACCAAAAATTCATCATCTTCGGAGAGATGGCCTTCCAGGAAACCCCTGCAAGGTCCATCTTCTGCGTCATGGTCTTTTGAATGCATCTTATAGAAGGCCCAACTGGATCCATCATGCAACTGCAAAATTAACAAAAATAAATAAAAATACTTAATAAAAAATCACCAATTAAATATTTATAATTTAATATAAGTAATACAAAATATTAAAATACTTACTCAAACTCCTGAACAATCAGACGCAACATCCTAGCATCGGGACCTACAGCTGATGTTGTAGTACTAGCATCACCCATTGGGGCATTTGTAGTGGCCGAGGAAGAAGTAGGATCCCCTACAGTGGGATGGTGAGAAGTAGAAGGAGGATCCTCTATAGCCACATCAACTTGAGAATCATCAAGCGGGACATAATTTGGAACATTGCGCAGCTGTAGAAACAGTTGGCCAGTACTACTAGAACCTCGATCGTCACTGGATTGACTACTAGACTCCGATCAATTCAATCCTCTTCCAAGTCCACAATACATGTCTAAAAAGATAATTTATAACAATAATTAGTTTGAGTTAAACAATAAATATATAAATAACTTTAGTAATAGTTATAGCCTAATTAAACATACTTTGTATTTTTATTCATCGCTTTCATTTGACAGGGATGATTCATATTCAGATTCAAGTAATGATTCATTTGATTCAGATTCTACATCCATAGCATCAATATCCATGAGTTGTCCAGTTGGAATCATTTAAAGGACTTAGATCAATATCATTTGTCCTATCAATAGCTTGTATATTTTCAGGACTATCTTCTAAAATGTAGTACTAGACTCCTTATTAGTAGCAGATTCTTCGGGCAGATCAATTTTTTATCTAGCTGTAATTTTGCAAACTGCCAATCAATCAGAAGCATCTCGCCTTGTGCTAGGATAAGGAACATAATACACTTGGGCGGCTTGACTAGCGAGAATGAACTGTTCATATTTACCATATGTTCTTCTTCTGTTCACATCCACTAAATTATATATAGGATGGACTCTTGTGCCATATATGAGGTCATACCAGTCACATTTAAATAACACCACCTTTTTAATTGGTAATGTCGGATATTCAACCTATACAATATCTACTAATTGACCGCAGAAATCAAAAGAGCTTTCACTATAATTTGACACCTTTATACAAACACCACTATTTGTAGTTGCTCTCAAAGTACATTGAGTTTCAGTGTGAAACTTATAACCATTAACAAAATACACCTTATAAAATCTAACAGTTGGTAACGAACCTTGGGCTAGATCTTTCAAACATTTGTCAGGAATCATACACCCATTTTCATTTGCCTAAATTAACAATACAAAAATTGTTTAAGTTCAAATTGTAAAACACTAAACTAATGACAAAAAATTTGGAAAATCTTAATAGCAATGAAGTAAGACTTACATATTTTCAAAACCATAAGGGAAAATTACACTCAACCTCAACATCAACTTGTGAACTGGTTATATTTTCGTCCAAATCTCATAAATGTTCAATGAACATGCTGAAATAGATTATAAAAGCATCATTATCATTCAAATTTTAAAAATACTATTGTTATATGTAAATTTATACAATTTTTTTAAAATTTTAAATTGGCTAACTCACTTGAGATAATATGTAACTTCATCACAATTTAATAATATATAGGTATGAGATGCAAAATATTCTCTATATTACAATTTGTGCTTGGTTGGTTTGCCATATGATTGACACAGATGTTTAAAAATAGATAGGAGATCTTCAGATTGATCTTGTATACCTCCATCATCATTCTGTCGGACTTCATGTAATTTTGTTATTACATGAGGCTCAAAATAATAAGAACAGAAAGTTTATGCCTCTTCCACTATAAAGGCATTACAAATTGATGCTTCTACTTTTGCTTTATTTTTAACATTTTTCTTCAGGTGTCATAAATATCTTTCAAATGGATACATCCAATGATATTATACCAGGCTTGCAATTTTTGCTTCATATGGCAAATGAACTGGTAAATGTTACATTCAATAAAAAGAAACTAGGAGGAAAGAATTTGCTCCAATTTACAAAGAATAATTGGAATTTCTTCATTTAAATGCTCAACTTGAGAAACCTGTAGAGATGTTGCAGTAAGTTCCTTAAAAAATAAGCTTAACTCTGTTAAAGCTTCCCAAAATTTTTTTGGCAATAACTCTCTAAATGCACAGGGCAATAGTCGCTACATAAATACATGACAATCATGACTCTTCATTCTGAACAATTTATATTTCCTCATATCAACAAACCTGAATAAGTTGGAGACATATTCATCCGGAAACTTTAAATTTTTTACCCATTGACATATTCATTCTTTTTTATTATGACCCAAAGTGTAACTAGCTTTTGGATAGCTCTCAATTGTTTCATCTTTTTCCAACTCTGACCTTTTACAAAACATCCTCAAGTCCTCTCTTGACTTTGCATTATCTTTTGTTTTACCCAGAACATCTATAATTGTATTAAACACATTCTCAAAAATATTTTTTCAATGTGCATAACATCTAGATTATGTCTTATAAGATTTGAACTCCAATACGAAAAATCCCAAAAGATATTTTTTTCCATCCACAATTCCGGCATACACTGCTACTCAAATTTTTATTATATTCTGTTACCTTTTGAAGCCCTAGTTGCTCAATCTGAAATAACAAATCATCCCCATTCAATAATGGAGGAGCACCTCTCCTTACTGTAATATTTTTTTAAAACATTTTTTATTCCTTCTAAATGAATGATCTGCTTTCAAGAACTTCATGTGATTATCAAACCAACTTATTTTGCCCCCATTTGGAAGAGTAAATGCTTCAAAATTAGTCAAGCAGTAAGGACATGCTAATTTTCCCGCAGTACTCCATCCAGATAATATTATATATGCAGAAACATCACTTATAGTCCACATAAGTACCGCTTTCATACAAAAATTCTATTTTTTCAAACAATCATAAGTCACAACGCCATCATTCCATAACTGTTTCAACTCTTCTATCAACAGCAGAAGGAATACATCAATTTTATATTTTGGGTTATTTGGACTAGGTACAAGTATAGAAAGAAATAAATATTGCTCTTTTATACACATCCATGGTGGCAAATTATAAGGAGTGAGTATTACCAGCTAGCACGAGTATTATTGTCCTGATGAGCCAAAAGGTTGAAAACCATTTGTATATAGACCCAACCTGACATTTTGATATTTGGCTGCAAAATCAGGATACAATCGGTTGAAATGCTTCCATGGCTTAGAATCAGAGGGATGACACATGACTCTATCTTCTTACTAATGCTCATAATGCCATCTCATATGCTTTGATGTAGCATTTGAAGCATATAATCTTTGAAGTCTATGTTTTAGTGAAAAATAATACATTTTTTTAAAAGGCACAAACTTTTGTCTTCCTATTACATGATTCTGTTTGAATTTGGGTTCTGTACAAAATCTACATATTCTGTCTTCTTTATAAACATCCCAGTATAACATGCACTCATTTCTACAGCAGTCAATAGTTTCTACTGGTAGTCCAAGTGCCTGAATAATTTTTTTTGTTTGATAGAAACTATCAAACATTTAATTATCTTTAGGTATCATCTTTTTGATAAATTGGATCCATTGATTGAAAGACTTTTCGGTCATATGCTACTCAGACTTCATGTTTAAATAGCATGCAATAGCAGACAACTTAGTATGTTTTTGACACCCGGGCCATATTTTTATATCCAATTAATTCAAAAAATTGTAGAACCGTTGAGCTTCCGAGTTAGGAACCTCATCAAATGGTTCATCCTGAATCTCACTTGTTCCAGATACACCATTATTAGGCATGCCCCAGTCAAACACACTAGGCCAACACAACATCATATACCATTTGTTGGTATGGATTTTCAAGCATAGCTTCAAATGTACTATATTATTGTGGAACCGGTTTATCAACTATATTTTTTTCACCATGTCTATTCCAAACTAAATAATCTGGTGCAAACCCCCACTTCACTAAATGGTATTTCACTTCATCTGTTTTTCAAAATCTACGATGATGACATTTTATGCAAGGACAAAAAATCTTATTGCCTTGCATATAATCCATCTGACCAGATGCAAAAGCAATAAACTGTTCTACCACATTAATAAATGTGATATTAAGAGTGTGATCCGGATTGAGTCGTTCATACATCCAAGCTCGATTTACATTCATTTTTTCTATATATAGAATGGACAATGTTAGTAAATACTATAAATTAAAACTCCTTATTTCTCCTTTCTCAAGGGTTGGGCCCTAACCCATTCAGAAATATAATATATATCTTAATTAATACAATGCAAAAGTATACAAATTTTAGAGAAAATCCAGCAGTATTTCCCCTAAGTTCTCTAAGTGCACGAGGTCAAATAATATAAATATTAAAAAATATTTATATTTTGAATATTTATATTATTTGATATACACTCAAAGAACAAAATGAGAGAAATACTACAAGTTTTCTATAAAATTTGTAAGCAACCATCTCTCGTATTAATATTAATTAAAGTAGATATATTGCCATTTCTAAATTGTCCAAATGAGACAATTCAATAAGTTCTCATTTTGCAAATAAAATGAGTAACTTACCAAATGAGTACTAAGGTTTATTTTATATAATGTAAATTCAAAGTAAAAGCATTATGAATCGATTAATTTTTTATAGCACACCCTTATATATGCTTTTTAGATATTTTTAAACTTTAATTTGTACATATTATGAAATTTCATACTCCTAAATATTTATAATTTTGATCTTTTAGATTATTATAAATTACACACTATGAAATTTTATAGGCTTAAATATATGCTTTTAGAATATTTTAAGTTATTATTTATCATACATTATATAATTTTATACTCCTAACTATTTTAGCCATTGCATATTTATAATGTTAATTTATTATGCATAATGATATTTTATAAGTCTAAACATATGTACTTTGGATTTTTTAAATTAGTAATTATTCATAGTTTTTTTTTTATAAAAGTTCGTAGTCCTAACTTTAATAAATTGTTGGGTTTCTTATATAAATATTTTAAAATTTACCATTAACTATCGACTAATTCATTTTAATTTATAACCATATTTTATATTTAAATTAATTTTAAATATTATAAAGGTTAATTTTTCTCTTTTTATCAATTTTTTTCTCTTTCCATTTCATTGCAATTCATATCATTTTTTATCTTTTTATTTTCTATATATATTTTTTATTCTTTTATTTTTCTATAAATTCAATTATAAAGCTTATAATTGACTTTTATCTTTTAAATGTTTTATGTTTTTATTTTCAGTAATTAAAATTTTAATAATTATATGATATAGTTTTAAAAATATATTTTGTAGTTAAATAAAAAACTAAACACACGTTGCTGGTGGATTGGAACAGCATGTAGCTGGTGGAGTGGGACAGCACGTAGCTAGGGGGGCAGAACAAAAATTTTGAATCCGATTGAAATAAATGGGTTGAATTGGATTTTTATCAGTCTAAAAATTATATTTTGAGTCGTTTTGATTTTAAGAAAAATTGTCAGAATTTATTTAGTTTATCAGATTAGAATATTTTTTTCATTTGAACTCGAATCTGACTGACTATTATATATATATGATTAAACAATGTCATTTTTATTTTATTACACCACTTAACTCGCTGAACCCGATGCAATCCAATTAGACAATACTAAAAATAAACTTAAATTTGAAATTCTAATATTAAAAGCCAACACGCATTTAAAGTCGATCCGGTATGACCGAACCTGATATTAACTCAAATCAATTATAAATATGAAAATTTTGATCGGTGTTTATTTAGTATCTTTTATATTTGCTCAAGTTCAGTAAAAAAAATACATCGTTAAAATTTCAATTAAAATCAATCCATACTCACCCATAGTAGTTGATTAATTCACCGATATTAAATTTCTCTAAAATTCTAAACATATATAATATTATTTACGTCCATAACAATAAACCAAAAAACGTATATAAAAAAAACCATAAACGTATATATTAAATAAGGCAAATAATATAATGAAAAGAATAACTCAATAATCATGCAACAACGAACAAATTTAAATTTTCTATCATAAATATAATCAATAATTATTTTTTTAAATATAAACATAACAATCACTAAAATCACAAAAAAAAAATTAAAATTCAGTAAAACATGTTCTAATTAATTAAAACAATTTAAATTTTGGTTTATTTTTATATTTACAACTCTAAATTTTATAAATATCTATTAAAATTACCTAAAATTTTTTAAAAATAAATAATACACTAAAAATAAATTTAGTACCCTACAATTCACTAAAACATATTCTAATTAATTAAAAAATTTTAAAATTTGATTTATTTTTATATCTAAATTTTTAAAATTTATAAAAATTTATTAAACTTGCCTAAAATTTATTAAAAATAAAAAATATCCTAGAATTAAATCTACCACCCTAAAATTCAGTTTCACACATTCTAATAAATTAAAAAATAAAAATAAAAAATGGTTTATTTTTACATGTAAAATACTTAAATTTATAAATATTTATTAAATTTATCTAAAATTTCTTAAAATACAATAAGTAACCCTAAAATTAAATATAAAACCCTAAATTCACTAAAACATATTCTAATTAATTAAAATATTAAAATTTGGTTTATTTATATATATATAATTCTATAATTTATAAAAATTTATTAAATTTACCTAAATTTTCTTAAAATAAAAAATACTATAGAATAAAATCTAACACCCTAAAATTCACTTTTACACATACTAATTAATTAAAAAAGAATTAAAATTAGTTTATTTTAACATTTAAAATTTTAAAATTTCTAAATATATATTAAATTTACCTAAAATTTTTTAAAAATAAAAATACCCTAAAATGAATCTAACGCCCTAAAATTTATCTATGTACCCAAAACTTTCTAAAAATATAAATAAATTATTCAACAAATTACAAAAACATATTTTTTTAATGAAAAAAATTAATAATCTGTTTATTTTTATAATTAAAATTCTAAAAAATGATTAAAATTTAATTAAAATTTTTAACCAATCAATAAAAAAACCTAAAAATCTAAATACCAAAAATTTTCTAAATGCATTATGCAAATTTTAAACTCCCCCAAAATATATATATATATATATATAATTTGGATGAACCATAAAAATTAACAAATTTAGTTTTTTCTATTTTTTAAAAATTTAATAAAATTCACCTAATTTTTTTAAAAATTTAAAAATAAAACCTACAAAAATAAAACAAAAAAACCTACAAAAAATACTATTTATCAAAAAAATATAAATAATAATATTTTTATTAAATTTCCCAAATTTTTTTATAAAAAATTCGAAGGCAAAAAAAATATAAACGACTAATTATTTTTTATACAAAAATTAAAAAAAAAATTAACCTAAAATTTCTATATATACAAAATTCAGACTTTCAAAAAAAATTAACAACATTATTTTTTTTTCTAAACTGAAATTTAAAAAAATAACCAAAATTTTACAACATAATTTTTATTTTCTATACAAACATATATAATATATAAAAACAACCTAATCTATAACAATCACAAACCCACAATTTTATATTAAAAATTAAAAATAATTAACACAAAAATGAAAAATAAAAAATAAATTAACAAACAAATAATTTTCGTGCCTTCTTCTTCTTCTTCTTCTTCTTCAACCGACAGTAGACAAGAGGAGGAGAGAAGAGGCAGAGATGATGAGAAAGGTGGGGAGGGCGGCAGAAATTGAGCAACTGATAAAAAATCTGAATTTATAGTCAGCGACATTACCGACAAATACTAGTTTCAGTTGGTAATTTTGAGAGATATTTTTTACAGACACTAATTTTGGTCGATAATACCGACAGAAAATTTATTTCTATCAGTAATACCCAGAAAATAGATTTTCTGTCGGTAGTATATACAAATAAACTATTTCTGTCATTAAACGGATTAGCTTCAAATAGGAAAAATTTCGCCCAAATTAACCATTTACCGGCAGATACACATTTTTGTCGGTATTATAGATAAAAATGCTCATATGTTGGTAAATGAAATGTCAGCTTTAGCATTATTTATCACAAACAGAAAGAATTATCTATTGGTAATACCAAGAGAATATATTTTTTGTCAGTAATACTAGAGAATATATTTTCTATCGGCAATACCGACAAATAAATTTCTTCTATCGGTACACGGAAAGGCAGAACAACCACTCACATTAGCCATTTACAGACAGATAGACTTTTTCTTCGGTAATACTGACAGATACATATTCTGTCGGTGAAAAGATAAATACCTGAAACTAAAATCCATGTTTATAATTTACCGACATATATTATTGTTCTGTCAGTAATACCGACAGATATATATATATTATATCGGTAAATTATAAATATTTACCAACAAAAATATATTTCTGTCGATAAATTTTTTGACATATATTTTTAGTCAAAAATTTATCGCTAAATGTTTTCTCCATTAATTCCCATTAAATATTATTGACTCTTTATTTTTCTGTCGGTAAATTTTGACGATAATACCTCTCACCATTAATTGGCACCTTTATTACCTACAAAATATCTATCGCTAATTTCTTTTATAGAAAAGTTATCGGTAATCTGTCAGTGCATTTTTTAATTAATTTTCTTTTCTTTTCTCTCGGCATTCTGTCGATATTTTTTCTCGATAATCCGCATCATTCTTATAGTGTAGCCTACATGTTTTAGCTTTAAAATTGTATATTAAACCTTAGATTTGAATGTTTAATGCTAGTATTAGATAAAAACCCTAACCTTGCATATTAAATTTTAGTTGTAGGATTGAACTTTAATATGACATAAAAAATCTTAAGCTAGCATAAGAAACCTTAATTGTGCATGTGTTGATCCTAAACCTTAGTTTTACATGTAAAACCCAAATTTCTAAGATTAAACCGTAGTTTTGTATATAAGAACCCTAAAACCCTAGTTTGATTAATAAAAACCCTAAAAACCTTAATTTTGCAATCTAACCCTAATTTTGATTATTGATTCATGGTTATGTGATGGATGATGAGTTTGGATTTTACTTTATTATTTATAATGAATGGTTGATGGATGCTTGTTTATTATTTGGATTTTAAAGGAATTTGTAAAAGGTATGTTTCCATACTATATGAGTGCCTTATTTATTTAGTTTGTATAATTTAACTTATCTTAAGGATTTTTTTAGACTATTATAAATGACATATTTCCACCAGTCGGTGGATGTCCTATTTTATTTGTATTTTGAACATTTGGATATTTGTAAAGGTATGTTTCCATCTCATATGGGTGCTCTTTTTGTTTGATATATTTTGGTTAATAATATGGTATCCTTTATTTTAATTGCATATAGTATATATAATATTGCAATAATTAAAATTTTAATAATATTTAGACCTAAAAAGGAGGCTGGTTCCAATGAACTAAGTGTTATGGAGGTACTGGGTCATTCTCATATTCCCCATGCATATCCAACTTTTCGAACCCAATAGGGAGTTGGGGATTCCTTAGGAATAGAATCATCCGCCCCTTTATCCATTTCTCCATATTTAGGCTCGTGTTCTCTAAGGCCCTGAGCCTAATAGTACTAAAGTTGTAAGAACCATTCCACCAGGAGTAGGGGCAAAAATCTCCACTCACACCACCCTTTTCATGAAAAGGCCATAGCTCTTATCCCTAAGTAGCATGAACCATAATCTTATGCCATGGTCATGAAATCTTTTTCATTCATGCATACATGCATACATCCCATTGCAAACATTCCTAAAACTTTAAGGCACCATCCTCTTAAAATTCAATCCCAAATTAAGTTATAAAATTAAAACAAGTTACAACCTGATAAACATAAACCACCTTAAAATTAGTTCACCTCATCAAACTTTAACCTTAAGCCTTGACCATCAAGCAATAAACATGAGTCGCACCTGTTTAATCCACCAAAATCAAGCTACAATAGCCTGAAAGCCTAAATACAAGACTAAGCTCCACCGGCTTAGCCTTTCCTAAAAATTGAACCACAATCAATTTTGCCCATCTATCATCTAGAATACGCCACATGGCTAAACCATTATAAATCTATTTAGAAAAACCTAAAAAGATAAAAGAATTAAATCCCATTGAGTCAAATTCTGTGGAACACCAAAAATAAATCTTTTGTCATACCCATTATTTGAATTCCACCTTACATTTAACTTACTTTTTTTTTCTTAAAGGTCAAACCATGAATCAAGAAGAGGACTCCCTCATAAGATCAGCCAAATCTATAAGCATCTCAATAAAGAAATTACTTGTAAAATAAGAAAAAGACATGAGTAACCATCAAAGGACCATTTTGGCTAAAGTCTAAACCATAATAGACCAAGAATTTATCCAACACTACACATCATAATGTGTGAAATTTGTCTGAGCCACTAACCACACCTTCTTTTTCTTCTTCTCCAAAGGCACCTATGAGTCATCCAGCCGAATCCCTTGACATGAAGGCTTTTATTGAGACCATCCTCTAGAGGCAAGAGGAGAGCTTCAAGAACATGCTCATCAATTAGTAAATCAATTTAAACAAGACATTGGTTGATTCTCTAAGTGCACAATGCAACTCCATCATGATTAAGGTTCAAAATATGCTGCACGAAAAATAGTCGGGCACTGCTTCATCTTCCACTCAGCCTGCACTTATTGTTGACCTCACCCAGCAAGGGATGACCACTAAGCTCCCAAATGTCTCTATAATCAATTCTCCATCAAATCCTTTTCAAAGGGGAGATTACCCTAAAAACCACTTGCTCATGGAAAAGTTGAAAGCAATGGAGAAGTAGACTAAGAATTTCAAGAGTAGAGAAAAGACTATGGATCTCAAATCTCTAACCTTGTACCTTGAGGCCCAGTTACCAATCAAGTTAAAGATGCTTGAAATGGACAAATTTAATGGTATCACTTACCTTAAGACTCACCGCAAGATATATGTGGGGCTTTTAAACCAATGAGACTAAATGATGAGCTCCTTGCTCAACTGTTCTAAAGGTCCCTCACTGGTGCTGTAGTAAGATGGTTCATGAACCTTGACAAGAAAAATTACCAAACCTGTGAAGACATCTGTAATCCCTTCACCAAATAAGAAGTGGACATAACCAGAAGGAAGCTTGAGATAAACAAGCAATGTCAAAAGGAGTCTTTCTTTTCATTCCTTATGAGATGGAGAGGAATAGCAACATAGATGGTCAACCGCCCTTTAGAGCAAGAGAAAATTAACATTATTATCAAAAATTTGCTTCCTATTTATCTGAATCACATATAGACTCAATATGTTCCTTCCTTTAATGCCTTAATTTCAATTTCCACTAGGATTGAAGATCTTATGCATACTGGGAAAATTAAGGATGAGAGAGCCTCTTCCTCTAGATTTAGAAAGAATCCAAACCATAGTGGCCTTCAAACTACCAATTAGAAAAGTGGTGAGGTAGTTAGCATCACACTACAGCCATAAATCTACTTAGAAAGAAGCTAACAACGGCTATTCACAGTTTTGGGCATGCCTCTCAAATTAGTGTAAAAAAAAACCTTAGAAGACCAACTAATTCAGCCACTGGATCCTAAGCTTGCACCTAACCCACTCCCTAAGAAGTGAAATGTTAATGAATGTTATGAGTACCATTAGGGTACAGGCCATAAAGCATATGTTTGCAGAAATCTCAAGCATCATATCCAAGACCTAGTTGATAATGAGTCCATCCTTTCTCCCAAGAAGTCCAACATTAGTACTAACCACTACTAGCCCACTAGAATGTCAACACCATTACTTCTTTAGGAGATGGTGAAATATATCCTACCTCCCTGATATATGATTATTATTGTGTGTTGGATCTTAGTGATTTCCTATATGAAGTCAATGCAATGACAAGGAGTGGACGGGTTACTCAGCCACAATTGGATTTATCCTGATTTGCTTCTCCCCCAAAGACAAATTCTAACCCTGAGCCTGAAGAGGATCCCATCTAAAATAGGTCAAGAAAATCCAAGCTAGTCTTTATATCTGGAGCCTTTTTCAATCCAGCTATCCTTATTGTTAAGCTCTTTACAAGGCTTTGAGTTAGATTTAAATGCTAGCTATGACAACCTCCGAAGATTTAATTGCTTACATGACCAAATCGACTGTAATATCCTTTTCAGACAAGGATCTACCTATAAGAAAATTGGGCCATAACCATACCCTTTACATCACAATCTTAGCTCGGAGAAAGACTATACCCATAGTGCTCGTGGACAATGGTTCAACATTGAATGTCTGCTCTCTTAATATTGCTAGATACTTGGAAATTGATATGTTTGAACTCATACCCTCTGAATAGATTGTAAGGGCATATGATTTACCAAAAGGGAGGTTTTGGGGGTAGCCAAGATCAAGATAACCATAGGCCCGATAGAATATAAAATCCTTTTTTATGTTCTAGACATCCCATCCTACTTTAACCTCGTGCTTGGAAGGCCTTAGATTCATCAAGCTAAGGTAGTTACATCCTCCCTTCACCAGAAGCTCAATTTTCCTTGCAAGGATGGGGTTGTTACTATAAAAGGAGGCCCAAGTGAAAAGTTAGACTTTCCCATTAAAGTTCCTATTTTGAAAATCCAGCCAAAACCTTTAGACGTAGCTTCATCAAGGTTCACTTTTGACACGGTTCAGTTCATTAAAGAAGAGGCAGGTAAAGAACTTATTCCTTTCATCTTTGATCCTTATGCCAATCTACCAATTGCCAATATCCTCAAGCATATGAACTATTTCCCTGGATTATGATTGGGTAAAAATCAATAAGGTACACCACAGTTCCTAGACTACCATTTGGCTTAGGCTATCAGCTGACCTATGATTACCTAGCAAAAATTGAGGAAATAATAAAAAAAAGATCCCAATGCAAGAAGACATGAGAAACATTTGACTGGCCCATGAAATCATATTTCAAAACCCTTAATGGATATTTTGTTAAATAAGGGACAAATTCCCTTTACTATGGATTTTCTGAACCAAGGGTGAACCCCATCACTAATGAAATAACTCTGGATTTTGAAATTTTTTGTAAAGTTAAGCGTAGATTAGATGATATTGAGCCTACCTTAGAGATGGGGGAAGATTTTAAAGATAACATGGAGCCTAATATTTTTCAAATAGCTCTATTAGAAGAAGGATTAGAATCAGATATCAGTCATCTGATCCAGTTAGCTACTGGAATACTCAGCAATTGGTATTTCAAAAAGAATGGCGGTCCATCATCTTTAAAGTTTGAAGCCCACCCAGGATAGATCCAGATTTTAAGATTAGCCTTAAGTTAATTTTCCAATACTTCTTAAATTCAAAGCCTATATCAAGCTAAGAATCGAGTTCAAGTTCAAATTCAAGACCGGGTCAAGTACCAAGTCCGAGCCCAATACTGAGTCTAAGCCTACTAGTTTAAATTATGAGTTTGTTAGTGCATAATTGATTCTTCTGAATCTATTCTTCCAAGTTGTCTGATTTTGAGTTCCAGTGTAATAAAAAACTTATAATCGCTTTATCATCAATAAAAGTTCCAAGGTTTCAGTTTATTTTCCTTTGTCTCCTTTGTCTTCTGATGAGAATTATGAAATATTCAATATTAGTGAAATTAATGAAAATAAAAAAATAATAAACTTGTGAACGTAAAAAATGCCAAAAAAAAATGCATACATTACATCATCATTCATTAATAAGCAGGATTCGATGGCACTTCTAGAAGATTTCAAAGATTTCTTTGCTTGGGAGGCCAGTGACATAACAGGACTTGATCCTTCCACGGTAGTTCACAAAATCCCTTCTTTTGATCATATGAAGCCAGTTAAACAAAAGCTGCAGAGACTGAAGCTCGAATGGTCTTTAAATATTAAGGTGGAAATAGCCAAGCTACTAGAAAACAAGTTCATTGAACCGATTATGTACCCCTACATGGGTAGCTAATATAGTACCGGGTACGAAGAAGGATAGGAAAGTTCACATATGTGTGGATTATAGAGATCTTAACAAGGTCTGCCCAAAAGATGACTTCCTTTTACCTTATATAGATCTCTTGGTGGACCGTATGGCCAAATTTAAGGTAGTTTCATTAACTGACCTCTATGTCGGGTACAATCAGATACTAGTTCACCCTTCATATAGAGAAAAGACAACCTTCATTACAGAATGAGGATTTCATTGCTATAAGGTCATGATATTTAGTCTCTAAAATGGTAGGGCAACCTATTAGAGAATGGCCACTACTCTCTTTCATGAAATGATGCACCAAGATGTTGAAGTCTACATAGATGATATGATCATCAAATTAAGAAAAGCATAACACCAAACAAAGACCTATGAGGCCTCACCGGAGCACCGATCCTGCATACTCAAAAAACGGAGCTGAAATGCTGATTTGGGCTTAGTTTCACACGACACTGCAGTGTGTGGTCTCCATTCAGTTTGGTAAGCACAAGTTTGAAAATGGATTTTCTATTTTGAGAAAAATATTTACTCTTCTTTTATTTTGAAAAAGGGAAGATGGTTTTTATTGTGAAAAGTATTTTATTGGAGAGTCACCACCTTAAATTATTTGCTTTAGGGAATTTAAGGAAAAATCCAATTTTAATTGATTGACTTCATAAAAAATTGATTAATTTAGACCCAAGAAGCAATAATCTGAAATCAATCATGATGGGTTTCGGGCTAAATTTTCAAATAAAGGTTTTAACAATTAAAAAGGATTTTTTTTTATGCAATGACAGAATTAAGTATGAATGACAGTTAATTATGCATGAGAAATTAATCACATGAAATCCATAATTGCAATAAAAATAAATTATTACAACCCAAAAATAACATTCACATAGGAGCTTTGACTCTAGCTCTTATAGGTACTAGGTCAAGCACAAATCCTCAACTAATTAAACAAGTGAATAAGAAAAGAAATAAAAAATACATTCATTCATTTATTCAAGAATTAAATGGCAATAAATAGAATTGCAAAATTAAAATTAGTTTAATGGACCAATTTTATGATTTTTAGTGAGGGCTCGCTATCTGGAGTGAAATTTCAAAGTATGTCTACTTAACCTATTGGAATGAGAATCAGAGTCATAAGTAGTTCGTGCCTTTTGATTTCAAAGGGATTGATTAACCAATTTTAGTTAATGATTGTTATCGAATCGAAATAAAGGAGGTAAGGAAAAAATACCTTTGGCGTTCTTTTTTGCTTGATGTAAGGTTGAAATGCTTTGCCACTTTAAAGCTCTACTTGATTAACACATAAATTAATTATATAATATAAGTAACAAGTGGAATAAGAATGAATTGATTTGAAGAAGTGAGTTTAATTAAGTTATGTGCTTAATTTAAATGCTTAAAAGTGAGTTTTGTAGAGTTTCATAGGTTAAAAATTGGACCTTTAATTGAAAAAGGGGACCCCTATTTATAGGGGAGCAAAAATCTATTTGTAGGAGGGTCAGGGGTTGCACAGGCATTGGTTGGGTCACACATAACTCAGCTTGGCTATGTGTAACGTGTCCTGATCATGCAAGGTTGTATCAAGTCACACTGTAATTTTAATCAGGTAAAAATTTAGGGGTTCACAAGGCCTTAAGATAGTTCTTTCTTAGACTCTATCAATATAACTTGAAACCCACCCATGCCAAATGCATGTTAGGAGCAGCTTTCGGCATATTCTAGGGGCACATGGTTAGTTCTCGGGGGATTAAAATTGATCCAGCCAAGTCGAAGGCAATTTTAGAGATGCCAACACCTCAAATAGAGAAAGAAATAAGGGGATTTTTAGGCCATCTGCAACACATTAGTCACTTCATCTCCCAGATAGACGATGTATGTGGGCTCATTTTTAAACTACTTAAGAAAGATCCCCTACCAAGTGGAATAATAAGTATCATGACGCATTTGAGAAGATCAAGCAGTATCTCCTATCTCCACCTATCCTACAGCCACAAAGACCCAAAGACCCATTACTCTTTTATCTCTCAGTGATTGAAGAGGTGTTGGGAGCCATACTTGTCCAACATGAGAAAAATTCAAGAAAAGAATTTGCTATTTACTACCTCAGCAAAAGGCTACTAGCTTATGAGCTTAAGTATAATTAGCTTGAGTGACTTTTGGTTAGTTTTGGTATGGGTATGTTAGAAACTACACCATTACTTGGCCTCTTACACTACACAAGTGATTGCATATCAATGCCCTCTTAAAATTTCTTATGGAAAAGCTAATCTTGGATAGGAAGATAGCCCGATGGTTGGCAGTATTAACTACCTTTAACCTCAATTTTATGGCCTATAAGGCAATTAAAGAAGGTGTAGTAGCTGATTAATTAGTTGCGACCCCAATTCAAGATACTATAGAAGAGCCAGAGTTTCCAATGAAGATTTTAAATATTAATAAGGAAGTATGGGTTGTGTACTTTGATTGAGCATCTAGCCACAAAGGATATGGTACAGGACTTGTCCTGATTACCCTCTTGAAAGGGATTAGATTCCACTAGCAATTAAGCTAGCTTTCAAAATCACAAATAATGAGGCTTAATATGAATCTTGCATGACCGGGCTCAAAGTCACCTTGAGATTGAAAGTTAAATGCTTAAAGGTGTATCAAGATTCTGCTCTTGTTGAGGTAAAAACACAACCTACTTATTGTATTACCGTCCAAGTATTAGACAACAAGTCATGGTTCTAGGGCATCCTTAATTTTGCCCAAAATGGTGAATATCTTAATCAGCCCTGAAAAGCATACTGAACAACTTTGAGGTAATTGGCTAGCTAATACATTCTTAATGATGATGTGCTATATAAGCATTCCTAGAATAATATCCACCTTCAATGTGTGGATGAATATGAAGCATAAAGAATAATATAGCGGATCCATGGTGATGAGCAAGGGCCTCACATGAATGAAATTACTCTGGCAAGAAAGATTACCAACCTAGGCTATTAATGGATCACCATGAGGGACGATTGTGCAAGCTTTTTCAAAAAATGCCAAACTTGCCATATATATTCTAAGCTACAAAAATAGCCTCTAGTTCCATTACATCCTGCCACCACTCCTTGGCCTTTTGTAACATGGGGAATCAATGTGATAGGAAAAATTACTCCTAAATCTTCCAATGGTCATGCGTACATATGTGTGGCTATAGACTATTTCACCAAATGTGTAGAAACAACTTCATGCTTTGTTCTAAATGCTAAGAAAGTAGCTCATTTCATTTATTCCAATATCATTTGTTGGTATGGAGTCCCCTTTGAGATCATCTCAGATAACGGTTCTCATTTTTAAAGAGGGGCAGTTCAATTGATGGAAAAATACAAGATCCAGCATTACAAGTCTTTCCCTTAACAACCTTAGACTAATGGAGAAATTGAAGTTGCTAATAAAACCATAAAGAATATTCTTCAAAGGATGATGGAAAGTCACAAGTGCTGGCATGAACAATTACCTTTTGCTTTGTAGGGATATAGAGCTTCAGTTAGGACACTAATAGGCACAACCCCCTTTTCATTGGTGTATGGAATGGATGCGGTATTACAAATTAAGGTGGAGGTTTGATAAGCATGAGTCCTCTAAGAAAGATAGCTTAGTGAAGTTAAATGGGTCAGAGCCTACTATGATCAGCTAAGTGCCATTGGTGGGAAAAGGATGGATGCTTTGTATAGAGTACAAGGGTATCAGCAAAAGATAGCCAGGAATTAAAATAAGAGAGTCAAGGATCGGGGTTTATAAGAGGGGGACCTGGTATTGAAAGCAATTAAAGCTCTATTATGCAATCCTAGAGGAAAGTTCATACCAAATTGGGCAGGACCATACTTACTCAAAAAGATCTTATTAGGCAAAGTAGTAATCCTATCAGACTTCGATGATCTCAAATTCTCCAGCCAATGCAACATGGACTAGCTCAAGAGATACTTTATTTGATTGCATCTTTATTGTAATAGAACTATGTAGACCTAATTCTCACAAAAAAAAAAAAGGAGCTCAAAGAGTTGAAAACTCGAAAGAGTGGCTTTAGTAAAAGTTAAAGCAAAATAAAGATATACATAGGAAGCCCTCCTTAGGTTTGGTCTAAAATATTGCATAACAAACATTCATCCCATGTAAAATGTAAAAAAAGAAAATTTTTATTCCATAATGCTCATAATAGTTTCACAATAACACAAAAGGCCAAACATAAAGTCTAAATCTTAGTCTATTGAGTGTCTTCCTAAAGAGTTTGCTAAGAGAGTCTCCTCAGTCTAAGTAGTTTCATATGTAGTTCCAACCTCTAACTTAGTGTGAGCGGAAGTGGAATGGTTCTTGCGACTTGGGTATTGTTAGACTCGAGGCCTTAGAGAATACAGGCCTAAGCTCGGAAAAAATAGAGTCGCCACCCAGATGGGCCTGGAAAGAAAAGAAAGGGGTGGATGACTTGATTCCTAAGGAATCTCCAACCCCTATTGGGTTTGAAAAGTTGGATATGCATGGAGAAGGTGAGAATGACCCAGTACCCCCATAGCGTCTGGTTCATTGGAACCGGCCTCCTTTTCAGGTCTAAATATTATAAGATTCTTAAATTATTATAGTATTATTCATATTACATATAATTAGAAAAATGAAATAATCATATTATAAATCAAAGAATAACAAACATATAAAATGGGCACCCATCTAAGGATGGAAGCATGCCCTTACAATGTTCCAATATCAAAGTATAAGTAAATAAAATGAAACACCCACCAATTGATGGAAACATGTCCCTTATATTAATCTCCAAATACAAATAAGATAAACAAAATAAATTAAATAAATAAAACACCCATAAAGTAGAAACATGCCTTTTACAACTTTAAAACCCAAATAAAAATAAACATAAATCCATAAATATATAAATAATCATTATACAGAGAATCATAAAATCAGGGCTTAATTAAAAGAAAATAAAGATTAATAAAAAAATTACAATCCATAAATAAGCATTAACCCATTAAGAAAATATAGAGGGCGCACATACGGCGGTCTCGCTAGTTGATTTGCTGGCGAGGGCGCTGCCCCTCGAAAGGTAAATAATTTACAAAATAGGTTTTATTGTGTAATCAAGATTTTATTGTGGAATTAGGGTTTCATCCTAAAAATTAGGTTTTTAATCTAAAACTAGGATTTTAGCCTAAAATTAAGATTTTAAACATGCAATTTAGGGTTTAATGTACAAAACTAGATTTAAGATGCAAAGCTAAATTTTAAGACATGCATTGAAGATCTTGTGATGTAATTCTAAGATGTAAAGTGGAATTTGGGTTTCGGATGATTCAAATCATAAATCCATAATTCACTATGAAAATAAAAACTTAAAAAATTATATGTATAACTTGTTAATACAGTAAATCAAGTGTTAAAATTAATTAATAAATTTGGTTGGATTGATTAATACAAATTATACCTTTGTTTATTGGCTCCACCAATATTAATATGTTGAACCAAACTCCTTTGTGCTACTGCTTGAATCAACTGTGATCTTGGCTAGGCGAATATAAGCTAGAGATAACGGCTACTGCCTCTTTGGTTGTTATGTGTTAATGGTGTTTTGGTTTCTGTCTTGTTTCTATTAATTGTTGCTCCATAATTGTTCTCTGTTTCTTACTTTTCCATGTCCAATTGTTGCTCATGGTTTTCTAATGATAAAAGTGGCCCTCTGCTCGTTTCCCTTAAACTAGTATTTATAAGAGGTAATTAGGTCAAATCCCTCATCATTAACCCTAACTAATCTGAGTTTAATTAGGATTTTAACCAAACTCAATTTGTATTTGGCTTGGATTAGTTCTTAAAACTGAAGTCATATTGAACTAAAACAATTTAAGTTCGACATGAACTAAAACCTATATCGAAGTGGACAGTGGGCCAATTTGATATGAGTATTAACTCATATCAAATTGGAGCTTGTCTAATTCGATATGATTGATGTTCATATCAAATTGGGTGTCCAATTCGATATGAACATGTCCATATCCCAATTTGATATGGGCATGGCCCATATCAAATTAGATAGCCCCAATTCGATATGGACATGCTCATATCGAATTAAATCAGACCGAACACATTTAACTTCATATCGAACCATTTTAGGACTTTAAAAATTGAACTGGCTTATTTCTAGGCCTTTTAGAATTGGGCCAACCAAATTAAAAACTTTAAATTAGGTTTAGCTTTTAAATCAGACCGAACTTGATTTGGTCTCTATCAATTGGGATCATACTAGCTTAGGTCCAAAATTATGGGTCTACACTTAGTAATCAAAGCCAATCATTATACCTTCTTCCTAAGCCAAACCATAGTGATGAAGCAAGACCTATATTCATATATAGTGGCTAGCATCTTAGATGGTTGCACTCTATGAAATTCTCAGGCCCAGTCATTTAGTATAGCTCGAGATGAAGTAGTAGTAATAGCCACAAGGGCATATGCCACACTATCAGGTTTTACACCCTGAGAATGACCCATCTATCCAAGAATATGGGCCCCCTAATAAAATGTCGACATTGACAATCCTAGCGAATAGATAACTCTATATGCAAAACTCATAGTCATGAAAGATTGGATTTGATACTAAGGGCAATACAATAAAATCTCATCAGGACTAAACTCTAGTAGCCAAGAAGTCCATGCCCTCAAAATTATGGTAGATAAGGATTTGCCTGCATCTGTAAGAAAAAGGGAGAATAGAGAAGTCTAGCAGGCATAGCCACCACATGGAGAAGTTCCTTTAACAGACCTATCATAAGAACTAAATAAACATTAAAAGAATACCTAGCAAAGCACAAGAGTCACAGATCAACCCCTCTGAACCATATAAACTCTATCCAGACTTATAATATTCTCAACTAATAGTAAGGCAATAATAGACTGAAGAATCAAGGGAACTAAGTCAATCAAATGCCATCCTGGGTCCTTATTGAACAAAATCCACTAGTAAGACAAAAAGTCAAAGTCAGAGTCCTCAATCTCGGTCTCTGTCTCACTCTATCCTCGGTGTCCTCCCAAAATTCAACAATGAGGGTGCACAGATTCACCTTATCCTGTCTCACCGTGAGAGCATCATTAGCCTCACTCAGGTTAAATAGCCTCTGAAAAGCATAAAAGTACCTAGTACGATGCTCAGGAATAGCCAACTCAGCTTTAGTACTGCATCCCAAGACAACACTAGACTCCTCAAAAGTAGGATACAACACCTCCATATTGCCCCCAAACCTAAACACATGGTCTACAGAATCCCAAAACTTCGGACAAGCCTAAATAAAGTTGGAATCTAATTTCACACCTTTTAGGCTCATATCTGCCCAAATTTATTTTGTCTACTTTGTCCAAATGGATGGCCCACAGATGCAAAGAATGACTGAAAAATAATTCTATAGTAACACAGTCATAACTAAAAATGCAAAGTTCTCCAAATAAGCTTAGACATTACTTCAGAAATTGCACAAGATTGTTAAAACATGCACAAGAAATTGTACAAGGGCTGAAAAAATAAGCAAGATTTATAGGGGTCAAAAGGGGTCGTGCAGGCATCTCATTTTTAAAAATAATAAAAAATAATAAAAATAATAAATGAAAATAAATGAAAATAAAAGATAAAATTAAATTTAAAATTAAAAAATAATACATAGGTTATAAAATTATGCAGCGAATATAACACCATATTTAAAATATCTATTACAAAATAATAAATAATAATAAATGAAAAATAAAAGATAAAATTAAAAAATTAAAAATAATACATAGGTTATAAAATTATGAAGCGAAAATAACACCATATTTAAAATATCTATTACATTCATCTAGTCTATACATCATAGTGCATCATTTGCATAATTAAAAATCCTACACAAATAGGAAATGAACATGTTAAGAGGTTTATTCTCCATGGCGACGGCGCCTACCCCCACGCTCAGTAGCAAGAAAGGGCAAACTAAGCGTCGGTGTAGTCTCATAATGGTGAGCCATCTTGAAGGTATGTTCGGACCACTCAGCAGGCCACTGCATGAAAAATAGTAAAAATAAAGTGGAGAAAAGAAGCAGGAAAAGGAGGGAAAATACTAAATAAATGTGCATACCTATCTAAAGTTTCCTAATAGAGGGGCATATTGAACACCAGGAACCCGGATACTCACTTCTTCAATGTTCTCAGCCACAATGTAGGTGACATTTTTACTCAGCCAGTAATAATTCGAGATGCCCTTAGGAGGTGCAAATTGGGTCCCCATAAAAGCTTATTAGGAACCAGCACGAGAACCTATCAACACAGGCTCAATCCCAATAAAGCCAACATAATGATCTTCTGCTAGGGGAGCAGTTGTTCCCTAATGAGCAACTCCTCTTCTAGCTCCAGCAACACTAAACTCAGGACGCGAAGCATCAGAAGAGTAACAGGTGCACTGAGACAAGGTACTCGAACCACCAATGATCTAGGGCATGAGGAAGTCTTGGCAAAATGCCTTATAATCGATGTTCTGCATCAAGAATTCAGCAGTAAGAATGCCTGTATAAAATTGACATTGAGTAGCAATTGCTCTTCCCTTTTCTCATATCCATAGGAATCTTGTCCCCATTCATTTGGCATCGAAACCATTCACCTAGAAAATATTATTGAGTCTTTGGGGATTAGAAAATTATTCGACAGTTGGAATACAAAATGGCCTGGTTCCAACATTCACTATTGGCGTGCATAAATCTCCCATTAAAAGGCAACCATCTCACCTGAAAAAGGGGAACAAGATTATGAAGGGATTTTAAAAGATAAAATATGCAGTGGTCAATACACAAAACTTACTTATAGATAGATTATTGAAGAAAGCCCTTAGACTCTAGAAATCTGAAGGAGGTTGAGACCAGTTGCTTGGTGACCAACGACACCATATTGGAAAGGCATCTAGCTGCAAGCTCTCCAAACTAGGTGCCTAAAGAGGGAAATATTCATAAACTCAAATCTGCAAAAATAATGAAAATAATAAAATCAAGCTATAAAGTCAAGAAAGTAAGAAAAGAAAAATAGTAAGACACATACCTTCCAAAGAAAGTAGGTCCACCCAATGGATTGGACTTTCCCTCAAGACAGTTATTTCATCTTCTCATACATAGTGGCCAAGAGAGCATCAATCCAGTCATACTCTATAATACGAGTCAAGTCATCTAAACCCATAAGGAAGGTAAGATCAATAGTATCCCGCCGAGCATGTCAAAAGGAGCATCCTATTAGTAACAGGATCATACAGTGAGCAGCTTATGTATAAAAGTCAAAAAGGTCATCATTCCTCATCAACTAGGTATGGGTAATGATAGCATCAATGGTCTCAAGGATAGGTGGGATGCCACCTAATAGTTTCATGATCCATTCATTAGAAAAAGTTCCTCCAATTTGGGAATAATTCCAAGGGCATATTCTGAATGGGATACTGGACAGGAAGTACAAATCTTACAGCGTCATAGTCAATTCGCCACATGAAAAGTGAAAAGAATTGGTGGATTCCCACCACCTCTCGGTTGGAGCCCGTAATAAGCCATGATTAGCTTGTTTTGTGCAGTCCAGAGACATAAAATCTAGAAAACCAGTGGGAGCTAGCAATTCCTTCATCCCAACAGTCAAATTTAAGTTCCCCAAGTTAGAGTGTCCGCCCCTCAATTTTAGTTATGCATATTGATGAAATTGGCAGTAAGTAATAATTAAATTAATATTTATTCTATTTTTCTTTTCTTTTAAAAATTAACCAAAAGCAAGTAGAAGGGTATTTTTATTTTTATTGAAAAATAAAAATAAAGATAAAGCTTACCTCCATGAAGCGGGTCTGCGATACACGAGAATCCAGATCCACAAGCAAGTTCTCAATAGTCAGTGCCTTGGCAGCTTCTAGAGAAGAGGAGGAGGACTGAGACATTTCTCTAACTTTTAAAAGAGGTGGCAAAAGAAGCAAGAGAGAAGGGGAGAGGACTAAGCATTAATTGGCTATTCGCCCTCCCCTATTTATAAACTTTGGACCTAAAATGCGGTCCAAACAGTATGATGCCAAACATGCTTATATCAAAAATAAAGGAATGCCATGTCAAAGAGGTTCATTCTTTCCATTTTTTCACCGGTACATTATTGCATCGATTTTAAAATAAAATGAATGTAATGGGGGGCAGATGTGAACCCTTAAATTTTCACCTAAATTTAAATTAGGCATTTAAAATTTCTAAAAATTAATTAATATTTTTGGAAAAAAAATTTTGATCGTGCCGCAGTTTGCACCACCGATTGTTAGTCGTGCTGCTGTGACCTAGCCAATATGCATGCGACCGCAGGCCTTCTGCTATCTGAATTTAATTCCCTATAAATAGATGTTCCTTTTTTAGTACAATGGTCTGATTTGTAGGGAGTCCAAACTCTGCTAAAATCACTTCAAAACACTCAAAATTCTTCAATTAATCAATTTTGTTCATTTTAATTTAATCTGTTCAAATCTTTGCTCTTTTAAGTTACATAATTAATTTTTAAGCAACTCAAGTGGAGTTTCGAAGTGGTAAAGCACTCCAGCTTTATATCAAGTGAAAGAGATTTTTAAAGGTATTTCTTATAACACACCTTGACATCCCTATAAAAGACTATCAAGAGATATCATACAATGCCTATACACCTTTCATATAACTATTAACAAGCACTAACGCTAATGTCAATAAAAATTTCGATAGAGTCTCCTCTAAAATTTGTCACTGCTAACATCTTCTCCAATTAAAACACAACCTGTAGAAAAAAAAATACTCATAACACTTCTCATATTCAATCTTAACTTCAGCCTAAACAATACATCGATAATCATTCATAATTTTGAGCAAATAATTAAATCATCTTGTTTACATTGTATATCTTTCTCTAAAACTAATATAATATACTATAAACTTGAAACTAAACTATTCTTGCAAAATATACTAAATTCTAGTTAACCATAATTATACAACTGTCATTATAGATATAATATTGCTATGAGAACAAAATTAAATACATAATACAAAACTCTTTAATAAACCACCTTTTGAATTGCAGTTGATCTTAAACTCTATAACTCACTCAGTTGGATCTATCCTGACCGTCTAATTTACATGTAAAAAATAAATCTAACACACTAAGCAATACTTAGTAGTGCTTGCATATTCATAGTTCGCCAAAAATTAAAACATCAGGAGGTAAATGAAATAAGGTATGTAAATAAATTTCAAATTTAATATAACAACTGAATATAAAATCAATTAAAAACAGCCTATATTGATTTAACATTATTGAACTCAAGATTTACATAATTAATAAAATTAAAATTTTTATACAATTTTATTATCATGATAAATTTTATTTACTTTTCCCTCACATACTGAATTTTAAATCCTAGGTTTGGATAGTGGGTCAATACTGAAAAATAAATGTCCAGCAATATGAGTCAGTATGACCAATGGCTCAGTAACGACAAAATGCCCAGTAACAGTAATGGCACAGAGTGTCTAGTAGTACTAAGGATGTCCACCCTCTGGCTAGCCATTTAATCTAGAAGCTAGGTTTAATATCAGTATAGTTCAGGCAATTAAATTTTACCTCATTTTCTAATCTATATTATCATTATTGTGTCACTCAGTTAAAAATTAATAACAGTTCTTTTTAAAGAACACTTTTTCCTACACTTTTCTACTCTATTTAGAATATATTCATCAAACGTATTATAAATAATCATTTTAATTTCAAAGCCTAATAAATGCATATTTTATACACAATTAGGATAAACATTTACATTAGTTTTATTTAGTTTTTGTTGGTTTTTTTTTATTAATTTTGTCTTATTTTCATTTCATTTTAGTTATTTAGTCTTATATTATATTTTTTTATAGGTACATTTTGAAAAATACAACAAAAATCCATTGAAAAAAAAGGAGCCAAGATGCGCATGGGCAGACGCATAGGCATACAGTTGGTCATATGTGTTACTGCCAGAGTTTTTTAGTGCAGAGTTTTGAAGTGTAGAAGGGCGCACGAGCATACAAATGGCCATGCAGTTACTCATGCACAAATTTTTAACATATTTTTCCCATTTTCCTTAATCAATTTTGAATTCAAAGAACTAATCTCATTTCCAATTCCAAACCCTAAATTTGCCATAAACTCTAATTTGATTCTTTAAGAATCAATAGTTGTTTTAAACATAATTTTAAACTAAAAACTATACATAATCACTTAAAATTATTCAAAAATGAAATTAGAACAATTTTCTCTCCACTTATTTCCATATTCAAACTTTTTCCTGTAACAAATTCGATTAGCTAATTTCATCACAAAAACTTAATTAACATGGTTCAATAATTTACATAATCCATGAAAAATCAAAAGGAAACAAAAAATAACAAATTATCAATATATAAGCACAAACCTCTTTCAAAATAACTTCTTCCTTTCTCTTTTTCTCTCTTTCCTTTGATCATATGATGATAATCTTAGTAATTCTTACACAAACTAGTGAATTCTTATGAAATTTTTGAGTTATAAGTGAAGATCTTTGTGTTTTCATGTATGGTGATGGAAGAAGAAGAGGGATATGGTGCTAGTCAAAAGGTGTGAAGCGTTTTGGATGGAAAGAAGAATCAAGAAAAATCTAGAAATTAAAAATTACTTATATGCCATTTAGGGTTTTGATCCTATAAGATGTTCTCACTATAATTTTTGTAATCCACTTTCTTAAATTATTTCTATTGGACTTTTAATTCCATCAAATCATAAAAGTAATTTCTTTTATTAATTTAAAATTCTATTATCCATTTCTCATATCCTAATTTCAAAAATAATCCAATTCCATAATCAAAAGAGTTTTTTTATTAAATTTTACCGCTTAAAGATTATTATTATTATTATTATTATTATTATTATTATTATTATTATTATTATTATTTTAAGAGTGAACCAAACCTATTTCTTCATCTCTTTCAAATACCCGGGTCACTTTTAATATTATACATAGTCTAATATTTATATAATTCAGAAAGTCACTACTTAAAAATTTCAACCATTACAATTCTCTCCTAACTTTTTCTCTTTTGAATTTGTTAATAAGACCAACTAAAATCAATTAATTAAGCCCTTTGCAACCTAAGGCAAGAACTAGTTACGACTTTAATTCTCATTCAAATAAAATGAGTATGCATACTTTGAAATTTCATTTCTGGCAGTGAGCCCTCACTAAAAAACTATAAAATTGGTCTATTTAATTTATTTCAATTTATCTCTTTTATTTTTGTAATTTAATTTGAATGGATGTAATTCCTATTAATTATTATCTGTTCAAAGTTAGCTCAGTTTAAGATTTGTGTTTGACTAAGAACCCATAAGGGCTAGTGTCAAAGCTCCTCTATTTACGCAATTTTTGGAGTTGTAATCAATTTATTTTCCTCGTAACTATAGATGTCATGTTAATTTGTTGCTCATGCATAATTATAACTATCTGTTGTCCCAAGATGGCAACCAAGAGGGGGGGGGGGGTGAATTGGTTTCCTCAAGAAGTAATGACAATTTAAAAAACTCAACAAACAAGAAATGCGGAATAGAGAGTTGGTTGAGTAATGGAAGAAAGAAAGAACACACAAGATTTATAGTGGTTCGGATTTACTTCAATCCTACATCCACTTCCTTAACAACTTGTTAAGGTTCCACTAATCTTTGAAGTTTTTACAAGCTCACTTCCAACTATGGTGTTTTCACAAGTTCACACCTAACTTCACAAGTGTTTTTCTTAGGCTCACACTTACAACCCAAACAAGAGTTTTACAAGGCTTACTCTCACAACCTAACAAGAGTTTTACAAGGCTTACTCTCACAACCCAAGTGTTTCCCAAGCTCACACTCAAACTTATACAATGGTGTTTTTAATGCTAACACCTAACATTCATTACAATTCAAATGTAAGTTTAAGTAAAAGAAAATTTGTTGCTTGGCTATCAAAATCTGATTTCTTGTCTATTCTTTTTTTTTCTCATAGAAACATTGTATTTATAGCCAATGTGGTCTTATTAGCCGTTATTGATATTGAGAATAAAGTCTTGGCAGTTTAGACCTTCTTTACTTAAACTGTCCGAAGCACTTAGCGGTCGCCCTTCATACAAGGATGGTCGCTCTCTGGCTTCACGCGGTCGTCCTTTAACAAGGGAAGGTCGCTGCTTTTGAAAAAGCTTCAACAGTCGAATTTTAGTGCTCTGCAGCTGGAATCTTGCCCATGCTGTGTTTGTCGGACCGGTTCTTGCCCATGCTGTGTTTGTCGGGACGGTCGAGCCAAGCAAAGGTGCGGTTGCCCTTTTTGAATATTGAAGTGGGTTTACAACGGTCATGTCACGTGTCATTCTCTGATAGAGCAAAAAAGATGTCCGCCATAATTTGAATCTCGCGGTCGCCCTTGGTAGCATTTCGCGGTAGAACTCATATTCTCGCGTCGAACTTCTGGACGCACCTGAGGACGCGAACACTACTGTCTCTTTAAGCAATTTCTTCTTGAATGGTAGGGCGGTCGCGACTCTGAATGGGCGATCGCTAAAGTGGTAAGCGAGGTCGAGTCATTCACCGTTCTTGTCACCGCGAACCTTACTGTGATTGTAATGATTTAAGTTCCTTGAGTAGCGGTCATTCACATATTGGGACGGTCGCGAGTCTTTAGGAGCGGTCGCGACTTAGGTCGAACTTCTGACCGCGAAACCTACTGTGATAAGGTTTCATCTTGTAATTGCATAGAGCGGTCGTATTCAGGTGAGGTGCGACCGCTAGAAGTGTTCTGTTCACCTTATTTGAAGCAACCTAATCCTGCAACAAGATTCTTCAAACACAAGTTAAATAGATCATCCATTTGAGTTGTCAAGGATCAAAATTAAGATCATTTGTCTAACACTATCATTCATAATATCCCTGTCATTCACTTGAAAACTATTTTTAATGACAAAGGTTAAGAATTAATTAAAGAGAAATATATCTTTTACTTAAGATTACTAAAAAAAATCTAGCCTAGAACCAATCATGATTGGTTTCAGATTAGTGCCTTTAGGTTAAAATTGACCATTTTTTTATGGAGTCAATTAAATTATTTTTTTTCTTAAATTTCCTACAATAAATAATTTAAGTTGACGACTCTCCAACTCATGCTTTTCAAAAATAAAAACTATCTTCCATTTTTTAAAATAAAAGAAGAGTCAAATATTTTTCTCAAAAGGAAAATTATTTTTTCAAAATTCGTGCTTACTGAACTGACTAGAGATCGTATGAGGCAGTGTCAGGTGAGACTAAGCCCAATTAAGTATTTCGCTTTCATTTTTCGATTGGGCCAGATCAATGCTCAAGTGAGACCAACAGTAATGAAATGTCCAAATAGTTTTTATTGAACACAAGTGTTTGGGTCACTTGCTGGCAACTTTGGAATATTCACAATCAATTCCTATTTATAGGTATTCAGTATAACACTAATGAAGTGACGTAAGATGATTGAGATGTCCATGTACAACACATTTACTGATAAAGAAGTTTTGTTGTGGATTATTTGGTTTCTATTGCTATTTGATTTCCTATTAATGTTGCATGTCCTTGATAACCCTTTTGATGATGCTCAACGGTGGCTAGATCATGACCTTTTAGAGATATTTATCCTAAATGGATTCTCATATAATCTTTTGAGTTTAATTCTATCATCTTATATAAAAAAATAAAGAAAGTACTCGAGTCATCTCATTTTATTTTTTATTGACTTAAGGAGGCAATAAATATTACATTTGTGAAAACATTCTATTTTTATATTTAATTCCATTCAATAATCTTAAAATTCAAACCAAATTAATATTCATAAATATATTATGTATATGTTTCACGCTATTTATTGGATTTTATCTATATTTATATAGAAATATTTTGTAATGTTTAGTTACAGTTAAGAGTGTATATTAGTCAGGTTAGTCAAGTTTTAGGGATCAATCAATCCAACTACTATTAAACGGTCAGAAAATTTTATTTTTGAAAATCGACCATTATTAGTGAGTTTGGTCGATTTTTATCGAGTTTGGTCGATTTTACTAATAAATGTATAAACCAAAACTGATCAACCCAATTAGTTTAAATCGACATGGTCAGTCGAGTTAGTTAAATTGCAATCGGATTGGTCAGATTTGGGCTATTTTGCACATCCCTAGTTATAGTCTATGTTTCTAAGGATCTAACCTTTTTTTTTAAAGATAAGATATGCCTTTTATGCATAGAAAAAATTTCTAAATATAACACTTAAATTAACTAATAATACCATGAATGTTAAGTTTCAAATATAATTAATTACTTATAAAAATGAATTTAAATAATGAAACTTAATATGTTACCTTATTAAGTAGGTTGATCAAGTAGGTTAATGTGTTAATTAGCTATTTCTATTAAATGCACATATTAATTTAGAAATATAGTTATGTGAAAAATTAATAAAATAATTTCATAATAGTTATTTTTTAAAATTGTTATGAGTTTCGCTTCTAAATTTCAAAAATTTACTTAAAACATGATAATTTTTTTTTTCAAAACATTAAAAACAAATTATTATTATTATATATACATATAAAGATTTGAATTTTATATAGGCAGAATTTGTGAAAATACTCCTAAAATTTGTATGTAGGTACGGATTAGCTCTTAATATTTTTTTTTGCTCATTTATATACTTAAAGTATTTAAAAGCTAACAAACTAGCTCATTTTTTAACAAAAAATTAACTGTAGTTAATTGTTTGGTTAGTTAGCAGGAGAATATGTAAATATGTCTTTTAAATTTGCGCGAAATTACGAATTGACATTTAATAATTTTTTTACTCAGTTATTTACTAAAATGATATTTTTACCTATTTATAAATGAATCAAACACATTTAAAAATATTTTATATACTAAATAATATTTTAATTAAAATTATTATTTAATACTTTTTTTACTGAATCTTTAAAATTATTAACTCACATTATATATATACGTATTGTATCAGATGTGTTGTATCATTAGGATGACATATTTAAGAGATTTAGGGTTTAGGAGAGATATACTTAAAAGGATCAAAATAGTATTTAATAAAAAAATACTTTTAAATATGTTTGATTTATTTATAAATAAATAAAAAATTATTTTAATATATAATTGAGTAAAAAAAATTCAATATCAATTCGTATTTTTATATAAATTTAAGAGCTATATTTTATACATTCTCTTGCTAACAAACTAAACAATTAATAATAATTAGCTTTTTATGTTAAAAATGACTAATTTATTAATATTTAATATTTTAAAGACAAATGAGAAAAAAAAAAGAATTAGCCCGTATATTTGCACAAATTTTAAGGACACTTTTATTTTTTTTTTCTCTTTTACATATATTGTGTGGTTATTTGATTAAACACTTTTACCGTTCGTAAAAATAAAAAAAAAAGTTTTTGCCCATATTATTATAGCAACCGGTTGCTATTGTTAGGAAAAAGGAAAATAAAATACAACAAAACAGGCAACTCTCAAACTGACATTCACACTTTGAACCATAACGAAAAAAAGGCTAAAATAAATACGTTGGCCATATCATGGTTCTCTCACCTTCTCTTTTCCACCGCCCCCGCCTTCATTACCCTTTTAATCCTTTTATTATTACTCCCTCCGTATCATTTATATAAAAAAAAAAGTAAAATGGACACGAAAATTAAGAAAATTTTATTTTTTTTATCTCTATTTACTTAAATATCCCTAAAAAAACATTCCTCAAATTAAACTTTTAAGACAAGAGTATAAATGGTATTTTGTCTCATTCCACTCCTCAAAATTTATCTAAAATGGCATATTTTCTGTATAAAAGATACACCAAAAAAAATTTTTCCTATATAAATGATACGGAGGGAGTATTATTTTTTTTTGAAATGATTATTCTTTGCTTTTAAATAATCTTACATTTAATACATTTGCTTCTTTAAGTTTTATATTCACAATACCTCAACAACTTAACTTTCTATGTATTTATACAACACTACTACCACTACTACTAATAATAATATAGGTTTAAAATTACCTTTTAAATACTCAAAATTAAAATAATAAAAAAAATTTGAAACCTCATATTTATTTATTTATTTATAAATCAAATATTTATTAAAATATTTAAATTACATTCGATCATTAGACTAAATAATCACTAGCCTAGTGGTTAGTGCGCTGTGATGTGACCAGTTGGTCATGAGTTCGAATCTCCGTTCCGTCACCTTTGTTAAATCCCTTCAATAAATTACAAAATAAGTTATAGGCCATTAAATTATTAGCCGGTTAATTTAACATATTGTTTTTGAATTTTACTAATTATATTATATTATTAAAATTTTATAATTTTAATTTTTCATTAAAATTATTATATATTCATTTTATTGTGAAATAATATTTATGTGAATATTTAATGTTTATTTAATTTTAAAGTATTTGTTATGGAATCGATAGTTTGTTTATTTAATTTTTAATTTTTAAAATAAAAAATGAAGTTATTCTAGAGAGAGAAACTAAAGTAAAGAAAATGAAAAATAGTGATATATAAAGTAATTTCCATATATTTTTTTGCTGAGCATTGCGTGTTACCTATCTGTCTTTGCCTTCTCTTCCCTTCTCTCAAAGCAAACCCTTAAATCCCATCTGTCTGTTCCCCCCTCTCTCTCTCTCTCTAACCCAATTTCCCAATTAAAAACCATCAATTTTAAGAGACGATAACATAGAGGTTAGAGAGAGAAAGCTCAGGTATTTTGGTTAATCCTGTAATTTCGGTTTCGATCTCGGGGCTATTCTTGATTTTTGCATTTTTCTTATCGATTTTAAATTTGGCTCTGTTTCATTTTCTTTTTTCTTTTACCTTTCGTTTTCACCATCTTCTCTTTCGATTCTTCTCGTTTTCAATCTTTTCTTTCTCCAGTTTTGTCTGGAACTTAGGGTTTCGCTTTTTTCTTTTTGTGTTTTCTTTTTGGATTTTGTTGTGATCTTGAATTTTTTTTATTGGGTTTTTGATGGCGAACGATTATCATCAGCGCAATTTTGGGGTGAGGATTGTTGGGTTTCTCTTCTTTTTCTATGTTTCATTGGATGAGATTAGAATTATTCGTATATTTGATATGGGTCGAAATGGGCAATGTTAATTTGATCCATTAATTCGGTGTAATTGGATTAAAGGGTTGTCTTTAATTTGCATAAATTTATGAATATTGCATGAATTTGATTGTGAAATGTTTTGGTATAATTGCTACATTTTATCAGATACTGATACCCACGTTCCTGCTTACTTAGATTATCATCGGTGATGTTATGTTTTTATTTGAATGATGGGTTTGATGAAATATCGTATATATTGTAATTTGTTAATTGCTGGGTTGTCTTTTTGATTTCACGATTCAATTATTAGGTTTTGGTGCTGAGTTTAGCTTGAATATTTTGTGGGTATAATTCAGGCACATGCACCTTCTTCTGATTACTATAAATTGGAGAAAACAAGTGCTGTAGACGATTCATCTTTGAGGAGGAGAGACAAGATGCGCCGGTGGCTCTGTTGTACCTGTCAAGTTGAGGAGTCATACCCAACGCGTGAGGATGAACACCCAAGAAGCCCAAAGCACTATCCAGATGGTACATTCTGTTAATCTTATCCTTTTCAAGCTGAGTTGTGTGTTAGGTCTATCTTAAATTTATTAGTGCTTATTATCAAGGTGTAACATGTGTAGTTCCTGGTTTAATTTCATTGCTGAAAATAAGCTGTTAGGTTGTCTGGGTGTTCACTAAACATTGTGGAATTGTTAAATTCAATGATATGAGAGCAAAATATTAAAGTGTGGAAATTAAGTTTGAAAATAAGTCTAGTTTCTTGTTTATCAATTTGAGTAAATGTGTTAACATTTGTGCACTCAAAAGCAAATATTTGGTCCCAGTACTGATATTTGTTCTTTTGCAAAACAAATTAGATTATGCCTGTCTATCCAGGGTCTAGCTAATCCTTACCTCCATGAGATTGCTCTTGTCCCCGTTACATTAGAGTTATTACTGGCATTACGTCTTGCTGCAATGGCTAAAATGCTAGACTTGTCAATGCTGACTTTGGCATGTCACTCATTGCCAATTGCTGAATTATTTAAGGTGCATTTCTCTAATTTACCTAACATTTGGGCTTTGAGTTGTGAATTTAATTTTGTGAGTCAAAATGGATGCACTAATAGTCTGCAAATCAAATGTAACTTTGCAAAGACAAGTGCTACAGAATCACTTTTTATTTACATAAAGATTGCAAGAGTTTATATATGGATTTTGTGATTAGGTAATAAAAAAGAGCAGAAGCAAGTAATTGGTATTATTTCTTGGTAGACTTCAAAATAAATAATGTGAAATGAAGTCCGCATCATATGATTCTTTATGTCCTACTTTATCTAATTTTTTCTTTGGATCTTTCATGGTTGTGCTCCTGAAATGCCCCTTTTTTTTCTTTTTAAAATGTCAGGAAACCCTACAAAAGGCCCAAAGGTAGCTGCTCCAGTCAAATCTGAAGTGCAGAAGGAAGCACCTCCAATTGAAGTGCCTGCATTGTCTTTGGATGAATTGAAAGAGAAGACTGACAATTTTGGTTCAAAAGCATTGATCGGTGAAGGATCCTACGGAAGAGTCTATTATGCTAATTTAGATAATGGGAAAGCTGTTGCTGTTAAAAAGCTTGATGTTGCATCTGAACCCGAGTCGAATGTTGAATTTTTAACTCAGGTGTGTTTGCAATTTGGAGGGGGAAAACCATTTCTTATTTATTGTTCTTATGTATATATATATATACATGCACACATATATTCTATTTTATTGCCTTTGGAGAAGCCTGATAATATGTCTTTCTTTTCTTTTTAATTTCAGGTTTCCATGGTCTCAAGACTGAAGCATGAAAATGTTGTGGAGTTACTTGGTTACTGTGTTGAAGGAAATCTGCGAGTGCTTGCGTATGAATTTGCAACAATGGGATCTCTCCATGACATATTGCATGGTCTGAGCTTGTTTTGTCTCCTTATCATTCACATTGTATGACCTAACCAAAATTTTGATTTGATAATGTGATTGATTAACTTTGTCTTTGATATATGACAGGCAGAAAAGGAGTTCAAGGGGCACAACCAGGTCCCACTCTTGACTGGATGCAGCGTGTGAGAATTGCAGTTGATGCAGCTAGGGGATTGGAGTACTTACACGAGAAAGTTCAGCCTGCCATTATACACAGAGATATCAGATCAAGCAATGTGCTTCTGTTTGAAGACTTCAAAGCCAAGGTTGCAGATTTTAACCTTTCAAATCAGGCTCCTGACATGGCTGCACGCCTTCATTCTACTAGGGTTTTGGGAACCTTCGGTTATCATGCTCCAGAGTAATGCTTCCTCAACAACCTTTCTTTTTTCTTGTTTGTTTGGCTGTCATGCTTAAGAGTTTTTTAATGTGCTTATGTGCTTATGCCTACTGGTTACTATGTGCAAAATATTGGGAGCAAGCACTGTTACATTATGGAAATTAAGTAAGATTATTTGATATTTTTTCTTGGACATGGATACCTCCATAATCCTATATAGATACGAGGATGTGTCTTATGTTATAGTGCTGACTTTGTAATTTTAACATAAAAATGCATGTGCCTAACTACTGTATGAGTTTTCAGGATAGCTATAGATGGTGAAGCCATTATTATGAAATCAGTACTAATATTTAATTGCTTGAAGATTATTTTGTAGTATCATAATTTCAATACAATTGACATGAATGGACATGCCCTCAAATGTGAAGTATTCCAAATTTTTGTTCTCTTCCACTTTTGCTTTTGGTCCATTATATTGTGATCTGTCATTTGAAACTAAGTGGTGGGTAGTTAGATATTATCAAAAAACAAAGAAATGATGGTAAATAAATGAAAGATGATTTAAGATAAAAGACTGGCATTGATTTTATTTTTACAGAATTTGATGTGCTTGTATTCAGTGGCGGATGTAGGTGGGGGCACGTGGGGTCCCCTTCCCCCCTCTTCTTCCATCAATCATATACATATATATATATACACACACGAAGTTGTATTTTGTGCATGTATATTGTCCTTCTTTCAAAGTCATATTATGTGTGTATATTGCCCCCCGTTCTAGCGTGTGTGTATGTGTATACATTACTTATTTATTTATATATTTTTATATATATTATATTATTTATTTAGTTATATATTTATAAATATATTTTAATATATAATATATATTATATATTATATTAAATTTTTACAATATATATTAAATTAATAAATCTATATATTTATTATCTTTAATTATTTTCAATTTGTATTCTAAAATTGATATTAATAATTATTTTATAATTTAATTATGAATTGGATTTAAAAATTTTGTGATTAGATTAGCAAAAAATATTTTAGATTAATCATTTTGCAAAAAATATTCTATCATATAAATTTATTAAAAAATAATTAGCTTAAATATTTTTTAAATAACTTAAAAATATATAAATATTATTTAAAAATATATATATTATATAATTTTCAAAATAATATTTAAATATTAAAATAAAATGATAAAAATTTAATATTTAAATATTTAATATAAAAATAAAATAAAATATTAATATTAATATCAACTATTTATATTAATTTTTTAATATTAAAATAAAATTAAATATAAATTTACCTATAATTTTTTTCGCTTAAAAATTTTGCCCCCCCTTAAAAATAATCCTGGTTCCGCCACTACTTGTATTCACACTTCTCCTGTGGTTTATGTTGTAACTTTATTAACTTTTGGTTTTATATTGAAATATGATAAAATTGGTCCTAGTTCAGGTTATGAACTTGGTTGTGCTTTCTACGGCGGTGGTGATATGCTCTGTTCGTTGATTACTGCAATGTGCCTGAAACCCTCTTATTTTAGTTTAATTTCTTTGGCGGCCTTTCTTTTTGGTGGTGATATTTGTCTGAATTTGTGTTTTAGTTTGTTTATGTTGGTCTATCTAGACTTAGTTGAAGAATTCAGTTCCTACAATTAGATTTATATGCTTTGGTGATTGAGAATGTTATATCATTAAAGATACATAGTTGGTGAATCATTAATTTGTTTGTGGATAAAGGCTGAGTTGAGTTAAGCGTACATCTTTGGTGAGTCTTCAATCAATAATAGAGATGTATATGTGATACACATTGCAGATGTTCTCAGAATCATTTCAATCTCCTAACTGCTCTTTCCTGTGAAGTTTTTTATGCAAGGGCTACTGCTTATCAGAACTTGTGTTCTTCCGAACATGCACTTTAACATTTGGATATTGCATCCTTATTTTACCTTGTCTTTGTATCACATCTAAAATTTACTTCTTTTGTGGAAAATTGCTGTGATAACATTCTTAAGTGTGTGTGTGTGATCAAGCTCTGACACACTCTTGAAAATTGCATCTTAAACTATTTTTTTATTTTTCCAAAAAAAAATAATAATAATAATTGCTTTTGATAAGCCATTGTTTTGAAAAAGCTGGAGAATTTAACTTTTCCAGAACTCTAGTTTCCTAAACCCTGTAAAGTCCAAAAACAGCTTACTAAAAGCACTTTGAACTTTTAATATCAAATGGACGTAAGTGTCATTTCCACTTTCCAGTAAAAGCCAGACAGAACAATACAGAAATTTGACTGCTCTGAGGTGTAGGATTCATTTAATTCCAGCTGTTCGTAAGAAGTTATACTCTTACATATATGTTGACATTATTACGTCACATGTCCTTCTCTTTTGATCTCAATCATTGCTGTTTTCTTCTTTAAACAATGTTTGTGGTGGATGCGTGACTTCTACTGTTCCACAGATATGCAATGACTGGACAATTGACACAGAAGAGTGATGTGTATAGTTTTGGAGTGGTTCTTCTGGAACTTCTAACTGGGAGGAAACCTGTTGATCACACCATGCCACGGGGACAGCAGAGTCTTGTAACTTGGGTGAGTTACTGCCATTTTTCTTTCAATATTATTATTTCTCTTATTATTAACATCTTTCCATTCTTTTTCAGATGTTAGATATCTTTGACTCAAAATTGTGCTTTTTGTTAGGCTACTCCAAGACTAAGTGAAGACAAAGTTAAACAGTGTGTGGATCCGAAGTTGAAGGGAGAATATCCTCCAAAAGGAGTGGCCAAGGTATTATCTTTTTATATTTCTACCCTTGATATGCGAGTTAGTTACTGATATTGTGATGGTTTGGCATTTTTCAGTTGGCGGCTGTTGCTGCATTATGTGTGCAATATGAAGCTGAGTTCCGTCCAAATATGAGCATTGTTGTTAAGGCACTTCAACCACTTTTGAAGCCCCCGGCCCCTGCTGCTACTGCTCCAGAGACCTAACGGAAAAGCAAAGAAGAGAGTTTCTACAGCTTGTGCACAGTGTGGCTACTTTGCTTGCGGAGTTGTTGGGTTAACTCTACATATATTTTTTGATTGTTAGTGATGTGTAGGTTGGGATTGGGCTACTTATTAACATCGCTGATATATCTGTGTCTGTTGCTTAATGGTATTGCACCAGGCTGCTGCTGATTCTTTTTTTCTTTTCTTCTGAGTTATAAAATCAACTGTTGGGGAATGGGTTGCTCGGTGGATGTATTACTATTGTTTGCTTTCAATGGATCCCTGTGTGTTCGTCGGCAATGCTGCTCCTATATTTATTCTAAATTTTCTATTTTGTTTTTTAAGTTTCTGATTTCAGCTATTGGGTTCTGAGTCATGAAACTATATATTTTTTTTATTTTAATTGTTGGTGATAAATATTTGATTATACGTTTTTAACCCAAATGTATAGCACTCATATTGGAAATTGAGTTAGATTGTCAGATGTGATTTCTGTTTTACGAGCTAATTCCCCATTAATGGATGAATATGTTTTTGTCCTTCGAAGTGAACATAAACTTGTAGGATCCTCCAATTCTGCAACTTACCATTTCCTCTGAAAAAGTGTGGGAAGATTATTTGCTTCAATTTCTTTGTTAGATTAACGATACAGTGAAAATACTTGGTTTTAAAATTATAGTAAATAACAAGAGTATAATTATGTATTTTATATTATATTTACATAAAGAAATAATTTATATATTAATATATAATTTGTATATAAAAAATAATATCATATATGTAAATATATACAATATTAAAATTTTTCATATTTATATATTATAAAAATATTTATAATAAGTTATAATTTTTTTGAATTGATTCAGATTTGATCAAAGAAATAATTTAAATATTAATTTTTAATTTTATTACTTTAATTAAAAAATTAAAAATAATAATTTGAATACAAAATAATAAGTAAAAATTTAGTACTTATTAAATTGTTTTGGGCAGAAACAAAAAAAAATTATAAAATTTAACTAAAAATAATATGATTAAAGAGAAATAAAAAATTTGCGGAAGGATAAATAACTATATTAAAATTTATATTAAGTTGGTATAATAAAAATATTTTTAAATAGATAAAAAATATAATTAAAATAAAGTGAAATAATAAAAAATTATAAATCAAATTATAATAATAATATGTTCACTTTAAATTATTTTTAAAATAATTAAATTTATATTGCCCATAAAAAATGTTAAAATATAATAATAATAATAATAATAATAATAATAATAATAATAATAATAAAGTTTAAAAATTTAAAAAAGTCATTATTCTAAGAATTAATTCATAAAATTCACTAAAAATTAAAATAAAAATTTAAGAAGCTATTTTTATTGAAATAATAATAATAATAATATAGCTTATGAGTTAAAAAGGAAAAATAAAATCAATTAAGTTTAAAAACATGGACTCAAAATATAAATTTTAATATTTTAGGTATAAAAAAGAAGAAGATTAAACAAAATATATAGTTAAAATAAGGATAGTCTTGCACTGAACTCAAGGTAAAAAATTTCCATATAATAGCTACTTGAGATAATGCCTTACGCAAAAACATAGACGAACAAAAAAAAAGAAATTGAAAAAATAGGGGTAAAATAGAAAAAAAAATCTCTAGTTTAATAGGAAATCTACTGCCATAAGAAAACCATGTTCCTTATAGCAGTTTTAATATATATATATATATTATTATTATTAACCCTGGATTGAGAATGAATTTAATAATTTGGATTGTAAAAGCATTAATATGTTTAGTGTGAAAGTTGAACTAAATCAAAACAAGTAAAACAAAAAATAATTGAAATTATAAAAATAAAATGTATAAATACATATTAAAGACGTTCTTCTGATATCAAAATGCTTTTATTTGATAATACCTTTAAAATATCATCTTTACATTTTGCAACTAATTTTTTTGTTGTGAGACTTGGCAATTAAACAGCCTTTAATAGTATTTTAACATTTTTTATTTCATTATTGTAAAATATTTTACAACTTGAATGTGCATCACTCAAATTTACTTATATAAGTTAACATATATATATATATATATAAAGAAAATTAGTAATTTCACTTTATTGCAAAACAAAATTGATACAAGAATACAAAATACGAAAGGCAGTAGTAAAAACTTTGATGTAAAATTCATACAATGTGAAGCAATGATTGTTACTACAAGTTTTCGCTTTCCATCTTATCGGTCATAATTCCCAATAAACAAAGATCACAAGAAAAATAACTACATAAATTCTATGGTGACTTCGGTTATGATGTTATTAAATATATATCACTATTCGCTAGCATTTTTTAGCATGAAAAGTTAAATATCATTGATAAAATAAGGGATTGCATACTGTTATAAACCAAAATACAAAAATGAAGCATAAACCAAACAACTATTATATAGAATAACACCTCAATCACATGTCTCTAACATCTATGGCAAGGAACAAAGCCTTGAAATTACTTTCAAACAAGCACAAGTTCACAAGAAAAGGGATAGAATCCTTAATAGATCAAACACCCCAATCATTCTCAAATAATGAATAAAATGATGGAATAGAAAGACCATATATTCTAAAACGAGGTAGAGGAGGAGGTAGTAGCTTAGAAAAAACATGGGAAAAGAGTTAAATAAAAAAGACATTATAAATCACAGAAAAACCACGTTTCTCAAACATAAAGAACAAAGCAATGAAACAAGGGAAGACCGCTCCTACAGAATCTTCAAAAAAAACCGAAAGTTGAATGGTATGCTTCTGAAGAGGATAACCTTGAGGTCTCAAAATAAACATTCGAAGCTAAGCACATATAGATAATCGAAAATATTAAATCATAGCAGTAAGAAAAAAAAATAACCCTTGAAATCACACACTCCTTTTGATGATGATTATCAGAATCTGTAATATCCCAAAGTATACCCTATAAATTTTGAAATAATTATTGTTTTATTTGAATTAAATATATTTGTTTATATGGAAAGAGAAAAGAGATAAGGGGAGAGTGTATATGTTGTATATATTGAGATATATACAACATATACAAGTTAAAGAGATGAAAGTCAAAGGAAGATATTTAATTATTTTGATTTAATGAAATTAATTAATTGGAAATGGAATTAAATATTTGGAAATTTAGTTAGTGGAAGTGGAAGAAGATATTTGAATATTTTAATAGTTAATTGCTTGGTGGAGAAGGTTTTGAGGAGATGAGTGGTTGAGAGAGTTTGACTTGGTTTTCTTTGTTTTCTTTCTTTCTTTCTTTCTTCGTGTATCTTCTTCTTCTTCTTCTCCTTTTCTATGTTGGCCGGCAACTCCATGGCAAGAGAGCAAGAGAGAGATTTGATCTTCCAAACTCAAGATTGAAGGAGGTTTTCAATTGATCAAGTTGGAAATTTAAGAGTTTCTTCAACTTTGGTAAGTTTTTCACTTGATTCTTTGATTTTCTTTGAGTTTGTGAGTTGAGATTGTGGTTGATATGTGTTTGTTTGATTGTGATGTATTTGAGAATGTTTAGTTCTATTGATTTTGGATTTTGGGGTTGGATTGAAGGAAAGAGTAAGTTTGTTGGAAGAGAAAGTGTTGTGGTTGTGTTTTGGGTTTGTGGTGATGATTATGATTTGTGTTTGATGTAAGTTTTGAGTTGTTCTGGTATTTTTGCAAGTTGATTACGGTTTTGGGTGTGTTTAGTTAAGTTGGTTTGGAGTGGATAATGGTGGAAGTAAGTGGTTTGTTGGATGTGTTGTTGATGTTGCCGGAATCTGGATTTTTGGCCTGACACGCCCATGAGCACGGCCAGGTCTTTAGGCGTGTCAATGGTTCTGTGTTCTTGGATGAGTGACACGATCAGTAACACGCCCGTGTTGTTGAACGTGTCATAGTTACTGTGTTGGGGAAGAATTGACACGGCCATGAGCACGCTCATGTTGTTGGACGTGTCAATATTTCTGTGAGACAGAATGTATTACACGTCCAGTGACACGCCCGTGGTTCTGAGCGTGTCAAAGCTTCTGTGTTGTGGAGTTAGGGCACGGTCAGGGACACGCCCGTGTTGTTGAGCGTGTCATGGTTAGAGTTGCCCTAGTTGGTTCTTAGTCTTATTGTCTCATGTGTATCTCTAAGTAAGTGTGTATCATCCCTTTTGGATTAGGTCTTGAAGAGATTGAGTTGCCCTAATTCAAGTGGTGAAGAATTCTTGGAAGAGGAGTTTAGTGTTGTGTGAATTGCTTTTAAGGTAAGTATAAACCATACATTATTGCATATATTATATGATCTTGAGACTTAACACATTTGGTTGTAAATGTGTTAAGTAACCTATTGCATTGTTGATGTATATGAATAATGTTATGTTTTGCATAATGTGAACTTGGTGGAATGTATGTTGAAGATTCTAAGTATATAATGATATGATGAAATATGAAATGTGAAAGTTATGATAATCATTTAAAATGTATGTTCAATGCAATTGTTTATGAATACTTTAATGATGAATTGCCTTAATGTGAATTGAAATATGATGAGGTGTGAAGCCATTGTGTTGGCTATGGTATTGCAAATGAAATAATTGGGGCATGGTTGCCTATTGATTGAGGAATATGAAATGGATTGAGAAAGAAATTGATAAATAGATAAATGAAATAACTGTGTGCTTAATATGTTATTCAATTTTTAGAGTTATGAGTTTGGCGGCATGCCTATGAATCACTGGATAGGTGAAAAGACCGGGTCGTAAGCCGATTCCAGTTGAGAAATGTGAAATATGATATTTTTGGGGTGAAAAGACTGGGTTGTAAACCTTAAAACAGTAACAGTCTTGCCGGGTTGAGGATCTCCTCGAGTTTAGTCGGGTTGAGGTCCAAGAGACTGGGTCTGTTACAATTGTTATAGTAACAGTCTTGCCGGGTTGAGGATCTCCTCGAGTTTAGCCGGGTTGAGATCCAAGAGACTGGGTCTGTTATGCTATCCATGGATATATATATATATATATATCGCCTACGGGCTTGATGATTGAGATTATGGACCAAAACAGTTACTCTGAACTTTGAATATCATATTAAATTCCTTTTTGGGCCCATGTGTGACTTTGTTCAGATGTGATTCATGAATAATGATACAATTAAATAATATAATGAAATGTAATGTTATGAAATGTAGTATTTTGATTATGATCTATATTGCTTGAAAGCATGACATTGGCATTGCATCAAAGCATAGTACTTTGGTTTATACCACTAAGCCGTGGGCTTAGTGCGATTGTGATTCATCGTGCAGGTAACAGGGTAGAACCAGAGAGTTCAGCTAGACCTTGTTGAGTTTAGAGCTAGAAGTTTTGATTTTGGACTTAAAGATCAGAGACCTCTGCCAAACATGTATATATTTTATGTTTTTTGTAAAATTTGATCTGATCGTATATGTACTTGTAAATACCACTACATTTTTCTGCTGTGTATTAAATAAACGTTTTATCTATTATACTTATAGTATGCTTAAAGAACTATTTTGTTTGTAAAGTAAACCATAGCACTCCTGTATTCGGTATACGTATATTATAGGTATAGTTGTGTGGAGTGTGCGTATACAGGGTATAGAGGTGTTACAATTATTTTGGTATCAGAGCCTAGGTTTGAGATTCTCAACCTAGGTAAAATGTAAGAAAAAGAAATATTTTGATTTTAAAAGTTGGTTTTTGAATAAGATACATGTTTTGGTATTGGCAGTCTCTGATCTTTAAAGAGGTATATTCTGCTGTGTTTGCAGTTATAGGTAGAGATGGCGTCTCAGTCATGTCAGTCCGTAGAAGCTAGTGCCGAGAGTGTAGCTCCTAAAGAGGGTAGAGATGGGGCTAGGGTTGAGAGAGCTGGAGAGGCACCTGCTCCTGTGCCAGAGAGATCAGCTGTTGATGAGGTTCCGCTGATTTGGTTACGGCATGTGGTAGAATTGTTGAGACAAGCTCCAGTACAGCAGCCACTGCCACCACAGCTTCAAGTGCCAGTGAGACATTATGATAAACTGAGAAAGTATGGGGCTGAGGATTTCTTGGGTACTACAGATCCTGCGGTAGCTGAGCAGTGGTTGGATAGAGTACAGAGGGTATTTATCTAGTTGCAAGCTACTCCTGAAGAGAAATTTAATTATGCTAGATCCTTATTGCAGAAGGATGCTTATGATTGGTGGAAGACGGTTCCTCATGCCATGGATGATCCACCAACATTGTTGTATAGTGATTTTCTGAGGGAGTTTGAGCAGAAATATACCCCGAGGGAGTATAAGGATGTTAAGAAGATGGAATTTTTGAATCTCAGGCAAGAGAACCGGACAGTGACAGAGTATGAGATAGAGTTCATCCGGTTGAGTTACTATGCCGGTGGGATTATTTCAGACGAGATTGACCGGTGTAGGAGATTTGAGGAGGGATTGAGGCCCTCTATTATGTGCATTGTGGCTGGTTCCCGGTATCAGGACTTTTCTCAATTGGTTGCAGCAGCTAGAAGTGTTGAGAGAGCACAGGGTATTGCAGCAGCTGCTACCGAGGAGGAGACCAGGGTTAGGAGATCCCAGTTTGAGGCAGGGTCTTCATCTATAAAGAGAGGCAGAGGAAGTTTTATCTTGAGAGTCAGTAGGAGCCAGAGGCAGTCGAGTAGGTCAGTTCAGTATCAGAGGCAGAGACCGAGACCTACAGTTTCTGTAGCGAGTGCTCCGACTCCAGTGATTCAGAGATCTACTCCGCCTGTATGTGTTCTTTGTAGTAGGAACCATGGAGGTGTTTGTTGGAAGATTGGTAGATCAACTGGGTGTTTCAGATGTGGGTCGCCCGATCAGTTCATTAGAGAGTGTCCTGAGATGCAGGAGCATAGGCAGACAGATTCTGCAATTTCTCGACCTAGTGTCAGCAGAGGTGGTCGAGGGGGCAGAGGTTTCAGTAGAGGTGGTCGACTTGGGATCAGTCAGAGAGGAGGTTCTACATTCGGAGGCAGTAGGCCAGATGAGGCTGGGTCTTCTCAGAGAGTGTATGTGATGCAGAGGCAGCCAGATGCTTCAGCAGTTATAGCGGGTACATTTTCTTTATTTGGCATTTCAGTTCTTGCTTTGATTGATCCAGGATCTACTCATTCATACATAAGTGCATCTATCTTGCCTGTGTCTGAATTTCATTCAGAGTCCTTAGGATTTGATGTTTTGGTGACAAATCCTTTAGGACATAATGTTGTGGTGAGTAAGGTACATCGAGATAGTCCAGTTGTGGTGCAAGGAGAGGATTTTTTGGGTGATTTGATTGAAATGCCTTTTAAGGAGTATGATTTAATCTTAGGCATGGATTGGTTGTCTAAGCATGGAGCTGTGGTAGACTGTCAAAAGAAATGTGTTACCCTGAGAACTGTTGATGGTAGAAATATGTTGGTATCTAGTGAGCAGAGACAACTTGCATCCTTGTTTGTTTCAGCTGTTACACCTAGGAAGTTGATTAGAAAAGGGTGTGATGCTTACCTTGCTCATGTTGTGGATACCAGAGTAGTGGGTTCTCAACTTGATAGTATACCCACAGTTGCGGAGTTCCCAGATGTGTTTCCTAAGGAGTTGCCAGGGTTACCCCCTGAGAGAGAGGTTGAGTTTGGTATCGAATTGTTACCTGGTACTACTCCCATCTCTATTACTCCTTATCGAATGGCACCTGCTGAGTTGAGAGAATTAAAGGTGCAGTTGTAGGAGTTGTTAGATAAAGGGTTTGTTCGCCCTAGTATTTCTCCGTGGGGAGCTCCTGTTTTGTTTGTGAAGAAGAAGGATGGTACTTTAAGGTTGTGCATCGATTATAGGCAATTGAACAAAGTGATTATTAAGAATAAATATCCATTACCTAGAATTGATGATCTCTTTGATCAATTGAAGGGAACAGCAGTGTTTTCTAAGATTGATTTGAGATCAAGGTACAATCAGTTGAGAGTTAGAGCTGAAGATATTTCTAAGACAGCTTTTCGCACAAGGTATGGGCATTATGAGTTTTTAGTGATGCCTTTTGGGTTGACGAATGCACTTGCAGCTTTCATGGATTTGATAAATAGGGTGTTTAGGCCCTATCTAGATCAGTTTGTGGTGGTCTTTATTAATGATATTTTGGTGTATTCGCGTAATAAGGAGGAGCATGACAAGCATCTGCGGATTATATTGTAGATCTTGAGAGAGAAGCAATTGTATGCTAAGCTGTCAAAGTGTGAGTTTTGGCTTGATCAAGTGACTTTTCTCGGTCATATAATTTCAGCAAATGGGATAAGAGTTGATCCGAGTAAAGTTGAGGCTATTTTGAATTGGAGTCCACCAAAATCTGTGACTGAAATTAGAAGTTTTCTGGGTTTGGCAGGCTATTATCGACGGTTTGTGAAAGGTTTTTCTTTATAGCTACTCCACTCACCAGATTGCTTCGAAAAGGAGTTAGATTTGTGTGGACAGATCAGTGTCAAGCTAGTTTTGAGCAGTTGAAAGAGATGTTGACTCAAGCGCCTGTTCTTGCTTTACCTATGGAAGATAAACCATATGTGATTTACAGTGATGCTTCACATAATGGTTTAGGTTGTGTTTTGATGCATGAGGGTCAAGTTATAGCTTATGCTTCTCGGCAGTTGAAGCCGCATGAGCTTAATTATCCGACACATGATGTGGAGTTAGCAGCCATAGTTTTTGCTTTGAAGATTTGGCGACACTACTTGTATAGAGAGAAATATTTTATTTATATGGATCATAAGAGTTTGAAATATTTGGGAGTTCAAAGGGAGTTGAATCTTTGGCAAAGGCGATGGTTGGAATTGATTAAAGACTACGACTGTTTGATCGATTATCATCCTGGCAAGGCGAATGTTGTTGTTGATACCTTGAGTCGGAAGTCTTTGGCAGGTTTGACTGTTTATTCGCTCTCGTTGCTTGTTGAGTTGAGAGCGTTGCATGCTAGTTTTGAATCATGTGATGATGGTGCGTTGTTGGCCTAGCTGCAGTTGAAACCGGTATTGTTGGATCAGATTAAAGAGGCTCAATTGGTTGATGAGAAAATTCAGAAGATTGTTTCAGATTGCCAAAATGGGGAGAGCCGAGAATTTCATGTGAAAGAAGATGGTAGCCTTTGGTTCAAGAATAGATTGTGTGTTTCTGATGATACAAGATTGAGAAAGATTATTTTAGAAGAAGCACATCAGTCGGTTTTTGCTATGCACCTTGGTAATACTAAAATGTATCATGATTTGAAGCAACATTATTGGTGGTCAGTTATGAAGAGAGACATAGCGAAGTTTGTATCTAAGTGTCTCACTTGTCAGAGGGTGAAAGCTGAGCATCAAGTTCCTACAGGGTTGCTTCAACCTTTATCAGTGCTTGAATGGAAATGGGAGAGAGTGACAATGGATTTTGTGTCTGGTTTGCCTTTGACACAGAGGAAGCATGATGCTATCTGGGTGATTGTTGATAGATTGACAAAGACAGCTCATTTCCTTCCGATTCGGATGGATTATTCTCTTGAGAGGTTAGTTGAGCTGTATGTTTGTGAAATAGTGAAGTTGCATGGAGTCCCAATTTCTTTAGTGTCTGATCGAGATCCCCGGTTTACTTCGAGGTTCTGAAAGAGTTTACATGGTGCTTTGGGTTCTCGATTGCACTTTAGCACTGCTTTTCATCCGCAGACAGATGGGCAGTCAGAGAGAGTGATACAGATTATAGAGGATATGTTGAGGAGCTGTGTCATTGATTTCTCTGGAAGTTGGGACAGATTCTTGCCGCTTGTGGAATTTGCTTACAACAACAGTCATCAATCTAGTATCGGAATGGCACCATTTGAAGCATTGTATGGTAGAAGATGTAGGACGCCGCTATGTTGGAATGAAGCTGGAGAAGGCAAGTTAGTTGGCCCTGATTTGATTAAAGAAATAGAAGAGAAAGTAAAGATAATTCGGGATCGGTTGAAAGCAGCTTCAGATCGACAAAATTCTTACTCAGATTTGAAGAGGAGAGACATAAAATTTGATGTTGGAGATAAGGTATTTTTGAAAGTGTCTCCTTGGAAAAAGATTTTGAGATTTGGTCGAAGAGGGAAGCTGAGTCCTCGTTTTATTGGACCGTATGAGATATTAGACAGAGTTGGACCAGTTGCTTATCGACTTGCTTTGCCGCCTGAGTTGGATAGAATCCACAATGTCTTCCATGTTTCTATGCTACGGAGGTATAGATCAGACCCATCTCATGTTCTGCCAGTTGAATCTATTAAGGTGAATCCAGATCTGACATTTGAAGAAGAACCAGTTGCTATTTTGGCATATGAAGTGAAAGAATTGAGGAATAAGAAAGTACCACTTGTGAAGGTTCTTTGGAAGAATCATGGTAGATAAGAATCAACTTGGGAGAATGAGCAAGCGATGCGAGATCAGTATCCTCAAATGTTTCAGACTTGATATCAAGTAATTTCGAGGATGAAATTTCTTTTTAGAGGGGGAGAATTGTAATATCCCAAAGTATACCCTATAAATTTTGGAATAATTGTTGTTTTATTTGAATTAAATGTATTTGTTTATATGGAAAGAGAAAAGAGATAAGGGGAGAGTGTATATGTTGTATATATTGAGATATATACAACATATACAAGTTAAAGAAATGAAAGTCAAAGGAAGATATTTAATTATTTTGAATTAATGAAATTAATTAATTGGAAATGGAATTAAATATTTGGAAATTGAGTTAGTGAAAGTAAAAGAAGATATTTGAATATTTTGGTGGAGAGGGTTTTGAGGAGATGAGTGGTTGAGAGAGTTTGACTTGGTTTTCTTTGTTTTCTTTCTTTCTTTCTTTCTTCGTGTATCTTCTTCTTCTTCTCCTTTTCTGTGTTGGTCGGCAACTCCATAGCAAGAGAGCAAGAGAGAGATTTGATCTTCCAAACTCAAGATTGAAGGAGGTTTTCAAGTGATCAAGTTGGAAATTTAAGAGTTTCTTCATCTTTGGTAAGTTTTCCACTTGATTCTTTGATTTTCTTTGAGTTTGTGAGTTGAGGTTGTGGTTGATATGTGTTCATTTATTGTGATGTATTTGAGAATGTTTAGTTCTATTGATTTTGGATTTTGGGGTTGGATTGAAGGAAAGAGTAAGTTTGTTGGAAGAGAAAGTATTGTGGTTGTGTTTTGGGTTTGTGGTGATGATTATGATTTGTGTTTGATGTATGTTTTGAGTTGTTTTGGTATTTTTGCAAGTTGATTATGGTTTTGGGTGTGTTTAGTTAAGTTGGTTTGGAGTGGATAATGGTGGAAGTAAGTGGTTTGTTGGATGTGTTGTTGATGTTGCCGGAATCTAGATTTTTGGCCTGACACGCCCATGAGCACGGCCAGGTCTTTAGGCGTGTCAATGGTTCTGTGTTCTTGGATGAGTGACACGATCAGTAACACGCCCGTGTTGTTGAATGTGTCATAGCTACTGTGTTGGGGAAGAATTGACACGGCCATGAGCACGCTCATATTGTTGGACGTGTCAATATTTCTGTGAGACAGAATGTATTACACGTCCAGTGACACGCCCGTGGTTCTGAGCGTGTCAAAGCTTCTGTGTTGTGGAGTTAGGGCACGGTCAGGGACACGCCCGTGTTGTTGAGCGTGTCATGGTTAGAGTTGCCCTAGTTGGTTCTTAGTCTTATTGTCTCATGTGTATCTCTAAGTAAGTGTGTATCATCCCTTTTGGATTAGGTCTTGAAGAGATTAAGTTGCCTTAATTCAAGTGGTGAAGAATTCTTGGAAGAGGAGTTTAGAGTTGTGTGAATTGCTTTTAAGGTAAGTATAAACCATACATTATTGCATATATTATATGATCTTGAGACTTAACACATTTGGTTGTAAATGTGTTAAGTAACCTATTGCATTGTTGATGTATATGAATAATGTTATGTTTTGCATAATGTGAACTTGGTGGAGTGTATGTTGAAGATTCTAAGTATATAATGATATGATGAAATATGAAATGTGAAAGTTATGATAATCATTTAAAATGTATGTTCAATGCAATTGTTTATGAATACTTTAATGATGAATTGCCTTAATGTGAATTGAGATATGATGAGGTGTGAAGCCATTGTGTTGGCTATGGTATTGCAAATGAAATAATTGGGGCACGGTTGCTATTGATTGAGGAATATGAAATGGATTGAGAAAGAAATTGATAAAGAGATAAATGAAATAATTGTGCTTAATATGTTATTCAATTTTCAAATTCTGAGTTTGGCGGCATGCCTATGAATCACTGGATAGGTGAAAAGACCGGGTCGTAAGCCGATTTCAGTTGAGAAATGTGAAATATGTGAAATATGATGTTTTTGGGGTGAAAAGATTGGGTCTTAATCCTTAAAAACAGTAACAATCTTGCCGGGTTGAGGATCTCCTCGAGTTTAGTTGGGTTGAGGTCCAAGAGACTGGGTCTGTTACAATTGTTATAGTAACTGTCTTGCCGGGTTGAGGATCTCCTCGAGTTTAGCCGGGTTGAGGTCCAAGAGACTGGGTCTGTTACGCTATCCATGGATAGAGATATATATATATATATTGCCTACGGGCTTGATAATTGAGATTATGGACCAAAACAGTTACTCTGAACTTTGAATATCATATTAAATTCCTTTTTGGGCCCATGTGTGACTTTGTTTAGATGTGATTCATGAATAATGATACAATTAAATAATATAATGAAATGTAATGTTATGAAATGTAGTATTTTGATTATGATCTATATTGCTTGAAAGCATGACATTGGCATTGCATCAAAGCATAGTACTATGGTTTATACCACTAAGCCGTGGGCTTAGCGCGATTGTGATTCATCGCGCAGGTGACAGGGTAGATCCAGAGAGTTCAGCTAGACCTTGTTGAGTTTAGAGCTAGAAGTTTTGATTTTGGGCTTAAAGATCAGAGACCTCTGCCAAACATGTATATATTTTATGTTTTTTGTAAAATTTGAACTGATCGTATATGTACTTGTAAATACCACTACATTTTTTCGCTGTGTATTAAATAAACGTTTTATCTATTATACTTATAGTATGCTTAAAGAACTGTTTTGTTTGTAAAGTAAACCGTAGCACTCCTGTATTTGGTATACGTATATTACAGGTATAGTTGTGTGGAGTGTGCGTATACAGGGTATAGGGGTGTTATAGAATCACCATAACCAAGACTAAAATTAGAAAGCCAATAAATTCAAATAGAAACCCATACCATAGACAAGTGAACCCATAAGATGTTGGCCTTATAACCTCTCCTTTTTAAGGCTTGGCCAGAATCTTGGCAGGAAAATCTAGAATTTTGGAGGAATTCACCATATTTGTTGAAGTTGGGCACTGATATGGCGGAGAGAGCACTGATTAGTGAAAGTGAGGAAGACGAGAAGGTCCAAATTTAGAGAGAGAGGACCCTATGGTGAGGGCGCACTACAAAAAGCACATGAATTACCAATGGAATATTTTGCCGTAACTAAAAAAAATTGCCCATAATAGTATTTATTAATAGATTACTGATAAAAATATTTTATCTGTGAAAACCTTATCTGTATTTCATTTACTAAAAAAAAATAAGCAAATAAGGATGAATTATCGACAGAATATTTTATAGTGAGAAAGATAACTGTACTGAGAGAGTGATTAATTGGTTGGTAATCACCAACATAATATCCACCAGTATATAAATGTTAGATTTTGTGCGGAGTTCAGAAGTCTTATAAAAATCTATCGCAAAGTGTTTTAAAATACTATTAATTATTTCATATTTCATCGATAAAGCAGTCGGTAAAATATTTTAAAATTCCTTTTTATTAGTAAATCTATCAGTAATTTATTTTTTTAAAATGGAATTTTTAACTTTTATATTATATTTTAATATTTGAAATTTATTAATATTTATTTGTTAATTATATTATTAATTTAATTAATTTAATATTATTATACTGTATTTAATATTTTTTATTTTATTTTATTTTATGACAATGATATATGATATATGAGATAAAAATAAATAAAAATAAAGAAATTAATAATATATCTATATAAAAATAATATACAAATAATATACAAATAATATATTAGAATAATATATACAAATAAAGAAAAGAAAAAAAAATTTATTGGATAGGTAATGGAGGCAGACCTTCAAGTAGAGCATGAGGGTTAGGAGCTGAAGATTGAGAGATTGAGGCATTAGAGGTATATTGTCACACAAATCGATCAAATTGTTCTTAAAACTCTCTTAGTATCTGATCTCTCATTGCTCACTTCCGCTCAAGTCAATCTTTCATCTTTCTTCATTTTGCTGTGAGCTGCTCCTTGTGAGGCCTTGTCCGAGTACCGACTCGGCTCACTTGAAATATGGAGCCAAAATGCTCATTTAGTTCTAGTCTTACATGGTACCGTCGCGTACAATTTCGCTCGATTTGGTAATCACGAGTTTAAAAAGATCTTTTATTTTAAAAAGAATACTCTCCTTTTTATTTTGAAAAAGAAATGGCTTTGTTTTGGAAGTTTATTAGAAAGCCACTGCCGTAAATTATTTGTTTTTGAAAAAATTAAGAAAAATAGTAACATCCTTATAATATATATATATAAAAATACATATATATGAAACAAAAGTGCTACAGTGGTTAAAAAAAACATAAAAAAAGTCTCACGTTAATTTTAAAATAAATAAATTCAAGCTTATTTAAAAATTAAAATATTATATTATACATAAATACATAAAGTAAATAATATTAATAAATATTACAAGAGTGACTCAATATTTAAAATATTATTATATGCTATATATAATACAAAAAATAATACTAATTACGTTATAGTTTTAAACTGCATAATAAATTTTTAAGAAAAATTTGTAAGAGTTTCATTTATAAAATTATTATTGTCAAATCTTGAAAATTAAAAATCTTGCAGGAAAAATACACTTCTAAAATTTAATTTTTGCAACTCTCAACTACTACAATTTAACCAATCCAAAGCAATACAACATTAATCAAATAATAATAGACAAAATAAGATACAATTTTTATATAAACATAACATTTGTAAAACTTCAATTGATTTAACAAATATAAAATAGTTGTAATTATAAAACCATAATATATTGAGTGTAAAAACTATACATGATATGCAGCACCAGTGTGAATGGTCTTGTGATACTTACTAAATTTAAGTAAAGAAATATTCTCCTTTAAGTAAATCTTAACTTTTTTTTAGAAAAGATTATTTTTGTGCAATGATAAATTATTATAAATGAATGGTATAATTTTTAATGTATGAGAGTTAAAGTATGACATTTATAGTACGAGGAGAATAAATTGTTAAAACCCCATAATTGCATATAAAGGGGCGCTTTGACTCTAGCCCTTATGGGTATTAGGTCAAACACAAATTTTCAACTAACTTAATTATTACAACCCCAAAAAATACATATACAGAGGAGTATTAGCTCATCCCTTATAGATATGGCTAAGCACAAATCCTCAAAAAGCAATCAATTAAGCAAATAATAAATAATCAAAATTAATCCATTCATTAAACAAAATTGCAAAAAATAATGAAATTGGAAATAAAGGAAATAATTTAAATAAATTAAAAGAACTAATTTTGTGGCTTTTAAGGGGCTCACTATCTAGAGTAAAATTTCAGAGTATACATACTTATCTCATTTGAATGAAAATTAGAGCCATAAGTAGTTTGTGCCTTTGAATGAAAAGGGTTTAAATTAATTAATTATATTTGATTTTATTATCGAATTGAAAAGAGATTGGTCTAGAGAAATACCTTTGGAGAATTTCTCTTGACAGATTTAATGTAAGATTGGAAGGCTTTTCCACTTCGTAGCTCCACCACTTGAATTACTCAAATTAATTACTTGAAAATAAAAAGAGCAAATAATGTGAAAGAAAAATTAGTTGAATGAAATTAGAAGGCTTGAATGATTATTTCAGAATTTAGGGTGTATTTTGGCATAGTTTTAACTTTAAAAATCAGATTTTTTTTTAACAAGGATCTCTATTTATAGGAAACTAAAAAATAAGAAAAATTAGACTATATGGCCCAGGGGTGCGTGTGATACTATCCGCAATGGCACATCTTATCCGAGCTCGGCCACGTCTCATGATTTTTTTTAATAATTTTTAGAAAAATTAATTGAATAGCTATATTAGATTAATTTTTTTCCTTTTTTTACATGATAGCTCTCAATTTAATTAGATGATAATTTTGGGCTTCACACTCCTCAAAATTAGCCTTCATCTGCTTCATTTGTTGTTATAGCACTAAAGAGGAAGTTGAAGTTGAAGTTGAAGATGATGTGCTGGCATTAGAGACATACTAAGAGCACAGCTTTTATACTCTCATTTTCCTCACCTCACTAGCAACCTCAATAAAATAGTTGAGAATTATCAATAGGCTCATCTGTTTGAGATTGTTGATCCCAAGTTGATATAAAGAAATCCTGTAAAAAAATATATTAATACAATATAAATAATTTACTAAAAAAATAATAACTGAAAAAATTTAAATAAAAATGTTACACCTATATGTACTTTTTGGGATCACTGATCGATGAAAGTCTGTCCATCATATATTTGGTATGTGTGGACAAACAGCTCATGCTTAGTGAAGGCCTGCTATGAGCAAGAATTTTTACCTCCAATCCCGGTAGAATGGTTCTTGTGACTTCGGCACTGTTAACCTTAGGGGCTTAGAGAACACGGGCCTAAGTTCAGAGAAATGGAGTTGCCACTTGGACGAGCCAGAAAAGAAATAAAAAGGGGTGAATAACTCGATTTCTAAGAAATCTCTAACCCCTTATTGGGTTCCAAAAGTTGGGTACATATGAGGAATGTGAAAATCACTCAGTACCCCTATAACGCCCAGTTCATTGGAACCGGCGTCTTTTTTAAGTCTAAATATTATTAAATTTTTAATTATTGTAATATTATCCATACTACATATAATTAAAATTAAATAAATATCTATCATATTATAATTCAAACAACCAAATAAGATAAGCACCTATACAAGATGGAAATATGCCTTTACAACTATTCAAAAATATGACACCCATTAATTAGTGAAAACGTGTCATTTACAATGATCCAAGATTCTTAAATAAATTAAATTACATAATTAAAGCAAGGCACCCATGAAGTGAAAAATCCAACCAATAACAAATAAATGTCACTTAATCATCCATGATAATCAATAAAAGAAAACAAATCGCATTTTCGATTATAAATAAATAACAATAATTCAAAATAACTAAAATTAAGGTTTAACCATTAAACTAGGGTTAGATTGCTAAATTAGAGTTTTAGGGTTTCAACTAACCAAATTGGGGTTTTATTACAAAACTAGGGTTTTTCTTTGACCTAGGGTTTAATCCATGCAATTAAAGGTTTAAAACACGCAAGCTAGGGTTTAAAACATAAACTAAGGCTAAAATATGAAAAATTAGGGTCTAACATATAAACTAGAATTAAAACAATATAAGATTAGGGTTTAATACAGACTTGGGTCTCAGATTATTTAACTAAGATTAGAATAAGTAATTAGGGAAAATTAAATACTAAATTTGTGGTGTGTCAAATGAAGTTTCCCAAACCAAATTTATGATGAAACATGGTAGTATGCTTAATCCAGAAACTGAGATGACGATGATTAATAGAACAACAACAGCAACAACAACAACAAAGCCAAATCCCAAGTTAATTAGGGTCAGCTATATGGATTCTTCTTTTTCACTTGATTCAATTTAGGGCTACCTCTTCTGATAAATTTAAAATAGTAAGATGATCTTGTACCACTTTTATCCAAGTTAATTTAGGTCTATCTTTGTCTCTCTCAGGTATTTCTACTTTAACTAGCTTAGTTTTCCTGACTGGTGCATCCCTCGATTTACGTTTTACATGGCCAAACTATCTCAATCTATGCTCTCTTATCTTATTCTCAATAGGCGCTACCCTTGCTTTTTCTCTAATGCTCTCGTTCCTGATTATATCCTTTCTAGTGTGCCCACACAATCATTCTCATCTCTACAACATGCATCTTACTCATATGTTGTCCTTTCACAGCCCAACAATCACTACCATATATCATTGCAAGTCGCATGGTAGTGCGGTAGAATTTTTCTTTCAATTTGACTAGCATCTTTCAATCACATAACACTCTTGTGGTACTCCTCCACTTTATCCAATCAGCTTTAATCATGTGATTTATATCTTCTTCACAACCAACATCTGCTTGAAGATGATTAATAGAAATTTAAACAAAATAATAAGATCATACCTACATTGTAGGCTCCACCAATTTTAATCCATTGAACCTAGCTTGTTAATGCTATTTGATGCTACTGCCAGGATCAATTATAATCTTGGTTGAGTGAAATAATTTGAAGACAATGGCTACTTTCAGCTACTACCTCTCCCTTATGATTATTGTGTTATGGTTCTGTTATCTCTGCCTTTTTCTATTTTGATCAATTGCTGTTTAATTGCTTTTGTTGCCGGTTTTCTTTTTTCTTTCCCTTGGCACCTGAATGCATTTTGTACTTATAAGTTGTAGTTAGGGTGACATTAGCTTGCAAATCCTCATCCAACTCAAATTATCTCTACTTATTCAAAGCTTATTTGAATTTAATCACAATTAGGAATGCATTTGAGCTGAATTGAGGCTAGATCGAGGCCTCATATTGAATTGGCTAAGCCAAATTCAACATAAGGAAGCCTCATATCGAATTAACTATGGCCAATTTGATATGAATAGCTAATTCGATATGAGGCAACTCATATTGAATTTGGCCTAGCCAATTCGATATGAGATAGCCTCATATCGAATTGGACAAGCCCAAACCCAACAATTTAGTCTGTATAAATAAATTAGCTCAACTCAACCAAATCGAACTTAATTCAAACACATTAAATCATAATAGATTTAATTTGGACCTTTCATTAAAATTAAATTTAATCCAACCTCTTTTAATTAAAACCAAATTTAAACTGGCATAAAATGAAGGGTTTATAGTCTTACCCCCTACTCGAATGATCTTAAATTTATTCAGAGAGTGAAAAAGAAATAAGTTTTGTGCTTATCTTGGACATTTCGAGCTGGACTAGAAAAATAAAAATAGAATTGCTTTGGGTTCTGGACCCACAACATTCCAGTTTATGTTCTATGAATAGATTTGGATTCTAGACTTGAGACTTAGTTTGGATTTTGGACCTGTGATTTAGTTTGGGTTATGGACCCCGACTGGTTTGGATTCTAGACCCGTGACTTAGTTTGGGTTATGGACCCATGGATTAGTTTGGGTTTTGGACTGATGAATTGGGTTGGGTTCTAAATCCGTGAATTGATTTAGGTTCTGGACCCGTGGAGTGCTTTGGGTTCTGGACCCATGAATTGGTTTGGGTTCTAAACCCATGAATTAGTTGTGGATTGGTTTAGATTCTGGACTCGTAAATTGATTTTGGTTCTAGACCCGTGGATTGGATTGGGTTCTGGATCCATGAATTGGTTTAAGTTCTAGACTCGTGGATTGGTTTGAGTTCTGGATCCATGGATTAGTTTAGGTTTTGGATCCAAAATATCTGCAAAAATTAAATTGTAAAAGTCAGCAAAAAAATTTTAGCTATTTTTTATTTGCTTGCTATATCAGGTACCTCCTTATATACCTGTAGACCCTTAATTTTTGACCCAGTTTGGTCCGATATTTTTTTATATAGTCCAAAATAATTTTTTTGGTATTTTAATTAAATAATATTTATTTTAGTATTTAGTATTTATAATTTTTAATAAAAATGGTGAAGTTAATAAAATAAATTATAAAAAATAATAGTAATAAATTATAAAAAATAAAAATAAAATAAAAAATAAAAAATAAAAATCAGTGACTGAAAAATTGGTGATGAAATAAATTCGTCGCCGAATGTTCAATTGGCCAAGCCAATTCGCCCGCAGGAAATTCCTGCTGGCGAAATGGCCTTGGGCGACCTGCGGCGAATTGGCTGGCCGCCCAGCGTCCCTCGTAAATCCTCGCAGTTTTGCCAGCAATTTTTTTTGCCAGCGTAATTTTCCAACGCAGTTTTTCTGAAACCAAATTCTATTTGGTTTTGGTTTCTTTTCCTAATAAAGTTTAGTTTCCTTAAACAATTACAAAGTAGGTTTATGATTTTTCCTATAAATAACACATTAAAACTCAGAATTTGGGGATCAAAAATTTGTGTTACTAAGCTAGAATTGGGATTTCAGATTTGAGAGAAGCAAGAAACGGCAAAAAAAGCTAGCAACAAGAAGCAATCAATCCATCAAAGGCAGCAACCTTGCCTTTGTCTTTGTTGATCCAGAAATCAAATTGTGGAGGAACCAACGAATGGATGTTTGATTATAAATCTTTGATTTGATGATTATTTACAATGTTTCCATCGTTTTTTTTCTAAGTAACTTAAATCATTAAACTTGGTAATATGTTCATCCAGTAAACTTAATTAGTGATCAAACCTTAAAAACCCTAAACTACTCTTCTGTTTCCAGAAATCTTAAAAACCCTAAACTACTCTTCTGCTTCTAAAAATCTTAAAAACCCTAAACCACTCTTCTATTTCCAAAATCTTCACAAACCCTAAATTACTCTTCTGCTTCCAAAAATCTTAAAAACCCTAAACTACTCTTCTGTTTTCAAAAACTTCACAAACCCTAAATTACTCTTTTGTTTCCAAAAACCTTAAAAACCCTAAAGTGTTTCTTCTGTTTCCAAAAGCTTCAAAACCCTAAATATTTTCCCCCAACTATTTTCCTCTACACCATAACTTTTTGTCCAAAATCTCTAAATGTTTTCTTAAATCTCCAAACCCTAGTTCTCTTTACGTTTTCTAAAAAATCATAATTATTTTATAAAACTCTAAACTATTTTCTTAAACCCTAAAACTAAACATGTTTTCTAAAATACCAAAAACTCTAACTTTCTCGAAAAACCAAAACAGTAAACCCTAAGTTTTCCTAAACCCTAATTCAATGAACTTAAAACCTAATTTAGTAAATCTAAACCCTAAAACCATGATCCATGTTATGGAAACAGAATTATTCTGTTATGGAAACAGAATAATGTACAGAATTATTCTGTTATGGAAACAAAATAATGTATATATAGGAAGTAAATATTTAGATTTCTTCTTCCTAAGTTAGTCACTAGTTTCTTGTATATATATATGATTGTGTATTGAATTGAAATATATGAAATATAATTATTTTGCATACCAATTACATGGTATCAGAGCAGTGGGTCTAGGTTTTACAGAATTGTTTCGTGAGAGTTTCTTTTTTGGAGCAGTTTTTACGGTTTCAAGCACTGTGGGTCTAGGTCATCTACCTAGACCGTTTATTTTGTGTCACAGCCACCTTAGGGAGGAGTCTTGGCCGCCGACCGGCCTGCGCCTGGAGTCTGGTTGCCTGAAGCTCTGCGCGTGAGGCTCACGCGCCGTCTGAAGATTCTGTATCATCCTTCACGCGCCGGCGCGTGTTAGAGCGTGGGAGGTTTCCGGTGACCGTCCGGTGATCGTCGTTTCTTTTCTGGTCTCATTTTTCTTCCTACTCTTCATTCCAGCAGTCATTTTTGGCATTATAAGAGGTCAGTTTGTATCAATGTGTTGCTCCCCTTCGCTTTGTTCCCTGTTATGCATTCCAGTCATTATTTTTGACACTCCAAAGGTCAGTTTGTGTCAGTTTGTTGGCTCCCTTTTATTTGACAGTTTATTCATTTCAGTTATTGCATTATGTCTGATACTAAGACTGTTATTAGTGATATTATTCCGGTGGTTAATAGAATTACAGAACATAAGCTGAATGAAAATAACTTTTTAGATTGGAGTAAGACCATTAGAATTTATTTGAGAAGTGTTGATAAAGATGATCATTTGACTAATGATCCACCTAATGGTGAAGCGGGAAAGATTTGGGTGAGGGAAGATGCAAGATTATTTTTACAGATAAAAAATTGTATTGGTAGTGATGTGGTTGGTTTCATAGGTCATTGTGAGTTTGTCAAAGATTTAATGGAGTATCTTGAATTTTTGTATTCGGGCAAAGGAAATTTGAACAGGGTGTATGATGCATGTAAGGCGTTATATCGTGTTGAGCAGCAAGATAAGCCTCTTAAAGTGTATTTTTCGGAGGTAAAAAAGATTTATGAAGAACTTAATGTCCTTATGCCTTTCAGTTCTGACATTAAGGTTCAACAAACCCAGCGTGAACAAATGGTGGTCATGAGTTTTCTTGCAGGATTATCCCCAACATTTGACACTGCCAAATCACAAATTCTTTCTGGTAGTGAAGTTCCTAATCTGACGGAGGCTTTCTCTCGAGTACTAAGTAATGAAAGTTCTAATCTGGGTACCTCCCTACCTTCTGTTCAGAGTGCTCTTGTAAGTCGTGATTCGGGATAGTATGGAAATCAGGGTAAAAGAGGTAATAATCGTGGTAGTATTAATCGGGATTCAGGTATTATTTGCTATTACTGTCATGAACCAGGTCATACTAAATGATTTTGCAAGAAGCTATTGAACAAACAACAGAGAGCAAATATGGCTAGTCAGGAGCCAGTGATCGCTCCTTCAGATAATACCGTGACTATTTCTGCTGCGGAATATGCTGAATTGTCTCAATACCGTTCATCTAAGTCTGTTGATTCTTCTGGTGTGGCTGCTGCTGCCAATACAGGTACATCTAACACATGTCTTCTGTCTTCCTCATCAAAATGGGTCATTGATTCTGGTTGCACAGATCACATGACAGGTACTCCTAATCTCCTATCCTCTTTAAAACAACCTGATAAGTTTTGTAGGAATGTTACATTAGCTGATGGATCTAAAACTCTTGTTACTAGTATTGGTACTGCTAATCCCACTCCTTCCCTCCCTTTAGATAAAGTTTTATGTTTGCTTAAGTTTTCGTTTAATCTTTTGTCCGTCAGCAAAATCACTCAAACATTAAATTGTTGTGTCTCATTCTTTCCTTTTCATTGTATATTTCAGGATCTTTTGACAAAGCGGATTATTGGTAGAGGACGTGAGTCAGATGGACTATATCTTTTGGATGACCAGATCTCCACGTCGCCTTGGTCACCCCTCCTTATCTTCCTTAAAGAAGTTATATCCACAATTTCAATCTTTGTCTGTTTTGGATTGTGAGTCATGTCAGTTTGCTAAACATCATCATTCACATTTAGTTTCTCGTGTCAATAAACGGGCTTCGTCCCCTTTTGAGATTGTTCATTCAGATGTTTGGGGTCCTTGCCCTATTACTTCTCAAACTGGTTTTAAGTATTTTGTAACTTTTGTGGATGATTATTCTCGTGTTACTTGGCTTTTCTTAATGAAAAATCATTCGGAGATATATTCTATATTTTGTTCTTTTTGTGCGGAAATTAAAACTCAGTTTCAGCAGTCTATTCGAATTTTACAAAGTGACAATGCAAAAGAATATTTATCTAGCTTATTTCAATCGTATATGTCACAAAATGGCATCATTCATCAAACTTCTTGTGTTGATACACCCTCTCAAAATGGGGTTGCAGAACGAAAAAATAGGCATCTCCTTGAGGTTTCTAGAGCACTTCTCTTCCAAATGAAGGTACCTAAACATTTTTGGGCTGATGCTGTTTCTACTGCATGTTTTCTTATTAATCGTATGCCTTCCGCTGTTCTTAATGGTGCAATTCCATATCAATGTTTGTTTCCTTCTAAAGCTTTGTTTCCCATTAGTCCTCGTATATTTGGGTGCACTTGTTTTGTGCGGGATGTTCGTCCTCAGATTACCAAATTAGATCCCAAATCCCTTCGTTGTGTCTTTCTTGGATATTCTCGTCACCAAAAAGGATACCGGTGCTTCTCTCCTGATTTAAACCGCTACCTTGTCTCTATAGATATTACCTTTTTCGAACACACCCCATTTTTTTCTTCTCCTTCTACATATGCGGGTCAGGGGGAGGAAGATGATCTTTTAGTTTATGCCGTGCACCAGCATCTTGGGTCTACTCCTACACCTGCTCCAGTTCCAGATTCTGCTCCTACTTTTGTTCCCTCACCAGCACCTTCTCGTCCTCATTTTGACCAGGTTTATTCTAGAAGATTAGTTGTTACTGACTCTCATCCTCTACCAGCCACTTCGGCAGAAGTTCCAACATCTCCACAAGAGTCTACTATGTCTAATCTTGATCTTCCTATTGCTGTCTGGAAAGGTAAACGTTCATGTACTTATCCTATTTCTTCTTGTGTAAGTTATGATCATTTGTCTTCTTCCTCTCGTTGTTTTATGAGTAATCTAGATTCAGTTTCAATCCCTACCACTGTTGCCCAAGCTTTATCTCACTCTTGTTGGCAAGCAGCTATGGCAGAAGAAATGGCAGCCTTGGATGCCAATGGTACTTGGGATCTTGTGCATCTTCCTGCAGGTAAAAAGGCTATTGGTTGTAAATGGGTGTTCACTGTTAAGGTTAACCCTGATGGGTCTATTGCTCGACTTAAGGCCCGATTAGTTGCCAAGGGATATGCTCAGGTTTATGGAATTGATTATTCTGACACTTTCTCCCTTGTAGCCAAATTGTCTTCTGTTCGACTGTTTATTTCCCTTGCTGCTACTTTTGACTGGCCTTTACACCAATTGGATGTTAAGAATGCCTTCCTTCATGGAGATCTTCAAGAAGAGGTTTATATGGAGCAACCGCCTAGTTTTGTTGCTCAGGGGGAGAAGGGTAAAGTTTGCAAACTTCGCAAGTCTCTTTATGGCCTAAAGCAAAGTCCTCGAGCATGGTTTGGAAGGTTTTGTGATGTAATCCAAAAGTTTGGCATGAGAAAGAGTATCTTTGATCATTCTGTGTTTTTTAGAAATTCAGATGCTGGGATGGTTTTGCTTGTTGTGTATGTTAATGATATTGTTATTATAGGGAGTGACTCAACCGGTATATCTTCACTTAAGTCATATCTTCAGTCTCAGTTCCAGACAAAAGATTTGGGTTTGTTGAAGTATTTTTTGGGCATTGAAGTATATAGATGTAAGCAAGGAATATTTCTATCACAAAGGAAATATATTCTTGATCTTTTGAAGGAAACTGGTAAGTTGGGTGTTAAGCCTTGTAGTGCTCCAATGATTCCCAACATACAGCTCACTACTGAAGGGGAGTTATTTTCTGATCCTGAGATGTATAGAAGGTTAATTGGCAAGTTGAACTACTTGACAGTAACACGTCCAGATATTGCTTACTTAGTGAGTGTTTTAAGTCAGTTCTTGTCTTCTCCTACTGTTTCTCACTGGGAAGCGTTAGGACAAATCCTATGCTACTTAAAAGGTGCTCCAGGGCATGGTCTTCTCTACAGTAACCACGGACATGTGAACATTGAGTGTTTTTCTGATGCAGACTGGGCAGGTTCAAAGGTTGATAGAAGGTCGACTACATGTTATAGTGTTTTTATGGGAGGAAACTTGATATCATGGAAAAGTAAGAAGCAAAGTGTTGTATCTCGTTCTAGTGCTGAAGCTGAATATCGAGCTATGGCTCAATGCACTTGTGAAATTATTTGGGTTCGTCAGCTATTAGAAGAGATCGGTTTCAAGACATCTTCTCCGGCAAGGTTATGGTGCGATAATCAAGCTGCTCTGCATATCGCTTCAAATCCAGTATTTCATGAGCACACCAAACATATTGAGATAGATTGTCATTTTATTCGAGAAAAATTACAACAGGGTGTTATATCTACCGAGTATGTCAAGACAGGCGAGCAACTTGGGGATATTTTCACCAAAGCTCTTAATAGTTCTCAGGTTGACTATCTATGTAACAAGTTGGGCATGATAGATATATATGCTCCAACTTGAGGGGGAGTGTTATGGAAACAGAATAATGTATATATAGGAAGTAAATATTTAGATTTCTTCTTCCTAAGTTAGTCACTAGTTTCTTGTATATATATATGATTGTGTATTGAATTGAAATATATGAAATATAATTATTTTGCATACCAATTACAATCCAGCAAACTTAAAATAACAATCCAGTAACCATAAATTATAAACTCTAATGTCTTAACATTCCAAAACTCTAATTTTATGATGTCACTCTTAAAACCCTAATTTGATCAATCAAAGAACCTTACTAATTTCTTAAATTTATAAAACCATAATTCATTCTAATTTTCTAAAATCTTTACAGTAGCCTAAATAATAACAACAATAATTCTAAAATCCCAAAACCCTAATTATTAATTAAAGAACTCTAAATTAAGGCATAAACCTAAATTTATATATTTATTACTTTATTTAATTTTAGATTTTATTATGTAATTTATTATATGTTTTGATGGTTGACTTATTTTGAATACTTAATTTATTTAATTTATCATGGATGGGTATTTTCTTTATTATCATGATTATTATTTGTTTGTTTTAGTATTAAAATTGTAAGAGGTATGTTTCCAACTTGTGGATACCTCATTAGTTAAATATTATATAATTTAAATCGCTTTTATATTTTAGACCAATGTAAAGGACATGTTTTTACCTTTCGGTGGGTGTCCTATTTAGTTTAGACATGGATGATGTAAGGACATATTTTCATCTTCGGATGGGTGTCCATTTAATTGCTTTGTTTGGACATTGCTTTGATTCTAATATAATGATGCTTTATTTTAATTGTTGCATGTAATATGGATAATATTGTTATACTTAAGAATTTTATAATATTAAGATTTGTAAAGGAGGCTGGTTCCAATGAACCGGCCATTGTGGGGGTGCTGGGCTATTTCTCACCTTCCCCACACGTACCCAACTTTTCGAACCTATTAGGGGGTTGATGATTCCTTAAAAATTGAGTCATCCACCCCTTTTTTTTCCCCGGCCCGTGCGGGTGGAGACTCCATTTTCTCCGAGCTTAGGCCCGTGTTCTCTAAGGCCCTGAGCCTAAATAGTGCCGAAGTCGTAAGAACTATTCCACCGGGAGTGTGGGCAAAAATCCCCACTCACAGTGGTGACTCTACTGGGGATAAGAGAAGTTGATTCCGTTGGTCTTTATATTATTATATTCTTTCTTATCATGATATTATCCATTGCATCATATTATATTGCATTGTGTGCATGAGTTAGGACGCCCGTGTTACCCGTGTTGTATTATGTAAGGGATACTATACTTTCACTCAAGGTATGGAGATCGAGCATGGCATAACCACTCATAGCCTCGTACCATTTGGTATATACTTGCTATGGGAACCTAAGCCCTTTAACCTAAAGACTAAAGCTCATGTAATTTGCCTAGTTACTTTCCTTAGGTTTTTACCCCAAATGCTTGTTGTTTGACTATAATTAATTTATCTTGGTTTCAATCATGGCTTATTTAATTTGTTCTTTTTCTAATATGACCTAAGTACATTGTAAGCTCAAAATAAATTTTTTCTTTAAAGTGCAAAAGACCAAAGCTATTTTCAAAACTTTTCAAGATGGTCTTTGGACATAAAACTTTTCTAAAAACAAATCAAAAATTCTTTTCTCATGACTCTAATACAAAACCCAAAATCCATTTTTTCTAAAATCTTTTTACAATGGGCTTAAAACCAAAATTATTTTCATTCAACCTTTTCATATAAAGAGCTTGCAAATTATTTAGGTCAATTATGAAATAACAAAAATCAATTGTGAGCCTAGTTTATACTGAGAGTTATTAATCATGGGCTTGTTTTTGGCATGAATCATTAGTTTCTTTTTCAAGTAAGAAATCTATTTATAATAAACCTCTTAATTTAGTTTTAATCCAATACAGCATAAAAGCTACTTTAGTTGGTTAAATGGATTAAAACCTAATTAATAGGAATTATCATGAACTGATTTTCATTTTTGAAAACATAACTATTGGTTGAAACGTCCAAGGGAATTATTCAAAAACAAGATACCCCATGTTGGTATTTTGTTAACCATATACCCAGGAAAAGAGACTCGCCATCTGTGTGTGGAATTTATAAGGTTAGAAGGAACATCCTAATTTTCTTTATTGATTGTTTGTGCATACATGTATACATTTGCATCTCATAACATTGATCCTCTCTGGCTCACAACCCTGGATTACGACAGTTCAAAAGCTTACGACAATCTGACCTACGCCGAAGATGAAGAATCTAGTAGCAACTCAATCACTTGCTCACCAAAAGCAATGGAGCCCGAACAAATTCAAAGAATGGTAGATGACGCCCTAAATGCCAAGATGGAAGAAATAAAGAAGGCCCTGGCTGAGACCATGAAAATCAATTGGCTACAATTTTATAAAATAATGCCGAAGTATCTACTAGCACCAAGAAGCCAAAGGACAAAGGGAAGGCTAAAGTTGGTGAAGTGGCTTTTGATGATGATAAGGTGGTCATTTATGATGATGATTGGGCTCAATACTTCCAAGATCCTTAATACAAAAAGGAGCCGAAGATTGTTGAGAAGGCAACTATTGAAAAAACTGAGATTTTTGATGTTGAGAAGATGATTGCGGATTTGGAAAAGAAATTTGAGAAGTTAAAAACTGAAGAAATGTCCAAAGTTGACAAATTATTTGAGCTAGATGAAGAAGTTCCATACAAATTCATGATGCTATCCTTTGTAAAATTCGATGGAATAGAAAATCCCCACCTTCATGTGAAGCAGTATATCACTGCCATACAGTCTGCCCGAGCTACCAAGGCTCAAACTCTAAGGTATTTTATGCTCTTATTGGATCCTGTTATCCAAAATTGGTTCAATACCTTAGATGATGGAACACAAAAGAGTTGGGATATGCTATACAAGGCCTTCATCCAACAATATGGATACAATGTTGAAATGGAAGTTACCTTAATGGAAGTGGAGTCCATTAGACAAAGGCCAAATGAGAATTTTGTAGACTATGTGAAAAGATGGAGAAATAAGGCTGCTTTGATTAAGAAGAGGCCCGATGAATATGATCAAATAAGGATGATTGTGAGAGGGGTGTTGCCTAGTCTTCATGAAAGGATGTCTCATACACTCATTTGTGATTTCAAAGATCTTCTCCAAGCTGGTCTGCAAATTAAAGAATGGGAAAGGGAGAAGAATCGCTTTTCGGCAAGAAGGAAGGAGAAAGGAAATTATCAGCCTAGCAATCAAAGCACGAAGAAAGAAGTTGATGTTAATGTGACTGATCAAGGAAATAAAGGACAATTCTCAGAATTGGGGAAATTTCTATCTTGGGTTTTCAACAAGCTACAAAAGAAAGGGTTATTACAACCGTTGGCTCCTCGACTGCTACATAATCCCCTGCCACCAAACTTTAATGCTGAGGTCTTCTGTCAATTTCATCAAATGTAAGGGCATGAGACGGATAAATGTACTCGTCTAAGACACGAAATCCATGATTTGATTGACAGTGGTAAGCTACCCGAGCCAGACAAGCTCAATACCAAGAACAATCCTTTGCCTATATTTGGAAGAGTGCCACCACCAGCAACCTTCATGGTAGGAAAAGGATGGGAAGAAGATTTTGTTTTATCATCCTTTCAAGATGGGAAAATTGAAGATGTGAAAGGAAAAGAAGCTTAACTCAACAAACTTTCCTTAGCTTGAATGTTGCTTTTCAATTTTTCTTTCTTTAAATATTTAATTGGAACAATCTTATTTTTCAAATTAAAATTTATTTGAATAAATTACTTTCATCAAAATTTTTGTTGGTCTTTGTTCATTTTGGTGCTTAACCAATGAGGAATCTAGCTTGATGATTCATGAATTAATATATTTATGCATCATGACTCGAATGACTTTACTAGGTGAGGGAACTACTCTATAGCATTGAGTTGTGTATGCTTACTTAGAGAGGGCTTCTGCATAATTACCTTTGTCTAGGTCATAGTCAGTCTTAGAACATGCTTTGACAAACTTTCAAGGTGACATTGAACTCTACTTATTTAAGGCAGAGATGATCTAGGCATTGTTTGGTTAGTCAACAACTAGTATCCACCCTATTAAATATCAATCCCTAGTTATCCCTTTGAGCCTTCATAAAATTTTAGCTTTCTTTTCATTGGCGTACAAATCCCAACAACCTGCCATGAGCTGTTGTGATACTTTTGACAAGTCTTATGATCACTAAAGTGAAGAGGCATGAAGATCAAAGAAAGGAATGAATAGTCAAGATCATAAGGATAGTTGATGTTCTCAAGACCATAAGTATAGTTGAAGTTCACCTAGTATCTCCAATCTATCAAGACAACATCAGAGTAACAAATGACTTATCCCTGTTAAAGAAGATTTATGTCACTCCACTCATCCATTATTAGAAACCCACGTTGGTACAAATAAGACAACTCTTTTAGAGCTAGAACAAAAAAAAAGAAGAAGAAAGAAGAAAAAAAAAGAAGAAAAAAAAAGGACAAAAAAAGGACAAAAAAAAGACAAAAGAAAAAAAAGAAAAAGAAAAAAGAAAGATAAAACCTAAAAATGAGGTTCAATAAGCCAATTGAGTTCTCTTTCCTTAAAAGGCGGTTCAAAAAGCCAACTGAGTTCTCTTTTACCTAAAGCAGCAAAGGCTTCCATTTGGTTTATAAGGACAGTTTGACTTGAATTGGTCCAACCCAACCAAAGATTCAATCAAAATTAGAGAAAAAGGAGAAAGACCATCTAGTTCTTAAAAGTTCTGTACTTGACAGTCCTACAAGGAAGAAGGACAAAATGCTCAAAGAAAGGGAAGAGTAAGAAAAATAAAAAGAAAGAAAAGGGAGAAGAAGAAAAGAAATGAATTTGGGTACCAAACTATTTACAAGGGCAAAGATTGTCCTAATCAAGATCCAGATTAATGCCAAGAAGATAGAAGGAATTTGGAGTCTAGTAAGATTACCTCCAAGCTACCTAAAGTTCAAACAAGAAATTTGTAGTGTGAGGGTTTATCCATTGTGTCACATTAGCTCTTATCTCAAAATGGCCTTCACTTAAAACCCGTGTCCCTTATAGACCCCATTTCAAGCCTATCAAAGACTTGTTGATCTCTCTTAGTAGGTAGAGTCTATTAGTGGAGATAGTTTGGATAAGCATGCATATGAGATAGACAGTATTCAAATTCAAATGAGATCTTTGACCAAGTCATGTGTATGTGCCTATCTAAAGTGCAATAATTCTTACTTAAATAGAAATGACTCCCAAGTTTAGTATGGTAACTAGGGTTGTCATGTTATAGATATGTTAATTTGAGAATCAAGTCCTGAGGTACATTGACATCGATTTGGAAAGACCAACATTTGATTTAAAAAAAAGAGAGAAGGAAAAGAGTTGCAGTAAAGATAAAAATTATATATTGTCATTAGTATTTTTATACTTATTATACAATATTTCCTCAATTGATATAATATTCATTCATTACTAGGAAGGAGGTGGCATATCATCAAATAAAGCTCTGAAAAAATCATCGCTTGTTAGAGGAGGAGGTACATCACCCATCCCAAGTCCGCCCGAAGTAGGAGCACCAGAATCTCTATTACCTTGGAGTTTCGATCTGTAATGGTCCTCATCAGAAGTAGACAAAAGGTTCTCATGGTCATCAGTTTGGGGGCCTCTAGATGAAGAAGCACCAGGATCTCTCATCCCCTGAAATCGGAAGTCTTAGAAATTTTGCTCTGATTGATGGTACAAATTTTCAAAATGGGAAACCTGTTCACGACTAGCGACCAGCTCTTCTTGAAGTTTCTTGTTTTATTATTCAAGCATCCACTATGAGCCAGAAAGGAAAAGAGTAAGAGCATATATAATCATGCATACATATAGCATAAATTACCATAAAACGGAAAAACTTACCAGGTAATTCATATCAATACCCTGTGGTTGAGATGACATATGTGGTGGACTAGAATGAGCAAATGAAGGAGCAATAAAAGAAGGTCCAGCCTCATGATCAAATGGGCCACCAGCTTGTAACAATCATTAAAAAAGTCAAAATAAGTTAAGAAAGGAGCAATTGCAATGGAAAAATGGTAAAAGTTTACCTGAGAAGTGCTAGCCCTGAGATGTGGAACAAACTCTTCTTCCTCTCCATGATGTTCCTCTTCATCTCTATCCTCATTTTCCTTGGGAGTCTCCCGTATGCCAATAAGAGATACATCAAAGTTCAAGAGCCCTATTTAAATAAACTGGGTATAAGATTCACCCGGTGGATAGAGAAATGTTTCAACATCATAACCATGCCGGGCCAACCACCATGCATTTTCAGCATTGATGTAATATTTAAAGTATATTTCAGGCTTATACTCTCTTCCACGAAACCAGCCATTAGACACAGGGCCTGTGATGACTCGGCGAGTATGTTGAAAAGGCAGTGCAGCATTCGAGGAGAAAGTCCAGTTTGTCTGCTCTTCTAGGTTTCACCAAGATAAATTCACCTACAAAATGACATAAGGTAAGTAAACTGACATAAGGTAAGTAAACTTTCTTATAAATTTTAAAGTATACTAATGTTATTTTACCTGGTCCTAGGTTAAGCAGCTCAAGACAAAGCGTTGGGTATGCACATGGTGAGAGCCAAAAACTTTTACGTGATCTGACAACCAGAAATTTAATCTCGGATATCCGACTCTCTCTCAAGAAATACCAGGCACTCTCATAAAATTGTGCTCATATGCTCATACCTACAACAATAATAAAAATCAAATTCATGCAAGAATAAGAATGAAATTGACATTGGTGGAAGAAAAGTACCTCGACAACCACCATAAAGCCAACAAAAGACTTCTTATTTCAGCAAATTTTATCAAGACCATGGTAAAGACGGGCAAGACCAGCTTCACCCCAGCCGTAAAGTGGTACCATCCTCATATAAGTAAGGGCCATCAACACCGACAAATGGATGGCGGATTTGGTGCTGCCTAAAATGGTCGACCCGAGCAAATACAACAAAAATCCTCGAGCATACTGTTGGGTTGTGTCTCTATGAACCTGTCCTTCATAGTTCATCTAATAACTATGAATTGGCTTAATTTTTATCTTGAAAGGCCCTTTAAATGATGGTTCCATACCAAATAATTGTTGAATTTCTTTAAATGTCAGAATATCATTGTTAAGAGGAACCGAAAAACCATCATACCGAATGCCGGTTATAGCAGCAAAGTCAACCGGACCAATTGTCATCTCTCCAATGGGCAAATGAAAAGTATGAGTTGTGTCCAACCATCGTTCTGCAAGCGCCTGGACCACACTTCGATCTATTGGACACTCATCGGATGTAATTGTAAGATGAAGCTCCTAAAGCTGCAATATCGGATAATCTGCCTTACCAGAAGGTGCTACATCATACCATTATCGGGCTTTGTAGACACACCCTCCACCCCGAATAACACAATGATCATGCTAACACGGAGTCAGGTAAGTTAACATGAGGTAAGTATATCATTATATCAATACTACCGATTTTTAGGCTAAATTAATTTATATTCTATTTATTTAATATATTCATCTAATTTATTTTTCCTAAATTTTCTTAATAATAATAATAATAATAATAATATGAAAATATGAAAATGAAAAAGAGAAAAAAAGGAGAAAAAATGAAAAAAAAAGAAGAAAAAACATACAAAAATATTTTGCTGTTAAAATAAATAATTACCTTGCTCTTTTGATTTGAACTACGATGAAGTGGCATCCCGGCTAGTAGACCTATCTTTGCATCTTCATGCCGCCAAATAAATTCTAATAACTTAGCATTAGAATGAGTTCTTTATATTGAAGCATGCATTTTTTCAAAACTGTATGCTAAACTTGAAAGGTTTATAGCTATATGTGAGTGGGAATTTTCGCCCCCACTCCCGATGGAATGGTTCTTGCGACTTCGGCACTGTTTAGGCTAGGGGTCTTAGAGAACACGGACCTAAGTCCAGAGAAAATGGAGTCGCCACCCGGACGAGCTGGGAAAAAGAAAGGGGTAGATGACTCGATTCCTAAGGAATCCCCAACCCTCTAATGGGTTCGGAAAGTTGGGTACGTGTGGGGAATGTGAGAAATGGCCCAACACCCCACAACACCCTGTTTATTGGAACCGGCCTCCTTTACAGGTCTTAATATTATAAAATTCTTAAATATAACAACATTATCCATATTACACACAATAATTAAAAGAAAGCATCAATATATTAAAATCAAAGCAAGGTCCAAGCAAAACAAATAAATAGACACCCATCCGGAGATGGAAACATATCCTTACATCATATACCTAAATAGGACACCCACCGAAAGATAGAAACATGTCCTTTACATAGTTTCCATTTAGGATCCTTTATTTCATATGTTTAGGGTTTTGGAAATTCATGGGTTTAAGCTACTGTGACTTTAAGAGAATTAAAATAGATTAAGGATTTTATTTTTTAAAAGGTTGATAAAACTCTTTGATTAACCAAACTAGGGTTTATTATGTAAAATCATGAAACTAGGGTTTGAACACTTTAAAATACTTTTGGATTTATGGTTTGGTTATTCATTGAATTATGGTTTCATGCTTACTGTGTAAAATTAAACATTTGTGTTTTTATGGTTTTTTAAAGTTTTAAAGGATTTAGGGTTTAGAAAAAAATTAAGGTTTAAGGTTTTAAGGGGTTAGGGTTTACTATTTTGAGTTTAGGAATTGAATTAGGGTTTTAGAATTTTTGAATTAGGGTTTCGGGTAATGAGTTGGTTTTTAGAATTTAGAAATCAATTTGATAATTTTATGAAGTTTTATGAATTTAAACAAAACGATTTAAAGTTTATAAAAGCAAAAAAGATGTTTTTAAGGCTTTTGGAATGAAACAGAACACAAATTAAAGTTTTGATAATTTGGAAAGCAAATTAGGGTTTTGGGGTTTTGAAGAAACAAAACTAATAACTTTAGATTTTTTAGAAAACAAAGTAACGAATTAAGATTTTCAAACCTTAGAAAAAGTGAATTGATGTTTTAAAGTTTTTGAATTAAAAGAATGAATGAGATGTTTAGCTACTATGAAAAAAAATAAAAGGAATTAAGAATTCAAACCTTATTTTGTAAGTTTCACCAAAAATTGCTTCTTGGATGAACAAGGTCAAAGACAAGCCTTTTTGCCTTTGAATTGCTTGAATTGTTTTTTTGTTCTCTCAAAAAATCACCTCTTTTTATCTCCCCCTTTTTTTTGTGTTGTTTAGTCCATATTTATAGAACAATTCTATGGGTAATTCTAATTATTCATGGCATATAATATTCAATAAGAAAAGGAAACCGAAACCTAATTGTATTAGGTTTCGAAAAATTTGTGTCGGAAAAATTTCGCTAGCGAAAAAAACTGCTGCGGAAAAACTGCGCTGGAAAAAAAGCTGCTGCAACTGGTTAAGGCAGCGCATGCGGAACGGGTCCGCTGGCCATTTTGCCCGCAGGAAATTCTTGCGGGCGAAATGTCCACGAGCCCCTGCTCACTTTCGGCTACGATTTTTTCGTCGCTGTTTTTTTTTTGTTATTTTTTTATTTTTTTTGAAATTTTATTCATTTCACCATTTTTTACTAAAATAAATATTAAATTAATCAAGATACCATAAAAAATTATTTTGAACTAACTAAAATATATTGGATAGCACAAAAATTATTTTGGACTAATTAAAATATATTGGACCGGACTGGGTCAAAAATTAAGTGTCTACACTATGAATGAATGGAATGAAAAATTTGTTGTGAATGAAATGAAGAAATCAGTCGTTTATATAGAGGAACGACAAAGGAAAAAACAAAATTCAAAAAGTAAATTTCATTATTGATGAATAGTAAGTTACTATTTACAAATAAATATACTATTTACAAATAGTAGGTTACTATTTATGAATAGTAAATAGTCATGAACAGTGACTACACAGTAAATAAATAAAAAACTCAATTATTCAATTTAATCATTCAAATACTTGCGTGTTTTTGTACTTTTAAAATATTTTTAGATGCAGGGGGGCAAGGAGAAGATATATGCATATGCATGGTAAAAATTAGCTAAATTTTTTGCAAAATCCTTTAGTATACTACTGACTATAATTATTTTTTACAGATAATTAAATCTCTCTTAGCTCGGGTCCAGAACCCAAATTATCCTTAGGTCCCGAACCTAAAATCTTCCTTAAGTCTAGAACTTAGCTCGGGTACCCAAATTATTCTTAGGTCCCGAACTTAAAATCTCTTCTAAGTTCAGAACTTAGCTCGGGTCCAGAACCCAAATTACCCTTAGGTTCAAAACCTAAAATCTCTTTTAAGTCAAGAACTTAGCTCGGGTCCAGAACCCAAATTATCCTTAGGTCCAGAACTTAAAATCTCTTTTAAGTCTAGAACTTAGCTCGGGTCCAGAACCCAAATTACCCTTAGGTCCAGAACCTAAAATTTCTCTTAAAAGTCCAGAACTTGGCTCGGGTCCAGAACCTAAAATCTCTCTTAAGCCCAGAATTTAGATCGAGTCCTGAACCCAAATTACCCTTAGGTCCAGAACCTAAAATCTCTCTTAATTCCAGAACTTAGCTCGAGTCCAGAAACCTAATTACCCTTAGGTCCAGAACCTAAAACCATCCTTAAGTCCAGAACTTAGCTCGGGTCCAGAACCCAAATTACCCTTAGGTCCCGAACCTAAAATCTTCCTTAAGTCCAGAACTTAGCTCGGGTCCAGAACCCAAATTATCCTTAGGTCTCGAACCTAAAATCTCTTCTAAGTCCAGAACTTAGCTCAGGTCCAGAACCCAAATTACCCTTAGGTCCATAACCTTAAATCTCTCTTAAGTCCAAAATTTAGCTAGGATCCAAAACACAAATTACCCTTAGGTCCAGAACCTAAAATCTCTCTTAAGTTCAGAACTTAGCTCGGGTCTATAACCCAAATTATCCTTAGGTCCAGAACCTAAAATCTCTCTTAAGTCCAGAACTTAGCTCGGGTCCAGAACACAAATTACTCGTAGGTCCAGAACCTAAAATCTCTTTTTAAGTCCAGAACTTAGCTCGGGTCCAGAACCCAAATTACCCTTAGGTACAGAACTTAAAATTATCCTTGAGTCCAAAACTCGATCCGGGTCCAGAACCCAAAACCTCAACCATCTTAGAAAAATTAAGTCTTATTGCTTTTCAATCTCTTTTACTGAAGTCTCAGATCGTTCAAGCAGGTGGCAAACTTTAGACCCTTAATTTTTGACCCAGTCTGGTCAGATATTTTTTATATAGTCCAAAATAATTATGTTATTTTAATTAAATAATATTTATTTTAGTATTTATTATTTATAATTTTTAATAAAAATGGTGAAGTTAATAAAATAAAAAAATAAATAATAGTAATAAATAATAAAAATATAAAAATATAAAAAATAAAAATCGGCGATGAAAAAATCGGCGACGAAAAAAATTCATCGCCGAATGTTCAATTGGCTGGCCGCCTAGCGCCCCTCTCAAATCCTCGCAGTTTCACCAAAAATATTTTTTTGCCAGCGCAATTTTCCAATGCAATTTTTTTTTAAACCAAATTCTATTTGGTTTTGATTTCTTTTCATAATTAATTTTAGTTTCCTTAAACAATAAGAAGTAGGTTTATGATTTTTCCTATAAATAACACATTAATAAAACTCAGAATTTGGGAATCGAAAATTTGTGTTACTAAGCTAGACTTGGGACTTCAGATTTGAGAGAAGCAAGAAACAGCAAAAAAGCTAGCAACAAGAAGCAATCAATCCATCAAAGGCAGCAACCTTGCCTTTGTCTTTGTTCATCCAGAAATCAAATTGTGGAGGAACCAGCGAACGGAGGTTTGATTATAAATCTTTGATTTGATGATTATTTACAATGTTTCCATTGTTTATTTTCTAAGTAACTTAAATCATTAAACTTGGTAATATGTTCATCCAGTAACCTTAATTAGTGATCAAACCTTAAAAACCCTAAACTACTCTTCTGTTTCCAAAAATCTCAAAAACCCTAAACTACTCTTCTGCTTCCAAAAATCTTAAAAACCCTAAACTACTCTTCTGTTTCCAAAATCTTAACAAACCCTAAATTACTCTTCTGCTTTAAAAAATCTTAAAGACCCTAAACTACTCTTCTGTTTCCAAAAACTTCACAAACCCTAAATTACTCTTCTATTTCCAAAAACCTTAAAAACCCTAAAGTGTTTCTTCTGTTTCCAAAAGCTTCAAAACCCTAAATTAATTTCCCCCAAATATTTTCATTTAAACCATAACTTTTTGTCCAAAATCTCCAAATGTTTTCTTAAATCTCCAAACCCTAGTTCTCTTTACATTTTCTAAAAAATCATAATTATTTTATAATACTCTAAACTATTTTCTTAAACCCTAAAACTAAACATGTTTTCTAAAATACCAAAAGCCCTAACTTTCTCGAAAAACCAAAACAGTAAACCCTAAGTTTTCCTAAACCCTAATTCAGTGAACTTAAAACCTAATTTAGTAAATCTAAACCCTAAAACCATGATCCAGCAAACTTAAAATAACAATCCATAAACCATGAATTATAAACTCTAATGTCTTAACATTCCAAAACCCTAATTTTATGATGTCACTCTTAAAACCCTAATTTGATCAATCAAAGAACCTTACTAATTTCTTAAATTTATACAACCCTAAATCAATCCAATTTTCCAAAATCTTTATAGTAGCATAAATAATAACAGCAATAATTTTAAAATTCCAAAACCCTAATTATTAATAAAAGAACTCTAAATTAAGGCATAAACCTAAATTTATATATTTATTACTTTATTTAATTTTAGATTTGAGTATGTAATTTATTATATGTTTTGACGGTTGATTTATTTTCAATACTTGATTTATTTAATTTATCATGGATGGGTATTTTCTTTATTATCTTGATTATTATTTGTTTGTTTTAGTATTAAAATTGTAAGAGGTATGTTTCCAACTTGTGGGTACCTCATTAGTTAAATATTATGTAATTTAAACTGCTTTTATATTTTGGACCAAAGTAAAGGACATGTTTCTACCTTTCAGTGGGTGTCCTATTTAGTTTAGACATGGATGAAGCAAGGACATGTTTCTATCTTCGGATGGGTGTCCATTTAATTGCTTTGTTTAGACATTGCTTTGATTTTAATATAATGATGCTTTATTTTAATTATTGCATGTAATATGGATAATATTGTTATACTTAAGAATTTTATAATATTAAGACCTGTAAAGGAGGCCGGTTCCAATGAACTGGGCATTGTGGAGGTGCTGGGCCATTTCTCACCTTCCCCACACGTACCCAACTTTCTAAACCCATTAGGGGGTTGGGGATTCCTTAGGATTCGATTCATCCACCCCTTTCTTTATCCATGCCCGTCTGGGTGGCGACTCCATTTTCTCCGGGCTAAGGCCCGTGTTCTCTAAGGCCCTGAGCCTAAACAGTGCCTAAGTCGCAAGAACCATTCCACCGGGAGTTGGGACGAAAATCCCCACTCACAATACCCTTGCCCCCTATGTGGAAAAATATTGTTACTATGAAAAATTATTTTTAAACATGCATAGATATCAGTCTACTATAGACCTGTGATAAATTATTTGTATAGATACTGTGCATTCAATCTGGCCCATACTTTACTTTGCCTTTATTCTTTTCAGTTCTTTTCTTTTCTTTTACTTCACTTTTCTTCTTTCTTTCTTTGAATATGTGCTTTCTTTTCTTTCATTCACTTTTGTAGTTTGTTCCTATCTTGAGGATTTTAGCATGCCATTTTTCTATATAAACAGACGATGCAACTTCTTTTATCATTCAATCCATAACTTAAAAAATTTCTTTCACCTTCAGAAACTTTCTTTCCCAAATAATTAGCATCATTCTCATGGTGAGTAATCAACATTCTTCTAGGACCGGACCCCTTTCAGATGCCAAGCTTCTTAAACACATTTGGATTCATGAACATGGGTGAGTTTCTTTAATAGTTGGAATGGTTCATCTGACAAGACTGAGGTGAGCATTTTTTTTCCTACAATTTAATTGTCTAATAGCACAAATTTGTTTTGGCTTTTTATTTTGCAAATGTATAGGAAAATAATTAGCTTGACAATAAATGTACCAATAAGTGAACAATTGATTTTGGTATGAAAATATATATATATATTAGCAGAAAAATTTAAAATAATGGATTGTAAAAATAAATTATTGGAGCTTGTTACTTACCTCATACAGACTTACTTTTTTTATGGCAGCATGATGACTGTGTCACTAATGGAGGGAGTTGTGACTATAGGGTCCGCCAATGGTACAATCAAGCGCCTGCTCGTGTAAAGTGGATGATTCGGAGGTGCGACTTCGATGACGTTACAATGTAACAACCATCGCAATGGTTCCAGATAGATAGAAGCGTGATCCAAGCACTCGCAGAATGGTGGATGGACACCACCCATACCTTTCACTTGCCAGTAGGAGAAATGACTATTGACTCGATTGACTTTGCTGCCATAACCAACATCCCATATCATGGGATCCCCGTCCCTTTCACCAACAACATCTTAACGCGTGATGAAATTCAATAGCTAATTTGTATATAACCCTCATTAAATGAGCCATTCAATATAAAATACAAATCAATTCAGGAATATTGAATGAACTATGTCCAATCAGTTCGTAGGGAAATGGACGAACAATATGCTTGAGGATTGTTGCTATATTTGCTAGGGTCGACCATTTTGTACAGTATCGAGTCTGTCATCCACTTGTCAGTATTACGGGCTCTTGTTAATTTTGACCTTGTACTGCTATATGGTTGGGGAGAGGTTAGCCTTTCTTGCTTGTACCATGGTTTTGACAAGCTTTGCCGGAGGAAAAGATCATTTACCCACTTCATGGTTGTTGTCGAGGTATTTATTCCACCATTTGTTGAGTCAAATAAAGGATTTGCATGAATATGACCTTCCTTGTCTATGTAGCTTTGGTCATATTAGCATAATCTTGTGTAGGTACCGGGTATTTTCCAATAAAGGGTCGGGTATCCGAGGTTGAGCCATTGGATATCACGTCACACATTGGTGCCCGATTATCATCATGTGCATTCTTGTCGCTATCACTTGAGTTGGTTGACCTGTGATCAGGTAAAAAAATTAGTAACTATTAAAATTTTTGGAGAAGTTAACTTACCTTTTCTTTTTGGTCTTGCAGGTGGATATCACTTGGTGGAGGGACAGTAAGCAAGCCAACTGGACTCCTTTTATGAATGATGCCCTGTCTCTTCAAAATTCCCGCCAAGTTATTGTTAGTCTAATGTCCATCGGCTGGATCCTTGGCGAAAGGGTGCACAACTGATATCTTAGCCCTAAGGAATGGAAGGTTCCTAGGGATATTCTAGCATACACATTAGACATCACATCCATGCCAAAGAACTTATGGGTGCATGCTCGTGACGGATATGATGTCGAACCGTATCTTCTTTCACCTATTGAGTTATACACCCAATTCATTTAGGAGCGACTCTTAATTTTTAAAGTTTTTCCTGATGGTGTCTGAGGACTTCAAGAAGATGAAGAAGAAGAAGAGATAGAAGGAGAGGGAAAAGAGATAGAAGGAGAGGAAGAAGTGGGAAATAATGATAAAGAAGAAGAAATGGAGGAGGGAGAAGAAAAAGAAGATGATGAAAAGGAAGAGGAAGAAGAAGGAGATGAAGAAGAAAAGGAAGAAGAGGATGATGGAGGGGAGTCATCCTCCCATCCTTGTGGTGATTCTAGAGCTGACACTTTCCAGGTGAATGTGAATATATTGTCCACGAATTCTTTTTCTTAATTTGTTTTGACTCTTTATGAAATTTGCAGACTATCAGTTCATTTGATCATGGGGCAAGACCATCCTATGCTGCTTCAATTCAACTGCAGTTTTCTCCATTTTCTCTGTCTATAGCTCCACCTCCTTATGTTGATATGTCATACTATCCTCAAAGCTTTGACTTAAATTACTTGGTCTGCAATCATGTTTCATGTTGATTTATGCTATATGTATGCATGATCATGCATGTTCTTATCTTTTCCTTTTCTGGCTTACAACAAATACTTGAGGAACAAAATAATAAGTTACAAGAGGAGTTAGCCACTAGTGGTCGGGAATTGGATACCAGCTGTCAAAATGCTGCTCACTTTGAAGATTTGTATCATCGATCAGAATAAAATTTTTGTGACTTCTGGTTTCAAGGCTTTAGAGATCTTGGTGCGGCTTCTTCATCAAGGGGACCCCAGACCAATGACCTCGAGATTCCTCCTCCTTCAGGTGATGAGTTCTTTAGTGCACTATTTGATTATGGGTTGCTTCCTCCATCCCAGTGATCTCGTAATTTAATTATCTTGTATTGGGCATGTAATGACTAAGACCACTATAATTAAATAAATTAAATTTTAACTTTATTATTATTATTATTATTATTATTATTATTTTCACCTTTTGTAACCTTTTTTTTGTATATAAATAGTTCCCATGTTGAATTCCTTTGAATCAATTCAACATGGGTTACATCTTTTACAAAACTAAAACTAATTAGGGTACCCAAAACACGTATTGCTTTTCCTCATATGGCTCGGTCTTCAACCTATCACTTATTTAAACTGCCCCCTTATATTTCTTTTCGCACACACTACCAGCTCGTCTCTTCCTTCTTCATTAAATCATTTTAAACCAACAGCACCTAGATTGTCTTTTCACTAAAACAAATTCAAGTCCCATGAATACAACCATTATTGAAGATAATTTGAAGAAGATGAAGAATTTATTTAATAACCTTGAAGTTATTCATTGAGAACAAGCATCTTAGTCTCTAATTAACACTTTTAAGTGTTTTCAAAATATCAAATTAAATCGACCTTTTTGCATGCTATGGCTTCCTTTTGAGATGTTGAATCTAGGACTTTTAAGATTAACAACTTTTAAGATTGTCCCATGATTGAGGAATTTGAAGCTATACTTGGATATCCAAGTGATCGTCAAATGGCATTGCCCATATTGTCTGCCAACTCTCACCAAAAAATACAGATGTTATTTCAAATATCAAAAACTAAAGTTCTTCAACTAACTAGAGGTGAGAAAATTCTACTTGGCCCCTTGATTGATTTATGCACATCACACTTGACTCCCACAAAAGCATGGGGTCACATGTTCTGCTTATGTTTGCTTGGTCAATTTTTGCTTGTTTCCTCTGATGGTCATATTAATCTACAAGTCTTGGACATTGTGGACCAAATGGAGGAAATATTTTCACCAGTACCTTTGATTTTGGCTGAAACCCTGGTTGGATTAGAATAATTCAAAGCAGGTTCTTCATAAAGGCTGACTGGAAGTCTCTTGTTGCTTTAGGTAATCACCTAAACCGCTCTTTTGGTTTTCAATTTAGATGATCTTTTATTTATTTGCTCCAATTTTTTCCTAGCTCGCACTTGTGTTTTTCAGAACTAGCGAGCTTTATTATTATTTTATATTTTGGTCGTAACTTTTTCTTAGCCCGCCCTTATGGATTTTCAGCACTAGCATACCGCCCTAACTTTTGCCTAGACTGCCCTTACAAGTATTCAACCTAGCGGGTTTTTCCCTCTTCTTTTGTAATACTTTCTTCTCTCCAAATTTGGCTTTTTTACAGGAATGTTTTTGCTTGCTTGACATCCTAGCTGTAGATTATTCAAGATACCTACCACGACACCATTCTGCAAGAAAACTTCTCTATCCTTCTTCTTCATATGTTGAATGGGTCGAATGGATTAACTCAAGAGCTACCTAGTGAAAGATCAGCCTGATGACCACCTAGACATATCTAATGTAGTTTCACTTGCTTCTCTTCTCAAAGATACTTGCTATGATCATCGTTGTCTTGGTCGCTAGTATGGAGCTTAACTTCAGAATTCTAATTTTATAGTACATTCGGATATTCCCTTGTTGACTGAAACCTTTTTGGGTCACCTGAGGCAAAGATGGCCTACACTTTACACTTATCAACTTCCATAAATTCTATAATTTGTCAGTCTTTAAATAGATAAAATAATGTTAGGATGAAAGATATTTTTTTTTATCATGATTTATCAACAATTTTTGCTAATTCATTTTATCCTTCTGGTTCCTATTCAAAATGTTGCGCATAGAATAATTTTATTATTAACTCAACCTCATTAAATTAGGAACAACCATAAACATATAACAAGCATAAACAAAATTACTCATGTCGCCAACTAGCCTTTTTAGGTTTTCTAGTTAGTAATTTTCTCTCATTTTTTAGCCCTAATTGTTGCCTAGCCTACCCTTTCGGGTTTTTAAAACTAACGAACTGCTCTAATTTTTGCCCAGACTGCCCTTTCAAATTTTCAACCTAGAGATTTTGCTTTTTTTTAACTTAAAAATAAAATTTCTTCATCCTGTTGATATTCACTGGTTCACTGAACTAATTTCCATCCATGTCTGATAATTTGACTGCACCTTTCCTCATTACCTCGTTGACAACATAGGGCCCTTCCCAACTTGGTCCGAACTTTCCTCTTAGATCCCGAACATTTCTCTTGCATTATTTTAACATTAGATCACCAGCCTTAAGTATTTGAATATGAACTCTTTTATTATAAGCCTAAGCTATCTTTCTTTGGTAAAGCTGGTAATGATAAAATGCCTTTAACCTCCTCTCTTCTAACAAAGCTAATTGTATGTATCTGCTTAATACCCATTCTGCTTCTAGCAACTCAGCTTCTATAACTACCCTCAGGGATTTGATCTCAATTTCAATAGGTAGCACAACCTCCATCCCATAAATTAAAGAAAATGATGTCATTCTGGTAGGTGTTCAAATACTTGTTCTATACCCCTATAAGGCAAATGGAAGCATCTATGACCAATCTCTGTATATCTTGGTCATCTTGGAAAGAATCTACTTAATCATTTTATTAGTTGCTTCCACTGCACCATTGGCTTTTAGTTTGTATGGTGAGGATCGATGATGATAGATCTGGTATTTGATGAACGAATCCTTAACAACCCCTTGCCTTGCACCTATATTCGTAGATGAGGTTTGTATTGATTTTATGTGGAACTTTATATCTGTAGATGAGGTTTGTATTGATTTTGAGTCAAACTCTATATATATATATATATATATATGAGGTTTCTCTCAATAAACTAAGCCTTTTGCCTTGTACCTAGTTTATTGAAAGATTCAGCTTCGACCCATTTTGAAAAATAATTAACTGCTACTACTATTTAATGGTGATCATTTGAAGCCATTGGATGTATCTCCCTGATGATGTCTATACTCTAAGCTGCGAACGGCCAAGGTGAAGACATAAAATGCAACTCTTCGGGAGGTAAATGGTTCAAATTCCCATACTGCTGACATTATTGACACTTCCACACAAAATCAATACAATCCCTATCCATGGTCAACCAGTTGTAGTCTTGTCAAATTATCTTCTCAACTAGAGCTAGACCATTCATGTGAGGCCCTTAGGTCCCTGTATGTACTTTTGACATGATCTGTTCAACTTCATACTTCCTTAAACATCTCAAATGTACCTTGTCTGGCCATCTTCGGTATAATTTCCCTTGCAAAGAATTGTATTGCAAAGACCACCACCTTATAGCTATTCTTTCTTCTTTTGTTGCCCTTGGAGGATAATCCCGACTTTCCAAGAACCGCTAAATGGTATCATACCATGTATCAGAATTTGTACCACTCTCTATGATCATTTGATACTCATAGCAAGGATTTGATGATCTAGTCATATCTAGAGGTTTGAGGAATAATTTTATAGGATCCTCCCATACCAAAGCTAGTGTAGCTACGGCATTGGCCATCTAGTTATATTCTTTGGGTAGGTGTGAGAACCGACAATCTTTAAAATTTCTCCTTACTATGGTTAAGTAATCATAGTACGGTTTCAATTTCTCTTCCTTTAACTCCCATTCTTCATTTGTTTGGGATATTATCAGCAATGAATTACCAAAAACTTACACTCTATCAACCCTTATAATTATCAAGGTTTCCAAGCCAAAGATGCATACCTCATATTCTACTATATTGTTGGTTACCTTGAATTTTAATTTCTTAGACAAGAAGATGAATTCTCCTTCAGGTGATTCCAATATGACTTCTAGTCCAGCTCCCTTCCTATTCACAGCTCCGTCAAATTACATCTTCCATTCTTGTACTTCTATGGCCCTTAAGTGTTCATCTAGGAATTCAAAAGTTACTTCCTCACTTTCAGGCAATAATTGTTGAGCCAAAAATTTTGCTACTACTCTTCCTTTAATCATTTTCCTGGTTATAAATTCAATTTTAAATTCTTTTAGGATTATCAATAATCAGCCATACTTCCCAATTAATAAAGGCGTTTCTCTTAAGTACTTCACTGGATCCAACCTGAAGATTACTTGCACACTATAAGATTGAAAGTAATGCTACAATTTCTTTGAAGACCAAACCATGGCAATACAAGTCTTTTCAATGATACTATACTTAATTTCATAAGGCAAAAGTTTCCTACTTAGATAGTAGATTGCATGCTTGACTCTTGATTTATCCGCCAAGGCTAGTATTACCCCCTACTAATGCATCTTCAACTGCTAAATACAATATCAACAGTTTACCAGGTTTCGGTGGTTTCAAGACAGGTAAATTCAATAAGTATTCTTTTATACATTCAAAAGCCTTTTGACACTCATCATTCTATTCAATCGGTTGGTTTTTCTTAAGCAGTCTAAAGATGAGTTCACAGATTATTATGAGTTTTACAATGAATATGCTTATATACTGCAATCTTTCGATAAATCTCCTAACTTCCTTCTCTGTCTTAGAGGCCGGCATATCCCTGATTGCCTTAACCTTGTTAGGGTCAACTTCAATGTCGTGCGAACTAATTACGTGTCCCAACATCTTACCTGAGGTAATCCCAATCACACACTTCTTTGGGTTTAGCCTAAGGTTATACTTAATTACTCTTTCAAAGAAATTTTCCAAGTTCTGGAAGTGTTGCTGTCTGGTTTCTGATTTCACCATTATATCATCTACATATACCTTATCCTCCTTATGCATCATGTCATGGAATAAAGTAGTGGCCATCCTCTGATAGATTGCTCTTGCATTCTTTAGTTCAAAAGGCATTACCCTATAGCAAAATATACCTCAAGTAGTTATAAAAGCACTTTTGGTTTTATCCTCTTGAGCCATTAATACTTGATTATATCCAAAAAAATCCATCTATAAATGAGTGTAGCACACTAGAGGTCGCACTATCAATTAGGATATTTCTCTGAGATAAAGGAAATTCATCCTTTGGGAAAGCCTTATTCAAATCCTTATAGTCAACATAGACCTTAATCCTTCCATCATTCTTTGGCATCGGAAAGATAATGGCCAACCACTCAAGATATTCAATCACTTCCAAGAACTTCACCTATATCTGATTGGTAACCTCTTCTTTGATCAGCTCTACCCATTATGGCCTTAAGCATCTCAACTTTTTCTTGATAGGTTTCATGTGAGTGTAGGTCGGGATAATGTATTCAGCTATATCCCGATCAAATTTTGGCATATCTTCATAACACCAGCCAAAAATTTCTTTATATTTTTGAAATATTATTTCAAATTTCTCTCTTTCTCTTTCTTCAGCAGTAATGTTAGATGTTATGCTAATATTTTTAAGGTTTTCAAGTGTTTCCAAATTTAATGATTGAGTGTCAACATAGTTAATATTAAAAATGCTTTGTAATCACCACATGGATGTATGTAACCATTAGGAAAAACATCATATAAGTAAGTAAAATTAAACTTTATTGCATTTATTTTGAAAAAGAAAATATCATCATCCTCATAAAAGAGCATATCAAGGTCAATGTTCTCATCATCACATATTGCAAGATTTTCAAACTAGTCTTTAATGAGTGCAGCAATCTCCTCTGGAGTTTCAGGATTCTTGGGCTAGCTTTCATATTCTCTTCTTAGTCAGTCGATGAGGTCTTCTTCTTCACCTGCTCAGCAAGCTTAGCAACATCAGTATAGATCTCAAAACCTGGGATCATCTTTTTCATGAAAATGACTTGCTATAGTTTTTCTTATAGTGGTCTCAATTCTAGAGCTCTAACAAATATCTCCTCCAGTGGAGGAAATTCCATCTTCTTGTCTCCCTTCAGCATAGTACCTCCATCTGTTCTATTATAACCTAACTCCTTCCTTGATACTTGAGTCTTGAAATTTAGAAGCTCCGTTACACCTACTTTTCCTTTCCCAAGTCCGGTTCCTGGCAAGTAATTCATCTGCTTCATCATGGTCAGAACCTTAGAAGCCACTATCATGTCTTCAAAAATACCAGCCACTTGGAAACTATTGAGAGGTCTTTCCCCCATAAGAGCATTGACTGTTTCACTATTTTTTGCCTTTATTATTGTCATCCCATCACTGCTTGAAAACTTGATCTTTTGATGGAGTGTTAAAGGAACTCCACCAAGATGGTGAAACCATGGGTGACCCAATAATAATGCAAAGGTAACTAGTATATTTAGAACATAAAACTCTACTATGGATTTAATAGGACCCACCTTCACCAAGGTCTTGAAAGTTCCTTTATCTTGTCTCTTAGTATTGTCATAGAACTAGATTATTATATCAGAAAAACTTAGGTCACGAGTTGATATGGTGAGCTTTGGCAGAATCTTGAGTGGGAAAATATTTATAGTAGAGCTATCATTAACCATGATACAAGGGGTCTTCTTTCCCTTGACCTCCACCTTGATGAAGAGTGGGCAGACTTGGTCTCTTCCATCTTTTGGTAGGCCAGCATCTGAAAAAGAAACCATCCCAACTTCAATCTTGTTCCTCTCTTGAATATCTTCACATTTCATCACCTCTTCAGCTCTTTTTGCTTCCATGAAACTGACCAGCTCCATTGGTGTTGCAAAAGTGGAAATCTTCATGCTTACCATAGCTTTGGCCATAGTTTCACAATGCTTCTTGGATGTAGCCAATAGGTCCCAAATGTTGATACTGGTTTGGGTCCTTTTCAGTTGCTTAAGGATAGCATCATCTTCATCTTCTTTTCTCTCTTTCTCAGCATCCTTCCCTTTATCGGCCTATGCTTCTTTTGGTGAAACCCTGCTATAAGATTTACCAAAGTGGGTATTTAGTATTTTTTTTTTGTTCGGACCAATTCCATTCTTCTTGTTTGGTTTCCAATTCCTCATCGCCGTTATCCCAAAACTCATTCACCACACAAACAGTCAACGTCTTTTCATCCATAGTTGATTTTACATGTGAAACCTCCTCTTTTGTAGCTTCTTTACTTATGTCTTGAAAAGATTACAAGACAAAATTCTCATTCATTCCTCCTCCTATCATCTAAGTAGCTAGTTAGGGTACCCTGTTGAACTTAGGCAAAGGATTGCCCTTTGTGCTGCGTTTGTTAGGTTCATGTAACTTCCTACTACCAATCAAATTTTGGATCTCTTGCCTTAACTGCATATAATTATCTGTTTCATGCCCTTGCATATGGTGGAATTAGCAAAAGGCCTTGGCATCAAAGTTTGGAGGTTATGGATTTGGTAGAGGATCATGGGGCCAGTGGCTGTAACGGTCATTTCTTTTGTAGCTTATTAAAACCTAGTATAGAGGCCTTCCCATATCTGAAAAGTGTCTTATTTTCCTTTGGCCAGTAGTTGTGTTGACATCCACTGCTTTTTATATATTTTGGTCACCAGATTGGTAACTTTCCTTCTCGTTCTTTCTTCTAGCAAAATGGTTCTTCTCCCTTTCCCACTTTTCCATTGTAAGCCAGATTAGAGAAGATCTTTAAAATCTCTTATTAGAAGAGCAGCCTTATTTCTCCACCTTTTCAAATAATCAATAAAGTTTTCATTTTGTTTTTGTCGGATAGTCTCCAGCTCCATCAGGGTCACTTCTAGTTCAAAATTATATCTATATTGTAGAATGAAGACTTTGTATAGCAAATTTCAATTATTTTGAGTACTTTCCTCCAAGGTATTGAACCAGTTTTGCACAATATGATCCAATGAAAGTATGAAATACATAGAGTTTGAGTTTTAGTAGCTCTAATAGACTGCATAACAGTGATGTACTACTTGACATACAAGTGAGGATTTTCTATTCCATCAAACTTAGCAAATGGAGGTATATTGAGCTTGTAAGGGACTACTTCATCATCCTCAAATAATTTGTCTATCTCCAACACCTCTTCAGTCTTCAGCTTTTTTCAAACTTCTTTTCTAAGTCAGCAAGCATCTTCTCAACATCAATGGATTCAACTTTCTTTTCTTCCTTCTTTTCTTATTAATCTTGGAAGTATTCATCACAATCATCAACATAATTAATTAACACCTTCTCATCATCAAAGGCTACCTCTCCTACCTTAGCCTTTCCTTTGTCTTTCTGCTTCTTAGTATTAGCAGATGCTTCAACGATATTATTTTCCAATAGTGTAACTAACTGACTTCTCATGGCCTCAGCTAGGGTCCCCTTCAGTTCTTCCATCTTGGATGCAATGGCTTTATTCACCAGGTTCTGAACTTTATCATGATCCATTGGTTTTGGTGCAAAGTTGACCGATTATTCACTGAATTCTAAATCACTGACATAGGTCAGATTATCATAGGCCATTGAGCTGCAGTACTCTAGGTCTGCATGCCAGAAAAGATTAATGCGATGCAGTGCAATGCATGTATGCATATATGCATGATCAAACAAAGAGAATTAGGATGTTTCTTCTAACCTTATAACTTCTACACATAAGTGGTGAGCCTCTTTTCCTAGGTATTATGGTTAACAAAGATATCAATAGGGGATCTTTTATTCTTAAGAATCTCTCTGAAGGATTAATCATTAATTGTGTTTTCAAAAATGAAGTCAATCTATGATAATCCCTACTAATTAAGACTTAATCTTTTGTGTCCACTGAAAAATTTGAGCTGCATTTCTACTATATTTTGGATTAAAACTAAATTAATAGGTTTATTATAAATAAACTTCTTACTTGAAAAAGTAACAAATGATCTATGCCACAAACCAGCCCATAACTGACCAGTCTTGGCATAAACAAGGCTCATTATTAATTTTAATATTCCATAATTGACCCAACTAATTGAAGGTCCATTTCAAAATTTTGACCCTTATTAGAAAGGTTTTAACTTCAAAGCTTAATTTACAGAAAATGGGTCATAAAATAAGAAATTGTTTGGGAGCCCCTTCTTGAAAAATACTTTGAAGCCCATTGAAAAAAATTTTATTTTAAAAATCAAATTTGGGATTCGTGTTTAGGCCATAAGGTAGAAAATAATTTTTGACCCATCTTTGTTAGAAAAAGGCTTTAAGCCTATTTGAAAAAAAAAAACTTTAAAATAATTTTGGATTTGGGCTCATACCACAATTAGATCATAATAGAAAAAGATAAACCAAATGAGCCATTACTCTAACCAAGATATATCAATAACAGTCAAAAAACAAACAATTAGAGTGAACTTAAGAAAAGTTAATAGGCCAATTATATGGGCTTTAGTCTTTGGATTGAAAATTTTAGGTTCCTATAGTAAGTATATACCAATAGGTACAAGACTATGAGTAGTTATGCAAAGCTCGATCTTCATACCTTGAGTGAAAGTATGATATCACTTACATACACATAACACGGGTTCCACAGGTTATCCTAACACACATACACACACAACGCAAATCTAGATGATGCAATGAATATTACCATAATAATAAAGAATAAAATAATATAAAGACCAACAAAATTAGCTTCTTTTATTTCTAGTAGAGTCGCTATGATGAGCAGAAATTTTTACCCTCACTCCCGGTCAAATAATTCTTGTGACTTTGGTATTATTAGGCTCAAGGTCTTAGAGAACACGAGTCTAAGCCCAAAGAAATGGAGTTGTCACTTGAACGGGTTAGGAAAGAAATAGAAAGGGGTGGATGACTCGATTCCTAAGAAATTCTCAATCGCCTATTGGGTTAGGAAAGTTGGGTACGTTGGGGGAAAGTGAGAATGACCCAGCACTGCCATAACTCCTGATTCATTAGAACCGGCCTTCTTTTTAGGTCTAAATATTATTAAATTCTTAATTATTACAATATTATCCACATTACATATAATTAAAATAAATAAACATTCATCATATTATAATTCAAACAACCAAATAAGATGGGCACCCATACGAGATGAAAATATGGCCTTACAACCATTCAAACATCCATATAAATAAATAAAATAGGACACCTACCAATTGGTGGAAACATATCCTTTACAATGGTCCAAGATCCTTAGAATAAATTAAATTACATAATTAAAGTAAGGCACCCATGAAATGGAAATATGTCTTTTACATCTTCTTTAAAAATTCAACTAATAACAAATAAATAACACTTAATCATCCATGATAATCAATAAAAGAAAACAAATTGCATTTTTTATTATAATAAAATAACAATAAATCAAAATAACTAAAATTAGGGTTTAACCATTAAACTAGGGTTAGATTGCTAAATTAGGATTTTAGGGTTTCAACTAACCAAATTGGGGTTTTATTATAAAATTAGGGTTTTTATTTGACCTAGGATTTGCTCCATGCAACTAGAGTTTTAGAACACACAAGCTAGGGTTTAAAACAAAAAAAAATAAGGCTAAAATATGAAAAATTATGGCCTAACATATAAACTATAATTAAAATAATGCAAGATTAGGGTTTAATACAGACTTGGGTCTTGGATTGTGTAACTAAGATTAGAATCAGTAATTAGGGTTTAGACCAAATTAAACACTGAGTTTGTGGTGTGTCGAATGAAGTTTTCCAAATCAAATTTATGATGAAACATGGCAGTATGCTTAATCCACAAACTGAGATGAAGATGATTAATAGAAATTTAAACAAAATAATAAGATCATACATGCATTGTAGGCTCCGCTAATTTTAATCCGTTGAACCAAGCTTGTTGATGCTACTGCATAGATTAATTATAATCATGGCTGAGTGAAACAATTTGAAGACAGTGGCCGCTTTCAGCTACTGCCTCTCCCTTATGATTAATGTGTTCTGGTTTTGCTGTCTCTACATTTTTTTTTATTTTGATAAATTGTTGTTTAATTGTTCTTGCTGCCGGTTTTCTTTTTTCTTCCCCTTGGGTCCTGAATGCAATTTTATACTTATAGGCTGCAGTTAGGGCAACCTTAGCTCGTAAATCCTTATCCAACTCAAACTGTCTTTGCTTATCCAAAGCTTATTTGAATTTAATCATAATTAAATATGCATTCAGACTAAATTGAGGCTAGATTGAGGCCTCATGTCGAATTGGCTAGGCCAAATTTGACATGATCTAGCCAAATTTGATATGAGGCAGCTCATATCGAATTTAGCCTAGCTAATTTGATACTAATTCGATATGAGGAAGCTCATATCGAATTTGTTGGCCTAGCCAATTAGATATGAGATATGTTTTATTAGTTTTTGTCATAGAATTGTATCTTATTTATTATGATGATTATTGTTTTCTTCAGGTAGTTTGGTAGTTTTAATCTGTTTATTTAGTGAATTCATCAATTTTGGTAGTTTTAATTTATTCCAGTGTTTATGTCATTTTTGTCCTAGATTTTAGTATGGTGTTTATGTGTTTTTGGTTAATGTTTCATTTGATTATTGTTTAAAGTTTGTTTCAAGTGTTTCTTTTAGGTTAATATGCAAAATATTTCCTTGGAAGAAAGAATAGCATGAAGCAACAAGATACGGCCAAGCCACTGGCCGTGTCTCACCTTAAGGGCAAAACCAAGGAACTAAGAGAGGAAGGAAAATTTGGCAGAAGCTGACACTGGCAGGTGACACGGCCAAGCCACTGGCCGTGTCACATGACACGGCCACAAGCTTGGTCGTGTCCCATACTTAGCCAAGGAAGAAGACCAAAGAAAGAAGAGAAAAGAACGAAGAGAATCAGTAGGTGACACACTCAGGTGACACGGCCAAGCCACTGGCCGTGTCACATGACACGGCCAGGAGCTTGGTCGTGTCACAATCAATTCCATAGAAGCAAAGATGAAGGATTACACAAAAGCTAACACATCCAGGTGACACGGCCAAGCCACTGCCCGTGTCACATGACATGGCCACTAGCTTGGCCGTGTCACTCCATGGGACTAAGGGAAGAAAGAAAATGCAGATTTTGAGCGAGGTTTCGTATAAATAAGAGGATTAGGGTTTTTGAATGAGGTTACACATTTTATCAGCAGTCAAACATAAACCTTTGAGCTTCCATTTGTTTTTTTTTTTGGAATTTTGATTACACTTTGATGCAAACAGTCTAGATTAAATTAGTTTTAGCCACTGCAATATTCTTCTAGCAAAGATCTGAACAAGAGATTTTTCAGAAGCTAAAGAAAGTTTGTAATTTGGTTTTGTTCTCAAACTCTATCTCTTAAGTTTCATTGGAATTGTATTCATGAATTCTATTATGTCTAAATTAATTTCTTTGAATTTTAATGAGATGAATCTATTTGATATCATTATTATGAACTAATTTGATCTAGTCTAGGGTTTGTATGGATCTACTATAATTGTATGAAATGGTTATTGCTCTTAACTGAATTATTTCTTTAGCCTTAATTGAATGGATTAATGTTAATATATAATTGATTGGCCACCAATTATGTGTTTGAGGTATTAGATGAAGGATTGAGAAATGAAGTCTAATGCTGGAACAATTCAGCTAGGGACTTAGGCGAATTAGAAATATAACCTAAGAAAAGGATCATTTCAATTGTAATAAGATTATTTGAAAGAGGTTTGAATGCGAAAGCTTATTTCCTTGATTTGATTAATTAAGTTGCTCAAAATCTGATCTTTGAAATTAAATTGGTTGAGAGGAATAGCCGTTTATACATATAAGTTAGTAGAGAAGTGCAAACCCTAGACCTTTCTATTAAGTGAATCAATATATCAGCTCAGTTTACTTTCATTGTTTTAAATTCCACTCAATCTGTCTTCATTAGTTGTTAGCAATTTAAATTTATTGATATTTTGTTATTTGCAATTTGATAATCAATTAGCTTATCTAGCTTCCTTGTGAGACGACCTTGAGGTGTTCACCAAGATACTACAGCAGTCTCGTATACTTGCAAGTGTAGTTCTAGTAGTGTTAATTAGAGCGCAACAAGTTTTTGGTGCCGCTGCCGGGGAAGCTAATTGGCGTAATTGTTTATTAGGCATAAATATTTTAAATTATTTTTCATTGTTTACATTTGATTTTATTTGTCTTTTGCTTTTAATAATTCCTTTTTCCAGAAATTTTTTTATGCAAGGTAGGAGATCACTCGGAGGAGAACTATACCCAGTTATTCCAGAAATTCAAAGAGTGAAAAGGAGCAGAGAAGAGTTTGAACAATATACCGGATTTGATACAGAGGAGGACACTTCTGATTTTGAGTCGGATACTGCACAATCTACCAATATGGGAGACGAAAGGCAAATAACTATGAGGGATTTTGCCAGACCTGTCATTGGAACTTCCACATCTTGTATAAGATTGACAGATGCAGCAAGAAATTATGAGTTGAAGAATATCCATTACAACATGCTACCATCATTCTATGGAGTCCCAAATGAAGATCCTTTGAATTTTATCCGGGATTTCTACTCCACCCTCAACACATTTCCATTGGGAGGACTAACAGAAAACCAGTTGAGGATGAGGTATTTTCCATATACATTGAAGGATAGGGAAAAAAGCTTGCTTATGATGTTGCCTGAAAATTCTTTGACAACTTGGGAGCAATTCTATAACAAGTTTATGGGAAAATTTTACTCACATCAGAAAGTAGCTGAATTGAGAGGGAAAATAGCTACATTCTCTCAATTTGAAGGAGAGCCATTTCATGAGGCTTGGGACAGGTTTAAGATGTTATTGATTTAGTATCCACATCATCACTACCCACTTCAACTTCTGAATCAGTTTTTCTACGATGGTCTAACCCAGCAATTTCAGAATACTGTTGATAACGCAGCTGGGGGAGCTATGGAAGAAAAGACAGCAGATGAAACTTATGAAATCTTTGAAATGTTGGGAGCTAATTCTCAACAGAAAAGTGTAAGAGGAAGAAGTAAAGGGGTGAACCAATTGGAAGCCAACAGTGAAATGGTCAATCAGATAGCTGAATTGACAAGGCAAGTGCAGATGCTGAACATGAAGAACAATACTTCTTCATCCACACAAGAAGTGTGTGGAATTTATGGAACCTTCGGGCATGGAGCAAATATATGCCCCTCTGTATATGAATCTTATGGAAATGAAGCTGAGCAAGTCAATGCTATGGGAGGATATCAACCAAGGGCCCGGATGATCCTTACTCAAATACTTATAATCCGGGTTGGCGAAATCATCCAAATTTTTCCTAGGCAATAAATAATTCTCAACAACCTTTCCATTTGCTCCAGAGACAAAACCAACCGCAGGGTCAATCTTCAAATCAAGGGCAGCCTAAGAGAGAGAGTTTGGACGATAGTTTACAAGCCTTTATCCAAGTCAGTGCTAAGAATCAAGAGATGAATAACAAAAGGCTGGATTCATTAAAAGCATCTTTTAAGAAAGTGGAGACCCAAGTGGGACAACTTGCACAACAGATGCAGATTCAACAAAAAGGGAAATTTCTAAGTCAACCTGAGCATGCACAAGCAGTGATTATTCTTAGAAGCGGCAAGGTAATAAATAATGATGTTGAAAATAATTCTGTGAATGCAGGTGATCAAAAGAACAAAAAGGAAGGAGAACCAGAGAACAAATGTGCTGGAGAAAGATCAATGGAGAAATCCCCTTCAGCAGATTTACACAAGGCAAGTAATCATTACCGGTCACCTATACCATTCCCCAGCAGGTTGAAGAATAATAAACAAGATAAGTAATTTTCAGACATCTTCAACATGCTGTCTAAGGTAAGTATTAACTTACCCTTACTTGAAGCAATAAAGAATATGCCGGCTTATGCCAAATTCTTCAAGGAATTGAACACCAAGAAAAAGAGGTATGAGCCAAATGAGAAGGTGATAGTATCAGAGGTAGCTAGTGCTGTTTTACAACATAAACTACCTCCGAAACTAAAGGATCCTAGTGGTTTCATAATTCAAATTACTATGGGTAATGGGAAGGGGACTGATGGCATGTTTGATTTAGGAGCCAGTGTTAATTTGATGGCTTATTCTGTGTATCTCGAATTAGAACTTGGGGAACTTAAACCTACCAAAATGGTGTTGCAATTAGCTGACGGATCTCTTAGATTCTCGAAAGGAGTTATAGAAGATGTGTTAGTTAAGGTTGGTGGGTTGATAGTGCCTATGGATTTTATAGTTCTTGACATGGAAGGAAGTAACCCTACACCATCCGCACACACTATTCTACTGGGTAGGCCTTTTATGGCTACTACCAACACCTTGATAGATGTTAAAAATGGTAAATTGTCAATGACTGTCTTGGGACAAACAGTTGAATTTTCTATTTTTAACACTTCTCCCATTCCTACAACTGCATTATATGAGGATTGCTCTTTAATTGATTGTATTGACGTAGTTGTTTCAGATTTTTTCTTGTAAACAGGTTCCTCAGATAAATTGGAGATGGCACTGACCTTAGATCGTGGCTTGGATATTTTTGACTCATAAATAGCCAGTTGCCTTGAGATATTAGAGAGTGCTGAAATAGAGGAACTTAAGGAGGATCCAGCATTTGAACTTCCCTTCATCCAAAAGGAAGAGAAGAATCCTTCACTTGAGTTAGAGTTGAAAGAGTTACCTAAAAATCTGAAATATGTGTTTTTAGGAGATCACAACACCATACCTGTGATAATATCTAGCGAACTTAGTGAAAAGGAGGAGATGAGGTTGGTAAGTGAGCTAAAAAGTTTGAAAAGAGCAATAGGATGGAGATTGACTGACATCAAAGGTATTAGCCCTTCAATGTGCATGCATAGAATCACCTTAGAAGAGGGAGCTAAACCTGTGAGGGAGACCCAAAGGCGCCTTAACCCAAACATGAGTGAAGTGGTTAAGAAGAAAGTGCTTAAATTGCTTGATGAAGGAGTGATATATCCTATAGCTAATAGTGAGTGGGTGAGCCCAGTACATGTAGTGCCTAAGAAATTAGGAATCACTGTGGTGAAAAATGAAAAGAATGAATTGGTTCCTACTAGAACTACTACTGGATGGAGAATGTGTATCGATTATAGGAAATTGAACAATGCCACAAAGAAAGACCATTTCCCTCTTCCTTTTATTGATCAGATGTTGGATAAACTTTTTGGACACTCACATTATTGCTTTTTGGATGGACTTTCAGGTTATTATCAGGTGCCGATATCACCAGAGGATCAATCCAAGACTACTTTTACTTGCCCTTTTGAGACTTATGCATTTCGGCGTATGCCCTTTGGCTTGTGCAATGCGCCTGCAACTTTTCAGAGATGAATGATGTCTGTCTTCACAGACATGATAGATGATTTTATTGAGGTATTTATGGATGACTTTTCTGTTTTCGATGATTCTTTTGATAATTGCCTTAATAAACTTGTTCTTGTGCTTGAGAGATGCATTGAATGTAACCTCACTTTGGGTTGGGAAAAGAGTCATTTCATGGTTACTCAGGGCATTGCATTAGGCCATGTTGTGTCGAGTAAAGGGATTGAGGTGGATAAGGCTAAGGTAGAGTTGATTGCTAAGTTACCCCCACCTACCTCTGTTAAGGGAATAAGAAGTTTTCTAGGGCATGCAGGTTTTTACTGGAGGTTTATTAAAGATTTTTCTAAAATAAGCCAACCATTGTGTCATTTGCTTGGGAAAGATGTTCCATTTGAGTTTACTGCACAATGCATGCAAGCCTTTAATTCCCTTAAGGAAAAATTGACTAGTGCACCGGTAATTGTAGCTCCTGTTTGGTCTTTACCTTTTGAAATTATGTGTGATGCCTCTAATCATGCAGTAGGAGCTGTCCTTGGGCAAAGGGTTGAGAAATTTTTGAGAGTGATCTATTATGCTAGTTTGATCCTGAATAGTGCGCTAATGAATTACACAACAACTGAAAAGGAAATGTTAGCTGTTATTTTTGCCTTAGATAAGTTTAGAGCATATTTAATTGGGTCAAAAATTATTGTGCATTCAGATCATGCAGCTCTAAAATATCTTTTGACAAAACAATATGCAAGCCTTTAATTCCCTTAAGGAAAAATTGACTAGTGCACCGGTAATTGTAGCTCCTGTTTGGTCTTTACCTTTTGAAATTATGTGTGATGCCTCTAATCATGCAGTAGGAGCTGTCCTTGGGCAAAGGGTTGAGAAATTTTTGAGAGTGATCTATTATGCTAGTTTGATCCTGAATAGTGCGCTAATGAATTACACAACAACTGAAAAGGAAATGTTAGCTGTTATTTTTGCCTTAGATAAGTTTAGAGCATATTTAATTGGGTCAAAAATTATTGTGCATTCAGATCATGCAGCTCTAAAATATCTTTTGACAAAACAATATGCTAAACCTTGTCTAATTAGATGGGTGTTATTATTGCAAGAATTTGATTTTCAAATCAAAGATACTAAGGGAAGTGAAAATGTTGTAGCTGATTATTTATCTAGATTACCCTTCTTTGGTGAAAATCTTGCATATGATAGCATTCATAAAAATCTAGAAGCATTTCCTGATGAGCAGTTGTTTGCGGTAATGAATGTACCTTGGTTTGCAGATATTGCTAACTATCTTGCTTGTGGTATTTTGCGTTCTGACATGTCATTTTAGGAAAAGAAAAGGTTTTTGCACATGAGTAAATTTTATTTTTGGGATGAACCTTACCTATTCCGGATATGCATAGATGAGATAGTTCGCAGGTGTGTGTCTGAGGAAGAACAACTGAGTGTTCTTCAATTTTGTCATGACCTTCACTGTGGTGGTCATTTTAGACGAAGAAAGACTACAGAAAAGGTGCTTCAAAGTGGTTTTTACTGGCTTACTCTATTCAAAGATGCTCAAGAATATTGTAAGTATTGCGACCACTATCAAAGAGTGGGTAACATTGGGAGGAGGAATGAAATGCCCCTTCAATCTTATATTGTTGTTGAACTGTTTGATGTGTGGGGAATAGACTTCATGGGTCCTTTTTCCAAGTCTTTTGGTTATGAGTACATTTTAGTCGCTGTTGATTATGTTTCAAAATGGGTGGAGGCAATCCCCACCCGTACTAATGATGCTAATGTGGTTGTTAATCTGTGAAGGAATATATTCTTAGCAGATTTGGCACGCCAAGAGTGATAGTCAGTGATGGGGGAAGTCATTTCTGCAACAAACTTTTTGAGAAATTAATGCACAAATCACACAAGGTGGTGACCCCATACCATCCACAGACTTCTGGACAAGTTGAGACATCCAATAAGAAAATAAAAGGAATTCTGGAGAAAACAGTCAACTTATCAAGGAAGGATTAGGCAAGTAGATTGCAGGATGCATTGTGGGCATATCGAACTGCTTTCAAGACTCCTTTGGGTATGAGTCCATACCGATTGATTTTTGGTAAGGCTTGTCATTTACCAGTGGAGTTGGAGCACACTGGGCAATCAAGACTCTGAATTTAGACTTGGACAAGGCAAAGAGAGAACGTTTTCTGCAAATTTCAGAGTTAGATTAACTGAGGAATGAGGCATATGAGAGTTCGAGAATTTATAAGGATCGCACTAAAGCACTTCATGACAGAATTATAGTGCGAAAGACATTGCGCCCAAGTATGAAAGTTTTACTTTTTAATTCTCATCTCCGTTTGTTTCCAGGAAAACTCAAGTCTCGATAGAGTGGTCCTTTCGAGATAACTCAGGTATATCCTTTCGGTGCTATAGAATTGCTTAACTCTCGAACAAATGAAACTTTTAAAGTAAATGGACAGAGAGTTAAACCATATAATGAAGGGTTCCAAGAAGTAAGGATCATCGATAGCACTTTGATCTACGATCCTTAAGTCTTGCAGTAATGTCCAGCTACACGACATTAAAGAAGCGCTAAATAGGAGGCAACCCATCAGTTTGCATTTCTTTTCATAGTTATAATTTTATATTCAGCAATTTTGATTTTATGTTTGGTTTAAATAAATGGAATGGATGCTTTGATCGGTTTTTATTTTTTTTAATGTGTTTCAGGGTTAATCAAAGAAGAGGATTGCATTTCTTTAAGATTTGGTGACACAAAAAAATATATAAAAAATATTAAATAAAAAATAAAAAAGAAGCCAAAATGGCAGTGAAGGACACTGCCACTTGACACGGCCAAGCCACTGGCCATCTCAAGCAAACCCAAATTCACCAAATTCACACAGTCCCTGACACGGCCAACAAGCTTGGCCGTGTCCTTGGCCGTGTCACATAGACACGGCCAAGCTTCTCCCCATGTCCCTTTTCTTTGTCTTGAAACCTTTTGTTTACAGTGTCAAACACGGTCATGGGACACGGCCAAGTCACTGGCTGTGTCCCCCCAAACTCATCAAACACGGCCAAGCTAACCCAAGCTTGGTCGTGTCACTTCAATTTTAAAGTTTAAAAATACGATTTTAGCACTTTTCGTTCATTTAAATCCCTAGTTTTCTTTTTGTTTCCTTTCTCTCTCTCGACTTTTTCTCTCAAAAACATCCATTGTTGTTCTTTCAAAGCTTCCAAAATCCCATTAATTCTTAATTTTCTTCTCCAAAACTGAAATTAATCCGTTCAATCTTCTTCTTCTCTCATAAAAAATCAATTTAATCTGTTTAAGTTTCAAATTTTTCTAGATCTTTCAATATGCCAAGAATAAAGATGGTGTCCCACCACAAGAGGAAGCAACCCCCAACTGCAGCTGCATCTTCATCTTCTTCATCTTTAAAGAGAGCGACTCTTTTGGCTAGGGGTTTCTTTCCGACGAGGTATGTAAGCGATGAATCCCTTAATGCTCTTCATATTAGGGATAATTTTTATAGTTATGTTCAAAACATTGGGTGGGAGAAACTAGTCTCCTTTCGACCTTTGCAATTTCAAGAGCTTACTTTGAAATTTTTAACATCTCTTAATGTTGAAAGAGATGAACAGAAAATTTGCTCTAGGTTGAATTTTAAATTGCTTGGGAAATCATTTGTAGTTAGTATTGAGCAATTGAATGTTATATTTGGTTTCCATTAACAAGGTGAAAAGTCTGTACCTAACGATTTTAAACAGCAATTTGCTTGGGGAGCATTGGGCTCGGAAACTTATGTGGCCAAATCGGCCAAGGCAACTAAATTGAGTAATCCCGCTCTAAGGTATTTGCATCGATTTATGTCCTGTGGGTTCTTTGCACGGAAGGAAAGCCCAGGTGTAGTGGAACTTAGTGAGCTCTTTTTCTTAGATTGTGCTTGTAATGCAATACCCATTAGTACCGGCTATTGGTTGGCCGATGTTTTTGATAATGTGGCAAACAAAAAGAAGGGGGCTATTTGTATTGGAGGATTGGTTACCACATTGGCGACAGCCCTTCTTGATGATTTTGACCCGAGTAACTGTCGTATGACTAAAATTTTGGGTAATGATTCATTGGATTTGGCCACACTTGAGAAGATGCATATGGTTGTGAGCAGGGGGAGGGGCTTATGTGATGGCTTCAGCTGAGCCAGAAGCACCGGGGGCAGACAAAAGAGAACACGAGTCCATGAGGAGTCCGACTCGGATTCTCTTGATTTGGATGAAGATGCTCTGGTCTCGGATAATCAGGAGATACTTAATAGGATAGAGGCACTGAAAAGAAAGGTCGATCATAACCATGCTGCGGTCTTGCAACAGTTGGACCAAATCAATAGCAACCTTGCTAAGATCCTGAGTCTCCATCCTTCGGCTGCATCATCATCACATCCTCCTTCACCGTAGATCAAATTGGCTCTAATCTTTTGAGAGAATTCCTTAATTTCTTGTCTTTAGTTATAGCATATTTTCGTTGGTATTTTTCATTTTTATTTTTAATGTTAACCTTTTATATTTTGGATATTTTATTTTATATATTGTATTTTGTTTTTGAACAATTGCTGTTTGTGATGAAAAGGTAGAGTTTGCCTCACAAGGGAACAATGGAAAACAGGTTGTACCTTGACTCTTTTTCTTTACTATCCTTGTTTCCATTGAGGACAATGTAATTTATAAGTGTGGGGTAATCTTTAAGCTTTCCTTTAATTCTTATTTTGTTTGTCTTTGTGTGTTATATTGTGCGTTGTGCATGGCATAATTGTTGGAAACTTATTGACTTTTCTGTGATTCTAGTATTATATTTGAGACTTTAGTATCAGCATAGAGATTAGCATTTGAATTCATTCAGGATCAATTTTCACATTCTGCAATTCATGACATATAAATCTTTGAGAACCCACCCTTTGTGAGTTTTGAGCCTCATAGATTGAATATTATTGTCAATTGATTTTCTTTTCTTAAGTATGCATCTTAATGATTTTGCATCTCTAGAGCTTGCTTTTGCATACTAATTGAACTCACATTATGATTTCATCTCAAGTTTTTAAATGATGAAGGCAAATTAGGATTATCTCTTTAGCTTAAAAAGACCTCCCTTAATTATGAATTCCTTAGTGAGCCAAGTAGAGCCTTTGACTTTTTCTTGATTGATCAACACAATTCACAACTCAATATTTTCCTATTATCATCATACCTGCATTAAGGAATGGAGTTTCTTATGATATGACAATAGAGTGTTTAATTCTTAAGTGTGGGGTAAGCAATTAAAAAAAATAGTATTGCTTTAGTAAGATTTGGGGCTGAAATGCATACTTTGCACATTGTATTTGACTAAGAGTCGATTATTCTTTTCCTCTACATTTTAAGCTAGATGTTACATGTAATTTTATATTTTGCATATATATATATAAACATAAAAGAAAATAAAAGGGAAGATATATATATATATATATACAAAATTCATATATTTTCTAGCATTAGTCATCAAAGAGGAATGTCGACTCATGTACTTTTCTTTTAGTATGCAAGTATGTGAGATTATCAAGGGTTGGTGAATATGCCATTTGAGGGAGTTACGAGTTTCTTAGCAAGAGTATTGTCTAATTTAGATACTCCATTTCTTGATGTTCCAACTTAAATATCTTTTCTCACACCTTCACCTTAGCCCCTCCAAATAAAAGACCTTCGGATTATTTCTTGAGAAAATCAGTGAGAGAGATTGGATAATTAAGCAATTTTATGGCAGTATGCAGTCATGAGTGGTTTGAGTGAATTAACCTTTGAAATCGAGTGAAACACTTTGATGAGAGATGAGATTTGTTATGTCTGGATTAATGAATGAGTTAAGAAAATCTTGATTAAAGTATATTGCAATTATTTATGGCTGAGTCTTAAAGGATTTCATCTTATATACTGGAATTATAGTTAAGGTTGTTTGAGTTTTTAATTTATGCCATGTGAATTTGCTTGAGGACAAGCAAAGTTTTAAGTGTGGGGTAGTTGTTTTATTAGTTTTTGTCATAGAATTGTATCTTATTTATTATGATGATTATTATTTTCTTCAGGTAGTTTGGTAGTTTTAATCTGTTTATTTAGTGAATTCATCAATTTTGGTAGTTTTAATTTATTCTAGTGTTTATGTCATTTTTGTCCTAGTTTTTAGTGTGGTGTTTATGTGTTTTTGGTTAATGTTTCATTTGATTCTTGTTTAAAGTTTGTTTCAAGTGTTTGTTTTAGGTTAATATGCAAAATATTTCCTTGGAAGAAAGAATAGCATGAAGCAGCAAGACACGGCCAAGCCACTGGCCGTGTCTCACCTTAAGGGCAAAACCAAGGAACTAAGAGAGGAAGGAAAATTTGGCAGAAGCTGACACTGGTAGGTGACACGGCCAAGCCACTGACACGGCCACAAGCTTGGCCATGTCCCATACTTAGCCAAGGAAGAAGACCAAAGAAAGAAGAGCAAAGAACGAAGAGAATCAGTAGGTGACACACTCAGGTGACACGGCCAAACCACTGGCCGTGTCACACTCAATTCCACAGAAGCAAAGATGAAGGATTACACAGAAGTTGACACATCCAGGTGACACGGCCAAGCCACTGGCCGTGTCACATGACACGGCCACCAGCTTGGCTGTGTCACTCCATGGGACTAAGGGAAGAAAGAAAATGCGGATTTTGAGCGAGGTTTCGTATAAATAAGAGGATTAGGGTTTTTGAATGAGATTACACATTTTATCAGCCGTCAAACATAAACCTTTGAGCTTCCATTTGTTTTTTTTTTGGAATTTTGATTAGACTTTGATGCAAACAGCCTAGATTAAATTAGTTTTAGCCACTGCAACATTCTTCTAGCAAAGATCTGAACAAGAGATTCTTCAGAGGCTAAAGAAAGTTTATAATTTGGCTTTGTTCTCAAACTCTATCTCTTAAGTTTCATTGGAATTGTATTCATGAATTCTATTATGTCTAAATTAATTTCTTTGAATTTTAATGAGATGAATCTGTTTGATAGCATTATTATGAACTAATTTGATCTAGTCTAGGGTTTGTTTGGATCTACTATGATTGTATGAAATGGTTATTGCTCTTAACTGAATTATTTCTTTAGCCTTAATTGAATGGATTAATGTTAATATATAATTGATTGGCCACCAATTATGTGTTTGAGGTATTAGATGAAGGATTGAGAAATGAAGTCTAATGCTGGAACAATTCAGTTAGGGACTTAGGTGAATTAGAAATATAACCTAAGAAAAGGATCATTTCAATTATAATAAGATTATTTGAAAAAGGTTTGAATGAGAAAGCTTATTTCCTTGATTTGATTAATTAAGTTGCTCGAAATCTGATCTTTGAAATTAAATTGGTTGAGAGGAATAACCATTCATACATATAAGTTAGTAGAGAAGTGCAAACCCTAGACCTTTCTATTAAGTGAATCAATATATCAGCTCAGTTTACTTTCATTGTTTTAAATTCCACTCAATCTGTCTTCATTAGTTGTTAGGAATTTAAATTTATTGATATTTTGTTATTTGCAATTTGATAATCAATTAGCTTATCTAGCTTCCTTGTGAGACAACCTTGAGGTGTTCACCAAGATACTACAGCAGCCTCGTATACTTGCGAATATAATTCTAATAGTGTTAATTAGAGCGCAACAAGATAGCCTCATATTGAATTGGAAAGGCCCAAACCCAATCGATTTGGTCTGTATAAATAAAATGGCTCAACTCAACCAGACCAGACTTAATTCAAACATATTAAATTATAATAGATTTAATTTGGGCCTTTCATTAAAATCAAATTTAATCCGGCCTCTTTTAATTAAAACCAAATTTGAACTGGGCCAAAATTAAGGGTTTGCACTTGCCCTAATTGCTTCACCTAATAAATAATGAAAAATTAAATAACTTATTAATTTAGCATAAAATTAAATAATTAACACAGATAAGAAAAATCAAATTATACTTACTAGTTTATAGCCATACTCATAATGTGATCTATTACTTTTCGTATGTGTAGATAGTTATGCACCATCAGTAAAGGTATGAACTCTATTACAAGAGGCAACTTGAGATGAGCTCTACTTGCTGGAGATGCTTAGTATGCCTAAGGGTAGCCCATAACTCATCATAAACATATTTTGGTTATTTACCCTTCTCCTTATGTTCATTTATCATATCGTTGTAATAGATAATAGCATTTCTCTCGAAGGCGATATTGGCTAAATTGTTGATCGACTCTTGCCACTAAAAATGTTTTTGAAGAAAAAAATTAATTAAATACTTAAATTCAATAAATATTTTTGGATAAGTATTTTAATCAAATTAATTTAAATAATTGTTATACCTTAAATTCCTCAAAATAAAATCTTTTATTTCTCTTGAAACTGACTTTCAATTTATTATTACAGGCTCCATCTTCTCGGTAAATATTTGTCTAATCATTCATGATATGGGATTAGATGGCTCTATAATCTTATTATAATTTTTTGATAATGTTCATTAATACTTACTCATCATTATTTAATATTCTAAAAAATATTTACTCATTAAAATTGATTACTTACCCGCATGCAGGGAGAGTGATCTATATTCTCTCATCGAATCTAGTCGATGTTAATGTTACTGTTCTAGCATCAAACACTTGCAAGTTTTGTTTCCACATATGGTGTAGTGAAAGTAGATAGAGTTGGAGGTGAAGTATTTATTAGGGTGGAATGAGCATAATCTTATAGTAAGCCGGTCCCCAACAAGATGATATCTACAGCAGATGAAGAGAAAGACTCTCCAATAAACCTATCCTTAATAGGGAAAGAGCAGAATTCGACGATAAACTGGTCCCCAACGGGGTGATGTCCATGGCAAATGGAGAGAAATTCTCTCTAGTCGACCTATTCTCTGAAGGTATCCTCATTTGTTTCCCCTTGCCTAACATAGAGCTATATCTACCTCCATGGATACGTTTTGGACGTCTAGTCATATATAGCAATATTGTAATAATTGATTTATTAGTTCAATATAATAAAATTGTTGATATCTTTTAAACCTATAAATTTTCATATATAAATTAAATGGCTTCAAATTTCAAGAATTCTATTTTTCCTAAAAACATTAAATTTGTAACAAACATAGAAATTTAATATATGATTAATTTATATTAATAAAAGCTTTCAATTATAGTTCAATTAAAATTTTTTTATAAGTTTAATATATTAGATTAAATTTTTTTTGGGATAATATTGGTAGTTATCTTTTTAAATTCAAAATCTATTTTTACCCAAAAATAAAAAAGATATATATATATATATATAAATATTTTAATTTTATAAATTAAGTTTACCCCCTAATTATTAATAAATCTATTTCAATCCCAAAATTGCTTATTTCAACCTAATTAAAAACTTTGCAGATTTCAAGCTATTTAAAAAATTTCCAGATAAATCTAAGCCTAATAAAAAAAAATCCATATACCAACATAATTAAATATAAAACAGTAAATAACAAAAATAACCAAAATTTTCAATATACTTAAAATTTCGTAAACTTAAATAATTTAAAAAAATTTAAATCAAGTATTCAAAATTAACAAATTCACAAAATTTCCAGAATATTTACTTACTCCACAAAAAATTCAAAAAATTAAATCAATTGTTTTTTTAATGCATAATATTAAATCAATAGTTACTTGCTAAAAAAATTCCAGAATATTAAATCAAAATTTATTTACTAAAAAATTTCTAGAATATTAAATCAATATTTCCAAAAAAAAAAATCAATCTTTACTTACTCCTAAAATTTCTTAATATTTACAGAAGTAGATTATAAAATAATAATAATAATAATACAACAATTATAATATAAAATCAACAATAATAAGGTAAAAACATGGATGTTTACTGGCAGAAGTGAAATTAAAAAATAAAATAACCAAAAAATAAGAAAGAAAAAAACATAAAACAAAAAATAAATAAAACAAAACTTAAAAACAAAACCCTAAAACTCCGTCGATGGAGTAAGAGAGAGATTGGTGAAGAAAGAAGGAGAAAAAAAGGAGAAGAAGAAGAGAGACAAAGAGAGACAATAAGAGCAAGAGAGAGATGGAAGTGGGTGGTAGAGAAAGAAGAAGAAGGAAAGGAGAAGAAAAAGGAGAATATATACTTCTGGTTAAAGTTTACCAAAGACATCATGTATCTCTCGGTACTAATTAATAGAAAACACTATATTTCGATAAATAGCGTAACTTTTTAGTTTAGGATTTCACAATTTAACAAGAGACTCCTCTCCTTCATTCGGCAATTATATTAAATAAGAATTAATTGAAGTGTCCAAAAGGCCACCAAATTTTAATATAATTAAAAATATCGACAAGAAAAAAATTCTTTTAGTAACTGAGGAGACTTTTTAGTATAGAGTTTTGTCCATTACCGACAGAAAAAATCTCTCGGTAAATAGCGTTACATGATGTGCCACCATAAGTCAATTTATCGATAAAATAGGTATATGAGACTTCTGATATGCTACCGTTAGTTTTATTATCGACAAAATACATATTTTCTCAACGATGTTAGGCTCTAAAATTGCTGTGTAATTTTTTAATCTATCTTTTATCGACAATATCTTTTATTTCTCATTAATTATTACAATTATCAAGAGAATTTTTTTCTCTTGGTGATTATAAGTACTAAAATTGGTGGCGCCATTAATCCTCGCATCTTTTATTGACTAAGATATACAATTTGTTGGTAATTTCTATTGGTAATAATTGGTATCATATTTTTTTGTCATTTTTACGACTGACCGTGAATTTGGTCAGTATTATGTTTTTAAATTTTGAATAAATTTATTTTCATTTCTTTTCACAGATTTGTCGGTAAATGTCGACATCTATTTTTTTTTTTCAATAATGCACATATTTCTTGTAGCGGTGGTGCTAGGGTTCCACTGATGGAAAGAGAGAGCTATACAGAAAGAGTGGTTCTATTTGCCAAACCGATTTATGAAAGTGGGTGATATTCACTTGCATTTCAATGAATAAAAAATTGAATTGAGAATGAATTTCATGTATTTTTTTTATTGCATAAAAGTAAAGGAAAAATATGAGTGCTAGCTAGTTTAATCGGAATTTTGAGTTAATTTCTATCTTAAAAAAATATAATTATAAGCTATTAAATGAGTTCGGAATCATAAAGTAGGGCATTTGATAGTTCAAGAACTTGATTTGTTGACAATAAAATAATTATGTACTTAGTAATGTATTCAAATTTTTTTTGTTGGCTATTTGTAAAAAGTGGAAAGATACTAAAATTTCTTTTACGGAAAGATATTAAAATTGCTTTTAATTATTTCTGTTTCTAGGTTGTATTTTGTTTCTCTTTTGTTGATTGTGTTTTGTGTTTGTGTTCTGTTTAGTTCTTCCTCTGTTTTCTTCTTTCTTTGTTGGTTATCTGTATGCTTATTTACAATATTATTAAAAGTTTTTCCGATCAAAAAAATGTAAAAGCATGCAAGAAACCACAAACCGACTGGACAAAATGCAATATAAATGCATCTATATACTATGGCTAGAAATGTTAGCATGCTGCAGTGGTTACAGACAAAGAAAAGGGTTTTTTGCATGGATTCTCTGAGCACTTTTGCTATAATTTCAAGCTTTCTGTTGTAGAAGCAATTCCCCGCTAAGAGAGGTGCTTTGTGGCATAAGCATGTGAGAATTGATGAGTTAAAAGTCCAAGTAGATTGCCTTAAAATTTTTCATTCTTTAAAGAATCCAAACTAGGGTCTTACAGAGTTTAGTACTATCATTTAAAATTGTATTTATCTAAAAAATTAGTTTCAAAATTTGTCCCTTTTTTTGGCGCGTAGCTCACGATATTATTTTACAAATAATTGTAATTGAAATTTTACAATAACTTTTTTAGTTTTAATTTTTTATTTTAATTTTCACACTATCGATTATAACAATGAGAGATAATAATTTTATTTCAAATATATTCAGGAGGGTTTATAAATTCGGGTTAGATAGCCTTTTACTACTTTTATCTGTTTTTCCTCTAATTTTCATCCATTATTTTTTTTTTTAAAAAGAGTTAATTGATATTGATTTTAATACATGAGATAAAAGTGTAGTTAATATATGTATAAAATATTATAAAAGATGAATATTCTCTATATTCTCTTTTTAGCAAGCTTAATTATAAAAAAATTCTTAAACTTTATATCATAATTAGAATAACATACTCGCATTGCTTCAGAGATATACACATTTTAATTTTTTTTATAAATAATATAAAATATGATTAATATTTTTTTAAACGGTGAGAAAAAGTAAATTAGAAATTAAGAATGAGATACCATCAATTGACTGAAAATAAGTAAAGTTAAATTATGATTGTCATAAGATATCATCAATTGAGTGCAAATAAATAGATTGTGTAATTATTTAATAATTTTTAAATACTATTTTTTTACATATTTTATTTTATCCTTGATTTTCCTCTTAATTGTTATAATATATTTTAAATATTTATTTTGTGTAATTAAACGACTAAAATTATTTTATAAAAATAATAAAATATATATATTTTCGATGCAACGTGAGAGTATTATTCTAGTATAATTGAAAGTATGATATGTCAGTCCAACTAATAATTTTTAAAAAGGTTCAAACTATTAAAAAATTAAATAAATGTTAAAAAATTATAATTATAATAATTGATAAAAATGAAAAAATGAAAGTAAAATGAATAGAAAATTCAAAACTAATCTGCACATCAAAGCTTTTACAAAGCTTATATGGCTTGAAACGAAGAAACCTGTCAAATACTACTCAAACTAATAAATCAAATAAAAATTAGACACATTGTCATCCAATTTTCATTTCTCCAACACCATATACAATAAGGGTAAAATTGGTAAAAGGGAAGCAAAATTATTATACATCTATAATGATTTTACTTCCATTTTAATTTATAGAATAGATAAATTTTTAATTTTTAAGAATTTAATATGTAACTGCTACATTTTTAGGGCTTTCTAAAATATTAACCAAAAAAGAAAAAAATTACAAAAATACAAAACTTTTAACAAATATTTATAGATTTAGAAAAATTCTTCCAAAACAACAAAATATGCAGCTTTTAACAACGTTCAACGTTCTTCATCTTCTTCAAAATACTATCTTTATTTTTTTTCAATAAATATTCATCTTCATCTTTTTCTTCAACAAAAATTTTCATCGTGTCTTTTTATTTAATAAATCTTCATCTTTTTCACACAAAACTTGATTCCTCAAATTTCTACATCCATAACATTAAATCTATAACAATCTAAAATATAATAAAACTGAAGCTCAAAAACCTTCAATGAAGAAGAATTAAACACAAAGATCTAGAAAAATTAGATAAGAAGTAGATCAAGAAAGTTAATCTTTATCTTCATCTTTAGTTTAATCTTCACCTTCATTTTTTTTTAAAAAAAATTTATCTTCTATCTTTTTCTTCAATGAATCTTCACATTTTTAAAAAAAATAAATATGAATTATCAATCGAAACTCGAAAAAAATATTAGAAGTAAAATTATTGATGTATTATATATATTGTGTGTATTAGAAGAATACAAAAGAAAAAGTATTGATGTAATGTTAATGTATGATAGATGTATAATAGGTGTTTAGTGTATGCTAGAAAAATATAAAATAAAAAGTTTTGATCTATTGTAGATATTTATTATATGTTAAAACGATAACGGTATGGGGCTCAAATTGATTCGGATCAATTGAGGCGAGTTAGACTTTTCACAAATTAAATTACATTATGCATATTTAATCACAATTAATGATATTTAAAATTACTTTTACTGTCCCTTGTATTTTTACAAGGCAAATTTTTTTAGATGCATAGTTGCATTAGCTTTTCTTGAAATCTATGCACAGAAAGTTTTTCAAAAAGCAAAGGTCTCCTTAAGAGATAAAAATAAAATTTTTTATTAAAATATTTCACTTGAAATTTTATGAATGAGACAAAATCTATATTATGATAGGATAATTATCATTTAAATTCTTCAGGCCACTATGAAAATATTGAAAAAATTATAGCTAATAATATTTGTTTAATTCTATTAGTATTTTATCTAATGTATATTGTATTAATTGTGAAAAATAAAATTTAAAATCTAATTTAAAAATTTAAAATTAAAATCCCTTAATAATTAAGGTTCTAAATTTCCAATAAATACTTATAGTTGGTGTGCTCTATTTGATTGTCATGTTTCATAATGTGTCACAGTGTCATTGTAATAACAAAATTCACATTGAAATGCAACAAACATAAAATGGACACACATATTCAAATGTGATTAATGTATAATTGACATACATCTTCAATTTTAATGTAACATATAATTGGCACACATGTTTAAATTTATTATAATATATAGTTAACACACATGTTTAATTTTAATACAATGTATAATTGACACACATATTTAATTTTAATACTCCCTCCGTATCATTTACATAGAAAAAGTAAGATGAACATGAAAATTAAGGAAATTTTACTTTTTCCATCTCTATTTACTTAAATACTCCTAAAAAAAATATCTCTCAAATTAAACTTTTAAGGCAAGGGTATAAATAGTATTTTGTCTCATTCCACTCCCCAAAATTTACCTAAAATGGCATATTTTATATATAAAAGATACACCAGAAAAGGAAATTTTTCCTATGTAAATAATACGGAGGGAGTATAATATATAATTAACACACATGTTTAATTTTAATATAGTACATAGTTGACACACATGTTCGATTTTAGTGTAATATATAATTAACGCACATATTTAATTTTGATATAATATATAATTAGCATACATATTCAATTTTAATATAATGCATAGTTGATACTCATATTCAATTTTGATGTAATATATAATTAACATACGTGTTCAATTTTAATGTATTATATAATTGGTAAACACAGTCAATTTTAATATAATATATAGTTGACATATATATTCAATTTTACTGTAATGTATAATTGGTATATGTGTTTAATTTTAGGATTGGAGGTTGATATTTCTAATAAATAAAATAATATTTCTTTATATATATAAGATTAATCTATTTTTAATATATATTAAAAAAATAAAAATAAAAATCACTATTAGGCATATTGTCATATTAAATAACTATACAACAATGATTATAAGATATTTTGGTTAGCTTCTAATTTTTAATTTGAACATACATCATTATATGAAGTATTAATAAATAATATAATTAGAATTATTTTATTTGTGAAAGAATTACAATATAAATAAATTAAACTTTCTAATTGTGTTAATTTGCATCTTTGATGAGCTATAATATTTTAGAACTCATTAGCAATTATTTAATTGCACAAAAAAATTGCAATATATAAATTATTTTCATATAATAATTACAAACAAAAATAAGCATGCTATATAAAATAATAATATGAAAAGATTAATGTTACAACAAATATAATTTAAAAGGTATAAACAAAAGTTAAAGTAGTGTTCAAAAAAAAAGTTAAAGTAGATGATGGAAAAAAATTGGAGAGAAAATTTTTGAAGGCAAACTTGAAGCTAACTGTGCATGAGAGCATCTAAATAAATACCTCTCAAATAATTTTTTTAATTAATTAACATATTTTTATTTTCATATTGACAAAAATCTTCCTATTTAATTTAGATCAATTTGAGTTATTTATTAAAGTCCTGTTAGAAAAATATATAATAAAAACTATTGATGTATTGTATATATTTTGTGCATATTAGAAGAACACATAATAAAGTTTAAAAATTATTAATTTTGTTATGTAGATATTTGATAAATGTTGCGCGTATGTTAAGTTTTTATTGTGTATATTATGTAGATATTATGTGAATACAAAATTAAAAATGTTAAGTTTTTATTGTATATATTATGTAGATGTTATATAAATACAAAATTAAAAAAATAAAGTTAAAAAATATTAAATAAGTTCTATAAATATTTAGTAGATGTTCTATATATATATTTTGTAGATATTTGATAAATGTTTGATATATGTTATATATTTGTGAGAATATAATATCAAAAAATTATTTTTGAATAAAAAATATAAATAAAAAGAAAAAGAAAAAAATAAAAACATAAAAGAAATCATGCAAAAAAAAAGAAGAAGTGATACGAGCTGAAATTGTTACTATTATATATTAATAAAAAACAAAAAAATAAAATTTAAAAAAAAGTATAATTGAAAAAAATATTGTTTAGTATATTTGAAAGAGCTTTTGATAAAAATATAAAAATAATTTTAAATATCCTATATTTATAAAATATTTATCAAAATATCAGAATTTATAAAATATTTATTAAAATATCAGATTTTTATTAGCTTATACAGAGTTCACAATGATTTTATAATTAGTTTATAATGAGTTTATAAATTTCATATAGTTTATAATAAGTTTATTATGAGTTTATAATAAAATAATAAAAATATTTTAATAAAAAAATAAAAATTAAAAAAATATAATAGAGAGTGTTATTTTTTCTATTTAAAAAGAGAAAACGAAAGAGGGGATAAATAATATAAATCCTTTAAAATTTTTAATTATATTATGTATCAAAATTGTTAAAACTGAAAACAAAAAAGAATTTTTAAGAGTTAGAAAATATCCTTAGACTTCAAACTTTTTTTTTATAAGGAAAATTACATGATGTACGGAAAAGTTTTTTTTGTCTTCATTATAGCCCACATTCGACTTTTGTTTATAATTTTACATATTGTATTTTTAATTTTTTTTCTATTTTTAATTTTTTTATGAATGATTTTATTGTTCAGTCTACTTTCATGCTCAGACTGTACACATAAATATTTAAATATATACACAATGTATATAAATATATATATAATAAATATAGACATATAAATAATATATATACAACACATATATAATATATTTAATATTTTTTAATTTTATTTTTTTAATTATCTATATATATATATAATTTTCATACTACATACATAATAAATATATAATATACACATAATATATATATATACATATATATATATATAATATGAACACACCATATATACAATATATATAATATATATACAATAAAATTAATATTTTTTTAATTTTATTTTTATGTATATAAATATAAAATTTATTTTAAAAATAAATTTAATAATTTTTATTAAAATATTTTTATATATTTTATTTTTATATAATTTTTGTAAGTGTTATTTTTTATTTTAAATTAAAATTAAATTTATTTTATAAAAATTATATTTTATATATTGAAAATATAATTTAAAATATTAATTTTATTAGAATATATTTATTTAATAGTAAATTTAAAATAAATATTGAAGTGATTATTGTCCAAGGGGAGAATAAAAGGCCTTTATCATATAAAAAAATTAAATCAAATTAATTGCACTTTAAGAGATCAAAACTTTGAAAATAATTAAATTGGTTTGATTATTATTTTGGATTTATAAATATATTTACCGTTTCGCAAAAACCTCTCTCCGCTATTAAACCCCTACTCTCAACTTCAAAACCCAGTTTGTTTCTCTCTCCCTGTCTACCTGCAAATCTCAAAGATCAAAGCCTTATAGTGATTTTACTCTCTCTCTAAATGATGGTTGAAGATATGGACTCTGATGCATGCGTTGTGTCCAAAAGGAGGGTTCCAGAGATTGAAGAAATTCTCTTTCCTCAACAACAGGAACCCTCTAATTCAGTGTCTTCGGTTTCCACGCAAGAGAGTTTAAAAGAATCATTTTTCATTGATTTTTCTCCTAAAGAAGATCAAGAAATCATGCAAGACATTCCCAGTCCTATTTCCTCCAAGAAGGTTAAGTCCTCTTTTACTGAATCTCATCAAAGTACTGAAGAGAATCAAAGTGAAGAAAAGGTCGTAGAAGAAAAGGTCGTACTTAATGATTTAGTTTCTGGGTATTTTGAATGTGAAGAAGACAATGAAGATTTTTCAACAAAGGTTGAAAATTTTGGTGTGCATATGCAAGAATCAAAGAATTGTGCGGTGGGTTTTGTCTTTGGTGGTGAAAATTGCCCAGGAGCAGGAGTGATTGAAGGGCCAATTAAAGGTGTTAGAGGAGATAAAGAGAAAGAGATAGTTTGTTCGGAAAGTGAAGTGGGTTTCTCTGGAGTTGAAGAATTTGATAAACGTGGAGTCCCAGAAGAGTGCAAAGCTGTTAATATAGAAATGGGTTCTTTCATTGAAGAGAAAAAGGAGCTTTTCATGATGGAAGAAACGGAAACTCAGAGTTTGTTGGAAGCCAAAAAGAAGCAATTATTGGCAAAACTTGAGGATGGTTCAATCCTTAAAGACAAAATCTTGGGGGGTCTGAAAGGAATTGATGATTGTATTAGACATTCCCTGAAGGTTGAAGTAATTGATGATACAGCATTGATTGAAGCAGTTCAGATTTCCAAAACTGGTAAAGCTGGTGTAAAGATTACAGAGATGAACGGGAAGAAGAATGAGAAACAAGAAGCTAACGGAAAGAAGGTTAGACGACCACGAAAAAAGGGAAAAGATGGGAAAAATGTGTTGGAGACTAGTGATGAACAGAAGAAAATGGCTCAAGTTGGCGAAGTTACAAAAAAACTAAGCCAAGCGGGCGAGGCTCAAAATTTCTGTCAAAAGAATGGGGACCGACTAAGGAAGTACTCAAGGAAGGAGTTGGAGGCCCTGAGGTTTGTGAACATTGTAGAACAGCAAAAGTTGTGGAGAAACATTTACATTGGGCTTGGACACGCTGATGTAAAGGAGTATGATGGATTGGCAAGCTCAAGGCAGCAGAAGAACACACTCTTGAATTGTGATTCTCGTCAGCACTTCAGAAGGAAGGAAAATATCCATAGGATTCCTGGTGAGTATTTCACTATTGAAGCCAAAATTTCCTATTATTTTGATGCATCTTTTCAACAAATTCAATTAGTGCTTGTTACTTTATGCTGTCTTTTGTGTAGAAGCCATCATGATATTACTAGAATGTATGTGATTGCACTTTCAGATGCAATGTCAAAAACTTATTGAATGGATTGGATTATGGTTTATCATCTTAAATAAATATGAATCATATGCTGCTCTTCTGTAATTGTGAACTTTGCTAAGCACACTGCTTGCTTCTGCTGCATTTTTAATTCAAACCTTACTGGTGTGAGTAAGAATAATGATAAAAAAAAGGAAATTAGATTATAAAACAATAGAAAATAGGAAAACACTGAATATATAAAAAACTCATTGATGGATTGATACTCTTAACCTGATTTAAGATATAGGATGTCCTTAAATTGTCATTCGTATAATAGGTTCTTGCTTAAGTCAATCGTGGTACAGTTTGCAAACAGTTGGGCATTTATTTACTTCTTTAGAAATACCCATTCGAGCTTGATGCTTGTGTGTTATGTCCTTATTAATGAGCAGGCAGAGGATCTATGCGCATATAAATGGTAATTTCATGCATAGGTAGGGGACTCTTGAAATGCTGCCCGACAACTTAGCTTTTTAGTTAGTTTGGTTTTACCAAATTATGGTTTCTCCTCTTGTTCTGGTTTGGGTTCTCATTTAATGTTAGTTGAAGGATAAAAGTGATGCAAACTTGTTTCTCTTATCATCCTGCTTTAGTTGTTGATATCAATTTATCTATTCTGATGCTGCTACGAAAATATGTGTTAGGATGGCTGTTAAATTGTGTTAACCCTAGCCTTTATATGCCTAAGTTTATAGGGATCAAAATTTCTTTTAGAAACATGACAAAATTTTAGAATTTTTTGGCAACAAGAAGGAGATTTAATTATTCTCTGAAGCTTTTGTTAGTCTTGAAATTTATGTTCCTGACAGAGTTTTGAATAACTTATTTTCACCAACTTAGAGCTCCATCAATGATCCAAATATTCTCAGCTTTGACAATGTCATTGACAGTGAATCAAGTGGTGAGATATTCAGGAAAGGTGAAAAAGTTATGGGATGAGATCTTGAGGAAGCTTTTTGGTCTTATATTTCAAACGAAACTGTGTTGGACTGTGCAATTAGGCTTTCCATTATTGTTAGGAGGAGTTGCTAGAAATTGGTATTGTAACTAAACAGCAAAACAATGACTTTAGTTTCATTATGATTTGGAAAATTTATGTGCTTCTAGTGGAAAATTTTTCTGGCATATGAAGCTGTGGATAACAGCGATGTTATACCTAATTTCTCTGCTATTGCTTTTGTATTCTAATTTATTAAAGCATAAACTAAATCCATGTTCTTATTCTCAAAGAAAAGAAAATTTAAAAAAACTTGCATAACTGGTGAAGTTCTTCTGCTGTTTGTTTTCATGTGCAGAGCTGTTTCATAACGATCTGAATGCTATTTTCCTTTCTAAAAATTGGCTTGTATTTTAACAATTATCGCTGCAACTAAATGAATGAGATCGTGCTTGAGTCTGGTGTATTAGCTACACTATTGAGATACTATGAAGTGTTGTAGGATGATTACCAAAATAACATCTTGGGCTAGTAAAAAGGTTGTGAAATTCTGGGAAATCAAAGTTTTTGAAGGGGCATTTCTGGGGATAACAAAAAATAAGGTTTGGGACTTCTTGCAGTGCTTTTTTTGCTACTTTGAAAATGTTTTTGCAATTGCCATCACTAAGGTTCTGTCTCTCTCTCTCTCTCTCTCTCTTTCTCTCTCCTTTACTGTGGTGAAAATATATTATTAGAGTCAGACTGAAGTTTATAACAAAAGGATGATTGCCTGCACATAATTACAAAATATGCAATGCTTTTTTTCCTGATCAAGTTTCGAAAAGTTTATCTGTAATCCCTTTAATTTTCCTTTTATCCTCCTCATTTTTGTCTCCCCTCCTTCTTGTTGCGCTTCATAATGATCTTTAAACATAAATGCTTGATGCTTGTGTTTTGTTTTTCTCATCTCCATTGTTTGTGGGAATAAGTGTTTCTTGATTTTTGGCCCTGGTTTGTCATTTCTGTCCTTTTCCTTTTCCCCTGAATTTTTCTTGCACTAAATGTGTTTTCACTTTTCCCCCTTGGTATAATTTGCTTACTTTTTCCTACCTCCACCCTTTTGTTTATTCAATTTGTTTTTCTTTAGAAAATAAACCAGGATTTTTTTTTTCATAAAGATGTAAAATATCCATTTGATTCATGAAGACTTTATTTTATCTATCACTTCCCTTCTGGAGTCGGCTCTGATTTTGTCAATTTGATTGGTTGATTTCTATTGTGGACAGGTTTGGCTGCAGCAAGGGGAAGATGGAATCATTTGAATATTTTTGTGCATTGAAGAATGGCCTAAAGCAATCTGCAAAATCCTTATGTGCAACATATTGAGCTCATACCTCTTGAACTCTATAGTTGGGAAAATGATTGTTGTAATGTGTTGTTCATATTAGTATGCCATCCTTGTCTATGGGAAGTTTTGGTGTTGATTAATGTAGTTTTAGTTTTTTGGATTGTGTTTTTTTGTACAATATGATCCATGATATTTGAGTTGAGTTTATGATCCATGATATTTGTTTGGAATTGAGGACTAATGAAATGATGCTTCTGCGTTTACTTACTACATGTATGAAAATGTATGCTATACTTGCTCAATGCTACTGGCATGTGCTGTTCTCTCTCTCTCTGTCTTATTCTGCCCCTCTAGCAAAAATTTCTTTATTTATATAAATAAGAACAACACTCTGAGTTTTGTGATAAATTTCAGGGGAAGTATCTTCTGAAAATGGTGATATTGAATTAGAAAACATGGAAGATGATGAGGTACAAAATTTGAATCACTTGGATTCTGCTTTTAGTCATAATGTTGGGGTTGAAGATGCCAACACATCTTTCGAAGGCGAGTGCAATGAAAAAGAGGACAGTGATGAAGATTATGCTAGCATCCAGAGACCTGCTTTTCTTGTAGAAGGAGAACCAAATTTTGATTCTGGACCTCCAGAGGATGGTTGGGAATATCTTAGGCGTGTCAGGTACCATTCTAAGTCCTTTCTTGTTTTTCCCCCATTTATGATACATCAGCGTTCTTTAGAATTATCTCTTGAGGTTATCTTTTCAATTCATGAGTTGGTGATGTTCGCTATTCTTGTGGTTCAGTACACAAGATATGCTGGAAGCATTTTCTAATTATGATGACAAATAAATTAACTATCTTATAATTAAAGTGTGGTTTTGTTTTGTTTTTTCTATTTTGGTTTCTGCAATTTACAATTTTTAGGAAGAATATGTAGGACAGAACAAGCTATTTTAGGACTACCTAGTTCCAAAGGAAGCTCTGGTCAATGCTTCAGCCAGTATATTTTTCTCAAGTTTTTGAGTACCCTATAGCAAAACTATAGTTCTATTAATTCAAACAAAAGAGGATTCCTTGATTCTCAATACATTTACAATTCTTAAAGGTGATGAGGTTAGTATGGAAACGGTGCAACTTTTTCATGGAGCAAAATATTTTTTATACCTTGAGAATGCTTGTAGAGCCACAAATTTATTGTGAGTTCAGCATCCCTTATGACTTACAACAATTATGCAGTTCCAAGCAACCTGCCTCTCCAATTAATGATAATAACATATCTTCTATTATAAAAAATGAAACATACATGTATATTCTTAGTTCAGACTTTGGAAGTCTGCACTTTTTCTTTCAACTAACAATAATGCCATTTCTTTTGAAAAAATTGGAGCTTTCTTGCCGAATAAATTTTGACGTTCTGGCCAGCAAAAAAAGAAAGATCTTATTAGCCAATTTCTTTGCAGGACCTAAAGTAAAGAAATTTGATACATAAGATTAGGCCAAAACACTTGTCTACAGGTTATTCTATTATTAATATTTTCTGAACATCCAAATAGATAATTTTGCAAATCAATGCTCCTAGGCCTTTTTCCCTCTTCCCTTGCCCGACAAAACAAAAAAAGAAAAGAAAAGAAGTAGATGAATTTTGTTGGTCATTAGTAATTTTATGATTCTTCATATGATTGTTAAAACTTCCTTTGGAATTTTATCACAAAAACGCTGGAAGGAAATGCAGACTGCAGTATGAGCCAGAGAGAGTGAATCAATTTGTGTTCAGTTAACCCGAATTATGAGGATGAATGAGCATCCCAGGTTTAACCCAAAGTATGAGGCTCATTAAGTGTCTCAAGTTTAACCCAAATTGCAAGGTTCAATAAGGATCAGGTTTAGATTGGCATTACAAGTGACATATAATTTAAAAGCTGAATGAACTTTATACCATGAAATCAAAATAGATGACAGAGCCTCCTTATGGCCATGTTAACTGTTACGGGCTATGCAGCATGGACATGGGAATAATTTTGTGACATGCATGAGAACGCAAAAGCACAAAAGATTGGGGGATAGGTGAACCATTCAATAGTGCATATGCTTTCTTCTTTTCAAATGCTGTAATTTGAATCAAGAAAAATATTGGAAATAAATATGAAATGGCAGTTTATTTGGTCATTGAGCTGGTTGAAATTGTTATTTTGACTCTTTTAGGCTGACCAAGCAGATGCGTTTAGCACAACAGATTTTAGTATCCTAGATGAAGTTGGAAGATTGATAGGCACATGTTATTTTTATTTAGCAAGGATCAGGAGGATTCACTTTAACATGGTGAGTTTATGAAAGTATGATATCTAGCCTCGTTTAGTTAGGTTTAAAGTTGGTTTCAGTTTTGTCCTCTACTGGATTGCTCAATGCATTATAATTATCCTGAATATATTCAATAACTGTACCTAATTGTACTGTATATACTGTTATGGTCACACTAATTTCTTTTTTTGATGTTGTTTGACATCAACCATGTATTCGGAGTTTGAGACGTGGAGTACATAATTCATAAATGTGTTGGAAATAGTTCAGTTTTCAGAAATTTCAGCTGCTTTCTGCATTGCAAAATTTTGTTGAAAATTTCTGAATCTTTTTGCATCCTTTCTCTTGTTCCAAAGTTGAAAATAAATGTACAATACTGATTGCGTGATTCTATCGTTTTGAATTGTAGGATTCATTTGTATTTTGCATTAGCTTTAACACACCACCAAAAGGAATTTTGGCAGCACATTGAAATGCAATTTTGGCTTCAAACTGATTTTTTTACTTACTCTGTTCAGATGGGAAGCAGCTCGTATTCCAAAAGTTAGAGTGGCCAAGCTTGAAAGGAGTAAAGTTAACAAAGAACAAAGCATTTATATGCCCCAGATTCCTGAGATTGCTAAGTGCCCAGAAAATTTAATGCCTCTGAAGCAGTGGGAGGATGCATTTCTTGCCGATTTTTCAGAGCTAAGGATGGTATGGTTCTGACCCTAATTTACTTTATAATGTGCTTAACGACAAACTTGGTTTCTTTGCATGGAAATGAACTTGTGATATTCTTACTTGATAAGTGACTTGACAAGCATGACAAAAATCGACAGAGTGAACTTGATGATTTGTGATTTCATGAAAAATTGCTGCATCTTTTAAAATGGGAAAATATGCATTTGCTAGATTATTGTGTTTGGGAGTGATGAGGGAAATGATTTGCTGTTAAAAATAGATGTTCTTTTCTTTTCCCAGAGAAGTCAAGAAAACCAACGTTCGGTTGGAGCCCAGAGTTGACCATCAAAGCAAAAAAACAGAAATACTTTCCTGTTTTTTTAAGAATAAAAGAAATAGTAGGGAGGACGCCACATTGCCTTAAAATCATAATTTGTTTGTTCTATAGAATTAACTTCATTTTTCTGTGTGTTTTCACTTTATCTCAGTTCTTGTCATTCAATGAGGGTTCCAGCACTGAAATTTCCTGTAAACTGCAATCCATGGCGATCTTTTACAAGCAGAATACTTCCTCTGCCCAGCTTGCTGAAAGTATTATTCTTGAAAATTTTAATATTCTTAGAACTGATGAAGTCCATTCCCATGAGCTGCATGAGGTTTCCTGCCTGAATAACACTGTCAACCAGCCATCTGAGGCAAATGCTGAAGACAGTAAAATATCAGGATGTTCTCAGAATACGTCTATAAGTTCTGTCACTGATTCTTCATGCAACCCTACATTGTCTGCAATTTCAGCAATGAATTCTGTTGCACGAGCGTCGATGTTGAGGAAACGCATAAGCTTGGCAGAAGCCATGAGCACACTCTCAAGAAATGACTGTTTCTGGCTTTTTGCTTTATGTGCAGCAGTTGATACTCCACTAGACGCTGACACTAGTGCTGCTCTTCGGAGCCTGCTCCGAAAGTGTGCTAGTTTACGAGCTGCGAAGTCTGAACTTGATGATGAAGTTATAATGCTTAATATTCTTGCCACGATTTCAGGCAGGTATTTTGGGCAGTCTGAAACCTGAAGCTCACCTAAGTAACTAGTTTTTGTTTATTTCATATAGTTGCCCTGGGAAGTTGCTTAGTGTTGAAACTTTGGACGTAATGCACTCACATTTCTCTTGATCATTTAGGATTGTTTGGCTTAATTTTTATTTGCATTTTTGCTTGGAACTAGAGTGGCTTTGTTCCTAAAAGTAAATAGTTTTTTTTTTTTTTTTGCATTTTCTAGTCATTAATATTAATATTAATATTGTTATTGTTATTTGAATAATTCTGAGTGCATACGATAAGCATTTGCTATGGATGTATCCCAAGTAAATAGGTTTTTTTTTTTTTTTTTTGCATTTTCTAGTCATTAATATTAATATTAATATTGTTATTGTTATTTGAATAATGCTTAGTGCATATGATAAGCATTTGACATGGATGTATGGGATAAATTTCACATTAGATTTAAATAGACAAAATTCCTTGAGATTTTTCATAATATATATTCAATTTGGTATTTTTTTTTAAAAATTAATAGTTTTAGTTTTAATTTGTGGAACTCTATTATTTTATTCATTCATTATAAAATTATTAATTTTACTGCTGTATTATTAATTTTTAAAATTGTAAATATTAGACTATATTTAGTCCCTAAAATTACATATGCTAATTATATTTTAATTTTCAAATTATTAATATTATTGAGCAATTCAATATTTTAAAATGTCAACCTTTTTTTTCACGAGTCTAAAAATGAGTCAATCTTGATTAACTTTTACTCTTGAGAGTAATTCAATTTTGATTACATAAAAAGAATATGCGTGTTCATTATATTCATTTATATACTGAATTAATAAATGCTATTTAATTAATAAATAATGGCCCTTCTTTTCTTTTCTTTTTTTTCTAGATATATTAGCTATTTTAATATTTGTGTGGCTCCCGACCCTTTAGTCATTGAAGAAGATGGATGAGAAATTAATGGGTGATGAATGACGTGTTGTTTCATTCATTATCCATGAAGCTTCCTTGCAATTTCCCTTCAAGTAGACTTTAATTTCCATAAAAAAAGACATGCATTTTTAGTCTTGGCATGTTAATTTTCCAATCATCCGCTTTATCAATTTGAAAGAAGACTTTGATATCAATGCAAAAGGCTTTTGAGTTGTTGTTTTATTGTTTGTATATGAATGGAATTGTGTTAGAAGTTTCCTAAAACGACCTCGTTTAAAGTTTTTTTTTAACAATATGTATATATATATAGATTGTTAAAAAAATAAAACAACAACTCAAAAGTCTTTTATCTTAGTTATGATCAAAATCACTAACATAAATATAAACATAACATAATTTATGTTAGTGATTTTGATCATAACTAAAATAAAAGAATGATCCTTTTTTCAAGATATACAATATCTCTTCTTTTTCTACTATTAACAATCCACCAAAAGCAAGGTTGTTATGGGAGACAAACCAAAACCAATTGCATCAGTTCTTCTTGTGGTAACATCTATAACATTACATACCTTTTCCGATTAAACACAGATCCTATTAGTTGCGGCCATTCATATCATGTATTTATTTGTGAAAACAGCCTTAGACTGGTAATGTATATTGATTCAGCCAAGTATTATGTTGAATCTATTAATTACAACAATTTCACATTTCAAATCATAGATGCCCATTTTCAAAAGGATAATTGCTCCTCGTTCCCTCGTCATTTTTTCCAATAGTAACGGTTATTATTATTTTGATTTGTTACATAGAGGATATTATTATAATGATCAAATTAAGAATATAGTTTTGATAAACTGTGAAGATCAAATACTGAATTCTCCAAGTTATTATGTGGATACTTATCCTTGCATTGATAGCACCAATAATTCTGGTTATTGGTATGTGATGCCTGGATTTACTAATGTATGGGAATTGGTAGACTCATGCCGCATAGAGAAGATGGCATCATCGCCATCATCTTTTCTTGCAGAAGAAATGATGTGGAGGAAGAATATTTCGTATATGGATATTCACCGCACTTTAGCAGATGAGATTCAGCTTTCATTGTGGGGGGGTTGCTGTGATAATAACTATGCTAAAAACAACCTCTGCAACATTGACGACGCCGTACTCGCCAATTGTACCCGTTACTTCTGTATGTGTGTCTTTTCTCTCAACGATATTGCCAATTAGATAAATTATTATTTGTTTTTCACATCTTCTTTATTATTAGTTTATTTTGTTTTTTTCTCACAGTGATAATCCTATGTTAGTTTATACTAATTAACATTTGTCTTTATAGTTCGCTATTCAGATTCTTATTGGCTGCGATATTATGTTAGAGGTGAGTTGTTTTTTCTGTGACAGAAAATATTAGATAAATCTAAATTTAAGAAATCCATCCAATAAATAAATTAAAAATCTCAACACACCTTTAATCATATATACTCTATTTTTTTTTTATTTTGGTGAATAAAAAGAAAATTATATTACTAAAAGAAGAAATAGAAAATACAAAAGACCATTTAGGGAGGACAATCAGTCCTAGTATGGCCAAATTACAGAAGCTAACTAGTAGATTGGATTGCTTCTGGATATGCCCTATATACAGAACCTTTTCTAACATGTTCTCTTTACACAGTCAGAATAGAAAATTATATATATTTTTATCAATGAATTTTTAATTTTGTAATTTTGAAATTGTGAATTTTTTAAATTGCTCTCTAATTGAAGTTAAAATTTATCAAAATAATTATTATATTTCTTCTTCTCCTACAATTCTTCTTCTTGTTTTAACTCTCATCAGTTGACTCTTTTTTTTTTTTTAATTTTTTTTGGCAGAGATGCTTTATGATCCACGCAACTTTGGTGGTAACGTACATTCTACTTTATGTTTCATTTTTTTCTTTCTTGTTAAAATTAATTTGCCCTTTTTTTTCTTATTATTAAATATATATATATATAAATATATATAAGCCGAAAAGACAGAAATCTCAAATTATGTGGCGGACACGGGAGTTCACTAAAAGGAAATAAAATGATAGTCGGTCGATGAAAATGGTGATTTGACACAGTGTCAAAAGCTCTTCTACCTTTCGACTGAGCCTAGCTCTTATTTTCTCTTTTTTTTCTTTGCAATTTTAACTGGCAGAAACCAGTGGCGGAACCAGACACTTGTTGAGGGGGGGGGGGGGGGGGCAAACCGTCGCCTTCCGTTCACTGTCTCTCTCGCTTGATCGCCTGCTCGCCGTCGCCGGTCGTCTGTTGCTGCAACAGCTCCGCCCCTGCCTCTCTCTGTCTGTGCTGTGTGTGCCTCTCTCTCTCGGTCTCGCTCGAGCCAGCAGCAGAATGCTGCTGGCTTTTAAATTTTTTTTTAACTCTATTAAGTGAAACGGCGCCGTTTCACTTAATAGATTAAAATTTAATCTATTAAGTGAAACGGCGCCGTTTCACTTAATAAAGTAAAAAAAAAATTGAAAGAGGTTGTCTTCAACCTCGGTCTCGCTCGTGCGTGGGACTGGGACTGGGAGGGGGGGGGGCAGGGGCGGAGAAGCAACAGGAGCAACGACGGAAGGAGGGCGGAACTCTCTTTATATATGTGTGCATTACCGCCGGCGAGGGGGGGTCGTCCGCCCCCACATCACCCCCCAGCTCCGCCCCTGGCAGGAACAGAATCAGCAGCCATACTCTCAATATAAAGAGCTTTTGACCGCCGATAAAGAGGGTTGTCTACCACCCTTCGTAGTTTTGCCCTTGCTCAAATTATAAGGCGACCCATGTTATCATCAGGTCCTACAAAAAAAAAATCAAGTTAATTTGAGAGTTTTAGATAAAATCACGTTAAGTCTTTTAAAAATTTGTTTTTTTTTTTTAAATTATGTTCAATATAGAATTTTCACATGAATTTTCAAATTAAAAAGATTTAATAATTAAGTATAAGAATGCTCATGTACATAATTAAATACTAAATATTAGATGTATAAAGTAAAATTACTAAAATAATAAATTATTAATTATATTTTAAAAATTCCATGATTTTATTTATTTTATGTTTTATTCGAATTTTTTTAACGTATTTCAACTGTTCTCATTAATTTTTTGTTAATTTAAATATTACCTCTTGAAAATTTGACTTTTAAATATTAATATTAAAAATAGATATGGACCAAGTTCACTGCACATAGACCAACTTAAAAAAAATAATAAAACTCATTTCAGGATTTTATAATTATTTTTCACAATTTATGAACTTCGTGAATTTAACTTGTATACAATTATCAAAATTCATAAATAATAATTTAAGTAAATATATTAACAAATTAATAAGCTGGTTTCATAAATCATAATCATATATACCGACTTTATTTTGTTATTTAATAGCTACTTACTAATAATTTTATAATTAAGTTTATTTTCTATATTAAGGAGGACAGTTTGATCTTATCATTTAATAAATTAATAGTTGATATTTGATAATTAATAATCATCATTAATTAATCTGTTATTACTGATTACTTAACACTTCTAATTATTAATTAATTGATTGATTATTATTTAGTATTCATATTAATAGTTAATATTAAATAATTAATATTTATTATCTTTTCACTTTAAATTCATATTTATTAAAAAAATAAATATGATTAGTTTTTTTTGAATAAAATATGATTAGTTACTAACAACTAGTTAGTTATTATTTTTGCAGTATTTGCGAGCTAGTGGAGATAAAATGGTATTAATACTATTATTGATATAGTTTAGTGATAAATATATAGTTTAGCAGTATATATATATTTTTATTAATTTGGCATTTAGTGTTTTTTTAGCCATTTATCAGTCCACGGGATGCTGAAATAAAATTATATATATTACATTTTAACTTTTTGTCGTTTTTGTGTTAGCGTAGGAGGAGGAATGCGCCGTTTATATGATGATGCCCAATGTGCGCACTTATTCTCTCTTTACATATCTATTCTGTTGCAGAAGCTGCTTTTATGATTCTATTAATACTTAATAGGCATGAAGGAGAGAGAGCGTTGATTTCCATTTCCTTTATATATTTAATTGAATACATAAAATAAAATCAAACATTTTGTTGATTTTATTCCACAATCCATTTTTTAATACATATATAATATATCACAATCTCCCTTGAATATAATTTTTTTTAATAGTAGTCTCATGCAACATAAGAAATTTTTTTATAAAATGTACACAATTTTAATCTTATATCATATGTGTTCAACTACATATATATGATTAAATAAAATATATTTTGATATAATTTATTTAATTAAATACATATATTTTCTTTCATAATTAAAAAAAAAGAAGATATCCCAATCAAACCAATAAAGTTGCCATTTTGTGCAAAATGAGCATTATTATTATTATTATTATTCTGTTTTAGCATATTATTGTTAATAGTTTAATTTGGATCCTTGTTTTTTGGGCAGCTATATTTGATGATCTACATCATATTGCCCATGGTGAGAACATTACATTTATTATATTGGAAGTTTATATTATATTGACTCTTTTAGTCTAAACTTATACCCATTGGTAAATTTTACTAGGAAAGAACTATAAAAAGAAAATAAAAAGAGTAAAAATGAATTGCAAGTATAAATTAATTTTGGTGGTGTTTTTGCTAGCTAAATTTCCATTAGCCACGATCTTGAGAGGTTAATTTAGCTGATAAATGAATGTTGTCCCACACATTATTGAATATGGATTAATTTTGGGGTTATGTCACTATGAATTTCAGCTTTATTTTTTTTAAAAAGAATAATACTTACAATATCATTAAAATAAATCTACAAATGCACCATTAAATTAATATAAAAATGAATTTTATAAAAATAATACTTACAATATCATTAAAATGAATCTCATCTAAATTTTAAAGACATCCTCTAATTTAAAGACACTCATCAGAAAAATCCAATAAAAAAAAGCATAAAAGAGATTATTTTTAAGTCTATTAACAAACATCAAAATTTCTTTTTTTATTTTATAATTTTGGTAATGCAGATAGGTCACCATATTATGTCTTAAAGTGAGAAATGCACTTTTATACTATTATTATTTTTCTTATAAATATAATCTTGGGCCTGTGGAAACTTATTCTTCAAATTCAATTTATGATCCGAAATTATTCCAAAAGATTATCATCAATTATAATTATTTTGATCTAAAATAATTTCAACTTGATTTTTTTAAAAAAAAATTATACTTACACTATTGTTAAAATAAATCTATAAATGTAATAAAATTACGATTAAAGAATTTTAATTTATTATTATCACTGCTGGACAAAATATTCAATTTTTTTACTTATTTAATTTACCTTTTAAATCTATTTATTTAATTTCATTTGAATTTAAAGATACTCATTAGAAAATCTATTTTAACAACCAAAAAAAAAATTAAAAGATATTATTTTAAGTCCATTAACAAACATTAAATTTTCTTTTTTATTTTTTAATTATATATTTTTGCTAATGCAGGATGGCAGTCAATGCTCTATGCACCGTATTATGTCTTAGGTGAGAAATGCACTTTTATATTAATATTATTTTTTCTTAATATATATAATGCCAAGTATATGGAAACTTATTGGTCAAAGTCCATGGACCATTTAAGTTTTAATTGCCATAAATATTTTTTCTAATTTAATTTTATCAATGGAAACTGCTTCTATTAAATTAGATAAAATTGGATTCTATCACCACATTTCACCCATCTCCTTCTTATTGCATGTCTCCTCTCAACAAAACCAACTCAATAATTTGTGAAAAAAATGTTGAATATTCACCAGAAATATGTTATATGTACTATGTTTATATAACTTCTAGCTCGTAGCTTAGTTCCTGAGATTAATAATAACTCCAACAAAAAATTTAAAAGCCAACTAATTTTTCCTGTCAAAATACAAAGTAATACTCAATAAACTAAAATGATGCATTTCAGTATTAATGCAACATCCCACAATAATAAGTTAGAATGTTCTTCATCCCTAACCAACCCCTCCCCCCCCCCCCCCCCCCCCCCAAAGTTCGAGTTTGTTGCGGAGTCAACAAGCCCAACTTGATATAAAATTGAGTAAAGATGGGTTAGATGCTGTTTTGATGAAGAAGTCTACAAGCTAGTTTGAGAAAGAGATATGTTGAGGAAGAATAAACTCAACCTTATGTTTCCCATCCACAAGATAACAATCCATATCGAGATGTTTGGCATATTCATGGAAGACATGATCAATTGATATGTGCAAGGCACCTTAATTGCTTGTCACACCATAAAGTAATTGGAAGCTAAACTTAGACTTTGAATGCTTGAAGAAGAAATGTCAACTATCGAATTTCACACACAATGCTTTTCATGCTTCGATACTCTACCACAGCTGAGAAATTAGAAATAGTACTCATTTTCTTTATTTTCAAGGAAATGAGAGCATCACCCAAAATTATGCAGTAGTCAGTTGTAATATCCTCATATATGCTCTAGAAGTTTTGATTATGTTGTTGTTATTGTTGTTGTTGTTATATTGGATTGAATATATGTGTTAATTGCAAGAGAAAAGAAATTGGGAAAGAAAATAGGGTTTAGAGAGAATGGTATATGTTGTGTATATGATGATATATATAACATATAAATTGGTCAAATGAAGAGTCAAGGTGATGGTTAAGTGGAAGAAGATATTTTTGGTTGTTATTGAAATTACTATTAAGGGCATGCATAATGAAAAGAAGTTTAGCTATGTTATAGAGGGCATTTTGGTAATTCTTCTTTTGAAATTGTGTGGTGGAGATTAATAGAGAGTTTGACTTTTATTTTGATCAATTTCCTTTCTTCTTTTCACGTGTGGCCGGCCAACCTAAAGAACAAGAGAGAAAGCAAAGGTTTGATGATATTTTGAGCTCAAATTGAAGAAGTTCTAAGTGGTTAAGTGGAAATCCAAGAAGATTCACTATATTTGGTAAGTTTCTCTTGATTCTTTTAAGTTATTTAAGTTGTTTGTGAGTTGATTGTGGATTTTAAAGTGGGGTTGTGTTGATTGTTATATGTTGGATTTAATTGGTTGTGGTGTTGGTTTTGGATTTGAAGATGATAAGTTAAGAGTGATGTTGGTTTAGGGTTTTGGAAATGGTAAGTGATAAATTATATTGTGTTATTTTGGATTAGGTTTTGGAAGAAAGTGATTTGCTCTAATTTGAGAAGTGAAGAATTCTTGGAGAAAAGGAAGTGTTTAGAGTTGTATAATTGGTGCTAAAGGTAAGTACAAACTATATGGTTACAAACATGCATATGTTGTTTAATCTTAAAACACTTTTGTTTGTAAATGTGATAGGGTATCAAATGTATTGTAAATGAATGTTGGTGATGAAAATATTGTGATGAGCATGTAAAATAATTGCTAATGATGTTGATTATGTCCATTTGAATGAGGTTAGGTTGTGTACAATGTGTTTTAAGTTAACCAAAAGAAATTTGGCTACATTTAGGGTTTATGCATGAGAGACACGTAATTTGGGACGGTCGCTATTATTCATGTGCGGTCGCGACTTAGGTCGGGCTTCTGGCCGCGAAACCTACTGTAATAAGGTTTCATCTTTTGATTGTGAAGTGCGGTCGCGACTTAGGTCGGGCTTCTGGCCGCGAAACCTACTGTAATAAGGTTTCATCTTGTAATTGTATGGCGCGGTCGTATTCAGGTGAGGCGCGACCGCTAGAAAGGTTCTGTTCACCTTATTGGAAGCAATCTAATCCTACAACAAGATTCTCAAATACATGTTAAATAGATCATCCATTTGAGTTGTCAAGGATCAAAATAGAGATCATTTGTCTAACATCATTGTTGAATCATGAAATGTGAGATGATATGGAATTGATAATGCATATGATATTACATGAACAAGGTTATGTATTGTGTATTGTGAGGCTTGTGAATGGTGATGTGTATTATGAATAATGTACTTTGAAATGTAATACTAATAATGCTATATACACAATATGAATTGAGATATGAAATGCTATAAAGCCATTGTGATTGGCTATGATGGTTCAATTGAAAGATATATGGCATGTTTGCCTAATTGATGAGAATTGAGAATGATATGTAAATGAATTGTGTGGCTAATGTGTTATTCCATTTTCAGAGTATGTTATTGGTGGCATGCTTAATGATAGTAACAATCTCTTGAAGTTAGGTTGGATTGAATCCTTGAAGCCTAATTGAGATGTTACAACCCTTGAAGCTAGGTTGGGTTGGTTCTTGAAGCCAAGTTGGGTTGATGCTTAGCATGCTTTGCTCCCTTTGAAGCTTGGTTGAACTTAATCCTTGAAGCCTAGTTGGGTATATGATATTGATAAATGTGATAACAAAACCAAAACATTAACTCTGAAAATTGAATGGCATATTAGTGTGTCTTGGGCCCAATGCTTGTCTTTGTTTAATGTGAGTCATGATTTGTTTAATGTTGTTCATAAATGGTTAAATGAATAACTAATGAGGCATATGAAATGTAAAGGTATGTTGTTAGCCTTGCATATATGATGTTACATGTATAGTATGGATTGAGAATTGGCATTGCATTGCACTGAAGCATAACACTAGCACATTTGTCTTACTAAGCCGTTGGCTTAGCGCGATAGTGTTTGATCGCGCAGGCAACCGAGTTGAACCCGAGAGTTCTTCGAGACCGAGTGAGAGTAGACAGTGAAGAGTTGATTTTGGGAACTTAAAGATCAGAGGAGACTTGCCAATCATGTATAACTCTTTTATATTTTGTAAAGTAATGCTTTTAATGTACATATGTGTATATTTGTAAATATGAAATTAAATGTTTTCATATATGTAAATATTTGATAAATTCCGCTGCGTAACAACTAAATGTATCTTTATATATATCTATTTAGTTTTGAATTACAAGTTAACTACTTATCTTTCTATAATGTATACAATTGAAAGATTAAGGTATGGTTTCAAATGTTTTAAATGTTAAGAAAATCCGTAGCATCTCTATGTTTAGTGCATGTATACTACATTGTGGTGTTTGTAGTGTGCATGTATTGAATGTAGGGGTGTTACAGTTGTTTTGGTATCAGAGCCTAGGTTTGAGATTCTCAACCTAGGTAAAATGTAAGAAAAAGACTATTTTGATTTTAAAAAGTGGTTTTTGAATAACATATATGTTTGGGATTGGCAATCTCTGATCTTTAATAAGAAGTATTCTGCTGTGTTTGCAGACATAGGTTGTGATGGATCCTCATTTGCGTCAGTCAGTTGAGGGTAGTGAGGAGAGTGTAGCTCCGGAGGATAGAGCTAGAGTTGATAGTGCTGAGGAGGCACCTGCTTCGGTGTCGGGGAGACCAGTTGGTGAGGAGGTTCCACCAGCTTGGGTTAGGCATGTGGTAGAGGCTTTGAGGCAAGCACCAGTGCAACCACCACCACCCCCTCAGCCTGTGGTATCAGTGAGGCACTATGATAAACTAAGGAAGTATGGAGCAGAGGATTTCCTTGGTACAGTTGATCCAGCTGTAGCGGAGCAGTGGCTTGATAAAGTACAGAGGATCTTTATTCAGTTGCAAGCCACCTCGGAGGAAAAGTTTGATTATGCAAGATCTTTGCTACAGAAGGATGCATATGACTGGTGGAGGACAGTGCCCCATTCTATGGATGATCCACCAACCTTGTCATATGTGGATTTTCTGAGAGAGTTTGAGTTGAAGTATACTCCTAGGGAGTACAAAGACATGAAGAAGATGGAGTTCTTAAGCTTGAAGCAAGATAGCAAGACTGTAACTGAGTATGAGGTTGAGTTTATTCGATTGAGCCAGTATGCTGGGGGCATTATAGCTGATGAGATTGATAGATGCAGGAGATTTGAGGAGGGATTGAGGCCCTCTATCATGTGCTTAGTGGCTGGATCTAGATATCACGATTTCTCCCAGCTAGTGGCAGCAGCTCGAAGTGTAGAGCGAGCTCAAGTTATTGCAGCTGCTTCAGAGGAAGAGGTTAGGGTTAGGAGGCCCCAGTTTGAGGCAGGGTCTTCTTCTGCTAAGAGAGGTAAAGGAAGTTTTGTTCCTAGAGTTAGTAGGAGTCAGAGGTCAGCTGGTAGGTCAGTGCAGTTTCAGAGGCAGAGATTTAGACCTGCAGCTTCAGTGGCGAGTGCTCCGACCCCAATGATTCAGAGATCCACTCCACCCATCTGCATTCATTGTGGTAGGCCACATGGTGGTCCTTGCTGGAAGACTGGTGTAGCAGGGGTTTGCTTCAGATGTGGATCACCTAATCACTTTGTGAGAGATTGTCCTGAGAGGCAAGAGCAGATGTCAGTTGATACTGCAGCTTGTCGACCTAGTGTGAGGGGAGGTCGGGGAGGCAGAGGTAGCAACCGGGGAGGCAGATCTGGGTTCAGTGCTAGAGGAGGTTCTATATCCTGAGAGAGTAGACCAGAGGAGGCTGGGTCTTCCCAGAGGATGTATGTTATGCGGAGGCAGCCAGATGCATCGGCAGTCATAGCTGGTACTTTTTCTTTATTTGATATTTCAGTACTTGCTTTGATTGATCCGGGTTCCACACATTCTTATATTAGTGCATCTGTTTTGCCTTTGTCTGATATGCATGCTGAGTCCCTAGGATTTGATGTGTTGGTGACAAATCCGTTAGGGCATAGTGTGATTGTGAGTAAAGTGCACCGAGATAGTGCAGTGAGGGTGCAAGGTGAGGAGTTCCTTGGAGACTTGATTGAGATGCCATTTAAGGAATATGATGTGATCCTAGGCATGGATTGGCTATCTCGACATGGAGCTGTGGTAGATTGTAAAAGGAAAATTGTTTCTTTGAGAACTGTTGATGGTAGAGAGGTGATAGTATCTAATGAGCAGGAACAGCTAGCCTCCTTATTTGTTTCAGCTGTTGCAGCTAGGAGATTGATTAGAAAGGGGTGTGAAGCCTATCTTGCTCATGTAGTAGATACTAGAGCAAGAGGTTCTCCTATTGATGATATACCCACAGTTGCAGATTTTCCAGATGTGTTTCCAGAGGAGTTGCCAGGATTGCCTCCGGAGAGGGAGGTGGAGTTTGGTATTGAATTGTTGCCTGGTACCACTCCTATCTCTAGTACTCCTTATAGAATGGCACCAGCAGAATTGAGGGAATTGAAAGTGCAATTACAGGAGTTGTTGGACAAAGGATTTATTCGCCCCAGTGTTTCTCCTTGGGGAGCTCCTGTGTTATTTGTGAAGAAGAAAGATGGTACTATGAGGTTGTGTATCGATTATAGGCAATTGAACAAGGTGACTATTAAAAATAAATATCCTTTGCCTAGAATCGATGATCTCTTTGATCAATTGAAGGGTGCAGCTGTGTTTTCTAAAATTGATTTGAGATCAGGGTACCATCAGCTGAGAGTCAGAGCTGAGGATGTTCCTAAGACAGCTTTTCGGACCAGGTATGGGCATTATGAGTTTCTAGTTATGCCTTTTGGTCTAACGAATGCACCTGCAGCTTTTATGGACTTGATGAATAGAGTGTTTAGGCCCTATTTGGATCAGTTTGTAGTGGTCTTCATTGATGATATTCTGGTGTATTCGCGGAATAAAGAGGAACATGACAAGCATCTGCGGATTGTGTTGCAGATTTTGAGAGAGAAGCAGTTGTTTGCTAAACTGTCGAAGTGTGAGTTTTGGTTGGATCAAGTAGCTTTTCTTGGTCATATAGTTTCAGCAGAAGGTATTAGAGTTGATCCGAGTAAAGTTGAAGCTATTCTGAATTGGAGTCCACCCAAGTCTGTGACTGAAGTTAGAAGTTTTCTGGGTTTGGCAGGCTATTACCGACGGTTTGTGAAAGATTTTTCTTTGATAGCTACTCCACTCACCAGATTGCTTCGGAAGGGAGTTAGATTTGTGTGGACAGATCAGTGTCAGGTTAGCTTTAATCAGTTGAGAGAAATGTTGACTCAAGCGCCTGTTCTTACTTTACCTATGGAAGGCAAACCATATGTAATCTACAGTGATGCTTCACATAATGGTTTGGGTTATGTACTGATGCAAGAAGGTAGAGTGATAGCTTATGCTTCTCGACAGTTGAAGCCGCATGAGCTTAATTATCCGACCCATGATTTAGAGCTAGCAGCAATTGTGTTTGCATTGAAGATTTGGCGACACTATTTGTTTGGGGAGAAATGTTTCATCTACACTGATCACAAGAGTTTGAAGTATTTGGGTGTCCAGAAAGAGCTTAATCTTCGGCAGAGGAGATGGTTGGAATTGATTAAAGACTACGACTGTTTGATTGATTATCATCCAGGTAAAGCAAATGTTGTTGCTGATGCCTTGAGTCGGAAGTCTTTAGCTGGTTTAATTGTTTATTCGCTCTCGTTGCTTGTTGAGTTGAGAGCATTGCATGCCAGTCTTGTATCTTGTGATGATGGTGTATTATTGGCACAGTTGCAATTGAAACCAATTTTATTGGAACAGATCAAAGAGGCTCAGTTGGCTGATGAGAAGATTCAAAAGATTATTTCAGATTGCAAGAATGGGAAGACTAGAGATTTTGTTGTGAAAGGTGATGGGAGTCTCTGGTTTAAGAACCGATTGTGTATACCGGATGATGCTGATTTGAAAAGAGTCATTTTAGAAGAAGCACATCAGTCAGTATTTGCTATGCATCCGGGCAATACCAAGATGTATCATGATTTGAGACAGCATTACTGGTGGATTGGTTTGAAGAGAGATATTGCAGATTTTGTGTCGAAATGTCTCACTTGTCAGAAGGTAAAAGCAGAGCATCAAGTTCCAACCGGGTTGCTTCAACCATTATCAGTACCAGAATGGAAGTGGGATAGAGTGACGATGGATTTTGTGTCTGGTTTGCCATTGACACAAAAGAAGCATGATGCTATATGGGTGATTGTGGATAGATTGACTAAGACAGCTCATTTCCTTCAGGTTCGGATGGATTACTCTTTGGAGAGATTGGCTGAGCTGTATATCCATGAGATTGTGAAGTTGCATGGTGTTCCAACTTCTTTAGTGTCTGATCGAGATCCCAGGTTTACTTCAAGATTTTGGAAGAGCTTGCATAGTGCTTTGGGTTCTCGATTACACTTCAGTACTGCTTTTCATCTGCAGACAGATGGGCAGTCTGAGAGAGTGATACAGATTATTGAGGATATGTTGAGAAGCTGTGTCATTGATTTCTCTGGAAGTTGGGATAGATTTTTACCTCTTGTGGAGTTTGCTTACAATAACAGTCACCAATCTAGCATTGGTATGGCACCATTCGAAGCACTGTATGGTAGACGGTGTAGGACACCTTTGTGTTGGAATGACATTGGTGAAGGTAAGTTAATTGGGCCTGATTTGATTCAAGAAACTGAAGAGAAAGTGAAAATGATTCGAGATAGATTGAAAGCAGCTTCAGATCGACAGAAGTCTTATGCAGATCTGAAAAGGAGAGACATAGAGTTTGATGTTGAAGATAAGGTATTTTTGAAAGTGTCTCATTGGAAGAAGATATTGAGGTTCGGTCGGAAAGGGAAATTGAGTCCTCGTTTCATTGGACCGTATGAAGTTTTGGAAAGAGTTGGGCCAGTTGCTTATCGACTTGCTTTGCCACCTGAGTTGGATCATATCCATAATGTATTCCATGTTTCTATGTTGAGGAGATACAGATCGGATCCATCTCATGTGTTGCCGATTGAATCTATCGAGGTGAATCAAGATTTGACGTTTGAAGAGGAACCAGTTGCTATTTTGGCACGTGAAGTGAAAGAGTTGAGGAACAAGAGTATGCCATTGGTGAAGGTTCTATGGAAGAATCATGGAAAAGAAGAAGCAACTTGGGAAAGTGAACAATCCATGCGAGAGCAATATCCTCAGTTGTTTCAGCTTTGATATCAGGTAATTTCGAGGACGAAATTTCTTTTTAGAGGGGGAGAATTGTAATATCCTCATATATGCTCTAGAAGTTTTGATTATGTTGTTGTTATTGTTGTTGTTGTTATATTAGATTGAATATATGTGTTAATTGCAAGAGAAAAGAAATTGGGAAAGAAAATAGGGTTTAGAGAGAATGGTATATGTTGTGTATATGATGATATATATAACATATAAATTGGTCAAATGAAGAGTCAAGGTGATGGTTAAGTGGAAGAAGATATTTTTGGTTGTTATTGAAATTACTATTAAGGGCATGCATAATGAAAAGAAGTTTAGCTATGTTATAGAGGGCATTTTGGTAATTCTTCTTTTGAAATTGTGTGGTGGAGATTAATAGAGAGTTTGACTTTTATTTTGATCAATTTCCTTTCTTCTTTTCACGTGTGGCCGGCCAACCTAAAGAACAAGAGAGAAAGCAAAGGTTTGATGATATTTTGAGCTCAAATTGAAGAAGTTCTAAGTGGTTAAGTGGAAATCCAAGAAGATTCACTATATTTGGTAAGTTTCTCTTGATTCTTTTAAGTTATTTAAGTTGTTTGTGAGTTGATTGTGGATTTTAAAGTGGGGTTGTGTTGATTGTTATATGTTGGATTTAATTGGTTGTGGTGTTGTTTTTGGATTTGAAGATGATAAGTTAAGAGTGATGTTGGTTTAGGGTTTTGGAAATGGTAAGTGATAAATTATATTGTGTTATTTTGGATTAGGTTTTGGAAGAAAGTGATTTGCTCTAATTTGAGAAGTGAAGAATTCTTGGAGAAAAGGAAGTGTTTAGAGTTGTATAATTGGTGCTAAAGGTAAGTACAAACTATATGGTTACAAACATGCATATGTTGTTTAATCTTAAAACACTTTTGTTTGTAAATGTGATAGGGTATCAAATGTATTGTAAATGAATGTTGGTGATGAAAATATTGTGATGAGCATGTAAAATAATTGCTAATGATGTTGATTATGTCCATTTGAATGAGGTTAGGTTGTGTACAATGTGTTTTAAGTTAACCAAAAGAAATTTGGCTACATTTAGGGTTTATGCATGAGAGACACGTAATTTGGGACGGTCGCTATTATTCATGTGCGGTCGCGACTTAGGTCGGGCTTCTGGCCGCGAAACCTACTGTAATAAGGTTTCATCTTTTGATTGTGAAGTGCGGTCGCGACTTAGGTCGGGCTTCTGGCCGCGAAACCTACTGTAATAAGGTTTCATCTTGTAATTGTATGGCACGGTCGTATTCAGGTGAGGCGCGACCGCTAGAAAGGTTCTGTTCACCTTATTGGAAGCAATCTAATCCTACAACAAGATTCTCAAATACATGTTAAATAGATCATCCATTTGAGTTGTCAAGGATCAAAATAGAGATCATTTGTCTAACATCATTGTTGAATCATGAAATGTGAGATGATATGGAATTGATAATGCATATGATATTACATGAACAAGGTTATGTATTGTGTATTGTGAGGCTTGTGAATGGTGATGTGTATTATGAATAATGTACTTTGAAATGTAATACTAATAATGCTATATACACAATATGAATTGAGATATGAAATGCTATAAAGCCATTGTGATTGGCTATGATGGTTCAATTGAAAGATATATGGCATGTTTGCCTAATTGATGAGAATTGAGAATGATATGTAAATGAATTGTGTGGCTAATGTGTTATTCCATTTTCAGAGTATGTTATTGGTGGCATGCTTAATGATAGTAACAATCTCTTGAAGTTAGGTTGGATTGAATCCTTGAAGCCTAATTGAGATGTTACAACCCTTGAAGCTAGGTTGGGTTGGTTCTTGAAGCCAAGTTGGGTTGATGCTTAGCATGCTTTGCTCCCCTTGAAGCTTGGTTGAACCTAATCCTTGAAGCCTAGTTGGGTATATGATATTGATAAATGTGATAACAAAACCAAAACATTAACTCTGAAAATTGAATGGCATATTAGTGTGTCTTGGGCCCAATGCTTGTCTTTGTTTAATGTGAGTCATGATTTGTTTAATGTTGTTCATAAATGGTTAAATGAATAACTAATGAGGCATATGAAATGTAAAGGTATGTTGTTAGCCTTGCATATATGATGTTACATGTATAGTATGGATTGAGAATTGGCATTGCATTGCACTGAAGCATAACACTAGCACATTTTGTCTTACTAAGCCGTTGGCTTAGCGCGATAGTGTTTGATCGCGCAGGTAACCGAGTTGAACCCGAGAGTTCTTCGAGACTGAGTGAGAGTAGACAGTGAAGAGTTGATTTTGGGAACTTAAAGATCAGAGGAGACTTGCCAATCATGTATAACTCTTTTATATTTTGTAAAGTAATGATTTTAATGTACATATGTGTATATTTGTAAATATGAAATTAAATGTTTTCATATATGTAAATATTTGATAAATTCCGCTGCGTAACAACTAAATGTATCTTTATATATATCTATTTAGTTTTGAATTACAAGTTAACTACTTATCTTTCTATAATGTATACAATTGAAAGATTAAGGTATGGTTTCAAATGTTTTAAATGTTAAGAAAATCCGTAGCATCTCTATGTTTAGTGCATGTATACTACATTGTGGTGTTTGTAGTGTGCATGTATTGAATGTAGGGGTGTTACACCAGTGATAAACTTTCATGTGTCTCGACAAATGGCCTAATTAGCATTAGCGAATGCTTGTAGTTTGAAAGAATTATCACTAGGATAGAATAGCCCTTGTCTTAGATGCCTTTTAAGTATTTGAGCACATGAAAGACACATTCTAGTGTGTGTCTCTTGGTTATTGAACAAACTGACTAAGTTGTTGTGCCACATAAGTCACGTCTGAAGTATCAAAAAAAGGTATATTTATTTTTGTTCTTATAATAGATGAGGAATGAATATCATTTAGTATTGGACATGTGATGGCATTGTCCGTAGGACTTGACGTTTGATTAGTCTTAAAAGAGTAAGTGTCTTCATGGAATTCAAAATCTCTAAAGGTGAAAGTAATTTTATTTTGAATGTCATACAAGTTGTATGCCTTATGTCCCAAGGAATGGCCAAGGTAAATTCATCTAATGGATTAAGGATCAAACTTTCACTTTTAAGGGTAATTGCTTTTAGCAAAAGCTAAGCAATTAAAGGTCTTGAGTAATGTATAATCATGTGGTTTTGAGAATAAGAGTTCAAATGGGTCTTCCAACTTAGAACTATTGTGGAAATCTTTTAATAAGAAAGGTTTCATGTAGGACAACTTCTCCCTAAAACTAAATAGGAAACCCAAATTCAAGTAATAGTGCTCTTGCAACTTGGATAATGTGCTTATATTTTCTCTCTACTACCCCATTCTATTGTGGAATATATACACATGCCTTTTGGTGCAAGGTGCCATGAGAGGATAGTAAAGTTTGGCATTAATTGCTCAAAAACTCAGCTCCTAAGCACAATTTATTTTACTTTCAAATTGAGTTTCTACCATTATAAAGAATTTTGTAATAATGACATTGTAACTTATGATTCATCAAGAAGGTCCAAATTGCTCTATTATAGTCATCAACCAATGTTAGAATATAATGTGCTCCACTTATTATTATTTGTGTACTTAGTCCCCATAAATTAGCATGCAACAAAGAAAAAGGTTTCTCAGATTTTGATGTACTAATAGGAAAAGGTATTCTCGTTTGTTTGGTTAAGGGACATAAATGATAAGATAACAAACCATCTATTTTTTTTAGTGAAACTCAAATGAAAAAGCTCAACATTAGAAGGGTACCCCAATCTATTGTGCCAAGTTTGCATAGAGGTTGCTAACACCTAACTTACAAGGATCGAACGAAAAGGCAAAGTGAAGGAAGCATTAATTAAGTTATTACAATGAATTGTGATAACATCAAGCATATATAAGTTGCTCATTATTCTTCTAGTAGCTATATTACTATCACTCTTTAGGTCATATAAAATGCAAGAGTTGTGAGAAAAAATACATCTTTATGTGATTGTATTTTGTCAATTTTGGTATAGACCGTAGGTTGTGAATAAAATTAAGAATGTAAAGAACATCTATCAATTGTATTTGATCTTGTATGGCTATTGTGCCTAGTAAACCTACTCCAACTTTGGTTCCATTTGGTAAATTCACTTTGATGGGTTGAGGTATGGGTAAAATATTATTGAACAACCTTTTATCCTCACAAATGTGATTGGAAGCTCCACTTTCTATAATCAAGTAAGATTGAGCTTTATTTTTTAGTATGGAATTAGCAACAATACTTGCAAAATCATCTACTTGGGAAAAAATGATGTAGCTATTAGTTGATTTTTTTTGCCTTGATGTACTTGGATATCTATTATTTGATCATTTTCGCTATACCCTCTTGAGTTGTCTAGCGTTGACCTTCACTTGTGCCACTTGCTTTTATGTTGTCCTTTGCTTGGCCATATTGACTTGTGCTCTTCTTTGCAATCTTTGTCTTTTCATTTTCAGTTCACTATACCATTCTAGTACCTCAATTATCATGACACAAGTTTTCCTCAAGTGTACTGATCTCTTACAGAAATCACAAAATTTGTCTTCATTCTTATTAAACTCCTTTTTATTGTATGAGTACCTCCCGCAGTTCTGCTTCTTATTATTTATAGTTCTTGCAAACATTATATTGTTCTATGTACCTTTCTTTAAACTCATGTGAGCAAGCGTCTATTTCTCAACTCTAAGTACTAGAGAATGTGCTTTACTCACGCATGGTAATGGGTCTAATATAAGAGCCCGATTCTTAGCATTATCAAAGCTATCATTTAGCCCCATAAGAAATTGCATCTATCTATTAAGAGAAATTGTGTCTTTCACTGATTTCGATGCCACACACTTACCCTTCCTATAGATACAATATAGTGTTAGGCTTAAAACATTTTATTCATCTGACATAATTTTCTAAGATCCATATAATAGGAATTGATAGTCAAATTACCTTATTTTACAGAGGTAGTCTCTCTTTGTGATTGGTAGAATTTTGGTCCATTGCATTCTCCACAATTCTCTTCTAGCTCCTTCCAAAGCTCCCTTAAAGATGTTGTGTAAACAAATGCCTTTGCAATTTCTTTGTTCATCACATTCAAGATCCTTGATGTAACCATGGAATCGGTTCTACTCCATATATTAAATTCAATAGAGTCTTCATTTGGTATTTGGCTAGTTCCATTAATGAAACTTAGCTTATTCATGGCTTTAAGTGCAATCTTCCTTGATATGCTTCACATGAGATAGTTGTTTCCATTCAGTAGGTATGAAACCTGAACCATGCCTAGATTATATGATGACTGAAGATGAATTGGATCTCCATTATTAAGGATCCTAGCTTCTTCTGACTGACGGGTGCCTTGATCTCTATTTTCATTCATATTTTGAATTCTAAAACAAAATAAAAAGAATCTTGTTAAAGAAATAAGAAAAATGGAGTAAGGTTGATCACCAAAAATTGCCCTCAACCTAGGGTCTAATACCATTACAAAACCAACTCAACAGTTGATAAAAAAAAATGCAAAACTGATATAACACCTAGCTCATAGCTCAGTTCACGAGACCAAAAATAAATCTAACAACTTCTAACAAAAAACTAAAAAATTAACCATTTTTTCTCGCCAAAATACAAACTAATACTCAGTAAGCTAAAATGATGTATTTTAGTATTAAATGCAACATCACACAATGATAAGCTAATAACATATTCTTCATCCTCTAATTTTTCTTCCATTCTCTCTTCTCTTTCTTCTTCCAATTATTACCCCTAGTTGAAGGACCACCCAATATCTACATTTTGTTGTAAAAAGCAAGTTCATATCATATCTTACCTTACAACTCTATTAATCCTTATTCATTTTCATGCTAATCAAGCTTAACAATTTCCCGTCCCATAATCAATCCATCAATATGCCATTTGAACCATTGAGAGAAATATCAGCTAGATCTTAGAGTTTGGCTTCAGTTTGTTAGTATCAGTACAATTAGCCATTTTTGTCCAGAATCATATCGTTCTCTCTCTCTCTCTCTCTCTTTTAATCTTATTATTTTATAGATAATTGTCAATGAAATTGTTCATGTTAGCTAGAATTTGAGTGAACTAGCTCAAAAAAAATTTATGGGTTGAGTAAAAAATTATCATTTATAATTACATATAAATGTTTTGGGTGGTAAATAATATTTTTCCTAATGGTGAATAGATTATATATATGGTTTTTTTTCATTATTAATAGATTAGAAAATAACGATAAAGCATAAGCTATAACAATCCTTTTAAATCTTAATTGTGACCTCGACTAATGGCTTAAATTTAAAATTCCATAGTTTCGAAGACAATTTTGGTATCATTGAGCAAAAGTCTTATCAATTAAATTTTAATAAGCTAAGTTTAATGGATTTACATTTATGCTACATATGTGTCGTAATTTTAACCTTTTTTTTTCCTGTATGTAGGTTTGCTTCCTTATATAATTACTGTCCTTGGTAAGTGTACTACTTCCAAAATTATTTATCATAGAATATAGTTCAAATAATTAAACTTTAGTAGTCATGACCTTGTTGAAATAGAATTTAATTAATAACTAAATTCTTTTAATAATGAAGAAATATGGCAAGAAAAAATAAAAATAAAATATTATAATTTTCTCACAATAAACTAATCATAAATTAATGGTATATTTACTATATCAAGTAGAAAAAAATCATGCAATAAGATGAATTACACTATGTGTGGTTGTAAAGATTTGAACTCAACTCTAATTTACTTGCAAAGTTTCAATCATTATCAATTTGCTTGTCAAACTTTAATTAATTTAGTGATTGAAAGAATATCACTAGAATGAAAATGTGGTTGAAAAACTTATATAGTTAAAATATTAATGCATGCTTTTGGTGTCTTTATTATTAATAAATAATTAGTCACAAAATTGATTTCTTCACTTTCTCCCTTAATTTTCTTATTTCCATTTGGAATATGGTACCTTTTAATTTTATTTAATATATTGAGACTGTATTAATATTTTTCAATCAAACTATTAATACTACTTTGTGTAAGCTCTAAATTAATAAGTATATTTTAGTGAATGGAAGTCTAATTTCTTAAGAGATCTTTGTTGGTCTGATAAGTGAATACATTTGTGAATTTAACACATTCTAACTTAAAACCTTAAAATAATGAGTTTATAAGTTATATTTATTAATCTCTCATTCAACTCCAAAGGGTTTTAATTTGAGAGAAGCATTTTTTAAACTTTATTTAGAGTGCTACCATAGCTTTTACTAAATTGGTTTGGACCTACCATAAGTATCCTTGCTCTTCCATGTGGAAGTTACAACCATAAAACTCAATTACAATCCCGATACTTGTACTTGTCAAAACATGAATTTTGATATTACTTGTTAGCTCCATGAAGTCCATCTAGATGGTAGATCTTCTTAATGTGGAAAGGTAGAGTAAGAAGACTCCCAATTGATCCAAATCAAAGGAGTAGAAGACTTTGGATAATGCTGTAAATACACAAGTTAAAAAAAAGCCTTTTGGTTAAAAGGAGTCTAAGTCCAATATGAAAGCTCATACTTGAAGGAAGAGATTATTGTTCATTTCATGTGTTACTAGAATTCTCATATTGGAAAGTGAGGAGGTTTAATAGGGATATATGAGTGGAAAAAAATAATAAACCTATTGTCTTAAAATTTTGAGTCAGGATAGGTTTTCAGGCCTAAAAATGTCTTCTCTCTTTACACTAATACGAAGATCTCCTGAAGAATTAGACTTCTTAAAACTAACAAACTGGGCAAGAATTTTTTGGTAATAAATAGATATAAGTTGATATGTAGCAAAGTAACACTAATATTTTCTCTAACTATTCTTCTTTTCTATTTCTACAATGTTATACCGTGCAATGTTATGTTTTTTGGGGGTAATATGTGTTATCTCCTTTTTGATCTATAAATGGAAAAGGAGACATCTTTCAGTATATGATAACATTGAAGAATTTCTTCAACGTTATGATAATCTCATTCCAATTCGATACTCGTACTCCGATATCAAAAAGATTACAAAAGGTTTTAAAGAAAAATTAGGTGAAGCAGGTTATGGCTCTGTATATAAAGGAAAACTTTGCAGTGGAAATTTTGCAGCTATAAAAATATTGAGTATGTCTAAATCTAATAGTGAAGATTTTATCAATGAAGTTGCTACAATTGGAAGAATTCATCATGCTAATATAGTACGTCTTGTCGGTTTTTATGTTGAGAAGTCAAAGCGTGCCCTTGTGTATGAATTCATGTCAAATGGGTCTCTAGATAAATACATATTTTCACAAGAATCTAGCATCTTCATAAACATAAAGATTATGTGTGAGATTTCTCTAGGAGTGGCTCGTGGCATTAAATATCTTCATCAGGGTTGTTGCATGTAAATTTTGCATTTTGATATTAAGCCACATAATATTCTTCTTGATGAAAAATTCATTCCGAAAATTTCAAATTTTGGACTTGCAAAATTATATTCAACAGATAATAACATTGTTTCTCTTACTGTAGCAAGAGGAACATGGGGTTATATGGCTCCAGGGTTAGTATACAAAAATATAGGTGGCATATCTTATAAAGCCGATGTATATATTTTTGGGATTTTATTGATGTAAATGGTTGGGAGAAGAAGGAGTTTGAATGCATTTGCTGAGCATTTAAGCCAGATTTATTTTCCCTCATGGGTTTATGAACAGGTCAATAAAGGAAAGGATATAGAATTGGGAGATGTTTCAAATGAGGAAATGAAAATAGTAAAGAAGATGGTTATTGTCGCACTATGGTGTATACAATTGGAACCCATTAATCGTCCTTCCATGCGTTAAGTTATAGAGATGCTAGAAGGAGACTTGGAAGACTTGGAAATGCCTCCAAAACCTTCAGTAATACCACAAGACAAGACAAAATAGGATCTTGCTATCGACATAAATCCAACAGAGCCAGCAAATACAGAAGGTGACTTTGTACATTCTAATGTATAAATGCTTATTAGTGTGTGTGTGTGTATATATATATATATATATTACTATCAAACATTCTAGCACCTACAAATAAAACAAGCCCGTTATTGTCTCTATATTTATAGACGTTGGTCTTAAAACTTGGTTTATATGATTGCAATATATATTATAAACTTCTTACTGATAAAACAAGTCAGTTATTGTCTATATATATATTTATAGATGTTGGTCTTAGAACTTGTTTATATGATTACAATATATATTAAAAACTCGTGATGGTATTGCATATAATTTCATTTCTCATAACCATTTAGTTAATGTTTGCCATAAAAATAAATAGTTAGATATTATTGTGTATACTATGATGACTTGGATTGTTCATTTCTAGGTTTAATTAAGAGACAAGTATAATTCTTAAGTTTCTTTCCAAGTAGCAATGAAGAATAAAAATAATGACAACTTTTTCTCATATTATTGATTTTGCTCTAGTGAACTTTTAATTTCTCTTTGATAGTTATTTATAATTTTATTTTACATATTATAAATAAATTTTCTTTTACATTTTACCAACTTTTGGTTCTTTATATTTTTTAGTAAGAAAATGTTGGATTTTTTTCTTTTCAATAATTTTGCTCACTGAAAATATTTCTTACGTGCATTTTTCTTGCCTGATTCCAAGTTGCCAAAAACCTGCCTTTAAATCAAAATTTGAAAAAATCTTTGCCGCCTTGAGGTGAATCATCAAGGTTGAAATCTTTGACAGTGAAAATTTATCATCCTGCAAAAATAAATTAAGAGATTTGTAGTTAATTATTAATCTGGGTGAGTTTATTTTTGTAAAGGTGGGAAAACATCAGGAGAAGGTGGTGAAAACATCAGAAACTGATATGGAGTCATTACTTATGACTTCATTATTGTATTTTCTTTTCTGAGTATTGTTTCTTTTGTAAGTGTATTATGAACTCATTGCTGACGACTTTAAGAACATGGGTTATTTCTACAAGATGATCTATCTTATTACTAACATATAGGGTACAGGAAGTAGGAATAATTAAAGAAGTTGAGGATTGTGGTGTTTCCATGATGAGAGGATTTCTCATTTAGGCACTAGTGGATCAATTTCTATTTAGAATAATTAATGTACATATTAGTGGGTTTTTGACAGTCAAAGAGCAATTATTCAGTTTACAAAGATACGAGATCAGTACTCAGCAAAACTGCAAGTGCAAAAAGTAAATAAATAAATATAAATATTTTTATTGTCACTTCAACTTGAAATATTAGGATGCCAAATTGTTGTGCTCGACTAACACAACTACAAAGCGACACTCGCAAGTATACGAGGTTATTATAGTAACGGTGATCGCCCCAAGATCGTCTCACAAGGAAGGAATTATTTTACAATAGTCTGATTAACAAATAAATTGAAAAGCAATTGTGTGATATGTTAGAATGGTGAAAAGCAATATAAATTTAAATGTAATGTGTGTAATGGTTGTAAAAGATTAATTTAAATTCTTGGAATGGTGCCTAAGGTTGTAGATCAATTTAATCAAAGCTTAATTCTCAAATTATCCATTAATATAATCTTGTATTTTAATTTGTTCCTTGAGTTTAATTAGTAATTACCAATTCATTAGTTTTCACATTTATGAATTAACAACAATCAATTATTTTGAAATTGCAAATTAATAAAACCCTAGAACTTATATTTCTAATTCATTCTTAGGATAGTTGAATGCATAATTCCAATATCAAATTTCACCTCTCGGTCCTTCATTTAATATCTAGAGATCAATAGGTAGCTAATCTATCAACCTAACATTCAATCCAATACAATCAACTAATAACAAGGTATATTAACAAAAAAATCAAATCAAGTCATTCAATCAAATATACTAAAAACCCTAGGCATGAGTAATTTAACTCATCATCATCAATTTTAAAAAAAAAATTCATCTCAATATAAATCAAATCATAATTGTCCATTGAAATATTAATGTTCTTAACAAATAATAACAATCTATAAATGAAATAAAAGAGAGAATATAAAAACCCCTTTGAAGATGCTAAGAGTTGAACATCTATTCTTTCTCCTAGCTCTACTTTGAATACGATGAAGAACTAATAAGCCTTCTTCAGTCAATGGCACTCCTCTTGAAAGATGGAATGTAACTCTCTCAAGCCTCAAACTGCTCAATCAAGCTTTCTTCAAATCCCGACCTTTACAAGAGCTTGCTCACCCAATTTTATCCCAAAAATGTTAAGAGTCTTGTCTATGGAAGAAATAGAAGATAAAGATGAAGGTGATGTTCATGGTCTCTCTCAAAACCAAGAACAATAGGACCAAGCCCCCAATGTGTATGTATATCTCCACTTTCAATTCTTTTTAATTTTCTAAGACACCAAGCATGTCTTGCCAACTCACACGCTCCTCTTTGTCTCCCTCTTTTTTCATTATTTAAATCTTTATCCCATGAATTAGGCAACCTTTTTCTTCTTTTATTGTTTCTTTTTAAAAGATAGCACTTGTTGTCTCCCACTTTGTCCCCAATCTCATGTAAACAAATTGAAAGAATTCTCACAAGACACGGCCAAGTCATGAGTGACTTGGTCGTGTCACCCATTTCTCTATGGACATGACCAAGCCATGTGGCCATGTCCTTGACTGCCATTCTGCACTCTTTCTTCACTAGGTGAGACATGGGCAAGGAGTTGGCCATGTCATGACACGGCCAGTGGCTTGGCCGTGTCTCCTAAATGTGTTCTCCACTGTCTCTATGTTGTCTCTTCTCTTTGCTTTGCTCTTTAGATGGGACACGACTATGGCCTTGGTTGTATAATGTGATACGGCCAATAGCTTGGTCGTGTCTCTTGAATGTATTCACCTTTGCCTATTTTCTTTTCTTCTTCTTTATTTTGTTCTTCTGGTGAGACATGGCCAAGGCCTTGTTCGTGCCATATGACACGGCCAGTGGCTTGGCCATGTCTTTTGCTTGTGTCTATCTCTGCCAAATTTTTCTGAGAGACATGACCAAGCTAACTTGACCTGGTCGTGTCATGTGAGTGATCCATGCCTCTTATCTTGGATGAGGGACATGGCCAAGCCACTGGTTGTGTCACATATTTTTCCACCTCATTAATCCATCAAATTGAATTAAAGCTCCATTATTTTGTTCTTCAACCTAGATCAAATACTTCAAACAAACTTAAGTACAAATTAAAAAAAAACATCAATCAAAAGCCAATAAAATTACCCTAAAAATACATACACAAATGATCAAAACAAATACTCCACACTTAATTCTTTGCTTGTCCCCACGAAAAGTTAAAATTAAAATAAACTAAAATAAGATAAATTTAGTTAAGTTCAAGAGTTATAAGGATGTATCAAGACTCCCCTTTTCTTAAATCCACAATCATTATCAAATCAAGAACAATCAGTACTCAAGCAATTTAATGGCCAATCTATGCATACCAAAAATTGTCACTCCCTCACAAAACCTCCTAAATGTTTAATCATGAAGTGTTTTAGCTCTCAACATTCAATGAAAGATTATCTCTATAGGCTTGCTTATCAATCAAATCTCCACCACCTAATTACAATTAAACATCAATCATAAGGTCTTTCATTGGGTTGTAATGGGGCTAAGGTAAAGGCATGACATTTAGGAAATGTGAGCTTATTTATTAAGTTCAAGAATACTTCAAGAATGAAGTAACCGATCATATATATAACCCAGCAATCCCAAAACACCTTCCACTCATCTACCACTTAGCATTAAAGAGCTTTTCAAAGGAACTCACTTATTAAATTTTACAATGATCATTCCCAAACTTATTCCAACCCTTATATAAAAGAACAACAATTTCTATTATTTAGATTTTTCTCTCCTTATTTATTTATTTATTTATTTTAAAATAGAGTTTGCAGCTAAAGAACACAATACTTTGCAATTTTAAACCCACTAAATTTAACCCCACACTTTAATTAACACAAAACTCAATCATAGATACTCTTAAAATGCTCTTGACCTAATGAAAGGGTAATAGTTAAAATAACAAGGTTCAAGCTAATGGTGTTGTGAAAAAAAAGAAAAAAATAAATAAGCTCAAAATTGGCTAACTAAGTTCGGATATAAGGTTGGTCTTTTTAAGTCAAAATGTGTTCACCTAATTGCCTTAATCATATTGATGCCTAATTAAAATTTTTATGTAGTCTTAAAATATATGTCAAAGCAAGTTCTAGCAATTCATCAATCATAGATGTTTACACACAATAAAGAATAATAAGTTGATATCCAACTTAATAGGCTCAATTCTTTACTAGTTTAAAAGTGATGCAAAGAATAACCATCAAAATTGACAATAAGCACCAATTCTAATCAATTCTCAAATTCATGATTTAAAAATTCAAAAGTCATCTATCAACAATCTTATAACAATTGAACTTTTCAAAATTCATTTATTCAAAGAAAAACATTAACTAAACTTAAACAAAGATAAGTTAAAAGTAAAAACTGCACCCCATAATTAAAGATTCACATTGTCCTCAATGTGAGCATGCATAAATTAAAAGAGAAGAGTTCAGGTGAAACCTAATTTTCATCGTTCCCATATGCGATATGAAGTGCTCCTTCCATCCTTAATGAATTTGTCACCCATGTTTGAAAAGATGAATAGCATGCAACTCCGAAAGGTACCAGCATGTTGCAAAGCCTAAATAGCATCCTTTCAAGAGCAAATGTCCAAAGGGAACATGTGAAGGTTGTCTTGGGGTGATCCTCCAATGTATAGGAGCTTGATAAAAACCTTTTTTCAGTTTGTAACATGGTTATATTCTTTTTTGCTCTTCCTCACCACCGAGAGTGGAAGATATGATCATTGGTTGCATATTGTTCTCCCCAACCAAAACATATTTCAAAATTTTTGGGGTCTTTTTAAGTTCAACCAAGTTTTGTTGAATATCTTTCTCATCCTATTTAGCAATCTAAAGTCCCCTCTCAACAACCCCAACATTTAAGATTAACTTGCACTCCTCAATTTCTGAATTGGAAATTTCAAGCTCTACTTTCAAGGTCATGGCCATCTCAAGCTTATCTTCACTATATTCTTTGGAGGGCATGTCATAGATTTTAGAAAGTTGCTTACCTTGCTTTTCATCCTTCAATCCACTTGGGAATGGAATTGGTGGCATATAAGGATTTGGAGGCTCGTACAAATTTGGTGAGGTTGATGCTTTCAAATTTTCCTCCTCCTTTGATTGACTTGGTTCCTCTATGTTGGGTTGTATCTCCTCGCCATTTTCTTCTTGATTAGTACTTGCATCAAAAGAATTACAAACTTTGTTATATATTACCTTTTCACTAATCAAAATTGTGATTGCATTGGTTTGCTCTAATTGGCTAGGAGATTTCACTTTTGGTGTGCTTGGAGTTGATTTGCCAGTTGCCCAACTTGAGTTTCCACCTTCTTCAATGATACCTCCAAAGAATCAAACCTCTTATTACTCCCTTCCTAATTTTGTGTGTTAATTTGAATGAAAGAATTCAAATTATCTTCAAATGTGGGTTTCTTGAATTAATCTTAATTTTTTGTGCTAATTTGAATAAAGACATTCAAATTATCTTCCAAGATCTTGATTGATAATTATCCTTGAAAGTAAGAACTTCCTTGATAAGGTTGAAAAAATTGTTGAGGTGGAATTTGCTGCTAATTTTTTCAAGAAAAATTTATGATGGTTGCCGAATCCACCAAAAATAATATCCTGCTCTCCTACAAATAAAACTTGTAAATATGGTGAGAAGGGTCGAATCCCTAGAGACTAGCTTGTCAAGAATAAACCAGAACTGAATTATAAAATTGCAAATAACTAAAAGTTAATTGGGGATTTGAAAACGAAATCGAAACTGAATAAAATTAAAGTAAAGCAAGAAATTAATATTGAAACCTGAAATCAAAGAGATGAATTCAGCCAAGGTATACCGCGGTTCGAAGCTTATTATGATTGATCATTGATTCAAATAATAATCCTTAATTCCAAATTACAGACAAGTTATAGTTAGGAAGAACGTCAACCTAACCAATCCTACCGTATTATTAAGTTATTAAGATTCGATCTAATAATAACCCCTAATTAACTAGCAACCCTAAGTAACCGTTAACAGCCTTAAAAACTAGTAGGACCTTGACCTAACTAATAGAAACTATGAGCTTCCATTTAAATCAGATTATAATCTTTCTTAACACAACCTAAAAAGTTCTACCCAATTAGGTTTGCATCAATCACCACTTTTATCGACCTAATTAAACAATTACGTATCCAATTAAGTAGAATGGTTGTGAAGATTGCTATCAAACAATTAACGGGCCCTGTTGAATCATTCAATAGAATCAAACTAAGGGATGGATTTTCCAAATAAATCACAAAAAGATTATAAATGTAAGAGAAATCAAAGAATTCGATTAAGAACTGTTCAATCTCACAATCATAATCAAGCTCCTACCTTGGATTAAACCTTGACTGAAAAAGGACGACTAGCCACGCATGGCTATTGAAGAAAACATAGTAAAATTATTGAAAATTCTGTCAATCCCGTCACTATTCAAAGGGTGGCAAAAAAGTCCCTTCTCAAAACCTAATTTTTAACTTATATACTCCTAAAAGTGGGGCCAAAACATAATACAATAAAAGGGGCCCATAAAACAATGTTTAATATCATTCCTCTGCTCCAAAATAAGTTTAAAACGTGATTAAAACGTGTGGCTAGCTATCCAATTAAATGCTGCCCGTCAACAGCTCCTTTGCAGTTAGTCTTGCCCAGGAGTAAGGCCTGGCAGTCTTGATTTTCCACTCTGAAATTCCAGCAGTTGTATCCTCGCTCCAAAACTCTTCCATTATGCTCCTATTTGCTTCCTTTTCACCAAATCCAACATTTCCTAGCATAAAAATAATAAACCAAATTAAAACTCTATTTTAAGCACAAATAATGACAATTTCAGCATAAAATTAGGAACAAGAACATGTTGGATTTGCATGTTATCAAATTTCCCCACACTTATCCCATGCTTGTCCTCAAGCATGATTCAAAGCTCAAAATAACATCTATTAGGATACTGCAGACCTCACCTCATAACTCAATCGAACACACACAAGTCCTCCAAACAACTCAACATCACAATTAAGAGTCCAACCATCAACATCATTCCAATGAATCTCAATTGAAAAAGGTTACACTAAGAACTCAAAAACCACTCACACATACCAATCGAAGTCTGAATCAACAAGCATTTAATCGAGCAATTCCCAAAAATATTAAAAACACATTTTCATAGCTTCATAATATTAAAAACAGGTGAACGTCCATATCCTCTCCTCCAAATCCCCTCTCCACTAATGTAGGACAAACCGTTACCAAGGATCAATAGGTCTTTTATTCGGGTAAGGCTAGGGTGAAGTTACAAATGAAAAGGGATCCCGTAAAGGCCAAGAAGAATGAGAAAACAAGTCTTTTACATTCAATCTAATAGAACAATGCATACAAAGACATGACTAACTTTGACTAACTTGACAATGACTTAACGACTTGACATGAAAATAATAAAAATAAACTAAAAATAAACAACTTTTTTTTTCTTTTTTCTGTTTTTTTTTCTTTCATTTTTTTATTATTTTATTTTTTTTATTATTTTTTTTCTTTTTCTTTTTACTTTGAGCAATACGACTTGACTAATTACAATACAAATGCAAAACTGAATAAATTAAAAGAAAACATAATTACATCGACTTCCTATTTACAAAGCAACTAAGACTAAATAATTACCTTAATTACTAAGACACAAACTTAAGCATGCTCAAAAACAAACAATAAGTCTATAAGACCATTTTCTCATTAAAAGGGTGGTAGGCAAAAGGCTTTCGGTGTATATGGCTATATTGTGGGCTATGAAAAGAATTTTAAAGTACGCATTCAGCATACTTCGTGGGCTAGAAGGGGCTTAGAGAACGGTAACGCCTAGGAATGATAATAATATAAAGGATAATAACGTCGGCCAAAGGAGCGCCTAAATCATTTCCAAAGCAAAGTCCATCCTAAAAGATTTCGCCTCAAGGGAATGTGAAGGAGAGCTCTAGCATTCGTGAAGCTATCCTAAATTTTTGTTTCAGAAATTGCTCTAAAAAACACCTATCAAAAGAGACTAAGTTTCACAAAACAATTTATAGAATTCGAAGTGTAACAACTTGCAACCAAAACTCATAAACGCAAAGGTCAATATCAAGTCAGGACCCTCTCTTACTAGTCTCGTCATCCAAAGTTCTCACATGTGTTCAACCGAGTTATAAAAGCAAAGTACTCCTCTCTAGACTTCCTAAAAGCTCTAAATCATATTCAAGGACACAATAAACCCATTGAGTAATCAGCATGTAGCATCAAGCAAACAAAAAATTTTACTCAAAATTTTCATAGGATAAGTGTCTTAACCTCTAACTCAACCTAGATATCTACATGGCAGCAGCAACATGTGATGCAAACAGAAGCATGTTCACAAAATACATTATGGCAGCAACTCATTATAACCATGTAAAGTTCAAAAATATGCTGCCATAGACAAAAGCAAAAGAATAATCAGCAAAAACATAGCAAAAATGATGTCCAATTTCACAAATCACAGCAACAACATATATATCCACCTCCCCACACTTACTCCTCACATTGTCCTCAATGTGGACACAAGGCAGAAAACGGAAAATAAGAGAAGAGTTAAAGAAACTGCCCTGTTTGGAGGAGTGACTACCAAACCTCAGTGGGAAGCATGATTGGGATGGCTATCTCCTAACCGTTCCAACAAAGTCTGTATCAACTCATTGTTGCGCTGCAACAGTTCAGTGTTATGCTGTAAAATAGCTTGCATTGCTATTAGTTGTTGCTCTAGTAGCTGTATTCTAGCTGTTTGGTCATGCGTGGCAGCTGTAACAGGTGTAGAAGAGGTTGGGGCAGCATTGGCAGTAGCAGCAACCCGGGGATTCCTTGTTGTTGGCCCAGCTAACTGACCTGCAAGCATCAAAGAGACAACACCACCTTCCTCGTGGCGTAATAAGCGCATACAATCTAAACAAGCCAAGTCAAGAGGCTCCATACCACATGCAAAGTGCAAGTCATTATCTAATGCAATGAGGTTCTCATGCAATGCTATTTTTGTGACAACAAATCCTAATGACATTTCCCTCTTACTGCTTATGTTCTTTTTAAACTGGGTGGCCAACCAAAATCCTAGATTTACCCTCTTTTTCTCTACCATACACCATAAAATGAACAATTCAGACTTTGAAAGGATTGTGGAGTCATTGTTACAACCAAAAATGGAATAAGCAATGAACCTATGAATGTACCGAAGAGCACCACTTTGAAGAAGATAGGCTTTAGAATGCCCAGGGTTAAAAACCTCATGTTCAAGTGCAGTGAGTGCTCTAAATGCATTGATTTGGTCAAATTCATCTACATGATAATCACAATATGCATTTATGTAGTCATTGCTCAATATGCTATCATGTGTAACAAGGCCCAAAGCTAAATTCAAATCATTAATAGAGTAATGATGCATGCGTCCCATCAACCTAAAATGAATGGTGCCCGGAGAAGATATGCTGAAATTTTTCTTTTTATAATCAAACTTGAATGTAGCATAAAACTCCCTAGTTAGTTCAGTGAAAGAAGGTAAGTCTAATGCAAAATATGCTTGCCAACCTATATTTGCAACCAATTCCTCAAATTCAACATATAAATTCAGTTTTTCTAAAGTTGCAACATGTATAGATTTAGCAGGCATTATGAAGCGACTTTGGTAAAAATCATACCTTTTCTTGTGTTCACATTTTCTGAAGTGCAGATGGCCGTGAAGTGCCTCTGTAGCAGGTGGATAGGTACTCTTACCGTTACAAATTCTTGCCCTTCTTCTCTTTTTAGGGGCTGGTTCTGCCACCTCTTGTTCCTCCTCAGGAATGTCTTCAAAAATCCCCTCTGGTAGGCTAGTTTGAGGGCTGTGAGGTGGCTGCTCAGGATCGGAATGCACTAGAGCTGGTTCTTCTTCATTGTCTTCATCAAAAATCCCTTTTGAAAGGCTGTTTTGTGGAGTTGCAGGCTGGTGTGTTTCGTTGGAGGTTATTGGAGCTGCTACCTCATCAGTAACGTGTACATGGCAGGAGGTTGAAACTTCCTCCGGTTCTTGTATAGCGTGGGATGGGCTGTCTTGTTATAGTTGGCGAGCTAATGAAATGTTGTGGTGTTGCAGAATGTCGATCATGTCCTCAATGATCTGGTATGGTAGACGTCCTATGGGTGGAGATCCTGGTGAGGAGGGTGCAACGGGTTCAGGTTGTGGGAGGAAAAGAGTGGGTTGTGGTTTGGGCTGTGTCGGTGGAGTCGACACAGCAGCAGTGGGCTGCTTGCGCTTTTTAAATCTGGTCTGAGCCATGTTTCAATGACCTTAGTGCACCTACAAAAACTCAATTATAACAGCCGATTCCCTGCAGTTTGGATTGTTCTCCTTCTATAAAGTGTGAAAATCGGATGGAGTTGGGGTTTATAAGGTTCGAGCTTGCTAAACTTGAATTGAAATCTAAATCAAGGGAAGAAATCGATTTCAGAACCAGAGAAGGTTTCGGATGGTGGCTCCAAATCGCAACTCGTGATCTTTGAAGAAGAGGGGAATCACGATTTGGGATGGGGTTGGTGAATAGATGGTGGACCAGAGGAGGGTTGGGTCTAGGCAGCGGAGTGGTGCGGTCGGCCGGTGAGGTGATGAGGGCGTTAGTGCGATTCGGATGGGGACGCAGTAGTGAGCTGCGATTTCTGGGTTTGCGATTTTTGGTGGTTTGCTGGATTTCGAAATTGAGAGGCTGCTGGATTTCCGATTGAGGGGCTGTTGGTGCGATTCAGATGGGGACGCAGCAGTGAGCTGCGATCGGAGCTGGTGATGGCGATCTAGGCTGAGGCGGCGGTAGCTGGCTGGCGATAGGATACGGTGGCTGAAGATGTGGCGAACGGCATGGGGAGAATCGGTGGGCGGCGATGGGAGCTGAATCGGTTTTTGTGAGAAGGGGGAAAGTGATTTGTTTATTTTAACCCTTTTCTTAGCTGGAAAAATAAATAAATAAATAAATAAATAAATATACTCACATGCTCAAATAAACCCACATAAAAAAACAGAAGATTCAAAGTTATATGCCCCTCCTCATTTTTTTTTACACGGTATAACATAACTAAAACCCATTACTAGGTAAAATAACCATTAAAAACCCGTGCTTTGTTTAAAACCCAGAACTTTTACTCAGAAATTATCATCAAACCAAGGAGGAAGATGACACTATAGACTAAAACAAAAATAAAAATAAACACGAAAATAAAAAATAAAATAAAATAAAAAACTCAAGCAAAATTTAAATTTTGTGCTGGGTTGCCTCCCAGTAGCAGCCATGGTTTAACGTCTCTGGCTAGACGTTCCTAAGCTCTCAGTTGGACTTCCTTGGTTCCTCAAGTGTCAAACTCTCTGTTTGAGGAACCTCCAAACCTTCATAAAACGGTTTCAAACGATGCCCATTAACTTTGAAAATTTTATTAGTTTCAAGGCTTTGAATCTCCACTGCACCATGAGCAAACACATTAATAACAACAAATGGTCCAATCCATCTGGACCTTAATTTACCAGGAAATAACTTCAATTTAGAATGAAAAAGTAGAACTTTTTGCCCAATTACAAAATTTTTCCTAGATATCATGCGATCATGGAAAGCTTTAGTCTTCTCTTTGTAAATTTTGGAACTTTCATAGGCCTCATTGCGAATTTCTTTAAGCTCCTGTAACTGCAATTTCCTTTGCTCTCCCGCTGCCTCCAGCTCCATATTACAGCATTTAATAGCCCAAAATGCTTGGTGCTCCACTTCAACAGGCAAATGGCAAGGTTTGCCGTAGACCAACCGATATGGAGACATGCCAATGGGGGTCTTGTAAGCTGTCCTATAAGCCCATAAAGCATCTTTCAGCTTACTACTCCAATCTTTCCTATTGGGGTTCACTGTCTTTTCGAGGATGGACTTCACTTCTCTATTTGAAATTTCAGCTTGTCCACTCGTCTGCGGATGATAGGCTGTGGAGATACGATGTGTAACACCATATTTTCTAAAAAAATTCTCCATAACCTTGTTGCAAAAATGAGTTCCTCGATCACTTATAATCGCTCTTGGAATCCCAAATCTAGTAAAAATATGAGTCTTCACAAAATTCACCACCGTCTTAGCATCATCAGTCCGGGTTGCCTTAGCTTCAACCCATTTGGAAACATAGTCAACTGTTAATAAAATGTAGTTGTTTCCAGATGACGATGGGAATGGTCTCATGAAGTCTATACCCCATACATCGAATATCTCACACACTAAAATAGAGGTTAGGGGCATTTGATCTCGGCGACTCAAATTACCAGTCTTTTGACAATTCTCACAAGATTTGCAATGAACATATGAATCTCTAAACATGGTGGGCCAGTATAGTCCACTCTCCAAGATCTTGCGAACTGTTCTTTGAGGACCAAAGTGACCTCCACATGCCGATGAATGGCAGAATCTTAAAATAAACTGTACTTCCACATCCATAACACATCTTCTTATAAACCTGGTCAGAACAAAACTTCCACAAATAAGGGTCATCCCAAACATAATACTTAGCATCCCTCTTGATCTTCTCCTTCTCAGCTCTTTTCAAATCTCCCGATAAAGTCCCAGCAACTAGATAGTTGACTATATCAGTATACCATGGAACGACTTTTTGGAAACTAAAAAGCCGCTCATCTAGGAAATCATCTTCCAATTGCGTTGGCTTTTCATTCAAAACCAACCGACTAAGGTGATCAGCTACAAGATTCTCGGACCCCTTTTTATCTCTAATCTCCATATTGAACTCTTGAAGCAAAAGGATCCAACGAATCAGCCTTGGCTTTGACTCCTTCTTCTTAATTAAATACCTCAAGGCTGCATGGTCAGAAAACACTATCACCTTAGTTCCCAACAAATATGACCTAAACTTCTCCAATGCAAATACAAAGGCCAAAAGCTCTTTCTCCGTGGTAGAGTAATTGCATTGGGCATTGTCCAAGGTCCTTGATGCATAGTATATAACATGGGGGTTCTTCTCAATCCGCTGCCCGAGAACAGCTCCTACCGCATAGTTACTCGCATCACACATGATCTCAAAAGGATAATTCCAATTCGGTGGCTGGACTATTGGTGCAGAGATCAGCTTCTCTTTCAGCATATCAAATGCTTCTCTACACTCCTCTGTGAACCTGAATGGCACATCCTTTTGCAAAAGCTTGCAAAGTGGTTTAGCTATCTTTGAAAAATCCTTAATAAAGCGCCTATAAAAACCTGCATGGCCAAGAAAAGAACAAATCTCCCGCACACTTGTGGGGTAAGGTAAGGATTTAATCACATCAATTTTTGCTTTATCAACTTCAATGTCCTTAGATGAAACAATGCGTCCTAGAATCAAACCTTGATCTACCATAAAATGGCATTTTTCATAATTTAGCACCAGGTTTGACTCTATACACCTTTTCAAAACTTTCTCAAGATTAGATAGGCATTCATCAAAGCTATTATCGTAAACGGTAAAGTCATCCATAAATACCTCTATTATTTCCTCTACAAAGTCTGAGAATATACTTACCATACACCTTTGGAACGTGGCTGGTGCGTTGCAAAGGCCGAACGGCATCCGTCGATAGGCGAATATTCCAAAAGGGCAAGTGAAAGTCGTCTTTTCCTGGTCCTCGGGTGCCACCGGTATTTGAAAGAAACCTAAAAAACCATCAAGAAAACAATAATGACTACGGCCAGCCAATCTTTCCAACATTTGGTCAATAAAAGGAAGTGGAAAGTGGTCTTTTCTCATGGCTGCATTCAACTTCCTATAATCTATACACACTCTCCACCCATTTTGGACTCTTGTAGGCACTAACTCTTCTTCCGCATTCTCCACCACAGTAATTCCAGTCTTCTTTGGAACTACTTGCACCGGGCTTACCCACTTACTATCCGAAATCGAGTAAATCATGCCCGCATCCAATAGCTTCAGTATCTCCTTCTTTACTACCTCCATCATAGGCGGATTTAATCGCCTTTGAGCATCTCTAGTAGGCTTGCTGCCTTCTTCCAAAAGAATTCGATGCATGCATGTCGAAGGGCTTAATCCCTTAATGTCGGCTATTGTCCATCCTATAGCCTCTTTAAACTCTCTAAGAACTCGAATCAAGCCTTCCTCTTCCATCTTGCTGAGTTTGTTGGAGATAATTATAGGTAATGTATCTCCATCTCCCAAAAACACATACTTTAAATGGCCAGGTAGCGGCTTTAAGTCTAACTTTGGGGGCTGCAAAACAGATGGTAAGATTTTCTCATGGTGAGAAGGCAAAATGGCATGGTTGTGGCCGTTCTTCAGGGGCTGATTTGCCTCCAATTCTCCTACAATTTCCTGCACTTTTTCATCAAGCAAGAAAATTTCCTCAAGCTTTTTAATGCTGTCCATATTAATATCCCTGCAAAGCACTAAATCAAGCTCATCAATAGCATCTAATTCAAAAACTTCTTGTGCTAAGGGGTCAATTACATCAATACAGCTTATATTAGACACATCACATGGATACTTCATAGCCTCATAAACATTAAATTGGACTTTCTCACCATCAAACTCCATAGATAATGTTCCTTCACAAGCATCTATTTTTGTCCTTGCAGTGCGAAGGAAAGGTCTCCCAAGCAACAAATCAGCTGTATTCGAGGATTTATCATCCTCCATATTAAGCACATAAAAGTCAGCTGGAAAAATTAAATCACCTACCTGGACCAAGACATCCTCTAGCAAACCCACGGGGTAGACAATAGACCTATCCGCCAATTGAATAATAATGCGTGTTTCTTTCAAGGGGCTACCCTTGAAAGATGAGTAAATAGATAAAGGCATGACATTTATAGAAGCTCCTAAGTCACACATAGCTCTCTTAATTCCTACATTGCCTATCTTACAAGGAATAGCAAACATACCTCGATCCTTGCATTTTTTGGGAAGCTCCTTTCTTTGAATCATGGCGGAGCAAACTTCACTCATCTCCACCTTCTCTACACTATCTAGCTTCCTCTTGTTGGTACAAAGTTCCTTGAGAAACTTCGCATACCGGGGTATTTACTTTATGGCATCAAGCAATGGAATGTTCACCTCCACCTTGCGGAAAGTCTCCAAAATATCCTTCTCCTCACTTTCTCTTCTTGTCTTAGCCAATCTCTCAGGGAAAGGAGGCTGGATAGTATAAGTTTGGGGCTGTTCAACTTTAGATTTCTTGGGGGCCTCATTTTGCTCAATTTCCACCTCTTTTTCAGCCTCTTTCTTGGACCCACTGCTGCCTTTCTTTAGGGCTGGTGTATCTAGCTCTTTACGGCTTCTCAAAGTGATTGCACTTGCATTTTCTCTTGGATTTACAACTGTTTGAGAGGGTAACTTTCCTTGATTCTCCAACCTACTCACGGAAGAGGCAAGCTGGCTTACTTGGGTCTCCAAGTTTTGCAAGCTCCTCTTTGTTTCTTGTTGTAAGGCATTCATGTTGGTGGTAATCCCGCTCAATTCCCTCCTAGTTTCTTGCTGAAATGTGGCCGTACTAGTGGCAAGAGATTTAACAATGTCTTCCAAAGACATACTTGAGTTGGAAGCTTGTTGAGGAGGCGGTCTAGCTTGCTGAAAATTCTGCCTATTCCCATAGCCATAATTCTGCTGATTTCTCCATCCTTCATTAGATGAATTAGGGAAAGGCCTTCGGGGCTGCCCGGAAAATCCACCTATTGCATTGACTTGTTCCTGATCATCTTGTATTTGATAACACAAGTCTGTCGGGTGATCAGGCGAATTGCACAATCCACACACATTTGCACGAGCATTGAATCCTGCAATAAAGGTTTTAAACATAGATGTTAGTTCATTAAGTCTATCATCTACAGAAGAATTACTTACCTGGTAGACTTTTCTTGAAGGCTCTTCAGTTTGCCCGAATTGCTGTGAATTTGCTGCCATAGTAGTTATGATCTCTCTAGCATGGGCTGGATTTTTATTCACAACTGCTCCCCCACTTGCAGCATCAACCATTTTCCTCTCCATATCTACCATTCCTTCATAAAAGTACTGGATCAAAGATTGATTTGACATCCCGTGTTGTGGGCAAGCTGCACATAACCTCTTGAATCTCTCCCAGTAATCATAAAGGCACTCTCCAACTCGTTGCTTAATACCACATATTTCCCTTCGAATAATGGCAGCCCTAGAAGCGGGGAAATACTTCTCCAAAAATACACGAGTCATTTCGGGCCATGTTGTTATAGAACCCGGTGGTAGGTTAAGCAACCATTCTTTAGCAGCATCTTTAAGTGAAAACGGAAATGCTCTCAACTTAATTTGCTCTTCCGTCACCCCTTGAGGCTTCATACTAGAGCAAACTCCATGGAATTCTTTCAAAAAGTTATGTGGGTTCTCGGTCTTCATTCCATGGAAGGTAGGTAGCTGATGTATCAATCCAGATTTCAGCTCAAACGGCCCATTTAAGTTGGGATAAGTAATACACAGGGGCTGCTGGTCTACAGGGGCAGCCTGTAGCTCTCTAACTGTGCGGTTATCAGCCATCACTTCTTCTCTATCAAAATCTGTTGAGGAATCTTCTTGCACTAGACTTCCTTCTTCAATTTCTGTGGGATTATCAACCAAATCAGCAGCTGCTCCTTCCAAATCAGATGTGGAAGTTGCTTCTGCCCACCTTCGTTCCTTAGTTTTCTTCTTTAATGCACGAGCTGTCTTTTCTATCTCTGGATCAAATTCTATAGGCAAATTTTCAGACCTGGTCATCCAAGAAGACAACAAACAATAAAGTTAACTAGTCCTCGGCAGCGGCGCCAAAATTTGATGGTTGTCGAATCCACCAAAAATAATATCCTGCTCTCCTATAAATAAAACTTGTAAATATGGTGAGAAGGGTCGAATCCCTAGAGACAAGCTTGTCAAGAATAAACCAGAACTGAATTATAAAATTGCAAATAACTAAAAGTTAATTGGGGATTTGAAAACAGAATCGAAACTGAATAAAATTAAAGTAAAGCAAGAAATTAATATTGAAACCTGAAATCAAAGAGATGAATTCATCCAAGGTATACCGCGGTTCGAAGCTTATTATGGTTGATCATTGATTCAAATAATAATCCTTAATTCCAAATTACAGACAAGTTATAGTTAGGAAGAATGTCAACTTAACCAATCCTACCGTATTATTAAGTTATTAAGATTCGATCTAATAATAACCCCTAATTAACTAGCAACCCTAAGTACGATGAAAGTTTTAACCGTTAACAGCCTTAAAAACTAGTAGGACCTTGACCTAACTAACAGAAACTACGAGCTTCCATTTAAATCAGATTATAATCTTTCTTAACACAACCTAAAAAGTTCTACCCAATTAGGTTTGCATCAATCACCACTTTTATCGACCTAATTAAACAATTACGTATCCAATTAAGTAGAATGGTTGTAAAGATTGCTATCAAACAATTAACGGGCCCTGTTGAATCATTCAATAGAATCAAACTAAGGGATGGATTTTCCAAATAAATCACAAAAAGATTATAAATGTAAGAGAAATCAAAGAATTCGATTAAGAACTGTTCAATCTCACAATCATAATCAAGCTCCTACCTTGGATTAAACCTTGACTGAAAAAGGACGACTAGCCACGCATGGCTATTGAAGAAAACATATTAAAATTATTGAAAATTCTGTCAATCTCGTCACTATTCAAAGGGTGGCAAAAAAGTCCCTTCTCAAAACCTAATTTTTAACTTATATACTCCTAAAAGTGGGGCCAAAACATAATACAATAAAAGAGGCCCATAAAACAGTGTTTAATATCATTCCTCTGCTCCAAAATAAGTTTAAAACGTGATTAAAATGTGTGGGCCAGCTGTCCAATTAAATGCTACCTGTCAACAGCTCCTTTGCACTTAGTCTTGCCCAGGAGTAAGGCCTGGCAGTCTTGATTTTCCACTCTGAAATTCCAGCAGTTGCATCCTCGCTCCAAAACTCTTCCATTATGCTCCTATTTGCTTCCTTTTCACCAAGTCCAACATTTCCTAGCATAAAAATAATAAACCAAATTAAAACTCCATTTTAAGCACAAATAATGACAATTTCAGCATAAAATTAGGAACAAGAACATGTTGGATTTGCATATTATCAATTTAGGTAGTTTCTCCAACTTGAATTATAAGGATTGGAATATGAGTCATTTCTATCCCTTTGACTGAAAACTTTCAAAGGTATATTCTTCCTCTTGCCTCTCTTGGTATTGTTCAAAATTAAATAAACACATGTTTGCACTATGTCCTGCAATGCCATATGCTGGACATACTTCTTGACTAGGCATAGGTGCTCTTCCTCTTGAATTTAGTATCTTAAGTTGACTTGTTAATTCTGCTAAATGCCATGCCATTTCAGAATTAGCATTCACATCATAAACTCCCTCGTGCCTTGAAAACTGCATCCTTACAATAAATACTTAGTAATTCAAAAAGAAACACTTTAAACAATTAAATAATTTAAATAAAAAAATCAAACTACTAACAACAATTATCTTCTCTGGCAACGGCGTAAAAAACTTATTGCGCTCGACTAACACTACTATAAAGCGACACTCGCAAGTATACAAGGTTATTGTAGCAATGGTGATCGCCCCAAGGTCATCTCATAAGGAAGGAATTGTTTTGCAATAGTTTGATTAACAAATAAATTGAAAAGCAATTGTGTGATATGTTAGAATGGTGAAAAGCAATATAAATTTAAAAGTAATGTGTGTAATAGTTGTACAAGATTAATTCAAATTCTTGGAATGGTGCCTAGGGTTGTAGATCAATTTAATCAAAGCTTAATTCTCAAGTTATCCATTAATATAATCTTGTATTTTAATTTGTTCCTTGAGTTTAATTAGTAATTACCAATTCATTAGTTTGTACATTCATAAATTAATAACAACCAATTATTTTGAAATTACAAAATAATAAAATCCTAGAACTTATATTTTTAATTCATTCTTAGGATAGTTGAATGCATAATTCCAATATCAAATTTCACCTCTCGGTCCTTCATTCAATATTTAGATATCAATAGGTAGCTAATCTATCAACCTAATCCAATACAATCAACTAATAACAAGGTATATTAATGGAAATATCAAATCAAGTCATTCAATTAAATATACTACAAACCCTAGGCATGAGTAATTTAGCTCATCATCATCAATTTAAAACAAAAATTCAACTAAATATAAATCAAATCATAATTGTCCATTGAAATAATAATGTTCTTAACAAACAACAACAATCTAGAAATGAATTAAAAGAGAGAATATAAAAAGCCCTTTGAAGATGCTAAGACTTGAACTTCTAGTCTTCCTCCTAGCTCCACTTTGAATATGATGAAGAACTAACGAGCCTTCTTCAATCAATGACTCTCCTCTTGAAAGATGAAATGGTAACTCTCTCAAGACTCAAACTCCTCAATCAAGCTTTCTTCGAAATCCAACCTTCACAAGAGCTTGCTCACCCAATTTTATCCCAAAAATGTTAAAAGTCTTGTCTATGGAAGAAATAAAATATGAAGATAAATGTGATGTTTATGATCTCTCTCAAGACCAAGAATAAGAAGATGAATTAAGAACCCCCTATGACCAAGCCCCTAACATATATGTATATCTCCACTTTCAAATTTTTTTAATTTTTTAAGACACCAAGCATGTCTTGCCAACTCACACACTCCTCTTTGTTTCCCTCCTTTTTAATTATTTAAATCTTCATCCTATGAATTAGGCAACCTTTTTCTTCTTTTATTATTTAGTTTTAAAAGATAACATTTGTTGTCTCCCACTTTGCCCCCCATCTTGTGTAAAAAAATTGAAAAAATTTCATAAGATACGGCGAAATCATGAGTGACTTGGTCATGTCACTCATTTCCCTATGGACACAGCCAAGCCATGTGGCCGTGTCCTTAGCTGCCATTCTGCCCTCTTTCTTATCTAGATGAGACACGGCCAAGGCATTGGCTGTGTCATGTGACATAGCCAGTAGCTTGGTCGTGTCTCCTGAATGTGTTCTCCACTGTTTCTATGTTATTTCTTCTCTTTGCTTTGCTCTTTAGATGAGACACGGCTAAGGCCTTGGCCATGTCATGTGACACGGCCAGTGGCTTGGCTGTTGGTTGGGTCTGTTGAATGTGTTCACCTCTGCCTATTCTCTTTACTTCTTCTTTGTTTTGTTCTTCTAGTGAGACACAACCAAGGCCTTGGTCGTGTCTCTTGCTTATGTCTGTCTCTGCCAAATTTTTTAAAGGGACACGACCAATGAACTTGACCTGACTGTGTCATGTGACTGATCCATGCCTCTTACCTTAGGTGAGGGACACGGCCCAGCCAAGAAGTGTCTTGGCCGTGTCTTTTATTTTTCCACCTCATTAATCCATTAAATTGAATTAAAGCTCCATTGTTTTGTTCTTCAACCTGGATCAAATACTTCAAACAAACTTAAGTATAAATTTAAAAAACATCAATGAAAAGCCAATAAAATTACCCTAAAAATACATACACAAATGATCAAAACAAATACTCCACACTTAATTCTTTGCTTATCCCCAAACAAAGTTAAAATCAAAACAAACTAAAACAAGATAAATTTAGTTAAGTTTAATAGTTGTAAGGCTGTATCAAGACTCCCCTTTTCTTAAATCCACAATCATAATCAAATCAAGAACAATCAGTACTCAAGCAATTTAATGGCCAATCCATGTATACCGAAAATTGTCACTCCCTCACAAAACCTCTTAAATGTTTAATCAGATAGTGTTTTAGCTCTCAATATTCAAATCTCTGCAGGCTTGCTTATTAATCAAATATCCTCTACCTAATTACAATCAAGCATCAATCATAAGGTCTTTCATTGGGTTGTACTGGGGCTAAGGTTAAGGCATGACATTTAGAAAATGTGAGCTTATTCATTAAGTTCAAAAGCACTTCAAGAATAAAGTAACCAATCATATGTATAACCCAGCAATCCCAAAACAACTTTCACTCACCTACCACTTGACATTAAAGAGTTTTTCAAGGGAACTCACTTATTAAATTTTGCAATGATCATTCCTAAACTTATTCCAACCCCTACAGAAAAGAACAACGATATCTATTATTTAGATTTTTCTCTCCTTTTTTTTAATTTTTAATTTTTTATTTAAAATAGAATTTACAGCTAAAGAACACAATACTTTGCAATTTTAAGCCCACTAAATTTAACCCCACACTTTATTTATCACAACACTCAATCATAAATGCTCTTAAAATATTATTGACCTAATGAAAGGGTAATAGTTAAAACAACAAGGTTCAATCTAATGGTGTTGTGAAAAAGAAAGAAAAGAAAAAATGAAATAAGCTAAAAATTGGCTAACTAAGTTTGGATATAAGGTTGGTCTTTCTAAGCCAAAATGGATTCACCTAATTGCCTTAATCATATTGCTGCCTAATTAAAATTTTTATGTAGTCTTAAAATGCATGTCAAAACAAGTTCTAGTAATTCATCAATCACAAATGTTTACACACAATAAAGAATAATAAGTTGATATCCAACTTAATAGGCTCAATCCCTCACTAGTTTAAAGGTGATGAAAAGAATAATCATCAAAATTGACAATAAGCACCAATTCTAATCAATTCTCAAATTCATTCTTTAAAAATTCAAAGGTCATCTATCAACAATTTTATGATAATTGAACTTTTCAAATTTCATTTATTCAAAGAAAAACATTAACTAAACTTAAACAAAGATAAGTTAAAAGTAAAAACTGCACCCCATACTTAAAGATTCACATTGTCCTCAATGTGAGCATGCATAAATTAAAAGAGAAGAGTTCAGATGAAACCTAATTTCCATCGTTCCCATATGCGATATGAAATGCTCCTTCCATCCTTGATGAATTTGTCACCCATGTTTGAAAAGATGAATAGCATGCAACTCTGAACGATACCAGCATGTTGCAAAGCCTAAATAACATCCTATGAAGAGCAAATGTCCAAAGGGAATATGTGAAGGTTGTCTTGGAGTGATCCTCCAATGTATAGGAGCTTGGTAAAAACCTTTTTTAGTCTTCAACATGGTTATATTCATTTTTTGCTCTTCCTCACCACCGAGAGTGAAAGAGATTATCATTTGTTGCACACTGTTCTCCCCAACCAAAACATATTTCAAAATTTTTGGGGTCTTTTTAAGTTCAATCCAGTTTGGTTGAATATCTTTCTCATCCTCTTTAGCAATCTGAAGTGTACTCTCAACAACCTCAGCACTTAAGTTTAACTTGCACTGCCTAATTTCTGAATTGAAATTTCAGGCTCTACTTTCAAGGTCATGACCATCTCAAGCTTATCTTCACTATATGCTTTAGAGGGCATGTCATAGATTTTAGAAAGTTGCTTACCTTGATTCTCATCCTTCAATCTATTTGCGAATGAAATTGGTGGCATATAAGGATTTAAAGGCTCGTACAAATTTGGTGTGGTTGATGCTTCAAAATTCTCCTCCTCTTTTAATTGACTTGGTTCCTCTATGTTGGTTTATATCTCCTCGCCATTTTCTTCTTGATTAGTATCTACATCAAAGGAATCACAAACTTTGTTATATATTACCCTTTCACTCCTCAAAATTATTATTGCATTGGCTTACTCTAATTGGCTAGGAGATTCCACTTTTTGGTGTGCTTAGAGTTGATTTTCCAGTTGCCCAACTTTAGTTTCCACCTTCTTTAATGGAGGACCTCTTATTGCTCCTTTCCTAATTTTGTGTGCTAATTTGAATGAAAGCATTCAAATTATCTTCCAATGTGGGTTTTTTGAATTGATCTTGATTTTGTGTGCTAATTTGAATAAAAGCATTCAAATTATCTCCAATGTGGGTTTCTTAAGTTGATCTTGATTTGAGAATTTTCCTTGAAAGTAAGAACTTCTTTGATAAGGGTGGAAAAATTGTTGATGTGGAATTTGCTGCTGATTTTCCCAAGAAAAATTTGGGTAGTTTCTCCAACTTGAATTATAAGAATTGGAATATGGGTCATTTCTGCCCCTTGGCTGAAAACTTTCAAAGGAATATTCTTCCTCTTGCCTCTCTTGGTATTGTTCAAAATAAAACGAACACATGTTTGCACTATATCCTGCAATGCCACATGTTGGACATACTTCTTGACTAGGCATACGTTCTCTTCCTCTTACATTTAACATCTTAAGTTGACTTGTTAATTCTGCTAAATGCCATGCCATTTCAGAATTAGCATTCACATCATAAACTCCCTCGTGCCTTAAAAACTGCATCCTTACAATAAACACTTAGTAATTCAAAAGGAAACACTTTAAACAATTAAACAATTTAAATAAAAAATTAAACTACTAACAACAATTGTCTTCTCTGGCAACGACGCCAAAAACTTATTGCGCTCGACTAACACTACTACAAAGCAATACTCGCAAGTATAGGAGGTTATTATAGCAACGGTGATCGCCCCAAGATCGTCTCATAAGGAAGGAATTATTTTTCAATAGTTTGATTAACAAATAAATTGAAAAATAATTGTGTGATATGTTGGAATGGTGAAAAGCAATAGAAATTTAAATGTAATGTGTGTAATAGTTGTACAAGATTAATTCAAATTCTTAAAATGGTGCCTAGGGTTGTAGATAAATTTAATCAAAGCTTAATTTTCAAATTATCCATTAATATAACCTTGTATTTTAATTTTTCCTTGAGTTTAATTAGTAATTATGAATTCATTAGTTTTCACAATCATGAATTAACAACAACCAATTGTTTTGAAATTACAAATTAATTTAAACCTAGAACTTATATTTCTAATTCATTATTCGGGTAGTTGAATGCGTAATTTCAATATCAAATTTCACCTCTCGGTTCTTCATTAAATATCTAGATATCAATAGGTAGCTAATCTATCAACCTAACATTCAATCCAATACAATCAACTAATAACATGGTATATTAATGAAAATATCAAATCAAGTCATTCAATCAAATAGACTACAAACCCTAGGCATGACTAATTTAGCTCATCATCATCAATTTAAAATAGAAATTCATCTCAATATAAATCAAATCATAATTTTCCATTGAAATATTAATGTTCTTAATAAACAACAACTATCTTGAAATGAATTAAAAGAGAGAATATAAAAACCCCTTTGAAGATGCTAAGAGTTAAACTTCTAGTCTTCCTCCTAGCTCCATTTTGAATATGATGAAGGACTAACAAGCCTTCTTCAATCAATGGCTCTCTTCTTGAAAGATGGAATGGTAACTCTCTCAAGCCTCAAACTCCTCAAACAAGCTTTCTTCAAATCCTAAACTTCACAAAAGCTTGCTCACCCAATTTTATCCCAAAAATGTTAAGAGTCTTGTCTTTGAAAGAAATAGAAGATGAAGATGAAGGTGATGTTCATGGTCTCTCTCAAGACCAAGAACAAGAAGATGAACTAAGAACCCTCCTAGGACCAAGCCCCCAACGTGTATGTATATCTCCACTTTTAATTCTTTTTAATTTTTTTAGACACCAAGCATATCTTGCCAACTCACACACTCCTCTTTGTCTCCCTCTTTTTTCATTATTTAAATCTTCATCCCATGAATTAAGCAACCTTTTTCTTCTTATTGTTTCTTTTTAAAAGATAGCACTTGTTGTCTCCCACTTTGTCCCCCATCTCGTGTAAATAAATTAAAAGAATTCTCACAAGACATGGCCAAGTCATGAGTGACTTGGCCATGTCATTCATTACCCTATGGACACGGGTAAGCCACGTGGTCATGTCCTTGGCTGCTATTTTGCCTATTTCTTCTCTAGGTGAGACATGGCCAAGGCATTGGCCGTGTCTCCTGGATGTGTTCTCCACTGTCTCTATGTTGTCTCTTCTCTTTGCTTTGCTCTTTAGATGGGACACGACCAAGGCCTTGGCCGTGTCTTTTGAATGTGTTCATCTCTACCTATTCTCTTTGCTTCTTCTTTATTTTGTTCTTCTGGTGAGACACGACCAAGGCTTTGGTCGTGTCATGTGACACGGCCAGTGGCTTGGCCGTATCTCTTGCTTGTGTCTGTCTTTGCCAAATTTTTCTGAGGGATACGGCCAAGCTGACTTAACCTGGCTGTGTCATGTGAGTGATCCATGCCTCTTGCCTTGGATGAGGGACACGGCCAAGCCATGAAGTGTCTTGGTCGTGTCTCATGTTTTTCCACCTCATTAATCCATCAAATTGAATTAAAGCCCCATTGTTTTGTTCTTCAACCTGAATCAAATACTTCAAACAAACTTAAGCACAAATTTAAAGAAACATCAATCAAAAGCCAATAAATTGCCCTAAAAATACATACACAAATGATCAAAACACAAATTTAAATAAATTAATGAAAATGAAAAATATAAAGATTTTGAGAGATCAAGGATTTTTATAATATACTGATTCATTTGATTTAAATGAAAAGTTTAAAATATCGTGATTAAAGATTAAATTGACTATGAGTTTTTAACAAAATGTCCCATTGTAATTTTTCATTTTTCAGTTTTCCCTTTTGTTTTTTAATTTTTCAAAATTTTACTTTTAACTATTTTCAAATTAAATAAAAATAAAAATATAGACCCTTAATTTTAGCCCAGTTCAAATTCAATTCTAATTAAAAAGGGTAGATTAAGTTTGGTTTTAATAAAAAGATCTAGCCTCTTTAAGAAAATTAGACCGACAGTTTGGTTGGCCTTATCTAATTCGATATGAGTCCGGGTTAATTCAGCGTCGTGCAAAAATTTGTATCCTAATCAAGCTAAAATTCAAAAGCATTCGGATTAAGGAGCAAGAAGATGGCCTGATACTGCCTATAAGTATGGGATTAACAAACAAAGAATGGCGACCACAATCAGTGAGAAAACGACAATAAAAAAAGAAATATAAGCAAAAGAAAGGAAAGTGATTAGTAGCCAACAATTGGGTTTTGCAATCAAAATAGTGAGTAATTAAATAAGCAAACAAAAAAGATAAAAAGTAATTAAGCAACTCAAAGAAGTAGTTAAACAACAACAACAATCTTCTGATTGTTTCATCCAACCAAGGCTTTAGTTTATCCAGACATTTCAAGGCAAATGTGTAAACAATTAAGCTTGGCTCAATAAAATCATCTTAGAGGAGTCAACAACGCAGGTTTGATTTTACTAACTTACTTTGTGTAAATTTCCGTTGATCGTCTTCCTCTCAATTTTTGAATTTAACTCACTGTTACTTTTAATTATGAATTTGATTTTAGAATTTTCATTTACTTTACTTATGATTTAGTTTGATCCAACCCCTAATCACATGCTTTTAATTGTAGTTTGATGATCTGAACCTAATTGCATGATTTATCTAAGTGTTGGCTAAACCATTGGCCTCTATTTTCATCTTAGGCAATCAAAATGAATAGGACTAATATTTGTACAAAGTAACATTTTATAGGACTTTAATTTTTGAAGAAAGATCAAAGAGCCCGATCGGACCAAGGAATGGCCTGATCAGACTGAAGGCTGAACTTTAGCCAGAGAAGCTCACGATCGCCAGCACTATCAATTTCTCAGAGTATTGATTAATTGATGATATTTTTGTCCCCATTTCTTAATATATTTATTGTCAAATTGAGTTTAATTTGTTTGTTCAAGTGTTTATTAGGGTTGATTCCAGGAACTTTTGACATGTTGGGACCTTAAGGTTATTTAGGCCAGAATCACAGATGAAAGGCAAGGGAAGAAGCTATTTTGGGCAAATTCTTCAAGTGACACTCCCAGTGACATGGGCGTGTCTGTGGCCATGTCATTCAACTACTTTACAGAAGCTTCAACATGCCCAGAGACATGGGTGTGTCACTGAATGTGCCATTACTCCTGACTTACAGAAGCTGTGACACGCCTAATGACACGATCATATCCATGACCGTGTCTCTAACTCAATATTGCAGTAGCAACAACACACCCAAGGACATGGGCTTGTCATTGCCCATGTCATTAAAGTTCGAAACAGCATCATTGACATGCCCACAAACACGAGCGTGTCTATAGGCGTGCTAAGGCAAAAATATGTGGGCTATAAAGTCTGAGCTAAAGAGTGAATTAGGGATAGATTTTATTATTCAGAGCTGACCTCCCAAGAAAAAGAGAGTTTTTGGCAGCCAAGAGTGAAGGTGGAGACTCAATTCTTGTGAGATTTAATCCAAGATCTGAGGATTGAAGTGAAGAAACACAAATCATTCATCATGGATTGTTTGAATTCTTTTACTTATTTCCTCTGTTTTGGTTTTCTGGTTATGAACATGAGCTAAACATTTTATCTATCTAGATATTGATGAACTCTAGCTTTTATTATATGGATTGAATAGTTCTTATTAAATTTAAATCATTTGATTGAGTTGTTTTATCCTTTTGATTCTTAATTTCTTATTTTCAATTGATAATAGCATGCTTATTGATTGGTTCAATTTTCATATTATTGATTTGAGAAAGCTTGATATGAATAGAATGTTCATTAGGACTGAGGGTTGATTGGAGTGCTAGAGATAGACTTACAAGACCCTTTGGTTTAAAGTTCCTTGTTCTTATTGCAAGATCTATTTAATTATGCTTGAGAAGAGATTCCTAGCATTCTACTTAGTGATTGGGGATTAATTCACTTGAGAGAGATTTTAATCTAATTTAAGAGAATGCCAATTCAGCTCTATTATTTGATTTAATTGAATTGATATTCATAAATACTTTTCATGGCTAGGGGGATTCAATATCTGGATAGTATTTTCATCACTAACTTTTGTTGCATAATATTCAATTTTTTCTTCACTTTAGTTTATTGAGTAATTTGTCTTTTATTTTAATCATCACACAAACTATTGATTCACTAAATAATAGTTAAAATTTACACTAATATTTGACCTTGTCCCCCAGTGGAATGATATCTTACTCACTATTTTATTACTTGAGCGACCCGTGCACTTGCAGTAACACTGCGATAGCATAGATTCGCCATTGTCAAGTTTTTGGCGTCATTGCCAAGGACAACAGTTTTTAATATTAGTAATATAATCAAGACTGTTGATTTAGTTTTTATTTTATTTGTTTTAACATTAGTTATTACTTGTTGATTGTCATTCTAGATACTTCTTCCCATCTATGACCCGAGCTAGCTCTTCCCAACTACTTGAATTAGATCAAGAGCTAGAGAAAATGTTGAGGAGGAAGCGAAAGGAAGAAGAGGAAGCAGTTCTGGCAGAAATAGAACCAGACTTTGAAGATCTCAGCTCAGAAGAAGAACTGGAAATGATGGCAGGAAGTGAGCCAAGGACAATGCAAGAATTTTCTAGGCCTACTCTTAATGGGTCCGATTTAAGCATACAAAGACAAGTAGTTGCTGCAAATAAATTCAAGATAAAGACAAATATAATTCAAATGGTGCAGCAGACTTGTCAGTTTGATGGGTTCTCAGATGAAGATCCTAATGCACATACTGAGACTTTTCTAGAAATATGTGACACATTCAAGATACAGAATGTCTCAGAAGATGCAATTAGACTGAGGTTGTTCCCATTCATGCTTAGAGATCGACCGAAGAAATGGCTGAAATCTTTTCCCCTAAACACTTTCACCACATGGGGACAATTGACAGAAAAATTCCTAGAGAAATATTTTCCACCATCTAAGACTGCCAAGTTGAGGAATGATATTTCATCTTTTCTCCAGCTAGATGGTGAAACTCTTTATGATGCTTGGGAAAGATTCAAAGATTTATTGAGAAGGTGTCCTCACCATGGGCTTTCGTTGTGGCTACAGATTCAAACTTTCTACAATGGATTGAATTATGCAAGTAAGCAGTCCATCAATGCAGCTAGCGGAGGCACCATAAATAATAAAACACCTGAACAAGCAAGGGATGTGATTGAAGATATGGCCCTTACCAATTATTAGTAGCAAACTCCAAGGGAACAAGGAAAATTAAGGGTCACTGGGTCACATCAATTGAATCTCATGGTTGCTTTGTGTAGACCCTTAATTTTTGACCCAATCCGGTCCATTGTGTTTTATTTGGTTTAAAATGATTTTTCTTGTCTAATTGGTCCAAAATAATTTTAATTAAATCATTTTTGCTTTATTATGTAATTTTTATTATAAAAAATAAAAATCAAAAAATAAAAATCGGATTCGAAAAAAAATCGGCAGCGAAAAACAGTCACACGGGCCTGAGGGGGTTTTGCCCCGCAGGAAAATCCTGCGGGCAAAACCTTCGCCCGCAGGAAATTCCTACGGGCGACGCGTTATTTCGCCCGCAGAAATTCACTGCAGGCGAAATAACTTCCTGCGGGAAGAGTTATTTCGCCCGCAGGAAATTCCTGCGGGCGAAATAACTTCCCGCAGGAAATTCCTGCGGGCTGGCATGCCTCCTGCGGGCTGGCACGCCTATTGCCCCCTACCACGAGCACGGCCGCAGTTTTTGCCAGCGCAAAATTTTTTGACGCAATTTTTTGAAACCTAATCCAATTAGGTTTTAAATTCTTTTTTTATTAGTATTAATTGCCGTGTGGAATTAGGAAGAAATAACCTAAAAATCACTATAAATAAGGATGAATTAAACCAAATTAGGGGAGGAAAAAATTACACAGTGAGTTTAAAAAGTTGAATCCGAAGGTGAAGTGGAAAAGCAAAAAACTCAATTCAATTGATTTTTTAAGGGAGTAGCAGCACGATTTAAGCAATTCAAAGGCAACAAAGGCTTGTCTTTGGAGCTAGTTCATCCAAGAAGAGTTATTTTTTGGAGAATCAACAAAAGAAGGTATGTTAAATTCTTTTGATCTATGTTTTACAGTAGCCAAATTATGGAATTAGAGTTTTTTTGAATAAAAAATCTTAGAGCTTTAATTTGATTTTTCCAAGATTAAAACACTAAAACGTGACTTTCTTTTCTAAAAAGACCTAAAATTGTTATTTTTTCTTCTTAAAAATCTTAAAACTCTAATTGAACATATTTTTCAACAAAACCAAAGTCAAATTCTGTTTCTTTCAAAATTTTAAAGTAAGTCCTATTTCAATCAAAAAGCCTTAAAAAACATCTTTTCTACTTATAAAAACTTCAATCCATGTGTTTAAATTCATAAAACTTCATAAATCATCAAATTGCTTTTTAAAACTCTAATTCAAATTCATTACCCGTAAACCCTAATTTCAAAGCCAAAATCCAAAATTCATCTTTTAAACCTAAAAGAATGAACCCTAACCCTTTTAAAACCTTAAACCCTAATTTTTATGAACCATAATCCTTTTAAAACATTAAAAAACATAAAACATAAAAACTCAAAAATTACACAGTAGCTTAAATCACTATTTAAAATCATGAATTAAAAAGTATTTCAAAGTGTCCAAAACCCTAGTTTCATGATTTCACCCTTCAAATCTTAATTTGTTTAATTAAAGTGTCTTGCCAACCTTTAAAAAACATAAAACCCTAATCTATTTTAATTCCCTAAAAAGTCACAGTAGCTTAACTTTAGAATTTCCAAAACCTTAACACATGAGATAAAGAACCCTAAATAGAAATAGTAGCTATACTTGAACTTTTATTTGTTTTATTCAATTCCATATTTATTTATACCTTGATTTATTTCTTATGCTTTAATCTATTTAATTTCAATACTTGATTTATTTAATTTATCATGGATGGATGTTTATTTTATTGATATATAAATACTTTTGATGAATGATTTATTTATGATGAATGATTATTTACTTTTATCAATCAATTTAGATTTCCAAAAGTTGTGAGAGGTATGTTTCCACTTGGTGGGTACCTCATTATTTAAACATCATGTAATTTAATTTGCTTTTCTATTTTAGAACTTATGTAAAGGGCATGTTTCTACCTTTTAATGGGTGTCCTATCTAGGCATGTGATGTAAGGACATGTTTCCATCCTTGGATGGGTGTCCATTTATTTATTTTCTTTTGTTTGGACATTGCTTTGATTTTAATATAATGATGCTTTCTTTTTATTGTGTGTAATATGGATAATGTTATTATACTTAAGAATTTTATAATATTAAGACCTGTAAAGGAGGCCGGTTCCAATGAACCGGGCGTTGTGGGGGTGCTGGGCCATTTCTCACCTTCCCCACACGTACCCAACTTTTCGAACCCATTAGGGGGTTGGGGATTCCTTAGGAATCGAGTCATCCACCCCTTTCTTTTTTCCCGGCCCGTCCGGGTGGTAACTCCATTTTCTCCGGACTTAGGTCCGTGTTCTCTAAGGCCCCGAGCCTAAACAGTGCCGAAGTCGCAAGAACCATTCCACCAGGAGTGGGGGTGAAAATCCCCGCTCACAGTGGCGACTCCACTGGGGACAAGAGAAGTTGATTCCGTTGGTCTTTATTGTAATATCCCAATGTATGCCCTAGGAGTTTTGAATATTGTTGTTGTTTTAATTGGATTGAATGTTTGTGTTTATTTGAAAGAGAAAAGAAATTAAGAGGAAGTGTATATGTTGTATATATGGTAGTATAAATAACATATACATAAGTCAATGTGGATGGTCAATGGAAGAGGATATTTATTTGTTGTGTGTGAAATTACCTAAATGGGCAAGTAAGTGAAAAGAGAGTTAAAACAAATAGAAAGGGGTATTTAGGTAAATTCTTGTTTTGGAATACATGGTGGAGATTTAAAGAGATGATAACTTGACTTTTCTTCATTTCCTCTTCTTCTCTTTCCCATGTTGGCCGGCCATTCCATAGCAAGAGAGCAAAGTGAGATTTGTTTATTCCAAGTTTCAAATTGAAGGAAGAATCAAAGGATTAAGTTGGAGATTTGTGGAGTTTCATCAATTTTGGTAAGTACTCTCTTGATTCTTTTGTTATTTTTGAAGCTGTGTTGGAGGTGAGTTGTGATTTGTTGATATTATGATTAGGTGTGTTTGAGATGTGTTTATAAGTGTTGAAATTGATTGTAAGTTAAAAAGTTAAATTGGTGTTGGTTTTGGTTTGAAGTTGGTAAGTTATGTGGATGTTGATGTTGAAAGAATAAGAGTGATGTTGGTTTAAGGGTTTTGAAGTGGTAAGTGATTAAATGTGTTGTTGATGTATTGTTAATGTGAATATTGTGATGAACATGTAAAATAAGTGTTAATGACATTGATTATACCTATTTGAATGAGGTTATGTTGTGCTCAATGTGTTTTTAATTCAATCAAAAGAAATTTGGCTATGTTTAGGGTTTTATTCTTGAGAGACACGACCAAACCAAGGAAGAGACACGGCCAAACTATAGATTTTTGGGAGACACGGCCAAGTTTGAGGAAATTTGGCCGTGTTGGATGATTTTTGGAGAGACACGGCCACTGTCTTGGCCGTGTCCCTTGCCCGTGTCTGTTACTGGATTTTTGGTGTTGAGAGACACGGCCACAAGCTTGGCCGTGTCCCTTGAGGGTGTTAGCTACTGTGATTGTTCTTTGCCTTTCTCGCATTGTTTTGATTCTTCAAAGGTCTTCTTGCACCTAAACATAAAAATAAACACTATAAACACTTTTAAAACAAAGAATGATCCAAACAAATGTATATGGAAGATTATAAATCAATGAATAATGTAAAGTGTTAGGTATATATATATGATAAATATGTAATGTGATATGAGATATAATGATGATGCATATGATACTATATGAACAATGTTATGTTTTATGCATTGGGAATCTTGTGAATGATAATGTGTTATATGAATAATGTACTTTGAAATGTTATATCAATGAGGCCATTGTGATTGGCTATGATAACTCAAATGTGAGGTGAAGCCATTGTGATTGGCTATGATGATTCAATTGAAAGAAATAAGGCATGTTTGCCTAGATGATGATGAGAATTGAGAATGGAAATGATAATTAAATAATAAATGAATTGTGTGGCTAATGTGTTATTCCATTTTTAGAGTTTGTTGTTGGTGGCATGCCTAATATTAGTAACAATCTCTTGAAGTTAGGTTGGATTTGATCCTTGAAGCCTAATTGAGATGTTACAACCCTTGAAGCTAGGTTGGGTTGGTTCTTGAAGCCAAGTTGGGTTGATACTTAGCATGCTTTGTTCCCCTTGAAGCTTGGTTGAACCTAATCCTTGAAGCCTAGTTGGGTTTATGATAATGATAAATGTGATAACAAAACCAAAGCATTAACTCTGAAAATTGAATGGCATATTAGTGTGTTTTGGGCCCATGCTTGTCCTTGTTTATATGTGATTCATAAATGGTACAATAATTGAATAATGAAATCCATGGAAGGACTTTGAAATGTGATATGTTTATATGTGTATGGTTTATGAAATTTAAAGGTGTGATGTTAGTTTTCCACCTATGATGTTGCCTTTATTAGTAACATGTGTGACATTGCATTGTATCAAAGCATAATGTTAGTATACTTTGTACTACTAAGCCGTTGGCTTAGCGCGATAGTGTTGATCGCGCAGGTAACAGAGTTGAACCCGAGAGTTCCTTGAGACCGAGTGAGAGTAGACATTGAAGAGTTTTTTTTTGGGACTTAAAGATCAGAGAAGAGCTGCCAATCATGTATACCTTCTTTAAATTTTGTAAAGTATTGTTATCATGTGAATATATGTATATTTGTAAATATGGATTTAAATGTTTTCATATATGTAACTATTTTATAAATTCCGCTGCGTATTAAGTAAATGTATTTATATCTATTTTGTTTTATATTACAAGTTAATTACTTATTTTCTATAATGTATAATGATAAAGATTATGGTATCTTTTAATAATGGATTTGATGGTTAAAGAAAACCGTAACATCCCTATGTTCAGTGCACGTATATTACATTGTGGTGTTTGTAGTGTGCTTGTACCGGATGTGGAGGTGTTACATTTATATTATTCTTTTCTTTCTTATAATGATATTATCCATTGCATCATATTAGATTGCATTGTGTGTGTGAGTTAGGACGCCCGTGTTGCCCGTGTTATGTTATGTAAGGGATACCATACTTTCACTCAAGGTATGGAGATCGAACATGGCATAACCACTCATAGCCTCGTACCATTTGGTATATACTTGCTATGGGAACCTAAGCCTTTCTACCCAAAGACTAAAGCTCATGTAATTGGCCTAGTCACTTTCCATAGGTTTTATCCCCAAATGCATGTTGTTTGACTATGGTTAGTTTATCTTAGTCTAAATCATGGCTTATTTGGTTTGTTCTTTTTCTAATATGACCTAAGTATATTGTAAGCTCAAAATAAATTTTTCTTTAAAGCCCAAAAGACTAAAACTATTTTCAAAATTTTTCAAGATGGTCTTTAGACATAAGATTTTTTCTAAAAACAAGTCCGAAGAGATGTTCAAGAAAAGAAGAAAGAACCGAAGGCTGTCAAGAAGGCAACTATTGAAAAGACCGAGACATCTGATGTTGAAAAGATGATTACTGATTTAGAAAAGAAATTTGAGAAGAAGCTAAAGACCAAAGAGATGTCCGAAGTTGACAAGTTATTTGAACAAGATGAAGAGGTCCCTTATAAATTCAAGATGCCTTCCTTTGCTAAGTATAATGGCACCGAAAATCCTCATCTCCACGTGAAGCAATATATCACTGCCATACAATTTGCCTGAGCTACTAAGGCTCAAACCCTAAGGTACTTTATGCTCTCATTGGACCCTGTTGTCCAAAATTGGTTCAATACCTTAGATGATGAAACACAAAAGAGCTGGGATCTACTTTACAAAGCCTTTATCCAACAATATGGATATAATGTTGAATTGGAAGTTACCTTGATGGAAGTGGAATCCATTAGGCAAAGGCCGAATGAGAATTTTGTAGACTATGTCAAGAGATGGAGAAACAAGGCTGCTTTACTCAAGAAGAGGCTCGATGAATCCGATCAAATAAGGATGATTGTGAGAGGGGTGTTACCTAATCTTCGTGAGAGGATGTCTCATACACTCATCCGTGATTTCAAAGACCTTCTTCAAGCTGGTTTGCAAATTGAAGAATGGGACAGGGAGAAGAGCCGATTTGCAACGAAAAGGAATGAGAAAGGGAGCTATCAAAGGCCATCGGTGTTAATACTACTAACCAAGGAATAAGGAGACAATTTTTGGAATTGGGAAAACCAATGTCCTGGGTTCTCAACAAGCTTCAAAGGAAGGGACTGCTACAACCCTTAAATCCTCGTCATTTGCCTAATCCTCTCCCACCTAATTTTGACACCAAAGCATTTTGTCAATTTCACCAAATTCAAGGACATGACACGGATAGATGTGTGAGATTGAGACATGAGATCCAAAACTTAATTGATAATGGGAAGCTACTCGAGCCCAACAAGCCAAACACCAAAGATAACCCATTGCCAAACTTCAATAGAGTACCACCACCAGCAACCTTCATGATTGGAGGAGGTTTGCATGAAGATTTTGTCATGTCTTCTTTTCAAGATATGGGAGGAGAAGCAATCAAAGAAGAAGAGGAATTTAATGAAGTTAAACAAGCTATGATTGGTGGGGAAGTAACAATTTGTGTGGTCAACAGGCTTTGGGATTCAAGTGATAGTGATGATGATATCATACCCAAGGAGGAGTGGACTTGGTCTGAGCCCGAAGAAGACGAGGTGATGAATACTAGATCTGGTAAGCCTTATGCAAGGCCACCACCTAAGGAGGTAGAAACTAATAAGGGGAAGGAAGTTGAAGTGGAAGAAGATGATGCTGTACTCAAGCAATTAAAAAGCACTCAAGCAAGTGTTAGCATTTGGGACCTGTTAGCTACTTCTAAAAAGCACCGAGAGACTATGGCCAAAGCCTTGGCTAGCATGCCAATTGCTACCTCCACAACACCGGAGGAGTTGATCAACTACATAAAAATTGGGGAAGTAATGAAATGTGAAGAGGTTCAAGAGAAGAGCGAAGTTAGTATGGGAGCAGTTTCTTTTTCCGATGCGGACTTACCAGAGGAAGGGAGAGACCACATCCGCCCTCTCTTTATCAAAATAGAAGTCAAGGGGAAGAGGACTCCTTGTGTAATGGTCGATGATGGGTCCACCATAAATGTTTGTCCACTTAAGATACTACCAAAGCTAGCCATGTCAACAAGAGATTTAGACCCAACCGAGGTGACAATTCATGCTTATGACAACACTAAGAGGCATGCCGAAGGGACTTTCAAAGCGGCCGTCAAGGTTGGTCCAATTGAATCTATTGTGGAGTTTGTTATTTTAGACATTCCAGTTACCTTTGCCTTACTCTTGGGACGACCATGGTTTCACCCTCTTGGTGGAGTTCCTTCCACCCTTCATCAAAAGATCAAATTCCCCAATGGAAATGAAACAGTGGTCATTGAAGCTGAAGATAATGAGATTGTTAATGCTCTAATGGTTGAGAGGCCTCTCAATGGTTTTCAAGTAGCTGTAATTTTTTATGATGAAGCAGTGGACTTCAAAGTCTTGAATATGATGAAGAACATGAATTACCTTCCCGGAGCTGGTCTTGGAAAGGATAAAGCCGATTTAACAAAGTTGCCAGATTTTAGAACTCAAGCTTCCAAGAAGGGGTTGGGATATGATGAAGCCAATAATGTTCAACCAAAGAAGAATGAGAATATGAGCTTCCCACCACTTGAAGAGGTCTTTGTCAAAGCTTCAACTATGGGACCACTCCAAGGAAAGCCCGAGCCGATCATGTTCATAGGTAAGTTAATTCCCAGTTTTGAAATTTTTGCAGATGTTGCTGAGTTAGTGGAGCAAGTGGAGAAAGAGCTCTCCCTGTCAACCAACAAAGAATCCACTCCAAAAGAGAAGAATGAAGCTGTCCTGAAAGCCAAGAAGACTCCAGAAGAGATTGCTGCCCTAGTTGAAGAAAAGTTTGAAGACATTGTGCTTTATGATTCTGAGAACAATGATTTTGATTTTGATTTTAATTTGTCTGCTTTATATGAGGATGATGATGTTTTCTTTTCCAAAATGAATGCAATAAAGTCTGATTTTGCTTACTTGTGTGATGTTTCTCCTGATGGTTGCATACATTTAAATAACAGTTACATGAGCATCTTTAATATTAATTCTGTTAACACACAATCATTAAATTTGGGAACAATCAAAAATCCTAAAAACATTAGCATAGCATCCGACCTTACTCCTGATGAGAGAGAGAGATTTGAAAAAATATTCAAAAAATATGAAGAGGTGTTCGCTTGGTCTTATGAAGATATGTCGGGGATAGATCGAGACATAGCCGAGCATCATATCCCTACTTACACTCACATTAAACCTGTCAAACAAAAGCTGAGATGATTAAGACCTGAATGGGCTGAATTGGTTAAAGAAGAGGTCACTAAGCAAATACAAGTGAAGTTCCTTGAAGTGATAGAATACCCAGATTGGCTAGCCAACATAGTACCTGTGCCAAAGAAATATGGGAGGATAAGGGTCTGCGTGGACTATAGAGATTTAAATAAGGCTTCCCTTAAGGATGATTTTCCTTTACCTCATATAGATGTACTCATTGATAGTGCAGCCTCTAGTGTGCTACACTCGTTTGTAGATGGATTTTCTGGATACAATCAAGTGTTAATGGCCCAAGAGGATAAAGCCAAAACTGCCTTCACTACTACATGAGGTATATTTTGTTATAGGGTGATGCCTTTCGACTTAAAGAATGCTGGAGCAACTTACCAAAGGATGGCCACCACATTATTTCATGACATGATCCACAAAGAAGTTGAAGTATATGTTAATGATATGATGGTTAAGTCGGATACAAGGGACCAACACTTCCAGAATTTAGAATTATTCTTCGATAGAGCTTTGAAGTATAAGCTAAGATTAAACCCGAATAAGTGTGTATTCGGTGTTACCTCAGGTAAATTGTTGGGTCATGTAATTGGCCCGAATGGCATCGAGATAGATCCTGAAAAAGTCAAAGCAATCAGGGATATGCCAGCCCCTAAGACGGAGAGAGAAGTTCGGGGATTCATTGATAAACTACAGTACATTAGTAGATTTATAGCAAAGCTCACAACAATCTGTGAGCCTATCTTCAAGTTACTTAGGAAGAATCAGCCGGTCGTATGGAGCGAAGATTGTCAAAAGGGCTTTGATTGAATAAAAGAGTATTTGTTGAATCCACCTGTTTTGAAACCACCTAAACCCGGCAAACCTCTATTACTATACTTAGCAGTAGAAGAAGAGTCGATAGGAGCCATGCTAGCCCAAGCAGATGAGTCGGGGATTGAGCATGCCATTTACTACTTAAGTAGAAAGCTCCTACCTTATGAAATTAAGTATAGTATTATTGAAAAGACATGCATAGCCATGGTTTGGTCTTCTAAGAAGTTGCGGCATTACTTTCAATCATATAGTGTGCAAGCAATTTCCAGGTTGGATCCAATGAAATACTTAAGGGAGACACCCTCTTTAATTGGGAAATATGGTCGATGGTTGATAATATTAGAAGAATTTGAGATCGAGTATGTAACCAGAAAAACAATCAAAGGTAGAGCGATGGCAGAATTTCTGGCTCAACAACCATTACCAGAAAGTGAAGAGGTAATCTTGGAATTTCCAGATGAACATTTAGAAGCAATTGAAGTACAAAGGTGAAAAATGTATTTTGATGGAGCAGCAAACAGGAAAGGAGCAGGTTTGGGAGTTATACTAGAATCGCCAGAAGGGGAACTCATCCCTTTAGCCAAAAAGTTGAAATTTAGGGCAACCAATAATATGGTGGAGTACGAAGCTTGTATTTTCGGTTTGGAAACCCTAATGATTATGAAGGTAGATAAGGTGGAAGTTTATGGTGATTCGTTGTTAGTAGTATCCCAAGTAAATGGAGAGTGGGAGTTGAAAGAAGAAAAATTGAAACCATACCATCATTACCTGACCATGATAAAGAAGAATTTTAAGGAGTGTAAGTTTATACACTTGTCAAGAGAAGAAAATCAGATGGCTGATGCCCTAGCCACATTGGCTTCGGTATGGGAAAATCCTGTTAGCTTATTCCTTAAGCCTCTGGTCTTGACTAGTTCATCAACTCCTTGCTATGAATATGAAACAATCATGGAAGTTGATACAGACTATGATGCATGGTATGATACCATAAGGAGATTTTTGGAAGAAAGAGAATACCCGCCGGGGGCAACAAAGAAAGAGAGAAGAGCCATAACGAGGTGGTCATTGCAATACACCACATTCCATGGGGAGTTGTATCGAAGATGGCCCGATAGGGTGCATTTGAGATGTTTAAGAAAGCCCGAAGTGGAGCGCATCATGTCAGAAATACATGCGGGAAGTTGCGGTCCGCACATGAGTGGTTTGGCCCTAGTTAAGAAGATTGTTCGACAAGGTTACTATTGGTTGACCATGGAGAGAGACTGTATTGAGTTTGTCAAGAAGTGCCAACAATGTCAGATGTACGGTAACTTGAATCATATGCCTCCTGAAGAACTGCATTCAATGTCTTCACCCTGGCCCTTTGCCACCTGGGGTATCGATATTATAGGAGAGATACATCCGACAGCTTCAAACGGGCACCGTTTTATTGTGGTAGCAGTTGATTATTTTTTGAAATGGGTCAAAGTCGAATCCTTCAACAAGCTGGGTGCAAGTCAAATGGCTAGGTTTATCGAAAAGAATCTCATCTACAGATATGGGGTCCCGCACAGTGTGATATCAGACAACGGGGTACAGTTTCAAGGGGCAGTTAAAGATTTATTCTCCAAGTACCACATCCATCATGATAGATCCTCTCCTTATAGACCAAAGGCTAATGGGGCAGTGGAAGCAACAAATAAGACAATTAAAAAAATTCTATCCAAAATGACTAAGGCTTACAGGGATTGGTCAGAGATGCTTCCCTTTGCTTTATGGGGATATAGGACGAGTGTGCGAACACCTACTGGAATGACACCGTTCTCTTTGGTTTATGGGATGGAAGCAGTATTGCCAATTGAGATTGAGATCAAGTCATTAAGAGTAGTCTTGGAAGCGGAGCTGCTTGAAACAGAATGGGTAGCGAGCAGATACACACAGTTAGCTTTATTAGAAGAAAGAAGGCTAAAAGCACTGTATCATCACCAACTGTATCAAAAGAAGATAGCTCAGGCCTACAATAGAAGAGTCAAAATACGAAGATTTAGGGTTAGAAATTTGGTATTGAAGCAATGTAAGCCTACTGTATCTGACCCAAGAGGGAAGTTTAGACCTAGTTGGGAAGGACCATATGTTGTGAAACAAGTCATGAGCAAAGGTGCAGTAAATTTATTAGACATGGATGGGAACAAATTTAGTGAGCCAATAAACATTGACAGGTTGAAGAAGTTTTATATATATATAAAAAAGAGCTCGCTAGGTTGAAAACCCAAAAAGGGCAGCCTATGCAAAAGTTAGAGCAGTCCGCTAGTTCCGAAAACCCAAAAGGGCGGACTAGGCAACAATTAGGGCTAATGAGAGAAAATCGTTAATTAGAAAACCCGAAAGGTCTAATTGGCAACAGGAGTGATCTTGTGCATGCTGGCTTTATGTTTGGTTGTTCCCCAATTTAATAAAATAGAATTAATGATTAAATTTGTTTTATATGCACTGTTATAAGTATTTGACCAGATACGGATGAAATAAATAATCATAATTGCAAAAGGTGATGACAAATTATCAATGGAAAAGAAGCATTTTTTATTTTAGTTATTTTTCATCCTAACAAAACACTTTATGAATTGACAAATGCAAAATCTATGGCAGTCGATAAGTGTAACGTGCAAGCCAGCTTTGCCTCAGTCGGTCCAGGTAGGCTTCAGTCAAGCAAGGCATGTCTAGGTCAGGAACAAAATCAGAATCATGACGCTCAGCTCCATATTGACGCCCAAGTCGATGAGGATCATAGCATGTACCTTGACGAAGAGCAGCAAGGGGAAAGTACATCAAGTATGTCCGCATGGTAATATGAGAAATCTTCCACCAAGGTACCAACCAACGGATATTGACTTCAGAACGTGAGTGGATCCAGTCAACCCAGTCAGCATATGAAGAAGCTGGGTGGAGTAGCTTCCTAGCAGAATGATGATGAGGCAGGTATCTGGTAAAATCTATGGAGGGAGTATCAAGCAAACAAAGACGTTCCTGAAGCCAAATCTGCGAAGAAAGAGTTAAAAAAAACCTAAATTAAAAACCCGGAAGGGTAGTTTAGGTAATTACCTGAAGCAGCAATGGGCTCCCGGTCAGTCTCTTTGACATTCCTGATTTAAATCGGTCTAATCCAACTAAGGTTTCGGCTAAGATCACAGGTACCGGCGACAAGCCTCCTTCCATTTGATCCATGATATCCAATACTCGTGGGTCAATATCGCCGTCAAAAGAAACAAGTAAGAATTGGACGAGCAAGCAAAGACAAAGCATGCGTCCCCAGGCCTTAGTAGGAGCCAAATGAGAAAAACAAAAGTCAATCAAAGGAGTAAGAAGAATTTTTTCACCTCTCATCAACCAAAGAATCTCAGGTTTCGGAATTTGAAATAACATCTGCATCTTTTGTTGAGTTTTGGAAATCAATGTGGGTAACGCCATTTGCTGATTATTGGGATGTCCAAGGATGGCCTCAAATTCTTCAATCAAAGGACACATTTCAAAGCCATTAATTTTAAACACCCTGGAATCCGTATTCCACAAGGAAGCCGCGACATGTAAAAAGAGTGGTCCAATTTGACATTTTGAAAGCATTTTAAAACATCAAGCTTTGACCATGAAATTTGCTTCCAATGGTTGGCATCCATATTCTTAAATAGAATTTTTATTTTCTTTAAATGGTGCTCGGTCATGGTTGATGAATAAAAGGAAACCAAAATTGCTAAAGAAAGAGCATTCACTTTGGAAGAGAGATTCTTGGCTTATGAATTGAAATATGGCATGCAAGGTGATTTATATAGAAGAAAATAAACCTTTTCCAAAAGTGAAATGGAAAAGATGATGGAAAAGGATAAGACCATATGGCACAAGGAAAGGAAGTGGTCACAATTTCTTTTTCCATTTTGGATTTGGTTTAACAAAAGAAGTGGATATTAATTATGATGTATTATATATATAAAAAAAGAAAAAATGGCAGTAACGAAAAAAAAGGAAAGAAAAAATGGCAGTAACGAAAAAAAAAGATTACAGTAAAGAGGCAAATTGTATATTTTTCATTATTGTACAATGTTTTACAATTGTTTCAATATTTACATATCACTAAGAGGGTGGTGGTAGGTCATTAAATAAAGACTTGAAAAAGTCATCGCCTGTTAGAGGAGGGGGCAAATTACTCGTCCCGGGATCATCCGAAGCAGAAACACCAAAATCCCTATTGCCTTGGAGTTCTGATTTGTCCTGGTCCTCATTAGAAGCAGACGAAAGGATCTCATGGTCATCAGCCTAGGGGCCTCTCGATGAAGAAGCACCGGAATCCCTTATTCCTTGAAATCGAAAGTCTCAAAAATTTTGTTCAGATTGATGATATAAACTTTCAAAATTAGAAGCCTGCTGACGACTTGCAGTCAACTCTTCTTGAAGCTTCTTGTTTTGTTCTTCGAGCATCCGCTGTGAGCCAAGAAGGAAAAAGGTAAGAGCATACATAATCATGCATACATATAGCATAAACTATTGCGAAATAAGAAACATACCAGGTAATTCATGTCAATGCCTTGCGGATAAGATGGTCCAGCCTCATGATCAAACGAGCCAACAACCTGCAATGATCATTAAAGAATCAAAGAAAGAAAGAGCAGTTGCAATGGAAAAGTGGTAAGAGTTTTACCTGAGAAGTATTGGTCCCGAGATATGGAATAGACTCTCCTACATGTTCCTCCTCATCTCTACCCTCATTTCCATCAAAAATCCCCCGCACACCGACAGGAGACACATCAAAGTGCAAGAGTCTTATTTGAATAAAACGAGCATAAAATGGACCCGGTAAATCGAGAAATAACTCGGCATTAAAACCATATCGGGCCGACCACCAAGCATCCTCCGGCATCGACATAATATTTAAAGTGTATTCTGGGATTTGCATCGGGAACCTCCGCTGCTCTGGGCCGAGAAACCATTCGTAGACTCTCTCCCCGAGAAACCAGCCGCTAGACACTGGGCCAGCAATAACTTGGCCAGAATGTTGAAAAGACAGTGCAGCCCTCATCAAAGAAGACCAGTTTGCTCGCTCTTCTGGATTCCACCAGGCCAAATTCACTTGCAGGATAACATAAGGTAAGTAAAACTTTTGCAAAATGTTTAAAGCATACTAATGTTATTTTACCTGATCCCAGGTTAAGCGGCTCAACACAAAGCGATGAGTATGCACATTATGGGTGCCGGGAACGTTCACACGATCAGATAAGCAGAAATTTAATCTCGGATACCCGATTCTCTCTCGAAAAATGCCGGGTACTCTCATGAGGTTGTGTTCATATGCCCATATCTACAATAACAACAAAGATCACAAGAGGAAAAGAGAAAGAAAGAATAAAAAAAATAAAAAAAAACATTGGTGGAAGAAAGAATACCTCGACAATAGCCATCAAGGCGACAAAAGAATTCTTGTTTCGACAAAGCTTATCAAGGCCATGATAAAGACACGCGAGACCAGCTTCACCCCAGCTAGAAGATGGTACCATCCTGAGATAAGAAAGGGCACTCAACACTGATAAGTGAATGGATGATTCAGTGCTGCTAAAGATAGTCGATCCGAGCAGATATAACAAAAATCCTCGAGCATACTGTTCGGCCCTGTTTATGCCAATCCGACCTTCGTAGTTCATCCAATAACTGCAAATCGGCTCGATTTTTATCTTACGAGGTCCTTTATATGATGGTTCCATACCAATTAATTCCTGAATTTCTTCAAATGTTAAAATTTTATTAGTTAGAGGAACCGGAGCACCATCATATCGAAGGCCGGTTATGGCAGTAAAATCGACCGGACCGATTGTCATCTCCCCAATGGGTAAGTGAAAAGTATGAGTTGTATCCAGCCATCGCTCTGCTAGCGCCTGGACCACGCTTCGGTCTATTTGATATTCTTCGGACGGCAATTGTAAGACAAACTGCTCAAAGCCGCAATCTCGGATAATCCGCCTTACCCGAGAAGGCACTACATCATACCATTGTCGAGCTTTGTAAATATACCCTCCGGCCCAAACGACACAACGATCGTGCTAACACAGACCCAGGTAAGTTAATACCAGGTAAGTACGCATTATGCAATCTATTTAAATTAATTTATTTTTCATAATAATAATAAAAAAGAATGAAAATAATAAAAAAGAATGAATAAAAAAATCATTACCTCGCTCTTTTGATTGGAACTGCGATGAAGCGGCATCCCGGCTAGTATATCTAGATTTCTGTCTTCATGATGCCGAATAAATTCTAATAATTCGGCATTAGAATGAGTCCGCGACCTCGAAGCATGCATCGTTTTTTAAAAATATGTGCTGAAATTGAAAAGAAATTTGAAAGGATTACAAAATTGAAATTGAAATTTTGAAATGAAATGGAGAATTGATGGCCTTTTATAGAGGAACGGCAAGCAGATGAAAACAAACTCAAAACTGTGCATAAATAGTAAATTTTACTATTCATAAATAGTATTACTATTGATGAATAGTAAATGTTACTATTTATAAATAGTATTACTATTTATGAATAGTAAATGTTACTATTTATTAATAGTATTACTATTGGTGAATAGTAAAATCACTTTTCCCAATAGTAAATACTATTTAATACTATTTGTAATTAGTAAATTTACTATTTATAAATAGTGAATAGTAAATAGTGCATGAACAGTAACTACACAGTAAATAAACAGAAAATTCGATTATTCACTTTAATCATTCAAATAATTGCGAGTATACAAGTGTTTTTATACCCAGGGGGCAATAGGAAAACATATGCCTAAAAATTAGTTAAACCTTTTAGCTCGGGTCCAGAACCCAAATTTTCCTTAGGTCCAGAACCTAGAATTTTCTAAGTCCAGAACTTAGCTCGGGTCCAGAACCCAAATTTTACTTAGGTCCAAAACCTAGAATTTTCTAAGTCCAGAACTTAGTTCGGGTCCAGAACCCAAATTTTTCTTAGGTCCAGAACCTAGAATTTTCTAAGTCCAGAACTTAGCTCGGGTCCAGAACCCAAATTTTCCTTAGGTCCAGAACCTAGAATTTTTTAAGTCCAAAACTTAGCTCGGGTCCAGAACCCAAATTTTACTTAGGTCCAGAACCTAGAATTTTCTAAGTCCAGAACTTAGCTCGGGTCTAGAACCCAAATTTTCTTTAGATCCAGAACCTAGAGTTATTCTCGAGTCCAGAACTCGAATCCGGGTTTAGAACCCAAATTTTCCTTAGGTCCAGAACCTAGAGTCATTCTCGGGTCCAGAACCCAAAACAAGTCGCCATATCAAAAACTAAGTCTTATTGCTTTTCACTCTCTTTCACTAAGGTTTCAGATCATTCAAGCATGGGGAAAACTGTAGACCCTTAATTTTTGACCCAATCTGGTCCATTGTGTTTTATTTGGTTTAAAATGATTTTTCTTGTCTAATTGGTCCAAAATAATTTTAATTAAATAGTTTTTGCTTTATTATCTAATTTTTATTAATAAAAAATAAAAATCAAAGAATAAAAATAAAAATAAAAATAAAAATCGGAGTCGAAAAAAAATCGGCAGCGAAAAACAGTCGCACGGGCCCGAGGGGGTTTTGCCCCGCAGGAAAATACTGCGGGAGAAGGAATTTCCTGCGGGAGACGCGTTATTTCGCCCGTAGGCTCCTGCGGGCAAAGTTATTTCACCCGCAGGAATTTCCTGCAGGCGAAACAACTTCCTGTGGGGCGAAGTTATTTCGCCCGCAGAAATTCACTGCGGGCGAAATAACTTCCTGCGGGGCGAGTTATTTCGGCCGCAGGAAATTCCTGCGGCGAAATAACTTCCTGCAGGAAATACCTGCGGGCTGGCACGCCTATTGCCCCCTGCCACGGGCCCATCCGCAGTTTTCGGCAGCGCAAAATTTTTTGACGCAATTTTTTGAAACCTAATCCAATTAGGTTTTAAATTCTTTTTTTATTCGTATTAATTGCCGTGTGGAATTAGGAAGAAATAACCTAAAAACCACTATAAATAAGGATGAATTAAACCGAATTAGGGGAGGAAAAAATTACACAGTGAGTTTAAAAAGTTGAATCCAAAGGTGAAGTGGAAAAGCAAAAAACTCAATTCAATTGATTTTTTAAGGGAGTAGCAGCACGATTTAAGCAATTCAAAGGCAACAAAGGCTTGTCTTTGGAGCTAGTTCATCCAAGAAGAGTTATTTTTTGGAGAATCAACAAAAGAAGGTATGTTAAATTCTTTTGATCTATGTTTTACAGTAGCCAAATTATGGAATTAGAGTTTTTTTTAATCAAAAATCTTAGAACTTTAATTTTATTTTTCCAAGATTAAAACACTAAAACGTGACTTTATTTTCTAAAAAGACCTAAAATTGTTATTTTTTCTTCTTAAAAATCTTAAAACTCTAATTGAACATATTTTTCAACAAAACCAAAATCAAATTCTGTTTCTTTCAAATTTTTAAAGTAGGTTCTATTTCATTCAAAAAGCCTTAAAAAACATCTTTTCTATTTATAAAAACTTCAATCCATGTGTTTAAATTCATAAAACTTCATAAATCATCAAATTGCTTTTTTAAAACTCTAATTCAAATTCATTCCCCGTAAACCCTAATTTCAAAGCCAAAATTCAAAATTCATCTTTTAAACCTAAAACAATGAACCCTAACCCTTTTAAAACCTTAAACCCTAATTTTTATGAACCCTAATCCTTTTAAAACATTAAAAAAACATAAAACATAAAAACTCAAAAATTACACAGTAGCTTAAATCACTATTTAAAATCATGAATTAAAAAGTATTTCAAAGTGTCCAAAACTCTAGTTTCATGATTTCACCCTTCAAATCTTAATTTGTTTAATCAAAGTGTCTTGCCAACCTTTAAAAAACATAAAACCCTAATCTATTTTAATTCCCTAAAAAGTCACAGTAGCTTAACTTTAGAATTTCCAAAACCTTAACACATGAGATAAAGAACCCTAAATAGAAATAGTAGCTATACTTGAACTTTTATTTGTTTTATTCAATTCCATATTTATTTATACCTTGATTTATTTCTTATGCTTTAATCTATTTAATTTCAATACTTGATTTATTTAATTTATCATGGATGGATGTTTATTTTATTGATATATAAATACTTTTGATGAATGATTTATTTATGATGAATGATTATTTACTTTTATCAATCAATTTAGATTTCCAAAAGTTGTAAGAGGTATGTTTCCACTTGGTGGGTACCTCATCATTTAAACATCATGTAATTTAATTTGCTTTTCTATTTTAGAACTTATGTAAAGGGCATGTTTCTACCTTTTAGTGGGTGTCCTATCTAGGCATATGATGTAAGGACATGTTTCCATCCTTGGATGGGTGTCCATTTATTTGTTTTCTTTTGTTTGGACATTGCTTTGATTTTAATATAATGATGCTTTCTTTTTATTGTGTGTAATATGGATAATGTTATTATACTTAAGAATTTTATAATATTAAGACCTGTAAAGGAGGCCGGTTCCAATGAACCGGGCGTTGTGGGGGGTGCTGGGCCATTTCTCACCTTCCCCACACGTACCCAACTTTCCGAACCCATTAGGGGGTTGGGGATTCCTTAGGAATCGAGTCATCCACCCCTTTCTTTTTTCCCGGCCCATCCGGGTGGCGACTCCATTTTCTCCGGACTTAGGTCTGTGTTCTCTAAGGCCCCGAGCCTAAACAGTGTCGAAGTCGCAAGAACCATTCCACCTGGAGTGGGGGCGAAAATCCTCGCTCACACTTTGACAATACAGTTGGAAGCAATGAATACAAATATTGATTCTTTAGCTTCATCTTCAGGGATATCAATGCAAGTGATGTCTTGTGAATGATGTGGGGGTGGACATCAAAGTCAAGATTGCCAAAGTGGCAATATGTTTGCTAGGCAAGAGCAGGTGGATTATGTTGGAAACATGCCTAGGCAACAGTAGAACAACCCCTACAACAACACATATAATCCAAGGTGGAGAAATCATCCCAATTTCTCCTGGAATAATCAGAATAATCCAAGGCCTCCTCCTGAATTTCAGCAGCCTCAACATCAACAAGCCGCCCCTCCAAGAAAGAAAATTTTGGAGGAAATGATGGAGAAGTTTATAGCAAACTCGGAAACTAGATTTCAATCAATAGAAACTACCCTTAGAAATCAGCAAGCCTCCATTCACAATTTAGAAAATCATGTGGGGCAAATTGCCAAGTTACTTAGTGAACGACCACAAGGGAGTTTACCTAGCAATACCGAGGCAAACCCAAAGGAGCAGCTAAAGGCAATTACTCTAAGGAGTGGAAAGAAAATTAAGGGTGGTGTGATTGAAAAAGAAGCTGAGTCACAAGCAAAAAAGGTTGAGAAACAGAAAGAAGAGGAAGATAACTCTACTGTCACTTCGGGAGGGAAAGCTGTAGTGGAAAATGAAAAATTGTGTTATGTAATGGATACCATACTTTCACTCAAGGTATGGAGATCGAGCATGGCATAACCACTCATAGCCTTGTACCTTTTGGTATATACTTGCTATGGGAACCTAAGCCTTTCAACCCAAAGAATAAAGCTCATATAATTGGCCTAGTTACTTTCCTTAGGTTTTTACCCCAAATTCTTGTTGTTTGATTATGGTTAATTTATCTTGGTTTAAATCATGGCTTATTTTGTTTGTTCTTTTTCTAATATGACCTAAGTACAATTGTAACCTCAAAATAAATTTTCCTTTAAAGTCCAAATGACCAAAGCTATTTTTAAAATTTTTCAAGATGGTCTTTGGACATAAAACTTTTCTAGTTGGGTTAATTATAAAATATTAAAATTAATTATGGGCTTTATTTATACCAAGACCTACTCGTTGTGGGTTTATTTGTGGCATGTATCATTAGTTGCTTTTTCGATAAGAAGTCTATTTATAATAAACCTATTAATTTAGTTTTAATCCAAAATATGGCAGAAATGCTGCTTGAATTTTTCAGTGGACCCAAAGGATTAAGACGTAATTAATAGAAATTATCATAGACTGACTTCTATTTTTGAAAACACAATTAATGGTTAATTCTTCTAAGAGATTCTTGAAAATAAAGTATCCCCTTGTAGACCCTTGATTTTGGCTCTGGCTAGTCCGGTGCTAATTTCAAACCTTTGATTGGACTAATATATTGCAATATGACCTAAAATAAGCTAATTAAACTTTTAAAACCCTAATTGGATTTATTTTAGAAGATTTGGTTGGTTTTTACATGATACCAGTGCATTAAACCCTAAAATGGGTTCGATTTGAAGGTATGGTTGCTTTTTCGCTTAATTCGGATGGTTTTTAGGTAGTAGGGGTGTCTCATGTTGAATTAGGGCATCCAATCTGACATGGGGACTGTCCCAATTTGATATGGAGGCTATCCCATATCAAAATGGAGTCCCATTTTGATATGGGACAACCTCATATCGAAATGGGGCTCTCCCAGTTCGATATGAGCAATTGTTTTTCAATTCCATGTCAAATCCAGATACCTACTTCGATATGGGTTCAGTTTCTATCGAAACAAAGTCATTTTAATTCGAGACGGACTCAGTCTATATCGAATTCAAGTAATTGTAATTCGATATGGAATGGATTTATGTCGAACCCGTGAATTCGACATGCATCAGAATAAACCGTACTTAAACAATAAAATTTTTAGGTTTAACCTAAGAAAGTGATTATAAATACATATTTTAAAAACTTGAGATAGATCTTTTTTTTTTCTTTTGGACCTTTCACTTTTGGTTGGTGGCTGAAACTCTGAAAAATTCAGTAATCAATCAACGAACAAACCCTAGCAATCTTGAGAAACAAAAGAGATAGCAAGAATAGACAAGGAAGATCAACAACACAAAGCTCTACAAAGGCAGTGCACTCATTGTCTTTGCCAAAGCTCATCCAGAATCTCGTTCAAACAATTTTGGTGCAGCCAATAAATGACGGTGTAATTTATATTAAATAAATACTATATGTTTTGATTGTTTTAAACATTGAATGAGTTTGCTCTTCATCTAACTAGAGTCACAGTATGCAATTTCTTATTGAATCAATATATGTTAATTTGCATAGAGTGCATATTATTGTTTTACTAAATCATAACCTTTAGAACCAGTAAACTTATTTGGCTTAGGATGTTTATTTGTTTTCTTTATCTTGTAGCTATTTAATCAATGTGTTACTTGGAAATCGCATTAGGGTTTTTATATAAAAACTCACAATAGTCTTTAAATCTTTTTAAAAATATTCACAGTTCACATAATCTATACATTTTGATTGGTTTTTCAAAAACATTAAACCCTAATTCATTTAAAACCTTAACATCCAAACATTATTTTTTTTATAAATACCAAACTCTAAATTATTCTTTCTAAAAACCCTAATTCCATGATGTTAGCCCTAAACCCTAATTTGATTAACCAAAAACCCTACTAGTTTCTTAAAATTATAAAACTCCAATCAATTCCATTTTTTCAAAAACCTCCACAGTAGCCTAAATAGTAATAATAATTGTATTAATTCTAAAATTTTAAAACCCCTAAATGTTAATTAAAGAACCCTAAATTAAGATATAAACCTAAACTTGTATCTTTATTTGCTTTATTTAAGTTTTAGATTCTATTATGTAGTTTATTATATGTTTTTATGATTGAATTAGTTAATTTCAATGTTTAATTTGTTTAATTTATCATGGATAGATGGTTTCTTTAATATTATTATTATTTATTTATTAAAATTATAAGAGGTATGTTTCCATGATTGGGTACCTCATTAATTAGTCTTTATGTAATTTAATTTATTTTTATATTTTGGAATTAATGTAAAGGACACGTTTCCACCTTTCGGTGGGTGTCCTATTTAGTTTTAGAAATGGATGATGTAAGGATATGTTTCCATCCTTGGATGGGTGTCTATTTATTTATTTTGTTTGGATATTGTTGTAATTTTAATAAAGTATTTATTTATTCTTATGACCGTATGTAGTATGTATAATATCATTATATTTAAGAATTTTATAATATTGAGACCTGAAAAGGAGGTCGGTTCTAATAAACCGGGCATTGTGGGGGTGCTAGGCATTTTCTCACCTTCCACACACATACTCAACTTTCTGAATCTATAAGGGATTGGGAATTCCTTAGGAATTGAGTCACCCACCCCTTTATTTTTTTTGGCCCGTCTAGGCGGTGACTCCATTTTCTTCTGGCTTAGGCCAATGTTCTTTAAGGCCCTGAGCCTAAACAGTGCCGAAGTCGCAAGAACCATTCCACCTAGAGTGGGGGTAAAAATCTCCGCTCACAGTGGGGACTCCATTGGAGATAAGAGAAGTTGATTCTATTGGTCTTTATATTATTCTATTCTTTCTTATCATGATATTATCCATTGCATCATATTGAATTGCATTGTGTGCGTGAGTTAGGATGCCCGTATTACCCGTATTGTGCTATGTGAGGGATACCATACTTTCACTCAAGGTATGGAGATCGAGCATGGCATAACCACTTATAGCCTTGTACCTTTTAGTATATACTTGCTATGGAAACCTAAGCCTTTCAACCCAAAAACTAAAGCTCATGTAATTGGCCTAGTTACTTTCCTTAGATTTTTACCCCAAATACTTATTTTTTGACTATGGTTAATTTATCTTGGCTTAAATCATGGCTTATTTAGTTTGTTTCTTTTCTAATATGACCTAAGTACATTGTAAGCTCGAAATAAATTTTTCTTTAAAGTCCAAAATATCAAAGCTATTTTTAAAACTTTTTAAGATGGGCTTTGGACATAAAACTTTTCTAAAAACAAATCAAAAATTCTTTTCTCATGACTCAAAAACAAAGTCAAAAATTCATTTTTTTTATCTAAAATCTTTTTACAAAACCATGTTTGCATTTCATCCAATATTTAAAAGAGCTTATAAATTATTTAGATCAATTGTGGAAATATCAAAAATCAATTGTGAGCCTATTTTATACTAAGAATTATTAACTATGGGCTTGTTTTTGGCATGAATCATTAGTTACTTTTTCAAGTGAAAAATCTATTTATAATAAACCTCTTAATTTTGTTTTAATCCAATATAGCATAAAAGCTACTTTAGTTGGTTGAATGGATTATAACCTAATTAATGGGAATTATCATGAACTGATTTCCATTTTTAAAATATAACTATTGGTTGAAACGTCTGAGAGAATTTTTTGAAAACAAGATACCCCATGTTGGTATTTTGTTAACCATATACCTAGGAAAAGAGACTCGCCATTCGTGTGTGGAAGTTATAAGGTTGGAAGGGACGTTCTACTTATTTTTATCTATTGTTTGTGCATACATGCATACATACATTTGCATCTCATATCATTGATCCTCTCTGGGTCACAGCCCTGGATTATAATAGTTCAAAAGCCTATGACAACCCCACTTTCGCCGATGATGAAGAATCCAGCAGCGACTTAATCATTTTTTCACCAAAAGCAATGAAGCATGAATAAATTCAAAGAATGGTGGATGACGCCCTCAATGCTAAAATGGAAGAATTAAAGGGGACCCTAGCTGAGATCATGAAGAATCAAATAGCTATAATGTTTGGGAACACTGCGGAAGCATCTGCAAGCACCAAGAAAGACAAAGGGAAGGCTAAGATTGGTGAAGTGGCTTTTGATGATGATAAGGCAGTCGTTGATGATGATGACGGCTGGGCTTAATACTTCCAAGATCCTCAAGATAAGAAGAATGAGCCAAAGGTTGTAGAAAGATCAGCCGTGGAGAAAACTAAAACTTCAGATGTTGAGAAGTTGATTGTTGACTTGGAAAAGAAGTTTGAAAAGAAGCTGAAAACTGAAAAAATATCTGAGGTCGACAAATTGTTTAAGCTAGATGAAGAGGTTCCGTACAAGTTCAAGATGTCATCCTTTGCCAAGTTTGATGGAACTGAAAATCCTCACCACTACGTGAAGCAATATATCACAGCTATGCAGTATGCTAGAGCTACTAAGGGTCAAACTCTAAGGTACTTCATGCATTCATTGGACCCTGTTGTCCAGAATTGGTTCAACATCTTAGAGGATAGTACTCAAAAAGCTAGGATTTGTTATACAAGGCTTTCATTTAACAATATGGGTACAATATCGAGCTGGAAGTTATCTTAATGGAAGTTGAGTCCATTAGACAAAGGTCAAATAAAAATTTTGTGGACTATATGAAAACGTGGAGGAATAAGGATGCATTGCTCAAGAAGACACTCGATGAATATGATCAAATAAGGATGATTGTGAGAGGGGTGTTGCCTAGTCTTCATGAAAGGATGTCTCATATACTCATCCGAAATTTCAAAGATCTTCTCCAAGCTGGTCCGCAAATTAAAGAATGGGAAAGGGAGAATAACCGCTTTTCAGTAAGAAGGAATGAGAAAGGAAACTACCAGTTGGGCAATCAAAGCACATAAAAAGAAGTTGATGTTAATGCGAATGGTCAAGGAAATAAAAGACAGTTCTTAGAGTTGGGAAAACCTCTATCTTGGATTTTTAACAAGCTACAAAATGAGGGACTATTACAACCATTGGCCCCTTAACCTTTGCCAAATCCTTTACCCCCAAAATTTGATACTAAGGCTTTTTGTCAATTTCATCAGACTTAAGGACATGAGACAGATAGATGTACCCAATTGAAGCATGAGATCCAAGATCTAATAGATAGTGGTAAGCTACCTGAGCCAAACAAGCCCAATACCAAGAACAATCCTTTGCCTAAATTTGGAAGAGTACCTCCACCGACAACCTTCATGGTGGGAAGAGGATTGGAGGAAGATTTTGTCTTATCCTCTTTTCAAGATGGGAGTATTGAAGATGTGGAATAAAGAAAAATTTTATTCAACAAACTTTTCTTAGCTTGGAGTGTTGCTCTATTTATTTTAATTTCTTTAATATTTAATTGGAACAATTATGTTTTTCAAATTATGTTTGTTTGAATAAATTATTTTCATCAAATTTTTCATGGTCTTTGTTCATTATGGTGCTCAACTTATGATGAATTTAACTTGATATTTATAAATTAGCGTATCTATGCATCATGATTCGAATGACTTTACGAAGTGAGGGAATTACTCTATAGCATTGAGTTGTGTATGCTTACTTAGAGAGGGCTCCTGCATAATGACCTTTGTCTAGGTCCTAGTCAATCTTAGAACATGCTTTAACAGACTTTCGAGCAAAATTGAACTCTGCTTATTTAAAGGAGAGATGATTAAGGCATTGTTTGGTTAGCCAACAACTAGTATCCACCCAATTAAATATCAATCTCTAATTGTCCCTTTAAGCCTTCATAGAATTTTAGCTTTCTTTTCATTGACTTATAAGCCCAATGACCTATCCTGAGCCGTTGTTACACTTTTGATAAGTCACTAAGGTGAAGAGGCAAGATGATCAAAGAATGGAATGCATAGCTAAAACTGTAAGGATAGTTGATGTTCTCAAGACCATAAGGGTAGTTGAAGTTCACCTAATATCTCCAATCTATCAAGATAACATTAGAGTAACAAATGATTTATCCCTGTTAAAGAAGATTTATGTCACTCCACTCATCTATTATTAGAAACCCAAGTTAGTACAAACAAGAAAACTCTTTTAGAGCTAGAACCAAAAAAAAAAGAAGAAAAAAAAGAAGAAAAGACAAAAAAAAAGAAAAAGAAAAAAAAATAAAACCCAAAATGGTTCAGAAAGCCAACCAAGTTCTCTTTTACCTAAAGCAACAAAAGACTTCCATAAGGACAATTTGACTTGAATTGATCCAACCAAACCAAAGATTCAATCAAAATTAGAGAGACAGAAGAACGGTCATCAAGTTCTTGAAAGTCATGTTTTTGATAGTCATACAGGGAAGAAGGACAAAATGATAAAATGCTTAAAGAAAAGAAGGAGTAAGAAAAAGAAAGAGAAAGAAAAGGGAAAAGAATAAAAGAAATGAATATGGTTACAAAACTTTTTGTAAAGGCAAAGACTGTCCCAATCAAGATCTAGATTAACGCCAAGAAGATGGGAGAACATTCAAAGCTCTATCTTTTCATGCTCCCAACTGCCTAAAGTTCCAACAAAAAGTTTGTAGTGTGAAGGTTTGCCCATATTATCACATCAGCTCCAATTTCAAAATGACCTTCATTTAACCATGTCACTTATAGACCCCATTTCAAGCCTATTAAAAATTTGTTGATCTCTCTTGGTAAGTAGAGTCTATTAGTGGAGATAGTTTGAATAAGCATGCATATGAGATAGACAATACTCAAACTCAAATGAGATCTTTGACCAAGTAATGTGTATGTGCCTATCTGAAGTGCAATAATTCTTGCTTAAATAGAAATAATTCCTGAGTTTAGTACGGTAACTAGGGTTTTCATGTTATAGATATGCTAATTTAGAAAATCGAGTCCTAAGGTAAATTGACATTGATTTGGCAAAGCCAACATTTGATTTCAAAATCAAAATTTAAAAAGAAAAAGAAAAAAATTTTCATACAAAGCCTTCAAGTTAAGGGAAGTATGTCAAACCATCGAACCTCGAAGGACACATTGGGCAAAGGAAATGATTATTGGTAAGGTTATGAAGAAGCTATCAATTGTCATGATGAATCATAGTTTAAAATGGATGTATCTCTGACTCTGCTGGTTGGGGTCTCCTCCAGTTATGTCTAGACATCTTGAAGATAAAAGCCATAAATGCAGAGCCTTCTATCATTTCAATGCAAGATCTAAATAGGCATCTAGAAAGAGTCAATGTGAACACTTCAGCTGATTGCCTTGGTCTGTTAGTCGATGAAACCACTGTAAGTATTACTCATGCATATCATGCATGCATGAGCATATCACACTGCATTTTTCTTTGTTAAAAGTAAACAGCAATACTCTATGAAGCAAACATGAAGAAGAAATGAAATCAGGGGGCATGGAAGGCCCATTGCTTGAGGAAGCCCCAGTCATTTTGTAAAAGAAGAAATGCATGCTTGTCTAAAGAAACTAGATAATATACAAACACCAATCAGAGCCAGCATGGGAACAAAATCACTGGGGGCAAGGAGAAGATATAAAGGGCCAGCTAAAAAATGGCTGAATTTTTTGCAAAAGTGCAAAAGAATGGAACATTAAAACTATCAAAAGAATGAAGATGAAAAAGACAAAAGATCAGTCCAGCTAGAAGAGATGAAGCCAATATAGGATAAAAGTTCAAAAGGATGAAGATCTAATTTAAAAGACCTGAAGTTCTAAGGATGAAGATCCATTTTGAAGGGTGAAGACCCTGCCAAGGATGAAGATCTACTTTAAAGGGTGAAGACTCAAAGTCCAAAGGATGAAGGTCCATTTTGAAGGGTGAAGACACGAAGTCTAAAGGATGGAGATCCATTTTGAAGGGTGAAGACCCTGCCAAGGATGGAGATCCAGCTTAAAGGATGAAGATCCGATTTCAAGGGTGAAGACCCAATTTCCAAGGATAAAGATCCATTTTCAAGGGTAAAGACCCAATGACAAAGATGAAGATCCAGCTTAAATGATGAAGATCTAATTTCAAGGGTGAAGACCTGATTTCCAAGGATGAAGATCTATTTTCAAGGGTAAAGACCAGATACGAAGGATAAAGATCCACTTTCAAGGGTGAAGACCCGATCTCCAAGGATGAAGATTCATTTTCAAGGGTAAAAACCCAATGCCAAGTATGAAGATCCAAGGTCCAAGGATGAAGATCCATTTTGAGGGTTAAGACCCACAATCGATTAAAGAATGAAACAACCAGAATTCTCAACTGATAAAAGGTCAGTCAAATGCAATTCAGCCTCGGGTTCAAGTACCCAATTCACTCAGGTCTAGAATCTAAATTATTCTAGAGTCCAAAACTCGCTCGGGTCCAGAACCCAAATTATTCTAGAGTCCATAACTCAGTCTAGGTCTAAAATCCAAATCATTTTCAAGTTCAGAACTCACCTTGGATCTAAAATTTGAATCATTCCGGGTCCAAAACTGAAATTATTTTTTGAGTCCAGAATACATTCCGAATCTAGAACCCAAATCATTTTTTGGTCCAGAACTAGCCTTGGATCCAGAATTCGAATCACTTCGGGTCCAGAACCCAAATTATTCTAGAGTCCAGAACTCACTCCAGATCTAGAAACTAAATTAGTTTTTGAGTCCAGAACTCACTCCAGGTCTAGAACCCAAAGCATTTTCGAGTTCAGAACTCACTTCGGGTCTAGAATTCAAATCATTTTCGAGAACAAAACTCATCTTGGATCTAGAATCCAAATCATTCTTAGTCCAAAATCATCCTTTCCCAAAATCAATTCAAAACCATGTTGCTTTTCACTCTTTGAATAAATTCAAAATATTCAAGCAGGGGGCAAACTGTAGACCCTTAATTTTGGCCCTGGCTAGTCCGGTGCTAGTTTCAAACCTTTGATTGGAATAATATATTACAATAGGACATAAAATAAGCTAATTAAACTTTTGAAACCCTAATTGGGCCTGTTTTAGAAGATTTGGTTAATTTTTACATGATACCAATGCATTAAACCCTAAAATGGGTTCAATTCGAAGGTTTGGTTGCTTTTTGGCTTAATTCGGATGGTTTTTGGGTAGTAGGGGTGTCTCATGTCGAATTAGGGCATCCAATCAGACATGGGAAGCCCCATATCAAAATGGGGGCCTCCTAATTCGATATGGGGCTCCCTATATCAAATTGGAAGCCCTAATTCTATATGGGGCAGCCCCTCCCAATTCGATATGGGCGATGTCCCATATCGAAATGGAGTCCCATTTCAATATGGGATAGCCCCATATCGAAATGAGGCTCTCCCAGTTTGATATGGGCAATTGTTTTTCAATTCCATGTCGAATCCAAATACCTACTTCGATATGGGTTCAGTTTCTGTCGAAACAAAGTCATTTTAATTCGAGACGGACTCGATCTATATCGAATTCAAGTAATTGTAATTCGATATGGAATGGGTTTGTGTCGAACCCATGAATTCGACATGCATCAGAATAAACCATTCTTAAACAAGAAAATTTTTAGGTTTAACCTAAGAGAGTGATTATAAATACAGGTTTTAAAAACCTGAGATAGATCTTTTTTTGGGATTTTTCTTTTAGACCTTTGACTTTTGGTTGGCGGCTGAAACTCTAAAAATTCAGTAATTAATCAAAGAACAAGCCCTAGCAAGCTTGAGAAACAAAAGAGACAGCAATAATAGATGAGGAAGATCAACAACACAAAACTCTACAAAGGCAGTGCACTCATTGTCTTTGCCAAAGCTCATCCAGAATCTCATTCAACCAATTTTGGTGGAGCCAACAAATGACGGTATGGTTTATATTAAATAAATACTATATGTTTTGATTATTCTAAACATTGAATGAGTTTGCTAAATTATATGGAGTGCATATTATTGTTTTACTAAATTATAAGCTTTAGAACCAGTAAACTTGTTTGGCTTAGGATGTTTATTTGCTTTTTTTATCTTGTAGCTATTTAATCAATGTGTTACTTGGAAATCGCATTAGAGTTTTTTATATAAAAACTCACAGTAGTCTTTAAATCTTTTTAAAAATATTCACAGTTCACATAATCTATACACTTTGATTGGTTTTTCAAAAACATTATACCCTAATTCATTTAAAAACTTAACATCCAAACATTATTTTTTTTATAAATACCAAACTCTAAATTATTCTTTTTAAAAACCCTAATTTCATGATGTTAGCCCTAAACTCTAATTTGATTAACCAAAAACCCTACTACTTTCTTAAAATTATAAAACCCCAATCAATTTTATTTTTCTAAAAACCTCCACAGTAGCCTAAATAGTAATAATATTTGTATTAATTCCAAAATCCCAAAACACTAAATGTTAATTAAAGAACCCTAAATCGAGATATAAACCTAAACTTTTATCTTTATTTGCTTTATTTAAGTTTTAGATTCGATTATGTATTTTATTATATGTTTTGATGATTGATTTAGTTAATTTCAATGTTTAATTTGTTTAATTTATCATGGATGGATGGTTTCTTTATTATTATTATTATTATTTGTTTATTAAAATTGTAAGAGGTATGTTTCCATGATTGGGTACCTCATTAATTAATCTTTATGTAATTTAATTTATTTTCATATTTTGGAACTAATATAAAGGACATAATTCCACCTTTCGATGGGTGTCCTATTTAGTTTTAGATATGGATGATATAAGGACATGTTTCCATCCTTGGATGGGTGTCCATTTATTTATTTTATTTGGACATTGTTGTGATTTTAATAAAGTATTTATTTATTCTTATGATCACATGTAGTATGGATAATATCATTATATTTAAGAATTTTATAATATTGAGACCTGAAAAAGAGGCCGATTTCAATGAACCGGGCATTGTAGGGGTGCTGGGCCATTTCTCACCTTCCCCACAGTACCTAATTTTTCAACCCATTAGGGAGTTGGGGATTTCTTAGGAATCGAGTCATCCACACCTTTCTTTTTCTCGGCCCATCCGGGTGGCAACTCTATTTTTTCTAGGCTTAGGCCCATATTCTCTAAGGCCCTGAGCCTAAACAGTGCCGAAGTCGCAAAAACCATTCCACTGAGAGTAGAGCGAAAATCCCCGCTCACACCCCTGTTGATATCTTTGTTTACCATAACACCTAAGAAAATTGACTCACTATTCGTGTGTGGAAGATATAAGGTTGGAAGGGATGCCCTAACTCTGTTTGCTTGTTTGTTTGCTACATATGCATACTTGTATTGCATTGCATTACATAATCTTTTCTAGCTCACAGACCTAGAGTACAACAGTTCAAAGGCTTAGGACAATCCGACCTACATCAGTGATTCAGAGTTGAGTGAGAATTTAGTCAACTTTACACCAAAACCAATGGATCGTGAGCAAGTTTAGAACCTGATGAATGAGGCCCTAGCCTCAAAGATGGAAGAACTAAAGGAGACCCAGGCTAAGGCTGTGAGAAGTCAGTTAGCTGAACTATTGGAAATAACTGTTGAGGCATCTACCAGTACGAAAAAGCAAAAGGACAAAGGAAAGGCTAAGGTAGGCAAGATAGCCTTTGATGAAAGAAAAGTGGTAATTGATGATGATGATGATGACTGGGATCAATACTTCTAAGATCAACAAGAAAATAAGAAAGAAAAGAAGGTTGTGGGGAAGACTGAATCTACTGATATTGAAAAATTGATTGCTGACCTTGAAAAGAAGTTTGAAAAGAAGCTGAAAAATGAAGAGATGTCGAAAGATGATGAAGGGATCCCTTACAAATTCAGGATGCCTCCATTTACTAAGTTTGACATAACTAGAAATCCTCACTTGCATGTACCAAGGCTCAAACCCTAAGGTATTTCATGCTTTTTCTGGATCCTGTTGTGCAAAACTAGATCAATACCTTAGAGGAGAACACCTAAAAAAAATTAGGATTTGCTGTACAAAGCCTTCATTTAGTAATATGGGTACAATGTTGAGCTAGAAGTGACTCTGATAGAGGTAGAGACTATAAGATAGAAGAAGAATGAAAATTTTGTTAATTATGTGCAAAGGTGGAGGTACAAGGCTTCTCTTCTCTAAAAGAGGCCTAATGAATTAGATCATATTAGAATGATAGTAAGAGGTATCCTGGCCAGCCTCCGTGAGAGATTTTAAAGATTTTCTCCAAACTATCCTGCATATAAAAGAGTAGGAAAAGGAGAAGAACTGTTTTTCTAGAAGAAGGAATGAGAAGTAAAATTATCAATCTGGTAGTCAGAGTACGCAAAAAGCGGTGGATGTTAATGCAACTATTGGCCAAGGGAATCGTTACAGCCATTGGCTCCTTAACCTTTGCCAAATCCACTCCAACCAAACTTTGACACCAAAGCCTTATGCCAATTCCACCATATGCAAGGGCATGAGATAGATAATTACATGCAGTTAAGGTACGAGATCCAAAATCTAATTAATAGTGGAAAGTTGTTTAAACCCAACAAACCTAGCACGAAGGGCAATCTTTTGCCTACGTTCAATAGAGTACCTACGCCAATAACTTTCATAGTAGGAGGAGGATTGAATGAAAAGTTTTTCTTGTTATCTTCCTAAGACATGAGTGAAGAAACTACAAAAGAGCAGGTTTTGCTTGCTGAATCAATAATGGGTGAGGTGGCATTGACCAATTATGTTGTGAATGAGTTTTAGGATTCAACTGATAGTGATGAGGAGTTAGAAACCAAAGAAGAAGTGTGGGATTGCTCTGAACCAGATGAGGAAGTACTGAATACTCGCTCTGGTAAACCTTATGGCAGGGCTCTACCAAAAGAAGCAAAGGTTGACAAGGAGAAGGATGATGGGATAGAAAGAAAAGAAGATGAAGATGATGTCATCCTTAAGCAATTGAAAAGGAGCCAAACCAGCATCAGTTTTTCGGATTTGTTGGCTACATAAAAGAAGCAATGTGAAACTATAGCCAAAGTTATGGCAAGCATGCAGATTTCTATTTCTGCAACACTAGGGGAGCTGGTTAGATTTATGGGAACAAACAAAGCTGAAGAGGCGAAGAAATATAAAGACATTCAAGAGATCCCTCAACACTCCATTAAAAGATCAAATTTCTAAGCAATGATGGGATGATAATAATTGAGATGAAAAATAGTGAAGCGATTAATGCTCTCATGATAGAAAGCCCTCTCAATGGTTTCTAAGTGGCTGGTATCTTTGAGGACATGATAGTGGGTTCTAAGGTTCGGACCATGATAAAACAGATGAATTACCTGCTAGGAACTAGACTTGGGAAATGAAAAGCAGGTGTGATGGAGCTTCCAAATTTTAAGACTTAAGTATCAAGAAAAGGGTTAGGTTATGAAAGAACAGATGGAGATACTTTACTGAAGGGAGGCAAGAAAATGGAATTTCCTCCACTTGAGGAAATATTTGTTAAAGCTCCAGAATTGGAACCTCTCCAAGGAAAGCCAGAGCCTGTTTTGTTCATAGGAAAGATGATTCACAGGTTTGAGATCTTTGTTGATGTTGCTAAGCTTGCTGAATAGGTAAAAAAAGGTTATCATTTCACCAATTGACCAGAAAGTCAACCAAGAGGGAAAAAAGAAGATGGCCCTAGAATCCAAAAGACTCCATAAGAGATTGCTGCTCTCATTGAAGATCAATTTGAAGATTTTCTAATATGTGATGATGAGAACATTGATTTTGATTTTGATTTTGATTTGTCTGCTCTTTATGAGGATGATGATGTTTTCTTTTCTAAAATGAATACAATAAAGTCTGATTTTGCTTACTTGTGTGATGTTTTTCCTTATGGTTGTATACATCCATGTGGTGATTACATAAGTATTTTTAAAATTAACCCTATTGACACTCAATCATTAAATTTGGGAACACCTGAAAATTCTAAAAATATTAACATAACATCTGACCTTACTCCTGAAGAGAGAGAGAGAGAGAGAGAGAGAGAGAGATTTGAAATAATATTTAAAAAAATATAAAGAAGTTTTTGCCTGGTCTTATGAAGAAATGTCGAGGATTGATCGGGATATTAGCTAAACACATGATTCCGACCTACACTCACATGAAGCCGGTCAAGCAAAAGTTGAGGTGCCAAAGGCTAGAATGAGCATAGCTGATCAAGGAAGAGGTTACCAAGCAAATACAAGTGAAATTCTTGGAAGTGATTGAATATCCTGACTAGTTGGCCAATATTGTTCCAGTGTCGAGAAGGATGGAAGGATTAGGGTTTATGTGGACTATAAGGATTTGAATAAGGCTTCCCCTATATATGACTTTCTCTTACCTCATATAGATGTCATAATTGGTAATTCAGCCTCTAGCGTGCCGCACTCATTTATAAATGGATTTTTCAGATATAATAAAGTGTTAATGGCTTAAGAGGATAAAGCCAAAACTGCTTTTATAACTACATGGGGTATCTGTTGTTATAGGGTGATGTCGTTTGGATTAAAGAATGCTAGAGCAACCTACCAAAGGATGGACACTACCTTATTTCATGATATGATGCTATATCGATGACGTAATGGTAAAGTCAAAAACAAGAGAACACCATTTCCAGAACCTGAAAAGTTTATTTGAAAGAGCAGTTAAGTACAACCTTAGGTAATCAACCCGAATAGCATTGAGACTGACCCTGATAAGGTTAAGGCAAGCAGGGATATGTCATCCCTTAAGACAGAGAAGGAAGTTAGGAGATTTATCGGAAGGTTGTAATATATAAATAGGTTCATTGCAAAGCTCACAACAATTTGTGAACCCATCTTCAGACTGCTTAAGAAAACCAACCGATTGAATGGAATGATGAATGTCAAAAGGCTTTCAAGCGCATAAAAGGATACTTGTTGAATCCATCTGTCCTGAAATCACCCAAACCTGATAGACTATTGATATTGTACTTATCAGTTGAAGAAACATCAATAGGAGCAATGCTGGCCTAGGTGGATGAATAAGAAGTCAAGCATGCAATCTACTACTTAAGTAGGAAACTTTTGCCTTATGAAATCAAGTATAGTATCTTTGAAAAGACTTGTATTGCCATGGTGTGAGCGGGGATTTTCGCCCCCACTCCCGGTGGAATTGTTCTTGTGACTTCGGCACTGTTTATGCTCGGGGCCTTAGAGAACACGAACCTAAGTTTGGAGAAAATGGAATCGCCACCCGGACGGGCCAGGAAAAAGAAAGGGGTGGATGACTCGATTCCTAAGGAATCCCCAACCCCTTAATGGGTTCGGAAAGTTGGGTACGTGTGGGGAAGGTGAGAAATGGCCCAGCACCCCTACAACGCCCAGTTCAATGGAACCGGCCTCCTTTACATGTCTTAATATTATAAAATTCTTAAATATAACAATATTATCCATACTACACACAATAAAAAAAGCATCATTATATTAAAATCAAAGCAATGTCCAAACGAAATAAAACAAATAAATGGACACCCATCCAAGGATGGAAACATGTCCTTACATCACATGCCTAGATAGGACACCCACCAAAAGGTAGAAACATGCCCTTTACATAAGTTCTAAAATAGAAAAGGCAAATTAAATTACATGATGTTTAAATAATGAGGTACCCACTAAGTGGAAACATACCTCTTACAACTTTTGAAAATCTAAATTGATTGATAAAAGTAAATAATCATTCATCATAAATAAATCATTCATCAAAAGTATTTAAATATTAATAAAATAAACATCCATCCATGATAAATTAAATAAATCAAGTATTGAAATTAAATAGATTAAAGCATAAGAGATAAATCAAGGTATAAGTAAATATGGAATTGAATAAAGCAAATAAAAGTTCAATTATAGCTACTGTGACTTTTTATGGAATTAAAATAGATTAGGGTTTTATGTTTTAAAAGGTTGGTAAGACTCTTTGATTAATCAAATTAAGGTTTGAATGGTGAAATCATGAAACTAGGATTTTAGACACTTTAAAGTACTTTGATTTGTGATTTTAAATTGTATTTTTAAGCTACTGTGTAAAATTAGCATATTTGTGTTTTTATGTTTTTTTATGTTTTAAAGGATTAAAGTTTAGAAAAAGTTAGGGTTTAATGTTTTAAAAGGTTTAGGGTTTACTATTTTAGGTTTAAAAGTTGAATTAGGGTTTTATGCTTTAAAATTAGGGTTCTCGGGTGATTTGTTGAATTAGGGTTTAAAAAAGACAATTTGATGATTTCATGATGTTTTATAAATTTAAACACGCGGATTGAAGATTTTATAAGTAGAAAATATGTTTTTGAAGGCTTTTGAATGAAATAGAACCTAATTTAAAAATTTGAAAGAAACAGAATCAAGTTTTGGTTTTGTTAAAGAATTTGTTCAATTAGGGTTTTGAGACTTTTGAAGAAGCAAAAAATAATAATTTTAAATCTTTTTGGAAAATAAAGTAATTTATTAGTGTTTTAATCTTGGAAAAATTAAATTAAGGTTCTAAAGTTTTTGATTTAAAAAACCTTAATTTCATAGGTTTGCTACTATGAAAACATAAATCAAAAAGAATTTAACATACCTTCTTTTGTTGATTCCTCCAAAAACAATTCTTCTTAGATGAACTAGCTCCAAAGACAAGCCTTTGTTGCCTTTGAATTGCTTAATTCGTGTTGCTGCTACTTTTAAAAATCACTTGAATTGAGTTTCCCTTTTCCTTCATTGATTTGGTTTCCAAAAATCAAGCTACTGCCTCTTTTTTTTTCCTCCCCAATTTGGTTCTATTGGTCCTTATTTATAATGGTTTTAGGTTGTTTATTCCTAACTATACATGGCAAGTAATATTAATAAAAAAAAGAAATTAAAACCTAATTGGATTAGGTTTCAAAAAATTTGCGTCGAAAAATTTTGCGCTGGCAAAAACTGCGGCAGCCGGGCCCGTGGCTGGGGCCAGTGGGCGTGCCAGCCCGCAGGAAATTCCTGCGGGAAGTTATTTCGCCTGCAGGAATTTCCTGCCGGTGAGGTGCTGGGCCTACGGGCGTGCCGCCCGCAGGAAATTCCTGCGGGCAAAACGCCCACGGGCCCGCATGACTGCTTTTCGCTGCCGATTTTTTTCGACTCCGATTTTATTTTTATTTTTATTTTTTTATTTTTATTTGTTTATTTTCATTTTTTATTAATTAAAATTAGATACTAAAGCAAAAATTATTTAACAAAAATTATTTTGGGCTAATTAGACAACAAAAATCATTTTGGACTAAATAAAACATATTGGACCGGATTGAGTCAAAAATTAAGGGTCTACAGTTTGCCCCCTGCTTGAATGATCTGAAACTTAAGTGAAAGAGAGTGAAAAGCAATAAGACTTAATTTTTGAGATGGTGATTTAAATTTGTTTTGGGTACTTGGACCCAAGATTGATTGAATTTGGGTACTTGGACCCGGGATTGGGTACTTGGACCCTAGATTAGGTACTTGGACCTGAGCTTGAATTGATTTTGGGTACTTGGACCCAGGATTGATTTGATTTGGGTACTTGGACCAGAGAATGGGTACTTGGACCCGAGATTGAGTTTGACTGACCTTTTATCATTTGAGAAGTCTGACTGCTCCGGCTGTTTTATGCATTGTGATTCTTCACCATCAAAATGGATCTTCACCCTTTGAGATCGGGTCTTCACCCTTAAAAATGGATCTTCGTCCTTTGAGATCGGGTCTTCACCCTTGAAAATGGATCTTCATCCTTTGAGATCGGGTATTCACCCTTAAAAAATGGATCTTCATCCTTTGAGATCGGGTCTTCACCCTTGAAAATGGATCTTCATCCTTTGAGATCGGGTCTTCACCCTTGAAAATGGATTTTCATCCTTTGAGATCGGGTCTTTACCCTTGAAAATGGATCTTCATCCTTTGAGATTGGGTCTTCACCCTTAAAAATGGATCTTCATCCTTTGAGATAGGGTCTTCACCCTTAAAAATGGATCTTCATCCTTTGAGATCGGGTCTTGACCCTTGAAAATGGATCTTCATCCTTTGAGATCGGGTCTTCACCCTTAAAAATGGATCTTCATCCTTTGAGATCGGGTCTTCACCCTTGAAAATGGATCTTCATCCTTTGAGATCAGGTCTTCACCCTTGAAAATGGATCTTCAACCTTTGAGATCGGGTCTTCACCCTTGCTTCAGCTCTTTTAGCTGGATTGGTCCTTTGTCTTTTGCACCTTCATTCTTTAGAGAGTTCTATTGTTCCATTCTTTTGTTCTTTCTTTTTGCAAAGATTTAGCTATTTTTAATTGGACCTTATATCCTCTCCTTGCCCCCCTGTGTGGCAAAATATTTGTAAGTGAGTTTAAAAATATTTGGTATATAAACTCAAAAAATTGAAAAGGAGAAACTTTGTCTCCTGTGTAGGCTCAAACCAAAGATTTTATCCATGCAAGCTTCGATTGATGTTTTTTCCATCTTGTTCTTCACATAAGCATGCATTTCTTCTCTTTGCAAGATTACTAGAGCTTTCTCAAGCAATGGGCTTTCTATGCCCCCCCTGATTTGATATCTTCTTTTGATTGCTTGCTGTTCATTTTGAGAAGGAATAGACAACACAAGACAAGAAAGTGCGATGTGACATGCTCGTGTATGCATGATATGCATGAATAATACTTACAGTTGTTCCATAGACTCACAAACCGAGGTGATCAACAGAAGTGTTCTCATTGGTTCTGTTTTGATGCTTGTTCAAGTCTTGCATTGGAATGATCGAAAGCTTTTGCATTTGTGGTTTTCATCTTCAAGATGTTGAAAACATGAGTGGTGGAGACCCTGAGCAGCAGAGTCAGGGATGCATCCATTTCCAATTATGTTTCAGCATGTCAATTGGCAGCTTGCCAATAATCATTTCCTTTGCCCAATATGTCCTTTTGAGGTTCAACATACTTCCCTTAACTTGAAGGCTTTGTATGACAAAACTTTTTTTTTTTTGAATTTTGATTTTGAAATCAAATGTTGGCTTTGCCAAATTAATGTCAATGTACCTCAGGACTTGATTTCCAAATTAACATATCTATAACATGACAACCCTAGTTACCGTACTAAACTCGGGAATCATTTCTATTTAAGTAAGAACTGTTGCATTTCAGATAGGCACATACACATTACTTGGCCAAAGGTCTCATTTGAGTTTAAATATTGTCTATCTCATATGCATGCTTATTCAAACTATCTCCACTAATAGATTCTATCTACCAAGAGAGATCAACAGGTCTTTGATAGGCTTGAAATGGGGTCTATAAGGGACACGGGTTTAAATGAAGGCCATTTTGAGATTGGAGCTGGTGTGACACAAAGGACAAACCTTCACACTACAAATTTCTTGTTTGAACTTTAGGCAGTTGGGAGCAATCTTGCTAGACTCCAAATTCTTTCTATCTTCTTTGCATTAATTTGGATCTTGATTAGGATAGTTTTTGCCCTTGCAAAAAGGTTTGGTTCCCAAATTCGTTTCTTTTCTTCTTCTCCCTTTTCTTTATTTCTTACTCTTCCCTATCATTTTGTCCTTCTTCCTTATAGGACTGTCAAGTACAGAACTTTCAAGAATTGGATGGTCTTTCTCCTTTTCCTCTGATTTTGATTGAATCCTTGGTTGGATTGGACTAATTCAAGTCAAACTGTCCAAATGGAAGCCTTTTGCTGCTTAGGTAAAAGAGAACTCAGTTGGCTTTTTGAACCATTTTGGGTTTTCTTTTTTTTTTCTTTTTCTTTTCTTTTTCCTTTTTTGTTTTCTTTTCTTCTCTCTTCTCTTTTTTTTTTGTTTTTTTGTTTTTTTTTATTTTTTTTTTGTTCTAGCTCAAACAGAGTTGTTTTGTTTGTACCAACTTGGGCTTCCAATAATGGATGAGTGGAGTAACATAAATCTTCTTTAATAGGGATAAATCATTTGTTAATCTAATGTTGATGTTGTCTTGATATATTGGAGACATTAAGGGAACTTCAACTACCCTTAAGGTTTTGAGAACATCAACTATCCTTATGGTTTTGAGAACTTCAACTATCTTCATAGTCTTGACTATTCATTTCTTTCTTTGATCTTCTTGCCTTTTCACCTTTGTGATCTTAAGACTTGTCAAAAATATCACAACAGCTTAAGGTAGGTTGTTGAGGTTATATGCCAATGAAAGGAAAGCTAAAATTTTATGAAGGCTCAAAGAGACAACTAGGGATTGATATTTAATTGGGTGGATACTAGTTGTTGGCTAATCAAACAATGCTTAGATCATCTCTCCCTTAAATAAGCAGAGTTCAATTTTGCCTTGAAAGTTTGTCAAAGCATGTTCTAAGACTGACTAAGACCTAGACAAAGATAATTATGCAGGAGCCCTCTCTAAGTAAGCATACACAACTCAATGCTATAGAGCAATTCCCTCACCTAGTAAAGTCATTCAAGTCATGATGCATAGATATATTAATTCATGAACATCAAGCTAGATTCCTCATTGGTTGAGCATCAAAATGAACAAAGACCAAAAATAATTTAAATTTAAAAAACACAATAGTTCTAAAATATTAAAGAAAGTAAGATTGAAAAGCAACATTCAAGCTAAGGAAAGTTCATTGAGTTAGACTTCTTTTCCTTTCACATCTTCAATATTTCCATATTGAAAGGATGATAAAACAAAGTCTTCTTCCAATCCTTTTCCCACCATGAAGGTTGCTGGTGGTGGCACTCTGTTGAATATTAGAAATGGATTATCTTTGGTGTTGGGCTTGTCCGGCTCGGGCAACTTGCCATTATCAATTAAATTCTGAATCTCATGCCTCAACTTCATGCAATTGTCCATTTCGTGTCCAAGCCTTTGATGGAATTGGCAAAATGCATTAGTATCGAAGTTAGGTGGAAGAGGATTAGGCAAAGGATGAGGAGTCAAGGGTTGTAACAATCCCTTCTTTTGTAGCTTATTAAGAATCCAAGATAGTGGCTTCCCTAATTCTGAAAATTACCTCATTCCTCCTTGACTAGCGGCATTAACATCAACTTCTTTTTGTGTGCTTTGATTGCCCGACTGGTAGTTCCCTTTCTCATTCCTTTTTATTGAAAAGCGATTCTTCTCCCTTTCCCACTCTTCAATTTGTAGACCAGCTTGGAGAAGATCTTTGAAATCACGTATGAGTGTATGAGACATCCTCTCATGAAGATTAGGCAACACCCCTCTCACAATCATCCTTATTTGATCGGATTCATCGGGCCTCTTCTTGAGTAAAGCAGCCTTGTTTCTCCATCTCTTGACATAATCTACAAAATTTTCATTTGGCCGTTGCCTAATGGACTCAACTTCCATTAAGGTAACTTCCATTTCAACATTGTATCCATATTGTTGGATGAAGGCTTTGTAAAGTAGATCCCAACTCTTTTGTGTTCCATCATCTAAGGTATTGAACCAATTTTAGACAGCAGGATCCAATGAGAGCATGAAGTACCTTAGAGTTTGAGCCTTAGTAGCTCGGGCAGATTGCATGGCAGTGATATACTGCTTCACATGGAGATGAGGATTTCTAGTGCCATTATACTTTGCAAAAGATGGCATCTTGAACTTGTATGGGACCTCTTCATCTAGCTCAAATAATTTGTCAACTTCGGACATTTCTTCAGTTTTCAGCTTTTTCTCAAATTTCTTTTCTAAATCAGCAATCATCTTTTCAATATCAGATGTCTCGGTCTTTTCAATAGTTGTCTTCTCAACAACCTTTGGCTCCTTTTTGTCTTGAAGATCTTGGTAGTATTGAGCCCAATCATCATCATCAATGATCACCTTCTCATCATCACAAGCCACTTCATTAACTTTCGTCTTCCCTTTGTCCTTTGGCTTCTTAGTGCTAGCAGAAGTCTCGGCATGATTCTCCAAGATTGCAGTCAATTAGTTCCTCATGGTCTCAGCTAGGGCCTCTTTTATTTCTTCCATCTTGGCATTGAGGGCTTCATCCACCATTCTTTGAATTTGTTCGGGCTCCATTGTTCTTGGTGAGCAAGTGATTAAGTCGTTGTTAGATATCTCGTCTCCGGCGTAGGTCAGATTGTAAGCTTTTGAACTATCGTAATCCAGGGCTGTGAGCCAGAGAGGATTAATGATATGAGATGCATGTATGCATGTATACATAAACAATAGACAAACAAGGACAAATTAGGATGTTCCTTCCAACCTTATAACATTCACACACGAATGGCGAGTCTCTTTTCCTAGGTATATGGTTAACCAAAATACCAACATGGGGTACTTTGCTTTCGAATAATTCCCTCAGACGTTTCAACCAATAGTTATATCCTTGAAAATGGAAATCAATCCATGATAATTCCCATTAATTAGGTTTTAATCCATTCAACCAACCAAAGTAGCTTTTATGTTATATTGGATTAAAACAAAATTAAGAGGTTTATCATAGATAGATTTCTCACTTGAAAAAGGTAACTAATGATTCATGCCAAAAACCAGCCCATAGTTAATTTATTCTTAGTATAAACTAGGCCCACAATTGATTTTTAGTATTTCATGATTGACCTAAATATTTTTGCAAGCTCTTTGTAAGAAAATGTTGGGTGAAAATAGTTTTGTTCCTAAGCCCATTGTAAAAGATTTTAGAAAAATGGATTTTGGGCTTAGTATTTGGGCCATGGGCCAAAGAATTTATTTATTTATTTTTAGAAAAAGTCTTATGTCCAAAGACCATCTTGAAAAATTTTAAAAATAGTTTTGGTCTTTTGGATTTTAGAGAAAAGTTTATTTTGTGCTTACAATATACTTAGGTCATATTAGAAAAAGAACAAACCAAATAGGCCATGATTTAGACTAAGATAAACTAACCATAGTCAAACAACATGCATTTGGGGTAAAACCTAAGGAAAGTAACTAGGCCAATTACATGAGCTTTAGTCTGTGGTTAAAAAGGCTTAGGTTCCCATAGCAAGTATATACCAAATGGTACGAGGCTATGAGTGGTTATGCCATGCTTGATCTCCATACCTTGAGTGAAAGTATGGTATCCCTTACATAACACAACACGGGTAACATGGGCGTCCTAACTCACGAACACGATGCAAACTAAGATGATGCAATGGATAATATCATTATAAGAAAGAATAGAATAATATAAAGACCAACGGAATCAACTTCTCTTATCCCCAGTGGAGTCGCCACTGTGAGCTGGGATTTTCGCCCCCACTCCCGGTGGAATGGTTCTTGCGACTTCGGCACTGTTTATGCTCGGGGCCTTAGAGAACACGGACCTAAGTCCGGAGAAAATGGAGTCACCACCGGGACGAGCCGGGAAAAAGAAAGGGGTGGATGACTCGATTCCTAAGGAATCCCCAACCCCTTAATGGGTTCGAAAAGTTGGGTACGTGTGGGGAAGGTGAGAAATGGCCCATCACCCCCACAACGCCCGGTTCATTGGAACCGGCCTCCTTTACAGGTCTTAATATTATAAAATTCTTAAATATAACAATATTATCCATACTACACACAATAAAAGAAAGCATCATTATATTAAAATCAAAGCAATGTCCAAACGAAACAAAACAAATAAATGGACACCAATCCAAGGATGGAAACATGTCCTTACATCACATGCCTAGATAGGACACCCACCAAAAGGTAGAAACATGCCCTTTACATAAGTTCTAAAATAGAAAAGCAAATTAAATTACATGATGTTTAAAAAATAAGGTACCCACCAAGTGGAAACATACCTCTTACAACTTTTGGAAATCTAAATTGATTAATAAAAGTAAATAATCATTCATCAAAAGTATTTAAATATCAATAAAATAAACATCCATCCATGATAAATTAAATAAATCAAGTATTGAAATTAAATAGATTAAAGCATAAGAGATAAATCAAGGTATAAGTAAATATGGAATTGAATAAAGCAAATAAAAGTTCAATTATAGCTACTGTGACTTTTTATGGAATTAAAATAGATTAGGGTTTTATATTTTAAAAGGTTGGTAAGACTCTTTGATTAACCAAATTAAGGTTTGAATGGTGAAATCATGAAACTAGGGTTTTAGACACTTTAAAGTACTTTGATTTGTGATTTTAAATTGTATTTTTAAGCTACTGTGTAAAATTAGCATATTTTTGTTTTTATGTTTTTTTATGTTTTAAAGGATTAAAGTTTAGAAAAAGTTAGGGTTTAATGTTTTAAAAGGTTTAGGGTTTACTATTTTAGGTTTAAAAGTTGAATTAGGGTTTTATGCTTTAAAATTAGGGTTCTCAGGTGATTTGTTGAATTAGGGTTTTAAAAAGACAAGTTGATGATTTCATGAGGTTTTATGAATTTAAACACACGGATTGAAGATTTTATAAGTAGAAAATATGTTTTTGAAGGCTTTTGAATGAAATAGAACCTAATTTAAAATTTTGAAAGAAACAGAATCAAGTTTTGGTTTTGTTAAAGAATTTGTTCAATTAGGGTTTTGAGACTTTTGAAGAAACAAAAAATAATAATTTTAAATCTTTTTGGAAAATAAAGTAATGTGTTAGTGTTTTAATCTTGGAAAAATTAAATTAAGGTTCTAAAGTTTTTTTATTTAAAAAACCTTAATTTCATAGGTTTGCTACTGTGAAAACATAAATCAAAAAGAATTTAACATACCTTCTTTTGTTGATTCCTCCAAAAACAATTCTTCTTGGATGAACTAGCTCCAAAGACAAGCCTTTATTGCCTTTGAATTGCTTAATTCGTGTTGCTGCTGCTTTTAAAAATCACTTGAATTGAGTTTTCCTTTTCCTTCACTGATTTGGTTTCCAAAAATCAAGCTACTGCCTCTTTTTTTTTCCTCCCCAATTTGGTTCTATTGGTCCTTATTTATAATGGTTTTAGGTTGTTTATTCCTAACTATACATGGCAAGTAATATTAATAAAAAAAAGAAATTAAAACCTAATTGGATTAGGTTTCAAAAAATTTGCGTCGAAAAATTTTGCGCTGGCAAAAACTGCGGCAGCCGGGCCCGTGGCTGGGGCCAGTGGGCGTGCCAGCCCGCAGGAAATTCCTGCGGGAAGTTATTTCGCCTGCAGGAATTTCCTGCCGGTGAGGTGCTGAGCCTACGGGCGTGCCGCCCGCAGGAAATTCCTGCGGGCAAAACGCCCACGGGCCCGCATGACTGCTTTTCGCTGTCGATTTTTTTCGACTCCGATTTTATTTTTATTTTTATTTTTATTTTTTAATTTTTATTTGTTTATTTTTATTTTTTATTAATAAAAATTAGATAATAAAGCAAAAATTATTTAACAAAAATTATTTTGGACCAATTAGACAATAAAAATCATTTTGGACTAAATAAAACATATTGGACCGGATTGGGTCAAAAATTAAGGGTCTACACATGGTTTGGTCATCAAAGAAATTGCAGCATTACTTTCAGTCTTATAGTGTGTAAGCGATTTACATGTTGGATCTAGTTAAATACTTGAGGGAGACGCCTTCTTTTATTGGGAAGTATGGCCGGTGGTTGATAATCTTAGAAGAATTTAAAATTGAATATATAACCAGGAAAACAATTAAAGAAAAAGCAGTAGCAGAATTCCTAGCCGAACAACCATTGCCTGAAAGTGAGGAAGTAACTTTTAAATTTCCAGATTAACACTTGAGGGCCATAGAAGTACAAGAATATAAGATGTACTTTGATGGAGCTATGAATAGGAAGGGAGCTAGATTAGGAGTCATATTAGAATCACCCGAAGAAGAACTCATCCCCTTATCTAAGAAATTAAAATTCACGGTAACTAACAATATGGTGGAATACGAGGAATGCATCTTTAGCTTGGAAACCTTGATGATTATGAGGATTGATAGAGTATGGGTTTTTTGTGATTCATTTCTGGTAATATCCTAAACAAATGGAGAATGAGATTTAAAGGAAGAGAAGTTGAAACCATACCATGATTACTTAACCATAGTAAGGAGAAGTTTCAAAGATTGTAGGTTCTCACACCTACCTAGAAAAGAAAACCAAATGGCTGATGCTCTAGCTATACTAGTTTTGTTAGGGGAGGATTCTATTAAATTATTCCTTAAACCTCTAATTTTGACCAGCTCATCAACTTTTTGCTATGAGTATGAAATGATCATGGAGATTGGCATAGATCACGATGCATGCTATGATACCATTAAGTAGGGGTGTACACGGGCCGGGTCGGGCCGGGTTTGACCCCGGCCCGAAGCCCGGCCCGAGATTTTTCGGGCTGCAGTTTTGCAGCCCGTGGCCCGACCCGAAGCCCTGTCGGGCCGGGCCACTTAGGGCCTGGCCGGGCCTGACCGGTTTCGGGCCGGGTCGGGCCGGTACGATTTTTTTTAAAATTTAAAAAAAATAATTTTTTTTTTACAAATTTTAATAAAATTTACTTATAAATATTATTTTAAAAATTTATTATACTAAATTATATTTAATAATATATAAATTATTATATAATTTTTTATATATAATATTTTAAAAAAATAAATTATCAAAAAATAAATTTTAAAAAAATTAAAAAATATAAAAAAAATAAATATCTCGGGCCGGCCCGAGATTTTTTATCCCAACCCGAGGCCCGACCCGAGCTGGGCTCGGGTTGGATTTTGAGGCCCGTGGCCCGACCCTAGCATGGGTTCGGGCAGGCCCAACCCGGCCCGAAACCCTTCGGGCCGGGCCGGGTTGGTCGGGCCACGGGCCCAATGAACACCCCTACCATTAAGTAGTTCTTAAAAAGTCAAGATTATTTACCGGGGGCAATAAATGAAGAAAGAAGAGCTATGAGGCAATGGTCTTTGCAATACAGCACTTTTCAAAGGGAGTTATACCGAAGATGGCTAGATGGGGGTACATTTGAGATGTTTAAGGAAGTCTGAAGTTGAACAGATCATGTCAGAAGTACATGCAAGGACTTGTGAGCCTCACATGAATGGTCTAGCTTTAGTTAAGAAGATAATTCGACAAGGCTACTATCGACTGACTATGGAAAGGGATTGTATTAATTTTGTGTGGAAGTGTCAACAATACAAGAGCTATATGGAAATTTGAATCATTTACCTCCCAAAGAGTTGCATTCTATATCATCACCTTGGTCATTCGCAGCTTGGGAAATAGACATTATTGTGGAGATACATTCAACGGCTTCAAATGGTCACCGTTACATAGTATAACAGTTGATTATCTTTCAAAGGAGATGTTAAGGATTTGTTTGCCAAGTATTGAATTAATCACCATCGATTCTCCCCATATATACCAGACACTAATGGTGCAGTGGAGGCAGCCAACAAGACAATTAAGTAGATTCTTTCCAAGATGATCAAGACATACAAAGACTGGTCTAAAATGCTTTCATTTGTTTTATGGGGGGTACAGGACAAGTGTTCAGACTCCGACTGGAATGACGCTATTTCGTTAGTTTATGGGATGGAGGCAGTGTTATCTATTGAAGTCGAGATCAAATTCCTAAGGGTAGTCTTAAAAGCCAAGCTACCAGAGACAAAATGGATATTAAGCAGATACACGCAGTTGGCTTTATTGGAAGAAAGAAGGCTAAAAGCATTGTAACATCACCAACTTTACCAAATAAAGGTAGCCCAAGCTTACAATAAAAGAGTTCATGCTAAAAGACTTAAAGTTAATAATCTAGTGCTTAAACAATGTAAAGCCAATGTCTTAGATCCAAGAGAAAAGTTCAGACCGAGCTGGGAAGGGCCTTATGTTGTGAAAGATTTAATGAAGGTATGGTCAAGTTAGCAGACATAGATGGAAACGAGTTCAACGAACTAGTGAACATTGACAGGCTAAAGAAATTCTATGTTTAAAAAAATAAAAAGAAAAAAAGTTAATAAATAAGGAAGCTCACTAGGTTGAAAACCCGAAAGGGTGACTTAAGCAAAAAATAGAGCATCCCACTAGTTCTAAAAATTTGAAAGGGTAGGCTAAGCAATAATTAGAGCTAAAAATTGAGAGAAAATTGTTAACTAGAAAACCTGAATAGGCTGATTGGCGACAGGAGTGATTTTGTGTATGCTTGCTTTATGTTTATGGTTATTCCCAATTTAATGAAACAGAGTTAATAATAAAATTGTTATATGTGCACCATTTTGAATACAACCAGACGGATAAAATAAATTGCATAATAGCAAAAAGTGATGACAAATCATGATAAAAAAATATCTTTCATTCTAACATTATTTTATCTATTTAAAGATTGATAAATTGCAAAATTTATGGAAGCCAGTAAGTATAACGTGCAGCAAGTGGAACTTACATTAGATATGTCCAGATGGTAATCAGGCTGATCTTCCACCAAGGCACCAACCAACAAACATTGATAATAGCTCTTGAGTTGGTCCACTAGACCCACTCAGCATATGAAGAAGCAAGATGGAGAAGTTTTCTTACAGAATGGTGTCGGGATAAGTATCTTGAATGATCTACAGTTGGGGCGTCAAGCAAGAAAAAAGTGTTCCTATAGCCAAATCTGGAGAGAAGGAGTTATTTAAAAAAAGAAGAAGAGAAAGTCCATTAGGTTGAAAACCCACGAGGGCGGCCTAGGCAAAAATTAAGGCAGTTCACTAGTTTTGAAAATCAGCAAGAGCGGACTAGATAAAAATTAGGACCAAAATAAAATAATAATAAAGCTTGCTAGTTTTAAAAATCCTCAAGTGCGGGCTAAGCAAAAATTAGAGTAAATAAATAAAATATCATCTAAATTGAAAACCCAAAAGTGCAGTTTAGGTAATTTCCTAAAGCAGCAAGGGACTTCCACTCAACCTTCTTAAAGAACCAGTCTTGAATTGATCCAACCCAACCTGGGTTTCCTCTAAAATCAGAGGTATTGGTGAAAATTCTCGCTCCATTTGGTTCACGATTCTAATACTCGTGGATCAAAATCCCCATCAGAAGAAACAAGCAAAAATTGACTAAGCAAACATAAGTAGAACATGCATCCCCATGCCTTGGTAGGAGCCAAGTAAATTAATCAAAGGACCAAGTAAAATTTTCTCACTTCAGGTTAGTTGAAGAACTTCAGGTTTTGATATCTGGAATAGAATTTGCATTTTCTGATGAGAGTTGAAAGACAATATGAGCAATGCTATTTGATGATCACTCAAATATCCAAGTATAGCTTCAAATTCTTCAATCACGGGACACAGCTCGAAATTGTCAACTTTAAAAGTCTTAGATTTTAAATTCCAAAAAGAAGCTATAGCATGCAAGAAGGATTGATTCAATTTGATGTTTTAGAAAAATTTCAAAGTATTAATTTGAGACTAAGATATTTGTTGCCAATGTATAGCTTCAATGCTTTTAAACAATTTTCTCATCTTCTTTAAATTCTTCTCAGTCATATTGTTAATATTGAATCGTTGTTCCGTCAAAGATTAAAATTGCTATTTGCAATACTATAGAAGTTAGTTGTATTGAGCAGTTGAATAGTCATGCACGAAGTCAAAGTTGAAGGTTTAAATAAAAAAAGTTGGGTAAGCAAATCAGTGTGGGTTTTGGATTATGAAACAAGAATAGAGAAGAAATTGTACCAAGTGAGACAAATTCGGGTTTGGTAAGGAAAATCATAATCCATGTCGAATTCACTTGATTGAATTCATCATGGACCCTGTTTAAGTTTAAAAAAAAGGTGTAAAAAAAGTTAAGTTAAAAAAAGTCAAAAGAAAAAGTACTTATTATTTAATTGAGTATTATTACATGTACATTAATAGACAAATTACAATATCATTGGGAAGGAGGAGGTGGTCTATAATCAAATAGTGCCCTAAAAAATTCATTACCTGAAGGAGGAGGAGAAATCTCGCTATCATCGGTCTGAGGTCCCCTTGATGAAGAAAAGGCACAAGAATCTCTAAAGCCTTGAAACCGAAAGTCTCGAAAGTTCTTCTTTGACTGACTATACAGATCTTCAAAATATGCAGCATTTTAATGGTTGGCACCCAGCTCTCGGTGGTTAGCTACTAACTCTTCTTGTAACTTCTTATTTTGTTCCTCGAGCATCCATTGTGAGCCAAAAAAGGAAAAGGTAAAAACATGCATAATCATGCATATATATAGCATAAATAAATGTGAAATAGGATTGTAGATAAGGTAATTCAAGTTGAAACCTTGAGGATAGGATGATGCATCAGCATAAAGAGGAGGTGCCGCAGAAGAAGTGAATGGAGAAAATTACAGTTGAACCGGAGAAGCATAAGGAAGTCCAACCTCATGATCAAATGAATCGGCAGCCTATAATATTCATAAAGAGTTGGAACAAATTAAGAGGAAGCAATTGTGGATAATGTGTTTGCATTTACCTTAAAAATGTTGGCTCTGGAATCACCACAAAGATGGGAGTAGGACTCTCCCCTCTTATTCTCTTCTTCTCCTTCTTCTTCTTTCTCTTTTCTTTTTCTTCGACTTATTCTTCTTCTTCCTCCTCCATGTCTTCTTCTTCTTCACCATCATTTCCCCCTTCTTCTTATTCCCTTTCTTTTTCTTCTTCCTCCATGTCGTCTTCTTCATCATCATTATTTGCCCCTTCTTCTTCTTCTTCTTCTTCTTCTTCAAAAAGTCCTCGGACACCAGCAGAAAAAACTTCAAAAGTCGATCATGAATAAATTGGACATATGACTCAGTGGGTGATAAAAGATAAGATTCAATACCATATCCACTCTGAGCAAGCACCCAAAAGTTTTTCGGCATGGATGTGATGTCCAATATGTATGCTGGAATATCCCTAGGAACCCTCCATTGCTTAGGGCTAAGGAACCAGTTGTACACCCTTTCACCAAGGAATCAGCCACTAGAAACTGGACCGGCAATGACTTTATGAGGAGTTTGTAAGGGCAGTGCAACATTCATTGACGAAGTTCAGTTGGCTCGCTTGCCAGGCTACCACCAAGCAATAACCACCTATAAAATTACAAAGAAAGGTAAGTTAATTTCTGCATAGATTTTAATAGATACTAATTTTCTTTTTACCTGATCCCAAGTCAACTGACTCAAGTGATAGTATTGAGAATACAAATGATGAGAGCCAGGCACAACTATACGGTCTAATAACCAAAAGTTCAGCCTAGGATACTTGACCTTTTCTCGAGAAATACCAAGTACCTTCACCAGATTATGCTCATATGCCCACACCTATAAAGACAATGAGTGGCATATTCATGCTAGTCCTTTATTTGAATCAACAATTGGTGGGAATTAATACCTCAGCAACAACCATTTAGCCTGTAAATGATCTTTTCTTCTGGCATAGTTTGCCAAACCCGTGGTACATGCAAGAAAGCCCAGCCTCTCCCCAGCCATATTGCGATACAAGGTGTAAATTAGTAGGAGCCCGTAATACTGACAGGTGGACCATAGACTCAGTACTACACAAAATGGTCCATCTCAGCAAATATAGTAAGAACCCTTGAGCATACTTTTTCAGTCATTTCTCCATGAATCGGTTGGGCATAGTTCACCCAATATTCCCCTATCGGTTAGTATTTTATCTTGAATGGCTCTTTTAATGCGGGTTCCATGCCTATTAGTTATCAAATTTCATCGTGTGTCAAGATATTATCAGTAAAAGGGACTGGGATCTTATGACATTGTGTAATACCCCTATACCCCATATACGCATACTACATACAACCACATCTGTAATATATATATACCGAATACAGGAGTGTCACAGTTTATATTAAACAGACCAATCTTTCTGCAAAAGCAATAATATGAGAAAACTGAAAACATTCAAGTTATATTGTAAAACATACCAGATAAAATATTTATTTATTATGCAGCGAATAATGTAGCGGTATTAAATACATATACATCAAAATCAATATTTACAAAATATAAAGTTTATATATGTTTGGTAGTTTGTCTCTGATCTTTAAGTCCACAATTAACACTTCAAAAGCCTAGATTCAACTCGGTCTAGCTGAACTCTCTGGTTCTACCCTGTCACCTGCGCGATGAACCACAATCGCGCTAAGCCATAGGCTTAGTGGTATAAACCACAATAACAATATGCTTTAATGTAATGCCAATGTCATACATTCAAATATTATAAACAATTCACATAAGGATATCATATTTCAAAACCTTACATTAAATTTTATTATTCATTTGTTTCACCATTCATGGTTCACATTTAAACAAAGACAAGCATGGGCCCAAAAGAAATTAATATGCCATTCAACTTTCAGAGTCAATGTTTTGGTTCAATTATCACATTTATCATCCCATCTACGCTTCAAGGATTAGGCCCAACCAAGCTTCAAGGGGAGCGAAGCATGCTAAGCATCAACCCAACTTGGCTTCAAGGACCAAACCCAACCCAGCTTCAAGGGTTTGTAACATCCCAACTAGGCTTCAAGGACTAGACCCAACCAAGCTTCAAGGGGAGTTAAGCATGCTAAACTTCAACCCAACTTGGCTTCAAGGATCAAGCCCAACCCAGCTTCAAGGGATTGTTACTATTAGGCATGCCACCAACAACAAAACTCTGAAAATTGAATAACACATTAGACACACAATTCATTCATTATTTCATTATCAATTCCATTCTCATTTTCTCATAATCATCTAGGCAATCATGCCCCAATTATGTCATTTGCATCATTATAGCCAACAACACTGGCTCACATCTCATCATTAGAGTATACATAACCAATTGCATTGTACATATAATTTGAATGATCATCATATTTTTCACATTATGCAAATCATAGCATTAATCAAATGTATCAACAATGTAATAGATTACTTAACACATTTACAACTAAATGTGTTAAGTCCCAAAGTCATGTAAATGTATGCAATAATGTAGGGTTTGTACTTACTTCCGGAGCAATTCACACAACACCAAACTCCTCTTCCAAGAATCCTTCAACACTTGGTTTAGAGCAACTCAATCTCTTCAAAACCTAATCTAAAAGGGATGATACATACTTACTTAGAGATACACATGAGATAATATGGATAAGAACCAATTAGGGCAAACTCTACACATGACACGCTTAACAACACGGGTGTGTCCCTGGTCGTGCCCTAAATCCACAACACATAATCTTTGACACGCTCAGTGACATGGGTGTGTCACTGGCCGTGTCAATCCTCCCCCTTAACACAGTAGCTATGACACGCTCAGTGACATGGGCATGTCATTGGACGTGTCAATCCACCAACATCACAATAGCTATGACATGTCAGTGACATGGGCGTGTCACTGGACGTGTCAATGCTACTATAACACAGAAGCTGTGACACGCTCAGTGACATGGGTGTGTCACTGGTCATGTCACCCATCCAGAAAATAGAACCATTGACACGCCCAAAGAATTGGCCGTGTTTATGGGCGTGTCAGGCCAAAAATCTTGATTCCGATAACAATAACACCACATCTAACAAACCTCTTTCTTTTACCGTCTTCCACTCCAAACAAACTTAACCAAACACATCAATAAACCATAATAACTTGCAAAAACACCAAAACAACTCAATACATACATCAAACACAAATCACAACCATCACATACACAAAACACAACACTTGCTCTTCCAACACCAAACTTAACCTTTCCTTCAACCAAATCCCAAAATCAACACCAATAAGATCAAACACTCTCAAATACACCAAAATCAGATATACACATACCATCAACAATCAAACACCAAACTCAAAACACAAACTTAAAAGAAAACCAAGGAATCAAGTGGAAAACTTACCAAAAGTGATGAAAACCCTTAGAATTCCAACTTGATCACTTGAAACACCCTTCAATCTTGAGTTTGGATGAGCAAAATCTCTCTTTACTCTCTTGATATGGTGGTAGCAGGCCAAACAAAGAAAGAAGAAGAAGAAGATGAAGAAAGAAGAGTAAAGTCAACATAATAACCACTCTTAACCACTCAATCTTCTCTTTAAATCTCAACCAAGCAATTTTAATAATATAATATATAAATATCCACTTCCACTTAACTCAATTTCCATTTTAAAAATAATTAATAACTCTCCTTTTGACCTTAATTAAATGTTGACTTGTATATGTTGTATATATCTCTATATATACAACATATACACACTCCTCTTTCCTTTCTTATCTTCCCACTTAGACATATATACAATTATCATTTAATCCAATTTCAACAATAATCATTCTAAAAATTTTAGGGTATAGTTTGGGATATTACACATTGGATGCCGATTATGGTAGAAAAATTAATCGGGATGGTCGTCATTTTCCCCACTAGCAAATGAAAAGAATGGGTGGTGTCCATTCACCCTTCTGCAAGTGCCTGGATCATTCTTCTATCTATTTGGAATCCTTGCAACGACAGTTGCAGAATGAAATTTTCAAAGTCACAATTCTGCATCATTTTTTCACTCAAGAGGGCACTTGATTATACCCTTGGCGGACCCTGTAGACGCAACCTTCGCTATGAACGTCACAATCGTCGTGTCATCACATAACAAGTAAGTCATTAATAGGTAAGTAAAAAAAAAGCTACAAAAATTTATTTTTAGCACTTTAATAATTTTTATATTTGGCTAATTTTTAAATAAATACAAAAAATAAAAAATAAAAATATTATTATTATTTTAAGGGTTGTTTACTTTTAATTTTGTTTTATGGCATATTAATTGTTATGCCTAATTATTTTTCTATTAGTCAATTTAGTTGCACTAAAAATCATGTTCTATTAGGTAATTAAATTGTAGAAAAACAATGCTTACCTTAGTTTTATCACCTAAACTACAATGTAGCTGCATCCCAGCTAATAAAGAGACTCTTCCATGTTCGTGAATTTGGATATATATAAGAATCTTGGCATTTGAACGGGGTCCAGCCCTAGAAGAATGATGATTACTTGTCATTTGTGAAAAATGTGTTAATGATTTGGGAAGTTTAAAACTGAAGGATTTTTGAAGGCAAAAGAAGAATTTTGAAATTCTGGATGAAAGTAATAAATGCAATTAGATTGTGTTCATTTATATAGGGGATTGGCATGCTGAAGGACATAAAAGATAAGAACAAATTCAACAGTAAATTGTAAGAAATGAAAGCACGAATGAAAAAAAAAAGTACAGAATAAAGGAAAGAATATGGTTAGATTAAAAGAAATGGACGAATTCATTGACTGCACAGTATCTGCACAAATAATTAACCTTAATTACAAAGCACGAGTCACATGTGCACAGTGAATTGATATTTATTATGAGTGTCTAAAAATATTTTTTATAATAATTTTTTTTTCACTTAGGGGGCAAGGGTATATAGGTATCCGATGATGCAGAGAACTAAAAAATAGCCAAATTTTTTGTTGACTTTTAAAAATTAAATTTTACAGATATTGTGGATCCAGAACTTAAACCAACTCACGGGTCCAAAACTCGAACCAATCTATGGGTCCCGAACCTAAACTAATCTATGAGTCCGAAACTCAAACTAACTCACAAGTCCATAACCCGAACCAATCCATGAGTCTCGAACTCGAATCAATCCATGGGTCCAGAATCCAAACTAACTCAAGTGTCTAGAACCCAGATCAATCCATGGATCCAGAACCTAAACCAGCTCATAGGTCCAGAACCCAAACCAATCCATGAGTCTAGAATCAAAATTCGAGTCACGGATCTAGAACCCAAACCAATTCATGGGTCTAAAACCCAAATCAATTCATGGGTCTAAAACCCAAATCAATTCATGGGCCCATAACCCAATCCACCAAAGCAACTCTGATTTGTCTTTCTGAATTAGCTCAGAATATTCAAGATCAGCTCAAGACCTATTAAGACAAATTTCTTTTCACTCTCTAAATAAATTCTAGATTGTTTAATTAGAGATAAGATTGTAGACCCTTAATTTTGGCCTAGTTTAAATTCGATTCTATTTAAAAGGGGTGGATTAAGTTTGGTTTCAATAAAAAGGTCCAAATAAAATGCAGTCTAATTTTTAAATTCTGAATTAGATCTTGTCTAATGGTTTAATTAAAAGTTGAGCCTCTTTAAGAAAATTAGACTGGCGGTTTGGTTGGCCTTGTCCAATTCGATATGAGCAGCCACATAGGACAATTTGGTATGAGTTTGGCTTAATTTAGTGTTGTGCAAAAATTAATATCCTAATCAAGCTATAATTCATAAGCATTTGGATTAAGGAGCAAGAAGATGCCTTAATACTGCCTATAAGTATAGGATTAACAAACAGTGAGTGGCAGCCACAATTAATAAGAAAACGGCAATAAAAAAAGAAACAGAAGCAAAAGAAAGGGGAGTGATTAGTAGCCAGCAATTGGATTTGGCAATCATAGTGAGGAATTAAATTTAACAAAAAAAAAAGAGACAAAAGGTAATTAAGCAAATCAAAGCAGTAGCTAAATAGTAACAACAATCTTCATATTGTTTCATCCAACCAAGGCTTTAGTTGATGTTCAAAGCAATTGTGCAAATAATTAAGCTTAGTTCAACAAATTCATCTTGAAGGAGTTAGCAATACAGGTTTGATTTTACTAACTTACTTTATTTAAATTTTCATTGATCATCTTCCTCTTAATTTTTGAATTTAACTCACTATTAATTTTAATTATGAATTTGATTTTGGAAATTTCATTCAATTAACCATGAAGTTATGATTTAGTTTGATCCAACCCCTAATCACATGCTTTTAATCGTAGTTTGATGATCTAAACTTAATTGCATGATTTAATCTAAGCTTTATAGAACTTAAAACCCTGGTTTGCATAAAAAAAAAACCCTAATTTTGTATGTTTGCATCTAAAAACCATAATTTTGTATGTTGAACCCTAGCTTAGGTTGGGAAATCCTAGTTTGCATAATAAAAAATCCTAATTTTACATGTTTGCATTTAAAATCATAATTTTGCATGTTGAACCCTAGCTTAGGTTAGAAAATCCTAGGTTGCATGAATAAACTCTAATTTTGCATGTTTACATCTTAAATCCTAATTTTACATGTTTTAGCCCTAGTTTAGAATTCAAAACCCTAATTTATAAAATTAAACCCTAATCTTGTGATTGAAACTTTAATTTGACAATGGAACCTTAATTTTATTAATTTAGTTCTATTTATTATTATGTGCAATCTTATTCATTATTATGTGCTTGATGATGGATGATGAGCTTTAATTTTATTGCTTATAATGGATGATTGGGTTATATTTGTTTATCATTGTTTGGGTTTTGAAAAGGAGATGTAAAAGGCATGTTTTTCACTTTGTGGGTGCCTTATTTATTTTAGTTATTTATTTTAATTTAAGAATTTTGGACTATTGTAAAGAATATGTTTTCACCAATTGGTAGGTGTTCTATTTTATTTATTTGTATGGACATTGGGATATTATAAAGAACATATTTCTAGTGAACCGAACGTTATAGGGGTACTGGGTCATTCTCACATTTTCCATACATATCTAACTTTTCGAATTGAATAAGGAGTTGGAGATTCCTTAGGAATCAAGTCATCCACCTCTTTCTATCTTTCGAGCCAGTCCGGGTGGAGACTCCCATTTTTTGGGTTTAAGCCCATGTTCTCTAAGGCCTTGAGCCTAACAGTGCTGAAGTAGCAAGAATCATTCTACTGAGAGTAGAGACAAAAAAAATTTTGTCACAAAAAAAAGTCTATAAGAATCAAAGTGAAAAAATAAACTATTTTTTTAAAAAAAAATGCATGTTTTCTATTTAAAAAACTTATAAAATTTAACAATTAACTAATGGTGTATTCCTTTAGATTCTAGATTTTTTTATTTTAGTTTTTTCAAAATAAAAAACCATTTTCAATTTTTGTTTTGTATTTTTTAAAAACATGTTTTATGGTTTTTAAAACTATATTATAATCATTAAAATTTTAATTGTTAAAAAATAAAGAAATAATTTTTTTAAAAAAATAAATATCAAAAACTGACTTTTGCAATAAATAAAAAAATTATTAATATAAAATATCTTATTTCAAAAAAAAGAGTTTTATCGATATAAAATGTCTTATCAAAACTAAAACTCTCAAAATCATATTTTATGTATTTCATATTTAGCGTGAAAATAATTTTTATTTAATCAGAAAAATCTAAAACTTAAGGTTATTACCGAGTGCATTTTTGGTTTTTTCTTAAAAAAAAAGATAAAATCTAAAAAAAAAAACTATTCTGAATGCACCTTAAGGGTGAGTTTGGGATAGTTTTTATTTTTCAATTTTAACTTTTTTTAAAACCAAATGATATCGATAATTGAGGACAGTGGTAGTTTTAAGTTTGGGGGAGTCAGGCCCAAATTCCAATGATGTATCATTTTCATTTCTTTTGCAAGAACTTATTTCAGTTATTTTTATTTTCATTTGGATATTTTTATTGTTATTTGGATTTTTTAATTGGATTTTTTATGAGGGGATATTTTTCACTAAAATATTTATTTGCCATGTGGATGGATAATATTTATGTTGCTTTTAATTAAGTGCTTGAATGTCATCAGGCATATAGATCAATTGGTAAGGAAGTGTTTTAGCTTAACTAGAGGCCTCGAGTTCGATTCTCTGAGTATGCAACTATGTTTAAACTTGGTAGGGAGAGTTTTACTGCCCTTGTGGATGACTTACACCAAAAAAATTTAAGTGTTTGAATAATTAACTTTGTAATCAATCGATAATTGTATACAATTCAATGATGGTAATAATTATGATATACTTAAATTTTCTCTTAAAATTTTAAATTTTGAGTTAAAAATTTGGTGAAGTATTGTATTTTATGAAATTTGAAATAAATGAGTTTTTTTATTTTAGTAAAAAGTAATTAATTGTGTATGCTTACTTAGATTATTTAAAGCCTAAGCCTAAAACATGTTTAAAATTAAAGAATTTTTAAGGCAAAATTGAACATTGCTAAGTAGGGATAAAAATGATTTAGGTGTTATTTGTTGAGCTAAATTCTTATATTTACCTTATTTAAACATTACAATTAGTCGTCCCTTTTGAGCCAAAATTAAATATATTTATTTTAGCTTGTTGTTCTTATTTTAAGTAACCCTATTTACTACCAATATGGGTTCATTGTCTGTTGAGGATTTTCTTGTTGTAAAATATATGAAGATTTGTGTTGAAGATAGAGAGTAATTCTATATTATTGCCTTCACAAATTAAGGACTCATAAAATTTTAAGTTTGGAAGAATTTTTTTTAAAAGAGATAGAGAGAGAGAGAGAGAGAGAGAGAAGTAAATAAACACTCAAAGAGTGAAAATAAAATCCCCACTCAAGTATATCAATACAAGAAGTCTAAGTCGAAATTGAAGAAGAAGTCACTCTCCAGAAATTTAAATAAGAAGCAATTACGAAGAATCAAAAGATTCTCAATAGATGACAAACCTATGTAAAGTTAATTAGTGTCACTTTAGCCTTAATTCTTTTAGGCACATTACAATTCTTAATTCTTTTAGCCTTAATTCTTTGAGTTAATGAGGTCTATTAGTAGAGAAAGTTTGGTTAAACATATATATAAGATAAGTGAGTTGATTTCTTTTGAACTCTATTTGAAATTTTTAATGAATGCAAAGGGTATGGTCATATCTGAAGTGCAACAATAGATTACAATTAGCTAACTTTTTGAATGAAAGAGGAAAGAATGAAGCAAGTACAATTATGGAATTGAATTTAGAATTGAATTTTGATATTTTAACTATTTAAATTTCTGTATATCAAAATCCTGAGAATATTTGACATTTAATGAGGCATGTTGTGAAGAATTTTATTCTTGTTGCTTGAGAATAAGCAATGAACTAAGTTTAGGGGGATTTATAAAATCATATTTTGCATATTTATATTTAATTATTCTAACTGCATTTTTATTCTTATCAATTGAATTTAATGTCTTTTCTTTGGTGAAGTTAAAATAATTCTATTTGGAAGTGTAATTTCACAAAATATGAGTTTTTGGACAATTTGACCAAGAACTAATAAAAAATCAAGAGAAACTGAGATGCAATACAAAAAGGAGTAAATGAGTAAAGAGTAGAAGAAAAATTATTCACATGACCATGCAAATCACATTGCATGCCCGTGGGAATCAACTATAGGTTGTTTAAAAGAAAAGAGAAGGAAGAAAGGAGGACTAGAAGGAAAGTGAAATCCATGACAGTGTAGATCAAAAGTGCACAGTCGTGCATATTGAAACACCTTTGCCTATTAAAGAATTTCTCGAGCTTTGGCGTAGTGCAATTAGGCAAAGGGTATGGTGTCCAGTTTGCACTCTTGTGCGAATCATCTGGCAGCTGAAATTCTTGATTTCTTAAGGATTTTCCTTAAAAACTGCCTAGAAAGTATTTCTTATCAAGTTATAAGACCTCCAAACCTCTATATAAAGCAAAGCCTCCTTCTAAGATTAATCATCCAAGATTTATTCAATTTTCATTTAAGCTTTGAAGATTTTCTTTGGAGAGAGAGAATGAGGCTTAGCCCTTTGAGAAGTTCAAGATATTCATTCAATCTAAAGAAGACTTAAGTTTGATTTACTTCTTATTTTTGTTTCAAGTTTTTAACAGTTTTCTTTAGTTTCTTTACTGGTTATTTTTAATTATATACAACTAAACCCTTAATTAGGGTTGGACTATTCGTTGAATCATCTATAAAGAACTTCATGACCATTTGATTTAATATTATTTTTTCTTGATTATTTTGTTATCTTTTTGCTTTATGCTAATAATTATCTGGCCAATAATTATTTGATTTGAGATATTATATAATGGAATGAGAGTGAAAGGATAATATTAGTCCAAGAAAATAATAATCTTAAGTAGTTTTTACTTAAAGATAAGAAAAATACTTAGGAGGTTGTTTAAAAGATTATCACAAATCTTAGTGAATTGAATTAATTCTTGTAATCACGAGAATAGGCATATGTATTAATCTCAATATTAGTTTTAGATCTTGAGAGAAACTAGAACTTAAATTAGGAGAATTCAACCAATAATAAAAAAAATAATAAAATTGAATTAAAATCCAAGAAAATCCGTAGATTATCAATTGAAGAAGTATAACCCTAAGTTTTTAATCATAAGATTTAAAATTAAATATACCTAGTTTAGTTTGATTAGTTTAATTAAAAATTTAAAATAAATTTTGTATTCTAAATAATAAATAATTTAGTTGTTTGATACTTAGAATTCAACTTTCTCGTGGGATGATACTCAACTCATCTCTATATTATTTTTTCATGACACTATGCACTTACAATTAAACTAGACATATCGCAACACAATACCATTGTGCAAAAGAAAATCTATATAACACACTTACTTTACAATTAAATGGATTGAGAATTTTAAATAATATTTGTAGGAAAATACCATAAATACTTAGTAATTAGAGCATGCATCTGATTCTAAAATTCTTGTTACAAATAACGAAAGCATGTTATAAGCCACATAATTATACCTACATATATTTAACTTATATTTACATATTTATTTTAATGAATACTCATTGAGTTGAAGGCTCACGACATTATCTATGGTTTAAGTTTTTTTTTGTAGGTTATACAACCTTGGCTCATTAGAAGCTTCATGTATGGCATAGCAACGAACTGTGGGAATTGGCTAGGTTAATTTAATTGCCTAGAATTTGTGTAAGATGGAATCAAGAGGGTAATATAGACATACATAATCTAGAAAAGTGGCATGATATACGTGCTACGTGGCTCATGTACATGTGTTTGGAATATAATATAGTCAGCATGAAATGATTGGGGATTATAAAAATACAAAATAAAGGAATTTGCTATAACAGTATTCTAGGGCTCATTAAGTCAGAATGTAAAGGTTAAAAAATAATTTAACCCTAATGCATGCATGATATATTGGTATTGGTACTTTTGACTTAGAAAGAATGTTTGTTAAGGATTTCATAGGTGTCTAGTGGCCTTAAACTAACTTGGACTCTAGGATTGTTGTATCGCCTAAAGTTGAGGCATCATAGTAACAAGAATTCATCCTAAAACATATTGTGTTTAGATAATGTTTTGTGTTAGTAAAATGAAAAATAACAAATTCAAGTTTTAATATCATTAAAACATGCTAGGAAAACAATATACATAAAAATAATATAATTTATATTTAATCAAGTGATTATTATTTAAATTTTTAATGGAATATTATTTCAAGTTTTTTTAAAAAATAAAGCTAATGTAATTTTAAATAGACTTGCCTAAAGATAAATTTCACATAATTATGAATAGATTCATACGAATCAATTTCACATTAATTTCACGTAAGTAGAAAAGAAACCTCCTTATGATAAATATTATAGAGTACATTAAATTAAGCAAACTAAAAAAAAAGGAGGGCACAAATAAATACATTGCTATATTTTGTACAATAAAATGCTCTAATGTAAAATGATAAATAGGGATAATTTTTTTCAAAATCACCAAAATGCCATAGAAATTTTTTTTTTTTTGCAATTTAACTACTGTATTCAGGTGACAAGTAGTCGATTATATACTGCCAACTACGTGTCATTTAATCAGCCATAACAACCAACCAAATTACAATGGCAAACCAAAGTAAAGATGGTTAGCCATTCTGAATGACCAAATAAATATTAGTCGGCCACAATGTACTTTTTATTGACTATAATGGTCGATCATATGTATAGCGATGGTCGACCATATTATATTTAGTTAATTATTTCAATTAATCAAATGTTTTTTTAATTTTATATTATAGGATATAATTTTGTGCATTTGTTATATAATTTTATTTGTATTTTTATATAGAATGATGATAAAATAGTAATTATCATTTATACCCATAATTTATCATACCTCAAGTAATCTAAATATGATACTTATTATGTTACTGTAATTAAATATTATATGATTATAAATATATTTAATTTTGCTCTAATAATATATTATTTTCACCATAGGTATTTAATGATAAAAATGCTTTAATATCATAGGTTCGTGCTACAGCGCGAAATAATTTGATATTGTGATAATAACAAAACATTTCAACATCTTTTAAGTCAAAAGGAAATTGCAAAAGTGGTAACTTGTGAAAAGTGAATAGGTTTCCTAAATTTATGTCATTTAGTTAATGTTTATTTGAACTTTGGATTCCCTATTCTACGTAGAAGTGATTTTTTATAAATACGTTTTTTTTTTCAGTTTCTATGAAATTGGCATTATATAATTTTTAACTATTATTTTTATTATAATAATAATGATAATGATAATGATAATAATAATAATAATAATAATAATAATAATAATATTATTATTATTATTATTATTATTATTATTATTATTATTTTGTGGTATATGCAAAATCATCATCCAATATATATATATATATATATTAAACATGACATCCAAAATTGTCATTATTATGCTAAAAAAAAGAGTTGTGTCATCAATATTTAAATCATCCCATTTACACTTTGTTTGGATTGTGGTAAGAAATAGTTTAGTATGGTATGATATTGTTTAATAAATTGTTTGTTTTGATTTTTATACTCATGGTATGGTATAGCATAGTTTTTTGATGGTTTAAAAACCATCATTTTTTTAGCATTTTTAAACCACCAAATTGATGGGATTATCATGGTTTTCTAAATTTATTTTTCAAAATTACCCTCATCAATTTTTTATATTACAAATTAAATCCTTCTAACTTATTATTTTTGAAATCTAAACTTAATTTTATTTTTTTTAGAAACTGAAAAATAATTTCAATATTTTAAAAGAATTATATATCCATTAAAAAAGATTTATCCTTAATTTTTTAAGAAATAAGTATATTAATATTTTAATTAATTTTAGTTTTCATTAAATATAGAAAATAAAAATAAAAATTAATTATTAACTATAAAAAATAAATTTTATATTATTTTATATAAATTTTAACTAAAATTAATATTAATTTTAATTTAAAAATATATTAATTATTTTATTATTTTTAATCATAATATATTATTAAACTAAATAAAAATAATTTAATTAATCATGCCGTATCATTTTATTTATTCAAATATAATATACATTAATTATAATACTATAGTATATAATATTATATCCCATTAATTAATAAACCAGTACCGGTCATTGTTGAGCCGTGGTCGGGGTCGTGTTTTCACACTCTAACCGTTTCTCCCGTACATGAGCGCAGCTACGTAGTGAAGAAGGGGGGCAGTTGCCCCCTTCTGTTTTTGAAAAAAAAAATTATATACATATTTATATTTATTAAAATTTTAAAAATTCTTAATTCCTCCCTTAAAATTTTAAATTATCCCTCTATTTTTTAAATTATACAATAAGTTAAAAAAATAAATTTCTATAAATCATTCTTTTCCAAATAAATAAATATATTTTTAAAAAAATTGACCAAAAAATAATTGATACTCAAAAATAAAAAGAAAAAAAAATTGGGCAAGAAACAAACTGAAAAAAATACAAAGTTGAAATTTTATTATTTTTTTAATTCTTCTCTTCTCTTTGATTTGATTATTTATAATTCTAATATTATGTGATAATTTTTGCTTCAACTATTTTGTAAGAGATTATATTTGTAATTCAATACTTTATTTTATTTTTTATATATTATTAGATGAATTTAGAAGCATATACATATAAATATTAATATTTTACTTGATTATAAAGTTATTACTTTTTAAAAAAATTATAAATTATTATCAAGACATAAAGATATTTAAAGAGTAATTATTTTTTTTAATTTTTATATATGAAAAATATTTACAAATTATTTTATTTTTTTGAATCAATTTACATATTAGTTTATAAATATATAAAAAAGTGATTATTTATATTATTTTTAATATGCATATGACATTTTTATTTTGTCCACTTCTTTCAAAAGTAATTATTTTTAATTTTTTAATTCTTCTTTTTTAATTGAATTTGTTATTTATAATTCTAATATTGTGCGATAATTTTTACTTCAATTATTTTATAAGAGATTATATTTATAATTCAATACTTTATTTTATTTTATTTTATTTTTTAATGTATCATTAGGTGAATTTAGAAACGTATACATATAAATATTAATATTTTATTTAATTATATAGTTATTTTTTTAATTATGAATTACTATCAAAATATAAAGACATTTAAAGAGTAATTATTTTTATTCTTTTTTTAAATTTTATATATAAAAAATATTTACATATTAATTTATTTTTTTAATCAATATATATACTAATTTATAAATATATAAAAAAATAATTATTTATATTATTTTTTAATACATATAAAATATTTTTATTTTTGCACCCTTCCTTCAAAAATCTATCTTCGCCGTGCTCCCGTATAGGATTTTTCGAAGTAAAGCATCACCTTTGCCTCCTCCACCCTCTCTCTCTCTCTCTCTCTCTTGCCACTAGGAATCGACTTGATGAGTGTCGCCGGAGGCCGGAGGCTAATCGACGACACTATGGCAGCACTGCATTGTTTTCACATGTGAACAATCTTTCTTTACCCAAATCTCCTTTGTTTGAATCTTTATCAATTTAAAAGGAAGATAAACAAAATGGAAAACAGAGCGGGCAGCAGGAGAAACCCAGAAGACTCATCGTGTCCCCGTTCTCAATTTGATCGGAAACCCATCGTTCAGGCTTCTTCCTTGTCTCTCAAATCTGTAAAAGTTTAGCCTTTATATTTTTTTAACCCTTTGTTGTTCTGGTGTTACTGAAATAGCTTTTTGCTAATTGTTTGTTCTGGTTGTTGATTCTGTTGTTATTTTGGGTTTTTGCAGGTGTTATTGCACGATTGGTGGCTGGTTAAGGCTGAGGGCAAGGGAATTGCTGTTGCTGGATTTGCTTCAACAGAGTATGATTTATTTACTTATTTACTTTTCAACCTTGAGTGCCTCTGCTGCCGATATTGAAAAAATTTCTATACCAAATTGGGTATGATTGAATTGTGATTGAGGAATTTAGCTATAAGTATATAATTTGTGACTGCTTGCGAATGAGAACCCAATAAAGATTTTAGGCAAGTTGAGAACTTTTTGGTAAAATTTCACATTCTATTTACACAAGGTGCGAATTGATTATTTCTGATTATAGCTGCAATCTGCTGGAAATGATGATGTCGATATGTTCTTTTGTTCTTTGGTTGTGTTTAAATAAGATTTATAGTATATCTGACTCCCTTTTAATACAGCTATTATTTGCTTCTTGGTCCACATTGTTTAACATCTGTTGACTGAGTGGTTATAAGTTAGTTACAGCTGTTAGAGTTTACACTTGTATTCTTTTTAATTGTGTAATTAGTTAGTTAGAGTTTACAATTGTATTCTTCTTAATTGTGCAATTAGTTAGTTAGAGTTTACAATTGTATTCTTTTTAATTGTGTAATTAGTTAGTTAGAGCAGCTGGTTAGTTAGCTATCATTTAGTGTATTTATACATATAATCTCTTGTAAGTTTCTCTACCGATTCTAATACAATTCATTCATCGGTATTCTTCACAAACTTTATCATGGTATAAGAGCTTTCAGTTCTCGCTTCCAATTGAAGTTTTTTTCCAATTGCGGTAAAATCCCTAATTCTTCAAAATCTTATTCTTCTTGATTCTCCAACTTTGCTTTCTTAGATATCTCCAGAAAAAAATAAGATTCTGTTCAATCGCAAGTCTCTTGATTCTTAATCAGAATGTCAGAACAACCTACAACTACTTCTACAAGACCAGAAGACTCCATTTCTAGTCCCTATTATCTACATGCGATTGAAAATCCTTCACTTGTACTAGTCTCACTAGTTCTACCTGTATCAAATTATCACTCATGGGCTAGGTCGATGACGATGGCACTTCTATCCAAGAATAAGCTGAAATTTGTGAATGGCACCATCCAGTGCCTGCCAAAATGCTTCGACCTATGCTGCCTGGGAAAGATGCAATACCGCGGTCCTATCTTGGATCTATCACTTAGTCTCGCCCCTCAATACACAGAAGCATAGTATGGCTAGATTATGCAATTGATGTGTGGAATGATTTGCAAGCCAGATTCTTGCAAGGCGATGCTTTTCGGATTTCAGAGTTGCGAGAAGAGTTATACTCTTTTCACCAGAATTCCCTATCAACCACAGATTATTTTACTCAATTGAGAGTAATGTGTGATGAGCTGACAGATCTTAGACCCATTTCTGTTTGCAGTTGCAACCCACAGTGTTCTTGTGATGCTATGAAGACTGACAAGAAAAATTAAGAAAACGATTATGTTATTCGTTTCTTGAAGGGACTCAATGAGAATTTTTGAACGATCAGATCACAAATCATGATTATGAAGCCATTACCAAGCATAAACAAAGTTTTTTCACTTGCTATGCAACAAGAGAGGCAAGTAGGGTCTGTGATTGGCAAGATTGCAGAGCCAAGTGTGTTTTACTTCACAATTGGACAAGGATCAGCTGTATCTACATATCAATCAGGCCAACCAGATGGGAATTCTCAGGTAATGGTTCTTTTCAAAGAACTTATAATACTAATCAGCAGATAAGCTAGGTTACAAGAAGACCCTTTAAAATCAGCAGCCTAACAACAAAACCCGTGTGCACTATCTGTGGTATACTGGCCATACCATTGATGTCTGTTACGAGAAACATTGGTGTCCCCCATGTTTTAAGCTAAAGCCAAGAAAGTTTGCTAATCAAGTTGAGAGATTTAGTGAACACACAAGAAAATGCAGCTACTGATGAGGATGTTTTTAATAATCCTGATCTGTTGGACACTAGCAAGAACTCCTCAAATGCATCACCAACTTCTTTTGAAGGAATTGATTTCAATCAGATGGCTCTCACTTAAGCAAGTTTCACAATTAATGAACATCCTTCAACATTCAGTCACCATACCTAATAACTCCAAAATAAACACTGTTACTGCATCTTACATACCTAATACCACTCAACATTCACCAGGTAAACACTATGTTTCTTGTCTCACAGTACCAAATGCACAAAATCAGACTTGGATCATTGACTCAGGGGCCATGGATCACATTATTTGGAGCAAAGCCTATTTTCTTATTGCACATCAGTATCAAATGTCTTTGTCCATTTACCTAACAACAACAAATTATGGTAATACATATAGGCACAATACCTTTATTTGCAGACTTTATACTTACTGATGTTCTTCTTGTACCAAGTTTCAATTTCAATCTTATTTCTGCAAGTATACTCACTTCTAGTAAGAGAAGCCTTGAAGTATATGAAAGTTGGTAAAGTTTGTGGCCCGGATGGTATTCCTATAGAGGTTTGGAAGAACCTTGGAGAGGTAGGAGTTGCCTGGTTAACTAAACTCTTTAATGCTATTGTGAAAGGACGTAAGATGCCGAATACCTGGAGGAAGAGTATCCTGGTACCCATATATAAAAATAAGGGAGACATTCAATGCTGTACAAATTATCGGGATATCAAACTTATGAGCCATACTATGAAATTATGGGAAAGGATTATTGTACACAGATTGAGGAAGCTTACAAGAGTTTTGGAGAATCAGTTTGGGTTTATGCCAGGGAGATCTACCATGGAGGCTATTTCTCTTCTAAGAAGACTAATGGAATTGTATCAAGAGAAGAAGAAAGATCTCCATGGTATTTATTGACTTGGAGAAAGCCTATGATAGAGTACCAAGAGAAGTGTTATGGTGGGTTTTGAAGAGGAAAGGAGTCAGCGACAAATATATCAACATCATCAAGGACATGTATGAGAATGCATCCACTAGTGTGAAAACACCTGGTGGAGACACTGAGGCTTTTCCCATTACTACCGGATTGCATCAAGGTTCGGCCATGAGTCCATATTTATTTACCCTGGTTATGGACGAGCTAACCAGAAGCATACAAGACGATGTTCCTTAGTATATGTTGTTTGCTGATGACATTATTTTAATTGATGAGACTAGTGCTGGTGTAAATCGTAAGTTGGAAGTGTGGAGAAAAACCCTCGAGGACAAGGGTTTTAAGTTAAGTAGGAGTAAAACGGAATATATGCACTATGAGTTCAGTCTAAGGAAGAAGCAGGAACATGAGGTTAAGTTGGATGGAGTTTTGGTTCCTAAAACCAAGCAGTTCAAATATTTGGGTTCGGTGTTCCAGTATGATGGCCGTATAGATGAAGATGTGGCTCACAAACAGGTAGGGTGGTTGAAGTGGAAGGGTGCGACTGAGGTTCTATGTGATAAGAAAATACCTCTGAAAGTGAAAGGTAAATTCTATAGGACGGTTGTTAGATCTGCGATGCTCTATGGTAGTGAGTGTTGGGCACCAACTGGACAACATTTGCATAAGATGAGTGTGGCAGAAATGAGGATGCTAAGATGGATGTGTGGACATACCAGACTGGACAAAATTAAGAATGTTCATATTCGACAAAAAGTCCAAGTAGCGGATGTCGGAGATAAGGTGAGGGAAGGAAGACTTAGATGGTACGGGCATGTTTTAAGAAGACCTCCTAATGCTGCGGTTCGTAAGTGTGAGAATTTGTTGATTGAGGGGGCTAGAGGTCGTGGAAGACCTAGAACTGTGTAGAATGAGGTGGTAGCAAGAGACTTATGTGCCTTAGATCTTGATGCGGATTTGATTAATGACAGACTTGAATGGAGAAGTAAAATCCGTGTCTTGGAAGGGGCCTAAGGCTGGAGTATCTTTTTTGGTGTCTTTTGAGCTTATTTTGTTGAGGATTCATTTAGCCGATCCCAACTTGTTTGGGACAAAGGCTTAGTTGTTGTTGTTGTTGTATACTCACTTCTAGTAAAGATTGTTGCTCACTTCTACTAAAGATTTTTGCCTTGTGTTGCATCTTGATTCTTATTTTATCCAGAATTTCAGATGCTCGAGGATGATTGGCTTAGGTTTCTACTAAAGATTTTTTCCTTGTGTTACATCTTGATTCTCGTTTTATCCAGAATTTCAGATGCTCGAGGATGATTGGCTTAGCTAAGAAACTCTATGGTCTTTATCATTTGGTTCATCCACAGCCAAGATTCTTTGTTTCATTTAGTTTCATTGTACAAAATTCTTTTGTTAATTCTGTTTCATCTTCTGAGTTGTGGCAAGTAAGACTTGGCCACTTATCTGTACCAGGATTGGGAAATTACTCCAAAATGTAGACTCCAATATCAGAAAGAAAGCTCCTTTTTTCTCTTATCACATCAACTGTACCTACTCCTTTTGATCTAAACCTCTCGGATATATAGGGACCTATGAATGTTCAATCCTATTATGGCCATAAATATTTTCTGTCAGTTGTTGATGACAAGACTCGTTTCACTTGGATCTTTCTCTTAAAACTGAAGTCAGAAGCCAGGCCTATTGTCGAAAACTTTGTACAATTTGTTCAAACTCAATTCAACTCCACAATCAAAACTATTAGAACTGATAATGGCTTGGAGTTTCACATACCAGAATTCTATCATTTCTAAGGGTATCATTCATCAAACTAGTTGTGTTTACACACCTTAACAAAATGCAATAGCAGAAAGAAAACACCAGCATGTTCTTAATGTGGCCAGAGCACTTAGATTTCAGTCTTCTTTACCTCTTTCTTTTTGGTCAGATTGTGTTTCTCATGCAATTTACATCATTAACAGGATTCCCTCTCCTGTCTTTGACAATTTCACTCCATTTCAACTTCTTTACAGTTATAAATCAGATTTTTCAATGCTAAAGGTCTTTGGCTGTTTGGCATATGCTTCAATAGTCAAACAAATACTGTGTTTGTTTCAAGGAATGTTGTCTTTTATGAAAGTATTTTTCCTTTGAAAACTTCATCTGTTCTTAGTACTCGACCTTAAACATGTGATCATGTGCTTCCTATTTCCATATACTTAGATCCATCCTTAAAACAAAATCTTCCAACTCCACAAAATTCAGAAACCCACAACACTATACCTATAAATGCTGACCTTAATGTTTCATCAAACACTGACTAGGCCAATATTTGCCCAATTAAACAACAAACTAACTCACCCCAACATGATAACCCAGGAAGGTTTACAAGAGCTAGACAAACACCTACATACCGTAAAGACTATTAAAGTAACCTGGCTACCACACAATCAGACCTACAAACTATGCCTCATTCAACATATATCCCACATACTTTAGCTTTGGTTTCGTCCTATGATCGTTTTTCCTAGTCTCACAAGGCTTTTTCAGTCCAAATAACAACAACAATAGAACCAAAGAACTATACTGAAGCTACCAAACATGAATGCTGGAGGAAAGTCATGGATGCTAAGATTTCTGCATTACAAGCTAACAATGCATGGGTTCTTACTGAACTTCCACCTAATAAGAAAGCTATAGGCTGCAAGTGGGTCTACAAAATAAAGTATAAGGCAGATGGATCTGTGGAAAGGTGCAAAGCCAGGTTAGTAGCCAAAGGCTACACTCAACAACAAGGTATTGACTTCTTGGACACTTTTTCACCAGTTGCAGAAATGGCTGCTGTGAGCTTACTTCTTTCAGTTGCAGCAACAAAAGGTTGGCTTCTTCACCAACTTGACATCAACAATACATTTTTTCATGGAGATTTACATGAAGAAGTGTATATGCAACTTCCTCAAGGTTTCACTGCAACCTCTCCTGGTCAAGTACGTAAGGTTCAAAAGTCATTGTATGGTTTGAAGCTAGTAGGCAATGGAATGCTAAGCTCACAGATTCTATGGTTAGTCAAGGTTTTAAGCAATCAACTGCAGATTCTTCACTGTTCTGAAATCTTCCAGTAGCTCATTCTTGCCCTGTTGATATATATTGATGATGTAATGGTTGCCAGCAACAATTTGGAGGATATTGTAGCCATTAAAGTTTTTCTTCATAGCACTTTCCAGATAAAAGACTTGAGGCCAATAAAGTATTTTCTTGGTCTGGAAATTGCCAGGTCCTCTACTGGAATCAACATTTCTCAGAGGAAATATGCGCTGGATCTACTGCAAGACACTGGCTTCTTAGGGGTGCAAACCTGTGTCCACTCCCATGGTTGCATCCTCTAGACTTTCAGCTGCATCTGGTTCTTTATTACCAGATATCACAATGTATATGCACTACCAGGCCTAATGTTAGCTATGCTGTGCAACAACTCTCAGAATTTCTAGACAAGCCAACTGATGTTCATTTGCAGGCTGCAAGTAGGGTGTTGGGATACAAACAAAAGAGCTCCTGGCCAAGGGTTATTTTTTCCAGCTTCAAATGATCTTCAACTGAAAGGTTTTTCTGATTCGGATTGGGCTTCTTGCTCTGATTCCAGGAGATCAGTAACAGGTTATTGTGTATTTATTGGGACCTCCTTAATATCAGAGAAGTCCTAGAAGCAAACCACAGTATCAAGGTCTAGTTCTGAGGCTGAATATAGGGCATTGGCAGCTGTTACTTGTGAAATCCAGTGGCTGCTGTACCTTTTGAAAGACCTCATTATTGAACATCCTTTGCCTGCTCAGATATATTGTGACAACACTTCAGCCTTGCACATTTGCTCAAACTCCTGTCTACCATGACAGGACCAAGCGTATTGAGATTGATTGCCATTTGGTGAGGAAGAAGGTTAGGTCTGGTGTTGTTCATTTGCTTCCTGTTTCTGGACAAAACCTTTAGCTGCTGGTCTTTTCTTTTCTTCCATTTCCAAGCTGGGCATACACAATGTATATGCTCCAGCTTGAGGGGGGCTAATACAGATATTATTTGCTTCTTGGTCCACATCAGTTAACATCTGTTGACCGAGTGGTTGTAGGTTAGTTGCAACTGTTAGTTTACAACTGTATTCTTTGTTAATTGTGTTATTAGTTAGTTAAGAGCAGCTGGTTAGTTAGCTATCATTTAGTGTATATATACATATAGTCTCTTGTAAGTTTCTCTACCAATTCTAATACAATTCATTCATTCAGTATTCTTCACAAACTTTATCACCTTTAGAAGTGCCCTCAATCTGTAAGCACTTGTTGACTGTCATTTGCTTTTCATGGTTTTTCCATGCCCTCTAGTCTATTTTTTAGTTAATGGTACATCAACACCATGAGATTAATGCCATAAAAAAAAAGAACAAGAAAAAGAAATCCGTGTGAGAAAATTAAGAATTGTATGATTACATTAGGTAATATTGGCAGCACAAATGGTAAATTGGTTATTCTCCTGACATTTACAATTTTTTATTCTAGATTTTGCTATCCATCTTAGACTTGCAATTGGATTGTTTGAATTGATGAAAAACATTGTCAGAAACTTAGACTATATATGGCATTCTTATAAAAGTTATCTGCATCCTTTCTTATTTTTCCATGAATTCTGCAACTTACCACATCTTCAATCTGTCTGAAGTAATTCTTCAAGATTGTAAAGAATTCATTGTTTGTTCTTCTTGCTCTGATTTTTGTAGCACAGGAAAATAGGAGCAAGAGTCTTTTCCTCTGCACCAATATCCAAGAGAATTAATGCCACTACTCTTGAGACCACAGATGGCCTCACAATTACAGTCTGTGGCTTCCTAAATAAGTATCAAACTCTTCAAAATGGCTTCCCGTTTCTGGTACATATATCTTTTTATTTGGCCTTCATTTTTATTGAAATAATCTCTATCCTAGGCGAAATTATTAATTTGCTCCTAGTGTACTTGAAAATAGTTGTATATGTGTTATCGTACAAGTAATGCAAAAGAAAAAATAATTTGAGTAATAATTTACCCAATTTCAGTTGGTGGAAATTCACTACATTACAAAGTTTTTGATATGTGTTAACATTGGATAAAATCAAATAAATGCCTAATAATGGTGCCCTGAAAGGAGAAGTACAAAATTGGGTATGGTTAAGAGTTTTATTACCGAGTCCCGAACCCCTCCTACCCTCTTTATCTTTTCAGGTCAAATATCAATTCAATTGTTGATCGTGATAGGTTTGCAATCGTTTCCATCTTGGGTTTCCATATGACTGGGAAGATTGTGTCACTCAATGTTATGGTGCAGAATCTGCTAAAAGAGATGCTACTGCTAGAAAACCTGGTCTTGTTGAGATTGACATTCCTTCTGGCACCAATGTAAATGCTTCGCTGCCATTTCTGTTGGATAATCTCTCGGCAACAAGGTTGCGTGATCTTGTTATGTGCCTTCCTAAAGGTTGTGAAAGTTTAAGTTGTGATGATATCCTGGGAAAACTCACGGACAATGCATTTAAACATATTACAGGGGCACCTCCTTCAGATTTGGAAAGTGAAGAACAAAATGTGTCCGCAAACAAAGTAAATGAAACTACAAAAAATTATAAGAAGGCAAAGACTGATCAAATGCACAAAGATGGTGCTGACAGATTCTTGGATCCAAAAGATACAGAAACTAATGAACATACCCAAGGTAAAGGTGTTGTCACAAGAAGTATGTATAGATCACTGAATCTTAGAAGCAAGCTGGAAGGGAATCTCGCATTGAAATCTTCAGTCAACCGCAAAAAACTCAGAAACAAGCAGGAAAAAAACTGTTCTGGGGATGAAATTAGTGCTCAGCCTTCAACCAAAAAGGACTGTTCTGGGGAAGTCATGATTGCTTTAGACAAGGGAGTTACTGAAGTTTGTGATACCCATAAAGTAAGAAGATCTGGTAGGTCGAACATCCGGAGGAACTATACTGGTATGACCAATTGATAACCAAAAAGTCCAGAATAGCAAGGTTTAATGAGTATAATGATATTAATTAGGAAATAGTGAATTGATAACCTTCAAATGCATTCACGTGCCAAAGATGTGTGGAATTTAAAGAATATGAAATCCAATGTAGTTTTACTAGGAAAGGAAGGGTATGAGTACTGTGCAAGAATTCTTCAGATCTTCATTTGACAAGGACTTGTCACCTTCTAATGCATTCTCTAATGAAGTCCATACCATCCCTTGGATGATATGCAGCAACTCTTTTTACAGTGAAAAAATCGATATATGGTTGAGAAATAACTTGTTTAATTAATTAAAAAAAAAATTAGCTTAGGTTCATTAGTAATAGGCCTATTGGATTGGTACACACTCAAGGTAAATAGAGGATACCATTTTTATTGATTCTCTTTAAACATGAGAGATGATTTACAAATTGCTAGATAGATCCCATTTTCTCAGTTGCATGACATAATCATCAACTATCAGTGGGCCAGTGAGAGATTTGGAAACACTTTTTTCATCAGCTTTAGGCATTCTGCTTCTATACAGAATTCACCATAGGTTTCATGGCAGAACCAGCAGAAATAGGGAATTTAAAGCAACATAAAAGAATCCCAAGTTTTCACCTCCAAAGTAAAGCCTGGCGCCAAGCTCTGCATCCAAAATCATCTTATTCATTGCTGCCTCTTTTCCTTGTCCTTGGGTCATCAGTCATGTGCCTTCATCACATCTAACATGCATAACTTTTATTAAAGATATATTGAGTCATGGATAAAGCCAACAGATACATTTAGGGATAATACTGACATAACTGTGCTTACAAAGTTGATAAACACAATACATGTATTGTACATCCTGTTGACATTGCAAGTGTTGATATTTAGGATTAATAGGAAGAGAAATATTAAAATCAAAGTGCGTTTTTGTCTATAAAATCACCCCAAAACCTTGCTTTGGATCAGATGGCAACAAAAAAGACTTTTGTTTCCAAGTTTTCATCAATGTAGTGGTGGATGATTAGAGATTAACAGATGGGTTTTCCATTATGAATAAGAACAGGGATCATCTTATAGATATCAAAGGGCTTTTTATCAAACAAGTTCTGTTCCTTTCTTGGCCGATGCAATCCTCACCCTCATCACAACGTATCCAAAAGGATAACTTCTTAAGCCATCTTTTACTCCCAACAAATGCCATTAACAAGCTCTAAGCTTTTCTTTTATAGCTGTGTATGGTACAGTTGGCATTCCCCCTTTTTTTTTTAGGCTCCAAGAACTCAAACCTAAAGCAGCCCATTTTCCATTTTCTCTCTCTTTATCTCAAAAGTTTTTTTTTAATTATTTTTTCACTCTTATTCATTTTAACTTTTTTTGGGCGTATTTCTCTTTCTTTATCTTCAAGTTTTTTGTTTATAAAATTTTTTAAAAAATTACGTCTTCCACAATTTTTTATAAATTTTTTTTATGTTTTACCGTGAATATTTTAATCATTTTTTAAAAGTATATACTAAACTCATAATAAATTTATAAAAATTATCATGTATAATAAATTTATAATAAAAAACTATGTTTATCTAATAAATTTTTATAAATTTAAATATATTTTAAAAATTGAATAAATTTAATTTTTTTTTCAGGGTTTTTTTTTTTTTTTTTTTTTTGTAAAAACCCAATATGATTCAGAAACTGTACACATATTTCACCCATATAAATTTACCAGCTAACTAATAGTATTGCGTTATACCGATAAGCTAATTATAGTATTCAATTAACATTCTTAAAGTAAAAAAAGAAAAAGAAAAGCTTTGTAATCAACTAATTGTATATAGATATCAAGAAATTCCAGATGTAATAATCATGGCTAACCATCCTCTATCCCTGTTTTTTTTCCCTAATAAAGTTACTAAAATAAAATGTTTATGAAATTAGAAAAAACTATAAAACTACGATATTATTGTTGGCATGATTCTCCAACAATAGAACATCCACAATGATAGGGCAAACAAGTTTCTTAAAAGAGAATTAAACTACATATTCCACCTAAAACGGAATTCGGCAATATCACCAAGCTTTTACTCCATAAAAACCATTAGTCGCTGCTTGTTATCGTAAACTAACATTTGTTCTGCTTCAGCAACAACAAATGTTAGAGAATCACAACAGCTATATGCAATTATGCATCGCACGATAAAATTATTTCGGCAAAAAAATGAGCCAAGTATTGTCGGTGAATCCAGACAGTTCCTAGTCTATGACAACAAAGTATCAAGTAACATGCACAAACATACAAACAAATGCGCACCGGCGAAAAATGAACAAAGGCCCCACTGTAACCCCATTGCAATAACAACTCATTCATTTCATCAAATGCCATTGTGAAATCATAGAGAATAGAAACAAAGATTTGTGTGGAACTGAAATCAATTTTCTTTTCCTTCTTTAGTGAAAAAGGCCAAAAAGCTTACCATCAAATGAAAATCATGCTCTATAGTCTATAGTCCCCAGACAAATTAAAAAAAAAATCTACAAATGCCTTTTTACAAGGATTTAGAAATGAATTTATCTGCTGGTAAGTTGCACTTCCCTTCAATCCCAGAATGCACAGCCACCAATCCTAAACCAAAAAAAATTTAGGCCTCCAGCCCAGACATTTTTTTTAACAGGACTTACACGTAGACCTATTCAAGATTAGTTGCACTTTTTCTCTAATTCTGCATTTACACTGGGACTCTTCTGCCTCGGTAGCGATCCATGAACTGCACATTTCAATTAAGAATGGTAATTAACTATTTGAACATGGAAATAATCAAGGATTCACTATTTCACAACCATTGACTTAATTATATTGTTACACTTCATTAGAAAAACAAGTATACTAGTGTTTACCAAGTATAAGAATATTTAATAAGGCCGCCTTCACATACGAGACATATAAATGTGTACGCACTCGGGCTTACTTTTACTAAGATTTGAACTATGTGAAAGTAAAAAACTTATAGCAATTTAGCTTCATGGTTGATACTGACCTTGCCTCATGCATCTTTGTGCACTTCCTAGGCAATAATCCTATATCTAAAAAAAACTTTCAGCAACAAAAAGAATTGCACACGTATGCTGTTAATTAGCTGAATCCTACAAGAGGGTTGGGGGTGCTTAGACCATCACCTTTCACTCAAAACCCTTTTGATGTCCCATATTTTCGTTAACTAGAAAGTTCAAGTTTAAAAGGTAAGGCAACGCCACAAGATATTACAAAGTTTCTTCATACAGCTTTTTTGTTTCTCCTACATTAGGTTGAAAAAAATATTGATAAACAGCCGAGTTTTGCACTATTTTTAAAAAATCCATGATGAGCTTATTCTTTTGCATGCTAACCCAATTTATTAAAATCTTAATAAATTACAGTACAAGTTTATTATTGTCAGAACTAGCAACAACATGAAGGACAGACTATTGGTGAAGCGGTAGCTCAATGAAAAGCTCAACCTGACATCTTAACACTGAATCTAAACCATTAAACCTGAAATCTATGGTTTTTTATAGGGTTCTAATGATTCAGTTTTGACACCAAAAGTCCACTCAGATTATAATTTGGGCACAACCTGCCTCAACTTTCAAATGTATTGGCTTAATTGCAACTCAAAAACTAACAATAGCTTAATGATGATGACAGAACTACAAAACTCAACAATTCTTGCGTTACATGAAAAATCAGGTAAAATAGTGATTTGTGATGATATAGTGGGCTGTCTACTTTTCCAGTTTAGCGAAAAGGTAAACAAAAGTCACCAATTGTACACAATAGAACATTAGAAATCAGCAAGTACCTAAGCTAGCCAATGGCAGAAAGGGTATCAGGAAGTATCTGACATTAGAAAGGCTTCTAGAAAAAGCAAAGAAACAAAGAAAAGACATAAAATAAAATCTAATATCATTTGAACCCAGCCAGATTAACACAATGTTGAAATGTTTGTATTGAGAAGTTGTAGACAACAAATGATATTTTATAACAAGAAAAACTTGATAAATAAGCGGGTGGTTTTCAAATAATCCTCTCTTTTTCCAAACGATACTGGGTCCATATTGGACTAGTGCCCAATGCAGTGATAATTACATAGATACGCAACCTTGAACTGGAGGTTACAACTAACCTCTTTCATATTGTCATGAACCTTGGGAGAACCGCACCCTCAAAAGCTAGCTCAAAAGGTTAGAGAACCCAAAGTTCATATAAACTTCACACTGAAATTTCATACTTTCAACGTGGGATTTCCAAGTCCCATATCTTGGCCGAGTTCTCAGTGGCTCTTACTTCTATCGATACTGGCCCAGCTCGAACATTTTTTTTCTCGAGGTTACCAGTAAATTTAATCTGGCATGTCGAGTATCACTTTCTGAGTCTCGGATCGTTCACGTGCATGGAATGATCTGATACCAACTGTAATGAACCTTAAGAGAACCAGATCCCAAAAACTAGCTCGAGGGGTTAAAGAGCTCAAAATCCATATAAGCCCCACATTGAAATCCTACACTTTCAATGTGGGATTCTCAAGTCTCATACCTTGGCCAATAGAATCCTAATGCATATGTAGTCCAATATCTTAAAAATTCACCTACTATATATTTTATACGAAAATATTAGCTGGGATGAAATCTATGACTTCCTTTATTCCCAAACTTAGGGCAGATAAAGCTTTGACAATATTTGGATTAATTTGGCACTTAAGTCTAGAATATAGTCCATTAGTGACTTTAACATACTAAAAACTTATTTCTACAAGATAGTCTCAACCCAAATAGCTTAGAAGCTCTAACCAAGAAGAAAATGGCATTGCCAAAGAAAAAAGATCATTGAGTTCTTAAGTGGGCATACCGATCTAACATATGGTTGTTGGAACACCCAGCCAAGAATAGGTATCCTCTGCAGAAAGACTGCCAGAGTAGGCCAGAAGCCACTGCACAAAAGTTCCCATCAGCCTCTTCAATCATGCAAAGCGAGCAGATTACTAAGCAACCATTTAGATAAAAAGTTGACTGACCTGAATAGCACAACAAATCCATATGCTTCCAAGATCATGCCAATGATAGGCCATCCTATGACAACAAAGAAGAAGCCGGTCCCAAATGAAATAGTTCCCTGCATGAACAGAAAAGCACAAGTTGTGTAAAGACGGAATAAAATGCAAGTAACTGCTGGAAATGCAGGAGCAAGCACACATGAATAAAAATATGGCATAACAAAAGATAGGAAAAGATAAGAGAGGATAAAACACCTTAAAATTTTGACGTTTCATGAAGAATTGCATGGTAGACTTTGGTCCAATAGTCAGACTCACTCCCGAGATGAACAGGATCTGGATACACACCATATACAAACAAGATCTTTAAATTAATACCATAACAAGATATGCAAAAATAAATATATAAAAATTTAAGTATAGGTAGGTACTTACATTTCCCATGGCAAGTAATCCCTTGTCAAAGAAGAAAATAATTCCTAGGAATGAAAAAAATACGCCAAATCCTGTCAATCCTAGTCCAATCTCTGTTTCACAATTGCAAAAATTAGGTGTAAGAATTACTGAATAGAGCCAGATAGTTATAATGAAGCACCTAAATTTTTTCCCCTTATTCTAAGCTAATTTCTACCGGATGAGACTAGTGCTGGTGTAAACCGTAAGTTATAATGAACATCGTCTCCTATTACTACCGGATTGCATCAAGGTTCGGCCATGAGTCCATATTTATTTACCCTGGTTATGGACGAGCTAACCAGAAGCATACAAGACGATGTTCCTTGGTGTATGTTGTTTGCTGATGACATTATTTTAATTGATGAGACTAGTGCTGGTGTAAACCGTAAGTTGGAAGTGTGGAGAAAAACCCTCGAGGACAAGGGTTTTAAGTTAAGTAGGAGTAAAACGGAATATATGCACTGTGAGTTCAGTCTAAGGAAGAAGCAGGAACATGAGGTTAAGTTGGATGGAGTTTTGGTTCCTAAAACCAACCACTTCAAATATTTGGGTTCGGTGTTTCAGAATGATGGCCGTATAGATGAAGATGTGGCTCACAGAATACAGGTAGGGTGGTTGAAGTGGAAGGGTGCGACTGGGGTTTTATGTGATAAGAAAATACCTCTGAAAGTGAAAGGTAAATTCTATAGGACGGTTGTTAGACCTGCGATGCTCTATGGTAGTGAGTGTTGGGCACCAACGGGACAACATTTGCATAAGATGAGTGTGGCAGAAATGAGGATGCTAAGATGGATGTGTGGACATACCAGACTAGACAAAATTAAGAATGTTCATATTCGACAAAAAGTCCAAGTAGCGGACGTCGGAGATAAGGTGAGGGAAGGAAGACTTAGATGGTATGGGCATGTTTTAAGAAGACCTCCTAATGCTGTGGTTCGTAAGTGTGAGAATTTGTTGATTGAGGGGGCTAGAGGTCGTGGCAGACCTAGAACTGTGTGGAAGGAGGTGATAGCAAGAGACTTACGTGCCTTAGATCTTGATGCGGATTTGATTAATGACAGACTTGAATGGAGACGTAAAATCCGTGTCTTGGAAGGGGCCTAAGGCTGGAGGTTTTTTTTTTGTGTCTTTTGAGCTTATTTTGTTGAGAATCCATACAGCCGACCCCAATTTGTTTGGGATTAAGGCTTAGTTGTTGTTGTTGTTGTTGTATTCTAAGCTAATTTCTGCTGACAGAACCACCTAAAGGTTAATGCTCACAAATAACACGATTCCAGAAAAGCAATTAGCCATGGCTCCTGAGCCTCAAAGGCAAGCCAAAATAAGTTTAATTGTGCAGTGCCATTTAATATAAAATGCTCAAAATCCAAATGATGGAGACTTAGTTTAATTTACAGCATCCGCCGCAAGAAAAACAAAGTTTTGGCAGACATACAAATTTTAGAACACAATTTATATACAACTCCTTAAAGTCAATGATCATAGTCATAATTGTTCAAATGATCCTATAAAACTACTAAGTATAGGACAGAGTACGAAGAACTAAATCAAAGTAGATGCATATATATATATACACATATATATATATATATAGCGAGAGAGAGAGAGAGAAATTAACATAATTATACATCAAATAAATAAATCCTGAAAGTAAAAAATAATTATACATAAACATATGCAAATATACAAATCATATGTAAAAAGTTATAAGATCAAAATTCACTCACTCTTGCGGTCATTCATTTCAAATGAAACCATTGTGATTTTGATTCAAGCACACTTTATCAAGTACTGCAACACAAAACAACAACAAAGAATATCACCTTGAAAATCAATTAAACAAATTTAGGGTTTAAAAAAAAACGGATCTTACAGATCCGTAAATGTTGCAATCCACAGTTGGAGAAAAGACAGCTTAAATTCTTCGATTGAAAAAGTTATAAAATGACCTGAAAGAAGAAGATTGAAAATCTAAGCTAAGTATTTAAGCCGGTTAAAGAAACAGAACAAAAAGAAATTAGCGCTAAGTATCCATCTGTTCATTTTCTCATCAACCAAACAGGAATTAAATGAGAAAGGGACGGAGAGATTGAACCTGAGATGCGTGTAAAGGAAGATGAGACAAGTGAAATAGCAGGATGAATTTCAGTTACTAGCTTCTCGTCTGTTAGAAGGAAAATGATTTTTCTATTCTTATTTCTTTTATTACAAAATTGATTAATGACCGATAAATAGTAATAGATCAGTGACGGACTTTGGCCAATGCAAGGCGGTAGGACGAGTTGACTCGGCAACAAAGTTATTTTCTTATTTATTAAGTTTTTTTTTTTTATAAATGCGGAGTTACTTTTAATTTAAAGAAAAAAAATGAATTATTTTTAGTTATCCTTTGTTCTCTGTCCTGAAAATAGAATATATAATTTTATACACTGTATTCCTGAATTTTAAAATTTATTATTATTATTTATTGTTGTTGTTGTTGTAAGATTTGAAAATTATATGCTCATGAATCTTTAGATTTTAAAACTATAAATAAATATTTTTTTCAAATATTAATAACACTATTAAACTTCAAAAGTGAATAATTCTTTTGGACAAAATATCATTATCCTAGAAAAATATAAATTCCTTATATTAAAAAGTTTATAATAAGATTTATTTTTATCATTCTCTCTTTTTTTTAACTATATCGTTCTCTCTTCTAAGAACAATGGGCATCATATCATTCATAATATAACTGAAAATGGCATTTTTTTTTGTCATTATGTTTAATTTTAAATAGCTGCATAGTGAAACAAGTAAACTTTATTTTTTTTTATAAATTATGTATAATATATTATGATATATCTAAAAATTTGTCATAATCTTTTTTTTTTGAAAATAAATTTATCATCCCATAAAATAACATTATTACATTATTTTAAATTAAAATTAAGCATAATTGTTCACATGAATAATTATTCTTATTTTGTTTTATTTCAAATTGAGTTTCCTTTCCTTGTGTAGTTGTATTGGTGTTTAATTTTCATGTTTTTATTTCCTAATTTATTAATGAAAATAGAGCTAAAATAGTAGACCAGCAAAATAAATAAATGATCATTATTAATAAAGCCAATGTAAACTGGAGCCTTTTTTCTTATTATTATTTTTAGAATGCAAATAATACATACATGTGAAGTAATTAAGAAAGAATAAAAGTAAAATGTAAAGTTATGCAATTAATATTTTCATGTATGCTTGCCGTCGTGCTAATCTCCAATACCTCTAGGTGAGTACATATACAATTAAAAGGAAAAAAAAAAAGGTAAGACAGGATTAGTAATTTGCAAGGCTCTGAATTTAACATAATTCAAAATTGTTTGTATTAATAATAACTTGCTGATTTCCTGTCTCAGTCAGTAGAAAGAACTGTTTTAAAATCATTTTAACCAGCATTTTGACAACTGTTGAAGTAATCCCCATTTTCTATGTTAAAGGAAAAAATTATAGATTTTATCAATCCCAATAATAGTAGAATAGGTTAAGAAATGCAACTCTAAATTGCCAGTTTTTGGTTATCAAAATTTGAAAGTTCATTTTGCATGATATATATTTTTTTAAAAATAGAAAGCCAAAGATTTCAAATATTCCCTGAATTTTAGCATTTGCTTGAAAATAAATTCAGCAGAGAGAGACAATTTGCACAAACCAAACCAAGAGCATCTGCTGCATTTCTATGACTCCCTTCGCTGCAAACTGAAACGAACAAATTCATTACAAGTTACCTCTGCTCCACTTTCATGTGTTTTCCTAGGCCACGAGCAACCATCTCCATTTCAGGCTGCAAATACACACCCAATCAAGAGTCATATCACTCGACCTTCTTACATTAATTTTTTTTTTTTAAAAAATCATGAATCATATCAGTTCATAAAACAAATGGAATTATTTGTATATAACTTAGCTATTGTTCCTAAAAACACTACTGACAAGCATTGGTCACAGACAAATCCTTAGTAATTTCACCAACAAATGCAGAGGCATAACTGGCAAGATAATCATCTCCAAAAATAGGTCATAGATTTGAATCCATAGCAGGCTTCTAGCTTCAGGGCCTCATTATCAGAAGAAAATTGACACTGGATTAGCATGTTCTTGATAGGTTAATTAGTCAAGCACACAGAACACTAATAACACCATCATCATGATCCCTGATACACTGAGGACTGATAATTGGCTACAGATACTGATATTTCTTTTTATCAATAACACTGAATACATATTTAAAAGGGGAAAAACTGGATAATTATGAAGGAAAAAATGCATAGTAACACTCAGAAACCAACAACATACAGAGGATTCTTCAGGAGGAAATGTTCTGAGAACAAGGCATATCTTTGACAGTTCCTGTACTGCTTCAGAATGTTTCCCTTGGACTTCCAAAGCCTGAACCCACCAAACAGCAGTTAGAACATGAACTTTAAACCAATTGAAAGTAAAGTTATAAAAGACAACATATAGAAAATGATTAGAACACAATTGAACTTTAAAACAATTGAAAGTAAAATTATAATAGACAACACAAAAATGAAGGTGCCGTGAGTTATTCCTTTTCAGGAGGGGATATTTTGGGAAGCAATCGAGAAACATGTTTTATATAGAAATGAAACCTTGTTCTTGATTTCAAACACCACTGGCAAAATAAAATTAGAACCAATCTTCTATTAGACCGTTAACTATTGGAATGGGCAATAAAGGGCAGAGATGGCAATTCCAACCTGCCTCCAGGCCACCCAATTTTACCTTGATTCAAAAAAATATATATCCTTATATTATAATTTGACTTGCATAAATATATATAACTTGTTTATATGAGATAATATACAATTTGTTACTTAATATTCTATAAACTGTAAATTTTATACAAAAGGGCAATAGCCATCCTACTCTGCACAATCTTTTCCCCGTCCCACCCCCAGCCAGACTCCTAACAGACTGAGGTGGGCTCTGCCCCATTGCCATTTCCAGTGACATAGCAACAGCCTAAGACAAGTCAAATTTACAATTATTTTTGTACCAAAGTACTATTCCAGGGGAAAGAACAGGTATTACCGGTCCTTGATCAGAAGTCATCACTTGTCATGTAATGATTCAACCCTTCTATTATCCTAGAGATTGCATAGTATGCTTAAAATGTTCCAGAAGTAAAATCAGATGTGTACAGATAGAGCTGTAATCGAGCCGAGCCGAGCTGAGCTTTGAAAAGCTTAAGCTTGGCTCATTATAAAATAGTCGAGTTCGAACTCCAACTCAAATAGAACCCAAGCCGAGTCCAAACTTGGATCGAGCCAGCTTATTTATTATGTATTTTAATCTTAAACTCGAGCTTGATTTAAATAAGTTTAACGAGTTCAACGAATTTATTTTAGTTTTTCATTTTTCATTCATTATTTTTACATTTTCATAAAAGTTATTTTAAAATTAATATTTTTATAAAATATAAACAATATGACTATATATTAACAAAAATAAATATTGTATTACTATAATTTTATATTTTACTATAAATTACTTATTTATTTTATATTTTATATTATTTGATTTATTTATTACATATACCATATATTAATAAATTATATAAATTAAATTAGTCAAAAAATTAATATATTCATATACATAATTTAATATATATATATATATTAAATTATATATATTTTTAATCCAACATAATAAACGAGATAGCTTACAAACTTAATTCACGAGCTTTTTAAATAAGCCAGCTCACGAGCTAACGAGTCGAGTATTTTCTAGTTTGATCTTGACTCATTTAACAAATTGGCAGTTTGAGTTCGAGCCTAAATGAATTTTTATTGAGCAGATACCCAAGCCAAGCTCGAGTAGCATGGCTCATTTACAGTCCTATATACAGAGTTCATATAGCACAAATATGATGTTCTGTCCACTGAATTTTTATTCCAAAAAAGATATTTGAAATAAATCCAAAATCGAGAGAAACATCATAACACTTTCATAAGAGTTGGAAGTATTACCCATGCCTGTAAGAAACATGAACGTGCAGCAAGAGCTGCAGATACCATTGTTGAAGCACGGATGTTCTCAGGCCCAATATTTTGAGCAAGACCCACAATGAATTGTCGAGCTTCTTCACCATCTATTTGAGTCAAGGTAGCATATCTTGGGGCGCTGCAAGCTTGCAAAGCAAGTTACAACAATAAAGCACAAGCAAAATCCATGAACTACCAAGTTAAAAGAAAATGTTCCGAGCAAGTGTGAAACATAGACCTGCCACATAAATCTAAAACATAGTTAACTGATGCACGATAGAAAGCATCCCGTGTATTTGTAGTGTCAAAGGATACCCGCACTCCGGATGCCCTGCATATTTGACGTAACTGCTCACCCATAACAGGCAAAAGAAAGTCCATTCCATATTGAGAATCAGCTAATGCAACAATAATTAATCGTACAGGAAATGTCAAAAAATGAATCAATTCTAGAAAACTTTAGCAGCAATTTTATTAAATATTAACCCAAATTAACCCAATGAAAGTACATTGAAAGACAATATGAACATTCACAAATGATCTACAAGAAGAAACTCATAAACTCAGATGTAGAAGACTGCGATCACAATGCAGTAAACCACACTCATATGCTCACAAATTAGCTTGAACACATATTAGCTTTTCCAAAAAAACACGAAAGAAAAATAAAAGCTTTTCAGCCTAATCAAAGAATATCCCCTTAATTTATAGTGCAGAATATAACAATTGGTCTTGCTTCTCGTTACATTTCAACTTTGCAAATTAATTACCAAAAACCCAAACATTTCTAAAAATTGCAATTTACCTAAATCTTTCAATATATTATTTATCCTAATCTCTAAAGTTAGTTGTAATTGCACCCCTTCAGTCAGAATTGCAGTCATTATCTTTTTTTCGCAACTGAGAAGAGCTTGCTGGGGGAGTACAATAGAATTGAGTTTGGTGATGAATGCTAAAAAAAATCAATTGGTATGGTTGGCTATTTTTTCATTGCAATTTTCATTAAATAGATGTAACTGCCACTAAATCTCAAAATCAGGGTAAATTTGTTTTTTTTAAATAGGGCTAATGAATCTGATAATAAATTAAATTTGCATGTGAAGTTTATGTACTTTTAGACGACTAAGTTAGCTGTAGGAATAATGTGACCCATAGATCATTAGCAATGTTTATTTATTCTGTTTGGAGTCACAGATAGGAGAAGGAGGGGATAATGACTTGGAAGCACATATCAAGAAGTTGTTAATGTTGTTATGCCCAAATTAAATGCTTCAGCATGTCAATCAAAAGGGTCAAACAGAACTGACTTGAACTATATCATGCTCTGTAACATCCTTTCCGCCAGTTCTATAGTCCGTGATTGCTGGAAATCAAGTTGATGAGTTTCGTCTAGCACAAAAATATGGAATAGAATTTATTGTAATTCCAGAAATGTCTGTTACCTGCAGCAAAGAAAGTCCGCCAATAAAATACAAGTAAATCGGTTAACCCCATGGACATGACTGTAAGTTTGAGACAGATAATCAGAACATATAATAATATTAAAGAGCAAAGCTAAGCTATAGACCACATAGCTATGTCATTCCAATGACAGAATAACTGCAACCACATGTATACAGTTAATGCCAAATTATCTTAATAATTAACATATAAAAGAGAAAGTGTAAGAAGACCAACTTCAAATGAGGACACTGCACCAAGTACTATTCTCTCATAATTAACTCCACCAGATCAAAGAAATATAATGTATAAATTTTGTGATTCCTCCTAATTGTCTGGGGTTAATCAAATTGAACCCCAAATTTTGTATTGTTGCATTGTTAATCCTAAAAGAGTTTTCGAATAATTCGAGCTGAAAATCTAAATCCTTGCTTTTTAAAAAATAAGTTAATTGGCATTCAACTTTTTAATTTCACTAAACTTTCTTCTATTGAATGTCATATGCTTTAGTCCCTAAATATTATATTGAACAACATTTTAATCCCAAACTTTCAAACAAGCAACACTTAAATTCCTAAAAACTTAACTGACATGTTAAAAGGTAAAATACAAAAATTTGATTTTACCTCAAAGATATGAGAATAAATATTTGTAGGAGGACTAATGTTTATATTTTCCGAAAGTCAATAACTTTTTATGTGAAAGGGCAATGATACAAGTGTATGTTCTGCTTGGCGTCAAAATGATTTTTGTAATTTGCCCTACTATTAATCCACTTCATGCGAGTTAGATATTAAAGTAAATCTTATTTTATAGTTAGTTAAGATTTCTAAGCCAATTTTATCAAAGAAAAAAATCTGGTTTGAGAAATTGCAAAAGAATTGAAATGAAACTTTTAAATTATCCAGGTTTTAAATGCATAAATTGAAAAACAGATCGCACATTATAACTGACCCCACCTCATGCTTCATAATACAATTATAAGTAACTGATAATTCCTTCAACTATGGAGTTGGTAATGACGACCGACGATGTTCATATATGCAGGGGCGGAAACAGGGGGGTCCTGGGGATAATATCTTCACAACCATTGGTGTCAATAATTAGAAAAAGACATTAGAAAAATTTAATGAACTTGTTGGCTGGCCAAATAGTCCATACAATAATGCAATAGTGCAATATTTTAGCTTCAAAAATCAAAGACAAAATTGTGTCTCATATGTTATCTAATCTCAGCCAAGAGCAGGAGGCCTTTTACCGGACTCGTTTAACTGTTATTGTTGATGTTATTCGTTTTCTTCTATTACACGGATTGGCTTTTCGAGGACATGATGAGTCGAAAATATCAATGAATAGGGATAATTTTCTTAGACTTCTTGATTGGTACAGTGAACACAATGTTGATGTGGGGAAAGTAGTAAATTCAAATGCTCCTGAAAATAATCAACTCACTTCTCCATATATCTAAAAGCAAATAGTGAGTGTTTGTGCTTTGGAAACAACACGAGCCATTATGGAGAATATTGGAGATAACTTTTACTCTTTATTAATTAATGAGGCACGAGATAGTTCAGTAAATGAGCAAATGGCTATGGTATTGAGATATGTTAATAAGTTAGGACAAGTAGTTGAACGATTTATTGGAGTTGCACATGTGAGAGATACATCCGCTCTATCTTTGAAAAGTGCACTTGATGATTTCTTTGTGAAACATGGGTTATCACTCAGTAGAGTTAGAGGTCAAGGTTATGATGGGGTTTCTAATATGCTGGGTGAATTAAATGGGTTAAAGACCCTCATTTTAAATGAAAATCCTCAAGCAAGGTATATTCATTGTTTCGCTCATCAACTTCAATTGGTGCTTGTTGCAGCAGCAGAGAGTAATAGATATGTGAGTAATTTTTTTTTATTATACTTCAATGATTGTGAATATGGTTGGAGCTCATGTAAAAGGAGGGATGCTCTCCATCAAAAATAACATAATGAAGTAGTCCAACGTTTGAAAAGTGGTGATACTCGAACTGGAACTCTATGTAGTATGCAGTGAAAGAAGTTCTTGAAAATATAACAGATGATGGTGTTGAAAGAAAAAATCGAGGGACAGTTATGAGTTTGGTTGATAAAATGGAAAGTTATGAGTTTATTTTCATTACTTTCCTAATGAAGGAAGTTTTAGGAATAACAAATGATCTATCTCAAGTCTTACAAAGAAAGATCAAAACATTGGCAATATTATATATTTGATTGCAACAACTAAAAGACAGTTGCAAAACTTTAGGGAAAATGGATAGAATATGAGTTTGTTGGCCTCCCTCTGGTACTCCTGCTTATTCACCACCAAGTTCTGATAAGTCAGCATCGAAACAGGCCACCATTTTGGCAACTTCGCTTCACTCTTTACCCTACAACTCCTCTAATCATCTCTCTCCAACTCCGACCCGGAGGTGAAAGCGGATTATCCAAAATCCCTCTTCCTCTTCACATGACTTCTCTCCCTCACACCATTCCCTACAACCACAACCACCTCTCTCCCTCTATGACTACGGTCTCTTCGAACCACAACATTCTGCTTTGAAACCCTAAACCTATTCTTAAACCAAATTTGATTAAAAGCCTAATCGTAGAAAATAAAGTAAACCCATAAAGCAAAATAACACCAGTGAATTGTAGAGTAGATTTGCGATAAGAAAACACAACCCTGTTGTTCTCGTCGGCTGTAATAAGTGTCTTCAAGTCATAATAATCATCTTCAGTTAAAGAAACAAATCTATGGAGTTTAGATGATGTTCTGAAGAACTTGTTGCGCCGGGAACTGCAGGAACGCCGCCATTTATAAGAAAAGGAGTTTTGGGTGGACTTGTAAAGCCACTTGGTGAACGAAAAGTGGTGTGAAGAAGAAGAAGAGGAAGACGAAGAGTAAGGGAGTGTGTTAAAAGAGTTCATTGATTTTTTTTAAAAAAATTTACATTCGCAAGAACAAGAATTGTTATTTTATCAGTAGTTTGAAAGTTTCTTCAATAGTTCTGTAAAATGAAGAGAGAGGGAAGAGTGGTAGCACAAAAAAATATATGGTTCAGATTTTCCCATCATCTGTCTGTCAATTTTTTTTCCCATGAAAATTAAATGAATTTTAGTTCTCAAATTTTCTTCTAAATGAATATAAAATATTAAAATTAAAAATTTAATAAATAACAACTCTAAGATTATTCACCAACAAAAATATTATAATAAATATATATTTTTTAAATAATAAATTTAAAATAAATTCTCCTCACACTAATGTTTAAAAAAATACAATATTATTAAATTAATATTTTAGTAATTATAATTTTATATTATTACTAGAAATATTAATAACTTTTAATTTAAAAGGTTTTCAAATTAAAAAAATTAAAATAATAGGTTTTCTTGTCCTTGACAAGTAGGCTTTTCTATACATCCTTGTATTTTTCTATACATCCTTATTAGCCTAGTTTACTATAGCAAATCAGAATAGTAAACCACCACTTGAGGAGACCTATGCAATTCTCATTTCAAAGGATGAGGATAAGGGATGCATCCAAGTGGATGAGGATGAAGTGCAGGAGAGTCTTAAGGAGTTTCAACGGTATCTAGTAGGCCATTTTTTGACTAAAAGGAATATAAACTTTACGGCCATGAAAAATACAATGGCTTCTATCTAGAGGCTAGTTAAAGGAATACCAGTAAAAAAATGAAACCTATTTTATTTTTATTTCAATTCTACCTTGAATTGGATATATGAAGGGTGCTAAATGATAGATTGTGGACCTTCAGTCAGCACTTGCTTCTGGTCAAAAAATTGAAAGTCGAAGATCAACTATTAGAGCGAGAATTGATGAAGACAAAGATGTGGGTGCATATATATGACTTGCCACTTGGTTTCATGTATGAACGTGTAGGAAAAGAGATTGATAATTATATTAGTACCCATGTCAAATCATATCCTAATAATTTTACTAGTAACTAGCGAAATTATATGGATTTTAGAGTGAGTATGGATGTCCGACAACCACTAAAAAGTAAAAACCAAGAGGAAAGGAGGAGAGTAGAGTTAGGTAACATTCAAATATGAGCTCTTACCGACATTATGTTTCTTTTATGGAATAATAAGACATTCAAAAAGATTTTTTGTACTCAATATTTTGATATGCATGGCTCAATGATAAAGAAAGCTTGTAGGTCATGGCTTAGGATACTAGGGCCAGCGGACAATGGCTCAGTCTGAAGAGAGATGGTTCGAAACAAATTTTGGTTAGAGGAGATTCAATGGATAAGGACAATACTGATAATGTAACACCCATAATTCTGGATACAGTTAATTAAGTAATTTGGAAGGGGTTAAGTTAGCTATTGGAAGGAGAATATAATGAAAATGAGTAATGTATATGTTGGGTATATGCTAAATATTCCTAAAGTATAAATTTTACTAAAAAACAAAAGATCAAAGTAGAAAGTAGAAAGTCAAAGTCAAAAAGATAAAAGGAAAAAATATAATAATAAATTAAAATAAATTTTGGCGATAGTAAAAAATTATGAATTGGTAATAATAAATAAATTAATTATTTATGGGAAGAGGAAGTATCATAATATTTTAATAATTAATTAAATTGATAATTATTTATAAAGAAGAGGGGCAAAATTGAAAGAACTGGTATTTTAAAGTTTTCTTCTTCCTTCTTGATTATGCCATTGCCAAATTTCACTTGAGGAAGAGATGAAGAGCTTGGCTACATCAAGATACACCTAATTTCTCAAGGTTTTTAAAGAATTTGGTGGTGAATTTGAATATTTAGCAAGAATTAAGTAAATATTTTCTTTAAAAGCTTTGCTTCTTAAATTATTAAGGTTATGTATGAATTGGGTGGAGAGAGAAAATTATTATCAATTGTTAAAATGGTTTGTTTTGATACTATATTTATGTGTATGTTATGATTTTATCGATGGAAATTGGATATGAGTGGGTTTTAATGAAATTAGGGCCATTGGGTGGATTATGTGAATTTAGGATTTTTGAAAGAGGTATTCATAATTATTGTAATTTATTTTTTTTAATGTTATATTAATGTATTATTAATGATTTTATGGTTATGTGTTAGAAATAAGTTGGATAGATTGAAGTTTGAATAATGTAGTAATGGTGAAAATAGTTTTGGTGAAAGTTTGTGTAGAATTGATGTAATTGGTGTTTGAATAATTAAAGTGAGTTAAAATGAGTTGCTAATGTTATATTGGAACTTATAATGTGGTTTAGAATTGAAAAAAGGGAAGTTATAAAATTAAAGAATTGAAGGGCATTGGTGGAAGATTGAGTTGGAAGGTGGAATACTTTGATGACTTTTGTTTTTATTAAATATAATTTAGCATATTTTATATTACTATTTGAGAAAGTGGTTGTTCACATAATCTATGAATTGTTGCATAGTTGTGTGATAAGTGTGGCAAAGGGCCTTTGTCTATTGTAAAATGGTGATTATATATGATTTAAATGATATAAATTAATGTTATGTAATGTGATGTATAATATGTGTATGTTTGTGAAAATGTGAAAGTAAATAGAAAATTTTGGGAAATTTGGGAAGTTGATGAAATTCGATAATGAGATAGATAATGTAAAATGTGATCAAGAATATGAGAAATGGTTATACAATAGTTGAAAATGTGATGTGAAAGTAATCATAGCACGGGATGACCATTTGGAAATGGAAAATGGGTATGAAATGTGGGAATTGAGAAAAGTGATGAAAAAGTATTGCAAAATAAACAATGAATTAATTAATTATGCTAAAGTAATAATGTATATGAAATATGTGTTTGTCTTGTATGGTATCTTATTCTAGAGAATTGTATTTGCTGCTATTGATATGATTTGTCTCCGGGCTAGACATTAGACGTCACTTATGATATGGTGTGCCTTCAAACTAAACATTGGGTGTCACTGTTATTTGCCTTCAGAGCTAGATACAGAGGTGTCAACAGGGGATGGATACGACACTTAAATTTCTGGTGTCACGATAGACCATAATAATATCTCTGGAATCAGAATATTGTATAGGATTATTTGGGTCCAATATATGCATTTGTGAAATATTTATAAATTATATGATTAGTGGATGGAAATGAATTATACTTAATGACTGAGTTTAAACATTTATATGATAAGAAATATGGTAATAAATGATGTATACATATACTGAGAGTACAGTGTACCGTAGATATCATGTATATTTTGTCTTTAAAATAGTTTTATGTTATCAATGTATGTACTACTAAGCTTCAGAGTTTAACGCAGTAGTTAGTATCTCACATGTATTAGAAGTGTAGACCAGGATGATCTAGATTGGGATTGAGACTTGGAGATGGTATGCGTGCCATGAGACCAACTTAGAAGGTGTTGCATATATGTAAATTTTATGATATTGTATATTTTGTTTTATGTATAATTAATCTCAACATATGTATAATAAATGACATTTTGGAATAGTTATGTATATATATGTAATCATGATAAATAATATTTTTAAATTATAAGACATCTTAAATGTGAATTGATGAAGTGGGGATTTGGATGTTATTTGAATATTGGAAGTGAAATTTTATTTACAGATTGTGTTTTGATGAATTTGAAAAATATTGAAATTTCATATAGAACTCTGGCAAACTTTTTTCCAGATTTTTTTTATTTATTAATAATTATCTATATTAATTCAAATGAGAATTTTTATTATGAAGATTATCATGGCACTCTTATATTCTATATGCGTATATTATATATACGAAAAATATATACTGTGCATATATATGATATAAAGGTATTACATTTATTTTGATATCAAAGCCTAAGTTTGATATTCTCGACCTAGGTCAATTTTAAAAGAAAGAAAGAGAAATTTTAAAATATGATTACGTTTGTAATACATACATATGCATAGCACCTGTATTGGTCTCGGATTGGCAATATTTGTTTGTGTATGGTGACGGATATAAGTTAAGATGGCGTGTAGGACGTAAAAATCATAATAGCACAGCGAAAGCATATGATTGAGAGCTAGTAGTGCTAATTTGTGGTTTATGAAGATGGTGTTATAATGGTATAGTTGAAAGTTAGTTTAGTATTGCTTGATCAGGTTAAAGAAGTATAAAGGGAGGATTTGAAATTCCAAAGGATGAGTAAGGTGATGGAGAAGTTTCATTAATTGAGTTGGTTATTTAAAGAAGTTGTTTTGTGATTAAGTAAAATTAATTGTGAAAAATTTGTTTATGAAGTGATTTGTATAGAGGATGGTTGTGAGAACTTATTTCTTTGGAAGTAAATTATTATTGTAATACATAAAGAGTGTTTTTGGAATAATATACTTGAAAAAAATTTTGGGAATAACATTATAATTAAATTTCAAAGTTATGAAAGATTTGGTAATTAGGAAAGAGAAATCCTTTATTTTGATAAATATTGTCTAAACGAAATTTGGAATTATTAGAATATTAAATTAATTAATTTTGAAGAAAATTGTGTGAATGAGATTAAATGGTTACTTAAAGAATATCAGATAACTTGTTATGAAAACAAATAAAGAAAGGAAAGTACAAATAAAAGAGATGGTAAAAGAAGACTAATATCAAGTAAGAAAAGTTTAATAATGAATTTAATTAAGGTTAGCATTTATGTTTTAAATCTTATTTGAGTGATTTGTTTATGGAAATTTATATTTGAATTTAATTGTGATCTTAGAGTATGAGATACTATTTTCTTGGTTCAAATGAATGGATTGGTAGTGAAACATTGATTAAGTTATGTATAAATAAATTGAGATGAGGAAGGAAGAAATGGAAGTGTAATTGTATGATAATTGCGGCATGAATTGATTGTGTTTTTGGAGAGGTTAATATTATTTATTTAATTATTTTAATAAGTGAATTTAGTAGTGGATTGTTAATTTAAGTTTGGGAATAATTGTAATTGATATCAGATTGTTAAAGATAAAAACGAGATCAATTTATTAGATGAGTTTAGAATATAAGATTTACATGAAGAGAGTTTGATATATGTATTTTGATGATTAAAATGAGTGTATAGTTAGAGAAAATGATAAAAAAACAATTGTTTATGATTAAAGAATTTTACATTAATTGTGAGGAAATAAGATAATTTGACAAAAAAAAAATAGATTAAAGAATTAAAGAGGAGAATGAAAGAATTTGAAAATTGGTAGCAGTAGTGATTTAAATGCATGGGCATGTCAATTTAGTTGACACGACCATGTTTTTAGTTGGAACTTTGAATTGAATTCAACAGTACAAATATTTAGCTTAATTATACGTAAATATAAGTATATTGATTTGTATTTAATTAATTTATGAAAGTATAGACTTGGAAATTTAGTAATATTTTTGGAGGACTAAAAACTATATATTGAATTTAAGTAAATAAGGTTAATATTAAAATGTTGATTCAAACATAAAAATGTAAAACAATTAATGGTTGATTGCTTATGAATTGAGGTGAAGTTGATTCAATAAAAGAAGAAGCATAGAAAGTGAGGAAAGAATGAGAAAAGTACTAAATATGTTTTAGATATTTAAGGCGGATGTAAAGTTAAATAATAGATACATAGTGATAATGGATTTTGGTATATTTTGAGGAGAAAGTGGATAATTTATGGATCAAGGAAAGAAGGTTGATAGAATGATAAATCATTTGGTGACTTAAGATAATTGGTTAAGTATATATATGTATGGGGTAAGTTAAATCATATTAATTGTAAATGGTTAAAGAGGAAGGAGTTATTATTTGTAAAGAAAATTTAGTGAAGATCAAAATTTTAGTACATAATGTTATTACTGATATTAGGGAAACATATATTTTAAGGATTGAGTTAAGTGAGTGAAGAGATGAAATAAGATGTTTAGAGAAATAATAAAGCTTTAGTGGGAAATGAGCATTTTAGAGATGACATTGATGATCCGATACTCAATTTTGAAAATTAATGTTTGATCTTGGTAGGGTTTGCATAGTATAGAAGGGAATTTCGAGGACAAAATTCTTTAAAAGGGAGAGAATTGTAACATCTATAATTCTGGATACAATTAATTAAGTAATTTGGAAGGGGTTAAGCTAGGTATTGATAGGAGAATATAATAAAAATGAGTAATGTATACGTTAGGTATATGCTAAATATACCTAAAATATAAATTTTGCTAAAAAAACAAAAGGTCAAAGTAAAAAGAGTAAAAGGAAAAAATATAACAATAAAATAATTAAAATTAAAATAAATTTTGGTGGTAGTGAAAAATTATGGATTGTTAATATTTAATAAATTAATTAATGGATGGGAGAAGAAATATCATACTATTTTAATAATTAATTAAATTGGTAATTATTTATAAAGGAGAGGGGGCAAAATTGGAAGAACTAGTATTTAAAAGTTTTATTCTTCCTTCTTGATTATGCCAAAGCCGAATTTCACTCAAGGAATAGAGGAAGAGCTTGGCTACATCACGATACGCAAAATTTCACAAGGTTTTTAAAGGATTTGGTGGTGATTCTGAAGATTTAGCAAGAGTTAAGTAAGTATTTTCTTTAAAAGTTTTGTTTCTTAAATTATTAAGGTTATGTATGAATTGGGTGGAGAGAGAAGGTCGTTGTAAATTGTTAAAATGGTTTGTTTTGATGCTATATTGATGTGTATGTTATGATTTTATGAATGAAAATTGGATATGAGTGGGTTTTAATGAAGTTAGGGCCTTTGGGTGGATTATGTGAATTTAATATTTCTGGAAGATGTATTTATAATTATTGTAATATATTGTTTTAATGTTATATTAATATTATTTTAATGATTTTAATATTATTTTAATGATTTTATGGTTATATGTTAGAAATAAGTTAGGTAGATTGAAGTTTGAATAATGTAATAATGGTGAAAATAGGATTTTGGTGAAATTTTGTGTAGAACTTTTGGTGAAATTTTGTGTAGAACTGATGTAATTGGTATTTGAATAATTAAAGTGTGTTAAAATGAGTTGCTAATATTATATTGGGACTTATAATGTGGTTTAGGATTGAATAAAGGGAAGTTATAAAATTAAAGAATTGAAGGACATTGGTGAAAGTTTGAGTTGGAAGGTGGAATTGGCTTGAGAATTAGCAAATTGAGATTAGTACATACTTTGATGACTTGTGTTTTTATTAAATATAATTTAGCATATTTTATATTACTACTTTGAAAAGTGGTTGTTCACATAATTTATGCATTGTTGCATAGTTATGTGATAAGTATGGCAATAAGCCTTTGTCCATTGTAAAATGGTGATTGGATATGATTTATATGATATATATTAATGTTATATAATGTGATGTGTAATATATGTATATTTGCGTAAATGTGAAAATAAATAAAAAAAAACTGTGGAAAATTTGGAAAGTTGATGAAATACGATAATGAGATGGATAATGTGAAATGTGATTGAGAATATGAGAAATAGTTATAGAATAGTAGGAAATGTGATGTGAAAGTGATCATAGCACGGGATGACCACTTGGAAATGAAAAATGGGTATGAAATGTGGAAATTGAGAAAAAGTCATGAAAAAGTATTGAAAAATAAACAATGAAGGAATTGGTTATCCTAAATTAATAGTGTATATGAACTATGTGTTTGCCTTGTATAGTATCTTGTTCCAAAGATTTGTATTTGTTGCTTTTGGTATGATTTACCCTCAGACTAGACATTGGGCGTCACTTATGATATAATGTGTCTTCAGGCTAGACACTGGGTGTCATTATTATTTGCCTTCAGGGCTAGACATAGAGGTGTCAATAGGGGAGATATATGACACTTAGATCCTCAGCGTCGCATAAGTCATAATAATATCTTTAGAACTAGAGTATTGTATAGAGTTATTTGGGCCCAATATATGTATTTGTGATATGTTTGTAAATTATGTGATTAGTGGATGGAAATGAATTATAATTAATGACTGAGTTTAAACATTTATATGATAAGGAATATGATAATAAATGATGTATATATAGTACAATTTGCAACAAATATCATATATACTTTATCTTTAAAATAATTTTATGTTATCAAGGTATGTACCACTAAGCTTCCGAGCTTAGCGCAGTAGTGTGTATCATACAGGTATTAGAAGTGCAGACAAGGATGATCCAGATTGGGTTTGAGACTTAGAGATGGTGTGTGTGCCACAAGACCAACTTAGAAGGTGTTACATACTTGTAAATTTTATGATATTGTATATTTTGGTATATGTATAATTAATCTCAACATATGTATAATATATGACATTTTAGAATAGTTATGTATATATGATTATGATAAATAATGTTTTAAATTATAAGGCATCTTAAATGTGAATTGATTAAGTGGAGATTTGGATGTTATTTGAATATTGGAGGTGAAATTTTATTTACGGGGTTGTGTTTTGATGAATTTGGAGAATATTGAAATTTCAGACAGAACTCTAACGAATTTTTTTCTAGAGATTTTCTTTAGTTTTTAATTATTATCTATATTAATTAAAATGAAAATTTTTATTATGGAGATTATCGCGGAACTCTTATATTCTGTATGCATATTTTTCATATATAGGATATATGTTTTGTACGTATATAGAGTATAAAGGTGTTACAAAGACTTAAGGGGAAGTGTTGTGCCACAGAATGGAGGCTATAATTTAGAAGAAAGGAATGGATTTGGTAGAGAAAATAGTGAAATTTTAGTAAATAGTGGGCATGAGGAGAAATCTTCTCATGTGGCATACATAGAGCAAGGATGCTAGCTAGGCGAGAATAAGGATTAAAATGATGATGTAGTTGTTACGGTTGTGAAGCGGCATCCTGTGGAACTAAATGACATGGATCACAAGCAAAAAAGCGGGTTGGTACCTAGCTCGATAAGCAAGGGCAGAACTAGGGGTCCTGGGTGGTCCATGGATCCCCTTGCTAGTGGCAAGAAGCCCTATTGGGGGTGGTAGGGGGAAAGGGGTCTTTTTTGCTATCAGTGAAGTCCAGTGTTTCGCCCATGCCCCCTGGGATCCTGGGTGCAATTAAAGACAAAGGGAGGAAGGTTGAAGACAACCCCTCCTTCATTAATTTTTTTAAAATAGTAACAAGCGTTGATACAATAAGCTCTGATGCAACAACCTCTTTATTACCCTGATCTTCTAGCTACTGCTCAAGTTCCTTCTTTATGTGTCTGTGTGTATTTCTTCTTAATAACACTCAATTTCTATTATTTTTTAATAATTGATTCAATTTGATTGTGTTTTTGCTTTCAAATTTTATTTGATTTCAATTTTGTTTATGGTTTAGGTTTGTGTTGTTCTTGATTAGGTTTCTTGTTGGAGCTAAAGTTAGGTTTTAGTGGCTTGTGGATTTCAAATGTTGGGTAACTTTTAAAAAAATGATGGTTGAGTGCAATTGATATGATTAAATGTCGAGTTTGTTGTTTGTGTTTCCTTTATGACATATTTGTTGCTCTTTTAAAGGATTTGAAGTTTCATTTAGCCACCAATGAGTTGGCAATTTTGGAATATGGATGAATTCTTTTCTTCTCTACATGACTACATCAATTTCCCCTTTATAAAGCCACTGCTACTATTTGTCCTTGAGTTGCTCCGTTTAAATTGGTTTAAGATCATAATCATTATTCTTAAACGAAACAAAATAGGCTTTACCACTTGTGAATGGAATTTAATAATATTTTTACATAAGCATAATTTGAATTTAAGCTAAAAGAAATAAATTTTGGAATCATGAGATTGTATTTGATCATCTCTAAATTCAACTTAAGAATAAAAAATCATAAGACATTACTTTAAATTGAACCAAACGTCCCTAAGGATTTCATGTTTGTATTTCTTTCATAAAAAAAATCAATATAAGAAGTGATATTTCTTTTATGTTGTCTTTAATCAACTAGAACAAAAGTTAATTTCGTTTAAATTAACAAGGCAAACATTGCACATAGGATGAATATTGCGTGTTCTGCATGTTGGCTTCAAAATTTTGACCCTCCTTCAAAGGAATCCTTTATGGCCTACCGATTGAAATGAGTATTATTTGCTAGAATTATTTTGGGTTTGGCAACTCATGGATAGTTTGGGTCCTAAAGGACCTAATCCTATCAAAGTTGCCCAATTGCTTATCTGATGGAGACCATGGTCCATCGAAACAAGATGGAAAGTGTGAAGAGAGTGTTGGGATTTCATGTGATGTTTAAAATAGATCCTATTAGTCATGGAGGAGGTTTGGCGATATTTTGGAAATAGAAAGACTTAGTAAAGCTTTTGTATTTTTCCACCAATTTCATAAATGTGAGAGTAGAGTTTGGAGGCAAAGAAGAATAATGATTAACTAGATTCTATGGGTATCCTAAGAGAGGATAACATCGAGAATCATAGAAGATAATTCATACATTAAGTTTAATGCATAATGACCCATGGGTCTGTTTCAATAATTTTAATGATATACTATTAGCCTCAGAAAAGAAGGGTGGTTCCGTACATCCTAATTGGTGTCTAGGGGCTTTCAGTGAGCCATAGAAGATTGTGGATTGCAAGATTTAGGGATGGAGGGCTACATACACATGGGCAAGGATAGGGAAATCATTGTGATCGAGTTGAAGAAAGGTTAGATAAGGTGTTGGCGACCAATGGCTGCGTGAGAAAATTCCTAGAGGAAAAAGTGTGTAACTTGGAAGCTGTGATATCAGATCATTCACCATTACTACTAAAAATGGGTCAAATAGTCCAGGGCATGTGTCGAAGGAGATTCTTATTCAAAAATAACTGGTTGAGAAATGAAGGGTGCAAAGAAGTAATCAAGAGACGTTGGAATTAGCACAATAAAGAATCTATTCAATATAAGATAGCAATGTGTGGTTCTAAACTAAAGAAAAGAAGTTGCAAAATTTATACAACAGTGAGAACCAGAGAAGAATAAATAGAATGAACCTGATTAGCATATTATTCCTTGATTTTTGGAGTGCATCTAAACACATTTGGCACTTATGCCTTTTAGCTGAAAAGCTTATAAATAAAGGGTGGGGGTGAGAAAGGAGTTTGCTTGCCTACTCCTTTCTCTCCCCATCTTCTTCCTGATTTTCCTCTAACTGTCACTCGAAAATATCATAATCCTTCTCCTCATCTCCTGAAGCTGCTAAGGCAATAGCCATCGGGGATTTGCTTGTGGATGTCCACACCCATGCTTCACAAATGGGTGCTACGCAGGTATGTGTCTCTTTCTTCACCTTTTCTTGCAAAGAACTGAAATACTTTTCTTATTGCCTTTTGAATTTAAATTTAAGTAATTGTATCATTTATTTTAGCAACATACCCAACTGAAACTACGAGAGGGTTACTCTAAGCTGAGCAACCTTAATCTCCCCAATGAAGTGAGGGAACTAGTGCTTCCTTTTGGCTTTATGGACCTCTTATGTCTTGACTGTACTGGGCTAGCCAACCATAACCTATTGTAAGCACTGGTTGAGAGGTGGTAGGATACTACTAATTCCTTCCACTTTCCTTGTGGTGAACTGACTATGATGCCCCAAGACCTATATTTGTTGACCGGCATCCCATTTGGCATACGCCCCGTGGAACTGTTCCTAAACTAGAGAGGGCTACTTAAAGACCGGATCATGGATTTGCTTAGTGTCATCCCACTAATCCCTGATGTTGATGATCCTGTGATCACACAGTTTAGGCTAAGAGAACCCATTAACTCCTTGCTATCCAGACATGGTGACCTTGAGGACCACTCTCTACATATTGCGCGCAGTGTAGTTTTATTGCTACCAGGATGCATTTTTTTGGCATATTCACCATGATACTATTGATCTTTCTATCTTGATGAACTTGGGGGATCTAACCCATCTTCATGAATATAATTGGGGCAGTGTTGTATTAGTCACTATGTATGAAGAAATGGGTCAAAAATCCCATGGGCAAATCCACTCTATTGGGGAAACTCATATTTTTTGAGAGGTTTATATATATATATATATATATATATTTAAAAACTTTTATCGACTTTTGCAGCTATGGGCATATGAATATTTTCCTGATTTGGCACCACCCTAAGAAGCCCCCAATCAGACGTCTTTCTCGTGAGTCATCGTTGGTCACCGAGCAACAGGTCTTGATCTTGCAATCTGGATTTTCAAGGTTTACGAGCTATTTTCAACAACTTGATAATAAACAATGTGAGCTTTTTTTTCACTTCCTCTTTCCCACTACAGGTGAAATGGTGCCCTTTTAGCGAGAGGTTTATCCCTTCCAACCAAATATATCTGGAGCAGGCTCAGTTCTATACCACCTGTCAGGTAGTCATTTGCTCACCAAGGACCCAACATTACTATTTAAGCAAGCGCGTCATGCACTAGATGTATATGAGAAGATTGGTTCCATGTGCTCCACATGCAGATATGTGGTTGGAAAGGAATGCTCCCATTCACTCCCACTATTGTACTAGACTACTGGCTTCCAATTTTATGCTTCCACAACTGAACTATGAAGACTTATGTAGGTCTTCCTTAATGCCCTTTATTGAGATCAACCTAAGTAGCCTGTCTCACTACACCTTCCCTTCCTCTGAGGCTTCTCAACCTAAGACTAGCGCGGCTAGGGCTAGCCAGGGTGTATCTCATCAAAGAAGGATCGGGGTTTCGGCAAGCTCTAATTCTGAGTTTGCTACACCTTTGCCCGAGGGTCCTCCAGCTGGCACATAGTCAAGATTCACTGGGACCCACTGTGTGCCTCCTGAGGGTGTCCCTCCACGCTACTTGTTAGGAATGCCATTACATATGTTGTTAATGATGATCGAGGTGAAGCTAGGGCTTTTATGCCTTCGATCCTTTTTACTTCATTGCCAGAGAATCACCATGAGGTAAATCTTTTACTTCTCGTGACCTTTCACTTCTGACTCTCATTCACCCTCGACTGTATCTTACAGTGGCCTCAGGAATGGGTTGACCATACCTATATGATGGCATGCCATTATGAGGCTTACTTGTCCACCACTTTGAGCCAACTGTATATGGAGAGTCGAGGAAGGCACCGTCGTGGCAAGAGATAGACTTTTCTTCCAATTATTTTTCTATTTATACATGATTTGTCCTTTATTAATGCACTATGATGCATGTAATGTCATGGATGATTGTATTGGATAATTTATGATTTGGATGTCCTAATATATTAATCTTGCCCTTAGATATATTAGATTCAGTGTTACATCCTAAGATAGAACTAAATTTCTCAAAAGTAGGACACATCTCTTCCATCATGGCCCCAAACCTGAATACATTATTGATGTCGCGTGCACGGACGCCCTTGCTCTTGCCCTTAGACTTTGCGGATGTTGTATCCGCAGATTTGCATAGACAGAGATGGTCATCTATATATAGGGCTACTATTCCTATTTTTATCAGTTTACATAGTATTCTAGGCTTTCCCTACAGATTTTAACTGATTTTGTGGCAATAGAGCCCTTCTTTAGTCATTCTTTACATCTATGGACGACCCATTTGGACAAAGTGGATAAAATTAATCTTGAAAAAAATGGTATTGCACCTGCCATTACATTGAATGGACTTAAATTGGACAATGATTTCATTTAGGTTTGTTTGAAATTCTAGGATCCCGTGGACCATGTATTCAGATTTGGGGCCATGATGGAAGAGATGTGTCCTACTTTTGAGGAATTTAGTACTATCTTAGTATGTAACACTGAATCTAAGCTGGCAATCCCTAAGCGTCACTCTAGCTACTTTCATACCTTTCAGGCCTTGTTCATTTTAAGTGATGTTGAGGCTTCGTCCATGGTGAAGGATGATAAAGTGAACTTATGTGCACTTATTACTGCATTTTAAAAGGATACTAAGGATAGAGTGAGATAGAAATTAAGCCTGAGGGTTTGGCATTCTACCTAACTAGTGGTTTTTTTTCAAAGATGAGCCAGGCTAGGGCCTAATTGATTTAGTTCCCCTAATTCTATGGATGGAGGATTCTTATTCTATTGTTGCACTCCTGCTTGCTGAGACCATTATTAGCCTTGACATGATTTATAGAATCCATGGAGATTGGTATGTGATTCCCATCCTTCTTCAGGTGCCCTCTCTCTCTCTCTCTCTCTCTCTCTCTCTCTCTCTTTCTCTCTCTCTCTTTCTTTTTTTATAACTTGCTGCTTGCAAGTTTGACTGAGGGATCATCTTCGCATCGTTGCTATGCCATTAAAACTCCTTCATTCTCCCTTTACTTATTGAGGCAAGCATATTCTCATTCGTTGTGATTCTGAGAGGATGTGGACTTCTTAGCTATTAAAGCTTAGCCCAAATGAGGTTCTATGGTACTGCCCTTGTATCAGATATGTTCTTTCATGACCATGAGTTTTGGCTATAGGGTTGTCTGCTTGCTGGGCCTATCCATGTTAACCTTTTACCCAGGGACCTGGATCTTTAGGCAGATGGGTCACCTTCAGGGAGTTCCACCTAATGGTGTTGCGCATATCCCTATGGTCATCACTTTTATTCCTACTTGAGCCATTCTAAATGTCTAAGCTTAGGGATTTCATGTCGTGCGGCCATCAGGACTCACAGACACTATTGATGGGTACAAGGGTTGGTTTATTACCATGGTTTAGCCTAGAGAGAAGGTTCGACAACTGACTTTGAGTAACGAGATGGAGAGGGAGACTACTAATGAGGTTGCCTAGAGTTTAGGATCTACTTTCTAGTTGATTATTTAGAAAGTCATTTAGATACTTGATCTTTTTTACTAGATGCTTCGTCAAAATACATTGTCCATATTTCCTTATCGATTCCTATGATATCCTCATCTGAAAATTCTAGCTCCTTAACTATATTTTCCATAAGAGCAGCAGCTAACTATTTCACTACTATACTCCCTTTGATTACTTTGCATGCCACAAACTTGAGATCAAACATGGCCAACACTGTAAGCCATCTCGCCATCTTACTATCCAAAACTGATCTTTCCATAAGGAACTTCAAAGGGCTCTGGTCTGCAATTACTTAAGTAGCATAAGAAGCCATGTAATGATGCAGTTTCTGACATACTCATATTAGGGCCAAGCATAACCTCTCAATATAGTTTTATTTGAGTTCATAAACTAATAACCTCTTACTGAGGTAGTAGAAGGTCTCCTCGACCCTTCCTCATTTTGAGCCACTGTGGCCCCCATTGCTTCTTCAGTTAGTGAGAGATAAAGGAGCAAGGGGGTCATCGGGCCTTGGTTGTTGTAGCACTGGCGACAACAGTAGGTGTTGCTTGACTTTCTCGAATGCTACTTGACATTTATCATTCCATTTGTTTAGGGTGTCCTTCTTCAGAAATTTAAAGATGGGCCCATATACATTAGTCATTTGAGAGATGAGTCGACTAACGTACTGCAAACGAACCAAGAATCCCCTAATTTCCTTTTTCATCTTAGGAGCGGGCATTTCTAAAATTTCCTTGGATTTGGCAGGGTCCACTTTGATTCCTCGAGAACTAACCATATGTCCTAAAAATATCCCCGATGTTATCTCAAACACACACTCAGTTGGATTGAGTTTTAAATTGTATTGACAAAGTCTAAGGAAGAACCATCTTAGGGCCTATACATGTGATTCGTCCCTTTTCAATTTAATAATCATGTCATCCATATAAATGTCTACATCTTGATGCATCATGTCATAGAAGAGTGTAGTGGCCATTCTTTGGTAGGTTGCCCCAACATTTTTTAAACCAAAAGGCATGAACTTGTAGCAGTATGTACTCCATTCTGCAATGAAAGCCATCTTCTCTTTATCAGGAGGATGGACCATGATCTAATTATACCCTAAATAGAGGTCGGTTAATGAAATCACCTCAAATCCAGCTAGTCTATTGACCAAGAGGTCAATGTGGGGCAGAGAAAATTATCCTATGGACACGCCTTATTAAGGTCTCTCTAGTCAACAAATATTCAAACCTTTCCATCCTTCTTTGGAATAGGCATGATATTAGCTACCCATTGAAGGTACATGATGGGCTTTATAAATCGATTTTTCAACAGCTTGGTTATTTCTTCCATAATCTTTAAGGACCATTCTAACTTGAGTCATCTGAGCTTTTGCTTTACTAGCTTCATGTGTTCAAATGTAAGAATCTTGTGTACTGCTATAGAGGGGTCGAGTCCTGTCATATTACTCACCTCCCGTGCAAAACAATCATGAAATTCTTTAAGTAGTATCTCTAACTCATGTTTATGAATGAATGAGGATGCAATGAATGTATTCTTTTGCATTTCTATTGTTCCAAGATTTATTGTTTCTTTTCTTCATTAATCTCATTGATATTGAATATTCTATAATGCTCATCAGGAAACAAAAAAGAATAGGAAGAAAATTTGGAACTTTTATTAATGACTAGATGGGTTACATGGGTTCCTCTTATAAAAAAAACTCAATGTCAAATGAACCAATGAATCAGAAATAATAGACTCAGAATCTGAAATTGAAGATTCAGATTCAAACTCGAACTCATACTCGGACTTAGTACTAAGAACTAACTTGGAACTTGACTTGATTTGAAACTCAAACTAGATTCTTGGCTTGGTGTCTGACACAGACTGAGAATCTGGTTGACAATTTAACACTTGATCTGGATAAACTCTTAGTTCTACTGTATAGGGTAGACTCTGATGATGGATCGCCATTCTTTTCAGAATACCAGTTGTCGGGCATTTCTACAGCTGACTAGATCAGGTGGCTGAAATCTGACTCTGCTCCTTCTAATAGTGCTACTTGAAATAAATTGTGCTCCATATTGTCTTCAAAATCTTTCCTTGTTTCTAAGGCAAGCCCACTATCTTATAAACTAAGCCTGACATCAAAGAAAATTTCAAACCTAGGGTTAGCTCATTATTAATGGGATTTAACCATGGTTCAGGAAATCTATAATAAAGGGAGTATGTGCCCTCTTTAAAGGAATATCCATCCAATGTTCTAGAATAAGGTCTCATAGGCCAATCAAATATCTCTCCTGACTTTTTACACTAGAATCTTTGTTTGGCTCTGCTTTCCATCTTCTCTACATCCTCTAGGGTTGGCTTATAGCCCAAACCAAATGGTGGTTGGACCGAAGGATTATTTAGGAATTGTTGCATTCCATGTTGGCTTCTTCCTAACCCCATCCCTGGAAAGTAGTTCATGTGTTTGAGGATATTAGCAACCATGGGGTTCTCATATGGGTCAAAATCAAAGGGGATAAGTTCTTTACCTGCCTCTTCTTCTATGAATTGAACTAACTCAAAGGTGAAACTAGACAGGGCTATGGATAAAGGTTTTGGCTTAATCTCCAAAATTGGCACTTAAGGCGGGAGTTCAAACTTCCCATTCAGGTTTCCCCTTATAGTGACCACTCCATTATTTTACAAGAACTTGAGTTTTTAATGAAGGGAAGAGGGGACGACTTTGGCTTAATGAATCCACAGTCATCTAAGCAGTAAGTTAAAGCATGCCAGTACATCCAGAACTTGAAAGGGGATTTCCTGCTCTACCAGATCAATTTTCAACTTGATATTAGCGACGCCTAAAACTTCCCTTTTTATATTGTCATATTCCCTTACAATCTGATCAGAAGGTAGTAACTCTGCCATTTTGATTCCTAAGCAACTTACCACTTTGAGAGGGCAAACATTCAATGCAATTAGCACCACAGGTCCTGTCTTCCTGTGAGCTAACATAGTTAAATAGAGAGCATGGTTGTGTCCACTCTTAATTGGAAGATCCTTATCTGAAAAGGATATAGCAACTGATTTGGTCATAGACACAACAAAAGTTTCTGGATTAGTTTCAACTGGCATCTAGATTTGATTCAAAGCCTTGCAAAGAGCTTGGTGATGAGGGTAGCTAGATTGAAGCAGGCTCCAAATGGAGAGGGTAGCTTGAGTCTTTTTTAGTTACTTCAGTATAGGATCCTTATCTGGTTTAGGAGTAAGGTTTGCTTTTGGTAGTATCACTGGTCTTAGTGGCGGTACCGACTATGACAAATCCAGTGGTGGTTGTGTAACTCTTCTACTTTGGTCATTGCATTGAGCTTATTCACAAAATCATTCAAATCCAACAAACAATAATAATCATGGATTGAAATGTGGGATCTATTTCACTATTAACCAATGAGGCGATGGTGTTAATGCTTTGGTGAGTTGGCAATTGGTAAGTGGTGATGTTAGGTCGCCTTGGTAGCATAATGGATCCATTCTCAATGAGGTCCTGGATCTAGTGTTTGTGGTCTCTACACATATCAGATTTGTGCCCAGTGCTCTAATGATATTTACAGTATTCATTGACATTCCACTTCTTAGGCAAAGGATTTGGAACAGGCTTAGGATCAAGAGGCTGGATTATGTGAGCCTCTAACGCTTTCTTATACACCAGGCTAAGGGGCATCCCCAAGTTTGTGAAGGTCCTTTGTTGTTGGCTCCTTTCCAAATGGAGCTGTGGTTAGGGAGTAATGCTAGCCACTGCATTAACCTGTTGGTTGGTAGCCAGTGGAGTATTGAAGTATGGGTTCTTCTTGAATCTTGAGGAGGAGGCTGTCTCATCCTTGATTTGGCCAGTGTGTATTAAATCTTCAATCTTAGAGGAAGTAGAAATGAGGGCCTTAAAAGTCGGTAGATATTGGGTTTGCATATGGGTCTGGTAGACGGGCAATAGGTCTTTGACAATAATATCAATTTTCTCTTATTCTAAAGGGAGATTGACTATTTGCGCAGTGTTTTCTCTCCATCTCATTAGGAACGAGGTGAAGGACTCCTTTGAGTTTGCTTAGTTATCTTGAGATCTCTTTTAGTAACATCCACCTCTATGTTATAATGGTATTGTTTAGTGAAAGTGTTATAGACATCCTCCTATGTCCGATATTTCTTCTTATCGAGGTCCATGAACCATCTGACAGCGGCACCTGGGGAGCAACTGAGCAAGAAGCTCATCATTAAGTCCCATAGGTTTGAGGGCCCTCACATACATCTTGAGGTGAGTCTTGGGGCAACTGGTACCATCAAACTTATCCATTTCAGGCATCTTGAACTTAGGTGGTAAGCGAGCTTCGGGATATAAAGTCAAAGACTCAAGATTAAAGGTTTCATCTCGATGCTTAAAATTCTCATTCCACTTCTCCATTACTTTTAATTTATTGAAGAGGATGCGGGTTTCAAGATGCTCTCCCTTTTGAAAAGGATTCGATGGGAGGATGGGTGGAGGAATCTTTGGTGTTTCAACTGTAGCCCCTTATTGAGTAAGGTCGACCATTGGTGGGGGCGTGTTGGAAGATGAACCAACGTCAGGTTGCTTCCCAAATAACATGTTTTGTACCTCTGTCATGATTGAGTTGTGTTGTGCGCTTAATGAATTAATCAGTGTCTTATTGAAATCAGTCTATTAGAAAACTAGCATGTTATTCAAACTTTCCTCTTGCCTCTTGAGAATGGCCTTAACAAAAGCTTGCATTTCATGGGTTTTAGTGGTTTGCTTCATAGATACCTTGGGTAGACAAAAAAAAAGAGGGTTAGTATTCTTTCAAGAATTGGATGGTGCATTTTTTGATGCTAGGTCAAGTATTTTGGTCATGCTTTGAGAACCATGGTCTAGTGCATGTCTGCGGGAATTTCAAAGAACAAGGATCTTGGGTGGCCCATAGATTAGGGATTATTGCAGGGAACTTTTATTCTATGGATCTTTAATGGTGAGGGGGATCTTAAAACTAGGGCTCAGGTTTGCTTTTGGGGATGAGGTCAAGTCGGTGGGGCCTTTTTGATTATTGGGCAACTAGGCTATTGATTTTAGGGAAGAGTACAACCAGTGTAGTTGAGTCGAGGTAAATTTTTATTATTTTGGATAAAATAGTGGTTTCTTAGCAAGGTGTATGCCATGATGCATGGGTGCATGGATGAAAACTGGGGTATGAAGGTATTATGGTGCATGCTACTTATAGGTACGGTCTATGGCCTTTATATGCAAAAAGGTGATTTATTCCAATAGGTCCCATCACACTAGGACATCGATTTACCTAACCATACGTCAGATAATGAATAAGGTGTGGGTTCAACAATATGTGTCTGTCCATTATCCTTAAAAGGATTAAGGATTCGTCATAGGTTGGGTGCTTTTTCTATCCCCCAACATACCTAATAAAGGTCGTTAAGCATATGTTACTTGCTATCCAGGGTTTTTTAAATCTAAAGGGTAAGGAACCGTTATGCATGATAGAAGATTTAAATCAATCAAAGAGGAAAATGGTTTTGAAAAGAGCCCAATAAAAATTTGATTTTAAAATTTAGGAATCCCTAGTGGAGTCGCCAATTGTGGGACCTCGCCCGAGCACCGGGTCCTGGCCCGCCAATGGGGAGGCCAAGGATGCTCTTTTGAGGGGCTATATCCCACACGACACTACCGAGTATGGTCTCTAGTCGGTTCGGTAAGCACAGGTTTAAAATCATCTTTTATTTTGAAAAGAGGGCTCTCCTTTTATTTTGAAAAGGACTGGTGGCCTTTAATTTGAAAAGCTAAAATTGCAAAGTCGCCACCTTTAATTTTTATGAGGGAAAATTAAGGAAACCCCATTTTAATTGACTCTATTAAATTAATTTTTACCCAAAGAGGGCACTAGTCCGAAATCAAGCACAATGGGTCCTAGGCTAAATTTTCTAAACTAATTTTTAATAAAAAAAATTATCCTTTTTTATCTATCTTTGATTGATTCCAAATTTCCATTTAATGGGCTTTCAAAAAATTCAGTTTTCGTGAATCATGTCTCAATGATGATGAATGATAGGGTATAGTAATGCATGAGTAATATATGGCATGCAATCCACAATTGCGATATTAAATACAAAATAAATAAATATTACAATACCCTAAGATGATAATTCCAAGGGAGCTTCAACTCTAGCCCTTATGGGTTCTAGGTTGAGCATAAGTTCCCAATTAATATGATAAATTCAAAAGAAAGAGTAAAAGAAGAAGGAGAGAACATTCACAACCACAAAATATTCCCTTTGCAAAAGTCTTAACAAAACTTGCAAAGGGAGCCATAAAGATAAAGATAGTAAAAAAAAATTATAGTAAAAAAAAATTAAAGAGCAATAGAAGAAAAAGAAAGATCCAAATTGGGGGGAGGGGGGGACTGTTGGTTGTTAAGATGTGAGCTCGCCACTCGGAATGATATTTCGAGGGTGCTTACTTATTCCGTTTGAATGAGAATCAGAGCCATAGGTAGTTCATACATTTGTTTGCAAAGAATTTTTAACTAACCAATTTTATTGTTGATTAATTACCGAATTGAAAGAGAATAGACAAGTGTATGTTACCTTGAGTAAGTGTCTTTTCTTAACAAAGGATTGAAGAGTCTTGCCACTTCGAAGCTCCACTTATGTGGAAAATAAGCAGAAATTGATTAGTAATAGACCTGAAATCTTAAAATGATTAAGAGTTGTTCTTTTTTTGTTAAACTATTTTGCAACATAAAAGTATTTGGGCAAAGTTTTGAGGTCCTAAAAATTTTTTCCCTAGACAAGGGAGACGGACTCCCATTTATAGGAGTTCAAATCCTGAACCGCGTTGCATGTGTTGTGGCCAGTCTGCAAAGTGCGCGGCCAACCGCATAAGTCAAGGCTACCGCTGGCAGCATGGATCATCCACACATGCCACGATTGCCACAGCGTAGCAGCGTGCACTGCTGCCGCAAGCATCGCGGCCACTACTTGTGCGTTAAATTATTATTTTATATATATGTATATATATATACCTTTCAAATTTTCATTTTTTCGATTATGTAAGCTAAGTGCAAAATTAAGGGTTCACAACAAGGTCTTTTACAGTAAGATATTTCCCTAGAACTAATTTTCCATCTTTCTATATGGGTCTGAATCCCAATTATATTTGGAGAAGTTTGATGGCCACTAATGAGTTATTAAGGGATGGGTGTAACATCCTCGGACAATTCTTATATAAAAACTATCAGGAATGTTATTCGATATATTTTCCGTGCTTCAATCAATTCATAGAAAATTTCTCTTTCAACTAATAAAAATTTTAAAATAATAATACAATATGTATAATACAACACTTATAGTCCAACATTTAGACCAATCTCCAATAATCCAAATACTAGTTACAAACCAAATAACTATCATAAGTTTATCAAATCAAATGATTATGTAATACATTCCTTTCTTTAATAATCATTCACTAGAATTCTCAAACTTCATCCTTTAAATACATATATTCCTTTCATGTTTACAAATTTGTACAATCTTTCAAATAACCAAACTAAATCACATGCATATATTATAATTTAAGAGTACAATATACAAAACATCTTTATATGTACTATAGGTAATTTCCTGAGATTCTTAATTCTACTTCTTAACTTGCTCCGATGTCCTGATACCTGCGTGTCAGAAAATAATTCTAACACGCTAAGCAAAGCTTAGTGGTGCTTGTATAAACATATTTTATCACTTAATATTAAAGAAAAATACTTATGAAAATATAATAATAACACTCAGTTTTACGACTTATTTCAACATATTAACTAATTTCAGTAACAATCCAACATAATATTTTGATTACACAAAATAATAGCTTTACCTTTATAAAAGTTATTAGACTATACGATACTTTCGATACTGCAACGTTAATTGTTAAGAATAATTTTATTTAAGACTTGTTTTCTCATTTGATAACATTGTTCACAATACACTTATTTAGTTTTTCAATAAATCTTACTTTTCAATTTCACATATAGGATAATTCAAGCAATCTATAATTTTCAGCACTTAAATTTAGTACTATACTTTGGAGCACTTTGTATCTTATATCATTATATACGCTTTCAATCATTACAACACTTATAAAGTTATTAATTAATTCAATACCTTGAGCATAACATTTTCATTCCGTGCATTAGAACTTTCACTTGTAAACATTAATATATATATTAACAATCACTTTTACACTGTAACACAGTAAGTCAATTTCAAGTAATTGACTTATATTATTATTTTTCATTTCTTCCATTATTCATAACTATCATGTTCACATATATTTTCCATTTATATATCTTTATTAAATATGCCCATACATACTAAACTTAGATCATAAGTTTGGATAACATGTTAGTGTAACACTCTTAATGCCACATTTCAAGAATGTATAATGTCAATTATGCCCACTATCACTGATAACACAATGTGTCCATTAATGGCATGCGGTGCCCACTATCACTATAACTATCCTTCCCTTGGTTAGCCATTCAATCCAAAACTAGATATAAAATTAGTATGATTTGGGCAATTCATTAATTTTGATTAACACTACATGGTTTATATCATTTCATTGGCACAATACTCTTATCAACATTTAGTATGATATATATTTGTCACTTATCTAAAGTTTATCACTCTTTTTCATACGTTTAACGCATACACATGAATTCTCAACATAAAAGTAAGAAACATAAACATATTAGCCTCATACTAGGCCCGTATATCACAAAATACAAGCCAAAAACATCATTTAGGTACCCCACGGTCGTGGCATCACAACCCCACGCCCGTGGGATACCAAATGAAGCTGTAACATAACTTTGAAGACCCCGCGGCCGTGGCCTTCAAGGGCCACAGTCGTGGCATTTAGAACTGCTCTGTTTTATCAAAATTTTTGAAGAAACGGTCACGCTTTCAATCCCATGGTCGTGGCACTCATTTGCCACGACCGTGACATTGATTTTGGGTCTGTTTTCGGAGTAATTCTTTCTCCAACAGTTTCAACTTTGATGCCACGCCCATGGAACCTTTAAGCCACACTCGTGGCATCCCAAAATCATGTATTCTGCACTTTTAACTTCATTAAACACAAACATATTGAAGATCTAAAATAATAATGTATCAAACTCAAAGTTTTGACATAAAAAGAAGTCATATCAAATAGTTTACTACTACTTCACTTAATCAAACTTTCAACTATTTCATATGGATAAAAACAACATCAAACCCTTCAATTCTCATAAAGGTTGAGTTAAGGATCAAACCCATCATATAAAAGTTATTTTTCACTCATCTATCCATTTAATCAATACTTTCAAGAAATATATCATTATACATAACTCAATCATTCAATTAAATCATTAAAACTCATAAAAATTCATATTTTTGCAAAGTATAAATCAAAAGCATATACCTCTTCAAAATCCCTCTTTCTCTTTCTTTTTCTCTCTTTCCCTTTGATTACTTATTGATAATCTTGCCTTTTCTAGCTTATTCTTCTAAAAATCATGTGATTATCTCTTATTCCTTGATAAATTTGATGAAAGGAAGAAGAAATAGAGAGAAGATGGTGATGATGGTAGAAGGTAGCGTGGAAGATGGAGAGGAAATCAAAAATTTCCACACACATACACATATACACACACATATATATATATATATAATATTTTTAATCAAGTGAGGGAATGCTCATAATAACTATGGTACACCCTCATTCTTAACCGTTGATTCTAAATCGAGTTTTAATCTTGTAAAACAGTAAAAATAATCTCTTCAGTTAATTTTTGAGATATACAAGTTACTATTCTTTACGTATAGCATTTATTCACAATACTTTTGTCACTATACACTATTAATTTTTCAATATTAGTTAAAACGTTCCTGTTTAACATCTTGACCATTACAATTCTCCCCCACTAAAAAAATTTCGTCATCGAAATTTACATGATATGGCAATAAGTCATTTAATTTTTCACTAATCTCAAATCTCACATAAAATCAATTATTTTATTAACTTACATAACTTTTATTTATATCTGATATCAATCAATGTAACACTTTCTCAAATCTTATTATAGAACTGTAGAAAATTCAGCTCTACACACTTACATTGTTCAAGTTCAATTCTGTATTTGCCTTTAATTCTCTTTAGATTTTTTTTTATATAATTTGTATCATTACATTCCACTATTATATATATATATATATCTTTCTTTCTCTTATATACTGAACTTTAAATCCTAGTTCTGGATAGCGGGTCATTGATGGCAAGTAAATGCCCACTTTATCAATATAACCAAAGGCCCACTATGGCATGAATGCCCACTGTATATGATGTCATAGAGTGACCTCTGAGAGAAAGGAACCAAAGGTCCTTTATGACGCAAAGCGTCCACTGATGGCATAGATGCCAATATCGTTGGGACATATATATATATATATATATAAAATATCCTCTATGGTACAAAGTGTCCACTTTCAATATGAGACATAAGTGTCCTCTATGGCACAGAGTGCCCACTTTTAATATGGGACATAAGTGTCCTCTATGGCACAGAGTACCCACTTTCAATATGGCATAAAATGCCCACTGTTATTTTGAATATTTACCCTTTAGCTAATCCGGAAACTAGATTTAACATCAGTATAATCGATCAATACATTTATTTCATTGTTAAAAATTATTGTCAATTATAATATCTTTTGGAATATAACACTTTTTTCTTTGAAGTGTTTGTTTATTACTGTGAATTTATAAGATATGAGCAATTATTTCAAACACATTTATCATATGAACATATATACACATCATATTTGTTTTCGATTAGTTCGACTGATTTTATTTATTCATTAATCTTTATCTTTTCAAATCATTTCCATGTTTCCACTGTAATGATGAAATCTAAAAAGATTTCCACTCTTTATTTCTCTATGTTTAATACACACACACACACACACACATATATATATATATATATTTCTAACTTGATCTATAATACATCATTTCACTAGAAGGGTTAAACTACTTTCAAATCTCATTACATTCTTTCCTTTTCACAGTATCAATTCCTTTCTTTCTATTGTATCAATTAGCATCAATTAACTTTTTAACACTTCTATATATAATCTATACCTTGTCTTTAATCACCAAATAATATTTCTATCACGTATTTTATAAGTACACAGTATGTAAATCTCACATTCTTACTTTCATTCCTCAATCAATTCATACATACACCTCTTTGTTTTCTTTATCATGCTCTTCAAATTATGTAAAATCATCAATGATTCATCAATATATCATTCTTCTCACCTTGCTTCGGGAATTCTCTTATTTTTTTTTCATGAATAATGTTAAATTCACTAATCACTTGTAATCATCTTTTATCTCTTCTTTAACCTTACACTATTTCAGATATTCAATTACATTTATCCACACTTTCCTCAAGTTTTCTTCACATCTAAGTTTCATCAGTTAATGAATTGATTTCATTTCAACCGTATAAGCAATCTTTTGTCACTTATAACTATTTCCAAGATGTATTCATTAATTTACTACTAATTCCACCGATAAACTCTACTCTTTGAAAGTATAAGAAGGTAGAAATATGCATGGGCAAATGCATGACCGTACAAGTGATCATGCACATCACTAAAATTTTGTAGAACAGAAGTATGCATAGCCAGATACATGACCATGCGAATGGTCTTGCACGTCTCTACTGAAATTTATTTTCAAATCATACATATCTCTGCTAGAATTTCTTTTCATAATTTAATCAATAAGTTATTAATAATGCAACTCATACAAATTGAGGAAACAGGATCCAACTCTTCAAAGCACAATCAAATTCAAATCGCAATTTCCATAACCCTAAAATCGTTCAAAATCTTAGTTTCTTCCACAACCTTATATCAACTCATAAATGATTCAATGATGAATTTAATCATTTAACTACACATTTACATGTTGTAAGAATAACTTTACTATCATTGAAGTAAAGTTTTATACTCGTATTTTTCACAATTATTTAATACACCATATCTTTCACAAGTAATGGTGTTTTATCAATTCACAAATTTCTTTTCAAAGTAAAAATCAAGATCATTTCACTAACGAGTAAAATAAATAGTATACATGCACTAACCTCTTTAACAATATTCTTCCATCACTTTCCTTTTCAATCTTTTGTTTTGATGATGTTTTAGAAAACACTAGAAATCTTTAAATAAGCTTTCAGACTTTTATACAATATACTCACTTATACAATAGTTTCGATGCATTCACTTTCTTTAATTTAACTATCACTTCAATTCTTAACGTTGAAACATTATAAAAACAATTATTTTTGACACTTTAAAACTCCATTATCCATATTGCACATTCAAATACAGCTCGAATTCATTTCAAACTATGAAAGTATTTTCATAATTTCTTACCTCTTCGAAATCTTTTTCAAAGATACGGATATTATCCATACTTGGATTTAATGTTACTCTTATTAAGGCTTATTTAACCTTATCACTATCAATTCCAAATGCTCTAATATCATAATCAATCCAATTTGACACTCATATATTCACTTAATGCAGAACATCAATACTTAAAGATAAAAAACATGACAATTCTCATTCTCGTAAGAAATTTCATTCTCGAAATTTATCTATCTGTCATAATTTATTCCAAACTCAGTTTTCGTGAATCATGTCTCAATGATGATGAATGATAGGGTATAGTAATGCATGAGTAATATATGGCATGCAATCCACAATTGCGATATTAAATACAAAATAAATAAATATTACAATACCCTAAGATGATAATTCCAAGGGAGCTTCAACTCTAGCCCTTATGGGTTCTAGGTTGAGCATAAGTTCCCAATTAATATGATAAATTCAAAAGAAAGAGTAAAAGAAGAAGGAGAGAACATTCACAACCACAAAATATTCCCTTTGCAAAAGTCTTAACAAAACTTGCAAAGGGAGCCATAAAGATAAAGATAGTAAAAAAAAATTATAGTAAAAAAAAATTAAAGAGCAATAGAAGAAAAAGAAAGATCCAAATTGGGGGGAGGGGGGGACTGTTGGTTGTTAAGATGTGAGCTCGCCACTCGGAATGATATTTTGAGGGTGCTTACTTATTCCGTTTGAATGAGAATCAGAGCCATAGGTAGTTCATACATTTGTTTGCAAAGAATTTTTAACTAACCAATTTTATTGTTGATTAATTACCGAATTGAAAGAGAATAGACAAGTGTATGTTACCTTGAGTAAGTGTCTTTTCTTAACAAAGGATTGAAGAGTCTTGCCACTTCGAAGCTCCACTTATGTGGAAAATAAGCAGAAATTGATTAGTAATAGACCTGAAATCTTAAAATGATTAAGAGTTGTTCTTTTTTTGTTAAACTATTTTGCAACATAAAAGTATTTGGGCAAAGTTTTGAGGTCCTAAAAATTTTTTCCCTAGACAAGGGAGACGGACTCCCATTTATAGGAGTTCAAATCCTGAACCGCGTTGCATGTGTTGTGGCCAGTCTGCAAAGTGCGCGGCCAACCGCATAAGTCAAGGCTACTGCTGGCAGCATGGATCATCCACCCATGCCACGATTGCCACAGCGTAGCAGCGTGCACTGCTGCCGCAAGCATCGCGGCCACTACTTGTGCGTTAAATTATTATTTTATATATATGTATATATATATACCTTTCAAATTTTCATTTTTTCGATTATGTAAGCTAAGTGCAAAATTAAGGGTTCACAACAAGGTCTTTTACAGCAAGATATTTCCCTAGAACTAATTTTCCATCTTTCTATATGGGTCTGAATCCCAATTATATTTGGAGAAGTTTGATGGCCACTAATGAGTTATTAAGGGATGGGTGTAACATCCTCGGACAATTCTTATATAAAAACTATCAGAGAATGTTATTCGATATATTTTCCGTGCTCCAATCAATTCATAGAAAATTTCTCTTTCAACTAATAAAAATTTTAAAATAATAATACAATATGTATAATACAACACTTATAGTCCAACATTTAGACCAATCTCCAATAATCCAAATACTAGTTACAAACCAAATAACTATCATAAGTTTATCAAATCAAATGATTATGTAATACATTCCTTTCTTTAATAATCATTCACTAGAATTCTCAAACTTCATCCTTTAAATACATATATTCCTTTCATGTTTACAAATTTGTACAATCTTTCAAATAACCAAACTAAATCACATGCATATATTATAATTTAAGAGTACAATATACAAAACATCTTTATATGTACTATAGGTAATTTCCTGAGATTCTTAATTCTACTTCTTAACTTGCTCCGATGTCCTGATACTTGCATGTCAGAAAACAATTCTAACACGCTAAGCAAAGCTTAGTGGTGCTTGTATAAATATATTTTATCACTTAATATTAAAGAAAAATACTTACGAAAATATAATAATAACAATCAGTTTTATGACTTATTTCAACATATTAACTAATTTCAGTAACAAACCAACATAATATTCTGATTACACAAAATAATAGCTTTACCTTTATAAAAGTTATTAGAATTTACAATACTTTCGATACTGCAACGTTAATTGTTAAGAATAATTTTATTTAAGACTTGTTTTCTCATTTGATAACATTGTTCACAATACACTTATTTAGTTTTTCAATAAATCTTACTTTTCAATTTCACATGTAGGATAATTCATGCAATCTATAATTTTCAGCACTTAAATTTAGTACTATACTTTGGAGCACTTTGTATCTTATAACATTATATACACTTTTAATCATTACAACACTTATAAAGTTATTAATTAATTCAATACCTTGAGCATAACATTTTCATTCTGTGCATTAGAACTTTCACTTGTAAACATTAATATATATATTAACAATCACTTTTACACTGTAACACAGTAAGTCAATTTCAAGTAATTGACTTATATTATTATTTTTCATTTCTTCCATTATTCATAACTATCATGTTCACATATATTTTCCATTTAGATATCTTCATTAAATATGCCCATACATACTAAACTTAGATCATAAGTTTGGATAACATGTTAGTGTAACACTCTTAATGCCACATTTCAAGAATGTATAATGGCAATTATGCCCACTATCACTGATAACACAATGTGGCCATTAATGGCATGCGGTGCCCACTATCACTATGGCTATCCTTCCTCTGGTTAGCCATTCAATCCAAAACTAGATATAAAATTAGTATGATTTAGGCATTTCATTAATTTTGATTAACACTACATGGTTTATATCATTTCATTGGCACAATACTCTTATCAACATTTAGTATGATATATATTTGTCACTTATCTAAAGTTTATCACTCTTTTTCATACGTTTAACGCATACACATGAATTCTCAATACAAAAGTAAGAAACATAAACATATTAGCCTCATACTAGGCCCGTATATCACAAAATACAAGCCAAAAACATCATTTAGGTACCCCACGGCCGTGACATCACAACCCCACGCCCGTGGGATACCAAATGAAGTTGTAACATAACTTTGAAGACCCCACGATCGTGGCATTTAGAACTGCTCTATTTTATCAAAATTTTTGAAGAAACAGTCACGCTTTCAATCCCACGGTCGTGGCACTCATTTGCCACGACCGTGGCACTCATTTGGTAACATTCTCTGACAATTCTTATATAAAAACTATCAGAGAATGTTATTCGATATACTGTTCGCGCTCCAATCAATTCAAAGAAAACTCCATAAATAAAATTTTTGAAATAATAATACAATCTGCATATCACAACACTTATAGGTCTAACATTTAGACCAATTTCCAATATCTCCAATAATCTGAATAGAAATTATAAATCATATAAACACCATAAGTTCATCAAATCAAATAAATAAACAATACATTTCTTTCATGATAATCATTCACTAGAATCTTAAACCTCATTCTCTAAATACATGTATTTCTTTCATGTTATAAATTTATACAATCTCTCAAATAGCCAAACTGAAGTATCTATATACATTTATCACTTATGAATATAATATACATAAGATCTTCATCTGTTCTTATCTTGCTCCGATGTCCTGATACCTACGTGTCAGAAAACAATTCTAACACGCTAAGCAAAGCTTAGTGGTGCTTGTATACACATATTTTATCACTTAATATTAAAGAAAAATACTTATGAAAATATAGTAATAACACTTAGTTTTAAGAAGTATTTCAATATATGAACTAATTTCAGTAACAAATCAACATACCATGTGGACTACACAAAATAATAGTTGTACCTTTATAAAAGTTATCATGTAATACAATATTTTCGGTACTGCAACTTGTCTTGTTAAGAATCATTTTAATTAAGACTTGCTTTCTCATTTGATAACATTATTCACAATACGCTTATTTTGTTTTTCAATAAGTCTTCCTTTTCACGTTCACATATAGGATCATTTCATTGAATCTATACTTTTTCAGCACTTAATTTTTAGTACTATACTTTGGAGCACTTTATATCTCACATCATGCTATACACTTTCAATCATTTAATATACTTTGGAGCACTTTGTATCTCACAGCATTATATAAACTTTCAATCATTTGATTAATTCAATACATTGAGCATAACATTTCCATTACGTGCATTAGAACTTACACTTGTAAACATTAATATATTTATTAACACTCACCTTTACACTGTAACATAATACTTCAATTTCAAGTAATTGACTTATATTATTATTTTACATTTCTTTCATTAGTCACAACTATCATGTTCACATATATTTTCATTAATTATGCCTATACATACTAAACTTAGATCATAGGTTTGGATAACATGTTAGTGTAGCAATCTCAAGAATTTATAATGGCAATTATACCCACTATCACTGATAACACAATGTGTCCATTAAAGGCACGAGGTGCCCACTATCACTGTGGCTATCCATCATTTGGTTAGCCATTCAATCCAAAGCTAGATATAAATTTAATATGATTTGGGCAATTCATTGATTTTGATGAACACTACATTGTTTATTTCCTTTCATTGATACTATACTCTTATCAACATTTGGTAAGATATATATGTGTGTCACGTATCTAAAGTTTATCACTCGTTTTCATACATTTAACACATTAACACAAAAGTATGGACTATACACATATTAGTCTCATGTCATTGATTAACACTTACTTGTTTATATAAACACTCACTTGTTTATATAAACACTTGTTTATTTCATTTCACTTGTTTATATCATTTCATTTGTTTATATCATGTCATTGGTACATTACTCTTAGCAACATTTAGTATGATATATATATATATATATATTTGTCACTTATCTAAAGTTTCTCACTCTTTTTCATACATTTAACACATACACATGAATTCTCAATACAAAAGTATGAATTATTCACATATTAGTCTCATACTAGGCCCGTAGATCACAAAATACATGCCAAAAATACTATTTAGGTCCCCACGGTCGTGGCATTACAACCCCATGACCATGGGATAACAATTGAATCTGTCAAATTTTCTTTAAAACCCCCACGGTCGTGGCATTTAGAACTGCTCTGTTTTATCAAAATTTTTGAAGGCACAGTCACACTTTCAATCCCACGGTCATGGCCCTCCTTTTCCATGCCGTGGCACACATTTGCCATGACCGTGGCATTCATTTTGGGTCTGTTTCATAGTAAACTCATGTATTCTGTACTTTTAACTTCATTAAACACAAACATATTGAAGATCTAAGATAATAATGTATCAAACTCAATATTTTGACATAAAAAGAATTCATATCAAATACCTTCACTTAATTAAACTTTTAACCATTTCATATGGATAAAAACGTGATCAAACCCTTCACTTCTCATAAATATATCATTATATATAACTCAATCAGTCAATTAAATCATTTAAACTCATAAAAAGTCATATTTTTGTAAAGTATAAATCAAAAGCACATACCTTGTTGATAATCACCACTTTTCCAACTTAATCTTAAGTTTTGATTCAAATCATGAAAAGAAGGAAGAAGAAAGAAGTGAAGATGGTGATGATGGCGTGGAGAGAAGAAGGAAATCAGAAATTTTCACACACTTACACATACACACACACACACACACATATATATATATATAATATTTTTAATCTAGTGAGGGAATGCTCATAATAACTATGGTGCACTCTCATTCTTAACCGTTGATTTTAAATCGAGTTTTAATCTCGTAAAACAGTAAAAATATTATTTTCAGTAAAGTTTTAAGATATAAAATGTACTATTCTTTACGTATAACATTTATCCACAAAACTTTTGTCACTATACACCATCAATTTTTCATGATTAGTTAAAACGTTCCTATTTAACATCTTGACCATTACAGATTTTGGGTCTGTTTTCTGAGTAATTCTTCCTCCAACAGTTTCAACTTTGATGCCACTCCCATGGCACCTTTAAGCCACGCCCGTGGCATCCCTAAATAATGTATTCTGCACTTTTAACTTCATTAAACACAAACATATTGAAGATCTAAAATAATAATGTATCAAACTCAAAGTTTTGACATAAAAAGAAGTCATATCAAATAGTTTACTACTACTTCACTTAATTAAACTTTCAACCATTTCATATGAATAAAAACAACATCAAACCCTTCAATTCTCATAAAGGTTGAATTAAGAATCAAACCCATCATATAAAAGTTATTTTTCATTCATCAATCCATTTAATCAATACTTTCAAGAAATATATCATTATACATAACTCAATCATTCAATTAAATCATTAAAACTCATAAAAATTCATATTTTTGCAAAGTATAAATCAAAAGCACATACCTCTTCAAAATTCCTCTTTCTCTTTCTTTTTCTCTCTTTCCCTTTGATTACTTATTGATAATCTTGTCTTTTCTAGCTTATTCTTCTAAAAATCATGTGATTATCTCTTATTCCTTGATAAATTTGATGAAAGGAAGAAGAAATAGAGAGAAGATGGTGATGATGGTAGAAGGTGGCGTGGAAGATGGAGAGGAAATCAGAAATTTCCACATACATACACATATACACACACACATATATATATATATAATATTTTTAATCAAGTGAGGGAATGCTCATAATAACTATGGTGCACCCTCATTCTTAACCGTTGATTCTAAATTGAGTTTTAATCTCGTAAAACAGTAAAAATAATCTCTTCAGTTAATTTTTGAGATATACAAGTTACTATTCTTTACGTATAGCATTTATCCATAATACTTTTGTCACTATACACTATTAATTTTTCAATATTAGTTAAAACGTTCTTATTTAACATCTTGACCATTACAATGGGGGCAGGTGGAGAGTGTGTAAGGGACAAAATATCAGTGTCTAAAATGAGTCATGGCTTCCTGACCCTTAAAATCCTTATATAAAATTGGATGAAATAGAGGGATGTTATTGGAATACTTTAATGAAATAGATAGAAATTTGATTTTGCAGATAATCAGAAGGATAGATGAGTATAGAATAAAGATAGGGGGGTTAAAAAGTATTGAACCAGCAATCTATCACATGAGTGAGTTTGGAAGAAAATGTGGAACTTGGATATCACTTTGAAGATAAAGATTTTGATGTGGCAAATGATAAGGGGGTTTCATTCCTACTAAAGACTTGCTACAAAAGAAGCGGGTAGTGGTTGAAGATATATGTCAGGCATGCCAAATCGCCTCCGAAGGTAGTGGTAGTGGTTCAATTCACAGATTTTTGTTAATTGCACTTTTACAGTTCTGGAACTTGTCTATGTGTTAGAAAAGATGGATTGCTTCTGTATTTGAGAAGCTCTCTAAGGAGGAATTGAAAGTTTTTTGTATAACAATGTGAGCTATTTGGAGGAACAAAAATGAAGCCCTTTGAAACAATAGATTTTAAAGTGTAAATAGCCTACTAAATTTTGTAAGGTCTTATTTACAGCAGTGGGATATAGCAAAAGTTATGGGTAACAGATCAGGAGTAGTACAAGATGTAAGGGGTACTAAATGGCAAAGGCCAAAGCATAGTTGGATGAAGTGTAATGTGGATGTAGTATTATCTAGTCCATCAAGGGTTATGAGCATTGGAGCTGTGATATGAAATGAAGCATGAGTGGCTCAGGTTGTGCTTTAGTGTGGAAAATAGGGCCCTACAAATCCAAGAATAACAAAAGCAATGAGGATGAGAAAGATGCTCAGTTGGGATAAAAAGCGATGACTAGAGAACATTGAAGTTGAAACTATTGCCCTTATTTATTTTTTTTTTATGAAAGGCTGAACAAACTTAGCAATTTAAAGAGCGGCTCAGTGATAACCAGCTCCGAAAACTGATAAGCCTGTCAGATATTTTATTCATTCAAAGAAACCTTAAGTAAGGAGTTCCAGAAGAGTCCGAGAGTACAATGCCCTTTAAAATACGGGGCAAAGAATCAAAGGAAAGAAAATTACATTGTAAAGAACATAGCCGGCTATACCGTGCCAAGAAGTTAGCAGCTTGGTTCCCTTTGCAATGCACATGTGAGAATATTACACTGTTTGCTACGGCTAAGCATTTGATTGCGCCTATAATTCCCGAACTAACAGTAGAGCTTTGCAAGTTATTGATGGCAGCTAAGGAATCACTTTCCAAAAGAAAAGAGTGAAAGTTCATATCTGATGCCCACTTGAGACCAAAGAAAATAGAGTGCAGCTCTGCTTCAGCAACGTCTTTTGCTGCCACCTGAAAACAGCAGGCAGCAATCACGTTTCCTCCCGAGTCGCGCAAGATCGCACCCCCAGCAGCTGATAATGATGAGAAAGAAGCATCTACATTGACTTTGTATTCACTTGTCCGCGGCATTTTCCAAAAAACCAGCTTTACCTTTGTACCTCTGCTAATATCAGTTGGACAAAACTCTGGAAACAGGGTGAATTTTTTTGCTATTTTCGAAGTGCCATGAGCAATGCACCATTTGTAAAATAAATTCCTCACCTGTTCTATGATGGCTGGGGTGTAAAATGAATCATCACCCCCATGTAATAGTACAATACGTAGTCCAAATTACATAGAGGATAATTTGAGAAACACACCGCAATATAATACCCGAAGGTGATTGAGGGGAATAGCAAATCCACCATTGGATCAGCTCCTGTCTAAGCGTTGGAGCTCCAGATCAAGGACTGAAGGAGTCCCGAAAAAATTTCCAGACTTGTTGCACTTGAGAACAGCTATAAAACACATGAGAGATAGATCCTTCACCCGAAAAACAGAATGGGCAGCATGAGGCTAACTGAACACCCATGCTTTAGAGACGAGATGGCATAGGAAGAGCTGACTGTAAAAGCCTCCAAGATAAGATGGAAATTTTGAGTGGTATGTTGTTGCCCCAAAGCATACTAAAGGATAATGTAGATGCTCGATGCTGTCTCAGAGTATTATAGGCTTCCTCTAATACAAACGTCTTCTTACCCGAGTCATTCCAGCAAAGCCCAGTAGGTTCAACAGATATCATAGTAACAGCAACATTGTGGATGGTGCAAACCCTTTTCCATGTACTAGAATCCAAGGCTTTTGCCTGCATAAGCCCCTCATGGTGATATTTGGACCTGACAAGCCTAGACCAGACAGATTTGCTCTCTTGGTATCTCCACCAAAGTTTGAGCGAATAAGATTCCTGCAAGGTTTTTAAAGACCGTAATCCAAGACCACCCTCCTCATAGGGATGACATATTTTTTTGTAATTGACCCAATGATATTTGCTCTTCTATATGTCCGAAGACCAGAAAAAATCCGCAAATTTTCTTTCCAAAATGGAAATGATGCTTTTAGGAAGAGTCATGGCTCCTAATATGTGAATCGGAATTGAGCTCAATACATGCTTTATTAGTAGCAGTCTACCACCAGTCGACAAGAATTTCTTTGTCCATCCACACAGTTTAGCATCTATTTTATCAAGAAGATGAGCACAATATTGGGATCGGTTAATACCTTTATAGATAGGAGCTCCGAGGTATTGGAATGGCAAATCTTTACATGGAATAGAAATGATTGATCGCATTTTGTCTTTAAAAGCTAACGAACACTTTGAGGAGCAGTAAAATAAGCTTTTTTCCAAATTAACCAGCTGGCCTGATGATTTCTGATAATCCTGTAAAAAACTCATAAAACGCTTAGCACTTTTAACATCTCTATTAATAAAAGTTAACAGATCATCCGCAAAGTCTAAGTGGGAGATGATATCACATCTTCTTGCAGTCTTATAAGGCGTAATAGCTCTATCTGAGATCAGAGCTTTGATTCCTCTCGAAAACCACTCAGAAACTATTGCCCTTATAGTTGTGTAGGGATTGAGTAATACTGCTTCAAACTTTTCATATTCTGGGATAATTATTGATGACTGTAAGATTAATTTTGTTAGAAGATCAACAAACACAATAACACATGCTCTTGCTAGACTATTGCGACTGGGACTAATCAAAAGGAATAGTTTGATGCTGTACTTTTAATTATCAGCAATTTAATTTCTAACGATCTTCAGTAACAAATAAGAAGTCTTCTTGTACCCTTTTTTTCTTAAAAAGTTTTTCGGATTGAGTCTCACTATGACTTTTTATTCTTCATGTCTTATGTTGATTGTTGAAATAAAATTTTTCATTTTTTTTAAATAACAAATTTGAAGTTTATAATTAGAATAAAGAATTAAATGCATTATATGTGATATTGTGAAAATAATAGCCATAATTTTTTTTTAAAAAAAATGTATTTCATATATGTCCAAGACCGTGGAAGTTTTTTCAATAATATTTTACGATTTTAAATATTATTTAACATTATTACTCATATTCTAAGCATAAGCATATAATATAATTTATTTAAACAATAAATTAAAATTCATATCCATACTGACGCTAAAAAAACAGAGAAGAAATTGATTTAATATTTGCATAACTTTGGAATTTACTTGTGTGCTAATGCAAAATCCTTCCATTGGATTACAAGAATATTGTTAAAATCGACAATTTCAAAAATCTTTTTTTTTTTTTTATGTTATTTTATTTTTGTCTCATATGATTTTCATATCTATCATATGCATTAAAATCACAATTTTATATATTTATTATATAAATTAGATATTAATTATTTAAAAAATAAGAATCAATTTTAACATCATTTCTTATATCTCCCATCCTTACCTATATTTAAAGAGTTAAAACCGACTGTAAATAGCTCACTCACTAATAACTATTAAAATCCCTTAGATATTAATAGAAATTTTTTTTAATAATAATTTAAATTAAAACTCTCATCATTTCAAATTACAAATAAATTTTTTAAAAGTCAAGTAAAAATAGATAATATAATCATTACTAATACGCAGTGCAAAGCAGTTTGAGTGCCCCTAACTCCCCAATAAACTGAATAGGATTGTATTAGTTCACCTGGAATTAGACTAAACATCAAAGATAGAAAGTAAGTGATTGAAAAAAAAAATGACTTTTCTAATTGAATTGGACCATTAAATGTTTTCAATGTAAAATCAATACATTTAAATAGTATTCTTGTTTTCAGTATAAGGAAAAGGGGATACTCTCCTCCCTCTTTTTTTTCCCTTTTTTTCTCCCTGTAGTCTCACATATTATCTGAGCCCTAATCCTATAAAGATGATAAAAAATTGACATTTAGGAATATAAAAAAAAAACTTTATTGTTCCAAGATAAAGAATATAAGTAATGATAAATGGCAGGTTATAAATCAAGAACCAGGTATCCAGTTACCCATCTTAGTAATCTTCCATCTAAGCCTCCAATGGAGAAAACTCAGGTATCTGTACGATGGAAAGCTTGGAGTACCAACTAGCAAGAACCAAAGATGCCGGAAAAGATCTATAATGTTTAAAAGAATTCCTTGAAGTTTTTTTTTAATTATTTGTGATCCTGACAACTGACTTATCTCCTTTATGGTCCAATAAGTCCTGCCAAAAGAATTCCTTCCAAGAAAAAAATCCTGAAATAGAAATTTATGGACAGAATACCTTCACCATCTAGTTTACAACAATTAGAAAAATGTAAACATTTATATGACGACGTACCTTTCTAATGTGTTGTATTCAAGTATACTCTAGGTGGGAAGTAGAGGCTGTCTTTCATCCTGTGCTACACGATGACTATTCTGGAGAAAGGAAAAAGTAAAAAAAAAAAAAAGAATTATAGTCATATTCAAGTAGAATGCTAAAAACTAGGTGGTATAGAACAGCGCAATTGAAGATTCGTACCTCCTCATTTGTTCCAGCTGCCATATTGATGAATGCATCTTTTGACCTGAACAGAGAAAAAAAAGAAGTTAATTGCGATGGAGGTGATGGCAAGATTGTTTCTCCACCATTTTGTACACATCCGAATATTTATCAAAGAAAATAAAATCATGTTCAAGTTAAGAAAGCCACAATAGACAGTACTGGTGTTTTTCCCAAGTTTCAGGAGGAAAATTTTGGAGGAACTCTAGCCTCCCAATTAAGAAGCAATTCGCTTGCCATTGCAAGCAGTATGGTAGCAGCAGAGGCAAATAGGAAAAGGACAGTACGCATATACCTGTGGCTATCCTGAACATCCACTAGTTCTACCACCCCATTCTGCTGTTCATCTTTGGCTTTTGAAAGGGATGAAAAAAACTGAAAGGAGAAATAAAAACCAAAGAAAAAGGAAATTCTTAATATTTATCTTTCTTCAAAACTTTTAATTACTCATTAAGTCAATACAGTCTCCCAAAGTCACCTGGTGCATTGAGATAAACACAATAGAAATTCCCAGCAGAAAATTCATTGTCAAAGTATGGCCAAACAGAGCAGCAGATGCAATGCCTGTGAAGATGGTGGCAACTGTTGACGAGTACTTCTTCAGTATAGTATCTGAAAACACCAAATGATGCCAACAATCCATGTAAAGTGCAATCAGAAAGTTATTATGCCATAGTTCATAAAAGCAGACAGATGTAGGGTCATGTTTTCCAAATGTGTTTTTAGAAAAAGGCTTATATCAAACATATGATATGCAAAGGGACATTATGGACAAAATCACAGAAGTGGACCTGCATATTTGAAGAAAAAAGACGACAATATTCCTTGGGCTGCATTGTTACATATTAGAAGCATGGTAGCTTTTGAATGACCTTGCAGGATGTCAAAGCTACTAGGACCTGCAACATTCAGTACATAAACATAAAGCCACAACTTACAGTTTAATCTAACAATTCCATAAAATGAAAAATCAACAAAATTATTAGCATAATTACACTTCGATATCATCAAGTTTCAATACCATGACGTGTTTTACATTGATAATGAAACAACAATTTAAGCTAAGAGAGATTCTTGAAAACAAGTAGAAGCCCTTCCAAATGGATAGTACACTATTATTTCCATTGGCATGGAAATGCAATGGAATGATATCGATATGGGAATTCATAATGCATTGGAACATTTAGAGACATGATATGAAAACCAATTAATGCAATCTTATAGTAAAAGCATGGTTATTTTATTGCGTGAAGACCTCTATCACTTTGGAATTATTAAAGTTATGCTGGAATGAATATGGACTTCTGAATTATCCACTATAAGGAAAGAGATGCATATATTAATATAAGATAGGTTGCTATTATGAAAGGAACGGACAGTAGCTGCCCACCACTTCAACAGTTCCCATGTTTGGCTAAGCAATCAAACATCTATGGGGATAAAAATATCACGGTGCAAAAGAAGGAATAAGAATACAATAAAATTATATCTAGGTATACATCTAATTAAGCTCTTGGTACTACAAAACTCGAAAATACGGCATCATGGTACTTTCTAGAATAATCTAACAGAAAATGGATAATTCTGTGCCACAAAGGAGATGTTTCCCAAGAAGAATAATAACTTTAATTGGAATAAACTTACACTTTTGCAATTATGATAATCATTAGTAAAAAAAGTTAATTCTTAACACCAAAAATAAATGAAAAAAAGAAACTCATTATAATACATGAACATTTCCTTTGAAATAGAGATTTCTCAGTTGAAATTTACCAAAAACTCATGCACCTTCCATTCCCACAGGACATAGGTAGCATATTATTACAAAGCTGAAACTATACATTTCAATGGAGAAATATAGAGTTGTCTTCAGAAAAATTATTATCTTCAATTGTTTTGTCCAAATCAAGTAAATACTGATAGCAGTATCTGATTCCAATTATATACAGTACATGTGATCTCCATGAAAAGTAAACTAACTGACAGCAGTATATTGAACATGTTATAACAGCACAGCTCAAGACATTGTTCTTGATAATAATAGAAATCCATGTCCATACCTTTGATAATGGCAGTTCCCAAGATTGCTAGAAAATTAAAGATAGCACCATATCCATACAAAAATAAGTTCTGAAAGGCAAGAATTTAGTCAAAATTAGGACCGCACTGAATTCAACTATCAGCACATAAATTCAATACTTCAGGTCAAGGTATAGATTGTACCATCTCAATTTGACTTCTACAAATAGCATGTGCTTTCTTGACTTCAATTCAAAGGGGGATCCAATTTCCAAACTAACCCTAGGTATACCCATGAACCTCCCACAGTAATCCTTCTCAGATTAAAGATAGATGCAAATAGTTCTCATAGCAAAGAATTTGTTGATGATTACCATTGAAAATACAATGACATAAAATATCCTAAAATAAAATGCTTGATTCAAAATAAAATACAATGACATAAAATATCCTAAAATAAAATGCTTGATTCAAAATAAAATACAATGACATAAAATATCCTAAAATAAAATGCTTGATTCAAAATAAAATCCAAAATGCGCACACCTAGCATATCACCTGAAGATATATGCTTGTCTCATATTGGCTCTTCAGAGCATACTCATTGTAGACTGAGGCCAAAGATGGAACAGTTACCTGCAAAATTATAAATAAGCTTCCAACATGCACAAATATGTCTTAAAAGAGAATCTTAAGCAAGCAAAACCACTTTGAATCCAAACAAGCTGGTATTACTATCATTAAAAAAGAATCCAAGAACCACTTACAAAAATTAATGTATAAACATATGCACCAGTTGCAACTGGAAGACCCATTGCAATACTGCCTTCGGGTAAAGAACGTAGCTGATTTACACTAATGCCAATGAGTAATAAAGCAAGAGCTTCCCACTGTCACAAAACCATAAATGAGTTGTGTTCAGCAAACATGGCATTGAATGCTAGATACTCAAAAGAGTAAATTGATGACTATCCCACCAACCTGAAAATGTTAATCATGGTTATTCTGAATTCAGTTATAATGTGGAACTAACCTGAAGTACAGAAAATCGGCGTCTCATTATGAACTTTAGCAAAACAGCAATCACCAAAACCTGTGAGAAAATTATGAGCATTTCTACAAAAATTGGTAAAAGAAAATTTATCCCATTTCAGCATTTGTTGTCATGTCAGCCATAAATTTACTATACTAGTAGCCAATTGATAAGGTGTCAAACAATCTTTTAGTCCCTGGCGTATCTGTTCATCAATCTTTTAGTCCCTGGCGTATCTGTTCATACCTGGGTTATTAGCAACGCAACAGATAAATACAGTTTGACAGGCAACAAATATGCCTGCCGAAGTCTTTTCGTATTACATTGCCATTCTTGCATTTATTTTCCATCAAATGGACCATTTTAAACATAATTAACCACATCCACACCAAAGTACAAAATGAGCAATAACAATATAAATCATGCACTACACTGAAAATGAAACAAAAATTAGAAGTCTACAAAAGATCATAGAATCACTCTTGAGGGAGTACACGAAATTCTATAGATAAGCAATTATACTACTCCTACATCAAGTGATATCACTGAATCACCAGTAATAAATATCATGAATCATAAAATACCTTCAGATTGCTCAGCATCTTCACTGTTGCAGGATTGAAATATAGCTGCACAACAAATAGTCTTTTTAAGCCCTCAATCCTTGTAACAGTCAACTAAATATACCAAGAAATAACAATAACGGTAACCAGCAACCACACATGGAACAATGTAGGGATTTTTGGCAACCAAAAGATAATACACTTAGCCTCAACCAAAATGTTCTGAAATAAAAAATGGGATGTCCACATTCCAAGTTTAGCATAAAATTATTAACAACAACAACAACAACAAAGCCTTAATCCCAAGTCAATTGGGGACGGCTATATAGATTCTTCTTTTCCACTCAATACGATTTAAGGTTATCTCTTCTGGTAGATGTAACATCATAAGATCATTTTGGACCACTTTTGACCAAGTCAGTTTAGGCCTACCTCTGCCTCTCTTAGCTGTATCTACTCTAACTTGTTCGGTTTTTCTAACTGGCGCATCGCTAGATCTTCGTTTCACATGGTCAAACCACCTCAATCTATGCTCTCTTATCTTATCCTCAATAGGTGTTACCCCCACTTTTTCTCTAATGCACTCATTGCGGATTCTATCCATCCTAGTATGACCACACATCCATCTTATCATTCTCATTTCTGCAACATGCATTTTACTCATGTGTTGTCCTTTTACTGCCCAACACTCACTACCATACATCATAGCAGGCCGTATTACAGTGCGGTAAAATTTTCCTTTTAATTTAATTGGCATCTTTCAATCACATAGAACTCCTGTAGCACCCTTCCACTTCATCCAACCAGCTTTAATCCCATGATTTACATCTTCTTCACAACCCTCATCTTCTTGAAGAATAGAGCCAAGATATCTAAAATAAGTACTATGAGGCACTGCTATTCCGTCTAAAATAATTCTGACTCTTTCTCTATTAAGCTTAAAATAAATAAATAAATAACTCAAGGATAAAGGTTACACTTCTCAACAATTCTCTATGGTTTTAAACAATAACCCAATGCTCACTCAATCATATGCCTAGAAGTTAGATGCTAGCCCAATCCATAAAGCATTTGCTAGATGCGGTTAAAATGCCCATGTCATCTCTCACAAGTTTTTAGCTAATCATCTAAATAGAAAAATATAAACACATGATACTAAAATATCTTCTTTTTCATGTTATTTCACATATAAAGATGTTTTTAACCCTTATAACTTCCCTCCTTATATTGCCTCTCCCTTCTGGCTCCTTTCCCATTCTCTTTTCCTAAACACATAGCCCTTACATTTTTTTTTCCTATGTAATGGCATCAATTAGAGATTTTATTTGCTTTCAATTCTCCAAAGGATATCAATTCACAATATATATGCAAGTGTGAAATGGAGAAATTTTATAATTTTCAAATCTCTAATGCTCTCAAAGAATCCCTCTAAAAGTTGTGTTTACAAGTTCAGATTTTGAGTTGGGTTTCAATACACATGCACACACATATATAGATAGATAGATAGATAAGTTATATATATGCGCGCACGCACGTGCAGACATACATAGATAGATAGATAAGTTCAGGCATGGTCATTTTGCTTCTGTGAATCTTACTAATAATTTGACAAATCTCATTTCCTGTTGTTATATAGTACATCTAGATGACACTGCCCTACGTATCTATGGATGTAGAATTATGCTTGATGATATCACCTCCATATATTTTTGCCCCAGTCAGAGCAGATTGGTGTCAAACCCATATAACCCAACTAATTGCCATTCCCACAAAGAAATGCCCCCACTGAATACCTGTGCATGAAATTGACACACATTTCTAGCAGCAAAATGAAATGTGTTATAATACTAGACAGAGGGAAAAGATGTAAGAACCCTTAAAAGGATTATACCTGCATGGTGAACTTTAGATAGTTATTGATAGCATAAAGAAGAGCTGGAACAGCAAGAAGAACATTGTTGCGAGCTGCCTGCAAAACAATCATAGGTCATGAAGACCACCAAGTACCAGCCTGTTAGCTCATTATCAACAAACTAACTATAAATTGGCAAAATCATGGCAGTCAGTGTCAGGATGTCCACTCATTAACACAAATAATTGGGAAAAAAAATCAAAATTCCACCAGTTCCTACAAGGCACTGCAGCAACCAAAAAAATAGATATAAGGGCAAGAACATTATTTCTTGTAAATCCACTATTAAATTTTCAAAAAAAGACAAAATGAGAGAAAAATGGTCAGTTCTCCCACAAATCTGCAACTGGCTACTTTGGCAAGGTAAACTTCAGCCTGAACATACATGTAACTTCCCAACAGTTAACAATTGATTCCAAATGGCTAATGCAAATGATTTATATATAAGAAAGGCAATGCATTATAGAAAAAAGGAACGTCTACTAATAAAAGCATTCAAAATAATGTGATGCATTTCCATCCTACCAATTTTAAAAGCAATTTCTGAATTTGCAACCAGTGAAAAATAGTACCTGTACAAATGTAGAAATTGAAAGAAGACGCTTCTCTCCAACTTTCTGGCGCCTTGACTGCAGAATCAACAAAAGAAATCATTTGAGTAATCTCAACAATCAAACCTGCATGAGGTGGCTAATGGGCTAAGCAATTAGCCATTCTGTTCATGTATCCTCCTGACTGAATAATGAAGAAGGATGTAACATGAATCATATGACTGGAAATAATTAAACGCACCTGGAACACAAGCATAACAACTGCAAATAGAACCTTTGCAGCCTCAGTCAAGAAGTTGACACTAACTGGGCTAAACTTGAAACTCCCATCCACCTTGGACATATAAACCAAAATAGGCTAGCAGACATAGTAAAAATGAAAATGTGAGAAAATCCAGGAAAATGAAGAGAATTACACAAGAGATCATATCAATTCCTAGAAGTTAAAATATTTACGTGATGGGGGGAAATTCAACATTTCAATCACTAAAATCAGTTTAGACAATCAGCAAATCATGACACAACTTGTTCGTCAAGCAAGGACAATAATAAGGATAATTTCAGAGAGTCTAGCTCAACCTATCTTTCTGGGATAGGGAAGTGCATTATCTATAAGGACAAGTCTGAATAATTGATTTGTCATAATAGTCTCTCATTATAACTCCAGTGCTAAATTAGTGCTTAAGAAAGAAGGTCAAAATAGCCCCATCGCCAAACATTTCCATTTGACAAAGAAATGGGATTAATAAAACTTCTTCAACAGGTTATATTGAACTAGGACAGAGCCCTGTGTACATTTGCAAGAAAATAACCAGTAAAAATGGGTCAAGAATGAGGTATTCCGCATTCACAAACATATAATGATAAATCTATCATATAAAGAGTCCACATAAAATGTTGCAGACAGATCTGAATAGCACATAATGTTTATATATTGAATGAAACATTACGAGGATAAAATGAGTTACCTGTAAACCAACTAGAATGCAATCACCAACAACTAAGAGAAGGTTGAGGGCACGCTGCTTTGATGATGCCCTGCTCTTGTGTCGGTCATAAGCTCTCGAAATAGTTTTGGCACTTGGGGAAACCAATTTCGATTGGCAGACGCTGCATTCTATCATCCCGTTTTTCATTACTTTACCCTTCACCTATCAAACTCGTCACAGATGACAACCAAATCTACCAACCCCTAAAAAACAAGAAAATAAAGAATTTTTTATTAATCACTCATAACCAACTCAAATCAGCTAGAACTTTTCTGCAATCAGACACAACTTTACTATAGAATAGTAATTTCTAAATTGCAAACAAAAAGTTAAGTTCATGCATTGATATAAATAGCTGAATCATTTATGACCCATTGATCAAAAGATTCAAAAACAGCAAACCAATTTTATAAAATAAACAAAACCCAAATCAGATCTCCCACTCTAAAAAAAATTAAATTTCGCACAAACAACACAAATTAACAGATCCAAAACCCAAAATTGGGTAACAAAGAGATCAGATCTTGCCACCAAAATATATATTAAAAAAAAACATATAGTAAACTAAAGGAAAATTGAAATGAACTGAAATGAAATGAACGAAAACTAAGAGATTAAAAAATCTCACCTAAACTCAGTCTTAATAAAGCATTGTTGTCCAAGCAGATCCAACGCTCCCGCCACCAACAATTCAACTCTCTCTCTCTCTCTATCTATCTTGGGTTTCTTGAGAAAGTCCAATTCCAAAAGAAAATCTCAAAACGACAATTTAAAATCCCTCAGAAAAGTTAAATTAAATAGATGCGAAGAATATGCAGATAGAGGGAGAGAGTTTACAAGAAACAGATAGAGAAAGCGTTTAAATCCCTAATTATTAATTAATTAATTAATTAATATAAAATTTATTTACTTGCTTTGAATTTACATCATAACATACGTCTGAAGCTGTCGGTGGAGATGGAAGGTGCTTTTTCATTTTTTTATTTTTCTCTTAGTTAATGGAAAATGACATTTGTGAAGATGACGGTCCAATAGGGTATCACATTTGGTTGTGGGGTCAATCAATGTTGGAAGACTTTGAAGTAGTCGCAGCCAATCAGATTTAAACGTGAGATTTGGTGATATTAGTGAGTCTTGCGCGGGTGATCGATTTATTATTATCTTATTAGTATATTATTTTTAGAATTTTTTTTAAAACCAATATATATATATATATATATATATTACTATATAAATAAAATAAATTATAAAATTTTGGTCTGGTTGTCTGTTTCTTTCGCTTGAGTTTCGAACAAAAAGGGCAAATAATTATTTTAGATATTTTTGTTCATTAAAATTTTTGCCAATATTATTAAAAAATAATAATTAAAATTATAAATTTTTATATGTACAGAGCTAAATTTCAATATCCTGAAAATAATATCGTATCATTGTCAATTTGATGTATTTTTATTTATTTTTTCATTCTTTTAGGTTAAATTAGTAAATTTTATTTTTTTATTATCTAATACAATTTAACAAAAAATATAATTAGTGAATGAATAATACAATTTACATTAATAGTTATAATTTTAATATTATTGTAATTGAAAGTGATAGTCTGGATCTCATCAATATTAAATTTATATTTTAAAAATTAAAATTAAATGAAACTAAAAAAATAAATTTTTTGAAAAATATAATATTCTTTTTTTAGCATCTAAAATCTACCATAATAATAATATAATCTGTCACCATAAAAGCAATTTTAGCATGAAAATAATATCTTTGATTTTCCATTGTACACATCAAGTAATTATGGTGCAATGCACATGAACTATATGATATGTACATTGTTTTTAAAATTGAACTAGATTATATACGTATATTCTTATATGTCATTTTTTAAAAAAATTAAGGTGATTGATCGAATTGAATTAATCAGGAATAAGAGACTATTTTGTTTTGAATTATGTAAAAAATGAAATATTTAGAAAATTTACTTAAAATTATTAAAATAAGTAGAATCAACTGTACTAAATTAAATCGGATAAATTTTATTTTATAATGCTAAATTATTTTTTAATAAAAATTGAGAGAAGAAAAAAACAAGGGGCACCTAATACATTATTCTAGAGTTTTAATTGTTTATTTTGATTATAATTTATATTATAGTCTTTTATGAAATTTTTTTATTATTGAAATCAAGTTAAATGTTTAACTCCGTCTATAAATGAGTTTCTTGTGTATAGCCGGTCCCAAGCCCGAGTAAAGGAGGAGGGTTGCGGTAGATGACAACCAGCGTAAAACTTTTATCACATCTCATGATATGGATTCTAATAATAATATCGTTGGGGCATTTCCTACTTGCGACGCGCTACATCGGAGCCCGGGTATAGTGAAGAATAAGCAAATGTGTAGGGCGCTCCCCGAATGCGACGCTCTATGTCGGCGCCTAGATGCGGTGCATAATAAACAAGGGTTCTCATATCATAGACGGGTGTGGGTAAAGAAGTTAGTCCAAAATATGAATAATAAGAGTAGTACGAGAGATACAAGTTTAGATAATGGTAAAAGATTTTATAGGAAGAAGCATAAGAAAGAACAATTAGGGAGTAAGATCAGAATAGGAACTTGGTATATTGGATCTCTTACAGGTAAACTGAGAGAACTTGTTGATACTATGGAGAGAAGAAAAATTAGTGTTGCTTGAATCCAAGAGACTAAATGGGTAGGAGGGAAAAGTAAAGACGTTGAGAATACTGAGTATAAAGTGTGGTATACAGGTACAGATAGAAGTAAAAACGGAGTATGTATAATTTTGGATCGGAACCTAAATGAGACAGTTATATCGGTGAAAAGAGTAAGCGATATGATTATTTCAATTAAACTTGAGATCCAGAATGAGACCATCAACATAGTTAGTGCATATGCCCCTCAAGTTGGATTGGATGGGGAGAGCAAGCAAAATTTTTAAGATGACATGGATGAACTTATGAGAGGGATTTCAAATGATGAAAATATTTTTACAGGAGGAGACTTAAATGGAAATGTAGGAAAAGACAGAGTAGGTTTTGAGGAGGTACATGAAGGGTATGGTTTTGGAATTAGAAATGAAGAAAGTAAGAGTATCCTTGATTTTGCTTTAGCCTATGGTTTGATTCTGGCAAATACATATTTTATAAAAAGGGAATCACATCTAGTGACATTTAAAAGTGGAAAAAATAGAAGTCAAATTGACTTCATACTCATAAGAAAAGCCAATCGAACTCGATACAAGGATTGTAAAGTTATTCCAAGTGAGGCTTTGACCACTCAACATAGGTTAGTAGTTTTGGATATCAAGTTTAAGAGGTTGACTAGTAGGCCAAGGAGGAACAATAGTCCTAAGATTAAGTGGTAGACTTTAAAAGGTGAAAAACAATTGTTGTTCAAGGATGAGTTGGTCAAAGCTGGAGTGTGGGAGGAAGATAAGAGTATGTTATCAAATGATATGCGGATATGCATGTCTACAACTATTAGAAGAGTAGCTAGAAAGATTCTTGGAGAATCTAAAGGGTGTGGACATCCCTCGAAGGAGTCTTAGTGGTGGAATGAGAAAGTGCAAAAAGCGGTAAGAAGTAAAAGGGAATGGTATAAGAGTTTGCCCAAGTGTAATAACAATGATGCTTTTGAGCAGTACAAACAAGCAAAAAAAGATGTTAAAAAGACAGTTAGTCAAGTAAGAGCACAATCTTTAGAGAGTTTGTATGAGAAACTTGGAACAAAGGAAGGAGAAAAAGCTATTTATAAATTGGCTAAGATAAGAGAAAAGAAATGTCATGATTTAAACCAAGTTAAGTGCATTAAAAATAAAGAGAATAAGGTTCTGGTTCAAGAAGAGGATATTAAGGAACGATGGAGAAGCTATTTTGAGGAACTTCTTAATGGTAACCATAGTGATAACATTGAGGGTTTAGACGTTAGGCCGGAGAAAAATGTGAAATATACTAGACGGATTAGATTTTCAGAAGTTAAAGAAGCTTTGAAGAGGATGAAAGTTGGTAAAGTCTGTGGACCAGATGAGATACCTATTGAGGTTTGAAAATGTTTGGGAGATACAGGAGTTACATTGTTGAAATATTTGTTCAATAAGATCTTAAGTTCAAAGAAAATGCCTAATAAATGGAGACAAAGTAATTTGATACTTATTTTTAAGAATAAAGGAGATATTCAGAATTGCTCAAATTATAGAGGTATAAAGCTTATGAGCCACACTATGAAATTGTGGGAAAGAGTTGTGGAATATCGTTTGCAGTTAGATACTTGTATCTCCTCAAATCAGTTTGGCTTTATGCCTGGTCGATCAACTATGGAAGCTATTTTTCTTATAAGAGATTTGATGAAAAAGTATAGAGAGATGAAGAAAAACTTACATATGGTTTTTATTGACTTGAAAAAGGCGTATGATAGAGTCCCTAGAGAAGTTTTATGGTGGGTCCTAGAGTGTAGAGGAATATCTATACGATATATCCAAGTCTTGAAGGATATGTATGAGGGAGCTACCACCAGTGTCCGCACCTTGGGAAGAGATACTAATGATTTTTTCGTTTCTATTGGATTACACCAAGGTTCAGCTTTGAGCCCTTATCTTTTCGCTTTGGTCATGGATAAGCTAACAAGACATATACAGGATGACATCCCTTGGTGTATGATGTTTGCAAATGATATTGTATTAATAGATGAGACTCAAGCAGGGATAAATCAAAAGTTGGAGTTATGGAGAAGCACTTTGGAATCTAAGGGTTTTAAGCTAAGTAGGACTAAGACTGAGTATATGTATTGTAGATTTAATAGTGAGAATAGAGAAAGAGAAAAAATTATTTTAGACGGAATAGCAGTGCCTTATAGTACTTATTTTAGATACCTTGGCTCAATTCTTCAAGAAGATGGGGGTTGCGAAGAAGATGTAAATCATAGGATTAAAGCTGGTTGGATGAAGTGGAGGGGTGCTATAGGAGTTCTATGTGATCGAAAGATGCCAATTAAATTAAAAGAAAAATTTTACCGCACTGTAATACGGCCTGCTATGATGTATGGTAGTGAGTGCTGGGCAGTAAAAGGACAACACATAAGTAAAATGCATGTTGCGAAAATGAAAATGATAAGATGGATGTGTGGTCATACTAAGATGGATAGAATCCGCAATAAGTGCATTAGAGAAAAAGTGGGGGTAGCACCTATTGGGGATAAGATAAGAGAGTATAGATTGAGGTGGTTTGACTATGTGAAACGAAGACCTAGAGATGCGCCAGTTAGAAAAACCGAACAAGTTAGAGTAGATATAACTAAGAGAGGAAGAGGTAGACCTAAACTGACTTGGTCAAATGTGGTTCAAAATGATCTTATGATGTTACATCTATCAGAAGAGATAACCTTAAATCGTAGTGAGTGGAAAAGAAGAATCTATATAGCCGACCCCAATTGACTTGGAATTAAGGCTTTGTTGTTGTTGTTGTTGAAATCAAGTTAAATGTTTAAACTATTAAAACTTATAGTTTGGTTATATTTAGCATATCGTTATTTTTATTATTAAAACTAAGTTGAATATTTAAATTTATGAAATTTATATACGGTGAACTTTGAAATATTAAGTTGGTTTGTTATATCTATTAGATTTAATATATGATGTTTTTAATTAATGATTAATATTTTATTATATTTACCATAAAAAAAAGATTAATATTTTATTATTTTTAATTTGTATTTTAAAATTCCTATCATTTTGAATTTTTTTATGAATATTTATAAATAAAAATAAATTTATATTATTATTTATATTATTAAATTTAAATCAACCTAATTAAACTAATTGAATGGTGAATCAGTCAACATTCTAATTCAGTATTCGATCTGATTTTATAAATACTGGATATTCAAGATTCCATTGAAACTCTACACATTTCTTTTAATATAGGACTAATTAATTACTAGTGACTTTGTGATCATAAAAGGGGGAAAATCCTCATTTTTTGCATCTTTAATATTTGGCAGTGAATAAATCTCCATAAAAATTGACCAAACATATTTGCATCATTATCTATTATATAATTTAAATTTTATAAAAGTAAACTTAATATTTTCCACGAAAACTGATTATTTATATTCTATATTATGCATAGCAACTTACTACATGGTCCAAATATGAATATGGACTCCAAATTTTCTATTTATATTTTATATATATTTAAGACTAATCTTAAATGCCTTTTTGAATATATAATTTTTTATGTTTTTACATAATAAGACTTTAAATCCTTTCTTAATTTATAAATTAAGGCTTTGATTATTATGTAGAAAATAATTTATTTTTTACAACTAATGAACTTTTTGTAAAAAAAATATAACTAAATATTTTATTTTCTTAATATTGAAGTATGGTTAGAATTATAAGATTACGAATTTTAAAAACAATTTAAAATCCAACAATTTTATAAAAGTTTTTACTAAGTTTTGTTGATACCCTACAATATTAAGATCATTTATTACTTATAGAAAAAGTAGGTTTATTTAAAAAAAAAATCGAAGAAAATAGAAATGAGAAAAACTAGGTCTATCAATATCATAATTTTCTAAATAAAAATTTTAATTTCCCCACATTAAAATTAAATTAGAAAATAACTTTATCATAGTTTTCTGTATTTTCCAATTTCATAAATTGATTGGATATGTTACATATTGTAATTTTTCGCTCCGAACGCATAAAATTTATTAACAATGAATAAATAATTCACTACAAAAGGGAAGTAATTTTGAAATTAAAAAAATTCATTTCTAAATTAAATGTGTATTCATTTTCGTTGTAAAGTTTTTGTTTTTATTTTTTTAAAACCAAAAACTATTTTTAATTTTTATTTTATATTTTTTAAAAATATGTTTTATGTTTTTAAAAACTATATATCATACTTATTAAAATTTTAATTATTAAAAATAAAAAAATTTAAAAAGATAACATCGAAAACTAATTTTTATTATAAAAAAAAATTATTGATATAAAAATGTCTTATTTTAAAAAAGAGTTTTATTAATATACAATGTCTCTCAAAATTAAAACTCTCAAAACTATACTTTATGAATTATCTATTTAGCCTAAAATAGTTTTTATTTAATTAGAAAAGTTTAAAACTTAATGATATTACATAATAAATTTTTTTCCTAAAAGAAATCTAAAACCAAAAAACAAAAATTATCATAAATGCACCCTAAAAAAATTTGATTATAATACAATTTAAAATAGATTTGCAACAGAAATTTTCAATTCCTGAAAGCCTCATTGCTAATAAGTTTGAAATGGACAAAAATTCCGTTTGTAATTTGAAAATGATTTAAAACACAAATTTTATTTCAATTTTGAAACAGAAAATAAAATATGTTTATAATTCAAGACTATATCGAGGATTAAACATAGAATGGTTTAGAAACGGATAAGTCTATTTCTATTAAAAACAAATTTATATATGTTTATATTAGAAATGGAAAATTTATTTGTAACTCCGTATGAAATTCACTTCTATTAAAACAAACTGAAAAATTTAGAAATGAAAATATTTATTTCTAAATTGTATTATTTAGTTATTTTATTTTATATTTTTTATAAATATTACTCATTTTTTATTTTATTTATATTTTTTCTGTTTAAAGTTTTAATTAGAATCCTGAAAAAGAATAAAATTAGATGAAAGAATATTGATAGGACAAAGGTACCATTTGGATATTGTACTATAGCTTGTGGAATAGATTAGACCATTAAATCTTTTTTGAATGAAAATATAATTTTTTTTAAATTTGGGTCAAATTAAAATTTTTTTAATGGGACAGTTAACTGAACTAACGGCAGGATCCAATTTAAACTTTAGTCAAACATCAAATTTCAAATTGAACTTTTTATAATTTATCAATATTAATATAATATTTTTAAAAATAAATCTTTAATATTAATAATTTATAATTTTAAATAAGTAATTTTTATAATATTATAATTTATAATAATTTTAATAAAAAATTAATAATTTAATAAATTATAATATTAAAAATTTTGTAATTATTTTTTAATTTTCTTCAATTTTTATTTTTTATTTTTTAAAAATTTTAAAAATTATTTTCTTAAAAAAAATCCTTGGATCTTGATTTAAAAATTTATAATTTATTTGCACAAAAATAGTCATACTAAATAAATTAACAAAATAAAAAAATCATTAATTTCATCATCTCTATTAATAATTTTCATGAGCTTGAAATTATAACTATCAATTCTACAATCTTAAAGGAAAAACCAAGGCTATAATTATTGGAAGCCCAAAAAAATAGTAAAAAATAGACAAAAAATGGGCAGTCTCCTTCGCAAAATTAATTTAAAAAATGTACATATAGTTTTTATATTATTTTTACCTAATTTAATTTAATTGATGAAATAGTTTTTTAGTTTTAAAAATTAATTAAAAATTTTAATGAATGAAATTTTCATTTTTAATTAAAATTATTCCATTAATTAAATTAAGTAAAAATAATATAAAAAACACATGTATATATTTTTTAATCAGATTGTGGAGAAGACTGTCCAATTATTTTTCTCTATCTTTTACTATTTTCTTTTTTCAGCTTTCAATATTAATAAATTTGACTGCTATTGTAAGATTGTAGAATTAGTAGTTATGATTTTAAACTCATGATGATTATTAATGAATGTGATGAAATTAATGGGTTTTGTCCATTTTGTTAATTTTATTTAATGTGACTATTTTTATGTAAATAAATCATAAATTTTTAAGCTAATATATTTTTTATTTTTAATCCAAAGGTTTTTAAGAAAATAATTTTTAAAATTTTTAAAATATAAAATATAAAAATTGAAGAAAATTAAAAAAAATAATTACAATTTTTAATATTATAAATTATTAAATTATTAATTTTTTGTTAAAATTATTATAAATTTTGATATTATAAAATTTAATTAATTATTATTATTAATTATTAATATTAAAAATTTATTTATTAATAAATAATTTTTAAAAATAATATATTAATATTAATAAATTATAAAAAGTTTAATTTGGACATTGATGTTTAACTAAGATCTAAATTGGGCCCTGCCATTTATTCAGTTAACTGCTTTGTTAAAAAAAAATTCCAATTTGACCTGAATTTGAAAAAAAAAAAGTTCTATTTTGGTTCAAAAAACTTTTAAGGTCCAATTTGGTCCATAAGCTATAGTACATGGTCTAAATTTGACCTTTGTCCAATGTTGATATATATATAATATAATATAACACAACTGTATCTACATAATAATTGAAATATAAAGAAACATAAATGTCAAATGTATCTATAAAATAATCAGCATACATAAATAAAAAAATTAAAAAAATGGCTTACAGATCTAGAGTCTGATTATCGGAAATAAGGTTGTGAGCAGAGATTTTCGCGCCTATTTTGGGTGGAATGGTTCTTACGACTTCCGTACTGTTAGGCTCGAGGCTTTAGAGAACACGGGCCTAAGTCCAAAGAAAATGGAGTCGCCATCCAGAAAGACTGGGAAAGAAGTAGAAAGCGGTGATGAGTCGATTTCTAAGGAATCTCCAACCTCACAATTGGGTTTAGAAAGTTGAGTACGCATGGAAAAGGTGAGAATGACCCAACACCCCCATAACACCTTGTTTATTGAAACCGGTCACATTTTCAGGTCTAAATATTATTAAATTCTTTATTATTATCATATTATACATATTACATACAATAAATAAACATCCACACCATATTATAAATCAAGTCGAACAAACAAAACGGGCAACATCCAATGATGAAAATATGTCTTTACAATGTCCAATGTCTAAATAAATAAATAAAATAGGACGCTCACCAATTAGTGAAAACGTGTCCCTTATAACAATTCCAAAATCCTTAACATAAATTAAATTACATAAACTAAATAAATAAGGCACTCACATAATGTGGAAACATGCCTTTATACATCCCCCTTAAAATTCAAACAATGTTAAATAATCATAACTCAATCGTCCATAATAAGCAATCAAAATGCATCATCCATCATCAAGCATATAATAATAAACCAAGATTAAATTGGTGTTTAATTTTAAATTAGGTATTAAACATGTGAACTAGGATTTTGAAAATTAAACATGCAAACTAGGGTTTTGGAAATTAAACATGCAAACTAGGGTTTTGAAAATTAAATATGTAAACTATGCAAATTGGTGTTTTGGAAATTAAACATGCAAACTAGGATTTTGGAAATTAAACATGCAAACTAGGGTTTTGAAAATTAAATATGCAAACTAGGATTTTGACAATTAAATATGCAAACTAGGGTTTCGGATAACAAACATGTGAATTAGGGTTTATACAAAGTCATGATTAAACTTATTTTGTTATTGGATTAAATAATTTTTACAATGTTTAATGTTTGGCTATTGAGATTCAATTTTATCGCTACTGGATAAAAATAACTTCATAACCTTCAAACTATTTAATAATACTTTAAAGGACAAACACGACTACTGGATGTTTTAAGTAAAATAAGTTTAGAAAACTAAACCTATGTTGTAGACTCCACCAAGGTTGATGCGTTGAACCAAGCCTGCTTATGCCATTGCTTGAGCCCACTCTAATTTTTGGTTGAGTGAAGCAATCTGAAGGCAATTCTATTGCCTTCCTTGGTTGCTGCATTGATCTTGTGTTTTTTATTATGTGTTAATTGCTAGGTTAATTGTGGTTTTTCTTTGTTAATTGCCTTTTTATAGGCAATATTAAAGCACCAAAATGGCCCTAATTTACTTCGGAAAGACCTGAGCAGTATTTCAGTTTCAGTAAAACAAAAACTGTGGCTGGCCATAAGCCAATTCGACATGAGCTTGCTCATGTCTAATTGGACATGTCCAATTCAACATGAGCAACATAGCTCATGTCAAATTTTGACACAGTGCCTTTCTAAAATCAAACCGGTGGTGTAGACCCTTAATTTTAGACCACATATAATATGTACCTAATTAAAAGGGTTTAGGTCAAATCTAAAGGTTTAAACCAGTCAAGAGCAATAATAATAAAAAATTTAATAATAATAAAATATAATAAAAAAATAATTTGACAAGACCCGCTGAATTGGCATGCCCGATTAGCCACAGGCCTTGCCTGTGGCCAATTGGCATGTCCAATTCGCCGCAGGCCACCCTCGGCTTGTTAGTTTCCTAATTGAGTTTGGATTCGGATTAATATTAGGGTTTGGTCTTCTTTGCCTATAAATAACAGAGTCTAAGATTGGAACTGGGCGGGAATTTTAATGAAGTAATTAAGAGGCACAAGTTAGCAACACAGAATAAAAAAAAATACAAAGAGGCAGTATGAAGCAACATAAATCAAAAGATGATTGAAAATATATAGCAACCAAAGAGGCAAGAATCATTTATCTCAAGTTTACTTCGATTCATCCAAGATCAAGGTTGATCAAGCAGTAGCACATATTGAATTCAACATTATATTGGAGGAACCAACGAACGCATGTTTTGTTAGTTTTTGTTATAGTTTTGTGTCTTGTTTATTATGATAAATACTGTTTTATTTAGGTATTTTGTTAGTTTTAATCGATTTGTTTGGTGTTTTCATTAATTTTGGTAGTTTTAATTTAATTCAGTGTTTATGTTGTTTTTGATTTAGTTTTTAGTATGTGTTTATGTTTTGTTGGTTATTGTTTATTTACTTTTTGTTTAAAGTTTGTTTGAGGTTTTGTTTTAGGATAAAAAGCCAAGGAACCAAGACCGAAGGAAAAAATGGGCAGTAGCTGACACAGGCAGAGGACACGGCCAAGTCACTGGCCGTGTCTCAAACCAAATTAAAAAGAAAGACAAGTCCCAGTAGCAGACACAAGCAAGGGACACGGCCAAGTCATGTGGCCGTGTCCCACCAAAAAGACCCAACACGGCCAAGTCAAGCTTGACTTGGCCGTGTCTCTCTTGTTATCAAAGGAAAGAAGAAAGAAAATTTCACAGAAGCAAACACAGGCAAGGGACACGGCCGTGTCACCTGGCCGTGTCCCTCCAACAAGCTCCAACACGGCCAAGTCAAGCTTGACTTGGCCGTGTCACTCAACAAAGAAGGAAAAAAGATCAAAAACACTCAGTGGTGGACACATGCAGGGGACACGGCCGTGTCACCTGGCCGTGTCCCTCCAAAAGACACTCACACGGTCAAGTCACTTCTGACTTGGCCGTGTCCCTCATGTATCAAACACGGAGCGGATTTTAAACGGACGATTCATATAAAAAGAAAAAGAAGCGAGGGTTTAGAGGACTGTTGACGATTTTGAGATTGTTCCAGCCGTTTTGAGAGGGAGATTAGGGTTTTGATAATTGTTTTCTTGATTTTGATCAAACTTTGGATTAAAACTAGTTTAGATTAGATTGTTCTAGCCATTGTTTCATTCTTTTTGCAAGATTTGAACAAGAGGTTCTTCAAAGCTTCAAGGAGTTGTAACTTGGTTTTGTTCTCGAACTTATTCTCTTTGTTTTCATTGAATGGATATTATCATGTCTATTTTAAATTATTTGAACATTAATGAGATGAATATGTTTGATTGCATTATGAACTAATTTAATCTAGTCTAGGGTTTGTATGGATCTGCTATGATTGTATGAATTGGTTATTCTCTTAGTTAATAATTTCTTTAGCCTTGATTGAATGATTTATTGTTAATATATAATTGATTGATCACCAATTATGTGTTTTAAGGTATTAGATGATGGATCGAGAGATGAGGTTTAATACTTGAACAATTCAATTAGGGACTTAGGTGAATTAGAGATATAACCTATTAAAAAGATTATTTAACTTATAACAAGATTAGTTGAAAGAGGTTTGAATGCGAGAGCTTATTTCCTTGACTCGATTAGTTGAGTTGTTTGAGATTTAATCTTTGAAATTGAATTAGTTAAGAGGAATAACCGTTCATACATATAAGTAGTAGAGAAGTGCAAACCCTAGGCCTTTTTATCAAGTGAATCAAAACTTCAGCTTTAGTTTGCTTTTATTCATTTTAAACTTAAATCAATCTTTTTCATTAGTTAACATTTTGAATTTTCTTAATTACTTTATCTTTATAACCTGATAATCAATTAGCCACTTTAGCTTCCTTGAGAGACGACCTTGGGGCGTTCACCTTTGCTACAGCTACCTCGTATACTTGCGAGTGACGCTTTGTGGTAGAGTTAATTTGAGCGTAACAAGTTTTTGGCGCCGCTGCCGGGGAAGCAAATTGGCGAAATTGTTTATTAGTCATAAAAAAAATTAGATTATTTTTCATTGTTTTCAATTTATTTTATTTGTCTTTTGCTTTTGACAAATTCTTTTTCTAGAACTTTTGTGTATGCAAGGCAGGAGATCACTTGGAGGAGAGCTATACCCAGTCATTCCTGAAATTAAAAGAGTGAAAAGGAGCAGAGAAGAGTTTGAACTGTACACAGGATTTGATACTTCAGAGGAGGATACTTTTGATTTTGAGTCTGAATTTGAGTCGGAATCTGAACAATCTGTTAAAATGGCTGAAGAAAGACAAAGAACGATGAGAGACTTTGCTCGACCTGTTATTGGGACTTCCACATCTTGTATAAGGTTGACAGATGCAGCAAGAAACTATGAGTTGAAGAACATTCACTACAATATGCTGCCATCATTTTATGGAGTTCCAAATGAAGATCCTTTGAATTTTATTAGGGATTTCTACTCCACCCTCAACACTTTTCCATTGGGAGGATTAACAGAGGATCAGTTGAGGATGAGGTGCTTTCCATATACTTTGAAGGACAGGGCAAAGAGCTGGCTTATGATGTTGCCCGAAAATTCCTTGTCAACTTGGGAACAAGTGTATAACAAGTTCATGGGCAAGTTTTATTCACACCAAAAGACAGCTGAATTGAGAGGGAAGATTGCTACATTCTCTCAATTTGAAGGAGAGCCATTTCATGAGGCTTGGGACAGATTCAAGATGTTATTGATCCAATGTCCACATCATCATTACCCACTTCAACTCCTTAATCAGTTTTTCTATGATGGTCTTACCCAGCAATTTCAGAACACAGTTGATAATGCAGCTGGGGGAGCCATGGGAGAAAAGACAGCTGATGAGACTTATGAAATCTTTGAGATGTTGGGAGCTAATTCTCAACAAAAGAGTGTAAGGAGAAGAAGTAAAGGGGTGAATCAACTGGAAGCTAATACTGAAATGGTTAGTCAAATAGCTGAGTTGACAAGGCAGGTTCAGATGCTAAACATGAAGAACAACACTTCTTCATCTACTCAAGAAGTGTGTGGAATCTGTGGGATACTTGGGCATGGAGCAAACATATGCCCCTCTGCATATGAGTCTTTTGGGAATGAAGCTGAGCAAGTTAATGCTATGGGGGGATTTCAACCAAGAGCCAGGAATGATCCTTATTCTAACACTTATAATCCTGGTTGGAGGAGTCACCCAAAATTTTTCATGGACAACAAATAACTCTCAGCAGCCTTTCCATTTGCTCCAGAGACAGAACCAACAGCAGGGCCAGTCCTCAAATCAAAGTCAGCCTAAGAGAGAGAGTTTGGAGGAAAGCTTACAGGCTTTTATCCAAGTCAGTGCTAAAAATCAAGAGATGAACAACAAGAGACTGGATTCACTAGAAGCATCTTTCAAGAAGGTGGAGACTCAAGTGGGACAACTGGCTCAACAGATGCAGACTCAACAAAAGGGGAAGTTCCCAAGTCAGCCTGAGCAGGCACAATCAGTGACTGTTCTTAGAAGTGGCAAGGTAATTAACCGTAATGTTGAGAATGATTCTGTGAATGCAGGTGAGCAAGAGATTAAAAAGGAAGAAGAGTCAGAGAACAAAGGAAATGGAGAAAGATCAATGGAGAAGTCCCCTACATCAGATTTGCACAAGGCAAGCAATCCATACCGGCCACCTATACCATTTCCTAGCAGGTTGAAAGATGATAAAAAAGATAAACAATTTTCAGATATCTTCAACATGCTCTCTAAGGTAAATATTAATCTACCTTTACTTGAAGCAATTAAGAATATGCCGGCTTATGCTAAATTCTTCAAAGAGCTGAATACCAAGAAAAAGAGGTATGAGCCGAATGAAAAGGTGATAGTTTCTGAGGTAGCTAGTGCTGTTTTGCAGCATAAACTACCTCCTAAGCTAAAGGATCCAGGTAGTTTTATCATTCAAATAACAATGGGGAATGGAAAGGGAACTGATGGCATGTGTGACTTGGGAGCTAGTGTGAATTTAATGCCTTACTCTGTGTACCTTGATTTAGAGCTAGGGGAACTTAAACCAACAAAAATGGTGCTGCAATTAGCTGATAGGTCTCTTAGATTCCCGAAAGGGGTTATAGAAGATGTGTTAGTTAAAGTTGGTGGTTTGATAGTACCTGTTGATTTCATTGTTCTTGACATGGAAGTAAGTAATTCTTCACCATCTGCACACACCATTCTGCTGGGTAGGCCTTTTATGGCGACTACCAACACTTTGATAGATGTTAAGAATGGAAAATTATCAATGACTGTTTTGGGGCAAACTGTGGAATTTTCTATTTTTAACACTTCTCCTATACCTACAACTGCTTTATATGAGGATTGTTCTTTCATTGATTGTATTGATGCAGTTGTTTCAGATGTTTTCTTGCAGACAGGTTCCTCTGATAAATTGGAGCTGGCTTTAACTTTGGATAGTGATTTGGAAATTTTTGATGCAGAAATAGCCAGTTGCCTTGAGACTTTAGAGGGTGCTGAAATAGAGGAGCTTAAGGAGGACCCAATTTTTGAACCTTCCCCCATTGAAAAAGAAGAGAAGGACCCCTCACTAGAGTTAGAACTGAAAGAATTACCTAAGAACCTGAAATATGTGTTTTTAGGAGATCACAACACTTTACCTGTGATAATATCTAGTCAACTTAGTGAAGGGGAGGAGATGAGGTTAGTAAGTGAGCTTAAAAGATTGAAGAGAGCAATAGGATGGGGATTGAGTGATATCAAGGGTATTAGCCCTTCCATGTGCATGCATAGAATCACTTTAGAAGAGGGAGCTAAACCTGTGAGGGAGACCCAAAGGCGACTTAACCCAAATATGAGTGAAGTGGTTAAGAAGGAAGTGCTCAAATTGCTGGATGAAGGAGTAATTTATCCAATTGCTAATAGTGAGTGGGTGAGCCCAGTACATGTAGTTCCTAAGAAATCTGGAATCACTGTGGTGAAAAATGAGAATAATGAATTGGTTCCTACTAGGACTACTACTGGGTGGAGAATGTGCATCGATTATAGGAAGTTGAACAATGCTACAAAGAAAGATCATTTCCCTCTTCCTTTTATTGATCAGATGTTAGATAAACTTTCTGGGCACTCACATTATTGTTTTCTGGATGGCCTTTCAGGTTATTATCAGGTGCCAATAGCTCCAGAGGATCAGTCCAAGACAACCTTTACTTGCCCTTTTGGGACTTATGCATTTCGACGTATGCCCTTTGGCTTGTGCAATGCACCTGCAACTTTTCAGAGATGCATGATGTCTGTCTTCTCAGATATGATAGATGATTTTATTGAGGTATTTATGGATGACTTTTCTGTTTTTGGTAATTCTTTTGATAATTGCCTCAATAAACTTGTGCTTGTACTTGAGAGATGCATTGAATGTAACCTTACTTTAAGTTGGGAAAAGAGTCATTTTATGGTTACTCAGGGCATTGTCTTAGGTCATGTGGTGTCAAGTAAAGGGATAGATGTTGTTAGACAAATGATCTTAATTTTGATCCTTGACAACTCAAATGGATGATCTATTTAACTTGTATTTGAGAAAGCTTGTTGCAGGATTAGGTTGCTTCAATTAAAGGTGAACAGAACAAGTATAGCGGTCGCACCTCAACTGAATACGACCGCTCCATGCAATTACAGAATGAAACCTTGTCACAGTAGGTTTCGCGGTCAGAAGTTCGACCATAGTCGCGACCGCTCATACATAATAGCGACCGTCCTAATATTTGCCCGACCGCTACTCAAGGAACTTAAATCATTACAATCACAGTAAGGTTCGCGGTGACAAGAACGGTGAATGATTCGACCTCGCTTACCAATTTAGCGACCGCTCATTTATAGTCGCGACCGCCCAACAATTCAAGAAGAAATTGCTCAAAGAGACAGTAGTGTTCGCGTCCTCAGGTGCGTCCAGAAGTTCGACGCGAGAATATGAGTTCGACCGCGAAAAGATACTAAGGGCGACCGCGAGATTCAAATTATGGCGGACATCTCTTTTGCCCTGTCAGAAAATGACACGTGACATGACCGTTGTAATCCCACTTCAGTATTCAAAAAAGGGCGACCGCACTTTGTGAAGCGCGACCGTCCCGACAAACACAGCATGGGCAAGAAACGGTCCGACAAAAACATCATGGGCAAGATTCCTGCTGTAAAGCACTAAAATTCGACCGTTGAACTTTTTCAACAGTAGCGACCGTCCCTGGTTAAAAGGACGACCGCGTGAAGCATGAGAGCGACCATCCTTGTATGAAGGGCGACCGCTAAGTGCTTCGGACAGTTTAAGTAAAGAAGGTCTAATCTGCCAAGACTTTATTCTAAACAGCAATAACGGCTAGTAAGACCACATTGGCTATAAATACAATGTTTCCATGAGAAAACAATAGAGAATAACATTATTGAGAAAAGATTTTCATAGCCAAGCAACAAATTTCCTTTTGCTTAAACCTGTATTTGAATTGTTATGAATGTTAGGTGTTAGCATTGAAAACACCATTGTATAAGTTTGAGTGTAAGCTTGGGAAACACTTAGGTTGAGAGAGTGAGCCTTGTAAAACTCTTGTATGGGTTGTAAGTGTGAGCCTAAGAAAAACACTTGTAAAGTTGGAAGTGAGCTTGTGAAAACTTCAAAGACTAGTGGAACCTTAACAAGTTGTTAAGGAAGTGGATGTAGGATTGAAGTAAATCCGAACCACTATAAATCTTGTGTGTTCTTACCTTCCTCCATTACTCAACCAACTCTCTATTCCGCATTTCTTGTTTGTTGAGTTTTTTAAATTGTCATTATTTCTTGACGAAACCAATTCACCCCCCCCCTTCTTGGTTGCCATCTTGGGACAACAATTGGTATCAGAGCCCTGAGATTTCTTAAACTTAATTGTGAAATCTGATCCACAATGGCAACTTCTTCTTCATCAAGCTCTCATGGAAATCTTAACTCTATTCTTAGACCTTACTTTGATGGAACGGATTACTCATACTGGAAACACAAAATGTATTTGTTTCTAGACAGTGAAGGGATTGAACTATGGGATTTCGTGGAAAATGAATGGAAATCTCCTACTCATGAGGTTGACGGTATTCAAGTTCCACTTCCCAAAGCTCAATGGTCAACTAGCAATATCAGAGATCGATTCAAGAACAATAGAGCTGCTTCCATCTTGATGAACTCCATTTCAAGAGAAGAAGGTGGAAGAGTTCAACATTTAACTTGTGCACATTGTATTTGGAAAACACTTGAAAACTACCATGAAGGTACAACTCAAGTAAGATTTACCAAGAAACAAATGCATGTTCATGAGTATGAGCTATTCAAGATGAAACCAAATGAAAATGTCACCGACATGACAAATCGCTTGCTTGCTATTGTCAATGAACTGAAGAAGTATGGCAAGGTATATGATCAAGGTGATGTAAACAGTAAGATCTTGAGAGCCCTAAGAGCTAGAAAGAACTTTGAATCCAAAGTATCATCCATAGAAGAAGCTCATGATCTCAGCACATTAAGAACCGACGAGCTAGTTGGTAAATTACTCACTTTTGAGCTGCACAGTGAAAAAGAAGAAGATCAAGGTGAGAAAGAAAAGAGAAAACCAATTGCACTCAAAGCAATCAAAGAAGTTGAGAGCTCAAGCAATGAAGGTACTGATGATGAAGATGAAATGGCAATGTTCTCAAAAAGAATGAATGAATGGAAAAGGAAGAAAAGATTACAAGCAAACAAAGGTACACCTCCTAAATTCTCCTTCAAAGATAAAGAAAAGAAAAATGAGGTAAAATGCTATGAATGTGGAAAAACCGGTCACATCAAGTCGGATTGCTACAAATTAAAGAACAAAAGGAAATGGGATAAAGAAAAGAAAAAGTCTCTCAAAGCCACATGGGATGACTCTTCCTCAAGTGAAGAAGAAGAAGAGGAAGGAATTGCAAATCTTTGTCTCATGGCTATTGAAGATGACTCCAATGAGGTAAGTACTCAATCTTTTGATCTTGTAGCACATGATGATATAAGTGATATAAATGATAGTGATTTGATTGAGCACATGAATTCTAAAATAGAAAAATATTTCTCTAAAATGATGCTCTATAAAGAGAAAAACTCTAAGTTAGAAAAGGATTTTATATGCTTAAAGAACTCTACCTTAGAATTGAAAACCTCAAATGAACACTTAATGAATACAATAGGAGAATTAAATAAAAGCTCACATGACTTAGAAAAGGTGATTAAAGAAAATGAGACATTGAAGCATGAACTAAAAGAACTAAAAGAATCAATTTCCAGATTTCATAAAGGAAAGGAAGCATTGAACACATTAATTAATAATCAAAGATCACCTTCCTTGAAATATGGATTAGGATTCAATGGCTCAACCAACATTGCACCTAGTAAACCAACTTTTGTGAAAGCATCTACAACTAAAATTTCTGATGTTCATATCAAAGATGCTTGCACCAAGTCTAAAAGAACTTCTTACGGTTCACTAGGAGATAAAGCCAAAAACAATTATGCATTGTTGTTTACTAAATTTGTACAAAAGAAATCACATACTTGTAGTTGTATGTATAATCCAAAAAGAAAAATGCAGAAGCATAGGATACCATGGCAATGCACATATTGCATGAAATTTGGTCACAAAAATTTCTATTGTTATATAAGAAAAGCTCATCTAAATTTAGAAGGCACTCTTTCTACTAACCATCAAGGACCCAACTATATGTGGGTACCTAAAAAAGGATGACCACAATTGGCTTGCAGGTATGCCTAAAATCTACTACCAATGAAAGCACATGGCTTGTGGATAGTGGATGCTCAAGGCATATGACTGGAAATGCAAAGCTCTTTACAAGTATTACCTATAAACATGGAGGTAACGTAACTTTTGGAAACAATACTAAAGGTAAAATTCTTGGTGTTGGCTCCATTGGTTCTATTGGTAAGGATTTAATTGAAGATGTATGGCTTGTTGATGGTTTGAAACATAACTTGCTAAGTGTTAGTCAACTTTGTGATAAAGCATACTTTGTTAAGTTTGATTCCAAGGAATGCAAAATCACAAATTCAAATGATGTTATCATATTTAAGGGTACTAGAACAAACAACACTTACAATGTAAGCATACATTCTGATCATACATGTTTAATGTCCACTAATAATGATGCATGGTTATGGCATAGAAGACTAGGACATGCTGGTATGGATCAATTGAAATATATTTGTAATGAGAATTTAGTTGATGGCTTACCTAAGATAAAATATGATAAAGATAGGATTTGTGAACCTTGTCAACATGGTAAGCAACATAAAAGCTCATTTAAAACAAAGAATGTTATAAGCACCTCTAGACCTTTAGAGCTCATTCATTTAGACTTGTTTGGACCAAATAGAGTTACAAGCTTAGGAGGCAAATCATATGCATTTGTTCTTGTTGATGACTACTCTAGATTCACATGGGTTAATTTCTTAGCTCAAAAGAATGAAGCCTTTAATTACTTCAAAACCTTTGCAAAAAGAGTTCAAAATGAAAAAGGATATGTGATCACATCTATTAGAAGTGATCATGGCAAAGAATTTGAAAATGAAAACTTTGAAAACTTTTGCAATGAAATTGGCATTTCACACAATTTTTCTGCTCCTAGAACTCCACAGCAAAATGGTGTAGTTGAAAGGAAAAATAGAACTTTAATTGAAATGGCTAGAACAATGCTCAATGAATATGATTTACCATCTTATTTTTGGGCGGAAGCCGTTAATACAGCTTGTTACATTGCAAATCGTGTTTATAAAAGGCATTTAACTAATAAAACTTCTTATGAGCTATGGAATGGAAGAATACCCAGAATTGGATATTTTAGAGTATTTGGATGCAAATGCTTCATATTGAATACCAAGGATAATCTTGGAAAATTCTCATCCAAATCAGATGAAGGCATATTCTTAGGATATTCATCATATAGCAAAGCATATAGAGTATTTAATATGAAAACTCTAGTTATAGAAGAATCAATGCATGTTGTATTTGATGAATCATCTAAACTTGATCAAAAGAAAGGTATTACTTTCAATGACCCTGCAGGCACTCTTGAACCTCTTGAATCTATTGATGCTCCAAAGATCAATCAACTTGAAGAAAAGGCTCAAGATCTACCTAAGGATTGGCAATACAAGAAAGATCATCCAAAGGAACTCATCATTGGAGAAACATCAAAGGGAGTAACTACTAGATCTAAAATTAATCATGTTGATGTTAATGTTGCTTTTGTTTCTCAAATTGAACCAAAAACTATTGAGGAAGCTTTAAATGATGAAAATTGGATAATTGCAATGCAAGATGAACTTAATCAATTTGAAAGAAATAATGTTTGGCAACTTACTCCTAGACCTATAGATCATTCTATAATAGGATGCAAATGGGTTTATAGGAATAAGCTTGATGAAAATGGTCACATCATTAGAAATAAAGCAAGATTGGTAGCCAAAGGTTATAATCAAGAAGAAGGTATTGACTATGATGAAACCTTTGCCCCCGTAGCTAGATTGGAAGCTATTAGAATATTACTTGCTTTTGCATGTCATATGAATTTTAAGCTTTATCAAATGGATGTTAAAAGTGCATTTCTAAACGGACTCATAAATGAAGAAGTTTATGTTGAACAACCTCCTGGTTTTGAAAACTACAAATTTCCTGATCATGTTTTCAAACTTACCAAAGCTTTATATGGATTAAAGCAAGCACCTAGAGCTTGGTATGATAAACTTAGTGCATATTTGCTTGAAAATGGTTTTTCAAAAGGAAAAGTAGACACAACTCTTTTTGTTAAAAAGAATAAGCACAACATTTTGATTGTACAAATTTATGTGGATGACATAATATTTGGAGCTACTAATGAAGCCCTGTGCAAAGAATTTGCTTCTTGTATGACTAGGGAATTTGAAATGAGCATGATGGGTGAACTCAAGTTTTTCCTTGGACTGCAAGTCAAGCAATGTAAAGATGGGATCTTCATCAACCAATCCAAATATACAAAAGAACTCATCAAGAAATTTGGAATGGATGGCTGCAAAACTAGCAAAACTCCTATGAGCACATCATTGAAATTAGGTAAAGATGATAATGGTAAAGCAGTAGATGAGAAGAAATATCGAGGTATCATCGGATCACTACTTTACTTAACTGCTTCTAGGCCTGATATAATGTATAGTGTATGTCTTTGTGCTAGATTTCAAACTAGTCCTAAAGAATCACACTTGAATGCCACTAAGAGAATCTTGAAATATTTGAGCGGTACAATACATTTAGGACTTTGGTATCCTAAAAACACATCATTTCATATTATAGGATTTTCAGATGCAGATTATGCTGGTAGTATATTAGATAGGAAAAGCACAACAGGAGCATGTCACTTTCTTGGTAATTGTCTAGTTTCTTGGCATAGTAAGAAACAAGCATCAGTTGCTTTATCCACAACGGAAGCTGAATATGTTGCAGCATGTTTTTGTTGCACACAAGTATTATGGATGAAACAACAATTGCTTGACTATGGTAAAATGTTTAACAATATCTCCATTAAATGTGACAACACTAGTGCTATCAATTTGTCTAAGAATCCTATCCAACATTCTAGATCCAAACACATAGATATTAGACATCATTTCTTAAGAGAAAATGTACAAAATCAGAATATAACCTTAGAATTCATAGATACAGAAAATCAACTTGCTGATGTCTTTACAAAACCCTTGAATGAAGATAGACTTAACTTCATCAAACTCAATTTAGGAATGATTGATGGAATCACTTTGAGTTAATTAGAATTTTTTTTTGCCTTAAAATAAAGTTTCTATGTGCATGAAATTAATTTTTCTTAACACACTTAGAATATCTTCCATCTTTCCTTGAATCTTTTATTTTTGAGTATGTAGCGGTCGCTCCAGTGTTCTTTCGCGCTCGCTACTTCGTCTGCTAGTTTCATTCAATAAAATTCTCTGAGCGCGGTCGAGAAAATTTGTGCGCGATCGCACCAATTTGAATAGTTTCGACCGTTACAGATGTTTTTCTTCACTCGCGTGCGTACTGATCATAATAATGGTCGCTGTACACCATTCCGCGATCGCACCTTGTTAAATCTGCGACCGCACCCTGTACACTCTGCTCGAAAATTTATAACCGTTGGCTATGTGACAGGTCGCAACTCTTAACTCTCAACAGTCATAAACGGCTATTTCTTTACTTCATCTATTTAAAAGTGTTTTGCAACAGTTTATCTGATATTTTGCCTATCAAAGCACACAAACTTACTTCTGAAACCCTAAAAAACTTCTACATCTCAATCACCCTCTGTTTTCCAGTTTACTTCTACTCTTTCTAATCTAATGGCTCCCAAAAGAAAAACCACTTCCAAAATTAAGGGTCAAGCTAAGAGAGTTCCAGGAATCACCATTAGAGAACCTGTTGTTGAACCTCCATCTCCTCCACAATCAAAAAGGGGTGAGAAAATTCACAAACCTCATCACCAAACCACTGAGGAAGACATTAGGTATGCCATGCTAAAGAAGAAGAAGGTTGAAGGCACCAAATCACCTTTTGGTGGGATGCTGTCTGCCTTGGGCATCAAGGACGAAATTGAAGGATTGTTGGATGTCCTTGGATGGAGAAATTTTGTCTTTCCAGAAGAGGTAGGTTACTCTAGTCTAAGTAAGGAGTTTCTAATGTCATTCCAGATAGAGAAGAGTGCAAACTCTGCACTAGGGTGGTATGGGGTTAGGTTCAAACTCTTTGATCAGTATCAATTCTTAACCCTTGAAGATTTTGGCAGAATTTGGAACTTCCCTTCTGAAGGTATAACCTCCTACAATGACCAAATCTTCTCAAACCCAACCCTTTCTGATTTCTGGCGAGAAATTTCCATTGAAACTTCCTTTGAAAAGGAATCTAAAGCCAGGCACATCAAATCTCTCACCCACTGGATGCTCCATAGGATTATCACCTATACCATTCACCAAAGAGCAGATGGGAATGAAAAAGTAACCAAGAGAGACCTTATCTTTCTCTATGCTTTCACCCACAACATCAAAATGAACACAACCAAGTTCTTGATTGATACCTTTTATCATCATGCTATTACAAGAACTGGTACCTTCTTCCTATCCTCTCAAGTTACTCAAATAGCTAGGCACCTAAACCTTCTGAATGATTTGAACTTAGCCACTTTGAGGAACCCTTTCACTCTAGCCTCCAATGCTATCACAATGGATTACTTAGAGCATGCTGGTTGTGTAAGGAAGATAGAAGGGTCATATGTATACTGCTATGGCAAGAAAGGAGTTATGGATAAACAAAAGAAAAGGCCAAGGTATACAATTGAGGAAGAGGGAGATTCTGTAGAAGTTGCAGTAGAACTACCTTCAAAAGCTGCTTCATCAAAAGCTGCTCATGAAACTGCTTCATCCTCCACACAACTCATCCTCCAAGCTATCAAAACTCTCTCCAGGAAACTCACTAAGTTCAAGAAAAGTGTTTCCAAGAGATTCCAGCACTTAAACAAGAGGATAGACCTTATATCCCACATGCACCATGATCTTTATGACATGCAAGGCAAATTGGACTTGCCTCAATGCAATCTTGAAGATTGGGATATAAGTGATCACACCCAAAGCGTTGCTGAAGAAGAAGAGTCCATTAGCACTAGCTCTGCCTCTGTTGCACCTCAAGATAAAGGGAAAACTCCTTTAGTTGAAGAAGAGTTAGACATAGATGATGACTCAGAATAAGCTTAGCTTTAATTTGTTTTTGTTTGCACTTTCATATGTTTACTGCTTATGTTTCATGTCTTGTACTTTCCTCCACTTTCATATATATAATGTTTATATTCCCTTTCATTGTTTGCACTTTTATATGCTTGTTTTGCTTAACATTTGTTTCATTTTGCCTATGCCAATGGGGGAGAACAATACCAAAATGGAATGAACCAAGTGAAATGAACCAAGTAACAGTATACAAAAATGGGAAAACAAGAATAAGAACAATAATGTTGAATATTTGCAATAGGGGAGAAATGTTTATGGGGGAGAAATGTTTGCATCAAACAATAACCTTTGCACCAAGATAAACTATTAATCACAATGCTCTTAACGATGATTGTTGCATATGTTAAGGGGGAGTATTTTAGACTTATTATTTTTCTCATCATTCCATTTGAATTGTCAAAGTCAAAATGGGGGAGATTGTTAGACAAATGATCTTAATTTTGATCCTTGACAACTCAAATGGATGATCTATTTAACTTGTATTTGAGAAAGCTTGTTGCAGGATTAGGTTGCTTCAATTAAAGGTGAACAGAACAAGTATAGCGGTCGCACCTCAACTGAATACGACCGCTCCATGCAATTACAGAATGAAACCTTGTCACAGTAGGTTTCGCGGTCAGAAGTTCGACCATAGTCGCGACCGCTCATACATAATAGCGACCGTCCTAATATTTGCCCGACCGCTACTCAAGGAACTTAAATCATTACAATCACAGTAAGGTTCGCGGTGACAAGAACGGTGAATGATTCGACCTCGCTTACCAATTTAGCGACCGCTCATTTATAGTCGCGACCGCCCAACAATTCAAGAAGAAATTGCTCAAAGAGACAGTAGTGTTCGCGTCCTCAGGTGCGTCCAGAAGTTCGACGCGAGAATATGAGTTCGACCGCGAAAAGATACTAAGGGCGACCGCGAGATTCAAATTATGGCGGACATCTCTTTTGCCCTGTCAGAAAATGACACGTGACATGACCGTTGTAATCCCACTTCAGTATTCAAAAAAGGGCGACCGCACTTTGTGAAGCGCGACCGTCCCGACAAACACAGCATGGGCAAGAAACGGTCCGACAAAAACATCATGGGCAAGATTCCTGCTGTAAAGCACTAAAATTCGACCGTTGAACTTTTTCAACAGTAGCGACCGTCCCTGGTTAAAAGGACGACCGCGTGAAGCATGAGAGCGACCATCCTTGTATGAAGGGCGACCGCTAAGTGCTTCGGACAGTTTAAGTAAAGAAGGTCTAATCTGCCAAGACTTTATTCTAAACAGCAATAACGGCTAGTAAGACCACATTGGCTATAAATACAATGTTTCCATGAGAAAACAATAGAGAATAACATTATTGAGAAAAGATTTTCATAGCCAAGCAACAAATTTCCTTTTGCTTAAACCTGTATTTGAATTGTTATGAATGTTAGGTGTTAGCATTGAAAACACCATTGTATAAGTTTGAGTGTAAGCTTGGGAAACACTTAGGTTGAGAGAGTGAGCCTTGTAAAACTCTTGTGTGGGTTGTAAGTGTGAGCCTAAGAAAAACACTTGTAAAGTTGGAAGTGAGCTTGTGAAAACTTCAAAGACTAGTGGAACCTTAACAAGTTGTTAAGGAAGTGGATGTAGGATTGAAGTAAATCCGAACCACTATAAATCTTGTGTGTTCTTACCTTCCTCCATTACTCAACCAACTCTCTATTCCGCATTTCTTGTTTGTTGAGTTTTTTAAATTGTCATTATTTCTTGACGAAACCAATTCACCCCCCCCCCTCTTGGTTGCCATCTTGGGACAACAGATGTAATATCCCGATGCATGCCCCAGAAGTTTTGTATGTTGTTGTTGTTGTTGTTATTGTTGTTGGTTTAAATTGAGAAAAGAACATATATGTATATGTGTTTTGGGGAAATTTAGGGTTTAGAGACAAGTTTATATGTTGTGTATATGGTGATATATATAACATATAAAATGGTCAAAGAGAAAGAGTCAATGCAAGAGGAGATATTTTTATATGGCATGTGGAATTACTTAATTGGGTTCATAAGAGACAAAAGCTAAGTTAAGTGATAAGGGATATATGAGTAATTGCTTGAAATGAAATGCTTGGTGGAGGATTTTTGGTAATTAGTAATTATATTATTATTATATACATATATGTGGCTATCGTGGAAGAGGAAAAAGGAAATGAAGATATTCTCTTCTTCTTCTTCTTCTTCTCCTTTTGGTTCTTGCACGAGAGAGAGAGAGAGAGAGGTAGAGAGATGAGTTGATCTTCACCAAAACCTTAGGGTTTTAAGAGAATTGAAGGAAGAATCAAAGGATTAAGTGGAGATTTGGTGGAATTCATCAATTGAGGTAAGTACTTACTTGTTTTCCCTTGTTAAGGTTTGAGATAGGTTGTGATGGATTGATTTCATGATTTAGTGTGTTATATATGTGTTTACAAGTATTGAAATTGATTACAAGCTAAAGGATTGGATTGGTGTTGGTTTTGTTGGAAAGATGGTAAGTATTCTCTTGTTTTCTTTACTTAATTGGAAGTTGTGTTGGAAGTGAAGTAAGGTTTGATGATTTTGTGATTTGGTGGATTTGAGATGTGTTGTGTTGTGTGTTCAAGTGTTAAATTGATTTTAAGTTATGAGTTTAATTAGTGGTTGTTGTTGGAAATGGTGGAGATGTTGATTTTAGGGTTTTGAGTTGAGATGTGTTTAATTGTTATATTAATGTGTTGTGAAGTAATTCTTGTGATGAATATGTGTTTAAAACATTGATTATATTCATTTGAAGCATGTTATATGATGAATATTGTGTTTGAGTGCAATTAGAAGAGAATTGGTTTTGGTTATGGGTGACACGGCCATAGGCATTGAAGAGACACGGACGTGTTCATCAATTGAGTTGGGCGTGTCAATTGTTTGAATTGGCTACTGCCTCTTTTGTTGTTAGTGACACGGGCGTGTCCATCAAAGGTGCTGGGCGTGTCAATTGTTTGAATTGGCTACTGCCTCTTTTGTTGTTAGTGACACGGGCGTGTTCCATCAAATGGGTTGGGCGTGTCCTACAAATGAATTACATATTGCTTTATACTTTGTTTCTTTTTACATTGTTTTGATTCTTCAAAGGTTCCATTGTTTCTAAACTTAAACATGAACATTATAAATATGTTTTAAACACAAGAATGATCTAATCAAAGGAATGTGGAAGATCATAAAGCTATGAATCATATCAATTGTGTTTTGCCCTAATTGCATTGTTGAGATTTAGCAATGTTATGTTATGCACTTTGAATGATATGTTTGCCTAGTTAATGTAATTGATGTTGTATATATATATACATCAATGAGGCTATATGTAAAATGTGAAAAAGAGGATGAAGTGATTGATTATGGATAGCTTGGTGGGAGTAACTCTTGAGGGTGAAAAAGATGAGGATCATCCAAAAAGGTATGTATAATGCAATTTATAATGATGTGAATGATATGTTTACCTAGTTAATGTAATTGATGTTGTATATATATATATATCAATGATGGAATATGACATGTAAAGGATATGATGAGGTAAATGATTATGTATGTAAAAGATGAATTGCTATAATTTGGATTGAAATGTGATGTGAAGCCATTGTGATTGGCTATGTTAACTGAAATGTGATGTGAAGCCATTGTGATTGGCTATGTTAACTCAAATGTGATGTGAAGCCATTGTGATTGGCTATGATGATTCAATTGAAAGAAACAAGGCATGTTGCCTAGATGATGATGAGAATTGAAAATGATATTGATGATGAAATAATCAATGAATTGTGTAGCTAATGTGTTATTCTATTCTCAAAGTTTGTTGTTGGTGGCATGCCTAATATTAGTAACAATCTCTTGAAGTTAGGTTGGGCTTGATCCTTGAAGCCAAGTTGGGTTGAAGTTTAACATGTTTTACTCCCCTTGAAGCTTGGTTGGGTCTAGTCCTTGAAGCCTAATTGAGATGTTACAACCCTTGAAGCTAGGTTGGATTGGTTCTTGAAGCCAAGTTGGGTTGATACTTAGCATGCTTTGTTCCCCTTGAAGCTTGGTTGAACCTAATCCTTGAAGCCTAGTTGGGTCAATGATAATGATAAATGTGAAAACAAAACCAAAGCATTAACTCTGAAAATAGAATAGCATATTAGTGTCTGTTGGGCCCGAGTCTGTCTTTGATGTCCATGTGATATACAAATGTTGAATTAGATGAATAATGAGATCTATGATTGACTTTGTTGACAATGTGACTTATGATTGGTGAATTGTGAATTAAACAATGTTATGAGGTATGATATGTAATGTGTATGTATTGATATGTTGATTGTGAGTATTGGTGATGGATTGTGGTTGGTGTTAATGATTGCCTTGCTGGAAATATTATTCATGATTGGTAAATGGTGAATAAAATAATGTTATGAAGTATGTTGTGGAATGTGGGTATTGAAATATGATTTAGTTGAGATATATGAAAGGTACAATCTAAAAGAAAAGATATGATAAGCTAAAGTTACATGGAATTGATATATCATTATATGCTAATATTTTTATAATGTATGTGTATATTATATATTTGTACTACTAAGCTCTCGGGCTTAGCGCGGTTGTTTGATCGCGCAGGTGACCAGATGAAAGATATAAAGTCTTGCGTCATGCCACGAGAAGAGTAAGAGTTTGTCGAGACCAACTAGAGGGTGATGCATACATGTATAATTTAATTATGATGTACTTTTATCAAGAATGTAATCATTTGTATAAATGATGTTTCGAGAAAGATAAGATTATTGTATATTTATAAGATCATTAAAAGTATATCGATTTTGTAAATGTTCTTTAAATTAATGTATTGTGGTTTGAGCTATGTTAAAGGTTTTTAAATTGTAACGAAATGTGACATCTTTATACTTTATATATATTTACTGTACGTATACCAGGTATATGTGTAGTACTTATATGGAGTATCGGGGTGTTACAATAGAGGTGGATAAGGCTAAAATCGAATTGATTGCTAAGTTACCCCCACCTACCTCTGTTAAGGGAATAAGAAGTTTTTTAGGGCATGCAGGTTTTTACCGGAGGTTTATTAAGGATTTTTCCAAAATAAGCCAACCATTGTGCCATTTGCTAGGGAAAGATGTTCCATTTGATTTTACAGCACAATGCATGCAAGCTTTTAATTCCCTTAAGGAAAAATTGACTAGTGCACCAGTGATTGTAGCTCCTGTATGGTCTTTACCTTTTGAAATCATGTGTAATGCCTCTAATTATGCAGTAGGAGCTGTTCTTGGGCAAAGGGTTGATAAACACTTGAGAGTTATATATTATGCCAGTTTGACCTTGAATAGTGCACAGATGAACTACACCACAACTGAAAAGGAAATGTTAGCTGTTGTTTTTGCTTTAGAAAAATTTAGAGCATACTTAATTGGGTCAAAAATTATTGTGCATTCTGACCATGCAGCTCTTAAATATCTTTTAACAAAACAACATGCTAAACCATGCTTAATTAGATGGGTGTTGTTATTGCAAGAATTTGATTTTCAAATCAAGGATACTAAGGGTAGTGAGAATGTTGTTGCTGATCATTTATCTAGATTACCCTTCTTTAGTGAAAATCTTGCATCTGATAGCATTCATAAAAATTTAGAAGAATTTCCTGATGAGCATCTGTTTGTGGTAATTAATGCCCCTTGGTTTGCAGATATTGCTAATTATCTAGCTTGTGGTATTTTGCGTTCTAACATGTCCTTTCAGGAAAAGAAAAGGTTTCTACACTTGAGTAAGTTTTATTTTTGGGATGAACCTTATCTTTTCCGGATATGCAAAGATGAGATAGTTCGCAGGTGTGTAGCTGAGGAAGAGCAACTGAGTGTTCTTCAATTTTGTCATGACCTTCACTGTGGGGGTCATTTTGGAGGAAGGAAGACTGCAGAAAAGGTGCTACAAAGTGGTTTTTACTGCCCTACTTTATTTAAAGATACTAAAGAGTATTGTAAGCACTGTGATCGTTGCCAAAGAGTAGGTAACATTGGGAGGAGGAATGAAATGCCCCTTCAATCATATATTGTTGTTGAATTGTTTGATGTGTGGGGAATAGACTTCATGGGTCTTTTCCCCAAGTCCTTTGGATATGAATATATTTTAGTTGCTGTTGATTATGTTTCCAAATGGGTGGAGGCAATCCCCACCCGTACTAATGATTCTAATGTGGTTGTTAAATTTGTGAAGGAAAACATTCTTAGCAGATTTGGCACACCAAGAGTGATAGTCAGTGATGGAGGGAGCCATTTTTGCAACAGGCTTTTTGAGAAATTAATGCACAAATCCGGTGTGAAGCACAAAGTGGCAACCCCATATCATCCACAGACTTCTGGGCAAGTGGAAACATCCAACAAGCAGCTAAAAGGAATTTTGGAGAAAACAGTCAACACATCAAGGAAAGATTGGGCAAACAGATTGCATGATGCATTATGGGCATATCGGACTGCTTTCAAGACTCCTCTGGGTATGAGTCCATACCGATTGGTGTTTGGAAAAGCTTGTCACTTACCAGTGGAGTTGGAGCACAGAGCGTTTTGGGCAATCAAAACTCTGAATTTGGATTTGGACAAAGCAAAGAAAGAACGATTTCTGCAAATTTCAGAGTTAGATGAGCTGAGAAATGAGGCGTATGAGAGCTCGAGAATTTACAAGGATCGCACTAAAGCACTTCATGACAGAATTATAGTGCGAAAGACATTGAGTCCAGGTATGAAAGTTTTACTTTTTAACTCTCGACTCCGTCTTTTTCCAGGTAAACTCAAGTCTCGATGGAGTGGTCCTTTCGAGATAACTAAGGTGTATCCTTCTGGTGCCATTGAACTACTTAACTCTCGAACAAATGAGACTTTTAAAGTGAATGGACAGAGAGTTAAGCCATACAATGAAGGATTTCATGAAGTGAGGGTCATTGACAGCACATTGATCCACGATCCCTAGGTCTTACCTGATGTCCAGCTATATGACATTAAAGAAGCGCTAAATGGGAGGCAACCCATCGGTTTGCATTTATTTTTCGTAGTTGTAATTTTCAATTTAGTGAGTATTGATTTTATGTTCGGTTTAAATAAATGGACTGTGCTATAATCGGTTTCTATTTACTTTGTGTTTCAGGGTGTTTAAAGAAGAAGGTTTGCAAAATCGTGAAAAAAAAAAGAAAAAGTTAAAATTAAAAAAGAAGGCAGTAGGTGACACGGCCAAAGGACCTGGCCGTGTCCCTTGGCCGTGTCACACACTGGACATGGCCAAGGTTCCTGTATAAAAAAAAAAGAGTCGATTTTGCAAATTTTGGACAGAAGCAGACACACCCAGGGGACACGGCCGTGTCCCTCAATTTTTTATCAGACACGGCCATGTCTCTTGGACTTGGCCGTGTCCCTTCAATTTTTCACACAGACACGGCCAAGTCCTCACTAACACGGCCGTGTCCCTCACTTTTTACCCTTTTAAAAAACCGATTTTGCCCATTCTTTTCTTAAATCCCTAAAAATTTCTATCTTCGTCTCTCTCATTCTCTCGCTCTCTCTGTTTCGCCATAGCCTAGCTTTGAGTTCAAAACTCCAAACTTTTCACTTACACATCAAATTTCTTCACCCAAACGATAGATAATCACTTAAAAACTTCTTCTTTGCTCATATACTTTTGATTTAATCAAGTTTTGGGTTTAATTTTTCAGATTTCAAGGTGCCAAGAACTAAAACTGTCTCACATCACATGAAGAAGAAATCTAGTGCTGAAGGAGCTTCTTCCTCTTCCTCAACTGCATCTTTCAAGAGGGCAAGTATTTTGGCTCGGGGTTTTTTTCCCGACAAGGTATGTGAACGATGAATCTTTAGATGCCTTGCAAATTAGGAATGATTTTAATAGATATTTGCAATTTCTTGGATGGGAGACTCTAGTCTCATTGAGACCTTTGCAGTTTGAGGAGCTTACCCTAGAATTTTTGACATCTCTGAAGGTGGAATGAGATGATAAGAAAATTTGCAGGAAAATGATGTTTAAATTATTGGGTAAATCTTATGAGCTTAATATTGATCAATTAAATGCTATTTACGGTTTTCACCAACATGGGGAAAGATCGGTACCCAAAGATTTTAAACAGCAATTTGCATGGGGAGCTTTGGGGAAGGGTACTTATGTGGCCAAATCGGCCAAGGCATCTAGATTACGCAACCCTGCTTTGAGATATTTGCACAGGTTTATGGCTTGCGGGTTCTTTGCTCGGAAGGAAAGTCCGGGTGTGGTTAAGTTGAGTGAGTTATTTTTCTTGAACAATGTGTTGAATGAAATGGCTATTAGTGCCGGCTATTGGTTAGCCGATGTTTTTGATTCTGTAGCTAATAAAAGGAGGGGGGCGGTCTGTGTTGGAGGATTGATCACTACATTAGCAGTAGCCCTTGTTGAAGATTTTGACCCGAGTACTAGTAGCATGACTAGAATTTTGGGTAATGATTCTTTGGATTTAGCTACGCTTGAGAAGATGCACATGGTGGTGCATAGGAGAGGGACTTATGTAATGCCTTCAGATGAGCCTGAAGCACCGGGGGATAGGCAAAAGAGGGCATGAGTCGAAGAGGAGTCCGACTCGGATTCTCTTGGCCTAGATGAGGATGCTCCGGTCTCGGACACTCAAGAGATACTTCTTAGGATTGAGGCCTTGGAGGGCAAGGTAGATCGATTGGATGGTAAGGTAGATCGATTGGAGGGCACGGTGAACAGCAACCATACTGAGATGTTGCTACAGATGGAGCAGATTAACAGCAATCTTGCCAAGATCCTGAGTCTTCATCCCTCGGCTGCATCATCTTCTCGCCCACCATTTCCTTAGCTTTTGAGTTCCTTGTTTTATTTTGTGTATTTTTGTTTTTATTTTTCATTTTTGTTTTTATGTTAACATTTTCTTTGTTTTTATTTTTCGTTTTTGTTTTTTTTTATGTTAACTTTTGGGATATTTTATTTTTATATATTGTACCTTTGTTTTTGAGTATTGTGTTTTGATGGAAAGCTAGGATTTGCCTCACCAGGGTACGATGGAAGACAGGTTGTCCTTTAACTCTTTTTATTTATTCTACTGTTTTACATTGAGGACAATGCAAATTTCAAGTGTGGGGTAGTACTCTTTAAAGCTTTTCTTTAATTCGTGTTTTGTTTGTTGCTGTGTGTTTTATTGTGTTATGCATGGCATAATTGTTGAAAATTTATCGATCTTTTCTTTGATTCTAGCTTTGTAGTTGAGACTTTAGTATCAGCATAGAAATTAGCAGTTGAATTTATTCAGGATTAATTTTCGCATTCTGCAATTTATGACATATAAATCTTTTTGAACCCACCTGTGTGAGTTTTGAGCCTTATAATTTGATATTATTTTCAGTTGATTTTCTTTTCTTAAGTGTGCACCTTCATGATTTTGCATCTCTAGAGTTTGCTTTTGCATACTAATTGAACTCACATTATGATTTAATCTCAAGTTTTAAAATGATGAAGGCAAATTAGGTTAGCCCTTTAGCTTTAAAAGACCTCCCTTTATATTGAATTCCTTAGTGAGCCAAGTTGAGCCTTTGACATTTTCTTGTTTGATCAACACAATTTACAACTCAACTTTCTCTTATTTTCATTATACCTGCATTAAGGAATGGAGTTTGATATATGACAATAGGATGGTTTATTTCAAAGTGTGGGGTAAGCAATAAAAAAAAAATGATATTGCTATTTGGGGTTGAAATGCATACTTTGCACATTGTATTAGATTACGAGTTGATTATTCTTTTCCTCTACATTTTAAGCTAGATGTTCTATGCAATGTTATACTTTGTGTATATGTATTTAAAATATATATATATATATTTATATATGATAAAAAAAAAGAAAAAAAAAGAAGAGAAAATAAAAGAAAAGTTATATATATACAAAAGTCATATATGTTCTAGCATTGGTTATCGAAAGAGGAATATCAACTCATGTATTTATCTTTATGTATACAAGTGTATGAAAGTATCAAGGGTTGGTGAGTATGCTATTTGAAGGAGTTATGAGTTTCTTAGCAAGAGTAGTGTCTAATATAGATACTCCATTTCTTGATGCTCCAACCTAAATGTCTTTTCTCACACCTTCACCTTAGCCCCATTACATCCAAATGAAAGACCTTCGGATTATTTCTTGAGAAAATCAGTGAGGGAGATTGGATAATTAAGCAAGTTTATGGTAGTATGCAGTCATGAATGGTATGAGTGAATTAACCTTTGAAATCGAGTGAAACACTTAGAAGAGAGATGAGATTTGTATGTCTGAATTAATGAATGAGTTAAGAAAATCTTGATTGAAGGAAATTGGAATTATTTATGTCTGACTCTTAAAGTATTTCATCTATATGTTTGAATTATAGTTAAGGTTGTTTGAGTTTTTAATTTATGCTATGTGAATTTGCTTGAGGACAAGCAAAGTTGTAAGTGTGGGGTAGTTATTTTGTTAGTTTTTGTTATAGTTTTGTGTCTTATTTATTATGATAAATACTGTTTTATTTAGGTATTTTGTTAGTTTTAATCGATTTGTTTGGTGTTTTCATTAATTTTGGTAGTTTTAATTTAATTCAGTGTTTATGTTGTTTTTGATTTAGTTTTTAGTATGTGTTTATGTTTTGTTGGTTATTGTTTATTTACTTTTTGTTTAAAGTTTGTTTGAGGTTTTGTTTTAGGATAAAAAGCCAAGGAACCAAGACCGAAGGAAAAAATGGGCAGTAGCTGACACAGGCAGAGGACACGGCCAAGTCACTGGCCGTGTCTCAAACCAAGTTAAAAAGAAAGACAAGTCCCAGTAGCAGACACAAGCAAGGGACACGGCCAAGTCATGTGGCCGTGTCCCACCAAAAAGACCCAACACGGCCAAGTCAAGCTTGACTTGGCCGTGTCTCTCTTGTTATCAAAGGAAAGAAGAAAGAAAATTTCACAGAAGCAAACACAGGCAAGGGACACGGCCGTGTCACCTGGCCGTGTCCCTCCAACAAGCTCCAACACGGCCAAGTCAAGCTTGACTTGGCCGTGTCACTCAACAAAGAAGGAAAAAAGATCAAAAACACTCAGTGGTGGACACATGCAGGGGACACGGCCGTGTCACCTGGACGTATCCCTCCAAAAGACACTCACACGGCCAAGTCACTTCTGACTTGGCCGTGTCCCTCATGTATCAAACACGGAGCGGATTTTAAACGGACGATTCATATAAAAAGAAAAAGAAGCGAGGGTTTAGAGGACTGTTGACGATTTTGAGATTGTTCCAGCCGTTTTGAGAGGGAGATTAGGGTTTTGATAATTGTTTTCTTGATTTTGATCAAACTTTGGATTAAAACTAGTTTAGATTAGATTGTTCTAGCCATTGTTTCATTCTTTTTGCAAGATTTGAACAAGAGGTTCTTCAAAGCTTCAAGGAGTTGTAACTTGGTTTTGTTCTCGAACTTATTCTCTTTGTTTTCATTGAATGGATATTATCATGTCTATTTTAAATTATTTGAACATTAATGAGATGAATATGTTTGATTGCATTATGAACTAATTTAATCTAGTCTAGGGTTTGTATGGATCTGCTATGATTGTATGAATTGGTTATTCTCTTAGTTAATAATTTCTTTAGCCTTGATTGAATGATTTATTGTTAATATATAATTGATTGATCACCAATTATGTGTTTTAAGGTATTAGATGATGGATCGAGAGATGAAGTTTAATACTTGAACAATTCAATTAGGGACTTAGGTGAATTAGAGATATAACCTATTAAAAAGATTATTTCACTTATAACAAGATTAGTTGAAAGAGGTTTGAATGCGAGAGCTTATTTCCTTGACTCGATTAGTTGAGTTGTTTGAGATTTAATCTTTGAAATTGAATTAGTTAAGAGGAATAACCGTTCATACATATAAGTAGTAGAGAAGTGCAAACCCTAGGCCTTTTTATCAAGTGAATCAAAACTTCAGCTTTAGTTTGCTTTTATTCGTTTTAAACTTAAATCAATCTTTTTCATTAGTTAACATTTTGAATTTTCTTAATTACTTTATCTTTATAACCTGATAATCAATTAGCCACTTTAGCTTCCTTGAGAGACGACCTTGGGGCGTTCACCTTTGCTACAGCTACCTCGTATACTTGCGAGTGACGCTTTGTGGTAGAGTTAATTTGAGCGTAACAACGCAGGTTTTGTTCTTTTTAAACTCTATTTATTTTAATATCCAGTAATTTAATATGTAAACCTTAGTCTCTGTTTAAAGTATTTTTTAATATTTTTGAACCCTAATATTATTTTCTTAAACCTTAATTTTTTAAAATCCTAAAAATCCTAATTTCTATAAATATAAAACCCTGCCCCTGATCCCTCACAAGGGGCGCTGCTTCCTTGACCCCCGTCTGCTAATCGGCTCGCAGGATTGCTGTAAGTGCGACCCTCGTCATCACGCCCTATATTTTATTAATGGGTTAATATTAAGATTTACTTATAAATTATAATTTTTATAATTAACTTTAACTTCGTTAGATTAGCCCTAATTTACAATTATTTATGCAATGATTAGTTATTTATTTGATTACTTGCTTTACCATAGATTATTATTAAGTATTTATTAATTGTGTTTTTAAAGACTTGTAAAAGTCATGTTTTCACTTGTGGGTACCTTATTTATTTAATTTATTTATTTTTTATAGTTTAATTTATTTAAAGACTTTGGCATAATTGTAAGGGACATGTTTCCACCAATTAATGGATATCTTATTTTTATTTACTTGTACTTTGGACATTGAACATTATTATAAGAGCATGTTTCCATTTTGTATGGATTCTCATTTTGTTGGTTTGGACTTTATTGATTTTAATAGATATTTCTTTATTTCCATTGCATGTATTATAGATGATATTTTAATAGGTTAAGAATTTAATAATATTAAGATCTAAAAAGGAGGCCGGTTCTAATGAACCGGACGTTATGGGGGTGTTAGGTCATTTCTCACCTTTCTCATGCATACCCAACTTTCTAAACCCAATAGAGGGATGGAGATTCCTTAAGAATCGAGTCATCCACACCTTTCTTTTTTCTTGCCGTCCGGGTGGCGACTCCATTTTCTCCAGGTTTAGGCCATGTTCTTTAAGGCCCTAAGCCTAACAGTGCCGAAGTCGCAAATAACCATTCCACATGGGAGTGAGTGTGAAAATCCCCGCTTACAAGTGATTTGGGCTTTCAAAATGAGACCAGACTTAATTAAGCTTTTAAAATTGGGTCATCAAAGTTGGACCAGACTTAGTTAAGCTTTTCAAAATTGGACCAAACTAATTTTAAACTTTTTAAAATTAGATTGGACTTAACTCGGGCCTCTTAATTAGAACTAAGGGCCAAAATTAAGATTTTACAGTTTTGCTTCCTGCTTGAACGATCTTGAATTCATTCAGAGAGTGAAAAGCAATACGACTTTGAGTCATTCTTAGATGAGGATGGGTTCTAGACCCGAGACTAGATTTGAGTTTTGGACCCGGGACTGGATTCAGATTCTAGACTCGAGAATGAATTTGAATTCTAGACTCAAAATAAGATTTGGATTCTAGACCTGGGATTGAATTTGAGTTCTGGACCAGAGACCGAATTTGGGTTCTGAACCCATGATACTTGCAAAAAATTGATTTAATTAGTCAGCAAACTATATTTTTGTAAAAAATTTAGCTATTTTTTAATCATTTATTTGCCTGGTATCATTCCTTGTATATCCTTGCACCCTGCATGGAAAAAATATTTTTACTAGTAAAAATATATTTTTAGACATGTATAAATTTAGACCCTTATCAATTTACTGTGCATGTGTGAATAAGTGTTAGGTGCTTTTCCTTTTCTCGTCAGTTGTATTATTTATTCAACTGAAGTCATTTCTTTCTTTATTCTGACCCTTTTTTTTATTCTGACCATACTCCTTTCTTTGTTTGTTCTTTTCTTTTCTTTCACTTCAATTTCTTTTTTTTTTTGCAATTTGATTTTATCATTTTGTTCTTACCTTGAGATTGCCGCCTTACCATTTTTCTTATATAAACACATGAATTCATTCGCAATTTTTATTCAGAGTCTTAAAATTTTCTTTTTCTTCAAAATTCTTCTACTATTTTAAACTCTTGAAAATGTTGACACTTTTTATAAATGGAAGCTAATCAACATTCTTCTAGGGCCGGACCCATTCAGATACCGAACTTCTTAACCACATTCAGGTGCATGAACATGGAAGAGTTTTTCTATTAGCTGGCATGGAGTTACATCGCAATTCAAGTGATAAAACTGAGGTAAGCATGATTTTGTTGCAAAACAGTTAACTTATTTTATGTGAGCAGAAAAATATTGGACTTTAAATATGCTAAATGTTTAAGATGCTAAAATGTAAATTTTTACTTACCTTTTTTTACCTTCCTGGTTTCTGACAGTATGATGGTTGTGTAATTCATGGCAACGGTTGTGTTTATAGGGTCCGACAGTGGTATAATCGTGCTCCTTCTCGAGTAAAGCGGATGATCTTGGGGTGCAACTTTGAGGACTTTATCATGCAGTTACTGTCAAAAGGATACCAGATAAATAGAAGCGTAATCCAAGCACTTGCAAAAAAAGGTGGATGGATACTACCCATACCTTCCACCTACCAGTAGGAGAAATGACTATCAGCCCGGTTGATTTTGCAGCCATAACCAGCATCCCATGCCATGGAATCCACATCCCTTTTACTAACAACATCTTGACGCGTGATAAAATTCAACAGCTAATAAGCATAGAACCTTCTTTAAAAGAGTCATTCAAGATCAAGTATGAACTGATTCGGGAATATTAGATAAATTATACCTGACCGATTCATGGGAAAATGGCCGAACAATATGCTCGAGGGTTATTGCTATATTTGCATGGGCCGACCTTTTTATACAATACTGAGTTTGTCATGTACTTGTCAGTATTATGGGCTCTTGCTAATTTTGATCTTGTGCCATTATACAATTGGGGAAAGGCTAATCTGGTCTGCTTGTATCACAGTTTTGACAAACTTTGTCAGAGGAAAAGATCATTTTTTGGCTTCATAGTAGTTGTCGAGTTATTAATTCTTACCATTTATTGAGTCAAATAAAGGATTTGCATGAATTTGACCTTCATTGTTCTTATAGGTTTTGGCATATGAGTATAACCTTGTGCATGTACTAAGTATTTCCCGACAAAGAGTCGAGTATTCGAGACTGAGCCATTGGTTAGCGGGCCACACAATCATCATGTGCATACTCATCGCTATCACTTGAGTCGATTGACCTGGGATCAGGTAAAAAAAGAATTAGTAACTATTAAAATTTGTGGAGAAATTAACTCGCCTTCTCTTCTTGGATATATAGGTGGATATTGCTTGGTGGTGAGGACAACGATAGAACCAATTGGACTCCTTTTATGAATGTCGCCTTGCCTCTTCAAAATTCCTGCCGAGTTATTACTAGTTCGGTGTCTAGCAGTTAGTTCCTTGGTGAAAGGGTGCACGACTAGTTTCTTGGCCTCGAGGAATGGAGGATTCCTAAAGATATTTTGGCATATACATGAGACATCATGTCCATGCCAGAAAACTTCTGGATGCCTTCTCAGGGTTGATATGATGTCGAACAATATCTCCTTTCACCCACTGAGTCATACACCCAGTTTATTCGGGAATGACTCTTAAACTTTGAAGTTTCTCCCACTAGTGTTTGAGGACCTCCTGAAGGAGAAGAAGAAGAAGAGGAAGAAGAAGAAGAAGGAAAGGAGGAAGGAAAAGATGGTGGGGGGTCATTTTCCCATCCCAGTTGTGATTCTAATGTCGACACTTCTCAGGTGATTGCTAACATATTATCCATCATAAAATGCTCATTCTTAATTTGTTTTGACTCTCTTTATGATCATTACAGGCTATTGGTTCTTTGGTCATGAAATTGTCCCATTATATGCTACTCTAATTCAAAGGCAATTCTCTCCGTTTGCTCATCCTTATCTAAATATGCCATATTATTCTTAGGACTTCAATTTAAGTTACCTAGTCTGTCATCTTATTTCATGTCTAGTTATGTTGTATGTATGCATAAATATATATGGGCTTAACTTTTCCTTATCTTGATCACAGTGGATGCTGGAGGAATAGAATAAAAAGTTGCAGGAAGAATTAATTGCCAGTCATCAGCATGATGCTCATTTTGAAGGATTATATTGTCAGTCGGAATAAAACTTTTGGGACTTTTGGTTTCAGGGCATGAGGGATCCTAATTTTTTTCTTTGAGGGGACCCCGGGCAGATGTCTAATTTTTTTTCTTTGAGGGGACCCCGGGCCGATGTCTCTGATCATGACATGCTGCCTTCTCTTTCAAGTGACAATTACTTGAGGGTCGACTTTCAAGGCCAAATAGATCCTAATGCTCCTTCATCAAGCAGATCTTAGAAGGATGATGTGCCTTCTTCTTTGTCAGGCGATGATTTTTTTAGGGCTTTATTTGATTATAGACCGCACCCTCCATCTCAGTGATCTTATAGTTTAATTAACTTGTATTGGACATATAATGAAAAGAAAAACACTATAATTTAAATAAATTAACTAACTTTTAACTTTTTGACTTTTTTTAGCTTTTCTGTAACACTTTTTTTTATCGTTAAACCTTTTCCAATATACACAACAAAGTGTCCATATCGAAAATGGATTCTACAAAATCGTGGCAGATATTTTTACAAAACCGTGGCAAATTAGGCTATCGATCCCGACGCTCATTGCATTTCCTTTTTCTTGTGGGGTTTGATCTTCAAGTTGTACCTATTTAAATAGTTACCATGCTTCTTCCTTTACCAATTCAACTAAAGTCGTAGCCACTCAATGCAAATAATCCTTTAATTATTTCTTTATCGAAGCATACGATTTTCAATTTTAACGAATTCAATAATGACCGAAGCTAATTTAAAGAAGATGAAGAATCTATTCAAGAATCTTCAAACTATTTATTGGCAACAAACATCTTGGTCTCAAATTGATACTTTAAAATGCTTTCAAAATGTTAATTACATCAATCCTTTTTGCATGCTATGGCTTGCTTTTGGGATGTAGAATCTAGAACTTTCAAGCTAAACAACTTTGAGTTTTGTCCTATGGTTGAAGAATTCAAAGCCATCCTTGGGTATCTGAGCAATTGTCAAATGGCATTACCCATATTATCCTTAAAAGCTCATAAAAAAATGCAGATGTTATTCCACCTTTCAAAGCCTGAAGTTCTTCAATTGACTAGAGGTGAGAAAATTCTTCTTGGTCCTTTGAATGATTTCTGCACATCCCATTTAGCTTCCACCAAAGCATGGGGACGTATGTTCTTTTTATGTCTGCTTGGTCAATTTCTGCTTGTCTCTTCTAATGGTGACATTGATCCATGACTTTTGGACATCGTGGACCAAATGGAGGGAGGACTTTTCAATAATACCTCTGATTTTAGCTAAAACTCTAGTTGGATTGGACCAATTTAAGACTAGCTCTTCAAGAAGGTTGACTGGAATTCTATTACTGCTTCAGGTAATTACCTAAACTACCTTTTTGGATTTTCAGTTTAAGTCAGCATTTATTTGTTGCTCTAATTTTTGCCTAGCCTAGCCTGCCCTTGCGGGTTTTCAACCTAACAGGCCTTGTTTTTGAATTTCGGTCCTAATTTTTGCCTAGTCTGCCTCGCGAGTTTTAGGAGCTAGGGGATCACCCTAACTTTTACCTAGGCCGCTCTTGTGGGTTTTCAATCTAGCCGGCTTTTTTATGCCTTCTTTTCCTCAGATTTGGCTGCAGGAACGCTTTTGCTTACTCGACACCGCAACTGTAGATCATGCAAGGTACTTACCTCAACACCATTCTGCCAGAGAACTTCTTCGACCTACTTCTTCTCATGCTGAATGGATCGAGTGGATTAGTTAAAAAGTTGTTATGAACATCCATTGGTTAGTGCCTTGGTGGAAAATTAGGCACATTACCACTCAGACATATTTGATGTATGTTCTACTTTCTGCCCTTTGTTGAGGTACTTGCTATGATCCATGCAGCCTCGGCCACTAGGATGGAGCTCAACCTCGAGATTCTAACTTTACAGCTGATTTAGATATGCCTGTGTTGACTGAAGCTTTCTTGGATCATTTGAGGCAGAGCTGGCTTGTACGCTATACCTATCGGCTTCTATGATTTCTGCAATTGTCAATCTTTAAATAAAAATGATATTAGGATGAAAGACATTTTCTCTTTATTATGATTTGTCATCACTTTTTGCTATTATGTGATTTATTTTAACCTTTATGTTGATATTCAAAATGGTGCACATAGAACAGTTTTATTATTAACTATCTCATTAAATAGGGAACATCCATAAACATTTAGTAAGCATATGCAAAATTACTCATATCATTAACTAGCCCTTTCAGGTTTTCTAGTTAAAAATTTTCTCTCATCATTTATCCTTAATTATTGCATAGTCCACCCTTTTGGGTTTTCAAAACTAGCGGACTGCTTTAACTTTTGCCTAGGTCTTCCTTTCGGATTTTCAACCTATCGAGCTTACTCTTTTTTTTAGATATAGAATCTCTTCAGCCGGTCAGTGTTTATTGGTTCGCTGATGTAACACCCCTTCCCAACCTACATGTGTAAGCTGAGTAGAGGTGCCACACTATCCTAATTGTTGCTACCAATTTACTTAGTCAAATTTTAGTTCTGATTTTTACAGAAATTTTGCCATAGTTCCGCCTAGAAATTTGGATCCCAAGTGTCGTCAAAACTTGTTTTTCTGATTTTTGAAAACATTTTACACATACCAATGTGAATAAGAATACCATCAAATTTAATGCACTCCCAATGAATCCACCTTATACCCTCAACTACAAACCTGCACGAAGAGTTCACACTTCTAATATAACATAAAGTAAAGATTTATGATTATTACATACTACTAACATACAATTATAACATAGAAAATCTCTTTTATATTTATTCATATACATGCCACAACTATCAACTCATAATGGAACTAAAAGATCTACCCCTGAGATTTGCTGTGGTCTGGTCGTTGCTTTCCCAAGATTTATCTACTGCTCCGAACCTACGAGTCAAGGAAAACTTAACTCGCTGAGCAATGTCGCTCAGTGGGTACTTTACCAATAAAATACAAGTAACATATGAAAACATTTGGAAAATATGAAATAATTAAATCATAAATCAACCAACCTTAAACCAATAGAAATTTTGATACATTCAGTGTGATATGCTTTCAATAATGTAAAATCATAATTCAACTCATTTGCATTTCATAGTTTAACGAAAAATATGTCTTTGGTTCAGGCTCTACTGGTATATAGGGAACCATAGTGATAAGGCAGTGGCCCTCACCACTGTAACATAGGTGGCCCTCACCACCGATATCAGATCACAGGAATGGCCCTCACCATCCTGGTTATAACCAATGGCCCTCACCATTGGCCCCCAATGGCCCTCACCATTGAGTTCAGATCATATCAATTCAGTCACAATATCAAGCAGTACTGCATAAGTTAGTATAGTGCACCATACCCTTATCTACCACTCCCACTATCCAGTAGAGCAAAAAGGTTAAAATGATTCAATTTAAGTCTCAAACCTCATTTTAGAATGACTCGCGAAATCATTTTAAATTCCCATCGCACTTTGCCATTTATGCCGCGCAACACATTCTTCAGTCAAACCATTCCCCTTTTTCGCATATTTAATATCCACAATAAACATATTAAACATTTCAAAGAATTCCTCAAAATATCCCAAATTGACCAAATGAATAGTGTTGCGGCGAGACAAATCGGCAACGCAAAATGGCATGACCAAATGAATAGTAAAATCTGGGTTTTCGTCAAAATTTCAGTCCACTTCAATCATGCATTTGACCAAGTAAATGATCTTATTTTTGGCTGAAATTTTACAGAAAACTTATTTCATATGTTGACTAATTGCATGTAAAATTTCGTTGAAAAATTCCTTCGTTTGCTGCCTCAAACAATTTCCACAAAAAGGTCCAGAAAGCTGTCTTTTTGGGACCATTTCGGCCCAAACACATGAAATGCATAGGATAGTTTATTTTTCTTTTGCAAATCAATATTAAGGCTTCTTTAATGGTAAAGTGAAGATTCAAACACTTCCCTTTGACAACTTTTGCATGTTTAACTCAAATCAATATATTTAAGCATCAACAACAAAACTTTCATAAACCAAAGTTTGTAAAGCATCAAACCAAAATTTATTATTCAAAAGTAAAGTACCAAACCTTATTTCTTTAACTCCTCTTGGCTTTTCCTTCTTCTCCTTCTTTAATTCTTTATTTCTCCTTCAATCAATTCAAGATACAACATAAACCTTAGAATTTCAAAATAATAAATTATCCTCTATTTCTTTTCTAACCGAAACCCTAATCCAACCTTATTAATCTTTATACATCTTGATTCTTCCATTTAATCAATTAATATCCTCACTTACTTAATATTTTTCCAATTCCACATAAAGACTCTAATTTCCAATCTTCTAATAAATATATAACTACCTAAAATTAATACTAAAATCAAAGTCTACTTACTAGAAAACCTTAAAAACATACCTTAAAAATCAAATTTGGAGAAACTTAGAAGTCATTTGGTGTTTCCCTTTGTTGGCCGAAATTTGCAAGTGGAAAAGAGAGAAATTGGTTCTTCATATCACATATATTTATATACAAAAGAAATGATGATCACCTTGCCCACTTGTCCACTTTTTCTCTTTCTTCATTTATTACACATTTATTACACATGCTAAATGTTTTCTTTTGATTGGCAACCTTTGATTTTTATAACTTCCTTTTTCCTTTACTTCTTTCCACTTGTCTCTCTTCCCATTGGATCTCATAAAGTTGTCCCGGGTTACCCATCCGGTCCCGACACGAAACCGAGCCACATTACGTTCCGGCGATTAATCGATCATATCTTTTAAACCGTATAGTTCCATGAGTCAAACTATATATAGTTTTGATCCTCTCGACCTCTACTTTCTATTTATAAGATCTATTTTAGGTTTCTAAGTCATTTTGAAAAATTACCAATAAGCCCTCAACTTTTTACAAAATTCCCTTTAGGTCCTATTTTTGCTCGGGTTTTCTCCGGCTTCATTTCCACTGACGATCGTTTCATATTTAACCTCTCGCCATTCTCTACGTACTCACGTCTTTATTTCCTACCCTAAATTCATGTATGACTTTAATTGATAATGACCAAAATGCCCTTAGGCAACATTTCTTCATTTTTCTTTAACGGGACATTTCCTGGAAAAACCGTTACACGTCGTTGCGATCCGGTTTTTCTCTACATTCCATTTTTGAAATCTGTTATATGCACTATTAAAAACATCCGGTGCAACTTTCTTTGAAATTACATCTACGTCCCCAACTTTATTAAAAATTACAATTATGTCCCTTTTGTCATACAACCTTATCTAGGGCTGTTATCAAGAATTATCTTCTCCTTTTCCCTACTCTTGCTATGCACGTGTCTACACTGCATAAATGCAGTAGGCGGATGTGACAGTTCCTTCCTCGTTAATTTAAGCTTCGTCCCGAAGCTCATCAAGTGAAAACAAATATGGGTATTGCTTCTTCATAGTTTCTTCGCGTTCCCATGTAGCTTCTTCTACTTTGTGATTCCTCCAAAGCACTTTGACCAATGGAATCTTCTTATTTCGCAACTCTTTGATTTCACGTGCTAGGATCTCTACCGGCTCTTCCTCATATGTCATTTCAGGCTGAATCTCAATATCTTGAACTTGTATGACGTGGGTTGGATCTGAACGATACCTCCTTAGCATCGAAACATGGAAAACATCATGTATTTTATTTAATTCAGGTGGTAACGCCAACTGGTAAGCTACCGGACCTACCCGTTTAATAATTTCATATGGTCCGATGAATCTAGGGCTTAGCTTGCCTTTTTGTTTAAATCGTAACACTTTCTTCCAAGGAGAGACTTTGAGGAACACTCTGTCACCTACCTCAAACTGTATGTCTTTCCTTTTTAGATCCGCGTATGATTTTTGCCGGTCCGCTGCTGCTTTTAATCGGTCTCGAATGATTTCTACCTTCTCTTCAGTTTCCTTAACTATGTCTGGCCCCAACATCTTTTCCTCACTCAATTCTGTCCAGCAAACTGGAGTTCTGCATTTTCGACCATACAGTGCTTCGTAAGGTGCCATTTGTATGCTGGATTGATAACTGTTGTTGTACGCGAATTCCATTAAGCTTAGGTGTTTGTCCCAACTACCTTTAAATTCTAAAACGCACGCCCTCAGCATATCTTCTAAAATTTGAATCACTCTTTCCGACTGTCCGTCTGTCTGGGGATGAAATGCTGTGCTGTGGTAAGTTCGAGTTCCAAGGGCTGTTTGTAACTTCTGCCAAAAATTTGACGTAAAACGTGGGTCTCGATCGGATATGATCGAAGTTGGAACTCCGTGGAGACGTATAATCTCTTTGATATACAAGTCTGCCAACTTGTCTAGCGAGTAATCCACACGTACTGGTATGAAATGAGCGGACTTAGTAAGCCGGTCTACGATTACCCAAATCGCGTCATGTTTGTCCCTTGTCATAGGCAATCCTGTGACAAAATTCATAGTAATACGATCCCATTTCCAGGTTGGAATCGTAATAGGTTGTAGTAGCCCTGAGGGTAGTTGATGTTCCGCCTTCACTTGCTGACAGGTTAGACACTTCGTTACATGATCAACGATATCCCTTTTCATTCCTGGCCACCAATAATACTCCTTCAAGTCCCGATACATTTTCGTTACTCCTGGATGCATTGTATAAGAACTGTTATGAGCTTCTTGCAAAATCTGTTTCTTCAGCTCCTTGGACTTAGGTACCACCATTCTCTTCTTGTAGTAGAGAATACCATCAGGACGAATTTGATAGTCTCCTGAACAGTTCTCCTGCGCCTGTTGACTCCACTTCTTCACTTGTTCATCTTCCTTCTGAGCCTCACGTATTTGTTGATGTAAATTAGGTCGCACGTGCATTTCTGCAAAGATAGCTCCATCTTCTGTAGGTTTTAACGTTACCCTCATAGCACTTAGCGCTTGCATTGACTTCCTACTAAGTGCATCTGCTACGACATTCGCTTTGCCCGGGTGATAATTAATCGTATAGTCGTAGTTGGCTAACCATTGCATCCATTTTCGCTGTCGCAGGTTTAAATCTTTCTGCGTGGGCAAATATTTCAGGCTTTGATGATCCGTAAAGATGTAACATTTTTCCCCGTATAAGTAATGCCTCCACGTCTTGAAAGCCAAAACAATCGCTGCTAGCTCTAAGTCATGCGTAGGATAATTCTTTTCATGTGGCTTGAGCTGTCGAGAGACATACGCAATGACTTTGCCTTCCTGCATCAATACACAACCTAACCCGATATGGGATGCATCGCTATAAATCACAAAATCTTTTCCTGATTCTGGTTGTGTAAGAATAGGTGCTTCAGTAAGTTTTTGTTTCAGCTTTTCAAAGCTCCTTTGACAAGCGTCGGTCCACTGGAATTTGGCATTCTTCTGAAGTAGCTTGGTCATAGGTACGACGATCATGGAAAACCCTTTAACGAATCTCCGATAATATCCTGCTAATCCCAAGAAACTACGGACTTCTGTTACTGTCTTAGGTGACTTCCATTCCAATACTGCTTCTATTTTCTTGGGATCGACCCTTATTCCTTCTGCCGATACAATATGTCCCAAGAAAGCTACTTCTTCCAACCAAAATTCGCATTTGCTGAACTTAGCGTATAACTGCTTCTCACGCAGGGTTTGCAAAACAATTCTAAGGTGACGATCATGATCCTCTCGATTCTTTGAATACACCAATATGTCGTCAATAAATACCACCACGAACTGATCCAAATACGGGTGGAAGATTCTATTCATCAGATCCATGAATACTGCAGGTGCGTTCGTTAATCCGAAAGGCATAACAATGAATTCATAATGTCCATAGCGAGTTCTGAATGCGGTTTTTGATATGTCTTCATCTTTAATTCTCAATTGATGATAACCCGATCGTAGATCAATTTTTGAAAAGACTCCAGCACCTTTGAGTTGATCAAACAGATCATCTATGCGAGGTAACGGATACTTGTTTTTGATGGTCGGCTTATTAAGTTGACGGTAATCTACACACAACCTTAAGGATCCGTCTTTCTTTTTCACGAACAATACTGGTGCTCCCCATGGTGACACACTTGGCCTTATGAACCCCTTGTCTAAAAGTTCTTGTAGCTGTACCTTTAATTCTTTTAGCTCCGCTGGCGCCATTCGGTAAGGTGCGATGGATACTGGTGCAGCTCCCGGGTATACGTCTATGATGAATTTCCACCTCTCGTTTAGGTGGTAATCCGGGTAAATCATCAGGAAATACGTCGGGAAAATCGCATACAGTAGGTATATCTTGTAACTTTGGTGCCTCTTCTTTCGCTACTAATGCACATACCAGGTATGCCTCGCAACCTTTTTGCACTAACCTCTTAGCCGTCATGGCAGAAATAATGTTAGTTAGATAGTCCTTCCTTTTTCCTACTAGGGTCACTTCGTCACCGTCTGCAGTATACAAGGTAACTCTCTTCCGTTTACAGTCAACTAGTGCATCGTGCTTGGCCAACCAATCCATCCCAAGAATAGCATCAAATTCTTGAAATGGTAGTTCAAATAAATCTCCCCAAAAGATATGTCCGTGTATCTCTACGGGGCAATCTTTCACTACCTTCCTAGTAATCACCTCATTTCCTAATGGGTTAGTAACTAATATTCCCTCTTTCTCTAGTTCTACCTTTAGGTCCTCAAGTTTTTCATTTTTCGTGCATATATATGAGTGTGAAGAACCTGGATCTATTAAAACGTAAAGCGGAACCCCAAACATAGACAACTGACCTGCAATCACGTCTAGCGCTTCTTCGTCTTCTCGCCCCCTCATAGCATACATTCTAGCAGGAGCCCTTGCTTCTGGTCGATTCACTGTTTCAGATTGCACACGCGATGGATTTTCGCTCCTTCCTCTGCCTCGGCCTCGACCTGCTGCCGCTTGTGATCTCTCAGTATCCCTAGGTAGATTCTGTATTCGCTGGGGACACTCTCGCATAAGGTGGTCTAAAGATCCACATATATAACATGCAAATGTCCGACCCCAACATTCTCCCGTGTGACGGCGTCCGCATTGATCACAGCGTGGATTATTATTTTCGCCTTCATTACCTCTCGGACCGATAAAGAAGTTACCTCCGCTTCGGCTGAATCCTCTTCCTTGTCCTCTTTCGGATCGTCCCGTACTAGCAACTGAGGTAGTTTGACTTAAGCCACCGCGAATTGATCCCTGACTGTAACCTCGACGTTGACCGTCTCCCGTGGAACCACTGCCGCGGAATCGTTTCCTTGATGATTGGTAGTTTCCTGAATAGTTCTGGGTACCTCTCTTCTGTTTCATCTTCTGTCGTCTATTCTGTTCATCAGACTGGCATTGCTCTACTTCTAGAGCCCTATTGACCAACTCGGAAAATTCTTTGATATTAGCAGCAATTAGCTGCATCCTAATCTCATTATTCAATCCATCCTGGAACTGCTTACATCTATCATGTTCGTCTTCAATTGTCTTCTTGGCATACCTACTCAGCCTAGTAAATTCCCTCTCGTACTCAGCAACGGTCAGTCGACCTTGCTTTAAGTGTAGAAACTCCTTTTTCTTAGCATCTAGGTATGCCTCCGATATAAACTTCCTCTTGAACTCATTCACAAAGAAATCCCATGTTCTCTGTTCCGGTGAAACTCGTTGGTGAACTGTGTCCCACCATATATATGCTTCTTCCACTAATAAGGAAGTAGCACATATCACTCGCTCTTCTGGCGTACACTGTAACTGATCTAAGGCTCGTATTGTTCCTTCCAGCCAATACTCGGCTGTTGAAGAATCATCGTCCCTTCGAGCCTTAAACTCCTTCGCACCATACTTTCTTATCTTTTCTATTGGGGGTTTCCTTTCCCCTCCTACAGCAGGTACTGGTACGGGTGCTGGCGCTGGGGGTGGGGCTGGGGCAACGCCGGCTATCTGCCGAAATACGGCAGCCATTTGTTGCAACATATCATTGGGAATAGGAGCATCAGCGGGTGGTTGCTCCGACGCTGATGTCTCAGATACACGCATTTCTACAACTCGGGAGGCCTGAGACTCGACCTCCTCCTCTATATCACGCTGCGCTGCTTGCGACATCTAAAGAGTAAACACATACCATCCCATCATTATTAACGACCCAGACCAACAGCATTATCTTACCCTAGGTGGCATGTATATAAATATAAAATTCTTAATTAACACATATACAACACAACTTTTATTTATTTCCAAACACAAAGTTTTACAATATTAGGAAGCCCTTATATACATTGCAAAATTTAGGACTCCATGAAATCGTACAATCTCTTATTTACTACAGGATATCTCGTTTTACGTCGGTAATGGCCACTCCCGACATAAAACGTACATCCTCCTATGTTGGATTACCCAGAAGCGGCTAAACCTTAGCTCTGATACCACTAATTGTAACACCCCTTCCCAACCTATATGTGTAAGCTGAGTAGAGGTGCCACACTATCCTAATTGTTGCTACCAATTTACTTAGTCAAATTTTAGTTCTGATTTTTACAGAAATTTTGCCATAGTTCCGCCTAGAAATTTGGATCCCAAGTGTCGTCAAAACTTGTTTTTCTGATTTTTGAAAACATTTTACACATACCAATATGAATAAGAATACCATCAAATTTAATGCACTCCCAATGAATCCACCTTATACCCTCAACTACAAACCTGCACGAAGAGTTCACACTTCTAATATAACATAAAGTAAAGATTTATGATTATTACATACTACTAACATACAATTATAACATAGAAAATCTCTTTTATATTTATTCATATACATGCCACAACTATCAACTCATAATGGAACTAAAAGATCTACCCCTGAGATTTGCTGTGGTCTGGTCGTTGCTTTCCCAAGATTTATCTACTGCTCCGAACCTACGAGTCAAGGAAAACTTAACTCGCTGAGCAATGTCGCTCAGTGGGTACTTTACCAATAAAATACAAGTAACATATGAAAACATTTGGAAAATATGAAATAATTAAATCATAAATCAACCAACCTTAAACCAATAGAAATTTTGATACATTCAGTGTGATATGCTTTCAATAATGTAAAATCATAATTCAACTCATTTGCATTTCATAGTTTAACGAAAAATATGTCTTTGGTTCAGGCTCTACTGGTATATAGGGAACCATAGTGATAAGGCAGTGGCCCTCACCACTGTAACATAGGTGGCCCTCACCACCGATATCAGATCACAGGAATGGCCCTCACCATCCTGGTTATAACCAATGGCCCTCACCATTGGCCCCCAATGGCCCTCACCATTGAGTTCAGATCATATCAATTCAGTCACAATATCAAGCAGTACTGCATAAGTTAGTATAGTGCACCATACCCTTATCTACCACTCCCACTATCCAGTAGAGCAAAAAGGTTAAAATGATTCAATTTAAGTCTCAAACCTCATTTTAGAATGACTCGCGAAATCATTTTAAATTCCCATCGCACTTTGCCATTTATGCCGCGCAACACATTCTTTAGTCAAACCATTCCCCTTTTTCGCATATTTAATATCCACAATAAACATATTAAACATTTTAAAGCATTCCTCAAAATATCCAAAATTGACCAAATGAATAGTGTTGCGGCGAGACAAATCGGCAACGCAAAATGGCATGACCAAATGAATAGTAAAATCTGGGTTTTCGTCAAAATTTCAGTCCACTTCAATCATGCATTTGACCAAGTAAATGATCTTATTTTTGGCTGAAATTTTACAGAAAACTTATTTCATATGTTGACTTTGTCTTTTTGGGACCATTTCGGCCCAAACACATGAAATGCATAGGATAGTTTATTTTTCTTTTGCAAATTAATATTAAGGCTTCTTTAATGGTAAAGTGAAGATTCAAACACTTCCCTTTGACAACTTTTGCATGTTTAACTCAAATCAATATATTTAAGCATCAACAACAAAACTTTCATAAACCAAAGTTTGTAAAGCATCAAACCAAAATTTATTATTCAAAAGTAAAGTACCAAACCTTATTTCTTTAACTCCTCTTGGCTTTTCCTTCTTCTCCTTCTTTAATTCTTTATTTCTCCTTCAATCAATTCAAGATACAACATAAACCTTAGAATTTCAAAATAATAAATTATCCTCTATTTCTTTTCTAACCGAAACCCTAATCCAACCTTATTAATCTTTATACATCTTGATTCTTCCATTTAATCAATTAATATCCTCACTTACTTAATATTTTTTCAATTCCACATAAAGACTCTAATTTCCAATCTTCTAATAAATATATAACTACCTAAAATTAATACTAAAATCAAAGTCTACTTACTAGAAAACCTTAAAAACATACCTTAAAAATCAAATTTGGAGAAACTTAGAAGTCCTTTGGTGTTTCCCTTTGTTGGCCGAAATTTGCAAGTGGAAAAGAGAGAAATTGGTTCTTCATATCACATATATTTATATACAAAAGAAATGATGATCACTTTGCCCACTTGTCCACTTTTTCTCTTTCTTCATTTATTACACATTTATTACACATGCTAAATGTTTTCTTTTGATTGGCAACCTTTGATTTTTATAACTTCCTTTTTCCTTTACTTCTTTCCACTTGTCTCTCTTCCCATTGGATCTCATAAAGTTGTCCCGGGTTACCCATCCGGTCCCGACACGAAACCGAGCCACATTACGTTCCGGCCATTAATCGATCCTATCTTTTAAACCGTATAGTTCCATGAGTCAAACTATATATAGTTTTGATCCTCTCGACCTCTACTTTCTATTTATAAGATCTATTTTAGGTTTCTAAGTCATTTTGAAAAATTACCGATAAGCCCTCAACTTTTTACAAAATTCCCTTTAGGTCCTATTTTTGCTCGGGTTTTCTCCGGCTTCATTTCCACTGACGATCGTTTCATATTTAACCTCTCGCCATTCTCTACGTACTCACGTCTTTATTTCCTACCCTAAATTCATGTATGACTTTAATTGATAATGACCAAAATGCCCTTAGGCAACATTTCTTCATTTTTCTTTAACGGGACATTTCCTGGAAAAACCGTTACACGTCGTTGCGATCCGGTTTTTCTCTACATTCCATTTTTGAAATCTGTTATATGCACTATTAAAAACATCCGGTGCAACTTTCTTTGAAATTACATCTACGTCCCCAACTTTATTAAAAAGTACAATTATGTCCCTTTTGTCATACAACCTTATCTAGGGCTGTTATCAAGAATTATCTTCTCCTTTTCCCTACTCTTGCTATGCACGTGTCTACACTGCATAAATGCAGTAGGCGGATGTGACAGCTGAACTCGTTCCGATCTATATATGACAGTTTAACTGTGCCTTTCTTTATCACTTCTTTTACAATATAGGGCCCTTTCCAGCTTGGTCTAAACTTTTCCCTTGGATCAGGAACATTTGCTTTGTACTGTTTTAACACTAGATCGCTTGCCTTAAGTCTTCTGATATGGAAATTGTTGTTATAAGCCCAAGCTATCTTCCTCTAGTATAGCTGATGGTAGTACAAAGCTTTCAATCTCTTCTCTTCCAATAAGGTTAACTGTGTGTATCTGCTTAACACCCATTCTACCTCAGGCAACTTAGCTTTCATGATTACCCTCAAGGATTTGATCTCAATCTCAATATATAGTATGCCTTTCATCCCGTAAACTAAAGAAAATGGTGTCACCCCAGTCGGTGTTCGAACACTTGTTCTATACCCCCCACAAACCGAATGGAAGCATTTATGACCAATCTTTGTATGTCTTGGTCATCTTGGAAAGAATCTATTTAATCTTCTTGTTGGATGCTTCTACTGCAGCATTAGCTTGTGGTCTATATGGAGACGACTGATGATGAAAAATGTTGTATTTGGCTAATAGATCCTTAACAGCCCCTTGGAACTGCACTCAATTATCCAATACTATGTTGTATGGAACTCCATATCTGCATATGAGATTTCTTTCAATAAACTGAGCCATTTGTCTTACCCCCAGTTTATTAAAAGATTCTGCTTCTACCCACTTTAAAAAGTAATCGATTGCCACAACTATATATCGATGACCATTTAAAGCTATCGAGTGTATCTTCCCAATAATATCTATTCCCCAAGTCGCGAACGGCCTGGGTAAAGACATAGAATGTAATTCCTCGGGAGGTAAATGATTCAAGTTCTCATACAGCTGACATTGTTGACATTTTTTCACAAAATTAATACAATCTTTTTCCATGGTCAACCAATAGTTGCCTTGCCAGATTATTTTTTAACCAAGGCTAAGCCATTCATGTGGGGCCCATACATTTCTACATATATTTCTGACATGATCTGCCCAACTTCAGATTTCTTCAAAAATCTTAAATGTACCCCCATCAGGCCACCTTCAATACAATTATCCTTAAAAGGAGATGTATTGTAAAGACCATCACCTTATTGCTCTTCTTCCTTCTTTTGTTACCCTCGGCAGATAATCCCAACTTTCTAAGAACTGCTTAATTGTATCATACCATGCATCCTGGTCTATCCGAGTCTCCATAATCATCTCATACATGAGCAGGGAGTTGATGAGCTAGTCAAACTAGAGGTTTAAGGAATAATTTAATAGGATCCTCCTATATCGAAGCCAATGTGGCTAAGACATCGACCATCTGGTTCTCTTCTCTTGGCAGGTGTATGAACTTACAGTCTTTGAAGTTCTTCCTCATCATACTCAAGTAGTCATGGTATGGCTTCAACTTTTATTCTTTCAATTTCCATTCTCTATTCACTTGGGATATCACTAGCAATGAGTCACTAAAAACCTGCACTCCATCGACCTTCATCATTAACAAGGTTTCCAAACCAAAAATACATGCTTCGTATTCTACCATATTGTTGGTTACCTTGAATTTTAATTTCTTTGGACAAGGGGATGAGTTCTCCTTCAGGTGACTCCAATATAACTCTTAGTCCAACTCCTTTCTTATTCACAGCTCCATCAAAGTATATCTTTGATTCTTGCACTTCTATTGCCCCCAAGTGCTCGTCCATAAATTCGAAGGTCACTTCCTCACTTTTAGGTAAAAGTTGTTGGGCCAAAAATTCTGCTACTGCTCTTCATTTAATTGATTTCCTAGTTATATATTCAATCTCAAATTCCTCTAAAATTATCAGCCTCCGTCCATATTTCCTAATCAACGAGTACATTTCTCTCAAGTATTTTACTGGATCCAACTTGGAGATTGTTTCACACTACTGAAAGTAATGTCGCAATTTCTTAGATGATCAAACCATGGCAATACAAGTCTTTTTAATGATACAATACTTAATATAAGGCAGGAGTTTTCTACTTAACTAGTAGATTATATACTTGACTCCTGATTTGTCGGCTTGGGCTAGCATTACTCTCATTGATCATTCTTCTACTGCTAAAAATAGTATCAATGGTCTGCCAGGTTTGGGTAGTTTTAGGACAGGTGGATTCAACAGGTATTCTTTTATTCGCTCAAAAGCCCTCTGGCACTTATCACTCCATTCTATCGGTTGGTTCTTCTTGAGTAGCTTAAAGATGGGTTAACAAATGGTTGTGAGTTTTGCAATGAACTTGCTTATGTACTACAACCTACCAATAAACCCCCTGACCTCTTTCTACATCTTAGGGGCCACATATCCCTTTATTATCTTAACTTTTTCATGATCAATCTCAATACCATTTAGGCTAATGACATGTCCCAACATATTACCTGAGGTAACTCCAACACATACTTTTTTAGGTTTAATATGAGATTGTACCTAACCGCCTATTCAAAGAAACTTTCTAAGTTCTTGAAATGTTATTCTCTTATTTTTGACTTTATCATCATGTCATCGACATAGATCTCAAGTTCCTTATGCATCATATCATGAAACAAAGTCATGGCCATCCTCTGATAAGTTGCTCTATCATTTTTTAGTCCAAAAAGCATCATCCTGTAGCAAAATGTACCCCACGTAGTTATGAAAACGGTTTTGTCTTTATCCTCTTAGACCATTAACACTTGATTATACCCAAAAAAAATTATTTACAAATGAGTGTAGCACACTAGAGGCTGCGTTATCAATTAGAATATCTATATGGGTTAAAGGGAAATCATCCTTAGGGGAAGCCTTGTTCAAGTCTCTGTAATACACACAAACTCTAATTCTTCCATCTTTCTCCAATATAGGGACAATATTGGCAACCAGTCAGGGTAATCTACTACTTCTAAAAACTTTACCTGTATCTATTTGGTGACTTTTCCTTTATCAACTCTGCCCATTCTAGTCTTAGGCGCCTCAACTTTTGGTTGATGGGCTTCATGTGAGTATAGGTTGGGATCATATGTTCAACAATATCCCCATCAATTTCGAGTATATCATCGTAAGACCAAGCAAAGACTTCTTCATATTTTTTTAAATATTTTTTCTAATTTCTATCTCTCTTCAAGAGTAAGATCATACGCTATGCTAATATTTTTAGAATTTTTAGGTGTTCCCAAATTTAATGATTGAGTGTCAACAGAGTTAATATTAAAAATGGTTATGTAATCATCACATTGATGTATGCAACCATTAGGAAAAACATTGTACAAGTAAGCAAAATCAGACTTTATTGCATTCATTTTAGAAAAGAAAACATCATCATCCTCGTAAAGAATAAACAAATCAAAATCAAAATCAAAATATGAATCAAAGTTAATGTTCTCATCATCACATATTGCAATTTTTTCAAATTTATCTTCAATGAGTATAGCAATCTCTTCTAGAGTTTTCAGGACTTTTGGGCCATCTTCCTTTTCCTCTTCTTGGCTAGTTAGCGGGGTGATCTTCTTTTTCACCTGTTCAGCAAGCTCAGCAACATCAACAAAGATCTCAAACCCAGGGGTCATCTTTCCCATGAATATGACAGGCTCCGGTTTCCCTTGTAGTGGTCCTAGCTCTGGAGCTTTGACAAATATCTTCTCAAGTGGAGGGAATTCCATCTTCTTGTCTCCCTTTAGCTGAGTACCTCCATCTATTCCTTCATAACCTAGCCCCTTCCTTGATACTTGAGTCTTGAAATTTGGAAGTTCCGTTACACCTGCTCTTCCTTTTCCAAGTCAAACCTTAGAACCCATTATCATATGTTCAGAAATATCTGCTATATGGAAACCATTGAGGAGCCTTTCCACCATAAGGGCATGAAATGCTTCATTATTTTTCGCTTCAATTATTATCATCCCATCGTCACTTGAAAACTTGATCTTTTGATGGAGTGTAGAAGAAATTCCACCAAGAGGATGAAACCATGGGCGACCGAGCAGCAATGAAAAGGTAATTGGTATATCCAAAACTATAAACTCCATCATAGATTCAATAGGAACCACCTTCACCAAGGTCTAGAAAGTTCCCTCAGCTTGTCTCCTAGCATTGTTGTAAGCTCGGATTGTTACATCATATAGCCTCAGGTCACGAGTCGTTATGGCAAGCTTTGGCGGAATCTTGAGTGGGCAAACATTTATAGCAGAGCCATCATTAACCATGACACAAGGGGTTCTCTTTTCCTTGACCTTCACCTTAATGAAAAGTGGGCGGACGTGGTCTCTTCCATCTCTGGTAAATTAGCATTTGAGAAAGAAACCATCCCAACTTCATCCTTGTTTCACTCTTGAACCTCTTCACACTTCATCACTTCTTCAAATCTTTCTGCTCCCATAAGTTTAACCAGCTCCTCTGGTATTGTAGAAGTGGAAATCTACATGTTAGTCAAAGCTTTGGCCATAGTTTCACGATGCTTCTTGGATGTAACCAATAGGTCCTTTTCAATTGCTTAAGGACTGCATCATCTTCATCTTTTTTTCTTTCTTTATCAACATCCTTTCCCCTGTCAGCTTCTGCTTCTTTTAGAAGAGCTCTGACATAAGGCTTTACCCGAATGGGTATTCAGCACTTCCTCTTTGGGTTTGGACCAATCCCATTCTTCTTTATTGGCTACTAATTCTTCATCACTGTCAGTTGAATCCTAATATTCATTCACCACACAGATGATCAATATATTCTCACACACAACTGATTTAGTAAGCAAAACCTCCCTTCGTGTAGCTTCTTCACCTATGTCTTAAAAGGATGATAGAAAAAAGCTTTCATTCAAACATCCTCCAATTATGAAAGTTATTGGTGGAGGCATCCTGTTAAAATTAGGCAAAGGATTGCCCTTTGTTGTTGGGTTTGAGTAACTTTACACTGTTAATTAGGTTTTGAATTTTGTGCTTTAGCCGAATGCAATTATTTGTCTCATGCCCTTGTACTTGGTGGAATTGGTAGAAGGCTTTGGCATCGAAGTTTGGCGGCAGTGGATTTGGTAAAGTTCGTGGGGCCAACGGTTATAACAGTCCCTTCTTTTACAACTTATTAAAAACCCAGGACAAAGGTCTCCCCGAATTTGAGAACTATCTTGTGTTCCTTTGAGCAGTATCTGCATTGACATCCATCGCTTTTTGTGTATTCTGGCCACTAGATTGATAACTTCCCTTCTCATTCCTTCTTCGAGTAAAGCGATTTTTCTCCTTTCTCACTCTTCTATTTGTAAACCAGCTTAGAGAAAGTCTTTGAAATCCTTTATAAGGGTGTGAGACAGCCTCTTACGAAGGTTGGACAGGACACCTCTTACTATTATTCTGATCTGATCAGATTAGTCAGGTCTTCTTTTGAAAAGTACAACCTTATTTCTCCATCTCTTCACATAATCAACAAAATTTTTATTTTGTTTCTACCTGATAGTCTCCACCACCATCAAGGTCAAATCTAGTTCAACATTGTACCCATATTTTTGGATGAAAGGTTTATACAACAAATCTCAGTTCTTTTGAATACTTTTCTCTAAGGTGTTGAACTAGTTTTACACAATAGGATCTAATGACAACATGAAATACCTTATAGTTTGAGCTTTAGTAGCTCTAGCAGACTGTATGGCAGTGATGTATTGTTTAATATGCAGATGGGGATTCCCAGTTCCATCAAACTTAGCAAATGGAGGCATCTTGAATTTATAAGGAACTACTTCATCATCTTCAAATAATTTATCTACCTCCGACATCTCTTATGCCTTCAGTTTCTTTTTGAATTCCTTTTCTAAGTCAACAATCATCTTTTCAACATTAGCAAATTTAGTCTTCTCCACCTTCCTTTCTTTCCTCTTATCATGTTGGTCTTCTAAGTATTATTCCACCTCTCCTACCTTAGCCTTCCCTTTGGCTTTCTGCTTTTTGGTACTAGCAGACACTTCAACATTGTTACTTTCTAGTAGTGCAACCAACTGACTTCTCACGGCCTCAGCTAAGGTCCCCTTTAGTTCTTCTATCTTTGAGGCTAGGGCCTCATTTACCAGGTTCTGAATTTGTTCAGGATCCATTGGTTTCGATGTGTAGTTAACTGAATTCTCACTGAATTCTGAGTCACTGACATATGTTGGGTTGTCGTAAGCTCTTGAACTGCTATACTCCAGATCTGTGAGCTAGAAAGGGCTAATGCAGATGCAATGCAATGCATGTATGCATGAGTGATAAACAAACTAACAAGTAAGGTTAGGACATCCCTTCCAACCTTATATCATCAATACATGAGTGATGAGTCTCTTTTCTTTAGTATCATGGTCAACAAAGATATCAACAAGGAATACTTTATTTTCGAGTTACAAAATAACCAATAATTGTGTTTTCAAATGAAAGTCAGTTTATGATAATTTCTATTAATTAAGCCTTAATCCATTGGGTCCACTAAAACAATCTAGTGGCATTTCTGCCATATCTTAGATTAAAGCTAAATTAATAGGTTTATTATAAATATACCTCTTATTTAGAAAAGCAATTAATAGTTCATGCCACAAACAAGCATATACCTAACATGTCTTGGCATACGCCATGGACTTAATTGGATTGAGCCTTGGTATGAAAACTTACTAAGTGATAACTTTCAAATTCAAAGAAACCCTGGAATTAAAAATGGGTAAGAGCCAAATTATGTTTTTCGAAAACAAACAAAGGTTCAAAAAGAATTAAAAAAAAAGGATAGATGCAAAGACTCAATGGAAGTTGTTCTAACAAATGGAGTTGACTACGTTGCATTAGTAAAATAAAGAAATCCTTCCGTCAAAACTCCAGAAAGGATAAAGTAAAGTATAACCCTATATACATACGTATATATATTGAAATACTATTTCAAATGATTAATCAAATGATTAATAGGAGTCAAATCTATATTTTTTTTATCTTTATATGAAAAATGAATTATAAAAAATTATTTTGAATTGATTCCAAGTTGAAGAAAGGATTGAATTTTAATTGATCAAATCATTCACTCTATAGTCTGATAGATAACTGATTAATAGGATGAGAATAAAGATAGAGTCCCATTCTACATGTCAATATCAATAACAAGGAAATTTATAGTAAGAGGAAAATCCATCGACTTTAGAAATCGTGAGGGTTCAAGTCCCTCTATCCCTCAAATAGGCCTGCTCGACTCCATAATTTAATTATTTTTATCCTATATTCTCTCTTCATTAAATAAACATCTTTGAGCAAAACAAGAAATCCTCATGGGAAATTGGAATGATTAACAATCCAAATTATTATTCGAATTAAAATCACCTTTTTATTCGTTCTTTTTATTTTAAAGATTCAAAAACATTCCAGGTCAGGTAAGACTTTAGAATACTTTTTTGTCTTTTTTCTAATTGACATAGACCCAAGTTGTTTAGTAAAATGAGGAAGACGATGCGGCGAAAATGGTCGGGATAGCTCAACAGGTAGAGCAGGGGACTGAAAATCCTAGTGTCACCAGTTCAAATTTAGTTCCTAACACATGATAATTTATGTATGAGTATGAGTATCTATTCTACAACTTAATTACTTAGTTAAATTAACTGATATAGATCGGATATAGATCGGCATAATATTCATTAATACATATTCATTAAGAGCATAGATCATGATATATGCTTAATAAGGCCCACAATTGATTTTAATATTCTATAATTGACCTAACTAATTGAATGCCCATTTGCAAATTGAAAGTCTATTTCCAAAACCTTTGATCCATTTTAAAAAGGTTTTAATTTTCAGAGCCCAATGAAAGTTTCATTTAGCTAAATGGACTATAAAGTGAAAAAATGGTTTTGATCATTTCAAAGTACATTGTAAAAATTTATTTCAAAGATCAATTTTGGGCTTAAAACTTGGGCCACAAGAAAGCAATTATTTTCAAAAAGGTTTTCAAAAATGATTTAGGATTTTGGGTTTAAAAGAATTTTTGGGCCATAAAATAGTTTTGGGCTTTCTCCATAATTAGATCATATTAGGAAAAGACAAATCAAATAGGCCATAATTCAACTAAGACATATTAACTATAGTCAAACAATAAACAATTAGGTTAAACCTAAGAAAAATTAGTAGGCCAACTATATCAGCTTTAGTCTTCAGGGTAAGAAGGCTTAGGTTCCCATAACAAGTATATACCAAAAGGTATAAGACTATGAGTGGTTATGCAATGCTCGATCTTTATACCTTGAGTGAAAATATGGTATCCCTCACATATATATAACACTATTTTCACAAGGCATCCTAACTCACACACACAATGTAATCTAAATGATGCAATGAATAATATCATAATAATGAAGAATAAAATAATATAAAGACCAACAGAATTAACTTTTCTTATCTCTAGTGGAGTCGCCACTATAAGCTAGAATTTTCGCCCCCACTCATGGTGGAATGGTTCTTGCGACTTCGGTACTGTTAGGCTTGGGGTCTTAGAGAACACAAGCCTAAGCCTAGAGAAAATGGAGTCGCCACTTGGACGAGCCGAAAAAGAAGTACAAAGGGGTAATGATTCAATTCCTAAGGAATCCCCAACCTCTTACTTGGGTTCAGAAAGTTTGGTACATATGGAAAAGGTGAGAATGACCCAACACTCCCATAACATCCAGTTCATTAGAACCGGCCTCCTTTTTAGGTCTAAATATTATTAAATTCTTTATTATTATCATATTATCTATATTACATGTAATAAATAAACATTCACATCATATTATAAATCAAGTCGAATAAACAAAACGAGCACCCTTCCATGAATGGAAACATGCTCTTACAATGTTCAATGTCCAAACAAATAAATAAAATAGAACACCCACCAATTAATAAAAATGCGCCCCTTACAACAATCTCAAAATTCTTAACATAAATTAATCACATAAACTAAATAAATAAGATACCCACATAATATAGAAACATGTCTTTTTACATCTCTCTTAAAATTCAAACAATGTTAAATAATCATAACTCAATTGTCCATAATAAGCAATAAAAAAGCATCATCCATCATCAAGCATATAATAATAAACCAAGATTAAATTAGGGTTTAATTTTAAATTAGATATTAAACATGTAAACTAGGGTTATAAAAGTTAAACATACAAACTAGAGTTTTCGAAATTAAACATGCAAACTAAGATTTTGGAAATTAAACATGCAAACTAGGGTTATGCAATTAGGATTTTGGAAATTAAACATGCAAACTAGGGTTTCGGATAGCAAACATGTGAATTAGGGTTTATACAAAGTCATTACTAAAATTATTTTGCTACTGGACTAAATAATTTTCAAACTATTTAATGTTTGGCTACTGAGATTCAATTTCATTGCTATTGGATAAAAATAACTTCATAATCTTCAAACCATTTAATGATACTTTAAAGGACGAACACGGCTACTAGATGTTTTAAGTAAATTAAGTTTAGAAAATTAAACCTGTGTCGTAGGCTCCACCAAGGTTGATGCATTGAACCAAGCCTATTTATGCGACTGCCTGAGTTTACTCTGATTTTTAGTTGAGCGAAGTAATCTGAAGGCAATTCTACAACCTTCCTTGGTTGTTGCATTGATCTTGTGTTTTTTATTCTGTGTGAATTACTAGGTTAATTATGGTTTTTCTTTGTTAATCGATGTTGCCTCCATTTCTGTTTGTTAATTGCCTTTTTATAGGCAATATTAGGGCACCAAAATAGCCCTAATTTACTTCGAAAAGACCCAAGCAGTATTTTAGTTTTAGAAAAACTAAAACTGTGGACGACCATGCAAGATCATGTCGAATTGGCTCATAATATTAATTAAATAGATAATATTTTTGACGTTTAATTTTCTATAAGTTAATTACATATTAATATAATTAAATAATATTGATTGATTTATATATTTTTTTAAAAAGTTTTAAAAAGTATATGACTCTTGACTTTTATAATAAATTAATTATAAATTAAATAATTTATTTATACTAATAATTAATTTATATATTTTAAAATTTTAAAAAAATAAATAATAAAATATGTAACTTTTAACATTCCTAACAAATTAATCATACATTGATAATTTATGCAGTAATAATATTTATATTGATAACCATTTCAACAAAAATCTAATAATTATAAATCTTCTTGCTCATATTTTTCTCCTTATTTAAAAAAATTTATTTGAACTTTTTTTCTTATTTTTATAGAAGTCACGATTTTTTTATAGCAAAAATATGTATATATTTTATTCTTGATTAGTAAAAGTGTCAAGTTATAAAATAAAAATAATATGTTTGTTCATCAATATTATTTTAATCAAATTATTATAAAAATCAAGATAAATATTTTATTTTATATTTTTACAATATAATTTGTTGTTATTTTATATATAAATTATTATAAATGTATTTATTTATTATATATATTTGTATTTTGCTATTCTCATTATTGTGCAATGAGTAGGTAAGGGCCTAGAAAATAGAAAATTTATAGTTACTTCGTAAACAGATAAAAAAATATAAATTATAATTTTTTTAATTTATTATTATAAAAATTAGAATTTAAAAAGTTAAGAATTTAAAAAGACAAAATTAGAATTAAAAAAGTCATGAATTTAAAAAGATAATAAATAATTATATATTATTATTAAAAATATTATTATATTATTAAATCCGAATAAATCCGGTTAAATCATAGATCGATCATTAATTTATATCAGTGTCGAGTCTTGTTATAAAATTATTGCTATTCAGTAAAAGACTACTCTACTAAACAATGATAAGTCATTTGTGAAAAATAAATATATAAATAAAAATTAAATATTTAAAAAAATTAAATATAAAACAACAGTTAATTTGAATTAAATTAAAATATTTAATTTTTTTTATTTTTTTACAGCAATGATTTATTTTATTTTTACTAAAATAGTAGATATTGTTCTTTTTAGTAAGATAAATGATATATATATATAATGAATAAGTGGCAAAAATTAATTTAACACAATTTATTAATATTATTAGAGTTTCTACGTATATTATGTGATAGTAAATAATTATCTTCCTTATAGTTTAGTTTATTATATTTAATTTATAATGAGTTTATTATAAATTATATATTAAAATAATTTTTTAATTTTTAATTATATGTTAATATATATTTTTATTTAATATTTTTTTAGTTTATTAATTTAATTTATTGACTATTATGACAAAAAAAATATTAGTATAAAATAATTATGCTCGTGATCAAATAAAAAATTATATCTATATATCGTGTGAGCCAACAACTAGTTATTATATAAAAGAAAAAAATAAAATTTTTTTGAGGTTTCCACATCATCATTTTTTAGAAATAGCTATTTTATTTTTTTTATTAATTAATTTTTTATTTAATTTTAATTATTTTTATAAAATTAAAATTTTAATAATTAAAATTGTATTTATCTTCTAATCTTCTTCTATTAAATAATTACATATTAATATAATTTCATAATATTAATTAACTAAATTATATTTTGACTTTTAATTTATTATAAACAAATTACACATTAATATAATTTAATTATATTGATTAAGTAATGCTTTTTTTAAATTTAAAAAATTAAAAAAATATGACTCTTAATATTCATAATAAAGTAATTATAAATTAAATAAGATATTTCTAATAATAATTAACATATATATTTCTAAAAATTTTAAAAATCAAATAATAAAACATATAAAATTTAAAATTTCTAATAAATTAATTATACATTAATAATTTATTAATTATACATTAATAAAAAGGATATAAAGTAATTATTATAACTAAATTATAAATAATTACTTTATATCCTTTTTAGAAATTTTGTCATATAAAAGCCAAGAAAAAAAAAGATTATTTTGAGGTATTTCATCATTTTTTTTAGAAATAGTTACTTCATATTTTTTTCTTTTTAATTAATTTTTATTTAATTTTAATAATGTATATAAAATTTAAAATTTAATAAATAATAAATTGTATTTATCTTTTAATCTTCTTCCGTTAAATAATTATACATTAACTAAATTATATTTTTTACTTTAATTTTTTATGAATTAATTACATATTAATAAAATTTAATAATATTGATTGATTGATATTTTTTAGAAATTTAAAAAGTTAAATAAAATATGACTCTTACTATTCATAATAAATTAATTATGCATTAAGATTGTCATATAATCAAATTTTTAAATTGGCTAATCCACATTTTTTTAATTAATTTTTTTTATTTAATTTGATAATTTATATAAAATTTAAAATTTAATAATTAATAAACTATATTTATGGCTTTTAATCATCTATGAATTAATTACATATTAATATAATTAATAATATATCTATATTTTTTAAAAATTTGAAAAGTAAAAAATATATAATTCTTAACATTCATAATAAATTAATTATAAATTAAATAATTAATTTATAATATTAATTAATTTATATATTTTAAAATTTTAAAAATTAAACAATAAAATAAATGATCTTTTGACATTCCTTATATATATATATAAGTCAAGAAAAATAAAAGCATTATATGATGCTACAAAATACATATTTACATAATATATATATATATATAAGTCAAGAAAAATAAATGCATTATGTGGTGCTACAAAATACATATATACATAATATGAATAAAATAGTATTATTACATTTAGTAAAATAACTTATAAATATATGAATAGAAAAGACCATGTATTTAATAAATTATTAATAATATTTTTAACTTAAATTATTATTTTATGTATTTAATAAATTATTAATATAAATTTAATAAATAAAAATATTGATATATAAAAATGAAAGGTCATAAATTTAATAAATTATTAATGAGTATTTTAATTGAAACTGTTAATAATCTATAAAAAATACTGAAACTATTAATATATGAAAATAAAAGGTCATATATTTAATAAATTATTAATAAATTTTTAACATAAATTATTAATATAAATAAAAATAAAAGATCATATATTTAATAAATTATTAATATATGATCATAAAAAATCTTATATATAAGAAATTTATTGATCAAAATTAAAAAATGAATGAAAAATAGATTATCATGTAATGCATATATACAATAAAAAAATATCATGTATTATAATTATTTACCTCCTTATATATTATTTGTGTCCCATAATTTATTGTATAGAAGTATTAATATATATAAATAAAAAGTTAGATCATATTTCAATTTTTTTTTCCTATAATTATACTAATGATTCTTAATTATATTAAATCTAAAATTTATTGACTAAAACTATTAACATATAAAAAATATTATATATTTAATAAATTATTAATATATAAATATAAAATATCATATATACAATAAATTTTATAACACGATAAAAAATTACACTCGCGTATTGCATAGGCATGCAACTAGTATTTATTAAAAACTAACGACAACAATAGGAGATTACTTATAAATTATAAGCAGTCTAACATTACATACCAACTAATTATGGCCTCCTCTATTTACTAATTTATTTATCATTATAAGTACAGTTAAAAGTCGAGAAACTTCCATCATAAAAAAATACTTTTTTGTTTTTATAATGCAATCAATAAATCTAAAACTGGATGATTTATCCAATCTAGAAACTAGATGAAAGGTTCAAGGAAAAAAAATTAATTCCATGAGTAGAATTTGCTATTGCTTAATTGTTTCTGATGTTCTAAGTGCAAAACAATGAAGAATTACTCAGCATTGGCAAGAAAAAAAAATAAAGATAACATATTGTTACACACAGTACTACCAAAAAACACTTATATTACCAACAAAAATTTTTGTCGGTAAATAAATGAATTTTGTTGGTAATAAAGTTTATCGACAAATTGCTAGAAAAAATTACTTTGTCTATGATAGCCTTTTTGACATTATATTAATCGAGAAACAAGCATTTCGTCGATAGATATAGAGCTATTGTCGACAATATATTTTGATCTGAGAAAGCTAATATTTACTGAGAGAGGTAGCTCGCTGTCAGTATTTACTGATAGAAAATCCGTTAATATAGAAATGTCAGATTTCATACTAAGTTCAGAAGTTTGTTAGTAATTTGTTGACAACATATTTTAATATTATCTTAATTATCTCATTATATGTCGGTAAAGTAATTTAATATTATTTATCTCTAGGTAATCCGTGGGTAATTTGTTAATATTTTATATATCTGTTGATAAATGAAAAGTAAATTTTCATATTTTGTCAGTAAAGCAATAGTAAAAGAATAATATAATAATAATCCATCAGTAATCTATCGATAAATTTTATAATTTTTTAATAAAAATTTTAATTAATACATAATTTATTATATTATATTTAGTAATTATAATTTTATTATATTTTTTAAATAATACTATGTATATTACATATATTTTTATTTTATTAAATTATATGAGATTAAAGTAAATATAAATAAAAATTAAAAATAAAGAAATAAATAATCTATATAAATAAAATAAACTTAATAATATACAAACAAAATGTTAGAATAATGTATACAAATAAAAAAGTATGAATAAAGGAAAAAATATTAGGAAGAGGAGGTGGAGGCTGATCTTTAGGTGGGGCATCTAAAGATTGTAAGGTGGAGGCATCGAAGAGAAATTATCGCAAATCGATTAAATTGTTCTTAAAATTCTCTCTGTATATGCTTTCGCATTGCGCACTCCAGCTCAAGTGTTTGATTTAGCTCTTAAACATTAGCCTTCATTTGCTTCATTTCTTGATGCAGCACGAATGAAGAAGTTGAAGATGAGGTGTTAGCCTCAGAGACGTACTGAGAGCCTAGGCAGGCACCCTCCTCTTCCTCACCCCCCAACAGCCTCAATAAATAGTTGAGTCTCATTAACAGGCTCATAAGTCCTGAGTTGCTATAAAGTGCTCCTATAAATAAAATATATTAGTACAATATAAATAATATAAAAAATTAAATGAAAACATTAAAATAAAAACTATACACTTGCATGTACATCTCAAGAGCACTGATCGATGAAAGTTTGTCCTTCATGATTTTTGATATGTGTGTGGATGAACAACTCATGCTCAGTACGGGGCCGCCCCGGCTGCTCCTTCTAATAAATTAATGGAAAAATAAATAATCTATTAATTTAACATAAAATTAAATAATTAAATAGATAAGAAAAATTAAATTATACTTATTAATTGATGAGCATGCTCATAACGTGTTCTACTATCTTTCATATGTATAGATGATCATGCATCATCAGAAAGAGTCTGAAGCCTATTACAGAAGGCAACCTAAGAGTGAACTCGACTCACTGAAGTTGCCTAGTACGCTTGAAGGGTAGCCCATAACTTATCACAAAAATATTTTGGCTACTTACCCTTATCATTATGTTCATTTATCATATCACTGTAGCGGATAGCAACCTTCCTCTTAATTCCTCAAAGGCAATCATAACTAAATAGTCAATCGCCTCTTCCCATAAAAAATATTTCTGAAAATTTTAATTTGATTAAATAATTAAATTTATTACTATTTGGGATAATTATTTTAATAAAATTAATTTAAATAATTATACCTTAAATTTCTTAAAATAAAAATCTTTTATTTCTCTAGAGACTGACTTTCAATTAATTCTCATCGGCTTCATCTTCTCGATAAATATTTGCTTAATCTTTCACAAGCACCTACCGAATGGCTCCATCATCCTACTATATTTTTTTGACAATATTCATTAATATTTATAGTTTGATTAATAAATTTTATTGTTCTAAAAAGATAAAAAAATAAAATATTACTTACTCTCGTACTCAAAAAGTGACCTGTATGTTATTATCATGCATAGTCAATGTTGATGCTACAGTGCTAGCATCAACCTGCTGATTCTCTTTCTGCAGATGGTGCAGTGAAAGTAGATGGAGTTGGAACTGAAGTATCCATCAGAATGGTTAGATCAGAATCTAATAATGCGGCAATCTCCAATAGGGTGGTATCCATAGCAGATATAGAAAAATACTCTCCAATAGATCTCTCCTTAGAAGGTCTAATTGCTAGACACCATTGTCTGACAAAGAGCCATACCTGCTTCCATAAGAACTATCTAGACACCTAGCTATATCTAAAAATGTAATAATTAAGTTATTAGTTCAAGACAATAAAAGTGTTAATAAACTTATAAAATTCTTCAATTATTTTAATTTTTATGAAACTCATTTGTATTATATGATTAATTGTTTTTTTTTATTTTTTAATTGTTAATTTTTGCATTAATTTTTTTAAACTTGTGCAAAATCCTAACTTAAAATATATATCTATTTTTTAGGATAATTCGGTGAAATTATCATATATTGGGAGTTAAATTTTTATGATAAATGTTTTAAAGTGCATGAAATTAAATTTATGCAAAAAATCTAACTTAAAATATATATCTATTTTTGGATTTAATAAAAGATATATTTTTTAACCTTAGTATTATATGATTAATTGTTTATTTTTTAATTTTTACATTAAATTTTTTAAACTTATGCAAAATTCTAACTTAATATATATATATATATAGTTTTTTCGGATAATTCAGCGAAATTATCCTATATTGGGAGTTAAATTTTTATGATAAGTGCTTTAAAGTTTATAAAAATAAATTTATGGGAAAAAACCTAACTTTATATATATATATATATATATATCTACATTTGGATTTAATAAAAGATTTATTTTTAATAATTTGTATTATTTGATTAATTGTTTATTTTTTTATTTTTTACTTGTTAATTTTTATATTAATTTTTTAAAATTTTTGCAAAATCCTAACTTAAAATATATATCTATTTTTTAGGATAATTTGGTGAAATTATTTTATATTGGGAGTTAAATTTTTATGATAAGTGTTTTAAAGTTTATGAAATTAAGTTTATGCGATAAATCTAACTTAATAGTTAACATAAATCTAACCTAATAGTTAACATATATCTATTTTTTAATTTAATAAAAGATTTATTTTTTAATCATTTGTATTATATGATTTATGATAAGTGTTATAAAGTTTATGAAATTAAATTATGCAATTCAACCTAACATATAATGTCTCTGCAAAGAAAAAATACACTTTCAATTCTCTATCCTCAAAAAATAAAATATTTACCTAAACCCTAAAAATTTCTATCACTAGATATATTAACTGTTATCCCTAATTATCTATAATTCAATTTTGTTTTTACCAAAAATACTTCTAAAATATTAAATAAATTTACCTAATAATAAAAAATTCAAATTTTTTACCTAAAAACTTAAATTTTATCCCTAATTATCTAAAATTCTAATTTTTACAAAAAAGGCTATATTAGTTTAAAAAATTAATTTTCCCTAATTATCGTAAAAATTATAATTTTTACCTAAAAAATTAATTTTTATCCTTAATTATATAAAATCAAAATATTTGTAGTAATAAAAAAAATTCTAATGTTTATTTTATACATAGAATATACAACAAATATACTATATATACAACAAATATACTTAAATATATAAATATACAAAAAATATATAGCAAATATATTGTAAATATATAAAAAATATACAACAAGTATACTTAAATATACAAAAAAAATATATACTTAAATATATGAATACACAGTGTATATATATAGTAAATAATTGTATATATACACCAAATATACTTAAATATACAAATATATAATATATATATATAATATTCAATCAAATTGTATAAAGGGGAAACAAAAATATTTAATCAAGGTATTCTCAATTCCCTTGATTTTTCATATTTTGATATATGCCTAAATTGTATTAAGAGAAAACAAACAAATATGAGGAGGTATGATGCCAACCAAAAACAATATGTCTTAGACTAATACATACAGATATTCATGGCCATTCCCTATGGCTTCTTAGAATGGTCAATAATATCTCATAATGTTCATAAATGATTATTCACAATCTTTATCTCATTTATGAGAAATCACAATCACTGGATATGTTTAAAACTTATAAGGTAGAAGTTAAGAGTCAACTTCACAAAATTATTAAAAGCTTTAGAGGAATAACGTCTAGGACCATGGTGATGAATACTATGGTAAATATGATGGATTAAGCGAACAACATCCAGGACCATTTGCAAATTTCCTAGAGGAATGTGGTACCGTCTCACAGTACACAATGCTGAGTTCGCCCACTATGAATGGTGTCACTGAAAGATGAAATAGAATACTTAAGGACGTAGTGAGGAGTATGATTACTCATTCTGTCTTACCTGAATCACTATGGGGAGAGGCATTAAAGATTGTAGCATATATCACTACAAGAAAAATAGGGAATAACGACGAAATTTTGCGAAAAATAGAAAGTAGAAGTTGAATAGTGATGGAATTCCAATGGAATATGCTTGGAAAAAGATTACTACAGATTAGCGAAGACTAGAGACAGTTGGTTGCTATAATCTCTAAATTTTAGCGCCAAAAAATGTTTTGATGCTCAATTTAGCCATTGGTACTTTAAACCGACGCTAAGCTAGGAAGGTTTTGCAATGAATACCTCTATCGTAAAATAGCGACGGTTGATGAAACCATCGTTATTCGTCTAATAAAATATTATTTGCATAATATGTCATAGAATAACAATAGTTTATATAACCATCGCTATACTTTAATTTTTGGGCAGAGCAAATAAAATATTGACGGTTCGTAATTTTCATCGCTATTTTTATTTTAGCAATGACTTATCGACAGATGATTGCCCGTCGGTCTTTCATTTCACCTTTCTTCTCCATCTCTCTATCGTTTCTCTCTGTCACTCCTTCTACTACTATTGTTGTTGCTTCGTCCTCATCACCGGCATTATTTCCATCGTCGGAGTCAGGTAAGTAATATTATATTTTTATTTTTTTATTTTCAATTTTGAAATCCTCTCTTTGCCGCTCTCTTTCTTTATCCCGTCTATACACAATTTCCTTTTTTTTTTATTGTTTACGAAGATTTTAGATTGGTTCGATGTTGGGTTTACTGTGGATTTTATTACATTTTAAGGTAAATTTTTGTTTACAATTTTTTTTCATTCTAAAATCAATTAGCTCGGCGAGAGAAGTTTTTGATTTTTGGGATTGATTTTATTGTTATTATTATTTCATTTTAATTGTTTATCAATAATTGTTAAATATGTATAGGCTTTCGATTTTAATTTCTTACTTCAAAATCAGAAATTTTCTAAGAAAAAATAATCTGGTGCCTTTTCTTTTTATATATAGAAAATTATTGATAATTTATAAAAATGAAATATTAAAATTTAAAATCAAATATTGTAATAAAAAATGTGATTGAATGTATTTTTTTTTTAATTTTGAAAATTCTTGAAATGTACATAAAATTAGGGCAATTTGTAAAGTGAACATAATATGTAATCTTTTTAATTTTGAAACAAGATAGTTTTTTTCTTTCCTTAGTTGACATTTGCAAATAGGTTGCTTATGGATCTATTTTAGCATAAATAAGAAACAAACTTGAAGCTCAATCCAAATAATATGATAGATTGATTTTAGAATTGATTAATTAACATAATTTTGAGAGGATAAACTTTTATTAAAATTAGTAATCAACAATAAGAAATTCATTTTTATAGTATTAATCTTTTGACTATTTATATTCAATTAGTATGAGATTTTGCACCCATATTATATCCAAGAAGGTCTAATGTTAAAGCAACTAGTAGTTATTATATGCATATGTGTATCTTACATAAGAGTTGTCTAAAATATTCATTTTTCTCTTATAACATGAGTTCATTTCATTTAGGTTAATAGAATCCATTTAACCCAATTGCATTCTAAGGATTTTCCCTTTCATTCTAAATACTGAAACCCATTTTTGAGGTTGTGGTTCAACTAACAAGACAATAAAAAAATTATAAAAATTTAAATTTTCATTGATAGATATATAGATTTATTTCTAAAATTATGATATTATTTGTTTAAACTTGAATTAGTATTTATAAAGTCATACATTATTCTTTTTAAATTTAAATGAGATTCTAATTTGAACTTTCACAATACACCTTAATATCAATGAAACACTTCACAACATTATTTATATAACATAGGTTTGATTAGTAAGTACAATGTTTATATGACATCATTAACCATAGTTTGCATAATATGCAATTATAAAGTATCATATACTAAATAAATATATTAAGTTTGATATAACAAAATATTATTAAAATTAAAGTTCAATTTCAAATGTTTATTCAATTAACTTGAGTTTACTTATTGGTTCGACTTCTATCTTAAAATATCCTAAAAATGAAAATATTTAAAAAATACCCATTCTTTTTCTTCCAATTTTAAAATTATTCTCTTTCAATTGCAACAATTATTATATCAAAATTATATGTCAATCTAATTATAACGGTCTAATATATAATATACTAGAAGTGTATATAAAGTATTTTTTCAATTAAAATAAAAAAGAGGATTTAAATTTTTAAAAAATTTTAAAATAGTGACATAACATATAATTTTCTTTAAATAATTACGATTATTAAATATTATTTCCTTATTAAATATGGAGCAACAAAAGCAATAACAATAATACACTATCCTATTACAAAAATTAAGTAAATACAATAACAATAATACATCATCCTATTAAGTATGTAAGTATAATGCAATTGAGATTAAAAATATTTAGAATATACACCAAAAAAATAAAGAACTCAAGTATTCATAAATTATAAATTAATTTATTCAAATCTATAAATTGTTGTTGACTTAATAATACTAAGATGTAGAGAAAAAAAAAGGAAATAAGTGTAATTTTTTGTTTGTTGCTACTTGTTTTGTGAAATTTTGTTGGCACTATATTTTTGTGTTGTTATTTGTTGTGCTGCATTTAATTATTTCATGACTAGGTATGTTTCTCTTATCTTGAAACTTGATCGTGAATTGAAGAAGGCAGATGGGTTTGGAAAGCTTCAGGCCTTCAAATTATATTTGTATTGACAGTATGTTATGGAGTAAGAGGGTCCGCATTTATTTTTATTTAATTTGTTTATTATTTATCCTATGTTAACTAAAAACTTACAAAAATAGAATAATTAATAAATTATTACCCTTTAGTGCCCGTCCTATAAAATTCTCATAATATAATGGTAATTTTACGAAATTGTCCTATTTGAACAGTCTAAAAAGTGTAATTTATATGATCAAAATATTCATTATATAGACTTTGGATCTTCTAATGTTCTCTGAGTACATATTAGATTTTTAGTATGATATCCATATCGTGTACTTAGAGAACTAAGATGAGATGCTGTAGAAATTTCTACACGATAGTTGTTGTTCATGTAAATTATGTTAATTCTAAATGGGTTAGCTTCCTACCTTGGTTAAATAAGAGCATTGAATAATATACAAATAATGTATAACATTAAATAATTAAAACTTAATTTTTTTTATGTAAATAGGGAAATCTACAAGAATAGATAATGGAAGATTGTGGATTTATAAAAAGTTGGATCAACATGATCTTATTAGCGCATAATATATTGCTAGTGTGCAAACTTTTATTTAGTTTGCTAGTAGTCAACCTACATTTATGGATGGGGAAAAAATTAGGTGCTCATATAGAAAGTGTCATAATTGAAATTCCTTTATGTAAATGATATGCATTTGCACCTATCAAAGTTTGTGTTTGTCGAGAATTACTATGAGTTGAATAGACATGGGGAACCATATATCAATAGAGACAATGTTCAAGAAGAATCAGTTTTTGAATCGTTGTCTCCTAGGGTTGATACTTGTAATGTATATCGCAAAATGGTACCGGATGCTACTAGTCCAGGAGTTTTTTGTTATAGTGAATCAGAGAAAAATCCAAATCCCGATGCTAAAAAATTTTATGACATGTTAACTGCTATAGATATTGAATTGTGGCTGGGTTGTGCACGACATACTCTACTTTCAGTGTTTGCTCCCATGATGCATACAAAAGTAGAGCATCATTTTTCTAAAAGGTGTTATGATGATTTTCTACAGTTTTTGAAAGAGTTCATACCCAAAGATAACAATATGGTTAATGATTTTTACAGTATGAAAAAACTTGTATCAGCCTTAGGAGTTCTTGTAGAGAAGTTTGATTGTTATGATTAAGGATGCATTTTGTATTAGGGTCAAGACACTGAATGGACTAAATGCAAAATTTGTGACTCGCCAAGATATAAGGAGTAAAGAGCTGCAAGAAAAAAGACTAGAAAATTTTCTTTCAAAAAGATGTATTATTTTCCTTTAACACTGAGGTTGTAAAAGGCTATATGCTTTAAAGAAAATAGACTTAAATATTAGATGGCACTATAAATATCTTTAAGAAAGTGATGTAGTGTGTCATCTATTTGATTTAGAGGCATGGAAACATTTTAATCAATCTCATTTGAGTTTTGCATCTGATAGTCGAAATGTAAAGCTAGGGTTATGTACCGATGGATTTCAACCTTTTGGTCAATTAGGAAAAAAAATTCATCTTGGCTTGTCATAATAAATCTTTATAATTTCCCTTTTGGCCTTTGTATGAAACCATAAAGCATGTCCTCATTGTGATTATACATGGACCTCAAAATCCAAAATAAAACTTAGATGCGTACATGCAGCCTTTGATTCAAGAATTGCAGTTTTGTGGGATGTTGGTGTGCAAACTTCTGATGTGTCTAAGAAATAAAATTTTCAAATGAGAGCTATATTAATATGGTTTATTAGTGATTTTTCTTCATATTTAATATTGTCTGGCTAGAATACAACAAGGAAATTAGCCTATCCATAATGTATGGAACATTCGACCGCTTTTCATCTTCCTTATGGTAAGAAACTTCTTGGTTTGAAAATCATAGAAAATTTTTACCACCCAATATTGGTTTAGATGCTATAAAAATTGGTTCATAAAGAATATAGCTAAATTATCTGGCCCTCTACCAATTAGGACTGGTCAAGAGATTTTGCAAGAGATTAATGAATTTGGATTGATGAAAGTAACTGATTGTAACGACCCGGATATCTTGGTCCTCAGCCAGGCAAGTTATCTTGGGTCTCCCCTGTCGCGCTCAAATTAACTCTACCACAAAGCGTCACTCGCAAGTATACGAGGTAGCTGTAGCAAAGGTGATCGCCCCAAGGTCGTCTCACAAGGAAGCTAAAGTAGCTAATTGATTATCGTATATAAATAACAAGTAATGAATAAATTTAAAACACTAACTAATGAAGAAGATCAATTGAAGTTTAAAACAATAAAAGTAAATTGAACTGATGTATTGATTCACTTAATAGAATGGTCTAGGGTTTGCACTTCTCTACTACTTATACGTATGAATGGTTATTCCTCTTAACCAATTTAATTTCAAAGATTAAATCTCAAGAACTTAATTAATTGAATCAAGGAAATAAGCTCTCGCATTCAAACCTCTCTCAAATAATCTTGTTACAATTGAAATAATCTTTTTCTAGGTTATATCTCTAATTCACCTAAGTCCTTAATTGAATTGTTCCAGCATTAGACTTCATCTCTCAATCCATCATCTAATACCTAAAACACATAATTGGTGGCCAATCAATTATATATTAGCAATAATCCATTCAATAAAGGCTTAAAGAAATAATTAAGTTAAGAGTAATAACCAATTCATACAATCATAGCAGATCCATACAAACCCTAGACTAGGTCAAATTAGTTCATAATATAATCAAACATACTCATCTCATTAATATTCAAAGAAATCAATTTAGACATGATAATATCCATAAATACAATTCCAATGAAATTAAAGAGATAAAGTTCGAGAACAAAACCAAATTACAAACTCCCTGAAGCTTATGAAGAATCTCTTGTTCCAAATCTTGCCAGAAGTATGTATCAATGGCTAGAACAAATCTAATCTAAGCTAGATTAATCAAAGTGTAATCAAAAATCAAAGAAAACAAGTTATCAAAACCTAAACTCTCTTTGACGGCTCCCCCAAAACTCAAACTCTCAACCCCTCAAAACCCTAACTTTTTCTTTTCTTTTATACGAAACCTCCGCTTTAAAATATCCGCTTCGTCTTTGGTTCATGAGAGACACGGCCAAGTTGAATGAGACTTGGCCGTGTTGGTGGTCTTTGGAGGGACACGGCCACAAGCTTGGCCGTGTCCCTTGCCTGTGTTTGCTTCTGTGAGAATTATTCTTCTTTGCTTTGGATGTAAGTGAGACACGGCCAAGTTGGAGCAACTTGGCCGTGTTGGAGCATCTTTGAAGGGACACGGCCACAAGCTTGGCCGTGTCCCTTGAGTGTGTCCCTCTCTGTGTCTTGATCTTCCTCTTTAACTTGGTATGGGACACGGCCACAAGCTTGGCCGTGTCCTCTGCCTGTGTCAGCTACTGTCCCTTTTTTCCTTCAATTTGGTTCCTTGGTTTTTAACCTAAAACAAAACTTGAAACAAACTTTAAACAAGAAGTAAATAAACAATAACCAACAAAACATAAACACCATACTAACAATTGGGACAAAAATAACAAAAACACTGAAATAAATTAAAACTATCAAAATTAATAAAAACACTAAATAAACCGATTGAAACTACCAAAATACCTAAAGAAAACAATAATTATCATAACAAATAAGCTACAAATCTATGACAAAAACTAACAAAACAACTAACCCACACTTAAAACTTTGCTTGTCCTCAAGCAAATTCACATGGCATAAATTAAAAACTTAAACAACCTTAACTATAATTCCAGAATATAAGATGAAATCCTTTAAGACTCAGCCATAAATAATCGCAATTTCCTTCAATCAAGATTTTCTTAACTCATTCATTAATTCAGACATACAAATCTCATCTCTCATCTAAGTGTTTCACTCGATTTCAAAGGTTAATTTACTCAAACCACTCATGACTGCATACTACCATAAACTTGCTTAATTATCCAATCTCCCTCACTGATTTTCTCAAGAAATAATCCGAAGGTCTTTCATTTGGATGTAATGGGGCTAAGGTAAAGGTGTGAGAAAAGACATTTAAGCTGGAGCATCAAGAAATGGAGTATATAAATTAGACAATACTCTTGCTAAGAAACTCATAACTCCCTTAAATGGCATACTCACAATCCATTAATACTTTCACATACTTGCATACTTCAAGAAAAATACACGAGTCAACATTCCTCCAATGCTAGAAAATATATGGATCTTGTATATATATACATCTTTTTTTTTCACTTTTTCTTTTTCTTTTATTTTTATCATTTTTTTAATATATATATATATATATATACAAAATATAAACTTTCATGGAACATCTAGCTTAAAATGTAGAGGAAAAGAATAATCAACTCTTAATCCAATACAATGTGCAAAATATGCATTTCAACCCCAAATAGCAATACCATTTAACTTTTTTTTTTTTACTTACCCCACACTTTGAAATAAACCACCCTATTGTCATATCATAAAACTCCATTCCTTAATGCAGGTATGATGATAATAAGAACATGTTAAGTTGAGAATTGTATTGATCAAACAATAAAAAGGTCAAAGGCTCAACTTGGCTCACTAAGGAAATCAATATTAAGGGAGGTCTTTTTAAGCTAAAGGGCTAACCTAATTTGCCTTCATCATTTTAAAACTTGAGATTAAATCATAATGTGAGTTCAATTAGTATGCAAAAGCAAACTCTAGAGATGCAAAATCATGAAGGTGCACACTTAAGAAAAGAAAATCAACTGATAATAATATCAAATTATGAGGCTCAAAACTCACACAGGTGGGTTCTCAAAGATTTATATGTCATAAATTACAGAATGTGAAAATTGATCCTGAATGAATTCAATTGCTCATTTCTATGCTGATACTAAAGTCTCAACTATAATGCTAAAATCACAAAAAAGATCAATAAGATTTTCAACAATTATACCATGCACAACAAACACAATAAACAAAATAAGAATTAAAGAAAAGCTTAAAGAATACCCCACACTTAGAATTTACATTGTCCTCAATGAAAAACAATAATAATAAAGAAAAAGAGTTAAAGGACAACCTGTCTTCCATCGTACCCTGGTGAGGCAAAACCCTAACTTTTCATCACAAACACAAAAGTTCAAAAACAAAGTACAATATATATAAAAATAAAATATCCAAATATAAAATGTTAACATTAAAACAAAAATGAAAAATAATAACAAAAATACACTAAACACAATAAAGCAAGGAACTCAAAATCTATGGAAAAGGCGGGTGTGAAGATGATGCAGCCGAGGGATGAAGACTCAAGATCTTAGCAAGGTTGCTGTTAATCTGATCCAACTGTTGCAAAACCTCAGCATGGTTATGGTCCACCTTGCCCTCCAGGGCCTCAATCCTAATAAGTACCTCTTGACTTTCCGAGATCGGAGCATCCTCATCTAGATCAAGAGAATCCGAGTCAGAATCTTCTTGAACCCGTGCTCTCTTCTGCCTGTCCCCCGGTGCCTCTGCCTCAGTTGAAGCCATCATATAAGCCCCTTTTCTGTGCACCACCATGTGCATCTTCTCTAGTGTAGCTAAATCCAAAGAGTCATTACCCGAAATTCTAGTCATGCGACTGGTACTCGGGTCAAAATCCTCAAGAAGGGCTACTTCTAATGTGGTAATCAACCCTCCAACACAAATTGCCCCCCTCCTTTTATTAGCCACAGTATCAAAAATATCGGCTAACCAATAGCCGGCACTAACAGGCACTACATTACAAGCATAATCCAGGAAAAATAGCTCACTCAATTCCACCACACCTGGGCTCTCTTTCCGAGCAAAGAATCCGCAAGACATAAAACAATGCAAATACCTCAAAGCGGAATTTCTTAATTTAGATGCTTTGGCCGATTTGGCCACATAGGTCCCCGAGCCTAATGCTCCCCAAGCAAATTGTTGTCTAAATTCTTTAGGTACCGACCTTTCCCCATGCTGATGGAAACCATATATAGCATTCAATTGTTCAATATTAAGCACAAATGATTTACCAAGCAATTTAAAACTCATTCTAGTGCAGATTTTTTTTATCATCTCTTTCAACCTTAAGAGATGTCAGAAATTCCAAAGTCAGCTCCTCAAACTGCAAAGGTAGCAAGGAAACTAGATTCTCCCACCCAAGGAATTGCACATAACGATAAAAATTAGTCCTAATTTGCAGAGCATCAAGTGATTCATCATTAACATACCTCGTCGGGAAAAAACCCCGAGCAAAAAGATTTGCTCTCTTCAAAGATGAAATTGATGAAGAGGAAGAAGCTCCTTCGGTTGTAGGCCTCTTCTTCTTGCGGTGTGAAACTATCTTTGTTCTTGGCATCTTGAGAAATCTGAAAAATTTAACACCAAAACTTGATTAAATCAAACTTTTATGAGCAAAGAAGAAGTTTTGATAAACTAATTCTAGTTTTGGTGAAGAAATTTGAGGTTTAATGGAGGATTTGGAGCTTGGAAGCACAAAGAATGGAGATTGCGAGAGAGAGAGAACGAGAGAGCGAGAGAGAGAACAAACAGGAAATTAGGGACTGAATGAGGAAAAAGGTGAAAGAATCATGTTTTTTAAAGTGAAAAAGTGAGAGACACGGCCAAGTTAGGGTGAACACGGCCGTGTCTTGTGTGTGTTGAGGGACACGGCCAGTGACTTGGCCGTGTCCCATGGGCGTGTCTGCTACTGGAAGAAGAGGTGCAAAATAAAAATCAAAGAGCAAATTGGTGAAGCTTGGCCGTGGCAAAGTTCCTTGGCCGTGTCACTCACTGTGACAAAGTGCAGAAACAAAACAAAAATTAAATTTGGAGAAGTCTTGGCTGTGTCCCATGTGACACGGCCAAGGGACACGGCCAAGCTCCTTGGCCGTGTCTCCTTCTGCCACTTTTATCTTTTAATTATATATATATATCACCAAATATCAAAGAAATTGCAAACCTCTTCTCCGATCAACCCTGAAACACATTAAAAAAATAAAAACCGATCAAAGCACCCATTCCATTTATTTAGACTAAACATAAAATTAAAACTTGCTAAATTTAAAATTACAACTATGAAGAATAAATGCAAACCGATGGGTTGCCTCCCATTTAGCGCTTCTTTAATGTCATATAGCTGGACATCATGCAAGGCCTAGGGATCATGGATCAAAGTGCTGTCAATGATCCTCACTTCTTGAAATCCTTCTTTATATGGCTTAACTCTCTGTCCATTTACTTTAAAAGTCTTATTGGTTCGAGAGTTAAGCAATTCAATAGCACCAGAAGGACATACCTTAGTTACCTCAAAAGGACCACTCCATCGAGATTTGAGTTTGCCTGGAAACAGACTGAGTCGAGAATTAAAAAGTAAAACTTTCATACCTGGACTCAATGTCTGTCGCACAATAAATCTGTCATGAAGTGCCTTAGTGCGATCCTTGTAAACTCTCGAGCTCTCATATGCCTTTGGGTTAAAGCATCTTTGAATCCCCTTCACTGGTTTCGCCCCCTCTTCTGAGGTCAGTTTCAGCTCCAATTTATCTAAGGAGTTTGTCTACAATACAACATCTGAAACAACTGCTTCAACACAATTAATTAAAGAACATTCCTCATATAAAGCAGTTGTAGGAATAGGAGAAGTGTTAAAAATAGAAAATTCAACAGTTTGTCCTAAGACAGTCATTGACAACTTACCATTTTTAACATCTATTAAGGTGTTGGTAGTAGCCATGAAAGGCCTACCCAGCAAAATAGTGTGTGCTAATGGTGCAGGGTTACTCCCTTCCATGTCAAGAACTATAAAATCCACAGGTACTATCAACCCTCCAACCTTAACTAACACATCTTCTATAACCCCTTTCGAGAATCTAAAAGATCTATCAGCTAATTGCAACACCATTTTTGTCGGTTTAAGTTCCCCTAGTTCTAATTCTTTATAAACAGAATAAGGAATCAAATTCACACTAGCTCCTAGATCACACATGCCATCAGTCCCCTTTCCATTCCCGACAGTAATTTGAATTATAAAGCTACCAGGATCCTTTAGCTTGGGAGGTAGTTTATGCTGCAGAACAGCGCTAGCTACCTCTGAAACTATCACCTTTTCATTCGGCTCATACCTCTTTTTCTTGGTGATCAGTTCTTTGAAGAATTTTGCATAAGCCGGCATGTTCTTTATTGCTTCCAGTAAGGGTAAGTTAATACTTACCTTAGATAGCATGTTGAAGATGTTAGAAAATTGCTTATCTGGTTTATCATCAAATTAGTATTCCACTGAAAGAATTGGTACTGGATTGCGCTCGCTGGCTCTCTTAAGTGGGAGGTCAGGCGATCGATCCGGGGAGGCGACTCCTTAGGGAGCCAAATAAATAAATTCCTGCTGGAGGGCCCATGAGGGCAGTCCAGTACTGTAACGGATTGCTGGGTTGAGGCCCAAGATCACTTGCCGGGTTGAGGGGAGACCCAAGATAACTTGCTGGGCTGAGGACCAAGATATCCGGGTCGTTACAGTTAAAAAGGCGCCTTTTTAACTGTAACGACCTGGATGTCTCAATCCTCAGCCCGGCAAGTTATCTTGGGCCATAACCCTCAACCCGGCAAGCGACCTTGGGCCTCAACCCAGCAATCCGTTACAGTACTAGACTACCCTCACGGGCCCTCCAGCAGGAATTTATTTATTTGGCTCCCTAAGGAGTCGCCTCCCCGGATCGAACACCTAACCTCTCACTTAAGAGAGCCAGCGAGCGCAATCCAGTACTAATTCTTCCAGTCTAAATGTAACATCCTCTGACAATTCTTACATAAAAACTATCAGAGAATGTCATGCGATATACTGTACGTGTCCCAATCAATTCATAGTAATAAAAGGTTCAAATAATAGTACAATTTGTATAATACAACACTTATAGGTCCAACATTTAGACCAATCTCCAATAATCCAAATACTAGTTACAAACCAAATAACTATCATAAGTTTATCAAATCAAATGATTATGTAATACATTCCTTTCTTTAATAATCATTCACTAGAATTCTCAAACTTCATCCTTTAAATACATATATTCCTTTCATATTTACAAATTTATATAATCTCTCAAATAACCAAACTAAATCACACATATATATATATATTATAATTTATGAGTACAATATACAAAAGATCTTTATATGTACTATAGGCAATTTCCTGAGATTCTTAATTCCACTTCTTAACTTGCTCCGATGTCCTGATACCTGCGTGTCAGAAAATAATTCTAACACGCTAAGCAAAGCTTAGTCGTGCTTGTATAAACATATTTTATCACTTAATATTAAAGAAAAATACTTATGAAAATATAATAATAACACTCAGTTTTATGACTTATTTCAACATATTAACTAATTTCAGTAACAAACCAATATAATATTCTGATTACACAAAATAATAGCTTTACCTTTATAAAAGTTATTAGACTATACAATACTTTCGATACTGCAACGTTAATTGTTAAGAATAATTTTATTTAAGACTTGCTTTCTCATTTGATAACATTGTTCACAATACGATTATTTAGTTTTTCAATAAATCTTACTTTTCAATTTCACATATAGGATACTTTCCTTCAATCTATAATTTTCAGCACTTAAATTTAGTACTATACTTTGGAGCACTTTGTATCTTATATCATTATATACACTTTCAATCATTACAACACTTATAAAGTTATTAATTAATTCAATACCTTGAGCATAACATTTTCATTCCGTGCATTAGAACTTTCACTTGTAAACATTAATATATATATTAATAATCACTTTTACACTGTAACACAGTAAGTCAATTTCAAGTAATTGACTTATATTATTATTTTGCATTTCTTCCATTATTCATAACTATCATGTTCACATATATTTTCCATTTAGTTATCTTCATTAAATATGCCCATACATACTAAACTTAGATCATAAGTTTGGATAACATGTTAGTGTAACACTCTTAATGCCACATTTCAAGAATGTATAATGGCAATTATGCCCACTATCACTGATAACACAATGTGTCCATTAATGGCACGCGGTGCCCACTATCACTATGGCTTTCCTTCCTCTGGTTCGCCATTCAATCCAAAACTAGATATAAAATTAGTATGATTTGGGAAATTCATTAATTTTGATTAACACTACATGGTTTATATCATTTCATTGGCACAATACTCTTATCAACATTTAGTATGATATATATTTGTCACTTATCTAAAGTTTATCACTCTTTTTCATGCGTTTAACACATACACATGAATTCTCAACACAAAAGTAAGAAACATAAACATATTAGCCTCATACTAGGCCCGTATATCACAAAATACAAGCCAAAAATATTATTTAGGTACCCCATGGTCGTGGCATCACAACCCTACGCCCGTGGGATACCAAATGAAGCTGTAACATAACTTTGAAGACCCTACGGTCATGGCCTTCAAGGGCCACGGTCTTGGCATTGAGACTTGCTCTGTTTTATCGAACTTTTTGAAGAAACAACATCACTTTCAATCCCACGATCATGGCACTCAATTGCCATGACCGTGGCATTGATTTTGGGACTGTTTTCGGAGTAATATCATGTATTATGCACTTTTAACTTCATTAAACACAAATATATTAAAGATCTAAGATAATAATGTATCAAACTCAAAGTTTTCATATCAAATATTTTATTAAAACTTCACTTAATCAAACTTTTAACCATTTCATATGGATAAAAATAATATCAAACCACTCAATTCTCATAAGGTTGAGTTAAGAATCAAAACCATCATATCAAAGTTATTTTTCACTCATTAATCCTTTTAATCAATACTTTCAAGAAATCTATCATTATACATAACTCAAACATTCAATTAAATCATTAAAACTCATAAAAATTCATATTTTTACAAAGTATAAATCAAAAGCACATACCTCTTCAAAATCCCTCTTTCTCTTTCTTTTTCTCTCTTTCCCTTTGATTACTTATTGATAATCTTGCCTTTTCTAGCTTATTCTTCTAAAAATCATGTGATTATCTCTTATTCCTTGATAAATTTGATGAAAGGAAGAAGAAATAGAGAGAAGATGGTGATGATGGTAGAAGGTGGCGTGGAAGATGGAGAGGAAATCAGAAATTTCCACACACATACACATATACACATATATATATATATAATATTTTTAATCAAGTGAGGGAATGCTCATAATAACTATGGTGCACCCTCATTCTTAACCGTTGATTCTAAATCGAGTTTTAATCTCGTAAAACAGTAAAAATAATCTCTTCAGTTAATTTTTGAGATATACAAGTTACTATTCTTTACGTATAGCATTTATCCACAATACTTTTGTCACTATACACTATTAATTTTTCAATATTAGTTAAAACGTTCCTGTTTAACATCTTGACCATTACACTGATCCTAATGTTGAAGAAGTAAATGGACCAATTTTAAGAATGTGTCATTGAAAAAATGCAGTATTTTTTAGGATTTACCATATTGGATTTCTCTTCTTATTACACACAATTTGGACATAATGCATATTGAGAAAAATGTATTGAAAATTTTTTCAATACTGTTATGAATATAGAAGGGAAAACTAAGAATAATGCAAAATTAAGGGAGGATTTGAAATGTTTCTATAAACAGAGAGAATCGGAAAAAAAATGCCTCAATAGGGAAATGTCCTAAAGCTTGTTACATGTTGGATAAACCTGGAAAGAAGATTATTTGTTAATGGTTAAAAAATATCAAATTTCTCTATGGGTATGCGTCAAATTTGGGTTGGTGTATTGATAAGAGAAAAATAAAAGTTTTTTGGAATGAAAAGTCACAATTATCATGTTTTTATGCAACAATTACTGTCCATTACATTTTGCGAGTTACTTCCAAATAACTTATGGCAAGGTTTGGCTAAAGTAAGCATTTTCTTTAAAAAACTTAATGGCATAAAGGTGAAAGTTTAAGACAAAAATTCTAATTATCCCTAGCAAATTGGAGCGAATATTTTCTCTAAGATTTTTTTATTTGATAGAACATCTTCTCATTCACTTGCCATACGAAGCATGCTTAACATGTCTTGTTCAATATAGGTGGATGTATCCATTTGAAAGGTACATTATAGATAAAATGTGCTAATTCTTTATATTTTTTTTTGTTTTAACATAGTTACTTTTAAGATTTGTCTTGCAATATTTTAACATGTATTTGCGACATTTGAAACTTAGTGTTAAAAACAAAGCAAGAGTTAAGAGGTCAATTTGTAATGCAGACATAGTTAAAGAAGCATCAACATTTCGTTCGTGTTACTTTGAGCCCCATATTTGCATACATGAGAGAAAGTACCTTATAATGATGATGGTGGTGTTGAGGCTAACATTAAAGGAATTTGTCAATATTTACTTGTCTGGGTTGATCGAAGACTAGGTGTTTGTTTGAATAAGAATACAAGTAATTGTCAAATATATTTTACTTTATTGTGTAAAGGTTCAGCCTTATGTCAAGTAAAATTATTTTAAAATAATGTGATCATCATGAATATTAATTTTGATATAATTATATATTCACTTAATTGAAATAACAATTTGTTTTAAGAATATGTTGAAGAATTATGACATGCCTACCTCAAAATCATGGAAGCCGAAGCTGATTACAATCTTAAAAAGAATCTCTCTGATTGGTTTGCGAATTATGTAAGTCATTTTTATCAAAAAAAAAAAATTAATGTGTTTATCCATAAATAATAATTTACTAAATAATGTGTCTTTTATATATGTATGTAGGCACAATATAATAATGTTTCCAATCCTATTATTAAGGATGTTGCATAAGAAGGACCATTACAAACTGTAAAATCATATCCTATGTATTTTGTCAATGGATTTAAGTTTTACACAGAATCGCATTGCTCGAGAAAATCAATAATTAACCGTGGACTATGTATAATGGGGTTCAATTACACGAAAGATGCATATGATTACTATGGTAGATTAACTGAAATTCTTACAGTAGAGTTTCCAACACTTTTGATAAAAAAAACTATCGTATTTAAGTGTGATTAGTTTGATCCAACTCCAAATGTTGGTACCAGAGTTCACAAACAATATAATTTGGTAGAAGTTAACCAAAGACGCAGATTCAATAAATATGTAATCATTCACACTTGCCATGCAAGCAACTCAAGTGACATATCTACCTTATCCTAGTTTAAGATGTGATAAAGTAGATTGGTTTGCAGTATGTAAGGTTAAAGCTAGACCCATTGTGGACATTGCAGAAATGGTTGAAAATGTAAATGTATTTGACACAGCCTTCCAAGAAGATGATCTAGACTTGTATGAAATTCAAACAAGTAATTTAGCTATGGGACTTGGATGACTAAATGATCCAAATGATGTGTTAATTGATTTGGAACTAATAGATACTGATAATGTAATAACCCAATTTTTAAATTATTTTAAAATAGTATTTAAATAATATAAATAGTTAATTTATATTATTTAGTAATCTACTATTAAATTTTTTTTAAAAAATATTATTATTATTATTTATATATATATATATATATGTATATGTATTTGAAAAAAAAGAAAAAGAGGGGATATTAATTGAAAGGAGAAGGGAGTTAATTAGGAGAGAGAAAGTCAAAGGAAGAGAGAGAGAGAGAGAGAGCCAGTCAGTTTTTCTTCGATCTATTGCCGTCCAGTGATCATTTTTTGATACCTCCAACACCATTAGAAAGTTCATCGTCCGGCGAGTCCAATGCCATCAAGATTGCCACCGTCCGACATCGGAGCAGCCCGCACTTGCTGGATGAAGTTGACATCTCTTGAGAGTTTCCGACAAAGATTTCGGCCGATTCCGACATTCTTTCTGGGCAAGGTTGACATTTTTGAAATTCTCTCTTTATAAGCTTTATTTCGGTATATTATTTATAAATTTTAGACCATTTTTGTATTTTGTTGAAATCTGGTAACCATTTTTCGGCGACGGCGATACTATTTCGGCTGAAAAAAATTTTAAAATATAATAAATAAATAATAAATAATAAATATATGTGATTAATGATAGATTAATTGAAGAGGTAGTTAATTAAAAATTTTAAAGTTAAATAAATTTAGAATATATATTTTTAATTAGTTATAATTAAATAAAAAATTATTAATTAGTTAAAAATTAAATGATAAATTTATTAAAATAAATAAATTAGTTATAATTATTTTTTATCAATTATAGTAAAATATTTAACATGTTAGATTAAATTAGATTATAATTTTATGTAAAGATTAAAATTTTAATTGATTATTTAAAATAACAATTATTTACATTTGTTAATTGATTTGAATTAATTTACTTATAATTATTATTTATCACTACCTAGAATTTATCAATTAAGTTTATATATAAATGTATGAAATTAGTTAATTAAATTGAAATTATTAATTATAAATAAATTGATTTGATTGTTAAATATTAAATATGTAAATTCATTATTAAATTTTAAATGATTAAATAAAATAGTTAAAGTATTATATTAAAGTTTTTAAACTAATACTTTTATGATTATAATAATAAAATTATTATTATCGTTACTATTATTATTACTTAATTTTAAATTTAATATTGGTTATTATAATTGAATTAGAGGTAAATAAATAATTATTTTATAATTGACCAATATTAATCTCTAAGTAAATAATATTATAAATGATTATTAGAAGTACTTAAAATAAAACATTGTTAAAGTAAACAAATTATAAATTATTATTAATATTGATTTAATTAATTATGGTTATTATTGTATTAGTGAGTTGTTGAGCATTGTGATGGCGGCCCAGATGGGGTAATTGGATTAATGATGATTGTCGTGAGATATTTAGAAGTGTTATTCATTGTTTTATTTCAGGGGAAATATTATAGTTATAGGAAAAACTCTGTCAAAATTTTGGCAGAATCTTTAGAGTCATCCATCCGTCCATATTCTAATAGTTTTTGCTATCATAAAAATATAATTTTCAAGTGTTTTTCCATCGTCAGTCCATACTTTAAGGAGAGTTATCGAGTTTCGTCTACTATGAGTTATATAGATTAATATAATACCCCGCTCCCCTAACTTACATTCATAGCTAAATTTGCATAAATGCATCGACTGCTAGTGTAATATATGCACATTTATTATTATAAGCTTAATGTGTATTGAATATGAGTTGATTTTGCTTGGTGCATATTCTCCGTGTTTGTTGAATAGGGTTAGGATGATATGGAGCCACACATGATTTGGGATTTGAGTTATGACTCAATGATATTATATATGTGTATGATGAGATTTGGACCGGTGTAACAGCGGGGGCATTCTCATGTTCAATGTTGTTTGTCAGTTGGATAGCGCTGCTCGACTAAAGTTGTGACGGTGGATCCTATGTATTGGAATTTAAGAGAAATGTGTGGACCAAGAGAGTAAGATAAGGGAATCAGCTCCCCTATTTGAGGTTTAATGTGACCCTATTAACTTACTCTTATCCTTGTATGATTATGTAATTTGTCTGCCTGGTTGTCATTGCATGAGCATTATTAGCATAGGAATAATGTATTATATTAATTGCTATATAACTCAATGAGTCAAACGCTCATTCCTATTCACCATTTTTCTCAGGTTGCAGGTTGAGCCTAAAAGTACTACTTATTCAGGTCATCTTGCCTTTCTTATCCCTCGACAAGAATTATTCAATTATTTATTTATTTCACCTTATTGTATTTTAGAACTCCATATGGTACTTATTTCATTATCTATCTTTTTATTTAAGTCTGTCGTTTAGTCAAATGTATTTATTAACCAATGTTTAATGATGAGATATTATATTAATAGTATAATATTAGTAGGCTTGTGGGCTTAGTTTGAGATAGTAATTGTTGTTACTATCTAGATTTCTCAGGAAATGAGCAGTCATACTGACGATGAATTTCAAAAGCCACGTGTTTTTCGATTCCCTAGTGCCAGTCATGTGCTATTGAGTTGGGTTATGACAGATATGCTAATTAAGAAGAGGCGAAAATAGATACAAAAACAGAGGAAGAAGTTAATGAGGAAACTAGGTACAACGACAATGAATAATTGCATTTGATTTTCTGATTTCTTTTTTAAACTTTGTTAAAACTAGCATATATTATATTTGTTGTTTAGATTTTGAAATGGTGATCTTCTTACTTAATAATAGATTAGTATATTCTTTGAGGATTTAAAATATTTGACCTAAGCCTACATGTAAGATAAATTTTTTATTTTATAACTTGCTTTTTAACTTTGTTATTATGGAGTTGCTGGATTTTCTACTTTATTTTTAAAACTTTGTTATTGTGGAGTTGTTATAAGTAATTGAGTTTTTAACTTAAATGATTAAATTGATTTCCTTATTGGATCATGTTATATGTTGTGTTAATGAATATCAAATAATATTGTGGCAAGGACTTCATCACCACAATCAAGTTCAAATACGCATGTTGTTTCGTCTAGCACCCCTTTACCTCTTCGGGAAATATCTCTCTCAACTAGCACTATTAATTTTGCTGCAGTGGTGGATGATAGTGGTCGTATATGGATTATTCTTAATGGTGACCTGTAATATTTTCATGTCATTCAATTGTTGTTTCATCTAGCACCCCTTTACCTCTTTGGGGGAAGATCTCTCTCACCTATAAATATTATATGCACAATTTATTTTTTAAGAAATTCATATAATATTATTTATAATTCGAAGGCACTTCAGAATGAATGTGAGCCTGCACCACATGAGTTGTTCTTACATACACATACGTGCAATCATGATGGTGAGATCTTTGTCGACCAACGTTCCAAGGAAATTAATGTAAGTTTTTTCAACATCAAATATACAAATCTTTTTATAAGATATGATAATTTTAATAAATTTTATATGATTGGTATTCTTTTTATTTTATTTAAAGATTGGGTTGTTAGTATTCATGAGCAACTATTCCAAAATTCTAAAAGTATTGACAAGTCACAACTTTTCTATGATGTTGTTGGTGGATCTACAAAAGGATGGATTTATGGACTTGGTTTGCAAACTTCTGCCTATTATGCATCTCCTTCAGCTCAGGGACTTCACATTTTTCACATTAGTCCGCACTCCAATATGAGATGGAGGCAATGAAATAGGAGGTCCAATCTCAATTTGATCATCAACTAGAGCATATGAAGAAGCAAATGATGGAGCAGATGCAGTCGTTGCAGTCACAACTAGCATTGATCCAACAATGTCAGTAGCCTCATCCCAATGACTCTTCATCATTTCCATAAACATCTTGTGATGATTTTTGATGGATATTTTTGGATTTCAGTGTTCTGATATGAGTATTATTAATATTTTAGGTACTTTTTATACTATTTAGTACACTATGGATGTTTTGTTGGTTTAGTACAATTTGATATTGTTGTTTTAGTTATGGATATTTTGGTACATTTTAAAAACATTCAATCAATTTAATTATATTGGTCTATATTTATTGTTATATTTTTCATATTTAATTACATTAATTTAAAAAAAATTAAAAATTACGATGAAAATTATAACCGTCACTAAATTACTTTAATATAAAATAGCGAAGGCTCATTAACGTCTCTCATTAGTGATAGAACACACGTCACCAAATGAGTCATAGTTTTTTAGTAGTTCTTAATGTAATGTTTAAAATTTTAAATACTAAACTTTTAATTTAATATTGATAATTGATAGTAAATAGTAATAAAAAATGGCATTGATAAGTGATATAAATAGTGAATCATAAAATTTATTGAAGAAATTATGTTTTTTTACGGTTTTACAGGACTAAATATCGAATTAGAATTAAAGAATAAGAAAGAAGGTGCACCATAGCTAAGATGAGAGTGGTCACACTAGATTAAACTATATATATATGTGGACAGGTGTGTGTATGTGTGGAAAATTCTTCTTCTTTCTTCTTTCATTTTCATCCACGCATATCATCACCTTCAGCACCAAAACTCCTCATTTCTTCCTTCTTTACAAAATTTTAGCCAAAATCTAAGAGAAAATCACATTTAGTTATAAGTTTTTAGAAGAATAAGCTGAAAAGGTTGAGATTATCAACAAGTGATTAAAGAAGAAAAGAGATTTTGAAAAAGGTTTTTCTTATGTATTTTAATTTGAAACTATCTGAATTTCTATAAATTTTATTGTTTGAATTGGTTGATTATGTTATCTTTAATGAGTTATTACTAAAAAGTATTTGATATAGACTCTTTCTATGTCAAAGAAACTAGTTTTCATTCATTTTTATCATATATTTGGATATATTGTGTTTAAATTATTTAGTGTTCGAAACACAGAATTTTGCCTAACACAACCAATTACACGGCCATGTAACTAGGCATATCAACGGTGGTGTATTTCAATATTAGAGACACGACCAGTAACACGCCTGCGTCATTAGGCGTGTCATAGCTATTGTGATGAAAGATAAATGACACGGCCAGTGACACGCCCATGTCATTAGTTATGTCATAGCTACTGTAATGCAAGTTAAATGATACAACCAGTGATATGCCCGTGTCGCTGGGCATGTCAAAGCTTCTATAAGAATGGGAAAATGACACGGTCATTGACACGCCCATGTCATTGGGCGTGTCACTTGAAGAAATTGCCCAAAATAATTTTTTCTTTTTCTTTCATCTGTAATTCCAACTGAAAAGATTATAAGTCCTCAAAGTATAATTTTTGAAATCAACCCTAACAAGTTGTGTAACGAATTTATTTTGAATAAATGATAAATATATGTGATACCAAGTGTTGATCAAAGAATTTTTCCATTGAAGTGCTATACATAATTTAATGTTAATTAAAAACTACTGAATTGCCCAAATCATACTGATTTTATATCTAACTTGGGATTGAATGGCTAGATGAAGGGAGGATATCTAAAGCGATAGTGGGCACTATGTGCCATCAATGGACACTCTGTGTCATCATATTCAGTGGGCATTCATTCCATAGTGGGCCATTGGCCAAATTTTATACAGTGGCCATTAAATTGCCAACAGTGACCTATTATCCAAATCTAGGATCTGAGTTCAGTGTGTATGGGCATAATTAAAGTAGTTATCTACATTGAAATCAATGTGTTATATGGTTATTGTTAAATTAACTAATTCTGAATTTAATTGTGTCAGTATTTTAAGTTCAATGAATTTATTAATTTCTTTATTTAAAGTTCTAAAAGTAAAAAATTTCATTATTTCTAAATCATTTTATGTATGGTTCTCTTTTCTTTAAATTTTCTTGCATATTGTAAATACATAAGCACCACTAAGTTTTGCTTAATGTGTTAGAACAATTTTCTGACGCGCAAATCAAACGAGAAGAGTTGAGACTGTAGAGTGAGAGATATACGTTCCTAGTCAATTGCATCACCAAGGTTCAAAGAATAATATTGTAAATATTGTATTCTGTATAGTTCACATAGCAATACTTTATAATTTGGTATGACAGTTGTATAAGTTTGAGAGTAGTTTGAGAATTATAATAATGTAAGTTAACAATAGGAGTTTTTTTTATAAATGAACAGATATATGTTTGTAATATAGGCATGATTATAATAGTTCTTTTGAAAGTTTAATAACTGCATTAATATATAGAAGTATATTGGTTTTATTTGTATAATACATATATAGACAAGTGTGAGTGTTTAGGTGACATCACCTATGTAGTTAAGTATATATAGACTATGTAGGGATGTTATATTTAGTGGTATCAGAACAGGTTTAGGCGATTCTAAGTTGTGGGTTAAAAGAAAAAAGAAGTATAACTGTCATTGCTATGTGAACTGTATAATTGAATAAATGTTTGATGCATTTGATTTTTAATGTTTAAAGGTATAAGATGGCCTCTGAATCCCATCAAGGTGCGGAGGAACATGCTGCGTCCTCACACAGTTAAGCTAGTGTGGGGAATCAGCAGCTATCAGAACCTTCTGTGGAATAAGTTCCCTTAGATCCTCAATTTGTGAGAAATATGGGGGAAGTTCTCAGACAAATTATAGGAGTTGCTCCTCCTACACAACCTCTATCGCCAGTGCCTCAAAGATCTCCATTGGAGAGAATTAGGACATTGGGAGTAGAAGATTTTAAAGCTCATGATACTGATGAGTCTTCAGTAGCGGAGTATTGGATGGAGAGGATTGTGAGAGTTTTTGATATCCTGCATTGCACTGATGAGGAAAGATTAAAGTGTGTAGTTTTCTTCTTGCAGGAATAAGCTTATGCTTGGTGGGATACAAAGCAGAAAGGTTTATCCACAAGTAGACTTACTTAGGTATTTTTCCAAGAAGAATTTAAAAAGAAATATATTAGTGAGATTTATTTAGAAGAGAAGCGAAGGGAGTTTTTGTATTTGAAGCAAAGGCAATCATCTATGTTCGAGTATGAGAGGTAGTTCATTCACCTCAGTAAATATTTTCCTGAGTTGGTTTCAACTGAAGAAGAGAAGTGTAAGCGATTTGAGCAGGGTTTGAACAGTCAAATCTAGATATATTTAGTAGAGATGAGGATTAAAGAGTTTTCCACTCTTGTTAATACGGAAGTTGCCATAGAAAATGAGATTAAATAAGAGCAGGGAAGAAGACAACAATCAAGAAGGGATTTTCTAGTGAACAACAACAAGGTGGAAAAAAAGATAGAGAAATATTCAAGCCCAAACTCAGAGGTCTGGTAGAGAAAGTGGAGCTAGTTTTCAAAGGTCTAGAGGTGGAAGGTTTAGAGTTGCTACAGGCTCATCTTCAAGGGCTATTACCACACCTTGTCAATATTATGGTAAGGACCATGCAAGTGAAGATTGTTGGTATAAAAAAGGGGCTTGTTTGAAATGTGGTTCTTTAGAACATAAAATTAGAGATTGCCCAACGATAAAAGAACTAGAAGTTGTTGAAGAACAAAGTTCTGTATAGAGGTCTCAGTCAAGCCGTAGGATAGGTAGAGGTGGTTAATCTAGTGTTAGTTAGTAGAGAGGATCTAAAATAGTGGATAGACCTCAGTCTCGCGACAGTACTCCAGCTAGAGCTTATGCCATGAAAACTGTGGAAGACCAGGATGCTCCTGATGTTGTAGTTGGTAAATTTTCTTTACTTGGTCTTGATATGTAAGAATTATTAGATCCTAGTTCTACACATTCTTATATATGTATAACTATAGCTTCAAGGAAGAGAATTTGTGTTGATAAACTTGATTATGAGAGAGAAGTTACTAATCCCTTAGGCCATAATATGAAGGTAAACAAAGTATACCAAAATTGTTCACTTAGAGTTCATGATGTAGAAGTTGTTGAAGAACAAAGTTTTGTACAGAGGTCTCAGTCAAGCCGTAGGACATGTAGAGGTGGTCAATCCAGTGTTAGTCAGTAGAAAGGATCTAAAATAGTGGATAGACCTCAGTCTCGCGACAGTGCTCCAGCTAGAGCTTATGCCATGAAAGCTGTGGAAGACCAGGATGCTCCTGATGTTGTAGTTGGTAAATTTTCTTTACTTGGTCTTGATTTGTATGAATTATTAGATCCTAGTTCTACACATTCTTATATTTGTACAACTACAACTTTAAGGAAGAGAATGTGTGTTGATAAACTTAATTATGAGATAGAAGTTACTAATCCCTTAGGCCATAATGTAAAGGTAAATAAAGTATATCAAAATTGTCCACTTAGAGTTCATGATGTAGAACTTCCTTCTAATTTGATTGAACTTCCATTCCATGACATTGATATAATCTTGGGAATGGATTGGTTGTTCAGACATCAATCAGTTATGGACTGCTATAGTAAAGTTGTGTCTTTTAAGATTTTGGGTTATGGTGAAATTGTAGTTCGAGGAGAAAAATAATTTTACCCTTCTAGTTTAATTTTTGCAACTAAAGCTAGAAGGTTAATTAGGAAGATGTGTGAGGTTTACCTTGCTTATGTTAATAATACACGACCTTCAAGCCAGGCTTTGGGAGACATACCTATAGTGAGTGAGTTTTTGGATATTTTCCTGAGAAATTACCTGGAATACCATCAGAGAGGGATGTAGAATTTGTTATTGATGTAGTTCCAGGTACGACACCAATTTCTATTTCACTTTATAGAATGGCACCTCCGGAATAAAAAGAGTTAAATGTGCAACTTCAGGAATTACTTGATAAGGGCTTTATTAGACCTAGTGTATCACCTTGGGGTGTACCGATTTTATTTGTGAAGAAGAAGGATGGTACTTTAAGATTAGGTATAGATTATCGACAGTTAAATAAAGTGACTATTAAGAATAAGTACCCGTTACCTAGGATTGATGTCTTGTTTAATCAGTTGAGGGGAGCGGGTGTTTTCTCTAAGATTGATATTAAATTGGGTTATTATCAGATGAAAATTAAAGAAGTAGATATTCCAAAAACAGCTTTCAAAACTCGATATGGACATTATGAATTTTTAGTTATGCCCTTTACTTTAACTAATGCTCCAACAACTTTTATGGAGTTGATGAAGTTTTCAAATCCTATTTAAATCAGTTCGTAGTTGTTTTCATTAATGACATATTAGTTTATTCCAGAAATAAAGGGAAGCATGATAAGCATTTGAGAATTATACTACAGACACTAAAGGAGAATCAATTGTATGCTACATTATCAAAATGCGATTTTTGGTTGACAAAAGTAGCATTTTTGGGTCATGTAATATCAGCTAATGGTATTCGTGTGGATCCTAGTAAAATTGAAACTATTTTGAATTGGTAGCCACCAAAGAATATAACAAAAGTCCGGAGTTTTCTTGGGTTAGCTGGTTACTATAGAAGATTTGTGCAAGGATTTTCGAAGATAGCACTTCCTTTAACTAAGCTCCTTAGAAAAGAAACTAAATTTGAGTTGATGCCCAGTGCCAAGCTAGTTTTGAACAATTGAAGGCTATGTTAACTGAAGCGCCTGTATTAACACAATCGACTCCAGATAAAGATTATGTTATTTATAGTGATGCTTCTCATCAGGGACACGATTATGTATTGATGCAAGAGGGTAAGGTAATTGCTTATGCTTCTAGACAATTAAAATATCATGAATTGAGTTACCCTACACATGATTTGGAGTTAGCTGCTATTGTATTTGCTCTTAAGATCTAGCGACATTACTTGTATGGCGAAAGGTGCTATAATTTCACTGACCATAAAAGTTTGAAATACTTGCCAATACAAAAAGAACTAAATTTAAGGCAAAGAAGATGGATGAAATTGATCAAGGATTATGATTGTATCATTGACTATCATCCTGGGAAAGCTAATGTGATAGCCAATGCTTTAAGTCGAAAGACTTTAGCAAGTATGCTGTATAAAAATATTGTAATACTATATGTATATATAAATTAAATAAAGTAAATGATATAATGTGTTATATTAGAAGAATTGAGGGTTGAACCATCCGTAAAGAAAAAAGTGATAGAAGCTCAAAAATAAAATCAAAAGTTGTTAAAAATTTTGAAACAAGTGCATAAAGGTGAAAAGTCAGATTATGTTGTGTTAGAAAATGGTGGATTGTATTATAGAGGTCGATTGTGTATACCTGATGTGAAGGAACTAAAGAACTGTATACTTGGTAAAGCTCATACTACTACATATACTGTACATCCCGAAAGCAATAAGATGTATCAGAATTTAAAGTCTCATTATTGGTAGCCTAGTATGAAGAGAGATATTACTGAATAAGTGACTCGATGTTTAGTGTGTCAATAAGTCAAATCAGAACATCAAGTTTCATTCGGTCTTTTGCAACCCATATCAATACCAGAATGGAAGTGGCATAGAATCACCATGAATTTTGTGATGGGTCGTCCGAACACCCAAAAGAAGCATGATACAATTTGGGTAATTGTTGATCGATTAACCAAATCAGCTCATTTTCTTCCCATTCGAGTTGATTATTCAATGGATAGATGATGCGTGCCGTTAATGCTATATGCAATTACCGCAAGTGCACGGGTCGCCCCAAGTAATATAGTAGTGAATGAGTTATCGTTCCTCAGGGGACAAGGCCAAGTACTAGTGCAAATCTTAATCGTTGTTTAGCGAATCAATAGTTGTGGGATGTGTTGTAACTAAAAACAATTAATTAATGATTGAAAGGAAATTAAATGTTGTGTACAAAAGAATTTATAATGATATTGATAGAACTATCCAGATATTGAATCCCCCTAGCCTCAATAATATTTATGAACAATCAAGTCAGTTAAATCATTCAATCAAATTGAGTTGGCATTCCTCTAATTTAGACTAAAACCTCTCTCGAATGAATTAATCCCTAATTACTAAGTAGAGTGCCGGAATCTCTTCTCAAAACACAATTAAATAGGTCATGCATTAAGAACAAGGAACTATAAACCAAAGGATCTTGTAGGTCTATCTCTAGTACCCCAATCAATCCTCAACCCTTATGAGTATTCAATTCACATCAAGCTTTCTCAAGTCAATAATATGAAAATAACAACCAATCAACAAGCATGCTATTATCAATTGGAAATATCAACAAGTATCATAAGAATAAAACAACTCAATTAACTGATTCAACTGAATATAATTGTTCAATTCATACAAATTGGCTAGGGTTCATCAACATCTAGATAGAGAAAGAATTAGTTCATATTCAAAACTGGGAAAACAGAGCAAGATAAATGAGTAAGAGAAACCAAACAATTCATAGTAGTGAATCTGTATTTCTTCACTTGAGCTCTTGATTCTTGGTTTAGGGCTTGTGTAAGATGTGAATCTTTCTTCAAATTCAACTCAACACCCTTCTCTTTGCTCCAGAAGATGGCTCCTCCTCTTCTTTCTTCTCTGTTTCCAGAAATGCTTCAGCAAAAACTGTTGTTCTTCTCCCCCTCTTCTCTTTTTATTTCCCTCCAAACCTCCAGCCCATACCTCCAACTCACTAAACCCCTCCATTGTCTACCACTTTCCCTTGGTTCATCACCCTTTTCCTTGATTTAGGCAAGCCCTCCTTTTCTTGTTCTTTCTTTTTGACAAAGGCCGGCTGTTGTCCCCCACTTATTCCCAATCAGTGCAAAGAATCTCACTTTTCGACGGGTGACACGACCACTGACACGCCCATGTCACTGGGCGTGTCATAGGCACTGTGATTCTGAATAAAGGGCACGCCCATTGACACGCCCGTGTCGCTGGGCGTGCCACAGCTACTGTAAGTCTGAATAAAAGGCACGTTCCTTGGCACGCCCGTGGTCCTGGGCGTGTGACAGCTACTGTGGGTTTGGATGAAAGGCACGTCCATTGACATGCCCGTGGTCCTGGGCGTGTCACAGCTACTGTGACTCTGGACATATGGCACGTCTGGTGACAAGCCCATGCAACTGGTCGTGTCATAGCCACTGAATGCAGTAACAATGGCACGTCTAATGACACGCCCGTGTTCATGGGCGTGTCCATTGACAGATTTTTCTCTTTTCTTCTACTTTCATCCGTAATTGCTCCAAAATGACCAAAAGCCTCAAATTATCGAGAATTCCTGCAATTAACCTTAAAATGCACTTTGAACAAACAAATCAAACTCAATTGGATAATAATCATGTTAAGAAATGGGAGTAAAATATCATTAATTGTGTACTTATCAAATTCCCCCACACTTGAGTTTTTGCTTGTCCTCAAGCAAACTAAATCACTGCAATAAGCAGAAATGATGGAATCCCTCTATGAAGAAAATAAAGTTTTGACAATGCTCGAATCGGATAACCTCACTTTCTCAACCAAAATAATTCACAATCATAACAGCTGAATCAAGAAGTTTCAAAATAAAAATTTCACATTCCTAAAACCTAAAAATCCAGAGTTAAAAATTTGAGCATAAAATTCCAGCAAATCCAAATGCCATGAACAAAGTACGAAAAACGTGAATTTTCTCTTAAGCACTCTAACCCTATTTTTATTTTTTTTTATTTATTATTTTTTTAATATATATTTTAAGGAGCCCGACTTGTTTGAACTGATACTAGCCTTTTGACGCGAAGGTAAACATTTGTGATGCCGACCCTCGGTTACTCAGCTAGAATCACCGTTCAAATGGCTACTAGCACTATTCATGATTCCAACTCATTTGTAATCAAAATCAGCGGAACAGGGAAAAATTTTCAAAGCTCCTTTAATTAGAATTATTTGTTTTTGTTAATTTTTTATTCAAGGGTTATAAACTTAAGGGTCGTACTAAGTCCGACTCAAGAATCTACGGAATTATATTATGCTCAAAAATGTAACTAAGGTTTTAAACTCTATTAATGTTCTAATTTCCATCAATCCACAACTTAACTATAGCCATTACAATCGATCCTCAGCAATTGATCGAAATTATTAAGTTATCCTCAACAAGAAATTGTCATTTAAGAAATCTCAAATTAGTTTAATATATAAAGGGAAATCACATCAAGTCAGACTTATCATAACAATTTAGCTTACTTAGCAGGCATTGATTGAGACAAATGAATCAAAAAAATGAAGTAGTAGAAATTTATTCAAGAAAGTACCTCTCCCCCTGACTTAAGTTGCACATTGTCCTCAATGTGCGCGCAAAACACGAAACAATGAAGAGAGAGAGAGAAAAACTGCCATTTTTATGTCCATGAGTGGATGAAAATGATTACGGTGCCGAGAGTGCGGTGAAGGAGGTTTTGCATCAAAATAATATTCTACAATGCACTCAAAACAAGGTTAATATATAAATAAAGAAAGGAAACAATGCTTAAAGAAAATAATAATAATAATAATAATAATCCAAAAGTAATTAAAAAGAAGAAAAACTAAAAAGCGTATTAAATAAGTAAAGAAATGAAAGACGACATAAAAATAAAATAAAATGTGGCTCCTGTGCAGGCTAGTCACTGCTGGTCTCATCATCATCAGAGACATCAACCTGTGGAGCAGGTTCCGGTGCAGGTGCAGGTGCAGGTGTCGGTGCACGGGCAGGTGGCTGATAGGGTGGAGGTGGTGGCTGTGAAGGGCGAAACCCCTGATATCGCCAGAATTCCAACATGGACTGCTCCAGCCACTGCCGCCTCAAGATCTCGTGATCCAGCTGGGCTTGGAAGTCTTCCTGCTGAATTAAGATCATATTCTGGTTTAGCTCGATATTATTTATCTTACCTTCAATCCGGCACATCTGACGCTCAAACTCTGTGGGTTTTTTGTCATCATCCCACTCCTCGTTAATTGACTGGCGCCAATCCCGGAATGCAGGAGGCTGGACAAAAGAAGGCCCAGCTGAAGAAGAAGGTGCAGCAGCAGCAGAGGGTCCAGCAGCAGAGGGTCCAGCAGGATAATCTGACGGTGGAGGTGGTGGTATATCGGAGGTAGGAGCAGAAGGAGCTGCCTCTGGTATATCTGAATCCATAGGAGCAGCCCGCAGCCCAGCTACCTTCTCCCTGTTCAACCTCTTCAGTGTGTCCATACCCAACAGCTTGGGCATACCATCCACCGTCATAGGGAGGCAACCATCTAAAACACCCAGCCGTTGAGCAAGTCTCGTGACATACATGCCACCATGTAGAGTACCTGAAGCTCCCTTCCTAGACTGCTCATAGAAGAAATGGGTGATGGAGTGGCCAACATTGCACCGGATCTTCTGCGTCATGCAGTGCAGAAAAAATAGATCCCTCAAGGTCACCACCCCTGTACTGCTCAGTCGGGCTGTAAGAGTGTGAACCAATAAATTATGCACCACCCGGCAGGGGAAAGAATCAAAGTTGGATGCCTTGGAGACCTTGGGCTGATATCTATCGGCATTGGGTGCAAAGTCATGCCAAATCCGAGGAGGAACAACCTCATACTTAGCAAAATCTGTAACACCCCTAAATCCCATATACGCACACTACATAATAATACAATGTAATATACGTACATGAAACATAGGAATGCTACGGATTTCTTAAACCATTTAACTTTTTAAAAGACACCAAACAATTTTTCTCTTTATACCATATAAGAAATGTGGTAGTTAACATGTAATAGAAAATAAAAAGGGATATAAACGTTTATTTGATACGCAGCGGAAATTATAAAATATTTACATATATTAAAACATCCAAGTTCAAGTTTACAATTACATATATATATATACATTAAAATCATTCCTTTACAAAATATACAGAAACTATACATAGTTGGCAGAACTGCTTTGATCTTTAAGTCCTAAAGCCAATCCTCAACGTCTAGACTCACTCTGTCTAGCGGAACTCTCGGGTTCTTCTCTAACACCTGCGCGATAAACCAAATCGCGCTAAGCCAACGGCTTAGTAAAACAACTACAATAACAATATGCTATGATGCAATACTCATGTCACTCAATCAAGTTCTATGCACAATTCAAGTAAGTAATTCACTTCAATTTATACCATAGTCATCATAGTTTATCAAACCACAATCATGTTTCATAACATCATATCTTAACTTTACTCATAAGTTTCATCAAACACTAGTCACGTTTAATCAAGCACAAGCGTTGGGCCCATAACAAATCTAATACATTATTCAAAGTTCAGAGTCCCTGTTTTGATTCAATATCAAAATCATCAAGCCCGTAGGCAATATATAAATATCACATCTCTATCCATGGATAGCGTAACAGACCCAGTCTCTTGGACCATCAACCCATTAACATGAGGAGATCCTCAACCCGGCTAGACTGTTACTAATTTTTCAATGGAAGTGGTTTACGGGTCTCCCATTTCACCATCATTCCATATTCATATTTTTCAACTGAAATCGGCTTACGGGCCATCCCATTTCACCTATCCAGTGATTCATATCATAATTTCCAATTGGAATCGGTTTACGGGCCATCCCATTTCACCTATCCAATGGTTCATAGGCATGCCATCAAATACAGGACTCTGAAAGTTGAATCAACATATTAGGCACATAATCATTTAATTTATCTCATTCTCAATTCATTTCTCATTTTACAATTCACAATCTATTAGGCATTCATGCCTCAATTATATCATCATAGCCAACCATTATGGCCTCACAACTCATACCATTCACATTTCCAATTTCATATCTCAAATCACATTAATTAATTCATCATAACCAATCACATTGCAATATCATAAAAGCAAACATGCCTTATCACAACATTCACATAACAATAATAATATGTTTCAACAATGCATTTATGTTCTCAACACTTTAATAAACACATATGTATATTAAGTTTCCACATCTCATAAATGAATGCAATGATGTAGTTTGTACTTACCTTAAGCACACTCACACAACTCTAAGCAATCCTTTCTTCCAAAGATCCTTCACTTCACAATTAGGGCAAACCACCTCTTCCAACACCTAATCCAAAACAATGATGCAACACATCAATTTCTATAACATTTCTCACTTATTAACCTTAGCTTAGACCTTTAGAACACTAAATAAAACTTAACAACCCTAAGCAAAGCCCACGGCCGTGGCCACCTCCAACCCCCACGGTCGTGGCTTTAGGAAGCATTCTGCCCAAAAGTGATCACCTCCCCCACGGCCATGGCTACCAAAAGGCCACGGGCGTGGGATCCCAAACGCTACTGCCCCTTTTCCAAAATCATGTTTTCTTCACTTTCAAAACCAACAAACACCAACAACTCAAAGATTAACAAAAATAACCAATCAAACATAACATAAACAACACTTACCAACTCAAACCCTAACACAACTTCAACATAACCACACCCAACACCATCACCAACTTAACTTCTCCTCTAACAAGCAATCTCAACACTTAACTTCACATCATAAACATCCTTAATCAAACCATCATCAAAACACAACTCAACTCAAGCAAGACTTCAAAAATAACAAGAGTAAACAAGAGAAAACTTACCAAATAATGAAATTCCTTGAAAAGCCAACTTGTAAATTTGAAAACTCCTTTCAATTTGAGCTTGAAATCATCAAAACCTTCAATTATTCTCTTGCTCTCTTGTCCCCTTTGTTGAGCCGGCCACACATGATAGAAAAGAGAAGAAAATGATAAGTCAACCTTACTTTTCTTCTTTTAATCTCCACCAAGCAATTCTTCAAGGAAAAATTACTAAAACACCCTTAACTATATAACTAAGCTCTTGTCTCTTATATGCCCATTTATGTAATTCCACAATAACAAAAGAAATATCTTCTTCCACTAAATCCAACACCTTGACTCTCCCTTTGACCAACTTATATGTCATATATATTACCATATACACAACATATACACTTCTCTCTAAACCCTAATTCCTTAACAACTTAACATATACAATTAATCCAAATGAACAACAATAACAACAACAACCAAACTTCTAGGGCACAAATAGGGATATTACAATTCTCCCCCTCTAAAAAGAAATTTCGTCCTCGAAATTACCTGAAATCAACTCTGAAACAACTGAGGATGCTGGTCTCACATAGCTTGCTCACTCTCCCAAGTTGCTTCTTCTCTTCCATGATTCTTCCATAACACTTTCACAAGTGGCACTCTTTTGTTCCTCAACTCTTTCACTTCATGTGCCAAAATAGCAATTGGCTAATCTTCGAATGTCAGATCCGGACTCACCTCGATAGATTCAACTGATAACACATGAGATGGGTCTGATCTGTATCTCCTTAACATAGAAACATGGAAGACATTATGAATCCGATCCAAATCAGGTGGTAGAGCAAGCCGATAAGCAACTGGTCCCACTCTTTCTAAAACTTCATATGGCCCAATGAAACGAGGACTCAACTTCCCTTTTCGACCAAATCTTAAGATCTTTTTCCAAGGAGACACCTTCAAAAATACTTTATCTCCCACCTTATATTCAATGTCTCTTCTCTTCAAATCCAAATAAGATTTTTGTCGATCTGAAGCTGCTCTCAATAGATCTCGAATCATTCTCACTTTTTCTTCAGTCTCCTTAATCAAATCAGGACCAATTATCTTACCTTCACCAGCTTCATTCCAACACAAAGGTGTCCTACACCTCCTCCCATATAATGCCTCGAATGGTGCCATATCAATGCTCGATTGATGACTGTTATTATAGGCAAACTCCACAAGTGGCAAGAATCCGTCCCAACTTCCAGAGAAGTCAGTAACACAACTTCTCAACATATCCTCGATAATCTGAATCACTCTCTCTGACTGCCCATCTGTCTGAGGATGGAAAGCAGTACTAAAGTGTAATCGAGAACCTAAAGCTCCATGCAAACTCTTCCAAAATCTCGAAGTGAACCTAGGATCTCGATCAGACACTAAAGAAATTGGGACTCCATGCAACTTCACAATCTCATGGATGTACAGCTCAGCCAACCCCTCAAGCGAATAATCCATCCGAACTGGAAGAAAATGAGCTGTCTTAGTCAGCCTATCGACAATCACCCAAATAGCATCATGCTTTCTTTGTGTCAAAGGCAAACCAGACACAAAGTCCATAGTCACTCTCTCCCACTTCCATTCAGGCACTGACAACGGTTGAAGCAACCCAGTTGGAACCTGATGTTCAGCTTTCACTCTCTGACATGTGAGACATTTAGACACAAAAGCTGCAATGTCTCTCTTCATACCGGGCCACCAATAATACTGTCTCAAATCATGGTACATCTTTGTACTGCCCGGATGCATAGCAAAAGCTGATTGGTATGCTTCTTCCAAAATAATCCTTCTCAAACTATCATCATCGGGTACACACAATTGGTTCTTAAACCACAAACTCCCATCAACTCCTATAACAAAATCCCGGCTCTCTTCCTGTTGACACTCTGAAACAATCTTCTAAATCTTTTTATCATTCAACTGAGCCTCCTTAATCTGATCTAACAGCACTGGCCCCACTTGCAATTGTGCCAACAATGCACCATCATCACAAAGTGTAAAGTTAGCATGCAACGCTCTCAATTCAACAAGCAACAAGAGCGAATAAGCAGTCAAACCTGCTAAAGACTTCCGACTTAAGGCATCTGCAACAACATTAGCCTTACCTGGATGATAATCTATCAAACAGTCGTAGTCTTTAATCAATTCCAACCATCGCCTCTGCCGAAGATTAAGCTCCTTCTGAACACCCAAATATTTCAAACTCTTGTGATCAGTGTAAATGAAACATTTCTCCCCAAACAGATAGTGGCGCCAAATCTTCAATGCAAACACAATGGCTGCCAATTCCAAATCATGGGTGGGGTAGTTAAGCTCATGCGGTTTCAATTGACGAGATGCATAAGCTATAACTTTACCTTCCTGCATCAGCACACATCCCAAACCACTATGTGAAGCATCACTATAGATCACATATGGTTTGCTTTCTACAGGTAAAGTTAAAACAGGCGCTTGAGTCAACATATCTCTCAACTGCTCAAAGCTAGCCTGACACTGATCCGTCCACACAAATTTCACTCCCTTACGAAGCAATCTGGTGAGTGGAGTAGCTATCAAAGAAAACCCTTTTACAAACCGCCGGTAATAGCCTGCCAAACCCAGAAAACTTCTAACCTCTGTCACAGACTTAGGTGGACTCCAATTTAAAATCGCTTCAACTTTGCTCGGATCAACTCTAATGCCTTCTGCTGAAACAATATGTCCGAGAAAAGCGACTTGATCCAACCAGAACTCACACTTCGACAATTTGGCAAATAACTACTTCTCTCTCAAAATCTGCAGCACAATCCACAGATGCATATCATGTTCCTCTTCATTCCGCGAATACACCAGTATATCATCGATGAAGACCACTACAAACTGATCCAAATAGGGCCTAAACACCCTATTCATCAAATCCATGAAAGCTGCAGGTGCATTCGTCAGACCAAAAGGCATAACTAGAAATTCATAATGCCCATACCTGGTCCGAAAAGCTGTCTTTGGAACATCTTCAGCTCTGACTCTCAGCTGATGGTACCCAGATCTCAGATCAATTTTAGAAAATACTGACGCTCCCTTCAATTGATCAAAGAGATCATCAATTCTAGGCAACGGATATTTATTCTTAATTGTCACCTTATTCAATTGCCTATAATCGATGCACAATCTCATGGTACCATCCTTCTTCTTTACAAAAAGCACAGGAGCTCCCCAAGGAGAAACACTGGGGCGAATGAATCCCTTATCCAACAACTCCTGTAATTGCACTTTCAACTCCCTCAATTCTGCTGGTGCCATTCTGTAAGGAGTAATGGAGATAGGAGTGGTACCAGGCAACAACTCAATACCGAACTCCACCTCCCTCTCAGGAGGCAATCCTGGCAACTCCTCTGGAAAAACATCTGAAAACTCCGAAACTGTGAGAATGCTATCAAGTTGAGAACCTATCACCCTGGTATCTAAAACATGAGCAAGATAGGCATCACACCCTTTTCTGATTAACTTCCTAGCTGAAACAGCTGAAATCAACAAAGATGATAACTGTCTCTGCTTACTCGATACCATCACAACTCTATCACCACTAGTTCTCAAAGTAACACACTTCTTCTTACAATCTACCACAGCTCCATGCCTAGATAGCCAATCCATACCTAAAATCAAATCATACTCTTTAAATGGCATCTCAATCAAATCACCAGGAAACTCTTCACCCTGCACCACAATTGCACATTCCCGGTGTACCTTACTAACAACCACACTATGCCCTAAAGGATTCGTTACCAACACATCAAATCCTAAGGATTCAGTATGCATTTCAGACACAGGCAATACTGATGCACTAATGTATGAATGTGTGGATCCAGGGTCAATCAAAGCAAGTACAGAAATGCCAAATAAAGAAAAAGTACCAGCAATGACAGCAGAAGCATCAGGCTGTCTCTGCATCACATAAACCCGCTGAGAAGGCCCAGCCTCACCTGGTCTGTCATCCCTGGGTGCTGATCCTCCTCTCTGACTATACCCAGATCTACCCCCTCGGCTAAAACCCCTGCTTCCTCGACCTCCTCTGCTAAAACTCTGCCGAGAAGCTGTAGATTCCACTGACCTCTGGTCCTGCAACTCAGGACACTCTCTAATGAAATGGTCAGGTGATCCACAACGAAAACATACTCCTGATCTACCAATCCTCTGACAATTACCCACATGAACCTTACCACAAAGCTCACATGCCGGCGGAGTGGATCTCTGCATAAAGGGAGTAGGTGCACTAGCCACAGAAGCTGTAGGTCTCGATCTCTGTCTCTGAAATTGCACTGACCTGCTAGCCGGCCTCTGACTCCTCCCAACTCTGGGAATAAAGCTCCCTCTGACCCTCTTCACTGATGAAGACCCTGCCTCAAACTGGGGCCTTCTCACTCTAACCTCCTCCTCAGAAGCAGCTGATGCTATGGCCTGGGCTCTCTCAACACTCCTAGCTGCTGCAACTAGCTGGGAGAAATCCTGATACCTGGAGCCAGCCACATGACACATAAGTGAGGGCCTCAATCCCTCCTCAAACCTCCTGCATCTGTCAATATCATCGGATATAATACCTCCCGCATAATGACTTAGCCGAATAAACTCCACCTCGTACTCAGTTACTGTCCGATGATCTTGTCTTAAACTCAAAAACTCCATTTTCTTCATATCTTTATACTCCCTAGGAGTATACTTCAACTCAAATTCTCTAAGGAAATCAGCATAGGTCAATGTGGGTGGATCATCAGTGGCATGTGGTACGGTCTTCCACCAGTCATATGCATCCTTTTGCAGTAATGACCTAGCATAATCAAACTTTTCCTCTGACGTGGCTTGCAACTGAATAAAGATTCTCTGCACTTTATCTAGCCACTGCTCTGCCACAGCTGGATCTATCGTACCCAGAAAATCCTCTGCCCCAAACTTCCTCAGTTTGTCATATTGTCTCACTGGTACCTGAGGCTGAGGTGGTGGTGGTGGCTGCTGCACTGGTGTTTGTCTCATTGCTTCCATCATATGCCTAAACCAGGCTAGAGGAACCTCATCACCTGCTGGTCTCCCAGATACCGAAGCAGGCACCTCACTAGCTACCTCCACTCTAGCACCCTCCCTACTCTCAACAGGGGCTATACTCTCTGCACTCTCCTCAACAGACTGACGTGAGTGAGGATCCATTACTACCTATATCTGCAAACACAACCGAATACACCTTATTAAAGATCAGAGGCTGCCAATACCAACATGTATTTTATTTAAAATAAACTTTATAATCAAAATATTCTTTTACTTTATAAGTTACCTAGGTTGAGAATCTCAAACCTAGGCTCTGATACCAAAACAATTGTAACACCCCTAAATCCCATATACGCACACTACATAATAATACAATGTAATATACGTACATGAAACATAGGAATGCTACGGATTTCTTAAACCATTTAACTTTTTAAAAGACACCAAACAATTTTTCTCTTTGTACCATATAAGAAATGTGGTAGTTAACATGTAATAGAAAATAAAAAGGGATATAAACGTTTATTTGATATGCAGCGGAAATTATAAAATATTTACATATATTAAAACATCCAAGTTCAAGTTTACAATTACATATATATATATATATACATTAAAATCATTCATTTACAAAATATACAGAAACTATACATGGTTGGCAGCACTGCTTTGATCTTTAAGTCCTAAAGCCAATCCTCAACGTCTAGACTCACTCTGTCTAGCGGAACTCTCGGGTTCTTCTCTAACACCTGCGCGATAAACCAAATCGCGCTAAGCCAACGGCTTAGTAAAACAACTACAATAACAATATGCTATGATGCAATACTCATGTCACTCAATCAAGTTCTATGCACAATTCAAGTAAGTAATTCACTTCAATTTATACCATAGTCATCATAGTTTATCAAACCACAATCATGTTTCATAACATCATATCTTAACTTTACTCATAAGTTTCATCAAACACTAGTCACGTTTAATCAAGCACAAGCGTTGGGCCCATAACAAATCTAATACATTATTCAAAGTTCAGAGTCCCTGTTTTGATTCAATATCAAAATCATCAAGCCCGTAGGCAATATATAAATATCACATCTCTATCCATGGATAGCGTAACAGACCCAGTCTCTTGGACCATCAACCCATTAACATGAGGAGATCCTCAACCCGGCTAGACTGTTACTAATTTTTCAATGGAAGTGGTTTACGGGTCTCCCATTTCACCATCATTCCATATTCACATTTTTCAACTGAAATCGGCTTACGGGCCATCCCATTTCACCTATCCAATGGTTCATAGGCATGCCATCAAATACAGGACTCTGAAAGTTGAATCAACATATTAGGCACATAATCATTTAATTTATCTCATTCTCAATTCATTTCTCATTTTACAATTCACAATCTATTAGGCATTCATGCCTCAATTATATCATCATAGCCAACCATTATGGCCTCACAACTCATACCATTCACATTTCCAATTTCATATCTCAAATCACATTAATTAATTCATCATAACCAATCACATTGCAATATCATAAAAGCAAACATGCCTTATCACAACATTCACATAACAATAATAATATGTTTCAACAATGCATTTATGTTCTCAACACTTTAATAAACACATATGTATATTAAGTTTCCACATCTCATAAATGAATGCAATGATGTAGTTTGTACTTACCTTAAGCACACTCACACAACTCTAAGCAATCCTTTCTTCCAAAGATCCTTCACTTCACAATTAGGGCAAACCACCTCTTCCAACACCTAATCCAAAACAATGATGCAACACATCAATTTCTATAACATTTCTCACTTATTAACCTTAGCTTAGACCTTTAGAACACTAAATAAAACTTAACAACCCTAAGCAAAGCCCACGGCCGTGGCCACCTCCAACCCCCACGGTCGTGGCTTTAGGAAGCATTCTGCCCAAAAGTGATCACCTCCCCCACGGCCATGGCTACCAAAAGGCCACGGGCGTGGGATCCCAAATGCTACTGCCCCTTTTCCAAAATCATGTTTTCTTCACTTTCAAAACCAACAAACACCAACAACTCAAAGATTAACAAAAATAACCAATCAAACATAACATAAACAACACTTACCAACTCAAACCCTAACACAACTTCAACATAACCACACCCAACACCATCACCAACTTAACTTCTCCTCTAACAAGCAATCTCAACACTTAACTTCACATCATAAACATCCTTAATCAAACCATCATCAAAACACAACTCAACTCAAGCAAGACTTCAAAAATAACAAGAGTAAACAAGAGAAAACTTACCAAATAATGAAATTCCTTGAAAAGCCAACTTGTAAATTTGAAAACTCCTTTCAATTTGAGCTTGAAATCATCAAAACCTTCAATTATTCTCTTGCTCTCTTGTCCCCTTTGTTGAGCCGGCCACACATGATAGAAAAGAGAAGAAAATGATAAGTCAACCTTACTTTTCTTCTTTTAATCTCCACCAAGCAATTCTTCAAGGAAAAATTACTAAAACACCCTTAACTATATAACTAAGCTCTTGTCTCTTATATGCCCATTTATGTAATTCCACAATAACAAAAGAAATATCTTCTTCCACTAAATCCAACACCTTGACTCTCCCTTTGACCAACTTATATGTCATATATATTACCATATACACAACATATACACTTCTCTCTAAACCCTAATTCCTTAACAACTTAACATATACAATTAATCCAAATGAACAACAACAACAACAACAACAACCAAACTTCTAGGGCACAAATAGGGATATTACAAAATCCACCTCGGCACTGAGATAATCGGTGGTCTGGACGTCCTCCTCTGTATACAACCCTAGATGTATCCCGAGGTCATTGATGCTCATGTTGAACCTCTGCCCTCCCAGTCTGAATTTAATGGTAGGCTCAGTAATGGTGAGCTTGGTCTTCTGGAACTGGAAAGTGCAGTAGAATTTCAGTGTAAGCTCTCGGTAGGAGGGCTCGTTGATTGAGAAGAGCTGACTCCACCCCGGTTGATCAATAATTTCTTTCACATCTGCAGCAATATTAACCAGCTCCATAGCCTCCCAGTCTAAGAACCGAGGCGCTGACCATTCTTTGTTACCGAACAGCTCGAAGCGTCGTCGTTCCTCGGTGTTTGAGAATTTGAGACACTTGTGTCCCGCCACGAATTTAGAAGTTGGGCGGGTAGCAGGTTGGCTGGAACTGCCCTCCCCTCGGGCCCGTTTGGCTGGAAGCTGAGAAGATGATTGCTTGCGAGGGCCCATTTTTTTTTTCGATTAACGCTCAATTAACCAAAAGCAATAAACCAACCCGAATGCCAGCACACTATAAAAACAATCTCCACCATAACAGCATTCTATCATAAACCACAAGTAACTAGGATTAATCAAACAATTTCAAAATCAACATATTATTCAATTTCAAACAACACAAAAGAGTGACGCAAATGATTATTCGATCATTTGATTAATCAGCATATTATTCAAAGCAATTCCAAAAGTAAATATATTCCAAATCAAAACGGAATTCAAAACGACAATCATTATAAATAATTAAACGCTATGAAAATTTGAAAAATTAAAAACACACCGGAAGAAAGCAAACAAATCAAATTTCATGGTAAACACAATAAAAACAAGGAATGTATATGAAAAAACGAAAGAAAAACGAAAGAAAATAAACAAAAATCGAAAAAAATTGAGATCCCGTACCTGTAAATTGCAAATCCGGGTGAAATGAGTAGTTCCAATGGAAAAACGAGAAATCACACGCAAAATACGCAAGCCGGGAGTGAAATCCCTCCAAAATCGAATGGGTGTGTGAATGCGCCGGTGAAAATGCCGAAAATTTGAGAGAAAACGAGAGAGAATGAGAGAAAATTTTGAATTTTTGAAAAAAATTCGCGTTGGCGCTATATATAAAAAACGTCGGCACGCCCAGTGACACGCCCGTGTTACTGGGCGTGCCCTAGGATAAAAAAAAGTCAGTTCGCGTGACACGCTCTTAGACACGGGCGTGTCGTTGGGCGTGTCACAGGTACTAAGTGAAAATGCAATTGACACGCCCATCAACACGGGCGTGCTTGTGGACGTGTCATAGAATCTGTGACACATATGCAAACAACACGCCCACTAATCTGGGCGTGTTCCTGGGGGCGTGCCTCCTTTCAAATTTTTGATTTTTTTTTTAAGATACACGTCCATGGACACGGTCGTGTCCATGGGCGTGTGATAGCCTCTGTTTGAAAAACATAATGACACGCCCATCAACACGGTCGTGTCCATGGGCGTGTTATAGCTACTGTCTGAAAAGATAATGACACGCCCACTGACATGGGCGTGTTCATGGACGTGTGATAGCTACTGCATGAAAAACGTAATGACACGCCTATTGACACGGGCGTGTCCATGGGCGTGTGCTCAATTTATTCTCCAAAAATCAAATTCTCTCTGCAACTTCAGATTAGGCAAAACAACAAACAACCATTCAATAAAAGAAAGATAAAATGACAACATAAACCAAAAACATAAAAAACGGTGGGTTGTCTCCCACCCAGCAATTCTTTAACGTCGTATTAGTTGGACGGTCGGACGAATGTCCCTAATCTTGGAGGTGTAAAACCTCCTTGAAGGCCTGTATTTCCCCTCCAAAATAAATTTTGAGCCTGTGCCCATTGACTTTAAAATCTCCTTTTTCCGGGTGGCTTATTTCAACCACTCCGTAAGGGAAAACTTCCTTGACAGTAAAAGGACCGGACCATCGAGATTTCAACTTACCTGGAAAGAGTCGAAGCCTTGAATTATACAGCAATACCTGATCTCCTGCTTGAAACTCTTTCTGTTTCTTGATGTGAGCATCATGCCATCTCTTGGTACGTTCCTTGTACATTCTTGCATTGTCATAAGCTTGCAACCTCCACTCATCTAATTCATTTACCTGCAAATTTCTCCTTTCACCTGCACATGCTAGATCAAGGTTAATCTGTTTTATTGCCCAATATGCATGATGTTCTATTTCAACAGGTAAATGGCAAGCTTTTCCATATACCAATCTGAATGGTGTAGTGCCTAAAGGAGTTTTAAATGAAGTTCTAAAAGCCCATAGAGCATTGTCCAATTGCTTGGACCAATCCTTTCGGGATCGCTCAACAGTCTTTTCTAGAATTCGTTTGATTTCCCTATTCGTGTTTTCGACTTGGCCACTGGTTTGGGGGTGATAGGGAGTAGCAAACCTATGTGTAACTCCTAATCTTTTCAAAACCTTTTCAAGCTGAGTGTTACAAAAGTGAGTACTCCTATCACTGATGATTGCTTTTGGTGTACCAAATCGAGAAAATAACTTCTTCAAAAATTGCACTACAACCCTAGCATCATTGGTTGCCAAAGCTTGGGCTTCAGGCCATTTAGACACATAATCTATAGCTACCATAATGTATTTGTTGCCAAAAGAGTTGGGAAATGGTCCCATAAAATTAATTCCCTAAACATCAAAAATTTCACAAACTAGAATCCCATTTTGGGGCATCTCATCACGAGATGAAATGTTTCCAGCCCTTTGGCATCGATCACAGCGGTTTACAAAATCGTAGCTATCCTTAAACAAAGTGGGCCAATAAAATCCTGATTCTAGTACCTTCTGAGCAGTTCTATTGGCTCCCATATGACCACCAGCTGGTCCGGCATGACATTGACTAAGGATGTTCATTGTTTCGGGCCATGCCACACAGCGTCGGATCATGTGATCCTTACATAATTTGAACAAAAAGGGATCCTCCCAAAAATAATACTTTAGGTCAGAAAAGAATTTCTTCTTTGCTTGATATGTTAAGTCCTTAGGGAGTTCCCTAACAGCTAAATAATTTGCAAAATCTGCAAACCAAGGTGTTTCACAATTTAAATCACTTACCACACTTACCATGGCGTACAGCTGTTCATCGGGGAAGTGATCATCAATGTCCCCTTCTTCAAGTCTCTCTAAGGTTGGATTCTCCAAGCGAGAGAGATGATCTGCTGCAAGATTTTCGGCTCCCTTTTTATCTTGAATCGTTAAGTCAAATTCCTGCAACAACAAAACCCATCGGATTAGTCTAGGTTTAGCATCAACTTTTGCGAATAAATACCTTAAAGCTGAATGGTCTGTATAAACAATCACCCTTGACAAGATTAGATATGATCTAAACTTGTCAAAGGCAAAAACCACAGCTAGCAGCTCTTTCTCTGTAGTTGTGTAATTGGCTTGAACTGCGTTTAAGGTCTTGCTCGCATAGTAGATAGGCTGAAAGTATTTCTCTTTGCGTTGACCCAAGACTGCTCCTACTGCAAAGTCACTTGCATCACACATCAGTTCAAATGGTAGATTCCAATTAGGAGCCACCATGATTGGAGCATGGGTCAATTTCTCCTTTAGGGTCGTGAATGCTCTCAGACATTCCTCATCAAAAACAAAGTCGACATCCTTCTCAAGGAGTCTTGTCAATGGACGGGCTATCTTAGAGAAATCTCGAATGAACCTTCGATAGAAACCCGCATGCCCTAGGAAACTTCTGATGGCTTTCACAGATGTGGGTGGTGGTAACTTCTCAATTATGTCTATCTTTGCCCGATCCACCTCAATGCCCGTGCTTGAAATCTTGTGTCCCAACACGATTCCCTCTTGAACCATGAAATGACACTTTTCCCAATTAAGCACCAAATTGGTTTCCCCACATCTCATCAAAACCCTTTCAAGGTTTTCCAGACATTTTTCAAATGAGCTGCCATAGACCGAGAAATCATCCATAAACACCTCCATAATATCTTCTATTAGCTCATCAAAGATTGCTATCATGCACCTTTAGAAAGTTGCTGGTGCATTACACAACCCAAATGGCATTCTTCGATATGCAAATGTCCCATATGGGCAGGTGAATGTAGTTTTCTCTTGGTCTTCCGGTGCAATAGGAATTTGGAAATAGCCTGAAAGGCCATCCAAAAAACAGTAGTACTCATGGCCGGATAACCTCTCCAACATCCGATCAATGAAGGGTAAAGGAAAGTGATCCTTTCTAGTTGCATCATTCAACTTTCTGTAGTCAATGCAAACCCTCCAACCGGTAACTGTTCTTGTTGGAATCAGCTCATCATTTTCGTTAGGGATCACAGTCATCCCTCCTTTCTTCGGTACTACTTGAACTGGGCTCACCCAAGAACTATCCGAGATCGGATATATAATTCCTGCATCAAGTAGTTTTATCACTTCAGCCTTCACAACATCTTTCATCTTTGGGTTTAGTCTCCTCTGCGGTTGCACTACTGGCTTGAATTCGTCCTCCATCAGTATCTTGTGAGTGCAATAGGATGGACTAATACCCTTGATATCTGCTATCTTCCAAGCTATCACTTGCTTATGTTTCTGCAACAACTGGATGAGTTTTTCTTTCTGCTTAGAAGATAGGTGGGAGCTCAGAATTATTGGCAATTTCTTTTCCTCTGCCAGAAACCCATACTCAAGGTGATCCGGAAGAGATTTCAGTTCCAAGTTGGGTGGATCAATCACCGATGGTTTTGGCTTTTCTTCCTTGGGCATCTCAATGGTCTCATATGCCCTGCATTTGAATGATTTGCTTGCTTCAAGAAAAGCAAGCTGCTCCATTGCTTCTTGACCCTCAATATTTTCCTGCAATAAACACAACTCAAGGGGATCCTTGGAAACAATGTTAGTTAAACAATTTACGGTTTCATGCTCAACAACATCATTGCATGATTCCGCCTCATCAAGTGAAAGTGAATGTTTCATGGCATCATGTATCCTAAAAATAACTTGCTCATCACCCACTCTCAAAGTCAATGTGCCGTCATGAACATCAATAAGGGCACGGGCTGTATTTAAAAATGGCCTACCAAGAATAAGCGAAACATCTGCATCCTCATCAATATCAATGACAACAAAATCATTGGGGAAAATGAAATCCCCGACTTTTACCAACACATCTTCTATTATGCCACGAGGGTGGACTACCGATTTATCGGCAAGTTGGATGGTCATGAGTGTTGGTTTAGGTTTACCAATGCCTAGCTCTTTAAACATTTTATAGGGCATAACACTTATGCTAGCCCCCAAGTCAGCTAATGCACTTTTAACCTCAAGATTACCTATAAAACATGGAATGGTAAAACTACCTGGATCTTTTAATTTCTTAGGTAACCTTCTTTGCAAAATTGCTGAACTCTTCTCAGATAAATGCACTAAAGACACTTCCTCAAGTTTCCTTTTGTTAGAAAGGATATCTTTTAAAAATTTAGCATACTTAGGCATTTGTGACAAAGCTTCAGCAAATGGAATGTTAATATGCAATTGTTTAAATAGTTCAAGAAACTTACCGAACTGAGCATCAATCTTGTCCTTGTTCAACCTTGCCGGATAGGGTACTCTAGGTCGGTATTCCTTCAAATTGGGGCTGCTTTCTTGTGGCTGCTTCCCTCTCTCACTTTCAGTTGCAGCTTTCTCTCCCGAAGTGACAGGAGGATCATCTTCTTTTTCATTTTCTTGTATTTCAGCCCTTTTATTTTCCACACTTCCCTTGATCTCTTTTCCACTCCTTAGTGTAATTGCCTTTAGTTGTTCTTTAGGATTTGCCTCAGTGTTGCTAGGTAAACTTTCTTGTGGTCTCTCACTGAGCAATTTGGCAATTTGCCCCACCTGATTCTCCAAATTGTGAATGGAGGCTTGTTGATTTCTAAGGGTGGTTTCAGTTGATTGAAATCTGGTTTCAGAAGCTGCTATAAATTTCTCCATCATGTCCTCCAAACTACTCTTTCTTGGAAGGGCAGCTTGTTGATGTTGGGGTGGCTGGAATCCAGGGGGAGGTCTTGGATTATTTTGATTGTTCCATGAGAAATTTGGATGATTCCTCCACCCTGGATTGTATGTGTTGCTGTATGGATTATTCTGTTGTTGCCTTGGCATATTCCCAACATAATCTACCTGCTCTTGCTTAGCAAACATGTTGCCACTTTGGCAATCTTGACTTTGATGTCCACCCCCACACCATTCACAAGACACCACTTGCATTACCTTCCCAGAAGAAGAGGCCAAAGAATCAAATCTCTTATTCAATGCTTCCAATTGGGCTGTTAAGGCCACCACCGGGTCTACTTGGTGTGAACCCATGACTTTCAGCTTTCCTTGCTCTCTTGGGGCTTGCCACTGATAATTGGTGATTGCCATATCTTCAATTAAATCTCTTGCTTGTTCAGGTGTTTTGTTGTTTATGGTACCACCAGCTGCTGCATTAATGGAAAACTCAATCCATTGTAAAATGTTTGAATTTGAAACCATAGTGGAAGCCCATGATGAGGACACCTTCTCAGCAAATCTTTAAATCTTTCCCAGGCATCATAAAGAGTCTCACCATCTAGCTGCAAAAAGGCTGAGATATCATTCCTTAACTTAGCAGTTTTTGATGGTGGGAAGTATTTTTCTAAGAACTTCTCTGCTAATTGATCCCAGGTGGTAAAAGTTCCTGGAGGAAAAGATTTCAGCCACTTCTTTGGTCTATCTCTAAGAGAAAATGGGAACAACCTCAGCCTAATTGCATCCTCTGAGACATTGTTTATCTTAAATGTGTCACAAATCTCCAGAAAATTCTCAAGATGTGCATTAGGAACTTCATCAGGAAACCCATCGAATTGACAAGTCTGCTGCACCATTTGAATGACATTCGCCTTAATTTCGAAGTTGTTTGCAGCAACTGTCGGCCTCCGGATACTAGATTCAGCCCCATTCAAATTGGGCTTAGCAAACTCCTGCATTGTTCTTGGTCTAGCTCCTTCCATCACTTCGAATACTTCTTCTTGTTCTATCTCCAGATTTATTCCTGAACTTACGTCTTCCAGATCTACCTCCTCTTCTTCCTTTTGCTTTCTCCTCAACGTTCTTTCGAGCTCAGGGTCTAACTCCAGTAGTTGGGATGAGCTAGATCTGGTCATAAACAATAAGAAATACCTACAATGATAGTAAACCAGCAAGAACTAATATTAAAAACGATTAAAAATAAAACTAAATCAACAATCTTAATTATATTACTAATATTGAAACCGTTGTCCCCGGCAGCAGCGCCAAAAACTTGATGCATGCCGTTAATGCTATATGCAATTACCGCAAGTGCACGGGTCGCCCCAAGTAATATAGTAGTGAATGAGTTATCGTTCCTCAGGGGACAAGGCCAAGTACTAGTACAAATCTTTATCGTTGTTTAGCGAATCAATAGTTGTGGGATGTGTTGTAACTAAAAACAATTAATTAATTATTGAAAGGAAATTAAATGCTGTGTACAAAAGAATTTATAATGATATTGATAGAACTATCCAGATATTGAATCCCCCTAGTCTCAATAATATTTATGAACAATCAAGTCAGTTAAATCATTCAATCGAATTGAGTTGGCATTCCTCTAATTTAGACTAAAACCTCTCTCGAACGAATTAATCCCTAATTACTAAGTAGAGTGCCGGAATCTCTTCTCAAAACACAATTAAATAGGTCATGCATTAAGAACAAGGAACTATAAACCAAAGGATCTTGTAGGTCTATCTCTAGTACCCCAATCAATCCTCAACCCTTATGAGTATTCAATTCACATCAAGCTTTCTCAAGTCAATAATATGAAAATAACAACCAATCAACAAGCATGCTATTATCAATTGGAAATATCAACAAGTATCATAAGAATAAAACAACTCAATTAACTGATTCAACTGAATATAATTGTTCAATTCATACAAATTGGCTAGGGTTCATCAACATCTAGATAGAGAAAGAATTAGTTCATATTCAAAACTGGGAAAACAGAGCAAGATAAATGAGTAAGAGAAACCAAACAATTCATAGTAGTGAATCTGTATTTCTTCACTTGAGCTCTTGATTCTTGGTTTAGGGCTTGTGTAAGATGTGAATCTTTCTTCAAATTCAACTCAACACCCTTCTCTTTGCTCCAGCAGATGGCTCCTCCTCTTCTTTCTTCTCTGTTTCCAGAAATGCTTCAGCAAAAACTGCTGTTCTTCTCCCCCTCTTCTCTTTTTATTTCCCTCCAAACCTCCAGCCCATACCTCCAGCTCACTAAACCCCTCCATTGTCTACCACTTTCCCTTGGTTCATCACCCTTTTCCTTGATTTAGGCAAGCCCTCCTTTTCTTGTTCTTTCTTTTTGACAAAGGCCAGCTGTTGTCCCCCACTTATTCCCCAATCAGTGCAAAGAATCTCACTTTTCGACGGGCGACACGACCACTGACATGCCCATGTCACTGGGCGTGTCATAGGCACTGTGATTCTGAATAAAGGGCATGCCCATTGACACGCCCGTGTTGCTGGGCGTGCCACAGCTACTGTAAGTCTGAATAAAAGGCACGTTCCTTGGCACGCCCGTGGTCTTGGGCGTTTGACAGCTACTGTGGGTTTGGATGAAAGGCACGTCCATTGACATGCCCGTGGTCCTGGGCGTGTCACAGCTACTGTGACTCTGGACATATGGCACGTCTGGTGACACGCCCATGCAACTGGTCGTGTCATAGCCACTGAATGCAGTAACAATGGCACGTCTAATGACACGCCCGTGTTCACGGGCGTGTCCATTGACAGATTTTTCTCTTTTCTTCTACTTTCATCCGTAATTGCTCCAAAATGACCAAAAGCCTCAAATTATCGAGAATTCCTGCAATTAACCTTAAAATGCACTTTGAACAAACAAATCAAACTCAATTGGATAATAATCATGTTAAGAAATGGGAGTAAAATATCATTAATTGTGTACTTATCAATAGACTTGCTGAATTGTATATTAATGAGATAGTTAGGCTTCATAGAGTACCAATGTCTATTATTTCATATCGAGACCCTCGCTTTACTTCAAAATTTTGGAAAAGTTTTCAGAAAGTATTGGGTACTCTACTCCATTTTAGCACTGCTTTTCATCTACAGATTGATGGTCAATCGGAAAGGGTGATACACGTACTTGAGGATATGCTTAGAAGTTGTGCAATCGATTTTGAAGGTAGCTGGGATAGATATTTACCTTTAGTAGAATTTACCTATAACAACAGTTATCAAACGAGTATTAGAATGGCTCCATACGAAGCACTCTATGGAAGGAAGTGTAGAACTCCATTGTGTTGGGTGGAATTGAATGAGAGCAAACTTGTGAGACCTAATCTCATAAAGCAAACTGAAGACAAAGTGAAGCTTATAAGGAATCGATTACAAATTGCAATGGATAGACAAAAATCTTATGCAGATTTGAAACGGCGTGATATTGAATATAATGTGGGAGATAAGGTATTTTTGAAAGTATCACCATGGAAGAAGGTTCTTCGCTTTGGAAAGAAAGGTAAACTAAGTCCTAGGTTTATTGGACCATATGAAATATTCGAACGTATATGTCCAGTAGCTTATATGCTAACTTTGCCTCTGGAATTGGCTAAGATTCATAATATATTCCATGTGTCGATGCTTAGACGATATAGATCAGATCCTTCACATGTGATCCAAACTGAGTCCATTGAAATTTAGCCAGATTTGAATTATGAAGAAGAACCAGTGGCTATCTTAGCTCATGAAATAAAGGAGTTGCGTAATAAGTGCATTTCATTAGTGAAAGCATTATGGAGGAATCATTCGATAGAGGAAGCCACTTGGAAAAGTGAAGAGACAATAAAACAACAATACCCTCAATTATTTCAAGCGAATATAACAGGTAAATTTCGAGGATGAAATTTTTTTTAGTGAGGGAGAATTGTAATGTTTAAAATTTTAAATACTAAACTTTTAATTTAATATTAATAATTGATAGTGAATAGTAATAAAAGTGGCATAGATAAGTGATATAAATAGTGAATCATAAAATTTATAGAAGAAATTATGTATTTTTAAGGTTTTACGAGACTAAAAATCGAATTAGAATCAAAGGATAAGAAAGAAGGTGCACCATCACTAAGATGAGAGTGGCCACACTAGATTAAACTATATATATATGTGGACAGATGTGTGTATGTGTGGAAACTTCTTCTTCTTTCTTCTTTCATCTTCATCCATGCATATCATCACCTTTATCACCAAAACTCCTCCTGTCTTCCTTCTTTACAAAACTTTAGCCAAAATCTAAGAGGAAATCACATTTAATTATAAGTTTTTACAAGAATAAGCTGAAAAAGTTGAGATTATCAACAAGTGATTAAAGAAAAAAAGAGATTTTGAAAGAGGTATGTGTTTATGTATATTGATTTGCAACTATCTGAATTTCTATAAATTTTATTATTTGAATTGGTTGATTAAGTTATCTTTAATGAGTTATTACTAAAAAGTATTTGATATAGACTCTTTCTATGTCAAAGAAACTAGTTTTCATTTATTTTTATCATATATTTGGAAATATTGTGTTTAAATTATTGAGTGTTCAAAACACAAAATTTTGCCTGACACAGCCAGTGACATGGCCATATCACTGGGCGTGTCAATGATGTTATGTTTCAATATTTTGATTCTATTAATGATGCTAACATGGCCGTTTCAAAAGCTTAGTGATACAAACTTTGATAACAATAAAAAAAATCAAATGCAATGCCAATGCACAATGCATATGGATATCGCATCATTCCATTTTCTCATACTTTCAATTATTTCACAATTCTCAATTCTCATAAAACAAACACAAACATGGGCCCAAAGATAACTAATATGCTATTCAAATTCCAAAGTTATTGTTTTGGCCGATAATGACACCATGTGTCTAGCCCCGTAGGCAATATATCAATGTAATAATCCAACTAGGCCTGAGCTTATGACCCGGTCATTTCACCCAGCCTAACTTCAAGAATTTATTTTTGAGGCTTACGACCCGGTCATTTCACCTCATAAATATTTTCATAGTGACACCCAGTGTCTAGCCCGTAGGCAAATCATAGGCATGCCGCCAAACACAAAACTCTGAAAATTGAATCATACTGGGCACACAATTTATTCATATTTCTCATTTATATCGATATCAATTCATTTCATTATGTTTTCACATATCTCATTACATTATACCACATTACCCAATTACCTTGGGTATTTCAACATAATTCGCATATTTCTCATTTTACACAATTTAGCCATTATTAATAGCTTTTCATAATGCATTTAACTCATATATGACTTTACAAATGTCTTAACACATTATTCATACATAACTAATGTATTCAAAGTTTGTATTTACCTCTAAAAGCAACAAACACCACTTTCAACCTCCTCTTCCAAGATATCCCTCAATACTTGGATTGGGTAACTCAAGTTTCTTCAAAGAATAAACCAAATGTGATTATAAATAATCACAAAGTGATACACTTATAGGTATAAATAAAATCTCTCAACACAAGGATAAAATACACAAAGAAAAATAAGGAAAAGAACTATCTATGACAAACTCTACACATGACACGCTCAACAACATGGGCGTGTCAATGACCATGCCCTAAACCCACAACACAGAAGCTTTGACACGCTCAGTGACATGGGCGTGACACTGCACGTGCCAATACTACAATAACACAGTAGCTATGACACGCTTAGTGACATGGGCGTGTCACTGCACGTGTCAATACTACAACATCACAGAAGTTGTGATATGCTTAGTGACATGGGCGTGTCACTGCTCGTGTCACCAACACTGAAAATAGAACCATCAACACGCCCAAAGACATGGTCGTGTCACCGGGCGTGTTAGGCCAAAATTCTGATATCCACACATAATTATCACATTCAACTATTATCTTTCATTAACCATTTAATTACTATTTTAATAATTAAAATATCATTTAACCAAGTTAAATGTTGACTTACATATATATTATGTATATCTACATATATATGTCATATACACATTTTTCCTTTTTCACTTAATTATATATATATACTTTTTAAATCATTTATTTAATTTTCAAAATTTAATATTTTCAAAAATTTTGGGATATTATAATTCTCCCCCTCTACAAATAAATTTCATCCTCAAAATTACCTGCTCTCAAGTCTGAAACAACTGGGGATACTGATTTCGCATCATCCGCTCACTCTCCCATGTTGCCTCTTTAGTAGTGTGATTCTTCCAAAGAACTTTCACAAGTGGAACCTTCTTATTTCTCAACTCCTTCACTTCACGTGCCAAAATAGCCACTGGTTCTTCCTCATAAGTCAGATCTAGACTCACCTCAATTGATTCTACTGACAGAACGTGAGATAGGTCTGACCTATACCTCCGAAGCATAGAGACATGGAAGACATTGTGAATTTGATCTAATTCAGGTGGTAAAGCTAATCTATAGGCTACTGGTCCAACTCTCTCCAGTACCTCATAAGGTCCTATGAAACGAGGACTCAACTTCCCTTTGCGGCCAAATCTCAAAATTTTCTTCAAGGAGACACTTTCAAAAATACTTTATCTCCTACACTAAACTCTATGTCTCTTCTTTTTAAATCTGAATATGATTTCTGTCGGTCAGAGGCTGCTTTCAAATGACCTCGAATCACCTTCACTTTCTCTTATGTTTTCTTAATCAAATCGGGACCGACCAGTTCACCTTCTCCAACCTCATCCCAACACAAAGGTGTCCTGCATCTCCTGCCATACAAGGCCTCATAAGGAGCCATCCCAATACTGGACTGATGACTATTGTTATAAGCAAACTCAATTAGTGGCAAAAATCTGTCCCAATTCTTGATAAAATCAGTGATACAACTCCTCAACATATCCTCTAGAATCTGTATCACTCTCTCTGACTGCCCATCTGTTTGAGGATGAAAAGCAGTACTAAAATGCAACCAAGAACCCAAAGCATCATGCAAATTCTTCCAAAACCTCGAAGTAAACCAGGGATCTCAATCCGACACCAAAGAAACTGGGACTCCATGCAATCTCACTATCTCACTGATATACAGCTCAACCAACTTTTCAATAGAATAATCCATCTGAACTGGAAGAAAATGAGCTGTCTTCGTCATCCGATCAACTATCACCCAGATTGCATCATGATTCTTCTAAGTCAAAGGCAATCCAGTCACAAAATCCATCGTCACTCGCTCCCTTTTTCACTCTGGCACTGATAATGGTTGAAGTAATCCCGAAAGAACTTGGTGTTCAGCCTTCAATCTCTGACAAGTGCTATGTCCTTCTTCATACCTGAGCACCAATACTATTGTTTCAAATCCTGATACATCTTAGTACTCCCAGGGTGCATAGCATAAGCTGATTGATGTGCTACCTCCAAAATTACCTTTTTCAGTCTTGCATCATCAGGAACACACAACCTATCTCTGTACCACAAACTGCCATCACTTCTCACATGAAATTCTTGACTCTCGCCCTTTTGGCAATCCAATATAGCTTTTTGGATTTTGTCATTTGCCAACTGAGTGTCCCTAATCTGATCCAATAACACCGACCTCAATTGCAATTGAGCCATCAATGTACCATCATCACAAAATTCAAATCTGGCATGCAATGCTCTCAACTCAACAGGCAATAAGAGCGAATAAGCAGTCAAACTTACCAAAGATTTCCAACTCAAGGCATCAGCAATAACATTTTTCTTATCAGGATGATAATCAATTAAACAGTCGTAGTCTTTAATCAATTCTAACCATCGTCTCTGCCAAAGATTCAACTCTCTCTGAACACCTAGATATTTCAAACTCTTGTGATCCGTAAAAATGAAACACTTCTCCCCATACAAGTAATGTCGCCAAATCTTCAAAGCAAAAACTATAATTGCTAATTCCAAATCATGCGTCGGGTAATTTAGCTCATGCGACTTCAACTGTCGAGAGGCATAAGCAATGACTCTATCCTCCTGTATCAAAATACAACCTAAACCACTATATGAAGCATCACTGTAAATCACATAAGGTTTACCTTCCACAGGCAGAGTAAGAACAAGAGCCTGAGTCAACATCTCCTTCAGCTGCTCAAAGCTCTTCTGACACCGATCTGTCCACACGAATCTAACTCCCTTCCAAAGTAATCTAGTGAGTGGAGTAGCTATCATAGAAAAACCTTTCACAAACAGTCGATAATAGCCTGCCAAACCTAAAAAATTTCTAACCTCTGTCACAGTCTTCGGTGGACTCTAATTCAAAATAGCCTCAACTTTACTCGGATCAACTCTAATACCCTGTGCTGAAACCACATGATAAAGAAAAGTCACTTGATCAAGCCAAAACTCATATTTAGACAGCTTAGCATATAACTGCTTCTCTCTCAGAGTCTGTAATATAATCCATAAATGTTTGTCATGATGCTCCTCATTACGTGAATACACCAAAATATCATCAATAAAAATCACCACAAATTGATCTAGATAGGGTCTGAATACCCTATTTATCAAATCCATAAATGCTGCTGGTGCATTCGTCAACCCAAAAAATATCACCAAGAACTTATAATGCCCATACCTCATACAGAAAGTTGTCTTAGGTACATATTCATCTCTAACTCTCAACTGATGGTACCCTAATCTCAAATCAATCTTAGAGAATACTGCTGCTCCTTTCAACTAATCAAAGAGATCATCTATCTTAGGCAATGGATACTTGTTCTTAATGGTCACTTTATTCAAATGCCGGTAATCAATGCACAATCTTAAGGTACCATCCTTCTTCTTCACAAATAAAACAGGCGCTCCCCATGGAGACACACTAGGGCGAACGAACCCTTTATCCAACAACTCCTGTAACTACACCTTCAACTCTCTCAACTCAGCAGGTGCCATCCGATAAGGAGTAATAGAGATAGGAGTGGTACCAGGCAACAAATCGATACCAAACTCTACTTCTCTCTCAGGAGGTACCCCTAGCAACTCATCAAGGAAAACATCTGAAAACTCGGCAACTGTGGGTATACTGTCAAGCTGGGATCCCACTACTTTAGTATCTATAACATGAGCAAGATAAGCCTCACATCCCTTCCGAATTATCCTATCTGCTGAAATAGCTGAAATAAACATGGATGAAAGATACCTCTGCTCACTAGATACCATCACATCCCTACCATCACGTGTTCTCAAAGTAACACATTTCTTTTGATAGTCTACCATAACCCCAAGCTTGGATAACCAATCCATGCCTAAAATTAAATCATACTCCTTGAAAGGCATCTCAATCAAGTCACTAAGGAACTCTTTATCCTGAACCACAACCAGACTATTTCGGTGCACCTTGCTAACTACAACACTATGCCCTAAAGGATTTGTCACCAAAATATCAAATCCTAGGGACTCTAAATGCAAATCAGTCACAGGCAAGATGGATGCACTAATATGTGAATGAGTCGATCCAGGGTCTAATAATGCAAGAACTGAAGTACCAAATAAAGTAAAAATACCAGCAATAATAGCTGAAGCATCCGGCTGCTTTTGCATCACATAAACCCTCTGTGATGGCCCTGCCTCATTTGGTCTACTATCTCCGACTGTAGAACCTTCTCTCTGACTAGTCTTAGATCAACGACCTCTACCAAAATCTCTACCACCATGACCCCCTCTGACACTGAGTCGAGACGCTACAGTATCTGCCTGTCTATCCTCTGGTGGCTCTAGATAATCTCTGATAAAATGGTCTGACGACCCATATCTAAAACACACTCCCAAAGCACCTCTCCACTAGCAGACACCTCCGTGTGCTTTACCACAATGAACACAAGTAGGTGGAGCGGCCCTCTGAGCCACTGGAGTCGGTGCACTAGCCACAGAAACTGTAGGTCTTAATCTTTGCCTCTGTTGCTGTACTGACCTACCAAACTGCCTCTGGCTCCTACTGAACCTCGAAAAATATCCCCTCGGCCTCTCTTCACAGATGAAGATCATGTCTCACTGTGGGGTCTCCTAGCTCTGGTTTCCTCATCTCTAGTAGCTGCTGCAAGACCTTGTGCTCTCTTAACACTCCTGGAGCTGCAACCAACTGGAAAAAATTTTGATATCGAAAGCCTGCTATGATACACATGATAGAGGGTCTCAGTCCCTCCTCAAATCTCCTGCACCTATCAATCTTGTCAGAAATGATCCCACCAGCATAATGACTCAACCGGATAAACTCGATCTCATACTCTATCACTGTTCTGGTATCCTATCTCAGACTCAGGAACTCCATCTTCTTTGCATCCTTATACTCCCTCAGAGTATACTTCTGCTCAAATTCCCATAGGAAATCATCATAAGTCAGGACTGGTGGATCAGCCAAAGTATATGGAACCATCTTCCACCAATCATATGCATCCCTCTGCAGAAGAGATCTGGTATAATCAAACTTCTCTTCTAGACTAGCCTGCAACTGAATGAACACTCTTTGAACCCTGTCTAACCATTGCTCTGCTACAGCAAGGTCTGTAGTACCAACGAAGTCCTCAGCTCTAAACTTTCTCAGCATATCATACTTCCTCACCGGCAACTGCGGCTGTGGCGGCGGCGGCTATTGAACTGGAGCCTGTCTCAATAACTCCACCATATACTGTACCCGGCCCGGCGGAATCTCATCAACTGCTGGTCTCTCTGGCATAGGATTAGGTGTCCCTCCAGCTATCTCAACTCTAGCTTCATCTCTACCCTCAACAGGAGCTACACTCTCTGCACTACCCTCTGCAGACTGACGCGTCTGAAACGCTATAACTATCTATATCTGCAAACACAGCAGAAATTACCACATCAGATATCAGAAACTGTCAGTGTCAATGCATGTATCATATTTAAAAACCATATTTAAAAAATTTCCATTTTCTTTTGCTTACAACCCACTTAGGAGAACCTCAAACCTAGGCTCTGATACCAAAATAAATGTAACACCCTTATATCCAATATACGTGCATTACATATACCCAACATATGTAATATACGAATATAGGATACAAGAATCTCACAGCCCATTTTAACAACACAAATCTTCACTTATAAAATCTGTATAAACTTGCTAAAACACATATGTATACTTCATTACCAAAGGTTTATCCAAAATATTTTCAATAGTTTGTGGAATATACATAAATACATGAAATCAATATGTACAAAAATATAAAATATATACATGCTGGCAGTTTGTCTTTGATCTTGATGTCCAACAATCAACTCTGCACTTAAGGTCTCAAGCTTAGACTCGACTCGGTCTAGACGAACTCTTCGGGTCAACCGGATCTACCATGTCACCTGCGCGATGAATCACAATTGCGCTAAGCCAAAAGCTTAGTGATACAAACTTTTATAACAATAAAAAAATCAAATGCAATGCTAATGCACAATGCATATGGATATCACATCATTTCCTTTTCTCATACTTTTTAATTATTTCACAATCCACAATTCTCATAAAACAAACACAAACATGGGCCTAAAGATAACTAATATGTTATTCAAATTCCAGAGTTACTGTTTTGTTCTATAATGAAACCATGTGTCTAGCCCCATAGGCAATATATCAATGTAATAATCCAACTAGGTCTGAGCTTACGATCCAGTCATTTCACCAAGTCTAGCTTCAAGAATTTATTTTTGAGGCTTACGACCCTGTCACTTCACCTCAAAAATATTTTTACATGACGCCCAGCGTCTAGCCCGTAGGCAAATCATAGGCATGCCGCGAAAGATAGAACTTTGAAAATTGAATAACATACTAGACACATGATTTATTCATATTTCTCATTTATATCGATATCGATATCAATTCATTTTATTATGTTTCCACATATCTCATTACATTATACCACATTACCCAATTACCTTGGGTATTTTAACATAATTCACATATTCTTCATTTTACACAACTTAGCCATTATAAATGGCTTTTCACAATGCATTTAACTCATATATGACATTACAAATGTCTTAGCACATTATTCATACATAACCAATGTATTTAAAGTTTGTACTTACCTCTAAAAGCAACAAACACCACTTTCAACCTCCTCTTCCAAGATATCCCTCAACACTTGGATTGGGTAACTCAAGTTTCTTCAAAGCATAAACCAAATGTGATTATAAATAATCACTAAGTGATACACTTATAGGTATAAACAAAACCTCTCACCATAAGGATAAGATACACAAAGAAAAATAAGGAAAATAACTATGTAGGGCAAACTCTATACATGACACGCGTGTGCCAATGACCGTGCCCTAAACTCACAACACAGAAGCTTTAACACGCTCAGTGACATTGGCGTGTCAATGACTGTAAAACTCCTGCAACATAGTAGCTATGACACGCTCAGTGACATGGACATGTCACTATATGTGTCAATACTACAACAACACAGTAGCTATGACACGCTCAGTGACATGGGCGTGTCACTGCACATGTCAATACTATAATATCACAGAAGTTGTGACACGCTCAGTGATATGGGCATGTCACTGCTCGTGTCACCAACACTAAAAACAAAACCATCGACATGCCCAAAGGCATGGCCGTGTTACCGGGCGTGTCAGGCCAAAATCCTGATATCCACACATAATTGTCACATCCAACTATTATCTTTCATTAACCATTTAATTACTATTTTAATAATTAAAATATCATTTGACCAAGTTAAAATATTGACTTATATATATTATGTATATCTACACATATATATTATATACACATTTTTTCTTTTTCACTTAATTATATATATATATACTTTTTAAATCATTTATTTAATTTTCAAAAATTAATATTTTTAAAATTTTTGAGATATTACATAATCAATACCTAAGAATGCTTTTGAGAAAGAGGAAATGCGGAAGATTCCTTATGCATTTGCAATAGGGAATCTAATGTATACTCAAGTTTACATTACATTCATTGTTAGAGTGTTGGGTAAATATTTAAGCAATCCAGGAATGGATCATTGGAAAGCAACCAAATGAGTCACATGCGGTATCTATAGAGAACAAAATATTATATGCTTAAATAGAGAAGGTCGGATAAGTTGGAAATCATTGGGTATTTAGACTCTGACTTTACTAGATGCCAAAATAGTATGAGATTTATGTCGAGTTATATCTATATTCTTGTTAAAGGACCTATCTCTTGGAAGAGTGTCAAACAAACACTCATAGATTCTTCCATCATGACGATTGAGTTTATAACATATTTTGAGGCATCTAATCATGGAATATGGCTATGAAATTTTGCCACTGGGATTTGAATTATGGATGGAGTTGAAAGAACACCTAAAATATAATGTGACAATAAATTAGCAGTCTTATATTCCAACAACAATAAGAGCTAGAGTAAGTCAAAGTACATAGACCATAAGTTCCTAGTTGTTAAAGAAAGAGTTCAAAGTGGACTGGTGTCTATAAAGCATATTGGTACAAACTCCATGATTGTGGATCCTCTCACTAAAGGATTTTCCACCCAAGGTCTTTCATGAGCATATTGCTCATACGAGTGTTATATCATTTCAGGATATATATAATTTCAGTGAGGGTTTGTAATTTTGCTTTTCTTTTATATACGCATTTCAGTTTATGGATATTTTAAGGGTAATTTCTATAGAAATAAAGTTTCTTTCGGGTATTTACACTTTGAATGTTGGTATGGTATTAATAAGTTTTAAGGTGGACTAGTTAAAAATAAACATGTTTAGATCACATTTGTATATAATTTCTATGCTACACACCCATATTTGATATATGCCATTTGATTATGTTGATATATGTGATTAGGGGTGATTTGGCTACATTGAATATGATGAAAGTTGCCTTCGTTCTATGTTAACATAATTGATGGATAAGATCGTTCAGAATTTTTTTTACGATAGCACAATTTTGAGCTCATAAGGTTATTATGACATACAATATAAGGTAAAATTTGTACATATATAGTACAAGTGGGAGATTATTAAATTTATGTACAAATATATGTCTATAATATTTGTGTGTTATATGTTATCATAAAATGTTTTGTCCAAATATTAAAAGTGGATCTAATTTTATTTAAGATTATATGATGGGCTTAATTCATATTAGAAAGTATATGCTTATATGTGGAGGTACTTTATTATATAATTTTTAATTTTATGAAAGACTAAATTAGAAATAAGAAAATATATACTAATATAATTAGGATTATGGTCCCCAAATTATAAGTATATTTTCTAATATATCATCATTAGAACATAGAGAAACTCTTCTCCCAAATTCATATATATCAATTTGGAAAATCAAGAACCATAGGACTCAAGATTTTCATTGGCAATATAGATTTAGGTATCCTTTCTTATCTATTATTTACATTTCTTTATGATTTAATGTGATTGATCTTAAGTAGATTGAAATTTAGGGTTTTCCTAACATAAATTGCATATTCATCAATACAGAATACATATTCATAAATGTAATGATTATTATCGTTTATATAAAAATTAAAATGATTGTTGTCTTTAACTAATAAATTGTGATTAAAATCTTTAATATATAAAATAAATGATTTTGAATGGTACAAAATTAAATAAAATAATAAAACATTATTAATTTAAAAAAAATAACTTCAACAATTTTTTCAATTTCATCTTAAACTTGTCTAAATATCAAAAGAGTATATAAACTATATATTTTGTTTCAATTTTATTATATTTACCAGGAAAGGTAATTTGATATGTAAAATTATTGGCGTGTTAATTTTTGTAATTGACATGAGCTATTGAAATGGATAAAAAAATATATTAATTGTAAAAAAAATAAATGAACTTTAGCGTGTGTGTGTTTATTTTTATTTTTATTATGAACTTTTCAAAGTATAAAAAAGTACATGAATTATGAATTTAGTTTAAAATTTTTTATATTTACCTAGAGAGGTTATTTTACCTAATAAAATGCTGATGTATCAATTTTTGTGAATTATCTTAGTTGAAAAATGTTGTTAGCCTTGTTATATTGTATTTCTTAAAAATAATTTTCAAATTGAGAAAAAAAATCAAGAACCCTACTTATTTTAACTAATGTAAAGAGTTTTTTCTTTGACATAAATTAATTTTCTTTAAAAATAAATTTTGATAATGGATTTTAAGTAATGTTTCCATTTCTTTTACATTATTGAAATTAAATTTGAGTATACTTTTTCTTATGAATTGATATTTTATTTTTGGGAGATTTTGAATGTGACTTTAGTGGTGGGTCATTAAGAAGTTAATTTTGAGTTAATTTTGTACTGTTAGTATTGATTTTGTGTTTTTATTTAATGATATTTATATTTTAACTCAGCACCTTCAATTGAAAAACTAGAATTTTTTATTTTTTCGTTTCAATTTTGAAATTTAGAGATTATTTTTAGAGAATAAATACTTAACAATATTTTCAACTTGGATAATTTATAAAATTTGATATGTCGGTACTTTACCGAGTAAAATAATATATTCCAATATATATAATAAGAGGGGACAACCCGTAAAATTTTCCCTATCCAACCCTGAACTCGTCTAATTTTTAAACTATATAAATATGTTTAAACACGATTATAGTAGTATCTGTACCTGGCTCAAACTCATTTAATACTACTCGAGCCAATTTAAACATAAAAATTTAAAAATATTATAAAATTTAAAATATAAATTATAATTTTTCAATTAAATCATTATAAATAAAAATTTAATATTAATATAATTTTATTAAAAATAATTTTATACCGCATAATTTTATAATTAAAATAATAAATAATTAAAATTTTAATAAAATATAATTGGGTTCGGGTAACAGATATTTATACCTGTTTAAATCTATTTATAAACTATTCATACTATATATAAAAGTATCGGTACGAGTTGGATATTCAAAAATACCCAATGCATTATCATCCTTATATATAATAAGTTTGAAATGAAATATATAGCTCATGCAATTTGATATTCAAAAAAGTTTATAATAAAAATAAAAAAACACGCTAACTTATTTTTATTCACCTTAGTAATGTATGTCAATTAATAAAAACTAAAATATTAGTAATTTTTTAGGCTAAATTGGATTTTTCAGTGAATAAAATAAAATTAAAAATAAAATTTATAAATTATATATTTTTTTGGCACTTTGAAAAATTTATAATAAAATTGAAAAAAAACTTAAAGTTGATGTCTTTTTTAATTAACCTTATTATTAATTTATTGCTTATAGTTGGCAAAATTAAAGGGAACTTGGGGTTCGTGGACCCTCCCTTCCCTCCACCCACACAACATATGTATATTGTTTTTTTAAAATTAGTTTTTGAATATTATTTATTTTAAAATTTTAAAATTATTTTTTAATTTATTGGTTTGATAATATTATTGAGTATTATAATAATTCATAATTATTTTTTAATTTATAGGTTTAAATTTATTATTTTGATGATTATGTTAATTATTTTAAAATTTGATTATGAATTAGTATTTGGGGTTTTAATGATTAGATTAATTATTTTAAAATTTGATTATGAATTGAAATTTAGGGTTTTGATGATTATGTTAATTATTTTGAAATTTGATTATGATATGAATTGAAAATTTAGAGTTTTGTGATTAGGTTAATTATTTTTATTATTTGATTATGAATGGAGAATTTGAGATTTTGTAATTAGGTTAATTATTTTATAATTTGATTATAAATTGAGTTTTGGAGTTTTGTGATTAGATTAATTATTTTGTAAAACATATTATATCACATAAATTTATTAAAAAATAATTAGTTTAACTATAAAATAAATAAATATTATTTAAAAATAAAATATATTGTATAATTTTTTAAAATAATATTTAAATATTAAAATAAAAATAATAAATATTTAAATATTTAATATGCAATTAAAATTAAATATAAATATTAATACCAACTATTTTTATTAATTTTTTAATATAAAATAAAATTAAATATAAATTCATTTATAAATTTTTTTACTTAAAAATTTTATTATTCTTATTTAAATTATAGTTTCGTCACTGCATATAGTATTGTGAAACAATAATTATGTATCCATATTTTTCATAAAAATATATTATAATATTTTATTATAAACTTATTAAATTTGTTTATTGTTTTGTTATATTATATTTTTAATTTCAGATAAATTGTATATAAACATTTTATAATTTTAAGTAGTTTATAAATAATTTTTCATGTTTTAAATCTTTAATTATTTAATTTTTACAAATTTATTAAAATTTTATTTAATTTTTTAAATTTAAATATTAAGTTTCATATTTTTTTAGAGGGAGATTTCGATATTATAAATTTATAATGGACATTGCTTGTAACATTAATGGACATTGCTTGTAACATTGTATGTATCGGTAAATAATAATAATAATAATAATAATAATAATAATAATACTGGGTTTGCCCGTACAAACCACTGAAGTTCTCATATGATTCTAGACGAAATCATTCTGTGTCTCTCTTCATCTTGAGAAAGCCTAATCTAATCTCTTTGTTTCCAGATAGATTGTAGATATTGTTATCTATCTGATTTCTAGACCAAATTTCAATTTTGTTCATGGTTTTCTGTCACTTTCTCTGGAAAATTCCTTCTCATTCCTCTCTGGTCGGTATCTGGCGTAAAACAGAGATACTTCTCTGAAAATTTTTCGCAGACATCTGGTTTTTCTTGAGCACATTCCGAAATTTGAATTCTTAGTAATTATATCGCCAAAGTTTATACTTTTTAAGGGTTTTGTATTGGATTTTTGGTTTTTCATTTGTTTAATCAGTCGTTTGGTTTTTTTTTGGGGGGAAAACCAAACGAGTCCCTAATGCTAATTTAATGGCACTGGCGTTTATCTATAGCCTTCAAAATCTATGGCCTTTATCAATTTTCAAGTTTGATGATTTGAAAGCATCCAATGAATTAGTTAGTAAACTACCTATACCTGAGAGCACCAAGAGATTCGTTTATGCAGTTCGTGATCCTGAATCTCAATCTGTTATTTACGTACTCTCTGTTCAGTGTTTATCTGAAAGATCGGCTATAGATGCTGAGTGCCTTATTAGGGCTATCCTACCTGAAGCTGTTTTGGTTCAGGCGGCTCCTTCTTTAATAAGTGAAATTCAATCAGAAGAAAGTGAATTTGGAAATAATATAGATGGCCCAGTTCCTACTTCGTCATTTGGTGTGCTTAAAAGATGTTTTATTGACAAGATCAATAAGGAAAAGTATGAAAATGTGGCTGGAAACTTGGTGTTGAAGGAAGTATTTGGGGTTGGTTTTTATGGACATATCATGGCTGCTAAGAGGGTGGCGAGGGAAGTTGGTTCTTCATTTTTGTTGCTTGAAACACCACTTGTTCAAGAATATTCTATTGATAATCCTTCTAATGAAGTTGATATGGGAAGCAAGGTTCACAATTTAGTTAATAGTTTGGTTCCACTTAATAAGGGTTCAATTGTTTCATCAAGTTCAAAGAGGTTTTGCCTTACAGATGATGTCCAGATGCAAATGGTGAAGACATTGTCTTCATATTTGGATGCTTCTATGTGGAAGTTAGATCCTTCGAGTTCTGTTTCAGAGGCACAATCTAATGAAAATCACCCAGGGAGCAATTATAATGTGCCAACATTTGCCCAATCTGTTTTTCCGTTACTTTTAGATCTACATAATATATTCATTGATCTTCCATCAATGGGAAGGGCTCTGGCTGCTTCACAGAAGATGCTTTACGATGTGAGCAGAGGGGGAACTGTTGATGCCGGAATTGTCTGTGATGTTTACACTTTCCGAATTGCAGTTGAGGGGCTTAGAATTGCTCTAAATAATGTTGGTCGGATACCTATAGAAAGCTTGGGGAAGTCTAACAAAGCTAAGGTTGAATTTTCAGAGCTTCCACTTGAAGACAAGTCAAGTGCATTCCTCGCAAAGGCCCTTCAAAGTCAGACAAGCAAGTTTAGGACTGTAGTAGCTTTAGTAGATGCTCGTGGGTTAGCAGGACTCAGGAAACACTGGGACACTTGTCTGCCTCCAGAGGTCAAGGAATTGGTTGGCCAGTTTGTCATTAATAATGAAATAGACGGGAAATTTTCAAATCAAACAGACAAGAAGCGACTATTTTCTGATAAACCCATGGTGGCAGTTGGGGCAGGAGCAACAATGGTTTTAGGAGCATCATCTATATCTAAAGTGGTTCCCACATCGACATTCTTGAAGGTTGTAACATTTAAGTTGCCTGCTTCTCTTAATTTTGCACTAACCCAAACTCAGAAAACAATAGCAGTTGCTCTAAGCAAGACCCTTGGTCCCTCAAAAGTGGTTGCTCCTGGATTGGCAAATTCTGGAGCCAATGCTACATCTCTCTTAAAAATGGCTGCTTCTGCTGAGAAAATTCGAACAGTGACCCATAGCATTATAGCCTTTGTCGAGAAGACCAGTTTTTCAGCCATGAGAACAGCATTCTATGAGATAATGAGAAAACGGAGGGTGCAACACATTGGTTTCCTACCTTTTGCAGCATTTGGTTGCAGCATTTCGACTTGCTTGGGGTTGCTTATGTATGGAGATGGGATTGAATGTGCCGCTGAATCTCTTCCTGCAGCTCCTTCAATTGCCAGTTTGGGTCGCGGGATTCAAAACTTGCATCAGGCATCTCAAGAAGCGAGACAGGTGGATGGTACTAGAATACAAAAGGCCATAGAGTCACTGATGTACAGGTTGAGGAAAGTAAAGATTCAATAGAGTATGTCTCCTCTTCATAGTATTCTAGTTGATACTCGTCACAAAGTTTATGCCCCTAAATTTTGAGATTTTTTCTGTACATAAGATAAAAGAGTATACGTAGGGGTTATTTGGATCCTTACCTGGTCATCTTTTCATTCTTTGTTTTGAGTTAATTTTTAATTTATACAACTAATAAAACTATTAACAATTCTTCTCTCTTGTCTCTCTGTGTTTAACTTGAAATGACAGTTAATTTTTAGTCTTTGTATTACTGCACATGGAAAACTTTAAAGAACTTCTGTTGCCTCTTTGATTATAATTCAGTGCACATGATCATCTAGCAGATCTTTTGGCCCTTGAATATTGTGATAGTAGATCATATGATCAATGTTATTCATTTTCTTTTCTACTCTTTGGCTTCTTCTTTCTTCAACTTTCCTTAAAGTTAAATTCACATAAAACTATAATATGTGGTTTTTCAGACTTTGTAATCACATTTGATCATATATTGTTGCATAGATTAACAAATGAGTAGATTGTTAGTTCATTCCCTTATACAGTGCAAAACAATATTATTTATATATGAATACAAATAATTGATGGAAGTTACAGGGATAAATTTAATGTTGGCCTATAAAATTTCGTAATTTGAAAATTGAATTCATGACTGGAGATGTTGTGGGTGTAATGAGGCTGTACATTGTTGTTAAATATAATGATAAAGCACTATCTTTGATAAGCGTCAAATTGGTATTTTCTTGATGGTTATTTGCTTAGTTTTTCTGGCTAAGCAATTCTTAAAACCATTATTCGTTACTTTTATCTGCGATGTTCTTTATTTTGTGAATTCCTGTTTTTTGAGTTCTAAGGCAAGAAATTAAATTGAAGGTTTTTTATTTCAGTCTATAGATGTGATCAGCAGGAGAAAACTTTTGGATTCTTGTCTTGTGCATAAAGTTTCTTTATTTTTCATAGGAGATAAATGTTCTGTTCTGTTCTGTTCAAGGTCTTTGCGTTAACTCAATGGCATATGGCATAAATCATGATGCTTGCATACTTTTTTTATATTTTTCACACATGATATCCATTTTCCGCTGTCAATTATTGGCTCTAACAGCAGTATATGTGAGGAAATGTTTGATTTAGATTCAGATATTGAGCTTTGATTCTATTTGCTCTCTCTTATAACTACATTCTTGTTAAGCATTGAGGAATTTTTCTGATCGATAATGTCTCTATTCTGCTATAATCTTTCTGTAATAATCTTTTGCATGTATCATATCTAACTGTTATACCATTCCAGGTTAGGTAGTCAATAGTCTCCATTCCAATGGAGGCCCTACCAAAAAGCATATGAAACGAAGTTTGCCAATTGAAAGCAAATTGTGATTGTGATTCCTTACAGCCGTCCAAGCTTTCAGTTTCAGAATCAGAAGGCAAAGATTAGTTTGTCAAAGCGTGGGCTTGTATCATATATTCTGTAATTAGAATCTGAGTATAATAGGTATCTAAAACTTTACATATCTATTTATCTTTTGCTAACTTTATTTTTTAATAATTAAATAATTTTTATTGATTAAATTAATAATTATATATATACATCATATCAATAAAATAAAAAAATTAAATTATTTTTGTCGAAATGAAAAACTGAAATCATATTCTTGAAATATAATTCTATTTCGAATTCTTGGGTGCATCAAATATACATGTATGTTAAAAAAAAGGACAAATCATGTACATTGGGAGAAATCACTAGAGGTTACCAAAAAAAAAATCATAGATATTAAAAAGTATATTTAAAATATAAAATATATAAATATAAAAAAAATGCAAATAAAATTTTAGTTAAAAATAAAATAATTTAAATTAGATGTTTTGTAATAAGTTCATTCTCGAATAAAATTTCTCTTAGCTCCGTTAATGACAATCTTATAATTCCATGAATATTTAAATTAAAATCGCATAAAATTTATGAAGAAACAACGAATTTTAACCATCTAAGTTACACCTCACTTTGTGTAAATAAAATTAATTTATTTATATTTTAATTAAAATTTTTTAAAAAAATTATAAATTACAAAATAAACTCATTTAATAATTAAATAAAATTTATTAATTAGTTTAATAAATCTATTGGTAAATTTTTAAAAAGATTTAATTTTTCAAAATTATCTAATTATAAAAAGATGCAATTTTTATATTTTAATAATTATTATTCTTAAAAAGAATTTTACAAAAATAAAAATATTACAATAATAATTATATTATTTTTAAAATTAGATAACTTTGAAAATTTTAATTTTTTTACATTTGAATAATAATTATTATTATGAAAAAGAATTTTATAAAAATAAAAATATTACAACGATAATTATATTATTTTTAAAATTAGATAATTTTGAAAATTTTATTTTTTATATTTGAATAATTATTATTATTAAAAAGAATTTTACAAAAATAAAAATATCACAATAATAACTATATTTTTTTTTTTTACAATTTTTCATTTACAAAAATAAAATTTAGTAAAAGAATTGCCTTAGCATTACCGCCTTCAACCTCTGAAGGTTCCGTAGACCTTTGCTTGAAAATTTAGGCGAGCATATGCAATTAATTTAAGATAATATTTATTTATATAATGTATGATAAATGTTCAAATATTTCTGAAAATTTTCTTTTTTATTTATCTAAAAACTACATGTTCAACTTAAACTTTCTCCCACAGCCCATCTATCAACAATGCTAAAGTGCAAAATTTTAGAATTTTATATAAAAATATTTTAAATTATTAATAAATTCAAAAGTAAAAAAATTATTATTCAAATGTAAGAAATTAAATTTTTATGAAATTATTTAAAGTTAGATAATTTTCAAAAATTCAATTTTTTTAATAATATACCAATAAATTTGTTAAACTAATTAATAAATTTATTTAATTAAATAAAATTATTTTATAATTAATAATTTTTCAAAAAAATTATAATTAAAATATAAATTAAGTAATGACACAACATGAAGTATAGATGATTAAGTTTTTATCTCTAAAATTAGAAGGAACGACGAATTTATTACAAAAATATTTAATTTGAGGGAGTAAAAAGTGAACTTCAAAAATGATACAATGAATAAGTGAATTTTTCGAGATGACAGGTATAAATTAAGTAATTTTTATAAATCGTAATTAGAATTTATTTATACAATATATTTTTATTTTTATTTTAGCTGGTCTAAATATAATAAAGTTAATTTATATATTTTGTTTTGTATTAATATTAAAATTTTTAAAAATAATAATGATTCACTTATATTGTAATAATATTTTTAAAATATATATTAAAAAATATACTAAAATTCGCACAAAAATACAAGATGACGCTAGCTTAAACTAAACTTTTACTGTGAAAATAAAAAAAAAAATTAATGGACGAATTATTTCTCTAATCCAATAAAATTGTTTCCAAATCCAAACTCTTTTTTCCCTAGACTTTCTCGGAAACAGAGTTGCAATCCAAACATGATTAGAAGCTCTAATATTTTAAATTATTTATTACAATAAATTATTAATTAATTATCATATATATTTATTTAAAGAATTCAAATAATAATAGAATATACTATTTAATATTAATAATAATTAATTATTATCTAATAATATAATTTAAATTTTTAAATAAGTAATAAAATATTTATTTAATTTTTATCTAATAATTAGTTATTTATCTAATAATATAAATTAATTTTTTAAATATTAAATTTACTATTATTTAAAGAATTTAAATAGAATTATAATATTCATATTGATAATAATTAGTTATTACATATTATATAAAAAAATTAAATATTTATAATAATATAAATTAATTATGATTATTAATTTTTTATATTTTTTATTTAAAATTATTATAGAATTTTAAAATTATTATATGTTTATACATTAATTAAAAACACCATATTATTGTGTATTTATTTTTTTAATATATAATACTAAAACAAATAATACTGATATAATATTGTGTTACGTATCTCATTCTTATTTTTTTAAATATATTAAAATATTAAATTTATTATTATTTATTAGAATAATAATTAATTAATTATTATAAATATATATTTGGACAGTTCAAATAGAATTAAAATATCTCATTTGATATTAATAATAATTAATTATTATCTAATAATATAAATTAAAATTTATGAAATATTAAATTTTATTATTTATTAAATAAATAATCAATTAAAAATTATTTGATTTTATTGATGTCGTTGATTTTTTAATTTTATTTTCTTATTATAAAAAATATAAATTTATTACGAAAATGTGCATGTCTCTCTCTCATTTTTTAAAATATATTAAAATATTAAATTTATTACTATTTATTAAAATTAATAAATAATTATTTATTATAAATATTTATTCAGAGAATTATAATAAAATTTGAATATCTCATTTGATAGTTATAATAATTAGTTATTATCTAATAATATGTATTAATTTTTTAAATATTAAATTAAAAATAAGTATATTAAATTTTATGAAATATTAGATTTATTATTTATTAAAATAAACAATCAATTAAAAACTATTTGATTATATTATTGCCATTGATTTTTAATTTTATTTCCTTATTATGAAAAAGATAAATTTATTAGGATAATATATTTATTTTTAGTATTTAATATTTGAAAGATATAAAAAACTAAATCACAAATGTTGAAATTTTGTAATAGAAAACTTCAAATATATAGAATCTAGATTTAGAAAATATATGAATGGTATGAATTAGCTCTGTGGAAGCTTTATTTAATTTGGATGGGATGAAAATTAAGATATTCTATTTGAGTACGAATCATATTTTTTATTTATTTTATTTTTTTTTGATATTTTTGATATTTAATTTAATTTAATATTTATTTTTTTATCATAAAAATTAATATAATTTTTCTTAATAGTATAATATAGAACAACTAACTGAGTAGATTAATTATGGGTAAAATTTTTTCTTTTTAGCTAACTGAATAAAATTATAATATTTTATTTGATATTGATTATAATTAATTATTATTGAAGTATATAAAAATATAAAAAAAAAAACCTATGATGAATAGATTAAAACAAAATGATGGCAGCAAATTTTCAAGAAATGTATGTGATTATTTTTAGCCTTGTAATTTAATAATTATAAATTATTTGTTTAAATTTATTAATATATGTATTAATTTATTTTTTATTTATAGTTATAAATAAATATTTATTTATTTAAATTATTATAAAATTTTAAAAAAATATAATACTTGCAACATCACACGAAAATTTTTTTCTAGTATTATACTAAATAATTAACGTTGTCACAATATTAGCTGCTAGGTTTTAAACTTAAAAAGTTTATTTGTCAAGTTAAAAAAATTAAGTTATTTATGTCCCGTTAAATAGCATCGGATATGCGATTGTATAAGAAGAAAATAATATATAATAAAATTATAAAAAATTACAATTATATAAGGAGAAAAGAATATATAATGAAATTATAAAAATCTCCTTCTTGTTTGGAATACTTTTGAAGAGTAATATAGTTTAATTTGACTTATTCTTTGACAATGTCACTAATTTCTTTGAAATCAAACCATTTTATCATTGTGAATATTTCTCAATCCTATGTTGTAACATACATTAAAAAGAAACAAGTTATAAATAGTAAAATTTTAAAATAATCATAGTTTCTTTTTTTATTACTATTTTGCCATTTTTTCAAATAACTATATTTTTTTTATTATTACTATTTCACCGAATCAAATTTTCAAATTTAATGATTTTTAATAATTTTAATTTAAATTTAGAAATTATAATTATAAAATAAATATTTTTATTAAAAAAATTTAACAAATAATAAAATTTGAGATAAATTTATAATTTTTTCCCTTATATTATTTTCAAATAATAACCATCGCTGGTTATTCCAACAAGAGGGTTTGTTTATTTAATTTTAGTTACATTAATTGTTTGATTTAAGTTTTATTATTTGATTAGGTTTTATTTTTTAATTTATTTTATGTAACCTTTATTTAATTTGTGTTGGATATATTTTTTAACTACTATTACTTAAACTTTATTTAGATTTAATCTTTTTGTAATTTTTATAATTTCATTTTTATTTTTAGATTTAATTTTTTAATTTAATTTTTATTTATTTATTAAAAATTACTATAAACTTTAAAATTAATATATATTAAATAAAAATATCCCCAAAACTTTTATAGTTTACATGATTTATATCTCAGTTGGTTTTCTTTTGTTTATATTTAATGTTCATCCTTTAGGCTAGTAAAGAGCTAGTAATAGGAGTGGGCTAGTGTGTACTAGACTTAGGGCCAAAAGTCTAAATTCAGTGTAAATTGGTGGATTTGCCCCTACCCATGTAGTAAACAAAAAATATTAATTATATTTAAGTCCATTGTTTCTGTACTTGCGTTTTCCTCTAAAGATGCATAAAGAGCTTGTTGAATCCTAGGAGATATGTCTTAATTCATTTTTCTTTTGTTGATGTGGGTGAATTATCCTTAAGAACAATATTCATACACGCTTTGAGCTATTATTTTCTGGAATTTTTAGCTATCACTGAGATAAAAAGCTTATATAATTTAACTTAATAATTGCAAGTCTAAAGTTTAAGAAGGTCAGTTTCTTACTTTCTTCTTCAAGAAGCCCTCATGTAAATATTTTGATCATCATGAATATTTTTGTATATATGGTGTGTATTCTAGAATGCTCCATAGTTATATTTCGAGTTAGTATGTGAGAATACTGTATAACTAATAACTTGTGACTAAGTTTGAAAACTTTTAAAAATGCATTTTAATATGACATATTTCTATATATGATTTGATCAGCTTGTGGCCATTTAGTGAATTGGGAAAAGTTAACAAGGGAATAGAATGTTTCAGCTTTGCATATATAGTTTGGATTTGGATATGATGGGTGAGTGTAACATGGTGCTTGTTGCATAAAAACATTTTCATCAAGTGTACCATGTAAGAAAGCATCAGCATCATCTACTTAGCCAACTTCCCATCATCTCAAGTTTAATAATCTAATCCTAGTCTCTGATAAAAGTTCTTAGCCACTAACCTTGCTTTGCATCGTTTTATGTACCCATTATGTAAAAATGTTTCAGGATTCTGTTCGTGAAATATTGGGTTCCTTATTTTTATGATAAGGATAAGGTTGGCTATGGCTTGGAAATGTGTTCAAGGAGGACTGTGTTGTGCGAGGAGTCTGTGGTGAAGTTGGGCTGGAAGATGAGTTTGTCTCCATTGGTTAGACGGTAGGAAAATTGTAGCTGGACATAATAACATTTCTCTTCAATATTTATATTGAGGCAAAAAATTTTAGAATATGCTTCTAATAGAAAGAATTTAATTTGTTTAAACACTTGATAGATAAAATTGAAAAAAAAAATGAAGAGAATTAGAACAATTGAAAAACTCATATATTAAAAGATTATCCTTTTATTTTTAAACCTAACCAAAATTTGGTTTTCCAAATAAACTCACAAAACCGTTCAATTCACTCCAAAATGAATTTAAGAAAAAATGAATGCCTAAATTTAAAAATTTTATACAAATCTTATTTTAAGAAAACTAAGTAATTGATCACATCAGAACTAGCACTTAAAAATCGATATATGTTCCAACATAAACCTAAATTATTCAAAATAGAAAAAAAAAAGATTTATAGTGCCTTGTAAATTAATTCAGGAATTGAATTCTATTTTCCATTCTAAAGAGAATCGATTATGACTTGATCGTAGTGTTTGGCACAAGAAATTTTCTGTAGAATTTCTTGGTCCTCCGGAAACATTATCAGTTCAGCATGCAAAAACAATAACTAGAACAGAAGCAGAAAACCTAATAATAGAAAAACTAGCCTATTATTGCAAACTTCTTGTAATTTAAATGCCTTCAAAATCACAATATTCCATGTTTTGAACCAAAAAGAGAACTTGGTTTTCCAGAACAAAACATTGTATCTCAAACTCCAACCATAAAATTAGGCAAGAACCTGCAGTGCTAGGATCAAGCAGCCATGCCACCCATCATTTAGACTTCTTTCCTTGTTTCTTCTTGATCACTTCGTCAATGTACATTATTCCCTTGCCTTTGTAAACTTCAGGAGGTTTGCAACTGCGAACAGCAGCAGCAAACTGGTGCACTCTCTGTTTGTCAATTCCAGTGCAACAAACTACATTGTTCTTGAAGCAGAAAACTCGTACAGCAGGAGGAACTGTGAGTTCAACCTCATGGCTGTATCCCAATTTAAGATATAAAAGACGCCCTTCTGATTCAGCTCTCGCTTTGTATCCAACACCCACTATCTTAAGAAACCGAAAAAATTTTGCTTCCATATTGGTTAGGCAGATTTATAACCCAACTTTTCCTGAAATAAAATAAGTACCACCAATTCACACTATTGACATGCAGTGGAAATCTTAGTCAACAAAGCAAAAAAAATAACAAAAAAAAGCCAAGTATCTTAGCAGACTGCAAAATGGGAATTGCCAACAAACATTTAGTCTCATTACATGAAATGACTCAAGACTTCATTTCTATTCTGAAAGACAACAAGGGAGTAATTTAGCCATTAGCAGCTGTGAAATCAAATTACCAAGCAAAACCTTATGCTCAGCGATGCCTTTCCAAATCCTTAATTGATGGTTGCATATTTAAAGCAACCATCAATATTTAGAAACACATAAATTTAACAAAATGTATCTTTGTTTTTTTTTCCAATATTTAATAATTGAGTTCAAAAATTGAAGCCATATTTGAAAGCAAACAAAACAGCCATATATATATATATAAAAGAAATATTCCTATAGACCATAGCTTTCAAACTTTTCTCTTCAGTAGAAACTTCTAATTTAGAAAAAGAAACAATACTGCAGGAAATATGCTTTCCAATAACAGTATCTCATATGCTATTTTGATATATATGCATTAGAATGAATATCAGAAACTCTTTTTATACAGTTTTCAACAAGGACTCCAAGAATATTATAGTGAGCCAACATCCAGACAAGCAATCTCAATTTCAAGCAACTTTGAAAAGTCCAAACATAAAAACATGGAACTAGAATAGAACTAGAATGTATTAAGTCTCGCACAAACACAATTCATTTCAAAATCTTGTGAAGCTAAGCAGTTTCTAATTAAATGGGAATGTCAACAATATAAGGACTTCCAGAAAAGGTGGCTAGCACAGCCAGATACATTCTAAGCTACAGTAGAAAGAAAATATACGCTTCAACATCCAAAGAAAATGTTTACTGTCGTAACCCAAAATCCAGGGTAATGAAGATCAGTTTCAGCAGCTTTGTTTAAAGCTTGGGTAAATTCTTAATCTTTATAGACCAATCTGATTTTTTTTTTTAAAAAAGAGAAGAATCAAGTTTCATTTTTTTAAAAAACAAATGCAAAGAAGTCAAGAAACAACACGAAAATCTTTTGAGCAGAAGAATAATGGCAACAAAAGAATGATAGTTGGTCCCCTTTAATCTAAAGGCAGCCATTTTGCATATTACAGAGCTACTAAAATGCATCCAAGACACCAATATTCAGATCTTAAAATAACAAAAAGATTACATTGATTGGATGCCTATTTTAGATTTAGTCCATAGTTCTCTCTAATTAATGAATGGACTTGTTCATATCTTACTGAAATAGAAGTTAACCTTTAGTAAAATTGATAATTTGTACAGAATTAGACAAGGACAGATGCGAGCTAAACACATTTAAGGCATTAACCATGAGAAAGACATTTTAGTAAAAATAAAGGCAAAAATTAATCATAATTCAGCCATGCATACATTTTCTTGTTTAACTGTGTGCAAGACAACCTGGATATAGAAATTCAGGCCCCTTTTTCTATTGTTCCAATTTATTTTGAGAACAAAAGAGCAATTCAGATTTAGGAAAAGAGAGAAACCAAGATGTGTAAGAAATTTAGATAAAAACAAGGTTACATCACCTTTGTCTAATTAAAGCAAGAACAACGTGTTGCATTCTAAGATTAAAACCAAAATATCAAAACACAACAACGTATCGGCATCTAGACAATAGTGAAACATACATTCAAATAACAAAATCTTTCATTCCCAATCAAAACAACAATCAAACTTAACAAAATCGAAATCAAAATCTACAGCTTCCACGAGTGATTGGATTTTCAATGTTTAGCTCAAGTTCAAATTAACAAAACAAAACAAAAATAAAAGCCCAACAAGTAATTCTCAACTTAACAAAACAAAATAAAAATAAAAATAAAAATAATTAACATAGCCAAGAAGTAGAGGAACTACCGAAGCAAAGAGATTACAGTTTCAGTTTTGTTCCTTTGAGAGTAGAGAGTTGCAGTCAATCGATTATTTCTGTGAAATTAGGAATTTAGGGTTTATATTCTTAGAAATACAAACTACTTTGAAATGGGTTTTAAAAATTTTAGGTCATACCTGCAAATGATAGTTGGAGAAGATGGAGAAAGTGGCGGTGGTTGATGCTAGAGAAAGGGGCGGTGGCTGACGCCGAAGAAAGTAGCGGTAGTTGTCACAGGAGAACTTGGCTGTGGCTTTTTTTCAAAGATTTTTAAGATTCGAATGGTGATTCTTTTGAGAAATGAGGATTTTCTTTAAGGTGTCGATGGTTTCTTGTGAAAATGGTTGAATTTTTTGAAGGTGGCAGTGGCAGAAAATGAAAAAGGGCAAAAGAACGCTTTTATATCTTTGACATTTAGAAACGGACTGAGAAACGAAAAAATAATTGGTTTTAAAGCCTTTATACTTTATACTTTAGAAACGAACTAAACTTCCGTTTCAAATTAGCAAATACCTTTACTTTACTGTCCAGAAGCGGAAACTAATCCGTTTTAGAAAATCCGTTTCTAAACGGTTTCAATTTCATTTCTATAGTTGCCGCCATTTTCTCCTGCGTGACCTCAATACGGATTAGAAACGAAAAATATCCGTTCCTAAAATCCGTTTTTAAAGCATTTCCACTTCTTTTCAAAAAAATTTCCACTTCAATGTATTTAATTTCTGTTTCAATTCCATTTCTATATAGAAACCGATTATAGTTTGTTTCTAATTTTAGTTTCTAAACGGCCAATTTCTTGTAGTGAAATTTTACAATGGTTAAGTTCTGTTGCAAACACTGTTGCAAAAAGTGCAACGAAAAGCATCAATTGCAAAGTTCTTTGCAAACTTTGGCCTCAAAATTTAGCACTATGATTTGTAACAGAATAATTTTAGTTTCAAATTTTTATTGCAAATCTCTTACAAAATCGTTGTAAATCGGTTACAATCTTTGCAACGGACGTTTTCGTTGCAAATTTCCGTTGCAACATTTTCTCAGTATTTTATAAAAAATTTCCTTTGCAAGTAGTTGCAAATCCATTACAAGTTTGCAACGGATATAAGTCGTTGCAAAAAATTCGTTGCAAATTTACAATTTTCTTGTGTGATCAATTACTTAGTTTTCTTAAAATAAGATTTGTATAATTTTTTAAATTTAGACATTCATTTTTTTTTAAAATTCATTTTGGAGTGAATTGAATGATTTTGTGAGTTTATTTGGAAAACCAAATTTTGATTAGGTTTAAAAATAAAAGGACAATCTTTTAGTATAAGAATTTTTCAATTGTTCAAATTCTCTTCTTTTTTTTTTTCAATTTTATTTTATCAAGTGTTTAAACAAATTAAATTCTTTCTATTAGAAGCATATTCTAAAATTTTTTGCCTCAATATAAATATTGATGAGAAATGTTATTATGTCCAGCTACAATTTTCCTACCGTCTAACCAATGGAGACAAACCCACCTTCCAGCCCAACTTCACCACAGACTCCTCGCACAACACAGTCCTCCTCGAACACATCTCCAAGCCATAGCCTACCTTATCCTGATCATAAAAATAAAGAACCCAATATTTCACGAACAGAATACTGAAACACTTTTACATAATGGGTCCATAAAACGATGCAAAGCAAGGTTAGTGGCTAAGGACTTTTATCAGAGACTAGGATTAGATTATTAAACTTGAGATGATGGGAAGTTGGCTAAGTAGATGATGCTGATGCTTTCTTACATGGTACACTTGATGAAAATGTTTTTATGCAACAAGCACCATGTTACACTCACCCATCATATCCAAATCCAAACTATATATGCAAAGCTGAAACATTCTATTCCCTTGTTAACTTTTCCCAATTCACTAAATGGCCACAAGCTGATCAAATCGTATATAGAAATACGTCATGTTAAAATGCATTTTTGAAAGTTTCCAAACTTAGTCACAAGTTATTAGTTATACAGTATTCTCACATGCTAACTCGAAATATAACTATGGAGCATTCTAGAATACAAACCATATATACAAAAATATTCATGATGGTCAAAATATTTACATGAGGGCTTCTTGAAGAAGAAAGTAAGAAGCCGACCTTCTTCAATTTCAGACTTGAAATTGTTAAGTTAAATGATATAAGCTTTTTATTTCAGTGATGATGGCTAAAAATTCCAGAAAATAATAGCTCAAAGTGTGTATGAACATTGTTCTTAAGGATAATGCACCCACATCAACAAAAGAGAAGTGAATTAAGGCATATCTCCTAGGATTCAACAAGCTCTTTATGTATTTTTAGAGGAAAACACAGGTACAGGAGCAATGGGCTTGGATAAAATTAATATTTTTTGTTTACTACATGCGCAGGGGGGCAAATCCACTAATTTATACTGAATTTGGGCTTTTGGCCGAAGTCTCGTACACACTGGCCCACTCCTATTACGAGCTCTTTACTGGCCTAAAGGAGGAACATTAAATATAAACAAAAAAAAAAAAAAAAAAACAAGTGAGATATAAATCATGTAAATTAGAAAAGTTTTCGTACGATATTGTAGATATTTTTATTTAATATATATTAATTTTAAATTTTATAATAATTTTAAATAAATAAAATAAAAATTAAATCTAAAAATAAAAATGAAATTATAAAAATTACAAAAGTAAATCTAAACATAAAAATTAAATTATAAAAATTGTAAAATTAAATCTAAATAAAGTTTAAGTAATAGTAATTAAAAAATATATCCAACAAAAATTAAAATAAACCTAACATAAAATAAATTAAAAAATAAAATTTAATCAAATAATAAAACTTAAATAAAACAATTAATGTAACTAAAATTAAATAAAACTCCAACAAAAATTAAATTACAGAAATTTAAAAATCTAAATATAAATCAAAACAAAATTATAATTTGTGAAAAATAAAATAAAAATAATTAATTTAAAAAATTAAAAAGTTACTGTATATAAAAAATAAAAAAAAAACTAAAATAATAATTAAATTGTTAAGTTTTTGTAAAGATAAAGGAGAAAATTATAAATTATTTGAAAATAATATAAGGGAAAGAAAAAATTATAAATTAATCTCAAATTTTATTACTTGTTAACTTTTTTTAAATAAAAATATTTACTTTATAATTATAATTTCTAAATTTGAATTAAAATTATTAAAAATCATTAAACTTGAAAATTTGATTCGGTGAAATAGTAATAATAAAAAAATTATGGTTATTTGAAAAAAATAGCAAAATAGTAATAAAGAAAAGAAATTATGATTGTTTTAAAAATCTAGTATTTAGAACTTGTAAAATCTAGTATTTAGAACTTGTTTCATTTTAATGTATGTTATAATATAGGATCAAGCACAAAGAAATAATGTAGGATTAAGCGCAAAGAAATATTCGCAATGATAAAATGGTTTGGTTTCAAAGTAGTCAGTGACATTGTCAAAGAATAAGTCAAATTAAATCATGTTATTCATCAAAAGCAGGTACTGCTAGGACGACTCCATTTAAAATGGAGTTATCTAATATCGCCATTGATTTGTGGTAAGCAGTGAGATCTTTCAGTTCTTTTTTTCCACTATTATTGTGATTTTCTTTTCTGAGTGTTTCTTATAATTTGTCCTTCTCATTCGAGAGGAAATCAAAGCCAAACACCTAAAAATTACATATGATGATATTTAATAGGTGATTGTATTGTTTATTGATGGATAACAATTTCTAAGCTAAAGATTTAATTTTTAACAATTTCTAAGCTAAAGATTTAATTTTTAACTTATTTTCTTTATTGTTTGAATTTTTAGCTTGCTAGGGTTGTTGCAGCTAAGATCACTGGAGGTCCTGTTATTGATTTTATTCTAGGAAGAAAGGTAATTTTCATTAAAGACCTCTGCATCACCCAATAAATCATGTTTCACAAATTTCAATTATCTTTTTATTTTTCATCGGGATTCAACAAAATCTCTTGAAGAGGGTTGTCTTCCTGATGCCAAAAAATTTTTATTTTGAACTCATAATCTCACAGTTTTTAAAAGCTTTTAGTACAGAAGATGAATTCATTTGTCCATTTTTATTAAAAAAATATATAAGCTTATTGATTGCAGGGGCATCACATCTAAGGGATGTATTTTATCACATGGGTCTGTCAGACAAGGATATTGTAGCATTTTCGGGTGGCTAAACATTGGTAAATTTTTTTCTTTTTTTTTAGAGATTTTGAATTGAATTATGATATAATTTTCTTTTTTTGTTTAAATTAAAATTTTATTACTAAAGAACAAAATATAAAAAAATGTATCGAACTACAAGTCTTGATCAGCAAAGCCAAAACTGTAGGATTCTCATGCCAAACATAAAATTTTGTGTAAAATTATATATAGAAACTTAGTTCTTGCGTTTAAACAAAACTTGAAGATGATGATTTTTCTTGATTTACTGAGAAAAGCACAAAAAGATGGTGCTTAGACAAAGGAGTCATTGAGGTTTGATAACTCATATTTCAAGTATAAACCTATTAATTCATGCATTTTATATGGAAATTGTATGTACCCATTTTAAATTTGAACTCTAGTCAGGAAACTACGGAAAGGGGATTCTGAAAAATTGTTAAAACTTCCCATAGAAAAGGCATTAATGGAAGATCCCAAGTTTCGCCTCTATGTTGAGCTTTATGCAGAGGTAATGAATGTGCACTAGAAATTCGTTTCCTTATGTTACAGTTGCTTTTTTTTATTGCTAATTTGATTTTAACTAAAACTCAAAATCAAGTCTAAATATATCATGAAATTGTTTTGAATATATAATAAATTAGGAAATTCTTATTAATATTATGGCAGGATGAGGATGCATTATGCGGTTTTGAGATAAGCAGTTATCATAGTTTGGCTTTACTTCATCTTTTAAAACAAGGTGCAGTACAATACTAGTACAGAGTGCTGTGAAAGTTGTTGTAGCTGCATCTTTGATAATATTTTGTTACTACTATGAAGTTCTTTATAAGTCCTAATTTGAAATCTAAGTACTGTAAATTTGGGTGTAGTGCTTGGAGTCACCTAACTCCACTTTTATGGAGAAGATTTTTAGCCATTAGATGGGTTGAAAAATTTTGGGCCATTGATAGAGAAAGTTCTTATGGTGAGATTAGATGCGCTGAATTTTTAACCTGATAATTTTTTTTGAACAAAATTTTTAACCTGATGATTGAAGCAAACTTATGGGGCAAAATTGCCGCCTTCTTTTTTTTTTTTCTGTATTTATCTCTTATGAAAAGCTAATTTTAAAAAAGCTCTGTGTTCTATGTATTGATTCAGATGGGCAATCAAGCAAAGGTTTGAAGTTAGAGGTGATACTGTAATTTCAATTTTAATCAAGTTTGTCAATGATATTCTGAAGATCAAGGGTAAAGCAAAATTTGTTGCAGGATTTTTTTAATGGTGGTCAAAATTTTCATGATCAAGAGTTGAAGTGTTGCAACTAATGATTGAGTGGGTGATTTAGAGTGCTAAAATAAGCATTTTGCATTTGTTTTACTTGACTGACATTTCAGATACTTGAAATCAATGATTCTATGTTGCTGTAAAGACGCCAGAGAAGAACAATTGAGAATTGGCCTTTTCTTGAACAATCTAATATTTATTGAACTACTAATTGGTAATCAAGAAATGAAGAAAAAATCTAATGCATAATCACTATATTTCTTCAGTTTCTTCTTTAAAATTGTGGGTTGGCTAAGGGAATCAAGATTGCAGCTAGAAAGATGTTCAGCAGTAAATGGAATAACAACTTTCTCCTCTGGGGAATTTACTAAGGTAAAATGTTTTGAAACTTTTCTTCAGAATACATGAATATTGCTCTGCTACTTTGAAAGTGTTTTCATAATTTGCAAGCACCTTGTTACACTATTAAATATAGTCTTATTTGATCCAAAAAATGAAGTGTGGCAGTGATCAATGATATATTTGAATGAACTCCATTATTCGTATTTGTGTATCGAAAGATTAATCGAGTCTTTTATGAAAATTTCTACAATCTTTACCAAAATCATTGCTTTGTCTATTTGTAGACTGCCAATGATTTGGATATTTTGCAAATCAACTTGCAAATTGAAATAAATGTGTCTGATATTTGTGATTTATCCATGCAAAAGGACAACAGAATAATTTGCAAAAGCTAATTCGGTGAGTCTGAATTGTCATATTGGAAGTTTAATGTGCTAAATCAATATGGATTTTTTTTATTTTAAAATATTTTATACACACTATTTATTGCTCAATGTTTCATGCATTTGTTAGTCTTAAATGGATTAGTTCCTTGAATAAAAACTTGTAAAAAAAATGCTTCCATCGCCTTTCTAAAAAATGCTTCTATCGCCTTTCTTCTAATTGATGTTGACAAAAATTCTCATAGCCGATTACTTGATCTAGTTGTTCTTTAGAAACCTTAAATGATTCTCTTGTATATATGGTTGTCACTAGCATTTCTAAATAATGTAATGGATGTATGCAAATTGGTGCACTATACCTACAAAAAATATGAATATTGTTAGTTGTACTTTTTTATTAAAATGCCACAATTAGATTTAATTTCTATTATTTACAAGTGCTCCCTACAACTTGGACCCTTTTTATATATATTCAATACTATACGCTCTTTTACTTTTCGGTTTGCTCCATGTGGAAAAACTTAGTGATTATAAGGTTTAGAATCTTTTCTAATTAACTTTTTTAGTGGGTCTAATTTTATGAAGGTAAACTATCACAACAAAAGGTGGATGAAATTGCTAATACTTACTAACTTGTTGTTTGATGATTGCATATTATTGGATCTGATATAGTCAAGACTGCTACTTGCTAGTTTGGTGTAATTATTGATTTGTGGTTTCTAAACTAAGACTGGGATTAAGATATGCTGGACTGCTACATTGTTATACTGATTATTGAGTTTCGATGAGTGAATATTAATTATTGGTTATTATTGATTTTGTCTTTTGGTGTTTACTTCAAGTGTACACTGTGATCGGGAGAGTGGAAGCAAGTGTATATAGTGGTATTATTATATGGAGATAGGGGGCTTACATTTGTACGAATATAGAAAGACACCACATGCTGTATACTTTGGATATTCTCTTTTGGCAATAAATGAAATTATTTATAAAAAAATACTTATAATTTTATATTTTAAATAACAACTTAATTACTATTATTAACAACCTAGATGAACGGTGCCTTAATCGAAGGTAATTATGTATATAAATCATTTTAATTTATGCACTTTGATATATTGTTGTTTTGAGCTTTATTGTTACATTAAATTGAAAAGGCAAAAATATTTTGATATTTTTTATGCCGTTTTTTATTTTTATTTTTACATTAAAGCTGTTATTTTTTAGATTGAAAATTTAATCAATGACTATGATGTTTTGTCATCACTGTTAATTTTCATGCAGATATTTATATTTTCAGTTGCTGATAGTGTTTTTTGCTCTCTTATAGCCCATTTTATTGTTTATGCTGCTTCATTAATGTTTTTGTTTTAGGCACTAATAAAGTTGTTACTGCTGTATTTTTATTTTTTAGTATTCGATCTTAAATTCATACTTTACTTATCTGTAACACTCTTATACTCTTTATATGTATAATACACACACTCATTATATATAAAATACACATATATAGTATAAGAATGTCACAATTTGATTTAATAAAAAAAATTTCATTCCTCATTCCTCAAAATATTTATACATATATATGTATATTTATATATATCAAAATCTATAAAACCCCACATTGCTCAATTATTCAAAACCTTCCTTATAATTTATGATATATACATTTATACTCCCAAAAATATAATATAATATATATAATATTAAAAAGTACTATAACATAATATATATATATATATATACATGCTGGCAAAATGGCTCTGATCTTGTTGTAAAAGAAGTGCTTCAAGCTCAACAAATGCAAGTCTAGACCCGATCAGGTCTAGTAGAACTCCTCGACTCTACCAGATCACCTCTATTACCTGCGCGATTAGTTACAATCGCGCTAAGCTAAAAGTCTAATAGTACAGACTTTGATAATAATAAAACTTTAAAAGCAATGCCAATGAAAAATGCTTATGTACTATGGTATAATGTGGCATCTAAGCTCACTTTTAAATATATTCTTCCATCATTTTACACAAATACATACACAAGTATGGGTCCAAACAAACTAATACATCATTCAAATCTCAGAGTTACTATTTTGGTCTATAATGATACCATGTGTCTAACCTCGAAAACAAATTAAGTAATGCTCAAAAACTAGCCTGAAGGCAAATTATATTACAGTGACGCCAAGCGTCTAGCCCCGAAGGCAAATATTGAGGATAACCTCATCGGCATACCGTCAAACATAGAACTCTGAAAATTGAATAATATATTAGGTATACAATTATTTCATATTTTCCATCCTCAATTCCTTTCTTATTTTTCCATTTTTTTCATTCATAACAATGTCATTTCATTTCAACATTTCATCACATCATAGGATATTTCATAATAAAGTCACATTACCCAAACACTTTGGGTCATTTGCACATAGTTCACATTTTATTTTATCTAACCATTAATAATGGCTTTTCATAATGCATATAATACAAACATAACCATTCACATATCATAGCACCATATTCATGAATACTCAATGTATCAAGTAGCTTAATACATTTTTTATCTAAAATGTGTTAAGCCCAATTTAATTTCAACTTATCTAATTTATTAAAAGTTTATACTTACCTTAGGAAGCACTCCAAAACAAGCTTCAAAACTCCCTTCAACCTTGTCTTCCAAGTTGCCCTTCAATACTAGGGTTGGGCCAACTACTTTCTCTCAATGCCTAAGCCAAATGTGATCATAAACAACTATTTAATATCATATTCTAATACATTCTCAACATTAAACCATTTAAATTAGGAATTACAAATGAAAGAGAAAGAAAAGAGTTATTTTGGACAATATCCTCAGGTAACATGTCTAACAATACGGGCGTGTTAATGACCGTGTCATTAACTCACTCTTACAGAAGCTTTGACACGTCCAATGACATAAGCGTGTTACTGTCTGTGTCATTAATTTTATCTTACAAAAACTTTGACACGCCTAATAACACGGACATGTTACTGGCCGTGTCAATTATTTTGGATTATAGTAGCTACAACACGCTCAGGGACATGGCCGTGTCATCAACGTTGAAACTCAATATCGTTGACATGCCCGTTGACATGGTCGTATCAGGTAAAAGTCTGCATTTCGCACACTCAACTATTTCAACACAACCATTTATAAACTCAATTTAAATTCAACAATTTCTTCAATCCAACATTAAAATCATTATTAACTACTCACGGCAACTTCATACATACCCAAATAAGCTATTAAAACATGCTAATACACAATTCCAAAAATTCAAATTTCATGTTATTCCATAGAATTCTAAAGAACTTGCAAAATTGATAAAGTAACTTACCAATTGATGAAAAATCCTCAAAAACTTTACTTGAATCCTTAAAATTCCTTCAATTCTTGGTGTAAATAAGAACTCACTCTCTTCTCACCTCTATCTCTATCTCACGGCAAATGAACAAGAAGAAAAAAGAAAATATCTTTTCCTTTTTAATCCATCCATCTTTATCTATATATATATAATAAGTCACTATTCACTTAATTATACAATATATATATATATATGTGATGTATATTTTAGGTATATGTATATGTCTTGTTTACTTCAAATATATTTTAAATATGCAATCTACTATATCACTTAATATCCTTTCACTTTCCATTTAAATTATTTATTTAATTTATCCAATTAAAATTTTAATTTATTTTATTTAATTTTTAAAAATTAGGAGTGTTACATTATCAATGTCACTATCCTACTTATTTTTATTTCTAGTATTGATTTTGTATGTTGATTAAATTTATTGACTAATTAGTGACAATATATTTAAATTAGATTAATTTCACCAATGGATAAGTGACAAGATATATTTAATTTTGATGAATTAGTGATGAATTTAAACTATTTAACAATGAAAATTTTGTTGCTAAATTAATTATGGAATTGAATTCCATTGTATATAGAAATTATTTATAAGTTAATTATTGATAAATTCATTGCTTGCAATCCATTGCTAAATAAATTTAGTGCCTCGTTACAAAAGAATTTATTGCTAAATTATAGTGTAATATGTGGTGACAAATATATATATATATATGTATAGCAATAAATATTAATATTGTGTGGCAAATTTAATTAATTATTTGCTACATGTTTTTCTTTTTTATGTAACAAAATAAATTAATTCTTAGTCATAAAAGATGTAAATTATATGATTAATTTTTAGTTATGTTATTTTTAGTAATAATTTTTTATCATGGTTAAAGTAATTAATCACAGTTTTTTATTGTTTTTATCACTATTTTTGTTATAATTAGAGATTGCATATCAATATCAAATTGACAATAATAGATCTAATTTCTATTATTTGCAACTTAATAATGCATACCTAGATAGATGATCCAATTTAGACTCTCTTTCTCTAATTCTTACAATTATAGTGTCAAATTATTGGAGAAACTCAAAAAAAGCATAATTGTATATGCACAAATCTATGTAAGTATACATGCAATCCCTCAAATTCTGAAGTTGTGTGTGTGTATGCAAAGAAATGACCAAACAACCATAACACTATTTATGTAATTTTGTAATTTTGAGATAAGATAGTTTAATTGATGATTCCAAAATTTAAAACCTAAACAATCATAATATGACTTACCAGAATTTTTACTCAAAATTATAGAAACATTATTCAAACTTACAGAATATCAAACAATTTTATGAGACTTTGGTTAAACTTATAATAGTTTGAGTGAAAACTCTAAAACTTCGAAAGCTAAATATCAATAGTTGACATAGTAAATTTTTTTTTTCAAACTACTGAAATTAGCATTTAAAATTATAAAAATTCTACTAAAATTATGACAATTTATATCAATTTTCTAAAATTTTTATTTAAAATTATGATAATTTGAGTAAAATTTCTGAAATTTAAAAAATATTTTAGAATTTTTTGTCAAACTATCATAATTATCATTCAAAACTATAGAAAATATACTACAACTTACATAATTTACATATATTTTCTAAAACTTTTAGCTTAAATTATGATAATTTGAGTAAGATTTCTGCGAGTTGATGAACAAAATACCAGAAATTAACATACTAGATTTTTAGTCAAACTACCAGTATATTATTTAAAGCTATAAAAATTATACTAAAACTTACACAGTTTACAATAATTTTCTGTAACTTTTATTAAAAATTTTGATACTTTAAGTGAAATTTCTAAAATTCGAGAAATGAAATACCAGAATTTAATATATTATAATTTTTTTGTCAAAATACCAGAATTGACTTTTTAAATTATAAAAAAAATAATGAAACTTATATTTTTTACATCAATATTCTAAAATTTTTAGTTAAAATTCTGATAGTTTGAGTAATATTTTTGAAATTTGATAAATAAAATATCAAAAATTGATTCACTAGAATTTTAATCAAACTACTAAAATTATCATTCAGAATTACAAAACGTCTACTTAAACTTACACAATTTATATCAATTTTTTAAAACTTTTAGTTAAAATTCTGATAGTTTGATAAAAATTCTAAAATTTGAGAAACAAAACACTAGAATTTGATTTATCGAAAGTTTTTGTCAAACTATCAGAATTATCATTAAAAATTACAAAAAATATACCAAAAATTACATAATTTATATCAAATTTGTGAAACTTTTAGTTCAAATTCTAATAGTTAAAGTATAATTTTTAGAATTTAAAAAATAAAATACTAAAATTTGACTAATTAAAATTTTGGTCAAACTACTGTAATTATTATTCAAATATATAGAATGTATAATGAAACTTACATAATTTACATTAAATTTCTAAACTTTTAGTTAAATTCTAATAATTTGACTAATAATTCTAAAATTTGAGAAATAAAATACCAGAATTTGATCTACTGGAATTTTTGGTCAAACTACCAAAATTATCATTTAAAATTATAAAAATATACAAAAACTTACATAATTTACATCAACTTTCTGAAATTTTTAGTTAAAACTAATAGTTTTAGTACGATTTCTAAAATTTTAGAAATAAAATGCTAAAATTTGACCTACTAGAATTTTGGTCAAATTACTTAAATGATCATTCAAAATTATAAAATATCTACTGAAAATTACATAATTTACACTAATTTTCTAAAATTTTTTGTTAAAATTCTGATAATTTGATTAAAAATTGTTAAATTTGAGAAACAAAATACTAGAATTGACATATTAGAATTTTTGGTCAAACTATCAGAATTATTATTCAAAATTACAAAAGTGTACTGAAACTTACATACTTTTTATCTACTTTCTGAAAATTTTAGTTAAAATTATGATAATTAGAGTATGATTTTTGAAATTTGAGAAATAAAATATCATAATTTGATCTATTAGAATTTTTAGTCAAACTACCAAAATTATTTTTCAAAATTACAAAATTCACACTGAAGCTTACATAATTTTTATCAACTTTTTGAAACTTTTAGCTCTAATTTTTATAGTTAGAATGTGATTTTTAAAATTTGAAAATAAAATACCATAATTTGACCTACTGAAATTTTGGTCAAACTATCGGAATGATCATTCAAAATTACAGAATGTCTACTAAAACTTACACAATTTACATTAATTTTCTAGAAATGTTTAATTAAAATTCTGATAATTTAATTATAAATTATGAAATTTGAGAAATAAAATATCAGAATTTGACTTACTGAAATTTTTTGTCAAACTACCAGAATTATCATTCAAAATTATAAAAAATATAGTGAGACTTACATAATTTACATCAACTTTCTGAAATTTTTAGGTCAAATTATTTTAGTTAGAGTGCGATTACTGAATAAAATACTGAAATTTGACCTACTAAATTTTGGTTAAACTACCAGAATATTTATTCAAAATTATAAAATTTTAACTGAAATTTACATAATTTACATCAAATTTCTATAATTTTTAGTTAACATTCTGATAATTTCAGTAAAAATTCTAAAATTTGAGAAATAAAATATCAGAATTTGACCTACTAAAATTTTTGGTCAAACTATCATAATGCTCATTCAAAATTACAGAAAAATATACTTCATATTACATAATTTATATCAATTTTCTAAAAGTTTTAGTTAAAATTTAGATAATTTTAGTAAAATTTCTGTAATTTGAGAAATAAAATACCAAAAATTCACATACTAAATTTTTTTATCAAACTACCAAAATTATTATTCATAATTACAGAATATTTACTGAAAACTACTTAATTTACATTTATTTTCTGAAACTTTTAGTTAAAATTCTGATAGTTTGGATAAAATTTCTAAAATTTGATAAACAAAATATCAAAAATTGACATACTAGAATTTTTAGTCAAACTATCAAAATTATCATTTGGAATCATAGAAAGTCTATTGAGCTTACAGAATACCACTAACTTATTTACCAAAAATATTATTCAAACTTACATAATTGTTGCTCAAACTATCAGAATTTACATAAAATTTTTCAAACTTTGTGAAAATATATTTTGCTTTAAAAAAATTTACATCATCTTATACATTTAATTATAAAATTAATTACATAAATATACATACCTTAAATATAGTTACAATGCTTCATTTAGTTTTTTCAATCACAAATCCTTTCATATACACATATTATTAACTCATTTGATCAACATAAAGATTTTTTGGGTGAACTTGAGAAGAACTATAAGATGAATTATTATATTTATTTTATTTGTTACAACTTATATTTGTTTAAATGGATATGGACAGAAGAAGAATCACAAGTAAATATAAAAATTTTAAAATCCTATATTTCATTTAAAATTATAAGATATATGATTTTTTTTATAAATATTATTATATATTAGGGACAAAAATGTCAAAGTATTTTTTCTTTTAATTTAACCCAACTATCAAAATTTAATGTAAATATGATAATCAATTTATGACCACTAGTTGACTTGCCACAATAAATACTTTCACAAAAAAAATTTAATTTTTTATTTTGTAAATTTGAACTCATGTTCAAATTGCAATTATATAAATTAAAGAAAATAATATAATTTTGGAAGGATAATATAGATTAAATGTACAACAAGATTTTTGCTTGTAACTATTAATTTAGAATAAATCAATTCATAAAATAATGGTAAGAATTTTGATGCAATCTCATTCACAAAATTATATATATATATATTCAATAATAATTTTTATCTTAATTTTTTTAAAAGACTTTCATATTCTTTTCACTAAATATTATTATTAATTTATTTAATGTATATATTTTATTTTATATATATATAATTTATTTTTTTATATTCATATTGAATTTTCAAAATATATATATATATAATAGAAAGAAAAGAGAAGAAATAAAGATAGTTACATAAGTTAGTCCTATATTATTTAAAAAATTATAAATAATACCACTTGCTAAATATAAAGTATTACTATTTTTTAGGGATAATATTGTCAATTTATCCATATAATAATATTGTAAATTCAATCTCACAATAACATTTACTCTATCAATGGTCTAACAATTTTCAACAAATCTAATAATCAATATTTTTCTCTATAAAAATGAAGTTAGGTGACTCTACAGTACTACCCTCAAAAGCATTCCAAACAAGACTATTAACATAGTTTTTTATAATTCCATTATATATTATTTTCTCCTTTAACAATCGCATGTCCGATGCTACTTAACTAGACATAAATAACTTAATTTTTTTTAACTTGGCAAATAAACTTTTTAAGCTAAAAACCTAGCAGTTAATATTGTGACAATGTTAATTATTTAGTATAATACTAGAAAAGAATCTCGAGTGATGCTGCAAGTATTCTTATTTTTCTAAATTTTATGATAATTTTAAATAAATAATTATTTATTTATAACTATAAATAAAAAATATATATTAATACAGATGTTAATAAATCTAAACAAATAATTTATAATTATTAAATTACAAGCTAAAAATAATCGCATACATTTCTTGAAAATTTGATGCCATCATTTTGTTTTAAGCTATTCATCATAGGTTTTTTTTAATATATTTTTATATACTTCAATAATAATCAATAATAATTAATATCAAATAAAATACTATAATTTTATTCAGTTAGCTTAAAAAAAGTTTTACCCATAATTAATCTATTCAGTTAGTTAGTTGTTCTATATTATACTATTAAGAAAAAAATATATTATTTTTTATGATAAAACAAAGATAAATGAAAAAATAATAATAAACTAAATAAAATATAGAAAAATATCAAAAATAAAATAAAAATATAAAAAATATGATTCGTGTCACAACCCAAATCTAGGAGCACGTGACCGACACTAGAGAACGAGAAAACATATGGCTTTTAGAATCCGTAGTCAGCTTGATAGCTCATTACTCGAGAAAACTGAACTGAGATAGTAATTACTGTCTCAAATTGGACCCATGAGCCTACTAATATTATACTATTAATAAAATACCATATCATCATCACCAAATATTAGTTAATAAATACACATAATCAAACAACGAAATCGAATAGAAAAATAAAAAATAAAAAAAAGAAAGAGATACCATGCAAAGTTCTAAGATACAACTAGTATAACAAAATAAGGTAACACTCTTGCCGACAAAAGAAAGGCAGGTTAACTCGACGAAATATTTTTTCACACTCAACCTGCAACCTGGGAAAAAAAGGGTGAATAGGAATGAGCGTTCAACTCAATGAGCTATATAGCAATTAATATAACATATCGTTCCCATGCAAAATAATGATCATGCAAATATCACAAGACAACCAACGTCACATATTCATACAAGGATAGAAGTAAGTCAATGGGGCCACACTGAGCTCAAACTGGAAAGTCAGTCCCTCCTATTTGGCTCTCTTACTCCATATGTTTCTCTTAGAATTCAATATACATGGTTCACCGTCATGGTCGTAGTCAAGCAGCGCTACCTGACTGACAAGCAGCGCTGAGCATAAGGATGCTCTCGCCGTCACGTCAGTCCTAATCTTATTATATTATATCATCATCCGTATTCTCAAATCATGTGTAGTCTTATATCATCCTAATCATATCCATCACATAGATAATATATATTAAGCACAATCAACTCATATATCTACACACATTTAAGCTCCTATGATCTGATATTGATAATAATAGTGGCATATATTCACTGCACAAACAATCGATGCAATAATGCGAATATAACTATTATCGTAAATTAGAGAGTGAGGCATTATATTAATCTATATATGTAAATTATCCAATTTTTTCCATTATTTTCGTATCCGTAATAGTGCGAAAAGAAGGCCCGACTCCAAGTTGTTCAAGAATAGTGGCGGGTGGGGAATCCAATTTCTAATCGTGGTAGTAGACATAGACGTTCAAGCAAGCCTAACCGATCGGATGGGACTCCCACAAAATGGACATTACTTCTGCTTCTATTGTAACAAAAGATTCCCTTTTTATGTGGAAAAGGCCCGTATCAAGAATTATGATTTTACGTATGGACAATTCCTCAATATCTTGTTCATTCGCAACAAAATATTTTCTTTGTGCGGCGGTAAAAAAAAACATGCTTTTTTGGAGAGAGATACTATTTCACCAATCGAGTCACAGGTATCTAACATATTCATACCTAATGATTTGATTTTCTTAGTGTTAAGTGTACCGGATACAAGATAGAAAAGAATGCATTGATTTCATTTCAAGTGATATGCCTAAAGTGGAAAAGTGTGGTAAGGAGGAGGACGGTGTCTGTCATGGCGATATCTGCCTCGGCTTGCTTCGTCTCCTAGTGGTTCTTTCCCGACCCTGAGTCAGGTGGAGTAGCCCTATTCCACTCCTCAACTGGTTCGATCCTCTTATTTTTCTTTCTCAAACCGAGAGATCCATGAATTGGGATCCTAATGCATATAGATACAAATGGTCTAATGGGAGCAAGAATTTCCAGGAACATTTGGAAAAAGAAAAGTCAAAGTAAAAGGGTATTTTGGTAATTAAATTTTAGAAATTTAAAATTAATAAAATAATTCAAAAATAAATTATTTTTGAATGGAAGAGGAAATTTAGGACTTTTAATTTATTAAATACATAATTAAATAATTAATTATTAAATTATTTTAATATATATATATGGTTTAAAATTAAAGGGTGAAAGGAAAGAGAAATAAAAAAAAATAAAGTCTTCTTCTTCTTCTTTCCTTCAAGGATGAATTTCATGGCCAAAGAGGGATATTTTTAGCTTCTTCCATCATCAAATTTTTCAAGGTTTCAAGGGAATAAGAGTAGTTTTGGTGATTTTCTAACAAGTAAGTAAGCTTTATTTTCAAAATTATGAAGTTCTTTAAAGCTTATGAATATGTATGAATTGAGTTTTTGAAAGAGCATGTTATAATTGTTAGAATGGGTATGGAAGATGTTCTTTTGATGAGTAAATAATGATTTTAATGTTGGATTAAAGATATGGTTGAGTTTGGGTAAAATTGGTGAAGAGGGAGAATTTAGGGTTATGGAACATTTGAGTTTTTGAAATCATGATTTTTAATTTTGCAAATTGATTTCAAATGAGTTGTTTTGATGCATAAACAAGTATTTTAAAGTCAAATATTGGATTTGGTTGTGTTTAGTTGGAGTTTGAAGAGGGTAGTATTGATTTAGAGTTTTTGGAAAAGTGAATTTTCAAAGAATGATTAATTATTTGATTTTAATGATTAAATCATGTTATTTAAGGGTATAAGTGGTGGAAATAAGATTGAAATGATAATTGGATTGAGTTGGAATGGAGATCCTTCAATGGTGAAGGTTATGTCATTTTAGGGTTTTGGACATAAGCATGTGGTTAATTAATGTAATTGGAAAAAACATGCTAAAAAATATTTCTAATGATATTAATAAACTTAAAACACTACTTTAAATGGCTTGATATGGTTTTTTAAAGTTAAAGTGAGGTGAAGTTTAATTTTGGGATTTGGTTTAGAGTGATGTTTAATTATGGTTTGATGTTGAGAATACCTTAGAATGTGATATTAAATGATTATGTATGATCACATTTGGTATAGGCATTGAGGGAAGTTGATTTGCTTCATCCAAGTGGTGAAGGACAAGTTGGAAGGATAGGATTGGAGGTTGTGTTAAGCTTGCTTTGGGTTGCTAGTAGAGGTATGTACAAACTTTGAATATATTTTTTTATATTTGCATGACATTTGGGCTTAACACATTTTGGTTGGAAAATGTGTTAAGTTACTTGGTTCATTGATTATGTATTAATAATGTGCTATGACATTTGTAATGTCATATATATGTTAAATGCATCGTGAAAAGCCATTGATAATGGTTAAATTGTATAGAATGTGAAATATGTATATTATGTGAAAATACCAAAAGTAATTGGGTAATGTGTTGTGAATGCAAAAATGAGATATGTGGAATAATAAAATGAATTAATATTGATAAAAATGAGAAAAGTGAGAAAGATGTGAAAAATGAGAAAAATGAGAAAAAAAATGTGAAAATAAGGCAATGTGCCTAGATTGAATATGTGTCAATGAGAAAGAGATTAATAATGAGAAAAATGAATAAATAAAAAAAATGAGAAAAAGATGATATAATAAGGCAATGTGCCTAGTTTGATCATGAGAAAATGAGAAAAGTTTTGATAAAGGAATTATGAAAGAATTTGATAATGAGAAATATGAATAAATTATGTGCCTAGTATGTTATTCAATTTTCAGAGTTCTGGGTTTGACGGCATATCTATGATTGCCTAAGGGCTAAACGCTGGAATAGTGAAAAAACTGGGTCGTAAGCCAGGCCAGCTGATAAATATGATGTTTTTGGAGTGAAAAGACTGGGTCGTAAGTCTCAAAAATTGTAGCAGTCTAGCCGGGTTGAGGACCAAGATACTGGGGCCTAAAGGTCTAGCCGGGTTGAGGTCCAAGAGACTGGGGCTGTTACATTATCTATGGATATATTGCCTATGGGGCTAGACACATGGTGTCATTATGGACTAAAGCAGTAACTCTGAAATTTGAATAGCATATTAGATCCTTTTTGGGCCCATGTTTGTCTTTGTTTTAATATGAATTATGAATTGTGATAAAATTGAGCAATATAATGAGATATAATGTTATGAGTTGTAATATGTATATGTGTTGTGCATTGACATTTTATTTGGACTATATTGTTATCAAAATTTATACCACTAGGCATCGGCTTAACGCGATTATAATTCGTCACGCAGGTGTCATGGACGTTTTGGTAGAGCCGGAGAGTTTTACTAGACCTGGCCGGGTCTAGGTTTGTATTTATTGAGCTTGAAGAGTTGTTTTGGGTACATCAAGATCAGAGCCAGTTGCCAGCATGTACATTTTTTATATTATGTATGTTATGATATGTTTTTGAAGCATATATTGTAAATTGTAAAGAATGATTTGAATAATTTTGTTTAAGATGAGATTTTATATGTAATGTTGGTATATATATACCTATATATAAGTATTTTGAGAAAATATGGAGAAATTGAGAAGTATTGATGAATTGGTGAATTGATTTTATTTAGAGTGTTTGTTTTATGCAGGTTGTGTTTTGTTGAATTTTGAAAATATTCAAATTAAAAATAAAACTCTGGCGAATTTTTTCCAGAGATTTTCATATAAAATATTTATTTTGGATTCCTATAACAAGCAAAGAATATTTATATACTATTTATTTTATATATTAGTATTTGAAATCTTAAAACAGAAATTTGAAAATTTTTATTAAATCGGTCTGTGACATTTTTATACCGTATATGCGTATTTTATATATGCTGAAAATATGTATTGCACGTATATAGGGTATAAGGGTGTTACAATATAACTCACAATATACGAAATCCGATAACTCTCTCGAAGCATGGATTGAAAATGAAAGAACACCTGGAATTATTTTTAAACAATAACAAAAACTATTAGAATATGGATAGATTGATGACTCTAAAAAAATTCTGTTGAAATTTTAGCAGAATCTCTCCTACAATTAGGACATTCCTCCTAAAACAAAATAAGGAATAATACCTAAATATCTCATAACCGTCAACATCAATCCAACTGCCCCATTTGAATCTCCATCAACATTTTCAATCCAACACAATAGTTTATTGAACTACCATAATATATTCATCATATAATATTAATTATAATAATAACTTGATTATTTTTAATTATAAAAATATTAATTTTAAATTAAGTAATTAGTTTTATAAATTTTAAACACAATACTTTAACCAATTAATTTAATTCATTAAAAGTCAATTAATTAATTACTCATATAGTAATTATTAATTAGCTTAATTTATAAATCATAATCCAAATTAGTAAATATATTTCACATATATACAAATATATATAGTTAATTAATTCTATTCATTAATTATTAAAATTCTAATTCAATCATAAATTATATATATATATATATATATTATAATCTAACTTAATATAACATATTAAATATTTGACCATAATTAATAAACAATAATTATAACTAATCAATTTATTTTAATCGATTTTTTTTAAATTTTAACCAATTAAAATTATATGTATAATAATTTTTAATTCTATAAATTATTACTTAAACAGTTAATTAGTTTTAAATTAACATATTTTAAATATTCAAATTTTAATCTATTAAACTATCAATCATTAATTATACACATTTATAATTATTATTTATTTTTTATTTTTTTGCCGGAATAGTATCTTCGTCATGGAAATAGTATCATCGTCGCCGAAAAACGGTCGCTGAATTGAAGTGGTCTAAAATTTATAAATAAAATATCAAATAGAAGCTCAGGATGAGAGGAACTCAATCGTACCTGTCATGTCAAAAAAAGAGATTGGAAACGGCTGAAATCTTTGTCAAAAGATCACATAAACAGTCCCGTTTATGCCGCCCGTGAACAGTGATCCGATGGCCGATGATGGCATTCTTGGTGGAATCATTAATTATATACATTTATAATTATTATTTATTTATTTTATTTTTTACTATTTTATTAATTTTTTATATTTTATTTTTTTGCCGGAATAGTATTTTCGTCATCGAAATAGTGTCATCGTTGTCGAAAAACGGTCGCTGAATTGAAGTGGTCTAAAATTTATAAATAAAATATCAAATTGAAGCTCAGAATGAGAGGAACTCAATCGTACCTGTCATGAAGGGAAAAGAGATTGAAAACAGCTGGAATCTTCGTCGAAAGATTGCAGAAACAGTTCCATTTATGCTGCCCGTGAACAGTGATCCGGTGGCAGATGATGGTATTCTTGGTGGCGCTGAACTCGTCGGACAACCATACGGTGATACCGGCGATATCGATAGTTGATTACCGGACGGCGATAGATCTAGGAAAATATCGGACGCTCTCTCTTTCCCTCACTTTCTCTCTCTCTCTTCTCTTACTCTGTTTCCTACTCCCCTCCCCCTTCTTTTCAAAGACACACACACACACACACACATATATATATATCTTTTCTTTTTCTTTTTTTTTCTTTTTATAAAATATAAAAAAAATTATTTAAAAAGAATTTCATAATTTAAATAATAATTATTTATATTTTAAAATATTATTTTAAAATAATTTAAAAATCAAATTATTACAATTCGTATATTTATGATTCATTAATAGTTAAACAATAATGTTGTCACTCCATCTTAATTTTGCATCCCATCCAAATTAAATTAAGCTTTCACATAGCTAATTCACACTATTCGTGTGTTTTATAAACCTAGATTCTATATATTTGAAGTTTTCTATCACAAAATCCCAACATTTATGATTTAGTTTATTATATCTTTCAAATATTAAATACTAAAAATAAATATATTATCATAAAAAATTTTCTTTTTTATAATAAGAAAATAAAATTAAAAATCAATCGCAACAATTTAATCAAATAGTTTTTAATTGATTATTTATTATAATAAATAATAAATTTAATATTTTATAAAATTTAATTTGAAATTTAATATTGATATTTCTAATTTAATAGTATTAAATAATAATTAATTATTATTAATATCAAATGAGATATTCAAAATTTACTACAGCTCTCTAAATAAATATTTATAATAATTAATTAATTAATTATTCTAATAAATAGTAATAAATTTAATATTTTAATATATTTTAAAAAATGAGAGAGAGACTCTTACATTACCATAAATAAATTTATATTTTTCGTAATAAGAAAATAAATTATGTAAATAGGAGCAACTCTGACACCTGCAAAGACATTAAAATACATGTTTGGCATTGAGAGTGAGGGAAAAAAAGGAGGAGTCTATACCACCTCCGCTTCACACTGACTATACTTCCAGCAAAGAGAACTAATTCCCGTGGAAGATTGGTTTTAAGCCCCAAAAACAACTGGTAAAGTTCAATACTACATCTTATTTGTTGTGAAAACATTAAAAAGTAACATATAACTCGAAAAATACATCAAATGCATCATAGTAAACCAATTCTCATAATCTACTTTTATAAAAGGTTTCTGGAACATCACCTGATGCAAAAATAAAGGGAAAAAAAATCTTAAAGTTACAGAAATCAGTAGACAATTAATATTAGCCATCATATTCACACTGATAAAACTTGCTCTCCATGAAAAAAACTGCTACAACTTGATTCCCACCAAACTTCCTTCCATTCATCCCTGCTCGTGCTTTCGCTGCACCTTCAACATCAGCATACTCCAAGAACACCTGAAAAACAAGAGATTTTTGCAGTCAGCCGACAGCCTAAAAACAGTGAAGTTTCAGAGGAAGAATAAAGAAATAAGTAAAAATAAAAGATTGTATACTTACCTTACCAACCCCAGGTGAAGCTTCTCCATCTGGCTTTGGTCGAGGAATAACAACATTCACCAATGTACCTGCATTTAACGTGTGAAAAGATGCAAATGCAAACCGCAATTTCCCAAATCATCATCATTATTATTATTATAATTATCATTATTATTATTTTTCAAAAGGATCTCAAGAAAAATAAGGGTAGTGAAGTCTTCTGTCTGTGTGTTATGCCCGATTCTTTATAGCAGAATGTGGGACTACAAAAGGCTGTAAAACAGACATATAACACAGAAAATAAAGAAAATCAATTACCAAGTAACTAGCCTCAAAAAATTAGGGAGGGGAATAACAGAGGCTCATTAAGAAAATAAATAGTCAGTTCAAAGGTTTTTTTACCAAATTTCCCGCCCTCCATCCTCATGTCTTCCAAAATGTCTTCATATTCCTCGGCATCTTTGAGCTCATCCACAGTAACAACTTGAGTCAAGCATACAACTTTAGTAGGAGTAGGCTGTAACATGAGTCTCTGCCAAGAAAAAGGAAAAAAAAAAGAAAGAAAGAGAAATGGGGGAAGAGAGAGAATTCGATTATGTAACCAATAAACAATACCCATACTCAAGACAATAAACAAAACAACAATAAAAAAAAAAGAGGCATAACCAGATAATTAGTCTAGAAAGGGATGACATGGAATTTAACAAAGAAAAGGTGTAATTTCACCTGCAATGCAATTTGCTGCTGCGCATGCAATAGAACACTCTCTTGCTCAGGCTTAGGTTGGTTAGAACCCTGGGTGGCACGCCTAACAGTGAGAGTTTTATCACCCATTTTAATTCCATTCAAGGCAGCACAAGCTATGTCTGTAACTGAAAGGTCTTTGTACACACAAAAAGCATAGCCTTTTGAGTTTCCAGTTTCTCTGTCTTTTACTAGATCAAAACCTTGCAGGGGCCCAAAAGACTCTAACAGCTCTCTGACTTGTGCTTCAGTGAAGTAATAGGGAAGCCCACCCACAAAGATGCGGTCTGGCCCCTCAAGTCCGCCAGTAGAGCCTGGACTTAAGCCAACAGCAGCCAGATTAAGGTTGGAATTGGGCTGGCTTGGGCCAAGTGTTGCAGCAAGTGATGGATTATAATCACTAGGTCTTCTCACCTTGACAGGAGCTCCCTGGAAGAATAGTTTTTTAAAAGATTCAAATAAAGCTGCTCTCCAGACAGTGACTACTTTGGATCAAAGTCCCAAGACTATGATGATCCAAGAAAAGATGAATTGTACCTCAAAAATGATCCCATCTAAAGCCATTGCATTACTAGCCTCCTCAACAGATCGCATCTCCACAAATGCAAACTTCTTTTCATGGTTTATATAGACATTTACAACAGCATCCCCTTGAGAAAGAAAAGATTTAGTGACATGAAACAAATGCAGCTTGTCTACTTACCAATGAAAGAAAGCTGCATACCAGGACCTGCAGTGTTTCCTCCAATTGCAGCCATAACCTGGCTGAAAAACGTTGCTACAGACTGAGAAAAAATAGGGCATCAGTATGATAACCAGATTTGTCCACAAACCATGGGAAAATGGACAGAATGAAAACAATATCCAATTAACTGAAGGGGAAATGGATGGAATGACCTGTTCATTGGCTGTTGGGAGGAGTCCTCCAACATAGACCCGCCGAGCATGCCTAGTAGCCTGTGATAACAAAATAAACGATATCATTGTTGGGCCAAAAAATACATGGCAGAGTGAACAAGAAAGATGTTCCAGAAGGTAAAAATGATGCATCTTTCATCCTGCCAACCTGCTGTGTCATTGCATGAACTGGCATAACAGGGAGAGTTCCGAACTGCTGCAGGTAAACAAATTATACAAAATTAACAAATAACAAGATCCAGATAAAAATATTTGTTGCCTACAAGAAGAAGGCTTACCTGACCAGCCCCTAATTGCAAAGGAAACATGTTGGGAAACATTCCAGGAATGGAAGGATTTGTAGCAGGATTCTGACCTGAAAAGGTAACTTAATCACACCCAAAGCGCAATAATAAATCAAAAGTTTAAAGTAGCTGAGAAGCCAAGACTAAATCCTGCAATGTTTTTTTAATGAAGCAATTAAGTCCAATCTCTCAAAAACAATTTTTTTACAAAAAATACGAAAGACATACACCATATATTCAAGTTCTGGAGCTAATAGATGTAAGACTACAAAAGCAGGCAATAATTGCCAGTTGAAGACGAACAAGAACCATTACCCGTGCACTGATTCCTCCTTGTACATAAAAGCTACAGAAGTCAGCTCACACCCATTGTATTTGTCATCACAGTGGGGCAAGTAGCCCAACATTGCCTTCTTAAAACAAAAGACGACACAGAAAACAAATGGACAAAGACCAAACAGAAGAAAAACGAAAATATCTCTCAGTTACAGAATTATTTCACCAAGAAATAATAATAAGAATACAGCCCATTCGGATGTAACATAAATTTTAAGAAGCTACATACACAAACTACAAAAATAAAAGGATAAAATACTGCTTACCAAAAAGATATCATGTAATTTGATAGGAACTTTCCACACTATATCGCACAAAAATGAAATAACAGTTAAAAGTATGGCATGATCTTAACTACATAAGAGGATAAAATACCTGTAGCAGTAGCTGTTGCATCAGTCAAAATTGCAGATGGAGGAGGAGCCATATCAAAACCACTAATCCTTTTGCTGTTAGTAGATACAATTAGAAAACCAAAAGAAAAGTGAATGTTAAGCATGCTTATGAATATTCAGCATAAAAGTGTTGTTCCCAGCATTTTCCACCACAGTATACCTCCTAGAACGTGACCGAGAGCGTGATTTGGATCTATTCTTAGATCTACCCCTTGAAGGAGAGGGTGACCGATCCCTGTGTCTGTCTCTCCTGGCTCTATGATAATCTCTGTGCCTGTGAATAGCAGTAAACAATCAATTATGATTGCTTTATTCAATAGATGAAATATATGATAGATAGAACAGAATCTAAATTCAATTCAAATGAAACAATTTTTATTACCTGTCAAAATTTCGACTTTGGTATCGATCATCATCACCTCTATCTCGACCATGTTCCCTCTTTTCACTGTGATCTCTGTGGCGATCACGATGTCCATGGTGAGAGTCATTATCCTTGTCTCGCTCCCTTTCCCTATCCTTGTCCCTACTTCTATCCTTATCCCTGTCCCGCTCACGATCTCGATCTCGATCCCTATCCCTCTCACGATCTCGATCCCTTTCCTTATCACGTCCCTTTTCTCTTTCCTTTTCCCTAATTTTTGAAGACTCTCTTTCATAGTCATGAGACTCATGCTAGAATTGACAAATTGTAACAAAAAATATAAGGGGGCAATCAAGCTTAACAGCAGAGTAAGCACACAAGGTCAAGAACTAAAATGCAACAGAATAACAATACCCAATAAATTCATTTCACTGAATATCACCTCACACATCTAAAATAACAAACAACTGTGGTTAACAAACCAAGTCTTGGTCTTGGTTCTGATTTTGTAGATTCAGTGCCGAGATGTACTAATTTGTTGTAGTTAAACGTGTGTATCACTACTTAAATTCATAAAATTACTCCAAATCTATTTTCTTAATATTAATTCAACAAAAAAAAAAGAAATGAAATTCAATACATAATAGGTCCAAAGGAAGCATTCTATTCAATAACAATTTGACACTCAATTAAGTATATTCTAATCAAAACCCTAAACCCCAAAAATAAACAAAATCCATGTCTTCCATAAATGAAGCCTAAATTGAGAAATCAAAGTATGTATTTTCTTCCTGACATAAGCTGGCAATAAGCATACTGTCGACATCTTACCCTGTATTTAGAAACACTATGATCGTCAGCGCCGCCACGGCTGTGGCTGCTAGAGCGACGCTGAGGGGAGGAGCCACCACCACCACCATCTCCGTTGTCGATCTCGAAATCGGCACCGTTGGCTTGGTAGCCACCTTCTTCGTAGTCAGCCATATCTAATTTTATGGATTTTGTTTGAAAATTTTTGAATTGAATGAAGATTCTTATGCTTTCTATCTATCTCCCTACCCGCCAGCGCTTTTGCATAGTCGGGCTTTCACAATAGTTTAGTTTTACTTCCGATAACAGCCTGTCTTTTCATATTTTAGGTTAATTTATCGTTTTTCTATATTATTATTATTATTATCATTATTATCATCATCATCATCAAATTTTTTTTTATATCTAAATAAGGAATAATTATATGCTATAACCGTTGTAGCAATAAATGCTTACAACGGACCAATAGAATTCTTACACGTAGATTAAATGTCTACAACGGACCAATGAAATAAATCATTTAATCTACGTATAAGAATCTCATTGGTCCGTTGTAGGCATTTATTGCTACAACGGTTGTAGCATATAATTATTCATAAATAAGATAGGAATAATAAAGCGGCACAACTCTCTTCATCAAGTTTTAATACAGCTAATTAATTAAATTTTTAATTTTTAATTATTAATAATTTATTATCAATTAATATAGAAGCTCAGTAATATATATTATTATTTTTTTAATTTATAAAATATTTATATATTTATATTTAAAAAAACTAATAATTGAAATATATTAACCAAACATATAATTATTATATACAAAAATACATTTATAATTAGATTATGTCTCAATATATAAATAATTTTTTTAATTGTCTTATTAAAAAAATAAAAGACTTTAAAATTTGCATAATACAAATGAATTTTATTTTTATTTTTTTTGTAGATTTCATATATTTTAAAAGTTGTGTGTTTAAAATTTAAAAAAAAATCAATTTCAATTTTTACAAATTCAATTCCATGCATAACTAAATTAAATTTTAATAAAATAGATGAAATTTCTAAATAAATTTCATAAAAATAATAAAATAATATTAAGGAAAAATATTAATATTTCTTTTTCATCTTTTATGCGTATTATTTTGACTTTTTCTTTCTCCTGCTCCATCTCACTTTTTCTTAAAGATAAGTATCAGTTATGTTGATTAGTTTTTAGAAGTAGATCAATCTGATTAATAATAAATGTACAAATAAAAAATAACTAACCTCATTAATTTAAATCGATATGATCTGTCAAATTAGCAGAATTAGTGATCAGATTAATTAATTTCGGACTATTTAATTATCCCTACTATTTCTCTCCATCTTTTATTTTGTATTTCTTATCTTCCCATTCATCTTACACTTTCGATCTTTTTTACTATAATCTTTCTAATATTTATCTCTTTTTATTGATATTTCTTCCAATTAATTTTTTATTATATAAAATATAATCATTTTTAATTATATTATTTTTATTACATTGAGGATGTTTTACAAAATGAGAACAAATTTTTATTATATAAATTTGTTCAAACTATAAAAATATGAAATTCAATTGAATTCTTATTAAAGTTGAGGTTTTTTATTTTATTTTTTCCAAGTTTAGAAGTATTGGATTGAAATTTTGTCCAGATTTAGTTAGTAATCTATGTACTAAATATTTTAAAATTTTAATTTATAATTTGATTTAAAATATCAAGAATTGAAATATCAAAAATTTTATCATTTACATCTCAAGTTCTCAATAGTTAAACTAAATACCACTAAGTTAAATAATTAGAGTTTTAATAAAATTATTATATTTTTATTTATTTTGTTATTTCTGTAAACATTTTATTTATATTTTACTAAAAATAGAATAAAGAGTGAAGATATTTACACCCCATAAAAAATTTTAACAAACCCTTTATGAACACAGTAACTCTTACTTTTATTATTACATCTCATCAAAAGACCATATCATCCTTTATATTATTTTTATACTCAGTTTTGATTTATACACTCCATTCATTAATCTTTTTTTTTTTAAAAATTCATAAGTAAAAGAAGTCCAACTTCTCTCTTGAGAATCCAACAACAAAAAAGGCATTTGAGCGATAAGATTCATTTCTTTAAATTTTTGGTGATTATTTTATTAAGTAGAATAGTGATATTAAGTAGAACTGATATTTCATTGTTGTTAATTGAATAATTAAATATGTTGAGTATTTCAGAGCCAAAATTTAAGTTTAGTTCATTGAACTAAAGCTAAATTTTTATTCATGTTCAACTACAATTTAATGAAAAGTGTAAGATATTTAACATTATATAATTAAATAAAAATAATTAATTCTTATCTTCTTCTTTTTTTTTTTTTCATATTTTAGTCTTAAACAATAAAGGATTGAGTGGAACAATTTAAATGAGAGAGTGAAGCTTATTCGAGAGTTAAAAGAAAAGGAGAATTGATTGAATTAAAATAGATTGAGAATAGTTTTTAGGGTAAGATGTGTGTGATGTAAATATCTTGAGTGGATGATGTTTAAATATAAATGGTAAAATTATAAATATTTTAATCCATATTTTAGAGATGAAATATTGGAATATAGCAATTATTTGTATGGTATGTAAATATTTTCACTCTAAAATAATATATTTAATTATTTTACTGTATATTTATTTATATACGTATGTAATAATGGTGCAAGAATAATTCATATGCTAGTCAAACATGCTTACGTCAAAACTATTATCTTATTAGGTTGGAATTATTGACTGACTGAATCAATTCAACAGTGTTGACTCATTAGCCATTACAAATGAAATTACATTTGTGAAAGAAATATTCTTTGAATTCCTCAGATCTCTGTTCTACTTTATGATGTTCAAAGAAACTCTCTTCTTCCTCTTTCTTTTCCTTTCAATATTTCTCCAAATCACATGCCATGGCAAAGATAACAATAATAATCCATGTTCTCCTTCTTCATGTGGCAGTATCCACAACATCAGCTACCCTTTTCGACTTAGAACCGATCCCAAAAACTGTGGAAACCATAAATATACTTTAGTTTGTGAGAATAATTCTACAGTTTTGTATCTCTACTCTGGAAAATACTATGTTCAGGCTATCAATTATAACAATTATACTATCCGAGTAGTAGATTCTAGTGTTGATAAAGATGATTGTTCTTCTCTTCCTCACCTTCCTTTAACTTCATATAATTTCAGTTTAGAAGATCCATTCAGTTCTTATAAATCCAAACCAAATGGGTCTGATTTTACACCTCAATTATCAACACTTATGGCTTTGATAAGCTGTCCTTTTCCAGTAAACTCTCCTCTGTATGTAAACACTGCTCCTTGCATTAATAATATTAATGGAGGAGTAATAATTAAGCATTTGTACGTTAATGTGGTTGGAATGGAAGCAAAGGATTTGAGGAGCGGATGTAGCTTAGAAATGATGGCTATGTTGCCAGAAAAGGACTATAATAACATGTCTTTCATTGAAATTCACGGAGAGTTGGCTTATGGGTTTGAGCTTTCATGGCATTATATCTTCTGTGGGCGTTGCAGAGGCTGCTATTTTGATGAAAGAAATGAGGTTCAATGCCTAAGCAGTATGTATTATATGCTACCTAATTGCCTTTTAATTATACTATGAATTGTTCACTTACAATTAATTATTATTTTTTTTTTGCCATTCCTGTTAAAGGTTTTTTCACAAGGGTTTGCTACCTCAACTTTGGAATTCGATGCTTATACTTATTTGGTGAGTGATTTGGGGGGAAATAAAAGTTGAATTAGTTCTTTTTTAGCTCCAGATATATATATTTATGTTCTTGCCTTTGATTTTTTTTAATGTTTACCTGGTGAATGAAGACTCAACCAAAGCATATGCCCATTTCTATCGAATTGCAAGTGAGTAATCAAACTCATTTATGCTAATTTTTTTGAATTAATCATCGCACTATACTCACTTTTTTCTTTAAACTTGGCAGAGTCAACCCCAACAGTACTTGTTCTTCTTGGTGAGAGTTTTAACTCCTTTTCTGCAAATTATGAATATTGCAAATTTAGAACATAATTCTGACAGCTACTAATATTTTCTTTTGAATGCAAATGGATCTCACAGTACTGCTCCATAGTGCCATAAAAACGTTATGTGGAACTCCCTTTGTATTTGGATTTTTGATCTATAAATGGCGAAGGAGACATTTATCAGAATATCACACAGTTGAAGAATTTCTGCAAAGTCACAATAATTTGATACCAATAAGGTATTCTTACAAAGACGTTAGGAAAATGACTGCAGAATTCAAGGAAAAGTTGGGTGAAGGAGGCTTTGGTTCTGTATATAAAGCAAAACTTCGCAGTGGTCATATTGCAGCAGTAAAGATGTTGAATAAGTCTAAAACTAAGGGACAAGATTTTATTAATGAAGTTGCTACTCTTGGAAGGATTTACCATGCTAATGTAGTTCGACTAATTGGTTTTTGTGTTGAGGGTTCAAAGCATGCTCTCGTATTTGATTTCATGCCTAATGGTTCGCTTAATAATCATGTTTTTTCACAACAAGGATTGAACTCCTTAAGTTGGGATAAACTGTATGAAATTTCTCTCGGAATAGCTCGTGGCATTGAATATCTACATCAGGGTTGCGATATGCAAATCTTGCATTTCGATATCAAGCCACACAATATTCTTCTTGATGAAAATTTCATTCCAAAGATTTCTGACTTTGGGCTTGCTAAACTATATGCAACAGATGACAGTATTAAGTCACTCACTGCAGCAAGGGGAACAGTAGGATACATGGCACCAGAATTATTTTATAGAAATATTGGACACGTCTCGCACAAAGCAGATGTTTATAGTTATGGAATGTTGTTGCTAGAAATGACAGGTAAAAGGAAGAACTTGAATGCAACTACAGAAAATTCAAGTGAAAATTACTTCCCATTTTGGGTTTATGATGAAATATCTGATGGGAAGTTTATAGGAATTGGTGACACTGTAGAGGAGGAAACTAATAAAATTGCTAAGAAGATGGTTGTGGTAGGGTTATGGTGCATACAAATGAATCCGAGTAATCGCCCTCCAATGAACAAAGTTATAGAGATGCTTGAAGCTGATTTGGAAAGTCTACAATTGCCTCCAAGGTCTGCCATGAATCCAGAAGAAACTCCAATAGAGGATGCAGAAGAGACTTTATCTTCATCAGTTGATTTTTCAGAGACGAGCAGTTTGATTGAAAATTCATTTTGAAGTTATAGGAAGGGATTTATTCTCGTAAGGTACAGTTTAGGAGAAATTAAGCACAACTTTTCCTCTTTTTTTTCTTCCCTGTTTTTTTCCCCTCTCTTTAATTGTTCAAAAGTTAAAGATTATTATAATCTGTATTGGCTCTGTTTTTACTGTGTTTCACTTTCAAGTTCAAGCTGCCTAACATACCACTAAAGAGAAACTAATCAAACTGAAAATTATGCATTGCACAATGTATCTTGACTATTCCACCATATCAAATGATTACATATACATTGCCTTGTTTTTACATAACATTAACTTGGGATTATGGAAAGCAAATAATTAAAAGCACTTAGCAATATGTTAATCATTACAATTGGTAATAGCAGATGAGCTAAAAGTTACTCTGTTTCCGAAATGGCCTCCAACTCTTGATGATGACGTTGTCTTGGGATTCTTCCATTCATTCTCAGTGGATTAGTAGAGCTAAAAGGATTAGGTGGTCTTGATAAATTCTCTCCTTCCTTTTCCAACATTTGAATAACATTTTTCATGGAAGGACGATCCATTGGGTTCCACTGAATGCACCATAGTCCCACAATTGCAAGTTTCTTTGCTATTTTAGCATCGTCGGCTTCCTCAATCGTGAACCTTAGATCTGCTCCTTCTTCAAGAAGATTATAGATCCATTCAGGAAAGTATATTTGATCATCATTTCCATCTGTAACTTCAATGATTTTTCTTCCTCCAACCATTTCTAATACCAACATCCCAAAGCTATAAACATCTGACTTACACGAAACATTCCCAAAGTTCCTTGAGAACACTTCAGGAGCGATGTAGCCAATAGTCCCTCTAGCTGTTGTCATTGACACTGCACTTTGATCCTTAGAACACAACTTAGCCAGGCCAAAATCAGAGATTTTTGGATTGAAGTTGTTGTCAAGCAGGATATTATGCGGTTTAATGTCAAAATGAAGGATTCTTTGATTGCATCCTTGATGGAGATACTCGATCCCTTTGGCTATACCAAGAGCAATATCTTGCAGTCTTTTCCAACCAAGAAAATGGTTCTTGGAATCTGCTGAAGATATAAATTTCTCTAGGGTGTCATTTGGCAAGTACTCATAAACTAGAGCTCGTCTAAATCCATCAGCACAAAAACCAATCAACCGAACCACATTGACATGGTATATTTGTCCTATTGTCCTCACTTCATTTACAAACTCCTCCCCATTTCCATTGGAGTTGTTAAGGACCTTAACAGCTACCATAATTTCTTCAGAGAGCTTTCCTTTGAACACAGTTCCATAAGCTCCTTGGCCTAATTCCTCCTTGAATAGACTTGCGATCCTCTTGATATCAGCATACGAGTATCTTGTTGGCTTGAAAGCTTTATAATCATCCAAAAACTTTTCAATCTTGGATTGATATTCCCTTTCTGCTTTATCAAAACTATAAATGCAGTAAAGTGCTATAAGCACTACTACTAGAAGAAGTGAACCAAGGACTATACCTGCAGATGCAACATTCCAATTCAGTAACACCCACATTCAAAAATCTCAGTAATCTACTAAATTTAAAGCAGTAGATGACCAACCTATAGCAAAAAAGTTCAGAGATGACCCTGCAAAAGATATGATTTTATCAGCTTGGATTAAACAATTAATGCTCCTTGTATAAGAGGAATTTCGGCATGTAACAAAGATTACAGACTCAACGATTAGAAGCCTCAAATATTTTTTTCTTCTTACCTCTACTCTCAGAGACAAAATTACAAGCACTTTATAGGCATATCCAATGCAACAGTAATCATAATTTCCATTTATGATTTAAAAAAAATTATAAGAGCACAATTCATTACAAAACTTGTATTAAGAATTGTAGAAGAGATAGGCATATCCAATGCAACACTAATCATAATTTCCATTTATGATTAAAAAAAATTATAAGAGCATAAATCATTACAAAACCTGTATTAAGAATTGTAGAATAGAGACATACTTTCGATCTTGCCAGAACATTCAGTCTGAAATTGAGTGCTATTAGGCTTGAGTCTGCAGTATTTGCCTTGTGCTGCACAAGATCCACAACTTGGATCGAACCAACTCAAATGAAGAATATTAACCCCATCAACCATTTCGCTTGAAGATATTGGAACGTCATACATCTTAGTACAATTTAACAACCACATATTATCAATTGAAATATCGGAATAAAAGAAGTTAATTTGGTAGTCAGGAGAACTGAGGCAAGGCATCACCAGGAACGGATTGTCGTGTCTCCGAGAACAGTTAAATAAAACAAAACTTTGCGACTCACCATTCCGGTACAAGAAAGGAGAAGCAGAGAGATTGAGATTTGAAAGCTGTCTTGGAAGACAATCTTGTGGATCAGTTGTATAAAGAACTTGGGAAACATAATCAATTTTCTTGACCAACAGTTTAACTGAATTTGGAAGTTCAATCATTGTCTCTTTCCTGTCAGTGCAAGATAGATCAAACCCAATTTGAGGGTAGCCACAGTGGACTGGTTGCCGGCCTTTGAATCGGAAAGGGAATCGGACGGCCGGACCATGGCCCCCACATTTAGATTCTTTGCATTGATCGGTATTAAAGCACAAACCATGGTCAAAGAAGAGGACTAGAATGAACAAATATAGATGATAATAACCATTTCTAATGAATAAATTCATCATTTGGAACAGTAAAGAGCTTATTCAGAAAGAAATTTAGGGTTTGTAGAAGAATAAATCTTGAAAATTAAACAGTTACAGTGCCTTGAGTTTTGTTCTGTTGGGCCATTTGACAAAAAGAAGAAATACAGCAGGCAGAAATGAGGGGGAAAAAAACAAAGGAACAATTAGAAGGCAGCCACTCTTGACCGTTAAAAGTAAAACTCCAAATAACAAATTTATTAAATGATATTTGATATTAAATTTATAGTTGTTGAATTACTTAAAATTTGTCTAAATCATAGCGATGAGTAACCAATCAAATTCAATGGACAAATTTAGCACATTCTCCATTTTAGTTAGGGTTGGCTTTTTCAGTTTGAATTTCTTCTGTATATAGCTTTTTCTTTTCACTTTGTATAAAATTATCATAGAAAGTAAATATATATATATATATATTTAAAAAACTCGACTCTCATAAATCATTTTTGGAGGATCAAACTCCTAACCTCTCCGTAGAAATTAAATCACTTTTGGAGAATCAACTCCTAACCTCTTCGTAGAAAATAATATCAGGGGTTATTGAGCTAACCCTAGTGGTTATATATATATAGTTTGTATATACTATATTAGAAGGATGCACATGTTATATTTTTAATTAAATTTGAAAAATGGATATTTTAATGATTTTTAAAAAATTATATATAAAATATTTAAAAAAATAAAAAAAAATTACATATCATGTTACTTCAACTTTATATTATGGATTCGTTTAATTTGAAATCAATGCTTTTTAATACTGATAGTTAGGGTGTTAGTGTTTCTGTTTTTGATAGTAAATACTGAATTAATTATTGAGATGTAATTCAGTATAATAGTAATTTGTTCGAAGTTGAATATTAAAAAAATAAATAGTTTAAGAACAAACTATCAAGTTTTTACAAGCCACCCACAATGTAAAAACTGTGCCTGACCTCTGATTTTTGTTGAAAAGATTGAAGATTCGTAATTAAGAGTTTTAATTATAATTTTTTTAAAAGTGGAAATAAAAAAAAAAAAAAAAACACACACACACACAGCTAAATTTGTAGAAACGACAAGGAAGAAAAACATAATAAATTTTTAATTAATTTAACCATATTGAAATTTGAAATTACATTTTTGAGAAGTTCAGGTCTTGTTCATTATACATTGTAAGATTAAAAATTATTTTCAATTTATATTTTATATTTTTTAAAATTCTATTTTATATTTTTTAAAATTATATCATAATTTTTTATTATACATACATAAACATAAGTTTTATTCATCTATAAAAAAATTATTTATTTATTTTAATAATATATCATAATATTAATTAGATATTATAAATAATTATTAAAATAAATAAAATAATTAAAAAAATAATTATTTTATTTTATAATTAGATTTGCAAAAATAAAAATAAAAAAGAGCAAAAAAATATATACAAAAAATAAAAAATAATAAAAAAAATTATTAATATAATTAATATTTTCTTAAAAGTAAAAATCTGAAAAACATGTTTTATGAATTTCATATTTATCTAAAACTGTTTTTTATTTAGTAAAAATATTTAATAAAAAAATCTACAGGAAAGTGATATTACTAAATATATTTTTATTTTTTATTTTTTTTAAAAAAATTAAAACTAAAAAATAAAAATCATTCTAAACACACCTAATTTTCAAATTAAAATCAAGAAAAATTTACACATATTACGGAGAATCTGTGTTACATTTTTGGATTTATGGCGTTAAAATTTTGTTTTCATCCCTATGTCCTCTGCTGACTTCTTTTTTCCGTTTTATGTTTTTCAATGTTGTTTTTTTATATATATTTCAATTCTTTTTCTTTCTTTTTTTTTTCATTTTTTCATTTTTATTTTATTTTTATATTTTCAAAATACACATAAAAAATAAATATATACACAATATATATATAATATAAATAAATATACACACAGCAAATAAAAATATCTATATAATAAATACCAAATATATATATATACAATATCTTTTAAACATCTACATAATTTATTTAATATATTTTTAACTTTATTTTTAAAATTTTTTTATATAAACATCATATATAAAATATCTATACAATATCCATATAATATATACAACAAATATATAATATATAAATAAATATCTACACAACATCTGCATAACATATATAAAATATATACGCAACAAGTATATAATATCTACATAACAAAAATAATATTTTTTTTAATTTATTTTTTATGTTTATAATATATAAAATTTGTGTAAAATAAATCTAATAATTTTTAATTTTACTTTTTTATATTTTTGTGAGTTTTTATTTATTATTTATAATCAGAATTAAAATTTTTTCTTTATAAAAATTAATATAATTATATGCTGAAAATATAATTTAAAATATTAATATTTATTATTATATTAAAATATATTTATTTAATAGTGAAGTTTAAATATATATATATATATATATAAATGAAGCAAAATATTGTTTGTAGTAAGAGAAAATGTATTTAAAGAAAAATTCTTATTTTAGTGAGAAGTGAAGTATTTTAAAAACTTTACTCTATTTTTTTTTTCAAAAATATAAATATTTTTATTTTTTATAGTATTTTTAAAATAAAATTTATATTTTTAGATAGTTTTGTAAATATCCCTAAAATTAAATATATATTGAAAAGAAAAAACACTTTAATAATTTTTCTCTTGTTATAGCTTCAGTTCCAGATTTAAGTTAAGGGGTCCCGTCCAAAGCATAAGGAGAAATCGGTTTGATGTATTATTGGCGCACAAAATTCATTATCAAAATTAATAGATACATTTCATGTATAAAATATCATAATTAACTCGGTTTAATTGATGCTAATTGGATCCCAAATAATTAAAACAGCAAATCATGGTGAATTGTGCTAAAATGCTATAGTTCTAAAATCAAATATTTTATATCGAATATATTTTCAGATGTATTTTATGTTATATCTGTTTTTAATAATAATTCTCAATTTAAATTTAAATTCGAGTTTTATTAAATATTAATTGGAATTAAAAAAAAATTGGTTTAAATTTTAAATCTTTTTTTGAGGGAATAAAGGATGGATTATTATTAAAAACAGAAAAAGAGTCGTTTCATCCTAATACATTCTGAAAAAACATCCCAAGAAACAAATCTATCATAAAAAATGAATGATCTAGCAAGAATATGAACCTACTGCAAACCCATCTCACCCTAATGTTGGGGCTATCATTTAGAATACCTTTGCAATCTGCGATGATGGAGCCAAAATATGAGAGATCAGTCTGATCGGAGTTAATGGCTTGTACCACTATCAGAGAGTCAGAGAAGATAACACCATCAAGCACAAAATTTGCTACTGCCCATTCAATAGCACTGCGAACTGCTACAGCTTGCGCCTCTTTTGAATTAAGTCTTAATCGAGAAAAATTAAGTCGAAAATTTTGAATTTTTTAATTCAATTCAGCCGCAGAGTAACTACAGCACACCTGTGACCCTGAGTAATGCTTTTCCTTGTATAACTAAAAGCCACTTCACTAATAAGATGTGCAAATGCCGCATTTTCCAGTAAGCCGCCGCTTGCTACTCACAGTCAAGACATGCCACAGAAATTAAACATGCACCAATTGAAGCTGCATAGCTATACAAGCTTTTATAGTTAATACAAAGGTTCAACATATTATTATCTACAACAACAGCAATTCAGATACTTTTTTTCCCATTTTGGATAGGCTTGCAGTTCAAATATCAAAACTCAGCAGCCAGCAATGGCACTAGGCTTGACATCGATCTTGTTACTTGGTTACTTATCCAACAAGGTCTGTACTTAGCTGATGTTGAAGATGTCCAGCTTTCAGATAGTTGAGAGCTACTCTATAAATACATAAATAATACTCTTTAATAGTTCCCTTTCGCTTAACATCGCTTACAGCAACAAAACCTGTTAAAAAAAATACCTGCCAACACTGATAGGTTTAATAGTAGGTTTAAAAAATACCTGAGAATATATGAATAGAAAGCAGAGAAATTAGAACATAATACACCCTAAAATATGCAGTCACTTGCCACATAGACATATTACTTGTAGTGTGACAAGAAGCTAAATATTTTACATAAATAACATTCTTGCTTTTTCAAAATTAACCACTTGACCCAAAAATAACAAAATCCCAATTCATTGGACAATTTGATGCAATCAATAAAAAACCTCTAAGGGTGCCTACCACAATTTTGAATCAGAAGAAAGATTTCAAGACATGCTGAATTTTTTCCCACCATGTTTTGAAAAAAGAGAAAATCCTGATGAATTTTCTAAGCCTTTTTATAATGTACAAGCTCATTAGCGCCTAACAAATGCTAATAGTTGGAATAAACTTGTGTGGAAGTTTTCCTAATGGTTTATCAAGACTCCAGGCTGACAAATCATTGAAACACATTATCATGCAGGATTCTATGAAAGGTGCTAACTTCAGTTGGATGAGAAGACCAGAAATAAACTTAGACAGAGGAGCGTAACAGTGGGTGATAGCCTGCATAAAAATTGTCACATCTCATTGATTAGGATCCTGACCGTGTAGGAAAACATTATCAAATGGTGTTGGAGTTGACATTTACAGGACCATAAATGAATTCAGAGCAGCAATTCCCAACTCCATTTACATACATTCCAAAACTTTCTGTGATGCAAATCCATATTCAGAAGAGAGATTGCAACAGATTATAATGCCTAAATATATTCCACATTGTGATATGCAGTGATACAACCAGTGCTGTAAAAGGCACACCTAATATAAGTTGATATCTTAAGGTGCTAAAGCAAAGCAGGAATATGTTCCATGTGTCAATACAACAGTTCCAATGACGAAAGTGTCTTTGCCTCCAGGGGTCCAAGTTGAGAACCTTAGTTTAGCAACCTAATCCTTCAGTTCTAATTATATGTAAATTTACCAAATTTCATAAATTTATTGATGTAATATAAAATGCTTAACATGAGTTGATGAAGTTCAGATACAGAATATATTATTCTGCATGCATTGTTTTCCTTCGAAAAGAAAAAGAATCAGACTTTCTTCTTTCAACTAGTTTTTAACAGCCATGGCCCATGGGGTGTCCCGACGTACTAATTCTTGCAGGTTTTGTTTCACGTGCACAGCCATGCAAAAAAAAAAAAAAAAAATTCAAAGGAGCCTCGCGAGCGCAACCCAGCAAACCAACGTCTCGCGCACGCGAGACAGTTTTTCGCCTTTGGTCGCGCGCGCGCGAGCTTGATAGAAGTTATTTCGCGCGGGCGCGCCTCACAAGCAGTTTTCGGGCAGGTTTTTTATTATTATTATTCCCTAAAAAAAAAAACTACCAAAATCATTGCAACCTTTGACATTTTATTCTGCAGCCCGTTCCCAATTCTTATCTCATTCCCAAGAGTCATCATTTATGACCAAAATCATTGCAACTTTTGGAAAAAAAAAAAAAAAACAAAACCTTATTCCTTTACAAAATCATTTCCAATTCTCGTGATCTTCTCCAACACCTTCTGCACCACTTCAATTTAAAACCCATCTCTTCAAAATCACCCTTAACCCATCTCTTTAAAACCCATTTCTTTCCATCCAACTTAACCACCCTTTCTTAAACAATTTCATCCAAAATAAAAACCAACTTCCTTATCCGTTTCTTCATTTCCCTTATAAAAATGTCTAGCCCTTCCTCCCATCCTTCTTCACAAACTAATCTGCAATCTAAATACAACGCCTTATTTCCTATCTATTCCGAAGAAGAAGGTGAACGATACGAAAGAATAGTTCAATATCACTTTTCAGAGATGTATCTGATGGACTTCGAATTCTTGGAGAAGATGGGCATGATGGACAAGATGGAAGAATACTTACGTATTCTTCACTTAGAAACCTACTCCAAAATCAAAGTACCTGATAGTGTGAATATTCCATTAGAGTTTCTAACAACTCTAAACTGGGCAAACGAGGACCGTACGGTTCTCAGTTTTCGAATCAAGAGAATAGAGCTTTATCTCACGTATGATATGATGAACCGCACTTTGGGATTCCCCAAGGACGGATTTGCAAAAAAACCTACGGGATGGAATGCTGCATCTATTTGGGAGATGCTCACTGGGCAGACTCAGTACAATTCCAGAAACGCCAGCAACAAGTGGTTAAAGGATGAATATTTGCTGTATCTACACAAATACCTCTCCTACTCCATCTTTTGCCGGGTTGAAGCCACCAAAGTTCAGACCACAGATTTGTTCTTATTGCAATGCTTACTAGAGGGAAAAACGGTGGATATTACTGGAATCCTGTTTGAGGCAATTTATAATGTTTCCCGCCATCTGGGAAGGATCACCACTGGTGTAAGTGGAATTATTTCCATCTTATACCGAATTGTTGAACCCGGGTTGCCATTTAGTCTCCCTACTGAAGTAGCAAACTACAGTCTCTTGGATGGTCCGTTTTTGAAGAGGGCAGGGTTGGTAGTAGAAATCCAGGATGAAGATACAATTTCCTATCGATGGAAAACTTGGGAAGAAAGGGTGAGCAATAAACTTAGGACAGAACCCTTAGAGGTCCGGCGTTCTGCTAGAGGCAAGGCACCGGCAACATCCTCAAACATTGACACTGAGGAAGAGGAAGATAACACAGAGGGTTGGAAGCAGGTTTTGGATAAGGTGGAACAATTGGAAGGAAAGCAGGCCGACATGCAGATGACTGTCTCCAATATGTCTGTCCAAATCAACAAAATGGAGAAGGAACAGCGAAAGATGTCCCACCGATTGAAGTCTTACTTCCGCAAACAAAACCTGGAGTTTACACCGTCTCCACCGGATTCACCGGTGGAATGAGGTTTTTATCGTTTTTTATTTTATTTTATTTTTTTTTCGTGTTGTGTTTGATTTTCATTTTAGTTTGTTGTTCTTATGTAATTTGTATGATCCTTTACAATGAGGACATTGTGTCTCTCAAGTATGGGGAAAAGTGTGCATGCATTATGTTATAAAAAGTATGTTTTCATATTTCCATTTTAAGTTAAAAAAAAAAATGAAAAAAGTCAACTTTTTCACCTTAGTTAATTGTTTGTTCCAACATTTTGAATGTATACTTGTTTCAATTATTGAAATGGAAGTCTTGAATAGTATACCATGTTTAGGAAATTCATTATTTATATGTTTAGATTTAATTTTTAACTTTGGTATTATTTGTTTAACATGTTGTTTCGAATTGTCATTAGTGAAATACAAGTTTTTAGTTAAGTATTTAACCAAATTTTTAACTAAGTGAATGCATAAAATCCTAAGTTAGAAAACGAAATAGAAAGTAAGTAGGAAACTACAGCCATAATACATGTATGTTTCAAGTCAAAAAAGGATGAGGGTATTGCGAGAAAATATATACATTTATATATAGAGGAAATAATGAAAAATCCGTTATGTAAAAGGTGAGAAGTGGTATGGAGCGTAAAACGCAACCACTTAAAATAAACTAAAAATATATATATATATATAATATAAAATAAAATAAAAAGCAATACAAAAAGGGGTAAGGAGGTAAAAGGTGAGGAAATGGTATGAAGCGTAAAACGCAATCATTTCGAGTGCTAGAAATAGGTTACCTACAAATGCCTTGAGACAAGAAACACACATGCATGCTTTAATTTTGGTCCTTAAAAACTTTCTGTTTTATTTTCTAAAAGTGGATTTTTGACTTTCTAATTGTTTTAAGTTTGTTTAATTACTTAACTCTAAACTTTGATTGCTAAGTGGATGGTTTATGGATTATATGTTAACATATAATACTTGAGTTCACTCTTGAATCATTTCCTAAGTTTGGTAGATTATTTAATAAGTCCAAATCAATAATTGAAATGAGCTACAATTAAAGTGCTTGCAATATTTTGCTTAGGATAAACAAAAGACTAAGTGTGGGGGAATTGATAGTACTTATTTAATTTATATAAGTTTGTTTGATATTTTATTATTTTATTATATTTTGTGTTATGTTTGAGTGTTATTCACAGATAATTAATATTTGAAGTAGAAATAAATAAAGAAATGGCAAAAGTTGAAGTGCAAAACGCAGTTTCAGCTTGCAAGCAAGCGCGGGCGCGTTTCAGTATAAGGCAAGCAAGCGCGAAGGGAAGCAAGCGCGGGCGCGTTCCAGTTAAAGGCAAGCAAGCGCGGGCGCGCTACACATGACTAGGCGCAGTGGAAACTAGTATGCCGTTCAGGACCAGTGCCAAAAATCATAACCCAATTTGAGTTGTGATTTTTGACTATTTTCAACAATTGTTTTGGTTGGTCAAAAGAAATAACTTTAGTTGGCATCTTTTCTATTTTTATAAATTGAAGGGCCCATTTCCTTATGAAATATATTCTTTTTGTTATTTAGTAAAAGCTGACTTAAATAAATATTCTGTAATTATTATAAGTAAACAGAAGAAGAATTGCAAGTTATTTATAAGAGTGACAAATTCTTTTCCCTTATTCTTTTGTTTTTTATATATATTTTCTTTCAACTGCTAAATTTCTATGGTATAATTAGTATTACAATCATGTTAATAAAAATAATAAAATGATCAAAGTGATTAATTAGGTGTTTAATTAATTTGAGTTTGATTAAGACTTAAAATTATAAGTGAATGATCACCGTTTATAATAATTTAAGTTGGGTAATTAAATGCGAGAGCTGCATTACTTTAACGGAAAACTAATCAAATTCACCTAGTTCATAAAGGTGGTATGTGACATTCTAATCGGGACTGCTCTTATGTCTTTTGAGTTAAAAGATAGAATATAGAATTTGAATATTCATTTTCGTCACTGTATTGCGAGAGATCGGATATAGCCTACGTCTATGAATATTTTTGATTGCTTAGAGATAAGGATCAAAAGACTTAGATTCTCCTTCCAGTTAATTAATCACCCTTCTTTCGAAGTGATTATTATTTTTAATAACATGACTGTATACTGATTATACAATTTAATTCATTAATATTTTTTATTTTGTTGTTAACTTTGTTTTTAATTTCTGTTTTATTTTATCCTTTTCTTAGTTAAATTAATTAATAATAAATATCTTAACTATCGGTAAGCCTAGACATTTTTAGTAATTAATTGAATAATATTCAAGAAAATCGTTTCTAGTGTTCGACCCCTTGCTTAACCACTATATTGGGTAAGGATTATTATTATTTAAATTTTATTGTGCAATCATGCCCGTAGCTAACAAGGCCAATACAAGGCCAGGAGCTAACACAGGTGTTCAGCTACATTCACTTCCTTTTGTATTGCCTTGGATACTAATACTACAACGGTATCAATAGATGCAGCTGTTACGGTTTTGGTACAATTACTCTATTTAAGGCACATACCATTTTAAGAATTCAAATGCCAGGTTTGATATAATACAGTACAATGTCCATAACCTGTAGAACCCAAACTGCTTCTCCGGGCACATTACAAGTTCTACCATCAAATGCTAAGTAAATTTTAACCACTATAAGAATAAACAATGGCAACCCTCCAATTCAAGCAAGAAGAAAAAGGCACGATTAAATTGTCAATTCAATAGCATTAGCATCCATTCACTAAAAGCAATGAATACCTATTAAAGAAACGAGCCAATAAATGAAAATGTCAAAAAGAGAGCAAAAGAAAACCTCTTGATAACATAACCGCAGGGCTTGTATAGTTTCTGCTTGGCATCAGAGAGGATATGAAGATAACAAAAGCTAGTTAAAGCCATGGCCTTTAGCTTACAACCAACAAACAGACACCGATGATTGTTCTTCAAATCAAAATCTGATAGCGTCGCATTTGCGTGTAAAATACTTATTTAATTTATATAATTTTATTTGATATTTTATTATTTTATTATATTTTGTGTTATGTTTGAGTGCTATTTACAGATAATTAATATTTGAAATTGAAATAAATAAAGAAAGGGCAAAAGTAAGTGCAAAACGCAGGTTTCGCTTGCAAGCAAGCGCGGGCGCGTTCCAGTAGAGGGAAAGGGGCGCGAAGGGAACAAGCGCGGGCGCGTTCCAGTAGAGGAAAGCAAGCGCGGTCGCACTACACATGACTTGGCGCAACGGAAACTAGTATACCGTTTAGGACCAGTGCCAAAAATCATAACCCAATTTGAGTTGTGATTTTTGACCAAAGAATACAACTTTTCATTACACCTTTTTCAATAATTGTCTTGGTTGGTCAAAAGATATAACTTTGGCATCTTTTCTACTTCTATAAATAGAAGGGGCACATTTCCTTATGGGGATATTCTTTTTGTTATTTAGTAAAAGCTCACTTAAATAAATATTCTGTAATTATTATAAGTCAACAGAAGAAGAATTGCAAGTTATTTATAAGAGTGACAAATTCTTTTCCCTTATTCTTTTGTTTTTTATATATATTTTCTTTCAACTCCATTATATTTCGTTTCTTTTACTTTCATCTATTTTATTTCATTTCATTTACTTAGTAAATCTGCTTTATAATGTTATTTAAAATGCTTTCTTTTGTTGTTATATTTTCTAACTTAGGCTAAATTTCTATGGTATAACTGGTATTACAATCATGTTAATAAAAATAATAAAATGATCAAAGTGATTAATTAGGTGTTTAATTAATTTGAGTTTGATTAAGACTTAAAATTATAAGTGCATGATCACCATTTATAATAATTTAAGTTGGGTAATTAAATGTGAGAGCTGCATTACTTTAACCGAAAACTAATCAAATTCACCTAGTTCATAAGGGTGGTACGTGACATTCTAATTGGTACTGCTCTTATGTCTTTGGGGTTAAAAGATAGAATATAGAACTTGAACATTCATTTTCGTCACTATATTGCGAGAGATCGGGTATAGCCTCCGTCTATGAATATTTTTGATTGCTTAGAGATAAGGATCAAAAGACTTAGGTTCTCCTTCCAGTTAATTAATCACCCTTCTTTCGAAGTGATTATTATTTTTAATAACATGACTGTATACTGATTATACAATTTAATTCATTAATATTTTTTATTTTGTTGTTAACTTTGTTTTTAATTTCTGTTTTATTTTATCCTTTTCTTAGTTAAATTAATTAATAATAAATATCTTAACTATCGGTAAACCTAGACATCTTTAGTAATTAATTGAATAATATTCAAGAAAATCGTTCCTAGTGTTCGACCCCTTGCTTAACCACTATATTGGGTAAGAGTTATTATTATTTAAATTTTGTTATGCAATCCTGCCCGTAGCAAAATTTTGACGCCGCTGCCGGGGAACGGTTGTTATATTTTTGATTGACGAAAAAGTTGCTTTAAGATATTTTATTTTATTTTATTTTTTTTATGAGACGTTGTAAAAGCCAAGATAGTGGTTTATTTGATCCTGAAATTGAAAGGACTTTTCGTGCTCTGCGCAGGAAACAAAGATTAATACAAGGAGATCAAAAGAAATCACCAATGGCCGATCAAAGAAGAACCTTGGCAGACTTTACTATGCCAAATATTACGGATAATGTCGGAGGCATTATGGCACCAACAGTTGCCAACAATAACTTCGAGATTAAACCAAGTATTATCCAAATGGTTCAAAATAACCAATTTGGAGGACTGCCAGGAGAGGATCCTTATGCACATATTCTTACATTCCTTAATGTATGTGCAACTTTTAAGATAAATGGAGTATCGGATGATGCAATACGCCTCCGTTTGTTCCCCTTCTCTGTAAGAGATAAGGCACAAATTTGGTTGGCAAGTATGCCCAATAATTCCATTACTACATGGGATCAATTGAAGCAAGCTTTCTTGCATAAATATTTTCCACCCCAAAAGACTGCTAAATTAAGGAATGAGATTTCTACTTTCAAGCAAGGGAAAAATGAAACCTTATACAATGCTTGGGAAAGATTTAAGGAATTGCAAAGACAATGCCCTCACCACGGTCTACCAGAATGGATGATAATGGTTTAACGGATGAGGATAGAAGCATTGTCAATGCAGGTGCTAGTGGAAAATGGATGACAATGACTCCAACAGAGGCCGTGTCTCTGTTAGATGAACTAGCATCTCAAGGTTATATTGGTGATGAGCCAGCTATGCAAAGGGGCAAGGGTGTCCTAGAATTAGATAGCATCAATCTTCTGACAGCAAAGGTTGAGGCTCTGACAAAATTAATGGCAAAATCTCAAGTTAATCAAGTAGAGAATATGAAATTGACTTGTGAACTTTGCGGTGGGACACACAACTATCAAGATTGTACTATGAATAACAGTGATCAAGTTAACTATGTTCAAGGCGGTTATAATCAACGGAATAATCATCTGCAAAATAATTATAACTACCAACATAGGAATCACCCAGGTTTTTCATGGTCCAACCCTACAGCCTCCCTAAACCCACCAAACTATCCTAATGATAGGAACCCACCAGGTTTCCCATCTAAACCATTCCAATCGCAAAAATCCAATATGGAAATCCTATTGGAACAATTCATTAACCAACAAATTACCACAAATAAACAAACTCAAGAGCAACTCAAGCATCTTGATTCCAAAATAGATCAACTTTCAACTCATTCGCGAATGCTTGAGACACAAATAGCCCAACAAGCCTCTATGAATTCAAAAACTCTAGGAAAACTTCCGAGCCAACCTGAGTACCAACCTAAAGAGACGTGTCAAGCTATTACATTGAGAAGTGGTAAGGAGATTGCGGATCCACAACCTAAGGAAAATACTGAAAGTCCAAATGATCCAAACATCAATACGAAAAAGGTAAATAAGGAGATTCCTACTTCCAGTAAAGAAGAACCAAAGGTAAGTCCTACTACCCTACCATTTCCTCAACGATTGATGAGGAGGAAATTAGATTCACAATTTGGTAAATTCCTTGAGTACTTAAAGCAAATTACTATCACTATACCTTTTACTGATGCTATAAGAGATATGCCTGCATGGGGTAAATTTTTGAAAGATATAGTGACTCATAAAAGTAAATTAGAAGGAGACGGACTTGTGGCTTTAGTCCAGGAGTCTCAAGCCCTACTCTCAAATTCTTCTCCTAAGTTGAATGATCCAGGATTTTTTACTGTTCCTTGCGTAATAGGGAATACTTGTTTTGACAAGGCCCTCTGTGATATTGGCGCAAGTGTTAGTCTTATGCCATACTCCTTGTTCAAAAGATTGGACATGGGGGAGTTAAAACCAACGACTAAATGTTTATCTATGGCTGATAAATCCATCAAGTACCCAATGGGTATTGTCGAAAATGTTCCTACTAAAGTAGGAAATTTTATTATTCCAGCAGACTTTGTTGTTCTCGGTATGGAGGAAGATCCTGAAATCCCTGTACTTTTCGGTAGACCATTTTTGGTCACCGCTGGCGTCGTTATTGATATGATAAAAGGGAAAATTACTCTGGAAGTCGATGGTGAGACTATTGAATTTAATATCAATAAGATGATGCATGAGTCTTCACCCTTTCATATGGTTGATAGAATTGATACAATCGATGAGATTGATAATTGTGTCACTGAAATTTTGTATGATTGTATTGGCAGCACTCAAAATGATGACATCATTGAGTCAGTAAAAAGTATTGCAGTCACACTTCCTTATAAACACAATAAATTTGAGAGCTTAAGAAAAGAAGAGGATGATTCTAAGAGTAAGCCTAAGTTTGAACTTAAGACTTTGCCTTCTAGTTTAAAATATACATTTCTAGATTCTCATTCTAGTAAGCCAATTATTGTTAATTCTTCCCTTAGAGATGATCAAGTACAAGAAATGTCCCATGTGTTAAACGAATATAAAGGTACTATAGGATATTCAATTCATGATCTTAAGGGCTTAAGTCCTAATCTCTGCATGCATAGGATACTTTTAGAAGATAATGCTAAACCAACAATCGAAGGTCAAAGAAGACTAAATCCGACTTTGAAGGAAGTTGTTAGAAAAGAAGTAATTAAGCTTTTGGACAATGGTATCATATATGCCAACAGCAATAGTAATTGGGTAAGTCCAGTTCAAGTGGTACCAAAGAAAGGGGGACTTACAGTTGTTAAAAATGAATCCAATGATTTAGTCCCTACTCGGACAGTCACGGGTTGGCGTATGTGTATTGACTATAGAAAGCTTAACAAGACTACAAAAAAAGACCATTTTCCTTTACCTTTCATAGACCAAGTTCTAGAAAGATTAGCCAAATTTTCATACTTCTGCTATTTAGATGGTCTTAGTGGTTTCTACCAAATTCCTATTCATCCTGAGGACCAAGATAAGACAACTTTTACATGTCCTTATGGAACTTTTGCATTTAGGCGAATGCCATTTGGTCTCTGCAATGCACCAGCCACATTCCAACGATGCATGTTTTCTATTTTCAGTGATCTAGTCGATGAATGTGTGGAAGTTTTTATGGATGACTTTAGTGTCTATGGGTCTTTATTTTCACATTGTCTCCAAAATCTCTCTAAGGTTCTTGACAGGTGCAAGGAACATGGATTGGTACTTAATTGGGAAAAATGCCATTTTATGGTTCAAGAGGGAATTGTTTTGGGACATTTGGTATCAAGTAAAGGTATAGAAGTTGATAGAGCTAAAGTGGAAGTAATAGCAAATCTGCCTCACCCTAAGACTGTCAAGGATGTGAGAAGTTTTTTAGGGCACGCAGGATTTTATAGAAGATTTATCAAGGATTTTTCCAAGATTTCCAAGCCATTATGCAATCTACTGGCAAAAGAGGCAGAGTTTGTATTTGACGATGCTTGTATAAGTGCATTTGATACCTTAAAACAATCACTTATCTCAGCCCCTATCTTACAACCGCCTGATTGGAATCTTCCTTTTGAGATAATGTGTGATGCAAGTAATTTTGCTATTGGAGCAGTTCTTGGTCAACGAAAAGAAGGTAAGCCATATGTTATTTATTATGCTAGTAAACTTCTTGATGATGCTCAGATTAATTACACCACCACAGAAAAAGAAATGCTATCCATCGTATATGCATTTGATAAGTTTCGGGCATATTTGGTTGGTCAAAAAGTAATTGTGTATTCTGATCACGCCGTCTTGAAATACCTCTTAAGAAAGAAAGATGCGAAGCAAAGATTACTCCGATGGATATTAATGCTTCAAGAGTTTGATTGGGAGATAAGAGATAAAAAGGGTAGTGAGAATCTCGTTGCAGATCACTTATCTAGACTTGATAAGGAACTACTTATGGAGCAAGATGATGGGATACCAATAAATGAAACATTTATGGATGAGCAATTGTTCAGAGTAGTTAGTCAGGAGGAGCCTTGGTTTGCTGATATTGCTAATTACTTGGTAAGTGGAATTCTACCCTTTGATTTAGACTATAGAGCAAGGAAGAAATTCCTTAGAGATGTTCAACATTACTATTGGGAAGAACCTTTGCTTTATAAACAATGTAGTGATGATATTATTCGAAGATGTGTTCCCCAAGATGAAATTCAAGAAATATTGAGACATTGCCATTCTTTACAAGTAGGTGGTCATTTTGGAATTTCCAAAATGATTGCTAAAGTATTGCAGGCAGGATTTTGGTGGCCTTCACTCTGTAAAGATGTAAAGAATTTTGTTTTATCCTGCGATAGGTGCCAAAGGACTGGCAATATTGGAAAACGTCAAGGGATGCCATTGAGCAATATACTTGAAGTAGAAATCTTTGACGTTTGGGGAATCGACTTTATGGGACCTTTCCCGAGTTCTAAAGGATTTAAATATATACTAGTTATGGTCGATTATGTATCCAAATGGGTGGAAGCTATGGCAACAGTAGCCAATGATGCCAATACAGTAAAGAGGATGCTTAAAAAGAACATTTTTCCCAGATTTGGTACACCTAGAACTTTAATAAGTGACGGGGGTTCGCATTTTTGCAACCATTTAATCAAATCACTGCTTAAGAAGTATGGTGTAACCCATAAAATTTCTACTCCTTATCATCCACAGACTAGTGGGCAAGTAGAAGTTAGTAATCGGGAGTTAAAGTGGATATTAGAAAAAACGGTCTCTACCAGAAAAGATTGGTCTATGAAATTAGATGATGCTTTATGGGCATATAGGACAGCTTTTAAAACTCCAATTGGATTGACCCCATATCAATTAATATATGGAAAATCTTGCTATTTACCGGTTGAGTTAGAGCACAGGGCATACTGGGCAACAAGAGTTCTAAATTTTGATTTGGCAAAAGCTGAAAGAAAAAGACTCCTTCAATTAAATGAATTGGAAGAGCTTAGATTAAATGCTTACGAGAATGCCAAAATTTATAAAGATCGAACTAAATTATGGCATGATAAGCATATTCAAGCCAAAAATTTTCATGAAGGACAATTGATCTTACTGTATAATTCCAGGCTTAAACTTTTTCCGGGTAAGTTAAAATCACGGTGGTCCGGTCCATTTCGAGTTAAAGAAGTTTTTTCCCATGGAGTTGTCGAAATTTTAAATGGAAATGGGGAATCTTTTAAGGTCAATGGACATCGTTTAAAACCATATATAGTCGGTAATTCTACTTTCACGATGGATACCATTTATTTGGATCATTAATCATTAATAGTAAATTAAATTATAATATATTATAAAATAATATTTGATTTTTTTTAGTTACATTTTATTATTATTATTATTATTATTTATTTTTATTTATTTCCTTAAAAAAAAGAGCAAATTAATATGCATTCTTGCAGGTTGCAATTAAAAGCAAAATGAAACAATTTTGTTTCACGTGCACTGCCGCAAATTATAGACATGCAAAAAAATAAAAATAAATAAATAATATTGCATGCAAAGGAGCCTCGCGAGTGCAACCCAGCCAAGGCAAGAAAGCTCGCGCGCGCGCGAGATAGTTTTTCCCTTTGGCCGCGCGCGCGAGCTTTCTTGCCTTTATTTCGGGCGGGCGCGCCTCACAAGCAGTTTTTGGACAGTTTTTTTTCTCTTCCCTTAAAAAAAAAACTACCAAAAAAATCATTGCAACCTTTGACATTTTATTCTGCAGCCCCTTCCCAATTCTTATCTCATTCCCAAGAGTCATCATTTATGACCAAAATCATTGCAACTTTTGGAAAAAAAAAAAAACAAAACCTTATTCCTTTACAAAATCATTTCCAATTCTCGTGATCTTCTCCAACACCTTCTGCATCACTTCAATTTAAAACCCATCTCTTCAAAATCACCCTTAACCCATCTCTTTAAAACCCATTTCTTTCCATCCAACTTAACCACCCTTCAAACGTTGCACCCTTTCTTAAACAATTTCATCCAAAATAAAAACCAACTTCCTTATCCGTTTCTTCATTTCCCTTATAAAAATGTCCAGCCCTTCCTCCCATCCTTCTTCACAAACTAATCTGCAATCTAAATACAACGCCTTATTTCTTATCTATTCCGAAGAAGAAGGTGAACGATACGAAAGAATAGTTCAATATCACTTTTCAGAGATGTATCTGATGGACTTCGAATTCTTGGAGAAGATGGGCATGATGGACAAGATGGAAGAATACTTACGTATTCTTCACTTAGAAACCTACTCCAAAATCAAAGTCCCTGATAGTGTGAATATTCCATTAGAGTTTCTAACAATTCTAAACTGGGCAAACGAGGACCGTACGGTTCTCAATTTTCGAATCAAGAGAATAGAGCTTTATCTCACGTATGATATGATGAACCGCACTTTGGGATTCCCCAAGGACGGATTTGCAAAAAAACCTACGGGATGGAATGCTGCATCTATTTGGGAGATGCTCACTGGGCAGACTCAGTACAATTCCAGAAACGCTAGCAACAAGTGGTTAAAGGATGAATATTTGCTGTATCTACACAAATACCTCTCCTACTCCATCTTTTGCCGGGTTGAAGCCACCAAAGTTCAGACCACAGATTTGTTCTTATTGCAATGCTTACTAGAGGGAAAAACGGTGGATATTACTGGAATTCTGTTTGAGGCAATTTATAATGTTTCCCACCATCTGGGAAGGATCTCCACTGGTGTAAGTGGAATTATTTCCATCTTATACCGAATTGCTGAACCCGGGTTGCCATTTAGTCTCCCTACTGAAATAGCAAACTACAGTCTCTTGGATGGTCCGTTTTTGAAGAGGGCAGGGTTGGTAGTAGAAATCCAGGATGAAGATACAATTTCATATCGATGGAAAACTTGGGAAGAAAGGGTGAGCAATAAACTTAGGACAGAACCCTTAGAGGTCTGGCGTTCTGCTAGAGGCAAGGCACCGGCAACATCCTCAAACATTGACACTGAGGAAGAGGAAGATAACACAGAGGGTTGGAAGCAGGTTTTGGGTAAGGTGGAACAATTGGAAGGAAAGCAGGCCGACATGCAAATGACTGTCTCCAATATGTCTGTCCAAATCAACAAAATGGAGAAGGAACAGCGAAAGATGTCCCACCGATTGAAGTCTTACTTCCGCAAACAAAACCTGGAGTTTACACCATCTCCACCGGATTCACCGGTGGAATGAGGTTTTTATCGTTTTTTTCTTTTTTTTCTTTTTTTTTTCCTGTTGTGTTTGATTTTCATTTTAGTTTGTTGTTCTTATGAAATTTGTATGATCCTTTACAATGAGGACATTGTGTCTCTCAAGTATGGGGAAAAGTGTGCATGCATTATGTTATAAAAAGTATGTTTTCATATTTCCATTTTAAGTTAAAAAAAAAAATGAAAAAAGTCAACTTTTTCACCTTAGTTAATTGTTTGTTCCAACATTTTGAATGTATACTTGTTTCAATTATTGAAATGGAAGTCTTGAATAATATACCATGTTTAGGAAATTCATTATTTATATGTTTAGATTTAATTTTGAACTTTGGTATTATTTGTTTAACATGTTGTTTCGAATTGTCATTAGTGAAATACAAGTTTTTAGTTAAGTATTTAACCAAATTTTTAACTAAGTGAATGCATAAAATCCTAAGTTAGAAAATGAAATAGAAAGTAAGTAGGAAACTACAACCATAATACATGTGTGTTTCAAGTCAAAAAAGGATGAGGGTATTGCGAAAAAAAAATATATATATATATATATACATTTATATATAGAGGGAATAATGAAAAATCCGTTATGTAAAAGGTGAGAAGTGGTATGGAGCGTAAAACGCAACCACTTAAAATAAACTATATATATATATATATATAATATAAAATAAAATAAAAAGCAATACAAAAAGGGGTAATGAGGTAAAAGGTGAGGAAATGGTATGAAGCGTAAAACGCAACCATTTCGAATGCTAGAAATAGGTTACCTACAAATGCCTTGAGACAAGAAACACACATGCATGCTTTAATTTTGGTCCTTAAAGTGGATGGTTTATGGATAATATGTTAACATATAATACTTGAGTTCACTCTTGAATCATTTCCTAAGTTTGGTAGATTATTTAATAAGTCCAAATCAATGATTGAAATGAGGTACAATTAAAGTGCTTGCAATATTTTGCTTGGGGACAAGCAAAAGACTAAGTGTGGGGGAATTGATAGCGTCGCATTTGCGTGTAAAATACTTATTTAATTTATATAATTTTGTTTGATATTTTATTATTTTATTATATTTTGTGTTATGTTTGAGTGCTATTTACAGATAATTAATATTTGAAGTAGAAATAAATAAAGAAAGGGCAAAAGTTGAAGTGCAAAACGCAGGTTTCGCTTGCAAGCAGGCGCGGGCGCGTTCCAGTAGAGGGAAAGCAAGCGCGGGAGCGAAGGGAAGCAAGCGCGGGCGCGTTCCAGTAGAGGGAAAGCAAGCGCGGGCGCGCTACACATGACTTGGCGCAGTGGAAACTAGTATACCGTTTAGGACCAGTGCCAAAAATCATAACCCAATTTGAGTTGTGATTTTTGACCAAAGACTACAACTTTTCATTACACCTTTTTCAATAATTGTTTTGGGTGGTCAAAAGATATAACTTTGGCATCTTTTCTACTTCTATAAATAGAAGGGGCACATTTCCTTACGGGGGATATTCTTTTTGTTATTTAGTAAAAGCTCACTTAAATAAATATTCTGTAATTATTATAAGTCAACAGAAGAAGAATTGCAAGTTATTTATAAGAGTGACAAATTCTTTTCCCTTATTCTTTTGTTTTTTATATATATTTTCTTTCAACTCCATTATATTTCGTTTCTTTTACTTTCATCTATTTTATTTCATTTCATTTACTTAGTAAATTTGCTTTATAATGTTATTTAAAATGCTTTCTTTTGTTGTTATATTTTCTAACTTAGGCTAAATTTCTATGGTATAATTGGTATTATAATCATGTTAATAAAAATAATAAAATGATCAAAGTGATCAATTAGGTGTTTAATTAATTTGAGTTTGATTAAGACTTAAAATTATAAGTGCATGATCACCATTTATAATAATCTAAGTTGGGTAATTAAATGCGAGAGCTGCATTACTTTAACGGAAAGCTAATTAAATTCACCTAGTTCATAAGGGTGGTACATGACATTCTAATTGAGACTGCTCTTATGTCTTTGGGGTTAAAAGATATAATATAGAACTTGAACATTCATTTTCGTCACTATATTGCGAGAGATCGGGTATAGCCTCCGTCTATGAATATTTTTGATTGCTTAGAGATAAGGATCAAAAGACTTAGGTTCTCCTTCCAGTTAATTAATCACCCTTCTTTCGAAGTGATTATTATTTTTAATAACATGACTGTATACTGATTATACAATTTAATTTATTAATATTTTTTATTTTGTTGTTAACTTTGTTTTTAATTTCTGTTTTATTTTACCCTTTTCTTAGTTAAATTAATTAATAATAAATATCTTAACTATCGGTAAGCCTAGACATCTTTAGTAATTAATTCAATAATATTCAAGAAAATTTTTCTTAGTGTTTGAACCCTTGCTTAACCACTGTATTAGGTAAGGGTTATTATTATTTAAATTTTGTTGCGCCCGTAGCAAAATCGCACTTAGAATTAGAAACTACATTATTGCCATTACCATTATTATTTTCACCAATAACTTCAATATTTACATTGCCACCCTCTTTCTCTCCACTCTCCCTCTCTAAAACACCACCACTGCCACCGCCACCATGCTCTTGCTTCTGTTGCAGCAGGGGATGATCTTCTTTAAATGGACTGACCCCATACTTCCAGTAATACTCTTTGTACTGGATCTTGAGTTCTTCCATAAAAGCCCAATAGTGGTCTCTGTAGCATTTGGAGAGCTGCCTGAGGTTATAGGATCGTCGCTCGAGAAGTTCCTGGCGCGTGAGATGGGATGAGCGAGAGAGAGCCTGGTCTTGTTTGGAGAGGGTGATGGCTGAATCACTGGTGGTGGACAGTGGCGGAGCCATGACCGCCGGTGAAACGCTGAAGGAGCTGAGGAGCTGAGCTACTGTGACAGGCTAAGGCTGAAGGGGGGGCTGAGGGAGGCTAAACCTGAGGGACCGAGGGGCTGAGCAAGTTGAAGGGGGTGAAGATTTACCTTTCCGGTGGCTGGCAGGGGGGTCGTCCGCCCCCACACGACCCCACCTGCCTCCGCCCCCGGTGGTGGATGAATTAGGATTAGGGTTAGAATTTTGGATGTTAGCGAGTGTAATGGTGCTGAAATTCGAGTTAGGGTTTTTGGGTGGCCGGGAAGAGTACGGCTGATGGTGGTTCTTGGAAGCCGCAGTCATGGCGTGGCGGAAGAGGAATGTGGTGGCAAAGCAAGTGTGTCTGTCTTTGACCGGTCAGTTAGAGTAATTTACACTCAACCCCCCTTTACCATCTCAAAAATTTAAATTTTTTACATAGATCATTTTTAAAGTTAAAAATTTTATAATAAAATTTTATAATAAAATCATTCCCAATTCAAATTATTATTATCTTGGTTGACGATACTACATTAACTTTTAAAGTAAATTTTTTATAAATCAAAATAAATTTTAATCACCATTTCTAAAAAATTTTATTAATTTCACCTGTTATTTTTAAAAAATCTTTTAATTTTACCCGTTATTTTTAAATAATCTCTTAATTTTATATATCATTTTTAAAAAATTAATTTAAAATCACATATAATTTATATTGGTACAATAATTTTATCTTTAAATTTCTCACTTTAAAAATAAATGTCTAACAATTTAAGCAAAATTACTTTAACAAATCTTAAATAATTTTAAAAAAATAATTTTTTTAGATTTGAATGATAATTTTAAATAATTTTTTATATTTGAATAATAATTATTATTATTCTAGTTTTATTTTTATAAAATAATATTTAATAATTATTATTTTAATTCAACTGTAAAAAATTAAATTTTTTAAAATTTTTAATTTTAAATACAGTATAATTATTACTGTAATATTTTTTTAAAATTATTTTTAACAATAATAATTATTATTATTCAAATGTAGAAAATTTAAATTAATATTATTTAAAATTATCATTCACATATAAAAAAAATATTGATTACATGTTATTTTAAATTAATTTTTAAAAAATGACAGATAAAATTAAGAGATTATTTAAAAATTTTTTTGAAGACGACTAATGAAATCAAGATAAATTTTCAGTAACGATGGATGAAATTTATTATGATTTATAATAAATTTATTTTAAGAGCTAATGTGATGTCGTTAATAAAGATGACGACAGTTTAAATTGATTATGACTTTATTATAAAACTCTTAATTTTAAAAACAATCTATATAAAATTTAAATTTTAAAAATAATAAAATTAGTTAATCAATTCTCGAAGAACGATAGATGCAAATTACTTGTCAGTTGTTACCGTAACAAATACGTAGCTCAGTGCACATTAAAAAGTATTAATTAAACATCAAAAAAAATTATTAATTAAACCAAAGTCCAACCAATATGCTTTCAGCTTTTAAAATTAATTTTATATAAATAAAAAAATTGAGAAAGCTTTCAACTTTTAAAATTAATTTTATATAAAATTGAGAAATTTTTTTTACACATCCAAACCAGTTAAAATTAAATAATTAATACATCAATAATTTATGTATTTTTTTTATTCTTATTCATATATTTATTTTATCTTGAAAATAATTCAAACTATCTTAAAATTATAAATATATTAAAGGGTAAAATAGAAAAAAGACATTAAATATATTTTATAAATAAAAATAAATAATTATTTTAAAATATTCTAAAATAGAATAGTGAATAACTTTTATGGGACAGAAAGAGTATTTTTTTATAAAACTATTGAGTGCATTAAAAAATTATTTATAATATTTTCAATATTTCGGTCATTTATAATTCAGAATTTCAAAGTATTGTATGTACTAAAAATCATTACTATTATTTAAAAAATTATAATAATGAGTGTTTACAACCTACAATTTCATTGCTTCAACCTGAAATCACTTTAAATGTTTTTCTATCGTACAAATCTAACATTGTCTTATAAATATATTTATCTTCAACTTAATAAAATATAATTATTTAATACATAATGAATCAGAATTCTTTTAACCAATTCTTAATTCCTTTAGAGAAATTTATACGCTGCATGGTATTTTTTTAGGAAATTATACTATATTAATTAATTATCTGTGCATTATGCAATAATAAAAATAATAAAATATAAATAAATATAATCTATAATAAATAAATATAAAATAATTTTTATATAAATTAATAACAAATTTTATCATAAAAATATAAAAAAAAATATTTATTTCGATTTTTATAATATTTTTATCAAAATAATATGAATAAGAGGATAGTTTTTTATTTTGTAAACTGATACTTTTATCAATCAAGAATAGAATCTATAGGTATTTTTGCTATAAAAATTATAAATTATATTATAAAATATTTATTAATAAATTAACAATAAATATAATATAATTTATATGTAAATTAACAATAAATTCTATTGTTTATAAAAAAATTTCTATTGTAAAAAATATATAATAAAATATTTTCATTGATTTATACGACAGTTTCATTGAAACAATATTGATGAGCACATATACTCTTTTTTCGTTTATAATTTGACACCTTTACTAATTAAGAACACAATTTATACATATTGTTTTATAAAAAAAATAAAAATTTTATAAAAAAAATGAACAAATAAAAAGTTAATTAAACTCTTTCAAATAGAAAAAATGTGAGTAAATGATTTATAATTATAGATTTATATTGAAATTATTATTAATATAAATAATTATTAACGTATAAGTAATTTATTAGAAAGATTAAAAGTTATATTTTCATTTTTTTAATTTTAAAATTTATAAAAAGATATAAATTAATTATTATTATTATAAATTAATTAATTATTTAAATAAATTATTGATGTATAATTGATTTATTAGGAATGTAAAAAGTGATATATTTTATTTTTTTAATTCTTAAATTTCTAAAAATATATAAATCAATCATTAATTATTATAAATAAATTATTTAATTTATTTAATATATAATTAATTTATTATGAAGGTTAAAAGTCATATTTTTTTTCCATATATTTTTACAACTTTTAAAATTTCTAAAAAATATAAAACAATCAATATTATTTAATTATATTAATATGTAATTAATTTATAAAAATTGAAAGCTATAGATATAATTTATTTAATTAATATCATAAAATTATATTAATGTCTAATTATTTAATAAAAGATTAAAAGTTATAAATATAATTTATTAATTATTAAATCTTAAATTTTACATAAATTATTAAAGTTAAATAAAAAAGAAAAAAGTAAGCTATTATTGTTTAAAAAATTAATGACGTATTATTATCAAAACACTTCTTTTTTCTTAGCTTTTATATATACTAGTCATTTACTAGTATATACTAATCATTATTATTTACTTGCTCATTTGTACGGTAATAAGAATAAAAAAATATAAGTTAATATACTCAATAATAAATAAATATAAAATAAATTATATAAAAATTAATAATAAATTCTATTATAATAAATATAAATTAAAATATTTATTTTAATTTTTATGATAATTTCGTCAAAATAATATGAGTAAATAGACATAGTCTTTTTATTTTATAACTCAACACTTTTACTAATTAATAACAAAAGCTATACACATTTTGCTATAAAAAATCATGAATTCTATATAAAAAAAAATGGGAAAGAAAAATAAAAATTCAAGCAAATTATTTTAAATATGAAGAAAAATATGGATAGGAAAATTTATAATCGTAGATTTATATTTAAATTATTATTATATTATTATTACATAAATAATTAACATATAATTAATTTATTAAGAATGTTAAAAGTCATATATTTTATTATTTAAATTTTTAAAAAGATATAAATTAATTATTATTGTAAATAAATTATTAATTAAATAAATTATTTATAGACATTATTTTTGTATAATTAATTTATTAGGAATGCCAAAAATCATATATTTTATTTAATTTTTAAATTTATAAAAATATATAAATTAATTAGATTATTATGAATAAATTATTTAATTTATAATGATTAAGAGTTATATATTTTTTTAAGTTTTCAAATTTAAAAACAATATAAATTAAATAATATTATTAAATTATATTTATGAAATTAATTTATAAAATATTAAAAATCATAAATATAATTTATTAGTTATTAAATTTTATATAAATTATTAAAATTAAATAATAATTAATTAAAAAAGGTTAAATAACATTTTTTTTTAAATTGATGAAGTGGTATTCTTAGAAAACTTCTTATTTTCTTAGCTTATATATATATATATAATATAGACAATATATTTTTTTTTATTTTAAGTTTTATTTATTTTTATTGGTGTTAGTTTTTTTCATTTATATTTATTTTCAATTTTACTTTTTTTAAAATCTTTATTTTTAAAAATATTATTCTTTATTTTTCATTATTTCTTTCATAATACTAATAGTTATTAATAATAATTATACTTTTTATAAAATAAAAATGCATATAAATAAATATCAAATATTAATTATATATATATTAAATTAATAATCATGATAAACAATATTTATAAAATTTAAATTTGTTATAAATATAAAACCAACTTAAAAATTAAAATTTAAAAATTTAATGCAATGTAGAATGTTGGAGTGGGTGTTGTAGTTATTAAATTGTTGACATATGATTATGAGAGTGAGTAATCCCTGAATTTTTTTTTTATTTTTTTGGTTTTGTTAGGAATTGTTACGAGTTCATGGTCATTGAAAATGCTAAACTCAAATTTCTTTTTGTAATGTAGATGTTAAAAAATCTCCTTTGTCATTTTATAAATTATCACTTTTTATTTTAAATGATTTGCTTCTAATTAAAGAATGAAACCCGAATATTTTTTAATTTAAAATTTGACGTTTTAAATTTATTTTTCTTATACCAAAATCATTATTAATATATCACAAAACAATTCTTATTAATATTTAGGCTTAATATATCTCTAGCCCCTCTAACTTGACAACTTTTATCACTTAGTCCCCTATAGTCTTTGAAGAACTACTTAGTCCCTTCAACTCGTTGGTTTCTATAACAACCGGCCCCCTTGATGATGAGATGATACATTGCGTGCAATCACCGTCTACGTCACGCGTGAAGAGACCATATGAAGTTATGTTATTTTCACTAGATGAATTTTAATGTAGCTTTAACCTATAAGCCCTCTTCTTCTTCCCCATATTAGAAGCAAATTCCTCCTCCTTCAATGGCATCACAACCAAATAACACTTCTCTTCAGTTTAAAAATAACTCAGCACAAAGTGATGTTGCTATTCCAGAATGCTACTGTGGAGAATCAGCTACATTGAAGATTTCGATGACTGAAACTAATCCTGGAAGAAGATTCTTAGTTGCAACAAATATGGGGTATGTTTATTGAATTAAGAAGTGAAATTATAATTTGTGTTTTGGTTCGAAAGTTTTTTTATTCTTTGCATTCGTTGGAGACAGATTGAAGGGATGCAACCTTGTCGGTATTTTGTCTGGTACGAGCTAGAATATCCAGATAACTTGAGAAGGCTAGTTGCAAGGTTGATGAGAAAGCTAAAGGAGGCTGAATCCGAGAGAGATAATGCAAAGGCCACTGCAAATCACTTTGAAGATGGTTGTTGTATGTTTGGTTCTTGTGATTGTTGCTATATTATGTTGAACTGTGCCTAGTGCTTAGTTGTAGGTTTTGGTATTCTAATTTACGGTTTGGTCTAGGTTGGGATTTTGGGACGCAGTATGTACTGCAGTATAGGTTGGGGTATTTTGATATTTTTTGTAAGTTGTAGTAGTTTTATGAGCTGCAGTAGATAATGCAATAAACAATGGAGCTCAAAATGATAATTTGTTTTTTGGTTTTTTTTAGTGAATTGCAATGGGGAACTTACATCCCCTTTAAATTTCAATCCATGTGCTTTGAAGCCAATATCAACAGTAACTTCAGCAGATTTCTTGATCCATGAACCAGGGATTGTCTTGCTATTAGGCCTTTCAACCTAATAAATCAAGAAATATTGAGTCAAATGACCATTGAAAATGTTGAATATCATATTCACACAAGTAACAAGTTATTAAAAACTTACATTCTGTATTGAAACTCCTGATTTTGTGCTAATATAGACCCTATATCCACTAAATCTTGTTTCTTTGGTTGTTGCTTTTATTTTTGCTGTGGACTATCAATTGGCGATCTCTTTTGCCATTTTCCTCTTTTGGTACTTAATTGAACACTTGATGCACTTGTCACTAATAATCTTACTTGTGAGCTAGATTCACTTGATTGAGATCCTATTACTGGAATAACATGTGAAGCAAGATTTGGCTAGTATACTTGTGGAGAAGCATTTAGTTGGGAAGCACTAGAGGTTGACCCCTTCAAAAAATAATAAACACAATTTAAAGCCTATTAACAAATATCAAACAATCCATATGAATGAAAAATATTACACGTTTAGAAATTTCAGCATTCCTTATTAGGCCATCCCTTTTTATTATGATTTTGCTGACCACAAAGAGAACATGTCATTTTAGCACTACATTTAGTTAACTTTTCAATGTTTTTCACCTCATCCTTAGACTTTCTTCTGTTTCTCTTTGGCTTACTTAGAAGACTCTTAATCTCAGGTAGCTGGATTGCAGGATATTTCTTCTCTCTCCATAATTTAATGCCAGGTACATATAGAATGTAATCAGTGTATGCCTTTAGATAAGTATCCCTTTTATACTAAAGAGAGATATAGACTTTAGGATTCAAACCCCTAAAATTTATGACACATATAGCATGTGCACATGGAATACCCCTTTGCTGTCATGATCTGCAGTGCAAACCTCCTTTCTTAAGTCAACTATATGTCCATATGCTCCTTCTTAGATCTTAAAACTAACATCCCCATTCCATAAAGTACTACAATTCATTGCTTTCTCTTTTGCTTCTTCTAATCTAATCATAGCCATAGGGGAAATATCACATATCCAAGTATTGCAAAAATCTCTCATTGTTTTAACTCTAGTCATCACTTTGGTCCTAATCTCTTCAAACATAATTATGACGGATTTATGCCTAGAGACTAAAATCCAAGCATTAAAAGTCTAAAACATACTATTTTCAACTGGGTTTATACCTAATTTGCTTAGAGCTACCAAATTCTCCTTAAATTCTACCTCGAATGTTGATTTTGCACATACTCAGAACCTTTTCCTTCTCTCCTTTCCTCTCTACTTCTTTGCCCAATTAGCCATTATATGTCTAGCACACATCTTATGTTCATCATTTGGTAGCAAACTCTAAATTGCTAGAATTAATCCTTATTAAAAGCCAAATCAAATATACATTAAATATATAATCACAAAATAAAAATACAATATACCCTAGCTATAAGAAAGTAAAACACTGATCTTCTACATATCAGTCATGATGACTGCACCTTCTTCCTCTTAAAGTTGTATGTCTCCTTTAAGATTTCTTAGAAACTAACTCCAAATCTACTTGCATTCAACTTTGACAACAACCCAAGCAATTAGATACATCCGCCCATTTCCATATTTAGAAACTGCACACAAAATATGTCCTTTCCATGAATCCTTGAGAAATCAGCTATCAAGCCCTATAACCCTCCTACAACCTTGTAGAAATCCTTCCTTCATTGCTTTGCAGCACATGTAGAACTTATTAAACATCACTCTTCCTGTTTCATTTTCATTTTTAGTCCTTATTATGCAAGTGCTTCCTGGATTTGACTCTAGGATTTCATCCACATACCATTATAACTTCCCATACTCTTCCTTATAATCACCGATGTGCTCACTCAAGATCTGCATTTAGCTCTTCTACATACTATCTTCCCAACATTCACCTTTAGTTCATTCTTACATAATTCTTGCAACTCCCATAGCTTAATCCCTAGTTGGAATATAATCATGTCTTTGAATACCCGTGCAATGAACTTGGAAGTACAAAGTTTGTTTTTATTCTTCCTATAACATTTGTGCGCATGATTATAAGTTTTTCCCCTAAAATCACCACTATCTTCTTCAATATTGCTAAATAGTAGCCAGTTACACCCTTTCTACTTGCACTTAGCATGAACTCTCATTCTTTCATTAGGTTTGATCTTCAATTGGACCCCTTTGCAACTGCATAGTTACTTAAAGCCTCCCTAAATTGTTTTGTATTCTCAAATACTATGCCAATCTCCCATAAAGGAACCTTACAACTGGGATCATATTGAACTCTAATGCTTTTTTTTTCTCTTAGGCAGATCATCTTCTTCATCATCTTGGTAATCACTGCTTTCTACACTACCATCATTACTGCTATCAAAATACTTTTCATCCCCACCTATCTTTCCTTGGAATCTTTCAGATCTTCAACCACCATCATGATATCCCACATCAATACCAGCTTCCCCTAAATCAATTACTGGTTCTTTTGCTTGTGGACTAATTTTCTTTCTCTTTCTCTGTTTATATACCCTAGCTTGTTCACCTGAAGCTCTTAGTTCATCATTATCTTCATTACATTCACTCTCACTTTCAACATGGGGCTGAAACTCAGGATATGTATCACTATCTTCACCACATGAAAAATCTGCATCTAACTCAGCTTCATCACCCTCTTTAAGCTCAACATCTTCAGCTTTATTAGACCTCACTAGATCAGCACTTTTAACTTTATCAGACTCATCTATATCATAACCTTCAACTTTTTTAGATTCATCTAGCTCAACATCTGCAACTTTAACAGAAAACCCTATATCTTCGTCTTCACCATGTTGACCATATTCAACATTCACACAGACATCTACATTAACAATCTCATATTCGCCAGTTTCAGACTCATTTACTTGAGGTATGTTAACTGTATTTTCACCCTCAGTTGTTCCAAGATTTACATTCTCATGCCATTCACCAGCACATGGTGGGACCACATTACCACTTTCATCTAAACTATTATTATAATTGAGATTCCTATCCTGCAAATATAATCCACTTGTCTCTAATGCTTCTGCTTTATTAATACCATTGTACACATATAAATCCAACAACTCATTGCTTTTTAGAGAACTACCTTTAGAAGGTTTGTAATAAATCATTTTAGCCCCTTCAAACCCAAGTTGGTTAATATTATATACCAATTCAGGGATTGATAAAAAAATCAATATCGTAATTTGCAAATTTAACAAAACCTTTCACATAACTCTTTCTACAACTTTTATCAGTTTTGAACTCACCACCATAATTCCATCTAATAGTAATTACCTTATCCCCAATTTCATATGAACCCTAGGTTCTAATTCTAAATGAAAGAAATAATAGATTAAATGAAAGAAATAATAGATTCAGGTTTTTCACCTGCACTTTAGGTCGAAGGTCCAAAATTCTTCAAACACAAACAACTATCTTCACCCTCATAGACAATTAGTACTCTTCGATTTTGCTTACTGAAATTTGAATATGACAAGGTTCATCAGATTTGTATTGGATACCAAAATATTGCAATCGATTTTCTTAAATTTTAGGAAAATTAATTTTAGGAATTTTAGGAGAAGAGGCTGAAATTAGAGAAATTGAAGGAAGCGATTTATTTCTTTTCAAAATGATGTTTTAAGGGTTTTATTATATGACATCTATATGAAGCTGATGTCAGAGTGAGTGTTGAACACAAGCAAGAGCATTCTTATTTTTATTTTCTTAAGGGACCGGTTGTTATAGAAACCAACGAGCTGAAGGGGCCAAATAGTTTTTCGAAGACTATGGAGGGCTAAGTGACAAAAGCTGCCAAGTTAGAAGGGCTAGTGATGTATTAAGCCTATTATTTAATTTAATTTGTTAATTTTGATATGGTATGGGATGGAATAACACGACTTTTGAATTCACCTAAACCAAATTTACCAATGATTTTTGTTGATAAAGGTTTTGATGGAATTTATTAACCAAAAAAATTATTATAAACACAAAACTGATTAAAAAGAATTTTAAAATTTATTAATTAGAGTTCAACATATTCAAAATATATACATAACATAAACACAATATATATATAATATACACATAATAAACACATACATATATGCAGTATATGTAATATAATTAAACATCACACAAAATATATTTTATTAGTTAAAATTCATCATATTTTAGAATAAATATACAACATATATGAATATATATATAATATACATATAACATATATACAATATATGTATAATAAATAAAGATATAAAAATAGCATATAGAACATATATGCACAAACTTAATTTTTAACTTTATTTTATGAGTATAACATATAAAATTTATTTAAAAATAAATTTAATGATTTTCATTAAAATATTTTTATATTTTTATATATTTACATTTTTTTATATAAATTTTGAGTTTTATTTAGTATTTTAAATCAAAATCAAAATTTTATTTTTATAAAAATTAATATATTTTATAGGTTAAAATATAGTTTTAAATATTAATTTTTATTATTTTTACTAAAATATATTTATTTAATAGGAAGTGGGAATAGGAATCTGAAGTTGTAAAAAGAGAACACAAGTCAATTAAATGGGATCAACCTGTATTATAAAATTTAACAATTTTGAAGTCAGCCGTCTCGACCCTGCTTCATCCTTTGAGAATCTGTATCCTCACTGCATTCAGTTTTACTAAAATAGTTTCTCAAACTGAAAGATTTGGCGTTTAAAATTTTAAAAAAACTCAACTGTTAATAACCGTCGATAACTGCTTCAGAATAATGCATGACAATAAACATCAATCACTTATAAAGTTCCAATCTTTCTACAAAATGCACTTTTGCACACGCATTAACTTTCAGATTATTTATATTAATCAATCATGGCAATCAAAGGTCGTACTTTTACTCTCATTTTCCTTCTGGGTTTCCTTTTTTTCTCATCCTACGCTTTTAAACCTTCAAACTCAGGTACCCAATTGAAATCTTTCCTACCTGACTTCCAATTTGGGAAAAACAAGTGAAAAAGCTAACATCTTTTGATCATTCTCTCTTGCAGATAAAGCCCAAGTGCCATTATTCGCTTTCAGTTGGGTAAATGATAGCAACACTTTCCAGGCTGGGGATACTGCTGCCATAGAAATTACAGTACTAGGAGAGTTCCATAGTAAAGGAAATGCTTCTCTTGATAAAATTGCTTTTAATCCTATTCTTACTGTTAATGGGAAGATTGGGAATAGTTCTTTTGTATCTGGTGTTGTCTTGGATACTGCAGGGGATACCAGTACTTGGAGAATTCTGTTCACTCCAATCAGAGTTGGGGTCTTTAATGTCTTCATTGAGGATGACCCTTTCAAAGTGTTTGATTCATCTCTCCATTTCAATGTCTTACCAGGTTTTGATTGGCGTTTTTAGCTGTTAATTTCTGTTTTCCCTTATTTAGGTATTTCGGGCAGTACTTGATTTGGTATTAGATGTTTTTCTTGTGTATAATCTGCATTTTATTTTTAGTCCAGAAACTGTACCATGTAAAGGAATTACCATGAGGTCATCTATTTTTTTTATTAGATACTGGAAGGTAAATTTGGGTCAGAAGTAATTAACTGATTTTGGCTTCATTTGTATCTGGGTTTTACTAGCTGTTTTTAATCAAGTAAATCTTAATTTGTTGCAAGCAATCTGATGATGGACTATTCTCATATTGGACAAGGTTATTACCTCTTTCCTTGAGGTTTGCCTTCTTTGGCTGAGTCTTATCATCTTGTGAGTTTTGTCCTTAGGAAAATGGCTCTCAAGTCTCAAGCTGGGGGAGGGTCCTTAGCCTTATAATGATCAAGCCCCCTTGAAATGAGATTTTGGCATCCTTATATTCTTAACTATACAACTATACTAACTAGTTGGTGAAAGTGCTATTGATTTAAATAGGAATATGCTCTTGCTCATTATACAATCTCAGCAAACCAACTTGTTGCAAAAAATTAAGAATTTTCATTATGTCAGTCAAGAATGTATACTAACACACCTTAAATAATTGTTGAGATTAAAGGGCGAATTTACCCCTCTGTCTGCATAGCTTCATGGATGGGAGTCTTGAATGAGTTTGAAGCCGGAGTGAAAGCTGCTGTTTTCATTATTCCTAGAGATGCATTTGGGAATAATATCTCTTTAAGTGGTGACGACTTAAGTCCCCATAATTTTTCAGTGTCTTCAATTCACATGAATGGTTCCCTTGCTAGCGTTCCAAACATCACTCATATTGGTTGGAATGAGTTTGGTTTTATCATCATTGAGTTTATAGCTGCAAAAGCTGGAAACTTGCTTTTGCATGTGAAAGGAGGAAATCAAACTTTGAATGGCTCTCCACTTCCATTTAAGGTTAATCCAGGTGATATGCTGCAGCTTATTTATCAGCTTATAGCATTAGTTTATCGTTGATTTTGTAAGGATTTAGGTTTTCATAAATTCACCATAGATGCAATTGATGAAATTAACGGGTAAGTTGTAATGCTTAAATGCAAATGTTTTCACGGGTTAGTCTCATTTACATGCCATCAACAATTGCATTTGTTTTTAATTATTTTGAACTTGCATGTTGCAGGGCCTCTAGATGTTTCCAATTGTCTGCCCAAATGGAAGGTTGAGACAAATGCTTGGCAGATATTTTCCAAGATGGAAATTCTTATACATCAACAAGATCATTATGACAATCTTGTTTCTGGATTATATGAATTTGATGCTGATATTATTGAAAAAGAGACAAATTTGTCCGTACCTGTTGCAGATTTGTACTTTGAGGACGTTATGCCAGGAATTCAGTTATTCTCTTTTAGTCTGTTGGAGCCAGGAAACTTCTTGCTCACTATATCTGACTTGAAGCATACAAAAAGGATATCCAATATGCCATTTGCTTATAATGTCTTTATAGGTGTGCACAATGCAGCCACTAATTGAGTTTTTGAATAATCTTAATAGTTTTAGTATCAAATCTGTATATTCTTTAGTCCAACCCCGATCCTTCTTTTTGTTCCATTTTCTTTTTCTCTCTTCTGAAATGAAATGGAGTTTTGCAGTATTCATGATTGATTACAGCTTTTGCCACTGGCAGGGCGCTGAATTTTGGATGCACATTTTTTGTTCTGGCATTTACTTTAGAAAGAAAAATTTCCCTCTATTTCTCTAATCATTTGGAGTCCCTAACCTTGGTTCTTTGAAATTCTTGTGTCTGATAAGAAAGTTTGTCTATGCTTCTATTGCTTATGCACATAAATGTTATCATTTCTATCTGAAACAGTTGAAATTGTATGTTTTAATTTAACAGGTTATTGTGATGGATCAGCCAGTATTGTCAATGGTTCTGGTTTAAATGATTCTGTTGCTGGTGAAATTGCAGAGTTTTCACTGTATTTAGCTGATATTTTTCAATATCCCGCTTTTGTCGAGCTAGAAAGCATTCAAGTACAGATAGCAAGGGAAAATGATTCCTATCATGTACAGCCTAGCATCCATCCAATCATTAATGGTATCTGCAATTTTGTAATTTTAATTAATTTATTTCCTTCTGATGAACAATTTTAGTACTAGTTTACAAAGAGGCATACGTTTCTGAACTTAGGGAGTGAACCTGATCGCCAGTCACATTATGGTGCTATCAAACAAACAGAACTTGCTCCGGATCCATCTACTGTTCCAGAGAATATTGTAAGTTGTTGATTTATAAATTTTCCTTCAGTTCAGTATTTTGATTCTTATGTTTTGTTTTCTTTGATTCAGTCTACTGGACGCTCAGAAATTCTGGCAAGTACTTTTAATGTGATATATAAGCCTGAAAAGAGTGGGATCTATGAAATATATGTATTTTGTGGAAATATTTTATTGGGTGGTGGTCACTCATTCAGAAAGGAAGTGAGAGCAGGTATTGTCATTCTGTTAGACTCATATGTTTTGTGTTGGCTCTCTCATTTTTATTTTCTTTTTTATTTTCCTTTTGTCAGTAACTGTTTCCATGGGAATGCAAAATGTTAATTGAAATTGAATAACTTAGAGAAGATTGATTGGTTCAAAGCTTCAAAGAATTGAACCAAGATGTTGAATGGCTAATAATATGGTTCACTAATGCATTTTAGCTGTTGTAAACGTAGGTATTTCCCTTTCCTTTTTATAGTTATTCAAATATCCACCAGTTTAATGCTTTAGAAGGTAATATGTAGGAAACGAGAAAAATAATTGGACTGATGTTATGATTTTCAATAATTTTTTATTAGCGTGGGCAGAAAGGTAATAAAGATGATGATTTTCAATAAGAGTTTGACATAGCCTAGAGAAAAGATGAAGCATAATGACCAACTGAAAAATATTGATAAACTTTGGGAAGCTAAGTTGCAATTGTGCTGCAACCATAGGATACATTTTCATTCTGCATAGTTAATTCTGGAAGACAATCTTTTTATCTGGATAAAAACCAAAAGCTCGCAGTTGAACTTCAAGGCTGTGCTCCTTGCTTATATTGTAAGGCTTTATTTTACATTTCAGATTGTTAATGATTGGTGTAAGTTGGCTTTTTTCTTCTTGAACTAAAATGGTGCTAAACTCACGCATTTTGCACACTATTAGTTTGTTCCCTTGATTTGTAGCTAAAATTTTCTCACTTTGCATAGGCAAGGTTAATGTATCTCTTTCAAAAGTTGTGAAATCTGCTTCCAAGGTGCCAAAGCTGATTGAAAATGAAATAGTGGTGCAACTGTTGGATACATTTTCAAATCCTGTCCTGTCTGAACAGTCACGACTAAAACTAGAGATGGCTTCAGTTAACAGATCTGGTTTTTCAACTGGGATGTTTATGGATAACAATAATGGCTCATATTCTTGTCAATATAAAGCTAAGGATGTCGGAACATATGAGATGTGTGTCTCATTTGATGGCGTGTTTTTCACACCCTGCCCCTTTGCTTCCAATGTTTATGGCAGTAAGTTTTATATGATATGTACTCTCTTCATACAAAACTATCATTTGATATATGATTCTATTGTCCCTCTTGTATTGCAAGGTGAACTTATTCTATCCTCTCTTTATGTGTGACTTTAAGATGTTTGAGCCCCTCATTGGATTTGAATTAGCAGAATTGGCAGATTTGTTTTTGATCTAAAAGCCATGAGATTATGCCTCAGGCTTTTTGCTATTGTTATCATTATTTTACACTCTTCAAATGTTCAAAATTACGAAATAAGTGATTTTGAACAGACAAGAAGAGTCCTGGTATTAGGAAGTTGGGCCTGCATTTAGAGAAGCTTACAGTTCACTAACAATCAGTCAAGATAATTGTTTGGCTTTTCACTTCTAAGTTACTGACTGATGACTGGTGAGAGATGTAACAAAGCTTTCAAGATATCTCTTCTTGTCTTCTTTCTCTCCCTCTACCAACACGTCTTTTCGTTTGAGGGGTCATTTAGCGACATTTTGCCATTTCTTTATGATATATAAAATGACTAATTTGTTTTAGTTATGTGGATAACATTTTATGTTTTTCTAAGATGGTCATTGTCATCCAGGTGAGTATTTCCCTAAAGCTTATGATGATACAATTTCTGTGTGGGAGGATGAATCTATTGCTTTTGATGTTTTAGCAAATGATTATTTTGCTGGACACGGTGCAAGCATTGTTGAGTTCTCGAAAGTAAGACATTCACCATCTCTTCTCACCAATAGAAGGATCTTATTAATGATATTGTAATTTCATAAAAGACCGAAATCGTCTAATTGTTGAATCTTTTTTAATGGAAGACTTAACACTAACCAGTTTTATTACATTGATAGCGATTATGGCATCTGCCAATTTGCACTTGAGGTAGTACTTATGTTGCAAATTTATTCTTTGGAAGAGTTCTTGCAAATTGACTTACTAGTTGATATTTAATTGTTTAGCCAGATCGTGGTTCGCTTTTACAGTCTGGACATTTCTTCAGATATACTCCCTATCAAGATTATTATGGCAGTGATTCTTTTATGTATACGATATCAGATGTAAATGGCAATCTTGCTTCTGCTTCTGTATATATTTCTGTTCTCAACATCCCTCCCCAGTTCATTTTATTTCCAGAACAACTGCAAGCAACTGAGGACATTATAACCCCGAGATTTGGGTAATTTTCATTTACCACTAGACTTAATTTTATTTGTGCTTAGTGTTTTGAATATTTATTTAATATGATGTTTCACCAGGTGCAATTTTTTTGCTTGCTCATTTCAGTGGTTTTTCAGGGCTTGAGATAAGATATTCTGATCTTTTGGAGAACATTTCTGTCACTCTCAATGCAGACTCTGGGATACTATTGCTTTCTCCTATTTTGGTACAATTTTGGCAATCAATTGGGGGAGAATTTTCTGCCAAGAGAGAAGATGATGATGCTAAGAGTTTGATCTTGGAGGGCTGTGTGGATGCAATCAATCTAGCCCTTCAGTCAATTCAGTATCTGGGGTACAATCACTGGTCTAGTAGCTCAGTTATCACTTGTCTCATAATGTAGGATATTACAAGTTCAAAACCAATTCCTCTCCAAAATTAAAAGGATTCGTGAATCTTAGTTTTGCTTCATGATATAGTCAACATTCTTTGTTGAAGAGCCTTATTTTTTGTAGAATGACAAAAATTTTTCCTTGAGTCTGTTGATTTTGTTCAGAGGATAATATAGCTGATGGTGCCTTCAAGTTTTCATAGCCTATTTCTCTCTCTTAACTTTTCTTTTTCCCTATCTTTATCAGAAAAGACAATTTCAGTGGCAATGATATTGTTCGAGTTTCTGCCAGCAACATGAACGGAAAAAATAATTTGGAAATTCCGGCTTATGTGGAACCTATCAATGATCCTCCGTTTATTAATGTCCCCAAGTATATCCTATTGGAAGACAATGGGGATGAGTCACTGATATTTGACAAAGCTAGAGATGAGTGTGAATTCTATGTTGGAGATCCAGATCTTTTTAACTTCCCCGGTATGTAAGCAAACCTTTGAAGTTAATTGCGCAAGAAATAGTACAGTAAAATATAGAGTATTGTACTTCTTTTCAATTGTCTTTTTGTACTGATTTTTCTGCTTGTGAGTTATGTTTCAGGAAAAGATGAGTCTCACTTTATAGTGACATTTTCTGTGGAAGTTGATGATGGATTTTTAGTAGCCAGTCTACCAGCTGAGCTCATAGATACAACTGAATTAAAGCTAATCAATAGTTATCAGTGGCAACCACTCCAAACATATGTTACCATCTCAAAACATTTTGTGGTCAGAGCTAGCGGAATCAGATTTCAGGGGACACTTAATGATTGCAATCTTGTGATTCAACAATTGTCATATCATGTAAGTTTATTAATCTTACTTAGAAGAAGTTAAGTGTGAAATAATTGTCTTCATATATAACTGATTTGTCTTTTTGGAGTACAGGGTGGAGATAACGGTGCTCTTTTAACAGTGAAATTAAATGATATGGGACACTATGGTTGTCATTCAGACTGTGGTGAAAGGGTTTCAAGGCCTTTGCAAGCTGAGGCTACTGTAAATCTTATCCGAAGAAGGCCAATGAGTTTGGTAGCAGCACGTAGTAAGTGACAGTTGATGAGTTTTAATTTGTTCGTAATATAATATAATTAATTTCCATATGTTGATGTAATAATTTGCTTGTATGGGTGCAGCCCTTGGATCAGCTGTCATAATTGAATTTCTTATGGTGGTTTTTCTTGGAGTAGTGCTTCTATTCTTCACATGCAAGTGTACATTTCTTCTTGTGAATGAAAGAAAGCCGTCCAATATTGTGCAGAATAGGCAGAGTTAAGTAATGAAACATCAACTAACTTCTTCACCATGCAATCTTCCAACTTTGGACAACAGTAACAAAGCTAATAACAAGAAATATTTGATCAAATGAAGTCATTGCTAGTGCAGAGTTTTTCTCTCTATTGAGAGGAGGTCATAAACTAGGCCTAAAGGCATATAATCAAACAATTTTTGTCTGACTCCTGTAAATTTTATTGGCTTTTCTTGTAGATAATGTAAATTCATTCAAGTTTTGCATATAATCAAGAATGGATTCATTGCCAAATATGTTTGTTCATATTCTTTCTTTCTGTTTAGTATTTCTTTGTTTGTAACTTTTCACTTTCATCCTTGAACCTCGAAGAGCTGATACGCTTAACATTATAAAGCTATAATCATTGAGCCTATATAGCAATTTTTTTTTTTGTAGTTTCCATTCATTAAAATGAAATGTGATTTCATACTATCATCTATGATAATTACAACAACAACTGGGTTCAGAAAGACCAACAGCCTTACTCCTTCCAGCAGTCCTGACCAGTCACCAATGCAGCCAACATCAGTCTTTATAACTGCACCATAAACCAGCGAGATAGAAGAGAGATTGAATCAGACTTACTAATAGGCCCGGCCCTGGGATAAGCCCAGTCAGCCCATTGCCTAGGGCAACCCACCCCGGAGGCAACACTTGAATACATATATCTACATTATACACATACAAAGAGAAAAAAAGGGATATTTATAAAATTACTCTAAAAATTAAAACAATTTTCAATTTTTCGACATCTAAAAAATATTTTCAATTTTACTGTATATATATGTTTTATATATTTTTTATTCACAATTTTACGGACAATCATATATGAGTGGCACAAATAATAATAATAATAATAATAATAATAATAATAATAATAATAATAATAATAGATTAATATTTAAGAAAATGATAAATCATCTGCATCATGGCCTCTACCTCATATTATTTTTAAACACAAGTTTCAAATTAATTTTTTAAAATATTAAATGAAAAATTCTTATATTAAATTTCTACTTGATAGTAATATATACCAATATATAAATAAAATATATCTACATAATAATGATATTCTTTTAAATTTTAATAAATATATGTTATAATATGTATCATATACCAATATGTAACTAAACATATATCACTTTTATATTGTTATTCTTTTAAATTTAATAAGTATATATTGTTATATATAATATATAACTATTTATATGTCTATATATACCATTTTTTAGTTAAAGTATATATAACATATATCATTTTATACTTATAGATATTATTTTTTAGCTAAAGTATATGTAACATATATCTATATATATTTATATATATCATTCTTTAACTAAAATATATGTAACATACGCTGACATAAATCTAAAATATATAATTCTTTAGTTAAAGTATATATAACATATATTTACATATATCATTTTTTTAGTTAAAGTATATGTAATATATATTCATATATACCTACAAATAATATTTTCAATTAAAGTATATATAATATATACCTACATATATTCACATATATCATTCTTTAATTAAAGTATATATAATATATACCTATATGTACTTATAAATAATATTATTTAGTTAAAATATATATAACATATATCTGTATATATCTAAATATACTATTCTTTAGTAAAAAAAAAAGGCCAAAGGTTTAAATAGACACTTAAACTATATCATAAGTAATAATTAAACACTTAATTTTTTTTTGGACCATTTAAACACTTCTTTTAAAAAAAATAGGGCTAAATAAGTATAAAATTAACATCGACTATAATCTCCATTAAATAATACTCTTTTTGGCAAATGTAAAACTCACTCTTTTTAGTTTTTATTGAATAAAAATTAATACTTTAATATTATATATTTTGTTGTTACTGAATGATATTTGTTGTGTATTAAAGCTGGTATTATATATTAGTATTACTATAATTATTATATTATGGTGTTATTATGGAATTTCTGCTATTATTTTAGTATTATCATAATTATTATTATTAATTAATTAAATATGCACTGCCATCAGAAAAAAAAATTAACAAATAAAAAATAAAAAAGAAATTATTAATTTGTTAATTAATAAAAAATAAAAATAAAAATAATTTGTTAATAAAAATAGAAATAATTTCATAAATAGAAATAGAAATTAATAAAAGAAATTATTAATTTGTTAATATAAATTAATAAAATAATTTATTAATTTTTATTCAATAAAAGCTAAAAAGAGTGAGTCTCACATTGCTAAAAGGAGAGTTATTTATGGAGATTAAAATTACTGTTAAATTTATGCTTATTTAGCCCTATTTTAATAAAAGAACTACTTAAATGGTCCAAAAAACTTTAAGTATTTAATTACTATTTAGGCTATAGTTTAGGTATCTATTTAAACATTTTTTCTAAAAAGAAATATTAAAAAAACTTTAAATAATGTAAACTATTTGATTAACATATTTTTTTATAGAATATATTATTTAAACTTAATTAGCATAATTAATTAATTAATGGCTAATTACAAAATTATAAAAGTTATTTTGCTTTAATTCAAATCCAAATATTTTAATTTTAAAAATGACTTCAATATTAATAATTGTAACTAAATAAATAAATATAAAATAATAATAAAGCTTAAAAAATTATTATATATTAAATTCATGATAAATTTTTTTATATGGAATTGATAAATTTATAAATTAATTAAAAAAATTCTAACAAATTTGATCATATTTTTTTTTGAATTGATGAATTGTAATATTTGAAACTTTTCCTGATTATTTTGTAAAAAAAAAAAAGAGGGGTTTTTTTTTTTACAAAACTACCTTAAATATTAAAACTTTTTAAAATTATATAGCGATTAAAAATAATTTTTATTTTTATGTTTTTAACAACTTTTTTTTTTTGTAAAAGTACGATGTTAGTGATAAACATATAAATTTATTTAACCCATTAAATTATATCATTACATATGCCTCAAGTTCTTATTTTAAGTGATTTATTCTTTTTTCTAATACATTATACTTAAAAAGAATATTGAAAAATAAAAAAAAAAGTCTTTATACTTAAAATGATGATGGTGTTGTCCCTAATATCATTATAATTTCACTAGATGCAGAGCTTCAATATGGAAATATATATTTTTTTATGCCAGTCCTATCTACTCCAAAAACATCTAATAAGAAGTCTCCATGGTCAAAAAATTCAAATACTTAACGAAAAAAAAGAAAAAAATACTCGCACTAATAATAATTATCAAAGCAACAATAATAGTGATTGCATTATAACCATACTGCTATGTGAGACAAAGGAAGAGGAAAGTGAAAAGGAGAAAAAACATAAAATAGATGTTGCCTTATTTTTATAAAAATAAAATATAAAAGAAGTTAAAATTGAAAATTTGAAAAGTTAAAAATGAAAAAAATTAATAATATTAAAATTAAAAATGAAACTTAAAGTGTAGTATACGGTGTAATTTTATATAAAAAAAATCAATAATGGGTTGTGTTTTTGTTATTATTTATGGGCCACTATAAATTGTCTAGGGCAATATAATTGGAAAAGTTCCACCCTCCATAGTTTTTTATAAATTTTTTTCATTTTTAGTAGGAGTATTTTAATCATTTTATAATAAACTCATAATAAAATATATAAAGTCATAATAAATTCTATAATAAACTTATAATAAATCCATAATGAACTCATAATAAAATATGTAAACTATAAACCTCATAATGAACTTATAATGATAAACTAATCATAAATTTTTGTAAATTTGAATATATTTTGAGAATATGATAAATTTGAATTTTTTTTCATTGTTTCTAACATTTTTGTCAAAAACCCGACATAATTCTCAGGGTTGGCTCTGCTTACTGACTATTAAACCAGCAAGCCAACAATTCATAAGCCCACTACTATCAAACCAGATGGGTTGATCATACTAACATCCTGCAATCAATACTCTGCAGTATTTAACAACTAAGGCCCAACCCATACACCAACATTAGTAAGTTAGCATGCCCACCACACCCACCCATCCTATTTTGCTATACAAAAGCCCACAACATCTCTTGAGCCATGCATACTTGTATGGCTCAAATTAAAGAACTAATGCTGTAGACATTCAACCAACAACACCAATTTGTCTAATTTCAGCTGCTTCAACAACTACTCCCAGCACTCCCCTCTGTTCATCATTGCATATACTTTGACTTAGAATTAATAATAACAAGTTAACTTATCATAAATAACTTAAAAATGCACAGAAATTTAACAAGTATCAGTTAGCATTTTAACAAAAATATCACTATTCACTTTTTATATATTCAAGTACCAAATAAATGCCCAAAACTCATTTCCCCATTCCATCATTACAATTAGAATTACCAAAATCCATCAACATTGAAAAAAAAAATTAATACAACAACAATTTATGAATATTTTTGTATTATGTATGTATACATTACATCACGGCCTAAAACAAATCTATAGATCTTCTTCTGTTGTATATAATTCCTTGAGCGCAATCCTTGATTATATTGTCAAGGTCATGAGGAAACATAGCAGGCCATAGAACAACATCACTTCCCTTAACATCTATTCTTGAAAGATAATCAACAACTCTATTAGTTTCTCGCCATGCATGGTGTTAGGTATTATATGATATGCCCTAGCTCCAATTATTCATATAATAATTGAACACATTTTATTTTAATTAATATGTGATATTTATAATATTTGACATCATGTTTAATTTTGTTAATATGATATTGTCTTGATTAAATTTTAAGACTTGTCACCATGATGAAAATCTTGATAATGAGAGTTAAGTCTTTTATAATTTTATCTAAAGTTGTTCTTGATCATAAAATCATTAAATAGAGCTTTAGTGATCCAATTAATTAGATCAATATATATGTGATGATTTCTATAAGATAGATATTAGTTGTTCTCATTAACTAAATCACATATATAAATGATGCATATGAATATATGATCATTAAACCGACTTAATGGAGAATTTCTAGTGGTTAATATTACCAATAAACTATCAATGTGATATTCTTTTGAAGTATACAATGTAATAGTTTTCTTTGACCTGAGATCATCATAATAATTGATAAATTTTTTATTATACTTTGATACTGGACACTTATTTCCTTAGAGCAATAGTTGAAAGGATATTGAGTATGATTAAATACTTGTTGAATTAGTGATTAATTAAGATAAAATCTATCAACTTTTAGTAATGAGCTTAAGCTCTATTTTGTCATTAATATAAATGATTTAATTAAGACCTTAGCTAGGGCAGATGAATGAAGAAGAAAAGAGTTTCTTAAATCATTTATTTGTCATTTATAATTGACATGAAATATAGTTGGCAATCTATTGGGATTTGACAAGTTAATCATGTCATAAGATTGACCCAAAGCTATAACGACAAAAAAATATTACATTATTCTTCTACGGATTCTTGATAATAATTATTTACTTCATGCTATTTAGTCATTAAGGAGTATTGCTAGACGTCAACCTTAATTAGTAAATTGATTTGATCAATTTATTACTGATTTAGCATTGAACCTATGCGGTCGCATACTAATGAGTGTTCTGGGTTTTGCCAATGAATTAATTGTATTATTATTTAATAAATAAATTAGACAATTTAATTATTTAAATAAATAATATTTTCAGTCCAAATGAGATATTATTATATTCCATGCTAGCACCGAGAATATAATTAATATTATTAGTAGCAAATTAAATTTTTTCTATTAACAATAGAGAAATTAATTAATATTCTATGGATAAACTTATTATGTGCATTAAATTATTATTTATATATTTGATATATAAATAATTAAAATTAAATATATAATTAAATAATAATAATGTTTAGTGCATTATTATTAAGGTTTAGTGTATTAACAATAATGAACATCTAAAAGTAGCCATTAATATGACCTTTAGAATTGTAAAAAGTCACAACTCATGTGTGTAATTAAATAATAATGCTTATTGTATTATTATTAGTGTTTCGTAAATTAAATAATAATAATGCTTATTAATGCACAAGAGGCCATTAATATGGCCTTTAGAGTAGTGAAGAGTTACTACTCTAAGGCTATAAATATGCTATAGCCAAAGCATATGGAGTGTGCAATAATAAAAAAAAAATATTATAAGAAGTATTTAAATAAGAAGTATTTTATTGTAAGTTTGTTTTAATATATATATATATATATATAATAAAAATATTAAGATTAAGAGTGTTTTAATATTATAAAATAAATATGTTTATCCACTTTAAAAGCTAGTGTTTTAATGATAATTCTAGTTTGCTTGCAAATTCTAAAGGTCAAGGGATTTATAACAACACTCAGTCTCGGTGTAAATATACATAGAGATTTTGTACAATCAAAATTTTAATATCAAAAGCTCATTTTATGTATATTTAAATATATTTTCAATATATATGTATATAATTTTAAATGTAAGTAGATCTATTATGGATTATTTTAGACTTTCGCTGCCTTTTATGAATCCCGAATAATCAATCACATGGGATACTTATTGAACTTTCTTAAAAGTCTAAATACATATGTAGCTCCATGAACTTGTAGCTTTTAGTCACTTTGTCCCCTAAACTTTAAATTTAACCATATAGCTCTTTGAACTCAAATTTTTTAACTTACAAACACAAACTTACTGAGTTACACCGAGTCATGCTGAGACACTGAAGTATCTATTTGGTATAAAATATACAAATATAAGGGGCAAATTAACCAATATTCATTAATATAAGTGTATGTTAGTAAAAAATAGATAAGTACAGGGGGGTAAAGTGGTTAAAATGAAAGTTCAGAGGGCAAAGTGACTAAATGAGACAAGTTTAGGGGGCTACATATATATTTAACATTATTAAAAGATCCCATATGTCAAGCAATCATGAGCTAATACATTATAAGATTGCTCTTTGTTAATGATTTTAATAGCAATCAAAGAATCAAACTCAACCCACACTAATTTAATCTCATACTCAACCCATACTAATCTAATCCCAAGAGCTAAGGCAAGCATACGACCTTTCCTTATAGCTTGTAATTTAATCAAAATAACATTATCCGGCTTAGGTGATTGAGAGACCAAAGCACGTATAGGATGACCATTATAATCACAAAGCAACCCCCTCATACCAACATTATTTTCATTTTTTCTACCCATAGTTGTATCTGTATTTATTTTGGTCCATCTAAAACTTGGTTTTTCCTATCTGCACCATGTAATTGATGTTGCAACAATTTGAAAAGTTTATGTGTAATATCCGTGATTTTAGATAAATTAAATAAGTATGTGGAGAATAGTTAAAGTGCTGGGAGAGGTATATGTGTAGCATTTACCTAATGTATATATAGTATATATATTGTATATACCTAACATATACTTACTATAAATATTGAGTATATATTATATACATAATATATACATGATATACCCATAAATGTATACATGAAATACACATTACATATACATGCAAGTAAAAATATATATAATATATACTTAAAGTATAAATGACATATGCATATACCTAAGATATAAAAGACATATACATGTATATTTATGGATGGAAGATGAGAATTAATTAATAAAAAAAGAAAAAGAAAGTCAAAGTAAGAAAGAAACGCTTGGTGGACATTAAAAGTTATTTAAATAAAATAATTAAATAATTAATTAAGTTAATATTTACGGATGAGAAAAGAGGAAAAACACTAAAAATAGTCCTTATCTTCCTTCTCTTCAAATTTTGGCTGATTTTTGTAGAGAGAGAAGAAGGGAATTTTACTTCACCATTTACACCAAAAATAGCCAAAAATCAAAGGATTTTGAATTGATTTTTAAGAAAGATTTAGGTTTCAAGTAAGTTTTTATTATTTCAGCTTTGTTTTTAATGGATTTTTAGGTTATGAATCGATAAGGGTAGAGAGAGAAAGTTGATTTAAAATTATTAAATTGATAGAATTGAAGTTAATATGATGAATATATATATATATATAGTGATTTAATGAGTAATTGATTGAGATACACAATGTTGATAAAACTAGGTATTGGGAATGAATATATGTAAATAGGGTTCCTAGAATGGATGATGATAATTATGGTAATAAAGTAATTTAATATTGTTTTAATATATATATATATATATATATGATGATCATATGGTTAGAAATTGAATATGAGTGAGCTTGGATGAAGTTATGATTATGGCCATATTATGTGAAAATTAGGGTTGTTGAAGGATATTTCTATAATTGTGAAAATGACTTATTTTAATGTTATATTGATGAATATGTGATGAATTTATGGTTGAATGATAGAAATGGATATGTTAAGTGGTAGTTCGAAAGAGATAATAAGGGTGAATTAGGGTTTTGGTGGATTTTTGAGGTTGAATGGTTGTAATTATTGTTTAATTGATTAAAATGGCTTATAATAGAATGCTAATGAGATAAATTTGTATTTATAATGTGGTTTAGGATTGAGTAATTTGAGGTTGTAAAATCAAAGAGAGGAAGGACATTGAAGAATTAAAGCTTGAATGGTGAAATTAGTGGTGAAAGGTTAGTACATACTTAGAAAATTTATGTCTTAATTATATTTGGGTAGCATAACATATTGCGATTTGGTGAACGTGTTATGCCACTTTGATATTAATTTTGGTATGATTTGTGTGTTGTATTAACTAAAAGTGTGTTAATGAGAGAAGCATGAAATGTTAAGTCATTATAGAATGACTTAATAGTTATTACGTACATAATGTTAAATGGGGGAAAAATATAACAATGTGAAAAATAGTTTAAGAACATGAAAAATAAGGGAAATTATGAAAAAATAATGAATATAACAAAAATTGATAAAATATGATAATAATGGATTTATGATGTATATAAATGTAAATAAATGAATGTGTTATGGTATGATGATAAGATGTATTGGAAAGTGTTATATGTGATGGTTACATGAAATATGTGTTGGTGATCATGGTATGAAATGGTCACGAGATGTATAAGAATTCCTAAAAAGAACTGTGCAACGAGAAATGTAATTGATGATGAGAAATGGGATGGGAATGTAATGTAATGGAAAAGTGATCATGGAAAGCCGATCACTTGAGAAAAGCATTATGATGAAATGGATGATTATATGAAGTGTGTTGCCCTGTGTAATAACATATTCTAGAAAATTAATGTTAGGAATTATATGTTGATGAGTTTGAACATAGTTGGGCTTTGACCTGAGCGGAACTAGGTCATGAGTTTGTAGACCCAAGCAGAGTTGGATCATGAAACTGATAAGATTTTGCCTTCGGAGCTAGACACATTGGTGTCATAATGGGTCAAATCAATTATTCTGGAACTTGATTATTGAGTAGGGAATAGCCCAACACGTGATGTAGTGTTGTGTCTTGTATAATATTAGTAATGCTGTGATAGTATTATGAGGTGTTGATGAGTTGTGTTATGTAGAAATATCATATGTGATAGTTGAATGATACATGTATTGGATGTATGTATGTGGTGGTAATATGTTAGTGTATATATGATAAATTATGTGGTAAATAGATAAATAGTATAAAAATGTATAACTAATAATGTATGTAGATGAATATGCAACGTGAAAGAGGTAAATGAGTGATATATTATGCTAATAGTATGATCAGTGATGAGGTATGTTTATAAAGTTAATTTGAGAAGAATGATGAAAGAGTATGCTTAAGTGTTATTTAAGTTGTTTGTTTTATTATAATATATACCACTAATCTTTTTGCTTAGCATGGTAGTGTGTATCGTGTAGGTGACAGGATAGCAAACCGAGGTGATCAAACTTGAATATTGTGATTGAGATTGAAATTAGAAGTTCTGTTTGCCATGAGACCAATTGTGCTGGGAATGCATACTTGCATGGTGGTTATTGTAATGCAAAGCGGATGATGTATATTTTCAACTTAAAATATGTATAATAAATAGGAAAAAATATATGAATGGTGCCTGAATATTTTCATTTTTGATATTATGGTGTGTGAATTTTTTTTTTGTTCACTTTGGTGTCTGAACTTTTGTTAATAGAAATAATTTAGTTGTTCCAACCGATTTTTTTTGACTAATTTGCTATACACCGATCAGTCAGAATAACCAAATTATTTCTATTGATAAATGTCCAGACACCAAATTGAACAAAAAAAATTTATATACCAAAATAGCAAAAATAAAAAAACTCAGACATTATTAATATAATTTTTCCTAATAAATAAGTTTTGGGATATGTTGTATATATTTGTAAACAAGTTTTGTGATTCTTTAATATGAGATTTTTGATTGCTATTAATCTTTAAAATGTTGAATTTCTCGTTGATTTTTAAATAGAATATTATTTTGGTAGTGTGAATTTTTAAATGCACGTTGTGTTTTGATAATTTTAGGGTTTTATGAAATTATAGATAAAACTCTAAAAATTTTTTTTCTAGAGATTTCTTTTAGAGAATTTAAATTTATCTTTAATATCTTTAATATTAAAATAAGAGGGAAAAACATATCATCAGGATGACATTCTTATATTCTATATGCGTATTTTAATATCTTTAATATTAAAATAAGAGGAAAAAACATATCATCAGGATGACATTCTTATATTCTATATGCGTATTTTATATATACGAGGTATATATATTATATATATATGAGATATAAGGGTGTTACAGTATGACAGTGCCAATGCCAATTGAAAAGGGCTCCTTCCCAAAGTGTATGCCATTGACCTTCTTTCTTTCTTTCTTTCTTGGCGTTGTCAAATGATTACAATATTACTTAAACTGAAAACATATATTAGAAGACTATCCAAATCCCTTTAGGATTAAGAGAATTGCATTTTTCTTTTACGCTATTAATTTTGGTTTTTTTAATTATTTAAAAATTATAATCATCCAACAAATTCCTTTAGGATAGTGCACCTCCATATCCAAATCTAGAGATGTCAAAACGGATTAATAGATCGTATTAGTGTTGGATTGATCCATTCCGGTGACACTTTTAAGGTCCACACAAATATAACACAAAATAAACGGGGTACATAATTACAGCACGTATAACACGTTTACTTAAATGGATTATATGCAGATTATACAACCAGACAAGACCCATAATATTTGTTTAATCTAAAATAATTTTATATTCTTAAATAAATAATTAAAAAATTATTCATATAATAAAATCATGATTAAAATAATTTTAAAATATAAATGTATCAAAAATTTTCTCAAAAATACATAAAAAATAAAATATATAACATAGTTAATATGAAATAAATAATGAGTGTGTGTTATATTTTAGTATTAAAATTTAGTAATAAAGAAAAAAAGTTATGAAAATAATGTATAATTGCCAATACGGACGACATGCACCTACCAGGGAGGAGCACCGGTCAACGACGAGTTCGGAGAGGGGAGAATCGCTGCCGTATGACATCGGAGCAAGCCACATGCGTCATTTGAAGCTCCTGCAGTGTCCACTACCGACAACCATTTTTTATGGCTTTTTTGGCCTATTTTGACCTCTTTTCCCGACGAGACATGTATGGTTGAGTTTTTCTTTTCCCAGGTTTCAAGGTATATTATTTGTAATTTTGAGAAGAGCTTATAGTGTGGCAGGAATCCGACGACCGTTCTGGCGATGGTGATACTCTGATGAGAAAAAAATAAAAAAATTATAATAAATAAAAAAAGATAATGAAAATAAAAAAAATAAAAAAATTTATTAAATTTAAAATCAAAATTAACTAAATATGTGAATTATATTTATTGTTGATTAAGTGAGTGAGATTAATTAATTATTAACTAAGTGATTTAAATTGTAATGATTATTTAAGAAATTATGAATAAAAATTATAATTAGTTATTATACAATATAGATACTATTACTATTGTTAATATCATTTAATTTTAAACTTACTATAAATTATTATTATTACCATGATGATTATTATTATAAATGATTATGTGAAACAATGGTAATTAGGTAATATATTATTTAATTCATGTGAAGGATAATTAAATTGAGTAATTTTGTTATAATATAAATTAATCAAATATAATAGCATTTATGTGAAGATTTTCCTATTATTATAATAGTCAATTATTATTATTATTATTAAAATTAAAGTAAATAATATTTGTTTCTATTTGAAAAAAAAATAACTAGACGAATTAATCTCTAAGATTTTTTCAAATTAGGTTAAAAAGGTCTTTTCCTTATGAAAAGAATCAAGTAATTTTGTTATTTTGGAAAATAAGTTACATAAGTTTTAAATATATAAATATATATATATATATATATATGTTAATTTGTTTTAATTGAAAACAAATATGAAATTATATTTTCTTAAAATGTCAAAGCTTAAATAAATACTATTAAACTCAATTGAATGAATTAATTACTAATATTAATATTAACATTATCATTATTAAACTATTAAAATAGATGAACTAAATTAATGTAATTAAATAATGAAGTAGTATTATTAATTTTATTATTAATAATATTATTAAATGATTGGTATAAAGTTAAAATTAATTTCAATAGGATATTATTAACTTAATATTTAATAATCATTAGCTTTGTGAAATTGTTATTGAGTTGTTGTTGAGAATGTTAATGGAGGTTCAGATGAGGCAGTTGGATTGATGTTGACCATTGTGATATATTTAAAAGTATTATTCTTTGTTCTATTGCAGAGGAATATCCTAGTTATAGGAGTAACTCTGCTGAAATAATGTTAGAATCTTTAGAGTCATTCATTTGTCCATATTCTAATAGTTTCCATTTGTCATTTAAAAATAATTTTCAGGTATTTTTTCATCGTAAATCGGATGCTTCGAGGAGAGTTATTAGATTTCGTTTATTGTGAGTTATATTGATTAATATAATATCATACTCTCCTAATTTATGATAATAGTTACATTCGTATAATTGCATTAATTGTTTGTACAGTAGGCATATATAATTATTATCAGCAATAGATTATAAAAGTATAATGCGTGTTTGTACTTGAGTTGATCGTGTTATTGCATAATATATTTTTGCCGGATAGAGTTAGGATGATGTGAGACCACACATGATCGGGGATATGATTATGATTTGATATGAAAATACTATATGATGATGAGATTAGGACTGGTATGACGACGGTGACATTCTCATTTCTAGAGTTGCTTATCAATAGAGTAGCGTTGCTTGGCTATGGCTGTGATGATGAACCCTATATATCGGCTTTTAAGAGAAATGTGTGGGCTAAGAGAGCCATATAAGGAAATTGGCTCCCCAGTTTGGGTTTAGTATGACCTACTGACTTACTTCTATCATTGTATGATTAGTGACTTACTTGTTTGACATTCTCATTAGCACGTTATGCATGTGATCGATGTATTATATTAATTACTATATAGCTCATTGAGTCGAACACTTATTTATATTCTCCATTTTCCCCCCATGTTGTAGGTTAAGCGTGGAATACATGTTTCATCAAGTTAACTTGTCTTTCTTTTTCCTGGCGGGAATGTTATTTTCATAAATTAATCACTGTATAATTATATTATACTTATTGTATTTTAGAATTCCGCATGATACTTCTTTTATTGTCTATCTTTTTATTTGGTTTCACTGTTTGTTTAGATGTATTCATTAGCTGATATTTGGTGATGATGATTTGATGTTGTATTAGTCGTGAAATGTTAGTAAGCTCGTGGGTGCGATTTGAGATAGTGATTGCTGTTACTATCTAGATTTCTCGGAAAATGAGTTATCAAGCTGACTAAGGATTCCGAAAATCACGTGTTTTCCTATTCTCCCTAGTGTTGGTCACGCAACCTTGAGTTTGGGTCGTGACATAAAATATTAGATTATTTATTTTTTTAACATTTGATTTAGAAAATGATTTCTAAAATTCATAAATAACTAAATTTAAATTAATTATTAATTAAATTAATAAAATAATTAAAAATAATTTAATAATTAGATGAAATTACTAAATTTTTAATAAAAATAATTAAACATTTAAATAAATATTTCTAAATAAAATAATAATACACTATACAATAAAAGAATTATAATAATATAATAAATATATGACTTATTTTTTATTCTTTTAGAGCAAATAATAATAAAATGAGGTATTTTGAGTTATATTAAAATTACGTCATTTTAGTTAAATGGATTATAAATAGGTTGACCCACCGTTTATGACACTAATCCATTAAAGGTCCATCATAATCTGCTAATTTTATATATTTTGTATGTCGTGTTTTTATGTTATGACTCATTTTGACACCCCTGTCCAAATCCCCTTAGGATTAAGAGAATTGCAATTTTTTTTACCGCCGTTAATTTTGGTTAGCAAATGGAAAACAATTCAACAATTTGCAAAATTGACATAGAAAAAAATAAGCTTTATTCAATTCGTAATTTGTACAATTCTTTAATATTATAAAACACATTTGCCCTTTACTCGCATAAGTAAATAAAATAATCTTAAGATTAGATGCCACCGTTTTGCCCTTTATTCTATTTACTTTAGGGTTGTAATCAAGCCGAGCCGAGACGCGTCGAGATTTGGAAAGCTCAAGCTCGAATCGTTATAAAATAGTAAAGTTTGAACTTGAATTCGAATCGAGCCTGAGCTGAGCGAGCTCAAGCTTGTATCGAGCCAGCTCATATATTATGTATCTCAAGCTTAAACTCGAATTTGATTTAAATAAACTTAACGAATTTAATGAACTTATTTATATTATTATTTTTTATTCATTTTTTCTACATTTTTATAAAAGATATACTAAAATTAATGTTTTTATGAAAGATAAACAATATAATTATATATTAACAAAAATAAAATATTATATTATTATAATATTATATTTTACTATAAATTACTAATTTATTTTATATTGTTTATTATTTAATTTATTTATCATATGTATCATATATTAATAAATTATATAAATTAAATTAGTCAAAAAATTAATATTTTCACATACATAGTTTAATATATATAAATTAAATTATATATATTTTTAATTAAATATACTAAACGAGTTAGTTTACGAGCTTAACTCACGAGCTTTTTAAATGAGCCAGCTCGCTAGCTAACGACCCGAGTATTTCTTAGCTTGAGTTTGACTCATTTAACAAAAGAGCAGTTCGAGCTCGAGCCTGAACGAACTTTTACCGAGCCGAGGTCTAAACTGAGCTCGAGCAGCTTGAGTCATTTACAACCCTAGTTTGCTTAGATTTAAACGTCGTGGTTTTGTTAACAACTCGAAAAACATTAAAATGTTAATTTCAGCTAAACTGTTTCTCATTTTTTTTATTAGTACTAATCATGAAAAAAAGTAAAACTATTATAAAAATTATGAATCTTAATATATCAAGAAAAACATAAAACATAATTAAATTTCAATATAACTTCACAAATTAAATCTCAATATACAGTAAGCAAATATGCTAACAATGTTTCCAATAGTATAAAACATATTAATGCTTGTACCATGAATTTAATTCTAACTTGGTATTCAAAACTTTAAAACTAATTACATTTCAAATTTTAAATTATTTAAAATATTGTATTTTTTTTCAGCTGTTGGGATCTTCTTAATGATCCAAGATAGAGATAATTTATGGTTGATAATTGCTATATGTTTCTGTTATAATAGTATTATGAAGTTCATATTAATGAATATATTGCTCCAGTTATAAGCATGCACATCTTTACTTTTATAATTAATAAGATGATAGATAAGATATCTTCTGTATGTCTATTTCTGTATTACTTTTCATCTATAGATTATCCAAGCTACAATTAGTTGCCAATTTGTCATTCCAATATGAATGTTTCCATTTTGAGACATTTATATCAGAAAATTTATAGGCAAAGAGCATCTGTCAAAATTTATATATATTTCATTAAGCTACTATCAAAAGATAGTAGTTCGTTGGGTTACTAACTATATGCTAGTAAACTAATATATATTTTTTGGTCAATAATTTATGGGTTTTATTGCCAACGTGGGAATGATTACTAATTTCACTGTACAATGAGAATGTTATATATTCTACCGAAAAGAGCCGACAATAGAACTACCATATACAAAACCAGTAATAACTAAAATTTGGTTGGCTAATATCTTGCCCAAGCTCCAGGAACAAAATCAAAGGGTAAAAAATTCCCACAATCCAAACTACCTATTTTTATCAAACCCTTGTAGAAAAAGGGTCATTGTTGAAACAAACCAAGGAGCATGAAATACCAAATTGCAACAACTTTAGCAGCCTGCCAGCCCAACATAGTTCACCTGTAATCGGCACCAAGTCAGCGCAGGTGATTCAGCTCCAACAACAGGTCAAGCTTCTGGTGCAGACATCAAGTGCCAAGAGGTGCTGCAGCAGGCCGGAACTTCATGGTGACTTAGATGTAGCAAACTCTATTCTTGCACACCAGTAAATTTGCTGCTGTTGAAACCACTCCAGACCAGGTCATTCAATAATCATTGTCATATGCCGTCACAGAGCAGACCATCTAAGTACCTAGTTCCTTTGTAACAAAAAACCGATCAAGCCAAGGGACAGCCAAATTCATCCGTTCTTCCTTCTGCAACAAAACCAGGGCTCCTAAATTGACAAAGGCCAGAAATCCAGCACCTCAACAAAGCATAGCTCATTCCATCAGGCCAACCATAATCTGCAGCCATTTGATCCAATCAAAATATATACACACTACTATTATTAGGCCATGTTCTTCATCTTGCATTACAAACTTCAATAACATCCACAAATGATTAATTTCAGAATGAAATAAAAACCTCACCTCATTGAGCTACATGTCCGAGGCCCAGTTTTAAGCACACAACATGATATTTTTTTTTGTCATTTTCTTTTTACAAAAGGTACATACAAAATTTGTTGGGATCTTCCTAATAACCCAAGATTGAGATAATTTTATGGTCGATAATTGCTATATGGTTCTGCTATAATACTTTCATACATAATTATTAAAATAATAAGATATCTTTTGTATTAATGTCTATATTACTATTCTGCTGAATCTATAAACTATTTTAAAATAAATAATAATAAAAAAATGCTTGAATCTTGGTTTTTCTAATAATTTAACTATAGTAAATTTATAAATATATATATGTATATATATATTTTTAATATAAAGATTACACATCCCAAAACTATTTTTTAGTTTCCAAGAGAAGAAAAGGGCGTTTCAAATATTGATGATGTTGAAGCTCTTGGCAATGCAAAATTTTCCAATAAGATATGCTGGGAATGAAGGACTGGTTTGATTTTGTCAGTAATAAGCTTAAGCATAAATTCATGTCAATTTATGTTGTGTTTTGTTAATGATATCATGTGTCGTGGGGTATGAGTATTCCAGATTTTATGTGGTTTGATTATTCCTTATTTGGTAATATATTTCGGTAGAACTACATATGTTTTTAGATTTAAGAAGGCATCTTTGCTACGGAGGGGTAGCAAAAGAAATTATTAGACTTCAACAAACTGTAATATCCGTAATTTTGGAGAATTAGAAAAGTATTTGAAGGTATAAGTATTATCTTTACCTAATATATACCTAACGTATACATAGTATATATATTATATATTAATTGTATATGTTGGAAATATATATTATATACTTGGTATAATAATATACATATAAGGTATATTTGATGTGCATGTGGGATATACATGATTGCATATAAGTATTCATATACATTAAGTATACATTACATATCCATAGTATATACATTATATATATATATATGTACCTAAAGATATATATAATATATAAGTAAAAAATATATAACATATACATAAAATATATATTACATATATATGAAGTATAAATTGGTAGTGGAAAAGGTGGTGGTGGTGATGATGATGATGATGATGATGATGATAATAATAATAATAATAATAATAAGAGAAGAAGAAAAGTAAAAGAAGGAAGATTTGTGATTGGTGGAATTTAAGTAATTAATTGTATTATTAAATATAAGAAATAAAGATGGAGAAAAGAAGACATTTCTTCTTCTTCTTCTTCACGTGAATTTGGAGAGAGGGTGAGGAGATATTATTTCTTCCATACATAAGATTTTATAAGGGATTTCAAGTGGATTTTTAAAGAAAAAGGAAGATTTAAGTAAGTACATAGCCTTTAAAGCTTTGATTTCTTTTCTTTGATGAATATGTATGGATTACTAGAGAGAGAAAATGGTGTTTAATTATTAAAATAGGTAAAATTAATGTAACAATGAGGAGAATATGATGAAATATTGGTTAGTTGGTAGATATGGACAAGTTATTAAAACTTAGAGTTATGGGAAGATGATGCTTGATTTAGGGTTTTGGTATGGATGATTTTAAATTGTGGGGATGCATGAAATTAATGTTATTTCAATATGTATGTAATGATTATATGGTTAGAATTTGATTATGAGCAAGTTTGGTTAAAGTTTGAATTTAGGGTTTGATTATGTAAAGTTAAGGTTTCTAAATATGGATGATGTTAGTTAATGTAATGAGATGTATTAGTGTTATTTTAATGCAAATGTTGTGATTTTAAGGTTAGAAATGTGATATGGTTAAGTGTTGTTAATTAAAGCTCATGTTAATAGTGGTTATATGTGAAATAATTGTGAAAGTGAATTATTTTGATGATATATTAATATATAAGTAATCTTTTAATGTTAAGTGTGAAAAATGAGATTAATATTATAAGGTTTAAGTAAAGTAGTAAATTGGTGAATTTAGAGTTTTAATGTAATTTTGATGAGAATTGTTTAAATATTGATAGTTTAATGTATATTGGGCATGAGAGTGATTTTAAATGAATAATGTTACTTATGAAAGGACCATGTAATGTGTAATGTAGTTGATAATTCAAAAATTGGTTATGAAATAATGAGAAATAGTTTAAAAGGGTGAAAATGAACTACCTTAGGTAATTTAATTGGAAATGATAAAAATGGATATGAAAAGTATGTTAAATACATAGAAAATATGAGAAAGATATCACATTGGAAATGTGACTAAGAATTATGTGAAATGTGAAAAAAAGATAAAAAAAATAAGGATAATTTGTATAATAGGTTGTATAGGATGGGAGATTTGGAAAAATGACCTAAATAATGTTATAAGAATGAGAAATGATAATATTCTATGAAATATAATAAATGTTAATTTGTATAGATTGCGTGTAAATGAAAAATTGAGTATAATTGTGAGATTGTGTGTATACATATATGTGATATGTGTGGTGAGTTGTCAAATATAGACACTATTGTGATTTGTGAAAAAAGGTAGAAAGTAAGTCACATTGTGAATGTGACTTACAATTATATATGTGAATAATTTAAAAATATGAAAATTGATGTTCCGTGAATTAATATGAGAATGTTAAGTAAAAGTAATCATCATAAGGTTGATCACTAGGAAATTGTGATAATGTGATGTGATGTGAAGTAGTCAAGAATTAAGTTGATCACTTGTAAAGTGTTATTGTGTGTTTGTAATTCTATACAAATATTTGTCCAGTAATATTGAGAATAATTTTGCAAGCATTAATAGACCTAAGCGATATTAGGTCTTGATCTGAGCAGAGCTAGGTCATGTGATAAGATTGAGATTGGATTGAGAATTGACTCGAGCAGAGATGAACCGTGAATTTGATGTTGTGATTACTGCATTTGATAATTGTATAGGTTTTTTTGGGCCCCAATGTTTGTGTGTGAAAGTGTTGTATATATGAGAGTTTTTAAATTAAAATTGAAGATGTTGCAGGAGAAATATAAATTATACTATGAGAAAGTATAATTGATTATGATATATTTGTATTTGAGATTGTGTACCACTAAGCTGTATAGTTTAGCACGGTTATTTGAATCGCGCAGGTAAGAGGATTATTGATCCGAAAGATCCTGATTGTTGGTGATATTTTTTGTAATTCAAGGGTGCCATGAGACCAACTGGGCCAACTGCATTCATGTATATTTGTGTTTTGTATTATGCATTTTGGTTCATATAAAATAAAAAATAATAGTTGGTTTTGTTTTAAAGACTTGAAATGATTATATAAATAAAATTATATAAGAACTTAATTATGATAAATATTGCTGTAAATGGTAAATAGGAGAATTTTTTATGTATGGTGAAAGTGTAGAATTATATTTTGGGAGTGTTAAATCGATTTTGTGCAGGCTATGAAATTTGATATTTTTGGGATTATCAAAATTTATAGACAAGACTCTGGTGAATTTTTTTTAGAGATTTTTCATTAAAATATGTATTTTCAATATTAAATTTATTAATAAATATTTTTATTTACTTATAGAAGTATGTTATAAAAATTTAAATATTTTTCTTGAGAAAGAAGAATTTTGAAAGAACTGGTAACGGTGACATTCTTATATACTGTATATGTATGTTGCATATACGTGATGTATATATGTATATATATGGGGTATAAGGGTATTATATAAACTCTCGCCAAAACCAAATTTTTAAAAAGAGATAGCTGGGTAAAAAGCCTTGTTTCTCTAGTTTCAATTCCTTTACATTTAAACAAAGGAAGAGAACCCGAAGTTATCGGGTAGAGTATTGGTTTATTAACATATACTTTTCAGTTAGTAACAAACATAATAAGTTTATAAAAACTGGATGGCTAACTCCCTACACAATCTCCAGAAAAAAAATCAAAGTCTTCCACATTCTAGAACTACCTTTGTTCCTATCAACCCCTGCAATAATAAGCTAGGTGCCTAGAGTTGCTGCAACATACCAGCAAATCATGCACATAAGATTTAGTAGCCCTTAGCTACCTACAAAACCAGCTACCTCTACTGCAGATCAGAGGAGTCAACCCCTATAGTAAAAAAAAAATCTCAGCAACTCTAAGTGCATAACAATATGCTACAGTTGCTATGGTAAACCAAGTCTTCATGCAAACCCAAATGCAATAGCCTCAGCATATTGCACACCAAAGGAAACTTCTGCAATTGAAACCTAGAAAGTTCCTCCAATTCTTGTAACAAATCAGGCTCAGGTATCTTCAATTGAAGCAATTCTTGATCAAACAAACCATCTGCAGCAAAATAGATTAGAATAGCCATGGAAACCTAGTGTGCTTGAAGTAAATCCACCCATACCAAAAGACTAGATAGAACCACATATCTTACTTTATTGATTAGGATACTACTAAACAGGCCTGAGATGTCCACTAGCCATTACGAGATGTCCGAACGCTTCGACGATACAAGATGTCCGAACGCTTCGACGATACTGTTCAAGTGCCACCGCGTGACTCATGTGACTCTATTTTCGGTCACCTTCTCTGTCCATTTTTTCTTCCTGTCATCTTCACAATTATTTCCAACACTGACCATGGGTTTTTCGGCCTAAGACTATACTGTCTTTTATGGAGCCAAATTTCCTTCCTCTGCTGTCTCTTGTTCTGCTGTCGATATTATTTCTTTTGTTATATTAGTGTCAGTTTAATATTGAGTTAGAATTGCCACTGCATTTCATTAACTTTTTTTTTACCATATGAGAGCTCCATTTGGAATACATTCTACTGCCAGTATTAACAGCCTCTATTTTACGAGGCTTTCATATTTATTTATGAGTGATTTATCTCTTGTATATCCATTCTAGAAACATTTTCTTACTAGTTCTTTTTTGAAGAGATATGGCAGACTCTAAAAAATCAGTTTTCTCTATATCTGATAGTCTATCTCTTCATAGTAGCCTGGTGAAGCTTAGTGGAATTAATTATCTAGTATGGTCAAGATCCTATCTCTTGTTTATCAAAGCAATGGGATTACAGGGATAGATTACATAAGAGAAAAAGAAACTCGAACTGATTCCTCTTATAATTAATAAGACTCAAAAAATTCTCTTGGTATGTCATGGCTTATCAACTTTATGGAACCTATTATTACAAGAACATATTTGATACTTGATATAGCTAGAAAAATTTAGAAAGTTGCTTCTCAAAAGTATTCCTAAATTGGAAATGTCGCATAAAAATATGAACTTTGAAATAAAATTTATTGTATAAAACAAGGGGAGAAGACTATTTTAGAATACTTTTTAGAATTAAGTTATCTGTGGTAGGAAATTGATTATTATCAGAATTTTCAAGCTGACTGCATTAGTGATGCATGCAGTTAAGTTTCAAAAGTTGCTAGAGGAGGAACGTATCTATGATTTTCTTGCTGGTTTAAACTTGGAATATGATCAAATTAGAGTTCAACTACTTGGTAAAGAACCTTTACCATATTTACTCCAAACATATTCTTATGTGCAATAAGAAGAAAGTAGAAGTGCTATGTTATGTACAATAATGGTTAAGAAAGTTGGGTTAGCTTCCAAATCAATTCATGAACACCATAAAGATCACACTAGGACTCCCAACAATGTGATTATTATGGAAAACGACGCCATACAAGAGAAACTTACTGGAAATTGCACGGTAAATCGAATAAAGGACATACAGGAAAAAAAGGGGAAGGTTCAAGCAAACTTGATTGAGGTAACAAGACCGAGCGATGCAACAACCCTAAATGATAATCTATCCAATGAAGGGATTTAAAATCTAAGGCGGCTCTTAGCTCAGCTTAACACCAACTCAACTGTGGGCTCCTCCAACTTTGTAACCACGTGTAATGACATTCTTGCTGACCATAATACTTGTTCATGGATTATAGATTCAGGAGCAAATAGACATATGACAGGCTCATCAGGAAGATTTCAAACATATATCTGGAACATGTTCTATTGATTATACTCCAAATATTAGATTATCATTTGTCCTTCACGTGCCTCATTTTTCCGCTAACCTTTTATCTATCAATTTCATTACTAAAAGTCTTAATTGTAAAATTGAGTCTTTTCCAAACCATTATATTTTTCAGGATTTACAAACAAGGAGGAGGATTGGTAGTGGTAGACTACATGATGGCTTATACATTTTTAATAGAAGTCACAATCTTGATTTTGGTCCAAATCATGCTTTTTTTGAGCAGAGATAAGGATACTAAACAAGAGATTATATAATTGCATAGGCAGTTAGGACATCCATAATTTTTTGTCTTAGGAAAGAAATTCCCAAATATATTTAAAGGGATTTCATTTGACTTCTTGTTTTGTGATGCTTATCAATTGCTAAGCATTCAAAACATTCATATCCTCTGAGTAATAATAAGAGTACAATTCCTTTTATAACTATTCACTCCAATGTTTGGGGAACCACTGAAAACACATCATTAACTGGTCATAGGTGATTTATTACTTTTATTGATGATTGTATTAGAATAACATGACTTTATTTATTAAAGGCTAAAAGTGATGTGTTTTCTTGCTTTTAATCCTTTCATAAAGTGATCAACACTCAATTTGATGCTAAGGTTAAAATCCTTAGAACAGATAATGGAAGGGAATATATGAATGGAGGGTTTCATGCTTACCTAGAGTCTAATGAGATAGTGCATTAAACTAGTTGTGTTTATACTAGTGCTCCAAATGGAGTTGTCGAAAGGAAAAATCGACATATTTTAGAAGTTGCTCGTGCTCTCATGTTTACTATGAATCTATCCAAATCATATTAGGGAGATGTAAGTCTAACAATAACTTACCTTATCAATAAGATGCCTCTTAGAACTCTCAACTTCAAGAGTCCTTTAGAAGTTTTTCTAGGACAAAATTCATACATTGTTACTCTAAAAGTATTTGGATGTGTTCAGTTTGTTCATGCTAGGATGTTGGGAAATTGGAACCTATGGATCTTAAATGTATATTTATTGGCTATTCTCCTACATAGAAGGGATATAAGTGTTACCACCCTCCCTCTAGAAAACACTTTGTTAGTATGGATGTTACTTTAAGAGAATCTGAGCCCTACTTCAATTTATACCAATCTCCACTTTAGGGAAGAATGAGAAAGAAGAGGATAATCCTATTCTGGCAACTCTTGATAATCCTATTCTGGAAGATAATCTCATTAAGGAGGAAAGTTCTCTCCAGGGGGAGAATTTGATTCAAAAGGAGAATGTTGGGCTTTTATATAAACTATATTTGAGGAGATATTTAAGGAGAAATAAAATAGAGGATGCCATCATGCAGTCTATACCACATCAAGAATCACTCCCACATCTTGAAAACTTTTTAAATCCTTATGGTTAGTCTTCTCACTGTTCTAATTCAGTTAATGATTTAGATAAGCTCATTTCTCATAGGAAAGGAGTTAAGTTGCATACTAAACATCCTATATTTAATTTTGTTTCATACAACTCATTGTCTTCTCCTATAGAGTCTTTATCTTATCTATTTTTTCTATATTTATTCCACATGATTGGAGAGTGGCTTTCTATAATCCCAAATAGAAGGAAGCAATGGTTGAAGAAATGAAAGCCCTTGTAAAAAAAGGAACTTGCAAACTTGTCACTCCTCCCTCTGAAAGAAATTGGTTGGCTGAAAGTGGGTATTTACTATAAACATAAAGCTAATGGTTTAATTAAAAGATACAAGGCTAAACTTGTGGCTAAGGGAGTCACTCAATATAACATCATCTGACAATTTTTACATAAAAACTATCAGAGAATGTTATTCGATATATTGTCCGTGCTCCAATCAATTCATAGAAAATTCTCTTCCAACTAATAAAAAGTTTCAAATAATAATACAATCTATTTAATACAACACTTATAGGTCCAACATTTAGACCAATCTCCAATAATCCAAATACTAGTTACAAACCAGATAACTATCACAAGTTTGTCAAATCAAATGATTATATAATACATTCCTTTCTTTAATAATCATTCACTAGAATTCTCAAACTTCATCCTTTAAATACATATATGCCTTTCATGTTTACAAATTTGTACAATCTCTCAAATAGCCAAACCAAATTATATATATACATTTTATAAATTATGAGTACAATATACAAAAGATCTTTATATGTACTATAGGTAATTTCCTGAGATTCTTAATTCCACTTCTTAACTTGCTCTGATGTCCTGATACCTGCGTGTCAGAAAATAATTCTAACACGCTAAGCAAAGCTTAGTAGTGCATGTATAAACATATTTTGTCAATTAATATTAAAGAAAAATACTTATGAAAATATAGTAGTAACACTTAGTTTTAAGAAATATTTCAATATATTAACTAATTTCAGTAACAAACCAACATAATATTCTGATTACACAAATTAATAGCTTTAACTTTATAAAAGTCATCATGCTATACTATACTTTCGGTACTGCAACTTTTCTCTTTATGAATCATTTATTTAAGACTTGCTTTGTCATTTAATAACTTTGTTCACAATACGCTTATTTTATTTTTTAATACGTATTACTTTTCAATTTTACGTATAGGATAATTCATTCAATCTATAATTTTCAGCACTTAAATTTAATACTATACATTGGTGCACTTTGTATCTTATATCATTATATACACTTTCAATCATTACAACACTTATAAAGTTATTGATTAATTCAATACCTTGAGCATAACATTTCCATTCCGTGCATTAGAACTTTTACTTGTATATATTAACAATCACTTTTACATTATAACATAGTAAGTCAATTTCAAGTAATTGACTTATATTATTCTTTTGCATTTCTTTCATTATTCACAACTATCATGTTCACATATATTTTCAATTTAGATATCTTCATTAAATATGCCCATACATACTAAACTAAGATCATAGGTTTGGATAACATGTTAGTGTAGCAATCTTAATGCCAAATCTCAAGAATGTATAATGGCAATTATTCCCACTATCACTGATAACACAATGTGTCCATTAATGGCATGAAGTGCCCACTATCATTATAGCTATCTTTTCTCTGGTTAGCCATTCAATCCAAAGTTAGATCTAAAATCAGTATGATTTGCGCAATTCATTAGTTTTGATTAACATTGAATTGTTTGTATCATTTCATTGGTACAATACTTTTATCAACATTTAATATGATATATATATCTGTCACATATCTAAAGTTTATCACTCTTTTTCATACTTTTAACACATACACATGAATTCTAAACACAAAAGTAAGAAATATAAACATATTAGTCTTATAATTGTCTTGTATATCACAAAATACAAGCCAAAAATATTATTTAGGTACCCCACGGCCGTGGCATCACAACTCCACGCTCATGGGATACCAAATGAAGCTGTCAAATGACGTTGGAGACCTCCACGGTCGTGGCATTAAAGTACCACGACCGTGGCATTGAAATTGATTCTGTTTTATCAAAATTCTTAAAGAAAAATGACACTTTCAACCCCACGGTCGTGGCACTCATTTTCCACGACTGTGACATTGATTTTGGGTCTGTTTTCGGAGCAATTCTTCCTCCAATAGTTCCAACTTTGATGCCACGCCCATGGCACCATTAAGCCACGCCCGTGGCATCCCAAAATCATGTATTTTGCACTTTTAAATTCATTAGACACAAACACATTGAAGATCTAAGATAATAATGTATCAAACTCAAAGTTTTGACATAAAAAGAATTCATATCAAATATTTACTACAACTTTACTTAATCAAACTTTCAACCATTTCATATGGATAAAAACAACATCAAACTATTCAATTCTCATAAAGGTTGAGTTAAGAATCAAACCCATCATATAAAGGTTATTTTTCACTTATCAATCCATTTAATCAATACTTTCAAGAAATGTCATTATAAATAACTCAATCATTCAATTAAATCGTTAAAACTCATAAAAATTCATATATTTGAAAATTATAAATCAAAAGCACATACCTCTTCAAAATTCCTCTTTCTCTTTCTTTTTCTCTCTTTCCCTTTGAGTACTTATTGATAATCTTGCATTTTCTAGCTTATTCTTCTAAAAATCTATACCTATATGTTATTTCTTCTTAATCCTTGATTAATTTGATGAAAGGAAGAAGAAATAGAGATAAGACGGTGTTGATGTTTGAAGATGGCGTGGAAGATGGAGAGGAAATCAGAAATTTCTACACACACACATATACACACATATATATATAATATTTTTAATCAAGTGAGGGAATGCTCAAAATAACTATGGTGCACGCTCATTCTTAACCGTTGATTCTAAATCGAGTTTTAATCTCGTAAAACCGTAAAAATAATCTCTTCAGTAAATTTTTGTGATATACAATTTACTATTCTCTACTTATAGCATTTATCCACAATACTTTTGTCACTATACACTATCAATTTTTCAATAGTAGTTAAAAGGTTTTCTGTTTAAAATCTTGACCATTACAATTCTCTCCCACTAAAGAAATTTTGTCCTCGAAATTTACATGCTCTGGCAATAAGACATTTAATTTTTAAATAATCTCAAATCTCACATAAAATCAATTATTTTATTAACTTACATAACTTTTATTTATATATGATATCAATCAATGTAACACTTTCAGAATAATCTTATTATAGAACTGTTGAAGATTCAGCTCTACACACTTACACTGTTCAAGTTCAATTCTGTACTTGCCTTTAATTCTCTTTAGATTTTTTTATATATAATTTGTATCTTTACATTCCACTGCTATATATATATATATATATATATCTCTTTCTTTCTCTTATATACTAAACTTTAAATCCTAGTTCCGGATAGCGGGTCACTGATGGCAAGTAAATGTCTACTGTATCAATATGGTCAAAGGCCAACTATGGCATGAATGCCCACTGTATTTGATGTCACAGAGTGACCATTGAGAGAAAGGAACCAAAGGTCCTCTATGACGCAAAGCGTCCACTAATGGCATAGATGCCAATATCATCGGAACATATATAAAAAATGTCCTCTATGGCACAAAGTGCCCACTTTCAATATGGGACATAAGTGTCCTCTATGGCACAGAGTGCCCACTTTCAATATGACATAAAATGCCCACTATCAGTTTGAATATTTACCCTTTAGCTAATTCGGAAACTAGATTTAACATCAGTATAATCGATCAATACATTTATTTCATTATTGCAAATTATTGTCAATTATAATATCTTTTGGAATATAACACTTTCTCTTTGAAGTGCTTGTTTATTACTGTGAATTTATAAGATATAAGCAATTATTTCAAACACATTTATCATATGAACATATATACATATTATATTTGTTTCCGATTAGTTCGACTGATTTTATTTATTCATCAATCTTCATCTTTTCAAATCATTTCTATGTTTCCATTGTAATAATGAAATCTAAAAAGATTTCCACTCTTTACCTGTTTAATTCTTTTCTTAACATATTAAGAATTTACAACAATTCTTTCACTTTAAGAGTACATATACGTTTATAATTTATTCTCTATGTTTAATACACACACTCATACACACACACACACACACACACACACACATATATATATATATATTTCTAACTTGATCTACAATACATCATTTTACTAGAAGGGTTAAACTACCTTCAAATCTTACTACATTCTTTTCTTTTTACATTATCAACTCCTTTCTTTCTATTGTAATCAATTAATATCAGTTAACGCTTTAACACTACTATATATAATCTATAAATTGTCTTTAATCATTAAATAATGTTACTATCACGTATTTCATAAGTACACAATATGTAAATCTCACATTATTACTTTCATTACTCAATCAATTTGTATATACACCTCTTTGTTTTCTTTATCTTGCTCTTCAAACTATTTAAAATCATCAATGATTCATCAATATATCATTCTTCTCACACTGCTTCGTAAATTATCTTCTTTCTTCATGAATAATGTGCAATCCACTAATCACTTTTAATCATCTTTTATTTTTTTTTTTTTCTAATCTTACACTTATTTCAAATATCCAATTATATTTATCCATACTTTCCTCAAGTTTTCTCCGCAACTAAATTTCATCATTTAATGGATTGATTTCATTTCAATCTTATAAGCAATCTTTCATCAATTATAACTATTTTTCAAATGTATTCAATAATTCACTATTGATTCCACCCATAAACCCTACTTTGTGAAGGTATAAGAAGGTAGAAATATGCATGGGCAAATGTATGATTGTACAAGTAATCTTGCACATCATTGCTTGAATTATTTTTAGAATTTTGAAGAACAGAAGTATGCATTGCCAATGCATGACAATGCAAATGGTCATACACATCTATATTAAAATCTTGTTTCAAAGTTTTTAAGGACACAAGTAAATACATGACCATATGACTGACCATACATCTCACTATTAAGATTCCTTCTCAAAGTTCGAAGAATAGAAATTTACACAAGCATATGCATGACTATACAAATGATCAAGCATATCTTTGCTAGAATTTCTTTTCATGATTTAATCAATAAGTTATCAATAATTCAACTCAAACAAATTGAGGAAATAGGATCCAACTCTTCAAAGCACAATCAAATTCAAATCTAAACTTCCATATCCTTAAAATCTTTCCAAACCTTATTTTCTTCCACAATCTTATATCAACTCATAAATGATTCAATGATAGATTTAATCATTATTTCAGTTAATAATATATAAATATATATTTACATATTGTAAGAATAACTTTACTATCATAGAAGTAAAGTTTTATACTCGTATTTCATAATTATTTAATACACCATATCTTTCACAAGTAATGGTGTTTTATCAATTCACAAATCTCTTTTCATAATAAAAATCAAGATCAATATAATAAATAGCAAAATAAATATTATATAAGCGCTAATATCTTTAAAATACTCTTCCATCACTTTTCCTTTCAATATTTTGTTTTGATGATATTTTAGAAGACAATAGAAAACACTAGAAATCTTTAAATAAAGTTTAGGACTTTTATCCAATATCCTCACTTATACAATAGTTTCAATGCATTCAATTACTTTGAACATGAGTAATAAAGTGTCAAAACTAAATTATATATATACATTTTATAACTTATGAGTACAATATACAAAAGATCTTTATATGTACTACAGATAATTTCCTGAGATTCTTAATTCCACTTCTTAACTTGTTCCGATGTCCTGATACCTGCGTATCAGAAAATAATTCTAACACGCTACGTAAAGCTTAGTAGTGCATGTATAAACATATTTTGTCACTTAATATTAAAGAAAAATACTTATGAAAATATAGTAGTAACACTTAGTTTTAAGAAATATTTCAATATATTAACTAATTTCAGTAACAAACCAACATAATATTCTGATTACACAAATTAATAGCTTTAATTTTATAAAAGTCATCATGCTATACTATACTTTCGGTACTGTAACTTTTCTCTTTATGAATCATTTATTTAAGACTTGCTTTGTTATTTGATAACGTTGTTCACAATACACTTATTTTGTTTTTCAATACGTATTACTTTTCAATTTTACATATTGGATAATTCATTCAATCTATAATTTTCAGCACTTAAATTTAGTACTATACTTTGGTGCACTTTGTATCTTATATAATTATATACACTTTCAATCATTACAACACTTATAAAGTTATTGATTAATTCAATACCTTGAGCATAACATTTCCATTCCGTGCATTAGAACTTTCACTTGTATATATTAACAATCACTTTTACATTGTAACATAGTAAGTCAATTTCAAGTAATTGGCTTATATTATTCTTTTGCATTTCTTCCATTATTCACAGCTATCATGTTCACATATATTTTCAATTTAGATATCTTCATTAAATATGCCCATAATACTAAACTCAGATCATAGGTTTGGATAACATGTTAGCATAGCAATCTTAATGCCAAATCTCAAGAATGTATAATGGCAATTATGCCCACTATCACTGATAACACAATGTGTCCATTAATGGCATGAAGTGCCCACTATCATTATAGCTATCCTTTATCTGGTTAGCCATTCAATCCAAAGTTAGATCTAAAATCAGTATGATTTGGGCAATTCATTAGTTTTGATTAACACTGAATTGTTTGTATCATTTCACTGGTACAATACTTTTATCAACATTTAGTATGATATATATATATATATATTTGTCACATATCTAAACTTTATCACTCTTTTTCATACTTTTAACACATACACATGAATTCTAAACACAAAAGGAAGAAATATAAACATATTAGTCTTATACTTGGCCTGTATATCACAAAATACAAGCCAAAAACATTATTTAGGTACCCCACGGCCGTGGCATCACAACCCCACGCCCGTGGGATACTAAATGAAGCTGTCAAATGACGTTGGAGATCCCCACGGTCATGGCATTAAAGGATCACGACCGTGGCATTGAAATTGATTATGTTTTATCAAAATTCTTAAAGAAACAGTCACGCTTTCAACCTCACGGTCGTGGCACTCATTTGCCACAACCGTGGCATTGATTTTGGGTCTATTTTCGGAGCAATTCTTCCTCCAACAGTTCCAACTTTGATGCTACTCCCATGGCACCTTTAAGCCACGCCCGTGGCATCCCAACATCATTTATTTTGCACTTTTAACTTCATTAGACACAAACATATTGAAGATCTAAGATAATAATGTATCAAACTCAAATTTTTGACATAAAAAGAATTCTTATCAAATATTTTACTACAACTTCACTTAATCAAACTTTCAACCATTTCATATGGATAAAAACAACATCAAACCATTCAATTCTCATAAATGTCGAGTTAAGAATCAAACCCATCATATAAAGGTTATTTTTCACTTATCAATCCATTTAATCAATACTTTTAAGAAATATGTCATTATAAATAACTCAATCATTCAATTAAATCATTAAAACTCATAAAAATTCATATATTTGCAAATTATAAATCAAAAGCACATATCTCTTCAAAATTCCTCTTTCTCTTTCTTTTTCTCTCTTTTCCTTTGATTACTTATTGATAATCTTGCCTTTTCTAGCTTATTCTTCTAAAAATCTATACCTATATGTGATTTCTTCTTAATCCTTGATTAATTTGATGAAAGGAAGAAGAAATAGAGAGAAGACGGTGTTGATGTTAGAAGATGGCATGGAAGATGGAGAGGAAATCAGAAATTTCTACACACACACATATACACTCATATATATGTATATAATATTTTTAATCAAGTGAGGGAATGCTTATAATAACTATGGTGCACCCTCATTCTTAACCGTTGATTCTAAATCGAGTTTTAATCTCGTAAAATCGTAAAAATAATCTCTTCAGTAAATTTTTGTGATATACAATTTACTATTCTTTACTTATAGCATTTATCCACAATACTTTTGTCACTATACACTATCAATTTTTCAATAGTAGTTAAAAAGTTTTCTGTTTAAAATCTTGACCATTACACTCAAACCTATGGAGTGGACTATCAGGAGATATTTGCTCCAGTTGCTAAGATGATTACCATCAGAATACTATTGACTTATGTAAGTAATATGGATTGGGACCTATACAATTTGATGTAAATTTTTTTTCCTTCTTGGAGATTTAGATGAAGAAGTGTATATAGAAATTCTTCTAGGTTTTAATAGTAAAGAGACACAAGGGAAGGTGTGCAGATTAAAGAAGGCTTTGTGTGTGATAACATGTAAATCCAACACGTTTTTATTGATTATAATATGCTGATTTTGTGTTACTTGTGCTTAAAAGTGGAGTTTTTAGTTGGATTCTTGTTTTTGTGTTAGGATATACTGGATATGGTGAGAATGAAGCTAAAAGGAGTAGATTCTAAAGATGTTTTTGGGAAGCAGTAGCTGCTGGAATCTGTTTGGAAAATATGAAGCTGTCAAGTCCTTAGCCTTGGGCAAGACTAAGCAACAAGCGAACAGATGCGGACTGATTTATACGAGTTGCTGACCTGCGACTTATTGGGACTGTTTCCAGCGTGTTTTAGAGCAGAGAAAGAATACTAAACATTGTTTTATGGGCCCCTTTTATTGTATTATGTTTTGGCCCCACTTTTAGGAGTATATAAGTTAAAATTAGGTTTTCTAATAGACACTTTTTGATTACGTAAAGGGAGATACGAATTTCAGCCTTTTTTGACAGATTTTACAATGTTTTCTTCCATATCCATGTGTGGCTAGTTGTCCTTTTCAGTCAAGGTTTAATCCAAGGTAGAAGTTTGATCATGATTGTGAGATTGAATTGAACTTAATAGAATTCTTTGATTTACATTGCATTTATATTCTTTCTGTGGTTTATTGGGAAAATATATCCCTTAGTGAAATTCTATTGAATGATTTAACAGGGCCCGTTATTTGTTTGATAGCAATTTCCAAGACTATTTGATGCGTGCCGTATGCTATATGCAATTACCGCAAGTGCACGGGTCGCCCAAGTAATAAAGTAGTGAGTGAGTTATCGTTCCACTGAGGACAAGGCCAAGCACTAGTGCAAACCTCAACCGTTGTTTAGCAAATTAATATTTTTTTTGTGGTGTTTTGTAATTAAAGACAATTAACTTAAATGGATGCAAGTAATGAAATACAACAAACCTAATGAATGCAAGTAAAGATAAATTGAATGTTGTGTGTAAAAAGGATTGATATAAATGATACTATCCAGATATTGAATCCCCCCTAGCCACAATTACATCACACATGATGGAGTTGAATTGGCATTCCTCTAACTTAGACTAAAACCTCTCTCGAGTGAATTAATCCCTAATCGCTAAGTAGAGTGCCGGAATCTCTTCTCAAAACACAATTAAATAGGTCATGCATTAAGAACAAGGAACTATACACCAAAGGATCTTGTAGGTCTATCTCTAGCACCCCAATCAATCCTCAACCCTTATGAGTAATCAATTCATGCCAAGCTTTCTCAAGTCAATAACATGAAAATGGCAACCAATCAATAAGCATGCTATCATCAATTGGCAATAATCATTAAGCATCACAAGAATAAAACAACTCAATCAATTAAAAGTATCTAGTTATACAAATAGGCTAGGGTTCTTCAATATCTAGATAGATAATGAATTAGTTCATGTTCAATACAATTAATACAACAACAACAACAACAATAACAAAATACATAAAAGGAGAAAATAGAAAAACCCCTTTCAATGTGTGCTTCTTGAATTTGCAGGAGCTGTCAATGGAAGATGAAGATGATGGAGATGGAGGATGAAGATGAAGAGTCAAGGAAAGTGTCACTCCCTCCTTGCCCAAAACGTGTATGCCCAAGTCTCCTCCTCTCAAATCTTTCTTCTCTGTTTCTGTCTCTGTTTTCTGCAAAAACTTGTAACTCTCCCTCTCTGCAGAAGCTCCCTTTTCTTCTTCCTCTTCTTCTCTTTTTAAGTCAATCCAAGCTCAAGTCCATGCTTTCCAACTCACACACCTCTCCATTGTCCCCCACATTCTCTTTGTTTAATATTTCTTTCCATCACTTAGGCAAGCTTTTCTCTTCTTTAATCTTTCTTTTGGCAAAAGCAAAGTCTTTTTCCCCCACTTTGTCCATAACTCGTGCAGAAAATTCAACTTTTCTATAGGTGACACGCCCAGTGACACGCCCATGTCACTGGGTGTGTCGCAGCTACTGTGATTTTGAATAAATGGCACGCCCAGTGACACGCCCAGTGACACGCCCATGTCACTGGGCGTGTCACAGCTACTGGAAACATTATAAAAGGCACATTTGGTGACACGGGTGTGTCCATGAGCGTGTCCATTGATGAATTTTGCTCTTTCTTCATTGTTTTGACCATCCAAGGGAGTTTTTCCACTTTAACCTAAAATAAACACTTAAAACCAACTTTAAACAAAAATCAAATGAAACATTAACTAAAAACACATTAAAATCATACTAAAAACAAGTATAAAATCACTCTCATCAAATACCCCACACTTAAATCCTTGCTTGTCCCCAAGCAAGACTAAACTCAAAACAAATTAAACACATTAATTTTGTCAAGTTCAAGAGTTATAAAAATTGTATTAAGATTTCCCTATCCTTAAATCCGCAATCAATATCAAATAGAACAAAATCGATACCAAAGCAATTAAGTGGCTTTCCATGCACAACCTACATTGTCACTCTCTCACCAACTCTTAAAAAGTGTTTGATCAAGGTGGTATTTACACTCATAACAATCAATGAAAGATTATTGCCATAAGCTTGCTTATTTATCAAATCTCCACCACTTAATTACAATCAAGCATCAATCAAAAGGTCTTTTATTGGGTTGTAATGGGGTTAAGGTAGAGGCATGATATTTAGGAAATGTGAGCTTAATCATTAAGTTCAAGAGCACTTCAAGAATGAAGTAACCAATCATATGTATCACCTAACTATCTCAAAACACATTGCTCTTATTTACCTCTTGACATTAAAGAACTTTTCAAGTGAACTCACTTATTACATCTTGCAAGGATTATTTCTAAAACATATCCAACCCTTTCAACAATAACAACAATTTTTCTTATTTTTCTTCTTTTTATTTGATTTTTTTTATTTGCAATCTTAAACCTACTAAATTTAACCCCACACTTAACTTAACACAACACTTGGTCATAAACGCTCTTAAAATGCTCTTGACCTAATGAAAGGGTAAGAGTTAAAAACAAGGTTCAAGCTAATGGTGTTGTGAAAAAGAAAGAAAAGGAGAAATGAAATAGGCTCAAAATTGGCTAACTAAGGTTAAAATTTGGGTTGGTCTTTTTAAGCCAAAGTGGGTTCACCTAATTGCCTTAATCATCTTGATACCAAATTGTAATTTTTATATAGTCTTAAAATGTATGTCAAAGCAAGTTCTAGCAAGTCATCAATCAAAGATGTCCACACACAACAAAAATAATCAGTTGATGGCTCAATTCCTCACTAGGTTGATGGTAATGCAAAGAAAAACCAACATAATTGACAATAAGCATCAATTCTACTCAATTCTCAAATTCATGCTTCAAAAATTAAAAGGGTCATCAATCAACAATGTTTATAACAATTGAACTTTTCAAAATTAATTTATTTAAAGAAAAACATTAACTAAACTAACACAAAAATAAACTAAAATTAAAAACACAAAACATAAAATTAACAACACAAAACACAACATGCACCCCACACTTAAAATTTCACATTGTCCTCAATGTGAGCATGCATAAACTAAAGAGAGTTTAGATAAAACCTGATTTCCACCGCTCCCATATGCGATGTGTAGGGCTCCTTCCACCCGTAATGCAATTGGAGCCTATGAATGAGGGGATGGACAGCATGCAACTTTGAAACGTGCCCAATGCATTGCAAAGCTTAGGTAGTATCCTTGGGTGAGCGAATGGCCAATGAGAACTCATGAAAGCTGTCTTGGGGTGATTTTCCAATGCTATAGGAATTTGGTAAAAGTATTCTTCAGTATGCAACATGGTTGTATTCAATTTTTGTTCTTTCTCGCTCCCAAAAGTGGGAGGGATGATCATTGGTTGCATATTGTTCTCCCCAACTAAAATAAATTCTAAAATTTTTGGGGTCTTTTGAAGTTCAACCAAGTTTGGTTGAATCTCTTTCTCATCCTCTTTAGCATTTGGAAGTTCCCTCTCAACAATCTCATCATGTAATATTAATTTGCTCTTCTCAATTTCTAGATTGGAAATATTAGGCTCTACTTCTAAGATCGTGGCTACCTCAAGCTTATCTATACTATCTTTGCTATAGGACATGCCATAGAGTTCAGGAATATTCATACCTTGGTTCTCTTCCTCCAGCATACATGGGAATGAAATTGGTGGCATAAAAGAATTTGGAGTCTCATGCAATTCTATCCATGTTGATGTTTCCAAATTCTCCTCACTGAGCATCTTGACAATTTGTTCCACCTGGCTCTCCAAATTATGGATAGAGGCTTGCTGATTCTGAAGAGTGATTTCATCGGACTGAAGCCTGGTTTCATAATTTGCTATAAATTTCTTTATCATGTCCTCCAATTTTTCCTCCTCCGTTGATTGGCTTGGCTCCTCCATGTTGGATTGTATTTCCTTGCCATTATCTTCCTGATTAGTCCCTACATCAAAGAAATCACAAAAATTGTTATATATTACCTGTTCATTCCTTAAATTTGTGATTACCTCAAATTGCTCAAATTGGCTAGGAAACTCCTCCTTTTGGTGTGCTTGGGGTTGGTGTGCCAGCTGCCCAACTAGAGCATCCAACCTCCTCTGTATTTCTTGCAAAAATTCAGACCTTAACTCATCTTCCACTATGCATTGAGTTTGAAACTTCTCTGTGTCTTGAATGAAAGCATTCATTCTCTCCTCCAAAGTGGGTTTCTCAAGGTGGTCTTGGTTTAAAAGTTCTTCTTGAAAGTAAGGACCTCCTTGGTAAGGCTGAAAACAATTTTGAGGTGGAGTGTACTGCTGATCTTCCCAATAAAAATTTTGGTGGTTTTCCCAATTTGGATTGTAAGAATTGGAATATGGGTCATTACCACCTATTTGTTGGAAACCTTGGTAGCAATATTCTTCCTCGTGCCAATCTTGGTATCTTTCGAAACCAAATGAACATGTATTGGTACTATGTCCTGCATTGCCACATGCTGCACAAATCATGTTAGAATTATAGTCCCTATCATAAACTCCCCCGTGCCTTGAAAACTGCATCTTTACAAAAGGCACTCAGCAATTTAAAGAAAAACAAACAAACAAACAAACAAACAAATTCAAACTCAATAAACAAACAAATTTACAGAACACAAACAAACAATTCAAAGAGAAACACACAAACAATTCAAAGAAAAACAAACAAACAAAGAAATAAAACTAAATCAACAGTCTTAATTATATTACTAGTATTGAAACCATTGTCCCCGGCAGCGGCGCCAAAAACTTGATGCGTGCCGTATGCTATATGCAATTACCGCAAGTGCACGGGTCGCCCAAGTAATAAAGTAGTGAGTGAGTTATCGTTCCACTGAGGACAAGGCCAAGCACTAGTGCAAACCTCAACCGTTGTTTAGCAAATTAATATTTTTTTTGTGGTGTTTTGTAATTAAAGACAATTAACTTAAATGGATGCAAGTAATGAAATACAACAAACCTAATGAATGCAAGTAAAGATAAATTGAATGTTGTGTGTAAAAAGGATTGATATAAATGATACTATCCAGATATTGAATCCCCCCTAGCCACAATTACATCACACATGATGGAGTTGAATTGGCATTCCTCTAACTTAGACTAAAACCTCTCTCGAGTGAATTAATCCCTAATCGCTAAGTAGAGTGCCGGAATCTCTTCTCAAAACACAATTAAATAGGTCATGCATTAAGAACAAGGAACTATACACCAAAGGATCTTGTAGGTCTATCTCTAGCACCCCAATCAATCCTCAACCCTTATGAGTAATCAATTCATGCCAAGCTTTCTCAAGTCAATAACATGAAAATGGCAACCAATCAATAAGCATGCTATCATCAATTGGCAATAATCATTAAGCATCACAAGAATAAAACAACTCAATCAATTAAAAGTATCTAGTTATACAAATAGGCTAGGGTTCTTCAATATCTAGATAGATAATGAATTAGTTCATGTTCAATACAATTAATACAACAACAACAACAACAATAACAAAATACATAAAAGGAGAAAATAGAAAAACCCCTTTCAATGTGTGCTTCTTGAATTTGCAGGAGCTGTCAATGGAAGATGAAGATGATGGAGATGGAGGATGAAGATGAAGAGTCAAGGAAAGTGTCACTCCCTCCTTGCCCAAAACGTGTATGCCCAAGTCTCCTCCTCTCAAATCTTTCTTCTCTGTTTCTGTCTCTGTTTTCTGCAAAAACTTGTAACTCTCCCTCTCTGCAGAAGCTCCCTTTTCTTCTTCCTCTTCTTCTCTTTTTAAGTCAATCCAAGCTCAAGTCCATGCTTTCCAACTCACACACCTCTCCATTGTCCCCCACATTCTCTTTGTTTAATATTTCTTTCCATCACTTAGGCAAGCTTTTCTCTTCTTTAATCTTTCTTTTGGCAAAAGCAAAGTCTTTTTCCCCCACTTTGTCCATAACTCGTGCAGAAAATTCAACTTTTCTATAGGTGACACGCCCAGTGACACGCCCATGTCACTGGGTGTGTCGCAGCTACTGTGATTTTGAATAAATGGCACGCCCAGTGACACGCCCATGTCACTGGGCGTGTCACAGCTACTGGAAACATTATAAAAGGCACGTTTGGTGACACGGGTGTGTCCATGAGCGTGTCCATTGATGAATTTTGCTCTTTCTTCATTGTTTTGACCATCCAAGGGAGTTTTTCCACTTTAACCTAAAATAAACACTTAAAACCAACTTTAAACAAAAATCAAATGAAACATTAACTAAAAACACATTAAAATCATACTAAAAACAAGTATAAAATCACTCTCATCACTATTCAATTGAATCAAATCCATAATTGTTTGATTAGATTGATGTAGTAGTGATTGGTATAATTTAATTGGGTAGAACCTTTTAGGTTATATTAAAAAGAATATAATCTGATTTAAATGGATGCTCGTAGTTTCTGTTAATTAGGGCAAGGTCTTACTAGATTTTAAGGCTGTTAACGGTTAAATCCTTCGTCGTACTTAGGATTGCTAGTTAATTAGGGGTTGTTATTAGATCGTATCTTAGCAACATATTAATACGGTAGGATTGGTTGGGTCGACGTTCCTCCTGACTATAACTTGTCTGTAATCTAAATTAAAGGATTATTCTTGAATCAATGATCAATCAGTTTAAACTTCGAACTGCGGTATGCCTTGACTGAATTCTTCCCCATCGTTTCAGGTTTTATATTTAATTTTGTTGCTTTTGTTTTTAATTTTAATTAATCTCATTCCAATTTTAAATACCCCGTTTCAATTTTTAGTTTTATTTTCAGTTCTGGTTAACTTTCAGCAAGCTAGTCCCTAGGGTTCGACCCTTCTCACCCTATTTACAAGTTTTCTTTTGTAAGAAGAGCAGGTTATTATTTTTGGTGGATTCGACACCCATCAAATTTTGGCGCCGCTGCTGGGGACTAGTTAACTTTATTGTTTGTTGTCTTTTTGGATGACCAGGTCTGAAAATTTGCCTATAGAATTTGATCCAGAGATAGAAAAGAAAGCTCGTGCATTAAAGAAGAAAACTAAGGAAAGAAGGTGGGCAGAAGCAACTTCCATATATGATTTGGAAGGAGCAGCTGCTGATTTGGTTGATAATCCCATAGAAATTGAAGAAGGAAGTCTAGTGCAAGAAGATTCCTCAACAGATTCTGATAGAGAAGAAGTGATGGCTGATAACCGCACAGTTAGAGAGCTACAGGCTGCCCCTGTAGAGCAGCAGCCTATGTGCATCACTTATCCAAATTTAGAGGTGCCTTTTGAGCTGAAATCGGGTTTGATTCATCAACTACCTACTTTCCATGGGATGAAGACTGAAAACCCACACAACTTTTTGAAAGAGTTCCATGGAGTTTGCTCTTGTATGAAGCCTCAAGGGGTGACGGAAGAGCAAATTAAGTTGAGAGCATTTCCGTTTTCACTTAAAGACGCTGCTAAAGAATGGTTACTTAACTTACCACCAGGTTCTATAACCACATGGCCCGCGATGGCTCATGCATTCTTGGATAAGTATTTTCCCGCCTCTAGAGCAGCCACCATTCGTAGGGAGATTAGTGGGATCAAACAAAAAGATGTAGAAAGTCTTCATGATTACTGGGAGAGATTCAAGAGGTTGTGTGCAAACTGCCCACAACATGGGATGTCCGAACAATCACTTCTCCAGTATTTTTATGAAGGGATGTTGGATATAGAAAGGAAAATGGTCGATGCTGCAAGTGGGGGAGCTCTTGTTAACAAAACTCCAGCCCAAGCAAGAGAGATCATATCAACCATGGCTGCAAACACGCAACAATTTGGACAAGTTGAAGAGCCATCACGCAAGCTCTATCTGGTAAGTAATTCTTCCGTTGAAGCTAAACTTAATCAGCTAACTTCTGTGATTAAAAATTTTGCTGCAGGACTTAATAATCATAAAAGAGCGTGTGAAGCATGCACTTCTTATGAACACCCAACCGATGCATGTCCATCTTGGCAAGAGGGTCAAGAGCAAGTCAACGCTATTGGAGGTTTTTTCGGGCAGCCTCAAAGATCCAACTTTCCCATCTCCAACACTTTTGATGATAGTTGGAGGAGGCACCCGAATCTTAACTATGGGAATAGGCAGCAGAATTTTCAGCAAGCTAGACCACTTCCTCAACAATCTTCCAACTCAAACATGTCTTTGGAAGACATAGTTAGATCCCTTGCTATGAGCACAGCTACCTTCCAGCAAGAAGCCAGAAGAGAGATAAATGAGTTGACCAATAATGCTAATGCCTTTCAACAAGAAACTAGGAGGAGCATTCAAAACGTGGAAACTCAAATCAGCTAGCTAGCCTCCTCTTTGAGTAGATTGGAGACACAAGGGAAGCTACCATCTTAAACTGTTGTCAACCCAAGAGAGAACATAAGTGCCATCACTTTACGTAGTGGAAAAGAGCTAAATACAACAGCCCCAAAGAAAAACAGCAGCAGGCCCAAGGAAGAAGATGAAAAAGAGGTTGAGATTTTGAAGGATGAGCCTGCCAAGCAAGTGCAAGGATGGATGTCCGAACCAATTGTCATTCCACCTCCTTTTCCCGAGCGGTTGAAGCAATGCAAGAAGGAACAAGAAGAGAAAGATATCTTTGAAGTCTTTCGCAAGGTCGAGGTAAATATTCCCTTACTTGACTTAATTAAGCAAATACCTCGTTATGCAAAATTTTTGAAGGAATTCTGCACAAGTAAGCGAAAGCAAGCTAGTGATGAGAAGGTAAGTGTGGGGGAAAATATCTCTGCTATTTTACAAAGAAAGCTTCCCCCGAAGTGCAAGGACGAGGGTATGTTTTCTATCCCATGTAGAATAGGCAATGTGCAATTTAAGAAAGCTATGTGTGATTTAGGTGCTTCAATTAATGTTATGCCATTGTTTACTTTTTCTTCTTTAAATGTGGGTGAGTTAAAGAAAACTAGTATTTGCATTGAATTGGTGGATAAGTCCGTAATCTATCCAGAAGGGGTGCTAGAAGATGTGTTAGTTAAAGTAGATGGTCTTATCTTTCCTGCTGATTTCTATGTTATTGATATGAAGGATCCTAAATCCTCAAATTCTTCTGAAATCATTTTAGGGAGACCATTTCTTAGGACAACTAGGACTAAAATTGATGTTTTTGATGGTATTCTTACCATGGAGTTGGACGGTAAAGTTGTCAAATTTAATATGTATAGTGAAGTTAAGGATGTTAGTGTTGTGTCAAATGTGAATGCTATATCTAATGTTGAGTCTGGTATTGAAAACTCTTCTCAATTGAATGATAAAAGTGAGTTAAATGTGGTTTCTTGCAATAATTCTGATATTGATTGTACTAATACGTTCAAAGAAAAAGTTTTGTTTGATGAGAAGTTGCAGGTTGAGAATGAGAAGAAGGCAATGAAATTGGGTTTGAGACGATTGCCGAATCGCTTAAAATATTTGTTTATTGATGATGAAGATCCAATTGCTTTGATAGTGCCCAAAGGATTAAGTAGTGGGCAAGGAAAGAGGTTAATTCAAGTGTGCAATGAGTACAAACATGCGTGTAGAAGGGCAAGACATGCTGCCTATGGAACCTGGATGGAGCTCGGTTGAAAATTCGGGAACGTCTAGCCTAAGACGTTAAATGAGGGCGCTTTCTGGGAGGCAACCCAAGCCTAATAAATTTTATGTTTTTCTTTTTATTTGAATTTTCTGCACTTGTTTTTATTTTTCAAAAAAAAAAATTGCCATGAACAGTGTCGTCTTCTTCCTTTTTTCTGAAAATTATAAGTGAAGGTGGAGTTTAAAAGAGGTCTTTAATGGTGGTCATGTTATATTAGCGGCAAAAGCTCCATTTTGATATATTCACCGTATCATGAATTTCATGAGTTTAATGAGCTTTTATATATTTATTTTTTTTACCATCCATTTTGTTTAACTTTATTTATTTATTTATTATTATTATTATTATTATTTTTACTCTACTAATATATGGTTAAATTTTTACAGATAGAGTAAAAGAAAATTGCTTCCCTCCTCCTCTCTCTCAATTCACGAAGAGAGCTTCTCTCTCCACCTTCACCCGCCGCTTCACCACGCCGTCACCCAAATCGCCACAACCACCACCGTCCAGTCTAGCCACCTGCCGCCGGTCGTCTTACTGAACCCTCCACCAGCCACCATCTTCTCTTCCCCATCTAGCAGCCCCAACAAACCCGAAAATCCAGCAGCCCCCTTTCCCTTTCAATAAAAAATCCAGCATCTCTCTCTCTCCCCCTCTCTCTCAATTTCAAAAACCCAGCAGCCCCAACAAACCCGAAAATCCAGCAGCCTCTCTAATCGAAAACCCAACAGCCCCTTTTCCCTTTCAATTTTCGAAATCCAGCAGCACTCCCATTCCTTTGTTTACTCTTCGTTCAGCACCGGCAGTAATTTTAATTCTGAAATCGACATCATCGTAACATTCATTGCATCATCTTGAATCAGTCCAATAAGCTCAAGGTTTGCATCTCAATTCATGGATTTTCTTTGTGATTCAACTCTATAGTTCAGCCATAATTTTCCCTGATTTCTCATTAAGTCTGTTGTAAACAATGCCAAATCAATTTTATTCCCTCCTAATTTTAATTAATTTATATTTTCTGATTGAATTTGGGAATGGCGTTGTTTATTTATGCTGAGATTTCGATGACATATGATGGTTATTTGGGTATTATTGGGTGTTTTGATTTTCTCTGGGATTGTGCGACAAAAGATTAAAAAGTTTTAATTGTTTCCATAGATTAGTTGCATTTCTAATTTTGATTGATTATGTCGCTCGATGCGCTTTTGAACTGTAACTATTTGCAATTGAAGGAGCTTCAAATTCTGTTCTAATATTCACTCTTCCGTGATTATATTGCAAATTGGTTGATTGATTGAGTGTTGTTGGTATGCCTTAAATTTGATTTTGAATTGAATGTTGAGTGTTGAGCAGAAAATTCAGATTGAGTTTTAGTAAGAATGATGAGATGTTAAGTCCAAGGTGCTGATGATTTATAGCTTTGAGATGCCAAATAAGTAATTTTAATTTTAATTCTCTTTAGGTTAGTACTGAACTGAATTTTTGTTTTAAAATTAAAATTACTTTTGTGATTGCTGAAAAAAAAAGAAAAAAAAACTTGAGAAACTTTGGCATGAGAAGTTAATCTTGGTGTTAATAAAGTTCAATATTGCATCTTAGTGACAGGTTCAGTTGCAATTTGATTTTGATTGGTTATATTGCTTGGTATGGGAAATTTGAACTGTGATTATTTGCATTGGAAGAGATTCCAAAATCTGCTTTAGTCTTTGCTGCATCTTAGTGTTTTGCTTTGTGCAAGTAAAAAAATGTTGATCAAATTTTGATAATATTTTTGTCATAATTTGTTGTCAATTGCTCATTTGCTTGTATTGTTGCCTTGGGTTGCGTTATTGGATTCTTTTGCAGGTAATGATTTTGGTAAATGGATTGGTTCAAAACCAACTCTTCACCATGCTTAAACAAGCAGGGAAAGTTTATGAGCAGATTTCTCCGAACAGGGCAGTCTTCTTATACTCACTCTCTTTAATTTTATTTGCTTGTGACCCTTTCTTTATGTTTGATTATGATTTGTCCACATTGAGGACAATGTGTGAAATAAGTGTGGGGAGGGGATTTGGTATGGGAAAATTTTTGCTGAAATTTTTAATGTTTTTGCTGCAATTTTTGGGACTGATTTATGTGATTGAGCAGCTGAAATTTTGATGTTATATTGCTGAAATTTTGAGCTTGCTATTGATTAATAGCTGCTGCCATGTTACTTGTTTGATTGTTATGCTTTATAGTTCCTTATTGTCAAGTTTTACCCTTTTTAATAATGGCATTTGATGATATTTTTGTGTGATTCTGCTGCTGCCATATGCTTAATTTCTGGTATGAGACTTGACTTTTGAAAAGGTGATTTTGAGTTAGGAAGTTAGACGCTTATCCCATGATATTTTGAGTAAAATGTTTGCAATTTTGATGTGTTAAACTGATTTTGGGATTACTCATTGGGCTGTTTATGTTTTTAAACATGATTTTGAACTCTTAGGAAGTCTAGAGAGGAGAACTTTGCTATTGTTACTTGGTTTGACCGTTGTGAAAATCTTGGACGATAAGACTTAGCGAGCGGAAACCATAGCCTGAGATTGACTGTCATTGCACTCATGAGTCTTAATTTAAAATTGTTTACACTTTGAATTCTCAAAATGGTTTTCAAAACTTAGTTTCTTTGGATAGGTGTTTTTGAGAGCAATTTTCGAAGCCAAAAAATTAGGATAGCTTCCGAACACTAGAACTTTCTTCTACGTTCCCTTGAGGCGAAATCCTAGGTGAGTCTCGACTTTGGAAATGATTTGGGCATTCTCTTGGCCAATTCATTAATCCTTTTATATTTTTCCCACCTTTACGTTACCGTTCTCTCACCCCCTTCTAGCCTACGAAGTATGCTAAACGCGTACTCTAAATTCTTTTCATAACCCACGATATAACCATATAACCGAAAAAGCCTTCGCTTACCACCCTTTTTGCGAGAAAATAGTCTTTTCAATTATTTGTTGAGTAAGTGCATATGTTAATAATTTGGGATTGACACAATTGTATTTTGTTTAGTTTTTAGAATTTGATATCTTGCTACCCATACTTATTAGATGTAAATTTTTCTTGGGTTCAATTATTTTTGTAAATAGATTTTAGGGTGTTCTTTATGAAAAAAAAATTCAGAAAAAAATAGAAAAAAAAAACAGCAAAACAGAAAAGAAAAAAATGAAAAAAAAAAGGAGAAAAGTTGAGTTTGTATATAGAATTTTGTAAGTCTTGTTGTTGTAGTTGTATTCGTAAAGAATTTTTATTTTGAGTCGCATTTGTAGTCATTTGAGCATTAATTAAGGGTAAATACATTGTGCATTGCTCGTTTGAGATTTAATATTGGAGACTTATTTTCTTGTTATTCTTTATCCTTACATTATCCTTTCTTTTGTAACTGTCACCCTAGCCTAACCCGAGTAAAGACCTATTGATCCTTTGTTGAGACTTGACCTACATTAGTGGAGAGGGAATTTGGAGGAGAGCCTATGGTTGTTTATTGTTTGGTTTTCTTGAAGCTATGAAAATGTGTTTTATATGCTTTGTTAATTGCTCAATAAAATGCCTATCGATTCAAACTTCGTATGTGTGCGTGTGTGTTTTAAGAATTCTTAGTGTAACCTTTTTCGATTGAGTTCATGACGATGGAATGATATTGACAGTTTGGTATCCAATTGCGAGGTTGAGTTGTTTGCGATTTTTGCATATGTTGGATTGGGTTTCATGGTGAAGTTGTGGTCTCCTAATAGATTTGATTTTGAGTCTTAAGTCATGCTTGAGGACAAGCATGGGATAAGTGTGGGGAAGTTTGATAACATGTAAATCCAACACGTTTTTATTGATTATAATATGCTGATTTTGTGTTAATTGTGCTTAAAAGAGGAGTTTTTAGTTGGATTCTTGTTTTTGTGTTAGGATATACTGGATATGGTGAGAATGAAGCTAAAAGGAGTAGATTCTGAAGATGTTTTTGGGAAGCAGTAGCTGCTGGAATCTGTTTGGAAAATATAAAGCTGTCAAGTCCTTAGCCTTGGGCAAGACTAAGCAACAAGCGAATAGATGCGGACTGATTTATACGAGTTGCTGACCTGCGACTTATTGAGACTGTTTCCAGCGTGTTTTAGAGCAGAGAAAGAATACTAAACATTGTTTTATGGGCCCCTTTTATTGTATTATGTTTTGGCCCCACTTTTAGGAGTATATAAGTTAAAATTAGGTTTTCCAATAGACACTTTTTGATTACGTAAAGGGAGATACGAATCTCAGCCTTTTTTGACAGATTTTACAATGTTTTCTTCCATAGCCATGTGTGGCTAGTCGTCCTTTTCAGTCAAGGTTTAATCCAAGGTAGAAGTTTGATTATGATTGTGAGATTGAATTGAACTTAATAGAATTCTTTGATTTACATTGCATTTATATTCTTTCTGTGGTTTATTGGGAAAATATATCCCTTAGTGAAATTCTATTGAATGATTTAACAGAGCCCGTTATTTGTTTGATAGCAATTTCCATGACTATTCAATTGAATCAAATCCGTAATTGTTTGATTAGATTGATGTAGTAGTGATTGGTATAATTTAATTGGGTAGAACCTTTTAGGTTATATTAAGAAAGAATATAATCTGATTTAAACGGATGCTCGTAGTTTTTGTTAATTAGGGCAAGGTCTTACTAGATTTTAAGGCTGTTAACGGTTAAATCCTTCGTCGTACTTAGGATTGCTAGTTAATTAGGGGTTGTTATTAGATCGTATCTTAGCAACCTATTAATACGGTAGGATTGGTTGGGTCGACGTTCCTCCTGACTATAACTTGTCTGTAATCTGAATTAAAGGATTATTCTTGAATCAATGATCAATCAGTTTAAACTTCGAACCGCGGTATGCCTTGACTGAATTCTTCCCCATCGTTTCAGGTTTTATATTTAATTTTGTTTCTTTTGTTTTTAATTTTAATTAATCTCGTTCCAATTTTAAATACCTCTTTTCAATTTTTAGTTTTATTTTCGGTTCTGGTTAACTTTCAGCAAGCTAGTCCCTAGGGTTCGACCCTTCTCACCCTATTTACAAGTTTTCTTTTGTAGGAAGAGCAGGTTATTATTTTTGGTGGATTCGACATATAACCCTAAAATCTAAACAAAACCATAAATCAAATCTTCATTCTCTACTTCACATCTTCCAACTGCCTCCTGTCTCCCAAAAACAATAGTAAGGAACAAGCTGCCTCTCCTAAAGACAACAACAAGCTCACTATCTTTGCCCGCCGTCTCTCATCATCAACTAGTTCAACTTCTTTTCCTGTTTAAAATCACTCTCTAAGTGCGATTAAGGTTCATTTCAATCTCCATCTTTTGTTTCTTTCTAATTTTAAATGTATTATAGTTAGATCTATTTATTTTTAAGAGAATCAGATATTCTTTGTGTTTTCTATTTTTGAAAGAATGATTTTTGCTTCTTATTATTTAATTTAAAATTTTGATAATATAATTAACTTTGCTTCACCAACAATTCTCTTTCTTTGGCATGATCCAAAAAACCATATGGGAAAACTTAGTCCAAATATGGGCCTAGTTTTTTTCTTGGAAAGAAGTGGGTAGCCAAAAAGGTCCAATTCTTTCATTTTATTTTATTATTTTGAGAAGTTTTTTTTACTCTTAAAATGCATTTTGATCTCCACCCTTTGATCTTTTTACCAGTATCAGTTGGTTTTTGGGGGGTGTAAATTAGTGTTTATTATTAGGATGTCCATTGGAATCTCTCTGATCACTCATTCAATTAATATTAATTTTTTATTCAATTAATATTAATATTCATTTTTCTCTTTTTGGATTTACATCTCTGTTTTAGTTATCGAATTTGCATGTTGTCCAACAACCTAATACATTATGATTTGATAAACTGAATACTGGGTTTGACAATTGGATTTCTATAAAAACTTTTGGCCACTTCTCTCTTATCCAGTAGCCATTTCTTTTAATTGTTCCTTTGAGAACAATCCAAAGCCACAAAAATAATTAATAAAAGAATTTTTTTTGTTTGATAGGAAAATCAAATAATAATAAAAATATAGTTAATTTTTTCTATGAAAAGGATTAAAGGAGGATAGAACAAGAAAAAGGTTTAAAAAATGTCGTGGAACAAAATGGATAGAATTTTTCAATTTTTTGATAATTTGTGCTAGTACTGTAAAAATCTTGATAATTGGTTTAGAGAATATATATATATATATATGTTTTAATATGGAATGAATATATTGGTTAAAATATCAGTTAGGAAAAATTAATATTACACAATAATATTTTATCTTAATTTATTTTTTTATATAATGTATTTATGAGTGTGAATTTGTTTTAGTATATGTAATTGTGAATTTCTAATTTGTTTTGGTAGTTGCAAGTTGACCTATTAGTTTGTTGTAAAATAAGCAAAAATTATCTATGTGTACAACAGGAAGTAGCAACGATAATGGAATTATAACTCGCATTCCATCGCAATCTTCTATTCCATCCCAAACATAAAAAGTTGGTTCGTGTTCGGTATTTGAGAGTGCAACTATAGGTACTGTTCATCCATCTTCTCCTGCTCATACTACTAAAAAGCATAGATCAGGAGTTTGGGTTAACTTTGAGAAAATAAAAAATTCTGAGGGAAATGAGACTGGAGGGGCTAGATGTGTGTGGTGCAAAAAAGATTATCAGTATAAAAGCGAGCAAGGCACTTCTAGGTTATGGAAACATTTAAGAGAGACTTGCAAAAAATATAAATTCCAAAAAGATTTAGTTGCGACCTATAAGTATAAAGATAAATAACAAAAATTATTGAATTTTTCAACCTGCATCTGATTTTGAAGATGCTAAATTAACTACTTGGGAGTTTGATCAACAAGCTTGTAGAGAAGCTTTAGTCAAAATGATTATAAAGGATGAACTTCCCTTTAGGTTTGTTGAAGGAGAAGGGTTTAGAGAATTTGTCAGGGTTGGTATTCCTAGATTTCATATTCCTTCTATGTTTACTATTACTAGAGATTGTTACTCTTTATTTGTTAAAGAGAAAAAAAAAATTGCATGTCTTACTTGCTGTCAATGTCAAAGAGTTTCATTAACAATAGATACTTGGACAAGCATTCAAAATTTGTCTTACTTGTGTTTAACTACACACTTTATTGATTCTGGATTTAATTTGCACAAAAGAATTTTGAACATTTGTCTAATTAAGAGCCATAAAGAAATTAACATAAGGAATGCTATTGATGGTTGCTTGGAAGAGTGGGGATTAGATAAGTTTATGTGCATAATAGTTGATAATGCATCATCTAATGATACCGTTGTTGAACAATTAAAAAATTATTAAAAATGAATGCTTTTTTTTTTGAATAGTGATGCTTTTCATATGAGGTGTTTTGCTCATATTTTTCAGTTAATTGTGAGGGATGGCATTGAGATGATTCAATATTCTATTAGAAAAATAAGGGATGTGATTAGGTATATTCGGAGCAGTTCAAAAAGGTTAGATTTATTTTAAAAATGTGGTGAGATTTCAAACATCAAGTCTAAAGTATCTTTACAATTAGATTGCCCAACTAGGTGGAATTCAACATACTTAATGTTAGAGTCAGCCTTGGGACATCAAAAAGCTTTTGATAAGTTAGAAGACATGTATAGTAAGTTTGTGAGTGAGTTTGGGGATGATTTACCATGTGAGAATGATTGGGATACAGTTGTAATTTTGACTCAATTTTTGAAAAGGTTTTATGATGTTACTTATAAAATATCTGGCTTATTGTATTGTGATATCAATTTATATTTTCCTGAAATAATGAAGGGTTTGAAGGATTTACAATCTTGTCAAAATAGTAATGATTTTTCTATGGTTGAAATGGCTAAACAAATAAGAGCTAAATTTGATAATATTGGGGTTCAGTGAATAGAATGAATGTCATACTTTTCATAGTAGTATTAGACCCTAGGTACAAAATGAATTACTTGAGGGTAAAATATACTACATTTTATAATGAAAAAGATTCAATTGATTTGGTGGATAGGATAACCAACAGTTTAAATGTCTTGATAGAGGAGTATGGGGAAGTAGACGGGGAGGGAATGGTAGTAGGTGAATTGAATATTTTGAATAAATCTCAGGTTGATAATGATAAATATATGGAAAAAGATCAGATTTATGATTATTTCTTAAAATAAGAGAATGAGAATCAATTGGTATCCAAAAGAGAGTTGGATAGATATTTAGTGGAATATGTTAAAAAGTTTACTGTTGATTTTGATGTTTTGAGTTGGTGGAAGATTAATGCAGTTAGATATCCAACTTTATCTAAAGTTGCAAGGAATGTTTTGGCTATACAATCTTCAACAGTCGCTTTTGAATTTTCTTTTAGTACTGTTGGTCAAACTTTGGATAAATTTAGGAGTTCTTTAACTCTTACAACAGCTAAGGTATTAATTTGTTGTCAAGATTGGTTGAGAACTTATGATAAACCTATCCAAGTTGAAGAAACAATTGAGGAACTCGAATGCTTCGAATAAATTTTTTTTCATAATTTTAGTTGATTTTTATTCTTCAAATTTCATTAAACCTTTAATAATTATAATCTTTCTTAAAATTTAGACATTACTCAAGAACCCAAAATTATAGAAAACATTGTGCCAAGAGCTAATGTGGAGATTTGAAGTTCTATGAAAGTGGTATTTATTGATTTTAATTGCTAAATTATTTTTTAGATTGAATGGGACTAGGTTGCATATTATTTGGATTTGCTGATTGCAAGGAATTTATATTTATGTTGATAGTTATTAGATTTGAGGCAAAATGATACTATCACTATTATTATTAATTGCTAAATTATTTTTTAGATTGGATGAGATTATATTGAATATTATTTGGATTTGTTGATTGTATGAAAATTTATGTTTATTTTGATGTCAAATGATGCTATTACTATTATTTATTTGATTTGAGAAAAAAATGTAGATAGCAATTTAATTGTTATTAAATAGTAATTTTATTCTTTGTTTTTCTAATTATTTTACTTAACTTGGAGTTTGTGTTTGATTGTATTGAATTAATTGAGTCAATTATTGCACTTTTGTCTTATGTAATTTCCTTTGTTAAGTTATAGGGAGTTCAAGTTCAAAAGAGACATATGAAGTTTGGCATATTTTTACTTGTCCTTGAGTTTTTTTTCTACGCGTTGAAACTATTTTATTTGGAATTTTTAATAACTTATGCATTTTATTTAAAATTTATAATTATTTGTTGTGGATATTTTAATTTTATTTTGTATGGTATGTAATATGGATGTTAGAGTTTAGACCGGAACCGCTCCGTTGGAGCCAAATATTCGGACCGTATTGTTTTGAAAAATTTGAAACAATACAATACGGATATTTTTTGCATACAGTTTGGTTTCGGATCCGGTGGTTTTAAAATATCCAATTTTTGGTTCGGTTTTGGAGATTTTTACATCTCCAGATCGGATCGGACCGGACCGGATCGTGCTAAGCCCTAGATGATATTATGGTAATTAGAGATAATAGAGAAGAAGTAACTTGACTGTGGAAGCTCCTGACCTAAGAATTTGAGCTCAAGGATTTGGGAAAACTAAGCTCAAGGATTTGGGAAAACTATAATATTTCTTAGGAATTGAAGTGGCTAGATCAAAAAGGAGAATCTTCATCTCACAAAGGGAATATATCATGAATCTTCTACAAAAAACAGGTATGCTAGGTTTTAAGCCAACGAATTCTCTTATTAAAAGTAATCATAAGCTGCAAGCAGGAATATGGACTTCATATTGAGGAAATATCCGAGATTGGTAGGGAGATTAATTTACCTATCACATACTAGATCAGACATAGCATATGCAGTTAGTTTGGTCAGTCAATATATGCATGATCCTCGTGAGCCCCATTTACAAGCAATTTTCTGGATTCTAAGATATCTTAAGTCTGCTCTTAGAAAAGGTCTCCTTTTCTCCAAATATGGTCACCTACGAATTGAAGCCTTCACAGATTCGGATTGAGCTGAATCTCTTGATGATAAGAGATCAATAATTGGCTACTGCACACTTTTGGGTGGAAACCTAGTCACTTAAAAGAGTAAAAAGCAGAGTGTGGTTTCTCGATCAAGTGCAGAGGTGGAGTACAGAGCTATGACATAAGGTATTTGTAAACTTCTATGGCTGTAAAAGTTACTAAAGGAATTAAAATTGTTTAGTGAAGACAATTTGTCCCTGCTTTGTAACAATAAGGCTACCATCAACATAGCTTATAATCCAGTTCAACATGACCACATAAAACATATTTAAATAGATCGATACTTCATAAAAGAAAAAGTAGTTAATGGTTCTTGAAATTTATTTCATATGTCATCAGACAAAAACTAGCCGATGTGTTTGTAAAAGGACTCAGCAATAGAAACTTTCATATTTCAATTTTCAAGTTTGGCATGTGTAATATTTTTGCACCAACTTGAGGAGTGTTGGCAAATAATATTCACAGATAATAGTTAGAAATTGGCAGTTGGCAGATAATTCAATGTAATGACAGATGATTATTAGTAGTTAGTAGTTTTATTTATTATACACAAGCTATAAATGTGTATAAATAGATTTGTATATGCATATTGAATCAATGAAGAATTAGGAGTGTTTTTCTCTTATTACACTGAATTCTTCAAAAAGTTTAAAACAGATAATGGTATTGAGTTTAATGTTATACTAGATTTTTTTTTCTACCTCTGGAATTGCCTAGCACACTAGACACCCCATAATAGAATGGGGTTGTTGAAAAAAAGTTTAAACATCTACTTAAAGTAGCTAGAGCTTTAATGTTCCCATCAAATTTGCAAAGAAATTCTTAGGGGATTCCATCCTTATTGCTATATACATCATAAACAAATTACCTACCAATAAGATACTAGGTTGGAAAACACCTTTTGAAACATTATATAATAAACCGCCTGATTACACATTTTGGCATACCTTTGGCTACTTATTTTATGCATCAAATACCATACCAAATAACGATAAGTTTGAGCTTAGAGCATTTAAGTGTATATTGATTGGTTACGTGTCATGCCAAAAGGCTTACAAACTTTATGACTTAAATTCCTATTATGTTCTTGTTTATAGAGATGTGCAATTTCATGAACAAAATTTTCCATTTCATAATACTGATACTTCCATATAACCTGTTTTGCCTATTATTCCTTCTAAAATATTCTTCTAACCTTATTTTAGACACCAAAGCCCTATAATTTATAGTCATCCATATTTTGCAAGTACTATTTCACAATATATTCAGTTTTTTACCCCACATGCTAATCACAATAATGACACTTTAATAGTTAGTAGTGATACTCATACACAATCAATTAGTCTTCCACCTCGTAGAAATAGTAATAGAGTAAGGATAAGGCCTAAATAGATTGATCAATTTGTTTTCTCAAATTATTCTTTGTCCTTCAACCATCCTACAAGTATTCCTGCTATTGCATCCATACATCCTTATCTTATATCTCCCATTTCTACCACTATTATCTAGATAAAACTCATATGTTTTTTGTGGCTAGTGTCTATTTTCAAAGAACCCTCAACCTATAGTCAAGCTAAGGATAACCCCAACTGGATTAAGGCTACAGGAAAGGAAATTAAAGCCTTAGAACCTTAGAACATAACCATACTTGGGATATTACATCTTTACCACATGAGTAAAAACCTATTGAGTGCAAATGGGTCTACAAAGTCAAATTCAAGCCTGATAGGATGGTAGATATATATAAGGCTAGACTTGTGGCAAAATGGTGTAATCAGATTGAATGCATTGATTTTCATGATAGTTCTTCACATGTAGTTAAGTTGGTAACTATTAGGCTATTTTTAGCTATTGCAACTATTAAAAATTGGCATATTCACCAACTTGATATCAATAATGTCTTCCTGCATGGTTTTCTGGATGAGGAAATATATATAACATAGCCTGCTAGATCTAAATTTGAGGATTCCAATAAAGTTTGTAGATTGCATAGGTTATATATGGCTTGAAATAACCATCTAGGCAGTGAAATGTTGAGCTTACTACTAAACTAAAGGCATTGGGTTTTCAACAATCCTTTAATGATCTTTATTTGTAAACCATGTTGGTTGTGATTATCTTATTGGTTGTGATTATCTTGCTCTCAATATTATCTATGTGGATGATTTGTTTCTTATTGTTACAAATGAGAACCTTATCGTGTCAGTTACAAAATGCTTTGGATTATGCTTTTACAATAAAGATTTTTGGCTTGAGAAATATTTTCTTAAGCTAAAAATCCATATAACACAGACATGTATGTATCTAAAATAGAGGAAATATATCTCAAATATAATTAATGTCATTGGATTGATTAGATGTAAAACTGATACAGTTCCATTACCTATTAGGATCAAACTGAGTGATGATGATTCTGATTTTTTCCTAGAACCAAAAAAATATAGAATGTAGGATGGATGTTTATTATATTTCAATTTGACCAGGCTTAATTTGTCTTATTCCACTCAATAGCTTAGCCAATATTTGAGTGCCCCTTGACAAATTCATTACGATACTCAGTCCACTTAGTAAAGTATCTTAAAGACATTCCTTTAAATGGTATGTTCTTTCCATCTCATTCATTTGTGTAACTGCATTCCCATGTCTATTATGATGCTGACTCTGGTACTTGCTTTTTGGCAAGGAGATTAGTAATTGGTCATTGTGTGTTTTTTATGGTCTTCATTGATTTATTGGAAAACTATAAAGCTTTAAAAAAATGGGCGAAAGTTCTGCTGCAATTGAATAAAGAAGCATGGCTCCTAGAGTGTGTCAAATTTGATTTATCACTTATCTTCTGCATGATTTTCACATACTAGTATTGCTTCCTATTGGGTTTACACTGTGACAGTCAAGCAAACATTCATATTATTGTTAAACTTGTTTTTCATGAGACAACCAAGCATTTGGATATTGATTATTATGTGGTCCACAACAATCTTAAAGAAGGGTTCGTTACTAATGCTCGCTTTCTCTCTAAACTCCAGCTAGCTGATATGCTTACTAAGTCTTTGGGTTCCAAGGCTCACACTTCATTATTATCCAAGATACGATTGATTCATCATATCAAATCTCCATCTTGAGGGGGAATGTTAAATTATTTAGTCAATTACTTCCTTATACATATTTCTATAGTATGAATAAGTGTAATATTTTGGGTTTTAGGGATTTTCTATCTTTTGTATTATACATATATAAAGTCATTGTTACATCCAGAGGTGATGCTACATTATAGAGAAGGGGGGCAAAAAATTTATTAAACTTTTAGAATTTCTTATTTATTTTCTTTTAACATTTTAAATTGCCCTCATATCATTCAGTTTTTGCAACTTATTTCTTTTAAAAAATTGACAAAAAAAATAATATAAATGCAAAAAAAAAAAGAAAAAAGGAAGAAAAAGAATATTAAGGAAAGGGCAAACTTTAACCAAATTAATTTGAATTCAATTAATAAATCAAGGTACTAAAAAGAAACTGAAAACATAATAAAAAAAGAAAAATTGAGAAAACAATACAAAATTAGAATTTTCATTTTTGTAAAATTTGTTTTATATTTATATTTTGATCTTTAATTCATATTTTTTCTTTTAAGTTTTTCCTTGATTAATTAATTTTTTTTAGGCAAATGAAAATGAGTTATAAATAAATTACAAATTTACAAAATAGTGATTGTATGAAATATATAATTAATACTGAAACAAATACAAAAAAGCTTAATACATAAATAAACACATGTAATAATTCAAAAAATTCTATTAGCCCCCTTCTACTTCGCTAGCGTTGATATGTCTGAGGGTCTGGGAGGTTGTGAATCAGGTTCGACAAGGTAGCACACAAAGTCGAAGGAGACTGGTGAGCCAATGTTTGATCTAAATAAAGAAAATGGATGTGCCTCTACTATTAGCTTAAGTTTTTAGTAGAAATGGTTAGCATTCATTTCAATTAACTGTGTTGGTGCAAGAGAAGTACCAAGATAGGGGACCTCTTAGAAAGGACTTAGCCCAATCGCATCATTTGGTATCAGAGCCTGTTTATCGGGTCTAGCCCCATTGCTATATGTTTGAGGACAAACCTCCTTAAAGAAGAAGGGAATGATAGGTTATGAATTAGGTTCAACAAGTTAGCTCACAAAGTCAAAGGAGATTGGTGAGCCCGTGTTTGATCCAAATAAAGAAAATAGGTGTGCCTCTATTGGTAGCTTAAGCTTTTGATAGAAATAGTTAGCGTTCTTTCCAGTTAAGCCTGCTGGTGTAGGAGAAGTATCAAGATGGGTGATCTCCTAGAAAGGACTTGGCCTAGTCATATCAAGCATCCCATTACACACCTATCAAAACTAAAAATGGAACTAAGACACCCTTTGTGAGCATGTAATGAGAGCGAGGAAAAAAATAAAATTAAAAATGTGCATTAGTTGCTACTTCTTCATCACTTTTCACAAGCAAATCTATATCCTTCACAATGTTGAACCATATTCAACTAGATTATCCTGCATTTTAATTTAAAATAAAACCATAATTTTTATTTTTATTCCATTGGTTCTAAAGAAAATCAAGAAATTAAAATCATAATTCACTTTACCACAAACAAGAGATCAACAACTAGAAGCCATGTTGAATTTCTTGGCTTTAAATAGCTACCCAAAGTCCAATTTCTTCAAAACTTCTTATGGAAACACCTGAAGCACCCTCTATATTAATTATCCAAAATTTTTTTAAAAGATTAAATTAGAAAAGGCAAATTCAAGATAAATAATGAATTATAAAGGGAAAAAATTTGGAGTTTTTAATACAAGAACTAATTAAATACTCACATGTCCTCTTCGTAGAAAAAAATTTGAGTTTGAAAAAGAAAAAAAAAAGAATTAGAAATTCAATTACAATTTTGTAAATAATATTATATAAAACTCTTTAAATTCAAATAAGAAAAACCTAATCCATTAAGAATAAAAAAAAACCTATTAAAATTCAATCATAATTTTATAACAATTGAAAACCCAGTTACATTATTAAAAAATCCAACTATATACAATATACAACAATAAAAAATTCAAGAAATTACTGACCTTTTAAACTAAAGCACAAAATTTCCTTTTCATATTGCATCAATTAAACTCTACCCATTTACTGTAAATTCCTTTTAAACTCAAATTGTTCTTCAATTAAAATAAATAGAAAATTTAGTTGATTTTGAAACACATGCAACACCTTCAACATGTTGTTGTTTCTAGAAATTAGGGTTTCAATTAGAATGGAAGCAAGATTTGGTTGAATAAGAATTGGTTTGGGCGATGAAAATTTAGAGGGTTTTTTTTTTATTTTTAGAGGAAATCATAGATTTTATCAATTTTTAGACGAAGAAGGAAATAGGAGAATTTGGATTTTTTCAAGTGTGTTTACTGAACGAACAGTGGTGGGAATGGAAATAGTTGAGCCAATGGCATATTAATACCATTTTAAATATATAGAGGTGTTATAGAATGAACACAAAATAAAGGGGGCTAATAGGACTTTTTTTTTTGACAACTTCTAGTGTTTATTTATGTATTAAGAAGAAAAAAAAGGTTAGAGGTGAATCCGAGACTCAAAAGAGAGATTTTGCCTCTCCTTTTAAAATTCTGGCTTTGCCCCTGGTTACATCTTGTATACTTATTCACTTCAAATGCAAAAATATTCCATATTCTTCCATTTCCTTTTCTCTCATTTTCCTTATCTTTCTTGTTCTTTCTTGCTATCTGTAAAATGCAAACTCTAATTTTGACAAGGTTTTACAAAAAAAATAACTCAAAGTAGCTAAAGATAAAATTTTTTCAAATATACTAAAAAAAAGTCTTGAATATTTAAATGCTAATTATGAACATTGGGATTTTTTCAAGTAGTTATGCCCGAATAAAAAAAATTTAGTAGAAAACTATATGCCTATTATTTTAGAAGGGGACGTTTAATCATATAACAAATTTTTTTAATTAAAAAAAATCCCTAGTATCTTGACACCTAATGCAGTAAGGCTCATTTTATATTAAATATGCTTTGTTAAGTTGCAAAAGTAATTGGTTGAGTGAATTAGTTAGTGAACGGTAAAAAAAATGGAAATTTATATTAAAATGCCTGTATATTTATAATGAATGAATGAAAAAAAAATGTACAAAGAAAAATTAGACATAATCAAAGTAAAAAAAAAAGTAAAGAAGTTTGAGAGCAAAAAGATTCATGCAATTTGCTAAAATAAAGAAGAAAAAAAATGAGTTTGCTTTATCTCAAAGTTAAGTTTTGAGCAGCAAGTTCTTGGTATATATTGTGATCGCCAAAGTGTCATTGAAATGTCAAAGAATAAGCGTACCATGCTTGAATAAAACATATTATAGTGAGATATCACAAGATCAAGAAACCAATTTCTTCAGGTGAGATTATAATGTTACACAAAAAAAAAATGCAGTAAATATGCTTACAAAAATGTATTGTTTCTATAAGTTTAAACATTATTTAGACTTGATCTAAGACACAAACTAAGAAATTATGAAGATGTTGAGACTCTAGGTGGATGTATAGGTAGGGGTGAAGCCAGTGGCCTAAGGCTTCAAATGAAGGGGGAAATTTTATTTGATGATATATTTAAAAAATAATATTTTTGAGAATCAATTTAATTGAAATATTAATTTGGCTTTGAAAGTTTTACCTTTGGTGAATTTTATGTTATGATACATTCAAAAATTAACATTTTTCAGAATAATGACTTTTAAATTTATCGATGAAACTTTAAAAAATAAAATAAAGAGAAAAAAGCATTAAATTATAGACATCTTAAGAAATAATTAAAGTAAAAATAATCACACAATATTAGAAGTAAAAATAATAAAATGAAAATAAAAAATAAAGAAAATAAAATTCAAATCTCATATTCTTTCTTAATTTTTCTTGTTCTTTTATTTATTTATTTATTTTGTTTTCAATTTCTTCTTAGTGTCTTAATTCATTGGATAAGTTCAATCTAATTTGGTTGAAGAGTCTGTATCTCTCTCTATTTTTTATTTTCTTATTCTTTAAAAGTGATTTAAAGGATATAAGGCAATTTGAAATTTTAAAGGGAAAAGATAGTCTACAATTTATTGTATATATACATATATAAGAATATTTTGTTAAAAAAGGAGAGTAGTTGCCCCCCTTCTTTAAAAGGTAGCTTCGCCCCTGGTTATAAGAATTTAAAGCTGTGCAAGTTTTCTAAAGGGATGATTATTCACAAAAGTGAGAATTTTTAAATGACTCATAATCATGACCAATGTACATTCAAAATTCCAACCAAGGAGGGGGGCAGTGATTATTGCAAGAAAGGAAGTGGATTGAAGAAGAGCGAAGTAAAAGGATTAGAAGATAGAGAAGATGCACACCAGTGCATTGGGTTGTTGCATGAGCATGTGTTCAGAATAAAGACTGTCCAAAAGAAAAGAATCATACATGATGATCATGTTGGAGCATGGTGCACGATTGTGCTTCCCCTATTGTATTTGGTTGATCCAACTATAATTGTGCATGGTTGTGTAAGAGCAAAGTGCACAACCTTGCATAACATGTCGAGATTCTCCTTTGAACATAAAACCTAATACAATAAGTATTATGATAGAGTATGAGTAGGAATGAGGTTTAGTTAATCCCTAAGGTGTTAAACTGTAGTTATACTTCCTCTAAGAAATAAAGCAAAAAAATCCTATCGGCATAGGCAAATTATTGAACCATGTAAGCCCTTATGTCTTGCGTGATTTTTTTTTTCTATTTTTATCTTTAATTATATGTTAAATACCATTAGAGTTATTTACAAACATACCCATGGCTGATGGAGCCACCACCTAAACTTTTTAAAGTTTTTAATTATATATAGATATTTTACTTATATCATATATGGATGAGAGAAGGGGGAGGGGGGTGTTGATTGTAGATGATTGGAATGAATGTAATATCTTTATACCCTATATATATAATATATATACCTCGTATACATAAAATACATATATAGAATAAAAGAGTGTCACTTTAATAATCAATATTAGCCCCTTAGTTCAATATTAAAAATAATTCTAAGTTTATAATTAAAAACCTCTAGAAAAAATTCACCAGAATTTTATCTTTAATTTTAAAAAATCCCTAAGTCAATACAACCCAACCTGCAATTTAAAAAAAAACACACCCGGTATATATTTTCTCAAATTCCATCATTTCTCCATTGGTTACTCAAATATTTAAACACTCTTACAAATTGTACAAACATTAAATATTTCCCAAAATCATGTTACTTTCCATCCATCATTTTTCTATACAAGATTAAGCATTTAATAATTAAAAACACGTACATTATATACATATTCAAAACTAAATAAAACCTTCTTCGTTTCAAACACACTCACAATTAGTTATTATATTATACAATTCTCGTGTTCTCAAATCATCTTATACATGATATGCAACACATTGTTCTAGTCTCGTGGCACACATAACCTCCAAGTTTTCATCACAGTCTGAACCTTTCTGGTCTACACTTCTAACACCGGCGCGATACACACTACTGCGCTAAGCTTATAAGCTTAGTAGTACATTCATTATAACGGAACTCATATTTACAGATACATGGACTTATAAATTATTTAATACCATTATTTTATATATTCACTTAATATTCATCTACTCATTTAGTTATTTAATAACATACTCGCATAATTCTTATTGATTCATTAGGTATATATACAAATATCAAATCTCACAACACACTCACATAAATTGGGGCCTTGCATCACATATCACAGAATTTTTATAGACTTACACAACAATACACATTGGGTCCCAACAATACTTTACACAATTATCAAGTTCCAAAATAATTGATTTGTGCTATCAAATCATCAGTTTCATGACTCCCCTTAGGTAGGGTCAAGGCCTAGCTCTGCTTAGGATTATATTTAATCTCAAATTCATGACCTAGCTCTGTTTAGGTCAAACTTATTCTCAAGACCTAACTCTGCTCGATCTATCAACATGTGTCACACTAATATCAACTTTTTGGAACCAATAATTGTGCAGAGCAAACATACAATTTCAAATCACATTTCCATATTCTTATTTTCTTTCCATTATTTTTTACACATTTCTCAAGTGATCAACTCACTCATGGTCACTTCCACAATTTATCTCATTTATCAATTCGTCAAATTTTCATATAATTGCCATATTCCGTATTACGTAATCACTTTACGTAATCATGAGTCATATTTACAATGTGACTCATTTTCACATTTTAACACTTTTCAAAACCATATATATATATTACACATTTTACATTTCAAATCATTATCATATTTACATCACATTTTTTCATTTCTCACAATTTTCACATATTTAGCTATTTTCTATGTTTTCTTCCTCATTACTTATCATATTGTTCATTCTCATATTTTCAAATCATTTTTAGCATATTTCACATTGTTAATCATATTTTTAATCACATTTTATCTTACATTTTATTTCTACATTTAGTTTTAGTAATATCAATGCACAATATTACTTTAAAGGAATAAGAATATCCTTTAAAGTATACCAAAATGATCAATGCCATTCATATAAATTCAATTTAAAAGTTACCAAAGAATGCAGTAACCTTGTTTAGCCTTCAAACTCGACTAATTCACCTTTCAAGCCCAACTTTCTCTAAACCCTAAATTCCTCATTTATGGCAACTTTTGGCCTAAACACATATAAATCAAACAATATCCAAATTATTTAATTAGAACCATTTATATACTCATTTTATACAAAATAACCATTACTTTACAATTTCTACCCAAAATTTCAGTAATTATTCTAACATGCTTTAATTTTGGACAACCCTTCTAACTAATTTCAAATCAAATTTTAAGTTCAAAAATAGCATTAGAGACCCATTCTAACACTTTTTATTCAATTAAATTCCATTTATAACAATTCTTCACATTTTCCCATCAAAATCCTAATTCACTCTCATCTTTTTCCAAACTACCACCAAAACTAACTATTTTAATTATTCAACCTTAAAATCTTTACTTCTACATCAAAATAAGTTCATCCCACACCATTTAAACAATTATTGAACACTCCATCAAAATCACAAATTACACATATTCATAAACATGAAAGAAACTCTTCAATTTGGAAAAAAACCTTACCAATTACTTGAGAAATCTTCAAAATTATCCTTAATCCTTGAAAATCTTGTTGAGATTTGGTGTAATTAAGGAAGTAAAAGCTTTCCCCTCTCTAACAACAGTGAACGTCCAAGGCTAAAGGAAGAAGAATAAGAAGAAGAAGAAGAAGAAGAAGAAGAAGAAAAATGGGCTTTTTAATTCCTTTCTTATTTCCTAACCATATATAGATATATATTAATATAATTTATTAATTATCAAAAATCCATAATTTTTCACTACAACCCAAAATTTATTTTAATTTTTATTTATTTTATTATTATTATTTAATTTTTTTAATTTTTTTACCTTTTTACCCTTTTACTTTTTTACTTATCATTTCACCTTTTTGATTTCTTTTCTCTTCATTTATTTATTTATTTATTATTAATATCATCATCTTTCACCACCATATGTATATTTTATATGTATGTTATGTTTATCTTTGGTATATATATATATCATGTATATCTTAGGTATGCATCATGTATACAATGTATATATCATGTATATAATGTGTATATATATTTGATGTATATTATGCTTATATCTTATATTTCTCTCTCTTCTAACATACTAACTACCCTCCAAATTAATTATTTAATAGTATTTAAAATTCACAGATGTTACAATGAAACTCAAATAAATACTAGTAAAAAGTGTGTAAATATTATATATTTTATAAAAAAGAATATGTTCATATAATATATATATATAATGCATGCACCATTACATATTAAATACTAGTTAGCTCTTATGTAACTTAAATGGTTACATTTACCCCAACTAGTTAGATGATAACATTGCAAATTTTATTAATGTTTAGTCTCTTTTACTAAAATTGAAAGCTTGTGATAGAATTGAAATAAAATGTAAAGTTTATATTTTGTTTTATAATTAATCCTTATTTGGAACATCCATTATTATTTTATTTTTTCCATTGGGCTAATAGCCTAATGATTACCTAATTCACAGTGTAAGAGATTAGGATTCGAAATTCGACAATCTTTTTTACCTTGTAGTTAATTTCTAATGCACAAATTAAAAATAATTATTCAATATTTCATTTATTATGAAAAATATCATTTTTTTGGAAAATATTTTCTAAGAAAATCTAACTAAAAAATTATGTTTTTGTTATTTGTTTATCATATTATGTTAAATAAAAAAAATAAGAAACTTTCAGTTTATGAAATCATAAAATGTTTAAACATAAAAAGAATATAATTTTGAATTTTATTATTAAATATTAGAAAAATATATAAAAATAATAATTTATAGTGGTGGTTGCTAGTAGCCGATAATATGAATGGTCATAAATCAAGTACGAAGAAATTTTGTTATTACCCAAATCTTATTTATATTATAGAGGAAATTCCGTGGTACACTACATTTCAACTTTCATTTTTAAATTTAATACTCTAAATTATTTTTTTTTTCATTTTTAACATTTTATTTTTCATTTTTATTTTTTTATACTTTGTTTTTTCAAAAATACGGTGGATTTTTTTTTCTTCTTCCTCTTCTCTTTCAATAAGTTTTCATGCTAATTTTATTTTCTTTGTTACCAACTTGGTTTATTCATCCTCTTGGCTCTTCTTTTTTTTTTTTCTTTGTTAAATTTATAAGTTCTGCTTCGTACTTTCCATAATCCATTCATTCCTTTCATTTGAAAAATATTTAAGTTGGTATTTGTTCTTGTTCTATTTTCTTTTTTTATTCATTTTAATTTATTTTCTCTTTTTGTTTAGTTTTCTTGTCATTTGCGATCCATATATTGCTACGAGATTAGAGGCAATAGATTAGCTACATTTTTTTTATTAATTAATCTGCTAACTAAGATCCTTCTTTGGCCCTTGAATGGATCAATTTGGCATTGCAATGTCTTAAAGTGAAATGGAAATGCATAGTGCTTCTAGCAAGTCAATTGAGTTGCATGCAAGTTGAGACAATGCAATTGACTTGATTTTTTTCATATTTGGGTTTCAAATATGATGATTGAATTTTTTTTTCTTCAAATGTAATGCACAGTACATATTCGATTAAATATTTCAAAGAAATAGTTTTTATAATTTTTTAGTTTTTTCATCATTATTTAATCATATGATAGAAAATAAATTATTATTTAAAAATTTATACATTGCATAAGTATAGATTAATTTCAATTAATTGAACATGATGATGATTAAGAAATCTTGATTTGGGTATGCTATGTTTAGTGTATAGTTATAACATTTATATTTTTTAATACTTTTTTTTTCTAGCAATAACCCCCAAGTAATTGCCCCTTTTGATTTAAATTAAATAATATTGTATTATATGCTGGAATCTCTTTATCAAATCTTATAGCTTCCATATATATGATTGTTTTTTTTTTGTTATTTTATGATGTGATTTGAAAATATTTGTATCATGTGTTGAGCTTTGTGTTTTGAAATTATATTTTTTTAAGTGTTGGTTTCGTGATTAAATTTTAAAATAATAATTAACTGTAAATTAATAATTATATATATATATTATACATACTTTCATATACTAAAATATTATAAATTTTATTTTAAAGTGAAATGGAAATGCAGAGTGCTTCTATTAAGTTAACTGGGTAGCGTGCAAATGGGAGACAATGCAACTGACTTAATTTTGTTTTTTTCATCTGTTTTCTTCACTTTTTCTTTTTTTGGTTGTTTTTGAATTATTTTTTGGGTTTCAAATATTATAATTGAATTTTTTTCTTCAAATATAATGCATAATACATGTTCGATCAAATATTTTAAAGAAATAATTTTTATAATTTTTTAGCTTTTTCATTATTATTTAATCATATGATAGAAAATAAATTATTATTTAAAAAATTATATATTGCATATGTATATATTAATTTCAATTAATTGGAGATGATGATGATAAAGAAATCTTGATTTGGACATGTTGTGTTTATTGTATAGTTATAATATTTATATTTTTTAATGCTTTTTTTCAAGCTACAACCCTCGGATACTTGCCTCTTTTGATTTAAATTAATTAATATTATATTTTGTGCTGGAATCTCCTTATCAAATCTTAAAACTTCCATACGTATGATTGTTATTTTGCTATGTGATTTGAAATAATATTTGTATTATGTGTTTATATTTTGAAATTATATTTTTTTTAAGTGTTGATTTCGTGATTAAATTTTAAAGTAGTAATTTTAAAAGTAATAATTAACTTTAAATTAAAAAATTATACGTTGATATATGCAAATATATGCTACATATACTTTCATATACTAAAATATTACAGATACTTACTAACATTCTTTTTTGAAAGACAATAGATATATATTTATAGTTATCTTATACTTACAAACACTAATATATAAGAGTTGCATACTGATATTATTTTTCTAATATAATAGATATATGTATGTATATATTATATATATCTTTATATACTAAGATATTACACATGCATACTAACATTCATTTTTGAAAGAAAATTAATATATATAGTTATAGTTATTATACACCTACAAATACTAAAATATAAGAGTTACATTTTGATATTCTTTCTCCAATACAATAGATATATACAAATATATGCTGCATATATCTTCATATATTGTGAAATGACGTAAGATGCCGAATGCCTGGAGGAAGAGTATCCTGGTACCCATTTATAAAAATAAGGGAGACATTCAATGCTGTACAAATTATCGGGGTATCAAACTTATGAGCCATACTATGAAATTATGGGAAAGGATTATTGAACACAGATTGAGGAAGCTTACAAGAGTTTCGGAGAATCAGTTTGGGTTTATGCCAGGGAGATCTACCATGGAGGCTATTTCTCTTCTAAGAAGACTAATGGAATTGTATCAAGAGAAGAAGAAAGATCTCCACATGGTATTTATTGACTTGGAGAAAGCCTATGATAGAGTACCAAGAGAAGTGTTATGGTGGGTTTTGAAGAGGAAAGGAGTCAGCGGCAAATATATCAACATCATCAAGGACATGTATGAGAATGCATCCACTAGTGTGAAAACACCTGGTGGAGACACTGAGGCTTTCCCCATTACTACCGGATTGCATCAAGGTTCGGTTATGAGTCCATATCTATTTACCCTGGTTATGGACGAGCTAACCAGAAACATACAACACGATGTTTCTTGGTGTATGTTGTTTGCTGATGACATTATTTTAATTGATGAGATTAGTGCTAGTATAAACCGTAAGTTGGAAGTGTGGAGAAAAACCCTCGAGGACAAGGGTTTTAAGTTAAGTAGGAGTAAATCAGAATATATGCATTGTGGATTCAGTCTAAGGAAGAAGCAGGAACATGAGGTAAAGTTGGATGGAGTTTTGGTTCCTAAAACCAAGCAGTTCAAATATTTGGGTTCGGTGTTTCAGAATGATGGCCGTATAGATGAAGATGTGGCTCACAGAATACAGGTAGGGTGGTTGAAGTGGAAGGGTGCGACCGGGGTTCTATGTGATAAGAAAATACCTCTGAAAGTGAAAGGTAAATTCTATAGGACGGTTGTTAGACCTGCGATGCTCTATGGTAGTTAGTGTTGGCACCAACGGGACAACATTTGCATAAGATGAGTGTGACAGAAATGAGGATGCTAAGATGGATGTGTGGACATACCAGACTGGACAAAATTAAGAATGTTCATATTCGACAAAAAGTCCAAGTAGCGGATGTCGGAGATAAGGTGAGGGAAGGAAGACTTAGATGGTATGGGCATGTTTTAAGAAGATCTCCTAATGCTGCGGTTCGTAAGTGTGAGAATTTGTTGATTGATGGGGCTAGAGGTCGTGGAAGACCTAGAACTGTGTGGAATGAGGTGATAGCAAGAGACTTACGTGCCTTAGATCTTGATGCGGATTTGATTAATGACAGACTTGAATGGAGACGTAAAATCCGTGTCTTGGAAGGGGCCTAAGGCTGGAGTATCTTTTTTTTGTGTCTTTTGAGCTTATTTTGTTGAGGATCCATACGGCCGACCCCAACTTGTTTGGGACTAAGGCTTAGTTGTTGTTGTTGTATATCTTCATATATTAAGATATTACAATTTCATACTGACATTATTTTTTTAAAGAAAAAAGATATATATAGTTATAGTTAACATATACCTACGTATTCGAAGATATAACAATTGTATTATAATGTTTTTTTCTTAAGACAATTGGTATATATATATATTATATACTTTCATATACTAATATATTATAGCCGCATATTGACACTTTTGTTTGGAATGACAATAAATATATATAGTTACAATTAGTATATACCTAAATATAATACGGTATAACAAATGTATAGTGATATATTTTTTCCTAGACAATATATATATATATATATATATGTTATATATACCTTTATATACTAAGATATTACAACTATATTTTGATATATTTTTTAAAGATATAGATATATACAGTTATAGTTATCGTATACGTACATATACTAAAATATAAAACTACATACTGATATTTTTTCTTTAAGATTATAAGTATATGTAGATATATATTATATATATCTTCATACACTAAAATAACAACAGATTTAAATTTTTTCTTTAGAAAAATTACACTCATTGTCATATTTTATAATTTTTTTTACTAGGGGTATTTTAGTTATTTTATAATAAACTTGCAATAAACACGTAATAAACTCATAATAAACTATGTAAATTCATAAACTTTTAATAAATATATAATAAACTCATAATAAACTATCTAAATCTGGTATTTTTATAAAAAAATTATAAATTTTGATAAATCTGAAAATATTTTTGAAAACATGATAAAATTATTTTTTTTATTTTTTATGGTATTTTTGTAAATTCCCCTTTTTATTTTGTAATTCAATACAATAATTAATATATGAAATATATTATTTATTAAAAAATATTTTTAAATAATTTTTATACTATATTTTAAAAATATTTTAAAAATATAAATTAAGTAAAATACATTAATATAAATAAAACTTTAAAATTTTATTTTTAAAATAAGAATATATGTGGATATATATAGATATTTATTATATATAAGTAGAAACTTAATATAAATATTAAAAATATTTTTAAAAATATATTAAAAATATTTTTAAAAATATATTAAAAATATTTTTTAAAATATTTTTTATAGTATATATTAAAATTATTTTAATAAATTTTAAAATAAAACACAACGACAAATGCTAATACTAATGCTACTGTCTTATTCTGGCTAGAAATAAATTATTTTTTATACAATGCAATAATCATATTATATTAATTTGATTACAAAATGTTTGGCCGTGTATTGAAAAAGTAAAGTTTAGATTCCGTAAAATTTAAAAATAAAAAATGTTATTATAAATTTGAAAAAACAACTCTATTTTAAGTTAGTTTTGTAATTACTCCTATATTATATCTAGATGAGACAAACTTGATCATAGTTGAGCGGGTTGGATCTTGGATATATATATACATATTTTTGAAGAGTAAAAAAATATATAAATATTATATTTTTTATAAAAAAATATATTTATATAAATATAAGTATAAAATGCACAATTATATATTTTAATTAAAAAAATATAATCATAATATAAATATAAATAAATTTTAAAAATAAAATATATATTTATGGGTGTTAAAATAATTTGTATATATAATTAAAATATAAAAGTAAAAATAAAAAGCTTCAAATAATAAGTGAAACTACAACTAAAAATTGCCAACATTTATTATTATTATTATTTTATTATTAATGTAAACGATAAAGAAGTAAAAAATCAATAGTAATGCAAAAATATAAAGTTTATAAAAATTTTGGAAATTATTGAGGGAGTGATAAATTCAATTAAAAAGAAAACAGCTAAGATTTAAAATGGCGCGCAACGGTAACATTGGTGGAGAACTACAACAGCACAGTCGGCGCTTCTATATATCGCAATCCCATCCCTCAGATTTAATTCCAGATATCGATCTCTGATTTTCCTCGAAACAGAGAAAATCCCAGAAATCCCTAGAAACCACAAACACTATGATGGAAGTGCCTCCTGGGTACAGATTCAACCCGACCGATAATGAATTAGTGGGTCACTATCTGTTCACCGGAAATCTGTCGGCATTGGAAGAATTGTTCGTCAGCGAATGTAAATTGTACGGAAAAGAAGAACCATGGGAAATTTGGGAGAAATTTGGCGGGAATGGGTCATATGGCAGTGAAGATCTCCACTTGTTCACCAAATTAAAGAAGAAAAATTTGCAGAAGAAGAAAGAAACATCAAGAATTGATCGAAGTGATGGGTGTGGTGAGGGTAATTGGCATAGGGAGGATTCTGGGAAAGAGTTTAAAATTAAAGTTAATGAAGACAAGTATTGGGTACAAGCTGTCAAGAAAAGATTCAATTATAGAAATACCAAGTCAAGCGTTGGATTTTACACGAATATAGCTTGCCTGAATTTAACTCTGAATTGGTGCTCTGCCGCCTGAGGAAAAATTGGTCAGTCTGTGCAGATGGTTTTGTCAAGAAGGGAAAGAGAAAGGGTAGTGAATGTGGGAATTCTGATAGTAAGCGTTTTAGGGAAATATTAGAGATGAGGAGTTGTGAAACTGGGGCAATTTTGGGAGGTTCAGAGATGAGTTGTGAAATTGGGGCAATTTTGGGAGGTTCAGAACAAGTGCAAGACATGGTGAATTCATCATCTTTATTAGAGAGGAGTTGTGAAACTGGGGCAATTTTGGGAGGTTCAGAACAAGTTCAAGACAGGGTGAATTCATCATCTGTATTAGAGAGGAGTTGTGAAACTGGGGCAATTTTGGGAGGTTCAGAACAAGTGCAAGACATTGTGAATTCATCACATGTATTAGAGATGAGTTGTGCAACTGGTGCAATTTTGGGAGATTCAGAACGGGTGCAACTGGCGCAATTTTTGGATTGGCTTCTTAATGACAAATCATTAGTTAGCAACGATTTTTGTAACACTCTGGCAATGTAAATTTTATTGGATGTAAAAAATTGATTCAAATTTTGCATATAATCAATTTATATATCCCACTCATTACCATATATATGTGTGTTTCTTTCTGTTTAATTGTTATTTGCAGTCATTCTCCACTTTGATGCACATCTGTGAAGAATTGAATCCGTGAATTCTTCTGTCCCACTCGAATCGTTCTTTTTTTTGTAACATTTTATTTTTCTCTCTTCTCAAATGCAATGAAGTTTTGCAGTACTCATCATTGATTACAATTTTTACCACTGGGAGGGTGTTAATGTTGGAAAATGGATTTAAAGAGAGAAAAGAGAGAATTTTAGCAGTAAAAGCATGAATTGAACAAGTTGATGAAGAAGAATAATCATGATAACATAAACTAATATTAAACATAAAAATAGACATCAAAACTGCAGATTTGAAGCTTCAAAAAACAGAGCATTCATAACACTTTCTTTTCTTTTTCTTCATCCTCTTCACTACAATTTGCCTCTCTCTTCCTACTAAAATTTACTGTCCGTTCTATTCTTTTTTTATAACAAAAGCATGGCTTTTTTAGTCAACAACTAACCTTCCTAAAGCCATACTTCTTTTCCTCAAAGACAACCATTCTTTTTGCAAAAAATATCATCACACTCCAACAGTTAAAAGTTAAAAGTTAGATAAGAGATAAGGTTACAATGTATATATCAAGATAGTTTTGTATATATCAGATAGTTTCTATGTATACGGCAACAAGTGATAACAAAAAATTAAGAAATTTTCTCTTTTTAAACTTGGTTCTTCTTTTTTAACAGAGGGCGCTGAATTTTGGCATTCACTTTTAGAAACAAAAATTTCTCTCTATTTCTCTAATCATTTGGAGTTCCTAATCTAGGTTCTTTGAAATTCTTGTGTCTGATAAGAAAGTTTGTCTCTGCATCTATTGCTTATGCACATAAATGTTATCATTTCAATCTGAAACAGTTGAAAATGTATGTTTTAATTTAACAGGTTATTGTGATGGATCAGCCAGTATTGTCAATGGTTCTGGTTTAAATGATTCTGTTGCTGGTGAAATTTCAGAGTTTTCACTGTATTTAGTTGATATTTTTCAATATCTCGCTTTTGTCGAGCTAGAAAGCATTCAAGTACAGATAGTAAGGGAAAATGATTCCTATCATGTACAGCCTACCATCCATCCAATATATTAATGGTATCTGCAATTTTGTAATTTTAATTTATTTGTTTCCTTTTGATGAACAATTTTCGTACTAGTTTACAAAGAGGCATACGTTTCTGAACTTAGGGAGTGAACCTGATCGCGATTATGGTGCTATCAAACAAACAGAAATTGCTCCTGATTGTTCCAAAGAATATTGTAAGTTAATGGTTTATAAATTTTCCTCAGTTCACTATTTTGATTCTTATGTTTTGTTTTCTTAGATTCTTTCTACTGGATACTCAAAATTTCTGGCAAGTTCTTTTAATGTGATATATAAGCCTGAAAAGAGTGGGATCTATGAAATATATGTATTTTGTGGAAATATTTTATTGGCCACTCATTCAGAAAGGAAGTGAGAGCAGATATTTTCATTCTGTTAGACTAAATGTTTTGTGTTAGCTCTCTTCTTTTTTTAATTTCATTTTTCACTAGTCAATAACTCTTACAATTGAATGCAAAATTTTAATTGAAATGGAATCACTTAGAAAAGATTGATTGGTTCAAAGCTTCAAAGGAAATGGACGGTTGAATCACACTTTATTATTGAATAAGAGCAGCTTAAATACAGCAATATTCTAACTGAATTGTATTAAAATCTAAAACATAATCCTACTAACTTTCAAAGAAATAAGAGCAAAAAAACTAACAGCTACATGCCTAAAGACTAGGAATTCAACAACTGAAAAATATCAGAAAAAATCTTCTGCAATTAAAGGACACATCAGCAACTTGTCATTATGCCAACTTTGCATCCTACATCAGCATCATCCAATTTACAGCTCATGAGGCTTATTGCAACACTCCTCCTTGCATCAAGAGCTGTAAATCCCAAGTTTCATTCTAAAAAATTCAAATCTACTTGCTGGAAGTGCTTTTGTAAAGATATCAGCAACCTGTTTTTCTATTTTGCAATGCACTATATTTTCTCTTTTCTGCACTTCTCTAAGAAAATACAGATTCACATTAAAATGCTTGGTTTTTCCATTGAATACGGGGTTGTGAGAAATAGCAATAGCAGCTTAATTGCCTACAAATACCTCAGTGCTTTCCTTTGCCTCCAATCCAATATCACACAAGATTCTCCTTATCCATAAAGCTTGATTGACAGCACCTGTAGCAGCAATGAATTTTGCTTCTGCAGTTGATTGTGCAGAAATCTCTTGCTTCTTTGAACACCAAGAAAAGCAACCTGAGCCAAAACTAAAATAGTACCCTGAAGTACTCTTCATATCTTCAATAGACCCAGCCCAATTGCTGTCAGAAAAGCCTTGAAGTTTGAAATTTTGACACTTGCTAAATTTGACTCCGTAATTCACTGTTCCTTTGACATACCCAAGCGTTCTTTTTGCAACTTTCATGTGCAATTCACTAGGAGAATTCAAAAATATGGAGAGTACACTTACAACATATAATATATCTGGTCTTGTTGCTGTAAGATACATTAGACATCCAACCAAACATATGTAGCCGTCTTCTTCTACACAATTAGCTCCATCATCTTTCATCAACTTCTCTTTTTGATTCTTAGGAGTGCTCATGCTTTTGCAATCTTCCGTTCTAAATTTCTTTAGAATTTCTTTTGCATACTTTTACTGACATATAAATATCTGATCTTGAGATTGTCTAATCTCCATTCCAAGAAAGAAAGCCATCTCTCCAAGGTCTGTCATTTCAAAGACCTTCATCATCTCTCAATTAATTTCTTCAACAAGCACAGAGGTGCTGCCTGTTACTAAGAGATCATCAACATACAATAAAATTATCACAATGTCAAAATTAGTATGCTTTACATAAAGAGTTGATTCATTTAGGCTTTTTGTAAAACCCAAGTCAGAAAGATGATTATCAGTTATGTTGTACCAGGCCCTTGGAGCCTGCTTTTATCCATATAGAGCCCTTTTGAGCAAGTAGACTTTGTCTTCTTGTCCTTTAACAATGAACCCTTTAGGTTGTTCAACATATATCTCTTCTTGCAAGAACCCATTCAAGAAGGCTGATTTGATGTCCATTTGGTAGATTTTTCCAACTCTTCTATGCAGCAATTGCCAATAAAAATCTGATTGTATCAAGTCTTGCCACAAGTGCAAATGTTTCTGAAAAATCCAAACCAAAAACTTGAGCATAGCCCTTCACCATAAGCGTGCTTTGTGTTTGTTCTCTGAGCCATCTGCATTTTGCTTACTTTTCTAGACCCATTTAACTCCAGTGATTTTTCTTTCCTCAGGCCTTTTAACCAGCTCTCACGTGTCATTTTTCTCAATCATGGATAGCTCCTCCTACATTGCGGCTACCCATTTCTTGTCTTTGTCTGCTTCTGAATATTCAGCAGGCTCAAAAACTGCTACATTGCATCGTTGATAGATATCGAAAAGTGATCTGGTTCCTCTAATTGGAAAATCATCAATTTCCTCTGAAAAATTCAATGGCTCAACAACTTTCACCGCTTCTTTATCTTCTTCCCAACTTCACTACTTTTGTTCATCAAATTGCACATCTCTGCTTATGAGAAATTTTTTAGTTTGTGGTTGAAAAATTCTATAAGCTTAGATTGCAAACTATAGCCAATGAAAATTCCAAGTTCTGCCCAAGTTTCTCTCTTTTCACCTGAGGTGTAAGAGAAAAACATAAACAACAAAATTTTTTGAGGTTAGTTAGTGAAGGTTTATACCCATGCCAAGCTTCAAAAGGTGTTTGACCCTCCACTGCTTTTGTAGGCAGCCTATTCATCAAGAATACAGAATTATTGGCTGCCTCTGCCCAAAATTTCTTTGGAAGCCCCTTCTCATGCAGCATACGCCTTGCCATCTCCATGATAGTCCTATTCTTCCTTTCACTTACTCTATTTTGCTGCAGAGTATATGGAACAGTGAGTTATTTCTCTATTATAGCATCTACACACAAGCTTTTAAATTAATCTGAAGTGTATTCAGTCCCCTTATCTTATTTGAGCACATGGATTTTGTAGTTGCTTTGATTTTCAATAAATTAGTTCTAGCCAATTACGATGCTCGCAATGGCCAATCATTCCTTAGATGATAAATTAGTTAAGAAATGCTCTCTAACTAACCCTTGTTATTGAATAATCCTATAAGGATGCCCTTTAGGATTTAACTCACTAACAATTTTATGATTTAAAAGGACCTAATTCTAATTAACAAATTCTACTGCTGAATTTATTTAAACTAGATTGCATATCTCCTTAATACTACATCTAATTGCCACAAGTATCAAAATCTTAAGAATAATTATGGATTCTAAGTTTTGAATAATGTTATATTATTCAATTAATCAAGCAATGAGCCCTATTATTTAATTAGCAAATAATAATGAAATTGAGCTATAGAAGATACACAAATACTAAAATTAAAGAAAATAAGTAAAGAGTTCGATTAGATATCTCAAATCTTGGCGAATTGAAAATCTTGATTACCCTTCAACTAAGTAAAAATTATTTGCACATGATTGAATGAAAGAAAACTTGAAATAAAATAAAAGAAAAACAATAGACAGAACTCTGGACTAAAGTCCTCAACCAAAGTCATCTAGGGTTGCTGCCCATATATTCTATTTATAGCTCCTAAATTAAAATCCTACTTTAATTATAATAAAAGTTTCCTATTTAAAGTCTAATTAGGAAATAAAAATACAGATAATAGAAATTAATAGTTATTAAAATTCCTAAATACTATCTACTTAATATGGAAATATATAAATCTTAATGTCTCTAAAAATCTTCTCAAAATTCGTAGCTTAAGTGTCCCAAATAAGTCAGAGTCATTGTTTGTCAAAAACTTTCTTCTAGCATTAGACCCCTTTGTGTACAAGCCTTGCCCAAGGGTACATTCAAGGCTTTTTTCAGCAAATTTTCACCACTTTTTTTTTCTCTAATTAGCTTCTTTTACTTCTCAAGCTATAACCTATGCAGAAATGCCTCAAAATTAATAAAATCTCATAATATTAGGTTGAATTATCCTCGAAAATATTAGCAAAATTCTGGCCACTATCAAATTTTTTCATACTTGAACTGTGCTTGCCCTCTGTCACTTTACAATTTAAAACCACTACCCCACATTTATCTAATCATAACTGTAGACCCTTAATTTTTAATCCAGTCCAATCCAAAATTTTAAAATAGTCTGAAATAATTTTGTGATATATATTATTTATTTTAATATATATTATTTATTTTAATTTGTTTTACTTATTATTTATTATTTATTTATTATTTATTTTAATATAATATTTATCTTACTTTTCATTTATTTATTTAAAAAATATATAATAATAATATATAAATAAAAATAATAATAATAAAATAAAAATCGGCGACGGCAGAATTGGTGACTAAAGTCACTAGCAACGAATTGGCTTGGGCCAATTTGCCACAAGTCTTGGTAAAATTGCCCGCAGCCCACACCCAAGCCGCTGCTCGCCCCGCCCGCGTGCAGTTTTTTTTGAAACTCTATTTTACTTGGTTTTTGATTTTATTTTCAAAATATTTTTTAATTTTTTTAATATACTAGGTATTTGATTTTAGTTGCCTATAAATACCACATTAAAACACACTGAATGGCTTAGGCAAAAATTAGGGCAGCTCGCTAGTTTCGAAAACCCGCAAGGGCGGACTAGGCAAAAATTAGAGTAATAAAAAAATAAAAGTAAAAAATTACAGTAAAAGTGCAAATTATAATAATTGTTGTTGTTGTTATTATTATTATTATTATTAATATAATATTTTCTCAATTAATACACTGAGAAGGAGGTAGTGGATCATAATCAAACAAAGCTCTAAAAAAGTCATCGCCTGTTAGAGGAGAAGACATATCATCTATCCCGAGTCCACCCGAAGAAGGAACACCTGAACTTCTATTACCCTGAAATTTAGATTTGTAACGGTCCTCATCCGAAGTAGACGAAGTAATCTCATGGTCATCAGTTTGAGGCTTCCTAGAAGACGAAGCACCAGGATCCCTCATTCCCTGGAACCAAAAGTCTCGAAAATCTTGCTCTGACTGATGGTATAATTTTTCAAAATGGACAATCTGTTGACGACTAGCAGTTAACTCTTCTTGCAGTTTCTTATTTTGCTTCTCAAGCATCCACTGTGAGTTAGAAAAGAAAGGGTAAGAGTATACATAATCATGCATACATGTAGCATAAATCATCATGGAACAGGATAACCTACCAGGTAATTTATATCAACACCCTGTGGATGAGATGTCATCTCCGGTTGATTAGAATGAGGAAATGGAGGAGCGGTAGAGGAAGGTCCAGCCTCATGACTAAATGAGCCAGTAGCCTGCAAATAATCATTAAAATAGTCAAAACAAGTTAAGAAAAAAGTAATTGCAATAACAAGATGGTAAAAGTTTACTTGAGAGGTGCAAGCCCCAGGATGAGGGATGGACCCTCCTCCCTCCTCGTGATACTCCTCTTCATCCTCATCTTCCTCGGGAATTTCTCGGATGCCAACAGGAGATACATCAAAGTTTAAGAGCCCTACTCGAATAAACTGGGTATATAATACACCCGGTGGATAGAGAAAGGTTTCAACATCATAACCGTGCCAAGCTAACCACCATGCACTCTTCGGCGTTGATGCGATATTTAAAGTATACTCTAGGCAATTCATCAGAATCCTCCATCGCTCGAGACCAAGGAACCACTCATACACCCTCTCCCCGAGAAACCAGCCACTAGACACAGGACCAACAATGACTCGATGGGTATGTTGAAAAGGTAGTGCGACATTCATGGAAGAAGTCCAGTTCGTCCACTCTTTCGTGTTCCAACAAGTCAAATTGATCTACAGGATGATAAAAGGTAAGTGTAATTTTTTTTTATTTATAAATTTTAAAGTATACTAATATCATTTTATCTGGCCCCAGGTTAAGCAACTTAAGAGATAGCGCTGGGTGTGTACATGGTAAGAGCCAGAAATTGCTACACGATTTGACAACCAAAAATTCAACCTTGGATATCCAACTCTCTCTCGGGAAATGCCAGGCTCCCTCACAAGATTATGCTCATATGCCCATACCTGCAATAACAATGAAAATCAAATTCATATAAGTATAAGCATGGAATTGACAATGGTGGAAGAAGAATACCTCAACAACCACCATGAAACCAACGAAAGACTTCTTATTCCTGCAAATCTTGTCTAGTCCATGATAGAGACAAGCAAGGCCAGCTTCACTCCAGCCGTAAAGCGGTACCATACTCATTAAATTATATTTTTTATGAACCAAAACCCTAATATCTTAATACTCGTTAAATTAATTTTTGAAGTCTAAAACCCTAATTGCACTTTTCTAAAATTCGAAAACAATAATCTATTTTCTTAAAACCATAATCAATTCCATTTTTCTAGGATTCACAGTAGCTTATTCTTTCCAAATACCTAACTTAAAATCTTATTTGCATGATCTTCAAATTTTATTTATTTAAACCCTAAACTTTAATATTATTTTCATCCAACTTTCGAAACCCTAAATCCAAAACCTCCATTCTTTAGATTCAAACCCTAATTTATTTCAAACCTAATCTTTAATTCAAACATCCAGTAGCCATATTATTTCCTTTATATTAAATATTTCTTAGTTGACTAATCTAGTAACTAAAATACAAAACCATAATTGTTAAACATAAAACCCAAGAAACCCTAATTGATGCATAAACCCTAAATTTATATACTTACTATTTTATTTAAATTAGATGCATGTTTATTATATATTTTGATTGATGTTTCACGTCTTTGATGAATAATTTATTTATGATGAATGGTTGGTTATTTTTATTGATTTGCTTTGGTTTCAAAATATTGTAAGAGGTATGTTTTCATATTTTGGATACATCATATCGTGATCATCGTGTAATTTAATTTATTTTAGAGTTTTTGGATCAATGTAAAGAATACGTTTCCACCTTTCGGTGGGTGCCCTATTTAGTTTTAGATATTAGATGATGTAAGGACATATTTCCATCATCGGATGGGTGTCCATTTATTTATTTTATTTGGACATTATTGTGATTTTAATAAAGTATTTATTTATTCTTATGATCGCATGTAGTATAGATAATATTGTTATACTTAAGAATTTTATAATATTAAGACCTGTAAAGGAGGCCGATTCCAATGAACCGGGCATTGTGGGGGTGTTGGGCCGTTTCTCACATTTCCTACATATATCCAACTTTTCGAACCCATTAGGGGGTTGGAGATTCCTTAGAAATCGAGTCATCCACCCCTTTCTTTTTTTCAGTCCGTCCGGGTGGCGACTCCATTTTTTCCAGGCTTAGGCCCGTGTTCTCTAAGGCCCCGAGCCTAATCAGTGATGAAGTGGCAAGAACCATTCCACCGGGAGTGGGGGCAAAAATTTCCGCTCACAATAACCCAACTGATAATGTTTCAAAACTCAATTGAATGGCAACCAAAAACTAACAACTTATAGTATAAGCTTTTCACAACTCTAGAAGAATGAATGATCAATTTGATAAATATTATAAACATAAAATGAAATAATAGTCTTGCAAAAAATGGTTAATGTGTATTTTGATTTTCACTTGAAATTCAATTAATATATAGCAAAATAACACCCAATCTACCAAGATATATATATATATTTCATATGTTAGACTTATGCCAAGAATCAAGAAATATCAGTTTAGTATACTTTGAACACTTTTAAGGCTTACTTGAAATGTCAATAATCTTTTGATGCGAGGGTAAATATTTATAATATTGGCACTCAGTTACTCAATTAGTCACAGTTTAAAGTGGCTACTAGCTCGACTCATAGTCTATTGATAAGAGGAGTAAATTGTTCATTTTTGAGCTTTTTATGCCCTTATTTTATTTATTTATTTGTTTAGTTCTCAACATAAGTCTTTTAAAATTTTAAAAACAAATCAAAGTAAATCAAGTGATGTCTATCTATGAATTGATGACTATTTAATGTTGATTAATTAGGTTAGTTAGAGCAAAACTAAAAAAATTTCATATAAATAATACATATCAAAAATAGCCATTCATAACAGGTGGAAAAATGAAAATAAATCTAGAAAAGCTAGCTAAGGGTTTCCATAGCAATTGTTTTTTAAAACATCATAGTTTGAATTATTTCAAAGACAAAATGGGATTTTGGATTAAAAATTATTAAGTTATAAAGAGGGCAGTAGCAAAACTCAAGAAATTTTGAAAAAAATTTAACCAAAAAGTATTAAAGAATCAAAATTTTAAAAATTTTAAAACCAAACATTAAGTATCCCTCCCTCAAACGCAAGAGTGCAAATCATCATTGTTAAATCAACTAACTTGCTCATGAACAGCCAAATGATAACTCGACCTAGGATTAATGGAATTTTAAAAGAAATAACATCATAAAATTGTGTCGCTAACCAAATCCTAAGTTAACTTTCTTTTTCCTAACTCATGCACTATATAAAAATTAATTCAATTTAAAACATGATACCTGATGCATCTTTCTTACTAAAAAAAGAACAAACTAAAAACCCATGAATATTTTTTAAAACTTTGGTTCTTTAAAATACAGATCTTTAGATTTGTTCTTGTTGAATTGATCAGGTATAAAATTCAGCATTAACATCAGCGACTGCTAAAATCATCTGAAAAATCACAACATATTGCTTTTTTTTGAAACCCAAAGCCTTATTAAATTCAGTCAAGGAGAAACCAAACATTCTAGCCCATAATAAAATTTAATCAAATTTAGAGTGTTTAAATTAAACTGATCAATTTTGATAAAATCAAAGGTTGCATAGAGTTCTCTAACTAATTCCATATAAATTGGATTATTCATCACAAAAAATGAATCCCACATAATACCTTTAATCAAATCCACACATTCACCAGTAATATTCAAAGAGCAAAGTGTTGAGAAGTGGGCACACTTACTTAGAGGAATAGAGCACTCAATGATTTGTTTAAACCTCTATTGTTCTATGGAATTTTCAAACTTCAAATTTTGATTTAGAGCTATTGCTGAATTGTTGCCCATAAACCTTCCTTTCTTAACATGTGAACAACTCTTCCTTGGCTCAGTAGAGGGCTGTTTGATTGGGTTTTGTGCTTCCTTACTGTGGCTAGAAGATGGTTACTGGTGGTCAGATTCTTCATCAGAATGCTCATCTATCAGGCAACGACGTTTGTGCAAAGGGTTCGAAGATGGTGCGCCACGTCTTGCACCTGACTTGGTTCTCATGATGGGAGGGTTGTTGATGGTTGATTTTTTATGCTTGAGAAACTTGAACAATAACAACCAGAAGATTAATTAAATTGTTGTTCTGCTGCAAACCAACAAAAAGATCCTCAAATGGTTGATGCTGCAAGTGGAGGAGCTCTTGTGAACAAAACTCCAACCCAAGCAAGAGAAATCATATCAAACATGGCTGCCAACACCCAACAATTTGGACAATCCGAAGAGCCGCCACGAAAGCTTTATGAGGTAAGTAATTCTTCCCTTGAGACTAAGCTTAATGAACTAACTGCTGTTGTTAAAACTTTTGCTACAGGATTCAACAAGAATGTAAGAACATGTGAAGTATGTAGCTCCTTTGAACATCCAACGGATGCATGTCCATCATGGCATGTTGATCAAGAGCAAGTTAGTGTAATGGGAGGTTTTCTTGGGCAGCCCCAAAGGTCAAGTTTTCCCATCTCCAACACTTATGATGAGAGTTGGAAGAGACACCCTAACCTTAGTTATAAGAATGGGCAGCAGCAGGGTTACCCACAAGCAAGGCCACCTCCACAACAATCCTCTAGTTCAACCCAATATTTAGAGGATATGATCAAGTCTCTTGCTACAATGCAGCAACAGTCCGCAAAAACTATGTTGGAACTCCAACAAGAGACGAAGAGTATGCAACAAGAACAAAGGAGTTTCCAACAAGAGACTAGGAAGGGAATGCAGTATATGGAAACTCAAATAAGCCAATTAGCTACTTCTTTAAGTAGGCTAGACACGCAAGGAAAGCTTCCCTCTCAAACTGTTGTTAATCCAAGGGAAAATGTGAGTGCCATTACTCTACGTAGTGGAAAAGAGCTACAACCAGCAGCCCCAAAGAAAGACAGCAGTAAGATAATGAAAGAAGCTGAAGAAGAGGTAGAGATCTTGAAGAGTGAGCCTCCCAAGCAAGTAGAGAAGCAACAGCCCAAACCGTTCATTATACCACCTCCTTTTCCGGAACGGTTTAGGCAATGCAAGAAGGAGCTAGAAGAGAAAGATATTTTCGACATCTTTCGTAAAGTTGAGGTAAATATTCCTTTACTTGATATAATTAAGCAAATACCTCGATATGCTAAGTTTTTGAAGGAATACTGCACGAGTAAGAGAAAGCAAGTTGGTGTCGAGAAGGTAAGTGTGGGGGAAAATGTCTCCGCTATTTTGCAAAGAAAGCTTCCCCCAAAGTGCAAGGATGCAGGTATGTTTTCTATACCATGTAGAATAGGCAATGTGCAAATTAAAAAAGCCTTATGTGATTTAGGTGCATCTATAAATGTCATGCCATTGTCTGTTTTCTCTTCTTTGAATGTTGGCGAATTAAAGAAAACTAGCATATGCATTGAACTAGCAGATAAATCTGTTATCTACCCGGAAGGGGTACTAGAAGATGTGTTGGTGCAAGTTGATGGTCTTATATTTCCTGCTGATTTCTTTGTTGTTGATATGAAGGATTCTAGGTCCTCAAATTCTAGTGACATCATTTTAGGAAGACCATTTCTTAGGACAGCTAGGACTAAAATTGACGTTTTTGGTGGTATTCTTACCATGGAGCTGGATGGTGAACTCGTCAAATTTAGTATGTATGGTGAGGTTAAGGAAGTAAGTGACTTGTCTAGTGTGTGTGCCATAACTGATGTTGATCATAGTTCTGCAAATTCTTTTAAATTGAATGATAAAAATGAGCTTAATGTTGTTTCTTGCAATAATTCTGTTAGTGATTGCACTAATAAGTTCAAAGAAAAAGTTGTGTTTGCTGAAAAGTTGCAGGAAACTGATCGTGAGAAGAGGGCATGTAAGTTAGGCCTGAGGAAGTTGCCAAGCAAACTGAAGTATATATTTACAGATGATGTGCTTTTAGATGATAGGGATACTATTTCCTTGATAGTTCCCAAGAAATTCAGCATTGAACAAGAAATAAAGCTTATTCGTGTGCTAAACGAGTACAAAGACTCATGTGGAATGACAAGGAATCACACATTTAGGAGCTCGTTGGAGCTCAGTTGATTGAAAGTATCAGAACGTCTAGTCTAAGACGTAAAATAAAGACGCTTACTGGGAGGCAACCCAGCAATTTGAACTTTACTAAGTTTAAATTTTATTTTTAATTTCAAAAAAAAAATTATTTTTGATTTTATTTTTATTATTTATTTACTATAAATAGTGCATCTTCTTCCTTGTCTCACTCTGAAGGTTAGATTTGGATGTGCAGTATAAACAGGGCAGTCTTCTTAACTCTCACACTCTTTATTTTCTTTCTTGCCACCTTCTCTTTTGAGCTTGATTGTGGCTTGTCCACATTGAGGACAATGTGTGAACTAAGTGTGGGGGAGGGGTTTTAGCTATTGGGAGTATTTTTGTGCTTTAATTCTGAAATTTATGTTGTTTAATGCTGCTACCACTGTTTTGTTTTGATGATATGCTCTCTATATGGTCAATTTTAAATTTTTGTGATTATGGTATACGTTGATTTTCTTTATTTTGCTGCTGCCATGTGCTTATTTTTATGGAAAATTGACCATATTGATGGTTTAAAAGGAAGAAAATGCTTCTTGAATTGTTGATTGTCACTTATCCCATGATAATTTTGAGTAAAATTTTTGAATTTTTGATTTCTTGAGCTGATTTTGATATTACTCAATGGGGTTTATTGTGTCCTATAACATGATTTGAAACTCTTAGGAAATTCTAGAGAGGAGAGCTTTGCTTTTATAATTTAGTTGAACACATGTGAGAACTTTGAATGATGAGACTAGTGAGCGAAGACTTTAACTTGAGATTGACCATCATTGCACTTATGAATTTGGTTGCAATTGTTTACACTTTGAATTTTGAAAATCTGTTTTGAAAACTTAGTTTCTTTTGATGGGTGTTTTTGAGAGCAATTTTCGAAGTAAAAATTTAGGATAGCTTCACGAATGCTAGAACTTTCTTTTACGTTCCCTTGAGGCGAGATCCTAGGCAAATCTTGACTTAGGATATGATTTAGGCGTTCTTTTGGCCGATTCATTAATCCTTTTATGTTTATCTCGCCTTGACGTTACCATTCTCTAACCCCTTCTAGCCTACGAAGTATGCTAAACGTGTACTCTAAATTCTTTTCTTAGCCTACAATATAACCTTATACACCAAAAGCCCTTTGCCTACCACCATTTTTGCAAGAAAATAATCTTTTTAATTATTTGTTGAGCACATGCATATGTTAGTAGTTGGGTTGGACGCAATTGCATTTTATTTATGATTTTGTTTAGTTTTTAGAATTAGTTCGTACAACCCATGCTTATTAGATGTATATTTTTCATGGGTTCTATTATTGTTGTAATTAGTTTTTATGATGTTCTTTAAAAAAATAATAATAATAAAAAAGAAAAATAGAAAAAAAAGTGAAAAAGAAAAGTTAAAAAAAAAGTTGATGTATTATGATTGTTGGGAATAAGTTTTGTTGTAATTGTATATAGAATTTTTATTTTTAGTCGCATTTGTCGTCATTTGAGTATTAAAGTTGAAACATCATGCATTGCTCCTTTGAGGTTAATCATGAGAAGATTTATTTTCTTGTTATTCTTTATCCTTACATTATCCTTTCTTTTCTAACCATCACCCTAGCCTTACCCGAATAAAGACCTACTGATCCTTGGTTGAAATTTGTTCTACATTAGTGGAGAGGGAATTTGGAGGAGAGCATATGGACATTCACCGGTTTTTATTTTATTGAAGCTATGAAAATGTATTTTCAATGCTTTGTTAATTGCTCGATTAAATGCTTGTTGATTCAAACTTCGATTGGTGTGTGTGCGTGTTTTAAGAATCCTTAGTGTAACCTTTTTCAATTAAGTTCATAATGATGGAATGATATTGATAGTTGAGTTTTCAATTGTGATGTTGAATTGTTTGGGGAACTTGCTCGTGTTTGATTGAGTTTAAAGGTGAAGTTTGTGGTCTCCTATACAGATTTAATTTTGAGTTTTGAGTCATGCTTGAGGACAAGCATGGGATAAGTGTGGGGGAATTTGTTAGTGTGTAAATCCAACATAGTTTTAGTACCTAATCTTGTGTTTATATGTTGATATTTGTGCTTAAATATGAGAATTTATTTGGTTTTTATTGTTTTGGTTAGGGAATGTTGGATTTAACTAAAAGGAACCATTTGGAGCTTAATTGGAGCATTTATGAGCAAAGGACTTGAAGGTGGAATTTTTGAAGGACGTTTTGCTGCAGTCTGGAGTTAGCCTTGCCCAAGGCTAATGCCGAATCTTGCTGGAACGGGGCTGGTTTAATTCTATGATTGGAACTACGACTTGGGATGTCGTTTTGAGCCTATTTTAAGCCTTAGGAAGAAGAATTAATTATATTTTAAAGGGCACTTTTGTAATATTATGGTGGGGCCCTAATTTTAGACATTATAATCGTGTTTTAGGTCTTTTTACGGGAGTTCTCTTCGACCTTCTGCATAGTTACGAATTTTAGAACATTTTTCATAACTTTTCAATGTCTTCTTCATTAGCCATGCGTGGCTAAACTCTCTAATCAGTTGGAGGTTGATTCAAGGTTGAGATTCTTCAGGATTGTGAGGTTTTAATGTTCTTATTTGCTTTTAATTGATTATTACATTCATACTTTTACTGCAGTTTATTAGAAAACTATATTCCTTAATGTGTTTTGTTAATTTATTGAACTGATCAATCAATTGATTAATAAGATGCATATAGCTAATCATTGATGCTGAATTCGTAATTGTTTAGTTGATTTGATGCTTGTAGCGATTGATATAATCTGATTGTAACCAGGCTTTCGGGTTATATTAAGTAATTGTATGATCTGATTTAAACGAATCTTGCTTTTAGGTTTGTTGATTAGGGCTAGGTCTTTCTAGAGTTTATTGCAATTGATTAATTAAATTCTGTCGCTTGTATTAGGGTTGTTAATCAATTAGGGGTTATTCATAGCGCTTGTCTTGCTTAATCTATTATAAACGGAAAGATTGGCCGGAGATGCTTTTTCGATGGCTATAACTTGTCTGTGATTTGATATTAAAAGATTATTTTTAGTCCGATGATCAATCCAAGTGAATCTCATACCGCGAACTTCCTTTGACTGAATTCACCTCCCATTGTTCAGGTTTTTATTATCAATTTTGCTGTTTAATTTCGTTTTACATAATTAATTACACAAATCCCCGTTTTTCTTTTACTTTTAATTTTCAGTTCACTGTCAGTTCTGGTTAGCCTTGGGCAAGGCTAGTCCCTAGGGTTCGACCCTTCTCACACTTTCTACAGTTTTTGTTTTACAGTTGAGCAGGAATTATCTTGGTGGTTTCGACAACCATCACATGGAAAATGAGAAACATTCACAAGAAAAAGAACTACAATTTCTCAAACAAGAAGCTCCTCCTCCACTTTCTGGAATTTCTAGCGGTGAAGATTGTGACTCCATAACCATTCTTTCTTTGTAGCACTTTCAAATTACTGCTACAACCATAGAGAAATTGAAGACAAATCTGAAATGGTTGATGACTTGGTTCAGGTGAGAGAGAAGATGAAGAGAGAGGGGTTGGGTCATGATTTGTTGCATGATGGTGGCAGCTGGGTTCAATCTATAGAGAGAGGAAAGAGAGGGGAAAAGGGCTATGTTTATAGTGGCTAAAATGAAAAAGAGGAAGAGAGAGAAAAGAAATTGTAGGGTTTTTAAGTTATTTTATTTAAAATACCCATCATGCCCCTTTAATGTTTTCTTCTTTTGTTTTTCTTTTCTCTCCTTAAAGTGTCGGCTCCCATTTTAAATATGTAAAACAATGTTACTGACTGCCCATATTAAAAATCACCATTAATAACCTGAAAAATAAATAAATATTAGTGGTCTCCCAAGAAAAGAGAAGATGAATAGTGAATATCACTATTATTTTTATTATTATACTTTTTGTTTTTCGTTTTTATTTTTTAATATGTAAAAATAAAAGTAATGAAAAACAAAAATGATGGTAAAGCTAGAATAAAATCTAAACATGTTAAAATTAAAATCAAGTAAATCAAAACTAAAGAAAAAAATAGAAAGATGAAATAAAAAAAAAGAAATAAAATATAGAAAAGGGAAAGAAACATGGGTTGTCATCCATTAGCACCTTTGTTTAGAGTCTTTGGCTAAACATTATCCTTGTACTCTAGTGACATCCCAAATTAAATTCTTCAATATTGAGCGTATGAGATCCTTTATAATTGTTATGCTAGAGTCCGTTACTTTCCATTTTAGTGTCTTGACTTTGCTTAAAGTCTCTAAAATTTCCTTTCCCTCTTTTTCTTTTTCTGACTTAGAAAACCTTTGTGAGAAAGAGGATAGAATCACCAATGGTGTGGGCTTATCAAAATTGGACTTGACAGATTGCATCTCCTATTGTAAAATAATTTCAAATCCAAGGCTTTTCTTCTTGTGCGAACTTTCCAGCAACTCTTCTTCATTCTTCAAGATAATTTTACCTAAATTTTATTCTAGATTAACCACCATTTAAGAGGAAAATTCTTCTTGAGACTCCAGCTTGCATATAGATGATGCTAGCAGGTGATAGAGTGAAATTATGATCAAAATTTTATATAATTCTAATCATGATTTTAATTATTTTGCAATTGAATTTGATGAATTTTGTTTGTTTGAGTTAGAATTATATTATTTATGCTTGGAAAGGCAAGATTCAAGGTTTTTAATGATTAGTGGTATAAAATGGAAGAAAAGTAAGTAAAAATGAAGAAAATACAAGTGTCATTCCCATGGCCCTTCAAGGCCACGACCCTGTGATGTAAATCGAGTCTGCCACATCAAAAAATGAAAAAAAACAAAAGTTCCAGAAGTGAAATGAATACCACTACCATGGCATTGAATAGCCATACCCGGGGGATTCATTTCCTTACTGCTTGAGCCAAGAAAAGGAAGAAAAGTCAGACTTTGCAGCCTTCATTCAAAAGCCATGATCGTCGCATTCAAAGGGGCATGATCGTGGCCCACTTAGCCGCCATTTACAGCTAGAAAACGGCTCGAAACAGTCCATTTCAACCCAGGTCACGACCGTGCCACCCATATGCCACGACCGTGGGGCTGAAATTTATGACTTTTAGTAAAAAAAAAAAAGTTCAAATTTGAAGATCCAAACAGCTGTAACTTGTTAGGTTCATGCATTTGACAGCCTGCCGCCATCAAGAAGCTTCCAAACACTCAATATTGACACTTTCCCTCCAAGGATTCAAGAAGGAGTTTTAGATGGAAGTTAGATTATGATAATAGACAAGAGAGAATTTAAGATACAAGTGAGAGGTGTATTGAGTTTAGAATTTTGTTATTTAAACTTGTATCAGCCAAATTTTAGTCTTTCTTTTAAAGAGTAAATTAAGGTTAAAAGAAGAGATTCAAGAATCCAAGTTGAATTCTTCTTCAATCAAAAGAACTAGAGTTTGACCTTGTCTTGTTATTTCAATTAATTATCCTTAATGTTTGTTATGATTTCATAACAAATATGAGAAGCTAAACCTTATTTAGGGTTGGTCTCTTATATTGAATCTATTATGGAATAACATATGTTTATTCGATTTAGTTAAGTTCTACCTTTGATTATTTTGTTATCTTTGATCTTAATACTTTGATTATCTGGCCAATAATTAATTGAATTGAGATGTTGTGCAATGGAGCGAGAGTGGAAGTATAATAAATTAATTCAGTTATTTATAATCACAAGAGTAGATGTAAGGATTAAATCAATATTAGTTTTAGTACTTGAGAGAGACTAAAGCTTGATTTAGGAGAATCCAACCATTAATTGAAAGGGAAACTGAACTAAACAAATAATTTAGAAAATCCATAATAAATTTATAAAGGTGACTTAACCCTAAGCTTCATATTATTAGTTTTAATTCCAAGTAAATTATTTTATTTAAAGTTTAATTTAATCAATCAATTTTTGTTATCCAAATAATAATCAATTTAATTGTTTGGCACTTATAATAACTCTCCTCGTGGGAATGATACTCTACTTATCACTTTATTACTTATACGACTTGTGCACTTGCAGATAGCTAGGCTAAAGTCCTAACCAGTTTTTGGCGCCATTGCAGGAGAGGGAACCATTTTAATATTAATAATATTAAACTATTATTACTTTGGATTTTTATTTTCTGTTTTATTTTCTTTACTTTTAATTGAAGATTTTTTTTATATGCGAAGAAATTCAAATACAAAACTTGAGCTATATAATCCAGAAATTGAACGATTTTGTAGGAAGAAGAAGAAAGAGAGGAAAGTAGAACAAACAGTAGAAGAAACATTAGCAGCAACTCTTAAAATTGATGATCCAACTGACTCCTTTGACGAAGAATAAATCATGGAAGATCCATAAAATATGACTCTTAAGCAATATGCTATGCTCTCTGCTCAATCAAGATCTAGCATAACTAAACCACATGTGCAAACCAACACTTTTGATCTTAAGTCAACACTTATTAATTTAATTTAACAATCAATTTTTCATGGCTTACCACATGAAAATGCTTATGCTCATATATCTAATTTCTTAGAAATGTGTGATGCTATTAAAATTAATGGTGTATCTAATGATGCTATTTGTTTGCGACTTTTTCCAGTTTCTCTTAAGGATCAAGCAAAAGATTGGCTCACTTCCAAACCACCAGGCACGTTCACAACATAGGATCAATTAGCTGCAGCTTTTCTTGCAAAACATTTTTCACCAAGAAAAAAAGCAAAATTTTAGAAATGATATCACAAGCTTTATTCAACTTGATGGAGAAAGTTTATATAAAGCTTGGGAACATTTCAAAAATGTACAAAGAAAGTGTCCACACCATGGAGTACCTGAATGGCTTTTGATTCAAACTTTTTGTAATGGTCTTCATCTAAATATTAAAGGCACAATTGATGCAGCAGCGGGTGGTGCAACTATTAACAAAGCTCCTTCAGAAGCTAAAGATTTGATTAAAGAAATGGCAGAAATAACTATCATTGTACTTCAAAATAAGGTATGCATAAAAGAGTTGCAAGTTTACATGAAATTGATAATTTTTCTTTATTTGCAGCTAAAGTAGATATAATTGCCAAAAATTTAGAGCATGTTAACCTATCATCATCTTCTCCAGCATGTGAAGGATATGAAGGAACTCATGATATAGAAGATTGCAAAATTATGGAGCAAGTCAAATTTTTGGGTAATCAAAATAAGGTCAGAATTTTCAGGAAATACATATAACCCAACATGGAGTAACCATCCTAATTTGTCATGGAAAAATCAAAACAATCAAAAAGCACCCTATCAACCTCCATACCCGAAGACCTAGAATCAAGGATCCACTTCTGCAGAAAAACCAGGTTATGAATCAGTATTAGAAAAATTCATTGGAGCTACATTGGAGAGATTCGATAAAATTAAAAAGCAATATGATAAACTTGAGCAGAAAATTGAACGTCTCTTGACACAAAATAGAAATCTTAAAACTCAACTAGGTCAAATTGCAGGTTCACTCAATACTCGCAATCAAGGAGCTCTTCCTAGCCAAACAGAGGTTAATCCAAGGGAACATTGCAAAGTTGTTACTTTGAGAAGTGGCTTACAACTTAAAGATCTTCAACCACATAAAACTCCAGACTTAGATAAGGAAAAGGACGAGGAAATTAAAGAATATGAAGCACCAAAAGAAACTATTAAACCTTATGTGCCTCCAATTCCTTTTCCTCAATGTTTAAAGAAACAAAAATTAGATAAGCAATATGAAAAATTTTTAGAAGTTTTTAAATAACTTTACATTAATATTCCTTTTGCAGAAGCTCTTGCACAAATGCTAACATATGTGAAGTTTTTTAAAGAATTGCTTTCTAGTAAAAGAAAACTGGAGGACTATATAAAAATTGCACTAACAGAAGAATGCAATACGGTGATTCAAAATAAACTTCTAACAAAATTAAAAGATCCTGGGAGTTTTTTTATACCTTGTACCATTAGTGAAGTTGATTTTCATAAAATAATATGTGATTTAGGAGCTAGTGTTAGTCTAATGCCTAGTTTTACTTGCAGAAAACTTGGCTTCAGGCAACTCCAACCAATAAAAATGTCTCTTCAGTTAGTTAATCATTTAATAAAATATCATGTTGGAATAGTTGAAGATGTTCTTGTAAAAGTGGATAAACTCTACACTCCATTAGATTTTGTAATTCTTGAAATGGATGAGGATGTCAAAATTTCACTTATTTTAGGAAGGTCATTCTTTGCTACAACAGGAGCTATGATCAATGTTCGAGGAGGAAAGCTTACTTTTTAAGTAGGAGAGGAGAAAGTGGAATTTAATTGAGAAAGTAGGAGAGGAGAAAGTGGAATGTAATTCTTGAAAGTGGAATTTTTCTTATAGGTCTAATTAATCTCTTTACAATTAAATTTACTATTCTAATATTAGATATATAAGTATCACTAAATTCATTCACTTTTCTCTCAAGCAAGGGAATATAATTGAGAAAATTTAAACCTCTATTCTTATGAGAGTTCAACAATACCCAATTCATACAAACAAGATACCATTCATAGATCTTCAAGAAATTATCTTATCTCTAAGACAATCACTTAAAGTTGTTGATTCCACATTCAAAATCATATTCAACTCTCATATTTTATATGATTCAATAGATTTAACAATTGGTGGCTAATCAATTGCTAACAATCAAAACAAAATCAACAAATCCAAGATTTAATAATTATCTCAATATATTTATATATAATTGAATAACCATCATTCAAACATCCAAATCCACCTAATCCCATAAAGGGGATTAATTGTTCATGGCAAAATTAAACATAATGGCTAAAGGAATGTAAAAACTAAACAAAGAATCCATAACTTTATTAGGTGAATTTTTCTTTTTCAAGAATTTGATCTTGAAATTAAAGATAAGAAGGGAGAAGAAAATTTAGTAGCAGATCATCTTTCACAATTAAAGAAGCAAATAGACTAGGATATTATGCCTAGTAATGAATTATTCCCTGATGAACCACTTTTCTCTGTTAAAACTTATATCTCCTGGTATGCTGACTTTGTAAATTATTTGGAAGGTGGTGTCCTTCTATTAGAACTGACTTATGCTAAACGAAAGAATTTCTTACTGATGTTAAACATTACATGTGGGAGGAGCCTTTATTATTTAAACATTATGGGGATGGAATGATTCGTAGATGTGTCCCAGAAGAGGAGATTAAAAGTATTCTAGAATTCTATCATTTGAAAGAATATGGAGGTCATTCTAGCATGTCTAAGATAATTGCCAAAATTTGGCAATCTAGATTTTTTTAGCCAACTATGTATAAGGATGCCAAAACTTGGATTTAAAAAGCTTTGCATGTTCCTCTCAATTCGATCAAAGCAATTGTGAACGGCAGAATTTTAATCAATCATTTGTGTTTCCAGAGCACCAATTTTGTTATTCATGTTGATCTCCATACTCTCCATTCTTGTGATTAGTTGCTGCAAAGTTTCATCAAACAATCACTGTAAAAGATTAAGGGAAAATCACCTAAATTAAATAAAAACTTCTCAAAACATAAAAGAAACAAAATTTATTCATAGAAAAGCTTGGGTTACCTCCCAAGAGCGCTTATTTAAAGTCATTAGCTTGACTTTTCCATGTGTAGTTTAAGGTGGAAATCGACATAACAATCTCTTGCCCACGATGCCATCTATAAAGTATGGTTTTGGTTGATGCGTCCCTAATGCTTTAAAATCACATTTTTCTCGATATGAAGTTGATAGTATAGCTTTCCATGCTAGAGTGTTGATAACAATTCCTATGTCTTCACACTTTACACTGATATTCTGCTTCTCTTGAAAGCATTCTTCTTGATCTTCCTTCTCAAAACTATCTTGTACTACTCTATCAATAGTTTCCACTCGAAAGCAATTGTTCATGGGGGATGGATTATTCATTGATTTGATTAAATCAAATTCCACCTTATCATCCCAACCTCTCAATGTCAACTTTCCTTCTAGTACATCAATTGGTGCTCCAGCAGTTGCCAAGAATGATCTTCCAAGAATCAATGGGAGCTCCACATCTTCCTCCATCTCTAGAATGACAAAATCTATAGGTGAGTAGAACTTGTCTATCTTTACTAGCACATTCTCCATAATATCCAAAGGTAGATTTACGGATATATCAGCTAGCTGAAGTGTCATTTTTATAGCCTTCAAGTTTGTAAATCCAAGCTTCCTGTAAATAGAAATTGGCATTAAGCTCACACTCGCGCCTAAATCACACAAATCTTTAAAATTAAATTCACCCATGGTGCAAGGAATAGAGAAACTCCCTGGATCTTTCAATGTTTGAAGTAGTTTCTTTTGTATGATGTTGCTGCATTCAGCTGTCAAGTTCATTGTCTCATTTTCTTCAAGTCTTCTTTTCTTTGTTAAAATTTCCTTCAAAAACTTGACATAACTTGGCATTTAGGCTAAAGCTTTAGCAAATGGGATATTGATCCATAATTTCTTAAAGACCTCTAAAAATCTTTCATACTATTTTTCAAGTTTCTATTTTTGCAATCTTTGAGGAAATGGTATAGGGGGAATAAAAGGCTGCACTTCTATCTTAGAAGGAATTGGTTCACTTTCTTCCTTTGCTTTCTCAACTTCTTTTTCCTTCAACTTTTCTTGAATCCCTTCTTCTTTTTCACTTGTCTCAACTTTCTTTGGAGCAACATATTGTAATTTCTTACCACTTCGTAGCATAACTGCTTTGCAATGTTCACGTGGATTAACTTTGGTTTTACTAGGAAGGGTACCTTGACTTCTTGAATTTGAAGAACTAACAATTTGCCCAATTTACATCTCAAGACTTCTACTTTGATTGGCAATTTGGTCCATCCTTGCTTGTAACCGGTCATATTACTTGTCTAGCTTTTCATACCTCTCACTAGAAACCGAAATGAATTTCTCTAGAGCAGTCTCATATGCCAGTTTATTGTCTTGATAATGTGCTTAGCCTTGATTCTGATTTTGAAATGGTGGCTGGTACACTCCCCTTTGATTAAATTGGTTTCCTTGGTTGCCTTGATTTCCTTAGTTACCACCCCATGAAAGATTTGGATGGTTGCGCCAATTGGAGTTATATGTGTGATCATATTGAGGTTGAGGTGCCCAGTTTTGATTGCTAATAAATTATACTTGCTCACAACCTTGACATTCCATAGTTTGGTGACCTCCTCCACAATTTTCACAACTAGCAACATTAGCAATGTTCACAGGCTCAAACTTCTTAGCTTTTAGCATCAACTTTAGCTGTCAAAAGAGATATCCCATCACGTTCATGAATTCCAGCTACCTTCTTTGGAACAGATATCTCACTATACCAATGGTAATTGTTAGCAGCCATAACTTCAAGAAGTTCCAAAGCTTCAATAGGACTTTTGTTCATTAAAACCCCACCAACAGCTGCATCAATTATGCTTCTCAAAGAACCTTTAACCCCATTGTAAAATGTCTGAATTATCATCCAATCTGAAATCCCATGATGTGGACACTTCCTTTGAAGTTCTTTGTATCTTTCCCAAGCTTCTTACAATGATTCACCATCATGTTGAGAAAAAGCAGTTGTGTTATTTCTACACTTGGCAGTTTTTCCAGGTGGAAAGTACTTAGTTAAGAAGGCTTTGATAAACCATCCCAAATGGTGAAAGTTTCGGCAACATACCCCAATAACCAACTTTTTGCTTTATCCTTTAATGTGAATGGAAAGAGTCGAAGATGGATAGCATCATCACTAACACCATTCATCTTGATGGTATCACAAATCTCATGAAAACTTTATAAATGTCCAATTTCATCCTCAAGATCATGTCCAAAAAAGAGAATTTGTTATGCTATGTTAATCAAGGCTGGCTTTAGCTCAAAGTTGTTTGCATTTACTGTGGGTCTAGCTATGCTAGAGCCTACTTCTGCAGTGGGCATAGCATACTCCCTCCCTAAGAGCTCTATTATCTGGACCTTCCGCCATATCTTCTTCACTATCAGTCACAAAGTCTAAATTAATGGCTTCTTCAAAAACTTTTGTATCTCCTTGTCTTTCCCTTTCTTCTCTTTCCAAATGCAATCTTTCTTTTCTTGCTCTGTTGTTTGTCCTACACTGTCTTTCAATTTTTGGATTATAATCTTCCAAAATTATGTGTAGATTACTGCGCATAAATGTCCTGCAAAAAAGGAAATTAAAAATAATCAAAATAAAGCTCTAAATTAATAATCTCACTGAATTTCAAAGTTACCAAAATTGTTGCCCTTCCCCGGCAATGGTGCCAAAAACTTATTGTTGCATTGATGAATGTGTGTGTACTAATATGGTGAATACCACAAGTGCACGATATCGTAACACATAGTAGAGTGAGAGTACGAGTGTCGAATCTACAGGGAAAGTGTCTTTTGAGTAACTTAAATTCAATTCATCTATTATCAGGAATTAACCAAATATCACTACAAAAAAAACAGCAATCTGCGACACCATTAACTACGAAATCAACGACCAAAATACGATAGCGACAATATCAGCGACGAACTGCGAGAAAAATCGAGCGGACGGTAATGTCCTGGTCGCTAAAAAATCAACGACAAATCAGCGACCAATTATGTGTGTCGTTGATTAGTGACAAATCAGCGACAAAACAGAGACAAATTCAACGACATTTTCATTTTTGGCGGAAATTATTTATTCCCGCTGAAAGTCGTCGCTGATTTAGTTTTGGTCGTTGAATTTATCTCTATTTGGGTCATTAATTTAGTCGCTGAATTTGTCGCTAATTTGCTCGCTAAATTTTGTCGCTGATGTGTCGCAGAATATATCGCAATATTTTTCTCGTTGTTTCAGTCGTTGATTTGTCACAGAATTCAATATTTTTTTTGTCACATTTGGTCGCTGATTTTGTCGCAATTTTTGTAATTGTTTGGCTATATTTTTCCAGTATTCCAATTTTTTTTTTTGCCTACACATTTTCAAGAACCTGTTGAATTTCAAATATAATAACCAAACTTGTTTATAAAATAGTCATTCATTACAATAATAATCAAATAACACAACATTCATAATTAAGTTATTAGTGGCAATAAGTATACATGAACAATTCGAATGTAAAGTTTACCCCTTAAGAAAGTATATTGAACACATAAGGTCTTAATAATCCGACACTCCAAACACAAACAAAGAGAACACCAACTATAATAATCCGACACTCCAAACATAAACAAAGAGAATACAAACTTTAATAATCCGACACTCCAAACACAAACAAAGAAAACACCAACTTTGATAATCCGACACTCCAAACACAAACAAAGAGAACACCAACTATCAAGTATATCCTACATACGAACATCGTCTTCCTCCACATTGTCATTTGCCGGAGCAGGAGGAGCATTTGTTTTCCTTCGTTGCTCAGATAAGAATAAGCGCATATCACCTCTCCAAGCAAAACTTCACGTCCCAATTCTTTACTCTGTCAAATTATATCTTGGTAATTAAAATTTGCATATATAAAACATACATTTTCTAATAATAATGGCTAATTTAATAATTTACCATTCTTTGTCTATGTGCTTCTTGGGAAATGGATCCAAATGTGTGCTTAGAAGGGCCAGTTCCTGGCCCTGCTTTTTCTGTTAGCCTACATTGTCATAATATTATACCACATGTTATGTCATCAAGCAGTAAGATTATACCATAAATATGAACTCTTCTAATCCATGTACAAAATCCACATTCAACCAACCATCAATGGTAATGAACCATGTAAATTACATATTATGCTGTCACAATTACAGCATAGCATTATATGTTATGGATTGTATGACAGAATACGCAAGTTATAGCTCACAAACAAGCATGGCAAGGCATCCAATTTTAGACTTCAAGGCATCCACTTTTAGACTAGTAATGAACCAAGTAAATTACATATTATTATGATAAAACTCAGAGACTCTGGATTTGGAAGGTTTTATTGGGCATGTGCAAAGGAACGTGCAAAGCTTATTTATATTTATATGCATACATAATATCATGAAAAATGAATGGTAAAGGATTCACTTAGGAAATAGCATTTTGTTGAGTGTAAGAGGACAAATTAAGCAGCAGTGGATCAAAATTAATTGTTCACAAATGCCGAAGCATAAGAACAAAGCATTTCTTTAAAAAAACAAAATTCCATAAAAAGAAACTCTTGCCTTCATGAGAAACACGTGGCCCTATCTTGGAGGGTTTGGAGAGGGCTATCTAATCTTTATCTAGCGCAGATGTTAAAGAAACAACAAAGTCAAAATTGAAAAACCAATAGATAATTCACAACTACAATCTACAGTAAAAAATGAACCTCTACTACACACTATTGATTGATTTATCTTAAAATGCATCAAAACACAAATGAAATTATAAGAAAAAATTTACCATCCAACAATAACTTCTTTTGGATTCACTTTTTGGTGGGACAACAACATATTATGATGGTAAACGATATCCAAAGCAACTTGTAGTCATTTCAAAAGGAACTTAAGTTAAACTACAACATAATCAAAAGAGAATTGAAATACAAAAAGTCGAAGAAGCTCAAGTTCGTATTAGCTCCAACTTCTTCAATTGTTGATTCAAAATGTAAGTGGCTACATACAAAAAGCAGCTTAAATCTTTTCCTTCTTCTCTATTTGTGAAGCTTAGACACATGAACTTACATAAGTTCAAGCTTGTCAATAGCAAAAAAAATTCTTTAATTTAAGATTATTTCCTTGCTCATTAATTTAAGAACTCTTCTATTTTTCTGCTAAGCAAACTCAGTGGTTCAACCATTAACTAACTGTCTAAACCAACATTGAACACCCATATGTTCTGCTTCGGAGCAAAACCCTGTTCACAAATGGGCACATAGATGCATTTTGTATGCAAGACATAGTATGCAAAACATAACTATTCAACTATAGGCATGCAGTTTCATATTTTCAGTCTAATGGAAAAGCATCAATTACATGAATAATTATCAACCATGGCCTTCAGTAGTTTATGAGCAACAACTAGAAAATTTGTTCCCTTTTGTTTATTAGACTAGAAACAAAACTGACAAGGCCCCAAACTAACAAAATAATACAGAGACAGACAGACAACTTTGCACTCTGGAAATTCAGTGGTAAACCTAGATTGATTGTACTTAATCATCCAACACAAATGATGGAAAAAGAAAATACAGCGGTTTTAAAATTAACAATGATTAGATGCATTTACACATTAGAGACTTAATAATAACATCTAGGAGACAAAAGAAAAATTGCAGGATGCAAAAATTTTGTTTACTTCACTGCCTGCTATGCTCCCCAGCAATGAAAGGTTAGTTTGTGAAAGAATTTCAACTCACTCAGTTCTGCGCATCTTGACATTAATTGGAATTTCCTTGTAGGATTGAACCTTGTCAGCTGCTTGACGCTGGGGTCGAAAAGATGTTCTTCGTAATTCTTGAGTATTAGATCCATTGGCACTATCTGCTGCTTCAGATTCATCTTTTACTAAAGAGCCTGACAATGATGTTGAACCACATTCATGGAGAGGAGAAACAGAAAATCTAGTATCATTTTTCTGAATTAAGTCTTTGCCTTGTTCTAGTTCTTGTTCTTGGCATTTAAACCTAGCAGATTGCCGTCTTGAGCAAAGCCTATTGATACAAGCATTTCTTAGTTCCCAAACTCTTCTAAAATGCAAAAATTAAGTCACGTGAACTGTACGCAGAAATATGAAGGTCACTTAACCTCTTTTTATCAGTCTTCACTTTTGCTTGGGCTTGCTCGACATTAGTATGATCCAAAGTTTTACAGAGATCAAAAGAGGGAAAGAGTCAGTATGATAAAAGAGTTCATAAACTTTTCATTAGCAGGCCCGGCATGCTAGTTACGTTTAGATTTCCCCTTCCCCCTTTTATCAGCAAGTTTATTGTCCCATTATCCGCTGGAGATAATTTCCCAACCTCATCAGGTTTGATAGTTTCAACCTAAAGCAGTGAAAGAACAGTATAAATTCACAAAAGAAACTGATCAAAAAGAAAAAATCTATAAAGATTTACTTGGTATGGCGATGAAGTCAGTCACTTGATTACCTCGCTTCCATAAATTTGGCATAACGGAGCCGAGAAGCGTAACGATGACGCGCTCAGCTTGGTCAGGCCATCTCACATAGCAATCGCAGATATTAAAGATTACCAAAGGATGGACTTTTGCCAACAGGCTCGCCGACGATGGTGTAGGGTTGAATTGCAGGACAGTGTGGTCGCTCGCCGCCATTCTCCGATCTCAATCGAGCCACCAGATAGGCAGAGACTGCTCTAGGGTTTTTGGGGAGGGAGAATGGGATAGAGATTTTGTTACGTTTGTTTGTTAATTTTTAACTTTCTTATTTTAACCTTACGTATTTTTTCAAAAAAAAAAAAAAGGTTGTTTTCTTTTTCCTCTTTTTCTTTTATTTTTCTATGCTTTTTCTTTTCTTTGGCTTTTCTCTACCACGTCATCTATTGGCCCTACCACAAAGAAGCACAAGATTAACAAGTTTCTAACTCTGTAGCTATTTTTTTTATTGCTTTGTTTCATTTTTGTGGTTGAGGATTTGTATTTTTTGATAAGTATTGAAGAAAATAAGTTTCTATGCTTTTGTTTTTTGATTTTTTAAAATTTTTTGTTATGTTTTATTTGTTTTGATTATTTTTTGGATTTTAAATGTATTGATTAAGGGTTTTTTATTTTTTAATATAATGCACAACACAAGTTTAATTAAATGCTCCAAAAAAATAAATTTTTAATTTTCCATCAATTTTAACATTAATAGGTTTTGGATTTCAAATATATTTCTACTGGATTAGACAAAATGAAGATTAAAAAAATTCCATAATTTTAATTTGCAACCATAAATGTGGGTATATATATTGATATATATAATTACATATTATATATACTTTAACTAAATATAATAATATATATGTGCATTTATGGGTATATATTAATATATTTTGATGGATGTCAGTATATATTATATATATATATATTAACTAAAGAATAGCAGTATTTATGAGTATATGTCAATATTTATTGATATATACAAGTATATAGTGATATATGTGAATATATATAAGTATATAGTGATATATACAAGTATAAGTAATCAGCGACCCATTTAGCGACTAATTAGCGAGCAATTACTTTAAAATAGAAAATAAAATTAATTTCTCGGTAATTCATCGCAATATTCTCGCAAATTACCGATAATTCTGCGACTAACTATTTTTCTCTCAAATCAGCGAGCCATTTAGCGACCAATTAGCGACCAATTACTTTAAAATAGAAAATAAAATTAATTTCTCGCTAATTGGTCGCTATATTATCGCAAATTACCGATAATTCTGCGACTAACTATTTTTCTCGCAAATCAGCGAGCCATTTAGCGACCAATTACTTTAAAATAGAAAATAAAATTAATTTCTCGCTAATTGGTCGCTATATTCTCGCAAATTACCGATAATTCTGCGACTAACTATTTTTCTCGCAAATCAGCGAGCCATTTAGCGACTAATTAGCGACCAATTACTTTAAAATAGAAAATAAAATTAATTTCTTGCTAATTGGTCGCTATATTCTCGCAAATTACCGATAATTCTGCGACTAACTATTTTTCTCGCAAATCAGCGAGCCATTTAGCGACTAATTAGCGATCAATTACTTTAAAATAGAAAATAAAATTAATTTCTCGCTAATTGGTCGCTATATTCTCGCAAATTAACGATAATTCTGCGACTAATTATTTTTCTCGCAAATTAGCGAGCAATTTAGCGACTAATTAGCGACAAAAAACTTTCCAATAAAAAATAAACACATTCTTTGCTAATTTGTCGTAAATTAGTCGTAACGTCGTCGCTGATTGTTGGCGCCAAAATTTGCCGCAAAATTCAGCTACACATTCAGCGAGAAACGACCTTTTATCGCTATTCAGCGACAGATTCTACGACCACTTTTTTTGTCGTTAATCAGAGACACATTTAGCGACTCATTCAGCGACGGAATGTTGGAAAGATGCTTATCTTGATTCTTTGTCGTAAAGCTGTCGTTGATAAAGTCGCTAATCAGTGACGAAATAAGAGTTGTCACAGAATGCGTCGCTGATTGCGCTTTTTTTTGTAGTGTATTAACAATTAAATTACCAAATTAAACTAATTATGCTAATTTGAATTCTAAACAATCAATGATAACAATGTAGGATTAGGTTTTATTGGAGTTTTTCTTATAGGTTTAATTAATCTCTTTACAATTAATTTTACTATTCTAATATTAGATATCTAAGTATCACTAAATTCATCCACTTCTCTCTCAAGCAAGGGGAATGTAATTGAGAAAAATTTAAACCTCTATTCTTATGAGAGTTAAACAATACCCAATTCATACAAATAAGATACCATTCATAAATCTTTAAGAAATTATCCTATCTCTAAGACAATCACCTAAAGTTATTGATTCCACATTAAAAATCATATTTAACTCTCATATTTTATATGATTCAATAGATTTAACAATTGGTGGCCAATCAATTGCTAACAATCAAAATAAAATAAAAAAAATCCAAGATTTAAGAATTATCTTAATATATTTATATATAAATGAACAAACTCATCATCCAAACATCGAAATCCACCTAATACCACAAAGGGGATTAGTTATTCATGGAAAAATTAAACATAATGGCTAAAGGAATGTAAAAACTAAACAAAGAATCCATAACTTTATTAGGTGAATTTTTCTTTTCCAAGAATTTGATCTTAAAATTAAAGATAAGAAGGGAGCAGAAAATTTAGTAGCGGATTATCTTTCACGACTGGAGAAGCAAATAGACTAGGATATTATGCTTATTAATGAATCATTCCCTGATGAATCACTTTTCTCTATTAAAACTTATATCCCCTGGTATGTTGACTTTGTAAATTATTTGGAAGGTGGTGTCCTTCCCTTAGAACTGACTTATGCTAAACGTAATAATTTCTTACTGATGTTAAACATTGCATGTGGGAGGAACGTTTATTATTTAAACATTATGGGGATGAAATGATTCGTAGATGTGTCCCAGAAGAGGAGATGAAAAGTATTCTAGAATTCTATCATTGAAAGAATATGAAGATCATTCTAGCATATCTAAGACAATTGCTAAAACTTTACAATCTAGATTTTTCTGGCCAACTATGTATAAGGATGCCAAAACTTTTGTTCGATCATGTGATAGATGTCAACGGGTAGGAAATATTTCAAAAAGACAAGATATGCCACTTAACACAATCCTTGAAGTTGAATTGTTTGATGTTTGGGGAATTAACTTTATGGGACCATTTCCACCATCATTTAATGTTGTTTGGATGACACACTATAGGCTTATAGAACAACATATAAGACTCCGATTAGTATATCACCATAAAGACTTGTCTTTGGGAAGGCATACCATTTACTAGTTGAGTTATAACACAAGACATATTAGGCCATAAAACAACTGAACATGAATTTGAATAAGGCCGAACAAAAATATCTTTTGTAGTTGAGTGAATTAGATGAAATTAGGTTTCAAGCTTATGAGAATGCCAAAATTTATAAAGAAAGAACCAAGACATGGCATGATAAATTTATCAAATTTAAGCAATTCCATGAAGGACAATAAGTTTTTTTTGTACAATTTGAGATTAAAACTCTTTCATGTGAAGCTTAAGTCTCATTGGTCGGGACCCTTTAAAGTTATGAAGATCTATCCTTATGGTGCAGTAGATATACAAAATCAAAGAGCTGAAATCTTTAAAGTAAATGCAAATGATTGAAACCTTATTTTATTGGTGATCCAACAGACGTCGGGAGTGTCTATCACTTCAACATATGAACGTTCAACCAAAGCATGTCAATATATTGTCTATAAACTTAGCGCTTGATGGGAGGTAACCTAATTTATTTTCCATTTTGTTCTTTTTAAATCTTTGATTGATATTGTTTAAATTTTATTGTGTAAGCCATTTGAAGTACCAAATCACAAGAAATTTAAGGAATAAAAGTTGCCACGACCGTGGTATATCATCCCCAGGGTCGTGGGAATCAATTAGAAGATGTAAAAATGGAAATGAGGGAAAATTGTGAAGTTCTAGTAAAGAATTAAAACCCACAACTGTGGCTTTCCAAAGGGCCACGACCATAGGACTGCTGATGAATATGTCCAATAAGGAAGCATGACAAAATAAAAAGAGGCAGAAGCAAAACTAAACCCACGACCGTGGCACTCCAAGGCCTATGGCCGTAGGATTGAAGATGGATCTGCCAACAATAGAGCACGATGAATAGAAGCAGACCGAAAACTACAACTGTGGCCATCCAAGGGCCACGATCGTGGCTTTCCATGCAAACCTGCCTTTGACTAGTTAACATGAGCCTTACGACCGTGGCCTTTAAGGCCATGGTCATGGCACTCCAGACCTATATATTCATCTCATTTTCTCTCTCTACTCATTTTTTTCAAACCCTAGCAGCCCAAATTTGAAACCCACGACCTAAACCTCTTACCCCACTACCAAAACTCCAATGTTCACCTAATTTTCTTCAAATCTTCTTTAATTTCATCAAATTAAACACAAAATTTCCTAGAAGTAAAACCCTTGCCAAGAAATCAAAGGGTGACGAATCCAAAAGGAGGCGATAAGAGGTATCATCATCTTCATCAACACCTTCTCCACCTTTGTCTCCAACACCTCAACGACCAAATATATATTCAAAAATTCACTTCTGTGACGAAGAGCAACAAAAAAGGTACCATGACTTGAGTTCACGTAAAATTGCTCCTTCTAGATTTATGGAAATGTCATTAGAAAACTAAGATGGAATGATTTGTTACTCAAGATATTTACTTATTTGCAATGGATCCTATTTGCTAGCATATGTTACCCTACTTATACAGAACTGACTCTTTAATTTTTAAATAGTTTTCGGTTCATCCCACCGGATAGAAATGTTGCCCATAATGGGAAAGAAGAGTTTAGGTTGGCCAATCAAAATTATAATTGGCTAATAGTTGAATTTGGGGATGCTCTTGGACTAGTCGAATTGCAAGAAACTTATGGAAGAACTGAAGATTTTGATGAAAATGAAACATGGATTAGATTAGGTGGCATAAGAAGATTTAATAGTAAAATATCAAAAGCCTCTAATTTTATAAACCCATTCTACTGGTACTTCCATGTTGTTTTGGCAAATACAATTTTTGGGAGAGGGGAGAGCCAATGCACCGTTAATTATAAAGAATTACATTTCTTTTATTGTGCTATAGAAGAAAAAGTTTTTAATGTTAGTTACTGGTTTGCTAAAAGGTGTGAGGAAGTAGTTAAGCAGAGTGGTAAGATTATCATTATGGGGATGATTACAAAAATTGTTGAATATCTTAATATAAGTCTTGATCACCTTGCTCCTATTTTGGGTAAAACTATAATTGATATGGGTACCATTCTGGCTATGAGACTAGCAACAAAGAGAGGGAACCAGTATGTAGTTCTAGGACCACCAATTGCCAATATTAACATTGATGAGGAGGAATTATTTAAAGAGAAATGAGATTTTGAAGAACTAGCAAACCACCCACAACCTCCTCCACCTCCACCTTTTGAGGCCGGTCCATATACTCCACCACCGAACACATTTAATTTTATTGCTAACAAGCTTGATTCTTTTGAAAATGTGATGAACCATAGGAATGCAGCTTGGGAGCAGTGATTTGACAACATGGAGCAGTGATTTGGAGGAGTTGAGCATGAGGTGCGGACTATTTCCACTTAAATGACCGGACTCAGTGAGCAGTTCAATACCTTATTTGCTTAGTTCAGACTTTATAACCTACCACCGCAGTAGCCCCCTCCACCTGGTGATGATATTGATGTTGGAGACCACTAAGGACAGTGGTATTTCAAGTTTGGGAAACTTTTTCCTCAATTTATTGGTTTTACGAAACTTGTGGTACTTTAAATTTGTGGTACTTTGAATTTATGTTGTTTTATTATGCTTATTTTTGAATACTTATGGTCTTATTTTATATTATGTTTTGTTTAATTTATGGAATATTTATGGCTTGAAGTTCGAATAATTATTATATATTGAGTGTGGTTTAATATAATTATGTATATTTTTCTTTTAGAATTTATAAATATATTGTGATAAAAATAAATTAGAGTTACTTTAGATTTCTTATATGTTATTTTATATGTTAAAATTTTTTAATTAAAATTTTGAAATTTTAAAATCAAGATTTGGTAGAATAATAATACCTTATGGATTTTTAACCAAATGAGCTCTTCAAATTAACTAAAAGTGATTAGTTATTGAATTTTAGAATGAGTGTATATTCTTTTACATTATTATCTAGGCCTAAAATATGTTTAAAAGATCTTTTGAGGTGAAATTGAATCTTGCTAGTAAAAAGAAAAAATAATTTAGGCATTGTTTGTGGAACCAAATGATTATACCCTCCAATTTTAACATTGCCCCTAGTTATCTCTTTTGAGCCAAAAATATATCTTAATTTGAGTTTTTCTTTGATTTAATAACCCAATTAATTACCCTTTTCAAGGTTAATTATCTTTTAAAAATTTTCTCAAAAATAAAATTATTCATTTATGAGGGTAAAATATAGAAAGTTTACAATAGTAGACTCCTAAGTTTAAAGTTTGGGGGAATATATAAGTAAATATAAATATATGCTTATTTATAAGTAAATATAAATATATGCTTATTTGATTTTAAAAAGAAGAAGAAGAAAGAATAATAATAATAATCCCTTAGAGAAGAGTCAAGAAAAGAGCAAATATCCAAGAATCCTCTACACAAGCTACATGTAAGAGAAATTTTAGAAAGTTACTTAACCAATTTCATTTAAACCTTCTGTTAGCCCTCACCTTTATAGACTCCATTACAAGCCTATCAAAGTCCTTTTGATTTTCCTTGATTTATTATGGTCTATTAGTGGAGAAAGCTCAATTAAGCATGCTTATGAGACTATATTAAGTTTGCATCAAATTATCTAAAGTTTGATGATTGATTGCAATTAATTAAATTCTTGAGTAAAGGAGGTAAGAATGAAGCATGTAAAGTTATGAAGCTAAATTGCAACCTAAATTTTGAAGTTTAATTGTTAAATTATTGCATATAAACTCAACATATAAAGAAATATATAGTACTAAACTTCAATTGCTTGAGGACAAGCAATGATTTAAGTTTGGGGGAGTTTGATAGAGTAAAATTATGATCAATATTTTATATAATTCTAATCATGATTTTAATTATTTTTCAATTGAATTTGATGGATTTTGTTTGTTTGAGTTACTATTATATTATTTATGCTTGGAAGGGCAAAATTCAAGGTTTTTAATGATTAGTGGTGCAAAATTGAAGAAAAGTAAGCAAAAATGAAGAAAATACAAGTGTCACACCCATGGCCCTTCAAGGCCACGACCCTGGGGTGTAAATCGAGTCTGCCACATTAAAAAAATGAAGAAAAACAAAAGTTTCAGAAGCAAAATGAATGCCACGATTGTGGAATTGAATAGCCACGCCCGTGGGATTCATTTCCTTACTGCCTGAGCAAAGAAAAGGAAGAAAAGTCAGAGTTTGCAGCCTCCATTCAAAAGCCATGACTGTGGCATTCAAAGGGACACAACTGGGGCCCACTTAGCCACCATTTACACCTGGAAAATGGCTCAAAATAGTTCATTCCAACCCAGGCCATGACTGTGGAACCCATATGCCACAACCGTGGGGCTGAAATTTATGACTTTTAGTAGGAAAAGTTGAAATTTGAAGATTCAAATAGTTGTAATTTGTTGTGTTCATGCATTTGACAGCTTGCCACTATCAAGAAGCTTTCAAACACTCTATATAAACACTTTTCCTCTAAGGATTCAAGAATGAGTTTTAGATGGAAGTTAGATTAAGATAATAGACAAGAGAGAGTTTAAGATACAAGTGAGAGTTGTATTGAGTTTAGAATTTTATTATTTAAACTTTTATTAGCCAAATTTCAGTCTTTCTTTTGAAGAGTGAATTAGGGTTCAAAGAAGAAATTCAAGAATCCAAGTGGAATTCTTCTTTAATCATAAGAACTAGAATTTTACCTTTTCTTGTTATTTCAATTAATTATCCTTAATGTTTGTTATGATTTCATAACAAATATGAGGAACTAAACCTTATTTAGGGTTGACCCCTTATATTGAATCTATTATGGAATAACATATATTTATTTGATTTAGTTAAGTTCTACCTTTGATTATTTTGTTATCTTTGATCTTAATACTTTGATTACCTGACCAATAATTAATTGAATTGAGATATTGTGTGATGGAGCGAGAGTGGAAGTATAACATTCATCCTTAAAGATAACAGTCTTAAGGAAGTTTTTGAGATAAGGTTAAATCCTTAAAAGGTTGATTCAAGATTCTCATAAAACTTAATGAATTGATCCAATTACTTATGATCACGAGAATAGTCACAAGGATTAAATCAATATTAGTTTTAGTATTTGAGAGAGACTAAAGATTGATTTAGGAGATTCCAACAATTAATCGAAAGGAAAACTGAACTAAACCAATAATTTAGAAAATTCATAATAAATTAATAAAGGTGACTTAACCCTAAGCTTCATATTATTAGTTTTAATTTCAAGTAATTTATTTTATTTAAAGTTTAATTTAATCAATCAATTTTTCTTATCTAAATAATAATCAGTTTAATTGTTTGGTACTTAGAATAACCCTCCTCGTGGGAATGATACTCCACTTATCACTTTATTACTTATATGACTTGTGCACTTGTAGATAGCTAGGCTGGAGTCCTAATTTTTGGCGCTGTTGCCGGGGAGGAGATCATTTTAATATTAATAATATTAAACTGTTATTACTTTGGATTTTTATTTTCTATTTTAATTTCTTTACTTTTAATTGAAGAATTTTGTTTTGGTTTATATGCGAAGAAATTTGAATACAAAACTTGAGCCATATAATCTAAAAATTGAATGGTTTTGTAGGAAGAAGAAGAAAGAGGGGAAAGTAGAACAAACATTGGAAGAAACTTTAACAACAACTCTTAAAATTGAAGAATACAACTGACTCTTCTGATGAAGAACGAATCATGGAGGATCCACAAAATATGACTCTTAAGTAATATGCTATGCCCTCTGCTCAACCAAGATCTAGCATAGCTAAACCACCTGTGCAAGCCAACACTTTTGATCTTAAGCCAGCACTTATTAATTAGTCGCAGCTTTTCTTATAAAATATTTTCCATCAGCAAAAATGGAAAAATTGAGAAATAATATCACAAGCTTTATTCAACTTGATGGAGAAAATTTATATGAAACTTGGAAATATTTCAAAAACGTACAAAGAAAGTGTCCACACCATGGAGTACCTGAAAGACTTTTTATTCAAACTTTTTATAATGGTCTTCATCCAAATATCAAAGGCACAATTGATGTAGCAGGGGTGGTGCAATTATGAACAAAACTCCTTCAGAAGCTAATGATTTGATTGATGAAATGGCAGCAAATAACTATCACTGAACTTTCAGAATGAGGTATGCACAAAAGAGTCGCAGGTGCATAAAATTGAGCAGAAAATTGAATGTCTTGACACAAAATAAAAATCCTGAAACTCAAGTATGTCGAATTGCGGGCTCACTCAATACTCGCAATCAAGGAGCTCTTCCTAGCCAAATGGAGGTTAATCCAAGGGAACATTGCAAAGCTGTTACTTTGAGAAGTGGCTTACAACTTAAAGATCTTTAACCACACAAAACTCCAGACTTAGATAAGGAAAAGGAGAAGGAAAAAGAAGAGGAAATTAAAGAACAGGAAGCACCAAAAGAAACTGCTAAACCTTATGTGCCTCCGATTTCTTTTCCTCAACGATTAAAGAAATAAAAAAATTAGATAAGCAATATGAAAAATTTTTAGAAGTTTTTAAACAACTTCACATTAATATTCCTTTTGCAGAAGCTCACAAATGCCAAGATATGTGAAGTTTCTTATAGAATTGCTTTCTAATAAAAGAAAACTGGAGGACAACACAAAAATTGCACTAATAGAAGAATGCAGTGCGATGATTCAAAATAAACTTCCATCAAAATTAAAAGATCCAGGGAGTTTTTCTATACCTTGTACTATTGGTGAAGTTGATTTTCATAAATCATTATGTGTTTTAGGAGCTAGTGTTAGTCTAATACCTAGTTCTATTTGCAGAAAACTTGGCTTCACACAACTACAACCAACAAAAATGTCTCTTCAGTTAGTTGATCGTTCAATAAAATATCATGTTAGAATAGTTGAAGATGTTCTAGTAAAAGTGGATAAACTCTACATTCCATTAGATTTTGTAATTCTTGAAATGGACAAGGATGTTAAAATTCTACTTATTTTAGGAAGGCCATTCTTGGCTATAGCAGGAGCTATGATCAATGTTCGAGGAGAAAAGCTTACATTTCAAGTAGGAGAGGAGAAAGTGGAATTTAACTTGACAAAAGCAGTTAAACATCCATGATTTCTTGATGATTGCTTTCTAATTGATGTTATTGATGAATGTGTGCAGCAAACATGTGAAAAAATAGTTGATGATTCTTTGAAAACATGTCTTGCACAAAGCTCTACATCAGACGATGAAAATAAGGAAGTAGTTGCTTAAGCTTCAGAATTACAACAAATTCCACTCATGTACTTTCAGAAATTTGAATCTCTTGGAAAAGGTAAAATCCTATTGCCTCCTTCTATTGAAAAGGCACCTAAATTAGAATAAAACCTCGTCCAAATCATCTTAGGTATGTGTATCTTGAATCCAATAATACTTTGCCTATTATTGTCAATGTTAATTTGTCTGAAATTTAATTAAGTCAAACCTTAGATTTGATCAGAAAATTTAAGAAGGCAATAGGTTGGACTATATCTGATATTAAAAGAATTAGCCCTTTAATATGTATGCATAGGATATTATTGGAAGAAAATTCTAAACCTATGATAGACCAACAGAGAAGATTAAATTCAAATATAAAAGAGGTAGTGAAAGCAGAAGTGATTAAGCTCTTAGATGCATAAATAATTTATCCCATTTCTAATATTTCTTGGGTAAGTCAAGTACATGTAGTTCCAAAGAAAGGAGGCATGACTATGGTAACAAATGAAAATAATGAATTAATTCCTTCAATGACAGTCACTGGATGGCGTGTTTGCATAGACTATAGGAAATTGAACAAAGCTACTCACAAGGATCACTTTCCTTTACCATTCATTGATCAAATGCTTGAAAGACTTGTAGGTAATGCTTATTTTTGTTTATTAGGTGGATATTCATGTTATTTTCAAATTCCTATAGCGCCAGAAGATCAAGAGAAGATAGCGTTCACATGTCCATATGGCACTTTTGCTTATCGTGGAATGCCCTTTGGACTTTGCAATGCACCATCAACCTTCCAAAGATGCATGATGGCCATATTTTCAGATATTGTGGAATTAATTGTTAAAATTTTTATGGATGATTTTACTGTTTATGGTATCACTTTTGATACTTGTATACAACATTTAGAACAGGTACTTAAATGATGTAAGGAAATGAATCTTGTTCTTAATCAGGAGAAATGTCATTTCATGGTAGAAGAAGGCATTATTCTTGGACATAAAGTTTCTAAAAGAGGAATTGAAGTGGATAGAGCAAAGATAAAAGTTATTGAATGGCTACCACCATCAACCAATATTAAGGGAGTTCATAGTTTTTTAGGACATGCAAGGTTTTATAAGAGTTTTATAAAAGATTTTTCAAAAATTGCTAAACCCTTGTGTGAATTATTAAATAAGGATGTTGTTTTTAATTTTTCTAATGAATGTTTAATTGCCTTTAATAGGTTAAAAGTGTTACTTATGACAACTCTTATTATTTTACCATCATATTGGTCTATACCATTCGAGCTCATCTATGATGCTAGTGACTATGCCATTGGAGTTATATTGAGTGAAAAGAAAGATAAGGAAAGTCATTTTATTTATTATGCAAGTTGAACCCTTAATGATACTCTATTAAAACTTATATCCCCAAGTATGCTGACTTTGTAAATTATTTCGCAGGTGATGTCCTTCCATCAAAACTGACATATGCTCAATGAAAGAAATTTCTTGTTAATGTTAAACATTACATGTGGGAGGAACCTTTATGATTTAAATATTGTGGGGATAGAATGATTCATAGATGTGTCCCAGAAGAGGAGATGAAAAGTATTCTAGAATTTTGTCATTCAAAAGAATGTGGAGGTCATTCTAGCACATCTAAGACAATTGCTAAAATTTGATAATTTAGATTTTTCTGGCCAACTATGTATAAGGGTGCCATAACTTTTGTTCGGTCATGTGATAGATATCAATGGGTAGGCAATATTTCAAAAAGAAAAGATATGCCACTTAACACAATCCTTGAAGTTGAATTATTTGATGTTTGGGGAATTGACTTTATGAGACTATTTCTACCATCATTTAATAATTAATACATTTTAGTGGCTATAGATTATGTTTCAAAATGGGAGGAAACATTAGCAAGTCCAACAAATAATTCAAAGGTTGTAACTAAGTTTGTCAAAAAGAACATTTTCACTAGATTTGGAGTTCCTATGGCTATAATTAGTGATGGAGGTACTCATTTTTGTAATAAGAGTTTTGTATCTATTTTTAGGAAATATAGAGTACATTATAAGATGACAACACCTTATCACGTTCAAACTAGTGGACAAGTGAAAATCTCTAATAGGAAACTTAAATGGATTTTGGAGAAAATGGTAAGTAATTTAAGGAAAGATTGGTCAACTAAGTTGGATGATGCACTTTGGGCTTATAGAATAACATATAAGACTCCAATTGGTATGTCACCATATAGACTTGTCTTTGAGAAAGTATGTCATTTACCAGTTGAGTTAGAACATAAGACATATTGGGCATAAAACAACTGAATATGGATTTGAATAAGGCCGGACTAAAACATCTTTTGCAGTTGAGTGAATTAGATGAAATTAGGTTTCAAGATTATGAGAATGCCAAAATTTATAAAGAAAGAACCAAGACATGGCATGATAAATTTATCAAATTTAAGCAATTCCATGAAAGACAACAAGTTTCATTGTACATTTTGAGATTAAAACTTTTTCCTGTAAAGCTTAAGTCTCGTTGGTCGAGACTTTTTAAAGTTCTAAAGATCTATCCTTACAGTGCAGTAGATATACAAAATCAAAGAGGTGAAATCCTCAAAGTAAATGGCCAACGATTGAGACCTTATTTTATTGGTGATCCAATAGACGTCGGGAATATCTATCACTTCAGCATATGAATGTTTAACCAGAGCATGTCGAGAAATCGACTATAAACTTAGCACTTGTTGGGAGGCAACCCGATTTCTTTTCCATTTTGTTCTTTTTAATTGATTTTCTTTTTAAATCTTTGATTGATGTTGTTTAAATTTTGTTGTGTAGGCCATTTGAAGTACTAAATCATAAAAAATAAAGTTCACATTCTCTAAATAAAATAAATTATAGTGAAAGTCAATAGGGTCGAATCCATAGAAAATTAACTACTTATTTAAATCTCCTTTGAAAACCAAAATAAGAACAATTAAAATTAAAAAGGAGGGATTTATAAATTAAGAACTAAAATTAAATTAAACTGAAAATTAAACTAATAAATTCAAGAACAATAAAACTAAATTGGAAAAATAACAATGGGAAATATTTCGGTTGAAAGGAATAATCTTGGTTTCAATTTTTAGATCTGATCATTGATATAAAAATAATTTTCTTTAATGATCCAGTAAATTAGTTCTAGTAAACCGAACATCAGCATTGGTCAATTCTTCTTTAGATGATAAATTAGTTAGGAAACGATCTCTAACTAACCTTTCTTATTGAATAACCTTATAGGGATACCCTTTACGAATTAATCCACTAATAGCTTTATGATGTAGAAGGACCTAATTCTATTCAATAAATTTTACCGCAAAATTTATTTAAATTAGATTGCGTATCTCCTTAGCAGTATGCCTAATTGCCACAAGTATCAAAATCTTAAGAATAATTATGGATTCTAAGTTTGGAATAGTGATATATTATTCAACTAATTAAGCAATGAACCATAATGCTTAATTAGCAAAATAATAATAAAATTGAGCTACAGAAGATACATAAATACTGAAATTAAAGAAAATAAGTGATTAAATCTCATAAATATTGGCGAATTGAAAACCTTAATTACCTTTCAACTGAGTAAGAATTATTTACATATGATTGAATGAAAGAAAACTTGAAATAAAATAAAAGAAAAACAATGGACAGAAGTCTGGACTCAAGTCCTCAACCAAATTCATCTAGGGTTGCTGCCCATATGTTCTATTTATAGCTCCTAAATTAAAATCTTACTCTAACTATAATAAAAGTTTACTATTTAAAGTCTAATTAGAAAAATAAAATACAGATAATAGAAATTAATAGTTATTAAAATTCCTAAATACTATTTACTTAATTTGGAAATAAATAAATCATTGTGTCTCTACAAATAAGTCAAAGTCTTTGGTTGTCACAAACTTTCTTCTAGCATTAAGGGGTACAAGCTTTGCCCAAGGGTTACATCTAAGACTTTTTCCAACAACTTTTCACCACTTTTTTTCTTCAATTAGCTTCTTTTCTTTCTCAAGCTATAACCTATGCAGAAATGTCTCAATATCAGTAAAATCTCATAATATTATACTAAATTATCCTTGGAAATATTAGCAAATTCTGCTCACTATCAAACTTTAGGCTGTAATTAAGTCACATACTTATTCTTTGGAAGATTTTGCTAGGAAATTGACTTACTAGTTGATATTCAATTGTTGATCATGGTTCGCTTTTACATTTTGGACACTTCTTCAGATACACTCCCTATCAAGATTATTATGGCAATGATTCTTTTATGTTCACTATATCAGATGTAAATGGCAATCTTGCTTTTACTTCTCTATATATATTTTTGTTCTTTGTACATATTCCTATTCTCAACATCCTTCCCTAGTTTAGTTTATTTCTAGATCAACTGAAAGCAATTGAGAACATTATAACCCAAGATTTTTATAATTCTCATTTACCACTAGATTTAATTTTATTTATGATTAGTGTTTTGAATATTTATTTAATCTAATGTTTCACCAGGAAAATTTTCTTTCTTGATCATTTCAGTGGTTTTTCAGGGCTTGAGATAAGATATTCTGATCTTTTCAAGAACATTTATGTCACTCTCAATGCACTCTGGGACAATATTGTTGCCTCCTATACTGGTGCAAGTTTGGCAATTGATTAGGGGAGAATTTTCTGTTAAGAGAGAAGATGATGATGCTAAGAGTTTGATCTTGGAGGGCTGTGTGAATGCAATCAATCTAGCCCTTCAGTCACTTTAGTATTTTGAGTATAATCACTGGCCTAGTAGCTCAGTTATCACTTGTCTCATAATGTAGGGTATTAGAAGTTCAAAAGCTATTCCTCTCTAAAATTAAAAGGATTCATGAATCTTAGTTTTGCTTCATGATATAGTCAACATTCTTTATTGAAGAGCCTTTTTTTGTAGAATGACAAAAAATTTTCCTAGAATCTATCAATTTTATTCAGAGGATAATACTGTTAGAAATTTAAAACACTAAAAAAAGCATAACACAACATATATGGGCAAAGAAACTAAAAGATAAAAACTACACAGAAAGGGTTCGCCATTTTCCATTTGATTAAGCTTGAATATATACAAATAATTTTCTTTTTCTTTACAGTAATCAATACCACTTCCCTTGAAACATAGGAGTTTGTCTCTAACTTTACTCCTTAAGTTAAGCTTTACCATAAGCTACTTTTAGAGTTCCAAAATAATTACATAAACAAAATTTAACAAAATCAAAAGGACACCTAAATCTTCAACACTTTATGTCACTTATTGTCATGTGCAAGGACTATCCTTGACACAAGTGCTTGAACATACTCCCAACTTTCTTCTTAAAGTTTCAAATCTTCTTTCTGTAAGGCTTTTGTTAAGATATCATCAATCTATTCCTCTGAGCTACAATATTAAAGCTATATCTCTCCTTCCTTTTGTGCTTGTCTTAAAAAATAATACTTTTATCTTGACATGCTTTTATCTTTTCATGAAAGACATATTTTTTCCTATGGCAATGGTTGATTTGTTGCCACGAACAACTTATGTTGAATTGTAACACCCTTATACCCTATATACGTACAATACATATTTCTAGCATATGTAAAATACGCATATATGGTACAAAAATGTCACCGACCGGTTTAATAATTTTTTTTTTCACATTTCAAATTTAGAGAACTCTTCGGCTCTACCAAAACATCCATGTCACCTGCGCGATGAATTACAATCGCCCTAAGCCGAAGCCTAGTGGTACAAACTTTGATAATAATAAAAATATAAAGTAATGCCAATGTAAAATGCTTATGAACATCACATCATTTCATTTTCTCATACTCTTCAATTATTTCACAATCCACAATTCGCATATAAACAAACACAAACATGGGCCCAAAGACAACTAATATGCTATTCAAATTCTAGAGTTACTGTTTCGGTCTATAATAGCACCATGTGTCTAGCCCCGTAGGCAATATATCAATGGAATATTCCAACTAGGCAAGAGCTTACGACCCAGTCTTTTCACTCATCCTAGCTTTAAATATTTATTTTTTAGGCTTACGACCCGATCTTTTCACCTCAAAAATATTTTCACAATGACACCCAGTGTCTAACCCGTAGGCAATCATAGGCATGCTGCCAAACACAGAACTCTAAAAATAGAATAACATACTAGACACATAATATTATTCATATTTCTCATTATTAATCTCTTTCTCATTTTCACATATTCAATCTAGGCACATTGCCTTATTTTCACATTTTTTTCTCACTTTTCTCATTTTTCACATCTTTCTCATTTTTCTCACTTTTCTCATTTTTTTTCTCATTTATATCAATATCAATTCATTTTATCATGTTTACATATATCTCGTTTTATTATACCACATTTTTGCTTTCACAACACATTACCCAATTACTTTGGGTATTTCCACATAATACACATATTATTCATATTTTACACAATTTAGCCATTATCAATGGCTTTTCACAATGCATTTAACACATATATGACATTACAAATGTCATAGCACATAATACATACATAACTAATGTATTAAGTAGCTTAACATATTTTCTAACAAAAATGTGTTAAGCCCAAATGACATACAAACATAACCAATATATATTCAAAGTTTGTACTTACCTCAAATAGCAACCAAAATAATCTTAAAACTCTCACCAACCTTCTCTTCCAAGTTGCCCTTCAACACTTGGATCGGCCAAGCTACTTCCTCTCAATGCCTATATCAAATGTGATCATAAATAATCATTTAATATTACATTCTAAGGCATTATCAACATCAAACCTTAATTTAACAACACTCCTACAAAATTTTAAAAATTAAGTCTTCCCTTACTTTAACTTAGAAAATCCATATTAACCCATTAAATTATTATTTTGAGTTTATTTATATCATTACAAACATATTTTAACATGTTTAAACCAATTACATTAATTAACCACATGCTTATGTTCAAAACCCTAAAATGTCATAACCTTCACCATTGAAGGATCTCCATTCCAACTCAATCCAATTATCATTTCAATCTTATTTCCACTACTTATATCATTAAATAACATGATTTAAGCATTAAAATCAAACAATTAATCATTCTTTGAAAATTCACTACCAAATATTTTATACTCATATCAAACTCATACTAACTCATACCAATAAAAATACACTAACACCAAGCTCATACTAACTCATACCAATAATTTTACACTCATACCAAACTCATACTAACTCATACCAAACATTTTATACTCATACCAACTCATACTAACTCACATCAATAATTTTACACTCATATCTAACTCATACCAATAACTTTACACTCATACCAAACTCATACTGACTCATACCAAACATTTTATACTCATACCAAACTCATACTAACTCATATCAATAAAAATACACTTGTAGACCCTTAATTTTTGACCCAATCCGATCCAATATGCTTTATTTAGTCCAAAATGATTTTTGTTGTTTAATTGGTCCAAAATAATTTTAATTAAATAATTTTTACCTTAGTATCTAATTTTTATTAATAAAAAATGAAAAAAAATAAATAAAAATAAAAATAAAAATCGGAGTCGAAAAAAAATCAGCAGCTCACCCGTCGGCCCGGTCGAGTTATTTCGCCCGCAGGAAATTCCTGCGGGCAAAATAACTTCCCGCAGGAAATTCCTGCAGGCGAAATTTTCGCCCGCAGGAATTTCCTGCGGGTTGGCACGCCCATGGGCCCGGCAGCACAGTTTTTGCCAGCGCAAAATTTTTCAACGCAATTTTTTGAATCCTAATCCGATTAGGTTTTAATTTCTTTTTTTTTATTAATATTACTTACCTTAATTAATTAGGAATAAACAACCTAAAAACCACTATAAATAAGGACCATTAGAATCAAAGAAGGGAGAGGAAAAAATTGGCAGTGGCTTGATTTTTGAAACCAAATCAAGGAAGGAAAAGGAAAAACTCAATTCAATTGATATTTAAAGCAGCAGTAGCACGATTTAATCAATTCAAAGGCAACCAAGGCTTGTTTTTGGAGCTAGTTCATCCAAGAAAAGTTATTTTTTGGAGAGTCAACAAAAGAAGGTATGTAAAAATCTTTTTGATTTATGTTTTACAGTAGCTAGGTTATAAAATTTTAGTTTTTTAAATAAAAAATCTTAGAGCTTTAACTTAATTTTTCCAAGATTAGAACATTAAAAACGTGACTTTCTTTTCTAAAAGGACTCAAAATTGTTATTTTTTCTTCTTAAAAATCTTTAAACTTTAATTGAACATATTTTTCAACAAAACCAAAATAAAATTCTGTTTCTTTTAAGATTTTAAAGTAGGTTCTATTTCATTCAAAAAGCCTTAAAAAACATCTTTTCTACTTATAAAAACTTCAATCCATTTGTTTAAATTCATAAAACTTCATAAAATATCAAATTAATTTCTAAAACCCTTTAAATAATTCATTACCCGTGAATCCTAAATTTCAAGCCTAAATCCAAAATTCAACTTTTAAACCTAAAATAATGAACCCTAACCCTTTTAAAACCTTAAACCCTAATTTTTATGAACCCTAATCCTTTTAAAACATAAAAAACATAAAAAGTCAAAAAGTCACAGTAGCTTAATTCACTATTTAAAAATCATGAATTAAAAAGTATTTTAAAGTGTCCAAAAACCCTAGTTTCATGATTTCATCATTCAAACCTTAATTTGTTTAATCAAAGAGTCTTACCAATCTTTTAAAACATAAAACTCTAATCTATTTTAATTTCCTAAAAAGTCACAGTAGCTTAATTTTAGAATTTCCAAAATCTTAACACATGAGATAAAAACCCTAAATGGAAATAGTAGCTATACTTGAACTTTTATTTGCTTTATTCAATTCCATACTTGCTTATGATTTGATTCTTATGCTTTAATTCAATACTTGATTTATTTAATTTATCATGGATGGATGTTTATTTTATATCTTGATGTTTAAATACTTTTAATGGATGATTATTTACTTTTATCAATCAATTTAGACTTCCAAAAGTTGTAAGAGGTATGTTTCCACTTGGTGGGTACCTCATTAGTTAAACATCATGTAATTTAATTTTCTTTTCTATTTTAGAACTTATGTAAAGGGCATGTTTCTACCTTTTGGTGGGTGTCCTATCTAGGCATGTGATGTAAGGACATATTTCCATCCATGGATGGGTGTCCATTTATTTGTTTTGTTTTGTTTGGACATTGCTTTGATTTTAATATATTGATGCTTTCTTTTAATTGTGTGTAGTATGGATAATGTTAGTATACTTAAGAATTTTATAATATTAAGACCTGAAAAGAAGGCCGGTTCCAATGAACCGGGAGTTGTGGGGGTGCTGGGCCATTTCTCACTTTCCCTACACGTACCCAACTTTCCGAACCCATTAGGGGGTTGGGGATTCCTTAGAAATCGAGTCATCCACCCCTTTCTTTTTTCCCGGCCCATCCGGGTGGCGACTCCATTTTCTCCAGACTTAGGTCCGTGTTCTCTAAGGGCCCGAGCCTAAATAGTGCTGAAGTCGCAAGAACCATTCCACCGGGAGTGGGGGCAAAAATCCCCGCTCACAACACTCATACCAAACTCATACTAACTCATACCAATAATTTTACACTCATACCAAACTAATACTAACTCATACCAAAATCATACTAACTCATACCAAATATTTTATACCCATACCAAACTCATACAAACTCATACTAACTCATACCAATAATTTTATACTCATACCAAACTCATGCTAACTCATATCAATAAAAATATACTCATATCAAACTCATACTTACTCATACCAAACATTTTATACTCATACCAAACTCATACTAACTCATACCAATAAAAATACACTCATACCAAACAAATACTAACTCATACCAATAATTTTACACTCATACCAAACAAATACTAACTCATACCAATAATTTTACACTCATACCAAACTCATACTAACTCATACCAAACATTTTATACTCATACCAAACTCATACTAACTCATACCAATAAAAATACACTCATACCAAACTCATACTAACTCATACCAATAATTATACAATCATACCAAACTCATACTAACTCATACCAAACATTTTATACTCATACCAAACTCATATTAACTCATACCAAACTCATACTAACTCATACCAATAAAAATACACTCATATCAAACTCATACTAACTCATACCAAACATTTTATACTCATATCAAACTCATACTAACTCATACTAAACTCATAATAACTCACATCAATAATTTTACACTCATACCAAACTCATACTAACTCATACCAATAAAAATATACTCATACCAAACTCATACTAACTCATATCAATAAAAATACACTCATACCAAACTCATACTAACTCATACAAAAATCATAAAACTCACATCAATAATTTTACACTCATATCGAACTCATAGTAACTCATACCAATAAAAAAATACTCATACCAAACAGATACTAACTCGTATAAAAAAATATAAATACCAAAGTCATACTAACGTATATCATTAAAAATAATCTCGTATCAATAACATAATAAAATTGACCTTAGAAATTTGTCCGCGCCAACAATCTCAATTTGTAAGAAATTATCAACTTATTTTGAAGTCTGGATCATTTTGCATGAAATCAATATTACAAATATCAAATTCATTGAACAAATAATTCTCGAATGTGAAGATGAATATTGTTTCTATTTGTTATCCGTCGATACTCCTGAGCCACTGTGCAAACGAATGGAATTTTGGCAAGTAGATCTATTGCACCCACACTCGCGACAGCGGCTGCACCTCGGATAAGTTTTATCCTCACCTAGTGAAGAAATTCTGCATTTTTTTCTCCGCCCAGTTGAGGTGCGCACATCTGGAGGTAAAAGAGTGATGGTGCGAATGTGATCTGGGATAGACCAATCACTGATATGAGGAATTGAGTTTATGACTTCTTTGTATGTTTGAAACCAATACTCACGCGAGTAATATAGAGAACACAACTCATAAGTGTCATAGCTGTTATTTCTAATAACCACAAGAGCATGAACTCATGAGATTTGATCTAACTGAAACTTCCTGCAACAACAAGTTCTCTTATCCATGCCAATAACATAATTTTTATCAATGTCCCTGTTGTCCCAAGATGGCAACCAAGAGGGGGGGGGGTGAATTGGTTTCGTCAAGAAATAATGACAATTTAAAAAACTCAACAAACAAGAAATGCAGAATAGAGAGTTGGTTGAGTAATGGAGGAAGGTAAGAACACACAAGATTTATAGTGGTTCGGATTTACTTCAATCCTACATCCACTTCCTTAACAACTTGTTAAGGTTCCACTAGTCTTTGAAGTTTTCACAAGCTCACTTCCAACTTTACAAGTGTTTTTCTTAGGCTCACACTTACAACCCAAACAAGAGTTTTACAAGGCTCACTCTCTCAACCTAAGTGTTTCCCAAGCTTACACTCAAACTTATACAATGGTGTTTTCAATGCTAACACCTAACATTCATAACAATTCAAATACAAGTTTAAGCAAAAGGAAATTTGTTGCTTGGCTATGAAAATCTTTTCTTAATAATGTTATATCTTTGTTTTCTCATGGAAACATTGTATTTATAGCCAATGTGGTCTTACTAGCCGTTATTGCTGTTTAGAATAAAGTCTTGGCAGATTAGACCTTCTTTACTTAAACTGTCCGAAGCACTTAGCGGTCGCCCTTCATACAAGGATGGTCGCGCTCATGCTTCACGCGGTCGTCCTTTTAACCAAAGACGGTCGCTACTTTTGAAAAAGTTCAACGGTCGAATTTTAGTGCTCTACAGCTGGAATCTTGCCCATGATGTTTTTGTCGGACCGTTTCTTGCCCATGCTGTGTTTGTCGGGACGGTCGCGCCAAGCATAGGTGCGGTCGCCCTTTTTGAATATTGAAGTGGGTTTACAACGGTCATGTCACGTGTCACTTTCTGACAGAGCAAAAGAGATGTCCGCCATAATTTGAATCTTCGCGGTCGCCCTTGGTAGGTTTTCGCGGTCGAACTCACATTCTCGCGTCGAACTTCTGGACGCACCTGAGGACGCGAACACTACTGTCTCTTTGAGCAATTTCTTCTTGAATTGTTGGGCGGTCGCGACTCTGAATGGGGCGGTCGCTAAAGTGGTAAGCGAGGTCGAATCATTCACCGTTCTTGTCACCGCGAACCTTACTGTGATTGTAATAATTTAAGTTCCTTGAGTAGCGGTCGGGCAAATATTAGGGCGGTCGCGACTATGGTCGAACTTCTGACCGCGAAACCTACTGTGACAAGGTTTCATTCTGTAATTGCATGGAGCGGTCGTATTCAGTTGAGGTGCGACCGCTATACTTATTCTGTTCACCTTTAATTGAAGCAACCTAATCCTGCAACAAGCTTTCTCAAACACAAGTTAAAATAGATCATCCATTTGAGTTGTCAAGGATCAAAATTAAGATCATTTGTCTAACAATCTCCCCCATTTTGACTTTGACAATTCAAATGGAATGATGCTCCCCCTTAACATATGCAACAATCATGGTTAAGAGCATTGTGAATGTATTATGAGATGTATCTTTCAACATATGTTATTGTTTGATGCAAACATTCCCCCATAAACATTTTTTCACTTTATTTGCAAATGTTCAACAAATTTTCATAGTTGTTCAAATGTTCAACAAATTGTAACAAATTGTTCTTGTTTGTTCTTGTTTTCCCATTATGTTTTCCCATTATTGTATTTTCATTCCATTTTGATATTTTCTCCCCCATTGTCAGAGGCAAAATGAAACAAATGTTAAAAACAAATGAAACAATGAAAGGGAATATAAACATTAAAGTGAAGGAAAGTACAAGACATGAAACATAAGCAGTAAACATATGAAAATGCAAACAAAAACAAATTAAAGCTAAGCTTATTCTGAGTCATCATCTATGTCTAACTCTTCTTCAACTAAAGGAGCTTTCCCTTTATCTTGAGGTGCAACAGAGGCAGAGCTAGTGCTAATGGACTCTTCTCCTTCAGCAATGCTTTGGGTGTGATCACTTATATCCCAATCTTCAAGATTGCATTGAGGCAAGTCCAATTTGCCTTGCATGTCATAAAGATCATGGTGCATGTGGGATATAAGGTCTATCCTCTTGTTTAAGTGCTGGAATCTCTTGGAAACACTTTTCTTGAACTTAGTGAGTTTCCTGGAGAGAGTTTTGATAGCTTGGAGGATGAGTTGTGTGCAGGATGAAGCAGTTTCATGAGCAGCTTTTGATGAAGCAGCTTTTGAAGGTAGTTCTACTGCAACTTCTACAGAATCTCCCTCTTCCTCAATTGTATACCTTGGCCTTTTCTTTTGTTTATCCATAACTCCTTTCTTGCCATAGCAGTATACATATGACCCTTCTATCTTCCTTACACAACCAGCATGCTCTAAGTAATCCATTGTGATAGCATTGGAGGCTAGAGTGAAAGGGTTCCTCAAAGTGGCTAAGTTCAAATCATTCAGAAGGTTTAGGTGCCTAGCTATTTGAGTAACTTGAGAGGATAGGAAGAAGGTACCAGTTCTTGTAACAGCATGATGATAAAAGGTATCAATCAAGAACTTGGTTGTGTTCATTTTGATGTTGTGGGTGAAAGCATAGAGAAAGATAAGGTCTCTCTTGGTTACTTTCTCATTCCCATCTGCTCTTTGGTGAATGGTATAGGTGATAATCCTATGGAGCATCCAGTGGGTGAGAGATTTGATGTGCCTGGCTTTAGATTCCTTTTCAAAGGAAGTTTCAATGGAAATTTCTCGCCAGAAATCAGAAAGGGTTGGGTTTGAGAAGATTTGGTCATTGTAGGAGGTTATACCTTCAGAAGGGAAGTTCCAAATTCTGCCAAAATCTTCAAGGGTTAAGAATTGATACTGATCAAAGAGTTTGAACCTAACCCCATACCACCCTAGTGCAGAGTTTGCACTCTTCTCTATCTGGAATGACATTAGAAACTCCTTACTTAGACTAGAGTAACCTACCTCTTCTGGAAAGACAAAATTTCTCCATCCAAGGACATCCAACAATCCTTCAATTTCGTCCTTGATGCCCAAGGCAGACAGCATCCCACCAAAAGGTGATTTGGTGCCTTCAACCTTCTTCTTCTTTAGCATGGCATACCTAATGTCTTCCTCAGTGGTTTGGTGATGAGGTTTGTGAATTTTCTCACCCCTTTTTGACTGTGGAGGAGATGGAGGTTCAACAACAGGTTCTCTAATGGTGATTCCTGGAACTCTCTTAGCTTGACCCTTAATTTTGGAAGTGGTTTTTCTTTTGGGAGCCATTAGATTAGAAAGAGTAGAAGTAAACTGGAAAACAGAGGGTGATTAAGATGTAGAAGTTTTTTAGGGTTTCAGAAGTAAGTTTGTGTGCTTTGATAGGCAAAATATCAGATAAACTGTTGCAAAACACTTTTAAATAGATGAAGTAAAGAAAATAGCCGTTTATGACTGTTGAGAGTTAAGAGTTGCGACCTGTCACACAGCCAACGGTTATAAATTTTCGAGCAGAGTGTACAGGGTGCGGTCGCAGATTTAACAAGGTGCGATCGCGAAATGGTGTACACGACCATTATTATGATCAGTACGCTCACGAGTGAAGAAAACATCTGTAACGGTCGAAACTATTCAAATTGGTGCGATCGCGCACAAATTTTCTCGACCGCGCTCAGAGATTTTTATTGAATGAAACTAGCAGACGAAGTAGCGAGCGCGAAAGAACACTGGAGCGACCGCTACATACTCAAAAATAAAAGATTCAAGGAAAGATGGAAGATATTCTAAGTGTGTTAAGAAAAATTAATTTCATGCACATAGAAACTTTATTTTAAGGCAAAAAATTCTAATTAACTCAAAGTGATTCCATCAATCATTCCTAAATTGAGTTTGATGAAGTTAAGTCTATCTTCATTCAAGGGTTTTGTAAAGACATCAGCAAGTTGATTTTCTGTATCTATGAATTCTAAGGTTATATTCTGATTTTATACATTTTCTCTTAAGAAATGATGTCTAATATCTATGTGTTTGGATCTAGAATGTTGGATAGGATTCTTAGACAAATTGATAGCACTAGTGTTGTCACATTTAATGGAGATATTGTTAAACATTTTACCATAGTCAAGCAATTGTTGTTTCATCCATAATACTTGTGTGCAACAAAAACATGCTGCAACATATTCAGCTTCCGTTGTGGATAAAGCAACTGATGCTTGTTTCTTACTATGCCAAGAAACTAGACAATTACCAAGAAAGTGACATGCTCCTGTTGTGCTTTTCCTATCTAATATACTACCAGCATAATCTGCATCTGAAAATCCTATAATATGAAATGATGTGTTTTTAGGATACCAAAGTCCTAAATGTACTGTACCGCTCAAATATTTCAAGATTCTCTTAGTGGCATTCAAGTGTGATTCTTTAGGACTAGTTTGAAATCTAGCACAAAGACATACACTATACATTATATCAGGCCTAGAAGCAGTTAAGTAAAGTAGTGATCCGATGATACCTCGATATTTCTTCTCATCTACTGCTTTACCATTATCATCTTTACCTAATTTCAATGATGTGCTCATAGGAGTTTTGCTAGTTTTGCAGCCATCCATTCCAAATTTCTTGATGAGTTCTTTTGTATATTTGGATTGGTTGATGAAGATCCCATCTTTACATTGCTTGACTTGCAGTCCAAGGAAAAACTTGAGTTCACCCATCATGCTCATTTCAAATTCCCTAGTCATACAAGAAGCAAATTCTTTGCACAGGGCTTCATTAGTAGCTCCAAATATTATGTCATCCACATAAATTTGTACAATCAAAATGTTGTGCTTATCATTTTTAACAAAAAGAGTTGTGTCTACTTTTCCTTTTGAAAAACCATTTTCAAGCAAATATGCACTAAGTTTATCATACCAAGCTCTAGGTGCTTGCTTTAATCCATATAAAGCTTTGGTAAGTTTGAAAACATGATCAGGAAATTTGTAGTTTTCAAAACCAGGAGGTTGTTCAACATAAACTTCTTCATTTATGAGTCCGTTTAGAAATGCACTTTTAACATCCATTTGATAAAGCTTAAAATTCATATGACATGCAAAAGCAAGTAATATTCTAATAGCTTCCAATCTAGCTACGGGGGCAAAGGTTTCATCATAGTCAATACCTTCTTCTTGATTATAACCTTTGGCTACCAATCTTGCTTTATTTCTAATGATGTGACCATTTTCATCAAGCTTATTCCTATAAACCCATTTGCATCCTATTATAGAATGATCTATAGGTCTAGGAGTAAGTTGCCAAACATTATTTCTTTCAAATTGATTAAGTTCATCTTGCATTGCAATTATCCAATTTTCATCATTTAAAGCTTCCTCAATAGTTTTTGGTTCAATTTGAGAAACAAAAGCAACATTAACATCAACATGATTAATTTTAGATCTAGTAGTTACTCCCTTTGATGTTTCTCCAATGATGAGTTCCTTTGGATGATCTTTCTTGTATTGCCAATCCTTAGGTAGATCTTGAGCCTTTTCTTCAAGTTGATTGATCTTTGGAGCATCAATAGATTCAAGAGGTTCAAGAGTGCCTGCAGGGTCATTGAAAGTAATGCCTTTCTTTTGATCAAGTTTAGATGATTCATCAAATACAACATGCATTGATTCTTCTATAACTAGAGTTTTCATATTAAATACTCTATATGCTTTGCTATATGATGAATATCCTAAGAATATGCCTTCATCTGATTTGGATGAGAATTTTCCAAGATTATCCTTGGTATTCAATATGAAGCATTTGCATCCAAATACTCTAAAATATCCAATTCTGGGTATTCTTCCATTCCATAGCTCATAAGAAGTTTTATTAGTTAAATGCCTTTTATAAACACGATTTGCAATGTAACAAGCTGTATTAACGGCTTCCGCCCAAAAATAAGATGGTAAATCATATTCATTGAGCATTGTTCTAGCCATTTCAATTAAAGTTCTATTTTTCCTTTCAACTACACCATTTTGCTGTGGAGTTCTAGGAGCAGAAAAATTGTGTGAAATGCCAATTTCATTGCAAAAGTTTTCAAAGTTTTCATTTTCAAATTCTTTGCCATGATCACTTCTAATAGATGTGATCACATATCCTTTTTCATTTTGAACTCTTTTTGCAAAGGTTTTGAAGTAATTAAAGGCTTCATTCTTTTGAGCTAAGAAATTAACCCATGTGAATCTAGAGTAGTCATCAACAAGAACAAATGCATATGATTTGCCTCCTAAGCTTGTAACTCTATTTGGTCCAAACAAGTCTAAATGAATGAGCTCTAAAGGTCTAGAGGTGCTTATAACATTCTTTGTTTTAAATGAGCTTTTATGTTGCTTACCATGTTGACAAGGTTCACAAATCCTATCTTTATCATATTTTATCTTAGGTAAGCCATCAACTAAATTCTCATTACAAATATATTTCAATTGATCCATACCAGCATGTCCTAGTCTTCTATGCCATAACCATGCATCATTATTAGTGGACATTAAACATGTATGATCAGAATGTATGCTTACATTGTAAGTGTTGTTTGTTCTAGTACCCTTAAATATGATAACATCATTTGAATTTGTGATTTTGCATTCCTTGGAATCAAACTTAACAAAGTATGCTTTATCACAAAGTTGACTAACACTTAGCAAGTTATGTTTCAAACCATCAACAAGCCATACATCTTCAATTAAATCCTTACCAATAGAACCAATGGAGCCAACACCAAGAATTTTACCTTTAGCATTGTTTCCAAAAGTTACGTTACCTCCATGTTTATAGGTAATACTTGTAAAGAGCTTTGCATTTCCAGTCATATGCCTTGAGCATCCACTATCCACAAGCCATGTGCTTTCATTGGTAGTAGATTTTAGGCATACCTGCAAGCCAATTGTGATCATCCTTTTTTAGGTACCCACATATAGTTGGGTCCTTGATGGTTAGTAGAAAGAGTGCCTTCTAAATTTAGATGAGCTTTTCTTATATAACAATAGAAATTTTTGTGACCAAATTTCATGCAATATGTGCATTGCCATGGTATCCTATGCTTCTGCATTTTTCTTTTTGCATTATACATACAACTACAAGTATGTGATTTCTTTTGTACAAGTTTAGTAAACAACAATGCATAATTGTTTTTGGCTTTATCTCCTAGTGAACCGTAAGAAGTTCTTTTAGACTTGGTGCAAGCATCTTTGATATGAACATCAGAAATTTTAGTTGTAGATGCTTTCACAAAAGTTGGTTTACTAGGTGCAATGTTGGTTGAGCCATTGAATCCTAATCCATATTTCAAGGAAGGTGATCTTTGATTATTAATTAATGTGTTCAATGCTTCCTTTCCTTTATGAAATCTGGAAATTGATTCTTTTAGTTCTTTTAGTTCATGCTTCAATGTCTCATTTTCTTTAATCACCTTTTCTAAGTCATGTGAGCTTTTATTTAATTCTCCTATTGTATTCATTAAGTGTTCATTTGAGGTTTTCAATTCTAAGGTAGAGTTCTTTAAGCATATAAAATCCTTTTCTAACTTAGAGTTTTTCTCTTTATAGAGCATCATTTTAGAGATATATTTTTCTATTAAAGAATTCATGTGCTCAATCAAATCACTATCATTTATATCACTTATATCATCATGTGCTACAAGATCAAAGGATTGAGTACTTACCTCATTGGAGTCATCTTCAATAGCCATGAGACAAAGATTTGCAATTCCTTCCTCTTCTTCTTCTTCACTTGAGGAAGAGTCATCCCATGTGGCTTTGAGAGACTTTTTCTTTTCTTTATCCCATTTCCTTTTGTTCTTTAATTTGTAGCAATCCGACTTGATGTGACCGGTTTTTCCACATTCATAGCATTTTACCTCATTTTTCTTTTCTTTATCTTTGAAGGAGAATTTAGGAGGTGTACCTTTGTTTGCTTGTAGTCTTTTCTTCCTTTTCCATTCATTCATTCTTTTTGAGAACATTGCCATTTCATCTTCATCATCAGTACCTTCATTGCTTGAGCTCTCAACTTCTTTGATTGCTTTGAGTGCAATTGGTTTTCTCTTTTCTTTCTCACCTTGATCTTCTTCTTTTTCACTGTGCAGCTCAAAAGTGAGTAATTTACCAACTAGCTCGTCGGTTCTTAATGTGCTGAGATCATGAGCTTCTTCTATGGATGATACTTTGGATTCAAAGTTCTTTCTAGCTCTTAGGGCTCTCAAGATTTTACTGTTTACATCACCTTGATCATATACCTTGCCATACTTCTTCAGTTCATTGACAATAGCAAGCAAGCGATTTGTCATGTCGGTGACATTTTCATTTGGTTTCATCTTGAATAGCTCATACTCATGAACATGCATTTGTTTCTTGGTAAATCTTACTTGAGTTGTACCTTCATGGTAGTTTTCAAGTGTTTTCCAAATACAATGTGCACAAGTTAAATGTTGAACTCTTCCACCTTCTTCTCTTGAAATGGAGTTCATCAAGATGGAAGCAGCTCTATTGTTCTTGAATCGATCTCTGATATTGCTAGTTGACCATTGAGCTTTGGGAAGTGGAACTTGAATACCGTCAACCTCATGAGTAGGAGATTTCCACTCATTTTCCACGAAATCCCATAGTTCAATCCCTTCACTGTCTAGAAACAAATACATTTTGTGTTTCCAGTATGAGTAATCCGTTCCATCAAAGTAGGGTCTAAGAATAGAGTTAAGATTTCCATGAGAGCTTGATGAAGAAGAAGTTGCCATTGTGGATCAGATTTCACAATTAAGTTTAAGAAATCTCAGGGCTCTGATACCAATTGTTGTCCCAAGATGGCAACCAAGAGGGGGGGGGGTGAATTGGTTTCGTCAAGAAATAATGACAATTTAAAAAACTCAACAAACAAGAAATGCGGAATAGAGAGTTGGTTGAGTAATGGAGGAAGGTAAGAACACACAAGATTTATAGTGGTTCGGATTTACTTCAATCCTACATCCACTTCCTTAACAACTTGTTAAGGTTCCACTAGTCTTTGAAGTTTTCACAAGCTCACTTCCAACTTTACAAGTGTTTTTCTTAGGCTCACACTTACAACCCAAACAAGAGTTTTACAAGGCTCACTCTCTCAACCTAAGTGTTTCCCAAGCTTACACTCAAACTTATACAATGGTGTTTTCAATGCTAACACCTAACATTCATAACAATTCAAATACAAGTTTAAGCAAAAGGAAATTTGTTGCTTGGCTATGAAAATCTTTTCTTAATAATGTTATATCTTTGTTTTCTCATGGAAACATTGTATTTATAGCCAATGTGGTCTTACTAGCCGTTATTGCTGTTTAGAATAAAGTCTTGGCAGATTAGACCTTCTTTACTTAAACTGTCCGAAGCACTTAGCGGTCGCCCTTCATACAAGGATGGTCGCGCTCATGCTTCACGCGGTCGTCCTTTTAACCAAAGACGGTCGCTACTTTTGAAAAAGTTCAACGGTCGAATTTTAGTGCTCTACAGCTGGAATCTTGCCCATGATGTTTTTGTCGGACCGTTTCTTGCCCATGCTGTGTTTGTCGGGACGGTCGCGCCAAGCATAGGTGCGGTCGCCCTTTTTGAATATTGAAGTGGGTTTACAACGGTCATGTCACGTGTCACTTTCTGACAGAGCAAAAGAGATGTCCGCCATAATTTGAATCTTCGCGGTCGCCCTTGGTAGGTTTTCGCGGTCGAACTCACATTCTCGCGTCGAACTTCTGGACGCACCTGAGGACGCGAACACTACTGTCTCTTTGAGCAATTTCTTCTTGAATTGTTGGGCGGTCGCGACTCTGAATGGGGCGGTCGCTAAAGTGGTAAGCGAGGTCGAATCATTCACCGTTCTTGTCACCGCGAACCTTACTGTGATTGTAATGATTTAAGTTCCTTGAGTAGCGGTCGGGCAAATATTAGGACGGTCGCTATTATGTATGAGCGGTCGCGACTATGGTCGAACTTCTGACCGCGAAACCTACTGTGACAAGGTTTCATTCTGTAATTGCATGGAGCGGTCGTATTCAGTTGAGGTGCGACCGCTATACTTGTTCTGTTCACCTTTAATTGAAGCAACCTAATCCTGCAACAAGCTTTCTCAAACACAAGTTAAAATAGATCATCCATTTGAGTTGTCAAGGATCAAAATTAAGATCATTTGTCTAACAGTCCCTAACGTCGTATTTGTTATTGCTAGCAAGCCCCATCTGCGATATAAAAATAATGACATGACATGACAATATCATAAATAATGACAGTTGATGTATCAAAATTAAAAACCATGACACTTTAAAAAAATAAAAAACTTACATTCATTTTTTGTGCTTTCATTATTCTATTCCTCATTTTTTTCTACATCTATTGACATTTTATCCGTGGAATGCTCTGCCTTGTTTCAATGTTCATAAAACCATCTTTGACACATCTTTCTGTCTTCATCAATAAAAGCAGTTATAGGAAGCTCTCTCGCCTTTAGCAGTGTTGCATTGACTGATTCAAATATGTTAGTCATCATGATGTTATATCTCCTTCTATGCATATGAGACTGCGTCCACCTATCCAACCCAACACATTCTAGATATTCTTTAGCATCGGGAGTACTAATGCAAAATCCACCAAATAGTTTAGTAAAATCATTTATTGTGTAGGCTTTAGCTATTTTGTAGTAGTGCTTCTCAAGGTTCTTGGTTATATGTTTAAATTTACACTTCAAGTTATTTAACAAGTGATACATGCAAATTCCATGGAATGCATTTGGGAAAACCTCTACTACAGCCTTTTGAATGCTTAGGTGTCTATCAGATATATAACATTATTTAGTCTTTCACTGAAAGCTTCCTTCAACCTCGTAAGAAACCACGTCCATGAGGTATAATTTTTAGAATCGCCAATCTCGAATGCCAAAGGAAATATCTATTGGTTTGCATCGTGACAAACGACAGTGAAAAGCACATCTCGATACTTTTCTTTCAAATGAGTACCATCAATACTAATTACATATCTGTAATTTTGGAAACCTTTTATAGCAGCATCAAAAGCAAAGAAAAGATACTCAAATCGATCATCATTTGTGCATTGTAGATGCATAACCGTACCCGGATTAGTTTCTCCTAGCATATGCAAATAGGCTGGTAGAATTGAGAAAGATTGTTCTGGCGTCCCAAGTCTGATATTCTTATATGCATACTCTCGTCCCCTCCATACAACAGAATAACTATTCTCAACCCTAAATTTATTATGCATGTCTTTGATAATATCATTGGGTTTGAAAACCCTCCCAAGATTTATGAATCACTTCTTAACACACTCTGCAACAACCCAACTAGTTGCTTGTCTGTGTCTACTCTGACCAAAATCGATCGGACATGTATGTTGAGTGACATATTTTATCACCATCTAACAACCCTTCGAGTCTCCAAGACTTCTCGCTCTCAATCTCCAAGTACAACTTTTATCAATACACCGCACGACAAAGAAAGAAGTATTGGACTAGAATACCTTAAACTAGAATTTCTCCCTAATTGCAATAAGAGACACAGTTATCATAATATCATCCCTTGACTTAAATATTTTTTCCTCTTCAATCGTTTCAGATATATAACTTTCGCCTAACAATTCTGGATTGCTCCTACATGCTAACAAGTTTGTCACTGTTTCTTCATTGTCAGTAGTTGCATTTCCTGCCTCATTATTGCAATTAAAATGCAACTCATTACTGTGAACTACCCCAGTATGCTGAAACTCTAGCCCAGGTTCAGTTTCAAAATATTCCGGTGCTACATGGATAGATTTAGTAATTGGTGCAACCCTTGCATCTGCATCTTCTAATTCTGAACAAAAACCCGGAGCCTCTATTTGGACAGTTGTTTTTCACTGATAGGATCATTATTGTCATGTCTAGATTTATAGGCTCCTTCTTCAACACTAACAATCAATGGATGCTTAAGTCTATCCTCCATTATGCCCATGAATATCCTAAGTGACCTATCATCTACTACATCATAAAGAGGATGTGGGTCATTACCAGTAACAAATTTGAATTCCATATTTGAGGTGCTGTCAATATGAAGCGCCTCTGATACTGAGTTCTTAAGTTCATTGAAGTCAACCATTCTATTCAGGAAAACATATTCAGCACCACCGCCAACATATTTTCCAATGCTGACATAAAATGTTCCACCATAATATATGAGAATAATTATTCCGTCCATAAATTGGATTTGTCCTCCAATACATTTCATGCTATCCATCAATACCCTGCAGTCAGAACCATCAATATCAAACTTATATCAACCACATATAATAAAAATATCAATAATTCTAACACATATCAAACTGATATGTAACTAGTACCAACTCATATCAATGACAACAACTAATATCACATGTATTTCAATTAAAATATCCTATACCAACCTCATACCATTTATACTAAGTCATAACAACTCATATCAAAATTCATACTAACCCAACCAACCAATATTTATACTCATACCAAACTCATACAAACTCATATCAATAATAAAAACTCAAACTAACTCATATCAACACATACCAAAATCATACCAACTAATTATACACTCATACCAAAGTCATACTAACTCATATCAAACACATACCAACTCATACCAAACTCATACCAATTATACTCACTCATATCAATAATATTTCAAACTCATAAGAGCAATACAAACTCATATCAAACTCAAATCAATAATACAAACTCATATCAAACTCATACCAATTAAACTAACTCATAACAACTCATATCAAAACTCATATCAAAACTCATATCAGACTCATACCAACTCATAACAGCTAATAGTAACCCAATATCAAACTGATTTCAACTCATACAAACTGATACCAAGCTCATACTAACTAATTTCTAACTCAAATTAACACTTACTAACTCATACCAAACTCATATCAAACTCATACCAATTAAACTAACTCATAACAACTCATATCAAAACTCATGTCAATAATACAAACTCATATCAGACTCATACCGACTCATAATAGCAAATAGTAACTCATATCAAACTGATTCCAACTCATACCAACTCATACCAACTAATTTCTAACTCAAATCAACACTTACTAACTTATACCAACTCATACCGAACCCATATCAAACCCATACCAATTAAACTAACTCATAACAACTCATATCAAAACTTATATCAATAATACAAACTCATATTAGACTCATGCCAAATCATATTAACTGATAGCAACTCATACCATCTCATACCAACTCATACCAGCTTATTCTCAACTCATATAAACTCATACTAACTAATTTCAAATTTATATTAACTCATACCAACTCATATCAACTCATACCAACTCAAGACAAACTCATATCAGCTCATATTAACTCATGTCAACTCATACTAACTCATATCAACTCAAGACAAGCTCATACCAACTCATATCAAACTCATACCAATTAAACTAGCTCATATCGAACTCATACCAACTCATATCAACCTCATACTAATTAAAGTAATTCATAAGAACTCATATCAATAATATAAACTCATATCAAACTCATACCAACTCATACCAACTCATATCAACTCATAACAACTCATACCAACTCATATCAACTCAAGACAAACTCATACCAACTCATATCAAACTCATATCAACTCATATCAGCTCAAGACAAACTCATACCAACTCCTATCAAACTCATATCAACTCATACAAAACTCATATCAAACTCATACCAATTATACTAACTCATATCAATAATATTACAAAATCATAACAGTAATACAAACTCATATCAAACTCAAATCATTTATACAAACTCATTCCAAAATGATACCAACTCATACTAACTCATAACAACTCATATCAACTAATTTCAAGCTCATATCAACTCATACTAACACATATCAACCTCATACCAAACTCATATCAGCCTCATACCAATTTTACTAACTCATAACAACTCCTATCAAAGCTCATACTAACTCATACAAACTCATATCAAACTCATATCAATAATACAAACTCATGTCAACTCATACTAACTCATATCAACTCATACCAACTAATTTCAAACTCATATCAACTCATACTAACCCATATCAAACTCATACCAACTCATACCAAACTCATTTCTACATCATACCAATTATACTAAGTCATAACAACTCATATCAAAACCCAAACTAACCCAAACCAACTAATATCAATAAAAATATACTCATTTCAATCTCATATCAATAACACTAACTCATATCATAATATTATTGATAATACTGACTCTTTTTCAAACTCTTATAAAATTAGTATCAGCTCATATCTACTCATATCAATAACACTACCTCATGTCAAACTCGTATCGATGAAAATATACTCATATTATATGAAAAATATACTCATTTCAATTATACTAACATCAAATTGATACCAACTCATATCAAATTTATATCCTCACCAAAATAACTCATATATACAAATAACAGAAACATAGGAGGAATGAAAGAAGGATGAAGACAAAGATCTAGCATACCATCGTTTAAAAAATAAAAAAATTATTATATTACTGTTCAAGTATAAGCAAACGTCTTTTTCGACATCCAACCTCTGAATGTTAGCTCGACATATTTTTTTAAATGAAAACAAGAACTAACTCGATTTACCTTTTTATTTGGGTGAGACAACGCAAATCGATCGCCAACAAATGAACTCGCAGAGAACAGAAAATATCGACACTGCGAAAGATAGAGATGAGATCGGCAAAGAGAAATAGAGAGAAGTGATCGAATAAGAGCAAGATAAAAAGTAGATTGAAAAATAAAAAATAAAAAAAAGAAAGAAAGAAACACAGTGGGCGAGGAGAAAGAGAGAGCCCAGGATAGAGAAAATATTTTCCCCACATTTTATTTTTTCTTTTTTTAAGAAATTGAGAGAGGTATTTTTATCAAATAAATTCTAGTTAAAATTATTAAGGCCTATAATTTATTAATCTAATGATCAAGGATATTTTTTTTTATTAAATTCACAATAATTAAGTAATCAAAATACCCATAATTGATTTAGATTTTATTGTATGCTCTGAAAAAAAAAAGACTTTATACCAGTAATTTCAATTTTATTAACTGTCAATGCCCTGCTCAGCAATGTAAAAGATTAAAACGCCCATAAAAAAATAACCAACTTATGTTATTAAAATGGAATAAATCTTGGGCAAAACCATAATTTTATAAAAATTAAAATTAATTGCATTTATACTGTTGCTCACAAGAAATTATTATATATACTAAAAGACCTCACAATATTACTGTTTTTTGTGGCAGTACAAATCCTAAAAACCATTTATTTTTGTTGAATTTTCAATTTTGTCAGACCACTTTTGACCTTTTTGTACCATTCTTTTTTAACTTATTCTGGTTGTACATATTCTTTACATGTGGCGATATTTATTGTTTTAACACAAGTTCAATTTTCTACACAGATTACAAATTCAATTTTTTATTTTGATTTGATAATTCTTTTTCACTTTCTATATTAAATTTTTAATAAATTACAATTATCTTTTTTTTATATATAAATCTTACTTTAAAAAATTTGTATACGATTTATACGCCAGCACTCGTAGCCTCTTTGAATTTTTTTATTATTAATTAATAATATTTTCAATAAATATTAAATAAATTTATTTTAACTTTAAATATATTATTAAATTTCTCAACTTTTAACATTTAACTAATATAACTAAAAAAGCATAAAATAATAATAAATAAAAAATATTTATCAATTTATATTTTAGTCATTTTATTACAATATTAACTATTTAATTCAATAAGATATACCTAATAAATAATTCACATCTAAATCACCTTATTATAAAAATTATTTTTATTTTTAAAATTTAAATGTAGTTTGATTCTTGAATTTTTATATTATAAATAATTTATTAATTTTATATTAATGTATGTTATAATAAATTATATAAAACTTTTAATAATTTATAGTTTTTATAACAATAAATAATTTATTCTCAAAAAATATTATTATATATGTCATTGATATTTAAATAAATTAATAAAATATTTTTTAAAAAACAAAAATTAAATTGTGAGATGTTTCTTTTCTTTTCTTTAATCTTGATTTACGAAAATACATTATGTAAAAGTTATTAATCAATTAATTAACTAATTTATTTTCTCTTTTAACTCATGAACAATTATTATTATTATTATTATTATTATTATTATTATTATTATTATTATTATTATTATTATTAAAATACCCTACAATTTTAAGTGATTTCTAAAACTTTTATTTTTTATTTTAACTTTTTAAAGAAAATTATGAACCATAATTTTTAAAATAGTGAATTTTCAGATTTTTCTTATTTTATTTTAGTTTTTAATTGACAATACAAATTTTGCCATCTTAAAAACAATTTAAAATGTACATTTTATTAATTATATTTGAATTTAAATGTAATTAATGTACTGTATATCTATGTATTAGGCTTATTTGAAATATACCTATACTATTTAGCAATACTAAAATAGCCAAAACAAAAATTGTTTCTCTTTTTTTCTATAATTCATAAAAATTAACAAATAATTAATAATTTGATTTTTCGATTTTTTTCTATAACTTAAAAAAATAATTGAAGAGGAAAAATTGTCAATTCAAAATATTTTATGTGAGAGTTTATGTTTCTTATTGCATAAATGAAATAAAATCTCATTGTATCCTAGAAAATTAAATTAAATAAAATAAATTATTTTTTCATTTCTTGAAAGGAAAAAAAATCAACTCATTTAGTGCTAGATTAATAGATATTATCAGCCATCCAAAAATCCAAATAGCCTTCTAAAACTTAAAACTTAATATCCTTAGGTAAAACGCTACCATTCTTCTCCTTGGAATATAGATATTTTAAAAATCTCAAAAGATTTAAAAATATGAGTCTTTTATTTTTTTTTGAAACATATTTTATTATTTTTTTTTATCTCTAATAGCATTTTCTATCATATTTAATTATTATTTTATACTATGTAGATGTGCATTATTAAAATTATTTTATTCTAATACTTTTCTATTCGGATCATCATCTGCTACTATTTTAAATGGTAAAATTTTTATTTCATTTTCTTCATACATAAATACACTACCGGTTTTAAGTAGATGTTCACTTTGTATAACTTTATTTTTTACTTTTCATTATATTTCTTTATTTCTAATAGTTATAGTTGCTTGTATAACAATATTCACTTTTAGATCTATAAGTCAAAGATTTAATTATGAATAGAATTATATAATCACTACATGATAGGCTTAAAAACAATTCTGACCCATAGACTGAAGTTCATACTAATATAGTAAAAAAGATTAAAACCCTAGTTAAAACCATTCATTGCTTACATATAGATGATCCATTAGCTCCAAAGATAATTGGGACTGATGCTTCAGATATAGAATACGGTGGAATACTAAAACAATACAAATTTTGTCATCTTAAAAACAATTTAAAATGTACATTTTATTAATTATATTTGAATTTAAATGTAATTAATATATTGTATATCTATGTATTAGGCTTATTTGAGATATACCTATACTATTTAGCAATACTAAAATAGGCAAATCAAAAATTGTTTCTCTTTTTTTCTATAATTCATAAAAATTCACAAATAATTAATAATTTGATTTTTCGATTTTTTTTCTATAACTTAAAAAATAATTGAAGAGGAAAAATTGTCAATTCAAAATATTTTGTGTGAGAGTTTATGTTTCTCATTGCATAAATGAAATAAAATCTCATTGTATCCTAGAAAATTAAATTAAATTAAATAAATTATTTTTTCATTTCTTGAAAGAAAAAAATTAAACTCATTTAGTGCTAGATTAATAGATATTATCAACCATCCAAAAATCCAATTAGCCTTCTAAAACTTTTTTTTTTGTGGATAGAAATATGTATATTATTAATGGAAAGAGAAAATAAGAGACCACGCTAAAGACCTCAGACAGTTAAGGTCTTTGAGCTCTGAAATCTTGATACAGAAGAACAGATACAAATAGAGGAGGAGCTCTCCAAATATGAAGACTATCATAACAACAAGCTACCCTAGCAAAGGAATGAGCAACTTTATTGAATTATCTTCCAACCCACTGACAAGAGACACCTTATAACTGACTCAAAATAAGTAAACAATCTTGAATAATGCAGTCAAACTCTGAATGATAAGTAGTATGTGAAGAGAGAGCATAAACAACTCTTTGATTATAGAGTTCAACATCAATATCATGCCAAGCTTCTATGCGTATCCAACTAAGTATTTCTCGAAGACCCACTATCTCAGCAAGATCGGCAGAAGAAACACCATAAAAATTACGGCAACATGCAGATACAAACTGCCCATGATGATTATGAATTATTGCTCCAACACCAGATCGATTCTCTGCAACAAATATTGAGGCATCAACATTACACTTTCATCATCCCTCTAAAGGTGGAGACTAGCTCATATTATTACTAGCATTGTTCACACGTCCAGCAGGAACTAAATGTGCAGACTTGGAGTTTACCCATTCCTGACAGATTGAGCGTCCATGGCCTACAATTTAAGACGGACTGGCATCTCTTTGTTTCCAAATCAACTGGTTACGGTGATACCAAATACACTCAGCTAGAGTGCAGCAATTCAATATCACCTGCTCATCAATAGAGTTGAAAAAATTAGAAAAAAAATTGGTTGACAGTAAGCTCCTGCACAGTTGCATTAAAACAACTCCAAAAAATCATAACTAGAGAATAATGGAGAATAGCATGATAACTGTTTCATTGCATTCGCAAACTGGACAATGAGAAGATAAATTAACCCCTTTGCTAACTAATCTCTCCTTGGTAGGTAACACCTTCCGGATGACTCTCCAAATAAATGACTTGATTTTTGGAGGTAAGTCAGCCTGCCATAGTTTACTCCAGTTTCCAAGTATAATATATTCACCAATATCTGAAAGAAAAGATGTGGCTATATGATAACCAGACTTGACATCATAAATTCCCCTCTTCAAGAAGTACCAAATAATAGAATCGGTAGAAGAATTGCTGATGGGATATTTGCAATTTTTGAACATCCCATTCAGTTCCACTCGCTTTAATTAAATCCTTAACACAATAATTCTCATACCCCTCTTTTATTGGAGAGAAAATATAAAAGTTTTCATCATCAACAATCCATGGCTTTCTCTAAATATTAACATTAGACTCAGTCCCAATTCTCCAATGCAAACCTTTCTTTAACAATACTTGAGCTCGCATCAAACTCCTCCAAATAAAACTAGGGTTATTACCCTCCTCGACTTCTAGAAAGTTGTCTCTCAAAAAATATTTGGCTTTGAATAATTTACTAGTGAGGGAGTTTGGCTAAGATAAAAATCTTCAACCCTGCTTACCAAGAATTGCTAAATTAAAGTAATGCTGATTACGAAAACCAAGACCACTATTTTTCTTGGAAACACAAAGCTTGGCCCAGGAGAGCCAATGAATCCGTCTTCTCCCATCATTTTTTATACCCCACCAAAAAGAGTTCATCATTTTCTAGAGTTCATCACAAATAGAAAGAGGAAGCAGAAAAACTCCCATGCAATATGTAAGGATTGCCTGTGCCACTGATTTAATCAAAATCTCCTTACCAACAGCAGATAAAAATTTATTTTTCCAGCTACTAAAGCGCATCCTCAACCGATCCTGTAAGAAAGGAAAAATTTGCCGCTTGCTTTTGCCAATGAGAGATGGTAACCCCAGATACTTGTGACTCAGAGGAGTGTAGACACCCAAGATACCCTGAATTTCCTCCTTAGTATCGACATGAACATTGGAACTAAAAAGAGATTCCTAATTTATGAAAATTAACTGCTTGACCAGAAGCAATTTCATAAGTGTTCAGGATATTTTTGATGGCATGACTTTCTCTGGCATTAGCTTTAAAGAAAAAGAAACTGTCATCGGCAAATAATAAGTGAGAAATACTAGGTGCCCCTCTACTGATTTTACAACCATGAATATCTCCCCTGCTCTTCGTTCTTTGAAGTAATGAAGAGAGACCCTCCGCACATAAAATAAAAAGATAAGGCAATAATGGATCGCCTTGCCTAAGGCCTCTTTAGGAAAAATTGGACCAACCTCATGACCATTAAAGGAAATAAAATATTGAATAGTAAGACACATAACATAACAAGCTTAACAAATCTTTCATCAAACCCAAGTTTAAGCATATTCAGTCGAAGATACTCCCAATCAATTCTCTCATAGGCTTTAGAAATATCAATCTTAAAGGCAACCTCACCCTTTTTACCTCTTGTCTTTCTTTTCAAATAATGAATTACCTCATAAGAAATCAAGATATTGTCAGTGATTAATCTTCCCGGGACAAAGGCAGATTGAGATTGTGAAATAATAGAGGGTAAAACAACCTTGAGCCTATTAACAATAACCTTAGCCACAATTTTATAAATTGCATTACATAATGCGATAGGCCTAAGGTCCTTCAAAGTCTCAGGATTATTTACTTTTGGAATCAACACAATAATAGTATCATTCAAAGATTTCAGGAACATACCTTGACAAAGCCATTGATGACAATTTGAAATAACATCACTCCTAATAATATGCCGGAATTTTTAAAAGAAAGTTGGGTTCATTTCGTCTAGTCCAGGGGCTTTGTCAGGATGCATTTGGGAGATGACAGTCTTGAACTCTAAAGGATGAAAAGGAGCCATTAGTTTCATATTATTGTCCTCGCCAACTTTCGGCTGCACACATGAAAGAACTTGTTCATAGTCTTCATTGCACTCCCCAAATAGTTCAGTAAAATAGTTTGTAATAAGAGAGCCCATGCCCATCATATCATGCACCCAAACGCCATTATCATCTCTAATACTTCTTATTTTCATAAGCAAGCCTCAGATAAATGCAGGAGGAATACTATTGATCATTCACCAAACTATACTGCTTCAGCATATGAGCTCTTAGCAAACAACCTTTAATCTCTAGTTTCTTATCCTTAAAATTCCCATGTAATGTCTTACTCAAATTGGATAGAGCAGCACCACAGTGAGAAATTTTATCAAGGACAAAATTGCTAGAAGAACACTAAAAATTCACCACTATGTCCTCAATATTCTATTCAGTAAGCCAGTAGTTCTCAAACATAAATTTTCCCGACCTGGCAACAATGAAATCACCGTGAACAACAAGTTTCAGTGGGTTGTGGTCAGAAGTAGCAACAACCAGATTATAAAGAGAGTGATTGGGGAACAAATTCAGCCAAACATTAGACGCAAAAGCCATATCGAGTGGTTCTTGAACCATATTATTTGTACCCATCATTGGAATATTGAATAAGTTACATCTTTCAATAGTCTCAATAAACCCGTGAATAAGATGAAAAGGATGAGGAGCTCCACCCAGTTTATCTTCAATAGACAGAATATCATTAAAATCTCTAATTATAACCCAAGGGAAAGAAGATGTTCTGGCAAGAGCAGTAAGCAAATTCCATTATTCTTGCCTCTTGTGTCTTTCAGAAACACCATAATAGCCTATTAGGTGCCAAGGAGAAAAAGACACTTCTTCAATTAGCATGTCAATATGGTTTGAAGAGTAGCCAGTGACGGTAATGGATTGCACATCCCTCCAAAGAACAACAAGTCCACATGATCTTCCTATTCGGCCAACACTAAAACAACCATTAAAACCCAATTGTAACTTTAGAGATTCTATACAACTACCATGAACCAAAGTTTCAGCTAAAAAAATAACATTTGGCTTATTAGAAAGTATCAGCTCCTTAAGAGCTCGAACTGCACGGGTGTTGCCAAGTCCCTGACAATTTCAACTTAAAACAATCATGGTATCGACAGGCCTGAAGCTCAGGTCCTGTCGCTGGAGCAAAAGATGAAGAAACATCATGGAGATGAGTGGAGACAACCTCATTATGTTGTCATTTCTTAGTTTCCTCAAGCTTCATAATATGATCCTCAGTCTACTGATCTGGCCCAATAGAAGAATCCCAATTTTTAATAGCCATGTTGTCATGCACATGAGGGTCAGCCGCAAGATTAAATTCCTACTTGCAAATTAGCCATAGAGTTTCTATCATATAAGGAATGTGTTGACTGAGATAAATCAACTCCTTTATTCTTGGCTATAATCTCGGACACAGATATCCCATTCAAATTTTGAATCCAAGGATTGTCGGATCTGACCACCGGCTGCCGTGGAGGTGCTCTAATGGTGATATCCCAACCTTTGTTAACCTCTGCATCAGGATTGATAAAAGGAATCTCACAAGAGTGATATAAATGGCCCAATAATCCACAAACAAAACAAAAAGTGGATAGTTTTTCATACTTAAATTCCAAAGACACCACACGATTATCCTTGAGTCTATTTTTCCTCTTTTCAATGGCACTCAAACATCTAGGGAGACCCTGATGCGAATAAAAGGACGCACTCCTAATGTAGAAGCACTCGAATCGTAATCCTTGAATTGGGCAATGAAATTACCAAGTTATGCTGCTAATTGAGAAGTGGCATAACCTGGTGGTATTTTATGTACTTGCACCCAAAAGTCAGTATGAGAGAAAATAGTTTGGTGTATATCCTCCCCCTCCTCCATCCATTTGAGAATCAATAAATTCCAGTTAAAAGACCATGGACCCTCAGAACAAATTCTATTCAGATCTTTTAAGTGGAAAATTTGAAAAAATATATACCTTATTCCCCATATCCTTCATATATAACCCTCTACTTGGATGCCAAACCTTTGAGAGAGTATCTTCCATGGCTCCAAAATTAACATTTCTATCAGTCACTAAAAGTTTGTATTTTGCTTCAAAGCTTGGATTCAACAATGTTGAATGTTCATCAGATAATAAAATATGGCTCCTTTGGAAGGAGCAATATGTTCAGCTTATGAATTTTCAGGATGTGGCTCAAGTTTTTACATGCTCGGTGCAGTTTCATTCTCTTTCTCTAGAATTCACCTATTCAGCAGTCTATGGTAAACACTCCAGGTCGAGTAGACAAATGCTATGGGATAAGTTGATTAGCCTCTTAGAGTGCATTTCAGGGCCTTGGATTGTAGGTGGAGATTTTAATGTGATTAAATCGCCAACAGAGTATAAAGGAAATGCCACTCCATGCTTAGGCAGTATGCAAGACTTTGTCACGTGTTCGGATGATTGTGGCCTTATCGATATTCCTTTCAAGGGCTGTGATTTCACTTGGACAGGAGTTAGATATTCCGGAAGAGTCTGGGAGCGCTTGGATCGAATTATGGCTAATGAATTATTTTATGATCTCTTCACAGATATTAGCATTCATCATCTTGGCAAGACTTCATCAGACCACTCCCCATTGTTACTGTCTTGTTAGAATTCGAATATGTTTGTTCCAAAAGCATTTAAGTTCCAGCATATGTGGCTTTCTCATGACACCTTCTTGCCTATGGTTCGATGGAGCTGGGATTCTAATTTTTTTGTTGGTGGTATGAAAGGCCTTTTCATGAAGCTTAATCTTCTCAAGAAATCAATCAGAGAGTGGAACAAAAGCACTTTCAGTAATATTTTTCATGGCACTGAAGAGGCAGAAAAGGAGGCAGTTGAGGCCAAACGGATTTATGTCTCAGATCCTTCGGTTACTAATCGAATAGAATGGCAGAAGAAGCAAGCTTTCCTTTTACAGAAATACAAATTACAAGAAACATTTTGGAGACAAAAAGCTCAGATTGAATGGCTTACAGAGGGAGATTCTAACTCCAAGTTTTTTCATCAATATGTAAAGATATCCAGGAAATTGCAGCGGATATCAATAATAAAAAATTCAGAAGGAAAATGGATAACTGATCAAGCAGAGATAAGCAATGAAGCTGTATCATTTTTTCAGAAGCTATTTGGTGATGAAAACCATGGATCTTTCTACTCTCTCATTGAGGTAATTCCCATGGTAATCACAGAAGCTCATAACGCAGCTTTAGAGCGAATCCCAGATGACAAGGAAATTAAAGAAGCTGTTTGGCAACTTGATCCTAATAGTGCCCTTGGTCCAGATGGTTTCGACTGAACATTCTTTAGGCAATGCTGGGATATCATTGCTTGGGATGTTTGCAGCGCAGTCAAGAAAATTTTCCTTGGTATGCCAATTCCACAGTCACTTAGTGCAGCTCAAATTGTTCTCTTGCCGAAGGTTCAACATCCATCGGACTTCAGCCAATTCTGCCCCATTTGTTTGGCTACATTTGTTAGCAAGGTATGTACCCGAATAATTGCTAATAGAATGGCTCCATTACTTACTCTTATAATCTCCCAAGAACAGGCAGGTTTCTTAAAAGGACATTCAATTCATGAGCAAATTCTATTAGCAAATGAGCTGGTTCATGATATGGACAAGAAGACTGGGGGACATAACTTAGCAATCAAACTTGACATGGCTAAGGCCTTTGACAGAGTCTCATGGTGCTTCCTTGAGTCGGTTCTTCTTAAATTTGGGTTTTCAAGCAAGATTGTCAATCTGATAATGTCTAATCTCAAAGCTACAAGATTATCGGTTATGGTGAATGGAGTCAGCTGTGGGTTTTTCAATCCTAAGCGTGGTGTCAAGCAAGGAGACCCTCTCTCTCCGTATTTGTTCATTATAGCGGCGGAATGTTTCTCAAGAGGGCTAAACAAACTTATTGGGGAGGGAAAAATAACTCCATACAAGACTGCTAGAAGATGTGAGGTGATGTCTCATCTTGCTTTCGCTGATGATCTGCTCATATTTTTGAATGGTGATGTTAAAAGTGCTAAGCAATTCAGAGCCTTTCTCACAGCATATCAACAAGGATCCGGTCAAGCCATCAACTTTGGGGAGTGTTCTTTCTATTGTTCGAAAAAAAGCTAGCCATGGTTTTATAGACAAGATATCTCAGATTCTTGACATCAAGTGGCATTCACTTCCCTTCATGTACTTAGGGGACCCTATATATCAAGGGATCAACCGTTCCACTTACTGTCAATATCTTTTACAAAAAGTGGATACAAAACTTCATGGTTGGATGAAAAAGTTATTGTCAATTGGTGGCCGTCTTCTACTCATTAAACATGTCTTGAGTTCAATTCCAATTCATACTTTGGGGGCTATGCAACTGCCGAAACAAATTATTGATGCTTTGGAAAGAAAATTTGTTTCTTTTTTCTGGCATTTAGGTGTTGAACGGCGCTATCATTGGGCCAGGTTCAAAAAATTCTGCTACCCCTCTTCTGAAGGTGGTATGGGAGTCCGATCGCTTGTATCTTTGCAAAAAGCCTACTCAATAAAGCTTTGGTTGAACTATCAAAAGGGAAATACTCCTTGGGCAAGGATTATGAGAAAAAAATATGGTAGAGCTGGTCATACGAAAATTTTGCAAACTGACTCCCCTACATGGAAGAGAATTTGCAAGATCTCGACTACTGCTTCTTCTCTTTTTACGCAGCAAGAGAATGGCGATTGGGTTAGTAACAAGACAAACTCCAAGTCCTTTGTCTTGGCAAAAATTTATGATGTTGTGAGAGAAAGGAAAAGTGAGCTTCTATCGTACAGGATGACTTGGAATTCATTAATTCCCATCAAGTATTCAATACTTGCATGGAGATTATGGAACAATGCCCTACCATTGCCGGAAAGACTTCAAATGATGGGGATTCAAATGGCCACCTGCTGTCCATTTTGCTTATCTGCTGCAGCTACTACATCTCACATGTTCTACCTCTGTGCTGAAACCATGAAAATCTAGCAGTTTTTCAAACAATCTTTGCAATACAATGCCTCGATCCAGCGCACAATTAAACAAGAATTCATGTTGTGGTGGTCCCAATTCTCTCCTAACTCGCTGGCGGGCAAAGTTACGGCCTTCATTCCTCAGGTAATTCTCTATCACATATGGCTAGGCTTTTGTAAAATTACATGGGGTGGCGAGGAGGTATATAGTCCAAGCATTATCAGGTCCATCCTCACCTCGATTTTTAATTGGGGACTAGCTCATTCCTCTACCAAATTTGCAAAGTCCATGGATTTATTTCAAGAATTCTTGCCAGAACAATTTGGCAAAAGGTGCAAATTAAAGCCAACTCTCGTATATTGGCGTAAACCAGTTTCACCAAGATTCAAGCTTAATGTCGACGCTTCGGTGACTGTGAATATGGCGACCGGTGGAGCTATTGTCAGGGATTGCAATGGATGTTGTTAGACAAATGATCTCAATTTTTGATCCTTGACAACTCAAATTGAATGACTTATTTAACATGTGTTTGAAGAACCTTGTTACAGGATTAAGTTGTTTCAAATAAAGCTGAACAGAGCATGTTTAGCGGTCACACAAGACATGGAAATGACCGCCCTATTCAATTGAAAGATGAAACTATATCATAGTAGGTTTCGCGGTCAGTAGCCCGACCACAGTTGCGACCGCACTTACATAAGAGCGATCGTCCTACATTCATGGATGACCACCACACAAGACACCCAAATCATCCTAATTATAGTAAGGTTCGCGGTGACAAGAACGGCAAAGGATACGGTCTTGCTTATCACTTTCACGATCGCCCTTTGATATTCGCGACCGCTATGATGATTCAAGAGAAATCTGCTTAAACTGACAGTAGTGTTCGCGTCCTAAGGTGCATCCAGAAGTTCGACGCGAGTGTCTCAACTCGACCGCAAAATTCATATTTAGGCGGACTTTCATTTTGCCCAGTCAAAGAATGCCACGTGTGATGATCATTATAAACCCACTTAAGTATTCAAAAAGGGCGACTGCACCTATCTTATGCGCGACCGTCCCGACAACCACAACATGGGCAAGATTCCTGCTGCAGAGCACTCAAATTTGACCGTTGAAGCAAATTTAAATGCAGGGACCGTACCTTAACCAAGGATGACCGCGTGAGACATTAGCACGACCATCCTCATATGAAGGACGACCGCGAAATGCTTCGAACATGTTACTGAAGAAGGTCTAAACTGCCAAGACTTTATTCTCACTATCTATAACGGCTAGTCAGACCACATTAGATATAAATACATTGTTACTCTAAGAAAAATTAGATGATGAAAAAGAGAGAATCAAAGAATTCATAGCCAAGCAACATATTTTACTTACATTTGAATTGTAATGAATGTTAGGTGTAAGCATTGAAAACACCATTATATAAGTTTGAGTGTGAGCTTGGAAAACACTTAGGTTGTGAGAGTGAGCCTTGTAAAACTCTTGTAAAGGTTGTGAGAGTGAGCCTTGTAAAACTCTTGTAAAGGTTGTGAGAGTGAGCCTTGTAAAACTCTTGTAAAGGTTGTGAGAGTGAGCCTTGAAAAACTCTTGTAAAGGTTGTGAGAGTGAGCCTTGAAAAACTCTTGTAAAGGTTTTTTAGTGTAAGCCTTAGCAAAACACTTGTCAAGTTAGGTGTGAACTTTTGAAAACACCAAAGTTGGAAGTGAGCTTGTAAAACTTCAAATATTAGTGATACCTTAACAAGTTGTTAAGGAAGTAAATGTAAGATTAAAGAAAATCCAAACCACTATAAATATTGTGTGTTCTTTCTTTCATTCACTACTCAACCATTTCTCTATTCCGCATTTCTTATTTGTTGAGTTTTTAATTTTTCATTATTTCTTGAGGAAACCAATTCACCCCCCCCCCCCTCTTGGTTGCCATCTTGGGACAACAATTGGTATCAGAGCTTGAAATTTCTTAAACTTAATTGTGAAATTTGATCCACTATGGCAACTTCTTCTTCATCAAACTCTATCTCTCATGGAAATCTTAACACTATTCTTAGACCTTACTTGATGGAACTGATTATTCCTACTGGAAACACAAAATGTATTTGTTTCTAGACAGTGAAGGGATTGAACTATGGGATTTTATGGAAAGTGAGTGGAAACCTCCCACTTATGAAGTTGATGGTATCCAAGTTCCTCTTCCCAAAGCACAATGGTCAACTATCAATGTCAAAGATCGATTCAAGAACAATAGAGCCGCTTCCATCTTGATGAATTCCATTTCAAGAGAAGAAGGTGGAAGAGTTCAACATTTAACTTGTGCACATTGCATTTAGAAGACACTTGAAAACTACCATGAAGGTACGACTCAAGTGAGATTCACCAAGAAACAAATGCATGTTCATGAGTATGAGCTATTCAAGATGAAATCAAATGAAAACGTCACCGACATGACCAATCGCTTGCTTGCTATTGTCAATGAACTAAAGAAGTATGGCAAGGTATATGATCAAGATGATGTAAACAGTAAAATCTTGAGAGCCCTAAGAGCTAGAAAGAACTTTAAATCAAAAGTATCATCCATCGAAGAAGCTCATGATCTTAGCACATTAAGAACCGATGAGCTTGTTGAAAAACTACTCACATTTGAGCTACACAGTGAAAAAGAAGAAGATCAAGGTGAAAAAGAAAAGAGAAAACCAATTGCGCTCAAAGCAATCAAAGAAGTTGAGAGCTTAAGCAATGAAGGTACTGATGATGAAGATGAAATAGCAATGTTCTCAAAAAGAATAAATGAATGGAAAAAGAAGAAAAGATTACAAGCAAATAAAGGTACACTTCCTAAATTCTCCTTCAAAGATAAAGAAAAGAAAAATGAGGTAAAGTGCTATGAATGTGGAAAAGCTTGTCACATTAAATCGAATTGCTTCAAAGTAAAGAATAAAAGGAAATGGGACAAAGAAAAGAAAAAGTCTCTCAAAGCCATATGGGATGATTCCTCTTCAAGTGAAGAAGAAGAAGAAGAAGAAGAAGAAGAAATTGCAAACCTATGTCTCATGGCTATTGAAGATGACTCCAATGAGATAAGTACTCAATCATTTGATCTAGTAGCACATGATGATATTGATGATCTAGATGATAGTGATTTGATTGAGCACATGAACTTTAAAATAGAAAAATATTTTTCTAAAATGATGCTCTATAAAGAAAAAAACTCTAAGTTAGAAAAGGATTTTATATGCTTAAAGAACTCTACCTTATAATTGAAAACCTCAAATGAACACTTGATGAATTCAATAGAAGAGTTAAATAAAAACTCACATGACTTAGAAAAAATTATCAAAGAAAATAAAATTCTGAAGCATGAACTAAAAGAACTAAAAGAATCAATTTCAAGATTTCATAAAGGAAAGGAAGCTTTAGACACATTAATTAGTAACCAAAGATCACCCTCCTTAAAATATGGATTAGGATTCAATGGCTCAACCAACATTACACCAAGCAAACCAATATTTGTAAAAGCATCTACAACTAAAATTTCTAATGTTGATATTGTAAAGAACAAAGATGCTCGCACCAAGTCTAAAAGTACCAAAAGAACTTCTTATGGTTCACTAGGAATTAAAGCTAAAAGTAATCATGCATTTCTGTACACTAAACTTGCACAAAAGCAATCACATATTTGTAGTTGTATGCACAATACTTGGAATACAAAAAGAAAAAAGCAGAAATGCAAAATACCATGGAAATGCACATATTGCATGAAGCTTGGACATAAAAGTTTTTTCTGTCATATAAGAAATGCTCATCTCAAGTTAGAAGACACCTTTATTACTAACCATCAAGGACCCAACTTCATGTGGGTACCTAAGAGAAGATGACCACAATTGTCTTGTAGGTATGCCTAAAATCTACTATCAACGAAAGCACATGGCTAGTGGATAGTGGGTACTCAAGGCATATGACCGGGAATGCAAAGCTCTTTACAAATATTACCTACAAACATAGAGGTAATATAACTTTTGGAAATAATGCTAAAGGTAAAATTATTGGTGTTGGCTCCATTGGTTCAATTGGTAAAGATTTAATAGAAGATGTATGGCTTGTTGATGGGTTGAAACATAATTTGCTAAGTGTTAGTCAACTATGTGATAAATCATACCTTGTTAATTTTGATTCCAAAGAATGCAAAATCACAAATTCAAATGGTGTTATCATATTTAAGAGTACTAGGACAAACAACACTTATAATATCAACATACATTCAAATCATGCATTCAAATGTCTAATGTCTACTAATAATGATGCATGGTTATGGCATAGAAGACTAGGACATGCTGGTATGGATCAATTAAAATATATTTGTAATGAAAACCTAGTTGATGGTCTCCCTAAGATAAAATATGATAAAGATAGAATTTTTCAACCTTGTCAACATGGTAAGCAATATAAGAGTTCATTTAAATCAAAGAATGTTATAAGTACCTCTAGACCTTTAGAGCTCATTCATTTGGACTTGTTTGGACCAAATAGAGTTACTAGCTTAGGAGGAAAATTATATGCATTTGTTCTAGTTGATGATTACTCTAGATTCACATGGGTTAATTTCTTAGCTCAAAAGAATGAATCTTTTAATAACTTCAAAACGTTTGCAAGAAGAGTTCAAAATGAAAAAGGATATGTGATCACATTTATTAGAAGTGATCATGGCAAAGAATTTGAGAATGAAAATTTTGAAAGTTTTTGTAATGAACTTGGCATTTCACATAATTTTTCTCCTCCTAGAGCTCCACAACAAAATGGTGTAGTTGAAATAGAACCTTAATTGAAATGGCTAGAACAATGCTCAATGAATATGATTTACCATCTTATTTTTGGGCGGAAGCCGTTAATACAGCTTATTACATTACAAATCGTGTTTACAAAAGGCATTTAACTAATAAAACTTCTTATGAGCTATGGAATGGAAGAATTTCCAAAATTGGATATTTTAGAGTATTTGGATGCAAATGCTTTATATTGAACACCAAGGAAAATCTTGGAAAATTTTCATCCAAATCAGATGAAGGTATATTCCTAGGATACTCATCATATAGCAAAGCATATAGAGTATTTAACATGAAAACTCTAGTTGTTGAAGAAACAATGCATGTTATATTTGATGAATCATCTAAACTTGATCAAAAGAAAGGTTGTACTTTCAATGACCCTGCAGGAACTCTTGAACCTCATGAAACTATTGATGATCCAAAGATTAATCAGCATGAACTTGAAGAAAAGAATCAAGATCTACCTAAGGATTGGCAATACAAGAAAGATCATCCTAAGGAACTCATCATTGGTGAAACATCTAAGGGAGTAATTACTAGATCTAAAATTAATCATATAGATGTTAATTTTGCTTTTGTTTCTCAAATAGAGCCAAAGACCATTGAAGAGGCTTTAAATGATGAAAGTTGGATAACTGTAATGCAAGATGAACTTAATCAATTTGAAAGAAATAATGTTTGGCAACTCACTCCTAGACCTACAGATCACTCTATCATAGGATGCAAATGGGTCTATAGGAATAAGCTTGATGAAAATGGTCACATCGTTAGGAATAAAGCAAGGTTGGTATCCAAAGGATATAATCAAGAAGAAGGTATTGACTATGATGAAACTTTTGCTCCTGTAGCCAGATTAGAAGCTATTAGAATATTACTTGCTTTTGCATGTCACATGAACTTTAAACTCTTTCAAATGGATGTTAAAAGTGCATTTCTAAATGGTCTTATAAGCGAAGAAGTTTATGTAGAACAACCTCCTGGTTTTGAAAACTACAAATTTCCTGACCATGTTTTCAAACTTACCAAAGCTTTATATGGATTGAAACAAGCACCAAGAGCATGGTATGATAAACTAAATGCATATTTGCTTGAAAATGGTTTTTCAAAAGGAAAAGTAGATACAACTCTCTTTGTTAAAAAGGACAAGCATAACATTTTGATTGTACAAATTTATGTGGATGACATAATATTTGGAGCTACTAATGAAGCCTTGTGCAAAGAATTTGCTTGTTGTATGACTGGGGAATTTGAAATGAGCATGATGGGTGAACTCAAGTTCTTCCTTGGACTACAAATCAAGCAATGTGAAGATGGGATCTTCATCAACCAATCCAAATATACAAAAGAACTTATCAAGAAGTTTGGAATGGATGGCTGCAAAACTAGCAAAACTCCTATGAGCACATCCTTGAAATTGGGTAAAGATAAAAATGGTAAAGCAGTATATGAAAAGAAATATCGAGGTATTATCGGATCACTACTTTACTTAACCGCTTCTAGACCTGATATAATGTATGGTGTATGTCTTTGTGCTAGATTTCAAACTTGTCCTAAAGAATCACACTTGAATGCTACAAAGAGAATTTTGAAATATTTAAGTGGTACAATGCATTTAGGACTTTAGTATCCTAAAAACACATCATTTCATATCATAGGATTTTCAGATGCAGATTATGCTGGTAGTATCTTAAATAGGAAGAGCACAACAGGTGCATGTCACTTTCTGTCACATCCGCCCATTGTATTTATGTCTAGCAGTCATATGCTCAACAAGAGAAAGGATCTAGAGAGGTCATCTCTAATGGCGATTCCTAGAAAAGGTCGCAGGACCAAAGGGACTTAATTGCAAAAATGTAAAGTTTTGGGGAGGTGACTGTAATTTCCAAAAGTTTTGGGGAGGTAACTGTAATTTTCAAAAGTTGTACTGGAGGTTCTTAATAGTGCACATAACATATTCCAAAAATGGAGAGTAGAGAAAAATCGGGTCACAACGACGCCTAACGGTTTTTCCAGAAAATGCACGGTTTGAAAGATATAGGGGATTTTGACTAGGGACATGTTGGTCATTATTAATTAAAATTTATACATGAATCTAAAGTAGGAAATAAACACACGAGTGTGTAAAGGATGTCGAGGGGTTGAATATGAAATAATCGTCAGTAGAAATGGAGCCCGGGCAAAACCCGAGCAAATAAAGGACCTAAAGGGAATTTTGTAAAAAGTCAAGGGCTTATTGGTAATTTTTCAAAATGACTTGGAAACCTAAAATAGACCTTATAAATAGAAAGTAGAGGTCGAGTGGATCAAAACCATATGTAGTTTGCCTCGTGGAACTGTACGGTTTAAAAGTTACGATCGATTAATCGCCGGAGCGTAAAATGGGCCCAGTTTCATGTGGGTACCATATGGGTGATATGGAACAAGTTAGGGTATCCAATGGGAAGAGGGACAAGTTGGAGGACTTAATTGGAAAGGAAAATATAAAAATTTTTTAATGGCCAATCATATTTAGCCATTTAAAAGTTAAAAAAAGAAGAAAGAAAAAGGTGTGGACAAATGGTCATAAACCATTCATCCAACCCAAAAGTGAACATCATTTCCACTATATATATCATAACAAGAGGAGCAAAATCTCTCTTCCACAAACTCTCCCACAAATTTCGGCCACCATAGGAAGAACACCAAAAAGTTTCAAATTTTTGTCGAGTTTGATTTTCAAGGTAAGTTTTAAGGTTTTCAAGTATGTAGAATTCAATTCTAGTATCAATTTTAAGTATTTATATATCTATTGGAAGATTGGAATTAGGGTTCTTATGGTGGATTTGGGGAAAATTTTAAGTAGTGATAATATTGATTAATTAAATGGAAGAATCAAGGTTTCTAAGGTTTAATAAGGTTAGATTAGGGTTTAGTTTGAAAAGAAATGGAAGGGCAGTTTATTGTTTTAAATTTCCAAGGTTTATGTTTAAGGGTGTGTTCTTGAATTTCTTGAAGGAGAAACAAAGATTAAGGAAGGAGAAGAAGGAAAGGCAAAAAAGAATTAAAAGAACAAGGTTTGGTACTTTACCTTGGAAAAATACTTTACCATAAAAGAAATTTTATTTTTCTTAAAAACTTTGGTTTATGGAATTTTTGATGTTGATGCTTAAATGTATTGATTGAGTTTAAATTAAATGTTTGAGTTATGTTCTTGGTTTCTTATGGCAATTGAGTTGGTTAAATTTAATTTAAACCAAGTATTTTGAGAAAAATTTTGGCAAGTTGATTTGGTGAACTTTAATTAGTTGATTTAAGTTAAACATGCAAAAGTTGTCAAAGGAAAGTGTTTGGATCTTCACTTTATCATTAAACAAGTCTTCGTATTGATTTGAAAAAGAAAAATAAACTATCCCATGTATTTCATATGTTTGGGCCGAAATGGTCCCAAAATGGCATATTTTGGACTCTTTTTGTGGCAGTTGTTTGAGGTAGCAAACGAATGAATTTTTCAACAAAATTTTACGTGTAATTAGTCAACATATGAAATAAGTTTTCTGTAAAATTTCAGCTAAAAATAAGATCATTTACCTGGTAAAATGCATGACTGAAGTGGACTAAAAGTTTGACGAAAACCCAGATTTTACTATTCATTTGGTCATGCCATTTTGGTTTTGCCGATTTTACGTGCCGCGACACTATTCATTTGGTCAATTTGTGACTTTTTGAGGAATGCTTTGAAATGTTTGATATGTTTATTGTGGATGTTAAATATTTGAAAAAGGGTAATGGTTTGACTAAAGAATGTGGTGCACGGTGTAAATGGCAAAGTGCAACGGGAATTAACATAATTTCTCGAGTCATTCTAAAATGAAGTTTGAGACTTAAATTGAATTATTTTAACCTTTATGCTCTACTGGGTAATTGGGAGTGGTAGATAAGGGTATGGTGCACTATACTAACTTATGCAGTACTGCCACTTATTGTATTTGATACACCCCGGTGGTTACCTTCGGGTATAGGCCGTGGAGCGGAGATGTTTTGAAATTGTGATTGGAATGCTCCGGCGGTTACCTACGGGTATAGGCGGTAGAGCGAAATTAGTTATAACCATGGTGGTGAGGGCCACCTATGTTACAGTGGTGAGGGCCACTGCCTTATCGCTATGGTTCCCTATATGCCAGTAGAGCCTGAGCCAAAGTCCTGTTTTTCTAAAACTACGTACTGCAATATGAGTTTAAATTATGGTTTACAATTATTGAAAGTATATCTACACTGAATGGACAATAACTTCCATTAGTTTAATGTTGGTTGATTTTTGATTTAATTATTTCCTTTTAGTTCAAATGCTTTTATGTTTTACTTATATTTTCATCGGTAAAGTACCCACTGAGCGTCATTGCTCAGCGAGTTGAGTTTTCTTGACTCGTAGGTTTGGAGCAGTAGATTTTGGTGATTAGCATCGAGCAGCACAACACAGCGTAGCACCTCAGAGTAGCCTTTCATTTCCTATATTATGAGTTAGCTAGTTGTGGCATGTATATGTATATATAAGATTGGGAAGTACTATATTATACTGTACGTTAGTAGTATGTAATAATAAGAAACCTCTACTTTATTTTGCATTAGAAGTGTGAATTCTTCTTGCAGGTTGTAGTTGAGGTTATAAGGTGGATTCATTGGGAGTGTATTGAAACTGATTGTATTCGCATTAGTTTGTGTAAAAATATTTTCAAAAATCAGAAAAAAAAAATTAGTTTTGTCGACACTTGAGACCCAATTTCTAGGTGAACCTCTGGCAAATTTTCTGTAAAAACCGGAACTAAAATTTGACTAAGTAAAATTGGTAACAACATTAGGCTAGTGTGGCGCCTCTACTTGGCTTACACATGTAGGCTGGGAAGGGGTGTTACAATTTTGGTATCAGAGCTCCGGTTTAGCCGCTTCTGGGTAATCCAACATATTAGGATGTACGTTTTATGTCGGGAGTGGCCATTACCGACGTAAAACGAGATATCCTATAGTAAATAGGAGATAAAAAGTAGGCATCATTCAGGAATGAAATATAGGAAAATAAATAAGGGTATGTTTGCATATATTTGATTAAGTGTTTTGTCTTTATATATATGCCACATAGGGTTTAATAATGCTGCTGAGCTGTACTGTTTTTGACTGTGAGTTATGTGTTAGAATATAGATATCGCGAGAGTTCTCTCAAAGAGCCGTAGGGGAGGAAGTTGAATCTCGAGCGTCACATATTGTAGAGACGCATGTATCTGAGACGCATGTATCTAAAACACCGGAGGATGAGCAACCCTCAGCGGGAGCTCCTCTTCCGAATGAGATGTTGCAACAGATAGCGGGCATTGCCTCGGCACCAGCGCTAGCGCCAACACCCGCTCCTGCTATGGGAGGGGAAAGGAAAACCCCGATCGAAAAGATAAGAAAGTACGGGGCGAAGGAGTTTAGGGCCCGAAGGGACGACGATTCTTCTACAGCCGAGTATTGGTTGGAAGGAACGTACGAGCCTTAGATCAGTTACAGAGTACGCCAGAAGAGCGAGTGGTATGTGCTACTTCCTTATTAGTGGAAGAAGCATATATATGGTGGGACGCAGTTCAACAACGAGTTCCACCGGAACAGAGGACATGGGATTTCTTTGTGAATGAGTTCAAGAGGAAGTTTATATCGGAGGCATACCTAGATGCCAAGAAAAAGGAGTTTCTACACTTAAAGCAAGGTCGACTGACCGTTGCTGAATATGAGAGGGAATTTACTAGGCTGAGTAGGTATGCCAAGAAGACAATTGAAGACGAACATGATAGGTGTAAGCAATTCCAGGATGGTTTGAATAATGAGATTAGGATGCAGTTAATTGCTGCTAATATCAAGGAAGTTTTTCGAGTTGGTCACTAAGGCTCTGGAAGTAGAACAATGTCAGAAGGATGAGCGAAATAGGAGACAGAGGGTAAGACCAAGAAGGGATACCCAGAGTTATTCAGAAAATTTCTAGCCATCAAGGAAACAGTTTAGAGAAGGTAGTTTCATGGGAGGAAATCAGAGCAGGATATCCAGTCAAAGGTCGATTCGGGGCAGCCCGAGTCAAGCTACCTTTGTAGCCAGTACTGGTGGGTCTGGGAGAGGACAAGGAAGAGGGCGTGGCCAAGGTGGAGGTAACTTTGCTCAGTCCGAAACTATCGGAGGAAGTGAAAACACCCATCCACGCTGTGTTCAATGTGGGCATAGGCATTCAAGAAAATGTTGGGGCAAGGCTTGGGTATGTTTTATTTGTGGAGCAAAGGACCACTTTAAACGAGAATGCCCCTAAAGACAACAAAATACACTAGATAATACCGAAGGATCTCGAGCCGTAGCTGGAAAAGAAAAGGAGCAGAGGTAGAGGACAAAGCTCTTCGCAAGTTCAATCCGAAATGATGGACAGACCTGAAACTAGAGCTCCTACCAAGATGTATGCAATGAGGGCACGTGAAGAAGAGGAAGCCCCCGACGTCATAGCAGGTTAGCTATTTATGTTTGGAATACCAATTAATGCTTTAATAGATCCAGGTTCTTCATACTTATATATATATATATATATGTATGAAAAAGAAAAAAAAAGAAAAAAAAAGACGGATCCCTAAGACTATGTGTAGATTATCGGCAGTTAAATAAGCTGACGATTAAGAATAAATACCCGCTACCCCGGATAGATGATTTATTTGATCAATTGAAAGGTGTGGGAGTTTTCTCAAAGATTGATCTGCGATCCGGCTATCATCAACTGAGGATTAAAGATGAAGATATACCAAAGACTGCATTCAGAACCCGATATGGACATTATGAGTTTATCGTAATGCCTTTTGGGCTCACGAATGCACCTGTGGTATTCATGGATTTGATGAACCAGATTTTCCATCCTTATTTGGACCAGTTTGTTGTGGTATTCATCGATGACATACTGGTTTACTCAAAGAATGCAAAGGATCATGACCGGCACTTGAGAATCGTGTTACAAACATTGAGGGAGAAGCAGTTATACGCCAAATTCAGCAAGTGTGAATTTTGGTTAGAAGAAGTGGCCTTTTTTGGGACATATTGTATCGGCGGAAGGAATAAGAGTTGATTCTAAGAAGGTAGAAGCAGTATTGGATTTGAAAGAATGCTATTGGTGGCCAGGGATCAAGAGAGATGTGGTAGATTACATGGCGAAATGTTAACCTGCTAACAAGTAAAGGCAGAACATCAACTACCCTCGGGACTTCTACAACCTATTACGATTCCAACATGGAAATGGGATCGCATAACTATAGATTTTGTGACGAGACTACTAATGACAAGAGACAAACATGATGCAATATGGGTGATAGTAGACTAGCTAACTAAGTCAACTCAATTCTTACCAGTAAGGATGAACTACTCCCTGGATAAGTTAGCAGACTTGTACATTAAAGAGACTGTACGACTTTATGGAGTTCCAACATCAATCATATCGGACAAAGATCCACGCTTTACATCAAACTTTTGGCAAAAGTTCCAAACGGCTTTGGGAACTCGAACGGACTAGAGTACGTCGTTTCATCCACAGACGGACGGACAGTCAGAGAGGGTAATCCAGATCTTGGAAGATATGTTAAAAGCTTGCATATTAGAATTCAAAGGTAGCTGGGAGAAGTACTTAAGTTTAATGGAGTTCACTTACAACAACAGCTACCAGTCCAGCATACAGATGGCTCCTTATGAAGCACTATAAGGACGAAAATGCAGGACTCCAATTTGTTGGACGAAATTAAGCGAAGCAAAGATATTGGGCCTGAAGATAGTTAAGGAGACCGAGGAGAAAGTAGAAATTATCCAAGATCGGTTAAAAGCTGTGGCGGATAGACAAAAAAATCATACGCGGACCTGAAGAGAAGGGACATAGAATTTAATGTTGGTGATAAGGTATTTCTTAAGGTTTCACCATGGCAGAAAGTGCTAAGATTTAAACAAAAGGGTAAGCTAAGTTCAAGGTTATTGGGCCTTACAAAGTCATTGAACGTATAGGTCCAGTAGCTTATCGGCTAGCATTACCATCCGAGCTAGACAAAATACATAACGTATTCCACGTGTCGATATTAAGACGGTATCGTTCGGACCCGTCACACATCGTAAAGACCCAGGATATTGAAGTTCAGCCTGATTTGACATATGAAGAAGAACCAGTGGAAATCCTGGCACGGGAAGTAAAAGAACTTCGGAATAAAATGATTCCATTAGTCAAAGTACTCTGAAGAAACCACAAGGTGGAGGAAGCAATACCCATATTTTTTTCCACCTGATGGGCTTCGGGGCGAAGCCTAAATTAACGAGGAAGGAACTGTCACATCTGCCCATTGTATTTATGTCTAGCAGTCATATGCTCAACAAGAGAAAGGATCTGGAGAGGTCATCTCTGATGGCGGTTCCTAGAAAAGGTTGCAGGACCAAAGGGACTTAATTGCAAAAATGTAAAGTTTTGGGGAGGTGACTGTAATTTTCAAAAGTTTTGAGGAGGTAACTGTAATTTCCAAAAGTTGTACTGGAGGTTCTTAATAGTGCACATAACAGATTCCAAAAATGGAGAGTAGAGAAAAATCGGGTCGCAACGACGCGTAACGGTTTTTCTAGAAAATGCACGGTTTGAAAGATATAGGGGATTTTGACTAGGGACATGTTGATCATTATTAATTAAAATTTATACATAAATCTAAAGTAGGAAATAAACACACGAGTGTGTAAAGGATGTCGAGGGGTTGAATATGAAACAATCTTCAGTAGAAATGGAGCCCGGGCAAAACCCGAGCAAAGAAAGGACCTAAAGGGAATTTTGTAAAACGTCAAGGGCTTATTGGTAATTTTTCAAAATGACTTGGAAACCTAAAATAGACCTTAGAAATAGAAAGTAGAGGTCGAGTGGATCAAAACCATATGTAGTTTGCCTCGTGGAACTGTACGGTTTAAAAGTTACGACCGATTAATCGCCGGAGCGTAAAATGGGCCTGGTTTCATGTGGGTACCATATGGGTGATATGGAACAAGTTAGGGTATCCAATGGGAAGAGGGACAAGTTGGAGGACTTAATTGGAAAGGAAAATATAAAAATCTTTTAATGGCCAATCATATTTAGCCATTTAAAAGTTAAAAAAAGAAGAAAGAAAAAGGTGTGGACAAATGGTCATAAACCATTCATCCAACCCAAAAGTGGACATCATTTCCACTATATATATCATAACAAGAGGAGAAAAATCTCTCTTCCACAAACTCTCCCACAAATTTTGGCCACCATAGGAAGAACACCAAAAAGTTTCAAATTTTTGTCGAGTTTGATTTTCAAAAAGTTTCAAATTTTTGTCGAGTTTGATTTTCAAGGTAAGTTTTAAGGTTTTCAAGTATGTAGAATTCAATTCTAGTATCAATTTTAAGTATTTATATATCTATTGGAAGATTGGAATTAGGGTTCTTATGGTGGATTTGGGGAAAATTTTAAGTAGTGATGATATTGATTAATTAAATGGAAGAATCAAGGTTTCTAAGGTTTAATAAGGTTAGATTAGGGTTTAGTTTGAAAAGAAATGGAAGGGCAGTTTATTGTTTTAAATTTCTAAGGTTTATGTTTAAGGTTGTGTTCTTGAATTTCTTGAAGGAGAAACAAAGATTAAGGAAGGAGAAGAAGGAAAGGCAAAAAGGAATTAAAAGAACAAGGTTTGGTACTTTACCTTGGAAAAATACTTTACCATAAAAGAAATTTTATTTTTCTTACAAACTTTGGTTTATGGAATTTTTGATGTTGATGCTTAAATGTATTGATTGAGTTTAAATTAAATGTTTGAGTTATGTTCTTGGTTTCTTATGGCAATTGAGTTGGTTAAATTTAATTTAAACCAAGTATTTTGAGAAAAATTTTGGCAAGTTGATTTGGTGAACTTTAATTAGTTGATTTAAGTTAAACATGCAAAAGTTGTCAAAGGGAAGTGTTTGGATCTTCACTTTATCATTAAAGAAGCCTTCATATTGATTTGAAAAAGAAAAATAAACTATCCCATGTATTTCATATGTTTGGGCCGAAATGGTCCCAAAATGGCATATTTTGGACTCTTTTTGTGGCAGCTGTTTGAGGCAGCAAACGAATGAATTTTTCAACAAAATTTTACGTATAATTAGTCAACATATGAAATAAGTTTTCTGTAAAATTTCAGCTAAAAATAAGATCATTTACCTAGTAAAATGCATGACTGAAGTGGACTGAAATGTTGACAAAAACCCAGATTTTACTATTCATTTGGTCATGCCATTTTGCGTTGCCGATTTTACGTTCCGCGACACTATTCATTTGGTCAATTTGTGACTTTTTGAGGAATGCTTTGAAATGTTTGATATGTTTATTGTGGATGTTAAATATTTGAAAAAGGGTAATAGTTTGACTAAAGAATGTGGTGCGCGGCGTAAATGGCCAAGTGCAACGGGAATTAACATAATTTCTCGAGTCATTCTAAAATGAAGTTTGAGACTTAAATTGAATTATTTTAACCTTTATGCTCTACTGGGTAGTTGGGAGTGGTAGATAAGGGTATGGTGCACTATACTAACTTATGCAGTACTGTCACTTATTGTATTTGATACACCCCGGTGGTTACCTTCGGGTATAGGCCGTGGAGCGGAGATGTTTTGAAATTGTGATTGGAATGCTCCGGCGGTTACCTACGGGTATAGGCCGTAGAGCGAAATTAGTTATAACCATGGTGGTGAGGGCCATCTATGTTACAGTGGTGAGGGCCACTGCCTTATCGCTATGGTTCCCTATATGCCAGTAGAGCCTGAGCCAAAGTCCTGTTTTTCTAAAACTACGTACTGCAATATGAGTTTAAATTATGGTTTACAATTATTGAAAGTATATCTACACTGAATGGACAATAACTTCCATTGGTTTAATGTTGGTTGATTTTTGATTTAATTATTTCCTTTTAGTTCAAATGCTTTTATGTTTTACTTATATTTTCATCGGTAAAGTACCCACTGAGCGTCATTGATCAGCGAGTTGAGTTTTCTTGACTCGTAGGTTTGGAGCAGTAGATTTTGGTGATTAGCATCGAGCAGCACAAACACAGCGTAGCACCTCAGAGTAGCCTTTCATTTCCTATATTATGAGTTAGCTAGTTGTGGCATGTATATGTATATATAAGATTGGGAAGTACTATATTATACTGTACGTTAGTAGTATGTAATAATAAGAAACCTCTACTTTATTTTGTATTAGAAGTGTGAATTCTTCTTGCAGGTTGTAGTTAAGGTTATAAGGTGGATTCATTGGGAGTGTATTGAAACTGATTGTATTCGCATTAGTTTGTGTAAAAATGTTTTCAAAAATCAGAAAAAAAAAATTAGTTTTGTCGATACTTGGGACCCAATTTCTAGGCGAACCTCTGGCAAAATTTCTGTAAAAACCAGAACTAAAATTTGACTAAGTAAAATTGGTAACAACATTAGGCTAGTGTGGCGCCTCTACTCGGCTTACACATGTAGGCCGGGAAGGGGTGTTACACTTTCTTGGTAATTGTCCAGTTTCTTGGCATAGTAAGAAACAAGCATCGGTTGCTTTATCCACATCAGAAGTCGAATATGTTGCAGCATGTTTTTGTTGCACACAAATATTATGGATGAAACAATAATTGCTTGACTATGGCAAAGTATTTAACAATATCTCCATTAAATGTGACAACACTTGTGCAATCAACTTATCTAAAAATCCTATCCAACACTCTAGATCCAAACATATAGATATTAGACATCATTTTTTGAGAGAAATTGTACAAAATCAGAATATAGTCCTAGAGTTTATAGATACACATAATCAACTTGCTGATATCTTTACAAAACCTTTGAATGAAGATAGGCTTAACTTCATTAAACTTAATTTAGGAATGATTGATGGAACTACTCTGAATTAATAAAATTGCCTATCAATAAACTTTTTTCATCACAATGTATAAACTTTTTGCCAAAAAAAAAATAAAAATCCTTCATCTTTCTTTGACTCTTTCATTTCTGAGTCAGTCGGGTTCGCTCCAATGCCTTTAGCGATTGCTATCTTGCCTACCAGATTCATCTAAATTAATATCTCTGTACGTGGTCGAGAAACCTTGTGAGCGGTCGCAATAATTTGAACAGTTTCGACCATTACAGACACTCTCTGCACCTGCGAGCGCACTAATCTTGCTAATGGTCGCTAGAGTACAGTTCGCGATCGCACCTATACAAATAAGCGACCGCACTCTGTACACTCTACTCGAAATTTTGTAACCGTTGGCTGTATGACAGGTCGCGTTTCTTAACTCTCAACAGTCATAAACAACTATTTTCTTAATTTCTTCTATTTAAGAGCATTATACATCAGTTTCTTGGATATTTTACTTCTTATAACATACAAACTTCCCTCCAAATCTCTAAAATCCTCTCAAGATCATCTCCTTCTCAAAACACTATCTGTTTTCTAATTTATTACCTTCCTCTCAAAATCATCTCTTATAACATACCACTTCTTCATCTGACTCCACCTCTACCATAGGAGTATCTTCATCTGTTTTATTTGTTTCTGGGTCAATAATTCTTCTTTCAAACTCCACCTACTGCGGAGTACCATCTGTTTACTGCATAATTTTATTTATTACCTTTTTCAACATGGTAGACTCACCAAAAGTAACATCTCTAATAAAGTCTATCTTCTTTGTTTCTAGATACCAAAAGCGAAGTCCTTTCACACCAGTGGTGATCCCCATAAAGAGTGCTTTCTTTACCCTCGGATCTAACTTTGATTCCTTAACATGGTAGTATGCAGTGGAACCAAACACAAGTAAGGAATCATAACCAGTAGCAAATTTTCCAGACCACATCTCCAAAGGTGTTTTACCACCAGTAACAATCGATGGTAAGTGATTAACGAGATGGCAAGCATATGTCACAGCCCAAGTCTAAAATTATCTACCCAGCCCAGCATTGGATAACATATATTGAAATAATTGTGAAGTGTCTAACAATGCCTTCATCTTGGCAGAATTTCAAAAATGGATCACTTTTATACTCTCCACCATTATTTGTGCGGAGACATTTGATTTTTCTGCCCGTCTGAGTTTTCACCATTTTTTCTATATAAGGAAAGCTCTCAACACTTAATCATTCATCTTCATAGTATACACACATACTCTCCGAGAGAGAAGTTATCAATAAAAGATATAAAATAGTACTTTCCTCCCATTGAAGCTGTCTTGGAAGGACCCCACACATCTGAGTGAACATAGTTTAAAATACCCTTGGTATCATGGATTGCAATACCAAACTTCACTCTAGTATGCTTGTCTTTCACACAATGTTCACAGAAATCTCACTTCTGGGGTTGCACTCCTTTTCAGTAATCCTTTATCTGATAAAAGTTTTAAAGATTTATCGCCAGCATGTCCCAAGCGCATATGTCATAATCTAGTTGCTTCCAACTCCTGATCATTACTGGAAGTTGTTGCTGCTATGCCAATAATTGTAGTACCCTGATAGTAATATAAGTTATTATTCTTCTTTATTCCTTTTATTATCACTAGTGCACTAGAGATGATTTTCATTACTTCATCTGCTTCATTTACAATGAAGCCCTTTGATCCTAGGACTCCCGTAGAGATGACATTCTTCTTCAAACTCGGTACATATTGGATATTTATTAGAGTCCTGATTGATCCATCATAATTCCTCAATTGGATTGAACCAATCCCTTTAATTATGCATAGATCGTCATTTGTTGTGTAAACAATTATACTTTCTAGTTTTCTAAAGTTAAAGAACCAATCCCGATTGGGACACATATGATGGCTACAACCTGAACCAAGTAGTCATATGCTAGAAGAACTTGTTGATGACACAACAGCTAATGAAAGGTTTGAGTCTTCATTATCACACTCAACTACATTTGAATTTACGACAGCTTTCCGTTTATCAAATTTGCTTTTACTTCTCAACTTAGGATAGTCTATCTTCCAATGCCCTTTCTCCTGGCAAAAGACACATTCATCTTTAGCTGGTCTAGATTTTGATCTTCCCTTCTTTTCTCTCTTTATGATTTGAGAGCGACCTCTCACTATCAATGCTTCTGCTACTCTACTTGAACTCTCTTTCTTATCTTTCTTTCGTAATTTGTAACTGTATAATGCAGCAATTACTTCAGAAAGAGTCACTTTATCCTTTCCATGGAGTAGAGTTGTTTCAAGAAACTCAAACTCCTCTGAAAGAGACCCCAATAACAGCAAAGCTAAATCTTCATCTTTTAAAAGTTATGTTCAAATTTATCAAATTAGCTACCAGTTTATTAAAATTGGTGATGTGCTCATTCATAATACCACCAGGAACATAAGTGAAGCGAAACAACCTCTTTGTTATATGAAGCTTGTTCTAACTATTTTTCTTTAAAAAAAATTTCTCCAATGTCTTTCACTATTTACTTTCACAAACTTTCTTAGAGAAAGTATACTTTTGTTCTCTAGAAAGGCACGATCGGATTATACCACATGTCACACGATTGATGGCTTTTCAATTTTTTTCATCAATGTCCTATGGTTTCTCTTCTTCAATGGCAATGTCTAGATATTGCTGAAAGAGAGCATCTAGAATCTCATGTTGCCACATGTCAAAATGACTCGTACCATCAAAAATCTTCACTACAAATCAAGCATTTAACATAAAAGTTCTTGACCAAATTGACGAAGTAAATACTGTATCCTTTATAGTAGATGATTTGCTTGAGTCATCTGTCTTTTCTACTTTAAAAATTATTTAATAGCTAATAAATATGGAATATAAAAAATTCAAGAAAATCTTTTTTGATGTGGAAGATCATACTAGGCTGCAACCACAGAGCATACTCAGAAAATCTTGTCTCTGATACCCATTCTTGTGAAAATTGGATTAATTTTTCACTAATATAAATAGTGTGTGACCAATTACACCAATTAATTATACTACGAATATTTTCAGGAAAGAGAGGTAGGTCACAATGGACACGCTTAAATACTAAGTCTTTCTTTAGATAGAATTTTTCTAGATATATAATTAATAGTACAAAATACAACCACAACTATACCTAAAATAGCTATTAAATAAAAATAAAGAGAACACCAAAATTTAACGAGGTTCGACCAATTTTTCTTACGTCCTCGAATACCACTAAAATAATATTACTAATTTTAAAGAAGCAATACAAAATAGAGAGAAGATATAAAAATATTAAAGTCTTAGAAATGAGAAAGCTTCATATTTTAGAATGGGCTTAACTAATGGATGGGGGGTATTATTTATAACAAAAAACACCTCCCTTAAATCCCACATCTTATGATGTGGGATTAGAAAAATGCCACAAATCAACACAGAATCAAACAAGCCTATAAATAAATTGTTGAAAATCATACAAAAATGAAGATAAAGCCACAAATTAAACAAAAAAACACACCCATAATCCAATTATTTAGATTATAAAAGACACCCGTAGTCCGATTGTCCGATGAAACAAACAAACACACCCAAATTTGAATTAAACAAAAACCCATACTAAACAAAAAAAAAGACACCCAATTTTGAATTGTTACAAAACCCCTACATATTCTGATTATATTAAATAATATAAATTGACAAAAAAACATAAAATGAAAAAAACATATTGTAGACCCTTAACTTTGGTATTAGTCCAAATATAATTTTTATTTAAAGGTTGGATCAAGTACAAGTATAAAAGCAAGGCCAAAATTAATCAATTATAGTTATTTAATGTTTGCATTGATTCGGTTACATTTAAAAAAAAAATCATTCTGTCGGACTATCTGGTCTATGCTAAATTCAATATGAGCATTTTGCAATGCTCATATCGAATTGGCTTATGCCAAATTTCTATATGAGCACAATAGCCAATTCGACATGAGAAATTGCTCATGCCAAATTGGCAGGACCAGGCTAGCATCAACCGAGTTGTGTGTGGTTTCTCCGAACCATTGAGGTTTGTTAATCCGAAGTTTAAAGGGACTAGGGTTATACCCTAATATCTGATATAAATAGGTAATTAATTAACAAGAATAGAGGAGGAGAGAGCCAACAAATGAAGGTATGGTTTATTAATTGATCTTAATTGAATTCAGATTAATGATCTCAATTATTTGATACAGCCGGGATTTATTGGTTTAATTTAGAGGTTTCATTCAGTAGCCATAATCCTAGGATTAGTTGATGATTTAAACCGTAGTTTGGCATATTTTAAAACTGTAGTTTGCATGCCTTAATTTCAGTTTGCATGTTTTTACTTTAGCTTGCATATAAAAAATCTAAAACCCCAATTATTATTTTTAAAATCTAAAACCCTAAATCTTATTTTAAAATCTTAAAACACTAAAAACATTAAAACTCTAATGCTCAGTAACCTGATATCTAGAACCCTCGTTTTCAAATACTAAAAACCCTAATCATGTTTCTCTAAAACTAAATCCCTAATCCTATTTTCCTAAAAATCAAAACCTCAATCTTGTCCTTCAAACATTCAAAACCCTAATTTCAAATAAAAACTCTAATTTCATCCAAAATCCCTAATTTCATCCAAAAATCCAAATTTTCAAAATTAAAATCCTAAAAACACTAATTTAGAATTCTAATTCTCCAATAAAACCATACTATGTAAACCACTTACCTTTCGGGGGCATTGTCCCCGATCTCCCGCAAGGGGCACTGCCCCCTTGACCTCCTCCCGATAATTGGCTAGCGGGACTGCCGTAAGCACGACTTGTGTTGTCACGCACTATATTTTCTTAATGGGGTAATATTAAGATGTGTTTATTTATTTTTTTTTAATTATTCAATTATTTTCATATATATTGTATTATTTTTCCCTTTATTATTTTTTTAGATTTATATGTATTTTTAAATAGACTTGTAAAAGGCATATTTTCACTCGTGGGTGTCTTATTTGTTTAATTTATTTATTTTCTGTAGTTTAATTTATTTAAAGACTTTGGGACAATTGTAAGGGATATGTTTTCACCTTTCAGTGGGTGTCCTATTTTATTGATTTTCTTTATGAATATTTAATGATTGTAAGGGTATGTTTCCATCTAATGATGAGTACCAATATTATTTTGTAATGTACTGTTTTATCTTATTTTATGAATAAATCCATTTTATTAATAATTACATGTAGTATGAATAATATTATAATATTTAATAATTTAATAATATATAGACCTGAAAAGGAGGCCGATTCTAATGAATCGGGCGTTGTTAGGAGGTTGAGGACTCCTTAAGAATCGAGTCATCTACCCTTTCTTTTTCCTGGCCCGTCCGGGTGGTAACTTTATTTTCTCCGAATTTAGGCTCATGTTCTCTAAGGCCCTGAGCCTAACAGTGTAAAAATCGCAACCATTCTACATAAGAGTGAGGGCAAAAATCTCCACTCAAACATACCTTAAGATAATTTTTTTGGGTGATGGATAGTGAATGGGACTGATTTTTTGGATAGAGAATGCAACTAAGTGGTGCTAATAATATCTCCTATGCTGCCACTACAATTGTTCTTAAGAAAGAAAAAAATCAAAAAACAAATAAGCATCTACATCTTATCCGATCGATTTACATGCCAAAAATCAATTTCACAACAAGTATTTACATTATTAAGAAAAGCAATGTTGAGAAACTAACTTGTTGCTTGACGGTCGAAGGTGGTAGGGAAGATGGTGACAACGAAGGTTCACAGTGGCGAGAAATATGGTGACGGCTTCACAGTGGCGAGGAATATGGTGATGAGAAAGAGAAAGGTAAAGGAAATGAGAGCAAAAAATGAGAAATGTTGAGAGAAAAGTATGATGAAAGTATGAATCAGAATGAAGTGAGAGAACAAAAAAACCTAGGGCAAAGTTATATATGTAAAACTTAGAAATGGACACAACCCGTTTCTAAACCATCATTTATTAATTACCTCTACCATCAGAAATGGACATATCCATTTTAGAGATTTGTCATCCTATTTCTAAATTTTCAGCTTACTACTTCCGCGAAATATAAAAATCAAATTCCTGCCTACTACTCCCTTATGTTTTCCATTCCTAGCATCTGTTTCTAAAGAGTGAAATTTAAAAATGGACCTTTATTCCATTTCTACCATTCAAAGACAAACTTTTGGTGCACTTTACCATCTCAATTTTAGAAGCGGACTGCAATCCATTTTTAAGTTTCCGTTTATAAACCATTTCATTTTTGTTTATATAGTTACCACCAATTTTTTGCACTAGATACAGAAACAGATTAGAAACAAAAATGCTTCCGTTTCTAATTTGTTTCCATTTTGTTTCAAAATGTTTCAATTTTATTTTGTTCTTTTTTCATTTCCATTCCATTTCTATATAGAAAACGGAATTACACCCATTTCTATTTTAGTTTCTAAATTGTTAAATTCTTGTAGTTTTCTAAAATTATCAAAAGAAAAAAATTGAGTCATCAAAAATATTATTTTTTCAAAAAAAAAAAACTAAATAAACCTTCAAACTCAAAAAGAAACCCAATTTTATTATCTGGATTTAGAAAAGTGTATGAATTGGATGAAACTAACTGGCAATAGACATAAAACCATCTATTCCGGTTATATATTTATTCGAATAAAATGCTTAGCTAACTCCACGCGTCTAACAAAAAAATCTTTTCTTCTTCCAACTTTTTGATCTTTCCACTCATTCCCTGTAGGCCCTTCTTCCCCTAATTCTTTCCATTCTACCGATAAATTATTATCCCCACAGAGTCATTTGTCACAATCACAGTAAAAAATATTCATAAGTTTTATTTTTTTATATTTATACTATTTGATTTGAATATATATATATATATATAAGTAGATTTTTAAATGATCTACTTTAATAATAAACTTGGGCTTGAAAGGTCCTTCCCTTTTTGGCCGGTCGTGGGCAAGGAGGGATTTGAACACCCGACACCATGGTTCATAGCCACTTGCCCTAATCCTTTGAGCTACAGGCCCCATCCCATCTCTACTGGATCTGTTCTTGGAAGTATCCTAAAAGGGGAGAAGAGCAACCATGGCCACGGTTCAGTTAACCGGAACCGTCAATTCAGAGCTGTCGGTTCCAGTTCATAATTTTTCTGAACTTTAACCTTAACCGGTAAGAGCCGGTTCAGTTAAGGTTCAGGCCCTTAAAAATTGGTCCGATTTCAGTTCCGGTTTAGGTTTCGGTTCCGGTTCAAATTATTTTTTAAAAAAAATTATATTTACAAGAAAATAATATTATTGATACATGATAATATTTTTTATGAGATTAAACACCACTTATAAAATTAATAATATTGTTTAAGTTAAATCAAATAATATTATTTATAAATATTTAATATTACAATTAAAGTATAAAGAAAAAATTAAAAAAAATGTTTGAACATAATTACTAAAAATCAATTAACTACATAAATTATAATTATAAATATTTAATATTACATTTGAAATATTCAATAAATACAAATAATTGAAATATTAAAAAACTATATAAAAATTTTTTAACTTAATTAAAAAATTTGATAGTGCCCCTTATTCGCTTTCACCATTTCCACTTCCATCGCTCGTCATACTTCTATCTGTTGTATCATAATTTAAACCTTGATCATCATCATCATTATACTTTAAATCTTGTACATGCATTGAGGCTTTGGACCAATCATTGACGCACATTTGAGCTTGCAATGAGTGGGGTGTTAGTCTTGATCGACACTCATCCAACACACGGCCTCCGGTGCTAAATATTTGCTCCACCGCTACTGTTGAGGGTAGAGAACTAAAAGTTTCCCTAGCCATAATAGACAACACTGGAAATTTTTTTGTATGTTGACTCCACCATTGCAAAATAGGAAACTTGTAGTCTCTAATAACACCGTCAAATTCAAAGCTAGATGATAAATATGCATCAAGTTCAATATTACTTAAGGAAGTAGTTTTAGGTCTCTAATGTCTTTCCATTAAAAATTTATCAGCTTTTCTTACACTAGATGATGAATTTATATCCTCATTTTGACACCTATGTGATGCAAGAATCATTGATGCATATATTGATTCATATTCTCTTTATTAGTCCAAAATAATTCTTTTAACCCCATCAATTATTCCAATAATATTAACATCTTTTAAATCTAATAGAAGATAATAATTGCTTAAATAATCAGTTAAAATTTCATTCCGCACACAAGGATCCAATACACAAGCAACAAGATTAAGAGCAGGAAAATCTTTATAATAATTAAACCATTTATTCTTCATTGCAATGACAGTTTCTTTTAATTCAATATCATTTTTATACTCATCAAAAATAATTGCAATATTCAAAGCTTCAAATATTACTAAATGGGATGTAGGATAATAAACACCAGATAAATGTTCAGTAGCATCATTAAAAACTTTTAAAAGATCAATTATTTTTTCACAACAATTCTATTGAGAATGATAATATAATAGGTACAGAATTAAGTTTAAAAAATCTACATAATAATTCACGATATGAAAACGAATCATAAAGTAAATCATAAGTAGAATTCCAAAGAGTTGGAATATCTCATTTGAATCGTTTAGAAGGCATACCATATTGCTTACAAAATTTACCCCAACTTTTATATAATTGAGGATGTAACCATAAATAATTTAATGCAGTTTTAATTGGTTCATACAAAAAATTTAAAGTTCTCAAACCACTTTGAACACATAAATTTATAACATGACATATGCATCTAACATGAAAAAATTTGCCTCCTAAATTCGGTCTACAAATTTGTTCCAAATCATTAATAGAAGCAGTATTTGTAGAAGCATTATAAAAAAAAATTGAAAAAATTCTTTAAACTAAATTATATTCTTCCAAAATACTTTTTATTATTTTATATATATTATCGGCAGTATGTCTATTGTCAAAAGGTCGAAATGCAAGCAATCTTTTTTGTAAATTCCATTGATCACCAACCCAATGACGTGTAACACCCATATATGAATGTGTTTGCCAATGATCACTCCAAATATCACTACAAATTGAAAGACAAAAATGATAATTTGCAAATAATATGCATAAATCTTTTTTTCTTTTTCATAAAGCTTGCACAATGTTCGCGATAAAGTTGAGCGGGGAACACATTGTAATGCAGAATTCACATATTTTTAAATAAAAGTAGTAAATCTTATTTTCTCACCAAAATTAAAAGTTAATTCATCAACACAAGCGCACATTGCCAATTCTTCTTTGACCACATTTTTATCATAGTGAAAAATACCTTGTTTTTAAGTAGGTGCAGATGATGAGCCCGATTGTACAAAACCCGCTAATTGTGTTTGAGTATTATCCATACCGGCTTGAACATGATATTTTTTGTGGAGATATCTCCATAATGTTCCATAACCTTCTCCGTCTATAAATTTAAATGAAGAGGAGCAATAATTACAGTGTACTCTTTTTTAATTTTTTTTGTTTTACTAGATTGATTTTGATCAAATGTGTCTTGCACTTAGCAATCCACTTCTTCCTTGTCATCTAAAATATTAATATGTTGTGAAATTTGTTCATTTATATTATCAAAATGATTAGAACTTGTCATTTTAATATAAATTGATAATAATAATAATAATAATAATAATAATAATAATAATAATAATAATAATAATAATTTTAACAATGATAACAATAACAATTACTAATAATAATAATAATAATAATAATAGCAACAACAACAAAATAATAATAATTAACAACAAACAATAAATATTACTAGCAATACTAATAAATAATAATAATAATAACAAAATAATAATAATTAACAATAAACAATAAATATTAATAATAATAATAATAAATAATAATAATAATAAATAATAAATATTACTAATAATAATAAATAACAGTAACAAAATAATAATAATAAGAATTTAAGAGAGTAGAAATTAGAGAATTTAGAGAGTTAAAGAATTTAGAGTTAAATTAGATAATTAAAATTTGATGATTGAGAGAAATTGTATAAAAATTAGAAAGTGAATTAAAAAGATGATGTATTTATAGTTTTTAAATTTTTTTTTCCATAAAATACCCCTCAAAAACTTTTTTTTTTCTGTTAGTGGGGTAAATTGGTAAATTAGATATAAATTAAAAAATTAAAAAAAAATAAAAAATAAAAAAACACACTGCACATGACAGTGTGCCGCCATGTGCAGTGTGCCTGCTAGTAGGTGGCCAGCCACTGGCCACCTGCCAACGCACGCTGCCACATGCAGACTATGCAACATGTGCTGCACAGTTTTTTTTTAATCGGAATCACCGGTCCGATTTCGGTTCAAATATTTTAGAACCAGAACTAGAACCTTAAAGGAAGGTTCTGGTTACGATTTTAAGACTTTAATTACGGTTTACGATTCGGTTCATTGAACCGATTCGGAACCGCCGGTCCGGTTCAACGGTTCAATAGAACCTTAACCATGACTAGAGAAGGGGTGCCCCCTCACAAAGGGGGTCGCAGTGACTAGGTCGGGGCGACTGTTTACTAAAAACATAGGTCTCTGCAAATTCAATGACTTACGCCTTACCATGGCGTTACTCTACCACTGAGTTAAAAGGGTTCATTTGATTCAATTCTTGAATGAGGCGATCTGCGGGTAAAATACATCTATGAAAATCAATTAAAAATAAAATCTATCTAATATATAGAATTAAAATCTATCTAATATATATAATGTCTGTCTAATATAATATAAGTAAATTAGAATAAGAATATAATAATATAAGTAATTTTATTATGTAAATTTATTCTAATATATAGAATATATATCTTATATATTATTGTTCTTCTATTATTTTATATTTCCCTTTACTAATATTATTTTTAGGTATATTTATAAATTTTTATTCAAATTACTAATTTAGCTAAATACGTATGTAGCCCCCCTGAACTTGTAGCATTTGACCATTTTATCCTTTGAACTTTCAATTTAATTAAATGGCCCCTTGAATTTATTTTTTTTTTCAACTTCTAAACACAAATTTGCTGATTCACACCGAGTTAGGACGAGTCACTAAAGTATCTATGTAATATAAAATATATAAGTACAAGGGGTAAAGTAACCAGTATTCATTAATATAAGTATATGTTAGTACAAAATAGACAAGTACAAAGGGTAAAATAGTTAAAATAAAAGTTCAGAGGGTAGAGTGACTAAACGCTACAAGTTCAGAGAGCTACATATGTATTTAGCCTACTAATTTTGATTTTTTTTCTTACTTGTTTCTTTTAAATTGAAGTAATATAATCAAAATTAATATTTTAACTATTTTTATCATAAATTCTTGAATCAATTCAAAAGAATATTTAAATATTCTAGATAATATAAATATTTTTGTAATATATGAATATAATTTTTTTGATATTATGCATATTTATATGAGAAATACTATTTTTTTAATATTAATTATAATAGTGTATAAATTATATTTTGATGTAAAATAATATAAAATATTTTAAACCGCAATGTAAATACAATCTAATTATTTGCTTGTAACATACTAAAAGTTCCACTAAATTAATTATTCTTTCTGGCAGTGAAATACCAATTAAACCATGCTTATTTTTTAAAATTTTTCATTTTACCCTTTTCTTTTAGAGTCTTATCTGTTGTGTATCGATAAATGTACAAATACCTACTCAATACTACAATTATTAATACTATCCCACCACCTATTAATTATTTTTAATCATTCATTCTAATATTAAATTAATATATGACAAATATTCAATTTAATCTCTGAACTATAGTAAAAAAATTTAAATTAACTCTTAAAATTTTTTTTAACTAAATTGATATTTTTTCTTTTAAATTTAGTCCAATTTACCTCTTTACTCGTTAAATAGTTAATAATATAGGCTAATTTAGACTAAAATTAAATATTAAAGGTCAAATTGAACTTTAAAAAATATCAATATAATATTTTTAAAAAATTATTTATTAATTAATATTTTTAATATCAATAATTTACAATATTAACAAATATTTTTATATTTTTATAATTTATAATAATTTAACCATCTATAATTTAAAAAATAATTAAATAATATATAAAAATTTATATTATATAGGATTTTATAATATTTTATAATATAATATTAATTATATATTATTAAATCAATATTAAAAATATTAATAAATAATTTATATTAAAAATATTATAATTTATAATATTAATAAATATTAATAATTTTAATTTTTGATTTTAATTTTTAATAATTATTTAATTTTTAATATTATAAATTATTTATTAATTAATGTTTTCAATATTAATAATTTAAAATATTAATAAATATTTTTTTATAATTTTGTAATTCATATTTTTTAATAATCTATATTTTAAAAAATAATTAAAATTTTAATAATTATATATATAATTTGAAAATTATAATTATAATTTTTTTAAAAAAAGATTCAAAAATTATATTTTATTTCAAAAAAAAACTTTAATCCACAAGAAAAAAAAATAAATAATAAATAGTATATTATCTACTCTTGTGATATATTAAAGAATCATGAATTAAAGAAAAATAGCATAATTTTAGCTCTTACTGTCTATCTAATAGAATTGAAGGTATATAACTAAAATAGATAATTATTATATAAAATTATAAAAATATTTATTAATTTTAATATCAAATATAAAATTAATTAATTATTAAAAATATAAAATATATTAAAAATTAAAATTATTAAAATTTATTAATATTATAATTTTTAATATTATAAATTATAATATTTTAATAAAAATTATTTTTTTAATATTTTCAATATTAATTTCATAATATTATGATTAATATTATGTTAAAAAATATTATAAAATCATAGATAATATAAATTTTCTATATATTTAATTATTTTTTAAATTATACATTGTTAAATTATTATAAATTATAAAAATATAAAAATATTTATTACTGTTATAAATTATTGATATTAAAAATATTAATTAATAAATAATTTTTTAGAAAATATTATATTAATATTTTTAAAAGTTTAATTTGGCCCCTTAATATTTAATTTTAGTCAAAATTAGCCCATGCCGTTAATTATTTAACGGTTCAGTTAAAAAAAATTCGACCAAATTTAAAAAAAATGTATCAATTTAGTCAAAAAAAAATTTAAGTGTCAATTTAGACTTTTTACTATAGTTCATGGGCTAAATTGAACTTTTGTCCAATTAATATATGTATAATTATTTATTATTGCATATAAATTTAAAAATTTTAGGTATGAAATAATAATTGCATCTTTTAAATTAATAAATTGATGTTTATTATTACTTAGTAATTAAATCAACTTTATAGAAAAATATTTATATGAATATATATTTTTAAATTTATATATTGTACCTCTAATTTGTTGTTGTATTTTGAAATTTTAATCATTTTTCTTCTTGGTTTTATTTTTAATGAATTAATTTTTTCTAAAAATAGTTGTGAAAAACACATGTTAGGAAATTATTTTAAATAGAGCATAATTATAAAATAATAAGTTAAATAAATATAATGAATTGTATAAGAAAAAAGTAAATATTTTTATTATAATTATTAATATAATTTATATTTTCATTCATTTAATTTATTTTTAAATTTATTTTTTAATATCTTTAGAATACTCCATCAATGAATTCATGTATTGTATGTATTTATGTGTTAGGCTTTTTTGCAATATACTCATGCTATTAAGCAATATGGAAATGACCAATTTAAAATTGATTTTTTTTTTGCTTCTGTAATTCATAAATATAACAAATAATTAGTAATTAAGTTGTCTTATATTTTTATTTTTTGTAACTTTAAAAAAGAAGGATTGAAGATGAAAAAAGAAATGACAACTCAAAATATTTTGTGAGAGTTTATATTTTTCATTTTATGGATGGAATAAAATCTTTTTGTGTCTTGAAAAATTAAAGAAAATAAAAATAAACTATTTTTCATTTATTAAAAAAAGGTTAAATTCATAAAATCTTGATATGATTATATATCCTTTTACAGTTAAACATTGAATTTATTTTATAATTTACTAACATAATTTTTTGAAAATAATATTATCTTTTATAATTAGATAAGGTTTAATATTATATTTGCTTTTAGCACATTAGGTATATTATTTTTATATTATGTGAATATGAAATTTTTAATATATATATATGTAAATTTATAATATTATTTTTAAATGGATTAATATATAAATCATTATTTTATACTTCATATATATTTATATATATTACAGTAATAATTATATATATTATTATTTATTTTTTTATTATTCATAAAATAATACTAATTCCGCAACAATTTGCGGCAAGCAATTCAGCTTGTAAATACTATATTGTTATGTCAATGATTGTAATTGTTTGTAAAGACTATATTGCTATGTTAATGATTGTAACTACATTGTAGATTTTACGCGCAAATTTTCAATTCATTTTTAATAATTTAGCCAAAGCCGTACAAACACACACCAGTTTGGCGGTCAATGAAAAATTTAAAATTTCACGAAAACTAGCGGTGAATGAATTCAAAACCTATAAGTTCAGTACTTTCAAAACCTAAAAGATCTGGACGTCTTCTAGGATTTCCAATTTTTTCTTCTTTCCCTAATTCTCTGTCTGCTTAATTGAGCATCTACGGGTTGAAATTCAAGGAAAATGAGTAAAAATTTAGCTGCCCATTGTTGATTTCAGCTCCCTTTTTTTCAATTTTGATCATTTGAGATAATTCCCAGTTGTAGCTTTTTCTTTTTTCTTTTGTATCGGGTAATTATGGTGAGAGAGCAAAGAGTAGAATCCTTTTACACTCGCCTTAGAGAATCAGTTTCGGCTTCATCTCTGTATCCTCTGCTTATATTTCCTTCAACTTCCGATGTTGATTCACTTTGTGCTCTTAAAATAATTTGCCATGTCCTTGAATCGGATTCGGTCCGTTACTCTTGCTATCCCGTCTCTTCTTTCCGAGAAATTCATAAATATGCAGGTACTGATTTGAGTTCATCTTCAACTGAACCTATTTCAATCCTTTTAATCAATTGGGGTTGCCAGCGCGATTTGCGGCGGTTACTCAATTTAGGCCATGGGGCTCGTGTTTTTGTAATTGATAGTCACCGCCCCATCCATTTACATAACTTGAGTGAGCAAAATGATTGTGTGATTGTGCTTTACACTCATGATGATGAGCATCAAGCTGATTTGGCTTATGATTTTGATGTTTCGGCTTTGGCCAATGCGAGTGGGTTGAATACTGATGATGAGGGTAGTGAGAGTTCAGATAGTGGTGCTTCAAGGAAGCGTAGAAGGGTTTCAAAAGATAACAAAGATGACCCAATTCAGCTTTTCAGGAAATTGAAGAGGGAATATTATCACATGGGGACTTTCCATGGAAAGCCGTCAGGGTGTTTGATGCATTATTTATCACATTCTTTAAGGAAGAACACAAATGAATTGCTTTGGTTGGCTTGTGTTTCGCTAACTGATCAGTTTGTTCATGAGAGATTAACGGATGAGAGGTACCAAGCGGGGGTTATGGAACTTGAGGAGCATATCAACAGTTCTGGAAATTTGGAGGCTGTTTCTACAGTGACCCTAAAAGATGGAACAAAAATTCGAGCACCTGAATCATCAAGGATTGCGTATGAAGATGAGCCAAGACTTATGTTGTTAAGGGAATGGAATTTGTTTGATTCAATGTTGTGTTCTTCATATATTGCCCCAAAATTTAAGACTTGGACTGACAATGGAATGAACAAGCTAAAGTTTCTGCTTGCCAGAATGGGATTTGCTCTTGTTGATTGCCAACAAAAGTTTCAATACATGAATCTTGAAGTTAAGAAAAAGATGAAAGATGAGTTTGAACAGTTTTTACCTGAATATGGGCTTACTGATTTTTATTACAGGAGTTTCTTGAGGTTACATGGGTATAGCTCCAGGGTTTCCGCAGCAGACGTAGTTTATGGAGTTACTGCTTTGCTCGAGTCATTTATGAACTCTGATGGCTCTTGTGCTTCTAAGCAATTCGGGGTGGCATACGATGCACTTTCCTTGAACAATCTTGATAAGTTAAAAGTTGGAATGCAGCAAGCAATTAAAGTACAACAAGCAATTCTTAGACAAGGAAGTGCAATAATTACAAAAAATGGTTTCAGAAGTGGAGGTACAGCAATTACAAAAAGTGGTTCTATCTTCAGATGTGTAAAGCTTGAGGATTCAGAGGATACAAAGCTGTTGGCATATCCACAAGCTTTGACTAAATTCTGTTACTTTCTTATGGATGCCTTGAGAGAGAAAGGAGCTAAAACAAAGCCTTTGCTTTGTGCTTGCTTATCGCAAAAGCCAGATAAGTTGTTGATTGTGGGAGTTTGTGGAAAGCCTCGACTTGGTGCAGTTCAAGGAAATGCATTTGGTGTTGCATTTAGAAAAGCTGCTGAGGAGATTGGAGCTGAGTTCTTTCATGAGTTGTTTGAATCTTCATGGATTGTTTTAGATAAAGGTGCAGTTGATAATTTTATGATCAGATTAACTGAGAAGCTCTGATGGAGAACTTTGTTTAATGTCCAGATATTATTTCTTCTTTTTCTTCTTCAATTTCCCTGCCTTTTCCCCTGCCCAGTAGAGGTCATATGTCTCTGTCTTTGAATTATTTTTTGTCATGTTTGAAATAAAATTTTATTTCTGTCATCAGGAAATAGAATTACTTATTTTCTCTTTTTTTATCAGCAATACGTTGACAATAGTAATTTTTAGGTACAAAAATCTGACAGAAATTTCCTTTCTTGTAATTCAATGTCAAAACACTAAATATAGCTCATAATCCTTACAGTGCTCTGATTGTTAAAAACTTGAATGTTAACATTTCAAGATATTCTCAAGTTAAATATCTCAGTTTCATGTTTTCACTTTGTTTCCTCATTTTATAGTAGTGTTGCAATATTGAGTCTTATGACTGGTATAAACTGGGGATGAAAATGAGATGAATTATAATCTTTTGATGATACTATTGTGTGGAATATTCTGTCTGCAAGGTATGGTGGTATCCAAGCCAAACTGGTCCAGTAGTTCTCATGAAAGGTAACGTTTCACAAAAGCAAGTTTTTCCAGGGTGTTCTGTGGCAGAATGCAGGATGGCAAGGCCATTACTAGTTTCATATAGAACAGAAGAATGCTAGTTTCATATGTTGTTGCAGAGTTCACCATTGAATGCTTATTACAGGTCATGTTTGTTGTTTTTTTACCAGGGAAGCTATTTTGACTTGTTTGTTGTTTCTAACTGTGTGACCTACTTTTAGCCTTGGTATATTTCAAATCTTCTAACAGCAGGATTCTATTAAGATTCTTGAGCAAGTGCTTAGGTTCAAAAAAAAAATAATAATTCAATCTTGTCCTTTTGTGAGACCTATTTCTGTGTTTTCCTTTTACTTCATTTTCATAGTTAATTGATATTGATGGAGTAATTTCACTGTTGGATGTGTTTTAAGTAATAGTCTTGTCCATACTCTTCCATTGTTGCTGTGGGAAGACTTCAACTGCAACTGTTTGTTTATATATCTTAGATAATTACTGATTCTTAAACTGTGAAACATTGAAAGTGATTTTTCAGCTGTGAAATGTTTGGCTAGATAACTTAAATTTATTGTTTACAATATATACTGCTTGCCAATCAGGCAGAAACTTTCATTTTATATTCTGAAGAAACAATGATTGCTCCACAGAAAGGCGTTTTGTATTATGCTTCCCTTGCTCCACTGATTTTACTGATTTGCTTGCATCTTTTGATTTGAATTTTAAAGAATTTCATGGTTTTTGTTCAATGGCATACTACAAAAATGGCCAACAGTTATTGTATTATTATTATTATTATAAATTTTTATAAAAATCTAATACAGAGTTAACTACATTTTTTTAAATGATAGAATGTTCTGGTTTGCTATTTCATTTTTTTTAAATGATAGAATGTCCTGTTTTGCTATTTCATAAAGAAACATATAGTTGATAATGTTAACATGATTGGTCTGGCAAATATTATTATTAATATCACAATAATTATTTGTATTGAAATGACAAAATTGCAAAAGGAAATATATGGATTACATAATTTATATTCAAGTGTCCATTTTTTTTCTTTTATATTGGAATTTTAGATGAGTTATATAATGAATATGATTTGCTTATACTTTTCTTCTCATAAATAATGTATGTATTTCCGATTTATTTTTGAATTTGAGTTATTTATAAATTCAACTCTATATACATATTTATATTTGTCTTAATTTTTTTTATTTAGTGTTATATCATATTGGGAAAGGAGCTTAAGTGAAATTAATTATAAGATAAATTACAGTATAGCTAAAAGAGTTTTTTTTTCACATTAACTAATGCAATTATTTTAATGATATTATATTGAAAAATAATGCTTTTTACTAATATATAAAATATTCATAAAAATAAATACTTCTAAAAGAAATAGTGCATGTGATTTTCATAATATAATAATCTAAAATCTTGAAATGTATTAAGGTGATGTTTGGTTTATAATAAGAATGAGAATGAAACAAGTGATTTTTATTGTTCGTGTTTAATGAGATAGAATAAAAAGAGCAATGAGAATTTTATTATCCCATGAATAGAAATGAGCTATTTTCTATCACTTTCATTTTAATTAATTTTGATTAACGACGAGAATCAAAATTTAACAAAATATATGTTTTTCTATAAAAAAAACTACATAAAATTAAATCAAATTTCTTCATTAATTATCTTCATCTATCTTAAAAAAAAACAGGTATTTCTTTCTTAATTGTCTATATATTATTATGTATATTTTATCTCATCAATTAAACACCCCAGACAACTTTCTTTATGATTGATCCACTGACAAAGAGGTAATTTGTTATTCATTGCAATATTCTAGTCATTTTTTTCTATAAACATTCAATTGAATTGAATGAATTTTAAATCATATAATTTCATCTTACTTCATCATAAAAATTTAGTTATACATGTTCATAATATACTTTACTGACATAAATATAAACATTTTTTATTATTTCTTCTAAAAAGTGAAGAACTAACTAAAATTGTTATCGATTACACAATTAATGCCAAGGCATGATAAAAGATAAAAGGTTAGAACTAAATCAAAGCCTCAAAAAGTGTTGGGTCCATTCAAATAATGAGACTCACAACCTTTTAACTAAAAAAAGTGAGCGAGCTCCACCGCAATTGCTTTTGCAATTACAAATTGCAATTTGTAATTGCAATACGCAAATAATACTGTGGGAAGGTCAATAAATAGGTATTCTCACTTAATTTAAAATATATCAAATTTTTTAGAAGAGAAAAAAAAAATTAGAGTTTTGAAGAAAAATATATATGAGATAATATTTTTTAGTGATAAAATAGTGAGATTTTATTTTAAGGGTGTTTTTTGTAAACACTTATCACTATTTTTTATTTATTTTATTTGTGTGTATTCTCTCTAATACAAAAAACGGAAGTTAAAAGGGAATGATATAAGAGTTTGCCCAAGTGTAATAACAATGATGCTTTTGAGCAGTACAAATAAGCAAAAAAGGATGTTAAAAAGGCAGTTAGTCAAGCAAGAGCGCAATATTTAGAGAGTTTGTATGAGAAACTTGGAACAAAAGAAGGAGAAAAAGCTATCTATAAATTGGCTAAGATAAGAGAAAAGAAATGTCGCGATTTAAACCAAGTTAAGTGCATTAAAAATAAAGAGAATAAGGTTCTGGTTCAAGAAGATGATATTAAGGAACGATGGAGAAGATATTTTGAGAAACTTCTTAATGGTAACCATAGTGATAACATTGAGGATTTAGACGTTAGGTTGGAGAAAAATGTGAAATACACTAGACGGATTAGATTTTCGGAAGTTAAAGAAGCTTTGAAGAAGATGAAAGTTGGTAAAGCCTGTGGACCAGATGAGATACCTATTGAGGTTTGGAAATATTTGGGAGATACAGGAGTTACATGGTTGACATCTTTGTTCAATAAGATCTTAAGTTCAAAGAAAAAGCCTAATGAATGGAGACAAAGTAATTTGATACCTATTTTTAAGAATAAATGAGATATTCAGAATTGCTCAAATTATAGAGGTATAAAGCTTATGAGCCACACTATGAAATTGTGGGAAAGAGTTATGGAATACCGTTTGCGGTTAGATACTTGTGTCTCCTCAAATCAGTTTGGCTTTATGCCTGGTCGATCAACTATGGAAGCTATTTTTCTTATAAGAGATTTGATGGAAAAGTATAAAGAGATGAAGAAGGATTTACATATGGTTTTTATTGACTTGGAAAAGGCGTATGATTGAGTCCCTAGAGAAGTTTTATGGTGGGTCCTAGAGCGTAGGGGAATATCTATACTATATATCCAAGTCTTGAAGGATATGTATGAGGGAACTACCACCAGTGTCTGCATCGTGGGAGAGGATACTAAGGATTTTTCCGTTTCTATTGGATTACACCAAGGTTCAGCTTTGAGCCCTTATCTTTTTGCCTTGGTCATGGATGAGCTAACAAGACATATACAGGATGACATCCCTTGATGTATGATGTTTGCAGATGATATTGTATTAATAGGTGAGACTCAAGCAGGGGTAAATCAAAAGTTGGAGTTATGGAGAAGCACTTTAGAATCTAAGGGTTTTAAGCTAAGTAGGACTAAGACTGAGTATATGCATTGTAGATTTAATAGCGAGAATAGAGAAAGAGGCAAAATTATTTTAGACGGAATAGCAGTGCTTCATAGTACTTATTTTAGATATCTTGGCTCTATTCTTCAAGAAGATGGGGGTTGTGAAGAAGATGTAAATCATAGGATTAAAGCTGGTTGGATGAAGTGGAGGGGTGCTACAGGAGTTCTATGTGATCGAAAGATGCGAATTAAATTAAAAGGAAAATTTTACCGCACTGTAATACGGCCTGCTATGATGTATGGTAGTGAGTGTTGGGCAGTAAAATGACAACAGATAAGTAAAATGCATATTACGGAAATGAGAATGATAAGATGGATGTGTGGTCATACTAGGATGGATAGAATCCGCAATGAGTGCATTAGAGAAAAAATGGGGGTAGCACCTATTGAGGATAAGATAAGAGAGCATAGATTGAGGTGGTTTGGCCATGTGAAATGAAGACCTAGCGATGTGCCAGTTAGAAAAACTGAACAAGTTAGAGTAGATATAGCTAAGAGAGACAGAGGTAGGCCTAAACTGACTTGGTCAAAAGTGGTCCAAAATGATCTTATGATGTTACATCTACCAGAAGAGATGATCTTAAATCGTATTGAGTGGAAAAGAAGAATCCATATAGCCGACCCCAATTGACTTGGGATTAAGGCTTTGTTGTTGTTGTTGTTGTGTGTATTCTCTCTAATATTTGTACCATTTTTTATTATTAGTAAATTTATTTTTCTCATTCGCCCGTAGACGTAGGCTAACGCCGAACTACATAAATTTGCATTTTTATTTAATTTTTCTATTTTGTTTATTGCATTTGCCCAAATAAATATTTTGCTTCCGCATTCAATACCAACAAGTGGTATCAGAGCTTTGCTAATATTTATTTGAAATTAATTATGGCGACGATAAAATTTGATTTTGAAAAATTTGAATGCAATATAAGTTTTGCTATGTGGGAAGTTAAGATAAAAGCAATCTTGACGCAAAATGGTTTGCATAAAGCGCTATTGAGTAAGGATCAGATGCCCGCTATGATGGATGAAAATAAAAAGGTCAAAATTGATGAAAATGCTCTATCATCAATTCAACTATGCTTGTCCAATGAAGCCTTGCGTGAAGTCCTTGATCAAAAGGCAACTAAAGGTTTATGGGACAAGTTAGAATCTTTGCATATCACAAAGAGCCTCACTACCATTTGTACACTCTTTCTATGGTGGAGGGTACATCAATTAAGTCTCATATTGATGAATTCTTTTCCATTATTTTGGACATGGCAAATATGGAGATTAAATATGAAGATAAAAATTTGGCTCTTATGTTGCTTCATTCATTATCTCCTTCATATAAAAATTTTAGAGAGACATTGATTCGCAGTAATAAGTCTCTAAAGTTGGAGGAGGTGAAAGAATCTTTGTATTCTAAAGAGCTTTTAAATAAAAAAGACTCCCCAGTAACCATTTTGATGATTCAAAAATTTTGGTAGTTAAAAAAAGAACCTTTCAGTCAAAGAATAGTCAGCTGACATATAATTATTGTAACAAGAAAGAACACATTAAAGCGAAGTATTTTAAGCTTCAGAATAAAGAAAAGAATCAGAAAAAGAAATTTACCGAAGCCAGTGTTACTCAGGAGGACAGTGATGTATACACCGTGACTAAAAATGATGTCAAATCCAAACAATGATGGATTTTAGATTCTGCTTGCTCATTCCATACATGTATCAATAGATATTGATTTTTCTCTTATGAACATGTATGCAGAGGTATTGTGTTCATGGGCAATAATCATCCTTATAATATCATCGATATTGGTACTGTCAAAATTAGGATGCATGATGATGTAATTCGAACATTGACAAATGTTTGATATGTTCCTGATTTGAAGAAGAATTTCATCTCCTTATCTGCTTTGGATAGCCTTGGCTATAGATTTTCTAGTGGAGTTTTGGATGTTCTGAAAGATGCTCTTGTTATAATGAAAGCTAACTAAATTGATAGATTGTATGTATTGCAAGGATCTACTGTCATGGGTTTAGCTGCAGTCTCTTCTTATATGTCAAATTCAAATGTGACCAAGATGTGGCATACGAGACTTGGATATAAGAATGAGAAGAATTTGACAATGTCAAGCAAGTCTAAGCATTGCTTAAACTTAATAGGTACTAGTAATTGTTAATTTTGTCCTAACAGACTATTTGGAGAAGGTGAAGAAAAATCCTCTAATTTAATACAATAAATTCAAGTCAAGCTGAAGTTGTAAGATTGCTAGTATTGAAGTTCCATCTACTTGAGTGTAAGGTGGAGATTTATTGGGAGTCCCACTCAAGTGATGGGACCCACAACCTTTTAATTAAAAAAAGTGAGCAAGCTGTCCACCAATTGGACAGCTTGCTCCATCGCAATTGCATTTGCATTTGCAAATTGCAATTGTAACACACAAATAACACGGTGGGAAGGTCTATAAATAGGCCTTCCCACTCAATTCAAAATATATCAAATTTTTTAAAAGGGAAAAAAATAGAGAGTTTTGAAGAAAAAAAATATATGAGATAATATTTTTAAGTGATAAAATAGTGAGATTTTATTTTGAGAGTTTTTTTTTTAAAAAAAACACTTATCACTATTTTTTTTGTTTATCTCTTTTGTGTGTATTCTCTCTAATATTTATACCATTTTTTATCATTAGTAGATTTATTTCTCTCATTTGTCCGTGAACGTAGGCTAATGCCGAACCATGCAAATTTGTATTTTTATTTATTTTCTCTATTTTATTTGTCACATTTGCCTAAATAAATATTTTATTTTCGCATTCAATCCCAACAAAAACAAATACAAATATTTGAATATTTTAGTCATATATATCATTGCATTATCTTACTAAACATATGAGAAAAAAATGCACATTCCATTTTTAGTTTTCTTTTCACTATACGATTTTATTGAACATATTATAATCATAACTATATCATATTTTCTTCAAATTTCATGTTAAATTATTTAATTATCTATAAATATTTTATAGATAAGAAAAATAATACTTAACAAAATCACCAAGAATAGCACAAATAACATTTAATAATTTTAATATATGCAGAATAACAATGACGACCCAATTTTATTTATTATTAAACAAAATTAGAAAAATCATAAGATAACTTGTAGGTTTCTTTATCATACTAACTTAGATAAAATTAATTCAATCAGTTTCTCTCTAAAAAAAGGTCAATGGAGAAATATTATATAACTTTTGGGTCCTTTTAATAATTTCAAGAAGTAGAAGGACTGCGTAGATAAAATTAAAAATAAAATATCAGTGAATTACAAGATAGGATCATATAGAGCACAAACAAAAAGCAAAAACTCTGTACAATTATATTACATTACCCACATAGATAAATAGGAAATTTTCAATTTTATCCATTTCACCCTTTTTTTTGTTTCTTTTTTTTATTTTTGTATTTTACTTCCTTTTTTTAACCTCTTTTATTTTTATTGATTTTGGTTACTTCAAATAATCAAGGCAATAGTATTATTTTGTTTTTATTTAATTTAATTGATTTTCTCCCAAATAAATATTAAACAATAATTTGAGTAATTAATTTAATAAATTAAATCTATACTTCAATAGTATAATATAATTACTATATTCATTATAGTATATATATTAAATGCTAAATTAATAGAATAAATTTAAATTTTGATTTTTAGTATTTATAATAATTTTATCAAAGATTAATTCATATTAATACTATTTATTTATTAAAAAATATAAATAAAAGTATTAAAATTTTCCATGATAACTTAAAAAATATTTTAATAAAAAGTATGTAAGTTTTAAATTTAATTTTATAAGATAAAATATGTCAATAAATAATAAATTAACACATATATCTAAGATTAATTTTATTAAGCAAAAATAAATATAAAAATAAATAGATAATAAAAAATCATATATCAAATATAATTGTATCTAAATCACAATTACATTCTTAAATGAAAATCAATTAAAAAAAGTATATGACTAAAATTAAAATACATAAATTAAATATCATAATTATAATTCTTAAATAATTTTAGATTTCTTATCATATAATATAATAATGTAATTATATGAAATATATATCAGTATTTAAAATTCTAATTTGAAATAATAAAAAATGAAGTCATAATTCTCTATCGATATAATATATACCTGATTTAAATTATGAAATATCTATTATGCTTTAATTTAAATAAAAATTATACATAAAAATTATATCAAATTTTTAAAATTTATCTTAGATAAAACTAATTCAATTAATATCTCTCTCTCAAAAAAAAAAGGGGTCAATGGAGAAATATTATAGAACTTTGGAGTCACTTTAATAATTTCAAGAAGTAGAAGGACTGCATAAATAAAATCAAAGATAAAATAACAGTGGATCACATGATAAAATAGTATAGAGTAAAAACAAAAAGCAAAAACTCTGTATAATTATATTATATAATATAATATACTAAAACACCCACAAAAATAAATAGTGAATTTTCAATTTTATTACTTTCACTCCTTTTTTTCTTTTTTTTTATATATTTTACTTCCTTTTTTAACCTCTTTTATTTTTATTGATTTTGGTTACTTCAAAAAATCAAGGTAATAGTGTTATTTTTTATTTAATCTAATTGATTTTCTCTCAAATGAATTTTAAATAATAATTTTAATTTTAGAAATTGACCAATCTAATCACGATTAATTAGTTAAAAAATTAATTTTTAAAAATTGATCATTATTAGTTAGTTCAATCGGGTTCAATTAGTTTTTGTCAGGTATGGTCATGTTTATTAATAAATATATAAATCAAAATTAACCAACTAAGTCGGTTTAAATCAACATGGTTAATCGCGATCGGATGAGTTGAATTTGGATAATTTTGCTCAATACTAGTTGACAATAGTAATTTTTAGGTATAAAAATCTGACAAAAATTACCTTTCTTGCAATTCGGGTAATCCTTACGGTGTTTTGGTAAGGTTATTAAAAACTTAGATTTTAACATTTAAAGATAGTACCATTTTTTATTTCGCACTTGTTAACATATTAATTAAAGAAGTTTAAATATAGTGTATTGAATAATTTATGTATCTTCAATATAATATTTTTAAATTTATTTAAATAAATTATATTAAAAAATTATAATTATATTTTAAAATTATTTACCATAATAATAATAGTTAATAGAGTACTGCTGCGCTGAGAAATTCTAATATAAACTGGATATATGATCTTATGTAATATCTGAAAATTTTAAGCAATAATTTTCTATATCATATGCATAGATAAGTAAATATCAAAGTGATTATGATGTTATATGTGGTTTAGATATTTAGAATTGATAGAAATAAGGTTGGATAAGCCTTAAGAAGAAAAAAATTAAATCTGGATATATATTTAATCTGTATTTTTGAAAAAGAATTTTAAAGCAGTAAAAATTACAAAAATATTTTTGTGGCCTTAAAATAAAAATTCTACTATAATTGAAATATAAAATATGGATAATATGACTTTAAAATAATTAAAATAATTATTTTTATGATTTCACAGAATTAAAATCTAAAATTAAAAGATAAATAAAGAAAATAGGCGTACTGAAATTATGATACGTGCACTATCTGATATAAAAACTCAAAATGGCATTAAAAGTCCATTTTATTTCTTCTTTCTTCTTGAAATGGAAAAATGCCCTGGTATATCTGTCTACTGGAGTAGTTTTTACCTTTGTATCCCACTAATCATATGCTTGTTCTTGCAGTAATGAGATGCACACTCTAGCCTTTCCTCATCAGTGCAGTGAAGGAGATTCATCTAGAAGATTCATCTGTGTTAAGGGCTTTAAAATCTTTCGCCCCTAGCTTTCTAATTCTCTCCAATGGAGATCTCTGTGGTACCGACGACTGAGGCGATGCTGAAGGAACTACCCCTACAATCTGTCTAAGGACCTCTCCCATTTTCCTCATAAATTGGGGGTCCAATGGTATCTACCCTATAGAAGATTATATTGGCTACTGATTCCTCACACTTGCCTGACTGTATGAAGATGCAGCTTCTTCCTCCACAGCTCAATGAGATCCATAGGTCATCCTATACCTATAAATATTTAAAGATCAACTGCATCAGAATACTTATTTACTTATACAATTTTATTTCACTTTTTTCCATAACCCATATACTAGAATCGCCTAAATCGAGCTCTGATAAAACTAAACGCAACACCCCTTGATAATCCTATTAAGAACTATCAAGGGATGTTACACAATATCTATATATTTATATGTTCAAATTTTAGATAATCAATAAAGTTAATGTCAATAAAAATTTTGGTAGAGTCTCCCCTAAAATTAAACACTGCCAACATCTTCTCCAAACAAAACACAATTTGCAATAAAAAAATACTCCCAATATTTCATTCATTCAACCTCAACTCCAATTTCATTATCTCACCATCAATCTGTAGACTTTTAATTTTAACCTTAAATAAGTTCAGGGGCCAATCCAAATTTTATCCTTGGTCTGATCCAATTTTAAAGACTTGAATTTTGTTTGGTCCAATTTTAAAAGCTTGAACTTAGTTCGATTCAATTTTTGAAAACTTAAAATAAGTTTGGTCTAATTTTAAAGGCCCAAACTGAGTTTGGTCTGATTTTTTAAAGACAAACCAAGCCGGTTCAAGGCTAAAAAGTGAGTTCATGATGAATTGGCCAAGGTCAATTCGCCATGAGTCCTTAATTCAGGCTAGATACAATTTTAATCGTGTTTAAATTTCAATAAGACTCGGATAAGCAGCAAAAGTGTTTGAATTGAATAAAGATTGATAAGCTAATGTTGCCCTAATTGTTGTTTATAAATACAAAGCCAAGAGCCATAATAAAAAGAAACATAAGAGGGGAAGCAGTGATTAGTGAAAAAGGAGCCAACCTTAGCTAGGGACAGAGAGCAAATTAAAGAGACAGAGAGCAATCAAAAGAAATAAAAGCAAGGATTGAACATTGAAGCCAGGATTAAACATTTATTGTTCAACCAAAACCTTAATTGATCTAGGCAGAAGCTATGAAAGAGTTTGGTTTAGTAATATTCTTTTGGTGGAACCAACAAACAAAGGTACGATTTATTAACTTATCTTAATTGAATTCCATTAATCATTTAATATTGCATAATTTATTTGTTAAATTTAGAAATCTCATCCAGTCACCATAATTCTTAGAGGTTTCATCTAGTAGCCATAATTCTAGGATTAGTTGATGATTTAAACTCTAATTTTGCATATCAAATCTTAGATTTAGGATTAAAACTCAGTTCATGTGCTTAAAACCCTAGTTTTTAATTAAAACCTTAATTTGATTTTCAAAATCCTAATTTTTCATTCTTTTATCTAAAACCCTAATTTGTTTAATTTAATTCCCAAAACCCTAATTATATTACTAAAAATATAATTTATATTTTAAAACCCTAATTTTTACAGCTAAATTTAATTCCACAACAAAACTTATTTTGTAAATCATTTACCTTTCGGGAGCGCTGCCCCCGATCCCTCCCAAGGGGCGTTGCCCGCTTGACATTTTATATTTCATTAGGGGATTAATATTTATATTTTCTTATGAATTACAATTTTATGATTAACTATATGTTTGGATTACTTATTTTATTATGGATAATGGAACCATGTTTGTTTTATTGATTGTATTTTGAAGAGAATTGTAAAAGGTATGTTTCTACCTATGGTAGATGCCTTAGTTTATTTAAAATATTTTTTTTGTTATGTTGCTTATTTTATTTTTAAAATAATTGCAAGGGATACATTTTACCTTTTAGTGGGTGTCCTATTTTATTTGTACTTGGATATTGTAAGACCATATTTTCATTTAGTATGGGTGCCCATTTTATTCGTTTGATTAATTGTATGATGTCATTTATTTTAATTACTTGTAATGTGAATAATATTATAATAATTAAAGAATTTAATAATATTTAGATCTAAAAAGGAGGCTGGTTTCAATGAACTAAATGTTATGAGGGGTGCTAGGTTATTCTCACATTCCCCATGCATACCTAACTTTCCGAATCCAAGTAGGGGTTGGAGATTTCTTAGGAATCGAGTTATCCACCCCTTTCTATCTTCCCGGCCCATCTGGATGGAAATTCTAAATTCTTCGAATTTAGGTCCATGTTCTCTAAGGCCTATGGCCTAACAGTGTCGAATCGCAAGAACTATTCCACAGAGAATGAGAATGAAAAGCTTCGCTCACACAATCATCCGTAAGTAATTCATTTATCTTACTTCTATCAATATATTTGTAAGTTAAAAATTTATTATAGTTATTATAGTACCCTATAAAATTATAATTATCAAACAAAAACCATAAAAGTTTAATACACAACTACAAATTATACAAGTACTCTAACTACCCATGCTTATACAACTGTCATTTAAAATTTTAAATACCGTTATGTGAATAAACAAAATATTATACAAAATTCTTCATATAACACCTTATGTGATGTAGTTGGTCTTGAAACTCTAGTATCTCACTCCACTAGATCTAGTTTACCCATCTGATCTGCGCGTTAGAAGTAATTCTAACATGCTAAGCAATTGCTTAATAGTACTTGTATATTTATAATTTGTCAAAATTATAATATAAAAAAATATCTATAATAACAAATTAAAGTAAAATTATCACTTTCATCATAAAGTAAATTAGTAATTATTTTAATCCATTGAATTTAAATTACTTATCTAGTTCATAATAAGCTCCAAAATTTAAATTAAATTTAAAAGAGAATAAACACTTTATAATTAGTTGTTAAAATATTATTAATTAAGATAAAAAAAATTTAGTGATTAAAATATATTAAAAAAGATAAAAGTTTCATAACACAATTAAATTTTTCACACAAATTTTGTAAACACTTACATTACACTTTGCTCATTTTCACTAAATTTTATTTAATTATTTGCTCTTATATACTAATTTTAAAATTCTAAACTCAAATAGCATGTCACTAATGGTAAGTAAATATCCACTGTAGAGAATATGACCAATGTCCCACTGATGATATTAAATGCTCACTATCACAAATGATACAAAGTGTCCACTAATGACACAAGTGTCCATTATCACTAGTGACATAAAGTATTCAATAATGGCACAAAATGCCTAAAAATACTATGGACGTTCACCCCCTCTGGCTAGCCATTCGATATAATAACTAGGTTTTTCATCAGTACGTTTGGTACTTTAATTATTTTCTCATTTCAATCAATTTTCTCAATTATATAAATTTTTACTAAAGCATCACTCTTAGGTAAATACTTCTTTATTTTCTTATTAATCAATTACATAGTTAGAATATCCATTTTAACTAAAAATATTTATACAATTTAACTACTCCTTTCTTTATTGTTTAATAGTCTTTACTTTAACCATATATATAAAGAAATACTTACTAAATTAAACTTAAACACATTGTATTTAAAACATATTTACCAAACATATTTTAAACAATCATTTTAATGCTAAACTCTTAAACTTTCTCAGTACTAAATCTCCATTAAAAATTATACAGATTTAAAGATAAGTCTTAGGCACCTACATAAATTTATATTTAGATTTTCGTACACTATCTACTAACACATAGATAAATTCCCAAATAAAATTTCATGCTCATTGAACCTTTCTAGGTTAGTCTAAAAATTTAAACAAGACACTTCCCAATTAATTCAATTAATATGGTTCAACTAGCTTCCATAAGAATTAAAAATAAAAAAATAAATAATAGCAAACTATTAATATATCAAGGACAAACCTCCTTTCCAAGTAGCCATTTCTCTCTCTTCCTCAATTTGTTTGAATTTATGGTGATGGTTTTTAGGCTTTTTTCCCAATTCTAATGACTTCTACTAAAAATTTTGAATTATATATGAATTTTTCTTAATTTTTCTCTTAGAATTGATGGAAGAAAGAATAAAAAATAAACTTTTTGGCTATGGTAGATGGTTAGGTCGGTTTTGGTATGAGAATAAGAAATACATTTACATATATATATAATTAGAATTTTAATTTCATAAGGTGAGCTCACTGTAATCTTGGTATACCCACTTTCTTAATTATTTCTAAATATGAGTTTTAATTTCATAAAATTATTAAAATAATTTCTTTAATTATTTTAAAGTCTCATTACCCATATTTCATATCCTAATTACGGTAGAATTTAGTTTTAGAGCTACAAAGACATTTTCATAATTTTCACCAATTAATAATCCTTTTTCAAAAACACCAATTTTATTCATATCAGGATTTAACTTTCAACCTTTCAATGCTGAATTAATCCTATTTTTATTTATTTTAAATATTTGAATAAATCTCACAATTATACATAGTTTAATATCCATATATTTCAGAAAGTTAAAGTTTAAAAATTTCAAACATTACACATAAACTTCTTGTAAACTCATAATAAACTTAAAATAAATTCATAATAAATAATGTAAATATGGTATTTTAGTAAGCTAATTATAAATTCTTATAAATTTAAATATATTTTTAAAAATATAGTAAAATTAATTATTTTATTTTTTATAATATTTGAATCAGAAGTTGAAATTAACTTGATATCAATAGGCAACATGGACAACATTTTTAAGCATATAAATAAATGAAGAATATAGCATAAAGTAGTGTACACAAACCATAAATCTTAAAAACCCATCGTAACGAGTTAAATTTGTAACTTTTAATTTCAACCATTAGATCATATAAATAAGAAACCCTCTCTTTCTCCATTTTTTCTTAGTGTCTCTTCCAAGCAACGACGAAAAAACCAAATCGAAAGGCCAAAAAAGTCTAAATTCGGCGATATTGATCCGAACGCGGTGGCGAAGGCGTTCTTCTAGCATTACTACTCGACTTTCAATGCGAACCGGGCCGGTTTGGCTAACTTGTATCAGGACGGATCCATGCTCACCTTTGAAGTTCAAAAGATTTAAGGCTCTCAAAACATCGTCACTAAGCTCACTAGTCTTTCTTTCCTGCAGTCCTAGCAAAGCATCACTACTGTCAATAGTTAGCCTTCTGATCTTGCCGGTGGTATGCTTGTCTTTGTTTTCGGTAACCTGCAGCTCACTGGCAAACAACACGCCCTCAAGTTCAGCCAGTTGGAGATCTGAATTTCTTTATATATTTATATATTTGTTTTATTTTTTTGATCTATGTTGTTATTAGAGTTTGCTGGGGCTTTTAGGGATTCTTCGAGATGTATTTTGTTTGATCTGCTTGTGATCAATCTTAGATTTGCTATTGTTTATTGGTTCTTGCTGGTTCTTATTGTAACACCCTTATATCCTATATACGTACAATACATATATACGGTACAAAAATGTCACAGACCGGTTTAATAAAAATTTTCACATTTCTATTTTAAGATTTCAAATACTTATATATATAAAATAAATAATATATAAATATTATTTGCTCGTTATAGGAATCCAAAATAAATATTTTATATGAAAATCTCTGGGAAAAATTTGCCAGAGTTTTATTTTTAATTTGAACGTTCTCAAAATTCAGCAAAATACAACCTGCATAAAACAAGCACTCCTAATAAAAATTAATTCACCATTTCACCAATACTTCTCAATTTCTCCATATTTTCTCAAAATACTTATATATAGATATATATATATTAACATCACAAATAAGATCTCATCTTAAACAAATTATTCAAATCATTCTTTACAATTTATAATATATACTTCAAAAACATATCATCTCATACATAATATCAAAATATACTATAATATCAAATCTGTACATGCTGGCAACTGGCTCTGATCTTGATGTACCCAAAAATAATTCTTCAAGCTCAATAAATACAAACTTAGACCCGACTAGGTCTAGTAGAACTCTCCAGCTCTACCAAATCATCCATCACCTGCGCGACGAATAACAATAGCACTAAGCCGAAGCCTAGTGGTACAAACTTTGATAATAACAATAAAACTCAATGCAATGTCAATGCACAATGCATATAGATGTCACATCATTCTACTTTCTTACATTTTTCAAATATTTCATAATCACAACTCATAGCATTACATTGCTCAATTGTATTACAATTCATAATTCACATTAAAGCAAAGATAAGCATGGGCCCAAAAGGATCTAATATGCTATTCAAATTTCAGAGTTACTGCTTTGGTCCATAATAACACCATGTGTCTAGCCCCATAGGTAATATATCCATGGATAATGTAACAGCTCCAGTCTCTTGAACCTTAACCCGGCTAGACCCTAGGCCCCAGTTTCTTGGTCCTCAACTCAACTAGACTGCTACAGTTTTTAAGGCTTACTACCCAGTCTTTTCACCCCAAAAATATCATATTTATTAGATGGCCTGGCTTACGACCCAGTCTTTTCACCATTCCAACGTATAGCCCGTAGGTAATCATAGGCATGCCGCCAAACCCAGAACTCTGAAAATTGAATAACATACTAGGCACACAATTTATTCATTTTTCTCATTATTCATTTCTTTCTTTTTGTCACATATTCAATCTAGGCACATTGCCTTATTTTCACTTTTTTTTCTCACTTTTCTCATTTTTTACATCTTTCTCATTTTTCTCATTTTTCTCATTTTTATCAATATCAATTCATTTCATTATTCCACATATCTTATTTTTACATTCACAACACATTACCCAATTACTTTGGGTATTTTCACATAATATATATATTTCACATGTTATACAAATTAGCCATTATCAATGGCTTTTCACAATGCATTTTTTTTAAGTAGTAGATTTTTATTAAAATATGATAAAAAAAGGTTACAGCATAAGCATTATGCAACAAAGAAATAAACTATTGCAGAGCTACTACGTAATAGCACAAAGATAATTTTCACAATGCATTTAACACATATATGACATTACAAATGTCATAGCATATTATTCATACACAATCAATGAACCAAGTAGCTTAACACATTTTTCAACCAAAATGTGTTAAGTCCAAATGTTATGCAAATATAGACATTATATTCAAAGTTTGTACATACCTCCACTAGCAACCCAAAGCAAGCTTAACATAACCTCCAATCTTATCCTTCCAACTTGCCCTTCACCACTTGGACGAAGCAAATCAACCTCCCTCAATGCCTATACCAAATGTGATCATACATAATCATTTAATATCACATTCTAAGGTATTCTCAACATCAAACCATAATTAAACATCACTCTAAACCAAATCCCAAAATTAAGCTTCAACTCACTTTAACTTTGAAAAACCATATCAAGCCATTTAAATTAGTGTTTTAAGTTTATTAATATCATTAGAAACATGTTTTAGCATGTTTAAACCAATTACATTAATTAATCACATGCTTATGTCCAAAACCCTAAAATGGCATAACCTTCACCATTGAAGGATCTCCATTCCAACTCAATCCAATTATCATTTCAATCTTATTTCTACCACTTATATCATTAAATAACATGATTTAAGCATTAAAATCAAACAATTAATCATTATTTGAAAATTCACTTTTCCAAAACCCTAAATCAATACTACTATTCTCAAGCTCTAACCAAACACAACCAAATCTAATATTTGACTTTAAAATACTTGTTTATGAATCAAAAAACACATTTGGAACTAATTTTCACAATTAAAGCTCATGTTTCCCCAAACCCAAAAGTTTCATAATCTTAAATTCTCTCTCTTCACCATTCTTTAACCAAACTCCATCATCTCTTCAATCTAACCTTAGAATTATTGTTAACTATCCAAAATAACATCATACATACCAATTCCAACAATTATAATATACTACATCAAAATTCAAATTCTCACATAATACAAATTTTCAAAGAATTCAAAGAAAAGAGTTGGAAACTTACTAATTTTGGTGGAAATCACCAAAAATCAACTTGAAACTTGTTAAATCCTTCAATTTATGGAGTATGGAAGAATCAAATTCAAGCTCCAAGCTCCCATGGAAAACGTCCTAAAGGGAGAAGAAGAAGAAGAAGAAGAAGACTTTTTTTAATATTTCTTTTCCTTTTCATCTTTTTTAAACTATATATATATATATTAAAATAATTTAATAATTATTTATTTATTTATTTATTTAATAAATTAAAAATCCTAAATTCCCTATTCCATTCAAAAATAATTTATTTTTGAATTATTTTATTAATTTTGAATTTCGAAGATTTAATTATCAAAATACCCTTTTACTTTGACTTTTCTTTTAAAAAGTATTGAATTTTATATATTGTATATAATTTACATATATATCACATATATATTCCACTTTTTCATTTAAAACTCCTTCATTTTCCATTTAAAATAATTAATTTAATTTATCCATTTAAATTATAATTTATTTTATCAAATTTTCAAAAATTATAACTTTTCAAAAATTAGGGATATTACACATATGCACAAGTAATGTGTATCTTATATACACATCAAATGTACCTTATATATGTATTAAATATTAAGTATGTAATGTATTAATCCAACATATACAATTAATATACCATATGTATATGTTATATATACTCTATATACATATATTGAACATATACAATTTTATATCTCCAAAATCACGGATGTTACACTTATGTTTGGAGATTCTGGTCTCGATCTTCTCAGAAGTCAATTCAATGCGAAAATTAGTTATACTTTTTGAATTTGATGGATATAGGATTTTAGATCTTTGGCAGTTATTCATACACTACTCTGAACATTATTCATGATATACTTTACCTAAATCAATACGATTCATGTGTTGTGTACTAAATCACCAAGCATGAATAATACATATAATCGGGTTCTTATAGAGTTCACTAATTTATTATTAGAAATAAGTTGTTTCAGTATAAGATGCAGTTTTCTGAAAGATATTATGAAAGTTCTCAATATAGCGTATGATATATAGTTTGATACCATGACATTTAGGCTTAGTTGACTCGAGTGTGTTGCATATATTTTTGTCTAGTATCTGGTACGAAAGGTTTTGGCATGAGTTCTAAGTGAACCGTATTTTTACCTCCACTTTAGTATAATAAATTGTGTTTGTGATGTTAAGTGATTGATTTTATTTCTTAAAAAAGTTTCAAGCAAGTTTGTCCCTGTGCACAAATTGTTCATTGGTATTCTATCCTTCTTTGAATTGAAGGATGTTTACTCTTTATTTGATCTCATTTCCTGTTTTGTTTTGTATCTCCAAATTCATTGTGTTGCATTATGTGTTGGTCCCCTGTTAATGTTGTAATCGTTTAGCACGAGATGATAGAAGTATGTATTTCTATTTGCACATAATGTTTTTTGTTTTGATAATATATGTATTTATTTTTAGGAAAATTTTATTTGTTTTTAGTTAATATTTCCTTTAATTTTTGTTCAAAAATGCTTGAAGTATTTAATTTAGGTTGAAGTGCAAAATGAAGCTTAAATTCACGTTATTGGATCCAAAATTTATGAAAAGACATGAGACACGGCCAAGACACCACTGGCTTGGCTGTGTCCCCTCATCCAAGGCAAGAAAGAAGACACTCTCACATGACGCGGCCAGGACAAGCACTTGCAAGAGACATGCAAGGGGCAGACACATGCAAGAGACACGACCAAGTCACTGGCCGTGTCACATGACACACCCACTGACTTGGCCGTTTCATACCCGAAGAGAGCAAACTATCCAGAGAGGCAGAAGAAGACATGGCCAGGTGACACGGCCATGTCACTGGCCGTGTCACTCCCACATGAGACATACAATGCAAGGCAGTGAAGGACATAAGAAAGTAGCTTGGTTGTGTCCAAGGCGAAATTTATAGACATGACTAAGTCATTCATGTCTTGGTCGTGTCTCATATTATTTCTCTGAGTTATTAGCACAATTAGTAAGGGACATAGTAAGAGACAAGAGGAATGTTGTTTTAAAAATAATTGAAAAGTGAGGTATTTTTATGGGATGAAAAATTTAAGAATGAAAAAGAGGAGACAAATGAGAGTGAGGTGAGTTGGAAAAGAGATTTTTTTTTAGAATTAAATAATTGGAGGGAGAGGAATGGAGGGGGGACTTGTTCTTGTTTTTAATACACCATTCTTACCACAACCATTATCATCACCTTCATCTTCATCTTCCATTCCATTCTCCAAAAAGAGGACTATAACTTAGTTCCTTGAGATTTTGTGTTTGTAACCAAAGCTCTAGAGGGTTAGGGTTTGAAGAAAGTTTAGATTGAAAGATTTGAGAGTTGAGAGAGACTTCACTCATTCTTTCAAGGGTGGAACAATTGAATGAAGGTTTGAAGAGGGTTTGGGAGTTCTTCATCACATTCATGTTGAGTTAGAAGGAAGAATAAGAAATTCAACTCTTGGCATCTATAAGGGGTTTTTCATATTCTCTCATTTAATTCATTCTTAGATTGTTGTTGTTTTGTTATGAATATTAACATTTCAATGGATAATTTTCATTTGATTTATATTGAGATGAATGTTGATTTTGAAATGATGATGAGCTAAATCACCCATTTCTAGGGTTTGTAGTAGATTTGATTGGATGACTTGATTTGATATTTATATTAATATACCTTGTTATTAGTTGATTGTATTGAATTGAATGGTAGGTTAATAGATTGGCCACCTATTGATATCTTAATATCGAATGATGGACCGAGAGGTGAAATTTGATATCGAAACTATACAATCAACTACTCAAAGAATGAATTAGAAATATAAGTTCTAGGGTTCTATCAATTTGCAAATTTAAAATAATTGGTTATTGTTAATTCATGAATGTGAAAAGTAATGAATTACTAATTGCTAATTAAACTCAATGACAAATTAAAATTACAAGGTTGTATTAATGGACAATTCGAGAATCAAGCTTTTAATTAAATTGATCTACAAACCCTAGGTACAATTTAAAGAATTAAACCAATTTTAAGTATCCCGATAATTGTTTACTTGCTATTTTAATCTTATTACAATTTCAACAACATTGCAAACATCATACACTCATTCTTTTAATTTATTTTTGTTAATCAAATTATTAAGAAACGACATCTTCCTTGTGAGACGATCTTGGGACGATCATTGTTGCTACAATAATCTCGTATACTTACGAGTGTCGCTTGTAGTAGTATTAATTAGAGAAAAACACATTTTTGGCATCGTTGCTGGGGAAGGCAATTGTTAGTAGTAGTTTGATTCTTTTATTTTAATTATTTAAAGTGTTTAAAGTGTTTCTTCTTCATTTTCCTAGGTGATTTATGTAAGGACTAAGGTCCCACGAAAATGAACTTGCTTCATTTATAGACGATTTTCATAGACTTCTTAAAACCGAGGAAGTGGATCCTTTGGGGCAAGAAGGAGAAGACACCGAAAAGCAAATTGGGGAGAAAGGTAGAAATGAGTGAAGTAGAGGAATCACGTATGAAGGAGTTTGTCGACCTATCATTGGAGTAACAAAGTCATGTATCTGGTTGAGCAATGCAGCAAGAAATTATGAACTAAAAAATACTCATTATATTATGTTGTCATCCTTCATGATTTCTACATAATCTTGCATACATTCCCTTTGCAAGCATTAACGGAAGATGAACTTAAAATGAGATATTTTCCATATAGTTTGAAGGATAGGGTGAAGGCATGGTTGATGACTTTACCAGAGAATTCCTTGACCACATGGACCGAAGTTTATAACAAATTCATGGAAAAGTTCTATTCACACTAGAAAATCAAGGAGCTTAGGGAAAGTATTGCAACATTCACACAATTGGATGAAGAAACATTTCATGAGGCATGAGATCGCTTTAAATTCTTATTATTTCAATGCTCTCATTACTACTATCCACAACAATTGCTCAATCAATTCTTTTATAATGGGCTAACTCAACAATGTCAAAATACGATGGATAATGCCGTAGGGGAGCACAATGGGTGAAAAGACAGCTGCGAAAACTGTTGCATTATTTGAAATGTTGCTAGCGAATTTGTAGCAAAAGAGTATTGGGAAAAGGAGAAGTGGAGCATACAATTGAACTCAAATTCTGAGATGGCAAGGCAGTTAGCAGAATTAATAAGACAAGTGAAGATGCTAAATGCAAGAGGAAGCACGATGATGCCAAGTCAAGAAACATGTGCATCATGTGGTATTATAGGCCATAATGCAAATTTGTGCACTTCATTTTTGATCAATTCCAGGAGGGGCAAGAGCAAGTTTATGCCTTTGAAGGTTTCCAACAAAGGGGTAAGAATGAACCATATTCAAATTCTTATAACCCCGGTTGGAGAAACCACAAAAAATTCTCTTGGAAAATCAGTAACACATTCCACCTCAATAACCTTTCCATCCTTACCAAAGAGGACCCAATTTTCAAGGACAAACTTCAAATTAAGAGCAAGTAAAGAAACCTACACTTGAAGACAATTTGAATGCTTTCATTCATATTAGCACCCAAAACCAAGAGGTGAACAACAAGAGGTTTGATTCTTTAGAGGCATCACTAAAGAAGGTAGAAACCCAAGTGGGACAATTGGCAAACCAACTTCAAGCACACCAAAAAGGAAAATTTCTAAGCCAACCGGAGCAAGCCAAAGCAATCACAGCCTTAAGAAGTGGTAAGGTAATTGATAAGAAAATCAATAATAATAAAATTGACTACTCTTTGGATGTAGGTACAATTTAATAAAATGGGGAGAAAATACAAGAAGCCAAAACTCAACCAATTGAGCTGAAGGAGGATAGTGAGGAGGCATCCGTTGTACCCAAGCTGCATAAATCTCCAAATTCGTACAGATTGCCAATTTCTTTTTCAAACAGGTTAAAAAAATAATAAGCATGATAAACAATTTTTTACAATTTATAACACACTCTCAAAGGTAAGTATTAACCTACCCTTACTTGAGGTGATTAAAAATATGCCAGCTTATGCCAAGTTTTTCAAAAAATTAAACACTAAAAAGAAAAGGTATGAGTTGAATAAAAAGATGATAGTTTCGGAAGTAACAAGTATTGTTTTACAACATAAGTTACATCCAAAGCTAAAGGATCCTAGGAGTTTTATGGTTAATATCTCTATGGGGAATGGGAAAGAAACCATTGGCATGTGTGATATAGAAGCAAGCATAAACTTGATGCTATATTCTATTTATTTAAAATTAGAGCTAGGAAAACTTAAACCAACTAAAATGGTGTTGCAACTTGCATATCAAACTCTTAGATACCCTAAGGGAATCATAGAGGATGTGCTAATTCAAGTAGCTCGTTTGGTTGTACCAGTTGATTTCATTGTCTTGGATATAGGGGAAAAATTCTTAGGGATTTAAAACATATAATTTTGTTAGGAAGGTCGTTTATGGCTACAACTAATACTTTGATTGACGTTAAAAATGGAAAATCAACTATGATTATCTTAGGAAAAATTGTGAAAATTTTAATTTTTTAACACTTCTCCTATTCCCACTACTGCTATTTATGAAGACTGCTTTTTTTTTATATTGATTTTACTAATCTTGCTATTGAAGAAATTTTCTTGCAGAAAAGTACTAAAGAAAAGTTAGAGATGGCCCTAACCTTGGGTGAAGAGATTGAAATTTCTGATGTGGAGATTAAAGAATGCAAGTCCATGTTGGATGATAAGAATTGTAACACCCCTTCCCAACCTACATATGTAAGCTGAGTAGAGGCGCCACACTAACCTAATGTTGCTACCAATTTTACTTAGTCAAATTTTAGTTCCGATTTTTACAAAATTTTTGCCATAGTTTCGCCTAAAAATTGAGTCCCAAGTGTCGACAAAACCGGTTTTTTTCTTATTTTTAAAAACATTTTACACAAACCAATGCAAACAAAATCATTCTCAGTACACTCCCAATAAATCCCCCTTGTAACCTCAACTACAACCTGCAAAAAGGATTTACACTTCTAGTACAACATAAAATAAAGGTTTTGTGACAACCCCCATATTTAAATATTACACAGCGGAAGTTATAAAATATTTACATATTTACAAATTCATATACATCAAAACTCAAGTTTTACAACACATAAAATTTATACATGATTGGCAAGTCTGCTCTGATCTTTAAGCTCCCAAAATGGATTCTTCAAGGTCTACTCTCACTAGGTCTTGATGAACTCTCGGGTTCAACTCTATCCACTCTACTACCTGCGCGATTAAACACTATCGCGCTAAGCCAACGGCTTAGTAAGATAAAACATGCTAACGGTATGCTTTAATGAAATGCAATGCCACATATGTTATTGATAAGATCAACATCATAAATATAAAGTTAACCACACAATTATGCATTTCACAAATCATAGTCATATGAGCATACCACATTTAAACATCTTTTCACATTCAACATTAATCAATCATACTCCATAACCAACATCTCATTTCATTAAACTCATAACATTATTTAGGACATTCATATAACCTTGACACCTATGGGCCCAACAAGTATTTAATACGATATTCAGAGTTCAGAGTTACTGCTTTGGTTCATAGTCACAATAATCACGCCCGTAGGCAATGTATATACATGTATCTCTATCCATGGATAGTGTAACAGACCCAGTCTCTTGGATCATCAACTCAACACATATGAGGAGATCCTCAACCCGGCAAGACTGTTACAAATCATATATCTCATAGTGTAACAGACCCAGTCTCTTGGACCATCAACTCAACACCTATGAGGAGGTCCTCAACCCGGCAAGACTGTTACCTTTCATCATTTCTTAGGCATGCCACCCAAATCCAGAACTCTGAAACTGAATAACATATTAAACAAACAATTCATTTCCATTCTCAATTCTCATCACATTTAGGCAAACATGCCTTCTTTCTTTCAATTACATCATCTTAGCCAATAACAATGGCTTCACATTTCATTTCACAATATAACATCTCATTATTCAAGTATATATATATATATCTCATCCATGATCACATTATATCTCACATAGCATCATTCATAAATATCAACATTTCATTCCACATTACTCATGAAACACATTACCATTCACAATGCACAACATAATATTGTTCAATCTCAACAATGCAATTAGGGCAAAGAACAATTGATTATAACATTCATTGATTCAAGTGTGTTTAAAGTGTTTAGGGTTAGGTTTAAGGACCAACCTACCTTTGGAGAACCAAAGCAATGCAAGAAGAACAAAGAATTAAAACCCTAACCATAAATAGTACATTCTGGTTTTAAACTCCATTTTATCCTTATTTTGAAAATTTGTATAAAATAATCTACTTGACTAAAAATTCTAAAATTTTTACAGAATTTAGTTTTGTATCTTAAAATCCTCCCTTTAAAATTTCAGATCAAACTGAACACAAAATCTTGGTCAAATAGTTCACCTAACCAGACTGCCCCAATTGCCCTGCATCCTGGCAGCAGTTCTGAACTTTGTGAATTCCATAAATCAAATTCAATCAACGTGATTCCAAATTATTTTTCCCAAATACTAAACTCACTAAGCAACAACATATCCAAAATTCGATTGGATATGATTTTTCTACATTTTATTAAAAATCCCGAAATATAGCTGTCTCAGTTAAGGTACCTGCTGGAACAGGTCTAATAAAAATAATCTTTCTAAACTCATAACCATTCCAAAATCGAATCAACATATTTTTCAGTCATTCTAGACTCATAGAGGCACAACATATCAAAAATTCACTTCAAGAACATTTTTCTATAATTAATTAAAAATCATACAAATCACAGCCTTTACTAATTGTAAAACAGAAACAATTTCACTAAACACAACTCTTACTCTTCCATCACCAACACCAACCTAGCTTCTTATCTATAATTCCATTTCAACACTTTTACACAAACACACTCCATCAAACTCAAACAAAATTCCAAATAGAACAAGAGAAATCAAGAGAAAACTTACCTTAAATGAAGAATTTGCACAAATCTCTAACCAACACCCTTGATTCCTTCTTCAATTTGCTTCAAACCTCAAGATCACCTCTCTTTCTCTCTTTGTCTATGGAGAATCCGGCCACACATGAAGAGAAGCAGAAAATATGAAGAGCAAAGTCAAATTTGGCTTCTTATATCCATCAAGTGTTTTTAACCTTGCAATTACTAAAACACCCTTCACCATTTAACTAACCTTTTGTCTCATCTAAGCCCTTATATGTAATTTCATTAACAACCAAAAATATCTTCTTCCACTTAACCATCACCTTGACTCTTCATTTGACCAATGTATATGTTAATTATATCATCATATAAACAACATATACATTTGTCTCTAAACCCTAAATTTCTTCTCCAAAACACATATACATATACTTTCTCTTCTCAATTTCTTTTCTCTTACAATTTAACACATATATTCAATCCAATATATAACAACAACAACACTAACAACAACATCAACCATAACAACCACATAACCAAGACTTCTAGGGCATACATGAGGATATTACAATTCTCCCCCTCTAAAAAGAAATTTCGTCCTCGAAATTACCTGATATTAACTCTGAAATAGTTGAGGATATTGCTCTCGCATAGTTTGCTCACTTTCCCAAGTTGCTTCTTCTTTTGCATGATTCTTCCAAAGAATCTTCACCAATGGCACTTTCTTGTTCCTCAATTCTTTCACATCACGTGCCAAGATAGCAACTGGTTCTTCTTCAAATGTCAAATCTGGGCTCACTTCGATAGACTCAAACGGCAACACATGAGATGGATCTGACCTGTACCTCCTCAACATAGAAACATGGAATACATTATGAATACGATCCAACTCAGGTGGCAAAGCAAGTCGATATGCAACTGGCCCAACTCTTTCTAACACTTCATACGGCCCAATGAAACGAGGACTCAATTTTCCTTTCCGACCGAACCTCAAAATCTTCTTCCAAGGAGATACTTTCAAAAACACCTTATCTCCAACATTAAACTGAATGTCTCTCCTCTTCAGATCTGCATAAGACTTCTGTCGGTCTGAAGCTGCTTTTAACCTACCTCTGATCAACTTCACTTTTTCCTCAGCTTCTTGAATCAAATCAGGTCCAATTATTTTACCTTCACCAAGTTCACTCCAACAAAGAGGTGTTCTGCACCGTCTACCATACAATGCCTCGAACGGTGCCATACCAATGCTAGATTGGTGACTGTTGTTGTAAGCAAACTCCACAAGAGGTAAGAATCTATCCCAACTTCCAGTGAAATCGATGACACAGCTTCTCAACATATCCTCAATAATCTGTATCACCCTCTCTGACTGTCCATCCGTCTGTGGATGAAAAGCAGTGCTGAAGTACAGTCGAGAACCCAAAGCACTATGCAAACTCTTCCAAAATCTTGAAGTAAACCGGGGATCTCGATCAGACACTAAAGAAGTTGGAACACCATGCAATTTCACAATCTCCTGAATATACAGCTCAGCCAATCTCTCCAAAGAGTAATCCATCCGCACCGGAAGGAAATGAGCTGTCTTAGTCAATCTATCCACAATCACCCATATGGCATCATGCTTCTTTTGTGTCAATGGAAAACCAGACACAAAATCCATTGTCACTCTTTCCCATTGCCATTCTGGCACTGACAATGGTTGAAGCAACCCGGTTGGAACTTGATGCTCTGCTTTAACCTTCTCACAAGTGAGACATTTAGATACAAACTCAGCAATGTCTCTCTTCAACCCAATCCACCAATAATGCTGTCTCAAATCATGATACATCTTGGTATTACCCGGATGCATAGCAAACATCGACTGATGTGCTTCTTCCAAAATAACTCTCTTCAAATCAGCATCATCGGGTACACACAATCTGCTCTTGAACCAGAGACTCCCATCATCTCTCACAACAAAATCTCTAGTCTTTCCATCGTGACAATCTGAAATAATCTTCTGAATCTTCATATCAGTCAACTGAGCCTCTCTGATCTGATCCAATAAAACTGGTTTCAAATGCAATTGTGCCAACAATGCACCATCAACACAAGGTATAAAACTGGCATGCAAAGCTCTCAACTCAACAAGCAACGAGAGCGAGTAAACAGTTAAACCAGCTAAAGACTTCCGACTCAAGGCATCAGCAACAACATTTGCTTTACCTGGATGATAGTCAATCAAGCAGTCGTAGTCTTTAATCAATTCTAACCATCTCCTCTGACGAAGATTGAGTTCTTTCTGGACACCCAAATACTTCAAACTCTTGTGATCAGTGTAGATGAAACATTTCTCCCCAAACAGATAGTGGCGCCAAATCTTCAATGCAAACACAATGGCAGCCAATTCCAAATCATGGGTTGGATAGTTAAGCTCATGCGGTTTCAACTGTCGAGATGCATAAGCTATAACTTTGCTCGGATCAACTCTAATACCCTCTGCTGAAACTATATATCCGAGAAAAGCTACTTGATCCAACCAGAACTCACATTTCGACAATTTGGCAAATAACTGCTTTTCTCTCAAAATCTGCAACACAATCCGCAGATGCATATCATGTTCCTCTTCATTCCGCGAATACACCAGTATATCATCAATGAAGACCACTACAAACTGATCCAAATAGGGCCTAAACACCCTATTCATCAAATCCATAAAAGCTGCAGGTGCATTCGTTAGACCAAAAGGCATAACTAAAAACTCATAATGCCCATACCTGGTCCGAAAAGCAGTCTTAGGAACATCTTCACTTCTTACCCTCAGCTGATGGTACCCAGATCTCAAATCAATTTTGGAGAACACTGACGCTCCCTTCAACTGATCAAAGAGATCATCGATTCTAGGCAAAGGATATTTATTCTTAATGGTCACCTTGTTCAATTGCCTATAATCGATACACAACCTCATAGTACCATCTTTCTTCTTCACAAAAAGCACAGGAGCTCCCCAAGGAGAAACACTGGGGCGAATAAATCCTTTGTCCAACAACTCCTGTAATTGCACTTTCAACTCCCTCAATTCTGCTGGTGCCATTCTATAAGGAGTAATGGAGATAGGAGCGGTACCAGGCAACAATTCAATACCAAACTCCACGTCTCTTTCAGGAGGCAATCCTGGCAACTCCTCTGGAAAAACATCTGGGAACTCTGCCACTGTGGCAATGCTATCAATTTGAGAACCTTTTACTCTAGTATCTACCACATGAGCAAGATAGGCATCACACCCCTTCCTAATCAATCTCCTGGCTGCAACAGCTGAAACAAATAAGGAAGCTAGCTGTTCTTGCTCATTAGATACTATTACCTCTCTACCATCACCAGTTCTCAAAGAAACAATTTTCTTTTTACAATCCACCACAGCTCCATGTCGAGATAGCCAATCCATGCCTAAGATCACATCATATTCCTTAAATGGCATCTCAATCAAATCTCCAAAGAACTCCTCACCCTGCACCCTCACTACACTATCCCGGTGCACCTTACTCACAACCACACTATGCCCTAACGGATTTGTCACTAACACATCAAATCCTAGGGACTCAGCATGCATATCATACACAGGCAAAACAGATGCACTAATATATGAATGTGTGGAACCCGGATCAATCAAAGCAAGTACTGGAGTATTAAATAAAGAAAAAGTACCAGCTATGACTGCCGATGCACCCGGCTGCCTCTGCATAACATACATCCTCTGGGAAGATCCAACCTCCTCTGGTCTACCCTCCCTGGATGTAGCACCTCCTCTAGAACTGAACCCTGGTCTACCTCCTCGGCTGGCACCTCTGCCTCCTCTGCCTCCCCTCACACTAGCTCGAGAAGCAGCAGAATCAACTGACATCTGCTCCTGCCTCTCAGGACAGTCTCTCACAAAGTGGTCAGGTGATCCACACCTGAAGCATACCCCTGATCTACTATGCCTCCAACAAACGCCCCCATGTCTTCCACCACACTGGTTACACAAAGGTAAGGTGGATCTCTGAACTCCAGGAGTAGGAGCACTCGCTACTGAAGCTGCAGGTCTAAATCTCTGCCTCTGGGACTGCACTGACCTACCCGCTGGTCTCTGGCTCCTACTACTCCGAGGAACAAAACTTCCTCTACCCCTCTTCGCAGAAGAAGACCCTGCCTCTAACTGGGGCCTTCTAACCCTAACCTCCTCCTCTGAAACAGCTGCAATAACTTGAGCTCGCTCTACACTTCGAGCTGCTGCCACAAGTTGTGAGAAATCCTGATATCTGGATCCAGCCACTAAGCACATGATCGAGGGCCTCAATCCCTCCTCAAATCGCCGACATCTATCAATCTCATCAGCAATGATGCCCCCAGCATACTGGCTCAGTCGAATAAACTCAACCTCATACTCAGTTACGGTCCGATGATCTTGCTTCAAATCTAGAAACTCTCTTTTCTTCCCATCTTTATACTCCCTAGGAGTATACTTCAACTCAAATTCTCTCAGAAAATCCGCATAAGACAGGGTTGGTGGATCATCCATCGAATGTGGCACCGTCTTCCACCAATCGTAGGCGTCCTTCTGTAGCAAAGATCTTGCATAGTCAAACTTTTCCTCTGAAGTGGCTTGTAACTGAACAAATACCCTCTGTACTCTGTCAAGCCACTGCTCTGCCACAGCTGGATCAGTAGTGCCTACAAAATCTTCAGCTCCATACTTCCTCAGTTTGTCATAATGCCTCACAGAAACTAAAGGCTGAGGGGGTGGTGGCTGTGGTTGCACAGGTGCTGGTCTCATAGCTTCCATCATATTCCTAAACCAGGCTGGCGGAACCTCCTCCCCAGCTGGTCTACCCGACACCGAAACAGGTGCCTCCTCAACACTATCAACTCTAGCTCCCTCAGCAGGAGCAATACTCTAGGCACTACCCTCAATCGACTGACGAGAGTGAGAATCCATCACAACCTAAGTCTGCAAACACAACAGAATACCTCTTATTAAAGATCAGAGACTGCCAATCCCAAACATGTATTTTTGTTCAAAAACTCACTTTTTAAGTAAAAATAGTCTTTTTCTTACATTTTACCTAGGTTGAGAATCTCAAACCTGGCTCTGATACCAAAACAATTGTAACACCCCTTCCCAACCTACATATGTAAGCTGAGTAGAGGCGCCACACTAACCTAATGTTGCTACCAATTTTACTTAGTCAAATTTTAGTTCCGATTTTTACAAAATTTTTGCCATAGTTTCGCCTAAAAATTGAGTCCCAAGTGTCGACAAAACCGGTTTTTTTCTTATTTTTAAAAACATTTTACACAAACCAATGCAAACAAAATCATTCTCAGTACACTCCCAATAAATCCCCCTTGTAACCTCAACTACAACCTGCAAAAAGGATTTACACTTCTAGTACAACATAAAATAAAGGTTTTGTGACAACCCCCATATTTAAATATTACACAGCGGAAGTTATAAAATATTTACATATTTACAAATTCATATACATCAAAACTCAAGTTTTACAACACATAAAATTTATACATGATTGGCAAGTCTGCTCTGATCTTTAAGCTCCCAAAATGGATTCTTCAAGGTCTACTCTCACTAGGTCTTGATGAACTCTCGGGTTCAACTCTATCCACTCTACTACCTGCGCGATTAAACACTATCGCGCTAAGCCAACGGCTTAGTAAGATAAAACATGCTAACGGTATGCTTTAATGAAATGCAATGCCACATATGTTATTGATAAGATCAACATCATAAATATAAAGTTAACCACACAATTATGCATTTCACAAATCATAGTCATATGAGCATACCACATTTAAACATCTTTTCACATTCAACATTAATCAATCATACTCCATAACCAACATCTCATTTCATTAAACTCATAACATTATTTAGGACATTCATATAACCTTGACACCTATGGGCCCAACAAGTATTTAATACGATATTCAGAGTTCAGAGTTACTGCTTTGGTTCATAGTCACAATAATCACGCCCGTAGGCAATGTATATACATGTATCTCTATCCATGGATAGTGTAACAGACCCAGTCTCTTGGATCATCAACTCAACACATATGAGGAGATCCTCAACCCGGCAAGACTGTTACAAATCATATATCTCATAGTGTAACAGACCCAGTCTCTTGGACCATCAACTCAACACCTATGAGGAGGTCCTCAACCCGGCAAGACTGTTACCTTTCATCATTTCTTAGGCATGCCACCCAAATCCAGAACTCTGAAACTGAATAACATATTAAACAAACAATTCATTTCCATTCTCAATTCTCATCACATTTAGGCAAACATGCCTTCTTTCTTTCAATTACATCATCTTAGCCAATAACAATGGCTTCACATTTCATTTCACAATATAACATCTCATTATTCAAGTATATATATATATATCTCATCCATGATCACATTATATCTCACATAGCATCATTCATAAATATCAACATTTCATTCCACATTACTCATGAAACACATTACCATTCACAATGCACAACATAATATTGTTCAATCTCAACAATGCAATTAGGGCAAAGAACAATTGATTATAACATTCATTGATTCAAGTGTGTTTAAAGTGTTTAGGGTTAGGTTTAAGGACCAACCTACCTTTGGAGAACCAAAGCAATGCAAGAAGAACAAAGAATTAAAACCCTAACCATAAATAGTACATTCTGGTTTTAAACTCCATTTTATCCTTATTTTGAAAATTTGTATAAAATAATCTACTTGACTAAAAATTCTAAAATTTTTACAGAATTTAGTTTTGTATCTTAAAATCCTCCCTTTAAAATTTCAGATCAAACTGAACACAAAATCTTGGTCAAATAGTTCACCTAACCAGACTGCCCCAATTGCCCTGCATCCTGGCAGCAGTTCTGAACTTTGTGAATTCCATAAATCAAATTCAATCAACGTGATTCCAAATTATTTTTCCCAAATACTAAACTCACTAAGCAACAACATATCCAAAATTCGATTGGATATGATTTTTCTACATTTTATTAAAAATCCCGAAATATAGCTGTCTCAGTTAAGGTACCTGCTGGAACAGGTCTAATAAAAATAATCTTTCTAAACTCATAACCATTCCAAAATCGAATCAACATATTTTTCAGTCATTCTAGACTCATAGAGGCACAACATATCAAAAATTCACTTCAAGAACATTTTTCTATAATTAATTAAAAATCATACAAATCACAGCCTTTACTAATTGTAAAACAGAAACAATTTCACTAAACACAACTCTTACTCTTCCATCACCAACACCAACCTAGCTTCTTATCTATAATTCCATTTCAACACTTTTACACAAACACACTCCATCAAACTCAAACAAAATTCCAAATAGAACAAGAGAAATCAAGAGAAAACTTACCTTAAATGAAGAATTTGCACAAATCTCTAACCAACACCCTTGATTCCTTCTTCAATTTGCTTCAAACCTCAAGATCACCTCTCTTTCTCTCTTTGTCTATGGAGAATCCGGCCACACATGAAGAGAAGCAGAAAATATGAAGAGCAAAGTCAAATTTGGCTTCTTATATCCATCAAGTGTTTTTAACCTTGCAATTACTAAAACACCCTTCACCATTTAACTAACCTTTTGTCTCATCTAAGCCCTTATATGTAATTTCATTAACAACCAAAAATATCTTCTTCCACTTAACCATCACCTTGACTCTTCATTTGACCAATGTATATGTTAATTATATCATCATATAAACAACATATACATTTGTCTCTAAACCCTAAATTTCTTCTCCAAAACACATATACATATACTTTCTCTTCTCAATTTCTTTTCTCTTACAATTTAACACATATATTCAATCCAATATATAACAACAACAACACTAACAACAACATCAACCATAACAACCACATAACCAAGACTTCTAGGGCATACATGAGGATATTACAAGAATAATGAGAAGGGACTTGAAATTAAGGAAGAAGAGATTCAACCAAAAGTGGTTGAACTTAAGGAACTCCCAAAGCATTTAAAGTATATTTTTCTTTGGAAGAACAACACATAACCAGTGATAATTTTTGTGACTCTCGAAAGTGATGATGAATATAAACTTGTGAGAATATTGAAAAAAATTCAAGAGAGCCATTGGTTGGGGTTGAGCGATATCAAGGGAATTGTCTCTCTGTGTGTACGCATAAGATAGTTTTGAAAGAGGGGGCTAAACTGATTAGAGAAGCTCAAAGAAGGCTCAACCCAAATATGAGTGAAGTAGTCAAAAAGGAGGTTCTTAAGCTCCTTGATGAGGGAATGATCTACCCAATAGCTGATAGCGAGTGGGTTAGTCCCACACATGTGGTGCCAAAGAAAGTAGGTTTAACTGTGGTCCAGAATGAGAAAGGAGAGTCGGTATATACACGAACTCAAACAGGATGGCAAATGTGCATAGATTATAGGAAATTAAATAATGTCACCAAGAAAGACCACTTTCCTTTACCATTTATTGACCAAATGCTTGATAGATTATCTGAACATACTTTTTACTATTTTTTATGGTCTTTTAGGTTACTACCAAGTCCCAATAGCACCAGAGGATCAACCAAAGACAACTTTCACTTGCCTCTTTGAGACATTTACCTTTCAGAGAATGCCATTCAGACTTTGCAATACGCCAGGAATATTTCAAAGATGTATACTTTCCATTTTTTTGATATGTTGGACAAGTGCATTGAGGTATTTATGAACGACTTCTCTATTTTTGGCAATTCATTTGACGATTGTTTGCATAAGTTGACTCTTATACTAGAAAGATGTATTGAATGTAATCTAACTTTGAGTTGAGAAAAGAGTCACTTTATGGTTGATCGGCATTATTTTGGGACATATTTTATCCCATAAGGGGATTGAGGTAGACAAAGCTAAGGTTGATCTAATCATGAATCTACCACCGCCCTCATCTGCTAAAAGGATAAGAAGTTTTTTGGGATATGCTGGATTCTATAGGAGGTTCATAAAAAACTTTTCTAAAATTTCACGTCCTTTGTGCAATTTACTTGGAAAAGATGTTTCGTTTGTTTTTGATAAAAATTGCTTAGAAGCATTTAAAATCTTGAAAGAAAAATTAACTTCTGCCCCCATAATTGTTGCTCCTGATTGGGATTTACCTTTTGAAATCATATGTGATGCATCATATTATGCCATTGGGGTTGTTTTGAGCCAAAGGGTGAATAAATTGATGTGTGCAATTTATTATATAAGTTTATTTTAAATAATGCACAAGTGAGTTACACCACCACTGAAAGAGAAATGTTAGTTGTGGTATTTGTACTAGACAAATTTAGATCTTACTTGATAGGTTCTAAGGTCATAGTATTTTTAGACCACATGGCCTTGAAATACCTATTGACTAAACCACAAGCTAAACCTAGGCTCATTAGATGGGTTATGATATTACAAGAATTTGATATTGAAATCAAAGATAGGAAAGCAAGTGAAAATGTAGTAGCTGATCATCTTTCTAGATTGAACTCTCATGATGATGATGTAGAAATTGCTTATGAAAATGCTTTTAAAAATTTTTTGGATGAACAATTATTCACTTTAACTCAAGCACCATGGTATGCCAATATTGTTAATTATCTTTCTTATGGTGTTATGAGAAAAGATTTAAATTTTCAGGAAAAGAAGAGGTTCCTACATTTCTGTAAGTACTATTTTTGGAATGAGCCATATTTGTTTAGAATTTGCAGGGATGAAATTATCAGAAGATGTGTGCCTGAAGAAAAGAAATTACAAGTACTATAATTTTTCCACAACATGTATTGTGGAGAGCATTTTAGAGGAAAGAAAACCGTCTAGAAAGTTCTTCAAAGAGGTTTGTATTGACCCACTCTTTTTAAGGATGCTTAAAATTTTTGTATAAAATGTGATAAATGTCAAAGAGTAGGGAATATTTGCAAAAGAAATGAAATATCTCTCAATATTTTTATTGTGATAGAAATTGTTGATGTATGGAAAATAGACTTCATAGGGCTATTTCCCAAGTCATTTGGCTTTGAATATATCCTTCTTACAGTGGATTATGTGTCCAAGTAGTTTGAGGCTATCCCCACTAGAACTAATGATTCTAATGTTGTGTTGAAATTCTTGAAGGAAAATATTTTTAGCAAGTTTGGGACCCAAAAGGCAATCATGAGTGATGGAGGAAGCCATTTTTGCAACAAATGGTTCGAAAGGTTGATGACCAAGATGGGCATTCGACACAAGGTGGCAATCCCATATCACTCCCAAACGTCCAGATAAGCCGAGATATCCAACAATTAAATTAAGGAGATTTTGGAGAAGACTGTAAGCACTACGAAAAAAGACTGGTCGATCTGACTCCCGGAAGCACTATAGGCTTGTCGGATGGCTTTTAAAACACCATTAGGAATGAGTCCGTATAGATTGGTCTTTGGCAAGGCTTGCCACCTACCTGTAGAATTAGAGCATAAAGCTTATTGGGCAATCAAGACCACAAATATGGACTTGGATGGGGTAAAAGAGTAAAGGATGTTGCAAATCTCCGAGCTTGATGAGCTTAGGAATGAGGCTTATGAGAGTGCAAGGATCTACAAGGAAAAAATGAAAGCTATGTATGATAGAATGATCCTTAGAAGAATTTTTGAACCGGGAATGAAAGTTCTCTTATTCAATTCAAGGCTGCAATTGTTTCCTAAAAAATTAAAGTCCCGTTGGAGTGTACCATTTTAAGTAGTTCAAACATTTTCCTATGGAGTCATTGAATAACTAAACTTGAAAACCAATGAGATATTTAAGGTGAATAGACAAAGGGTGAAGCCCTATTTTAAAGAAATTAAAGTTGTAAAAATTGTAGAAAGTATGATGTTCATTAACGAGTGATGCAACGAAGTCCAACTACACGACATTAAAGAAGCGTTCAATAGGAAGCAACCCATCGGTTTGCATTTTTTTTCCTATTTTTGTATTTTGGATTCTAAATTTTAGATTTTTCATAGTTTTGGAATAAATTAAATGGAATGGGTGCTCTAATGGGTATTTTTTTAGTTCAATTGAATTTCAGGTTAAGAAATGAAGAAAAGAAAGAATAAACTAGGGATGGATAACAAGGCTAAATTAAATTAAAAAAAATAAAAAAATTGAATTGAGAAAGTGGAAGTAGCCGACACGGCCATGAGACACGGTCGTGTTTGTAGCCGTGTTAGGAACCCCTGAAACTAGCCATTTTTACAGAAGTGAACATAGCCACACAATTTAGTCGTGTCATGTGAACACAGCCACACAATTTGGCCATGTCATGTGAACACGGCCAAGTCGCTCAAAGCCGTGTTCACCCCCCACGATTGAAGCCCATTTTTTACAGTAGCCTACACGGCCACAAGACACGGCTGTGTTCGTGGTTGTGTCCAGCCCAAACCAAATTACACGGCCAACTCCACACGACTTGGCCGTGTTACACAATTTTTAAACCCACAATTTAAAACTCAACTTTTCATCTTCTTCCTCATTTCAAACCCTCACCTCCATTCTCATTCTCTCTCTCGGCTCCCTCTCTCAACTCTACCATACCCACCCTAAAATCTTCAAATTTTTCATCAAAATCCTCCATTTTTCTTCATAAAAACTCAAATTAATCACTCCATTCTTTAATTTTTCACCAAGATTCAAGATTCCAAGAACCAAGATGGTGTCCCATCACAAGAGGAAGCAACCTTTATCATCCTCTTCATCATCTTCAAAGAAAATGGATCTCCTTGCAAAAGGTTTCTTCCCCACAAGGTATGTAAGTGATGAATCTCTTAATGCTCTTCAAATAGGAAATATTTCACTAGGTATGTGCAAAACCTAGGATGGGAGAGATTTGTTTCCCTCAAACATGTGCAATTTCAAGAACTCACCATTGAATTCCTAGCCTCTCTTAAGATTGAAAGAGATGAATCTAAGATTTGCACTAGGATAGGGTTTAAATTGCTTGGGAAACCGTATGTGATTGATATTTCACGTTTGAATGATATTTTTAGTTTTAAATGTGAAGGGGAAAAATCTATGCCAAAGAATTTTTAAGCAACAATTTACGTGGGGAGCATTAAGATTGGGCGGGATATATGTGGCTAAATCGGCCAAAGCAATAAAATTGGTAAATCCCGTCTTGTGATATTTGCACCATGTTATGTCTTGTTGATTCTTTGCTAGGAGGAAAGTCCAAAAGTAGTTGAGCTTAGCAAGCTATTTTTCTTGGATTGTGCCTAATGCTATACCCATTAGCACCGAATATTGGTTAGCTGATGTTTTGATAGTATGTCTAACAAAAAAAAAGGAGCAATTTGTATTGGTGGGTTGGTTACCACCCTTGCCATGGCACTTGATGATGGTTTTGACCCGAACAATTGCAACATGATAAGAATTTTGGGTAGTGACTCGCTTGACTTAGCCACACTTGAAAAATGGGAATGATTACTAGAAGGGGAGGGGCTTATGTGATGGTTTTCCAGCAGCCAAGTACACAGGGAGATCGACAAAAAAGACAACGAGTTGATGTGGAATCTGATTCTGATTCACTTGGTTTGGATGAAGACGCTTTAGCTTAGAGTAATGATGAGGTGATAAGTAGGATCGAAGCCTTAGAAACCAAGGTTGATCTCAATCACGTCGAAGTACTCAAACAATTAGAACAAATCAATAGCAACTTGGCTATGATTTTTAGCCTTCACCCTTCGGTAGTATCATCGTCACATCCTCCATTGCAATAGACTCCATTAGCTTCAAATTATTGAAAACACATTTTATTTACTTATTTTTCAGTTTTTGGATGTTTTGGTTGTTATTTTTATTTATGATTTTTAGTTATTAAAACCTTGAACTTTTGTTACCTTATTGATATTTTGTTATTAAACAATTAATGTTTTGTGGATGAAAAGGATAAGGCAGCCCTTGTCTCACACAGAGTACGATGGAAAACAGGTCGTATCTTAACTCTTCTTCTTTTAAATTATGATTGTTTCCATTGAGGACAATGTCAATTTTAGAGTGTGGGGTGCAAAATTCTTTTTGTTTCTAGTATTTTAATTTAGTTGTTTTATTAAATTTTAGTGCTTTATTTTATATTGTTTAAAATATTATTAAGTTCAATTGCTATAAGTTTATTGATAGATGATCTTTTAATTTTGGAAGCGTGAATTGAGAATTGGATAAAATTAATACTTATTGTTAATTTTGATGGATATTCCTTGTATTGCATTTTAACTTGTGAGAAATTGAGTCTTTTTTAAGTTGGATGCCAACTTCTTTTTTTTTTTTTTGTGTGAACATCCTTGATTAATGAATTGCTAGAACTTGCTTTGACATGTATTTTGAGACTACATAAAAATTTCAATTGAGCATCAATATGATTAAGGTAATTAGGTGTACCCATTTTAGCTTAAAAGATCAACCTTATATTTGACCTTAGTTAGCCAATTTTGAGCCTATTTCAAGTCTCCTTCTCTTTCTTTTTCATAATATCATTAGCCTTGAACCATTTTGCTTTAATTATTACCATTTCATTAGGTCAAGAGCATTTTAAGAGAATTGGAGATTGATTGTTGTGTTAAATAAAGAGTGGGGTTAAATTTAGTGGGTTTAAAATTACAAATTATCATGTTCTTTAGTTGCAAACCCTATTTTAAATAAATAAATAAATAATATAATAGAAGTTGTTCTTTTTTGTAGGGTTGGAATAAGTTTGGAAATGATCATTGCAAATTTAATAAGTGGGGTCCCTTAAAAAATTTCTTTAATGTCAAGTGATAGGTGAGTGAAAGGTATTTTGGGATTATTCTATTGTATTACATTACTTACTTCATTCTTGAAGTACTTTTAAATCTATTGAATTATCTCACACTCCCAAATGTTATGCCCTCACCTTAGCCCCATTAAAACCAAATGAAAGACCTTATGATTGATTATTGATTGAAATTTAGTGGTAAAAATTTAATTGATAAGCAAGCCTACAGTGATAATCTTTCATTGAATGTTATGAGTGTAAACACTATCTTATTTAAACACTTTAAAGAATTAGTAAGGGAGTGACAACATTGGTTATGCATGAAAAGCCACTAAATTACATAAGTATTGATTTTCTTTTCGATTTGATAACGATTGTGGATCTAAGAAAAAAAAAGAGTCTTGATACTTCTTTATAATTTTTGAACTTAACCAAATTTCTCATTTTGTTTTGTTTTGATTTCAACTTTGCTTGGGTACAAGCAAATGTTTAAGTGAGGGGTAATTATTTTGATAATATATGTATTTATTTTTAGGGTAATTTTATTAGCTTTTAGTTAATCTTTTCTTTAATTTGTGTTAAAAAATGCTTGAAGTATTTAATTTAGGTTGAAGTGAAAAATGGAGCTTAAATTCACGTTGTTGGATCCAAAATTTATGAAAAGACATGAGACATGGCCAAGACACCACTGGCTTGGCCGTGTCCCCTCATCCAAAGTAAGAAAAAAGACACCCTCACATGACATGGCCAAGATAAATCAACTTGGTCGTGTCCCTCAGGAAATTTCAGCAGAGGCAAACACATACAAGAGACACGGCCAAGTCACTGGCCGTGTCACATGACACACCCACTGACTTGGTCGTGTCACACCTAAAGAGATCAAACTATCCAGAGAGGTAGAAGAAGACACAACAGCATCACTGGCCGTGTCACTCCCATATGAGACACACAATGCAAGGCAGTGAAGGACACAGGCAAGTGGCTTGGCCGTGTCCAAGGCAAAATTTATAGACATGGCTAAGTCAATTATATCTTGGTTATGTCTCATATGATTCCTCTAAATTATTAGCAAGATTAGTAGGGGACGCGGTGGGAGACAAGAGGAATGTTGTTTTAAAAATAATTAAAAAGTGAGGTGTTTTATGGGCTGAAAAATTTAAGAATGAAAAAGAGGAGACAAATGAGAGTGAGGTGAGTTGGAAAAGGGATTTTTTTTCTTAGAGTTAAATAATTAGAGGGAGAGGAATGGAGGGGGGACTTGTTCTCATTTGAAGACATCATTCTTACCACAACCATTATCATCACCTTCATCTTCATCTTCCATTCTATTCTCCAAAAAGAGGACTATAACTTAGTTCCTTGGGATTTTGTATGGGTAACTAAAGTTCTAAAGGGTTAGGATTTGAAGAAAGTTTTTATTTAAAGATTGGAGGGTTGAGAGAGACTTCATTCATTCTTTCAAGGGTAAAACAATTGAATGAAGGTTTGAAGAGGGCTTAGGAGTTCTTCATCGCATTCATGTTGAGCTAGGAGGAAGAACATGAAATTCAACTATTGGCATCTACAAGGGGTTTTTCATATTCTCTCATTTAATTCATTTTTAGATTGTTGTTATTTTATTATGAATATTAACATTTCAATGGATAATTTTGATTTGATTTATATTGAGACAAATGTTGATTTTGAAATGATGATGAGCTAAATTACCCATTCCTAGGGTTTGTAGTAGATTTGATTGAATGACTTGATTTGATATTTCTATTAATATACCTTGTTATTAGTTGATTGTATTAAATTGAATGATAGGTTGATAGATTGGCTACCTATTAATCTCTTAATATCGAATGATGGACTGAGAGGTAAAATTTGATATCAAAACTATACAATCAACTACTCAAAAAATGAATTAGAAATATAAGTTCTAGGGTTATATTAATTTGCAAATTCAAAATAATTGGTTGTTGTTAATTCATGAATGTGAAAACTAATGAATTGATAATTGATAATTAAACTGACAAATTAAATTATAAGGTTATATTCATAGACAATTCGAGAATCAAGCTTTGATTAAATTGATCTACAAACCCTAGGTACAATTCTAAGAATTAAACTAATTTTAAGCATCTCTATAATTGTTTACTTGCTATTTTAATTTTATTATAATTTCAATAACATTGCAAACATCATACACCCATTCTTTTAATTTATTTTTGTTAATCAAATTATTACAAACGACACCTTCCTTGTGAGACGACCTTAGGGCGATCACCGTTATTATAATAACCTTATATACTTGCGAGTATCGCTTGGAGTAATATTAATTAGAGCACAACATTTTTACTCACCCAAGTGCTTTTTGGACTGGAAATTTATATGATTTTTCACGAAGGATTATTTTTTTTTTCATAATATTGTTTTCTGTTTTTCTTATAAATGTAACAAGTAATTGTCTGCATTTCAATGGTGTTAGTAAAAGCAAAAAATAAAGCAATTGGGTAAAATAATTCAAGTGATGAAATTTCATGCAAGGAAAGGGTATGTTGAAGTAAGTGCCTAAATTTGTGTTTTTCTTTGAGTAAGCTTCTTAATTTTTTATGAACAAGAAATACTAGTACGGTTGTTTACTTTTAAGAAAGGATGGATTTCTATTAGTTTTGTGTACCTTCCTATCAATAAATTAATATGTCAAGAGTGGAAAAAGTCTATCTTTTATCTACGGCTCTAAGCTTACGTTTAAACTATTTATCAAGTGAGCCTAACAGTCTATGTTTAAATTATGTGGCGAGTCTTAATGGTTTGTAGGTGATAAATAATTGTTGAGCACATGTTCTTGCTAGTTTTATCAATAGCACATGAATATGGATATTTCTAAAAATTGGTTATCCAAATCTTGTATTATAAAAGGTTTACTTAACATGCTCTGTTTTAATCTATATGCTTTGTTTTTTCTAAGATCTCAATCGTAGCATGGCATTTAATTTCCGCATACATTTTTTTTAAATAATAAGAGACTACTTTTTGAGTTATTATATTTCTTTAGTATCTGCTGTTCTAGGACCAAAAGAAAAGTGTGGCTATTTATTTACCATACCAAATTTCCTTGTGGCACTTTGTGCTCTCAGATGTTTCATTTGATGCCTACACCACAAGGGAGCTTTTACATGCGGAATGACTTTTTCTAGTTGAGTTATGCTTGAGAGCCTAAGGACAAGTTGTTGCGCAGCGGGTGTAAATAGCACGCAAATTACTTACTATTATATAAGTAAATAGTATATGAAATATTGTACTAATAATAAATACCAAGAAAATTCTCAGAAAAGGCTAGAGGGGTCACAAATTGTCCCGCTTAAAACTCAGTCTCCTTAGATAGAATTTTACTCAAATAATTAATAGCACAATATAACAAAACAACTACTCTTGATAATAGCTATAAAATTGAGATAAAATAGTACACTAAATTTAACGTGGTTCACCCTTTTACTTTGGGTTACGTCCACGGGACAAACTTCGAAAAATAATCTTCCACCATTGAAAATAGTATGATTATAAGAGAAACTTCTCTAGAAATATTTCTAGAGGTACAATTATTACAATTTAGATAAATCTAAAATAGTGACACTCAAGTATTTCCCAAACATCCTAAAATAAAACCTCACTATTTTATCACTCCTTAAATAATTCACTCTCTCAATTTTCACTCAACTCATCAAAGCAATTTTGCTTTGACTTATACCATTTTTCATCACCAATTTTTCTTCTTTAAATTCTTATCATTGAATTGGAGGAGGAAAGGGCTAAAGGTCTTTCCCTTCAACTATACCTCTCTCTCTCTCTTAATTTTTGGTATCTTTAGTTTTTTTAGTGTGTCTTAGAAGAGGAAGGAAAGGCCATATATATAGGCTTTCTCATATGGTTATTGGCCTAACTAATTAATCAATTCAACATTCAACAATGGTGATTTTAAAAATGGTGGTTTGTGATGGCTTCAAAAATGGTGACTTGTTGATCTAATTGTCAAAGATGGTGGCTTATTTCTCATGTGGTTAGGTACCACCTTTCAATTCTCCCCCTACCAACTACATGAGTTAACTGTCATTTCTGCAGATGATTAACAAAAACTCAAACTTTTTCCTTGATAGAATCTTTATCATCATATCTGATCCATTTTCATCAGTATAGATTTTCTCAAATTGTAATTATTTCTTCTCCAACACATATCTAATATCTCAAATCAATATATTTTGATCCTGAGTGAAAAGAAGGAATTCTTCCCAAGGTGGATAACACTCTGACTATCACAATAAAGTGAATATATGTCTTGCTGAAACCCAAATTTATCAAAGAACTTTTTCATCCACAAAAGCTATTTGCATGCTTTAATTGTAACAATGAATTCTGCTTCAGTTGCAGAGAGCAATACACTTTTATAACCTTAACTGATATGGCACAACTCCCCCAACAAATGAAATCAAGTAACTTGATGTAGACTTTCTTGAGTCAACATCATCTACCGTATCTGTATCTGTGTTGCCAACTAACACAGGTTTTTCATCTCTAAAGCATAAATATATTTTGGAGGTACCACAAAGATATCTTAAAATCTATTTCACTGCAGGCCAATATTCCTTACCAAAATTTGAAAAGAACCAACTCACTACTCCCTCTGAGTGGGCAATATCTGGCCATGTACATACTATGGCATACATCAAACTCACAACTGCTGAAGCATATGGAATTCTATCCATCTCTTCCTTCTCCTTTTCCATCGAAGGGCTTTGTTTGGAACTAAGCTTAAAAGTGATTAGCAAGAGGACAACTAACTACTTTAGCTTTGTTCATGTTGAACCTTTGAAGTACTTTCTCAATGCACTTCTCCTGTGATAACCATAACTTCTTGGCACCCTGTCTCTAGTAATCTTCATGCCAAGGATATGATTTACTGGCCCCAAGTCTTTCATTGCAAAAGACTTACTCAGGTGTTTCTTTAAGCTGTTAATTCTGAAAATATTCCGACCAACAATCAATATATCATCCACATATAACAAAAGGATGATGAAATTGTCATCAGAGAATTTCTTTACAAAAAATACAATGGTCTAAAGTAGTCTTCATATACTCTTGCTCCCCCATAACTGACTCAAACTTCTTATACCATTGTCTCGGTGTCTTTTACAAGCCATACAGACTTCTCTTCAATCTATAGACATAATCTTCCTTTTCTCTTTCCTTGAAATCCTCTGGTTGTTTCATGTATATCTCTTCCTTCAAGTCACCATGAAGGAAGGCAGTCTTCGCATCCATCTGCTCGATCTCCAAGTTGAGACTTACAGCTAATCCCATCACTTTAAGAATGGATATCATTTTCACCACTGGTGAAAAAATCTCATCAAAGCCAATCTGTTTCCTTTGGTTGAATCCTTTAAAAACTAATCTGTCTTTAAAAAATAGTTGAGAACTGTGTTCTTCATTCTTTATCCTGAACATCTATTTATTCTTCAAAGCCCTCTTGCCTATTGGCAACTTCACCAACTCAAATGATTTATTCTCATTCAAGGATTTCAACTCATCTTGCATGGCCCATAGAAAATCCTCAGGTTCTCCCCCATCAGTAAGTAACACATACTAATCACTGGAGTATCTAGTAGAAGCCAATCTGATTCTAATAGATCTCCTTAATGGTTCCTGAGTTGTATCTGGTACTGGTGACTAAAAACTTCTTCATCAGAATCTACATTTGGTTGATTCTGGATGGGAGAGTCATCATCAGCAGTATTTTGCTTGCCATCTTCAATTTCATCTCCAATTTGCCTCGGCACCACTACTGGAGGAACTAATTCAAGATTAGTTGAACTACTGTCGGATCTAGAAATATTCTTCTAGGCTTTCTCAATATCTTCGATGGTCTCATTTTTAATAAACACTGCATTACGGCTTCTAACAAGCTTCTTCTGAACTGGATCACAGGATCGATAGCCAAGCTCATCTTGACCATACCCAACAAACACACATTGTTATGTTTTAGCATCCAGCTTTGACTACTCATCATTTGGTATATGCACAAATGCCTTGCACCCAAACACTCTTAAGTGATTATAAGAGACATCCATTCCAAACCATATTCTTTTTGGAATGTCAAACTTCAAAGGAACATGTGGTGAAAAATTCAGATCATGAACTGCAACTCTTAATGCTTCTGCCCAAAATAACTTTGGCAGGTTTGCTTGTGACAACAGACATCTGACTCTCTCAATGAGAATCCTGTTCATTCTCTCAACTATACCATTTAGCTGAGGAATTTTTGGTGGTCTCAGCTTGTGTCGAATGCCCTGCTCCTTGCAGTATCTCTGAAGTGATCCAATATACTCACCCCCATTATCTAACTTAATACACTTCAATTTCATCCCAATTTCTCTTCCAACTAGGGCATGAAACTGTTTAAATACCTCTATAACTTGACCTTTATTTTTTAAGGTATAGACTCACAGTTTCCTTGAACAATCATCAATGAAAGCCACAAAAAAAGTAGAGTCACTTTTCACTAATTCCATTAGGAGTAGAATTTGTTAATGAAATCTACAGAGTCTCTCAAGACTCTGGCAATGAAAAGAGTACTATCAGAGCAAGCACCTCATGCTTGCTTATGCTCAAGTTCTTATTCTTTATTTGTCTTGTCGTCGGGTTTAGTCACACTAAACACCGGTAAATGTATCTTCATCACAAATAGGAGATCATTCATCTTGTTTCTCCATATATGATAATTTGAGCTATTTAGGCTAATCATCATGTTTAACTTTGCCTCCATCTCTTTAATGCAAAGAGGTTAACTCTAATGCCGCGTGCCTGAACCAGACTCTGATACCACTTTGTTGTGCAGCGGGTATAAATAGCACGTAAATTTCTTACTATTATACAAGTAAATAGTGTATGAAATATTATACTAAAAATAAATACTAAGAAAATTCTCAAAAAAGGCTAGAAGGGTCACAAACGGTCCCGCTTAAAATTCAGTCTCCTTAGACAGAATTTTATTCGAATAATTAATAGCACAATATAACAAAATAACTATTCTTGATAATAGCTATAAATTTGAGATAAAATAGTACACTAGATTTAACGTAGTTCACCCTTTTACTTTGGGCTACGTTCATGGGACAAACTCCGAAAAATAATCTTTCACTATTGAAAATAGTAGGATTACAAGAGAGACTTCTCTAGAAATATTTTTAGAGGTACAATTATTACAATTGAAATAAATCCAAAATAGTGAAACTCAAGTATTTTTCAAACACCCCAAAATAAAATCTCACTATTTTATCACTCCTTAAATAATTTACGCTCTCAATTTTCACTCAACTCATCAAAGCAATTTTGCTTTGACTTACACCATTTTTTATCACCAATTTTTTCTCTCAATTCTTCTCATTGAATTGGAAGAGGAAAGGCCTTTCTCTTCAACTACACCTCTCTCTCTCTCTCTTAATTTTTAGTTTTTTGAGTGTGTCTTATAAGAGGAAGGGAAGACCATATATATAGGCTTTCTCATATGATTGTTGGCCTAACTAATTAGGCAATTTAATATTCAACAATAGTGACTTCAAAAATAGTGGTTTGTGATGGCTTCAAAAATGCTGGGTTGTTAATCTAATTATCAAAGATGATGGCTTATTTCTCATGTAGTTAGATACCACCTTTCATAAGTCATGGCGGTCCAAAATGTTGAAGGGTAAATGCACTTTTCTTTTTCTCTCTCTCCATCCCGTTTGAGACATTTGAAAAGAAAACGGTGACATTTGAAAATTTTAATATATCTAAATAATAACCAAATAGAATCAAAATCAAAAAAATAACCAAATCAAACCAAATTAAATATTGATGGCTCAGTTATTGATTATAACCAAATTAATAAAATAATATTAATTTTTAATTTAAATATCATTAATCTATGTTATTAGTATAAGAATAAACAATCAAAATCAAACATATCACTAAAAATATTAAATATCAGATATTATTAATAAAAAAAACTCATAATAATTACTATGTTATGGTTTAAAATTATATATAATGTATTAATAAAGAAAAATCCAAATATTTTAATACCCCATCAAAGAACTCCTTTCCAGCGGTTCACACCATCAACATTAATTGGATGTATCATTTCCCATCTCTTCTGTAGATTGTTAAGTGCCCCTTGAAATAATAATCACTTTCAGATTTTAAGCAAGTGATTGAAGTAAAGATAAAATTTCAGGGGTCATGCATGTTATGATGAGACAAAAGAATAATAATAACCTCTTCAATCAATTTTTTGGTTTCTTTTCCTTTAAAGAAATTGCAAGCAAACAAATTAAAACACTTTTATATCACAAAATTAACTGCAAACGAAATTAATAACTGAATCATTTATATTTTAGATTAATATATGTATATACCATTCTTTATATTATAGAAATGTTCAATTCGAGCGCATTTCCTTCATCTCATTTTCATGATACAAGTCTAGAAATGGTTCGGCTATGGTATCTCCATACATAAATCGTATCTTCTTTATCAGCATCGGTTCTTTTTTTTTTTAACAAGGTATACCTAAAAGGAAAGGTATAATATATAATGAGAAATATTACTACGGATTGAATGTATGACTCCATTTGCAGACTCAGTTAATAACTTTTTTTTAGTTTAAAAATAAAAATTAAATAAAGTCAATTTTTTTTCACTTGTCATCTCAATTGACGGCTTGTAATTAGTTGGGACTATAGTCGTAGTCATAGATCCGTTGCATGATCGAATTTTCCAATGTATAGTGCCGAATAAACTGGCCACAATGCATAGAAGAGAAAACTTGGTAGTAGCTACAAGTAAAGAAAATCTATATATAAAGAAGTTTTAGACTTTCTGTAAATGGAAAAAAAATCATGTTATAATATGTAATATTTTACATAATATCAACAAGAAGAAGAAACTATATATCAAGTTTGAAAAATCACCAAAAATGATCTACATAAACTCTTAATTTCATTTTGAGCTCTACCACCGTGGGATGGGTGAGACAAATAATTTATAATCATAGTCTTAATCCACCATGAGAGAGAAATTTTTAAATCCTCTGAATGAGGTCACCACAATATGGCATAAAACTGTCTTTTTTTAATCTATTGGAATAATTAATTGAAAATCATCAAAATACTGAAGTTGCTTATAGTTAGTGTACATATCTCTCAATTTATTTAAACAATCTTTAATCAACAAAGATTTCAAGAAAAGAAAGAGCTTACATACATGAAGCAGGAACATATTTATCATTCAAATGCTTCTCGGGGAATAGGCCTCCGATGTAACTTATGTGGTAATAAAATTACTTTTGTAGAGTAAAAAATAGAGGTGTCTAACTTAAGTAATTCTTAGTAAAAAAATAGAGATGTCTAACTTAGGTAATTTTTGGTCAAAAAATAAAGGTGTCTAACTTAAATAAAAGATGTCAAAAAATGGAGGTGCCTAACTTAGGTAAAAGAGGTACCTAACAATTTACAAAATTCCAACAACCCATTTTTTTGAAGCCTATATAAACCATTTAGCTTTCACTTGAAATTCATTCCAAAAATTATTAGAGAGTTTTAAAGAGAAAAGTGAGATTTCTCCTAAATAATGTCTTTCCATTTATTAGATAGAGAGTTTTTAATTTCTCCTATTATAAGAGAGAGTATTGTCAATTGTGCTCTCCTTATTTTAGAAAGAAATTGTTGTAATCATTTTGCTATAATAAAATCTTTCTACAATTTGCCCGTAGCTTTTTGCTCCAATTAATTTAGAGATTTTTCCACGTAAAATCTTTGGAGTTTATTATTTTCATTTTGTTTATCATTTCTACTTTAGTTGTAATTATATACCCCGTTCTACAACTTTCCAACAGTGGTATCAGAGCATCAGGTTTATAGCCTATTTATTTTTGGTGCTATAGTCAAATCAAGTTAGTGGAAAAGAGGCATATTCAATAATAGCAACAAAATATAAAATACAGAAGTTCAATGAGAGTAATTTCTCATTGTGGAAAATGAGAATAAAAACAGTTTTGAGAAAAGATAACTGCTTAGCGGCAATTGGAGATAGGCCTGCTGAAATCACCGACGACGGCAAGTGGAATGAGATGGATGGCAATGCTATTGCAAATCTGCACCTAGCACTAGCTGATGGAGTATTGTCAAGTGTGGCAGAGAAAAATACAACAAAAGAGATATGGGATACTTTGACAAAATTGTACGCGGTCAAATCACTGCACAATAAAATTTTCTTGAGGAGAAAACTTTACACCCTTTGGATGATGGAGTTAACTATGGTGACAGACCACATCAACACCCTCAACACTTTATTTTCACAGCTCACAGTAATGAAGCATAATCTAGAGATGGGTGAACGTGCTGAATTCTACTTCAAAGTCTACTTGATTCGTATGATTAACTCATCATCAACTTAACCAACAATATTGAAGTTCTAGTCTTTGATGATATTGCAGCTGCAGTTCTTGAAGAAGAAAGTCGGCGTAAAAGCAAAGAAGATAGACAAGGAGGCTCACAGCAAGTTGAAGCTTTGACAGTAATAAGAGGGTGATCAACAGAACGTGGCCCCAGTAGGAGTCAAAATCAAAGTAGATCAAAATCCAAAAGTAAGAAGAATGTCAAGTGTCATCATTGTGGCAAAAAAGGGCACTACAAAAGGGAGTGTTGGTATCTCAAGAAGAATGGAGAAGCCAAAGGAAAAGCTCCTGAGTCGTCAAATGCTCAGGGTTGTGTAGCAAGCACCTCAGATGATGGTGAAATTTTATACAGTGAAGCAACAACAGTAAAAGAAGGCAGAAAAAGATTCACTGATGTATGGCTTATGAATTCAGGAGCAACATGGCATATGACTCCTTAAAGAGAATGGTTCCATCAATATGAACCTATCTCTGATGGATCTGTGTTCATGGGAAATGATCATACCTTGGAGATTGCTGGTATTGGTACCATCAAATTACAAATACATGATGGTATAATTTGCACCATCTAGGAGGTACGACATGTCAAAGGCTTGAAGAAAAATCTATTGTCTTTGGGACAATTAGATAATAATGGGTGTAAAATCCATATTCAAGATGGGATCATGAAAATAGTTAAAGGTGCTCTTGTAATAATGAAAGTGGAAAAGATAGCTGCAAATTTGTACATGCTTAAAGGAGAAACACAACAAAAAGGAGAAGCATCCACTGCATTAGCAAGTTCAGCAAAAAAATTAACAATGATGTGGCATCAAAAGCTTGGCCACATGTCAGAACGAGGGCTGAAGATTCTTGTTGAACAAAAACTGCTTCCAGGGCTCAAAAAGGTTTCGGTACCCTTTTGTGAGCATTGTGTGACCAGTAAGCAGCACAGATTAAAATTCAGCAGTTCCTCTGCTAGAAGCAAAGCTATCTTAGAACTAATCCATTCCGATGTTTGTCAAGTACCGGTTCTATCCCTAGGAGGAGCAAAATATTTTGGGTCTTTTATTGACGATTACTCTAGGAGATGTTGGGTGTATCCAATAAAAAAATAAGGCAGATGCATTTCAGTTTTCAAAATATTTACAGCACATGTTGAGTTTGAAACTGAAAAGAAGATCAAGTGTTTAAGGACATATAATGGAGGGGAATATACTGGTGATGAATTTGATAGCTTTTGTCAACAAGAAGGTATCAAAAGTCAATTCACAGTGGCATATACTCCACAAAAAAATGGAGTAGCAGAACGAATAAAAAGAACTTTGTTAGAATGAACAAGAGCAATGTTGAAAACTGCAGGGTTGCCTAAGTCATTTTGGGCAGAAACAGTTAAGATTGCCTGTTACGTGATCAATCGATCACCATCAACTGCAATTGGTCTGAAAACACCAATGGAAATGTGGATTGGTAAGCCAGCTGATTATTCTCACTTACATACATTCGGAAGTCCTATTTATGTTATGTACAACACCCAAGAAACATCAAAGCTGGATCCAAAATCCAGAAAATGTATTTTCTTAGGGTATGCTGATGGAATCAAGGGGTATCGCCTGTGAGATTCCACTGCCCACAAAGTGCTAATCAGTAGAGATATTGTGTTTGTAGAAGATAAGTTTCAAGAAAAAAAATAATGATAGCACTTCAAAAGAAAAACCAGAGACTACTGCAGTTCAAGTTGAAGAAAAATAAGAACAAGAAGTTTCAAATACTTCTGAAGCATCATCAAAACATGAAGAACAAGAACAAGCTGAGTTTGCAATTCCACAAATTTGACGGACAACTCGGGAGAGAAGAGAACCAGCTTGGCACTCAGAGTACATCTTGGAGAGAAATATTGCATATTGTTTACTAACAGAGGATGGAGAGCCATCAAATTTCTATGAGGCTATAAATGGCCAAGAAGCTTCTTCGTGGATGATAGCAATGCAAGAAGAAATTGAAGCTCTTCATAAAAATAAAACATAATCTTATTTCATTACCATAAGGAAGAAAGGCCATCGGGAACAAATAGGTTTACAAGATCAAATGAGATGGCAACAACCAAGTGGAGCGGTATCGTGCTAGATTGGTGATTAAAGGATTTGCTCAGAAGGAAGGTATAGACTTCAATGAAATATTCTCTCCTGTTGTTCGATTCACAACGGTTCGAGTAGTCCTGACAATGTGTGTTACATTTGACTTATACTTAGAGCAATTGGATGTGAAAACTGCATTTCTTCATGGAGAACTTAAAGAAGAGATCTACATGCTCCAACTAGAAGGTTTTAAAGAAAAAAGAAAAAGAGAAATTGGTTTGCAGGTTAAACAAATCTCTATACGGTCTCAAACAGGCACCAAGATATTGGTATAAAAGATTTGATTCCTTTATCATGAGCCTTGGATACAACAGACATAGTTCAAATCCTTGTGTTTACTACAAGAGATTTGGTGATGGTAATTTTATTATTCTGTTGTTATATGTTGACGACATATTGGTAGCAGGCCCCAACAAAGATCGTATTGCAGACTTAAAGGCATAGTTGGCTAGGGAGTTTGAAATGAAGGACTTAGGACCAGCAAACAAGATTCTAGGGATGCAAATTTACCGAGACAGAAGTAATAGGAAGATATGGCTTTCTCAAAAATATTATTTGAAGAAAATCTTGCGGCGCTTCAACATGCAAGATTGTAAGTCAATTTCTACCCCCCCCCCCTTCCTTACTAATTTCAAGTTATTCTCAAGTATGAGTCCTAGCAATGAAGCAGAGAGGATAGAAATATCTCGAGTACCGTATGCATCGGTAGTGGGTAGCTTAATGTTTGCTATGATTTATACAAGACCATACATTGCACAAGCAGTGGGAGTGGTTAGTCGATACATGGTGAATCCTAGTAAAGAGCATTAGAGTATTGTTAAGAGGATCCTAAGATATGTCAAGGGTACCTCAAATGTTGCATTATGTTATGGAGAATCAGACTTTACTGTGAAAGGCTATGTTGATTCAGATTATGCAGGTGATCTTGACAATAGTAAATCCACCTCAGGTTATGTGTTTACTCTTGCTGAAGGAGCTATAAGCTGGGTTTTAAAATTGTAATCTATTATGGCTACTTCTACAACAGAGGCAGAATATGTTGCAGCTACCCAAGCTAGCAAAGAAGCAATATGGTTGCAAATGCTACTGGAGGAGCTCGGAAACATACAAGAGAAGATTGCTCTATTTTGTGACAGTTAGAGTGCTTTACATTTGGCAAAGAATCCAGCATTTCATTCGAAGACAAAACACATACGAGTTCAATATCACTTCGTTCGTGAGAAGGTGAAAGAAGGAAGTGTGGATATACAAAAAATTCATACAAAAGATAACCTAGCAGATATGTTAACAAAGCCAATTAATAATGAAAAATTTATCTAGTGTTGATCCTCCTTAGGCCTAGCAGATATGTAAGCAGCATGGTGATGACAAGTGTAGAAAGGATATAAGGATTACAAAAGTAACTTTAAGTGGGAGATATGTGGTAATAAAATTGCTTTTTGTAGAGTAAAAAATAGAGGTGCCTAACTTAGGTAATTCTTAGTCAAAAATGGAGGTGCCTAACTTAGGTAAAGGAGGTCAAAAAATGGAGGTGCCTAACTTAGGTAAAAGTGAAAGGGGAAGAAAACTTAATTCCCCTAAAATCTAAAATATGCATAGATCACTAGATTATTCAAATTAAATTGCAAAGGGCAGAATTGTGTACCTGACATTATCGTATGTTGATGCTGAAGACGATTCTGGGGTTTGTCACCTTCCAGAGGATACACACTTTAGGTTATGCGGAAGCACTACTGAAGGAACATAATGTTCTTTAAAATTGTTATGTTCTCCCGGAGACCACGACCCCTTATTTATAACTGAATAAATTGATTAATTTCTATTTTGGTCCTTCAATAAAATAGAAATACTTAACTGTCTCTACACTTATAATCCTATTACGAGTAGGACACCTCAATAGTCAACAATCCTAATTTGATCAAAACTTTAATTTGACTATCTTAATTTGACTTCAATACACATTTAATATTTAAATATATTTAGCCCACACTTAGGATTAATTTTAACAATATAAAATTAATTCTAACAATCTCCCACTTGGGCTAACATATATTAAATGTAAATGTATATACCTGAATAAGCTCATAAAAGCAGTCATACTGAAGGTGTCTCAAACAATCTTGTCCATTGATTATATCGATAAAGGACTGAAGGGCCAATCGCCACATTCATCGTGACTCAAACCACCATCAATCACATTACCAATACTCTCAAATGACATAGATCAATAATAGAAGTGTAGCATGGAAACTACATGTAATGTGATCTAATCATGCCTGTTTCCAACTGGTCAATCTTAAGTGAGATCAAACATAAATATAATACAGTGTAAAACACATAATAAAATGAAAGAAAAACTCAATTTTTCTGCAGAAACTGAATGTACTTTATAAAATATATCCAATGTTAAAGAGAGCATACATAAAACTTAATGCAAACTTAATGAACAAACTCCCACTGAAACTAAATAGTCTCAAATAATGTGACACCCATATGAGCAGTGTGCTCATAAAAAAACTTTCGGTATCACAGCCTTAGTGAGCGGATCCGCAATCATGGAGTTCTTTCCAATATGCTCTATGGATATCTGTCCACTCTGTACTCTCTCCCTCACAGCCAAAAACTTTATCCCAATGTGTCTCGATCGAGAAGAGCTTCTGTTGTTGTTGGAGAATAAAACTGCTGAGTTATTATCACAGTATAACTTTAATGGCCTTTCAATGTCATTCACAATGCGCAGCCCTGTAACAAAGTTCCTCAGCCAGATTGCCTGATTGGATGCCTCATAGCTTGCTACAAATTCTGCTTCCATGGTGGAGGTAGCTACTAGAGTTTGTTTCACACTCTTCCAAGAAATAGCACCACCAGCCAAGAGATATATGTAACCTGAAGTGGATTTCCGACTGTCTTGGCATCCCGCAAAATCAGAATCAGTATACCTAATGATCTCAAGCTGATTTGATCTCCTGTATGTGAGCATATGCCCCTTCGTTCTCTGAAGATATCTCAAGACTCTTTTGGTTGCTTTCCAATGATCCATTCTTGGATTGCTAAGATATCGCCCTAACATGCCAACTATGAATGAAATATCTGGACGAGTGCAAACTTGAGCATACATCAGACTCCTAACTGCTGACGCATAAGGAATCTTCTGCATCTCCTGAATCTCAAGTTCACCCTTTGGACACTGATCAAGATTGAATTTATCTCCTTTAGCAACAGGGGTATCAGTTGGTCTACTGTTGTGCATACTAAATCTCTTGAGCACTTTCTCAATATAGCCCTTTTGTGATAATCCAAGAATACCTTGAGTACGGTCTCGATGTATTTGAATCCCTAATACAAAAGAAGCTTCACCTAAATCTTTCATCTCAAAGTGTTTTGAGAGAAAGACTTTGGTCTAATGAAGCAAGTCCTTACAGTTAGTAGCAAGCAATATGTCATCCACATATAAGACCAAAAAGATAAACTTACTCCCACTGAACTTGTGATACACACAATCTTCCACAACATTTGTCTCAAAATCGAAAAAGACAACTACTTCATGGAACTTGAAGTACCACTGACGAGAAGCCTGCTTGAGTCCATAAATGGATTTCTTTAATCTGCATACCAGTCGCTTTGGGTCTCCAGACATAAAGTTTTCTGGTTGCACCATATAGATGGTTTCATCAATGTCTCTATTGAGAAACGCAGTCTTCACATCCATTTGATGTAACTCAAGATCAAAATGTGCAACTAGAGCCATGATTGTCCTAAAAGAGTCCTTCGATGATACTGGAGAGAAGGTCTCTTTATATTCAATCCCTTCTTTCTGAGTGAAGCATTTAGCTACAAGACGAGCCTTATATCTTTCCACATTACCATTAGAATCCCTCTTAGTCTTAAATATCCATTTGCAATCAATAGGTTTCTTTCCTTCAGGTAACGGGATAAGATTCCAAACTTGATTGTCTTGCATAGATTTATATTCTTCACCCATTGCCTCAATCCACTTGTGAGAGTTAGGATCCTACATGACATGATGAAAGCTGATTGGATCATCTTCCACCATGTCTACAGTGTCCTCATGTTCCTGAAGATATACTACATAATCATCTGGAATAGCATTTCTTCTCTCTCTAGTGGACCTCCTTAAAGGCACAGGTTCTGGCTCAAATTCTTGAGGTTGTTGAGCTTGTTCTTGAGGAAGAATGACTTCTTCATCCTGATGAGGAAGTTGTTCAACATTGTCTTGTATTGGAACTTGATGTACTCCTGGAACAGTGACAGGCGTAGGAACCAGAACACTGCTAGGAGCAATGATGGGAATCGACACTGAGTGTTCCTAACTCGATCCCTCCTCAAAGACAATGTTTCTAACCTTACTTCTCCCCCCAAACTGAACATCCTCAAAGAATTTTGCAATTCCCGTCTCAAAAATAGATCTGAAAGTAGGATTATAAAACTTAAAACTCTGAGATCGCTCAGAATAACCAACAAAGTAGCTACTAACAGTTTTGGAGTCCAATTTTGTCTCATTAGGCCTATAAGGCCTAGCCTCAGCAGGACATCCCCAAACATGAAAATGCTTTAGACTGGGTTTGCGTCCAGTCCAAAGCTCATAAGGTGTTTTTGTAGCTGCTTTAATTGGTACTCTGTTAAGAAGATAGACTGTTGTCTTTAGTGCTTCTCCCCACAGAGACTCAGGTAAAGAAGAATGACTAATCATACTTCTAACCATATCCATAAGAGTCCTGTTACGTCTCTTAGATACACCATTCATGCTGGGTGTACCAGGCATGGTGTATTGAGGGACTATACCACAGTCCTGCAGGAAAATAGCAAATGGCCCTGGACGTTATTCACTTGAACCGTCATATCTGCCATAGTACTCACCTCCACGGTCAAATCTAACAAATTTAATCTTCTTTCCGAGTTGGTTTTCAACTTCGGCCTTATAAGATTTGAAAACGTCCAGAGACTCAGATTTCTCATGAATGAGATATAGGTACCCGTAACATGAGTAATCGTCTATGAATGATATGAAGTATCTTTGGTCATTCTTTGTTGCTGTAGGGAATGGACCACAGATGTCCGTATGTATCAATTCTAAGACGTTTGATGATCTGTTGGCACATAGTCGCTTTTGTTTAGTCTGTTTGCCTTTAATACACTCAACACAGGAGTCCAAATCTATGTAATCAAGTGTGTTTAGGATACCGTCTGACATAAGACGTTCTATTCTAGATTTGGATATGTGACCCAAACGTTTGTGCCAAAGTTCAGCTGAATTATCTATATTTCGCTTCCTTTTGGTACCTATAGTACTAACCTGCAGGGTTTCATTATAAGAATCATTAATATCCAACATATATAGATTATCACATGCATTCAAGAAGCCAGTACTAAAAATTTTTGAATCCATAGATAAAGTAAATAAACTGTCTCCAAATGAACAAGTAAAACCAGATTTGTCCAAATAAGAAATAGAAATTAAATTCTGTCTAAATGTCAGAATAACAAAAGTATCTACAATATCCAAAAAAACATCTAGTTCTTAGACACAATCTAATATGTCCAATTGCCTCCACTTCCACCGGCTCGCCATTTTCTACATAGACGTTTCTTTCACCGTCAGTTGGCTTTCGGTAGCTCAGGCAACCCTGCAATGAAACACTTATGTGAGCGGTAGCACCAGAATCCATCCAATAAGTGTTTCTAGGAGCTGAAGTTAAATTAACCTCAGAACAGACTAAAACAAGGTACTTACCCTTCTTGACACGCCATGTGGCGTATTTAGGACAGTCCTTCTTTAAGTGTCCAGACTTGCTTCAGAAGAAGTATTTTAATTCCTTAGGCTTCTTTTGCACATGACCTTTATTAGCAGTCTTATTCTTAGCAGTCTTCTTTCTTTTCTTGTTCTTGCCCTTATCTGCTGAAGAGACCAGATGAGCACTCTCCCTCTTAGTAGCCAACAACTTTTCCTCCTCATCCACACAATGAGCAATGAGTTCGTTAAGAGTCCATTTGCTCGGTTGGCAGTTATATGAAGTCATGATCTGCCCATACTATGGTGGAAGAGAATTCAAAGCTAGATGGACTAACAGGTCATCTGGTAAAACCAAATCCAGGACCTTTAGCCTCTTGGCTATTTGGAACATGCTCAGTATATGCTCTCGAACACTACCATTGCCAGTATACCTTATGGAGGTGAGTTTTACTAAAAGCATCCCCACTTCAGCCTTGTCATTTTTGACATAGACCTTCTCCAGCTCAGCAAGATAGTTTTTAGCATTACTTTCTTCAGCAGAAATGGCTCCTCGAACATGTTCTGGGATTCCCTGCTGCATGATCATAAGACCTAAGCGGTTAGAACGCTCCCACTTCTCATACTGAACCCTCTGGGCATCTGTGCTCACTTCAGTAGGAGGAGCAGGTTCGTCCATCCTGAACGCAAGGTCTAAGTCCATACAACCCAGATATATTATCATGCTTGATTTTCATGAACCAAAATTTGACCCCTCAAGCATAGGGACAGTGTTAGGATTATACGGCATGCTAGTTGTATTCAGAGAAAACAAATAAAATAATAAATAAATGACATAAGCTCACTATCCACAAAATGAAACAAAACACAGAAGTAGAGTTCAAATATTGGAAACAAGATACCGGGTACAATATTAATATTCTCATCTTTGGACATAAAATATTAATTGTAATTGGTATCTCAACGCAGCAATCAAATATTGACAATTCAATCCTGTCAAATAATAAACCTTCCTTTGGGCCGATTTATTATCTACATGGATGAAAACATAATAATTATCACACATTTATCACTGCACATGTATTCTCAATTCAGCCAGATAGCAACCTTCCTTTGGGCCTGTTTACTACCCACAATGAATTTTAATACACCTGTCTAATATACCAAATAAATCAATTTACACAATAGAGGTCACTTTAGCGACCTTTTGCTTCAATTAATTTATTATTAAAAATATTAGACACAATCAGGACTAAAATACTAAAATTTAAACTCAATAAAATTCTCAAATTATAATAAATGGATTGCAATATTTATATTAATTAAATTTAAACTCAATAAAATTCTCAAAGTAATTAAAATCAAATATTGCAATAAAAAATAAAAAAATTTAATTAATTAAAAAAAATTTTGGGCCAAAAATAAATAAATAGAAAATTTTGGGCTAAAAATTAAATAAATTAAAAGTTTTGTGGGTGAAAACAGGAATTATAAAACTTTTTGGGTCAAAATCTGATTATCAAAAGTTGGAGGACCTGTTTGTAAAATAAAAAAAATATTTTTTATTTGCCCTTTTACCCGGTACAGAGACGCACGGTTCGCTCTTCAAAATGCACTGTTCTGGCTCAAAACGATACTATTTTGAGCTAGGTCTGCACACTGCTCCAAACGCAGCGCTTTGGCTCAAAACGGTGCCGTTTTGGCTCAAAGCGATCTGCTCCAAACGCAGCAGATCCCTTCGTCGCCGCCCACCTCTAGTTTTTGATTCAGCGCCGTCCACCGCCGCTGACAGCCTCCAGACGATTGTTCGACCACCGAACAATCTCCGGCCATACTTTATCGGCGATGAATCGCCTGAAAATAGCAAAAAACCGAACTACGATTTTTCTGGAAATCGCTTCGATTTTGGAGACGAACCCCGGCTTCTCTCCACCATTCTCTACGGTCGGTGACCACCGCATGAGGGTGTAATCTAGAACCTGGCTCTGATACCAATTGAAAGGGGAAGAAAACTTAATTCCCCTAAAACCTAAAATATGCATAGATCACTAGATTAATTAAATTAAATTGCAAAGGGCAGAATTGCGTACCTGACATCATCGTATGTTGATGCTGAAGACGATTCTGAGGTTTGTCGCCTTCCAGAGGATACACACTTTAGGTTATGCGGAAGCACTACTGAAGGAACGTAATGTTCTCTAAAATTGTTATGTTCCCCCGAAGACCACGACCCCTTATTTATAACTGAATAAATTGATTAATTTCTATTTTGGTCCTTCAAAAAAATAGAAATACTTAATAGTCTCTACACTTATAATCCTATTACGAGTAGGACACATCAATAGTCAACAATCCTAATTTGATCAAAACTTTAATTTGACTATCTTAATTTTACTTCAATACACATTTAATATTTAAATATATTTAGCCCACACTTAGAATTAATTTTAACAATATAAAATTAATTCTAACAAAAAGAGGTACCTAACCATTTACAAAATTCTACCAACCCATTTTTTTTTAAACCTATGTAAACCATTTAGCTTTCACTTAAAATTCATTCCAAAAATTATTAGAGAGTTTTAGAGAGAAAAGTGAGATTTCTTCTAAATATTGTCTTTCTTTTTATTAGAGAGAGAATTTTTAATTTCTCCTATTATAAGAGAGAGTATTGTCAATTGTGCTTTCTTTATTTTAGAAAGAAATTATTATAATCCTTTTGCTATAATAAAATTCTTTTACAATTTGCCCGTGGTTTTTTGCTCCAATTAATTTGAAGATTTTTTCACGTAAAATTTTTGGAGTTGATTATTTTCGTTTTGTTTCTTATTTCTACTTCAGTTGTAATTGTATATCTTATTCTGCAACTTCCTAACAACTTAAATATGGTAATACGGAGCAGGTTCCTTGTCTAATTCCAAACAGTTACATGATACAACACGAGATCAACTTAAAAAGTTAGCAGAAACAAGTATAACAACAGCATTACAGAGTCGAATTTCTTATTTCAACTGATAATTGATAATTTGAAAATTGGAGCCTCGTGGACTATTTACCACACAGAAAACTGATAGCAACTTACAATAAACAAAAATATAATTACAACTGCTTCGAAGGCTATAGGCTTCAACAAATCTACGAGGAAAATAAGATGTTTATAGGAAATGCAGGAAACCAGAGGACCAATAGGGCAAATTGCATATTTATTTGAGCTTAAAATATCACCAAATATTGAGCCATTACATTAACGCATGAACCTATAATTATGAAATTTCTTAAAATGAAATAACAATATTTGTAGCCTTACACCACATTGAACTTATTTCAGCTCAAATTATCATATCCAGTAGGCATTTGAAAACACACACACTCACGGTTCAGATCTAAACGAATCCAAAAGTTTACCATTGTTATTATGAAGTTTGAGGAGAAAAGCTGAGAATCCTAGAGATAGACAGAGAAAGAGAGAGAGAGCTAAGAGCTAAGAGCGTTTGACTTAGAACATTTGAATCGAAATAAAGAATTAGTTGAACTGGTATGAAGATAAGTTTAATAATATTTTATCTATAGCTTATGAAGATAAGTTTAATAATAATTTTTTTAGATTGTTAAATTTATAATTTTTTACAATTTTTTAATTAAACAACACTAAATAAATTTCAAAAAATTTGAAAGAATTCAGTTGCAAATTCTCAAAAATTTCATTTGAACCCATAATATTTTATACAATAGCTTTTAAAATTTTTTACGATGAATTCATAATTTGAAATGAATTCCATGTCTTAAAATGTAAAATAAATCACTTTTAGATTCACCCTTATCTCTTTATATCCTGTTTTAGACATTTGAAATGAAAACTGAGATCTTTGGCTGGTTGGTTATGTTAAATGTTGAATTGTGCCTTTGTAGTCTCGAAAATTCAGAAATGCTTTGTTGTGATTGGTTGAACTGGTAAAATACTCAAAACCTACTTGATTACTAGTCCTAGTTAAAAAGTTAAGGGTGTTGGGATTTGGTCATTTTCAGTTTAATTTATTAAGGGCCTGCTTTGCATTTTGATCTTTTTTATCTCGTGGAAAACCAAAACTAGTTTCTGTTGATTCCGTTTTTTAGCTATGAGAAATGTGCCTAATCATTATCATTCCCACGTCTTAATATATTTTGTATTTTGTATAAAATATTTTTTAAGAATAAAAATAATATATGAATATATTAGAGTGAATAAATATTTATTTATAAGTTGCTATTTATCTTGTGGTTAATAAATTTATTTCTCTTAATCAATAAAATAAATTAAAAATTAAAAATAATATTTTTAAAAAATAAAACATTAAAAAAAGGTAATACCAATTATACCATATTAGCTAGTAATTTTAATTTTTAACTTGTAAGAACTAGTAATAATATTGATTAGAAATAAAGCATCAAAGCAAAAAAAAAAAAAACACACACACACACATACACGAATAATTATATGCTGCAACCGTTGTAGCAATAAATGTCTACAACGGACCAATAGAATTTTTACACGTATATTAAATGCCTACAACAGACCAATGAAATGAATCATTTAATCTACGTGTAAGAATCTCATTGGTCCGTTGTAGGCATTTATTGCTACAACGGTTGTAGCATATAATTATTCCACATACACGCATTGAATTAAGAGGGTGTTTCTCAAAACTGGAGCTTTTCAGCTTATTATGAATAAGTGATTTTTAGATTATAATCAGATTAAAAATAAGCAGTTAAGCGTTTCTGTAAACTAGTTAATAATCAGCTGATAATCAGTTTATAATCAATTAAGTGTTTCTGTAAAATCAACTTATAATCAGTTTTTAATTGCAGAAACTGTCAAAATGACCAAACTGTCCCTGAGTTTATTTATTGTATAAAAATATTTTTTTAAATATAAATTTAAAATTTATTTTACAATAATAATAATAATAATAATAATAAAATTTATTTAAGAAGAAACGTAAAAAAATTTTGATGGGAACTAAAGTGTATAGGGTGGACAAATTTGAAATATTGAAGATTAGGTAGGGATAGTATGGTCTTTTACTTGGTCAAAACTGCTTAAAAAATAAGTGCTTAAAAAAAAGTAGCAAAACCCAACTTTTAAAAAACTGATTAAAATCAGATTATAATCTACTATTTAAGTTTTCAGAAACACTTAAATAAACAACTTATAATCTAAAAACTGTTTATAATCAGTTTTGACCAGCTTTTAAGTTTTGAGAAACACCCACTAAATTGTTTGATATGTCTCCAAAAAGCCTACTTTTAAAAATCAAAGTAATTTTTCAGTTTAAAGCATCTAAATATAACCAAACTTCATGAATTGGAAAAATGATGAGGTCAGTATTTTTCTAGTAAACTACTTATTAATTCTCTTCTCAATTAACTTTGTACCTCTTGCCTCTGCATATGATACAAACTATTAGTAATATGGATGGAAAAATAAATTATAAAAAAACAATAAAAATCACTTCAAAGGATGAAAAAAAAAACTGTCAGCATATACCTCTCGTGATATTATATAGGGCGGATGTAATCAAGGGCCTTGCCAAAAATATTCCTCACTCTATCGTAGTTCTCCTGCCCAACAATTAATTATTTTAAAAGCAAAACTAATTGATCAAATAGAGGATATATGAGAACAAGATATATAACCTGAATTAAATGGTATTTCCCTTGCAAGCCAATTTGGAGAAGAAGGACTCGTTCATCATCAGGCAACTCCATTGGCAGTTTCCCAGTAAAATGATACGTAGCAAGCTCTTCCAGCATTAGCTATGAAATTAAAAAGAACTATAGGCTTTAAGTAATTAATTTTATATGTCATATGTGAAAATGTTTCTCTTATACTTACTTCAAATTTTATATTTATAGTGTGGATTTCATCGGATTTGATAAAATCCAGAAAACCGTCTGGAGACTGAGCACGAAAAGCATTTACTATACATTCTTGGTAATCCTTTACCCAGTTGTTGCGCTCATCATCAGGCACCCCAATAGGCAGGCTCGTTCTCTCAAAATTTTCAAAAATCCTGCAGTAATTAAATGGCAACTTTAATATAATATTGGAGTTCATGAAATTAATTACTTTTTAACATTAAAAAGTTAATTTGATATTCTGACCTCAATGCCACCTCACTACTCAGGTCCTTGAAAATTGTAGATAAATTGTCTGCGAATATGCCCCTACATTCTATAATAATAAAGGGTTTGCCACTAATAGTCAGTAATTTTTAAATGTAATGCAGTTAGGAATATTGAACATTTATAGAAATTGACTTACTCTGAATAAAAGCAGTGCTGTCAGATATTATATCTCTAGAATTATGCAACAATTTGATCATTATTTGTACATCTAAACCAAGATCCTCATCAGCTTCAAGTATCTGATATGAATCACAAGGGAATTAAGTATAAAATGTAGCATGTGAGCGAGGCAATTCATCTATTTATAACAAGAATTCCAAATATTTTAATAGACCCAATTAGTGCCAGCAAAGAGTAGAAAGAAATTGTATTGTCCCCAGCGGGTCACATCATCAGTAGTGAATTCGATGTGTTTTCCAATGTAATGTATCTTTTCCCATCTTTTTTGCAAATTGGTAAGTGCCCCCTAAAATAATTAGTCACTATCAGATTTGAGTAAATAAGCAATTAACGTAGAAATAATTAAAGTTTCGTGAGGGCCATATTATATAAAGAAAGAAATATAAAAGAATACTAATAACCTCTTCAGTCAAACGTATGGGATCCCCATTATAGAACCTGCAAACAAATAAATTAGAACCTTTTATGTCAGAAAAACTGCAAATAAAATTAATAATTGAATCATTTCTATTTTGAGTTGATAAATGTATACCTTATCAAAATATCTAGTGCTTTTGAATCATATGTTCCATTTTGCATATTGAACAAGTGCTCAATTCGAGCACCTGTAAGGCCCCTTGTTTTAATCAAAGTCTCATGATGATATTCCAGAAATCCATCGGCTATGGCTTTTCCATCAAACAGATTTTCTTGAGTGGCATCACTAATTTTCCCTTCAAGGTATACCTAAAATGGAAGACAAACTTGGTCGTAGCTACAAGTAAAAGAAGGTCTATAGACAAGTTTTTGACTTTTTTTAATAAAAATGGAAAAAAGATCATGTTATAATATGTGTTTTATGTTTGTAACATTTTACGTGCTATCAGCAACAAGAATATACATCGAATTTGAAAAAAAAAAAAACAAAAATGATAATCCCCGCAAACTCTTTCAGCTCTACCCTTGGATGGGTGAAACAAATAATTTATAATCTCAATCTTAATCCGCAATGAGAGAAATTTTTAGATCCCTAATTAAGTTTGCAAATTCTAAAAAGTCCACCACAATATGGCGTAAAATTTCGTCTTTTTTATTAATTGAATCATTAAAATACTAAAGTTGGTTATAGTTAATGTGCATTATACATTTCTCAATTTATTTATTGCATCACTTCTTTTACTGGCAAAAGAAAAATTTCGTGCATAAAAGTGGACATTTAAACAATCTTTAATCCACAAAGATTTCAAGAAAAGAGTGCGTAAATCAAGGGCTCATTATATTGAAAACAAACCTGAATGGCGCAGTAGGCATTGGGGTTATCGAGGTGCTTCCACGACTCAATGGGATCTATAGCCAAAGAAAATAAACAGCAATTCTTAAAAATTAATTAATATCAATGCAATCTAATTAAGTAATTATAAAGTAAATACTCATAATAATAATTACCCACCAATTAGTACGTAGAGGCTATTCCGGTTATTCACAGAAAGGAGCGCCAAGTATTTTTCATCGAACAAATTGTTGCTAACTCTAGCGAGGGTCTTTGACACCAGAGAAAGAAACAGAGAATTTCGGATTTTGAGTTATCAAGAACATTAAACAGAAAAAATTCTGAAAATGAAAAGAGAATTTCGGATTTATTGCACTTACCGAAGAGAGTTTTATGTTGATATCTTTATCATTTTCATGTAACAGCAGAGAAAGATTAACCTCATACAAGTGAAGCCTGTGAAAATAACAACACAAGTAAACTATTTATCCAACCGATTATATTATCCAATCAAAACTAATTAAGATTTAATTTAACCCAAAAAATAAGATTAATTTTCATTCATTGTTATATATATATATATATATATAAACATTTCTGTTCGTTTTTACATTTGTATCAATGGGGAAACCAAGAAGAAGCTAAAAATCCTAAAAAAGCAAGAACAAAAAAAAAAGCAGCTAAAAAATCTTCATTCGACCGACTGAGTAAAACCCAGAAATTAATTAAAGAAAAACTCAAGAAACAATTAAAGCAAGAACCAAACAAAAGAAAAAGCTAAAATCCTTGGTTATTCGACTGAGGAAAACCCAGAAATTAATTAAAGAAAACTCAAGAAACAATTAAAGAAAGGGTTTATATTCTATTTATTTCATATATAATTAAGAATCAAATTACTCACTGCTCATCAGGAACTGGAACTTGAATTTCATGATCAACCGACATTTCTTTCTGCTGGAAAACAAGAACTAGTTAATGGAGAAATGAAGCAATGAAACAATGGAGAATTAAAAAAAAATATGTGTTATACCTTGATTTATAAGTAACTGACTGCTGTAATTGTCAATTTGTTAATTTTATGTATACTCTCTTTCACTGAGCGCCTGTACAATATTCTGTTTTTTCAGTTTAACAAGTGCCGCCAATCTAATTCATTTGCTTTAATCTTTTATTATTATTATTATTATTATTATTATTATTATTATTATTATTATTATTATTATTATCCTGAATTCCTGATGATGATCTTAATTATTATATTTTCAATTAATTAAATCTTCTTTGTGGATAATTCTAATTATAGCTCATTCATAATCCTAGCTATTGAATAACACTAAAGATTAATGGTTAATTTAGAAAGTTAAAAAAATTATATATAAAAAATTAATAATAAATAATATAAAATATTTTTTATTTTGTATAAAATAACTTTTTAAGAATAAAAATAATAAAATATGTTTTTTAATTGAATAAATATTCATTTATCTATAAGCTCACATTTATCTTGTGGTTAAATAGTTCTTCTTTTTTTTTCAATTGAACTATGCTTGAGCCTGAGAACAAGATCAACCTTTTGGCCCAAAATGTTGAAGATCAAATCACTTTTCTTTCTATCTCTATATTGCATGTTGAAATGAAAACTGTGATTTTTGGTTGGTTATGTTAAATGTTGCACTGTGCCTTGTTGTCTCGGAAAATTCAGAAATGCTTTGCTGTGATTGGTTTGGATTGGTAAAAGAATCAACCAACTTGATTACTAGCTAGTCCACACACAAAACTGAAAGCAGTTATCTATACAATAAACAAAAACATAAATACAGAAAACTTATCGACTAAATTTTAACGGCTTCGAAGGCTATAGCTTCAATAAATCTATGAAGAAAATAAGATGTTCATAAAATATGCCGGAAATTAACCAGAGGACCAATGAAGTGAATTTCAGATCTGATTTTGGCCTTAAAATATCACCAAATATTTAGCCATTACATTAACGCATGAACATATAATTATGAAATTTCTTAAAATTAAATGACAATATATGTAGTCTTTCACAAAATTGAAGTCATTTCAGCTCAAACTATCATATCCAGTACGCATTTGAAAAAGCACGTAAACGGTTCAGATCTAAAAGAATCCAAAAATTTAGACACAAAGTTCGGAAGAGTTTCAAATTTTATCTAATAAGCATTTCAGCTGTAGCGTTTAGATTTTTTTTTATTAAACAAACAAAAATACTGAAATCGGCATTCTAGTGAATATTTAAGAAAAACTCAATAAAAAAAGACGCTGTAAAACGAAAAAAAGTAGTCGTAGTAAAGTTCGCAGAAAAAAAACAACTGATAATTTGGATTGATGATCTGCTGCAAGCGCAAAGCTACAGGACAACAAAAATGGAAATTAAAAGCAAAAAACTACAGGTTGAAACTCCAATTTCCAAAAATATACGATTAAATTTTAATTTTCCGCCAAAACGAGCTCACTAGTTCCAGATCTGAATTTTAATAAAAATTGCAAAATCTACGCCAAAATCTTATGAAATAGGCACCAATAATAGAAATTAGAAAAAGATAATCACAAACAGAGTTGATAAAGAGCTCTAAAACGAAGAAACGGCGTAATTCATCGTTAATACCTGAAGAAGGGAGTCCTGCTTGGTGATCTCAGCTTCCTTCACTCTTTGTGCTAGAACCTGGAAGAGGAAATGGATGAAACACCGTTAGATTAAGAAGAGAAATGACGATATGGATGAAACACTGTTAGATTAATAAGAAGAGAAATGTCGATAAAATCATTAGAGAAAAGAAGAAAGGTTGAAAATGAAGTAGAAAATGGAGGATCAAACTGAGATTTTCTCTGCTCACCATTGTTGTGGAGTTTCAAGAGAAAAAACTGAGAATTCTAGAGCTAGAGAGAAAGAGGGAGAGAGAGCTAAGAGCGTTTGGCTTCGAAAATTTGAATGGTAATAACGAATTGGAGAGAGTGGCGCCAGAGGGAAGAGAATTAAGCGGATATTTATAAAGACCGTGCATGCCTTGTCGTTTCAATAGAAACATTAGGGGTAGTTCAGTAATTAGAAGAAGATGTTTACCAGAAGCCAAGTACGGATACGAACTCCCGACCCGAAGCACAAAAGTGTCGTCGTTTTGATGGCTCTGGTGAAATTTTGAAACGAACAGCTGTTAAAATTTTTTAAAATCTACCAAGTTCAAATATTTTACCACTTGCAGATTCCAGTTTTGTATTTGTTCGGCTCAAGTTATTAATTTTTTTTTGGAAATTTACAAAAATTACTGAAAAAGTAAACAAATTTATTAAAATATTAGGTAAATAAAAATTTATAAAAATACTGCATAAATAAAAAAATTATGAAAATATGATATTTTGGTGGATATTGAGTATATGTTTAATAGGTTTTTAATATATATAATAAAAATGTAAAAAAAAATAATTTAAAAAAATAGTAAAAATGAAATTTCAAAGAGAAAAGTAAAATTCATACAAATTTTCTTATGATTAGTTTTTATCATTATATAATAAACTCATAACATCATATATACAATACACAATAAATTTTATCTACATCATGTGAAGTAAACTTAATAATAATTTTTTTAGATTGTTAAATTTATAATATTATAGTATTTTTTACAATTTTGTAATTAAACAAAACTAAATAAATTTCATAAAATTTGAAAGAATTCAATTGCATATTCTTAAAATTTTAATTTGAAACCCATAATATTTTATACAATAGCTTTCAAAATTTTCTATAATGAATTCATAATTTGGAATGAAGTCCGTGTGTCAAATTGCAAATCACCTTCAAACTCTTAACCGAGTACATGAAATATTAAATTAGACCATCTTTAAAGAAGTTACAGGGCGAACTACTTTTTTTTACAAAATATTATTTATACGGTTATTTATTTATTTAAATAATTTTACAACGTTGAATATATATTTATATGGTTTCTAGTTTTATTCTTTTCTTTTATACAGTTATTTCATCTTGGCTTCATTTCTTCTTAGATGTACTCATTTTTCCAATCTTTTATTCTCTACTATGGCATTTTTTTTTTTGCTTTTCCTTAAAATTCAAAGAACTTTTACTCTAAAATTGGAAAAACATATTTTTTGGGTGTTTATATATTTTAAATACGAGATATTTAAATTTTTATTTAGTAATATTAAACTCTTTTAAGTATAATTTTTCATGATTTAAAGTCCAAATTAGAATGTATCTACCAAATTCTATTAAAATGGCGTGAATTGCGGCTCTACCTGAAAACTATAGATGTTGCACATGCGTCACTTTTTTACACTCCCCATATTTTTATTTGTTTCTCAGATGTCTTTTTCATTAATAAAATTTTATATTAATTTTATACAAAATACATAACTTAAGACATTATATTCAAACAAATGATTTTTTTGAAAACATTTCAATATTTGACCTTTTCCAGACTTTTAAATTTAAACAATTGATTGACTTTTAAAAATTATATTATTTGACACATGAAATAATTTAAGAATATATTTAAGAATTTAAAAAATAATTTTTTACAATTTTAATAATTTCATAATTTCATAATATAAATATTTTTATACTTTTAAATTGGTGTCACAAAATTTCTTATCAATTTTATTTTATCATTAAAACTTTTAATACACAAAATTTTAAAAATTTTAAAATATAAAAATAAAACCTAAAACTCATTAGACAAAACATTACAAGTGAAGGGGGTTTTAGATTGAGTATTATTTTTCATAAATGAAAATTCAAAATTTTCACTAGCTTTTTATCAATGAGAAGAAATTTCTCCATATATATATATATATTTCTTTTTTTTCTCTAATTATATATCTCATTATAATCATAGTATAAAATAAAAAAAATTAATCGGTCAAAAAATATATTTTTAAAATCGACCATTATCAGTCGATTTGGTAAGATTTTATCAGGTTTAAATTGATATAATTGATCGGATTCATATAATTTTGATCATCCTTAAGTTTTCGTAGCTTAATTGTTTTTGATCTTTTATTATGTTGTTTTTAGTATTTGTGGATTTTAGAGTATCTATAGTTGTAGTTTTTAGCATTATTCATTAAATTTAAAGGTAAATATTTGAAAAATGGGTTAATTAAAAGAAAATATATCATATTTTGTATGTATTTTATTTTTTTGTTAATAGGATTTTAAGAAGTAAAACCATTGTGTGTTTAAATAAAAATAGTTGTGGGTATCAAAATTTACTTAATATGTGCCATTTAAGAATTTTTTTTTTAAGTTTCCACTATGGATGTAGAATATTGGTCAGAGATATCTAAAATATATCTTTTTGTGTACATTTTTCCCTAATATACATATACCATTGACTTAACTGTTACTTTTTATTTTCAAAAGTAATCAAATGGTTTCAATATATATTAATTATATAAAAAATATGCTTAATATGTACCATTTCTAAGAGTTGATATTTTAGTTTTTTTTTTTTCAGATTTGCATTATGTATAAGAATATTAGTTGTAGATACTTAAACTATAATTTTCATATACCATATTTTATACACATAGACTATTAACCATTACCTTTTATTTTTAAAAGCAACGAAATTATTTAAATATAATTAAAATATACTAAACATATGTCCTTTTCTGAATTTTGATATTTTTATTTATTTTTTTAAAGTTTGCAATCCCTATGTAAAATATTAGTTGCAAATTTATTGTTATTCTTATTTTCAAAAGTGACCGAGTGATTAAAGTATACCTAAAAAATATACTTAACACATGTTATTTCTTAGAGTTAACATTTTTAGTTTTTTTTTTTAAGATTTACATTCCTCTATAGAATATTAGTTGCATATATCTAAAACACATCTTTCTTATGCCATTTTTTTATCTACATATACTATTACTTTTTATTTTCTGAAGCAATTAAGTGATTAAAGTATGCCTAAAATATACTTAACATATACTCTGAGCAGGGTTAAAAAAAATGGGTTGCGCTTTGAACTTAATGGGGGAGTCTAATGTCACCTCAGGTTAACTTTCGGGCCTGAAAAAAAAATAAAATGGTTGTTCTTTGACCTAAGCAAACCACAAAAATTGAAATAGAAAGACCAAATTGTTTTCAAATAGAATGAAATAATTCATCAATTAAGCAAACCTCGAAGGTTATAAGAAGGTTTTAGATTTAAGAAAAAGAAATTAAAATTAAGTTAAAAAATTATTAAACTCAAAATGTGGTTGCAAATTAAGAAAATAAAACAAAAAGATAATTAACTTATTAACATTAAGATGGATATTAAGATTAAGAATTTGATGAGGATTAAGATTAATATTAATATTAAGATGAAGATTTAATTGATTTTTATCTTTTTAATATTTAAAGAAATTAAAATCTAATTTAAAACTTATCTACAAGATGTTAATTTGTGCTTTGAAATTTTGAAAAATAAATTATTTGAATATTTTTAATTTAATATATGAATGGATTATTTTAAAGAATAGTTTGACTCTTTTTAATTTAATATCCAAATGATTTATTTTAAATTTACTATTTTAAGAATTTTTTTTGGTTTAAAAAGTATAACATGAGGCAAGATCACAATGAGATAAATAGTAGAACGTGGTGTTAATGTAAATAAATTTATAGTGCGTTTGGTTGTATAAAAATTTTAGAAAAGTTGACTATTGTTGAAAAATAAAAGAAGAGACAAGAGACAAGAGAGAAAAGGACAAGAAGAATATAGACTAAGAGATATGAGCGTAGTATTTAAACTGATGGAGAAATCATCTATTTATAGATTAGAAACCATAATACATGTATGGACTGTGAGACCCAATAGACATTCATTTATTTATAACACTCCCCCTTGAATGTTTTAAAAATATTCATAAAAACATTACTAACTACATGAATACGCGATAACATACTGCCTCATTAAAAACCTTTACAAGGAAAAACTCAATGGGATAAAAACCTTGAAAGGGAAAAAGAGTGCAGTGCGTATTCTACTCCCCCTCATGAAGACATTACTTGAGATCTTTGAGTCTGCGCATTCCGATTTTGTACACCAATTTCTCAAAACTTGTTGTAGGAAGCGACTTCGTGAATAAATCGGCAAGATTGTCACTTGAGCGAATTTGTTGAACATCAATATCACCATTCTTTTGAAGATCGTGAGTGAAGAAGAATTTTGGTGAAATATGCTTTGTTCTATCCCCTTTAATAAATCCTTCCTTTAACTGGTGTATACATGCAGCATTATCTTCATATAAAACTGTTGGGAGTTCTTTTTGAGGATGTTGACCACATGTACCTCGAACATATTGAATTACTGATCTCAACCAAACACATTCTCGACTTGCTTCATAGATGGCCAAAATCTCTGCATGGTTAGAAGAAGTAGCAGCAATAGTCTGTTTTGTAAATCGCCATGATATAGTTGTACCTCCACATGTAAATAAGTAACCTGTTTGAGATCTACCATTATGTGGATCTGATAAATATCCTGCATCTGCATAGCCAATCAAAACTGACTTTGATGTGTTAGCATAAAATAAACTCAAGTCCATTGTACCACGAAGATATCGAAGAATATGTTTAACTCCATTCCAATGTCTTCGTGTTGGTGAAGAACTATATCTTGCTAATAAGTTTACTGCAAATGCTATATCAGGTCGAGTATGACTAGCAAGATATGTCAATGCTCCTATTGCAAGAAATTGTCAAAGCAGTTTGCAATGAAAGATCTGGATGCTGCAAAGCAGATTCTTGGAATGAGGATCAAGAGAGACACGAAGTCCGGGACTTTGATGTTATCACAGGCTGAGTACATCACCAAAGTACTAGCCAGATTCAACATGCAAGATGCTAAACCAGTGAGCACACCTTTAGGTGTTCATTTCAGACTCTCCAAAGAACAGTCACCGAAGACGGAGGAGGAACGTGCACACATGGCAAAGGTGCTTTATGCCTCAGCAATTGGGAGTTTGATGTATGTCATGGTTTGTACCAGGCTAGATATTGCTCAAGCAGTAGGAGCTGTTTGCAGTACATGAATAATCCAGGCAAGGTACACTGAGAAGCAGTCAAGTGGATCCTCAGATATCTTCGGGGTACCACAGATAAGACACTTTGTTTTCAAGGTGGAGATACGACACTAGCAGGCTATGTGGATGCTGACTTAGCCGGAAATGTTGACGTCAAAAAGAGCACTACAGGGTATGTCTATACTCTAGGAGGTACCGCAGTGAGCTGGGTCTCTCAACTACAGAAGATAGTTGCTCTCTCCACAACTGAAGCAGAATATGTCGCTGTCACGGAAGCCAGCAAGGAGATGATATGGCTCCAAAGTTTCTTGGAAGAACTAGGCAAGAAACAAGAAAACAATGTTTTGCATTGCGACAGTCAAAGTGCCATACATCTAGCGAAGAATCCGTCTTTTCATGCCAGAACGAAGCACATACAGTTGCGATATCACTTTATCCGGTCACTTCTGGAAAATGGGATTTTGAAACTTGAGAATCAGTGGAACTCAAAATCCAGTAGACACGTTAACGAAGACAGTGTCGATTGACAAACTGAAGCTGTGTTCAGCTTCAGTTGGCCTGCAATAGAAGTAAATCGTAGAAGAGCTGTTGCATAGATCGAAGTGTGATGACAGATTGAAATCAGTCTTCAAGTGGGAGATTGTTAATAAAATGTCAAAAATGGAGGTGCCTAACTTAAGTAATGGTGGTAAAAAATGGAGGTGCCTAACTTAAGTGATGGTGGTAAAAAATGGAGGTGTCTAACTTAAGTGATAGTGGTAAAAAATGGAGGTGTCTAACTTAGGTAAAAGAGATACCTAACCTTTGACAAATCTCACCAACCATTATGTTCACATGTTGTAATTTTCCTATATAAATGGCCATTTAGCCATTGTTATGTATGAGAGAAAATTAGAGAGAATAGAAAGAAAATTAATAGAGAGGAAGATCAGAGCGGGTTAAGCAAAAATTAAGTCAAGTAATTTTTGTGCTCTTGATCACGTCTATTAGGGAATTTCTTTAAAAGAATTTCTGTTAAAATTCTTGGGGATAATTGGGTGTGAGGTGGTAGTGTTTGTAAACACGGTGTATTTTTCTCCTTAATAGAAGTCTGCAGCAGCTCCAGAGACGTAGACATAGTTGGCCGAACTCCGTTATCAAATTGCGTGTTACTATTTCGCATTTATTTTTCGCTTTCCTACTAATCTGGTTTAAAGAAAATAGAGTGATAATATTCATTTCCCAACACGGATGACCAAATTGAATTTTTGCAGGTAATCCATCCATTTCATGTGTCGAGTTTGTTGTAGGCGGGACTGCACCTGCAAATAATGCAAAGGACGATGATCAGTATGTACTATGGTCTCCTTACTCAAGAGATACGTCCGCCAATTTTTACTGCCTGATATAAAGCTAGTGGCTCCTTGTCATATGTTGGGTATTGCTTTTGAGCTCCTTGAAAAAGTTTAGAATGGTAAGCCACAAGATGCCCTTCTTGCATAAGAACTGCACCCATTGCGTATCCAGAGGCATCTGCTTCCAACTCAAAGGGCTTTTGTAGGTTGGGTAGTGCCAAAATTGGTGCTTCACATATTTTCTTTTTAACCACAAGGAAAGCTTCCTCTTGCTCTTGCTCTTGCTCCCATTGAAATGGCAGGTTTGCTTTGGTGAGTGCATGAAGAGGTGTTGCCAACAGGGAAATTTTTTTGATGAATTTTCGAAGATATTGGCATGCTCCCACAAAGCTCCGCACTTCTGTCACAGTTCGTGGTTTAGGCCACTTGGTGATCTCTTGAACTTTGCTAGGATCAATTTGTAAATTTTCACCACCTACTACGAATCCAAGATACAACAAAGATTTTTTTCAAATTCACACTTCTTGAGGTTGAGTCGCAGCTGGTGTTGGCGTAACAACTCAAATACTTGCCTTACATGTTGAATATGTTCTTCCCTTGAACGACTGTAAATCAAAATATCGTCAAGGTAAACAATAACAAAATCATCAATATAAGGTCGTAATACCTCGTTCATTAGGCTCATAAATGTGGCAGAAGCATTGCATAAGCCGAAGGGCATCGCCAACCATTCAAACAACCCTTGCTTCATTTTGAAGGTTGTTTTCCAAGTATCTTCCTCGCGAATTCGGACTTGGTGGTAACCATATTTCAAGTCTAGCTTAGTAAAAACTTTTGATGGCTTCAAATTGTCTAACATGTCATCTATGTGAGGTAGAGGATAACGATTTTTTATGGTGATTTTGTTCAATGCCCGATAATCGATGCACATACGTCATCTGTCGTCTTTCTTTGGGACCAACACAACTGGTGATCCGCATGATGAGCTGCTGGGTTTCAACACTCCATTCTCAAGCAACTCTTGAACTTGCCTTTTGATCTCCCCATTTTCTAGTAATGAGTTTCTCTACATACTAACATTCGACAATGTGACATCTGAAAGCAAGTGAATTTATGTTCTATGGCCCGTCTTGGTGGTAGTTTGCTAATTTCTTGGAATAAATCAGCATACTCTTTCATCAATTGTTGTAAATCATCTTCTTTTTCCTTGCAAGATAAAGTAACAGCTGCTACTTGGTCCTGATGCTCCTTTGACCGTATCATCACCAACATAAATTTTTGACTTGCATTCAACAGCCTCTTAGCTTGTCCAGCTGTCATGAACTCCACTGTTTTTTGAGGAGTATCTTTGCTAATTACATATGTTTTTCCATCCTTTTACAGGTGATACTTTTGGTTTCTCCTATAGTAAACTACATCTCGATCCCACAGATATGGATTGCCTAGGATCACTTGGCATATGTCAAGAGGTACTACCTCACATACCACCTCATCAATGAATTGCTTAGTGATGGTGAAACGAAGCTGGCATTGCCGATTGATCCTCATTTCTGCATTATTATGAATCCAACCTAACATATAAGGTCGAGGATGAGGCTTTGTTTCCAAACTCAATTTTTGTACCAGTCCTTCTGAGATCAAATTCTTCTAGCTTCCGGGATCAAAGATTGCCTCTATCACTTCTTGATTGACTTAGATGTGTTTAGAGAACAATTCTTCTTTGATATTAGACATAGAAGGTTGTTGTGAATTTGTCTGTTGCAACTTGACCATCAATGACAAACTTGAATCTGCTTTTCTTGTTGAAGTTCCACAACTTCTGTACTAGTTGCTAAAGCAGTGGTGCGATTCCCTTTTTCTTCTTTCTTCCATTTTTTGGGAAATAATTCTGGATTAAGCTTCCAACAACTCTCTTTGTCATGCCCTGAAATTTCACAATGATTACAATATTTGTCAGTTTTAATTATACTAGAGGTTGAATTATCTATCTTTGATTGATTGGACTTGAACTTTTTCTTCAGTTTGGAGTCCCTGTCTTCAGGCTCATGAGCTCGTTTTTTTCTTTCTATTGCCATCGTTGTGTTGCTTGCATTTGACAAATCATGTACTTGAAAAAGGCTTAATTCTGTCCTAATTCGATCATTTAGGCTAGAAACATATTTACTGCAGGTTGTTGAATCCATCAATGAAACTCCAAGTGTCAGTGCTTGTCGTTGGAACTCAGTAGTGTAATCCTGCATTGTTTGCTCCCTTCTTTGTCGAAGACGATGCCATTGGTTCCAACGATCTTCCATATAGCCCATAGGGTAGAATTCCTTCCTGATAAGGTGCTTGAATTGATTCCAGGTAAGATCTTTTATTTCTTCACTGCTACTAAGTGTTTTCCACCAAGTTTTGGCATGATTTGTCATCTTCAATGGTGTGTATGCAACCTTTTGAGCATTGCTGAAATGTTGGAGATTGAAGTAAGTTTCCAATTGGTCTAACCATGAGTCCAATTTATCTGGTTCCACTGCTCCATAGACTAGAATATCCACCTTGGCTTCTACTTTGAATAGCTCCCCTGTTATGGTTACCGTACTCATATCATCATCGTCACTGTCATTGTATTCACCACCACCATCATTAGGTTCTTTTCCTCCAGATGTGTCAGTCATTACTCCTTTTAATTTAGCTGAAAATGGAGTACTGACCCTCTCTTCTTCTCTTGGAGGTGTGGTGGACTAACTTTTGATCCAATTGAGTATGGTTGCCACATCTGTCGTTAACTTTGCAACTTGTTCTGACAAATTGGAAGAGCCGGGTACTCCATCATCAATAGCCATTGGCGTAACTATTTTTTGAGCTGGTCGACGATGAACTTGTAAAATGGTAAGTGGTTCACCAGTAGCTTTATAGCCAGATTTAGTTTGCACCATCCACAGGCAGAGGAACGTTGCTCTGATACCAAAATATGATCTGCTTCAATTCTTTCTCACACTTACAAAACCAACAATGCAAAAGAATCTCCAGGAACTCACTTTTATCTCACAAACCCATCAATCAAACACATTAAGAGCAAGAAAAAATCTGGGCTGTTTTATTAGTATTGAAACTGGAAAAAAAATTAAAGAGTAGAGAAAATAAGAGTAAAAGAAACCAATAAAAAGATCTTCTTCCAATTACTGAATACAACTTATTTATAGAAGAAAAGATTGTTGTCGTTGTTGATTTTGCCCAAAAATCTCGCTTCTTCAGTTGTTTTCTTAGTGGCCACCATAAGATGCTCTTGACTCGCTCTCCATCATCGTAATTTCGTTGAAGCAATCTGCCTTAATTTCAAAGAACCAAATAATAAAATAAAACTAATACAACCCCATTTTATCACTTGCCCAAAAGAAAAGAACAAGCCCAACAATAATTTTGGCCCAATCTATTGCATCAGATCATCTCTGATCATGAATTTACTTGATTCAATTGATGCTTAGGCTAAAGCATTTCAACTATATGAGTTTCATCATCCCCAGTATGTATATATTGAGTGGTAATTTATGTAAACCTGTGCATGGGACGTCGTCTGCACCTCATTTGCGCTGATATAACCATTATTATTCGTGCAGAGGATGACTGTGTTTCTATGCAGACTGGATGCACAAATATATGCAGCACTGTTCGAGATGTCATTATGCACAACACAATTGCTGATGTCAAAATTAAGGCGTGCAGGCACGCACACCATCTACAATCCCATTGCATTCAGAATTTTTTCGAGTTACATTGACTTAAACAAACCGACACACATTTGGAGCCAAGCATAAGACTCAAAATGTACTCAATTGAAATGCAAAGACTCTGAAAACCCTATTTTATCACAAGATCAAAAGTTTAAAGAATGTGCTTGCACTCTTTGAAAAAAGAAGAAACAATTGCAAGGAACATTCTAACTGAAACTTCGAATGCAGTCCAAGCTTCTGATCAACAGCTCAACATGTGATCACCTGCAATATCTCCAAGTTCATACTTCCAATTAATGTCGCAGCAAATATGGATTTATCAGTCTCAAACTTTGTTTTCTTAGTGAAATAACTAAGTCTCGTGTTACAAATTGCAGGCTTTGGGCTAGCCAACTTGTTGAAACATTGCTTTTATCTCTTTTTGTTTGTTAAATTCCTTTTTTCTTTCCATTTTATCAGGTTTGAAATTTTAAATACCAACTTCCATGAAATGATGCAGGTTGAAAACATTCAAGAATCTTCTTAACTTAGTTAAAGCGGAGGCCACGGCAGTGGAAACAGCCTCTTCGGCCTCTTTAGCAGAGGCCGTGGTCACATTGGTTGCAGCGGCGGCGGCGGGCCGGAGGTGGCATTAGCATGGACAGAAACGGTATCTCCTTCCGGGTTGAAATTGGAATAATAACTAATAAGAGACTTAAAGAGTAACATGCTTTTTGAAAGAAAGGGGGCATGGTCAGCTAGCTCATTATACAATATTTCTACAGCGGTAGCCATAGCCCAAGTCAGGCTTGTTGGAAAAGCTATAGCTTAGCCAGTCGTTACTTTTTTTTCCCTTTTTAAATTTCATTATTTTGATTAAATTTCATTCCCTTCTTTTCTTAATTTATTTTTTGAACCATAATATTTTTGTTGTTGTCAATAAGGAGATTCATTTTTTGTTAGAAACCTAACAATATATTTTAGCGTTTAGTATTTGCCAAAAACACAGAATCAATTTGACACTTTTGTATATATATATATATATATTAGCAGTCTTATTTTTTAATTTAGTCTATTTCTCAATTCATCACTTTTTCTAGTGTAAATTGGAGTTCTCATTTTTAAAAAAAATGAAATCTGGAATTCAAATTAATTTGAAGAAAGAACAAGAAATTAGAAGATAAATTAAGTATCTAGTCTTTTTTTATTTTAAAATTTGAAAAAATTACAAAAGTAATTTATTAGGAAAAATTACAAAAATATAATGAAAAACTATAAAAAAAATTATAAAAATAAGATATATTTTTATATATGTTAAATGCATTTTTAATATATATTGTAAAAACATAAAAAAAATAAAGGTAGTATTTCTATAAAAATTATGTATAAATGAAAATTTGAAGAAAATGTTGAATCTAAAATGAGATCTAGTAAATTCCAGGGATTTCTGCAAAAATATTCTCAAAAATTAATATTAGTTTTAAAAATATTTATTTTTTTATTTTAAAATATAAATGTTAAAATATTTAATTTTAAAAATATTTCACTTACACTTTCTCCATACTCCTTTCTCTCTGCGTTTGCTTTCTCTGTGCGCTCACAGTTTTGCTGCCTTAGATCTAGGCTGCCGCCGGTTAGATAACTCTAGATCTAGTCAGTTTCTTTAGTTTTCCTTCAATAATTAGTGGTTTTGCTTGCTTAGTTTGCAGATCTAGGCCTTTAATGGCCTCTTGTTGTCCATGGATGGCTTATCATGTTTTGCTGCCAAGTCTTTTGTTTGCTTAGTTTGATTTTGAAAATACAAGAAAGGTAGGTACTACTCAATTTTTTTATCTTTCTGTTCTTCAAGAACACACTGATGTTGAGTCCGGCGAGACATGGTCCTCCGAAGAAATTCGACTTTCATCTTCTTCGACTCGATTTGGAGCCTCAGTTTGCAGTATTACTATGGCTTCATTTCAGGTTCTCCTATGAACTTGGTCCCTGTCATGCTGGTTTTATATTTGAATCTCCTTTTATCTCTTGTGCTGGGTTTGTTTATCGTCCAATCAAATACTCATAGCCTGTTGTGGTATTCTTATTTTTTTAGATTTACCCTTGTTTCAAAAGGCTTTTCCATTACAGATTGTAGATGCCTAATTTTCTTTTTCTTTGTATGGCAATCATTTGGTTTTTCCACACCCAGATGATAAGCAGATTGTAATGTAGACGGTGGCAGAACTAGAAATATAATGAAGTGGACACAATTTTTTTTTTAAAAAAATTATAAATAAATTAAAATTAAATATTTAATATTTAATATTATATTAAAATTTAAATTTTTATTATAAATTTTTATGAGAAAAAAAATTTTTATTAAATTTTTTTATTAATTGTTAAATTTTAAAATTTTATTAAATTTTATATATTTTTTATTTTAATTATTATATTTATTTATTTATTTATAGTATTTTATTATTAAAAATTAAAAAATTAATGTTTGAAAAATTATTAATAAGAAAATATTAAAAATATATATTTTTATAGTCAGGTATAATTTTTTATACATATACTTTTAATTTTATATAATTTATATATAATTTTATAATTTAAAAGTATATAATTATATAAAAAATATATAATTATTAATTATAAAAAATATATAATTATATAAAATATATTTAAAAAAAAATATATATATATATATATATATATATATATATATATAAAGGAGGCCGGGGAAGGGGGTTAATTGATTTCTCACGACCCCCTTCTAAATCCGCCCGTGACTGTGTGTTTGCGAGTGAATCTTCTTATTTCTACTAAAAAAAGGGTATATATCTTATATATAAAAATATAAAAAAATTATGAAGTATTTCACTTTTTAGGGATATATATTTTTTTTCTTGGATTTTTAGTTCTTAATAATTGACTGTTCTTTGGCAAAATATTAATCTATTGTTGCTTTAAGTTACTTGAAACTGGCAGCAACTTGTTATGCAATTTGCATGCTGTAACAACAGCTGAGTCGATATTAAAATTGGATCCAATTGCTTTTGGGCTGAATATGAATGCAAGGATATGGAACAAATTCTTTTAGCAAAATGGTATGAAAATCAATGTTTTCATTAATGTGGTATGCAAATCAATGCAGCTCTCTTTGAAGCAAGGGACAAATAGGCAATTCACGGTCTGAAATTTTTCCTATATTATCGGTTGTGAATTTTTTATAATTAACTTAAAGTGAAATTTTTCTATAAAACATCTATTATCTATGGTTATAATTTATTGCAACTTTTTCATTCTTGATATTTATTACAATTATTAAGAAGTATATATAACAAATATGTTCATTATCATTGATTTCTTAGTTTAATTTTTGACACATTGAACAATTAAATTATACATTTATAAAAGATTATGATTGAAAATTGAAATAACATCATAAGAAAAATATACATACTAAAAAAATGAATCTAATAAATTGCACTATATATATATGCTTAATATATTTCCGGTCCTTCCAACTCCACAATATTTGTTATATGGCGCTTTTAACTCGCTTTGTAGTTAACAGATCGACCTCTACTTGATGAGGTGGTAAATTCGTGCAGTGCATTTCCTCTCCGTACCTGAATGAATTAGAATCTATTGTATTAATCATAAAATTATGATAATACCCTTTCATTTAGTAATTAATCTTTCATATTAATTAATCATTCATCAATTAATTAAAAATATAGAAAATCTCAAAATTATTAATATTTCTTTATTCTTTTCACCTTTCAATCGTGACCCAACAGAACCATGATTGAAATCGGCCTAACCAGCAATCAAATGTCATAGCCATAAACCATACCCTCCGATTGCCGCTGCTTTAGTCTCTACTGGCTGCGGTTGGAATAAGCTCATCACATGCGTTGTGCGGAAATCAAGAAGTAATGAAGAAAAATTTCAAAAAATAAAAGAAAGAAAAAAATGGATTTTGATATGCCACTTATCTTTGTTTCTGGTTCTTTAAACCAGTTAACAAATCTCAAATTGAACTATATAAATTCCAAAAACAAAAAATTAAAACACTCCATAAAATTGGTTTCAAATCCAGTATCCTTTTTTATTTTTAAATTATCAAATCTTTCTCCAATTGAATCTCAAAGTCTTTGTTGGAGCTAATTGGATGACAATTTTATGGTCTTGCTATTTGATTTGATTTTACCTTTTTTACTCTTGATAAAACATATGGCCATTTAGGCAGGAGTAGAGAACACAACGATATCCTTGCCGGTGAATTTTAAAAATATTCTCAAAAATTAGTATTAGTTTTAAAAATATCTATTTTTTATTTTAAAATATAAATTTTTAAATATTTAATTTTAAAAATATTTCACTTTCAAAGATATATATCTCATATATAAAAAATATAAAAAATTATGAAATATTTCACCTTTAAGTTTACTTAATTCTTTAGGGATATACATTTTTTTCTTAGATTTTTAGCTCTTAATAATTGATTGTTCTTTGGCAAAATATTAATCCATTGTTACTTACTCTTATGAACTTGTCATGCAATTTGCATGCTGTAACAACAGCTGAGTGATATTAAAATTGGATCCCATTGCTTTTGGGTTGAATATGAAGGGATTTAAAAAGAAAATACCTTACACTTTTGCTTTAATCTTTTTTAGGTTCTATTAATCTTATATAGAATTTTTTTGGATATGCCATTTACCATAAAAAACAAAAGTCTCTTCATCTTTTTTTCATCTTTTTCTCTCTTTCACTAAAAAACTAACGCCTCCTCCATCTCTTCATCTTTTTTTTTTTCATATCTCCATTAAAATTCATTTTTTTCTTTTCGTTTCAGTAAATCTATTGAAGCTTTGATCCATTAACATCAGTAAGCTATAGATTTACATACACATACTCAGTTCTTTTTGTTTCGACACAAGCCGATACCATCAAAAACTCTTCAGTTGAATGGTGTAACTGAGAGAATGAACAAGACTCTCATTGAGAGAGTCAAATGTTTGCTATCACATGCAAAGCTGCCAAAGTCATTTTAGGTAGAAGCGTTGAATGCCATAGTATTTCTTTGAAGTTAGATATTCCAAAAGAGTGTTGTCTAGAAGAGATGTCTCTTACAATCACTTAAGAATTTTTGGGTGCAAGACATTTGTAAAAAACCAAAAGATAAATGGTCAAAGCTGGATGCAAAAGCATGACGGTGTGTGTTCATTGGCTATGGTCAATATGAGTTTGGATATCGATTCTATGATCTAGTTCAAAAGAAGCTTATTAGAAGCCTTGATGTAATGTTCATTGAAAATGAGACCATAGAAGATATTGAGAAGACTCAAAAGAATGTTTCTAGATCTGATGATAGTTTAACAAATCTTGAGTTAGTTCCTTCAAAAGTGGTGCCAAGATAGATTAAGATGAAATTAAATATGGCCAACGGAATACTACTGATGATAATGCTCCCATCCAGAATCATCCAAATGAAGATTGTAACAAAGATGATTTTCAAAATTAGCCACCAGTATCAGATACAGCTCAGGAAACAATGAGGAAATCTACTAGAGTCAGACAACCTTCTACTAGATACTCCAATGATTAGTACGTGTTGCTTCCTGATAAGGGAAACTCAAGGATTATCAAGAAGTTATGCCAGATGAGAATAATGAGAAAAGGATTGAAGCCATGCAAGATGAGTTGAAATCCTTGCATGAGAACAAAACTTTTGAGCTGATGAAGTTGCTAATAGGCAAGAGACCTTTAAAGAATAAATGGGTGTTTAGGATAAAGCATGAGTAACGTAGTTTCCAGCCACATTTCAAAGCCAGATTAATTATTAAGGGATTCAGCCAAAGGAGAGGGATTGACTGTGATGAGATTTTTTCACCAGTGGTAAAGATGACATCCATTCTTATATTGATGGGATTAGCTGCAAGTCTCGACTTGGAAATCGAGTAGATTGATGTAAAGATTGTCTTCCTTCATGGTGACTTAGAGGAAGAGATATACATGGAACATCCGTAGGATTTTAAAGAAAAAAGAAAAAAAAAGGATTATGTTTGCAAGTTAAAGAAAAACTTATATGGCTTAAAGTAGACACCGAAATGGTGGTATAAGAAGTTTGAGTCAATTACAAGGGAGTAAAGTTACAAGAAGACCTATAATATCCAAAATGATGCCCTAAAATTTTGGAATGCTTATTTGTGAGAATTGGATTAAATAATTTAAAGTGTATATATGACTAATGGAATAAGAGGAGATGTGTATATGTTGTATATATGAGGATATATACAAAATATATACAAGTCATGGGTTTTAAAAGTCAAAAGAGATATTTTAGTTATTTAAATAGATTTATTTATGTTAGTGGAAGATGATATAGTGGATTTAATATTATATTGTTTAATTACTTGGTGGAGAGTGTTTTAAGGAGAGAGTGGTTGTTTAAGGTTGACTTCCTTTCTTCCTTCTTCTTCTTTCATCTTCATCTTCTTCTTTCCTTCTAGTGAGTCGGCCACCCTTATTAACCAAAGGAAAAGAGATTTTGTTGCTTCCAAGCTCAAGAGATTGAAGGTTTTCAAGAGATCAAGTTGGAGTTTTAAGGATTTTCTTCACTTTTGGTAAGTTTCCAACTTGTTTCTTGATTTTCTTTTGAGTTTGTGTTCTTGGGTTTATTGGATGGTTGTTGTAGATGTGTTTATGGTTATTTTGGTGTATTTGAAGTGTTTTGTCTTGGTAACTTTGATTTTTGGGTTTGGATTGAAGAGAAAAAAGGGTTGAGTTTGGTGAAAGAGGCAAGTGTGTGGATTGTATGATTTTTGAGTTATGAATATGGTGGTGTTTGTGTTTGATGTTTGTAATTGAGTTGTTTTAAGGTTTACTCAAGTATTATTGGGTTGTTGATGGTTTTGGTTGAGTTTGTGTGATGTTGATATGGCTATTAGAAGATAATTGTGGGTTATGGCTTTGTTGGTGTCGATTTCAGGATTTTTTGCCTGACACGCCCATTAACACGGCCATGTGTGAGTGGGGATTTTCGCCCCCACTCCCTGTGAAATGGTTCTTGCGACTTCGGCACTGTTTAGGCTCGGGACCTTAGAGAACACGGACCTAAGTCCGGAGAAAAATGGAGTCGCCACCCGGACGGACCGGGAAAAAGAAAGGGGTGGATGACTCGATTCCTAAGGAATCCCCAACCCCTTAATGGGTTTGGAAAGCTGAGTACGCGTGGGGAAGGTGAGAAATGGCCCAGCACCCCCCACAACGCCCAGTTCATTGAAACCGGCCTCCTTTATAGGTCTTAATATTATAAAATTCTTAAATATAACAACATTATCCATATTACACACAATAATTAAAAGAAAGCATCAATTTATTAAAATCAAAGCAATGTCCAAACAAAGCAAATAAATGGACACCCATCCAAGGATGGAAACATGTCCTTACATCACATGCCTAAATAGGACACCCACCAAAAGGTAGAAACATGCCCTTTACATAGGTTCTAAAATAGAAAAGCAAATTAAATTACATGATGTTTAACTAATGAGGTACCCACCAAGTGGAAACATCCTCTTACAACTTTTGGAAATCTAAATTAATTGATAAAAGTAAATAATCATTCATCATAAATAAATCATTCATCAAAGCTATTAATCAAAATAGAAAAAAAACATCCATCCATGATAAATTAAATAAATCAAGTATTGAAATTAAATAAGTTAAAGCATAAGAAATAAATCAAAGCATAATCAAGTATGGAATTGAATAAAGCAAATAAAAGTCTAATTATGGCTACTGTGACTTTTTATGAAATTAAAATAAATTAGGGTTTTATGTTTTAAAGGGTTGGTAAGACTCTTTGATTAAAAAAATTAAGGTTTGAATGATGATATCATGAAACTAGGGTTTTAAACACTTTAAAATACTTTAATTTGTGATTTTTGGTTATTGGGTTCCTAAGCTACTGTGTAAAATTTAGGTTTTTATGTTTTTATGTTTTTTAATGTTTTAAAAGGATTAGGGTTCATAAAAATTAGGGTTTAAGGTTTTAAAAGGGTTAGTGTTCATTATTTTGAATTTAGAAGTTGAATTTGGATTTGATATTTTGGAAGTAGGGTCATGGGTGGTGAATAATTTTTAGGGTTTTAGAAATCAATTTGATAATTTCATGAAGTTTTATGAATTTAAACAAATAAATTAAAGTTTTTATGAGTAGAAAAGATGTTTTTTAAGACTTTTTGAATGAAATAGAACCTACTTTAAAATTTTAAAAGAAACAGAATTTACATCTTAGTTTTGTTGAAAAATATGTTCAATTAGAGTTTTAAGGTTTTTAAGAAGAAAAAATAACAATTTTAAGCCTTTTGGAAGATAAACCAACGAAATAAGGTTTTTTTTTTTTTTGCTTTAGAAAAACCAAATTAAAGTTCAAAGGTTTTTAATTTTGATTTCATAGATTTGCTGCTGTGTAAAAAAAATAATTAAAGAAAATTAATTAACACATACCTTCTTTTAATGATTTCTCCAAAAATAATTCTTCTTAGATGAACTAGCTCCAAAGACAAGCCCTTTTTTTGCCTTTAAATCCTCTAAATCGTGCTAGTGCTGTTCCAGAAAAAAGTTGAATTGAATTTCTTCTTTTCCTTCCTTGATTTGGTTTCAAATTTTTCAAACTCCTCTTGGATTTTTGCCTCCTCCAAATTAATTGTCTTTGGTCTTTATTTATAGTGGTTTGAGGTTGTTTATTCCTAATTAGTTAAGGTAAGTAATATTAATAATAAAAAAAAAACCAAAACCTAATTAGATTAGGTTTCGAAAAATTTGCGCTGCAGAAGAAAATTTCTGCGTACGAAATAGCCAGGTAGAAATTTTCTGCGTGCGAAATAGCACAGTGATTTTCCTGCGGCCCACGGGCCCGCGCGACGATTTTTTCATCGCCGATTTTTTCGACTCCGATTTTTATTTTTATTTTTTTTATTTGTTTATTTCTATTTTTTATTAAAAAATTAGATACTAAAGAAAAAATTATTTAATAAAAATTATTTTGGACCAATTAGACAACAAAAATCATTTTAGACTAAATAAAACATATTGGACCGGATTGGGTCAAAAATTAAGGGTCTACAGTTTGCCCCCTGCTTGAATGATCTGAAACCTTAGTGAAAGAGAGTGAAAAGCAATAAGACTTAATTTTTGATGAAACGGTTGAGGTTTTGGGTTCTGGACCCTGTTCGAGTTCTGGACTCAAGGATAATTCTAGGTTTTGGACCTAAGGAAAATTTGGGTTCTGGACCCGGTTCGAGTTCTGGACTCAAGGATAATTCTAGGTTCTAGACCTAAAGAAAATTTGGGTTCTAAACCCGGTTTGAGTTCTAGACTCAGGGGAAATTCTAGGTTCTGGACCTAAGAAAAATTTGGGTTCTGGACCCGAGCTAAGTTATGGACTTAAAAATAATTCTAGGTTCTAGACCTAATGGTAAACTTGGGTTCTGGACCCGGTTTGTGTTCTGGACTTAAGGACAATTCTAGGTTATGGACCTAAGAAAAATTTGGATTCTGGACTCAAGGGAGATTCTAGGTTCTAGACCTAAGGAAAATTTAGGTTCTGGACCCGGTTCGAGTTCTGGACTCAAGGATAATTCTAGGTTCTGGACCTAAGAAAAATTTGGATTCTGGACCCGGTTCGAGTTCTGGACTCAAGGGAGATTCTAGGTTCTGGACCTAAGAAAAATTTTGGGTTCTGGACCTGAGAGATTTGGATACTTGGACCCAAGATTGATTTGATTTGGGTACTTGGACCCGAGAATGGGTACTTGGACCCGAGCTTGGGTACTTGGACCTGAGAATGGGTGCTTAGACCCGAGATTGAGTTTGACTGACCTTTTATCATTTGAGAAGTCTGACTGCTCCGGCTGTTTTATGCATTGTGATTCTTCACCATCAAAATGGATCTTCATCCTTTGAGATCGGGTCTTCACCCTTAAAAATGGATCTTCATCTTTTGAGATTGGGTCTTCACCCTTAAAAATGGATCTCCATCCTTTGAGATCGGGTCTTCACCCTTGAAAATGGATCTTCATCCTTTGAGATCGGGTCTTCACCCTTGAAAATGGATCTTCATCTTTTGATATCTGGTCTTCACCTTTGAAAATGGATCTTCATCCTTTGAGATAAGGTCTTTACCCTTAAAAATGAATCTTCGTCCTTTGAGATCGGGTCTTTACCCTTAAAAATGGATCTTCATCCTTTGAGATCGGGTCTTCACCTTTGAAAATGGATCTTCATCCTTTGAGATCGGGTCTTCTTTGTTCTTTGAAGATGGGAGTGACACGGCCAGCCGTGTCCCCTGGGTGTGTCAGCTTCTGTGTTTTTTCTTTGGTTCTTCTTTATTCTTGGCTTAGGATGAGACACGGCTAAGCTTGTGGCCGTGTCACATGGCTTGGTCGTTTCGCCTGCCAGTGTCACCTACTGCTTCCCCTCTCTCTTTGCTTGGTCTTTCTTGGCTTTGCCCTTTAGGTGAGACATGGCCAGTGGCTTAGCCGTGTCTCCTGCCCGTGTCATGTTTTGCCAAGATTTCCTTTGAGGTGACACGGCCAAGCTTGATTTGGCTTGACCATGTCTTGCTTGATCCATGTTCTTCTTTCCTTGTTTTGATCTTCCAAGGGAGTTTTTGCACTTTAACCACTTTTCCCTTGCAACTGCTTTTCCTTTTTTTTTTCTCCAATTTTGATTGGATCTTATATCCTCTCCTTGCCCCCCAAGGATTTTTTCTTTCATGCAAGCTTTGATTGATGTTTTTCTTGTCTAGTTCTTTGCATAAGCACGCATTTCTTCTCTTTGCAAAGTGACTGGGGCTTCCACAAGCGAATAGGCTTTCCATGCCCCCTTTATTCAATATCTTCTTTTGATTCTTTAATTCGCAGGGTGTTTGCTGTTCATTAAGACAAGAAAGTGTGATGTAATATGCTCATGTATGCATGATATGCATAAATAATACTTATAGTTGTTCCATCGACTCACAGACCGAGGTGATTAGCAGAAGTGTTCTCATTGGTTCCTTTTTGACGCTCGTTCAAGTCTCGCATTGAAATGATCAAAAGCTTTGCACTTGGCTTTTATCTTCAAGATGTTGAAAACATGAGTGGTGGAGACCCTAAGCAGCAGAGTCAGGGATGTATCCATTTCAAACTATGTTTCAGCTTGTCAGTTGGTAGTTTCTTCATGACCTTGCCAATAATCAATTCAACATACTTCCCTTAACTTGAAAGCTTTGTATGACAAAACATTTTTTTTTTTAATTTTGATTTTGAAATCAAATGTTGGCTTTGCCAAATCGATGTCAATGTACCTCAGGACTTGATTTTTCTAAATTAATATATCTATAACATGACAACCCTAGTTACCGTACTAAACTCGGGAATCATTTCTATTTAAGCAAGAACTGTTGCACTTCAGATAGGCACATACACATTGCTTGGCCAAAGGTCTCATTTGAGTTTAAATATTGTCTATCTCATATGCATGCTTATCCAAACTATCTCCACTAATAGACTCTACCTACCAAGAGAGATCAACAGGTCTTTGATAGGCTTGAAACGGGGTCTATAAGGGACATGGGTTAAAGTGGAGGCCATTTTGAGATTGGAGCTGGTGTAACACAATGGACAAACTCTCACACTACAAATTTCTTGTTGGAACTTTAGACAGTTGGGAGCAATCTTTCTAGACTCCAAATTCCTTCTAACTTCTTGGCATTAATCTGGATCTTGATTATGACAGTTTTTGCCCTTGCAAAAAGTTTAAGACCCAAATCTGTTTCTTTTCTTCTTTTCCCTTTTTTCCTCTTTATTTTTCTTACTCTTCCCTTTTCTTTCTCTTTCCTTACTCTTCCCTTTCTTTTATCATTTTGTCCTTCTTTCTTGTAGGACTATCAAGTACAGAACTTTCAAGAACTGGATGGTCTTCCTCCTTTTTCTTTGATTTTGATTGAGTCTTTGGTTGTGTTGGGACCAATTCAAGTCAATCCATAAATGGAAGCCTTTTGTTGTCTTAGGTAAAAGAGAACTCAGTTGGCTTTTTGAACCACCTTTTTAGATTTTATCTTTCTTCCTTTTCTTTTTTTTCTTCTTTTTTTTTCCTTTTGTTTTTCTTTTATTTTCTTCTTTTTTCTCTTTTTTTGTTTTTTTTTGCTCTAAAAAGAGTTGTCTTGGTTTGTACTAACTTGGGCTTCCAATAATGGATAAGTGGACTAACATAAATCTTCTTTAATAGGGATAAATCATTTGTTACTCTGATGTTGATGTTGATATATTAGAGATATTAGGAAAACTTCAACTACCCTTATGGTTTTGAGAACATCAACTATCCTTATGATCTTGAGAACTTCAACTATCTTCATGGTCTTGAGAACTTCAACTATCTTCATGGTCTTGAAACTTCAACTATCCTCATGATCTTGACTAATCATTGCTTTCTTTGATCTTCTTGCCTATTCATCTTAGTAATCATAAGACTTGTCAAAAGTATCACAACAGCTCAGGGTAGGTTATTAGGGTTTGTAAGCCAATAAAAAGAAAGCTAAAATTTTATGAAGGCTCAAAGGGACAACTAGGGATTGATATTTAATTGGGTGGATACTAGTTGTTGGCTAACCAAACAATACCTAGATCATTTCTCTCTTAAATAAGCAGAGTTCAATTTTGCCTCAAAAGTTTGTCGAAGCATGTTCTAAGACTGACTAGGACATAGACAAAGGTAATTATGCAGGAGCCCTCTCTAAGTAAGCATACACAACTCAATGCTATAGAGTCATTCCCTCACCTAGAATAGTCATTCAAGTCATGATGCATAAATATATTAATTCATGAATTATCAAGTTAGATTCCTCATTGGTCGAGCACCAAAATGAACAAAGACCAACAAAAATTTTGATGAAAGTAATTTATTCAAACAACTTTAAATTTGAAAAACACAATAGTTCCAAAATACTAAATAAAGTAAGATTGAAAAGCAACATTCAAGCTAAGGAAAGTTCATTGAGTTAGGCTTCTTTTCCTTTCACATCTTCAACATTCCCATCTTGAAAAGAGGATAAAACAAAATCTTCTTCCAATCCTTTTCCCACCATAAAGGTTGCTGGTGGTGGCACTCTTCCAAATTTAGGCAAAGGGTTGTCCTTGGTATTGGGCTTATCCGGCTCAGGTAGCTTGCCACTATCAATCAAATCTTAGATCTCATGCCTTAATCGGGTACACCCATCAGTCTCATGTCCTTGAGTCTGATGAAATTGACAAAAAGCCTTAGTATCAAATTTTGGGGGGTAATGGACTAGGTAAAGGTCGAGGAGTTAATGGTTGTAACAACCCTTTCTTTTGTAGCTTATCGAAGACCCAAGACAAAGGCTTCCGATCTGAAAACTGCCTTCTATTTGCTTGACCGGTTACATTAACATCAACTTCTTTTTGTGTGCTTTGATTGTTAGGCTGGTTGTTCCCTTTCTCATTCCTTCTTATTGAAAAGTGATTCTTCTCCCTTTCCCACTCTTCAATTTGTAGACCAGCTTGGAGAAGATCTTTGAAATCACGGATGAGTGTATGAGACATCCTCTCACAAAGATTAGGTAACACCCCTCTCATAATCATCCTTATTTGATCGGATTCATCGGGCCTCTTCTTGAGTAAAGCGACCTTGTTTCTCCATCGCTTCACATAGTCCACAAAATTTTCATTTGGCCTTTGTCTAATGGACTCCACTTCCATTAAAGTAACTTCTAACTCAACATTATATCCATATTGTTGGATGAAGGCTTTGTAAAGTAGATCCCAACTCTTTTTTGTTCCATCATCTAAGGTATTGAACCAATTTTGGACAACAGGGTCCAATGAGAGCATGAAGTACCTTAGGGTTTGAGCCTTAGTAGCTCGAGCAGACTGCATGGCAGTGATATACTGCTTCACATGGAGATGAGGATTTCTGGTGCCATTGTACTTAGCAAAGGAAGGCATCTTGAATTTATAAGGGACCTCTTCATCTTGTTCAAATAGTTTTTCAATCTCGGACATCTCTTCGGTCTTCATTTTCTTCTCAAATTTCTTTTCTAAATCAGCAATCATCTTTTCAACATCAGAAGTCTTGGTTTTTTCAATAGTTGCCTTCTCAACGACCTTTGGTTCTTTCTTCTTTTCTTGAACCTCTTGGTAGTATTGAGCCCAATCATCATCATTATCAATGATCACCTTTTCATCATCAAAAACCACTTCACTAACTTTGGTCTTCCCTTTGTCCTTTGGTTTCTTAGTGCTAGCATATGCATTGGCATGGTTTTCTAAGATTGCAGTCAATTGGTTCTTTATGGTCTCAACTAGGGCCTCTTTGATTTCTTCCATCTTGGCATTAAGGGCTTCATCCACCATCCTTTGAATTTGTTTGGGCTCCATTGTTTTAGGTGAGCAAGTGATTGAGTCGTTGCTAGATTCTTCGTCTCCGGCGTAGGTCGGATTGTCGTAAGCTTTTGAACTTTCGTAATCCAGGGCTGTGAGCCAGAGAGAATCAATGATATGAGATACAAATGTATGCATGTATGCACAAACAATCAACAAATAAGGATAAATAGGATGTTTCTTCCAACCTTATAACATCCGCACACAAATGGAAAGTCCCTTTTTCCTAGGTATATGGTTAACAAAATACCAACATGGGGTATCTTGCTTTCGAATAATTCCCTCGGACATTTCAACCAATAGTTATATTTTCGAAAATGGAAATCAATCCATGATAATTCCCACTAATTAGGTTTTAATCCATTCAACCAACTAAAGTAGCTTTTATGCTATGTTGGATTAAAAAGAAATTAAGAGGTTTATTATAAATAGATTTCTCACTTGGAAAGAGTAACTAATGGTTCATGTCAAAAACAAACCCATGTTTAATTTATTTTTAGTGTAAACTAGGCCCACAATTGATTTTTGGTATTTCATAATTGATCTAAATATTTTTGCAAGCTCTTTGTAAGAAAAGGTTGGGTGAAAATAGTTTTGTTTCTAAGTCCATTGTAAAAGATTTTAGAAAAATGGATTTTGGGCTTAGTATTTGGGCCATGGGCCAAAGAATTTTTTATTTGTTTTTAGAAAAGTCTTATGTCCAAAGACCATCTTGAAAAATTTTGAAAATAGTTTTGGTCTTTTGGATTTTAAAGAAAAATTTATTTTGAGCTTAAGATATACTTAGGTCATATTAGAAAAAGAGCAAACCAAATAAGCCATGATTTAGACTAAGATAAACTAACCATAGTCAAACAACATGCATTTGGGGTAAAACCTAAGGAAAGTAACTACGCCAATTACATGAGCTTTAGTCTTTGGGTTAAAAGGCTTAGGTTTCCATAGCAAGTATATACCAAATGGTACGAGGCTATGAGTGGTTATGCCATGCTCGATCTTCATACCTTGAGTGAAAGTATGGTATCCCTTACATAACATAACACGGGTGTCCTAACTCACGCACACGATGCAATCTAAGATGATGCAATGGATAATATTATTATAAGAAAGAATAGAATAATATAAAGACCAACGGAATCAACTTCTCTTATCCCCAGTGGAGTAGCCACTGTGAGTGGGGATTTTCGCCCCCACTCCCGGTGGAATGGTTCTTGCGACTTCAGCACTATTTAGGCTAAGAGCCTTAGAGAACACGGACCTAAGTCCGGAGAAAAATGAAGTCACCACTCGGACGGACTGGAAAAAAGAAAGGGGTGGATGACTCGATTCCTAAGGAATCCCCAACCCCTTAATGGGTTCGGAAAGTTGGGTACGTGTGGAGAAGGTGAGAAATGGCCTAGCACCCCCACAACGCCCGGTTCATTGGAACCGGCCTCCTTTACAGGTCTTAATATTATAAAATTCTTAAATATAACAACATTATCCATATTACACACAATAATTAAAAGAAAGCATCAATATATTAAAATCAAAGCAATGCCCAAACAAAGCAAATAAATGGACACCCATCCAAGTATGAAAACATGTCCTTACATCACATGCCTAAATAGGACACTCACCAAAAGGTAGAAACATGCCCTTTATATAGGTTCTAAAATAGAAAAGCAAATTAAATTACATGATGTTTAACTAATGAGGTACCCACCAAGTGGAAACATACCTCTTACAACTTTTGGAAATCTAAATTAATTGATAAAAGTAAATAATCATTCATCATAAATAAATCATTCATCAAAGCTATTAATCAAAATAGAAAATAAACATCCATCCATGATAAATTAAATAAATCAAGTATTGAAATTAAATAAGTTAAAGCATAAGAAATAAATCAAAGCATAATCAAGTATGGAATTAAATAAAGCAAATAAAAGTCCAATTATGGCTACTGTGACATTTTATGGAATTAAAATAAATTAGGGTTTTATGTTTTAAAGGGTTGGTAAGACTCTTTGATTAAAAAAATTAAGGTTTGAATGATGATATCATGAAACTAGGGTTTTAAACACTTTAAAATACTTTAATTTGTGATTTTTGGTTATTGGGTTCCTAAGCTACTGTGTAAAATTTAGGTTTTTATGTTTTTATGTTTTTTAATGTTTTAAAAGGATTAGGGTTCATAAAAATTAGGGTTTAAGGTTTTAAAAGGGATAGTGTTCATTATTTTGAATTTTAGAAGTTGAATTTTGATTTGATATTTTGGAAGTAGGGTCATGGGTGGTGAATAATTTTTAGGGTTTTAGAAATCAATTTGATAATTTCATGAAGTCTTATGAATTTAAACAAATAAATTAAAGTTTTTATAAGTAGAAAAGATGTTTTTTAAGGCTTTTTGAATGAAATAGAACCTACTTTAAAATTTTAAAAGAAGCAGAATTTACATCTTAGTTTTGTTGAAAAATATGTTCAATTAGAGTTTTAAGGTTTTTAAGAAGAAAAAATAACAATTTTAAGCCTTTTGGAAGATAAACCAACGAAATAAGGTTTTTTTTTTTTTGGCTTTAGAAAAACTAAATTAAAGTTCAAAAATTTTTAATTTTGATTTCATAGATTTGCTGTTGTGTAAAAAAAATAATTAAAGAAAATTAATTAACACATACCTTCTTTTAATGATTTCTCCAAAAACAATTCTTCTTGGATGAACTAGCTCCAAAGACAAGCCTTTTTTTGCCTTTGAATCCTCTAAATCGTGCTAGTGTTGTTTCAGAAAAAAGTTGAATTGAATTTCTTCTTTTCCTTCCTTGATTTGGTTTCAAATTTTCCAAACTCCTCTTGGATTTTTGCCTCCTCCAAATTAATTGCCTTTGGTCCTTATTTATAGTAGTTTGAGGCTGTTTATTCCTAATTAGTTAAGGTAAGTAATATTAATTGAAAAAAAAAGAAACCAAAACCTAATTGGATTAGGTTTCGAAAAATTTGCGTCGAAAAATTTGTGCTGCAGAAAAAAATTCTGCAGCAGAAATCTGCGGTAGCGTGCGCGGAGTGGGCTCGTAAGCTATTTCGCAGGCAGAAAATTTCTGCGTGCGAAATAGCAGCTGGGCTATTTCCCATGCAGAAAATTTCTGCGTGCAAAATAGCATAGTGATTTCGCCCGCAGGAATTTCCGGCAGGCGAAATGCCCACGGGCCCGCGCGACGATTTTTTTATCGCCGATTTTTCTGACTCCGATTTTTATTTTTATTTTTTAATTTTTATTTTTTGATTTCTATTTTTTATTAAAAAAATTAGATACTAAAGCAAAAATTACTTAATAAAAAATATTTTGGACCAATTAGACAACAAAAATCATTTTAGACTAAATAAAACATATTGGACCGGATTTGGTCAAAAATTAAGGGTCTACACCATATCTTTGGGCATATCATTGGTTCTATTTTTTGGGTTGGTGACACGAGCAGTGACACGCCCATGTCACTGAGCGTGTCACAGCTTCTGTGTTGTAGTAGCATTGACACAGCCAGTGACACGCCCATGTCACTGAGTGTGTCATAGCTACTGTGTTGTTGGTTGATTGACACGTCCAGTGATATGCCCATGTCACTAAGCGTGTCATAGCTTCTGTGTTGGAGGAGGATTGACACGGCCAGTGACACGCCCATGTCACTGAGCGTATCAAAGCTTCTGTGTTGTAGGTTTAGGGCACGGTCAGGGACACGCCCGTGTTGTTGAGCATTTCAAATGTAGAGTTTGCCCTAGATAGTTCTCTTCCTTGTTTTCTTCTTGTGTATCACTAAGTGAGTGTGTATGATCACCTTTGGATTAGGTTTTGAAGAGAGTTGAGCTACCTTAATTCAAGTGTTGAGAGTTATCTTGGAAGAGGAAGTTGTTAGAGTGGTGTTGTTGCTCTTAGAGGTAAGTACAAACTTTGAATGATTGCATACATTTACATGATATTGGGACTTAACACATTTAGTTGAGAAATATGCTAAGTTAATTGATATATTGATATAAAAGAGAAGAATGAGTTATATGTTATTATATGCACGATGTGAATTATGTTGATGCATCAATGCAATTGAGTAATGTGTTGTATATGAAAAGAAATGTTGAATAAAGTGATATGATATGTGAAAACATAATGTAACAAATTGATATTGATATAAAAGAGAAGAATGAGAAAAGATGAGAAAAATGTTGATATAGTAAGGCAATGAGCCTAGTTTGATTATGAGAAATAAAATAAGAAATGAATTATGAAAAATATTGGATAATGAAATAAATGAATTAATTATGTGCCTAGTATGTTATTCAACTTTTAGAGTTCTGGTTTGGCAGCATGCCTATGAATCACTGGGCAGGTGAAAAGACCAGGTCGTAAGCCGAGCCCAGCTGAAAAATGTGAAATATGATGTTTTTGAGGTAAAAAGACCGGGTCGTAAGCCTCAAAAACTATAACAATATAGTCGGGTTGAGGACCAAGATACTGGGGCCTTAGGGTCTAGCCGGGTTGAGGTCCAAGAGATTGGGTCTGTTACATTATCCATGGTTATATATATCACCTGCGGGCTTGAAGAATGTGATTATGGACCAAAGCAGTAACTCTGAACTTTGAATAGCATATTAGATCCTTTTTGGACCCATGCTTGTCTTTGCTTTAATGTGAATTATGAAATATGATACAAATGATTAATATGTTGAGATATAATGTAATGAGTTGATATATTCATATATATTGTGCATGAGCATTGCATTGATCTATATTGAATCAAAGTTTATACCACTAAGCTTTCTGCTTAGCGCAATTGTGGTTCATCGCGCAGGTGGCAGGGTAGATCTGGTTGTGCTGGAGAGCTCGTCTAGACTAAGTCGAGTCTAGGCTTGAGTTTGTGATAGTAGTGTTGAGTTATGGACATCAAGATCAGAGACAAACTACCAGCATGTATAAATTCTATAATTTTGTAAATATTGATTTTGATATATATACATATGTATTTTCCACGGCTTATTTAACAAATGTTTTGAACAAACTATTTTGGATAAACTTTTGGGTACTAATGTTATATATATATATGTATTTTAATGAAGGAATGTTTTATCTTTTACTATTTATAATATAGGTTAAATATTTTAAGTTTATTCGGACTGACTTATGATAATTATATGTTAAAGATTAAAGATTGGTTTGTTTAAAATGAACCCCGGCACCCCTTTATCCCGTATACGTATATCACGTGTTGAGCGGGTGTATACGGTGTACAGGGGTACGGGGGGGGGGGGGGTGTTACAACTGTTTTGGTATCAGAGCCTAGGTTTGAGGTTCTCAACCTAGGTGAATTGTAAGAAAAAAAATTTTTAATTTTAAAATATGATTTTTAAATAGGATACATGCATTGGCACTGGCAGTTTCTGATCTTTGATGAGGTATTTTTCTACTGTGTTTGCAGATATATGTAGTGATGGCGTCTCGGTCACGTCAGTCCTTAGAAGGTAGTGCTGAGAGTTTAGCTCCTGTTGATGGTAGAGATGGAGCTAGGGTTGAGATAGCTGGAGAGGCACCTACTCCTGTACCAGAGAGACCACCTGCTGATGAGATTCCGCCAGTTTGGTTACGGCATATGGTAGATTTATTGAGGTAGGCTCCAGTGCAGCAGCCGCCACCGCAACCACAACCACAAGTACCGGTGAGGTAGTATGATAAATTAAGGAAGTTCGGAGCTGAGGACTTCTTTGGTACTACAGATCCTGCAGTAGTTGAGCAGTGGTTGGATAGAGTTCAGAGGGTATTTATCCAGTTGCAAGCCACTCCTGAAGAGAAGTTTAATTATGCTAGATCTCTTCTGCAGAGAGATGCGTATGATTGGTGGAAGACGGTTCCACATGCTATGGATGATCCATCGACCTTGTCTTATGGTGATTTTCTGTGGGAGTTTGAGCAGAAGTATACTCCGAGGGAGTATAAGGATGCTAAGAAGATGAAGTTTCTGAATCTGAGGTAGGATAATCGGACTGTGATAGAGTATGAGATAGAGTTCATCCAGTTGAGTTACTATACCAGTGGGATCATTTAAGATGAGATAGACCGGTGTAGGAGATTTGAAGAGGGGTTGAGGCCCTCTATTATGTGTATTGTTGCTGGTTCCCGGTATCAAAATCTTTCCCAGCTTGTTGCAGCTGCCCGAAGTGTTGAGAGAGCACAGGGTATTGCAGCAGCTGCTATTGAGGAGGAGACCAGAGTTAGGAGACCCCAGTTTGAGGTAGGGTCTTCATCTGCAAAGAGAGGCCGAGGAGGTCATTTTCAAAGGTTTAGTAGGGGCTAGAGGCAGCCTATTAGGTTAGTCCCACATCAGATGCAGAGATCGAGACCTAGAGTTTTTGTGGCTAATGCACCGATCCCAGTGGCTTAGAGGTCTACTCCACCTACATGTGTCCATTGTGGTAGGATAGATGGGGGTGTTTGTTGGAAGATTGGTGGACCAGCTATATGTTTCAGATGTGGCAACTCCATTTTCTCCGAATTTATGCCCGTATTATCTAAGGTTCTGAGCCTAACAGTGTCAAAGTCGCAAGAACTATTCCACCAGGAGTGGGGGCAAAAATCTCCACTCATAATGGCGACTCCACTGGAGATAAGAGAAGTTGATTCTATTGGTATTTATATTATTTTATTCTTTCTTATTATGATATTGTCCATTGCATCATTTAGATTGCATTGTGTACATTAGTTAGGACGTCCGTGTAACCCTTGTTGTGTTATCTAAGGGATACCATACTTTCACTCAAGGTATGGAGATTGAACATGGAATAACCATTCATAGCCTCGTACCTTTTGGTATATACTTGTTATGGGAGCCTAAACTTTTTAACCCAAAGACTAAAGCTCATGTAATTGGCCTAGTTACTTTTCTTAGATTTTTACCCAAATGCTTATTGTTTGACTATGATTGATATATCTTAGTTAGAACCATAGCCTATTTGGTTTATTCTTTTTCTAATATGACTTAATTATATTGTAAGCTCAAAATAATTTTTATTCCTTTAAGCCCAAAAGACCAAAATTATTTTTAAAATTTTAAAGATGGTCTTCGGACATCAAACTTTTCTAAAATGGGTCAAAGATTCTTTTTTACCTCATGGCCCAAATACAAAATTTAAAATTCATTTTTGAACAAATCTTTTTACAATTGAGCTTTGAAACAAAATTATTTTTACATCATTCAAATTACAACTTTTCTTAACCTTCTTTTTAAATGAGCCTACAACTATTTAGATCAATTATGGAATATCAAAAATTAATTATGGACCTAATTTATATCAAGAATTATTAATCATGGACTTGTTTATGGCATAAATCATTAGTTATTTTTCAAAATAGAAAATATATATATGATAAACCCTTTAATTTAGTTTTAATCCATAATATAGCATAAAAGTAATTTTTATTTGATCCAATGTATTAAGGCTTAATTAATAGAAATTATCATGGACTGATTTCTAAATTTGAGAATATTACTATTGGTTAAACCGTCCGAGTGAAATTTTCAAAAATAAGATGTCTCATGTTGATATTTTGTTGATCATATACCTAGGAAAAGAGACTTGTCATTCGTGTGTGGAAGATATAAGGCTAGAAGAAATATCCTAATTATCTTTATTTGTCTATTAATTGTGCATCCATGCATACATATATTATATTACATGGCATTGATCCTTTCTAGCTTATAGACCGACAATTCAACCTATGTTAATAATATAGAATCCAGCAATGACTTAGTCAGCTTCTCACCAAAAGCAATAGAACCTGAATAGATTCGAAAGATGATAGACGACTCCCTCAACTCTAAAATGGAAGAACTAAAAGGGGCCATAGCTAAGACCATGAAGAACCAGCTGGCTACACTATTGGGTAACACTGTTCAAGCATCTACTAGTACTAAGAAGCAGAAGGACAAAGGAAAGGTTAAAGTTGGTGAAGTGGCCTTTAGTGATGACAAAGTGATGATTGATGACAATGATTGGGCTCAATATTTCCAAGATTCTCAAGATAAGAAGAAAGAAGCGAAGACTGTGGAGAAGGCAACTGTGGAAAAGACTGAAATTTCATATATGGAGAAAATGATTCTAATTTAGAAAAGACGTTTAAAAAGAAGCTGAAGGTTGATGACATGTCAGAAGTAGACAAGCTATTTGAACAAGATGAGAAAGTCCCTTATAAGTTCAAAATGCCTTCCTTTGCTAAGTTCAATGGAACTGGCAATCCTAATCTACATGTCAAGTAATACATCACAGCTATGCAGTTTTCTCAAGCTACTAAGGCTCAAACTCTAAGGTATTTTATTCTCTCATTAGATCCTGTTGTGCAGAATTGGTTCAACACCTTAGAGGATAGTACTCAGAAGAATTATGATTCATTGTATAAGGCCTTCATCCAGTAGTATGGGTATAATACTGAGTTAGAATTTACTTTGATGGAGGTAGAGTCAATCAGGCAGAAATAGAATGAAAACTTTGTTGACTATATGAAGAGGTAGAGAAATAAAGCTGCATTGCTCAAGAAAAGGCCAGATGAATCAGACCAAATTAGGGTGAATGTGAGAGGGGTGCTATCTAATCTTCATAAAAGGATGTCCCATACCCTTATCAGAGATTTTAAAGACCTTCTTCAAATTGGCTTGCAGATAGAAGAATGAGAAAGAGAGAAGAGCCATTTTTCTGAAAGAAATAATGAGAGGGAGAATTATCAGTCTAGCAATCAAAGTACATATAATGCAGTAGATGTCAATACAACTGGTTAAGTAAATAGAAGATAGTTTTTAGATCTAGGGAAACCTTTGTCTTAGGTTTTCAGTAAGCTGCAAAAGAAATGGTTGTTACAACCATTGGCTCCTCCACCTTTGCCGAATCTTTTACCATTAAATTTTGATAATAAAGCCTTTTGTAAATTTTATTAGACACAAGGACATGAGAAAGATAAATGCTTGCTACTAAAATATGAGATCCAAAATTTGATTGACAGTGAACAGTTGCTTGAACCTAACAAGCCTAGTACGAAAGATAATCATTTGCCTAGGTTTAATAGAGTACCACCAACAACAACTTTTATGATAGGAGGAAGATTGAATAAGAATTTTATCTTGTCATCTTTTTAAGACATGGGTGGAGAAGTTAAAAGGGATGGGAGTTTATTTACTGAGTCTGAACCTGCTGCAAATGAGGAGACAATGACCGTTCATGATGATAAATCATAGACTAAGGAAGGAGGCTGGGCCTCTGAACTTGAAGTAGAAGAGGTATAGAGTGATAAGGTCTTTGCCCCTACCATGCCTAAATAAATGAAACATCTTCAACTTCAACTCAACAAACTTCCCTTGGCTTATTTGATTTTTATTTCATTTTCTTTCTTTGGTGTTTTCTGAAATAATTATGTTTGAATAAATTACTTTCATTAAAATGTTTATTTATATTGGTCTTTATTCTTTTTGATGCTCAACCGATGACGAATCTAGCTTGATATTTATAAATTAGTATATCTATGCATTATAACTCAAATGACTTTACTAAGTGAGGGAGTTTTTCTGCTACATTGAGCTGTGTATGCTTACTTAGAGAGGGCCCTGCATGATTATGAGTGTCTAGGTCCTAGTTGATCTTAAAATATACTTTGACAAACTTTCGAGGTAAAATTAAACTCTGCTTATTTAAGGGAGAGATGATTTAGGCATTGTTCGGTTAGCTAACAACTATTATCCGCCCTATTAATATCAATTCCTTGTTTGTCCCTTTGAGCTTTCATGAAATTTTTAGCTTGCTCTTATTAGCTTGTAAACTCCAATAGCCTACTCTGAGCTGTTGTGACACTTATGGCAAATCTGATAAAGGGAAAAGAAGATCAAAGAAAAGGATGTACAGCTAAGACTATAAGGATAGTTGAAGGCCACCTGAACTAGACATAATATCACATAATGACATCATGAAAACAACAGATTTATCCTCACTGAAGTAGACTCATCTTACCTCATTCATAGCCAGAAGCATAAAATGATGCAATAAGACAACTCTCTTAAAACTAGGGCAAAAAAAGGAAAAGAAAGGAAAAGAAAAGGAAAATAAAGAAAAAACAAAAAAGAATAAAACACAAAAAAGAGAAAATAGCAAAAGAGAAGAAAGGAAAAGAAAAAAAAGAAAACATGTCCTGAGTTTGTGCAAAAGCAAAAGGAAAAGATAAAGATTGTCCTAATCAGATCTAGATTTCTCCCAAGAGAATGGAAGAAAATTAAGTCTAGTTTTCATGAAGCAAGATAACAAGAATCCCATAGTTTAATATTGCTCCCAACCGCCTATAGCTCTAACAGAAAGTTTGTAGAGTGAAGATTTGTCAGCAGTATCACATCAATTCTAGTTTAAAAATGGCCTTCACTTAACCTATGTCCATTATAAACCCCATTTCAAGCCTATAAAAGAGATGTTGATCTCCCGTGGTAGGTAGAGTCTATTAGTGGAGATTGTTTGAATAAGTATACATATGAAATAGACAATATTTAAACTCAATAATCTTTGGCCAAGTAATGTGTATGTGCCTATCTAAAGTGTAACAGTTCTTGCTCAAATGGAAATAATTCTCAAGTTTAGTATGGTAACTAGGGTTGTCATATTATAGATATATTGATTTGAGAAAGTCGAGTCCTGAGGTAAATTGATATTGATTTGACAAAGTCAACATTTGATTTTTAAAATAAAAAAATAATAATTTCTTGTTACATAAGCCTTTGAGCTTAGGGAAGTATGTTGCACTGTTAAACCTCAAAGGATGTATTGGGCAAAAGTAGGCTAATGAAAGGACCACTTGCAAGGTCGTGAAAAAATCACCAACTAATGTGTTGAATCATGGGCTGAAACGGGTATCTCTTATACTCTTAATTATCCTGCTGGGGCCCCCACTACTCATGATTTTATCTTGGAAGATAAAAGCCATAAATGTGAAGGCTTCTGCTGTTCTAATGCAAGACCCAAACAAGTGTTTTTGCTTATCACCTCGATCTGTGAGTCAATGAAATCACTGTAAGTATCACCCATGTATATCATGCATAAATAAGTATATCACACTATATTTTTATCTTGTGTTATATATTCTTTGTCAAAGTGAACAACAAACACCCTGTGAAGTAAATAATCAAATGCCGATATGGAATCAAGGGGCATGAAAGGGCTATTGCAAAAGAAAGAAGGGATGGATGCTTGTGTAAGGAACTAGATAACACAAACATCAATCAGAGCATGTATTGGAACAAAATTACTGGTTTGAGCCTACACATGGGCAAAACTTCTCCTTTTCAATTTTGAGTTTATGCGTGTACAAAATATTTTCAGACTCACTTTTAATATTTTGCCACATAGAGGACAAAGAGAGGATATGAGAGCTAACTAGCTAAAAAAGCTAAATTTTTTGCAAAATGAAGAACAAGAAGAAAGTGAGAATCCTAAAAGAATAAAGATGTAAAAGACAAAAGATCAGTTCAGCTAGAAGAGCTAAAGTCAATGCAGGACAAATGTCTAAGGATGAAGATCCATTTTGAAGGGTGAAAACCCACAATCCATTAAAGAATGGAGTAACATGCTAGAAGAAAGCTAAAACTCTTATATGACAGAAGGTCAGCAGAATCTATTGAAGAATGGATCCAATTGGCTAGAAGAAAGCCATAATTCTCAAATAACAAAGGGACGGTCAAGCTAGAAGAGCTCAAATCTAGTCTTGGGTCGAGAACCCAAAATTCACTCTCAGGTTGAGAACTCAAATTCAGTCTAGAGTCGAGGATCCAAATCTAGCCTCGGGTCGAGGATCCAAATCCAGCCTCAGGTCGAGGACCCAAATCTAGTCTTGGATCGAGAATTCAAATTCAATCTAGGGTCAAAAATTCAAATTTAATCTTGGGTTGAGAATCCAAATCTAGTCTTGGGTCGAGAATCCAAATCTAATATAGGGTCAAGAATCCAAATCTAGTCTCGAGTCGAGAACCCAAATATAGTCTCATGTTGAGAGCCTAAATCCAATCTAGGGTTGAGAATCCAAATCCAGTCTCTGGTCGAGAACTCAAATTCAATCTCAGGTCAAGAACTCAAATCAAATTTAGGGTCGAGAATCCAAATCCAGCCTCAAGTTGAGAACCTAAATCTAGTCTCAGGTTGAGAATCCAAATCCAATCTTAGGTCAAGAACCTAAATTTAGCCTCGGGTCGAGAACCCAGATCCAATCTTGAGTCAAGAATCCAAATCTTGTCTAGAGTCGAGAATCCAAATCTAGTATCAGATCGAGAGCCTCATCTAGTCTCGGATCTAGAATCCAAAATAATTTTAGGTCCAAAACATAAACTAATCTCGGGTCAAGAACTCAAATCCAACCTCGGGTCTAGAACCTAATTCAGTCTCCAGTCCAGAATCCAAATCCAGTCCCGATTTTAGAACCTACCCTCATCCAAGATCATCTCAAAATCATATTACTGTTCACTCTCTTCTACTAAAGTCTCAGATCATTCAAGCAGAGGTAAAACTGTAGACCCTTAATTTTGGCCCTGAATGAGTTTAATTTTTATAAAAGGCCTAAATTAAATTTAATCTGATTAAATTAGGTCTAGTTGAAGTTGAACCAATTGAAATACAGACCAATTTTGTTCTATTAGGTTAGCCAAGCTTAATATAAGCCAAATGACCCATGAGCCAAGCTTATAAAGAATGTGGCTAGCAAAATTAGCCATGAGCCATGGTCATGGCGAATTTGGCATGCTAAATTTTTCATGAACCAATTTCCATGGCGAATTGGGAGTCCCAATTCGCCATGGAACCCAGCCCATAGCAAATTAGGCATTCCTACTTCGCCATGGGTCTTTTAAATTTGTTTTAATTCCGGTTTTGGAACAAATTAAACTTCCTAAGTAGACTCAACTTCTAAAGGCCTTTGAAGAAGCAGAGATTAGGGTTTTAATGGAATGGTTTTACCTATAAATACATGATTAAAAGCACTGAGTTGAGGGAAGCAGTGAATTATTTTTAAGATCCTTGAGCAACCAGAATTAAAAGAAAAGGCAGAGACCGACAGCAAATTAGGCTTTAAGAATTAACAAAAGCAACTAAAAAGGAACTGAGACATAGCAAACACACAACAATTATCTTAGGCAATTGTTTCCCTTAACCAATAACAAAGTTGATTCAAGCAGTGATAACGTTGAGCTTGATTCAACACATTCAAATTGGTAGAGCCAACAATGCAGGTATATCTTTACTAACTTATTCTGTTTAAATTTGCATTCCTTTTATTTTATGAATTGAACATACTATTATTGCTTTAATATAAATATAACTTTGAGAATTTCATTCAATAAATCTTAACTTCAGCATTCAATTTGATCCGAACCTTAATAACAAATTCTAATCTTAATTAAATAATCCAAGGTCCAACTTTGCATTGAAACCTAATCTAGAATTGTTTTTAATTTTAGTGTAGAGGTTCGGTCCTGACCTTGCATGACTCCAATTCTATTTTATGTATTAAACCATAATTTAGGTTAAAAACCCTAATTGTATAATAAAATCCTAATTTGATAATTAAACCCTAGTTTTAGGTAAGAAACCCTAATTTTACATGTTTGAAACTTAATTTAAGATTAAACCCTAGATTCGATTATTTGATTTATTATTACATGCTTTATGATGGATGATGCATTTTGATTATTTTATTACTGATTTTATTTAATTGAACTATATTTATTTATTTGGGTTTTAAGGATGTAAAAGTGTGTTTTCACTTTGTGGGTGCCTTGTTCGTTTAATTTATTTTTTTATTTTATTTTTAGGGATTAATGTCTGGGGCATATTTCTACTAATTTGTGGGTGTTCTATTTTATTTTACTTGTATTTTAGACATTAGACATTATTATAAGGACATATTTTCATCTTTTATAGGTGTCCATTTTTATTCATTTATTTGGACTCTCTTTGATTTTAAAACAATGAATATTTATTTATTTTGAATTGCTTATAGTATGGATGAAGTTTCAATAAGTTAAGAGTTTAATAATATTTAGATCTCAAAAGGAGGTCGGTTCTAATGAATCGGGCTCTATGGGAGTGCTGGGTCATTCACACCTTCTCCATGCGTACCTAACTTTTCAAACCTAATAGGGGGTTGGAGATTCCTTATAAATCAAATTATCCACCTTTTTTCTATTTTTTCGGCTTGTCCAAGTAGCGAGTCCATTTTTTTCGGGTTTAGGCTCGTGTTCTCTAAGGCCCTGAGCCTAACAGTGTCGAAGTTATAAGAACTATTTCACCTGGAGTGGGGGCAAAAATCCCCTCTCACAGTAGCTTGTGATGGCTTCAAAAATGGTGGCTTGTGGTGGTTTAAAAAATGGTGGCTTATTACTAATGTGGGTTAGGTACCACCCCACAATTCTCCCCCTACAGACCACATGGGTTATTAGTCATTTCTGCAGATGATCCACAAAACTCAGACTTTTCTTTTATAAGAATTTTTGTTAATATGTATGCACTATTCTCTTTAGTATGAATATTCTCAAGCTGTAAAAGATTCTTCTCCAACACTTCTCTAATTCAGTAGTATCTCACATCAATATGTTTTGACATGGAATGTAGGGAGGAATTCTTTCCAAGATGAATGACACTCTAACTATCACAGTAAAGTGAATATCTGTCATACTGAAATTTAAGTTCTTCTAAGAACTTCTTCATCTACAATAACTCTTTGCACGCTTCAGTTGCAGGAATGAATTCTGCTTCAGTTGTTGAGAGAGCTACACACTTTTGTAGCCTTGACTATCATGATATAGCTCTTCCTGCAAATAAAATAAAATAACCTGATGTAGACTTTCTTGAGTCAACATCGCCTGCCATATTTGCATTTGTGTAGCCAACTAACACAGGTTTACCATCTCCAAAATACAAATATATTTTGGAGGTTCCACAAAAAGATCTCAGAATCCATTTCACTGCAGTCCAATATTCATTACCAAGATTAGAAAGGAACCGACTCACTACTCCCACTGAGTGAGCAATATCTAGCCGTGTTCATACCATGGTATACATCAAACTCCCAACTGCTTCATCTTTCTCTTTTTTTATGGAAGAATACTGTTTTGAAGTCAATTTAAAGTGATTAGCAAGAGGACAACTAACCGCTTTAGCCTTGTCTATATTAAATCTTTGAAGTACTTTCTCAATGTACTTCTCTTGTGACAACCATAATTTTCTGGCGCCTCTGTCTCTAATTATCTTTATGCTAAGAATTTGTGTTGTTGGCCCTAAGTCTTTCATAGCAAAAGACTTTCTTAACTGCTTCTTCAAATTGTTGATTCTAGAAATATTCTGGTCAATGGTTAACATGTCATCCATATAGAGTAACAGAATAATAAAATCATCATCAGAGAATTTCTTTACAAACACTCAGTGATCTGAAGTGGTCTTCTTGTAGCCTTGCTCCTCCATAACTGACTCAAACGTTCCATATAAGCTTTTCTTTAACTTGCATACATAATCCTCTTTTTCTTTTTCTTTGAAACCCTTTGGTTGCTCCATGTATATTTCTTCCTCCAAGTCACCATGAAGAAAGGCAGTCTTCACATCCATCTACTCGATTTCCAAGTGGAGACTTGCAGCTAATCCCAATACTATACGAATGGATGTCATCTTCACCACTGGTAAAAAAAATCTCATCAAAGTCAATCCCTTTTCTTTAGTTGAATCTCTTAACAACTAATCTGACATTGAATAGTGGCTGGAAACTGTGTTCTTCATACTTTATCCTAAACACCCATTTATTTTTTAAAGCCCTCTTGCATGTTGGCAACTTCACCAGCTCAAAAGTCTTGTTCTCATGCAAAGATTTCAACTCATCTTATATGGCTTTAATCCATTTCACCCTATTCTTATCTGTCATAGCTTCTTGCTAATCCTCAGGTTCTCCCCCATCAGTAAACAATACATATTGATCACTGGAGTGTCTAGTAGAGGACTGTCTAACTTTAGTAGATCTTCTCAATAGTTCTTAAGTTGTATCTGGTACTGGTGGCTGAAAAACTTCTTCATTAGAATCTTAATTTTATTGATTCTAGATGGGAGCATCATCATCAACAGTACTCTGCTGGCCATCTTCAATTTAATCTCCAATCTGCCTCGACACCACTTTTGGAGGAACTAATTCAAGATTTGTTAAACTTTCGTCGAAACTAGAAACATTCTTTTGGGCCTTCTCAATGTTTTTGGTGGTCTCATTTTCAACAAATACTGCATCATGGCTTTTAATAAGCTTCTTCTAAACTAGATCATGGAATCATAGCCAAGCTCATTTTGACCATACCCAATAAAAACACACTGATGTGTTTTAGCATCCAGCTTCGACTGATCATCCTTTGGTATGTGCACAAATGCCTAATGCCTTGCACCCAAAAACTTTTAACTGATCATAAGAAACATCCCTTCCTGACCATACTCTTTCTGGAATGTCAAACTTCAAAGGAACACTCAGTGAAAGATTTAGAATATGAACCACGGCATTCATTGCTTAAGTCAGGAATGATTTTGGTAGCTTTGCATGGGATAGTAGACATCTAACTCTCTCTGTGAGAGTCTTGTTCATTTTCTCAGCTACACCATTCAACTGGGGAGTTTTTGGTGGTGTTAGAATGCCTTGCTCCTTGCAATATCTCTAAAGTAATCCAATGTACTCAACCCCATTATCTGACTTGATACACTTTAATTTCTTCCCAGTTTCTCTTTCAACTAAGGCATGAAACTGTTTAAATACCTCTACAACTTGATATTTATTTTTCAAGGTATAAACCTACAGTTTCCTTAAACAGTCATCAATGAAAGTCACAAAATAAGAGGAGCCACCAATTGATCTAGTCTTGAAAGGACTATACACATCAGAGTGTACTAGTTGTAATATCTTTGACTTCTTTTCATAATGGGTAAAGTTCTTGAAAGTAACTCTATTCTACTTTCCTGCTAAGCAATCAGCGTATCTATTTAAATGAACACTGTCAAATCGGTTATATTCTTCTTTCTGAGCACCATTGACATTCCTTTTTTGCTCATGTATCCAAGTTTTTTATGCCAGGTCTCAACTGCATCATCTTTCTCTAATGAATTAACTATGCTCTTAGAGATTTTAGTTTGCATCAGATAAAGAGTAGAGAATTTCTTTCCTCGGGCCACAACAAGCGAACCTTTAGTGAGTTTCCACAAGCCATTTTGGAAGGTATTGCAGTATTGTTCATCATCAAGCTTTCCAGCAAAAATTAGATTAAGCCTGATGTCAGGAACATGCTTCACATCTTTTAACAATAACCTACTGCCATTGTTGGTCTCCAAGTGAACATCACCAACACCAACAATCTTAGCACTATCATCATTACCCATTTTAACTGTTCCATGGTGTATAAGTGGCAAAGAACTCCCTCCAGGCTTTAGTATGAATAGACGCACCAGTATCAATCACCCAACTGGTCTCATAATCAACTATGTTGATCACATCATTACTGTAAATAAGGAGAAATTCATGTTCGGTTGTAGTGGAAATTCCCTCATCATCGTTATCATCTTTCTTTTTATCCTTTCCTTTCTCCTTTTTTCATTTCTGGCAATATTTCTTAATATGCCCACTTTTATAACAATGATGACATTCAACATTGGTAAATTTATTAGACTTTTCATGACTAGCTTCTCTATTTTTATCTCCATTATTTAAGCCCCTATTCTAGCTTCTCCCCCTGGTGGTTGCAGCCAGAATATCTGAGTGTGAAGAGGAAGCAACTTGTGAGTGCCTCCTCATCTCTTCATTTAGAATGTCACTCTTCACTTACTCCATTTTAACAACACCATTAGGAGCAGAATTAGTTAATGAAATCTTCATAGTCTCCCAGGACTCTAGCAATGAAGCGAGAACCATCAAAGAAAGCACCTCATCATCAAAGGTAACGCCCATGCTAGACAACTGATCTACAATTCCTTGAAACTCATTCAAGTAATCTGCAACAGAATTGTCCTCTCTGTATCTTATTTGCATTAATCTTGTGAGATAAAATAATTTATTATCATCGATCTTTGAAGCATATAACTCTTCAAGCTTATTCTATAACATTCATGCAATGGTCTCTCCACAGATATGGTTATACACATTATCTTCGACAAATTATTGAATAAAACTATATACTTGTTTATGCTCAAATTTTCATTCTTCATTTGTCTTGTCATCAAGTTTACTCATATTAAACACCAGTAAATATATTTTCATCACAAATAGGAGATCCTTCATCTTGGATTTTCAAATGTGGTAATTTGTACCACTTAAGTTTATCATTTTGCTTGTCTTCGCCTCCATATCTTCGAACCAAAGGCTCTGATATCACTTATTGTGCAGCGGACGTTAATAATACGCAAATTACTTACTATTATATAAGTAAATAGTGTATGAAATATTGTACTAAAAATAAATACCAAAAAAATTCTTAGAAAAGGCTGGAGGGATCACAGACGGTCCTACTTAAAATTCAGTCTTTTTAGACAGAATTTTACTCGGATAATTAATTGCACAATATAACAAAACAACTATCCTTGATAATAACTATAAAATTGAGATAAAAAATAGCACACTAGATTTAACGTAGTTCACCTTTTTATTTGGGCTACGTCCACGGGACAAACTCCAAATAATTCTTCCACTAAAAATAGTAGGATTACAAGAAAGAGACTTTTTTAGAAAATATTCTAGAAGTATAACATTCACAATTTAGATAAACCCAAAATAGCGGCACTCAAGTATTTCTCAAACACCTCAAAAAATTAAACAATTTCACTATTTTGTCACTCTCCAAATTAATTCTTTCTCTCAATTTTACTCAACTCATTAAAGTAATTTTGCTTTGGCTTACACTTCTCACAAGTTTTCCCTCACTTTTGCTTGTGTGTTTTAGATTAAAGATTGAAGGCCAATTTATAGGCCTCACCTCTCTTCCATTTTTAATTTTTTAATGCTTAATGTTAAAAATGGTGGTTTATCAAATTATAAAAAATGGTGGCTTGTGATGGCTTAAAAAATGGTGGCTTGTGGTGGTTTAAAAAATGATGGCTTATTATCCATTTGGGTTAAGTACCATCTCACATATATCTAGTGGTAAGACAAAAACTATTATATGATCATTGAAAGATATAACAAATTGTCATGACATATATATATATACACACATACACAAATACGACTAATATAATATATAAAATTAGCAAATTAAAATTAAGTCTTTAATATTAATGGCAAAAAAGGGTTGATTTGTTCATAACACGATTTATTTTAAATCGAGTAATGGATTGACTATTTAATCAAAACTACTTAATTATAATTGAAAAAAAAAAGAATCAGGTGGTTTTAGTATTATTGCCCTGAACTCTAATAATTAAATATTTAATTAAATAAATAAATAATTAATATATATAGATGAAAATGAAGAGAAAAATTAAAAAGTTTATATCATCTTCTTCTTTCACTATGGGAGACCGACTTTGAGAGGGAGAGAGAGAAGATTTTTGCTTCATCAACACACTAAATTTTATAAAGATTTTTACATATGTATTTTATATATACGAGGTGTATATATTATACATATGTAGGATACAAGAATTTCACAGTAATTAATGATAGAAATTTCATTTTCTTAATACCAAAAATAATTACACCTTTAAAAAACTAGTTTAATAAATAAATACATTAATATTTAGTAATTCATTAAAATATTTTTAAAAAATCTCTAGAAAAAATTCACCAGAGTTTTATCTTTAATTACATAAAATCCCTAAAATTACAATATACAACCTGCAATAAAAGAAAATACTCTCAAAATATACATTTATCTATTTATTAAATACAATATTTCTTCAAAATCATCACTTCATTAATTTACACCCAAAAGATTCATAGTTTTAATACACCTCCACCACAAGTTCACGTACGTATATAGCATTTTCCAAAACAAGTTGTGACCGGGGATTTTCGCCCCCACTCCCGGTGGAATAGTTCTTGTGACTTCGGCACTGTTTAGGCTCGGGGCCTTAGAGAACACGGACCTAAGTGGGGGATAAGAGAAGTTGATTCCGTTGATCTTTATATTATTCTATTCTTTCCTATAATGATATTATCCATTGCATCATATTAGATTGCATCGTGTGCATGAGTTAGGATGCCCGTGTTACCCGTATTGTGTTATGTAAGGGATACCATACTTTCACTCAAGGTATGGAGATCGAGCATGACATAACCACTCATAGCCTTGTACCATTTGGTATATACTTGCCATGGGAACCTAAGCCTTTTAACCCAAATACTAAAGCTCATGTAATTAGCCTAGTTACTTTCCTTAGGTTTTTACCCCAAATGCATGTTGTTTGACTATGGTTAATTTATCTTAGTTTAAATCATGGCTTATTTGGTTTGTTCTTTTTCTAATATGACTCAAGTACATTGTAAGCTCAAAATAAATTTTTCTTTAAAATCAAAAAGACCAAAGCGATTTTCAAAACTTTTCAAGATGATCTTTGGACATAAAACTTTTTCTAAAAATAAATCAAAAAAAGTCTTTTCTCAAATACAAAGCGCAAAATTCATTTTTTCTAAAATCTTTTTACAATGGGCTTAGAAATAAAATTATTTTCATCCAACATTTTCTTACAAAGAGCTTGCAAATTATTTAGGTCAATTATGTAATACTAAAAAATAATTGTGAGCCTAGTTTATACTAAGAATTATTAATCATGGGCTTGTTTTTGGCATGAATCATTAGTTACTTTTTCAAGTGAGAAATCTATTTATAATAAACCTCTTAATTTAGTTTTAAATATAGCATAAAAGCTACTTTAGTTGGTTGAATGGATTAAAACCTAATTAATGGGAATTATCATGAACTGATTTTCATTTTCAAAAATATAACTATTGGTTAAAACGTGCGAGAAAAATATTCGAAAATAAAATGCCCCATGTTGGTACTTTGTTAGCCATATACCTAGGAAAAGAAACTCGCATTCGTGTGTGGATATTATAATGTTGGAAGGATCGTCCTAATTATCTTTCTTTGTTGATTGTTTGTGCATACATGCATACATTCGCATCTCATATCATTGATCCTCTCTAGCTCACAGCCCTGGATTACGATAGTTCAAAAGCTTACGACAATCCGACCTACGTCGGAGATGAAGAATCTAGTAGCAACTCAATCACTTGCTCACCAAAAGCAATGGAGCCCGAACAAATTCAAAGAATGATGGATGATGCCCTCAATGCCAAGATGGAAGAAATAAAAGAGGCCCTGGCTAAGACCGTGAAGAACCAATTGGCTACAATTTTAGGAAATAATGTCGAAGCATCCGCTAGCACCAAGAAGCCAAAGGACAAATGGGAGGCTAAGGTTGGTGAAGTGGCTTTTAATGATGATAAGGTGATTATTGATGATGATGATTGGGCTCAATACTTTCAAGATCTTTAAGATAAAAAGGAGCCAAAGGTTGTTGAGAAGGAAACTTTTGAAAAGACTGAAAATTCTGATGTTGAGAAGATGATTGCTGATTTAAAAAAGAAAATTGAGAAGAAGCTAAAAACCGAAGAGATGTCTGAGATCGACAAACTATTTGAACAAGATGAGGAGGTCCGTTATAAATTCAAGATGCCTTCCTTCTCTAGGTACAATGGTACTGGAAACCTCTATCTCCATATGAAGCAGTATATCACTGCTATGCAGTCTGCCCGAGCTACTAAGGCTCAAACTCTAAGGTCTTCATGCTCTCATTGGACCCTGTTGTCCAAAATTGGCTCAATACCTTAGAGAAAAGTACTCAAAAAGATTGAAACATGTTGTATAAGGCTTTCGTCCAACAATATGGATACAATGTTGAAATGGAAGTTACCTTAATGGAAGTGGAGTCCATTAGACAAAGGCCAAATGAGAATTTTGTGGACTATGTCAAAAGATGGAGAAATAAGGTTGCTTTGCTCAAGAAGAGGCCCGATGAATCTGATCAAATAAGAATGATTGTGAGAGAGGTGTTGCCTAGTCTTTGTGAAAGAATGTCTCAAACACTCATCTGTGATTTCAAAGATCTTCTCCAAGCCGGTCTGCAAATTGAAGAATGGGAAAGGGAGAAGAATCACTTTTCGGCAAGAAGGAATGAGAAAGGGAACTACCAGTCTGGAAATCAAAGCACGCAAAAAGAAGTTGATGTTAATACAACTGGTCAAGCAAATAGAAGGCAGTTTTCAGATCTGGGGAAGCCTTTGCCTTGGGTCTTCAACAAGCTACAAAAGAAGGGACTATTACAGCCATTAGCCCCTCGACCTTTGCCAAATCCTTTACCCCCAAAATGTGATACTAAGGCTTTTTATCAATTTCATCAGACTCAAGGACATGAGACTGATAGATGTACCCGATTAAAGCATGAGATACAAGATCTAATCGATAGTGGTAAGCTACCGGAGCCGGACAAGCCCAATACCAAGAACAATCCTTTGCCTAAGTTTGGAAGAGTACCTCCACCGACAACTTTCATGGTGGGAAAAGGATTGGAAGAAGATTTTATTGTATCATCCTTTCAAGATGGAAATATTGAAGATGTGAAAGGAAAAGAAGCTTAAACTCAACGAACTTTCCTTAGCTTGAATGTTGCTTTTCAATTTTACTTTCTTTAATATTTTGGAACAATCGTATTTTTTAAATTTAAATTTGTTTGAATAAATTACTTTCATTAAAATTTTTGTTGGTCTTTATTCATTTTGGTGCTCAACCAATGAGGAATCTAGCTTGATAATTCATGAATTAATATATTTATCCATCATGACTCGAATGACTTTACTAGGTGAGGGAATCACTCTATAGCATTGAGTTGTATATGCTTATTTAGAGAGGGCTCCTGCATAACTACCTTTGTCTAGGTCCTAGTCAGCCTTAGAACATGCTTTGACAAATTTTCGAGGCGAAATTGAACTCTGCTTATTTAAGGGAGAGATGATCTAGGCATTGTTTGGTTAGCCAACAACTGGTATTCACCCAATTAGATATCAATCCCTAGTTGTCCCTTTGAGCCTTCATAAAATTTTAGCTTTCTTTTTATTGGCTTACAAACCCCAACAACCTACCCTGAGCTGTTGCGATACTTTTGACAAGTCTTATAATCACTAAGGTGAAGAGGCAAGAAGATCAAAAAAAGAAATGAATAGTCAAGACCATGAAGACAGTTGAAGTTCTCAAGACTATAAGGGTAGTTGAAGTTCTCAAGACCATAAGGGTAGTTGAAGTTTTCCTAATATCTCCAATCTATCAAGATAACATCAGACTAACAAATGATTTATCCCTGTTAAAGAAGATTTATGTCACTCAACTCATCCATTATTGGAAACCAAGTTGGTACAAATAAGACAACTCTTCTAGAGCTAGAATAAAAAAACTAAAAAAAAAAGAAAAAGAAGAAAGAAGAAAAGAAAAGAAGAAGAAAAAAGAAGAAGAGAAAAAAAAGAAAGAGAAAAAAAGAGAAAAGAAAAAAAAAGAAAGAGAAAAAAAAGAAAGAGAAAAAAAAGAAAGATAAAACCTAAAAAGGCAGTTCAGAAAGCTAACTGAGTTTTCTTTTACCTAAATCAGCAAAAGGCTTCCATTTGGTTTATAAGGACAGTTTGACTTGAATTGGTCCAACCCAACCAAAGATTCAATTAGAAAAAGGGAGAAAGACCATCCAGTTCTTGAAAGTTCTGTACTTGACAGTCCTACAAGGAAGAAGAACAAAATGATAAAATGCTCAAAGAAAGGGATGAGTAAGAAAAATAAAAAGAAAGAAAAGGGAGCAGAAGAAAAGAAACGAAATTGGGTACCAAACTTTATGCAAAGAAACAAAGATTATCCCAATTAAGATCCAGATTAATGCCAAGAAGATAGAAAAAATTTCGAGTCTAGCAAGATTGCTCCCAGCTGCCTAAAGTTCAAACAATAAATTTATAGTGTGAGGGTTTGTCCATAGTGTTACAATGACTCCAACTTACAAATAGCTTTCATTTAACCCATGTCCCTTATAGACCTCATTTCAAGCCTATCAAAGACCTGTTGATCTCTCTTGGTAGGTAGAATTTATTAGTGGAGATAGTTTGAATAAGCATGCATATGAGATAGACAATATTTAAACTCAAATGAGACCTTTGGCTAAGCAATGTGTATGTGCCTATCTGAAGTGCAACAATTCTTGCTTAAATAGAAATGATTCCCGAGTTTAGTATGGTAACTAGGATTGTCATGTTATAGATATGTTAATTTGGAAAAATCAAGTCCTGAGGTACATTGATATTGATTTGGCAAAGCCAACATTTGATTTCAAAATCAAAATTCAAAAAAATCAAAAATAAAGTTTTGTCATACAAAGCCTTCAAGTTAAGGAAAATATGTTGAACAGTCGAACCTCAAAGGACACATTGGGCAAACGAAATGATTACTGGCAAGATCATGAAGAAGCAACCAACTGACATGCTGAATCATAATTTAAAATGGATGTATCTCTACTATTTGGGGCCTCCATTATTCATATTTTCAATATCTTAAAGATAAAAGCCATAAATGCAAAGCTTTCTATCATTTCAATGCAAGACTTGAACGAGCGTCAAAAAGAAGTCAATGAGAATGCTTCTGCTGATCACCTCGGTCTGTGAGTCGATGGAACCACTGTAAGTGTTATTCATGCATACATGAGCATATCACATTACACTTTCTTTTCTTGTATTGTCTATTCTTTATCAAAGTAAAAAGCAAACCCCCTGTGAAGTAAAGAATCAAAAGAAAATATCAAATCAGGGGGGCATGGAAAGCCTATTGCTTGAAAAAGCTCCAGTAATTTTGCAAAGAGAAGAAATGTGTGCTTGTGCGAAGAACTAGACAACAAAATCATCAACCAAAGCTTACATGGAAAAAATCTTTGGTTTGAGCCAACACAGGGGGTAAAGTTTCTCCTTTTCAATTTTTTGAGTTTATATACAAAATATTTTCAAACTCACTTGCAAATATTTCGCCACACAGGGGGCAGGAGAAGATATAAGGGCCAACTAAAAATAGCTGAATTTTTGCAAAAAGGAAGAACAAAAGAATGGAACATTAGAACTATCAAAAGAATGAAGACGCAAAATACAAATGATCAGTCCAGCTAGAAGAGTTGAAGCCAATATAAGATAAATCTCTAAGGATGAAGATCCACTTTCAAGGGTGAAGACCCGATTTCTAAGGATGAAGATCCATTTTCAAGGGTAAAGACCCGATTTACAAGGATGAAGATCCATTTTTCAAAGGTGAAGACCTGATTCCAAGGATGAAGATCCAATTTCAAAGAGTGAAGACCCGAAATCCAAAAGGATGAAGTTCCAATTTTCAAGGGTGAAGACCCGATTTCTAAGGATGAAGATCCATTTTCAAGGGTGAAGACCTGATCTCAAAGGATGAAGATCCATTTAAAAAAAGTGAAGACCCGAAGTCCAAAGGATGAAGATCCATTTTCAAGGGTGAAGACTCGATCTCCAAGGATGAAGATCCATTTACAAGGGTGAAGACCTGATCTCCAAGGATGAAGATCCATTTACAAGGGTGAAGACCTGATCTCCAAGGATGAAGATCCATTTACAAGGGTGAAGACCCAAACTCCAAGGATGAAGATCCATTTGCATGGGTGAAGACCCGATCTCCAAGGATGAAGATCCATTTTCAAAGATGAAGATCCAATGCTAAGGATGTAGATCCAAGGTCCAACGATGAAGATTCATTTTGAGGGTGAAGACCCACAATGCGTTAAAGAATAGAACATCCAGAGCAGTTAAAATTCTCAACCGATAAAAGGTCAGTCAAACTCAATCTCGGGTCCAGAACCCAAATCCTAAATTCACCTTGGGTCCAGAACCCAAATAATTTTTGAGTCCAGAACTCAAACCAACCTTGGGTAAGGAGTCCAATATGGCTCTAAACCCAGTCAAAAATCACATTGCTTTTCACTCTCTTTTGTCGTAGTCTCAGATCGCTCAAGTAGGGGGCAAACTGTAGACCCTTAATTTTCGACTCCAATTTAATACAGTTCTAATTAAAGGATGCCAAAATAAATTTGATCTGACTTTAAATATTTAAACCTAGTTTATAATTTTTAAAGGAGTCGATTGGGATTAAAGAGGCATAAATTCAATTGTAAAACCCTAAAATCAAGTGGAATTGGCCCAAATTAAAACATTTCGGTCCATAAGTTAAAAAAGGCCAGAATAATTTGAGTGAGGCCGGCCGGGGAGACATGAGCATGCCTCATGTTGGTCTGGCAGCCCAGATCGACATGAGCATGCCCAAGGTCGACATGAGCATGCCTCATGTCAACCTGGGCAGCCCAAGGTCGACATGAGGTTGGTCTCATGTCGACCTAGGGCAACTAGGTTGACATGGGTTCAATACCTTTCCTAATTCAACTAGAATTCATTTTAGGGGCTGATTAATATTAGGTTAAGGATTCTGAGTGAGGTTTGGCTATAAATATTATAGTTTTAGAATTCAGAAAGGGGAGAAAACATTAACAAAGGGAAGGAACATTAAAGAGGGTCAGCAATTGAGATTAACAGAGGATTAAACCACAAAGCAGAAGAGACGACAACAGGGAGAGAAGAACAACAACAGCTTTTTGGAGAACAAAGGAAACCACAAATAGAAATAACAAAGACAACCAAAAAAGAAGGCAGATTACATACTGTCTTCACATTATTCATCCAAAAATCAATTTGGAAGAACCAACGAATGGAGGTTTGATCTTTAATCATAAATTAATCATGATCACAGTAGCTTCGTTTCTTTGATTAATAAAAACATGCATGCAGTAACTTTATCTTTGAAACATGCAGTACCTGCAGTAAATTGATTTTTCTATCAATAACTTTAATCGTTTGCTGTAATTAACACATGGATCAGTTGATATTCGTAACCCCACATGCATGTTTCATAAAAAAACATAAAACTATCCAGTAGCCATCGAGAATTTAAATTAATTGTTAGAATATATTTTGTTTACTTTAACTTCAAGAATCATAGGTCATTTTATTAAAACTCAAAACCTCAAACTATTTTTATCCAAAAGCCTAAACCATTTCATTATTAAACTCCAAAATATTAATTATTTTTTCAAAACCTTAATTTATTTTTTCAAATCCAAAATTATGTTTTTCTTAGGCAGTAAGTCAAATCTAAAAACCCTAACTATCCAAAACTCTAATTCCAAAAACCCTAACTATCCAAAACCCTAGTTTTAAAAATCCTAAGTCCAAAACCCTAGTTTCAAAAGCCCTAATTTCAAAACCCTAATTATAAAACTTTAGTTTCTAAAACCTTAAGTTTCAAAACCCTAAATTCAATTGATAATTCTTTAAAACCCTAAATTTATACATTTATTGCTTTATTTAATTTTAGATTTGATTATATAGTTTATTATATTTTTTGATGGTTGATTTATTTAATTTATCATGGATGGATATTTTCTTTATTATTATGATTATTATTTGTTTGTTTTAGTATTAAAATTGTAAGAGGTATATTTCCACTTTGTGGGTACCTCATTAGTTAAATTTTATGTAATTTAAATTGCTTTTTATATTTTGGACCAATGTAAAGGACATGTTTCCACCTTTTGGTAGGTGTCCTATTTAGTTTAGACATTGATGATATAAGGACATGTTTCGGTCTTCGGATGGGAGTCCATTTATTTACTTTGTTTGGACATTACTTTGATTTTAATATAATGATGCTTTATTTCAATTGTTGCTTGTAATATGGATAATATTGTTATATTTAAGAATTTTATAATATTAAGACATGTTAAGGAGTCGGTTCCAATGCACCTGGCGTTGTGGGGGTGCTGGGCCATTTCTCACCTTCCCCACATGAACCCAACTTTCCGAACCCATTAGGGGGTTGGGGATTCCTTAGGAATCGAGTCATCCTCCCCTTTCTTTTTCTCGGCCCGTCCGAGTGGCGACTCCATTTTCTCCGGACTTAGGCCCGTGTTCTCTAAGGTCCCAAGCCTAAACAGTGCCGATGTCGCAAGAACCATTCCACCATGAGTGGGGATTCGCCCCCACTCGGGGTGGAATGGTTCTTGCCACTTCGGCACTATTTAGGCTCGGGCACTTAGAGAACACGGGCCTAAGTCCTGAGAAAATGGAATCGCCACCCGGACGGGCCGAGAAAAAGAAAGGGGTGAATGACTCGATTCCTAAGGAATCTCCAACCCCCTAATGGGTTTGGAAAGTTGGGTACGTGTGGGGAAGGTGAGAAATGGTCCAGCACCCCCACAACGCCCGGTTCATTAGAACCGGCCTCCTTTACAAGTCTTAATATTATAAAATTCTTAAATATAACAATATTATCCATATTACAAGCAACAATTAAAATAAAGCATCATTATATTAAAATCAAAGCAATGTTCAAACAAAGCAAATAAATGGACACCCATCCGAAGATGGAAACATGTCCTTACATCATCCATGTCTAAACTAAATAGGACTCCCACCAAAAGGTGGAAACATGTCCTTTACATTGGTCCAAAATATAAAAGCGATTTAAATTACATAAAATTTAACTAATGAGGTACCCACGAAGTGGAAACATACCTCTTACAATTTTAATACTAAAACAAATAAATAATAATCATAATAATAAAGAAAATATCCATCCATGATAAATTAAATAAATCAACCATCAAAAAATATAATAAACTATATAATCAAATCTAAAATTAAATAAAGCAATAAATGTATAAATTCAGGGTTTTAAAGAGTTATCAATTGAATTTAGGGTTTCGAAACTTAGGGTTTTAGAAACTAAAGTTTTGTAATTAGGGTTTTGAAATTAGGATTTTTAGGGCTTTTGAAACTAGGGTTTTGGAAACTAGGGTTTTAGAATTAGGATTTTTAAAACTAGGGATTTGGAATTAGGGTTTTGGATAGTTAGGGTTTTTGGAATTAGGGTAAAAATCCTAATTCCAAAACCTCATGTCTCCATGGCCGGCCTCACTCAAATTATTCTGGCCTTTTTTAACTTCTGGACCGAAAAGTTTTAATTTGGGACAATTCCACTTGATTTTAGGATTTTACAATTGAATTTATGCCTCTTTAATCCGAACCGACTCCTTTAAAAATTATAAACTAAGTTTAAATAGTTAAAGTCGAATCAAATTTATTTTGGCATCCTTTAATTAGAACCGTATTAAATTGGGTCAAAAATTAAGGGTCTCCACAAGTTTAATATACAAATGATGTTTTTGCTATTCAAAACCCATATTTCACAGTACATAAATTATACATAATTACAACACCTTTCAAGCTGGTCTCGTGGTACACACAATCTTCAGGTCTCTATCATAATCCAGATCACCCTAGTGTACACTTCTAATCACCTATATGATACACACTATCGCGCTAAGCTCAAGAGTTTTCTGGTACATACTTTTGATAACAAATAATTATTTAAAATATATATATATTCTCATGTTATAAAAATGCACTACGCCACATTCAAAATTCAATGATCATTTAATATCATCTAACTCTCATACTTAACATACATATCACAAACACACACAACAAGTCTCTACATAATATCCTTGTTCCAGAAAAATTTATTTGGACTATTATAATATTGGTTTCATGACCCAACTCTGCTCGGGTCAAAGCCTAACTTTGCTCAGGCCTATATTCAATCTCAAATTCAAGACCTAGTTCTGCTCAGGTCAAACTCATTTTCAGGACCTAGCTTTGCTCAGGTCCATCAACATATGCAATACCAACATCAACTTTCTAGAATTAGTAATTGTGCAGGGTCAACATACACTATATATTTATCACATTATACATTTTTCAGCCCAATAATCAATTTCTTTATCACAGTATCCACATTTTACATTTTCCATATATTTTTCACATTTTTCTCTTGATCATCTCATACTATGATCACCTCTCATAGTCTCATTCAGTTTGAATAACATTTTCATCAATTTATTCACATTATGTCATTTTCAAACACATTCAATATAACTCTTAGTCATATTCCACAACATTATTATATTCACATCATACTATACATCACTAACATACTACACACAAATCACACTATTTTATTTTCAATGATCGATTACCCAATACAATATATATCACATAACTATGCAACGATGCATAGATTATGTGATTAACCATATTTTCAATTACATTTCACCTTACATATTATTTCTATATTTAGTCTTAGTAATAACAATGCAAAATGCTACTTTTAAGGAATAAGTACATGTAAACCCTTAATTTTGGCCCTAAATAAGTTCAGTCTAAATTAAAAAGGTCAAGTCACATTCAATCCAATTTTAAGAAGCTTTCATTGAGCCCAATCCGATTTTAAAAGCTTGAATTAAGTTTGGTCCGATTTTAAAATTAAATTTGAGCCGATTTTTAAAATGTAAACTAACTCGGTTCGGTTTGACATGCCAAATTAGATATGACCTATGCTCATATCAAATTGGACATGCCAAATTCAATATGATCCCGTAATTCTGGCTTAATTCAGTGTCTTAATCAGGTGTAAACTTGAATAAGTTAAAGGATTTAAGGCAATTAGAAATTCTTAACCTGAAGGAAACTTAATTAAAACCCTAATATTGCCTATAAATACAAAGGGGCAATAGTAGCTGGGGAGAGCTTGGAGTGATTAGCAGCCACAAGCAATTAAAAGGGAGCCACTTTGAGCAATCAAAAAGCCATCTTTAGTGATCAGCAGCAACAAAAATTATCAGAGAAGCACAGAAGCAGTAGCCATTAAAGCAATGATTCAGAAATGAAACCGAGAGCAATCCAGTAGCCAAATATTGTGGGAATCAACAAATAATCTTCAGCTTATTTGGACAGTAGCCAAAAACCCAATTGACCCAAGCTTCTCAACAAATCAACAGTAAGCGTGGTTCAATAAAAATACTTTGGTGGAGCCAACAACGTAGGTACGACCTTCATAAACCAAATCTGTTATTTAATTCAATACAGTGTCATCTTCATTTAATTTATTGTGTTTTGATTTATTGTCTTTAATCCAAAACCTTAATTTATATTAAAAACCCTAATTGCATGTTAATTTTATAATTTAAAACCCTAATTTTGTATATTAACTTTAGTTTTAAGATAAAATGCTAATTGTATTGAAGAACCATAACTTTCCATGTTAAATCCTTTTGATTATACCTTAATTTATTATTATTTGTGTGATGATAAACTATATGTTTGGATTATTTTATTTTGTTATGGATGGTTAAATTGTATTTATTTTGGCATTTAGATTTTAAGATGTAAAAGACATGTTTCTATTTCATGGGTACTTTGTTTATTTTAATTATTTATTTTAATTTTAAGAATTTCAGGACTATGGTAAGGGATATGTTTTCACTAATTGATGGGTGTCTTATTTTATTTATTTATATAGATATTGGGACATTGTAAGGGCATGTTTTCATCTTTGTATGGGTGCCCATTTTATTTGTTTGTTTGTTTATTTTATAATATGATGATTATTTATTTTTTACCATTGCATGCAGTATGAATAATATTATAATAATGTAAGAATTTAATAATATTTAGACCTGAAAAGAAGGATGGTTCCAATGAACCAGGCGTTATAGGGGTGCTGGGTCATTCTTACCTTCCTCATACGTACCCAACTTTTCAAACCCTTAGAAATCAAGTTATTCACCCCTTTCTATCTTTCCAATCCATCCGGGTAGCGACTCCAATTCTTCAGATTTAGGGCCGTATTTTTTAAGACTCAGAGCCTAACAGTTCTAAGGTTGCAATAATCATTCCACCAAGAGTGAGATCAAAAATCCCCGCTTACAGAACATTCTTTAAAGTACACTAAAATGATCAATGTCATTCATGTAAATTTAATTTAAAAGTTACCAAAGTATATGCTAACCTTATATAACTCTAGAATCATGACAAAAGCTCCCTCCAAGCCTTATTTTTCATAAACCCTAATGCTTCCACTTGGGCCACTTTGGCCTAAACACAAAGAAACCACACAATAAACAAAATTATTCAGTTAAAATCACTTTCATGCTTACTTTATATCAAACTACCATTATTTTTACAATTTCCATCCAAAATCCAGCCAAAACCCTAATTTCACTGCTTACTAACTTATTTAAACTTCAACATATCAAATTCATTTCCATCATTCAACTATAAAATCATCATTTATATGTCAAAACTACATTAAAATAACCCATTGCAACAATTAAAAATACATTCTCCAAAAATCCTAAATTCACATACTCATCTCATAAACCCTAATTCCGCCATAACCAACTCATCTTCAATATCTAATCATAAATTCATAATATTCATATAAAATAACTTCAAAATAACTCATTATAACAATTATCACAACCTCCATCAAAAATCCAATTTCCAAATAAATTAAAAAAAAACTTACTTAAATTCAATGAAAACTTACCTAATTCTCAATTAAATTTTAAAATCACCTTAAATCCTTTGAAATCTCTATGAAATTTGGTGTGTTGATGAAGCAAAAATCTTCTCTCTCTCCCTCTCAAATTCGGCCTCCCATGGTGAAAGAAGAAGAAGATAAAAACTTTTTAATATTTCTCTTCATGTCCATTCATATATATTAATTATTTATTTATTTAATTAAATATTTAATTATTTTATTTTTCTCTCTGTAATTTCCATCCACATACTTTATTATTCCTTTGACTTCCTTTTTTTCTATTTTTATTATCATCTTTCATCCATAATTATATATATATTTATATTTCATGTATATTTATTGTATATGTTATATATATTTTTCTGTATATATATATATGCAATATATATTTTATGAGTACATTATGTATACAATATGTATATTTTTTATATATATTATGTATATATCTTATATTTCTCTCTTTCAATATACTTAATTAATTCTCTCTATTAATTATTCCAATATATACTAAAAAGGTGGATATTACATAAAATAAAAATATGAGTTACAAATAAAAATAAAATAACTAAAGGATTTTTAAGTGAACATGAGTTACATATAGCAAAAGTCACAATATTGCTCATATATGTGTGGTCTTATAAATTTTAATATGGTATGAGAACTTCATATTCAAATGGATCGGATCCCCTGATTCATGTTCATGTTTTTTGTTGTTGGACTGATGATAATGTAAATCTAAAGTTTTAAAAAAACATAATAGAAATAACATAATAATATTTTAGAAATAATATAAGATTATTTTAGAAATATCAAAATTTTATTACTATTTTCTAAAACTATTAATATAATATTTTGATTATTTTCCATATTTTGATGTTTATTTTTTTATCTTAATTTTTTAAAAAACCAATAAAGCAAAAGGAAAAACTATAAAAATATCAAACTTAAAAGAATTTATTGCAGTGGAGCTGTGAACAAAAATCAAAGCATGATATTCAAGAATTTTATTAAACAATTGTAAAAATAAAAGTATTGCAAGCCAACATCTAAATTAAATCTTAGTAGAAATCTAACAAAATTTTAAAGTCTTGTATGTCAAATTTAACAGTTCATGTTATACGTTATATTAATCTAACAAATTTTTAAAGTCTTATAATATGTAAATCAATAAAGAAACATTAAAAAAAAATCAATCAAATTGATGAATATATGAGAGAAAAAATAAAGAAAAAATATAGGATAAATAAATTGTAAAATAATAAATTTGTATAAATTAAAAAGAATAAATAAGATTGTTTTACCTCTTTCTTGATTGAAGTTATTTAACAGTAGCCATCCAAATTTGATGGTTTCTTTGGATGATTATGATTCACGTTAAATTCTATTGTGAATAAGTAATAATATTTATATTATACTAGTCGAATGCCCGCGCATCGATTTTCTATCGTGTAACAAAATTTTAATTATATATAATATTTTATATTTACATATTAATAATTTATTAAATATATAATATTTTATCTTCATATGTTAATAATTTTAATTAATAAATTTTAAATTTAATATAATTAAAAATTATTATTATAGTTATAGAAAATTACATTGAAATATGATCTAACTTTTTATCTTTATATAATAATAATTTTATATAATAAATTCAAAGACACAAATAATATGTAAAGTAAAGATATAAATTAATATACTATATAATATTTCTGTATTATATATAAATATTACGTGATAATCTATTTTTTATTTATTTTTAAATTTTGATCAATAAATTTTTAACAATTTTTTTATATGTAAGATATTTTATCATAATATATTAATAATTAATTAAATATATAATCTTTTATTTTCACACATATTAATAGTTTCAGTTAAAATATTTATTAATAATTTACTAAATATATAAACTTTGATCTTTATATATTAATATTTTCAGTTATTAAATTTATATTAATAATCTATTAAATACACTAATTAATAAATTAAGTTAAAATAGTATTAATAATTTATTAAATACATAATCTTTTATATTCATATATTAATAAGTTATTTTACTAAATGCAATAAATATTATTTTTTATATAATGTATATACGTATTTTATGGCACCATATAATGCTTTCATTTTTTGTTTACTGTGAATGTCAAAAATCATATATTTTATTGTTCAATTTTAAAATTTTTAAAATTTATATATTAATTATTATTATAAATAAATTATTTAATTTAAAATTAATTTATTATGAATATTAAGAGTTATATATTTTTTAACTTTTTAAATTTCTAAAAAAATATAAATATATTATTAAATTATATTAATGTGTAATTAATTTATAAAATATTAAAAATCACAAATATAATTTATTAAATTTTAAATTTTAAATTTTATATAAATTATTAAAATTAATTAATTAATTAAAAAATGGATTAGCCAGATGATATGGCAACTTTAATTTATAATAAATTTATTATGAATATTAAGAGTCGTATATATTTTTTTAACTTTTTAAATTTTTTAAAAAATATAAATATATTATTAAATTATATTAATATGTAATTAATTTATAAAACATTAAAAGTCATAAATATAATATATTAATTATTAAATTTTAAATTTTATATTAACTATTGAAATTATATAAAAATTAATAAAAAAAAGAAAAAAAATATAAATTAGTCATTTTTAAAATTTGATGATATGACAATCTTAATTTATAATTAATTTATTATGAATATTAAAAGTCATATTTTTTTTACCTTTTCAAAATTTTAAAAAATATCAAACAATCAATATTATTAAATTATATTAATAAGTAATTAATTAATAAAAAAATTTAAAATAAAAATATAATTTAGCTAATTAATATTATTAAATTATATTAATGTGTAATTATTTATTAGAGAAAGATTAAAAGATAGATACATTTTATTAATTTTTAAATTTTAAATTTTTCTAAATTATTAAAATTAAATAAAAATTTAATTTAGAAAGAAAAAAAATGTGAAGTAGCCATTTGTAAAAAATAATGAGGTGACAACCTTAAAACAATTTTATTTGCATTGGCTTTTATATAATAATAATATAGATATACTGAGCAGGTATTGTTAATAAATAGTCAAATACTAAAGTTCAACGTTCATAGTAAAAAAGTTACTACATATAGTAAGATATTGCTAAAAAAAGTAGTATATATATATAATAGAATGTTGTTAATAAATATTTACTTTTTTTTTTGAAAATTTAAACCGCAAATCAAACACCCTCTTAGATGGATCCAGCAATAGTTCAAGAACTAGCCTAAACGTCTGAAATCACATTTAATCGGATCGCTTGACTTGGTGCTATTATTCATATCATCATGTAAAATATTCAAAATAAAGTCCGGTGGAGTATTAACCCACTCTTTACAGTCAGACATGGAACTAGCTGCTCGAGCCAGACTATGAGCACACTGGTTCGCTGACCGTTTTACAAATTTCACTTGAAGTGAATCAAAACATAAAAGAAACTGCTTACATTCCACAACTAAACTACCAAAATAAGAGCAATCCTCCCTATTAGAATTAATTGCCTGCACAACTTGCAAACAATCCGATTCTAAAATAATTTGCTCGCTTCCAAAATATGCTTTCAGCCATGATAATGCCTCTCTAACCCCCATTGTTTCCGCTAAAAGAGCATTGTAAACTGTACCCATAGGTTTCGACATACACCGAATCATAACTCCATGTTCATTCCTCACAACACAACCTACCATTGCCATACCTGTTTCCTCAGCAAATGCAGCATCAACGTTGCATTTTAGAAACCCACAACATGGTCTTTGCCAATGTGTCACAAACACGTGACTTGGCTTTTTTGATTTGGCCTGAACCACCTGCACACTTCTCCATTCATCAACCCATCTACCCGCACATATTACCACCTGTTCAGGAGTACTTCTCTTTTGTTTCCATATCACTTCATTTCTATTGTTCCAAAGCAACATAAGAACGGCACAACAATTTAAAAAATTAAATTGATGCTGACCTTTCCTTAACTCATCAAACCAAACATATATATTATCACAACAATTAGGCATCCGAAACCGTACCAGTTGCCACACTTGCATTGCAAACCTGCATGTAAAAAATAAATGGGTTAGTGATTCACCTCCTTTAGCACACACTGGACAGTCCCCATCAACATCAATGTGTCTCCATTGAAGCTCCTCCCTAATTGGTAACAAATTGCTTAAAAGTCTCCACATGAAATTTTTAAGCTTTGGAGGGCCCTCCTGTCTCCATAACCAATCAAAAAGAACAGTATGTGAGACAACATGATTAGCCTGCACCAAGACTGCATAACCACTTTTAACAGTGTAATTGCCATTTTGCTCATACCACCAAAACCACCCATCATCATTTAGTCCTCGCTTTACTGGTACTTCCTTTATTTGATGGATTTCAGCATCACTGAACATTTGATGGAGCACCTGATCATCCCACTCCCTTGTACCAGGAACAAACAAATCCGCCACAACTACTTCCTCAATACCTGTATTATTCAGACTCTGAATTCGTGAATTTGTAATAGATGGCAGCCACGGATCCGTAAAAACATTCACTGTATCTCCATTCCCAACTCTCCTCAAACATCCAAGTTCTAGTACTACTTTAGCTTCAATAATGGACTTCCATATATAACTGGGATTAGAACCAAGTTCAGCATTCCAGAAATCTGAACTTGGATAATACCTTGCTTTGTACAATTGTGATTCCAGAATGTTGTTAATAAATATATACTAAAGAATAATATAGAAAAAAAATTTACAACACCTTAAAATGAGGTGAATTATATGAAAAAATCAGGGTTTTTAACCCTTCCCTAAGTTTATAAAACTTTGTCCTTCAATTAACCCTCTTTCCAAACACATCAATTATTCTCTCCACCATTCTTTTACCATGCCCACCCCTCCTTTACCCGCTTCCCAAATAAAGTGTTACAAGGGACCTTTGACAGTAGAAATATGATCTACATTAAACTTGAAAAAGGAGAGAACTCACTCTTTATCTCTTTTGAGCAGAATTGGAGATTTTGGGAAAGAGAGAGAGGCCACCAAGGATAAAGCTATCTCCATTGATTTTAAAGCCCTTTTTTTATCAACAATATCATTTTCAAGCTAAAGTTTGATAGTTTTTATTTATAATTTTAATTTCTTTGTTTATCTTATTGTTTTTATAATTTGGTTGATGGATTCTTTGTTTAGATTGTTTAACTCCATTGTTATTTTATTTTTTTTAGTTATGGATAACTAATCTTCTTATTGGATTATGTGGATTTGGATTTGGAACTATAAGTATTTAATTAAATTCATTAATTTCTTTATATTGTGTTTTATTGTTCTTAGAATTAATGCTAGTAATTAATTAGCTACCAATTACTTGATTTAAGAAATTGTGCAACAAGGGAGAGTTGAATGCAATTTTAGATAAGTTTAATTGTATTTATTTAGTTAATATGCTGAAGTGACATTGATTTGATTGTAAAACTGATGTATTAAGAGCATTCTCTCAATTACTCAAATTTTCTTTATTATACCTAATTTTTTATGGTATCAGAGTAAGCAAGTGCCTCTAATTTCTCTATTAATTCATAAACGATGACCAAAATCTTTTCCCATTTTTTATCTGCAATTGATTTGATTTCATTTTTCAATGGTAGAAGGTAAAAATAGCATTAACCATTCCAGTCGCACCAAAGAAGGAAATAACAATGCTGACACATTTCTTCTACAAAACTTAGATAATCCTAGTATGAATCCTGTAAGTGCTCCTCTTACTTGTACAAATTATCTCGCGTGGAGTATATTTATGCTAATAGAATTGAAGGCAAAAGACAAATTAGGGTTTGTAAATGGTAAATATCCTATGCTTTCTATTGATTCTTCAATGTTTAAGAAGCGGCAAAGAGTTGATAGTATTGTCACATTGTGGATTCTAAGTTCAATTTGAAAGACATAGTTGATGCTTTCTTATGCACCACTACTGCGAAGGATCTCTGGAAGGAATTGCAATAGAGATTTGGGGAGAGTAACGGACCATTGCTCTACCAAATTAAAAGAGAAATCAATTCTTTTACTCAGAAAGGCACACTTGTAATAGTGTACTTCACAAAACCTAAGAAGTTGTGGGATGAATTAGGATGTTTAAGACCAACACTGACCCGTACATGTGGTGCCTCAAAGGTAATTGTTGAAAGTGATAACGATGACAATTCAATTTCATATAGGGCTGGATGATAATTATAATCATATGAAAATCAAATGTTGCTTATGGATACATTCTTAAACATTAATAAAGCATATGGTGCTATAAGTAGAAAAGTAGTGAGAGGTTAACAGTTTTGTTAATATTGGAGAACATGTGATTACAATAGTGGCTAAAGCAGGATTTACTCATAAGGATACTAGGAATGGTAAAAGTCAAATCAATAAGTGAGATAACATTAGGAAAGAGGATAGATTCTACACTCATTGCAATATTAAGGGGCATATGAAAGAAAATTATTTTAAGATAAATGGATACCCATACTGGTTTCGTGAGCTCCAACTGAAGAAAGAAAAGCAACAAAGTTCATTTTCTACTCATTTTTCTGATACCTCATTGGAAGATTTCACAAACGAGTCAAGAAACGGTAAATGCACACAGGAGAGGGCCTAAGAAAAGACCTAGCAGGGATGATACAACTGGAGATAGCTAAATGCATGAAAGGGAAGGTGATCAATGAGACAGGCTGTGTCAGTTCCTCTAGTTTAGTAGGTATAATTTCTAGTGCAAATCCTTTTAATTTGGTAGTTAAGAATAAAGGAACTTGGGTGATTAACATGAGAGCCACAACTCATATGTGTTCTAACAGTATTATTTTGATATATCTAAATATTTGAAAGACTCCATTCTTGTTTTTCTTTCTGATGGAACAACTAAGCCTATTCATCATATAGGCAATATAATATTACATCATAATCATACTTTGAAAAATGTACTTCATATACCAACTTTCAGATACAATCTTTTATCCATTAGCCAACTTTCAAAGGAATCTAATATTTTTGTCATATTTTTCCCCGATCATTGCCTTTTATAGGACCTCTTGACTAAAGAAGACATTGCAATTAGCAAAATGCAAGGTGGCTTATGTGGATTGAATAGTAATTCTTTTCTCTTTAGTGATATAAATAAGAAAAATGTTTGTATTACAATTGATGCAAATAAGTCTAGTAATGATGTCAAGTCTTGTAACGATGTCCAAATTGCAAAAATAATGTTTATTTTCGTTTTTCCAAACTTTGGCATGCTAGGCTAGGACATACATCAACATCAAAAATTTTGCACATTCCATATATTAACTTTAAGCATGATGATTAAGTGTGTGAAAAATGTCCTTTGGCAAAACAATAAAGACTTCCATTTCATAAAAACCAAATCTCTACTACCTGTATTTTTTAGTTGATCATGTGTATTTGCGTAGACCATACAAAGTTAAAACATTAACCAGTGCCCACTATGTTCTTACAATTGTTGAGGACTTTAGTAGAGCGACTTGGACTTACTTACTCCATGATAAAACTAAAGTTTATGAAACTTTATCCAACTTCTTTCAATTAAAACATACCTAGTTTTGATTTTAACCTTTTTTTAATTTAACTTTTAACAAAAATGTCAAAAAAAATAAAAAAAATCAAATTTATCATATTTTTAAAATATGCTCAAATTTACAAGAATTTATGATTAGTTTATCAAAATACCAAATTTGCATGGTTTATTATGAGTTTATAAATTTACATTATTTATTATGAATTTATTATAAAATGACTAAAATAACTCTGATAAAAATAAAAAAAAATCTTATAAAAAATGGTGAAGGGTGTAATTTTCTCTTTAGCCAAAGCGGTACGACTCGTACATATACACACCAACACCAAGATTTGGCAGTCAATGAAAATTTTAAAAGTTCAAAAAAACTAAAAGTGAAATACTTTCAAAACTCAACCAGCTTTCTCTTTGAAATCTGAATATCTTTTGGCATCTGAATCGAGTATAGAGGATTTTTTAGTTTATCGACAAATCTCAGCTGCACCATCTCCAGCTCTTTGTACCCATCTCTCTCTCTCTGATTTTTTTTCTTTTCTTAGTGTGGATTTTAATTTGTACACAATTGAGCTCCTATTAAAATATTTTCTGGGTAATCTTAACTCATCCTTAATTGTATTGGGTAATTGAGAGAATTAATATTTGTAACACTGTCAAGCAATGACCCAATTGGAATCATTTTCTGAGTTTCCAATTTTTTTCTTCTTCCTGATGGGAAGGAACCAAGATAAATTCTTCCACACTTGAATGAATCTATAAGGAGTGACAACTAAGTAAAAATTTAGCAAACAAATATTGTAAAATTTGCTCTAAGATGCACAAAATCAATCACACATAGATACATAAAATTTTTAACTTGGAAAACTCCTTCAATATAGGGTTGGCAATGAGGCGGGGAATCCCCGCTTCCTACTGGGATTTGCCCCGAATGGAGCGTGGATTTCCCGCCAACTTTCCCCGCGAGGACAAGGACGGGGAAAGTTCCCTCCCCGTTAGGTGAGGCAAGGCATGGCGTGGACGGGGAATATACTCCCCGCCCTGCAGGGATTCCTGTATCCGCTTTCGCGGGGACCCGATATAATATAATATGTATATTAAAATATATAATATAAAGTATATTTATATATTACAATATATATATTATATTTTCATAATATAATATATAATATATATTAAATATTTATATAATATATTAAATATTATTTATGTCATATTTTAATTATTTGTACATGTAAAATAAATTTAACTTGATATATTTTATTTTATTTTTTAAAATTTATTGTATATAAAAATTAAATAATTATCTTATATAATTATTATAAATTATTAATTTTTTATACTTTTAAATTTTAATTTTTTTTAAAAAAATGATATAAATTCGCCACGGGAATCCTAGTGGGGGCGGAGATTCCCGCAGGGATGAGGGCAAATATGCTCCCGTTTGTGGGACGGGGATCCCCGTGGGGATTTCCCATCTTGGCGGGGATGGGGATGGGGAATGTCCCCTCTCCCCCGCCCCACCCCGTTGCCAACTCTATTTCAATGTGAAGAATAAAAATTACGGGACCTCTCTTGATCCAAGTAAAAAAGCTCCACTATCAAAATTGATATTTGCAGTAACTATAAGCTATTATAATAACCCTCAAGTAAACTATTAAAACTAAATCAACCAAATAATAAGAAATGAATAAGGGAATGGAGAAATATCATAAAAATACTATTGTTCATGCAAATGGATGAGCTCTAGTTGTTCAAATCCGATATTCATCGTCCAGATTAAAGAACAATTAATCATGAGCATGCTTACCAAATTTCAACCTAATCGGACCATAAATGATTGTCCGAACATCAGAGAAAGCCAAATTGGTCACTGTTGCAAGGAAACATATGAACAGTAAACTTCGAACCACAAATACCAAAAATTCAGCCGTCCAAAACCAATCTCTACCGTTCAGAATGAAGAAAAATGGGTGCTATAAATCCTGACCAAATTTCAACCTGATCGAACACGGATTTTCATCCATCGCCTAAAAATGAGACTGGTCTGGGGTGAATTTTTCAGCAGAAAATTTTTTTCCTCTGTCCCTTTTATTCTCTTTCTCTTTTAGTGGCTGAAAAATAAAATGTCTCTCACATGCAACTTAGGGTTATACTAGTATATATGTGTATATATATACTAAAACATTAATAGCTCTAATTGGTTAAAAGAAGTGGGATCAAACATGGGTTTTCCACATAGAAGGAAGCCCAAGAGTTTGCCAAACCGGCAATCATATGAAATGTCTCAAACTTTACTTTTGGTAAAGCCTTTGTGCACATATCAGAACTATTACCATCAGTGTGTGTCTTCTCAATTTCAAGTTGCTTAAAATAAAAAAACATCACGAATCCAATGATACATTATATCTATGTGTTTGGATCTACCATGAAAAGTAGGATTCTTACCAAGATAAATAGCACTCTGACTATCACAAAATATGACATATTTCTTTTGTTTAAATCCTTCTTCATCTAAAGCAATTCTTAACATGCTTTAGTTACTGCAATGAACTCAGCTTGTGAAGTGGACAATGCAATACATTTTTGTAATCTAGATTGCCATGCCACAACTCTACATGCAAAAGTAATCAAATACCCAGAAGTAGGCTTTGTGAATTTGTATCCTCTTCCAAATCAAAATTTGTATAACTACTAAGAATAGGCTTCTCAATCTCAAAACACAACTTCAAACTAGCAGTTCCACGAAGATATCTCAAAATCCATTTCACAATATTTTAATGCTCTTTTCCTGGATTAGATAGAAATCTACTAATAATACCAACTCCATGAGCTATATCTGGCCTAGTACAAACCATAACATACATCAAGCTACCTACTTCATATGCATAAGGAATTTTCTGCATGTATTATTTTTCTTGCCCACTAGAAAGAGATTGTTTAACACTCAATCTAAAAGACATGACAAGAGGTGTATTTATAGGTTTAGTTTTAGTCATATTAAATCCATGCAGTACTTTCTCAATGTATATTTCTTGAGATAGCCATAACTTCTTAATTTCCTATCACGAATGATCCTCAAGCCAAGAATGTGATTTGTTGGCCCTAAATCTTTTATTGCAAAAGATTTGCTTAGCTCTTTCTTCAAGCTATTAATTTTAAAAGCACTAGAACCCACAAAGAGCATATCATCAATATATAACAGCAGGATGATAAAATCACTATCAAAAAAATCTCTGCACAAAAACATAATGATCAGAAGTAGTCTTCTTATAGCGTTGTTGAACCATAATTGACTCAAACTCTTTATAACATTGCCTAGGTGCTTGTTTCAGCTGATACAAACTCTTTCTTAGTTTACAGATATAATTTTCTTTTCCTTTCACTAAAAAACCTTCAGGTTATTCCACGTAGATTTCCTTCCTAAATTTACCATCAATGTCCATGTAGATTTTTAATTTTAGCCATATTAGATTTCCACGTAGATCTCCCTGTCAATGTCTGACCAAACCCTTGGCAATTCCAAACCAAACAACTCATAACAGTTAAAATTAGAGGTGTCACTAACAAATCTCAGCCTTGAACAGAATCAAGAGAGTAATCAAAGAAATACTAAACCAAGACACCCAAATTCATCAATGTATGAATACTAATAGCTGTTGAGATTGTTGAACAATCAAACTCTATTTTGACCATTGACAATCAAATTGATAAAGAGCTAATGATTTCAAACAAGTCTGATTTGCAGAGTTAGAAACCAAGCGCCTTTGTGCGACTGCCCGAATTATCAAGCGACTGCACCAATGCAACATAAGCACTAAATTGAACTGACATAGAGATTTACTAAGCAAAAAACCGAACGGACATATAGAGTGTCAAGCTAAGCAAATACTGAAGTTGCAGAGAACCAAACTGTCTAGCTAAAAGCAGCCCGAACAGCTAAAGAGGGCAGCACATATGGAACAACCGAGCTAAGTAAGTAGTACAACTCTATATTGAGCTAGATGAGCCAACTACAGCCAACTGAGCTAAGTCCATAATCTCCACAGAAGAGTTCGTGTTATCAATGAGCGGTGAAGTTAGGACGCCTGGTGGGTGTGCAACGGTACGTAAGCACAGAGCGACCGCACCAAATCAAGGTAAAAATTTATAAACTCGTAGAAATGATAGCGGTCCCAGTTAGCGATGTAGTCAGGATGCCAGAACTCACACATAAAAAAGACCTAAAAATCTAAAAAGAATAGAAGAGATAGCGGTCAGCTCTTGCGGTGCTTCCTCGACGTTCAAAACCTTATTCAACTGCCCAGAAGAATCGAGCGACTGCACAAGTTATACAGATTTGAATCTTAGCGCCAAATACCTCAGACAAATGATAATCAAACACGTGGATGAAAAATTTTGAATTCAACGGTAACTTTGTGCCGAGTAATCGAACACCAAGATTGGCGACCGCACGACACAAAAGTATAGGCAAGTTGGATTCTATCAGATAATAAAATTCAACCGTTGAAACTAGCAGTTACACAGAGATTTTAAATCAAGCTACCGTACGCCGAGCCGAGTAACCGTACGCCGAGCTTCAGCCACCAAATTAGTGGAAGACAAGCACTAAACATGTGAAAACCTCAAATGGCTAGTTTAAGCCAAATAGCTATAAATACCATATTAAACTTTATTTTTATAGTTAGAGAATACTTTGATTGTTATTTTAAGTTTATTGAATAATATTTTTCATTATCTTGTCTAAAGATCAAAATCTAAAATCTTGGAGTGTTGGGTGTGAGCATTAAACACTATTAAAAGTTTGAGTGTGAGCTTAGAAATACTTAGGTTGTGAGAGTGAGCCTGAAAAAACTCTTGTAAGGGTTGTAAGGATTGATCTCAAACCATTGTAATAATTCGGTGTGAGCTAGTGAAAATACCAAATTAGAGTTAAGCTTGCAAAAAAAACTAAAGATTACTGGAATCTTAACAAGTTGTTAAGGAATTAGATGTAGAATTGAGGTAAATCGGAACCATTATAACTCTTTTTGTTCTTTTTTCTCTACTCTACTCAATCTTCATCTCTTGTTTTTGAATTTTAAATTTACCATCAATCTTTATACCAATCAATTCACCTCCCCTCTTAGTTGCTAATTTGGGATAACAATTGGTACCAAGGCTAGTAAATTTCTTTAAACTTAATTATGAAATTTGATCCAAAATAACAGCCATTCAACCAACAAATACCCTTATACATGAAAACCTAAATTTATCCCTTATATCCTTTTTTTATGGAATGGATTATTCTTATTGGAAACACAAGATGTGCTTGTTCCTAGACAGTGAAGGGATTGAGCTTTAGAAATTTGTTAAAAATGAGTGAAAACCTCTCACTCATGAAGTTGATGGTGTCGAAGTTCCTCTTCCTAAATCACAATGGTCAAGTACCAATGTGAGAGATCAGTTCAAGAACAATAGGGTAGCTTCTATCTTGATAAATTCAATATCAAGAGAAGAAGGTGGGAGAATCCAACATCACACTTGTGCACATTTTATTTAGAAAACTCTTGAGAACAATCATGAGGGTACTACCGAAGTGAGGTTCACCAAGAAACAAATGCATATACATGAGTATGAGTTATTCAAGATGAAGCCCAACGAAAATGTCACCGACATGACAAATCACTTACTTGCCATTGTCAATGAATTAAAGAAGTATGACAAGATATATGATCAAGGTGATGCCAATAGCAAAATCTTGAGAGCTCTTAGAGCAAAAAAGAACTTAGTCTAAAGTTTCTTCAATTGAAGAAGTCCATGACCTTAGCTCTTTGAGAGCTGATGAACTAGTTGGAAAATTGCTCACCTTTGAATTGCACACCGAAAGAGAAGAAGAACAAGGTGAAAAGGATAAGAGAAAAGCAATAGCTCTCAAAGATATCAAAAAAGTTGAGACCTTAAGTGATGAAGATAGTGACAATGAAGAAAAATTGGCTATGCTTTCCAAAAGCATAAGTGATTGGAAGAGAAAGAGAAGACTACAAGCTAACAAAGGTACATTTTCTAAATCCTCCTTTAAAGATAAAGATAAAAAGGATGAAGTGAAATGTTATGAATGTGGCAAATCCAGTCACATCAAGTCGGATTGCTTCAAATTAAAAAATAAAAAGAAGTGGGATAAGAAAAAGAAGAGATCACTCAATGATAAATGGGATGATGATTCCTCAAGTGAAGAAGAAGAGAAAAAAGAGAAAGAAATTACAAATCTATGTCTCATGGATATTGAAGATAATAACAGCTCTAATGAGGTAAGTATTCCATCTTAAACTTCATTGTATATGATGATGATGTTGATGATGCTTTAGATGAAAATGTTTTGATTGAACATATGAAACTTAGAGTTGAAAAGTATTTCTCTAAGATGAAATTTTATAAAAATAAATGTTATAAGTTAGAAAATGATTTTGTGTCTTTGAAAAATTCTACATTAGAATTGAAGACCTCAAATGAAAATTTATTGAAATCAATTAATGAAATAACTAAAAATTCACATAGCTTAGAAAATGTGATTAAGAAAAATAAAATATTGAAGGATGAAATAAATGAGTTAAAAGAATCAATTTTAAATTTCACAAGGAAAAAGAGGCCTTAGATACATTGATCAATAATCAAAGACCACCCTCCTTAAAACATGGCTTAGGGTTCATTAGTTCATCTAACACTTCATCTGATGCACTAATATTTTTTAGAGCTTTTACAACACAAACATCTAGTGTTGATATTGTGAAAAACACTAATGCACAAACCAAACCTAAAAATTCTAAAAGAATTACATTGAGTTCACAAGGCTCTAGAACTAAAGTTTTAAGAGCAAATCATGAATTCATGTATACAAGGCATATACATAAACACAAAAATGTACAAAAGCAATCTCATTCAACACACACTTGCAATTGTGTGCATGGTTCATTGAATCTCAATAGGAAATTGCATACGTATAGAACCTTATTTTAATGCACTTATTATATTAAATTTGAACACAAGAGCATATTTTGCTGTATTAGGAAGGCTCATCTCAAGTTAGAGATCCTTCTACTACTAACCCTTAAGGACCCAACTTCATTTGGGTACCTAAAAAAATATGAACATTGTTATTTTGTAGGTATGCCTAAAATCCACTATCAATGAAAATGATTGGCTTGTGGATAGTGGATGCTCAAGACATATGACGGGTAATGCAAAGCTTTTTACAATACTCACTTACAAGCATGGAGGTAATGTTACTTTTGAAAATAATGCTAAAGGTAAAATAACTGGCATTGGTTCCTTTGGCATACTTGGTAGGAATATGATTGAAAATATTTGTCTTGATGATGGATTGAAATATAATTTATTTAGTGTGAGTCAATTGTGTGATAAATGATATGATGTAAATTTTGACTCTAAAGGATGCAAAGTTACCAATTCAAATGGTAAACTTGTATTCAAAGGAGTTATAATTGGCATTATATATAAAATTGACTTTCATTCCAATAATGTTTTTGAATACTTGATTACTATAAGTAATGATATTTGGCTATGGCATAGAAGACTAGGACATGCTAGTATGGATCACTTACAATGCATTAATAAAGAAGAACTAGTTGATGGTCTTTCTAAAGTAAAATTTAATAAAGATAGGACTTGTAAACCTTGTCAATTTGGTAAGCAAAATAAAAGTTCATTCAAATCTAAAAATATTGTAAGCACTTCTAAACCATTAGAGCTCATTCATTTAGATTTGTTTAGACCAAATAGAGTTACTGGCTTAGGTAGCAAATTATATGTATTTGTACTTGTTGATAATTACTCAAGGTTTACATGGGTTAATTTTTTAGCTCAAAAGAATGAAGCTTTCAATTATTTTAAAATATTTGCAAAAAGAGTTTAAAATAAAAAAGGTTATGTAATCACATCTATTAGAAGTGATCATGGCAAAGAATTTGAAAATGAGAACTTTGAAAATTTTTGCAATGAGTTTGGTATTTCACACAACTTTTCAGCTCTAAGAATACCACAACAAAATGATATGGTTAAAAGAAAAAATAGAACGTTAATTGAAATGGATAGGACAATGCTTAATGAGTATGAGTTACTATCTTACTTTTGGGTGGAAGCCGTAAATGCCGCATGTTATATTTCAAATTGTGTTTACAAAGGCTTTTGATAAACAAAACTTCTTATGAGCTATAGAATGAAAGAATGTTCAAAATTTTATACCTTAGAGCGTTTGGATATAAATACTTTATATTAAATACCAAGGAAAATCTTAGAAATTCTCATCCAAATTGAATGAAAGCATATTTTTAAGATATTCATCATCTAGCAAAGTATATAGAGTATTTAATAAAAGAACACTAGTAGTTCAAGAATCAATGCATGTTATTTTTTATAAATTCTCTAAACTTTATCAAAGGAAAGGTAGTGTTCTTAATGATTTTATAGGTACATTTGAACAATAAGAAATAATTAATGTTATAAAGAGTAATCATGATAAACAAGAAGAAGAGCCTTAAGAGCTATCCAAAGATTGGTAATACAAGAAGGATCATCCAAAAGAACTAATCATTTGTGACACCTTAAAGGGAGTAACTACTATATCTCAATCTAAATACTTGAATGCTAAAATTTCTTTTGTTTCTCAAATTGAGCCAAGGACCATTGAAAAGGCTCTTAGTAATAAGTGTTGGGTGATTGCTATGCAAGATGAACTCAACCAATTTGATAGAAACAAAGTATGAAAACTTGTTCCTCAACCTAAAGCTTATCCAATTGTAGGATGTAAATGGGTGTATAGGAATAAGCTTGATGAAAATGGTCTCATCACTATAAACAAGGATAGATTGGTAGCCAAGGGCTATAACTAAGAGGAAGACATTTATTGTGATGAGACATTTGCTCCCGTTGCTAGATTAGAAACCATTAGAATATTGCTTGCATTTGCATGTCATATGAATTTTAAACTTTTTTAAATGGATGTTAAAAGTGCATTTCTAAATGGGTTTATAAATGAGGAAGTTTATGTTGAACAACCTCTCGGTTTTGAAGATTATAAATTTTCAAATCATATTTTTAAACTTAAAAAAGCACTATATGGATTGAAACAAGCTCCAAGAGCTTGGTATGATAGACTTAGTAAAAAATTGCTTTAAAATGGATTTTTAAAAGGAAAAATTGACAACTCTTTTTGTTAAAAAGAAAATGCATAACATTGTGTAAATTTAAGTTGATGACATTATATTTGGTGTTACAAATGAATCTTTCTGCAAAGAATTTGCTTCATGTATGACTAAAAAATTTGAAATGAGCATGATAGGTGAACTCAAATTATTCCTTGGACTACAAATCAAGCAATGTAAAGATAAAATCTTCATCAACCAATCCATGTACACAAAAAAACTCGTAAAGAAGTTTGGAATGGACGATTGCAAATCAAGTAAGACTCCGATGAGCACATCCTTGAAACTTGACAAAGATGAAAGTGGTAAGGTAGTAGATGAAAAAAAATATTGAGGTATTATCGGATCACTACTTTACTTAACTGCCTCTAGACTGGATATAATGTATAGTGTATGTTTGTGTGCTAGAATTCAATTTTATCCTAGGGAATCACATTTAAATGAAACTAAAAGAATTTTAAAATGCTTGAGTGGTATATTGCATTTAAGTCTATGGTATCCTAGACATGTATCATTTGATATATTAGGCTTTTTCGATGCGGATTTTCTGGTAGCCTACTAAATAGGAAAAGCACCACCGGAGCATGTCATTTTTTTGGTGAATACTTAATTTCTTAGTTTAGTAAGAAACAAGTGTCGGTTGCTTTATCTACTGCAGAAATTGAATATGTTGTTGTATATTTTTATTGCACACAAGTTCTTTGGATGAAACAACAATTGCTTGACTATGAAAAAATACTTGATCAAATTCTTATTAAATGTGATAACACTAATGCAATCAATTTATCCAAGAACCTCATTCAGCATTCGAGGTCTAAGCATATAGACATCAAACATCATTTCTTAAGGGATAATGTTCAAAATCATAATATAGTTTTAGAATTTGTTGAAACTCAAAATTAACTTGCAGATATTTTTACAAAATTCTTAAATGAAGAAAGGTTAAATTTTATAAGATAAAATATTGGCATGATTGATGAAAAATCTCTTGCATAATCATCCTTTATTTCTCCTAAAATCTATTTTAATCATATGCACTTAAAAATCTTTTTAAAGACCCAAAACGACTCACATTATGTGGTCATCCCAATATACCGAGTGCTCGCACACCGTCTGCTCTTTCCCGAGCCCGAACCATGTAAGTCATTATCTCCCGAGCCTTAACATGCATCTCACAAGCCTTAACATGTATCTCCTGAGCTTTAACATGTATCTCTACTGAGCCTGAGCTTCAAAGCATCTCTCTTCAGTGAGCGCACAACAACTCGTGCAGTCGGTAAAACTCAAGAATTTCAAAATTTTCTCGACCGTTACACTCTACTCAAGATTGTGCGAGCACGCACTGCTATGAGAGCTCGCCAGACTAAGCTGGCGGTCACCCACTATGTTCAGAGACCGCACAACATGTGTAACTATTTTTTTTTTTGAACATTGGAACTTTCAAAATTTAAATTTTTTTCCTACCCCTAAACAGTAAAAAAAATACTAGTTTTCTAAATTTTATATATAAATACCTCTATTTTGCACAAAAATACATCTTTACAAACTCAAAAACACATATTCAAATAATCTTCCAAGAATTTAATCATGAATAAGAAGATTTTGAAGGTTTTTCATCAATTTGAAGTAGTTTGTTCAAAGCGTCTTCAATAATCTATTTCTTTCTACATTTCTTTCAATCTTCTACATTTCTATTTTCTTTTCCTTTTGTTTTTAATTAAGGATATGGCACCCAAAATAAAAACAACCAAAAAGAAAAGACAACCAAATTTAAGGAGATTACATCTGTGAACCTCAACCTCAACCTAAACCTAAACATTTTATTAGAAAAAGTGTCCAACCACACAAATCTAAATACAAAAATGAGGATGAGAAAACCAAGTACTCTATGCTCAAGAACAAGACCCTTGAACCAATCAAAATGCTTGCGGAAGGGATGCTCCTAGCTTTAAACATCCAAGGTAAAATTTATAGCTACCTTGATAGAATTGGGTGGAGGCATTTTGCATTTCCTAATGAGCTGGGTTACTCTAGCCTCTCAAGGAAATTTCTAAGGTCTCTAAGGGTAGAGAAAAATCACAATGTACCTATAGGATTCTATGAAGTTTATTTTAGGCTTTATGACCAAGATTTTGCTCTTTTCTTAGAAAAATTTGGTGAAGTTTGGGGATTCCAAACTCATGGAGCTTTCTCCTACAATGATATGAATTTTTTTAAAAAAATTATTCATCCTTTTGGAGTGAACTATCCATTGAAACCCAACACAATAATAGGTCATCCAAAGCCATACATTTTAGGGCTCTTCTCTTTTGGCTCTTACATAGAATCATCACCTACACCATTCACCAAAGAAGTGATGAAAATGAAAAAGTTACTCAACGTGACTTATTTTTCTTGTATGCTATTATGCATATTGAGTCAATCTAAAGTGCTAAGTTTCTCATTGACACCTTTATACATCATAAAAAGTTTAAGGCAGAAAATTTTTTTCTATCCTCTCAAATTACCCAACTTGCTAGACACTTAGGACTCCTAACCCCTGAAAATCTTGCAACCCTAAGTGATCCCCTTGATCCAGCCACAAACTCTATCAACCTAGACTACCTTAGACATGCTAAATGCATCCAAAAAGTTAATAATAACTATAAGTATATATTTGGTAACAAGAGAGTTATCCAAAAGGAAGGAAGAGATCTAGGTGCCATTTTATGGAAGAAGAAGATGAACCTATTCATATTAAAGTTGAGCACCTCCCTAGACCTTCCAAACCCACCAAAGAAAAAGGTGAATCATCCAAAACTCTCAAACTTATCCTCAAGGCCATATCTTCTCTCTAAAAATAATTTAATCATTTTAAGAAGGATGCCACATCACAAAACTCAACAAAAAGGTTGATCTTCTTTTCCACATTCATCATGACATATATGACTTACAAGAAAAATTTGATCTTTCTCAATGTGAGTTAAGTGAATGGGATGTGAGTGAGCATATTGAAAGTCCTTATAAAGGATCCTCACCATCCTCACATGACTCCTCTCCAACTCCTTCTCTTGGTGATGATGATAAAAGATCTCCAATTCCTCCTCCACTATCAAGAAAAAGAAAAAAAAAGTTTTAGATTAATCATTTTCTTGTATTTTTCTTTCAATTGGCATCAAATTTATTTTTATCTTATATTCACATTTATTGGTTTCAATGAACTTTAGCTTTCTTTTACCTTAATGTTCTTTTTGCCTTTGTCAAAGGGAAAGAAAGATGTATGTGATTGAATTTAAATGATTTAATTTTCAAAGGGGGAGATAAATTTAATTATCAAAGGGAGAAGCAAACTTGATTATAACAAGAAAAGAAAATAAATTAGTATCTAGAAAAGAAAATAAATTGCATGCATCAATTGTTAAATTATCTAACATAGGAGAAAATTAATTAATTGCTTCATGCACTTAATTATTTTTAACTTAAATTAAATTTGATTGCCAAAGTCAAAAAGTGAGAGATTGTTGAGATTGTTGAACAATCAAACTCTATTTTGATCATTGACAATTAAATTGATAACAACTAATGATTTCAAACAAGTCTATTTTGCAGAGTTAGAAATCGAGCACTTTTGTGCAACCTACCGAATTACCGAGTGACCGCACAATGCAGCACAAGCACTGAACCGAACTAACATACAGATTTACTGAGCGAAAAATCGAATGGAAATATTGAGTGTCGAGTTAAGCAAATGCTGAAGCTGCAGAGAACCAAACTGTCAAGCTAAAAGCAGCCCTAACAGGTAAAGAACAACATGCAGTCAAAGGACAGAAAGGGATAAGCAACTAAAGAAAAGTTAGATATTTGACAATCTAAAAAAGGGTTTAGGCTACAACAATTTAAAGCTCCAAAAACAGAAGTTAAGCGCATAAACAAAAACTTTAAATTATGTAAAAAAGGAAAAAATGGAAGCCATTTCATAAAGATAAAATATATATTTTGGCTTTTTGAATTAACTTCCACAACTTTCTAGCAAAAAGTAGATAAAACACCAGCACTTCGATTTTACCAAACCTGTCAAAAAGATTAGCAGCTCATGTCTTCAACTCTTGTCAGTAAAATTCAATAGAGCCTGTTAACATTTCACAATATCAGAATCAGCTTACAAGCAACACATATCACAATAACTCCATGAGCCTCCAATTACAATCCCATCTACTGATTCATATTCACATATTCACTAGCATTCAGTATTAACAACATAAGAAGCTACAAGCAAGATAAGAAGAAACTAAATATAAGCTAATAGAAATATAATCAAAAGCAGCAAAATACAAACAAGGACTTTAGTATAAGATTCATCATCAGGTAAGCAAGAAAATCTCACAAAATATCATCCAGAGATCACAAATTTTCAGAGAAAGAATATGGTCTACAATTACAAATGCCTCTACTCTAAAAGATAGATATGAAGGATCAGAGAATTCACCCAATTGAACGGCTACTCACCTCCGTCTAGTGGCTCTGGTTTGGGCGGTTCAGAGGTCCAAATTCAAGGAATCTTCAATTTTTGAATTCATATTTCGGTCAGTTACTGATTAGGTTATATTGTTGAGGGCCTGAGAGAGGCTTTTAGAGAGTTCACCCCAACTGCCCGTCAAAGGGAAATGAAGGTTAGGTGGCTGTGTACACCCGACACCGGCAGTTTTGCTTCTGATCCGCGGTTGTTTTTGCAAAATTCCACCACGATGCAAGTCATTTTCTGATTGGGAAAGGGAACGGAGATGTGGCCGGTGATTGGGAGGTTGTGGATCGGCCGGAAAATAAGTTTAGATCTGGTTCTCTCCGCTCCCTATTTCTGTCTTAATCCCCCCCTTCTTTCTCTAATATGACGGTGGCAATCAGCTTTGATCCTCTATTATTTTTAGTTATTTATTTATTCTGGTTCTCTCCGCTCCCTATTTCTGTCTTAATCCCCCCCTTCTTTCTCTAATATGACGGTGGCAATCAGCTTTGATCCTCTATTATTTTTAGTTATTTATTTATTTATGGTATAATTACAAAACTGGTGCATAATTTTTTTTAAAATTTGATAATTGAATTGTTAAATTTTTTAAAATTTTAATTTAGTAGTAGAATAAAAAAATTGTATAAAATTTAATTATTTTTATAGATTGCAAATTAAAATTTACTCTGTTAGATAATATATGATAATAAAATGAAATATGATATTTTACGTGCTTTATACATACCATTTAAAACTTCTAAGCTCATTAACGAAACAGGTGAAAAAAACTTAAAAAATTTATTTAAGGTAAAAAAATCCCTAAATATCCAATACTCTATCTAAAAAATTTACCAAAATTCCAACTTTTACCCGAAAGAAAGTTAAAAATTGAAGCTTGTATTTCAGTACAGTTTAGGATATCTATGAAGTGAATCCAAGTTAGTGATTTTCAGTTGAACGAAAGAGTTGGAATTCGAATGATTTCTTGCAACTGATAGTGAAATACCAGAGGTTACTACTGGCAGTAGAACAATTTCATGCTTTGTTAATCATCATGAAGAGGTAGGTTTATGATTTATTAATAGATTTATGTCATTTTCTTTGTGGCATTTGTTTAAACCACTGGTTTTTGCATTTTTTTTTGTTGGCATTGAGTATTCTATTCTATTTTCCTTTTTTGCAAAGACAATATATTTGTGTATTTCATGGTGGTATGTTCATGAATGATGATGTGAATAGAGAAGAGTTGAGATATGTTGGGGGTAGCAGAGTAGATATTAAAGTTGATGTCAATAAATCGAGTTTCGTCTCCTTCGACAAAGACATGCAGAAGATTATTGGAAGAAAGAACTAGAAAAGTTACATTTTATGTTACCTAGAATGAGTTTGACACACGAATTAAGGTTATTATATGAGTTGTTGTTTGAGAATATGGTTAAAATAATAAAAGAAAATGATGTTGTTCAAGTATATACAGAGCATAATATAGTACGTGACAGAAGTGAAATTTCACAAAGGATCAGTGTATTTGTGACTTTACAGTTGGGAGAGAATCTAGGGCAAGTAATGAAAGTATTGGTGAGGGAATTTATAGTGTTGGTTCTTCTGAGTTACACAGAAATAGACCAAAGGAGGTGGGTAATGAATCTGACACTGAAGTATACACTGATGAAGATATGGATGATGTAGACGAGAAACAAAATGTAGATGAAGATCTGAATCCAGGTGAAGTCCAAAATGAAGAGTTGGGTGAGGATGAAACTGTAGTTGAAACACATGAAGATGGAGATGATGCAGATCTACCTACTGAGTCAGATGAAGAATTGGTTGAGTGTGAGGGGATGTCTGATGATGATGAAGAGCTGCAGGCATCTGTAATAAGACAATTTAAATTAAGAAGATTGTAGAGAGGACAAGATAGATGTTTTGATCATTTATGTAAGTATTTTTATTGTAATTTTATTGCCTTTTAGTTAATTTTTTCTTTAATTTGTGTTTAAAATTGCTTGAAGTGTTTGATTTAGGATGAAGTGTAAAAATAGAGCTTAAATTCACTTGTTGGATCCAAAGTTGGTGGAAAGACATTGAGACATGACTAAGACACTCACTGGCTTGGCCGTGTCCCTCATCAAAGGCAAGAAACTCGTGAAAAAAAAGAAGAAAAAAAATCAGTCAATGACACAACCAAGAGACACGGCTAAGCCACCGGCCATGTCATGACAAAACCAACTTGGCCATATCCTTGAGAAGATTTGGGCAGAAGAGAACACATTCATAAGACACGGCCAAGCCATTGGCCGTGTTACATGACACGGCCAGAGTCTTGGCCGTGTCCCACCAGAAGAGTTGCTAAAGAAAAGAGACAGAAGTAAACACGTGCAAGTGACACAGCCAAGTCACTGGTCGTGTCACTTCCCACATAAAGAAAGAATTGAAGGTAGCAAGGGACACAACCTCATGACTTGGTCGTGTCTCTTCCAGTGTCTTCCTACAAGAAAATTGTATTTAAAAGGCAGTAATGGACACGGCTTCATATCTTGGTTGTGTCCAATGGAAGTTTAGTGACACGGCCAAGTCACTCATATATTAGTCGTGTCTTGTGAGATCTCTTTAAAATTATTTGCACTATCTGATGGGAGACAAGATGGGAGACAAGAGGAATGTTGTTTTAAAATAATTAAAAAGTGAGGTATTTTTATGGGATGAAATATTTAAGAATAAAAAAAGGGAATAATTGGGAGTGGCATGAGTTGAAAAAGAGAATTCTTTTTGTCTTAGAATTAAGATGAATATAGAGGGGGAGAGAACACCATCTTAGGATCCATCTTCATTACCATCTCCAATTCTTTTCATCTTTATTTTCTTCTATAGACAAGTTTCTTTAATATATTTAGATAGTGCTTGGGTAGTTCTTGAATAAGATTTTAAGAGAACTCGGAAGTCCTTCATCACATTCAAGTTGAGCTAGGAGGGAGAATAAAAAGTTCAACTCTTGGCATCTTTAAGGGGTTTTTCTATTCTCTTAATTAATTTATTTTTTAAATTTTGTTGTTGTATACATTAATACTTCAATGAATATTTGTGAGTTGAATTATATTGAGATGAATATTTACTTTGAATTGATGATGAGCTAAATTACTCATGCCTAGGGTTTGTAGTAGATTTGATTAATATAACTTGTTATTAGTTGTTTGCATGTTATTGATCTCTTAATATTAAATGAAGGACCGAGAGGTGAAATTTGATATTTAAACTATACAATCAACTATCCTAAGAATAAATTAGAAATATAAGTTCAAGGGTGTACTTAATTTGCTAGTTAAGGAAATTAGTTTTTGTTAATTCATGAATGTGAGAACTAATAAATTGATAATTGTTAATTGATATTAAGGAGAAAATTAAGTTATAAAGTTGTGTTAATAGATAATTGAGAATTAAGCTTTGATTAAATTGACCTATAAATCTTAGATACCATTTCAAGAATTGAATTAATCTTGTACAACCATCACTCATTTACTTTTAGATTTTAATTACTTTTCACCATTTCAACAACATACACTCAAACTTTAATATTTTGTTTAAATTAAACTATTAAAAAATATTTCCTTCCTTGTGAGATAACCTTGGGGCGATTATCATTGCTATAATAATCTCGTATACTTGCGAGTGTCGCTTTATAGTAGTATTAAGTAAAGCGCAATAAGTTTTTAACACCGTTCCCCTGGAAGGTTGTTTTTAGTAATAGTTCAATTCTTTTATTTTAATTGCTTAATTATTTAAAGTGTTCCTTTTTAAATTGCCTAGGTGATTTATGCAAGGAAGAAGATCGCAAGGTAACGAACTTGTTCCCTTTATAGACAATGTCCATAGACGTTCTAGAACCGAGGAAGTGGATCCATTGGATAAGAGAGAGATACAGTAGAGCAATTCGGAAAGAAACAGAAGTAGAAATGGGTGAAGTAGAGGAACCACCCATGAAGGAGTTTGTTCGACCAGTTATTGGGATAACTACATCATGTATACGGTTGAGCAACGCAACAAGAAATTATGAACTAAAAAATACTCATTATAGTATATTGCCCATCTTCCATGGATTGCCGAATAAAGATTCTCTCAACTTTATTCGAGATTTTTACACAACTTTGTATACATTTCCTTTGCAAGCATTAACAGAAGATGAACTTAAAATGAGATATTTTTCATACAGTTTGAAGGATAGGGCGAAGGCGTGGTTGATGACTTTATCGGAGAATTCCTTAACCACATGGACTGAAGTGTATAATAAATTTATAGAAAAATTTTATTCATATCAAAAGACAAAGGAGCTTAGGGGGATTATTGAAGCTTTCACTCAATTTGATGGAGAACCATTTCATGAGGCGCATGATCGCTTTAAATCTTTATTGTTTCAATGCCCTCATCATTACTATCCATAATAATTGCTCAACCAATTCTTTTATGACGGGCTAACTCAACAATGTCAAAACATAGTAGATAATACTGTAGGGTGCAAATTCTTATAACCCCCGTTGGAGGAATCACCCAAATTTTTTATGGAAGAATCAACAACATATTCCACCTCAATAAACCTTCCAACCTTCTCAAAGAGATCTCCAATTTCATGGGTAAATTTTATGTCAAGAGCAAGTCAATAAACATTCACTTGAAGATAATTTGAATGCTTTCATTCAAATAAGCACTCAAAATCAAGAGATGAATAACAAATGATTTGACTCTTTAGAAGCATCGCTTAAGAAAGTGGAGACTCAATTGGGGTAACTAGCTAATCAATTTCAAGCTAATCAAAAAAAATAATTTCCAAGCCAATCGGAGCAAGCCAAGGCAGTCATGGTCTTAAGAAGTGGTAAGATAATTGATAATAAAATTGGTGATTCTTTGGATGCAGGTGACTTTCAAGAAAATGGCAAGAAAATACAATAAAGCAAAGATCAACCAAGTGAGTCAAAGGAGAATAGTGAGGAGACATCCACTTCGCCAAAGTTGCACAAATCTCCAAATCCTTACAGACCACCAATTTCTTTCCCAAGCAGGTTAAAAAATGAGAAGCATGATAAATAATTTTCTGAAATTTATAACATACTCTCAAAGATAAGTATTACCTTCCCCTACTTGAGGTGATTAAAAATATGTCATCTTATGCTAAATTCTTCAAGGAGCTTAACACTAAAAAAAAGGTATAAGTTGGACAAGAAGATTATAGTTTCGGAAGTAATAAGTGTTGTTTTACAACACAAATTACCTCCTAAGCTAAAGAATCCTGTAAGTTTTATAGTGAATATCTCTATGGGGAATGGAAAGAAAAGCATTGACATGTGTGATTTAAGAGCTAGTATAAACTTGATGCCATATTCCATTTACTTAAAGTTGGAGCTAGGGAAACTTAAACTAACTAAAATAATTTTGCAGCTTGAGGATAGAACTCTTAGATACCCCAATGAGATCATAGAGGATGTCCTAGTTCAAGTAGGTGGTTTGATTGTTCTCTTGATTTTATTGTCTTGGATATGGGAGAAAAAATCCCTAGAAATTCAGAATATACAATTTTATTAGAAAGGCCTTTTATGGCCACAACTAATACCTTGATTGATGTTAAAAATAGGAAACTAATCATGACTATTTTAGGACAAACGGTAAAATTTTTAATTTTTAACACTTTTTCTATCCCCACTACTGCTATATATGAAGATTGCTCTTTTATTGATCTTATTGATCTTACTGTTGAAGAAGTTTTCTTGTAGAAAAATAGTGAAGACAAGTTAGAGATGTCATTAACTTCGGGTGAAGAGATCAAAATTTTTGGTGCGAAAATTAAAGAATGCAAGTCCATGTTAGATGATGAGAGTAATGAGAAGGGACTTGAAATTGAGGAAAAGAAGACTCAACCAAAAGTGGTTAAACTTAAAAAACTCCCATCACATTTGAAGTATGTATTTCTTGGGAAGAACAACACCCAATCAGTAATAATTTCTATGATTCTCAAAAGGGATGATGAAGATAAACTTGTAAAAATATTAAAACAATTCAAGAGAGCCATTATTGGGGGTTGAGCGATATCAAAAAAATTAGTCCCTCTATGTATATGCATAAGATAGTTTTAGAAGAAGGAGTTAAACCGGTTAGAGAGGCTCAAAGGAGGCTTAACCCAAATATGAGTGAAGTGGTCAAGAAGGAGATTTTTAAGCTCCTTAATGAGGGGATGATCTACCCAATAGCTGATAGCGAGTGGGTTAACCCAGTATATGTGGTGTCAAAAAAAGTTGGGTTGACTGTAGTCCAGAACGAGAAGGGGGAGTTGGTACCTACACGAACTCAAACTGAGTGACAAATGTACATAGATTATAGAAAATTAAATAACGTCACCATGAAAGATCATTTTTCCTTACCATTTATTGATCAGATACTTGATAGATTATCTGGTCATGCTTCTTACTATTTTCTTGATGGTCTTTCAGGTTACTACCAAGTTTTCATAGCACCGGAGGATCAACCAAAGACGGCTTTCACTTGTCCCTTCGGGACATTTGCTTTTCGGAGGATGCCATTTAGACTTTGTAATGTACCAAAAATATTTTAAAGATGTATGCTTTCTATTTTTTTCCGACATGTTGGATAAGTGCATTGAGGTATTTATGGATGACTTTTCTATTTTTGGCAATTCTTTTGATGATTGTTTGCATAAGTTAACTCTTATACTTGAAAGATACATTGAATGCAATCTTACCTTGAGTTGAGAAAAGAGTCACTTTTATAGTTGATCATGATATTGTTTTGGGACATATAGTTTCCCATAAGAGGATTGAAGTGGACAAAGCTAAGGTTGATTTGATTATGAATCTACCCCCCCCCCCTACCCACATCTGTTAGATGGATTAGAAATTTTTTGGGTCATGCTGGTATTTATAGGAGGTTCATAAAAGATTTTTCTAAAATTTCGCATCCTCTGTGCAATTTACTTGGAAACGATGTCCCTTTTTATTTTAAAGAAAAGTGCTTAGAAGCATTTAAAATTTTAAAGGAAAAAATAGCTTCTGCCCCTATAATTGTTGCCCTAAATTGAGATTTGCCATTTGAAATTATGTGTGATGCATAAAATTATGCTATTGGAGCTATTTTGGGCCAAAGGGTGAATAAATTAATATGTAATTTATTATGCAAGTTTGTCTTTAAATGATGCACAAGTGAATTACACAACTACTGAAAGAGAAATGTTAGTTGTGATTTTTGCACTCAACAAGTTTAGATCTTATTTGATAGGTTCTAAAATCATAGTATTTTCGGACTACACAGCCTTGAAATACCTATTGACTAAGCCACAAGCTAAACCTAGGCTCATTAGATGGGTTTTGATGTTGCAAGAATTTGATGTTGAAATTAAAGACAGGAAGGGAAGTAAGAATGTAGTAGCCAATCATCTTTCTAGATTGAATTTCCATGATCATGATAAAGAAATTGCTTATGAAAATACTTTTAAAAAATTTTCAGATGAACACTTGTTTGCTTTAACTCAAGCAAATTGGTATGCCGATATTGCTAACTATCTCTCTTGTGGTGTTGTGAGAAAAGAATTAAATTTTCAGACAAGGAAAAGATTTCTTCTTTTTCATAAGTATTATTTTTGGGACGAGCCATATTTGTTTAGAATCTGCAGGGATAAAATTATCAGAAGATGCATGCCAGAAGAAGAGTAATCACAAAGTGTTATAATTTTGTCACAACATGTATTATTGAGGGCATTTTGGATGAAAGAGGACCACCAAGAAGGTTCTTCAAAGTGATTTATATTGGCCTACTCTTTTTAAAGATGCTTATAATTTTTGCATAAGATGTGATATATGCTAAAGAGTAGAAAATATCAGCAAGAGAAATGAAATGCCCCTCAATATTTTTATTGTGGAAGAACTTTTTGATGTATATGGAATAGACTTCATGGGGCCGCTTTCCAAGTCATTTGATTTTAAATATATCCTTCTTGTTGTAGATTATGTATCAAAGTGGGTTGAGGCAATCCCCACTAGGACCAATGATGCTAATGATGTTTTGAATTCTTGAAGAAAAATATTTTAATCAGGTTTGGAACCCCCAAGGCAATCATAAGTGATGGAGGAAGCCACTTTTGTAATAAATGGTTTGAAAAATTGATGATCAAGATAGATATCTGACATAAGGTGGCAACCCCATATCATCCTCAAATATCTGGCCAAGCCGAGATATCCAACAAGTAGATTAAAGAGATCTTGGAGAAGACAGTGAGCACGATGAGAAAAGACTGGTCGATCCGACTTTCGGAAGCACTATAGGCTTATCGGACGGCTTTCAAGATACCTTTGGGATATGAGCCTATATATATTGGTCTTTGGCAAGGCTTGCCACCTACCGGTGGAATTAGAGTACAAAACTTATTGGACAATTAAGGCTACGAATATGGACTTGGAAGGAGCAAAAGGGCATAGAATGTTGCAAATTTACGAGCTTGATAAACTTAAAATTGAGGTTATGAGAGTAAAAGGATCTACAAGGAGAAAACGAAAGATATGCATGACAAAATTATCCTTAGAAGAACTTTTGAACTGGAAATGAAAGTCCTTTTGTTCAATTCAAGGATGTGGTTGTTTCCCAAAAAATTAAAGTCTCGTTAGAGTGGACATTTTCAAGTAATTCAAACATTTTCACATGGAGTTATTGAATTGTTAAATTCAAAAACCAACGAGACATTTAAAGTAAATGGACAAAGGGTGAAGCCCTATTTGGAAAAACTTGAAGTTACAAAAACCATAGATGGTATGGTGTTCATTGACGAGTGATGCAATGATGTCCAGCTACATGACATTAAAGAAGCACTCAATGGGAGCCAACCCATAGGTTCATATTTCTTTCCTTAATCAAAATTTCATCTTTTGGCTTTCTTAATTTTCATTTCTTTTGGTTTGTAATAAAGAAAATGGAATAGGTGCTGTGATCAGTATTTTTGTTTTGATTGAGTTCAGGGCTAGAGATGAAGAAAGGGTTGCATTAATTAGACTTGTGTGACATAGCTAAAACATGATTTAAAAAAATGGCAATGGCAGACATGGTCTAGTGACACAGCTGTGTCACTGGCCGTGTCAATTCACCATAAAAATTGCCTAGAAATGCAGATATGAATTGAGAATTGAATAAAATTGGTGCTTATTGTTGATTTGGATGGATATTCTTTATATTACCTACTAACTTGTGAGGAAATTGAGCTTAAGTTGGATACCAACTTATTATTCCTTGTGTGCGAACATTCATGATCGATGAATTGCTAAAACTTGCTTTGACATTCATTTTGAGACCACGTAAAAATTTTAATTAGGCATCAACATGATTAAGGCATTTAGAAATACCCATTTAGCTTAAAAGGTCAACTTTGAATATGTCTTTAGTAAGCCAATTTTTAGCCTATTTCATTTTTCATTTCTTTATTTTACAAAATAACATTAGTCGTGAACCATTTTGTTTCATTTCTTTTCTTCCATTGGGAGCGAGAGCATCTGAAGAATTTATTAATTGAAGTTGTTGTGTCAATTAAAGTGTGAGGTTAAAATTAGTAGGTTGAAAGTTGCAAATAAACATTTTGTAATTTTTATATTTCTTTATTAGATCTTCTTCTTCCTTATATTATTGTTATGTTAAATCTAAAAATAAAAATCAATTCAAAATCCTATTTTATTAAAAAAAGAGCAAAAAAAAGAAAAAAAATTAGAAATTATTATTCTTATGGATAAGGTTGGAATAAGCTTGGATATGATCTTGCCAATAAAATAAGAGAATTCCAATAAAGGGAATTTTAGGGTCAAATGCTAAGTGAGTAGAGGTTGGTTGTTTTAAGATTATTGAGTTATACATATGACATGTTACTTCATTTTTGAAGTGCTCTTAAACTTAATGAATACGCTCACATTCCTAAATAGCATGCCTTTACCTTAATCCCATTACAACCAAATGAAAGACCTTATGATTGATGCTTGATTGTAATTAGGTTGTGGAAATTTGATTAATAAGCAAGCTTATGATGATAATCTTTCAATGAATGTTATGAGTGTAAACACTACCTCATTTTAACACTTTAAAGAGTTGGTAAGGGAGTGACAACATTGGTTATGCATGAAAAACCACTAAATTACATGAGTATTAGTTTTGTTTGATTTGATAATGATTGTATATTTTAGAAAAAGGGAGTCTTAATATATCCTTATAACTCTTGAACTTGACTAAATTTTTTTTGTTCAGTTTTGTTTTGATTTTAACTTTGTTTGGGGACAAGCAAAGAATTAAGTATGTGATAATTATTTTGATCATTTATATATGTATTTTTTAGAATAATTTTATTGGCTTTTAGTTAATTTTTCTTTTAATTTGTGTTTAAGATTGCTTGAAGTGTTTGATTTAGGTTGAAGTGTAAAAATGGAGCTTAAATTCACTTGTTGGATCCAAAGTTGGTGGAAAGACATTGAGACATGGCCAAGACACTCACTGGCTTGGCCGTGTCCCTTATTAAAGGCAGAAACTCATGAAGAAAAGAAGAAAAAGAAGCAGCCAATGACACACCCAAGAGACACGGTTCACATGACACGGCCAGGACACAACCAACTTGGCCTTGTTCTTGAGAAGATTTGGGCAAAAGAGAACACATTCATAAGACACGGCCAAGTCATTGACCGTATTACATGACACGGCTAGAGTCTTGGCCTTGTCTTACCAGAAGAGTTGCTAAAGAAAAGAGACAAAAGTGAACATGTGCAAGTGACACGGCCGGCCAAGTCACTGGCCGTGTCTCTTTCCGTGTCTCCCCATAAGAAAATTGTACTTGAAAGGTAGCAATGGAAACGACTTCATGTCTTGGCCGTGTCCAATTGAAGTTTAGTGATACGGCCAAGTCACTCATATATTAGCCGTGTCTTGTGAGATCTCTTTAAAATTATTTGCACTATCTGATAGGAGAAAAGGTGGGAGACAAGATAAATGTTATTTTAAAATAATTGAAAAGTGAGATATTTTTATGAGATGAAAGCTTTAAGAATGGAAAAAGATGGAACAATTGGGTGTGAGGTGAGTTAAAAAAGAGAATTCTTTTTATCTTAGAATTAAAATAATTGGAAGGAGATGAATATAGAGGGGGAGAAAACACCATCTTAGGATCCATCTTCATCACCATCTCTAATTCCTTTCATCTTCATTTTCTTCTATAGACAAGTTTCTTTAATATATTTAGATAGTGCTTGGGTAGTTCTTAAATAAGATCTTAAGAGGACTCGGGAGTCCTTCATCACATTCAAGTTGAGCCAGGAGAGAGAATAAAAAGTTCAACTCTTGGCATCTTCAAGGGGTTCTTCTATTCTCTTAATTAATTTATTTTTCAGATTTTTTGTCATATACATTAATACTTCAATGAATATTTGTGAGTTGAATCATATTGAGATGAATGTTTACTTTGAATTGATGATGAGCTAAATTACTCATACCTAGGATTTGTAGTAGATTTGATTAATATAACTTGTTATTAGTTGTTTGCATTGGATTATATGTCAGGTTGATAGAGTTACCTCCTATTGATCTCTTAATATTGAATGAAGGACCGAGATGTGAAATTTGATATTGAAACTATGCAATCAACTACCCTAAGAATAAATTAGAAATATAAATTCAATGGTGTACTTAATTTGCTAGTTAAGAAAATTGATTTTTGTTAATTCATGAATGTGAGAACTAATGAATTAATAATTGCTAATTGATATGAGGAAATTAAGTTATAAAGTTGTGTTAATGGATAATTGAGAATTAAGTTTTGATTAAATTGACCTACAAATCTTAGATACCATTCCAAGAGTTGAATTAATCTTGTACAACCATCACTTGTTTACTTTTAAATTTTAATTACTTTTCACCATTTCAACAACATACACTCAAACTTTAATATTTTGTTTAAATTAAACTATTGCAAAAATAATTCCTTCCTTGTGAGACAGCCTTAGGGCGATTACCGTTGCTATGATAACCTCGTATACTTGCGAGTGTCACTTTGTAGTAGCATTAAGTAGAGCACAATAATAGAGAGGTAAAAGAAGCAACTGGTAATGAGGAGAATATAAATACTGAAGGGGTGAATGTGGGGCCTATTGGTATTAATGCTGATGATAATGGATGAGATTCAGGTGATGACTATAGTGCAGTTAGCACTAATGGTTCTAGTGATGATCATACCACCCACCCATCCTTTGAACAAAATGCAGAGAAAGTTTCTTTTTACTTGGGTATGCGAGTGAATGACGCAAAGGAATTTAAGGAAGCACTAACAAAGTTTTCAGTGCAAGAAAGAAGGGAAATTAAGCTTATTAAAAATACAAAGGATGAAGTTAGAGTTAAATGTGTGAAGAGTAACTGTCCCTTTGTGATTTTTGCTTCATCTAACTTAACAAGCAAGGGATTAATTGTTAAAACATATAAGCTAGAGCATACATGTCCTATAACTTTCAAAAATAAAAGAATAACTACGAAGTTGATAGCTAAACATTATCTGAGGAAGTATAAGGTAATTGCTTCTATGAAATTGGTTGACCTAAAGAATTTGATAAAAGGAAGACTTAAAGCTTAAAATGAGTTTGACCAAAGTGAGGAGGGCATAACTGTGTTATAAGAGAGCTTGAAGGTGATTTGAAAAAAGAATATGCCTTGTTGTGGGATTATTTGATGGAGATTAAAAGGTTTAATGAGGGCAGCACAACCAAATTGAAGGTTGAAAGACTAATTCCTATAGAGCTTCCAGTATTTTAAAGATTGTACATATCATTTGATTACTTGAAGAAAGGTTTATTGAATGGTTGTAGGAGAGTTCTCGAATTAGATGGTTGCTTTTTGAAAGGACAGGTGAAAGGAGAAGTATTGGTTACTATAGGTAGAGATGGAAACAATCAAATGTTTCTAGTGGCATGAGCTGTAGTTGTCAGTAAGAGCAAAAGCAACCTAGGAGTGGTTCATTAAGTTGCTGATTTCAGATCTTGACCTTGATGATGGAGATGGATAGGTTATATTCACTGACTAACAAAAGGTACCTTCTACATGTCGAGCTTTATAGAAATACATATATTTTATAAATGTTATAACTAATTTAAGTTTTATATAATGATGCAGGGCCTTCTAGATGTAATTGACAGATTGTTGCTTAGAGCGAATCTAGGTATTGTGCAAGACACTTCTATACAAATTAGAGAAAGAGGCATGGATGGCGAAAAGACCTACAAAAGTTGTTTTGGTAGTATGCCAAATCAAGTAACATGCCTAATTTTAAAAAGAACATGGAGGAGATGAAAAATTTAACTCCAAGTGGTTTTGAGAACATGCTCCATACTCATCCTCTACATTGGTGCAGGGCCTTCTTTACCATTGAGGTACAATGTAACATTGTTAACATTAATCTGATTGAGACTTTTAATGGAATAATAATTGAAGCTAGGTCTAAAAATATAATCACCATGCTTGAGGAAATTAGGACATAAGTGATGATAAGGTTGCATGTGAATAGAGAAAAAGCCAAGGATTGGATTAGTGATTTTGGGAATAGGATTAGAAAAAAGTTGCATAAGAGCATAAGTGAAAGTGCATTATGTTTCATGATTTGGAATGGTGACTCTGGTTTTGAGGTTAGTTACAAAGGGGACACATATGTAGTATCCTTATAAAAAAGAACATACCCCTGTAGAAAATGGGATTTAACTGATATATCTTGCCCTCATGCCATTACTGCCATCCTACATGTGAACCAAAATCCTAATGATTATATTAATGATTGGTATAAAAAGTCCAAGTATTTAGAAGCATATGGATGCATGATGCAACCATTGAATGAAAGGAAATTTTGGATGAAAACTGGAGTTGATCCCTCTCAACTGCCTCCATTTAAAAAGTTGCCTGGAAGACATGCCAAAAATAAGAGAAAAGAAGAGGGTGATGGGGGCAGTAGTTATAAACTATCAAGGAAAGACAAAATAATGACTTGCTAGGTCTGCATAGATAAGGGTTGTAACAAGAAAAAATGTCCAAAATTGTCATCCATACCTCAAAACTCATCAAGCCATCAACAAATTCATGTTCCAGATAGGCAGCCTCAAGTTCACATTCAAAATTGCTTCCAAACTGAAATTCCTTTAAGTCAGCTAGAATTTAACTCACAAAATGCATCCCAAAATGATGCTCCTTCTCATTTGGACAAAAATAACAAAAGCTTAAGGCATTCTAAGTTTTCTGTAAGTATTGTTTATTTAACAAGCCTTTAATGTTTTACTGCAATAGCTTCCATGCTAATTATAAATTTTGATTTGCAGGTCCAACGTTCAAGCAACACAAATGCAACACTTTCTTCATTGCAACAAGAGGTTCATGTGTTGAGAATTCAACAGCTACTACTAATGTGGTTAATAACATTCATAGGTTTGGTGTTTTTTATGAATATAGAAGGAGACCAACATACATTCCAGGATTGGCCACTCAACCAAGTAAAAGATATGGTGTTTACACTAATACTGCTACTTGAAATGTGGTGATTAATGTTAGTTTTGACTCTTTTAATTGTTTATATTCACAATAATTGGACATATATATTAATGTCCTTAATTTTTATTTATTTTGCAACCCCAGACTAATTCTCAAAAAGTTATATATAAGGAAGGCAGAAGAAGGATTGAAAATGAACTAGAGTCGAGTTTTATATGTCTGACAAATATGAAGGTTTCAAGAAGGAAGGAAAAAGATATATTACTTCAAATCAAGTGAAACAAGTTGCAAAAAAGAAATAAGAGGAGAAATGGTGATTATCCATCCTCTACTGAAGGACCAGCTTGAGATTCGAATAATTAAAGATCATTGCCAATGAACTTTTATCATTTTTTTTATAAGTTTGTTGTAATATCCCAAATAGTACCCTAAAATTTTTGGATTAAATGATTTTAAGTGTATGTATAATTAAGTGAAAAGATAAGAGGAAGGAGTATGTATATGTTATATGTATATAAAGATATATACAATATATATACAAGTCAATGGATTTTATAGGTCAAAAGGATATTTTAATTATATAAGATAGTGATAGTGGAAGATAACATAAGTGGGTTTACTATTATATTGTTAAAATACTTGGTGGAGAGTGTTTTAGGGAAAGTGTTTGGTTAAAAGAAGTGAGTGTGGTTTGACTTTGCTTCTTCTTCTTCTTTTTCTTCTTTGGCCGGCCATCACCACCATCTTCAAGAGGGAGAGATTTTGTTGCTTCCAAACTCAAGAGATTGAAGGTTTTCAAGAGATCAAGTTGGAGTTTTAAGGATTTTCTTCACTATTGGTAAGTTTCCAACTTGTTTCTTTTTTTTTCTTTTGAGTTGTGTTTATGGGTTTATTGGAATGGTTGTTGTAGATGTGTTTTTGGTTGATTTGGTATGTTTGAGAGTGTTTTGTCTTGTTAACTTTGATTTTTGGGGTTTGATTGAAGTGAAAAGGGTTAAGTTTGGTGATAGAGACAAGTGTTATGGATTGTGTAAGTTTGAGTTGTGAGGTATGATTGTGATTGTGTTTTGATGTTGGTAATTGAATTGTTTTAATGTTTACTCTAGTATTATATGGTATGTTGATGGTTTTGGTTGAGTTTGTGTGGTGTTGATAAGGTTAAAGTAAGAGGCTTGTTGGATGTGATATTGTTGTGTCGATTTCAAAGTTTTTAGCCTGACACGTCCAGTAGCAGGGCTATGTCTTTGGGCTTGTCGTTGGTTCTATTTTCTGGGTTGGTGACACGTCCAGTGACACGCCTATGTCACTGAGCATATTCTGTGTTGTAGTAGATTGACACGTCTAGTGACACGCCTATGTCACTGAGCGTGTCATAGCTACTGTGTTGTTGAAAAATTGACACGTCCAGTGACACGCCCATGTTACTGAGCGTGTCATAGCTTCTGTGTTGGAGGAGAATTGACACGTGCAGTGACACGCCCATGTCACTTAGCGTGTCAAAGCTTCTGTGTTGTGAATTTAGGGCACGACCAGCGACACGCCCGTGTTGTTGAGCGTGTCAAGTATAGAGTTTGCCCTAGATAGTTCTCTTCCTTGTTTTCTTATGTGTATCTCTAAGTGAGTCTATATAATCACCTTTGGATTAGGTTTAGAAGAGAATTGAGTTACCCAAATCCCAAGGTTTGAGGGATATCTTGGAAGAGGAAGTTGATAGAATGGTGTTGTTGCTTTTAGAGGTAAGTACAAACCTTGAATGATTGCATACATTTACATGACATTAGGACTTAACACGTTTAGTTGAGAAATGTGTTAAGTTAATTGATCTATTATTGATGAATGAGTTATATGTTATGATATGCATAATGTGAATTATGTTGATGTATCAAAGCAAGAAATGTTGAATAATGTGATAAGATATGTGAAAACATAATGGAACAAATTGATATTGATATAAAAGAGAAAAATGAGAAAATGATGATATAATAAGGCAATGTGCCTAGTTTGATTATGGGAAATGAAAAGAGAATGGAATTATGAAAATATTTGATAATGAGATAAATAAATAAATTGTGTGCCTAGTATGTTATTCAATTTTCAGAGTTTTGGGTTTGGCGGCATGTCTATGAATTGCTGGGCAGGTGAAAAGACCGGGTCGTAAGCCGAGCCTAGCTGATAAATATGACGTTTTTGGGGTGAAAAGATGAGGTCGTAAGCCTCAAAAACTGTAGCAGTCTAGCCGGGTTGAGGACTAAAATACTGGGCCTAAGGGTCTAGCCGGGTTGAGGTCCAAGAGACTGGGGCTGTTACATTATCTATGGATATATATATTGCCTACGGGGCTAGACACAAGGTGTCAATATGGACCAAAGCAGTAACTCTGAACTTTGAATAGCATATTAGATCATTTTTGGGCCCATGTTTGTCTTTGCTTAAATGTGAATTATGAAATGTGATGCAAATGATTAATATGTTGAGATATAATGTAATGAGTTGATATATTCACATGTATTGTGCATTAGCATCGCATTGATCTATATTGAATTAAAGTTTGTACCACTAAGCTTTCTGCTTAGCGCGATTGTGGTTCATCGCGCAGCTGACATGGTAGATCCAATTGTGTCGGAGAGCTCGTCTAGACCGAGTCAAGTCTAGGCTTGAGTTTATGAGAGTAGTGTTGAGTTGTGGACATTAAGATCAGAGACGAACTGCCAGCACGTATAAATTTCATATTTTTGTACTTATTGATTTTGATGTAAACATATGTATATTCCGCTACATTTTTTGCTACTTATTAAACAAATATATTGGATAAACTTTTGGGATAATGAAGATATATGAATATGTATTTTTAACAAGGAATGTTTTCTCTATCGATTTCTATAATATAAGTTAAATGTTTTTTTTTAGTTTATTCAGATTTTAGTAATGCTAATTTGATGTTAAAGATTGGTTTGTTTTAAAATGGTTTGTGATACTCTTATATCCTCTGTACTTATATTGGGTGTAGAGGTGTTACATTTATGTTTTGTATAATGTTAAGAAAGACAAAGTTCTTTTGGATAACAAGCTAGGAGATTTTTTGTTAAAAAGCATACAATGACTTTGTAACTTTTTAAACTACTGACTATGTAACTTTTTTCAATGATTAATGGTATATGTCTGATGACTGGATATTATATGCTGCTGGTTGTGGTGGCATAAGTATTTATGGGATTTAAGTTAGATTAATGACGGTGTGCAAGTGTAGGTTTAATGCCAATGTTCAGGTGTAATGGCTATTGGGTTGCTACTGATATGGCTTGTTGCTAATATTCAATTTTATGTGATGTTGGTTGTGTTTATGTGTATGTGTAGGAGTAATGATGGAGGTGGCAGGTGTAATGTTTGATTGTTTGTTGCTATTGATGACATTTGTTGCTAAGTGGGTGTGCAACTTATTGGGTTTTTTGAATAAACAGTGTTAACCTATTACTTGGGTGTGTTTTAAATACCTTTTGAAAATAACATTCAATATCAGTCATCACAAAACATAAGCTTAGTTACATAAGCTTTTGAACAAATAGTGTTAAAGCTTGTTTCATTTAGGCATTTCATCGAACACTTAATTGACATCAGCTTAGTGATCATTTAGTCCAAAATACAAATCACGTTTCTCATTTATTCATTTCATTGAACACGTAATCAAACACTTAGTGATCATTTTGATTTTTTGCTTACACAGAAAAACAAGTAAAATAGTATGCTAGAACATAAATTCTTCATTTGGGCATTTCATCAAACACTTAAATAACATAATCCTACTGATCAAGTGGTCCAAAAATGCAAAGACCATTACAACAAACTAATACTTCCATAGGGAAATACAAATACCATGTACTTCACAAAATCCCAAAATATATCCCAAAATTACATATACAAACAATCTGCTACACAAAATCTCAAACCCCCTACACCAACTGCAGTAATTCCTCATTTGAAAATGAGAATCAAGATTGAGAGTATTGTTCATGTCCATAGCCACTTCTCTCTTCTCCAACTCATCTGCCTTTGATTTCTGCTTCTGTGATCCTCTTCAATAACCCAAGAATGATTTATGTTCCCCTATCATTTATTGGCAGATTAATCTACTTGAAGAAGCGACATTGACGATGCTCACATGAAACGAACCTCCTGACTGGATTTTGCTTCGTCCATGAGGTCTTCATCACACCGAACTGATCACACAAATATTTGTCTCCTTCTTCCATTTTCTTCTCCCTTTTGTACAGAAAATATATAATAAATTTAGGGGTTTTAACGTTAATCCCTCAAGTTGCTGCCTCTTTTAAAGCCAATTTAAAGGGTTTATGATTCTTTTCATACAAACCATCCACGTTGTAATCTATGTCAGCATCCTCTAATTAGTTGTCGATTCATTTACCTGTAACGGGAAAGCAACCTGCGAGAATAACTAACTTATACACGATTTTTCGGTTCCACAACTAAATAGATATTTTAAAAAGTTAAACAACTCAATTGTTAAATTTTAAAAAGATCAGACATCAACAATGTAATTATACATTTATTTATTTTCTCATGTTAAATGTAACATAAACCCTAATAACTAAGTGACAAGTACAGATGAAGTGTGCTCAGTATTAAATATGCATAAATATTTATTATCAAGGCGAAATAAGAGAAATTTATTGAGAATATATGTTTAAAACTATATAATAGAATCGTCATCAAATATAATAAATTCATAATTTATACATCATAAATAATTTTATATTTATTTTATAATGATTAAGTTTATTAAATTTAATTAATTTGATTTCAACATGTATATATCATAACGTATTATTATAGATATTATTCTTGTAATTATTAATAAAATATATGTGTATAAGCATCATTAAGCGTTGAGATTGACACTTTTACAATACCATGCACTAAGGTCACAAGGTATAAAAAAATTATAAAATTTAAATTAGTGAAAAAAATTTTAATTAAGCATAGTTAGTCACTCTGTGTGAACGGATGGATGGATGGTCCAAATTTGCCATGAGCACCCGACCCGTCACTGTTTTGACTTGACCCGCAATCGGACAAGTATAGCTCAAGAATCAAGAGTAACTGTGGCATTGCGTTGGCTATAAGCCTAACAGCAGCTTCTATATTTTCATCTTCTCTCTCTAAAAACCCTAGTTCCTCACCTCAATTACAACAACAATGGAGGAAGTTTGCGAAGGAAAGGACTTTTCCTTCCCTGGCCAGGAGGAAAAAATCCTTTCTTTCTGGTCCGAAATCAAAGCTTTCGAGAACCAATTAGCCCAGACTGAATCTCTCCCTGAATACATTTTCTATGATGGCCCTCCTTTTGCCACTGGTCTCCCTCACTACGGCCATATCCTTGCCGGAACTATCAAGGACATTGTCACTCGCTACCAGACCTTGAGAGGCCACCATGTCACTCGTCGTTTTGGGTGGGATTGCCATGGTCTTCCTGTGGAGAATGAGATCGATAGGAAGTTGGGGATTGAGAGAAGAGATGATGTTTTAAAAATGGGGATTGATAAGTACAATGAAGAGTGTAGGAGCATTGTCACAAGGTATGTTGAGGAGTGGGAGAAAGTGATCACAAGAACTGGAAGGTGGATTGATTTTAGGAATGATTATAAGACTATGGACTTGGAGTTTATGGAAAGTGTTTGGTGGGTTTTTGCTCAGCTTTTTGAGAAGGGTCTTGTTTATAAGGGCTTCAAGGTAGTTACTTTATCAGTTGAACTTTTGTTATTTACTTAGACTGGCCGAATGCTTTGTTATGCAAGCTAATTACAATGAGGTTTAAGGATTTTATAGTTGTGTTTAAAGAAAATATCAGATCAGTTTTTTTTGTCGGTCCTTGACTGGCGTTAGACTTAGAGTTAATACTTTGCTGTTTTTTGCAGGTCATGCCATACAGCACTGGTTGCAAAACTCCACTGTCTAATTTTGAAGCTGGTCAGAATTATAAGGTTTGTGATAATATGCTTCTTTTTTATTTCTTGCTATTTTTATATGTAGGTGTTGTTAGTTACTACCCAATCAAATCTCACACCGCTTGATTAACACAGGATGTGCCTGACCCTGAGATAATGGTGGCATTTCCAATTATTGATGATCCACATAATGCAGCCTTTGTGGCTTGGACAACCACCCCATGGACGTTACCTAGTAATCTCGCCCTTTGTGTTAATGGAACTTTTGACTATGTCAAGGTCAGTTATATCTTTGATCTGTTGATGGTGTGGTTTATATTAAAATGATGATTCATATGTTAAGTGTATATATTTTTCAATTGGAGATTTTTTAGGCTGAAAGTTATTTGAATCTAAGCCACTTGCTCGGATTTCTATGATATGTAATCTTGAGTTGAACGAATGCTGCACAGTTGTTCATGTAATTTTTCTTGGTGATTTGTTGCATGAATTATGGAAATTGCTTTAGCTATATCACAGAGCAAGTTATAATCACATGCATGTGTCTTCAAATTATTAAAGCTTGATATCACAATCATTTAATATTTTATTAATTTTTTTAAAACTGATCTCAAATAATAACTTGATTATATTTAAAGAAATATAGAGTCATTATCTGGCAATAAGACAGGAAGAAATGAAGCTACTGCAACTAACTTCATGTTATTAAGAGGGTGTTTCTCAAAACTTAAAAGCTGGTCAAAACTGATTATAAGCAGTTTTTAGATTATAAGTTGTTTATTTAAGTGTTTCTGAAAACTTAAATAGTAGATTATAATATAATTTTAATCAGTTTTTTAAAAGTTGGGTTTTGCTGCTTTTTTTTAAGCACTTATTTTTTAAGTAGTTTTGACCAAGTAAAAGACCATACTATCTCTACCTAATCTTCAATATTCCAAATTTACACACCCTATACACTTTAGTTCCCATTAAAATTCTTTTACGTTTCTTCTTAAATAAATTTTATTATTATTATTATTATTATTGCAAAATAAATTTTGAATTGACATTTAGAAAATTATTTTTATACAATAAATAAATTCAGGGACAGTTTGGTCATTTTGACAGTTTCTGCAATTAAAAACTGATTATAAGCTGATTTTACAGAAACACTTAACTGATTATAAACTGATTATCAGCTGATTATTAACTAATTTACAGAAACGCTTAACTGCTTATTTTTAATCTGATTATAATCTAAAAATTACTTATTCACAATAAGCTGAAAAGCTCCAGGTTTGAGAAACACCCTCTAAATGAACTGTTACCTGATCCTTTTTTGTAATTTTTTGAAATTGATAAATCTGGTTGTACTTGACTGTCTATTGTTCAAAATGAAATCTAGGTTCGCAACAAGTACACTGGAAAAGTCTATGTGGTTGCTGAATCTAGGCTTTCAGCTCTTCCTGTTGAGAAACCTAAATCAAGCATTGCAAATGGACCTGCTGGTGATAAGAAGACACCAGGTTCTAAAACTAGGGGAGGCAAACCTGAAAACTTGATGGATTCATTCGAGTTGTTACAGAAAGTCAAGGGCAATGAATTGGTGAAAAAGAAGTGAGTCTGCACTGGCTTATGCAATTTGAATTACTTGAACGTATAATTAATGAATTTTCATATTACTTTCATCCTGTTTAGAATAAATCACGTAGGGTCATTCAGTGAGATCGATTGGTAGAATTTAGTTTATTTGACTTTGTGGATGAATAAAAATTTTTGCAATAAAAAGAATTGAATGTGACTATATATAACACCCAAATTCTTTTCTCTTTCAAGAGACAGACATTTTAGAGGATTCTTGAGATTTGAGGGCAGACCGTGACATTCTAAGATCTTTTTTTAGCAAGCAATGTCTATTTGTTTTTTTACTTTGTTAGCTTCATCTCCAATTTTTCACACAGAAGTGGAATTTTGCAAACTGAAGAAACTTAAATGAAATATTGCTTTTGAATTTGAAACAACCGCGAAAAAGAATAAACCCGACCAATAGAACTTAATTGAACTGAATTTCTTGTTTTTAGCACTTTTCAAACAAGCTCTTTGATGTGTGTACTCGTATTCCTTTTCCCTTATATGTGTTTTGATGTTTCATTTGTGGAGCATATAGTAAAGACTAACAATACAAGGTGCTTTTTAACTCTTATTGGAATAGTATTTTATATATTGATAGAAGGGATGTTTGGCAGTGTTAAATTTTTGAGAGAATGCATGCAGGTATGAGCCATTATTTAATTACTTCCCAGAGTACTCTGGCACAGCGTTTAGAGTTGTTGCGGACAATTATGTAACTGATGATAGTGGTAGTGGAATTGTCCATTGTGCTCCAGCTTTTGGTGAAGACGATTACCGTGTTTGCCTTGAAAATCAAATAATCAATAAGGTTTGCTCTGATATACTATAAAGCGGTGGCTTGATTATGTTATTATGAGCTTCTGAAAAAGTCTTCTTTACTCTTTTTTTTTGTATTCCTCAAACCAGAGATTATAGAATAGTTACTGTAGTTTTTCCTTGTTCTTTTCAAGTGAACTGTGACCCATGATGCAAATCTTGGAAACTGTGGGCACAATTCAATGTATGGTCCAAGACAAGGGTATTTGACTTGGCTGACACTTTATTTGGCGCTAAAGTGCTTCGTTAAGGCATAGAGCAACTGAGTTCATTTTCTCTGGTTTAGAGAAGAACTTGAATTCTTTTGGTCATTCATTACACGATATAAATTAAACATAGAAGTAAAAAAGCCTAGTTGAAAGTGTTGTTTTGTTCTGATACATGCTTTGATATGTCCAATCCTATGAATTATTATTTCCTTTGTTTTATGCATCTGCATGCATTGGACTGGTTTGAGAATGCTTTACATGCCAAATTTGCACTAATATGCATAGATTTAAGCCATGCATAATTTTGCTGTGTCATTTTCTTATGGGTTTTCTTTTTTGCTTTTTCTTTCTCTTGCAATGATATCCATTCTTCTTGTTTTTAAAGTTGTTTTACTATACTATAATTTTTTTTGGTGGGATTATAGGGGGAGAATTTGATTGTAGCTGTTGATGATGATGGCTGCTTTACTGAAAGAATTACCGATTTTAGTGGGCGCTATGTCAAGGATGCAGATAAAGATATTATTGAAACTGTGAAGGTAAGAATTTTTCCTTTTCATTCAATGGGACCCATTAGACATCTTAATTGCATAAATAGCTCTCAAATACTTCAAATTTTATCATGATATATTATCTGTAGTTGTATAGATTTTGTGATGGCTATTTGAGTTCATCTGCTAATTCTTTGTGTTAACAGAGTTATGTTTTAGGTTATCATGCAAAATTCAGAAAACCTGGAACTCTTTTCATTTTATTAATTCTGCACATATATATCTTTAAGTGTTTCAGTTACATAGTGTTCATGCTGGTTTGGGAATTGAAAGAAATAATGGTATGGAATAAATTGCTGATTTCTGTGGATGACTAACTATAGGCGAAAGATATTTCATGGGAGATAGCTCCTTTATTCGATATTGTTTTATCAAAACCTTATCATCCCTCCTCATCCTTCAACCCACACCAAACAACCACTATTCATATATTCCTTGCCACAAATCTCAGCTCCATTTTCTGTGACTCCAAAATGAAAGAAATATTACACTAACTTGGTAGGTATCCTCACCACGACCCTACACCAAAGCCATATATATCATTGGTCATAGTAGTTACCCTTATGGTGCCTATTAATCAAAGTTTTGGGGCCAATAAGGAGAGACAGAATTAAAGAAGAGATTGCTGATAAAGGTGGCATAGAAGAATAATAAGCTAGGAAACTATTTGGTGAACAAGTTTGAAATTGGGAATCATTTGGAAAGAGAAGTGCAAGGGAAAAGAAATACAATCAGGCAGAAAAGGAATTGTGTTATTCAAGTTTCAAGGTACTGCAGAAGAAAAAAGATAGGAAAAGGTTAGGGAGAGAAATAATGGGAAAATAGGAAACTGTCATTGTTTTCTCTTTCTCTTTCATTTTTTTTTAAATTCCAAGTTTACATATAGTTCTTGATTTGGACAGACGATCTAATAGAGGCTCCAAAGGTAACATTTTAAAAAAATTTTGTATGGATTTGACGAAATAATGTGATTGGCTGAAATTATTTAGAGGGGTTAAAGTTTATGGCTTTTTGAGTAATTAATTGTTCTATTCGTATGTGTTTAAGTTTTTGATCTATTTTATCCAAATTCTTGTAATGACTCAGGCAAAAGGCAAGCTTGTCAAGTCGGGTAGCTATACTCACTCTTATCCCTTCTGTTGGAGATCTGATACTCCTCTAATCTATAAAGCTGTCCCAAGCTGGTAAGTTACCTTTCTAATTTTTTTTATTCTATTAAAATGTTCATGCAGCTGTTCTTTTATTTTGTGATGAAACCCAAGACATATTGAAATCACTTGATCTAATCAATTACCAAATGCTTTTTTTTTGAGAATTTGAGAGAAACATCTTTGAAATTGCTGAGGTGATAGTTTGGCCAAAATAAGAGAAAGATTGTTGTTGGTATTCAAATCATTCTTAGGTTGCTTGATGTTGTTGTTGGGTTGTTTGAAGCCTGAAATTTAATTTTTGATTGGCTGTTTTATGTGTTGTATGATTCAATTGTTTCAACTATTATCTTCAATTATTACTGTATTGTTAGGCTTTTAATTGCAAAAGTGTTTTTTTTTTCTTTTCCGGTTAAGCAAGTTACGTATTAGTATTAAATTCTTGAACGATGGCTTTTGAAGATGCTTAGGCATGCTTTTGATATCTTTGTGAGAACCATACCCCATAAACTAGCTCAAGAGTTGGAGAACCCAAAGCCCAGATGAACCTCATTTTTAAATCCCATACTTTTAATGTGGGATTGATGTGCAATACTGAGCAACTAGGATCATAACATCTGACCATACTTTGCAATCCCCACCCACACGACTAGTTACGTGCTGGGCTTTTCCTAGCCCTAAGCAGCATTGTGATACCATTTTCACCACACATGCCACTCGATTGCAGTTGCTAGAAATGCTGGTTGACTTTGACACCAATTAATATGAACCTTGGGAGAACTACAACTAAAAAAGCTTAGCTCAAGGACTTTGAGAGCTCAATGCCCATACCTCTCACACTGGAATCCCATAATTTCAATGTGGGATCTAAGTCCCATACCTTGCAATTAGTATTATAACAACTTAAAATATTTGGATGCAGTTATTATTATGATTTTTATGATTCTTTGACAAATTCACACCTATGATTTTAGTATAGAAAGAAATTTACCCACCCATGTCCTTAAATGAATGATCAGGATTTGAAACATGAATGGTAGACAGAACCAACATTTGAAAGGCTAAGTGACCATAAGATATATGACCTTTGTATTCCTTTTCAATTTTAGCAAATATCAATTATGGTCTTGAGAGATCAATAACAATTGCAGTCAATTTTGTGACTGTATAATGCACACTTGGCCTATGTAGTGTGGTCAATTAGCAAAAAAAAGTTGTTCTTATTTCTTTATGACGCTGATAAACACAATTTTAATTGTTTTTTACAAGAACAATGAATGTTAATTATTTTTGAAAGTTGATGAATTTAAAAATATTATCTTTTGGAAGGGACAAATTTTTAAAAAAATTCTATATCATAAGAATTGTGAAGATATGAAATCATTTTTAAAAAAATGAGCTTGTTACATGGACTCCATGTGTATGTTGCTACTCTCCTACGGTAAGTTGGCTGCCAGTCTTAAAAGTTCGCAGCTACAATTGGTAGAATTGAAAATCTTTTTCAAAATTGCAAAGATTCTGCACGGTCATTACGGTTTGACCTTAAATTTCTATTCTTTGTTTATAGATGGTTGTCATAGTAGTCTATTTGTGGTCCTTGTGGATGAATCTTTTATCTGCTTTTAATCTTGATATTAAATTACAGGATATTTACTCCCTACAATGGTTAAAGAGCAAAATGGCTAGTGCTTGGTCATAAGAGGAGAATGTTTTCCTCCAAATTTTTGTTGGAAGTACATTATTAAGTCTTATTACTTTTGTTACCAAGTTTGTGTTAATTTTTATCCATTATTTGGAAGCATCTGTTCCCAAGTTCATTGCTGATTTTTTTTCCAGCTCCTGTAAATTCTTGATTTTGTAGGCCTATATGAATATGTTTGAATCACAGTGTTAATAGTTTCTTAATTTCTGTATAGAGTAGGACTTTGGTTTTGTTAATGAATTTTTTGCTTGTACACTGACATGTTGGCTGGCAAATTCTGATCCAGTTTACTGTTAAATTCTCTGTTTAGGTTTGTTAGAGTGGAAGAATTAAAAGTGCAATTGCTAGAAAACAACAAACAAACATATTGGGTTCCTGATTATGTAAAGGTTAGAACTCTTTCTGCTCCCTCTCCTCCACTTTGAGGAAAGCAGTTCTGTTGATTGAAAGGTATTCCTGTATTTTAGACGTCCGTGATTGAACTTTTTTAACCTTTTCATTTGAATGTACAGAATCATGTGAACCTTCCTATAACATCCTTTCTTTAAGTGTTTTTTTTCCCTGAGGATTCGAAATAAACACAGCTCTTAAGGTTGATGGACCTTAGTGAAAAAAGGGAAAAAGGGAATTTGATGTTCAGTGTTCTATAAAGTTTTGACCATTTCCATGAGAAATTTAGCAATCTGATTTCATGTCAGTTGTGGGACTGTGAAAAGAGGACTTATCTTAAAAAGGGTATGACAACCTCTGTCATTTGAGTTTAACCGAAGGGAGCCTGAGCCTGCAAAACCTTGGATAAACTGCCCTGTATGGAAATTTTTTGCTATTTTTAGGTTACTCTTGCTTTCTGGTATGTCACTCAAATTAATTACAGATGCTGGAAATGGTTCACTGTAGTTACCAGTCTATGGGTACAGCTAATTCTGAAGAACATAATACATGGTTTACTTAACGAGTATAACTAATATGTGATGGTGTTGATGATGTCCAAGGGTTCAAAGTTCTGTTGTGTTTAAAATTTAGAAAAGCGCTCAAAGTAGTTGAGGCATTACTTGTTTGATTTCAATTGAAAAATCAACTTAATAACTGAATCAAATTGGACTATATCCAAATGCAACTGAAATTATTATTTTAATTTGCTAGGCTTTTAATAAGACTCCTCATTTTTGGCCCCGACATCAATTGATCATCCAACTTGTGTGTCTTAAAGAAAATGGTTTAAACTCTGAAGATATAAAATTTATATCGAGTATATGGAGTAAATTATGGAAATTATAAGACAGTTTATTTTGTATTTTATGTAAAAAATTGATCTTTGAACTAATTCATTTACTTTTAGAGCCAAGATCAAGTAAATTTGTTTGAGAACTTGATCAAATTTACTGCAAGGCACTGGCTCAGTTTGATAATTTGGTTTGAACCAGATAACATTTATTCTTACTAACTGGAGCTTTTGTTGAGCAAACAATCCTATAAACAAGTTGGACCTTTTATAGAGGCCTTGTTTTTGTTGCAGCTGAATGATATTCAAATGCTTCAATTCTTAATTTGAGGCCATTTCTTGAAACACCTTATTATCCTGTATCTTTTGGATAGCCCCCACTTTTTAATTACTTATGAATGCAACCTTATCATTAAATGTGAGAGACAAGGGAATCCTCTACTCCTTTTCATGGGAATGACTTTAATTCACTTCAACAGTTGTGTTAAAGTGGCTAGGCCGCTTTCACTTTCAGTGCCTTTCTTCATTTTTGAAATCATTCACTTTTGAGGTCATCATCTCTAGAACCATCTTTCACAAAGACCTAAACATTCTAAAAACTACACACACAGATACAAAGCTAGAGAACTTGCTAATTGATGGTAGCCTGAATTGAAATATGAACATTTTTTTTTTTTTGTGAATTGCAGAGTTTCATTAGGTATATCCTTCTCAAGTTAAATTCAAAGGCTTTGTTTTGGAAGGAAAGTATGATAGAAGGAAATGCAATTTGAGTTTGTATAAGTTAGGAGAACTATGGTAGTTTTGATGATTGTGTGTGTAATTTTTCCTTTTATTTCTAGTTTCACCTTTACTACTTTTTTCCTTTTCTTTTAATTTAAGTTTAAAAAACATTTCTGAATGATTTGGATGGTTTTTTAGTTTATTGCTACGTCATAACTTTTTTTTTTTTTATTATTATTGTATTTTTTTATGCAATATCCAAATTTTTTAGGATTTTTTTGTTGAGTCGAGTCGAGTTGAGTAACCAAATTTTATAGGATTTTTTTTTGTGGTAATTACAGGAAAAACGGTTCCACAATTGGCTGGAGAATGCTAGGGATTGGGCTATTAGTCGAAGTCGATTTTGGGGCACTCCTATTCCCCTATGGATAAGTGAGGATGGCGAAGAAATAGTTGTCATGGATTCTGTGGCTAAACTTGAAAGGCTTTCAGGCGCTAAGGTTTGGTTTCCCGCTTTCTCTCAGCCCCCCATATTATGATTTTTTTTTCAGTTAATGGTTTGTAAATCTATGATTTGAGTGGATGGACTAGCACATACATCTGGAAATGCTTACACAAACATGCAACCAAATTCAAGCTTAATTATCTTAAAACTAGGTTTGATTTTTAGTCTCTAGTGGTTTATGGATCCATATATGTATGTATGTATATATATATGTGCGTGTGTTTATATATTGTGTCTGTGAGAGAGAGAGAGAAAGAAAGAAGATGAAATATATACTAGAAAGTTAAGTATACAGCTACCCTAGAAGAATAGAGAAAGCTATATAATGATATCTATCTATTTACAACTAATACATATAATACTCTTCTTCAAGTTGGACCGTAGATGTTAATCATTTCCAACTTGTTTCAAAGATATTCAATTCTAGTTCCATTCAAAACCTTCGTGAAAATATCCCTTAGTTGTTCTCTAATTTTCACATAAGTAGTGGTGATCAGTGATCACATTCTCTTGGATTTTCTCCGAAATAAAGTGACAATCAACTTCAATGTGTTTAGTTTTTTTTTTGATACACTGGATTTGAGGCGATATGATGACAACTTGATTATCACACCAAAGTTTTGTTGGTAATGAGGACTTCAACCCTACTTTAGTTAGAAGGTGATGTATCCATAGAATTTTACATGTGGATTGGGCCATGGCGCTATATTTTGATTTTACACTAGATCGAGATACAATATTTTGCTTCTTGCTTTTCCAATATACGTACAACAACCTAATATCCTATAGTGGATCTTCTATTCACTTTTGATCCAGCCCATTCAACATATGTAAAATATTCAGTGTTATTGTGTACATTATTTCTGTGAAGTATTCTAAGTCCAGGAACTCTTTTTAAGTAGCAAAAAATATGTTCTAGAGCTGCACAGTTGCTAACTGTTGTAGATGACATGAATTGGCTCACAATATTGATGGAGTGGGCAATGTCTGGATGAGTAACAATTAATTAGTTTAGTTTCCCTGCCAACCTTCTATATCTTTCGGGATCTTCAAATAATTCAACATCTTTTGTGAGCTGCAAATTAGGAGTCATAAGTGTACTTCATGGTTTTGCCCTTAATTTTCCCGTTTCATTTAATAGATTAAGTACATATTTCCTTTGGGATAAGAAAATACATTTCTTACTCCTTGCTGCTTTAGCTCCTAAGAAATATTTGTATACCTCTAATTCTTTTGTCTAAAAGTGAGTGTGAAGGAAGGATTTAACGGGTGTCATCCACATATACTACACAAAGAATGATGCTAGCTTCATATTGTTTGTAGAAGACATAATGATTAAACTTACTTTTTTGTCATTCTTCTCAATCGCCCGACTGAATTCCCTAAACCAAGCTTAATATTTGTTTCAAACCATACAATGATTTTCGAAAGCTCCTTGAGCAACAAATTCAAGAGGTTAGTCCATATAAACTTTTTCTTGAAGATCACAATAAAGAAAAATATTTTTAATATCTAGTTGATATATAGGCCAATTACAAGTAGCTGCTACAAAATTAAACAGACGAACAAATGCAAGCTTAGCAATTGGAGAAAAAGTGTCAGAGTAATTAATAGAACACAACCCTCGAACATGAGAATGAACTAACACAAAAAGAGATGCAACTTGTTAATTTATCCTAGAGTGGGAAGGAACGCGTTGATGTTTGGCTAATTGACTAAACTCACAGGCTAGGATGACGTGTTGAAATTCAGGACACAATTTCTTCAAGGAAGGTAGAGAAAGATGCCCCAGTCGACAGTGAGTCTTAAAAGGGTTTAATTGACTTTGATAAGAGATGACTTTAGAAACCTCATAACTTAAAATATAGATACCTCTGGACACTTTACCAATACCTCTGGACACTTTACCAATAATCCTCTTCGTTGAAAGATCCTAAAACAAGCAGTAGTCAGGGAAAAATAAGACTAACAATTTAAGGCAGATGTAAGCTTATTGACATTAAAGGAGAGATTAGGAAGCTATAAAATAGAGGGTAATGGAATTGACGATGTAGGATTAACGCCAAGAACACATGACATGGAGCAATTTGCTAAGGTTACACTAGAAGGACTAGCATATAAGTGAAAAGTGGGAAAGAGATTTGGGTTACCTGTCGTGGTGTGTAACGCCCGAATCAATGACCCATTTGGATGATGGGGAAAGAAGGCATGTAGTGGATTTACCGGACTCAACAATAACAGTGATAGTAGGGGTAGCAAATTTTAATAAATCTTGGTACTAGGTAAATCGGGAAAATTCATTTGCAGAAAACTAAATTGTCTTATTAGGTGGGCACCGGGTAGTAATAGTAGCTATATGTGCAGACTGAGTTTGTTGTTTTTGATTTTGAAGTTCTTGACAATAACGCTTGGTATGCAGAGGCGAAGCCAGATTTTTTAATAGAGGGGGGCAAAATAAAAATATCATATATATATTAAAAATAATATAAATTTATAGAGAGGCAATTAAATATTTTAAAAATTTTAATAATATATATACATATATATAAAAAAAAATTTAAAAAAAGAAGGGGGGCAACTGCCCCCCTTCTTATGCAGGTAGCCTCGCCCCTGTTGGTATGGCTTGGCTCATGATAGTAATAACACAACCCCTCCAAACTCCATATGGCAAGTATTACCATCTTTGATGCCACGATTGTTAGAGCGTCCGTGACTCATAAGAGCACCACAAATAGGTGTAGAGGACTAAGAGTTTTCTAGACAAAGTATCCTTGTAAACGTACTATGCAAGAAGGAAATATTGGAATCAGTAAGAATCAAAGATTTGGCTACCTCAAACTAGCTCATAACAATCATTTGCTCTCGTTGGGCCTGTTGAACTTTGACATCAGAGCTAAAAGGTAATAAAATGTTTAGTTCATGTCCTCTTGAATTCCATAAAATAAGGTGTGAGAGATCGTTCTTGTTTTTCTGTAAGATAGAAGGCTTTGCATACTTAATAAATTCGGTATATATTTCATTTGTCGAAATATAAAAATTCTAAATATTTCATCAACTTCTTAACACATTCACAATGATTGATTACGGCAACTACCTCATCGGTATTGGAATTCCTAATATGTAAAAAGATACGTGCATCCTTGTGCAGCCAAGTATTTCTAGTCGCGTGAATAGGAGGTTCATTAGTAAGATGATGGGCTTTATCGATGCTTCTTAAATAAACTCGAACCATTTTACTCCAAGCTACATAATTGGAACCATTCAAATTATGTTTTGCGATCCTGGTCATTATAGAGATAACATCAGTAACCATTGCTGACTTGTTTTATATAACTGTATCTGCTTCTGTCATTTTTTTATTATATATTTCAGTCACACAATATATAGTTAAAACAAAGGAAACCCCCAAACAAGCCGTAATAGTAGCTGAATATAATGCCAAATGAAGCTGACACAAAGAAAATCACTAGAATATCACAAACCAACCTTAACAATGGCCATATCTAAAGTAAAACCGATTTGAAGCTGAAAAGGAGCAAAGGAAATGACTGAAAATATCACAAACCAGCCTTAACAATGGCGAAATGCAAAGCAAAAACCGATTTGAAGCTGAAAAGGAGCAAAGATAATTTTCATCCTAGAAGAGCAAATCTAAATGGCAGAGGTGAGAAAATATTTTAGGGTTCTTTAAGGCTCAAATACCATGTTAGATTTACTGATTGGGAGAGAAAATTCGATCTTTTCATTAGAAAGAAGAAATATGTACATGGTTACAAGCTTGGGGACAAAGTAATAAATCCTAGAAAGTCAACTACAAAGCTAGCCTAGAAGAATAGGGTTAGCCATATTACTCTATCTATCTATTTATAACGAATACTTGTAACAGTATGTATTTGTGCATGTATAGTTAATAACTAGCCCTTCAACTTGCTTGACAAAATTCTTATGCTCATATCTTCTAGTTACCAAATGTTTTATTGAGGTGTAAAAATGGGTTAAGCATAATTTTTCTTTCAATGTTATTGTGGGTCCATAAATCTCTACCTATGCTTATCATTGATTGATTGGTAAATTTGGACTTCCTTTCTCATATGCGTATGGTTCAATTGGTTTTATATGTATTGACTCTGTTTGTGCTTATCTACCTTAATGGTGCTTTTTTTTTAAAAAAAAAATTATAAAAGTATTATATGCATGTTATTGTTTACATTCATCATTTTTCAGGTTTTTGATCTACATCGTCATAATATTGATCATATAACTATCCCATCTAGCCGTGGTCCTGAATTTGGTGTGCTTCGCCGAGTAGATGATGTAAGATATCAGATCTCAGTTCTTCTCAACTTCCTTTTTGTTTGGATGATGCATTGTTTATTATCAAATATCAAACGCTTTACTTAAAGAAACAGCTTTTTATAGGCCTAATTCTGACTCAAATTACTGGAGAATTCATGTGTGGTATAATAATGAGTTGTATTTGTTGACGCTAGCCATTTTGACTATTTAGCAACTTAATATGCATCTGCATGTTCATGGCCAGAGGTCATTGTGCTTCAGTTTGAACTTCATCTGGTGCTTGGCACAATGAAAGTTTTTAATGAAGCCATGTGTGACAGTTGCCTTCCCTAACCCCCCACGTCCCCAGTTATGGAGTGGAGATGGAGGAGGTGTTTTTGAACACATTTGAGAGTATGTGGGTAGTTTCTACTAACTTGTATCCATTCCATAGATATTCAACTGACCTCATAGTTACCAGTATCATACTCTATTTATATGCTACTTGGCTTCTCTTGCTTTAGGTTTAGGGATTTCTGTTTAAGTACAATAGTGTAGTATTCCCTGTATTTTCTAAATGTGGTCTATGGATGGGATCGAGGTCCATCCACCCGATTGAGAAGCATTCTGCATTGCATGATATTGTTTACGGTTATTCTGAATTTGAACCCTTTAAATTGTCCATATGTAGATCAGACTATAATGGTGGCCTTATGACTTGATACAAGGGGCAAAAAAATGATTTCTAGTCTGGAAAGGTGAAAATAGTAGGAATTATAATGTAGACTAGTGCAATATCATTTATTTTTTATGCTTTTCAGATAGTTTACCTTTAGAACGTATGACTTGAGTACCTATTGATTTTTTTTTAAACTTATATTATTTTGTTGGATTTCAGACAGTTTTTTAGAAAAGAAAATGTGTTGGAAAAAAAAAAGAACAGTTTTGCGGAAAAAGCTTTATTTTCTATGTTTTCAACCTTAAACTATAGAACATCTCAGGTTTTTCAGTTAGGTAAATAATTCACTACTTTCAACAGACAACAGGCAAATGTGTTCCTTTTGTCTTTCGAAGTGAATTTGGAAATGGAAACTGAAGATGGAAAGCAGGGTTGGAAGTTATTTAGCACATCCCAATTCTCCCTGTGTACAACTGGGTTGGTATACCGTGTAGTTTAACCCATACCTAGACCAGTTTCTAATTTTTTTTCCCTTCAGTTGCAACATGAATCCCATTTTTCTTCCAACTTGAATTTTGGCCTGTGGTAATTTATTCAGGATTTCATCCTGTAAATTCTTTATATATATATATATATGTATGTATGCATGCATGGGATGTTAAATTTTCGAGTGAAATTGGATCGAGGCCTTGAATTCTTGTGACTTGCTCTTAACTTTTTAGCCTTTTTAATATTCAGGTTCAAAAGAAAATTATCCTGCCTACTCTCCTGTCTCTACCCAACATCCTCTTTTCTGACACTTGCATGAGAATACAGTTCTCTCTCTCTTTTAAAGCTGCTCATAAAATAGAAGGGTTCTGTATCTCCAAGAAGGCTGATTTCTGGCTTTGGTGATTATGGATACTGTGAAATAGGATTGTTAATATTTGGGAAATTATAATATTGCTTGATCTGTGGATCTCAATCAATCTTGAAACATTATTCCTTGCTTTGTTTTACTTCCATGTATAGTCACCACATATATGGATTCCATTTACATATTTCAATTTTGCTTCAGATTTAAACATTTTTTTAATGACATTGATGTATGTTTTTATTGCTGCAGGTCTTTGATTGTTGGTTTGAGAGTGGCTCAATGCCTTATGCTTATATCCATTACCCTTTTGAGAATGCTGAACTTTTTGAAAGAAATTTTCCTGGGCAATTTATTGCTGAAGGGCTGGATCAAACTCGTGGATGGTTGGTTCCTTGCTTTGGGATCTGGACTCCATGCATTATTTTGTCTCTTCTCTTTACCCTAAACTATTTATATGATATAAAGATGCTTTGATGTATGACATTATTGCATAAAATCTATGAAAGTCTTGTAAGCTGCTGAGTCCAACCAGTGAAAGCATACCATATTTACTACTTGTACTAATGCCGTGCAATAGACTTTTAGTACTAATGTCAGATTTTATAGTTGAAGAACAATGCTATTGTAATAATTGTCCAGCAGAAAAAAAGATCCATGGGTCTGTAGAATTTTGCTAAAAGAATTTTCTAAAGAACAAGATTACCCATGGGAAATCAGGTCTTGTTTCCTTAAATCTGCACAATGGGCAAAGTGAACAACTCAAGTTGTGAATTATATATTTTGCATTGCAGGTTCTACACTCTTATGGTGTTGTCTACTGCATTATTTGGGAGACCTGCATTTAAGAATCTTATTTGCAATGGACTTGTTCTGGCAGAGGATGGAAAAAAGATGAGTAAAAAACTGAAAAACTATCCATCACCTATGGAAGTCATCAATGATTATGGGGCTGTAAGTCTTTCTTGAAACAATATGATATCCCTTGAATAGTTTATTCTAGTCAATCTAATTTCTTGTTTTGGGAATGAAGTTACTTCTTCTTGTTTATATATGCATTACCATTTTTCCTTGTTTTAATCCAGGATGCTTTACGGTTATACCTAATAAACTCTCCAGTTGTACGTGCTGAACCCTTGCGTTTCAAAAAGGATGGAGTTTATAGTGTTGTGAGTGTTTCCCTAAAACTGTGCTACTTTTATTTTACCTTTTGCATTCAGAGAGTTGTCGATCTCTCTCTCTCTCTCTCTCGTTTTTAATGTAATGTAAAGGTTCTCCTGATATAATATTTAGTTCGTTTTAGGTCAAGGATGTTTTCCTTCCATGGTACAATGCATATAGGTTCCTGGTACAAAATGCTAAGAGGCTTGAGGTTGAAGGGCTTGCACCATTCACACCTCTTGATTTTGGAACACTTCAGAGTTCATCTAATGTGTTAGATAAGTGGATCAATTCAGCCACACAGAGTCTTGTTCACTTTGTCCGCCAGGAAATGGATGGATACCGACTGTATACGGTTAGATGTCTTTTAAACCATTATTCAGCTATCATTATCTAGTTAAATTGGATATAATTTATGCTTTGAAGTTAGTGTCTCAGAAAATCATAAGGGCACTTAAAAGATGAATAGTTTGCTTGCTTCAATTTGTAATTTCGCTTAGGAAGTGGCTTTTATATATAACTTTTTATATGAATCTCTTGCAGGTGGTTCCATATCTCCTGAAGTTTCTTGACAACCTTACAAATATATATGTGCGGTTCAATCGCAAGAGATTAAAAGGTCGTACTGGGGAAGAAGACTGCCGGACTGCTTTATCAACCCTTTACATTGTATGTTGATAGAATTTTATTGTAATGTGTTATATTGTTACCTTTTGACTGTATGGGCCATGCTATTGCTATTACATTTGTCAGTATCTTCCGGTTATGATAAGTGGTAACTGGATATGCTGACCTGGCCTAATTACCACTAAACATTTCTGATTTCCATTTATGGGTATATAGTATCTTACACCAGATTTATGGTTACGATGTTAGTTTTGGTAGCTGGTAGAAGCCTTGTTATTTCCAGCTACATGGTTTAGGGTGTGCTGATCGAGGTTGCTTCTTCTCTTTGGTCCTTTTTTCCTGAGAGTTTAGCTTACAACATTATTGTTTAAACTTCCGTGGGTTGTGTAAAGGATGGACTTTTTTCATATCCAATTAGGTTTTTCATGAATGGCTTATTAAATGGGAACTGCTGTTTATCTTCTACATTGAAGTGATAGGAGAGTTCGATTATGGGTTATGACTTCAAAAATTACAATCTCAATCCACCATTTAACTCTACCAACTGCACTAACCTAATTGGCCTCAGGCACACGCACACACATATATATTATGACTAGTAGATCTTAAAAGCTTAAGAAAAATATTGGCTGGAGTTCATCAATACTTTGCCTTGTATTCTTGATATGATTATTCACCTCTTTTTTTTCATTTTTTTATTGAAGATGGTGCTTAGTTATTGGACAGAAGACATCTTTGTCAGTTGGATTACATGTCATTTTGCTTCTGTTGGCTTTCAGGTGCTTCTAACATCATGTAAGGTGATGTCTCCATTCACCCCATTCTTCACAGAAGTACTATATCAAAATTTGCGGAAGGTCTCTTCTGGATCAAAAGAAAGCATTCATTTTTGCAGTTTTCCTCAAGTAGAGGGAGCGGTATGATCAACTATATTGTAGCTCTGCTAAATAGTCAAATGAGTTATGGTTTAGGAGCGGTATGATCATCTATATTGTAGTTCTGCTAAATAGTCAAATGAGTTATGGTTTAGGAACCTGCAAATCTGTGTTAATTTAGATATGCAGATTTTATAATCATTTGAATTCTGAAAAATATTCCTTTTATGAAATTGTATAAACTAATTTTTTATGACTTTTTCTTGAAAAAAATATTTACATCACATATGTCTGAATCTCACTGACTGTTTTCTTGAATTTCAGACCAACACTTTGGTCTTCTGTTCTCTCATTAATGATTTAAGGGTTAATTGCGGAACATCTCTTGTGGTTTGCCTTAATTTATACTTTTGGTCCTTAATAATTTATCCCATATGTTATTGAATTTTAAAACACTTTTAATTTTGAAATAATAAAAAAAGGCAACCCGGTGTACAAGCGCTCTTGCAATGCATGAGGTTCGGAAAATGGTCGGACTCATAGAGTCTATTGAAATCTTCTAGAAAGAATATGGGGCCAAATAATAAATAAGACAAATCTCAGGACAATTTTCTACAATTAACTGATGATTTAACTGTTTTTGGAATTTATAATTTAGGAATCCTTTTTATCATTTTTGTGACTAAGCAATAGTTACTGTCTTTTAATGAGTTTTTCTCAAGTTCTTCTAATGCAATTGCAGATGGATGAACGAATTGAGCGAAGTGTTTCAAGGATGATGACCATTATTGATTTGGCCCGCAATATTCGTGAGCGGCATAACAAGCCTCTGAAATCACCGCTGAGGTGCACAGGGCTGATCTATTTTTCATCTCTTCAGTGTAGTTGCTACATTTTGCTGGCTCTTTCTTTATTGGTTCTTTATTTTCCATGCTATGCATTTTACAAATTGCAGGGAGATGACAGTAGTCCATCCTGATGCAGACTTTCTTGATGACATTGCTGGAAAACTAAATGAGGTTTGTGAATAAAATGGCTTGTGTACTGGTAGTCATGGAACCAATCTTGTTTTTTATGGTTAGTCGTTCTAGTTGTCTTTCTGATTAATGCTATTCTCTACACTAGCGATCAAGGTAGTTAAAAGTGCTAGGCGCATCTAAGGTGATACAGCTTAAGCGCGAGGTGCAAAAAAAACGATGGCCTGAGTGATGTGAGGTGCAAAGTTTTGTAGAATACTAATTACTAGTAATAGCATATAGTATATCTTGAAAGGAAAATATATTGGAAGCTATATTAATTTAACATTAAAAGAACCACTAAAAAGTGAAAGATAGCTAAAATTAAACAAGCAACAAAAGCTAATATCAATAAGTTAAGACCATAGTGAAAAAAGAAATAGAAAGAAAAAAATAAAACAGAAATAAGATAAATGAAACAGTAACATGAAGAAGAAAAAGAAGAGTTTAATTGGTATAAAAATACTTGTCTTTATTTTCCTTGTTCATGGCTTGGGAACTACTCGTGATGTTAAAAATCTATTAGTTTTCTATCAATTTGATTTTGATTTTTGAAATTTGTTTCTTGTATTACTTTTCTATTTTGATAAACTTTTTGATTTTGAATGAAATTAAAAAGTCGTAAAGACTTTTAGATTTTCTAAAAAAACTTTAGATCTCCAAAAAGATTTTAAACTTTTTAACTTCCTAAAATAACTTAATTATTAAAACATAGGCTATTAATATGGAAAAAATATTTAGTATGTTTATTTAGAAAAAAATGAATTTTGTGCTTTTGTGCTTGCTTTTTTCTAAAAAGCATTGTTTAGGCACAAAAGGCCATTGCCTCACTAAATGCACCTGACTTGTGTGCTTTTAACTACACGGCTAGTGATTCTCTTTTTGATAATCAGTTGTCTGTCAGGGGTATTCATGTTCTTTCTACAATGAAGGGGTAGAATTTTATCCTTCAATAGCATCATATGATATTGCAATTATCTTCTTTGCCCATTGTTTTCAGTCTTAGCATATATATATATTATTTCATGTCTTTCTTTTGATTATTATATTATTTTGAATTACGATTGAAGTTCTACTGCTGATTTTTCTCTCTTTCTGGACGATCTGAGAAAGCTATTTGCTCTAGCATTCTTTTCTCTAGTTTCTTTCTTGCCATTTTACCATTATGTTATCTTGTGGATGTCTTTTGATAAGCAAATGTAGAGCCTGGTAGCGGCCGCTTAGAATTCATGTTATTGTACATTTGGTGCAATATTCAAAGCCTGTTGATTTTTTCCATTTCATTATAATCATAGGTTTCTTTGTTGTATCAGAAGATATAGGATCCGTCGGACATACAATTTTTTTATTTCTTGGTTTAAGTTGGAAGTTTTTATAGTTTTCGCCATGGAGTTTATAATTTGTGGCCATTAATGAGGGTTTTATTTTGGTGTGAGCACATTGATTCTGGTTTTGTTTGCTTTCTGTTTATTTGTTTCATCTTAATGATTGATGTATTCTACTTGCATGTTAGTATGTACTGGAGGAACTCAATGTAAGATCTCTTATCCCATGTAATGATACGCTTAAGTATGCTTCCCTGCGTGCAGAGCCCGAGTTTAGGTATGCAATTATTTTTTTCCAGTATGAAGGTAATCTCATATGAGTTGTGCGGTGCTCTCATTTATTTTCTATTTGTTTTCTAGTGTGCTAGGTAAGCGACTTGGAAAATCAATGGGAGTTGTTGCCAAAGAAATTAAAGCAATGTCTCAGAAAGATATCTTAGCTTTTGAGGCAGCTGGAGAAGTTATTATTGCTTCACACAGTCTGAAGATGGCTGATATCAAGGTGCTGCTATTGTTGTTGGATTAATCTCTTGCATTCTATTTGCGTGCTAAAAAGTTTCAAATCATGCCATTTACTTCTGTATGACACCTGTTTGGTTGGATGATTTATATCATAGAAGGTTAAAGCTTCTTTTCATGTTGATGGAAGTGGAATTAATTTTTTGTGCAATGAAATATTCTGATGGTACACGTTGAAGCCACCTGTTCCAAGTTATCTTCGTGGACTCAGTACTACTTTTTTGATAAATTGGTTTTATCTTTATTTGTATCTTGAGAATTATTATTCCATCATTTCTCCTTCCTGCCCTTAGGGAATTTCTGATGTGGATTTTGTGTGAAAGCCTTTAATGTGGTTTCTGATATCAGTTATAAGGTTGTGATTGGCTACTGGATAATAACCAACCTTATGTTGTTTCTTAAGAAACCATCAGTTTTTTTTTCCCTCTTACCCTGAACCCTCATTTTGGCTTGTTGATTTATTAGGCCTTAATCCTTTTGAGAAGGATCAACTGACATTATGCTTATATTCTATTTCATCTCATTTTTGTGGAGATACAGATTGTTCGGGAATTCAAACGTCCTGATGGTTTGACAGAGAAGGAGATAGATGCTGCTGGAGATGGTAGGAGTTATTGCTTGCATGTAGTTACACTATTTTTTGTTACAGGTTACCTCAAGTTTTGTGTCCAATTTTTTAGGTGATGTTCTGGTGATTATGGATCTGCGTCCAGATGAATCATTGTACGAGGCTGGTGTTGCTCGAGAGGTACTTTATGAATTACTCTTCTAGTCATTCTTCAATCTACATGAATACTCTTTGTATATTGTCTAGTTGAGTTTTCTAAATTTAAATTCTATTTTTTATTTTTTAACCCCATCCCCAAAAAAAATCTCTCTTCCTCTTTACCCCTGTATTGATGTGTTTGCAAAACTGTAATGGCATCACTATCATGTATCTTAAAAATCCTTTTGGTTTCCATGCTTCACTACCCATTGACTGTACTTTGATTTTGTTCTCCATCTTATTAGTGTTTATAATAGATGATTTGTGATGAATGTAGTTGAATCTGGTCCAAATGTAGGTTGTTAATAGAATTCAGAAGCTGCGGAAAAAAGTTGCCCTTGAACCTACAGATGTGGTGGATGTTTACTTGGAATCTTTGGATCAAGATGAATCAAAATTAGAACGAGTTCTGAGTTCCCAGGTAACATGTCGGTTCTTTAATTTTGTGGCTCTTTTTTTGGGATCCTTGACCTCATTTCCATTAGAGATCTTCACAAAATATTCTGCCTTCCATTTGGTCACACACTGTATATTTACAGTCTGACAGGTCTGAGGGTATATTTGATAAGCTGTAGTTGAATGTAACGTAATCAAAAGCATTTTTAGTTTAGTTACTTGCATTGGAACTGCATTTAATTATATTACATTGCATTCCACTACAGCCTACCCACGTATATAACTGCTCCGAGCTTAAATGTATTTAACTGAATTTGTGTATTTTTACATGTAGGGATTATATATTAGAGATGCAATTGGATCTCCATTGCTACCCGTTACTGTGATGCCACCACATGCAGTAAGTTGCACTGAATGAAAATGCATTTTTAGTTTGATGAATCACCATAATTTCATAATCAAATGCATGCTAGTAGTCACTTTGAAAATCATCATACATTTAAGGGAACCAAGTTCTTAAAAATTAGATCATGAGTGTTGCGAGCATAGAATAGAAAATTTGAAGAATTCAAGAGAAAAAATTTTATTGTTTCTCAAATCTTAAATTCACAATAGATTTAGGATGAATTTATAGAGGGATACTATTCCTATTAGATGTGTATATAAATAAGGAATATATATATTTACATTGTAGCAAGAATATTCTAACACTCTCTCAAATTGGAGCGTATATATCATAAGCTCCTAGCTTGTTATAAATATATTCAATGCTTCAGTGAAAATATTTGCCAATTGATCATTTGAATTTACAAAACTGGTAATAACGCATCATGATTTAATCTTTTGTCTGACAAAATGACAACCTATCTTTATATGTTTCGTCCTTTAATGATAGGCTGGATTTGAAGCGATATGGAGTGCTACTTGATTATCATATATTAATTTCATTGGACGATACTCTCAAGCCTTAATTCGTAAAGTAGTTGCTTTAACCAAATAAGTTCATAAGCAACTAAGATCATGGCTTGATATTCTGTTTCTGCACTTGATCTTGCTACTTCATCTTGCTTTTTTACTTTTTTATGAGATGATATTCCCTCCGATAGATACACAATATTCTGATACTGATCGTCAATCTGAGGGAGAATCTACCCAATCAACATTTGAATACCCGACCACTTGTGTATAACCTCTATCTTCATTTAACAAATATTGTCGCGGAGCTTCCCTTGATTAAGAGTGGCAATGAGTAGGGTATCGGCGAAAATTGCCCTACTTGAATCTGAACCTGTTTAATTTTTAAATTATCCAAATTCGTTTAAACCCGATTATAATTATACCCTTATCTATTCCAAACCCATTTAATTATCTATTTAAATATAATAATTTAAAAATATTATAAAATTTAAAACATAAATTATAATTTTTCCAATTAAATAATTATTAATAAAAATTTAACATTAACACAATATAATTAAAAATATTTTTATACCATATAATAAATATATAATTAAAATTTTAATAAAATATAATTAATATATAAATCGGGTTTGGATAATGGGTATCCAAAGGTTTATACCCGAACCCGACCCGAATTAGTCACGGGTAATAAAAATATTATCCGTACTCACCCAAACCCGTTTATAAACTATCCATGCTCTATATAAACAGATCAGAACGGGTTGAGTACCAAAAAATACTCGACCCATCGCTATCCCTACCCTTGATATATCTAAAAATGCGTATAACTATATTCCAATAACTATCACATAGAGTTTGAAGGAATTGACTTATAATACTTACTGTAAAGGAAATATTTGGGCGTATAATAGTGAGATAATTAAGTTTTCCAAACACCTCCAATATTGACTAGGGTCTTTTAGTGGCCCCTTGTCTAAGAACAAGTTTAACATTTGATCCATAGGGTTTCCGCAAGTTTAAAATTCAGAATCCCGTTTTTTTTTTTTTTAAATATCCAAGGCATATTTCCTTTGTGAAATAACAATGTATATAGTTGATTGAGCTACCTCAATGTTGAGAAAATATTTCAACTTGCCTAAGTCTTTGGTTTGAAAAGATTGAAAAGATGTTTTGAGTAATACTTTCATGATCATCACTTGTTATGATAATTTTTGCAACATGAGGGAAAGTGTCACCATAATCAAGACTACGAATCTGAGTATACCCTTTAGCAACCAAAAAAGCTTTTAAACGATCGATATACCCGTCAAGACCAACTTTGACTGTATAAACCCAATGACATCCCACCACAAATTGCCCAGATGGTAATGGAACTATCTCCAAATTGTCATTAGCATGAAGAACAATCGTCTCCTCAACCATAATTTATTGCCAACCAGGATGAGCTTGTGCTTCACCGATAGATTTTAGAATAAATATAGTAAACAAATTGGGGATAAAAACATAATATGAAGGGGAAATGTGATGATAACTTAGAAGATTATAAACAGATAGGGTTACGAGAAGAACGAATACCTTTTTGAAGAGCAATAGGTAGAGAAGGTTCATTTGTTGGAGGCAGGACCGACGTAGAAGCTGTTTGTGGAGGAGATGAGTCATGTGGAGAATGTATGGCTTCTATACCTGTAAGAGGAACATCAGGAGAAAGTGGAGAAGGACATATAGAGTAAGTTTGTAATGGTTTAAGAGATGGTCGATCACCAGAAATAGGAAGAATGGGAATCAGAAGAGCCTCCTTGATACCCGTTTGGTTGGTAGAGAAATATGAAGTTGTTTCAAAGAAGGTTATATCTGCTGAAGGCGAGAATAACTTAAGAAGATACACTTAACAATGGAGTTTTATCTTTACCCGGGGTTATGATTATGAACGAAGCACGTACATTCAAACACACAAAGAGGGAGGATAAGATTGTTGATTTGGAAACACATTAGAATGAGGACTTTGTCTTTGCAATATTGAAGAGGGCATCTGATTGATTAATATGCAATAAGGACACCATTCCCTCAAAAATGAATTGGGATATTATGAGGGATAAACATAGTGCGAGTGGTTTCAATGAGATGTCAATTATTTTGCTTGGCTACGCCATTATGCGGGGGGTATATGCACAAGAAGATTAATAAATGATCCCTTGAGAAACCATGAATTCCTGAAAGGGAAGAGGGATATTCTCGTGCATTATCACCATGAAGTAAATAACTCAGATCTATTTTTCATTTGGAATAACCAATTGTAGCGAGAATAGTCATCAATGAAATTAACAAAATAATGAAAACCAAAATTTGACTTGGACCCCATATATTTGAATGAACAACGCTAGACATAGATGAAGTTCTACTATTAAACTACTTAGAAAACAAACAAGAGGTTTTCCAAGTTGACATGACTCGCACTCAAGAGAAGGCCATGTTGAAACACCTGGAACCATTTTCTAAAGTTTGGAGAGGCTAGCATGACCCAAATGACTATGAAGGATATCAATGGAAGCAGCAGAAGTAAAGGCAGTGAAAGTTGTTGGACAGTAGAGAAGATTTATAAGCTATTGGACTTATGACCTTTGCCAATCATCTTCCTTGTACATCGGTCCTGCACCAAAACAGAATTGGAATCAAAGATTACTCTACAATCAAGTTGTTTTGATAGTTTAGTAGTGGGGATCAAATTGTTAGGACAATCGGAGGCATATAAGACTGACACTAAAGGGATAGAAAAGAGAGGTTTACTTTCTCCTACTACTTTATCACTATTTGTTATCCATTAACCAACGTGATGGAGAAGTGAGTGTAGTGAGAGAAGATAAAAGATTTGTATTATTAGAGATGCGATTCGAAGCACTTGAATCCAAGATCAAGTGGATGAAGATCATGTAAGACAAGCAAAATAAGTATCCGGTTGAGCAACAAAACCTATGAAAGAATATGATTGTTGTTTTAATGCTTGATATTGCAAGTATTCATCATAATCAATCCTAGTCAATGTAACTGAGTTGAATTTCTGGGCTTGGGCTGTGGGAAGAGAGAATTTCATCTCCTTGAGTCTGAACCATATTAGCAGTTGAACGATTATTTTGATTAGATCTAGGAGGTTGACCATGAGAAGCCCAACAATGTTCACCCCCTTATCACAATAGGAATAGTGACATTTGAAGCCTTTTTCTTTCCATTTTTGTTTGTTTGTTTCCATGTTGATTATTTTTTTGTACAACTAGCACAATAGATTCAGTTTCAGTATTGTTGGAGGAGATATGCAGTAACCAAGTAGAGACCAAAGTAGTTAAAAGCGCTAGGCACAACTATGGCAATACGGCCTTGTGTCGTCTCAAGCGCAAAAAAATCAATGGCCCGGGTAAAGTGAGGCGCAAAGCTCTTGTGAAATACTAATTACTAATATAGTACACCTTTAAAGTAGAATATATTAAAAGCTATATTAATTTAACATTAAAAAACTACTAAATTGTGAAATGTAGCTAAAATTAAAAAAAAGGAACAAAGCTAATATCAAACAATTTTGTTTCTTGTACATATTAGTTTTCTATCAATTTGATTTTGATTTTGAATTTTGTTTGTTGTATTACTTTTTTATTTTGATAAGCTTTTTGATTTTGAATGAAATTAAAAAACCATAAAAATCTTTAATGATTTTAAACTTCCTAAAATAATTAATTACTAATAAAATATTTACTACATTTATTTAGAATATATATATATACACATTGTGCTTTTGCGCTTCATCTAAAAAAGTGTCGCTTGGGCACAAAAAGCCATCATCTGACTAAAGACGCCTGGCTTTAGACTTCTAAAAGCGCTAAAGGTCATTTGTGCATGGCTTTTGCGCCTAGGCAAGCGCTTGTTGCGCTTTTGACTACACTGATAGAGACTTTGTCCAATTTAGGGATGGTTGGATTCGCAAGAATATGATATTTTATTGTAGCTAAATATGCTCAAAGCCCTATGAAAGCTAATACCATAAAAAAGTTCTCTTTGATTTTCTTGCTTTGTGACATTCGAAGAATGGGGCATGAAGGAGTTAAATTCATCCTTCAAAGTTTCAACTTGACCTAAGCAGATCATGAAAATTTGTTGTGAATGGAGATGATCAGAGACAACTTTATAAATATGTTAAATATCATTAGCATATAATGTCTTGGCCTTGTACTTCATAACAAGTTTTACAGGACTGAAATAAAGTAACTTTGGTTCAAGAGAGTGCTATAATAAACTACATAGTTGTGCATCAATTTTAATCCATGTTGTTTTATCTTTTTCATTAATATCAGTAGCCTTTTTCTCTAAATGATTATTATAACCTTTACTCATAAACTAAAGTTCAATAGACACAGTCCATGAAATATAATTATCATAACCTTGCAATTTAAAAGCTGTAATATTAGGAGAGCTAGAGATGGATAAGAAAAGAGGTTTAATGGAACCTTAAAGTTCAGCCATTTGAGTAAAAAAGAAGAAATTATGCACTAAAAGGTTGAAAAGAGCACTGAGAATCTGCTGTCGCTGGAAGTCTAATAAATGGCACCTAAAGTCATTGTTGACAAAGACCGCCACCAATGTCTCCGAAAAGAGCATTGAGAAAGGCACTGTTGCTGGAAGTCTGAAAAATGGCACTGAGTCACTATTGACAAAGACTACCACCAAATGATGTTGGATGATCGAGATGAAGCTGCCAATGGAAGCACAATAGCCAGGCGACCGTGCTAGGAGAGTCGCTGCTGGGAAAATTGCCGGAAAAATGAACATGTCAGCATGGAGCTTCGGCCAGATACTTGCACTGGAGTGTGCGGTCGCACACGCCGTTTTCGGTGATGGGATTGTTTGGGGATTATAGGTTGGTGGCCAGCACTCCTAGTGGGACTGGTGGTTAGTGAAAAAGAAGCTTGGACAATGATGGGTAGGTGATAAGAGGCGCTAGAGAAAAGAAAACAGAGAGAAAGAAAAGGGAAAAAAGGAAAAGAAAAGAGACTAGCGCTTTGATACCATGAAGAATTTGAGAGAAATGGAAAATTTTATTATATCTCAAATCTTAAATTTATAATAGAGTTAGGATGAATTTATAGAGAGGGATCCTATTCCTATTAGAAGTGTATACAAATAAGGAATGTACACATTATAGCAAGGATATTCTAACAGTTTCCAACATTTACACATTGCCAATCCATGTTTGGGATTTTTTTTTATTGTAAATTATGTGCATTTTTGCTATGCACTCAGGTCCTTATGGATTTGCATGGGTGCAGTGGGCGTCCATGTAATAGAAGTGCTAAAAGATGTCATTCTCTAAGTGATGGACTTCGGGAGCTTGATTCCTTTATTATGCTTTTAGTCCTATATTAATTTTCTCAACCAAAAGAAGAAAAAGAAAAAAAGAGATGTGTTTACAGATAGTTGCATGTGCATTCAAGTGTTTCTTTCCCATGTAAATAGTTACAAATCACAAGTTGAACAGAGTGAGGAGACTTTTGTTTATGTTTAGAATTGCATTTTTGAAATTTTTTTTTCCCATATAAATTGATGCATTCAATGCAGGTTGTAATTGGGGAGGAGAGTTACCATCATGTTTATGAATTGTCTTTCACCATTTACTTGGCTAGAGCTTCTCTAGTATTCAATTCGGATGCTATTCTTTCACTATATGGAGGTAACTTCCTCTCGAAGTTTCTACCCCCTCTCTTCCACTGCTTAACCTTCCGCCCCTAATTCTCTCTCTTAAGACATGGCTGGTTGTTCTCTCTAATCCCTCCTTTATATTTGTAATTGGTTTCAGGAAATACAAAATTTGCGCATGGTCTGGAAATTTTCTTATTATCTAGGGATCATTCTAATTTGAGGTCAGAATTTCAGCAAAACAATGGCAAGGTATGCCTCTGCTTATACCCGAGTATATTGACCACGGTTATAGTACTTGTCTATCATGGACTTCATCATTCTTTCTATTCTTCAGATAACTGTTGATTGCATTGAAAATCAGCCTGCTGCCGATGTGGTATTGGGAGAGCATTTATTTTTTACTGTTGGGGACTACTATTTAAGAGCAAAAAGTGGGTAATTTGATTCCTAAAATTGGCACTTGTCTTTTTTATTTTTTGTTTAAAATTGTGTTGCTGAATTCATACCTGTTATAAGGATTACGAAATGAAAGTGATTTGCATAATCCTTCAAAAAAAGTAGGTGCAGGGGGGTTCACCTTTTTTTTTTTTTGTGTACAGAGAGGTTATCATGCACCCTTAATGGCTAATTTTATTTCATTTAGAATTGGAAAACCTATTTCAGTTACCAAATAATGTCTTAGTCCTTGTATGGTTTAGTGTTTGACTTTTTTTTTCGGGTTTGACGTCGTGCATGGTGCCTTGTTTCAACTTCAAAGTACCTGATCAATTAAGAATAAAAGTAATTAATCTAATGATATAATAAAAATTACTCTTTTTGTCCCAAATTGATGACATTTTCTTTTTTCATTTTGGTCTAAATTATAGTTTATATATCATTTTAATAAATTAATTAATATGATAAATTGCTATAATATAAAAATAAAAGTAAATTTAAATTTTCAATAAAAACAATGAAATAAAGTGTATCGATTTGGAATGCAGGGAGTTTTTTTTTTTTATATATTTTACAATATTTTCTATGAAATAAAGTTCAATTCAACATAAATTCCAGGGATACAAGATACTCCTATGCATTAATAATAATATTATTAGATAAAATTGTTAAAAATAATAATTTTAATTGGTTGAATAAATTGACGAACAATTTGAGCTTTCAAGATCAAACAAATTAATCTTGAATAATTCTTAATTTAATCAATATTAAGCACGAGCTTTGAATTACATTAGAGAAAATTACAAAAGTAATTTTGAAAAACTTAGTTTTCAAAAAGACTGCAATAAAAAAATCTTAAAAATAGTGTATAAAAGAATTTTTTTTTCAAAGAATACGGTTAAAGAGAGCATGTCAAAATTTAGGATTTTATATTTATAAAAATATCATTCTTTAGTTATTTATATATTATATATTATTAAATATAAATATATATAATTAAATATATAATAATTATATAATATAATAATTATATAAATTTATTATTTTGCAATTCAACACATACATCTACTTATATACAACATATAATTAAATATATAATAGTTATATATTATTATTCTTTTAAAATTTAATATATATATATATATATATCTATTTATATATGTAACATATAAGTCACATAAGTAGATATAAATAATATAATTTTATATAAGCAAATATATAATAATTATATACTATTATATATAATATTGAACTAAATATATAATAATTATATATTATTATTTTTTTGCAATTTAATATATATCTATTTATGTAACAAATAAATATATATAAGTAAAAAATAACAATTATATATCATTATATGTAAATATAACTATATATATCTAAACATATAAGAGTGATATATTATTATCTATAACATAAGTAAACATATTTATAATAGTGATATATTGTTATTTTTTTATAATTCAATATATATATATACAGTTATATATAATATATAATTATTTATAATTATATATATAATAATTAAATATTATTATTTTTTTAAAATTTAATAAATATTTCTACTTGTATATAATATATATATCATATAATAAAATATTTAACAGTTAATAATATATTTTTATAGTATTTTTTTTAAAGGGCATTGCTAAAAAGAGGCTGCTTAAGGGATCAAATTATGACAATACAGATATTTTGTAGGTTAATTATTATTTCATTCTAACCCTTTTGTAGTTTCAATTGTTTGACTGTAATGTGTATTATATTTCCAACGTAGAAACTAGAATCTTTGCTGGAAAAGGACCTTTTCTTTTTCAAAAAAATTAGAAAATATGAGGAGATTGGATTTGACCTCGTGTAAGAATACAACCTTGTTTGCCAATATGCCAAAAAGACAGATGATTAAACTTTTTACTATTTAATGAAACAAATGGGTTAAATTCACTATATGTAATTTATATAATAATTATACCATAATTTAATTATTAATATTATATTTGTTGATTTCTTTATATTATATATTTCAATACTTTAATTAAATTTTAAAAAATAAATTAGTTAATTTCATTAAATGTAATTTCTAAACTAGTTATATTTTAACTTAATTATTGATATTACATTTGTTAGTTTTTTTGCATTATATATTTCAATACTCTAATAAATTATAGTAAAGAAATTTATTAATTTTATTACATGTAATTTCTACATTAATTATACCCTAACTTGATTATTGATATTACATTGATTGATTTCTTTACATTATATATTTTAATAGTTTAATTAAATCTTAAGAAAGAAATTAATTAATTTCATTATATGTAATTTCTACACTAATTATACCCTAACTTAATTATTAACATTACATTTATTGATTTCTTTACATTATATATTTTAATATTTTAATTAAATATTAGGAAAAAAATTAGTTAATTGTATTACACGTAATTTTTACACTAATTATACCATAACTTGATTATTAGCATTATATTTGTTGATTTATTTATATTATATATTTCAATTCCATAATTAAATCTTACAAAAGAAATTAGTTTATTTCATTATGTATAATTTATATACTAAATATATATTAACTAGAGTATTGGCATTTACATTTATTGATTTCTTTTCATTATATATTTCAATGCTTTAAGTAAATCTTGAAAAATAAATTGATTAATTTTATTATATGTAATTTCTACACTAATTATACTTTAACTTGATTATTGGTATTATATTGATTGATTTCTTTACATGATATATTTCAATGCTTTAATTCAATATTATGAAAGAAATTAGTTAATTTCATTATATATAATTTTTATATTAATTATATACTAATTTTATTATTGAAATTATATTTATTTATTTCTTTATATTATACATTTCAATAATCTAATTAAATATTAGGAAAGAACTTGTGTAATTTAATTTCTACACTAATTATACCTTAACTTGATTATCGACATTATATTTATTAATTTCTTTACATTATATATTTCAATGCTCTAATTAAATCTTATGAAATAAATTGGTTAACTTCTTTATATGTAATTTTGCACTAATTATACCATAACTTGATTATTGACATTATATTTGTTGATTGCTTTATATTACATATTTCAATATCCTAATTAAATCTTAGAAAAGAAATTGGTTAATTTTATTATATGTAATTTCTATACTAATTATATTCTAACTTGATTAATAACATTATATCGATTGATTTCTTTACAATATATATTTCAATACTTTAATTAAATCTTAGGAAAGAAATTGGTTAATTTTATTACATGTAATTTCTATATTAATTATTATCCTAACTTAATCATTGACATTACATTTTTTGATTTCTTTATATTAAATATTTTAATGATTTAATTAATCCTTAGAAAATAAATTGATTAATTTTATTGTATGTAATTTTTACATTAATTAGACCCTAACTTGATTATTAGCATTACATTTGTTGATGTCTTTACATTATATATTTTAATGCTCTAATTAAATATTATGAAAGAAATTAGTTAATTTTATTATATATAATTTTATACTAATTATACATTAACTAATTATACCTTAACTTGATTATTGACATTACATTTGTTGATTTATTTATATTATATATTTCAATGTTCTTATTAAATCTTAAGAAAAAAATCAATTAATTTAATTACATATAATTTCTATACTAAATATACCCAAACATGATTATTGGCGTTACATTGATTAATTTCTTTGCATAATATATTTTAATACTCTAATTAAATCTTAAGACATAAATTGGTTAATTTTAATACATGTAATTACTACACTAATTATATCCAAAAATGATTATTAGCGTTACATTGATTGATTGATTTATATTATATATTTTGATTCTTTAATTAAATCTTAAAAAAGAAATTAGTCAATTTTATTATATTAATTTAATGGGTTCAATAATATAAAAATCAAAGAAACTTAAAAATGAAAGTTTAAAAATAATAAAAGTAAATTTTATCAATTAAAAATATCATATATAAAATCTAATACATATAAAAAATTGAATTCTCTGATTTTTATTAAAAAATAACTTAAAATTTAAAAATTAATTTAGTCTGATTTGAACCGATTCGGTGTGATTCAATCATTTTTATCAATTTTGATACAACATTTTAGTGTTTTTAATATTCTTTTGTCTTTTTCCCTTCCTTAGATTAAATTTGTTTATGAAAAATTATTAATGAAGATATTTAAATAAAGGCATATATATATTAGTCTAATAACAATATCATTAATATCTTCTTGGAAATATAACAATTAGATTTGGAAGGAAAGAATGTTAGGAATTATTTGGAGTTTCTAGAATAATTTTAATGAAATCTCACTTTTGTCCCCATTTGATTTGTCATGACTTGATTTCCATAACATTTTTCTTCTTTAAATTGTATATATGTATAAATTGTTTTTTAAAAATTATTTTGTTATATTTTTATAAGTTTTTTTTTCAAGTTTTCTAATGCTATATATTTATTTTTATGCCATATACGTTACAGTCGATATAATATATTAAATTTGATAAAAAGCTAAAAAAATTTAAAAAAACTCTTTTTTGAAGTATCTTATCTAATATGTAGAGTATTTTATATTTGAAAAAAAAAATACAAATCATTACATTTGAAACCCCAAAATAAAATTAAAAGATTTATAAATAAAAATCAAAATAAAAAAGCACAATAAAATCAAGTTTCTTCTTCACTTCGATGAAAAAAACCAACAAAATAAAAGAAAAAAAAAAGAAGCAGAAAAAAAAAATAAATCGAGTCAATGAGGAGAAAAAATATTTGTTACACTACTATTTGTTACTTCCATGAGCACTGAACCATATATTCATTTGGCTTGAATTTTGTAAGTGCAACATGGTGAGCAAATATCCCACGCTGCTTTCCATGAAGGGAATCAACAAAAACAAAAAAAAATAGAAAAAAGAAAAATTAAGTTGGTTTTAATGCATCAAAAAACAAATCGAAAAAAAAAGCTATAGACGATTTGCAATGGAGAGAATAAGAAGAAGAAGAAATTTATTTGAAGAAAAAAAGCATAAAAAATAAATAGAACGGAAGAGGAAGAATAAGAAGAAAAAAACGCCATATTTTAGAAAACAAAAGTGAAGAAAAATGTAAAAAGATAAAAAAGAAAAAGAAAGTGAAAAGTAGTAAAATTGAAAAGAAAAATTAAAAAATATTATATGATGTAATTTTCTCTTATATTTATATAATGTCGGCCTTGGGAAAAGCACAATAGACTTAGAATCTAGGGCAACCCATCCCAGAGGGCAACAAAAAAGAATTATAGGTAATAAAATTTTTATGCGTCTAAAAATATTATATATAAGCAATAAAAATTTAAATATAAGCAATTAAACATTATGTTATTTTTTTAATATTGAATAATAGTGGACAATTAAACTTGAGGTGACTTGGGCAATTTAAATCTTATGGTCAATCCTGAATAAAGCAAGTTAAATTTAATTACTGAATTTGGTTAATAGATCTTTCCTTGATGATGAAAAGTCAAATATTTAAACTAATTGAATTTTTGTTGCTCCATAAATGATAATATCCCTAATTTGAAAATTTTTAACCTAATAGATTTATTTATATATTGTTTGTTTAGACAAAAGTCCAATCTAACCCCTTAAATTATAGCGAGAATTCAGGATTTGTTTTTATAATTTTTTTTAACTAAATTGATAATTTTTCTTTTAAATTTAATCCAAATCACTTTTTTTAATGAAACTATTAAACTAGTTAACGGTATAATCCAATTTGTACTTATGTTAAACATCAAGAGCCAATTTAAATTTTTTTAAAATATTAATATAATATTTTAAAATTTTATTTATTAATTAATATTTTTAATATTAATAATTTATAATATTAATCAACAATTTTTATAATTTTATAATAATATAATGATCTATAATTTAACAAATAATTAAAAAATTTATAATTTATAATATTTGAAAATAAATAACTTTTAAATAATATGAAATAAATTAAATTTTTAAAATTTATTAATATTATAAATTATAATATTAAAAATTTATTTTTAATATTAATTATTTTTGTTAATCCTTAACTTTCTCGGAAAGTTCCATATCTTCCACACTTTCTCACTTCCTAAACACCCTCATTTTCTCATTCCTTCAAAGCCCTTTTCCGCACTTCCATAACTGTTATTTTCCCATTCTTTCATATCTCTTTTTCAAGTGAATGTACATTATTGCTAATTCTTTGTGATGATGGATCTATGCTATCGCAGTGTTACTACAAGTGCACGAATCGCTCAAGTAATAAAATAATGAGTAAGATATCATTTCACTGGAGACAATGTCAAATATTAGTACAAATTTTAACTGTCATTTAGTGAACCAATAGTTTGTGTGATGATTAAAATAAAAGATAAATTACTCAATAAACTAAAGTGAAGAAAAATTAAATATTGTGCAGCAAAAGTTGGTGATGAAAATACTATCTAGATATTGAATTTCCAAGTCATGAAAAGTATTTATGAATATCAATTCAATTAAATCAAATAATAGAGCTGAATTGACATTTCCCTAAATTAGATTAAAATCTCTTTCAAGTGAATTAATCCCTAATCACTAAGTAGAATGCTAGGAATCTCTTCTCAAGCATAATTAAATAGATCTTGCAATAAGAACAAGGAACTTTAAACCAAAAGATTTTGTAAGTCTATCTCTAGTACTCCAATCAACCCTCAATCCTAATGAGTGTTCTGTTCATATCAAGCTTTCTCAAGTCAATAATATGAAAATTGCAACCAATCAATAAGCATGCTATTATCAATTGGAAATACGAAATTAAGAATCAAAAGGATAAAACAACTCAATTAAATGATTTAATTTAATAAGAACTAATCAATCCATACAATAAGAACAAGAAACTTTAAACCAAAGGGTCTTGTAAGTCTATCTCCAGTACTCCAATCAACCCTCAATCCTAATGAGTATTCTATTCATATCATGCTTTCTCAAGTCAATAATATAAAAATTACAACCAATCAATAAGCATGCTATTATCAATTGGAAATAAGAAATTAAGAATCAAAAGGATAAAACAACTCAATCAAATGATTTAATTTAATAAGAACTGATCAATCCACACAATAAAGCCAGGGTTCATCAATATCTAGATAGATAAAATGTTTAGCTCATGTTCATAACAATAAAATCAAAACAGAGGAAATAAGTAAAAGAATTCAAACAATCCATGATGAATGATTTGTGTTTCTTTACTTCAATCCTCAGATCTTGGATTAAATATTGCAGGAATTGGGTCTCCACCTTCACTCTTGGCTGCCAAAAACTCTCTTTTTTCTTCGAAGGTCGACTCTGAATAATAAACTCTCTATTGTGTATCCCTAATTCGCTCTTTAGCTCAGATTTTATAGCCCAGATATTTTTGCCTGACACGCCCATGGACACGCTCGTATCTGTGGGATTGTCAATGGTGCTGTTTCGAACTTTAATGACATGGGCAGTGACACGCCCATGTCCTTGGGCGTATTGCTGCTACTAGAATGTTGAGTTAGGGACATGGTCAGGGACACGGTCAGGGACACGCCCATGTCATTGGACATGTCACTGCTTCTGTAAGTCAGGAGGAATGGCACATTCAGTGACACGCCCATGTCTCCGGGCATGTCGAAGCTTCTGTAAAGTAGTTGAATGACACGGCCACGGACACGCCCATATCACTGTGCATGTCACTTGAAGAATCTACCCAAAATAGCTTCTTCCCTTGTCTTTCATCCATGATTCTGGTCTAAATAACCATAAGGTCTCAACGTGTCAAAAGTTTCTGGAATCAACCCTAATAAATACTTGAACAAACAAATTAAAATCAATTTGACAATAAATATATTAAGAAATAGGGACAAAAATATTATCAATTATACACTTATCAAATTCTTCCATACTTGAGTTTTTGCTTATCTTCAAGCAAACCAAATCACTATAATAGGTAGAAATGAAAGACCCCTCTATATCCAAAGAAAACAAAAGTTTTTACAATACTTGAATTAGAAAACCCAACATTCTCAACCAAAAACTAAATCTCAAATATGGTAGTTGAATTAAGAAGTTTCAAAATAAAAATCTAACAGATCTAAAATTTAAAAGTTCAAAGTTAAAAGATTGAGCATAAAATTTTAAGAACTCAAAAGTCATGAACAAAGTAAGGAAGTAAGTTTTCTCTTAAGTTCTTTGCCCCTTCATAAAATGCATTGCATGAAACATTAACTCTTTTTTTTCAAAAGGAGCCCGACTTGTTTGAACTGATACTAACTTTTTAACGTGAAGGTAAACATTTGTGATGTCGACCCCCGGTTACTCAGCTAGAATCACCATTCAAATGGCTACTAGCACTATTCATAATTCCAACTCATTTGTTTCAATTCAAGAGTTAAAATCAACAGAACAGGGATAAATTTTTAAAGATCCTGAAAAATTATTTTAATTTATTTAATCAATAATTTTTTTATAAAGTTGTCAGAAACTTAAGATAATAAAGATGTCATACTAAGTTCGACTCAAGTATATAAATAATTGGGCTATGCTAAAAAATGTAACTAAGGTTTTAAACTTCAGATGCGCAACTCTCATCAATCAACTACCTAATTCAAACTATCATATTTAGTCTTTAGCAATCAATTGAAAAAACTAAGTCAACCTCAACAAGATATTATCGTTCGTTAAATCAATCATTATTTTAATGAAAAGAGAAACCATTTCACTTCATATTAAAATAGCAATCTAGTTTACTTGAATCCAAAAAATAAAATCAAAGAAACTAATTGAGACAAATGCAACTAATGGCAAAAAATGAAAATAAAAGCTCAATTTATAAAATATGCCCCTCCCCCACACTTAAGACACATTATCCCCAATGTGTGTAAAATAATAAAAAGAACAAAAGAGAGAAAACTGCCCTGATATGTCCTGAATCGACATATATGAATAGGATTCCAAAAGTGTTGTGATGTCGAAGGAGCTACAGGACAAAAAAAAATGGATATATAGAATGGTGAAGGTTGAAAGACATATATAAAAATAATAATAATAATAAAAATAAATATGAAAATATTAAAAATAAAACATACAGTCATTCATAAGAAAATAAAAAGAAACAGAAAATAAAATAAAATAAATAAACAAAATGAGCTAGTCGGTCATGGGCTATGTACTGGAATCATTACTAGTGCCGGTATCATCACCACTGGCACTAGCATCATCGCTATCATCGTCGTCCGAAATATGAACATGGGGAACTGAAGGCTGGTACGGTGGTGGCAGTGGCTGCGAAGGGCTAAATCCCTGATGCCTCCATAACTCGAGCATAGATTGCTCGAGCCATTGCCTCCTCAGTATCTCTTGATCCAGTTGCACTTGGAAGGATGAGTAGTGCTGCTCTATGAAATGCTGGATCTGATCCTACTGAGCCAATAACTTATTCTGGTTCAGCTCGATGTTTCTGATCTTTCCTTCTATGCTGCATATCTAGCGCTCAAACTCCGTTGGTTTCCGGTCATCATCCTACTCAGTATTCATAGAATGACGCCAGTCTCTAAAAGTAAGGGCTGGAGTAAAAGATGAGCCAGTTGAGGAACAAGGTCTAACAGTGGTGGACGGGCCATGGATGTCTGTCGATGGAGGTGGAGGTGGAGGTATGTCTGAAGTGGGAGCAGGAGGAACTGGCTCAAAATCTGTGGGTGGAACTGGCTCAGAATTCGTGGGTGGCGCCTGCAGTTCCACCACCTTCTCCCAATTCAACCATTTCAAAGTATCTATGCCCAACAGTTTGGGGAGCCCATCCAAAGTTATCGGGAGGCATCCATCCAACACCCCCAAGCTGCGAGCGAGTCTCGTAATATACATACCACCGTGCAAGTTACCCGGTGACCCTTTCTTGGACTGCTCATAGAAAAAATGCGTGATAGCATGAGCTACATTGCACCAGATCTTATGGACCATGCAGTTCAAGAAGAACAGCTCCCTCAGGCCAACATCTCCCGTACTACTAAGCTGAGCCACAATGGTGTGAACCAATAGATTATACACTACTCGATAGGGGAAGGACTCAAAATTTGATGTCTTGGATACCTTCGACTGATACTTGCGGCATTTGGTGCAAACGTGCTCCAAATTGTAGGAGGAATGACATCATACTCCTTAAAGTCCATCTCAGAGTTAAGATACTCTACAGTCTGCATCTCTTCTGTAGTAAATAAACCCAAATGTACCCTAAGTTCATTGATGCTCATATGAAATCGCTGACCGCCCAACTAGCATTTCATCGTCGACTCGATGATGGAGATCTTATTTTTATCAAATTGAAAAGTACAGAAGAACTCCAGGGTTAACTCTCTGCAGGAAGGCTCATTGATGGAGAAGAGGTGTTCCCATCCCGGCTGGTTGATCAATTTTCAAACCTCAGTCATTATGTTAGCTCGCTCCATGACCCCCCAATCCAAAACCCTAGGTGGTGAGCAGTCCTTGTTCCCTAACAATTCAAACCATCTTCACTCCTCGCAGTTGAGAATCGAAGGCATTTGTGGCCGGCCATGAATTTAGAGATAGGATTGGTAGCAAGTCGGCTTGAGCTACCTTCACCTCTAGCCTGTTTAGTTGGTAATTTAGATGGTATTTGTTTACGAGGACCCATGATCTGCAGAACAAATAAGAATAGCCTCAAAACATAGTACACCAAACAAGCCAAGAAGAGCAACTCAATAGCCCAACCCAACGAAACCAACAATAGTAATGCATTATCAAACAATAAAAGCAATGACACTAAACCAACGAGAGAGAAATGAACCAATTCTCAATAAGGGCAACCCTTTTTTGTTTAAATCCATGCAATAGTCAATCGCCATAACAAGCATTACCCCAATTCAATATCGCCATAGCCCAATGCAACAAAACATAGGATGTCAAGTCATTAAGAATAAACAAACAAAAATAGAGTGTCAATTAATGTAACTCGATTATAACCATAGAATCTTCAAAATCACAATGATCAAATCACAAAATATCCACAAAACTCAAATAAAACTCGAAATTCCATAGTAAAAATTTTTTGAAATCCCAAGAAACTAGCTATGGCAAATAAACAAACCCACAATAAAATTGAATAGAGTCTCTAGAATCCAACTAAAAAAACAAATCCAACAATTAATAGATCTCAAAGAATCTCCGACCAAATCGCAAGAAATCGCAAACAAAAAAAAATTCAAAAGTTAAGAGTGTGTACCTGAATAGCGTGAAGAATGCGAGACAATCAAAGGAAAAATGAGTAAATCCCATCCAAATCATGAATTGGGAGTTAAAATCTCCTCTAGGATGAATGGGTATGTGATTTCGAGAATGAGAGTGTGAAAAAATTGAGAGAAAATAAAAAAAGAGGGGAAGAGGAGAGAGAAAATTATGTTCGATTCAAAATAGGCACGGCTTAAAAACTAATGGATACTCCCATTGACACGGCCGTGTCTGTGGGCGCGTCATAACTACTGTTTCTTGAACAAAACAACACGCTCACTGACACGGACGTATCAGTGGGCGTGTTGTAGCTACTGTGACTCATTTAAATCAACACGACCAGTAACACGGGCATGTCACTGGGCGTGTTGTAGCTACTGTGAATCTCAAATTTAACCAAATCGACACGACCAATGATACGGGCGTGTCAGTAGGCGTGTTGTATCTACTGTGGTGCATCTAAATGACACGTCCAGTGATATAGGTGTGTCACTGGTCGTGTCCTAGCTACTGTCTTTTAAAATTAATGACACGCCCACTCACACGGGCGTGTCCCCAAATAGGCTCAAGTTACCCCTCAAAAGAAAATTTTCTCTACAAATTCAAATGAATTCAAGGTAAATACACCACCAAACAATGATAGAAGAATAAAAATAAATAAAACAACAGAATAAACTAAAAACTTGAAAATTGCAGAAACAAATATCAAAACAAATAAAATAGTGGGTTGCCTCCCACACAACACTTCTTTAACGACGTATTAGTTTGACGTTTAGGATTGGTTCATCTTTAGTCTTGGAGGTATAAAACCTCCTTCAACTCACTCAAGTCCCCCCTAAATACAGTTTAAGCCTTTGCCTATTAACCTTAAAAGTCCCTTTCTCTGGGTGAGTAATTTCAATTGTCTCATAGGGAAAAACCTCTTTGATTGTAAATGGACCAGACCATCTTGATTTTAACTTACCTGGAAAAAGTCAAAGCCTGAAATTGTACAATAATACCTGATCGCCAACTTGAAACTCTTTCCGTTTCTTAATGTGAGCCTCATGCCATCTCTTAGTATGCTTCTTACACATTCTTGCATTGTCATAAGCTTGTAATCTCCATTCATCCAGCTCATTGATCTGCAATTTTCTCCTGTCACCTGCACTAACTAGATCAAGATTAATCTATTTTATAGCCCAATAAGCATTATGTTCAATCTCCACAGGTAAGTGACAAGCCTTTCCATATACTAGCCTAAATGACGAAGTACCCAATGAAGTTTTGAATGTAGTCCTAAAGGCCGATAGAGCATTGTCTAATTTTTCAGACCAATCCTTTCGGGATCGCTCTACAATTTTTTCAAGGATCCTTTTTATTTCTCTATTCGTATTCTCAACTTGGCCACTAGTTTGAGGATGGTAAGGAGTAGAGAACCTATGTGTAATACCTAGCCTTTTGAAAACTTTCTCAAGCTGAGTATTACAAAAGTGAGTACTCCTATCACTTATGATCGCTTTTGGTGTACCAAATCTTGAAAATAACTTTTTCAAAAACCTCATCACTACCCTGGCATCATTTGTTGCTAAAACTTGGGCTTCAGGCCATTTAGAAACATAGTCTATAGCTATAAGAATATATTTGTTACCAAAAGAACTAGGAAATGGTCTCATAAAATCGATCCCCCATACATCAAAGGCTTCACACACTAGAATTCCATTTTGGGGCATCTCATCACGAGAGGAGATGTTTCCAGTTCTCTGACAATGATCATAACATTTCACAAAATTATAGCTATCCCTAAACAGTGTGGGCCAATAAAATCCTGATTCTAGCACTTTTTGAGCAGTCCTATTGGCTTTCATATGACTACCAGCTGGTCCAGCATGACAATGACGAAGAATATTCAACATTTTGGGCCATGCCATGCAACGCCGGATCATGTGGTCCTTACATAACCTAAACAAGAAAGGATCCTCCCAGAAGTAGTATTTCAAGTTAGAAAAGAATTTCTTCTTCTCTTGATACGTCATATCTTTAGAGAGTTCTCTAGTAGCCAAGTAATTAGCAAAATAAACAAACCAAGGTACATCAAAAGTTGAAACACTTACCATGGCGTAAAGCTGCTCATCAGGGAAATAATCATCAATGTTTACTTCTTCGAACTTCTCCAACGTTGGGTTCTTTAAGCGCGAAAGGTGATCTGCTGCTAAATTTTCAGCTCCCTTTTTGTCGTGAATCTTCAAATCAAACTCTTGCAATAACAAAACCCAACGAATTAGCGTAGGCTTTGCATCTGTTTTGGCAAATAAATACCTTAAAGCTAAGTGATCCGTATACATAATCACTTCGGACAAGATCAGATATGATCTAAACTTGTCAAAAGCAAAAACCACAGGTAGAAGTTCTTTCTCTGTAGTTGTATAATTGGCCTGGGCTGCGTTCAGTGTCTTGCTTGCATAATAAATGGGCTGAAAATACTTCTCTTTGCATTGACCCAAAACTTCCCCCACTGCAATATCACTTGCATCACACATTAGTTCGAATGGTAAATTCCAATTAGGAGCTACCATGATTGGGGCATGGGTCAATTTCTCCTTAAGAGTTGTGAAAGCTCTTAAACATTCTTCTTCAAACACAAAATCAACATCCTTCTCTATGAGTCTTGTTAGAGGATGGGCTATCTTAGAAAAGTCGCGTATAAACCTCCGATAGAAGCCTGCATGTCCCAAAAAGCTTCTGATAGCCTTGACTAATGTGGAGGGTGGCAGTTTTTCAATGGTTTCCACCTTAGCCTGATCCATCTCAATACTCTTGATTGAAATCTTGTGTCCCAACACGATTCCTTCTTGAACCATGAAATGTTATTTTTTCCAATTAAGTACCGGGTTTGTTTTCTCACATCTTATCAAGACCCTCTTAAGGTTTTTCAAAAACCTTCGAATGAGCTGCCATAAACCGAGAAATCATCCATGAATACCTTTATAATATCCTCAATGAGCTCATCGAAGATTTCCAGCATGCACCGTTGAAAAATTGCAGGTGCGTTGCATAATCCAAATGGTATTCTTCGATGTGCGAATGTCTCATATGGACAGGTGAATATAGTTTTCTCTTGGTCTTCTGGGGTAATAAGAATTTGAAAGTAGCCTAAAAGGCCATCCAAAAAGCAGTAATACTCATGTCCGGACGATCTCTCCAACATCTGATCAATGAAGGGCAAAGGAAAATGGTCCTTCCTAGTTGCATCATTCAACTTTTGGTAGTCAATGCAAATCCTCCAACCTGCAATTGTTCTTGTTGGAATTAGCTTATTATTCTCATTAGGAACCATTGTTGTCCCTCCTTTCTTTGGTACTATTTGAACCAGACTCACCCAAGAGCTATCCGAAATTGGATATATAATTCTAGCATCAAGTAGCTTGATCACTTTAGCTTTAACTACTTCTTTCATCTTAGGGTTTAGTCTCCGTTGTGGTTGCACCACTGGCTTGAACTCATCTTTCATCAGTATTTTGTGAGTGCAATAGGATGGACTAATACCCTTGATTTCTACTATCTTCCAAGCTATAACCTGCTTATGTTTTTGTAATAGCTCAATGAGTTTTACCTTTTACTCAGAAGATAGGTGGGAACTTGAAATAATTTGCAATTTATTCTCCTCTCTCAGAAATCCATACTCAAGATGATCCGAAAGGATCTTGAGTTCTAAATTAGGTGGATCAATCACAAATGGTCACGGCTTCTGTTGTTTTGGCATTTCAATAGTTTCATATGCCCGATTCTAAAATGACTTGCTTGCTTCAAGATAAGCAAGCTGCTCCAGTGCTTCCTGATCCTCAGCATTATCTTGCAATAAATACAACTCAAGGGGATCCTTAGAAACAATATTAGTAACCCAATTTAATGTTTCATGCTCAATGATATCCTTGCATGAATCCACCTCATTGAGTGTAAGTGGGTGCTTCATAGCATAATGTATATTAAAAATAACTTTCTCATTTCCCACTCTTAAGGTCAATGTGCCATCATGGACATCGATAAAGGCATGGGCTGTATTCAAAAATGGCCCACTAAGGATAAGCGAAACATTTGCATCCTCATCTACATCAATGACAACAAAATCATTGGGAAAAATGAATTCTCTGACTTTTACCAACACATCCTCTATAAAGCCACGAGGGTGAATTACTGACTTATCAGCAAGTTGAATGGTCATGAGTGTTGGTTTTGGTTCTTCGACTCCTAACTCTTTAAAAATTTTGTAGGGTATAATACTTATGATAGCCCCCAAGTCAGCCAATGCACTTTGAACTTCAAGATTACCTATCAAATATGGAATAGTAAAACTATCAGGATCTTTTAATTTCTTAGTAATCTCTTTTGCAAAATTGCTGAACTCTTTTTCGACAATTGCACTAAAGATACTTTCTCAAGTTTTCTTTTGTTAGAAAGGATATCTTTCAAAAATTTAGCATATTTAGGCATCTACGATAAAGCTTCAGCAAATGGAATATTAATGTGCAGTCGTTTAAAGAGTTCAAGGAACTTACAGAACTGAGCATCCATCTTGTCCTTATTTAACCTTGTTGGATATGGAACTCGAGGTCGGTATTCCTTCACTACTGGACTGGGTTCTTGAGGTTGATTTTTTTTTTCATTTCCCACTGCAGCCTTCTCTCCCGAAGCGATAGTAGAGTTATCTTCTTCTTCTTTTGTGTCTCAACCTCTTTTGCTTGTGACTGGACTTCTTTTTCAATCACACCACCCTTAATTTCCTTTTTACTCCTTGGAGTAATTGCCTTTAGCTGCTCCTTCGGGTTTACCTCGGTATTGCTAGGTAAACTCCCTTGTGGTCATTCACCGAGTAACTTGGCAATTTTTCCCACCTGATTTTCTAAATTGTGAATGGAGGCTTGCTGATTTCTAAGGGTAGTTTCTGTTGATTGAAATCTGGTTTCCGAGGCTGCTATAAACTTTTCCACCATTTCCTCTAAATTATTCTTTCTTGGAGGGGCAGCTTGTTGATGTTGAGGCTGCTGAAATTCAAGAGGAGGCCTTGGATTATTCTAATTATTCCAGGAGAAATTGGGATGATTTCTCCACCCTGGATTATATGTGTTGCTGTAGGGGTTGTTCTGCTGTTGCCTAAGTGATGCGTGCCGTATGCTATATGCAATTACTGCAAGTGCACGGGTCGCTCAAGTAATATAATAGTGAGTGAATGTCGTTCCTCTAGGGACAAGGCCAAGTACTAGTGCAAATCTTAATTGTTGTTTAGCGAATTAATAGTTGTGTGATGTGTTGTAACTAAAATCAACTAATTAATGAATGAAAGGAAATTAAATGTTGTGCACAAAAAGATTTATAATGATAGAGCTATCCAGATATTGAATCCCCCTAGCCTCAATGATATTTATAAACAATCCATTCAGCTAAATCGTTTAATCAAATTGAATTGGCCTTCCTCTAACTTAGATTAAAGCCTCTCTCGAGTGGATTAATCCCTAATCACTAAGTAAAGTGCTGGAATCTCTTCTCAAAGCACAATTAAATAGATCATGCATTAATGACAAGGAACTATAAACCAAAGGATCTTGTAGGTCTATCTCTAGTACCCCAATCAATCCTCAATCCTTATGAGTATTCAATTCACATCAAGATTTCTCAAGTCAATAATATGAAAATATTAACCAATCAACAAGCATGCTATTATCAATTGGAAATAACAACAAGTATCATAAGAATAAGACAACTCAATTAATTGATTCAACTGAATACAATTGTTCAATTCATACAAATTGGCTAGGGTTCATCAACATCTAGATAGAGAAAGATTTAGTTCATATTAACAGCTAGAAAAACAGAGTAAGATAAATGAGTAAGAGAAACCAAACAATTCATGGCAGTGAATCTGTATTTCTTCACTTGAGCTCTTGATTCTTGGTTTAGGGTTTGAGTATGGTGTTGATCTTCCTTCAATCTCAGCTCAAGACCCTTCTCCTTGCTCCAGTAGATGGCTCTTCCTTCTCTTCTTTCTTCTCTGTTTCTAGAAATGCTCCAGCAAAAACTGCTGTTCTTCTCCCTCTCTTCTCTTTTTAATCCCTTCCAAATCTCCAGCCCATACCTCCAGCTCACTCAACCCCTCCATTGTCTACCACTTTCCCTTGGTTCATCACTCTTTCCCTTGATTTAGGCAAGCTCTCTTTTTCTTATTCTTTCTTTTTGACAAAGGCCAGCTGTTGTCCCCCACTTATTTCCCAATCAGTGCAAAGAATCTCACTTTTCGACAGGTGACACCACCACTGACACGCCCATGTCACTGGGCATGTCATAGGCACTGTGATCTTGAACCAAAGGCACGTCCACTGACACGCCCGTGTTACTGGGCGTGTCATAGCTACTGTAAGTCTGAATAAAAGGCACGTTCCTTGGCACTCCCGTGGTACTGGACGTGTGACAGCTACTGTGAGTCTGGATGAATTACACGCTCATTGACACGCCCGTGGTCCTGGGCGTGTCGCAGCTACTGTGACTTTGGGTAAATGGCACGATCATCAGCACGCCCGTGGTACCGGGTGTGTTGCAGCTACTGTGACTCTGGACAAATGGGCATGTCATAGCCACTGAATGCAGAAACCGGGGCACGTCTAACGACACGCCCGTGTTCGTGGGCGTGTCCATTGACAGATTTTTGCTCTTTTCTTCTACTTTCATCCGTAATTACTCCAAAATGACCAAATGCCTCAAATTATCGAGAATTCCTGAAATTATCCTTAAATTGCACTTTGAACAAACAAATTAAACTCAATTTGATAATAATCATATTAAGAAATGGGAATAAAATATCATTAATTGTGTACTTATCAAATTCCCCTACACTTGAGTTTTTGCTTGGCCTCAAGCAAACTAAATTACTGTAATAAGCAAAAGTGACGGACTCCCTCTATATTCAAAAAGAAAAATAAAGTTTTTACAATGCTCGAATCGGATAACCTCACTTTCTCAATCAAAATAATTCACAATCATAATAGCTGAATCAAGAAGTTTCAAAATAAAAATTTCACATTACCTAAAACCTAAAAATCCAGAGTTAAAAGATTGAGCATAAAATTCCAGCAAATTCAAATGCCATGAACAAAGTGCGAAAAACGTGAGTTTTCTCTTAAGCATTCTAACCCTCTTATTTATTTATTTATTTATTTTATTTTATTTTATTTTATGTTTTAAGGAGCCCGACTTGTTTGAACTGATACTAGCCTTTTGATGCGAAGGTAAACATTTGTGATGCCGACCCTCGGTTACTCAGCCAGAATCACCGTTCAAATGGCTACTAGCACTATTCATGATTCTAACTCATTTGTAGTCAAAATCAGCGGAACAGGGAAAAATTTTCAAAGCTCCTTAGAATTATTTGTTTTAGTTATTTTTTATTCAAGGGTTATAAACTTAAGGGTCGTACCAATTCCGACTCAAGAATCTACGGAATTATATTATGCTAAAAAATGTAACTAAGGTTTTAAACTCTGGTAATGTTCCAATTTCCATCGATCCACAACTTAACTATAGCCATTACAATCGATCCTCAGCAATTGATCAAAATCACTAAGTTAACCTCAACAAGAAATTGTCATTTAGGAAATTTCAAATTAGTTGAACATGTAAAGGGAAATCACATCAAATTATACTTATCATAACAATTTAGCTTACTTAGCAGGCATTGATTGAGACAAATGAATAAAAAAAATTGAAGTAGAAATTTATTCAATAAAGTATACCTCTCCCCCTTACTTAAGATGCACATTGTCCTCAATGTGTGCGCAAAACATGAAACAATGAAGAGAGAATTACTGCCCTTTTTCAAGTCCATGAGTGGATGAAAATGAGTACGGTGCCAAGAGTGCGGTGAAGGAGGTTTTACATCAAAATATTATTCTACAATGCACTCAAAACAAGGTTAATATAAATAAATAAAGAAACGAAACAATGCTAAAGAAAATAATAATAATACTAATCCAAAAGCAAGTAAAAGAAGAAAAACTAAAAAGTGTATTAAATAAGTAAAGAAATAAAAGACGACATCAAAATAAAATAAAAATGTGGCTAATCACTGCTGGTCTCATCATCATCGGAGACATCAACCTGTGGAACAGGTTCCGGTGCAGGAGCAGGTGCAGGTGTCGGTGCACGGGCAGGTGGCTGATAGGGTGGAGGTGGTGGCTGCGAAGGGTGAAATCCCTGATACTGCCAGAACTCCAACATGGATTGCTCTAGCCACTGTCGCCTCAAGATCTCGTGATCTAACTGGGCTTGGAAATCTTCCTACTGGATTAAGATCATATTTTGGTTTAGAGCGATATTGTTTATCATACCTTCCATCTGACACATCTGGCGCTCAAACTCGGTGGGTTTCTTGTCATCATCCCACTCCTCATTAATTGACTGGCGCCAATCTCGGAATGCAGGAGGCTGGACAAAGGAAGGCCCGGCAGAAGAAGAAGGTACAGCAGCATCAGATGGTCCAGCAGCAGAAGGTCCAGCAGGATAATCTGACGGTGGAGGTGGTGGTATATCGGAGGTAGGAGCAGAAGGAGCCGCCTCTGGTAAATCTGAATCCATAGGAGCTGCCCGCAGCCCAGCTACCTGTTCCCTGTTCAACCTCTTCAGTGTGTCCATACCCAATATCTTGGGCATACCGTCCACTGTCATAGGGAGGCAACCATCTAACACACCCAGCCGTTGAGCGAGTCTCGTGACATACATGCCACCATGTAAAGCACCTGAAGCTCCCTTCCGAGACTGCTCATGGAAGAAATGGGTGATGGCATGGGCTACATTGCACCGGATCTTATGTTGCATGCAGTGCAGAAAGAACAGATCCCTCAAGGTCACCACCCCTGTACTGCTCAGTCTGGCTGTAAGTGTGTGAACCAACAAATTATGCACCACCCGGCAGGGGAAAGAAATGAAGTTGGATGCTTTGGAGACCTTGGGCTGATATCTATCGGCAGTGGGTGCAAAGTCATGCCAAACCCGAGGCGGAACAACATCATACTCAGCAAAATCCACCTCGGAACTGAGATAATCGGTGGTCTGGACCTCCTCTTCAGTATACAACCCGAGATGTACCCCGAGGTCGTTGATGCTCATGTGGAACCTCTGCCCTCCCAGTCGAAATTTAACTGTAGGCTCGATGATGGAGATTTTGGTCTTCTGGTACTGGAAGGTGCAGTAAAACTCAAGTGTAAGCTCTCGGTATGAAGGCTCGTGGATAGAGAAGAGCTGACCCCACCCCGGTTGATCAATCATCTCTTTCACTTCTGCAGCAATATTAACCATTTCCATAGCCTCCCAGTCTAAGTACCGAGGTGCCGACCATTCTTTGTTGCCAAACAACTCGAACCGTCGTCGTTCCTCGCCGTTTGAGAATTTGAGGCACTTATTCCCGCCATGAATTTAGAAGTTGGGCGGGTAGCAGGCTGGCTGGAACTGCCCTCCCCTCGGGCCCGTTTGGCTGGAAGCTGGGACGATGATTGCTTGCGAGGGCCCATTTTCGATAAATCTGCAAGAATAAATTAAATGGTTCGTCAATAATAAAAGCATACCAAAATGCAGGCTAAACAACGCAATCCACCCAGAACCATATACCTCAATTAATCGCAAGCAATAAATCAACCCGAACGATAAACACACAATAAAGCCAATCACCAAATCAACATATTATCCATAAACCACAAGTAACTAAGATTAACCAACATTTTATTCAATTTCAAATAACACAACAAAATGACGCAAATGATTATTCGATCAACATATTATTCATAAATCACAAGTAACGAGAATCAAAATAATTATTTGATTAATCAACACAATAATAACACAACGGAATAACGCAAATGATTAATTAACAAAACAATTCTAAAATTAACAACATATTATTTGATTAATCAACAATTCAAAACAAATCTAAAATCAAACAAATTCCGAATCAAACGGTAGTTCAAAACGACAATCAAAATCAAACGCCACAAAAATTTAAAACACCGGAATAAAGCAAACAAATCACGAAATTTCAAATTTCATGGTAAACACAAGCAATTACAAGAAATGTATATGAAAAACGAAAGAAAAACTAAACAAAACAAAGAAAAATCGAAAAAGATCAGTTCTCGTACCTGAAATCGCGAATCCAAGTGAAAATGAGTAGTTGCAATGGAAAAAACGAGAAATCACACGCCAATAATGCAAGCCGGGAGTAGAAATTCTTCGAAAACCGAATGGGTGTGTGAATTAGCCGGTGAAAACGCAGAAAATTTGAGAGAAAACGAGAGAAAATGAGAGAAGATTTGAGTTTTTTTGGAAAAATGGGCGTGGGGGCTATATATAGAAAACGTCAACACGCCCAGCGACACGCCCGTGTTGATGGGCGTGTCCCACGATTTAAAAGCCAGTTTACGTGACACGCTCTTGGACACGGGCGTGTCCCTGAGCATGTCGCAGCTACTGGATGAAGTTTCAATTTACACGCCCATAAACACGGGCGTGCTCATGGGCGTGTCATTCATACTGTGACACATATGCAATCAACACGCCCACTAATCTGGGCGTGTTCCTGGGGCGTGCCCATTTCAAATTTCAAATTTCAAATTCTAATTTTTTTTTATAGAGACACGTTCATGAACACGGTAGTGTCCATGGGCGTGTGATAGCTTCTGTTTGAAAAATAAAACGACACGCTCATAGACACGGGCGTGTCCATGGGCGTGTAGTAGCTACTGTCTGAAAAGATAATTTACACGCCCACTGACACGAGCGTGTACATGGACGTGTAATAGCTACTGCCTGAAAAACATAATGACATGCCCACAGACACGGGCGTGTCCATGGGCGTGTTCTCAATTTATTCACCAAAAATCAAATTCTCTCTGCAACTTCAAATTAGGTAAAACAACAACCACCCCTTCAAGAAAAGAAAGTTAAAACAAAATGACAAAACAAACCAAAAACATAAAGACGGTGGGTTGCCTCCCACCCAGCACTTCTTTAACGTCGTATTAGTTGGACGGTTGGACGAATGTCCCTAATCTTGGAGGTGCAAAACCTCCTTGAAGGCCTGTATTTCCCCTCCAAAATAAGATTTGAGCCTGTGCCCATTGACTTTGAAACCTCCTTTTTTCGGGTGGCTTATTTCAACCACTCCATAAGGGAAAACTTCCTTGACAGTGAAAGGACCGGACCATCGAGATTTCAACTTACCTGGAAAGAGTCGGAGCCTTGAATTATATAGCAATACCTGATCTCCTGCTTGAAACTCTTTTTGTTTCTTGATGTGAGCATCATGCCATCTCTTGGTTCGTTCCTTGTACATCCTTGCATTGTCATAAGCTTGCAACCTCCACTCGTCTAGTTCATTTACCTGTAATTTTCGCTTTTCACCTGCACAAGCTAGATCAAGGTTAATCTGTTTTATTGCCCAATATGCATGATGTTCTATCTCAACAGGTAAATGACAAGCTTTTCCATATACCAATCTAAATGGTGTAGTGCCTAAGGGAGTTTTAAAAGCAGTTCTGAAAGCCCATAGAGCATTGTCCAATTGCTTGGACCAATCCTTTCGGGATCGTTCAACAGATTTTTCCAGAATTCGTTTGATATCCCTATTTGTGTTCTCGACTTGGCCACTGGTTTGGGGGTGATAGGGAGTAGCAAATCTGTGTGTAACTCCTAATCTATTTAAAACCTTTTCAAGCTGAGTGTTACAAAAATGAGTACCCCTATCACTGATAATTGCTTTTGGCGTGCCAAATCGAGAAAATAATTTCTTCAAAAATTGCACTACAACCCTAGCATCATTGGTTGCCAAGGCTTGGGCTTCAGGCCATTTAGACACATAATCAATAGCTACCAAAATATATTTGTTGCCAAAAGAGTTGGGAAATGGTCCCATAAAGTCAATCCCCCAAACATCAAAAATTTCACAAACTAGGATCCCATTTTGGGGCATCTCATCATGAGATGAAATGTTTCCAGCCCTTTGGCATTGATCACAGCGAACTACAAATTCGTAGCTATCTTTAAACAAAGTGGGCCAATAGAATCCTGATTCTAGTACCTTTTGAGCAGTTCTATTGGCCCCCATATGACCACCAGCTGGTCCGGCATGGCATTCACTAAGTATGTTCATTGATTTGGGCCATGCCACACATCTTCGGATCATGTGATCCTTACACAACTTAAACAAAAAGGGATCCTCCCAAAAATAATACTTTAGATCAGAAAAGAATTTCTTCTTTGCTTGATAATTTAAGTCCTTAGGGAGTTCCCTAACAGCTAAATAATTTGCAAAGTCTGCAAACCATGGTGTTTCAAAATTTAAACCACTTACCTCACTTACCATGACGTATAGCTGTTCATCGGGGAAGTGATCATCAATGTCCCCTTCTTCAAGTCTCTCTAGGGTTGGATTCTCTAAGCGAGAGAGATGATCCGCTGCAAGATTTTCGGCTCACTTCTTATCTTGAATTGTTAAGTCGAATTCCTGCAACAACAAAACCCATCGGATTAGTCTAGGTTTAGCATCAACTTTCGCGAATAAGTACCTTAAAGCTGAATGGTCTGTATACACAATCACCCTTGACAAGATTAGATACGATCTAAACTTGTCAAAAGCAAAAACCACAGCTAGCAGCTCTTTCTCTGTAGTTGTGTAATTGGCTTGAGCTGCATTCAAGGTCTTGCTCACATAGTAGATTGGCTGGAAGTGTTTCTCTTTGCGTTGGCCCAAGACTGCTCCTACTGCAAAGTCACTTGCATCACACATCAGTTCAAATGGTAGATTCCAATTAGGAGCTACCATGATTGGAGCATGGGTCAATTTCTCCTTCAGGGTCGTGAATGCTCTCAGACATTCCTCATCAAAAACAAAATCGACATCCTTCTCAAGGAGTCTTGTCAATGGACGGGCTATCTTAGAGAAATCTCGAATGAACCTTCGATAAAAACCCGCATGCCCTAGGAAACTTCTGATGGCTTTCACAGATGTGGGTGGTGGAAGCTTCTCAATAATGTCTATCTTTGCCCGATCCACCTCAATGCCTTTGCTTGAAATCTTGTGTCCCAACACGATTCCTTCTTGAACCATGAAATGACACTTTTCCCAATTCAGCACCAAATTTGTTTCCTCACATCTCATCAAAACCATTTCAAGGTTTTCCAAACATTTTTCAAATGAGCTGCCATAGACTGAGAAATCATCCATAAACACCTCCATAATGTCTTCTATGAGTTCATCAAAGATTGCTATCATGCACCTTTGGAAAGTTGCAGGTGCGTTACACAACCCAAATGGCATTCTTCGATATGCAAATGTCCCATATGGGCAGGTGAAGGTAGTTTTCTCTTGGTCTTCCGGTGCAATGGGAATTTGGAAATAGCCTGAAAGGCCATCCAAAAAGCAGTAGTATTCATGGCCGGATAACCTCTCCAACATCTGATCAATGAAGGGTAAAGGAAAGTGATCCTTTCTAGTTGCATCATTTAATTTTCTGTAGTCAATGCAAACCCTCCAACCAGTAACTGTTCTTGTTGGAATCAGCTCATCATTTTCATTAGGGATCACAGTCATCCCTCCTTTCTTCGGTACTACTTAAACTGGGCTCACCCAAGAACTATCTGAGATCGGATATATAATCCCTGCATCAAGTAGTTTTATCACTTCAGCCTTCACTACATCTTTCATCTTTGGGTTCAGTCTCCTCTGTGGTTGCACTACTGGCTTGAATTCATCCTCCATTAGTATCTTGTGAGTGCAATAGGATGGACTAATCCCCTTGATATCTGCTATCTTCCAAGCTATCACTTGCTTGTGTTTCTGCAATAACTGGATGAGTTTTTCTTTTTGCTTAGAAGATAGGTGGGAACTCAGAATGATGGGCAATCTCTTTTTCTCTGCCAAAAACCCATACTCAAGGTGATCCGGAAGAGGCTTCAGTTCCAAGTTGGGTGGATCAATCACCGATGGTTTTGGCTTTTCTTCTTTTGGCATTTCAATGGTCTCATATGCCCTGCATTTGAATGATTTGCTTGCTTCAAGAAAAGCAAGCTGCTCCATTGCTTCTTGACCCTCGATATTTTCCTGCAATAAACACAACTCAAGGGGATCCTTGGAAACAATGTTAGTTAAACAATTTACGATTTCATGCTCAACAACATCATTGCATGATTTCGCCTCATCAAGTGAAAGTGAATGTTTCATGGCATCATGTATCCTAAAAATTACTTTCTCCTCACCCACTCTCAAAGTCAATGTGCCGTCATGAACATCAATAAGGGCACGGGTCGTATTCAAAAATGGTCTACCAAGAATAAGCGAAACATCCACATCCTCATCAATATCAATGACAACAAAATCATTGGGGAAAATGAAATCCCCGACTTTTACCAACACATCTTCTATTATGCCACGAGGGTGGACTACCGATTTATCGGCCAGTTGGATAGTCATGAGTGTTGGTTTAGGTTGACCAATGCCTAGCTCTTTAAACATTTTATAGGGCATAACACTTATGCTAGCCCCCAAATCAGCTAAAGCACTTTTAACCTCAAGATTACTTATAAAACATGGAATGGTAAAACTACCCGGATCTTTTAATTTCTTAGGTAATCTTCTTTGCAAAATTGCTGAACTTTTTTCAGATAAATGCACTAAAGATACTTCCTCAAGTTTCCTTTTGTTAGAAAGGATATCTTTCAAAAATTTAGCATACTTAGGCATTTGTGACAGAGCTTCAGCAAATGGAATGTTAATATGCAATTGCTTGAAAAGTTCAAGGAACTTACCGAACTGAGCATCAATCTTGTTCTTGTTCAGTCTTGTCGGATAGGGCACTCTAGGTCGGTATTCCTTCAAATTGGGGCTGCTTGCTTGTGGCTGCTTCTCTCTTTCACTTTCAAGTGCAGCTTTCTCTCCCGAAGTGGTAGGAGGATCTTCTTCTTTTTCTTTTTCTTGCTCTTCAGCCCTCTTCTTTTCCACATCTCTATTGATTTCTTTTCCACCCCTTAGTGTAATTGCCTTAAGTTGCTCCTTAGGGTTGGCCTCAGTGTTGCTAGGTAAACTTCCTTGTGGTCTTTCACTGAGCAATTTGGCAATTTGTCCCACCTGATTCTCCAAATTGTGAATGGAGGCTTGTTGATTTCTAAAGGAGGTTTCAGTTGATTGAAACCTTGTTTCAGAAGCTGCTATAAATTTCTCCATCATGTCCTCCAAACTACTCTTTCTTGGAGGGGCAGCTTGTTGATGTTGGGGTTGCTGGAATCCAGGGGGAGGTCTTGGATTATTTTGATTGGTCCATGAAAAATTTGGATGATTCCTCCACCCCGGATTATATGTGTTGCTGTATGGATTATTTTGTTGTTGCCTTGGCATATTCCCAACATAATCTACCTGCTCTTGCTTGGCAAACATGTTGCCACTTTGGCAATCTTGACTTTGGTGTCCACCTCCACACCATTCACAAGACATCACCTGCATAACCTTTCCTGAAGAAGAAGCCAAAGAATCAAATTTCTTATTCAATGCTTCCAATTGGGCTGTCAATGCCACCACCGGATCTAATTGGTGTGATCCCACGGCTTTTAGCTTTCCTTGCTCTCTTGGGGCTTGCCATTGATAATTGGTGATGGCCATATCTTCAATTAAGTCCCTTGCTTGTTCAGGTGTCTTGTTGTTGATGGTACCACCAGCTGCTGCATTAATGGATTGTTTGCTTACATAATTCAACCCATTGTAGAATGTTTGAATTTGAAGCCATAGTGGCAGCCCATGATGAGGACACCTTCTCAGCAAATCTTTGAATCTCTCCCAGGCATCATAAAGAGTCTCACCATCTTGTTGTAAAAAGGATGAGATGTCATTCCTCAACTTGGCGATTTTTAATGGTGGGAAATATTTCTCTAAGAACTTTTCTGCCAATTGGGCCCAGGTGGTGAAAGTTCCTGGAGGAAAGGATTTCAGCCACTTCTTCGGTCTGTCTCTAAGAGAAAATGGGAACAACCTCAGCCTAATTGCATCTTCTGAGACATTGTTTATCTTAAATGTGTCACAAATCTCCAGAAAATTCTCAAGATGTGCATTAGGATCTTCATCAGGGAACCCATCAAATTGACAAGTCTGCTGCACCATTTGAATCACATTCGCCTTTATTTCGAAGTTGTTTGCAGCAACTGTAGGCCTCCGGATACTCGATTCAGCCCCGTTTAAATTGGGCTTAGCAAACTCCTGCATTGTTCTTGGTCCAGCTCCTTCCATCACTTCGAATATTTCTTCTTGTTCAATTTCCAAGTTTGCTCTTGAACTTACGTCTTCCAGATCTGCCTCCTCTTCTTCCTTTTGCTTTCTCCTCAAGGTTCTTTCTAGTTCTGGGTCTAACTCCAGTAGTTGGGATGAGCTAGATCTGGTCATAAACAATAAGAAATACCTACAATGATAGTAAACCAGTCAAGAACTAAAATTAAAACGATTAAAAAGAAAACTAAATCAACAATCTTAATTATATTACTAATATTGAAACCGTTGTCCCCGGCAGCGGCGACAAAAATTTGATGCGTGCCGTATGCTATATGCAATTACCGCAAGTGCACGGGTCGCTCAAGTAATATAATAGTGAGTGAATGTCGTTCCTCTAGGGACAAGGCCAAGTACTAGTGCAAATCTTAATTATTGTTTAGCGAATTAATAGTTGTGTGATGTGTTGTAACTAAAATCAACTAATTAATGAATGAAAGGAAATTAAATGCTGTGCACAAAAAGATTTATAATGATAGAGCTATCCAGATATTGAATCCCCCTAGCCTCAATGATATTTATAAACAATCCATTCAGCTAAATCATTTAATCAAATTGAATTGGCATTCCTCTAACTTAGATTAAAGCCTCTCTCGAGTGGATTAATCCCTAATCACTAAGTAGAGTGCTGGAATCTCTTCTCAAAGCACAATTAAATAGATCATGCATTAATGACAAGGAACTATAAACCAAAGGATCTTGTAGGTCTATCTCTAGTACCCCAATCAATCCTCAATCCTTATGAGTATTCAATTCACATCAAGATTTCTCAAGTCAATAATATGAAAATATTAACCAATCAACAAGCATGCTATTATCAATTGGAAATAACAACAAGTATCATAAGAATAAGACAACTCAATTAATTGATTCAACTGAATACAATTGTTCAATTCATACAAATTGGCTAGGGTTCATCAACATCTAGATAGAGAAAGATTTAGTTCATATTAACAGCTAGAAAAACAGAGTAAGATAAATGAGTAAGAGAAACCAAACAATTCATGGCAGTGAATCTGTATTTCTTCACTTGAGCTCTTAATTCTTGGTTTAGGGTTTGAGTATGGTGTTGATCTTCCTTCAATCTCAGCTCAAGACCCTTCTCCTTGCTCCAGTAGATGGCTCTTCCTTCTCTTCTTTCTTCTCTGTTTCCAGAAATGCTCCAGCAAAAACTGCTGTTCTTCTCCCTCTCTTCTCTTTTTAATCCCTTCCAAATCTCCAGCCCATACCTCCAGCTCACTCAACCCCTCCATTGTCTACCACTTTCCCTTGGTTCATCACTCTTTCCCTTGATTTAGGCAAGCTCTCTTTTTCTTGTTCTTTCTTTTTGACAAAGGCCAGCTGTTGTCCCCCACTTATTTCCCAATCAGTGCAAAGAATCTCATTTTTTGACAGGTGACACGACCACTGACACGCCCATGTCACTGGGCATGTCATAGGCACTGTGATCTTGAACCAAAGGCACGTCCACTGACACGCCCGTGTTACTGGGCGTGTCATAGCTACTGTAAGTCTGAATAAAAGGCACGTTCCTTGGCACGCCCGTGGTACTGGACGTGTGACAGCTACTGTGAGTCTGGATGAATTACACGCTCATTGACACGCCCGTGGTCCTGGGCGTGTCGCAGCTACTGTGACTTTGGGTAAATGGCATGATCATCAGCACGCCCGTGGTACCGGACGTGTTGCAGCTACTGTGACTCTGGACAAATGGCACGTTTGGTGACACGCCTATGCAACTGGGCGTGTCATAGCCACTGAATGCAGAAACCGGGGCACGTCTAACGACACGCCCGTGTTAGTGGGCGTGTCCATTGACAGATTTTTGCTCTTTTCTTCTACTTTCATCCGTAATTGCTCCGAAATGACCAAATGCCTCAAATTATCGAGAATTCCTGAAATTATCCTTAAATTGCACTTTGAACAAACAAATTAAACTCAATTTGATAATAATCATATTAAGAAATGGGAATAAAATATCATTAATTGTGTACTTATCACTAAGCATGTTTCTAACATAATCCACCTGCTCTTGTCTAGCAAACATATTGCCACTTTGGCAATCTTGACTTTGATGTCCACCCCCACACCATTCACAAGACATCACTTACATTGATCTCTTGAAGATGATGCTAAAGAATCAATCTTTTTATTCATTGCTTCCAACTGTGCTGTCAAAGCAACTACGGGATCCAATTGATGTGAACCAGTAACCCTTAATTTTTCTTGTTCCTTTGGGGTTTGCCACTGATAATTGGTAAGGGTCATATCTTCAATCAAATCCCTTACTTGTTCAGTTGTTTTATTATTTATGGTACCTCTATCAGCTGCATTGATGGACTGTTTACTTGCATAATTCAATCCATTGTAGAAAATTTAAATTTGTAGCCACAACGAAAGCCCATGGTAAGGACACCTTCTCAATAAATATTTGAATTTTTTCCAAGCATCATAAAGAGTTTCACCATCTAGCTGAAGAAAAGATGAAATATCATTTCTCAACTTGGCAATCTTGGACGGTGAAAAATATTTCTCTAGGAATTTTTCTACCAATTGACCCCATGTGGTGAAAGTGTTTGGGGGAAAAGATTTCAGTCATTTCTTCGATCGATCTCTAAGCGTGAATGGGAACAAAATCAGTCTAATTGCATCTTCGGAGATATTCTGTATCTTGAATGTGTCACATATTTCTAGAAAAGTCTCAATATGTGCATTGGGATCTTCATCTAGGAACCCATCAAACTGACAAGTCTGCTGCACCATTTGAATTACATTTATCTTTATCTCAAATTTATTTGCAGCAACTATCGGTCTCTGTATGCTTGAATTGGCCCCATTAAGAGTAGGCCTAGCAAATTCCTGCATTGTCCTTGGCTCATCTCCTGCCATCATTTCCAGTTCTTCTGAGCTGAGATCTTCAAAGTTTGGTTCTGTTTCTGCCAGAACTGCTTCTCTTCTTCCTTTCGTTTTCTCCTCAATGTTCTCTCTAGCTCCTGATCTAATTCAAATAGTTGGGAAGAGCTAGCTCGGGTCATAAATGGAAAGAAGTACTTAGAATGACAATCAACAAGCAAGAACTAATGTTAAAACAAATAAAATAAAACTAAATCAATAGTCTTAATTATATTACTAATATTGAAAACCGTTGTCCCTGGCAATGATGCCAAAAACTTGACGACGAATCTATGCTATCGCAGTGTTACCACAAGTGTACGGGTCGCTCAAGTAATAAAATAGTGAGTAAGATATCGTTCCACTGGAGACTAGGTCAAATATTAGTGCAAATTTTAACTATTACTTAGTGAATCAATAGTTTGTGTGATTATTGAAATAAAGACAAATTACTCAATAAACTAAAGTGAAGAAAAATTGAATATTGTGCAGCAAAAATTGGTGATGAAAATACTATCCAGATATTGAATTCCCCTAGCCATGAAAAGTATTTATGAATATCAATTCAATTAAATCAAATAATAGAGCTGAATTGGTATTCCCCTAAATTAGATTAAAACCTCTTTCAAGTGAATTAATCCCTGATCACTAAGTAGAATGCTAGGAATCTCTTCTCAAGCATAATTAAATAGATCTTGCAATAAGAACAATGAACTTTAAACCAAAGGGTCTTGTAAGTCTATCTCTAGCACTCCAATCAACCCTTAATCCTAATGAGCATTTTGTTAATATCAAGCTTTCTCAAGTCAATAATATGAAAATTGCAACCAATCAATAAGCATGCTATTATCAATTGAAAATAAGAAATTAAGAATCAAAAGGATAAAACAATTCAATCAAATGATTTAATTTAATAAGAACTAATCAATCCATACAATAAAGCTAGGGTTCATCAATATCTAGATAGATAAAATGTTTAGCTCATGTTCATAATCAAAAAACCAAAATAGAGGAAATAAGTAAAAGAATTCAAACAATCAATGATGAATGATTTGTGTTTCTTCACTTCAATCCTCGGATCTTGGATTAAATCTCACAGGAATCGGGTCTCCACCTTCACCTTTGGCTGCCAAAAACTCTCTTTTTTCTTGGGAGGTTGACTCTGAATAATAAACTCTCTATTGTGTATCCCTAATTCGCTCTTTAGCTCATATTTTATAGCCCAGATATTTTTGCTTGACATGCCCATGGACATGCCCGTGTCTGTGGGCGTGTCAACGGTGCTGTTTCGAACTTTAATGACATGACAGTGACACGCCCATGTCCTTGGGCGTGTTGTTGCTACTGCAATGTTGAGTTAGGGACACAGTCAGGGACACGCCCGTGTCATTGGGTGTGTCACTGCTTCTGTAAGTCAGGAGTAATGACACATTTAGTGACACGCCCATATCTCCGGGCGTGTCGAAGCTTCTGTAAAGTAGTTGAATGACACTGCCATGTCACTGGGCATGTCACTTGAAGAATGTGCCCAAAATAGCTTCTTCCCTTGTCTTTCATCCGTGATTCCAAAAGTTTCTAAAATAAACTCTAATAAACACTTAAACAAACAAATTAAACTCAATTTGATAATAAATATATTAAGAAATAAGGACAAAAATATCATCAATTATATACTTATCACTTTGTAAGTGAAAGTATTTAATAACAAAGAAAGTGAAAGAAAAGAGAGGTGAGCTTCTAGTTGGCGATGGCGAGCTGGTTATCTGCTAGGCTAGGTGGACGGTGATACGTTCTTCTTCTTCTTCTTCTTCTTCTTCTTCTTTGATTTTTTTTTCTTTTTTGCAAAATTTAGGGTTCCTGATTCGATTTTTTTCCCTCAAAGGGTCATTTTCAATTTTCAATATTTAATTTCATCAAAATTTAAATCTGTCTTACAACAACTTCAATACATCTTTGCTAATCAAATTTGTCGATCTAAATTTTCTTCTTCAATTTATATTCTGATTTAGAATTGAAATCCTTAGCAAAAGCCAACAGTGAATAGAAAGATTGCCAAATATGGCAAAATCTATCTAAGCAACCAATATAACTCTTAAAAACTGAAGTTCAGATACTAAACTGATAAAAACAAATTCAAACACAAAAATAGTAAATTAAGAAAAATATAGATACAATGGTATATTTTTTCCTAATTGAAATTTCCCTTATTTACCATCGTGAATGGCTTGATAGAGACTTTATTTCTCCTTATAACTAGCATCCTATAAACAAAACAAATAAACAACACATAAAAAAGAAAATGAATAAAGATAAGAAGTGAATAAATAATTATGACATGAAAATTACAAATAATTATTTATTTATTATTTTAGAATGTCAATTTTCTTTTTAAATTAAATTTAGAAAAAAATTACATAATTTATCTTTTTCTTTTAATTTTTGTTTTAAAAAAATGCACAACTTAATTTTTTTTTATTTTTAACAATTCTTTAATTTTTAACTCTTTTGTTTTTTAATTTTTTAAATTTTTTTTATATTTTTTATTTTCAAATATATGATTTTTGATATTTTATATAATATGTACATGATATTTACAGCATACACATAATATTTATAGCATCTACATCTATATCAATATCTAAACATCTATATTATATAAATAATATAAACACATCATCTACAATATATTTAGAACATATAAAATATATATGAAAATTTGGTCGGGTAGTACATGGGTTGCTCGGTCCAACCCGTTTTAGGCATGATAAGACATGGCCTATGTGCCAGGCACAACCTATTTTATTTGGCAAACTTAAGTATTCTAAGTTGGGCTAGATAAGGATATATAACCTATCAGGCCAGCCCAACTTGGCACAACAAATAGCCTAACACAACACTATCTGTCAAGCCAAATAAATATGTTATACATATACCTATTTAAATGAAATTGTACACATAATTTTTTGTATTTAACAATAAATGATTGATGAATTAATGATAAAGTAATAAGTTTTGCGGATACTTTTTATCAAATAAATAATATTATATTTAATCTTAAATTAAAAATTATTTAAGAATAGCCATTATTAAGCCAATAATTTCTCATCATGTTTTAGATTGTGATATTATAAATAAAATTACATTTTTAATTTTTAAAATTAAATTTACCTTAATGTTTAAGTATTAAAAATTTTGAAATAATTATTTAATCTCTTAAAATTCTTAAAATTTTTATATTTTTTATTGAGGTTATATATGTAAATTAAATTATCCATTTATAAATTAAATTTTTTATACAACTTTAGATTGGCCAAACTTAAAATAAATAAGTAAATTTCATTAAAAAATATGATAATTCATATATCAGTACGATTAAGCATGACACGATACAATTATATAATGACCAATGAGTCTATTGGATTATTACATTTTAAATTTCAACATGACTCAACATAATACGACTAATTTTTTGAACCAATATGACATAACATGAAAAGTCACAAACATAATTAATTTAGGCCAAGTCTGCATGGTATGAACTAATTGTCATGTTTACATATACACAATATTTATGACATATTCGCAATAAATATAACATTTACAACAATATATACATAATATATGTAAAATATATATACAATATCTATAATATATTTACGTTAATATTAATATTAGTGCATAAATTCACTTTAAATTAAATATATGTATTACACATACATAACATATACATCGTGATTAAAGAATATATAAAAGTAGATCATATATTTCTAGTTAGAATTCAACGTATATATAACATATGCAGAACATATTTACAACATATACAATAAATTTATGATACTGTTAATAGTAGTGCATATATTTTCATTTAAAATTTAACATATGAACAGTATTTACACGAAATATACACTATATTTAAGAAAAATATAAAAGCACTTCGTATGTTTTTAACTAGAATTTAACATACACAAAACATAATCTTAATATATTCAACATATATATAACGTATTTATAACATATTTATAACATATACAACATTGTTAATCAACACATTATACTGTCAACACCATTCTAATTTGTTTCTTTAAATTTATATAAGTATTATCTAATAGTATTTTTTATGCAGAATATTTTTATACGTAAATTTGTTTTTAAAAGAGACGGTAGAAAGCTGTAGTCTGAATCTTATTTTTTTATTTTGCTATTATCTTCTTCTTTTTGTCATTTGATTTTTCTATTTTCGAACAATTGTTTTGATTCGGTGATCCATTTTTGAACAATTTATTATGTATAGAAAGATTACTCACGAAGAAGGAAATTTTTACAGAGATCGATAATGAAAGAAGAAAACCTATTTTAGAAGTTTTTAAAGAAATTACCCAAGAAAGAAGATAACATCGTTTATCTCTGCCGCATTTTAACCATATTTTTCAAAAATAGTTTTGAATTATATGCTAATATATTTTTAAATGTCTTTTAATGTTCTAATAATAAATCGAGTTATTTTAGAATAATTAATACAATTTAACTGTTGTATAGTAAAAATTAAATAGTAAAAGATATTATTCAATTTTTATACCCAAAAAAAACTAAAAAAATAAAGTAAAATTCCTGAAAATTTAATTACAAAATATAATTAAGAAAATATTAAATATTAAATTCATATTATGTATTAAAAAGACACGAAAAATAATATATCAATAATATCCGGGCACCTTAGTGTAGTGATACTGAAGCCTAGCAAGCAACACGAGAATTTTTATATCAATTTTTTTTTTAAAAAAAATAAAGTATATAATACCAACTACTTTATTCCTCCACATATGCTTGTAAAATGACAATTTTGCTATTCAATATGTTGAACAAAACACCCTCTAATTGTGCAGTACATGAAATTATTGAAAATTACTTGTCAATATGACGGTCTCTAACTTTTAATAACATTTCATAAACCATTTCTCAAACTCATTTTTTTCTCCAAAAAAATAAAAAATAAAAATAAAAATAAGACATGAAATTTTTCTGCATGCAGAAATATTTCATTGATAACAAGAGAAACATACAGAGCTCTTTGAACTCCACTTTTTGCAGTTGTTTCAACATAATTTGAGCAATTAATTTAAAATGACATGAGCTTTGGTTTAGTAGTACTGAAATAATTGTTCAAATTTGACCCCTCGCCTACAGCAAAACTTATAAAAAATACAAATCAAAGACTTTTACATTTCCACTTTAAACTAAGAGAGAGCAATGGCCTTGATGAAAATTACACAAGACATCCCCTCTTTTAAGTAATAATAATAATTTCAACTCGAACTCGAAACAGCTTCTTGACAATTTATTGATTCGAAACTGGTTTCAACTTCAGGAAAACTAGGAGCTTTTGGGATCAAACCAAGTACCTTGAACATGAGTTGATCCGCATCAAAATCATTGTTAGGAGTTGTCAACAGCTTCTCACCAGTAAAGATGGAATTAGCACCAGCAAGAAAGCAGAGAGCCTGTTCAGGCATTGAGAAGCGCACTCTGCCCGCTGACAATCTCACCATTGCTTTTGGCATGACTATTCGTGCAGTAGCAATCATTCGAATCATCTCCCATATTTCAACCGGCTGAGAAAAAGTGGAAGACAGATTAGTTTCTATTTACCTTCAAATTTTTCTTGAAGCAATCTAAAACTACATGGATGAGGCACAAGTATTCTGAAGAAAGTTATACCACTAAGCAACTCATCTGATAATTTAGGAGGTGCCCCAAATTAACAAACTGTTAGCAATAATTACCATTCACTCAAGAAGAGATCAGAAAAGTTCATTGAACACATTCTTTTGAGTTTCCATCATCCATACTTTAATTGTTTATAGCCTTATGATGATAAGGTTGCTCCATTATGGCCTAAAGTGACAGGCACAAACCAAAAAGGAAACAAATATAGAGACTTCCTTGAACAGCACATTATGCACTGATAAATTAAGGCACATTGTAAACCAGATACCGGCGATAAAACACTATACATAATCCTGATAAATTCCAGAGCAGCAAAAATACTCTTGTAACAAACAGAATTAGTATTACCTTCTGATCTTGCAGAGGTGTGCCTTTCACTGCAAGTAGGGCATTGATCGGAACGCTCTCCGGGTGACTAGGAAGTGTAGCCAATGTATGCAGTAGGCCAACACGGTCCTCCTCTGCTTCTCCAAGTCCTATTATGCCTCCTATAAACAGAAAGATATACAGTTATATGCCTATAATTATTCATCTTTCTCCTGTCTGGCATCAGTGATAAAGAAAAGTATCGAGCCTTAGCGCAAGTGCCCTCTTGGTCACAATAAAGGTTGTCGTGTTACATATAAAGAAGAAATCATAACTGGATTAATTTTTCATCAACTGGACTAGTTAAGCTTTGATATATGTGTCGAAGATGGATTTTAAAAAGACAAAAGTGAAAAGGAAAAAAATTACCAACTAAATATTACAGTTCAAATTTAAAAAGTAATAGAAAAGGGAACTGATTCCAGAGGATAGAAGTCCGCGTATGGCAATCAAAATTGAAATACACAAATATGCTGTTGTTTTACACATTTTATGACAGATAAAGTTCGTAAAATGTATGTAGATAGCGTGTGAAAGCACATGCCTAACTCATAAAAACTGTTACTGGAGTTAGTTGTAACTGATTCAAGATAAAAGATGCTCAACTCATTAACCTATTAAATGCCGTACCTCGTGGAAAATAAGAGTAAATGAAAGACACACATCTAAAATATCAGGATGAAATCATATTATACTATAGGTTTGTTAAAAAAAAAATTTTTGTCGGTAGACATTGGACAGGAAGTAATAGAAGCAGTCTGTGTTATTATTGTTACAACATACGGCTCACTAAATCTTCTTTTTTCTTCCTCATTATTTGAAATTAATTGGAAATTTCATTATCACAAGACAAATAGTTGTTCCCACTGAATAGCTCTAGAAATAGGGTGGTGGAAAGGATTATGTAAATTTCTAGTACGCATCATATTAATAAAAATAAAAATAAAATTATGAAGGCTGGTTCTTTGCTTTTTCTCACAAACCTTAGATGGAAATTACGAAGAAAATGAATAAGATAAAGCAAAAGCTTACTAGGGCTTCAATTCCACACAAAACTCTACCTAGACAATAATCATTCTGAAATTTAAACAAATCACCTGAGCAGACATTAATTCCTGCTTCTCGGACATATTCAAGGGTTTGCAAGCGTTCATCATAAGATCTTGTTGTGATAATATTTGGGTAATATTCTCTTGAGGTATCAAGATTATGATTATAAGCTGTAAGGCCAGCTTTCTTGAGTTCTTGAGCCTGTTGCTTCTCAAGCATGCCCAAAGTGCAGCAAACCTCCATGCCCATATCCCTGGTACACATAAGACAATTCAATCACAGACTAGATATCTGATTTAAAGACAATGAAAGATAGGAATTCTGGGGATGGTCCTGCCCTTAAATGTTTTTCATAAAGTGACTGCTGTCAAGCATGCAACACACATGAAAAATTGCCAAAAATTTCAATGCGATGCGGCAAATAATCATCAAAATGAGACTTAAAGATAACATGGTTCTTTCGAAGCACTAAAACAATGAAAATGAAAATAACTGAAGACTCTTTCCACTTTCCTATAAACTCAGCTCAACTCAACTATGTATTAATCTCCAAGTTAATTAGGGTCGGCTAATGTTTTACCAAGAGAAAAATAAGTAAATCAATTATTGTAAAGAAAAATATGTCCTTGTTATTGTTAGCCTCCTTTTTAAAGTGGCAGATGCCTCTTGCTGAGCATCAATTGAAAAGGAGTCGTCAAAAGATTTTTGCACTTATATGGCACTTATATGGCTTCCATCAAATTCCATGATGTTGTGCCAGAGCTCACATGCAAGTCATTATAGCTATAACACCAACTCTAAGAACATAGTAGAATCTTGATTTTGACACAATAGAATCTTGTCTTTTCTTTTTGTATAAAAACTTATAAACTGATAAATATATATAGAGAGAATCATCTCAAACACAGAAAACCAAAAGTATACTGATTACCTTATTTATCGCCCAAGTAACAATGGTCGCACCAACGGTAGTGGACTCTCACTGAATCTCTCATATTCGACTCCTAGACAGAACACTATCTAGCCATCATGTGTGCAATCAACCTCATTATATGGTTCATTACACCTAAACATAGATTTTTTTTTCTGTAGCAATGAAAAGAATTTTTACCTTGATTCCTGCACAGGCCAATGCTTTTCTGACTAAGCATCAAATGATATTTTCAATAAAAGATCCCAATAATATGAAAATCCAAAATGACTATCTTAGTTTATTAAAAAGAAGGCCACTTTTTTCTGCATTTTCTTTATTCCATCTGGTTCCAAATTTTTCTCTGAAGATTATTGAATATCTAAAGCTTCATTTTTTGGTAAAGACCACAAAGTCACAAGTTCAGATTCACATTCTAAAACATATCATTATAGATGCAATAATTTTCTCATAATTCTCTCATCCAGAACAAGCTTTCATATGAACACAACTGAATAATGGTAACCTCACACATAATTATTTCTAAATTAATCACCAGGCCTTCTGTTACATGAATACTTGCCATACATTGATTGTGTTTCTTACCTTATTTCTTTTACATAATCTAGAATCTGATTAAAGTTAGTCTTCCTTCCTACTGTATCCCTCCATGCAGCACCCATACAAAAACGTGTGCTGCCAGCCTCTTTTGCCTGATAAAGCAAATAAAAGAATCCAAATCATATGACTACCGTACCACATGCATAATTGAACATACATCAAATACAGGTCCACTGCTATGTGAAATAATCCTATTAGTTTCAATTAGAGAAAGTAGTCAACTAATTTGCAGGAAATCATCAAATAGCAACATTTCATCATATTTTTTTAGTAGTATACTATTCTAAGAATTTCAAAGAATTTATTTGAGAGGTTCTATATGTATATATCCACAGCTGCCCCATTTAGTGAATCATACTTGCAAAATATAATTTCAGAAAATTCATTAAATTTTAGTTTAAACACAATGCATATAAAAACAAGGATAATAAAGACACTTTTCTATCAAGAAATACAAGTCCAGAAAAATTTAGAGCCTTCCTAGCAAATGAAAACTCTTCAATTCTAATATACAGGTCTGCAGAAACAACAGAGAAATTGATGGAAGATGTTCACCGGAGAAGTCTTAAATTAGCCAAATAAGAAAAGTCACAATTGAGAAGGATGTTCAGTTTAGGACATAATTTCTCTTCCACAACAAGGTGCAAGAAACTCTACCAAAAATAGCTAAAACAAAAGGCATTATAATTCAGATTTGTCATTACTCATACTTAGAAGAGCTAGATAAAGCCAAAAAGGACAAAAACGGCACATACCCTTTTGGCAGCCTCCATAACATCCTCTTTGATCATAAGCTTCTGAGCTTTAACCCCAGTTTTAAATCTTGAAGATTGAGGACAATAAGAACAATCCTCACTACATCCACCAGTCTTTATAGAAAGTAAAGTACACTGCTGCACTTCTCTAAAGTTTTGAGCATGCCTATGAACTTGAGCCTAAAAAAAATGAAAACCCATCATTACAATGCAAGTTTCAGCTATCATATACAAGGAAACAAGTGTAAATATATGCAAAAATAATTAAAGAAAATAAAAACCAAGAAACTAACTCCATGGAAAAGGAGATCAAGAAGAGGAGAGTCATAAACATCTTTGATTTCTTGACGGGTCCAATCGTTTCTTGGACCTTCTTTGATAGTTCTTTCAGCCTGAGTGGCAGCAGCTGAAGAAGAAAAAGATGAATATGAAAAACAAAAAGTGGGTCTTATTTGTTGGGGTCGAAAAATTGATCTAATCGAAAACATTTTCTTGTTTCTTGTTTTTGTTTGCAAAATTGAAATGTCGGGTTTGTTTTAGTTTCGTTAAAAACAAGGCCAATAGAAAGGAAGAAAAAGAAGAAGCAGACGGACGATGGGATTTGAAGAAGTGGTGAGAATAAGCCCAACAACTAATTGCTGCCTAACCAGCAATAGCAAAACCTACAACTCCAAAATTTCAAAGAGAATTATCGTTTCACTCTTCCTCGTGGGTTATTGGTTGGTGTATTAATTAATAATCTCTAATCTTAAAAAAAATTATATATTTATTTATTTTTTATCAGAATATATTTATTTATTTTCTTTCATTAGAAATATGTTGCAATTAATTAACTAGAAAGGTTTAGGGTTTAGGTATTAAAAATTAATTAGATTTTTTGGAATTAAAAAAGTTTAATTTTAAAATAAAGATAGAGATTTTTAAATTATATGCATGTATTAATAAACTATTAACTTTGTGTTTTGATTTAATTTTTCTTTCACTTTAGAATTGAAATATTTTAATAATTACAATTCATATAATTTAACATTCAAAATCAAAATTTTAAACATGTATTAGTTTAAGTTGTTTATTATTTATAAGGGATAAGTAATTAAATAGATATTTAAAATTTTTAACTCAAAATTTATAATAAATAATTAATTTTTAGTTTTAAAGATTTCAATATTTATTTTATTTATACTTAAATTTTTTATTTTTATAAATATCACTTTGAAAGCACAAATTTATTTTTACTACATTATTTTAAATATAGTTCAAAATTTATAAATATAAAATTCATTTTATTATATGAATTTTTTCAAGGCACATGTTTCATTTTCATTGAAATTTGTTGCTAGTTTTCTCATTAATCACTTTGAAAAAAAATGATTGCAATAAAATTTAACAAAAATGAAATTCATCAAAAAAAAAAAACCTAGAGTTTTATTATTGCTTAATGAAGGAAGGAGCAGCGGGAGGTGCAAAGGCTCATCTTCTTCTGAGTATCTAGGGGAGAGTATACATGGCCACAGTTCAAAAAACGTCGATTTTAATTTGTGAACTGCCGGTTTAAATTAAATAATTTTTTAAACCTGAACCAAACCGTCTACATGACAATTTAAAGACGATTCAGAAACCGTCGGTTCCGGTTCAAACCTCTGTTCAAAGACTGTTTAAAAGGCAGTTCAAAGAAACGGTTCAAAGGGGCAGTTTAAGACAGTTCAAAGTAATTTGGAACGGTTCAAAAAAAAAACTTACATGAGATTTTAATTAAAAATTAGAGAAAATATTTAAATTATTACCAATAAAAAAATGAAAAAATTGAAATTAATTTACCAAAAAAAAAAAAGAACTCGAGCTTAATTTTTTTTAAAAAAAATAATAAGCTGCCTATATATCCTCTTAGGGTAACAAGATGAATCAAAGTCCACGTAGTTCTTTTATCTTATGTTGTACAAGTACAACCCCCTTACCTTAGTTGCTTCCACCACTGAATGTTGTCTTTTTGGTTCATACATCATATAAATTTTCATTACTTGGTTCATTGATATATTATTCTCTTAAGCTTGCCTTAGTCCAATCAGGTACGCATACTTGAGCTTCTAAATATTCATGAACTATTCTAGATCGTCTCTCATCCAATATACTACATCATTCACTAAAAGCTTGTTCAATAGCAACAGTTGAAACTGATGTTGTTAAAATTTATTTTGCAATTATTGAGAGTGTTGAAAAAGTATTTGTATATCGATGCCACCACTCAAGAACGAAAAAATCTTTACCTTCATTACTATCACCAAACTCAAAAATAAATGTTAAATATATATTAAATTTAGAACTATCACCAATGAATCTTCCGGGTCTTTTTTTCTTTTGTGTAATTAAATTATCACCCCATCTTATTCTTTATGTTTTATCATTAGATTGAGAAGATTGATTAACTACTACTTGACGATCATGAAGAACACAAAATTCAACAAATAATTGTACTATTATTTTTCAAATTTCAACAATTATTTTAGAAACATTAAATTTTTCCCTATCATCAAGATTTAAAAATAAATAATAAACAGTCAAATAATCATTTAAACTATCTAATTTACATATAGGATAAAAAAACCAATAGAAATCACTAAAAATGCAATCTTTTAAAATAATATCACTTCCATATTCCTTTATTTCACCAATAATATTTAAATATTTAATTAAAAATAAATAAATTGTAAGATAATAATACCACTTAAAGTATATGTAGCATCATTAAAAAATTTTAAAATATCTAAAACTTTTGTACAAATATCCTGTATATATGGAGATAATGTTACTTATGATACATTATTGCTAATAAATGTGCACAATAAATCTTTATATTCAGATGACTCTTTTAGTAATTCATAGATTGAATTCCAACAAGTTGGAATATCTCTTGAAAATTCTTTTGGCCTTTTATTATTAATTTTATAAAATTTAGCCCATTATTTCATTATTTGAGGACGTGCCCGTAAAAATTCAATTGTCGTTTTAATAGGAGAAATAAAAATATCAAGAGTTTTCAAACTATTTTATACATAAATTTAAAAGATATGAACATCTAATATGAAAAAATTTACCTCTAAAATTAGGTTGACAAATTTTTCGAAGCTCAATAGTTGATGTAGTATTTTGCAGATGTATTATCAAATGAAATTTAAAAAAAAATTATTAATTAATTTATGTTCTTCTAAAATATTTTTAATTATTCTATAAATATTATCAGCAGTATGTCTATCATCAAAAACACAAAATGCAATTAATCCCTTTTGAATTTTTTATTCATCATCATTCAATGACATATATGCTCATGTAAGAATGCATTTGCCAATGGTCATTTCAAATATTGCTACAAATAGAAATACATTCATTCATTTTTAAAAATAAATTTTGTAAATCTTTTTATTTCTTTTTTATATAAAGAAAAAAGTGAATGTTTTAAAAAATTTCTAGGAATACGTTTTGCGCTAGAATTTAAAACATTTTGACAATATCTAACAAAACTAAGTTTTTGACCAAAATTAAATGATAAATGCTCAACTAAAATCATTTTTGTCATTTCTTCTTTATATTTATTATCAGAGTAATTAAATAGTTATTGAAATAAAGGTTTAAAAGATGCAAATCTGAAAATTTATGTTTGTGTCATGTCGAGTCCGATTTTAGTAGGATGTTTTTGCTCCTAATGTCTCTTGAATATGTTATATCCACCCCCAATCTTAAATTTGTATACCCATCCACAATAATTGCAAATCACATCAAATAAATTTTTAGATATTTCTTTTTTTTTTTTGTAAAATGAATCTTGAATATATCAGAAGTTGGTATTTTTTTCTTCTTTATCAATTTGTTGACTTTCTTGAGTAAAGAAATGATGTAATTGTTAAATATCATCATCATTTTTACTTTCATCCATTATATTTTCTAGGTCAATTGGCCTAGGATAATCATCAACTATATTCTTCTCCTTGTTTGATTTTAAAATTTGAACTTTGGCCACTTGACTTTTTTTTTTTTTTATAAATATAGTGTAATAAAATTTGGAATAAAATATAATACAAATAGAAATATAATATAATAAAATTTGAAATAAAAAATAATATGCAAGATAAAAAATTAAAAATAAGGGAAATGAAATGGAAATAATAGAAATAAATTTTATTTATAAAATAAAAATAAAGTATTAAAAAGAATATTGAAGATTGTAATATAATGAATTGTAAATTGAAGATTGTAAATGTAGATTAAATATTAAATATTGTAATATAATATAGAGAATCTTAGATTGTAGATTGAAGAATGAAAAGAAATTTGAAATTTAGAACAATGGGGAGGAAATTTGAAAGTGTAAAAAAAATTGAAATAGGTAGTATTTATAAAGTTAGTTTAATAAAATTTTTAAAATTAAAAATTAAAAAATTAAAATGTGCAATGGCCAAATGGTAGTTGTACTGCGCAGGCTAGCCTATGCACTCGTGCTAATGCACAATCCCAGCTAGTGGTCTAATGACCATTGGTTGGTCTTCATCTTGAAAGCAAGCTGGCACAAAAAGCAGCAACCCATGCGTTTTAGCATGGACTGTTGTATAAAACCAATCCAGCGGTTTGAACTATCAGTTAGACTGTCGATTTGAACTAGTAGTTTAAACCGCTTTGAATTGCTAGTTCGGTGGTTCATTAAAAGTTAAAACTTGGAGCTAACCATTATTTCACCAATAATATTTAAATATTTAATTAAAAATAAATAAATTGTAAGATAATAATACCACTTAAAGTATATGTAGCATCATTAAAAAAATTTAAAATATCTAAAACTTTTGTACAAATATCCTATATATATGGAGATAATGTTACTTGTGATACATTATTGCTAATAAATGTGCACAATAAATCTTTATATTCAGAGGACTCTTTTAGTAATTCATAGATTGAATTCCAACAAGTTGGAATATCTCTTGAAAATTCTTTTGGCCTTTTATTATTAATTTTATAAAATTTAGCCCATTATTTCATTATTTGAGGACGTGCCCGTAAAAATTCAATTGTCTTTTTAATAGGAGAAATAAAAATATCAAGAGTTTTCAAACTATTTTATACATAAATTTAAAAGATATGAACATCTAATATGAAAAAATTTACCTCTAAGATTGGGTTGACAAATTTTTCGAAGCTCAATAGTTGATGTAGTATTTTGTAGATGTATTATCAAATGAAATTTTAAAAAAATTATTAATTAATTTATATTCTTCTAAAATATTTTTAATTATTCTATAAATATTATCAGCAGTATGTCTATCATCAAAAATACAAAAATGCAATTAATCCCTTTTGAATTTTTTATTCATCATCATTCAATGACATATATGCTCATGTAAGAATGCATTTGCCAATGATCATTTCAAATATTGCTACAAATAGAAATACATTCATTCATTTTTAAAAATAAATTTTGTAAATCTTTTTATTTCTTTTTTATATAAAGAAAAAAAGTGAATTTTTTAAAAAATTTCTAGGAATACGTTTTGCACTAGAATTTAAAACATTTTGACAATATCTAACAAAACTAAGTTTTTGACCAAAATTAAATGATAAATGCTCAACTAAAATCATTTTTGTCATTTCTTCTTTATATTTATTATCAGAGTAATTAAATAGTTATTGAAATAAAGGTTTAAAAGATGCAAATCCGAAAATTTATGTTTGTGTCTTGTCGAGTCCGATTTTAGTAGGATGTTTTTGCTCCTAATGACTCTTGAATATGTTATATCTACCCCCAATCTTAAATTTGTATACCCATCCACAATAATTGCAAATCACATCAAATAAATTTTTAGATTTTTCTTTTTTTTTTGTAAAATGAATCTTGAATATATCAGAAGTTGGTATTTTTTTCTTCTTGATCAATTTGTTGACTTTCTTGACTAAGAAATGATGTAATTGTTAAATATCATCATCATTTTTACTTTCATCCATTATATTTTCTAGGTCAATTGGCCTAGGATAATCATCAACTATATTATTCTCCTTGTTTGATTTTAAAATTTGAACTTTGGCCACTTGACTTTTTTTTTTTTTATAAATATAGTGTAATAAAATTTGGAATAAAATATAATACAAATAGAAATATAATATAATAAAATTTGAAATAAAAAATAATATGCGAGATAAAAAATTAAAAATAATGGAAATGAAATGGAAATAATAGAAATAAATTTTATTTATAAAATAAAAATAAAGTATTAAAAAGAATATTGAAGATTGTAATATAATGAATTGTAAATTGAAGATTGTAAATGTAGATTAAATATTAAATATTGTAATATAATATAGAGAATCTTAGATTGTAGATTGAAGAATGAAAAGAAATTTGAAATTTAGAACAATGGGGAGGAAATTTGAAAGTGTAAAAAAAATTGAAATAGGTAGTATTTATAAAGTTAGTTTAATAAAATTTTTAAAATAAAAAAATAAAAAAATTAAAATGTGCAATGGCCAAATGGTAGTTGTACTGCGCAGGCTAGCCTATGCACTCGTGCTAATGCACAATCCCAGCTAGTGGTCTAATGACCATTGGTTGGTCTTCATCTTGCAAGCAAGCTGGCCCAAAAAGCAGCAACCCATGCATTTTAGCATGGACTGTTGTATAAAACCAATCCAGCGGTTTGAACTATCAGTTCGACTGTCGATTTGAACTAGTAGTTTAAACCGCTTTGAACTGCTAGTTCGGTGGTTCATTAAAAGTTAAAACTTGGAGCTAACCATATACTAAGTGTAATACCCTTAAAAAAATTAATTAAATATATATATAAAATAATAATAATAATAATAATAATAATAAATAAATAAATAAAAAGAAAAGTAACGGTTAAAAAGGAGGAAGAGGAAAAGAAAAAGAAAAAGGAGAGAGAGAGAGAGAGAGAGAAAAGAGACCGGAGAAAATCTTAGATCTATCATCGTCCGCTGCTCAGATTTTGACACGCGTTGGACCAGGAGAATCACCGCTCGATGATGCTTCCAACGCCACCAGTCTGGCCGCCGGACTACGGCTCACGCGCCGTCTGAAGTCCACTAGGCAGTGCATCGTCGATGACTTTTACTGGACTTTTTGACTACTTTTTGGCCTCGTTTCTTAGCGATTCAGGTATCATTCGACTCCTCTTCTCATGAGCTTCATTTTAGTATATCATTTGTAATTTTTGGAGTAAATTTAATTTGACAGAAATTCGGCCAAGGGCGAAACTTCCAACCGGTTTTTCGGCCAAATTCTGGAGAATGAGGGAGAGTGATATATATTTTTGGAATCCTCTCATCGAGACGAACGCGTGGGTACCAAATTTTTCACCGGATTCTTCCGTTGAAATTTTTCCGCAGAGACGCCGGCGAGGGTTCGATCAGTGTTAATTTTTGACAGAAATTTCTGCACATTAATTAATTAATTTATCAAACTTTAAATAAATAGTATTGGCAAGAGTGAAAATTAAATTTTAATAATTAAATTTTAATTATTAAATAAATTAATTATGTAAATACCAAAAATTAGGGGATCGAACCTAAATTAAAATTATAATTGTTCAGTTAATTTTAAAATATAAAATACTTAATTCTAAAGTCTTTAATTATATTATTGTAATAACTTTTGATAATTTATTCAAGCCGTCCGATTTCATATTCTGACACCTCAGGACCGAGCAGTTAATCGGGTCTTTTTCTTCTGAATTGTGAATGATACTTTCTTGTATTTCATGCATTAACATTTAATGTATGTACGTATATAAATATTATAAATATTATGTACTATTTATAATTTTAGAATTTTCATATTTGTATGTGGTTATGCACACATGTGATAATGTTGAATTATGATTGTCGGATTGAATTGGAATGATATGCAACCACATAGGATATGATTGGATTTATGATAATGCATGAATGATAATAATATGATGAATTTAGAACTGGCGTGACGGCGGGGGTATTTTTATGCTTAGCGCTGCTTGTCAGTTGGGTAGCGCTGCTTGGCTGAGGCTGTGACGGTGGACCCCATATGAATTGAAATTAAGGAACCTTATTGGAATAAAAGTGCCAGATAGGGGGATAAGCTCCTCTCATTTGAGGTTTAGAGTGATTTTTCATGGACTACATTCTATCCTTAGATATTTATATGATTGGATGTATAATTGTCATGATGCATTGGCATGACATTTATAATGTTGGTATAAACCAGAGCAAGACACTAGGTAGGTATATTGACCTGTATCATTCACTGAGTCGAGACGCTCACTCCCATCTCACTATTTTTTTCAGGTTCTCAGTGTGAGCATTTATGATAATATCCAGAGACACTGCTTTTCTTTTCCGGTAGTGGATTTTATGTATGAACAAAATTAAAAATTATGTTTATTTTTATTTTGGTATGTATTTCTAATTTTAAAAATTTTGTAAATCCTAAATGTTGAATTATTATATTTGGTTATGTAATTTAATGAATGGTGTGACGGTTTGAATATTTTTACTGTTATTTTTATTGTCAGGCTGACTGTGGGGTCTGGTACCTCAGATTTTCAGCCCCTCAGTGCTGGTCATGTGCCCTTGGGTTCGAGTCGTGACAAAGTTGGCATCAGAGCAATTGAAATTTAGAATTACGGAGTATAGGGTCCCCATACGTCATTTTGTGTTATCTTTGCTTTCCATTTCTGCGGTATCATTTTTTTTTAAATTGAGTCAGTGTTTGCCATTTCCTTCATAAAGTCGTACAATCATATAAATTGTTTTATCCTATTTGATTGAAGTTATTTATTTCTTTTCAAAAGATGAGTGAGTTTACGACTAGAGCTAGTGCTAGAGCCCGAACAGCTGCTGGAGAGCAAGCTGCTTTAGATGAGGAGGGTTCTTTTATTCTGACCCAAGCTGGCCCTAGTAGCTGGGGGAGGCGTAGACAAACTGGAGAGGAGGTCCCTACGGGTGTAGAGGCTATGTTAGCCGATTTTCAAAGGATTATGACTAATATGACCCGGGCTGTTCCTCAAACAGCCCCAATTGCAGCACCTACACAGGTATCTTTGGAGCACTTCATTAAGCAGCATCTACTAACTTTTTCTGGTGATGAGGAGCAGGCCTATGATTTTCTGGATAATATTCAGGATATTTGTGATGAGTTGGGTTGTTCAGATACCGGATCCATTTATTTGGCTGGTCGGAGACTAGAGGGTCCTGCACAAGCATGGTATAAAGACTACATATGATCTCGATATCAGGAGTTGACTTGGGATGATTTTAGGAGGGAGTTTCTGACTTGGTTTGTTCCCCCGGGATTTGTACATCAAAAAATGATATAGCTTGAGAATTTGAGGAAGGATGAGCACACTTCGGTGGCAGAGTTTACCACCAAGTTTCTTGAATTATGTAGGTTTATCCCCACAATGGTAGCCGATGATGAGCTTAAGAAGTTCATATACGTTCGGGCTCTAGGTGATGATTATACTTCCTTACTCAATGGATGTTAGAGCCTACCTTTTAATGAGTTAGTTAATAGGGATATAGAGTTTACTTTAGAAGAAAAGAAGAAAAGTTCTAGGGGTTCTGGACGACAGGGAGGACAGGACACTTACATTTTTCTGGTCCCGGTGGTACTTTTTAGATGGGCACTTATAGTTCAGAGTCACAGGGTTCTTTTAGACTCAAGAGCAAGATTAAGAGTGGTTCCAAACATGGCCAAGGTTACAGTGGTAGTAGTGGGGGCTCCAGTTATAGTGGATCAGGTTCGGGTTCGGGTACTTCTACTTGTGTTAGATGTGGTAAAGCTCACCAGGGTCAGTACATGCTGGGATCAAATGTTTGCTTTGGATGTGGCCAATCGGGTCATTTTGCTAGAGATTGCCCCTTATCTGCAGGATAGAGAGTTCGTAGTCAGGGGTATACTCAGGGTTCTCTACCTAGTGTGGGCCAGCCTTTACAAACATCATTTTTATCTCAGTCTGGAGGATGGACGAGTGGCCAGCATGGCTGTGGTTTTGGGGGTAAGGGCACAGGACAGAGTTAGAGTCAGAGCTCAGGGTATTCAGGCAGAGGTCAGAATCAGGGACAGGCTCAAGTTTTCACCCTTACCCAGCAGGATGCTCAGGCTTCTAATGCAGTGGTGGTAGGTAACCTTTCAGTATGTTCTTTTATGGCGCATGTATTATTAGACCCGGGTGCTACGCATTCATTTGTGTCCCCTAGGTTTGTAGTAAGACTTGATATAATGCCGACTAGTTTGGATTGCCCCTTATATGTTGCAACTCCTGTAAGCAATTCCCTAATAGTAGATACAATTTTTTTGTCATATTCGGTTCTCGTAGAGGGAAGAGTTTTATTTGCAGATCTGATTTTCCTTGATGTGATGGATTTTGATGTAATTCTAAGTATGGATTAGTTGTTAACTCATTATGCCACTCTTGATTGCCGCAACAAAGAGGTTATTTTCCACATACCGAGTGATTCAGAATTTTTTAAGGGTAGCAGGAGTACTGCTCCATGTAGCCTCATTTTCTCCATCAGTGCCAGAAAGATGTTGCGCCGTGGCTATCAAAGGTATATAGCAGTTGTTAGAGATGTCTCTGTGGATGTGGAAAACTTAAGAAATGTGCCTGTTGTGAATGAATTTTAGGATGTTTTTCCTGAAGAACTTCCAGAACTACCCTCTGAGAGAGAGAGAGATAGAGTTTTGTATTGACATAGTTCCTGGTACGAATCCCATATCTATATCTCTTTATAGGATGGCCTCTATGGAATTAAAGGAACTCAAAGAGCAGTTGCAAGATCTTTTGGATAAGGGATTCATCCAGCCTAGTACCTCAACTTGGGGCACTTCTGTATTGTTTGTAAAGAAGAAGGATGGTACTATGTGTCTCTGCATCGATTTCAGACAATTGAACAAGGTCACAATGAAGAATATATATCCCCTTCCTAGAATTGATGACTTGTTTGACCAGCTTCAGGGTGCTCAATGTTTTTCTAAGATTGATCTACGTTCAGTGTACCATCAGTTAAGGATTAAGAAGGAAGATATACCCAAGATAACATTTAGAACTCGGTATGGTCATTATGAGTTTCTTATAATGTCTTTCGGACTCACTAATGCACCAGCCGCATTCATGGATTTGATGAATAGGGTTTTTAAGCCGTTCTTGGATCATTTTATCATCGTGTTTATCGAAGATATCTTGGGTTATTCAAGGTCACCAGCAGAGCATTCACAGCACTTGAGAATGGCTTTACAGACTCTTAGGAATCACCAGTCGTATGCTAAGTTTTCTAAGTGTGAATTTTGGATGGATAGTGTGAGCTTTTTAGGACATATTGTTACTAAGGATGGCATCATGGTAGACCCTAAGAAGATTGAAGTCGTTACCAATTGGTCACAGCCTATGACGGTTACCGACGTTCAGAGTTTTCTGGGGCCAGCAGGATATTATCGTCGCTTCATCCAAGATTTTTCGAGGATAGCATCTCCTTTAACTCGGTTAACCTACAAGAATGCCAGGTTTGTTTGGACTAAGGTGTGTGAGGAGAATTTTCAAGAGTTGAAGGATTGCCTTGCTTCTGCTCCAATATTGGCTTTACCTTCAGGAACCGGTGGTTACACCATATATTATGACTTTTTCTAGAGTGGGTCTTGGATGTGTACTAATGCAACATGGTAGAGTAATTGCTTATGCTTCTCATCAGTTGAGGAGACATGAGCAGAATTATCCTACCCATGACTTAGAGATGGCAGCTGTAATTTTTGCATTAAAGATTTGGAGACACTACTTGTATGATAAAACTTGTGAGATATACACGGATCATAAAAGTCTGAAGTATATTTTTGATCAGAGGGATTTAAATATGAGGCAAAGAAAGTGGATAGAACTTCTGAAGGATTATGATTGCACGATCCTTTATCATCTGGGCAAGGTAAATGTAGTAGTTTATGTCTTGAGTAGAAAATCTTCTGGTAGTTTATCTCACATTGTGGTGGAGAGACGGCCTATTATTAAGGAGTTGATGGAGTTATTTGATAAGGGATTGCAGCTTGAAGTGATCAACTCAGGTGTGTTATTGGCATATTTTTAAGTTTGTTCAATTCTTGTAGAACGAATAAAGATAGCTCAGATACAAGATTCACAACTATGCAAAATTATCGAAGAAGTATAGGATGGTAACTCTAAAGACTTTGTGATGGATGACAAAGGCATACTATGACATGGTTCTTGACTGTGTGTACCAGATGTAGATAATTTAAGAAAAGAAATCCTGGAAGAGACACACCTTACAACTTACAATGTACATCCAGGTTCCACCAAAATATATTGAGATATGAAGGTTATATATTGGTGGAATGGCATGAAGAAAGTTATTGCAGAATTTATTTCTAGATGCCTCACTTGTTAACAGGTTAAGTTGGAACACCAGAAGCCTTCTGGGCTATTGCAGCCACTCCCTATCCCTGAATGGAAATGGGAACAGATTACCATGGACTTTGTGACTAGGTTGCCTAAGACCATTTTCGGGTATGATTCTATATGGGTTATAGTAGATCGATTGACCAAGACAGCACATTTTATTCCAGTAAAAGTAAACTATTCAGTGGCTATGTATGCTAAAGTGTACGTAGAAAAAATAGTTTGTCTACATGGGGTTCCAGTTTCTATTATATCTGATAGAGGGCCCCAGTTTACTTCTAAATGTTGGAAGTCACTACAGGATGCTTTGGGTACAAGATTAGACTTCAATATAGCTTTTTACCCTTAAACTGATGGGAAATTTGAGAGGACTATTCAAACTCTAGAGGATATGCTTCGGATGTGTGTACTGAATTTTGGGAGCCATTGGGATTAGCATTTGCCATTGATCGAGTTCGCTTATAATAATAGCTACTACGCTAGTATCGAGATGGCACCTTATGAGGCTCTTTTATGGAAGAAAATGTAGATTCCCAATTTGCTGGGAAGAAGTTGGTGAAAGACAGCTAGCAGGACCTGATTTAGTCAAAATTACTTCTGAGAAAGTTCATATTATTCGAGAGTGACTGAAGATGGCAGCTAGCCATTAGAAGAGTTATGCAGACCCGAGACGTATAGATGTATCTTTCGATGTGGGTGATCTAATGTTCTTAAAAGTTTCACCAATGAGAGGAGTAATGAGGTTCAATAAGAAGGGTAAGTTAGCACCAATGTACATTGGACCGTACATAATTATCAAGAGAGTTGGAGCGGTTGCATATCGTTTGGACTTGCCATTGGATCTTTCTCACATTTATCCGGTGTTCCATATCTCGATGTTGAGGAAGTACATTCCGGATCCTTCGCACGTGCTACAGTCACAAGAAGTCCAGATCTGTGAAGATCTTTCTTATAAAGAGATTCCTAGCAATTATGGATTCTCAGATTCGAAGGCTCCGATCTAAGAAAATTTCATTAGTGAAAATATTATGGCGCAACCATACCATCGAGGAGTGTACGTGGAAAACAGAATCTGGGATGAGAGAAAAATATCCTTATTTATTTTGTAATTGAATCCATTTGGTCACACATTTATTAGACTTGTAATGATTTAGTGACCATTCTATTAAATTCGAGGATAAATTTAATTTAACGGGGAGATTTTAATACCCTTAAAAATATTAATTAAATATATATATAATAAAATAATAAAAATAAAAATAATATAATAATAATAAAAGAAAAAGAAAAGTAATGATTAAAAAGGAAAAAGGAGGAGAGAGAAGAAAAGAAAAAGAAAAAGGAGAGAGAGAGAGAAAAGAGACCAGAGAAAATCTTAGATCTACTGTAGTTCGATGCTCAGATTTTGACACTTACTAAACCAGGAGAATCACCGCTTGACGACGTTTTCAATGCCACCAGTCTTGCCACTAATGACCACTGGATGATGGTTCACGCGCCGTCTGAAGTCCACTAGGCAGTGCACCGACGATAACTTTGACTGAATTTTTTGACCATTTTTGGCCTCCTTTCTCAGCGATTCAGGTACTATTCTACTCCTCTCCTCATGAGCTTTATTTTGGTATATCATTTGTAATGTTTGAAGCAAGTTTAATTTGACCAGAATCTGGCTAAGGCCGAAACTTTCGACCGATTTTTCAGCTAGATTCCGATGAGTGAGGGAGAGTGATATATATTTTTGGAATTCTCTCATCATGAACACATGTGTACTAAATTTTCCACCGGATTCTTTCGTCAAAAACTTTTTGGTGAGACGCCGGCGAGACGTCGACGAGGGTCCAATCAGTATTAATTTTTGATAGAAATTTTTGCATGTTAATTAATTAATTTATTGAACTTTAAATAAATAGTATTGGTAAGGGTGATGATTAAATTTTAATTGTAAAATAAATTAATTATGTAAATACCAAAGACCGAACCTAAATTAAAATTATAGTTGTCCAGTTAATTTTAAATTATACAATACTTGATTCTAGAGTCTTTAATTATATTATTGTAATAACTTTTGATAATTTATTCAGACCGTCTGATTTTATATTCCGACACTCCGGGACCGAGCAGTTGATCGGGTCTTTTCTTCTGAACTGTGAGTGATACTTTCTAATATAATTTCTTGTATTTCATGCATTAATATTTAATATATGTACGTATATAAATATTAAAAATATTATGCACTATTTATAATTTTAGAATTTTTGTATTTGTATATGGTTGTGCACACATGTGATAATGTTGAATTGTGATTGAAGAAAAGAATTAAAATGATATGGAAGCACATAGGATATCATTAGATTAAGATAATGCTGAATGATAATAATATGATGAATTTAGAACTGGCGTGACGGCGGGGACATTTTTATGCTCAGCACTGCTTGTCACTTGAGTAGCGCCGTTTGGTTGAGGTTGCGACAATGGACACCATATGAATTGAAATTAAGGGACCATGTTGGAATAAAAGTGCCAGATAGGGGATCGACTCCTCTAATTTGAGGTTTAGAATGGTTTTTCATAGACTACATTTTATCATTAGATGTTTATATGATTGGATGTATGACTATCATGATACATTGGTATGCCATTTATAATGTTGGTATAAAACCAGAGCAGGACACCAAGTTGGTATATTGGTCGGTATCATTCACTGAGTGGAGACGCTTACCCCTGTCTCACTATTTTTTCAGGTTCTCAGGGTGAACATTTATGATAATGTCCATAGACACTGCTTTTCTTTTTCGGTAGTAAATTTTATGTATTAAAAAAATAAAAATTATATTTATTTTTATTTTGGTCTGTATTTCTAATTTTAAAGATTCTAAAAATCCTAAATGTTGAATTAGTATATTTGGTTATGTAATTTACTGAATGATGTGATAGTTTGAAAATTTTTACTGTTATTTTTTTTTGTCAGGTTGATTGTGGGGTCTGGTACCTTTGATTTTTTGCCCCTCAGTGCCAGTCACGTGCCCTTGGGTTCTGGTCCTGACACTAAGGTTTAGGTTTTTGGTTTTATCATGGTTTTGGTTTTGACTGATTGTGGTCCGATTTTGACTAGTTCAGTTCTAGTTTAAAATTGGACCATGGCCATGTCTACGGGAGTGTGTAGTGTAAAGAGGAGAAGTTATGATTGAAGGAAATTTCTAGAGAGAGAATCTTTGGGCTAGAGAGTGTGTGTGATGTGACAAATGAGATGTGTCAACCCCTATTTATAGAGGTAGCCTATAGTCTTAAAACAACAGTTTTATAATCGTTTGAACTCCGATTTTAGATCCGTAAAAATCGGTATGACCATACCAACATGTGCTTTCATGATCTTCCAATACTTGACATTTTTTTCCTAAAATAATAGAAAGAATTACAAAAATTATAGAAGAAAGATAGTAGAACTACGTCATATATTAGTCAAAGTCAGTCATCCTCATTTCTAAAAATTTCCAATGTTCAAATATTTGCAATTTGGCTTTTGCCTCAAACATTTTACTTACAGGTTGAGCTAGTTCACAATCATCACCTTATCCGACTTCTCATAGCCCAAAGTGATGGGAGGCAACTGTGAACCATCATTTTATGCACCTTATTTTAAAGTTCATTCTGTCTTGATTCATCAAGAATTGCATTGATCTGACGTAGGATGGCCCCGAAACTGTCTCCAGAAGTTTTGTGCTCATTGCGCTAAGATCAGTGACCTAGTGCGATCATCAGCTTATGTGGCAATGACCATAGGCTAGTCATCTCTAGTGAATGTTTAGGTCACTGGTGTCCATTTTTCGTCCAGTTGCAAAAATTGTTGATCTGACTTATGGTAACCTCTTTCTTAATCCATGTGAATATAACTAGTGTCCTTTTCAATAATATTTATTATCACTTCCCATTGCAACTCATTAAAAAGCAGTCAAAAAATACCTTTTTACTCTATGTTCTATTTTTAAGATCTTTTTTGAAGTTCTTCTTGATTCAAGTTAGATTTTTCATCCAAATTTATTTCAAAAGTAGAATTATAGTCTAATAAGAAAGCTTTGAAGACTCCACCCCATAAATGCCACTCTCAAGGAAGGTAAAATCTCAAACCCATCCTTTTTTTCTTGTCATTAACTTATTTTCAATCAATCAAATCATTTTATAAACTAAATCTGAATTGGTTTATCATCAATCAAATAATTTTCTAAACCTAAATCGAAATTAGTTTATCATCAATCAAATCATTTTCTAAACCTAAATACAAATTGGTTAATCATCAATCAAATCATTTTCTAAACTTAAATCAGAGTTGGTTTTTAATATTTTCCAAGCCTAAAACTGGCCTAATTTTGTTAATGATAAAGGACATTCAAACATTCTTTCATCTATAAACATTGACAAAGATATTTAGACAATAATTCAATCACTTTTGTAATAAATACATTTGTATATTGTAGTACTCCCAATTCGCACTTCCAATTACTTATGCTTTATATAAATATGTTGTACATTTGTTTCACATATTGATTGGAATGCCAATTGAAGATTGTGAGACTTTGCTTGAAGACATGGAGCTATGACTTTGCATTTTGTACTCTTTTTCTTTCTGTTAACTTAATAATATGTTAAATGTAGATATTGCTGATATTTAGGTACAAAATTATATGTGATTTGACTTGTTAATTTGTTAGTAGTTGGTGTTAGTGTATGTGCCCTAGGCCATTTATTTGGATCTTTATGGTATACATTCATTATTAATAAATGAGGTTTTATTATCATTATTGTTTGTTTGCATGTTACACAATTTTGATATTTGTCCCTGGTTTATTATTGTTATAGAGATAAAAAAAATAATTCTTAATCAGTATAAACATTGATTTGATAATCATCAGATGGTTATGTGTATAGTGATACAAATCAATTTCATAGATACTTGTTAGAGAACAATGTATTGGATAGACCCATCATGAGATTACTACATGGGTTAGTGTCATAAGTAAATCTCATGATAGTTATGTATTAATTCTTTGACTTGAGATTGTCACAGTTTCCAATATAAGGACTATTATATTTTGACATGATCAAACATTATCCGTAACTGGATAGTAATAAAGGTTATGATCATATATGATAGAAATTATGTAGAGGATAATGAACAATCAAGATAGAATTTGTCCCTCTCTTTGAGAGAGATATCTTTTGGGCCCCTCGATAAGTGAGACTGTGAAATGCATGGCCGTGCTCAAATGAATTGATAGTGTGATCAATTTCATTTATTTTTATCAGTCTACTTGGAGATCGAGTAATCATAAGTTTGGACAATATAAGTATGACGTTGACCATGACTTATGTTTAAGCTAGATATCGTGTGACAAAGGGATTAATGCATGTACTATTATTAGGCAAATTGGACATTCTTTATATTAATTGGGTAGTTGTAACGCCTTGCTAGAGGCCAATTACGACTTGTTGGTTTAATAGAGATTAAATTGACTGCCAATTAATATGGGCCTATCGGGTCACACACAAGAATGCGCTTTGGGCTGGATATAATATTAATAATATTAATATTAGATATTAATATTTATTATTATTATTATTTTCATTTTTTTAGATAATATATTAGATAATATATTCAGAATCCTTATTAGATTTGGATTCTGAATTTGACTTACCTTATCCAATTTCGAATTGGATTCTGGAGTGATTATATTCACTCCAGACGTTAAGTCTTCTTAGAGGTAACATTAGAAAATGAAAGAGAACGAAAACAAAGGAACCCTAATACGTTTTAGAGAAAACATTTTTTCAGCCTTCGCCGTTGCAGAGAGCTAGCACTCCAGACTGTAGCATTCGTGTGGATACGCGATAGAGGGTGTTTCGCGATCGAGGCATCTCTTCCAAACTGTGATTTCGAATCATCAACAGGTTAGTTCTTTGAACACTTTCGTCGAATTAAATGAACAGCATGGATCCTGGTGGGAAATCAGAGATCAAAAATTTTTCCGCTGTGTGTTTTTGGTTTGCAGTGATCTCCTTGATTTCCTAACAGTTAGTAATGAAGCTTATTCATATTTTCTATTTACTTTCCATTGTATCCTTAGATTTTATAATGCCAATCGATGCTAGATATACAAAAATATAGCTATAAAAGGAATACATATGTTTGTTTGTATTATGCTATGTGGAAGTAAAAAGGAAGACTTGCATGTATTATAACAAAAAAAAATAAGCATATATAATTAAAGGAAACCATATATATATATATATTGATAAAAAAAACAATAACCATCCCAAAACATATACAAAACAATATAAGATTAATCACCTTAAAAATCCTTGAATTACATATTTTCTCAATTTAAACTCATTCTTTTTCTTTTGTCAATTAGATACAAAAGTTATTTTTTTGCATCAATTTTATCCTTCATCAGGTTAAGAGGAACCCAAGCCTACATGGCTTGCTAACATGGCAGGCTCTAGTATTTATCATCTTAAGCAACAGAACATACCATTTTCAACCTAACCTATTGCACTTCTTTTAGCTTCTTCATTTTCTCTCTCTTTCTCTTTCTATAGAAACCCCATCCATTTTCAACTCTTTTTCTCTTCACATTGAGAGCAAAAAGGTAGAAAAAGAGTGCTAAGAGAAAAGATTCAACATCGTTAATTTCCACAATTTGAATCAAGTTCTGGTTCCACATTTTTAACTTTTTCTTACTCTATACAATTTGAGTCAAATTCTAAACAATTTGAATTATTTTTTAAGGGTTGCCATTCTCTTTAACCCTAAAAAAGGTAAATAATAATTAACATTAATCTTGAAAAAGACTATGACTAGTGTTTAAAAAGGGTTCCATTGAAGAAATGAAATAAAGTATATAACGAAGAGGAAGCAAAGACCCAGAAAAGAGGCAGCAAAGAGCATCAATTTTTATGAAGAAACCCATTAACAAAACTCTTCTTTACTAATCTGAAATGGGTGTTGAGCAAAAATTTCTTAAAAGTACTCATCAATTTAACCTATCAACTCATTTTTTTCATCTTGAAGCAAAAACAGAGCAAAGAAATAGAATAGTCAAAACCACCAAAACGACGATGAAGTGGAGAAGAGCACTCTCTTCACAGTTCAAAACCCTAGCCTCTAGCTAATCTGCTTCTGTCGCTGCTCGATTTGTATCTCCCAATCGGTCCTTAATTTCCTCATCTCCTTCTGCCTCTCCCTTCTGCCACCACTTAATTTGTATCTCTATATGTACTTTTGAAATTTCATTCTCATTTCATGCTTTGTTCTTGTATGGAATTGTAAATCTCTCATTTATTGATCTTTTTATCTCTCACATTTCTAAATTTCTTGATTCAATTCATTTCTCTATGTTGTAATATGCATTCTCGGTAACATTTTAAATCTATCAAATCAAACTGAACTGTAAAAAAAATAACTTAAATTATTTTCTTATTTTGATGAAGCATCTCAGAGTTTGGAGGAGGGGGTCAAACAATGTGCTTTATTTTGGTAAAATAATGTGATTCTTTTAAATCCTAAAATAGTGTGTTTTGATTTAGCAAATAACTAAGCCTACTATGTCAGCAAGCCACGAAGGCTCAGATTCCTCCCTAGCTTGATGGCGGATAAACTTGACACAAAATAATAACTTCTATATCTAATTGATACAAAAAAAGAATGGGCTTAAATTGAGAAAACTCGTATCTTTGAAGATTTTTTAGATGGTTCACCTAAACCATATATATATATATATGTTTTATCAACTATATGTTAATAAAATTCAATTAAATAATGCATTATCAAGCCTGCCTTCTATTGACTTTAATCATCATAATGCATCTACTTAAATCCACTAACTACAAAAACTAGTTCATCATACTTTTAAAGAAAAAGGGTATTGCAAAGACGATTCTAACCCTTCTCGATCCTAACCTTGAAGTTGTAATTCTTCATATATCTCTTCACCATCAACACATTAAAACAAAACTCGTCATGCCCATCATAATTCCTAATCTTAAATTCTTTATGATTAGCATTGCACATGGTGATAACAAGGTGTTTTTCGAAGTAGTCTAAAGGGATGTTCTGCATTGTAAATCATTAAAAATGTACGTTTTAGAAATAAAAAGAAGGAAATAAGTATCATAAAATTGAGAATGTAACTTACCATTCTATACTTCTAGTCACAAGTATCTAGAGTCGCACTGAGCTTGTAATCAAATAAAGGTTCTTCTTCTCTAAACAAGGAAGATAAAGAATATGAAGAGATAGATGATGAACAGATTTCCAATATTCCTCTAAATATTGAAGGATTGTTCTTTTCAATCATTATACCATTGGGTCCACACAACCCTAATTATAAGAATTAATTTTTTCTACAGACAAGCTTAAGACTCTAACTAGTTTCTTTGTATTATAAAAATCTTTAACCATCTTGTGATCATTTGGAATGATCTCTCTCAAAAATTGCACAATATCATCAAAACATCTTTCAGAAAATGATGTATATTAAAAACAATGAAGAATGTCATTCAGAACTTGGCCACAATTCAACATCTGCTGCATCTAACATATTAAAAAAATTTATGCTATAGGGTTTGAATTTTCTTTTACTTCATCATCGACATTAAAAGCCCTTCCATCGCATAACCATTTGATGATATGGATTATCTGTTTCAACCATAACCAACTATGTGCTAGAAAATGATTCTTGCTTACTGTTCTTAAATGAAAGATTGCACACCGACCGAATATTCTGCACTAATAAGTCTATGTTGATCAATCCTATGATACATCCACATTCTTCCATTATCCATTTTGAAAATTTAACCTAATCACAACAAATATAAGTTGGCCAAATACATCATGTAGCCCCTTGAACTTATAACATTGAGTTACTTTACCCTCTAAATTTTCATTTTAGACACTTTACTTCCCTGTACTTATCTGTTTTTTACTAATAAATACTTATATTAATGAATACTAGTCATTTTTCCCATTGTATTTGTATATTTTATACCTAATGGATACGGTAGTGGCTCAATTGACTCAATGAGTTTGTATTTATAAGTTAAGAAAAATAAATATTCATGGAGTTATATGATTAAATTGAAAGTTCTAGAAGCAAAATAACTAAACTTACAAGTTTATGAGGCTTTATATGTATTTGACCATATAAATTTATAATGATTATTTAATATCATTTGTATTGAATATTACTCAATATCCTCCTTATATCACCTAGGATAGGGACTTAACCTATTTGGGGATGCTTACATAATATATGACCACAATAATCATGTAGAAATTTTGGCAACATCTTCCCTTAATTCTTCAAGTACATGAGATGGATAAAAATCAGTATACTCAAATAAGTATTTAAAAATGTTATAAAATACTAATAAAGATATCTATACAAAAATAACAATGGTCATATAATAAAACATTCTCAAACTATTCAAATGGGACAATTCAGTGGAATCCTCAATACGATATGAGAATTCCATTAAGTGAGAGATAAGATGTATGTATTTAATCAATTTCTAAATTTATTAACAAAATATTCACAGCATTCAACTATTCAATCATACAAATTTATAAAAATATATGCGCACCCCCATACTCAACAACATACAATCAATGCAAATCCAATTTGAAGGCCTAAAGCCTTCAAAACCTATCTACCTTCTTCGATCCACGACAAAAATTCAAAAGAATAGGAAACATTCCTTGCTAGAGTCTCCATTTGATAATAACATAATTGTATGTAATATTTAATAACATCTAATAATACAAAAGAGTGTAATGTAATAATGTTTCAAGGTAATGTAATGTTTAGTAGAATTATAGTTACAAGTTATTTCAATTCTTAATTAGTTTTATGATTAATGCTTTTACTCTTAAAACATAAAGAATCAAACTATGATTAAATATCAATATCCTAACATTAATTTTTCTACATATATAGCATAGAATTTTTAATTACTAAATAATTTTATAATTAATGTTTTTATTTGAAAATCTAAACAATCAAACTATAATGAAATCTCAATATCCTAATACTAATTTTTCTACATATACTATAGGATTTTTAATTACTTAATAATTTATTAATTAATACATTTAATCCTAAAATATAAACAGTCAAACTACAATCAAATCTCAATATCCTAAAGTTCATTTTTCTACATATTATTGGATTTTTAATTACTTTATAATTTAATAATTAGTGTATTTATTCCTAAAACATAAACAATCAAACTATAATCGTATCTTGATGTTCTAAAATTCATTTTTCTACATACTATAGGATTTTAAATTACTAAATAACTTTAATTTAGATAATTATTAACAAATTAAGAAAATATACAAATTAACTAAATTAACTAAAAAATAAAAAATTTTCCCTAAACCCTAAATGATTATATAAAAAATAAAATTAACCACAAATAATAACTTTACCAAAATAAACTAATTCAAAAATTGCTACAAATTAAACAAAATAAACAAAATAATAACCAATTTATAAAATTAAAATAATAAATTAAAAAAATTAAAATACTAACCTCAACCTATGAGCAAATCCAATCAAGCAAAAAGATGAATAAGAACCATAAAATCTAGTCTTTGCCTTAGCAAAATAAAAAAAAAAGCAAGAAAAATATAATTAATTTACAAACAGATACCCAAGAAAAACCAACACAAAATAGGTCGTCGACGGTGTTGGAGAGCATTGACCACTGGCGATGGCGAGGAGCTGGACCAATGAGAGAGAAGAAAATGAAGGGAAGGGAGAGGATCAATGAAATGAATCTAGAAAGAGAGAAGAAAATTAAAAAGGAAAGGACTTTTGGACATATCATAAACGTTTAGTGACAAACTCAAAATCCATTGCTAAATTTCTCACCATATTAATATAGTGACATGATACATAAAATCATCACTACTTTGATTGAGTAATACCTATCACTAATCATGAATTTCATATGAGACCAATGACGAATATTTAGTTGTCACGACTTTGCGACAAAAGATATGTCACAAACTTATAATGGACATCACATCTTCGTTGCTAACTCCTCGATTATTATAAACCTACACAAATTCAACGATAAGCAAATGATCCATTGCTATATAGTGACAACATGTTCATCCCAAAAATTTTCACTATTTGGCATAAAAATTTGGCACCTTATTTAATGATGCTTTTAATGATGGATGTTTACATTTTGCCGTCAAATTCCATACGAAGCTAATGACCCTAGTCTAATTCCAAAAGTAGAGATGAAGTTTTGTGACAACTTGTCCCTTCCGTCATTAATATGTTGCAAAACGGTTGCAAAATTGAATGAAATACATAAATTGTCTCAATTTCATCACAAATTTTCTATGCCCTTATGTCCATCGCAAATTTTCATCACTAATTTCAAATTTTCTTATAGTGTAATAGGATCTTTTCAATAAGTATAAGTGTTTTTTTAATGTATTAAGCCAACAGAAAATCCAAACTTTATAAAAAAGACAATCAAATATACAAAAATAAATGTCAGTTTCATAAGCAAATACATAAAAATCTAAAATTGAAGACTTTTAGCACATCCTATTTATAAGGAAAAATAGAAAACAAAGGTGGAAAAATGAACATGAAGGGTAGTTTTTCCTAATCTAATCTATTAGAGTGCGAAATCTGTTTCTAGTCATGTATTATGATTTTTTTTCTTTGCATACTGAAAATGGGTGAAATTTACATTTCAAGAGAATGATGAACATTCTCTCCTCTAAAGAAAGAAGAAGTTGAAAAGGTTTATGAACAATAAATGGGCTATATATGCATGAAAAAATAAGGCTAAACTTTAATTGATACATTGACTCATTGTTTCATGATTTTTGTTTATTCTTCTAACATATATATATATATATATATATATAAACAGAACAAACTGTTGTACATGTTGTATAGACAAAAACTAGGACTTTATTAGAAATTAAATAATAAAAACAAAAAAGTTCTTCTCTATCTATTGCTTCAAGCATAAAAATCCAACTACTAAGATAGTTGCCTCATGACAGCTCCATTCCAAATATCATTGTACTCAGAAATCTAGCTACAAAACTCAGAAAATCCAACTGTAAAAGCGTTATTATTTATTTAATCTCATTAGGGACTTCAACATCTTCTTTAGAAGTATACGCTTCAACATCTCTTCCAAAAATAAATTTACAGTAACCTCCTATTTCTATAGTACTATTATTTCTGCAAAAATTGTTGTAAGCATCAGTGGCATTTTTTAAAAGTTGAAAACCAACTATTCAATCTATTCTTCACACCAATCACCTTAGGTGTGCAATTGTTCCATGATTTGTAGACTTCAAGCTCCAATATTATTACCTCTAAAAATGACATAAAACTTTTTTATCTGGACTCTGTTTATTCATTTTTATTGATTAGGAAATTGCAGCAGTAAAAGTTTTATACTGTAGCTATATAATAATTTCGGTTGAATCTAATTTTTTTTCTACAACTTGAATGTAAAAAATCTCATTAGAGTTTCTTAAAGACATCAAATAGATAAGATTTTTGAAACTAATAAAGTCATTACATGCTAATCCAATAGGAAAATTTCAATTTTCCACCAACAAACTCTTCCTCCTAAAAAGCTTAAGGATAACATGATAATATCAATGTCACTAATTATAATTAAATTTGAATAACATAATTTAATTTGTGAAAAGCCAAATTAAACCCTCTTAACAGGACCAACTTGAGCTAGGAACATTTTTGATAAATATATTCACATATGGAATAAAATTCTTTTTTTAGAAATAAATTCACTAACTTTTTTATCAAGAAAAGATAAATATCATTAACATAACAAAAAAAATTATAAATAGCTAAAAAGAGAAGACAGAAGAAGCCAAACAAATCTCCTCTAAAACTAATGATATGGAGATGAAATAGAGTAACCCTGTAAAAGGCCAGAGACAAACAAGAAAAGGGCCAACAACAAGAGTAAAGACCATAAGCTTGGACTTGCTTGCAAACATGCACAATATCACCATAGGAGATGAATCTTTGGCAAACCATATGCCTTGAACATCCTAAATATGGAATAGGTTGAGGGAAATAAATGATCAAACATCCTAACATAGGGCAAAGGAGGAAGAAGCTTAGCACAACCATGTGAAAGAAGCAATAAGAAAAAGGCTACAAAAGACATTGAGTAGCCATCCTCTTGAAAGAACAAAGAAAGCAAAACCAGATTGGATAAAAAGGCTCTTGCGAAATTTATGTAGAAGCTTGAGGGAGATTGCTTTTATTTTGGGGTTGATAAGATGACCTTGAAGTGCCAAAATGATGGAACACTCATAGCTCCTCTAATCTTCAAGACAATAAATAAAGCTCTATAGAGCTCAAAATCAGCAGCCCATAAGGCAATAGAAATGTAGACCAATAAAATGGCTAGATCTAACGATATTATTCATTGGATAACATATTAGTTGAAAAAAACTCACAAAAACTAGAAAATCAGAAGCTGGTTGATTAATCTAGTGGCTGGTGGCAGTCATAGATAAAAAAAACAAGACTCTTAAAGCCTTACAGAGGAATAGAGAGGAAACTTTCTTGAGAAGGATTTGCGTCCTCTCGCTATTTCCTAATAGTATTTAACAAATTCACAAACTTTGCTATAGTAGACATATATTTATTATTTTATTATGCATTACACATAAAACTTTTTTTTTAAAAAAAAAGAAAACTAATACCCAAATAGTTCTATAAATTTTATAAATTGATATTTAGTGAATTTGATAAAAAAAACAATACCCTTGACCATTACATTAATAAATTATAGACCTTAGTAATCTTAACTAGACTTTATTTAACAAAAATATCCCTCTCAATCCCTTAAAAAAAGGAAAAAGAAAATACGGGAAAAATATTTTCTCTCTCCTAGGCTCTCTCTTTCTCTCCGCCCACTGTGTTCCTTATTTTTCTCTTTTATTTTTCGATCTACAATTTATCTTCCTTTTATTCGATCACTTCTCTCTATTTCTCTTTACCGATCTCATCTCTATCTTTCGCAGTTTTGATATTTTCTATTCTCTGCAAGTCCATTTGTTGGCGACCGATTTGCATTGTCTCACCGAAGTAAAAAGGTAAATCGTGTTAGTTCTTGTTTTCCTTTAAAAAAATATGTTGAGCTAACATTCAGAGGTTGGGTGCCGAAAAAGACGTTGGCTTATACTTGAACAGTAATATAATAATTTTTTTTATTTTTTTAAACGATGGTATGATATCTTCATCCTTCCTTCATTCCTCCTATATTTCCGTTATTTGTATATATGAGTTATTTTGGTGAAGATATGAGTTATTATCAATTTGATATTAGTATAATTGAAATGAGTATATTTTTAGTATAATATGAGTATATTTTCATCGATACGAGTTTGACATGAGCTAGTGTTATTGATATGTGTAGATATGAGCTGATACTTATTTTATAAGAGTTTAAAAAAGAGTCAGTATTATCAATAACATTATGATATGAGTTAGTGTTATTGATATGAGATTGAAATGAGTATATTTTTATTGATATTAATTGGTTTGGGTTAGTATGAGTTTTGATATGAGTTGTTAAGACTTAGTATAATTGGTATGATGTAGAAATGAGTTTGGTATGAGTTTGATATGAGTTAGTATGAGTATATGAGTTTGAAATTAGTTGGTATGAGTTGATATGAGTTAGTATGAGTTGGTATGAGTTTGTATTATTGATATGAGTTTGATATGAGTTGGTATGGGTTAGTATGAGTTTTGATAGGAGTTGTTATGAGTTAGTATAATTGGTATGAGGATGATATGAGTTGGTATGAGATGGTATGAGGTTGAAATGTATTAGTATGAGTTGATATGAGTTTGAAATTAGTTGGTATGAGTTATTATGAGTTAGTATGAGTTGGTATCATTTTGGTATGAGTTTGTGTAAATGATTTAAGTTTGATATGAGTTTGTATTACTGTTATGAGTTTGAAATATTATTGATATGAGTTAGTATAATTGGTATGGGTTTGATATGAGTTTGGTATGAGTTGATATGAGTTTGATATGAGTTGGTATGAGTTTATCTTGAGTTGATATGAGTTAGTATGAGTTGTTATGAGTTGATATGAGTTGGTATGAGTTGATATGAGTTTAATATGAGTTGGTATGAGTTTTTCTTGAGTTGGTATGAGTTGTTATGAGTTGATATGAGTTGGTATAAGTTGGTATGAGTCTGATATGAGTTTATATTATTGATATGAGTTTTGATATGAGTTCTTATGAGTTAGTTGTTGTCATTGATATGAGTTGGCACTAGTTACATATGAGTTTGATATGTGTTAGAATTATTGATATTTTTATTATATGTGGTTGATATAAGTTTGATATTGATGGTTCTGACTGCAGGGTATTGATGGATAGCATGAAAGGTATTGGAGGACTCATCCAATTTATTTACGGAATAATTATTCTCATATATTATGGTGGAACATTTGATGTCAGCATTGAAAAATTTGTTGGCGGTGGTGCTGAATATATTTTCCTGAATAGAATGGCTGACTTCAACGAACTTAAGAACTCAGTATCAAAGGCGCTTCATATTGACAACACCTCAAATATGGAATTCAAATTTGTTACTGGTAATGACCCACATCCTCTTTATGATATAGTAGATGATATGTCTCTTAGGATATTCATGGGCATTGCAATGGAGGATAGACTTAAGCATCCATTGATTGTTATTGTTGAAGAAGGAGCCTGTAAATCCGGACATGATAGTAATGATCCTATCAGTGAAAAAAAAACTGTTTAAGATGAGGCTTCAGGTTTTAGTTCAAAACTAGAAGATGCATATGCAAGGGTTGCACTAATTACTGAATTTATCAATGTAGCACCGAAATATTTTGAAATTGAACCTAGGTTAGAGTTTCAGCATACTGGGATAGCTCACAGTGATGAGTTGCATTTTAATTACAATAGTGAGGCAGAAAATGCTACTACTGACAATGAAGAAATGGTGACAAACTTATTAGCGTGCAGGAGCAATCCAGAATTATTAGGTGAAAGTTATATATCTGAAACGATCGAGGAGGAAAAAATATTTAAGTCAAGGGATGATATTAAGACAACTGTGTCCCTCATTTTAATTAGGGAGAAATTCTATTTTAAGGTATTCAAGTTCAATACTTCTTTCTTTGTCATTCGGTGTATTGATAAAAGTTGTACGTGGAGATTAAGAGCGAGAAGTCTTGGAGACTCGAAGGGTTGTTGGATGGTGACAAAATATATCACTCAACATACATGTCCGATCAATTTTGGTCAGAGTAGACACGGACAAACAACTAGTTGGGTTATTGCAGAGTGTGTTAAGAAGCGATTTATAAACCCTAGGAGGGTTTTCAAACCAAGGATATTATTGAAGACATGCGTAATAAATTTGGGATTGGGATTAGTTATCCTATTGCATGGAGGGGACAAGAGTATGCGTATGAGAATATCGGACTTGGGATGCCAGAACAATCTTTCTCAATTCTACTAGCCTATTTGCATATTTTAGGAGAAACTAATCCGGGTACGGTTATTCATCTGCAATACACATATGATGATCGATTTGAGTATCTTTTCTTTGCTTTTGATGCTGCTATAAAAGGTTTCCAAAGTTGCAGACTTGCAATTAGTATTGATGGTACTCATTTGAAAGGAGAGTATCGAGGTGTGCTTTTCATTGCCATTTGTCACGATGCAAATCAATAGATATTTTCTTTGGCATTCAGGATTGGCGATTCTAAAAATTATGCCTCATGGATGTGGTTTCTTACAAGGTTGAAGGAAGCTTTCGGCGAAAGATCGGATAATGTTATTATATCTGATAGACATCTAAGCATTCAAAAGGCTGTAGCAGAGGTTTTTCCAAATGCATTCCATGGGATTTGCATGTATCACTTGTTAAATAACTTGAAGTGTAAATTTAAACATATAACCAAGAACCTTAAGAAGCACTACTACAAAATAGCTAAAGCCTACACAATAAATGATTTCACTAAAATATTTGGTGGATTTTGCATTAGTATTCCCGGTGCTAAAGAATATCTAGAATGTGTTGAGCTGGAGAGGTGGACGCAATCTCATATGCATAGAAGGAGATATAACATCATGGCGACTGACATATCTGAATCAGTATGCAGTGCTTGTAAAGGCGAGAGAGCTTCCTATAACTGCTTTTGTCGATGAAGTCAGAAAGATATGTCAAAGATGATTTTATGAACGTTGAAACAAGGCAAAGCAGTCCACGAATAAAATGTCCATAGATGTAGAAAAAAAATTGAGGAATAGAATGATGAAAGCACAAAAAATGAATGTAAGTTCTTTATTTTTTGAAGTGTCATGGTTTTTAATTTTGATACATAAACTTTCATTATTTATGATATTGTCATGTCATATTATTATTTTTATATCACAGATGGAGCCTGCTAGCAACAACAAATACGATGTTAGGGATATTGATAAAAATTATGTTTTTGACATGGATAAGAGAACTTGCTGTTGCAGAAAGTTTCAGTTAGATCAAATCCCATGTGTTCATGCTCTTGTGGTTGTTAGAAATAGCAGCTATGACACTTATGAGTTGTGTTCTCTGTATTACTCGCGTGAGTATTGGTTTCAAACATACAAAGAAGTCATAAACCCAATTCCTCATATCAGTGATTGGTCTATCCCAGATCAAATTTGCACCGTCACTCTTTTAACTCTAGATGTGTGCACCTCAACTGAGAGGCAGAACAAATGCAGGATTCCTTCACTAGGTGAGGATAAAACTCATCTGAGGTGCAGCCGCTATCCCGAGCATGGTCACAATAGATCTACTTGCCAAAATTTCATTCATTTGTATAGTGTCTCGGGAGCATCGACGGATAATAAATAGAAGCAATATTCATCTACACATCCGAGAATTATTTGTTCAATGAATTTGTTATTTGTAATGTTGATTTGATGCAAAATGATCCAAACTTCATAATAAGTTGATAATTTCTTACTGATTGAGATTGTTGGCGCGGACAAATTTCTAAGGCCGATTTTATTATGTTGTTGATACGAGATTATTTTTAATGATATACGTTAATATGACTTTGGTAAGTGAATTTTTTTATATGAGTTAGTATGAGTTTGGTATAAGTATATTTTTATTGATATGAGTTATTATAAGTTCGGTATGAGTGTAAAATTATTGATGTGGGTTATTATGAGTTTGATATGAGTTAGTATGAGTTTAGTATGAGTTAGTATGAGTTTGGTATGAGTATAAAATATTTGGTATGAGTTAGTATGAGTTTAGTATGAGTGTATTTTTATTGGTATGAGTTAGTATGCTTTTGGTATGCATGTAAAATTATTGATGTGAGTTAGTATGAGTTTGGTATGAGTTGGTATGAGTTTGATATGAGTATAAAATGTTTGATATGAGTTAGTATGAGTTTGGTATGAGTATAAAATGTTTGGTATGAGTATGAGTTTGGTATGAGTTAGTATGAGTTTGGTATGAGCATAAAATATTTGGTATGAGTTAGTATGAGTTTGGTATGAATGTAATATTATTGGTATGAGTTAGTATGAGCTTGGTATGAGTATATTTTTATTGGTATGAGTTAGTATGAGTATAAAATATTTGGTATGAGTTAGTATGAGTTTGATATGAGTGTTAAATAATTGGTATGAGTTAGTATGAGTTTGGTATGAGAGTAAAATTATTGATGTGAGTTAGTATGAGTTTGGTATGAGTTGGTATGAGTTTGGTATGAGTATAAAATATTTGGTATGAGTTAGTATGAGTTTGGTATTAGTTAGTATGAGTTTAGTATGAGTGTAAAATTATTGGTATGAGTTAGTATGAGTTTGGTGTGACTATAAAATTATTGGTATGAGTTAGTATAAGTTTGTTATGAGTTAGTATGAGTTTGGTATGAGTATAAAATGTTTGGTATAAGTTAATATGAGTTTGATATGAATTTATTTTTATTAGTATGAGTTAGTATGAGTTTGGTGTGACTATAAAATTATCGGTATGAGTTAGTATGAGATTGTTATCGGTTAGTATGAGTATAAAATATTTGGTATGAGTTAATATGAGTTTGGTATAAGCATATTTTTATTGATATGAGTTAGTATAAGTTCGGTATGAGTGTAAAATTATTGATGTGGGTTATTACGAGTTTGATATGAGTTAGTATGAGTTTAGTATGAGTTAGTATGAGTTTGGTATGAGTATAAAATGTTTGGTATGAGTTAGTATGAGTGTATTTTTATTGGTATGAGTTAGTATGCTTTTGGTATGCGTGTAAAATTATTGATGTGAGTTAGTATGAGTTTAGTATGAGTTGGTATGAGTTTGATATGAGTATAAAATGTTTGATATGAGTTAGTATGAGTTTAGTATGAGTATAAAATGTTTGGTATGAGTTATTATGAGTTTGGTATGAGTTAGTATGAGTTTGGTATGAGTATAAAATATTTGGCATGAGTTAGTATGAGTTTGGTATGAATGTAATATTATTGGTATGAGTTAGTATGAGTTTGGTATGAGTATATTTTTATTGGTATGAGTTAGTATGAGTATAAAATATTTGGTATGAAATAGTATAAGTTTGATATGAGTGTTAAATAATTGGTATGAGTTAGTATGAGTTTGGTATGAGTGTAAAATTATTGATGTGAGTTAGTATGAGTTTGGTATGAGTTGGTATGAGTTTGATATGAGTATTAAATATTTGGTATGAGTTAGTATGAGTTTGGAATGAGTTAGTATGAGTTTAGTATGAGTGTAAAATTATTGGTATGAGTTAGTATGAGTTTGGTGTGACTATAAAATTATTGGTATGAGTTAGTATGAGTTTGGTATGAGTATAAAATGTTTGGTATGAGTTAGTATGAGTTTGATATGAATGTATTTTTATTGGTATGAGTTAGTATGAGTTTGGTGTGACTATAAAATTATCGGTATGAGTTAGTATGAGATTGTTATCAGTTAGTATGAGTTTGATATGAGTATAAAATATTTGGTATGAGTTAATATGAGTTTGATATGAGTGTTGTTTAGGTCATTTTTGTACTAGTTTTTAGTATGATTTTATGTGTGTTTTAGTTAATGTTTTGATTGATTTTTGTTTTAAGTTTGTTTATTGTGTTTTTTTTAGGTTTGAGAGCAAAAAGACCCTTGGAGGATCAAAACAGTGCAAGAAGAGCAAAGAACGAAGAACAATAGCTGACACACTCAAGGGACACGGCCAAGTCAGTGGCCGTGTCCCTCCAAAAGAGCTCAAACACGGCCAAGTTGCTTCAACTTGGCCGTGTCTCATTCAAACCCAAAGCAAAAGAGGAAGAAAATCAATCAGTAGAAGACACACTCAAGGGACACGGCCAAGCTTGTGGCCGTGTCCCTCCAAAGAAGCCCAGATACGCCCAAGTTGCTCAAGCTTGGCCGTGTCTCACTTAAATCCCAAGCAAAGAAGAAGAAACTCTCACAGTAGGTGACACATGCAAGGGACACGGCCAAGTCACTGGCCGTGTCCCTCCAAAATGATCCAACACGGCCAAGTCACTCCAAACACGGTCGTGTCACTCAACCAAAGAAGAAAAGAAGAAACTCTGAGGCAGAAGCGAACACAAGCAAGGGACACGGCCAAGTCACTGGCCGTGTCCCTCCAATTCACCTCCAACACGGCCAAGTTCCCTCAACTTGGCCGTGTCTCTCATGGACCAAAGACTCAGACACGGCCAAGTCTCCTTTAACTTGGCCGCGTCACACCAAAATGCTATAAATTCTTTCGCACGACGAAAAGAAAAGGGGAGACTGGAGAGAGCGACTAGGGTTTTGAGAACAAAAAGAAAAGAGAAGAGGGGGCACTCATAACTTGGGATGAGGAGAGAGTGACACTCTCCTTGTCCCTCATCTTCATCCTCCATCTTCATCTTCTCCATCTTCCATTGACAAGCTTCAATTTGGTTCTTTGGGATCAAGTGGGTCAATAAGCTCTCAAAGGTTGAAGAAGCTTCAATTGAAGGAGTGGTGACTTGAGAAAGCTCCATCCATATTGCAAGGGGAATCAACCATTGAAGAGACTTGAGTTCTTCATCATACATCAAGTGGAGCTAGGAGAAAGATTAGCAATCCTACTCTTGGCATCTTCACAAGGGGTTTTTCTATTCTCTCTTTTAATTCATTTCAATATTGTTTTTGCTGTATTAAGAGATTGATATTGCAATTAAAAAATTTGTATTTGATTTATATTGAGTTGAATGAATGTTTTAAATTGATGATGTTGAGCTAAAAACCCATGCTTAGGGTTTGTAGTATATTTGATTGAATGCTTTGATTTGATATTTCCATTGATGTATCTTGTTGTTGGTTGATTGCATTGGATTGTATGTTAGGTTAATAGATTAGCTACCTATTGATCTCTAGATATTGAACGAAGGACCGAGAGGTGAAATTTGATATCGGAATTATGCAATCGACTACCCTATGAATGAATTAGAAATATAAGTTCTAGGGTTTCATTAATTTGCAAATGTAAAAGAATTGGTCATTGTTAATTCATGAATGTGAGAACTAATGAATTGGTAATTGACTAATTAACCTTAAGGAACAAATTAATTACAAGGCTATGTTAATGGATAATTGAGAATTGAGCTTTGATTGAATGGACCTATAACCCTAGGCACTTTCCCAAGAACTGAATTGATCTTGTGCACCCATCACACACATCAAACCCTACGTACGTTAATTTAAGGTTTAAATTGTTCTTTAGCATTCCAAACAACAAACTCTCGCTTTTAATTTAATTACTTTAATCAAGCTATTATGAACCACACCTTCTTGGGGAAACGACCTTGGGGCGATCACCTTTGCTACAGCTACCTCGTATACTTGCGAGTGACGCTTGGTAGTAGTACTTAATTCGAGCGCAACAAGTTTTTGGCGTCGTGGAAGATAGTTTAAATGCCTTCATTCAAATTAGCTCACAAAACCATGATAAATTTGAGAAATCTACAGTGGAAGATGATTTGAATGCTTACCTTCAAATTAGCACAGAAATTCAGGAAGGAAGCAATGAGAGGTTTGATTCTTTGGAGGAATCATTGAAGAGGGTGGAAAAGCAAGTTGGGCAACTGGCACATCAACTCCAAGCACACCAAGAGGAGGAATTTCCTAGCCAATTGGAGCAAATAGAGGTAATCACAAATTTTAAGAATAAACAGGTGATATATAACGATTTTTGTGATTCCTTTGATGCAGGAACTAACAATGAAGAAGATGGCGAGGAAATGCAATCAAATATAGAGGAGTTAATTCAATCAAAGGAGGAGGAGAATTTGGAAGCATTGAGCGTGACAAATTTGTATGAACCTCCAAATCCTTATATGCCACCAATCTCATTCCCAAGTAAGCTGAATGCAGAGAAACAAGGTATGCAACTTTCTGAACTCCATGACATGCCCTATAGTGAAGATAGTGTAGGTAAGCTTGAGGTGGCGATGACCATAGAAGTAGAGCCTAATTCTTCCAATTTAGAAATTGATAAGAGCAATTTACTAATAAATAATGAGATTGTTGAGGGAGAACATCAAATAGCTAAAGAGGATGTAGAAGAGATTCAACCAAACTTGGTTGAACTAAAAAAGACCCTAGGAATTTTGAAAGATGTTTTGGTTGGGGAATACAGTATGCAACAAATTATCATTTCTCCCACTCTTGGTGGTGAGAACGAGCAGAAACCATATAAAACCATGTTTCAAACTGAAAAAGGTTCTTACTACGTCCCTATAGCATTAAAAACTCAAGCTAAGACAACCCTTACATGTTCTTTTTGGACAATTGCTCCTCAAAGAATGCTACCTAGGCTTTTCAATATATTGGGCACTTTTCAAAGTTGCATGGTATTCATCCTCTCAGTCATGGGCTCCAATTGCATTATGGGTGGAAGGAGCCCAACACATCGTATATGGGAACGATGGAAATCAGGTATCATCTAAACTCTCCCTTTGTAATATGCATGCTCACATTGAGGACAATGTGAATTTTTAAGTGTGGGGTGCATTTGGTGTTTTATGTTTTTACTTTTAATTACATTTTATGTTTTTGTGTATTTACTTTTAAGTTATTTTTGTTTAAGTTTAGTTAATGTTTTTAATGTTTTTCATTGAATAAATGAATGTTGAGAAGTTCAATTGTTTTAAACATTGCTGATAGATGACCTTTGAATTTTTGAAGCATGATTTGGAGAATTGAGTAAATTGGGTGCTTATTGTCAATTTTGTTGGTTTTTCCTTGCATTGTCATTAACCTTGTGAGGAATTGAGCCATAAACTTATTATTCTTTTTGTAGGTGAACATCATTAATTGATGAATTGCTAGAACTTGCTTTGACATGCATTTTAAGATTACATAAAAATTTCAATTTGGCATCAAGATGATTAAGGCAATTAGGTAAACCCACTTTGGCTTAAAAGACCAACCCTATATTCAACCTTAGTTAGCCAATTTTGAGCTTATTCTATTTTCCTTTTCTTTCTTTTTCACATCACCATTAGCTTGAACCTTGTTATTTAACTCTTACCCTTTCATTAGGTCAAGAGCATTTTAAGAGCGTTTATGACTGAGTGTTGTGTTGAATTAAGTGTGGGGTTAAATTTAGTAGGTTTGAGATTGCAAACTATTATGTTATTTAGTTGCAAACCCTAAAAATAAAAATATAAAAAAAAGATAAAAAAATATATTTATATATATAATAAAAAGAATAATTGTTGTTCTTGTTGAAAGGGTTTGAATGTATCATTGCAAGATTTAATAAGTGAGTTCCCTTGAAAAGCTCTTGAATGTCAATGGGTATATGAGAGGAAGGTGTTTTGGGATTGTTAGTTATACATATGATCGGTTACTTCATTCTTGAAGTGCTCTTGAACTTAATAATTAAGCTTACATTTCCTAAATGTCATGCCTTTACCTTAGCCCCATTACAACCAAAAGAAAGACCTTTTGATTGATGATTGATTGAAATTCGGTGGTGGAGATTTGATTGATAAGCAAGCCTATGGTAATAATCTTTCATTGATTGTTATGAGTGTAAACACCACCATGATCAAACACTTGTAAGAGTTGGTGAGGGAGCGATAACATTGGGTATGCATGGAGAACCACTTAATTGCATGAGTGTCGATTTTGTTTGATTCGATATTGATTGCGGATTTAGGGATAAGGAAGTCTTGATGCATCTTTATAACTCTTGAACTTAATAAAATTCATCTAGTTAGTGTGTTTTGATTTTAGTCTTGCTTGAGGACAAGCAAGGAGTTAAGTGTGGGGTAGTTGTTTAGGTCATTTTTGTATTAGTTTTTAGTATGATTTTATGTATGTTTTAGTTAATGTTTTGATTGATTTTTGTTTTAAGTTTGTTTATTGTGTTTGTTTTTAGTTTTGAGAGCAAAAAGACCCTTGGAAGATCAAAATAGTGCAAGAAGAGCAAAGAACGAAGAACAGTAGCTGACACACTCAAGGGACACGGCCAAGTCAGTGGCCGTGTCCCTCCAAAAGAGCTCAAACACGGCCAAGTTGCTTCAACTTGGCCGTGTCTCATTCAAACCCAAAGCAAAAGAGGAAGAAAATCAATTAGTAGAAGACACAATCAAGGGACACGACCAAGCTTGTGGCCGTGTCCCTCCAAAGAAGCCCAGACACGGCCAAGTTGCTCAAGCTTGGCCGTGTCTCACTTAAATCCCAAGCAAAGAAGAAGAAACTCTCACAGTAGGTGACACATGCAAGGGACACGGCCAAGTCACTGGCCGTGTCCCTCCAAAATGATCCAACATGGCCAAGTCACTCCAAACACGGCCGTGTCACTCAACCAAAGAAGAAAAGAAGAAACTCTGAGACAGAAGCGAACACAAGCAAGGGACACGGCCAAGTCACTGGCCGTGTCCCTCCAATTCACCTCCAACATGGCTAAGTTCTCTCAACTTGGCCGTGTCTCTCATGGACCAAAGACTCAGACACGGCCAAGTCTCCTTTAACTTGGCCGTGTCACACCAAAATGCTATAAATTCTTTCGCACGACGAAAAGAAAAAGGGAGACTGGAGAGAGCGGCTAGGGTTTTGAGAACAAAAAGAAAAGAGAAGAGGGGGCACTCATAACTTGGGATGAGGAGAGAGTGACACTCTCCTTGTCCCTCATCTTCATCCTCCATCTTCATCTTCTCCATCTTCCATTGACAAGCTTCAATTTGGTTCTTTGGGATCAAGTGGGTCAATAAGCTCTCAAAGGTTGAAAAAGCTTCAATTGAAGGAGTGGTGACTTGAGAAAGCTCCATTCCATCTTCCAAAGGCACAATCAATTAAAGGATTGGTGACTTGAGAAAGCTTCATCCATATTGCAAGGGGAATCAACCATTGAAGAGACTTGAGTTCTTCATCATATATCAAGTGGAGCTAGGAGGAAGATTAGCAATCCTACTCTTGGCATCTTCACAAGGGGTTTTTCTATTCTCTCTTTTAATTCATTTCAATATTGTTTTTGCTGTATTAAGAGATTGATATTGCAATTAAAAAATTTGTATTTGATTTATATTGAGTTGAATGAATGTTTTAAATTGATGATGTTGAGCTAAAAACCCATGCTTAGGGTTTGTAGTATATTTGATTGAATGCTTTGATTTGATATTTCCATTGATGTATCTTGTTGTTGGTTGATTGCATTGGATTGTATGTTAGGTTAATAGATTAGCTACCTATTGATCTCTAGATATTGAATGAAGGACCGAGAGGTGAAATTTGATATCGGAATTATGCAATCGACTACCCTATGAATGAATTAGAAATATAAGTTCTAGGGTTTCATTAATTTGCAAATGTAAAAGAATTGGTCATTGTTAATTCATGAATGTGAGAACTAATGAATTGGTAATTGACTAATTAACCTTAAGGAACAAATTAATTACAAGGCTATGTTAATGGATAATTGAGAATTGAGCTTTGATTGAATGGACCTATAACCCTAGGCACTTTCCCAAGAACTGAATTGATCTTGTGCACCCATCACACACATCAAACCCTACGTACGTTAATTTAAGGTTTAAATTGTTCTTTAGCATTCCAAACAACAAACTCTCGCTTTTAATTTAATTACTTTAATCAAGCTATTATGAACCACACCTTCTTGGGGAAACGACCTTGGGGCGATCACCTTTGCTACAGCTACCTCGTATACTTGCGAGTGACGCTTGGTAGTAGTACTTAATTCGAGCGCAACAAGTTTTTGGCACCGTGGAAGATAGTTTGAATGCCTTCATTCAAATTAGCTCACAAAACCATGATAAATTCGAGAAATCCACAGTGGAAGATGATTTGAATGCTTACCTTCAAATTAGCATAGAAATTCAGGAAGGAAGCAATGAGAGGTTTGATTCTTTGGAGGAATCATTGAAGAGGGTGGAAAAGCAAGTTAGTATATAACTATAATATTATTGGTATAAGTTAGTATAAGTTTGGTATGAGTTAGTATGAGTTTGGTATGAGTGTAAATTTATTGATGTGAGTTAGTATGAGTTTGGTATGAGTGTATTTTTATTAGTATGAGTTTGGTATGACTATAAAATTATTGGTATGAGTTAGTATGAGTTTGATATAAGTGTATTTTTATTTATATGAGTTAGTATGAGTTTGGAGCATCCTGTGTCAACAATCTTCTGAACATCCTGGATAAATAGACTTCCACAACTCAGGCAAAACTAATTTATCTAATAGACACCTACATTAACTCAGATCAACATCCTGCATCCGACACAAATAATAAAATCTCATGTAAATTAATAATTGCTTATATCTTGTTGCGAACAAAATAATTGAGAATAGAGTTTTTCATATATACCACTTGAGTTATCCACAATATTATGTATAAAAATATCAAAATGTTATTCGCTATAATAAGCGTTATTATTCTTGTTTGTAGCATGCACCCATAAATGAACTGCCGTATTATATCTAAGTATTTTCATATTTTTCTGGTTGCAGTCCTATATGTTGAGGCCGGCCGTCATTAAAAATTTGATGAATTTGACAACAAACATTCCGCAATATTCACTGTACAATGTATTATCATTAGCAACTGTAAAAGACAAATAACTATCGTTACACAATGAGTGAGAACGGAGCTTACCCTTCTCATACCAACTCATACCAACTCATATTAACTCATAACAACTCATACCAACTCATATCAACTCAAGAAAAACTCATACCAACTCATACCAACTCAAGACAAACTCATACCAACTTATATCAAACTCATACCAACTCATATCAAACTCATATCAACTCATACCAACTCATATCAAACTCATACCAATTAAACTAGCTCATATCAAACTCATACCAACTCATATAAAACTGATTCCAACTCATACGAACTCATACCAACTAATTTCTAACTCAAATCAACACTTACTAACTCATACCAAACTCATATCAAACTCATACCAATTAAACTAACTCATAACAACTCATATCAATAATACAAACTCATATCAGACTCATACCAACTCATAACAGCTAATAGTAACCCATATCAAACTGATTCCAACTCATACCAACTAATTTCTAACTCAAATCAACACTTACTAACTCATACCAAACTCATATCAAACTCATACCAATTAAACTAACTCATAACAACTCATATCAAAACTTATATTAATAATATAAACTCATATTAGACTCATACCAACTCATACTAACTGATAGCAACTCATACCAACTTATTATCAACTCATATAAACTCATAACAGCTAATTTCAAATTTATATCAACTCATACCAACTCAGGATAAACTCATACCAGCTCATATCAACTCATACCAACTCATATCAACTCAAGACAAACTCATACCAACTCATATCAAACTCATATCAACTCATACCAAACTCATACTAATTAAACTAGCTCATATAAAACTCATACCAACTCATACTAAAATCATACCAATTAAACTAACTCATAACAACTCATATCAAAACTCATATCAATAATATAAACTCATATCAGACTCATATCAACTCATACCAACTCATATCAAACTCATAACAACTCGTACCAACTCATATCAACTCAAGACCAACTCATACCAACTCATATCAGCTCAAGACAAACTCATACCAACTCATATCAAACTCATATCAACTCATACCAACTCATATCAACTCATATCAATCTCATACCAATTAAATTTGCTCATATCAAATTCATACCAACTCATATCAAACTCATACCAATTAAACTAACTCATAACAACTCATATCAAAACTCATATCAATAATACAAACTCATATCAAACTCATACCAACTCATAACAGCTAATAGTAACCCATATCAAACTGATTCCAACTCATACCAAGTTCATACCAACTAATTTCTAACTCAAATAAACACTTACTAACTCATACCAACTCATACCAAACTCGCATCAAACTCATACCAATTAAACTAACTCATAACAACTCATATCAAAACTCATATCAATAATACAAACTCATATTATACTCATATCAACTCATACTAACTGATAGCAACTCATACCATCTCATACCAACTCATACCAACTTATTATAAACTCATATAAACTTATACCAACTCTTAGCAAACTCATACCGACTAATTTCAAACTCATATCAACTCATACCAACTCATATCAACTCATACCAATACATACCAACTCATATCAACTCAAGGCAAACTCATACCAACTCATATCAAACTCATATCATGCACAGTTTGTTCTTCTATCTGAACTGTTTATATCACTATAGCAATAAAGCGAAAATCAGTCATTAAAATCAAATATTTCACCAAACACCAAACATTCCACAAATAAATTTTCATTCTCGAAATCAAAATAAGCACAACAAGTTAGAAAAGAGAGATTGAGAGAGGAACAATATAAATATCTTTATATTATAGTGAGAAATAGTAAAGAAATAGCGAAGAAATAATAGCTACTGAGATTGAGACTGTGAAAAAATAGCAGCTGCTTAGACTTTAAATCGATAAAAATGGAGAGAAACAACAAAGAAATAGCAAAAATATAATTACTATTAATCGAGAATTTCTTGCTACAACAGAGAATTTGGAAAGGAGAAGATGAAATTTAAAAATAGAGAAAAAAATTACTTTTAAAAATATAAATCAGACTTTTAAATTTTTAAAAATATTTTTATCTAGAAAAGTCTAATTAAAAAATAGTAAAACTTAAAATTTATTAATATTTTTGTGGAAGGATATTTATTGATAAAGTTTCCTGTATTTATAATAATTAACGAACAAATTTGGGATTCGTCAATTGATTTCAGAAAAAAAAGGGTAATCAAAAGTGAAAGAGGCAGAGCTAATGAACAGAAGAAATGAACCGGAACAACGCTAACTTAGTGTTCTACGCCGATTCTTATCATCCCATTCAAGCTGGAAGCATTGATGGCACCGATATTGTTCCACACGACAACGCCGTTTACCGTGCTTTTCTCTGCTCCTCCGCCGGACTTTGTATCTAATCATTTCTCTCTTTTCCCAATTAAAATTTCACAAATTTTTGATTTTTTATCACTACCTACTTTATAATTTCAAATTGCAGATGACCCCTTCGGTGACCCCAAAATCATTGGTGACCCTTATTGCACTGTTTTTGTTGGCCGCCTCTCACATTCCACCACTGAACACACTCTTCGCAAGGTAACTACTATTCATACCCAGCTGCTTACATGCAAGTATAGTCATGGTTCTGATGCTAATATCATATATTGTCATTGTTAATCTTAGGCTATGAACAAGTATGGTAGAGTCAAGAACTTGCGTTTGGTCAGGGACATTGGTAATTTTTAATATGATTTGATTAACGTTAAATGGGGTGATCGCAATTTTGATTGTTTGGTGTTTTCTTTTAATAGTTGTTTAAATTACAGTCTTGTTTCCCTTCCTGTTTTTTTTTTTTTTTTGCAGTAACTGGTGCTTCGCGTGGCTATGCTTTTGTTGAATATGAAACTGAACGAGAAATGCGTCGTGCATACGAGGTTCTGAGACCTGACTTTCTTTTTTCCTTCTGTTTCAATATTCTGTTTGATAAACCAGAGAAAAATAAATCACATTGGACCCAGATTACCAAATGCTTTATTTTTTCTATTTTGCTGGTTTCGTTCAATTGCTTGACATGAGGCAGCAAATATTTATAAGCCGTGTGTGTGTGTATGCTGGTTAGCACATTACATTGCTTATGTTCTATAGTTGGATTTATGATGAAATGATGTGTGATTTTTGCATTTGCATTTAATTTAGCAAATAAGAGGACAAGCTTGAGAATTATATGGATCTTTTGTGCTGTTTGAGAATGAACTATGACTACACCAAAATTCTTAGATAATCTTCCTTGTTAATTTTCTTGACTCTTTGTGTTTCTCCATGCTAATCTTAAATGGCTGGAGTAGATTAGTTATGACAACTATAGTCTGGTTTCTTTTTTTTCTTTTCTCCTTTTCTATCATCATCATCATTGGAATATTGAAATTTTGTGTGAAGTCCTACAATTAGCAGTCATGTGCATTACGGGCTATTTTTCTTTCTATCAATTTTTTAAAATTTCATTTTCATTTTCCTTCTTGGCAGTCTCTATTCCATTTCATCCTCTTTTACATTGGTGGCTGACCCTATGCTTGAATGTTCTTTGAGAACATTAGATATATTTGATGGAGATTTATTCAAATAATGCTAAAGTGGAAGCAATGTGATACTGAAGTCTGGGGGTTGTTTATTCTTTAGGAAGCATATTGTGGAAGAAAAATAAGTTTAAGCAGCAAGTACTCCAAATGCGTGAATTTTTCTAGATCCTTTGAGGGTTTCGTTTAGAATGAATTATTTTAATGGATAACTTCATTTATAGCAGTTTTGCAAAATTTTGAACAGGTGCTTTCTACATAATGTAGAGCAATAAATGACAAATGGGAGAAACTTTTATTTCAATGCTTCTGATGTGTTTACACTTGTATCTTCCTGTGTTAATGATCAAGCAAACAAAGGCCCAATCTCTTTGTTTGTTGGAAATTTTTGAGGTGTTCGACATGGGAGCATGCTAGCATTAACCTACAGCCACACAATGGAAATTACCTTCGCAAAATTATATCATTCAAACAGATCAACCGTGTGTTCAGTTATTTCTATGCCTGTGATCAGATTACTATGTGGTGAGGTTTTCTTAGTTATAATTATGGCTTCAACTAATAATGGACTCATCTGATGTGCAGGATGCTCATCATTCCTTCATTGATGACTCTGAAATAATAGTGGATTATAACAGACAGCTATTGATGCCTGGCTGGATCCCAAGAAGGTTAGGTAAGTTTAATAAATTTTCTCTATCATAAATAAGTTTAATAAATTTTCTCAATCATAATGACTTCACCGATAAATATCAAACTTATAAACATTCCCAGTGCAACAGTCGAAATTGGTCATCTTTTTCTAACTAGCTAAAGATAAAGTTCTATTAAAGAATATTTCCATTGGGTAGAACTTCCTTTCAGGATACTGTGGATCTTGCAACAACTGCATAAGAAACAACAAGAACTACAGAAAAATCATGTTTTGGGATTTATTTTCTTCATTTCTTCTCCAAACAGGAGGAGGCCTTGGTGGCAGGAAGGAGTCTGGCCAGCTTCGATTTGGTGGGCGAGAACGACCATTTCGAGCTCCTTTGTATGTAGCATTTACATTTTGTTACATATTTTTGCAACATTTAACTATTAGAAAGGATTTTTTTCCAATTATTTATTTGCACTCCAATTATCTTAATTTGTGCTTTTTTTATTAGTATATCTGTTAAATTCAGTCCATTTGGTTTTAGTTGCATATTAAATCAAACGTGCATCAGAGCTTCCTTTGGGTTATATGATTGAAGGGTGGAGTAATGTATGTGTTGTAGCATTATGATTGTGGGAAAGGATTGTGTCACAAGGTGATTGATTAGGAAATTCAAGTCAATTTACTTTTTCTTCCCTTTATTTTGATTCCTTGAATGCTTTATTTTTAATTAATTAATTAAGCTCATCAAAGGGAGCTTAAACCTTGGACCTCTTTAACAGAGAGTTCTAAATCTCCGTAGTTCTTTAGATAATTTAAATAGGACTTACTTATTATATAGAATAGGAAGGCTATAATTTAGACTTATAATAAAGACTTAGATTCTCATAATCTGGGAAATTTAAAATAAATGCTTCTTGATTATAAATTCTTCTAGTTTAGGAACCTAAATAGAATAGACTATTCTAATTTATGAACCCAAATAAATAGGCTATTAATATCCCATTGTAAATTTTTTCAAATTAGGAACCCAATATTGCTTTTTCCAATTTAGGAACCTAACAATGCTCCCCACCTGAAGAACGAGCTTGTCCTCAAGTTCGAAATTTGGATAAACATGTTGAAAATGATTCACTCTACTAGTTGTCTCTGCCCCATATTCGGCTCATGAGTATCTCCCAACTCTAGCCAAAATAGTTTCTTACATTGATGGTTTGTTTTATAGAGTTCATCACAATTATGACATAGTCCTTTAGTTCTGCGATTAGCCACGGGATAAATTTTTTGATGAAAGGGAAAGCTGTATTATTCTTACCGGAACTGATTGCCTAGTCTACCAATCTGGACTGCTTGAAACTGCTTTTTAAGGCACTGTCAATAGCTCTCTTGTTCAAGGCTACGTTCTGCCAAGTTCCGCACCATGTAGTGGCTGCCTTTATCAATTGCCATTTCATTTTATAGGCCTAAGCTTAATTCATTGTCTGAATTAGATTTGGGGGTCTTGCATATCCACAACAATACTTGTGGAATCCTCCAACCCTGTAGTAAATAATTAACCTTTTGGTTCACTCGTATTGATTTTGCACATGCCAACAATTGTTGAAAACGTCTATGATAATTCTCCCCTGTTCTCGTTTTAAGTTCACCAAAAGTATCGTAAGGGTGGCCCAAATCTCAGATTGCAATTTTTCTTAAATAAATTCCGAGTTAGACTTGGCTTCTCTTACACAGTTTGGCAATACCATAACTGTGTTTCATCCGACATGTGGTAGGCAACCAAGCCCAACTTATCTGCAGCTGTTGTCCATTGATGGGCAAAGAATTGTTCGCATCAGTGTAACCATATGAGAATATCATTCATTGCACCAATTCGGTCCTTGATTGCAGGCCTCAACCCTTCTAGATACCTTGCAACTTGTTCTTCAGATTCATAAAGGTTATTTCTTTTCACTAATCTCATGAATTCAACAGTATATTCATGAACCATTCTACTTCCTTGCTGACATCTTTGATATTGTTGGAAAAGAATTTGCTCATAGTCAGGAGGCAAGAAGTCCCTTTACAATAGATATTTTCATTCGATACCATGTGCGAACATGTCTTTTTTCTTCTCTCTCTCTTATATTGTAGTCTATCCCACCATGCGAAGGCTCCACTTTTCAGCAGACAAGCTATCAATTTAACCTTTCTTTTCGATGTTGTCTTCATATAATCAAAGAATCTATATACATCAGCTATACTATAAAATTTTAGAGATGAGTCTGAAAGAAAAATGATAAAAATTCTTATTCATCAATTAACTGTTTACAACTTTAAATAGATATAGAAAATAACTAACTTGAGTTCCTTAGATAACTAGGACTTTTATTCTACTAGTTTAAACCTATCCAACTTGCCCAATTTGCTTAATTGATCTTCAAATTGCTGTCTTAACAGCCTTTTAGTGAACACATCTGCAATTTGTTGAGATGTTGGAACATAAGGAGTACAAATTATCCCTTCCTCTAGTTTCTCCTTAATAAAATGCTTGTCGATTTCAATATGCTTAGTTCTCTCATGTAGAACAGGGTTATGAGCAATGCTTATAGCTGCCTTGTTGTCACAAAACAACTTCATTGGAAACTCCACAGGTCTGTTCAACTCTTCTAGTACTCATTTCAGCCATAGAACTTCACATACCCCTTGTGCCATGGATTAGAACTCTGCCTCTGCGCTACTTCTTGCCACCACATTTTGTTTTTTGCTCTTCCACATAACAAGATTGCCCCGTAAAAATGTACAATAGCCAGAAGTCGATCTTCTATCTGTAATTGAGTCGGCCCTATCCGCATCAGTGAAGATTTCAATACTCCTTTTCTCATTTTTCTTTAAGAATAACCCTTTTCATAGACTTCCCTTTAGATATCTTAAGATTCTATATACAGCCTCTAGGTGTTCCTCATAGGGAGAATGCATAAATTGACTAACTAAACTTACTGCAAAGGCTATATCTGGCCTGGTATGTGACAAGTAAATCAGCTTTCCAACTAACCTTTGGTACTTGTCTCTGTCTATTGGAGTACCATTTTTTATGCTTCCTAGCTTTATTTCTGCCTCCACAGGTGTATCACTTGGTTTACAACCAATCATGCCCGTTTCCTTTAAAAGGTCAAGGATATACTTTCTTTGAGACACCACAATTCCTTTCCTTGATCGAGCTACCTCCATACCAAGGAAGTATCGAAGTTGCCCAAGATCCTTCTCTTCAAATTCCTTCCCAAGGTTATGTTTCATCCTCCCAATTTCTTCTAAATCATCTCCAGCTATGATTATGTCATCTACATAGACTATAAGAGCTGCAATTTTGTTTTTTTCTGATTTTTTTTTATAAACAAAGTGTGATCTGCTTGACTTTGTACATATCCTTGATTTTTTACAAATTTAGTGAATCTTTCAAACCAAGCCCTTGGTGATTGTTTCAGACCATATAATGATCTTTTTAGTTTACATACTTTGGTTCCAAATTGTTCTTTGAATCCTGGTGGGGGGTTCCATATAAACTTCTTCCTCCAAGTCTCCATTCAAGAAAGCATTTTTTACATCTAACTGGAACAAGGGCCAATCTAAATTTGTTGCTAGTGAGAGTATTACCCGAATTGTGCTGAGCTTAGCAACTGGTGAGAATGTTTCTGAATAATCCACTCCGAATGTCTGTGTGAAACCTTTAGCTACCAAGTGTGACTTGCATCTTTCCACTGACCCATCATCTTTATACTTGATTGTAAACACCCACTTGTAGCCAACTAAGGTCTTTCCACTTGGCAAATCAATAGTCTTCCAGGTTCCATTCTTTTCTAGAACCCTCATCTCCTCCATGACGGATTCCTTCCACTTTGGAACAGCTAGAGCCTCTTGTATATTTCTTGGAATATTTGTACTTGAGATTTGTGAGACAAAGACATAGTAATTTGGAGAAAGATTCTTATAAGATACAAAGCTAGACAAGGGGTACTTTGTTGTACATGATTTGGGTCCCTTTCTAACAGCAATAGGGAGATCTACATTGGTAGTAACAATTTTAGAATTATCTTGGTGGCTGGAGTTTGGAGCAGTATGGATATTTGACTGAGTTTTAGGATTGAATCCCTGGTTAGACTCTTGATGGTGCAGCTGAATGGTGTCTCTCTTCTTTTGTTCTTGATACTCCCTTGAGTAAACTATCCCTTTAAACCTCCTCCTTTATGTTTCTCCTTTGGCAGCTGCATTAGGTTATATTTTTTTGTCTTTCCTACATTCTTCTGTAGTAATTTTAGCATCTCATTCTCCTGTATTTCTTTGCTCTAATTCACCACTAATGTTATCATTGATTTCATCTCCAAATTTGAGTGTCAAGTTATCTAAGCTGCTATCCATTAAATCATCTTCATTTTATCCTCCATTCTCCCTCTGAAGATGATTATTACTATGATAGGGCTGCCCTTCAAAGAAAGTTACATCCATGGACGCAAAATATTTTTTAGAGATAGGATCAAAGCATTTATGCCCTCGTTGATTGAAGGGATAACCAACAAAAATGCATTTTGATGCTTTAGGATCAAGTTTGGATTTTTTGGGGTTATGGTTGTGAACAAACACAGTGCTGCTAAAATTTTTTTAAAGGGATGTCTAGGGTAAGACGGGTTGATGGAAAACATGAGGAAAAAAGTTAGAGTGGTGTTTTATGATGGAGGGTTCTGGTGGGTAATCTGTTGATCAAGTATGTGGCTGTAAGTACAGCTTTACCCCATAAGTATTTAGGAACTTTAGTTTGTAAGTTGATGGCCCTAGCAACTTCAAGAAGATGCCTGTTTTTTCTTTCGGCAATGCCGTTTTGTTGAGGGGTGTAACTGCAAGAACTTTGATGAACAACTTCTTTTTCATTCATAAAATTCCCTAACATGGCATTAATATATTCTATACCATTATCATTTTTCAGAATTTTTATATTGGTTTGAAATTGAGTTTTTACCATGTTATAAAACCTTTTGAATGTCTCCACCACATCAGATTTTTCTTTCAATAGAAACACCCATGTTACTCTAGTATGATCATCAATAAACGTTACAAACCATCGTTTGCATTAGGAGTTGGTATTCTAGAAGGGCCCCAAATATCACTATGTATTAGCATGAATGGTTCAGAACCCTTGTAGGGTTGAGGAGAAAAGACTGCCCTATGGTGCTTAGCCAATTCACAAGATTTACATCTCAAATCAACAATTTTATTCATGAATAATTCTGGAAATAAGATTTTCAAATAATGAAAATCTGGGTGTCATAAACGATAATGCCATAACATAATTTTATTCTTACTATCAAAATTAGAAACAGAAGTGCAACAACTTTTCTCCCTTCCAATACCAACTTCATCATCCCAAATATAGAGACCACCATCTTGCTTAGCACCCCTAATCGTCCTCCCCGAGATTAAATCCTGAAATTCACAATAAGAGGACGAAAAATTAATTTGACAGTTGCGATCAAGTGTGAGTTTGCTAACAGAAAGAAGATTATATGATAAGTTAGGGATATGAAGAACATTTTGGAGAGTTATAGAAGAGGAAATTGGAACTGTCCCTTTCCCATCAACTGTGGCAAAGGAACCATCTGCAATTCTCACTTTCTGATTTCCTGCACATGGAGTGTATGACGAAAAAAAATCTCGAAATTCCAGTCATATGATCGGTGGCTCCTGAATCTAGTATCCAAAAGTTTTTTGGTTTGGAACAAAGGAGGGCTTTGGAGATAAAGTTACCTGATTGTGCTAAAGAACAAGAGGATTTGGTTTGAGATTGGAGCATTTTATACAATTGGTCTAGCTGTTCCTTTGTGAAAGGAAAAGAACTTGTTGGATTTGCTGACTCTTATTCATTACTGACTTGACCTGCCTGAAGAGCTCTGCCATCTCCCCCTGCCTTGGAATCTCCTCAAGTTTTCCTCTTCCAGTTTGGTGGCTTCCCATGGATTTTCCAACAAGTGTCTCGAGAATGCCACGGTTTCTTACAGTGGTCACACCAGAGCTTTGATTTCCCTTGGCTCTTCTCTCCTTCAGAATCTTCGCTTCTAATTACAAATGCAGACCCGTCACTGGAATGAGTTTTATTATTATTGTTCCTCAACATCACATGCTTTCGGGCTTCCTCTCTTCTTACTTCTGCAAAGACTTCTCGGATTGAGGGCAAAGGTCTTCTCCCTAATACACGTCCTCTAACTTCATCAAGATTCTTGTTTAGTCCTGCCAGGAACACAAATACCCTACTTCTCTCCACTTTCCTTTGATATCTTGTACTGTCATTTGGGTTTTCCCATTTTTCTTCCTCAAATAGGTCAAGCTCCTGCCATACTGTCATCATATCATTGTAATAGGTAGTCACATCGCGATCTCCTTGCTGCATCTTCAACATCCGTGTGTGTAGCTCAAACAATTGAGCATAATTATCCAGGTCAGAATAGGTTTCCCGAATAGCTTCCCATACATCACGGACTGTTGGCAAAAACATAAATGGTTTTCCAATCCCGGGCTTCACGGAATTAATCAACCATGCTGTTACAATAAAGTTTTTAGACCTCCATTGTCTAAACCTGGAATCATTCACTGCTGGCTTTGTTACTTCCCCATTGAGATACCCTAATTTTCCCTGGCCGTCAATCACCAAACGGACGGACTAGGACCATTCAAGGTAATTTTTTCCATTCAGTTTATGAACGGTGATTTGCAGGGAGCTCTCGGACTGTTGAGAACTCACAGGGCTTAACTGGATTCCTGCTCCAGTTGAGGTAGAGCCGCTGGTGGTATCGGAAGAAGTGGAAGAAGTGTCTAATCCTACGATGGCAGCCTTGAAGTTCATGGTTGTGCCTCAGGCTCTGATACCATATAGAATTTCAGAGATGAGTCTGGAAGAAAAATGATAAAAATTCTTATTCATCAATCAGCTGTTTACAACTTTAAATAGATATAAAAAATAACTAACTTGAGTTCTTTAGATAACTAGGACTTTTATTCTACTAGTTTAAACCTATCCAAACTCATCAAGATAGGTTTCCTACATCTAAACCAATTCTATCTACATATACAATCTAAAAACTCTTCAATGTTAACATTCCCGTTGAAGTTAGGAATATCAACTCTTAATCTATGCTCTCTATTTTCACGTTCATCAAACTCACACATACCTCTCTTCTTTCATAATTATCTCATTTCCGAAACCTGAGATGGTCTTGGTATTCGTAATCTTCTTCTTCCGAATCTTCATCATCATAAATATGTTTATCTATAGGAATTGGTTGATCAATAGGGTTGCCACGAGCTAAACCATCTCTTGGTCTTCTATTGTCCATCCTCTCCATATTTTCATTAATTTCTAGAACCCCAAGAGGGTCAACAATTTTTTCGATATGTCTTTCTGTATGCTTGAATCTATTATCCATTTGTTGCTCTAAACGTTGCAACACTTTGTCCCTTGGGTTAAGGGCTCCAGTTCTCCAACCACTGCTTTCACCACCGGTAGCCATCATTAGGCTTTGATACAATCTAACGCAGCATAAGCTAAAAATTTTAACACACAAGTGTTTGAGAAAAGTAAATCTTTAAGAAATTTTATTATTTAAATTATGAATGAATACAATGCCTGTGAATAGCTATATTTATAGGCATAAACAAAAAAGATTCTTAAAAGGAAATAAAATAAGAGTCCTAAAAGAAAAAGAATTAAACAAATACTAAAAAGAATAGGAACAAATAAAAATACTAAAAAACTAAAATTAAGGAAATAATTATCTTAGAAAGAATAGGGTAAGAATCCTAGAGAGATTAGGATTATAATTAATAAAAAAAATAAGATCAATGCCCCACATCACTGTAGTCTCTCATATGCAAAGGTTCTGCTACTGGTCAGAAACCAACTCAGCCTGATTTTGCATGACTGGTTGGATCTGGTGGGGCATACTTAATACACAGTGGTTTCTTTTTTTCCTTTCTGCTTTCATAGTTGAGCGCTAAAAATTGAACTACTGATCACATATCATTTGTTGATCATTTCCCTAGTAATGTAGCCTCTTGCAATTCTACACGATGAATTTCATACAGAAAGTGAAAATTTTTTCTAATTTGATGGAATTAAAGTAGCTGCTTATGAATTGTTGTAGATCCTATCTTACTGCTACTATAGGATGTAAAAATGACTACTGATTTATAACATACTGATAGAATGGCCTCCCTTCACAAGGCAGGCAATCGATTCCCTTGGATGATTTGAAAAGGCTTGGCATTCCTCCTCCGCCGGAAGGAAGATACATGTCCCGTTTTCAGGTATCTTTTGATTCTTCTGACCTGCAGCTGCTTTAGTGTTCATCTTGCATTCCATGCCATATAGTTGTTGCCATGCCACAATTCTCATCAATATGTGTGGTTTTACTTGCTGTATTGTTTTTTTTTTCTTTAATGTCTGCATACGAAGTTATCCAATTTTTGAGTAATGTATCTTTCTGTTGATTAGTCAAGAATTATTTGCTGTTTAATCATTGTGTTGCATAACACCTTGAATTCTGCATTAGAAATAATTAACAAATTTCATTTGGGAAACTTTTTTTTTTGCTCACTGTTCAGTTACTGTTTAGGTTCCATCACCCCCTAGAAGAAGTCAGAGTTCCATAGACAGAGAAGAGAGTTCACTCATCAGGAGATCAATTGACAAGGAAGAATTTAGCCGCAGAAGCAGCTCTGCAGAGAGAGAACGCTATAACAAAAGGAGCTATAGGGGTAAGGGACACTCTGGTCAACAGTATTCTGAGGAGAGGGAAGAATATTACAAGGGGAGCTCTAGAGACAGGTCTCGGCATTCGTATAAAAAGATCTCACTGGAAAGAGAGGATCATCGACATGAAAGGAGATTTCTGGACAGGGAAAAGCATGATGAGAGAAGGTACTCTATTGACAGGGAAGAAAGCCCTGGCAAAAAGTCTTCAGATGTGGACTCTCATAGAAGTTCTAGGGATAGAAAAGAAGGCTCTCACAAATGCCACAGGCATGATAGCAGGTCCGACAAACACAAAAGGAAGAGGTCCACCACTGAGGATCGCTCTTCTGATCATTAATCTGGGACCCAATCTTCCACAGGAGAGATTGCTGTATGCTTCCTTGCTAAATCCTAATGAACATTTGAGTTCAATTGCAGTGTTAGAACATGGTTGAATGAACATGGAAATTTTTTTGGTTTATAAAATTGCCCTAGAAATCCTTCTAAACTAGAGGAAGTCCAAGCAATTCAGAAACTAATTATATGATGGACCAACTTGAGATGATCAGCAACATACGTGGCCAATTAGCAGGTGAAATGTACAAAAGTGATGGAACTAGACTTGGGGAAAAGAAGGTTTCATTTCCACAAGCAAAACAGGCACAGGTGGAGCATGATGAAGTGTGATTCAGCTGAACACAGCATACATTTAAGCATTAATATTAAGGACGATCACAAGCAGCATTGCAAGGAAAGAATATGACCGGAAAAGGTTTGCAAGAACATGAGAAGAAATGCCAATGAACAACTCATACAGGATTTATGTAATGTTCATAATTTAGGTTGATATTTTGATGACTGGATTTTCAAAGTATAATTTTCATATTATAAATATCCCTTCACTTAATTAAAACAATTCAAAGAGATTTAAATGCATAATCATCAGGTTTTATATCAATAGCGTCTGCCATGCCATCTCCTTGATAGATTCATTGTGCCTATCATATTTATGGTTAGATATTTTCATTTATATTATGATTATATTTTTTAAGTGTAAATATAATGGTGCATTTTGTACGCATATTTTATATGAACATATTTTTTTTTATAAAAGATATAATATTTATATACTTCTTAAAAATAAGTACATATAAGTATGACGTGGGTAATGATAAAACTTCTCCATGCCTGATTTATGGCAATCAATATAATTTATTATTTTTATGTATTTATTATATTTAATAATAAAATATAAAATTATAATTTTTAATTTTATTTTTAAACATGATATGATTTCATAAACTAAAAGTTTTATTTTTTTATTTGACTTAATATTATAGCCAAATAAAAAAAAATAATTCTTTAGTTAGATTTTCTTAGAAAATATTTTCCAAAAAAAAAGTTAAATATTGAATAATTATTTTTTGTGCATTGGAAATTAACTAAAAAGTAAAAAAAAGATAACATCTTACACTATGAATTAGGTTCTCAATCATTAGATTATTAGCCCAGTGAAAAAAAAATTGAATAATAATGGATTTTCCAAATAAGGATTAAATATAAAATGAAGAATAAACTTTACCTTTTCTTTCAATTTTATCACAAGCTTTCAATTTTAGCAAAAGAGACAATAAACTTTATTATAACTTTCAATGCTATCTTCTAATTGATTGGGGTAAATGAAACCAACCAAGTTGCATAAGACCTAACTAATATTTAATATGAATGTCCGCTCATATTAGTGAATGTCCCTCCTTGTTGATTAACTAACACAAACTAAAAAAAAGTTAATAATTCTACAACTTCTACAAATCTAGTCGATCAAATTATTTATTTGATTAACTTAAAAAAACACCCTATTTATGATTTTATTTCCAATAAAATTTTCGATTTTCAATTTTTTGCTAAAGCTTCATATCTATCATTGATGAAATATAAATATTGAATATAAACTCCAACCAGAGGCAGAGCTAAGATTTAGATTAAGTTTTGAAAAAAAAAACAATTAGTAGGTTTAAAATAATTTATAAATAAACTAAAATAAAAAATTGTAAGATTTGAAGGTCAAAAATAGAATATATCTATGAAAAAGGTGAAAAGAATTTATAATATATATAAAAAATGCTAAAAATGCAAGGTATTATATATAATTTGAAAATAAAATAAAATAATAAAATTTTGAGGTTCAAAATTAAACATATTTGTAATTTACATAAACAATACAACGAAAACAACAACATTTAATTACAATAACAAATTTTCACTTAAAAATTTTTGGACATGCAAAGCTGCCTTCAAATATTTTCACTTTATGGACTTGATAATTCCTTCAATTTTCTGGCAGTTTCGAAACTTGCACGTCTCTTCTATCATTTTTGCAGTTTTGAGACGCATCAGTCTCTTCAATCATTTTTGTCGTTTCGAAACATTCCGAATACTTCTATCATCTCTTGAGTTTCAAAATTTACTAGTCTCTTTCATATCTTCTATTTTTTTTTTGCAGTTTAAGGACTTACTTAGATCCCTTATATTATCATCCATTTCATCTTCAACGCATACACTTTTTTCCCTCAAATCTTCTCTTAAAATTTTCTCTAAAAAACACTCATTCTTTTTTTCGCCCATAGGCACAAATATTACTGTTGGACTTGGAGAACACAAATTGCTCCATAGACACATAATCACTCCTCTATAGACGAACACTCTTACTCTATAGACATTCACTCACTATATAAAAACAAAGCATGCACACCAAAAACCTCTCATACCGTTTTTTAGAAAATATTCACCTCGCAAAACATAAGCAAACCCACAAAAATAAGACAAATAGACAAGATAAAACAAACTCAGATTTCTGTTCTTCATTTGAGCAAATTACATCAAATTGCTTTCTTTTCCCCACAAACTTGCAAGTTTTTTTTTCTTACTCTTATGTCTCATTTTTTCTTGGTGTATTTTTTTTTTTCATTCATTCATAACACTTATATAGGCATTTTAATATAATTTTCCATATCTTTTTATTGTTGATTAACTAATTTGCTCTGTCAATTGCTTTTGCATCTTAGAAAAGCATACTTAACATACCATGGGCCATATGCACTAGGTGACAACAAAAATGGCACCATGATCAACACATTCTTTGCATCTCTTAATTGTTTCTTTTTTTTACTTTTTATTTTTTATTTTTTTGACTTTCAAATTTTTTATTAATTAAAATATAAAAATTATTATCTCATGTATAAAAAATTGGGTTAATTTAATCCAAACACCTATAAATATATAGCACCGTACATCCCATCCCCATATGCATAGTCTGCTCTAAGAAAAATGGATAATTACAATAAATCTACCGTTAAATATTTAGAAACATAATTGCTTGATCACTTTATTTGAGTATTCTAAGAATATATTCAAAAATATCACTTGACTTTTTTTTTTTGTAACAAAAAAAGAGCCAAGAGCCTAATATCTAGTAAAGTTACACGAAAATTAATATGGGGAAAGAAATCCCAACTAAATCTTCTAAAAGATTCTGCCTTAGATGTTGGGGAGCTTTCTTGTATGCTATATAACCGAAATTGATGTTGAATCCATTGTTAGCCAACCAATATGCACATATGTTGCCTTCCCTAAATGTATGCTGGACTTGCACTCTAAAATCTCTAGAAAGTAGAACTTTGATTGCTAGTAGAATGTTCCTATTGGCACTAACCTAAGTAGTCTTTGTGTTAATCGTTTGAACAATTACCAAGCTATCCATCTCCAAAATAATATTTCTATATCCCAAATCTTATGCCAATTTCAAACCATATAGATGCCCCCATAGTTTTGCTTGAAGTACTGAGCATTTGCCAATACAACGGAAGGAACGCCCTAGCTAGTCTCCATTAGCGGGTCTGATCAAGCCACCAATGAACGCTAAATTCAAACCAGCTTTGACAGCCCCATCAGTATTAACCTTCATCCAACCTAAGGGAGGACACTTCCAACCAATGATAGCTTCCCCCCTTAGACTTTTTTTTTTGATAAATAACTGTTATATTATTAGATAATGTGGAAATAAGTTAATGATACTGAACATATTGGCTACCCAGAGGATCCTAGATTGCCCAAAGGATCTTTTGCCCATTACATTCTTTCCAGAATATGAAAGACATATATGAATCTCCTATTACAGAAATATTTCATATTTCCTTCTGCTCAAATTCTATCATTCCTAAAAAGGAGCTAAGAGAAACTAGTTAGAGGTTAAGCTTCAACATATATCCGCATCATTTGTTGACAAAGCTGATAGAGGAAGCCCCAACTAGGGGCTAAGCTACTCCAACCAAGCTTCTAGATTAATATCTCTTGTAACACCAGATCTGGCTAGTGAATCAACCATGAAATTAGCTTCCCGAAAGGTGTGGATGAAGGATACTGAAGAAAATGAAGATATAAGATGCTCAATTTTAGATCTCATGTCTCTCAATTTCCATGGAGCATTGTCAATAGTAGCTTTAGATTAGGTTACTGTATTAATCGAATCAGACTCCACTACTAAAGCTTTATTTACGAACTCTGAGTCGGTGATCGTCATTTTTAGAGCCTGTAAAATTGCAAAGAACTCTGCTCCATTAGAGTTGATAACTCCAGCATAAGAAGAGAAAACAACTATAAAAATCCTAGAAGAATTCCTTAGAATGCCACCTATTCCAGCCTGTCCGGGTTTGCCAAATGTTGACCCATCAACGTTCCACTTATATGAACCCAGCAACGGAGGCAACTAAGGAATTGATAATCTTTTTCTCTTTGTTCTTTCCCAATTTTTGACGCAATCCGAAGAATAAAAAATTATTCGATAGAATATGGAAAGGATAAAATTGTAGCAGATGTCCAACAAGCCAACCTTACTAGAATAATGTCGAAGAGTTATTGAACATTCAAGGAGGCATTATTGAAAACTAAATTGTTCCTCTCTAACCAAATAGACCAAATGGTAGAAAAAAAAATAAGGAAAACCACACTTTCTTAGCAAATTTACCCTTCTCAAAGGAAACCCACTGTTCAAAGAGTTGTGATATGGAATTCGGAGGACACCAAGTTTGATTCCACCACCTTATTACTTTGCACCAAATGTTCCATGATAACAGGCACTTTAGTAGTAGATGATCAACTTCTTCTTTATCTTCTCTGCAGAATGGACATAAGTTAAGATCAGGTTCTAGCAACCCAAGTCTGGTTAAGTTACCTCTGACGTTGATACGACCATGTAAGGCTAACCAGGCGAATGTCGCTACTTTGGGAGGTGCTTGAGAGTTCCAAACGAGATTCCAGTAGCTTTGAGGCTGAGCTTTATGAGATAGACTTAGCTGAGCTGTTAAAGATTTCACCGAATACTCCCCATTCCTGCTGTGTTGCCATATTAATTTATCCTCAAAGTCAATCTTGGATTTCACATCTTTGATGAGATTGAGTAAGTTCATCAAGGAGTCTGATTCCTACTGAAAAAGATTTCTCCTCCACTTCAGTCGCCAATTCCAAGTACCTTCCATCCATATCCCAGCTTCACTTACGGTTATATCTTTAAACAAAGACAGATTGTAAAGCCTAGGGAAGGATTGTTGCAAGGGAGATAGACCGATCCAAAAATCCTTCTTGAATTTGATTCGAAGTCCGTTGCCTAGCCAAAACCATTATGATCACTGATCTGCATTGCTCGTCACCCCATGTTTCTTTTATAATGTCCCCCCATATCACTGAAGTGCCCTTGATTTCTTGATCGAAAGTAGACTTTGGTTTGCCATATTTACCTAAGATAGCACTTTTCCAAACTGAATCTTTGCCGTCTGCCTATTTCCATAGCCATTTGAATAGTAGAGATTTGTGCATGTTCATACCCAAAGTAAACATTTGCCCCCTTAGAATTAGTAGAGATTTGAATAGTAGAGATTTGCACCCTTAGACTTGTGCATGTTCATAACGCCTTCATAGCTTCAATAGCTCGAGAGGTATGCTGAAAAGTAGAGCTAATAGATAGTACGAGCTCATCCATTTTTTTGATAGAATATATTTATTATTTATTATTAATAATACAGAGAAAAGCATAGCAACATAGATTAAAATAATCTAGGCTATTAGACTCCCAGCAAAAGTAATTCTGAGTGTCATATGCAGATGATATGTTTATAATCCAATGGAGACTCTTCTAATACAACAAGAGTACACTCACTCCTAGCTTATAACTACATTAACTCAACTGCACAATAAGTCTGTATTGTTCTCATCAAGAGACTTGTATTGTAATACAACAATATACAGGTCTTCAAGGTTCTTATTGTTTATGAGCTAGAAATTGCAGCTCAAAATAATGTATCACCAGAAATAGTGATCATAGCAGATTTGCAGAAATGATAGCCATAATATTGCAAATTGTAGAAAAAATTTGCAGAGAATAGCAGAGTTACAACAAGAATACAGGATCCAATAGTGCAAGTTGCAGTAAACAGCGACAGAAAATTGCACCAACAATGGCCAAAGTTGTAGAGATGCAGCAGTATTTTCAAAAGTAGAACTTGCAACTGACAGTATCAAAAGTTGCTTCTTTATTCCAACCAAGCCTCTAAGTTGATATCCCTTGATACTCCAGACTTAGCCAAAGAATCAGCCACAAAGTCTGATTCACAAAGAGTATGGTTGAAAGAAACTGATCCGAGGGAAGATACGAATGTTTCGATATCGCATTTGATATCTCGTAAGACCCATGGCACATCGTCAATAGGAGACTTCGCCCATGTCACTGCATTTTTTGAGTCGAATTCAATAATATAATGTGCCTTCCATATAGATCTGAGTTTGAAAGAGACATCTTCAGTGCGGTGTGAATGGCTTTAAGTTCAGCTACGTTTGAGTCTAGGATCCTGGCATATATTGAAAGTATAGCAATAAAATATCCCTGTGAGTTTCTCAAAACACCACCTATACCAGCATGGCCAGGTTTTCTGATGGTTGAGCCATCAACGTTCCATTTAATGGAGTCTCCATTTGGGGGTATCCAAGGAATAGGTTTTCTATTTCTTCTTTTTTTTTTTCTCCCAGCATTTAACGCAATCCGAACTAATGAAGAATTGTTTAACAGAGTAAGGAAAAGATGGATAGGATGCAGATGTCCACATAACTAATCTCACTAGGATGATGTCAAAAAGCTTTTGGGTGTTTAAGGATGCATTTTTGAACAATAAGTTATTCCTTTCTAACCATATGGAGCATATAACAGAAAAGAAGAGGGTAAACCATACCCTTGTAGCGAAAGTGCCGCTAGCAAAAGATCCCTATTGTTCTAGCAAGTGCTTTACTGAACTGGGAAAGCACCATTCATATCGCCACCACACCAGTATTTTGCACCAGATAGACCAGGAAATCGGACAGATGAGGAGCAGATGATCCACGTCTTCAGTAGCATCTTGACAAAGAGGACAAATTTTAAGTTCTGGATCAAAAAGACCAAGTTTGGCTAGATTGCTTCTGACATTTATTCGGCCGTAGATCGCCTGCCAGGCAAAGATCATGACCTTCGGGGGAACATGAGATTTCCATATACTTGCCCATGGGTAAGGAGGCGATGACTCAAATGGCATGTTAAGAAGATCTGTAAGAGACTTAACAGAGAATTGACCATTGCTATTGAATCTCTATATTAGACTATCATCGAATTGAGGTTTTGGCTTAACATCTTCAAGCAATTTGAGCAATTCCATGTGACTGTCAACTTCCCAATAAAAAAGGTTTCTTCTCCATCTGAGATGCCAATTCCAGGTCCCATCCACCCATGCCCTAGCCTCACTAACAGTGCAATCCTTAGAAGTAGAAAGGGAGAAGAGTCGTGGAAAGATAAGCTGAAGAGAGGACTGACCAATCCAGCAATCTTTCCAGAATTTGACACGACGTCCATCTCCAATTCAGAAGAAGGCATCGTTAGTAATAATAGATCTACATTGGTCCTTACCAACTGTTTCTTTAATGATATCTTCCCAAATGGTTGAAGCACCTTTGTGGTATTGAGGAAAAGTAGAGTTGGATCTGCCACATTTGCCATTAATCACTGCCTTCCAATAGAGTCCTTACCATCAGATAGCTTCCATAACCATTTGAAGAGAAGACCTTTATTTTTAGAGATTATGGATCCGATTCCCAAGCCTCCTATATGTTTTGCTTTAACAATGGTATCCCAGTTTAAGTTATGGATTTTTCTTTTGGAGTCCAATCCATTCCAGAAGAATTGTCTCTGAATTTTCTCAATTTTCTCATCCATGGATTGCACTTTGCTTCCAAAAAGGAAATTATTCCTCATATTCCAGAGAGTCTAGTAGATGATCCCAAAAAGAGTGGTCGACTTCTTATTATTTGATGCCCAATGCTAGCCATTCCTAATGTTTCTAATCATCCATTCTTCAAAACCGCCATTAAAGAATGTGAACTGTGCACTTTCGATAAAAATTTCAGCCATAAATTCCTTACAAACTAGCAATTCCTCAGTACATGGCATGCATCTTCCTCACCATCACCACAATAGGAGCAAGCTCTTGTATCCGTTAGGTGCCCGCGATTTCCTTCAATATTAGTGAGGAGCCCTTGTTTCATGGCTAGCCAAAGAAAAACACGAACACATTGAGCTCCAGGCCATCTCCATACTAGTCTCCAATTATCTTCTTCAAGCCATCTTTCTATTTATATAAAATTTTAAAAAAAAATTAAAAATATCAAATAAATTATGTAAATATTTTATATATGTTGTATGTGTCTATATTTATTATATGTACATTTTATATATGATATATATATATATATTTGTGTATATTGATAATGTGATAACAAAAAATTATTTATGAATAAAAATGCATAAAAAAAATGTAAAAAAGTATAAGTAAAAATAAAACAAAAAAAATAAATAATGCCATGGAAAAACTTAGACATGAAAACAAAAAGTCCCGCATGCATAGAATTAAAAAAAGAACACTAGGTCAATAGATTTGAAAAAGGAAAATTAAAACACGATAAACCAAGTAAATTTCTCTTTTTTTTTTCTTTAATTCTGGATCTATAAACTAAATTTATAATAAAAAATTAATAACTCAATCAAATAAATCTTTGGAACCTTAATCTTTGATCATAAAATTCTTAAAGAATCTACAATTGAGTTATTCTGATACCACTTATAGAGATTTAAATAAATTAAATCAAAATTATATACTATTAATCATATGTAAACCTTAGACATGGATCTAAACATAACAAAAATCAAATCTAAGAATACAGTGTAATTCTCCATGCAAAATATAATGAAAATATAAGAGAAGAGATGGGCAAAAGTGTACATTAATCCATATAAAAATTGATTTTATTGATAAAATGGCGTGATTCTTCTAATTGATACAATTTTTATACAGCTAAGTTTTCTCTATTGTGAATCTATTGTTCTATTGAGATCATAACACTTAAATATATACACATGTTTTTAATTTCTAATTTTGTCCCTCATAAAATTTGAAATTGTGAAATGGTCTCTACATATTAATTTCATAATATTTTAAATACCCTATAGTCTAGATATTAAATTTTATAAATCACAATTAAATGGACTATATTTTAAGATAACATTACTTTATATATGTCTGCCCACGTATTGAATTTTTCCAATATGTCTTGATAACATAGTTATCTCGTGAAGGGTTATTGATAAATGCTATGAAGCAAAATAAATCACAAAATAGCAGTGCAACGAGAATAGCAGGCCTGAGGCAGATTAATAATTAATAACTTAAATACAAGCAAAACCAAAATAATCAATAAAAGAACACTAGTATTTAACGTGGTTCACCTTTTTATTTAGGTTATGTCTAGGGGTTAAACTTTAAATAATTTCTTCTACTAATAAATGGTAGGGTTACAAGAGAGAATGTATTCTAGAAAAATATTATAGAAGCGAAATACTAATAATTGAGATAAACCCAAAATAGTAGTAAGTATTTTTCAAACACCCCAAACAAAATTTTATTATTTTGATGCTTACAAAGAAGATCACATAAAATCTCTCAAAAACAATTTTTTTCTCTCTCTCTTTAGCAATTCTCCCAATATCGCACACACCATCATCACCATTTGAATACCATAAACTTGAGAGAGGAAGGCATATGTATATACCTTCCAATCTCACTTCCATAGCCTAAGGCGGTGACAACTTGCAATTGCAAGCTGCCACTTATTATTATTATTATTATTTTATAATTCATCATTGGCCATATGTAGCGATGCCCCATGTAGGAGGTACTACCCTACAATTCTCCCTCTATTGACTACATGAGATTAACTATTATTCCTACATATAATTGGTAGAATTCAAACTTTTCTCTTGTAAGAATCTTTATCAACATGTCTATGTCATTCTCATTAATATAAATCTTTTCAAGTTGTAAGAGCTTCTTCTCTAACACATCTTTGATCCAGTAATATCTCACATCAATATGCTTTGATCTGGAATAAAAGGAGAGATTATTTCTAAGATGAATGACACTTTGAATATCACATTAAGGTGAATATTTGTCTTATTGAAACCTAAGTTCATCAAAGAACTTCTTCATCTACAACAGATCTTTGCACGCGTTAATTGTAGCAATAAATTCTGCTTTTGTCATTGAGAGAGCAACACACTTTTATAGCTTATACACTTTTACAGCTTTGACTGCCATGACATAGTTCCCTTGTAAATGAAATCAAGTAACTTGATGTAGACTTTCTCTTGCCAACATTGCCTACCATATCAACATCTGTGTAGCCAACTAGCATAAGTTTTCCATCTATAAATCATAAGTATGTTTTAGAGGTTCTACGAAGATATCTTAGAATCCATTTCACTACAGCTCGTGTTCCTTGCCAGTATTTGAAAGGAACCGACTCACTACTCCCTTGCACACCATGTCATCATCAAACTCCCAACTGCTGAGGTATGAAAACCTGTCCATATCTTCTTTCTATTTCTCTACGGAAGGAAAATGTTTTGAACTTAATATAAAGTGATCAACAAGAGGAAAAATAACCACATTAGCTTTATCCAATTAAGCCTCTGAAGTAATTTCTCAATGTATTTTTGTTGTGACAACCATAATTAATTATCTTCATGTTAAGAATTTATCTCGTTGGCCCTATGTCTTTCATAGCAAAACATTTACTCAACTGCTTATTTACTATTGATTTTGGAAATATTATGGCCAATGATTAACATGTCATCTATATAAAGTAATAGAATAATGAAATCATCATTAGATAATTTCTTCACAAATACACAGTGAACTAAAATGGTCTTCTTGTAAACTTGCTTCCCTATAACTGACTCAAACTTCTTGTACCATTGTCTCGATGTCTGTTTAAAGTTGTATAAGTTTTTCTTTAACTTCCAAACATATTCCTCTTTTCTTTTTTCTTCAAAACCCTCCGGTTATTCTATGTATATCTTTTCTTTCAAGTCACTATAAAGTATTCTTCACATTCATCTGCTGGATCTCCAAGTCGAGGCTTGCAGCTAATCCCAACACTATACAAATGGATATCATCATTATCACTGGTGAAATGATATTATCAAAGTCATTCCTTTTCCCCTTTAGTTGAATCCCTAAACAAATAATTTGGCTTTGAACTATGGTTGGTGCCTATGTTCTTCATGCTTCATCTTGAACACACATTTATTCTTCAAAGCCCTCCTGCCTCAAATGTTTTGTTCTCATGTAAGGACTTCAACTCATCTTGCATGGCTTTAATCCATTTCTTCTTATGTTCATCTATCATAGCTTCTTTAGTTCTTACCCATAAATAAGCAACACATACTGATCACTAGAGTATCAAATAGAAGATTGTCCAATTCTAGTAGATCTCCTTATTAGTTCCTAAGTCATATTTAGTATTAGTAGTTGACTTTGAACATCATCTTCCTTAGAATCTTCATTTGGTTGATTTTGGATGACAACAAACAACATCATCAACAGTATTCTTATAACACATTTATATCCTATATACATATAATACATATATTTCATATACATAAAACACATATATAATATACAAGAGTGCAACAGTAAATAACTGTAGAAACCCTCAAAATTTGATACCAAAAATAATTATAATTGATATAAAAATATAAATATAATATAAGAAAATGAATATGTACTTAGCAATTAAATAAATATACTTAAAGTGTAGTTGATTAATTTATATAATAAAAATATATGAAAAAATTTCACTAGAGTTTTGTATATATTTTCAATGTATCTCAAAATCACAAATAACTCAACTTATATAAAATGGCACTCCCAAAATTCGCATTTCCATAAAATCCATCATTTCCTCCAATTCATATCCAAATATTTAGCATAATTTAGATAACGTACTACCTTACTATGAGCCCATGTAGCAGTTCCTGCCAGTGCTTGAATGTGCTTTTAAAACCTCAGCACTACTAGGTTATTGATATCGGGGATCCGACAGGTAAAACTTGTGTGAAATGGAGTTGCCACTCGGTAAGACGAGGAAATGATAGGGAGTAGCATTCTCTTGATTCTTTTTTTGAGAAATCCCTCCCTAACCCCGTTTAAACCTAAGTTTGAGAAGTTAGGTACATATAGAAACAACTTTGATGAGAATCCTTATTATTCGCTTATGCCCGATTCAAAGAATCAGCCTCCTCTATGATTCATGTATTAGTAAGGATTATTCAGGATATCAGACGGGGATTAACATATATATAAAATAAGTAACAAACAGAATAAATATATGCATATCATGATGCACGTGATGCATGATTGTACATAAAATTCATACGAGCACCCACTGAGGTGGAAACATACTCTTTATAATAATGTATCTACAAAGAGAAATAACTATATTACAGGATCTTACAAATCCTATACATTATTCTAAAAGAGAAAATTACATCATTTTCTATATACAATAAATCTAGAAGAGAAGATTTTAAATGTATGCTAGATGAATGCTCGATGTTATAGATTGAGAAAACATAATAATAATAATGGAGCAACAAAAAATGAAAATAAAAGGAAGAAAGAAAGAAAGCAAGAAAATGAGTTTTGGTAATATCAAACTCGATAATTATGAGATTATCGAATTCGAGAATCACCTGCAAGATCAGTCAACTGAATAAAATCAATTTATACAGAGTCAAGTAAGACTGTCAAATTCGATATTCTTTAGACTATCGAGTTCAAGAATCCCCTTGTATTGGGATAACCTGCAATATTTATTAGCTGAGTAAAATGGATATATAAACAATTAAATGAGAATGTCGAATTCGATATTCAAGAAATGCCAAGTTCGTTAATATTTATAAGGCAGGATCATAAAGAAATCAGAAGTAGCATCAAATATGGATATGTAGATGAGCATTATAATCAATTTTGATAATTAAGCAATTAACGAATTCAAGAGTACCCTGCAGAAAAGGGTTACTAATAACAACATAATGGTCATATTGAGAGTAGATGATGATTATTGAATTCGATACACATGGGAATATCAAATTCGATAATCATCCGCCATCTCTGACAGAAGTGTCCTATATTTGCAAATTCAACACATAAAATGTATCTATACATGTGATAAGATCATAAATAAATCAATGATGGCAGACATATATGTTTGGGAGCCTAACAATTAGTTTAATAATCATGGAAAAATCTTGAAAAATAGGTTAGTGGAAGACAATCTAACATATATACTGAGCTTTGACTCAAAGTATCAAATTCGATATTAAAGTGTATATCAAATTTGATAATCATTCTCCATTTCTGGTAGAAACAACCTATACCAATAGATTTCTTACACAAATATCTGAAAAGTCATTTTCCAATTTTAAAGTTCTAGTCCTTAGTATAGTAAAGTTAGATATAGTCCAGTAAAGTTTGGTCATTTATAGGTCATGTATTCAAAGATTTGATCGGGAGTTAGTGGATTTCAGTTCTTGAATGAGTGTTTTTGGTTCTTTTAGAGTTTAATGATTCTATTTATGAATGAGTTGTGTAAGAGAGATGAAATGATGCAATATAAACATAAACCAGGACATTAAATGTTGTAGATTTGAGGTTTGACACTAGAAACTTAAGAAACTTACTGCCAATAGATGAAGATCTCAGCCAACTTCCTAGAGTTACAGAATGTTCTTAACTCTTATTTTGAATGATTGAACTTTGATGGATTATTCTTCCTTTACAGGTGAAATACAAGATAAAAGGGTCATAAAATGATAATATTCCTTTTCTTTTGTGTCTCCCACAGAGAAAGAATATTATCTTTGTCAGAAAATGAAAAAGCTTTCTACCAAAAGTCTCTGAAAAAGATCCTATAAGTGGAATTAGGAGCTCCCTTTTATAGGCTACAAGTGAGATATGTACAACTTAATTATCGAGTTCAGAGGCATAAAATTGTCAAACTCGATAGTATTTGAAAATCATTGAACTTGTTCCTTGGTTGCCTACTGGACATTCCCTGATAATTGTCGAGTTCGCTACTAACATTATCGAACACTACAATATTCATCAGGGTGGCAGATTTCAGTGTCCACAGTTTGGCCTCTACTTGAGCAATGTGAAATCCTTGAGAATATTGCATACGTGAAAAGCATGAAGTGTTCTTAGGTGGGTGATCGTTGTTCAATGTAGCTTCCTTAGGACATGCTCATCCTCTTATTGATTGGTGTTGATGGGGCATGCTCACCCCTTCTTAGGACATGCTTATCCTCCGACTGATTGGATTTGACAAGGGATGACCACCCCTCTTTCGGACATGTTTGTCCTCTGGCTGATTGGTGTTGATAGGGCATGCTCGCCCCTCCTTCGGATATGCTTGTCCTCCTGGTAATTGGTGTTAACAGGGCATGCTTGCCCCTCCTTTGGACATGCTCGTCCCTCCTTCAGACATGCTCGTCCTTTGGCTGATAAGTGTTGACAGGACATGCTCGCCCCTTTTTCAAACATGCTCACCCTTCGGCTGATAGGTGTTAATAGGACATGCTTACCCCTCCTTCGGACATGCCTATCCTCCTGCTAATTGGGGTTGATAGGGCATGCTCGCCCCTCCTTCTAACATCTTATCATCTGGCTGATTATTGTTGACTGGGCATGCTCGCCTTTCCTTCGAACATGCTCGTCTTTCGGCTGATTGAAGTTGACAGGGCATGCTCGCCCCTCCTTTGAACATGCTCATCTTTTGACTGATTGATATTGACAAGGCATGCTCATCCTCTGGATGATTATTTTAGATCTGACGCCTGAAATATTTGCAAAAAATTTAGGTATTTTTTGTTCTTCTGGTATTGTTGGCTGATGTGTATCCCTTTCTGCCCTTACGTATAAAGAAGTTGAAAACTTTGAAACATCTTTGTTACGCATGTGTTTTCTATCTTGATCACTAGCATTTGTAAATCAACAATCATTTCTCTTAGGGAAGTTAATGATAATGCGCTTTCTTGCACTTCAGACACACATTGGTCGTGTAATCCAAAGTTTCTCTATAGATGTCTCATTTCATATGCAAACATGCTTAGTATTATCTCCACTAATATTATCTCAATTTCTTAAAGAGTTCACCGGGTCTTCATTAGGCTTGTCATGTGGTCATTTAGGCTTATGATTTATGATCTGGTGGCTTAATGATTTAGAGGACAAGCAATACTATTTTTGCTCTCTGTAATTCCTTGTATACCATTCTCAGGAGCTATGGCCTACTTAGTTTTTTTTCAAGTTTTATGGAATGCATATGACCTTTTAGTATTGCTTAGTCCTTTATGATAGGGTAAGGTGTTGGGTTCTATACATGCAAAAAGGAAGTAAGCTAAAAGGATTATACTTGGTTGCAATAGGTAAACTAGGGATGATTTATTGAAAAGGGTGATGTAAGGATCTGGCTAACCAAGAACGCCCAGATTATATACTTTAAAATTGACTAAGATGAAATTTTACCTCAACGTCCCTCACAGGTTTGTTCTAAAAGAAGTGAGACTCCCCTGGTTACATGATTGATGTAGAAGCCTTAAGTCAACATAAGGTTGTTTGCCCCCAGCTTAATTAGAATTCTTTCCCTTGCTCTTCTCTATCTCTCTCTTTCTTTTTTTAATTAATTTTTTTTTTATTTTTTTCTACTTTTTTATTTTGATATTATTATCAAATTTGATATTTAAATTATCAACTGTGATAATTTAAGGCACCACCACACTTTCCTTTGTTAACTATCGAATTGCCTCTTCGAAATTATTGAGTTTAATATTTTCCAACTTGTTTGATAGTGTTCATAGGCATTTAAAATTCATAGCATGCATTTCCCTCTTTCATTTTTTTTATTTCTTTCCTCATCAGTTACAGTTTCTCCTCCCAATCTCAAAACCTCCCATTTTCATTTAATCCTCTACCTTCCCAATCATCATGAGGACCAAGAATATCAATCTAGTGCTAGGATTCACCCATTCTGATAGGTTATCAAAGTTTCATGCTGCTCGTTCGTTGATATGTCTTTCCTCCATGTTAGCCCCTCCTCTCATCCCATTATGAGGCCATCACAGTCAGAGGGAAACCTCCCAAGTAAGTTCGCCTTCCCTTTGCCTCCTTCTTGGATTTCTATTAGGTTTATAGAATAGAATTTGTCTACTGTGGCCTGTTTGTTGATGGAGCTCGATTACCTATTTTGACAGTAATATTATCGATCTTGATAGTGACATAGGTTTAGGTAGTTTTTCCCTTTTTGCTTATTTCCTTGATTTATCCTTAAAAAAAATAGGCATGTGGATTTAATTGAACAATTAATTTAGGAACCTACTAGTAGATTATGGTATTGTGAATGATTGTATACCAAAGTGTTTAATAAACTCTAAAGTTTCTAAATATGATGTTCTTGTTAATTTAGGAACTTGTTGATAATTTTTCTACTTTGTTTTGATTGTGTTTCTTGCTTTGTTTGGAATTCTTTATGTAGGTTAATTATCGAATTCATCAATTGATACTGTCAGTTCTTACGTCTGAATGTATATCAAATTAGACTGTGTATATTATCAAACTCGATAATAATATTGCTAAATGCGATATTTATTATTCTGCCTTGCACTGATTTGTTCTTTCCCCATCCTGGCTCATGCTCCTTTTCTTTTCTTCTTATTTTTTTGCTTCTTGTTCCTATCAAAAGATAGATATATGTTATAGGAAATGTGTAGTCTTGTAAATATTTTTGATAATTTTAAACTTATATTGTGTGCTTCCCTAATTTGTAGCTTGATTTTGGGCTGATTAGCGCCGCTGGTTCCTTCAATCAGACTAGGGAATGGTATGAGACTCTTTCTATAGCGGTGTAGGATATTGTCAAGGCCTTTGACTTTGGTCCTTTCATCTGGGCTCTATCCAAGACAGGGGCAAAGATGGATTAATATGTGGTAGAGGTTTTGACTGAGAGATGGATGGATACCATGGACACATTCCACCTTAGTTTTAGGGAGTTAACAATTACCCTTGTAGACTTTGCAGCAATTATTATGATTGGCTTTGGTAGAGAAAGGGCTCCTTTTGATTCCAAAATCATCCCCAATGACAAGTTGATCCTTCTCCTAGGATTCGTGCCATGTTTAATGGCCAGAAGATCCAGTACACTAGCTTCATAAATTATTGGATAGAGGAGAGGATGGGTGCTATCAAGACAGATGAGTGCATTCGAAGTTTCCTATTATACCTTCTTAGTACTACCATTTTTGCCGATTCCAATTTTGCAGTGCACACTATTATTTTGAGGGCTTTATCTTATTTGACTGTTCTCCTTGACTATAACTGGGGCGAGGCCAGCTTGTCCTGTTTATACCATGGTCTAGACCAAGCCTGCAGATGTACCAATACCCCTGTGGGTTTATTGGTAGTGGCTAAGGTATGGACTTTCATGCCTTCTTTCCCTTCTTCATTTACTCTTTTCATTTGTTTATTTCTTTGATTTGGCCATATTTTGCATATTTGGGCTTACGGGCTCAATCTTCTTCCCCCTCCCAATGTAGAGTATGGTTTTCATCATGAATATCCTTGCCTCGAGGCTTGGATGGGTGATAGGAAAGCTTTAGAGATATTGCATGACATCCCCACTTTGAGATTCACCCTTCAACAGCTTCCCTGGTCGAAGGTAAATAGTTAAATTTTTTTTTATTATTTTTCAGAAATGGATTATATATTTATCTTCGATTATTTTTTTCTCTCTTTTTTAGGTGTCAATAGCATGGTGGGATCTTGCAGATAAATTAGAGTGCCCATGGTCTCCAGCCATGTTCTCAGTAGAACCATGAGTTGAGCAGTGGATGATTTTGGCTATCCTAGTCTCTTCTAAATAGTTCTTAGGGGAGCGAGTCTTCTAGTGGTATCTAGGGCCTAAGAAGCAATCCATTCCTTTTGACATTCCTCAAACCATCTTCACTTCTAAGTCGATCAGGAAGCGAGGTTGGGTTCGATGAAGGGAGGGGGAAGACTATTGCCAGTTTATAGTACGAGTCCCCCTCCGATTACCTGGACTTCATAAGACAGAGTTTACTCCCATTTGGGGTTTTTGTTTTGTCTTTGGCTTCGACTAACCTTCCTACTTCTTAGCTTGACCCTACTCTTGAGCCGACACAGGTCGAGGGAAGACCTTAAGTGTGTTTTTTTTAATCCCATTCTTTCCTCTAAACTTTTCAGATAAGAAAGACTAGCTAAGCCTTCCACTTATTAAGATGCTCTGGCTTGACACTCTCCTGCTCCTTCTAAGCTTCGTTCAGGATTGGCTCTAAGTGCTTTTGTACCAGGAATGCCATGGTGGCCTTCTCAGCCTATATTCTTTCTATACATGGTTGGGGAAGCCTACTTTAGAGAGGTTAATCCCTATAATTGGAGCCATGCCGAAGAATCCTCTTTACATGACTCATATGAGTTTGCTTATTATAATTTCCTTTATAGGCCAAATAAGCAGTCTTCTCATGTTTGTTTCTTTATAAGTTCCATGGAGTATATATGAAGAGATTTATTCCTTGTACTCTTTTGCTATGACTTGCCTCACTACTCTTTCTAATGAAACAATGGTAAACGCCTGTAAAAGTAATTTTTTTTATCGTGTGAAATAGTTAATTTTCGTACTAACTTATACCTTTTTTTTACAGAGCCAGATTGATGCCAGGGACATACAAGTTGCCACTCTTATGGTGATTACACACTCTTTCTTTCTCTCTCTCTCTCTCTTATTTTTTAGTTTATATATTTTCATAAACATTATGGCTTCTTGATTTGTATATGAAGTTGAAGGTGGAGAAGGCGACTAGCAAGCATCTCCAAAAAGAGCTCGATAGTGCCAACCTCAGAAATGATACTCTCGAAGATGATATCACTTCCTTGAAGGCAGAGTTGCAAGCCTTACATCAGTGCCTTGATGGAGTTTTAGGTGCTTCTTCTTCTGGTCGGGGTGGCCTTTCTAATCCAGTTTCCTAGAGTTTAGATGAGGAGGGGGATTCCAAGGGGAGAAGTACAAAAGATGCCTCCAATTCTTAGGGGATTTATCGTTCTTTTGTTATTTTTATTCCTTTAATTTTGTTGGATTTGTATATACTATCAATTGACATTACTTTTTCCCTTCTTTAAACCTTTATATCTCTTTTGTTCTTCATTTTGAATAAGAAAGTTTTTTTTTTCCCGCATGATCACAGGATTCTCCTATTATTTCTCATGATTCGAATCATTAGAAAACACGGGCATAATAGTTCCAGGTAAATAATAACTAAAAAGAAAAGTAATAAAATAATATGATAAAGAAAAGTGATAAATGAAAGAGTCTTCCCAAATGAATTCTGAATAAAATTATCAAATTCTATAATAAGAATTATCAAGTTCGATAAATTTTTCAAACTCGATAATCAACTTGAAACCAAAATGAAGAGCTAGCTCAATGGATTATCAAATTCGGTATTATTAAATGTCGAGTTCGGCAATTTCCTACATCCGACATTTTATTTTGGAATGGATAAGTAACAGCCTTCTTCTTCATTTGGACATTGATGTATGTCATTTGAACTCTAGCTTAGAAATTGCTTCTACATCATTTCCTCATTTATCTTGCCTAAATAACTCTTGCTGGGCCATGCATGGCTGAATGAAGAGAGACAAATGAGGGTCTTCTTGGTTTCCCCCACCCGGGTAGATATGGGAGATTTCATTGCATTTGGTCTTCTATAATGCTTTCTTTAAGAAAAAAAACCTGCCCCTTCTTCCTTTAAATGGTCATCGGTGCAAAACTAGGCATTCTCAAGTAACTTCTGATCACTTTTGCTTATTTACATGTAACTTTGCACTGCTTTTTTGGTTAATATTTTCTTAATCTTTTGTATGATACTGGTTGGCCATGGCTATAAGCTTCTGGTTTGCAATAATTATCAAAATCGATAATTATAATATCAAACTTGTCATTTGTTATTCGTTAGTCCTGGGCATACCGAGCTCGTCAATACTTTCAAAAAAAGGTTATTGCCATACTCGATAATTTGCCTCCCTGTAATGTGAGAATAATGTTTGAATTAGTAGGGCATTCATACTTTATTTCATTCATTTTTCGCACTCAAATTTTATTTTTATTTTGACAATTTGATTTAGGCATAGTTCGGGCCGCTGACAGTTTACATTTGTCTCATTCCTAGTTTCAATCTCTTCTCAACTCAGTGAAGGACATCATCTGTTCTTCAGGTTTGTTCCTGTTATGGCAAGCTATACCGGAGAAAGGTGGCAAGATGGATCGCTATGTGATCTAAGCCTTGGGAGAGCGGTGGATGGACACCACCCATACCTTTCACCTACCATTTGGAGAGCTCACTGTCACCCCTTTAGATTTTGCTGCCATTACAGGATTGAGTTTCTCCAGTGAAATGATTTCTTTTGATGCGACATAAATTACTGCAGAAGAATATCATGATTTGCTTGGTTTCATGTTGGGGTTAAATAGTGGAAAGATTAAATATTCCAGCATCATTAGTCATTAAGATTGAGTTCTCTAAAAGGTGATGTAGAAGGGCAGATACGCTATGCTAGAGAGTTCTTTCTTCATCATTTGGGCTCTACGATTTTTACAGACTCTAACTCCATCACCTATTATATCGCACTTCAGGTGATTTCTGACTTGACAAGGGTCCCTATGTACAACTGGGGTGAAGCAGGCTTGTTGACCTTGTATTATGGGTTTAACATGATTTGTCAAGGGAAAGACTCTCCTAGTCTTATTACGGTAGTGGAGGTTACATTTTATAATTTTTAGCCCTTTTTATCTTTCATCATTTTTTGAGCCCTCTTTAATTGTTTTTCTCGCACAGGTTTGGGAATATTAGCTTAGTTTGGCTCCTCCTCTAGGAGTCAAGGAAGGGTATCTGCATAGCCGTGATTTTCCTCATCTTGGTTCCTAGTTTAGGAATAGGATTTCTGAAGAGGGTGCCCATAGTTTGTCGAGGCTCAGAGACCACCTTCGATCACTCATCCGAGGATAGGTAAATAGGAAAAATTAATTTTGATGATCTATTTTTTTATTTACCTACCTTTATTTTTTGCCTTCTTAGGTTGACATCACTTGGTGGGGGGAGTAAAGCAAGTGAGATTGGCCTTGAACTGGAGTAATGAAAGAGGCTGAGCCCTCACTACGGAGGAGAATGATATTGGTGGGTCCCGTCGATTCTTGTTGGTACCTAAGAGAACGGGTGTTTGAATGGCATCTAGGTCCCACTTCACATGGCATTCCCTTTGATATTCCTAGGAGCATGTTCTCATATAGTATGATCCCTGAGGCCGATTGGTTAAAATACTGCATTGGTAAAGATTTTTTATCCTATATACAATCAACTGATCAAGAAGCAGATGCATATTCTGAGTATTTTAGAACTCATTTGCTTCTAATGGACATAGGTTTAGATGATCCACTAGCAGATCCTATCTAAGAAGTTGGCACAGAGAGAGATGGAAGTGATAGTTGTCCTTCTCGTTATGTTGAATTTCCTCTGTGGTCGTCTTACTTTCATTGCTGAAAGAGGAGGGCCATTCTCGACCCGACTTCTAGTGTGTTTGGTATAAGGCCTATAGGAAGGAGTCCTCCTCCATCTGTGGTGCTGCCTAGCACGTCTCATCCCTTTTTCTCCTATGGGTCAACTAAGCATAATACAGGGCACTCCAAAGATCTCAACCCACCCCTTTTTCACATATTATCAAGTTGGTAAGCTTCCTACCATGGAAAGGGTTTTGCCTATGGGTGGTGTCATTGCTCGTAATCCTCCTAATACTACTCATGTAAGTTCTCTCTATCATTGAATTCTTCCTCTACTCTCTCTTTTTTAATTGAGGGTTCGCATCATGTTCCTTAGGAGATGTATCAAGAGCTTTATCAGCTTGTCTCAAGTGCTGCTAGGCAGTTAACCACTCTTTCTAGCAAACTTTCATTATGTACCTAGAATAGGAAATCTCAAAGTTAGTTGATGTATGGTTTATTCATTGTTCTTACTTTTATTATGTTTTTTAGGGGATCATCACAGCTCGTGATATCACAATTGTTCATTTAGAGGTTCGATTAATTCCTTGAAATGTATAAATATTGCCATGTATATAAAAATACACATGTTGATGTGATGTTTCATTTTTTAGTTTTATAAAATGAGATCAGATTACTAAAAGAGAAGCTGGGGATCAATTAAGATGAATTTCAGAACCAAATTTCAGAGCTACAGAAGACAGTGAAAGACTTTAGGAGAGACATAAAGCATTATCAGAGGCGCCTTGATGAGATTCCTTTTTCACTTGCAGTGCCTACCCCATCATCGGAGGAGTGTGATAATTCTCATGATATTGATGGCTCGGACCAAAATTTGGAAGATGCGACAAGCTTCGACAGTGACAGAGAAGAACATGGTCCTGGGGGTGTCAGTTTTAGTGGTGAGAATATATCTAGTGGTCCTGTCATTCCTTCAACAGAGGAGGGAGCAGCAGTCCCCTTAGATCATGAGGGAAGTGTTGATCATTTTAGCCACCATACTCAGGGGCTGACTCCTTTATTACATGCCTTCTCACCAATTTCACTCTCATGGGTTCCAGTTCTGACGTGCCTCATGTTCAAGGTCGACCACCTGACACTACTACAGTCATTCTTGAACCTACTCCCCCTGTCATAGTGGCTCCTACTGAGTTCACAACATCAACAAGCGTAGACACCATTCCTGGTGAGTCACTATCCTCCAATCCTGGTGAGTCAGGATCCTCCAATCAGGATAAATAAGATCCCCCTTCTTCTTTTCCTCTTTTTTTTAATTATTGAATTTGTGATTTCCTAGCTCATATAATTATTGAACTCGTTATTAATAATGTCGAATTCAATATTCTTTTTGACTGTCAAACTAATATCATAGAATTATTGATGAGTTCATTATTTTCCACTGCCCAAAGAATGTTGAACTCGATAATTTCCATCATATAGCTTCTATAAGAATGCCCTTCTCTGCTCTTTCAATCATTCCACCTTAGCCTTTCCCATTCTCCTACCTTTGTTTATTTTCTTATTACCATGGCTAATACCTCTTTGACCTGGATGTTAGGCCTCTTCTCATGGTTAAGTAGCCAATATTGGGATCAACTTTCTTAGTCTCACCTTGAGTCTTTAAGGCGTTTTTAGAATATATACATAAGTTCTTCTTTTCTTTATGTTGCTGCTAGTTTTTGGAACATCAACAATCGAGTTTTTGATTTTCCTTGATTTGAGATATGCCCTCTAATGGAGGAATTTGCAGTTATCCTTTACTATCCTTTTGATTCTCCCAATCACATCATTTTTCCTGCCATATTTGTTTCTCCTATCAGGCTCATGCAGTTACTCTTTAACTTGACCGAAGAGGAAGCTCATCAACTAGTCAGAGGTAATAACATCCCTTTGATTCCCCTCATTCAGTATTGTTCATCTCATATTTCATTAACCATATCCTGGAGCAGGCTATTTTGTCTATGCCTTTTGGACAATTCTTGTTGGTATCACCCGATGGGAGTATAGATATCAGAATTCTGCCTATAGTAGATGAAATGGAAGTTGGTCACTCAGTCATTCCCCTAGTTCTGGTTGAAACTTGGATTGGTCTAGATGAATTATGTTCTGGTTCTCAAAGCTTTTGAGGTAGCCCGCTTCTTCTTCAAATTTGGCTATTGGAAAGATTATACTTGCTGTCACCCCCAATAGTGGCCCCATCAAGATACTTGCCTCGTCACCACACTTCTCGGTGAGTTTTGCAAGTCACTGACCTTCAGGAGGATTGGTCTTTATGGTTTCAATCCAGGCATGTTGATGACGTCAATTGGCAGGTACTTTGGTGGAGGATCAACCATGTTTTCATTCGAACCCATCTCCCTAATATTGCCTTAGTAGGTCTTAGGAGAGGAACTTACTACATTCTAGGTCACTTAGCTCGTCAATATGCCATGCAAGTTACTTACCCCAGGCTAGCCCCTAATTTTGAATTCCCCATTTTGCCTGAACAAATGCTAGATCAACTTCGAGCAGGGTGGTTTTGAAAGGCTTGATTATCTTATCACATATTGTCGAATTTTATCTTATAATGTTGCATCTTTCTATTTATTTGTTGTGATGTTTTCAATTTTATTTGTACTTGTCATCATTTTTCTAGTATTTATGGATGTTTCTTGATAAAAATGGATTTGTTCATTGTGAGCAAATATAATAATTTATTTCATATGAAATCTAACATGATTAAACATTTGGAACAATTAAGGAACTTGTTGAATCTTAGAAATAAAAAAGCTTTAGCTTATCGAGATTCATAGGTTCAGAGAATTCATTCCTATTCCATGTATGACCACTTGACTGCACCTTTCCTCAATTTTTTTAACCATATATGGATCTTCCTAGTTTGGTTTAAATTTTCCCCTAGGGTCAGGGACATTGGGTCTACACTATTTCAATAATAAGTCCCCGACTTTTATTCTCCTTTCCTTTACATTTTTATTAAAAGATCATGCAATCCTCCTCTGGTATTATTGATTATGATATAATACTTGTAATCTCTTTTCATTGAGCTGGGCCAACTATTCATACTTCACTCTTACCCATTCTTCTTTTAGCAATTCTAACTCTACTATGATCCTCAATGACTTTATTTCCATCTCCATTGGTAGGACTGCCTCCATCCCGTAGACTAAGGAATATGGTTGTGCCAATAGGCGTCCTAATTCCTATTCTATACCCCCACAATGTATAAGGTAGTATCTTTGCCCAATCTCGATAGGTCCTTACCATTTTGGCAAGGATGGTTTTGATAGTCTTATTTGTTGCTTCTACTGCTCCATTAGCCTGAGGTTTGTACGACGAGGATTTGTGATGTTTCACATTATACTTTTTCAAGAAAGCCCAAACTTCTCCTTGAAACTGTACCCCACTATCAAACATTGATGAGGAATGTTGTATCTACAAAAGAGATTCTTCTCTATAAACCGAGCCATTTGCCTCGTGCCTAGTTTTTTGAAACACTCTGCTTTTATCCATTTAGAAAAAGTAGTCTACTGCAACTACTATGTACATGTGCCCATTTGATGCAGTCGGATGTATCTCACCAATGATGTCTATTCCCTATGCTAAGAATGGCCAGGGTGATGCCAAAACTTGCAATTCAACTGGTGGGAGGTGATCACAATTGCCGTGGACTTGACATTTCTCACACCATTTTACAAAGTCCACACAATCCCTTTCCATGGTTAGCCAATAATATCCTTGCCTTATTATCTTCTTCTCTAACATATTCCCACTCATGTGAGGCCTACATGTCCCTCCATGAATCTCAGACATAACCTTCTCTGATTCTTCCTTTCTCAAGCATCTGAGGTGAATACTATCTGGCCATCTCCTATATAGTACTCCTCCGACCGTTAAATACTGCACATCCCTCCTCCTTATCGCCCTCCTTTCTTCTTTGTTTGATTCCTCAGGGTAGACCTGTCCTTTAAGGAACTGGAGTTACCAATTTTCTTGATCAGTTCCCACTACCGTAACTGCCTTATAAGAATAACATGGTTGGGAAGAACTTAACAATATTAAAAGCTTGAAAAAGAGATTGACTGGATAATCCCAGATTGATACCAAAGTTATGAGTGCGTCATCCAACAAATTTTCTTCTCTTGGTTTGTGGATGAAGATGCAATGGTTGAAATTCCCCATAAGACCATTCAAGTATTCTAGGTACAACCTCAATTTTTCTTCCTTCAGCTCATATTCTCCTAGTGCTTGCTGGACCAATAGAGAATCTCTAACAATTTGTACCCTTTTCACACCTATCAAGATCAAAGTTTTTAATCCAAAGATGTAAGCTTCATACTCATCTATATTATTAGTGATCTTGAAAATCAATCTTTTCACTAAAGAGATGATCTCATACTTAGGTGCTTTAAGGATGACACCTAGGTTGGCTCCCCTCTTATTCATGGCTCCATCAAAATACATTACCCATTCTTGTACTTTCAGTGCCCGTAAATCTTCATCTGAAAACTCTACACATATGTCATCTTCTCCCAATAAAGGGTTTTGTGCCAAGAATTCAGTTACAGCTCTCCCTTTAATAGTCTTCCTGGTTACATATTTAACATTAAATTCATCCAGCAGTATCATCCATCTCCCATATTTTCCAATTAATGATTGAACACCATGTAGGTATTTGACTGGGTCGATCTTAGAAACTACTTGAACCTTATAGGAGTGGAAATAGTGCCTCAATTTTCGAGATGCCTAGACAACCGCCGAACAAGTCTTTTCAACTACAATATACTTTGCTTCATATGGCAGTAATTTGTGACTCAAATATTAAAATCGCAAAGTCTACCCATATCCTCTTGCTTGTGCTATCATGATCCCAATCGACTCATATTCAATGGCCAAGTATAAGACAAACACCTCATTTGGTTGTGGGGCTTTCAAAATAGGTAGGTTGAGCAAATATTCTTTAATCTTGTCGAAAGATTTTTGGAAATCCTTTGTTTAGACAATCGGTTGGTTCTCTTTTAGCAACTGGAATATGGGTTTTCACATTGATGTTAATCAAGCAATGAATCGGCTGACATATTGAAGCTTTCCTATGAACCCTTTTACTTCATTTTTTATCTTTCAAACTGGCATTTCTCGAATAGCTTTCACTTTATCTGGATCGATCTCTATTCCTCTTGAGCTAATCACATGGCCTAACATCTTTCCTGAAGTCGCCCCAAATACACACTTCTTTGGATTTAGTCTCAGATTGTACTTCAAAGCCCTCTCAAAGAATTTCTCTAAGTTTTGCAAATACTACTTTCGGGTTTCTAAATTCACCATCATATCATCCACATAAACCTCTACTTTCTTGTGAATCATGTCATGGAACAAGGCAATCACCATTCGTTGATATGTCGCCCAACATTCTTTAGTCCAAATGACATCACTTTGTAACAATATATTCCCCATTTTGTAATGAAGTCACCCCAAATACATATGGCCTAACATCTATCCTGAAGTCACCCCAAATACACACTTCTTTGGATTCAGTCTTAGATTGCACTTCAAGGCCCTCTCAAAGAATTCTCTAAGTTCTGCAAATGCTACTTTTAGGTTTCTGAATTCACCATCATGTCATCCACATAAACCTCTACTTCCTTGTGAATCATGTTATGGAATAAGGCAATCGCCATTCATTGATATGTCACCCCAGCGTTCTTTAGTCTGAATGACATCACTTTGTAATAGTATATTCCCCATTTTGTAATGAAGGCAGTTTTGGTCTAATCTTCTTTTACCATCATGATATGATTATACCCGGAGAACCCATCTATGAATGAGTGCATGACACTGGAAGCAGTGCTATTGACCAGGACATCTATGTGAGATAATGGAAAATCATCCTTTGGAGAAGCTTTATTCAAACCCATGCAGTCGACACACATTCTTACTCTCTAATCTTTTTTAGGTACTGGTGCTATATTAGCAATCCATGTGGGATAGTTAACTACATCTAAGAATCCTCCCTAGATTTGTTTCCCTACTTATTCATTTACTTGGGTGGCCCACTTCAGTCTTAATCTCTTGAACTTCTGCTTGACTGGCTTTATATGAGCAAAAGTGAGGCTCTTGTGCTTTGCTATATGTCAATCGATACCTGGCATATCCTCGTATGACCATGCAAATACTTTCACGTATTTCCTGAGAATTCTTTCGAACCCTTGTACTTCTGAGGAGGTTAATTCTGCTGCTATATTTATTTTTCCTGTATCTTTTATTATTCCAAGGTCTAATGATGTAGTTTACGTAGAATTAATATTAAATATGCTTGCTAAGTCATAAGAATAAACTGATCCTTCAAAAACATCACACAAGTAAGTAAAATCAAACTTTATTAAATCAGTTTTAGAAACAAAAACATCATCCTCAGTAAATAAATCAGACAGAAGAAAGACATCATCATTATCCAAATGGAAATTAAGGATATCCTCGAATTGGTCTTTTACCATCTTGTAACTAAGTCCAAATTCACTGGCGATGTTGTAAGGTCCTGGGTTTGTTCATTGTCTGATTGCTTCTTGAGCACTTGAGCTACATCGGAGAAGATTTCTCATCCGAGTAGTTCTTTTCCCATTACTATGATAGGTTCTGGTCTTCCTTCAAATGGTTCTGGCTCAGAAGCTTTCACAAACCAGTGTTGCAGAGGCTTCTTCTCACCTTCCTCTTCTTTCTTAGAACTTTCTCCTTTATATCCCAGTCCTTCTTTGGTGAGCTGGCTTTTGAATTCGGGGAACTTTGTTACCCCAGTTCAAAATTTTCCCATACCAGTTCTGGGTACATACTCCATTTTTCTCTTGATGGATTTCACAGTAGGAGATGATACCATGCAATTTTCAAATAAATAGAGTACTAACCACCTCATTGATCTCGGTATCAATTGTGATCAGTGTTTCCCCTATCGTAAATCTGATCTTTTGGTGAAGTGTAGAGGGAACCGTTCCTAATGGGTGGAACCAAGGCCTTTCCAATAGCAAGAAAAAAGTGGTAGGTATATCAAGCACCACAAATTTAACCACTGATTCAGTTAGACCCACTATAACAACTATATAGAATGTCTTAAGTGCTTTTGGAATTATCATAAGCTCTGATCACCATTTTTGATGTAGTTTAATCAGCCACTGATCAAGATAACTTTGGCAACATCTTCCCTAGCTAGACATTAATGGTTGATCTATCATCCACCATTACATAATCCTTTCTCTTTCCTTGAATATTCACTTTGATGAATAACAAGCAAGTGTGGTTTCTACCATCTTCTGGGAGGTCCTTATCAGAGTAGGTGATGACACTTATTTTTTCTCCTAACAATACCTTCTTGCATTCTTTTATAGATAATACTTCAATCAATTCTTCTGGAGTAGCAAAAGATGAAATTTACATTTGTGACAAGACCTTTGCTAGTGCTTCTTAATGTTTAAAGGATGAAATCAGCAAGTCCTAGATGCTCACACTTGCTGGTGTTCTTTTCAATTGCTTTAGGATGGTTTAATCTTCTATTTTCATTCCTTCATCCTTCCCTTTGCTCACATATGGCTCCTTTATTCTCACTTCTTCTCTAGCATATGGCTTTCCTAATCTTGTGTTATTAATTTGAACTTCCTTGTCTATCTTTTCCAAAAAGGCTCCTCATTCAGAGTCATCATTCCTTGTACATCTACCATATCCCAAAAGTTCATCGTGCAAACTTCCATTCTCACATCTTAAAATGAAGCCATCACCATTTCCTTACTTAATCTAATTTCAATAAGGTATGTGGCAGGTAAGGGAGTGTTGTTGTATCTGGGTAAAGGGTTACTTTTAGCATTTGGCTTGGTAGGTTCAGGAATTTTTTTTACTGTTGATCAAGTTTTGGATTTCATGTTTTAAATGCATACAATGCTCAGTGTCATGTCCAGGCATTTGGTGAAATTGGCAAAAGGTATTTGGATCCTAGTTTAGTGGTAACTATTTTGGTAATGGCTTAGGTTCCAAAGGCATGAGGATTTTTTGGCTTTTTAAGTAGTTGAATACTTGAGATTGGGGTCTACCTAGGTCAGAGAATTATCTTTGATGGCTTTTGGATTAGAGGTTATGGATGGCTAGTTGGTCTTTCTCAGGTTTGTATACCGCATTTCCTCCTTTTTAGCTTCCTCAATTTGAATTCCCAGATCATATAAGTCTTGGAAACTCCTAATCAGTGCATAGTTCATTTTCTTTCTCAGTTTTGACCCTTTGATAACCAATCTAATTTGGTCCCTCTCTGAGGTCTATCTTGGACAAGGGCTGCCTTGCTTCTCCATCTCTTAATGTAATCTTCAAAGCTTTCATCCTGTTTTTGCCTTGATGCTTCTAGTTCAATTAAGGATAGGTCCATATTTGCATTGTATCCATACTACTTGATGAAGGATGTTCGGAGTAGCTTTCAGTTATTTTTTGGTGGTGAGATCGATCGACTTATACCATCATGTTGTATTTTTTAGTTAGAGATAAGTGGAATCACTTTAAGATTTGTTCATTAGTGGTTGGAGTGGTCTTCATTATAGTGATGTACTGACTTAGGTGAATCTTAGGGTCCCCTGTGCCATTAAACTTTGGGATATCGGGCATCTTGAGTTGGTGGCAGGATTTTTTCTTCCAAGAACATCTTGTCTAGCTCCGTCACTTCTTCTGTGGGTGCTTGATATTTTTTCTCCAAATTCTCCATTCTTTCAAATATCACCTTTTTAAACCCTAATGAAGCTTCCTTGGCTTTTGGCTTACCCCTGTCATATCCTCTTCCGAATCATCAAATATGTCATCATCATCCTCCTTAATTACCATCTTCCCCTTTTTCTTTATATTAGTAACTGATCTTTCTACAAGTTCGAAGGGTGCGAAAATGTTCTGGAGCATTTTCAGAACCAGGGCCATTGAGTTTTGATCCGAGCTACCTCAGAGCCTATCAATGCCTTGACTCTCTCTTCATCCATATTTCTGAGGTGGTTGGCGACAGACTCTATTGAGGTTGTAGTTTCTCTAGAAGTAGTCTCATCAATTGCTTCTACACTTATTATATCAAGGTCTGAAAACCAAAAAATGAATGAATGCATATGCTAAGAAAAATGTTTAAGAGGGCGTACCTAGAAGCTTCTTTCCTAGTTTCTAGCAGAACCTCACACTACCACACACACGAGTTCAATGGTGAGTCTCTTTTCCTAGGTTTTTTGGTTTATAGTTGTTACCATCAAGGGTAATTCCTGTGAAGATAAATCCTAAGACTCTCATTGAAACTTTCACTTTTGTATATCTATGTTTCATAGGAAATTACCTTAAGGGGATCCAAAGGCAGTTTCCTATAAAATCTTCAGAGCCATACTAAAAGGAAGTTTCACCTGTAAGGAAGTTTTTTTTATGGGTAACAAGTTTTACGCTTCTAATGATAAATCCATTGTTTCAACCATAAATGCTTTGGTATTCCTAAAGGAAAATTTCTAAGCTTCTTATATGTGTTTTAGTGCAGGGTAAATAAGTTTTAGGCTTCCTTAACAAGAATATACCTAGAGGTATGAGGTATGCGAGTGGTTATGTGGTGTCCATTTCCCATACCTTGAATGAAGTATATGGTATCCCTTTAACCACATAACACGGATAATTTAGGCATCCTAACTCATACACATAATGCAACTACTGTAGAATGCAACTATTTTCTAATTATCTAAATAAAAATTATTAATACATAAATCAACATAATCAACTTCTCATAATTCTCCAGTGAAGTTGCCACTGCGAGCACATGTAACGGTTCCCACCCATGCTTGAATGTGCTTTTAAAGCCTCAGCACTGCCAGGTTATTGATCTCGGGAATATGACATATGTGACTTGTGTGAAATGGAGTCACCACTTGGTAAGACCGGGAAATGATAAGGAGTAGCATTATCTTGATTCCTTTTTTGATAAATCCCTAGCCCTATTTAAACTTGAGTTTGGGAAGTTAGATAAATATGGGAACAACTTAGAAGACGATCCTTATTATTCACACATACCTGATTCAAAGAATCGGCCTCATCTATGATTCATGTATTAGTAAGGATTATTCAGGATATTGAATGTGAATCAACATATATATAAAATAAGTAACAAACGGAATAAACATAAGCATTTCAAAATGCACGTGATGCATGTTTGTACATAAAATTTCTACAAGTACACGGTGAGGTGGAAACATACTCTTTACAATAATATATCTACAAATTGAAATAATTATATTACAGGGCCTTACAAATCCTATACATTTTTCTAAAAGAGAAAATTACATCATTTTCTATAGACAATGAAACTAAAAGAGAAGATTCTGAATGTATGCTAGATGAATGCTCAATGTTATGGATTGAGTAAGCACAATAATAATAATAGAGCAATGGAAAATGAAAATAAAAGGAAGACAAAGAAAGAAAATGAGTTTTGGTAATATTAAACTTGATAATTATGAGGTTATCGAATTCAAGAATCACATGCAAGATCAGTCAACTGAATAAAACCAATTTATATAAAGTCAAGTGAGAATGTTGAATTTGATATTCTTTAGATTATTGATTTTAAGAATCTTCTCGTATAAGGACAACCTACAAGATACGTTAGCTGAGTAAAATGGATATATAAACAATTAAATGAGAATGCCGAATTCGATATTCAAGAAATGTCAAGTTCGTTAATATTTATAAGGCAGGATCGCAAAGAAATAAGAAGTACATGTAGATAAGCATTATAATCGATTTGAATAATTAAGGAATTAACAAATTTGAGAGTACCCTGCAAAAAGTATTAACTAATAACAACACAATGTTCATACTAAGAGTAGATGATGATTATCGAATTTGATACTCATGGGAATATCAAATTCAACAATTATCTGCCATCCCTAACAGAAGTGACCTATGTTTAAAAATTCAATACATAATTTGTATATATAAATGTGATAAGATCATAAATAAATCAATGATGGCAGACATATATGTGTGAGCGGGGACTTTCACCCCCATTTCCAGTGGAATGATTCTTGACACTTCGACACTAGTAGGCTCTGGACCTTAGAGAACATGAGCCTAAACCTAGAAAATTTTGAGTTGCCATCCGGACAGACCAAAAAGATAGAAAGGGGTGGATGACTAGATTCCTAAGGAATTTAAACCCTTACTTAGGTTTGAAAAGCTAGGTACGTATGGGGAAGGTGAGAAGCGACCCAGCACCCCCCATAAAACCTGATTCATTGGAATCGACCTCCTTTTCAGGTCTAAAAATTATTGAATGCTACATTATTATAATATTATTTATATTACATGCAACTTACAATAAATAAAATGAAAATAACCATATCATAAAATAAAGGAGCAAACAACAAAGTGGGCACCCATGCTAGATGGAAATATATCCTTACAAACATCCAAAATTTATAAAACTAAATAAAATAGGACACCCACAGAAAGGTGAAAATATGTCTCTTACAATAGTTGAAAGTCCATAAAATAAATTAAATTACACAAGTAAAATAAATAAGGCACCCACAAAGTGGAAATATACCTTTTACAAGTCTCTTAAAAATACAACCAATAAATAAATGTAATTATGACTCCACCATTCATAACAAAATAAATAATCCAAACATATAGTTTATCATCGCATAAACAATAATAAATTAGGATTTAATCAAAGGAAATTATAGTTGATCATAAAAATTGCAATTCACAAGTGATTTTAATATTAACCCTTAATGAAATATAGTGCGCAATGCACATGGCGGTCCATCTTACAAGATCAAGATAAGTTAAAATGGATATGCAATGTTATAAAATAAAATAAAATGATAATTTGCCAAATTGAACAAACTCAGGTTCTAGAAATCATACCTGCATTGTAGATTCCACCAAACGGTTATATTGAACCAAACCTTAATGATTGGACTAGCACAAACCTCTGTAAAATTCATCTTAGGGTTCTGCCTTGATGAATCTGTAGTGGCTTGGATCAATTGTCTTGGCTGAGATAAATGATTTGAAGATTACTTGTTATGTTCATAAGCATTTGCTACTGTCTCTCCTTTTTTATTGCTCTTTGTCTCTCTGATTATTAATTGTTGCTATCATGTTTTCTATTTCTGTGATTTTTCTTTGCTAATTTTAGCTCCTTTTAATTGCTTATGGCTGAGTCCTTTTTTCTTTAATTGATGCTGGTTTGATAATTATGGTTGCCTCCTCTTTTTTGCTTATCACCTTTTGTATTTATAAGCAAGGATTTGAGCAACCTTGGCTTATTAATCCTTGCCCAATCCAACACTTTAGCTTATCCATGTCTTATTAGAATTCAAGTGCAATTAAAACTTAATATGGCTATAATTAAGAACTCATGGCGAATTGGATGAGCCAATTCATCATGATCTTGCATTTTGGTATTGGTCCTACTTAGTTTTGGCTTTCATGATTGGACCTGACCTGATTTAGATTTTTTAAAATTGGTCTGGATCAAGTTTAAGCTTTTAAAATTGGACTAGATCAGGTTTGGTCTCTTTTAATTAGGACTCAACTTGTTTAGGACCAAAAGTAGGGGTTTACAATATGTGTGGGAGCTTAACAATTGAATTCAATAATTATGGAACAATCCTGCAAAAGAGGTTAGTGGAAGAAAGCCTAACATATATACTAAGCTTTGAATCAAAGTATCGAATTCAATATTAAAGTGTATATCGAATTCGATAATCATTTGCCATTTTTGGCAGAAACGGCATGTACCTGTAGATTTCTCATAGAAAATGTCTTAAAAGCCATTTTCTAATTTTAAAGTTCTAGTCCTTGGTCCAGTAAAGTTAGATATAGTCCTCATGGACTAGTTTCATCATTTATAGGTCATGTATTCAAATATTTGACCGGGAGTTAATGGATTTGAGTTCTTGAATGAGTGTTTTTGGTTCTTTTAGAGTTTAATGAATCTGTTTATGAATGGGCAGTGTAAGAGAGATGAAATGATGCAATATAAACATAAACTATGATATTAAATGGTGTAAAATTGAGGATTAACACTAGAAACTTAAGAAACTCACAGCCAATGGATGAACATATCAGCCAACTTCCTAGAGTTGCAGAATGTTCTTAACTTTTATTTTGAATGATTGAACTTTGCTGGATTATTCTTCTTTTATAGGTGAAATACAAGATAAAAAGGGTCATAAAATGATAATATTCCTTTTTCTTTTGGGTATCCCACAAAGAAAGAATATTATCTTTGCTAGAAAAAGAAAAGCTTTCTACCAAAAGTCTCTGAAAAAAAGGTCCCTCTAAGTGGAGCTGGAAGCTCCCTTTTATAGGCAATGAGTGAGAACTATATACCTTAATTATTGAGTTTGGAGGCACAAAATTACCGAACTCGATAGTTTTTGAGAATCATCAAACCTGCTCCTTGGCTGCCTGCTCAACATTCCCTAATAATTTTTGAGTTCGATACTAAAATTATCGAACACGACAATAATAATCAGGGTGGCAGATTTCAGTGTCTACATGCATGAAGCTTTACAAAACCTTGAACATTTAGACTAGTTTATAAAATTTTATAATATACATAACCATAATGTATTACAACAAAATATATTTACATGTTATGCAATGAAACCCCAGTTGGACAGGTCTTGTGGCAAATGACTTTAACTTCAATATTAGCCTAATCTTACACTTGATCTGATCTGCCACGGCTTTCATTATCTAACTTGTCATCTGCATGATACAAACTAATTATGCTGAGTTAGAATCTTAATGGTATATACTTTGATAATAATAAAATAATTTAAAAACAAAATACTTTCTTTATGGCATAATATACATTTTCTTCAACTTAAAATGTAATGCTCAATTAAATAATTTGTTGAATTTTAATTATATAACACATCATATCAACACACATTGGGCCCAATAAATTTCTACATAATATTTAGGTTCTAGAAAGAATGATTTGGCCTATCACGACCTAAAAGTTCGATACTATTGACAAAGAGTCATATATCACGTAAAGGATGTCCCCTTCCGACATCGAAGACAAAGAGTCATATATCACTTGAAGGTCATCTTCTTAACAAAGAAGTGCCCGACACCAGTGTGCCTTGCTCAAAGGTGTAATATCTCGCTCTAAAGCGTATAAAATGTCATGACATATCATTGGCATGCCAACTCAATTATACCAAAATTAACATTTTGGAACAAATAATTGTGCAGGGCCAATAATCACACAATGTCATATCACATTCATATTCTCATCTTAAGTCATCTTTTTTCCACAATTTTCACATTTTATCACATTCCATAACCATTTTTACATTGTACATTACATTACATATCAATAATGTGCTTCATCCAAGACATGAACAATCACCATATTACAATGGTTTAATGCTCAATGCAACATTCACATCGTATTTATGAAACAATACATAGGTTATATGAATAACTTCATTTTTAAGCACAACAACAAACCTTTACAATATTAATGTGATTATGTTAAATATGGATATTTAAAATATAAGCTATCAAAGTATATACTAACCTCCTTTTGCTCCAAAATTACTTTCCAAGCTTTGCTTTCAAGAAATCCAAAACTTCTTCACTTGAGTTACTTTGGCCTAAAAACTCCTAATCCAAACAACAAATAAAAATTTTCAATTAAAAACTGTTAGCCAAATGATCTCAATTTTGATCCTTGACAACTCAAATTGAATGACTTATTTAACATGTGTTTAAAGAACCTTGTTGCAGGATTAGGTTGCTTCAAATAAGTTGAACAGGACACATTTAGCGGTTGCACAGACCATGGAGATGATCGCCCCATTGAATTGAAGGATGAAACCATATCACAGTAGGGTTCACGGTCAGAAACACGACCTCAGACATGACCGCACATCAACATGAGCGACCGTCCAAAAACAAGGATGACCGCAACAGAAGAAACCTAAATCATCCAAATTCCAATAAGGTTCGCAATGATAAGAGCGGTGAAGAATACAGTCTCGCTTACTGTTGTAGTAACCGCCCTTTAGACTCCTCGACCACTCTGTTAATTCAAGAGAAAACTACTCAAACTGACAGTAGTGTTTGCGTTCTCAGGTGCGTCCAGAATTTCGACGCGAGTCTCTCAATTCGACCGCGAACTGGCACCTAGGGCGACAGCGAAATTCATATTTAGGCAAAATTTTATTTTGCCTAGTTAAAGAATGCCACGTGTGATGACCATTATAAACCCACTTCAGCATTCAAAAAGGGTGACCGCACCTGGCTTATGCGTGACCGTCCCGACAACCACAACATGGGCAAGATTCCAGCAGCAGAGCACTTAAATTCGATCGTTGAAGCAAATTTGAATGCAGCGACCGTCCCTTATCCAAGGGCGACCTCGTATGACACTCTCTTCACTTCTTTTCTCTTTCCATTAAACATACACAATAAATCTAAATATAACAATAATGATTCCAAAACTTTTAGGGTGTAATTTGGGATATTACATGGGATCACTTCAAATCTCTATTATTTCAATGCCCTCATCATTATTATCCACAATAATTGCTCAATCATTTTTTCTATGATGGGCTAATCAACAATGTCAGAACACAGTGGATAATGCTACAGGAGGGGCAATGGGTGAGAAAACAGCAGCTCAAACAGTTGCATTATTTGAAATGTTGGAAGCCAATTCTCAACAAAAGAGCATTGGAGAAAAGAGGAGAGGGGCATATGAGTTGAATGCAAACTCAAAAATGACAAGGCAAATTGCCGAGTTGACTAGGCAAGTTAAATTGTTGAATTCTAGAGGAAACTTGCCGGGGTCAAGCCAAGAATCATGTGCATCATGTGGTGTGGTAGGCCACAATGCAAATGTATGTCCTTCAAACTTTGACCAATTCTAAGGAGAGCAAGAACAAGCTTTTGCTTTTGAAAGGTTCCAATAAAGGGGAAGGAATGACCCGTACTCAAATTCTTATAATCTCAATTGGAGAAATCATCTAATTTGCATGGAAGAACCAACAACAAATTCCACCTCAACATTCATTCCAACCTTATCAAAGGGGACCCCAATTCCAAGGGTAAGGTTCAAATCATGAGCAAGTCAAGAAACCTTCACTTGAAGACAATTTGAATGCTTTCATTCAAATAAGCACTCAAAATCAAGAGGCGAACAACAAATGATTCGACTCTTTGGAAGCCTCACTTAAGAAGGTTGAGACGCAAGTGGGTCAATTGGCTAATCAAGCACAAACTAATTAAAAAGAAAAATTTCCAAGCCAACTGGAGCGAGCCAAAGCAATCACAGTCCTAAGAAGTGGTAATGTACTTGATAACAAAATTGGTGATAATAATATTAATGATTCTTTGGATGCAGGAACAATGGAAGAAGATGGCAAGGAAATACAAGGAGGCAAAGCTCAACCAATTATGCTTAAGAAAGTTAGTGAGGAGGCATCAGTGGCACCAAAGCTACACAAATCTCCAAATCCATATAGACCGCCAATTCCTTTTTCACGCAGGTTAAAAAATGAGAAGCACGATAAGCAATTTATTGAAATTTATAATATACTCTCAAAGGTAAGTATTAACCTTCCCTTACTTGAGGTGATTAAAAATATGCCATCATATGCCAAATTTTTTAAGGAGCTTAACATAAAAAAGAAAAAAATATGAGTTGAATGAGAAGGTGATAGTCTCGGAAGTAACAAGTGATGTTTTACAACATAGGTTACCTCCAAAACTAAAGGATCCTAGAAGCTTTATAGTTAGTATCTCAATGGGGAATGGGAAAGAAACTATTGGTATGTGTGACTTAGGTGCAAGTATAAATTTGATGCAATACTCTATTTACTTGAAATTAGAGCTAGGGGAACTTAAACCAACTAAAATGGTTTTGCAACTCGCGGGTAGAACTCTTCGATACCCTACGGGAATCATAAAAGATGTTCTGGTTAATGTAGGTGGTTTAATTATACCCGTTGATTTCATTATCTTAGATATGGGAAAAGAAATTCCTAGAGATTTTGAACAAATAATTTTGTTAGAGAGACCTTTTATGGCCACAACTAACACATTAATTGATGTTAAAAATGGAAAATTGACCATGATTGTTTTAGATCAAATTGTAGAATTTTTAATTTTTAACACTTTTCCTACTCTCACTACTGCTTTATATGAGGACTGCTCTTTCATTGATTTTACTAATAATGTTGTTGAAGAAGTTTTCTTGTAGGAGAGTGGTGAAGACAAATTTGAAAAGGCTTTAAATTTGGAGGAAGAAGTTGAAGGTTCAAATGAGGAGATTCAACCAAAGGGGGTTGAACTTAAAGAACTTTCAAAGCACTTAAAGCATGTTTTTCTGGGGGAAAATAACTCACAACCAGGGATCATTTATGCTACTCTTGGTAATGAGAATGAAGATAAACTTGTGAGGATGTTGAAAAAATTTAAGAGAGCTATTGGTTAGGGAGGGGCTTAAGTGATATCAAGGGTATTAGTCCCTCTATGTGCATGTATAAGATAGTTCTAGAGGAAGGGGCTAAACCGGTGAGAGAGGCTCAAAGGAGACTTAACCCTAATATGAGCGAAGTAGTGAAGAAGGAGGTACTTAAATTGCTTGATGAAGGTGTAATCTACCCCATTACTAATAGAGAATGGGTTAGTCCCATTCACATAGTGACAAAGAAAGTAAGTTTGACTGTGGTCTAGAATGAGAAAGGAGAGTTGGTACCTACTCGAACACAAACCGGGTGGCGAATGTGCATAGATTATAGGAAATTAAATAATGTCTCCAAGAAAGTTCACTTTCCTTTACCATTTATTGATCAAATGCTTTATAGGTTATCTGAACACGCTTTTTACTGTTTTCTTGATGGTATTTCAGGTTACTACCAAGTCTCGATAGCACCAGAAGATCAACCAAAAGACAACCTTTACTTGTCCCTTTGGGACATTTGCCTTTCGGAGGATGCCATTCGGACTATGCAATGCACCAGGTACATTTCAAAGATGTATGCTTTCGAATTTTTTTTTGATATGCTAGACAAATGCATTGAGGTGTTTATGGATGACTTCTCTGTTTTTGGTAATTCGTTTGATGATTGTTTGCAAAAATTGACTCTCGTGCTTGAAAGATGTATTGAATGTAATCTTACCTTGAGTTGGGAAAAGAGTCATTTCATGGTTGATCATGGGATTGTTTTGGGTCATGTCATTTCTCACAAAGGGATTGAGGTAGACAAGGCTAAGGTTAAATTAATCATGAATCTACCTCCACCCACAACTGTTAAGGGGGTTAGAAGCTTTTTGGGACATGCTAGATTTTATAGGAGGTTTATAAAATATTTCTCAAAAATTTCATGTCCTTTGTGTCATTTGCTAGGAAAAGATGTTCCATTTGTTTTTTATGACAAGTGCTTAGAAGCTTTTGAAATTTTGAAAGAAAAATTAACTTTCGATTCTATAATTGTTGCCCCAAATTGGGCTTTGCCATTTGAAATCATGTGTGATGCATCTAATTATGCCATTGGAGTTGTTTTGGGCCAAAAAGTGAATACATTGATGTGTGTAATTTATTATGCAAGTTTATCTTTAAATGATGAACAAGTGAATTATACAACCATTGAAAGGGAAATGTTAGTTGTGGTTTTTGCACTAGATAAATTCATATCTTACTTGATAGGTTTTAAAGTCATAGTATTTTCGGGCCATATGGCCTTGAAATACCTATTGACCAAACCACAAGCTAAATCCAGGCTCATTAGGTGGATATTGATGCAGAAAGAATTCGATGTTGAAATCAAAGATCGGAAGGGAAGTGAGAATGGAGTAGCCGACCATCTCTCTATATTTAACTCTCACGATAATGATGCAGAAATTCCTTGTGAAAATGCTTTTGAAAAACTCCCGGATGAACACTTGTTTGCTTTAACTCAAGCACCTTGGTATGCAGATATTGCTAACTATCTCTCTTGTAGTATTGTGAGAAAGGATTTGAATTTTCTGGTAAAGAAGAGGTTCCTGCATTCATGTAAGTACTATTTTTGGGATGAGCCATATTTGTTTAGAATTTGCAGGGATGAAATTATAAGAAGATGTGTACCAGAGGAAGAACAAAAATAAGTGTTTTTAATTTTGCCACAACATGTATTGTGGAGGGCATTTTGGAGGAAAGAAGATCGCTGAAAAAATTCTTCAAAGAGATTTGTATTGGCTTACTCTTTTTAAGGATGCTCATAATTTATGTACATATGATAAATGCCAAAGAGTAGGAAATATTAGCAAAAGGAATGAAATGCCCCTCAATGTGTTTATTGTGGTTGAAATTTTTGATGTATAGGGGATAGACTTCATGGGGCCATTTCACAAGTCATTTGGTTTTGAATATATTCTTCTTGCAGTGGATTATATGTCTAAGTGGGTGGAGGCTATCCCCACTAGGACTAACGATGCTAAAGTTGTTTTGAAATTTTTGAAGGAAAATATTTTGGGCAGGTTCGAAACCCCAATGGCAATAGTAAGTGATGGAGGAAGCCACTTTTGCAACAAATGGTTCGAGAAGTTAATGACCAAGATGGGCATCTGACACAAAGTGGCAACTAAATACCACTCTCAAACATCCGAATAAGTCGAGATCTCCAACAAGTAAATTAAAGGGATCTTGGAAAAGACGGTGAACACAATAAGAAAGGATTGGTCAATCCGACTCCCAGAGGCATTATGGGCTTATAGAACTACTTTCAAAACACCATTGGGAATGAGTCCATATAGGTTGTACTTTGGCAAGGCTTGCCACCTACTAGTGAAATTGGAGCATAAAGCCTATTGGGCAATAAAGACCACAAATATAGACTTAGAAGGAGCAAGGGAGCAAAGAATGTTGTAAATTTTTGAGCTTGATGAGCTTAGAAATGAGGCCTATGAGAGTTTAAGAATCTATAAGAAAGGGGAAAAAGTTATGCATGACAGGATGATCTTTCGAAGAACTTTCGAACCGGGAATGAATGTCCTCCTATACAATTCCAGAATGCGATTGTTTCCCAGAAAATTGAAGTCCCATTGGAGTGGACCTGTAATACCCCGATTTTTTATGTACTTTGGAATAGTAGTTGTGAGAGAATATGTCGGTGAAATATGTAAAGAAGATATTATAAGAGATAGATATATATGAAGGATGATATATATATATATTGTAATTGAAAAACATGGGAAATATAAATACAATATATAAGACATATACATATACCAACATATACACAACATATACATGATGTATATATTGGTGTAGGAAAAGTAAATTGTAAAATAAATAATTAATAATAATAATGATAATAATGACAAGAGAAAAAGAAGAAAAGAAAGTCAAAGGATGGATCAATATTTGTGGAGGAGAATTTTTAGGGGTATTTAATTATATTATTATATATATATAAGATAAGGATAAGGATGAGAGTTTGACAAGAGAAGACTTTCTTTCTTTCTTTCTTTCTTTCTTTCTTCTTCTTCTTCTTCTTCTTGAATGTGGGAGAGAGAGAGAGTGAGTGAGAGAGAGAGAGAAGAGTATGATTTTGTTCACATACACATCAAATTCGACTTTAAGTGTTCATTTCCTTGTGTTGATTTCTATAGATTGAGTTTATATTTGATATGGTTAGTGTGTGAAGGTGATGATAATGAAAGATTGAAGTATATATATATATGTTGAATTGGTGTTTAGATGATGAAAATATGGTTATTTGTGAGGATGATAATGAATTGTTGAAATTGTTTAGCAAGGGTTTAGTATAAATGAGTTGGGAAAATTGAGTAATTGATACATGGATGATGAATATAATGATTATTATTATGATATATTGAAGTTATATAAGTGTTGAATTGATAAGTGATTTATGAATATAAACCAAGATGTTGATTAAGGGTGTTGTAGTATGGATTTTGGAGTGATTGTGTTTACATGGATGGGAGTTCAAAATGCATAATTTTTTCCTGACACGGCCATGTCATTAGGCGTGTTAACAGTGCCGAGTTTAACGTTTGTGACAGACTATTAACACGGCCATGTCATTGGACGTGTCATAGCTACTGAGAGATAAAGTAATTGACACGGCCATGAACACGCCCGTGTTGTTGGGTGTGTCAATGTTTCTGTGAGGCAGAATGAATGACACGTCCAGTGACACGCCCAGTGACACGCCCGTGTTGCTGAGCGTGTCAAAGCTTCTGTGTTGTTGGTTTAGGGCACGATCAGGGACACTCCCGTGTTGTTGAGCTTGTCATGTGTAGAGTTTGCCCTAGTTAGTTCTTATTTTTATTTTCTTATGTGCATTACTAATTGAGTAAGTATAATGACCTTTGGATTAGGTTTTGAAGAGATTTGAGTTGCCTTAATCCAAATGTTAAAGGATTCTTGGAAGAGGAGTTTGGAATTGGTGTGAGTTGCTCTTAGTGGTAAGTACAAACCCTATATGATTGTATATATTTGCATGCCTTTGGGACTTAACACATTTGGTTGAAAAATGTGTTAAGTTATTTATTATATTCTTGATGCTTGAGAATGATGCTATGATTTGCATAATGTGAAAGATATAATGATCATTCAAAATGTATGTACAATGCAATTGGTTATGTATACCCTAATGATGAGATGTGAAGCCATTGTTGTTAGCTATAATGATGTAAATGAAATATTGAGGCATGGTTGCCTAGATGATTATGAGAAAATAAGAATGGAATTGATAATGAAATAATAAAAGAATTGTGTGCCTAATGTGTTATTCAATTTTCAGAGTTTTGTTGTTAGTGGCATGCCTAAAAGTAACAATCCCTTGAAGCTGGGTTGGGCTTGGTCCTTGAAGCCAAGTTGGGTTGAAGTTTAGCATGCATAACTCCCCTTGAAGCTTGGTTGGGCCTAGTCCTTAAAGCCTAGTTGGGATGTTACATATGAGATGTTTCTCATTGTGATAATGATTCGCCTACGGGCTTGATAAATGTGATTATTGAACTAAAATAGTAGCTCTGGAAGTTGAATGACATATTAGTTTCTTTGGGCCCATGCTTGTCTTTACTTTAATGTGAATTATGGAATAAGATATAATGTTATGAAATATATGATAATTATGGAATGAGATGATTACAATACATAAGCAAATTACTGAAAATGAATTTCGCTTGAGAAACTATGTTGAATGATGAGATTATAAAAATACAATATGATGTGTAATATGTATATGGGTGTGGAAATTATGAGTATTATTTCATGAATGTTCTGATAAGTCATTGAATTGTTGTTTGTTGTAATGATATACGTGTATATGTATATAAATTATGAGATTAGTGGAAATATATGAAAAGTGCATTGAAAAGGGAAAACATGATAAGAAAATGATGATACATGAAGTTAATATATGAGTATGATTTTCTGTAATGTATGTTATAATATTTATTTGTACTACTAAGCTTTCGAGCTTAGCGCGGTTGTGTAGATCATGCAGGTGAGTAGATGATTGATCCGGGAGTCAAAATGTTATGCCACGAGAAGGGTAAGAGTATTTCGAGACCAACTAGAAGGTGGTGCATACATGTACAATTTGATTATGTTGTATATTGATAAAAATGCAAATATGCATAAGTAAATTTTGGAAAAGACAAGGTAATTTATATATATGTAATATCATCAAAAGTATAATGATTTTGTAAATGTTCTTTAAATAAAATGTATTTTATCGGTTGGAATTAAGGTAAAGGTTTTAAACAATATTGAAAAGTGACATCTTTATATTTTATATACGTACTATATGTATACAAGGTATAAGTATAGTAAATATATAGAGTATAGGGGTGTTATAATTATTTTGGTATCAGAGCTTAGGTTTGAGATTCTCAGCCTAAGTAGATTTAAAAAGAAAAGAGGAAAATTTTTGAAAAGTGAAATTTGTGATACATGCATATGCATTAACACCTAGGTTGGTCTCGGATGTCGCATTATGTGATTTGTAATGTATTTGAATTATATGAGATGGATGATAGTGTGTGAATGAGGTTTTACATGAAAGTAAAGATAGAGAAAGAAATGATATGGGAAAATTTGTGCAAGTTTAATTAATAAATTAAAGAATGAGAGTTTATTTAAGTAAAGCAAATTTTGAAATTTTTGATTATTGAAGTGTGCTTGTGAAATAGGTTATAAAGAAATGAATAGGAGAATAATGTTGGAAATGAGTTAAAAAATATCAAGATTAAAGTAAGTACTCTTTTCTCTAAAAATTTGGATTTCTTTCTAATAAAGATTATGTTTTGATTGCTAGAGAGAGGAAATATTGTTCGATTGTTAAAATGGATAGATATGATATTAAATTGAAGAGAGTATGGTGGAATATTGAGTGAGTTAATTGGTATAGACAAAGTGTGAATATTTAAGATTTGGTTATGTAAAGTTAAGATTTTTTTTTAAGAAAAAAGGAATGATGTTGGTTAAAGTAAGGAGATATAATGATGTTGTTTGCATTGTTGTTTTAATGCAAACATTGTGATTTTAATTTTAGAAATGTGATATGGTTAAGTGTTGTTAAAGCTCATGTTAATGGTGGTAATATGTGAAATTTGGATTTTTAAAATGAGCTTTAATAATTTTGAAAATGATATGTTTTGATGTTACATTATGGTGTATATATAATGTTTTTAAAGTTAATATTAAGAAAACGAGATTAGTAAATTGAAGTTTAGGTAAAGTAGTAAGTTGAGAGTTTAGAGTTTTAATGGAATTTTAATGAGGATTACTTAGATATCTATAGTTTAATGTATATTAAGAATATGAGTTATTTTGAATGAATATTATTGCTTATGAAAATACTATGAATTGGGTAATGTGATTGATAATATGAAAATTTGTTTTGAAATAAAGGGAAAATGACTAAGCATGTGAAAATGAGTTACTTTAAGTAATTGGACTGGAAATGATGAAAATGGATATGAAGGGTATGCTAAATGCATTTAAAAAAAAAAATATGAGAGAGAGATGTCACATTAGAAATGTGACTAAGATTTATGTGAAGTGTTATTATGGTTAGAGTGTATATATCTGTTGAGTTGATGAATAACCTAAGTCATGTTAAAAGAATGAGAATGATAATGTTCAATGAAAAGTAATAAATGTTAAATTTGTATGGATAGTATGTAAAAGAGAAATTAAATATAAATGTATGATTATGTGTATACATACATATGATATGTGAGATGAGTTTTTCAATATAAACGCAATTGTAATATGTAAGAAAATGTGGAAAGTAAGTTACATTATGAATGTGACTTGTGAATGTGTATGTGGTAGGAAAAAAAATGTTATTGTGTATTTGTTGTCTTATACAATTACTTGTCTAGTGGTATTGAGAATGATATGGCATGTATTAGTGGACCTAAGAGAGATTAGGTCTTGACCTGCGCAGAGCTAGACTATGTGAAGAAATTGAGAGTGGGAATGAACTCGAGTAATACTGGATAGTGAAATTTTTATTATAATAACTGAACTTGATGATCATATAATGTTTTGGGCCCCAAAGTATCTGCATGTGGAAATGTTCTATGTATATGTGTATAATAAGAGATTGTAAGGAAAAAAGGGAAGTATAATGTATGAAAATTTTTATAAGAGATAGATTAGAAATGGAGTAATAAATGAAAGTTGTGTTGTAACACCCCTTAACCCGACTATTTTCAGCCGAGCCAAGTGTGCTACAGTATATGCAACATGGTATACAGAACATGCACTAAATAAAAATTTTTTTCCTTTTTATTACAAATAATAATAATTTACACATTTCTTTAATTGTTATAATTACATTTTGAAAGTCCTTAACATTACATGCCAAGCTAAACTTTGCTTTGCTCCTCACTTCGCCTCCTGTTGCGCACTCTGGTGCTCCTTTGTAGCTTCCCATTTGTTAGCTTGGACTCCATAACCTACGAGTTTAGAAAACTAAACTCGCTAAGCATATAGCTTAATGGGTACTTTAACCGTTAAATAGAAATTAGATGCAAACCACACAATGTTACAGATATGGCACAGCCAACCCAATCATCAATATAAACATTCTCATGTTCTTATTATATTTCTCCTATTATTTGTTAAGCTTTTATGACAGTATGCTATTCAATTCTATTGATTTACTGCCACTAGATGGTACCTCATCCTATGTCTGTTAGTTGCCTAACATTGTTGTTGATTACTGATCTGATGGTTATGTATTTGTATTTTATGGCATTATAATTTCTTTATCATTGTAGGCCCAATACTATCTTGTTTTGAGTTCCGTTTGTTAAATAACTTGTGCATGAATTAAAGGTGTGTATTCACTATCTTTGTCCTATGCTTTCCTTCGGTAGTTTGGCATGAATGGTTATTCGTGTGTTCATATACTCCTTTCATTAAGTTCACATATATTTGTTAAGGTTTGGATAAACCATATAAGAAATTAACCAACTGAATAATGTTTATTACCCTTTGCCGAGTTTAATATTTTGACGGTTCGAAATTTATTTTATTAAAAATTCATAGGGCACCAGTGATTAGGAATCTGTCTATTTTTATCCTAAATCAGCTCAATAGAACTAATTTGTAGTTCAAAGTTTTCATTCTGGGCCTTTGGGCCGGACTGCACTTTTTAGGCCACACTGGGTTTTACAACACTGCAAAAATCCCTCGGTGGGTTTTAAAATCTAAATAAAATACAATTGGGATGTGATTTTCAAAAAACAAAAAATTCTATCTTGTTCTTATTTGGTCAAGCTTTCAAGAGCATATTTTTGATAATTTATTTCATTCCAAACAAATATTTTATCTCAATTATACTTCATTTATTTCTTACCAAATGAAAAGTGAATTCTAGCATTTAGTTTCTTATGTACCTTGTTATCTTATTTCCCCAATAACTTTTGTTCTACTAATCTGAGTGTAAAAATTCTTGTTTTTACTCGAACAAGACTCATATGAGTCCTTATGGTTAAATTTCTAGATTTAAATTTGTTACACATAATTCTTGATGACTCCTTGAACTCTTCCCTGGCCAATTGGTTACTCAAGTCTGCGCAATGCTTACTATTTCATTTATAACTTTACCTACACAACTCGGATTGAGAAAATTCTTATCTTAAATTAAACTAGACAAATAAGGCTATATTGAGTAAAAATTACAGCTTAAAAAAAGGCAACACGTGATGATTGGCACAAATTCTAATTCAGCCCTGCAGTCTGCTAGGGTCTGCCTGCGCATGGTTTGCTCATTCGCATGTAACTTCTACATTTTAAGTCCAATCGAGATGAATCCAACTCCTATGATTCATAAACATACAAGGGTTCATTTATATCTTCTATCACAACATCTAATTCCTGAGGTAAATGGACCAAAACCTGGACTCAAGGCACAAATCTCAGTCTGTTCGGTTTAACAATTTCAGTGTGCATGAGTTATACTCTTTTGATCATATCTTTTTATCTACAAGTGGGATTTAGGAAATTCCAAATTCTATGGTTTCCTAAAACATAAGGTTACATTTAAGTCATCTTTAACAGCTTCTAAATGTGTCATTATGGTCACCTAAACGTAGTCCCAAGTCACAGGTTACTGACTGAGGAATATCAGTTTTTCAGTTTGTACGCCTGGTATCATTTTAATCATAACTTTCATTCCACACATGAAAATGAGTTGGTTCCAAAGCCTATGGTTTACTGAATTAATGGAGAACAATTAAGTCTTCTTTGTCAAGTTCTATTTCTATCCTTTTTCTAGTCTAAATTTCGGTTGAAGTTCCAGAAAAATGCAGGACACATGGCTGGCTGCAACAAAACAACACAACATAGCACTCCCATATTTACCTTCCTTATAACCTCAACCCCAAAATCAATCAATACACAACAAACACTTTTATATCATCATCAATCTCAACCACATAACCACCACAATTCAAGCACATGAACAATTATAGCAATTACACATCCAAATGCAAAGGCAATAGAGATCACTAATTCAAGAAGGTTAAAGTACCAAACCTTTTTCCCCTTTGCTTTGCTTAGCTCATCTTTGATATTTTTCTTCTTTTTCCTTTAGATTTTCTTGATTTCCTACAAGAATTCCAGCATACACACTTTAAACATACATTCTATGGTTTGAAAACATAAGCTACCAATTCATTTCTTGCCAATTTTTCCTCAATCTAATCTCCTCTAACCTTAAAACCATTATTTCTTTCATCAAATCCTTCAAATAATTATTTCTTGAATTTTCTCCAAATCTAGCTACATGAAACCTAATTTCAATCTCTTAAATTAACCATTAATCCATGAAATTAAAACAAGAGATAGGTTTCTCTTACCTTATAATCTTTTTTGTCACCAAAATCTTCAACCAAAAGCCTTAAACTTTAGAAAAATCACCTCCTTCTTCCTTCTCTTATGGTTTGGACGAGTTCACCATGTAAGAGAGGGCTTTTATTTTCTTTCCTTAGCTTATTTTGATCCAAATGGCAGCCATAAGTGGTAAAAATATGTTGGTATAGATGTTGACTTCCAATTGGTACACCTTATAGCAAAAATGGCCACTTTTAATTGGTCCCTTGCCTTCTTCTTTTATCTATTTATTTGGCAAGCCATTAGGCTTCCTTTTATTCATATTTTGACCCCCCCCCCTCCCCTCAACTTTATTGTGCTGTAATTTTATAGTCTAGGGTGTGAAAATATTAAAATACCCTCCGGCGATTAATTGATTGTAACTTTTAAACCATGCGTTTTCGGAAAAAATTGAAACCCACGGTTATGACCCGATTAATCTGGAGAATATTCTTCTGGGGTCGGATATGGACACTATTAAGAACTTCCGACACTTAATTTTTAAGTTTACATAGTTGCCCCTAACTTTTGAGAAATTTTCACTTAGGTCCTTTTGATATCCCTTCCTGACCTTTCTGTCTTTCTTTATTAATATCTTTTTACTCACAATTCCAAATTAAGTAATTCTTATGCCCACTGAAACTAGACATCCGGGGGTACATTGTTTCAAAATTTTAGGTCTATCCAAGCTATATCTGATTTTTGACGGTCCTTCGAATCAAGCCTACTATGCTGTCCTGAGGCAGCTTGCACATTGTCTAATAAATCCATCATATCTTATTCTGTACAACTCCAATTTGAGTAATTTTAAGTTATAAATCTAGCTAAGACACAAATGAACAATTAAGTCTTCTTTGAGACTCTCTAATTCTGTCATTAACTTGGATGAAATTCGAGCTCAAGTTATAGTTCATGTTCTAAACTCCTTTGTTCTAAGCCTAAGTCATATCCTCTATGTCTGATTTTTTACCAATCTGGGATTCGGGATGTTACAATTCTATCCTCCTTAATTTAAGCTTCACCCCAAAGTTTACTCATTCTATATACTTGATGTTCTTTAACTACTGTATATTGCTTTTGCCACTCTTTCACCTTATTCACTTGATTGCTCTCTGTCATCTCTCTATATTGTTTACGCATTGCCTTATTTTGACACTTATTCATTTACTGAGATTAACTATTTTAAGATTCAACATGTTTTACCTTTTGTATTATGTTTTCTTCCCATCTCTGCTCACTTGCTGTTTATTATTCTACATGATTGTCCAATAGACTATTATGTGGTTCAACATGCTTTGACTTTGTCACGATTTCTCATTCGAAGCGTTATTATTATTCACTTATGTTTTCTTTAACTTTGATTTAAATTTATTCTTTTCCATTCTTTCTTGTACAATTTTCATTCTCTACTATATTCATTTCTAGGCCTTCTTCTCTCTATATTATAGTCATTTCTTTATTTGCTTCTTCATGTTGTCTATTCATTATGTTAGGCCAACGTTTATTCAACTACTAATATTAATTATTTTGAGACTCATCATGTTTGTTTCATTGTATTCTATGAGATTGTTCAACAGGCTAATATATAGTTAAAACCTTTTTTGTTTTACTTTTCTTATCACAATTTCTCATTTGAAGCATCACTATTACTCTCTTGTATTTCCTTCAACTTTGATTCATGTTTGTTCTTTCTCATTCCTTCTTGTACGTTTTTCACTTTCTAATGTATTCATTTCTAAGCTTCCTTCTCTTTGCATTGTGGTTATTCTTTATTTACTTCTTACTGAATTTGTATGTCCTATGTATATTCGTGCAGTGTGGTGGCATTCCTTAAGTATCGGCTCATCTGACTTTCCTTGTGTTGTCATATATACATCTCGAATAATAACTCATGGGTGATCAGTCCATGATACCATTATTCTCGAAGTACTATTTATTTCATTACATGTCTCACTCTATGTTGGTTACGGCTGATCCCAACATAAGGTGAGAACATCTTTCCTTTTTTATTACATTTCAAACTCTTTCTTTCCTTTCTTTTTCGAATATGTTTCAATTCACTTTCTGTTTATTTTCATATATACTTTTTTTGTTTCATCTGTATATTATCACATATTTTTCTTACTTAGCTCCTCAAGGTAATAACAGTAGAATCAAAGTGGGATGAGGCAATACCATATGGAACCAGCATGGCACGGGTGGCCCTCACCACTATTTCATTTCCATGGCATAGGTGGCCCTCACCACCATTTTCATATCACAGGAGTGACCCTCACCACTCTATAATCAACCAATGGCCCTCACCATTGGCCCCAGTGGCCCTCACCACTGAGTTCATATCAATGCCATCATATCACAGGAGTGGCCCTCACCACTTTTTTTTTTCATCAAACCAATGGCCCCAGTGGCCCTCACCACTGGCCCCAATGGCCCTCACCATTGAGTATAAATGTTAATGCCATATAAATACACTCATCCCAACTCTGATTCAATCTAAATTACCAAGGTAAGCATATCTTTCTAATATTTTATTCTCTTTCCTTCATTCTTTCCTGCTTTCTATATGCACAGATTGCCATATGTTTCATATGTATTCACATCTGCATGGATGTCACCATATCATATCTCGAGCCATTTCTTGGCTCATTCACAATGCTCAGTGGCATATACGGGCTCATTGGCATTTTTATTCACTCATACTGTCATATTATTTATTTCCCCAGTGCTATACTTTATGAGCCTTATATTTTTCAAGTATCAGGCTTTCCACTGTTTCATCTCTTTATTCTCTTTCTACATATGTATTATTTAGCACGTCTTTATGTATGTATGTATGTATGTCTTTCTGTTTGTACAGTATATGTTACGTTTTATGTGAAGACATTTAAATATTGTATGTATAATACTCAGTATGTCTCACATAAGTATAGATATTATATGCACCGTGTTCGGTATGTCTCACATGGATATGCTTTGTACAATTTATTATATATCACATGTACATTGATTTGCGGGTCAATTCATTCATAGCTTTATTTATCATTATTGACTTATAATGTGATTATTAATAATTTACACTTCCTTTGGTGTATTTTGAATTTCTTTCGGTATGTCATATTTTACACTTTTGTGTTATTCCATCAATAATCATTTCGAGATGACCTATAGCTCTTTTTCAATAACTCCTTCCTTGTTGTCAGTTTCGAATTAGTCTACCTTTTTCGGAATGATTAATCTCTGTAACACGTACTAATTTTGCATTATTGCTTATCAAATGCCTTCGTGTTCTTCTTATAATAATGATTTCCAAATAACTTTATGTTTCTTCATTATAAACTTTTCTTTAATGACAACTTATGTTAATTTATTTTCTTATATATTTCATACTATATCTTTCTTCTTCGGTGTATCTAACTATTATGACACATTCGTAATTTATATCGTTACTCCCTGATTTCTTTGCCTATCCTTATGCTTATTTCAAATCGTTCGTGTATCTCTGGACTTTTAGTATTAGCTTCTTAAATTCAAATCAAATTTTATCTTATAACCTTTGATGTCTATTTCTTTTGTCTTTTATTCTCGATTTATGATCTCAGATTAATGATTCCTTATCATACATATCTATATCTTATTCTGTTTGTTAGCTCTTCTTATGTCCATTCTAATCAATTTTGTACTTTCTAATTTTTGATATTCACTTATTTTAAAATCTCTTTTAAAATCTAAATTCATACTTTTAATTCCTCTAACTTTCTTACTACATTATTTCATTTAGCTTTATTTTCAATTCAGCAACCATAACATTCCCATAATAAGTCAATCACATAATATTGGCAAAGTAATCAAACTCATTTGACATGATTGAATCACATTCATATCAATGCACACATAGGCACAAAAAAAATTCTCAAGTTGTCAAAACACATTACCAAACATTTCCAACACAAGTTTAAATAGTTCATTATATAAGGAACACATGATTTCAACCAGGTAAAGCATTAATCCTGGAGAATCTAACTAGTTTTGCTTCCTTTTCTTAGTTCTCAATTTTATTTTCTATGATTTTTTTTCTTGCCGTACTATTATTCTTCACTCTTTCAATTTTAGACTCTTGTATTATGGTCGGTATTCTATTCGTTATTATTCTTTCGGTGCTTTTACTACTTACCTCTCATAATTGCCTTAATCTTTATTGCATATATTTCGGTCTTTAACATACTTGTTTTTGCCCTTATGTGTATTTATCTTGCTCATATAAATTTTTGGTTTCTATTCTTAACTTACTATTCATTCTTTTTAACCTTCTGAATGTCTGCCACTATCTAATTTCTTTCTATCATACTATGTATCTGTATATATATGCACCTTTCGGTCTACTTTCTATCATTTCTTACTGACCGTCTATTCCAATTGTCATATATTTCTCAATTTCTAACTAGTACAGGGCTTACTGTTTCGTGTTAATCATATTCACTCATTGCATTAACCTCTTTCTACCTGATATCTTTCTATCTTACTCCGTTTACCTTTCCTCCTTATCCTAATTGGCACGTACTTTCCTATAGTTAACCGCCCAGGAACGACTAAACCAATGCTCTGATACCAAAAATTGTAACACTCCTTAACCCGACGATTTCTAGCCGAGCCAAGTGTGCTACAGTATATGCAACACGGTATACAGAACATGCACTAAATAAAATTTGTTTCCTTTTTATTACAAATAATAATAATTTACACATTTCCTTAATTGTTATAATTACATTTTGAAAGTCCTTAACAATACATGCCAAGCTAAACTTTGCTTTGCTCCTCACTTCGCCTCCTGTTGCGCACTCTGGTGCTCCTTTGTAGCTTCCCATTTGTCAGCTTGGACTCCATAACCTACGAGTTTAGAAAACTAAACTCACTAAGCATATAGCTTAGTGGGTACTTTAACCGTTAAATAGAAATTAGATGCAAACAACACAATGTTATAGATATGGCACAGCCAACCCAATCATCAATATAAACATTCTCAAGTTTTTATTATATTTCTCCTATTATTTGTTAAGCTTTTATGACAGTATGCTATTCATTTCTATTGATTTACTACCACTGGATGGTACCTCATCTTATGTCTGTTAGTTGCCTAACATTGCTGTTGATTACCGATCTGATGGTTATGTATTTGTATTTTATGGCATTATAATTTCTTTATCATTGTAGACCCAATACTCTCTTATTTTGAGTTCCGTTTGTTAAATAACTTATACATGAATTAAAGGTGTGTATTCACTATCTTTGTCCTATGCTTTCCTTCGGTAGTTTGGCATGAATGGTTATTCGTGTGGTCATATGCTCCTTTCATTAAGTTCACATATATTTGTTAAGGTTTGGATAAGTCATATAAGAAATTAACCAACTGAATAATGTTTATTACCCTTTGTCGAGTTTAATATTTTGACAGTTCAAAATTTATTTTATTAAAAATTCATAGGGCACCAGTGGAATCTGTCTATTTTTATCCTAAATCAGCTCAATAGAACTAATTTGTAGTTCAAAGTTTTCATTCCGGGCCTTTGGGCCGGAGTGCACTTTTTAGGCCACACCGGATTTTACAATACTGCAAAAATCCCTCGGTGGGTTTTAAAATCTAAATAAAACACAATTGGGATGTGATTTTCAAAAAACAAAAAATGCTATCCTGTTCTTAATTGGTCAAGCTTTCAAGAGCATATTTTTGATAATTTATTTCATTCCAAACGAATATTTTATCTCAATTATAACTCATTTATTTCTTACCAAATGAACAGTGAATTCTAGCATTTAGTTTCTTATGTACCTTGTTATCTTATTTCCCCAATAACTTTTGTTCTACTAATCCGAATGTAAAAATTCTTGTTTTTACTTGAACTAGACTCATATGAGTCCTTATGGTTAAATTTCTAGATTTAAATTTGTTACACATAATTCTTGATGACTCCTTGAACTCTTCCCTGGCCAATTGGTTACTCAAGTATGCGCAATGCGTACTATTTCATTTATAACTTTACCTATGCAACTCGGATTGAGACGATTCTTATCTTAAATTAAACTAAACACATAAGGATATATTCAGTAAAAATTTCAGCTTAAAACAGGAAACACGTGATGTTTGGCACAATTTCTAATTCAGCCCTGCAGTCTGCTAGGGTCTGCCTGCGCATGGTTCGCTCATTCATGTGTAACTTCTACATTTTAAGTCCAATCGAGATGAATCCAACTCCTATGATTCACAAACATAAAAGGGTTCATTTATATCTTCTATCACAACATCTAATTCCTGAGGTAAATGGACCAAAACCTGGACTCAAAGCACAAATCTCAGTCAGTTCGGTTTCACAATTCCGGTGTGCATGAGTTATACTCTTTTATCATATCTTTTTATATACAAGTGGGATTTAGGAAATTAAAAATTATATGGTTTCCTAACACATAAGGGTACATTTAAGTCTTATTTCACAGCTTCTAAATGTGTCATTAAGGTCACCTAAACGTAGTCCCAAGTCACAGATTACTGACTGAGGAATCTCAGTTTTTCAGTTTTTATGCCTGGTATCATTTTGATCATAACATTCATTCGACACATGAAAATGAGTTGTCTCAAAAGCATATGGTTTACTGACTTAATGGAGAACAATTAAGTCTTCTTTGTCAAGTTCTAGTTCTATCATTTTACTAGTCTAAATTTCGGTTGAAGTTCCAGAAAAATGCAGGACACATGGCTGGCTGCAACAAAACAACACAACATAGCACTCCCATATTTACCTCCCTTATAACCTCAACCCCAAAATCAATCAATACACAGAAAACACTTCTATATCATCATCAATCTCAACCACATAACCACCACAACTCAAGCACATGAACAATTATAGCAATTACACATCCAAATGCAAAGGCAATAGAGATCACTAATTCAAGAAGGTTAAAGTACCAAACCTTTTTCCCCTTTGCTTTGCTTAGCTCATCTTTGATCTTTTTCCTTTATCTTTTCTTGATTTCCTACAAGAATTCCAGCATACACACTTTAAACATACATCCTATGGTTTGAAAACATAAGCTACCAATTCATTTCTTGTCAATTTTTCCTCAATCTAATCTCTTCTAACCTTAAAACCATTATTTCTTTCATCAAATCCTTCAAATAATTATTTCTTGAATTTTCTCCAAATCTAGCTACATGAACCCTAATTTCAATCTCTTAAATTAACCATTAATCCATGAAATTAAAACTAGAGATAGGTTTCTCTTACCTTATAATCTTGTTTGTCACCAAAATCTTCAACCAAAAGCCTTAAACTTTAGAAAAATCACCTCCTTCTTCCTTCTCTTATGGTTTGGACGAGTTCACCATGTAAGAGAGGGCTTTTATTTTCTTTCCATAGCTTATTTTGATCCAAATGACAGCCATAAGTGGTGAAAATATGTTGGTATCGATGTTGACTTCCAATTGATACACCTTATAGTAAAAATGGCCACTTTTAATTGGTCCACTTGCCTTCTTCTTTTATCTATTTATTTGGCAAGCCATTAGGCTTCCTTTTATTCATATTTTGACCCCCCTCCCCCCTTCAACTTTCTTGTGCTGTAATTTTATAGTCTAGGGTGTGAAATTATCAAAATACCCTCCAACGATTAATCGATTGTAACTTTTAAACCGTGCGTTTTCGAGAAATATTGAAACCCACGGTTATGACCCGATTAATCTTGAGAATATTCTTTCAGGGTTGGATATGGACACTATTAAGAACTTCCGATACTTAATTTTTAAGTTTACATAGTTGCCCCTAACTTTTGAGAAATTTTCACTTAGGTCCTTTTGATATCCCTTCCTGACCTTGCTGTCTTTCTTTATTAATATCTTTTTACTCACAACTCCAAATTAAGTAATTATTATGCCCACTGAAACTAGACATCCGGGGCTACATTGTGTCAAATTTCAAGTTGATCCGAGCTATATCTGATTTTTGACGGTCCTTCGAAATCATGCCTACTATGCTGTCCTGAGGCAGCTTGCACATTGTCTACTAAATCCATCATATCTTATTCTGTACAACTCCAATTTGAGTAATTTCAAATTATACATCTAGCTAAGACAAAAATAAACAATTAAGTCTTCTTTGAGACTCTCTAATTCTGTCATTAACTTGGATGAAATTCAAGCTCAAGTTATAGGTCATATTCTAAACTCCTTTGTTCTAAGCCTAAGTCATATCCTCTATGTATGATTTTTTACTAATCTGGGATTCGGGATGTTACATTTGTAAAATTTGCATATGATCGAATGTTGTGTGTAAGAGATGTTAAAGATAATATTGTTGAATATGAGTTAGGCTAATGATGATCAAATGATCAAGAGCAAATTGTTTTGAAAAGAAGTTGAAATGTGTTAACTCTTGGTATAGCAAAAGTTTAGAGAATGAATATGTAATCTTTGCGATACAAACTTAGCATTGTAATTGAAAATTTTTGAAGCAGAATAATAGAGGGGCAGTATTGATTTATAAGCCACAAAAGTGACCATTAATCTACTATGGCCATATGATTTGTTTAGTATATTTGGCCGGTTAGTTTTGTTATCCACGGACATGGGCCTGAGATAATATGACCGTAGGATGGTTTTTGTAAGATTGATAATTATACTTCAAGAAACATGGTCAAGAGTTATTGTTGGTATAATTGTACCTTAAAATTTTATGTTAGAAATTTGTTTATAATTATAGAAAGTATGGAAAGAGAAGAGAACTGTGAAAATGTATTGAGTTATGGATAATGTGATAGAAAGGTGATTATGTAAATATAGTAATGGTATGAAAAGGTGAGGTGATAATAAATGGGAGAAATTACAAAATGTGATTGAAAGTTATACTGAATATGTTCATGGTATAAGGTGAATAAGTTGATGAAAACAATGTTTAAGTGAATGAACTATGGGTAATAAATATGGTATGAAATAATCATGAGATTTATATGAACATTGTACTAAGATAATAGAAAATAAAATATATGAATATTAAAAAAATAATTTGAAGCGATTCGTTATAAATAATCAAAATTTTAGAAAGTTGAAAAGATGGATCTGAAGAGATTAGAATTTGAATATAAGCTTAACCTAATAGAATTAGGTCATATATTGAAATCTAATGATAAGTTTAAATAAGTTAATTGTTGGCTTGAATCGAATAAGATTGAGACATTGGTATATTGTGACAGATAGATCAATTGATCTATATTTCGCTAAGATTGCGAATCATTATTGAGATTTAATATGTATAGTTGTACTAAGAGTATAAGATATATGTGATAATGTATATGAGGTAAAATTCTGATATGTGTATGGACATGAATGAGTTAAGATATATCAGTTATAAATGATTAAAAAAAAAGAAAATTGTTGATTATCTGTAAAGTAAGTTTAAAGGCATTGTATTAATATTAATGTTAAGTGAAAAACATGTTAAAGAAGGAATTAAGTGTATGAAAAATAAGAATATTGTTATAAATTAAGATTGGATAAGTGTTTATTTTGAAAGTGACTGTAGTGACGGGATAATCAATATTAAGATATAATTCAATAACCTCTAAATTTAAAGTTAAGAGAGTATCTATAAAAAGATGAAGTGATAAAATATCTTGAACGTAATAGATGGGTGAGGTATATTTATATTATAAGAGGAGCTGATTCTTGTATAAAGATAAATTAATTGGGAATGTAATGAGTTATCTTGATTGCTTTGTTGAGAAAGTAATAATATATATATAGATATATATAATGATGAGTTATGAAATTGGGAGAAGATGATTGACTCTAAGGGGGAGAGTAGAGGTTATGTGATTTGATGAAATAATAACTTAATAATATGATTAACTTCATATGAAAATTAAGATGGTATTTTGTTAAGAATGGATTGTTACTGTGCTGGATAATTTCGAGGACGAAATTATTTAAGGGGGAGAGAATTGTAATACCCTGATTTTTGATGTACTTTGGAATAGTAGTTGTAAGAGAATATGTTGGTGAAATATGTAAAGAAGATATTATAAGAGATAGATATATATGAAGAATGATATGTATATATTATAATTGAAAAACATGGGAAATATAAATACAATATATAAGACATATACATATACCAACCCGATTTTTGATGTACTTTGGAATTGTAGTTGTGAGAGAATATGTTGGTAAAATATGTAAAGAAGATATTATAAGAGATAGATATATATGAAGGATGATATGTATATATTGTAATTGAAAAACATGGGAAATATAAATACAATATATAAGACGTATACATATACCAACATATACATAACATATACATGATGTATATATTGGTGTAGGAAAAGTAAATTATAAAATAATTAATTAATAATAATAATGATAATAATGACAAGAGAAAAAGAAGAAAAGAAAGTCAAAGGATGGATCAATATTTGTGGTGGAGAATTTTTAAGGGTATTTAATTATATTATTATTATTATTATTATTATTATTATTATTATTATTATTATTATATATATAAGATAAGGATGAGAGGTTGACAAGAGAAGACTTTCTTTCTTTCTTTCTTTCTTCTTCTTCTTCTTCTTCTTGAACATGGGAAAGAGAGAGAGAGAGATAGAGAAGAGTATGATTTTGTTCACATACACATCAAATTCATAAGGTCTTTAAGAGAATTGAAGGTGGATATTGAAGATTTGGCAAAGAATTCAAGTAAGTGTTCATTTTCTTGTGTTGATTTCTATAGATTGAGTTTATATTTGATATGGTTAGTATGTGAAGGTGATGATAATGAAAGATTGAAGTATATATATATATATATATATGTTGAATTGGTGTTTAGATGATGAAAATATGGTTATTTGTGAGGATGATGATGAATTGTTGAAGTTGTTTAGCAAGGGTTTAGTATAAATGAGTTGGGAAAATTGAGTAATTGATACATGGATGATGTATATAATGATTATTATTATGATATGTTGAAGTTATATAAGAGTTGAATTGATAGGTGATTTATGAATATAAACAAGGGTGTTGATTAAGGGTGTTGTAGTATGGATTTTGGAGTGATTGTGTTTACATGGATGGGAGTTCGAAATGCATAATTTTTGTCTGACACAGCCAGTGACACGGCCATGTCGTTGGGTGTGTCAACGGTGCTGAGTTTAACGTTTGTGAAATGACCATTAACACGGCCATGTCATTGGACGTGTCATAGCTACTGAGAGATAAAGTAATTGATACTGCCATGAACACGCCCGTGTTGTTGGGCGTGTCAATGTTTTTATGAGGCAGAATGAATGACACGTCCAGTGAGACTTTTGTGTTACTGAGCATGTCAAAGCTTTTGTGTTTTTAGTTTAGGGCACGATCAGGGACACGCCCATGTTGTTGAGCGTTTCATGTGTAGAGTTTGCCCTAGTTAGTTCTTATTTTTATTGTCTTATGTGTATTACTAAGTGAGTGTGTATAATCACCTTTGGATTAGGTTTTGAAGAGATTTGAGTTGCCTTAATCCAAATGTTAAAGGATTCTTGGAAGAGGAGTTTGGAATTGGTGTGAGTTGCTCTTAGAGGTAAGTACAAACCCTATATGATTGTATATATTTGCATGACTTTGGGACTTAACACATTTGGTTGGAAAATGTGTTAAGTTATTTATTATATTCTTGATGCTTGAGAATGATGCTATGATTTGCATAATGTGAAAGATATAATGATCATTCAAAATGTATGTACAATGCAATTGGTTATGTATACCCTAATGATGAGATGTGAAGCCATTGTTGTTGGCTATAATGATGTAAATGAAATATTGAGGCATGGTTGCCTAGATGATTATGAGAAAATGAGAATGGAATTGATAATGAAATAATAAAAGAATTGTGTGCCTAATGTGTTATTCAATTTTCAGAGTTTTGTTGTTGGTGGCATGCCTAAAAGTAACAATCCCTTGAAGCTGGGTTGGGCTTGGTCCTTGAAGCTAAGTTCGGTTGAAGTTTAGCATGCTTAACTCCCCTTAAAGCTTGGTTGGGCCTAGTCCTTGAAGCCTAATTGGGATTTTACATATGAGATATTTCTCATTGTGATAATGATTTGCCTACGGGCTTGATAAATATGATTATTGAACTAAAATAGTAACTCTGGAAGTTGAATGACATATTAGTTTCTTTGGGCCCATGCTTGTCTTTGCTTTAATGTGAATTATGGAATAAGATATAATGTTATAAGATATATGATAATTATGGAATGAGATGATTATAATACATAAGCAAATTACTGAAAATGAATGTGGCTTGAGAAACTATGCTGAATGATGAGATTATGAAAATACAATATGATGTGTAATATGTATATGGGTGTGGAAATTGTGAGTATTATTTCATGAATGTTCTGATAAGTCATTGAATTGTGGTTTGTTGTAATGATATATGTGTATATGTATATAAATTATGAGATTAGTGGAAATATGTGAAGAGTGCATTGAAAAGGGAAAACATGATAAGAAAATGATGATACATGAAGTTAATATATGAGTATGAATTTCTGTAATGTATGTTATAATATTTATTTGTACTACTAAGCTTTCGAGCTTAGCACAGCTGTATAAATCGTGCAGGTGAGTAGATGATTGATCCGGGAGTCAAAACGTTATGCCACGAGAAGGGTAAGAGTATTTCGAGACCAACTAGAAGGTGGTGCATACATGTACAATTTGATCATGTTGTATATTGATAAAAATGTAAATATACATAAGTAAATTTTGGAAAAGACAAGGTAATTTATATATATGTAATATCATCAAAAGTATAATGATTTTGTAAATGTTCTTTAAATAAAATGTATTTTATGGGTTCGAATTAAGGTAAAGGTTTTAAACAGTATTGAAAAGTGACATCCTTATATTTTATATACATACTGTATGTATACAAGGTATAAGTATAGTACATATATAGAGTATAGGGGAATTACAAGACCATTTCAAGTAATTCAAACATTCCCATATGGGGTTGTTGAGTTACTCAATTTGAAAATTAACGAGACAGTTAAGGTAAATGGACAAAGGGTGAAACCCTATCTTGAGGAACTTAAAGTTGCAAAGGATGTTGAAAGTTTGATGTTTATAGACAAATGATGCAACAATGTCCAGCTACATGACATTAAAGAAGTGCTCAGTGGGAAGCAACTCATCGGTTTATATTTCTTTCCATAGTTTAATTTTCGTGTTTTGTCATTTAAATTTCATTTTATTTTAAGAGAATAGAATGGGTGCATTGATCTATTTTTATTTTTGATGAAGTTTCACGGTAAAGCCGGGAAGATAAGTGCACATCTTAGACTTGGGTGACACATTTATTTAAATAAAAAAAAGTTTTGGTAGTAGAGGATACGGCCACTTGACACGGCCAAGCCACTGGCTGTGTCAAGCAAACCTAGATTTTCCAGGCATGGACATGGCTAAAAGGCTAGGCCGTGTCACCTAGACATGCCCAAGAGCCAGCCCGTGTCCTCAACCCCTTATCCTACACCCAAACACACAGACTCGCACATGCCTATAGGACACGGCCAAGCCACTGGCCATGTCCCTCCTAAAAGCCCAAACACGGCCAAGCCATTTCAAGCTTGGCTGTGTCACCGTCTTTAAAAACCCGATCGTACCCTTTTGTTCATCCCTAATCTTGGTTTTCCTTTCTTCTTTCTCTCACCTCTCTCTCTCTCTAAACCTCCATCCTCATCTCTCAAAACTTAAAAATCTCACCAAATCTTCCATTTCTCTTACTCAAAACTCAATTAAACCCAATCAATCTCCCAATTTTCAACTTAAAACTCCATAAAATCCGTCGAGAGGAGGCAACCTCCATCATCCACTCCATCATCCTCTTCATCATCTTCAAAGAGGTCCACTCTTCTAGCACGGGGTTTCTTTCTGATGAGATATGTGAGTAATGAATCTCTTGATACTCTCCAAATTAGAGACAATTTTGCTGCATATGTTCAAAACCTTAGATGGAAAAAATTAGTTTCTCTTAAACCTTTGCAATTCCAAGAACTCACCATAGAATTTTTAACCTCCCTTAAGTTTGAAAGAAATGAAACAAAGATTTGCACTAGGTTTAGCTTTAAATTGCTTGGAAAACAATGTGTTCTTGATATTGAGCAATTAAATGCTATGTTTGGTTTTCAACAAGATGGGGAAAAATGTATTCCTAAAGGTTTTAAATAACAATTTGCATGGGGGGAATCGGCTCGGGGGATATGTTTATGGCCAAATCGGCCAAAGCAACCAAATTGATAAATTTTGCCTTGAGGTATCTATATCAATTTATGTCTTGTGGGTTATTTGCAAGTAAAGAAAGCACGGTGTGGTGGAACTAGATGAGCTATTTTTCCTAGATTGTGCTAGCAATGTTATAACCGTAAGTGTCGGCTATTGGTTGGCCGATGTGTTTGATAGCGTAGCAAATAGAAAAAAGGGCGCAATTTGCATAGGTGGATTGGTGACCACCTTGGCTGTAGCACTTATTGATGGATTTGATCCGAGCTCTTGCCAAATGACTAAAATTTTCAGGAGTGATTCATTGGATCTTGCTACCCTAGAAAAGATGCACATGGTTATAAAAAGGAGAGGGGCTTATGTTATGCATTTAGATGAGCATTTTGCACCTGAGGACCGGCAAAAGAGGCCACGAGTTGATGAGGAGTCCGACTCAGATTCAATTGGTTTGAATGAAGGTGCTCCGGCACCGGATAATCAGGAGATTATAAGTAGAATTGAAGCATTGGAAAGTAAGATGGATCGTAATCATGTTGAAGTCCTTGCCCGGTTAGAACAAATCAATAGCAACCTCGCAAAGATTCTTAGCCTCCACCCTTCAGCAGCCTCGACATCCTCCACCGATTAGAGCATGTCAGCTTCTGCCTTTTGAAGACACTTCTTATGTTTCTTATTTTCAGTTTTTGAATATTTATTTGTTGTTTTTCGTACCGCTTTATTTTGGTTATTCTATATTTATTGCTTTTTAATATTGAACAATTAATGTTTGTGGATGAAAGGTAGAACTTGCCTCACAACAAAAATGATGGAAATCAGGTTGTACTTTATCTCTTACCTCCTTTGATTTATCTTAGTTTCCATTGAGGGCAATGTCAATCTTAAAGTGTAGGGTGCTAAGTTTTTTGTTCATAAATGCAAGTAGTTGTTTTTCGTAACCTTGTTATTGTTATTAAGTCTTTATTCTAGTCATTTTTGTTAAATGATTTGCCTTACCTTACATATTGTTTAAGTTCAATTGTTATAAGATGGTTAATAGATGACCTTTTAAATTTTGAAGCATGAATTGGAGAATTGAATAAAACTTGTGTTTATTGTTGATTTGGTGGTTATTTATTTCACTTTTAAACTAGTAAGGAATTGAGCCATCAACTTATTATTCTTTATTGTGTGAAAACATCTTTGATTGATGAATTGCTAGAACTTGCTTTGACATGCATTTTGAGACTACATAAAAATTTCAATTAAGCATCAATATGATTAAGGCAATTAGGTGAATCCATTTTGGCTTAAAGAGACCAACCTTATATCCAACCTTAGCTAGCAAATTTTGAGCTTATTTAATTTTTCCTTTTCTTTCTTTTTCACAACACCATTAGCTCAAACCTTATTGTTTTAACTATTACCCTTGCATTAGGTCAAGCATTTTAAGAGCATTTATAATTGAGTGTTGTGTTAAATTAAGTATGGGGTTGAATTTAGTGGTTTCAAAATTATAAATTATTATCTTCTTTAGTTGCAAACCCTATAAAAAAAAGAGAAAAATCAAAATAATAGAAGTTGTTGTTCTTTTTCATAGGGTTGGAATAAGTTTGGGAATAATCGTTGCAAAATAAGTGAGTTTCCTTGAAAAGCTCTTTAATGTCAAGTGGTAGGTGAGTGGAAGGTGTTTTGGGATTATTGGCTTATACATATGATCGGTTACTTCATTCTTGAAGTGCTCTTGAACTTAATGAATCAGCTCACATTTCCTAAATATCACGCCTTTACCTTAGCCCCATTACAACCAAATGAAAGACCTTATGATTGATGATTGATTGAAATTTAGTGGTGGAAGTTTGATTGATAAGCAAGCTTATAGTGATAATCTATCATTGAATGTTATGAGTGTAAACACTGCCTATTTAAACACTTCAAGAGTTGGTGAGGGAGTGTCAATATTGGTTATGTGTGGAAAACCACTAAATTGCATGAGTATTGATTTTATTTGGTTTGATATTGATTGCGGATTTAAGAAATTGGAAGTCTTGATATACTTTTATAACTCTTGATCTTGGCTAAATTTTCTTGTTTACTTATTTTCATTTTAACTTTGCTTGGGGACAAGAAAAAGATTAAGTGTGGGGTAGTTGTTTTGATCATATATGTATATATATTTAGGTTAATTTTATGGGCTTTAAGTTAATTTATCTTTTAAATTGTGTTTAAAGTTTGTTTGAAGTGTTTTATTTAGATGAAAGCTCAAAAGAATGAATTGAAGGATTAAAAAGGTGGAAAAGCATGTGACACAACCAAGAGACATGGCCAAGCCATTGGCCGTGTCCCTCATCCAAGGCAACACATATGACATGGCCTAATTTGACAAGCCACTGACCGTGTCCTTCAGAACAAATTAACAGAAGCAGACACTGGGAGAAGACACAACTAAGCCACTGGCCGTGTCTCACATGATGAAGCCAAGAGTGAAACCAAAGAAGCAAAGGCAGACATAAACACACCTAAGAGACACGGCCAAGGCCTTGGCCGTGTCTCATCCAAAGAACAAAGCAAGGATGGAAGCACAATGGAGAACACACTCAAGAGACATAGCCAAGCCACTAGCCGTGTCCCATGACATGGACAGGGCCTTGGTCGTGTCCCAGATGAAAAAGAAAGGAGATTTTGAGGCAACCATGGACACAGCCACATGACTTGGCTATGTCCATAAGAAAATGAGTGACATGACCAAGCTTAAAATGACTTGGTCGTGTCTTATGAAAATTCTTTCAATAATTTTATATGAATTGGGGGACAAGATGGGGGACAATAGGTGATATCTTTTAAAAAGAAACAATAAAAGATCAAAAAGTTTGCCTAATTTATGGAAAAATTATAAACGAAGAAAATGGTGGGAGACAAAGTGTGGTGTCTGAGTTGGCAAGAGATGGATGTTTCTTAAAAAAATTAAAAGAAGATGAGAGTGGAGTAGTATATACAAGTTGGTTGTTTTTGAAGAAGGGGTGCTGAGTTTTGTTCTTGATTTTCACAAGAGGAGAGACACCATTCTCTCTTCATCTCCATTCCCACTTCTTCCATAGATAAGAGCCAATCAATATTGGGGATTAAATTGAGTGAGCAAGATTCTTAGACAATTAGGGTTTGAAGAAAGCTTGATTGGAGTTGAAGCTTGAGAAAGTTACATTCCATCCTTCAAGAGGAGAGCCATTGATTTAGGGAGCTTGAAAATTGTTCATCACATATCAAGGTGGAAGCTAGGAGGAAGACAAATAGTCCAACTTTTGGCATCTACAAGGGGTTTTTCATACTCTCTTTTGATTCATTTATATATTGTTGTTGTTTTATTATGAACATTAATATTACAATGTATAGTTTTGATTTGGTGAATATGGAGATGGATATGTGTTTTAATTTGATGATGAGCTAATTCACTCATGCCTTAGGTTGTAGTAGATTTAATTAGATGACTTAATTTGATAATTCCATTAGCATACCTTGTTGTTGGTTGATTGCATTGGATTGAATGTTAGGTTGATAGATTGACCACCTATTAATCACTTAATATTGAACGATGGACCAAAAGGTGAAATTCGATATTAGAACTATGTAATCAACTAACCTAAGAATGAATTAGAAATATAAGTTCTAGGGTTTATTAATTTGCAAATTCAAAACAATTGGTTATTGTTAATTCATGAATGTGAAAACTAATGAATTGGTAATCACTAATTAAACTCAAGGAACAAATTAAAATACAAGGTTATACTAATGGATAATTTGAGAATTAAGCTTTGATTAAATTGATCTACAACCCTAGGCACCATTCCTAGAATTGATTTGATCTTACACAATTACCACTCATTTAACTTTTAAATTAAAATCGCTTTTCACCATTCCAACATATCACACTCTTGCTTTTTAATTTACTTGTCAATCAAACTATTGCAAGCAATTCATTCCTTGTGAGACGACCTTGGGCCGATCACCATTGCTATAATTATCTCATATACTTGCGAGTGTCGCTTGTAGCAGTAATTAGTCGAGCGCAACAACTTGCATTCAAAGGAGGTAGAATTGATAACACTTATAAAATTGACCTATACTTTTATAATGCTTTTGAATGTTTAGTCACTATTAGTAATGATGCTTGGCTTTGGCATAGAAGATTATGACATGCTAATATAGACCAATTGCAATGTCTAAACAAAGAAGAAGTTGTAGATGAACTCCCCAAAATGAAATTCAACAAACATAAAATTTGTGAACCTTGTCAATTTGGAAAACAACATAAGAGTTCTTTCAAAACAAAGAATATTGTAAGTACATCTAGACCCTTAGAATTAATTCATTTAGATTTGTTTGGTCCTAATAGGATTGCTAGTCTATAAGGCAAGTTGTATGCATTTGTACCTATCAATGATTACTCAAGATTTACATGGGTTAATTTCTTAGCTCAAAAGACTGAAGCTTTTAATCATTTTAAAATTTTTGCAAAAAGAGTTCAAAATGAAAAAGGCTATGTGATCACATCTATCAGAAGTGGTCATGGTAAAGAATTCGAAAATGAGAACTTTGAAAAAATTTTACAATCAACTTAGATTTTTATATAATTTTTTAGCTCCTAGAACACCATAACAAAATGGTGGAGTTGAGAGAAAAAATAGAACATTGGTGGAAATGGCTAGAACAATGCTCAATGAGTATAGTTTACTTTCTTACTTTTGGGTTGAAGCTGTTAATACTGCATGTTACATTTCAAATCATGCATTAAAAAACCTTTGATAAATAAAACTTCTTATGAGCTATAGAATGGAAAAAAAAAACCCAAAATATCATACCCTAGAGTATTTGAATGCAAATGCTTCATATTAAATACCAAGGACAACCTTGGAAAATTCTCTTCTAAGTCAAATGAAGGTGTGTTTTTAGGATACTCATCTTCTAGTAAAGCATATAAAGTATTCAATAGGAGAACTCTAGTTGTTGATGAATTAATGCATGTTATCTTTGATGAATCCTCTAAGCTTAATCAAAGGAATGGTGGTCTTTTTGATGATTTTGTCGGAACATTTGAAAAACTTGAGACAAAAGATGCTCCAAAGGAAAATAATGATGAGCTGGAACAAATTGTGAAACAAGAAGAATCTGATATAGATGAAACTCAAGAACTAGCCAAAGATTGGCATTATCAAAAGGATCATCTTGAAGAACTCATCATTGGTGATACTTCAAAGGGAGTAACTACTAGATCAAAATCTAAACATTTAGATTCTAATGTTTCTTTTGTTTCTCAAATAGATCCAAGAACTATTGAGGAGGCTCTTAGTGATGAATGTTAGGTGATTGCAATGCAAGATGAACTCAACTAATTTGAGAGAAAAAAAGTGTGGGAGCTTATTCCTAGACCCAAGGATCATCCAATTGTTGGTTGCAAATAGGTGTATAGAAATAAACTTAATGAAGATGGTCTCATCACTAGGAACAAAGCTAGATTGGTAGCTAAAGGCTATAACCAAGAGGAAGTCATTGATTATGATGAGAGATTTTCCCTTGTAGCAAGATTATAAGTAATTAGAATTTTACTTGCATTTTCATGTCATATGATTTTGAACTTTTTTAAATGGATGTCAAAAGTGCATTTTTGAATGGTTTTATTAATGAAGAAGTCTATGTTGAATAATCTCCTGGTTTTGAAGATTATAAATTCCCAAATTATATTTTTAAATTAACTAAGGCACTATATAGATTGAAACAAGCTCCAAGAGCTTGGTATGATAGACTTAGTGCATATTTATTAGAAAATAACTTTTCTAAAGGTAAGGTTGATACTACTCTTTTTTTTTAAAAGAAATTACACAACATTCTAATTATGCAAATTTATGTTGATGACATTATATTTGGTGCTACTAATGAATCTTTATGCCAAGAATTTGCCTCTTTTATGACTAGGAAATTTGAAATGAGCATGATGGGAGAACTCAAATTTTTTCTTGGTCTACAAAGTAAACAATGCAATGATGGAATTTTCATCAACCAATCCAAATGCACAAAGGAACTTCTAAAAAAAATTGGCATTGATGGTTGCAAGGCAAGTAAAACTCCAATGAGTACATTAATGAAGATGGACAAAGATGAAGTTGGTAAGAAAGTTGATGAGAAGAAATATTGAGATATTATTAGTTCACTTCTTTGCTTAATCGCTTCTAAACATGATATAATGCATAGTATTTGTTTATATTCTAGATTTCAATCATGATCTAAAGAATCACATTTGAATTCCGCCAAAAGGATTTTAAAATATTTGAGTGAAAAATTGCATTTAGAACTTTGGTATTCTAGAAATACATCATTTGACATTTTAGAATTTTCGAATGCAAATTTTTTTTGGTAGCCTATTGGATAGGTAAAGCAAGACCAATGCATGCCATTTTCTTAGTGATTGCCTAATTTTTTAATTTAGCAAGAAACAAGTGTCGATTTCTGCTTCTACCTTGGAAGCCGAATATGCTGCTACTTGTTTTTGTTGCACACAAGTTCTATGGATGAAGCAATAATTGTTAGATTATAGTAAAATATTTGATCACATTCCCATTTAATATGATAACACTAGTGCCATTAATCTATCCAAAAATTTAATCCAATATTGTAGGTCAAAACATATAGATATTAGGCATCATTTCATGAGAGATAATGTTTAAAATTGAAATATTGTTCTAGAATTTATATGCCCTCAAAATCAACTTGCTGATATCTTTACAAAACCCTTGAATGAAGAAATATTAATTTTTATAAAACAATACATAGGGATGATAGATGGAAGCACTTTAAATTGAAAAATATTTTGTTTATTGGTTTGTATGTGCATATCAATGATGGAATTAGAATTGTTTACAAATGTATAAATTTTACATGGCCTAATTCTTCATTCATATCTATTTTGATCATACATTAAGGCCACAAATTGAGATCTACAATTTCTTCTCTTTTTTTTTGCAAAATTTATTTAGTCCTCTCGGACTAGGCACTAGTCCAACCGTACGATAGGTCATCTTGCTCAACCGAGCATACTGAGACCTAGTCTAACTGTGCTCTTTCAAAATTTTTTACTGTTATGATGCAGTGAGCTTGGTCTGTCCGGACTTCATCATGCACCCTCAGAATCTTAAAATTTTGCAGTTGTCCGACCATACAAAAAGGAGTTCGACAAGAAACACTCACAATTTTTCAAAAATTATAGCAGTTGGACAGTTTTTAATTTTGCATATTTTATTCACAACAGCCATAAAAACTGCTAGTTTGACTCTTAAACTTTATATAAACCTACTTAGACTCAAATTTTATGATCTTTGCAATTTACCTTCACTTCTAAACACTAAGAATACCAAAAAATCTCTTAAAATCTCTTTTCAACTTCTCATCATTATTCTCATGGCTCCCAAAGATTTTAAGAAGAAGGCTTCAAGACAAGAGAAAGGGAAAGGAGTAGCAACATCTTCCACTCCAATGGAAGAAACTCCAAGAACAAGAACTGAAGCTAATATGATACCTTCCTTGTTTTCTTTAGAATCATTTTCTCTAGAAAATGAGATAGAGGCCTATCTCTCTAATCTTGGGTGGGAGAAATTTTTTTTCCTTGAACAAGATTGCTTGGGGTGGAAATCTCTAACTAAAGAATTTCTTATAACCTTGGTTGTTGAAAAGAAGGATGTTGAACCATTAGGCCATTATGGCATAACTTTTAAACTTTTCAACCAACAATACCAAATGTGCATCCATTTGGAGATTTAACACAAAAGGTATATTTCATTCTTCCGATCCCAAAATTTTTTATGAAATTCTACTCAACTTTTGGAAAGAAATTTCAATTGAAACTGACTTGCACAAACTTTCCAATGTTAAGCATCTTAGAACCCTCTCATCTTGGCTATCACATATGTTATAAGTGAAAGTAATGAAAAGTTTACTCATAGAGATCTCATCTTTCTCTATTGTATTATAAAAGGAGAAAAGATTCAAACCACAAAGTTATTGATTGATTCATTTCTCACAATTAGAAACAAATCAACTGAAACCATCATGATCCCCTCCTTCATTACTCAAATTGCCAAGCATGTAGGGCCACTCATTCCCTCAAATAGAGATACTCTCTCTAATCCACTTGATCTATCTAAAAATCCCATTAACATTCAATACTTAAAACACTCAAAATACATATTTGAGGATGATGGAACATATCATTATGCTTTTGGAGCTCAAGGTATTAGATCTCAATAAAGAAAAAGGCCAAGAATTATTGATGAAAGCTAAAAGTGATTCCAAGTTGAATTTTCTAGAGCCCAAGGATCAATTCTTAACATCCTTACTCAAATTCAAGGACAAATCTCCTCTCAAACCTCTTATATTGATAATCTCACTAAGAAGGCCTCTCATCTTCACATGGACTTTAGGGAAATGCAAAACATTATGGGCATTCCCAAATGTCCTCCATTGGATGAAGAAGGGGATGAGGAGAGCTAATAGGAGGCCTTTATGAGGGCTTAGAAAAGGAAGAAGGAGACAAAGATGGGGAAGAGGGAGATGGAAATGGAAATGATGATGATTATTCTCCCTATTCTCCATTACCTTAACTTATTTTTTCTTGTTTTGTTTATCCAATATATGATCTCTCTATTTTGTTGGTCTTAAGCTAAAAATAATCATATATGTATGTTTATTTTTAAATAAGTTTGAATAAAATTACTTTCTACTAATATTTATTCCATTTTTGCCTTTATCAAATGGGGAGAATATTTTGTGAATTGAATTGAGCATTAAACATATATCATATGTTAAGGGGGAGCAAAAGCAATTGATATTAAAAAGGGATGGGCAAACATAAATAAAATATTATAATTGAAGTTTACTTTAATTCAATTCAATTTTTTAGAGTATTGGGTTTAGTCCAACTCATGGTACGACCGAACCAAACCTCAGTTGCTAGGAATGAGCATGAGCTGAGCGAACTAAGCTCTAGCTAAAACATCCTGTCGAGCTCACGCATAAAGTCGCTCCCATATTATAAAAGGACCAAGTGTCACGACCGGACTAGGTTTTAGTCCTGTCATACCGAGCCTGAGCTAAAATTTCAAAACTTCTAGTAGAGCTCACAATCACTGGTACTCCAAAAACTTCAACACACCACACTTGGTGTGACAGGACTAGATGCAGTCGGACCAAACCTATCAGAGTTAAAAATCCAATAAAGTTCCAGCAGAGTTAATAGTCACTAGTACTCCCAAAATCAATCATACCAGAAGCAGATCGACCGGACAAAAGATATTCCAACCATACAAGTGAAATAGGATTTAAAAATTATAGTCGTTACTTATCCACTCAATTAGTGGATGCCACGTGTACTAGCTGTTAAAGAATTTTTGTCAGAAAATTGGAGAACACAACTGGACCAGTACTCAGTTTGACCGTGCCAAGCCATAGCCAACCTGACTAAAGTCAGTCCGACCATGAACTTTCTTTGAAAAATGATTAAAGTATGAGACAATAATCAAACATATTGGCACCCACTTCAAATGGCCATATTAAGTCTTGAAGGCTATAAATACCATAAGAAACCTCATTTTCAAATTGATATTGATTGTAATTGCCAAGTTTAACAACTTTTATTTGTTTACATCAAAATTTTTTTTTGTATTCTTTGAGTATTGGGTGTGAGCATTAAATACCATTATAAATTTGAGTGTGAGCCTTGAAACACTTAGATTTTAGACTGAGCCTGAGAAAACTCTTGTTTGGGTTGTGAGGGAGTTACTCAAAACTCTTGTAAACATTCTATGTGAGCTTGTGAAAACACCAAGTTAGAGTTGAGCTTGTAAAAATTCAAGATTAGTGGAACCTTAACAAGTTGTTAAGGAAGTGCACGTAGGATTGAGGTAATACGAACCACTATAAACTATTTGTGTTTATTCTTCTTTGCTCTACTCCTCTCTTACTTTGTTTGATTTTAAATTTTTAATTCACCATCACTTCTTCAAAATAACCAATTAACACCCTCTCCTCTTGGTTACCATCTTGGGACAACATGAATGTTACAATTTTGCTGACCATTTTCAATTTCATCTTTAATTTGTCTTAACACCACTTTTCGAGGAACTAACTCAAGATTTGTTAAACTACCATCAGATATAGAAATATTCTCTGGGCCTTCTCAATATCTTTAATGGTCTCATCTTCAACGAATCATACATCATAGCTTCTAACAAGCTTCTTTACAGGATCATAGAATATATAGCCAAGCTCATCTAGACCATAGCTAATAAACACACATTGTCATGTCTTAGCATTCAATTTTGATAGTCCATCCTTTGGTATATGCATAAATGCCTTACATCCAAAAAATCTTAAGTGATCACAGGAAACCTGCTTTCCAAACCACACCCTTTCTAGAGCATCAAACTTAAAAGGAATACATGGTGAAAGATTTAAAACATGTACCACAACATTTAACACTTCAGATCAAAAATGATTTTGGTAGTTTTTTGCATGTGATAGAAAATATCTAACTCTCTCTATGAGCACCCTATTCATTGTCTTGGTTATACCATTTAACTGAGGAGTTTAACTCTCTCTATGAGTACCCTATTCATTCTCTCAGCTATACCATTTAGCTGAGACTTTCTTAGTGGTGTTAACTTATGTTGAATGCCTTACTCCTTATAATATCTCTAAAGTGATACAATATATTCATATACTCATGCCCATTATCTTACATGGTACACTTTAATTTCTTCCAAGTTTCTCTCTCAACCAAGGCTTGAAACTATTTAAATATCTCTACAACTTTATCCTTATTCTTCAAGGTATAAATCCACAATTTTATTGAACAGTCATTAATGAAAGTCACGAAATAGGAGGAGCCACCAAGTGATATGATTTTGAAAGGACTACATACATCAGAATGTACTAACTATAATATCTTTGGCTTCTTTTCGTAATGGGTAGATTCCTTGAAGGTGACTCTATTCTATTTTTATGTTAAGCAATTAGTACATCTACTTAAATGTACACTACTGAAACCAACTAAATTTTTCTTCTTAACCAGCATTGACATTCCAAAAATATAGCATTGACAATACTATATCTCAGTTATATCATCTTTCTCTATTACATTAACTATATTTTTTGACTTTTTATCTTTCGTCAAATGAAGTGTAGATAATTTCTTATCTCAAGCCATAATGAGAGAACCTTTGGTAAGTTTCCATTGGCCATTCTAGAATGTATTGTAGTACTCTTCATCATCAAGCTTCCTATCAGAAATCATATTAAGCATGATATCAGGAACACGCTTCACATCTTTTAATAGCAACTTAGTGCCATTGTTGGTCTCTAAGTGAATATCACCAATACCAATAATCTTAGCACTAACTTCATTACCATTTTAACTGCCCAAAAGTCACCGAGTGTATAAGTGGCAAAGGAATCCCTCTAGGTTATAGCATGAATAGAGGTACCAATGTTGATCACCCAACTAGTTTTAATGTCAACTACATTAATCGCATCATCATTGTAAATAACAAAAAAATCCTATTCAGTTGTAGCGACAATTCTCTCATCATTGCTATCTTCTTATCCTTTTCATTCTCCTTTTTTCCATTTTTGGCAATATTTCTTCATATACTTCTTTTTATGACAATAATAATAGTCAATATTAGCAAATTTATTAGACTTACCTCGACTAGTACCTTTATTTTTATCTTTATAATTTGAGCCCCCTATTCTGACATCTTCCTTTAATGATAGTAGCTAAAATATCTTATTGTGAAGAGCAAACACCTTGTGAATACATTCTCATCTCTTTATTTAAGATGCCACTTTTCACTAATTCCAATGTTACAAAACCATTAAAAGCAAAATTTGTTAATGAAATCTTTAAAGTCTCTCAAGAGTCTAGCAATAAAGCATGTACCATTAGAGCAAGCACATTATCAAAGGTGACACTCATGCCCGACAACTTATCCATAATTTCTTGAAACTCATTCAAGTGATTTGCAATGAAATTACCCTCTTTATATCTTAACATCATTAATTTTGTGAGATAAAATAATTGTTATTGTCGATCTTTGAAGCATATAACCCTTCAAACTTGTTCCACAATGTCCTTACATGAGTCTCACCATAGATATCATTATACACACTATTTTCGACAAACTGTCAGATGAAACGAGATACTTATTCGTGTTTAAATTTTCATTCTTCATTTGTTTTGTCTTCGGGTTTACTTATACTAAACACCGATAAATGCATCTTCAATCCAAATAGGAGATTCCTCATTTTGCATATCCAAATGTGATAATTTGTGTCATTTAAATTGATTATTTTGCTCATCTTTGCCTTTATCACTTCAAACTAGGCTTTGATACTAATTGAGGAAAAATAAAATAAAATTGGCAGTGCAACAGGAATAATAAGCCCGAGACAGATTAACAATAAGAGTTGAATACGAGGAAAATCAAAATAATCAATAAAAAAATATCAGTATTTAACGTGGTTTACCTTTTTATTTGGGCCAAATCCACAAGTCAAATTTCAAATAATTTTTTTCACTAGTAAATAAACAAGAGATAAACTTTTGTTAGAAAATTATTTTAGAAATAAAACATTAACAGTTGAAATAAACCCAACATAATGGCAAATATTTTTCAAAAATAAAATCTCACTATTTTATCACTCACAAAAGAAAGAAACACAAAATCCTCTCTAAATATTTCTCGCTCTCTCTAGCAATCTCTCGGCATCACACGCACCTCATCATCACCATTTGAATACCACAAACTTGAAAGAGGGAGGCATATATCAACATCACACACACCATCATCACCATCAGAATACTACAAACTTGAGAGAGGAAGACTATACATATATATATATATGTATATATATATTCTAATCTCACTTTCACCGCCTAAGTAAGGCAGTGATAGCTTGCAATTATAAGCTATCGGTTACTTTTTTCAATAATTATTAAAGCCATATGTGGCGGTACTCCATATAAGAAGTTTAGTCCTACAAAACTTCGTAAAATTGAGTTGGAAAAAGCGTAATTGCTATTTGTTGATTGGTGTATGGGATTGTATATGGTTTTTTTTTAAGTTGTTTGAGATGTTGGAATATGTGTGCGGAGCAGGGGCAGAGGGAGGGGGGGATCCTGGTGGGGCAACGGACCCCCCTCCCCTCCTCCCTCTTGTTTTATATACATATATATATTTAAATAATATACATATATATATTATTATATAATTATGTAAATGTATGTAATTATAAATATATATAATTATAATTATGTAAATTATATATATATACAAATTATTAAATAATTATATATAAATGTATATAATTATAAATATATATAATTATAATTATATAAATTATATATTTATATATATATTAGAATTTTTATATATAAATATATATAATTTATATATATGTTACTGATTTTTTTGTATTATGTATGTTTTTTTAATTAGTGGATATTTATAATTTTGTGATTAGATATTTAGATTAATATTAAAATTTTATAATTTGATTATGAATTAAATAAAATTAATATTCTCATTTAAAATATTAATTTAAAATTTAATTTAATAAAATTATTTAAATAAATTAATAGATTCGAGAATTAAAATAAAAAAGTATATAAAAAATTTAATAAAAATATAAATTTTACTATAATATTAAATATTAAATATTTAATTTTTTATTCGTCCGTATTTTTTTTAAAATTTTATCTCACTTCATTCAAATCCTAGATCTGCCACTGATACGGAGTGCTAGTTTTATGGGTTATGGGGGTATTATTTATAAATGTAGTTAATAGCTAAGATGATTCATTGTTTGTATTTCTCGCACATATTTCTTTGCAAAATGATTTTATTAATAAAAAAATGAAAGCTGAGATTAAGAGGGTGTGAATAATATAATATAAGGCTAATTTTACACATTATCCCACATTTTTATACTAATAATATCATGTAATTTATTTTTTTAATCTATTATAGTGTAATTTATTCTTTTTGAATGAAAAATTGATGTGAATTTTATATTAAATTAATTTTAAAATATTTTCATATTAAATTAATATTTTACTATTTTTACAATTCATCTATTACATTCATTTTTATCTTCTCTGCTAAAAATGGCATGGTTCCCTTATTTTTTTTTCCTTTTAATCTTACAATTTGTTACTTCCTTACCCTTCCTAAAAAAACCATATAAAACATTTATTTCTAATTCTGTGCAGATTTTGTTCTTCTAATTGATAACAACATTTATAAGGGATGATTTGTTATGTAATTTTTTTTGGCTAAATATGACAAAAATTGAATTCAAAGTAAAAAAAAATAATATCACAAATCTAATATTCTCAAATTGAATAAACTCCTTTTTTTTTTTTGTCAATAACAATTTTATTGCCAAAACCATAAAAACTCCATTTCTTTTAGAATAAATAAAATCCTATTTTTTAGATTTTTATTTTAAATTTAAAATAGTAAAATTATTTACTTTATATTAATATTACAATTATAGTTATATTTATAATTTTTTCACAATCTTTTTCATTTGAAAACACAATACATCAAAGAAAATTAATTGTGATGCTATTAAATATAAGACACCTCATTCTCCACCATTTTTTACATAAATAATATAAATGATTACATATACATTATTAGAAAAATAAATAATAATATTATATTTAATAATAATATAAAAAATTAAAAAAATGAAAGGGGCAGCCCAAAGTAACAGTCCAACTAATGACCGAAGCTTCCAATTGACTATTATGTAAATTTATCACTTTCAAGATAATAACAATTTTTTTTAATAAAAAAATATAATAATAAATTTGTGACACAGTTTCCATCGACAGTTGTCAATCAAATCTCGATAAATAGCTTCCTCTCTAAAAGAAGTTATCAATCAAATCTCATTAAATTATCAATTTTACAAAATAAATTTATTCACTAAAACTATTATTTTACATAATAATTTTTTTATTAATAAATTAATCAATAAAATAAAAATACAGTAATTTTAATATTAATAAATTAATAAAAAAATATTTTAATTTATTTAAAATAAATTTATATAATATTTAAAAATTTTAATAATTTTTTAATAAATTTATATGAGTTAAAAATAATAATTTCACTAAAATAAAAAATATTATATTATAATTTATAATAATAAATTTAATTATTATTACAATAAAAATAAATTTTTGGCAAAATAAACTATACAAAAAAATAACCATTTTTTTCTTATCTTGTCCATAATGTCTTTGCTATTTTAAATAAATAATAAAAATAAGAATTTGTGTTTTTTATATCTTAGTAGACAATTCATTATCTTGCATCTAAGGAAAATATTGTGTTAAAAAATACATCACATATTTTTTAAATTATATTCATATTTTGATTACTTGAAATTGAATAAATTTTTTATTTTATTCACCATATTTATTCTGTATCAAAATAATTTTTTTATTGCAGTTCAAAAAAAAAACTTTTTATTGGAGGTCAAATTTAAATGGAATCAACATAATCCACCTCTGAACAAGACAACAGCTGTTTAGAACAAATTTTAAAAAAAAAAAAACAGATAACAAATTAAAAAAAATAAAATAAAATAACAGATAACATCTGCAGACAGATAATTTGGTTGAAAAAAAAAACTGCAGACAGTGATACAAACAATGTGAAATCATAAAATAAACTCCAATAATTTCAAATATTTTGTCAAACTTAACAGTTTATAATAATTTAAAAAGAGCTAAATAATAGATGGCTAGTTCTACAAGGAAAGCTTTTTCAAATTGATTTTCCTATTATATATAGATGCTAGTTTTGGATCATGCGTTTCACCAATTGGGTTTCTCTTGTTTTTCTTGTTTTTGCAATCTTGCTCTTCTTTAGCCACCCACCATTATCCTTTCCTTCTTCTAAAAATATGGCTGAAGAGGCATCCAAGTCTGTCTATGATTTCACTGTCAGGGTATCTTCAATCTTAATTTCTTGCTTGGAGTCTCATATCTGAGTTTCTTTCATTTGTTTTTTTTTTCTGGGTTGTTAAGAAAATTAGATTTACCCAAAGTAGGTTTTCATTTTCGTGCTTTATCTGTTCTCACTCTTTCAGAAGATATGAAATGGAATAAAAATGTTTCTTGCTTATATTCTTAAATCTGGGTTTCTATCATGTTTATTCTTTGTGTGTCGCTCAGAAACTTAGATTACATAAGAGAAAGTTCTCAACTGTGTGCTTTATGTGTTCTATCTCTTGAATGGGATGTAAAGGAACACAAATCATTGCATTTTTTGTGTTTTCCAATTAAGCAGTGGGTTTAAGGTTATTTAGAAGAAAATAAAAGACTTTAGTACTCACATACTTGTTCTCTTGGCAATTGAACAGTGCCTGATTGTTCCTTTTGAGTTTTCTATTCTTAGCTTTTGATCTTACGGTTTTATGTTTCGGCATCGTTTTCCCCTCTTTGCAGTTAATTTACTTTTATTTTGTTTATGATTTAATTCTATTTCTTAAGCTTGTATATATTAATTTGATGTCGATTACCATGTTTCTTATTTGATAAGATTAGAAGCAATTATGTTTTGGTATTTTCGTTATTGTATATATATGCATTGCAATTTGAGTTTACTCTGCAAATTACAAGTTTTATTTGTGAATATCTGCTTATCACTGTAAGAAAAGAAAATATTTTCTAATCCCAAACTTTAAATCTGAAGGGTCTCTGTTGATTTTCGTTAAGTCAATTACTCTTTTCTTTCTTGGATAGAATATGTTTTAGATAATTTAATCTATTACCAAGGTTTATCACTTGGATTTTTAAGTAAAAGATAATCTCTAATTGCATTGGATGACAGGATATCCGCGGAAATGATGTAAGTCTGAGTGAATACAGTGGGAAGGTTCTTCTGATTGTGAATGTTGCCTCCAAATGGTAATACTAAGTTAAATATGTGTTATCTGTTTGACTTGGCTAATCAATTTCCTGGTCTGTGATTTATTCCTTTGTTATGAGTTTTCTTCATTTTTTGCCTCCTTGATTTATCAAATTACATGTAAGTCTCATTTTGGCTTGATCCTAAATGGTCACTATTTCTTTCTTTTCCTAGGACTTAGCAAACTAATTGAATCTCACAACTGCCGTTCACAACTAAATGGCTGGAATATCTAACCTTCTTTCACTGTTCATCAATTTAGCCACCATAATCAATTAATTTTCTAGTAGCTGTTGACCAACTCTGCTCTGTTTTGCTTAGAAAATGACACGGAAAATCCATTTCTAGGATTGAGAAAAAAGTACTTCTTGCTGAACTGATTACTTACTGCTTTGTATTGTTGAGGGCTGTGGTTGGGTTGATGTTTGGCAAAAGATTTTTTCCTCATCATTTGGCATAGACATGATTTTATTGCTGATACATTTTTGCAGACTTTTGTATCTATTCTATATCAATATATTGTTTTGGATTTACATTAGGTTTAAGGTGAAAAGTAAGCCATCCCATAGAGGGATACATTGAGTTGTTGAAGAAGAAGTTGAAACTATCTTATTGAACTTGAAAACTGGGTTATGGTCACTAAGATAGCATGATCTTGCATGGTAAAATAGCTTCTGCAGGATGACATTATTGTATCAAGCAGTATCTTGTTTTTGGATGAATTCCCAAATTAAATCCAGTGCTTGTCGGTATCTTGTTTCTGTGCTCAGATTCACTTGCAATCCAAAGATTTGCTAGTTAATTGTATATACATTATTTTTTTTCTAACCATGAAAATTTTGTTCAAATTAAGCTAGAACTTTTTGCCTTTTCGTACTTTTTCTTGTTGACCTTGCAGAAAGTTTACACGTTCAAGAAAAGTAAATTGTACCAATGATATTTAAAAGCTTTTGCATTGGTATTGAATCTAATTCTTCTTTATGCAGCGGTTTAACACAATCAAACTACAAGGAATTGAACGTCTTGTATGAGAAGTATAAAACCCAAAGTCGGTCACTTATTGTTGCGGAGATAAGCTTTGTTGATTCATCTATTTCACAATGTATATATGGTCTTGAAGTTGGTAGCTCATGGACTGATAATTTTATGGCAGGTTTTGAGATCTTAGCGTTTCCTTGCAATCAGTTTGCAGGACAAGAACCAGGAAACAATGAGGAAATACAAGAAGTTGCCTGCACAATGTTCAAAGCAGAATTCCCAATCTTTGATAAGGTAATATCAGAAGATTCAAAACTCTAATTCTTTTAAGTTTGAGAGATGAATGGGAATCCTTTTTAAATATTCTTTTCTGATATAATGTAGATTGAGGTAAACGGAAAGAATGCAGAACCCCTCTACAAGTACCTAAAATCAGAAAAGGGTGGATATTTTGGAGATGCCATCAAGTGGAATTTCACAAAATTTTTAGTGAACAAGGAGGGGAAGGTTGTCGAGCGATATGCTCCGACTACATCACCCCTTAAAATTGAGGTATGATTTTTTTTTTCCTTCAGCAGTTTTTGTTGATTATAAGAATTTGCATAAACTTCATATGATACTTTATTCTGTCATTTTCTTTTTGCAGAAAGACATACAAAACTTGTTGGGATCTTCTTAAGGAGCCATGATCGAGATAGTTTATGGACGATAATCGCTATATATCTCTGTTGTAATAGTACAATAAAGTACATAAATTGGAAATGTAGTGTTTGGATTTGACTTTTTAAGTTCATATGAATATACTGCCCAAGCATGTATATTTTTTACTTTGATAATTTATATCTTATGTACTATGTTGTCTATTTCTGTTTTACTATTAATCTGAATTTATAAAATATCGAGCATAGTGTTTGTTTCCAATTCTCCAATCCATTATGAATGTCTCCATTTTGAGGCATTTGAAAGAGTAGTATCTAAGGCAAATTTGTTACCTGTTTTGGTATATTGTAAATTTGATTCAAATTTACAACCAGCAAATCATCAATGCATAACACCATTCACAATCAAACTAGATGTGTCAATCATGCCAACATCCTGCAATCAATACCCTGCAGTATTTAGCACCAATGTAACAACTAAGGCCCAACTCATACACCAGCATCAGTAAGTCAACCTAATTCATTTCAGCTGCTCCATTAACTACTCTCAGCACTCCCCTCTACTCATCATTGCATATACTTGGCTTAGTATCAGTGATAACACGTTGACTGACTATCATATATAACTTAAATATGCACAGAAATTTAACAAGCCTCTGTGAGCATTTTTAACATATAAACAATATTCTAACATATATATATATAATATATATATACACTACCATGAGGTCGTGTGGTCACACAACTCCCTCCCCTCTCCCTCCGCCCCTCACCGGTGGCAAGAAGGGGAGCCACCGATTGTGCAAAACTCAGCCCCTCCATTGATGGGGGCTGAGTTTGCACAGTTATTCGCAGCGAAGGGTTGAAGAACTCTTCGCTGCAAATAAAATTTATTTTTTTAAAATTGATCGCCGTTTCGCCAGGGATGCATTTATTTTTTTTAATTTAGCCTCTATCGATAGTGGCAATGCTAAGATATTTTGAAATGGATAATTTTGAAAATGCTACTGCAATTTATATATATATTTATGATTAATCAGTTGCAGTAGCATTTTCAAAATTATCCATTTCAAAATTTATTCATCAATGTTCACCATTTACATATTCAAGTACCAAATATATAAATTTCCAAATTACTCATTTCCCTAAATGAAAATCAAATGATTATCAAAATCAATCAACATTGAAACATGCACAAAAATAATACAGCAACAATTTATGAAATATTATTTATTATGAATGCATACATTACATCACAGTCTAAAATAAATCGAAGTAATTAAGACTTGCTTCTGCTGTATATAATTCCTTGAGCGTCATCTTTGATTATATTGTCAAGTTCATGACGAAACAGGGGCGAAAATATGTTGTTGAGAAGGGGGCATTTGCCTCCCTTCTCTTTTTTAATATATATATATATAATATTTTTTAAGAATTTTTGAATTATTTATTAATTTTTTAAAAAATTTTAAATTGCCCCCTCTTTTTTTTAAATTTTTACAAGAAGTGTAAAAAATTTACAATAAATTATTTATTTTGTATGCAATAGTTCTCTTTTAAAAAATTGATAAAATATTGATAATATACAAATGTAAAAAAAAATAAAGAAAGTGATAAATTTTTCAACTAAATTAATTTGAACTCATTTAATGAATTAAAAAACTTATTTATTTTAATTATTTTTTAAGAAATTATATTCATTATTTAATTTTTTTTTCTCTTTATTTTATTTTTATTATGAATAATTTTATAAATTTAAAATTTTGTACACATATATATTAATATTTTTTTATTAATTAATTTTTTAATAATAAAAATATATTATTAATAAATTAATAAATTTATATAATACTATTAAAATAAAATAAGAGATAAATAATTACGAAAAGCTGAAATTTATAAAAAAAAATTCGTCCTCCTTTATTTTAAAGCCTGACTTCGCCCCTGTGAGGAAATATAGCAGGCCATATAACAACATCACTTCCCTTAACATCCATTCTTGAAAGATAATCAGTAGCTCTGTTTGTTTCTCACCATTCATGAGATATTATAAGCTTGTTGAACTTACTTAAAAGATTCTAGATAACCTTCAAGCTATCATGAGCTGATGCATTATAAGATTGCTTTTTGTTAATGATTTTAACAGCAATCAAAGAATCAGACTCAACCCACACTAATTTAATCCCAAGAGTTAAGGCAAGGATAAGACCTTTCCTTATAGCATGTAATTCAATCAAAATAACATTATCCGACTTAGGTGCTTTAGAGACAAAAGCACGTATAGGGTGACCATTACGATCACGAAGCAACCCACCCATACCAACATTATTATTATTATTATTTTCATTTTGTGGACCCATAGATGCATCAGTATTTAATTTGGTCCATCCAAAACTTGGTTTTTCCCATTTGCACCATATAATCGATGTTGCAACATTTATTAAGTTTTTTGGGTTCTCCCCTATGTGAAAACTCAATGTTTGAGCCCACTTATTTTAGCCCATTAGGCTATTAATGTTTAGCATATTTATATACTAATATTACCCTAAGTTACAAGTGTGTGTCATTTTGTATCAGCCACTAAAAAGAAAGAAAGAGAGAAAAAAGAAAGAGATTTTTTTTTTGCAAAAGGAGTCAACAGGGCAGTCTTGGTTTTCCGGCAATCGGACAGTCATTCGTGATCCGATCAGGCTGAAATTTGGATAGCAATTATAGGACTCATCATTCTTTATTCTGAACGGTGGAGATCTATTTTTGGACAGTTGGATTTCCGGCATTTGTGACTCAAAATTTACTATTTATGCGCAGTTCTGCAACAGCAACCAGTTTATCTTTCTCTGATAATCGGACGGTCACTTGTGGTCGGATTTGGCTGACATTTGGTGAGCACATTTAGAATTTGTTGTTCTTTAATCTGGACGGTGGAGATCGGATTTGAACAACCGGATCTCATTCATTGGCATATTTTGGGTATTTTTCTCCATTCTCTTGATTATTTCTTGTTATTTGGTTGATTTAGTGTTGCTACTTTGCTTAAAGGTTGTTGTAGTAGCTTGTAGTTGCTATAAACATTGATTTTGATAGTGAAACTCTTTTGCTTGGATCAAGAGAGGTCCCGCGGTTTTTATCCTTCATATTGAAGGGGTTTTCCACGTTAAAAATCATTGTATTTTTGTGTGAATGATTTGTGTGCATCTTGAGGCAGGTTATTGATTGGTTGTTTGCTGAATTTTACTTAGCCACTCTTCATAGATTCATTCAAATGGGGAAGAAATAATCTTGGCTCCTTCCCATCAAAGTGGTATCAGAGCTAGTTCATTAGTTCATTGGTTGTTTGTTTATTTGAATGATGGAGGTAAATGTGAGTAAAATGGCTTATTTGGATGGCACAAATTATCACAAGTGAAAAGGAAAAATGAAAGATTTTCTTATTGTGAAAAGATTGCATTTACATGTATATGATTAATTAGTTGCAGTAGCATTTTCAAAATTATCCATTTCAAAACTCATCCATCACTGTTCACCATTTACAGAAGTACCAAATGTATAAATTCCCAAATTACTCATTTCCCTAAATGAAAATCAAATGATTATCAAAATCAATCAACATTAAAACATGCACAAAAATAATACAGCAACAATTTATGAAATATTATTTATTATGAATGCATACATTACATCACAGCCTAAAACAAATCGAAGTAATTAAGACTTGCTTCTGTTGTATATCATTCCTTGAGTGTCATCTTTGATTATATTGTCAAGTTCATGAGGAAACAGGGGCGAAAATATGTTGTTGAGAAGGGGGCAGTTGCCTCCCTTCTCTTTTTTAATATATATATATATACTATTTTTTAAGAATTTTTGAATTATTTATTAATTTTTTTAAAATTTTAAATTGCCCCCCTCTTTTTTTTTAATTTTTACAAGAAGTGTAAAAAAATTACAATAAATTATTTATTCTATATGCAATAGTTCTCTTTTAAAAAATTGATAAAATATTGATAATATACAAATGTAAAAAAATAAAGAAAGGGATAAATTTTTAACTAAATTAATTTGAACCTATTTAATGAATTAAAGAACTTATTTATTTTAATTATTTTTTAAGAAATTATATTCATTATTTAATTTTTTTTTCTTTATTTTATTTTTGTTATGAATAATTTTATAAATTTAAAATTCTGTACACATATATATTAATATTTTTTTATTAATTAATTTTTTAATAATAAAAATATATTATTAATAAAATAATAAATTTATATAATACTATTAAAATAAAATAAAAGATAAATAATTACGAAAAGCTAAAATTTATAAAAAAAATTTCATCCTCCTTTATTTTAAAGTCTGACTTCGACCCTGTGAGGAAATATAGCATGCCATAGAACAACATCACTTCCCTTAACATCCATTCTTGAAAGATAATCAGCAGCTCTGTTCACTTCTCACCATGCATGGGATATTATAAGCTTGTTGAACTTACTTAAAAGATTCTAGACATCCTTCAAGCAATCATGAGTTGATGCATTATAAGATTGCTCTTTGTTAATGATTTTAACAGCAATCAAAGAATCAGACTCAACCTACACTAATTTAATCCCAAGAGTTAAGGCAAGGATAAGACCTTTCCTTATAGCCTGTAATTCAATCAAAACAACATTATCCGACTTAGGTGCTTTAGAGACAAAAGCACGTATAAGGTGACCATTACGATCACGAAGCAACCCACCCATACCAACATTATTATTATTATTTTCATTTTGTGTACCCATAGATGCATCAGTATTTAATTTGGTCCATCCAAAACTTGGTTTTTCCCATTTGCACCATATAATTGATGTTGCAACATTTATTAAGTTTTTTGGGTTCTCTCCTATGTGAAAACTCAATGTTTGAGCCCACTTATTTTAGCCCATTAGGCTATTAATGTTTAGCATATTTATATACTAATATTACCCTAAGTTACAAGTGTGTGTCATTTTGTATCAGCTACTAAAAAGAAAGAAAGAGAGAAAAGAAAGAGATTTTTTTTTTGCAAAAGGAGTCAACAGGGCAGTCTTGGTTTTCCGGCAATCGGACAGTCATTTGTGATCCGATCAGGCTGAAATTTGGATAGCAATTATAGGACTCATCATTCTTTATTCTGAGCGGTGGAGATCTATTTTGGACAGTTGGATTTCCGGCATTTGTGACTCAAAGTTTACTATTTATGTGCAGTTCTGCAACAGCAATCAGTTTATCTTTCTCTGATGATCGGACGGTCACTTGTGGTCGGATTTGGCTGACATTTGGTGAGCACATTTAGAATTTGTTGTTCTTTAATCTGGACGGTGGAGATCAGATTTGAACAACCGGAGCTCATCCATTGGCATATTTTGGGTGATTTTTCTCCATTCTCTTGTTTATTTCTTGTTATTTGGTTGATTTGGTGTTGCTACTTTTCTTAAAGTTTGTTGTAGTAGCTTGTAGTTCCTATAAACATTGATTTTGATAGTGAAACTCTTTTACTTGGATCAAGAGAGGTCCCATGGTTTTTATCCTTCACATTGAAGGGGTTTTCCACGTTAAAAATCCTTGTGTTTATGCAAGAATGATTTGTGTGCATCTTGAGGCAGGTTATTGATTGGTTGTTTGCTGAATTTTACTTAGCCACTCCTAATAGATTCATTCAAGTGGGGAAGAATTAGTCTTGGCTCCTTCCTATTAAAGTGGTATCAGAGCTAGTTCATTAGTTCATTGGTTGTTTGTTTATTTGAATGATGGAGGTGAATGTGAGTAAAATGACTTATTTGGATGGCATAAATTATCACAAGTGAAAAGGAAAAATGAAAGATTTTCTTATTGTAAAAAGATTGCATTTACTTGTATTTGCTTCTAAAAAACCTGAGTCTAAATCTAATGAAGATTGGGAATTTGAGTATTTGCATGTATGTGGTTTTATTAGGCAATGGGTAGAAGATAATGTGTTGAATCATATTGCTAATGAAACAAATGCCAAAACCTTGTAGGAAAAGCTTGAAACTTTGTATGCTTCAAAAACTGGTAACAATAAGTTATTTTTGCTTAAACAAGCTATACACTTGCAATATAGAGAAGGTAGCTCTATACTTGATCATGTGAATGAATTTCAAGGTATCTTTGGTAAATTATCTAGCATGGGTGTCAAATTTGATGAAGAGGTTATTGGTCTTTAGTTGTTGAATACACTTCCTGACTCATGGAAAAACTTTCATGTATCTTTGACTAATTCTGCTCCTAAAAGTGGTGTAACCATGTCGTACGCAAAGACTGGTGTTTTGAATGAAGAGATGAGAAGAAGAAATCAGGGAGCATTTACTTCACAGTCAGAAATTTTGGTTACTGAAAATAGGGGGAGAAGTAAAAGTATGAGTCAATATCAAAATAGAGGCAAGAACAGGAGTAAATCAAAATCAAGGTATAAGAATCTTGAATGTTATTACTGTGATAAACCAGGACATATTAAGAAATATTGTTTCAAGTGGAAGAAAGAAAACAAGGCAGACAAAGGGAAGCATGAAAGGAAAGGCAATGATAACAATACTAATCGTATTGCCACTACCACTTTAGATGATGATTTGGCTATAGTTTATCAAGAGAATATAGTCAATGTAGCCTATGATGATACTGCTTAGGTTCTTGATAGTGGTGCATGCTTTCATATTATAGCAAAGAAGGAGTTTTTCACATCTTATACTCTAGGTGATTTTGGAGTTTTGAAGATAGGTAATGATGGAGTGTCAAAGGTGATAGGCACTGGAACTGTTTATTTGAAGACCCAAAATGGAACAAAATTAGAGTTGAAAAATGTTAGATATGCACCTGACATTAGGTTGCATTTGATTTCCACCAGCAAGCTTGATGAAGATGGCTATTGCAGCATTTTTGACGATGAAAAATATAAAATCAGCAAAGGCTTCTTAGTTGTGGGTAGAGGAAAGAAGGCGTCGGGCTTATATTGGTTGCAAGCTTCAACCTCTACAAATCTTTTTTAATGCAGTTGAAAGTGACAGCTCTTCAGAATTATGACACAAGAGGTTGAGTCACATTAGTGAGAATGGACTTAATTGTCTAGCTAAAAAGAATTTTCTTTTAGGATTGAAAGGTGCAAGGTTAGACAGGTGTGTTTATTGCTTGGCTGAAAAACAGAAGAGGGTTTCTTTCAAACATCATTCTCCTTCCAGAAAAAATGATTTACTTGAGCTGGTACATTCAGATGTATGTGGTCTTTTGAAGGAAAAGTCATTTGGTGGTGCAATTTACTTTGTGACCTTTATTGATGATCATTCTAGGAGACTTTGGGTTCGTAACTTAAAGTCTAAAGATCAAGTTCTTGGTGCATTTAAAGAATTTCAAGCTTCTGCTGAGAGAGAAACTGGAAAGAAGTTGAAATGTATTCGCACTGATAATGGTGGTGAGTATTGTAGGCCTTTTGATGCCTATTGTAAAGAATAGAGTATCAGACATCAGAAAACACCTCCTAAGACTCCTTGGTTGAATGGTTTGGCAGAAATGATGAACAGAACATTGATGAAGAAAGTCAGATATGTGCTTTCAGAGGCTAAATTACCTAACTCCTTTTGGGGTGAAGCTTTGTACACTATTGCATATGTGATTAATCTAACTCCCACTATTGCATTGGGAAATGATGTTCCAAAATGGTAAGGATGTTTCTTACGACCACCTATGAGTGTTTGGTTACAAATATTTTGTGCATGTTCCCAAAGATGAGTGGTCTAAGTTAGATGCCAAGACTAGACAGTGTATCTTCATCGACTATAGGCAAGATGAGTTTGGTTACAGATATTATGATCCAATTCAGAAGAAACTTGTCAGAAGTCATGATGTAATATTTGTAGAATATCAAACTATTGAAGATATCAACAAGGTGGAGAAATCAAAGCCTGAGACTGGTGGTTTGATTGGCCTAGACTTATCTCCTACAACTCATATGCTTGATGCATTTGAGGTTCAGAATCATGGTGATGTGCAAAATGATAATCAGAATACAGATGAGGTTGGTGATCCTGAATATAAAGCAGTTGATGAACAACAGGCACATATTGAGGAACCTGAAGCTTCACTTAGGAGGTCTACCAGAGATCGAATGCATCCTACTAGGTATTCGCCTAATGAGTATATACTCTTGATAGATGGAGAAGAACCTGAATGCTATAAAGAGGCTATTGAGAGTAAGCAAAAGTCAGAATGGATTGCAACTATGAAAGATGAAATACAGTCTTTAGCTGATAATCACACCTTTAAATTAGTGAAACTTCCTAAAGATAGAAAAGCCTTGAAGAATAGGTGGATATATAAAGTAAAGCAAGAAGAGAATTCTTCATCTTCACGATACAAAGCCAGATTAGTTGTCAAAGGCTTCAGTTAGAAAAAGGGAGTTGATTTTGAGGAGATTTTCTCACCAGTGGTCAAGATGTCATCAATTTGTATTATTTTAGGATTAGCTGCTACTCTTGATTTAGAATTGAGCAAATGGATGTTAAAACAACCTTAGTTCATGGTGACTTAGAGGAGGAAATCTAAATGGAGCAACCTGAATGTTTTATGGTAAAATGAAAAGAAAATTATGTTTGCAAACTGAAAAAGAGTTTGTATGAGCTGAAGCAAGCACCTAGGCAATGGTATAAGAAGTTTGAGTCAGTTATGGTTCAACAAGGCTACAAAAAGACTACTTCTGATCATTGTATTTTTGTGCAGAGATTTTTTGATAGTGATTTTATCATCCTATTATTATACGTTGATGATATGCTTATTGTGGATTTTAGTTCTTCAAGAATTGATAGCTTGAAGAAAGAGTTGAGCAAGTCCTTTGCAATGAAGGATTTAGGGCTGCAAAGCAGATTCTTGGCTTGAGGATTATTCGTGATAGGAAATGCAATAAGTTGTGGCTATCTCAAGAAAAGTATATTGAGAAAGTATTGCAGCGATTTAATATGGCTAAAGCTAAAACTGTAAGTACCCCTCTTATCATGTCTTTCAAATTGAGTGTCAAACAATCTCATTCTAATGAGCAAGAGAAAGAATATATGCAAAAAGTTCCTTATGCATCTGCAGTAGGTAGCTTGATGTATGCTATGGTTTGCATTAGGTCATACATAGCTCATGCAGTTAGTACTGTTAGTAGATTTTTGTCTAATCTAGGAAAAGATCATTGGGATGCTGTAAAGTGAATTTTGAGATATCTCCGCGGCACTGCTAGTTTGAAGTTGAGTTTTGGGATTGGGAAGCCTATTCTCAGTGGTTATATAGATTCTGATTTGGTAGGGGATGCAGATTCAAGAAAGTCTACTTCTAAATATCTGATCACTTTTGCAGGGGGAGCTGTGGCATGGCAATCTAGATTGCAGAAATACATTGCATTGTCTAGTACAGAAGCCGAATTCTTTGCAACAACTGAAGCATGTAAAGAATTGCTTTGGATGAAGAAGTTTGTCAATGAGCTTGGTTTTATACAGAAGAGATATGTCTTATTTTGTAACAGTCAGAGTGCTATTCATCTCGGTCAGAATCATACTTTTTATGGTAGATCCAAACACATAAATATGAGGTATCATTAGATTCATGATGTTTTGGATTCTAAGCAACTTGAACTTGAGAAGATACATACTGATAATAATGGTTCTGATATGTGCACAAAGGCTTTACCAAGAGGGAAGTTTGAGACATGTTGTAGAGTTGCCGGTTTGACAAACTCCTTCACATAGTCCGAAAGGGGGAGAATTGTTAAGTTTTTTGGGTTTCCTCATATGTGAAAACCCAATGTTTGAGCCCACTTATTTTAGCCCATTAGGCTATTAATGTTTAGCATATTTATATACTAATATTACCCTAAGTAACAAGTGTGTGTCATTTTGTATCAGCCACTAAAAAGAAAGAAAGAAAGAAAAGGGAGAGAAAAGAAAGAGATTTTTTTTTCTGCAAAAGGAGTCAACAGGGAAGTCTTTGTTTTCCGGTGATCGAAAAAGTCATCATTGATCCGATCAGGCTAATATTTGGAAAGCAGTTATAGGACTCATCACTCTTCATTCTGGTGGAGATCTATTTTGGACTGTTGGATTTTCGGCATTTATGGCTCAAAGTTTACTATTTATGTGTAGTTCTGCAACAGCGACCAGTTTATCTTTCTTTGACTATCGGGCAGTCACTTGTGGTCGGATTTGGCTGAAATTTGGTAAGTACGTTTAGAATTTGTTGTTCTTTAATCTGGACGGTGGAGATTGGATTTGAACAACCGGAGCTCATCCATTGGCATGAACAGTAGCTATTTTGGGTATTTTTTCCATTCACTTGTTTATTTCTTATTATTTGGTTGATTTGGTGTTGCTACTTTGCTTGAGGGTTGTTGTAGTAGCTTGTAGTTGCTGTAAACATTGATTTTGATAGTGGAACTCTTTTACTTAGACCAAGAGAAGTCTTGTGGTTTTTATCCTTCACATTGAAGGGGTTTTCCACGTTAAAAATTCTTGCGTTTATGGGTGAATAATTTTTGTGCATCTTGAGGCAGATTGTTGATTGTTGTTTGCTGAATTTTACTTAGCCACTCCTCATAGATTCATTCAAGTGGGGAAAAATTAATCTTGGCTCCTTCCCATTAACATTAACAGGGCATATTTGAAAAGCGTATGGCAGTGGCAATGCTAATGCCAATTCAACAGGGCTCAGTGTTCCCAAAATGTATGCCATTCTTCTTTCTTTCTTTCTTTCTTTCTTGGCGATGTAAAGTTGGAGAAATCCTTAAAAAAATTCGTCAAATGATTACAATATATCCTAACTGAAAACATATAGATATTAAAATATCCAAATCCCTTTAGGATTTAGGAGAATTGCATTTAATTTTAGTTATTTTTTAATTATTTAAAATTTGTAATCTTCCTACTGTAGTGTCTCTCCATATCCAAATCCCTTTAGGATCAGGAGAATTGCATTTTTTTTACCACCATTAATTTTTGTTATTTTAATTATTTAAAATAATTATTTAAAACATATTAAAACGCAAATGGAAAAAATTTCAAGATTTTGCATTTAGAATTAATTACATTTAAAATTTTAAATTATTCAAAATCTTGCATTTTTTTTTCCTATATATATCATAAAAAGTAAAGGAACTCATTTTCAAATAGAAGGGACTAAAATATATATCTAAATCAAATTGATAGTTGGTTTATAATTAAGATCCCAAAGGAAAAATTATACACAAATATAGCATAACTCGAGTTTTGTTCGTTATTATTTACTTCATGAAAAAATATTAGTAAAACAAATAAAATTATTATCAATTTTTTTTACTAGATGCAATTTTGAGGAAAACATTTTTTAAGAGAGGATAAAAGAAACTTATTATTACATTTTCACATACAATATCTTAAAAAGTGTATTAATTAGATTAAATCATTTAATAGTAGTTTTCTTACTTGCTCCATATTGAACTCTTAAATTTTTTTTTTCTTTTCACATTAAGGATATTTTTATAGTAAAAGTAATTAAAATTCATTAGAACTTTTTTTATTATTATTTATAAATAAAACTTGGAAAATTTTATGGAACAAAATTGAAATTTTCCTTTCTATGCAACTTTAATGATGGAAAACTAGTCTTTTTTTTATATACTTTTAGACTTTCTATTAAAATATTTAGTATGTATTATTTTACTTTTGTATTGATTGGTATTAAAAATAAAAGAAAAATCTTTTAACTTAATGAGTAATACTAAAAAGTTGATCCTAGTACGACTCTGTTTGATTCAATTAAAAAGTTATGCCTTCTGAAATTTGGATAATATCACTTGAGACTCAATACTTCAAATTGTCAAATGAACATTATAAAGCTATAGTCATTACATATGAGCCTATATAGCAGGAAAGCGTTATTTCTAAAATGTGCAATTCGAGTTAGTCAGTAACTATAGTCAAAATTCGGTTAATCGGAACCAGTCAAAATTATGAACTTTAACCTTAACTTTAACCGGCAAAAGCCGATTCGATTAAGGTCCATACCCTTAAAAATCGATTCTAATATCGGTTCTGGTTTGAACCAATGGTTCAAATCAATTTTTTTTAAAAAAAATCATATTTAAAAGAAAAATACCATTGTTAATACTTAATAATATTTTTTATAAGATTGAACACCACTTATAAATTTGATAATATTATTTAAGTTTAATCAAATAACATTATTTATAAATATTTAATATTACAATTAAAGTATAAGGAAAAATTAAAAAATATATAATTACAAAAAATAATTAATTACATAAATTATAATTATAAATATTTAATATTACATTTGAAATATTCAATAATTACAAATAATTGAAATATTCAAGGCTACATTAAAAAAGAGTTTAAACTTAACTATAAAAAATTATATAATTGTAAAATATTCAATATTACAATTTACAATTGAAAAAAAATGAGCTTGAACTTAATTACAAAGAATTAATTACAAAGAATTAAGTTGTGTACGTATTCTTTTGGTGGAATTTAGAGGAATCAAAGCTAATACGTAGTTCTCTTACCTTAAATTTAGTAGTGCCCCCTAGGTCCTTAGTCGTTTCCACCATTTTCCCTTTGACCACCGGTTGTACTTCCATCCGTTGCATTATAATCTAAACATTGGTCATCATCATTATTATACTTTAAATCTTGTACATGCATTGATGCTTTGGACTAATCATTGGTACACATTTAAACTTGAATGGGGTGTTAGTCTTAATCAGTACTCATCTAACACACAGCCTCCGATACTAAATATTTGCTCCATCGTCGTTGTTGAAGCTGGAAAACTAAAAATTTCTCTATCTATAATAGTCAACACTGAAAATTTTCTTATATGTTGACTCCACTATTGTAAAATAGGAAAGTTGTAGTCTTCAATTACAACATCAAACTCAAACCTAGATGATAAATATGCATCAAGTTCAACATTACTTAAGGTAGTAGTTTTAGGTCTCTTATATCTTTTCATTAAAAATTTATCAGCTTTACTTACACTAGACGATGAATCTATATTCTCATTTTGACATCTATGTGATGCAAAAATCATTGATGCATATATTGATTCATATTCTCTATATAAGTCTAAAATATTTTTTTAACCCCATCAATTATTCTAGTAAATTAACATCTTTTATATCTAAGAGAAGATAATAATTGCTTAAATAATTAGTTAAAATTTCAATTCGCACACGAGAATCCAATACACAAGCAACAAGATTAAGAGCATTAAAATCTTTAAAATAATTAAGCAATTTGTTCTTCATTGCAAAAACAGTTTCTTTCGATTTTATATCATTTTTATACTCATAAAAAATAATTGCAATATTCAAAGCTTCAAACACTACTAAATGAGATGTATGATGATAAAAACCAGATAAATATTTAGTAGAGTCAATAAAAACTTTTAAAAGATTAATTATTTTTTCACAACAATTCCATTGAGTAGGAAACAATGTAATAAGTGCAGAATTAAGTTCAAAAAATCTACATAATAATTCACGATATGAAAATGAATCACAAAGTAATTCATAAGTAGAATTTTAATGGGTTAGAACATCTCGTTTAAATCGTTTAGAAGGCTTATTGTATTGCTTATAAAAATTTAACCTAACTTTTATATAATTAAGGATGAGACCACAGATAATTTAATACTGTTTTAATTGGTTCATACAAAAAAATTAAAGTTTTCAAACCACTTTGAACACATAAATTTATAATATGACATATGCATCTAACATAAAAAAAATTTACCTCCTAAATTTGGTCTACAAATTTATTCTAAATCATTAATAGAAGCAATATTTGCAGAAGCGTTATCAAAAGAAATTTAAAAAAATTCTTTGAACTAAATTGATTTCTTCCAAAGTACTTTTTATTATTTTATATATATTATCAGCAGTGTGTCTATCATCAAAAAGTCAAAATGCAAGCCATTTTTTTTGTAAATTCCATCAATCATCAACCCAATGCCATGTAACACCCATATATGAATGTGATTATTAATGATCACTCCAAATATCACTACAAATTTAAAGATGAAATGACAATTCGAAAATAATGTGCATATTTTTTTTCTTTTTTCATAAAGCTTGCGTAATGTGGACGATAAGTTGAGTTGAGAACACGTTGAAAAGCATGATTCATAGATTTTTGAATAAAAGTAGTAAATCTTATTTTCTTGCCAAAATTAAAATTTAATTAATCAACACAAAAGCACCTTACTAATTCTTTTTTTGACCACATTTTTGTCATAGTGAAAAAAATATTATTTTTTAGTAGATCAGATGATGAGCCCGGTTGTACAAAATTTGCCAATTGTATTTGAGTATTATCCATACCTGCTTGAATATAATGTTTTTTATTGAGATGTCTCCATAATATTCTATAACCTCCTCTGTCTTCAAATTTAAATAAAAAGGAACAATAATTACAGTGTGCTCTTTTTTAGCATTCTGCATTTACCTATTTAAAAAAATATAAAAGAAAAATATTAAATTTTAGTTTTCTTATTTTACTATATTTGATTTTGATTAAATGTGTCTTGCAATTGGTAATCCATTTCTTTCTCATCATCTAAAATATTGATATGTTGTGATGGAATTTGCTCATCATCACTAATATTATCAAAACTAAAACTTATAATTTTAATATAAATTGATGATGATAATAATAATAATAATAATAATAACAGTAATAATTAATAATATTTGTTATGTAACGACCCCACCTGCACGGTCTTACGACAGCTGGTTTATTGGGCCTTTTCTCCCGTAGGTGGACCGTAGTCTCAGCCCTCAACCCGGGCCGCCACAGTACTGGACTGTCCTCGCGGGCCCTTCAGTAGGATTTATTTATTTGGCTCCCAAAGGAGTCGCCTCCCCGGATCGAACACCTGACCTCCCACTTAAGAGAGCCAGCGTGAGCCATCAAGTAGTAGAAATGGTACTCGTTTATCCCATGGTTTCCTCTTAAGGGAGGAGGTCATGGGTTTGAATGAGGGAGCCGACCTCATTTGAGGCCAAATTAACAAATTCTTGCTCAAGAGCCGTGAGGTGAACGGGTACTGTGTCGGCCTGCTGGGTTGAGGGCTGGGACTACGGTCCACCTACGGGAGAAAAGGCCCAATATGACCAGCTGTCGTAAGACTGTGCTAGTGGGGTCGTTACAGTTAAAAAGGTGCCTTTTTAACTGTAACGACCCCACTAGCACAGTCTTACGACAGCTGGTCTATTGGGCCTTTTCTCCCGTAGGTGGACCGAAGTCCCAGCCCTCAACCCAGCAGGCCGCCACAGTACTCGTTCACCTCACGGTTCCCGAGCAGGAATTTATTTATTTGGCCTCAAATGAGGTCGCCTCCCTCATTCGAATCCGTGACCTCCTCCCTTAAGAGGAAACCATGAGCTGAACGAGTACCATTTCTACAATGGTAGAAATGGTACTCGTTCAGCTCATGGTTTCCTCTTAAGGGAGGAGGTCACGGGTTCGAATGAGGGAGGCGACCTCATTTGAGGCCAAATAAATAAATTCCTGCTCGGGAACCGTGAGGTGAACGAGTACTGTGGCGGCCTGCTGGGTTGAGGGCTGGGACTTCGGTCCACCTACGGGAGAAAAGGTCCAATAGACCAGCTGTCGTAAGACTGTGCTAGTGGGGTCGTTACATGTTAACAATGATAACAATAATAATAATTAACAACAAATAATAAATATTACTAACAATAAAAAATAAATAATAATAAATAATAAATATCACTAACAATAATAATTAACAATAACAAAATAATAATAATTAATAATAATTAATAATAATTAATAATAAATATCAATAATAATAATAATTTGAGAGAGTAGAAATTAGATAATTGAGAGTTATATTAGAGAATTAAAATTTAATGATTGAGAAAAAATTATGTAAAAATTAAAAAATGAATTAAAAAGATTGTGTATTTATAGATTTTTTATTTTTTTTTTCATAAAATACCCCCTTATCTTTTTTGTTATGTTAGTGAGGGTAAAATAGATATTAAACAAAAAATTATTTTAATTAAAAAAAATGGCCAATGGCACAATGTGCAATTAGCATACTGTTCATGACAGTGTGCCATTCCGTTGACTCTCAATGGCACACTGTCGTGAGCAGTGTTGCTGGCAAATGGCCAGCCACTAAGCCTACATGATACTGTAGACACAATGAATTTCTCCATAGTTGTTCTAATTAGACTGTGAATTCACCCAGCATATTATCAAACATAATTAGGTTGTGATTTATGTAAAGATGCTGCAATTTCTATTGCAAATATAAAAGAGAAATTTATTGTATCTATCCTCAATTTAAGTCACTTTTTAAATTTTATCATAATTCTAAAGTTGTATCAATTTGATAACATGAACATTATTTTTTATTACAAATCTATCCAATCTTATTTAGTCATATGAATTTGTTAATATATCTAAATGATGTAATTTTAAATAATATAAATAATTTATGACATAGAAAAAGTAAAGGGAAAACTATCATATCCTTCCTTTCAATTCTATCCTAATTTTTTATTTTTTATTTTAAAACTATTAGCTGGATATTAAAAATGTTGTACAGTTTAATTTTATTTTTAAATTTTCAGTCAAGAGATAAAATTGGTAAAGGAATACTCAAGAACGCCTAATTATATACATAATTAATGATTTTTTTAAATATGATTAGATTTCATTAATTCTGTGACATAATGAAAAAATATTTTTTTTATATTTAGATTAAAAATATAAATTTTTTATAAAATTTTTAAAAAATATTTTATATTTTTAATAATAAGATTTTTTTAATTCTCTTTTCTATTACTGAAAACAATAAAAATTATATTTTAAATAAAAATTATCATTTTTTACATCCCAAAAATAACTAAAACAAAAGATTTGTATATAATGTAGAAATATTTTTTTAATATTTAAAATATATAATATTACTTTTTTATTTATTTCTTGAAAATCAAGTGAAAGTTTAAAAAATTAATGTTTAATTTATTTTCTATTAAAAAAATTATATTATACTAGATTTTCTAACTACTTAATAATATATTAAAATATCATTTTAACATTTTTCATTTAGTTAAAAAAATTAAACTAAACATGATTTGTTAATAAAAATAAATATAGAAGTACAAACATATTTATTATATTAATTTTTAAAAGGTCAAATACATATATATCCCCCATGAATTTGTCTTAATAAGTCACTTTACCCCCCTCCTCCCACCTCAACTTACATATTTACCAGTTAACCTCTTGAACTTACTTTTTTCATAGTACTTAAATATAAACAAACTGACTCTGGAATATCAGATACATTGATATAGATTACAGTCAATGAGAAGATTGCAACTTGGTATGACGTAGATTTGCTCCCTTACCCCATTAGAACCAACTCAATTACATAGAATTAAAATTTTAATCCCCAAATTGAATACACTCCAAATAAAAATCTCTAATATCTAATTTCTTAAATCCAACGCCCAAAATCACATTCTAACCCATTCTCTAATTTAATTAGCATTGGCTGAAGTTTTTAATAAGAGAAAGCCTATTCCCTTAGTGAAAAATATAACACCAATAGTTTTATTAAATATAAGTAAATAAATAATTTAGAAGGGTTAAGTGAGGTGTTGGAAGAAGAAAAATAGTTAATGAATATATAAGATATATGTGAAATATACATAAAATATAAATACCACTAGAAAATAAAAAAGTCAAAAAGTAAAATGACAAAAGTCAAAAAGTCAAAAAAGCTAAATAGTTTTTTAAAAAATAAATAAATAATAAATTATTTTTGATGGAAGAAGAAAAATAGAAATTTTTAAATAATCATATATATATAGTTGTAAATGAAAGGTAGAATTTAAAAAGCCACTTTTTCTTCTTCTTCTTCCTTCTCTAGTTTGGGCCGAATTTCTCCATGGTTAAAGGGGAGAAATTTGTTTCTTCAACTTATCAAATTTTACAACGAATTAAGGACAATTTGAAGAAAACACAAGTTATAAGTAAGCTTTCTTAGAATTTAAGAAGTTTTTCTTGAATATTTGAGTATGTGAAATTTGCAATTTCTAAAGAGATTTCAATAATTGTTTAAATGGTATGGGATGAAGTTATTTTGGTATAGAAGTAATGATTTTAAGGTTAGATAGTATAAATGTTTGAGTTTGGTGGAAGTTTAAGTAAAGTACAGAAATTATGATTTTGATGAGATTTTTAAATATAATGGCTATAATTGGAATTTAATTTATTAAAAGATGTTAGAATAGGTCTTTAATACTATTTTTGAACTTATAATTTGATTTAAGATTGAACAAAGTATATTTGCCCAATCAATGTATTGAAGGGCTTTTGGAAAAGTGAAGGTTGAAGATGGAATTAGGTTTGGTTTTTGGCACATTTAAGGTTAGCATGTACTTTGATAACATATGTATTTATTACATTTGAAATTGCTTAGCATATTTGTGATTTTTGAAAATGTGCTAAGCTACTTTATTATTGAAAATTATCATATATGTGCATTATTATATGTAAAAGTGTGTAAAATGCTTGGATTGTGAGATATTAAGCCATTGTAGAATAATTCATATCCTTGTTATGTATAATTTGTAAAAGTGCATTTTGTGCACTTAGAACGGGAAATATGCCTCATAGTGAATGTGGCAAGAAAGTTTACTTGCATGGTTGGAAATGTGTGGGAAAATATGCAAATAACTTGTGGAATATGGAAAAAATGATAGAAAGTGAATAGGGAATGATAATGTTTATGAAATGTGTGGTTGCCTTATATAGTATTTTGTTCCAGAAAATAATATTTGGTGCTATCAGATTGGCATACCATAGATATGAAATATTATTTTCCTTCGGAGCTAACCACAATGGCGCCACATATGGTTTTTATTTGCCTTCGGAGTTAGACACAGTGATGTCACTTATGATTATTATTTGTTGTCGGGACTAAACACGGAGATGTCATGATAGACCAAAATAATATATATGAAACTTAAATATTGTATGGGTTATTTGGGCCAATACATGTTATTGTGATACTTTGGTGATTATGTGAGTAATGCATGTGTTTAATCATAATATATTACATATTTGAAAGAGAAACATAGTGTATTGATTTTATAAAATTATTTTTATTATTAAAGTATATACTGCTAAGTTAGTAATTTAGTGTGATTGTCTCCATTGCGCAGATGACAGGGTAGAGGCAGAGAGTTGTGCTAAACTTGACCAGGTCTAGGTTCTTGGCCATGCACTTGAAGTCCAACATTTGCCATGAGACCAGAGATTTGCTAGCATATCATGTAATATCTTGTTTACTTTTGTAAACTTATTAAGTTCATATAATATATGACACATGTAAATGATATAAATTTATGTTTTGGGCAAGTCATATAAAGTGTTTGAATGTTATATATATATAAATACTTGGAATTTTGAAATGTGGAATGATCTTGGAGTTTTGAGTAAATATATGTATATTAGAAGAGTATTTTTTGCAGGTTGGGTTTTTTATTGGTTTTTGAAAAATATTCAAATTGCAAACCAAATTCTAGCGAATTTTTTTTCAAAGATTTTCTTTTAAATTTATATTTTTTTAAAACATTTAATTACTAACTTATATATAATTATTTTCCTAATAAATATATTTTATAAAGGATAAACTATTTTGCTAAAAGTATTTATAAGGATAAGGATGACGACATTATATATATGTATTTTACATATCTAGATTTATATATTATACATATATAAGGTATAAAAGTATTATAAAAAAAAACTTTATTCTCATCTTTTTAAAGAAGAACAAGTGTGAAATTCACTCTCAAACTTAATATTTCTCCCTAATTTGATTATGAATATTTCTCAAACTCTCCCTAAATTCATTCTCAAATTGAATTAATCAATCCCTAAAATTTGCTTGAAAAAAGTATTGGTTGAATTTGGTTGAAGAAAAAACCCATTCTCTCATCTAGTTGAAGAAGAAGAAATTCGATTCATTATGCCTTGTTGAAGAAGAAATTAGCACCTCCCATCTCAACATTCATGTGGCCTAACTTGTTGGTAAATATTTTCCTTTGTTTACTTTCCTTTCAAGAGTATTTCAACCACTACAAGAATGTATCACATTACTGAGAGAAATTTACTAATAGAAAATTTTTTATTGATAGTACCTACAGAATACCGAAAGAAACTATTAAAAATAAATTAAAAAATACACCAAAAGATTACCTATAAAAAACCAACAGAAAAATTTACCGATATATATTTTATCTATAATATGGCGCCAACAATTTCTTACAAACTTTACCAATAGAAATATCAAAGAGTCAGTGATACTTAACACGAATTATTGTCAATTTTTTAGTGATAAATTTTATCGACATATATTTCTGTTGGTAATACCGAGATAATATATTTTCAGTCTGTGAAATTACCGAGAGAATATAATTTTTATCGGTAATTTTACTGATAGAAAATATATGTAATGTTTAAAATTTTAAATAGTAAACTTTTAATTTGATATTGATAAATAATAGTAAATAGTGATAAAAGTGACATGGATAGATGATGTAAATAGTAGATCTTAAAATTTACTAAAGAAATTATTTTTACAATTTTACTGGACTAAAAATCGAATTAGAATTAAAGATTAAGAGTAAGCGGGCAACGTAGTTAAAATAAGATTGCCTCACCTGATTAAACTATATATATATATATATATATATATGGATGTGTGAGTGTGTAGAATTTTCTTTTCTCTTCTCCCATCTTCCACGCCTATCATCACCATCACCACCAAAAATTCTCATTTCTTCTTCTTTTCAAAAATTTAGCCAAAAATTTAAAAAGAAAATCATATCTAGTTATAGGTTTTTAAAAGAATAAACTAGAAAATGTGAGATTATCAACAAGTGATTAAATAAGAAGAGGGATTTTAAAAGAGGTATGTGCTTATATATTTTTAATTTGTAAATATTTGAATTTCTATGAATTTTAATGTTTGAATTGAATGATTGAGTTATTTAAAATAAATTATTAATCAAAAGTATTGGTTAAAGATTAATTGATTGATGTTTGAGAAAAGTATTTGATATAGATTCTTCTATGTCAAAAAATCTAGTTTTTGATTCATTTTTATCATAAATCTTGAATATATTGTGTTTAAGTGGTTAAGTGTGCGAAATACAGAATTTTTGCCTAACACAACCAGTGATACGACCATGTCACCGGGCGTGTCAACGATGTTGTGTTTCAACATTAATGACACGGCCATATCTCTAGGCATATCGTAGCTACTATAATACAGGATAAATGATACAGCCAGTGATAAGCCCATATCATTGGGCGTGTCAAAGCTTCTGTAATGCAGGAGTGATGACACGGGTAGTAACACACCCATGTCGTTAATAGGAAAATGACACGGTCATTGACACGCCCATATCATTGGGCGTGTCACTTGAAGAATTTGCCCTAAATAGCTCTTTTCCTTGTCTTTCAACTGTGATTCCGGCCTAAATGACTATAAGGTTTTAAAGTGTAAAAGATTTTTGAAATCAACCCTAATAAGTAGTGTAATAAATTTTGAATATATGATAAATATGTGTAATACCAAGTGTTGATCAATGAATTATTCCATTGAAGTGATATACATAATTTAATGTTAATTAAAAACTAATGAATTATCCAAACTATACTGATTTTAGATCTAACTTGGGATTAAATGGCTAGCTAGAGGGAGGATATCCATAGTGATAGTGGGCACATCATGCCATTAATGGACATATTGTGTCATCAGTGACAGTGGGCATATTTTCCATTATACATTCTTGAGATTTGGCATAAAATTGCAACAGTGACCCGTTATCCAAACCTATGATCTAAGTTCAGTGTATATGGGCATATTTAATGAAGTTACCTATATTAAAAACAATGTGTTATATGGTTGTTATTAAATTAATTAATTGTGAATTTAATCATGTTTAGTATTTTAAGTTTCGATGAATTTATTAATTTCTTCATTTAATGTTCTAAAAGTGATAATTTCCATTGTTTCTAAATTATTTTATGTATAGTTCTATTTTCTTTAAATTTTCTTGCATATTGTAAATACATAAGCACCATTAAGCTTTGCTTAGCATGTTAGAATTATTTTTTAATGAGCAGATCAAACAAAAAGAGTTGAGACTACAGAGTGTGAGATATACGTTCCTAATCAACTATATCACAAAGGTGCAAAGAGCAATATTATAAATATTGTATTATGTATAGTTCATATGGCAATACTTTATAATTTTGTATGACAGTTGTATAAGTTTGAGAGTAGTAAGAGAATTATAATAATGTTTACAATGTAAGTTAACAATAAGAGTTCTTTGTAAATTAAACAAATATATGTTTGTAATATAGGCATGGTCACGGTATTTCTTTTAAAAGTTTAATAACTGCGTTAATTTATAGAAGCATTTTGGTTTTATTTACTATATTACATATATAGACAAATGTGAGTATTTAGATGACATCACCTATGTAGTTAAGTGTATAGACTATATAGAGGATATTACATTTAGTGATATCAAAGCAGGTTTAGGCGATTCTAAATTTGTGGGTTAAAGAAAAGAGAAGTACAACTGTCATTGCTATGTGAACTATATAATTGAATAAATGTTTGATGCAGTTGATTTTTAATGTTTAAAGGTATAAGATGGCCTCTGAATCTAGTCAAGGTGCGGAGGAACAAGCTACTTCCTCACACAGTCAAGCAAGTATGGGGAATCAACAGCCATCGAAACCTTCTGAGGAAAAAATTTCCTTAGATCCCTAATTTGTGAGAAATATGGGGGAAGTTCTAAGGCAAATTGTAGGAGTCTCTCCTCATGCACAACTTCCACTGCCAGTGCCTCAAATATCTCCATTGGATAGAATTAAGAAATTAGGAGCAGAAGATTTTAAAGCTCGTGATACTAATGAGTCTTCAGTAACAGAGTATTGGATGGAAAGGATTGTGAGAGTTTTTTATTTTCTGCATTGCACTAATGGGGAAAGATTAGAGTGTGGTATTTTCTTGTTGCAGGAATAAGCTTATGCCTGGTAAGATACAAAGCAGAAAGGTGTATCTGCGGGTAGACTCACTTGGGCATTTTTCCAAAAAGAATTTAAAAGAAATATATTAGTGAGATTTATTTAGAGGAGAAGCATTGAGAGTTTTTGTATCTTAAGCAAAGGCAATCATCTGTGTTTGAATATGAGAGGCAGTTTGTTCGCCTCAGTAAATATTTTTCAGAGTTATTTTCATCTGAGGAAGAGAAGTATAAGCAGTTTGAACAGAGTTTGAACAGTTAGATCTGGGTGTATTTAGTAGCTATGAGGATTAAAGAGTTTCCACTTTAGTTAATGCGGCGGTTGCCATAGAAAATGAGATTAAATAAGAGCAGGGAAGAAGACAACAATCAAAGAAGGGATTTTATAGTGAACAACAACAAGGTGGACATAAAAGACAGAGAAATATTCAAGCCCAAACTTAGAGGTCTGGTAGAGGAAGTGGAGCTAGTTTTCAGAGGTCTAGAGGTGGTAGGTTTGGAGTTGCTTTAGGCTCATCTTCAAGGGCAATTATTACACCTTGTCAATATTATGGTAACGATCATGTAAGTGAAGATTGCTGGTACCGAAAAGGGGCTTGTTTGAAATGTGATTCTTAAAGCATAAAATTAAAGATTGTCCAATGATAAAAGAACTAGAAGTTGTTGAAAGACAAAGTTCTATACAGAGATCTCAGCCAGGTCGTAGGATAGTTAGAGGTGGTCAACCCAGTGTTAGTCAGCAGAGAGGATCTGAAACAATAGATAGACCTTAGACTCGAGACAGTGCTTCAGCTAGGGCTTATTCCATGAAAGCTCTCCTGATATTGTAGTTGGTGAATTTTCTTTACTTGGTCTTAATGTGTATGCATCATTAGATCTTGGTTCTACACATTCTTATATATGTACAACTATAGCTTCAAGAAAGAAAATATGTGTTGATAAACTTGATTATGAGATAGAATTTACTAATCCCTTAGGCCATAGTATGAAGGTAAATAAAGTATATCAAAATTATCCAATTAGATTTCATGATGTATAACTTCCTACTAATTTAATTGAACTTCCATTCCATGATTTTGATGGAATCTTGGGAATGGGTTGGTTGTCCCGATATCAAGCAGTTATGGACTGTTGTAGTAAGGTTGTGTCTTTTAAGATTTTGTGTTATGATGAAATTGTAGTTTGAGGAGAAAAATAATTTTACCCTTCTAGTTTGATTTATGCTAGGCTTTCGGAGTCACACCTACAGTTATGACTCGCTTATGTTTTTTCGAAATTTACTTTGCTTATGTTAATTATACACAACATTCAAGCAAGGCTTTGGGAGTCATACCTACAGTAAGTGAGTTTTTCGAATATTTTTCTAGAGGAATTACCTAAAGTACCACCAGAAAGGGAGGTAGAATTTGTTATTAATGTAACTCCATATACGACTCTAATTTTCATTCCACCTTATAGAATGGCACCTCCAAAGTTAAAAGAGTTAAAAGTGCAACTTTAGAAATTACTTGATAAGGGCTTTATTAGACCTAGTGTATCACCCTGGGGTGCACCGATTTTATTTGTGAAGAAGAAGGATGGTACCTTAAGATTGAGTATAGATTATCAGTAGTTGAATAAGGTGACTATTAATAATAAGTACATGTTACCTAGGATTGATAACTTATTTGATCAGTTGAAGGGAGCGGGTATTTTCTCTAAGATTGATATTAAATCAGGTTATTATCATATAAAAATTAAAGAAATAGATATTCCAAAGACAGCTTTTAGAACTCGATATGGACATTATGAATTTTTGGTTATGCCCTTTGGCTTAACTAATGCTCCAACATCTTTTATTGACTTGATGAATTGAGTCTTCAAACCCTATTTATACCAGTTTGTAGTTGTTTTCACTTATGACATATTAGATTATTCCAAAAATAAAGAAAAGCATGATAAGAATTTGAGAATTGTAATACAAACACTAATGGAGAATCAGTTGTATGCTAAACTATCAAAATGTGATTTTTAGTTGACAGAAGTGACATTTCTAGGTCATATAGTATCAGCTAATGGTATTCTATGGATCCTAGTAAAATTGAGACTATTTTGAATTGGCAGCCACCAAAGAATATAATAGAAGTCTGGAGTTTTCTTAGGTTAGATGGTTACTATAGAATATTTGTACAAAAATTTTTGAAGATTGCACTTCCTTTAACTAATCTCCTTAGAAAAGAAACTAAATTTGAGTAGAATGCCCAGTGTCAAACTAATTTTGAATAATTAAAGGCTATGTTGACTGAAGCGCCTGTATTGGCACAACCGACCCTAGGTAAAGACTATGTAATTTATAGTAATGCTTCTCATCAGAGACTCGATTGTGTATTGATGCAAGAGGGTAAGGTAATTTCTCATGTTTTGAGGTAATTAAAATCTCATAAATTAAATTACCCAGCACATGATTTTGAGTTAGCTGCTATTGTATTTGCTCTTAAGATCTAGCAACATTACTGTATGGCAAAAGATGTTATATTTTTACTAACCATAAAAGTTTGAAATACTTGATAATGCAAAAAGATCTAAACTTAAGGCGGATGGAATTGATTAAAGATTATGATTGTATCATCGACTATCATCCTAGAAAACCTAACGTGGTAGCCAATGTTTTAAGTCGAAATACTTTAGCAAGTATGTTGTATATTGAATATTATAATACTATATGCATATATAAATCAAATAAACTAAATGATATAATGTGTAATGTTAATAGAATTGAGGATTGAACCAACTATAAAGAAAAAAAAGTAATAAGAGCTCCAAAACAAGATCAAAAGTTATTAGAAATGTTAAAACAAGTGCATGAAAGTAAAAAGCCAGATTATGTTGTGTAAGAAGATGGTGGATTGTATTATAGAGGTCGATTGTGTGTACCTGATGTGAAGGAATTAAAAGAGTGTATACTTGATGAAGCTCATACTACTAAGTATATTGTACATCCCGAAAGCAATAAGATGTACCGGAATTTGAAGTCTAATTATTGGTGGTCTGGTATAAAGAGAGATATTATTGAATATGTAACTTGGTGTTTAGTGTGTCAACAAGTCAAAGCAGAACATCAAGTTCCATCGAGTCTTTTGAAACCTATATCAATACCAGAATGGAAGTGGGATAGAATCACCATGAATTTTGTGACTGGTCTTCCGAACACTAAAAAGAAGCATGATATAATTTGGGTAATTGTTGATCGATTTACCAAATCAGCTCATTTTCTTCCCATTAGAGTTGATTATTCAATGGATAGACTTGTTGAATTGTATATTAATGAGATAGTCAGGCTTCATAGAGTGCCAATGTTTAATATTTCGAATCAAGACCCTCGCATTACTTTAAGATTTTGGGAAAATTTTCAGAAAGTATTTGGTAATCGACTTCATTTTAGTACTGCTTTTCATCCACAGACTGATGGTCAATTGGAAAGGGTGATACAAGTACTTGAAGATATGCTTAGACGTTGTGTAATCAATTTTGAAGGTAGCTAGGATAGATATTTGCCTTTAGTAGAATTTGACTATAATAACAGTTATCAAATTAGTATTGGGATGGTACCATATGAAGCACTCAATGGAAGGAAGTGTAGAATTCCATTGTGTTGGGTGGAATTGAATGAGAGTAAACTTGTAGGACCTGATCTAATAAGGAAAACTGAAGACAAAGTGAAGGTTATAAAGGATTGATTACAAATTGCAATGGATAGACAAAAATCATATGCAGATTTGAAACGACGTGACATTGAATATAGTGTGGGAGATAAGGTATTTTTAAAAGTATCACTACGGAAGAAGGTTTTTTGCTTTGGAAAAAAAGGTAAACTAAGTCCTAAGTTTATTGGACCAAATGAAATACTTGAATGTGTAGGTGCAAGAGCTTATCGACTAGCTTTGCCTCTAGAACTAGCTAAGATTCATAATGTATTCTATGATTCGCTGCTTAGAAGATATAGATCAGATCCTTCACATATGATTCAAATAGAGTCCATTGAAATTCAGCCAAATTTGAATTATGAAGAAGAACCAGTAACTATCTTAGCTCATAAAGTAAATGAGTTGCGTAATAAGCGCATTCCTTTAGTGAAAGTATTGCTGAGAAATCATTCGATAGAGGAAGTCACTTAGGAAAGCGAAGAGATAATAAAACAGCAATACCCTCAATTATTTTAAGCGTCTATAATAGGTAAATTTTGAGGATGAAATTTTTTTTAGTGGGGGAGAATTATAATGTTTAAAATTTTAAATAGTAAACTTTTAATTTAATATTGATAATTGATAGTAAATAGTGATAAAAGTGACATGGATAGATGATATAAATAGTGAATCTTAAAATTTATAGAAGAAATTAATTTTACGATTTTATGAGACTAAAAATTGAATTAGAATCAAAAGTTAAGAGTGAAGGTACACCTTAGTTAAAATGAGATTGTCTCACCTAATTAAACTATATATATATATATATGGACATATGTGTGTAACAACCCCTACGTAGCTTATACACTTAACTACATAGAAGATGTCACCTAATATTCACACTTGTTCTACATACGTGTCTACATATGTATTAAAGAAATAAAAATAAAATACTTCTAAGTATTAATGCAGTTTTTAAGCTTTCAAAATAACTAGTACAACCAATCCTATATTACAAACATATATCTGTTAAATTATACAGAACTCTTATTGATAACTCATATAAATTAAATTCACAAACTACTCTCAAACTTATACAATTGTCATACAAGAGTATAAGGTATTGCCATGTGAACTATACAAAAACAGAATATGTACAATATTGTTATTGAACCTTTATGATGCAGTTGACCATGAATGTAAATCTCTCACTACGTAGTCTCAACTCTTCTTGTTTGATATGCGCTTCAGAAAACAGTTCTAACACGCTAAGCAAAGCTTAGTGGTGCTTATTTATTCACAATATGCAAGAAAAATTAAAGGAAAGAAATTTAAACATTAAATAATTTATAAATAATGAAAAGTATTACTTTCAGAGCATTAAATAAAGGTAGTAATAAATCCATTGAACCTTGAAATACTGAACACAGTTAAATGCAAAATCAATTAATTTAACAATAACCATATAACACATTATTTTCAAAGTAGATAACTTCTTTAATTATGCTCATACACACTGAACTCAGATTTTAAGTTTGGATAACGAGTCACTATTGGCAATTTAATGCCACTGTATAAAATTTTGGCAATTTATTCAAGTGACACGCCCAGTGACATAGGCGTATCATTGACCATGTCATAAGCTTATTCTTATAGAAGTCTTGACATGTCCAACGATACGGACGTGTCTCTGGCCATGTCATTTAAGTTGCATTACAGTACCTACGACACACCCATTGACACGGGTGTGTCACTGGCCATGTCATTTATCTTTTATTACAGTAGCTATGACACGCCCAATGAAACGGACATGTTACTGGTCGTGTCTTCAATGTTGAAACATAGCATCGTTGACACGCCCAGTGACATGGCCGTGTCACTGATGGTGTCAAACAAAACTCTTTATTTCGAACACATATTAACTTAAATTCCATACATCTAAATATATGATATCAATGAATCAAAACCAGTTTCTTTAACATAGAAAGAACATATATCAAATATTTTTCAGTAAAAACTCATCAAGACAACTCAATCAATCATTTTAAAAAATAAATTCATAGAAATTCAGATAGTTGCAAATCAAAAATACATAAGCACATACCTCTTCAAACTCTTCTTTTTCTCTATGCCCATGGGCGAGTCACTGGCCGTGTCATTTATCTTTTATAATAGTAGCAATAACACGCCCATGTCACTGGGCGTGTCACTTGAAGAAATTGCTCAAAATAACTTTTTATTTTTTTATTTGTAATTCTAGCTGTAACAATTATAAGTTCTCAAAGTGTAAAAGATTTCTTTTTGAAGTTAACCCTAACAAGTGGTGTAATAGATTTATTTGAATATTTGATAAAATATGTGTTATACTAAGTGTTGGTCAAAGAACTGTTTCATTGAAGCATTGTGCATAATTTAATGTTATTAATAACTATTGAATTACTCAAATCATACTGATTTTAGATCTAGCTTGGGATTGAATGGCTAGCCAAAGGGAGAATATTCAAAGTGATAGTGGGCACTTTGTGCCATCAATAGACACTCTGTGTCACCATACTCAGTGGGCATTCGTGCCATAGTGGGCCATTGGCCAAAATTTTATACATTGGGCAATAAATTGCCAACAGTGACCAGTTATCCAAACTTAGAATCTGAGTTCAGTGTGTATGGGCATAATTAAAGAAGTTATCTACTTTGAAAATAATGTGTTATATGGTTATTGTTAAATTAATTAATTTTGCATTTAATTGTGTTCAGTATTTCAAGGTTCAATGGATTTATTACTTCCTTTATTTAATGTTTTGAAAGTAATAATTTCATTATTTCTAAACTATTTAATGTTTAGATCTCTTTCCTTTAATTTTTCTTACATTTTGTGAATACACAAGCACCACTAAGCTTTGCTTAGCATGTTAAAATTATTTTCTGACACACAGATCAAACAAGAAGAATTGAGAATGCAGAGTGAGAGATTTATGTTCCTGGTCAACTGCATCATAAAGGTTCAATAATAATATTGTAAATATTGTATTTTTGTATAGTTTACATGGCAATACCATATACACTTGTATGACAGTTATATAAGTTTGAGAGTGGTTTATGAATTTAATTCATGTAAGTTATCAATAAGAGTTCTGTATAATTTAACATATATATGTTTATAATATAGGATTGGCTGTACTAGTTATTTTGAAAGCTTAACAGCTGCATTAATACTTAGAAGTATTTTGTTTTTATTTCTTTAATACATACATAAACACGTATGTAGAACAAGTGTGAATATTAGATGACATCTTCCATGTAGTTAAGTGTATAGGCTACGTAGGGGTTGTTACAGTGTGAGTGTGTAGAATTTTCTTCTCTCTTCTCCCATCTTCCACGCCTATCATCACCATCACCACCAAAACTTCTCCTTTCTTCTTCTTTTTAAAAATTTAGCCAAAAATTTAAAAAGAAAATCACATCTAGTTATAGGTTTTGAAAAGAATAAGCTAGAAAATGTGAGATTATCAACAAGTGATCAAAGAAGAAGAGAAATTTTAAAAGAGGTATGTGCTTATGTATTTTTTAATTTATAAATATTTGAATTTCTATGAATTTTAATGTTTGAATTGGTTGATTGAGTCATTTAAAAAGAATTATTAATCAAAAGTATTAGTTAAAGATTGATTGATTAATGTTTGAGAAAAGTATTTGATATAGATTCTTCTATGTAAAAAAAACTAATTTTTGATTTATTTTTATTATAAATCTTGAATATATTGTATTTAAGTGGTTGAGTGTACGAAATATAGAATTTTTGCCTGACACGACCATGTCACTGGGCGTGTCAATGATGCTGTGTTTCAATGTTAATAACATGGCCAGTGACACGACCATATCTCTAGGCGTGTCATAGCTACTGTAATGCAGGATTAATGAATGGCCAGTGACAAGCCCATGTCGTTGGGCATGTCAAAGCTTCTGTAATGCAGGAGTGATGATACGGGTAGTGACACGCCCATGTCTTTGGGCGTGTCAAAGCTTCTGTAAGAATGGGCAAATGACACGGTCATTGACACACCCATGTTGTTGGGCGTGTCACTTGAAGAATTTACCATAAATAGCTCTTTTTCTTGTCTTTCAATCGTGATTCCAGCCTAAATGACTATAAGATTTTAAAGTGTAAAAGATTTTTGAAATCAACCCTAACAAGTAGTGTAACAAAATTTGAATATATGATAAATATGTGTAATACCAAGTGTTGATCAAAGAATTATTCCATTGAAGTGATATACATAATTTAATGTTAATTAAAAACTAATGAATTGCCTAAATTATACTGATTTTAGATCTAACTTGGGATTGAATGGCTAGCCATAGGGAGGATATCCATAGTGATAATGGGCACATCATGTCATTAATGGATACATTATATCATCAGTGACAGTGAACATATTTGCCATTATACATTTATGAGATTTTGGCATTAAAATTGCTACAGTAACCCGTTATCCAAACTTATAATTTGAGTTCGGTGTGTGTGGGTATATTTAATGAAGTTATCTATATTGAAAATAATGTATTATATGGTTGTTATTAAATTAACCGATTCTGAATTTAATCATGTTTAGTATTTTAAGTTTCAATGAATTCTTCATTTAATGTTCTAAAAGTGATAATTTTCATTGTTTTTAAATTATTTTATGTATAGTTCTATTTCCTTTAATTTTCTTGCATATTGTAAATACATAAGCACCAGTAAGCTTTGCTTAGCGTGTTAGAATTATTTTCTGATGCGCAGATTAAATAAGAAGAGTTAAGACTACAGAATGAGAGATATACGTTCCTAATTAACTGCATCACAATGGTTCAAAGAGCAATATTATAAATATTATATTCTGTATAGTTTACATGGCCATACTTTATAATTTTATATAACAGTTGTATAAGTTTGAGAGTAGTAAGAGAATTATAATAATATTTACAATGTAAATTAACAATAAGAGTTCTTTGTAAATTAAATAGATATATGTTTGTAATATAGACATGATCACGGTATTTTTTTTTTGAAAGTTTAATAACTGCGTTAATGTATAGAAGCATTTTGGTTTTATTTATTATATTACATATATAGACAAATGTGAGTATTTAGGTGGCATTACCTATGTAGTTAAGTGTATAGACTATGTAGAGGGTATTACAATATATTTTTTTAGCAAATAAATAGTCATAACTTAATTAGTTGGGCGAAAATTTTACCGCCATTAGGTAAGCCGTTTACTAAGAGAAAGTATTTTTCTGTCGGTAAAATTACCGAAAGAATATTTTTTTTATTAATAATACCAAGAGAATATATCTTTTCGATAAAATTACTGACATAAAATATATTTTTTGGATAAAATTACCAACAAAAAATATATTCTCTCGGTAATTTTATCAACAGAAAAGTAGTTCTCTCAGTAAATAAATAGTCGCAACCTAATTAGTTGAGCAAAAATTTTATAGTTATTAGATGAGCTGTTTACCAAGAGAGTATTTTTCTATATGTAAAATTACCGAGAGAATATATTTTTTATTGATAATACCAAAATAATATATTTTTATCTGTAATACCGAGAGAATATATTTTATGTCTGTAAAATTATCAAGAGAATATATTTTTTATCGGTAATACTGACAGAAAAGTAGTTCTCTCGGTAAATGAATAGTTGCAACTTAATTATTGGATGAAAAATTTTACTGCCATTAGGTGAGCTATTTACCAAAAGAAAGTATTTTTTTATCGGTAAAATTACTGAGAGAATATATTTTTTGTTGGTAATACTGAGAGAATATATTTTTTGTGGATAGTACTAAGAAATAATTTTTTTCTCCTGGTAAGTATAACACTAGTGGCGGTAATTTTGCAATCTAAATTGTATATTTGTCGACAGACTGTGTAAATTTTTCAATAGATGATTGGTTATATCGGTAAATTTACTGACAGACACTTATGTCTTTCGGTAAATTTTATCTATAAAAATAAATTATTTTCTCTCCCTCCCATTTTTGTCAGTCCTCCCCCATTTTTTCCATTTCTCTTCTACCTTTGTCTGTCTTTGTCCCCTTTTCTATGTATTTTTTTTTTGCTTAAAGAAGAAGAAAAATATATTTTTTATTTTCTTAATTTTTGTTAAAATTTATAATTTATGTTAAATTTACATTATTTATTTTTTGATTTGTTGTTATTTTTTATAAATTTGATATTGTATTTTGGATTTGTGAGTGTTATAGTTTAAGTTGATTATTTATATTTTGGTTGTGTGTTGTTTGATTTTTAGGGCATTTTTTATTTTTAATAAATTTTAGGTAAATTTTATTTATTTTTTAAATTTTTGAAAAAAAAAAACAAAATTTGTAAACTTATTTTAATTAATTATAATATTATTTTAGAGACTTTTTAAAATTTTCATAATATATTTAGAAATTTTTTATATTTAGAAATTTATTTTGGGTGTTATATTTATTTTAAGGTATTTTTATGAATTTTTAAAAAAAAATTAGGTAAAATTGATTTATTTTTATAAATTTTAGAATAAAATTATAAAAAATTAATTTTTAAATTTTTTTAATTAAATAGAATATATTTTAGGAAATTTTAATTTTTTTTGTTATATGTTTAGAAAGGTTTTGGTACATAGAAGTATTTTAGGGTGTTATTTTTTTAGGGTATTTTTATGATTTTTTAAAAAATTTTAGGTAATATTGATTTATTTTTATAAATTTTAGAATAAAAATTATAAAAAATTAATTTTTAAAATTTTTTTAATTAAATGGAATTTGTTTTAGGGAATTTTAAAATTTTCATAACATTTTTAGAAATTTTTTGGTATTTAGAAAATTTTTAGGGTGTTAGATTTTTTTTATGTATTTTTAGTGATTTTTATATTTTTAATTAAAAAATTATAATTTACTATTTTTTTGAAATTTTAGGTTTAATATAAAAAATATATAATTTAGGATATATTTTATGATTTTATAGATTTTTATCTAATTACTTTTAAGAATTAAAATTTTTAGTTATTTTATTAGTTTATCTGAAATAAGTGTTTAAATTTTTTTTATTTTATAGATTTTTACTTAATTAGTATCAAGAATTAAAATTTTACGGTTATTTTATTATTTTATAGGAAATTAGTGTTATTTTATGGATTGTTTAATAGTAAATCCATGAGTAGGTACAATTTCAAGTGCAAGAGTAGATTCAGACCCGAATGCAGAAAGCAGATGTAGACCGAGATGCAACGGTTGGTCCAACAGTAGCTTAATAATTTTATGGCTACCTTTATGTGAGGGACTTTCGATCCATCACAGCAGTTTTCTCTATGTGGTTCTCCTCCATCTCCCTCTATCACCTCTTGCTTTTTCTTGATTTTAGTTTTTTATATATATTTTATATTTTAATTTTATACTTTTTATATATTTTTTATTATTTTTATGTACATTTATTTTTTATTTGTTCATTTATTATATTTAATTTTTATTTAAATATAAATTTTATTTCATTTTTTTATTCGTTTTAATAATCAATTCATTCATACATTTTATATAAACAATATAAAAAATTAAAAAGAATAATAAAAAATAAATTTTAAAATTAAAAATAATTAAATTTTATAATAAAAAATCTTATCTTTTTACCGATAAATTTAAATAGTCTATCGGTATATATATTACTGACAAAAAAAAATTATCGGTAACACCGATAAAATAAACGAGACTTAATTTTGTTGAAATTACCAACTAAATTACCAACAGAATTTTTTGTCAGTATTACCGGCAAAAAATTAATTTTCATCGATATTACCAACAAAATATCTCATTCTATTAATAAACTTTGCCGATGAAAAATTTTCTCTTGGTAATTTACCGACAGACGTTTATTTTCTTCGGTATTTCTATTACCAGCAAAAAATATGATTACATAAATTTTCTGTTGGTATTTCATCGGTAAATATAATTAGCGGCAAATAAAGTAAAAATTACCGATAAATTTTTTTATTGGTAATTCGGTAAATTCTTATAGTGTACAAGTTTTATTTGTTTTATTTGATTAATATGAAAAAGCATTTTAATGGGTTTATTTTTTATATGATTTATGGGCAAGAGTATTTCAATAGGTTGTTATTTATTTTGTTTGATTAACTGGTAGGACTGAAAGGAGTATTATTATTTGATTAACGGGAAGAAGATAAAGGAGGAGGAGGAGGAGAGAGAGAGAGAGAGGAGATGCCCTATTTGTATTGATCAATGACTTTAGGTGCCACGTTGTCAATATGCAAATGCCCTCACTTGCCTTAGCCTATATCGCTCACTTACCTGCTGACTCAATAAAATTGTATTTAAATGTTATGAAAAAACTGAATTCAGGGTCTTAGATGGTTAATTTGTAAGTTGAGGAAACAAAATGATTAATTGAAATAAGTTCACGGAGTTATATATGTATTATGCCAATTTATAAAGTAAATAAATAATAATAAACAGACAGTAATTCAAATTAATATTACTTTATAAAATTAAGATAGAATTGAAAAAAGTTATCTAAGTTGGGAATAAATTTGATAATTTTCACTTTATTTTTTCCACATCATAAATTTATTTATATTATTTAAAGCCACATCAAAGTGGCATGTCAGTAAATTCACGTGATTAAGCGAGATTAGATAGATTTATAATAGAAAATAAAGTTCATATATCAAATTAATACAATTTTAGAATTAGATAAATATTTAAAAAGTGACATGAGTTGAAAATAGGTCGGATGGTTTTCCAATGTAAAATGGCTCAAGATTTTTTGTTTATTTTGGAGTTATTTGGGCAATGTGTTTTATCATTTTAGGGCATAAAATATTCTATTTTTTTTAGTCTCAGTTTTGACTTCGAATGTTGAAAGTCTTTTTTTATTTTGTTGTTTTTAATTATTTTGTATAGCCAATTCTAGTGCCGCATGTATGGCTTCTTTTACAAGAAAAAAAAATCCTCATATATTTATTTTAAAAAATATCTAATGAATATAAAAACCATTTGGCATTCATCTTGTTTTGTTTTTTAAGTGTCAAAGTACCATTTTTACTCTATTTTTCCGTTGATTTTTTTTCTTCTCTTCTGATAACCTCTAACCTCCTTCATTTTGATCTCAAGCTAACAATTGGTATTAGAGCACCATTTTTACTCTTTTTTGTTGATTTTTTTTCCTGTTATTCGTATCCTTATTTTTTCAACCCATATATAACATTTATCCTTTGATCTAAAGCTAACAATTGGTAAACAAAGCTTCCTTTAGATCTTTGTGAGGTATAAGGTGAGGAAAAAAAGATGGCTTCAAAGTGTTATTATGGTCATACACCACCCTTTTTAGTGGTGAAATTTATAAAATTTGGACAATTAAAATGAAGACATATTTCAAACTTTTGACCTTTGGAAGTTGGAGCCATGAAGGGATCCACCTCCTCTTAGAGCAAACCCTAGATTTTCTCAAATCAATAATTAGAATGAAGAAAAATCCATAAAATCTAAAATTTTGGCACCTATTCAACCAGCTGTATCAGTTGATAATATCTTTTTTCCAGAATTGTGGCATGTGCCACACCTAAAGAAGCTTGGGATAAGCTTCAAAAGGAGTTTCAATAGAGTACAAGAACAAGGCAAATGCAAGTTCTTAAGTTCAAATGGGAATTTGATTCTTTAAAAATGAAGGATATTGAATTTGTGAAGAAGTTTATTGATAGACTTCTCAATGTTGTGAATCAAACCTAAATTCTCAATGAATAGTTTAGTGGCTGGCAAGAGAGTTGGAGAGAAGGTTCTGATTTCTTTGCTGAAGACAAAGATTTCTTCTTTAAAGGATTCAAGAGATCTCTCTCATTTCTCACTTTCAGAGTTGATTAATGCTTTGCAAGCAACAAAATAAAGGAGAGTAATTAGGCAAGAGAAATCTGTTATACCCGTACACAATTTTCTCATATACTAGGTCATCTCATTATGAAATTGGACTAGTAAGGATATTTGTTAGATTGGTAAAGGCAACCTCTAATAATCCTTCATTGATGTTGTTGGCAAGGGATGCATTAGCTTTGACTATAATGTCGATGTTGATGAGTCAGATTGGCTAAAACGCTACTTGAGAGGTGAAGTAATCTTGGTTGAATGCTTGAAACGCGTTCTTAACGTTTTTGAGAATAATGAGGTTTTGGTTTAAAAGGTGGCACCTATGGGAGGAAGAACTATTCTAATCTTTTTACGAATAAGAATGAAGTTGTCAATATAGTTCAACCTGGTTTTATTTGGCTCAAGCAAAGGTTCACTATGGTCAAGAAGTGGGAACCTAAGGACCTTCCTTTTGAGCATTTGACTTGGATCATATGTGAATATATCCCTTTGCATGCATGGAGAGAAGATTTCTTTGGATTGATTTCGTGTCATTGGGGAACCTTTATTGCAATCGATGAGGACACAAAACTAAAGGGCAGGCTGGTTCGTGCCAGTATTCAGATGAGAAATGATATCTCTAAAACTATAATAGTTTCAATTAATAAAGGAACTTTTTCTATCAAAATCACGGAAGAGGCTAGGCCCTAATACGCGCCTTTCTTTGAATCTAATCTAAATGCCTCTGCCCCAAAGCCGTCGCATATATCAGATGCTATTGTACAATCTGTTCAGAGTGAGAATCGGTGTGGCAATCTTTAAACATTTAGGTTATTCAAATTTTGCTGCAGAGGTTGGACAAATGATGAAGGAGAACAACTCTTTGGTTGCATCGTCTTTTTTGCAAATTGTAAAAAAGATGATAAGCAAGTCGCAAGATAATGCGGAAATCCCCAAGAATTTACAGTGCATATTGGGTCAGAAAAAATTTTCCATAACAACATGCTAATCCTACTAAAAAAAATATTTAAAAAACAAGCCTTTGAGAAAGCCCATTTGTTTGAATCCTAACCGATAAGGCCCACTAGCACTAGCTAGATTCAAACATCATTTTAATCATAGGTCTAGCTCAATATCAGAGTTTGTTCTTAAATCTGATAAGGGAGCCAAAATGAGGATTGGGATGCAGCTCAAGAATTTCCACAAATTGAAATGGGTACCAACTCTCACATGCTTTAAATTTACATGGGGAAATAGTTGTTGCCAAAGTAGGTTGGATAGCATGTTGGTTAGCCAAGAGTGCCTAGTCCAATTTCCTGATTGCTGGCTGTTGTGTCTAAATAAAGTGTTATCTGATCATAGACCTTTGATCCTTGAGCCAAGTTCAGTTAACTGGGGTCTTAAGCCCTTCCGTTTCCTGGATTGTTAGTTATTGCACCCACGATTTGATGAGTTAGTTAGGGGTTGGTAGTCCATAGTTAGTTCAGTCATCATAGGCCCTAATAGCATCATTAAAAAAATTGGCAGTGTTAAAAAACCAGTTCAAATGATGGAATTCGTAACATTTTGGTAATTTAATTGCAAAAATTTTAATATACCTTATTAAAAAAAGATAACTGTCAATATGGTTATACCAAAAAATTTTAATGCAATTTTAATTTGGACGACTCTTGGCAAAATTGGAATGATGATGAATTTGGCCAATTTCTGCGTGAGATTCTCAATTAAGACTTAAATGATCAGATTGGAGGAGAGAATTCTGTGGCTTGTTGGCAAACAACTTGGGTTAGTTTTTCAAAATTTTGGTTGGCTTTGGGTTTTGATTTTAACCTCACAATTTTGGTCTGACATTGACATGGGTTTGTTTAATTTGAAGATAAATGTTAATTTTATTGGCTCTTTTATACGAATAAAGATTGCACTACTGTCTAATCAATTAATTAATTATATGTATCCCATCAATCAAAGGAAACAGGAATGGATTCATTGCCAAATGTTAGTGCTTATCTTTTATTTTATTTTATTTTATTTGTGTAACTTGTCACATTTATTTTCTTTATTTTATTTGTATTCAATTGCTAATTGTAGTCATCTACAAATATTATATATTAAAATAATCAGAAAAGTGTTATTTGCATATTATGCTCTTTTTGTTCTCTTTAATCATCAACAAGTTAGCAAACTTGTACTAACTATTACGGATAACTATTAAAGTACTTATCAATCCTAATAAGACTCTGATGTGTAAATTTTCTTAAAGTTTAAAGCTGAAATGGAAGGTTATCCATAATTAGAAAGCAATTGTTTGTTTGTTTTTGAAAAGTCATCCAATGTTAGTATGAATTTAAATTATTTAAAAATTTTTATAATTTTTAATTATTCTTATTTTAAAAGATAAATTTCTTCATTACAATTAGTTTTTTTTTTGTTAAAAATTATTTTTTTAATTTAACATTATTTAAACACTTTTAATTCTTTTCTATCAAATAATTAAAAGTCCTCCTTAAATAAAATTTATATTTTTCTTATTCAAATCAAATACTTCTATATATAACTTATAATTTTGTAACATCATGCAATACTTACTATACCTCAAATAAATTTATGGAGATCAACTTTATTACGGTAAAAAATAATATTCTTCATCGTATTATTAAAATTTTATTTTTTATTAAAAATATTTTAATTATTTTATTATAAATTCATAATAAATTTATTATAAAATATATAAAATTTATAAACTCATTATAAATTTATTATAAATTTTTTAAATTAATAAAAATATAATATTTTAATAAATATTTTATAAATTTTAATATTTTAATAAATATTTTATAAATATAATAAACTTAAAATTATTTTTATATTTTTTATATTTTTATCGAAAGCCCTTTTATTTTCCATCTTTTTTATGCAAATCTTAAAACTCAAAGTATGACTTATAATTTTATAACTATCATATGATACTTCTATATTTCTTTATTTATTTTATTATTTACATCTCATTATTTATTTTATTGTTTACATCCCATCAATTTATATAAATATTTTTTAAGTCTTTTATTCCTAAGGAAAATAAGAGAAGCAAATGCTAATTTTTAAATAATTTATCTCGTGAAATCAATGAAAATAAAATTCAAAATCGGCTGCTAAGATTGAATTCTAGAATTTTTTTTTTTTAAAAAAAAAAAAAGAAGAAATGTCTATGCAGCTAGCATCAGAATTGAATCATAAAACATAATTCTGTTCTATTGGTCCACCTGCATAACCAACTTTCCCCAATGCTTAAGAAACTCGATTAATAATGGTTCATCTCTTTGACCATATTACATTATTTTCCCGAAAGTCCAGTCAAAACTTCTCACCTTTTCTCCGTTACAGGTAGGGTCTTTCAGAGGGGAATTGTCCAGAAATGAAAGAGAAAACCCTTCTCTTCCTAGAAAAAAAAAGACTAAAAAATTTGCTCAAAATAACTGGGTATAAATCTTTACATGCATAAAAACTAATCAAGAAAGCAAAGTCCATTCATGTATGAAAAGAAAATGCTCCAATAAGACAATTTGCAGCAGTATGCTGCTGGTCTGCTTTCGCCTTACCATAAGAATTGGCGTCTAGACCTTCAAGATAATCAAGACCAGTACTTTTGTATGGTTTTCCTGTCTCCAAATTCACTATTTTCAAACATGCATATCTCAATTTTCATTCATTGCTATTGAAGCATCTCCCACACCAAAAGCATCAACCGTTAGTTCTATCAAACACATAACATTCAGTCCTGACTCCTCATAACGTTTGGCAGCTATGAAGACACCTTCAGAAGGCAAATAACAAAATCTTGCAAGAATTCACACCTAACTTATAAACTAATTTGCCTTCTAATAAGGCATGTGATACTATCGTTTACTAGTCAAGTTCACAGTTATAGACATACAAAGAAACAAAAAACTAATCCAACAAACTAATTGCACCACAAATGCACAAAAAAACTGAGAAATTAACCATACTCCAACATAAGTCTCAAAAGACAAGCATTTCATTTTATCAAGTATTTAGAGAGACAATTAAAGAAATATAAGAAATCTTTCAAGTTAATAATTCTAGAGGTACAAATTTGCGATTCTTCTTCCATTATTCTCCACCTTCTCTCCGGCTTCCTTCACTACACCAGCTAAACGGGGGCAGTTCATCTATCCATGAGACGATTATCACGGGTCAGTAGTTAGCAGGCGTATCATTATTACTTGTTAGCATTAGAACACAACCCATTCAAACATCAATAATAGTAAAACAAAAATGCACGTTTAACCCAGTTAGATTAGTTACCTCAGCTAATGCAGAGGTCTGCAGGTAATTAATGAAGGGTCTAGCTATTTGAGGATATCACCACTGCATAAAAACCAACAGCTCAGGTTGGAATACATTTGTAGGCATACCAAGCAATAACTAGCAATAACATGAACAAAATGATGAAATAATTTTATTCTTACAATTCTTTATTCTTAATGCACGGGATACAATAATCATAGTCTTTGTCCCTGCTTTATTAAATCAAACACAAGAGCATTTGGTTGATCTCAAACCTGAAGCATTTCTCTTCTTCTTCTTCTACTTTAAGCTGCGCAGGCTGGTCCATTTCCAGCTAAAGAAAGTTTAGGAATTTTGATTCCTGCAAGTAGTTGCACTTGAATGGATAACAGAAAACAAGCCCTTCATGAAGGCTCCAGGCTATTGTTTCCCATCGCCAAGAAAATGCGCAACCACTTCCTCGTGAAATGAATCACTCAATTCTTGAATATCTTTCATCTGCACAATCTAACAGTACATGCCACAGCCTGAGCCCAAAATTTGAGCCTTGCTTTAACATCTTCTGGATGATCACCTGCATAGATTGGGGAAAAAAGGTTAAAATCGATCAATTTATCCCTCTGCATTCAATCTAGAGTAGAAGATATATAGAAACTTAAACATTCAAATTATAAATCCATGCCTTTTGTATTCTCCACCGTTCGTCAAATATTTAATCTTTTGACAACGAATCCAATTTATCATTTCATCATTCACAAGATGCGCAAATCATCAAGATGTAAACCACTTTTTTCTATTAGAAGAAAAAAGACTAAAAAGGATAAAAGTTCAGTACGCTATTGACCCTTCGCACGAATCACATCTACAAGATCACACCAAGAATTACAAATCACAAGTCTATCATTTCCTAAATTAAAGATCCTACTTATAACTAATAATTTCCTCCATAACCTATCAAAATAGATGCTAAAAATTCACTTCAATTTCACCCCAAAGCAACATCAACGATCAAAGTGACAAATTCATCTTTTCCTTTATCAAAAGTTTAAAAAAAGTATAGCATTAATATTAATTCAAATTTCATCCAAGATTTAAGGAACCGACCTACACATCTTGTTTGCATACATATACTTTTGAACTAAATACCAAAATTCACTTCAAGAATTCCAAAAACCCATAACTACAATTCCAACTTAAGAGCGTAAAAGAATATCAAACACACAAACCAATTGCAATTATCAAAAAAAGAAAAATTAAAAATATCCCATATAAAGGAAACTCGCCAGGACTAGAGATCTTCCAGTTAGCAATAGGACTAGAAGCAGCCTCAGAAACAGCAGGAGAGCTTCTCTCAGGAGACTTGTTATGTTGCTCATCAAGAAACTTCTGACTCAGAGAGTAACAAAGCTCAAGAGCAGGCAGGGTATTACAGAGCTCAGGGATCTCATCATAACTAAAACCAAATCCAAGATCCAAACACCCTTTAAGCTCATCAAGATCATCATCTGTCAAGCTCTTGGTCCTCTTCAAATCATCCTCATTGCTAACATTACTATTATTATTATTATTATTAGTATTAGCTACCTCCACATACCCTTCTAGCAAAACCTGGTTCTTCTTCTTCTTGGTGCTGTTGTTCCTACTTCTGGAGCTAAAGGTGTTAATATTGTCGTCGTTGTTGTTGATTATGGTACTTTGATTCACTTTCTTCCATATATCTTCAGTTTCTTTATAGAAAACGTCATCTTCATCAAGATTCATTTCCTGTTCTCGGTTTTGGTTTCTTAAAGAAACCCGAGATTCTTGTTCACGAGAAATCTCTACCATGTTTTTCTTTTTCTTTTTCTTTCTCTAAAGAATTAATTTTCTCTCTGTAGCTCTCTCCCTATTTCTTAAAAGGCACTTGTGAAACATGGAGGATGGTCCTTATAAAGCCGCATCCAACTAAAGAAAATTCAATAACACTTTTTTTAATAAAATAATATAATTATTATTACAAGGCAAAATATATTTTGGGTCCATAAATTTTCATATATTTGTTTTCTAAACCCCTCCGAATTTACATTTTTCATTTTTCACACGTTAAATAATTATTTCATGGTTATTACAGCGATTGAGAAACACTCGCGTTCAAACTTTGACATAACTGTTTTAAGCTATTTCTAGTATTTTTTTAATGCACAACAACAATATGACTGCTTAGAAAATTCATTAAAAAATAAATTAATAAAAAAAACAAAAAAAGAACACTAAATCGAAAATGAAACACTTATTTCTTTCTGATATTTTTATCTATCAAAAATTCAATTTCAAATCTTCGTCTGATTCAATTTATAAATATTAATTCCACATAAATTTAGAATAAAAAATATATATAAATTGATATATAGTAAAAGACTATTACTTAAGTCTTTAGTATTATATATTTTAATTATAATAACATCAATATATCAATATATATATATATTACAATATTAATATATTTACATAATTATCAATCTCTCTCAATTAATAAAAAAATTAACGGTAAAAAATTGTGAATAAGATTTTGGATCAATTTGTCTTATCACAAAAAAATTTCATCTTTTAATAAATTAAATATCTCACATTCCTCTCTTAAATCTTCTAATTTTTTTCATACTCAAAACATTTTTTTATGAAAAATCTATTATTTTTCTTTTCTTTTCCCTTAAATCCTCAAATACCTTTGATATTCCTGAGAATTGCTTCTTGAACATTCCTTTGCTTTTTTTTTTAATACTGTCACTAAGTTTTCCTTTTGTATCCTTTTTCCATAATAAGTACATCATCTTTTAATTTACTTAAATTATTATAAACATTCAAAATTAGTTTAGTTATATTGAAAATTAAATTTATTTTATTTAAAAATTTAGATATATTATTATTAAAAAATAGAAAAATAAAAATTATTATATTTTATTTAAAAATAAAAAATAGTTTAATTTTATAAAAAAATAAATGTATTTTATTTAAAAAATTCAATGATATTACAGTTTAAAAAATGACAGAAAAAATCAATTTATTTTATTTTATTTTAAAATCTAATTTTTAAAGAAAAATTAAATTTATTTTATTTGAAAAAAAATTAAAAACAATCATAATTAAAAAATAAAATTAATTATATTTATTTTATTCTAAAAATAAAAAATATAAAAAATAATTAATTTTATTAGTCTATTTATTTTATCTATTCAAATAATAAAAATGGCAATAATTTATTTTTAATCTAATTTTTATTTTGAACCAAATGGTATTTTAGAGTTTTTAATTAAATAGATTAGATGGCTAGGCCATAACGGTTTTATTTTTATTTTTTTCTTTATTTATTTACGTTTAACTAGTCAGCGATAGAAGTCCTAGTGATTACATTGTGAGAGTCATTATATGCTTTTAACTGGGTTTAGTTTAACCATGCTGACGGCCATATGATATAATTCTTTTTTTTAAAAAAAGAGTTTTAAGGCTCAATAAACAAATGTATAAAAATAGATGGGGCCAAGGATATAAATGTTTTATCCATAATATGATGTAAGGACATTAACATGCATGTATGCAATATAATGATATGAACGATGTGGAGGTGGTGGTGGTGTGGACATGACGTGGCTGAGAACAGCTGTCAATATGCAGGTGGCGGTGGTTGAATAACTTTGGGGCGGCAGAGGACACGTGGTGGGGAGTTATTTGAAAAATTACAGAAAAGAAGACAAAAATAAAAGTGGGGGAGAGAATGGGGTCCACCATGTGCTTTTTGTTGTGTGAAATCAGAAATGCGAACAACTGAAGCAGCTTTTTAGGAAGAGTTTAAAATCTATCAAATTTATGGCTTTTCTTTCCTTTCTTTGCCATGCCTTTGATCTGATCTGAATCTCTCCGACTCTCTCTGTTAGTGACTTGTTTCTTTCCTTCTTACCAGAACCTGGAAATGAATGAAGCCAAAGATTGCTTATGTAGTGAAAAGAAAACTAAAATATCAATAACCGTGGCAAACGCAGCTTTAACACAGCTAACGTAAAGCTTTGAATCTTTCTCTTTCATACTAAAATATATTAAATTATACAATAAATTAATAGGACCTTTATCCAGAGGCGAGGCTTCCCTTTAAAGACGGGACAATTGCCCAGTTCTTTGTTTTTTGAACAAAAATTATAGTTTCTTTATCGTCTTGAAATTATTCATAAAAAAAAATTATTTCCTTCAAATTATATCAATTAATTTTTTTAATTATATTTTTATTATTAATAAAATAAAAATATAATATTAATAAAGTAATAATTTTATATAATTTTATATAATATTTAAAAATTTTAATAATTTTTTAATAAATATGTATAAATTAAAGATGATTATTTCAGAGAGATAAATAAAATATTATATTTATAAATACAATAAATTTTAAAAGAAAAATTTCCTCCTCTTATGCCCCTTTTTAAACATTTTTAAATAAAAAAATATAAATTAAGAAAATAGACAAACCCTCTAACTAAATATAAAAACACAATAAATAAATAAAAAACTGAAAAAGAATGTAATAATTGAATTTTTATTTTTTAAATTTTTTAGTTTTTTTAAATTTATTTATTTAAACTAATTCTAAAAAATATTATTTTTTAAATATATCATCAAATAAATTTTGCCCCTTTTTTTAAAGGGTTGGCTTCCTCTATGCCTTTATCCTATTAAAAGAAAAAAGAAAAAAGCCTTATCCTTTTTTATGTATATAAATTATACATCACTTTCTCCGGTTAATTTTTCCTTTTACAAATGTATTGCAGCTTTAATTTCTCTTTGATAATAACAAGTGAAATGAAAATATGTACTACTAATATTTTATGGATGAAAGAAACACATATAAATTATATTAGTTAAATATTTATTAATTTGATTTTTATAAAATAAATTTATATTTATATTATAAGTAAGAATTTTTCGTTTGTATAAACTTTAAGAAGTCCCGTTACATTAAAAATTGAAGGTAATATATATAGGCATTTTCGATTACACTCTAGTTGAAATTGAGTTAAATTTTAAAATTAAAAAGAAAATATATTATTTTATATATTATGATGAATTATATTTTAAGTATATGTAACTAATAATTTAATATTATACATAAAATATATTAACAAAAATTAACTTTTGAATTCAAAATTAGTTTTTAATACAAAAGTTAGCTTTTAGTTATAATTTCAAAAATTAGAAAAAGAAAATACAATTGCTAGCTTTTTTTTTCTAAACCATATAATGTAAGCAATTAAGTGCTGAACTGGACCATAAATAGAATCAAATGTACAATTAAATAGTTATTTAAATTATTAACTTGTATTTTCAAAAGATATGATCTCATTGTATGATCAACTATATATATTGTTCCCATCTTTCAATTCAATGTGAAAAAATATATCCAAAATCTGTTTTTTTTTCTGAACTGGGTTTGAAAAATCATGAGCCACATAGTATTAGTGGTTACCATTTGATTTTTTGTCCTATTTTCCTTTTTGTGTATAATAATTTCGTCACAATCATTTAAAAAAAAATCTAACCATTGTTTTTTTAGAATAATCCAACCATTAATTTATAGTTCAAAATTCTTGGTTATTTTTTAATAATAATTTAATGTATAATTAATTAATACTGACTAATTGTTTCAAAAATTATAATGAATATACTTAATAAAAAATAAAATTAAAATTAAACCAGTTGAGATTAGCTTAACTGACCATCTAATGTTATTCTCACTTGAGAAGTCAGGGGTTCAAATGTTCGAGCTTTTAAAAATTAAATAGAAAAAGTAAAAAAAATAAAATTAAAATTTGAATGTATAAAGAAACAAAGTGTAGATGAGAAATTGGATTTTACTTAGTATATAATCCAACAAACAAGGAATCTTTAGCAAAAACTACCTTTTTCGACAGAGTAAAATGAAATAACTTTAATTGGGCCCACATTGATGGGAATATGTATCATGTGGCTTATTCAAAGCCAAAGGATAAGGCATTGCAGTGGTCCAAATACTATTAATTATTTTTATTTTCTTCTAAAAATTATTTTTACTAAATTTATGAAAATATTATTATTATTATTATTATTATTCATGAAAAATAACAAAGCTTGCTTATCATACATTACTTCTATGATTGATAAGATAAGAGCCGTGAAGTATAAAACCTTTGTCTTCACATGACATTATACATCAAAGCTAAGAACGTGCAAGCATCGTTAAATTTTTTCCAAATCAAAAACTCATCACAATTTTTATTTTTAGAGTTATTAATTAATGAAACTCCTAAAAATATATTTTTAAAAATACATTATTAATCTCAAATATTCTATACCACTTTCTTTGCAGGCTTAGTCATGATAAATGATAGAGCATTTTTCAATTCCTTAATATATATATTTTTAATTTTATTAATTAAATATTTAAGTCTTTTCGCCTTTATTATATATATAAGCAATTTTTTTAAGATTGGTTGAAAAAAGCAACTGTTGTTTGACTATTCTTCCAATTTTCATTATTCGTTGAACAAAAAAAATTATTTGAATATATTAAATTTATTTTAAAAAGTAAAAATTTTAAAAATTTTAAAAATTTTAATTATTATTTTTAAAAAAAAAATAACACACAAAAATATAATTACATATAAAATAGTGACAAAACAAATCTCATAAAAAAACAATGGCATTATCTTGTCAATCATATTGTAATTATCTTCAATAAAAGACATTTCAGCCAGCTCAACAATTATATTCCTTATAAAAAAAAAAAGATCAATGCCTAAATAGCAATCCAAAAAATTATTAAAGACCCAATTATAATTAATTAATTATGAAGAAAATTCCTAAAAATCATAAGAATTTGTCTGCAGTAATTCAGATTCGAGTGCACATTTAACATTTCTTAATAATAAGAATAAGAAAAAAAAAACAATAAGAGCTGTGTAGATAAATTTAATTCCATTGATATGAATATAATTATTTAAAGAGTGCACGTCAAGAATTTGGTATTTGGGAAAACAAATGAAAACAAATGAGATATTAGTTGGAGTTTTTTTTATTAAGCTAAATAATATGGTAATATTATAAATTAATTTTTTATATTATATTAAATTTATTTTCTCATTAGTCAATAGAATTGTATTAATCGATAATATTATTAAAAATATTTCCAATATTATAAATTATAATATTTTTTTAATATAAACTATTTATTAACATTAATTTTGTAATATTATATTAAACAATATTAAAAGCCTATATAATATAAATTATTTAATAATTCTAATTATTTGTTAAATTATAGATTATTAATTTATTATAAATTATACAATTATAAAAAATATTTATTAATATTATAAATTATTAATATTAAAAATATTAATTAAGAAATATTTTTAAAGTTCAAATTTGCTCCTAATATTTAATTAAAGTCCAAATCGATCCTAGCAGTTAACTATTTAATATTTTTGTTAAAAAAAAGAAGGTGATTTGGACTAAATTCAAAGAAAAATACCAATTTGATAAAAAATATATATATAAAGACTTAATTTAGACTTTTTACTATAGAATAAGGGCTAATTTGAACATTTATTCTTTTTAAAATTCTGATAAAGGTGATAGAATTTTAATTAGTACAAATAAATCAACTGAATTTAATTTTGTCTATATAAGGTGATTATTATTAAATTTTGGGAAAATTTCAACTAAATTCTTAACAACTTATATAAAAAAATTATAATCTAAGTTTACATTCACATGAGCTGACTTCTTATTTTATCTAATGAATAAGTTTGAAGAATTCTGAGTAAGTATAGTACTTTTAAAAAATATAAAAAGTTATACTAATAATAATAAAAGTCAATTCTTCAAATTCTTAGAAAATTCTACTCTGTTATCCCACTAATTAAAAGATTTATATCTATTACAATCATTTATATCTACGTGGATCCTTATCAATTTAAGAATAATTAACTAAATACTTTCGTTACGTAACAAATCCACAAAATTATCAAATTATGCCATCATTATTAAATCAATAAATTAATGATAGAAAAAAAAGAGAAGGTATTTATGATTCAGTTGGTTGATTTAGAGTGATTCTTCCTGCTGGACTCCGAATGGATTAAATATTTTCCAATATAGAATATTTGAATGTTAAGAAATTGGCAAACTCCTCCATCACGAACACCACCATTTACGTCGTATTTGATCTAAATATTTCTCCAAATAATTTGTAGTTTTAGTTTGTGATAAAAGCTATAGTTTCTAATGGATCACTTAATAATTTGTTTATTAGAAGAGAATTGAGTTGCTTAGTCGAAACCAATGAAAGATACAAGCCAAATTGTTGCTAATTATGTACATTGTACTTGTTTAATTGTGAACCAAAAAAAAAATCCAAATTAAGCATCATATCATTAGTTATTATTTTACTCTCAAACTCTCACCCAGTTGACATTTATATATATATATATATATATAGTATTATTAATTCAAAAGGTCACGAATTTTCTAGGATTTTTTGAAAAAAATAGTTATTGGGATCAACTTATATATCATCAAAGAAGAAAAAGGTATTAGATACAATTAAAAATAATAGTAAAGTTGAAAATATTTATGATTATTATTTAATATGATGGTGAATGATATTAATCAAATAATATACCAAAAGAAGGAATAAAAAAGTGAATTCTAATGTTATGACATTAAATTTTAATACCAAATTCTATGAACCTTTGACCTTAGTGTATTGTAATATTAATGCATCAGCATTAACAACTAATAAAATAATTAATGTAGTTTTATATGGCTAAAATCTATTGGCTGACGAGTTGTCCTAATCATCATCATATTTGAAAAAAAATTTATGGAAGATTTTAAGAATAATAAATAAATAAATATTCATATATTTCAAGAATGGTAGGCTTGTAACTAATGAAATATTAGATCCGATACACAGTTAAAAAAAAATATTAGATCTGATATATTTAAGGAATAATGCCTAAAGGCATCATTAACTTGTCTTGGCTTTGACAAGTAAATCTATATATAATTATATATTATTGAAAATTATTGGTATTTGTTTTTCAACAAAATCAATCATTATCTTTTATTTTATTGCTTTCTCACTTGCCACAAAATCTTGCAAGAATCCAAAGTCACCAATCAGCTTTGCTAGCTATTATTCGGTAAGCTAATAAAGCCTTATAAAATTTGTACTTTTTGCCTCGTGATAGAATATGTTTAGGTTACTTATAGTCAGTTGAGGGAAAAATGAAAGAAGAAAAAAACTGATGTAAATAAAAGTAACAAGATTTGTTACTTGTTAAAAATTAAATGAGACTGCGACAAAAGGTTGTGGCAATTTGAATAGCTGAAATAAAGTAAACTAAAGACAATCACAGAGCAAGAATAAAGCCACTAATATATGATTTATAACTAAAAATTAAATAAATAATTTATAAAGTCTAGAATAATTTATTTAATTTAATAATAATAAAATATCTTGTTAAATATTTATAGTACTAAAGTATATATATAACTGTCACGATTCAATCAGATTATACGTGACCGGCATTAGAAAATAAGAAAAATAGGTGCCTTTTAAAATCCGTAGTAAGTCTGTCCATTCACTTCTCAATAAGTTAGGTGACAATCGTCACTATCTCGAATCGAGCCCACAAGTCTATCAATATTATACTTTAATATAATATTATATTATTATCATCAGACATTTGTTAATAAATATATTTAGCAAAACTATAGAACTAAATAAATAAGAAGATAGACAAAAAAAAAATATTATGCGGAGTTTTAAAAAATGATTATACAATAAAATATATACAATTTAACACTCATGCTGAGAAATAAGAAGGCATGATAATCTAAATAAGCAATACTTTTATACTCAATCTGCAACATGAAGAAAAAATGGTGAATATGAATGAGCGTTCAACTCAATGAGTTATGTAGTATTTAATATAACACAGTGATCCCATACAATTAATGATCAGGCGAATGATAACCAGACAAATCAAATCACATATTCAAATAAGGATAGAAGTAAGTTAATGTGATCATACTAAACCTCAAACGGGGAGTCTATCCTCTTATCTGACTCTCTTAATCCATATATTTCTTTTAGAATCCAACACATAGGATCCACCATTACAGTCGTTGCCAAACAGCGCTACCCGACTGACAAACAGCGTTGAGCATGAAAATACCCCCGCCGTCACGCTAATCCTAATATCATCAGATAATATCCTCATACATAACTCGTATCCCCTATCATGTGTGGTCTCACATCATCCTAACTCTATCCGACATCACATATTATATGCATTAAATACAATCAACTCATACTCAACACACATTATGTTCATAACAATAATAACCGTATATATATTGCAAAAACAGTAGATGCATTATGCAAATGCAATTATAAACATAAATTAGGGGAGCGAGTATTATATTATTCTATATAATTCACTGTGGATAAAATTCGATAACCCTTCTTATAGAGTCTCACCGAAGATGAAATAATGCCTAAAAATTATTTTCAAATAATATACGAAAATTATAAGAATGTGGACAGATAAAAGACTCTAAATATTCCGTTGAAATTCTGCCAAAATTTCAGCAGAACCTTCCTATAACTAAGATATTTTCTCCTTAAATAAACAAACAAACGATGCTTTCAATAGCTCACAATTATCAAAATCAATCCAATCTCTCCAAGTGAGCCTCCAACCAAACTCAACATTATTTTTTATTTATTTAATTTACTTACAAAATATCCTTATAAGATTTTTTTTAAATATACATTAAATCAATTTCAAGAGAATAATTTTATAATTGTCCTTCAACTATAATTAATTAATATATAATTTATTTTATAAACTTTTAATATGGTACATTATCCATTTAACTTAAATCATCTAATAATAATAATAATAATAATAATAATAATAATTTAACTTTTGTAATAATTTATAATTTACTCAATTAGTTAATAAATAATAATTTTTTAGATTAATAATTATTTAATAATCCAATAATCAATTAACTTATTTAATAATTAACTTGATTATTGTACTTATAATAACACTGATTTAATTTTTTTAAAATAATTAGTGTTATGAATTTTAATTATATTCCATTAATTATTTTATTTACATCATTCAATAATCAAATAATTAATTAATTAATTCTTAAATAATAATTTTCTATATTATTAATAATTTTAATAATAGTAACTAATATATCTAAATTAATCAACATACTAATTAATCAATTTAATTAAATACGGTTAATTTAATTAACTAATAAAAATTATATTTCAAAATTTATTTTACTCATATTTAGACATAATTAATTAATTTTATTAATTAATTATTACCAAATATAATTTTATCATAAATTATTTATCATAACTTAAATCATAGTTTATTTTATAAATATATATATATATATATATTAATTCTATAGATTATTACTTAAACAATTTATTAGTTTCAAATTTAACAAATTATAAATATACAAATTTTAATCTAATAAACTATTATTCATTCATTAATTATACTCATTTATTATTAAATATTAATTGTATATATTAAGTATAATAAATTTTTTATTTTGTTAATAATTATTAATTATTGATATTTACATTTATTAATTAATTATTTTAATTAAGTAAATGTATTTTTTATTTTTTTTTCACTCGCTTGAAACGTCGTCGGAACAGTCACCGACACTGAAAAATTTTTGAATTCTGACTAATCTAAAAATATGCTCTAAAATTTATAAATAATATACTAAAATGAAGCTCGGAACGAGAGGAACTCAACCGTATCTGTTTCACCAAGAAAGAAGACCGAAATCAGGCCGAAAAAGCCGTCGAAAGCCGCTGGCGCAATGGACCTCCCAACTCCTTCGGACGGCTCGTGCAGCATTGATCGGAGTTGGCAAGTCACCTCTCCCTGGACTCACCATTGACCGCTGCTTTTGCCTATCCGGCGCGTGTCCCTGAAAAGTTGACGGACTTCAGTAGATAGGCCAAAAACACCAGCTGTCTCTCTCCCTCCCCTGCACTCTCTCTCTCCTTTGTCTCTCTCTCTCCGTTGTACTCTCTCTCTCTCCTCTGTCTTATTTCTTTTCCCTTCCTTTCTTTTAAATACATATATATTATTTATTTATTATTTTTCTTCTTTTTTTTAATAATAATAATATTATTATTATTATCCTTATATTATTTAATTATTTATTTATAATAATTTAAAATTTTGGGTTATTACATTAACACTCCTTATTGCTTTAGTTACGAATTCCAATCTTCTCGCTCAGGAGCTTAAATTTTCTTATTAGAAGCGGTTTTGTAAATAAATCTGCCAACTGGCCTTAAGATTTGCAGTAAACTAGAGTCATTTCTCTACTTTGTTACACCTCTCTCAAGAAATGGAGCTTGATGTTGAAATATTTAGTCTTTTCATGAAATACGAATTATTTGAGATAACAATTATTGCCTGATTGTCAATAAAAATCTCACTACTATCCTTTTGCTCCATATGTAAATCTCACAAAATATTTTTCAGCCATAAAGCTTGGTGTATTGATGTTGTTGCTGCTATAAATTCTGTCTCTATAGTAGATTGAGCTATAACCTCTTGTTTCTTAGTACCATGAGTAAAATCCAAAACCGTGGCTGAAACAATAGCCTGAAGTACTCTTATGGTCATAAACAAATCCAACCCAATCACTATCTAAAAATTCCCACAACTTGAAGTTTTGACACTTCTCATACTTTACACCATAATCAACAACACCTTTGATGTACCTTAAAATCCTTTTGTTACTCTTAAATGCATATCACTAGCACAATACATAAATCGAGATAAGAGACTTACAGTTGTAATAAGATACATCAAGTAACCAATAAAACTTCTAAAATATCTTTTATCAACTTTATCAATACCATCTTTCCTACTCAACTTTTCTTTTTAGTTCACTAGTGTGCTTATTGCTTTGCACACCTCCATGCAAAATTTCTTCAATATTTCCTTTGCATACTTCTTTTGGTAGATGAATACTTTATTTTGGCCTTGTTTGATTTTCATTCTAAGAAAATAGGTAATAAGATCAAGATCTGTTATTTTAAAATCTTGCATCATTTCTTGTTTGAAATCTTCAACTAGCCTTATATTATTTCGTGTAACCAGAAGATCATCAATATAAAGGAACATTATAAGAAAGTCATTACCCTTATGTTTCACATAAAGAGTGGACTCAAATAGGCTTTCAATAAAGCCAAGGCTCAACAAATATTCATCTATCCCGCTATATCATGCTCTTGAAACTTGTTTAGGCCATAGATAGACTTTTTTAGTAGATAACTTTATATTCTTCCCTTCTCTTTTAAAAAGCCCTCCACCTGCTCCACTTTATATTTCTTCATGTAATACACCATTTAAAAAGGTTGATTTGACATCTAACTGGAACACTTTCCAATCTTTTTGTGCTGCTATTACTAGTAACAATCTTATTGTATCTAATATTACAACATGAGTAGAAGTGTTAGAATAATCAACACCATAAAATTGTGTCTACCCTTTTACTAAGAGCCTGGCCTTGTATTTATTGATGGAGCTATCTAGATTTAGCTTTGTTCTAAACACTCATTTCACACTAATAACTTTTTTTTATCTTCAGGCCTATCACCCAATTCCCAAGTTTTATTTTTTTTTTGAAACATTGACAACTCCTCCTCCATTGCTTTCCTCCACTTTGGGTCTTTAAAAGCTTCTTCATGATCAGCAAGTTCACTTATTTCCATATACATCTTTGATAGATTTTTGAAAGTGACTTTGTACCTCTGATTGAAGGGTCATCTAACAATCCATTTGGCAACAAATATGTTGTTTGCTCTCTAGGAACATTGTCCTAAGAAAATTCATCTGCTCTTTGTATATTTTCTCAGTCCCATTGCTCATCTTCATTGAAATGGATGTCTTTAATGATCATCCTTTTTTTTTTAATTTTTGGATGATAAACCTTGTAGGCTTTAGATACTAAATTATAGCCCATAAAAATACCTAGAATTTTCTTCTTATCAAGTTTGTCACATAGCCAGAGGTTTGTCACATAGCCAGAGACTTTAACTTGTGAAACATGAATAAAATACACATAGTCGAAGACGTTAAGGAAGCTTAGTGAAGTTTTATAACCATACAGAACCTAAATGGAGTTTTGTCTTCCAAAACCTTAGTTGGAAGTTTGTTTTGTAAAAAAAATTATTGTATTGGTAGCCTTTTCCCAAAATTTGTTTGGCAATTCCTTCTCATGCAACATACATTTGGCCATCTACAATATTGATCTATTCCTCCTTTCACTAACTCCATTTTGTTCCAGAGCATAAGGAGTAGTGAGTTGATGTTCATTGCTGGCTTCTTCACATAATGAATTGAATTCAATTGGAGTGTACTCCTTTCCATTATCAAACATTAGTAATTGAATCTTACAACCACTTTGGTTTTTCACCATTTTCTTGAACTTCCAAAATAAAAATATTCTAGCCACTTCTGACTTGAATTTTAAGAAAAAATCCAGTACATTCTTGTAAAGTTATCAATGAAAAGAATATAATAGAGACTACCTTATAATGATGGTGTTCTTTGAGATCCTGCAATATTTATGTGAATTAGTTGCAATTTTTGGCAGCTCTCCATGTTGAGTTAGGAAATGACATCCTATATTGTTTAGCAAATTGACATGTAATACAATTTGGCAAATGATTAAAAAGTATTGGTAGACATTTTGCCATGTCCTTCATTTTCAATATTCTTTGAAGGTTAAAATGCCCGAGTCTCTTATGCCATATCACTGTGATAAGCTATTTGTTCTTGTTCTGTTGGATCAAATGAGAAGCTTTTACCCCTCACTTTAACCTTTAAAATCTCATGTCTAGTGGCATCATAAATAAGATAATGCTAATCTTCAAATGATACTTTGAATCCTTTTCAATCAGTTGACCTACACTTAATAAATTTAGGTCAATAATAGGTACATAGAGAACATCTAGAATTTTCTTTGTATCTGAACTTATTGTGATTGCAGCAGTTCCTTTTTCCTTATAGGAAAATGGCCACCACTCCCTATTATGATCCTTGTGATTCTATTGGATTTCAATCCTCAAAGACGTTTCTATCATATGTCACATGGCTTGTACAACTATTGTTAATCAACTAAGATTTTGAAGAGCTCTTGATTGAAAAACATGTTACAACAAAAATCTAGTCCTCTTTATCTTGATATGCAACTTAGGTATCTACTTTTTGATTCTGAAATTTGCTTTTATAAATCACAACTTCATTTCCAAGCTTATTGCACTTGGTATACTTTGTAATTGGTCTCTTTCAACATTTAGATGGAAAATGACCTATTTTTTACTGTGCTGACAGGGTGGATATTTCTATTTTAAATTTTTACTCTTATTTTTGTTTTGGTTGTTTGTAATGCTGCTTGAGGTCTGATTTTTCTTTTCATTTTTAGTTTCATGGTGCTTGGCTAACAAGGCTCCTTCAATCAAATGATCTTGCCTCATAAGCCTCTATTGCTCTTTTGCTTGCAAGGCACTCATTAGTTTTGCTAAAAGGATCTTGGACATATCCTTTATGTTCTTCAAGGTGTTTATAGATACCTCATATCTTTCATGCACTATTACAAGAATTTTCTACAATTCTTGAATCAGTAAATTCAGTTCCAAGTAACCTTACCTTGGTAGCAATGCGAAGCAATCTATCTGAGTATTCTTTGATGGTCTAAAACTCCTTTATCTTCTACAATTCAAATTCCATTATTAAATTCAACACCTTCATCCCTCATACTCTTTAATCTCCTATATATACTTCCTTTAGATAATCCTAAACTTCTTTTACTGAATTGAAAGACATGATTCTCATGAAAGTGGTTATTGAAACAACAATAAAGAGGCAAGCTCTTGCTTTTGACTTCTTGGTTTTCTTTCCTTGTAAGTTTTGATATGGTTCACAGTGAGATTATTTGGTAGCGGAGTAATTTCATAATCCTCTTCCATAACTTCCTAGAGATCAAGAGCCTTCAAGTAGGTTGTCATTCTTACTATCCAAATTTAAAGTTGTCTCCATTAAAGATCAAAGGAGCAATTGGAGAAAACTTGCTTCAACTTCCTTCTCATAGATCCTTTAATAAGATTGCTTTTATACCAATCTTTTAGTTTAGAGGAAAAAAAAAAGGTAAATAAAGGTAATAAGAGTTGAAGATAAAATATAATAATGCAACAAAGGGTTAAGATGATTTTATTATTTCAATACCCTTACACTTAAATAGTTGAAATAAAACAAACTAGAGAGAATCATAGGGTAAGAATAAAGCCACTTATCCATGATTACAACTAAAAAAATGAAATAAATAATTCCTAAAGATTAGGACAACTTATTTAATCAAATAATAAAAAATATATGATCAAATATTTGTAATACTAAAGCAGATATTTAGCACTTATCAATCTTGAATTTAGTAACACAGTGAATGATTTTTGAGATTCTAAATCTCAATTCTGAGTCCTATTAAAGTCAAATGTTATACAAGCAAAAATTAAATATTTTTATTAATTGAGAAATAATTTTTATTAATGGAACATTTATTTTATTTCTTTTCACCATTTTTCTAAGACCATCATCTCATGCCTATAATAAAGGTTCCTTTTTTCTTTTGAAGGGCAATTGACTTTCTTCTTGAATCTTCTCTCTCAAGCTTCCTTCTCATTTTTCTTCTAATTCCTCCAATTGAAGTTTCTCTCCTACTAGAATTATCTTTTCTATTCAAGTTATTTCTCCCATTTTCCAATTTTATCCTCTTTCCTTTACTCCTCCCTTCAACCATTCCTTCCACTTGATTTGTGCCTCCTTGAGACTTTTCTTCAAAAGTAAGGCTCTTGTTGCATCATGAGTGACAATTTCTAGCCATGTTTTCATATGAGGTATGTATTGTAATGCTTGGGTTTTTGTTATTGAGTGGCCATATTATGAAAGAGTTAGATGTTAATGGAATTATTAGTTAGGTGAGGTTGGAAACTTAGAATTGTTTAATGATATGATAGCTTTAGATGTGTTTGGTTAAGGTTATGTGGTCCCCTAGATCGAAGTTTTCCCTAGTGGTATATGGTTTTGAAGAGGATGTGTTTATTAGGTGTGTTTGAGAGGTATTTTTCATGAATAATATCCTTAAGTTTAGGGGTTCTTTATAAAAATTATAAGCTGACAATAATTTTGGATGGGGATATGTTTTCATGAAATCTAAGTAAAAAAAAAATTATAGAAAGTGTAAGAAAAAGAAAAGAGCTATTAAGTGTTATAGTCTATAAAGAAAAAATAAAATGTGGAAGAGATAAGATAATTGAATTAAATGTTTCCCACAAACAGTAACCTATGGTCCAAGCTAGTCATAGTGAGAGTAAAATCTTTAGATTGAGGCTATCCTTAAAAAGATCATCTATAAGCGAGGTAATTTAAGCAAGGTGAGTATTATCAAGTTTATCAAGTAAAGCAATAATAGACAAGCAAAACCACCAAAAAACCACTTTTCAAATTACAAAGGCATGTAAAATGTCAGTATGTAGAACATCATTTGCAAAAAAAAGAGCATGTCTTTTTTTTTTTCCATTGTTTCATTTAAAGGCACAAATTTATAGTGTTTTAATGGATGTCTCTTGGGGAACATAACTAACCCTTAAGTGTTTGAAATTTAAATAGCTCTCTCCCTCAAGTATCTTAAATATTCTTTTTTCTCTACCTTTGCCTTTGCTTCATTGATTTTCCTCAACAAATTCTTCTCTATATGAATTCTTCCCCTACTCTCCCAAAGATTAAAGATTTCACTTTATTTTTTTCTCTATAACTTAAGTATTTAGGCATCAATAGCCCCCAAATAAAAAACACAACCAACACCATCAACAAGTGGGCTCCATTGTTTGGAGTTAGTTTGTAATTGCCTCAACTTTGATCATTGATTATTTTCTAGCTTGGAATGCCATTTTAGAGGATTGCAACAATTTTAAGCTAAAAATGCCCAAAGAAAATGAGCATGTTCTAGTTGCTCCCAATTCTAAGGGCTTTGGGGATTGCTAAGAACAACAAGTCTTATAATTTCCCTTAAAATGAGAAAAATCTTGTTATCCTTAAAAATGGGATGTGCTCGTGCCAGAGAATATAGGTTCATCGGCCGAAGACACTCAATGTGACTTCTAATCAAAGCGATTGTGTGGATTTCTATAAAGATCATAAAGAAATCAAATTCTCCAAACTCTCTTAAGTAAGTTTTTTTTGGATTCTACAGTTAAAAATTGAATTAATGAAAGTTATAAAAAATAGGATGTGAAATGACAACAGTGAAAAAATATTGTTTGGCTAAAGAATCGAACATAATTGAATAAATTCACTGTATTTGGAATATGAACAATGAACTACAATACAAAACTTAGAAAATAATGAACTTAACAAGCTAAAAATAAGTAAAATGAAATTGAAGAATTTGATAAACTAAATTAATTAGAAAAGTTAAAAATTTGCTGCTACAGAAAAGGAGAAGCAACTGTGGAATTCTAATTTCTAAGGGTGTATTCGGGCAAGATTGGGCAGGGTTTTACCCATGCCCGAAGCCCAGCTCGAGTTAAATTTTAGCTCTGATATATAACCCGTAGCTCGACCCTATACTTTTGGCATAAACAAATTTGGGCCTCAGGCCGATCCAGCCGGGTTGGGCTGGGCTACTCGGGCCAAATAGAAAATTATTTAAAGTGAGTCTACTTGGCCAAACCAAATGAAAAATTATTTGAACTGATTTTCATTTATTATTTTTCATCTAACAAAATTTTCATATTATTATTATTATTATTATTATTATTATTATTATTATTATACAAATAGATCTAATTCTAAAGAAATAACTAAAACAGATCAAACAAATCAAAAACAAAACATTAATAAAAAAAAAAGAGAAATCAATCTAAACACATAATTATTATTCTTCTTATTAGACAATCAAATATGAACTTTGAAGGAACAATGAAAATAGAATATAAGGATTTTAAAGCAAAAATGATAATAGATCAAAGAAATCCAAATTGCAAATAACAATGAAATCGAAATGAAAAATCAACCAAAATACTAAACAAATCTAGCTTTTTTATACAATCAATCAACACGAATAAAATAAAATCCCATAAAAACATATTAAAAATTCCAAAACTACAATCAATTCTAAATTAAAACAAAAGCAAAATCATTAAATCTTGTCCAAAACGATTGAAAGCTAAAGCTGAAGAGAGAAAAAGAGAGTGCGAGTACAAAATACCATAAATCTAGAAGGAAGCAAGGATGAAACAAAGATTATTTGTTTGGGTATCAATAAATAATGGAGGAGAATAGAGAAGGGAGGAGAGGCCTAAGGTTTCATGCTTTTCAAATGAGGAGGAGAGGCTGTAGAGTTCAATTTTAGTAAATAAGAAAGGAAAGACATAAAAAGGTAGCTAGGCGGCCATGGTTTTATGTGTGTATATATATATATAGTATCGGTTTGGGCTAGGTTGGCCCTAAAATTTTTAGACCAACCCAAAATTTAAAAAAAATTCACTCAAAGACTTGAGGCCCAACCCTTTTTGTAAAAAACCCGACCCGAATTGCTCAAGTTGGATCGGGTTATCCAGGTTATCAGGTTGGGTGAACATCCTTACTAATTTCTATAGATATAGTATTTTGAATTGAGGTATTTTGATTGTTTGATTAACTTTTGGTCAGATTGTTGGTTGGCTGTGAGAGCACCTTTTCAGCCTCTACTTTAGAAATGTGATTTAAAGCCTCAGCACTGCCAGATTATTAATCTCATGGATCCGACATGTGTGACTTGTGTGAAATGGAGTCGTAACCCAATAAGACTGAAAAATGATAGGGGGCTGCATTCTCTTAATTCCTTTTTCAAGAAATCCCTAACCCTATCTGAACATGAGCTTGGAAAGTTAGGTATATATGAGAACAACTTAGATGAGAATCCTTATTATTCACCTATGTCTGATTCAAAGAATTGGCCTCCTCTATGATTCATGTATTAACGAGTAAAAGAAGGATAAAAGTAAAAGAAGAATATGAATTTTGATAAGACCAACTCGATAATTATGATATTTATAGAATTTAAGAATGACCTGCAAGATTAAACAACTGAATAAAACCAATTTACATAGAATCAACTAAGAATGTCGAATTCAATATTTAGATTATCGAGTTCGAGAATCTCCTCGCACAAGAACAACCTACAAGATCTGTTAGTTGATTAAAATGGATATACAGACAATTAAATGAGAATGCCGAATTCAATATTCAAGAAATGTCAAGTTTGTTAATATTTATAAAGCAAAATCATAAAGAAATTAGAAGCAGTAGCAAATATGCATATGTAGATGAGCATCACAATCAAATTTGATAATTACTAAATTAACCAATTTGAGAATAGCTTGTAGAAACATTAGTTGATAACAACATAATGCATATACTGAGAGTTGATTCCAAAATATCAAATTTGATACTCATAAGAATATTAAATTCAACAATCATTTACCACTTTTGGTAGGAGTGACTGTACTACAGATTTAGCCTATAACCTATATTTGTGTATGTAATAGAATCATAAACAAATCAATAATGGCAGACATATATGTATGGGAGTATGACAACAATAGTATATATACTGCGATGTGAATCAAAATATTGAATTCAATATTAATGTGATTATCGAATTTGATAATAATTCACCATTTCTAACAGAAACAACCTGTATCAACAGATTTTCCATACAAAATAATTCAAAAGTCAATTTTCAGTTTTAAAGTCTCAGTCCTTGGTCTGGGAAAGTTAGATATAGTCCTTTTGAACTAGTTTTATCATTTATAAGTCATATATCCAAATATTTGACCTGGAGTTAGTAGATCTTAGTTATTGAATAAATATTTTTAGTTCTTTTAAAGTTCAATGATTCTGCTTATAAATGAACCATGTAAGTGAGATGAAATGATACAATATAAGCGTAGACCATGACATAAAAATGGAGTAGATTTGAGAATTAACACTAGAAACTTAAGAAACTTACTACCAATGGATAAAAATCACAACTTTCTAGAGTTGTAGAGCATTCTTGACTCTTGCTTTGAATGATTAAACTTTGTTGAATAATATTTCTTTTACAGATGGAATAAAAAAAGTTGGGAAAATGATAATAGTTTTCTGACTATATTTTCCTTTTTCTCTATAAAAAGAAAAAAAAAACATTGCATCTAGCTAGCCCCCAAAAAGTCCCTCTACAAGTCCCTTTTCAAGAGAGCTGGAAGCTCCCTTTTATATATAAGAGGTGAGATATGTACAGCGAAATTATCGAGTTTAGAAGTATACAATTGCCAAATTTGATAATTTTGAGAATCAACGAATTTTTTCTTTAGCTATCTGCTGGACATTCCTTGATAATTGTTGAGTTCGATAATATTATTATTGTATTCAATAATAATTCTTAGAGTGGAAAATTTTAGTGTCGACATTGGCAATGATGTTCCCCTCCTTTTCTTTCCTTTTAAACATCTTCTTTGAAAATTGCTTCCTAATTTTTAGGTCACTAAATCCATCTCCATTTTTTGTGAGATTATAGAGTTGTGCTTCCTAAAAATTTGGAAACTAATGATGCATTTAAGAAATTTTACATCCATGACTTCAAGTTACAACCTTCATTTTTCCACTAACTTTCAAGATTTTAGTTACTTTCTTTAACCATCAAAATTTGGCATATGCTTCTGTAGATGTTATCAATTTTCTCGCTTTTAAATAAAGGAATATCTTTTTCTTCAGCTTGCACCTATGGACGGTGCATTTCACCAGGCTTTAAGACTATGGAATGCCCCCCAAGCTCATTAGAATTTTGTTCGATAGGCCGGGTGCCTTCAGTTGGACTCATAGGGATCTTCTCTTTTGTGGATTGTCCTTTGTCTTCAAAAAGGAGATGTATGCTCTCACTCAAAGTTTGCAGCATCAACACTTGATGCTTTTGAAACTGTTTTTATGATTCCACCATTATTAAGCATATCTACTAGAACATGCTAATCCTCCTCCTCATCATCAATAATAATAGTGTCATGAAAATTCACCTATTGAAATTCATTGCATTTCCTGTGAAAATTGGTGATGAACCTGTGGAAACATAAAAATGTTTCTCTTTCCCCTCTGATGTTGCAAAGGTAACCTCCATGTCCTAAAATCTAGTTTCTTCTTCTAAATACCACATATTATAATATGATGCATCATTGTAGGATGCATCCACATCATCAATATAAAATGAGTCCCCTGCATTGCTGCAGAATGAATCCCACTGCATTACAATAGAATATGTTCCATTGAGCATGCCAATTTATTTTCCTCAAAATGAGAAAAACCTTGTTGACCTTAAAAATGGGGTATGATGAAAGAAGATATAGGTCCCTTGACCAAATGCACTCAACATGACTTCTAACCAAAGTGATTATATGAATTTCTCTAAGAATTAAAGAGAAATTAAAGTTTTCAAACTCCCTTAAATAAGTTTATTTAGATGCTACAACTAAAAATTATAATTATGAAAGTGTAAAAAAATGAGTTGTGGAATAATAAGTGTGGAAAAAATACTATTTGGCTGAAGAATGGAATATAATTAAATAATTCACTAAATTTGGAATGTGAACTGTAAACTAAAATAATGAACTTAACTAGCTTAACCTAAGTAAAATAGAACTAAATAATTAGACAAACTAAATTAATTAAAAAAATGGAAAATTTGTTGCTTGGAACTAAAGAAGCTGCTGTAAAATTCTAATTTCTTCAAATTTAGTATTTTGAATTGAGTGTTCTCTTGATTGTTTCGTTGATTTTTAGTCTAATCATTGGTTCGTAGTGATGATTCTTTCCTCTCCTTTTTTCTTTTAAACATATTTTTTGAAAATAACTTCCTATTTTTTAAGCCACTAAACTCATCTCCATTTTTGTGGGATAACAGAGTTATGCTTTCTTAAAATTTGGAAGTTGCCGATACATTTAAGAAATTTATATCTATGACTTCAAGTTACAACCCCACCTTCCTTCTCCATTTTTTTTATTAACTTCCACAATTTTAGCCATTTTCTTTAACTGTCTACCACTTTCTTTCACCACCAAAATTTTATTAATTTTTTGGTGCAAACACTTATATAGTGTTCTTTCACCATTTTGAATACTCTGTAGGACTTCTCACTAAGATCGCTAAGAGCATTATTTAAAATGTGATTCTCACTATGTACAAATTAGTTTCTATCTTTGAGTTTGTCATAGTCACTATATTGAAGCACAAGCATAATATATTATTCACAACTTGGTTTGCTAAGTGCAATGATGATTGTGAACCTTACTGCATGTGAATATAGGTTCTTTGAATCAATTGTGTTTCGGTCGCAATTTTTAGGTTTTTTTGGGTATTTGTGTATTTCTTCAAGTTTCTTGTATTATGTCCAATATTAACTTTATTTGTTGTCTTATAAACACTTAATGAACATATTAGACTAATTCAATTTTATTGCCAATATTAAAATCGAGATTAACCTAGTCCTTAGGTCAATAATCTCCCTCTTTTTATTTTTAGAAATTAAATTATGTTTAAAGATGAAAAAAGTAGTTAAAAATAACATTTAAACATTTCGGATGTCATGTACTTGGTTAAAAAGAAAAGAAATAAGAGAGAACTGCAACTCATTGTCAACCAATTCTCCTAAGTACAAGACATTTCAATCTATATATATATATATACCATGATTCAATTCGATCAAAAGTAAAAAAGTGGTAAACTTAATACTATACTAAAGAAAATGAGCAACCAATCAACAAAATAAATGAGGAACAAGATATAAAACAAACACTTCAAATTATTAAGCATTTCATTTAATAAGTTCAAAAGATAAGATCTTAATCAATATAAAAACAAAATAAGATATTTTGTCATGGGTGTCTAGGGATGAAATGCTTAATCAAAACAAAACAAAAGAAAATACAAAAACTAAAAACTATGAAAAGAGAGACATAAGAATTTCTAGGATTCTTTATCATCACCACAATTAAGCTCTTTAGTCTCATAACGCTCCTCCTTCATAACTTTCTTTTTTCCTTTATCAGTTGGGTGCATAAGAGTTGCCATTTCATCTTCATCCTCATCACTTAGAGGAGGATTCTACTCACTCAACTCACATTAAGGCATTCCATGCTTTCCTTGCATTTCATAGTGATCTTGGTGGAGATGAGTGAGGAGAGTAGTTTAAGAGGATACTTTCTTTCTAAGCTTGGATAAAGTCTTTTCAATGTTAGAGAAAATTGTGGAATTAGGGTTTCTAATTTGTTTTGATGGTTTCTCAAATTGCCTCTTAAGAACAACATCCTCGCCTTTTTCAATCAACCTACCGTTATTCCTAGTGGCTTCTCTAGTTCCCAAAGCACCTAGGTATATGTATAGTTTCTATCTATATCCATCTTAAGACATTTGTAATGCTCAAAATAAGTAAGGTTAAGTTGGCTTCTTTTAAGGTCAGGAGAGTTTTGGAGAAAGGTCTTTTTCCTTATGGTAAGCAATTCAAATGCTTGGCAATTTTTGTGATATAAGAAGAGAAAAAGGATGACATCTTTGATGGATTTGGCAATATAAGCAAGGTGGTCAATGAAGAGCCTATAGGTTTGCATAGGTTTATTATTCAAGAGGGCATAAAGGACAAAGAGATCTTTTTTTCAACACTATTTTATTCTCATTCCCTCTAGCATGCATGAAGAAGGTGATGATTCTATGGAGCAACCATACATGGATAGATTTGATGTTTTTGGTGAGATCATGATTTTGATGAAAATTTGATTTAATGGAGATTTCTCTCCAAAAGTATCAGACAAAATATGATCTCCATTTGTGTAAAAATTTCCATCCTCTCAGTTTGAAAACCAAATATACCATTAAATTTCTCAAAGTTTAATTTTAGGCCAGTGGAGGAAAAAAAAAACAAAAATCAAAGACTTTAGATGCAATGCAATGGGCAATAACTCAAGATCAAAATTGTTATATGTAATTGACATGATCATGAATACATAAATCTATTTTCATGATATTGGTTAATTACTTACATATAAAAAAATATCTTAAATAATCAAGAAGCCAAAGTAACCAAGTTAAACGATAATTCAACTGCTCACTTATCAAAAACAAACATAACTTACCAACAAACAAGTAGTTAATGCATGAATTAATGTAGGTGTCACACAAATGCAATTTTTAAGCTAGAGTACTCCCAAGCATCCAAATGTGTTATTTTATAAAAACCATCCTTTCCTCATTTAAAGATTTTGTAAAAATATCAGCCAATTGATGTATGTTTATGAATTCAAGCACAATATTACCATTATGCACATTATCTCTAAAGAAATGATGTGTAATGCCTATATGCTTGCTTCTAGAATGTTGGATGGAATTCTTAGATTGGTCTATAACACCACTCATGTTTCTCGGCAACAAAATGTGAATGAGAGTTGATGGCGTTCCAATAGTTATTATCGGGTGACATGTATCTATTGATTCTTCAACTTTCCATTTTTACTTATTTAACTGCCATTTGAGAGTTGAGAGTTGCAAGCACATCAGGACATCATAGTTTCGAGTTACCTCTCACATGGTTGATTCGCAAGTGCTATTTGAAACACAATTCTCATTGTGTGCAAATTGGCTTCTGCCTTTGAGTGTGTTGTGATCACAATGTTGAAGTACAAGTGTGATATATTATTGGTGACTTGGTTTGTTGAGCGCAGTGACTATCATAACCTTATTTTGAATATAGGTTCTTTGAATCAACTATGTCGTGGTCGTTATATTATGTTTTGGCCGAGATTTTCAGGTCGTTTTAGACACTTATGAATTTCTTCAAGGTTTTTGTGTTATGTCCAATATTAATCTGATTTCCCATCTCATAGACACTTAATATACACATTAAACTTATTCAATTTTTGCTAATTAATATTGACCTAACCCTTAAGTCATTAATATTGATTTTATATCTAGTATTTGTAATTTGGATATTAGTTTTGTTCATCACTTTGCAAATTGTATTGCTCATTTGTTAACTTAAGCTTCTTGTTCTTTGTTAGAGTTAGGAGTTTAGGAGTAGGGGTGACGGGTCGTGTTGACTTACTCTGGTGATACGATTAGAATCAATACGAATGCAAAATTTAAACAGATTATATGAACACAATACATATAACACGTTTATTTAAATAGATTAGATACAGATTCTAAAACTCAACACAACTAAAATCTGACATGATGTATTTAATTTATATAATATTTATGACTTAAAAAGGTATTATATTTTTACATAATTAATTAAAATATTATTCATAAAATAAAACCATGATAAAAAGATATTAAAAATAAGTGTATTAAAAATTTCAAAATATATATATAAAAAAAAAGATATAAGCAAGTATGCAAGAACTATGGGGTGTTTTAAATTTTAGCTTTAGAATTTAATAATCAAAAAAAGAGTAAATGAGATAATATGGGGCTATCAAAAGAAGTTTTATAAGGAAATCTTTTGAAAATGGATATAAAACTTATTTTATTATTTTAGGTCAAATAATAATAAAACAACGTAATTTTGGATTTTATTAAAACTATATCATTTTAGTTTAATTAGATTATAGTGAATTTGCATGTAAACATATTATGTGACCTTTTTTAAATTGTGTTATAAATATATCAATCCGTTTATGACATTAATATATTAAAAATTAACTTAAATCCATTAATTTTATGTATTTGTTTTGTCATATTTGTATGTTATATCCCATTTTGACACATCTATTTAGGAGTTTGTTCCCTTTCTTTTCATTATTAATGATTTGATTATTGATATATAATATTTATCTTCATTTTTAAAAAATAAAAAAATATATCTTATATTAAAATAAGGATGTTAATAGGAAAGATGTATTTGAATTTATATTTTTAATAAAATAATTTATTCTTTATTCTTGATAAAATAAAAAAATGTGTATATCAATTTGAAAGATAATGTGTGTTTCAATATAATTTTTTATATATTAAAAATAAAATGTTAATTAATTATCATCAAGTTAATATTAAATTTAATTAATTTCTTATTCTAGGAAGATATAATAATAATAATTAAATTTAAATATGTCCATCACACAGATTCTAAATCTAACTAATTTCTAGCTATTTCAGAATCTAACTAATTTCTAGCTATTTCAATTGTTTCTTTTTTATTTTTATATATAAATTATTAAAATTGAACTCACTCTATTTAATTTTAATATTTTAGCTTAGTAAAAAATTATTCAAAATGATCTTATAATTTTATATTTTTTTAAAGATATACCCTTAAATTATTATTAGAATCCATATCATGAGATGTGATAAAAATTTTACGCTGGTTGTCACCTACCGCAACCCTCCTCCTTTATCAGGGCTTAGGACCGACTATACACAAGAAACTCATGTATAGGAGGAAACTTGGAACAAATGAAGGAGAAAAAACTATCTATAAATTGGCTAAGATAAGAGAAAAGAAATGTCGTGATTTAAACTAAGTTAAGTGCATTAAAAATAAAGAGAATAATGTTCTGGTGCAAGAAGATGATATTAAGGAACGATGGAGAAGTTATTTTGATGAACTTCTTAATGGTAACCATAATGATAACATTGAGGGTGTAGACGTTAGGCCGGAGAAAAATGTGAAATACACTAGACGGATTAAATTTCGGAAGTTAAAGAAGCTTTAAAGAGGATGAAAGTTGGTAAAGCCTGTGGACCAGATAAGATACCTATTGAGGTTTGGAAATGTTTGGGAGATACAGGAGTTACATGGTTGACATCTTTGTTCAATAAGATCTTAAGTTCAAAGAAAATGCCTAATAAATGGAGACAAAGTAATTTGATACCTATTTTTAAGAATAAAGGAGATATTCAGAATTGCTCAAATTATAGAGGTATAAAGCTTATGAGCCACACTATGAAATTGTGGGAAAGAGTTGTGGAATACCGTTTGCAGTTAGATACTTGTATCTACTCAAATCAGTTTGGCTTTATGCCTGGTAGATCAACTATGGAAGCTATTTTTCTTATAAGAGATTTGATGAAAAAGTATAGAGAGATGAAGAAGGACTTACATATGGTTTTTATTGACTTGGAAAAGGCATATGATAGAGTCCCTAGATAAGTTTTATGGTGGGTCCTAGAGCGTAGGAGAATATCTATACGATATATCCAAGTCTTGAAGGATATGTATGAGGGGGCTACCACCAGTGTCTGCACCGTGGGAGGGGATACTAAGGATTTTTTTTCGTTTCTATTGGATTACACCAAGGTTCAGCTTTGAGCATTTATCTTTTTGCCTTTGTCATGGATGAGCTAACAAGACATATACATGATGACATCCCTTGGTGTATGATGTTTGCAGATGATATTGTATTAATAGATGAGACTCAAGTAGGGGTAAATCAAAAGTTAGAGTTATGGAGAAGCATTTTGGAATCTAAGGGTTTTAAGCTAAGTAGGACTGAGACTGAGTATATGTATTGTAGATTTAATAGCGAGAATAGAGAAAGAGGCAAAATTATTTTAGACGGAATAGCATTGCCTCATAGTACTTATTTTAAATACCTTGGCTCAATTCTTCAAGAAGATGGGGGTTGTGAAGAAGATGTAAATCATAGGATTAAAGCTAGTTCGATGAAGTGGAGGGGTGCTACAGAAGTTCTATGTGATCAAAAGATGCCAATTAAATTAAAAGAAAAATTTTACCGCACTGTAATACGGCCTGTTATGATGTATGGTAGTGAGTGTTGGACAGTAAAAGGACAATACATGAGTAAAATGCATGTTGTGAAAATGAGAATGATAAGATGGATGTGTGGTCATACTAGGATGGATAGAATCCACAATGAGTGCATTAGAGAAAAAATGGGGATAGCACCTATTGAGGATAAGATAAGAGAGCATAGATTGAGGTGGTTTGGCTATGTGAAACGAAGACCTAGCGATGCGCTAGTTAGAAAAACCGAACAAGTTAGAGTAGATATAACTAAGAGAGGCAGAAGTAGGCCTAAACTGACTTGGTCAAAGGTGGTCCAAAATGATATTATGATGTTACATCTATCAGAAGAGATAACCTTAAATCGTATTGAGTGAAAAAGAAGAATCCATATAATCGATCTCAATTGACTTGGGATTAAGACTTTGTTGTTGTTGTATATACCCTTAAATTATACCAAATAAAAAAAATTATATACTTAATTTTAATTAATTTAACATTAAAATTTTATTAAGTTGAGTTGAAAATCACTCATCATTAATATAGCCTTAAAAATAGTTTAAATATAAGTCGGCTAATCTATATAAGTATATTTATTAAAAAAAATTGACATCCTATATTATATTTTTTAAAATTTTTATTTTTTATAAGAATAATTTTAGTTATTTTATTATAAAATAATTTTTCTCTCTTTTGTTAATGGCGATATTTATTTTGATAAAAAAAAAACCCTATTTATTATAATTTTCATTTCTCCACCGGTCCTTTTAAGTGTCTGTCCACGGATACATATCATGCTTTGCTTATATGATATGCTTACATGATGCATGCATGTGGGCAATTGGGTTGGGCTTATACATGTAATGTGATATATATATATATATATAAATAAATAAATAAATATAATAATGCATGTAGTGAATCAGAAGGAGCCACGTGGAATCATACGATTTGGAAGTTTACAAACAGGACAGTAACAGGCCAACAACCCACGTGGCTTGTCTTTATCAGTCAATAATTACGCGGGAAACACGAGTCAACATTTCTGGTGAGCTCTATTTATTAGTCTCCTTACATATTTCTTTCTGCTATTATCTACTCTATATCACCTCATCACTATTATCGTGTAACCTACCCTAAATGTGATCAAGAGTATGGATTCTCACTCAACGGATATGATTGACGGTTTCTATTAACTTTGGTTGATACATAAAATGTGACCGAGTCCCAGAGAAATATAATTCTTATATAGAAATCTAGAGAGTTATGTGGTAATATCTATATAACCAATCATACAACGGTTCTCCACAGAGTGACGTAATGGAAGCTTTTCTTTTGATTTTCCGTTTTCGCTTTTCTGTTTTATTATTATTATTATTATTATTATTATTATTATTTTATTTATTTTTTAAACACGACTCCAAGCGATTATTTATTTTAGTACTAATTAAAATATATATAAACTTATATTTTTTAAAAATTTTATCACAAATTTTCAATTTTAACAAAAATTCAATAAATTTTGACTGTGAAATCGGCTAAATTGTTTATGTGTTAATAGTCGTAATTCCTTTTATATTTTTGTCATTGCCATTTCTTTCATTTCTTTCTTTAGCTTTTTCTTACATCTTGTCAATATGCTAAACAATAATATTAATTTTTTTCTAATTCAATTATTAATTTTTCTTTTAGTATTTTCTTTTTTTTTTTTCACATGCAATCTTGTTGAAAAATAACTTTACTTTGTAGTTGACTCATAATTGATCTTACAAAAAATGCAATTATCATGTGAAAATTATGAATCTTTATAATTTTATAATTAATATTGAAATTTTTTTTAAAAAAAATTAGAGACAAACATACTTTCCACAGTGGATATCTTCAAAATCTTATTATACATGAATTCTTAGCCTTCCATGAAATATAAGTATATGTTCTCATTCTATAAAATCTTTAGATGAAAATGTAAACCATGATATTGATTGACTACTTATTTTAAGTACTTTTCTTTATCTTCAACCAATTTTCATTTTAGGGAAAACTTTAGGATTCTTTAATCTAATTTTTCAATTGTATTTTGATATTTAGTTTTTGTGTTAGTATTTTATTATTTTGTAAAAATTATTTTTTTAAATTCGAATTAAATAAAATTACAAGAGTGATAAATTTATTCCTATCAAATTTTAGCGCAACTTTCTATATCGAATTTTTGCCTTAGTTAATTGATAGGAATAGACATTTATTTGTACCAACATTAACACAAATGGTCATTCACTAATTATACAAATAGACATTTATTAACATAAAAAAGCACGAATGAATATACATTGATGAATCGTCATTTGTTAACATGAATAAAAATTCATTTTAAATACTGACAGACATATAAGCAATTCAACCAATTGCATTTGCTGTAACTGATCAAATGATAACATTGTAAATTATATAAGATAATGTATAGTGTAAACAGAATCATTATTATTTATAGTAACTTTGTATTTGCCTATCATATCCCGTAATTATGGGATCTCAGCTAAAGGCTGAATGTATATATATATATATATTGTCATCTTCCTCTGTTAATATATGTTAAAACCTAATTCTCATATCAATCCTATATGGTATCAGAGCTGTAAACCTAACGGTCTCTCTAATTTTTTTTTCTTTCTTCTTTCTCTCGGTCATAGATCTGTACTTGCTTTTATCTCTTTCGATGGCCACCGATGATGATACCTCATCTGGCACTCGAACCCCGACTGTTATTCAGCCATCACCTACCTCTAATGTCCACCTAAATGACACCAATCAGCTAATCTCCATTAACGCCGCGGCACAAGCTCCACTCAAATTGACTGCCATGAACTACATGTCATGGTACACACAATGGTATTCACTCCTTATTGGCTATGACTTTCTTAAGATTGTTGAAAAGCCACTTACAGCAGATCTGAGTGCTAATCCCTACTGGATCCGACAGGATCAGCTTATTCGAAGTGCCCTTATCGCGTCACTCTCCCCTGAAATCGTTTCATTTGTTGTTGGCGAGAATACGTCTCATGAGGTATGGCAGACTCTGCACAACATGTACTCGAAACCTTCTCAAGGACGCATCATGAGCTTGAGGGAATCTTTACTCACCATCAAGAAAGGAACGATGTCTGTGACCAGTTATTTGCAAAAGGTAAAATCAATCACTTCTACCCTTGCTATAGCTGGAGTTAAAATTCTTATGCCAGAAACAGTGCTGTATGTATTACATGGCTTACCACCTGAATATAAGGAGGTAGCTGCTGCACTACGAGCAAGAGAAACTCCGGTTACATTCGAGGAGCTTCATGAAAAATTGACAGACTTCGAAACACAGCTGGAGCGTGACACTACCTCTGCCATTCCGCCAACAACAGTCCACTACACCAACAATCGGTCACAGACCAATTGAAACAACTCTGGAGGTAACTCGATGCAAAATTCTGGACAAATTTATCAAAGCTCAAATCGGCAGAATTCCGGAGCGCGAGTAGTTTGCCAGTACTGTGACATTCCTGGTCATGTTATGAAGCAGTGCAGAAAGTTAAAGAAAAAGTGCCCATGGCTGGTTAACTCAATAAATTCCAATGCGCCTAAACCTCAAGCAAACTGTGCTACTACAGGCTCGACAACGGACTCCTCATGGCTGCCTGACTCTGGTGCAAACCAACATGTCACTCATGATTTGCAGAATCTGTCACTCCACTCTGAATATGACGGGTCTGATGATGTTCTGCTTGGTGATGGCACTGCACATCCAATAACACACACTGGTTCTACCTCTCTCAAAACCTCTTCTCGACCTTTACTTTTGACAAATGTGTTGTGTGTTCCTGGGCTTCATAAGAACTTAATTTCTGTTTATCAATTCTGTGTCCAAAATAATGTTGAGATTGCTTTTAACCCATCTTTGTTTAATGTGAAGGATTTATGCACGGGCAAAATTCTGGTGGAAGGAAAGCCGAGTGATGGTGTGTATATGTGGCCCTCAAGTGCATCTTTCATGTGTAAACCGGAAGTTTCGAATACTATGGCTATTACACATTCAGTTTGGCACAGGAGGCTTGGACATCCTACCACTCCAATTTTACGGTTGCTTAATTCATCCATTAAGTTGTCTTTTGCTATTGATAATAAGTATTTTTGTGACTCTTGTAAGTGCAATAAAATGCACAAACAACCTTTTGCTGAGTCTACAATGCACAGTAATGATGCTCTTGAACTGATTTATTCGGATGTTTGGGGACCAGCCCCAGTTTCTTCTATTGATGGGTTTCAGTACTATTTGCTATTTGTTGATCATTATACAAAGTATGTTTGGTTATATCCCATGAAACGAAAATCCGATGTGTCTCACATATTCCCTGTTTTTAAGCAATTAGTTGAAAACCATTTTAAGAAGAAGATTCGGTCCTTCTACTCTGATAATGGAGGGGAATTTTTACACTTAACATCTTTTTTCCAAGCTCATGGTATCTCCCACTATCTTACTCCACCATATACACCTGAACATAATGCCACTGCGGAACGGCGTCACCGCCACATTGTTGAAACTGGGATTACAATGTTACATGTTGCCAATCTACCATTATATTTTTGGTCTTATGCATTCCAAACGGCTGCATATCTCATAAACAGGCTTCCAACATCTGTGTTAAACAATCAATCTCCATTTCAATGTCTACATGGTCATGCTCCTAATTATGAGAAACTAAGGGTATTCGGGTGTCGTTGCTATCCTTGGACACGTCCTTACAACTCTAACAAGTTGCAACCAAGATCTCTTCCATGTGTATTTGTGGGGTATTCCACTAATCAGAGTGCCTTCAAGTGTCTTGATCCGGCAACTCAAAAATTGTATATCTCTCGGCATGTGGACTTTGTTGAAACAAGTTTTCCATTTGCAACTTTGGACAGCAATAATGAAAGGCCTACTGACTCTACGGTTGACAATTGGGCACCACATGTTATTCTTCCGCATCACCGGTTCGAGACACCGTCAAGATCTACACATACACCATCACTAGGCGGTCCTTCACCATTGCTGTCCTCTGTGCCTAATCCTTCGAGCAACTCCATGACACAGCAACCTGCAAACTCAGGTACTTCTCCTGCCTCTACTGAATCTAATACTTACTCCACTAATTCTGCTAGTGATTTGACAAGGGATCCGGTTGTTGTTCCTCTCAACACTCACCCGATGGTCACCCGCAGTAAAAACAATATTCATAAACCCATTCAAAAATTATGTCTTGCGACTGCTGGACCTTCATTATCAAAGATATCTGTTCCCCGAACTGTTGTGCAGGCTCTCAAAGTTCCTGAGTGGCGTAAGGCCATGGAAGACGAGTATGCTGCTTTAATAACTCAGCATACATGGACACTTGTTCCGTCCACCTCAGCTGAGAATTTGGTGAGTTGTAAATGGCTCTTTCGAGTGAAAACTGATTCTGCAGGCACTCCTATCCGTTACAAAGCTAGGTTGGTTGCTCGTGGTTTCACTCAAAGGCCCGGCTTGGATTTTGATCAAACATTCTCTCCAGTTGCCAAGCACACAACAATTCGAATTGTTCTCACCATTGCTGTCACTCGTGGTTGGAAATTACGGCAAGTCGATGTGAATAATGCCTTTTTACACGGCAATCTCACAGAAACAGTCTTCATGCATCAACCACCGGGATTTATTGATAGTACGAACCCCTCTCATGTTTGTCGTCTCAATAAATCTCTCTACGGTCTTAAGCAAGCTCCACGTGTTTGGTATTATGAATTACAACAGTACCTAAAGGACTTCGGATTTGTTAACTCTCACTCGGACACTTGTTTGTTCATATACTCAAAGGGTCAAGTGCTCATTTATGTTGTTGTCTACGTTGATGACATAATTATTACAGGTAATCAACCTAAGGATGTGGAAGCTTTCATTTTCAAACTTGGCTCTAAGTTTTCACTCAAGGACTTGGGTGACTTACAGTATTTTCTAGGGGTTGAGGTCACCCACTTACCCACGGGGGTGTTTCTTTCTCAACAAAACTACATGAGGGAAATTTTGGAAAAGGCAAAGATGGAAGGAGCAAATCCAGTTAACACACCCATGTCTCCGACAACATCTATTTTTCTTGATGATTCTGCTCACATTTCCAATGCTTCCGAGTATCGAGCTATACTTGGCAGTCTGCAATACTTGCTTTTGACTCGACCGGACATTTCTTATGTCGTCAATAAATTGTCCCAGTTTAGCTCCGGTCCAACAGTCAACCATTGGGCAGCATTAAAAAGGCTTCTTCGGTATATTGTTGGCACCTTTGATTTTGGCATTTTCTTACATAGACAGTCGTCTCTTGACTTGCATGCTTTCTCCGACTCTGATTGGGCGGGTAATCGAGATGACCGCACCTCTACTAGTGCTCATATCTTATACTTGGGACGTAATCCGATTGCTTGGAGCTCGAAGAAACAAAAGACAGTGGCAAGATCGTCCACTGAAGCGGAATATAGATCGGTAGCAAACACATCTGCTGAGCTTTCATGGGTTATGAATACACTCGCTGAATTAAAGATTTCTACTTTGCTTCCACCAGTCGTTTACTGTGACAATCTTAGTGCTACATATGTAGCCGCCAACCCAGTCTTTCACTCCAAAATGAAACATATAGCTATCGACTATCATTTTGTTCGGACTCAAGTTCAAGAAGGGAAACTTCGAGTTGCACATGTCAAGTCTGAGGATCAACTTGCGGATCTGCTAACCAAGGCACTCTCAACACCACAATTTCTCAAGAACAGAAACAAGATTGGCGTTACTCCAAGACCCGCCATCTTGCGGGAGTGTATGAGATAATGTATAGTGTAAACAGAATCATTATTATTTATAGTAATTTTGTATTTGCCTATCGTAATTATGGGATCTCAGCTAAAGGCTGAATGTATATATATATTGTCATCTTCCTCTGTTAATATATGTTAAAACCTAATTCTCATATCAATCCTATAAATTATATAAAATTTATTATCTTTTTTGGTAATACCGAAAAATTGTTATAAAATTAAAAAAAAAATAAAATTTATGTATTTTTTTGTTTACAATTAACACGTTATTTTAATTGCTAATTTGAATTGTTGAATCATTTAAGGATGTAGATAAGTTTTCAAAATAAATAAATAAAGTATAAAAAAACATATATATATATATATAATAATTAATAACATAATCCATAATTGTGCATGAACATATATCAAATGATATAATTAAGAAAATCCATAAATAATCCATTAACATTAAAAAATATTAATTTATAATGGAAATGAACATATAGTTATTACAAAAAGAATGAACCAGTAGGCACAATAATAATAATAATAATAATAATAATAATAATAATAATAATAATAATAATAATAATAATAATAATAATAATAATAATTATTAAATTAATGGGCATGACAGAGTGTTGGAAACTTTATAATTATGCCTCTAATGGTGGGAGCATTTTTTCTCCATGCTTGCATTTTGATACAACTTTTCCTATTTTTCAATCATTATCTTAATTATGTTGCTACATCCACTTTACAATTTACAAATTAATTAATTTCTCAATCCCATCAAAACTAATTATAATATTTTTTTGCCCATTTTCTAACATCTTTTTATTTCATCATATATATGTGCAAGAAATGTTTATTAATACATAGCACTAACATTATCAATTTTTTAATTTCTATTTAAGAATTTTTTAATATATAAAAAATAGTAAATTAATTATGATATAATAAGTTTGGAGCATTATTCAAAACTTATTTGTTGCAATTTATTTTTTGATATGTTTAAATTGATGTGATAGTTATATACATGTATTGCCCTTACTCATAGAAATAATTAAAACTTTGATCTTAATGTAATTAATTGCATCCATGCACACAAACTATATAAAATTAATTGAAAGTTGAACATAACGCCAGCTTAAATAAATTTAAAATTTTAATTATGATCATTTTTAAATATATAATTATTAATTTAATTGACAAATTTTGTTAATTTGTTCTCTCTCACTATGTGTGTGTGTGTGTATATATATATATATGAAAGCAGTCTATGTAAATGACTTTGTTTTCAACATTTTAACAACCATATTTGATTAAAGGTTAATGTGTTTTCTTTATTTATTGTGTGTCTATACAAAGCCAAATCTTCATACCGATCTCTCAATTCACATCGAGAGAGTTCGCTTGTAGATTGAAATTATTTTTTTTAATGTTGAAAAAAATAATTATAAAATAGTCACTCCATCCTTATAGACGTTATCTCTATCTCATAATTTTTTAAAAAAAATTAATTTCTTTTAGCCATCCAATATTTTACAATTTAAAAATTATAAATTAATCTAGATTTATGCCGAATAAGCTAATTAAAGAGATAAAACGCTCCATTTTAAGTAAAAATATAAAAATATTTATATTTTTAACTATATATATAAAAATTTATTTTTATATTTTTATATTTTGCCTCTAAAAAATAAAAAATAATATTAAATATAAATACAATATAAATTTTAACATATTAATTAATCGATCTATGTGAATATCCAAATAATTAACAGAATCAAAAGTTGCTTTATCGTTTGAACTGATAAAAGTCCTTTTCTTCAAAGGATTTTACGTGTTAAACGCTGATGGATCAGTACTAAGCTTTTCTTCCAATGATTGAGTGTTTTTCGTTTTAAAAATAAAATTAGGCATTTTTTACTATAAGTTTTAAATTATTTGGCAAAATTAATTTTAAAAGTTCTAATTAATTTAAAAAATGCTTTCATGCCAATATATAACATAACGATAAAAGTGCATATTCTCTTTCGAGTAATTGGCTCGAGATTGATCCCATTTTTTTAATATAATATTTAAAAAAATTTTAAAAATAGCTTAAAATGATGAATTAAAGTTTTTACTTAAAAAATTGACAGAATATTAAATTTATTTTTAATTTAAAAATCGTATCATTTATTTTTATTGAGCACTTTTTTTTTAACGCTTTGAAAGCTTCCAGTGTTAAATTCTACAATAAAATGATATCTGCTGATAAATATGCTATATATACAATTTACCGCGTTTTCTGTTAAAAAAAAAAAATTACCGTGTTTCAAACTTGAACCCTCGACTCGATCACATATTTTGAGATATTTAAAATAGTTTAATTCTAAGAGAAAGTTTTGTTGAATTTTTACACTTCTTAATTTTTTATATTTCTCTATTTCTATTATATACTTTATAATTTCTAATATATGCTTAACAATCTCTTTTTTCTATTATTAAATAATATTCAACTTGATTTATACGCTGATCCAATCAACTTATAAATTATAAATTTAAATTGATGTATTTATTTAAACAATTTATTTATTTATAAGCCTACTTTATAAGTTAAAAAATAAATTTATAAGTCTATTTTATATTTATAAATTAATTTGACTAATTAATTTATTATATTAACTCTATTTATTTCAATAAATGCTCATATAATATAACTTTATATCTTTCTTTAGTTATTTTTAACTGTAAAAGTGCCAAGTTATTTTTTATTAAATTTATTTTTTGAATCCAAAAGATCAGCATCTTCATTATGTAGCATTATCGGCAATAAGCAAAGGTACAATAAAATCTAGGAGTATATCCCTACAACAAGGGCTAGTATAGTAACTTGTTGCCCTTGCAATAGAATGGGCAACCAAATTCACTCGCCTTCTAACCCACTTACATATAAAATTACTATGACAAGACATAATTTGTTTGCACTCATTCACAATTAGCCCTAACTCAGAATTGTCTTCTTGATCCACAGTGATTGCAAAGCAAACCACCTGTGAGTATATCTCTACAATACATAGACCTATATTTTCTGAAATCAACCATTACAATACTTTTCTCAAAGTTAGAAGCTCAGCTATATTTGCATCATAACAGCCCCTCAACATACTTGATATAGCAGTTATAAATGCACCCTTTGGGTTCCGAAGAACAACCCCATAGCCACCTTGGCCGAAACCAGCAAAAATAGCTGCGTCCAAATTATACTTCATAAATGGCACATCTGGTCCACTCCATTTAACATTAGGCGTTGCATTTTGTTCCATTAATAAAGGTGCTTCTTAAACTGCTCTCCATGCTGCCAAAAATGAGGTTGCTGCAGATACTACATTAGCAGGTGCAATGTCCTTGCTATTCCAAATATTATCGTTTCGAGCTCTCCAATCTGCCACAGAAATATACAGGGACGGAGGAATCAAGATAAAAAAATTTTGGAGGTTAACTAACCAAGACTATTAGTTATTAAAAAAATTAATTAATTATAAATTCTAATTAAAAAATTATAAATAATGATATTTCAAAAAAAAATTTATAAAAAATCAAGTTACAAAAAAGTAAAAAAAATTAAAAAAAACTAAAAAAAAACTCACTTATATTATAAAATTATGGTTTTAAATCACAATCATGATTGATGGAATTACTCAAGTTCACTTTTTAATTTGTGCTGAGAAAATAAAAAAGTGAAAAATAATAAAATTATTCTATAAACTCTCTTTTTTTCTTTTTATAAAATAAAAATTTTAAATTAAGTAAATATATTTAGATTAATATTTTATATTTGGACTGAATTTATGGGGAAAGTGTTCATTTAATATATTAATATGAAGGATCCATTTTTAACCAAGACAAAAAAATTATTGATTAACGGAGGAGTCAGGGTAAAAAAAATTATTGGAGGTCAACTAACCAAGACAAATAGTTTTAAAAAAAATTAATTAATTATAAATTTTAATTAAAAAAATTTATAAATAATGATATCTCAAGTAAAAAAAATTTATAAAAAAAATCAAGTTACAAAAAAAGGTAAAAAAAACTAAAAAAAACTCACTTATATTATAAAATTATAGTTTTAAGTCACAATCATGATTGATGGAATTACTCAAGTTCACTTTTTTATTTGTGCTGAGTAAATAAAAAAGTGAAAAATAATAAAATTATCCTATAAACTCTTTTTTTTTTCTTTTTATAAAATAAAAATTTTAAATTAAATAAATATATTTAGATTAATATTTTATATTTGGACTGAATTTATAAGGAAAGTGTTCATTTAATTTGGGGGGGGGGGGGGGGGGGGGCAATCCCATTGACAACGTGGCTTCGTCCCTGCCAATATACACAATTCAGCAGCTCTCTTTTGCTTCAACTTTGTAAGATTACTCGTAGCCGATTCTCTCATATTTTTTACTAAATATGTTAAATACTTATCAATTACTGCATTCAAAACAAAAAAGTAATTATTTAAAATTTTAAATGCTCATCTTATAAATCAATTTTTTTAACCTATGCCACACACCTTCTTAATTACCCCTAAAAAAATACTTCTTAATTAATTGCACATCATCAGTCAAATTAAATTCAAGCGAAAATTAATCTAAATTTACTTGTTTTCATTTTTTTCTGAAAGAAAATTGTATTATTCAAGATAAGTCTGTGCGAATAGCATCAAGGATAGGAATAAGGATATCGATCCCAATTTCGTGTGATTTGACAAAAAACCCGAGACAGCCAAGCAAATATGCAGGCACCCTTAACATGTAAATCGACTCCTAAATTGTAGAATACAATTATTCAATTCACTCGAAAGCTCAACATAAGAACCAAAAATATGAACCATCCATTTGCCTCTTACCAACTGCATGAACAAGAGTTGGTGAATCGGATCAGTAATCAGTTAATAATTAACAATTTTAAATTCACACATTCTAAATATAAAGATTAAAATGTTCTAAAATCCAATAGTTAGCAATTCTAATTGAGATTTCTCTTTCCCATTATCCGCATTTAAACTGAAACATCTACTATAAACCAAATTGTCAAAAGATGTTGACAGTTTAATGTAACTGCTAGAAGGAATAAGCCTAAAGTTCTCCCAAACATAAAATAATCACTCTTTTTTAAAACCAGCGCAATTGCCCACACACAACATAGAGCAATACTGAAGAACGGCCATGCCAAAGGACTAGGGAGCCACAGGAAAATACTAACAGTCGTAAAAGACTTGTCATCCCCGTCTCCAAGTTCTAAATCCTACAATACTTGAGGCCATGCTGGAGTACTTTCAAAATATATCCATGCATGTACATTTTTAAGCACATATAACTATTGATAGATACAAACTGTTTTCAAAACCTTTATACATAAATAGTATGATGCTGATATCATTTTGACGCGCACAACTTTATGAAGCCTCGTTTCCCTGCTCGAGAAGGCTCTCCGTGTTATGACTACTTCCCCAAACTCTCTCCTTCCATATCTGCTCTACTTCCACGAAGGTGAGCCCTTTAGTCTCCGGCACAAATAAAACCACAAAGATTATTGCAGCCACAGCCACACCTGCAAGAATCAAGAAAGTTGCACCAGTTCCCACAGCATTGGCAACTGAGAGGAATGTTTGTGCCACGATCAAATTAGAAACCCAGTTCACAGTAGCTGACATTCCACCACATATGCCTCGATATGCTTCAGGATATATCTCAGAGTTCACTGTCCATGGAACAGGTCCCATTCCAGGTGAGAAGAAAGCAATATATAGAGCTAGCCCCATAACTGCCATCCACCCATAAAGTCCATTTGAAGCACCAGATGACTCGGCAAAGAATGCCCCAGCAAGGATTACAAGAGAGACAATTACCCCACTTAAGCTCGAGAGGGCCAACTTCTTCCGCCCAAAATGGTCAATAAGGTAGATGCCAAGAATTGTTCCAGCAGCATTCATTGCAGCAACAATCAGGGAAAGAAGAAGTGCTAATTGGTTTGACTGGAAGCCAGCCATCTGGACAATGGTTGGGCTATAGTACATGACTGTATTGATGCCAGTGAACTGCTGAAATGCCTGAAACATCAAAATTCAAGGTCATAATTTTTCTTCTTTTAATTCTGATGCTTGTGAAATTCAACAGGGTTAAATGCACAGGATAGGTATTTCAAACAGTTGATGTCAAAAGCATCCCAAATACATGCAATTACATGAATGTATACTCAATAAGCAGCATGTGCTTTTCTTTGTTGGTTTACAGAAACAAGTAATTGAGTACAGAAAGCCACTGACAGGACTGCTCACATTGTTGAGCTCTAATTCTGCAGAAAAATAAGTTCTGTAAAAATTATACCCAAACTGAGGCAAGACCATATTCTACACCAAATAACCAGGAAATGAATATATAAAATAAATTCTGAAGTTCACACTCCCCATAAGTTCAAAAAGGAGTCAACAAACCATATTCTACTCCTTTTTCTGAAAAAAAGGAGTCAACAAAGGAATGATTTGGTGCCTTACAAATGGCACCTTTCACGAGGGTAAGTCCAGAATTTGCAAAATTTGAATAAGAGAGAACACACTACGCATACAGGGAAGAACAACAAGGGCACAAACAGGAGAAAGAAGGAACTAAATAGGAAGTTGAAGGAGCTCATTAGGCATGAATATTTTCCAAACATATCAAAATACTAGAATTTGTTAAACTATCCCACACATCTAATAACTACAAGAAAATATAATGAGCTTATAATTAGAAAGGTCGCCCAACCGAAATAAACTAGATTATTTTGCATTGTAAAATCCAACTTGTTATAAGCCCCAGTATAACTTACCTTTACTTGAATAACAACCTGAAATACTTGAATTACTATATGAATTACTATGATGTATAAAATTTGGCAAAATTCACTATCAAATGACAAAAGGAGAAGATCACGACAAAAGGAGAAGATCACAAACATTTATGGAGCTCAACTTCTTATCAACTAGGATAGGAATCCCAAGAAAATGTTGGCTCTTAATAAAGACACAAAGACTTTCAAAAGGCAATCATAGGACAGCACAATCTGAAATTTTTGGGCCAAGGCAAGGAGACAAGATGATCCTGAAATGACTTAATATTCCAGAGTTCCCCCCAAATGAGCACACATATTTGGGAAGTTACATGTTTGCCTCAAAAAAATAAAGGTTACTTGGAACTCAAAATCAAAGCCACATTAAATAACTCATCCCAAATTATGGCTGAGAAAATTTACACCAAATGTGACAAACATTTTTGCCCTTGAATGCAGCACAAAGATTACACACAAGAAGTGCTCTATGTTGCCCAACTTTATATTACATAGAAATTAGAAATAGAAACCCTGTTGCATAATCATGTTACATGGATTATACACAATATTCTGGTGGTAAATAGGTGGAAATGGGTAATAATATAGAAACTTAAGTATTGCCCGACCATAAATAAATAGAAAAAGCTGTTTCCATAATGCTGTCAAAAGAAGACAAGCTTTAGATGAGGGATCTCTTCTACATTAAGGATCATACTTTATAGTGCCGCCAAAAGGAAACTAAGGGGGTGATATATATTTTGCAATGGCGGATAAAGCTTATCGACTATCATTCAGCCCTGATCGGAAGCACAAAGAATAATTAATCTAGTGACAACATCATGCACGAGGTTTTCCTGATTTTACCTGAAGTCCAGCCCCAGCAAAAAATGCAAGTCTGATTTCTTTTGATTTGAACACATCCAAGTATCTGACAGTACTATTTTTCTGACGTTCTTCCTCTAAAGAAACAGAAAGATGCTCAATTTCATCCTCCAATCGTGCAATGTCATATATTTTAGCCATAACTGTAATGGCTTTATCTTTATCATCCTGCATATCAAGACAACAACTATCAGATAACATTATAATGGTTCTTTTGCAGTAATTCTCCACAGAATGATTGGCACGCTTTGAACCTTCATAAAAAGCCATCGAGGAGATTCTGGCATACATAGCATAAGACTGAACTGAATCACAGCTGGCACACCTGCAACTCCAACCATCCACCGCCATGTTCCTGGGACCTGTCAAAGTAGTAACAATTTTAGACAACCATACAGAACAAGACACAATCTTATGGGAACATGAAAAGAAAGAGTGATCATGCCCTAAAATGCTTTGAGTATTTACATTTGCTTATACTTTGAGAAGTCAAACTGTTTCTGAACAAATTTCAGAAGCTGATGAGTGTTGCAATTTGCCATCCAATAACTTTTAACCAATTACTTAAAAAAATAATTAAATTTATGAGAAAAATCTCAAAAATAAGGCATCAACTTTATGTAATTTGCTCCATTGATCAAAGAAACATAATGTAAAAGAGATTAAAAGGTGTCATGCCTTCTGTTCTTGCTTTATAATAAACAAAAAGTCTTTCAAGAAAAAGATTAAAATGATGAGGCTACACAAGTGTGACCTTTTTTAGGACACAAAAAGGCTGCCAAAGCTGGAACAAGAGAAGCAGCAGCAATGTGAAATACAGAAAAGGTAGAGAGAGCACCGGCTAGCAGTATTTGAAGCAGAGTGCAACAGGGAAGATTAGTACCAAAAGGAAACAAGGCATCTACTAGAACAAGCTTAAAGTCACTTGGCTCATACCAAAGACCTGAGGCCATACAACACCATTATTATGAGTAAAATAAATGAAATAAACATTGAGAATATGACTTCAATGCCGAACAAGCAGGGCAATTGAATGATCTGTGTTTCAGAACCCTTTTCAAGTGAAAAGCTCATTCTATAGCTTCAATTAAACCTCTAAAATAGGAAGAAGGGAAATTGGCCGTCCATAGGATTTTCAATACCCTTCTGAAAATTAGAGAATATCTTGTTAACAATTTCAAGGAGTAATAGAGAAAGGTCATCAACAACAATTGTTAATGTTCAATGATTGAGTACAAGTTTATTTCTGAAAACTTAATCCTGAGATATTTTTAAGAATACTGCATCTTTAGTTATAGCACTATCCTCAGAGGCGGAGATAAAGGGGGTCCCATGGGGCCCTGTTCCCCCCTCAGTTAAAAATAAAAAATTTTTAGGTATATTTGAGAATGAATATTACATTGGTTGAGATGGAACAGCTTGGCCTTACTATGTGAGAGCACGCAACTTCGATCCACACTCCCAACATTTTTCATCCTTTTTTTTTCCAATCTTTAAAACTGGGCCTTTTAATCAAGCCCATTACAAACAAACAAGATTTGTCAATGACTCTGCCCATTACAAACAAACAAGAATAACTTAATTGTGACTCTTTCTCTTCTTTCTCACGTTTCTTCTTCGTTAATTCCTTTTTCTTTCTTTTTTTTTTTTCAAATAACAGTTTCTTCCTTTTTCAATTTCATTCTTTCACCGATTGGCACCAGCAAGGCAGCGGCAACAAGTTAAGAATAGGTACACCACTTACTTTTAATCTCATATTTATTTTGTTGCAATTTTTTTATCTTGCTAAAATGAATTGAAATTTGAAAAATAATGAATTAAGAAATTGGCTTGAATACTTGAGGACATTATAAATTTGAAATGTTTAATTTGATTTTGTAGTATGAAGTTTTTTTTTTTTTTTGAGAAAAGTAGTATGAAGTTAAATTGAAATTATTATTTTTTTGTAGTTTATAATCTGGAATTTTTTTATTTCTTTTATAATTTGATATTTTTAATGTTTAGTATTTAAGTTGAATTGGACCCCCCTTATCTAAAATCCTGGCTACGCCACTGACTATCCTATACAAAAAATGGAATTTCAAAATACATGTTTTCAAGAAAAAGGATTCCCCTATATTTGTGTGTGCAATTTTTGTAATTTTTCCATAGACACAAGGAAACAAAAGTTTTGTCACAATACAGTTCTCCAACAACCTTTGTCATGCCCTGCTGTTCAGTGGTTCCCCCCCCCCCCCCCTATAATCTAAGCGAATAAACTGATGCTGATAGTAAGGGAAAAATATTAACTTTCCAGAAATGTTAATTTTGTGTAAGAATATAAAAAGAAAAACTAAGTGAAATATATATCATGAAGATTTTAAGCCAAGGAATCTGTCACGTGCCATTAACATAATAGCACCATGGATCATCTAAATTAGACAGGAAAGAAAAGACACTTCATCAGTGGTGTTTCTCAGTGCCAAATCTTAAAATGGAATCTCCAAATTCTATCTTGCTGCTTCTTCAAAGCTGCACAATAAAAACTTTCACACAACAGGGTATATTTAATGAATATAACACAAACTTTGTTTGCAATAGCTTTGTACTTGAAAGTAGAACTACTTATGCAATTTGTAATTGAGAAGCCATTCAAGAAATGTTTAATGCAAAGAATGAAATGTATGTACTCTCAACATCATATTGACTACAACAGAACGCCTATTTTAGTGTCTCTTCACAGTTTTTCATGCTCTTAAGAAATAATTTGAAAAGAAAAATGAAATCCTCAGCAGTGTCAAAATTCTTTGGTAATCAAGTAAAATTTTAACAAGCAGAAGTTTAAGTCATTCAAAAAGGAAACTAATATGACCAAAATATAAACATTTAGACCATTTGAAAGAGAAAAAAGAAAATTCCAATCTCAGAACGCCTCCATGAATGTTAACTATTAAAAATTTTCAAATAATCAACCTTAAACATGACATACTTGCATCGAGAAATCATTTCAAAAAAAAGTATATTAACAAATTAGAATAAGACCTTAAATATGATATACTTGCATAGAGAAATCACCTGAGGAAATAGTATATTAACAAATTAGAATAAGACCTTCAGTCGTTTATTAACAAATATAAACATTTTGGCCTTTGTTTTTGGTCGCACATACAGAAAATACGGTGAAGATTAACTGTGTGGTATATCAAGTAACACCAAACTAAAGTGAAATTTTATTCCTAGCTTGCCGAGGATATGAATCAAAATTGGGTCCCATTTGATTGGTTTAATTTCCAACAACCAGCAAATCAAAATGCTAAACCATAATATAATATGCTGCAAAATGAAGGCAAAAAGTGACGTGACCTGTGTAAAAGCAAGATTAACGAGATAGGAAAGAAACTGTCCACCAGTTATCATTAGAACATTTGTGCTGACTAATCCTCCCCTTACTTCAGATGGAGATGCTTCTGCAATATAAACAGGAGCAGTGACAGATGCTATACCCACACCAAGGCCAACCAAAAGTCGACCCGCAATAAGAACATATGGATCTGGTGCAGCTGCCATGACAACTGATCCAGCTGCAAAGACGACATCAGCAATAAGGGTAGCTTTCTTTCGTCCATGTGCATCATTTATCCAACCCCCTGATGCAGCTCCTATAATTGCACCAACCAGGGCCATACTAACAATTGTTTCCTGCCAAGTAAAAGAAAAAAAAAATAAGAGTGCTTATTTGAAACCGAAATTTTCAGGGGCCTACTTAGATTTTAATATCAGCATCAACCCATCATACATTCATCGCCACCCCCAATCACTATTACAATGGCAACTATTAGATTTACTCAATTCATTTTAATTCCTCTCAGTAACTTTCCCAACTCAAACTAGACAAGCAAAATCAAATACCTTTTTCACATAAACTCTCATTGTTTTGATTAATCAACAAAAGAAAAATGTGTTTACCTGAAGGAAGCTACTCTGATTGACCATCTCAAATTCATCTTTTATGTACAAAAGGGCACCTGAAATAACACCTGTAACCAAACATCAACGTATTAGAAAAGCACAATCATGATAAAACCATACATCACTTTATTTCACATCAGGGCCACAATAGATCAGATCATAATTTTCGAATTATCCAAATAAAAACCATAATACTCCAAGCACTTTTATTTTATTAAAAAAGTAGAAAAAGAAAAGGAGATAAAAAAAAGCCCTATTAAATTAAAAAAATAATCACAACCATACCAGTATCGTAGCCGAAGAGCAGACCTCCTATTCCAGCAATCACTGTTAATCCTAAAACGTACATATTACTGAAATACGACATTCTTCTTTCTGGGAACAAATCCAAGTACCCAGAACTTCCCGGTAACGACTCGATCGTCATCTTTCTCTTGAGACACTAACTGAATTTTACTAGACGGACGAAGATCACTAAATTGAAATCAATATCTAAAAGACTAAAACAAACAACACCTAATTGCAATTCCAATCCCTAGACGAACAACAGTGCAATCCCGGAGTTAAAATTCTTTCTTCACCAAAAAAATGAAAAATTTCCGATTTCAAACATGTGCCATTAGAAACTGAAAAAAAGGAACTCAAACTTGCGAGCTAAGGTGAGCCGTGTGTCAATTTTGAATGGCCTAATTGCAGCCACCAAGTACAATTAAGGGCTTCGAATTGGAACCAAACAAGACCCCAATGGAACAGTCAATGATGCCTAAAAATCGAATACAACTGTAACTTATAAAGAAGATTTGATGAGGAAGAGAGATGAAAAATAGAAAAAAACGTAAAACAAAATCGATGAGGTAGGTAACTAGTCAAATTTGGAGCTGAAAATGGAAAATAAATTAACTTGAAGCTTTTAAAGAAAGATTTGATTACAAATTCTTCGTAAAATTTTGGGTTGATTTGCTCTGCAGATTCCCGAAAAAACGTGAATCAGGAGAACCAGATTCCCGAGAAAATGCGAATGATATAATATTACTATTATTTTTTTTTTCCGAGAAGGCTGTGAAGAGAAAATCTGAAGCCGCCTGAGAGAAACGTGGGTGAAACGTCTATATAAAGAGAAAAAGAGGGAAAAAGTTTGACACGTCATCTCAGTATATTAATGCAGTGTATCATTGGGCAGTTAGAAATTAGTTTCACAGACTGTAATAGTATCTTTGTTCTATTTTTAATTTTTTTGAGCAAATTGTTCTATTTTTCATTTCGTTAAAGTATAATTGTTATTAGACATACGTGGCGGTTTTTAGATGGGGAATTGGACAAAGCTATCGCGAGAGAACAGATGAACTAAAATTTTCACTCGCTATGGTGTACGAAATCCGGAATTGTACTCGCGTCTCGGATTGCATCGATCAGGTTACTGCTTTTAAGGTTATTTTAGGGAATAAATAAAAAATTGATTAGCGAAAGTGGATTGCACGCGCTAAAGATATAGTTTGGTTTTGGTTTTTAAGACACGAATGACATGTGCGGCTTTTCTTCGTAAAGAATGTCAGTATCAAATGGCCACGTGTAATGTAATTACACAGTTAAATACTATTAGTGTTTTTCTGGGCACTGGGCAATTTGTAATTGTCAATTTTCAATTATGTTTCAATTAATCAATTTCTAATTACAATATAATAAATGTTGAGGGTGTTTCTCAATACTTAAAAGCTGGTCAAAATTTATTATAAGCAATTTTTAGATTATAAGTTATTTATTTAAGTATTTTTGAAAACTTAAATAGTAGATTATAATCTGATTTTAATAAGTTTTTTAAAAGTTGGGTTTTGCTATTTTTTTTAAGAACTTATTTTTTAAGCAGTTTTGACCAAGTAAAAAACCATACTATCCCTATCTAATCTTCAATATTTTAAATTTGCCCACCCTATACACTTTAGTTCCCATCAAAATTTTTTTATTTTTAGAATTCTAATTAATATTTTTAGGATTCTAATTAATTTGGTAATATTTACATGGTAGTTTTTTATTTGTATAATTTATTGATAACATCAATATTATTATTATTATTAAATAAATTTTATTATTATTATTATTATTATTACAAAATAAATTTTGAATTGACATTTAAAAAATTATTTTTATACAATAAATAAACTCAGGAACAGTTTGGTTATTTTGACAGTTTCTGCAATTAAAAACTGATTATAAACTGATTTTACAGAAACATTTAACTGATTATAAACTGATTATCAGCTGATTATTAACTAGTTTACAGAAACACTTAACTGCTTATTTTTAATCTGATTATAATCTAAAAATCACTTATTCACGATAAGCTGAAAAGCTCTAGTTTTAAAAAACACCCTCATTATCTTATTTTTTCAAGAGAAATGTAGCTCTTTATAACCATATGTTATGAATACGAGAGAAAAGAAAACTCACGTCTATTAAAATAAAAATATATGAAGTGATTAATATAATAATAATAATAATAAATTCTTCAATTTTTATTAAAATATATAAAATAATTAAAATAAAAATATTAATTTAACATTTAATTTTTAAAAGTAACACTCTAAAATTTATATTAAAAATTCAATAATGTAAATCATGTATAACATTAAAATGGAATTTACAAATGATATGGTGTTTAGTGGAAGCATCCTCCCATATTAGACAACAAAGATTACCTTCAACAAGTATTTGATCAGTAATTATAAATCTTCCCAACTACATTTCCTAAAAATTTTCAATTTAATTAAATTAATTTTATTAGAAAATAAATAATTATGACTTTTAATTTTTTAATTTTATTTCTTTCATCCAATATATATATATATATTTAGAAATTCTTAATTCTTTTACTTAATTGTAATATATTTTTTTTGAGTTTTCCCCCTATGCTATTCAATATTTAGTTTTTAGAAACTAATAATTTTAGTTATCAAAATTATATAAGGTGCAAAAAAAACAAAATTCATATACTTCATTTTGCTAATTGCGATACGCAATTAAATAAAAATGAAATTTAAATATTTAAGTATAAATTGAATTCATATTAGTCTTATTAGAATTAATTTTATGTTGTTAAAATTAGTCATTTAATTAAATCATAAGTGTGAGCTAAATATATTTAAATATTAAATGTGTATTGCAGTCAAATTAGGATAGTCAAATTGAATTTTTGATCAAATTAGGATTGTTGACTATTAAGATGTCGCACTCGTAATAGAATTATAAGTGTAGAGACCATTAAGTAATTTCTATTTTGGTCCTATTTTGTTGAATGACCAAAATAAAAATTAATCAATTTATTCAGTTATAAATAAGGGGTCGTGGTCTCCGGGGGACCATAACAACTTTTAGAGAACATTACGTTCTTTCAGTAGTGCTTCCGCATAACCTAAAGTGTGTATCCCCTGGAAGGCGGCAAACCCCAGAATTGTCTTCAATATCAACAAACAATGATGCCAGGTACACAAATTCTGCCCTTTGTAATTTAATTTGAATAATCTAGTGATCTATGCATGATTTAGGTTTTAGGGGAATTAAGTTTTCTCCCCCTTTCAATTGGTATCAGAGCCATATGCTAGGTTACTAGGTTTTCGGATTAAATTGCCGTGTTTGACTGATGATTCTAGAATTTAATCGGAATTCAGTTTAATTTGATTATTGTGTTTTCTCTGGAATGTATTCGGAATTGTTTTTGGTTTAATCTGGTTTGGGTTAATTAATTATGTAATTAATTAATTAATTAAAAAAATAAAAAAAATTTTGTTTTGAAACTGTTCTTCGAAGAACAGTTTCGTGAAATTGGGTTTTTTGGTTCCTTGTTGATTTCTATGTGTTTGGTCGGATTGTTGACCGGAGGTGGCATTAGGGAGGGTGTATACCCTCGTTTGGTGGCTACCGGCGGTGGAGAACGGTGAAAATCGTTCGGCCGATTTGAGGTTTGAGAAATCAATTTGCGTTTTTATTTTTATTTGCAGTTTTGCGGTTTTTTTTTTGTTGATCCGTGGCTTTTCATCGCCAATAAAAGATGGCCGGAGGTTGTTCAGTGCTCGAGCAACCGTCTGGAGGCTGTCACCGGTGGTGGACGGCGCTGGATCGAAAAATTGGAGCGGGCGGCGATGAAGCGTTCTGCTTCGATTTGGAGACAAAGATTTCGCTCGAAAACGGCACCGTTTTGGGCAGTGCGCTGCGTTTTGAACAGTTTTCAGCCATAGCTCAAAACGGCACCGTTTTGATCCAGAACGGTGCGTTTTGAAGAAGCGAACCGCGCATCTCTGGACCGGGCTAAAATGCAAATAAAATATATTTTTTAATATTGCAAACAGGTCCTCCAACTTCTGATAATCTGATTTTGACCCAGAAAGTTTTGTAATTCCTGTTTTCACCCACAAAACTTTTAATAATTTAATTTTTAGCCCAAAATTTTCTGTTTATTCATTTTTTGGCCCAAAATTTTTTATTTTTATTTTAATTAATTAATTAAAGTTTATTGCAATATTTAATTGAGTTTAAATTTAATTAATATAAATATTACAATCAATTTATTATTAATTACAGTTCAATTAAAGTTTAATTTTATATTTATTACAATATTAAATTTTAATTGTATTTGAGAATTTTATTGAGTTTAAATTTTGGATTTTAGTCCTGATTGTGTCTAATATTTTTAATAATAAATTAATTGAAGCAAAAAGTCGCCAAAGTGACCTCTATTGTGTAAATTGATTTATTTGAGATATTAGACATGTGTATTAAAATTCATTGCGGGTAGTAAACCGACCCAAAAGAAGGTTGCCATCTGGCTGAATTGAGAATACATGTGCAGTGATAAATATGTGATAATTATTATGTTTTCATCCATGTGGATAATAAATCGGCCCAAAGGAAGATTTAATATTTGACAGGATTGAATTATCAATATTTGATTGCTGCATTGAGATGTAAATTACAGTTAATGTTTTATATCCAAAGATGAAAATATTAATATTGTGCCGGTATCTTGTTTTCATTATTTGAACTCTATTATTGTTTGTTTTAATTATTTTGTGGATAGTGAGCTTATGTTAATTTTTTGTCACTTTCTTTGATGTCAGCTAGCATGCCGTATAATCCTAACACTGTTCCTATGCTTGAGGGGTCAAATTTTGGTTCATGGAAATCAAGCATCATGATTTATCTGGGTTGTATGGACTTAGACCTTGCGTTCAGGATGGACGAACCTGCTCCTCTTACTGAAGTGAGCACAGATGCTCAGAGGGTTCAGTATGAGAAGTGAGAGCGTTCTAACCGCTTAGGTCTTATGATCATGCAGCAGGGAATCCCAGAACATGTTCGAGGAGCCATTTTTGCTGAAGAAAGTAATGCTAAAAACTATCTTGCTGAGATGGAGAAGGTCTATGTCAAAAATGACAAGGCCGAAGTGGGGATGCTTTTAGCAAAAGTCACCTCCATAAGGTATGCTGGCAACGATAGTGTTCAGGAGCATATACTGAGCATGTCCCAAATAGCCAAGAGGCTAAAGGTCCTGGATTTGGTTTTACCAGATGACCTGTTAGTCCATCTAGCTTTGAATTCTCTTCCACCACAGTATGGGCAGATCAGAACTTCATATAACTGCCAGCCGAGCAAATGGACTCTTAATGAGCTCATTGCTCATTGTGTGGATGAGGAGGTAAAGTTGTTGGCTACTAAGAGGAAGAGTGCTCATCTGGTCTCTTCAGCAGATAAGGGCAAGAACAAGAAAAGAAAGAAGACTGCTGAGAATAAGACTGCTAATAAAGGTCCTGTGCAAATGAAGCCTAAGAAATTAAAATGCTTCTTCTGCAGCAAGTCTGGACACTTAAAGAAGGACTATCCTAAATACGCCACATGGCGTGTCAAGAAGGGTAAGTAACTTGTTTTAGTCTGTTCTGAGGTTAATTTAACTTCAGCTCCTAGAAACACTTATTGGATAGATTCTGGTGCTACCGCTCACATAAGTGTTTCATTGCAGGGTTGCCTGAGCTACCGAAAGCCAATTGACAGTGAAAGATATGTCTATGTGGGAAATGGTGAGCCGGTGGAAGTGGAGGCAATTGGGCATATTAGATTGTGTTTAAGAACTGGATGTTTTTTGGATCTTGTAGATACTTTTGTTATTCCGACATTCAGACGGAATTTAATTTCTATTTCTTATTTGGACAAATCTGGTTTTACTTGTTCATTTAGAGACAATTTATTTACTTTATCTATGGATTCAAAAATTTTTGGTACTGGCTTCTTGAATGCATGTGATAATCTATATATGTTGGATATTAATGATTCTTATAATGAAACTCTGCAGGTTAGTACTATAGGTACCAAAAGGAAGCGAAATATAGATAATTCAGCTGAACTTTGGCATAGACGTTTGGGTCACATATCCAAATCTAGAATAGAACGTCTTGTGTCAGATGGTATCCTAAACACACTTGATTACACAAATTTGGACTCCTGTGTTGAGTGTATTAAAGGCAAACAGACTAAACAAAAGAGACTAGGTGCCAACAGATCATCAAACGTCTTAGAATTGATACATACGGACATCTGTGGTCCATTCCCTGCAGCAACAAGGAATGGCCAAAGATATTTCATATCATTCATAGACGATTACTCACGTTACGGGTACCTATATCTCATTCATGAGAAATCTGAGTCTCTGGACGTTTTCAAATCTTATAAGGCCGAAGTTGAAAACCAACTTGGAAATAAGATTAAATGCGTTAGATCTGACCGTGGTGGTGAGTACTATGGTAGATATGACGGTTCAGGTGAACAACGTCTAGGACCATTTTCTATTTTTCCTACGGGACTGTGGTATAGTCCCTCAATACACCATGCCTGGTACACCCTGCATGAATGGTGTATCTGAGAGACGTAACAGGACTCTTATAGATATGGTTAGAAGTATGATTAGTCATTCTTCTTTACCTGAGTCTCTGTGGGGAGAAGCATTAAAGACAGCAGTCTATCTTCTTAACAGAGTACCAACTAAAGCAGCTACAAAAACACCGTATGAGCTTTGGACTGGACGTAAGCCCAGTTTAAAGCACCTTCATGTTTGGGGATGTCCTGCTAAGGCTAGGCCTTATAGGCCTAATGAGACAAAATTGGACTCCAAAACTGTTAGTAGCTACTTTGTTGGTTATTCTGAGCGATCTCGGGGTTTTAAGTTTTATAATCATACTTCCAGATATATTTTTGAGACGGAAATTACAAAATTCTTTGAGGATGTTGAGTTTGGGGGGAGAAGTAAGGTTAGAAATATTGTCTTTGAGGAGGGATCGAGTCAGGAACACTCAGTGTCGATTCCTATCATTTCTCCTAGCAGTGTTCTAGTTCCTACGCCTATCACTGTTCCAGAAGCACATCAAGTTCTAATACAAGACAATGTTGAACAACTTCCTCATCAGGAAGAACAAGCTCAACAACCTCAAGAATTTGAGCTAGAACCTGTGCCTTTAAGGAGGTCCACTAGAGAAAGAAGAAATGTTATTTCAGATAATTATGTAGTATATCTTCAAGAACATGAGGACACTGTAGACATGGTGGAAGATGATCCAATCAGCTTTCATCATGTCATGTAGGATCCTAACTCTCATAAGTGGATTGAGGCAATGGGTGAAGAATATAAATCTATGCAAGACAATCAAGTTTGGGATCTTATCCCGTTACCTGAAGGAAAGAAACCTATTGGTTGCAAATGGATATTTAAGACCAAGAGGGATTCTAATGGTAATGTGGAAAGATATAAGGCTCGTCTTGTAGCTAAAGGCTTCATTCAGAAAGAAGGGATTGACTATAAAGAGACCTTCTCTCCAGTATCATCGAAGGACTCTTTTAGGACAATCATGGCTCTAGTTGCACATTTTGATCTTGAGTTACATCAAATGGATGTGAAGACTGCGTTTCTCAATGGAGACATTGATGAAACCATCTATATGGTGCAACTAGAAAACTTTGTGTCTGGAGACCCAAAGCGACTGGTATGCAGATTAAAGAAATCCATTTATGGACTCAAGCAGGCTTCTCGTCAGTGGTACTTCAAGTTCCATGAAGTAGTTGTCTCTTTCGGTTTTGAGACAAATGCTGTGAAAGATTGTGTGTATCACAAGTTCAGTGGGAGTAGGTTTATCTTTTTGGTCTTATATGTGGATGACATATTGCTTGCTACTAACTGTAAGGACTTGCTGCACGAGACCAAAGTCTTTCTCTCAAAACACTTTGAGATGAAAGATTTAGGTGAAGCTTCTTTTGTATTAGGGATTCAAATACATCGAGACCGTACTCGAGGTATTATTGGATTATCACAAAAGGGCTATATTGAGAAAGTGCTCAAGAGATTTAGTATGTACAACAGTAGACCAATCCCCAGTTGCTAAAGGAGATAAATTCAGTCTTGATCGGTGTCCAAATGGTGAACTTGAGATTCAGGAGATGCAGAAGATTCCTTATGTGTCTGCAGTTGGGAGTCTGATGTATGCTCAAGTTTGCACTCGTCCAGATATTTCATTCATAGTTGGCATGTTAGGCGATATCTCAGCAATCCAGGAATGGATCATTGGAAAGCAACCAAAAGAGTCTTGAGATATCTTTAGAGAACAAAGGAACATATGCTCACATACAGGAGATCAGATCAGCTTGAGATTATTGGGTATACTGATTCTGATTTCGCGAGATACCAAGACAGTAGAAAATCCATATCAGGCTACATATATCTCTTGGCTGGTGGTGCTATTTCTTGAAAGAGTGAAACAAACTCTAGTAGCTACCTCCACCATGGAAGCAGAATTTATAGCAAGTTATGAGGCATCCAATCAGGCAATCTGGCTGAAGAACTTTGTCACAGGGCTGCGCATTGTGAATGGCATTGAAAGGCCATTAAAGTTATACTGTGATAATAGCTCAGCAGTTTTATTCTCCAACAACAACAGAAGCTCTTCTCGATCGAGACACATTAGGATAAAGTTTCTGGCTGTGAGGGAGAGAGTACAGAGTGGATAGATATCCATAGAGCATATTGGAACGAACTCCATGATTGCGGATCCGCTCACTAAGGCTGTGATACCGAAAGTTTTCATGAGCACACTGCTCATATGAGTGTCATATTATTTGAGACTATTTAGTTTCAGTGGGAGTTTGTTCATTAAGTTTGCATTAAGTTTTATGTATGCTCTCTTTGACATTGGATATATTTTATAAAGTACATTCAGTTTATGCAGAAAAATGAGTTTTTCTTTTATTTTATTATGTGTTTTACACTCTGTATTATATTTATGTTTGATCTCACTTAAGATTGACCAGTTGAAAACAGGCATGATTAGATCACATTACATGTAGTTTCTATGCTACACTCCTATTATTGATCTATGTCATTTGAGAGTATTGGTAATGTGATTGATGGTGGTTTGAGTCACGATGAATGTGACGACTGGCCCTTCAGTCCTTTATCTATATAATCAATGGATGAGATTGTTTGAGGCACCTTCAGTATGACTGCTTTTATGAGCTCATTAAGGTATATACATTTATATTTAATATATGTTAGCCCAAGTGGGAAATTGATAGAATTAATTTTATATTGTTAAAATTAATCCTCTAATTAAATCATAAGTGTTGGCTAAATATATTTAAATATTAAATGTGTATTGCAGTCAAATTAGGATAGTCAAATTGAAGTTTTGATCAAATTAGAATTGTTGACTATTAATGTGTCCCACTCGTAATAGGATTATAAGTGTAGAGACCATTAAGTAATTTCTATTTTGTTGAAGGACCAAAATAGAAATTAATCAATTTATTCAGTTATAAATAAGGGATCGTGGTATCCGGGGGAACATAACAACTTTTAGAGAACATTACGTTCATTCAGTAGTGCTTCCGCATAACCTAAAGTGTGTATCCCCTGGAAGGCAACAAACCCTAGAATTGTCTCCAAAATCAACAAACAATGATGCCAGGTACACAAATTCTGCCATTTGTAATTTAATTTGAATAATTGAGTGATCTATACATGATTTAGATTTTAGGAGAATTAAGTTTTCTCCCTCTTTTAAGTCTTATTTATAAATCTATCAACAAATTTTAATTTATAAAAACTATAAATATTAAAAATATAAACTTAAAAAAATTAAATATATTTTAAAATTAAACTCGACTCATAAGCGTTATGTATATTTGTGTATCACATGTCTTGTCCCCTGAAAAAGTATGTTTATGAGATGTGCCGTCCCTGAATTAGGACACTTAATTTTTTTGTCCTCGTCTCCATTAATATAAATAATTTCATTTATTATATATATTAATATTATATGTACCCTAGCTTAAAGTATATATATGGCAGCCAATTTTAAGAAGCGATCTTCAACTTCAAATGGACTCTGACAGCGATTATATAGAATCAAAATCCACTTTGCCACTCTGTTAAAAAAAAAAAAAAGAAGAAGCAAAATCCACTTTGCCACTTGATGGTTTATAATACGAAACCGTCTATCATTCATGCACTTGCTAGTTGCTAGCAAACCAAAAATTAATTAAATGGATAAATATATATTTATCATTTAAACTATTCTTAAAGTTTAATTTTAAAATTAAATTATAAGAGAAGTTCTTTTTTTTTTTTAAAATCATCTTTTAGTTTTAACATGAATTAATGTTTTATTTTTGAAGCGAACTGAAAACATGAAATTACTACGAAATATATTTGTTATATAAGGATTCTTTTTCATTATTTATTGGTAATAAACAGGTTAAACACAAGAAAAAGATGGAGGGATAAGCTTGAAGTGCTTGAAGTTTAATTAAAGAGATTAATATATATCTAATGAGTTTATAGATTTCTGCAATAATAAAGAGGCATTTCATAATTTCTAAAACATCTTAAGATAATGGAGTTACAAAAAAAAATGAACATGACATAATTAGAGAGAGAGCTAGAACAATATGACTTACATTAGGATTGCCAAATGGCTTTGCGCGAAAACAGTAAATACTGCTTGCTTGATCATTAACAAGCTACCTTTTGAAGAAGTTAGAGAAAAAGTCTACATAATAAGTTGGACAAGTAAAGATATTGATTATTTTGTACTTGGGGTATTAGAGTGTTCTATCCATATTTTAATCCCCAACAATGGAACATGAAAACTAGACTCAAAGTCGAGAAAATATATTTTTATTGGACATGGTAAAAGAATAAAAAGAATATGAATTTTGAGATCCTATAGCAAAAAAAATATAATAATAGGGATGCAATCTTTAATGAGCATACCTTATTAAATAAGAAGAAATTAATCATCCTAATAAGAAAATGTGAACTCAAACTCTTAAGGTAGGTGAGAAGCTTGGGCTAAACAATATTTCAAAATCAATTCAATTGACAATTGAATAAAAAAAAGTAGCAATGATGATTCGAGTGTATAAAAGAGCAATATCATCAACATGAATATGATAATATCATAGATAAAACTAGATGAAGAATCAAACTTTCACCTAGGTATCATATAAACGATATATTAACTTCTTTCGCTTTATTAACTTGAGAACTTAGTTTCTTTCAAAAGGCAATATTCATTCTAGAAAAACAGAAATGTTTATACTTTTAAATTTTTTTCTGAAAATAAAAAAAAGTGATTATATTTATGTGAATTTTAATATTTTACAATTAAAAATTAAATTATAAAATATTTTACATCATAAATTATGATAATTACTATGTTATGTAAAATCTAAAAAATAATGCTTACTAAGTTTAAATTATTATATGCCAAGTTAAAGTTGAACTCGAGTAGAGTGAAAGAGGAAAAAAAGTAGAGTTAATTGATGAAGGGCCGGAGTACGATAACACAGCTCTGAAGTAACTCAACAACCTAAAAAAGAAAATCATGCAAAATGCATAGAAATAATTAATGTTATGTGACATAAGGTTCAAAAAAAAATATATAATGTTTTATGACATATTAATTTGTTTGTTTATTGACGTGTAGTTCAGTACTATCAGTCTAGCAATATTATTAAGTAGGGTTTCCATATATGCATACACCACCAAAATCCAAATAAAATAATAAAAATAATAATTTAAATAAAAAAATGTTGAACCATACACATGGCAAGTGATAGAAGAGGTAATTGGCCCCACTTTACATTTTCTTTTTAATATTTTTTTATCTTTTTTTAAATTATCTTTTTCATAAGCCCTTGTATAATTCATGCTTCCATCGATTATTATTGGGGAGACTTTGTACTATATTGTTGGAAATGCCGCTTCTCATTCAGCTCAGAAAAAAAAATGCCACTTCTCATCTATATTTAAAAAAAAAAAACTTATATTTAAATCTAACTTAAAAATTATAATTTTATCAATTATTTTTTCTTCAAAACTAACAATTATTCTTTTTCATTATTCATATAATAATATTAATTTTTCTATCAACGTGGGGCAACAATGTGCTTGCTGTATCTGAATGTAAAAGAAATTAAAAAGAATAAATGATAATACATATATTAAATATAATAGCAATATATATAAAAATATATAAAATAGTTACAAAATATAATAAAATATATAAAATATTTATTTATATGAAAAATATATAAAATAAATGTTTGTTTTATTAAGATACAGTAAGTTAACTCTTAACGATGTGGAGATTTTTTAACAAAAAAAATAATAATTATAAGTTTGCTATTAAAGTGAAATAGTTGAGTTATTTAAATTTTTAAAAATTAATTTTTCATAAATTGAGACACATTTTATACTTAAACAAATTTACTAATAAAGTCAAATAGTTGAATTATTTTATTGACATATTATAGAATTTTAATAGAGAAAGCACTATCAGTAAATGCTTCTTAGCCTCAACTATTAACCATGTCCTTGAGTATTATAAAGCAATACTAAATTAATAAATTATTAACTGAATAGCTAATGATATAGGTACATTTTTTTTCCCGAAGGCTAATTGGATACCTGGAAAAATAAATTATAACCCAATAAAAATATAGAAAAAAGCAGGAAATTTTATTCATTCAAGTATAAAAAGATAATAAAAAATTATTTAAAAACTAAAGTAAAAAATGAAAATTTATTTAAATCTTCACTTAATCCAAGATTAAATCATAACTTTAAGAAAAAAAATGGTAACTTAAACTTTCTTTTTCTATGGATACAAAGATGAAAAAAAAAATATTACATGGTAGATAACCCAACTTGATTTTATTTAATATGATTACTAATTTATTTTTTATTAAAAAATAAGTTAAATATTTTATGGATGTGTTAAATTTTTAAAAGTAAAATTTTAAGAAATCATCCACATATAAATTAAGAAACATTGGTTTTAAATTAGTTCTATATTTTTTAAATATTGCTTCAATAGATTTTTCTTGCAACCTTGCTTGTTCAAAGGCTGGCTTAAACACTTTTATAAGACATCTAAAATTTACAAAAAATATAATAAAAATATTTGTTTCATTGAACCTGTATAAGATAAATATAATAAGAGAAATCATTATACAACATGAGAGCCTAATCATATGGACAATTAGATAAATAATCTGGACTTAAACCATGATTAGCAACGACTTTGGCTAACCAGTCAGTTGGCTTGTTGCTAATCCTACATACAAAAGAAAATAAAAAAGAATTTAAAGAATTGACAAGTTTTATAAATTTCAAAATAAAAGACTCAATCTCCAGGAGGCACTTTGAGAGATTCTATAGAGCTCTTACCAGAACAAGATTGTCATTTTTGAACATTGATCTGTGAAACTTACGGCTAACACTTTGACTAGTCAAGAATATCGTTGTGGCTTCATTATTCAAGGGAGAAAAAGAGTATACTAAATATGTCATACCATCAATAATTGCCCCAAAGAATTTCTAGAAACCATAGCTATTTCTGCTAATGAGCTCCCCTTCTTGAAAGTAGCATATGTGTTTATCTTAATCCAACCATCCAAAGGAGGGCTCCAAGCAACACTCAAATTAAAAGAATGTGTTGAAGGGGCATTAACTATAGTTCTTGCCCTATAGTTCAAGGCATCGTAGAACATACTATATGAGAGACAAGAATTTTGTATATATGTGGGAGGATTGAGAATGTCACTTTTAAAGTAAAAAGCATTTCGACTCTTTCATATATTTCAACATAGATATGCAATCATAGGGAGGAATGATTCATTGTCCTTTTGACCAGCAATAGCTACCTCATTCATCCATTAATGCCCAAAAGATGTGGTATTAAGAGCTTTAGGGAGAAAACTAAAATTTGATCTGAATCAAGAAACTTTTGCATGCTCACAGAAGATCAACATATACATCACAAATTAAACAAAATTTTTTACATGGAGGGCATATTTCTGAATTATTCAGCTTTCTCCTATATTAATTTTCATTCACAGTAATAAAATGTGTACATAGCCTCCAAATAAAATTTTGAATTTTAGGATGGACTCTTAATCCTCACATGCTCTTCCAAATGGAATGAGAAAACCAAATCAATGAAGAAGATGAATTATGAACATGGTGAGTCGGTGCCAAACCAATTTGTCATCCTCATCTGCTGGTCATTTGGCAATACATTTAATAACTATTATTTCTTCTTCAGTGAAAAGATCAGAGATTAAATTATTATTCCAATAGTTGCTATGAGTCACCAAGTCAACAACCACTTGAATATTAGTGCCTAGAGGTTTATTAGACAAGATTTTAAAATTTGGCAAAGTTCACATCCAAGGATTTTCCCAAACCTTAGTTTTCAGACCATTTTTTATGTTCCACCTAATCCTAGGAAAAATACTGTCTCTAACATTGATTAACCCTCTCCAACCATATGAGGATCTGTCTCCTAATTTAGTTGCAAAGAATGAAGAATGTGAAAAATAAATAGCTTTAAACAGCTTACATTACATGGAATCAATCTCCTCTAATAGTTTCCAACTTGCTTGGCTAAGGGAGCATTGTATAACTCAAAATCCTTGAAACCTCCCATAAATTTTTATTTTGAGATCATCTCTCACTTCCTCCAATAGACACCTATTTACTTATCTACATGTCTCCACCAGAAAGATGATGCAATCATATTAAGTTTCTAACAAAAGCTCTTTGGTAGCAAGAAAAATGACATAACGTGTGAGGCTATAGCTATAATGATAGCCTTAATTAGAATATCATTACATGTGAAAGATAAGAGTTTGTGTTTCCAAGACTGTAATTTGGATAAGACTATTTCAATGAGGCACCCAAAGGCTTTAGATACCCCAGAGAAAAGAAATTCCAAGGTATTTCTCACTTTATATCATCTGTTTTACCCATAAAAGGCTAGAGATATTATTCCTGGTCTCAAAAGGAGTAAACTTACTAAGGGTTATACTTGGTTTAGAATAGTTCACTAGCTAACTTGAAGCACACCAATAAAGCTAACTTGAAGCACACCAATAAAGCTTAAAAATACTATCCAAGTTAGATACCTCATGAATATAAGCTTTTATACATAGTTGGGTATCATCAGCAAATAATAAGTGAGATTAAGTAGGAGTAGCTGTAACTAGCTTGAGACTAGTAATTCTTTTGTTATGCAAAACCTTGCCCAACAAAAAAGAGAGAATGTTGGAAATGAAAACGAATAATGATGGGCAAAGAGGATCTCCTTGTCTCAACACTCCATGTAAATGAATAACTCCAATACTATAGCCATTGAAAAGGATGTCGTAAGTGACAGTGGAAACACACTGCATACGAAGGTTAGTAATGCTCTCAGAGAAACCCATAGCTCCCAGATCTTCTCCAGAAAACATCACTCCACCCTATTATAGGCTTTATTCATATATAATCTCAATAACATATTATGCTTCCATTTAACCACACTAGAATGAAGGTGATGGAAGAGTTCATGGGCAATAAGTACATTTTCATACATATTCATCATCTTAGAGTAAAAGCTCCTTAGGCAGGGTGAATCAACTTATGCACATGAGGCTCTAGTCTAGACACTAAAAGCTCAGAGATGATTTTATATGAAAAATTACATAGCTGATAAGTCTACAGTGGCTTACTGTTTCAAGAGATGGTACCTTGGGGATAAGCATAATGTTGGTTCTGTTAAGGTCCCTCAGCATTTTGCCATTGGTGAAGAAATCTTGTTTTGCTTTGATCATCTCCTCTTTGATAATAGTCTAATATTTGTGATAAAAAAAATACCTAGGTATATGTTTAGTCTAGAGGCCTTATAGGCCTTGAAACTAAAAACTTACATCTATAATTTCCTGATATGAGGGATAAAATAAAAGGCTATATTTAGTTGATTTGGAACCACCCTATCAATACATTTTATCACACTTTCTTGATAAGATGGATTGTCTCCATAGAAAAGGTTCTGAAAATGTGTGGTTCCAAATCAACTAAATATAGCCTTTTATTTTAACTCGAGAACCAGATTTTGGATTTCATCATCATTTTCCAACCATATGTTGTCTTCTTGTTTAAGTCTTGAGGTGAAGTTAAATTGTCTTCTTTGGATAGTTGTGGTATGAAAGTATCTTGTGTTCCTATCTTCATCTACAAGCTACCTCAATCTAGATCTCTAGAACTAATATCTCTCTTCCATTCTCCAATTCTCCTCTAATTCTTCTATTATCTATTTCTCCCTTTTATGATGGGTTGCTATTATTGGGTTTTGATATATCTATTATAGTTCAACCTGTAATTATTTGATTCTTTTTTAGCATTAAAGTTACTATTGTTATCCCTTGTCTGTAAGCCTTTTGAAGTAGCCTTGAGTTTCTGACAAAGAATGAATTGGTGGGATCCTTGTTGTAATACTCCAACCTGAAGTAGGTTACAATTGTAAGGTACGTATAAATTATTACTCTTGGAAATTTTGAGGAATAAATTATTAACTAGAATCACTAGTTAGTGTGAACCCTTAATTTTACTCCCAAATTATAGTGCATATGATCATGGTTCCAACAAATTTGGAATCGTGCAAATTGGAATTTGAGCCTAGATCGATGCTGAAAAATCTCGATTTTGGACATGAGAAAAAAAAAAATTCTTCATTTTGGCCCCTAAATGAAAGCCCACATGATAACAAATCCAACGCAACTTCAATCATGCAAATCAAAGATCAAACATGCCCGAAAAGGCAAAAAAGGTCTTCAAACGACCCATGGCAACCGCACGACCAGCAGCTGTCCGCGTCGCTCGAGAACGGGCTACGACGCATGTGGCCAATCCTACAAGAGCCTGGCTTGTTCGATTCGCGTGTGGTCCAGGGTCATTTTGGTCCAGTTTTTTTTTCACTATAAATTGAGGTTTTCTTCTTCATAAAGGGGATCTGGAATTTTTCATACCAAAACTTCATCAAAATTATTTCTGACACCAAAATATAATAAATTCATCTTGGATCAATTTAATCAAATTAAATTTGATCCTATTATAATTTTTTAGACTCAAAGCCATTTTGGCATCTTTTTCTCGAGTCACCCTAAGTGGAGATATTTTAATTGCACATCTAAACGAAACAGCTTCACAAGGTATAAATTTTCTCACATCTCTCTTGTAAATTTAGTATTTCAAATTAACTAAAATTTCTTAATTAAAGAGCTTCGCAACTAAAGACATGAACTACTTATGATTCTGATTTTCATTCAAATGGAATAAGTAGCACATTCGAAATATTACTCCGAATGGCGAGCCCACATCTAAATAACCAACCGGTCTTTTATTTTGATTATTCTTCAATTTATTTTATTATTTCTATTATTATTTCCTTTCTTTTTTTTCTTTGACATTCTGGGCACCATTGCAAATTTGGTGAGTTTTACAATGGTCGCCACTGTTGTTTTACTTGTCTCTATTTTTAATTAATTAGTTAATTTGAGGATTTGTGCTCGGCCTAGAAATCATAAGGACTAGAGTTGAAGCTCTTTTGAAATTATTATCTTTAATGAAGTTGTAATATTTACTTTTCCGCACTATATTTGTGAATATCATATTATTACTTGCTCATACATCATAACAATATCTTACACACTAATTATGTCATAAAACATAAAAATTGCAATTTTATCAAATCTAAATAAGGTCAAAATTCAATCAAAGAGAAATAAAAAAAATATTTTTATCAAAACTGGTATAAAAACTTAGCCCAAGACCTTTTGTGATTGGTTTCGTACCAGTATCTTTTTTGGGTAAAAATTAATTTAATTTAATGAAGTCAATTAAATGAATTTTTTCTTAATTTTTTTAAATAAAATAAACTAAGGTGGAGACTCTCCAATATTTATTTTTTACAATAAAAAGCACCATCCATTTTTAAAATAAAAAGGAGAGTCTTTTTTAAATAAAATAAACAAATCTTTTTAAAATAAAAGATAATTCTAAATTCATGTTTACCGAACTGACTGGACACCGTGTGTGGCGGTATCTTATGAGATTTAGCCCAAATGAATATTTCAACTCCCGATTCCTAAGTAGGCTGGATTGGTGTTTGGATAAGGCCCTACAGTTAGAAGTATAAGCATATATATATATATATACAAAATTTAAATACAGGCATAAGTCTCATTATTAGATTTATACAAAAATTTAAATAAATATAAAGAATGTAAAGTACTATATTAAAAACATATTAAATACTTTATTAATAAGATTTAAAATTATACAGAGTATAAATAAATGAATACTGGTACGTGAAATTATTATACCCAAGTGCAGGTAAGAATATTATCCATTTAGATTCAGCTCCAGAATTTATGTCTGAATTTTCATCTGATATACCAATAGATCCAGTATTATACCAAAATATAAATAAAATTTACAAATAAATTTCTAATGTACCAAATCAGACAAAGCTGCATGTACAGAACATACTTATATAAAATACAAACTTAAAATTAAAATATTTAAAATAAAAAAATAAGTATTTAAACTTAAATGAGAGTTTTACAGATAAAGGAGATACATAAATGGAAGAAGGTATGTGTGAGCGAGAAAGGGAAAGGAAAACCTAAACTAAGCTTTGCAGAGATTTCTTTAGAGCTAGAAGTATTCTGGAGAAAATTCAATGCCTTTAAATAGGCAGGACTTTACTGATCTTTACTGTACTTTTCACATGTTGGTACTATAAATGAATAGTTTCCTATTAGGAAAATAACATCTTCATGCGTCTGGCACTATAGATTGAGGGTACTATTTGCTTTACTGTAGATGAACAATTCTTCTAGCTTTACTATTGATTTTCTCTAGTGAATACTGTAGATAAACAGTATTTTGTCAGTGGACACCAATTTTATTGACTTTATCGAAATTGAAGAAATAAGATTCCTTCTTCCTTTTTACCAAAATTCAAACTAAACTTAATTTTATTTTTTTTCTTTTCTTTTTTGTTTATTTCTTTTTTCTTATTTCTTTTTCTTTTTTTCTTTTTTTTCTTTTTTTTCTTATTTCTTTTTATTTTTTTTTACTGAAGATAAGACCTCATAACAATCATTTTCATTGCTAGGAGCATAATCTGAATTTGAGTCAGATTCAGGAGATGAGTCAGATGATGATGATGATGAGGTGGATGATGAGTAAAAAGAAGAAGAGAAAACATACTTCTTTCTTCTAGACTGGGCTTTAGAATGTGCTTTTAATCTCTTGAACTGGGTTTTAGTGGAAGAACCATAAGAAGAGCGCTTTAAGGTTATGGGCTCAGATGTTGAGGGAATGAATTCAACCATCTGTTCCATAATGGCTTTATACTTCTTAGTAGTTTTTGCAGTTGTGATAAGGGCTTGACAATGGGCTTTCTGAGCTCCAAAAGTATTAGCCTATTTTGGGTCAATCTGGCCATACTCTTGCTCATAGCACCATTTTTTAATAGACATCTCAGTAGCAGAATTTCTGAAGACATTTCACCACTTGACTTTATACATTATGGATACCACACGTATATTGATATCTGATTGGTAGGCAAGTTCAATGTACCATTGAAATACCCATGGCATAAAAAATTTCATACAAAATACTAGGAGAGAAGGAAATTATTTTTTATACAAGGAAGGATAAGCATGGGTTTTAAAATACTGATAAGCTGAAAGAGCTTCAAGTGATAAAGTTCTTTCATCATTAACAAAATAATACCACCATTCCTTGAACCATATGGGGATTTTATCAGTCTTGATATTAGTATCGAAATACAATAACCAAGAATAAGTGTTTGTAGGGTTTAAAAAAAGGAGAGCTTTGGTCCAGACATCTACATAATCCCGATAGGTATAAGAAGGGCATACTATTTTATAAGTGAGGAAATTAGTTTTAATTTGCACAGGTTCATGCAAAGGTTTTCCCCATATAGAAGGATGGAGAACTTTTTTTGATTTGAATTGAGGAGTGAGATATAATGGTTTTATCATTTGGGTCTCGGTTATGTTTTAACTTTATAGAACTGGTATCTTCAAGAATAGCCAAATAATATTGTTGAGTTTTTAATAAATTAATGGGTCTAAAAAACTAATTTTTAGGATATACAATCTTAATGATAGCCCATGGATTCTGATTTGCTTCTTGTAAGAATCCATTTTCAATTATTAATTTTGTATCCCTTAAAGTTTTTGTAAATCATTTTGAATAATTTTTAAATTGAAATTTTAAAAAAACAATTTGAGTTGGGGGTTTTGAAACATCCAACTCTGGTTTTACAATATTTATGGACAGGGCATTTGAAGAAGAAGATTCTCCTATCCTAGGTTTTACAAAAGGGATTAAAGCTTTACCTGTGGCTACAGGAGCCAAGTCTATAGGAGGTGGGAGGCCCCATTTTTGAAGGGCCTAAAGAACCTCTAGAGAATGGGCCAACTGGTTAACCCATTGTTTTACTGCTTCATTTTGGGCTTTTTCATGGTCTACAATGTTTATTTGTTCAGCCACTTGAGCCCAAGATTTTATGGTTTTAACACCTGATGGCTTAGTTATATTGTCTAAATGATCAGACAGGGCTTTAGGAGATGTGTCAGGTTCTGATTTTTCTATTTCTTTAGCTTTATTGGCTTTTTTCTTCTTATTCTTCATGATTCCTATGAAAAAATTCACGAGTCAGAAAATCATGTATACTGTTATTTTTTCCTTTAATAAATTCTATATCAAAATAAAAAATACTTAAAATAGCTTGCCATCTTGCAAAAATTTATTTTTGAAGTAAGATTTTTAACATCTTTTTGCAAAACTTCTTTTGCACTTTTACAATCAATCTGAAGTAAAAACTTTTGATTTAATAATTCAGATTTAGAAATACAAATTACAATACTAAAAATTTCTTTTTTAATGGTTGAATAATTTAATTGGGTTAGATTCCAATGTCCTGAGGTAAACGAGGCTATAGTTTCTTTACCCTATTTAATTTATTTTAAAATCTCACCATATCCTATATATGAGACACCAGTCCTAACTATCTTAGGGGCTGATGGATCAATGACATAAAGGCATGGAATAGTTTTTACTAGGGCTTTAATCTATTTGACTATACCAGTGTGGACTTCAGTCCATGGGCTAGGATTCTTCCTAAGCCTATCATGTAAGGGCTTTATTAGTCTATTTATGTAATGGTCAAGATGTTAAACAGGAACATTTTGACTAATAATGAAAACTTGATAGTGTACAGTGACCAAAGTATTGTGGATAAATGCTATATGTAGAGAAGAGTAAATTGTGTATTTTAAAACTTTACTGAAAAGAGTATTTTTACTGTTTTACGAGATTAAAACTCGATTTAGAATCAACGGTTAAGAATGAGGGTGCACCATAGTTATTATGAGCATTCCCTCACTGGATTAAAAATATTAAATATATATATATATATGTGTATAGGTGTATGTGTGTGGAAATTTCTGATTTCCTCTCCATCTTCCACGCCATCATCACCATCTTCACTTCTTTCTTCTTCCTTTCATTAAATTGATCAAGGAATAAGAGATAATTACATGATTTTTAGAAGAATAAGCTAGAAAAGGCAAGATTGTCAATAAGTAATCAAAGGGAAAGAGAGAAAAAGAAAGAGAAAGAAGAGTTTGAAGAGGTATGTGCTATGAATTTGTATGAGTTTTACTAATCTATTCTTTATCATGATATATTTCTTGAAAATATTGAATAAATGTATTGTTGAGTGAAAAATAACTTTTATATGGTGGGTTTTGATCCTTAACTCAACCTTTATGAGAATTGAATGGTTTGATGTTGGTTTTATTCATAGGAAATGATTGAAAGTTTGATTGAGTGAAGTTGTGGTAAAATATTTGATATGAATTCTTTTTCTATCAAAACTTTGAGTTTGATACATTTTGAATTTAGATCTTAAACATGTTTGTGTTTAATGAAGTTAAAAGTGCAGAATACATGATTTTACTCCGAAAACAGTCCCAAAATCAATGCCACTGCCGTGGCAATTGAGTGCCACGACCGTGGGATTGAAAGTGATGCTGTTTCTTAAAAAAAAATTCGATAAAACAGAGGAGTTTTATATGCCACGACCGTGGCCCTTGAAGGCCACGGCCGTGGGGCCTTCAAACTTATTTTACAGCTTCATTTTGGATCCCACGGGCGTGGGGTTGAGATGCCACGGCCGTGGGGTACCTAAATAATGTGTTTGGCTTGTATTTTGTGATATACGGGCCTAGTATGAGACTAATATGTGTATATTTCATACTTTTGTGTTGAGAATTCATGTGTATGTGTTAAATGTATGAAAAAGAATGAGAAACTTTAGATAAGTGACAAATATATAGATCATTATAAACATTGATAAAAGTAATGTACCAATGAATTGATACAAACAAGTGAAATGATAAACAAGTGATGATATAAACAAGTGAGTGATTGTATAAACAAGTGAGTGTTAATCAATGACATGAGACTAAAATGTGTATATTCCATACTTTTGTGTTAATGTGTTAAACGTATGAAAATGAGTGATAAAATTTAGACAAGTGACACACATATATATCCTACCAAATGTTGATAAGAATATAGTACCAATGAAATGAAATAAACAATGTAGTGTTCATCAAAATTAATGAAGTGCCCAAATCATACTAAGTTTATATCTAGCTTTGGATTGAATGGCTAACCAGAGGATGGATAGCCACAGTGATAGTGGGCACCTCGTGCCTTTAAAGGACATAATGTGTTATCAGTGATAGTGGGCATAATTGCCATTATAAATTCTTGAGATTGCCACACTAACATGTTATCCAAACCTACGATCTAAGTTTAGTATGTTTGGGCATAATTAATGAAAATATATGTGAACATGATAGTTGAAAGAAATGTAAAATAATAATATAAGTAAATTACTTGAAATTGAAGTATTGTGTTATAGTGTAAAAGTGAATGGTAATCTATATATTAATGCTTACAAGTGAAAGTCCTAATGCACGTAATGGTAATGTTATGCTCAATGTATTGAATTAATCAAAGGATTAAAAGTGTATATAATGCTATGAGATACAAAGTGCTCCAAAGTATATCAAATGATTGAAAGTGTATATCATGATATGAGATACAAAGAACTCTCAAGTATAGTACTAAAATGAAGTGATGAAAAATATAGATTGAATAAAATGATTCTTAATGAGACAAGTTGCAATACCAAAAGTATTGTATTATATGATAACTTTTATACAAGAATAGCTATTATTTTGTGTAATCAGCATGGTATGTTGATTTGTTACTAAAATTAGTTCATATATTGAAATACTTCTTAAAACTCAGTGTTATTACTATATTTTCATAAGTATATTTCTTTAATATTAAGTGATAAATATGTGTATACAAGCACCACTAAGCTTTGCTTAGCGTGTTAGAATTATTTTCTGACACGCAGGTATCAGGACACCGGAGCAAGTTAAGAACAGATGAAGATCTTATGTATATTGTATTCATAAGTTATAAATGTATATAGATACTTCAGTTTGGCTATTTGAGAGATTGTATGAATTTATAACATGAAAGAAATACATGTATTTAGAGCATGAAGTTTGAGATTCTAGTGAATGAGTATTATGAAAGAAATGTATTGTTTATTTATTTGATTTGATGAACTTATGAAGTTTATCTAATTGATATTGGAGATATTGGAAATTGGTTTAAATATTGGATCTATAAGGGTTGTGATATACAGATTGTATTATTATTTGAAAAATTTTTATTTATGATGAGAGTTTTCTAAGAATTGATGGGAGCGCAAACAGTGTATCGTATAACATTCTCTGATAGTTTTTATATAAGAATTGTCAGAGGATGTTACAATTTAGACTTGAATAGAATTCTATAACATAATTTAAACATCCTAAAAATCTTTGTAATTGAGCTTTATTTAATATCTGATCATGAAACTTATCTCCAAAAGCTAAGTTTCTTTCTATTGGTTTTATTATAACTTGTTCTATATAATGTCCTAGGAATCTAATCTTAGTTTGAAATAAGGACATCTTGGTTTTACTAAGTACTAAATCATTCTTCCTTACCACCATGAAAAATGTTTTTAGTTGTTTAAAATGTTCATCTAGGGTTTGACTAAATATTAAAACATCATCGATGTAAACTATACAAAATTTTAAGTAAGGGTTAAAAATATCATTCATAACTCTTTGAAATTCAGAGGGTGCATTTTTTAAAACAAATGACATCGTATTCTATTCGTACTAGCCAAATGGAACAATAAATGCTGTTTTATATCTGTCTTTAGGATTAATCTGAATTTGCCAAAATTCAGATTTCATATCAAATTTACTAAAAATATTTGCTTCATATAGCCTGTTTAACAAATCTTTTTTATTTGAAATAGGATACCTAATCCATTCTAAAGCTTTATTTAAAGGTTTATAGTTTATTACTAATCTGGGAGCACCATGTTCTAATTCAGAGGCCTTATTTACATAAAAGGCTATACAAGACCATGAGCTTATAGATTTAGTAATAAGTTTTTTATTTTCTAAATCTTTGATTTCATTTTTATAAAATTCTATCATATCTTGTCTCATTTGAATGGGTCTGGTTTTAGTAGTAATGGACTTTTTTTCAAAGCCCACTTTCTAAGGTAAATCAACCATATGCTATTTTCTGTTCCTAAATGCATTTGGTAGATCAATACATAGTTCATTTTCAATCTGGGCCTTAATTTGGTCCATTTTATTTTTTACCAATTTAGTTTTTAATTATTTATTTATTTTCTGTAATTGATAATTTCCTTTTAAATTATAAAGTTGTTCAAACTTTGCTTTTAATATTGCATTTATTTCTAATTCATAAATAGAATATGCTTTAAGTAAATTTAAAATTTTTTTTCTAGGTTTTTCTATAAATGAAAAAATAAAATTTTTATTTTTTATTTTAAAGGTTATACTATCATCTTTTATTGAATAAGGAGTTATTAGATTCATAAATGGTATTTCTAGAATCACCATATGTTGCATATCAGTTAAAATAAATATATTTTTTAATTCTAAATTTTTATTAATAATTAATGCTTCTGTTTTATCAAGAATATTTATTTTAGATATATTTGTTGAAGATAATTTTTCTTTAGTATTTTTCCAAAATATCTTTGGTACTAAACTAGGTTTTATACAATTTAAGTATGCTCCTGTATCAAATAAGGCTATAGTATCTATAATATAATTTCAGAAAATTTTAATTTTATTATTATTAAATATTTTCTAGAGGTTATTTCAAGCAATAAAAATATAAAATTTTTAGGTACTTTATCTTTATCTATTATACTAATTCTATTTTTATCAATATCTTCTTCTTCTTCTTTTTCTTTTTCCTCTGAGGAGGTTTTAAAATAAGTAGATTCTTTATTTAATAAAGATTTTAGTAATTCTATATCATTTTGCTGTTTTTGTTTTATTTCTTTTAATTCACCTTTTATTTCTTTAATTTTCTTTTGTAAATCATTAATTGAAGGCTTATTTTTTATTTGTTTACTTTTATTTAATATTATTGTTAAATCATAAGTTTGTTTACTTGTACTAGGTAATACAGAAGGTTTAAGTTTTTCATTTGTCTCACTAAAATTATCAAATATTTTATTTAAGAATTTTTCTTGTGTCTTAGGGTCACTTATATATTTTACTAATTTTAAAAGAGATTCTTATTCTTTAGTTAACATGTTTATTGATTTACTACTTGTTTCATAACTATTTATAGTTTCTGAATTTATTTCATCCATTTGATTTAATTCTTCAGATTTGGACTCTAAGTATAATTCATATATTTTATTTAATACAGATTTCTCTAAATTTAATTCTTGAAATCTTTTATTAAATTTACAAAATCTAGATTTATATCCTTTTTTACCACAATTATAACATTATAAATCTTTATATGCTATATTTTTCTTTTCTAAAAAATTCTTATTATTAGATTTTCTATATTTCTTATATTTATGTTTTTTATAATATTCTTCTTTATCAAATTTCTTTCTATAATTCTTTTTATAAGGCTTTTTTATAAGATTTTTTACTTATTGAACATTGTCCTGAACATTGTTCTTTATAATTTTGAGCTATACTATAATCAAATTATTTACAGAATGATCCTAACTCTTGTTTAGTTTTTCTCATTTTAAATTTTAAAGATTTTTATAGCTTTATGTCTTGGCAAAGTTTTAATCATTTCTTTCAGACTATACTGATCAGTTGACCATAAGCTAAAAGGTTATAAGAAATTGGATTTCCAAATTCCTGTTTTATATTATTTCTAATTTTCTTACCTAGGAAGAGAGATAATCCCGCTAAGAATTTTTTCTTCTAGAATGTCTGGTTAGAATCTTCTCTGAGCATTACCGTAGTTAAGAAAGTTGCTTTATAAAATTGAAAATCACTAAGTTTTTTACACCTGAGGTTACTTAGTAATTCTGCATTTTTATCTTTCAAATGAGTTAGATCTCCTATAAAATGAAGTGATATGGTCAAAATTAGTGTTGCCACTGAATCCTAAATAGTATCGCCATGTTCATTTAAAATTGTTGTTCCATCCTCATAGGTTTTAATTGAATTTAAAATGTCCAAATATTGTTCATCAGTGAGATGATTATCCCACCAACCTTTTAATTGGTCTGTGAAATCAGCTATAATTAATTCTGCTATAGTTCTATCAGATGTATTAGTCTGTGTTCTATAAGGATTAGCAGCCATAGTCATATATAGCAGAAGACTAAGGATTTTATATTATGATAGATTATCTATATTTTACTCATATACTGAGGAAGCATTATTTTTATATTGAGATAATATATTAGGTCTTTCTGTAATACCAAGGTCTGATGCATATATCCTAGGTACTATAGACTGTCTGTGAGTTATATGATTTATTTGAGGAGTTACTGTTATATTGAAGGATTTAAGATCTTTAGTATGAGGACTGGAATTTCCTTCTATTTCTAAATCTTGATCTTGTGTAACTATACTAATTATTTTAGGCTGAAGTGTATCTTGAACAAATTCTTTTGATTCAGAAGTTGACTCAATTTTACTAAGTTGATCTTTAACTGCTTTAATGAAGTCAGAGTCTTTAGACCGTTTGACTTCTCGTTGACCTGTCTTGGAAACCTCAAAAGGTTTAAAGACATAGGTTTTTGATTTTTTATTAGAAGTTTCTTTATCAAGATTTATTATTTCATTATCTTTTATAGATTTTTCTATTTTGTTTAACTGTTGTACTATACTATGTAAATGTGGATTACTAAAATTATTTTGCAATAATATTTTTCTATTTGGATCATCATTTGCTACTATTTTAAATGGTATAATTTTTATTTTATTATCTCCACACATTAATATACTAACAATTTTAGGTGGATGTTCACTTGGTATGTTTTTATCTTTTACTTTTCATTCTGTTTCTTTATTCCTAATTATTATATGGTTTACTGATTTTTTATAAATCTTTTTATACCAATGAAAGAATTTTATTGAAATCTCATTTTGTTTTACAAAATTAATATATTATGCTTTTAATTCTTCAAATTTATGTTTTTTACAAATTTTTACCATTTTATCCAAATTTTTAGTTATTGTAATTTCTTCATAAAATTTATCTTCATTAAAAAGAAATTCTTTATTTATTACTTTTAATTCTCTATCTATGTTAGCTATATTTTCAGTAATGGTTGAAGCTGTAAGTGACATAGGTGGAGAAGGTGATAAATCTCCGTATTGAGGCTAATTTAACCTAGGGTTTGGAGCCATTGGATTTAATTCGTTTGGATCAACATATAGAGGTTATGGTACAACTATGTGATGCTCTTCCTAAATCTATTAAAGTAGAAAAAGAGGTATCATAATACTTACTGCTTATACTTCGTCTACTGAATTTGAATTTTATTTTACCATCTTCATACTATTTTATTTAACTAATATTTATATTAGGCTTTACAGTTTTTTCAGGTTCTGGATGAGGAACTGCTCCTTCTAAAATCCATTTATCAGGAAGGAAAATGTCCTTCCACTGTATGGTTTTAGGAATCATAGTGTTGGCTTTACTAAGGCCTGTCTGAAGAAACTTTGTTTCTCTAGGTTTATGCTGCATTTTATATTTAGTAGCAAAGGCAGATATCATTGCTTTATACTGTATTTTATAAATTAATGCTACAGAAATTGATCATTCTAACATTTTATAATTATGGGTTTTAATTTCTAATACTACATTTTTTTAAAATATTAGAGTCATTTAATGATACTGTAATATTAGGATGGATATCAAAGTTGATAGGTCCTTGACTTAGACTGGTCTCTACAGATCCTAAGAGAGAGTCTTAAAAGTTTATAAACCTAGCATCTCTGATAACTATTAATATACTAGTATTTAGTCCTTCTATGGTTTAGGGTTTTATACTAATTTGTACTAATCCTATATATATGTTTTTATAATTTTTTTTTATCTTTATGGCATTTTAGAGATTCAAAAGATAACAATGCAATCCTTTCAAAAAGTTTACTCAACTATATATCTCTTTCTTCTGTTTTAATAGTATAATCAATTTTAAAAATGTTTATTTTTGGAATTTTATAAATTTGTTCTTTATCTTCTTTAGGTATGTTCCAATAATCTTTTGCTTTATGAAAATCTTCTATAATTACTTCATTCCTATTTACTATCCTTTTAATTTTTGAAGATTTAGAATTATCTGATTTAGTTGTACTAGCATATTTACATAAAAAATGTTCCATTTTTAATTTTTGAAAAATACTTTAAAAGTGATTTCTAAGATTTTGGAAGTGACCACTGACTTACTGCCTTACAGCGCCTATCATTTCGGCTAACAACGAGACTTACTGCATATCCAAATTTCTAGTCAAAGATCACACTCTTAACACGATAGATCAAAAGTTAAAAATAAAATTTTCTTTATATACTTCTACTACCACCCCAAAAACCTAGATGGCTCTGATATCAGCAAAAACTGGCAATCAGGAAACAAGCAATCAAGGAAGGAATCAAGGAAAATTGGAAGAATACATTTATCAACTAGATTATTAGTTAAAAGTATAAATGTACATTAAAAAATACAAAAAGCATTCGGGTTAGGGGAAAGTAGTATATTCTTTTAGAAATGGAATTAACTAATTGGTTAGATTTGGTATAATATTTATGCTAATTAAATACAATCTCTAGAAAGAATTCACTTTAACCTCTCTCTCTATCTGTATATTTTACATGAATTGGAACTAAAATATTCAAATTAAATGAGCCCTAACTTAGTACTACATACCCAAGACTCTAAACATACCTAAAACACATGAATATGGGCTTGAATTAGACTAAAATGCTTGAAGACCCTAATTAGCTAAGTAGACTTGAAACCCGACTAAAGTTTAGGGGATAATTGTCATATAATTTCATGCAAGAATAGGATAATGTGGCCTCATGTAATGCATGTGTAAGTTAAGCCTTAATATATAATAAATAAAACAAAGAAAAGAAGCCTAAATGCTAAGAATCGATGGGAAAAGAAGTGGTAAAATAAATTTTTACCAAGGAAAGTTATAAGTTTCAAAAGGGAGCCATGCAAAAGAAACAAACTTTAGGCACAAAATCTACTTGTCATTGATTTATTCCCTTTGGGAAACAAAATGGGAAATAAAATTCAAACTTTTTCATGATTATTATTAGCTAGCAAATATCACTTAATTATGCTTTTATAAAGAGATCTTCCATGAAACTTAAACAAAACACACATTTACAAACACCATTTCCACTCAAAATCGAGAGAAGAAGTGAGGTTTGAGAGGAAGTTTGCATGAGTTGGGTCGCATTTTATGGGCTACATCATTGGTTAGAACGTCTCCAAGTTAAATGAGTGCTCCAAACTATGTATTAAAATCCTTTAAGTTGTTTTTTGTTTTAAATTGCATGAATGGAAATTAAACTAAATGCAGCTATAATATATTAAGATGGTAAAAAGAACAAACTAAAATTTGTTAAACTTAAAAATCATGGACAATAGCTAGTTACAGTCCCAATTAATGAAAGAAGACATGGAAATGAGCCAAGCATAGATGGAATGATTGCATGTTGATAATATTTAAGAAGTAGAACTTGGAAAAAACATATATGGTGCAAAAAAGCCAATAATATATATAAATATATAATTTATATAATTATAAATATATAAATATACATTATGTATATGTGTATATATATATAAAAATTATATATATATATAATTTATATAATTATAAATATATAATATAATTATATAATAAATGGAGCTTGGGTTAGATAGTCCTTCAAAACCAGTTCACCAATAGTTGATTATGAAAGTAAGGATGATGATTTAATGAGTACAAACGTGTAGCATCATCAATATAAGCACACTATTCCCATATATAGACCTAGATGCAGAATTAGACCTCCAGCTAGATATCGTGAAGACAATGATTCAACTTATTTTTCTTTACTAATCAAACTTGAGAGTTAGCAAAACTTCCTAAGGGAAAGAAGGCAGTTGCATGCAAGTGGGTTTATAGAAAGAAGGAAGGAGCTTTGGAGGAAGGTGTAAGATACAAGGCATGGTTAGTTGCAAAGGGATACTCTCAGAAGAAGGGGATTGATTACAATGAAGTGTTCTCACCTGTAGTTAGACATACAATTATCAGAACATTGTTAACATTAACAGCTCAGTTATAACTTAGAGTTGGAGAAGTTAGATGTCAAAACAACTTTCCTTCATAGTGAATTGGAGGAGCATATTTACATGGAACAACCAGAAGAGTTTGAGGAGCAAGGTAATGAGCATCTAGTAAGCAAGCTCAAGAAATTCCTTTATGGGTTAAAGCAATCCCCAAGGCAATGGTACAAGCGGTTCGATTCTTACATGATAAGTATTGACTTTATCTGTTGTGAGTATGATTATTTTCTATACCTTAAGTATTTGAAGAATGGATCCTTCATCTACTTGCTAATTTATGTTGATGATATGTTAATTGCCGCAAGAGACATAAAAGAGCGTGTGACCTTAAATATTTGTTAAGTCAAGAGTTTGATATGAAGAACTTAGGTGTTACGAAGAAAATTATTGGCATGGAGATTAACAAGGATAGATAAACAAAAAGCCATAGCTCTCACAAAAGAATTATATTAAAAGAGTTTTAGAGAGATTCAGTATAGATAAGGCAAAGCTAGTTACTACTCTTCTTGCTAATCACTTCAAATTATCTAGCCATCAACATCCTAGAACAAAAGAAGAACAACAATACATGGCAAAGGTTCTTTATGCTAGTGCAGTAGGGAGTTTGATTTATGCAATGGTGTATACAAGACCGGATTTAGCACAAGCAGTTACTGTAGTTAGCAAGTTTATGGCTAATCTAGGCAAAAAACATTGATAGGTTGTAAAGTGAATTCTCCAATACTTAAGAGGAACCTTTGATTATGAGATTTGATATGGTGCAGTAAATGATTTGGTCTCCATTATTAGATATGTTAATTCAGACTACATTGGAGATGTGGATGATAGGAAGTCTACTATTGGCTATATTTTCACACTTGCAAGTAGTCCAATTAGTTGGAGGTCAACTTTATAAAGTGTGATTACTTTATCTACTACAAAGGTAGAATACATGGCAATAACAGAAGTAGCTAAGGAAGCATTGCAGTTGAAAGGGCTTGTCTTAGAATTAGGCCTTATGCAGTAGGCTCTTGGTATATACTGCAATAGTCAAAATGCCATAGAGTTATCCAAGAATCAAGTGTACCATTCTAAAATAAAGTATATTGATGTGAAATATTACAAAATCATAGAATTAATTTCTTTAGATGAGATTCTGTTGATGAAGGTACACATAAAGAAAAATGTAGCGGATATGTTGACAAAGATGCTATCTTTAGACAAGTCAAACATTGTTTAGACTTGCTCCAAGTCACAAATTGAGAATTTGTGAAGATGTTAGAACTCCAAGTGGAGGTACAAATTTTCAAGGTTAAGCAAGTCTTCTAAAGAGGATAATTATTTGCCAAGTTAGAGATTTTTAAATAATGGCACATAATCAAAATTAATTTTGTACTAGGTGTTCCAACAAAGATGAGGATTATTAATTTTAGAATAGAGTTTGAATAGAAAAAAGAGGTTAGAATAGGAAAAGAATTTTCTTGTATATTTAGGGTAAAGTAAATACTATATATACAACACCTTAGATGGTAAACACAATATATTGTGAGAAAAGAAAAAAACCTTAAGAAATAAAATGAGAAGCCTCCTATGGAAGTAGGCAAATTGCCGAACTACATAAATCTTTGTGCCTTGTATAATTATTTCTTTTATTCTTCTTCTTAATTTTTTTGTTCATAAATTGATCCCTTATTTTGTTAGTTCTAAAATATAAGATTTTCTAATAGTGTATGAATCAATCCCATGGGTGTGGCCTCTAAATGCCACAATTGTGGGAATTGAATCTCTTTTAGATTTTCCTTCTCTTTTTTTCCCCTTCTTTGGTAGATTCGGAATGGAGTCCAGAGTCATGAAATTTAGTACCACAGGCATGGGTCTTACTTTCTTCTGCCATTTACATCTTTTTCTTCAATTTTGCTCAACTTTAATAAAAAAAACTTGCATTTTGACATTTCCAAGCTAAAATATGATAAATTCTAACTTAAATAAAGAAAATACATCAAATTCAATTGAGAACAATTAAAATCAGAGTTAGAATTATCTAAAATAATAGTCAAAATACGATTATATCTAAAATAATAGTTAAAATATGATTCTATCAGTAGGGAGGGTTAAGAGTTTAGCTCATTAATAACATTTAGAAAGTCTAATTTTTTCTAACTATAAGAGCTACCATAAGCAAAAGTGATGATGGCAAAGTTTTGTTCAGGATTATGGACTATCATACATAGTAAATTAGGACATGTTGCTAGTTCTTTGATTAGCCAATTGCCCTTTCACTATAAACCCAAACCACAAACAATGAAATTGAGTTCTACATATAGACCATTGATTTTGGCCCCAAGCTAGTCTGATCCTAATTAATGAAGGCCTAAGTAATGATCATTCCATTTTTAATAAGCTTAAACCTACTCTAAGCTTTTAATTAGATTGGTTCAATTTTATAAGGCCAAAAATAAGTCTGGTTCAAATTTTAAAGCCATGAAACGGTCTAATTTGAGATTGAAGCAAGTTTGGTTCGATATGGATCATGCCTTATCGAATTAGGCCTGTCCAATTCGATATGGATGGTCCATATCGAATTAGAGTAATTCTAATTCGATATGGAAGCCCAGGTTGAATTAGATCAACTCTAATTAGATATGGAGCTTTTCCATATTGAATTAGGTTGATTCTAATTCGATATGGAGCTTGTCCATATCGAATTAGACTTACTAATTCGATATGGATTTTTGTCCATGTCGAATTAAACATGTTTTAATATGATATGGTCATGGTTTTCCTTGAATTTAAGAGGATTTAATTCGATATACTTCAGAGTAACCATGGTTAAATAGGAAATTAAAACTCAGTTACAGGGTTTTAACCTAATGTATTCTCTATAAATGCAAGATTAAAAGAATAAAAAAGGGATTAACAACATAGAAGCAACCAAGAATCAACAAACAAGAGAGAAAAGCATACAAAAAATAATAATAATTAACACACAACATTTGAGGAGGCAATGAGCATCAACCATTGTCTCAAGTTTGCTTCATCCAACCAAAGCTACAAATTGGTGAAGGCAGAATGCTTAATTAATATACTCTTAGTTTTGGTGGAATCTACAAATGGAAGTTTGTCTTTGTAACTTAATTCATTTAAATTTTACGGTAAGTTATTATTATTTCATCTATCGAAGTGGTTGTTCTATCTTTGATTTATATCAAAATATCCAGTAGCTACCGTTAATATTTCATCCAATGATTCATTTTTATTTCATCCATTGATATGTTTCCTATGTTTGGTTCATCTAAGGTATTCCAGTAGCATTAAGTCTATAATTACAATTGTCAGTATCAAATATTAAATCATGCAATGAGTTTGATAGACCGTAACAAAATCTTAAACCCTAAAACCCTAAGAACTCTAAAACCCTAATTTTATTCTCAAAAATACCAAAACCCTAATTCAAGTATAAAACCCTAATATTTTTTTCTAAAACCCTAATGTTATTTTCTAAAACCCTAAAACACTAATGTTATTTTCTAAAATCCTAAAAACCCTAGTTTGATCACCAAAATCCTAATTTTCATTCTCTAATTCATATATTAAACCCTAAGTTTATATATCTTATGCTTAATTTAAATATTAAAACATAGATTTGATTATTTAATTTGTTAATATATGCTCGTGATGGATAATTTATTTTATTTGGTTTATTTTTTGGATGATTTGTCTTTAATTGTTATAAATATTTGAATGGTTTAATTCATTTGGTTAATTATTTTAATGTTAATTATTTTGATTTCAATGATATAAGAGGCATATTTTCACTTTTTGGATACCCTAATGTTGTTTTCTAAAACCCTAAAAATTGAACCGGGCATTGTGAGGGCATGTTTTCATCTTGTATGGGTGTCCATTTATTATTTTGTTTGAACTTACTTTGATTTTAATACAATGATTATTTTTTTTTGATAATTGCATGTAATATGGATGATATTTCGATAAGTTAAGAATTTAATAATATTTAGACATGAAAAGAAGGCCGGTTCCATTGAACCGGGCGTTATGGGGGTGCTGGGTCATTCTCATATTCCCCATATGTACCCAACTTTTTGAACCCATTAGGGTGTTGGGCATTTCTTAGAAATCGAGTCATCTACCCCTTTCTATTTTTTTGGCCCATCCATGTGGCGACTCTATTTTCTCTGAGTTTAGGCCTGTGTTCTCTAAGGCCCTAAGCCTAACAGTGCAAAGTATCAAGAACCATTCCATTTGGGAGTGGGGACAAAAATTTTTGCTCACAGTGGCGACTCCACTGGGGATAAGAGAAGTTGATTCCGTTGGTCTTTATATTATTTTTTCTTTCTTATTATGATATTGTCCATTGCATCATTTAGATTACATTGTGTGCTTGAGTTAGGATGCCTCGTGTGATCTACCTTGTATTATGTAAGGGATACCATACTTTCACTCAATGTATGGAGATTGAGCATGACATAACCACTCATAGGCTCGTACCTTTTGGTATATATTTTCTATGAGAACCTAAACTTTTCAACCCAAAGGCTAAAGCTCATGTAATTGGCCTAGTTTATTTCTTTAAGTTTTTACCCAAATGCTTGTTGTTTGACTATGATTTGTTAGACAAATGATCTCAATTTTGATCATTGACAACTCAAATTGAATGACTTATTTAACATGTGTTTGAAGAACCTTGTTGCAGGATTAGTTTGTTTCAAATAAAGCTGAACAGAGCATGTTTAGCAGTCGCACAAGACATGGAAACGATCACCCCATTCAATTGAAGGATGAAACTATATCACAGTAGGTTTCGCGGTCAGAAACTCGACCTCAGTAGCGACCGCACTGACACAAGAGCGACCGTCCTACATTCATGGACGACCGCAACAATAGAAACCCAAATCATTCAAATTATAGTAAGGTTCACGGTGACAAGAATGGAGAAGGATATGGTCTTGCTTATCATTTTCGCGACCGCCCTTTGATATCCACGACCATTCTGATGATTCAGGAGAAATCTGCTTAAACTGACAGTAGTGTTCGTATCCTAAGGTGCGTCCAGAAGTTCAACGCGAGTGTCTCAACTCGACCGCAAGATGTCACCTTGGGAGACCGCGAAATTCATATTTAGGCGGACTTTCATTTTGCCCAGTCAAAGAATGCCACGTGTGATGACCGTTATAAACCCACTTCAGCATTCAAAAAGGGTGACTGCACCTATCATATGCGCAACTGTCCTGACAACCACAGCATGGGCAAGATTCCTGCTGCAGAGCACTCAAATTCGACCGTTGAAGCAAATTTAAATGCAGCGACCGTACCTTATCCAAGGACGAACGCATGAGACATAAGCGCGACCATCCTTGTATGAAGGATGACCGCAAAATGCTTTGAATAGTTTAGTGAAAAGGGTCTAAACTGCTAAGACTTTATTCTCATTATCTATAACGGCTAGTTAGATCACATTGACTATAAATACATTGCTACTCTAAGAAAAATAAAGTAATGTGAAGAGAGAATCAAAAATTTTATAGCCAAGCAACATATTTTCTTTTACTTAAACTTACATTTGAATTGTAATGAATGTTAGGTGTAAGCATTGAAAACACCATTGTATAAATTTGAGTGTGAGATTGGAAAATACTTAGGTTGTGAGAGTAAGCCTAGTAAAACTCTTGTAAAGGTTATGAGAGTAAGCCTAGTAAAACTCTTGTAAAGGTTGTGAGAGTAAGCCTAGAAAAACTCTTGTAAAGGTTTTGAGTGTAAGCCTTAGTAAAACACTTGTCAAGTTAGGTGTGAACTTGTGAAAACACCAAAGTTAGAAGTGAGCTTGTAAAACTTCAAAGATTAGTGAAACCTTAACAAGTTGTTAAGGAAGTGGATGTAGGATTGAAGAAAATCCAAACCACTATAAATCTTGTGTGTTCTTTCTTTCATTCACTACTCAACCATTTCTCTATTCCGCATTTCTTGTTTGTTGAGTTTCTAATTTGCTATTATTCCTTGAGGAAACCAATTCACCCCCCCCCCCCCCCTCTTGGTTGCCTTCTTGGGACAACAATTGGTATCAGAGCTTGAAATTTCTTAAACTTAATTGTGAAATTTGATCCACTATGACAACTTCTTCTTCATCAAACTCTATCTCTCATGGAAATCTTAACACTATTCTTAGACCCTACTTTGATGGAACTGATTATTCCTACTGGAAACACAAAATGTATTTGTTTCTAGACGGTGAAGGAATTGAACTATGGGATTTTATGGAAAGTGAGTGGAAACCTCCCACTTATGAAGTTGATGGTATTCAAGTTCCTCTTCCCAAAGCACAATGGTCAACTATCAATGTCAAAGATCGATTAAAGAACAATAGAGCCGCTTCCATCTTGATGAATTCCATTTCAAGAGAAGAAGGTGGAAGAGTTCAACATTTAACTTGTGCACATTGCATTTAGAAAACACTCGAAAACTACCATGAAGGTATGACTCAAGTGAGATTCACAAAGAAACAAATGCATATTCATGAGTATGAGCTATTCAAGATGAAATCAAATGAAAAAGTCACCGACATGACCAATCGCTTGCTTGCTATTGTCAATGAACTAAAGAAGTATGGCAAGGTATATGATCAAGGTGATGTAAACAGTAAAATCTTGAGAGCCCTAAGAGCTAGAAAGAACTTTGAATCAAAAGTACCATCCATCGAAGAAGCTCGTGATCTTAGCATATTGAGAACTGATGAGCTTGTTGGAAAACTACTCACATTTGAGCTACACAGTGAAAAAGAAGAAGATCAAGGTGAAAAAGAAAAGAGAAAACCAATTGCGCTCAAAGCTATCAAAGAAGTTGAAAGCTCAAGCAATGAAGGTGCTGATGATGAAGATGAAATGGCAGTGTTCTCAAAAAGAATCAATGAATGGAAAAGGAAGAAAAGATTACAAGCAAATAAAGGTACACTTCCTAAATTCTCCTTCAAAGATAAAGAAAAGAAAAATGAGGTAAAGTGCTATGAATGTGGAAAAACTGGTCACATTAAATCGGATTGCTTCAAAGTAAAAAATAAAAGGAAATGGGACAAAGAAAAGAAAAAGTCTCTCAAAGCCACATGGGATGACTCCTCTTCAAGTGAAGAAGAAGAAGAATAAGGAATTGCAAACCTATGTCTCATGGCTATTGAAGATGACTCGAATGAGGTAAGTACTCAATCTTTTGATCTAGTTGCACATAATGATATTGATGATCTAGATGATAGAGATTTGATTGAGCACATGAACTTTAAAATAGAAAAATATTTTTCTAAAATGATGCTCTATAAAGGAAAAAACTCTAAGTTAGAAAAGGATTTTATATGCTTAAAGAACTCTACCTTAGAATTGAAAACCTCAAATGAACACTTGATGAATTCAATAGAAGAGTTAAATAAAAACTCACATGACTTAGAAAAAATTATTAAAGAGAATGAAATTTTGAAGCATGAACTAAAAGAACTAAAAGAATCAATTTCAAGATTTCATAAAGGAAAGGAAGCCTTAGACACATTAATTGGTAACCAAAGATCACCCTCCTTAAAATATGGATTAGGATTCAATGGCTCAACCAACATTGCACCAAGCAAACCAACATTTGTAAAAGCATCTACAACTAAAATTTCTAATGTTAATATCATAAAGAACAAAGATGCTCACACCAAGTCTAAAAGTACCAAAAGAACTTCTTATGGTTCACTAGGAAATAAAGCTAAAAGTAATCATGCATTTTTGTACACTAAACTTGCACAAAAGCAATCACATATTTGTAGTTGTATGCATAATACCTGGAATACAAAAAGAAAAATGCAGAAATATAAAATACCATGGCAATGCACATATTGCATGAAATTCGAACAAAAAAGTTTTTTCTGTCATATAAGAAAGACTCATCTCAAGGTAGAAGACACCTTTATTACTAACCATCAAGGACCCAACTTCATGTGGGTACTTAAGAGAAGATGACCACAATTGCCTTGTAGGTATGCCTAAAATCTAATATCAACGAAAGCACATGGCTTGTGGATAGTGGGTGCTCAAGGCATATGACCGGGAATGCAAAGCTCTTTTCAAGTATTACCTACAAACATGGAGGTAATGTAACTTTTGGAAATAATACTAAAGGTAAAATTATTGGTGTTGGCTCCATTGGTTCAATTGGTAAAGATTTGATAGAAGATGTATGGCTTGTTGATGGGTTGAAATATAATTTGCTAAGTGTTAGTCAACTATGTGATAAATCATACTTTGTTAATTTTGATTCCAAAGAATGGAAAATCACAAATTCAAATGGTGTTATCATATTTAAGGGTACTAGGACAAACAACACTTATAATATTAACATACATTCAAATCATGCATTTAAATGTCTAATGTCTACTAATAATGATGCATGGTTATGGCATAGAAGACTAGGACATGCTGGTATGGATCAATTAAAATATATTTATAATGAAAACCTAGTTGATGGTCTCCCTAAGATAAAATATGATAAAGATAGAATTTGTTAACCTTGTCAACATGGTAAGCAACATAAGAGTTCATTTAAATCAAAGAATGTTATAAGTACCTCTAGACCTTTAGAGCTCATTCATTTGGATTTGTTTGAACCAAATAGAGTTACAAGCTTAGGAGGCAAATTATATGCATTTGTTCTTGTTGATGATTACTCTAGATTCACATGGGTTAATTTCTTAGCTCAAAAGAATGAAGCTTTTAATTACTTCAAAACGTTTGCAAAAAGAGTTCAAAATGAAAAAGGATATGTGATCACATCTATTAGAAGTGATCATGGCAAAGAATTTGAGAATGAAAATTTTAAAAATTTTTGTAATGAACTTGGCATTTCACATAATTTTTCTGCTCCTAGAACTCCACAACAAAATGTTGTAGTTGAAAGGAAAAATAGAACCTTAATTGAAATGGCTAGAACAATGCTCAATGAATATGATTTACCATCTTAAAAACTGATTATATTTAAATTTATTTTATACTGTAATATTAAATTATTAAAAAATTAATTTAATTAATTTAATTTAATCTTCTCTAGTCATATCTTATAATAAAAAAAAGTTTTAAAAAATTAAAAATTAATTAAACAAGTTTAAAAAATTACAATCGATATTCAAATCAATCGCTGCAAGATATTCAAATCCAATCGATATTCACCATCCAACAAAGAGGAAACGTAAAAGAAAAGTAAATCACTAATCAAATTCATTCCACAACAAAGTAGAATGAAAGTTTTGGTTTTTGAACACAAGAGAACATACGTCTAATTTGAGAAAAATAGATTCCATCATTTTGGCCTCTGTAGAACATTGTCTTGTTGGTTCGATGGCGACTCCAACATAGGTGGTTCGATGGCTGCTCCAGCATCATCGCCTCCAGTGTGAGTTGGTTCGAGTTGCTTGATGGTGGCTAATGGAACCTTGAGAAACAGTGAGAATTTGGTTGCCGAAGCTAATTTTTGAGCCGGAAACAATGAAATGGTGAGATTTCTTCACTCCTGCAGTCACCGGAGCTGTTATTGGCCTGAAACGGTGAGATTTCTTCCCTCCTCCAGTCGCCAGATCTGTTACCGACTTGAAACAGCGAGGTTTCTTCATTCCCCCTGTCACCGGAGTTCTTTCCATTATTCCTAGAGAACCGAAGGAAGATCCTCAGTCCAGTAACAGAAATTTGACAAATCCAGGCTGAGTTTCATTTTTTTTTCCCTTAAATTTGTAATTTTAATATTTTTTATTATTAAAATTGTATTTTTAAATTTTTTTCATTATTTTAAATTTTTAGTCAAATGATGTGTCAACGATGTTAGAGTATTTGTCAAACACGCACCATCAATTATCTGTTTATATTATTTGAAGGCTATTTATTATTGAAATCAACAAGTTAAAGGGCCAAATAATTATTCAAAAAATATAAAGAGTTAAGTGTAAATGCTGCTAAGATGAAGGGGTCACCAATGTATTAAGCTAAATTTTTTATAGCTAAAAATAATAAAATCACATTTATAATTTTATAAAATATATAAAAAAACTAATTATAAAAAGAAATATACAATTAAAAAATTAAAATTAAAAATAAAAATAGAAATATATTGACTTCTAGAAAGAATTAAAGAATAGGCAATAATGTCTAACTTATAGTGAGGTTATTTCATATTTGAAAAAATATTTAGTTTTGGTTTAGGTCATGAAATAAGTTGAAAACACAAAAATTACTATATGTGAAATAATTATTTTAATTTTTATAACAAATTGTAATCACTATAAGGAATCTGGAATCTGAGAATCAATAAGTCGCTAAATCCTCAAAATTAATATCCCTAAACTATTTATGTTATCTATATTGGACCCTAATATATTTTTTTTGATCCATATGCACTATCTTTTTTTGTTAAAAATAGATCAAGTTAGACCCTCGACATAATAGACTTTAAATGACCATTTATTTTTAATGAGTTTGTTTTGTGGGTCCCATTTCTTCACCATCTGGCTGTTTATTTCTTCACCCATTAGCATCATCTTCATCTTCATCATCTAAAGTGATAGTGGGATCAACATATGATGAATTTAGAGGTGGCCTCTTTATAGCCATAGAAGAAGGTTCCATTTTTGACAAAGATGACACTTTTTCTTCTTTTTCTTTCCAAAGCATGCAAATTACAATACGTTGCACATGCACAACTTTAGTTTTCCATGATAACGAGGAAATGTACTTCATTTTTCAGTTTGATAAGTTCGTTTGTGTCTTTTCTTAATTTTATTAGGTTGCAAAATGTCTTTTTTTTTCCTTTTTTTGGAAGATGTTATGAAAATGAGAGTTGCCTCATTTTTCTTGCAGACATATAATTGAATTAGGTAGAGCCATTTTGTTATAATTAGTTTTCTATTGAGATTTCAGAAAATTTGAATGTCTTAATGAAGTTTTTGAAAAGCAAAGAGGTCTTTCTTTCTTTCTTTCTTTGATGATGAAATTGGATTATGACTTATTATTTCTGGAGTTTAATTTGGCTCTGAAGTTTCAAAAGCTTATCAAAGTCCAATCTTTAGTTGGTAATAATCTTCAAATGAAATTTCTTTGGCTCTTCTGTTGAAAGTGACCAGTTGGGTATTAATTTCTTTCTGAACTTTCAATGGGTATACAAAATTTTTAAATTTTGAAATAATATGTGATATTGAAGAGTACAACTAAACCAATTTATATTTGTTAATTGCCATTTATATAGTTTGTTAAAAATTTGTATGCTAGTTTACTTGGTGAAGATGAAGATGAAGATGAGATGAAGATGATGAAGAAATAAATGGCCAGGTAGTGAAGAAATGGGACCTACGAAACGAACTCATTAAAAATAAACAGCAATTTAACTTCTATTACGTCGAGGGTCCAAATTGATTTTTTTTACAAAAAAAAAAGGTGCAAATATATTAAAAAAATATTAGAGTCAAATGTGAGATACCATAAATAATTTAAGGTCTTTTTTTATATCTTTTCTCTTGTTAAAGGCACGATGATTGCGCTAAAACAATTAGTGATGGACCTAAGTTTATGTAACACCCTCGTATCCTATATATGCACACCGCATGCACCCGCACAACACGTGATATACGTATACCGGATAAAGGGGAGCCACAGTCCATTCTAAACAAACCAAACTTTAATTTTTAACATATAATCATCATGAGTCAGTCCGAGTAAGCTTAAAACATTTAACATATATTATAAATAGTAATAGATAAAATATTCCTTCGTTAAAATACATATACATATGACATTAGTACCCAAAGGTTTATCCAAAACAGTCTGTTTAAAACATTTGTTAAATAAGCAGTGGAAAATACATATGTATATATATATATATATCAAAATCAATGTTTACAACATTATAGAATTTATACATGTTGGCAGTTCGTCTCTGATCTTGATGTCCACAACTCTACACTGCTCTTACAAACTCAAGCCTAGACTCTATTCGGTCTAGATGAGCTCTTCGACACAACCGGATCTACCCTGTCACCTGCGTGATGAACCACAATCGCGCTAAGCAGAAAGTTTAGTGGTACAAACTTTGATTCAATATAGATCAATGCAATGCTCATGCACAATATATATGAATATATCAACTCATTGCATTATATCTCAACATTTTAATCATTTGCATCACATTTCATAATTCATATCAAAGCAAAGACAAGCATGGGCCAAAAACGAAACTAATATGCTATTCAAAGTTCAGAGTTACTGCTTTGGTCCATATTGACACCTTGTGTCTAGCCCCGTAGGCAATATATATATCCATAGATAATGTAGTAGACCCAGTCTCTTGGACCTCAACCCGGCTAGACCCTTGGGCCCCAGTATCTTGGTCCTCAACCCGGCTAGACTGTTACTGTTTATGAGGCTTATGACCTGGTCTTTTCACCCCAAAAACATCACATTTATCAGCTGGGCTCGGCTTATGACCCGATCTTTTTACCTGCCCAGCAATTCATAGGCATGCCACCAAACCCAGAACTCTGAAAATTGAATAACATACTAGGCACACAATTAATTTATTTATCTCATTATCAATCTCTTTCACAGTTCGTTTCTCATTTCATTTCTCATAATCAAACTAGGCTCATTGCCTTAGTATATCATCTTTTCTCATTTTTCTCACTCTTCTATTTTATCTCAATATCGATTGGTTACATTATGTTTTCATATATCTCATCATGTTATTCCGCATTTCTTTTCATATACAATACATTACTCAATTGCATTGATATATCAACATAATTCACATTATGCATATCGTAACATATAACTCATTCATCAACAATATATCAAGTAACTTAACACATTTCTCAACTAAATGTGTTAAGTCCCAATGTCACATATGCAATCATTCAAAGTTTGTACTTACCTCTAAGAGTAACAACACCACTCTAACAACTTTCTCTTCCAAGATATCCCTCAAACCTTGGCTTGGGTAACTCAATTCTCTTCAAAACCTAATCCAAAGGTGATCATACACACTCACTTAGTGATACACACAAGAAAAATAAGGATAAGAACTAACTTGGGAAAACTCTACACTTGATACGCTCAACAATACAGGCGTGTCCTTGATCGTGCCCTAAACCCACAACATAGAAGCTTTGACAAGCTCAGTGACATGGACGTGTCAATTCTCCTCCAACACAGAAGCTATGACATGCTTAGTGACATGGGCGTGTCACTGGACGTGTCAATCTTCCAATAACACAATAGCTATGACACGTTCAGTGACATAGGCGTGTCATTGGCCGTGTCAATTATCCTCCAACACAGAAGCTATGACACACTCAGTGACATGGGCATGTCACTGTACGTGTCAATCTTCCAACAACACCGTAGTTATGACACGCTAAGTGACATAGGCGTATCACTGGCCGTGTCAATGCTACTACATCACAGAAGCTGTGACATGCTCAGTGACATAGGCGTGTCACTGCTCTTGTCAACAACCCAGAAAACAGAACCAACGACACACCCAAAGACATGGCTGTGTTAATGGGCGTGTCAGGCCAAAAACCCTGAAATCGACATCAACAAAGTCACAGCCCACAATCATCTTCCAATAGCCATATCAACAACACATAAACTCAACCAAAACCATCAACAACCCATATAATACTTGAGTAAACCTTAAAACAACTCAATTACAAACATCAAAACACAATCACAACTTAAAAATCACACAATCCTCAACTCTTGCTTCTTTCACCAAACTCAACCCTTTTTCTCTTCAATCCAAATCCAAAAATGAAAGTTACCAAGACAAAACACTTCAAACACACCAAAATAACCATAAACACATCTACAACAACCATCCAACAAACCCAAGAATACAAACTCAAAAGAAAACCAAGAAACAAGTTGGAAACTTACCAAAAGTGAAGAAAATCATTAAAACCCCAACTTGATCTCTTGAAAACCTTCAATCTCTTGAGTTTGGAAGCAACAAAATCTCTTTCCTTTGGCTGATAATGGTGGCCGGCTCACTAGAAGGAAAGAAGAAGATGAAGATGAAAGAAGAAGAAAGAAGAAAATGCAAAGTCAACTCTCACACTCTTCTCTTTAAACTAAACCTCTTTTCCCCAAATCACTCTCCACCATACAAATAAACAATATAATAATCACCCACTAACTTAAATAAATCCATTTAATTAATCAAAATATCTCTTTTGACTTATAAAACCCCTTAACTTGTATATAATATATATCTCTTCATATACAAAGCATATACTCATCTTCTTATTATCTTATCTTTATCACATATACACTTTAAATTATTTAATCCAATTCTCACAAATAAGCATTCCAAAATTTTAGGGTATCATTAGGGATATTACAATTCTCCCCCTCTACAAAATAATTTCGTCCTCGAAATTACCTGTTCTCAATTTTGAAATAACTGGGGATACTGATCGCATCACTTGCTCACTCTCCCAAGTTGCCTCTTCTTTAGTATGATTCTTCCAAAGAACCTTCATAATTGGCACTTTCTTATTTCTCAACTCTTTCATTCCATGTGCTAAAATAACCACATGTTCGTCTTCATAAGATAGATCCGGACTCACCTCAATAGATTTTACTGAAAATATGAGATGGGTCTGACATGTACTTCCGTAGCATAGAGACATGGAAGACAATGTGAATTTTATCCAACTCAGGAGGCAAAGCTAGTCGATAAGCCACTGGTCCAACTCTTTCCAGTACCTCATAAGGTCCAATGAAACGATGATTCAACTTTCCTTTGAGGCCAAATCTCAAAATTCTCTTCCAAGGAGACACCTTCAGAAAAACTTTATCTCCAACATTGAACTCTATGTCTTTCCTCTTCAAATTTGAATAGGATTTCTGTCGGTCTGAAACTGCTTTCAACCGATCCTGAACTATCTTCACTTTCTCCTCCGTTTCTTTAATTAAATCGGGACCAACCAACTTACCTTCTCCAACTTTATCCCAACATAGAGGCGTTCTGCATCTTCTACCATACAATGCTTCATATGGTGCCATTCTAATACTGGACTGATGATTGTTGTTATAAGCAAACTCAATCAATGGCAAGAATCTGTCCCAATTCCCAGAGAAATCAATGACACAGCTTATCAACATATCCTCTAAAATCTGTATCACTCTCTCTAACTGCCCATCTGTCTGAGGATGAAAAGCAATGCTAAAAAGCAATTGAGAACCCAAAGAAGCATGCAAACTCTTCCAAAACCTTGAAGTAAACCGAGGATCTTGATCAGATACCAAAGAAATTGGGACTCCATGCAATCTTACTAACTCACTGATATACAACTCAGTTCACTTCTCAAGATAATAGTCCATTCGAACGGAACGAAAATGAGTTGTCTTCGTCAATCGATCAACAATCACCCAAATGGCATCATGCTTCTTCTGAGTCAAAGGCAAACCAGTCACAAAATCCATCGTCACTCGCTCCCACTTCCATTCTGGCGCTGATAAAGGCTAGAGCAACCCCGAAGAAACTTGGTGCTCGACCTTCACTCTCTGACAAGTGAGACATTTGGATACAAACTCCGCTAAGTCCCTCTTTATACCTGATCACCAATAATGTTGCTTCAAATCAAGATACATCTTAGTACTCCCATGGTGCATAGTAAAAACCGATTGATGTGCTTCCTTCAAAATAATCTTTCTCAATCTTGCATCATTAGGAACACACAATCTATCTTTGTACCATAAACTACCATCACTTCTCACCTGAAAGTCTCTACTCTCTCCTTTTTGGCCATCCAAAATAATCTTCTGAATTTTCTCATCTGCCAACTGAGCCTCCCTTATCTAATCCAACAAGACCGGTCTCAAATGCAACTGAGCCAACAAAGCACCATCACTACAAGGCTCAAAACTAGCATGCAACGCTCTCAACTCAACAAGCAACAAGAGTGAATAAGCAGTCAACCCTGCCAAAGACTTCCGACTTAAGGCATCAGCAACAACATTTGCCTTACCAGAATGATAATCAATCAAACAGTCATAGTCTTTGATCAATTCTAACCACCGCCTCTGCCGAAGATTCAGCTCTCTCTAAACACCCAACTATTTCAAACTCTTATGATCCATATAAATTAAACACTTCTCCCCATACAAGTAGTGTCGCCAAATCTTCAAAGCAAAAACTATGGCTGCCAACTCCAAATCATGCGTCGGGTAATTCAACTCATGCGGCTTCAACTGTCGAGAAGCATAAGCTATGACTCTACCTTCCTACATCAAAACACAACCTAAACCATTATGTGAAGCATCACTGTAAATCACATATGATTTATCTTCCACAGGCAAGGTAAGAACAGGAGCTTGAGTCAACATCTCCTTCAACTGCTCAAAGCTTGTTTGACACTAATCTGTCCACACAAATCTAACTCCTTTCCTAAGTAATCTGGTGAGTGGAGTAGCTATCAAAGAAAAACCTTTCATAAATCGTCGATAATAGCTTGCCAAACCCAGAAAACTTCTAACTTCAGTTACAGACTTGGGTGGACTCCAATTCAAAATAGCTTCAACTTTACTCGGATCAACTCTTATACCATCTGCTGAGACTACATAACCCAGAAAAGTCACTTGATCAAGCCAAAACTCACACTTAGACAGCTTAGCATACAACTGCTTCTCCCTCAAGGTCTGCAATACAATCCGCAAATGCTTATCATGATCCTCCTCATTATGCGAATATACCAAAATATCATCGATAAAAACTGCTACAAACTGATCTAAATAGGGTCTAAACACCATGTTCATCAAATCCATAAAAGCTGCAGGTGCATTCGTCAATCCAAAAGGCATTACCAAAAACTCATAATGCCCATACCTTGTGCAGAAAGTTGTCTTAGGAACATTTTCCTCTCTAATTTTCAACTGATGGTACCCCGATCTCAAATTAATCTTAGAGAAAACTGCTGCTCCTTTCAACTGATCGAAGAGATCATCTATCCTAGGCAAATGATACTTATTCTTGATGGTCACCATATTCAACTGCCTATAATCAATGCACAATCTTAAGGTATCATCCTTCTTCTTCACAAATAAAACAAGTGCTCCCCACGGAGACATACTAGGGCGAACAAACCCTTTATCCAATAACTCCTACAACTGCACCTTCAACTCTCTCAACTCAGCAGGTGTCATTCGATAAGGAGTAATAGAGATAAGAGTAGTGCCAAACAACAAATCGATACCAAACTCAACCTCTCTCTCAGGGGGTATCCCTGGCAACTCCTCGAGAAACACATCTGGAAATTCAGTAACTGTGGGTATAGATTGCCCTTAAATATAGATTGCCGCTCCGTTGCAAGTGTTTTATATTTTTTTGAAAATCATAAATATTTCATCATTAAATTTGTCGCAAATCACTCTCTAGATCTTGTATATTTTATTAAAAAATTAAATTTTGCTGCTAAAAGTTATCACTATTTATTTATTTATAATTTTTTTAAAAAAACTCTATTGCTAAATCTAATGCAATGATTTTATTTAAAAGTTTTTCGCTAAATTTATCACTATTTTTTATTTTAAAATCCTTCACTAAGTTCGTACAATTTATTATATATTTTTAGAATATTATTATGTATTTGTCGTAAATCTATTGCTAATTTGGTATATATATTTCAATTATTTAATATTCTAATTAATAATCAAATGAAAAATATCAAATAAAAATCTGCAATAAAAATCTGATTATTGAATATCAAATATTATGTTAAAAGTAATACTTTGATAATCCAACAACTAAAATTTATAACATATAATGTTCCAATAGTTAAAAGTAATGTTACGATAACCTAAATATTTGACATTCAATATCAAATTAAAAATAAATAAAAAAATACAATCAATCACCTTGAGGTAGATGAGGGGTAAGTTGGAATCCATGTAATCCTCTCTCCCGCGAGAACTACTTCTTCCGATCCTTCATTTGTCTTTGCATTTGTTGCATCAACTGCTCCTGTTGCCCAAGTATCTCCTAATGCTACTCCTACTACTTATGCATCTCTTCCTGTCGCCATTGAAGTCTATCCTCCATATTTTGATTAATTTGCTGAATCTACTCCTCAAATTGCTGGCGAATGGCATCTAACTCCTGTTGTTTTCTAACATACTGGTTAGCAATATTAAAGTTTGCAGAAGTGGAAGCTCCTCGAGTAGTCTTGTAGTAGAAACTAGCCTCAGAGCCCAACCCATACACATGTCCCTTATGCAATCCACCCACAACCTGTATGTACATCTGGGACTCATCCATACTCTCATTATTAGGTATGGCATGCTCGCGAATGGTGATAATACGTTCCTACAAATTGGAAAGAACATTTTATAACAATTTTATAATATATATATATATATATACACGTTTTGGCTATACCTAAACGTACCAGATCTTTAAAGGTCAATACTATTGATATTCTTGCATTTAAAAAAACACTTCCCATACACCATTCTTATACTACCCAAACTACTAATTTCAGTCATTCACACATGCACTTCTATAATTTATATCGCACAACATAATATATTTAAATAAATAATATACACAACACATAAGTTAAATATATAATTAAAACTAAAATTTAATGAATCGAGAATTTAATTACATTCACTTCTCTATCTCTGTTGCACGAATGTATGTCCATCATGATTCTGAGTATGAGACAATAGAAAAAGCTCGTACATAGTAGGGTTCGTGCCATGCTACTTGATTTGTAAATATAATATAAATGTTGACAACTTATCGATAATGAAATAATATATATATATATATATAATCCTTAAATAATTATTACATAATTTTTTCAATGCTCATGATGAGAAATGGAGCCTCCAATACTGTTAGAATGTCCAGGACCATTAGGTCTACCTTACCAATTCTGCGAGTGCAACTCTGAGTTTGCTATGATTTGTGGAAGATGCCAATGCTCCTACTACCTCCTCCATATATCCTGAGTCATATAAGCAGGCCTCTTCTCCTTTTTCTTTAAATTAGTAAGCATATTGAATATCTACTAGCTGCTTTTTTCTCCCAAGCCACCTTAATTTTGTGCTTCACGCTATCATCCCAATAAAAATATTTCTTCTACATTTAGATTTATAGATCATTATATATAAATAGTATACTAATTAATAACTTACAAGAGTAATTAAAAAGCAAAAGTTTACATTATACCTTGAAGTCCTCCAAATAAAACTCTATAGTCTCCTGTGAGACATTAGACCAACCATATCCTTCTAGATCAATCCTCTTTGCAAAGACCTTACTGATCCTGCAGGCACAAGATATTGAAAGATGTATTCTACATAATAATTAAGACATGCCAAAAATTAGTATAAAAAAAACATCAATTTTAAAAGAAAACTAATGCAAACAAAAACTAAATAACTTACTAGACTCCTATAACTACAACGATTGCATGTCGGACAGCTCCTTAAATAGATGCATGTGATGCAGGTGTGGCTAGATCAAAAGGGGAGCCAACAAATGATGGAACCCAATGAGACTAGTTGCAGGTGTATATGGCTCTGAGGTCTCAGAAAGAGTTGATCCAACAAGTGATATGGATTGTTGCTCTAAAGAATTTCACCCTATACCTCTCATCTATACAAGAAAAAAAATTGTTTTATTTATTTTATGTATTTACAATATTAACATCATACAAGTTTAATAAATTAGTCACTATTAATATATTGATCATCACCATCATCTTCTTCTCCTTCTTTTCCTTCATTAGGTTCAATGCATATTTCAGAAACTCTTTAACTATAATCTCAAAACCCTGATATCTTCTTCTTAACTAGGAAAAAAAGGTTTCATTATCCCACTTTTTCTCTTTATGCAATCTTGCTTGCTTGCTTATTTACATGAGAATATAATAATTGAGAAGTGTCGGATTTTCTAAGTTTCAATCCAGATTTAAAATAATCTATACAAAATAAATTGCAATTTCTATTTGTGCAAAATAATTTATTTTGTAAAAGAAAACTGAAAAATAATTTATTCCTTGATGAAGTGTCAGTAATGTTTTATTCTGTAAGATAAAAAATTAAGAGTTTAAATCTAAGAATCTTTAATAAAAGAAAATTGTTATTAATTTGGATATTTCGATTATCTCCTTCTCAATACTAAGGGGAATCATATTTAATTTAGGTGACAAGCACTCAAGTTCAAGCCAACATATCCACCTAGCAAAGAAAAATTAATTGGGCCATCAACAATCCTTTTCCATGAAGGGATTTATCATTCTCAATTGAGAAAAATAGTACAAGCTTCTTTATTCCTTCACCCGTTTAGAAATTTGGCCTCTCATATTGAAGCTATTGCTATCTCTACCTTAGATTCTTTATCTACTCGTAAATTCTTATTGTTATTAACACTTTCCAAGTACCAAATAAACAAGAAACACAAAGCAACAAACAAGAAGCACAAACACAAACAAACACATGGTCTGTAACACCCTTATATTCTATATACATACAATACAAATACCCCGAATACATAGAGCACATATATATAATATAAGAGTAGTTTGATAATTCATTGTAAAATCACTTTTTCCAAGCATAATAATAATTTAAAAATAATTAAATAAATTTAAAAGAGAAAATTCTCTAGAAAAATTTCACCAGAGTTTTTTCTATAATTTTAATAAATCTCAAATAATGAAAAACGTAACCTACATAAAATAACACTCTGAAAATAGAGTTTTCAACCATTCTCCAAATCACCACTCATTAATGTACATTCAAAAATCTCATATATAAAACAATATTGTTTTTATTTACATATTCAGATATAATATTTACCAAATTTGATTTAACATACATATATTGTAACCTAAATGAACAAAAACTAAAGTTCATTAAAACCATCTTATACATGGGTGCAATAGCTCCCAAGTTGGTCTCGTGACACACACAATTCTTTAAATCTCTCTCACAAATCAGACCATTCTGGTATGCACCTCTAATACTTGCGCAATACAAACTACCGCACTAAGCATATAACCTAGTGGTACATATTTTAATACCATTTAAAGATTTAATATTCAATATTATTAACACATTATTTTAAAAATTCATTTAAATATTTCATCTATTATTTACAACACCATATAAATAAATTACATTATGCATGATATATAAACTTCTCATCTTTCACATAAAATACCATAATATATTTTCTCATACCAACATTACAAAACATCATAATATCCTAATCACGCAATACTGGTTACATATTCTTTATCTTAATTTATTTACATACATACTTGTACAATTCCTTTCTATCACATAAATTCACAATATAAAAATATTCATTTCACAAACACATGTTGGGCCCAAGAGTCTTTACACATTACTCAAGTTCTAGAAATATTAATCTCGACACCGGGGTAAGCATCACATAAATCACTCAAAAGCCGCCCCTATGAATATTGAGGCTAGCGTCATATAATCATCTGCAGGTCGCCTCTATCGACACCAATGGCAAGTATCATATAATCATCCGAAGACCGCCCTCTCTCGACACCTGAGGTAAGTGTCATATAATTCAACTCTCTCTTATACAGTATCATGCTTAATTTTCTAAAACGAGTAATTATGCAAGGTAACACACATACACATCATATTATAACACATTTATCATATTCTTATTTAATATTTTCTTTCCACATATTTATCAACTTCCATTATCACTAATGTGTACGAACACTTTTCATCACATCATTAATAATTTTCACATCTCTTGTGATCATCACATATCATGAGCATTGTCACACATGGGGCGATGGAAAAGCCGGCGGATTATAAATTTGATTTAGTTTTTGGTCGGCTTATATTTAGTTGTTATTTTATTTTTTATGTGCATTAGGAGTTGCTACCAATCAATTATAAGGTTTGATTGAATGCCTAGTAATAGTCGGCATTTTCAGAGATAAGATTCGGATGGTTAGTTACGTATAGGGAAGGAGAAGTACCCTATAACGCTCTAAATTGATACTATAATTATTGTGATATTTTATATTTATTATTTATTTATTGTTAGAAGGAATTATATTCACTGTCTGAATATAAATTAAAATTGTGTTTTTTATTTAATTATTCTCATATTTAATTTTTTTATATCCACTATCTTGACACAAAATATTTATAACATTTATTTAATTATTTTTAATAATTTTATTACCCTCATTGGTACATATTTTATTTATTAGCTTGTGATTTAATCCAAATATCCAATACCTGAATATATAAGATTTTATAGCTTAACATTTTCTAAATTTATGATTATTATTTTTTCAAAATTATGCTTAATTTTTAGACATAATTATTCTAATTTTATATTTTTTATTAAATATTTTGTCTTTTGTGTTGCTATTAGTGCATGTTTATTGTTATATATATATATATATTGGGAAAATTTATTTATTTTTTTTAAAGATGGACTTAAATTTGAAACTTGATTTCGAATGCCTACATATCCATTTAACGGAATCAAAGTCCTCGTATTTCGATATATTTATTTTGTCATTATTGTTATTACTATTGTCTATTTTTATGTTATTACTTTTATAAATTACCTCTTGATTTATTATTATTTTTATATATTATTTTTAATGATTATATACACTTCTTAGATTTAACTCCTTAAGTATATTTATTTTATTTTATTTTTTTTGGTTATTATTATTTTTATATTTGAAAATTATTTTTATCTTTGCTGTTATTCTTAATAAATATATCTAATTTCTGGATATAATTATTAATTTTATTTCTTTCTATTTTATTATTATCATTTTTATTTGATTTACGAATTATTTTTAATTTGCTATTTATTTTACAGGTATTATTATTATTATTATTTTTAAATAATCATATCAAATTTCTGCACATAATCATTTGATTTTATCATACATATATTTCATCATTTTAGATGTAAATTTTAAATTTAATTGTTTATTATTATATCAATAATTTTTATTATTTTTATATTGATTTTAATGATAACTAATAAAACATAAAATCTCTTTATTATGAATAATTAAGAGGATAACAAAAAATAACATCAATGGATTTGTTAATAGAATTTTTTTGTCTTAAAAAAATAAATGACTCAATTAGTTTTCAATATTAATAATAAATAAATTATATATTTTTAGTCCTTTTTAAAAAATTTGATACTTAATCTTTGGGTTAAACAGATCTTACTTTAATCTTAGTTGCATTTATTGTTTTATATTTTATAAACATAAAAAAAGAAAGAGAAAGAAAAAAAAAAGAGATAAGTGGTAATTAAATAATGAATAAATAACTGAATAAAAGAATGATAAAAAAAAAAAGAAAAGAAAAGGCGTTAGTTGCAATGTATTGTCACTTTTATAATACACTGCAATTTCGATGAAACTGATGATGATGATGATGATGATAATATAAATGAATGAATGAGAAGACTCCATATAAAAAAACCATTAATTTCAACTATTAACAATGATCTAGCAATTTGACTCTAGCACTATTATTATATTTTATTAAATAAAAGAAATAAAAAATAATAAAAAATAAAAAAAGAGTAAATGATAAATAAGTAATGAAGGACCAAAAATGAAATAAAGTAAATATTTGACATGGGTTGCAGTGTAACGTTATTGATTAACGTTACACTGCAATTATAACTTACCAATACTGTTGTATGTCTTTCCATGATAATAATAATAATAATAAAATTTTAACTCAGATGGCTAAAATCGTGGTCTCAACCTACCGCTGTATCGGGTGTCGTGATTTCAAAATCCACTTGCAGATTTTTTATTATTTCTATTTATTTTAATTAATAAAATACTAAATTTATTAACCCTAGATATCAATCATATATATTCCTCTTTTTCTTTTCACCCATTTACTCTTTCCCTTCGCTTTTATTTTTTAGCAGTTCATTTTCCATCTTTCTTCCATTCTCAGCACAAATTCTTTTTCTCCTTCACATGGTCAAAACAAAAAATAAAAAAAATAATCCATCTCTTATTTTTTTTTTTCGGATCTCCTAAGCATATTGCAATCTCTATCTATCAACAATTTTTTTAAGGTAAAGAAAAATTTCAGTTTAGTTTATTATTTTATATTATTTTCAATTTTATTTGTTAAATCTTCAATATTTTATTTTAGTTTTTTTTTTGTTTCTCTTTGCTAAAAAAATCAAAATCTCTAGAAATTTTTGTTTTGTCTACACCATTTTATTTTATCATACTTGTTCTGAAAGTAGTGTTATCATTATTATCTTCTAAATTTTGTATGATCTTATTTTTTTTTATATATACAAGCATGCTAAAAATTACCTTGGTTATATGTATTTCCTTTGCCTTATAATTATTTGTCTTAATGTTTGAAATAGTGATATAATCACCTCTTAATTGTATGTTATTTAGTAAAAGCTTTTTATAGTCTCCTCTACTAGGAAACTATCTCTGGATTTTCTATATATATATATATATTTAATTTTTTGTGTGAATTTTTTTTATCAATTTTCATTATCTACTTTATGTACAATGCAATATTGCGTTCTTTTAAAAATTACATACTCATTTTCATATCTGCGAAAAAGTAAATAAATACTCAAAATTACAACAAGAAATTAAACAAATATTCATGCATTTTTACATGATTTTCTAAGCTTTTATTTATGAAATGTTGTTTGCTTTGATTAAATTTCCCAAAATTTCACCAAGCACACTGCCTAATTTTGTGAATTTTGATTTCTGAAAGGTGATTTGTTGGGTCAGTTTTTTTAAAATTTTATTTAGTACACTGCTTGTACCTAACAAAATTCAAGTTTCTAATTTTCTCTACCAGGAAACTCAGTTTGGCTCCACTTATCTATTTTTCTCTCTCTTTTGTGTTTTTTGTTCTTTTTTTGTTCTCAATTTTTCCTCCCCTCTATGTGAAAATTTGTCCCTATTTATATTGAAAATATTCTTATTTTCTATTTTTATTAATTCTTTCTCTTTATATATATATATATATGTATTAGTAACTAACCCTTTCATTCTCATACTCTGCAAGTTATGGCTATTATATAGTCTCCTACCATTTTCTTGTTAATAGAATTTTGTCTTTTTTCACTTGGATTGTATCACTAAAGGAATGTTGTATTTTGGTTAATTAAATCTTATTTATTGTTAATTTTATTATTTTATTTGTCTTTTATTTGATTATATGAAAAATGACTTATTACAGTTGTCCTTCCTTTTGCATATTTTAATTAATTAAAGTTATCCAAAAGGTTAATAACTAATTATCTCTTGAGGCTTGACCTCAGCAGCGTCCAAAGCTTGGCTTTGGGAAACATTGGGAATTTTGAAAGGAAAAAAAAAAAAAAAAACCTAAGGCTTGACTGTAGGAGTGTATAATGCTCGATATTAGAAATTTTGAAAAGAAAAATAGGAATCTAAGGCTTGACCTTAGGAGTGTCTAACGCTTGATATCAGAAATTTTGAAAAGAAACTGGGGAATCTAAGACTTGACTTGAGGAATATCTAGTGCTCGACACTAGAAACTTTTTCAAAAGAAAAATGAGAATTTAAGGCTCGACTCTAGGAATATATAGTGCTCGACACTATGAACGTTTTAAAAAAGAAAAAGGAAAACTTAAGGCTTGACTATAGGAGTTTGTAATACTTACTGCCATGAATTTTTTTTTTTGAAAAAGAAAAAGAGAACCTAGGGCTCGACTCTAGGAGTTTCTAAAGCTTAACTCTTGGATATTTTTGAAAAATAAAGAGAAATTCAAAACTTGACTCTAAAATTACTTGAGAAGCGATCTGTATATGCTGACTCTTTTAATGATATTTAGGGGATTTAAAAAATTCTTAATAATATTTTTAAAATTTTTATGTCATGCTAAAAAACCTGTATCTAAATGTTTAGAAAAATGTTAATTTTCTTTTAAAATATTTTCTTGTGATTGAAAATTTTCTTTTTGAGAAAAAAATATAATATTAAAACTGCAACCATCATTGAATTCGGAATAAATCTAGTACTTAACTTTAGTTATGAGATCTCCAAAATGTCTTCTTTGGTTCTGTTTGGGCAATAACTCTGAATTTTAGAACAACCTCGTTTGTCAGTGCCCCTATAAATATCTCGATAGCAATTCTTTCACCTATTGATATGTATTCCTTTCATTTCAAATTTATAATTTTATGTCTCATAAACAGATCTATTAAGGTTAAATTTTTACTATTTTTAGCATTACATCTCTTTTTTTCAAATATTTCAAGAATAGTTTTCAATAAAATATATGCCTTAAAGTATGGGTTATGTAGGAGTGTTAGTTTATCAAGTCTATCGATGGTCGTTTTTTAAACGCTCTTCATAGTTACTTATTTTTAAATTGTGTAAATTTGTGTAAGAAAGGGCAAATTTTTATTAAGGAAAGTCAATTAATCATAAAAATCTAACGAGTATAAACCTAAATTGACTTTAAATATCCCCTAACTATGTTTCTCGCATCTTCTTTTCTTTTCCTTCTTACAACTTTAGGCATAATACTTCTTCATAGCATTTGAATTCACTAGATTTGGCAAGTCTTTTCCATTCATATTGGTTAAAATGAGAGCTCCTCTAGAGAATGCTTTCTTCACAACATATATTTAGGAGTTCACTTTCCCTGAGGGTCTTGATGTCTAAGAATAATCTTTTTTAGTACCAAATCTCCTTCTTGAAATTCTCTTGCCCTCATCTTCTTTGCAAGGATCTTGATAAAGTCATTTTTGATATAATTGACCGTGACACAAGGCTGTTAATCTTTTTTCTTTGATAAAGTTTAACTGATCATAATGACTCTACACCCATTCAGCATCATCAAGCTCCGCTTCCATGATAATTTTGAGAGAAGGAATCTCAATCTCAATAGGAAATATTGCCACCATGTTATTACTTTTATCTATTTTTATGTTATTACTTTTATAAATTACCTCTTGATTTATTATTATTATTTTATATATTATTTTTAATGATTATATACACTTCCTGGATTTAACTCCTTAAGTATATTTGTTTTATTTTATTTTATTTTATTTGGTTATTATTATTTTCATATTTGAAAATTATTTTTATTTTTATGATTATTCGCATTAAATATATCCATTTCTTGGATATAATTATTAATTTTATTTTTTTCTATTTTATTATTATCATTTTTATTTGATTCACGAATTATTTTTAATTTGCTATTTATTTTACAGGTGTTATTATTATTATTTTTAAATAATCATATCAAATTTCTGCATATAATCATTTGATTTTATCATACATATATTTCATCATTTTAGATGTAAATTTTAAATTGAAGTGCTTATTATTATATCAATAATTTTTATTATCTTTATATTGATTTTATTGATAACTAATAAAACATAAAATCTCTTTATTATGAATAATTAAGAGGATAACAAAAAAAAAACATTAATGGATTTGTTAATAGAAATTTTGCATCTTATAAAAAATGAATGACTCATTAGTTTACAATATTAATTATAAATAAATTGTATATTTTAGTCCTTTTTTTAAAAAAAATAACAGATATGTATATATACTTAATCCTTGGGTTAAACAGATCTTACTTTAATCTTAGTTGTATTTATTATTTTATACTCCCTCTGTATCATTTAGATAGAAAAACTTTTCTTTTTTGGTGTATCTTTTATATAGAAAATATACCATTTTAAGTAAATTTTGGGCAGTGGAATGAGACAAAATATCATTTATACCCTTACCTTAAAATTTGAAAAATGCTGGCATATGTCATTTTTTCTTGACAATTTAGTCTGATATTGCTAGCATATTTCGAAGTTGCCCGCAGTTTCACATGTGAGTAGTTAGGGGTATTTAAGTCAATAGACATGAAAAAATAAAATTTTCTTAATTTTTATATCCATTTTATTTTCTCTATCTAAATGATACGGATGGAGTATTTTATTATCATAAAAAAAGAAAGAGAAAGAAAAAAAAAAGGGGATAAGTGATAATTAAATAATAAATAAATAACTGAATAAAAGAATGATAAAAAAAAGAAAGGTGTGAGTTGCAGTGTATCGTCACTTTTATAATGCACTGCAATGTCGATGAAACTGACGACTATATAATAATAATAATAATAATAATAATAAAAGAATGAGAAGACCCCATGTAAAAAAGAAACCATTAATTTGAACGATTAACAACAATCTAGAAATTTGACTCCTGGCACTATTATTATATTCTATCAAATAAAAGAAATAAGAAATAATAAAAAATAAAAAAAGAGTAAATGATAAATAAGTAATGAAAGGCTAAAAATGAAATAAAATTAAAATCTGACATGGGTTGCAGTGTAACGTTATTGATTAACGTTATACTACAATTGTAGCTTACCAATACCACTGTACGTCTTTCCATAATAATAATAATAGTAATAATAATAATAATAATAATAAAATTTTAACTCAGATGGCTAAAATCGTGGTCTCATGCACCGCTTTATCGGGTGTCGTGAACATAAAATCCACTCGCAGATTTTTCATTGTTTCTTTTTATTTATTTATTTTTATTAATAAAACACTAAATTTATTAACCCTAGATATCAATCATTTATATCCATCTTTTTTCTCTTCACCCATTACTCTTTCCCTTCTCTCTTATTTTTTAGCAGTTCTATATACTTTTTTTTTTTTTTATCAAGTCTGGTCTTACATTAATTAGAAGTTAAATATAAAAATTTTAAATAGTATAAAATATTTTTTATATTTTTTATTATTTTATTTTAATAATATTATATTTATTATTTATTTTAATAATATAATATATAAAATAAAAAGAAATTATAAATATTTATTTATAATATAATATTTATTTAATAATAATAATAAAAATATAATAATAAAAAATAAAAATCGGATAAATCGGTGGGCGACATGCGGCAGTGGGTGATTGGTGTGGACTAGCCTGCGGCGAATTGTGTGGGCCTGCTGTGAAATTGGCTTGCAGCTCGCAAGTCTCTCGCCCTCACCTAGCAACGCAGTAGCCCACGTTAGTAGCCCGTGTCAGCGTCCTCGCAGCCCGTAGGCCTGTGTGCCCAATTTTGTCAAAACCTCATTTAACTCAAAAATTTTAATTTTTTTTCCTGAATTAATTAGGTTTCTTTTAATTGCATATAAATAACAGGATTAAAAATCGTAGAGGGAACTTTTTGGTGACTTTGCAACTAGAGAAACCAAAAGCAGCAGAAATAAGGGAGAAACCCTAGCAGCCAAATGAGAAAAAGTAAGGCAGCAAAGTAGTGTTGTCTTAGGGATAGCTCATCCAGAAAATAAGATTGTTACAGGTAGCAGCAAAAGGAACGCAGTTTGTTCAACACTTTTAATTTGGAGGAGCCTTCAAATGTAGGCATGTTGATATAATTTTGTTTGATAAAATCAATAATTATTTTCATCTTTCAAACTATCATTACACTACCTAGGGAATTAAATTCTTTCTTTAATTTAATTTACACAATAGCATAAGTTATTTCATGTTGTATCTTAGGTTTCAAGTTAAAGCAATAATATAATCATCAAGACACTAATATAGTTCCCCAACTTTAAAATTCTTACAATTTTTCAAAACCCTAATCTATTTTCAAAAAGACTCAAATTGTTTTTCTAATTCTCCAACACCCTAAATCCTAATTAATTCTATTTTCAACTTTTACAGTAGCTTAATCCTTTAAAAAAATAAAATTGTTATTTTTTCAAATTAAAACCCTAGTTTCTGAACCTAAACCCTAAAAACCCTAAACTTTATTTTCTTAAACTCTAATTTAAGTATGAAATTTATACTCATATATCTACTACTTTATTTAAGTTTGGATCGTGCTTATTATATGTGTTGATGGATGATTTATTATATGTCTTAAATGGATGATTTATTCTTATTTGATTTTATGATGAATGCTTGAATGAATGCTTTGATTTATTATTAGTTTCAAGAAATTGTAAGAGGTATGTTTCCATGATTAGGTACTTCAATCGATTAAGTTTCATGTGATTCAATTTATTTTAAGTTTTGGATCAATGTAAAGATATGTTTTCACCAATTGGTGGGTATCCTATTTTATTTATTTTTTTTCGAATATTGGACAATTTTAAAAGCATGTTTCCATCCATGGATGGGTGCCTATTTACTTATTTTGTTTGAACTTCTTGTGATTTTAATAAAGTGATTATTTATTCTTATGATTGCTTGTAGCATGGATAATATCATATTAACTAAGAATGTTATAATATTAAAACCTGAAAAGGAGGCCGATTTCAATGAACCGGACGCTGTGAGGGTGCTAGGTCATTCTCACCTTTCCCATGCGTACCCAACTTTTTAAACCCATTAGGGGGTTAGGGATTCCTTAGGAATCGAGTCATCCACCCTTTTATTTTTCCATAGAATAGCAAGTCCACCACCTCTTCCTAGTCTATCTACTACAAAACACTCATCATAACCTAGCATATTCTTAATTTCCTCCATCCACTTTTCATGCACCAACATTTCCATTAAAAAACAAAACTTTTAGCTTATTACCCAAGGAGATATCCTTAAGTACCCTAACTTTCCAATGGTTGCCAATCCCTTGACAGTTCCAACTTATAAGTTTCATGGCTCTTGACTGTCCTGCACAATGCGATGAGCCGATTCAATATTTTCACCTAGAAAATACTTGGAGTTTGTTGCACCCTCTGAATCCAACAATGTAGAAATAGTAGGGGTAATAATGAAATTAGAACAAGGCCTTTTCTTAAATGCTTTCAGCTTTAGTAATCCAACATCCTCTCCTAAGCCAATGCTATTTTGGTTTTGGCCCAAAATAGTATTGTCCAGTTCCATATTTGATTCCATACACCTTACGTAATTCTCCTCATGTCTGATAATCTCCACCAACCTATCCCTATAATCCCGCTAATTCAAACTTTGGGCAATTAAAATTTCACACTCCTGAAATTTCGCCTTAGATAAAGCAAGCTTAATCCCGTTCTCATCACAAAAGCCAATTGCTCACCGGTTGAAGGTTTCGATGAGGAACAACATATATCTGATCATCCCAAAGTAGCTAAATCTCTTCTTTCTTAAGGAGCAATTTTTTCTTACAAAAATTGTTAGTATGCCCCAGTTGTCCACAGAGATAACAAAAGACTGTAATCCTTTCATATCAAAAGTTAGCATAGAAAACAGAACCATCTAGAGCAACAATCTTCTTTCTTCTTTTCAATGGAACCCTAGTATTAATCCGAACCCTAATCTTCATATAACCAGTCACTCCCATCGCTAGAGGCCGAGAGTCACATTTAAGAAAAGAACCAATAAAATCACCTAAAGCTTTGGCCATTTGTTTAGAGAAAAAACCTCCTCGTAAATCATGTATCTGCACCCAAAATTCAATAAAAACTAAGGAGATAGTCAAAAGATCGCTTTCTTTCTCAACCCTTGACCACAGAAGAGGGTGTTTATTGAAAAACCAAGGAGCTCCCATTAGTGCTCTCTCAAAATCAACCTCATGAAAAAAATTGAAAAAGATATCGTTTAGCCCCTAAATTTGTTATGTTGACCCCCTTCAATGGGTGCCAAAGATTAGCCATCTGATTTCTCATAGAATGGAAACTAATTTGATTCTATGTCAAAAAGGAGCCCACCATACATAAGGAAAAATCACTTTTTTCTTTTTTTCCTGTGTCGGTACAATAGGGAGGCCCTCCTTTCGTCCTCCACAATTTGCATATTGGCTAGACGAGTCTCCATAAATCCTAAAAAAAACATAAAAAACCTATTAAGGGGAAACCCTAATAGACAACCATAAAGGAGGAAACTAAAACCAGGAGAGAGAAAAAAAAACCGAAAGGCTCTATTTCTTTGCTTACAATTAAGAGCAAAAAAAAAATATTTACTTTATATTTTTTTAATTTGAATTAATAACATCATAATATTCCTACTAAAAATTTAAAAGGCTGGCTAGACGTAATATATGTAATTAATAAATTTAAAACTCACCATTTAAAAGTTAATTTCAATATATTAATTAACAATAATGAATTTTTTACCTTCATTAAATATATAATTTTATTTTATATATTAAAATTAATATATGATGAGACATATTTATTTATATGATTATATGACTCTTTTATTTAATAAAGGTTTAATTAATTATAAATTAATTAAACTCTAATTTTGTAATCATATAAATTAATTATTGTAAATTAATTAATATATTTTCATACAAATAAATTAATTAAAATATAAGAGTGGAGTAATTATTAATTTAAAATTTTATAATTTTAATTAAAATGGAAGAGTGGAGTAATTATTAATATCACATATTTTAATTTTTTTTCCTACATGTACTCGCATATACTCACATATACTATTCTTATATAATTAACATATACCGACATATATTAGCTGATTTGTAATAAAAAAATATCAATAAATTAACTAAGATATGTTGTAGTATGTTCATGTATATTATATATAACATCATATATTAGTTGATTCACAATAAAATATCAGTATACAACTAATTCATATATGTTACATATGATAACATAGTTGATTTATATAAAAAAAAAATCAGTATACAACTAATATATATTGTTATATGTTTATATATATTATACATATAACAATATATATCAGTCGATTTGCAATAAAAATATTAATAAAAAAGAATATATATTATTATATGTTCATATATGTTACATATAACAACATATATTACATATAAATATCAATATACAATTAATATATGTTATTATATGTTTATATATATTACATATAATAATATATATTAATTGATTTGTAATAAATATCAATATACAAACTAATATATATATGTATGTTATTATATTTTTATATATGTTACATATAACAACATATATTAGTTGATTTATATAAAACAAAATCAGTATACAATTGATATATGTTATATGTTCATATATGTTATATATAATAATATAAATCAGTTGGTTTGTAAATAAAATATTAAAAAAATACATAATGTTATATATTTATATATGTTACATATAATAATATATATTAGTTGATTTGTAAAAGAAATATCAATCTACAATTGATATATATTGTTATATGTTCATATATGTTCTATATAACAATATATATCAATTGATTTGTAATAAAATATCAATTTATGAACTAATATATATTGTTATATGTTCATATATGCTGCATAATAAATATTAGTTGATTGATAAAAGAAGTATCAATAAACCACTGATATATGTTGTTATATGTTCATGTATGTTATATATAACAACATATATCAATTGGTTTACAATAATATAGATATATATAATTACATGTTGTTATATGAAAAAATATAATATATTTTTATATATTTATATATGTTACATATAATAACATTTATTAGCTAATTTGTAAAAGAAATATCAATCTACTATTGATATTTATTATTATATGTTCATATATGTTACATATAACAATATATATCAGTTGAGATGGAAAAAAATATCAATCTACAAACTAATATATTGTGTTATATATTCATATATATTACATATAACAACATATATTAATTGAGATGGAAAAAAAATATTGATATACAAGCTAGTATATTGTATTATTTGTTCATATATATTATATATAACAATATATATTAGTTTATTTAAAATAAAAATATCAATATATAAATTAATATATTGTTATATGTTACATATATATAACAATATATCAGCTAATTTTTTTAAAAAATATTGATATACAAACTAATATATATTGTTATATATTTATATATGTTACGTATAATAACATATATTAGTTGATATATAAAAAAAATCAACATACAAATTAATATATATTGTTATATGTTCATATAAATTACATATGGCAACATATATCAATTGATTTAAAAAAAATTAATATAAATACTAAAACATAATGTTATAAGTTCATATATATTACATATAATAACATATATCGGTTAAGATAGAAAAAAAATTTTAATATACAAGTTAATATATAGTATTATATATTTATATATATTACATATAATAATATATATTAGTTAAGATGGAAAAAGTATCTATATACAAACTAATATATTGTGTTATATATTTATATATGTTACATATAACAACTTACTTCAATTGATTTGCAATAAAAATATCAATATAAAACTTATTTATATTGTTATATATTTGTACATGTAATATATACTGACATATAACTAAACATATATCGCTTTTATAATTTTATAATTTTAAAATTTAACACATATATGTTATTAGGTGTAATATATACATATATATTACTAAATTTAAAATATGTAAAGGACAAATAACTTAAGCTTAATGGAGCCATCGTTACTAACTTTTTTTTACATTGATTTACAAGGAAATTAGAATAATTTTCTTTTAATTGGTTAAAAAGGGGCTCCAAATTTAAATAATTTAATAGAGTCAAGAAATGCATTCAATATATTAATTTAAAATTACTATTTATCTTGTAAATGAGAAATTTTCTAGCAAGTTGCATTTATATTAACTTATGCGTTATATTAACCTTAATGGCCATAAGGAGGTTGGATCAGTTGGTAGGCTGGTACGGAAAAGAAAAATATTACTTGTCTTTCCTCTAACAGAAGTAAAATAATATGTAGCCTCTCACATTAGGATGATGCTCACTTTGTAAGGTAATTTCCCAATATGAGCATAAAAGGTACATATGCTCAGTTCACCGACTAAATAATTTTGGATTAGGCAATAATTGTTATAAAGAAACTAATATACAGAAGTGTTTTATGATCATTAACCTATTCAAATTAAAGCAAAAACTAAAATAAAATAAAATAAAAAAGGCACAGAAATTAAAACTTTTTCTTTGAAGTATTTTATTGAACATGTGTAGTCCATTACATTTAAAAAAAAAAAAAAGAAAACTCCAAATCATTACATTTCAAGCCCAAAAACAAACAAAAAATAAAAAAAAAAATTGAAGAGAATAAAAGGACAAAAAAAAAGCTATTTAAATTGTCAAAACAGTAATGAGTTTCAAGGATTATCTTTACAAAATATATAGTTAATTAAGCAATTATTATGCTTGAATTAAGCAATTGAATATTGGGGTGCCACAGTCTCATCTTTTAATAAATAAATTACAAAACATAAAAATTAAATAGCTTTGACAACAATACACTAACATTAAGCCAACGTACAGCTCCCAAAACTATCAAAAGCAAGCAGTAGTTTTTGTAATTGTAAAACTATGTTTAGCTATGTGCTTTCCCACTTCCATTTTGAAGTATTTCTGAACATCCACATCCATTGGTTAACTGCCTACTTAAATAGAGTCTCCATAGCCATTGCACAACCAGTGCATAAAGTGGGCTTTGTTTTATTTTTTTTGTTTTGATTTGTTCCCAGCAATACTAGAATTAAAACTAAAAAAATCATATCTGATAATTCTTCATTGCGCTATTATTGGAATTGATAAAGCAGAGAATGGAGATGCATCAGTAGAAAAAAGAAGAGGAATAGGATGAAGAACGATAAAAAAAAAAAAAAAAACATATGGTAAAAAGAAGGGAAGAAGAAGTGGTAGGAAGAAAATACCGTACATTTTAAAAAACAAAATATAAAAAAGATTAAAATTGAAAAAAAAAGAAAGAAAAAGAAAAGTGAAAAGTGAAAAAAAAAATAACAATAGTAAAATTGAAAAATAAAAGTTGAAATCATGTACGTGGAGTAATTTCCTCAAAAAACAAATATTATTTCTGTTTCTCCACTTTTTCAAAATTAATATCACTATTTAATATAACATAGAAAATTATTTTAATTATATAATTAATAATTAAATTTTTTTCAAAATTATATTAATTATTTTTATTATTTATATAAAAAATAATATATTTTGATAAAATATTATAATAAAATAAATGCTATGATAGAAAGCAAAATAATTAATGAAAGATTTATACAAATAATTAATATATTTATATTATCTAAAATAGAATTTTAGAGTAACATATATTTAATCAATTTTAAATTTTATAGTATAATATTTTGATTTTCTCACGAATGGTACAAAAAGAAATAGTAAAAAAAAAAGACAAGAAAAAAAACCTAATAATTTGCACAATGGAAGATATGAAAATTTCAATTAGAAGATTATAGTTTTATCAGTTTTTAAATAAAAATAGGATGAGTTTCGTAATGTTTAAAAATTTAAATTTCAATACTAATCTAATTCAATTTCTAATAGGTAAAGGATTAATTTAACATTTTTCACCTCTCTCTCTCTCTCTGTTTTCTTTTCTAACTTTTTTATGTTAAAAATGTGATAAATTTAGATTGACCATTTGTTAGTTCCTCTATGACAAAATTGCAGTCTATTATTCTCAAACATTGATTACTTTACAGTTTGACATTATTTATATTATACCAATTAAATAGTAAAAATGGAATACTTGGAGAATGGTATATATAATTTATACAAATTTCATTCTCATTCTAATTTCATGGTAAATATAATTAATCAAATTCAAGTATTTAATTGACTCAATTTTTTAAGCAAAACTTTTTGAGTTTTGGTCTTTTTTAATTGAAATTTATTTCAATAATGTTTTTTTCTTTTATAGGAATAAATAATGCATGGCTTTGATTTAGTTTGATTCAATTATACTAAATATGCATAAAACCAGGGTGTAGACTCTTGATTTTGGCTCTAAGCTAATCCGATTCTAATTACAGAAGGCCTAATCAAGTTTGGTTCATTCTTAATGGCTTAAACCTATTTTAAAGCCTTTAATTAGATTGGTTCAATTTTATTAGGCCTAAAGTAAGCCTATTCAACTTTGAAAGCCCTAAAATGGATCAATTCGAAGTTAGAAGGATTTTGTTTTAGTTTAATTCGATATGGGACATGTCCATGTCGAATTGGGGGGTGTCTAATTCGATATGGACATGGTCCATATCAAATTGTTTGGTTACCACCATATCGAATTAAACCAATTTTAATTCGATATGGACCATTCTGTATCAAATTAGGACTTATAATTATTGTCCATATTGAATTAATTTGATTTTAATTTGTTATGGACATGGTTTTATGAATTGGCAAATCCAGATTAAGTTCGGTAAATCCAGATTAAGCTCGGTTTAACTGATTTGACCTAGCTTATTTTCTTATAAATAGTAAGGCTTAATGAATTAAAGACGGGGCTTTTTTAAGAGCAAGCAGCCAGAAGAGTTAAACTTGGCAGAAAGAAATTATAAAAAATGAGGCAGCAACAAACCCTATTGGGATAATAAAACATAAAGGAATTAAGCAAGAGAGAAGAAGGTAGTAACCACACAACAACCAAAGGAGGCAGTATCCTCCGTCTCAAGATTGCTTCATTCTTCCAAGATTAAAGTTGGTCAGCAGTAGCACTGGTTTGACTCAACATATTGATATTGGTGGAATCAATAACGAAGGTTTGGTTTTTTATGATTTCATTCATCCAATATTTGCAGTAGCCATATTTATGATTTCATTTGTTTAAGATTTACAACAACTACTTTAATTGCCTAATTTATATCAAGAATTATTTATCATAGGCTTGTTTATGGCATGAATCATTGGTTATTTTTTCCAATGGAATATATATTTATGATAAACCTTTTAATTTAGTTTTAATATATAATATAGCATAAAAGCTATCTTTTGTTGGATTAATGGATTACGAGTTAATTAAAGGGAATTATCATGGACTGAATTCTATATTTAAAAATACAATTTATGGTTAAACCATCCAAGTGAATTTTTCAAAAATAAGATATCCCATGATGGTATTTTATTAAACATATACCTAGGAAAAGAAACTTTTCATTCGTGTGTGGGTGGTATAAGGTTGGAAGGAACGTCCTAATTATCTTTATTTGTTTGTTACTTATGCGTACATGCATACACGCATTATATTACATGGCATTAATCCTTTTTGGCTCATAGACCTGGAGTACAGCAGTTCAAGGACATACAAGAACCCAACCTACATCCGCGACTCAGAGTTCAGTGAAGATACAGTTAATTTCACTTCATGAACCATGAATCTCGACCAAGTTTAGAGCCTAATAAATAAAGCTCTTGCATCCAAGATGAAAGAGTTAAAGGTGCCCTAGCTGAGACCGTGAGAAATCAACTAGCCGCACTATTAGAAGGAAATACTGTTGAAGCATCTCCTAGTACTAAGAAGCAGGAGGATATGGGAAAGGCTAAGATAGTACAAGTAGCCTTTGATAATGACAAAGTAGTAGTTGATGACGATGATGACTAAGCCCAATACCAAGAGCAATCCTTTGCCTAAATTTGGAAGAGTACCTCTACCAACAACCTTCATGGTAGGAGGAGGATTGGAGAAAGATTTATCTTATCCTCCTTTCAAGATGAGAGTGTAGAAGGTGTGAAGAGAGAAAAGGCTTGACTCAACAGACTTCCCCTGGCTTGAATGTTGCCCATTTTATTTTACTTTCTTTGGTATTTTATTGGAACAATTATATTTTTCAAATTGAAATTGCTTGAATAAATTACTTTTATTGAATTTATAATTTTGTTGGTTTTGATATTATCGTGTTCAACTGATGATGAATCTAGCTTAATGTTTATAAATTAGTGTATCTATGCATCATGATTTGAATGACTTTACTAGGTGAGGGAATTATTCTATAGCATTGAGTTGTGTATGCTTACTTAGAGAGGGTTCCTACATGATTACCTTTGTATAGGTCCTAGTTAATCTTAGAATAAGATTTGATGAACTTTCGAGGCGAAATTGAACTTTGCTTATTTAAGGAAGAGATGATCTAGGCATTGTTTGGTAAGCCAACAACTAGTATCCATATAATTAAATATCAATCCCTAGTTGTCCCTTTGAGCCTTCTTGAGATTTTAGCTCTCTTTTCATTGGCTTATAAACCCCAACAACCTTACCCTGAGTTTTCGCGACTCTTATGACAAATCTAATGATCACTAAGGTGAAGAGGCAAGAAAATCAAAGAAAGGAATACATAGTCAAAATCGTAAGGATAGTTGAAGTTCACCTGACACTAGACCTAATATCTCCAATCTATTAAGATGACATCAGTGCAATAAATGATTTATCCCTGTTGTAACAAACTCACTCTACCCCACTCATTCATAGTCAGAAACATAAGATAGAGTAGACAAAACAACTTTCTTAGAGCTAGGGCAAAAAAAAAAAAAAGAAGAAGAGAAAAAGAAAAAAAAGGAAAATAAAATAAAACCCAAAAGGCGGTTCCAAAAGCCAACTGATTTCTTTTTACCTAAAGCTAGCAGAAGACTTCCACTTAGTTTACAAGGATGGATTGACTTGAATTGATCCAGCCTAGCCAAAGACTCAAATACATAAGGGAACGACCATCCTTCATAGCTCCAGATTCACAATCTTGAAAGTCTTAGACTTGATATTCTAATCAGGAAAAGGATAGAAAAAAGAGTAAAAAAAGGGTGGTCTAAAGATCAAGATAGTACTGATTGGATCCAAATTTCTGCCAAGGAAATGGAAGGACATTCAAGCTTTGTATTTTCATGACATAAGAAGAAAATGCTAAGCCAGAAGATGAAAATGGAACCTCTAACAAGTGTATGGTTCCACTAGAAACTCTATAGTGTGAAGGTTGGTCCATAACATTACACCATCTCCAATCTCAAAATGGCTTTCATTTAACTCATGTCCCTTATAAACCCCATTGTAAGTCTATTAAAGACCTATTGATCTCTCTTGGTACGCAGAGTCTATTAGTGGAGATAGTTTAAATAAGCATGCATATGAGATAGACAATATTTAAACTCAATGAGACCTTTGGCCAAGTAATGTGTGTGTGCCTATCTGAAGTGCAACAGTTTTTGCTCAAATGGAAATGATTCCCGAGTTTAGTATGGTAACTAGGGTTGTCATATTATAGATGTGTTAATTTGGAAAGTCGAGTCTTGAGATACAATAACACTTATTTGACAAAGCCAAAATATGATTTTAAGATTAAAAAAATGTGTGTCTAAAAAAAGAAAAAAATATTTTCTTGTTGCATAAACCTTTAAGTTAAGGGAAGTATGTTGCACCGTCGAACCTCAAAGGACACGTTGGGCAAAATAAATGATTATTGGAAAGGTTGTGGAGAAGCTACCAATTGACGTGCTTAATCATAGTTTGAAATGGATGTATCTCTTACTATGCTGCTTGGGCCTCACCACTCATGTTTTTAACATCTTGAAGATAAAAGACATAAATATGAAGTCTTCTGTCATTTCAATGCATGACTTGAACAAGCATCTGGAAAGAACCAATAAGACTGCTTTGGCCTACCATCTCGGTCTGTGTGTCAATAGAATCAGTGTAAGTATTATTCATGCATATCATGCATACATAAGCATATCATAATGCATTTTATTGTCTTGTATTGCCTATCATTTTGTCAAAGTGAACAATAGATACTATATGAAGTAAATAATAAAAAGCAGACATAATATCAGGGGGCATGAAAGGCCCATTGCTTGAGGAAGATTCAATCACTTTAAAAAAATGGAGATGCATGCTCGTACAAGGACCAGGCAATACACAAGCATCAATCAAAGCATGCATGGGAAAAAATTATTGGTTTGAGCCTACACAGGAGGCAAAGTTTCTCCTTTTAATTTTTGAGTTTATGCGTATACAAAATATTTTCAGACTCACCTTCAATATTTTACAACGTAGGGTGCAAAGAGAGGATATAAGGACTAGCTAAAACATAGCTAAATTTTTTACAAAAGTGCAAAGTAAAGAATCCATTTAAGAATGGAACAAGAAGAAAATTAGAACTCTCAAATGAATGAAGATGCAAAGATAAAAAATTAGTCCAGCTGGAAGAGCTGAAGTCAATGCAGGGCAGATGTCTAAGGATGAAGATACATTTTGAAGGCTGAAGACCCAATCTCCAAAGAATAAAGATCCATTTTTGAAGGGTAAAGACCCAATTTTCAAAGGATGAAGATCCATTTTGAAGGGTGAAGAGCCAATGTCCAAGAATGAAGATCCATTTTGAAGGGTGAAGACCCGATATCCAAGGATGAGGATCCATTTTTGAAGGATGAAGACCCGATGTCCAAGGATGAAGATCCATTTTTGAAAGGTGAAGTCCTGATGTCCAAGGATAAAGATCCATTTTGAAGGGTGAAGACCCAATGTCCAAAGGATGGAGATCCATTTTGAAGGGTGAAGACCCGATGCCCAAGGATTAAGATTCATTTTGAGGGTGAAGACCCACAATCCATTGAAGAATGGAATAGTTGGCTAGAAGATAGTCAAAACTCTCAACTGACAGAAAGTCACCTAACCAATCTCAGGTCCAAAATTCAAACAATCCAGTTTTGGTCTAGAACCTAACCAAACTCAGGTCTAGAACCTAACCAATCCATTTTTGGGTCCAAAACCCAACCAACCTCGGGTTCAGAACCCAACCAATCCAGTTTTAAATCTAAAACCCAACCAATCCAGTTTCGGGTCCAGAACCTAACCAATCCAGTATCGGGTCTAGCACCCATGTCAAATTCAGTCTCGGGTTGAGAAACCAAATAAATCTAGTCTTAGGTCGAAAACCTAGAATCAGTCTCGGGTCAAAAACCCCAAATTCAATTCACGGATCCTGAACATGATTCTCATCCAAGATCAGCTCGAAGTCATGTTGCTTTTCACTCTCTTTTATTGAAGTCTCAGATTGTTCAAGCAAGGGGCAAACTGTAGACCCTTGATTTTGGCCTTATGTGAGCGGAGATTTTCGCCCCCTCTCCCATATGGAATAGTTCTTACGACTTCGGCACTGTTAGGCTCAGGGCCTTAGAGAACACAGGCCTAAACCCGGAGAAAATGGAGTCGCCACCTGGACATGCTGGAAAAATAGAAAGGGGTGAATGATTCAATTCCTAAGGATTCCCCAACCTTCTAATGGGTTCGAAAAGTTGGGTACGCATGGGGAAGGTGAGAATGACCCAGTACCCCCATCCCTCTTTTCAGATCTAAATATTATTGAATCCTTAAATATTATAATATCATCCATAATACATGCAATTATAAAAAAAATAAATATCCATCACTTTATTAAAACAAATCAAACAAAACAGGCACCCATCCATATATGGAAACATGCCTTTTACAATGTCCAATGTCTAAAACTAAATAAAATAGGACACCCACCATTTAGTGGAAACATGCCTTTTACATTAATCTAAAACTCAAAATAAATTAAATCATATTAAACTTAACTAATGAGGTACCCATAAAGTGAAAACATACCTTTTACATCTTTGAAGCACTAATTGATTAGCTAAATGAAATTAAATCAACCAAACACTCTCCATAAGCAAAAATAAAATAAATCATCCATAACAAATAAAACATTAATAAATCATTCATCATAAACATGAAATAATTGAATCTAGGTTTTAATATTTAAATTAAGCATCAAATATACAAATTTAAGGTTTATATCTTAAATTAGGGTTTATAGATGCAAAATTAGGGTTTTTAACCTAAAACTAGGGTTTTAATTATCCACCTAGGGTTTTATGATACCATTAGGGTTTTGATTTGGAGAGTGTGGTTTTTGGTTAGAAATTAGGGTTTTAGTTTAATAATTTAGGGTTTTGTAAATTAGGGATTAGGATTAGGGTTTTAAAAACTAACCTAGTCAAATTAAGGTTTTGGATGTACAAATGAAGATTAAAATATGCAGATTGAAGGTTAATGTATAATTATAGGATTTTAGACCAAAATATGCAAATTAAGATTAAAGACATGAAAATTTAAAGTTTAATCATAAATTAGAGATGCAAAGCTAGGGTTTAATATTAATTATTTGAGATTAGGTTTTAGAAATAAGCTACTGGAAATTAAATATAGAACAATTGCTTAGCATTGTTTGAATAAGCTACTGGATAATAAATAAGATATTAGATGAAATAATTTTATTAAAAGAATGAGAGCAGTTATTGAATCAAAATCGAACCTTCATTTGTTGGCTCCACCAAGTTAAGTTTGTTTGAATCAAGCCTTCTGTCTTGCTTACTGCCTGGGTCAATCTTTTTGGCTGGAGGTTAAGTACAATCGAGGACAGTTCTTCTTCCTGCCTCCTGGTTGTTGTGTATGTTTTAATTTTTTTTTTGTTTATTGATTCCTGCCAATTGGATTTGTTGCTCCCTCTTTGTTAATTGAGATCTCTTGATAGTTGCTACCAGTTGCTAATCTGTGCTTTCCTCCTATATTTTTAGAAGGATCCATTAGGTTAAAAGCTTAAAACTTCTTGTTTTGAAACTCTTTATTGAGGCATATCGAATTAGATTATTCTTAATTCGACACAAATTGTGAGCATGTCAGATTAAAACAACTTTAACTTGATGTAAACTAATACCATCTCGAACTAAAATTATTCTAATCCGACATGGAATAAAATTCCATATCGATTTGCCAATATTAATTCGACATGGAGTCCTCTAAAATTGCCCCATATCGAATTGGGAGCCCCAATTCAATATGAGGGCTTCCAATTTGATATGGGGAACCCCCATATCGAATTAAGGGAGCCCCAATTCGATATGGGGCTGCCTCATGTCAAATTTGGGTGTCCTAATTCGACATGGAGACACCTATACTCAAATTAATGTGCACTCACATCAAAATAAAAACAACCAAACCTCCAAATTAGACCTATTTAGGGTTTTAAAGGTTTAACTGATTTATTTTAGGCCTCATGAAAATATATCAATCTAATAAAAAGTTTAGAATATGTTTAAGCTTATTAAAAATGGATTGGTTATGACTTAGGCCTCATTAATTATCATCGGACTAGCCAGGGATAAAATCAAGGGTCTACAGTTTGCCCTTGCTTGAATGATCTAGAATTTATTTAGAGAGTGAAAAGTAACATGAATTTGAGCTGATTTTGGGTAAGGACATGATTTTAGACCCAAAACTTTATTTGGATTCTGGACCCGAGACTGGTTTGGGTTCTGAACCGGAGACTGGTTTGAGTTCTGGACCCGAGACTGAATTGGTTGGGTTCTGGACCTAAGGTTGGTTGGGTTTTGGACCCAAAGTTATATTGGTTGGGTTCTGGACCCGAGAGTGATTGGGTTTTGGACCTGAAACACCTACAAAAAATTAATTGTAGTTAGTAAAGCATTTTGAAAAAAATTCAGCTATTTTTTACTATATGTGGGTACCTATATACTCTTGCCCCCTGCATGAAAAAATATTTAATAAGTATAAAGAATATTTTTTAGACATACAAAAATTATATACCTATAATAAATATCTATTTACTGTGTGCTCGTGTGTTGTGTGTAACTAAAATGAATTATTGATAAGAGACATGAAATATGAATACTAATTTAATAATTTAGCTTTTTTCTTTTTGTTATTTTATACAATTGTCAAATTTGCATGTAGCTTTTCTGAATTAGCCATGTGACTAATGAATTATTTGAAACATATCCTGAAACATGAATTATATCCTATAAACTTTTACTCGTTTATAAATATTGAATAATTCATTATGAGATGCACTTCAAACTATAATCAAACTTCAAGCTTTGAAGCAGAATTGCTATCTTTCAAACAAATAAGTTTGAGTTCCTTTTTTTTATTTTGAAGATTTTTAACTTTCAACATATATAAATGGTAGTAAATCAATATACGTTGAGCACCAGACCTCGTATGGATCCAAAACTACGAGCTTACCTCAGAAATAGTGGATTGGATCGAGTTTCTATCTTAGCAGGAATAGACCTGCACCGAAGTTCTTGAGAGAAAACACAGGTATTTTTATTTTTATTTTATATTTTATTTTATTTTGCTATTTTTTTTGTAAAATTTCATTATATATATTCTGTAGTTTTATTATAGTAATTGTAAAATAAATTTATTATAAAAAAATATGAAAGTATGAAAACCATGATAAAAATTAATTTCGACACTTTATTAAGTAAAAATGCATGAAATACAAATAACACTAGTGTTAAAATGGATAAGTTAATGTAGAAAAATGACTATATTTAAGAAAGCTCTTATATATATTGTTATTGCTTTAGATAAAATAAATAAAAGTTTATTGGGACCAAAAATATAATATATACATAATTGACGAAATTAGAAATAAAAAAAATAAATGGAGTTAATTTATGAATATAAAATAAAATAGGGTAGATAAAATATTAGTCATGGTGCAAAAAAGAAAATTTTAAAGTGTGTAAAAAAAGAAGGAAATCACTAAAAATTAGCATGGTATTAAAAACAATTATATATTACATTTTTATATTTTATTATTATTATACCTATTATTTTAATATTATTAGTAGGGCTGATATACTTACCTGGCTTGGCTTACCTTTATTGTTGCAGTATGACAGTTGTGTGATCCACGACAGTGGAAATGTCCATAAGGCACGCCAATGGTATGAGCGAGTACCATCGGCAGTTCGGAGAATGATCCGAGAGTATGACTTTGAAGAATTTATACTCCAACTGCCGATCAAAGGATTTCAAATTGATAGAAGCATGATTCAGGCGCTTGCCAAGTGGTGGATGGACACCACCACACCTTTCATTTGCTCGTTAAAGAGATGACGATCGGTTTGGTGGACTTTACTGCAATAACGGCTTTAAAATGTGATGGAATCCCCGTCCCTTTGGCCAACAATATATTGACTGTGGATGAGATTTGTAAATTAATTAGTTTAAGGCCCAGGTATAAGGGAGCATACAAGATAAAATATGAATATATCTGAGAGTATTGGATGAGGTAGACTCGACCAGTACAAGGTTCATGGCGAAAAGATACACCCATGGATTTTTGTTGTAACTGTTAGCCACGATAATTTTATGCAACACCGAGGCATCAATTCATCTGTCGGTTCTGCGAGCTTTGTCCGATTTTGATCTCTTGCCATTTTACTCTTGGGGAGAGGCGGGCCTTGCTTGTCTCTATCACAGCTTTGATAAAGTTAGCCGAAATAAAAATCATTTATAGGCTTTATGGTCATCGTCGAAGTATGAATCCATCTTGTTGTGTTATTTAAATAATGCATATGAGCAAACTTGATCCTTTTTTTTAACATTGCAGGTATAGGCGTATGAACATAACTTGGTGAGAGCGCCTGGTATTCCTGAAAGATGAATGTGATGCCTTAGATTAAGCCTTTGGTTGTCGGGTCGCAGAGAGGTGTCCGGGAGTCATCATGTGCATTCTCAGTGTTACATGCTAAGCCGTCTGACCTAGGATCAGGTAAAAGACAAAATTAGTCTTATTATTGAACTTTATAAGGAAAATAACTTACCTCTGTTATTGTCTTTCAGATGAACATTGCTTGGTAGAGAGCCGAGGAAAGGGCGAGTTGGACCGCCGATATGAATAACGTGTTACCCCTTCAGAACTCTCTTTGAATTATTGCAGGACCTATCTCTAGTGGATGGTTTCTTGGCGAAATGGTACATAATTTATTTCTTGGCCCTGACCAAAGGCGAGTACCAACCAATATCCTGACATCTGTACTGACTTGTGTATCTATGATGGAGAATATTTGGAGGCATGCCCAAAATGAATATGATATTGATGCACTCTTGCTTCAACTAGATTTTTCATATAATGAGTTTATTCGGGACCAGCTATTGAACTTTGAGGTTGCCCCTGATGGGTTTGAAGATTTTAAGGAAGAAGGAGATGGAGAAGAAGAAGAAGAAGAAGAAGAGGGTGATAACATGGAGGAAGAAGGTGATGAGGAAAATGAGGAGGAGGAGGAGGATGGTGAGGAGGATTGTGGGGATGAAGAGGAAGAGGAGGATGAGGAGGAAGGTAGTACAGGGAATGATGTCCATGATGATGTTACAGTTGTCTCCTCTCAGGTTAATATAATATTTTGTGAATCCTGGACTTGTCTTGTTATTGTGCTCTTTTAAAATGAATTTTTGCAGGCAATGGAGCAATCCGGTGGTCCCAGTTATGATGTAGCTGGTCCATCTCATGCAGAAGCACCACAGCCGGATATGTTGATCCATCTTCTGGGTTTCAGGGCTCCGATCTGAGCTATCCAGTTTGTATTTCCTGTTCATATTTACAGATGTTGAATGAATGCATGAAAATATATAAACCTAACTTTTCCTTTTCTGGCTCACAACGAATGCTTGAAGAGAAAAATCAAAAGTTGTGAGAGGAATTAGTCGTTAGTCATTAGTGTGGGGATCATCTTGAACGAAACTTCTGAGACTTCAGATTTTAAGGCTATAGAGATCCTGGTGCATCATCATTAAGGAGGACTCAGATAGATAACCATGACATGCCACCTCCCTTCTCAGGCTTTGATTATGATAAGATCAATTCTCAAGATAACTGCGATCCAGGCACTTCTTTCCTGGGAGGAAACTGGGCAGATGATGTGCCTCCACCTCCAACTGGTGATGAATTTCTGAGTGCTTTATTTAACTACAAGCTGCCACCTCCTTCTCAGTGAATGAAAAATGTATTGACTAGTCATGTAAAATAAATAAAAAGTATTTACTTTTGCAACTTGGATTTTCCCCTTCTTTAAAAAATATCAAATGTTGGCTTTGTCAAATTAGTGTCGATATATCTCAGGGCTTGGTCTTTTAAATTAATATATCTATAGCATAACAACCCTAGTTATCATACTAAACTTGAAAATCATTTCCATTTATGCAAAAACTGTTGCACTTCAGATAGGCACATACACATTACTTAGCCAAAGGTCTCATTGAGTTTAAATATTGTCTATCTCATATGCATGCTTATCCAAACTATCTCCACTAATAGACTCTACCTACCAAGAGAGATCAACAAGTCTTTAATAGGCTTTAAATGAGGTCTATAAGGGATATGGATTAAATGAAGGCCATCTTTGAGCTGGAACTGATGTGACACTGCTAACAAACCTTCACACTATAATCTTCTTGTTGGAACTGTATACTATTAGAGGTTCCATTTTAACTTCCTGGGCATCACTTTTATCTTCTGACTTCATGAAAATATAAAGCTTGAATCTTCTTGGCAGAAATCTGGATCTTGATTAGGACAGTCTTTGCCTTTGCAAAAAATTTGAGACCCTCATTCTTTTCTTTTTCTCTCCCTCTTTTTTCTTTTTGCATTTCATCATTTTTTTTTTATTTTCCTCTGTAGGGCTAGCAAGTGCAATACTTTTAAGAACTAGATGGTCTTTCTCCTATCTCTTTGATTTTGGTTAAGTCTCAGGTTGAGTTGGACCAATTCAAGTCAAAGTATCATTGTGAACTAAGTGGAAGTATTCTGTTGCTTTAGGTAAAAGATAACTCAATTGATTTTTTGAACTGCCTTTTTGGGTTTTATTTTCATTTTTATTTTTTATTTTTTATTTTTTTCTTCTTCTTTTCCTTTTTTCCTTTTTCCTTTCTTCTTTTTTAGGTTCTAGCTCTAAAAGAGTTATCTTGTTTGTACTAACTTATGTTTCTGATAATGGATGAGTAGAGTGGCATAAATCTGCTTTAGTCCTGACTTTATCTCAATAAGTCTATGATATTAGATCTAATTCAGGTGTCCTTCAACTATCATTATAGTCTTGACCATGTATCCTTCTTTTAATCTTCTTTCCCTTTTGCTCCTTAGTGATTATAAGACTTGTCAAAAATGTAACAACAGCTCAAGGTAGGTCATTGGGTTTGCAAGCCAATAAAGAGCAAGCTAAAATCTCATGAAGGCTCAAAGGGACAACTAGGAATTGATATTTAATTGGGTGAATTCTAGTTGTTGTCTTATCAAACAATGCCTAGATCATCTCTCTTTTAAATAAGTAGAGTTTAATTTTGCCTTGAAAGTTTGTCAAAGCATGTTCTAAGATGGACTAGGACCTAGACAAAAGTCATTATGCAGGAGCCCTCTCTAAGTAAGTATACACAGCTCAATGTTATAGAACAATTCCCTTACCTAGTAAAGTCATTTGAATTATAATGCATAGATATACTAATTTATGATTATTAAGCTAGACTCGTCATTGGTTGAGCATCAAAATGTCAAAATCCAACAAATTATAAATGCAACAAAAGTAATTTATTTAAACCATCTTAATTTAAAAACACAACTATTCCAATTAAGTATTAAAGAAAGCAAAATAAAATGAGTGACACTTCAAGCTAAGGGAGGTTTCTTGAATGAAATTTCTCCTTACTTTACATCTTCAATATTCCCATCTTGAAAGGAGGATAAGACAGAATCTTCTTGCAGTCCTCCTCCTACCACGAAGGTTGCAGGTGGTGGCACTCTATTGATCCAAGGCAAAGGATTGTCCTTTGTGTTGGGCTTATCAAGTTCATGTAACTTTCCATTATCAATTAAATTTTTAATCTCATGCCTCAACTGCGTACATTTGTTTGTTTCATGCCTTTGCATTTAATGGAACTGACAGAAAGCCTTTGCATCAAAATTGGATGGTAAAGGATTTGACAATAGTTGAGGAGTCAAGGGTTGTAATAGTTCCTTCTTTTGTAGCTTATTGAGAACCCAAGACAGTGGCTTTCCCAACTCTAAAAATTGCCTCCTTCCTCCTTAACCAGTTGTATTAACATCGACTGTTATTTATGTGGTTTGATTGCCAGACTAGTACTTCCCTTTCTCATTTCTTCTTGTAGAAAAATGGTTCTTCTCTCTTTTTCATTCTTCTATTTGCAAGCCAGCTTGAAGGAGATCCTTAAAATCTCTAATAAGGGTATGAGACATTCTTTCACAAAGATTAAGTAGCACCCCTCTCACAATCATCCTAATCTGATCTGATTCCTTGGGTCTTTTCTCCACCTTTTCACGTAATCCACAAAGTTCTCATTTGATCTTTGCCTAATTGATTCAACTTCCAACAAATAACCTCCAACTCAGCATTATACCCATACTGTTGGATGAAGGCTTTGTATAATAAATCCCAGCTCTTTTGAGTGCTATCCTCTAAGGTGTTGAACCAATTCTAGACAACTGGGTCCAATGAAAGCATGAAGTACCTTAGAGTTTGAGCCTTAGTAGCTCAGGTAGACTGCATAGCAGTGATGTATTGCTTCATATGGAGATGAGGATTCCTAGTTCCATTGAACTTGGCAAAGGAGGGCATCTTGAACTTGTATGGGACTTCCTTATCTTGTTCAAACAACTTGTCGACCTTTCACATTTCTTCAGTTTTTAGTTTTTTTTAAAACTTCTTTTCCAAATCGGCAATCAGCTTCTCAACATATGAAGTTTCAGTCTTTTCCATGGATGATCTTTCAATAACTTTTGGCTCTTTCTTCTTATCTCGAGGATCTTAAAAATATTGAGCCCAACCATCATCATCATCAACGACTACTTTGTCCTCATTGAAGGCTACCTCACTAACCTTAGCCTTCCCTTTGTCCCTCTCCTTAGTACCAGCAGAGGCCTCAGCAGTGTTCCCCAAAAGTACAGCCAGTTGGCTCTTCATAGTCTCAGCCAGGGCCTTCTTCAATTCTTTCATCTTAGCATTGAGGGCGTCGTCCACCATTATTTGAATTAGTTCGGGCTTGATTGATCTTGGTGAGAAGCTAATTGAGTTTCTACTAGAGTTTATGTCACTAGCATAGGTTTGGTTGTTGTACACTTTCGAACTACTATACTCCAGGTCTGTGAGTGATAAAGGATCAATGATGTGTAATGCAATGTGTGTATGCATGTATGCTTGTATGCACAAGTAATCAAATAATCAAAGATAATTAGGATGTTCCTTCCATCCTTATAACTTCTGTACATGAATGGAAAGTCTCTTTTCCTAGGTATATGATCAATAAAATATCAACATGAGATATTCTATTTTCAAAAAATTCACTCGCAGGATTTTAACCAATAGTTATATTTTCAAACATAGAAGTCGATCCATAATAATTCCCATTAATTAGGTTTTAATCCAATGATCAATAAAAACTATTTAGAACTTACAATATAATTAGGTCATATTAGAAAAGGATCAAACCAAATAAGCCACGGTTCAATCTAAGATGAATTAATCATAGTCAAACAACAAGCATTTGGGGTAAAAATCTAAGAAAAGTAACTAGGACAATTACATGATCTTTAGTCTTTGGGTTGAAAAGTTTAGGCTTCCATAGCAAGTATATACAAAAAGGTACAAGGCCATGAGTGGTTATGCCATGCTTGATCTTCATACTTTGAGTGAAAGTATGGTATCCCTTATATAACACAACACGAGTTACACAGGCGTCCTAACTCACTCACACAATACAATCTAAATGATGTAATGAATAATATCATAATAAGAAAGAATAAAATAATATAAAGACCAAAAGAATCAACTTCTCTTATTCCCAGTGGAGTCGCCACTGTGTGCGGGAATTTTCTTCCTCTCCCATGTAGAATGGCTCTTGCGACTTTGGCACTGTTAGGCTTAGGGCCTTATATAACACGGGCCTAAACCCAGAGAAAATGGTGTTGCCACCCAGATGGGCCGGAAAAATAGAAAGGGGTGGATGACTCGATTCCTAAGTAATCTCCAATCCCCTAATGGGTTCAGAAAGTTGGGTACGTATGGGGAAGGTGAGAATGACCCAAAACCCCTAAAATGCTCGGTTCATTGGAACAGGCCTCCTTTTCAGATCTAAATATTATTGAATCCTTAAATATTATAATATCATCCATAATACATGCAATTATCAAAAGAAATAAACATCCAACAATTTATTAAAATTAAATAAACAAAACAAATATCCATTCATAGATAGAAACATGCCTTTTACAATGTCCAATGTTTAAAACTAAATAAAATAGGGCACCCACCATTTGGTGGAAACATGCCCTTTATATTAATCTAAAACTCAAAATAAATTAAATTACATTAAACTTAACTAATGAGGTACCCACAAAGTGGAAATATACCTCTTACATCTTTGAAGTACTAAATGATTAGCTAAATAAAATTAAATCAATCAAACACTCTCCATATGCAAAAATAAAATAAATCATCCATAATAAATAAAACATTAATAAATCATTCATCTTAAACATGAAATAATTGAATCTAAGTTTTAATATTTAAATTAATCATCAAATATATAAATTTAGGGTTTTCATCTTAAATTAGGGTTTATAGATGTAAAATTAGGGTTTTTAACCTAAAACTAGGGTTTTAATTATCCACCTAGGGTTTTATGATACCATTAGGGTTTTAATTTGGAGAGTGTGATTTTAGGTTGGAAATTAGGATTTTAGTTTTATAATTTACGCTTTTGTAAATTGGGGTTTAGGATTAGGGTTTTAAAAACTAACATAGTCAAATTAGGGTTTTTGATCTACAAATCAAGATTAAAATATGCAGATTGAAGGTTAATATAAAATTATAGGATTTTTATATCAAAATATGCGAAGTAAGATTAAAGACATGAAAAGTTAAAGTGTAATCCTAGATAAGAGATGCAAAGCTAAGGTTTAATATTGATTATTTGAGATTAGGGTTCTAGAAATAAGATACTAGAAATTAAATATACAACAATTTCTTATCATTGTTTGAATAAGCTACTAGATAAAAATAAGCTACTAGATGAAATAATTTTATTAAAAGAATGAGAGCAGCTATTGAATCAAAATCGAACCTTCATTTGTTGGCTCCACTGAGTTAAGTGTTTTTAAATCAAGCCTTCTGTCTTACTTACTGCCTGAGTCAATATTTTTTGTTGGAGGTTATGTGTAATTGAGGACAGTTCTTCTTAATGCCTCCTGGTTGCTGTGTATGTTTTAATTGTTGCTTTGTTTCTGTGTTGATTCCTGCCAATAGAATTTGTTACTCCCTCTGTGTTAATTGAGATCTCTTGATAGTTGCTACCAGTTGCTAATCCATGCTACAAGTTAACAGCTTAAAACTTCCTATTTTGAAACTCTTTCCTGAGGCATATCGAATTAGACTATTGGTAATTCAACACAAACCGTGAGCATGTCAGATTAAAACCACTTTAATTCGATGCAAACCAATACTAGCTCAAACTAAAATAATTCTAATTTGACATGGAATCAAAGTCCATATCGAATTTCCAATATTAATTCGACATGGAGTCCTCTAAAATAGCCCCATATCGAAATGAGAGAGCCCTAATTTGATATGGGGCTGCCCCATGTCGAATTGAGTGTCCCAATTTGACATGGAGACACCCAGTGAGAGGGGATTTCACCCCCACTCCCATGTGGAATGGTTCTTGGACTATGGTTGCAACACTCTTTTATTCTATATACGTACAATACATATTTCCAGCATATGTAAAATACGCATATACGATATAAAAATGTCACAGACCGATTTACTAATTTTTTTTTTTACATTTCCAATTTAAAATTTCAAATTCTAAATATATAAAAGTTAAATAGAATATAAATATCATTTACTTATTATAAGAACCCAAAATAAATAATATATATAAAAATCCCTGGAAAAAATTCGCCAGAGTTTTGTCAGCATTTTGGACGTCCCAAAATTTTGCAATTACTCAACCTGCAAAAAGAAAACACTCCCAAATAATTTCCAATCACCATCTTCACCAAGTTTCTTAAACATTTATACATATAGATATATATAATTTAAAACACACTTACTCTCCCATTTAAAATACATTGACCCAAACATTCTTTATAATATACAATACGTAAAATTCAAAATATAATATATTATGCATAAAACTCAAAAAAATGTACAATAACATAAAAATATATACATGCTGCTGGTAGTGTTTCTGATCTCGATAGAAACTCAACAAGCTTAACTACAAGTCTAGACCCGACCTGGTTTAGAAGAACTCTCTGGCTTAGCTGAGTCCACCCTGTCACCTGAGCGATGAAATAATCGCACTAAGCCGAAGCCTCGTGGTACAAACTTTGATAATAACAATATAACTCAATGCAATACCAATGCACAATGCATTTAGATGTCAAATCATTCCACTTTCTTATATTTTTTAAATATTTCATAATTCACATTAAAATAAAGACAAGCATGGGCCCAAAAAGGATCTAATATGCTATTCAAATTTTAGAGTTACTGCTTTGGTCCATAATGACACCATGTGTCTAGCCCTGTAGGCAATATATATATATATATATCCATGGATAATGTAACAGCCTCAGTCTCTTGGACCTCAACCCGGCTAGACCCTTAGGCCCCAGTATCTTGGTCCTCAACCTGGCTAGACTGCTGCAGTTTTTGAGGCTTACAACCCAGTTTTTCACCCTAAAAACATCATATTTATCAGCTGGTCTGGCTTACGACCCAGTCTTTTCACCATTCAAGCGTATAGCCCGTAGGCAATGATAGGCATGCCGCTAAACTCAGAACTCTGAAAATTGAATAACATACTAGGCACACAATTTATTCATATTTCTCATTATTAATCTCTTTCTCATTTTCACATATTCAATCTAGGCACATTCCCTTATTTTCACTTTTTTTTTTCTCACTTTTCTCACTTTTCACATCTTTCTCATTTTTCTCACTTTTCTCATTTTTATCAATATCAATTCATTTCATTATTACACATATCTCATTTTTGCATTCACAACACATTACCCAATTACTCTGGGTATTTTCACATAATATGCATATTTCACATGTTACACAAATTAGCCATTATCAATGGCTTTTCACAATGCATTTAACACATATATGACATTACAAATGTCATAGCATATTTTTCATACACAATCAATGAACCAAGTAACTTAACACATTTTCCAACCAAAATGTGTTAAGCCCAAATGTCATGCAAATATAAACATTATATTCAAAGTTTGTACATACCTCCACTAGCAACCCAAAGCAAGCTAAAAACAACCTTCAATCCAATCTTTCTAACTTGCCCTTCACCACTTGGATGAAGCAAATCAACCTCCTTCAATGCCTAAACCAAATGTGATAACAAATAATCATTTAGTATCACAATTAATGGCATTTTCAACATTAAACCATAATTACACATCACTCCTACAAATTTTGAAAATTTAGCCTTTCCTTACTTCAACATTAGAATTCTATTTTACTACAATTAAATTAGTGTTTTAAGTTTATTTATATTATTAAAAACGTATTTTAATGCATTTAAATCATTTATATTATAAAAATACACTCTTATACACAAAATCTAAAAAATGGCATAACCTTCCTCATTGAAGGTTTTCCATTCCAACACAATCCATTACTCATTCTAAGCTTATATTCATCACTTTTAACACTAAACAACATGCTTAAATAAATAAAATCACACAATTCAACCACTTTGGAAAATCACTTTTCCAAAACCCTAAATCTCCACTTCCATTCTCAAACTCCAACCCAACACCACCAAATTCAATATTTGACTTTAAAATACTTGTTTATGAATCAAAACAACTCATTTAGAACCAATTTGCAAAATTAAAGTTCATGTTTTCAAAACCCCAAAAATCCATAACCCTAAATCTTCTCTCTTCACCATTTTTTAACCAAACTCCATCATCTCTTCAATCTAATCTTAGAATCATTGTTAACTACCCAAAATAACATCATACACACAAATTCCAACAATTATAGCATACTACATCAAAATCTCAAAACTCACATAATCTCATCTTCCATGGAATTCAAAGAAAAGAGATGGAAACTTACTAATTTTGGTGGAAATCACTAAAAATTCACTTGAAACATTCCTTCAATTTATGGAATACGGAAGAAGCAAAATTCTCTTCAAACTCCCATGGAAAGCACGTCCTTGAAGAAGAAGAAGAAGATGACGACTTTTATATTCTTTTCCTTTTCATCTTTTTTTTAACCACACATATATATATATATATTAAAATAATTTAATATTTAATATTTAATTATTTTTTTAATAAATTAAAAGTCATAATTTTCCTCTTCCATTCAAAATTAATTTATTTTTGAATTATTTTATAAATTTTGAATTTATAAGATTTAATTACCAAAATACCATTTTCTTTTAAAAAATGTTGACTTTTATATATGTTATGTATATTTTGCATATATATCATATATATATATTCCACTTTTTCATTTAAAATCCCTTCATTTTTCATTTAAAATCATTAATTTAATTTATCCTTTTAAATTATAATTTATTTTATCAAAATTTCCAAAAATTAGAAATTTTCAAAAATTTTAGGATGTTACAATTCTCTTCCCCTAAAACAAATTTCGTCCTCGAAATTACCTGTCCTCAAGTCTGAAACAAATGGGAAAACTGACTCTGCATCGCCTGCTCACTTTCCCATGTCGCTTCCTCAGTGGTATGATTCCTCCAAAGGACTTTCACAAGTGGCACCCTCTTATTCCTCAATTCTTTAACCTCTCGTGCCAAAATCGCCACTGGTTCTTCCTCGTAAGTCAGATCTGGACTCACCTCAATGGACTCCACTGACAAGATATGAGATGGGTCAGACCTATATCTTCGAAGCATCGAGACATGGATAACACTATGTATTCGATCCAACTCAGGCGGCAAAGCTAGTCTATAAGCCACTGGACCAACTCTCTCCAACACCTCATATGGTCCTATGAAACGAGGACTCAACTTCCTTTTGCGGCCAAATCTCAAAATCTTCTTCCATGGAGACACCTTCAGAAATACTTTATCTCCTACACTGTAATATCCTCATGTATGCCTTAGAAGTTTTGATTATGTTGTGGTTGTAAGTTGGATTGAATGTATATGTTATGTGAAGAGAAAAGAAATTGGTAAGAGAATGCTTGTGTATATGTGTTTTGGGAAATAAAATAGGGTTTAGAGAGAAGTGTATATGTTGTTTATATGGTTGTATAATTAACATATACATAAGTCAAAGGAAGAGTCAATGCAATAGAGATATTTATTTTGTGGCATGTGTAATTACCTATGTGGACATATAAGAGACAAAAGTTAAGTTATATGGAAAAGGGTGTTTTAGTAATTGCTTGGTTAAAATCTCTTGGTGGAGATTTAAAGAAGAAAAGCTTGTTGACTTTTGTTGAATTTCTTTTCTTCTCTTGTGTGTGCCGGCCATCCAAGAAGAGAAAGAGCTTGAGAGGTGTTTGAAGATCTTAACTCAAATTGAAGAAGGAATCAAGGGTTTTGGTTAGAGATTTGTGGATTTTCTTCATTTCAAGTAAGTAATCTTGTGTTTTCCTTTGTTAATTTTGAAGTTGTGTCTAAAGGAAATTGTGATTTGTTGATGTGATGATTTGGTGTGTTTGATATGTGTTTATAAGTGTTAAAATTGATGGTGAGATAAAGGATTGAATTGGTGTTGGTTTGATTGTGAAAATTGTAAGTTTAAGTGGGTTTTGATAGTGGAAGTTCAAGTGTGAAGTTGGTTTTAAGGTTTGGAGTTGATGAATGATTTAATGTTTGGTTAATGTAAGTATTATGTTAAATGTGCAAAATAAGTGTTAATGAGTTTGATTACATCCATTTTGAGTGAGTTTGTGTTGGGTATTATGTGTTTAAATGCATTTGGAAGAGTTGGCCATAAATAGGGTTTGTGTTCTTGAGTGACACGGCCAAAGGCAAGGGAGAGACACGGCCAAGTCATGAAAAATTTTGGATGTGTTGGAGTGTTTTTGGGAGACACGGCCGTGTCCCCAAGCCGTGTCAGCTACTGTGGTTTTTGGTGAGAGACACGGCCACAAGCTCGGCCGTGTCACCTAGCCGTGTTGGCTACTGCCTCTTTTATAGTTGAGAGACACGGCCGTGTCCCTCAAGTGGGCTGCCCGTGTCCCTCAAATGAGTTGGATATTGTTTGATTTCTTTGTTCTTTTTGTATGGTTTTGATTCTTCAAAGATAGTTTGGTCTCTAAACCTAAACATAAACACTTTGTAAACAAAGAATGACCTAAACAAATGTATGTAGATGATACTAAACTTATGAATAATGATCTTTGGATTAGGTTTCGAAGAGATTGGGTTGCATTAACCTAAATGTGGAGAATTCTTGGAATAAAGAAATGTATAAATTGATGGGAGTAGTTCTTGAGGTAAGTACCAATACATATGATTGTATTTATTTACATGATTTGAGGCTTAACACATTTGTTTGCAAATGTGTTAAGTAGTTTACTATATTGTTAATATAATTTGACTAAGGTGATGATTGAATGAGGTGAAAGTTGTGAAGATCATTAAAAGGTAAGCATAAATCCTATTTGATTGTATATCCTTATATGTCCTTGAACCTTAACACATTTGGATGAATGTGTTAAATACTCTATTATATTGTGAATGTAAATGAATAATGTCAATTTCTATATATATATATAAAGGATGATATATGAAATGGGAAAGATAGGAAGAAATGAGGATCATTCTTAAGGTATGTGCAAATTATTATGATAAATGCTCTAATAATGAATGGTGTTTATGTATTTTGAGAAATGATGAAATGTTATGTTATATGCATTGTGAAACTTGTGAATGGCAATGTATTATATTAATAAAATACTTTGAAATGTTATATCAATGATGCTATATGTATCATATGGATTGAGATAGGATATGTTGTGAAGCCATTGTAATTGGCCATGATGATTCAAATATGATATGAAGCCATTGTGATTGGCTATGACAATTCAATTGAGATATGTAAGGCATGTTTGCCTAAATGATGATGAGAATTGTAAATGATATTGGTGATGGTATGATCAATGAATTGTGTGTCTAATATGTTATTCATTTTCAGAGTTTTGTTGTTGGTGGCATGCCTAATAGTAACAATCTCTTGAAGTTAGGTTGGAATTGATTCCTTGAAGCCTAATTGAGATGTTACAACCCTTGAAGCTAGGTTGGGTGGGTTCTTGAAGCCAAGTTGGGTTGATGCTTAGCATGCTTTGCTCCCCTTGAAGCTTGGTTGAACCTAATCCTTGAAGCCTAGTTGGGATAATGATAAATGTGATAATTAAACCAAAGCATTAACTCTGAAAGTCGAATGACATATTAGTGTTTTGGGCCCGAGTCTGTCTTTGTTGCCAATGTGAAATACAAGTGTTGAAATAAATGAATCATGATTGATGAATTGTGAATAAGATAATGTTATGAGGTATGATATGTAAATGAATAGTGGTTGATGATAATGGTTATCTTCATTAAAAATGTGATTCGTGATTGGTATGATATGTAATGTGTGTATTGCAATAGTGATTGATATGATATGTAATGTATGTATTGCAATAGTGATTGGTATGATATGTAATGTGCGTATTGCAATAGTGATTGATATGGCATGTAATGTGTGTATTGCAATAGTGATTGGTATGATATGTAATGTGTGTATTGCAATAATGATTGGTATGGTATATATAATGTGGGTGTATTAATATATTGGTGATAGATTGGGGGTTGGTGATAATATTATGTATATATATGTACATTATATATGAAATTAGCTAAGATATATGAATGATGCAATTAAAAAGAAAAGATAATATGATAAGAATTAATTATACATTGAATGGATATATCATTATATGTTAATACTTCTATACTATATGTTTACATTTTATATTTGGACTACTAAGCTCTCGGGCTTAGCGCGGGTGTGTATTCGCGCAGGTAAATAGGTGAAGATATGAAGTCTCTCATTATGCCACAAGAAGAGTAAGAGTTTGTCGAGACCAACTAGAGGGTAATGCATACATGTAATACTTTTAATTTTGATGTATTTCTGATGAGAGAGTATTTATATGTATAAATGTAATTTGGATAAAGATAATGATTTTATAAATGTTATTTAAATTAATGTATTATGGTTTAAATTCGGTTACAGGTTTTTAAAAGGTAACGAAAAGTAGCATTCTTATACTTTATATACTTACTGTATGTATACTAGGTATATGTATAGTACTTATATAGGGTATCGGAGTGTTACATACACTAAACTCTATGTCTCTTCTCTTTAAATCTTAATAGGATTTCTGTCGTTCTGAAGCTGCTTTCAAACGACCCCGAATCACCTTCACTTTCTCTTCTGTTTCCTTAATCAAATCGGGACCAACCAGTTTACCTTCTCCAACCACATCCCAACACAAAGGTGTCCTGCATCTCCTGCCATATAAAGCCTCATAAGGAGTCATCCTAATACTCAACTGATGACTGTTGTTATAAGCAAACTCAATTAATGGCAAAAATCTGTCCCAATTCCCGGTAAAATAAATGATACAACTCCTCAACATATCCTCCAGAATCTGTATCACTCTCTCTGACTCTCCATCTGTCTGAGGATGGAAAGCAGTACTAAAATGCAATCAAGAACCCAAAGTATCATGGAAACTCTTCAAAAACCTCAAAGTAAACCAGGTGTCTCTGACACCAAAGAAACTGGGACTCCATGCAACCTGACTATCTCATTGATATACAGCTCAGCTAACCTCTCAAGAGAATAATTCATCCGAACTGGAAGAAAATGAGCTGTCTTCGTTATCCGATCAACTATCACCCAGATTTCATCATGCTTCTTCTGGCTCAAAGGCAGTCCAGTCATAAAATTCATTGTCACTCGCTCCCATTTCCACTCTGGGACTGATAAAGGTTGGAGCAACCCTGAAGGAACTTGGTGCTCAGCCTTCACTTTCTGGCAAGTGAGACATCTGGATACAAACTATGCTATGTCCCTCTTCGTACCTGACTACCAATAATGTTGCTTCAAGTCCTGATACATCTTGGAACTCCTAGGGTGCATAGCAAAAAGTGACCGATGTGCTTCCTCTAATATCATTCTTTTCAATTCTGCATCATCAGGAATACACAATCTATCTCTGTACCATAGACTGCCATCATCCCTCAAATAAAAGTCTCGTCTTTCCCCCTTCTGACAAACCAACATAATTTTTTGAATTCTCTCATCTGCCAACTGAGTCTCCCTAGTATCATCCAACAAGACTGGCCTCAACTGCAACTGTGCCATCAGAGCACAATCATCAGAAGATTCAAATCTAGCATGCAAAGCTCTCAACTCAACAAGCAACGAGAGCGAATAAGCAGTCAAACCTGCCAAATATTTTCTACTCAAGGCATCAGTAATAACATTTGCCTTACTAGGATGATAATCAATCAAACAGTCGTAGTCTTTAATCAACTTTAACCACCGTCTCTACCTAAGATTCAGCTCTCTCTAAACACCCAGGTATTTCAAACTCTTGTGATCTGTATAAATAAAACACTTTTCCCCATACAAGTAATGTCGCCAAATATTCAAGGCAAAAACTATTGCTGCTAATTCCAAATCATTCGTCGGATAATTCAACTCATGCGGTTTCAACTGTCGAGAGGCATAAGCAATGACTCTACCCTCTTGCATTAGAACACAACCTAAACCACTATGTGAAGTATCACTGTATATCACATATGGTTTACCTTCCACAGGCAGGGTAAGGATAGGAGCCTGAGTCAACATCTCCCTCAGCTGCTCAAAACTCGCCTAACACCGATCTGTCCACACAAATTTAACTCCTTTCCGAAGTAATATGGTGAGTGGTGTAGCTATTATAGAAAAACCCTTCACAAATCGATGATATTAGCTTGCCAATCCCAGAAAAATTCTAACCTCTGTCACTGTCTTCAGTGGACTCCAATTCAAGATAGCCTCAATTTTACTCGTATCAACTCTAATACCCTCTGTTGAAACCACATGACCAAGAAAAGCTACCTGATCGAGCCATAACTCACACTTAGACAACTTAGCATACAACTGCTTCTCTCTCAGAGTCTGCAATACGATCTACAAATGTCTATCATGATCCTCCTCATTACGTGAATACATCAAGATGTCATCAATGAAGACCACCACAAATTGATTTAAAAATGGTCTGAATACCCTGTTCATCAAATCCATAAAAGCTGCTGGTGCATTCGTCAATCCAAAGGGCATCACCAGAAACTCATAATGCCCATACCTCGTACGAAAAGTTGTCTTGGGTACATCCACATCTCTGACTCTCAACTGATGGTACCCTGATCTCAGATCAATCTTAGAGAATTCTGTTACTCCCTTCAACTGATCAAAGAGATCATCTATCCGAGGCAAAGGATATTTGTTCTTGATGGTCACCTTATTCAACTGCCTATAATCAATACACAATCTCATGGTGCCATCCTTCTTCTTCACAAACAACACAGGTGCTCCCCACGGGGACACACTAGGGCGGATAAACCCTTTATCCAATAACTCCTGCAACTGCACCTTCAACTCTCTCAACTCAGCAGGTGCCATCCAATAAAGGGTGATAGAGATAGGAGTTGTACCAGGCAACAAATTGATACCAAACTCCACTTCTCTCTCAGGAGGTACCCCTGGCAACTCATCAGGAAAAATATCTGAAAACTTGGCAACTGTGGGTATACTTTCAAGCAGGGATCCCACTACTCTAGTTTCTACAACATGAGCAAGATATGCCTCACATCCCTTCCGAATCATCCTCCCAACTGAAACTGCTAAAACAAACATGGATGAAAGATACCTCTGCTCACTAGATACTATAACATCCCTACCATCCCGTGTTCTCAAAGTAACACATTTCTTCTGACAGTCTACCACAGCTCCATGCTTGGATAACCAATCCATGCCCAAAATCAGATCATATTCCCTAAAAGGCATCTCAATCAGGTCACTGAGAAACTCCTCATCCTGAACAACAACTGGACTATCTCGGTGCACCCTGCTCACCACAAGACTATGCCCTAAAGGATTTGTCACCAAGACATCAAATCTTAGGGACTCAGAATGCAATTCAGTCATAGGCAAGATAGATGCACTTATGTATGAAATGCGTAGATCCACCAAATAAAGAAAATGTACCTGTAATGACGGCTGAAGCATTCGGCTACCTCTGCATCACATAAACCCGCTGAGATGGCCCAGCCTCATCTGGCCTACTGCCTTCGGATGTAGAGCCTCCTCTCTGACTAAACCAAGGTCCACCATCTCTACTAAAACCTCTGCCACCACGACCCCCTCTGACACTGGGTCGAGAAGCTGCAGTATCTGCCTGCCTAACCTCTGGTGGCTCGGGACAATCTCTGATAAAATGATCTGATGACCCACATCTAAAACATACTCCCGAAGCACCTCTCCACCAGCAGACACCTCCGTGTACTCCACCACAATGAACGCATGTAGATGAAGTAGGTCTCTGAGCCACTGGAGTCGGAGCACTAGCCACTGAAACTGTAGGTCTCTGTCTCTGTCTCTGCTGCTGTACTGACCTGCCAAACTGCCCCTGACTCCTACTAAGCCTCTGAAAATTTCTCCCTTGGCCTCTCTTCACTGATGAAGACCCTGCCTCACTCTGGGGTCTCCTAACTCTGGTCTCCTCAACCCTGGCAGCTGCTGCAAGACTATGTGCCCTCTCAACACTCCTGGCAGCTGCAACTAACTGAGAGAAATCCTGATACCGAGAGCCTGCAATGATGCATATGATAGAGGATCTCAGTCTCTCCTCAAACCTCCTGTACCTATCAAACTCGTCAGAAATGATCCCACTAGCATAGTGACTCAACCGGATAAACTCGATATCATACTCGGTCACTGTCCTGGTATCCTGTCTCAGACTCAAGAACTCCATCTTCTTTGCATCTTTATACTCTCTCGAAGTATACTTCTGTTCAAATTCCCACAGGAAATCATCATAGGTCAGGACTGGTGAATCATCCAGAGCATGTAGAACCATCTTCCACCAATCATATGCATCTCTCTGCAGAAAAGATCTGGCATAATCAAACTTCTCTTCTAGACTAGCCTATAACTGAATAAATATCCTCTGAACCCGGTCTAGCCACTACTCTGCTACAGTAGGGTCTGTAGTACCAACAAAGTCCTCAGCCCCATACTTTCTCAGTTTATCATACTGCCTCACCAACAACTGCAGCTGCAGCTGTGGCTATGGCGGCTGCGGAACTGGAGCCTGCCTCAACAACTCTACCATAAGCAATACCCAGCCAGGTGAAAAATCTCATCAGCTGCTGGTCTCACAGGCACAAAAACAGACGCCTCACCAACAGATACAACTCTAGCTCCATCTCTACCCTCATTTGGAGCCACACTCTCTGTACTACCCTCAGTAGCCTAATGCGGTCGAGACGCCATAACTACCTATATCTGCAAACAAAACAGAAAATACTATGTCAGAGATCAGAAACTACCAGTGCCAATGTATGTATTACAATTAAAAACTATTTTTCAAATCCCCCATTTTCTCTCTCTATCATCCCACCTAGTGTAACACCCCTATACCCCATATACGCACACTACCTACACCTGTAATATACGTATACCGAATACAGGAGTGCTACGGTTTATAATAAGCAAACCGATCCTTCCATTTAACAACATTATAAGAAAACTTAAAACATTCAAATCATTCCTTTATACAATAATATGGGCAACTTAAAACATTTAAGTTATATCATAAAGTACAATAGATAAAATATTTATGTGATACGCAGCGGAAATGTAGAGGTATTTACAAATGCATAAACATCAAAAACAAATTTTACAAAACATAAAGTTTATACATGTTTGGCAGTCAGGCTTTGATCTTAAAGCTCACAGTCAAAACTTCAAAATCTAGACTCAACTCGGTCTAGATGAACTCTCTGGCTCGTCCCTGTCACCTGCGCGATGAACCACAATCGCGCTAAGCCAACAACTTAGTGGTACAAACCCCAATAACAATATGTTTCAATTAAATGCCAATATTATATGTTCAAACATTATAAACAATACATGTTATATGTTCACACATTATAATCAATACATAAGAATATCACATTTCAAAGTCTTACATTGAATCTCATTATTCATTTATTTCACCATTCATGAATCACATTTAAACAAAGAAAAGCATGGGCCCAAAAGACACTGATATGCCATTCAACTTTCAGAGTTAATGTTTTGGTTCAATTATCACATTTATCATTATCATTATCCCAACTAGGCTTCAAGGATTAGGCTCAACCAAGCTTCAAGGGGAACAAAGCATGCTAAGTATCAACCCAACTTGACTTCAAGAACCAAACCCAACCTAGCTTCAAGGGTTGTAACATCTCAACTAGGCTTCAAGGACTAGACCCAACCAAACTTCAAGGGGAGTAAAGCATGCTCAACTTCAACCCAATTTGGCTTCAAGGATCAAGCCCAACCTAGCTTCAAGAGATTGTTACTATTAGGCATGCCACCAACAACAAAACTCTGAAAATGGAATAACACATTGGACACACAATTCATTAATTATTTCATTATCAATTCCATTCTCATTTTCTCATAATCATTTAGGCAACCATGCCTCAATTATCTCATTTGCACCATTATAGCCAATAACAATGGCTTCACATCTCATCAAAAGAGTATACATAATTAATTGCATTGGACATCATCATCTAGGCAAACATGCCCCACTTATTTCTTTTGAATCATTATAGCCAACCACAATGGCTTCACATCTTATCATATCTCAATTCATATCAAAGCAATTCATCATTAAAGTATTCATAACCAATTGCATTGAGCATACATTATGAATGATCATCATATCTTTCACATTATACAAATCATAACATTAATCAAATGTATCAACAATGTAATAGACTACTTAACACATTTACAACCAAATGTGTTAAGTTCCAATGTCATGTATATGTATGCAATTATATAGGGTTTGTACTTACCTCAAGAACAACTTACACCAAGCTATACACTTCCTCTTCCAAGAATCCTCAACACTTAGGTTAGGGCAATTCAACCTCTTCACAACCTAATCCAAAAGGAATGATACACACTTAATACAAATTCACATAAATTCCAATACAATTATTCACTTATTAGTCTCATACTAGACCCATGGATCATAAATTATAAGCCAACATCTCTCTCTAGGACCCCACGGTCGTGGCCTCCCAACCCCTACAGGCGTGGGTTAGCAAATGGATCTGCCTCCCTTGCTCAAAACCCCCCACGGCCATGGCTTCCAATGGCCACAGTCGTGGCAGCCAAGGGCCACGGGCGTGGCATCCAAAATGCTTCTGTTCCGGACCAAACTCATGTATTATATGCTTCTAACTCCATTAAACACTAATATCATGAAGATCTACAAGAATAATCAATCAAACTCAACATCTACAACAATCACCAATTCACAACCCTAACACAAACACAACTCATACACTTCCAACACCAACACCAACACCAACCTAACTTCTTATCTTTAATTCAATTTCAACACTTTCAAACACACCACAATCAAACACAATCATACTATCAAATATCAACAATCAAACTCAATTACAACTCAAAATAAAACAAGGAAATCAAGAGGAAACTTACCAAAGTGGATGAAACTTCTTAAATTTCCAACTTAATTACTTGAAACTTCCTTCAATTTTGAGCTTGGAAATCAAAACCTCTCTTTCTCTCTTTTGCCTTTGGTGAGCCGGCCAACAATGAAAAAGAAAGAAAAGAAGAAGAAAATGAAGATGCCAAGTCAAACACTCTTCGCTTAAAAACCTCCACCAAGTATTTTAATAATAAAATAATCAATTTTCTCTCTTCCACTTATTTTAATTTCCTTTTAATTTATTTAATTAATTTAAAAATTATAAATATCTTCTTTGACCATATAATAATTTTACTTGTATATGTTGTATATATCACCATATATACAACATATACACTCCTCCCTTATTTCCTTTCTCTTTCCAATAAAACATATACATTTAATCCAATTACAACAATAATTATACCAAACTTCTAGGGCATACTTTGGGATATTACACCTAGGTCGAGAACCTAAAACCTAAGCTCTGATACCAAAACAAATGTAACACCTTTATGCCCTATATACCTACAATACATATTTCCAGCATATGTAAAATACACATATACGGTACAAAAATGTCACAGAACGGTTTACTAATTTTTTTTTACATTTTCAATTTAAAATTTCAAATTCTAAATATATAAAAATTAAATAGAATATAAATATTATTTACTTGTTATAAGAACCCAAAATAAATAATATATATAAAAATCTCTGGAAAAAATTCGCCAGAGTTTTGTCTATATTTTGGATGTCCCAAAATTTAGCAATTACTCAACCTGCAAAAAGAGAACACTCCCAAATAATTTCCAATGCCATCTCAACCATACTTCTCAATTTCACCAAGTTTCTCAAACATTTATACATATAGATATATATAATTTAAAATACACTTATTCTCTCATTTCAAGTACATTGACCCAAACATTCTTTATAATATACAATACGTAAAATCCAAAATATAATATATTATGCATAAAACTCAAAAAAATGTACATTAACATTAAAATATATACATGTTGCTGGTAGTGTTTATGATCTCAATAGCAACTCAACAAGCTTAACTATAAGTCTAAACCCGACCTGATCTAGAAGAACTCTCTGGCTCAGCTGGATCTACCCTGTCACCTGCGCGATGGAAATAATCACGCTAAGACGAAGCCTAATGGTACAAACTTTGATAATAACAATATAACTCAATGCAATACCAATGCACAATGCATTTAGATGTCACATCATTCCACTTTCTTATATTTTTCAAATATTTCATAATTCACATTAAAACAAAGACAAGAATGGGCCTAAAAAGGATCTAATATGCTATTCAAATTTTAGAGTTACTGCTTTGGTCCATCATGACACCATGTGTCTAGCCCCGTAGGTAATATATATATATCCATGGATAATGTAACAGCCCCAGTCTCCTGGACCTCAACCCGGCTAGACCCTTAGGCCTCAGTATTTTGGTCCTCAACCCGGCTAGACAACTACAGTTTTTGAGACTTACGACCCAGTCTTTTCACCCCAAAAACATCATATTTTTCAGCTGGCCTGGCTTACGACCCAGTCTTTTTACCATTCCAGCGTATAGCCCGTAGGCAATCATAGGCATGCCTCCAAACCCAGAACTCTGAAAATTGAATAACATACTAGGCATACAATTTATTCATATTTCTCATTATTAATCTCTTTCTCAATTTCACATATTCAATCTAGGCACATTGCCTTATTTTCACATTTTTTTTCTTACTTTTCTCATTTTTCACATCTTTCTCATTTTTCTCACTTTTCTCATTTTCTCACTTTTCTCATTTTTATCAATAGCAATTCATTTCATTATTATACATATCTCATTTTTGCATTCACAACACATTACCCAATTACTTTGGGTATTTTCACATAATATGCATATTTCACATGTTACACAAATTAGCCATTATCAATGGCTTTTTACAATGCATTTAACACATATATGACATTACAAATGTCATAGCATATTATTCATACAAAATCAATGAACCAAGTAACTTAACACATTTTCCAACCAAAATGTGTTAAGCCCAAATGTCATGCAAATATAAACATTATATTCAAAGTTTGTACATACCTCTACTAGCAACCCAAAGCAAGCTAAAAACAACCTTCAATCCAATCTTTCTAACTTTCCCTTCACCACTTGGATGAAGCAAATCAACCTCCCTCAATGCCTAAACCAAATGTGATAACAAATAATCATTTAGTATCACATTTAATGGCATTTTCAACATTAAACCATAATTACACATCACTCCTACAAATTTCCAAAAATTTAGCCTTTCCTTACTTCAACATTAGAATTCCATTCTACTACAATTAAATTAGTGTTTTAAGTTTATTTATATTATTAAAAACATATTTTAATACATTTAAATCATTTACATTATAAAAATACACTCTTATACATAAAATCTCAAAAATGGCATAACCTTCCCCCATTGAAGGTTTTCCATTCCATCACAATCCTTTACCCATTCCAAGCTTATATTCTTGTCTTTTAACACTAAACAACATGCTTGAACAAATAAAATCACTCAATTCAACCACTTTGGAAAATCACTTTTCCAAAACCCTAAATCTCCACTTCCATTCTCAAACTCCAACCCAACACCACCAAATCCAATATTTGACTTTAAAATACTTGTTTATGAATCAAAACAACTCATTTAGAACCAATTTTCACAATTAAAGTTCATGTTTTCAAAACCCCAAAAATCCATAACCCTAAATTCTCTCTATTCGCCATTCTTTAACCAAACTCCATCATCTCTTCAATCTAACCTTAGAATCATTGTTAACTACCCAAAATAACATCTTACACACCAATTCCAACAATTATAGCATACTACATCAAAATCTCAAAACTCACATAATCTCATCTTCCTTGGAATTCAAAGAAAAGAGATGAAAACTTACTAATTTTGGTGGAAATCACCAAAAATCCACTTGAAACTTGTTATTTCCTTCAATTTATGGAGTATGGAAGAAGAAAAATCCTTGGTCTTCAAACTTCCATGGAAAACACGTCCTTGAAGAAGAAGAAGAGGATGACGACTTTTATATTCTTTTCCTTTTCATCTTTTTTTTAACCACATATATATATATATATTAAAATAATTTAATATTTAATTGTTTAATTATTTTTTAATAAATTAAAAGTCCAAATTTCCCTCTTCCATTCAAAATTAATTTATTTTTGAATTATTTTATAAATTTTGAATTTATAAGATTTAATTACCAAAATACCCTTTTCTTTTAAAAAGTGTTGACTTTATATATGTTTTGTATATTTTGCATATATATCATATATATATATATTCCACTTTTTCATTTAAAATCCCTTTATTTTTCATTTAAAACCATTAATTTAATTTATCCTTTTTAAATTATTATTTATTTTATCAAATTTTCAAAAAATTGAAATTTTCAAAAATTTTCGGATGTTACAATGGTACTGTTAGGCTCAGGGCCTTAGAGAATACGGGCTTAAATCCGGATAAAATGGAGTTGCCACCCCGATGGGCTAGAAAAAAAAAGGGTGGATGACTCAATTTCTAAGGAATCCTCAACCCCCTATTGGGTTCAAAAATTTGGGTACACGTGGGGAATGTGAGAATGATCCAGCACCCCCACAGCGTTCGGTTCATTGGAACCGGCCTCCTTTTTAGTCTAAATATAATTAAATTCTTAATGTATTATAGCATCATCCATAATACATGCACATTAAAAGAGATAAACATTCATCACATTAATTTAAAATAAATAATCAAAATAGGCACCCATCCAAGGATGGAAACTTGCCTTTACAACAATTGTTTAACGTCCAAAACTAAATAAAATAGGACACCCACCATTTAGTAAAAAGCATGCCCTTTACATTAATCATAAAATCCAAAATAAATTAAATTACATTAAACCAAACTAATGAGGTACTCGCAAAGTGAAAACATACCCCTTACATCTTGGAAACTAAAATAATTAACATGAAAATAATAAATCAAATAAATTAAATCATTCAATCAATCATCATGAGTAATTATAAAAATAAATCATTTATAAAATTAAAACATTAATGAATCATCCATTCAAGACATAAAATAATCACATCTAAGTTTTAAACTTAAATAAAGCAACAAATATACAACTTTTAGGGTTTATACTTCAAATTAGGGTTTTAAACTTTTATGATTAAATTAGGATTTTTTTTAATGATGAAAATTAAGACTTTGGGTTTTAGGGATGAAAAATGGGATTTTTAGGGATTAAGAAAACAAGATCAGGATTTTGAAAGAGATTAGGGCTTGGAAATTGGAAAAGTAGTTTTGAGAATTTGGAAAACAATTTAGGATTTTTAGAAATTGGGAAACAGATTGGAGTTTGGAAAGTTTTAAAAAAAATAGATTAGGATTTGGGTTTCTAGGAAAATAAGGTTTGGAAGTTGAGTTAATGGGATTAAAAGTTTAAGGTTTGGTATTTTGGTTTTTGGGTTTAAACTTTCTGGATATATAAAGTTTTTTTTTGTGTTTTAGTGTTTCAAGGAATTGATGAACAGGATATTAGGGTTTGGGGAAATCAAGCCACTGGATACTTAGGATTTCTGGAGTTAGGGTATGATGTTAAGGAATTAGGGTTTTGGTGATTAGGGTTTAAAATTAAATCATAGTTTTACTTGTGAGAGAAAATTTTTGCCCCCACTCCCATATGGAATGGCTCTTGCAACTTCGGCACTATTAGGCTCAGGGCCTTAGAGAACACGGGTCTACATTCGGAGAAAATGAAATCGCCACTCGGACGGGCCAGAAAAAAGAAAGGGGTAGATGACTCAATTCCTAAGGAATCTCCAACCCCCTATTAGGAATGTGAGAAAAACTTAGCACCCTCACAGTGTCCGGTTCATTGAAACCGGCCTCCTTTTCAGGTCTTAATATTATAAAATTTTTAAATATAACGATATTATCCATATTGCTTGCAATCATAAGAATAAATAATTACTTTATTAAAATCACAACAAGTTCAAAACAAAATAAATGGACACCCATACTAGATGGAAACATCCCCTTACAATGGCCAATATCAAAAAATTAAATAGGACACCCACCACTTGGTGAAAAATATGCCCTTTACATTAATCCTCAAAATTCAAAATAAATTAAATTACATTAATCCTAACTAATGAGGTTCCTACAAAGTGAAAACATACCTCTTACATCTTGGAAACTAAAATAATAATAAATCAAATAATTTAACTCATTCAACAATAAAATAAATCATCCATAACAAGCAAAACATTAATGAGTCATTCTTCATTAGGGTTTTAGTGATCAAGTTAGAGTTTTTAGGTTTTTAGAAAACAACATTGGGGTTTTAGGATTTTAGAGAACAATATTAGGGTTTTAGGGTTTTAGAGAACAATATTAGGGTTTTAGGGTTTTTGAGAATAACATTAGGGTTTTAGGGTTTCTGGACTTTAGTATCAAGGTTTTAGGGTTAGTGTTTTGGGATCAGGGTTTTAAAGTTTTAAGTCTTAGTTTTGTAGATTATGATTTTGAGATTAGGGTTTGATGCTTAACATGATCAAAGTCATGCGTAGTTTAATAATTAATATTGACTACAATGATTAAAAACTTATAAATACTTGAATATTTTTAGATGAAACAAATATAGGGAGCCAAATTAATTATTGAAAAACTAAAACAACTCAATGAATAAGATTATAACAAAATAACTACTGTAAGTTCAATTTAATAATCATGAGAATCAAACCTCCGTTTTATTGGTTCCTCCAAATTAAAATGTTGAATCCAATTTGTGTTACTACCTGGATCAATCTTCTCTTTGGTTGGAACGAAGAAAACTTAGTCACTGTCTCTTTGGTTGATATTCAAAGTCTCCAAAAGTCCTAAAAAAGAAAAGTCCTTTCTACTATGTTTAATCTCGTTATTTATAGGCAATTAAAAAAAACTTACTACTTTTTGGTTCAGGAAATACAGTCCGAGTAAAATAAGGTTTTGGCAAGATTGGTCACTACGCTGGAACACAGGCCTGTGAGGGCACTGGGAGCGAGGGCCTAGGCCTACTATGCCTGCAAGAATTGCGAGGGATTACTGTGAGTTGCGGGCCACTGTGAGGCAAGCTGCTGCCAGGAGAGGGTCAATTTCGCCGCAGGTCGTCATGCTGCGTGTCACCCGTCGATTCATCTAATATTATTTATTATTTATTTATTTATTATTAAATATTATATTATAAATAAACATTTATAATTTCTTTTTATTATATTATTAAAATAAATAATTATTATTACTAAAATAAATAATAAATATTATAAAAATTATTTCAGATTATTTTAAATATTTATAGTTCACTTAATTAGCTTTTAATTAGTGTTGGACTAGACTTGGTAAAAAAATAAGGGTCTACCGTTTGCCCCTTGCTTAAGTGATCTGAGACTTTCAGTAGAAGAGAGTGAAAAGCAACATGATTTTGAGCTGATTTTGGATGAGGATGGGTTCTCGACCGGAGGTTAAAGTTGGTTTGGGTTCTAGACCTGGAATGAGTTAGATTTGGGTACTTGGACCCGAGAATGAGTTTTGGACTCAAAAAAAAATTTGATTTGAGTTCTGGACCCGGGTGAGTTCTAGACTTAAAAATAATTTGGATTCTGAACCGAGGTGAGTTCTAGACTCGAGCTGGATTTGATTTGGGTACTTAGACCCAAGCATGAGTACTTGGACCTAAGACTGAATTTGATTTGGGTACTTGGACCCAATACTAGATTTGGGTTCTCGACCCAAAACAGGATTTGATTTTCGTACTTGAACCCGAGACAAGATTTTGGATGTTTGATCCAATACTGGATTTGGGTGCTCAACCCAAAATTGGATTTTGGGTGCTCGATCAGAAACTGAATTTAACTGACCTTTTATCAGTTGAGAATTCTGGCTTTCTTCTAATCAGCTATTCCATTCTTTAATGGATTGTGGGTCTTTACCCACCAAAAATGAATCTTTATCCATTGGAGATTAGTTCTGCACCTTTCAAAGTGAATCTTCATCCTTGGCATCGGGTCTTTACTTTTGAAAATGGATCTTCATCCTTGGAGATCAGGTCCTTACCCTTAAAATTGGATCTTTATCCTTAGCATCGGGTCTTCACCCTTGAAAATGGATCTTCATCCTTGGAGATCGGGTCTTCACCCTTGAAATTGGATCTTTATCCTTGTTATCGGTCTTCACCATTTAAAATGGATCTTCATCCTTGGAGATCGGGGTCTTCACCCTTGAAATTGGATCTTCATCCTTGGACATTTGTCTTATATTGGCTTCAGTTCTTCTAGCAGGACTGATCTTTTGTCTTCTAATTTTCTTCTTGTTTTATTCTTTTTGTTCTTCCTTTTGCAAAAAAATCAGCTATTTTTAGCTAGCCCTTATATCTTCTCCTTGCCCCTGCGTGGCAAAATATTAAATGTAAGTTTGAAAATGTTTTATTCAAGCATAAACTCACAAAATTGAAAGGAGAAAGTTTTTCCACTTGTGTAGGCTCAAACTAATGATTTATGGTATTTTTAAACAGTCGCCTAAGATGAAATGGCCACAAGCCAATTTGCCGCAGAGTTTTATGCAGTGAAATGGCCATAGGCCAATTCGCCGTAGGATTTTCCTGCAGCGAATTGGCTGGCCCGCGTCCAGCCCCCGCAATAATTTTTTCACTGCCCCCGACCCCGCAAGGGGCGCTGCCCCCTTGACCTCCGCCAGCTAACTGGCTAGCGGGACCGCCGTATGGGCTCGTCTAAGGGGTCAATATTTATTTATGTATTATAAGTCTTTATGTTTAAATTTCTTTATTATGATTATTCAAAATACTGTAGCTTTATTCAAAATACAAATCTAAACCCTAATTTATTCAAACCATACATCTTAATTAATTCTATTTTCCAAATCATCGCAGTAGCTTGTTCCTTTCAAACATCTAAAGATTTTATTTTATATTCATAAGCTTCAATCTTCTTTACTTAAACTCTAATTGTTAAACATAAAATTCAGGAAACCCTAATTGATACATGAACCCTAAAGTTATATACTTACTGTTTTATTTAAATTGGATGAATATTTATTATATATTTTGATTGATGTTTGATGTTTTTGATGAATAATTTATTTAATTTTGATATTTGATTTGTTTATCATGAATGGATGTTTACTTTTATTGATTTGTTTTTATTTCAAAACATTGTAAGTGGTACGTTTTCATTTTTTGGTACCTCATTAATTAATTTTCATGTAATTTAAATTATCTTCATATTTTGAAATTAATGTAAGGGACACATTTTCACCTTTCGGTGGGTGTCCTATTTAGTTTTAGACATGGACGATGTAAGGACATGTTTCCATCCTCGGATAGGTGTCCATTTATTTGTTTTATTCGAATATTGCTTTGATTTTAATATAATGATGATTTATTTTAATTGTTGCATATAGTATGGATAATATTGTTATATTTAAGAATTTTATAATATTAAGACCTGAAAAGGAGGCCGGTTCCAATGAATCGGGCGTTGTGGGGGTGCTGGGCCATTTCTCACTTTCCCCACACATACCCAACTTTTTAAACTCATTAGGGGGTTGAGGATTCCTTAGGAATCGAGTCATCCATCCCTTTCTTTTTCCCGGCCCGTCTGGGTGGCGACTCCATTTTCTCCGGGCTAAGGCCCGTGTTCTCTAAGGCCCCAGCCTAAATAGTGCCGAAGTCACAAGAACTATTCCCACTGGAGCGGGGGTGAAAATCTCCGCTCACAACATTGTGATATGCTCATGTATGCATGATATGCATTGATTATACTTACAACTTTTCCATCGACTCATAGACTGAGGTGCTCAGCTGAAGTATTCTCATTGGTTTCTTCCAAATGCTCATTCAAGTCTTGCATTGGAATGACTAAAGGCTTTGCATCTTCAAGATGTTGAAAACATGAGCAGTGAGGCCCAAGCAGTATAGTCAAGGATACATCCATTTCAATCTATGATTCAACATGCCAGTTGGTAACTTCTTCATAACCTTGCAAATAATCATTTATTTTGCCCAATGTGTCCTTTGAGGTTCGATGGTGCAACATACTTTCCTTAACTTGAAGGTTTATGCAACAAGAAAATAATTTTTTTTAAATCTTGAATTTTTAATTTTGAAATCAAATGTTGGATTTGCCAAATCAATGTCAATTTACCTCAAGACTCGACTTTTCAAATTAACATATCTATAACATGATAACCCTAGTTACCATACTAAACTCGGGAATCATTTCCATTTAAGCACGGACTGTTGCACTTCAAATAGTCATATTCACATTATTTGGCCAAAGATCTCATTGAGTTTTAATATTGTTTATCTCATATGCATGCTTATTCAAACTATCTCCACTAATAGACTCTACCTACCAGGAGAGATCATAGGGTCTTTAATAAGCTTGAAACGAGGTCTATAAGGGATAAGGGTTAAATGAAGGCCATTTTTTAGCTGGAGATGATGTTACACAGCTGACAAACCTTCACACCAAAAATCTTCTGTTGGAGCCATAGGCAGCTAGGAGCAATCTTGCTAGACTCTAATTTCCTTCTATTTTCTTGGAAGAAATATAGAACTGATTAAGATGATCTTCATCTTTTTCTTTTGCTTTTGCATAAACTTAAGAACCATTTTTTTCATTTTTTTTCTTTTTTTTACCTTTCTCATTTTCCTTTCTTTTTTCTTTCTCTCTCTTTCTTCTTTTTCTTTCTTCTTTTCTTTTTTTGTTCTGTATTTTTTTCCTTTTTTCTTATATTGGGTCTTAGCTCTAAAAGAATTATCTCGCTTGTATCATTCTATACTTCTATTTATGGATGAGTGGAGTAGAGTGAGTTTACTTTAACAAAGATAAATCATTTGTTGCCTTGATGTCATCTTAATGAATAAGAGATATCAAGTCTAATATCAAGTAAGCTTCAACTACCCTTATTGTCTTGACTATGCATTCATTTCTTTGATCTTCTTGCTTATTCACCTTAGTGATCATAAGACTTATAAAAAATATAACAACTCTGGGTGGGTCATTAGGCTTATAAGTAAATAAAGAGAAAGTTGAAATCTTATAAAGGTTCTAAGGGACAACTAGGGATTGATAATTAATTGGGTGAATATTAGTTATTAGCTTATCAAATAATGTCTAGATCATCTCTCCTTAAAATAAGTAGAGTTTAATTTCACCTTAAAAGTCCATCAAAGTATGTTCTAAGATTGATTAGGACCTAGACAAAGGTCATTATACAGGGGCCCTCTCTAAGTAAGCATACACAACTCAATGTTGTAGAACAATTTCCTCACCTAGTAAAGTCATTCAAATCATGATGCATAGATATATTAATTTATAATTATCAAGTTAGACTCATCATTGGTTGGGCACCAAAATGAACAAAGACCAATAAAAATTTAATGAAGATAATTTATTCAAACAATCTTAATTTGAAAAACATAATTATTCCAATCAAATATTAAAGAAAGCAAAAGAGCAACACTTATGGATAGTAGAGGTTTATTGAATAAAATTTCTCCTTATTTCACATCTTCAATACTCCCATCTTAAAAGGAGGATAAGACAAAATCTTTCTCCAATCCTCCTCCTACCATGATGGTTGCTGGTGGTGGCATTCCGTTGAACCTAGGCAAAGGATTATCCTTTGTATTGGGCTTATCAGGCTCGAACAGCTTACCATTTTTAATTAGATCTTGGATCTCATGCTTCAATTGGGTGTATCTATCTATCTCATGTCCTTGAGTCTGATGAAATTGACAAAAAGCCTTAGTATCAAAATTTGGTGGTAAAGGATTCAGTAATGGTCAAGGAGCCAATGGTTGTAACAACCTCTTCTTTTGTAACTTGTTGAAAACCCAAGGCAGAGGTTTTCCCAACTCTATAAACTATCTTCTGCTTCCTTGACCAGTTACATTAACATCAACTTCCTTATGTGTACTTTGATTGCCAAATTGATAATTTCATTTTGCAAAAAATGATTCTTCTCTCTTTCCCACTCTTCTATTTGCAAGCCAGCTTGAAAAAGATCTTTGAAATCCGTTATAAGAGTGTGAGACAACCTTTCACGGAGATTAGGTAGGACACCTCTGACTATCATTCTGATTTGGTCCGACTCATCAGGACTCCTTTTAAGAAGTGCAGCCTTATTTCTCCATCTCTTTACATAATCAACAAATTTCTCATTTTGTCTTTGCCTAATGGTCTCCACCTCTATCAAGATAACTTTCAGCTCGATATTGTACCCATACTGCTGAATGAAAGCTTTGTACAACATATCTCAATCTTTTTAGATACTTTCCTCTAAGGTATTGAACCAATTTTGTACAACAGGAACCAATGAGAGTATGAAATACCTTAGAGTTTGAGCCTTGGTAGCCCTGGCAGACTGCATGACAGTGATGTACTGCTTAACATGCAAGTGAGGATTTTCTGTACCATTGTATCTAGCGAAGGAAGGCATCTTAAACTTATAAGGGACCTCTTCATCTTGTTCAAACAACTTGTCGATCTCCGGCATTTCTTTAATTTTTAGCTTCTTTTCAAATTTCTTTTCCAATTCAGTAATTAATTTTTATATATTTGAAGTTTCAGTCTTTTCCACAGTTGATCTTTCAACAACCTTTGGCTCCTTCTTCTTGTCTTGAGGATCTTGAAAGTATTGAGTACAGTCGTCATCATCATCAACGATGTTTTTGTCATCATCAAAGTCTACTTCACTGACCTTAAACTTCTCCTTGCCCTTGGGCTTCTTAGTGCTAGTAGATGCCTCAGCAGTGTTCCCCAAAAGTGTAGCCAGTTGGTTCTTCATGGTCTCAACCAAGGCCTCCTTCAATTCTTCCATCTTGGTATTGAGGGCATCGTCCACCATCCTTTGAATCTGTTCAGGTTCCATTGCTCTTGGTGAGAAGCTGATCGAGTTGCTGCTAGATTCTACATCACTGGCGTAGGTTGGGCTGTCGTACGCTCTCGAACTGCTGTACTCTAGGTCTGTGAGCCAGAAAGAATCAATGATAAGTAATGCAATGCGTGTATGCATGTATGCATATATGTACAAACAACAAGCAAACAAAGATAATTAGGACATTCCTTCCAACCTTATAGCTTCTACACACGAATGGCGAGTCTTTTTTTCTAGGTATATAGTAAACAAAATATCAATATGAGATATTTTATTTTCAAAAAATTTCCTCGAACGGTTTAACCAATAGTTATATTTTTAAATGTAAAAATCAATTCATGATAATTCCCGTTAGTTAAGCTTTAATCCATCCAATTCAAATAGCTTTTATGCTATATTGGATTAAAATTAAATTAAGAGGTTTATTATAAAAAGATTTTTCACTTGAAAAAGTAACTAATGATTCATGCTAAAAACAAGCCCATAATTAATAGTTCTTAGTATAAGCTAGGCTCAAAATTAATTTTTGGTATTTTCATAATTGACCTAAATATTTGTAAGCTCTTTTGTAATCAAAAAAATAATTTTGGGTTGTAGGATTGAAAAAGATTTTTGACCCATCTTGAAAAGACTATCTTAAAGATTTTGATAATTTAAAATTTGGTCTCTTGGATTTAAAGGAAAAAATTATTTTGAACTTACAATATAGGTAGGCCATATTAGAAAAAGAACAAACCAAATAAGCCATGATTTAAACCAAGATAAATTAACCATAGTCAAACAACAAGCATTTAGGGTAAAAACCTAAGGAAAGTAACTAGGCCAATTACATAAGATTTAGTCTTTGGGTTGAAAAGTTTAGGTTTCCATAGCAAGTATATAACAAAAAGTACAAGGCTATGAGTGATTATGCCATGCTCAATCTCCATACCATGAGTGAAAGTATGGTATCCCTTACATAACATAATACGGGTAACATGGAAGTCCTAACTCACGCACACAATGTAATCTAAATTATGCAATGGATAATATCTTACAAAAAAAGAATAAAATAATATAAAGACCAGTGAAATCAACTTCTCTTATCCCTAGTAGAGTCACCACTCTGAGTGGAAATTTTCGTCCCCACTCTCATGTGGAATGGTTCTTGTGACTTCAGCACTGATATGCTCAGGTTCTTAGAGAACACGGATCTAAACCCAAAGAAAATAGAGTCACCACCTGGACGGGCAAAAAAAAAAAGAAAGGGATGGATGATTCGATTCCTAAAGAATCCCCAACCCTCTATTAGGTTCGGAAAGTTGGGTATGCATGGGGAAGGTGAGAATGACCCAGAACCCCAACAGCGCTCGGTTCATTGGAACTGACCTCCTTTTTAGGTCTTAATATTATAAAATTATTAAATATAATAATATTATTCATACTACATGCAATCATAAGAATAAATAATTACTTTATTAAAATCACAACAAGTTTAAAATAAAATAAATGGGCACCCATACTAGATGGAAACATGCCCTTACAATGTCCAATATCCAAAAATTAAATAGGACACCCACTACTTGGTGGAAAACATGCCATTTACATTAATTTCCAAAATTCAAAATAAATTAAATTATATTAAACCTAACTAATGAGGTACCCACAAAGTGAAAACATACCTCTTACATCTTGAAAACTAAAATAATAATAAATCAAATAAATTAACTCACTCAATTATAAAATAAATCATCCATAACAAGCAATACATTAATAAGTCATTCTTCATAAACATGAAATAATTGCATCTAGATTTCACTATTTAAATTAAACATAAGATAGTAAAATTAAGGCTTAATATATGAATTAGGGTTTTGTTGATCAAGTTAGAGCTTTTAGGATTTTAAAAAACAACATTGGGATTTTAGGGTTTTAGAGAACAATATTAGGGTTTTAGGGTTTTAGAGAACAATATTAGGGTTTTAAGGTTTTAGAGAACAATATTAGGGTTTTAGAGAACAATATTAGGGTTTTAGTGTTTCTGAGAATAACATTAGGGTTCTAGGGTTTTTGGAATTTAGTATCAAGGTTTTAGGGTTAGTGTTTTGGGATCATGGTTTTAAAGTTTAAAGTCTTAGTTTTGCAGATTATGATTTTGAGATTAGGGTTTGATGCTTAACGTGATCAAAGTCATGCGTAGTTTAATATTTAATATTGACTACAATGATTATAAACTTATAAATACTTGAATATTTTTAGATGAAATAAATATAGAGAGCCAAATTAATTATTGAAAAATTAAAACAACTCACTGAATAGGATTATAATAAAATAGCTACTGTAAGTTCAATTTAATTAATCACGAGAATCAAACATCCATTTTGTTGGTTCCTCCAAATTAAAATATTGAATCCAATTTGTGCTACTGCTTGGATCAATCTTATCTTTGGTTGGAATGAAGCAAACTTGGTCACTATCTCTTTGGTTGCTATTCAAAGTCTCCAAAAATCCCAAAAAAGAAAAGTCCCGTCTACTGTGTTTAATCTTGTTATTTATAGGCAATTAAACAAAACCTACTACTTTTCGGTTGAGGAAATATAGTCTGAGTTAAATAAGATTTTGGCAAGATTGGCCACTACGTTAGCACACAGACCTACGAGGGGACTGGGAGCGAGGGCTTGGGCCTGTTGCGTCTGCGAGAATTATGAGGGATTGTTGCGAGCTGCGGGCCACTACAAGGAGAGCTACTGCGAGGCGAGGGCCAATTTCGCCGTAGGTTGGCCTGCCGCGTGTCTCCAATCGATTCATCCAATATTTTTATTTGTTATTATTTATTATTATTTATTATTATTAAATATTATATTTTAAACAAATATTTATAATTTTTTATTATATTATTAAAATAAATAAATAATTATTACTAAAATAAATAATAAATATTATAAAAATTATTTCGGATTATTTTAAATATTTATTGTTTACTTAATCGCCTTTTAATTAGTGTTGGACTAGATTTGATAAAAAAATAAGGGTCTACAACTATAAAATTCAAAATAAATAAATATAAAAATTGAATACTAAATGATAGTAATAGATTTGGTCTTAGTTTTAGTTTTATAAAATATATACTTAAGGTCTTAACAATTAGGCTACTGGATCAAAGTGACAATCAAATAATATAAGCTACCATGATGATTTAAAAAAAAAATGGTTTGCTAATATAGAAAGAATAAATTGTATTAGAAATTTGAACTTGTGTTTGAAGGCTCCACCAAGGTTAGAAGTGTTGATACAAGTTACCATTTTCTTTCTACCTATAACAATTGATTCTTGGTTGGAGATTCCATGATCAGAAGATTAGCTACTGCCACTTTGCTTTTCTTTTTATTTTTAGAATGTTTTCTTCCTTGGTTGTTGCTTCTTTCAATTGTTGCTTATCCGTGCTTCCTGATTTTAATATTTTGTGTGTTTTTATGAATTGCTACTCGTCTACTTGATAATCCTCTCCCGTTTGATAATTTTGACTAGTTATTTATAGGCAAACACTGACTTAAAACTCTAAACCTAATCTGTGTTTTAAATAGAGTCTATTTCAATTAAGGAAAGCTACTAAACTGAATAAAGGCTGGATTACGGTCATGTGGCGGATTGGCCATGCCAATTCACCCCAGCCGTGGGCCTGTGGCGAATCATGCATGTCGATTTGAAAAACTTTGGGTTGTGCCTACTTGTCTTGGATTCCAGACCATTTTTGACTCTTAAAATCATTCCAGACTTATTTAAACATTCATGCTTGATCTAATTTCCTTTTAATTAGGGTCAAATTGGATTAGGTCCAAAATTTAGGGTCTACAGTTTGCCCCCTGCTTGAACGATCTAGAATTTATTTAGATAGTGAAAAGTAACTTGATTTTTACTTGACTTTGGATAAGAATGGGTTCTCAACCAGAGGTTGATTGGGTTCAGGACCTGAGATGTGATTTGATTTGGGTTCTAGATCCAAGACTGGATTTGAGTTCTCATCCCGAGACTAGATTTTGGGTTCTCAACCCAAGACTGGATTATTTGGATTCTCAACCCAAAACTGAATCTAGGTTGTCGGCCCTATACTAGATTTGGATTCTTGACCCGAGACTGGATTTGGATTTTTGACTCGAGACTAGATTGGGTTCTGTACTAAAAAATGAATCTTAGATTCTCGATCCGAAACTAAATTTTGGATTCTCAACCCAAAGCTAGATTTTAGATTCTCAATCCAAAACTGGGTAAAACTGAATTTGGGTTCTCAACCTAAGGCTATATTTGGGTTCTCGACCCGATACTAGATTTGGATTCTTGATCCAAGATTGAATTTGGGTTCTTGAACTAAAATTGAATTTTGGGTTCTTGACCCGAAACTAAATTTTGGGTTCTCGACCAGAAATTGAATTTGGGTTCTCGACCCAAGACTGGATTCAATTGACCTTTATCAGTTGAGGGTTTTGACTTTATTCTAGACATCAACTTTATGTCTTCTTTCTTCACAGTGAATCTTTAAACATCGGGTCTTCACCCTGGATCTTCATTCTTTAGACATCGGGCTTTCACCCTTCAAAATAGATGAACTGATCTTTTTGTCTTTTACACCTTCATTCGTTTGAGAGTTCTAATTTTCTTCTTGTGTTATTCTTTTTGTTCTTCCTTTTGTTAAGTAATTCAGCTATTTTTTAGCTAGTCCTCATATCCTCTCTTTGCCCCCCTGCATGGCAAAATATTGAAAGTGAGTCTAAAAAATATTTTGTATACGCATAAACTCAAAAATTGAAAAGTGAAAGTTTTGCCCCCTGTGTAGGCTCAAACCAATGATTTTTTTCCATACCGGCTCTGATTGATGTTTGTGTATTGTCTGGTTTCTTGCATAAGTATACATCTCTATTTTTGTAAAGTGACTGAATCTTTCTCAAGCAATGGGCATTTCAATCCCCCTGATTCTATATTTGTTTCATATTTGCTTCATAGAGTATTGTTGTTTATCTTGACAGAGGATAGGTTATATAAGAAAACAAAATGCAATGTGATATGCTCATGTATGCATGATATGCATGAATTATACTTATAGTTGTTTAATTGACTCACAAACCGAGATGGTAAACCAAAGCACTTTCATTGGTTCTTTGCAGATGTTTGTTCAGGTCTTGCATTGGAATGGCAGAATTCTTCATATATATGGCTTTTATTTTCCAAGATGAAATCATGAGTAGTTGGGGCCCCAGTAGGATAGTTAGAGATACATTCATTTCAAACTATGATTCAGCACGTTAGCTGGTAGTTTCTTCATAACCTTGCAAATAATCATTTATTATGCCCAATGTGTCCTTTGAGGTTTGATAATGCAACATACTTCCCTTAACTTGAAAACTTTGTATGACAAAAGTACATTTTTTTAAACCGTAAAATCATATTTTGGCTTTGTCAAATCAATGTCATTATACCTCAGGACTCGATTTTCCAAATTAACATATCTATAACATGACAACTCTAGTTACCGTACTAAACTAGAGAATCATTTCTATTTAAGAAAGAACTGTTGCACTTCAGATAGTCACATACATATTACTTGGTTAAAGGTCTCATCAAGTTTAAATATTGTTTATCTCATATGCATGCTTATCCGAACTATCTCCACTAATAGACTCTACCTACCAAAAGAGATCAATAGGTCTTTAATAGGCTTGAAAAGAGGTCTATAATGGACATGGTTTAAATGAAGGCCATCTTTGAGCTGGAGGTGATGCGACACTGCTGACAAACGTTCACACTAAAATCTTCTATTGGAGCTATAGGCAGCTGGAAATAATCTTGCTAGACTCCATTTTTATTCTATCTCCTTGGAAAAAATATAGAACTAATTAAGACAATCTTCATCTTTTCATTTGGCTTTTGCACAAACTCAAGTTTTTTTGTATTTTTTATTTCTTTGTTGTTGTTTGGTCCTAGCTCCAAAAGAATTATCTTACTTGCACCATCTATACTTCTGACTTTGGATGGGTGGAGTAGAGTGAGTCTACTTCAGTGAGGATAAATACTTCGTTGTCCTGATGTCATTCTGTGATTTTAGGTATAGTTCAGATGACCTTCAACTATCCCTATAGTCTTGGCTATACATCCTTTTCATTAATCTTCTTTCTCTTTAGTAACTCAATGATCATCATACTTGTCATGAGTCTCACAACAACTCAAGGTAGGTTATTGGATTTACAAGCCAATTAAAAGCAAGCTAAAATCTTATGAAGGGTCAAAGGGACAACTAGGGATTGATATTTAATTGGGTGGATATTAGTTATTGGATAACTAAATAATACCTAGATCATCTCTCCCTTAAATAAGCAGAGTTCAATTTTACCTCAAAAGTTTATCGAAGCATGTTCTAAGATAGACTAGGACATAGACAAAGGTCATTATGTAGGAGCCCTCTCTAAGTAAGCATACAAACCTCAATACTATAAAATAATTCTCTTACCTAGTAAAGTCATTTAAATCACGATGCATAGATACACTAATTTATGAGCATCAAGATAGATTCGTCATCGGTTGAGCACCAAAATGAATAAAAACCATCAAAAATTTAATGAAAATAATTTATTCCAACAAACATAATTTAAAAAATATAATTATTTCAATTAAATATCAAAGAAAGCAAAATAGAAGAGCAACATTCAAGATAAGGGAAGTTCATCAAGTTGAGCTTCTTCTCTCTTCACATCTTGAATACTCTCATCTTGAAAAGAGGATAAGATAAAATCTTCCTCCAATCCTCTTCCTACCATGAAAGTTGTTGGTGGAGTTACTCTTCCAAATTTAGGCAAAGGAATGCTCTTAGTATTGGGCTTATCAGGCTCAGATAACTTTTCACTGTCAATCAAATCTTAGATCTCGTGTCTTAAACGAGCACATTTATCTATCTCATACCCTTGCATTTGATGAAATTGACAGAAGACCTTGGCATTGCAGTTTGATGGTAGAGAATCATGTAGCGGTCGAGGAGCTAACGGTTGTAGTAACCCCTTCTTTTGTAGCTTATTGAAAATCCAAGACAGAGATTTTTCCAACTATAAAAATTGTGCTCTATTTTCTTGACTAGTTGTGTAATACCCCAATTTTGGTGTACATTGGAATAGTAGTTGTGAGAAGATATGTTGGTGAAATGTGTAAAGAAAATATTATAAGAGATAGATGTATATGGACGATGATATGTATATATGGTATTTGAAAAATATGGGAAATATAAATACAATATATAAGAGATATACATATAGCAATATTTACATCACATATATATGATGTATATATTGGTGTAGGAAAAGTAAGTTGTAAATAATAATAATAATAATAATAATAATAATAATAATAATAATAATAATAATAATAACAACAACAACAAGAGAAAAAGAAGAAAAGGAAGTCAAAGGGAATGACAAGTGTGTGGTGGAGAATTTTTAAGGGATTTAATTATATTATTATTATTATATATATATATACATAAGATAAGATTGAAAAAGGAAGAAAATATCTTCTTTCTTTCTTTCTTTCTTCTTCTTCTTCTTCTTGAACGAGAGAGAGAGAGAGAGAGAGAGAGAGAGAGAGAGAGAGAGATGTGATTTTGTTGGCATATACATCAAATTCTTAAGGGCTTTAAGAGAATTGAAGGTGGATATTGAAGATTTGGCAAAGAATTCAAGTAAGTGTTCATTTCTTTGTGTTGATTTCTATTGATTGTGTTTATATTTGATATGGTTAGTGTGTAAAGATGATGATAATATGGTTATTTGTGAGGATGATGATGGATTGTTGAAATTGTTTAGTAAGGGTTTAATATAAATGAGTTGGGGAAATTGAGTAATTGATATATGGATGATGTATATAATGATTATTATTATGATATGTTGAAGTTATATAAGTGTTAAATTAATAGGTAATTTATGTGTATTTAAACCAAGATGTTGATTAAGGGTGTTGTAGTATGGATTTTGGAGTGTTTGTGTTTTCATGGATGAGAGTTCGGAATGTATAATTCTTGCTTGACACGGCCAATGACACGGCCATGTCGTTGGGCGTGTCAACGGTACTGCATTTGACGTTTGTGACACGACCATTAACACGGCCATGTTACTGAGCGTGTCATAGCTACTGAGAGATAAAGTAATTGACACATCCATGAACACACCCGTGTTGTTGGGCGTGTCAATGTTTCTGTGAGGCAGAATGAGTGATACATCCAGTGACATGCCCGTGTTACTGAGCGTGTCAAAGCTTCTGTGCTGTTGGTTTAGAGCACGATCAGGGACACGCTCGTGTTGTTGAACGTGTCATGTGTAGAGTTTGCCCTAGTTGGTTCATATCTATATTATCTAATGTGTATCTCTGAGTGAGTATGTATGATCTCTTTTTGATTAGGTTTTGAAGAGATTGGGTTGCCCTAATCCAAGTGTTGGAGGATTCTTAGAAGAGGAGTTTAGATTGGTGTGAGTTTCTCTTGAGGTAAGTACAAAACCTTTATGATTGTATGTATTTGCATGACTATGGGACTTAACACATTTGATTGGAAAATGTGTTAAGTTATTTATTATATTGTTGTTATGTGAGAAATGTGTTATGATGTGTATTATGTGTACTATGTGGAATGTATGTTGAAGATTTTAAATATATGAATAATGTAATTTACTATGTATATTTCGATGATGAAATATGAAACTATTATGAATGGATATAAAGGCGAAATGTGAAAGATATGATGATCATTCAAATTATATGTACAATGCAATTGGTTATGTATACCCTAATGATGAGATGTGAAGCCATTGTTGTTGGCTATAATGATGCAAATGAAATAATTGGGGCATGTTTGCCTAGATGATTATGAAGAAATGAGAATGGAATTGATAATGAAATAATAAATGTATTGTGTGCCTAATGTGTTATTCACTTTTCAGAGTTTTGTTGTTGGTGGCATGCCTAATAGTAACAATCTCTTGAAGCTGGGTTGGGCTTGATCCTTGAAGCCAAGTTGGGTTGAAGTTTAGCATGCTTAACTCCCCTTGAAGCTTGGTTTTGTCTAGTCCTTGAAGCCTAGTTGAGATGTTACAAACCCTTGAAGCTAGGATGGGTTTGGTCCTTGAAGCCAAATTGGGTTTATGCTTAGCATGCTTCACTCCCCTTGAAGTTTGGTTGGGCCTAATCCTTGAAGCTTAGTTGGAATAATGATAAATGTGATAATTAAACCAAAACATTAACTCTGAAAGTTGAATGGCATATTAGTTTCTTTTGGGCCCATGCTTGTCTTTGCTTAAAGGTGAATTATGAATGATGAATTAATTGAATAATATAATGATATGTAATGTTATGAAGTATGATATGATTACAATACATAGGTAAATTATTGAAAAGAAATGTGGCCTGAGAAGCTATGCTGAATGATGAGATTATGAATGTTCTAATAAGTCATGGAATTATGGTTTGTGTTATTAATATATATGTATATAATTATGAGATTAGTAGAAATATATGAAAAGTGTAATTGAAAATGGAAAACATGATAAGAAAATAATGATACATGAAGTTAATATATGAGTATGATTTTCTGTAAAGTATGTTTATAATATTTATTTGTACTACTAAGCTTTCGAGCTTAGCGCGGTTGTTTAAATCGAGCAGGTGAGTAGGTGGTTGATCTGGAAGTCAAATCGTTATGCCACGAGAAGGGTAAGAGTATTTTGAGACCAACTAGAAGGTGGTGCATGCATGTACAATTTAATTATGTTGTATTTTGATAAATATGTATTCGTATGTATAAATGAATTTTGGTAAAGACAATATAATTATATATATGTAATATCATCAAAAGTATAATGATTTTGTAAATGTTCTTTAAATAAAATGCATTATTGTTTGAAACTAAAGTAAAGGTTTTTAATCTGAAATGAAAAGTGACATTCTTATACTTTATATACGTACTGCATGTATACAAGGTATATGTATAGTACTTATATAGAGTATGGGGGTGTTACAATTATTTTGGTATCAGAGCTCAGGTTTGAGATTCTCAGCCTAAGTAGATTTAAAAAAAAATTTGAAAAGTGAAATTTGTGATACATGCATATGCATTAACACCTAGGTTGGTCTCGGATGTGGCATTATGTGATTTGTAGTATATCTGAATTATATGAGATGGATGATAGTGTGTGAATGAGGTTTTGCATGAAAATAAAATTAGAAAAACAAATGATATGGGGAAATTTGTATAAGTTTAATTGATAAACTAAAGAATGGGAGTTTACTTAAGTAAAGCAAATTTCGAAATTTTTGGTTAGTAGAGTGTGCTTGTGAAATAGATTATAAAGAAATGAATAGGAGAATAATGTTGGAAATGAGTTAAAAAAAATTAAATTAAGATTTAATTAAGTACTCTTTTCTCTAAAATTTGGATCTCTTTATTATTTGGATTGCTAGAAAGAGAAAATATTGTTTGATTGTTAAAAAGGATAGATATAATATTAAATTGAAGAAAGTATGGTGGACTATTAAGTGAGTTGATCGGTATGGACAAAGTGTGACAATTTAAGGTTTGGGTATGCAAAGTTAACGTTTTTAAAACAAGGGATGGTGTTGGTTAACGTAAGGAGATATAATGGTGTTGTTTGTATTGTTGTTTTAATGCAAACATTGTGATTTTTTTTAATGTTAGAAATGTGATATGCAAGTGTTGTTAAAGCTCATGTTAATGGTAGTAATATGTGAAATTTGGATTTTTGAAATGAGCTTTAATAATTGTGAAAATGAGATGTTTTGATATTACATGATGGTATATATATATATATTGTTTTAAAGTTGATATTAAGAAAACGAGATTAGTAATTTGAAGTTTAGGTAAAGTAGCAAGTTGAGAGTTTAGATTTTTAATAGAATTTTGATGAGGATTATTTAGATATTGATAGTTTAATGTATATTAAACATATGAGCTATGTGGAATGAATATTATTGCACATGAAAGTATTATGAAGTGGGTAATGTGATTGATAATACGGAAATTTATTTTGAAATAAAAGAAAAATGAGTTTCTTTAAGTAATTTGACTGGAAATGATGAAAATGGATATGAAGGGTATACTAAATGCTTTTAAAAACAAATGTGAGAGAGATGTCACATTAGAAATGTGACTAAGATTTATGTGAAGTGTTATTATGGTTAGAGTGTATATATTTGTTGAGTTGATGAATAACTTAAGTCATGTTAAAAGAATGAGAATGATAATGTTCAATGAAAAGTAATAAACATTAAATTTGTGTAGATTATATGCAAAAGAGAAATTAAATAAAATTGCATGATTATGTGTATACATGTATAGGATATGTGAGATGAGTTTTTCGATATGAATGTAATTGTATTATGTAAGAAATGTGGAAAGTAAGTCACATTATGAATGTGACCTATGAATGTGTATGTGGTAGAAAAAAAATTTTTATTGTATGTTTATTATTTTATACAATTACATGTCTAATGGTATTGAGAATGATATTGCATGTATTAGCGGACCTAAGAGAGATTAGGTCTTGACCTGCGCAGAGCTAGACTATGTGACGAAATTGAGAGTGAGAATGGACTCGAGTAATATTGGACCGTGAAATTTTTATTGTAATCACTGAACTTGATGATCATATAATGTTTTGAGTCCCAAAGTATCTACATGTGGAAAGGTTCTATGTATATGTGTATAATAAGAGATTGTAAGGAAAAAGGAGAAGTATAATGTATGAAAATTTTTAGAAGAGATAGATTAGAAATGGAGTAACAAATGGAAATTGTGTAAAATTTGCTTATGATCGAATATGTATACGTAAGAGATGTTAATGGTAATATTGTTGAAACATGAGTTAGACTAATAATGATCATATAATCGAGTGTAAATTGTTTTGAAACGGAGTTGAAATGTGTTAACTCTTGGTGTAGCAAAAGTTTAGAGAATGAATATGTAATCCTTGCGATACAAACTTAGCATTTTAATTGGAAATGTTAGAAGCAGAATAATAGAGGGACAATATTAATTTATAAGCCACAGACGTGACCAGTAATCTCCTATGACCATATGATTTGTTTAGTATATTTGGCCGGTTAGTTTTGTTATCCACAGATTTGGGTCTGAGATAACATGACTGTAGTATAGTTTTGGTGAGATTGATAATTATGTTTCTAGAAACATGGTCAAGAGTTATGATTGGTAAAGTTGTACCTTATCATTTTATGTTAGAAATTGTTTATAATTATAGAAAGTATGGAAGAAAAGAGAACTGTGAAAATGTTTTGAGTTATGGATAATGTGATAGAAAGGTAATTATTGTAAAAATAGTAATGGTATGAAATGTGAGGAGATGTTAAATGGGAGAAATTACAAAATGTGATTTAAAGTTATACTGAATATGTTTATAGTATAAAATGAATAAGTGGATGGACTTAAGGTTTAAGTGAGTGAACTATGGGTAATAAATATGGTATGAGATAATCATGAGAATTTTGTGGAAATTGTACTAAGATAATTTGAAGTGATTTGTTATTAATAATCATAATTTCAAAAGGTTGAAAAATGGATCCGAAGAGATTAGAATTTGAATATAAGTTTGACCTAATGGAATTAGGTCATATATATTGTGAAATCTAATGATAAATTTAAATAAGTTAATTGTTGGCTTGAATCGAATAAGATTGAGACGTTAGTATATTGTAACAGATAGATCAATTGATCTAGATTTTGCTAAGATTGCAAATCATTATTGAGATTTAATATGTATAGTTGTACTAAGAGTATAAGATATAAGTGATAATGTATATGATGTAATATTCTGATAAATGAATGGACATGAATGAATTGAGTTATATCAGTTGTAAATGATGATAAAAGGGAAAAGGTTGATTACCTGTAAAGTAAGTTTAAAGGCATTGTATTAATATTTATGTTAAGTGAGAAGCATGTTAAAGAAGGAATTAAACGTATGAAAAATAAGAATATTGTTATAAATTAAGATTTGATAAATGTCTATTTTGAAAGTGATTGTAGTGATGGGATAATCAATATTAAGATATAAATCAATGATTTTTAAGGTTAAAGTTAAGAGAGTATTTATAAAGAGATGAAGTGATAAAATATATTGAATGTAATAAATGGACGACGTATATGTATATTATAAGATGATCTGATTCTTGTATAAAGATAAATTAATTGGGAATGTAATGAGTTATTTTAAATGCTTGGTTAAGAAAGTAATAAGATATATAAATATATAATGATGAGTTATGAAATTTAGAGAAGATGATTGACTCTAAGGGGGAGAGTAGAAGTTATGTGATTTGATGACATAATAACTTAATAATATGATTAACTTCATATGAAAGTTAAGATGGTATATTGTTAAGAATGGATTGTTACTGTACTGGATAATTTCGAGGATGAAATTATTTAAGGGGGAGAGAATTGTAATACCCCGATTTTGGTGTACATTGGAATAGTAGTTGTGAGAAGATATGTTGGCGAAATGTGTAAAGAAAATATAATAAGAGATAGATGTATATGAAGGATGATATGTATATATGGTATTTGAAAAATATGGGAAATATAAATACAATATATAAGAGATATACATATAGCAACATATACATCACATATATATGATGTATATATTGGTGTAGGAAAAGTAAGTTGTAAATAATAATAATAATAATAATAATAATAATAATAATAATAATAATAATAATAATAATAATAATAATAAGAGAAAAAGAAGAAAAGGAAGTCAAAGGGAATGACAAGTGTGTGGTGGAGAATTTTTAAGGGATTTAATTATATTATATATATATATAAGATAAGATTGAAAAAGGAAGAAAATATCTTCTTTCTTTCTTTCTTTCTTCTTCTTCTTCTTCTTGAACGAGAGAGAGAGAGAGAGACAGATGTGATTTTGTTGGCATATACATCAAATTCTTAAGGGCTTTAAGAGAATTGAAGGTGGATATTGAAGATTTGGCAAAGAATTCAAGTAAGTGTTCATTTTTTGTGTTGATTTCTATTGATTGTGTTTATATTTGATATGGTTAATGTGTGAAGATGATGATAATATTGTTATTTGTGAGGATGATGATGGATTGTTGAAATTGTTCAGTAAGGGTTTAATATAAATGAGTTGGGGAAATTGAGTAATTGATATATGGATGATGTATATAATTATTATTATTATGATATGTTGAAGTTATATAAGTGTTAAATTAATAGGTAATTTATGTGTATTTAAACCAAGATGTTGATTAAGGGTGTTGTAGTATGGATTTTGGAGTGTTTGTGTTTTCATGGATGAGAGTTCAGAATGTATAATTCTTGCTTGACACGGCCAGTGACACGGCCATGTCGTTGGGCGTGTCAACGGTACTGCATTTGACGTTTGTGACATGACCATTAACACGGCCATGTTACTGAGCGTGTCATAGCTACTGAGAGATAAAGTAATTGACACAGCCATGAACACGCCCGTGTTGTTGGGCGTGTCATTGTTTCTGTGAGGCAGAATGAGTGATACGTCCAGTGACACGCCCGTGTTACTGAGCGTGTCAAAGCTTCTGTGTTGTTGGTTTAGAGTACGATCAGGGACACGCTCGTGTTGTTGAGCGTGTCATGTGTAGAGTTTGCCCTAGTTGGTTCGTATCTATATTATCTCATGTGTATCTCTGAGTGAGTGTGTATGATCACTTTTTGATTAGGTTTTGAAGAGATTGGGTTGCCCTAATCCAAGTGTTGGAGGATTCTTAGAAGAGGAGTTTAGATTGGTGTGAGTTTCTCTTGATGTAAGTACAAAACCTATATGATTGTATGTATTTGCATGACTATGGAACTTAACACATTTGATTGGAAAATGTGTTAAGTTATTTATTATATTGTTGTTGTGTGAGAAATGTGCTATGATGTGTATTATGTGTACTATGTGGAATGTATGTTGAAGATTCTAAATATATGAATAATGTAATTTGCTATGTATATTTCAATGATGAAATATGAAACTATTATAAATGGATATAAAGTTGAAATATGAAAGATATGATGATCATTCAAATTATATGTACAATGCAATTGATTATGTATACCCTAATGATGAGATGTGAAGCCATTGTTGTTGGCTATAATGATGCAAATGAAATAATTGGGGCATGTTTGCCTAGATGATTATGAAGAAATGAGAATGGAATTGATAATGAAATAATAAACGTATTGTGTGCCTAATGTGTTATTCACTTTTCAGAGTTTTGTTGTTGGTGGCATGCCTAATAGTAACAATCTCTTGAAGCTGGGTTGGGCTTGATCCTTGAAGCCAAGTTGGGTTGAAGTTTAGCATGCTTAACTCCCCTTGAAGCTTGGTTGGGTCTAGTCCTTGAAGCCTAGTTGAGATGTTACAAACCCTTGAAGCTAGGTTGGGTTTGGTCCTTGAAGCCAAATTGGGTTGATGCTTAGCATGCTTCGCTCCCCTTGAAGTTTGGTTGGGCCTAATCCTTGAAGCCTAGTTGGGATAATGATAAATGTGATAATTAAACCAAAACATTAACTCTGAAAGTTGAATGGCATATTAGTTTCTTTTGGGCCCATGCTTGTCTTTGCTTAAAGGTGAATTATGAATGATGAATTAATTGAATAATATAATGACATGTAATGTTATGAAGTATGTTATGATTACAATACATAGGTAAATTATTGAAAAGAAATGTGGCCTGAGAAGCTATGCTGAATGATGAGATTATGAATGTTCTAATAAGTCATGGAATTGTGGTTTGTGTTATTAATATATGTGTATATGTATATAATTATGAGATTAGTAGAAATATATGAAAAGTGTAATTGAAAATGGAAAACATGATAAGAAAATAATGATACATGAAGTTAATATATGAGTATGATTTTCTGTAATATATGTTTATAATATTTATTTGTACTACTAAGCTTTCGAGCTTAGCGCGGTTGTGTAAATCGTGCAGGTGAATAGGTGGTTGATCTGGAAGTCAAATCGTTATGCTACGAGAAGGGTAAGAGTATTTTGAGACCAACTAGAAGGTGGTGCATACATGTACAATTTAATTATGTTGTATTTTGATAAAAAAAAAGTATTCATATGTATAAATGAATTTTGGTAAAGACAATATAATTATATATATGTAATATCATCAAAAGTATAATGATTTTGTAAATGTTCTTTAAATAAAATGCATTATTGTTTGAAACTAAAGTAAAGGTTTTTAATCTGAAATGAACAGTGACATTCTTATACTTTATATACATACTGCATGTATACAAGGTATATGTATAGTACTTATATAGAGTATGGGGGTGTTACAAGTTGCATTAAAAATGACTTCCTTATGTGTAGTTTGATTGCCAGACTGATAATTTCATTTTGTAAAAAATGGTTCTTCTCTCTTTTTCACTCTTCTATTTGCAAGCTGTCTTGAAGAAGATCTTTGAAATCTCTGATAAGAGTGTGAGACATCCTTTTACGGAGGTTGGGAAAGACGCTTCTGACTATAATCCTAATCTAGTCTGACTCATTAGGCCTCCATTTGAGAAGTGCAGCCTTATTTCTATATCTCTTTACATAATTAACAAAACTTTCATTTTTATTTTTGCATGATAGTTTCCATCTCCATCAAGGTAACTTCCCCCTCAGCATTGTATCCATACTGCTGGATGAAGGTTTTGTATAGCATATTCCAATCTTTTTGGGTACTTTCTTCTTAGGTGTTGAACCAGTTTTTCACAATAGGATCCAATGAGAGCATGAAATACCTTAAAGTTTGAGCTTTAGTAGCTCTGGCAGACTGCATGACAGTGATATATTGCTTAATATGCAAGTGAGGATTTTCTATACCATTGTACCTAGCGAAGGAAGGCATCTTGAACTTATAAGGGACCTCCTCATCTTGTTTGAACAGTTTGTCTATTTTTGACATCTCATCAGCTTTCAGCTTCTTTTCAAATTTCTTCTCTAAATCAGCAATCAGTTTCTCAACATCTGAAGTTTCAGTCTTTTCCATAGTTGCTCTTTCCACAACCTTTGACTCTTTCTTCTTATCTTACAGATCTTGGAAGTATTGAGCTCAGTCATAATCATCATCAATAACCACTTTGTCATCATCGAATGCTACTTCGCCAACCTTAGCCTTTCCCTTGTCCTTCGGTTTCTTAGTGCTGATAAATGCCTCAGCAGTATTCCCCAAAAGCGCAGTCAATTGGCTCTTTATAGTTCAGCCATGGTCTCTTTCAGTTCTTCCATCTTGACATTGAGGGCATCATCTACCATCCTTTGAATCTGTTCAGGTTTCATTGCTCTTAGTCAGAAGCTGACCGAGTTGCTATTGGAGTCTACGTCACTGGGGTAGGTTGGATTGTTGTACGCTCTCTAACTGTTGTACTCCAAGTCTGTGAGTCAAAAAAGATCAATGATATTTAATGCAATATGTGTATGCATGTATGCATATATGCACAAGTAACAAGCAAACAAAGATAATTAGGATATTCCTTCCAACCTTATAACTTCCACATCGAATAACGAGTCTCTTTCCCTAGATATATGGTCAACAAAATATCAACATGGGATTTCTTATTTTTGCAAAAATTTCCTCGGACGATCTTAACCAATAGTTACATTCTCAAATATAGGAGTTAGTCCATGATAATTCTCATTAATTAGGCTTTAATCCATTGAATCTCAACTAAAATAGCTTTTATGCTATATTGGATTAAAATAAAATTCATATGATTATTATAAATAAATTTCCCATTTGAAAAAAGTAACTAATGATTCATGCCAAAAATAAGCCCATAATTAATTATTATTGGTAAATATTAGGCCTACAATTGATTTTTGGTATTTCATAATTGACTTAAATAATTTGTAAGCTCTTTTTAAGAAAAAAGTTGTAGTTTTAGATGAAGTAAAAGATAATTTGTTTCAAAACCCTTGGGCTCTTAAGTTTAGGCCATAAGATGAAAAAAAAATTTGACCTATCTTGAAAGATTTTCATGGTTAAAGACCTTCTTAAAAAATTTTAAAAATAGTTTTGATCTTTTGGATTTAAAGAAATGAGCCTCTTATATATATATATATATATTAAGCAAAAAGAAAAACAAAATTGATTAACTCAAAAGGTGGTACCAGCAATAGCCACAAGACTAGCCTGGACGTCTGGAGACACACCAATCAAGCAACCAATTCGTTATATATTATTTATATCTTATAAAAGGGATGCCCGTACATTCAGTGTTAATAAGCCCTTTTAAGACATTTGGCAAAGTTTGAAAGCTTTTATATTCAACTAATACATGCAACATTCTTCCCATTTGCGCAAGTTGATTGGCTATTTGATTCCCTTCTCTGTAAACATGAGTGATGCAAGAGCAAGTGGACTGCATAAGGCTAGATATATGGAATGCGTCTCTCTGATTAGAGTTTTGTGGTTGTTGGATAAGATTAAAAGCTTGCAAAGAGTCAGTCTCAATGTGTAGAGGGGAGTTCACAATCGCCATACCCCAATCGAAGCCATATTTAATGGCTCTTAGTTCTGCCTACAAAGAAGATGTAGCTTGTAATGGGAAAAAGCAAGCTGCTATGAATTGACCAATTGAATCTCGCAAAACAGCTCCCCCGGATGACATTATAGGTGTGAATGATGCATCGGTATTAATCTTGAAAGAATGGGAAGGAGGACGCAACCAATAGATAAGTGAAGGCTTGCACTGGAGAGAACCGAAGCCAGGCGGAAGAAGATCAGAAATAGAGTCCAAGTGCCGTTTAGCAAGCTTCCTATGAGAATTGATTAAACCCCAACAATGAATCAAGTGACTTACCTTGGATTGTATTGAAGAGATCAAGAAATCACCCTCTCCCTAAGTAAAATTACAGAGAGCTGTCCAGGTAATCCATATAATAATTTGAGGTATATACCGCCGCAACAAGCCAAGAGTGGTTTTTGGTTGTGTTATAATCCACCAACTCATAATTTCCTGGCGCAAAGATGCTTTGCTATTGTTATCCCGTAGTACATGACATCCAAAAAACCTCCAAATACCTTGTATAAATGGACACAAGTAAAAAACATGGTCGACTGAACCTTCAGCGGAATGGCAGAAAGGACAAATAGAAGGTCTAGAGAAACCCATCTTTTGAAGACAGTTGTGCAGAGGCAAAGCATTTAGAAGCAATCTCCAAGTCAGAAAAGATATCTTTAGCGGAAATGTGTGGTCCCATAACATGGAGAAAGACAAAGTTTTGCTTTTATGATCACGCACCAAATCATAAACCACAGAAAAATAAAGTTTAACTTCACTTACTCCAATGTCTCCATTGAGGAGATTGTTCGACTCAAGAAGCTCCAAAACTAAGGGTTGAATCTTGCATAAGCGTTTCCAGCTACATGAATCAATAATTTGATAACGCATGTCTCCTCTTCTTGCATATTTGCTGTGCATATACAAGGACCACAGAGATTTCCCATATTTATAAGCTAACCAAAGTTTGATCAAAAAAGCTTCTTGAATAGATAATAAAGATCGTAGACCCAGACCTCCTTCATCAGTTGGGTAACAAAGTTTTCTGTAGCTAACCCAATGATGCCGATCAAGACTTTGATTACTTCCCCAAAGAAAACAAGCCATTTTTGCTTCTAATATATTTATCACCTCAGTAGGAATCTTCATAGCTCCCAAAATATGAATGGGGAGGGAATTCAAAACATGTCTAATTAAAAGCAATCTTCCCCCATGAGACAGAAAACGTCTTGTCCACCCCATAAGCTTAGCATCAACTTTCTTCATTAAATCAGAGCAATAAGAAACACTGTTTATTCCTTGATAGATGGGGGCACCCAAATATGTGAAAGGAAGAGACTTTCTCTTAATAGCAAGGGATGACTCTAATCTGGAAATACTAGCAGAACTACATTTCTTTGAGACATATAATGAACATTTATCAAAATTTATTTGCTGCCCAGAAGCTGCTTGGTATCTCAAAAGAAAATCTTTGAAATTTTTGACACTAGTTTGGTCTCCTCTAATAAAAACCAGTAAGTCATCTGCGAAGGCCAAATGTGTAACTAGAGGACAATGCCGAGCAAGTTTATATGGCTGGATTTTTCCCAAAGAAATCAATTGTGATAATCCCTTTAAGAAACATTCAGATGCCAGAATAAAAAGAAAAGGTGATAAAGGATCACCCTGCTTTACACCACGCCCAGGTTTAAAGAAACCATAATTTTTTCCATTCACACAAACAGAAAATCTAGTAGATGAAAGATGAGCCATAATCAGAGAAACAATGGCAGTAGAAAAACCCAAACGAAGCAATACAGCTCTCAAAAAAGGCCAAGATACTCTGTCAAAGGCTTTCGCCATATCTAGCTTAATAGCTATATTATTAACTCTAGCCTTCCTATCAAGCTCATGGATCATCTCATTAGCTAGTAAAATTTGCGAATGAATCGATCTGCCCTTCATGAATCCTGCCTGCTCAGGAGATATAAGATCACCCAAAAAAGGAGTCAGTCGATCAGTAAGAATGCGGGTGCATACCTTATTAATAAAATTGGAAAGACAGATAGGTCTGAATTGGCTGAAGCACGAAGGATTGTCCACTTTAGGTAGTAAAATGATCTGTGAGCAACTGAAAGATTGCGGAATAGGAAGACCCAAGAAGAATTCTTTGACTGCGCTGCAAACATCCCATTTAATAATGTCCCAGCAATCCCTGTAAAACCGACCGTCAAAACCATCTGGACCCGGGGCACTAGACGGTTCAAGCTTCCACACAGCTTGTTTTATTTCAACATCAGACGGAATAGCACTCAACATACTATTTTGCTCATCCGAGACAATATTGGGAAGAAAGTCAAGCATAAAAGTGAAATCAATATCAGCATCAGCATTGGCCTTGAAAAGGTTTGAATAAAATTGGACAGCTTCCTCACCTATTTCCTGTTGTGTAGTTAGCCACTCACCATCCGAATCTTTAATAGTAGAGATGCTTTGAACATATATATACATATATATATATATATATATGACTCTTTGGACGTTATGCTATATTGATATTATTGAAGAAAAGCCTATTATATTTTGAAGAATTTATCACGAAATAATTCCAAAGGGCAGACTCCTATTTTTCATTTTGTTTACAATTTTAAACAACAAAAGTTGGGCAAAGCAAAAAAAAAAAAAATTGTATAAAAATATTTTTAAAAATATATGAGACATATATATATATATAATATTTTCTGTTAAATTAAAATGAATTGTTTTTAATTTTTTTATCAATATATAGAGTATTTTTTTTTTTGAAAAAAAGATTTCTTAAAAATTGACAAAATTGTTATTTTTCCCTTTTGTCCAACTAAAATTATTCTTATATATGTGAATATAAAAATAAATAAAATAAAACAAACACTGCTTAAAAATTAATATTGCAAATTTGCAGCTATCAAGAATGTAGTAAATCATACATGAAAAACAACTTCTACTTCTCAAGAAAGTTTTTTCTCTTATCCAACTTTTTTTTTTTTTGGCATTTGATCTAAGATTGTCATCAGCCTCGTGGCCAGCAGCAACTTTAAATTAATCAAATTTGTTGTGGTTTCTTGATTACTTGTATGTTTTTTTAAAATAATTTGTAGTTTGGTTAATAATTTCTCTAGATTTGATCATTTTAAAACTACCTCTAAGGGCTTTAACATTGCTCTTTCTATCGCTTTATTGACTTTTACTTTTTGAGCTTTCTAGAGTTTTAGGTTGTTGGTTTTTATAAAGTTCAAAAGAGTACTTTTGAAGATTTGGTTTGGCAAGAAATCTTCTAATTTTTGTCAATCCTCCTATTCAAGTTCTTTCAAGTTTTGAGTCATCCTTTTATTCAGAATGACTTTTTTTAGCCATTTTAAGTTAGTTTGTATGAAAACTAAATTATTTATATCTTTACAATACCATGTTTATTTTTTCTCGAGTCTTTTATGATTTATATGGTTGGAGAGAATTTTGGTTTTCATCCTCAATTTCATTAGAGTTTTTCATTGCTTCTTATCTATGACTATTTTTCAGGAACATTGATAGTCCTTAGTTTTAAGCACTTCAGCTCTCTTCCTAGCTATATCCAATGTTCTAGTGTTGCTAATTCTCTATAGAACATTTTATTTTATTATCTAGCCTGAGTTTTCATAATAGAAAGGTTTTCCTTAAGTTTGAAGATGTTTGATTGTGAAGTTTCTTTCTTTACTCTATATTTTTCATCATCTTTATGGTTCTATTCCTATAATGGAGGTTCTATTATATTTTGAAACTGTTTATTATTAATATATTTCTTTATTATTGGAAAAAGAAAAAAAAATACATGGTAGTAAAATCTTATCTCAAAAAGTTTCTAATTGAGACTTGGAAAAGAAAAATAAATAAAAATCAAATCCCAGATTTTGTGTTCTCGCTCTCTTAGTATTTTTTTTATTTCTTTCTTAACTATTCAAGATAAGATTTAGAAATAATTGAATTAACACTATTATCCAAGGCCACATAAACGTAACTCTCAAAGGCCATTTTACATTCATTGTGTCCCACAAAATTTGCACAGAAAAAGATAGACAAGTAGGTTTTTTATTCCGTTATATGCATGCTAATTCTTGATTTAATTGATTTTATATTTTTATATTATTATTATTATTGAATATTAATTTTTATAATTAATTTTTTACTGATAAAAATTAAATTTATTTTTAAATTAAAATAAACATATAAATTTCATTATCCACCATTTATATATTTAAAAATATTTTATCAATATTAATATAAAAACTTAAATATTAATAAATAAAAAGAAGAGATCAAATTAATATTTAAAAAATATATATATATATATTCAAGTCACAATACAATCATACTAATAAAACAAAAAAGGTCACTGTAGAAAAAAATTAGCCTATAGTTTGATGAAACGTGTCATTTCATTACAAGGCCTACGCTACATCGGGTGTCGTGTCATTGTCCAAATCCAACAATTTATATAATGCAGATCCAAACTCAAAAGCATCAACTAACATGAATTTAGCTTGTTTCTTTTCTTTTTTCTTTAATTAAATTTAATAGAAATTTTATTTCCTTTAATCGTAATTTTCCTTCGTTAATAGTCAATATTCCAATCCAAATTCAATTTCGCTTTGGATCTAATTAATAAGAAACTACATGAAATGTGGAAAGAGGATTTGAGAATTATAAGATTTTAAATCTTAATTATATATTCTTTTAGTATATTTTGATATTTTTATTTTTTATAAATATATATATTATTTCGAATTTTAAAATTTAATAAAGTTTAATTATATATGGATGTAAGTGTTTTATTTTTATTTTTGTGTCTGAAGTTTTATTTTTTTTTCTGCGAAGACAAGAGATTTAAATTTAAATTTTTTTATTAAAATTGAAAAATATAAACTTTCTAGTTATTTTGGATGAAATCTATAATTATTTGCATATATATATATATATGTATAAATTGAAAATTGTATATTATTATTTTCATTCTCTCTTAGGACTATCAATATTCATAGATGAATAGTTTAATTTAAGAAAATAATAAAAACAGTTTCACGCAAGTGTTTTAATATGGACAAAAAGATTGTGGAACACATAAATTAATAGATAAAATACTATTATAATTTAATTAAAAGTCTCACAAACCTCTAAATATATTTTTATAATCCTATCCAAATTCATTATGAAAGGACTATCAATATTCATAGATGAATAGTTTAATTTAAGAAAATAATAAAAACAGTTTCACGCAAGTGTTTTAATATGGACAAAAAGATTGTGGAACACATAAATTAATAGATAAAATACTATTATAATTTAATTAAAAGTCTCACAAACCTCTAAATATATTTTTATAATCCTATCCAAATTCATTATGAAAAGGTAATTTACAATATATATATATATATATATATATATATGGATAAAAGAGAAAAAGAAAAGCACATTTTGTTTCCACTTTCTCTCGTCTTTTATTTCTCTCATAAAATAAGTACATGTTTGAAGCTTATCCACTCAGGCATACACGTGGCTTTCGGACGAAAATAGTGATCAATTTATAATAATACTACTTCTGGCCTATGCGATATTTTATCATATGATAATTATTATAATTTAATAAATAATTTTTCAATTTATCATATATTTTATATGTTTTGTATGTGTTATATAATTATAATATAATTGAATTTTTTTTACAAATCTACATATTTAATTTGAGTGGCAAATTAAGTTCTTATTCATTTTTTTTTTACATTATTAGATAAAATTTGGAGAGTTTGTAAAGTTATACAATTGTACGTGACATTATAAATAATTACATTGTTGTATAAAATTTGAAGAGTTTGTAAGTTTCATACATTGTAAATAATACTTATTATTAGCAAAGAATGAAAAAATCTTTATATTTTTATGTTGACTATAGATTATGATAGGAGTAATTAGTGAAACAATTTATGAAGTAACTTAGAGGAAAAAAATATTTTTATAAAAACAAGCCTAATTTAATATTATTTATTTGTTAATAATCACCCTTTTATGTTATATTACGAACATAATTTTTATAGCTTTTGTGTTAGCAAAATTTTGTGTTTTTACAACGTAAAAAATAGGAATTAACCTATGAACAGAAAATTTAAGAAGAATGATAACATGAATAATTATATAAGACACAAAAATTTACGTGATTCAATAATTTACTTATGTTCACGGGAGGTTTTTTATTTTATTTCTTAGAGAGAAAACACAACTTATGTTTTTTTTTTCTTTTCTCATAATATATTATATTTACCATTACATAGGTTGCTCTATATATAGTATTTAATTTATCTTAGATATACAAAAAAACTCTTTTCCTATTATAATCTTTTTTTCATATTCAAATGTTATTATAAAATAGATAATCATCTTCTTTATTGAAATTATTAGTATAAAACCGATTTTAATTATAAACTATTATTTAACAATCTCTATCTTGACGAATAATTATCTTCTTTACAAGGCTCGCTCAACCTTAAAAATCTGTACTTCCATCTAGAGTTTCAATGTCTTCACAAATTTTCAGTTTGTGACTTAGAGCAAGTCTAAACAATAATTAAACTACTCTAATGGTAGTATCTTTGTTAACATATATGCTGCATTTTTCTTTATGTGTACCTTCATCAAAAAAATCTCACTTGAAGAAACTAACTCTCTGATTTTGCAATATCTCACATCAATATGCTTTGTTTTAGCATGGTACACTTGATTTTTGGATAACTCTGTACACTTTGACTATCGCAGTATATACCAAGAGCTTATTGCTTTAACCCTAATTCTGAGACAAGTCCTTTCAACCACTGTAACATCCCAATTTTTAGTGTACATTGGAGTAATCAATATGAACAATTAAGTAAATATGATTGGATGAAAGAAATATAAGACGCACACGTAATAAATATGGGATATATATCTACGATATATTTGAAGTATATATACATTAAATATATAAGACATATACATATATATATAATATATACAATATATATGCAAAGTATATATTTGTCATATATATATCTAATTATTGTTGGGAAAGATAATAATAATAATAATAATAATAATAATAATAATAATAATAATATAAAAGGTAATGAATAAAATAAATTAAAAATAAAAATAATTTTGGATAGTGGAAGATGATGAAACTTTAGATATTTATTAAATATTAATTAGTAATAATAATAATTAAAATTAAAATTAAAGAAAAATGGAAAGTCAAAAGAAGAGATAAACATCATAATATTTTATTATATTTTAATTAATTAATAAATTATTAATTAAATATATATGTGGCTAGGAAGAAGAGATGGGAAAATATTTCTTCTCTTCTTCTTCTTCTTGCCTTGAACGTGCAAGGGCTTTTTATTAAAATATGGGAGAATGTCTCATATTTTATCAAAATAAGAGCCAAAATATAAATGAAAATTTTGAGTTTTGTTTGTATATTTTTTTATAATATTTTTGGCCAAATCAAAACTTAAAATTTCTGTTTGGCCAATTTTCTTTTATACCTTTGGCCATGCATAAAATTTTTTAATATAGCTTAACCGAAACTTAATAAAATAATAATAATAATTTAAATATTAATATTATTATTAATAAAATTAATTATAATTATAATTAAAAAATAATTATAATTAATAATTATATAATTGCTAATAATTAATAACAACAATAATTAACAATTACAGTGGACTCAAATAATTAATAATTTTATTTGGATCCAAAAATAATTAATAATAATATATTTATAATTAATAATTATATAACTAATAATAAACATAATTAATAATAACAATAACAATAATTAACAATTACATTAGACTTAAGTAATTAACAGTTTTATTTAAGCTTAAAGATAGTTAATAACTACGTTATTATTAATTATTAGTAATTATATAATTACTAATTATAATTATATTATAATTATTTTTATTATTAATAATATTATTATTTAAATTATCATTTTTTTATTACAATAATTTTTAAAATAAAATTTTGGCCAAACCGAAGTTTCGGTTTGGCCATGTTAAAAAATTTTGTGTATGGCCAAAAGTATAAGAAAAAAAATTGGCCAAAGTGAAACTTTGAGTTTCGATTTGGCAAAAATATTAAAAAAAATACAAACTGAAAGTTTAAAGTTTCAGTTTATGTTTTGACTCTCATATTTGAGCAAATGTGGGAGAAAGTACCATAATTTGATAAAATATGGGACTTTCTCCCATATTTTAGTAAAAAGCCCAATGGACATCATAGGAAAGGATGAAGAGCATTTTAGTTTATTTTATACATCAACTTTTATAAAGATTCCAAGAGGATTTAAGGAGATTTTGAAAGTTTATTGAGAATTCAAGTAAGTACTATTTCTTAAGCTTATTTTTAATTAATTTTAAGAATATGTTTGAATTAGTTAGACAGAGAAAATTGTGGCAAGTTAAGAAAAATTATAGTTATGATATGGTTGGGATATATATGTGTTAGTTTGATGAACAATTCATGGAAATGAACTTAAATAATAAATTTAGGGTTATGGGATCATTATGTGTGAATAGAGGTTTGATATAGATGAATATAATTCTTATAATAGATTGATTTAATGTTGTTTTGATATATATATATATATATAATGATTTATGGTTAGAATTTGATTATGGGCAAATTTACATAAAGTTGATAAATTTAGGGTCATGCAAAAAATTAGAGTTTTGGTATGAATGCTTATAATTGTTGAAATGGAATAATTTATTGTTGTTATAGTATATATATAATGATTTTATGGTTGAAAATTTAATATGATTAAGTTTGGATGAAGTTAGGGCTTATAGCAGCAATATGTGAAAATAGGGTTTGTAAAGGAGATGCTTATAATAATTAAATTGAATTATTTTAGTGTTATTTTGAGATGTAGATAATGATTTTATGACTAAATGTTGAAAATGAGTAGGTTTCGTTGAAGTTTGAATGTAACACCCTTATACCCTATATACATATAATATATACACTCTGTATATATAAAATGCATATATAGAATATAAGATTGTCATCATTCTTGACATTTATAAATTTTTTCATAAATATAAGAAAATATTAATAACCTTAAAATATACTTTGACAAGTAATTAAATATAAATATAGATAGTTTAAATAATGAAAATACTAATATTAAAGGAAAATCTTAGGAAAAAATTCGCTAGAATTTTATATGTATTAGGAACGTTCCCAAGATTTCAGACAAACACAGCTTGTCAAAAGAATTACATGCCCAAATATTCAAATATCCATTACTCCATTGTTCTCTAATATTTCTCAAAATCACTCTAACATATATATACATATGTAGGATTATATTCAAAATATTTACAAAACGCAACCAAAAACTTTATAATTTACAACACTTTCAAATATGCAAAGATAATGTATATAATTAAAACAAGTTTCACAAAGTAAATATTTACATGCTTACAACTGGCTCTGATCCCGTGGCGACCTATCAAAACATCTAGAAAAATCTAGAAAGCCTAAACCTCCTCAGGTCTAGCAGGGCTCTCAATGCCAACCCTGTTACCTACGCGATAAATAAATCGCACTAAGCTTCTGCCTAGTTGTACATGCTTTGATAAATAAATCGCGCTAAGCTTCTACCTAGTTGTACATACTTTGATAGGTAATAATTAAAAGAATACAAAGCAAATTGCTTTACTTTTGAAATTTACAATTTAGCATACAATCTTATATTAACTCTTAAGAATTTTTCATGTTAAACCATCACAGATCAAATTCATATGCATTAGGCTTAAATGATCCTATATAATATTCAAGTTTCAGAAAAATTATTTTGGACCATTTTGACATCCAATGTCTAGCATGAAGACAAATAATAATAATGTCCAACGTTTAGCCTGAAAGAAATATATATAACGGTGAATCCCATCGCCTAGCCCGAAGGCAAAATATGTAACAGTAATGCCCAACGTCTAGCCAGAAGGCAAAATATGTAACAGTGAAACTCCAAAGTCTAGCCACAAGAAAAATTATGGGTATGTCACATTATATCACCAAATCCAATAATATGGAACATGATAGTACATAAGATAACATACATTTCATACACATTTCCATCATTTGCATACATTAGCAATTAAGCCCCTTTCCATTCTTTTAACACTCTTTCCTTTAATTTATCATATTTCCATAATTTTGACCATAGGATCACACGATGTGCCACTTATACAATGTGGCTACATTATGCGCTCAAAGTGACATTATTAGTTCCCTTTCATCAACTTATTTAAAAATTCTATTAACCATTTTAGAATGGTTTAATTATTTATACATCATGCATTTCATGCCTTTAAACACACTTCTATCCACTTCCCATGTGAATTCTCACAATTAAAGTAGCATAGCCACATCTTCTAAACACAATGTAACATGTCAAATGCAATGCATTACAAACCAATTCTATCAAAATATATACTAATCTTGGTTTATACAACTCTCAAGCTAAAAAGCACTCCTTCCACACCACTTCCTCAATATGTCCTTCACAACTAAGGTTGAACAATTACAATATACTCAATACCTATTCTAAATGTGTATGTATATAATACATTAAAATCACATTTTAAATTATTTCAACCATTGAATACTAATTAAATAACACTCCCGGCAATTTTCAAACTTTTGCCCTAAATCTCTTTAATTTTGAAACTTCATTTTAACCCAATTCAAATTGCATTTTAAGTTTATTTCTATCATTAAAAGCATATTACAACATAATATAAACAATTTAATCTAACTAACAACAGTTCTTTATCAAGGTTCCACCAAAACCTTAAATTACCTACTAACCAATCCAAACTTCTATCTAACATAAACAAATCAATCATCCAACCATAGAATCATTGTCTCCTTATCAAAGTAACATCGTACAAATCCATTTAAACAATTATATCATACTCCATCAAAATTTAATTTTCCACACATTCACAATTCAAGAAAACTACCCAAAATTCCAAGAAAGCTTACCTTTTCTTTAAGCTTTCACTAAAATCCTCTTAATTCTCTTGAAAATCTTGATGAATTGAAGAAGAAAAATCTCCCCTTATAACCATGGAGGAATTCAGCCTTCTAGAAGAAGAGAGGGGGAAGATGAGAAATGTGATATTTTAATTTTCTATCATCTTTAAACTCTAACCTTATATATATAATTAATTAATTAATTATTTGTTTCTTTTTTAAAAAATCCAAATTTCTATTTTACATTAGAAATTATTTTAATTTTAAATTATTTAATTAATTTCTATTATTATTATTTTTAAACTTTTTTACTTTTTAAGTTTTACTATTTTGCCCCTGTTCACTATTCATATTTTGACTTTTTCTTTTTACCACTTGACTTTATATGTTATGTATACTTGGTATATATCTTACATATATATATTTATATATTCTCCGTCTTCCAACACCATAATTAATTTTCTACATTATTTATTTAATTTTAATTTTTTATGTAATTCAATCTTAGTAAATGTAAGGATGTTACGTTGAATGAATTAGTAAGGATAATTAATGTTTTGGTAAGATTTTGGTTAGAATGGAGTAATAGGAATTAATTGATTAAAGTAAATTGAAATGGAATTCTAATGCTCTATTTAAACTTAAAATGTGGTTTAGGATTGGATGGAGTAGATTTCCAAAATTAAAGAAGTGAAGGGCAATTTGAGAAATGAAGGTTGGAGATTGAGATTGATTTAAAATTAGCCAGATTTAAGGTTAGTACATACTTTAATCACATTTAATTTAATTGCTTATGCATGGTATTATACATGTATGATTGAGTGTGTGGTTGAAATTAATATAAAAAATTGATATTGTTGTGTGCATTATAGAAATATTTTGGGAAAAGATAAAATATGATTAAAAATGTGAAAATGATGTACATTATGTAATTTGATTGGAAATGGTGGAAATGGATATGAAAAATATGGTAAATGCATTAAAAATGATGATGAATTTTGTAATATGTTTTATAAGATGGGAAAATTGAGAAAATGACATAAACAATATCATATGAATGAGAAATAATAGTATTCTATGAAAGGAGATAAATGTTAAAGTTATATAGAGGGTGTGTAAATATAAAAAAATTAAGTATAATTGTGTGATTGAAATTGTGATTGAACATATTTTGTATGAATACATTAGTGTATTTAATGGGTCAGCATTATGGAAGATGTAAAATGTTTAATTGTGTAATTGAAATGGTGATTGAAAATTTATGGAAGATATAAAATGTGATTTTGATAATGAGGTATGCACATTGTATGTTGTTCCTTGCAATGTGGTTTGTAATATCCCAAATAATATCCTAAAATTTTTGAAATAAATATTAATTGTTGTAAATTAATTAAATGATTAGTCTATGTATTTGATTAAGGAAAAAAGAAAAAGAGGAGATGTGTATATGATGTATATATGTCAATATATTCATTATATATAAGTTAATATCTTGATAAGGTTAAGTGATGTTTTAATTTTATTTATATTAATTAATGATAGTGGAACATGACATATTTGAGATTATTATTATATTAATTAATTGCTTGGTGGAGAGTGAATAAGAGACATGTGTTTGGTTAAAAGAGAAGTGTTTGGTTTGAGTTGTTGTTGACTATCATCTTCATCTTCTTCTTTCTTCTTTGGGTCGACCACCACCATCTTCATCAAAGGAAAGAGATTTTGTTCTTCCTAACTCAAGAAATTGAAGGATTTCAAGTGATCAAGTTGGAGTTTTAAGGATTTTTCTCCATATTTGGTAAGTTTCCAACTTGTTTCTTTAATTTCCTTTGAGAGTGTGTTTATGAGTTTGTTGGATGTTGATGTAGTTGTGTTTATGGTTCATTTTGGGTATGTTTGAAGTTCTTGTGTCTAGATAAATTTGAATTTGGGGTTGGATTGAAGAAGGAGGTTAAGTTTGGTGAAGAAAATAAGAGTTGTGGACTATGTATGTTTTGAGTTGTGAAATATGATTGTGATTGTGTTTGTTGCTTGTAATTGAGTTGTTTTGATATTTACATAAGTGTCATGTGGTATTATGATGGAATTGGTTGAGTTTGCATGGAGTTGAAAAGGTTATTGATAGATGATTTTTGGATGAGGCTTTATTGTGGCGATATCAGGTTTTTGGCCTGACATGCCCAGTAGCACGTCCATGCCTTTGGGCATGTCGATAGTTCTATTTTCAGTGTAGGTGAAACGACCAGTGACATGCCCATGTCACTGAACGTGTCACAGCTTCTGTGTTGTTGTATTATTGACACATGCAGTGACATGCCCATGTCACTGAGCATGTCATAACTACTGTGATATTGGAGGATTGACACGACCAGTGACATGCCCATGTCACTGAGCGTGTCATAGCTTCTGTGTTGTTGAAGTTTTTACACGTGCAGTGACACGCCCATGTTACTGAGCGTGTCAAAGCTTCTGTGTTGTGGGTTTAGGGCACGGTCATGAACACACCCGTGTTGTTTAGCGTGTCAAGTGTAGAGGTTGCCCTAGATAGTGCTTTTTCTTATTTCTTATGTGTATCACTAAGTGAGTATTTATAATCACCTTTGGTTTAGGCTTTGAAGAGAATTGAATTATCAATCCAAGTGTTGAGGGATATCTTGGAAGAGGAGATTAGAATTGGTGTTTGTTGCTCTTAGAGGTAAGTACAAACTTTGATTGATTGCATACATTTACATGACATTGGGACTTAACATATTTGGTTGGAAAAATGTGTTAAGTTACTTAATATATTGTTGATGAATGAGAAATATGTTATGATATGCATAATGTGAATTATGTTGATGTATTAAAGTAATGTGTTGTAATTGAAAAGAAATATGGAATAATGTGATGAGATATGTGAAAACATAATGTATTAAATTGATATTGATATAAAAGAGAAAAATGAGAAAAGTAGGAAAAAGATGATATAATAAGGCAATGTGCCTAGTTTGATCATGAGAAAGGATTTAAGAATGGAATTATGAAAGGAATGGATAATGAGAAATATGAATAAATTATGTGCCTAGTATATTATTCAATTTTTAGAGTTCTGGGTTTGGCGGCATGCCTATGAATGCCTACGGGCTAAACGCTGGGCTGGTGTAAAGACCGGGTCGTAAGCCTCAAAAATAAATCCTTGAAGCTAGACTGAGTGAAAAGACCAAGTCATAAGCTCAGATCTAGTTGGATTATCCTTGGATATATTACCTACGGGGCTAGACACAAGTTGTCATTGAGGACCAAAGCAGTAACTCTGAAATTTGAATAGCATATTAAAACCTTTTTGGGCCTGTTTTATTAGTTTTTGTCATAGAATTGTATCTTATTTATTATGATTATTATTGTTTTCTTCAGGTATTTTGGTAGTTTTAATATGTTTATTTAGTGATTTTATTAATTTTGGTAGTTTTAATTTATTCCAGTGTTTGTCATTTTTACCCTAATTTTTAGTGTGGTGTTTATGTATTTTTGGTTAATGTTTCATTTGATTCTTGTTTAAAGTTTGTTTCAAGTGTTTGTTTTAAGTTAATATGCAAAATATTTCCTTGGAAGAAAGAATAGAATGAAGCAGCAAGACACGGCCAAGCCACTGGCCGTGTCTCACCTTAAGGGCAAAACCAAGGAACCAAGAGAGGAAGGAAATTTTGGCAGAAGCTGACACTGGCAGGTGACACGGCCAAGCCACTGGCTATGTCACATGACACGGCCAAGCCACTGGCTATGTCACATGACACGGCCACAAGCTTGGCTGTGTCCCATACTTAGCCAAGGAAGAAGACCAAAGAAAGAAGAGCAAAGAACGAAGAGATCAGTAGGTGACACACTCAGGTGACACGACCAAGCCACTGGCCATGTCACATGACACGGCCAGGAGCTTGGCCGTGTCACAATCAATTCCACAGAAGCAAAGATGAAGGATTACACAGAAGCTAACACATCCAGGTGACACGGCCAAGCCACTGGCTGTGTCACATGACACGACCACCAGCTTGGCCGTGTCACTCCATAGGACTAAGGGAAGAAAGAAAATGCGGATTTTGAGCGAGGTTTCGTATAAATAAGAGGATTAGGGTTTTTGAAGGGGTACACAATTTATCAGCCGTCAAACATAAACTTTTGAGTTTCCATTTTTTTTCTTTGAGAATTTTGATTACACTTTGATGCAAACAGTCTAGATTAAATTTGTTTTAGCCATTGTAATATTCTTCTAGCAAAGATCTGAACAAGAGATTCTTCAGAAGCTAAAGAAAGTTTGTAATTTGGTTTTGTTCTCAAACTTTATCTCTTAAGTTTCATTGGAATTGTATTCATGAATTCTATTATGTCTAAATTAATTTCTTTGAATTTTAATGAGATGAATATGTTTGATAGCATTATTATGAACTAATTTGATCTAGTCTATGGTTTTTATGGATCTACTATGATTGTATGAAATGGTTATTTCCCTTAACTGAATTATTTCTTTAGCCTTAATTGAATGGATTACTGTTAATATATAATTGATTGGCCACCAATTATGTGTATGAGATATTAGATGAAGGATTGAGAAATGAAGTCTAATGCTGGAACAATTCAATTAGGGACTTAGGTGAATTAGAAATATAACCTAAGAAAAGGATCATTTCAATTGTAACAAGATTATTTGAAAGAGGTTTGAATGCGAGAGCTTATTTTCTTGATTCGATTAATTAAGTTGCTTGAAATCTGATCTTTGAAATTTAATTGGTTGAGAGGAATAGCCGTTCATACATATAAGTTAGTAGAGAAGTGCAAACCCTAGACCTTTCTATTAAGTGAATCAATATATCAGCTCAGTTTACTTTCATTGTTTTAAATTCCACTCGATCTGTCTTCATTAGTTGTTAGCAATTTAAATTTATTAATAATCTGTTATTTGCAATTTGATATCAATTAGCTTATCTAGCTTCCTTGTGAGACGACCTTGAGGTGTTCACCAAAATACTACAACAGCCTTGTATACTTGCGAGTGTAGTTCTAGTAGTGTTAATTAGAGCGCAACAAGTTTTTGGCGCCGTTGCCGGGGAAGCTAATTGGCGTAATTGTTTATTAGGCATAAATATTTTAAATTATTTTTTTTCATTGTTTTCATTTTATTTTATTTGTCTTTTGCTTTTAATAATTCCTTTTTTCCAGAAATTTTGTTTATGCAAGGCAGGAGATCACTCGGAGGAGAACTATACCCAGTTATTCCAGAAATTCAGAAAGTGAAAAGGAGCAGAGAAGAGTTTGAACTATATACCGGGTTTGATACAGAGGAGGACACTTCTGATTTTGAGTTGGATACTGCACAATCTACCAATATGGGAGAAGAAAGGTAAAGAACTATGAGGGATTTTACTAGACTGGTCATTGGAACTTCCACATCTTGTATAAGATTGACAGATGCAGCAAGAAATTATGAGTTGAAGAACATCCATTACAACATGCTGCCATCATTCTATGGAGTCCCAAATGAAGATCCTTTGAATTTTATCTAGGATTTCTACTCCACCCTCAACACTTTTCCATTAGGAGGACTAACAGAGGACCAGTTGAGGATGAGATGCTTTCCGTATACATTGAAGGATAGGGCAAAGAGCTGGCTTATAATGTTGCCTGAAAATTCTTTGACAACTTGGGAGCAAGTTTATAACAAGTTTATGGGAAAATTTTACTCACATCAAAAGACAGCTGAATTGAGAGGGAAAATAGCTACATTCTCTCAATTTGAAGGAGAGCCATTTCATGAGGCTTGGGACAGGTTTAAGATGTTATTGATCCAGTGTCCACATCATCACTACCCACTTCAACTTTTGAATCAGTTTTTCTACGATGGTCTAACCCAGCAATTTCAGAATATTGTTGATAACGCAGCTGGGGGAGCTATGGGAGAAAAGACAGCAGATGAAACTTATGAAATCTTTGAAATGTTGGGAGCTAATTCTCAACAGAAAAGTGTAAGAGGAAGAAGTAAAGGGGTGAACCAATTGGAAGCCAATAGTGAGATGGTCAATCAGATAGCTGAATTGACAAGGCAAGTGCAGATGCTGAACATGAAGAACAATACTTCTTCATCCACTCAAGAAGTGTGTGGAATTTGTGGAACCTTCGGGCATGGAGCAAATATATGCCCCTTTGCATATGAGTCTTATGGAAATGAGGCTGAGCAAGTCAATGCTATGAGGGGATATCAACCAAGGGCCCGAAATGATCCTTACTCAAATACTTACAATCCTGGTTGGCGGAATCATCCAAATTTTTCCTGGACAACAAATAATTCTCAACAACTTTTCCATTTGCTTCAGAGACAAAACCAACCGCAGGGTCAATCTTTAAATCAAGGGCAGCCTAAGAGAGAGAGTTTGGAGGATAGTTTACATGCCTTTATTCAAGTCAGTGCTAAGAATCAAGAGATGAATAACAAAAGGCTGGATTCATTAGAAGCATCTTTTAAGAAAGTGGAGACTCAAGTGGGACAACTTGCACAACAGATGCAGATTCAACAAAAAGGGAAATTTTCGAGTCAACCTGAGCAGGCACAATCAGTGACTGTTCTTAGAAGTGGCAAGGTAATAAACAATAATGTTGAAAATAATTCTGTGAATGCAGGTGATCAAGAGAACAAAAAGGAAGGAGAACCAGAGAACAAAGGTGCTGGAGAAAAATTAATGGAGAAATCCCCTTCAGCAGATTTACACAAGGCAAGTAATCCTTATCGGCCACCTATACCATTCCCCAGCAGGTTGAAGAATGATAAACAAGATAAGCAATTTTCAGACATCTTCAATATGCTATCTATTGTAAGTATTAACTTACCTTTACTTGAAGCAATAAAGAACATGTCGGCTTATGCCAAATTCTTCAAGGAATTGAACACCAAGAAAAAGAGGTATGAGCCAAATGAGAAGGTGATAGTATCAGAGGTAGCTAGTGCTGTTCTGTAACATAAACTACCTCCGAAGCTAAAGGATCCTGGTAGTTTCATAATTCAAATTACTATGGGTAATGGAAAGGGGACTGATGGCATGTGTGATTTAGGAGTTAGATTTAGGAGTTAGTGTAAATTTGATGCCTTATTCTGTGTATCTTGAATTAGAACTTGGGGAACTTAAACCTATCAAAATGGTGTTGCAATTAGCTGACAGATCTCTTAGATTCCCTAAAGGGGTTATAGAAGATGTGTTAGTAAAGGTTGCTGGGTTGATAGTGCCTGTGGATTTTATAGTTCTTGACATGGAAGGAAGTAACCCTACACCATCTGCACATACTATTCTACTGGGTAGGCCTTTTATGGCTACTACCAACACCATGATAGATGTTAAAAATGGTAAATTGTCGATGACTGTCTTGGGACAAACGGTTAAATTTTCTATTTTTAACACTTCTCCCATTCCTACAACTGCATTATATGAGGATTGCTCTTTAATTGATTGTATTGACGCAGTTGTTTAAGATATTTTCTTGCAGACAGGTTCCTCGGATAAATTGGAGCTGGCACTGACCTTAGATCATGGTTTGGATATTTTTGATTCAGAAATAGCCAGTTGCCTTGAGACATTAGAGAGTGCTGAAATAGAGGAACTTAAGGAGGACCCAGTATTTGAACTTCCCTCCATCCAAAAGGAAGAGAAGAATCCTTCACTTGAGTTAGAGCTGAAAGAGTTACCTAAAAAACTGAAATATGTGTTTTTAGGAGATCACAACACCTTACCTGTGATAATATCTAGCAAACTTAGTGAAAGGGAGGAGATGAGGTTGGTGAGTGAGCTAAAAAGATTGAAAAGAGCAATAGGATGGGGATTGAGTGACATCAAAGGTATTAGCTCTTCAATGTGCATGCATAGAATCACCTTAGAAGAGGGAGCTAAAACTGTGAGGGAGACCCAAAGGTGACTTAACCCAAACATGAGTGAAGTGGTTAAGAAGGAAGTGCTTAAATTGCTTGATGAAGGAGTGATATACCCAATAGCTAATAGTGAGTGGGTGAGCCCAGTACATGTAGTGCCTAAGAAATCAGGAATCACTGTGGTGAAAAATGAAAAGAATGAATTGGTTCCTACTAGGACTACTACTGGGTGGAGAATGTGTATTGATTATAGGAAGTTGAACAATGCCACAAAGAAAGATCATTTCCCTCTTCCTTTTATTGATCAGATGTTGGATAAACTTTCTGGACACTCACATTATTGTTTTTTGGATGGACTTTCAGGTTATTATCAGGTGCCGATATCATCAGAGGATCAATCCAAGACTACTTTTACTTGCCCTTTTGGGACTTATGCATTTCAGCGTATGCCCTTTGGCTTGTGCAATGCGCCTGCAACTTTTCAGAGATGCATGATGTCTGTCTTCACAGACATGATAGATGATTTTATTGAGGTATTTATGGATGACTTTTCTGTTTTCGGTGATTCTTTTGATAATTGCATCAATAAACTTGTTCTTGTGCTTGAGAGATGCATTGAATGTAACCACACTTTGAGTTGGGAAAAGAGTCATTTCATGGTTACTCAGGGCATTGTATTAGGCCATGTTGTGTCAAGTAAAGGGATTGAGGTGGATAAAGCTAAGGTAGAGTTGATTGCTAAGTTACCCCCACCTACCTCTGTTAAGGGAATAAGAAGTTTTCTAGGGCATGCAGGTTTTTACCAGAGGTTTATTAAAGATTTTTCTAAAATAAGCCAACCATTGTGTCATTTGCTTGGGAAAGATGTTCCATTTGAGTTTACTGCATAATGCATGCAAGCCTTTAATTCCCTTAAGGAAAAATTGACTAGTGCACCGGTGATTGTAGCTCCTGTTTGGTCTTTACCTTTTGAAATTATGTGTGATGCCTCTAATCATGCAGTAGGAGCTGTCCTAGGGCAAAGGGTTGAGAAATTTTTGAGAGTGATTTATTATGCTAGCTTGACCCTAAATAGTGCGCAAATGAATTACACAATAACTGAAAAGGAAATGTTAGCTGTTGTTTTTGCCTTAGATAAGTTTAGAGCATATTTAATTGGGTCGAAAATTATTGTGCATTCTGATCATGCAGCTCTAAAATATCTTTTGACAAAACAACATGCTAAACCTCGCTTAATTAGATGGGTGTTATTATTGCAAGAATTTGATTTCCAAATCAAAGATACTAAGGGAAGTGAAAATATTGTAGCTGATCATTTATCTAGATTACCTTTCTTTGGTGAAAATCTTACATCTGATAGCATTCATAAAAATCTAGAAGCATTTCCTGATGAGCAGTTGTTTGTGGTAATGAATGCACCTTGGTTTGCAGATATTGCTAACTATCTTGCTTGTGGTATTTTGTGTTCTAACATGTCATTTCAGGAAAAGAAAAGGTTTTTGCACATGAGTAAATTTTATTTTTGGGATGAACCTTACCTATTCCGGATATGCAAAGATGAGATAGTTCGCAGGTGTGTGTCTGAGGAAGAACAACTGAGTGTTCTTCAATTTTGTCATGACCTTCACTATGGTGGTCATTTTGGAGGGAGAAAGACTGCAGAAAAGGTGCTTCAAAGTGGTTTTTACTGGCCTACTCTATTCAAAGATGCTCAAGAATATTGTAAGCATTGTGACCGCTGTCAAAGAGTGGGTAACATTGGGAGGAGGAATGAAATGCCCCTTCAATCTTATATTGTTATTGAACTGTTTGATGTGTGGGGAATAGACTTCATGGGTCCTTTTCCCAAGTCTTTTGGTTATGAATACATTTTAGTTGCTGTTGATTATGTTTCAAAATGGGTGGAGGCAATCCCCACCCATACTAATGATGCTAATGTGGTTGTTAAATTTGTGAAGGAATATATTCTTAACAGATTTGGCACGCCAAGAGTGATAGTCAGTGATGGGGGAAGTCATTTCTGCAACAAACTTTCTAAGAAATTAATGCACAAATCTGGTGTGAAACACAAGGTGGCGACCCCATACCATCCACAGACTTCTGAACAAGTTGAGACATCCAACAAGCAAATAAAAGGAATTCTGGAGAAAACAGTCAACTTATTAAGGAAAGATTTGGCAAGTAGATTGCATGATGCATTGTGGGCATATTGAACTGCTTTCAAGACTCCTTTGGGTATGAGTCCATACCGATTGATTTTTGGTAAGGCTTGTCATTTACCAGTGGAGTTGGAGCACAAGGCGTATTGGGCAATCAAGACTCTGAATTTAGATTTGGACAAGGCAAAGAGAGAATGTTTTCTGCAAATTTCAGAGTTATATGAACTGAGGAATGAGGCATATGAGAGTTCGAGGATTTAGAAGGATCGCACTAAAGCACTTCATGACAGAATTATAGTGCGAAAGACATTGAGCCCAGGTATGAAAGTTTTGCTTTTTAATTCTCGTCTCCGTCTGTTTTCAGGAAAACTAAAGTCTCGATGGAGTGGTCCTTTTGAGATAACTCAGGTATATCCTTCTGGTGCTATAGAATTGCTTAACTCTCGAACAAATGAAACTTTTAAAGTAAATGGACAGAGAGTTAAACCATATAATGAAGGGTTCCAAGAAGTAAGGATCATCGATAGCACTTTGATCTACGATCCTTAAGTCTTGCAGTAATGTCCAGCTACATGACACTAAAGAAGCACTAAATGGGAGGCAACCCATCGGTTTGCATTTCTTTTCATAGTTACAATTTTATATTCAGCAATTTTGATTTTATGTTTGGTTTAAATAAATGGAATGGGTGCTTTGATCGGTTTTTATGTGTTTCAGGGTTAATCAAGAAGAAGATTGCATTTCTTTAAGATTTGGTGACATAAAAATAAAAATAAAAAAATAAATATAAAATATATAAAAAAGAGCCAAAATGGCAGTGAAGGACACTGCCACATGACACGGCCAAGCCACTGGCCATGTCAAGCAAACTCAAATTCACCAAATTCACACAGTCCCTGACACGGCCAACAAGCTTGGCCGTGTCCTTGGCCGTGTCACATAGACACGGCCAAGCTTCTCCCCAAGTCCCTTTTCTTTGTTTTTGCAACCCTTTGTTTACAGTGTCAAACACACCCATGGGACACGGCCAAGTCACTGGCCGTGTCCCTCCAAACTCATCAAACACGGCCAAGCTAACCCAAGCTTGGCCGTGTCACTTCAATTTTAAAGTTTAAAAACACGGTTTTAGCACCTTTAGTTCATTTCAATCCCTAGTTTTGTTTTTGTTTCCTTTCTCTCTCTCGACTTTTTCTCTCAAAAACCTCCATTGTTGTTCTTTCAAAGCTTCCAAAATCCCATTAATTCTCAATTTTCTTCACCAAAACTGAAATTAATCCGTTTAATCTTCTTCTTCTCTCATAAAAAATCAATCTAATTTGTTTAAGTTTCAAATTTTTCCAGATCTTTCATTATGCCAAGAACAAAGATGGTGTCCCATCGCAAGAGGAACCAACCTCCAACTGCAGCTGCATCTTCATCTTCTTCATCTTTAAAGAGAGCGACTCTTTTGGCTAGGGGTTTCTTTCCGACGAGGTATGTAAGCGATGAATCCCTTCATGCTCTTCATATTAGGGATAATTTTTATAGTTATGTTCAAAACCTTGGGTGGGAGAAATTAGTCTCCTATCGACCTTTGCAATTTCAAGAGCTTACTTTGGAATTTTTAACATCTCTTAAGGTTGAAAGAGATGAACAGAAGATTTGCTCTAGCTTGAATTTTAAATTGCTTGGGAAATCATTTGTAGTTAGTATTGAGCAATTGAATGTTATATTTGGTTTCCATCAACAAGGTAAAAAGTCTGTACCTAAGAATTTTAAACAGCAATTTGCTTGGGGAGCATTAGGCTCGGGAACTTATGTGGCCAAATCGGCCAAGGCAACTAAATTGAGTAATCCCGCTTTAAGGTATTTGCATCGCTTTATGTCCTTTGGGTTCTTTGCTAGGAAGGAAAGCCCTGGTGTAGTGAAACTTAGAGAGCTCTTTTTCTTAGATTGTGCTTGTAATGCAATACCCATTAGTACCGGCCATTAGTACCGGCTATTTGTATTGGAGGATTGGTTACCACATTAGCGACAACCCTTCTTGATGATTTTGACCCGAGTAACTGTCGTATGACTAAAATTTCGGGTAATGATTCATTGGATTTGGCCACACTTGAGAAGATGCATATGGTGGTGAATAGGAGAGGGGCCTATGTGATGGCTTCAGCTGAGCCAGAAGCACCGGGGGGGGGGGGGGGCAGACAAAAGAGAACACGAGTCCATGAGGAGTCCGACTCAGATTCTCTTGATTTGGATGAAGATGCTCCGGTCCCGGATAATTAGGAAATACTTAATAGGATAGAGGCACTGGAAAGCAAGGTCGATCGTAACCATGCTACGGTCTTGCAACAGTTGGATCAAATCAATAGCAACCTTGCTAAGATTCTGAGTCTCCATCATTTGACTGCATCATCATTACATCCTCCTTCACCGTAGATCAAATTGGCTCTAATCTTTTGAGAGAATTCCTTCATTTATTGTCTTTAGTTATAGCATATTTTCATTGTTATTTTTCGTTTTTGTTTTTAATGTTACCATTTTCTATTTTGGTTATTTTATTTTATATATTGTATTTTATTTTTGAACAATTGCTGTTTGTGATGAAAAGGTAGAGTTTGCTTCACAAGGGAACGATGGAAAACAGGTTGTACCTTCACTCTTTTTCTTTATTATACTTGTTTCCATTGAGGACAATGTAATTTATATGTGTGGGGTAATCTTTAAGCTTTCCTTTGATTCTTGTTTTGTTTGTCTTTGTGTGTTATATTGTGCGTTGTGCATGGCATAATTGTTGAAAACTTATTGACTTTTCTGTTTTTCTAGCATTATATTTGAGCCTTTAGTATCAGCATAGAGATTAGCATTTGAATTCATTCAGGATTAATTTTCACATTCTGCAATTCATGACATATAAATCTTTGAGAACCCACCCTTTGTGAGTTTTGAGCCTCATAGATTGAATATTATTGTCAATTGATTTTCTTTTCTTAAGTGTGCACCTTCATGATTTTGCATCTCTAGAGCTTGCTTTTGCATACTAATTAAACTCACATTATGATTTCATCTCAAGTTTTAAAATGATGAAGGCAAATTAGGATTATCCCTTTTAGCTTAAAAAGACCTCCCTTAATTATGAATTCCTTAGTTAGCCAACACTACAAGGAAAACTGAATCAGACAACGCTTTCTGGCCGTTGTCTGATGAAGACAAACACCGTTGTCTATTGAAGCGATGTTTGATAGTATTTCAAACAGCGGTTTTAAAACCGTTGTCTGATGTAAGTTTGCACAACGGTTTTTAATTTTATTAGACAACGGTTTTTGGCCGTTGTCTGATGATCGTTCCGACAACGGTTTCTAATTTATAAGACAATGGTTTTTAACCATTGTTTGATGGTTTCCGCAACGGTTTTGAAATTGTCAGACAACGGTTTCTAAATTTTCAGACAACGGTTTTTAACCGTTGTCTGATGAAGGTTTAGACGACGCTTTTTGACCGTTGTCTGATGAAGACAAAAACCGTTGTCTATTGAGACGATGTCTGATAGCATTTCAAACAACTGTTTTTGACCGTTGTTTGATGAAGGTTTAGACAACGCTTTTTGACCGTTGTCTGATGAAGACAAAAACCATTGTCTATTGAGGCGATGTCTGATTAAGGTTTATACAATGCTTTCTTATTATAAACCGTTGTCTGATTAAGGTTTACACAACGCTTTCTTATTAAAAATCGTTGTCTGATTAAGGTTTACACAACGCTTTCTTATTAAATACCGTTATATAATGAAGGTTTACACAACGCTTTTTAATTTTTCAAACAATGGTTAATTAATCTAAAACCGTTGTAGAAGGACGCTAAATACAACGGTTAATTAATGTGCACACTGAATATTAGACAATAGTTTCAATGTTCATTTTCATTTCACCACCATTGTCTGTAAAACTGTACATTATACATATAAGACAACACTTTACAATGGAGGATTGCAAATTTGGGAATAAAAAAACCTCCACAAATTCAACCATTCAACATATTAACAAACTAAAAAAAAAAATCAACACTATACATATATCACTGAATTATACTATTAACTTTAACTTGAATGACGCTTCATGAAATATTTGGCGAAGTCAATCCTAATCTCGTTGATGTCGGCATCACTATACTCCAAGTTGCCTCTGCGTAGCCACTGAAAAATGAATCAAATTTTGGTTAGCCACATGTGGTAAATACAAAACTATTATATAAAAAATGAAAATAATTAAAATTCTCACCATAGCTACAAACTGAAGCTCCTTGTCATAACAGATTTTCTTCATGTACCTCATGACAAAGAGGCCACAGTCCGTGGCCTCTTTCTGCACAGGAACCCCCTGAAATAGCAAATGAAAACAAAAATGAAGTACCACATGTTACATTCATATGTAAACCCATATGCAAACCAACACATCAACCTAATCACACAACCTAACCTGAAAAAATGCAATCCAAATATATACGAGCAAGTATACAAGTAATGCCAGCAGTGCTGCAATTGGAAATGAAAAAATGCAGACCAACTGAAAATGCTTTGTGGACTCCAAGTTTGTACTCAAATGAAAAAATGCAGTCCAAATTTTGCAATATTTCTTTCATAGAACAAGCAATTAGATGAATAAGTTGCTGAAAACCCAACGTGTATAAAGCAATTGAAAAACTAATGTATATAAATTAATTGTGTGGGAAGGATTTTGCATAACCTGGACACAATCCCAAATCTTTGTTTTGACGTCTTCAGCAACTTCCTTCCAGGAATCATGCCATATCGGGGCTTTAGACCTAGCTAAAACTCCGATATATGATTGCATCTCTGAAGCAGCTCTACCAAATGGTGCTCCCTTTGCATTAAATGAAACTGTAGGCTTTTGGCTACTGATCTTCCGTCTAACAATTCGGTGCATAGAGACACACCCTCGTTTCAGTAGTTTTAATCCTGCAACATCGTCCTCGTTTGATTTCGGCTTAACCTTATCCACTCGCTTTCTTTTCTTGGACAGTTTTTTTTCCAAGTTTTCAGAGATTGACTTCCTCTTCGAAGATACGGGGGAAGAAGTCGACGGCTTTTCTGGGTGCATTGACCGTGTCCTGGAGATAGCCTTCACCACTCTCATTGTGGCTGGATTTGGGGAAGACCGGGTTTGTTGTTTACATACACGTGGAGAAGAACGGGTGGGTAGTTGATACGATTGTTTCTTCTTCGAAGGAGCCATAATCAGCACCTGCATTCGCAAATTAAAAGTTACATTTTGTACGAAATCATCCAGTTTAAACATTGGAAATCACAGGAAATAGCTGCAGGTTAGATAAGCATCAGCCAACAGGTAAGAATTATATGTGAAAATGCAATTTTGAAGAATGTTGATGTAAGCCTGCATTTTATCATGTTGCTAAGCAAATAATGCATAATGACACGGCTAAACTAAAATCCTACTACGAGACTAAAACAAAACAGAATTAGTAAAAAATAAACTATAGCTTGCACAATAGACAAGATAGCTACAAGTTCTTTAGTTGATTAGATTAATGAAAGTGGTTAAGGACTTATTTCAGGTGCATTTGAAATGACACCTATTCTAAAGCCACATTCAACAAGACCTGTATCCACAACCACGAACCTGAACTGTATCAAATCAAAGAAAACCCATGCATTATTTAAGTCAAATCTCAATATTTCAAATTCCTCTGTCCAAACTAGTGAAAGGCTTATCTATCTCTTCCAGTAAAAAAATATTCACATTGCTAAAATTTAGTCAAAGATTAACAGACAGGACATGGGCTATATTTCGGAGCAGGAAAAAATATTAACAACGACATTTGCAATATTCTACTCATTGCAGCCGGAAACAAAAAGAAGCAGCATATACAACAGCAACTAAGTCTCATGAAAATGGTTTATAAAACAAACTTCTAAGAACTAAGAAGAGGAAGAAAAAAATTATACAATAACATAATAACAGAAAAAATTAAAAAAAATTGCAGAGCGACAAAAGTATATAACGAGCCTCGAAGGCTGGAACTGAGGGAGTGAATGCAGAGCCGCAGTGAGTGGCGGGCGGGTTAGAGAGAAAGAAAAGGTATAAGAGGAAGAAGAAATATGGATGTGTCGTGCGTTTTTAGGTCAAGACTGAAGATTTCGAAAGAGGGAAGGAAGAGAACAAAGTTAGGTCTAGCAATGGAAAGAGGGAAGAAGGAGAACAAAGTCTGGTTTAGTTTCTGAAGCTTTCTACCCGTGAAAATGGAAACAAATTAGGTATACACAGAGAAATCGAAAGAGGGAAGGAGAAGATAGGACAGAGAAATCGGAAGAGGGTCTGTTTAGGTTTATTGCTAAATTTCAAAACGGCCGTGTTTTGGGCAAAATGGGGGCAAATGAAAATTTTTTTGGGAAATAAAGGGGGGAATTTAAGTGTTCAAAATATTTTGAAGTTTTGACATCCCTCTTTTGAAACAAAATGGATTTTTCAAATTTTTGTTAAATTAACTTTACAAATTCACTTATATAGATGACTCATAAAATTCAATTTATAATTCATCCATAAGTGCTTAAGGCAATACAATTTAAATAATTAGTAGTGATAAATTTCTATGGAACCCTATATAATTATAAAATTTAGTGTTGATGTAAATTAGATTGAGCAAAAACTAAATAAGTCTAACATTGAAAAATTTTAACGAATACTTGTATATACTTATATATACTTGTATATATGAATAAGCAAGTCCACAAGAATACTTGTATATATACTAACATATACTTGTATATATACTTGTATATATACTAATATATACTTGTATATACTTATATATATATACTAATATATATACTTGTATATACTAATATATACTTTTATATACTTGTATATATACTAATATATACTTGTATATATGAATAAGCAAGTCCACAAGAATACTTGTATATACTAATATATACTTGTATATACTAGTATATACTAATGTATACTTGTATATACTAATATATATATACTAATATATATACTTGTATATACAAATATATACAAATATATATACTTGTATATATACTAATATATACTTGTATATATGAATAAGCAAGTCCACAAGAATACTTGTATATACTAATATATACTTGTATATACTAGTATATACTAATGTATACTTGTATATACTAATATATATATACTAATATATATACTTGTATATACAAATATATACAAATATATATACTTGTATATATACTAATATATACTTATATATATACTTGTATATTTGTATATACTAATATATATACTTGTATATTTACTAATATATACTTGTATATACTAATATATATATATACTTGTATATACTAATATATACTTGTATATATACTAATATATATATACTTGTATATATACTAATATATGCTTATATATATACTTGTATATTTGTATATACTAATATATATACTTGTATATACTTATATATACTAATATATATACTTGTATATTTACTAATATATACTTGCATATACTAATATATATACTTGTATATACTAATATATACTTGTATATACTTATATATATACTAATATATATACTTGTATATACTAATATATACTTGTATATACTTGTATATATACTAATATATATACTTGTATATATTAGTATATATATATACAAGCAAGTTCACATGAATACTTATATATACTAATATATACTTGTATATACTTATATATACTTGTATATATGAATAAGCAAGTCCACAATAATACTTGTATAAACTAATATATGTGCTTGTATATATACTGGGTGTGTGTATATATATAATTATATATATACTAACATTTACTAATATATATACTTGTATATATACTAATATATATTTGTATATACTTATATATATACTTCTATATACATGTATATATTTGTATATATATACTAATATATACTTGTATTCCTACTTATATAATATCATATTATATCTAAATCATTATTTAACGGTGGACTTTAAAATTTCTAATGGGTTTATGAAATATTTATAAATCCAAACCTTAGCTTTTAATACTTAGTCAAGTTTGTTTGGCTTAAGAAAGCCTAACTTCCATACATTGCAAATAGCCACTGGATCCTTAGCATGTTTTTATTCTAAGAAAATCTAACTTCCATAAAACGTCCAAGCTTCTGATTCTGCTTCATCTCTCATTCCTCTTTCAGCTTCATTAGTCGTGGTTCTCTCGCTGCCAAACCCTAAGCACCACTCTCCTAAGCACCACTCTCCTTGCTGTGGTCTTCATTAATGCCGGCCGTCTCCTTGCTACCGGCTGTCTCCTTGCTGCTGGCCGTCTCCTTTGTCAGTAACTGCATTGTCCCAATTAAGTCGAAAGAAGATTATTTTTTTTCTTATGAGCCGTAAGTAATCGTCCCATAGAATTCATTCCTCTGTTTAATCTAATTGAATTATTGCATTGTATTTTCAGATTACTATAATGTTGCATTGATATTTTCAGGTTACTATAATGTTGTTCTGTCCCTTCAATTTTCTGCTTAAATTTCAAGATCTACAGTACGTCTCCATGCTTCTGATTTCTCTGCTTGTTTATAAGTCTTTGGCTAAAATTTGATGACTATCAGTTGAAATGGTATGTTGAGTTGTGTCAGTGAATTGAGGATTATTTGTGGATTCAGGTTGTTGTGAATGAAGTTGAATGTCTGTTAAAACGTCTGTTGTGTGAACTGGTATTTGTTTAGTTTTACAGGTAAAGTACTGCTCATGAAACTGTAAATAAATGCTGACTAAAATTTATTTTGTTGTGAGATCTATAAACAGAAAACCTTTCACTCCTTACTTGTAACCAAGAAATACCCCTTTCCTTGCTCTTGGTGCTAGCTTTTCTTTTCAATGACAACTTTTAAGTTCTATATGTGAACCCTTTTTCTTTCTCCTTCAGGTTGAACAATTACATAACAGTCCAAGCTTCCTCATGCAACTTTATTCAAACGACAACAACCATATGATAGCTGTCTTCGAGAAACCTTCATAGAAGTTAGCTGCTACATCTGCTCTCGCATCTGAGGTGATTATACTTCCCTTCCAGGTTCTATTTGACATCACCATAATTCAGGGGTCCAACTAACTGAATTATTGCTCAAATTGCATAACTGGTCCAACTCAAAGATGGATAGATCTTGGTTGAAGGCTGATAGAAGAACAAGAGAGTTTCAATTAGGTGTGGAAGAGTTGTTAATGTTTGCATTTGAGAATGGGTTTGATGAAACAAAAATTAGTTGTCCATACTTAAGATGCGCTCACAGTAAATTGTGGAAGTCTTAAACTGTTAGGGATCATCTTTTCCATTATGGTATTGATCAAACCTATACTTGCTGGATATGGCACGGAGAGTCAAATCCAGAAGGGAGTCCTTTAGTTGCTGAAACCGATTGTTTCTCAGAATCAGTTGATCAAACTAACATAAGAATGTGGCATGATAATGTCGACGATGATGATATTTCATTAGATTCCTCTGATTTCATTAACCATGTTGAAGGTGAACATGAACCCCTTTATCTGGGATGCAAGGGTTATACTAAGATGAAAGCTTTAGTCAAGTTATATAACTTGAAAGCAAAGCATGGCATTTCTGATACATGCTTCTCTGATATTCTCCTTTTGCTTGGGTCAATGCTTCCAGAAGGCAATAGTATCCCTTCTTCCTTCAGTGAAGCCAAGAAAACCTTATGTGCTATGGGTATGGAGTATGAAAACATACACGTGTGCCCGAATGATTGTCTCTTATATCGTGGTGAGAGAGATGAAGATGAGACAATTTGCCGCATATGTGGAGCCTCTAGATGGAAGCTGGACAAGAAAGGAAAAGAATTGGAAGGGGTCCCTGCTAAGGTTCTATGGTATTTTCCATTAATACCAAGGTTGAGGAATTTGTTCAATACAACTCAAATTGCAAAGGAAATGACTTGGTATGACACCGGGCGACAAAAGGATGGTAAAATTAGACATCTGGCAGACTCACAAACATGGAAGGTTGTCGACCGAAATTGGCCTGAGTACGCTTCGGAGACAAGAAACATTCGGTTAGCTTTATCTATCGATGGATTCAATCCCTTCCGTGGATTATCAACTGATTACTCATGTTGGCCTGTTTTGCTATGTATTTACAACTTACCACCTTGGCTTTGTATGAAGAGAAAGTATATTATGTTAAGTTTGTTGATATCCGGGCCGAATCAGCCCGGAAATGATATTGATGTGTTCCTTCAGCCACTTATAGAAGATTTTCAAGTGTTATGGAATGGGAAACAAGTGTATGATGCATATAAGAAAGAGTTCATCATACTGTGGACAATTAGTGATTATCCAGCCTTAGGCAACTTGTCGGGCAACATCATTAAAGGGTATAATGCTTGTACTATCTGTGTTGATAAAACAAAAGCTACCAGGTTGGCAAATTATCGTAAGATGGTGGTTATGAGGCATCGTAGGTGGTTGCCCCGTTATCATCCATATCGAAGGCAAAATTTAGCCTTTGATAACACCGTGGAGAAGTTGTCGTCTCCTATTCCGTTAACTGGAGAGGAGGTGTTTGAAAGGGTACAACCACTAAGGGGCCATGTCTATGGTAAGACACAACGCCAACCTCGATTGAATAAATGTGAACTTCGACCTATTTGGAAGAAGATGTCTATATTTTTCCAACTTGAGTATTGGAAATTTTTGTCGGTTAGGCATGTCCTTGATGTGATGCATATCGAGAAAAATATATGTGAAGCTTTGACTGGTACCTTGCTAAATATACCAGGGAAGTCAAAAGATAAGGAGTCTGTTCGTCTTGATATGGCTGAAATGGGAATAAGAACGGAGCTGAGGCCAAAAACTCCCGGAAAAAAGAGAAGTTGCCGACGACATCTTGGAACTTATTGCATAAGGAAAAGAAGATTGTCTGCTCCTCCTTGGTTGGCATGAAGTTACATGATGGTTTTTGTTCAAACATTAAGGGTCTAGTATCAATGGAAAATCTGCGACTTGTTGGAATGAAATCTCATGACTGCCATACAATGTTGCATCACTTACTCCCCATCGCAATTCGGTCAGTACTACAAAAACAGGTTAGGTGCACTATTATTAGGTTTTGCCTCTTCTTCAAGGCAATTTGCAGTAAAGTCATCGAGGTGGATAAACTGGAAAAAATGCAAGCTCAGTTGGTGGAGACCATATGCTTGCTAGAAAAGTACTTCCCCCCTTCCTTCTTTGATATAATGATCCATCTCTCAATTCATCTTGTGAGAGAGGTTGAGCTCTGTGAGCCAATCTTCCTTCGCTGGATGTACCCTTTCGAGAGATATATGAAATTACTGAGGCCTATGTTGCAGAAGAGGCCGTTGAGTGTTTGGTCAACTTTGAAGAAGCAACTGTTGGATTGCCGAAAAATAGTAGGGATAAGAACGACGCAAAATACAGACCCTTATCTGGTGCAACAGTGATAACGCCAAGTAAGAAGGACTTGCACCTACACATTTTTGTCTTCTCCAAAATTGTAATGACGTTCGCCCATATTTTGAGTAAGTTACTTCAATTTGTTTTTGTTATTTCCTTATTTTCTGCATTTTGTTTCAAAAATTAATAAAGTTGATTTTACTTGCAGTGAACATATGGCTTCTTTGGTGACAAGATATCCACAACATGAAAATGATGAAGAGTGGCTAAAGAACATGCAAAATGAAACATTCCCTAAGTAGTTTCATAAAAAGGTAAAATCTTATAGCCCAAGTATTTTGCTGCAATTTGCAGCAAAAATAGGCCTGTTTCTTTATATATTTTACTGAAAAATAATGAATGCCCTGTACTTGTGAATTCTTTTGAAATACTATAATATTTATCTTCTCTCAAAGGCTATATCATACTTATGGCCAATTTAATTTTTTGGACAGATTGCATCAGAATTACTTGATGAGAAGAATACAGTAACTAAGGATATAATGTGGATTGCAGTAGGGCTTAACAAGGATGTAGCTACATTCAGTGGCTATAGAATCAACGGTGTTACCTTCAGCACCAAAGAACGTGATGATACGCGGCAAGTTCAGTGCAGCGGTGTTTGTGTAGATGTCGATACAATGCTTGTGAAGGGTAAGGATAAAAACATCGAGCATACTTCACATACATTTTATGGAGTTATTACAAGTATTTGGGAGTTGGACTATAACCACTTTAGGGTTCCTATCTTTCGTTGTAATTGGGTAGATATGAACAAAGGGGTTAAAGTAGATGACTTGGGATATACATTGGTTAATTTGAACAAATTAGGTTTTCTAAACGATCCTTTTGTGTTAGGAAAACATGTCAAGCAAGTTTGTTACATAGATGACCCTCTTGAAAAATTATGGTCAGTTGTCTTAAAATTACCTGACAAGTACTATGATGAAAGTGATGATGAAAATGAGGGATCTGTAGAAATAGAACTTGAGAATGAGCAACATTTGCCAATGTTCCCATATGTTGATGAACTCGATGAAGAAAATAGTAGTTACATGTGGGAGGAAGAAGAATTGATTCAGCTGTCATGATGGTAATAATTTCATTTGTTTTAAGTTCTATTTTGAAATTATGTCCTGCCATTAATTTTTCCATCGTTTATACTTGCAGGTCCAACATCCTTAATGCCTGTCACAACTCCCTGCTGCCTGTAGAATAAATTGTTTATATCATTCACAATTTAATGAAAGATTGGTTGGACACTTTGTTGAAAGTTTTATGTTTCTTATTTAAATTTGTTGAAAGTTTCAATTGTACCTATCATTCGATTTGTATCTTTATTTGACACTTTGTTCAAAGATTTGGTTATATAATTTATTGAATCATGTGGTTTTTGCTCTGACACCTTGCTGGTGGATTTGGTTTAACACTTGTCAGTGGAGGATTTCATTTGATTTGTGTTTTTGGTTTCATTTGTGTATAGGGATTACTTTCATTTAAGGCAATTTTTTTTCACACTCAGTTAATCAGACAACGGTTTATTACGAAAAACCGTTGTCTGAACATATATTATACAATGGTATGAACAGTTAATCAGACAACTTTTTAAATAACCGTTGTCTGAAACATCTTATCAGACAACGGTTTTTTTTACCAAAAAAACACTTGTCTGAACATATATTACACAACGGTTTTAAAACCGTTGTCTGTATGCTTGATTCAGACAACGATTTTTTTAAACCGTTGTCTGAAACGCTGAATTATACAACACTTTCAAAAAAACCATTGTCTGAAATATCTTATCAGACAACGGTTTTGTATTACCAGAAAAACAGTTGTCTGAACATATATTACACAATGGTCCCTAAAAAACCGTTGTCTGGTGTGACTAAAATGACAGCTAATAGACAACGCTTAAAAAAAAAACTAAAAACAGTTGTCTGAAAATTAATCAGACAACGCTTTTTTGGAAAAAAAAACCGTTGTCTGTTTTTTTCAGACAATGGTTTTTTCCTTAACCGTTGTCTGATTCAGTTTTTCTTGTAGTGCAAGTTGAGCCTTTGACTTTCTCTTGATTGATCAACACAATTCACAACTCAACATTTTCCTATTATCATCATACCTGCATTAAGGAATGGAGTTTCTTATGATATGACAATAGGGTGGTTTAATTCATAAGTTTGGGGTAAGCAATTAAAAAAAATAGTATTAAAAAAAATATAGTATTGCTTAAGTAAGATTTGGGGCTGAAATGCATACTTTGCACATTGTATTTGACTAAGAGTCGATTATTCTTTTTCTCTACATTTTAAGCTAGATGTTCCATGCAATTTTATATTTTGTATATATATAAAAATATATATATATATATATATAATAAAAGAGAAGATATATATATATATATATACAAAATTCATATATTTTCTAGCATTAGTCATCAAAGAGGAATGTCGACTCATGTACTTTTCTTTAAGTATGCAAGTATGTGAGATTATCAAGGGTTGGTGAATATGCTATTTGAGGGAGTTACAAGTTTCTTAGCAAGAGTATTGTCTAATTTAGATACTCCATTTCTTGATGTTCCAACTTAAATGACTTTTCTCACACCTTCACCTTAACCCCATTACATCCAAATAAAAGACCTTCGGATTATTTCTTGAGAAAATCAGTGAGAGAGATTGGATAATTAAGCAAGTTTATGGAAGTATGCAGTCATGAGTGGTTTGAGTGAATTAACCTTTGAAATCGAGTAAAACACTTAGATGAGAGATGAGATTTGTTATGTCTGGATTAATGAATGAGTTAAGAAAATCTTGATTGAAGTAAATTACAGTTATTTATTGCTGAGTCTTAAAGGATTTCATCTTATATACTTGAATTATAGTTAAGGTTGTTTGAGTTTTTAATTTATGCCATGTGAATTTGCTTGAGGACAAGCAAAGTTTTAAGTGTGGGGTAGATGTTTTATTAGTTTTTGTCATAGAATTGTATCTTATTTATTATGATTATTATTGTTTTCTTCAGGTATTTTGGTAGTTTTAATATGTTATTTAGTGATTTTATTAATTTTGGTAGTTTTAATTTATTCCAGTGTTTGTCATTTTTGCCCTAATTTTTAGTGTGGTGTTTATGTATTTTTGGTTAATGTTTCATTTGATTCTTATTTAAAGTTTGTTTCAAGTGTTTGTTTTAGGTTAATATGCAAAATATTTCCTTGGAAGAAAGAATAGAATGAAGCAGCAAGACACGGCCAAGCCACTGGCCGTGTCTCACCTTAAGGGCAAAACCAAGGAACCAAGAGAGGAAGGAAATTTTGGCAGAAGCTGACACTGGCAGGTGACACGGCCAAGCCACTGGCCGTGTCACATGACACGGCCACAAGCTTGGCCGTGTCCCATACTTAGCCAAGGAAGAAGACCAAAGAAAGAAGAGCAAAGAACGAAGAGATCAGTAGGTGACACACTCAGGTGACATGGCCAAGCCACTGGCTATGTCACAATCAATTCCACAGAAGCAAAGATGAAGGATTACACAGAAGCTGACACATCCAAGTGACATGGCCAAGCCACTGGCCGTGTCACATGACACAGCCACCAGCTTGGCCGTGTCACTCCATGGGACTAAGGAAGAAAGAAAACGCGGATTTTGAGCGAGGTTTCGTATAAATAAGAGGATTAGGGTTTTTGAAGGGGTACACAATTTATCAGCCGTCAAACATAAACTTTTGAGTTTCCATTTGTTTTCTTTGAGATTTTTGGTTACACTTTGATGCAAATAGTCTAGATTAAATTTGTTTTAGCCATTGCAATATTCTTCTAGCAAAGATCTGAACAAGAGATTCTTCAGAAGCTAAAGAAAGTTTGTAATTTGGTTTTGTTCTCAAACTTTATCTCTTAAGTTTCATTGGAATTGTATTCATGAATTCTATTATGTCTAAATTAATTTCTTTGAATTTTAATGAGATGAATCTGTTTGACAGCATTATTATGAACTAATTTGATCTAGTCTAGGGTTTGTATGGATCTACTATGATTGTATGAAATGGTTATTGCCCTTAACTGAATTATTTCTTTAGCCTTAATTGAATGGATTACTGTTAATATATAATTGATTGGCCACCAATTATGTGTATGAGATATTAGATGAAGGATTGAGAAATGAAGTCTAATGCTGGAACAATTCAATTAGGGACTTAGGTGAATTAGAAATATAACCTAAGAAAAGGATCATTTCAATTGTAACAAGATTATTTGAAAGAGGTTTGAATGCAAGAGCTTATTTCCTTGATTCGATTAATTAAGTTTCTTGAAATCTGATCTTTGAAATTTAATTGGTTGAGAGGAATAGCCGTTCATACATATAAGTTAGTAGAGACGTGCAAACCCTAGACCTTTCTATTAAGTGAATCAATATATCAGCTCAGTTTACTTTCATTGTTTTAAATTCCACTCGATCTGTCTTCATTAGTTGTTAGCAATTTAAATTTATTAATAATCTATTATTTGCAATTTGATAATCAATTAGCTTATCTAGCTTCCTTGTGAGACGACCTTGAGGTGTTCACCAAAATACTACAGCAGCCTCGTATACTTGCGAGTGTAGTTCTAGTAGTGTTAATTAGAGTGCAACAGGGCCCATGCTTGTCTTTGCTTTAATGTGAATTATGAATTGAGATAAAATTGAGTAATATAAGGTTATTAGTTGTGATATTCATATGTGTTGTGCAATGACATTGCATTTGAATTACATTGTTATTATCAAAGTTTGTACCACTAGGCTTCGGCTTAGCGCGATTGTTTCCATCGCGCAGGTGACGAGATAAACTCGGCTGAGCCAGAGAATTCTTCTAGACCAGGTCAGGTCTAGACTTGTTGTTGAGCTTGTTGAGTTGTTATCGAGATCAGAAACATTGTCAGCAGCATGTATATATTTTTATGTTATTATACATTTTGAGTATTATGCATAATATATTATGTTTTGGATTTTATGTATTGTATATTATAAAGAATGTTTGGGTCAATGTATTTGAAATGGGAGAGTAAATGTGTTTTAAATTATATATATCTATATATAAATGTTTGAGAAACTTGGTGAAATTGAGGAGTATGGTTGAGATGGTGATTTGGAATTATTTGGGAGTGTTTTCTTTTTGCAGTTTGTGTTTTGCTAAATTTTGGGATGTCCAAATTACAAACAAAACTCTGGATAATTTTTTTCAGAGATTTTTATATATAATATTTATTTTGGGGTCCTAAAACAAGTAAAGAATATTTATATGCTATTTAATTTTATATATTTAGAATTTAAAATTTTAAATTGAAAATGTGAAATTTTTTATTAAATCGGTCTGTGACATTTTTGTGCCGTATATGCATATTTTACATATCCTGAAAATATGTATTGTACGTATATAGGGTGATAAGGGTGTTACATTTGTTTTGGTATCAGAGCCTAGGTTTGAGGTTCTCGACCTAGGTGGGTGATAGAGAGAGAAAATGGAGAATTTGAAAATGGCTTTTAATTGTAATACATGAATTGATACTAACAGTTTCTGATCTTTGATATAGTATTTTCTGCTGTATTTGCAAATATGGGTAGTTATGGCATCTCGGCCGCATCAGGCTGCTGAGGTAGTGCAGAGAGTGTGGCTCCAGATGAGGGTAGAGATGGAGCTAGAGTTGTGTCTGTTGGTGAGGCGTCTATTTCTATGCCTGTGAGACCAGCAGCTGATGAGATTTCACCTGGCTGGGTATGACATATGGTAGAGTTGTTGAGGCAGGCTCTAGTTCTGTAGCCGCCACAGCCACAGCCGCAACCGTAGTTGCCGGTGAAGCAATATGATAAACTGAGAAAGTATGGAGCTGAGGACTTTATTGGTACTACAGACCCTGCTATAGCAGAGCAGTGGCTAGATAGGGTTCAGAGGGTATTTATTCAGTTACAGGCTAGTCCGGAAGAGAAGTTTGATTATGCCAGATCTCTTCTGCAGAGGGATGCATATGATTGGTGGAAGACGGTTCCACATGCTCTAGATGATCCACCAGTCCTGACCTATGATGATTTTTTGCGGGAATTTGAGCAGAAGTATACTCCGAGAGAGTATAAAGATGCAAAGAAGATGGAGTTCCTGAGTCTGAGATAGGATACTAGGACAGTGACCAAGTATGAGATCGAGTTTATCCAGTTGATTCACTATGCTGGTGGGATCATTTCTGACGAGTTTGACAGGTACAGGAGGTTTGAGGAGGGACCGAGACCCTCTATCATGTGCATTATCGCAGGCTCTCGGTGTCAGAATTTTTTCCAATTAATTATAGCTGCCAGGAGTGTAGAGAGAATACAGGATTTTGCAACAGCTGCCAGGGTTGAGGAGACCCCAGAGTGAGGCAGGGTCTTCATCAGTGAAGAGAGATTGAGGGGATATTTTTAGAGGTTTAGTAGGAGTCAGGGGCAGTTTGGCAGGTCAGTACAGCAGCAGAGACAGAGACCTGCAATTTCAGTGGCTAGTGCTCTGACTCCAGTGGCTCAGAAACCTGCTCCACCTACTTGTGTTCATTGTGGTAGAGCACACAGAGGTGTCTGCTGGTGGAGAGGTACTTCGAGAGTGTGTTTTAGATGTGGATTGTCAGACCATTTTATCAGAGATTGCCTCGAGCCATCAGAGGTTAGACAGGCAGATACTGCAGCTTCTCGACTCAGTGTCAGAGTTGGTCGTGGTGGCAGAGATTTTGCTAGAGGTGGTCGATCTGGGTCTAGTCTGAGAGGAGGTTCTATAGCTGGAGGTAGTAGACCAGATGAGGCAGGACCATCACAGTGGGTTTATGTGATACAGAGGCAGCCAAATGCTTGAGTTGTTATTGCTGGTACTTTTACATTATTTGATACTTCAGTTCTTGCATTATTAGAGCCTGGGTTGACTCATTCTTATATCAGTGCATCCATCTTTCCTGTGAGTGATTTACATTTTGAGTCCTTAGGATTTGATATTTTGGTCACAAATCCTTTAGGTCATAGTGTTGTGGTAAGTAGGGTGCACCGAGATAGTCCAGTTGTTATTCAGAATGAGGAGTTTCTCCGTGACCTAATTGAGATGCCTTTTCAGGGAGTACGATTTGATTTTAGGCATGAATTGGTTATCCAAGCATGGGGCTGTGGTAGACTGTCAGAAAAAATGTGTTACTTTGAGAACACGTGATGGTAGGGATGTGATAATATCTAGTGAGCAGATGTATCTTTTATCCATGTTTGTTTCAGCTATTTTAGATGGGAGGATGATTCGGAAGGGATGTGAGGCTTATCTTGCTCATGTTGTAGATACCAGAGTAGTGGGGTCCCTACTTGACAGTATACCTACAGTTGCCGAGTTTCTAAATATTTTTCCTGATGAGTTTTCAAGGGCACCTCCTGAGAGAGAAGTGGAGTTTGGTATCGATTTGTTGCCTGGTACTACCCCTATCTCTATTACCCCTTATCGGATGACATCTGCTGAGTTGAGAGAATTGAAGGTGCAGTTACAGGAGTTGTTGGAAAAAGGGTTTGTCCGCCCTAGTGTGTCCCCGTAGGGAGCACCCGTTTTATTTGTGAAGAAGAAGGATGGTACCTTAAGATTGTACATTGATTATAGGCAGTTGAATAAGGTGACCATTAAGAACAAGTATCCTTTGCCTAGGATAGATGATCTCTTTGATCAGTTAAAAGGAGCAGTTGTATTCTCTAAGGCTGATTTGAGATCAGGGTACCATCAGTAAAGAGTCAGAGATGAAGATGTACCTAAGACAGCTTTCTGCACAAGGTATGGGCATTATGAGTTCTTGGTGATGCCTTTTGGGCTGATGAATGCACCAGCAGCTTTTATGGATTTGATGAATAGGGTGTTCAGATCTTATCTAGATCAATTTGTGGTGGTTTTTATTAATGATATTTTGGTGTATTCGCGTAATGAGGAGGATCATGACAAGCATCTGCAGATTGTATTGCAGACTTTGAGAGAGAAGCAGTTGTATGCTAAGCTATCTAAATGTCAGTTTTGACTTGATCAAGTGACTTTTCTCGGTCATGTGATTTTAGCAGATGGTATTAGAGTTGATCTGAGTAAAGTTGAGGCCATTTTGAATTGGAGTCCACCAAAGACTGTGACAGAGGTTAGAAGTTTTCTGGGTTTAGTAGGCTATTATCGGCGATTTGTGAAAGATTTTTCTATGATAGCTACTCCACTTACCAGATTAATTCGGAAGGGAGTTAGATTTGTGTGGACAGATCGGTGTCAAGAGAGTTTTGGGCAGCTGAAGGAAATGTTGACTCAAGCTACTGTCCTTACTCTACCTGTAGAAGGTAAACCTTATGTGATTTATAGTGATGCTTCATATAGTGGTTTAGGTTGTATTCTGATGCAGGAGGGTATATTCATTGCTTATGCTTCTTGACAATTGAAGCTGCATTAGCTGAATTACCTGACACATGATTTGGAGTTAGCAGCTATAGTTTTTGCTTTGAAGATTTAGCGACATTACTTGTATGGGGAGAAGTGTTTCATTTATACGGACCACAAGAGTTTGAAATACTTGGGTGTTTAAAAAGAGTTGAATCTTCGGCAGAGACGGTGGTTAGAGTTGATTAAAGACTACGACTGTTTGATTGATTATCATCCTGGTAAGGCAAATATTATTGCTGATGCCTCGAGTCAGAAGTCTTTGGCAGGTTTGACTGCTTATTCGCTCTCGTTGCTTGTTGAGTTGAGAGCATTACATGCTAGATTCGAGCCTTGTAATGATGGTGCATTTATGGCTCAGTTGCAATTGAGGCCGATGTTGTTGGATCAGATTAGGGAGTCTCAGTTGGCAGATGAGAAAATTCAGAAAGTTGTATTGGATTGCCAAAAAGAAGATAGTAGAGATTTTTGTGTGAGAAGTGATGGCAGTTTGTGGTACAGAGATAGATTGTGTATTTCTAATGATGCAAGTTTGAAAAAGGTAATTTTGGAGGAAGCACATCAGTCGACTTATGCTATGCACCCTGGGAGTACCAAGATGTATCAGGATTTAAAACAATATTATTGGTGGTCAGGTATAAAGAGAGACATAGCAGAGTTTGTATCCAGATGTCTCACTTGTCAGAGAGTGAAGGCTGAACACCAAGTTTCTTCAGGATTATTTCAGCCATTATCAGTGCCAGAGTGGGAGCGAGTAAAGATGGATTTTGTGACTGGTTTGCCTTTGACTTAGAAGAAGCATGATGCAATCTGAGTGATTATTGATCGAATGACAAAGACAGCTCATTTTCTTTCAGTTTGAATGGATTATTCACTTGAGAAGTTGGCTGAGCTATATATCAATGAGATAGTGAGATTGCATGGAGTCTCAATTTCTTTAGTGTCGGATCTAGATCCCCAGTTTATTTTGAGGTTTTGGAAGAGTTTGCATGATGTTTTGGGTTATCGATTATATTTTAGTACTGCTTTCCATCCTTAGACAGATGGGCAGTCAAAGAGAGTGATACAGATTTTAGAGGATATGTTGAAGAGCTGTATCATCGATTTATCTGGGAGCTGGGACAGATTTTTGCCACTGATTGAGTTTGGTTATAACAATAGTCATCAGTCCAGTATTAGAATGAAACCTTATGAGGCATTGTATGGTAGAAGATGCATAATGCCTCTATGTTAGGATGAGGTTGGAGAAGGTAAGTTGATCGGGCCCGATTTAATTAAGGAAACAGAAGAGAAAGTGAGAATAATTTGAAATTGTTTAAAACAGCTTCAGATCGACAAAAATCATATTCAGATTTGAAGAGAAGAGACATAAAGTTCAGTGTAGGAGATAAAGTATTTTTTTAAGTGTCTACTTGGAAGAGAATTTTGAGATTTGGCCGCAAGGGGAAGTTGAGTCTTCATTTTATAGGACCTTATGAGGTACTAGAGAGAGTTAGACCAGTGGCCTATAGATTAGCTTTACTGCCAGAATTGGATCGAATTCACAATGTCTTCCATGTTTCTATGCTTCGGAGGTACAGATCAGACCCATCTCACGTTTTGTCAGTGGAGTCGATTGAAGTGAGTCCAGATCTGACTTATGAAGAAGAACCAGTGGCTATTTTGGCACATGAGGTGAAGGAGTTGAGAAATAAGAAAGTGCCACTTGTGAAGGTTCTTTGGAAGAATCATGCTACTGAAGAGGCAACATGGAGAGTGAGCAGTTGATGCAGAATTAGTATCCCCAGTTGTTCCAGACTTGAAAACAGGTAATTTTGAGGACGAAATTTATTTGTAGCGGGGGAAAATTGTAATATATCAAATAATATCCTAAAATTTTTGAAATAAATATTAATTATTGTAACTTGCAGCCCAGTGCATGAATGCTCTCGCAATGAACGGGGTTCGGGGAAGGGTCGGACCCATTGGGTCTTTGTACGCGGCCTTCCCTTACAATTAATTGCAAGAGGCCATTTCCACGACTCGAACCAGTGACCTCAGGTCACACGACGAGTTAATATCTTGATAAGGTTAAGTGATATTTTAATTATATTTATATTAATTAATGATAGTGGAAGATGACATATTTGGGATTATTATTATATTAATTAATTGCTTGGTGGAGAGTGAATTAGGGACATGTATTTGGTTAAAAGAGAAGTGTTTGGTTTGAGTTGTTGTTGACTATCATCTTCATCTTCTTCTTTCTTTTTTGGGCTGGTCACCACCATCTTCATCAAAGGAAAGAGATTTTGTTCTTCCTAACTCAAGAAATTGTAGAATTTTAAGTGATCAAGTTAGAGTTTTAAGGATTTTTCTCCATATTTGGTAAGTTTCCAACTTGTTTCTTTGATTTCCTTTGAGAGTGTGTTTATGAGTTTGTTGGATGTTGATGTAGCTGTGTTTATGGTTGATTTTGGGTATGTTTGAAGTTCTTGCGTCTAGATAACTTTGAATTTGGGGTTGGATTGAAGAAGAAGGTTAAGTTTGGTGAAGAAAATAAGAGTTATGGATTGTGTAAGTTTTGAGTTATGAAATATGGTTGTGATTGTGTTTGTTGCTTGTAATTGAGTTGTTTTGATGTTTACATAAGTGTCATATGGTATTATGATGGAATTGGTTGAGTTTGTATGGAGTTGAAAAGGTTAATGATAGATGATTTTTGGATGAGGCTTTATTGTGGCGATATCAGGTTTTTGGCCTGACACGCCAAGTAGCACGGCCATGCCTTTGGGCGTGTCGATGGTTATGTTTTCAGTGTTGGTGACACGATCAGTGACATGCCCATGTCACTGAGCGTGTCACAGCTTCTGTGTTGTTGTAGTATTGACACGTGCAGTGACACACTCATGTCACTGAGCGTGTCATAGCTACTGTGATGTTGGAAGATTGACATGACCAGTGACACGCCCATGTCACTGAGCGTGTCATAGCTTCTATGTTGTTGAAGTTTTTACATGTGCAGTGACGCACCCATGTTACTGAACGTGTCGAAGCTTCTGTGTTGTGGGTTTAGGGCATGATCATGAACACGCCCGTGTTGTTTAGCGTGTCAAGTGTAGAGGTTGCCCTAGATTGTGCTTTTTCTTATTTCTTATGTGTATCACTAAGTGATTATTTATAATAACTTTTGGTTTAGGCTTTGAAGAGAATTTAATTATCAATCCAAGTGTTGAGGGATATCTTGGAAGAGGAGATTGGAATTGGTGTTTGTTGCTCTTAGAGCTAAGTACAAACTTTGATTGATTGTATACATTTATATGACATTGGGACTTAACACATAGGGTTGAAAAAATGTGTTAAGTTACTTAATATATTATTGATGAATGAGAAATATGTTACGATATGCATAATGTGAATTATGTTGATGTATTAAAGTAATGTGTTGTAATTTAAAAGAAATGAGGAATAATGTGATTAGATATGTGAAAACATAATGTAATAAATTGATATTGATATAAAAGAGAAAAATGAGAAAAGTGGGAAAAAGATGATATAATAAGGCAATGTGCCTAGTTTGATCATGAGAAAAGATTTGAGAATGGAATTATGAAAGGAATGGATAATGAGAAATATGAATAAATTGTGTGCCGAGTATGTTATTCAATTTTTAGAGTTCTGGATTTTGCGTCATGCCTATAAATGCCTATGGGCTAAATGCTGGGTTGGTGAAAAGAGCAGGTTGTAAGCCAGGTCCAACTGACAAATATGATATTTTTGGAGTGAAAAGACCGGGTCTGTGAGCGGGGATTTTCGCCCCCACTCCCGGTGGAATAGTTCTTGTGACTTCGGCACTGTTTAGGCTCGGGGCCTTAGAGAACACAGACCTAAGTCCGGAGAAAATGGAGTCGCCACCTGGACGAGCCGGGAAAAAAGAAAGGGGTGGATGACTCGATTCCTAAGGAATCCCCAACCCCTTAATGGGTTCGGAAAGTTGGGTACGTGTGGGGAAGGTGAGAAATGGCCCAGCACCCCCACAACGCCCGGTTCATTGGAACCGGCCTCCTTTACAGGTCTTAATATTATAAAATTCTTAAGTATAATAACATTATCCATACTACACACAATAAAAAGAAAACATCATTATATTAAAATCAAAGCAATGTCCAAACAAAATAAAACAAATAAATGGACACCCATCCAAGGATGGAAACATGTCCTTACATCACATGCCTAGATAGGACACCCACCAAAAGGTAGAAACATGCCCTTTACATAAGTTCTAAAATAGAAAAGCAAATTAAATTACATGACGTTTAACTAATGAGGTACCCACCAAGTGGAAACATACCTCTTACAACTTTTGGAAGTTTAAATTAATTGATAAAAATAAATAATCATTCATCATAAATAAATCATTCATCAAAACTATTTAAATATCAATAAACATCCATCCATGATAAATTAAATAAATCAAGTATTGAAATTAAATAGATTAAAGCATAAGAGATAAATCAAGGTATAAGTAAATATGGGATTGAATAAAACAAATGAAAGTTCAATTATAGCTACTGTGACTTTTTATGGAATTAAAATAGATTAGGGCTTTATATTTTAAAAGATTGATAAGACTCTTTGATTAAACAAATTAAGGTTTGAAGGATGAAATCATGAAACTAGGGTTTTAAATACCTTAAAATACTTTAATTTGTGATTTTTGGTTATTGAATTTTAAGCTACTGTGCAATTTTTGGATTTTCAAGTTTTTATGTTTTTTAATGTTTTAAAAGGATTAGGGTTCATAAAAATTAGGGTTTAAGGTTTTAAAAGGATTAGGGTTCATTATTTTAGGTTTAAAAGTTGAATTTTGGTTTTAGGCTTTGAAATTAGGGTTCTCGGGTAATGAATTTGAATTAGAGTTTTAAAAAGCAATTTGATGATTTATGAAGTTTTATGAATTTTGGATTGAAGTTTTTATAAGTAGAAAAGATGTTTTTGAAGGCTTTTTGAATGAAATAGAACCTAATTTAAAATTTTGAAAGAAACAGAATTTGATTTTGGTTTTGTAGAAAAATATGTTCAATTAGAGTTTTAAGATTTTTAAGAAGAAAAACTAACAATTTTAGGTCTTTTTAGAAAATAAAGTCACGTTTTTATGTTTTAATCTTGGAAGAATTAAATTAAAGTTCTAAAGTTTTTTATTTAAAAACCCTAATCCCATAACTTAGCTACTGTGTAACATAAATTACTTAAGGAAAATTACTTACCTTCTTTTGTTGATTCTTCCAAAAATAATTCTTCTTGGATGAACTAGCTTCAAAAACAAGCTTTGGTTGCCTTTGAATTGCTTAATCCGTGCTACTGCTGCTTTAAAGATCGATTGAATTGAGTTTCCCTTTTCCTTTACTAATTTGGTTTCAAAAGATCAAGCTCACTGCCTCCTTTTTTTTCCCCCTTTAATTTGGTTTAATTGATCCTTATTTATAGTGGTTTTTAGGTTATTTCTTCCTAATTCCACACAGCAATTAATATTAATAAAAAAAAATAAAACCTAATTGGATTAGGTTTCAAAAGTTTTGCGTCAAAAATTTTTGCGCTGGCGAAAACTGCGGCCGGGCCCGTGGCTGGGCGTGTGGGCGCCCTAGCCCGCAGGGAATTCATGCGGGAAAGTTATTTCGCCCGCAGGAAATTCCTGCTGGCGAAGGCCTGCGGGTGAGGTACTGCTTGCCCGACGGGCCCGCGCGACCACTTTTCGCTGCCGATTTTTTTTCTGACTCCGATTTTTATTTTTATTTTTATTTTTTCTTAATAAAAATTAGATACTAAGGTAAAAATTATTTAATTAAAATTATTTTAGACCAATTAAACAACAAAAATCATTTTAAACCAAATAAAACATAATGGACCGGATTGGGTAAAAAATTAAGGGTCTACAGTTTGCTCCCTGCTTGAATGATCTAAAACCTTATTGAAAGAGAGTGAAAAGCAATAAGACTTAATTTTTGATATGGCGACTTGTTTTGGGTTCTGGACCCGAGGATGACTCTAGGTTCTAGACCTAAAGAAAATTTGGGTTTTGGACCCGGATTCGAGTTCTGGACTCGAGGATAACTCTAGTTTCTGGACCTAAGTAAAATTTGGATTCTGGACCCGAGCTAAGTTCTGGACTTAGAAAATTCTAGGTTCTGGACCTAAAGAAAATTTGGGTTCTGGACCCGAGCTAAGTTCTAGACTTAGAAAATTCTAGGTTCTGGACCTAAGTAAAATTTGGGTTCTGGACCCGAGCTAAGTTCTGGACTTAGAAAATTCTAGGTTCTGGACCTAAAGAAAATTTGGGTTCTGGACCCGAGCTAAGTTCTAGACTTAGAAAATTCTAGGTTCTGGACCTAAGTAAAATTTGGGTTCTGGACCCGAGCCAAGTTCTGGACTTAGAAAATTCTAGGTTCTGGACCTAAGTAAAATTTGGGTTTTGGACCCGAGCCAAGTTCTGGACTTAGAAAATTCTAAGTTCTGGACCTAAGGAAAATTTGGGTTCTGGATCCGAGCTAAAAGGTTTAGCTAATTTTTAGGCATATGTCTTCCTATTGCCCCCTGGGTATAAAAACACTTGTATACTCGCAATTATTTGAATGATTAAAGTGAATAATCGAATTTTCTGTTTATTTTACTGTGTAGTTACTGTTTATGCACTATTCACTATTTATAAATTGTAAATTTACTATTTATAAATAGTATTTACTATTGAAAAAAGTGATTTTCCTATTCACCAATAGTAATACTATTCATAAATAGTAATATTTACTATTTATAAATAGTAATATTATTTATAAATAGTAACATTTACTATTTATCAATAGTAATACTATTTATAAATAGTGACATTTACTATTCATCAATAGTAAGACTATTCATGAATAGTAAAATTCACTATTTATGCACAGTTTTGAGTTTGTTTTCATCTGCTTGCCGTTCCTCTATAAAAGGCCATCAATTCTCCATTTCATTTCAAAATTTCAATTTCAATTTTGTAATCTTTTCAAATTTCTTTTCAATTTCAGCACATATTTTTCAAAAACGATGCATGCTTCGAGGTCCCGGACTCATTCTAATGCCGAATTATTGGAATTTATTCGGCATCATGAAGACAGAAATCTAGATATACTGGCCGGGATGCCGCTTCATCGCAGTTCCAATCAAAAGAGCGAGGTAATGATGATTTATTATTATTATTTTTTTATTTTATTATTATTATTACTTTTATTATTATTATGAAAAATAAATTAATAGATTGAATAACGCGTACTTACCTGGTATTAACTTACCTGGGTCTGTGTTAGCACGATCGTTGTGTCGTTCGGGCCGGAGGGTGTATTTATAAAGCTCGACAATGGTATGATGTAGTGCCTTCTCGGGTAAGGCAGATTATCTGAGATTGTGGCTTTGAGCAGTTTGTCTTACAATTGCCGTCCGAAGAATATCAAATAGACCGAAGCGTGGTCCAAGCGCTGGCAGAGCGATGGCTAGATACAATTCACACTTTTCACTTGCCCATTGGGGAGATGACAATCTGTCCGGTCGATTTTACTGCCATAACCGGCCTTTGATATGATGGTGCTCCGGTTCCTCTAACCAATGAAATTTTAACATTTGAAGAAATTCAGGAATTAATTGGTATGGAACCATCATATAAAGGACCTCGTAAGATAAAACTTGAGCTGATTCATAGTTATTAGATGAACTACGAAGGTCGGATTGGTAGAAACAAGGCCGAACAGTATGCTCAAGGATTTTTGTTATATCTGCTCGGATCGACCATCTTTGGCAGCACCGAATCATCCATTCACTTATCAGTGTTGAGTGCCCTTTCTTATCTCAGGATGGTACCATCTTTTAGCTGGGGTGAAGCTGGTCTCTCATGTCTTTATCATGGCCTTGATAAGCTTTGTCGAAACAAGAATTCTTTTGTCGGCTTGATGGCGATTGTCGAGGTATTCTTTCTTCCACCAATGTTTTTTTTCTTCTTTTCCTCTTGTGATCTTTGTTGTTATTGTAGATATGGGCATATGAACACAACCTCGTGAGAGTACCCGGCATTTCCCGAGAGAGAATCGGGTATCCAAAATTAAATTTCTGGTTGTCTGATCGTGTGAACGTTCCCGGCTCTCATCATGTGCATACTCATCGCTTTGTGTTGAGCCGCTTAACCTGGGATCGGGTAAAATAACATTAGTATGCTTTAAATGTTTTGCAAAAGTTTTACTTACCTTATGTTATCCTGCTGGTGAATTTGGCCTGGTGGAATCCAGAAGAGCGAGCAAACTGGTCTCCTTTGATGAGGGCTGCATTGTCTTTTCAACATTCTCGCCAAGTTATTGTTGGCCCAGTGTCTAGCGGCTGGTTTCTCGGGGAGAGAGTCTACAAATGGTTTCTCAGCTCAGAACAGTGGAGGTTCCCAATGCAAATCCCAGAATACACTTTAAATATTATGTCGATGCCGGAGGATGCTTGGTGGTCGGCCCGATATGATTTTAATGCCGAGTTATTTCTCGATTTACCGGGTCTATTTTATGCTCGTTTTATTCAAATGAGACTCTTGCACTTTGATGTATCTCCTGTCGGTGTGCGGGAGATTTCTAATGGAAATGAGGGTAGAGATGAGGAGGAACATCATGGAGATGCAGGAGAGTCTGTTCCTTGTCTCGGGACCAATACTTCTCAGGTAAAACTTTTACCACTTTTCTATTGCAACTGCTTTTCTTTCTTTGATTCTTTAATGATTGTTGTAGTTTATTGGCTCATTTGATCATGAGGCTGGACCTTCTTTTACTGCCCCTTCGTTTACTCATTCTATCCCGCCATCTTATCCGCAAGGCATTGATATGAATTACCTAGTACATTTCTTATTTCGCAATAGTTTATGCTATATGTATTCATGATTATGTATGTTCTTACCTTTTTCTTCTTGGCTCACAGCAGATGCTCGAAGAACAAAACAAGAAGCTTCAAGAAGAGTTGGCTGGAAGTCGTCAGCAGGCTTCTCATTTTGAAAGTTTATATCATCAATCCGAACAAAATTTTTGAGACTTTCGATTTCAAGGAATAAGGGATCCCGGTGCTTCTTCATCGAGAGGCCCCCAGGCTGATGACCATGAGATCCTTTTGTCTGCTTCTGACAAGGACCATGACACATCGGAACTCCAAGGCAATAGGGATTTTAGTGCTTCTGCTTCGGATGATCCCGGGATGAGTAACTTGCCCCCTCCTCCAACAGGCGACGACTTTTTCAAGTCTTTATTTGATGACCTACCACCACCCTCTTAGTGATATGTAAATATTGAAACAATTGTAAAACATTGTACAATAATGAAAAATATACAATTTTCCTCTTTACTGTAATCTTTTTTTTTTGTTACTGCCATTTTTTCTTTTTTCTTTTTTTTCTTTTTTTTTTTTCGTTACTGCCATTTATTTATTATTATTATTTTTATATATAATACATTATAATTAATATCCACTTCTTTTGTTAAACCAAATCCAAAATGGAAAAAGAAATTGTGACCACTTCCTTTCCTTGTGCCATATGGTCTTATCCTTTTCCATCACCTTTTCCATTTCACTTTTGGAAAAGGTTTATTTTCTTCTATATAAATCACCTTGCATGCCATATTTCAATTCATAAGCCAAGAATCTCTCTTCCAAAGTGAATACTCTTTCTTTAGCAATTTTGGTTTCCCTTTATTCATCAACCATGACCGAGCACCATTTAAAGAAAATAAAAATTCTATTTAAGAATATGGATGCCAACCATTGGAAGCAAATTTCATGGTCAAAGCTTGATGTTTTAAAATGCTTTCAAAATGTCAAATTGGACCACTCCTTTTTACATGCCGCGGCTTCCTTGTGGAATACGGATTCCAGGGTGTTTAAAATTAATGGCTTTGAAATGTGTCCCTTGATTGAAGAATTTGAGGCCATCCTTGGACATCCCAATAATCAGCAAATGGCATTACCCACATTGATCTCTAAAACTCAACAGAAGATGCAGATGTTATTTCAAATTCTGAAACCCGAGATTCTTCGGTTGATGAGAGGTGAAAAAATTCTTCTTGCTCCTTTGATTGACTTTTGTTTTTCTCATTTGGCTCCTACTAAGGCCTGGGGGCGCATGCTTTGTCTTTGCTTGCTCGGCTAATTCTTACTTGTTTCTTCTGACGGCGATATTGACCCATGAGTATTGGATATCATGGATCAAATGGAAGGAGGCTTGTCGCCGGTACCTGTGATCTTAGCCGAAACCTTAGTTGGATTAAACCGATTTAAATCAGGAATGTTAAAGAGACTGACCCGGAGCCCGTTGCTGCTTCAGGTAATTACCTAAACTGTCCTACAGGGTTTTCAATTTAGGTTTTTTTTTATTATTATTGCTCTAATTTTTGCCTAGTCCGCCCATGTCGGTTTTCGGAACTAGCGAGTTGTCCTAATTTTTGCCTAAGCTGCCCTTACCGGTTTTCAACTTAGCGGACCTTTTTTTTTAATTCTTTCTTCTCAGGTTTGGCTTCAGGAACATCTTTGTTTGCTTGATACTCCCTCCATGGATTTTGCCAGATACCTGCCTCGTCATCATTCTGCTAGGAAGCTACTCCACCTAGCTTCTTCATATGCTGACTGGGTTGACTGGATCCACTCACATTCTGAAGTCAATATCCGTTGGTTGGTACCTTGGTGGAAGATTTCTCATATTACCATGCGGACATACTTAATGTACGTTCCTCTTACTGCACTTCGTCAAGGTACATGCTATGATCCTCATCGACTTGGGCGTCAATATGGAGCTGAGCGTCATGATTCTGATTTTGTTCCTGACCTAGACATGCCTTGCTTGACTGAAGCCTACTTGGACCGGCTGAGGCAAAGCTGGCTTGCACGTTACACTTATCAACTGCCATAGATTTTACATTTGTCAATTCATAAAAGTGTTTTGTTAGGATGAAAAATAACTAAAGTAATAAAAGATGCTTCTTTTCCATTGATAATTTGTCATCACCTTTTGCAATTATGATTATTTATTTCATCCGTATCTGGTCAAATACTTATAACAGTGTACATAGAACAAATTTAATCATTAATTCTGTTTTATTAAATTGGGGAACAACCAAACATAAAGCCAGCATACACAAGATTACTCCTGTTGCCAATTAGCCCTTTCGGGTTTTCTAATTGACGATTTTCTCTCATTAGCCCTAATTGTTGCCTAGCCCGCCCTTTTGGGTTTTCGAAACTAGCGGACTGCTCTAACTTTTGCCTAGGCTGCCCTTTTTGGGTTTTCAACCTAGCGAGCTCTTTTTTTTTATACATAAAACCTCTTCAACCTGTCAATGTTTACTGGCTCACTGAATTCATTCCCATCCATGTCTGATAACTTCACTGCACCTTTGCTCATGACATGTTTCATGACATATGGTCCTTCCTAGCTGGGTCTGAACTTCCCTCTTGGATCAGATACATTAGGCTTACATTGCTTCAATACTGAATCCCCAACCCTGAATCTTCGGATTTTGACCCTTCTATTGTAGGCCCGAGCTATCTTCTTTTGATACAGTTGGTGATGATATAGTGCCTTTAGCCTTCTCTCTTCTAATAAAGCTAACTGAGTGTATCTGCTTGCTACCCATTCTGTTTCAGGCAACTCCGCTTCCAAGACTACTCTCAATGACTTGATCTCAATCTCAATTGGCAATACTGCTTCCATTCCATAAACCAAAGAGAACGATGTCATTCCAGTAGGTGTTCGCACACTCGTCCTATATCCCCATAAAGCAAAGGGAAACATCTCTGACCAATCCCTGTAAGTCTTGGTCATTTTGGACAGAATTTGCTTAATTGTCTTATTTGTTGCTTCCACTGCCCCATTAGCCTTTGGTCTATAAGGAGAGGATCTATGATGATGGATGTGGTACTTGGAGAATAAATCCTTAACTGCCCCTTGAAACTGTACCCCGTTGTCTGATATCACACTGTGCGGGACCCCATATCTGCAGATGAGATTCTTTTCAATAAACCTAGCCATTTGACTTGCACCCAGCTTGTTGAAGGATTCGGCTTCGACCCATTTTGAAAAATAATCAACTGCTACCATAATAAAACGGTGCCCATTTGAAGCTGTCGGATGTATCTCTCCTATAATGTCGATACCCTAGGTGGCAAAGGGCCAGGGTGAAGACATTGAATGCAGTTCTTCAGGAGGCATATGATTCAAGTTACTGTACATCTGACATTGTTGGAACTTCTTGACAAACTCAATACAGTCTCTCTCCATGGTCAACCAATAGTAACCTTGTCGAATAATCTTCTTAACTAGGGCCAAACCACTCATGTGCGGACTGCAACTTCCTGCATGTATTTCTGACATGATGCGCTCCACTTCGGGCTTTCTTAAACATCTCAAATGCACTCCATCGGGCCATCTTCTATAAAACTCCCCATGGAATGTTGTGTATTGCAATGACCACCTCCTTATGGCTCTTCTCTCTTTCTTTGTTGCCCCCGGCGGGTATTCTCTTTCTTCCAAAAATCTCCTTATGGTATCATACCCTGCATCATGGTCTGTATCAACTTCCATGATTGTTTCATATTCATAGCAAGGAGTTGATGAACTAGTCAAGACCAGAGGCTTAAGGAATAAGCTAACAGGATTTTCCCATACCGAAGCCAATGTGGCTAGGGCATCAGCCATCTGATTTTCTTCTCTTGACAAGTGTATAAACTTACACTCCTTAAAATTCTTCTTTATCATGGTCAGGTAATGATGGTATGGTTTCAATTTTTCTTCTTTCAACTCCCACTCTCCATTTACTTAGGATACTACTAGCAACGAATCACCATAAACTTCCACCTTATCTATCCTCATAATCATTAGGGTTTCCAAACCGAAAATACAAGCTTCGTACTCCACCATATTATTGGTTGCCCTAAATTTCAACTTTTTGGCTAAAGTGATGAGTTCCCCTTCTGGCGATTCTAGTATAACTCCCAAACCTGCTCCTTTCCTGTTTGCTGCTCCATCAAAATACATTTTCCACCCTTGTACTTCAATTGCTTCTAAATGTTCATCTGGAAATTCCAAGATTACCTCTTCACTTTCTGGTAATGGTTGTTGAGCCAGAAATTCTGCCACCGCTCTACCTTTGATTGTTTTTCTGGTTACATACTCGATCTCAAATTCTTCTAATATTATCAACCATCGACCATATTTCCCAATTAAAGAGAGTGTCTCCCTTAAGTACTTCATTGGATCCAACCTGGAAATTGCTTGCACACTATATGATTGAAAGTAATGCTGCAACTTCTTAGAAGACCAAACCACGGCTATACATGTTTTTTCAATAATACTATACTTAATTTCATAAGGTAGGAGCTTTATACTTAAGTAGTAAACGACATGCTCAATCCCCGACTCATCTGCTTGGGCAAGCATGGCTCCTATCGACTCTTCTTCTACTGCTAAGTATAGTAATAGAGGTTTGTTGGGTTTAGGTGGTTTCAAGATAGGTGGATTCAACAAATACTCTTTTATTCGATCAAAGCCCTTTTGACATTCTCCGTTCCATACGACCGACTGATTCTTCCTAAGCAGCTTGAAGATAGGCTCACAGATTGTTGTGAGCTTTGCTATAAATCTACTAATGTACTGTAGTTTACCAATGAATCCCTGTACTTCTCTTTCCGTCTTAGGGGCCAGCATATCCCTGATTGCTTTGACTTTTTCAGGATCTATCTCGATGCCATTCGAGCCAATTACATGTCCCAACAATTTACCTGAGGTAACACCGAATACACACTTCTTCGGGTTTAATCTTAGCTTATACTTCAAAGCTCTATTAAAGAATAATTCTAAATTCTGGAAGTGTTGCTCCCTTGTATCCGACTTAACCATCATATCATCAACATATACTTCAACTTCTTTGTGCATCATGTCATGAAATAATGTGGTGGCCATCCGTTGGTAAGTTGCTCCAGCATTCTTTAAGCCGAAAGGTATCACGCTATAACAAAATATACCCCATGTAGTAGTGAAGGCAGTTTTGGATTTATCCTCTTGGGCCATTAACACTTGATTGTATCCGAAAAATCCATCCACAAATGAGTGTAGCACACTAGAGGCTGCACTATCAATGAGTACATCTATATGAGGTAAAGGAAAATCATCCTTAGGGGAAGCCTTGTTTAAATCTCTATAGTCCACGCAGACCCTTATCCTCCCATCTTTCTTTGGCACAGGTACTATGTTGGCTAGCCAATCTGGGTATTCTATCACTTCAAGGAACTTCACTTGTATTTGCTTAGTGACCTCTTCTTTAACCAATTCAGCCCATTCAGGTCTTAATCATCTAAGCTTTTGTTTGACAGGTTTAATGTGAGTGTAAGTAGGGATATGATGCTCGGCTATGTCTCGATCTATCCCCGGCATATCTTCATAAGACCAAGCGAACACCTCTTCATATTTTTTGAATATTTTTTCAAATCTCTCTCTCATCAGGAGTAAGGTCGGATGCTATGCTAATGTTTTTAGGGTTTTCAGTTGTTTCCAAATTTAATGATTGTGTGTTAACAGAATTAATATTAAAGATGCTCATGTAACTGCTATTTGAATGTATGCAACCATCAGGAGAAACATCACATAAGTAAGCAAAATCAGACTTTATTGCATTCATTTTGGAAAAGAAAACATCATCATCCTCATACAAAGTAGATAAATTAAAATCAAAATCAAAATCATTGTTCTCAGAATCATAAAGCAGAATGTCTTCAAACTTTTCTTCAATTAGGGCAGCAATCTCTTCTGGAGTCTTCTTGGCTTTCAGGGCAGCTTCATTCTTCTCTTTGTTGATTGACAGGGTGAGCTTTTTCTTCACTTGCTCCAGTAACTCAGCAACATCTGCAAAAATTTCAAAATCGGGAATTAACTTACCCATGAACATGATCGGCTCCGGCTTTCCTTGGAGTGGTCCCATAGTTGGAGCTTTGACAAAGATCTCTTCAAGTGGTGGGAAGCTCATCTTCTCATTCTTCTTTGGTCGAACATTATTGGCTTCATCATATCCCAACCCCTTATTGGAAGCTTGAGTTCTAAAATCTGGCAACTTTGTTAAACCGGCTTTACCCTTTCCAAGACCAGCTCCGGGAAGGTAATTCATGTTCTTCATCATATTCAAGACTTTTGAGTCCACTGCTTCATCATCAGAAATTACAGCTACTTGAAAACCATTGAGAGGCCTCTCAACCATTAGAGCGTTAACAATCTCATTATCTTCAGCTTCAACGACCACTGTTTCATTTCCATTGGGGAATTTGATCTTTTGATGAAGGGTGGAAGGAACTCCACCAAGAGGGTGAAACCATGGTCGTCCCAAGAGTAAGGCAAAGGTAACTGGTATATCTAAAATAACAAATTCCACAATAGATTCAATTGGACCAACCTTGACGGCTGCTTTGAAAGTTCCTTCGGCATGCCTCTTAGTGTTGTCATAAGCACGAATTGTCACCTCGGTTGGGTTTAAATCTCTTGTTGACATGGCTAGCTTTGGTAGTATCTTAAGTGGACAAACATTTATGACAGATCCATCATCGACCATTACACAAGGAGTCCTCTTCCCCTTGACTTCTATTTTGATAAAGAGAGGGCGGATGTGGTCTCTCCCTTCCTCTGGTAAGTCCGCATCAGAAAAAGAAACTGCTCCCACACTAACTTCGCTCTTCTCTTGAACCTCTTCACATTTCATTACTTCCCCAATTTTTATGAAGTTGATCAACTCCTCCGGTGTTGTGGAGGTAGAAATCGGCATGCTAGCCAAGGCTTTGGCCATAGTCTCTCGGTGCTTTTTAGAAGTAGCTAACAAGTCCCAAATGCTAACACTTGCTTGGGTTCTTTTTAATTGCTTGAGTACAACATCATCTTCTTCCACTTCAACTTCCTTCCCCTTATTGGTTTCTACCTCCTTAGGTGGTGGCCTTGCATAAGGCTTACCGGATCTAGTATTCATCACCTCATCTTCTTCGGGCTCAGACCAAGTCCACTCCTCCTTCTTGGGTATGATATCACTATCACTATCACTTGAATCCCAAAACCTGTTGACCACACAAATTATTACTTCCCCACCAATCATAGCTTGTTTAGCTCCATTAAATTCCTCTTCTTCTTTGATTGCTTCTCCTCCCATATCTTGAAAAGAAGACATGACAAAATCCTCATACAAACCTCCTCCAATCATGAAGGTTGCTGGTGGTCGTACTCTATTGAACTTTGGCAATGGGTTGTCTTTGGTGTTTGGCTTGTTGGGCTCAGGTAGCTTCCCATTATCAATTAAGTTTTGGATCTCATGTCTCAATCTCACACATCTATCCGTGTCATGTCCTTGCATTTGGTGAAATTGACAAAATGCTTTGGTGTCAAAATTAGGTGGGAGAGGACTAGGCAAAGGACGAGGATTTAAGGGTTGTAGCAGTCCCCTTCTTTGAAGCTTGTTGAGAACCCAGGACATTGGTTTTCCCAATTTCAAAAATTGTCTCCTTGTTCCTTGGTTAGTAGCATTAACACCGACGGCCTTTTGCATGCTTTGGCTACCAGGTTGATAGCTCCCTTTCTCATTCCTTTTCGTTGCAAATCGGCTCTTCTCCCTGTCCCATTCTTCAATTTGCAAACCAGCTTGAAGAAGGTCTTTGAAATCACGGATGAGTGTATGAGACATCCTCTCACGAAGACTAGGTAACACCTCTCTCACAATCATCCTTATTTGATCGGATTCATCGGGCCTCTTCTTGAGTAAAGCATCCTTGTTTCTCCATCTCTTGACATAGTCTACAAAATTCTCATTCGGCCTTTGCCTAATGGATTCCACTTCCATCAAGGTAACTTCCAATTCAACATTATATCCATATTGTTGGATAAAGGCTTTGTAAAGTAGATCCCAGCTCTTTTGTATTTCATCATCTAAGGTATTGAACCAATTTTGGACTACAGGGTCCAATGAGAGCATAAAGTACCTTAGGGTTCGAGCCTTAGTAGCTCGGGCAGATTGCATGGCAGTGATATATTGCTTCATGTGGAGATGAGGATTTCCGGTGCCATTGTACTTAGCAAAGGAAGGCATCTTGAACTTATAAGGGACTTCTTCATCTTGTTCAAATAGCTTGTCAACTTCGGAATCTTCGGTTTTCAGCTTCTTCTCAAATTTCTTTTCTAAATTAGCAATCATCTTTTCAACATCAGATGTCTCGGTCTTTTCAATAGTTGCCTTCTTGACAGCCTTCGGTTCTTTCTTCTTTTCTTGTACCTCTTGGTAGTATTGAGCCCAATCATCATCATCATCAATGACCACCTTTTCATCATCAAAAGCCACTTCACTAACTTTGGTCTTCCCTTTGTCCTTTGGTTTCTTAGTGCTAGCAGATGCCTCGACATGGTTCTCTAAGATTACAGTCAATTGGTTCTTCATGGTCTCAGCTAGGGCCTCTTTGATTTCTTCCATCTTGGCATTGAGGGCTTCATCCACCATTCTTTGAATTTGTTCGGGCTCCATTGTCTTTGGTGAGCAAGTGATTGAGTCGTTGCTAGATACTTCGTCTCCGGCGTAGGTCGGATTGTCGTAAGCTTTTGAACTTTCGTAATCCAGGGCTGTAAGCCAGAGAGGACCAATGATATGAGATGCAAATGTATGCATGTATGCACGAACAATCAATAAACAAGTGTAATTAGGACGATCCTTCCAGCCTTATAACATCCACACATGAATGGCGAGTCTCTTTTCCTAGGTATATGGTTAACAAAATACCAACATGGGGTACCTTGCTTTCGAATAATTCCCTCGGACGTTTCAACCAATAGTTATATTTTCGAAAATGGAAATCAATTCATGATAATTCCCATTAATTAGGTTTTAATCCATTCAACCAACTAAAGTAGCTTTTATGCTATGTTGGATTAAAACAAAATTAAGAGGTTTATTATAAATAGATTTCTCACTTGAAAAGAGGTAACTAGTGGTTCCTGCCAAAAACAAGCCCATGGTTAATTTATTCTTAGTGTAAATTAGGCCCACAATTGATTTTTGGTATTTCATAATTGACCTAAATATTTTTGCAAGCTCTTTATAAAAAATGGTTGGGTGAAAATAGTTTTATTTCTAAGCCCATCGTAAAAGATTTTAGAAAAATGGATTTTGGGCTTAGTATTTGGGCCATGAGCCAAAGATTTTTTTTTTGATTTGTTTTTAGAAAAGTTCTTATGTCCAAAGACCATCTTAAAAAGTTTTGAAAATATTTTTGGTCTTTTGGATTTTAAAGAAAAAATTTATTTTGAGCTTGCAAATATACTTGGGTCATATTAGAAAAAGAACAAACCAAATAAGCCATGATTTAAACCAAGATAAATTATCCATAGTCAAACAACATGCATTTGGGGTAAAACTCTAAGGAAAGTAACTAGGCCAATTACATGAGCTTTAGTCTTTGGTTAAAAAGGCTTAGGTTCCCATAGCAAGTATATACCAAATGGTACGAGGCTATGAGTGGTTATGCCATGCTCGATCTCCATACCTTGAGTGAAAGTATGGTATCTCTTACATAATATAACACGGGTAACACGAGCATCCTAACTCACGCACACAATGCAATCTAATATGATGCATTGGATAATATCATTATAAGAAAGAATAGAATTATATAAAGACCAACGGAATCAACTTCTCTTATCCCCAGTGGAGTCACCACTGTGAGAAGGGATTTTCGCTCTCACTCCCGGTGGAATGGTTCTTGCGACTTCGGCACTGTTTAGGCTCGGGGCCTTAGAGAACACGGACCTAAGTCCGGAGAAAATGGAGTCGCCACCTGGACGGGCCGGCAAAAAAGAAAGGGGTGGATGACTCGATTCCTAAGGAATCCCCAACCCCTTAATGGGTTCAGAAAGTTGGGTACGTGTGGGGAATGTAAGAAATGGCCCATCACCCCCACAACGCCTGGTTCATTGGAACCGGCCTCCTTTACAGGTCTTAATATTATAAAATTCTTAATTATAATAACATTATCCATACTACACACAATAAAAAGAAAGCATCATTATATTAAAATCAAAGCAATGTCCAAACAAAATAAAACAAATAATGGACACCCATCCAAGGAGGGAAACATGTCCTTACATCACATACCTAGATAGGACACCCACCAAAAGGTAGAAACATGCCCTTTACATAAGTTCTAAAATAGAAAAGCAAATTAAATTACATGATGTTTAACTAATGAGGTACCCACCAAGTGGAAACATACCTCTTACAACTTTTGGAAGTCTAAATTAATTGATAAAAATAAATAATCATTCATCATAAATAAATCATTCATCAAAACTATTTAAATATCAATAAACATCCATCCATGATAAATTAAATAAATCAAGTATTGAAATTAAATAGATTAAAGCATAAGAGATAAATCAAGGTATAAGTAAATATGGGATTGAATAAAACAAATGAAAGTTCAATTATAGCTACTGTGACTTTTTATGGAATTAAAATAGATTAGGGTTTTATATTTTAAAAGATTGATAAGACTCTTTGATTAAACAAATTAAGGTTTGAATGATGAAATCATGAAACTAGGGTTTTAAATACCTTAAAATACTTTAATTTGTGATTTTTGGTTATTGAATTTTAAGCTACTGTGCAATTTTTGGGTTTTCAAGTTTTTATGTTTTGTAATGTTTTAAAAGGATTAGGGTTCATAAAAATTAGGGTTTAAGGTTTTAAAAGGATTAGGGTTCATTATTTTAGGTTTAAAGTTGAATTTTGGTTTTAGGCTTTGAAATTAGGGTTCTCGGGTAATGAATTTGAATTAGAGTTTTAAAAAAGCAATTTGATGATTTATGAAGTTTTATGAATTTAAACAAATGGATTGAAGTTTTTATAAGTAGAAAAGATGTTTTTGAAGGCTTTTTGAATGAAATAGAACCTAATTTAAAAATTTTAAAGAAACAGAATTTGATTTTGGTTTTGTAGAAAAATATGTTCAATTAGAGTTTTAAGATTTTTAAGAAGAAAAAATAACAATTTTAGGTATTTTTAGAGAAGAAAGTCACGTTTTTATGTTTTAATCTTGGAAGAATTAAATTAAAGTTCTAAAGTTTTTGATTTAAAAACCCTAATCCCATAACTTAGCTACTGTGTAACATAAATTAATTAAGGAAAATCACTTACCTTCTTTTGTTGAATCTTTCAAAAATAATTCTTCTTGGATGAACTAGCTTCAAAAACAAGCCTTGGTTGCCTTTGAATTGCTTAATCCGTGCTACTGCTGCTTTAAAGATCGATTGAATTGAGTTTCCCTTTTCCTTTACTAATTTGGTTTCAAAAGATCAAGCTCACTGCCTCCTTTTTTTTCCCCCTTTAATTTGGTTTAATTGATCTTTATTTATAGTGGTTTTTAGGTTATTTCTTCCTAATTCCACACGGCAATTAATATTAATAAAAAAAGAAATTAAAACCTAATTGGATTAGGTTTCAAAAATTTTGCGTCAAAAATTTTTGCGCTGGAGAAAACTGCGGCCGGGCCCGTGGCTGGGCGTGTGGGCGCCCCAGCCCGCAGGAAATTCCTGCGGGAAATTATTTCGCCCGCAGGAATTTCCTGTGGGTGAAATAACTCGCCTGCAGGCCTGCGAGTGAGGTGCTGCTGGCCCGATGGGCCCGCGCGACCACTTTTCGCTGCCGATTTTTTTTCCGACTCCGATTTTTATTTTTATTTTTATTTTTTGATTTTGATTTGTTTATTTTTATTTTTTCTTAATAAAAATTAGATACTAAGGTAAAAATTATTTAATTAAAATTATTTTGGACCAATTAAACAACAAAAATTATTTTAAACCAAATAAAACATAATGGACTGGATTGGGTCAAAAATTAAGGGTCTACAGGGTCGTAAGCCTCAAAAATAAATCCTTAAAGCTAGACTGAGTCGTAATTTCAGACCTAGTTGGATTATCCTTGGATATCTTGCCTACGTGGCTAGACACAAGGTGTCATTAAGGACCAAAGCAGTAACTCTGAAATTTGAATAGCATATTAGAACCTTTTTAGGCCCATGCTTGTCTTTGCTTTAATGTGAATTTTGAATTGAGATACAATTGAGTAATATAATGTTATTAGTTGTGATATTCATATGTGTTGTGCAATGACATTGCTTTTGAATTACATTGTTATTATTAAAGTTTATATCACTAGGCTTCGGCTTAGCGCGATTGTTTCTATCGGGCAGGTGACAGAGTAGACTCAGTTGAGCCAGAGAATTCTTTTAGACCAGGTCGGGTCTAGACTTGTTGTTGAGCTTGTTGAGTTGTTATCGAGATCGAAAACACTGTCAGCAGCATGTATATATTTTTATGTTATTGTACATTTTGAGTATTATGCATAATATATTATGTTTTGAATTTTATGTATTGTATATTATAAAGAATGTTTGGGTTAATGTATTTGAAATGGGAGAGTAAATGTGTTTTAAATTATATATATCTATATATAAATGCTTGATAAACTTGGAGAAATTGAGGAGTATGGTTGAGATGGTGATTTGAAATAATTTGGGAGTGTTTTCTTTTTACAGGTTGTGTTTTGCTAAATTTTAGGATGTCCAAATTACAGACAAAACTCTGAAAAAAAATTTTCAGAGATTTTCATATATAATATTTATTTTGGGTTCATATAACAAGTAAAGAATATTTATATGCTATTTAATTTTATATATTTAGAATTTGAATTTTTAAATTGAAAATGTGAAATTTTTTTATTAAACCGGTCTGTGATATTTTTGAATCGTATATGCGTATTTTACATATGCTGAAAATATATATTGTACGTATATAGAGTATAAGGATGTTACATGGTTACACACATAATCTATGCAATTTTGCATAAATATGTGATGTAACATGCATTGGATGTGGTATGTTAGTAACATGTAATTTGATGTGTTGCATGTATGTGCATGTGAAATTTGGACAAATGTGGAAATGAACCACAATGTGGTTGTGACTAGTGGTGATGCTTAAAGAGAAAGAGAAATGTGGGAAAATTGATGAATAAGATGGAAATGAGTAATCGTAATGAGAACGTGAGAATTGATGTTAATGATGCGAAAGAGAAAAGGAAATGAAAGTACAATTAAATATGAACATATTGTAATGCTTGTTGCCTTATTCAATATATAGTTCCAGAAAGTTATATTTGGCATGGTTTGGCATGCCTTACTCCTTTGGGTGAGACACACTAGTGTCATAGATATGATTATGTTGGGCGAATTACACTAGTATCACAAATATGATTACGCCTTTAGCGAGACACATTGGTGTCATTAAAAATATTGTTCCTTCGTAGCTAGACATGATGGTGTCATGTTTGGCCAAATCAACATTTTTGGATCTTGTATATTGTATAAGGATCTTGGACCCAATATGTGTGTTTTTATTTATGATATATGTATAAAATGTGAGTGCTATTGAAAGAATAGTGAGTCTTGATGGTGATGTGGAATATGATAATTATGATGATAGTTTATATATTTGTGAAATGCAAAATGTGTGAATGATTGAGTGCATATACATAGTATGATAAAATTGTTATGTATACAAGTATGTACCATTAAGCTATCGAGCTTAGTGCAGTAGTGCATATTGCGCAGGTGATTAGAAGTATAGACCAGGGTGATCTAAATAGTGATGGAGATTTGGAGATTATGTGTGCTATGAGACTAGATCAGGAATGCTGCATATCATGTATAAAGTTGTTTTAAAGGCACTAGTTTGTATAATGTATTTTTCTTAAGAAATGAATGTATTGTAATGGATAACTCCTGTGTATAATATTATGTATGTATATAAAGAATAAATCTGAGTTTATATATAAAATATGATGGACATTGATTTATTAATGGGAGAGATAGTGTTGAGTTATAAAGTAATTTTGGGAGTATTTTTAAATTGCAGGTTGAGTTGTTTGCAATTTGGGATTTTACAAATTACAGTTAAAATTCTGGCGAGTTTTTCCCCAAAATTTTCTTATAAAGATTTTTTTGAAATGCTAAGTATAAATGATTTTATGTAATAAATTAATTTTCTAAAAGTGTTATTATTTTATTAATTAAGAAATAAGAGATTTCTACGGTCAATTGTGTTGGCACTCTTGTATTCTATATATGTGTTGTATGTATATGAGGTATATGTACTATATGTATATAGAGTATATGAGTGTTACATTTATTTTGAAATCAAAGTCTGGGTTTGAGATTCTCGACCTAGATGGGTTTTAGAAAAAAGAAAGGAAAAATTTTAAATGTGAAAGGAATTGTAATACATGCATGTGTAGTAGCACCTGTGTTGGTCTCGGATGTGACAATGTTTGTTTGTTTTGAGGGATAAGTTGAGATGGCATTTGGAATACGTAGATCAAAGTGGCACAGTAGAAGCGTCTTTCTAGAGATTTTGGATTGTGGATTTTTGGAATATTTATAGGAAAATTAAGATTTAAAAATATAGTTTTGAAGTCTATAATTTTCAAAGCCTAGAGGTTGTTCAAAATAAACATCTTCATTAATAAAACATTTAAGAATACACTTTTAACATCCATTTAAAAAATTTTAAAATTCATATAACATGCAAATGCAAGTATTCTAATTACTTCTAACCTAACTACGAGGGCAAATATTTCATCATAATTAATGCCTTCCTCTTGATTATGGCTTTTGGCTGCCAATCAAGCTTTGTTTATAGTAATATGTTCTTTTTCATCGAGCTTATTCCTATATACCCATTTCCAACCAATAATTGGATGATTGTTGGGTGTAGGAATAAGTTCCCATACTTTATTTCTCTTCAATTGGTTGAGTTCATCTTATATGGCAATCACCTAACATTTATCACTAAGAGCCTCCTTAATAGTCATTGGCTCTATTTGAGAAATAAAAGCTACATTAGAATCTAATTGTTTAAATTTGGATCTAGTAGTTACTCCCTTTGATGGACATTAATGATAAGGTTTTTAGGATGATCCTTTCTATATTGTCATTCTTTGGGTAGTTCTTGAGTTTCTTCTATTTTGGACTTCTTTTGTTCCACTATTTGTTCTAGCTCATCATTGTTTTCTTTTAGAACATTATCATCTTTAAGGTTTTCAATTGTTCCTATAAGATCATCAAGTGTACTACCTTTCCCATGATTAAGTTTAGTAGATTCATCAAATATAACATGTATTGATTCTTCAACTACTAAAGTTCTTCTATTAAAAACTCTATATGCTTTGCTAGAGGATGAATATTCTAAAAATATTTTTTTATCCGATTTGGATGAGAATTTTCCAAGATTGTCCTTAGTATTCAATATAAAACATTTGCATCCAAATACTCTAAGGTATGAAATTTTAGATTTTCTTCCATTCCATAGCTCATAAGAAGTTTTATTCATTAAATGCCACTTGAAGACTCAATTTGAAATATAACAAATGGTATTAACAGCTTCGGCCCAAAAGTATGAAGGAAGACTATACTTATTGAGCATTTTCCAACTATTTCAACCAATGTTCAATTTTTTCTTTGTACCATGCCAATTTGTTATGGTGTTCTAGGAGCAAAAAAATTATGTAAAATACCAAATTCATTACAAAACTTTTTGAAATCTTTATTTTCAAATTCTTTGCCATGATCACTTCTAATAGAAGTAATCACATAGCCTTTTTCATTTTGAGCTTTCTTTGCAAAAATTTAAAACTTATTAAAAGCATCATTCGTATGAGCTAAGAAATTGATCTAGGTAAGCCTATAGTAGTCATTAACAAGTACAAATGCATATAACTTACCACCTAGGCTAGCAACTCTATTTTGTCCAAACAAGTCCAAATGAATTAGTTCTAAAGGTCTAGGTGTACTTACAATATTTTTTGGATTTGAATGAACTGTTGTGTTGCTTCCCAAGTTGACATGGTTCACATACCTTATCTTTACATCATTTCATCTTAAGTAACTCATCCAAAAGTTCTTCCTTTCTTAGATATTGGAGTTGGTCCATACTAGCATGTCCCAATCTTCTATGCCAAAGATGAGTATCATTGCTTATAATTACCAAACATTCAAAACCATTATTAGAATGTAGGTCAATTTTATAAGTGTTGACAATTCTTCCACCTTTGAATGCAAGTTCACCATTAGGAGAAGTACTCTTACATTCTTTAGAGTCAAAATTGACGTTATATCCTTTATTACATAATTGACTAATACTAAGGAAATTATATTTCAAGCCATCAACTAACCACATGTTATCAATCAAATTTTTACCTAATATGCCAATGAAACCAATGCCAATAATCTTACCTTCAGCATTGTTTCCAAAGGTTACATTACCTCCTTGCTTGTAAGAGAAGGTTGTAAAGAGTTTTGCATTTCCAATCATATGTCTTGAACATCCACTATATACTGCCAAAATATTTTCATTGGACGTAGATTTTAGGCATACCTACAAAAAACATAGTTTTCATCTTTTTTTAGGTACTCAAATAAACTTGAATCCTTAGGGGCTAGTCATTGAAGGGTCCTCTAATTTTCGGTGATCCTTCCTAATATAGTAAAATGTGTTTATACATCCAAATTTCATGCAATAATGACAATGAGACAATGTTTTATATTTTTACAATTTTCTTCTATTTAAACTTAAATGATGTTGGTTGCAATTACATGCATATGAATATTGTTGAGTATTATGAGTTTGTGTATGCTTGTATTTGTGTATATTTTTGGTATACATGTATGCATGATTAGCCCTTGGAGATTTAAATCTAGAGCCTTATGAGCCTTGATTAGTCCTTTTCAAACTTTTAGGCTTGGTGTGTACATTAATATTTTTCTCAACTTCAACACTAGAAGTTTGAATTATTGAAGCTTTATTGAAAGTAAGTCCATTAGATGATGTAGTAGTTGAACCATTAAATCCTAGACCAAATTTTGAAGAAGTTGGCCTTTGAACACTAATTAAATTATCTAGGGCCTCTTTGCCTTTATGAAATTTTAAAAAAATATTTCTTAGTTCATTAATTTCATCTTTTAAAGTTTTATTTTTCTTGGAAATTTTATCTAAGCTAGATATAGTTTTTGAAAGTTCATCCAAAGACTTATTTAATTATTCATTGGAGGTCTTTAACTCTAATGTAAAATTCTTTAAAATGATAAAATCCTTTTCTATCTTAGAGGACTTTTCTTTATAGAATTTCATTTTTTGAAAAGTATTTTTGTACTCTAAGATTCATTTACTCAACTAAATCACTATCATCTAAACTATCATCAACATCATTATAAATTAAATTAGAGTTTAAGGATGGAGTGCCTACCTCATTGGAGTCATTATTCTCTTCCATGGCCATGAGACAAAGATTGGCTATTCTTTGTTCTTCTTACTCTTTTTCACTTGAGGAATCATCATCCCATATAGCTTGGAGAGCCTTCTTTTAGGACATTCATTTTTAATGTGATACAGTTTGCCACATTCATAGCATTTCTCTTCATATTTATCACTATCTTCATCACCTGAGCTCTCAATTTCTTTAGTGGCTTTGAGAGCTATTGCTTTCTTTTTTTTCCTTCTCTCCTTTAACATCTTCTTTATCAATATGCTTCTTAAAGGTTCAATAAGCTCATCGGTCCTTAGCTTAGTGAGGTCATATGCTTCTTCTATTAAAGAAATATTGGATTCAAAGTTTATTCTTGGATCAATTCTAAGTGCTCTTGAGATTTTTCTATTTATATCTTCTTGAGCATACTTTTTGCCAAATTTCTTCAAGTCGTTGATGATAGCAATTAGCTAATTGGCCATTTTAGTGACATTCTCATTTGGCTTCATTTTAAAGAGTTCATACTCATGTACAAGCATTTGGGTTTTGGAGAACCTCACTTGGGTAGTACCCTCATGATGGTTCTCATGTGTTTTCTAAATACTATATACACAAGTAAGATGTTGGACTCTTCCAATCTCTTCTCTATATATGGAGTTCACCAAAATGGAGGAAGCTCAATTATTCTTGTAAAGAAATCTCTCTTGAACATTGGTCCATTATACTCTAGGAATTTCCACTTGCACACCATCAACTTCTTGAGTAGGAGGTTTCTATTCATTGATTACACACTTCCAAAACTCAATTCCTTCACTATCTAGGAACAAGTACATCTTGTGTTTCTAATAAGTGTAATAGATTCTATCAAAATAGGGGAACTTTAAATTTCCATGAGAGGGAGTAGAGGTAGTTTGGGAAGGAGTGGTTGCCATTGTATAATTAAGCATTACGAAATTTTGAGGCTCTGATACTAATTGCTATCCTAATATAGCAACCAAGAGGAGGGAGGGAAGGGGAATTAGTTATTTAAGGAAGTGATGGGAAATTTAAAAATTAAAAAAAAATATGAAGAGAGTAGAATAAAAAAAATGAACATAAGATATTTATAGTGGTTCAAATTCCTCAATCCTCAATCCACTTTCTCAACAACTTATTGAGGTTCCACTAACTATGAGTTTTTACAAGCTCAACTCTAACTTAGTGTTTCGAATAAGCTCACACCAAAAATTTATAATGGATTTAAGTATATCTCACGACCCAACAAGATTTTTACCCTGCTCACTCTAAAACCTAGTGTTTCAAAGCTCACACTAAACTTATACAATGGTGTTTAATGCTCACACCCAACACTAATAAATTATAAATAGAAATTTTGATGCAAAGTAAATAAAAGTGTTTTTGCTTAGCTATGTAATGTTCCTCTTTTTAAAACTAAAGTTTCTAGACCTATTTATAACCTTTAAGTCTTGAACTAGCTATTAAAATAGTGAATTAGTGGCTAACAACTTGATTTAATACTGTTTCTTAATTAAATTATTATTCAGAATCTCCTAGCGATCGAACTGCATTATGTGTGATCGCTCAGGACATTGTGCAATTGCCCTACACCTTGGCGGCTGCACTATTTAAATTTATCCAGCAGATCTTTATAGCGGTCAATAAAAGTTATTTGATAGGTTGGTGATTTGATATCTTGCCAGCATGTACATGTATTACGGTCACACAACATTTCTTTGTGGTTATGCAACCATTAAAATGGCAGTTGTACAATAATTCTTCTTCCACGTGTCAGTTTTTAGTAGGCTTACAAAGTTGGCATTGGAATTAAAACATTTTGAATTATCGCGGTCGCATAAGGCTTGAACCTTCACCGCCAAGCCTCACCACAAAGCCTCACTGCATACCATTTTGTGTAACTTTGTGATTTTTTTTTTGTAGCTCTTGTGCGGTCGGTGAACAAGTTGAGCGGTCACATAAAGTCCTGTGAAACCATCTCTTCACCACATGCTCTGACTACGATTTATTCTGCAATTTTTAATCATATGGTCACACAAAAAGGTAGTAATCAATTAGTCACCATGCCAATGATTGTGATCTTCTATGTGATCGAGCTATTCTTTTCTTTTATGAATGTGCAGTTGCATATCTCCTCTATATAGTCATACAACTCTTTTGATGATATACGTACTAAGAAACACTTGTTTAAAGCATTAGTACTCATTAATTTGATTGTCAATGATCAAAATAAAGTTTATTATCCAATCATTTGGCCAACAAAAAAGAAACATGAAAGATTCAACTAGTCCTAGTGATCAAGAAGTGACACCTCTACAAGGATACATGCCATAAATTGTTGAATAGATTGAAAAGAACCTACAAAATTCCTAAGTTGAGGTAGCTATACCTCTTGCTATGAATAAAGGAACAAAGACTCTAATGAAGATTCTCAGAGAAATTCAGTTGGTGATAGAAGACTACGGGAAAGACATGGCACCTTGTCATGTACCATCTAATATATTTAAAGAAGTAGTAATCAATCCCATTTGGGTAATTCCCTCAGGCCTAGAAGTGTAATCAAGGCCCGAGAAGAATGTTATAGAAGAACTCAAGGGGTATTGTACAACCCTTAGAATTGATGAACCATGAGATGAAAAAACATCTTCCTCCTTAGAGAAGGGAGGAGAAGGTAGTCATCATGGCAACAATGGTTTTTGTGAACCACATAATCACTTCACTTGAGGAGCACTGCCTCCTCAACAAATGTTTGGTGCCACCAATCCTCAAAATCAACCAATACTGTATGAGGCTAAAAACTTTGCTGCAGGTAGTCCTATCATAACCAATACACTAAATTATCAACCAGTGCCTCAAATACCAAGGCCTCAACCCTTAGTCGACATTGAGGTAGTATGAGAGGTAATACAGGAATTGTATGGGCCTAGGTTGAGGTAGATTGGCTGACCTAAGTTTGGTAAGCCATATCCAAAGGCAATCAATAAAGAAAATCCATATCCTCTGGGATATAGGATCCCAAATTTCTCCCTTTTCTTTAGCGAAGACAACAAATCCACTTTGATACATATTGCTGGATTTGCAATTCAATGTGGAGAGTTATCTAATTTCAAAACTTTTGTGCAATATAAGTTGAGGGTTTTTCCTAATTCCTTAACTGGACATGCATTCATCTGGTACATCACATTACCTCAAAACTTAATATTTCATGGACAGAGATGGAGAGGCAATTCCACACATAGTTTTGTCACATTGAGCCAGAGGTGTGTATTGTAGAACTATCCATAATGACTCAAAGGCCTAGAGAATCAATAGATAAATTCATCGCATGATTAAAAAAGATGCAAAATAAATATAAGTCTAATTTCCAAAGACAAAGTATGTTAGCTTAAAGGATCCTCGACATTAACCTTAAAAAGAAATTCTAAGGCATGGAGTTTAGAGATTTTTATGAGCTAGCTGCTAAGGTGATCGAATATAAAGAGCTCCTACATGAGGAAAAATAAAAATTAAAGCCAACTATGAGATCCTATTTCTAAGAAGTTAGCAGTCAAAAGGCTACTATAGCTGAAATATTATCTTTAGGATCATGCATTTGCTTTTTACTGATAAAAAAAGACTCTAAATTTTTGGAAGAAAACACATACCTCAAGTGTTACTCCCCAACACACTTTTGATGTGTCCAAAATAGAAGAGATTTTTTATTTTCTCCTTAAGGAGGAATTCATTATACTTCCTTCTAATCATTAGTTCCCTAGTAAGGAGGAGTTAGAGAACTGAGAATATTGTAAATACCATAACTCAAGGAATCACTCCACAAATGCTTGTTAGGGATTTCAAAACTTGGAACAAAACAAGATTAATAAAGGGGTCCTGAAGTTTCTAGAGAAAATAGAGTCAATGTTGGTGGATGAAGATCCCTTTCTGCTAGTAATGATTGTGACTATGACTGCAGTGGCCTTTTTTATCAAGAAGAAAGAAAGAAAGAGATATCTAGTAGCAAAGACATCTCCACAAGTAAGGAGGGTTTAGATTCTTAAAGAATATATGTCACAACTCAATGGGTATACTAAGCACAAAAGTCCTCAACAAACAAAGATGGTGACTCACCAAAACAGATTTGTCAGGTCTCTAATACTGGCCTCTGGGAACTAATGGCATCAAGTTAAACTTAAGAAGTTTCCTTAAAAGATGACTAGAACTTAGAAAAGAAGACTCTTAAGGTAGAATTTAGCATAGAGGTGCCAAAAGGAAATTGAGAAACAATGCCAAAAGTAGAGCAAGCTTTAGAGTAAAGCTATAAAAGATACAACAGAAGAATTAGAAGAAGATATAACAGACACAAAGTTGAGGAATGACTTTTTTATTGGGTATTTCCTCATCTTTATTAATTATGCTACAACCAAAATAATTCTACCATTATCTTTTATGACTAAAGCCTCAGAAGGAGATTTGATGGGAATGGAAATAGCTTGGGAGGTGAGGAATGAAGAAGTCCTTAAAGAATCAACTTATGTAGGGATTACCATATAAGTAGCACAACCTAGGAAAGCCAGAAGAGTGGTTCTAGAGAAGCCATCAATAGAAATGACCAGGCATATATGACCACTTTATGTTAAGTCAGGCTTAAATGGCAAACCCATTTCTAGGGTGTTGGTGGATAATGGATCAATCTTCAACATTATGCCCCTAAGAATGATGAGACCTTTTGGGAAGATTGAGGAAGAACTCATCAAGGTAAATATGTTAGTTTCAGCATTTACTAGTGAGATCACACATGCATTGGACATTTTGCCTATGCAAATTACCAAGGCCAGTATAGTTTCAATGGCAGCATTTTTTATAGTAAATTCCTCAACCAATTATAATGTGTTGCTAGGGAGAGACTGGAATCATGCTAATTATTTTGTCCCATCATCATTGCATCAATTCCTTCTCTGTTGACAAGGTGACGATGTAGAGATAATTTGGGCAAAAAATAAGCCCTTCACAATGCAATCTGACAATATTGAGGCACGATACTATGATGGATTAAGACTTATCAAATTTCATGGCCATAAGAAAAATGGGGAACCCAAGTATGCTTTTATGATATTCCCAAACCACATCAACTATAATCATTTGCTCATTAAAGAGGTTGATGACTATGTCCTCAGCAAAATAAGCGGTGATTGCAACTGCTTCTTGGAAGTACCACATACAACAACTAATCGAGGAGTTGAAGGACTGCAAAGTAGATGGGGCAGAGGTTATTTTTTAGGAAGATCTTATTGAGGAATAGGAAGAAATATAATTGGACCAACTTAGATCCCAAAAAATTCAAAGACAATAAACATGAGGTGCAAGATCATTTAGAGAAGGTGAACCTTAGTCCTAAAGAGGAGCCAAGAATCACTTATATCAGCTCACTCCTCAATAAAATACTCAAGAAGGGAATAATCGATTTGCTTAAGGAGTTTAGTGATTATTTCACCTAAATTATGAGGAAATTCCAAGACAGGACATAAAGCTTGTAGAGCACTGTCTACCTAGCAAACCCGACTATCAACTCTATCAACAACCACCAAGGCAAATGTCCAAAGACATCGAGCTCAAGGTCATGAAAGAAATAGAGAAACTATTAAGGGCAAAATTCATAAGGACAACCATAAATACAAAATGACTATTAAATATTGCCCTTGTGGTTAAAAAGGATGGTAAATTATGTGTCTATATGTATTTCAAGGATTTGAATGTTGCAAATGTGAAGGATGTATACATAATTCCCATCACTGACATGGTGATCGATTTCATGACTAAAAATCAGCTACTATCCTTTATGGATAGTTTTTCCAGTTACAACCAAATCATGATAGCTGAGGAAGACATGTCAAAAACTGCATTCAGATGTCCACGAGTGATAGGAATATTTGAATGGCCAGTAATGCCTTTCATGTTAAAGAATGCAGGAGCTACATAGTAGAGAGCCATGAACACTACATTTCATATATAGCTGTGGAAGATAGTATGGCTAAAATAATAAATTACCGTAGCTAAATGATTTTTCCACAACATTTTAATTTGTAGCCTGTTGTACTACAAGTGGTGCAGCTACAACTTAGCTACGGAATTTACTTATTTTATAGCTTTTTCATTTTATTTTAGCTACACATTAACATATAAAGTGGTTAAAAAGAATTAGACTTTTTACTACTAAACTATTTCATTGTAGTAAAAATCACAAATCTTTTACTGCGAAAGTCAAAATGTATAGCAAATATTAATTATTACAAATATGTCAAGTTTTTTTGCTATAGCTCACGAAACCTGACTACCATTTTCATACTTGATCTTATCAAACCATCATCTTTGTTATCACTTATTAGCGCCGGGGAGCTAACTTATTTGGGAGATTCTTCATAAGTTTTATGAGAAAACACAATTATTGACTTGACTCCATATTTCAAATAAAACCTTAAAGCAATAGGTTTATGGGTCCTTTCTACTTCTATATCCTTTATTAAATCTATCTTTTTCTGATGTGAAATTCCTCTTACAATATTTGAATAATATCAATTAGCTACGAATACAAAAATTTTATAGCTATTATCCTATTTTTAGCCATAAGTTATTTTTTCATGGCCAACAATAAAAACAATTGCTATGAAAATCTTACATTCATAGTTAAAATATTTGATTTGCTACTATGCTAAAAATGTTATAGCTAAAAACTAATTATTGCTATGACAAACAAAAATTTAAATAAAAGTTAAGAATTTATTTGAGAGATTATTTTTTATAGCTAATGAGATTATAGTTAGCTATGAACAATATATTTTATAGCTAAAATTGTATATTAGCTACTACCAAAAGTTTTATAGCAAACATTTATAGCTACAGATAATAATTGTTGGAAAGTTCTTGGAGGTATACATCGATGGTATTGTGGTTAAGTCTAAATTAGTACATGACAACTTGCACCACTTGAGGAAATGTTTCAGAGGATGAGGCACTGCAACTTGAGGTTGAACTTGTTGAAATGCACTTTTGGGTTTAGGCAAGAAACTTCTTAGGTTTCTTGGTATAGTACAGAGTAGTCGAGATCGATAAGAATGAAGCCAAAGCCATCCTCGAGGCTTATCCTCCTCAAAATAAGAAGGAGCTCTAGATTTGTTTCTAATTTAGTCGAAAAAACTAAAAATTTTTTAGGTTTGAAAGGTTGAAGAAAAAATTGTATGGGAGGAGCAACATTAGGAAACCTTCGACAAGATTAAAGAATATTTCTCTTAACCACCTATGTTGATGCCTCCTTGCAAAGGAGTATCATTAAGGATCTATGTATCAGCTGTAGAAGGGTCTATATGATGTCTACTGGCTCAGCATAATGATGCAGGTCATGAACAGGCAGTTTACTACCTGAGCCATATTCTCCAACCAACTGAGGTTAGATTTTTCTTTATTAAGAAGCTATGCATGACACTCTACTTTGCCTTCACCAAGTTGAGGTATTACGTCATCAGAGGGAGATTTTATGTAATCTCCTCAACTAACCTAATCAAGTACATGCTGAACCGACCATTGATCACTAGCAGAATAGAAAAATGGGCTATCCCACTCACTAAATTTTCATTAGTCTATATGCCTTAGAAATCAGCGAAAGGCCAGGTAGTTGTAGACTTCTTGGATGATCATCCATCATTAGACATTCATGCTGAGGCATCAGAGCTTCATGTCAACATTGTTGAAGATGCTCAATGAACCCTCAAATTCTACAGATCCAACATTGAGGCATCAACAGGAATCGGTATCATAATTACTTCCCCAATAGGTTTAAAGACAACTCTTTCTTTCAAATTGGAGCTTAATTGTACTAATAATCAAGCAGAATATGAGGCTTTTATCCTAGGGACTAGAAATCCTCTAAGATTTAGGAGCGAAAGATGTGGTTATTATTAGGGATTCACAGTTGGTCTTAGACAACTGACTTGTGAATACAAATGCACTAGTATTGCTTTGACACCCTATTATGCAACGACAATACAACTACTGGATGAGGGTAAGCTATGTCATTTCGTACATATCGCTACAGAAGAAAATTAGGAAGCTAACGAGTTAGCGCAACTAACATTAAGCCTCAAGATGTCTGAATGTCAGACCCCCAATGTTAGGTGGCACGATGGTCCTAGGATTCGAAACGGATAGAACCACCAGAAACCGCGAAGGACTATCATTGAATCTTTATTAGAGTGATTCTCAGATATTATAACCAACATGCCTCATCAAATGCATAACATGGCACAAATTCTTATTTATTTATAGCTTAAGCAAGGTTTATGCAAGTATTTATTAATTACATATTATCGTACCTAACAAAGAACTAGCGAAACTGAAATTTATTATAGACTTTACTATATTTACAACATATGTCAGCTCCATGATGCTAACCAAAACAAAAGCAACTATGAAGTAGAAATCCAACATTCCAACCTACAGACTTGTTAATCTGAAAGAAAAATAACCACAGATAAGGGGCGAGCCGTTAACTCAGTGGATAATAACGTAATGCACTGCTAGATTGGATAATCAATAAGAATTTTCTATACCGAGGCACAAGCATAGTGAGTAATAGACTCAATAGCAGGACAATCAGAAAGAATAATAAATATAGTAATTAAGGTCAAGCTAGAGAAAATATAATTAGAGTCAGAATAATTTTGAAAATTTTAACAGATAACAAGATGTAATGTGATGATAAAATAGTAGGAAATCTCAGAACAGTAATAGATTAGCAAATATCAGAACAATACAAAAAATAGAGTACATTGTGACATTCAGAATAGATAGGCTTTAAGCCACTAAATGGGTAAGTCACAGACCAATAATTAGGGCAGTGACGTCCCCCTTTCCGCATATTAACAAAAATCAGTGTACATTGTTTAGTGATTTGACCCTCACCAGATATGCCATGTCCCAATACTAGAATCCAAATAAAAGAAAAGTTCAACAAATAATTTTATACGGTAGCATTGACAGGGCTAAGCAAATATCAATTATTAGAATGATTAAGAATAATCAATAGCAATCGAGCATATTTTTGAATGGTCAAAGAATCGTAGAATATCTATAATTTAATATGAAGCTACTAACTTAATAATAAACAGAATCACAATTAAAGTAACAAATAATCAGAGTATCAATAAAACATAGACACTGCTTGATAAGAATTAAACAATCCAGTTTGAATAGAAATCAGGTCAACACATTGGGTTATTACTCACTGCTGCCTCTAACGGTGCCTTATTTTTCAAAGCAGAAGGTTCTCCCAATTCTCTTCTTCCTACATTGCATTTTAGTAGCATTCTATCATTACTACAATGCATATTACTTTAACCATAATCCCATAATGTATGCTTTATGACTTGCTTTAATTTTTATTTTCCTTATTTTTATCTTATATAATTCCTACTTACAACTTTAATACTTGGTTCATTAAACTTCCCATTTACATTATTATTTTTTTTTGTCCCTCTTACATAGTGCATGGCAATTTCATGCACAACTGCCGATTCTACATATATAAGTGTGTTCATAATACTTATATGTAATATGCCCAAACACGTGTATTTATATAATTTGCATTTTTTCTAACTTAATTTCGAATTTCTTTCTTGCCCAATTAATTTTGTATATGGCTAATTGTTCCTTTAATTTAAATTCAAGTCGCAAACCATATATGGGCTCTAATGTATTTTGTCAAGTTCATTGTAGCTAACATCTCTTTGTTTTTATTTTGCTTAATCCTACCCTTATATATTATATTTAAATTCAAACTCCTTGAATTAACTTTGTTTAAATTCATTTTTTGGATACTTTAAAATTCTCTTCCACCTGATGTATGCATATACTTATATATATATGAACATGTAACTAGCCCCCTAGACTCTGATTACTAACTCCCGTTTAACTAGTTCATACTAATTCAATTGTAGTGATCAACGCTTATTTCTATTCTAGACCATAACTGGTCTTAATTTAAATTTTTTAAAATATGTAAGTTTCCACTATACAGCTCACCTCTATTCCATTTCCTTTCCTTTTCTTTCTTGTTTTCCTATTTCTCATTCACCAACTTCCAGGACCACCTTGCTTCTTTGGCTATTAAATTTCATATTGTTCCCATGCAGGAACACGTTGCTTAGGTTCCTAAATCCAAGCCTACCTTTTATAGTTTATAAGTTGCTTAGGTTCCTAAATTCAAGCCTACCTTTTATAGTTTATAAGTTGCTTCAGCTAAGTTCCCATGGACTAAAGTTTCGGTCTCGCTTGTTTCCAATACAACTAGCACACACATGTTCTTCCTTTCTCTAGGTTTTATTTTTTATTTTTTATTTTTTATTTTATTTTATTCTTTAATATCTATACATTTTACTTCTAATTCACCATTTCAGCTTAGGTTGTCTTCCTATTCTTGTTTTCTTTTCTTTTTAAAACTTGCAAAAAAGAAAATACAGGACCATGCAGCTCTTGTTTCTTCTTAAAAACAGGTTGCATGTTAATCTTATAAATTATTTTAATGCTTTTCTTTCTAATTGTCCAGCAAAAAACTCGTGAAACTGATGTATTATCTTTCTACTTCTCATTTCTAATCTTTATTCAATTTATATACAAAGTTATTCCAAGAAAATGCAAGCCGAAGCTCAAAGAAATTCCCAGATTCATTACCTTCTTCGTTTTCTTCTTTTACTCGATCAAGACCTGCAAATTCCGGTTGTCTTTCCTGTATAATACTCCAAGCTTCCTTCTAAAGCTTGCTATTGCCCTTTCTTGTTAAGGAAGAAGCAGAACTGAGGCTTCTTTTGTTGTTTCTATTTTCCTTTTCCTTCACGTTAATGAAGAAGCTCCTAGCTTTTTCTTTCCCTTCTTTTCTTTCCTTACAACTCACCTCCCAATTACTTAGTCAATGAACACTTGTGAGCTTCTAAGGTTTACTTTTGCCACTTGCATACACTTATAAGCCATTACAATTAAAAATCTGATTCATTTCCAGCCCTTACCCATTTTTGTAGTCTAGGATTGCATGTTTCTATTGTTTGCCACTCATCCACTTAACAAGGTTTCTATTGGTGGGTTTTGGTACATTGTTTTAATCTAGTATTTCCATTTTCCCATGCATACAAGTTGAGTGGTATGGCCAAATGCACAACTTTGCCTTTCTAGCCAACTTGGTTACTTACTACACCAATACACTAACATTTAACATATGCTCACTTAATTTAGTTGATTCCCTAGTATAGCTTAGTAATTTTAGATAGAAATTCCATATTAATGTCTATCAAGAAAAATTTTATTAATGTCAATCAAAAATTAAATTTGTTGGTTGCTTTAATTATTTTAAACTTTTTTCCCTAATTTTCTTTATTAAAAGCAGAATAAAATTCTTAAATTTCATTTCTATAAAAATTTATATTAATTTATTTCTTCGCAAACATATTTATATAACCTACCTAACTCAAATTCCATTTTAGGATTCCTTAATTATCTTGCCTTATCAAAAATCCATTTATTACTGAATAAAATTTAGCTACTTTAAGTTGGGGTGTTACACTTTGAGTGTTAGGCTAGTGAAAGGAAAATACTCACATGCTCACATCTCCAAATGATCAAAAGTCAGAAAAGTCAAATCACAAGGATATGGAGAATCATACCTCTCAGATGCCCAGTCATATTCACCAACATGAGAAAGATCCTCTAAACTCAAATGGATATTTGGGTTAATAGTGTCTCATTTGGTGAGCTAGAAAGAGCACCCTAGAATCAATAGTAATAGGGATCGTGCAACATGATCCATACCATCCAAGAATAGAGCTTGAGACTTCCTAAGAGTGGAGCCTACATGGGTTTGGAGCCAAGCCCTAGCAATGGAAGGGTAATGATGGTTTGGTATGTCACCTAAAAGATCCAAAATATACTATTCAACGAGAGCCCACCAATCAACATAAAGGTCCAAAGGTCTAGTCTTGAAGCAATAATTCCTAAATTCTACTTATTTTTATCATATTTATTGCTAAATGACAATGAGAAAGGCGATTTATATGGTTTTACAGGTCAAAATAAATAAATACGAGCATGACGGGTCAGTACCACAAATATACAAAAATTTTGAGCCAATATGCAAGTGCATAAAAATTTTGGGGTAAAAATGTAAATACCTCAATAAGCCGAGTCGAAGAAATATGAGTATGTGACTCCACCAGCAAGTCACCCACATTTGTAGCATCAATTGTTTGAGAAGATGCCATATTGAAGCAAATACAAGAGGAAAGATAGAGAGAGAAGCTCTGGCTGGTGAGAGAAAGTAAAGTGCTCAAATGAAGAGTGAGCCCCTTTATATAGAGATAACCCCAAAGGCCCAAAGCTTGGTTCAGTAACTAAACAATGTTCAAATTCAGCGTTGTCAAATCCAGCCAACTTATAATGATGACATCATCACATAATAGTTAACATAAGCCCAAAATCAATTTAGCATTATAAACAAATTACATGTGCCATACCAATTAGTCAGCCACTAAGGCTCCATAATAGCACATAGATTGGTGAAACAACTTCATACGATCCATAAGCTCAAGTTAGCATTAGCAAAGCATGGTTGCTCCTTCGAATTTTTGCCTGGTTTATGTCATCACATTTGTCGCACACATCTCAACCAATACGAGGGGGTAGTTATGAACCCTTAAAATTCCACCCGAATTGAAGCTTATGTGATAATGGAGACCAAATGGGCTAAAAAGGCACTAATTCATAGGAGGCTACTAGTGCGAGAGTCGCATGACCCATGGTGGATGCTCACCATACGGCCATCCCACCGTACTCCTAATCACACATTTTTTTTTTTTAGCTTTTTCCACCTTCCATGGCTCTTCTACAAATAGAAAGCCTTTTCCCACTTCCAAAGGACACTATAAGGTAAGTAATCCCTACTTGCTACCTTCTCTCTCTTTATTTCTAAAAATAAAAGGTCATTCCTCCTTGGTTTTGGGTCGCCTAGGGTTTATTTCATTAGATTGTTTGAGTGCTAAAAATTAATTTGCCTTAATTGATTCACTTGGCTTAAGTAATTAAAATCAACTAACCCATTTTGGACTTCAGCTTCAATCCTTTACTATTTTGGAGTCAAATGGTAGGTAAGAAATAAATTTTAAGGGTATTTTGTAGTTTCATTTTAGAATTAAAAAAATTAAACCAAATAATAAAAAAATAAAAAAATTATATAGGCTTTATTCCTTTAATTCTAGTAAAAACCATTTCCTATTCTAAATGAAAAGTAAACTAGGGATAAAATGAATATTGGTCCCCTATATAGTTATATTTTTAAATTTCTATTAAATATATAGTTATATTTTTAAATTTCTATTAAAAACATCTCTTATTCTATATGGAAAATTAATTAGGAACTATAAATATATTGGTCTCCTATAATTTAGAGAAAGATGATTTGAGGACAATAATATATATATATATTCCCAAAAGTTGTCCGCTATACTAAGCAATTTCGTAGTGATTCAAATTGATAGACCTTTGAAATTATGATGGAATTGAAAAAGTAACTTAAGTTAAGGATAGATATGATGGTTTTCCTTTCATTTTTTTCATGTCACAAATTCCTTTATATTATTAAAAGTCATATCAACAACACAAATCAGCAAACCCGTGTAAGTAAATAAGATTGATTAGATTTATAACTAGATGAAAACTCAAATGCCAAATTGATATACCATTCGAAATTAGTATAGAATTTAAAAAGTAACCAAAATTGGGATAAAATTGATGGTTTTCCCTAATATATAAAATGTAAATCAATATTTTAATAGATATAATAATAAGTGAATTGGTTGATTTGAAGAATTTGATGATAAATTGGATAATTAAAATCAAATCAAAGCAAGAGTAGGAGTAAAGGAGAATGAACTACAAAGAGTTTATAGTAGTTTGGATTACCTCAATCCTACATTCACTTCCTTAACAACTTGTTAAGGTTCCACTAATCTTGAGTTTTTACAAGCTCAACTCTAACTTGGTGTTTTCCTAGCTCACACCAAACTATCACAATGGTTTGAGATCAATCCTCACAATCCTTACAAGAGTTTTCCTAAGCTCACTCTCACAGCCTAAGAGTTTTCAAGCTCACACTCAAACTTACAATGGTGTTTAATGCTCACACCTAACACTCAATCAATACAAGTATATAATTTGATACAAGGAAAATGAAAGTTGTTTGCCTTAGCTATTTCAATCTCAAGAACCCTTAAAACAAGAGACTTCTTAAGGTATTTATAGTCAATTTGTTCTAACTAGCCATTATGAATCATGTGTTATATTTTATTTGGCTAGTTTTTAACAATTAGAAGATTTCATAGGGAGCGGTCGTCTTAGAACCCAAGATGGTCATCCAAACATAGTGGGCGATCGTCCATTGCATAGGAACGGTCGCTCCATTTAAAAATTCATCTAACGGTTAAGTGTGAGTGCTCTACTAGTGAAATCTTACCCATCCTGCGGTTGTTGGGATGGTCGCCCAAGGTCAGAGAAGGGTCGCCCTTTTTAAATTTAAATATGCTCTTATAAGGGTCATTCCACATGGCACTTCTTTATTTGACAAAATAATTTTTTGCCAAAATATGAAAGGTGCGATCGCACTAGAGCTGAAATAGCAGTCAAATTGGATGCCTCACGTCGAACTTTTGGATGCACCCAAGACCACGAACACTACTGCTAATCTTTGTGATTTTCTCTCAATTTGTATGGACAGTCACCTTTGGGAAGGGATGGTCATGAAATAGTTTGGAGAGATCGCTCCTCAGATCGCGCTTGTCACCGCATTCCCCACGGTGAGTATTGGAGTTCTTATCACTTGAAATGTGATCATCCCAATTCTTGGATAGTCATGAGTAACTCAATTATGGTCACTACTCAGGCTGAGATTCTAACCACGAATGCTACTATAACTCAGTTTATTTTTCAAAGCTTCAAGGGCGGTCGCCCGTTGGCCTGGGGTGACCTCACTTTTTGCCCTGTTCTAATAGTATGTTAAGCACCCTACATCAACTAACTTAAAGATACGTATAATGCATCATTCAATTTGAGTGCTAAAGATCAAAATTGAGAATATTTGGTTAACAATCTCCCCCTTTTTGACTTTGGCAATCAAATGGAATGATGAGAAAAAGGATAAGCAAGGCAATGATAAGATAATGACAATCTTACTTTAAGTGTTAGCTTCTTGTAATCTATTATGTCTTTAATTATCTCCCTCTAAATGTATGCTTCCAATTTTGATTATCAAAGCTTCATTATTTGAACATTGTTTCAATTATCATCTTTGTTTGAACATTGTTTCAATTATCATCATTGTTCAATATATTATTCATCATTGTTTCAGTTCATTATCTTTAATTATCTAATCTTCTCCCTCTTTGACAAAGGCAAAAAGAAAGATGAAATAAAAAATATCAATATAAAAGAAGATTAAGCCAAGAGGAATACATGTTCATTCATGAAATATAAAATACAAAAATAGACAGAAAACAAGAAAGATAGAAAAAGAACAAAGCATAAAGAAACACATAAGCTTCTAATCCAAATCTTCATCCTCAGGCTCTTCTTCTTCCATGGGGCCTTGCCCTTGTTAAGAGGAACAGGCACACCACTGCTGGAACTAGAGCTAATATCCCCTAAGGATCCTTCTTCAAAAGGGCTTTCTTCATGATCATTTACATCCCATTCCTGGAGATCACATTGAGGCAGTTCCATCTTGCCTTGTATATTTTATAGAACATGATGCATATGGGATAGAAGATCAATTCTCTTATTTAGGTGCTTAAATCTCTTGGAAAAATTACTTTTTAAGTGAACTAGTTGCTTGGAAAGAGATTTGATGGCTTTGAGGATGAGTTTGGTTAGAGAACCAATCTTGCTAGATTTGGAGGAAGAGGGTTTGGGAGGTATTTCTACAGCAATTTCCATTGATTCACCTTCTCCTTCTATGGTGTATCTAGGTCTCTTTTTATGCCTATCCACTACACCCTTTTCACCAAAAAATAAACATATGAGCCATCAATTTTCCTAGCATAACCAGCAAACTCTAGGTACTCCAAGGTGATAGCACTAGAGGAGAGATTAATTGGATTTCTCAAGGTATCTAGGTTGAGATCATTCAATAGATGTAAGTGCCTAGTAATTTGAGTGATATATGAGGAAAGAAAGAAGGTTCCTGATTTTTTGGTAGTATGGTGATAGAAAGTATCTATCAAGAATTTGGGAGTGTTGATGGGAATTTATGAGTGAAGGCATAAAGAAATATCAAGTCTCTTCTTGTGACTTTTTCATTGCCATCAGCCCTTTGGTGAATTGTGTAGGTAATGATCCTATAAAGCATCTAATGAATGAGTGATTTAATGTGTCTAGCCTTAGATTCCTTCACAAAGGATCTTTCTACTGAGATTTCTTGCTAAAAGGTAGAGAGTGTTTGGTTTGAGAAGGTGTATCATTATAGGTTGTGGCCCCATCAGTTGGAAGATCCCAAATTTTGGCCAAATTTTCTAGGGTTAAGGCAAGATATTGGTCAAAAAGCATAAATCTAATCCCATACTATCCTAAGATAGAGTTTTCACTCTTTTCTATTTGAAGGGACATAAGAAATTCTTTGCTTAAGCTAGGATATCCTACCTCCTCTGGGAACACAAATTTTCTCCACCCAAGTACATCCAAAAGTCTATCTATGTTATCTTTAATGTTTAGAGCTATGAGCATGCCTCCAAAAGGGCACTTGGTTCCCTCCATCTTCTTCCTCTTAAGCATGGCATATCAAATAACCTCTTTAGAAGTTTGATGATGAAGTTTGTGAATTTTCTCACCTCTTTTAGATGGTGGAGGAGAGGGAGGAGCTACTAATGGTTCTCTAATGACAACACCTGATGGTTTCCTTTCTTTTCCCTTTCCCTTAGAAGAAATCTTCTTTTTGGGAACCATTTGATATTAGAGAGAAGAAAAAGATAGAAAAATAGAGTATGTTGAGATTGAAAGGGTTTTGAGATGATCTTGAGTTTGATGCAGTGTTTATATGATGGGAGTGATAAAAAAATATGTAACTAAAGTTTGAGGGGTTTAAATAGAGAATTTATGAAAAACTAGCCATTTATAGCTATTAGAGATTAAAGAAATCGAAACTGACAGACAACTAATGGTTAGAAAATGTTCTGATGAGTGTACAAGGTGCGACCGTCGTTTTGTATAAGGTCGCCCACTAGAGACCACCGAGTGACCATTATACATGATTGGCTCTTGCTACCTGTAAGAAAACCTGTAATGGTCGAGATTTTTTAAATTCTTGCTACCGCTAGTTATATTTGCATGACCATTTGCAGAAGGTCAATCTAAAATTAGACTGATCATGTAACACACGATAATGGGATAGGGCAGGATGACATTACTAAACAAAGAAAAAAAATTAAAAAGAAAGAACAGAGATAAATTTTTACACAGACAGCTTATGGTCAAAGTTGATGTTTTAAATTGAGAGTAAAACCTTTCAAACATAATACAATGAATCAAATTCATATGGTTTATTCATTTAAAGAGCTTTCATTAATCATTCTTAAGTTGTACTTGATAAAGTTTAATCTATATTCTTTAAATGGTTTTGTAAAGATATAAGCATGTTAGTTTTATGTATTAGTGAATTCTATGATAACATTTCTATTTTTAACATTATCTCTTAAGAAGTGATGTTTGATGTCTCTATGCTTTGACCTAGAATGTTGAATTGGGTTCTTGGATAAATTGATTGCACTAGTATTATCACACTTAATAGGAATGTAATAAAATATTTTTCCATAATTAAGCAATTGTTATTTCATCTAAAGAACTTGTGTGCAACAAAAACATGCAGCAACATATTTGATTTCGACGGTAGATAAAGCAACCGACACTTGTTTCTTGCTAAACCAAGAAACCAAGCAATCACCAAGAAATGGCATGCTCCGATCATACTTTTCTATCCAAAAGACTACCGACATAGTCCATATCCGAAAAACCTAGTATGTCAAGTGATGTATTCCTAGGATACCATAGTCCTAAATGCAATATCCCATTCAAGTATTTCAAAATTCTTTTAGCGGTATTTAAATGTGATTCTCTAAGGCATGATTAAAATCTAGCACATAAACATACACTATACATTATATCAGGTCTAGAAGTGATTAAGTAAAGTAGTGATCCGATAATATCTCAATATTTCTTCTCATCTACTACCTTACCACTCATCTTTGTCAAGTTTTAATGATGTACTCATGGGAGTCTTGCTAGACTTGCAACTATCCATTTAGAATTTCTTAAGAAGTTCTGTTATGTACTTGGATTGGTTGATGAAGATCCCATCCTTGCATTTCTTGATTTGTAGTCCAAGATTCATTAGATTCAAAATTTCTAGTCATATAAGAGGCAAATTCCTTGCACAAAGATTCATTAGTAGCACCAAATATAATGTCATTAGCATAAATTTGAACAATTAAAGTGTTATGCATTTTCTTCTTAACAAAGATAGTTGTGTCAATCTTCCCTTTTGAAAATCCATTTTCAAGCAAATATGCACTAAGCCTATCATACCAAGCTCTTGGAGCATGTTTCAATCCATATAGTGCTTTGATGAGTTTAAAAACATGATTTGGAGGTTTATAATCTTCAAAACCTAGAGGTTGTTCAACATAAACTTCCTTATTAATAAACCCATTTAGAAATGCACTTGTAACATCCATTTGAAAAAGGTTAAAATTTATGTGACATGCAAATGCAAGTAGTATCCTAATAGCTTCTAATCTAGCAACGGGGGCAAATGTCTCATTATAGTATATGCCTTCCTCTTGGTTATACTCTTTGGCTACCAATCTAGCTTTATTTCTAGGTAATGAGACCATTTTCATCAAGCTTATTCTTATATACCCATTTACATCCTATAATTGGATGGTCTTTAGGTCTATGAATAAGTTCTCATACATTATTTCTCTCAAAATGATTGAGTTCATCTTGCATCGCCAAATTTTCATCATTAAGAGCCTCATCAATGGTCCTTGGCTCAATTTGAGAAACAAAAGAAAAATTAATATCTAAGTGCTTAAATTTGGATATAGTAGTTACTCTCTTTGATGTTTCATCAATGATGAGTTCTTTTTGATGATCCTTCTTGTATTTCCAATCCTTAGGTAGCTCTTGAGTCTCCTCTTCTTGTTCATGATTATTGTTCTTTGGAGCATCAATTGTTTCTTATTATTCAAATGTACCTACAAAATCATCAAGAGAACTACCTTTCCTTTGATCAAGTTTAGAGGATTCATCAAAAACAAGATGCATTGATTCTTTAACTACTAGAGTTCTTTTGTTAAATACTCTATATGCTTTGCTAGATGATGAATATCCTAAAAATTTGCCTACATCCGATTTGGATGAGAATTTTCCAAGATTATCCTTGGTGTTCAATATAAAGCATTTGCATCCAAATACTCTAAGGTATGAAATTTTAGGAATTCTTCCATTTCATAGCTCATAAGAAGTTTTATTTATTAAAGGCCTTTTGTAAACACGATTAGAAATATAGCATGCGATACGAACGTCTTTCGCCTAAAAGTAAGATGGTAATACATACTCATTGATAATTATCCTAGCCATTTCAATCAAAGTTCTATTTTTTCTTTCAATTGCACTATTTTGTTGTGGTGTTCTAGGAGCTGAAAAGTTATGTGAAATACCAAACTCATTATAAAAGTTTTTAAAATTTTCATTTTCAAATTCTTTGCCATAATCACTTCTAATAGATGTGATCACATAGCCTATTTTCATTTTGAAATCTTTTTACAAATATTTTAAAATGATTAAAAGCTTCATTCTTTTGAGCTAAGAAATTTACCCATGTAAACCTTGAATAGTTATCAACAAGTACAAATACATATAATTTGCCACCTAAGCTAGCAACCCTATTTGGGCCAAATAAATCCAAATGAATAAGTTCTAAGGGTCTAGATGTACTTACAACATTTTTAGATTTGAATAAACTTTTATGTTGCTTACCAAATTGACAAGGTTCACATGTTCTATCTTTGTCAAATTTAACTTTAGGAAGACCAATAACAAGTTCTTCTTTATTAATGCATTGTAAGTGATCCATACTAGCATGTCCTAGTCTTGTATGCCATAACCAAGCATCATTATAAATAGAAATCAAACATTCAAATGCATTGCTAGAATATATGTCAATTTTATGTGTTACTAACTCTAGCTCCTTTGAATGCAATTTCACCATTTAAATTGGTAACTTTGCATCCTTTGGAATCAAAACTTATATCATATCCTTTATCACACAATTGACTTACACTAAGTAAGTTGTGTTTCAACCCATCAACAAGCCAAACATTTTCAATCAAAATTTTACCAAGCATGCCAATGGAGCCAATGCTAATTATTTTGCATTTAGCATTGTTTCCAAAAGTAACATTACCTTCATGCTTGTAAGTGAAAGCTGTAAAAAGTTTTGCATTTCCCTTCATATGCCTTAAAAATCCACTATCCATAAACCAAGAACTTTCTTTGATAGTAGATTTTAGGCATACTTATAAAAACAATAATATTCATCTTCTTTTAGGTACCCAAATAAGGTTGGTCCTTGGGGTTAGTAGTAAAAGGATCCTCTAACTTGAGATGAGCCTTCCTAATATAACAAAATATGCTTTTATGCCCAAATTTCATACAATATGTGCATTGATACAATATTCTATACTTATGTACTTTCCTATTAAAATTTAATGAACTATGCACATAATTACAAGTATATGTTGAATGAGCTTATTTTTGTGTATTTTTGTATTTATGTTCATGCCTAGTGTATATGAATGCATGATTTGCTCTTGGAATTTTAGTTTTAGAACTTTACGTACCCAATGTAATCCTTTTAGGATTTTTAGGCTTAGTTTGTGCATTGGTGTTATTTACAACTTCAACACTAGAGGTTTGAGTTGTAGATGCTTTTACAAATATAGGTGTACTAAATGTAGTATTGGATGATCCATTGAATCCTAAACCATGTTTCAAGGAAGGTGACCTTTGATTATCAATTAATGAATCTAATGTTTCTTTTCCTTTGTGAAATTTTGAAATTGATTCTTTAAGTCCTTTTAGTTCATGCTTCAAAGTTTCATTTTCCTTGATCACATTTTCTAAGCTATATGAATGTTTATTCATTGCATCAATGGATTTCAACAATTGTTCATTTGAGGTTTTTAATTCTAAGATAGAATTTTTTTAAGCTCACAAAGTCCTTTTATAGCTTAGAGCACTTATCCTTATAAATTTTCATTTTAGAAAAATACTTTTTTAATCTAAAGTTCATATGTTCAATCATATCACTATCATCTAAAGCATCATTATCATTGTCATCATATCCAATTCAAGTCAAGGATTGAGTACCTACCTCATTGGAGTCTTTTTCATCTTCAATAGCCATGAGACATAGATTGACAATTTCTTCATCCTCTTCTTCTTCTTTTTCACTTGAGGAAGAGTCATCTCATGTGGTTTTGAGTGATTTCTTCTTCTCTTTATCCCACTTCTTTTTTTTCAACTTGAAGCAATCTGATTTGATGTGAACGGATTTTTCATATTCATAACATTTTACCTCATTCTTTTTATCTTTTTCTTTGAAGGAAGATTTAGGAAATGTACCTTAATTAGCTTGTAATCTTTTCTTTCTCTTTCAATCATTCATTTTTTTTAAAACATTGCCATTTCTTCTTCATCATCACTATTTTCATTGCTTGAGCTCTCAACTTCTTTGGTTTCTTTGAGAGCTATTGCTCGCTTCTTATCCTTCTCACCTAGTTCTTCATCTCTTTCGGTGTATAATTCAAAGGTGAGTAGTTTTTCGACAAGTTTATCGGTTCTCAAAGAGCTAAGATCATGAGCTTCTTCAATTGAAAAAACTTTAGATTCAAAGTTCTTCTTTGTTCTAAATGCTCTTAAGATTTTGTTATTGACTTTATCTTGATTATATATCTTACCATATTTCTTTATATCGTTGACGATGGCAAGCAAGCGATCGTCATATCGATAACATTTTCATTGGGATTCATCTTGAATATCTCATACTCATGTATATACATTTGCTTCTTGGTGAGCCTCACTTGGGTAGCATCCTCATGATAGTTCTCAAGTGTTTTCCAAATGCAATGAGCACAAGTGAGATGTTGGACTCTCCCACCTTCTTCTCTTAAAATAGAGTTCATTAAGATGGAGGCTACCCTATGGTTTTTAAATCGATCTCTTATATTAATATTTGACCATTATGCTTTGGGAAGAGGAACTTGGACACCCCTGAACATCATGAGTAGGAGGTTTTCACTCCTTTCAAAATAATCCCATTGCTCTATTCCCTCACTATTTAGGAACAAAAACATCTTGTGTTTCTAATAGGAATAATCGGTTCCATTAAAGTAGGGTCTTATAAGAGAATTAAGATTTCCATTAGAGATTGAGGTAGATGAAGAAGAGGTTGCCATTTTGGATCAAATTTTACAGTTAAGTTTAAGAAATTAACAAGCTCCGATACCAATTATTGTCCCAATATAACAACCAAGAGGGGTTGAATTGGTTGATTTGAAGAATTTGATGATAAATTGGATAATTAAAATCAAACCAAAGTAAGAGTAGGAGTAAAGGAGAATGAACTACAAAGAATTTATAGTGGTTTAGATTACCTCAATCCAACATCCACTTTCTTAATAACTTGTTAAGGTTCCAATAATCTTAAGTTTTTACAAGCTTAACTCTAACTTGGTATTTTCCTAGCTCACACCAAACTATCACAATGGTTTGACATCAATCCTCACAACCCTTATAAGAGTTTTTCCAAGCTCAATCTCACAACCTAAGTGTTTCCAAGCTCACACTCAAACTTACAATGGTGTTTAATGCTCACACCCAACACTCAATCAATCCAGTATATAATTTAATACAAGGAAAATGAAAGTTGTTTGCCTTAGCTATTTCAATCTCAAGAACCCCTTAAAACAAGAGATTTCTTAAGTTATTTATAGTCAATTTGTTCTAACTAGCCATTATGAATCATATGTTATATTTTATTTGGCTAGTCTTTAACAATTAGAAGATTTCATAGGGACCGATCTTCCTGGAACCAAGATGGTCGCCCAGACACAGTGGGGGGTCATCCATTGCATAGGGACGGTAGCTCCATTTAAAAATTCTTCCAACGGTCAAGTGTGAGTGCTCTGCTAGTGGAATCTTGCCCATCATGTGGTTGTCGAGACGGTCGCCCAAGGTCAAAGGACAGTCGCCCTTTTTGAATTTAAATCTGCTCTTACAATGGTCATTCCATATGGCACTTCTTTATTTGACAGAGTAATTTTTTGGCAAAATATGAAAGGTGTGGTCGCACTAGAACTAAAATAGTGATCGGATTGGATGTCTCGCATTGAACTTCAGGGTGCACTAAGACCGCAAATACTACTGCCAATCTTTGTGATTTTCTCTCAATTTGTATGGACAGTCGCCTTTGAGAAGAGACGGTTGTGAAATGGTTTGGAGAGACCGCTCCACAGATCGCGCTTGTCACCATGTTCCCTACTGTGAGTGTTGGAGTTCTTATCACTTGAGGTGCGATCGTCCCAATTCTTGGACGGTCTCAAGTAGCTTAATCATGGTCGTTGCTTAGGTCGAGATTCTGACCGCAAACGCTACTGTAACTCAGTTTGTTCTTCAAAGCTTCAAGGGCGTTTGCTCATTGGCCTGGGGTGATCTCACTTGTTGCCCTGTTCTGACAGTATGTTGAGTAACTTGTCCCTACATTAACTAACTTAAAGATATGTTAAATGTATCATTCAATTTGGGTGCTAAAAATAAAAATTGAGAATAATTGGCTAGCACAAAGGAATTACATCTTGGCCACTAATATATAGTTTTTTTAATTAACTAAACGATATCACAAACACTAATAAGATAAATTCCTAAAAAGTTTGAATTATGTAAAAAATCAATAGAAGTTCAATATTAATAATAATATTACCAATTAACAATAATAATAATAATAATAATTCATGCACATATTAACAATAATAACAATAGTGAAAATAAAAAGTTTGAAATAAAATACTTTAGCACTAACCTAAAAAGATTTTTGAACAAATTGAAAAAATGTCTTAATTAGAAAGAGAAAGAAAAATAACTAGAAGAAGAAAATTTGAAAGATAAAAAAAGAAAGAAAGAAAAACGTTGGAAGAATAAGAATAAAAAATGTTAGAAGATAATTAGGTTATTAAGTTTTATTTTAATCAGAATAGTTTTATATTTATAAATTTAAATAAGGATTAAAAAGAAATATAAAAAAAAATTAGCTTACTTTCCTCTTCCTTGCACCCCAATTTGGGGTGTAAGAAAAAAAAAGACAAAAATTTATATAAAAGGGAAAGACATCTCCTTACTTTTCCATTATTAATTTCAAATTTTCTTCCCAAACAAGGGTATAAATTTACCCTTTATTAATTTACCCTCCCTTCCCCTTTCTTACACTAAATACAAATAAAGTGTAAGTACTATAAGAATCTAGGAGTATCATCTGGCTGTGAACTTTACTTGATATATTAGAGTAAATTTCCATCCTCAGTCTAATCAGACTTCCTATGGTCGAGAGGACCAGCCATGGTACGATGATATTTCAAGAGTATTGATGATTGTGATCTCTACTTAATGAATTTCTTTGAAAGTTCAAGTTGTGCTCTGGTCGAACTGCTCACTTATTCGGTCGGGCCTAGTGTGAATTTTTCAAAATCTTAAGTTCCTATAAAATTTAACTTGATATAATCATTAGTACTATTCAATTTAATTGCCTAAGATTAAAATAGAGTTTATTAAACCAAGGGTTTAGCTAACAATCCCTCAATTTTTAACTTTGACAATTAAATTGAATTAGTTTTAAAAATTCAAAAAGTTTTAATGTTCAAAGAGTATATTTCTTCATAAGATTCTAAAGAGTATATACTCCCTTGTTAAAATATGCTTTCCTTTAAATTTTTTGTTTCTCCTTAGTCTTGTTAATTTAATCTCATTCTTATTTGGTTGAACTATTACTCTCCCTTTGACACTAAACATTTACTTTATTTAATTTCATTATTCTATTCTCCCCCTTTTGTATTTTAATCTCCACCTTTCATATTTTAACTTTTTAATCAATTCAATTTTATTATTTTTCTCTTTCCTTTTGACAAAGACAAAAATTATAAACACAATCAAGTAGCACAAACAAAATGTGAAAGAAAATATAAAATTTTATCAAAAATAGAGAGATCCAAAATAAGCATAGATGCATGATCTTATACAATTAGTGCCACAATTGTCAAGTTGATCATACACAAAAATAAAAAGAAAGTGAAAATTTAAAAACTTGGAGTTCCATCATCATCATCCCCTTCTTTTCCTTTTTCACTAATGGTTTCATCATTGCCCTCTTCATCACCTTTTTCTTCTTCTTCAATATTGACTTCTTCATCCCCTTTTTCATCATCCCAAACCATGCATTGAGGGACTCCTATAGCACTTTGCAAATCCCTAATGTCTATGTGGAGATGGGAAATCCTTTTGGAAATGGTATCCACTTTAGAAGTTTGAAAAGAAATTTGTCCTTGAATTTTTTGGAGAATAGAGAGGATAGAGCCTTGTCCTCTAGGAGTTTGTGGTCTAGGTATTTCAATTTGGAAAGTTTCAAGGCTCTCATCTATAATCCTATCTCTTTTCTTTTGCTGGGCCATTGTTCCTTGAGCTCCAAAGTTACAATGATATTTTCCATCAACTTCAATAATACATTTGGAGGGCTTAAGATATTTAATGTTGATGAGGGCTTTGCATAGGTCAAGAGGATTGGAGAGAATTGCTCTATTTGTAGGAGTAAAGGCACCTATATGTTTGAAAGGTGATCATGATGATACCAGTTGATTTATTTATAATTATGAGGAAGGAATCAATTAGGAATTTGGCGATTTGGATTTTCTCTCCCTTCATAAGACAATAAAGAAAAATAAGGTCTCTTTAAGTTACTTTCTCATTGCTGACACCCGTAGCATTAATAGTGTAGGTTATGAACCTATATAAAAGCCAAAGAGTGAGGGTCCTAAGGTTATTGGCATTTGATTGTTTATGGAAATTGGTTCCAATGGAAACTTCTTTCCAAAAGGTAAGTAGAATTTCAGGTGAAATTTTCTTGTCGAATGAGTGAATGATACCCTCCATGTTGAATCCCTAATTTGAGGCAAAGTCATCCAATCTAAATTGGTATTCTTGATTGAAAGTTCTAAATGTAATCCCATAGATGCCTAAGGGTTCTACATCCTTTTTCTCAATAACCAGGTTTGTGAGAAACTCCTTGGTTAGGAATTCCTATCATAGGCAACCATCTTCTAAAAATACAAAGGTCTCTCACCCAAGGTTGGACAAATAGGCTTTAATCTTGGTTTCTAAGGAGAGAGACTCAAGATAGAAGAGAGAATGTACTTTATTGGGCTCAATTTTCTTATAAAGAATAGGATCATAACTTTTCTTTTCTTCCTTATTGAGGTTTCTTGGCCTATATGCTCTAGTTCTTTGAGGTCCTTCTGTTGGAGTGGAAGAAGTGGCAATGCCTTTCCCTTTCTCCTTTATTATGGCTTTCCTCTTGTGTTCCTTTAGTGCCATAGTGGATGAAAACAAATGTTGAAGGAGTAGAGGAATTAGAGAGTGATTTTTGAGTGATGTGAGATTATTAATGTTAATACTTAAATAAAAACTCAAAAAATTTGATTTAAGGGGGGGGGGGGGGGGGGGAGGGGGGTATTTATAGAGTTTTGAGGTAGCTATGACTAAAACTAGTTGTTTCTAGCCGTTGGAGGTTGTTTTAGCACATTTTCAAACAGCCTCCAACCATTATATTTTTTGAAAAATTAAGGGGTTTCCCAATCGAACTAGGTAAAGTCCAGTCGAATCAATCTTAATCTAGTCGAACAAAAAGTAGTCCAGACACGTTAGCTAGTTTTTAGCATAACTTTCAAAATTTTAAAATTTTTACGTTCAAACTAGTGTTTAGTATGATTGAGCAAGGCAGAGTTTTGGATTTTGGATGAATTGGCTTAAGGTACAGTCAGAACAAGAGGTGATCCGATCATAACTCTTGAAATTTTCAAAAATTAAGGAAAATTTTAAGGCATTTTGTGTATATCTTATCCCAAGATGACAACCAAGAGTGGGGTGAATTGGATGTTTTGAAGAAATAGTGGTAAATTAAATTTTAAAATCAAATAAAGCAAGAAAGGAGTAGAGACGAATGGACACAATAAATTTATAATGGTTCAGATTACCTCAATCCTACATCCACTTCCTTAACAATTTGTTAAGATTCCACTAATCTTAAGTTTTTACAAGCCCAACTCTACTTTGGTGTTTTCACAAGCTCACACCGAACTTTTACAAGGTTTGAGAAACTTTCTCACAACCCAAACAAAAGTTTTTTTAGGTTCACCCTATAACCTAAGTGTTTCAAAGCTCACACTCAAACTTACAATGGAGTTTTAATGCTCACACCTAACACTTAAAGAATACAAGTAGAAATATTGATAATAATAAATGAAAGTTGTTAATCTTAGCAATTATAATCACTATCCTCTTGAAAAATGTGGTTTCTTGTGGTATTTTTAGCCTTCAAGTCTTCATCTAGCCGTTTGATATGATAGCCAATATGTTTGATTCTTATCTCCCGCTTTAATCACTTTTCAAAGAAAGTTTATTATTGGACTGACTTTGGTCCGGTCAGCTCTCCATTTTTCTGACAAAAGTTCTTCAACGGCTAGTGCATGTGGTATTTAATAATTGAGTGAATAAGTAACGACTATAATTTTTGAATCCCGTTTCATTGGTATGGTTAGGACAAGTTCGGTCCGCTCAATTTGATCCCGGTATGTGAGATTTTCGGAGTATTGGCAACTATGAACTCTGCTAGAACTTTATTGGATTTTTAGTTCTGGTTAGGTCGGGTCGGACTGTATCAGGTCCGATCGTATAAGGTGTGGTATGATGAAGTTTTTGGAGTACCAGTGATTGTGAGCTCTACTGGATGTTTTGAAGATTTGGCTCGTGCTCACTATGGTCAGACTGCTCCGAGGTCCAGTCATACCATATAGTCCTTTAATAATATGGAAGTTACATTGATCATGAACTCTACTAGATATTTTTTGCTCGAGCTCGGTCCACTCAGCTCATGCTCAGTGCTGGCAGCTGAGGCTCGATCCGGTCGTACCATACTTTAGTCCGGTTAGCTGGGCTGTAACACCCCTATACCCCATATACGTACACAACATGCTAATACGATCGTAATATACGTATACTGAATATAGAAAAGCTATGGTATACTTAACAAATGAATCATCCCTTTTCAAAAACATGAACAAATTTAAATCATTTAGAAGAAGTTATAAAAGACCAAAGATAAAATGTTTATTTAAAAGCAGCGGAAAATATAACGATTATTTACAAATACTTATACATTAAAACTTAAAATTTACAAAAAAACATAAAGCATATACATGTTTGGCAGTATGTCTTCGATCTTTAAGATTCACTATCACCACCTCAAGATCTAGCCTCTACCTGGCCTAGAGGAACTCTCCGATTCTTCCCTGTTACCTGCGCGATAAATCATAATCGCGCTAAGCCAACGGCTTAGTGGTACAAAATACAATAATACCATGTTTCGATGCAATGCCAATGTCACAATTAATTTCATACACCAATCAAAAGAACAATACATTTCAACATTTTATTTTGTTCATTGTCATATCAAGTATTCATATTGTATCTTCATAGTTTCATTAGTTTCACTATACAAGATTCACATTGAAAACAAAGACAAGCATGGGCCCAAAGACACTAATATGCCATTCAACTTTCAGAGTTAATGTTTTAGTTTAATCATCACATTTATCATTATCATTATCCCAACTAGGCTTCAAGGATTTAGGTTCAACCAAGCTTCAAGGGGAACAAAGCATGCTAAGTATCAACCCAACTTGGCTTCAAGAACCAAACCCAACCTAGCTTCAAGAGTTGTAACATCTCAATTAAGCTTCAAGGACTAGACCCAACCAAGCTTCAAGGGGAGTAAAACATGTTAAACTTCAACCCAACTTGGCTTCAAGGATCAAACCCAACCTAACTTCAAGAGATTGTTACTATTAGGCATGCCACCAACAACAAAACTCTGAAAATGAATAACATATTAGACACACAATTCATATATTATTTCATTATCATTTAATCATCATCACTTAGGCATACATGCCACCATCATCTCATTTATATCATTATAGCCAATAACAATGGCTTCACATTCCTTCAATAGAATATACATATCCAATATATTGAACATAATCATCTAGGCAATATGCCTCAATCATCTCATTTACATCTCATTATATAACTCAACTCATCATTTGGGTGTACATAATTAATGGCATTAACACATATTTTAGATGCTCATTAATCATTCATATTATACCAATCATGACATTATTCATAAGCATCAACAATGCATTATATTTCCTATACATTTACCATCAAATGGATGTTAAGTCTCAACATCATATGAATATATGCAATAATGTAGTTTGTACTTACCTTAAGCACCACTTATACAAATCTATACACGTCCTTTTCCAACACTTCTTCACCACTTAAGTTAGGGCAAATCAACCTCTTCACAACCTAATCCAAAAAGGAATAGTACAAATGAGATAAAATAGATAAGGCTAACTAGGGAAAACTCTATACATGACACGCTCAACAACATGGGCGTGTCCCTGACCGTGCCCTAAACTCACAACACAAAAGCTTTGACACGCTCAGAACCACGGGCGTGTCACTGAACGTGTAATACATTCTGCCTCACAGAAACATTGACAAGTCCAACAACATGGGCGTGTTCATGGCCGTGTCAATTCCTTACCAACACAATAGCCATGACACGCTCAGTGACATGGGCGTGTCACTGGACGTGTCAATACTACTATTACACAGAAGCCGTGACACGCTCAGTGACATGGGTGTGTCACTGCTCGTGCCACCCATCCAAAAACACAAAACCATTGACATGCCTAAAACCTGGTCGTGCTCTTGGGCGTGTCAGGCCAAAAATACAGATTCCGGCCACAACAACACTTAATCCAACAAATCACTTCTTTTCACCAAAATCCACTTCAAACAAACTTAACTCAACATACCCAACAATCATAACAAACTTCCAAAAACACTAAAACAACTCAAAACATATATCAATCACAAATCATAATCATCACCACAAACCCAAAACACAACTACAACACTACCTCTTCCACCAAACTTGCTCTTTTCTTCAATCCAAACTCAAAAATCCAAAAATCAAATGAATCAAACACTCTTAAACACAACACAATCAAAACACACTCCTATCATCAACAACAATCCTTCAAACTCAAACATAACTCCAAAAATAAACAAGAGAAATCAAGAGAGAACTTACCAAAGTTGATGATAGTTCACAAATTTCAACTTATTCCCTTGAATCTTCGTTCAATTTGAGCTTGGATCACAAAACTCACTCTCTCTCTCTCTTGCTTTAGATGGCCGGCCAACAAAAGGAAAAGGAAAGAATGAGAAAGAAAATGAATAAACCAAAGTCAAATACTCCTCTCTTTAAACCTCCTCCAAGCAATTATAATATTAAATAATCCAAATTAATCTCTTCCATTCATTTTAATTTCCCATTTTCCACTAATTAACTTAATTAATTAAAATAACAAAATATCTTCTTCCTTTGACCATCACAATTGACTTGTATATATGTTGTATATATTTCCATATACACAACATATGCACTTCCCTTTAAATTTCTCTTCTCTTTAAAATTTAACATATACATTCAATACAATTACAATAATAATATCAAAACTTCTAGGGCATACTTTGGGATATTACATGGGCTTTGGAATGATTGTGCTTTTTATCTTGTTCTTGGAATGCTCATCAGCTAGGTATTGGTGCGGTCAGACTTTAGCTCGGTATGGCTAACTTCTCCTGAGTCCGGTCATCTTGGATTCTGGTCCAATAGGGCTTTTGGTACAAATATTAGTCATATTCAATTTGATTGTCTAAGATCAAAATAAATGCCAATGGTTTAACTAACACTCGGCTTAAATGTAAGATCAAATATATGTGAATGAATAACTAAAGCATGCAAAATGAATACATTTACATGAAATTCTAATTCATCATTGATATGCACATTCAAATCAATTAACAAATTATCAACAATTACAAAGAAATCCATCAACACAAAATAAGATAAATTCAAATCAATCTAGAATGCTTCCATCTATCATTCATTTATGTTGTTTTATGAAATTCGTTCTTTCTTCATTTAAAGGTCTTAGTAAAAATATATGTGAGTTAATTTTGAGTATTAATGAACTCTAAAATAACATTTTGATTTTAAATGTTGTCCCTTAAAAAATAATGTGTTATATCTATATGTTTTGACCTAGAATGTTGGGTAGGAGTTTTGGATAAATTTATGGCACTAGTATTATCACAATTGATGGGAATGTGATCAAACACTTTACCATAATCTAACAATTGTTACTTTATCCATAAGACTTGTGTGCAACAAAAGCAAGCCGTAACATATTCAACTTCTGTGGTTAAAAGAGTAACCAACAATTGTTTCTTGATAAACCAAGAAACTAGGCAATCATCAAGAAAGTGACATGCACTTAGGCAATCACTAAGAAAATGGCATGCACTGGTTGTGCTCTTCCTATCTAGTAGATTACCAGCAAAATTCGCATCTGAAAAACCTAAAATGTCAAATGATTATATCTAGGATACTAAAGACCTAAGTTCAATGTTCCACTTAAGTATTTTAAAATTCTTTTAGTTGCATTTAAATGGGATTCCTCATGACATGATTGAAATCTAGCACACAAGCAAACACTATAAATTATATCTGATCTAGAAGTGGTAAGGTAAAGTAGGGATCCGACAATACCTCTATATTTATTCTTATCTACTTTCTTGCCCACTTCATCCTTGTCCAACTTTAAGGATGTACTCATTGGAGTTTTGCTTGCTTTGTAACCATCCATGCCAAACTTCTTGGGAAGTTCCTTTGTGTACTTTAATTAGTTTATGAAGATTTCATCCTTGCATTGCTTGATTTGTAGACCAAGTAAGATCTCGAGTTCACCCATCATATTAATCTCAAATTTCCTAGTCATACAAGAAGCAAAGTCTTGGCATAAGGCCTCATTAGTAACACCAAATATAATATCATCAACATAAATTTGTACAATTAAAATGTTATACAATTTCTTTTTAACAAAAAGCAAAATATCAACTTTTCTTTTGGAAAATCCATTTTCTAACAAATATGCACTAAGCATATCATTCCAAGCTCCTGGAGCTTGTTTTAATCTATACAATTCTTTAGTGAGATTGAAAACATGATTTAGAAGCCTATAATCTTTAAAACCTAAAGGTTGTTCAACATAGACTTCTTCATTGATAAAGCCATTCAAAAATTCACTTTTAACATTCATTTAAAAAAGTTTAAATTTCTTATAATATGAAAATGCAAGTAAAATTCTAATAGTTCTAATCTAGCTATGGGAGCAAACATCTCATCATAGTTAATGCCTTTTTCTTTGTTATAAGATTTGGCTACCAATCAGACTTTGTTTCCAGTGATGAGTCTATCTTTATTAAGCTTATTCCTATACACCCATTTGCATCCAATAATTGGATTGTTCTTGGGTCTAGGAATAAGTTTCTATACTTTTTTTCTCAAATTGGTTGAGTTCATCTTGCATAGCAATCACCCAACATTCATCACTAAGAGCCTCCTCAATAGTCCTTAGCTCAATTTGAGAAACAAATTCTATATTAGAAACTAGATATTTAAGTTTTGATCTAATAGTTATTCCCTTTAAGGTATCACCAATGACAAGTTCTTGAGGATGATTATTTTTATATTGGCATTCTTCGAGTAGTTCTTGAGTCTCTTCTTCTTTGGGTTCTTCTTGATGTGCCAATTATTCTTGGTTATCCGTGTCATCTTTTGGAGTATCATTTCTTCAAGGTATTCAAATATGCCTACAAGATCATCAAGAGTACTACCTTTCTCATAATCAAACTCAGTGGATTCATCAAAAATAACATGTGTTGATTCTTCAACTACTAAAGATCTTCTACTGAAAACTCTATAGGCTTTGCTAGTAAAGGAATATCCTAAAAATGCTCCTTCATGTGATTTAGCTGAGAATTTTCGAAGATTATCCTTAGTATTCAATATAAAGCATTTGCATCAAAACACCCTAAGATATGAACTTTGGATTTTCTTGTATTCCATAAATCATAAGAAGTTTTGCTCACTAAAGGTCTTTTGAAAACTCTATTTGAAATATAACATCCGGTATTAACGGCTTTGGCCGAAAAGTATGAAGGAAGACTATAGTCATTAAGCATTGTTTTAATCATTTCTACCAATGTTTTATTTTTTCTTTCCACTACTCTATTTTATTGTGGTGTCCTAGGAGCATAAATTTTTTGTGAAATGCCAAGTTCATTACAAAAGTTTTCAAATCATCATTTTCAAATTATTTGCCTTAATCAATTCTAATAGAGGTAATCGTATAGCATTTCTCATTTTAAACTCTTTTTGCAAAAATTTTGAAAAAGTTAAAAGCTTCATTCTTACAAGCTAAGAAATTAACCTAAGTAAACCTAGAGTAGTCATCTACAAGTACAAATGCATATAGTTTACTACCTAAACTAGCAACTCTATTAGGTCCAAACAATTCTATATGAATCAATTCTAAAGGTCTAAAGGTACTTACAATAGTTTAGACTTAAAAGAACTTTGTGTTGCTTCCCAAGTTGACATGGTTCACACTTCTTATCCTTATGAAATTTCATCTTAGGTAATCTATCCATAAGTTCTTTCCTACTTAGAAATTGGAGTTGGTCCATACTAGCTTATCCCAATCTTCCATGCCAAAGCAAGCATCATTACTAATAGAAACTAGAAATTCAAAAACATTGTCAAAGAGTAGGTCAATTTTGTAACTACTACCAATTCTTCCTCCTTTGAATGCAAATTCACCGTTTGTTACAGTAATCTTACATCCTTTTGAGTCAAATTAACATCGTATCCTTTATCACATAATTGACTCACACTTGATAAATTATCCTTTAAACCATCAATTAACCAAACATTTTCAATCAAATTCTTACCAAGTATGCTAATAGAACTAATTCCTATAATCTTACCTTTAGTATTGTTTCCAAATGTTACATTACCACCTTGCTTATAGATAAGGGTTACGAAGAGTTTTGCATTCCTGGTCATATGACTTGAGCATCCACTATCTACTACCTAAATACTTTCATTAGCTGTAGATTTTAGGCATACCTACAAAATAATAAATTTTATCTTTTCTTAGGTACCCAAATAAACTTGGGTCATTGGGGTTAGTCATTGAAAGGTCCTCCGATTTGAGGTGTGCCTTTCTAATATAGCAAAATGTTTTTATATAACCATGTCTCATACAATAACAAGATCTATATAGAATTTTAGGTCTCTCCATCCTTTTTCTAGAAAATTTTGTTGAATTATGTTATGGATGTTTGCAATTACAAATATGTTTGAAATGTGAGTGCATTTGTGCATTTCTAGATTACATGTATACATGATTTGCTCTGTGAGACTTAATATAGCCCTTAACTTCAGCTCTGAATGAGTTCAGACCTAATTAAAAGGGCTAAATCAAATCCAATTCAATTTTAAAAGCTTGAATTAAATCTGGTCCAACTTTAAAAGCCCAAACCAAGGCCAATCCGATTTTAAAAGCACGAACCAAGTCGGTTTGAATTTAAAAACCAAAACTATATGGCCTTGGCCAATTTGATATAAGCCCTTAATTCTAACCTAGTTGTGTTTTAAGTGTCCTAATTCTACTTAAACTCTAATAAATTCAGATAAACACAGTGTTTCTTAATACTATCCTAAGTCTGAAACCTAATGCAGCCCTAATTCAACATTTTAAAAGGGGTTAAGAATGATCAACAAAAGGGGGCAGCTTTTAGCAATTGAAAAGGGGTGGCAATTAGAAAAGAATTTAGGCAATAGCAATTGAGAGCAACAAAACCCTTAAATCAAAGAGACCAAAAGCAAATAAAAAAAGTAAGACACATATAGCAAAAAAGTAAGAGACAAAGAGCAAAAAAAGTAAGACATAAAGCAAGAAATAAAGAAGTAATTTAAAAGAAAAAGGAAGATAGTAGCTTAATTATCAATTGATCTTAGGATCATTGGAGCACCAAACAATAAACTTAATTGATTCAGGCTTGTTGTAGACCCCTAATTTTGGCCATAAGCTAATTCAATCTAAATTAAGGGAGGCCAAGCTAAATTTGGTCCAATTTTAAAAGCTCGAACAAGTCTGTCTAAGCCCCATCTAAGCACAAAAAGTCATACCACTTTAGACCCATGGCAAATTGGATTCCCAATTTTCCATGATTATTGGTCCATGGCAAATTGAGGATTCAATTCTCCATGGACCAATGTCCATGGCGAATTAGGGAGTCCTAATTTGCCATGGACAAATGAAAATGGCAAATTAGGCAATCCTAATTCGCCAATGAGTCTTTTAATTCAGTTTTAATTGGTTTTGGGATAGATTAAAAGTTTTCTAATTAAGATCGGACTTTGTTTGACCGTCAAATTAGCGTATTAAGGTTTTGTTTTAAAATTTCTTTGCCTATAAATTGCAACAATTAATACAAAAGAGGAGGAATTAACACAAAGGCAACGAAATTAATATATAAGCAACAACAAAAGGAAGTAAGCAGAAATCAACGCCCAACAATTGTCCCAACTGTAATGTCCCCTGATAATTCTCATTAGAACTATCAGAGAATGTTACTCGATATACTATCAGTGCTCTAACCAATTCATTGACAAAGTTTCCTTTCAAAATGTTACTAACAAAAATCTTCAAATAATAATAATACAATCTGTATAATATAATACTTATAAATCCAATAAATAAACCAATCTCCAATATCTCCAATAATCCAAATAGTAATTATAAATGAGATAAACATCATAAGTTCATCAAATCAAATAAATATATAATACATTACTTTATTTGATAATCATTCACTAGAATCTCAAACTTCATCCTCTAAATACATATATTCCTTTCATGTTTACAAGTTTGTACAATCTATCAAATAGCCAAATTAAATTGTATAAATACATTTCATAACTTATGAGTATAATATACAAAAGATCTCTATATGTACTATAGGTAATTTTTTGAGATCCTTAATTCCACTTCTTAACTTTCTCTGATGACCTGATACCTGCGTGTCAGAAAATAATTCTAACACGCTAAGCAAAGCTTAGTGGTGCAAGAAATATAAACATATTGTCACTTAATATTAAAGGAAAATACTTATGGAAATATAGTAATAACACTCAGTTTTAAGAAATATTTTAATATATTAACTATTTTCAATAACAAACCAGCATAATATTTTGATTACATAAAATAATAACTTTAACTCTATAAAAGTTATCATGCTACACTATACTTTTGGGATTGCAACTCTTCTCTTTTTGAATCATTACATTTAAGACTTACTTTTTCATTTGTTAACATTTCTCATATTACACTTATTTGTTTTTCAGTAAGTCTTACTTTTCAGTTTCACATATAGAATAATTTCATTCAATCTATAATTTTTAGCACTTAAATTTAGTACTATACTTTGGAGCACTTTGTATCTTATATCATTATATACACTTTAAATCATTATAACACTTAGAAAGTTACTGATCAATTCAATAACTTGAGTATAACATTTCTATTTTGAGCATTAGAACTTTCACTTATAAACCTTAATATATACATTACCAATCACTTTCATATTGTAACACAGTAAGTCGATTTCAAGTAATTGACTTATATTATTATTTTGCATTTCTTCCATTATTCACAACGTCATATTCACATATATTTTCAATTTAGATAATTTCATTAAATATGCCCATACATACTGAACTCATATCATAGGTTTGGATAACATGTTAACATAGCAATTTTAATGTCAAATCTCAAGAATGTATAATGTCAATTATGTCCACTGTCACTGATGACACAATGTGTCCATTAATGGCATGAGGTGCCCACTATCACTATGGCTGTCTTTCCTCTAGTTAGCCATTCAATCCAAAGCTAGATCTAAAATCAGTATGATTTGGGCAATTCATTTGTTTTAATTAACATTGAATTATGTATATCACTTCAATGGAACAATTCTTTGATCAACACTTGGTATTATACATATTTATCATATATTCAAAATTTATTACACTACTTGATAGGGTTGATTTCAAAAAATCCTTTACACTTTAAGGCATTATAGTTAATTAGGCCTAAATCACGGATGAAACACAAGAAAAAGAGTCATTTTATGTAAATTTCTTCAAGTGACACGCCCAAAGACATGGGCATATCACTGGGCATGTCATTTGCCCATTTCACAGTAGCTTTGACAAGCCCAACGACATGGGCGTGTCACTGGGCGTGTTATTTATTTTACAATTCAGTAACTATGACACACCCACTGTCATGGGCGTGTCACTAGCCATGTCAGGCAAAAATCCTGCATTTAGCACACTTAACCATTTTAACTCAATATATTCAAAATCTATGATAATAATGAATCAAATCCAAATTTTTTTAACATAAAAGAGTCTACATATAATACTTTAATCAAACTTCAATTAATCAAACCTCCAAATATCACTTATGGCTAAAACAACATCAAACTACCCAATTCTTATAAAGATTGAGTTAAGAATGAAACTCACCACATATAAGTTCTTTTAATTCATTTTTCACTCATCAATCCATTTAATCAATATTTTCAAGAAATAATTCATTATAAATGACTCAATCAATCAATTCAAACATTCAAACTCATAGAAATTCAATTATTTGCAAAGTATAATACATAAGCGCGTACCTCTTTCAATTTCTCTCTTCTTCTCTCTTTTTCCTCTTTTTCTTTTTGATCACTAGCTGATAATCTCACCTTTTCTAGCTTATTCTTTTAAAAATTTATAATCATATGTAATCTACTCTCAATTTTATTTGATTTGAAGAAAGGAAGATAAAGAAAATAAGAAAGATGGTGGAGGTGATAGTGTTTTGCGTGGAAGATGGGAGAAAGGAGAAGAAGACTCTACACACACATACATATATATATATAATATATTTAATCTAGTGTGGCCAATCATTTTAACTATGGTGCATCATCTTTCTTATCTTTTGATTCTAATTCGATTTTAAATCTTGTAAAATCATAAAAATAATCTCTTTAGTAAATTTTTGAAATATACAATTTACTATTCTCTACTTATAGCATTTATCCACAATACTTTTATCACTATACACTATTATTTTTCAATAAAGTTAAAAAGTTTCCTGTTTAAAATCTTGACCATTACACCAATAATTGGCTCGCCTCATTAAAACCTAAAATTGATTCAGGCAGTAAGGCAGTAGCTTAGATTAACACTCTTTCAATTTGGTGTATCCAACAATGGATGTTTGTTTTCTATATTTAACTCACTTAAAATTACAGTGATCGTTTTTATTATTTCATTCAATGATTTACAATTACTTAAAATTCCCATAGCAATTTTTATTCTTTAATTTCTATTATCATACAGCATGGTCATTTCATCCAGTAACAATTCATAAATCAATATACTTCATGCAATATTTGTCAGATTTAATATGCAGTGGCCCAAGTTTATGAACATAATCACAATAATCAATCACCATCAAAGCCTAATCTGCATAATCATCAAATCTTAGTTTACTTTTTAAAACCCTAATTTACTCTCTCAAACCCTAATTTACATTCTAAAACCCCTAATTTAGCATTCCAATTTGAATTTAAGCACCAATCATCATGAATAAATAATAAACCAATACGTGGAATAATAGTTGAAGTTTAAACGGTCAATTAGCCATCATGCGATAGCATAATATTCTTGTGCGATCGCTCTCCTTGATAGGCTGGTAAGATATGCAGACTAATATCCCTGTCGGCCAACTTAAGTTTACCTTTAAAAATAGCCGTTGAAAAAAAATTCAAATTGAGTGACTGCATTAACTTCAGAATGCTCACACATGATAGATGGCGACCGCAAAATACATATGGCACCGTTTTATATGTTTTAATAAATATTTAAGTGGGAGACAAGAATCATACATGTTGTCACCCACTTCAAACAACCATATCAAGGCTTGAAAGCTACAAGAAACCTCACTTTTCAAAGTGATTGTGATTGTAATAGCCAAGTTTAACATCTTTCATTTTCTTGCATCAAAATTTCTACTTGTACTCTTTGAGTTTTGAGTGTGAGCATTGAAACATCATTATAAGTTTGAGTGTGAGCTTTGAAACACTTAGGTTATAGAGTCCTGGGAAAACTCTTGTTGGGTTGTGAGGAAGTTACTCAAACTTTATAAAAGTTTGGTGTGAACTTGTGAAAATGCCAAGTTAGAGTGAAACTTATAAGAACTTAAGATTAGTGGAACCTTAACAAATTGTTAAGGAAGTGGACATAGAATTAAGATAATCCGAACCACTATAAACTCCTTATGTTCTATCTTCTTTGCTCTACTCATTTCTTGCATTGTTTGATCTCAAAATTTTTAATTTATTATCACTTCTTCAAATGAACCAATTCACCCTCCTCTTGGTTGCCATCTTGGGACAACAAATCCTAAAACTAGGGTTTTAACATGAAAAATTACAAAATTAGGGTTTTTGCTTATGAAATTGGGGTTTTATTAACAAAATTAGGATTAGATCCTAGAACTAGGGTTTGGATTATTAAACTAAGGTTTTAGTTAACAAACTAAGATTTGGATGGTTAAATTAGCGTTTAAGGTTTAAATGGATGGGATTACAACTTAAACAAAATCAAAATAACAAATTAAAATGCAGTAATTTTTGCAAGGTTGAACAGAGATGATACTTAATTGAATTAAATAAATTTAATTAATGGAAACCATACCTACATTGTTGGCTCTGCTGTAAACCCTTAATTTTAGCCCTAAATGAGTCTAATCCAATCTTAAAAGCATAAGTCAAATCCAATCCAATTTTTCCAAGGTTAAATGTGGTATAGTTGAATTTTAAAAGCCTAAACTGACTTTATTCAATTTAAAAAGGAGCAGACCATTAAATTCGACATGAGGCTAGCCCATGTCGAATTGGTGAAAGCCAAATTCGACATGAGTTTAATTTTCAGCTTGATTTAAGAGTCCTAATCGTGTTTAAATTAGGAAAATCTTGGATTCCAATTAAGAGTTGGAAATGCATTATGATTAATGATTAGAGCTAACCCTAATTTAAACATTATAAATACAAATCAATGAGATTAAGAAAGGGGGAGCCATAATTATGAAACCAGCCATAATCAATAAGAGAGAGAGAGAGAGAGAGAGAGCAACCGAAATTAAATTGAAAAAAAAGTAGCCAATAACAATAGACAGAGGGAAGTAAAATAGAAATTAGCAAAACTCAAAGAAATAAAAGGTCTGAAACACAGCACTAAGACTTGTTTTATTCAAACAAATTGCACAGTAAGCAAGCCAGAATCTAAAAGATTATGCTTAAGCTTAGATCAAAGCAATTACTTGGTGGAGCCAATAATGCAGGTATAGTTTTCATTCATGTAAATCAATCGACCATCCTCATTGTTTAACTTTATTATGCTATTTTTTATTATTTTAATTCATCTTAAAAATATAATCTGAGATTAATTCATTCTAGTCAATTGATCATCCTCACTATTTAGCTTTGTAAATTTATTATCACAATTCAAAATACTAAACTTATATACTAAACCCCACATTGTGTGATAAAACCCTAAAGTCTACAATCAAACACTAATTCAACAACCAAATCCTAATTCCATAACAAAATCCTATTTTGTAAATTGTTTACCTTTCGGAGGTATTGCCCCCCTTGAATCTCGCACGCTAACAGACTAGTGGAACCACCATGTGCATTCCCTCTTATATTTTATTAGTGGGTTAATATTAAAATTTGCTTATGAATTATAATTTGGGGTTAATCTTAATTTTCATTTAATTAAGCCCTAGTTTTATAATTTTTTGTATGATGATGGATTGTAATTTTTATTTGAAGGATGGTGTAAAAGGCATGTTTTCACTTGTGGGTGCTTTACTTATTAAGTTTTATAATTTAACTTATATTATGGATTTTGGATCGTTGTAAAGGACACGTTTCCACCAATCGGTGGGTGTCCTATTTTATTTACTTATATTTTGGATATTAGACATTTTACGGGCATATTTTCATCTAGTATGGGTGCCCATTTTATTTGATTACTTTGATTTTAATATAATGAATATTTATTTATTATGGCTGCATGTAATATGGATTGTATTATAATAATTAAGAATTTAATAATATTTAGACCTGAAAATGAGGTCAGTTCCAATAAATCGGGCATTATAGGGGTGCATGGTCATTCTCACCTTCCCCAAACCTACCCAACTTTCCAAACCCAATGGGAGGTTGGAGATTCTTTAGGAATCGAGACATCCACCCCTTTCTTTTCTTTCCAGCCAGTCTAGGTGATGACTCCATTTCTTCGAGTTTAGGCCCGTATTCTTTAAGGCGTGAGACTAACAGCGACACAGTCACAAGAATCATTCCACCTGGAGTGGCGGCGAAAATCCCCGCTCACAGTGACGACTCCACTGGAGACAAGAGAAGTTGATTCTGCTGGTCTTTATATTATTTTATTTTTTATTATTATGATATTATTCATTGCATCATTTAAGATAGTATTGTGTGTGAGAGTTAGGATGCCCTGTGGAACCTAAGTTATGTGTATGTAAGTGATACCATACTTTCATTCAAGGTATGAACATCAAGCATTGCATAACCACTCATAGCCTTATACATTTTGGTATATACTTGCTATGGGAACCTAAGCTTTTCGACCTAAAGAATAAAACCCATGTAGTTGGCCTAGTAATTTTTCGTAGGTTCACCCTAATTGCTTGTTGTTTGACTATAATTACATTTTGGTATATACTTGCTATGGGAACCTAAGCTTTTCGACCTAAAGAATAAAACCCATGTAGTTGACCCTACCAACAATGTTGATGAGACATCTACCACTGACATAAAGAAGAAGGGAAAGGCAACTTTAATAAGGAATAGGTCTACTAATATCCCTATTCTATAAGAGCAATTGAGCCATATACCAACTAAAGACTTGCATGAGGTTGACCTTTAGCTAAAAGAATGGGAGAGAGAAGAAAATATATAATGGAAAATGGAGCCCAATAGGCAAAGTTAAAGGGAGCAGAAAGATGTTGAGATAAATGCAACAACTGAGACAGCAAAGAAGAGTAAATTTCATACTTGAGGAAATATTTTGTTAAAGGTGTTTAGAAATCTAATAAAGATGGATTTGCTATAACCACTGGCACTCAGACCATTACCATATCCTTTATCGCCCAAGCTCAGCACTCAATGTTATTGCCACTTCCATCAGACACTAGGTCATGACACAGATCAATGTATGTGTTAAAGGCATGAAATACAAAACATCATCGATGATGAAAATATCCTTGCCCCTGTCATATCCAAGTAGATGACGCATTTTCAACTCCAACTCAACAAACTTCCCTAGGCTTATTTTATTTCTTCTTTCTTTGGTATTTCATTGGAATATTTATGTTTTTCAAACTCAAATTATTTGAATAAATTGCTTTTATTACATTTATGATTTTGTTGGTTTTTTTATTCATCTTACTACTCAACCAATGACGAATCTAGCTTGTTATTCATAAATTAGCATGTCTATACATCATGATCCGAATGACTTTACTAGGTAAGAGAACTGTTCTATAACATTAAGCTGTGTATGCTTACTTAAAGAGGGCTCCTGCATAATTATCTGTGTCTAGGTTCTAGTCGGTCTTAAAATATGCTTTGACGAATTTTTCAAGCGAAATTGAACTTTGCTTATTTAAGGGAGAGATGATCTAGGCATTGTTTAGTGCCAACAACTAGTATCAACCCTATTAATATCAATCCCTAGTTTGTCCTTTTGAGCCTTCCTAAAATTTTAGCTTGCTTTTTATTGGCTAGTAAACCCAATAACCTACCCTAAGCTAGTGTGGCACTTATGATAAGTCTGATGATCACTGAGCTACTAAGAAGCACGAAGAAAGAGATGCTTAGCCAAGACTATAAAGATAGTTGAAGTCTACCTAAACTAAGTCTTATATCTTGGATCTATTTCATTAGTAAGATGGCATCAGGGCAACAAAAGATCCATCCTCATTGAAGCATACCCGTGCTACTCCATTATAAGAAATATAGGACAATATGAATAAGAAAACTCTTTTAGATCTAAGACATAAAACTTAAAAAAATTAATCAAAAAAAAGGAAAAATAAAAGCTTGCTAGGTTGAAAACCAAAAAGAGCAGCTTTGGCAAAAATTAGAGCTAAGAGAGAGAGAGAGAGAGAGAGAATAAAATCATAATTTCAAAATTCAAAATGGCAGTTCATAAGCCAACAAAAGTTCTTTTTACCAGAAGTAGTAGAAGGTTTCTATTTTGATCATTTATGCGTTTATTTTTAGTGTGATTTTATTGGCTTTTGATTGATTTTTCTTTTAATTTATGTTTAAAGTTTGTTTAAAGTACTTGATTTACATTGAGATGAATATTTGTTTTAAATTGATGATGATGAGCTAAATTACTCATGCCTAGGGTTTGTAGTAGATTTGATTGAATGACTTGATTTGATATTTCCATTAATATACCTTGTTGTTGGTTGATTTTATTGGATTGAATGTTAGGTTGATAGATTAGCTACCTATTGATCTCTAGATATTGAATAAAGGACCGAGAGGTGAAATTTGATATTGGAATTATATATTCAACTACCCTAAGAACGAATTAGAAATATAAGTTATAGAGTTTTATTAATTTGCAATTTTAAAACAATTGGTTGTTGTTAATTCATGAATGTGAAAACTAATGAATTGATAATTACTAATTAAACTCAAAGAACAAATTAAAATACAAGGTCATATTAATGGATAATTTGAGAATTAAGCTTTGATTAAATTGATCTATAACCCTAGGCACCATTCCTAGAATTGAAATAATCTTGTACAACCATTACACACATTCCTTTTAATTTTAATTGCTTTTCACCACTACTTCAAACATCACACTCTTGTTTTTAAATTTCTTGCTAATCAAACTATTGCAAAATAATTTCTTCCTTGTGAAACGACCTTGAGACGATCATCGTTGCTACAATTATCTCGTATACTTGCGAGTATCGCTTGTAGTAGTATTAGTCGAGTATAACAGTTTCCAGTCAGCCTATGAGAAGAGCTTGAATTGAATTGGTCTAGCCCAACCAAGGACTCAGTTAAAATTAGAAAAATATAAGAAAGAATTTGGTTCACAATGTCCAACACAACTCCAAGTCAACAATCTTGAAAGTCCTAAATTTGATGTTCCAAAAGAGGAAAGGAGTAGAATGATGAAATCCATGTTTAAAAAAAAAGAGGAAAAAGAAAAAAAAAGAAAGAAAAGAAAAAGAATGAAAAGAAAAGAAAGGAAAAAAAAAGAAAGAAAAAGGATCATGAGTTTTTGCAAAAGCAAAAGAAAAAGTTAAAGATTGTCCTAATCAAATCCAGATTTCTGCCAATAAGATGGAAGAACACTCAAGCTCTATCTTTTTATGAAGTAAAATAACAAGGTGCCTAAAGATTTAAGAATGCTCCCAGTTGCTTGTGGCTCCAACAAGAATTTTGCAATGTGAAGATCTGTTAGCAGTGTCACCTCAATTTCAATTTACAAATGGCCTTCACTTAACCCATATCATTTATAGACCCAATTTCAAACTTGTAAAAGACCTTTTGATCTCTCTTTATAGGTAGAGTCTATTAGTAGAGATTGTTTGAAAAAGCATGCATATGAGATAGACAATATTTAAACTTAATGAGACCTTTAGTCAAGTAATGTGTATGTGTTTATCTGAAGTACAACGACTCTTGCTTAAATGGAAATGATTCCCCAAATTTAGTATGGTAACTAGGGTTATGATATTATAGATGCCTTAATTTGAAAGACAAGTCCTGAGGTATATTAGCACTTATTTGACAAAGCCAACATTTAATTCCAAAATTAAAATTAAATTTCAAAAAAATGTGTAAGTTACACTATCAGACTTTAAAAGATACATTGAGCGAAGAAAGGATAATACAAGAATTATTTGCAAGGTTATAAAGAAGCTACCAATTAATGTGCTGAATCATGGGTTCAAATGGACGTTTCCTGTATCTCTTACCATCCTACTTGGGCTCCCACTGCTAATGTTTTCTATGTCTTAAATATGAAGCTGTAGATGTGACATATATTGATGATCCAATGCAAAACCTACTTGAATATCTTGAAGGTACCAATGAGAATGCTTCGGCTTGCCATCTCAACCTGTGAGTCAATATAATCACTATACGTATAAGCCATGCATATCATAAATACCATGCATACATTAACATGTCACATTGCACTTTGTTACCTTGTGTTGCCTATCCTTGTCAAAGTGAATTGCTGACATTCTTTAAAGTAAATAATCAGAAGCATACATGGAATCAGGGGGTATGAAAGGCTCATTATTTGAGAAACATCTAATCACTTTGCAAAAATGGAGATGCATGCTTGCACAAAGAATAAGGCAAAAGTATCAGTTGAAGTCTAATGGACACAAAATCATAGGTTTGAGCCTACACATGGGGCAAAGCTTTCCTTTTCAATTTTTGATTTTATGCATGTACGAAATATTTTCAGATTCTCTTTCAATGTTTTGCCATGCAGGGGGCAAAGGGAGAGTATGATGGATAAAGGGCTAAAAAATAGCCTAATTTTTTGCAAAGCAGAATCCACTAAAGAATGAAACAAATGAATCAAGATACAAAAGATAAAAAGGTCAGTCAAGCTAAAAGAGCTAAAATTGATGGCAAGAAAAAAGCCAGAACTCTCAAATGACAGAAGATCAGTTAAGCTAGAAGAGCTGAAGAAAGCCGGAACTCTCAAATGGCAGAAGGCTAGTCAAGCTAGAAGAGCTGAAGTTGATGGCTAGAAGAAAGTCAGAACTCTCAAATGACAGAAGGTCAATCAAGCTAGAAGAGCTAAAGTTGATGGCGAGAAGAAAGCCAGAACTCTCAAATATCACAAGGTCAATCGAGCTAGAAGAGCTAAAGTCATTATAGGATGAAGGTCTACTCCCAAGCTAGATATTATGGGTCCCAAACCCAAACTAATCCAAGTCTAGAACCTAAACCAAGATATTAGAGTCACTTGGTGGTTTCATCGAGATACTAGAGTCGCTCGATGGTTGTTATTTTACCAAAATATTAAAGTCACTTTGTAGTTTCATCAAGAAATTAGAATCACTCGATGGTTTTTGTTTCATCAAAATATTAGAGTCTCTTAATGATTGCTTTGATTTACCAAGATATTAGAGCAGCTTATTGGTTTCATCAAGATATTAGAGGCACTCGATGCCTATTTTAATTTACCAAAATATTAGAGTCGCTTGGTGGTTTTATCAAGATATTATAGTCACTTGATGATTTTTTTAATTCACCAAGATATTAAAGTTGTTTAGTGGTTTCATTGGGATATTAGAGTCGTTCGATGACTATTTTGATTTATTAAGATATTAGAGTCGCTTGGTGGTTTTTATCAAGATATTAGCATCACTTGATATTTTTATCAGGATATTAGAATCGCCTGTTGATTGTTTTGATTTACTGAGATATTAGAGTTGCTCGGTGGTTTTCATCGGAATATTAGAGTCGGTTGGTGGTTTCATCGGGATATTAGAGTCACTCAATGACTATTTTAATTTACTAAGATGTTATAGTCGCTTGATGATTTTTATCAGGATATTAGAATCGCCCAATGATTGTTTTGATTTACCAAGATATTAGAGTCGCTTGGTAGTTTTCATTGAGACATTATAGTCGCTCGATTATTTTTTTAATTTACTAAGATATTAGAGTCGCTTAGTGGTTCCCATTAGGATATTAGAGTTGCCCAATAGCCCGTTGAGGTATTAGAGTTGCCCAACAGTCAGATGTCAATACTTAATGGTTCCTCACTAAAGGGTATCTAAGGAAAATAATACATATAAATCTAAGAAAAATAATAAAGCAAGAAAAAAATAATATAACACATATGAAAATAATTGAATAATTAAAAAGAAAATAAACAAACACATCTTAATATTATTCCATTAAGGAAATATAGTGCGCAATGACGCGAGTTGCGCCGATGGTTTACATGATATAATTTTGTTGGGGAATTAGAGTTTCTATCTAAGCTAGAGTTTTATATTTATAGAAATTAGGATTTTAGATACAAAATATGCAATTAGGGTTTTTGAATCAAAAAAAGTTAAATTAAATTATATTATTAGGGTTTATGTAAAATCATCATTAAAATTAGGGTTTAATGCTTAAGGTTCAATTTCTGTGATTATTTTTATAACTTCATGGTCACTGCATATTAGTTTTAAATGCTACTACATGAGATGGTATTATTTTAAGGAATCAAAATTGCTGCTATAAATTTGCATAAATTAAATCATCAATACGGCTACTGTGAGTTTTAAATTAAATTATCGATATGGTTACTGGAAGTATTAAATGAATTGAATCACGAAAACCAAACCTTCGTTGTTGGTTCCATCGTGTTGAATCAAGCTTACTTGTGCCACTGCCTGAACCAATATTGCTATTTGATGAATGAAGTAAGCTAGAGATAATTGCTTCTGCCTTCTAGGTTGTTGTGTTGATTTTGTTGTGTGAGATGCTTTCTCTCGTAATTCTATCTCTTCTTTGATAATTCTCAGTTTGATAATTGTGGCTACCCATTGCTTAATTGTTGCTTTGTATTTATAATGCCCCATTAGGGCTAACTTAAGTAATAGTCCTTATGCCTCTAAGATACTCCATAAGTTTGTTTTAGTGTGATTAGGAAATTGTCAAACCTGAGCTTAGTCCATGTCGATTTGAAGTGTCCAAATCGACATAGAGCCAGTTCATGTCGATTTAGAGGGTTCAAATTGACATGATCGACATGAGCAAGCCCAAATCGACATGAATCAATGTTCATGTCGACTTGGACCCGTCCTGACTCAAGCCAATCCAAAATTATTTAATTTTTGGACCGAACCTATTTCACAAATTTAATTTTGGCTTTTTTGAGTTGGGCCGATTTAATTTCAAGCTTTAAAATTAGGTTTAGGCTCTTTAAAATTATAACAGACCAAGATAAGCTTCCTAAATTTAAATTGGCCAAATTTAAGGGTCTACAGTTATAAAAAAAAAATTCACCTTCCACCAATCATTAAAACTTCGATAGTGATCAGCAGATGGGGAGAGAAAGGATCCAAGGGCAGAATAAGATCATATGTAACTTCATTTGCCATCTTCTGGCAATGAACTTGCAGACATTTGCTCCTTTTTTCTTTATTGACCTTTGCCCTCCAGAGTCCACTCATCACCAATGTATTTAGAGTTTGGCACGGTTAAATGTTTCTTCCTTTGTTCCTCAAACGAGGTCTCCGTCACTTCAACCATTGACAGGCTGAGTTGCAGCATGTCCCCATCTGCCATTGATATCCCTTTTCTACAAGTAGTCATATTTTAAGTGGTAGATATAAGTGCATTTGTAAAATTTTACACTAAATAACTTTGATTTAGTAAAATTGACATACTCAGTAGGAGGTGTAAAAAATGTATTATCAAAATCAAGTTCTTTATTTTCGTTTGCCTTTTCTCCTTAAGCCTTTTCCTTTTCATCATCACTTTCATTTTCTTTATGAATCTTTTCCCTTTCTTCCTTTTCCTCCTTTTTCTTCGTACTTCCATCAATTTCCATAGCCTCACTCTTGTGTTTAATTTCTAGTGCCTCATTTTGACAATCTTATGGTTCCTTTTCCTTTCCTCATCTTCTTCATAGTCTTTATTATTTATTGACTTTATTTTTCCCTTTTTTTTGTTCTATTTTGCATTCTTTTCTTCTTCTTTTTTCTATTTTTTTGCCCTTTTCTGTTCATATTCTACCAAGGCTATTATTTTGTCAGTCAATTGGGATACGGTAGCTGTAAACTCTTTATTCAATTGAGTATGTAGTGCATTTTCACTTTCTAATGCTTGCATCTATGCTTGAGTCATGAAATGTGTAACTCCATTTTATTATCATCCAAATCTACATCCACTTGAATTTTTCTTTCATACATGACACTTGAATCTTCCTTCTTTTTTATCCTACAAGCAAATGTTCTGCATCTTTTTTCTTCAGTAACTAGTTTGCTATAAAATTCAATTTTTCTGAAAAATGAAATACTAATTAGAATAAAAAACATTTAAATTTGTTAAGCATACCATAAAAGAAACAAGATGCAATTAATACCTCAAAGTCAGTATGTAATGGTCAATATGTTAAACAGGAACGTTTTAACTAATATTGAAAAATTAATAGTTTATAGTGACAAAAGTATTGTGGATAAATGCTATATGTAAAGAATAGTAACATGTATATCTCAAAAATTAACTAAAGAGATTATTTTTATTGTTTTACGAGATTATAACTCGATTTAGAATCAACGGTTAAGAATGACACTCACTTGATTAAAAATATTATATATATATATATATGTGTGTGTATATGTGTATGTGTGTGGAAATTTCTGATTTTCTCTCCATCTTCCGCGCCACCTTCTACCATCATCACCATCTTCTCTCTATTTCTTCTTCCTTTCATCAAATTTATCAAGGAATAAGAGATAATCACATGATTTTTAGAAGAATAAGCTAGAAAATGCAAGATTATCAATAAGTAATCAAAGGGAAAGAGAGAAAAAGAAAGAGAAAGAGGGATTTTGAAGAGGTATGTACTTTTAATTTATAATTTGCAAATATATGAATTTTTATGAGTTTTAATGATTTAATTGAATGATTGAGTTATGTATAATGATATATTTCTTGAAAGTATTGATTAAAAGGATTGATGAGTGAAAAATAACTTCGATATGTTGGTTTTGATTCTTAACTCAACCTTTATGAGAATTGAGTGGTTTGATATTGTTTTTATCCATATGAAATGGTTAAAAGTTTGATTAAGTGAAGTTTTAGTAAAATATTTGATATGAATTCTTTTTCTGTCAAAACTTTGAGTTTTATACATTATTATCTTAGATCTTCAATATGTTTGTGTTTAATGAAGTTAAAAGTGCAGAATACATGAGTTTACTCCGAAAACAGTCCCAAAATCAATGCCACGGCCGTGGCAATTAAGTGCCACGACCGTGGGATTGAAAGTGATGTTGTTTCTTCAAAAAAGTTCGATAAAACATAGCAAGTCTCAATGCCACGACCGTGGCCCTTGAAGGCCATGACCGTGGGGTCTTCAAAGTTATGTTACAGCTTCATTTGGTATCCCACGGGCGTGGGGTTGTGATGCCACGGCCGTGGGGTACCTAAATAATATTTTTGGCTTGTATTTTGTCATATACATGCCTAGTATGAGACTAATATGTTTATATTTCTTACTTTTGTGTTTAGAATTCATGTGTATGTGTTAAAAGTATGAAAAAGAGTGATAAACTTTAGATATGTGACAAATATATATCATACTAAATATTGATAAAAGTATTATACCAGTGAAGTGATACAAATAATTCAGTGTTACTCAAAATTAATGTATTGCCCAAATCATACTAATTTTAGATCTAGCTTTGGATTGAATGGCTAACCATAGAAAGGATAGCTATAATGATAGTGGACATTTCATGCCATTAATGGACACATTGTGTTATCAGTGATAGTGGGCGTAATTGCCATTATACATTCTTAAGAATTGACATTAAAATTGGTATACTAACATGTTATCCAAACCTATGATCTGAGTTTAGTATGTATGGACATATTTAATGAAGATATCTAAATTGAAAATATATGTGAATATGATAGTTGTAAATAATGGAAGAAATGCAAAAGAATAATACAAGTCAATTACTTGAAATTGACTTACTGTGTTACAATGTGAAAATGATTGTATATATATATATTAATGTTTATAAGGGAAAGTTATAATTCACGGAAGGGAAATGTTATGCTCAAGGTATTGAATAAATCAATAACTTTATAAGTGTTGTAATAATTGAAAGTGTATATAATGATATAAGATACAAAGTGCTCCAAAGTATAGTACTAAATTTAAGTGCTGAAAATTATAGATTGTATGTGAAATTAAAAACTAAGACTTATTGAAAAACAAAAGAAGCATATTGTGAACAATGTTATCAAATGAGAAAACAAGTCTTAAATAAAATGAGTCATAAAGAGAAAAGTTGCAGTACCGAAAGTATAGTACAACATGATGACTTTTATAAAGTTAAAGCTATTATTTTGTGTAATCAGAATATTATGTTGGTTTGTCACTGAAATTAGTTAATATATTGAAAGATTTCTTAAAACCAAGTGTTATTACTATATTTTCATAAATATTTTTCCTTCATATTAAGTGACAAAATATGTTTATACATGCACCACTAAGCTTTGCTTAGCGTGTTAGAATTATTTTCTAACACGCAGGTATCAGGACATCAGAGCAAGTTAAGAAGTGGAATTAAGAATCTCAGGAAATTACCTATAGTACATATAAAGATCTTTTGTAGATTGTACTCATAAATTATAATATATGTGTGTGATTTAGTTTGGTTATTTGAGAGATTGTACAAATTTGTAAACATGAAAGGAATATATGTATTTAAAGGATGAAGTTTGAGAATTCTATTGAATGATTATTATAGAAAGGAATGTATTACATAATCATTTGATTTGATAAACTTATGATTGTATTTGGTTTGTATTTGGTTTGTAACTAATATTTGGATTATTGGAGATTGGTCTAAATGTTGGACTATAAGTGTTGTATTATACAGATTGTATTATTATTTTAAAATTTTTATTAGTTGAAAGAGAAATTTTCTATGAATTGATTAGAGCATGGAAAGTATATCGAATAACATTCTCTTATAGTTTTTATATAAGAATTGTCCGAGGATGTTACACAGTAATTTTCTCATTTTTTGAGTATTTCTCGTGTTCCTTTCAACAAATTCCTTGTAAATTAGGAAACTCAGCTTCAACAGATAATTTAATTTCCATAGTAGTCAGCTCCTATACAATATAGTATTGATTCATTATGTGTAAATGAATAATGAAATTGATTTTCATAAAACAAAAAATAACTTAATAAAAAACATGTCCAAGTTAAATACCTACTGCGATAATGTCGAATAAATTTATGGATATGGATATTTTAAAGATATTTTCCAATTGATCAATAGCGAAACCCCATTTCTGCACCTTTCTACCCCTAATGCTTGTAAAACATGAATCACCTCCAATCCAAAAATGGAAAAGATATCAGAGAAACCGGTGATAGAATAACCACCCTCAATTTTATTCTTTAATTTTTCTAGTGATTCTTTCAACTTTGAACATAGAAAATTTTAGCTCACAACCCCACATATGACTTTGTTGAATGCCTCAATATCATCTACGAGAGCTAATATTTTGGGATCCAATTTCGTAGTCTTTCCCTTTCCTAAAGCCAATATGTCAACTAGGCAAGCTACTCCCAATTTGATCCGCAACTCAGTATCCTTTCATTTTTTAAATTCATCAAACAATCTCTCCCATGTTGATCCACCATAACGATGAACTAGGAATTTGGTACCCCCAACCATCTCTTCCATGCATAGTATTTTAGCCCGTTACCAAACAATACTTGACAATTTCGAAGTTTAAGACTGACTTTCCAAACTTAAATGAAAGTTCCTCCTTCTTTTCATTTGGAACTTCTTATATGGAAAGCCAATGAAAGAGCCCAGACCAATGATCACTTATTTCTTCATCAAGCCCAAGAAGGTGGCTAATATTGTATCATTTAAAGATAGCCATCTACACCAAAATAATAAAAAGAGTGTAATCAATAAATGAAAAGTGAATGAGCACAGTAGCATTATAAATCATAATGTGTCACAATGTGTCATAAATTGTGTATCACACAAATCTTTTCTATGTCGAAACCAATTACGCTCTTTATCAGTTGAATTATTTTCAATCCATGGCCTACTCTGTTGACCTGGTGGTACCTCTAATCTATTCGCGGTATTACATAATCAATAGCCTAGTATATGTTTTATTAATTAGTTATGTAATCATTGACAATTTTCTTTTTCAAATAAAAGTTGTCTGAAATAAATAATTTTTTATAATTACTTACTTTGATGCATTCTTCATTGGTTTGTTCACCTCTAACTTCTAATTCCTTCTTATTAGTAGGCGTGTCTTCAATCAAGAATACCCCTAATCTTAGCTTCTTTGCCTTGCCAACCTCACCTGGTGCACAAGGAATTCTTCTTTTTTATCTTTAAGCCCTTAGGATAGTTTGAGGGCATTGCTCCTAGACTTGCCTGTAGCATTGTTGACTTGTCCCCATAGAAGGGAGATTGCTCACTTTCAAAAGATGTTGTTGTATGAGAACTTGTTGCCATTTTTTAATGCAATTTTTAAAGTACAAAGTCAACATCAAAAAACTCATATAAAAATCATATCAACTCATACTAACTCATATGTATCAAACTCACACCAACTCATATTAATGCATACCAACTCATATCGAACTCATAACAAAATCATACCAACTTGTACCAACTCAAATCAACTCATACCAAACTCATATCAAAATCATATCAACTCATACCAACTCATATCAAGCTCATATCAATAATAAAAACTTATATCAAACTCATATAAAAATCATATGAAATTCATACCAAGTTATACCAACTTATATCAAACTCATGTCAAATCATATCAACTCATACCAACTCATATCAAACTCATATCAATAATAAAAACTCCTATCAAACTCATATAAAAATTATATCAAATTCATACCAACTCATATCAAACTCATATCAATAATAAAAACCTATATCAAACTCATATCAACTCATACTAAACTCATATTAAAATCATATCAACTCATTCCAACTCATATCAAACTCATATCAAACTCATATGAATAATAAAAACTCATATCAAACATGTTAGCCAAACCCTTGGCATGATTACTCTAATTTTAATCTTAGGCAATTAAATTGAATAGGACTAACATTTGCATCAAGCTACATTTTTTAGGAAGATAACTTTTGAAGAAATCTTGAAAGGTCTGATCGGACCACATTGAAGACCGACTGGACTTTTGATACCAACATAAGCAAAATTTATACAGAAAGGCTCACGGTGGAAAGTATTCTCAAGATCTTACCATATCATCACCAGTCCGCTCGGACCATGGACGAGTCCGACCGTACCATTTGTTATGAAAAATGAAAATTCACACAGTAAGGTTCACGGCCAAAGGTACTCCCATTTTCTTAGAGTACCATAGAAGTCTAACCGGACCATAAAAAATACCGACCAGACCTTTAAAGCAAAAATTGTCCAAAAACATCCAGTAAAGTTTACAACCAAAGGTACATCCAAAAACTAAGCGTATCATCACCCGTCCGACCAGACTATTTAAAAATTCTTTAAATCAGAAGTCGTTATATCTCCACTCAGTTAGTGGATGACACGTGGACCAACTGTTGAATGAGCATTAGCTAGATTTTCAAAAAGTACGACCGGACTTCAAATAGTCCAACTGACCCTATTTAAGTACGACCGGACTTAGGCTAGTTCGACCATGAAAGTGCTTTGGATAATAATTTAGTGAGAGACAAGAATCAAACATGTTAGCACCCACTTCAAACGGCTAGTTGAAGGCTATAAATACATGAAAAAACTTCATTTTTCAAAAAGATAGTGATTGTAATTGCCAAACTAAACTTTCATTTCTTTGCATTAAAATTTTCATTTATATTGCTTTAAGTGTTGGGTGTGAGCATTAAACACCATTGTAAGTTTGAGTGTGAGCTTTGAAATACTTAGGTTATAGAGTGAGCCTAGGAAAACTCTTATTGAGTTATGAGAAAAATTCTCAAACCTTGTAAAAATTAGGCGTGAGCTTGTGAAAATACCAAGTAAGAGTTGAGCTTATAAAAACTCAAGACTAGTGAAATCTTAACAAGTTATTAAGGAAGTGGTTGTAGGATTGAGGTAATCTGAACCACTATAAATTCTTTGTATTCATTCTTCTATGCTCTACTCCTTTCTTGCTTTATTCAATTTTAAAATTTTAATTTGCTATCACTTCCTCAAATAAACTAATTCACCCCCTCTTGGTTGCCATCTTAGGACAACAAAACACATATAAAAATCATATCAAATTCATACCAAGTCATACTAACTCATACCAAACTTATATCAAAATTATATCAACTCACACCAACTCATATCAATAATACAAATTCATATCAAATTCATATAAAAATCATATCAATAATACTAACTCAAATCAAGTCACACCAACTCATATCAAAATTATACAACTCATACAAACACATATCAATAATACTAATTCATATCAAACTCATATAGAAATTATATCAAATTCATACCAACTCATGCTAAGTCATATCAAACTCATATCAATAATTCTAACTCATATTAATTCATACCAACTCATATCAAACTCATATTAAAATCATACCAACTCATACCAAACTTATATCAAGAATACTAACTCATATCAAGTCATACCAACTCATACCATGTCATACCAACTCATACCAAACTCATATCAACTCATACCAACTCATATTAAATTCATACCAACTCATACCAAAATTATATCAACAATATTAACTCATATCAACTCATACCAATCTCATATCAACCATACTAATTCATATCAAGCCATACCAACTCATATCAAATTCATATCATCTCATACAAACTCATATCAAAATCATATCAACTCATACCAACTCATATTAAACTCATATTAACTCGTATCAAAATTATATCAACTCATACCAACTCATATCAAACTCATATCAATAACAAAATAACTCATATCTAACTCATATCTCTACTACTAATTTATATATAACTCATATCAACAGTAAAACAATTCATATAACTAATACTAGCTCATATCAACTAATATAAACTCATATTACTACTAACTCATATACTCACAAAATCATATCAAATAAAACTCATATCAAATTTAAAACAACTCATATATATTAACTATATATCACAAAAATTACTTATATCACTACTACTAAATCATATAAAACTCTTATCAACTTTAATACACAAATAATATCAAACTCATATCAACTTAAAAAAACTCATATCAAACTTATATTAACATCAACGCAACTCATATCAACGTTAAAACAACTCAAATAAAGTTCCTATCAACTTTAAAAACTCAAATCAAACTCAACCTCCATGTGAACTGTAACTTATTCATACAACATTACTCAACTATAACACTTCAAAAATATAAATAAAGAAGAATGTCGAAAATAAAACTATCATTTTTTTCTTCATTCACTACAAGAAATAAAAAAAATTATTACACTCATTGGTTACTATTTACGAAAAATATCAACTGATTCTTTGCCAAAATTTTCAAGAAATGGCGAGAAAGAGAAGTTTGGAGAGAGAGAATATTCGAAAAAATGAAGAGAAATTTTGCTAGGTTTTGTCGGAAGAGAGAGAAAGAAGTTAGGGATTTTAGAAGAAAAGGACGAAGGGTTTTGACATGGAAGTGGCATATTGTACTCCTTGAAGAACAAAATGGGCGGGCAATTTTTTATAAGAGTATTTTTGTTTGAAATAGTCTAATTAATATTACTAGAGTCTAAAATTTATTAGTATATTGAATGGGGATATTTTTCTGACTAATTTCCAAAGAAATTTGCTATAAAAAATAAAATACAAAAGAAAAGTGTAATAAAATAAAAAAATACAAAAAAGTTAATTAAGTTAAATATACAAAAATTTGAAAAAAAAATAAATTTAGAAAATTGCATACAATATATATGTGCTTACTTTGCACGTGCATAGCATTGAAAACTAATTAGGAAGCTGATGACGGGTATAATTTTTCATCAGTGGGAACGGATGTAATTTTATCAAATATAATAATATATAATAAATTTGCTAAAAAAAAAAATTAGGCCAAAAATTGAGCAAACTCAAAGTTGTAGTTGTAGTTGGTTGAATTTAGCTTTACGATATTCACTTTCACTTCCTTGAAAAACTATTCTGTAACTACCTTTTTCTTCTTATAAATATTCTGTAATTGCTACACAAAGAAAAAAGAAAGAGAAATAATTGTGAATTTGACGAAAAAACGAAAAGAAATAAAAATCTGAACCGAGAATCACCATTATATATATATGTAATTCAAAATAATTTTCTGTCATCTCTAATCTTAAACCTTCAAATTTTATTTAGGGTTTTCAAATTTTCCGTTCTCTTTTTTTTTGTTTTGGCTGTTTGGGCATGGATTCAGAGGACGATATGATGGATGCTAACGATATTGATTCAGTGGATGATGATTTCTATAGCGGCGATAAGGACGATGATTACCACACCGATGGAAATGGTGAGGATGGGGAAGACGAGAATAATGATGATGATGATGATGATGGTCCTGATTATGACTTTATGGCTGAAGATTCTGATGATCTTGATGATTCAGTGTTGGGTCGTGCGCAGGTTTTTTTTTTTTCTTGAATTTCTTTTGATTTCATAATTTTCATTGTTGCAATCCATTTAGCGCTTAGTTGATGAGAAGTTAAGGAATTGCGAAGGTAAAATTTGAGGAGGGAAAAGAGGATATTTGGGTTGCATTCTTTGGGTTTTGAACGTTTTGATTTTAGCATGTTGATATATTTGTAGGAAATCCATGAATGAAGTGATCCATCTGCTTAGTGAGTTCTCAGGATATAGTGACTTGTCCATTTTTAGTATAATGGTGCTTAGGTTGTTCGTTTCTTTCCCAGAGCCTTTTGTATTGTTTTTGATATCCTGGACCTGGAGGGGTTCAGTATCTCACTTTTTGAACCCCATATGCCTTGTTGTGGCTGCATTAGTATAACTTAGGGTCTGATTTGAGGCTGCCGCCTGCTACATTTTCTAAATTTAAAAGTCTGCAGCATTTAAAAAACTTAATAAGTTATGTTGACAGTATTTTAAGAAGGCTACATTGCTTTTCTCATGGTTGTTGCTGGGTGGGCTCTGTGCCCAGCAGATATTATCGTTAAAGCAGGTCAATCCTTTCAAAATACTGGGCTACATTTGCTAATCTTCCTGCTTTCTATGGTTTTGTTGTGTTATTGCAAATTTTCATTTCCTTGGTATGCAGCTTCTGTACTGCTGAGTTGAGTGTTTCCTCTTATTGTGGAACAAAAATTATCAGACAGCTGTAAGGTTTTAAATTTTGCTAAATATAATTTTGTCTTGATTAAGTGTCCATGTATATTTTTGCACATATGTGTTTGTATTCAGAGACAATTTGAACCTCATCATACGTCAGAAGAAAGTGTAATATGGTATTTGTATTATTAATGAGGTTGGGAATAATTAGAATGGATGTCTTTTTTGCTTCCATTTATTTCTGGTTTTGATTTTAATTAATTTTTCTTTTCAATTTATGTATTTATTTTTTAAATTTTCTGTGTTCTGTTCCAGCAAAGTTACACCATCTTGATGGAAGCAGATATAAAACAACGTCAGGAAGATGATATTACCAGGGTGTCCACTGTCCTTTCCATATCAAAATTTGATGCAAGCATCCTACTATGTCACTATAATTGGTATTTGTTATCATCTTTTCTTATTTCTGTCTGTTTTTATAATTTGCTAGCTTGTTAGTGCAGCACTGCATCTCAGGATATGTGAATTTTATAACAATATATGGTTTTTGAGAAGATGAAATATGTGAACTATTCAAGGAAAATATTTATGGGAAACTACTGCATATTGCAATTTTATATGATATAGGGCTGTACTGTAGAACTGCTTCGCTTTCTTGATATTCTAATGAAACCTGGCCTTACAGGAGTGTTAGTAAAGTGCATGATGAATGGTTTGCTGATGAAGAGGCAGTCCGAAAATCTGTTGGCTTGCTGGTCGAGCCAGTAGTTCAATTTTCCAATGCTGGAGAAGTGAGTGCTTCAATCATTTAATGTGTAGTTGCAGTTATCCAGTTTAGCTTGTTTAGTACTTCTTGTTATTGTTCAATTTTTTTTTCTGTTATTGTCCAAAAATCATTCAATTTTTTTTAAAAAAAATTTGTTTTTAATATTTTCAGATTATTTGTGGCATATGTTTTGAATCCTTTCCTCATGACAAGATTACTTCAGCTGCTTGTGGCCATCCCTTTTGTAGGACATGTTGGTCAGGTATGCCTATGCCATTTTTAAATATTCTTTGATATTTATTCAACATTATTGGACCTTAACTTTACTCAGATACTTTTTATGATATTCACATTGATGTGCATTTCCATGTCTGGTCCTAAAAAAATAGTTCTATCTTTTTTGACAATTTAAGTGTATCTTTGGTTTTTAACTTCTGAATTTTGATTTGGGCTTTGATTTGTTTAGTAGTAAGAAGCTTGTTGAGAGCTAATGTTCCTATAGGAAACATTTAGATAGTGCGTTGATCATTCTCGTCTTGATTGTCCAAGTGGCCTGGTGGATTGAGGTATTTCTATCCATGTTTAGTGTTATTTGGATTGTCAGTTATGCATAAATAGTGAAGGGTATACTATGTTTCTAGAGAGAATGACCTACATCTGTGTCCTTTGGAGTTTGTGAATGAAGAAGGATCCTTGAATATTGAATGGGATGGCATTAGATTAAGTCTGGTATTTTATAGAAAAAACTGCTAATCCTGGTTGTTGTCTTTACCTAGTGGGTACTTATCATTTTTTCATCCTGGTTAATTAACGTAATAACTAAGGAAGAGGTTGATATTTGGCCCTCTTTTCCTCTTTGTTTTTCAATTTATGCACTTCTATTGTACTTGTTGCGTAAGAGCTGTTCTTGCTCTTTTTCTTTCATAAATTTGTTACTTACAAGAAAAGAAAAATCTTCATTTGAATTTGGACCATGTATGTACTTTGATTTCCAAAAAGCAGTGTCAGTTTTCATTCTAGTTTAAAAATTGATAGTTATAAATTTTTATTGTCATGATGGATAGTTTTAACCTCATCTGCCCCTTCATATTGTGATTGTTCTTCACCTTCTGTGTATGTTATTTTGCTAGGTTACATTAGCACGGCCATTAATGATGGTCCTGGATGTTTGATGCTGAGATGCCCTGATCCATCTTGTCAAGCTGCTGTTGGTCAAGACATGATAAATTTATTAGCATCTGATGAAGATAAGGATAAGTACTGTCGTTATCTTCTTAGATCCTACATTGAAGACAACAGAAAGGTATTTCTGGGATTTGAAGGCCTAATTTCCTTTTCTTATATTTTATATAACTGTAAATGATTGATTTCTTTCAAACTTCAAAATTTGCTGACATGTTGGAGATTGAAAGTTAAGGCAATGCTTTTTTTTTAAAGCCAATTAGCATTGTTTTTGTTTGCATTCATTTATTTATACAGTATGTTGTCAGGATTCCCAAAAGTTTGTGGTGTCTTCCCCAATATGCTGTTGAAGTTAATGCCTAAGAGCACTTCTTGCCATGTTGCTACACTGGTTAATGAAGTGTTTTATGAAAATTTGCGTGATTTCCAATAGTTTTAAAGAAATAAAGTTTTTCATTTTATGTCTTTATGTTGTTTTATTTTTCTTTGCTTGCAGTTATTACCTGCCTTTTTCCCCAAAATTTTTCTCCAAGCTTCCTTGATGTTATTGATATTATGTCAAACCACATCTTTAAACATGTTATTCTGATGCTGAAAGCATTAGGCTGGTGAATGATTGCTATTTTTATGCTTCCTCCATTGTTTCTATGCTTCTGACTGTTCATTGCTTCCTTGTCTAATTTTAGACCAAGTGGTGTCCTGCTCCAGGATGCGAGTATGCTGTTGATTTTGCTGGTGGTGGTGGTAGCTTTGATGTTTCCTGCCTTTGTTCGTATGGCTTTTGCTGGCATGTAGGTTTCCTTATTCTTTTTGATATCCTAGTGCTTAAAAATTAACTTTCTATAAACTGATTAATAAAACCATTGAATTATTACAGTGTACAGAGGAAGCTCACCGCCCTGTAGACTGTGGAACTGTTTCAAAGTGGATTTTGAAGAACAGTGCTGAATCTGAAAACATGAATTGGTAGATAATATGTATATTCACTTAAAGCTGTATCTTGTGATCATATTTGCCTAGATTTATCCCAAGTAATTTGTTGCCTGTGCCTTTTCTCCCATGATAATTTGTGGGTATGGAATGGTGTAATTTTCTATTTGTCTTGCTTTGTACATTGGTTATATTTAGAGTGTTGACTTGCTATATGACCTAATTTGCATGGTAGAAGATCTTGTATGTGGTATTTTCTTGCATTTTTTTTTATTTTTTAAAAAAGTTTTGCACCATGATTGATAGGAAGGGTAATCCTGGTTCATATATCAGCCTATAATGTTGATTGAGAATTGTTTCAATTAACTATGATAGGTTACGTTGTCCAAAATGTGGTACAATTTATTCTTTATCTGAAACAAAAAGCTTGGATATTTTATGAATATTCTCGTTATAGTTTTGCAAGAGATAAGGATCAGGTGTTTTTCTATACTGTTATCAGTTAAATTGTTTATCCATCATTTGCATGGTAATTATGCCATTGTTTAGCAAGCATGCGCCGGCAATACTTCCATAATTTAGTGATTGAAGTTGAGCTTTTGAAATTGTCTTAGTTATCTGTTTGATCAAAAAGAGTAGTCAAACTCAGGCAATATTTTTTCTGGATTTAAGTGGAGCAGGGGTCTTGTAGTCGGTAGTCTGTCATTAGTTACAAGTTATGAAGTGATATGAGGTGTGTACACACTGCATTTGCTCACAAATTGTTGTCCATGTCACATGTATATGCACATAAAACATGTGCATGCATGCACACGAACACAGATATTGCAGTATCTTCTTGACAATCTGATGTCATTTGTACTCCTCATAGGTGTAGTCAAAGTTTGATCGTAATTGTAGTGGCCTCTTCAGAATTATAACTCTTCTTTTAGCTGTAGGAAATTGAATCAGTGATTTGTGTTTAATTGGATTATTTAGAAATTTTATTTTTTAATAGAACTATTTAGCAATGTTCTATTCTAGTTTCTAGTTAAAGTTGTAGCCTTTACAAGCATATTTGGTTTTTTAGTTGAATAAATTGTGTTTTAGGTGTGAGATTTTATTTGCATGTAAAGGGAGATTTTATTCATGGATAATATTTTGTTGTTTTGTTAGACCTTCCTTTTGAACTGTTGCAAATAGTTCACATTCCTAAACAAGCTAAACATAAATATTTATTGTTCTATATTGGTGCCAATGACATTGTATAGATGTATGCATTTTTTTAGCTGTAACATGATGAGATGTAATAAGTCGATGTCTGAATGACACACAGGATACTTGCCAACTCCAAGCCTTGTCCAAAGTGCAAGCGACCAATTGAGAAAAACCAAGGATGTATGCACATGACTTGCACGCCACCTTGTAAATTTGAGTTTTGCTGGTAACTCTTGTGTCTATTGGATTTTTATATTTATGAATGAATGCTTTTTTCCTTCATCCTTGGTGTAGTTTAGTCATTGGATTCAATTTGTAAATGCAGGCTATGCCTTGGTGCGTGGTCAGATCATGGTGAGAGGACTGGGGGTTTCTATGCTTGTAATCGATATGAGGCAGCTAAGCAAGAGGGAGCGGTAAGGACATTGGGAAGTTGTCATTTGTATAAATCCTGCTTATTGCTCCTCTATTTCTATCATTGGTGAGGAAAAGGCTGATTGTGTACATGACTTACATAATTGATGTTATTGCTTTTAGTATGATGAAGCAGAGAGGAGGAGAGAAATGGCAAAAAATTCTTTGGAGAGATACACTCATTATTATGAACGATGGGCAAGCAATCAATTGGTATGCAGATTTTTTGGGGATCTATTGTTGTTTTTTTTTTTTGCTTTATTATGGCATTTCTTATGATAGTTTTTACATCAAATTATTATTTCTTAGTGTTAGTCTATATTATAATTGTTTGATTGTGTAACTTGTAATTAATTGTTAGCCTGCATTCTTTAGCTCTTAGAAATAGGGAAGTGGAAAATGAAAAAAAAAATAAAAATAAAAAGTTGGAAGAGTTTACTTTCTCTTAATTTGTCTAGGTGATGCAGGAGAGCCTTAGAGGGGAAGAATATATTGCTTTTTTTTTTTGCTTTGTAGAAAAAAACCATTGAATTTGCTTTGGCTCATCTTTCCCCGTCTTACAAATCTTCTCCAACCCAACCAGTAAATACCCCCTTTTCCCTCCTGTACCCCTTTTTATTCACTTCATCATCTTCTAACTGACATACAGTGAAGCTGAAATCTTTTGCTTTTATTAAAGCTGATTTTTCCTTGTTGTAGAACAAATTTTTCGGCTTCATCCTGAAGATTATATAGTGGGAGTTGGAATGAACTCTTGTTGGAAGTGGATAGAAGCTTTCTACAGCTGCTTTGAAGTTTGCCTATATGCAGTTGAGTTATTGTTGTATGTATGTCTACTTTCTCTTAGGTCAATAGTCATTTTATTGCCAAAAAGAGCAGTATATTTGCAAGCACTAATCACTCTCACTGCCTCTCAAAACAAATGAGCTATACCATCACATCTGTACACAGCAAACCAAAACCATCTACTACTCTGCAACCCCTAGAAACCAAACAATCACCAATACATTAAACATTGCTCCAGTCGCAGACCTTCCCTACTCTGCCGAGCCATTGACTGCCACTAAATAATGAGGAGTTTTGATACATTGCATAATCCATTATACCATTTTCAGTGGAAACCTCAACCCCACCAACATTTCCTCTGCAAAGTCCCATTGAATTGAATCACATGCTTTTCTTAGATCTACTTTTAAAGCACACCTTTGTTTCCCTCTTGCTCAATGGTAATTCCATACCAATTCATGAGCTCATAGAATATTATCTGTAACTTTCCTTCCAAGAATGAAAGCTGATTGTGTAGGTTTTATTATTCTACTCAATACTACTCCCAATCTCTTAGCAATTATCTTAGTAATCACTTTGTATACCACTGTGCAACAGGCAATTGGCTTATAATCTGCCAATCCAGAATGATTTGAGACATTAGGTAAAATTTTTAAAGTAGTTGAATTTATCTGCTTTTAACATTTTACCTGTTGAGAAAAACTCCATAACAACATTAACAACATCCTCTCTCACAATATCCCATGTTTTTTTTAAAGAAACAACTATTATCCCCATCAATTCCTGGAGCTTTGTCACTGCTTATTGACCATACAACCATTTTAATCTCTTCCTTCTCCACAGGTCTGCATAAAAATGCTGCTTCTTCTTCACTCACAAGTTCGCCATTCAAAATCACATCTGCAGAAGCATTCCTCCTTTGGAAATTATCAGAGCCAATTAATTGCTTATAAAAAACTATAGCATCCCTAATTTCCTTCTGATCAGAAGTTACTACCCATTAGATAGAGTTAGACTAGAAATTCTATTTCTGGCTCTTCTTTTTTTCGCATGATTGTGAAAAAACTTTGTGTTTGCATCACCCAATTGAACCTAATTCACCCTAGATTTCTACCTATAAAAGTCTTCCTCCCGCTTCAACAGAAATTGGAAGTGCTTTAGCGTAGCCCTCTCCCCATGAAGCAAATAAACATTATGAGGATCATTTGGTAAAGAATTTTGCAGGGCATATAGCATAGCCCTACAATCCTCCACCCTTTTGGAAATATCAGAAAAATCTTCTTTATTTAGATCCCTTAAAGTCCTTCAGCATTTTCAATTTGGTCCACAATTTAAACATTGCAGAACCTTGAACATTTGTTCTCCAAACACTCCTCACTATAGTTGAAAATCTTGGATGATCAGCTCGCGTATTAAAAAATCTGAACATACTTCTTCTCATCTCAACCCTTTTCAAATAAACAACTAAAGGGGCATGATCAGACACCCCAGTAGGTAGCACTCCCCCATTTGACAATCCATAAATATCATTGCAGGCATTATTGACTAAGCTCCTATCTAAATGCCTCCATATCCTACTCTCTGCATCATGGTTGTTGGTCTTTGTAAACCAATTTCCCAATAATCTAATGTCCATTAAACCAACATTATTCAATTCCTAAACTCCTAACCACTAGTTGTGTCCAATTCACCACCCCCTAGCCTTTCATGAGCTCCCAAAATACAATTAAAATACCCCTGCACTAACCAAAGACTAGACATTTTGTCCAATCCCATCAATTATCTGCCACAAGTCTTTGCATTCCAAACAACTATTACATTGATACACAACAGACAACAAAAAAATTCCATATTATCCTTACTTGTATGTATGTATGTCAACTTGTTAACACGACAATCCAAATCTTTATTTCTGTTCTTTGGTTTGTTGTCTAACTCCTCCAATCTAATGTTAATATAATCAGTTGTGGTCTAAATATTACACTTATTAGGTCTATCAATTTTGATTTGGAGTTTTAGTAGTGTTTTTACAGGATGGTCTTTATGCATTTTTTTTTCAAATGGTGTTTAAAGTTGATTATTGGCTAGGCAAGCATGGTTTGATGGTTAATGGACTGAGCCTGCTATCATATGACATATTTGGCTAGGCTTAGGCTATACGGGCTGGATTGCTACGTACCCTGAATGGATCCTTGTTCTCTGTGGTTGGCTTGTGTTGTACATTGTGTTAGGTCTTTGTGACAGTATGAATCATGATATGTGTAACCAAGGGCCAGTTTGTGCTTGCACAAGTCTTCATGTTTTAGTGTCTTTTGAGTTCTGTTGCACCAAAAAACATGAAATATTTATCATGTTAACAGGGGGAGGGTGATAAAAAGTGATAGAAGAATGAAGAAATGTGAGTAGGTTCAGTGGCATGTAATATATTGTGCCCGAGTGTTTTTAGGAATAAATGAAAGAGGATTTTTGGAGAATGCAATTGGGATTTGATTAGAGATTGGTAAGGATGTAATATGTGGAGGGGTTGTTTCACAGCTATAGTAGTTGATGTGGAGCAACAAAATATCTTGAGTGATTTACTATGCTATCTTTCAAATATGGTTTTTCCACTCTTAAGATAAGTACAACTTAGAATTTAATTTTTACATTTTCACTTTGTATTTAATAATAAGAGCTAAGCCTCCAATTTTTAAGTTTCAGATTGGGGCTAATTGTGTACCTCTTTCAAGGATCTTTGGAGAACTTAAAGTTTTCCAAGACACTTCTTGCCTGATTATTTCTTATCAAGTCATGTTGTTCTTTTGTCTGCTAAGTTTTCCTGTTCTTTCCATATTTATGCTTCTCTTTTAATATTGTAAATCATTATGTATGCATTAACATTTGGAATATTTCTTTATTTTATCTGAAATTTTTTCTTCTTATGTGACAGTCAAGGCAAAAAGCTCTTGCCGATCTGAATCAAATGCAAACCGTGCACGTGAGTGTTTTTCCATCTTCTACTTTGTTCTCCAATTGTATATTTTTGTATGAGATAGCAAATTCACCAAATAGTACGATCAATGTATTGGACATCTATTATTTCTGCTAATTATATCAACTTGTTGTGTTGTTACACTTTGCAATCCAGTCTGCATCTTGATTAATATCTTGAATTATGTGGATTTATTTGTTTCTTTGCCTGGTCTATTTTGGCGTGTTATTGTGTTTTATTTATTAACTTAATCAAGTTGTATAATTTCGAGCCATTTTCATTTTTCACATTTGATGGATGATCTCCAATAATATTTTGTGGAATTTATTCTGATTTTCGCAGTCATAAAAAGTTGTGTTGGAGATATTAAAAAAATGTTCATTAGGGCAGCCCGGTGCACGAATGCTCCGGCAATGAGCGGGGTCCGGATAAGGGTCGGACCCAATGGGTCTTTGTACGCGGCCTTCCCTTGCAATTAATTGCAAGAGGCCGTTTTCACGACTCGAACCCGTGACCTCAGAGATATCCTTCACATATTCCCTTATGTGGCCTTCCTTGTGTTGAAGGCGACGAAGCTTCGTCCTTGCTTCGTTTTGTGCATCTTCGGGGTAGAACTGCTTCTTAAGTTCCCCTTTGAAGTCTTCCCAAGTATTGATGGTGCAAAGATCCTTCTTTACATCATCACACCTCCTTCGCCACCATGCCATGGCAACGTCCCTTAAGTAGGGAGTGATGCTCTTCACCCGTTGAGCATCGGACCTATCAAAGTGGTTCTCGACACCCCAAAAGAAGTTGTCGATTTTTCTTGCATTCCTCGCCCCACTATAGGCTTATGGGCGTGGAATATCCACCTTGTGGGTAGGAGTGCAATGCGTAGCTCTATCTCCATTGGCTACGGCAACCATGCACACACTAAATTGAGTTTGGAGTTTCTCCACAACTTCTTCAAGGTTGGTAATCCTTACCTTGCAAATATTCACCTTATCATCCTTTGCAGCAACAGTGACCTTTAAGAATTGCATCTTCTTGGACACTATATCCAATGCCATGTTTAAGGCACCTTGCATCTCCTCGCGGAGCTTGTCCATTTCAATAGACTCTTGCCCCTAGATGCGTTGGTCCATATCCTCGACTTTGTTCCTTATCTCGGACATGGTGGCATTAAACCTTGCCAACATTTTCCTCCATGGCAACGATGATGTCCCTCGACTTATCCTTGTGGTCCTTCCCTCCTTGGGTGTTGCTAGTAGCAACAGAATGATTGATAGCTTCTGCCATTCTCTCGTGTTGAAGTTTTCTCAAACCTAAGCTCTGATACCAACTGTCACGGAATTTTTTTCACACAAGCTCAAACCTGTGCGGCACTAGCAAACTTTGCTCAACACTTGAAAGAATGTTAGTCAGTCTTCCCTCGAAATACTTGTCTAGCTTAGACAAGTTAAATGCTGAAGCTAAATAATAAAGCAACTCAATCACCAGAGAAGAAGAGAGAATTGGGAGAATGCTTGAAAACTCTTATTATTCAAAGAACATAGATTTCTTGGATTGTTACAACAAATGAATTCTACCCCTATTTATACTACTCCATCCCCTCAATGGACGGTGGTGATCAATTTGATCCAACGGTCTATATTAAAGTTCTACACAATTTCTAGCATATTCTTTTGAATATTCTATGGCATCTTCCTTTGAATATTCTATGGCATCTTCCTAAGACATTATCTACCATATTCTAGAGAAATCTACACATACACAACTCTATGGAATACTATAGAACATTTTAGAGAATATTTACATACAACATTCTGGAGAATTTCTAGCCAAACCTCCCATTTTGGCTGGTCACATGCAAGTCTTGTGACACTTAGGAAAGGTACTATGCTTTCCTCCCCTACATTTACCTCTATGAGCCTTTTTTTTCCTTTTCAAGTTGTTTCATTTACACTCCCTTTTGCAATATTTCAAGGATCGGGTTGCTTGAAATGAAAAGTTATACATATAAAAAAAGTACATAAAAAATTAAAACTGACTAAAAAGAAATGTACTAATGAGATTAGACAAAAATCTCTAAGATTATGGCTATTATGAGCTGAAAATCTTATTTTATTTCTTTTGTGCCTTGTGCTTGGGGCATGCATTGGTCCTTGCTTCTGGGTAGATTCCAGGATTCGTTTGGTACTTAATGGGCCTTGCACCTTTGATAACTATGCTTTTATGACTATTTTTTTAACAGGGTTTATCTTGTTTGTATTCTGTATGCTTCAGTTCTCATGTGTGATTCTTCTTGCAACAATATTTTATAGTATCATCTGCATCATATTCTCCTTTTCCTGTGCCTGTGTGATCAATTGTCTTTTAAATGAGTTGCATCATAAAATTATTTTGAATAGGATGCTTGTTTTTGATTTCATATACTTGTTTCCTAAGTTTACTGATAGGGTGTGTTCAATGCTGATGGAGTTCCCATAATATTGATTTCTTAATTTTTTTTTCCAGCTTGAGAAACTCAGTGACATACATTGCACGCCCGAGTCTCAGCTTAAGTTTATTACAGAAGCCTGGCTTCAGGTGAATCTAAAGTTTTTTATATGAATAAACAAGCCACTCTATTGGGATTGTGCTGTTTCCTTAAAAATTAGGAAAGGGGAAAACAAAGCGCGAGGGTATTCACAAAAGAGGTCATATTTCTGATTCTTTTAATATTATTTACTTGTTGTACAGATAGTTGAATGCAGGCGAGTTCTGAAATGGACCTATGCATATGGGTATTATCTACCTGAGCATGAGCATGCTAAGAAACAGTTTTTTGAGTACTTACAAGGTATATGTCTTTGAACATATAGCTGGGATCACATAACAATTGTCATTAATGGTCTTGCAACCTGATGGTGTCTCCTAGGTGTTGTTTGTTGAACCTACATAAGTGTTTTGGGTGTACTTACTGTTAAGGGGAAAAAAAAGGCGAGGGAAAAAGTAGTTTGAAACATCTATTTGTTCTCTTTAGGTGAGGCTGAGTCAGGTTTGGAAAGGCTTCATCAATGCGCAGAGAAGGAACTACAGCAGTTCCTCACTGCTGATGGCCCCTCAAAGGAGTTTGATGAGTTCCGGACAAAGTTAGATGGGCTAACCAGGTACTTATTGAAATTATATTGATGTTAAGTTTTGTCTGTGGTGAAAGGTGTATTGCAAGATTCTCCTTTTTTCCTTTGGGATTTTTTTATTGTTTTTTTGAGAAGCATTTTCCTGCAAGTCTACCGAAATAATTATATGGAGATCTGTATGCGGTTACTAGACATTAGAAGAGAATGTTGCAGCCACATCAAAATTCCTAGTTAATCTAGGACTTCTAGTCCTACTCGTACATCACTTGCTTATTAGAATATTATAATCAAAATATTAACAAATGCACAATTATTTTTATTGACTCATGACTTGCGTTTCAATAGTCAACGGTTAAAATCATTGAATAGATATAATGCTAGCAGAAAAAATGGTTAGAAAAGCGTGTTTAGGTGAAGATTTGACCAGCAAGTTGGTAAAATTTCTAGTAATAGCATAAAGTTGGAATTTGTATGTTTTCCTTGGTGAAATACCCTTTTTTTTTAAATTATCATCATCTTTTTAAATTATTGAAGCCAGGGGCTAAATTAAAAACTAAAGTAATTTATTAGACATCTATTAAATTGACATTCTGGGAATCCAATTAATATAATGGCTTTTCTGTTTTAAAAAAACTTAACACCTTAACCACCTCATTCATGTGACATACATGAGTTAGCTTTACTCTTCCATGTATCCAAGATAGTTTCTGATCAATGATATGATACAGCCCAAAGACCTTCAAGACAATGCATTTACTTTGGTGATGGATTTTACATCTTATTTAGACCAGGTGTGCTTGGATATGGAGTTGCACTTGCACATGAAAAGTTGATTTATTCTTCAGACGGTGGTTATTTTATTTTCATTTCTCTAATTTCGTTGCGACTTTTGCATCCTCTCTCTCTCTCTCTTTCTCTCTCTCTCTCTGATACATAGACTCATATGCATGAACATAATTATATTGAATGTCAGATAATAATTGAAAGCTGCCCAACTTATTAGGGAAAAAATCGTATGTAAAAGTCTAGTATGGGCTGATAATTTAATAATCATTTAAACAAGTCTTTCCACATTTTTCAAAATGGCGGGAACATAAATGAGATTTGTTGTGCAAGTTTTACAAAGTTTACCTAATTTATACGTCTTGTTTATTTCTGGTTGCAACAGTGTGACAAAAAATTACTTTGAGAATCTGGTTAGAGCATTGGAGAATGGTCTGGCAGATGTGGACTCTCATGGTGCCTGTAGCGGGATGACAAGCTCAAAAAATGCAGGTGGAGGCAAGGGAAAAGGTGGAAGAGGAAAAGGAAACAATAAACTTGGTGATTCCAGCAGAATTATGGATGATTAGTCCAGCTGTTCCAAGATCCAAGTGAGCCACCATGTGCCAGTTAAGCTTCTAATTACCTGTTTAAACATCTATATCCTTTTTGTTGGGTACCTACTTCTTCAAGGTAGGTGAAATCAAATGGGATGATAATGGGATGATTCTTTGTGCTTAAAAGGTCTGGTGGCAACGTGTGAATTGTAATTAGATGTATGTAGGATTTGGGGAAAAAGAAGAAGTAGGTACTGCTTTCCGAGCCCTAGCTTGTTTTGAGGGATGCACCTAGTATGGTGTAGTGTATATAATTTCATCTACTAAAAGATTTGAGGTTCTGCATTATGTTTTCTTTACTTCATAATATATATATATATATATTATACGAACTCTCCAGGAATGCAAATATACCTACAACGGACTGCTTAATGATCAGTGATTACTCATCTTCTTCCCTGATATCAATTTCTGATGAGATATGCCTTTTAGTTTTAGAACTGTTTGGTTTAAACAATTGAGGTTAGTGCCTGTATCTCTTTCAAATATAGTTTTATTAATAGTCTTTGAAAGTCCTTCGTGGTGTGTTTTGTTCATTTGCAATATCAATCTTGTTTCTTGGATATTTTTCTTGTGAAAATTATATTTTTATTTCTGTAAATTTTGAAGTTAAAGAGTTATTTATTTATTTATTGGCAATCAAGCATCTATCTGAAGTAGTGTCCATGATACATGGTAGCAATTCAATTTATTTTTTTGGCCTCTTTTTGTGCCCTCGAGTTTCAAAATTCTCAACAATGAAAGTCAATCGACCTTTAATTATCAAATTCGAACAGCTTAAATTCAATTTCATAATCAAAACTGACACTTCTATCTTCAAATAGTTCATTTACGTTTTGCCTTTTTGTATCCAAGACTCCCTTATAATTTAATACAAAAAGCCAAGCAAGTAATTGCCATAATTTGCTTTTGTTTTGCTAAATGATTCATTAATTTATCATTGTTTACAAATTATATTTTGCCTCTGGAGAAAAAAAGAAAAAGAAAATTTTTTTCTTGAGCTGCATGGATTTATCTGAGTATTTTCATACTGAGTGCATTAAACATTGCTCTTGAATATTGCCTGGAAGCCATTTTCCAGTCCATACCACTTTTCATCATTGCCTTAAATTCTTCGTAACTGATTCGTCCATCCTGTGTTAGAAGTGTAATTGAAAAAAATGAAAACATATAATTAATTTGTAAAAATTCGATCAGTGATATAATTTTAAAATGTGTTAAATGTATTTTAGAAAAATAAAATTACCCTATCAAGATCAACGTCAGAAATGATATCTCTGATGACTTGCTCGTAATTGGGACCTAAATTATCTTCTACCATGGCCTCTCTCAACTCATCAAACTCAATATATCCTGACTGGTTTTTGTCAAAGAACTTAAATGCTTGAGAGAGATGCTCGTTGTTCCCAATCTTTATCAAATGAATTGACATTGCCAGGAACTCATCTATGCATAATGTCCCATTTCCATCATTGTCCGCCTTGAAGATTAAACAATTTTTTAACAGTTAAAAGTATTAAAAAAAAAAAAGAAAGAAAATCTAAGAAATGTATGATACTAGAAAGAAATAAAGAAAATAAAGAAACATACTGCATCCAATAACATCCGAACTTCAAGATCAGGAAGAGAATGTCCAATCTTCTGAAGACCCTCTTTGAGTTCATCAAAGGATAAGTTTCCATTGCAGTCAGTGTCCATCATATTAAACATTTGTTTTATCCCATCTGTTTGTTCATCTGGCAAGTTATCTGCTACCACCTATTAAAAAAAACAAACATATTTATTTATATATATAATTTTATCAAGAAATTCCCTTTAAAGTACATATAAAATTATTCAAAAAAAATTTCCAAAATCTTACTCTAAGAACCCTCTTCTTGAACTTATTCATCAATGAAAATTGCTTAATTCTTGCTCTTACATTTTCTCCTAATGGCACATTTGGAACATCGCTTGCATTGTGTATCCAAGGGTGTTCTTCATAGCAAATACGATGTCAAGAATTTGAATCGTATAAAGATAATTTTGTTTTTCTTTTTCCTAAATTTGTTGTAAAAAAAAAAAAGTTACCAAGCACTTCTTGAACAGTAAATCGGCTGTAAGGATTTTGATCAAGCATATTCTTGACAAGGTCCTTAGCATCTTGAGAAACTCTAGGCCATGGATCTCTTGTAAGATCTATTTTGCCTCCAACAATTGCATGTGCAATCCCTTCTTCAGTTTCTGTACTAGTCATTTAATAATAATGTTGTACATTAAAACTCTTAACGCAAACTTAAAAATTTCTTACCAGCCCAAAAAGGAGGAACTCCACAAAGCAAAATATAGAGAATAACACCAGCGCTCCATATATCAACTTCTGGTCCATAATTTCGTCTTAGAACTTCTGGAGCCATGTAATATGGACTTCCAACTATTTCACTGAAACGCTGACCTACAATATTCCACCATACTCAACATGCTTAACTCTCAAACATACGTGAAATTTTTTTTTTTATTTCATTATCAGAGTCGATATTTACCAACGAAAATTATAAAAAAAAAATTGAAAGGTAGAAGAAATGTATATACCAGGCTCAAAGAATATGGAGAGACCGAAATCAATTGCTTTTAATTGGGCATTTTCTCGAGTATCTGCGAATAAGAAATTTTCAGGTTTTAAGTCCCTATGTATTACTCCATGTTCGTGGCATACCTGTAACAACATAACAACGTAAGAACATATATATTTAATGCATAAAGATCATATTGTACGTGGAAATGTTTTTTTGTTTTACCTTAACAACCCCCAAAATTGTTTTTGTAACCATAGCAGCAGCACGTTCAGTGTAATGTCCTTTGGCCACAATCCTATCAAAGAGCTCACCTCCCTCACAAAGCTCCATTACAAGATATACAGAATCTTTATCCTCATAAGCCTCTTTAAATCTAACAATATTTGGATGTTTAGGCAAATGCCTCATTATCTCCACCTCTCTTCTAACGTCTTCTACATCAATTTCTGTCTTTAATTTCGCCTTCGAAATCGTCTTACAAGCAAATGTCTTGTCATTTTCTTCTTCAAAACATTGATAAGTAACCCCAAATTCTCCTCTTCCTAACTCTTTTCCAAACCTATATTTTTCTCTTATATTGTTTCCTGTAGGGTCTTTAAGCACATTCCCTACTAGGAAAACCGTTGACCGCCTTGGCATGCTGTTCTCCGGCAAGGGTTTTGGTCTGTTGTCATAATGCAGCCTCCTTGATATAATTCTACCTGCCTTTACAGGTGCAGAAATGCAACCTCCCATGGAAATGATGAAATATTTAGGGTTTCAGGGTTTTTTCTTTAATTTTTTTGTGTCTTTTTTTAAAAAAGATTTCTCTTTATTTTTGCGTTTCTCTCTTTCTATATTATGTGTTATGAGAACCCCATAGTAAGGGAGAGAAAGAGAGAGAAAAAGTTTTTCTTGTTAGAGAAAGAAAGAGAGAAAATGGAAACCCAAACAGAAAGGATATATGGGAGAGACAGATAGAAACTAAATATGTACTGGTAGTTTTTTGAGAATACAATAATTGATAGCTAATTATTAGAAAATTAGGGTATTGATTAGTTGTTTTTTGGGTTGTTTCTCCATTTCATTAGGGGGTGTTTTATATTTTAATGGCATTTATTTACTTTGTTTTGTTTTAACTAATTGATGGCTAATTTTCTTTTTTATGTTTAATTACCTTTATTGTTCTTCTTACTTACTAAAGCAATAATGGCATATCCTTCTTATTTCCTAAAGTCAAGGCCAAGCAATGAAATTTTTATATAAAAAATGTATTAAAATTTCATTTGGTCTTTGATGATATATATATATTTTTTTGGTAAAGGTGGGCGGCACCACCGAATTTTTTATTAAAATAAAAAAGAAGTGGAAAAACTCATTAACGTTCCGTACAAAACCCTTATAAGATGGGGAAGGAACTATCTAAATCTCAAATAAGGAGTTCCTAAACAATCGGATAGAACAATGCCTTTCAACATCTTAGGCAAAGAAGCAAAAGTAAAGAAAGAAGAAGAGTGAGAATGAAATCTGCAACTAGTGGCAAAATAATTAGCAGCACTGTTAGCCTCCCGAAATATATGAGTGATCGAGGAAGTAGTATCCAGAAGGAGTCTCTTGACATAATCTGCCGCGTGACCAACACTGGAAGATAAATCAATCTGCTGCACTGCCCACGCAGAGTCAGATTCAACAATTAACGGGTAAAACCGCTGCTGAAGACACCATTGGAGGCTGACCCGAATAGCTTGAAGCTCCGCCATCTCCGATGAGCGAGCATCCAACCCAAAACTACAAGCCGCCACAAAATGACCTTGGGAATCTCTAACAATCGCACCTCCAGCTGAAGCCGAAGTGGTAAATGAGGCATCGACATTGAGCTTAAAGTGATGACACGGAGGGAACCAACGAACAAGCATGGGTTTGAGACCACGCCCACAGCCGAAGTTTGAAGGAAGAAAATCACAGAATTCCGGCAAAGGTTTAGCCTTCTTATCTGCAGCATGACAACAACCCCAATTGTAGATGGTTTTCCGTATAGCCTGTATGATATTAGGAGCATAGAAACCTCCCTCTCCCCAAGCGAGATTGCAGTAGGCCAGCCAAACATTATAAATAATAATTAAAGGAATAAGATTCATAAGCTTTCCAGCACCAGTATGAGGAGATTTGTCCAGCCACCAAAGCATTAATTCTTGCTTCAAACCTGGTTGAGGATTCAAGCAAGACAATAAAGCTGACCTGAAAAACATCCAAATTTTGTTAACTTCCCGACAAGAATAAAAAATATGAGAAGCAGAAGCTGAGTCGGAGCGGCAGAAGGGACAACAAGAGGCAAGGGAAAAACCCATCTGCTGCAATCTAGAGGGCAGAGGCAAAGCTTTGTGTAAAATACGCCATGCTAGAATCGAAAACTTAATTGGGATAGTCGAATCCCAAATCATGGAAACCAATCAAGAAATTGAAGCTTGATAGCTTCAAAGTATCTATGGGCATTAATTCTTTTTAAATACATTTTCTTCTTAATAATTTGAGGGGAGAAGATGCAAATAAGCCTTTGAAATTTTCGTTTAGGTACACTTCAGCCTCTAAATTATTTTTTGGTTCAAAACAAATTTTATTCAATTGATGTTTTTAGGCCCCTCTTTAAGGGAAAAATTAATGCCAGGGGCTCCAATTATTTATTTTAATATCAAAATAAATTAATAAGTCCCGTAAAACTGAAAATTAAAAAAAGAAAATATAAACAAAAGAAAGCCCATTTATGGGTTTCACGATGAACATGAACCCAGAATTGGGTTATTTCGAGATAACCATCCACACCCATCTAAATATATAGAAACTCTAATTAATACTCTTATTCTTGTTCTCACCCTCATTTCCTTTTTCCTCTAAAAATAAAAATCATAATCCTTTTTTGTCTCTTATCCATTTTCATCAAAGACCTTTCTCTCTCTCTTTTTGAATGCTACTCATAAACCCATCAAGCTCTCTATAACACTTAGGAAGTGAATCCAAAATCTCCAAATGAGACAAACCGGCATCAATCATTCGTTCCAAAATGCTATATGCTTGAGTAAAAAGCCGCAAATTGCACAGATTAATTGCAAGAATTGAAAAGGAGTAAAGGTTCAGACAAATTATAATTCTATAATGGACCAAATTGAAAAAATTATTGAGGTGTTTAAGATCATTCTCCCGGTTTTGTTTGAGAACAAGGAAGATCACATCTGGGTTTAGCCTCTTTGCTATTGAAGAAGATTCTAAGAGATACTGCCAGTTGTTTTGCTTCAATAATCTACTAGTCTAGAACAACATATTGTGATAATCGAATTGTAACGCTTATGGTTATCATAATTTAATGGAGTTTAATTATTTCTAGTTTTTAGTTTTTGCTAATCTTAAAACCCAAAAAATCCATTTCTGGGTTCATTGTGAAACCAAGAGTGTTTTCTGACTTCTTGTTTTTTTTTAAATTTTATTATTTTTGCGGCATCTCATAATAAATGCTAGAGTTAATGGAAATATCAGCTTAGTTATGTCTTCGTTAGAGCAAGGGCTTAAATAGCTGCTTTATAAAAAATTGGTGTTTATTTGAGCCAAAAAAATAATTGAGGGGCTGATGTGTATCTAAGTCAAAATTTCATGAGCTTATTTGCACTTCGCTTTTGTTTTGTCAATTTTTCTCATTTTTTTTTGGGTTTGATTATGTTTTACGAGTGAATATTTTCCAAAAAAATGGCAAGAGAGCTTGTTGGTGTGTGCACTTTGTTTTTATGGAGTGAGTGAATGTCTATGGAGTAGGAATGTTTGTTTGTAGAGGAGTAAATATGTGTCTATGGGGTGAATTTATGATAGTGAATATTTTTTCTGCATTTTTGCTATATGATTCGTATTCATTACTTTACGATGCTACTAATTTTGAGGTATTTTTGCATATGTTACGAATAATGAAGAAAAAAAGACCAGTTGAAAGAAAAGGGTTACAAAGAGCTGATGAAGGCCTCGAGTATAAGCCTTGGGCAAGGCTTAAACCGTCCAAACCTGATGTGAGGGTGGATTATTACGACAGCCGGAGTTTTCTACTTTTTTGGAATAGATGCGCTATGATTTTTTTGAAGATTCTAGGAGATCGTTTTGATTTTATTTTTTCCCAATTAGATAAATATTGTTTTGGGATATTATCTATTATCTATTATCTTCTATTTTTCCTAATTAGAATGAAAATAGGAAATCTTTATTTGAAAGGGGATATATATCGAACGAAAGGGCCAGTAGCCTTGGGCAATTTTTTTGCTGGGTTTTTGACACATTATTTTCAATATTTTTGAGTTTTTCTTCTTTAAAATTATAAGCAACTAACATTCAATTAGTTGAAGGGTAATTAAGGTTTCAATTTGCCAAGAATTTGTGAAATCTAATTAAACTTTCTTCTCTTTTCCTTAAAGAATTCAATATTTATGTATTATCTGTGGTTTATTTATATTATTGTTTCGCTATCTGATCAATATGACCCATTGTTAGATTAATTTGACAATATATCACCATTCAAAATACTTGAATACGTAATTATTCTTAATGTTTGATATTAGTGACAATTAGATATAACACTAAGAAGATACATAATCAAACTTAAATAAATCACATGATTGAATTTATTAGTTAGAATTAGGTTTTTCTAGTCCTTAAGATTATTAGTAAATTAAATTCTAAGGATGCTCTTGTAGGATTATTTGCTAGTAATAATTAATTAGCGAACGTTTCGTAATTAATTTAAAATCTATGAAAAGATTGGTCGTTGCTAATATCTTCAACAAATATAAATAATTTATTGAAAATTTGAAGAAATTTATCTTTGTATCAAGGATCAGTCCAAGAATTGAAACTGAAATTGTCACTTCAACTGAATTAGATTCTATTGATATTTTCTATATTTTATTTTTAGTTTTAGTTTTAGTATAATTTTAATTCTTGCTTTTCAAAACCCCCGATTTAATTTTTAATTTTTCTTAGGTTTTGAAAAAAATTTAATTTGTAATCAATTTTCTGTTGATTCAACCCTATTTACTATTATCACAATTTAATTTTGTTAAGGATAGAAATTTATTTTTGGTGGCTTCAGTGCCTATCAATTTAATTTATTTTCTCCAACTCCAATAATGATATTTGTGCCTATGGGTAAAAAAAATAGTTAAAAATGAGTATTTTCTTAGAGAAATTAAGAGAATATTTGAAGGAAAAAAATTTCTTTGTGTTGAAGATGAAATGGAAATTTTTCTTTCTAATTTGATTTTTTTGTTGTATGTTTATGTTTCTTTAATATGTAAATGGATGATAATGTAAGGGATCTAAACAAGTCAAAAAAAAAAAAAAAACCTTAAAGATATGGAAGAGACTGGTATATTTTGAAACTGCAAAGATGATGGAAGTAACAAACAAGTCTCAAAACTACAAAAATGAATGAAGAGACTGATATCTCTCATAAAGGCAAAGATGATGGAAGAGACTTGCAAGTCTCGAAACTGCTAGAAAATTGAAGGGATCATCTAGTCAATAAAATGAAAAAATTTAATGGGAGCTTAGCATGTCTAAAAATTGCAAGGCGAAAATTTCTTACTGTTATTGTAGTTAAATGTTGTTGTTTTTGTAAATTATATATATGTTTAATTTAGAACCTCAAAATTTATTTATTTATTTATTTTTAGATAAAAAGCTTAACTTCATTAAGATAAGTCAACAAGTAATAAGTTCAAACAAGAAAGAATAAGGAGGTAAACTTCAATCACAACTCCCACCTAAAGAAAGAGTTAAATTAGCTAAATAGTGAGCCACACTATTTGTCTGACATCAAACCCAACAAAGGGACCATTGCATGTTACCATAAAGCAGTGAAATACAATCTTGAACAATACTTCCAAACTCTAAAAGATTAGGAGCTGTAACTGCTAGCCAAAGAATTTGGGAGTCTATCTCAATTAAACTAGGACCATTAACAAAAGAGTAAAGTCATTAAAGCACATGGCAAAGAGCAAGGCCTTCTGCAATTCGAGCATCATCACAACAAGGAAGACTCACACTTAAAGCTCTCTCAAAATCACCCTAATCATTGTGAAGAAAAGTACCAACACCACTATGAATTCTTAAAGGAATGGTGGAGCATATAATAAGAAAAAGTTGGTGTGGATTAGTTAGGATCTATGTTTAATTACTATTGATTTTATACTTACTGTAGCTTTTTTGCCTAAAAGATCAATGAACGTAGTAGAATGTGTGGAACTTTTCTACACACAATTATACTTTGTTATACTCTGTTTTTTGTGTGTTTCTTTTCCACCAATGGTATCAGAGCTTCTTTGATCTTAGAGGGCCTGACTATGAGTTAAAAAAGGGGAGAAAACCAACAAGACTTCTCATAAACTTTAAACTTCAAAATCATGGCTTTCAACAATCCAACATCACCTCCATTACCAATTTTCAATGGTGAAAATTATCCAAGTTGATCCATAAAAATGAAGACTCACTTGAAAGGCTTGGGATTGTGGTAGTAGGTTGAGACTGACAGAGAACCATTTGTGTTGGGTAACAATCCAACCTTTAACCAAATTAGAATCCATGTGGAAGAGCAAGCAAAAGCTCCAAGAGCTCTCATATATATTCAAGTAGCAATTTCAAAACCCATCTTCATAAGGATTATGGCCTGTAAAACACCAAAAGAAGTTTGGGATAAGTTGCAGGAGATGTTTAGTGGAAGTGAGAGAACAGGGCATATGGAAATATTAAATCTGATGAAGAGTATGCAAATAGACTCATGGAGATTGTAAATAAGATTAGACTCCTTGGATTTGACTTATCAGATGAAATAATTGTAGAGAAAGTGCTTGTCAGCCTACATGAAAGATTTGAGTCAAAGATCTCTTCTTTAGAGGACTCAAAAGACTTGACAAAGAAGACATTAGCTGAGCTTATTCCTGCCTTTCAAGCTTAGGAACTTAGAAGATCCATGAGACAAGGTAGTAGTAGCAATGATGAAGGAGCCTTTCCTGCAAATTAAAGAAAAAAAACTCCAAATTAGGAGAAAACGTCTTCTATAAACAACAAAGAGAAAAGAAAATGTATGCTCCTTGCAAACATTGTAAGAAGGCTGGTCATCTAGAGAAAATATGTTGGTATAGACCTGATGTCCAATGTAACAAATGCAAAAAACTTGGCCATACAGTAAATGTTACAGATGTGTGAAAAGACACATAATCAACAAGCTTACATTACTGAAGATCAACAACATCAAACTCAAGCGAAGAGTTTGTTTATTGCTATATGTTATGCAACTAAAGGAAGTAAGGATTAATGACTTGTAGATAGTGTATGCACACACCACATTTCTTTAAATCTAGAGTTTTTCAAGGAGATTAACCAAACATATCAGTCATCCATCATAATTTGGAATGGTAAGAGCATTCAAGTTAAAGGAAGAGGAGTATAACTATTGAAGCTCAGTCATGTACAAAACTCATTTATGATGTTCTATATGTTCTTGAAATTCGCCAAAATTTATTAAGTGTTAGTAAAATGCTTGAGAAAAATTATTCTTTACATTTTCAGAACAAATCATGCATTATGGTAGATCCAGATCGCAATGAACTTATGAAAGTAAAATATGAAAGATAAAAGCTTTCCTTTGAGCTTGAAAATTACAAGTACTCATGCTTATAATGTTGCATTAACGGATTTTGAGCTTTGGCATAAAAGATTTGGCCATTTCAGATATTCTTCACTTAAAGCCATGCATGAGAAGGTTCTTGTAGAAAATTTGCCTCCTATTTGTGTAATTGACAGTGTATGCAGTGTGTGCCAAATTGGGAAGCAAGTCAGGAAATCATTTCCATCAAATCAACCTTAGAGAGCTGTTGAAAAATTGCAGCTTGTTATTTTAGATGTATGTGGACCTATGTCTATTTCAACTCCAAATGGCAATAGATACTTCATACTTTTTATTGATGATTACTCAAGAGTAACTTGGGTTTACTTTCTTAAATATAAATCCGAAGTATCTGATTTTTTAAAAAAGTTTAAGGGCTTGGTAGAAAATCAAAGTATGCATAAAATCAATACCATTAGATTTGATAAGGGAACATAATACACTTCACAAGAATTTGATAAGTTTTGTTCTGATGCTGGAATTCATCATCAACTGATTGTCCCTTATACTCCATAACATAATGGAGTATGTGAAAGAAAAAATTGAATCATCATGGAGATGGCAAGATGTTTAATGTTTGAAAAGAATGTGCTAAAAAATTCTGGGTAGAAGCTGTAAATACATATGTATATTTACTCAACAGGCTATCAATAAAAGCTTTCTTAAACAAAACTCCATATGAAGCTTGACATAGAGTGAGACCTACTGTTGATCACCTAAAGGTATTTGGATCTCCTTGTTATGTTCATATTCTTGATTCTAAGAGATCAAAGCTTGATCAGAAGGCATTTGCTGGTGTGTTTCTTAGTTATAGTAGCAATAGCCTATAGAATTCTTGACATTCAAGCTTAAAAGATAATTGTTGCTAGAGATGTTAAATTTGATGAAGCATCACAATGGAATTGGGAGAAACAAATTTCATAATCTAAGGGCTCAAACAAAACTTTCCATGAGCAAGATGCAACCATAATAAGGCAAGAAAAAAAAAACTCTGATTTTGACTCTAAAATTGATGTAAGAGGAATAAAGACTTTATTTGCTATTTATGAACAATGCAATATTGCTGTGAATGATTACTCTTGGTTTGCAAAAGCTGTAAGTATTCAAGATTGGTTTGAAGAAATGATTGTCACTACCAAATCTGTCAAGGAGGAGTGATGACAACAATGACACATTTGTAATGACATTTGCATAATTTTTGGTCATATATTTTACTGATACATTAAGCAAGCTCTAAATTCTTAAAGGAATGGTAAAACATATAATTAGGAATTTCACACAATGCCTATACACTTATACATTCAAATTTTACATAATTAATAAAGTTTATGTCAATAAAAATTTCGGCAGAGTCTCCTCTAAAATTTGACACTGCCAATATCTTCTCCAAACGAAACACAAATTGCAATGAATAAGAACTCCCAATTTGCTTTCAATAGATCTCAACTCCAATGGCTTCAATAAACCCAATATCAATTTCTATTCAAAATAATTTAAATATACATAAATATCTGTAAATATAACCATATATAATACAATATCTAAATGAATACTCAATCACTAAATCTTATAACTCTAACTAATATATATATATATATATATATTCCATCTCATTTACATTTAATACAATCCTCAAATTTATCCAAATAAATAATACAATGTTAATAATCCATATTTCTCATCATTTATAAAATCCTTCATCCATTCTCTGCAACTCATTATTGAAACTTATATTCACCAATTGATGACTCCGCTCTGGTTCATCTTACCTGCATGTTAGAAAATTCTAACACACTAAGCTTATAGCTTAGTGGTGCTTGTATACACATACTTTGCTATTTAATTTATAATTGTAACGATAAAATATTAAATCACAATTTTTGAAAATAAATCAATAAAACAAATATTTCTAGTAACACTTATTTTACCATAAAAAATACAATTTCAGTTTATATTAATAACAATAAAATCTCTTTGTAATTATTATTTTTTGAATAACATTGTTTACAATAAGATCTATATTCTTATATTTCAAACTCAATTAAAATAAATAAGTAATAATATATAACTATATAAAAATTGTCTAGAATTTATTTTATAATAAATATTGCATTTGTAACATCAACATTTTCTATTTACATTTAATATTTTTCATTTGCAATTTACTTTAATAAGTTTTATAAATTCACTACAGTTGTCAATATTTTATTAATAAAATTTATATCTTATATTTTCAATAAATTTTATTTTATTATAATGAGAACTTTCATTCAGTTAAAACTATGAACACTTTTGTTCTATTTGACACTTTAAGCATTATGATTTAAAATAACATTCTAGGATATTTTCAGTCAATATATAATTTACCGCTTTGGATACTTTCATTATGTTTGATTCAGTAATATTCAATTTCATAAAACTTTATTAAATCTTGCTTTTCATTATGACTGTTATATACTTTTAGTATATATCTACATATAATTTCTTATAATTCAATATTTTAATATGAATAATCATTAACATATATATATATATATATATAATCCAGTAAGCTTTTTTTTTTTTATCTTTACACTTTTGTCCTCATATACTGAATTTTAAATTATAGGCTTGAAAAACGGGTCATTGATAGTAAGTAAATGCTTATTTTAAAGAATATGACCAATGACCTACTGATGACATGAATATCCACTATCATCAATGACACAAAATGTCTACTGATGGCATAAAATGTCCACTAATACTATGGATGTCCCCTCTGGCAAGTTATTCAATCCGAATATTAGATTTATTATCAGTATAATTGAGTAATTTACTTATTTTCTCATTTTCAGTAAATTATACAATCAATAATAATAATAATAATAATAATAATAATAATAATAATAATAATAATAATAATAATAATAATTTTAATTTTAATAATTCTTTTTAAAACAATAACCACTTTTTTTATTAACCAATTGACACTAAAACTTTAAGAATTCAATTTAAAAAACTTTATTTCATTCATTTTCTAAATAAAATTTTATTTATTTTTGAACTCTTCAAAATCTATCAGATTCTTACTTTCTCTAACAGCCTCTCTTTTTCAATTCTTCTCAGTACTAAATCTCTATAAAAACTTATATGAATTTAAACATAAGTTTTAGACACATACATAAACTTATTTTTAAAGTTTCATATTTTTCTAAACTGCTTTACTATGTTTAAAAATTATATTTTCTAAACCAACATATTCTGTTTTTACAATAATTTTATTGGCAATATCTATTTTTCAATTTTATTTAGGTACCAAACATTTATAAAAATTTATTAAATTTTAATCATATGACATAAACATATATAAAAACGTTTACCTAAAATTTCAGAATTTTATATGCTCATTTACCTTATTTTTAATTTATGTTTATTTAACCTTACATATTCTGATTTTACAGTCACTATTCTGGCAGTTTCACTTTTTGATTTTATTTTTTATAAATAAACCTTTATTAAAATTTATAAAATTTTAAAAATATGTCTTAAACATGTATATGATATTGTATCTAAAAGTTCTAATTCTTCTGGGTTATTTTACTATACTTTCCAATTGAGTTTCTTAAATCTTAAAATTATAGCTCTATTGGCACAATCATAGCAGCTTGTGTTATTCTATTTTTATTTCAAAGTAAATCATATGTAAAAATTATGAACTTTTATACACCAACTATTAACACATAGATAAACTCCCAAGTAAAATTTCATTCTCATTAAACCTTTTTAGATTAGTCTAAAAATTTAGACAAACACATCATAGAATAGAAATAGAAATTCAAGCATGCATCATGCATATACGTCATAGTTTTATTTTATATCTTAAATCAATTCTTTGCTTTAGCCACTTTATCAATTAAATCTAATTGAACATAAATCACAATTTACAAGTTAATTTTCTTTTAAATTTTATCTTTCTAAAGTTTTTAAATTAAAGATCTTTGGAACATTCACTAACACGCTTATTTACAACTGCAAATTAATCCATATTCAATACTTACCTCCTTTAGCTTTATTTAGAATTCTTTCTTAAATAATTCATATAATTAAGTCTATTACAATTAATTCTAATGTAAAAGTTTAATAAACTTTTATAAGCATAAAATCAAATAAATTCCAAATAATAACAAATACACTTAATCCCATTCAAAAGTAAATCCATAATTAATTTCTCCATCACTTAGTTTCTTATTTAAGTTTAAACCCTAAATTTGATAAAACACTAAACTAATTCTTTAATTATTCTAAGATTGTTCTAAACTTATTTTTAAGTTAGAAAACTATGTAAGCATAATTAATATCTAACAAAATGAATTAATAATCAATTTCTTCATTTAAAGATGTCCATATTCAATTCTTTGTACAAAAATTCAATTAATCAATTCTTCCATAATCTTGTAATTCTTCCCAAGCTTGATTTCAATTTAATTATCTAGCAACCACACTTTTAATTATTATACATATGGTTATACTTCCAAAATATAACGTTCCATAACCTTAAACATCTCATAACCCTAAACTAACACATAAATGATTCAATGGATGTTTTAAACATTATTTCAATTAATAACAAGTAAATACATATTTTATTTATTATATTTATTACAAAAATAACTTTATTATTAGAGAAGCAAAATTTCATACTCATATTCTTCTCCAAACATTCAATAAACAATTTCTTTCATAATAATTTTATTTAATCAAATCAAATATTGACATAATCAATTAAAATTCAAATAAACTTAAAAAAATAGCAAAATATGTAAAATACAAGCACTAACCTTATTAAATTGGCTTTTCCATCAGTTTTCCATTTAATCCCTTACTTTAATGATGATTTTCTTGTAATTTCACTCATAATTTAAATATTTCTCATCAAAAACCTAAATTGGTTGAAAAGATTATATAGTTTTGAAGTTAAATTTGGAAAGAGAAGAAGAAAGAGAAAGATAGAAATGGAGGTGATGGTAGTACGGTTTGGGATAAGGAAGAAGGAAATGAAAGTCAAATTTGGCTTTTTAAAAATATCACTGAGTTTTAATTTTATAAGGTGTGCTCACCATAATTTAAGTATACACACTTTTTAAATTTATTTTTAAATCAAACTTCTAATTTTATAAAATCGTAAAAATAATTTTTTTTAATTAATTTAAAGCTCTGCTACTCATATTTCTCATTCCAATTTTAATAAAATTTAATTTTAAGGTCATTGAGATATTTTTATAATTTTTACCGCTTGAAAATTCTTTTTAAAAAATATTGATTTGGACTATATTCAGATTTAACTTTTAATATTTTAAAGTTTGACCAACCTCATTTTTTCATGAATTTTAAATATTTGGGTCGCTCTTACCACTATACACAGTCCAATATCTATATAATTAAAAAATTAATTATTTAAAAATTCAAAATATTACATGATTAGTTAGGATCTATGTCCAATTACTATTGATTTTTTACTTATATGTTGTAACTTTTTTTATCTATAAAAGCTCAATGAAATGTAGTAGTATGTGTGAAATTTTCTACACACGATTCTACTATGTTATAATCTGTTTTTTTTTTGTGTGCTTCTTTTCCATCAGAAGAGCAAATTGTAGCATCTGCATTACAATTCCAATGATGAGAGGTGGTCTGGTCCACTTAACATCATGATTAAGATGGGCTGCTATATGAAGAACAAGGGTGGGAAGTTTGGCAAAAGGATGAGTGATGCAGCAAATTATTCCAGTATCTCCAATAATTTCGAGTTGAAGCAAGAATATCATGCGGGGAAATATCCGTCTGATTCCACGACATTTTATTTCTGCATTCCCAAATTTCCAAGCCATCAAACAAAATTCCTTGATCTTGCTTCCGACAAAATTATCCACACTCATGAAAAGAATTGAGGAAAATTCTCAATATAACAGAGCTGAAATCCCGTCCCCATAAAGTCCAGCAAGCTTTTGCATTACGACAATTGAAAATCACATGAGCTGATGATTCCTCTTCCCCACAGAAAAGACAACCCCCATTAATTTTTAATCCCTTCATTGCTAATATGACCTTTACGGGAAGGATATTATGGCAAGCTCTCCAAACAAAATTTTGTACCTTTAATGGAAGGTTAAGGTGCCAAAGCTTAGACCAATATCTAGTAGAAAAACACCACTAGCATGAGACCAAGACATACACACATATTATCCTAACTTAACTGAATAATTTCCATCTTTATTATAATACCGTATCAGTCTATCTTCCACCCTTCTCAAGCTAAGAGGAATTTTAACAGTTGTGGCAGTATCACGGTCATTAAACATTGAAGAGATTTTATTCACATTCCAATTTCGTGTCTCCTCATCAACAAGCTCCCTCACTTTGGCCAAATCATGATAATGCAGCATAGCGCTGGACACCTGAAAGTGATTCGTAACCGGCAACCAAGAATCATTCCATATATTAACATCATCAGCATCATCACCAATGCACCAACGTGTTCTGCTGCAAATTAAACACTCAAAGTTCTGCAATATCAACTGAAAACAGAACTAAAGAATAAAAATTGTAAACACAGCAGATTTCTCAATATTTTTATGGTGCACACACAACTCTGATGCTACACCGGTTTTTTTTATTATAATAAAATCAAGCATAATGGGACTACAAAATAGGGGGAAGTGGCTCAAATAGCTCCTGCAACTTCTCCACTACAGCTGACAAAATCAAAGCTAACTAAAACTCCTATAATTACTCAACTGCTGGTGTTTGACTCTTTATTTGCTAGGAAAACAAATAATTAACATAAATACTCCTAAGTTTTTTACAACGTACCAAACTGAAATAAGTAAAACAAGTTTAATTAATTCCAACATTCACTCCCCTTAAACTTGTTTTAATCTTTTTGATTTACTGTCTTCATGCCCAGCTTGTCACGAAGTTCTTCAAACCTTTGCTTGCCCAAAGGCTTTGTTAACATATCAGCAAGTTGAACTTCAGTATTAACATACATCAGCTCAATGTTTCCAGCCTGTACACAATCATGAATAAAATGATATCGAGTGTCAATATGCTTACTTCTATCGTGATATACTGGATTCTTCGCAAGAGCAATAGCTGATTGGTTGTCCACTTTCAGCGTTGCTTTCACTTCAGCTCCTTCAATTTCACTTAGTATTTTACTTAACCAAATTGCTTGGCAAGTACCTGCAGTAGCAGCAATGTACTCTGCTTCACATGATGACAACGCTACAACTCTCTGCTTTTGTGAAACCCAAGTTACCGGACTGCCACCAAGAAAGTATAGAACTCCTGTTGTGCTTTTTCTATCGTCTATATCTCCAGCTAAATCGCTGTCACAGTAACCAACAAGACCCAAATCTGGTTGTTTCTTTAAATAAACACAGCCCATGTTTATAGTACCTTTAATGTAACGAAGGACCTGTTTCACTGCTGCCATATGACTAGTTGTAGGCTTCTCCATGAATCTGCTCAAGACACCAACAGAAAAAGTGATATCTGGTCTTGTGTTTACCAGATATCGAAGGCTTCCGATTATGCTTCTGTATAGTGTCTTGTCAACAGCTGCCTCTCCTTCGACAACCTTACTCAACTTAATTCTTGGTTCCATAGGAAGTTTACATGGATTGCACTCCCCTACTCCCATTTTCTCCAAGATCTTCTTAGCATAACCTGTTTGACAAATTGAAATAGAGGTAGCAGATTGGCTTACCTTGATTCCAAGATACAAGGTTAACAATCCAAGATCGGTCATCTCGAACTTCTGCTGCATTTCCAACTTGAATTTTTCAATAACATGCCGATTTTCTCCTGTCAAAACAAGGTCATCTACATAAACGCCCACTATCATGACTTTACCCTCATAATTTCTTTTGTAAAGAGCATGTTCATGTGGGCACTGCACAAAACCGAGTTCCTTCAAACACCCATCAAGCTTTGAATTCCAAGCCCTAGGTGCTTGCTTTAACTCATATAAAGCTTTGTGTAACTTTAAAACTTTATTTGGGTTTTTCTTGTCTTCAAATCCGATTGGTTGTGCAACATAGACATTCTCTTCCAATTCACCATTTAAGAACGCTGTTTTAACGTCCATGTGATGAACCTCCCAATCCTTTTGAGCTGCTACTGCCAACAAAACTCTTATTGTCTCAAGTCTTGCAATCGGTGCAAACACCTCATTGAAATCAATGCCTTGTCTCTGCACATAGCCCTTTGCCAATAAACGAGCTTTGTGCTTTACAATTTTGCCTTCCGGGTTCTTCTTTAACCTGTACACCCACTTTTATCCAATCGGCTTGTGACCTGTTGGAAGATTAGTAAGCTCCCATGTGTTATTTTTCCGGATTGATACGATTTCCTCCTCCATCGCTTTCTTCCAATTCTCATTCTTAGAGGCTTCCTCAAAGGAAGTGGGTTCCTCTAAAGAAAGGAAACAGAGACCAATCTCTTGCTCAATTTCACGGGTGCTGTCATAAACCTTTTGAAGTGATCTGAATTTCTGAGGCCGATCTGAACTGGAACCATTTTCTGAACTTTGTGACACCGTGTCTTGTGAGGAATTTGAACTGATAGGGGAACTTTGCGTTGAAGTGGGAGTTTCTGAAAAATTAGAGTTTGCGTAATTATTGAATTTTACAGCAAAAACTCCACCACCACCTGTTTCTGGAATTTCTTTCATATTCTCATTTTAGGACCACTTTCTCCCTTCTTCAAATTCAACATCACGGCTCACAATGATTTTGTTTCGGCATGGGTCAAATAACCTGTAAGCTTTAGTTCCAATTTCATAACCAAGCATTATTGCTTGATTACTTCTGTCAGCCAACTTAGTAAGATTTTGAGTTACATCTTTTACATGTGCTACACATCCAAACACACGAAAATGATGAACATTAGGAATCTTACCGAACCAAGCTTGATAGGGAGTCTTTTCTGGAATACTTTGCGTAGGAGCTCTGTTTAAGATTTAAACCGCTGTTTTCACTGCTTCTGCCCAAAATCTTGGTGGTACAACCATATTTTTCAGCATGCATCTTTCCATCTCTACAATTGTTTGATTCCTCCGCTCCACCACACCGTTTTGTTGAGGTGAGTATGAAGCTGTAAGAAATCGTTTGACTCCCTACTCTTCACAAAACAATTTGAATGCTGTAGAGGTAAATTCTCCTCCGCGATCTGTTCTGATTGCTTTGAGCTTCAAGTCAGATTCAGATTCAGCTGTTGCTTTGAACCTCTTAAAATTGTTTAGAGCTTCATCCTTGTTTTTCAACAAATATACCCACATGAAACGGGAAAAATCATCAACCAATAACATGAAATAATTGTTACCTCCACATGTTGTTGGTGATATCGGACCATACAAGTCACCATGGATAAGTTCCAACGGCTTATTTGCTCTAAACTCGGATTTTTTCGGAAATGAAGTTCTGTGCTGTTTACCCACAAGGCATCCATCACACAATTGATCTACTTGATCAATGTTGGGCATTCCTTTCACCATGCCCTTACTACTGAGTTTTCTCAAAGAATTGAAATTAAGATGACAGTACCTAGCATGCCAAGTCCAAGGCTCATCATCCATCTTTGCCATTAAATTTATTGGCGTAGCAAGCTGTAAATTTGCAATGTAGAGCCGATTTGCTCCTCTTTCAACATCCACCACCAGCTTCTTTCTCCAATCATACAGCTTCAGATGTCCTCCGCCAATAAAAACTGTGCTACCTGCTTCATCAAGCTGCCCAAGGCTTATAATATTGCTTCTTAGCCTTGGAATGTAGTAAACATTCTGCAGAGTCAAGTGTTCAGTATTTTTACACTGAAATAAAATTGAGCCTTGCCCATAGATTTTTGCCATAGACCCATCGCCAAACCTCACATTACCAGTAATAGTTTGATTTAATTCAGCAAAGTAATGTTTTTCACCTGACATGTGGCTACTCGCACCTGAGTCCATGTACCAACAGCTCTCCTTTTTTTTAACTTCACCTGAATTTTCTTGCAGCATGATAATTTCAGGTTCTGCAAGTAACAGTTCTGGCACACAGGTTTCCAGCAACAGCAAAGATGGTCCCTCATCGTCTTGTTGTTGTGTTAAGTTGACCTTCTCTTCCTTCGTGGAACATTCAGAGGCGAAATGCCCCAACTAGCCACAACTGTAACATCTGATCTTACTTTTATCTTTCTTTTTTGGTGCCTTCGAATCATCTTCAGCACTCCTTTTTGAATAGCCATTACTCCTTCCTCTGCCATGGCCGCATCCTCGACCTCTACCTCTGCCTCCTCTTCCACCATTTTCGTGTTTCTTGGAAGAACCTCCCTCTTCTCTGGCCTTCCATTCAGCTCTCGTAAGAAGAACCGTTTCTGCTGTATTGCCTCCACAACCGAGCAAACGTTCTTCATGAGCTTTTAGTGATCCAATTACCTTCTCTATCGACTTGGTTTTTAGATCACTAAATTCCTCTATGGCGGACACTATCTGCAGAAATTTAGAGGAAGTAGAGCGTAATAGCTTTTTAATTACCTTTTCTTCTTCGACTATATTTCCAAGACTCCTCAATTTGTTTATAGTAATTGTGAGTTTTCCAAAGAATTCATCTATTGTCTCTGAATCACCCATCCTCAAGGCTTCGAACTCTCTCCATAAGGTTTGAGTTCTAACCTCCTTCACTTTTTCGGCGCCTTGGTTCATAGTTTTCAGCATATTCCATGCCTCCTTGGTTGTCTTCTTGGCTCCTAGTTGAAGCAAGGTATCTTGTCCTTTCGGTTATCAACTGGACCTTCAGACTCGATTAGCTCCCAAACTCCTTGAGCCATCATAAAAACTTCCATTTTGATAGCCCATGCTGCATAATTAGTCTTTGTCAGCATAGGATATTTTAGTGTAACCGAACCCTCCTTCTCTTGGCTCGAAACACTTTCTCTGTTGGAGGCATTGCTGTCACTTTCTTCTTTTTCTTTTACTTCTCTCTCTCTCTGTTCTCTCCTTAGTCTCTCAATCTAAAGGTGAGACATATTTTCAGGCCTTGATCTTGAGGCGCTGATACCAAATGTTCTGCTGCAAATTAAACACTCAAAGTTCTGCAATATCAACTGAAAACAGAACTAAAGAATAAAAATTGTAAACACAGCAGATTTCTCAATATTTTTATGGTGCACACAAAACTCTGATGCTACACCGGTTTTTTTTTTATTATAATAAAATCAAGCATAATGGGACTACAAAATAGGAGGAAGTGGCTCAAATAGCTCCTACAACTTCTCCACTACAGCTGACAAAATCAAAGCTAACTAAAACTCCTATAATTACTCAACTGCTGGTGTTTGACTCTTTATTTGCTAGGAAAACAAATAATTAACATAAATACTCCTAAGTTTTTTACAACGTACCAAACTGAAATAAGTAAAACAAGTTTAATTAATTCCAACACAACGGACATCACTCATAAGCAAAATTTCAGGCATGCAATAGACTCTCTCAAGTAAAACACGAGCATGAAACACGTCTAGTGGAAAAGAAATCTTTTGTTGGGAAATGTTTTGCTTTGAATATCTTATAAAGAAGAGTACATTGGTTGGTAATAATATACCAAGCCTACTAGCCCAGTATTGCTAAATTGAAGCAATGTAATTGAAGGAAATGCAAACCACCATTTTCCTTCGGAAGGCATAATCTATCCCAAAAAAGTCAATCAATCCAAAAAAGTCAATCAATATTTTTTCTCCCATTTAGTTTTTTAACCCACCAAAACGAATTCATCTCTCTTTGCAACTTCTCACAAAGGGAGATCAGAATTAAGAAATAACTCTCACACGATAAGTCGGAATTACTTTAGCCACCGACTTCAAAAGGACTTCCTTACCCACTTTTGATAGAAAATTGTCTTGCCAACCATGAAGCCTTCAGGAGAGACGTTCTTGTAAAAAAGCAAAATGGCCTTCTTATTTCTCCCAATCAAGGAGGCGTGATCTAATCTAAATGAATCTCGCTAGTAGGTTTGTTGGTTAGGGCAAGGTCTTTCTAGTGTTCATTGCAATCAATAAATTAAATCTTGTCACTAGTATTAGGGTTGTTTATTGGTTAGGGGTTATTCATAGCGCTATGTCTTGCTTAACCTATTCAGAACGGAAAGATTGGTCGGAGACGCTAGCTTGAAGGCTATAACTTGTCTGTGAATATGAATTAAAAAGATTATTTTTAGCCCGTGATCAATCCGTGAGAACTTCATACCGCGAATCGTCCTTGACTGAGTTCACTTCCATTGGTTTTAAGTTTTAATTATTTTCTGTTGTTTTAATTTATTTCTTAATTAATCTTGCTATTTAATTTTGTTCCTTTTTACCTAAGCTATTTCCCCCATTTTATTTTTAATTTTCACTCATTGCAGGTAGCACGTTTGGTTAGCCTGGGCAAGGCTAGTCCCTAGGGTTCGACCCTTCTCATCCTATTTACAATATTTTCGTGAAGTTTTCTTTTGTAGGAAGAACAGGTTTATTATTTTTGGTGGATTCGACACCCATCAAATTTTGGCGCCGTTGCCGGGGACTAGTTTACATTACTGTTATTGCTTCTTTGAATGACCAGATTTAAAAATTTGCAATTGGAATTTGATCCTGACATAGAAAAGACAGCCCGTACATTGACGAAGGAAACCAGGCTACGAAAAAGGGCTGCAACTGCTTCTACAGCTGATCCAGAAATTATAATTACTGATTTAGTTGAATCTTCAATTGAATTTGATCCTGAATTAGAAGAAACCTCAACAGAATCTGAAAGAGAGGAACAAATGGCTGATAATCGCACCGTTAGAGAGCTACAGGCAGCCCCTATAGACCAGCAGCCCCTGTGTATTGATTTTCCAAACTTGGATGCACCATTTGAGTTGAAATCTGGTTTGATTCACCAGCTCCCTACTTTCCATGGAATGAAGAACGAGAACCCACATAATCACTTGAAAGAATTCCATGGAGTGTGCTCAAGCATGAAGCCGCATGGTGTATTGGAAGAGCAAATCAAGTTAAGAGCATTCCTGTTTTCATTAAAAGATACTGCCAAAGAATGGTTACTTAACTTACCATCGGGTTCTATAACCACATGGCCCGAGATGGCTCATGCATTCTTGGATAAGTATTTTCCCGCCTCTAGAGCAGCCACCATTCGTAGGGAGATTAGTGGGATCAAACAAAAAGATATAGAAAGTCTTCATGATTACTGGGAGAGTTCAAGAGGTTGTGTGCAAACTGCCCACAACATGGGATGTCCGAACAATCACTTCTCCAGTATTTTTATGAAGGGATGCTGGATATAGAAAGGAAAATGGTCGATGCTGCAAGTGGGGGAGCTCTTGTTAACAAAACTCCAGCCCAAGCAAGAGAGATCATATCAACCATGCTGCAAACACGCAACAATTTGGACAAGTTGAAGAGCCATCACACAAGCTCTATCAGGTAAGTAATTCTTCCGTTGAAGCTAAACTTAATGAGCTAACTTCTGTGATAAAAAATTTTGCTGCAGGACTTAATAGTCATAAAAGAGCGTATGAAGCATGCACTTCTTATGAACACCCAACCGATGCGTGCCCAACATGGCATAATGATCAAGAGCAAGTAAATGCCATGGGAGGTTACTACAACCAGCCCCAAAGATCTAATTTTCCTGTTTCCAATACCTTTGATGATAGTTGGAGAAATCATTCCAATCTCAGCTATGGGAACAAAAATCAGAATTATCAAGGCTTTCAACAAGCTAGACCTCCTTCCCAACAAACCCCATCTTCGAAAATGCCACTGGAAGATATGGTGAGGTCACTTGCCACTACCCAACAAGCATTCCAGCAAAACATGCAAGAGTTTCAAAGCGAAACAAAAAAGAGCATCCAAAATATGGAGAGCCAAATCAGCCAGCTAGCCTCCTCCGTGAGCAGATTGGAAACGCAAGGGAAGCTTCCCTCTCAAACTATTGTCAATCCGAGGGAGAACGTGAGTGCCATTACTCTTTGTAGTGGAAAGGAGCTACAAACAGCAGCTCAAAAGAAAAACAGCAGCAGGCCCAAGGAAGAAGATGAAAAAGAGGTTGAGATTTTGAAGGATGAGCCTACCAAGCAAGTGCAAGGATGGATGTCCGAACCAATTGTCATTCCACCTCCTTTTCCCGAGCGGTTGAAGCAATGCAAGAAGGAACAAGAAGAGAAAGATATCTTTGAAGTCTTTCGCAAGGTCGAGGTAAATATTCCCTTACTTGACTTAATTAAGCAAATACCTCGTTATGCAAAATTTTTGAAGGAATTCTGCACAAGTAAGCGAAAGCAAGCTAGTGATGAGAAGGTAAGTGTGGGGGAGAATATCTCTGCTATTTTACAAAGAAAGCTTCCCCCGAAGTGCAAGGACGAAGGTATGTTTTCTATCCCATGTAGAATAGGCAATGTGCAATTTAAGAAAGCTATGTATGATTTAGGTGCTTCAATTAATGTTATGCCATTGTCTACTTTTTCTTCTTTAAATGTGGGTGAGTTAAAGAAAACTAGCATTTGTATTGAATTGGCAGACAAGTCCGTTATCTACCCGGAAGGGGTGCTAGAAGATGTGTTAGTTAAAGTAGATGGTCTTATCTTTCCTGCTGATTTCTATGTTATTGATATGAAGGATCCTAAATCCTCAAATTCTTCTGAAATCATTTTAGGGAGACCATTTCTTAGGACAGCTAGGACTAAAATTGATGTTTTTGATGATATTCTTACCATGGAGCTGGACAGTGAAGTTGTCAAATTTAATATGTATAGTGAAGTTAAGGATGTTAGTGTTGTGTCAAATGTGAATGCTATATCTAATGTTGAGTCTGGTATTGAAAACTCTTCTCAATTGAATGATAAAAGTGAGTTAAATGTGGTTTCTTGCAATAATTCTGATATTGATTGTACTAATAAGTTCAAAGAAAAAGTTTTGTTTGGTGAGAAGTTGCAGGTTCAGAATGAGAAGAAGGCAATGAAATTGGGTTTGAGGCGATTGCCGAATCGCTTAAAATATTTGTTTATTGATGATGAAGACCCAATTGCTTTGATAGTGCCCAAAGGATTAAGTAGTGGGCAAGGAAAGAGGTTAATTCAGGTGTGCAATGAGTACAAAGATGTGTGTAGAAGGGCAGGACATGCTGCCTATGGAACCTGGATGAAGCTCGGTTGAAGAATTGGAACGTCTAGCCAGAGACGTTAAACCATGGGCGCTACTGGGAGGCAACCCAGCACAAAATTTAAATTTTGCTTGAGTTTTTATTTTATTTTCATGTTTATTTTTATTTTTGTTTTAGTCTACAGTGTCATCTTCTTCCTTGGGTTTATTTTCTGGTTCTGAAAATTCTGGGTATGAATGGTAAAAAATGGTGTTTTGATGGTTGAGAGCAATGCTATGGGCAGTAAAGCTTTTATTTTACTAAGTTTTGACATGTTTTTTAAGTCATACAAGTTTTTGGGTTCATTTGTTCTTTAACTGTTGCTTATATGGTAACTGAAATTAATTTCTCTTATTTTTACTTTATTACAGCAAGCAGTAAAAGACGAAGCCTCCCTTTCTCTCTCCCCAAACGCGTCTTCCTTCGTCACTCGAGGTTTCCAATCGAAACACCAGAAACATCTCCACCTTCTACCTTTCACATCTCTGTTCCAGCAGCCACCATCTTCTCTTCCCCATCCAGCAGCCCCTCAATCGAAAACCCAGCAGTCTCAACAAACCTGAAAAACAGCAGCCCCAACAATTTCGAAAACCCAGCAGCCCCAACAATTTCGAAAATCCAGCAGCCCTTTTCCCTTTCAATATTCAAAAATCCAGCACTCTCTCTCTCTCTCTCAATCGAAAATCCAACATCTATCTCTCTCTCTATTTGAAAATCCAGCATCTCTCTCTCTCTCTCTCTCAATTGAAAACCCAGCAGCCCCTTTTCCCTTTCAATTTTTGAAATCCAGCAGCACTCCCATTCCTTTGGTTATTCTCCGTTCAGCACCGGCAGTGATTTTAATTCTGAAATTGACATCATCGTAACATTCACTGCATCATCTTGAATCAGTCCAATAAGCTCAAGGTTTGCATCTCAATTCATGGATTTTCTTTGTGATTCAACTCTACAGTTCAGCCATAATTTTCCCTGATTTCTCATTATCTATTATAAACAATGCCAAATCAATTTTATTCCCTCCTGATTTTAATTAATTTATATTTTCTGATTGAATTTGGGAATAGCGTTGTTTATTTATGCTGAGATTTTGATGACATATGATGGTTATTTGGCTATTATTGGGTTAGTCAATTTTCATGTGAGTCAATTTATTATTTTTTTTTTATGATGAAGTATTGCAGAGTGGAGAATTAATTGAGCTTGCGAATTGGTTAATTGATTACGTGTTGCTGGTATGCTTTAAATCTGTCTTTGAATTGGATGTTGAGTGTTGAGTAGTGACCATAGGTTGAGCATATGCTTAGTGTAGGTTGAACTTTACTAGGAGTTCTGGGTAAAGTCTATGGTTTTACTGAAATTTGTCTTGAGTTGTCATGTTAATAGTTTAAATTGATGCTGATATTGATTTGGCGAAATAAAATTTAGACTGCCCATGAGTTTCCTTGAATTTTGATCTTTAACTATAACTGGAAGTCTGGATTTTGATTGGTCATTTTGATTTATGGGAGTTTGAACTGTGAAATTTGATACTGCTGGTTGCTCCAATTTTTAGGAATTGAATGTCAAGAATTCTACAGTGGGTGTTTCATTTTCTTTAGGCTTAGTCAAGTAACAAGTGTTGACCAAATTTTGATTATAATTTTGAGCTTACCTGTTTAGTCAATCGCTTGGTTGCTTGTTCATTTTGGTTTGCGTTTGGTGCTTGAGTTTCTTGCAGGTAAGTTATGACTTTGGTAAATCACTTGGTTCAAAACTAACTTATCGCTGAGGTTTGACAAGCAATTATTCGGCAATAACAGGGCAGTATCTCTACACCTCCACTCTCTTTTAATTTTATTTGCTAGAGATCCTCTTCTTGTGGTTGATTATGATTTGTCCACATTGAGGACAACGTGTGAAATAAGTGCGGGGAGGGGATTTGATATGAGAATGTTTTTGCTGAAATTTTTGGGACTGATTTATGTGATTGAGACAGCTGGAATTTTGATGTTATAGTGCTAAAATTTTGAGCTTTCTGTTGATTAATAGCTGCTGTCATGTTGCTTGTTTGATTGTTATGCGTTATAGTTCGCTATTGTCAAGTTTTCCCCTTTTTAATGATGGCATTTGATGATATTTTTGTGTGATTCTGCTGCTGCCATATGCTTATTTTCTGGTATGAGACTTGACTTTTGAAAATGTAACTTTTGAGTTAGGAAGATTAGACACTTATCCCATGACATTTCGAGTAAATTTTTTGCAATTTTGATGTGTTAAACTGATTTTGGGATTACTCATTGGGCTGTTTATGTTTTTAAACATGACTTAGAACTTTTAGGAAATTCTAGAGAGGAGTAATTTGCCTTTGTAACCTAGTTGAACACATATGGGAACCTTGAATAACAAGACTAGTGAGCGAGAATTCTAACTTGAGATTGACCATCACTGCACTTGTGAATCTTGATTGCAAGCTGTTACACTTTGAATTCTAAAAATCTATTTTTTCAAAACTTAGTTTCTTTCGATAAGTGTTTTTGAGAGCAATTTCCAAAGCCAAAATTTAGGATAGCTTTCGAACACTAGAACTCTTTTCTACGCTCCCTTGAGGAGAAATCCTAGGCGAGTCTCGACTTTGGAAATGATTTGGGCATTCTCTTGGCCGATTCATTAATCCTTTTATGTTTTTCCCACCTTTACGTTACCATTCTCTCACCCCCTTCTAGCCTACGAAGTATGCTAAACGCGTACTCTAAATTCTTTTCATAACCCACAATATAACCATATACACTAAAAAGCCCTTTACCTACCATCCTTGAACAAGAAAATAGTCTTCTTAGTCATTGTTAAGCATGCACATGTGTAAGTTATTAAGAATTGGCGCAATTGCATTCTTGTTTAATGTCATTGATTTGAGTCTAGTTTGTGGGAATAAATAGTCCTTTTGACTTGTGTGTTTTAATTTTTATGGGTTTTGAGATGGTTGTAAATAGTCATGTGATATTTTAGCTTCCATAAAAAAAAAGAAAATTCAGACAAAGAAAAAAAAACAGAATGTGAAAAAAAAGAGAAAAATAAAAAAAAATCATAAAAGAAAGAAAAAGAAAAAAAAAGTGTATTCAATTTCAGTTTTAGTTTTTCTCTGGTTTAAGTCGCATTTGTCGCCATTAGTTAGTTTGTGCATTGTTCTTTTGAAATTAATTGTAAAAGACTTATTTTCTTGTTATTCTTTATCCTTACGTTATCCTTTCTTTGTAACTGTCACCCTAGCCTAACCTGAGTAAAGACCTATTGATCTTTTGTTGAGACTTGACCTACATTAGTGGAGAGGGAGTTTAGAGGGGAGCCTATGGTTGTTCTTTAATTCTGTTTTAATGAAGCTATGAAAATGTTTTTATATGTTTTGTTACTTGCTCGATAAAACACTTGTTGATTCAAACTTCGAATGTGTGCGTGCGTGTTTTAAGAATTCTTAGTGTAACCTTTTTCAATTGAGTTCATAATGATGGAATGATGTTGATGGTTGGATTGTTAATTGCGATGTTGAGTTGTTTGGGGAACATGTGTGTGTGTTTGATTGGGTTCTTGGGTGAAGTATGTGGTCTCCTTATAGATTTGATTTTGAGTTTTGAGTCATGCTTGAGGACAAGCATGGGATAAGTGTGGGGATATTTGATAGGCTGCAAATCCAACATGTTTATTACTTTGTTTTTGTGCTTAATTGATGTTATTCACATTGAAAAGAAGAGCTTTTACTTAGTTTTTATTATTCTGGACAGGAACGGTGGATTTGCAATAAAGAGGCTTATTTGGAGCTGGATTGAAAGTATTGGAGCAAAGGACATGTAGCTGAATTTTCTTTATGACAGATTGTCAGATTGGCAGCAGAGGCCTTAGCCTTGCCCAAGGCTAATGGCTAGGCAGACCTGAACGGGCTGATTTAATTAAGTGACGGGCCCACGCGTTTTAGTGGTATTTGAGGACTTCTAAACCGACTTGTAATAGGATTTAAGTAGTTTTTAGTGGGCCTTTTTGTTATATTATGTTTTGGCCCCACTTTTAGGAGTATATAAGTTAAAATTAGGTTTTTTAAATGGACACTTTTTGATTACGTAAGGGGAGATACGAATTTCAGTTTTCTTTGACAGATTTTACAATGTTTTCTTCCATAGCCATGTGTGGCTAAACTCTTTATTTCAGTCAAGGATTAATTCAAGGTTGAAGTTCTTAAGATTGTGAGGTTTGATTGTGCCTAATTATTCTTTTTGATTCTTTTGCATTCATACTTTTACTGTGGCTTATTGGGAAAATCCATCCTTAGTGTATTTTTATTAGTTGATTGATCTCGCCAATTGATTAATTGATAGGATACATATAGCTAATCAATGAGATTAAATCCGTAATTGTTTATTCGAGTTGATACAAGTGGCGATTGGTATAATTTGATTGGGTAGAATCTTTTGGGTTATATCAAGTAATTGTGTGATCTAATCTAAATGAATCTCGCTAGTAGGTTTGTTGGTTAGGGCAAGGTCTTTCTAGTGTTCATTGCAATCAATAAATTAAATCTTGTCGCTAGTATTAGGGTTGTTTATTGGTTAGGGGTTATTCATAGCGCTATGTCTTGCTTAACCTATTCAGAACGGAAAGATTGGTCGGAGACGCTAGCTTGAAGGCTATAACTTGTCTGTGAATATGAATTAAAAAGATTATTTTTAGCCTGTGATCAATCCGTGAGAACTTCATACCCCGAATCGTCCTTAACTGAGTTCACTTCCATTGGTTTTAAGTTTTAATTATTTTCTGCTGTTTTAATTTATTTCTTAATTAATCTTGCTATTTAATTTCGTTCCTTTTTACCTAAGCTATTTCCCCCATTTTATTTTTAATTTTCACTCACAGCAGGTAGCACGTCTGGTTAGCCTTGGGCAAGGCTAGTCCCTAGGGTTCGACCCTTCTCATCCTATTTACTATATTTTCGTGAAGTTTTCTTTTATAGGAAGAGCAGGTTTATTATTTTTGGTGGATTCGACACCCATCACAAATCCTTCATCTCAAACTCTTCACTCAACTGAGCCTTCATTTTATCAATTTCAATTTGGCTCTTGGATGCTATTAACATATCATCAACATACAAGAGTAGATAGATGTAGGACCCATCTTGAAGCCTGCGCAAATACACACAGTGATCGTATTTGCTTTTTGTGTACTTCTGACCCATCATAAACTTGTCAAATCATTTGTACCATTGCCTCGGTGATTGCTTCAATCCGTACAATGATTTGTTCAGTTTACAATCCCAATTTTCTTTACCAGCAACTTTGAATCCATCTGGCTGAGACATATAGATTTCCTCCTTCAAGTCACCGTGTAGAAACGCGGTCTTCACATCAAGTTGAGCTAGCTCCAAATTCAACTGTGCTACCAAGGCCAACAAAATTCTAATTTTGGAATATTTAACAACTGGAGAAAATACCTCATTATAATCAACTCCCTCCTTCTGAGCATAGCCTTTAGCTACCAATCTTGCCTTGTAGTGAACATCATTCTTGATAGGAAATCCTTCTTTCTTTGATGAGAATCAAATAAAGCAGATGATATGTTATCAGATGCAAACTAAAAAGAGAAAAGTGAATTTGTCGTTTCTTTACAGTAGCAACAAAAAGCAGTAAAATCAAGAGTCCGTAATTAGTTAGGAATGAATTTACGCCATGCATATTAATTATGGTTGATATCCTAATCAATATTTATTAAATAAATTTTGAATGCATAATTCAATATAAATATTAAAGTTAACAAACATTTGATATACTGTTAGCTGAAAAGTGATTATGCCAATAAAATTATCAGCTAATGATAAGCACATATATATTTTCAGTGTTAAATTTAAGTTCAAATATCTTTTTCTCAATATTAAAAAAATAATTAGTTCAATTTTTAAAATAAAAATTGGAATAATAAATATTAGCAAAATTTCAAGAATAAATTGCATTTCTAGTTGAGTTTATCCTAATTTTTTTATGGTCCAAATTCATTCTATAATTGAATCTTATTGAATCGATTAAACTTTTTTCTTAAATATTTATTATTACATTCCTCCCTTTTCTTTCAAATAACTTACTTCTAAATTAACAAAGAAAATTATAATTAATCAAAATTTTAAGCATGAAACTAGACCAATCTTAGTGAATTAATTGTTGCATTGTAAGGAGAATGCAACTTTCAAGCATATGATATTATCAACCAAAAATTCAAGATAAATGCAAATGCCCAAGTCCTCATATTCAACGATTTTAAGTAAAGATCTTAAACATTTAGCATTATTTTTTTAAAAAATAAATAATGTATTATTGTAATTATAATATATTGTTAATGTAGTGTATTTTAAAATTTTTGATATCATTTTAATTTAATAAAAGATTTTTTTTTTATCGTGAAGTGTCTTCTTGTTTTACTACTAAAACATTTTCCCCTGTTACTTACCCATGCATCAATATGGGTTCAAACAATATCATTACTACATTTATTTGATCAAACTAATTAAGTTGATTGATATATTCAAACTCATCATTGTGGGAAAGGGAGAATTGATTGCACTTATCATTGCAATGTACATATTCAAGTTCATCATTTTCAACAAATTGACTCATTTTATAAAATCTCATTACCTGAACTACAACTTTATACTTTTGCTTCAACTTGACTCATTTTATGTTACTTATTCAATAAAAAATATTTATACCCAACTAAAATTATTTGGGCACTATAGTTAATTATTAAAACTAAAAAAAAAAAGAAAATGAAGTTTATTTAAAACTTTTGAAGTGCATTTAACTATTCCCTTTAAACAAATATGAAAATTAATAAATGTTTTAATTAGTGTTAAATCTAGCACAAACCTACTAATTTTTATGATTATCTCCTAAAGCTAAATATGAATAAAGATTAAATTATACATATATGTGTGCGTGCGTGTGTGTATTGCAAATGTATTAATTTGCCAAATTTGGGAAGCTAACTTAATTTATTTTATTTTGGGAAAGAGTATCTCATTAGTCTAATATTATTATTAGATGTTTTTGTTAGAATCTTTTTATATTCTCTTGACAATTATATTACATAAGAAAATATGATCGTCATTATAAAGATATAATCAAATCATAATTAACACTTAGTACATACATATCCTCTATACTTGATATGATTGGTTAGTTACACATCATATTATTAATTTTTAATTTTAATAATATATTTGACACATTGGTGTTGATCTAAAATGGTTAAAGTGAAAGTAGAGGGAACAAACTAACTAGCAATCATACTGTCTACTTTCACACATGGAGTTTTCCTCTTTCATTTTTGTTAATATGTATGCCATGTCAAAATGCAAATATCTCACTTATCATATTCCTCTCATATATTTGTAAATTATGGTCAAATAGATACGAGAAAAAAATCAAGTTAAAGTAACTAAAATAAAAGTAGAGGGGAGCAAACTGATAAATCATTTTAACTGCAGGAGGTTGAGTATTAAGCCTTATAGTTACATATAAATAAATAAAATAGTTATGGCAAGCAATCTAGCTTAATATATCCTTGATACTATATTTATTGAATTTCTTATTCTATAAGATTCATGGTTATTTCCTATCCTACTTACTGTATAAATATTAGCTAAATTGAGATTTATTAACCACAAATATATAGTAAAAAATATACTTATTTATTAAATCAAGAAAATAAATTCTAGTAGTGATACAGATGATTATTTGTATAGTCATGCATATGCTTGTGTAAATTTCTATTCTTCAAACTTTGAGAAGAAATTCCAATATAACAGTGCATGATCATTCATATGGACATGTATATATTTGTGTCCTTAAAATTGTGAAAGGCAATTTCAGTAGAGACATGTAAGACCATTCATATGGATATGCATTTGCCTATGCATATTTCTATTTTTCAAAACTTTAAAAATAATTGAAGCAGTGATGTGCATTCATGCATTTACTTATGCATATTTCTACCTTCTTATTCCTTCACAAAGTAGGGTTTATGGGTGGAAATCAGTAGAGAGTTATCGAATACATCTGAAACTTAGTTATAAAAGATTGCTTATAAGAGTGAAATGAAATCAATCCATTAAATGATAAAACTGAAATGTGAAAAGAACGTGAGGAAAAGTATAAATAAATGTAATTGGATATGTGAAAGAAGTGTAAAGATAGAGAAAAGATAAAAGACAAGTACAAGTGATTAGTGGATCTAACATCTTCATGATGAAATAAGATAATTTCTGAAGTAAAGTGAAAAAAATGATAGATTTATAAATCAGTAATGATTGTACATAATGTGAATAGCAAGTTAACGAAACTAAAGAGGTATATACAAATGAATTGAGTAATGAAAGTAAGAATGTGGGATTTACATATTGTGTATTTATACGTGATAGTAACATTATTTGGTGATTAAAGCCAAGGTATAGATTATATATATAGAAGTGTTAAAGAGTTACTTAATACTAATTGATTGCAAATGGAAAGAAAGGAATTGATAATTTAAAACGAAAAGAATGTAGTGAGATGTGAAGGTAGTGAACCCTTCTAGTGAAATGATGTATGGTAGAAAAAGTTAGCAATATATACATATATGTGTGTGTGTGAATGTGTGTATGAGACATAGAGAATAAAGTATAAATGTACATGTACTCTTAAAGTGAAAGAATAGTGATAAATTCTTAATATGTTAAGAAAAGAAATAAACAAGTAAAGTGTGGAAATCTTTGTAGATTTCATTATTTCAGTGGACACATGGAAATGATTTGAAAAGATAAAGATTGATGAATAAATAAAATCAATCGAACTAATCGAAAACAAGTATAATGTGTATATGTGTTGTGTTTGAAATGATTGTTTATATAGTGTACGCTTACAGTAAGAAACAAACATTGCAAAGAGAAAGTGTTATATTCCATTCAAAGAGAAAGTGTTATATTTCAAAGTATTATAATTGACAATACTTTATATCATTGAAATAAATGATACTGATGTTAAATCTAGTTTCCGGATTAGCTAAAGGGTAAATATTCAAAGTGATAGTGGGCATTTTATGCCATAGAGGACACTTATATCCCATATTGACAGTGGGCACTTTGTGCCATAGAGAACATTTATGTTCCATATCGAAAGTGGGCATTTTGTGCCATAGAGGACATTTTTTTTATATATGTCCCAGTGATATAGGCAGCTATGCCATTAGTGGACGCTTTGCGTCATTGTGGACCTTTGGTTCTGATAACTCATAAATCCAACATGTTCTTGTTCCTAATTTTATGCTGAAATTGTCATTATTTGTGCTTAAAATAGAGTTTTTATTTGGTTTATTATTTTTATGCTAGGAAATGTTGGATTTGGTGAAAAGGAAGCAAATAGGAGCATAATGGAAGAGTTTTGGATCGAGGATGCAACTGCTGGAATTTCAGAGTGGAAAATCAAGACTTCCAGGCCTTACTCTTAGGCAAGACTAAGTGCAAAGGAGCTATTGAAGGACAGCATTTAATTGTACAGCTGGCCCACACATTTTAATCACGTTTTATACTTATTTTGGAGCGGAGGAAGATGTAAAAAACACTGTGTTTTGGGTCTTTATGTGATATATTTAGTTTGGCCCCACTTTGGGGGATATATAAGTTAAAAATTAGGTTTTGAGAAGACACTTTGGGCCACCCTAGAGAGGATTAAGAATTTCAACATACGTTTAAGGATTTTACGATGTTTTCCACAGTAGCCATGCGTGGCTAATCATCTTGTTCAGTTAAGGCTTAATCCAAGGTAGAAGTTTGATCATGATTGTGAGATTGAATTAAACTTAATAGAATTCTTTGATTTACATTGCATTTATATTCTTTCTGTGGTTTATTGGGAAAATATATCCCTTAGTGAAATTCTATTGAATGATTTAACAGGGCCCGTTATTTGTTTGATAGCAATTTCCATGACTATTCAATTGAATCAAATCCGTAATTGTTTGATTAGATTGATGTAGTAGTGATTGGTATAATTTAATTGGGTAGAACCTTTTAGGTTATATTAAGAAAGAATATAATCTGATTTAAATGGATGCTCGTATTTTCTGTTAATTAGGGCAAGGTCTTACTAGATTTTAAGGCTGTTAACGGTTAAATCCTTCATCGTACTTAGGGTTGCTAGTTAATTATGGGTTGTTATTAGATCGTATCTTAGCAACCTATTAATACGGTAGGATTGATTGGGTCGATGTTCTTCCTGACTATAACTTGTCTGTAATCTGAATTAAAGGATTATTCTTAAATCAATGATCAATCAGTTTAAACTTCGAACCGCGGTATGCCTTGACTGAATTCGCTCTCCATCGTTTCAGGTTTTATATTTAATTTTGTTGCTTTTGCTTTTAATTTTAATTAATCTCGTTCCAATTTTAAATACCCCGTTTCAATTTTTAGTTTTATTTTTGGTTCTGGTTAACTTTCAGCAAGCTAGTCCCTAGGGTTCGATCCTTCTCACCCTATTTACAAGTTTTCTTTTGTAGGAAGAGCAGGTTTATTATTTTTGGTGGATTCGACACCATCAAATTTTGGCGCCGTTGCCGGGGACTAGTTAACTTTATTGTTTGTTGTCTTTTTGGATGACCAGGTCTGAAAATTTGCCTATAGAATTTGATCCAGAGATAGAAAAGATAGCCAGTGCATTAAAGAAGAAAACTAAGGAACGAAGGTGGGCAGAAGCAACTTCCACATCTGATTTGGAAGGAGCAGCTGCTGATTTGGTTGATAATCCCACAGAAATTGAAGAAGGAAGTCTAGTGCAAGAAGATTCCTCAACAGATTCTGATAGAGAAGAAGTGATGGCTGATAACCGCACAGTTAGAGAGCTACAGGCTGCCCCTGTAGAGCAGCAGCCTATGTGCATCACTTATCCGAATTTGGAGGTGCCTTTTGAGCTGAAATCGGGTTTGATTCATTAGCTATCTACCTTCCATGGAATGAAGACCGAGAACCCACACAACTTTTTGAAAGAAGTCCATGGAGTTTGCTCTAGTATGAAGCCTCAAGGGGTGACGGAAGAGCAAATTAAGTTGAGAGCATTTCCGTTTTCACTTAAAGACGCTGCTAAAGAATGGTTGCTTAACCTACCACCGAGTTCTATAACAACATGGCCCGAAATGGCTCGTGTATTTTTGGAGAAGTATTTCCCTGCTTCTAGGGCTGCCATTATTCGAAGGGAAAAATGTGGTATTAAGCAACGAGTTGGAGAGAGCCTTTATGATTACTGAGAGAGATTCAAGAGGTTATGTGCAGCTTGCCCACAATATGGGATGTCAGATCAGTCTTTGATCCAGTACTTTTATGAAGGAATGATAGATATGGAGAGGAAAATGGTTGATGCTGCAAGTGGGGGAGCAATTGTGAATAAAACTCCAGCCCAAGCTAGAGAGATCATAACTACTATGGCAGCAAATTCACAGCAATTCGGGCAAACTTAAGTTAATGTTTTTGCTGCAATTTTTAGCAATTCGGGCAGAATTTTTGCTTAAATTTTTAATGTTTTTGGTTCAATTTTTGGGACTGATTTATGTGATTGAGCAGCTGAAATTTTGATGTTATATTGCTGAAATTTTGAGCTTGCTATTGATTAATAGCTGCTGCCATGTTGCTTGTTTGATTGTTATCCTTTATAGTTCCTTATTGTCAAGTTTTACCCTTTTTAATTATGGCATTTGATGATATTTTTGTGTGATTCTGCTGCTGCCATATGCTTAATTTCTGGTATGAGACTTGACTTTTGAAAAGGTATTTTGAATTAGGAAGTTAGACGCTTATCCCATGATATTTTGAGTAAAATTTTTGCAATTTTGATGTGTTAAACTGATTTTGGGATTACTCATTGGGCTGTTTATATTTTTAAACATGATTTTGAACTCTTAGGAAGTCTAGAGAGGAGAACTTTGCTATTGTTACTTGGTTTGACCGTTGTGAAAATCTTGGACGATAAGACTTAGCGAGCGGAAACCATAACCTGAGATTGACCGTCATTGCACTCATGAGTCTTAATTTAAATTGTTTACACTTTGAATTCTCAAAATGGTTTTCAAAACTTAGTTTCTTTGGATAGGTGTTTTTGAGAGCAATTTCCAAAGCCAAAAAAATTAGGATAGCTTCCGAACACTAGAACTTTCTTCTACGTTCCCTTGAGGCGAAATCCTAGGCGAGTCTCGACTTTGGAAATGATTTGGGCATTCTCTTGGCCGATTCATTAATCCTTTTATGTTTTTCCCACCTTTGCGTTACCGTTCTTTCACCCCCTTCTAGCCTACGAAGTATGCTAAACGCGTACTTAAAATTTTTTTTCATAACCCACAATATAACCATATAAATTAAAAAGCCTTCGCTTACCTCCCTTTTTGCGAGAAAATAGTCTTTTCAATTATTTGTTGAGCACATACATATGTTAATAATTTGGGATTGACACAATTGCATTTTGTTTAGTTTTGGAATAAATTATCTCTTCAACCCATGTTTCTATGTATATTTTTCTTGGGTTCAATTATTGTTGTAAATAGATTTTAGGGTGTTCTTTATGAAAAAAAAAAGAAGAAAAAATATTCAGAAAAAAAAATAGAAAAAAAAACAGCAAAGAAAAAAAAATGAAAAAGAAAAAGAAAAGAAAAAAAAAGAGTAGTTTGTATATAGAATTTTGTAAGCCATTGTTATTGTTCTTTTTCAATGCAATTATACTCATTTGGGCATTCAGGATAGATAATTGTGCGTTGCTCTATTGAGGTTACTTGTTAAAAGACTTATTTTCTCGTATTTCTTATCCTTACATTATCCATATCTTTTGTAACCTTCACCCTAGCCTAACCCGAGTAAAAGACCTATTGATCCTTTGTTGAGATTTGTCCTACATTAGTGGATAGGGAATTTGGATGAGAGCTTATGGTTGTTCATTATTTGGTTTTCTTGAAGCTATGAAAATGTGTTTTATATGCTTTGTTAATTGCTCAATAAAATGCCTATCGATTCAAACTTCGTATGTGTGCGTGTGTGTTTTAAGAATTCTTAGTGTAACCTTTTTCGATTGAGTTCATGATGATGGAATGATACTGACGGTTTGGTATCCAATTGCGAGATTGAGTTGTTTGCGGTTTTTGCATATGTTGGATTGATTTTCATGGTGAAGTTGTGGTCTCCTATATGGATTGATTTTGAGCTTTGAATCATGCTTGAGGACAAGCATGGGATAAGTGTGGGGAAATTTGATAACTCGTAAATCCAACATGTTCTTGTTCCTAATTTTATGCTGAAATTGTCATTATTTGTGCTTAAAATAGAGTTTTTATTTGGTTTATTATTTTTATGGTAGGAAATGTTGGATTTGGTGAAAAGGAAGCAAATAGGAGCATAATGGAAGAGTTTTGGAGCGAGGATGCAACTGCTGAAATTTCAGAGTGGAAAATCAAGACTGCCAGGCTTTACTCTTGGGCAAGACTAAGTGCAAAGGAGCTGTTAACGGGCAGCATTTAATTGTATAGCTGGCCCACACGTTTTAATCACGTTTTATACTTATTTTGGAGCGGAGGAAGATTTAAAAAACACTGTGTTTTGGGTCTTTATGTGATATATTTAGTTTGGCCCCACTTTGGGGGATATATAAGTTAAAAATTAGGTTTTGAGAAGACACTTTGGGCCACCCTAGAGAGGATTACGAATTTCAGCATACGTTTAAGGATTTTACGATGTTTTCCACAGTAGCCATGCGTGGCTAATCATCTTGTTCAGTTAAGGCTTAATCCAAGGTAGAAGTTTGATCATGATTGTGAGATTGAATTGAACTTAATAGAATTCTTTGATTTACATTGCATTTATATTCTTTCTGTGGTTTATTGGGAAAATATATCCCTTAGTGAAATTCTATTGAATGATTTAACAGGGCTCGTTATTTGTTTGATAGCAATTTCCATGACTATTCAATTGAATCAAATCCGTAATTGTTTGATTAGATTGATGTAGTAGTGATTGGTATAATTTAATTGGGTAGAACCTTTTAGGTTATATTAAGAAAGAATATAATCTGATTTAAATGGATGCTCGTAGTTTCTGTTAATTAGGGCAAGGTCTTACTAGATTTTAAGGCTGTTAACGGTTAAATCCTTCGTCATACTTAGGGTTGCTAGTTAATTAGGGGTTGTTATTAGATCGTATCTTAGCAACCTATTAATACGGTAGGATTGGTTGGGTCGATGTTCTTCCTGACTATAACTTGTCTGTAATCTGAATTAAAGGATTATTCTTGAATCAGTGATCAATCAGTTTAAACTTCGAATCGCGGTATGCCTTGACTGAATTCGCTCTCCATCGTTTCAGGTATTATATTTAATTTTGTTGCTTTTGCTTTTAATTTTAATTAATCTCGTTCCAATTTTAAATACCCTGTTTCAATTTTTAGTTTTATTTTTGGTTCTGGTTAACTTTCAGCAAGCTAGTCCCTAGGGTTCGACCCTTCTCACCAAACTACTCTTTTTTTTTCAGCAATCACAAAATTAATTTTAATTTTAAAACAAAAATTCAGTTCAGTACTAACCTAAAGAGAATTAAAATTACTTATTTGGCATCTCAAAGCTATAAATCATCAGCATCTTGGACTTAACATCTCATCATTCTTACTAAAACTCAATCTGAATTTTCTGCTCAACACTCAACATTCAATTCAAAATCAAATTTAAGGCATACCAACAACACTCAATCAATCAACCAATTTGCAATATAATCACAGAAGAGTGAATATTAGAACAGAATTTGAAGCTCCTTCAATTGCAAATAGTTACAGTTCAAAAGCGCATCGAGCGACATAATCAATCAAAATTAGAAATGCAACTGAACTGCTCACTATAGTAATTTTGCTCAGCACCAATCTAAAGAAATTCAAAATTACTAAAGTTCATTCTCTGCTCACCATTCAATATTTTGAGTAAAATTGAGAACATACCAACAACACTCAATATTCAATCAATTTCTCAAGTTTAGAGCACACCAACTACTCTCAATCAAAATTCAGAATTGAAGTATACCATCAACATCCAAGCAACACTTAAATTTACTGCACATATCCGAATTTTAAGGAGAAATGTACTGACCTGAAGCAAGAATTTATCAATTACGAACCTCAATTTGAAATGAGAGGGTCCGAATCGAAATCCCCAAAAGTGAAGTACGGCCGAAATAATGGAGACCGGCGAAGCTGAAAATGGAGATTGGGGCAGCAGCTTGTCGTACGGTGCAAGTTGGGGTTCTGAAAACGAAGAAAATAGAGGTAGATAAAACAGCTGGATGGGAACTAATTGGGTGAAGATGAGCTGCGATTCTGTTGATGACTCGCTGATATGGAGGTACGATTTGGGTGGTGGAGGTGGTAACCACGAACTGAGTTCAGATCGGTGGTGAATGGTTTCAGATGGTGAACAGACCAAATCGCAACCCACGATTTCTGAAGAAAAGGGAAAATCGACTTCAGATGGTCTGGCCGACGGTGATGAATGCTGAATGAGTTCCTGGTGGTGGGTTGAGAAGTTACGATTTTGAGAGTAAGAATCCCGATTTCCTTATCTGAGGGTGACGACGACTTGGGTTGAGGCGGCGGTGGCTGATCGGCAAAGGGAACACGGTGGCTGGAGGCGCAGCACCTAATGGAGATGGGAAGTGGCTATGTCGTGCGAGAGAGGGAGAGAGGAGGGTGATAATTTGTCCCTTTTTTTTCCTTTTACTGTAAAATAAAACCCTTTAACTAAACATTAGTATAGTAAAAAAAAAACAAAACGGTCAGCACCATATAAGCATACCATACAGTAAAAATATTTAAAAACAAAAAACTTTTATTGCCTATAACTCATACACCTCAACCTTACTCTCAAAATGTCAGGCACTTTTGAACCTCAACCTTACTCTCAAAATTCCAAAATATCCGTAGGATGAAGATGACACTGTTCAAAATACTTTATTTATTATTTTTTTTTTTGAAAAATAAAAACAAGTGCAGAAAATTCAAATAAAAAGAAAACACAAAATTTATTAGGCTTGGGTTGCCTCCCAGAAAGCGCCCTCATTTAACGTCTTAGGCTAGACGTTCCCGAATTTTCAACCGAATTTCGTCGGGCTTCCAAAGGCGACATTCTTCGCCCATCCAAAATTATCTTTGTACTCATTTAGCACTCGAATCATCTTTTTTTCTTGCTCATTGCTTAGCTTTTTAGAGACTATCAATGCAATTGAATCTCCATCATCTAAGAACACATATTTTAAGCGATTCGGCAATCGCCTCAAACCCAATTTCATTGCCTTCTTCTCATTCTCAACTTGCAACTTCTCATCAAACAAAACTTTTTCTTTAAACTTATTCAACCTTTCAATATCAGAATTATTGCAAGAAACCACATTTAACTCACTTTTATCATTCAATTGAGAAGAGTTTTCAATACTAGACTCAACATTAGATATAGCATTCACATTTGACACAACACTAACATCCTTAACTTCACTATACATATTAAATTTGACAACTTCACCGTCCAGCTCCATGGTAAGAATACCATAAAAAACATCAATTTTAGTCCTAGTTGTCCTAAGAAATGGTCTCCCTAAAATGATTTCAGAAGAATTTGAGGATTTAGGATCCTTCATATCAACCACATAGAAATCAGCAGGAAAAATTAAATCATTAACTTTCACTAACACATCCTCTAGCACCCCTTCCGGGTAGATTACGGACTTATCCGCCAATTCAATGCAAATGCTAGTTTTCTTTAAAGCACCTATATTCAAAGAAGAGAAAATAGACAATGGCATAACATTAATTGAAGCGCCTAAATCACACATAGCTTTCTTAATTTGCACATTGTCTATTCTACAAGGGATAGAAAACATACCTTCATCCTTGCATTTTGGGGGAAGTTTTCTTTGCAAAATAGCGGAGACATTCTCCCCCACACTTACCTTTTCAAACTCAGCTTGTCTCTTCTTACTTACACAAAATTCCTTCAAAATCTTTGCATATCGAGGTATTTGCTTAATTAAATCAAGCAAAGGAATATTTACCTCAACCTTGCGAAAGATGTCAAGGATATCTTTCTCTTCTTTCTCCCTCTTGCATTGCCTCAACCTTTCGAGAAAGGGAGGCGGTATAACAAACATCTCGGGCTGCCGCTTTTCAACTTGCTTGGGAATGTACTTTTGCTGAATTTCTACCTCTTTTTCAGCTTCTTTCTTCGACCTACTGCTGTCTTTCTTCGAGGCTGTTGTATTTAGCTCTTTTCCACTACGTAAAGTGATGGCACTTACGTTCTCTCTTGGGTTTACAACTGTTTGAGAGGGTAAATTTCCTTGATTCTCCAACCTGCTCACGGAAGAGGCAAGTTAGCTAACTTGGGTCTCCAAGTTTTGCAAGCTCCTCTTTGTTTCTTGTTGTAAGGCATTCATGTTGGTGGTAATCCCGCTCAATTCCCTCCTAGTTTCTTGCTGAAATGTGGCCGTACTAGTGGCAAGAGCTTTAACAATGTCTTCCAAAGACATACTTGAGTTGGAAGCTTGTTGAGGAGGCAGTCTAGCTTGCTGGAAATTCTGCCTATTCCCATAGCCATAATTTTGCTGATTTCTCCATCCTTCATTAGATGAATTAGGGAATGGCCTTCGGGGCTGCCCGGAAAATTCACCCATTGCATTGACTTGTTCCTGATCATCTTGTATTTGATAACACAAGTCTGTCGGGTGATCAGGCAAATTGCACAATCCACACACATTTGCACGAGCATTGAATCCTGCAGTAAAGGTTTTAAACATAGATGTTAGTTCATTAAGTCTATCATCTACAGAAGAATTATTTACCTGGTAGACTTTCCTTGAAGGCTCTTCAGTTTGCCCGAATTGCTGTGAATTTGCTGCCATAGTAGTTATGATCTCTCTAGCTTGGGCTGGAGTTTTATTCACAATTGCTCCCCCACTTGCAGAATCAACCATTTTCCTCTCCATATCTATCATTCCTTCATAAAAGTACTGGATCAAAGACTGATCTGACATCCCGTGTTGTGGGCAAGCTGCACATAACCTCTTGAATCTCTCCCAATAATCATAAAGGCTCTCTCCAACTCTTTGCTTAATACCACATATTTCCCTTCAAATAATGGCAGCCCTAGAAGCGGGGAAATACTTCTCCAAAAATACACGAGCCATTTCGGGCCATGTTGTTATAGAACCCGGTGGTAGGTTAAGCAACCATTCTTTAGCAGCGTCTTTAAGTGAAAACGGAAATGCTCTCAACTTAATTTGCTCTTCCGTCACCCCTTGAGGCTTCATACTAGAGCAAACTCCATGGAATTCTTTCAAAAAGTTGTGTGGGTTCTCGGTCTTCATTCCATGGAAGGTAGGTAGCTGATGAATCAAACCCGATTTCAGCTCAAAAGGCACCTCCAAATTCGGATAAGTGATGCATATAGGCTGCTGCTCTACAGGGGCAGCCTGTAGCTCTCTAACTGTGGGGTTATCAGCCATCACTTCTTCTCTATCAGAATCTGTTGAGGAATCTTCTTGCACTAGACTTCCTTCTTCAATTTCTGTGGGATTATCAACCAAATCAGCATCTGCTCCTTCCAAATCAGATGTGGAAGTTGCTTCTGCCCACCTTCATTCCTTAGTTTTCTTCTTTAATGCACGGGCTGTCTTTTCTATCTCTGGATCAAATTCTATAGGCAAATTTTCAGACCTGGTCATCCAAAAAGACAACAAACAATAAAGTTAACTAGTCCCCGGCAACGGCGCCAAAATTTGATGGGTGTCGAATCCACCAAAAATAATAAACCTGCTCTTCCTACAAAAGAAAACTTGTAAATAGGGTGAGAAGGGTCGAACCCTAGGGACTAGCTTGCTGAAAGTTAACCAGAACCAAAAATAAAACTAAAAATTGAAATGGGGTATTTAAAATTGGAACGAGATTAATTAAAATTAAAAGCAAAAGCAACAAAATTAAATATAAAACCTGAAACGATGGAGAGCGAATTTAGTCAAGGCATACCGCGGTTCGAAGTTTAAACTGATTGATCATTGATTTAAGAATAATCCTTTAATTCAGATTACAGACAAGTTATAGTCAGGAAGAAAATCGACCCAACCAATCCTACCGTATTAATAGGTTGCTAAGATACGATCTAATAACAACCCCTAATTAACTAGCAACCCTAAGTACGACGAAGGATTTAACCGTTAACAGCCTTAAAATCTAGTAAGACCTTTCCCTAATTAACAGAAACTACGAGCATCCATTTAAATCAGATTATATTCTTTCTTAATATAACCTAAAAGGTTCTACCCAATTAAATTATACCAATCACTATTACATCAATCTAATCAAACAATTACGGATTTGATTCAATTGAATAGTCATGGAAATTGCTATCAAACAAATAACGGGCCCTGTTAAATCATTCAATAGAATTTCACTAAGGGATATATTTTCCCAATAAACCACAGAAAGAATATAAATGCAATGTAAATCAAAGAATTCTATTAAGTTCAATTCAATCTCACAATCATGATCAAACTTCTACCTTGGATTAAGCCTTAACTGAACAAGATGATTAGCCACGCATGGCTACTGTGGAAAACATCGTAAAATCCTTAAACGTATGCTGAAATTCGTAATCCTCTCTAGGGTGGCCCAAAGTGTCTTCTCAAAACCTAATTTTTAACTTATATATCCCCCAAAGTGGGGCCAAACTAAATATATCACATGAAGACCCAAAAACATAGTGTTTTTTACATCTTCCTCCGCTCCAAAATAAGTATAAAACGTGATTAAAACGTGTGGGTCAGCTGTACAATTAAATGCTGCCCGTCAACAGCTCCTTTGCACTTAGTCTTGCCCAAGAGTAAGGCCTGGCAGTCTTGATTTTCCTCTCTGAAATTCCAGCAGTTGCATCCTCGCTCCAAAACTCTTCCATTATGCTCCTATTTTCTTCCTTTTCACCAAATCCAACATTTCCTAGCATAAAAATAATAAACCAAATAAAAACTCTATTTTAAGCACAAATAATGACAATTTCAGCATAAAATTAGGAACAAGAACATGTTGGATTTACGAGTTATCAGGTTCTTTTCTCTCAGTGGTCACTCCGTGACATCATATACAGTGGGCATTCATGCCATAGTGGGCCTTTGGCCATATTGATACAGTGGGCATTTACTTGCCATCAATGACCTGCTATCCGGAACTAGGATTTAATGTTCAGTATATAAAAGAAAGAACGAGATATATATGTAACAGTGAAATGTAATGATACAAATTATATATAAAACAAAACTTCTAAAGAGAGTTAAAGGTAATTATTGAATGGAGTTTGAAAAGTGTAAGTGTGTAGAGCTGAATTTTCTACAGTTCTATAATATGCTTATTCTGAAAGTGTTACGTTGATTGAAATCAGATATAAATAAATGTTATGTAAGTTAAGAAAATCATTGATTGTATGTGAAATTTGAAATGACTTAAAAAGTAAATAGCTTAGTGCCATAGTATGTAAATTTCGAGGACGAAATTTCTTTAGTGGGGGAGAATTGTAATGGTCAAGATTTTAATCAGGGACATTTTAACAAATATTGAAAAATGCATAGTGTATAGTGACAAAAGTGTGATGGATAAATGCTACACGTAAAGAATAGTACATTGTGTAGCTTAAAACTTTACTTAAAAGAGTATTTTTACTGTTTTACGAGATTAAAACTCGATTTAAAATCAACGGTTAAGAATGAGGGTGCAACATAGTTATTATGAGCCTACCCTCACTAGATTAACAATATATATATATATGTGCATATGTGTGTGTGTGTGGAGAAGTTTCTGATTTCTTCTTCTCTCCGCGCCATCATCACCATCTTCACTTCTTTCTTCTTCCTTCTTTCCATGAGTTGAATCAAAACTTAAGATTAAGTTGGAAAAGCGGTGATTATCAACAAGGTATGTGCTTTTGATTTATATTTTATAAAAATATGAATTTTTAAGAGTTTAAATGATTTAATTGACTGATTGAGTTATGTAAATGAGAAGTGAAGGGTTTGATTATGTTTTTATCCATATGAAATGGTTAAAAGCTTAATTAAGTGAAGGTATTTAATATGAATTCTTTTTATGTCAAAATATTGAGTTTGATCAATTATTATCTTAGATCTTCAATATGTTTGTGTTTAATGAAGTTAAAAGTGCAGAATACATGATTTTTACTCCGAAATCAATCCCAAAATCAATGCCACGGCCATGGCAATTGAGTGCCACGACCGTGGGATTGAACGTGATGCTGTTTCTTCAAAAAAATTCGAGAGAACAGAAGAGTTTTAGATGCCACGACCGTGGTGTCTTCAAAATTATTTTACAGCTTCGTTTTGGATCCCACGGGCGTGGGGTTGAGATGCCACGGCCGTGGGGTACCTAAATAATGTTTTTGGCTTGTAATTTGTGATCTACGTGCCTAGTATGAGACTAATATGTGAATAATTGTATTGAGACTTCATGTGTATGTGTTAAATGCATGAAAAAGAGTGAGAAACTTGAGATAAGTGACAAATATATATATTATACTAAATATTGACAAGAGTAATAAATTAGTGAAATGATATAAACAAGTGAAATATAAACAAGTGCTTATATATACAAGTGAGTGATTACATAAACAAGTGTTAATCAATAACATGAGACTAATATGTGTATAGTCCATACTTTTGTGATAATGTATGAAAACGAGTGATAAACTTTAGATGCGTGACACACACATATATATATATATATATGCTACCAAATGTTGATAAGAGTATAGTATCAATGAAAGGAAATAAATAATGTAGTGTTCATCAAAATTAATGAATTGCCCAAATCATATTAAATTTATATCTAGCTTTGGATTGAATGGTTAACCAGAGAATGGATATCTACAGTGATAGTGGGCACCTCGTGCCTTTAGTGGACACATTGTGTCATTAGTGAAAGTGGGCATAATTGCCATTATAAATTTTTGAGATTGCTACACTAACATGTTATCAAAACCTATGATCTAAGTTTAGTATGTTTGGGCATGATTAATGAAAATATATGTGAACATGATAGTTGTGACTAATGAAAGAAATGTAAAATATTAATATAAGTCAATTACGTGAAATTGAAGTATTGTGTTCCAGTGAAAAAGGGATTGTAATATATATATTACTGCTTACATGTGAAAGTTCTAATGAACATAATGGAAATGTTATGCTCAATGTATTGAATTAATCAAATAATTGAAAGTGTATATAATGTTGTGAGATACAAAGTGCTCCAAAGTATATCAAATGATTGAAAGTGTATAACATGATGTGAGATACAAAGTGCTCTAAAGTATAGTACTAGATGTAAGTGCTGAAAAGTATAGATTGAATGAAATAATCCTATATGAGAACTTGAAAAGGAAGAGTTATTGAAAAACAAAATAAGTGTATTGTGAACAATGTTATCAAATAAGAAAACAAATCTTGAATAAACTGCTTCTCAATGAGACAAGAGGCAATACCGAAAGTATTGTATTATATGATAACTTTATACAGGGATAGCTCTTATTTTGTGTAAACAGCATGGTATATTGATTTGTTACTAAAATTAGTTCATATATGGAAATACTTCTTAAAACTAAGTGTTATTACTATATTTTCATAAGTATATTTCTTTAATATTAAGTGATAAAATATGTGTACACAAGCACCACTAAGCTTTGCTTAGCGTGTTAGAATTATTTTCTGACATGCAGGTATCAGGACATCGGAGCAAGTTAAGAACAGAGGAAGATCTTGTGTATATTGTATTCATAAGTGATAAATGTATATAGATACTTCAGTTTGGCGATTTGAGAGACTGTATAAATGTGTAAACATAAAAGGATATATGTATTTAGAGAATGAAGTTTGAGAATATTAGCGAATGATTATCATGAAAGAAATGTATTGTTAATTTATCTGATTTTTAATTTCTATTCGGATTATTGGAGATATTGGAAATTGGTTTAAACATTGGACCTATAAGTGTTGTGATATGCCGATTGTATTATTATTTGAAAATTTTTAATTATAAAGAGAGTTTTCTCTGAATTGTTTGGAGCGCGAACAGTGTATCGATTAACATTCTCTGATAGTTTTTATATAAGAATTGTCAGAGTATGTTACAATATTCTTCACTTTATTCGGCATTGGCAATTAAAAAATAAATGTCTAGGTATGTATTTTGATCTTCAAAAATAATAAATAATCAAGGCACTGAAATGTTAATACCCCATATGAAAATATTATTGAATAAAATTACGAATAATCATATTATTAGAAAATTAAACTTTAAAGAAATATATATAGCAAAAAATAGGTTCTTGAAGAGAAAGAAATTAATAGATATTTTTCTTTGATTTATGAATGAATATTTCTTTTCAAGGACACAATGATGGGAAATAACTCAAATTTACGAGATTGAATATGCAATTTTTATTGTACTTTACCACTAAGAGGTGGCCTTTGTGTTGTATCATTTTATATTCTAGTCATTTTGAATGTCAATCATTTTCACAGCGTAAAATTAATTATTTTGAATTATGCGGTAAATTTTTTAAAATAATTTTAGATCAGAAGATGGATTTTATAGATTTAAATAAGTTGAGTAGGGCTGTATTTATTTTTATTAATTTGATCAAAAATAAATTTTTGATCATTAAAATAGTATAATTAATTTTTATCAATTTATTTCGAACCAAGGAAGTTAGGTTTTGAGTAAGGTCAAATGAATTTACTTGAAATGGACTTGGGATCATTTAGATTTGAGTTATATATTAGGATTTCATATGTATTCACATGGTTTGTATGTGGTATTTAGATGGACAGATTCTCATTGAGTTACGAATCCAATTAATTTATGCCATCTCTGATGAGAATCAAATAAAGCAAATGATATGTTATCAGATGCAAACTAAACAGAGAAAAGTGAATTTGTCGTTTCTTTATAGTAGCAACAAAAAGCAGTAAAATCAAGAGTCCGTAATTAGTTAGGAATGAATTTACGCCATGCATATTAATTATGGTTGATATCCTAATCAATATTTATTAAATAAATTTTGAATGCATAATTCAATATTAATATTAAAGTTAACAAAGATTTGATATAATGTTAGCTGAAAAGTGATTATGCCAATAAAATTATCAGCTAATGATAAGCACATATATATTTTCAGTGTTAAATTTAAGTTCAAATATCTTTTTCTCAATATTAAAAAAATAATTAGTTCAATTTTGAAAATAAAAATTGGATTAATAAATATTAGCAAAATTTCAAGAATAAATTGCATTTCTAGTTGAGTTTATCCTAATTTTTTTATGGTCCAAATTCATTCTATAATTGAATCTTATTGAATCGATTAAACTTTTTTCTTAAATATTTATTATTACATTCCTCCACTTTCTTTCAAATAACTTACTTCTAAATTAACAAAGAAAATTATAATTAATCAAAATTTTAAGCATGAAACTAGACCAATCTTAGTGAATTAATTGTTGCATTGTAAGGAGCAGAGCCGGTGAAGGCCCTGTGCAAAGTGGGCTACTGCACAGGGCCCCCAGCTTGCACAGGGCCTCAATTTTTTTTTTTAATAGTAGGTTTTATGCCTACTATTAGTAGGTTTTAATAGTAGGTTTTAAAATTTTTTTTTTTAGGAATAGGGTCTAATTTATTCTGTTTTTCTCTAAGAACAGGGCCCCTTAAATATTTAAGACGGCCCTCGTAAGGAGAATGCAAATTTCAAGCATATGATATTATCAACCAAAAATTCAAGATAAATGCAAATGCCCAAGTCCTCATATTCAACGATTTTAAGTAAAGATCTTAAACATTTAGCATTATTTTTTTAAAAAATAAATAATGTATTATTGTAATTATAATATATTGTTAATGTAGTGTTTTTTAAAATTTTTGATATCATTGTAATTTAATAAAAGATTTTTTTTTATCGTGAAGTGTCTTCTTGTTTTACTACTAAAACATTTTCCCCTGTTACTTACCCATGCATCAATATGGGTTCAAACAATATCATTACTACATTTATTTGATCAAACTAATTAAGTTGATTGATATATTCAAACTCATCATTGTGGGAATGGGAGAATTGATTGCACTTATCATTGCAATGTACATATTCAAGTTCATCTTTTTCAACAAATTGACTCATTTTATAAAATCTCATTACCTGAACTACAACTTTATACTTTTGCTTCAACTTGACTCATTTTATGTTACTTATTCAATAAAAAATATTTATACCCAACTAAAATTATTTGGGTACTATAGTTAATTATTAAAACTAAAAAAAAAGAAAATGAAGTTTATTTAAAACTTTTGAAGTGCATTTAACTATTCCCTTTAAACAAATATGAAAATTAATAAATGTTTTAATCAGTGTTAAATCTAGCACAAACCTACTAATTTTTATGATTATCTCCTAAAGCTAAATATGAATAAAGATTAAATTATACATATATGTGTGCGTGCGTGTGTGTATTGCAAATGTATTAATTTGCCAAATTTGGGAAGCTAACTTATTTTATTTTATTTTGGGAAAGAGTATCTCATTAGTCTAATATTATTATTAGATGTTTTTGTTAGAATCTTTTTATATTCTCTTGACAATTATATTACATAAGAAAATATGATCGTCATTATAAAGTTATAATCAAATCATAATTAACACTTAGTACATACATATCCTCTATACTTGATATGATTGGTTAGTTACACATCATATTATTAATTTTTAATTTTAATAATATATTTGACACATTGGTGTTAATCTAAAATGGTTAAAGTGAAAGTAGAGGGAACAAACTAACTAGCAATCATACTGTCTACTTTCACACATGGAGTTTTCCTCTTTCATTTTTGTTAATATGTATGCCATGTCAAAATGCAAATATCTCACTTATCATATTCCTCTCATATATTTGTAAATTATGGTCAAATAGATACGAGAAAAAAATCAAGTTAAAGTAACTAAAATAAAAGTAGAGGGGAGCAAACTGATAAATCATTTTAACTGCAGGAGGTTGAGTATTAAGCCGTATAGTTACATATAAATAAAAAAAATAGTTATGGCAAGCAATCTAGCTTAATATATCCTTGATACTATATTTATTGAATTTCTTATTCTATAAGATTCATGGTTATTTCCTATCCTACTTACTGTATAAATATTAGCTAAATTGAGATTTATTAACCACAAATATATAGTAAAAATATACTTATTTATTAAATCAAGAAAAGAAATTCTAGTAGTGATACGGATGATTATTTGTATAGTCATGCATATGCTTGTGTAAATTTCTATTCTTCAAACTTTGAGAAGAAATTCCAATATAGAGTTGCATGAGCATTCATATGGACATGTATATATTTGTATCCTTAAAATTGTGAAAGGCAATTTCAGTAGAGACATGTAAGACCATTCATATGGATATGCATTTGCCTATGCATATTTCTATTTTTCAAAACTTTAAAAATAATTGAAGCAGTGATGTGCATTCATGCATTTACTTATGCATATTTCTACCTTCTTATTCCTTCACAAAGTAGGGTTTATGGGTGGAAATCAGTAGAGTGTTATTGAATACATCTGAAACTTAGTTATAAAAGATTGCTTATAAGAGTGAAATGAAATCAATCCATTAAATGATAAAACTGAAATGTGAAAAGAACGTGAGGAAAAGTATAAATAAATGTAATTGGATATGTGAAAGAAGTGTAAAGATAGAGAAAAGATAAAAGACAAATACAAGTGATTAGTGGATCTAACATCTTCATGATGAAATAAGATAATTTCTCAAGTAAAGTGAAAAACATGATAGATTGATAAATCAGTAATGATTGTACATAATGTGAATAGCAAGTTAACGAAACTAAAGAGGTATATACAAATGGATTGAGTAATGAAAGTAAGAATGTGGGATTTACATATTGTGTATTTATACGTGATAGTAACATTATTTGGTGATTAAAGCCAAGGTATAGATTATATATATAGAAGTGTTAAAGAGTTACTTAATACTAATTGATTGCAAATGGAAAGAAAGGAATTGATAATGTAAAACGAAAAGAATGTAGTGAGATGTGAAGGTAGTGAACCCTTCTAGTGAAATGATGTATGGTAGAAAAAGTTAGCAATATATACATATATGTGTGTGTGTGAATGTGTGTATTAGACATAGAGAATAAAGTATAAATGTACATGTACTCTTAAAGTGAAAGAATAGTGATAAATTCTTAATATGTTAAGAAAAGAATTAAGCAAGTAAAGTGTGGAAATCTTTGTAGATTTCATTATTTCAGTGGACACATGGAAATGATTTGAAAAGATAAAGATTGATGAATAAATAAAATCAATCGAACTAATCGAAAACAAGTATAATGTGTATATGTGTTGTGTTTGAAATGATTGTTTATATAGTGTACGCTTACAGTAAGAAACAAACATTGCAAAGAGAAAGTGTTATATTCCATTCAAAGAGAAAGTGTTATATTTCAAAGTATTATAATTGACAATACTTTATATCATTGAAATAAATGATACTGATGTTAAATCTAGTTTCCGGATTAGCTAAAGGGTAAATATTCAAAGTGATAGTAGGCATTTTATGCCATAGAGGACACTTATATCCCATATTGACAGTGGGCACTTTGTACCATAGAGAACATTTATGTTCCATATCGAAAGTGGGCATTTTGTGCCATAGAGGACATTTTTTTTATATATGTCCCAGTGATATAGGCAGCTATGCCATCAGTGGACGCTTTGCGTCATTGTGGACCTTTGGTTCTGATAACTCGTAAATCCAACATGTTCTTGTTCCTAATTTTATGCTGAAATTGTCATTATTTGTGCTTAAAATAGAGTTTTTATTTGGTTTATTATTTTTATGCTAGGAAATGTTGGATTTGGTGAAAAGGAAGCAAATGGGAGCATAATGGAAGAGTTTTGGAGCAAGGATGCAACTGCTGGAATTTCAGAGTGGAAAATCAAGACTGCCAGGCCTTACTCTTGGGCAAGACTAAGTGCAAAGGAGCTGTTGACGGGCATCATTTAATTGTACAGCTGGCCCACACGTTTTAATCACGTTTTATACTTATTTTGGAGCGGAGGAAGATGTAAAAAACACTGTGTTTTGGATCTTTATGTGATATATTTAGTTTGGCCCCACTTTGGGGGATATATAAGTTAAAAATTAGGTTTTGAGAAGACACTTTGGGCCACCCTAGAGAGGATTACGAATTTCAGCATACGTTTAAGGATTTTACGATGTTTTCCACAGTAGCCATGCGTGGCTAATCATCTTGTTCAGTTAAGGCTTAATCCAAGGTAGAAGTTTGATCATGATTGTGAGATTGAATTAAACTTAATAGAATTCTTTGATTTACATTGCATTTATATTCTTTCTGTGGTTTATTGGGAAAATATAGCCCTTAGTGAAATTCTATTGAATGATTTAACGGGGCCCGTTATTTGTTTGATAGCAATTTCCATGACTATTCAATTGAATCAAATCCGTAATTGTTTGATTAGATTGATGTAGTAGTGATTGGTATAATTTAATTGGGTAGAACCTTTTAGGTTATATTAAGAAAGAATATAATCTGATTTAAATGGATGCTCGTAGTTTCTGTTAATTATGGCAAGGTCTTACTAGATTTTAAGGCTGTTAACGGTTAAATCTTTCATCGTACTTAGGGTTGCTAGTTAATTAAGGGTTGTTATTAGATCGTATCTTAGCAACCTATTAATACGGTAGGATTGGTTGGGCCGATGTTCTTCCTGACTATAACTTGTCTGTAATCTGAATTAAAGGATTATTCTTAAATCAATGATCAATCAGTTTAAACTTCGAACCGCGGTATGCCTTGACTGAATTCGCTCTCCATCGTTTCAGGTTTTATATTTAATTTTGTTACTTTTGCTTTTAATTTTAATTAATCTCGTTCCAATTTTAAATACCCCGTTTCAATTTTTAGTTTTATTTTCGGTTCTGGTTAACTTTCAGCAAGCTAGTCCCTAGGGTTCGACCCTTCTCACCCTATTTACAAGTTTTCTTTTGTAGGAAGAGCAGGTTTATTATTTTTGGTGGATTCGACACCCATCAAACTTTGGCGCCGTTGTCGGGGACTAGTTAACTTTATTGTTTGTTGTCTTTTTGGATGACCAGGTCTGAAAATTTGCCTATAGAATTTGATCCAGAGATAGAAAAGACAGCCCGTGCATTAAAGAAGAAAACTAAGGAACGAAGGTGGGCAGAAGCAACTTCCACATCTGATTTGGAAGGAGCAGCTGCTGATTTGGTTGATAATCCCACAAAAATTGAAGAAGGAAGTCTAGTGCAAGAAGATTCCTTAACATATTCTGATAGAGAAGAAGTGATGGCTGATAACCGCACAGTTAGAGAGCTACAGATTGCCCCTGTAGAGCAGCAGCCTATGTGCATCACTTATCCGAATTTGGAGGTGCCTTTTGAGCTGAAATCAGGTTTGATTCATCAGCTACCTACCTTCCATGGAATGAAGACCGAGAACCCACACAACTTTTTGAAAGAATTCCATGGAGTTTGCTCTAGTATGAAGCCTCAAGGGGTGACAGAAGAGCAAATTAAGTTGAGAGCATTTCCGTTTTCACTTAAAGACGCTGCTAAAGAATGGTTGCTTAACCTACCACCGAGTTCTATAACAGCATGGCCCGAAATGGCTCGTGTATTTTTGGAGAAGTATTTCCCTGCTTCTAGGGCTGCCATTATTCGAAGAGAAATATGTGGTATTAAGCAACGAGTTGGAGAGAGCCTTTATGATTACTGGGAGAGATTCAAGAGGTTATGTGCAGCTTGCCCACAACATGGGATGTCAGATCAGTCTTTGATCCAGTACTTTTATGAAGGAATGATAGATATGGAGAGGAAAATGGTTGATGCTGCAAGTGGGGGAGCAATTGTGAATAAAACTCCAGCCCAAGCTAGAGAGATCATAACTACTATGGCAGCAAATTCACAGCAATTCGGGCAAACTTAAGTTAATGTTTTTGCTGCAATTTTTAGCAATTCGGGCAAAATTTTTGCTGAAATTTTTAATGTTTTTGCTGCAATTTTTGGGACTGATTTATGTGATTGAGCAGCTAAAATTTTGATGTTATATTGCTGAAATTTTGAGCTTGCTATTGATTAATAGCTGCTGCCATGTTGCTTGTTTGATTGTTATGCTTTATAGTTCCTTATTGTCAAGTTTTACCCTTTTTAATGATGGCATTTGATGATATTTTTGTGTGATTCTGCTGCTGCCATATGCTTAATTTCTGGTATGAGACTTGACTTTTGAAAATGTGATTTTGAATTAGGAAGTTAGACGCTTATCCCATGATATTTTGAGTAAAATTTTTGCAATTTTGATGTGTTAAACTGATTTTGGAATTACTCATTGGGCTGTTTATGTTTTTAAACATGATTTTGAACTCTTAGGAAGTCTAGAGAGGAGAACTTTGCTATTGTTACTTGGTTTGACCGTTGTGAAAATCTTGGACGATAAGACTTAGCGAGCGGAAACCATAACCTGAGATTGACCGTCATTGCACTCATGAGTCTTAATTTAAATTGTTTACACTTTGAATTCTCAAAATGGTTTTCAAAACTTAGTTTCTTTGGATAGGTGTTTTTGAGAGCAATTTTCGAAGCCAAAAAAATTAGGATAGCTTCCGAACACTAGAACTTTCTTCTACGTTCCCTTGAGGCGAAATCCTAGGCGAGTCTCGACTTTGGAAATGATTCGGGCATTCTCTTGGCCGATTCATTAATCCTTTTATGTTTTTCCCACCTTTGCGTTACCGTTCTTTCACCCCCTTCTAGCCTACGAAGTATGCTAAACGCGTACTTAAAAATTCTTTTCATAACCCACAATATAACCATATAAATTAAAAAGCCTTCGCTTACCTCCCTTTTTGCGAGAAAATAGTCTTTTCAATTATTTGTTGAGCACATACATATGTTAATAATTTGGGATTGACACAATTGCATTTTGTTTAGTTTTGGAATAAATTATCTCTTCAACCCATGTTTCTATGTATATTTTTCTTGGGTTCAATTATTGTTGTAAATAGATTTTAGGGTGTTCTTTATGAAAAAAAAAAAGAAGAAAAAATATTCAGAAAAAAAATAGAAAAAAAAAACAGCAAAGAAAAAAAAATGAAAAAGAAAAAGAAAAAAAAAAAAGAGTAGTTTGTATATAGAACTTTGTAAGCCATTGTTGTTGTTCTTTTTCAATGCAATTATACTCATTTGGGCATTCAGGATAGATAATTGTGCGTTGCTCTATTGAGGTTACTTGTTAAAAGACTTATTTTCTCGTATTTCTTATTCTTACATTATCCATATCTTTTGTAACCTTCACCCTAGCCTAACCCGAGTAAAAGACCTATTGATCCTTTGTTGAGATTTGTCCTACATTAGTGGATAGGGAATTTGGATGAGAGCTTATGGTTGTTCATTATTTGGATTTCTTGAAGCTATGAAAATGTGTTTTATATGCTTTGTTAATTGCTCAATAAAATGCCTATTGATTCAAACTTCGTATGTGTGCGTGTGTGTTTTAAGAATTCTTAGTGTAACCTTTTTCTATTGAGTTCATGATGTTGGAATGATATTGATGGTTTGGTATCCAATTGCGAGGTTGAGTTGTTTGCGGTTTTTGCATATGTTGGATTGATTTTCATGGTGAAGTTGTGGTCTCCTATATGGATTGATTTTGAGCTTTGAATCATGCTTGAGGACAAGCATGGGATAAGTGTGGGGAAATTTGATAACTCGTAAATCCAACATGTTCTTGTTCCTAATTTTATGCTGAAATTGTCATTATTTGTGCTTAAAATAGAGTTTTTATTTGGTTTATTATTTTTATGCTAGGAAATGTTGGATTTGGTGAAAAGGAAGCAAATAGGAGCATAATGGAAGAGTTTTGGAGCGAGGATGAAACTGCTGGAATTTCAGAGTGGAAAATCAAGACTGCCAGGCCTTACTCTTGGGCAAGACTAAGTGCAAAGGAGCTGTTGACGGGCAGCATTTAATTGTACAGCTGGCCCACACGTTTTAATCACGTTTTATACTTATTTTGGAGCGGAGGAAGATGTAAAAAACATTGTGTTTTGGGTCTTTATGTGATATATTTAGTTTAGCCCCACTTTGGGGGATATATAAGTTAAAAATTAGGTTTTGAGAAGACACTTTGGGCCACCCTAGAGAGGATTACGAATTTCAGCATACGTTTAAGGATTTTACGATGTTTTCCACAGTAGCCATGCGTGGCTAATCATCTTGTTCAGTTAAGGCTTAATCCAAGGTAGAAGTTTGATCATGATTGTGAGATTGAATTGAACTTAATAGAATTCTTTGATTTACATTGCATTTATATTCTTTCTGTGGTTTATTGGGAAAATATATCCCTTAGTGAAATTCTATTGAATGATTTAACAGGGCCCGTTATTTGTTTGATAGCAATTTCCATGACTATTCAATTGAATCAAATCCATAATTGTTTGATTAGATTGATGTAGTAGTGATTGGTATAATTTAATTGGGTAGAACCTTTTAGGTTATATTAAGAAAGAATATAATCTGATTTAAATAGATGCTCGTAGTTTCTGTTAATTAGGGCAAGGTCATACTAGATTTTAAGGCTGTTAACGGCTAAATCCTTCGTCGTACTTAGGGTTGCTAGTTAATTACGGGTTGTTATTAGATCGTATCTTAGCAACCTATTAATACGGTAGGATTGGTTGGGTCGATGTTCTTCCTGACTATAACTTGTCTGTAATCTGAATTGAAGGATTATTCTTGAATCAATGATCAATCAGTTTAAACTTCGAACCGCAGTATGCCTTGACTGAATTCGCTCTCCATCGTTTCAGGTTTTATATTTAGTTTTGTTGCTTTTGCTTTTAATTTTAATTAATCTCGTTCCAATTTTAAATACCCTGTTTCAATTTTTAGTTTTATTTTCGGTTCTGGTTAACTTTCAGCAAGCTAGTCCCTAGGGTTCGACCCTTCTCACCAAACTACTCTTTTTTTTTTCAGCAATCACAAAAGTAATTTTAATTTTAAAACAAAAATTCAGTTCAGTACTAACCTAAAGAGAATTAAAATTACTTATTTGGCATCTCAAAGCTATAAATCATCAGCACCTTGGACTTAACATCTCATCATTCTTACTAAAACTCAATCTGAATTTTCTGCTCAACACTCAACATTCAATTCAAAATCAAATTTAAGGCATACCAACAACACTCAATCAATCAACCAATTTGCAATATAATCACGGAAGAGTGAATATTAGAACAGAATTTGAAGCTCCTTCAATTGCAAATAGTTACAGTTCAAAAGTGCATCGAGCGACATAATCAATCAAAATTAGAAATGCAACTGAACTGCTCACTATAGTAATTTTGCTCAGCACCAATCTAAAGAAATTCAAAATTACTAAAGTTCATTCTCTGCTCACCATTCAATATTTTGAGTAAAATTGAGAACATACGAACAACACTCAATATTCAATCAATTTCTCAAGTTTAGAGCACACCAACTACTCTCAATCAAAATTCAGAATTGAAGTATACCATCAACATCCAAGCAGCACTTAAATTTACTGCACATATCCGAATTTTAAGGAGAAATGTACTGACCTGAAGTAAGAATTTATCAATTACGAACCTCAATTTGAAATGAGCGGGTCCGAATCGAAATCCCCAAAAGTGAAGTACGGCCGAAATAATGGAGACCAACGAAGCTGAAAATGGAGATTGGGGCAGCAGCTTGTCGTACGGTGCAAGTTGGGGTTCTGAAAACGAAGAAAATAGAGGTAGATAAAGCAGCTGGATGGGAACTAATTGGGTGAAGATGAGCTGCGATTCTGTTGATAACTCGCTGATATGGAGGTACGATTTGGGTGGTGGAGGTGGTAACCACGAACTGAGTTCAGATCGGTGGTGAATGGTTTCAGATGGTGAACGGACCAAATCGCAACCCACGATTTCTGAAGAAAAGGGAAAATCAACTTCAGATGGTCTGGCCGGCGGTGATGAATGCTGAATGAGTTCCTGGTGGTGGGTGGAGAAGTTGCGATTTTGAGAGTAAGAATCCCGATTTCCTTATCTGAGGGTGACAGAGACTTGGGTTGAGGCGGCGGTGGCTGATCGGCAAAGGGAACACGGTGGCTGGAGGCGCAGCAGCTAATGGAGATGGGAAGTGGCTATGTCGTGCGAGAGAGGGAGAGAGGAGGGTGATAATTTGTCCTTTTTTTTCCTTTTACTGTAAAATAAAACCCTTTAACTAAACATTAGTATAGTAAAAAAAAACAAAACGGTTAACACCATATAAGCATACCATACAGTAAAAATATTTAAAAACAAAAAACTTTTACTGCCTATAACTCATACACCTCAACCTTACTCTCAAAATGTCAGGCACTTTTGAACCTCAACCTTACTCTCAAATTTCCAGAATATCCGTAGGATGAAGATGACACTGTTTAAAATACTTTTATTTATTATTATTAATTTTTTTTTGAAAAATAAAAACAAGTGCATAAAATTCAAATAAAAAGAAAACACAAAATTTATTAAGCTTGGGTTGCCTCCCAGAAAGCGCCCTCATTTAACGTCTTAGGCTAGACGTTCTCGAATTTTCAACCGAATTCCGTCGGGCTTCCAAAGGTGACATTCTTCGCCCATCCAAAATTATCTTTGTACTCATTTAGCACTCGAATCATCTTTTTTTCTTGCTCATTGCTTAGCTTTTTAGAGACTATCAATGCAATTGAATCTCCATCATCTAAGAACACATATTTTAAGCGATTTGGCAATCGTCTCAAACCCAATTTCATTGCCTTCTTCTCATTCTCAACCTGCAACTTCTCATCAAACAAAACTTTTTCTTTGAACTTATTAGTACAATCAATATCAAAATTATTGCAAGAAACCACATTTAACTCACTTTTATCATTCAATTGAGAAGAGTTTTCAATACTAGACTCAACATTAGATATAGCATTCACATTTGACACAACACTAACATCCTTAACTTCACTATACATATTAAATTTGACAACTTCACCGTCCAGCTCCATGGTAAGAATACCATCAAAAACATCAATTTTAGTCCTAGTTGTCCTAAGAAATGGTCTTCCTAAAATGATTTCAGAAGAATTTGAGGATTTAGGATCCTTCATATCAACCACATAGAAATCAGCAGGAAAAATTAAATCATTAACTTTCAGTAACACATCCTCTAGCACCCCTTCCGGGTAGATTACGGACTTATCCGCCAATTCAATGCAAATGCTAGTTTTCTTTAAAGCACCTATATTCAAAGAAGAGAAAATAGACAATGGCATAACATTAATTGAAGCGCCTAAATCACACATAGCTTTCTTAATTTGCACATTGCCTATTCTACAAGGGATAGAAAACATACCTTCATCCTTGCATTTTGGGGGAAGTTTTCTTTGCAAAATAGCGGAGACATTCTCCCCCACACTTACCTTTTCAAACTCAGCTTGTCTCTTCTTACTTACACAAAATTCCTTCAAAATCTTTGCATATCGAGGTATTTGCTTAATTAAATCGAGCAAAGGAATATTTACCTCAACCTTGCGAAAGATGTCAAGGATATCTTTCTCTTCTTTCTCCCTCTTGCATTGCCTCAACCTTTCGGGAAAGGGAGGCGGTATAACAAACATCTCGGGCTGCCGCTTTTCAACTTGCTTGGGAACGTACTTTTGCTGAATTTCTACCTCTTTTTCAGCTTCTTTCTTCGACCTACTGCTGTCTTTCTTCGGGGCTGTTGTATTTAGCCCTTTTCCACTACGTAAAGTGATGGCACTTACGTTCTCTCTTGGGTTTACAACTGTTTGAGAGGGTAACTTTCCTTGATTCTCCAACCTGCTCACGGAAGAGGCAAGTTAGCTGACTTGGGTCTCCAAGTTTTGCAAGCTCCTCTTTGTTTCTTGTTTAAGGCATTCATGTTGGTGGTAATCCCGCTCAATTCCCTCCTAGTTTCTTGCTGAAATGTGGCCGTACTAGTGGCAAGAGCTTTAAACATGTCTTCCAAAGACATACTTGAGTTGGAAGCTTGTTGAGGAGGCAGTCTAGCTTGCTGGAAATTCTGCCTATTCCTATAGCCATAATTCTGCTGATTTCTCCATCCTTCATTAGATGAATTAGGGAATGGCCTTCAGGGCTGCCCGGAAAATTCACCCATTGCATTGACTTGTTCCTGATCATCTTGTATTTGATAACACAAGTCTGTCGAGTGATCAGGCGAATTGCACAATCCACACACATTTGCACGAGCATTGAATCCTGCAGTAAAGGTTTAAAACATAGATGTTAGTTCATTAAGTCTATCATCTACAGAAGAATTACTTACCTGGTAGACTTTCCTTGAAGGCTCTTCAGTTTGCCCGAATTACTGTGAATTTGCTGCCAAAGTAGTTATGATCTCTCTAGCTTGGGCTGGAGTTTTATTCACAATTGCTCCCCCACTTGTAGCATCAACCATTTTCCTCTCCATATCTATCATTTCTTCATAAAAGTACTGGATCAAAGACTGATCTGACATCCCGTGTTGTGGGCAAGCTGCACATAACCTCTTGAATCTCTCCTAGTAATCATAAAGGCTCTCTCAAACTCGTTGCTTAATACCACATATTTCCCTTCGAATAATGGCAGCCCTAGAAGCGGGGAAATACTTCTCCAAAAATACACGAGCCATTTCGGGCCATGTTGTTATAGAACCCGGTGGTAGGTTAAGCAACCATTCTTTAGCAGCGTCTTTAAGTGAAAACGGAAATGCTCTCAACTTAATTTGCTACTCCGTCACCCCTTGAGGCTTCATACTAGAGCAAACTCCATGGAATTCTTTCAAAAAGTTGTGTGGGTTCTCGGTCTTCATTCCATGGAAGGTAGGTAGCTGATGAATCAAACCCGATTTCAGCTCAAAAGGCACCTCCAAATTCGGATAAGTGATGCACATAGGCTGCTGCTCTACAGGGGCAGCCTGTAGCTCTCTAACTGTGCGGTTATCAGCCATCACTTCTTCTCTATCAGAATCTGTTGAGGAATCTTCTTGCATTAGACTTCCTTCTTCAATTTCTGTGGGATTATCAACCAAATCAGCAGCTGCTCCTTCCAAATCAGATGTGGAAGTTGCTTCTGCCCACCTTCATTCCTTAGTTTTCTTCTTTAATGCACGGGCTGTCTTTTCTGTCTCTGGATCAAATTCTATAGGCAAATTTTCAGACCTGGTCAGCCAAAAAGACAAAAAACAATAAAGTTAACTAGTCCCCGGCAACGGCGCCAAAATTTGATGGGTGTTGAATCCAACAAAAATAATAAACCTGCTCTTCCTACAAAAGAAAACTTGTAAATAGGGTGAGAAGGGTCGAACCCTAGGGACTAGCTTGCTGAAAGTTAACCAGAACTGAAAATAAAACTAAAAATTGAAACGGGGTATTTAAAATTGGAACGAGATTAATTAAAATTAAAATCAAAAGCAACAAAATTAAATATAAAACCTGAAACGATGGAGAGCGAATTCAGTCAAGGCATACCACGGTTCGAAGTTTAAACTGATTGATCATTGATTCAAGAGTAATCCTTTAATTCAGATTACAGGCAAGTTATAGTCAGGAAGAACATCGACCCAACCAATCCTACCGTATTAATAGGTTGCTAAGATACGATCTAATAACAACCCCTAATTAACTAGCAACCCTAAGTACGACGAAGGATTTAACCGTTAACAACCTTAAAATCTAGTAAGACCTTGCCCTAATTAACAGAAACTTCGAGCATCCATTTAAATCAGATTATATTCTTTCTTAATATAACCTAAAAGGTTCTACCCAATTAAATTATACCAATCACTACTACATCAATCTAATCAAACAATTACGGATTTGATTCAATTGAATAGTCATGAAAATTGCTATCAAACAAATAACGGGCCCTGTTAAATCATTCAATAGAATTTCACTAAGGGATATATTTTCCCAATAAACCACAGAAAGAATATAAATGCAATGTAAATCAAAGAATTCTATTAAGTTCAATTCAATCTCACAATCATGATCAAACTTCTACCTTGGATTAAGCCTTAACTGAACAAGATGATTAGCCACGCATGGCTACTGTGGAAAACATCGTAAAATCCTTAAACGTATGCTGAAATTCGTAATCCTCTCTAGGGTGGCCCAAAGTGTCTTCTCAAAACCTAATTTTTAACTTATATATCCCCCAAAGTGGGGCCAAACTAAATATATCACATAAAGACCCAAAACACAGTATTTTTTACATCTTCCTCCGCTCCAAAATAAGTATAAAACGTGATTAAAACGTGTGGGTCAGCTGTACAATTAAATGCTGCCCGTCAACAGCTCCTTTGCACTTAGTCTTGCCCAAGAGTAAGGCCTGGCAGTCTTGATTTTCCACTCTGAAATTCCAGCAGTTGCATCCTCGCTCCAAAACTCTTCCATTATGCTCCTATTTTCTTCCTTTTCACCAAATCCAACATTTCCTAGCATAAAAATAATAAACCAAATAAAAACTCTATTTTAAGCACAAATAATGACAATTTCAGCATAAAATTAGGAACAAGAACATGTTGGATTTACGAGTTATCAGGTTCTTTTCTCTCAGTGGTCACTCCGTGACATCATATACAGTGGGCATTCATGCCATAGTGGGCCTTTGGCCATATTGATACAGTGGGCATTTACTTGCCATCAATGACCTGCTATCCGGAACTAGGATTTAATGTTCAGTATATAAAAGAAAGAACGAGATATATATGTAACAGTGAAATGTAATGATACAAATTATATATAAAACAAAACTTCTAAAGAGAGTTAAAGGTAATTATTGAATGGAGTTTGAAAAGTGTAAGTGTGTAGAGCTGAATTTTCTACAGTTCTATAATATGCTTATTCTGAAAGTGTTACGTTGATTGAAATCAGATATAAATGTAAGTTAAGAAAATCATTGATTGTATGTGAAATTTGAAATGACTTAAAAAGTAAATAGCTTAGTGCCATAGTATGTAAATTTCGAGGACGAAATTTCTTTAGTGGGGGAGAATTGTAATGGTCAAGATTTTAATCAGGGACATTTTAACAAATATTGAAAAATGCATAGTGTATAGTGACAAAAGTGTGATGGATAAATGCTACACGTAAAGAATAGTACATTGTGTAGCTTAAAACTTTACTTAAAAGAGTATTTTTACTGTTTTACGAGATTAAAACTCGATTTAAAATCAACGGTTAAGAATGAGGGTGCAACATAGTTATTATGAGCCTACCCTCACTAGATTAACAATATATATATATATGTGCATATGTGTGTGTGTGTGGAGAAGTTTCTGATTTCTTCTTCTCTCCGCGCCATCATCACCATCTTCACTTCTTTCTTCTTCCTTCTTTCCATGAGTTGAATCAAAACTTAAGATTAAGTTGGAAAAGCGGTGATTATCAACAAGGTATGTGCTTTTGATTTATATTTTATAAAAATATGAATTTTTAAGAGTTTAAATGATTTAATTGACTGATTGAGTTATGTAAATGAGAAGTGAAGGGTTTGATTATGTTTTTATCCATATGAAATGGTTAAAAGCTTAATTAAGTGAAGGTATTTAATATGAATTCTTTTTATGTCAAAATATTGAGTTTGATCAATTATTATCTTAGATCTTCAATATGTTTGTGTTTAATGAAGTTAAAAGTGCAGAATACATGATTTTTACTCCGAAATCAATCCCAAAATCAATGCCACGGCCATGGCAATTGAGTGCCACGACCGTGGGATTGAACGTGATGCTGTTTCTTCAAAAAAATTCGAGAGAACAGAAGAGTTTTAGATGCCACGACCGTGGTGTCTTCAAAATTATTTTACAGCTTCGTTTTGGATCCCACGGGCGTGGGGTTGAGATGCCACGGCCGTGGGGTACCTAAATAATGTTTTTGGCTTGTAATTTGTGATCTACGTGCCTAGTATGAGACTAATATGTGAATAATTGTATTGAGACTTCATGTGTATGTGTTAAATGCATGAAAAAGAGTGAGAAACTTGAGATAAGTGACAAATATATATATTATACTAAATATTGACAAGAGTAATAAATTAGTGAAATGATATAAACAAGTGAAATATAAACAAGTGCTTATATATACAAGTGAGTGATTACATAAACAAGTGTTAATCAATAACATGAGACTAATATGTGTATAGTCCATACTTTTGTGATAATGTATGAAAACGAGTGATAAACTTTAGATGCGTGACACACACATATATATATATATATATATGCTACCAAATGTTGATAAGAGTATAGTATCAATGAAAGGAAATAAATAATGTAGTGTTCATCAAAATTAATGAATTGCCCAAATCATATTAAATTTATATCTAGCTTTGGATTGAATGGTTAACCAGAGAATGGATAGCCACAGTGATAGTGGGCACCTCGTGCCTTTAGTGGACACATTGTGTCATCAGTGAAAGTGGGCATAATTGCCATTATAAATTTTTGAGATTGCTACACTAACATGTTATCCAAACCTATGATCTAAGTTTAGTATGTTTGGGCATGATTAATGAAAATATATGTGAACATGATAGTTGTGACTAATGAAAGAAATGTAAAATATTAATATAAGTCAATTACGTGAAATTGAAGTATTGTATTCCAGTGAAAAAGGGATTGTAATATATATATATTACTGCTTACACGTGAAAGTTCTAATGAACATAATGGAAATGTTATGCTCAATGTATTGAATTAATCAAATAATTGAAAGTGTATATAATGTTGTGAGATACAAAGTGCTCCAAAGTATATCAAATGATTGAAAGTGTATAACATGATGTGAGATACAAAGTGCTCTAAAGTATAGTACTAGATGTAAGTGCTGAAAAGTATAGATTGAATGAAATAATCCTATATGTGAACTTGAAAAGGAAGACTTGTTGAAAAACAAAATAAGTGTATTGTGAACAATGTTATCAAATAAGAAAACAAATCTTGAATAAACTGCTTCTCAATGAGACAAGAGGCAATACCGAAAGTATTGTATTATATGATAACTTTATACAGGGATAGCTCTTATTTTGTGTAAACAGCATGGTATATTGATTTGTTACTAAAATTAGTTCATATATGGAAATACTTCTTAAAACTAAGTGTTATTACTATATTTTCATAAGTATATTTCTTTAATATTAAGTGATAAAATATGTGTACACAAGCACCACTAAGCTTTGCTTAGCGTGTTAGAATTATTTTTTGACACGCAGGTATCAGGACATCGGAGCAAGTTAAGAACAGAGGAAGATCTTGTGTATATTGTATTCATAAGTGATAAATGTATATAGATACTTCAGTTTGGCAATTTGAGAGATTGTATAAATGTGTAAACATAAAAGGATATATGTATTTAGAGAATGAAGTTTGAGAATATTAGTGAATGATTATCATGAAAGAAATGTATTGTTTATTTATCTGATTTATAATTTCTATTCGGATTATTGGAGATATTGGAAATTGGTTAAAACATTGGATCTATAAGTGTTGTGATATGCTGATTGTATTATTATTTGAAAATTTTTAATTATAAAGAGAGTTTTCTCTGAATTGTTTGGAGCGCGAACAGTGTATCGATTAACATTCTCTGATAGTTTTTATATAAGAATTGTCAGAGGATGTTACAATGTTCTTCACTTTATTCGGCATTGGCAATTAAAAAATAAATGTCTAGGTATGCATTTTGATCTTCAAAAATAATAAATAATCAAGGCACTGAAATGTTAATACCCCATATGAAAATATTATTGAATAAAATTACGAATTATCATATTATTAGAAAATTAAACTTTAAAGAAATATATATAGCAAAAAATAGGTTCCTGAAGAGAAAGAAATTAATAGATATTTTTCTTTGATTTATGAATGAATATTTCTTTTCAAGGACACAATGATGGGAAATAACTCAAATTTACGAGATTGAATATGCAATTTTTATTGTACTTTACCACTAAGAGGTGGCCTTTGTGTTGTATCATTTTATATTCTAGTCATTTTGAATGTCAATCATTTTCATAGCGTAAAATTAATTATTTTGAATTATGCGGTAAATTTTTTAAAATAATTTTAGATCAGAAGATGGATTTTATAGATTTAAATAAGTTGAGTAGGGCTGTATTTATTTTTATTAATTTGATCAAAAATAAATTTTTAATCATTAAAATAGTATAATTAATTTTTATCAATTTATTTCGAACCAAGGAAGTTAGGTTTTGAGTAAGGTCAAATGAATTTACTTGAAATGGACTTGGGATCATTTAGATTTGAGTTATATATTAGGATTTCATATGTATTTAGATGGTCTATATGTGGTATTTAGATGGATAGATTCTCATTGAGTTACGAATCCAGTTAATTTATACCATCTCTGCTGAGAATCAAATAAAGCAGATGATATGTTATCAGATGCAAACTAAACAGAGAAAAGTGAATTTGTCGTTTCTTTATAGTAGCAACAAAAAGCAGTAAAATCAAGAGTCCGTAATTAGTTAGGAATGAATTTACGCCATGCATATTAATTATGGTTGATATCCTAATCAATATTTATTAAATAAATTTTGAATGCATAATTCAATATTAATATTAAAGTTAACAAAGATTTGATATAATGTTAGCTGAAAAGTGATAATGCCAATAAAATTATCAGCTAATGATAAGCACATATATATATTCAGTGTTAAATTTAAGTTCAAATATCTTTTTCTCAATATTAAAAAAATAATTAGTTCAATTTTGAAAATAAAAATTGGATTAATAAATATTAGCAAAATTTTAAGAATAAATTGCATTTCTGGTTGAGTTTATCCTAATTTTTTTATGGTCCAAATTCATTCTATAGTTTAATCTTATTGAATCAATTAAACTTTTTTCTTAAATATTTATTATTACTTTCCTCCCCTTTCTTTCAAATAACTTACTTCTAAATTAACAAAGAAAATTATAATTAATCAAAATTTTAAGCATGAAACTAGACCAATCTTAGTGAATTAATTGTTGCATTGTAACTAGAATGCAACTTTCAAGCATATGATATTATCAACCAAAAATTCAAGATAAATGCAAATGCCCGAGTCCTCATATTCAACCATTTTAAGTAAAGATCTTAAACATTTGCCATTATTTTTTTAAAAAATAAATAATTTATTATTGTAATTATAATAAATTGTTAATATAGTGTATTTTAAAAATTTTTGATATCTTTGTAATTTAATAAAAGATTTATTTTTTTTATCGTAAAGTGTCTTCTTATTTTACTACTAAAACATTTTCCCCTGTTACTTACCCATGCATCAATATGGGTTCAAACAATATCATTACTACATTTATTTGATCAAACTAATTAAGTTGATTGATATATTCAAACTCATCATTGTGGGAAAGGGAGAATTGATTGCACTTATCGTTGCAATGTACATATTCAAGTTCATCATTTTCAACAAATTGACTCATTTTATAAAATCTCATTACCTGAACTACAACTTTATACTTTTTCTTCAACTTGACTCATTTTATGTTACTTATTCAATAAAAAATATTTATACCCAACTAAAATTATTTGGGTACTATAGTTAATTGTTGAAGATCTCGAAATATAACAGGAAACAGATTATACCGAAACAAATAAAACAAGCCACAACACCAGATTTACTTGGTTCACCTTACACAGAGTAAGGCTACATCCAAGGAGGAGGAGATCCTCAGTCTTTCCACTAACAAAAGAATCAAGCGTAAAGATTACACACACCGCTTCAAGAAGAAAACAGTTTCTTCTTAAACAGCACTCTCACAGTATCTTGAATACACCAAGAACTAACCAAACCTCTCACTATCTTTCGGTAATCTCACATACACAGAGAGCTCAAAACCGAAAACCAAAAGGCCAGAAAACAGAGAGCTTAAGAAAACAGATCGAAGAAAGAACGAAAGAAGTCTCTAGAAGACATTCAACCCTTATCTCTTCCTTTATATACTAAAACCCTACATCAAAACGCACAGCATCAATTAAAACGCATAGCATTAACTAATTGATAGAGCAACATAATGTACAGCGGCTGGGCTAGAGAATAGAGGCACATAACCCACAAATCTCCACCTTGACTCTAATTCACTAGCAGGAAAAAACATTTGGAACTCCTCCTCGGGTAATCACCATAATCAACAGCTCAAGTATTTACAATTCCAAGCATGCTCAGAGCATCCTGAAATTTTACAACAGAAACACATTTAGTCAGAATATCAGCAGGATTATCAAGTGTAGAAATTTTCTCTACATTAACTACATTTTTAGAGATAATATCTCTTACAAAATGTAATTTTACATCAATGTGCTTTGTTCTCTCGTGGAATACACTATTTTTACCCAAGTGTATAGCACTTTGAGAATCACAATACACACTAACCTTACCTGGTGAGAAACCTAATTCTGTAACAATACCTTTTAACCATATTGCCTCTTTAATTGCTTCTGTCAAGGCAATGTATTCAGCTTCTGTTGTAGAGAGAGCTACAATATGCTGCAAACTGGACTTCCAGCTTACAACATTACCACCAAATGTAAAACAATAACCAGTAATGGACCTTCTTCTATCCAAATCAGCAGCAAAATAAGAGTCACAGTAACCAACAACATCATATACAGCAGACTGTTTAAACATTATACATGCAGACCTAGACCCCTTTAAGTACCTAGCTAACCATTTTACTGCTTCCCAATGACTCTTGTTAGGATTACTCATGTATCTACTAACTAAGCTCACACCATATGCAACATCAGGCCTAGTACAGACCATTGTATACATCATGCTGCCTACAACATTTTGATATGGAATTTTGTTCATGTAATTAGATTCAGCTAAGGTAAGTGGTTTCTCAGTAGAACTTAATTTGAAATGAGCTCCTATTGGTGTTGACACTACCTTAGCTTTATCTAAACCATAAAAATCAAGAAATTTATCTACATATTCTTTCTGAGTTAATAGTAAAATGCCCTTTTTTCTATCTCTTTCTATGTTCATACCTAAAATTCTTTTAGCAGGACCTAGATCTTTCATTTCAAATTCCTTGCTAAGTTTGAATTTTAGGTTATTTATTTCTTTCATGCTTTTACATGCAATCAACATATCATCAACATATAATAGCAAATAGATGAATATTCCACTAGACATCTCAGAAAAATACACACATGGATCATATTCACTTCTCTTAAATCTATTACTAACCATGAACTCATCAAATCTTTTATACCACTGCCTAGGAGCCTGTTTAAGACCATATAAAGATTTCTTTAACAAACAGACATAATTTTCTTTTCCAGACTCAACAAAACCATGTGGCTGTGTCATATACAGCTCTTCTTCAAGATTACCATGAAGAAAGGCTGTCTTGACATCAAGTTGTTCAAGTTCCAGGTTTAACAGGGCAGTTATAGACAATATAATCCTAATAGAAACATGCTTAACCACAGGAGAAAAAATTTCATGAAAATCTATACCCTCAATTTGAGAGAAACCCTTTGCAACAACCCTGGCTTTAAACCTTTCTTTTTCAATGCCAGGTATTGCAGGTTTCCTCTTAAAAATCCATTTACACCCAATTATTTTCTTACCTGAGGGTTTTGGCACCAGTACCCAGGTGTCATTTTTTCTTAATGAAGACATTTCTTCCTTCATTGCTAACCTCCACTGTTTCCAGTAACAACTGTTCTTGGCTTCCTCATAACTCATAGGATCTCCATTTTCAATAGATGTTGCAGAAACTAGGGCAAATGCTATTAATTCAGAGTTAATAGTATTAAAAGAATAATCAGCAAACCTTGAAGGTCTTCTGATTTCCCTTCTTTGCCTGTCCCTGGTTAACATATAATCAGTGGGAATTTGTTCTTCAGGTTCTGTTTCCTGATCAGAACCTTCTGCCAATTCCTGAATTCCTTCAATATCTGCAGCTGGAACATTTATTTGAGGTGGTATCTGATCAGATTTTTCATATCTGTCAAGCTCCACCTCAAACATAGACAGGTCTGATTGTGATTCAGACTTAGATACCTGCAAGTCAGACTTGGCAAACTCATATTCATTAAAAATAACATCTCTACTTACAAGTACCTTGTTATCATTTGAAGACCATACTTTATAACCTTTAATACCACTAGGATAGCCAATGAAATAACATTTTTGAGCCCTAGGATCTAGCTTACTCTGCCTTTTATGTATGTATGCAGCACACCCAAATATCCTAAGATGAGAATAAGTGATAGGTTTATCATTCCATATTTCATTAGGACATTTAAACTTAATGGCAGAACTAGGTGTCCTATTAATCAAGTAGCATGCTGTACTAGCAGCTTCAGCCCAAAAATTATTACTCAAACCAGACTCAAACAACATACATCTAACCTTATTGAGTATAGTTCTATTGTACCTTTCTGCCACACCATTCTGTTGTGGTGTGTAGGTACAAGTTCTATGTCTCATAATACCATTTTTTGCACAGAAATTTTCAAACCGATTGTTCACAAACTCAAGACCATTATCAGTTCTCAAAACTTTAATCTTCCTATCCTTTTGATTTTCAACTAAAGTTTTCCATTCACAAAACTTATTAAAAACATCACTTTTATTTTTAAGAAAATAAATCCAAATTTTCCTAGAATAATCATCAATAAAAGTGACAAAGTATTGTGATGCAGATAAGGACATAGGTATATGGGAAGATCCCCATAAGTCACTGTGCACATAATCCAAACAATTATGAGATATATGTAAGGCAGTTTTAAAGCTATGTCTATGAGCCTTGCCCATAATACAGCTTTCACATGAGTTTGGTTTCTCAAAATTAGTCATGTCTAGATTTCCCCTTTTGTACAGCATCTCAAGCCCTTTGAAACCAATGTGTCCCAATCTCCTATGCCACAGAGATGTGGACTGACTAGAGGAAACAACACTCTCAACTTCTCCAGTTATAATGGACCCAACCAAATGATACAATCTGTGTATTCTATGACCCTTAAGTACACATCTATTACCCTTGTATACATTCAGTACACCCTCTCTGGCAATATGATAAAGACCCAATTCATCTAAGTAACCTAAGGATATTAGGTTTCTTTTAAGTTCAGGTATATGTCTAACTTGATTTAGCTCTACAAGCTTCCCATCCCACATTTTCAGTCTAACAGTACCAATGCCTAGGACTCTACAAGATGAATCATTACCCATCAAAACATTTGTTCCAGTTAATTCTTGATATTTACTGAACCAATGTCTATTAGGTGTCATGTGATAGGAGCATGCAGAATCAAGAATCCACACATCAGCATTTCTACTGGTGCTCACAGTCAGTGCTTCAATATCATCAACAGTTGATGAATTTACAGCTCCAGAATCAGTGTTGTTTTGTTCTTGTTTCTTTAATCTTTCCCTACAAAACCTCCTAATATGACCTTTCTTTTTACAGTAATAACATATTCTATCAGATTTATTTGAAATGTTATTATTCAGATTATTTGACTTATCATTGTGGGATGTACTGCTAGATTGATGTGACTGATTATTATTATTGAACTTAGTTTTAATCTTCTTCTTTTGTTTCTTAAATCTTTCTTTGATATACAACCCTTCTGCATTTGCATTTGTCTTACCAGAATTTTTAATTTCCATTTCTCTTAATCTCAATGCATTGATCACATCATCTAACTGTAAGCTATCTCTACCATATTTCAAAGCATCTTTAACATTTTGATAATTTTCAGGTATAGAATTAAGCAAGATTATTGTCTGATTATCATCACTTAATTTTTCTCCAGTATCTAACAGTTCTAAAACTAACTTCTAATAATTATCACAGTTATCATCAACAGATTTGGTAGGATCCATTTTAAAACCAAATATCTGTTCCTTAAGATATGCAATTCTTGAAACAGATTTAATCATGTATAACGAGTTCAATTTAGACCAAAGTTCAGGAGCAGTATTGTTACCTCTCACCTTTCAGAGCACAGTATCCGAAAGGTTTAAAATGATTGTACTGTAGGCAAGATCCATTAGATCTTGCTTTTCTTCGTCTTTGAGACTTTCTGGAAAGGCATGAGGAACATCAAGTGCACGACGACACTTCTGTTGTACCAAAATCGCTGTCATTTTTTCTTTCCAGATGGTAAAATCTCCTTTACCATCGAATTTCTCGACACTGATCTTAGCGATCGACATTTGCTTCTGATTAGAGTTTCTTCGAAGAGGTTACTGTTTCTCTGATATTCTTTTCCTTTCACGATCTGATCTATCAAACAAAAAACACCGTTTGACAGTACCAAATCCAAAAACAAATAACAAAAGAAAAGAAGGAAAAATGAAAACCTAAAAGAAAAAACAAACAAGAAACTAAAACAAAAACAAGCATAAAACAAAGAACAGTTACCACCTGGATTTGACGAGATCTGGATGCTCTGATACCAACTGTTGAAGATCTCGAAATATAACAGGAAACAGATTATACCGAAACAAATAAAACAAGCCACAACACCAGATTTACTTGGTTCACCTTACACAGAGTAAGGCTAAATCCAAGGAGGAGGAGATCCTCAGTATTTCCACTAACAAAAGAATCAAGCGTACAGATTACACACACCGCTTCAAGAAGAAAACAGTTTCTTCTTAAACAGCACTCTCACAATATCTTGAATACACCAAGAACTAACCAAACCTCTCACTATCTTTCGGTAATCTCACATACACAGAGAGCTCAAAACCGAAAACCAAAAGGCCAGAAAACAGAGAGCTTAAGAAAACAGATCGAAGAAAGAACGGCAGAAGTCTCTAGAAGACATTCAACCCTTATCTCTTCCTTTATATACTAAAACCCTACATCAAAACGCACAGCATCAATTAAAACGCACAGCATTAACTAATTGATAGAGCAACAGAATGGACAGCAGCTGGGCTAGAGAATAGAGGCACATAACCCACATTAATTATTAAAACTAAAAAAAATGAAGTTTATTTAAAACTTTTGAAGTGCATTTAACTATTCCCTTTAAACAAATATGAAAATTCATAAATGTTTTAATTATTGTTAAATCTAGCACAAACCTACTAATTTTTATGATTATCTCCTAAAGCTAAATATGAATAAAGATTAAATTATACATATATGTGTGCGTGCGTGTGTATTGCAAGCGTATTAATTTGCCAAATTTGGGAAGCTAACTTAATTTATTTTATTTTTAGAAAGAGTATCTCATTAGTCCAATATTATTATTACATGTTTTGGTTAGAATCTTTTTATATTCTCTTGACAATTATATTACATAAGAAAATATGATCGTCATTATAAAGATATAATCAAATCATAATTAACACTTAGTACATACATATCCTCTATATTTGATATGATTGGTTAGTTACACATCATATTATTAATTTTTAATTTTAATAATATATTTGGCACATTGGTGTTATTCTAAAATGGTTAAAGTGAAAGTAGAGGGAACAAACTAACTAGCAATCATACTGTCTACTTTCACACATGGAGTTTTCCTCTTTCATTTTTGTTAATATGTATGCCATGTCAAAATGCAAATATCTCACTTGTCATATTCCTCTCATATATTTGTAAATTATGGTCAAATAGATACGAGAAAAAAATCAAGTTAAAGTAGCTAAAATAAAAGTAGAGGGGAGCAAACTGATAAATCATTTTAACTGCAGGAGGTTGAGTATTAAGCCTTATAATTACATATAAATAAAAAAATAGTTATGGCAAGCAATCTAGCTTAATATATCCTTGATACTATATTTATTGAATTTCTTATTCTATAAGATTCATGGTTATTTCCTATCCTACTTACTCTATAAATATTAGCTAAATTGAGATTTATTAACCACAAATATATAGTAAAAATATAGTTAAAAGGAGCAACAATATAATCTTGAAGAAGGTAGTTAAACAAAATGGAAAAAGTTTATTTTAATATGGCATTACTAGTTTTATTCATGGGATCATATTGTAAGTCTCTCTCTCTCTCTCTCTCTCTCACACACACACACACATACAATTTATTTGATATTGAGGTTGAAATTCGCTTCTAAAAAAAGTTATTTCAATTTACTTGTAAACAGAAATATTGGTTATAGTTTTTTTTCAAAATTTTGTTCTAATATTAAATTCAAATATTATATATGATCATACTTGGTTTTACAGAAATTAGAAATGGTTGATCTTAAGAAGTTTAATGAGCTTAAATAATACCTTGATAAGAAAATTGTGAGCAACATTTATTAGTTTAACACAACTATAATTTAAATTGGTGATTGATCAAATAATATTTACAGGCATGTCTCCTTCGAAGGCATCAAGTTTTATAAATCAAGCAAATAAATGTGTTTCTGATGCTCATTGTGGATCTATTAATTGTCCAGAAGGTCAGGGTAGTTATTGTTTTAATGGCCAATGCACTTGCATCCAAGAACCAAAATTAGAAGGTTTGTCATAAAGATAAAAATTGCATTCCATTTTTACTTATGCCGCTAATAGCAAAATTATGCTCAGTTTCTGCTAGTGAGATTTGTTTCTTTATTTTTTAGTTTTGATTTCGAGTGAAACTCGAACTCAAAACTTTGAGCAATGCATATGACTATACTAACGGTTCATTGGTATGTTAATGAGCTTTTTTAAGCCTGAAAATGTTTAACAATCATTATTCTATTCTACCCATCTTCATTTTTTTATAACATGTTAAGTATCGTTTTGCGATATCTATTAATGATTAAAAAAAAGTTTAAAATGGTTTTATTTACAGATTTTGTTCCGGTTCAAGATAGAGGGCCCGTGGTTACTAGGGATTGCAACCAAACTTCTGATTGCGTAGGTGAAAAATGCTTGTGTGGAGATTGTGATTGTGTAAATGGAATAAATGGAGGTTATTGCAAATGCAGGCCCCCCTGCCCCCCATATTGTTAGCATTTTCACTCATTTGGTGAAAAAGTTTAGAACAGTATGATTAATCTTATTGCGTAATCAATAATGTTCTTCACTTTATTCGGCATTGGAAAGTAAAAAATAAATGTCTAGGTATGTATTTTGATCTCCAAAAATAATAAATAATTAAGGCGCTGAAATCTTAATACCCCATATGAAAATATTATTAAATAAAATTACGAATCATCACATTATTAGAAAATTAAACTTTAAAGAATATATATAGCAGAAAATAGGTTCCTGAAGAGAAAGAAATTAATAGATATTCTTCTTTGAATAATGAATGAATATTTCTTGTCAAGGACACAATGATGGGAAATAACTCGAATCTACGAGATTGAATATGCAATTTTTATTGTACTTTACCCCCCTAAGAGGTGGCCTTTGTGTTGGATTATTTTATATTCTAGTCATTTTGAATGTCAATCATTTTCATGGCGTAAAATTAATTATTTTGAATTATGCGGTAAATTTTTTAAAATAATTTTAGATCAAAGTTGGATTTTATAGATTTAAATAAGTTTAGTAGGGCTGTATTTATTTTTATTAGTTTGTTCAAAAATAAATTTTTAATCATTAAAATAGTATAATTAATTTTTATCAATTTATTTCGAATCAAGGAAGTTAGGTTTTGAGTAAGGTCAAATGAATTTACTTGAAATGGACTTGGGATCATTTAGATTTGAGTTATATATTAGGATTTCATATGTATTTAGATGGTCTATATGTGGTATTTAGATGGATAGATTCTCATTGAGTTACGAATCCAGTTAATTTATACCATCTCTGCTGAGAATCAAATAAAGCAGATGATATGTTATCAGATGCAAACTAAACAGAGAAAAGTGAATTTGTCGTTTCTTTATAGTAGCAACAAAAAGCAGTAAAATCAAGAGTCCGTAATTAGTTAGGAATGAATTTACGCCATGCATATTAATTATGGTTGATATCCTAATCAATATTTATTAAATAAATTTTGAATGCATAATTCAATATTAATATTAAAGTTAACAAAGATTTGATATAATGTTAGCTGAAAAGTGATAATGCCAATAAAATTATCAGCTAATGATAAGCACATATATATATTCAGTGTTAAATTTAAGTTCAAATATCTTTTTCTCAATATTAAAAAAATAATTAGTTCAATTTTGAAAATAAAAATTGGATTAATAAATATTAGCAAAATTTTAAGAATAAATTGCATTTCTGGTTGAGTTTATCCTAATTTTTTTATGGTCCAAATTCATTCTATAGTTTAATCTTATTGAATCAATTAAACTTTTTTCTTAAATATTTATTATTACTTTCCTCCCCTTTCTTTCAAATAACTTACTTCTAAATTAACAAAGAAAATTATAATTAATCAAAATTTTAAGCATGAAACTAGACCAATCTTAGTGAATTAATTGTTGCATTGTAACTAGAATGCAACTTTCAAGCATATGATATTATCAACCAAAAATTCAAGATAAATGCAAATGCCCGAGTCCTCATATTCAACCATTTTAAGTAAAGATCTTAAACATTTGCCATTATTTTTTTAAAAAATAAATAATTTATTATTGTAATTATAATAAATTGTTAATATAGTGTATTTTAAAAATTTTTGATATCTTTGTAATTTAATAAAAGATTTATTTTTTTTATCGTAAAGTGTCTTCTTATTTTACTACTAAAACATTTTCCCCAATGCATCAATATGAGTTCAAACAATATCATTACTACATTTATTTGAACAAACTAATTAAGTTGCTTGATATATTCAAACTCATCATTGTGGGAAAGGGAGAATTGATTGCACTTATCGTTGCAATGTACATATTCAAGTTCATCATTTTCAACAAATTGACTCATTTTATAAAAATCTCATTACCTGAACTACCATTTTATACTTTTGCTTCAACTTGACTCATTTTATGTTACTTATTCAATAAAAAATATTTATACCCAACTAAAATTATTTGGGTACTATAGTTAATTATTAAAACTAAAAAAATGAAGTTTATTTAAAACTTTTGAGGTGCATTTAACTATTCCCTTTAAACAAATATGAAAATTCATAAATGCTTTAATTAGTGTTAAATCTAGCACAAACCTATTAATTTTTATGATTTTCTCCTAAAGCTAAATATGAATAAAGATTAAATTATACATATATGTGTTTGTAAACGTATTAATTTGCCAAATTTGGGAAGCTTACTTAATTTATTGTATTTTGGCAAAGAGTATCTCATTAATCCAATATTATTATTAGAAGTTTTTTTTAGATTCTTTTTATATTCTCTTGACATTTATATTACATAAACAAATATGATCATCAGGACAAAGTTATAATCAAATCATAATTATAACTTAGTACATACATTTTTTGATAAAATCATTGCTTTATTAGCTTAAATATGGGAAAAACATATCTATGAGATGTAAACTACCCAAAGAGGACACAAACCGGTATACTACAGTCTAAATCATCCCATAATATGTAAAAACAACCCCAGAATTGCGGATTACATATAGAAACACATCTGTAAAAAACAAAAAAAAAAATTAAAGATACTATACTATAACAACAGTCCAATCACAATTGTAGGGAGCAGAAGAAGAAAAAGGAGTCATAGCTACGAGAACAGCAGCGAGGGAAGCTTCGAGTTGAGACAGGGGCACAAAAATGGCTTAGCTTATCAGATCTTGAAGATGATTCAACTAAAACAAAAAGTCGAAGCCTCTATAGAAAAAATTATAGTAGAAGTTATACTGTACTGCAACTGCCAGCAGCGTGGTGATTACCAACACATGTACAACATCCTACCACATCAGCCTATCTACAAGATCCAATAGTAGCAGAGGCAGTAGCAAAAAGAAACAGCAGAGAGGCACTGCAGAAACAGTTAGAGCCAAAGCCTCAATCGTTATTCTATCTAAGCTTTAAGGTTGGTGTCTCTAGTGACACCAGCTTTGGCTAAGGCATCCATAACACAGTTGGCTTCATGAAAGATATGGGAGAGGCTAATAGATTCGAAAGATGAAGATAATGCATTTATCTCATACCATACCTCTCTCAATTTCCATGGGACATCATCAATTTGTGCTTTTGCCCAAGAGACAGCATTCCTAGAGTCAGATTCTATAATTAATGGTCTGCTGACCAGATTAGGCTTAGAATGAGACATCTTGATGTAGCGGAAGTAATAAACAAATGTGTTATTCCTGTTTAGTCTAAGAATGCCCAGGTAATAAATATAAAATAAGAGAAAAACTTCTCAACTGAATTATTATTAAACCCTGAATACTCTCTTTCACTTCTTCAAACATTACATTATAAAGCTTTAGGGTTACAGAAAAATCTAATTCCAAATAAGAAAAGTTTTCAAAATGTAACATATTGCCAAAATAAAAGAATTACAAGTATAAAAACATATTATTTAACAAGGCAAACAAAATGCCCAAATAGTGCCTCGATCCAAGGGTTCTAAATAAGGAAATAAAAATATGCGCTAAGCTGCCATAAAAGTAAAATACATTTTCGGAGGCCTAAATGATGAAATTTGATCGAAAACTGATGGATCTCACTGCAAAGCAGTGATTTTGACTCGCTGGCCCATTTTCCACTGGGCCAGGCCTATAGAACGCCCAGTTTGCAATATCAGCTTTTGACAGTAATTACCGAACTGCCACTATGGCAGTTTTCTATCAAACTGCTCTATGAAAATCAAAGCTCTTTGTTCCACATCATTCCCCCCAGGATAGAAAAATCACCCTCGAATTATTAGCAGTATCATCATAAGAGGAGTCCCCTTGAAAAGGAATCAAATGCTTCACATTAAATACATCAGTGGTACGAATATGGTTGGGCAATTTGAGGCGGTAGGCATTAGGATTAATCTTTTCAATGATTTCCACAGGATCATTCTTTTTGGCAGAAAGCTTATTATATTCTCCAACTGAGAAGCTCTCTTTAGTGAGGACAACCCATACAAAATCACCCACCTCAAATTCAACATGGCGGTGCTTACGGTTTGCAGCTTGCTTATACTTGGCGTTGGCTTGCAGTAAGTTGGCGTGCACTGCCTTATGAATATCTTGCAGATTAGCCACAAAATTTGCTACTTCTCCATGAACTCTGGTCTTGTCAGGCAGAGAAAAAAGATCTAAGGGTCCCCTGGGCACAACTGAATACACAACCTGAAAAGGGCTGAAACCTAAACTTCTGTTGATAACATGATTATGAGCAAACTCAGCCTGGCATAACTTCTAGTCCCAACTTGTCACATTATCACCAACCAAACTACGAAGTAGATTGCCCAAGAATCTATTCACCACTTCAATTTGACCATCAGTCTGTGGGTGATAAGCACTGCTAAAATTCAGTTGTATATTAACCATTTTTCATAAAATGTGCCAGAAGTGACTTATGAAGTGGGTATCTCTATCAAACACAATAGATGTAGGTAGGCCATGAAGGTGATACACTTCACAAAAATACAATTGGGCCACGTTGACAGCATCTAACATTCTCTTGCATGGAATAAAATGAACCATCCTAGAAAAACAATCAACAACAACAAAGATGGAATCATTACCACGTTGTGTACGAGGCAAGCCCAATAAAAAGTCCATACTGATGTCCACCCAAGGCTGAGTAGGTACTGACAGGGCCATGTATAGGCCAGCATTAGTGGCTATACCCTTAGAAGCTTGACAAATTCGACATCGTTGCACATACTTGTCTACTTCTCTTCGTATAGTAGGTCAGAAATAAGAAGCTTGAACTAGTTGCAAGGTCCTGTTGCGACCGACATGCCCTTCTCCATGTAACTTCTGAATGATCTTGAGGCGTAAGCTGCAATCTGGAATACATAATTGGTTCCCTTTAAATAAGAGCCCATCATGCAATGAGAAATCTGTTCTTTTACCTACTTGAACCTTTTCCAAAATAGCAGAAAACAATGGATCAGTAACAAATAAGTCACAAAAAGAGTCCAAGCCAGGTACCTCAACTCGCATTGCAACCAAAAAATTACTCTTGCGGCTCAAAGCATCAATAACTCTGTTTGTAACTCCTGACTTGTGTTTTATCACAAAAGTAAATCGTCCAAGGTAGGCTACCCATGAAGCATGCCGTGCAGACACCTTATCTTGGCCATGCAAGTGTTTCAAAGCCTCATGGTCTGTGTATAATACAAACTCTCTGTTGTACATGTAGTTTCTCCAGTGCTTTACTGCTTGAACTACTGCATAAAACTCTACATCATAGATGCTGTAATTATGCTTGGAACTTGAGAGTTTCTCACTAAAGTATGCTACAGGCCTTCCATTTTGACTCAAAATAGCCCCAATGCCCATTTTAGAAGCACACGGTGTAATTCAAATGCTTGCAAAAATTAGGAAGCATTAAGACAGGAGCGGTGGTCAAGCGTCTCTTAATAAGCTGGAAGGCTTCCTCTGCTATCTGTCCATACAAACTTGCCACCCTTCATAAAATCTATCATAGGGGCCATGATGCTACTAAAATGTGGGATGAAACATCTATAAAAAGAGGCAAGCCCATGAAAACTCGGAACTTCAGCAATTGTACTATGTCGAGGTCACTGCCTAATCACCTCAATTTTAGACTCATCAACCTGCAACCCCTCTCCAGAAATCACGTAACCCAAGAACAACACCTTAAGCATAAAAAGATACACTTCTTTACTGCTGCATAAAATTTTTCCCTGCAAAGCACAAATAGAACTTCTCGCAAATGTTGCAAGTGTTCTGTAAGATTAGCACTGTAAATCAAAATATCATCAAAGTACACCATAATAAATTTGCCAATAAATGGCCTCAGTGCCTGGTTCATCACCGACATAAAGGTACTTGGTGCATTTGACAGTCTAAATTGCATTACCAACTACTAGTACAATCGAGTTTTGAAGGCCGTTTTTCACTCATCTCCTAGCCTTATCCAAATCTGATGGTACCCACTTTTAAGGTCAGATTGTTGCATCACTGATCTGATATAATAAATCATCCAAGCGAGGGATGGGAAACCTGTACCTCACAGTGATCTTATTGATGGCTCTATTGTCTACACACATACGCCAGGAACCATCCTTCTTAGGAACTAATAGGGCTGGCACTGCATAAGGGCTTAAGCTTTCTCGCACATGCCCCTTAGCCACTAATTCTTCTACTTGCCTCTGCAACTCCTCATGTTCCCCAGGGCTCATCCGGTAGTTAGGTCTATTTGGCAAGGTTGCACCAAGCTCCAAGTCAATATGGTGTCGAATGTCATGTAAAGGGGGGTAATCCATTAGGCAGCTCATTTGAAAAGACATCTTCAAATTTTGCCACTAAAGGGGCTACCTCATTAGGAACTTTCAACTCTACGGCAACCTCCTTCCCAATAAGAGCAAAGACCATTTCTATTCCCTGCAACTCCTCAATAAATCTAGCCAACGACAACAGCTTGGTATTATCCCCAGTTGGTTTTACCTTTTCTGGCTCTTTACTAGGCAGTAATGCAAATTTTATATTATTAAATACAAAAGAATATGTATTAGGACGACCATCATGAATGACCTTCCTATCATACTGCCAAGATCTCCCAAACAATAAGTGACATGCATCCATAGCAACCACATCACACCACACACTATCTTTATATTTAGAACCAATGGAAAAGGTTACCAAAGCACATTGTAAAATAGTTACCTCGTCGCCCTTCTTTAACCAAGCCAGTTTATAGGCCTAGGATGCTTCTTAGTCTTCATTCTCAATTTCTGTACCACCTCAGCTGTAATAATATTCTCACAACTACCAGCATCAATAACAAAGCAATAGACCTTATCGAGAATGGTGCAGGTTGATTGGAAAATATTACTCCATAGTCAATCTTCTTCAATAGCCTTAGGGGTCAAAAAAGATCACCTGACGGCCAAAGCAACGCCTGTATCTCCTACTACGACCTCCTTATCAACCACCTCTTCTTCATCAAACACTAGCTCTCCTACAATGTCTACACCTCCATCTTCATAGTCATCTGCTTCTACAAAGAGTGCTTTCTTTCCTGCTATTTTCTTACATTCAGACTGCCTATGCCCATTCTCACCACATTCGAAACACTTCAAACCACTACCCGTTGTTCTGTTGTGTTGGCTTTGGTTGGCAATGCCTTTGTTAATCACCCCTCCTACTCTGTTGGCTGCACTACTACTACCAGCACCACTGCCACTACCTCCCATATTAGCAGAGGATACAAGTACCTGTTCACCTGGAGTGTTTCTCCACCTGTAAGGCTTTTTCATGAGCAGTAGAGATTGAGACAGGATCAAACAAATTGACTGTATCCTGAATTTGTCCCCTAAGATCGCCAATATATCTTGCTACCAACTGATCCTCTGTCTCGTGTATGTCATTTCTGGCTATCAACTGGTAAAATTCAGTGGTGTAGTCATCCACTGACCTAGCTCCCTACCTCAGATTCTGCAACCTCTGGTACATTAACCTGTGAAAGTTGTGAGGCAAAAACTTAGATCGTAAATGCATCCTCATCTTTTCCCAACTGACGATCTTAGCCTTGCCTTGCCTGTTCCTTGTAAATTTAGACTACTGCCACCAGGCCGCTGCCCTATCCCACAACGTTGTTGCAACTAAGGAGACATGTTTATTATCAGGCACCCTTTAAATTCCATGATCTCTTCTGTTGTAGCCAACCAGTCCAAAAATTCTTCTAGTTTAAGGCCGCCATGGAATTCTGGTATTTTTGTTCTCATTCCAGATTCCAGCGCCTATCTTCAATAGGGGCTCTATATTGTCTGTGCAACTCTTCTTCATAATAAGCTCCTCCTTCAATATCAGAACCCCCATCAGATCCATCTACACTAGAGTTCCCCTGCTGGTTAGGGTTTGCCCTATTATGACCCCCCATGAGATGAGTCAATCATTATGTTAACCGGTCCATCATTTGTTCCATTCATTCATCCATCATCTGTCCCATTTGTTGCTCAAGGTGGGCCATGTGTTCATGCTCATACACCTCCTCTAAGCGCTGTTGTGGTTGTCTTCGCGGTGCCATCAATGTCCAAGAATGAACACGGCTCTGATACCAGCTAATGTAGCAGAAGTAATAAACAAAGGTGTTATTCCTATTTAGTCTAAGAATGCCCAGGTAATAAATACAAAATGAGAGAAAATTTTCTCAACTAAATTATTATTAAACCCTAAAAACTCTCTTTCACTTCTTCAAACATTACATTATAAAGCTTTAGGGTTACAGAAAATCCTAATTCCAAATAAGAAAAGGTTTCAAAATGTAACGAATTATCAAAATAAAAGAATTACAAGTATAGAAATATATTATTTAATGAGACAGACAAAATATCCAAATATCGCCTCGATTCAAGGGTTTTAAATAAGGAAATAAAAATATGCCCTAAGCTGCCATAAAAGTAAAATGCATTTTCGGAGGCCTAAATGATGAAATTTGGCCGAAAACTGATGGATCTCACTGCAAAGCAGTGACTTTGACTTGTTAGCCCATTTTCCATTAGGCTAGGTCCTTAGAACGCCCAGTTTGCAACATCAGCTTTTGGCAGTAATTACCAAACTGCCACTATGGCAGCTTTCGGTCAAACTGCTCCATGAAAGTCAAAGCTCTTTGTTCCACATCACATCTTGATAGCAGAAAGCAAAGCTCTAAATTTGGCTTCATTAGAGTCAATAACCCCTGCATAACAAGAAAATATGGTAATGAAATGTCCCGAAGAGTTCCTTAATACACCTCTAATGCCGGCGTTACCAGGTTTCCCAATGGTAGAGCCATCCAAAATCCATTTAAAAGATTCTGCCAGTGGTGCCTGCTAAGGTATATATACTCTTTTTTTCCTAACCTTTTCCCAGTTTTTAACCAGATTATGTCTAATGTTAATCCTACCTTGAAGAGCTAACCAAGTGAAAATTTCAATCTTGGGGGGAGCAGCAGACATCCAAACAAGCTTCAATGGGGGTAGGGGCAAGGAGCTAGGAATGGAGTAGAATTGCTCAGAGAAGGATTTAATTGTATAGCGCCAGAATTTATTATAGCTCCAAATAATTCTATCTTTGATATCAGGTCTTGGCATACTACCACCAATAAGGTTAAGTAAAACCATGAGCGAATTAGCTTCCCAATCAAACACTCTCCTTCTCCACCGAAGCTGCTAGTGCCACAACCCATCAATCCAAGTACTAGCCTCACTAACCGTGCAGTCTCTAGAGCATCATAGAATATACAACCTTGGGAAAGAAAGTTTAAGAGTAGCTTGTCCAATCCACTTGTCATGTCAAACTTTATCCTTGATCCTTTACCTAGCCAGAAATAAGTTTCCTTATTGATAATTTTAAGACAATGTTCATCACCACTTGTCTCCTTGATGATATCACCCCAAATAATTGAAGTTCCTTTGTGTTGTTGTTGGAAAGTAGATATAGAGTGCTTGTATTCACCTGTAATGACTTGTTTCCACTGAAATTCTATACCATCTGCAAGCTTCCATAACCATTTGAAGAGGAGAGCCTTGTTTTCTGCAAGTAAGGAGCCTACCCTAAGTCCACCTAGGTGCTTTGCTTTAGCAATGGTGTCCTAATTAATGCAATACAATTTTCTTTTAGTGTCCATACCATTCCAGAAAAATCCCCTCTGGATTTTACAATTTTGTTGGCAACCACTTTAGGCATCTTGAACAATGACTTGTAGTAAAAGGGCAAGTTGTTGGGAACCGATTTGATCATCATGAGTCTCCCAACAAGAGATAGATGGCGGGCCTTCCATGAAGCTAGTCTTTGTTTAATCTTTTAAATAATTGGTTCCCATGTGGCAACACTTCTAGGATTGGCTCCTAATGGATGACCCATGTATTTAATGGGTAGAGAGGCTTGTTTACACCTAAGCTTTCTAATAGCATTTGGGCACCAAAGATGACTTGAGTTTAAGCCAATCAGCATGCTCTTATGGAAGTTAACATTCAGCCTAGAAATATATTGGAAGCAAAGCAGCATTCTTTTAATATTGATAAGGAACCTTAGTTTTGAAGGGCAGAATATGACTAAATCATCAGCAAACTGTAAAGAGACAATAGGAGAGGATGTTCCTTTGATAGGAATCCCTTTTAGCATACCCATCTCAAATACTTTGCTCAGAATAACACTTAGACCCTCAACAGTGATGGCGAACAGGAAAGGGGAAAGAGGGTCCCCTTAGCATATGCCTTTATGAATAGGGACATATTTAGTAGCCAAGCCATTTAGCAAAATGGATAATTTCATACTCTGAGTGCACCCTTTAATCCATCAAATCCAGTGATCCCCAAATCTCATTCTTCTGATTACCTAGATTAGATAATCCCAGGATACAGAATTGAAAGCTTTCTCGAAGTCCAACTTGATAAAAGCTCCCTGAAAGTTGCTTTTCTTGCAATAGTCAATAATTTCATTTGCACCAGTATACTATCTAAAATGTATCTTCCCTGGATGAAAGCTGAATGACTACCACTAATGATCTTATCCATGACAGTCTTAAGCCGAGTTGCAAGAACTTTTGCAAAAATCTTATAAACTCCATGGATAAGACTGATAGGTCGAAAATGCTAGATAGTTTCTTCATTCTCTACCTTTGGGATCAAAATAATTAATGATTCCTTTGTCTTCTCAGAAAGCCTACCCCATTCATAAAATTCTTAAACAATGTTCATGAAGTCTATATATAACATGGACATGAATTTTTGGTAAAATAACATATTGAACCCGTCGGGACCTGGGGCTTTGTTCCCATCGCATGAGAATAATGCTTGTTTGATCTCCTCCATGGTAAAAGGTCTTTCTAAACCTTCTACGAGGGCTGGGTCTATCTCCGAGAATGGGATGCTAGAAAGTGAGGAAAGTGAGGAAGTACCAGCTTGGACCATGTTGGTGTAGAAGTTTGTAATTTCATTCTAAATTCCATGCACCCTAGTTAATAGTTTGTTGTTTACTCTCAGAGCATTGATTCAGTTTTTCTTTCTTTTCAAAGTTGCAGATAAGTGAAAGAATCTAGTATTATGATCCCCTTATTTGATCCATTGTATCCTCGATTGTTGACGCCAGAAAGATTCACTTTGTCTGTGTTTGATCCACATCTTAGCCCATAAAGCTTTTCTTCTACTTAAGAGAGCCAACTTATTAGGAGAATATTCCAATTCTATATCAATACCATCGATCTGCTCCTTGAGCTCTGAAATGTGTCTGTCCAAGTTATTGAACTCCTGCCTATTCCATCTCAAGAGCCGCTATTTGATAATTCCCAGTTTTTGATGTAAAACTGAATTGGAAGCATCTTTCGTTCTGATTTCATACCACTAGGCCTCAACCATGCTCTGGAAATTATGATGCATGAACCAGTAGTTTAAACTTTGAAAACGGGCCCCAATTCAATTGTTTTGTTTCTAGGTATAAAGGGCAATGATCGAATAATCCTTTTCTCAAGCCCCAGAGTTCAAGACCAGGAAATTTAGTTAACCAATCATGGTTGACCAGAACTGTAATGGTCAAGATTTCAAACATGGAACTTTTTAACTAATATTGATAATTGATAATGTATAGTGATAAAAGTAATGTGGATAAATGCTATAAGCAGAGAATAGTGAATAGTATATCTCAAAATTTACTGAAGAAATTATTTTTACAGTTTTACGGGAGTAAAAATTGAATTTGAATCAAAAGCTAAGGGTGAGGGTGCACCATAACTAAGATGAGATTGACCACACTAGATTGAACATATTATATATATATATATGTGTGTGTGTGTGTGTGGACATGTGTGCGTGTAGAACTCTCTCCTTTCTTCTTGCTTCATCGTCCACCATCATCATCACCAACACCACCAAAGCTCCTTCTTTCTTCCTTCTTTTCAAGAATTTGGCTAAAATTTAAGAGAAAATAACATTTAGCTATTAGTTTTTAAAAGAATAAGCTAGAAAATGTGAGATTATCAACAAGTGATCAAAGAAAAAGAGGGAAAAGAGAGAAGAAGAGGGAAATTGAAAGAGGTATGTGCTTTTGTATTATAATTTGTAAATATATGAATTTTTATGAGTTTTAATGTTTGAATTGATTAATTGAGTTATATATAATGAAATATTTCTTCAAAGTATTGATTAAATAGATTGATGAGTGAAAAATAGCTTTTATGTGATGAGTTTTATTCTTAATTCAACTCTTAAGAGAATTGGGTGGTTTGATGATGTTTTTAGCCATGTGAGATGGTCGAAAATTTGATTAAGTGAAGTTTTAGTAAATTATTTGATATGAACTCTTTTTATATCAAAAATTGGGTATTGATACATTTTTAACTTAAATATTCAATATATTTGTGTTTAATGAAGTTAAAAGTGTAAAATACATGATTTTAGAATGCCAAAAGTGTGGCTTAAAGGTGTCATGGGCATGGTATCAAAGTCGGGACTGTTGGAGGAAGAATTACTCTGAAAACAGACCTAAAACCAATGCCACAGGCATGGCAATTGAGTGCCACGACCGTAGGGTTGAGAGTGAGGCTGTTTCTTTAAAAAATTTTGATAAAACAGAGCCGTTCTGATTGCCACAGCTGTGGCCCTTGAATACCAAGATCATGGGGATCTACAAAGGCATGTGATAGCTTCATTTTGTATCCCACGGGCGTGGGGTTGAGATGCCATGGCCATGGGGTACTTGGATGATGTTTTTGGCTTGTATTTTGTGATATACGGGCCTAGTATGAGGCTAATATATTTATGTTTCTTACTTTTGTGTTAAGAATTCATGTGTATGTGTTAAAAGTATGGAAAAGAGTGATAAACTTTGGATATGTGATAAATATGTATAATACTAAATATTAATAAAAGTATTGTACCATTGAAATAATATAAACAATTCAGTGTTAATCAAAACTAATGAATTGCCCAAATCATTCTAATTTTAGATCTAGCTTTGGATTGAATGGCTAACCAGAGAAAGGATAGCCATAGTGATGGTGGGCATCTCATGCCATTAATGGACACATTGTATCATCAGTGACAGTGGGCATAATTGCCATTATATATATATTCTTGAGACTCGGCATTAAAATTGCTACACTAACCTGTTATCCAAACCAATAATCTAAGTTCAGTATATATGGACATATTTAATGAAGTTATCTAAATTGAAAATATATATGGATATGATGTTATGAACAATGGAAGAAATGCAAAATAATAATATAAGTCAATTACTTAAAATTGACTTACTGTGTTATAATGTGAAAGTGATTAGTAATGTATATATTAATGTTTACAAGTGAAAGTTTTAATGGACAAAATAGAAATGTTATGCTCAAGTTATTGAATTGATCAATAACTTTCTATGTGTTATAGTGATTGAAAGTGTATGTAATGATATAAGATACAAAGTGCTCCAAAGTATAGTACTAAATTTAAGTGCTGAAAATTATAGATTGAATAAAATTATCCTATATGTGAAATTGAAAAGTAAGACTTACTGGAAAACAAAATAAGTGTATCATGAGCAATGTTATCAAATGAGAAAGCAAGTCTTAAATAAAATGATTCATAAAGAGAAAAGTTGCAATACCAAAAGTATAATATAGCATGATGACTTTTATAAAGTTAAAGTTATTATTTTGTGTAATCAAAATATTATATTGGTTTGTTATTGAAAATAGTTAATATATTGAAATATTTCTTAAAACTAAAATTTATTACTATATTTCCATAAGTATTTTTCTTTAATATTAAGTGACAAAATATGTTTATACAAGCACCACTAAGCTTTGCTTAGGGTGTTAGAATTATTTTCTGACACGCAGGTATCAGGTCATCAGAGTAAGTTAAGAAATGAAATTAAGGATCTCAGAAAATTATCTCATTTAAATGAAATATCACTTAGTCTTTTCTAACTAGCAATAATATTGTCTGCTTTCACACATGGTGTTTTCCTCTTTCATTTTTGTTAATATTTATGCCATGTCAAAATGCATGTATCTCACTTGTAATATTCCTATCACGTATTTTTAAATTATGGTCAAATAGATACGAGAAAAAAAATCAAGTTGAAGTAGTTAATATAAAAGTAGAGGGGAGCAAATTGATAAATCATGTTAAATGTAGGAGGTTGAGTATTAAGCCTTCTAATTACGTATAAATAAAAACAATAGTTATGGCAAGCAATCTAGCTTAATATATCCCTAATACTATATTTATTGAATTTCTTGTTCCATAAGATTCAAGGTTATTTCCTATCCTACACACTTTATAAATATTAGCTAAATTCATTCATTCTACAAGTGACAACATAGACGAGGACATGGCTCTTATGCCTACAATCCCCATTGCCTCACTATCGAAAAATCATCATGAGGTAAACCTTTTGTTTCTCACTAATTTTGTGGATTTTTTCTCTTTTAGAATTTTTACATTTTCTAGCACACTTTGCAGAGCCTTGATGAATAGGTTGAACACACCTACATGATGGTTCATTGTTATGAGGCTTTTTTGTCTATATTGTAATGGTCAAGATGTTAAGCAGGAACGTTTTAACTAATAATGAAAAATTGATAGTGTGTAGTGATAAAAGTATTGTGGATAAATGCTATACGTAAAGAATAGTACATTGTATATCTTAAACCTTTACTGAAAAGAGTATTTTTACTGTTTTACAAGATTAAAACTCGATTTAAAATCAACGGTTAAGAATGAGGGTGCACCATAGTTATTATGAGCATTCCCTCTCTGGATTAAAAATATTATAAATATATATATATGTGTGTATAAGTGTATGTGTGTGGAAATTTCTGATTTCCTCTCCATCTTCCACGCCATCATCACTATCTTCACTTCTTTCTTCTTCCTTTCATTAAATTGATCAAGGAATAAGAGACAATTACATGATTTTTAGAAGAATAAGCTAGAAAAGGCAAGATTATCAATAAGTAATCAAAGGGAAAGAGAGAAAAAGAAAGAGAAAAAGAGATTCTGAAGAGGAATGTGCTTTTGATTTATACTTTGCAAAAATATGAAGTTTTATGAGTTTTAATGATATAATTGAATGATTGAGTTATGTATGATGAGATATTTCTTGAAAATATTGGTTAATTAGATTGTTGAGTGAAAAATAACTTTTATATGATGATTGAGCGAGAATTGAGTGGTTTTATTATGTTTTTATCCATATGAAATGGTTAAAAATTTAACTAAGTGAAGGTATTTGATATGAATTCTTTTTCTATCAAAACTTTGAGTTTGATACATTTTGATCTTAGATCTTAAACATATTTGAAGTTAAAAGTGCATAATACATGATTTTACTCCGAAAACAGTCCCAAAATCAATGCCACGGTCGTGGCAAATGAGGGCCACGACCGTGGGATTGAAAGTGTTACTGTTTCTTCAAAAAAATTTTGATAAAACAGAGGAGTTTTATATGCCACAACCGTGGGGTCTTCAAACTTAATTTACAGCTTCATTTGGAATCCCACGGGCATGGGGTTGAGATGCCATGGCCGTGGGGTACCTAAATAATGTTTTTGGCTTGTAATTTATGATCTATGGGCCTAGTATGAGACTAATATGTGAATAATTGTATTGAGACTTCATGTGTATGTGTTAAATGCATAAAAAAGAGTGAGAAACTTAAGATAAGTGACAAATATATATATATATCATACTAAATATTGATAAGAGTAATGTACTAATGAAATGATATAAACAAGTGAAATATAAACAAGTGCTTATATAAACAAGTGAGTGTTTATATAAACAAGTGTTAATTAATGACATGAGACTAATATGTGTATAGTTCATATTTTTGTGTTAATGTGTTAAATGTATGAAAACGAGTGATAAACTTTAGATACGTGACACACATATATATTCTACCAAATGTTGATAAGAGTATAGTACCAATGAAATGAAATAAACAATGTACTGTTCATCAAAATTAATGAATTGCCCAAAATTATACTAAGTTTATATCTAGCTTTGGATTGAATGGCTAACCAGAGGATGGATAGCCACAGTGATAGTGGGCACCTTGTGCCTTTAATGGACATAATGTGTTATCAGTGATAGTGGGCATAATTGCCATTATAAATTCTTGAGATCTGGCATTCAGACTGCTACACTAACATGTTATCCAAACCTATGATCTAAATTTAGTATGTATGGGCATAATTAATGAAAAGATATGTGAACATGATAGTTGTGACTAATGAAAGAAATGTAAAATAATAATATAAGTCAATTACTTGAAATTGAAGTATTGTGTTCCAGTGTAAAAGTGATTATTAATATATATATTAATGCTTACACGTGAAAGTTCTAATGAACATAATGGAAATGTTATGCTCGATGTATTGAATTAATCAAATGATTGAAAGTGAATATAATGTGGTGAGATACAAAGTGCTCCAAAGTATATCAAATGATTAAAAGTGTATATCATGATATGAGATATAAAGTGCTCTAAAGTATAGTACTAGATATAAGTGCTGAAAAGTATAGATTGAATGAAATAATCCTGTATGTGAACTTGAAAAGGAAGACTTATTGAAAAACAAAATAAGCGTATTGTGAACAATGTTATCAAATGAGAAAACAAGTCTTGAATAAAATGATTCTTAATGAGACAAGTTGCAATATCGAAAGTATTGTATTATATGATAACTTTTATACAGGGATAATTATTATTTTGTGTAATCAACATGGTATGTTGATTTGATACTGAAATTAGTTCATATATTGAAATACTTCTTAAAACTCAGTGTTATTACTATATTTTCATAAGTATATTTCTTTAATATTAAGTGATAAATATGTGTATACAAGCACCACTAAGCTTTGCTTAGCGTGTTAGAATTGTTTTCTGACACGCAGGTATCAGGACATCGAAGCAAGATAAGAACAGATGAAGATCTTGTGTTTATTGTATTCATAAGTTATAAAGTGTATGTATAAAGATACTTCAGTTTGACTATTTGAGAGATTGTATAAAATTGTAAACATAAGAGGATATATGTATTTAGAGAATGAAGTTTGAGATTCTAGTGAATGAGTATCATGAAAGAAATGTATTGTTTATGTATTTGATTTGATGAACTTATAAAGTTTATCTGATTTATAATTGCTATTCAGATTATTGGAGATATTGAAAATTAGTCTAAATGTTGGATCTATAAGTGTTGTGATATACAGATTGTATTATAATATGAAAATTTTTCTTTATGATGAGAGTTTTCTAAGAATTGATTGGAGCGCGAACAATGTATCGTATAACATTCTCTGATAGTTTTTATATAAGAATTGTCAGAGGATGTTACATATATCTTTAGTTAAAGGCTCGCTACTCGGAGTGATATTCCAAGTGTTTCTAATTATCTCATTTGAATGGGAATCAGAGTCATAAATAGTTCATGAATTTAATTGCAAAGGGCTTAAATTAACCAATTTTAGTTAATTAATTACTAAATGAAAATATGATGGAAGAAGAACATGATACCTTGGGTTGTCTCTTTTTCTTGACGAAAGGCTGGAGGGCTTTGTCACTTTGCAACTCCACTTGCGCAGGAAAATCAAATGAGATTAATTGATAATGGAATCTAAAATTAATGTTTAATAGAAGAAAATTAAATTAATTAATTTTTAGTGTGAGTGCAATTTGATAGAGTTTCAGGGTTCAAAATTTCGGATCATAAAACAAGAGCAAAAGTCACACAAGTGGCATGAGCAAAAGTCACACAAGTAGCATGGCTGCATTACTATCGCTCGGTTTGGTGCAATGCAAATGTGGCATTGCAACAGCCTCTCTCTCTTTCTCTCTTATCTTTTTTGTAATGCAAAAATATGTATGTGCATTTTTAATAATTTTTTAATATTAATTTTTCGAATTTTCTAAATTAGGTGTAAAATTAGGGGTTCACAATATGATGTTACATGTGGTCTGACATTTGAAATTGGTAAAAAAAAATAATATTGGATAATCCTTAAAAAAGTGAAAAATTAAATCATGGTATGAATTTATTCGATATTTTGGAAAAGAATTTAAAAATGGTAAAAATTTACGAATATGCCCCGTAGCCATAAAATAAAATTCTATCGTAATCGAGATATAGAATATAGGTAATAGGGCTTTAAAATAATTAAAGAAATCATTTTTATGATTTTATAGGTTTAAAAACTGAATTAAGAGACAATTAAAGAAAGAATATGTACCGAAGTTAAGATACATGCATCATATGGAATCAAAACCTAAGATATTATTAAAGTTAATTTTACTTCTCTTTTCTTCATCTTCTTTCTTCTAGGCCAAACCACCATCACCATCTTTATTTCTTTTTTCTTTTTTCATCTCTTCACTAATAAACCAAGGATCCTTTGAAAATAATTCATAGTTTTGATATCACTATAAATCAAGGATTTGAAGAAAAGAGAAAGGAAAAAGGGTTTTTGAAAGAGGTTAGTGCTTGTATAACATATAACTTTCTATTAATTGAATTTTTCTTGATTTTTAATTGCTTATGGAAGTTTGAGAATAGATTAAATTGAATTATTTGTGAAAGAAATTGGTTATGGAACTATTGTGGAAGAAATTGATTATTGAATTTTTCTTTCTTGTAAGCTAAATTATACTTGTAGTATACATAGAGTATATTTGTTGATTTTTATCTAAAATCCATGTTCAAATAAAACTTTGAGTTAATCAAGTGTTGAACTAAATGATTATGGAAGAAAAATGATTATGAAACTAAATGATTATTTGCAATATATTTGATAGTTATGGATTAAAGGAAATATGTTTAGGTTTTATTGAAATAGAAGTTATTTATTTAAATCGTTAAATTATGAATGTCTATTAGTAGTTGAGAAAAGGGATTTTTTCTTTAAAGAACAATTTTAAGCAAAAGTTAACATTATTGACTTTGAAATTGACTAGTAATGAGGGAATAAATTAATTGTTCAAATTGTACTTGTGATAAACTTAGTTATCAGATAGAATGACTAGTTAAAGGGTAGATGTCTATATTATTACTAGACACATTGTGCCACCATTGGACACTTTGCATCACTATTGTTATTGGGAACTACATGTCATTACTGAGCCACTGACCACACCGACCGAATGTAGACATACGTTTTGCAGCACTTATACTGAGTTTTCTCTTCTTATCTTAAATTATGTTACTCGACATTTAATTGTCATTATCGAACTCGTTATTCAAGTCTATGGTTTATAACTTGATATATGATGGCAAAATAAGAGGATTTATAAAAGAAATTTACTTAAACATGAAATGTGTATTATGAATGTTTATATTGAATTGTATTGATAAGTGAATGTGAAAATATGATTTTTACCATTACTAGTGTTATTGTGCTAAATAATTGCAATGAGAAGATATCTTGTTAATTAAGTTGAATTTGAATTTATTAATATTAAAATAAGTTAGCATGAATTTATTTGATTAAATAGCTTACTTTAAAATTGTTATTTATGCTTCATTTATTATTTTAATTATTGTCTTATGATATTAAATAGCAAAATATATATATATATACAAGCACCACTAAGTATTTTACTTAGCGTGTTAGAATTTCTCATGCGCAGATCAGGCATACCATAGCGGTTCTGGCAAGTGAAGCTTTAGAGTTCCAAGGATCACTTGCATTATAAATGTGTCTTTTTGAATGGATTTTGTATTATATATTTAACTATAGTTCACATAGTAGTAACTTGATTATATGACAATTGTATAATTTTCGGTTAGAGTTATTATTTTTGCTAAAACATGAAATGGTCAAGTTTCAAGATTGTACATAATGTAAACTTTGGATGGGATTCATGCTTTATTTTGAGCTTATGTTTGGGTTATATGAATTTATTTTAGAGAATATATATATAGGTTGATATAAATATATGATATTTGTTTTGGATTGTGGTTGAATATTGATGAAATGGTATAGTTGGAGTTGAGATTGATTGAAAGGAAGATAGAAGTGTCTTTTCTGCAGGTGGTGTTAGGTTGAAAAAAATTTGACTCTGAATATTACTGAGAAAACTCTACCAAAATTTACAGTCAGATTATTTTAAAAGTTTATTTTACAAAATTTGCAGTCGGATTATTTTAAAAGTTTATTTTAAGTCTTGTTAAAGGATTGTTAATTACTAAGTAATATCTTCTGACAGTTCTTTGACAAGATTGTCAGGGGATGTTACATTTTCAGACACCCAATTATGAAACTAAATGATTATTTGTAATAGATTTGATAATTATTGATTAAAAGAAATATGTTTAGGTTTAATTGAAATATAATTTATTTATTTAAATTGTTAAATTTTGAATGCCTATTAGTAGTTGAGAAAAGGGATTTTTGCATTAAATAATTGTTTTAAGCAAAAATTATTATTATTGACTAAAAATAAAGAAATAAATTAATTGCCTGAATTATACTTATGATAAACCTAGTTTATGGATAGAATAGCTACCCAGAGGGTAGGCGTTTATATTATTACTGGGCACATTGTGCCACAATTGGATACTTTGTGTCACTATTATTGCTGGGTATCGCGTACTATTACTGTGCTACTGGCCACACTAACTGAATATAGGCATAAGTTATGAGCGCTTATGCTGAATTTTATCTTCTTATCTTAAATTTTGTTACTATTAATTGCCATTGCTAAACCCGTTATCCGAGTCTTAGATTTAAAACTCGATATACAAGGGCAAAATAAGAGGATTTTTAAATGAAATTTACTTAAACATGAATTGTGCATTATGAATGTTTATAATGAATTGTATTGACAAATGAATGTGAAAATATGATTTTTATCGTAAAGAGTCATATTATGGTAAATAATTGTAATGTGAAGATATCTTATTATTTAAGCTGAATTTGAATATATTAATATTAAAATAAGTTAGGTTGAATTTATTTTATTAAATCAGTTGCTTTAAAATCATTATTTATGCTTCATTTATTATATTAATTATTGTCTTATGATAATAAATAGCAAATTATGTATATACAAATACCATTAAGTAGTTTGCTTAGCGTGTTAAAGATTCTGACGTGCAGATCAGACAGATTGAAGCGGATTTGACAAGTGAAGCTTTAGATTTCCAAGGATCAACTGCAATATAAATGCGTCTTTTTTAATGGATTTTGTATCATATATTTAACTACAGTTCACATAGCAGTATCTTAGTTATATAATAGTTGTATAATTTTGGATTACATATAGGATTTTTGTTAAGAACTGAAATGGTCAAGTTTGAGGATTGTACATAATGTAAACGTTGTATAGGATTCATGTTTTATTTTGAGCTTGTGTTGGGTTATATGAAAATTTTGAAGAATATATATATATATATATATAGATTGATATAAGTATATAATATTTGTTTTGGATTGTGGTTGAATATTGACGAAATGGTGTAGTTGGAGTTTAGATTGATTGAAAGGAAGATAAAAGTGTCTTTTTCTGCACGTGGTGTTAGGTTGAAGAAAATCTGGTTGTGAATGTTACAAAAGAAACTTTATTGAAATTTACAGTCAAATTGTTTTTTTCAGTTTATTTTAAATCTTGTTAAAGAATTATTAAGTACTAAGTAGCATCTTTCTAACAGTTCTGCTTAAATTGTCACTTTTTTTAATTGTCATTTTTTTTAATTGTAAAACATTTACTGATCGAGATATGGATCTTTCTGCAAGTTTGGAGCTAAAATTGCTACTCCTTTTATAATGATTTAATATTAATGGATTGATATCCAATATCTCTCAAGAAATGTAATTAATAAAGCAACAATATTTCAAGCACAATATCTTGGCAAGTGTTGTGCTCAAATTGCTACTTATTTTTTAATTATTTAATATTTATTGACTGATACCGAATATCTCTCGAAAATATAATTAATAGACCAATAATTTTTTGACCACTGCACAATCTCTCGGTAAGTGCGGCGCTCAAATTTTCACTCATTTTTTAATGATTTAATATTTACTTACTAATGCCCAATATCTCTCGGCAAATATAATTCATAGACTAATTATTTTCTGATCAGTGTACAATCTCGCAATCAGTGCGGCTCTCAAATTGTCACTTAATATTTACCTACTAAAACTCAATATTTCTTGGCAGCAAATGTAATTAATAGGACCAACATTTTCCTAACCACTGCACAATCTCTTGACAAGTACGTCACTCAAATTGCTACTCATTTTTTAATGATTTAATATTTATCAACAAATACCCAATATCTCTTGGCAAATATAATTAATAGACAAACAATTTCCCGATCATTGCACAATCTCTTAGCAATTGCGACGCTTAAATTGCCGCTCATTTTTTTATTTTTGTAATATTTACCTATTGATAACCAATATCTCTAGGAAAATATTTCATAAACAAAATTAATTTAATAGATATTTCAGAGAAATTATAAAAAATAAAAATCTTCATTGACCATATAGGTAATCTACCGAGAAATCTTTATTTAATTTATTGACCGTAGCCTTTATCTGTCGATGATATTGGCGAGAAGATGATTGCGCCATATTTTGGCGCCATGATTACCAAGCAATACACCTATCGGTCAATAATTTTAGTTGCTAAACTTTGGCGCCATCATTTTGCGCATGGGCATTGTCACTTGTAAATTTTTTTAGTCGGTATTTAGATTCTAATTTTTCAATAATTAGTTTTTCTAATTTTTCCTCCTTTTTGGTCGATATTTACTTGGTAGTTAGGAAAAAAAAATTTATCTCTTAGTAAATTCCGTTAGCAAATTGTATGTTTCTTTAAATGCAATACACATTTAATGAACATACAATTTCAGTGGGGTTTAATTTATTTATTATGGCTAAAATAAAAAATATCAAATAATTGATAGACTAGTTTGAATCAAACCACTATTATTTAAGTGTGAGCATGCCAAATAGAGTTGTCACTTAATACAAACTGAGAATAAGAGTGGGTCGATTTAATAGATGAACCTCTGTGAAAAAGAATGTCCCGGGTTCACAAAGCTTTGGGTTTGATGATGACAATCTACTAAGGTACAGTCAATTGTGTTTTTCTTAAGTGCTCGTCAAAAAGCCCAATGCAATTGATACAAAATTTTCATATTAATAAAAAAACATAAGTCACATGTTTGAAATAAAATATTAATATATAAACATAAAATAAACAAAAGGAAATTGGGTAAGTAATAAGCAAATGTGTTGGGATTTCCTACATCATGAAACAAACCCATTAGTTAAACCATTGGATAAAAAGGCTAAGTAATATCATAATTCCATGATAAAAACATGATTCAATTATTTGAAGGTATTTATCAAGATCAAAACAACTTATTAAAAGAACAGAGCATGAATTTAAATAGAAAATGGAGTTTGATTAGATTTTTACCTTTAGGAATTACTAAATGTGTTGTAGAATCGAATTGGATAGAATTTTCCCATAGAAAACAACAAATTGAGCATGTACGAACCTTCTAACAGAATGAAACAATTTTGAAATGATGAACATGAGCACTTGGATCTTCATTTTTTAGATTGAAGCGGAGATGATGTGTTTGGACCTTGAGAATTGTTAGAAATGAGACTTGGAAGACACTTAGGGACTGCTCTTGGACAAATTAGGAGGCTAAAATGGGAGGATTTGTGAAACATCCTCTGACAATTCTTATATAAAAACTATCAGAGAATGTTATACGATACATTGTTCGCGCTCCAATCAATTCATAGAAAACTCTTTTTATAAATAAAAATTTTCAAATAATAATACAATTAGTATATCACAACACTTATAGATCCAACATTTAGACCAATTTCCAATATCTCCAATAATCCGAATAGAAATTATAAATCAGATAAACTTTATAAGTTCATCAAATCAAATACATAAACAATACATTTCTTTCATGATACTCATTCACTAGAATCTCAAATTTCATTTTCTAACTATAAATATCCTTTTATGCTTACAAATTTATACAATCTCTCAAATATCCAAACTGAAGTATCTATATACATACACTTTATAACTTATGAATACAATAAACACAAGATCTTCATCTGTTCTTATCTTGCTCCGATGTCCTGATACCTGCATGTCAGAAAACAATTCTAACACGCTAAGCAAAGCTTAGTGGTGCTTGTATACAAATATTTATCACTTAATATTAAAGAAATATACTTATTAAAATATAGTAATAACACTGAGTTTTAAGAAGTATTTCAATATATGAACTAATTTTAGTAACAAATCAACATACCGTGCTGATTACATAAAATAATAGCTATCCTTGTATAAAAGTTATCATATAATACAATACTTTCGGTATTGCAACTTGTCTCATTAAGAATCATTTTATTCAAGACTTGTTTTCTCATTTGATATCATTGTTCACAATACACTTATTTTGTTTTTCACTAAGTCTTTCTTTTCCAGTTCAGGTTCACATATAGGATCATTTTAGTCAAGCTATACTTTTTATCACTTAATTTCAGTACTATCCTTTAGAGCACTTTGTATCTCACATAGACACTTTCATTCATTTGAAATACTTTGGAGCACTTTGTATCTCACATAGACACTTTCATTCATTTGATTAATTCAATACATTGAGTATATCATTTCCATTACGTTCATTAGAACTTTCACGTGTAAGCAATTATATATATATATTACAATCCCTTTTTCACTGGAACACAATACTTCAATTTCACGTAATTGACTTATATTAGTATTTTACATTTCTTTCATTAGTCACAACTATCATGTTCACATATATTTTCATTAATTATGCCCAAACATACTAAACTTAGATCATAGGTTTGGATAACATGTTAGTATAGCAATCTCAAGAATTTATAATGGCAATTATGCCCACTTTCACTGATAACACAATGTGTCCACTAAAGGCACGAGATGCCCACTATCACTGTGGCTATCCATCCTCTGGTTAATCATTCAATCCAAAGTTAGATATAAATTTAATATGATTTGGGCAATTCATTAATTTTGATGAACACTACATTGTTTATTTCCTTTCATTGATACTATACTCTTATCAACATTTGGTAGAATATATATGTGTGTCACGTATCTAAAGTTTATCACTCGTTTTCATACATTTAACACATTAACACAAAAGTATGGACTATACACATATTAGTCTCATGTCATTGATTAACACTTGTTTATATAAACACTCACTTGTTTATATTTCACTTGTTTATATCATTTCATTAGTACATTACTCTTATCAATATTTAGTATGATATATATATTTGTCACTTATCTCAAGTTTCTCACTCTTTTTCATGCATTTAACACATACACATGAAGTCTCAATATAGTTATTCACATATTAGTCTCATACTAGACTCGTAGATCACAAATTACAAGCCAAAAATATTATTTAGGTACCCCACGGCCGTGGCATCTCAACCCCACGCCCGTGGGATCCAAAATGAAGCTGTAAAATAAGTTTGAAGACCCCACGGTCGTGGCCTTCAAGGGCCACGGTCGTGGCATCTAAAACTCTTCTGTTCTATCAAATTTTTTTGAAGAAACAGCATCACTTTCAATCCCACGGTCGTGGCAGTCATTTGCCGCGGCCGTGGCATTGATTTTGGGACTGTTTCCGAAGTAAAAATCATGTATTCTGCACTTTTAACTTCATTAAACACAAACATGTTTAAGATCTAAGATCAAAATGTATCAAACTCAAAGTTTTGATAGAAAAATAATTCATATCAAATATTTTACCACAACTTCACTCAATCAAACTTTCAATCATTTCCTATGAATAAAACCAACATCAAACCATTCAATTCTCATAAAGGTTGAGTTAAGGATCAAAACCCATCATATAAAAGTTATTTTTCACTCAACAATCCAATTAATCAATATTTTCAAGAAATATCTCATCATACATAACTCAATCATTCAATTAAATCATTAAAACTCATAAAACTTCATATTTTTGCAAAGTATAAGTCAAAAGCACATACCTTGTTGATAATCACCACTTTTCCAACTTAATCTTCTCAACACTTATATTTAGATATAATCTTATCTTGGTTTTGATTCAAATCATTGAAAGAAGGAAGAAGAAAGGAGTGAAGATGGTGATGATGGCGTGGAGAGAAGAAGAAAGAAGAAATTTCTACACAATACACATATACACACACACACACACACACATATATATATATATAATATTTTTAATCCAGTGAGGGAATGCTCACAATAGCTATGGTGCACCCTCATTCTTAACCATTGATTTAAATCGAGTTTTAATCTCATAAAACAGTAAAAATAATCTTTTTAGTAAAGTTTTAAGATACACAATTTACTCTTCTCTACATATAGCATTTATCCATAATACTCTGGTCACTGTACACTATCAAGTTTTCATTATTAGTCAAAACGTCCCTGTTTAACATCTTGACCATTACAATTCTCCCCCACTAAAGAAATTTCGTCCTCGAAATTTACATACTATGGCACTAAGCTATTTACTTTTTAAATAATTTCAAATTTCACATTCAATCAATGATGTTATTAACTTATATAACATTTATTTATATCTGATATCAATCATCTTTACACACTTACACTTTTCAAGTTCAATTATGGAATTGCCTTTATTCCTCTGTAATTTTTTTTTTATAATTTATCTCATTACATTCCACTGTTATATATATATCTCGTTCTTTCTCTTATATACTGAACATTAAATCCTAGTTCCGAATAGCGGGTCACTAATGGCAAGTAATTGCCCACTGTATCAATATGGCCAAAGGCCCACTATGGCATGAATGCCCACTGTATATAATGTCACGGAGTGACCACTGGGAGAAAGGAACCAAAGGTTCGCTATGACGCAAAGCGTCCACTGATGGCATAGATGCCAATATCACTGGGACATATATATAAAAAATGTCCTCTATGGCACAAAATGCCCACTTTTGATATGGAACATAAATGTTCTCTATGGCACAGAGTGCCCACTGTCAATATGGGACATAAGTGTCCTTTATGGTACAAAATGTCCACTTTCAATATGACATAAAATGCTCACTATCACACCCTTTAGCTAATCTGGAAACTAGATTTAACATCAGTATCATTTCTTTTAATGGTACAAAGTATTGTCAATTATAATATACTTTGAAATATAACACTTTCTCTTTGAAATGTCCGTTTCTTACTGTAAGTGTATAAGATATAAACAATCATTTCAAACACAACACATATACACATTATACTTTGTTTTCAAGTAGTTTGATTGATTTTAGTTATTCATCAATCTTTATCTTTTCAAATCATTTCCATGTGTCCACTGAAATAATGAAATCTACAAAGATTTCCACGCTTTACATGTTTCATTCTTTTCTTAACATGTTAACTTTAAGAGTACATGTACATTTATACTTTATTCTTTATGTCTCATACACACATTCACACACACACACACACATATATGTATATATTACTAACTTGTTCTACCATACATCATGTCACTAGAAGGGTTCACTACTTTCACATCTCACTACATTCTTTTCTTTTCACATTATCACTTCCTTTCTTTCCATTTGCAATCAATTAGTATTAAGTAATTCTTTAACACTTCTATATATAATCTATAACTTGTCTTTAATCACTAAACAATGTTACTATCATATATTTCATAAATACACAATATGTAAATCTCACATTCTTACTTTCATTACTCAATCAATTTGTATATACCTCTTTAGTTTCTTTAACTTGCGCTTCACATTATGTACAATCATTACTGATTTATTAATCTACCATGTTGTTTTTTTTTTCACTTTACTTCGGAAATTATCTTATTTCATCATGAAGATGTTAAATCCACTAATCACTTGTAATTGTCTTTTATCTTTTCTCTACCTTTACACTTCTTTCACATATCCACTTACATTTATTCATACTTTCCTCACGTTCTCTTCACATTTCAGTTTCATCATTGAATGGATTGATTTCATTTCAATCTTATAAACAATCTTTTGTCAATTATAACTATTTCCACCACTCTACTTTGTGAAGGTATCAGAAGGTAGAAATACGCATAAACAAATGCATGACCATGCAAGTGATCATGCACAACACTATTTCAATTATTTTTAAAGTTTTGAAAAAATAGAAATATGCATAGCCAAATGCATATCCATATGAATGGTCTTACATATCTTTACTACAATTGCCTTTCACAATTTTAAGGGCACAAATATATGCATGTCCATATGAATGAGCATGCACCTCAATATTGGAATTGCTTCTCAAAGTTTGAAGAATAAAAACTTACATAAGCATATGCATGACTATACAAATAATCATGCATATCACTACTAGAATTTCTTTTCATGATTTAATCAATAAGTTATGAAGAATGCAACTCATACACTTTAAGGAAACAAAATCCAACTCTTCAAGACACAATCAAATTCAAATCTCAATTTCCATAACCCTTTCAACCTTATTTTCTTTCACAACTTTATATTAACTCATAAATGATTCAATGATAGATTGAATCATTGTTCTAGATAAATAAGATATAGCTACACATTTACATATTGCACGAAGAATTTTACTATCATAGAAGTAAAGTTTTATACTCATATGTTTCACAATTATTTAATACACCATATCTTTCACAAGTAATGGTATTTTATCAATTCACAAATCTCTTTTCATAATAAAAATCAAGATCATTTCAATAAATAGCGCACTAAGTGGTATTCAAGCACTAGCCTCTTTACCAATACTCTTCCATTACCTTTCATTTCAATCTTTTGTTTTGATGACATTTTAAAAAAATAATAGTAGAAGACACTAGAAATCTTTAAATAAATTTTAGGACTTTATCTAATATACTCACTTATACAATAGTTTCGATGCATTCACGTGCTTTCATTTAACTATCACTTCAATCCTTAACGTTGAAACATTATAAAAAAAATTACTTTTGACACTTTAACACTCCATTATCCATATTTCACATTCAAAGTATAGCTCGAATTCATTTCGAGCTATAAGGGTATTTTTATAATTTCTTACCTCTTCGAAATCTTTTTCCATTATACGGATATTATCCATACTCAAATTTAATATTACTCTTATTAAGACTTATATAACCTTATCACTATCAGTTCCAAATGCTCTCATATCATAATCACTCCACTTTGACACTCATATATTCACTCACTTAATGTAGAACATCAATACTTAATGTTGTACAACATGACTCGCATTCTCGTAAGAAATTTTATGCTCGAAATTTATCTATCTGTTATAATTCATTCCTTAAATTCCAATAAATTATTACATTTCCACTGTGTTACTTGACATATCTCTTTCACTACTCATATTTTGTTTTCTTTTCACATCATTCTTTATCACAAATAGATCTAGTGCACTCCAAACAACACACTACGAATTGTCAATCAAGTCTTAGTAACATTCTATTACCATAAACATATGGAATATCAATTCTGTCACAACACATATCCACTTATTCACTTCACATAACTTAGACAATTACATTTCACTTCTCCTATAACTCCACATGCTAGAAACGCCTAAACCACGCTCTGATACCACTAAATGTAACATCCTCTGACAATTCTTATATAAAAACTATCAGAGAATGTTATACGATACACTGTTCACGCTCTAATCAATTCATAGAAAACTCTTTTTATAAATAAAAATTTTCAAATAATAATACAATCTGTATATCACAACACTTATAGATCCAACATTTAGACCAATTTCCAATATCTCCAATAATCCGAATAGAAATTATAAATCAGATAAACTTTATAAGTTCATCATATCAAATACATAAACAATACATTTCTTTCATGATACTCATTCACTAGAATCTCAAATTTCATTTTCTAACTACAAATATCCTTTTATGTTTACAAATTTATACAATCTCTCAAATATCCAAACTGAAGTATCTATATACATACACTTTATAACTTATGAATACAATAAACACAAGATCTTCATCTGTTCTTATCTTGCTCCGATGTCCTGATACCTGCGTGTCAGAAAATAATTCTAACACGCTAAGCAAAGCTTAGTGGTGCTTGTACACAAATATTTATCACTTAATATTAAAGAAATATACTTATTAAAATATAGTAATAACACTGAGTTTTAAGAAGTATTTCAATATATGAACTAATTTTAGTAACAAATCAACATACCATGCTGATTACATAAAATAATAGCTATCCTTGTATAAAAGTTATCATATAATACAATACTTTCGGTATTGCAACTTGTCTCATTAAGAATCATTTTATTCAAGACTTGTTTTCTCATTTGATATCATTGTTCACAATACACTTATTTTGTTTTTCACTAAGTCTTTCTTTTCCAGTTCAGGTTCACATATAGGATCATTTTAGTCAAGCTATACTTTTCATCACTTAATTTCAGTACTATCCTTTAGAGCACTTTGTATCTCACATAGACACTTTCATTCATTTGAAATACTTTGGAGCACTTTGTATCTCACATAGACACTTTCATTCATTTGATTAATTCAATACATTGAGCATATCATTTCCATTACGTTCATTAGAACTTTCACGTGTAAGCAATTATATATATATTACAATCCCTTTTTCACTGGAACACAATACTTCAATTTCACGTAATTGACTTATATTAGTATTTTACATTTCTTTCATTAGTCACAACTATCATGTTCACATATATTTTCATTAATTATGCCCAAACATACTAAACTTAGATCATAGGTTTGGATAACATGTTAGTGTAGCAATCTCAAGAATTTATAATGGCAATTATGCCCACTTTCACTGATAACACAATGTGTCCACTAAAGGCACGAGATGCCCACTATCACTGTGGCTATCCATCCTCTGGTTAATCATTCAATCCAAAGTTAGATATAAATTTAGTCTCATACTAGACCCGTAGATCACAAATTACAAGCCAAAAACATTATTTAGGTACCCCACGGCCGTGGCATCTCAACCCCACGCCCGTGGGATCCAAAATGAAGCTGTAAAATAAGTTTGAAGACCCCACGGTCATGGCCTTCAAGGGCCACGGTCGTGGCATCTAAAACTCTTCTGTTCTATCGAATGTTTTTGAAGAAACAGCATCACTTTCAATCCCACGGTCGTGGCAGTCATTTGCCACGGCCGTGGCATTGATTTTGGGACTGTTTCCGGAGTAAAAATCATGTATTCTGCACTTTTAACTTCATTAAACACAAACATGTTTAAGATCTAAGATCAAAATGTATCAAACTCAAAGTTTTGATAGAAAAATAATTCATATCAAATATTTTACCACAACTTCACTCAATCAAACTTTCAATCATTTCCTATGAATAAAACCAACATCAAACCATTCAATTCTCATAAAGGTTGAGTTAAGGATCAAAACCCATCATATAAAAGTTATTTTTCACTCAACAATCCAATTAATCAATATTTTCAAGAAATATCTCATCATACATAACTCAATCATTTAATTAAATCATTAAAACTCATAAAACTTCATATTTTTGCAAAGTATAAGTCAAAAGCACATACCTTGTTGATAATCACCACTTTTCCAACTTAATCTTCTCAACACTTATATTTAGATATAATCTTATCTTGGTTTTGATTCAAATCATTGAAAGAAGGAAGAAGAAAGGAGTGAAGATGGTGATGATGGCGTGGAGAGAAGAAGAAAGAAGAAATTTCTACACAGTACACATATACACACACATATATATATAATATTTTTAATCCAGTGAGGGAATGCTCACAATAACTATGGTGCACCCTCATTCTTAACCGTTGATTTTAAATCGAGTTTTAATCTCATAAAATAGTAAAAATACTCTTTTTAGTAAAGTTTTAAGATACACAATTTACTCTTCTCTACATATAGCATTTATCCACAATACTTTGGTCACTGTACACTATCAAGTTTTCATTATTAGTCAAAACGTCCCTGTTTAACATCTTGACCATTACAATTTGGCTGCTGGGAATAAGAGAAAATAGAAGAGTTTTCAGTAATGATTGTTATTGAATAGTGAAGGGTGAAGGGATATTTATAAGTGTAAAAGGATGAGGAAAAGAGGTTTTCTGAAGATTATAATCAAAATAACTAGGTTTGGATGAATGAAATCATATTAGATGAGGTAGGATTGATTAGGATAAGGATAGAATTTGGGAATTTAAAAAATTTGATCAGTTGGCGCTCTTTGCAGATGACTATCGGTGGTCATGGATTGCCACTTGGTAGTCCTTGGCAGATAGAACCGGTTCGATTTTGGGAGATCCATTCGGTTTATCTTTTGTTTGGATAAAAACAAGAAAAAGTAAATGAGAGAAAAGAATAGAAATCAATTCCTTCCATTTTCCTCAAATTCATCAAAACATTTTCCCACTAATTTAGAAAGAAGATGAGGGAAATGAAAAAATAAAAGAGATATAAACGATGGAATTACTAATTTATCATTTATCAACTTAAAATAATAAGAATATAATTGTCGAAATTAACTTTATAAAATTCCATTTCTTTTCTATGTTAATTGGACAGCCAAACAAAAGAAAAGAAATAGAAACTTTTTTCTCTTCATTTCAATTCTTTTTGCCTTTTCATTTTCTTTCTTTTTTCATTGCACTTGTAAGGAACCAAACATAGGCTTACAGTAGAAATAAATGAAGCAATGAAATCAAGAATCCGTTTGTTGGGAATAAATTTGCACCATGCTTATTAATTATGGTAGATTTCCTAATCAATACTACCTTTTTCCTATTTAAATTGTCAAATCTAGCTCATACACATCTACGAAGAAAATTACAACATTCTCTTAATATTATATAAAATTATTTTTAATGAACTAAAATATCATCCATTAACTCATTAACATTAAAAATACTTTACTCTTACTTTATTAATTAACTCATTAATAACAAGGGTAAAATTGAAAAAACTAAATTAATTTTTATTGATATTATAGAGTGATAATATTAGTAAGATACATTTTTTTAAAGTGATGATTTAAAAAAAATAGAGGTGGTATTTATTAAATAATTAATATAAAGCCAACAAAGATTTGATATAATTTTAGCTAAAAGGTTATTATGCTAATAAAATTATCAGTTAATGATAAGCACATACATATTTTCACTATTAAATTTAAGTTCGAATATCTTTTTCTCAATATTAAAAAATAATTAATTAGTTCAATTTTGAAAATAAAAATTTTGATTAATAAATTTTATCAAATTTTAAAGAATAAATTGTAATTCAATAATCGAACATTAATTTATTTTCCGAACTAGTGATGCATGATCCTAGGAAATGTATTATCATGTAAGAAACTCTAATTTTAATGACTCTCCTCATTATGTTTGAAATAAATAAATTTAGATTATAGAATTCATTTATAAATGAATTATATATGAAATTCATTTATAAATAAATTCTCATATTTGATATGATATAACTTAAAATAGATAATTCAAATGAATTACATATAATATTGTTTGGAATAAATTCTAAATTAAAAATTCATTTGCCTTTTTTTTTAAATATACCCTTGTTATGATAATTTTATATTTGAAGCTTATACTCAAATAATATTAAAAGAAATTTCTTTTTTAGATTTTTTACGATAAATTAATAATAATATATTTCTCGATTAGATAATTGTTGCATATAAATTTTTTATTTTTTAATATTAAAAAATATATTTTTTTTATTTTATATGAATTTAATTTATTAAAACTATTATAATTTTATTTTTAATAATTTTTATTCACAACAATGAATATTTTTAACGTAATTTTTGATGAAAATATTCATAATTAAAAAAATTTTATTTATTGGACTATTATTTACAATTATAGAAATACTTTTTTGTTTTAATAATCAATTTCACCAATGAGTTTATATATATGATGAGAATTTTTTTAAAATTTTAAATGATTATTAAAAATAAAATTTTAATAAAATATTAAGATAAAAATTTAACTATTGATGAGGCTAAAAGGGCAAACATCCAAATTAGATATTTGGTTTTAAAAAAATTAAAAATCAATGATATAATTTTTTTTAAAAAAATATTTTAAAATTTTAAAGCAGAAAAAATAATAAATTTTATGAAATTGGTATTGTAAAAAAGATGAAAAATTAGAAGAGTATAATGGGAGATAGGGGTATAGGTCTATTTAAGATAATTTTATAAAAAAAAATAAGTTTATTAATTTGTAAAATTCATTTGTAAATTCTATATATTTTAATAGAATTTGATTTACACTAATTGAATTCCATAAATTTGAATTCATAGAATTGGAATAAATAAAAGATTTCATTCCAAATAAGCGATTTTTGAAATTTAAATGAATTTCATAAAATTTTGTGGAATTTATTCATTTAAATTTTGTGGAATTTATAGAAAAAAAACCATATATAAAAGGAAATTGAAATATTTCAAAGGCAGGCATACCATAATAGAATAATTTTTTTATTATATTATTTTATGCACATATTTATTATAGTAATCATCTCCAAGATTTGTTAACAAACAAATCACTTAGAAGAATTGCTTTGTTAACTTATTCGATCAGCCACCGGCCCACCACATGCCGTCCTTGGCCTTTACTACTCAAATGCTTACCACTTTGCCACTTAAAAAACACTATAAAAAGGACTATTAACTTGTATATTCTTATATTGCAGCAAGTGCAACTCTAGTCTTTAATTAAACCCATTAGTTGAAGTAATTAGTAATTAACAATTAATTAATATTCTTAATGGCTTCTCAACATCACATGACATTAATGATCTTTGTGCTTCTAGTTGCCATTGTTCCCCTCACAACCTTGGCCAAAGAGTACATATAGTTGGAGATGTATCAGGGTGGATTGTTGGGTTCGATTATCAAGCTTGGGCTAAAGGCAATAACTTTCAAGTTGGAGACAGACTTGGTAATGATAATTAATCCTTCCTTTATATACATTCCTTTTTTTTTTCTTTTTTGTGAACTTGGCTACTACTAAACTAAATATTCTTGATGCAACTATAATTTCATGTAGTGCATGAATGCTAAATATTTGTTTTCTTTTAATTTCTTGTTAACTTCACTACTGCAGTTTTCCAATATCCTATTGGTGCCCACAATGTGTTAAAAGTGAATGGAACTGCCATCCAAAATTGCACTATACCACCATTACAAGAGGCTTTAACTACAGGAAATGATACAATTGTTTTAGCTACACCTGGAAGAAAATGGTAAATTTGTGGAGTAGGCAAGCATTGTGAGGCTGGTGGCCAAAACATTGCCATAACTGTGCAATCTCAGGCTCCATGGACAGCTCCAGCTCCTTCTCCCCTCTCAGAAATAGGTGCCAAAAACAGACCATTTGCCAATTTCCCATGGTGATCATATAATTGATATATAGGATTGGAGATTTATATCCAACCAACATATAGTGTTTGTTTATTTTATTGTTACTATTATATAATTTAGATTTAGACTTGAATTTACAACCTCTCAAACTAGGATTTTGTTTTATTGAATTAAAAATTTAGAAGATTAATGATAATTAAATGTTTAGGAGATCACAAAGGCTCTTGAAGATCACTTTAGCAGTTATTAGGCATCAGTATCAATTTATCATTAAATATTGTTAGTCTTAATTACCATACTATAAAATTTATGTATCCAGCAATATTCACGTTTGTTGCAGCAATGAATAAAAGATTTCTAAGCTATTGAAATGGCTAGCTTGTTTTTAGTGAAATTGTTTCTATTTTTCCATTGAAAAATTTTTAAAAAAATTACATAGTTTACTATTTTTTAACTTTTATTTTCAAAAATACTATACATATCTTTTTTTAACCTTCTGATTTATTAAAAGTTTATGTGCTAAAAATGCGGTTTGTCAAGCAAGAACATAATTTTTAGAGAGTTTGTATGAGGAACTTAGGGCAAATGAAGAAGAAAAGACTATCTATAAATTAGTTAAAATAAGGAAAAGAAAATATTGAGATTTAAACTACGCTAAGTGTATCAAAGACGAAGATAATAGAGTTTTAGTTCAAGAGGAGGATATAAAGAAAATATCGAAAAGTTATTTTAAGGATCTTCTTGATGGTAACCTTAGTAAAAATATTAAGAGTTAGGATGACATAGCCGAGAAAAATGTGAATTATACTAGACGAATTAGATTTTCTAAGGTTAAGGAAGCTTCGAAAAAAATGAAAATGGGTAAAGTCTGTGGGCCAGATGGAATACTCATTAAGGTGTGAAAATGTTTGGTAGATGTAGGAGTTGCATGATTGATTGTTTGTTTGATAAGATACCGAGTACAAAGAAAATGCCTAATAAATGAAAACAAAGTAGTTTGATACTTATATTTAGGAATAAAGAAGATATTCAAAATTGCTCAAACTATAGAGGTATAAAGCTTATGAGTCATACCATAAAACTATAAGGGAGTGTCGTAGAACACTCTTTATGTTTGGACACTTTTATCTCCCTAAACTAATTTGGAATTATTCCTAGTCAATCAACTATGAAAGCTATCATCCTTATTAATGATTTGACAGAAAAATACAAAGAGATGAAGAAGGATTTACATATGGTTTTCATTGACTATTTGGAGAAAGCTTATGATAGAGTTTCCAAAGAAGTTTTATGATGGATCTTGGAGTGCAGGAGGATTTCTATAAGATATATCTAAGTCTTGAAGGATATGTATGATGGAATTATCACTAGCGTTCATCTTGTTGGATGGATGTAAATACCTAAGTTTGGCACCTTTCGCAAGTCTCTTTAAGACTGCCAAGTTATATCGAGCTCGATAGTTTTAAGTTACCAAGCTAGATAATTATGGAAGATTATCGAGGATTGCATATAGAATAGGTGCAATGAACTTAACAAGAATTTTGTCATATGGGAATTAATTATCAAACTCGACAGTTATTATTGTCGAGCTTGATAATTTGAGCCTTTTGACAGCAACTTCTGTCTATAAAATGCATCCTTCTGCACTTGTTTAAGGGCTTGAAATTTGAGCCAATCACCATTCACTTCCTAACTAAAAACAACTAATAACAATTTTGACTGCTAAACTACAAAAGCCAATCACCCAAAGCCAAAGGAGATCACCAAAACAAGAACTTTTTGCAGATCAACTACCCTTGGTAGCAAGTTTTTCAACTCTTAAGAGGTACCTCTTCAACTCCTTGCAAACTCATTGTTAAGCCTTTAAACATCATATAAGTTATTTAATAAGAATAAGTTATATATGATCAAGATGAAATTATCCTCAACTAATCACTAATAACCTGGTTTTGGGATAAAAATCACATTTTTTAAAAGGTTAAAGAATGGAACTTTCTAAAACTGAAAGAATTTCAAACCTTTAAAACTCCCATGAGTATTTTTCATAAGATAAAAAAGATTGAAGGTAAGTGAAAACAATTAGAAAATGATTTCTTAGACATGTTTTTTACAAGAAACAAACTAAAAAAAATTTCTTTAAGTTTTGAGAAAATTTTATAGAGCTCGATAGTTTTTACTATCGAACTCGAAAATTTCCACTGAAATAGTTCAAAAATATTTGTTTTTCTTAACTTAGTTCGATATCCCCATGTATAATTGAGCTCGATAATCTTAGAATTATTGAGCTCGACAATTTTTCAATATTTTATCTTTAAGTACTATTTCTTTTTAAACTTCTTTATTTTTTATTTTTTATATTTTACTATTATTACTGCATTATTCCTATTATCATCACAACCATTTATAATCATTTTGGATCCAATGTATATAGGACCTTATGTATTTTTTTATTTTTAGACTAATGTATAGGATTTATTCAAAGACACGTAAATAATTAATTTTCTTCCCCCTTTCCATTTTTAGAAGATTTTAAGCGTATGTTTTCACCTGGTGGGTGCCCATAGGGCATTTTTATAACAAAATGTATTATCTATATCATGTCATATTATATCTGTGATGGTTGGTTTTTTTTTATGAAAATGATAGTTGTTTAATATTCCAAATAATTTCAATTTATTAATATTTGAATCATAGAGGATGTTGATCCCTCTAGATAAGGCATATACGAATAATATGAAAAGAACTACTTCTCTTCTTATTATTTTCAAACGTATCTAACTTTCCAATGCTAGAAAAGAGTGGCTAGAAATTTCTCATAAAATCAAGAGTATGGAAGAGGACAATGGAAATGATGAGATCATAGTTGAGAAAAAGTAAGAAAAGATGAGCAATATTCTTTCAAGAGAGAAGAAATCAAAATGTTTAACGAGCACTTAGAGCAAAATTCAAGAGGAAGAGGAACTTATGAAAGAAGTAATGAAGCAAAATTTAACAAAGCCACATTGAATGTTATTCTTATGGAAAATATGGACATTATTCTTAGGAATATAGAGCCAAGAATGTAGAAGAAGACGCAAATATCATTATACAAAAGGAAGATAAAGATGGAGCAGCACTTTTACTTACAATTAATGAAGAGTCAAACATTGAGAAAAGTGTGTGGTACTTAGATAATGGAGCTAGTAATTATATGACTGACAATAAAAGAAAATTTGTAGAATTGGATACGAAAGTGACAAGTCATATGCACTTTGGAGATGAATTAGTGGTAAAAATTAAAGGTAAAGGCAATATTTTGTTAGAATTGAAGAGTGATAGTCATAAGATTATTCCCAATGTTTATTATATTCCTAAAATAAAAATAACATTTTGAGTATTAGGCAATTTAATTATGGAGAGTGGTTATAAAATAAACATGGAATATCATTTTTATGGCTTAGAGATATGGAAATGAGCCTTCTTGCTAAGGTTTCTATGATAAAGAACCGTATGTTCTTATCGAACATAAAAACTATTGGAGCTATGTGTTTGAATGCCTATGTTAAAGATCCATCGTGGATTTGGCATATGAGATATGTGCACTTGAATTTTGGAAGGCTTAAAGACTTGGGATCAAAGGAAATTGTGATAGGAATTCTGATAATTGATCATCTTAATCTTTTGTGTGAAGCTTCCTTACGTGGAAAGCACTCAAGAAAGAGCACTTCTCCTTTTTGAGCAGTAATTGCCTTGAGTAGTTACTTGCACATACCCATATCCTATAAGATGTGGGTAGTTATTAATTGGATCAACCCGCATTTAATTTGGATGTGGATGGATTATTTCTAGGATGGGGTTGACTTAACATGGCGACGCGACCTAGAATCCATTATATCTCACTCACCATGATGTGCTCAATTCAACAACAAATCTAACTCCTCTATGCAATGTTCATATTAACTAATAAGTGGTACGACCAACATACTTAGAGAGCCATATTTTATATATCCATTGGGAAAATATAACTGCCATATACTAATCAGGCAAATTGTATGAGTAGTTTAAAGTATGTATTACCCTAGATCATTTAGTCATAATTTTATATTCCAAGATCTTAAAATTTATTGTCTTTATGTATTCAAAATTATGAACAATGGCATAAAGCAATCATAATTCATTGACTAGTGAATACAATTAAATATGACATCAAAATGATCTTCCTCTAATATAATATTTCTCAAATAATTAAATCAATTTGATTTTCTGAAATATCCCATTAGGTTGAATCTATCATAACCGTTGGCAATATTCCAAGATAGAAAACATCAAAAAATTTATTGGAGAAAATAGATAGAGTCAATGAGGGCAATATTAAAGGTCTCACATAATCTTGAAAGTCAATCAATTCTTTCATTACACTTATAGTAAATTTAAGCACACATAGTATGAAATATATGTTATGATATTTTTTTCCTTTCCCATAGAGAGCATGTCTTAACTTTATTTTCAATATCGTATAGATAAAAATTTAGAAATACATAATATCTTAATTAAGTTCTCTAAGAAAAAGCTACTTTTTCAACAACCTCAGAAACTCACATCTGGCATTGAATAGATTAAGGAATAGTGGGAACATTCTCTTTTAGACATATTCGTATGTCCTCATATTAGTTCTTTATTAAAGAGACAATCATATTTTAATCTTTGGCTCTTAATTATCATTGTAGATAATAAACTTAAAACTTGTCTTATCTCTATTATCACATGATTTTAGAGGTGATTATCCGTGTGAGAGGACTAATCATCAATCTATCTGGCATATCTTTAATAAAAGCACTAAGCATCCCAATGCATGTATTAGTAACAAACCATAGGCACTTTAATAATTGACATTATATATATAATTGTGAACATTATGGGAAACATCAATTATTCAGTACAATAACATCTATGCAATCCTGAAGATTTTACATGTCTCATAAATTCTAAGAATCGGTTTTGTCAGTGGATCTGCTATCATGTTAAGCATAGATATGTATTGTGTGCTCACCTCCTTTTGAGCAATCATGTCTCGTACAAAATTATATTTAGTATATATGTGCTTAGTTTATAACGAAACTTTGGATTTTTTGTATGAGTAATCGCTGCTTGGATATCACTTTTAACTAGCACCGGATTTGCAGCATTGCTAACTATCTCGAAATGATAAAAGAATCTTCTAAAGCCTTACAACTTCTTGTGCTGCAACTAAAAATGATATAAAATTAGCTTCCATTGTTGGCAATGATACACATGTTTATTTCTTGCTACTCCATGATATGACACCATAATTTAACAAGAATATAAATTAGAAGGTGAATTTTCTCTCATCTAAATCACCTCCCCAATCAACATTTGTTTAGCATTCAATATGCAGATCACTTCCTTAATAGCATAACTCATAATCAATAGTACCTTTCAGATTTCTTTTAATGACTAACCAATGTGCTTGTCCTGGATTGATATATGCTTACTATTCCAACGGCAAAACAAATATCAGGTCTTATACACATCATTACATATATTAGACTTCCAATAGCATTAGAATATGGAACTCTTTTCATTTTATTTCTCTTCTGAAGTATCAGGACATTGTCTATGACTCAATGTCTTACTTCTTGCAATAGGAGTATCTATGGGTTTATAATTTTGCATATTGAATCATTCAAGAATTTTCTTTATGTATAGCCCTTCTGACAGAGATAATAATTTCTTTGAATGATCTCTTGAAATCTTAACTCCAAGAATATATGCAGCTTCACCCACATCTTTCATTTCAAAATTGGATGATAACCAATCTTTGACAAACAACAAAGTCTTTATCATTTCCAGCTATTAATATATCGTCTACACACAATGACAAGATAACAAATTTATCTTTTGATCTTTTAACATATTACATAGTGATCTCTGTCTAACATAACAAAGTCATATGTGATGGTAGCATTGTAAAATTTAATATACCACCATCTAGAAGACTACTTAAGGCCATAAATTGATTTTAATAATCTACATATCTTTATCTTCTTGGCCTTTTTCAGTGAAACTCACAGATAGTTCCATATAAATTTTTTCTTCTAATTCTCCATTGAGAAAAGTAGTCTTTACATCCATTTGATGTAACTCAAGATCCATGCTTGTTACAATAGCCAAGATGAGGCATAAAGAGGTAAATCTTACAACAGGGGAAAAGGTTTCTTCATAATCAATACCTTCTTGTTATGTGTGCCACTAGGCGAGCCTTGTATTTATCAATTAAGCCACCAAATTTTTGCTTGATTTTAAAATTTTATTTATTTCCAATGGTTTTTCATCCTTTTGGAAGATCAACCAATTCCCAAACTTATTTGACCTCATAGACTCCATCTCTTCTTTCATTACTTTCATCCATTTTTCCTTAGCAGGATAATTAAGAGCCTCATGTAAATTCTTTGGCTCTTCTTCATCTTGTGTAATAGCTATAAAAGCTTCCCCTTCAATTTTAAAGCAACAATGGGGAATACTTTTATGACTTGTTTGTCGTATTGAGATTGACAAATTGATATATCAATTTTTATGTTACTCCCATTTGGATCAATATTAGTAGTTGGATGCACTTCAAGTTGCAATTGAGAATTATATGAAACTAATTCATGATCTCTTTAATTGATCCCACTTGGAAGTGGATCCATTTAAGTTTTTATAGTAGAAGAGATTTGGTCTAAAGTTTTATATAGAGTTAGGTCTTGACCTACCTCTCCCTATTTTGAAAATTCATTCTCCAAGAATGTGACATCTCATGATTCAAATTTAGTCACATGGCCACTTGTTTTTCTCTTCAATGAAAACATATCCTTTGGATTGTTCGAAGTTTCTTATGAAGATACATTTTTTCCCTTTTGGACCTAATTTTCCATATCTGTGGAAAGGTTCATGAGCATAAGCATCACATCCCTAAGGTTTTAGAAAACTTAGGTTTGGTTTATGATTAGTCCATAACTCATATGGCCTTGATGTAACTAATTTGAAGGACACGCGATTAAGTACAAAAGTGGATGTTAATAATGCATCACTCTATTAGGTGATAGGTAAATTTGCGTGTGTCATCATTAACCTAACCATTTTTAGCAAAGTTCTATTTCTCCTTTCTACGATACCATTTTTTGTTGTGTACTAAGAATAGTCAATTGGCATTTTATTCCTTTTCAGCACAAAAATCCTTGAATTGATATGATAAATATAGACATCGTTGATCAGCTCTTAAAGTTTTATTTTTTTTTATCTAATTGATTCTCAACATGATTTAAGAATCTTTTGAAGTAACTTAAAGCCTCAAATTTGTGAGATATCAAATAGACATAATGGAAACAAGTAAAATCATCAATATAAAGTGATGAAATAAACAACCCCATGCCTTGCCTTTACATTTATTTGGACCATAAATATCATAATGAATTAATCGCAATGGAATATCATCTTTAGTTCCTTTCCCAAATGGTTTTCTTGTCATTTTTCTAGCTAGACGATCTTCACATGTATACAAGCCTACTTTATTAACATCACACAATAAGCCCTCTTTGGCTAATCTATTCATTCAATTATAACCAATATTGTCAAGTCTAGCATGCCACACATTCACATCATTCACACATGAATTAAAAGATGTAAATAAGGAAAAAACATGCATTACTTATATTATAATCAACATCCAATACAATAAAACCATATAGAAAATATCTAGTACCATACAAACTTATGCCTGAAAACAAGTTCAAACCATGTTCACGAAAGATAATACTAAAGCCAAGCTTTAACAAAACCCCATAGAGAGATAAGATTCCAATGAATCTCTAGAGCATGTTGAAAATCATATAGGAATAGGGTTCGACCACCACGCATGACCAACTTGCATGTGTCAATCCGTTTCACTTCTACTCTTGAGTTGTTTCCTACATATATCCATCTTGCTCCATGTGGGATTTGTCGGTAATCTACAGAGGCACATCTGTCCTTCGCTACATGGTGTGTGGCTCTTGAGTCTATAGGACACAAAGGATAAAATTTAGTTAAATAAATATAACTAGAAACATTTATGGCACTCATAAGTGCATAAAGGTCATTTATCTTTTTGGGCTCATTACAATTACGAGCAAAATATCCCTCTTTCCCATAATTATAGCATTTAACTTTAGCCACGTTTCTTTTCTTCTTCTTGAAAGGACCCTTGCCTTTGTTATGTTAGTTATTTCTTTTGTTAGCTTCCCCCTTTTCCTCCCTTATATTGAGATGCACATTGAAACTTTTGTTTCTTTCCTTTTGCTCTGTTAAAGCTAAAGCCAGTCATATACACATTAGTACTTGTCTTGTTAGCTTCAAGACACTCTTTTTCTAGCTCAAGATGCCTCAATACATCTTCCATCATTTTGATGTTCTCATTATGTCTTAGGTGCATTTTCAGGTGCTTCTAGCTTTGAGGTAAGGAGTGGATGACAGCTTAAACCTGTTATTCATCTGTCAAGGTATGACCAACATCTTTAAGTTCACTAGCCATGTTAGACATTTTTCTTAGGTGCTTTTTCATTGAATGTTCATGACGCTTCTTATAAGTGTCAAGTTTTATGGTTAGAGAACAAAGTTTGGTAACGGACGTACCTCCAAATTTCTCTTTCAATATGGACCACATGTCCTTTGCATTGTCATACCTCCTAAACTCCCTCATCACATCATCATCCATACTACTAAGCGAGGTGATGCGAGCTATGGAGTTTTTCTTTATCATAAGCTTCACAATCATTTTTGTGCTAGGCTATGTTTCCAGATTCTGGTTCCTCCATGAACACATTCAATATGTCTAGAGCCTCTTGCTCCTTAAGCAAATATTAGATTTTCATGCTCCAAATCTCATAATTATCATCGTTTAGTTTCTCTCTTTTGTTAAGCTTAGCAACTATATTTTTATATGCGGTTGTCATTACAAGACAAAGCTCTGTTATATAGATACATTTTGCACACCAATTAATACCTAGTAATATGTGCATTTTAAGTGTGGATAATTAATTATGTAATTAATAATATCATAATTAGGTTTTAGAATCGAAAGTTCACTAAGTTCCCTGTTATCATTTAAAATCTTAGAATGAAAAATATTATTAAATGATTAATTATACACAAACTCATGTTCTAAAATAAAATAAATTTAATTTAGAACTCCACTCATGTGACATTAATAATAAATAATAATATATAAATATATTCAATATCATTTCATATACAAATTTAACAAAAAAAAAACATAAACATAAAATTTATATATAACTTCTTATATACATATCAAGATTCAAATAACCTTGCCACAAACATGTATAAACTTAACTAATCTATTATTGAGGTCTTGTGGTAATTCATAACTCACTTTCAACAAACTAGAATTTCATAGTAGTTTTTGTTTTCCGTTAATATCCATTGGCTTTCTAAGTGAAAGACTAAAAGTCTTTTTAGCAATCCAACTCTCATACTCCTTAATGAATCTTTTGACAAGATTTCTATGACTTGTTGTTGCCACTATTTTTTCCCACAATGAATTGAGGATACCTTGTTCAACTGTGGTGGGCATCATGTGCCTAAGAGTATAATATATTTTTTTTATCAACTAGTAAACTACCTTGTCAAATAATATCTTATAGGTTTTCATTAAACTTAATGATGTGATTTACTAGACGACCAAATCATCATTTTTGTCCTTAGGATCTATTCTTAAACTTAATAATGAACTTATCATTTCATCGACCTTACGACAATGTCCAATCGACCTAATGACCTTAGGAGTTCTAATGATCCTCACCACAGTTTTCTATAATAAATACAGATTATAACCATGTTATTAGGATTTATTTATTCATTAAAAAAAATTTGGACAATAATAAAAAATAATAATAACTTAATTATAATTATTTTATTTATTTACATAAATAACTAAAGTTAATTGTGCCAAAATAATTAAAAAGAAATTGTAACTTTTATTTATTTACATAAAATAAATAAAATAATTCTTTCCAATATAAATTTGGCAAATAATAAAAATAAGTTAATTATAATTATTTTATTTATTTACTTAAAATAAATAAAACTTCGTTCAATAAAATATTAAAGCCTTCACTCTCGTGGTAGAGACAAAAATCCTTCTCTGCTTGTTGATGGGTTTGATTCCTATTACCATCGCCAAGTTTCCCCTCTCCGCCTTTTTTATTTATTTCTATTATTAATTGAGATGGGAGCAAAAACGACATATAGTTTGATCTCTTCAAGCAACAACAATGAGTTAGTAAGTGATATGTCATTTACATAAAACGACACATAGTTTGGGTCATCTTCAACTTTAGTTTCACAAATTTTTTCCATAAATGAATTTTTAAGAGGGTAAAATTTGAAACCTTATATCTTTCTATCTACTCATCCAAAAATTGTGATCAAATAATCAATCAAAAGCTTGAAATCTCTAGTTTCTAAAAATATCAGAGTCTAATTCTTTTTGAATTAAAAGAATTAATTCCTCAAACATACTAACTTATCATATTTTCTGAAAAAATTCCAAAAGTTATATTTTAGGTCGTTAAATTTGAGGATATATATCTTTCACGTTTTTAAGCCAACTTTTGCACATAATATACCATTTTAAAGCTTCTAACATCTACTTTCTAAAGATCTAAAGTTAATCATGTTATCAAGCATCATATATTAAAATAAAATTACATAAAATAGACCACTTTAACATAAAAAAAATAAAGAACCTAAATATATTTCTATCATGTTTAATATGTTAATAATTGCTCATAAAACATGATTAACACCATAATAGAAACAAAAACAATATGCTTTGATTTGGAGGAAGACTTAAAGAATTTTTACCAATTAAGCAGACAATTGAATTCAAATAATATGCCCATTAACTAAGTTTGTATTATTGGAAAGGTAAATCACAGGAAGTAAATACATGGATTCCATAGCCTAAAAGTTCTTCAAGTAAAGAGTTAATTTTCACAGAGATTTTTTTAGAGCGTTTTGTATTTTTTTTTTCACTTGACGTTATTCTTCCAAAATGAGTTTTCTCCTTTTTGTGTAGTAATTGCCTTTAGCAGTTACTTAGGATGTGGGAAGTTATTAATTAGATTGACCCACATTTAATTTGGATGTGAGTAAATTATTTCGAAGATTAGGTTGACCCATTAAGGTGACTCGACCTGGAATCGATTATGATAATTATCAAGTTTTCTATATTAGTAAGTGAATTGTTTTGATTCTTTTCAAATTTCTTTGAAAAATCTTAGTTTTTATTTAATTCAAATATGAATTTCCTAGTTCTATTTATAGAATTGAGTTCTAATAAATATAAGTCAATATCTAAAGTTAAACATTTTTGCTAAAATTTCATTAGATTATCAAAATCTCTATTTGAAACCCTAAATTTTCAATATTATGTTCTTAAATAATTTGTTCACTTCATTTATATTTTCTTTAGATTATACATATCTATAAATTGTAATTTAATTATTTAAGTGTGAGTTTTTAATCAATTATGGTGATTTTACAAAGTTGATTGATATTTTTGAATGAAATAGAATGAATTAATTATAATATGAATTTGAAATTGATGTTATTTTTGTAACTAAATGAATAACAAAATAAACAATCATTTAGAATTTATTTTGTCAAAAATATAATATATTTATCTTGTTGGTTAAAATTTTTAATGATATTTAATATTTTAAAAAGTTATTAGCATTTTTTTATATTATAAGTGTATGATTTTGGCCTCTATCATTATTTAATTCTGGATCTACACATACATACATACATACACATAGTCACACACTAAGGTTGGCAGTGGGATGGAGATGCAGGAATTTGCCCCGAACGGGCAGAGATTCTCTGAATTCATCCCTTGCAGGGACGGAGAGAATTTTCTCCTAGTTGGGCGGAGCGGGAACGGGGAGTATAATCCCCCCCGTGGAGATCCCCATCCTCATCCCCACGGAAACCCGAAATAAATATATATTATATATACATTTATACATATTATATACATATAATATATATACTATAAAAATAATATATATTATATACATATATTATATATATTATTAAATATTTTTTATATTTTATTTTATATATATTGCATTATGTATATTGTATTTTAATTATTTGCACATATAAAAAATTTTATTTTAATATATTTTATCTTATAGTATTTTTAAAATTTTATTATACATAATTATTATATTATTTTTTATTAAGTATGTAATTATAATAAATTATTATTTTTTATATTTTTAAATTTTAATTAAAAAAATTCCCTACGGGAATCCTCAGGGGGCAGGGATCCCCGTGGAAATGAGGATGGGGGCAAATTTTTCCCTTTTCTGTGGCGGAAAGCAGGGTGAAAAATCCCTTCCAAGGCAGGGGCAGAGATGGGGATCCGCCCCGCCTCCGCCCCGCCCCTCCCCTTTACTAATTCTATCACACACACATATAAATATATACCAAGTAATAATATAATTAAAGATAATTTATTCATTTATTTTACATGGACTACCATGAGAGTCCATGTCTCTACCACATGAGAATTCATCCCATAAAATGCTCCTCAATTTATTAGGATTTTTTTGAAAAATATTTTTAGAAATAAAATAAAATTTGAAAATACTTATAAAAAAGTGAGGTATTTTGAAAAAATTAAAAAGTAACATATATTATAATTTTTATTTATTTATTGACAAATTTCACGATTTTATTCTCAACCACTAAAATGCCCATTAGCTAAACATAATTTTTAGTGACACCTTAGCCAATCACAACATGTTTTAATTAGTGTATCAGCCATAATTGAACCAAATCTAACATGTTTAATCAATAAAGTTCACTTTAGCCATGCACCTTGCCACTCGACCAAATTGAGCTTGTCCTCATATCTAAGTTTGGATTGGATTATTTTCATTATTATTTTTTTCATGATAAAATGATATTATTGATTTTTTTTTATGATAGTAAGTTTATTTTATATCTAATTGAATATAAATATTTACGCTTCTAACAAATTAAATTTTAGTTAATAAATTAAAAAAGCAAATTTGTGTTATACCGCTCAATAGAAATATAAATGTCAAAACCGTATGATCCTAGTCAAAATCAAATTTGGAAAAATTATAATCCTCATCAGATTTTTTAAATTTTTTACATGTTTTATCGGGATTTTTTTATCATTTTATAAAAATATAATAAATTCATATTAAAATTATAAAATTTATTCTAAATAACAGATTCTTATATGATAAATTATAGAAATCAGTTTATAAATTAATTATAAATTTTGATAAATTTAAAAATAGTTTAAAATTTTAATAAATTTAATAATTTTTTATGATAATTTTATCCAAAATCCCTAAATTTCTCCTATTATGAATACCAGCCCACCGGATTCGTGGAAGAATAGATTATATGTATATGAGCATATCCATGCATGAATATATCTGAAATTATTGAATGTGCGCATGTTCACTCTATGCATGTTTTCAGCCGTCGGATCTGTCAAGACATTATCAAGAAAAAAAAGCATGCTAAATTAAACCCTTTTATCTTAAAAACATATTATCTATACTAAAATTAGAAAAGTAATTGATAAAAAGAATTTTTAAAAATAAAACTTCTTTCCTTCCTCATGCCGCGGAAAATATCCCCAATAATAAAAAGAAAAATATATTTCAAAAAAATGAAAAGTAAAATTACTAATTATTTAAGTTTATTTTATTTTTTAAACCATTTAAATATAATCTTAAAAAAATTATACTAATCATCTTTTTTAAGTCGATTAGTATAGAATAATAAGGATGGTAAAATACTTCCTACTGAGGTTTAACGCAACAATATATCAAGAGATTTGAATTTAAAATTTTTTATTAAGCTAAAATAGTTACTTATGAACTGATGTACATGCTAGTGGTACAACCTTAAATTTTATTGTAACTATTTTGGTTGATTAATCATAATATTAACCAAACGAGTGAAAACTCATACCCACCATGCTCATAAGCATACCATATAAAATCATATAAATGGCCCACTTGCAGTGGCGGACGCAGGGGTTCACTGAAGGAGGGGCAAAATGGTGGTTGGTCAACAGGAATGGTGGTTGGACACAGTGCCAGAAGCTCTTCTACCTCTCGACCGGGCCCAGCTCCCCTTCCCTCTCTTTCTTCTCTGTAACTTCAAATGGCAAGGGCAGAATCAACGGCCATACTCCCACTATAAAGAGCTCCTGGCTGCCGGCGAAGGAGGGTCATTCTCCCCCCCCCCCCCCCCTAGTTCCGCCCCTGGTGGCAGAACTATAATTTCGGTAAAAGGGGAGTAAAATTTTCATGCAAAAAAAAAATAAAGATGGCTTTATATTTAATTTTATTTTCATATTAAAAATTAATGTAAAAAAGTGGCATTAATATTTATATTTTATTTTATTTTTATATTAAAAATTAATGTAAATAAGTGGCATTAATATTTATATTTTATTTTATTTTATTTTCATATTAAATATTTGAATTTTTATTATTTTATTTTAATATTTAAATATTACTTTGAAAAATTACACATTATATATTATTTTAAAATAATATTTATATATTTTTTAAAATATTTTAAAGAAAGTATTTAAATTAACTATTTTTTAATAAATTTATATGATAGAATCTTTTTTGCAAAATAATTAACCTAATCACAAAATCCTAAACTAAATTTATAGTCAAATTACAAATAATTAACCTAATCATAAAATTATATATTTTCAATTCATTTCATAATCAAATTTCAAAATAATTAACTCAATTATCAAAATAATAAACTAAAACCTATAAATTAAACAATAATTATAATACTCAATATAACATTATCAAAATAATAAATTTAAAACTAATTTTAAAATTTTAAAATAATTAATATTCAAAAATATTATTTTAATATATATATATATATATTGGAGGAACCAAGGGGGACAATGGACCCCCCCCCCCCCCCCCCCCCCCACTGGTTCCGCCCATGCCCACTTGCATAGAGATTCAATTAAGGAAAAATGGTAATTTTAAAAATTCTTACTTTTTTATTATTGGTATTTTAGTCATTTTATTATAAATTCATAATAAATTTATTATAAACTGTGTAAATTTATAAACTCAATATAAACTCATGATAAACTTATTATAAACTCATTGTAAACTCTTAGTAAACTAATAAAAATATAGTATTTTGGTAAATATTATATAAATTTTAATATTTTGATAAATATTTTATAAATATGGTAAATTTAAAATTATTTTTGTATTTTATCAAAATCCTTTCAAAAAACTATATAAAACATATTTTTGTCAAAATCCCTTCAATAACCTATATAAAACAAACCGCATGCTTGTTATCGTATTCACTGTACATGAATTTACAGCTCTTTCAATTTGCAACTCCATTGAAGCAGCGGAAGTAAATAAGTAATAGTAAAAAGGGTGTTATTCATATTTAGTCTGTGAATGTCCAAAAAATAAGCACAAAAAGAGAGAAAACTTCTCTTCTAAAATGTTATTAAAATCTTAAAACTGTCTTACACTTTTTAAATATTATAATATAAAGCTTTAGAGTTACAAAAAACTCTAATTTCAAATAAGAAAAAATTTTAAAATATAACATATTATCAAAATAAAAGAATTACAAATATAGAAAGATATTATTTAATAAGATAGATAAAATGTCTAAATGACACATTGATCCAAAGGTTCTAAAAAAAAAATAAAAATATGTCTTAAGCTGTCATAATAGTAAAACGCATTTTTGAATGCCTAAATAATGAAATTTGACTGAAAAATGATGAATCTCACTGCAAAACAGTTACTCTGACTCGTTAGCCCATTTCCTATTAGGCTAAGCCTTTGGAACACTTAGTTTGCAATATCAGCTTTTAGCAGTAATTACCAAACTGCTCTATGAAAGTCAAAACTCTTTGTTTCACATCATCTATCCATCATATTCCTTCTGCAACTTCTTTAACCAATTAATAATTTTATGTAATACATTCATTGAACTTCACTACCCATTTTCTCCTACAAATAACAATCACTTCTTCTATTTTCTCTCATCAAAAATTCAAAATCTTATTCTATCTTTCTTTCTCTCAATCAAGATGGATGATGGTGGTGTTAGGTACTTTTATAGAGGAGATCCATCTTTCTTTTGCAATCCTTACATTTTTGTGCTCATATCTTTTCTTGGTAGTTTTTGAATCTCCATGGAGTTGTAGTGCATGTTCTTGGTTGCCCCAAGATTGTTGCTTTCCTTCTTTCCTTGCAGAAAGATTAATCGCATCAACAATTGATTCTAATAGCTATGTTGCAATACAAGAGAATGAAAATTCTATTTCTTGGCTAATTAATTGGCTGCGCAGGTGGATTTCAAATAAATAACGGAGTGTATGGAGCAATTTGTGTCTATCCATCAGATACCAATCGAGTTCATAGCTGCAAATATAACTTCTTCTCCTTTTTTTTTTCATCGGTACATAGGAAATTCTTAGAAGAGAATCAGATATTCCACTATTGAGCTACTTGTTTAACGCTGCGAATACAACTTTAAAGAAATTTTTGTCTAAATACAGACTAATTAAGGGTTTATTTTCTCGAAGATTTTGGTTTCCATTACTCTGTTTTTGGTTGGGTTCTATGTACATTAAAAGAAACATATATATGGATGGTCGACTAAAGATAATAGTTTGTGTCAGTAGCAGAATTAAAAATTAAATGAAGGAAGGGCAAATTTTTCAAACGAAAAAAATTATATGCAAATTAAAAAAAATATTTAATATTATAATAAAATTTAGATTTTTTGTTTTATATTATTTATTAAATTTTAAAAATTTATTAAATTTTTTACATGTCTTTTATTTTAATTTTTGATATATTAATTTATTTAGAGAATTTTATTAAATTAAATTTTATAAAAATACTATTTTAAAAAAGAATAATAATTTTACTCAATTCATATTTAAATCGTAGAATTCTAACTTTAACCTAATACATAATCACATAACCCCAAATATCTACTAATTAAAAATAAAAATATATATATATGGTGCAAAAAAGTCAATAATAATTTAAATTATATATAGTTATAATATATATAAATTATATACGTTATATAATTAAAAATTATAATTATATTATTATAATTTATGTATATATAATTAACATAATTATGTTAATTATATATATAAATTATAATTATAAATTATAATTATGTTAATTATATATATATTATAATAATATAATTATAATTATAATAATAAATATAATTTAAAATTACATAACTTATATAATTATATATATGATTATATGTTTGTATATGGGAATATAGGATGGGAGGGGTCCATTGCCTCCCAGACCCCTCCTCCCTCCGCCCATGGTTTGTATGCATATTGATTAATGATCAAGTATACTGATTTTTTTAATATACAGAGCCATCAGCCATGTTCGGATGCTCTTAAGATGTAATATGGTTGATCTCAGGCTATGAGGAGTTGATATTTCTTTAAATGTTTTTTTTTTTTTTGGGAAATACACCTGATGAAAATCTCACTTAAACATCTAAAATTTTTTTTATCCATTAAACAGCTTTTTTTTTTCAGAAACGGATTAAATACACCCTAACATCACGACAAAGAATTGCAGTGTTAACTTTTTGTCTATATGGCATTGATATGGCAACGTAGGCCTGATATTTTTACACGTCTCAACCACGATGTTTTATAAAAAAAATAAAAGAATAAAATAAAATTGTATTTTTAAATAATTAAAATACACTTTATATTTTAAATAATAAAAATGTACTTTCAAATAATTAAAAATAGGAAAGGTTGTAAGGTTTTTGTATATATAATAAAGAAATGAAAAATATATGAATTCTTCTCCTCTAAATTACTTTTTAAGATAATTAGTTTTTTTTCTTTTCTTTTTTTCTATGTATCTATAATTTTATTATTAATTACATAATACGTTATCAATATATGAGACTCTACTAATTTATTTATTCTAAAAAATTAAATTTAAACTTAATTTGTGATATACTTTTGCTAAGAATTATAAGGTAAATTCTCTATTTTTATCTCTTTTGTCAAGAATTATAAGGTAATTATCAACATGTCTTGATCTTTATATAGTATAATATATAAAAGCTTTAGAAAGATAATATAAATTGAACATGAATTAAGATTTATTTTGATTTAAATGATAAATAAGTTAAATTAAAGAATTGATTTGAAGTATGAAGCTAAAAACATGAAATGTGAGCATGATGATTGCTGGAATTTCTGTTTGTGTTCTATAAAGTGATTTTGTTAAAATTTTTAGACTGATCTAGAGAAATTCAATGAGCATGAAATTTTAGTTGAGAGTTTATCTATGTGTTTTAGTTGGTGTATAAAATTTCATAATTTATAAGGATGATTTATTATATAATAAAATAGAAAAAATAGACTGTTAGAACTGTTCTAGTAATTTAGAATCTGTAAAGGTTGAGAAACATATTTAAAAATCATAATAAAAGAACCCAGAAATATCTAAAATTTTACATATAAGATAATATGTATGTCTAAGACATATGATTAAAATTTCATAAATTTTAATAAAGGTTTAGTTATGAAAATAAAATAAAAAAATGATACTCCCAGAGACTGACTGAAAGAACATAATCTATAGGGATGAATAGACATAATTTAAAAACATAGTAAATGAATGTATAAATTCTGAAATTTTAGATATAAGTTTCTATAAATGTCTATGTTATGTGGTTAAAATTTCATAAATTATTATAGAAGATAGATACCTGAACGAAATGGGTAAATAGGTACTACTTGAAAAAGTATTAAAGAAACAAAATTTATAGGCTTGAAAAACTTAATTTTTAAATATGGTAAAGGAGCTTAGAAAAAATCTGAACTTATATATATAAGTCTAAATACATAGTTTAAATCTCATAGATTTTGGTGAAAATTTAATAATATAAGAAGATTAGAAAAGGGAAACTACTAGGTAAAAATTAGAATATGGCAGATTTAACGGTTAGTAAATAAGGTTAGCAAATTTAACTTTCATGGCTACAAATGTTGTCTGCAGTTAAATTCGTCGCTAATGACTATTAGAGACGATTTTTGAGAATTAGCGACAAATTTGTCCATCGCTAATTCTCTTTTTTCTTGTAGTGTATACTTTTTTATTTATTTTATTTGAAATTAGATTTTATGGATTGTGCTAATAGGTAATCTTATTGAATATTGATTTAATCTATCAATATACCAAAGTCTATTCATTTACCGACAGAATTAGTATTATCTCGATAAATTGTAGTGCTTAAAATGTCACGCTTACATTTCACATCATCTCTGTAGGGTATCGATATTTTTTGTCAGTAAATTTAGTTGGTAAATAATGACATCATTTTTTCCTCATTTTTTACTAATTATATTAATTTCCATCGGTATTCTATTTCTAAATTTTTTACTAATTTATTTTCCTTAATTTTTTGTCTGTAAATACTAACAAAAAAATAGTGGTAGGTAACTTCCATTGGTAATTTGCATATTTCTTATACAAGAGCTAGCACCATCATCACCACCATAGAAATAGCACCATCACCATCACCATCGAACTTAAATCCTCCAATAATCAATCACAGGTATACTCAAATCTAAACTTGTCGAACCTATTAAGAAAATCAAATTCTTATTATGAAAATCAAATCCTTTAATAATCAATCATGAGAAGACTCAGATCCAAACTCACTGAATCTATTATGGAAATCAATTTATTATTATGGAAATCACTCATGTTATGGAAATCCAAGTCTGCCAATATTAATCAATCACAACTAGTGGTTACTCGATCAATTTCTTATTGTGGAAATAAACTATTGTTGAATCTATTCAAGCTCTACTACCAATGGACTCTTGATTTCCACTAGAAAGCATGATAATGAAGCTTGGTCAGCGGTCTTGGGCAAGCTTTGGTGGCATTATGCGGGTGGGTAATGACGATGATAGTGTACTGGGCTTCGATGGCGATGTAGTGGTTAATTATTTTATTTTAAGTTTTATATAATAATTTTTAAAATATATACATTCTGTTATGTAATTAATGATAAAATTGTAAATAAATAGAAGAAAATGAAGAATAAAAACTAATTATCTTAAGAAGTAATTTAGATGGGAAGAATTCATATATTTTTCACTTCATTATATAAACAAAAACCTTACAACCTTCTCTGTTTATAGAGTTAAAATTTAAATAAAATATTACATGTTCATTAATAAGATAATAATAGCGATAAAATAATTAAAGCGATAAGGAGACAAGATGATTAAATTGATAGAGAAATAATGAGATAAAAAGATAATGAGATAAAGAGATTAGGAGAAACATCCATTCATTAATGTTAATTATTATTCATAACACTCCCCCTTGGATGTTTCTCTATTAAGAATATATCTCATTATTACTACACATATATACTACCTCATTAAAAACCTTGCCAGGAAAAACACATTGGAAAAAAATATTGGCTAAGGAAAAAAGAGTATAACGTATATTTTACTCCCTCTCATGAAGACTTCATTTCACATTTTTAAGTCTATGCATTTCAATACTAAATCTCAACTTCTCAAATGTTGCAGTGGGTATTGTTTTGGTAAATAAATCTACTGGATTATAACTTGAACAAATTTGTTGAACATCTATTTTACTTTTCTTTTGAAGATCATTAGTAAAGAAAAATTTTGGTGAAATATATTTCGTTCTATCACCTTTGATATACCAATCATTTAATTGAGTTATACATATTGTATTATCTTCATATACATTATTGGAATATTTTCTTGAAATGGCAAGCTGCACATCTTTTGGATATGATGGCTTAATGATTTAAGCCAAACATATTCTTGACTTGCTTCATACATTGCTATGATTTCGGCATGGTTTGAAGAAGTAGCAACTAAAGTCTGTTTTATAGATTGCCATGATACAGTTGTACTTCCATATATGAATAAATACCCTGTTTGAGATTAATCTTTATGTGGATTAAATGAATATCATGTATCTGCATAACTAACTAATTCTGATTTAAATTTATTAGAATAAAATAAATCCACATCAATTGTTCATCAAAGATATATAAAAATATGCTTAATTTCATTCTCATGCCTTCGCATTGGATAAGAACTAAATCTTATTAACAGACTTACATCTATGTCTGGTTTAATATTATTGCGCCTATAATACTTAAATATGGTACTTCAAGACCAATAAGTTATTCATCATTGTCTCAAGGAAGAAAAGAATCTTTATGCACTTTCAGTGATATCACAACCATTGGGGTACTCAATGGATGTGCTTTATCTATATAAAATTATTCTAAGATCTTTTTTGTATAAGTTGACTAATGAACAAAATTTTCATCTTTTAGATGCTTGATCTACAAGTTGAGGCAAAATTTTATTTTTTCAAGATCTTTTATTTCAAATTCTTTCTTTAAACAATCAACTGTCTTTGAAGCTCTTCAAGAGTGCCAATGATATTTATATACATCACTTATGATAAATTCTTATCCATATATTTTTTATAAAAACTCACGGATAAATGAAATAATTTTTATATCCTTCTTTCAATATTTATTCACTAAGATGATAATACCATATTTGTCCTAATTATTTTAATCCACATAGTGATTTCTGTAATTTTATTGAATAAAATTTCAAAGAATATTTATATACTTTAGGCATTTTAAATCCTTCAGGGATTTTCATATAGATTTTACTATCAAGTTAGCCATATAAATGGGCTGTAACAACATCCATTAGACATATGCCAGGCTTTTCACATACTGCTAGATTCGTAAAATATTTAAAGGTAATTGCATCACCTATGCATCCCAAATTTTTCTCCTAAATAAGGGTGAATATTAGTACAGTTTCAAAAAAAAATTAGAATTTGCGAGTCAAAATTCGGACAGGCTTGAACGGTTACCGAAAACCCTCAATTTTGGATATGAGGAAAAATTCACAATTTTGACCCCAAATGAAAGCCCACATGATAACAAATCTAATGCAACTTGAATTGCGCAAATCAGAGGTCAAACGGGCCTGAAACGACAAAAATAGTCCTTGGCGAGTGTGACAGGCCGTTGTGTGCCCAGATCGTCTGAGTAGCGCATGGCAGCCGCATGGCCTGCAGCAGTCCATGCTGACTGCAGATAGGCTGCAGTGCCTGCGGTAGCAGCAAGGCCCACAGTTGTCCGTGCAAGCAGCCCGTCCGACTGGAGATAGTACACTGTGGCCCCTTTTTTTTTTACTTTTTCACTATAAATTGAGGTTTTCTCCTCCAAAACAAGGATCCGAAATTTTTCATACTGAAACTCTGCCAAAATTAATTCCTGTACCAAAATACAATAAAATTCATGGCTTAAAGCTTGGGTTGTGAAAGTTCCATCAACTATGTTGCCTATATTTTGTTGATGTAAGAGAGCGGCTATTAGAACTCAATCCATAGTTTCAGTCTATCGAAGCACCTCTCTCTCGTCCTTTTCTACCTTATCTCCATTGTTCTGAACTCCATATGAAGTATCCTTCTTCTCCATCTCTAAAATAATAAACAAAAAGAACAAAACTTATAACCGGTAAGAGAAAAGTTGTATGCCTTTGTTCATCGATTATTGAGAAAATTCTTTGGTTATAATGAACAAGAAATGATAAAAGCTAGTTCTTACATTAGATAAATATAATTTCAACATGCAAAAGCTTCCAATTATTATTGAATAAAAAAGTTCAAAATCAAATACATTATTCAAAAGTTCACTACTTAAATATGAATACATTAAAAATAATGGAAGATAAACTATTCAAATGAAGCAATAAAAAAAATTCAAGTATGACTTGAAACATAATCATGCCACATTGTACCATCAATGTTATCCCTTAACTCAACACCTCTTCTAGCATCTCCATTATCTTTGTCTCTAACTTTAGAATAAGAATGCACTTCATCTCTATTTAAGAGCACTGAATCTACTTCATCAATTAACTGCTGATCAGGTTCCATACCCATCAAAATATTATATAAGATAGCACATGCCAAAACAATATCACATTGAAAATTAAATGGATATCTCTTCTCATTTGAACTTCTAATTATTGGAAACCTCTTCTTTAAAACTTGAAAAGCCCTTTCAACTGCATTGCACAAAGACATGTCATAAATTAAATAATTATTTTGTATTTTTAGGGCCACGAGTGGAGTACTCTTTCAAATGATATTCCACACCTTTATAAGGTGTAATTAATCTAGTCCTAAGTGTAAATCCAGTATCTACAAGGAATATTTTTCTAAAATCCAAAAGAATTGTTAAATTGTGTCATATTTCTGTCAAATGAAAATTTAAGCTAAATATCAAAGAAAGCCTAAAATTACCTACTAGGATTTTTAAATTATCTTCCCTAGTTAATGCATCATTAATAATTCTAGAATCAAATGCTAATCCTTCCCATCTAGTCAAAGCATAAGTAAACTTCAAGTCAAATGAACATCTAGTAAGAACATTTTGAGTTGCATAATCCTTTCATACCTCGAAATCTTAGTGCATTAGCAATAAATACTTTAATTCGAATATACGTTCCTTCAAGTACACCAATACAATCCTCTAATATGTTCATAATTATTGCTCAAGATCAACTATCCTATAAGCATATTCACAAGTGATTTTATTTTCCTTAATATATGAAAAATATCTAATATTGTTCATAATTTTCAAAGGGACTTTATTGCCATCAGGTTGTTTTAGATATTCATCTTTAAGTGATATGACAACATGTAACACTAAATGGAAATATCTACATACAGTCTCAATAGATCAACGAAAAAAGAATTTCATTGTGTGGAGTTTCATATTATTTGAAACAATTATGAGAAACATACCAACTTGTTCCTCTAAAGAAGCATGAACGGTGACTTTGAGAAGACCTATATCTCCTAATTTATCACACAGAAAGAGAAAAGTATCCGGCCTCATTCGAATATAATTGTAACAATGGTAAAATATGATATTGATATATTGGTCTTTCAGCAATGTAAAATATCTCGTATGTTTAATATATGTAATTTAGGTATTCTATATAGTATATGAAATAAATCATGTGCATGAATTCAATTTGATTTGATAATAGAATTCAGTGCTTGGAATAAATTCTGAAGGGACAGAATCCATTAAAATTTTTTTTTATTGGAATTAATTAAAAAGTAAAAAAAGAATGTAATTAATTTCTCATTTTACTATAATATAGAAAGAATCATGTTTAATTTGAATAAAGGCCTTTTGGATTCTTAATAGTACACTTTAGTAAATGAATTGAATTCTTGCAAAATCCTTCCCTTAAAATAATTGAATTCTATTAGTTATACCATCCCATACATGAGAATTGACAAAAAAAAAAATATTCAATTGAATTGAGTTCTTGCAAAATTTGATTTTCCAAATGAGAGTTATATCTTTTACAATTTCAGTTAATCGAGGATTTAAGAAGTAGAAAAGGCACCTCAACTTTTGAAAGACTTTTGCATAGAATAAACTCACTGCATCTCTTATTTTCTTTGTTATAGACTCAACATTCCTAGAAGCAATTCGTAAACACTGCGTTATAACCCTCTCCTCTAGTTTTCTAAACAGCACAAAAATCACCATTTGTGTTCACTGTAATAGTCATTCTTCTTCACATAACAGGCATGATAATATATATAATATAGCAATAATTCAAACAATAAAGTAGGGTATGTTCAATATGAATTCATGTTTAGTGTGCTTAGCAAAATAAATAATTTGATACCATGTACGACCATTGAACCAAGACTATAACTTCTCTATCCCTCTCTCTAAACACATGTTAAAAACAAGTTAAATAGTTATAATTGAGTTTGACAGTTTGAGGTCATAATTTGATACCATGTATGGCTATTGAACCAAGACTATAACTTTTCTTTCCCTCGCAACTAAATTAAAGCTAATTGTTATGTCTTTAATACTAATCTTGCACGTTCAATTGCCAAAACGAAGATCAAATAATATAATTTGAAATCAAATATAGTAGAAGAAGTGGAAGCAAAATAAAATACTTGCACAAAATATAATTTCAACAAGCAAATTAGATTTCAAAGAAAAATAAATGTTATAATCTATCAAAAGAAAATAACAAAAAAGAGTAGATTCGAATAGAATATTACCTGTGTTCAAATATGGAGGAGGAGAATTAACTCTTCACTGTAGGTTGATAGCAAATGCAAAAAGAATAGAAGACATGGAGAATGGCAGGAATGGATGATGAAAAACTTCTTCCCACTATTGAGTTATAAAATGTGATTCAATCAAAATAAAATAAAGACACAAATAATATTTCATATAACACAACATTTTTCTCCTCTTACTTCTCCTCCTTTCCCACCATTTAGGTGAAAAATTATTTTGGCCATTTGAAGATTATTATTTCCTTGGGTAAATTATATTTCTCTTCTTAATTAAACATCTAAATGATAGAAATTGAAGGAAATATTATTACTATTTTTTTACTTTCTTTTCTCTCCAATTTCATCAAAACAAACAACTTCTTAAAGCGGTTGGTATATATATATTTTGTTAAAAAAGTTGGTATATTATTTGTGTTAAAATTGTTGGTATATTTTTGTGTTAAAAATGATGGTATATTATTTGTGTTAAAAATGTTGGTATATTATTTGTGTTAAAATTGTTGGTTTATTTTTTGTGTTAAAATTGTTAGTATATTTTTTGTGTTAAAAATATTGGTATATTTTTTTTGTTAAAAATATTGGTATATTTTATAATTTAAAGTTAGAATTATGTAATTTAAGTAATTAGAATTTAAGTATTTTTTATTTAAAAGTTAGAATTTTATATAATTAGGTAAAGTAATTTGAATTTTTAAAACATTTAGAAGTAATATTATTATAAAAATATAATTTAAAAATTAATTGAAAATTAAATTATAAAAAAATTTAGAGGCATTTTTGTAAAATATTAGAACATTAAGTAATTAGGCAATTTAAGTAATTAGAATTTAAGTATTTTTTTATTTAAAAAATTAAAGTTTTATATAATTAGGTAAAATAATTTAAAATTTTAAAACATTAGAAGTAATATTATTATTTTAAAAAATATATAATTTTGAAAAATTAATTAGAATTTAAATTATACAAAAATTTAGAGATATTTTTGTAAAATATTAGAATTATAAGAAATTAGGTAAAATAATATAAATTTTTGAAACATTTAATATTATTAAAAATATATAATTTTAAAAAATTAATTAGAATTTAAATTATACAAAAATTTAGATGTGTTTTTATAAAAATATTAGAATTTTAAATAATTAGGTAATTTAAGTATTTTTTTATTTAGAATTTAGAGATATTTTGGTAAAAAAAAATTAGAATTATTATTATATGAAAATTAATAGGTTTAAAAGATATTAACAATTTTATTACATTGAACTAATAAGTCAATTGTTATAATATTTTTAGATATGACTAGGCGTCTAGATAATTCCTGGAGAGGTAGATCTAGCACCATGTCAGGCCGAGGGCATCCAACGAGGAGACCTTTTGATGACAGGTCTATTGGAGAGCATTTCTTTTTAGCCACTATGGATATCACCTCATTAGGGGCCGACTTATCGTTGGATGTTGCTCGTTCTACCCTAATGGATACTTTAGTTCCAACTCTATCTACTTTCATTGCACCATCAGCGAAAGCAAAACTGGCAGATGTTGATGCTAACACAGCAGCATCAACATTGAATAGACCCGGCAAGAGAATACAAGTCACTCTCCATGCATGCGAATAAGTAATAAATTTTAATGAGTAAATATTTTTTTAAAAAAATATTAATGAGCAAATTTTTTTAAACAATATTAATAAGTAAATGTTTTTTAAACAATATTAATGAGTAAATATTAATGAATATGGACAAAAATTTCAGTAAGATTATATGGAGCCATCTGGTCCCATATTGCAAAAGATTAGGCAAATATCTACTGAGAAGAATAAGTCAATAAGAATAAATTGGAAGTCGATCTCTAGAGAAACTAAAGATTTTTATTTTGAGAAATTTAAGGTATAATAATTATTTAAATTAATCTGATTAAAATAATTATCCAATATATTTAATGAATTAAAGTATTAATTAATTTTTTTTCCAAAAACATTTTTGGTGGGAGGAGACAACCAACAATTTAGTAAAGGTTGCCTCCGAGAAAAAAGTTATCCAATATAGCAATATGATAAATGAACATAAGGAGTAGGGTGAGCAGCCAAAATATTTTATGATGAGTTATGGGCTACCAGGAGCACTAGGAATCTCTAGTGAGTAGGGCTCATTATCAGGTTGCCTGTTGTAACAAGCTTCATACACTTACTGATGGTGCAAGACCATCTACACAGACGAGACGTAGTAGAATACATTATGAGCATGTTCACCAACTGGTAAGTATAATTTAATTTTTTTTATCTATGTTAATTATTTAATTTTATGCTAAATTAATAAGTTATTGAATTTTTCTTTATATTTAGGCAGAGAATTTGGAGCAAGCCCCACCAAGCATGAGCTGCTTGTCCATTCACACACCAAAAATCATGACAGACAGATTTTTTTTGTAGTGGTCGATGGTGATGGTAGTGAGGGTGGTTTGATGATGATGGTAGTGGTATTGGTTTGATGGTGGTGCTGGTTCAATGGTCCTAGTTCAATGGTTCGATGGTGTTATTATTTTTATTTTTTAAGAAATTAATGTTATTTAATTTTTATTATTTAATAGTTTTTAAAATTTTAAATTTTTTTTATTTAAATTATTGACAAATGAGCCCCACAATGACCATGTCAGCCATTTAGTTTCTGTCAAGGCAAGGGTACATTTGATCTGTTTTTAACAAAAAATAATTGTTTTAATAGATCGAAAAAAACTTTAGGTATCTAAGTAACATTTATGCTATCGTATAAGGTGTATTTGAACCTTAAGCCTTATTTAATATAATCATTTGAAATTCAAATTTGAAATCTTTCAATAATAAAATGATAATGGTATAATTTAATTTTAAAAAAATTACCTCTTTATGCATCATTATCATAAGAATTTTCACCCATATAAAAATAGATTCTTATATCCTAACTATTAATTAAAAATGCTTAAAACATATTGATGAATTGATTATGCTTTGACCAAGTAATACTAGAATAATTTGCAGTACAGAACACAAGTTGGGAAAATTGGAACTTTATCCAATTGCAGAACACCCTTCCTAATAGTCAACCGAACACTATTTGCCTCCACTGCTAACCGCCAAGGCCCACAATTTTATAGGGACTTGAAATGGCACTTCACAAGGCGTTCTGATATCATTGTGCTGGTACTTTTGTTATTGTTCCATGTGCTTTTGGAGTTAATTTATGGGTCGCTTAATTGGGATGAGCAAAAAATCCGAAACTCAATCGACCCGACTGTTATTCGATCAACTCGACTGACCATATTAATTTAAACCGACTAAGTTGGTTGATTTTGTTTATATATTTACTAGTAAAACGACCGAACCTGATAAAAATATACTGAACCAACCAATAACGATCAATTTTTAAAATTAATTTTTTTCGACCAATTAATAGTGGTCGAGTTAGCTGACTTCTAAAACCCGATCAAACCGACCGATGCTCATCTCTATAACTTATTATTATTATTATTATTATTATTATTATTATTATTAATGGATGTCCATAAAATCTATATTTAATAAACAATTTATGACATTTATTTAAACTTACTTTTATTTAATGTCATAACATAAGATTTTATTTCATATTATGTAACATATTAATAGAAGTCTATAAAAAGTGGTTTTGTATATATCATGAAAGTAAGTGAAATAAAAGAATAAAATATTATTTAATATTCTCTCACATTCTCTCTAAATTTTCTCTTTAAATTATCCTAATTGTATTATTATCCTTATAATATTTCATATATTTTATTTATTTTATAACACGTTATTAGCATAACTTTGCTCTACAGTTTGTAGTTCAAAATTTACTGATAAAAATTATTTGTTATGAGTACTTAATGCTAAAATTCATCTAGATACTAAAGAGGTTGGAAATAAAATTATAGTTGGAAATGAAATATCTAGATAAGATAAAGCAAAGGCAATGATATTTTTTTATCCCATCATCGACATGAAGGGCTAAAAGCTGAATATTTAACAGTGAAAGATCTATTTGAATTGTGAAAAAAATTGAAAGAGTGTATGACCACCAATGAATGGTAATATTGCCTAATGCTCGTTATAATTGGATGCATTTACGGGTTCAAGATCTTAAAACCTTAAGAGAATATAATTATGCTATTTTTAGAATAATTTCTCAATTGAAATTGAGAAGTGCAAATATTACTGATGAGAACTTATTAGAAATTTTTTTTTCAATATTCCATGCTTTTAATGTGCTCCTGCAATAACAATATCGTGAAAAATATTTTAAGAAGTACTTATAATTAATTTTATGTTTGCTTGTAGCTGAGCAAAATAATGAGCTATTGATGAAAAATCATAAAATTCATCCTACTGGACATGCTTCATTCCCAAAAGTGAATATAGCTATAGCAAATTATGGTTGTGGCTATAGCCATAGACGTGGCCATAGCCATAGTCGTGGTCGTGGTTATGGTCGAGGATTTAATAGTTACCACTATCATAGTGATGGTAATAGTTACCTTTCCAACCACTAGAAGTGAAATAATAGTGGAGAAAAAGATAAAGATAAAAGTGGTCAAAGCAATCCTTGGCATTGGTCATGTACATGTCGTATAACTAATCATCATGTTAAACTTTATCAAGCCTTTACCAAAGAAATAATGTTGAAGTAAATTTCATTGATCAAAATGATGTTGTTGAGGCAAATTTAGATGATGATTTTAGTGGCCTTATCGATATGACACATTTGGATGCCTCAGATTTTTCCAAGAACTATGAAAGAATATTGGGAAAAAAAAAGATAAGAATATTTAAATTATTATATATATATAATTCGATATTATGTTTTTTGTTTTATTACTTTTCATGTTCTCTTTATTTTCTTATTTGCTTAATATGTTATAAATAGGGAGAAGGTATAAATACACCCTCAAACTTGTCGTGCGGGTACAAATCAGCCTCATTTATTTTTCTTAGCTCTTTTAAGCCCAAATTTTTAGAAAACTAACTTTTTAAGCCCTCCAATTAATGGTAGCTTTCCTTTTTTTTTTTTGTTGTTGATAGCTAACATTTTTAAATAATTAAAAAATTAATTAAATTTTTTTTTATTTAGTGAGGCCATTAGGCTTCTCTCTCTTTCCTTTTCATAAAACAAATACACAATTCTACTTTCTAGATCCCTAAATCAAATTGCATCAACTTGTGACACCAAATTAGAATTGTAAGAGTTGAGATTTCCACCAGAGAATTAACTTTGTTATTGTTGAAAATTAAATTATAATTTACCCTTTTCCAATCGATTTTCCACCTCTCGACCATCCCAATAAACCACCCCCCCCCCCCCCCCCCCAAAACTATTCTTTTTCGGCTCCACCCCTGCTACAACAACCAGCTTTGCCACAAAAGTCTTCTTCATTAAATTAAACCGTTGACAAGGCGGTAGCTACTATTGTAGTAAGCACTTTTGTTATTGCTACTTTAATCCAAAGTGAACCCTTTCAATTCTTTTGTTCTTGTTCAAAGAACATAATACTCTCAATCTACCTAGAAAATAAAAAAAAATTATAATCTTTTTCTTTTGCTCATCATTAATTGTCGACTTGAAAATGACCAGAAACACAAGTTTGCTTTAGCAAAGCAATTGAATCTTCGGCCTAAAACAAAGAGGAAGTGGCTACAATGTTTTGATTCAAAGCTTTTGATTTGATGGGGATGGAAATTAAGATTTGATTCAAAGCTTTTGATTTCTTTGATTCAAACCAAGATTTCTTTAATATTGGAATTCTTGATGATTTTTGTCCCATGATTTGGAACTCGTTATTGATGCAAACAAATTGAAAAGGAATGAAACTAATATCAGCGGAAGTGGAGATAGCGATGGGCTTGTTGTTGGTGCTAAAAATAAAGATTGGAAGGAAGATGGTGGTGAAAAAGAATTTTTCTCAGTAAAATTTAATTTGATATCGGCCGAAGAGCCTTAATTTAATTTTTGGTAAAATTTTTCTTGGTAAGAGTTGTTCATGTTTTGGGTTGCACATAGAAGGATCTGAAGGTTTAGCCGCTCTTCAATATCTAGACCCAGTGGCAGAACCAGGACTGAGATGAAAAGAGGCAAAATTTTCAAGCAAAAAAAATTATATATAAATTTGTATTCAATTTTTTTCATACTAAAAAACTAATGCAAATATTTGACATTAATATTTATATTCAATTTTATTTTCATAATAATTAAATATTAAAATTAAAATTTTTATTATTTTTATTTCAATATTTAAATTTTACTTTGAGAAATTACATAATATATATTATTTTTAAATAATATTTATATATTATTTGAGATATTTTAAAGAAATTATTTAAACTAAGTTTTTTAATAAAGTTATATGAGAATATCTTTTACAAAATAATTAACTTAATCACAAAACGCTAAACTCAATTCATCATCAAATTACAAAATAATTAGCCTAATCACAAAATCTCAATTCATATTATAATCAAATCCCAAAATAATTAACCTAATCATCCAAACCAAAATTTCAATTCATAATCAAATTTCAAAATAAATAACATAATAATCAAAACAATAAACTAAAACTTATAAATTAAACAATAATTATATAAAAAAATATAATACTCAATAACATTATCAGAATAATAAATTAAAAATTAATTTTAAATTTTAAAATAATTATATTTAAAAATTAATTTTAAAGAAAAATAAATATGCATACACACACAAATATATATAAATACTATATATTATATAAATATATATTATATTATAAATTAATTTTATATTATATAAATATAAGTGTTATTAATTTTATGTATATATAAATATACATATTTTTTTGAGTCAAAGATATATAAATATACATATATATATACATATAAACATATATATATGTATAAATATGTACATGTATATAGGAACCAAGGGGGGGGGCAATGAACCCCGTGGCCCCCACTGGTTCCGTCCCTATCTAGACCAGCAAGCAATGGCTTAGTTCTTCTCTTTATCAGTAGTAGCTTAGTCGAATTTGATTTTTCTTCCTTGTCTATAGCTTGGATTAGTGTTTGAATGTTGAGAAAATTTCTTGGGTATATTTTTTAATGTTCTTGAACTTTTGTATTTTTTTAATTTATTTAATTAGTTTAATTATTATTTTTAAAATAAAAATTATTATTTTAACGGAGTTATTTGGTCACTATTAATGAAGGGCCTAAAAAGTTGGTTTTACAAAAGAAATGGGCATATTCGAGCTAAAAGAAAGAAATGGGGCTGATTTATACTCTTGCAACAAGTTTGAGGGTATATTTGTACATTCTCCCTTATAAATATTTATCATGTTTCTAATTATGTATTTTGTTTTCCTATTTATTTTAATGAAAGAATGGAAATTTCTTATTCTTTGATTGGATCCACATACAACAATGAGGATATATGTCTTGTTGATAGTGCTATAGCACATACTATACTCAAAGATAAAAAATATTTTGATCATTTGATAATGATGGATGTTATTGTTAATACTATATCGAGTAGCATAAAATTAATTAAAGGCTCCAGAAGGGCTACTATTTTATTACACAATGGAACAATATTTTTATAAATGATGCATCATTTTCTTATAAGTCTCTAAGAAATCTTCTTAGTTTTAAGGATATTCGTTCTAATGGATATCTAATTGAGACAAATAATGAGAAAAATATAGAATATTTATATATTATAAATAATGCTTCGAGAAATAAATGTGTATTAGAAAAATTGCCAACTCTTTCTAATAGTTTATATTAGACAAAGATTAGTATACTTGAGACACATGCTACAGTAAACCAAAAGTTTAATAATTCAAAATCTTTTATTATATGGCATGATCTACTAGGCCATCCTAGATCAATTATGAAATTATTGAGAATTCAAATGGTCATACATTGAAGAACCAAAAGATTCTTCAATTTAAGGAGTTCTCATGTGTTGTTTGTCCTCAAGGCAAGTTGATTATTATACCATCACCAGCTAAAAATGAAATTGAATGCCCCGCATTTTTAAAATGTATTTAGGGTGATATTTGTATACCTATTCATTCACTATGTAGGCCATTTAAATATTTTATAATTTTAATTGATACATCAACAAGATGGTCACATATATGTTTATTATCAACTCGCAACCTAGCAATTGCAAGATTACTTGCTTAAATAATTAGATTAAGAGCATAGTTTTCTTATTATACAATCAAGTCAATTCGACTTTGATAATGTTAGTAAGTTTATGTCTTAGAATTTTAATGATTATTGTATGTCACTTAGAATAACAGTTGAAAGGTTAGTTGCACAAGTGCATACACAAAACAATATAACAAAATCGTTTATTAAATGCCTCCAATTAATAGTTAGACTATTACTTATGAGAATAAAACTCTCCATTTTTGTATGGGGACATGCTATTTTACATACAACAACACTTATACGCATTAGATCAATAAATTATCATAAATTTTTTCCATTACAACTAACTTTTGGTTAATGACCAAATATTTCCTATTTTAGAATTTTTAGTTGTATAGTATATATTCTAATTGCTCCACCACAATGCATAAAGATGGATCCTCAAAGAAAGTTGGGAATATATGTTGATTATGAATCTCCTTTTATAATTAAATATCTTGAACCATTATCTGGAGATTCATTTATGACAAGATTTATTGATTGTCATTTTGATGAAATAATTTTTCCAACATTAAGGGGAGAGAATAAACAACTGGAAAAGTATATTACATGGCATGTATTATCATTATCTCATTTAGATCTTTGAACAAGCAATGTGAATTGGAAGTTCCAAAAGATAATACATTTGCAAAATATTGCAAATAAGCTACTGGATCCATTTATAGATTTGAAGAGAATTACTAAATCTCATATACCAGCTGTAAATGCTCATATTTGAATTGATGTCCCTGTAAGATAATCTGATAATGCAAATACTAGTAATTCACGCTTAAAGTGTGGTAAACAAGTAGATTCTAGATAAAAATCCTCGAAAGAGGAGATGAATAAATAACCGAGATGGTCATATTTTGAAGGCAGATGCTCTTGATGAGACCCAAGATATAACTAATCATACAACTCCAAAAGAGGTTCATGTACCTAAAAATGGTGAAAATAATGAGATCTCAATAAGTTATGTCACTACGAAAAAAATATGGAACCAAAAAAAGATAGTTGTCAATAATATTTTTGCATATAATATTGCTATTGATATTTTAAAACAAAATGAGGATCTTGAGTTCACATCTATTGAAGAATGTAGGCATAAAAATGATTGGCCTAAATGGAAAGACGCAATTTAAGCATAACTGAATTCACTTTCAAAATTTGAAGTTTTTGGACTTGTAGTCCAAACACCTAAAGTTGTAAAAGTTGTAATGTCAGTGGAGTATAAATGAGTATTTTATGTGAAGATGCAATGGGAAAAATAAAATTGTTAGATATAAAGCAAGATTAGCTACACAAGGGTTTTTATAAAGGCTTAGCATTGACCATGAGAAAATATATTCTCCTATGGTGGACGTAATCACTTTTAGATATCTTATTAGTTTGGTAGTGTGTGAAAAACTTGATATATGTCTAATGGATATTGTTACAACTTATATAAATGGCTCACTTGATAGTGAAATCTATAAGAAAATGTCTAAAGAATTTAAAATGACTGAAGCATGTAAATGTTTCCGAGAAGTCTATTCAATAAAATTATAAAAATCATAGTATGAATTAAAACAATCAGGGCGAATGTGGTATAATCATCTCGATGAATATTTACTAAAGGAAAGATATAAAAAATTATATGATTTGTCCATGTATTTTTATAAAAAGGTTTAGATCAAAATTTGTCATAATTGTTGTATATGTTGATGATTTAAACATCATTGGAATTCTTAAGGAGTTTCAAAAGGTAGTTGACTATTTAGAGAAAGAATTTGAGATAAAAGATCTTGGAAAAATAAAATTTTGTCTTACTCTACAGATCGAACATCTAAAAGTTATTCATTACTCAACTTTTATAAGAAAGATCTTATAGCGATTTTATATGGATAAAGCACATCCATTGAGAATCCCAATGGTTATGGGATCACTAAAAGTGAATAAATGTCCTTTTCATCCTTAAGAGAATGGTGGAGAACTTCTTGATCATGAAGTACTAGATTTAAATGTTACAGGTACACTAATGTATCTTGCTAATAATTAATATAAGACCAGACATAGCATTTACTGTAAGTTTATTAGCAAGACTTAGTTTTTATCCAACACAAAGGTATTAGAATGGAATTAAGCATATTTTTAGATATCTCCGATAAACAATTGATATGGGTTTGTTCTATTTTAATAAATTTAAATCATTATTAGTTGATTATGCAGATATAAGATATTTATCTAATCCACATAAAAGCTCGATATCAAATGAGATATATATTTATATGTGGAGGTACAGTTATATCATGGAAATCTATAAAGCATACCTTAGTTGCTACTTCTTCAAACCATGCAGAAATAATAGAAATGCATAAAGCAAGTTGAGAATGTGTTTGGCTAAGGTTATTGAGTCATCATATCCAGAAGATGTGCAACTTTGCCATTTCAAGAAAATATTCCAACAACACTCTATAATGATAATGAAGTATGTATAGCCCAACTAAAGGAATGGTATATTAAAGGTGATAGAATGAAACATATTTAACCAAAATTTTTCTTCACTCGTGATCTTCAAAAGGAAAGTGAAATAGATATTCAACAAATTCGTTCAAGTAATAATTCAATAGATTTATTTACCAAAAACTTACCCATTGTAATATTTGAGAAGTTGAGATATAATATTAGAATACGCAAACTCAAACATGCAAAGTGATGTCTTCTCGAGGGGTAATAAAACATATGTTATACTTTTTTTTTGCAATAGATTTTTAATAAGACAACATATATGTATATTAATGATATATACTATTTTTTCTTTACTAGGTTTTTATCCCACATAGTTTTTTTCTAGCAAAGCTTTAACGAGATACATTATTTATTTACGGACATTCAAGGGTGAGTGTTACAAATAACTAATTAATGGATGTCCATAAAATCTACATTTAATTAACAATTTATGACATTTATTGAAACTCACTTTTTATTTAATGTTAAAACATTAGAATTTATTTCTTATTATGTAACATGTTAATAAAAGTCTATAAAGAAAGGCTTTGCATATATCACAAAAGTAAGATAAATAAAAGAACAAAATATTATTTAATATTCTCTCACATTCTCTCTAAATTTTCTCTTTAAATTCTCCTAATATTATTATTATCCTTATGACATTTCATATATTATTATTATCCTTATGACATTTCATATATTTTATATTATTATTATTATTATTGCAAAACTATGGTTTCTAGTATTTCACCAAGTTTTTATTTTGGAATTAATCTCTCTTCCTTATTCTTTTATCTCTTTTTTTCTAAAAAAAATCAAAATTTCCCCCTAATTTTCTTCTATTTTCTCATAATAAGTTTGTTAAAATTATGTCTCAAAATCCTATTGATGGAAAATTATTTTCAACATAAAATAGAATTTTTATTTTAATATTATTTCTAATTGTTTAAAGATCTTTATTGAGTTAGTGAGTAACCCCATAAATAGAATAAAAGGCTCTTTGGGCTCTTGTATAAATATGTAATTAGCTTTTGACTAATTGTTGAGTAAGCCCTGTGTATCAGAGAGAAAATTAATTGAAAATGTTATAATTTCAATCTTTTGAGAGTGATGAACACATTGAGTGAATTTGGGTTAAAAGTTTGAGGTTACTTCTTTTTTTTCCTAAATTTTGTATTTCTTTCTAATTTAATTAGTATTTTTTTTCATTCACCTGTGGATATAGGCTCATGTCAAACTATATAAAATTTATTGTTTTCTCTACTTTTTTCACTTTATCATTGCATCCTTTATACAACTCCAAATTAAATTTTGAATTGATCCTAGCAAGTTATATTAGAGCTTCGTTAAATTTAATTGGAATTAGTTATAATTACGATAAAATTTGATATTGAGAATATCAAGTCATGAAGAAAGTGGAGAAAAATTGTTGAAGACATAAAGGCTTAATAGAGAATGATGAGAAAAATTCTATTAATTTGTTAAAGAGTTTAATAGAGAAGGTGGAGGAAAATTCTAATAATTTATTGAAGTTTTTACAATTGAAGACTTTAAAGATTTAAAGATTACATAATTCTTCAATTTGAGGCAAGGTGAACATTGTTGTCTTATATTAAATCTTTTTTGCGGTATATTTTTCAAGTTGCTACCATGTGTGAGCTCTTTGCTCAACAATTCCATGAGTTATTGTCATACATTAATCATTTTCAAGTTATTGCCATATGTTATCTTCTTTTCTAAAATGTCTGACATTGCCACCCAGCTATGTAAATCTTTTTCCCAGTGACTTCTCAAATTAAGGTATGACAATAACTCATGGAATCTTTATTTTAGTTAATAAATAATAGGAATTTTTCAAAAGTATTCAAAAAATAAAAATATATAGTTGGAAAAATTAGGAAATAAGAATAATAATTAAGATTATTTTTGTCAATCAATATATTCCCCTCTTTGTTTACATATATATATTTTTGTTGATCAAATTAGGAGTCATCTTTCTATTACTAAACACAAATCCTTTTGCCAAATAATAAATTATATATATACACATACATGTATACTTCTTTTCTGAAATAAAAATTAACTTTAATTTAACCACTAAAGTGTAGATTGGTGACCAGCATGTGTTGTTCTAACATAAGTTTTGAGTTTGAATATTAATTATCTCTCTCACATATAATTTAAAAAAAACTGTCATTTTTTATTTATAAGTATTTTGGGTATAATTATGTATTTACTTTTATTCAACTGTAATTTATTATTTAGCACTCAATTTGTTGCGCTAGATTACTTGAACCGTTTTCTTTCTTGGTATTTCTTACTTCTTCAGAGTAAACCTTAAAGAACTCTTTAAATTTTAATTTACTCCCTCCTTTCCATAAAAATTATCTACTATTCAATTTTAAAATATTTTAAAATAATTATTCATTTTTATTTATAAAATATATTTAATATCTTTTTTTATATTTTACCCTATAATAAATTCACATTTTAAATAAGAAATTAATAATAATTTAAACTATTTTTAAGATAAAATAAATATATAAATAAAGATAAAAAAAATATATGGATTGTCAATGCATTAATTATATTTTCTTAAAATTTATGAAAAAAATGAATAATATTTGTGGGACGGAGGGAGTAGTTTACTTTTATCTGAATTTATTTTTAACATACGATGTTTAAGTTTTTTTTAGTATAGTTTGATTTAAGTTTTTAATTAATTTACAGTAAATGTGAGAATAAACTAGAATTTTAATTTCATGTATATTACATTTATATATAATATTTTTAAATCACACACATGAATCTGGGTAAAATTTAAATAATATAATTTAAATTATATACTGTTAAACTCACAATAAAATGAAATTCTTAAAAAAAGCCAAGTCAAAATATAATAAAGTTCAATAGTAAACTCATTTTGCCTGAAGTGGTGGTTATGTACTAAATTCACACATAAATCAGAAGTCAGTACTTGCTATTCTTTTTTTTGTACTATCAAATTCATGAAGCAATACAAAAACAACAACCTTCCACCAACCTTTATCTATATAACAGAATCGAAGCCAAATGGTGATTCCCATAACAACTAGTCAATATTTTCTTTGTCTCTAACCTCACAATCTTAGCTAATTATCCTAAGACTGAAGTTTGAATTGAATTTTGATAATAATTTCAATATCAGTACAGGAAGAAGAATCATCCGCCATGAACAACATCACCAACAACACAGAAGGGAAGACGATGATGATGGATCACCAACATAAGATGATGATGATGCACATGACATTTTACTGGGGTAAAAATGCTGAAATTCTATTTTCAGGATGGCCTGGAAAGAGCACTGAAATGTATATTTTATCATTAGTATGTGTGTTTGTAATGTGTTTTCTTATTGAGTGGCTTTCTCATTCCCAAATGATGAAGCCTGGATCCACCAACTTGGCCGCTGGTTTAATCCTGAGTTTAATGCATGCCGTAAGGGTTAGTTTGTCTAATTTGGCAATGTTGGCTCTTATGTCTTTTAATGGTGGTATTTTCTTGGCTGCCATGGCTGGACATACTCTTGGTTTCTTGATTTTTGGTAGCAGAGCTTTCAAGAAATCTCCACCTCTTCTCATTAACGCCTATGATCTTCCTCCAATCAGTACTTGTTGTTGAATAATTCTCCCCTTATATTTGGGCTTTTTTTCTTTGTTTTTATTCAAGATCCTCAATAAACTACAATTACAGGAGAATTTATTTTTTCTTTTATTTATTTATTTACAATAATTACTTGTAAAACTTGATTTTATGGAAATATTTAGTTTTTTGTGAGTTGTATTTTAAACCCAATTAATTGGACTAAAACGAGAAAATGAAAATTTTTATGCGGTTACATAATTACTGGAGCTTAAAGGGTCACTTCTCTAAATGCAGAGGCTTTTATGATAGGGTGTTTTTTCTGTATCTAAAAATGAAATATTTCTTCTTTATAAATATATAATTTTAAAATTGAAACTAGACACTCATGAAGCATACCATTTCCTTGTGCTCTCAACATATAGACCTGTTCATTTGACTCCACCTACAAAATACTCAAGCCCATATTTGATGATCTAACGAAAAAAAACCTCAAATTACTTATCTTTGCAATAGATATTTTATTATTAAATATTTAAATTTTATCATTTTGAAACTAAAATTATAAAATAATTTGTAAATATGTTTTATGATAATTTGTAATTATGTTTTATGTTTTTCTTGATATATTACCATACATATTTTATTAGTCTTTTTTGGTGAGTTTGCATTCTGATATCCTTAATGGAGATGTGAAAGTATGCACAATTGTAACTTATTGCTAGCTGTATTGATCTCCATTCTCATTTGCCTATAAAGTATTTAAAAAGAATATATTGTTTTTTCCTTTTTCTGTTCTAGATTTTGTAAAGTGTATTAGCTCGTCAAGGTTGAATAGCATTTAAAACTCATCAACTGTCACTTACTACGTGCTGCTACCAAACTCATTGGCCTTCTTCGGATAAGATTTACAGTAGCCTCAGCTTGCAAAGGCCTTGTCACCTTTCACCACTGAGGCATAATCTCATGGCTTTTAGATCAAAACAAATCTGCCAATTCTGCTAATTCAAATCCAATGAGGATTCAAACATCTTAAAGTCACATATAATGAGGGGATAGAAATTGCTATACAAGAGGGACCATAAAATCATATGGTTTTTTATGAAGAGCGTATATAAATTATAAAACATACTGCTGTAAACATTTGCAGCAAAGGGGCAGGGTGTAAAAAACATGCCATCAATTTAGCTTCAAATCAAGGGAACAAACTGATAGTGTGCAAAATGCATGAGTTTAGCTCCATTTTAGTTCAAGAAGAAAAAAGCTAATTTACACCAATCATTAACAATCAGAAATGTAAAATACAGCCTCACAATATAAGCAAGGAGCATAGTCTTGAAGTTCAACTGCAAGATTTTGGTTTTTATCCAGATACGAATATTGTCTTCCAGAATTAACTATGCAGAATGAAAATGTATGCTATCGTTGCAGCACAATTGCAACATAGCTGCACAAAGTTTATCACTATTTCAGTTGGTCATTATGCTTCATCTTTTCACCAGGCTATGACAAACTCTTATGAAAATCATCATCTCTTATTACCTTTCTGCCCACACTAATAAAAAATTATTGAAAATCACAACATCAATCCAATTATTTTTCTTCTTACCTACATATTACCTTCTAAAGCATTAAACTGGTGGATATTTGAATAACTATAAAAAGGAAAAGGAAATACCTACATTTACAATAGCTAAAGTGCATTAGTAAGTCATATTATTAGCCATTCAACATCTCGGTTCAATTCTTTGAAGCTTTGAACCAATCAATCTTTTCTAAGTGATTCAATTTCAATTCACATTTTGCATTCCCATGGCAACAGTTACTGGCAAGAGGAAAATAAAAAAAAAAAAGAAATGAGAGAGCCAACAAAAAACATGAGTCTTAACAGAATGATAATACCTGCTCTCACTTCCTTTCTAAATGAGTGACCGCCACTGTTACATATCGTAGGAAGAAGAAGAAAAGAATGAATAGATAATTAATTAGCAGCCTGCTGAGTGGTGAATAGGACAAAGGAATATTGTGGTATGAGTAATGGTAGTGGTAGTGATATCAGTCCTTTGTTTGTTAGTGAGAATTGTGCTTATATGGTTGTACAGTGTTATGCAGTGATTATTCTGAATGAAAGAATTATCCCCACTCTCATCTCTCTTCCCTTCTCTCTTTCCCTTTTCTCCTCTATCTTCTATTCTTCCTAACCTTCTCTCTGATTTATTTAACTATTCTTTGCTCATTGTTGTGATGTGCTCTACAACCACCCAGTAAAATATTTCCACAAAATACATATATTTGATAGATCCCACTCTTTTCAGGCTTATATATCACATTAAAAGCACTTCCTAGAATTTTTGAGTATCCAGTAGACTGAATCAAAGAAAACAGAACATAAGAATCAAAATAGTGAACTGAAGGAAAATTTATAAATCAAAAACTTACTTTGGAACAATAGATGGATCAGGAGCAATTTCTGTTTGTTTGATAGCACCATAATGCGACTCTCGATCAGGTTCACTCCCTAAGTTCAGAGATGCATGCATTTTTGTAAACTAGTACTAAAATTGTTCATCAGAAGGAAACAAATTAAAATTACAAAATTGCAGATACCATTAATGATTGGATGGATGCTTGGCCGTACATGATAGGAATCATTTTCCCTTACTATCTGTGCTCGAATGCTTTCTAGCTTGACAAAAGTGGGAAATTGAAAAATATCAACTAAACACAGCATAAATTCTGCAATTTCACCGGCAACAGTATCATTTAAACCAGAACCATTGACAATACTGGCTGATCCATCACAATAACCTGTTAAAATAAAACATAAAATTTCAACTGTTTCAGATAGAAACATGCAATTTCAACTGTTTCAGATACAAATGATAACTTTTTTGTGCATAGGCAATAGAAGTATATACAAACTTTCTGATCAGCCACAAGAGTTTCAAAGAACCTAGATTAGGGACTCTAAATGATTAGAGAAATAGAGGGAGAATTTTCTTTTTAAAGTAAATTCTAGAACAAAAAAAGTGTAACCAAAATTCAGCGCCCTGCCAATGGCAATACCTGTAATCAATAATGAATAGAGCAAAACTTCATTGCAATTCAGACAAGAGGAAAATAAAAGAGAAGGATTGGAGTGGGACAGAAGAATTCGCTGATTTGATACTAAAACTATTAAGATTTTTCAAAAACATAATTAGTAGCTGCATTATGCACACCTATAAAGACATTATAAGCAAATGGCATATTGGATATCCTTTTTGTACGCTTCAAATCAGATATAGTGAGCAAAAAGTTTCCTGGCTCCAACAGACTAAAAGAAAACAACTAAAATCCTGGCATCACTTCTTCAAAGTACAAATCTGCAACAGGTAATGTGTCTTTTTCGATTATATTAGCATCAAATTCATATAATCCAGAAACAAGATTATCATAATTATCTCATTGATGTATAAGAACTTCCATTTTGGAAAATATTTGCCAAGCACCCTCCAACTGAGAAGGCAATTGGAAACATCTAGAGGCCCTGCAACATGAAAGTTCGAAATAATTAAAAATAAATGCTACTGTTGATGACATGGAAACAAGACTGGCCTGAGAAAACAATTGGATTTATACATTACAACTTATCTGCTGATTTCATCAATTGAATCTATGGTGAATTTATGAAAACCTAAATCCTTACAAAATCAATGATAAACTAATGGTATAAGCTGATAAAAAAAAAGCTGCAGCATATCACCTGGATTAACCTTAAATGGAAGTGGAGAGCCATTCAAAGTTTGATTTCCTTCTTTGACATGCGAAAGCAAGTTTCCAGCTTTTGCAGCAATAAACTCAGTGATGATAAAACCAAACTCATTCCAAACAATACAAGTGATGTTTGGAACACTAGCAAGGGAACCATTCATGTGAATTGAAGAGACTGAAAAGTTGTGGACTTAAATCTTCACCAGTTGAAGAGATATTATCCCAAATGCATCTCCAGGGATAATGAAAACAGTAGATTTTTGCTCCAGCTTCAAACTCATTCAAGACACCCATCCATGAAGCTATGCAGACAGAGGGGTAAATCCACCCTTTAATCTCAAGAATTATTTAAGGTGTGTTAGTATACATTCTTGACTGACAAAATGAAAATTCTTAATTTTTTGCAACAAGTTGGTTTGCTGAGATTGTATAATGAGCAAGAGCATATTCCTATTTAAATCAATAGCACTTTCACCAACTAGTTAGTATAGTTATATAGTTAAGAATATGAGGATGCGAAATTCTCTTTTTAAGGGGGCTTCATCATTGTAAGGCTAAGGACCCTCCCCCTGCTCGAGACTTGAGAGCCACTTTCCAAAGAACAAAACTCACAAGACGATAAGACTCAGCGAAAGAAGGCAAACCTCAATGAAAGAGTAATGACCCTGTCCAATATGAGAATAGTCCATCATCAGATTGCTTGCAATAAATTAAGATTTACACAACTAGTAAAACCCAGATACAAATGAAGCCAAAATCAGTTAACTTAATGATCTTCTGACCCAAATGGATTACCTTCCAGTATCTAATTAAAAATAAAATGCAGATTATACACAGGAAAAAACATCTAATAAAATAAAATGCAGATTATACACAGGAAAAACATCTAATACCAAATCAAATTATGCTTGAAATACCTAAATAAGGGAAAGCAGAAATTAACAGCAAAAAATGCAAATCAAAACCTGGTAAGACATTGACATGGGGAGATGAATCAAAGACTTTGAAAGGGTCATCCTCAATGAAGACATTAAAGACCCCAACTCTGATTGGAGTGAAGAGAATTGTCCAAGTACTGGTATCCCCTGCAGTATCCAAGACAACACCAGATACAAAAGAACTATTCCCAATCTTCCCATTAACAGTAATAATAGGATTAAAAGCACTTTTATCAAGAGACGCATTTCCTTTATTATCAAATTCTCATAGTACATTAATTTTTATGGCAGCAGTATCCCCAGCCTGGAAAGTGTTGCTATCATTTACCCAACTGAAAGCGAATAATGGGACTTGGGCTTCATCTGCAAGAGAGAACGATCAAAAGATGTAAGCTTTTTCACTTGTTTTTCACAAATTGGAAGTCAGGGAGGAAAGATTTCAATTGGGTACCTGAGTTTGAAGGTCTAAAAGAGTAGGATGAGAAGGAAAGGAAACCCAGAAGGAAAATGGGAGTAAAAGTACGAGCTTTGATTGCCACGATTGACTAACAAAAATAATCTGAAAGTTAAATGTGTGTGCAAAAGTGCATTTTGTAGAAAGATTAGAACTTCATAAATGATTGATGTTTATTATTTTTAAACATATTTTATATATTGTACACATAAAAAATTATAAAAAATATTAATTTTAATATATAGATATTGTGTATATTTGATAAAAATTTTTTAGATGTTATATATATATTATGTATTTATTTGTATATATTATATGTATTTTATATAGATATTGTGTGGATGTTGTAAGTATATTATATAAATATAAAATTAAAAAAATTAAAAAAATATATTAAAAATATTTTATAGATGGTTAATAGACATTTGACATAAATATTTAGTTGATATTTAATAGATATTTAATAGATATTCGGTGAATACTTGGTATATATTGTATATATGTTATTATTTGTTGTGTGTATATTTTTATATATGTTATGCATATATTTATTTTTTTATATGTATATTGAGAATATGAAAAAATAATATTTGAAAACAAAAAGAATAGGAAAAAAAAAGAAAAAAATATAATAGAAAAAAAATAAAAATCAATGTCATAAAGGTAAAAATGAAAAAAAAAGGTGCATTTTATAAAAGTAAAACAAAAGAAAATTTTGGTCCACTATTTTTTAAATTGGAAAATGAAAAAGAGGTAATTAGCATAATTTTATCTTAAAAAAATTTCATACTTTCATCTATTAATACTTATTATCACTTAACCCATTTGAGCTTGGCTTGAGTATTTATTCGACGGAGTCTCGTGAATAGGCTTATGTACGGGGAGTACAAAGAAATTATATGCTTCATGACAATTCAAGAATTTTGCAAATTTTAATTTAAGGAAAAAAGAGATTTCTTAAAAAAAATATCTCAAAAAAATTTCAAAAATATCTATTTGTTTTGTTCTTTCAAAATTATCCAGCTTTGAACTTTTAATTTTACAAATATCTCACTTTCAGATGTATACATATTATATATATATATATATAGTACATTAAAGTGTACCACTTTCAAACTATTGAGCGTGTTGATCAGTTTGTAAGTGACTATTATAGTTTAACCAGAGATTTTAAGTTCGAGTCCATGAGTATACAACTATATTAAAATTTAGTAGGAAATATTTTATCGCTTTTATGGTCCTACCTAGCTCAACTCCAAAATGACGATTAACATACAAAAAAAAGTATACCACTTTCATAGGTATATATTTCATATACCAAAATGTATAAAAATTATATGATGTTAAAAAATTAAAGGTGACATATAGTATAATTTTCTCTCTAAAAAATAAAAAGTTTCCACTTACAAATACAAAAATAAAAAAGTCTAACATAAAAGTCGCCGCACAAAGGAAAAAAGCTAGAATCTTGTGTTAATTCCACGTTAACTAAGTTATGACTCACTGACCTAGTATTTTTAATTTCTAAATTATTCACTTATAATAGTTATAGCCGATTAAAATACCCATTATATTATAAATAATCATTTTTAATGTAAAAAAAAGTCTTGATGAAGTGGGTAACTTTAATAAAATAAATAAATAAAGAACGATTATCATCAAGTTTAATTTTTTACTGAACGGTTTCTGGCTCTCTTCTTTTGTCAATAAAAGAGCATATAAACCCCTTTTGACAATTTTTATCTTCCATCAATTAAAGTTCTAAAATCTTTGTGCATAATAAATAGATAGGGAGAAGAAGAGCATCTAGAATTAAATATTTAAATCAAATGGGCTTTTAATTCAACAATGGTTGCTTCGTCTTTAAACGATATGTATCTATAATTTGATAATTTTTTTAAGATGTGATGAATTCAATAAAATTAAAAAATATATGTGAACCTTTAATTTTCACCATAATATTAAAATTCAATCTGTTACAATTCCAACGCAATAAAAAAAAACTCAAATATGACATTAGACGGTCCCAAATGAGCCTCTGAAAGAAAATTACGTGAAATGGGCTGAGATTGGCTAGTTAGGCATGCTGCTGCACTGCCATAAGCAGCCCAAAATTTCTGCCAGATAGTCACAAATTGTTGCATGCCTTGATTTTCATGTTGCAGCCTCCAAATTTGGATTTTGTTCAAGTTTTTTCGATTTTAACTTTCTAAAACCCTAATTTTTTTTAGTACGAACTGCTTAAATTTTGCTTCTTTAGCAAATTTTAGTGGTTAGTCCACTCTCAATGGCCTATTTTCTTTAAACTATCTTAAGTCAGTTACTTCTTTAGCAACTTTTTACCTAAGAAAATGTGAAATTTTGATATGGTCACATACTAAAACCACCACCATCAAGGAAGGTAAATCCCTAATCCCTTCTGCTTTTAATTTGATTTTTATAGACTATCCATTGGACCTCAAAATTTAACTTTAAAATTAGATTTTAAGTTTGAACCCAAGACATTAAAGGATTAAATTTGGACTTAAAACATGAACCAATTTAATCATAGACTTAGGTTTTAAAGAGTTAAAACTTAAAATCAATCTTAGCTTTAAGTTTATCTAGTTAAATCTAAAACGTTTTCAATATAGACTATGTTTTTAAAGAGTTAAAACCTAAAATCAATTTTAGACTTAGGTTTATTGAGTTAAACCTAAAAATTTCAAATTTGAACTTAGGTTTTAAAGAGTTAAAACTTAAAATCAATCTTAGCCTTGGGTTTGTCGAGTTAAACCTAAAACTTCTCAATATAGAATTAGGTTTTAAAGAGTTATGTCACACCCCACTCTCCATAGCTAGAGTGGACTTACTCTACTATAAAAATTATTTTTCGTAAATTGATTATCTAATATTTCTCATAGACACATAATTATGAGTCTAATTATATCATTATCAATAAAATTAATATTATCATTAAATAAATCTTTAATGTTATCCATCATAATTAAACACATAACTCTAAATAATATCAATTGTAAATATAATATATTGGTCTAATCTTCTCTGCATGTCGATGGAATGGAATGAAAGGAAATTCCACTGAAATATATTTTTCAATATCTGAAAATGTTTATATATTAAAGGAGTGAGTCTAGCTACTCAATGAGAAGATAATTATATAACAAAACAAACAAGTTTTTTCTCATATACTCACTATTAAAAATTCATATCGCTGCTTACTAACTTTTCTTTTTAATGAAACATAAATTCATAACATCATGTCATAAAAGTAATCATATATCTTCATACACTCAAAATATATAATCCATATATAACGTAACACCTTAGACGCAAATAAACATATATTTACTAGCAGTCTAAGGTCAAAACATGACATTTTGGGAGCAATAATGATGCATGGAAGCATTCAGAGCAAATAATTATGGTCATACAAATGTGCAGAGCTGTTCCCAAAAGGTGGCCACCTGATATACACTCCAAAGGATATATGTATACTAAGCGTTGTCCCAAAGACAGTATCATAATCATAATCCGACAATTCCTTTAACAATTCCTCTATTAGAAAATATATGATGAATGTATTTAGAGTATTTATTCAGCTATATCAATAAATAATTATCATACCATAATTTCAACATCAACATACCATTAGTTGTTTCCATTTTAAATATATTCATAAATAATATTTTATCTTTCTAAATTCCTTTATAAAATTACTTTCATCATAAAACAATTTAACAAATTATATATATATATATATAATTAAATAAAATACCGATGTTATATAATTATCTACTCACCTTGGCCAAAAGCTAAATTCGTCTAACCGACTGGACCACCTCTATAATTTACCTCAGCTATTAAATCCACTCCTAGAATAATATAAGAATAATTATTAATTAAGGAATATCCTAAAATAATTGTCAATCTACTAAGATATGCATGACATGAGAAACAAGTATAATACAATCCCTAAATTCTAACGAAGTTTCGACATACATCAAATATTTTCTCAAATTGCCAATAATACTCTAGTAAGTTTTATTCTAATTAACTCATCCCTAAAATTATCTTATATTTATTAAGTATTTGTATAATTAATTTATATAAGTTTAACTCATTAATCCTTATAGTTTAATAATAATATTGATAATACTTTATTTAATTATACATTACTAGTATTTATTAGATCTTTCATATAAGATAATTAATTAAACTTTTAGAATATACTTAAATAAATTTTGAATAACCTTAAGATGATGAATTTATAATTATTCTTCAATTTTAACTAATTATTATAGAATTTTATTCTAATGAAGTGATCAAGTACTATGTACATATAAACATGTATTTGTTAGGTTTGTATGTGATGAGGTATTGATAGCTTGCAGTATTGATTAATCAGTAAGAAATTATGCACTGCTATGTTTCAATTTTAATTTTTTTTAAAGCACTACTCAATTATTGTTCACTATAGTTTGATAGTATGACAATAAGGGTATACTTTTGTTTCTATAGGTGGAGTTGGTAAATGCACCATTTGTGTTGAGTACTCAATTATTATATAATTTTATTTACTTTAATTTTTCAAAAATATTAACTCATTATAATTACAAAGATAGTGAAAATATTTTTATTAATCATTAATTTCACTTATATATATATATATATATATTTATTTTATAAGAATTATTTAAATTTTAAAATACATTATAAATTGATTTGAATAGTTCTTTAATACTTAAATTTTTTATAAAAATATATTTTAAATAGAATAACATTATTTACCTTAAATTTTTATTTTTTTTTCTTATTTTTCCATATCAAATTTCTACAATAATAATTATAATAATAATGATAATAATACTAAAATTGATATTTACTAGTCATAATAATTATCATATCTTTTTAATGATAAACTTACGAATAATATTTAATTACTACAACCATAACAATATTAATAATTTATTTGACATTAATTATATTTTAACAATTACAATTGCCCATTCTTAAATAATAATAATAATAATAATAATTAATATAATAATTAAATAGAAATAATAATAATTTTAATAATGATAATTTGATTATATTATAGTTGGGCCTAACTCATCCTGAAAACCCGAGTTTACAAGAAGAGGATTGCCCAGTCTTATAAGTGACTGAAGCTGCTCATTCCTTACCGATGTGGGATTCACATTTCCAACATTCCCCCTCAAGTGCAACCGGACCTTTCGGTTGACACTTGCTAACATAAGCCCGTTTGGGCGGACCGGCTGGCATCTTTTCATCAGCTTCGATCATGTGGGGGTTTGGCTCAGGATCTAGCCCGTTTGGGCATTAATTGCTCTGATACCATATTAGATTGTTTTGAAGAGATATATTTATTATTCACATGTATGCTATTTATACAAACTTAAGGTAACGAAATCCCTGATTTAACTATCTAAATATCTGCTAAATATATTTAAATTAGCTATACAGGTACAATTGGATAAGCTTATAGAAACAGATAAAACAATTGAAGGTGGGCTTCTATATTGGGCTATTACTCCCCCTCAAGTGGGTGAACGGATACGGAGCCCTAGCTTGTATTTGAGTTCTTGAAATCGGGTTTGCGGCAGCGGCTTTGTAAGGGTGTCCGCCATTTGATTAGCCGATGCAACATGAGAAACCCGCAGACTGCCGGACTGTACCTGCTCTCGGATGAAATGAAAATCAATGGCAACATGCTTCATTTGAGAGTGGAAAATCGGGTTGGAGCTCAACTGAGTCGCTCCCACGTTATCACAGTATATGACCAGCGATGCAGTCATCGGACATCGAAGCTCCTGAAGAAGATGAGAGATCCAACGAACCTTAGCTGCTGTATTTGCCACAGACTTGTACTCAGCTTCAGTGGAGGAGCGTACGATTGACCGCTGTTTCTTCGAGCTCCAAGAAGATATATGATGTAAGCACCTGTAGAATAAAAATGATCTTTATCCCCACCCCAGTCAGCATCGGAAAAGGCGTGAAGAGAATACACAGATGATGGAGGTGAAGATCTGAAGAGCTGAAGTCCTTCATCAATAGTTCCAGCAAGATAGCGCAGAAGGCGTTTCACCGCACCCCAGTGTTCTGTTGTAGGTTGATGATTGAACTGAGATAGTTTGTTGACAGCAAAGGCAACATCCGGTCGAGTAAGCAACAAATATTGTAAGCCACCTACAACCTTTCGATACTCTGTAGGATCAGGTAATTGTTTTCCTGATTTTAATGATAGAACTTGAGTGCTAGACATCGGAGTTAAAACTGGCTTTGCATCTTGCATGCCTGTCTGATAAAGCATGTCTCGAATATATCTACGCTAAGATAAAAGAATACCATCAGAATTATGCACCACTTCTATTCCCAGAAAATAAGCCAAATCACCCAAATCCTTCAAAGAAAACTTCTTGGCTAGAAGAGTTATATAGTCAGAAACAAGCGTAGAATTACTGCCTGTGATAATTATGTCGTCGACATAGACCACCAAAACAATAACACCTTGAGCTGAATGGTTAATAAACAAAGATGTGTCTGAAGCAGAATTAATAAATCCTGTAGAAACTAGAAACTGCCATAGAGCCTGATACCAAGCCCGTGGGGCTTGCTTCAAACCATAAATAGCTTTATTTAACCGACAGACGTAATTAGGCTTGTCTATATCTTGAAAACCTGGAGGCTGTGACATAAACACATTATTAGTTAGAGGTCCTTGTAGAAAAGCATTATTAACATCTAACTGTTTCAATTTCCAACCATGTGCAATTGCTAAGCTTAAAACAACTCGAATTGTTGTAGGTTTCACAACGGGACTAAAGGTCTCATGAAAATCAATCCCAGGGCGTTGATGAAACCCCTTAGCAACCAGATGAGCCTTATAGCGCTGAATTGAACCATAAGAATTGTGCTTAATATGGAATATCCACTTGCAACCAACAAGATTTTGAGATACATGTGGTGGAACAAGCGTCCAAGTACCATTTCGAACAAGTGCATCAAACTCTTCTGAACAAGCTTTCCTCCACTTTGTATTTTTAAGGGCTTGTGTTATTGTCCGTGGTTCACCCGTTTGGGCATTAATTGCTCTTATACCATATTAGAGCTAGGCCTAACTCATCCTGAAAACCCGAGTTTACAAGAAGAGGATTGCCCAGTCTTATAAGTGACTGAAGCTGCTCATTCCTTACCGATGTGGGATTCACATTCCCAACATTCCCCCTCAAGTGCAACCGGACCTTTCGGTTGACACTTGCTTACATAAGCCCGTTTGGGCGGACTGGCTAGCATCTCTTCATCAGCTTCGGTCATGTGGGGGTTTGGCTCAGGATCTAGCCCGTTTGGGCATTAATTGCTCTGATACCATATTAGAGCTGGGCCTAACTCATTCTGAAAATCCGAGTTTACAAGAAGATGATTGCCCAGTCTTATAAGTGACTGAAGCTGCTCATTCCTTACCGATGTGGGATTCACATTCCCAACAGATTATTCTAATTATATTTATATAAATTTTTAGCAAGAAATTAGTCTTATAAACTTTAAACATAATACATTAACTATTTAAATTATTTAGTAATCAAATATTCAATATACTTAATACTTATTAATTAGTTAATTATTAACTCAATTATTTAATAATTATTAATTCTTACATTAATAATAATTATATGATAGAAATAATTATAACTAAGTTAATCAATATATTATTCAATCACCTTTATTTCAAATTATTATTTATAATAATAACCTTAATCACTATAATAATAATAATTTGATAGTAATATTAATAATAACTATTATTGGTTAAAATAAATAATTTAATTTATAAACTCATTACTTAATAATATAATAACACATTAATTCATAGGTTAATTAACTAATTTCTATATATATATATATATATATAAACATTATTAATTAACTCTATAAGTTGATAAATAATAATTATAACTAAATTTTAAATTAGTGTTGGATTAATTTAAATCAATTAATAGAATAAGTAATTCTAATTAATTAATTAACTAATAAACAATAATTTTAACTCAATTTAGTAATTAACTAATTAATTTTCATTTAATACTTAAAATTAATAATTAACTTAATTCAAATATAAGATTTGACTATTATTGTTTATTTATTCTCTTTTTTTTAATATAATTTATTATTCAACTACTTAAAATCATATCTTCTAAATTTACTTAATTCATAAATCTTTAGCTAATTACATAACAATCATATATTAATATTATTTCAAATTAATTAATTATTATATTTATTTTAAATTTAATTATATATGTATTTTTTGAAACTCATCTAAAATTAACAAATAATATACTAAGTCGAAGCTCGTAACGAGATAATTTCAAAAATACCTAAGTAGCAGGAAAAATACATCGAAAAATAGCCAAAAAAGTCATCGAAAGTCATTGTCGGTGTTAGCCACTACAGAAGCTTTGTCTGGTGCATGCTCCCTCATCCGGCGGGCGATACCAGTGATTCAAGTGGTGGTCGAATCATTATACAGTGGTCGTTCACTTGGTACAGCGCGTGTCACTCTCCGATCACCGAAAGGCGGTAGATCGGAGGTGGAAAAAAACTGATGCAGAACTCCTTCCCTCTCTTCTCTGATTTTCTGTTTTAATCTCTCTCTCTCTCTCTCTCTCTCTCTCTCTCTCTCTCTTTCCTCATTTAATTTCTATTCTCTCTCTCTCTCTCTCTCCTTACTTTTCCTTCTCTGCTTCTTTCTTTCTTTCTTTTCATTTAATAAATTTATCATACATTATTAATACTAACAAATATACCTAATAACTCACTGACTAATTTTAAAAAATAATATATATCATTATTATTTTTTTTATTCTTATCATAATTTTTTATCTCTTTTTTTCTTGGTCGGCCACCCCATCATTTATTAAAAAATTCTTAAAATATTCCTTCAATAATACACCAATTAATAATTTAAACAAATCAAAATTTTAACTATTTAGTTAGTTGTCAATTAATAATATACTATCTAATAATACACTAACTAATAATTTCTCTAATAATAATACACTTATTAATAATATTCAAACAATATTATTTGAGTTTGGTATTGTATTTGGTCATATTAATAATTCAAACTTTAATTATTTGGTTGTTTGTTTGTCAATAATTATTTTTATTCAACTATTCTATTTATCAACTTTAATTATTATATATATATATTTTACAGGGTATTATATTCTTCCTCCCTAAAGAAAATTTGTCCTTTAATTTTTATTAGTTTAAAGATGAAAACAATTAAAGATACCAAGTAAGCTTATTTTGTTTTCTCTTCAAAATATTTTTCAATAAAATTAATGTTTATCCTTAGTTCATTGTCTTATTTCTTAAGTTACTGAATCAGTTTAAAGAACATCTCAAAATCTACTATTATTTCTTAAGTATTTATTTAATAAAATTAAAGTATTTAACCTATAACTTGACAATTTAATTTCATAGCTAAATTTACACTCCTTGTTTTTATACATTCTTCTTTTTTTATATCCAACTTAATAATCAATTCATATCAAAATTTTCTTCAATACATCACATCGCTAAAAAGACTTGTAGTTTATCTTTTACTTAAATAATCTCAATCCCTTATTTCTTATTAAAATATTTTTCATGCTACCTTTCATATGTATATAAGACTATATATCCTAATAATTAAAATACTGATTATACTACTAATAAATTCCTTTATTTCATCAATAAATATAATTTATTCTTAATTTATAAACCATTCTTATATTTACATATATCTAAATCCTTAATCTTTTCCTAATATATTTACTTCAATAAATTTTAAATATATTTTTCTAGAACCCAAAAATATTCTTATCTTACATTCCTCATGAATTCTTAATTTTCTCATAGTGCCTTTTTCATAATTATTTATTTTCTAACATCTAGGTTTCAAGAAAATCTTGTCAACTCAAAGTGATTTGCACATAAAAATTTCTTTAGACTGGAAAGCATAAGTCTATAAAATTCCAATTAATCCAATTAAAAATAGTTTTAGCTATCAAAATATATATATATATATATATATACTACGGTCCAACTTAATATTCAAGTAATATTTACTAATTCCTTGTCTTAACATATAATAAAAGTTTCAATAATAACTTAAAGATTTAATATATATTTATACCAACTCTCTTCTAAGAATATCCTTTATATTTTAATTTTTCTCTTTAAACATTATAAATTAATAACCTATAACCATTTCCATCTTACTTTATGAATAATCAAGTCAAACCTCATACCCATCATCCATCACATTACTACCATGTCCATGTATAAATAAAATATTTGAAACCCAAAGAAATAATATAAATCTTGGCCTCTTTCCACCCATTTTCATATCAAAATTGATTTCAAACTTAATATCTAGATTTAACTCAATTAATTCTACATGTACATATAAATTTCATAAATTATATTAATTCCTAGTTTATCTCTAGTGTACAAATTATTGGTTTGCATATATTTTAAATATACAAATTATATATCTCAAGTACACAAAATTTTTTTCATTCCAAGTGTTTGTATATTTTATGTTTGCAATATGTACCTTATTCTTTAAGCTCTCTTTTCTATAATTTAGACTATTATTATTATTATTATTATTATTATTATTATTATTATTATTATTATTATTATTATTATTATTATTATTATTATTATTATTATTTATTGTTATCTAATCTCACACAAATAAATATTCTCATTTCACATGTATCAATACTTATCTTTACTTTATAACTTCACCGTTTATCCATGCATCCATAACATGTATAAACTAAAGATAATTAGAATCTTAGCTATTTTTTTTTTAAAATATCAAGAATAGCAATTTTCTATGATAAATGCATATGCTATGAATGAATGAGTGGAGTAAGATCCCTATGAGGTTGACCAACATCTCTACCTATGAGGTTGACCAACATCTCTAACTTAATGGTTCAAATTTTCTTAGTCATAATTACTACTATAGTCTATACACCTTGCACTCTTAGTAATATCATCTTATAAGATAAATACAACTAAGATTATTACCTTATTCCTATTTCAAAAGAAAAAGTCTACAAAATTTATAACCTTTGCTCTGATATCATTAAATGTCATACCCCACTCTCCATAGCTAGGGTGGACTTACTCTAATATAAAAATCATCTTTCATAAATTGATTATCTAATATTTCTCATATACACATAATTATGAGCCTAATTATATCATTATCAATAAAATTAATAATATTATCATTAAATATATTTTTAATATTGTCCACCATAATTAAACACATAACTCCAAATAATATCAAATATAATATGTTGGTCCAACCTTCTCTACATGCCGATGAATTAGAATGAAAGGGAATTTTGATAATCCCTGTATTTATAGAAGCCATTAGGTTAAAGTCGGTTTCTAATCCCCACTTATCCGAGCTTAATTAGAATTTCAATCAAACTCAATTTGTATTTGGCTCAGATTAGGTCTTAAAACCAAAGTCATTTTGAATTAAAATGATTTAAGTTCGGCATGAACTAAAACCCATATCAAAGTGGAAAGTGGGCATATTCGATATGAGAATTAACTCATATAGAATTGGAGCTTTTCCAATTCGATATGAAAGTGCTCATATCGAATTGGAAAGCGCCCAATTTGATATGGACATAGCCCATATCGATTTAAACTAAATCAAACCCATTCAACTTTGGATCGAACCATTTTAGGGCTTTAAAAATTGAACTGACTTATTATAGACATTATAAAACTGGATCAATCTAATAAAGAGCTTTAAACTAGGTTTAAGCCATTAAGAATGGACCAAACTTGACTCTGTAAATTGTGATCGAACTAGCTAAGGTCAAAATTAAGGGTCTACAGTTTTGCTCCCTGCTTGAACGATCTGAGACTTCAGTAGAAGAGAATGAAAAGCAACATGACTTTGGGTTAATTTTGGATAAGGATGGGTTCTGAACCAGGGAGACTGGATTGGTTGGGTTCTGGACCCGAGGTTGGTTGGGTTCTGGACTCGAGATTGAATTAGTTAGGTTCTGGACCAGAGGTTGGTTGGATTCTGGACTTGGATTGAGTTTTGGACTAAAAAATAATTTGGGTTTTGGACCTCAATTAAGTTCTGGACTAGAAATGATTTAGATTCTGGACCTGAATTGAGAAACATTACTCTTATAAAAAAATATTACATAATTTATAGCATAAAACATGCAATATGATTTATGGCCTAAAACATGGAAATAAAAATGGTTAGTGAAATATACTTTATGTAAAAAAAGAGAAAAAAAATCTTCACATCATTTATGGCATAAAATATGGAATATAATTTATTGTCTAAAAATGAAAATAAAAATAGTTAGTGGCATATATTTTATATATAAAAAAAAAAGCTTCCCATAATACATGGCCTAAAACATGGAAAGGATTAGTAAAATAAACAATAAGCATAAAAAAAAGAAGGTTTTTTTTAGTATAAAAGGAGGAGATGAGATTGAGAAAGGGGAGGGGGGAGTATAAGAAAACAATTCACAAGACATTAGAGAGAAAAATAAAATATATATATACAAAAATTATAGCAAAATATAGAGAGAAAATAGACTAATCAAATAAATCAAGAATATAAAAAGATAGCGGAAGAATTTCAACAAAATAATTTCCTGACAGAGGAAATTGTGAAGAAACATTGAAATTTATTAAGTACAGAAAGTGTACTTAATAAATACCATGAAGACTCCATAGAAATTCACATAAAAACTTTCAACAATTAAGGAGCAAGTTAGGTAAAAAGTCTCCTGTATTTATTTATTTTTTATTTTTATATATACTTATTTTTTTGTTTTAATCTCAAAACAAACACAAAATATAAACTCATAGATAATAATCATTTACAATATTCACAGATACTTAGATACAAAAATAAATTATTAAAAAATATATATCCATACAAATTATAGATAATATGTATGTATATATAAAAAAATTATCATGTAAAACAATAAATATGTTTTAATGGAGAACTTTCTTTTACTTTATTTACAAATACAAATAAATACAAAAAAAGAGTACATGAAAATAAATCTAACATATATTAAAAAGAAAATTGAAAGAAAAGGTTAAAACATAAAATAGAAGTATATAACTTTAAATTTTAATACATGTTTGGTTCAATCTTGTAAAAGAAAATGAAATCAAGTCTAGACCAATACATACTAAAAATATAAAAAATAAAAAATCATTATGGGTATTTATTTATTTTATATCTATCCATATATGTTTTTTGTGTCTTTTTCTTTCTTTTGATATATAATTTTTTTAATTGAATAATAAAAAAATATTAAAAACTGGTTCGTATAAATTTATTACTATTTTTTTGTTATTTATTACAATAAACATAAATTTTCTTTTATAAAAAAAATCCATCAGCACAAATATTATTTTATTTTTTTTATGTCGGTCATAAAATTATTTTCATTTTTGTATATGTTATTTAACTAAGTCAAAAAATAAAAGATGAATATTATTTCTAGATAAGAGAATATAATGAATTCAATACTTGTTTTTAAGAAATGAATAACATTATTTAAAGATAAATAATAAAAACAATTTAGAAACATTACTTTTAAATAATAATAATAATAATAATAATAATAATAATAATAATAATAATAATAATAAATGAAAGTAAAAGGGATTAAGATTAGGAATTGAGCATGGTAACAATAATAATGCTGCTACTTTTAGAATTGGTTTTCACTATCTTTAAAACTTTGAGTGTATATAGATATTTTTTTTCTCTTTATGATTATTCAATATGTAAATTTATTAATTTAATATTTTAGCTTTATCATTAATTGGTTAAATTATAGACAATATTTTATATATTTATTCAATTATCAAACTAAAGATAAAGAAGGAGAATTGAAATAACAATTTCTAATTAACAAATATAATGATAATAATCGAAATTCATACATTAAATGAATATATATATATATATATGTATATAAAAAAAATCAAATACACAACGCTAGTAATTATATTTAGGAAGTGGATATAGTTATTGGGAGTATTGTAAAATAAAATCATAGCCAATATAAAAAAATAATTGTTCATTATTAATTAAAAAAATAAATTAAGTTGATAAAATAATAATAACAATAACAACAACAACAATAACAACAACAGCAACAACCATAATAACAATAATAATAATAATAAATAGATTAAAATACGGAAACTTTGATTCCATCAAGCGGATACGTAAGCAATCAAAATCAAATTTTGAATTTAAATTCACTTTAAATAAAAAAGTACCTTTTAAAAAATATATTAACAAACTATAAAAATAAAAGATATAAAAAATTTAATAAAAATATAAAATTTGGATAATTATATTCAGGGAGTGAGCATAATTAAAAAATAATAATAATCATAAATTTAATAAATATTAAGTCATTAAATTCTTATATTCAGGTAGTGAATACAAAAATTAAATTATTAACTACTAAATAAAATATATGCCCACAAAGGTAATAAAATTATTAAAAACTATAAATTAAAATTATAAAATTTAATAAAAAAAATATTTTTTTCAGACAGTGGATACAGTAGCCAAAAGATAAAAATAAAAAAAATATGTAATTAGAATTTATATTCAAGTAGTAAATATAATTCCTCTTATAAATGAAAAAATAGATAGTAAAACATTACAATAAGTATAGTACCATTTTTTGGGCGTTATATGATGTTTTTCCTTCTCTATTTGTAATGAACCCCTGGACCCAGAAATACAGACCAGAACTAGACATTCAATCAAACTTTATAATTGATTGGTGTCGACTTCTAACAAATAATAATAATTAAAGATAAGTCGATAAAAAAATAAATTCTTTATAATATTCCGCCGGCTCCCCGTCTCCCCGTGTGCGACAGTTGGTGACTCTACTGGAGACATTAGCTAGTTAATAAATAGAGGGGTTAAGCTATATATGTTATTATGATGTTTATGTTTTATTTATTGATAGTGTTTTGAAATCTATTTAATATCATTTTTATATTTCTATAATATTTAATTATGTCCATATTATTATTCGCGTGCTTGATTCGACAAGTCTCTTATCACACCCTCACTTAAAGGTCAGAAAGTGACTTATTATCTTAATAGGCTTAGTATGAGGACAAAGTAGGGTTATCTCCGTAGAAAACCCGGTAGAGCCTCCGAAAATCCTCACTATGACTATCTTTTAGCAATGTATTGGCTAAGAGAACCTGCTAGTCTAAATTGTGGACGATAGTAGGACTACCCATAGTCTGGGAATCTCAAAACCTAGTGAAATAAGGTGGATCTATACTTAGAAATATAACTCAACCACACACATAGGTAAATCTGCCCCAATTTCTTCCTAACCTTTCTAGGTTCATTAGATAGATAATTCTTATCCATATATTATAAATTCCTTACATGGGCCTTGAAATCTCAAACTTAGTATAAATTTCTTTCGTACTAATCTTTTTCTATGCATTCATGCATGTACATGCTATATGATTCATGTAAAATTATACATCATGATTTTATAAAAAAAGGTGATAAATAGAAAATATATTTCTAATTTAAAATAAATATAATATCAGGAATGTCAGCATAGCCCGACTTTTGAAAAATAAATCTAACTTAACTCACAGTTACAAGACTCGTTCAAAGATCAAACCCATGGAAAATCAAGCCCAAAAAGAAATGAGGCGAGATATCGACCAAATAAAGGATAGATTGGAAGAAGTTTCAGAAATGAGAAATCAATTGGCACAACTCATAAAATTACTCAAAGACAAGAATGCCATAGAAACCAATGCCTAATGCCTCAGGATCAGGAACCTCGATAGCCATCCTTTTACATGTGCCATGGGAGATCCTGTAGATCCACCAGGTTTTATCCCACAATATAAGCCAATAGAAGGGGGACCAAGTAATATTACTCATCCAATAGAAAATATGGGTGTTTCTCAACTTTTTCAAGGTATGCCACTAAGGGAGCAAGGAAGAGAAACTCAAATAAATTCAAGACCTCCTATTTTTCTTAAAAGGCCTATAATAATCCCAGACTTGGATGACCCAAAGGTGCAAAACAATTTCAAAGGAGCTAGTCCTAAGCCTATTTCGGAAGAGATAGAATGGATAGAAGAGCATTTAAAGGCAATTGAAGGGGTTAATGTGTATGGAACCACTGATGCTGTTAGTAAATCGTTAAGAATCTGCAACCCTTGCCGCAGCGGAAAACAAAAATTCTTTCGATTTACTCACAGGATCCATGTGATCCATTCAGTTCGATAAAAGAGATTCGAAACTAACCTTTTTGTGTAGCTTCAAAAATGATTAACAGATGCTGCCTTCTGAAGACGAACACCCTCTAACGAAATCCACACAAACGTATGCCGATCTGAGTGCTAGCTCACCAACGGCAGTGGCTGAACCTTTTCAAAACAAAACTAGGGTTTTTTTAGGTTTTTTTTTTCTTCTTACGTTTTCTTTTGCAAAACGAATAATAAGATCATTAAACCTCCAGTCCTTTTAAAACCGTTTTAAAAGACTTCTTTTTATCAAAACCCTAACTGTCCATATCCCATATGGACCCACGTTTTAATAATTATTATCTAATAATAATTATTATAACAATATTATTATTAATATCTAATAATAATAATAATAATACTAACAATAATAATTAAATATAATTATTATTATTTAAGTACAGCCTACGTTCTATGTGTGTGACCCGATAGGCTCATATTAATTGGTAGTGTATTTCAATCTCTATTGAAATGCACAAATCATAATTGGCCTCTAGCAAGACATTACGACTACCCAATTAATCATGAGAATCATTATAAATGAAAAACCTGAAATAGTACATGCATTAATCCCTTTGTCACACGATATCTAGTTTGAACATAAGTCATAGTAAATGTCATACTTATATTGTCCAAACTTATGATTACTCGATCTCCAAGTTAACTGATAAACAAATAAGATTGATCTTATATCAACTTATTTGAGCATGGCCATGCATTTCTCAGTTACACTTATCGAGGGGCCCAGAAGATATCTCTCTCATAGAGAGGGACAAATTCCATCTTGATTGTTCATTTTCCTCTACATAATTTATATCATGTTCAAGCATAACCTTTATAATTATCTAGTTACAGATAACGTTTGATCATGTCAAAACATAATATTCCTTATGTTGGAAACTATGACAATCTCAAGTCAAAGGATTAAATGAAAACTATTATGAGATACACTTATGACATTAAACCATGAAGTGATATCTATGTGGGTCTATCCAATACACTGTTCTCTAACATGTATCCATAATATTGATTTGTATCTTCATACCTATAATCATCTTATGATTATCAAATCAATATTACACTAGTTATATTTATTATTATCTCCATAACAATAATAAACCAGGGATATAATCATTATTATATATAACATGCAAACATAACAATGATAATAAAAACTTCTTTATTAATAACAAAATGAATAACATTAAGGTCCAAATCAATGGCCTAGGGCATATACACTAACAGTCTCCCACTTGCACTAGGCCTAGTCTAACAAATATCTCATGCCCATAGACCTAGTGTGCTGATCATGCTTGACCCGCGAGAGAGGCTTTGTCAATGGATCTGCTATGTTGTCATTTGTGTCAACTTTGCATATCTTGATATCACCTCTATCAATGATGTCTCGAATGAGGTGAAATCGCCTGAGTATGTGCTTAGATTTTTTATGGGACCTTGGCTCTTTTGCTTGCGCTATGGCACCATTGTTGTCACAATAGATAGCCATAGGATTAGCAATGCTAGGCACCACTCCAAGCTCAGTGATGAATTTCTTCAGCCAAACTGCTTCCTTAGCAGCATCTGATGCTGCTATATACTCAGCTTCTGTTGTAGAATCTGCTACTGTGCTTTGCTTGGAACTTTTCCAAGTAATGGCTCCACCATTCAATGTGAATACAAAACCTGACTGCGATTTGTAATCATCTATATCAGTTTGGAAACTAGCATCTGTGTAACCATTTACAACTAGTTCATCTTCCAAACCTCCATAAACTAAGAAAACATTCTTAGTTCTTCTTAGATACTTAAGAATGTTCTTAACAGCTGTCCAGTGACCCTCACCAGGATCAGCTTGATATCTACTTGTTGTGCTTAAAGAATATGAGACATCAGGTCTAGTACATAGCATGGCATACATAATAGATCCAATAGCAGAAGCATAAGGGATCTTATTCATTCTATCTCGCTCCTCAGATGTCTTAGGACATTGATTCTTGCCAAGATGAATACCATGTGACATAGGCAAGAATCCTTTCTTGGAATCTTGCATACTGAACCTCTTCAACACTTTGTCAATGCATGTACTTTGACTTAAGCCAATTATCCTTCTAGATCTATCTCTATAGATCCTTATACCAAGGATATATGCAGCCTCTCCCAAGTCCTTCATTGAAAAAGAATTCCCTAACCAATCTTTAACCTTTTGTAAAGTGGGGACATCATTTCCAATGATCAATATGTCATCTACATATAGGACTAAGAACACGATAGCACTCCCACTAACCATCTTGTAAACACATGGTTCATCTTCATTTTGAATGAAACCAAAGTTCTTAACTGTTTCATCAAAACAAAGATTCCAGCTTCGAGATGCTTGCTTCAATCCATAAATGGACCTTTGAAGCTTGCAAACCTTCCCAGAATTCTCAGGATTTACAAAACCCTCAGGTTGTGTCATGTACACATCCTCGAGTAAATTTCCATTAAGGAAAGCGGTTTTGACATCCATTTGCCATATCACATAATCATAGTATGCAGCAATGGCAAGGAGAATCCTAATAGATTTAATCATAGCAACTGGAGAAAAAGTTTCATCATAGTCTATACCATGTGTTTGTTTGAAACCTTTAGCAACCAACCTTGCTTTATAGGTTTGCACATTTCCATTAATGTCAATTTTCTTCTTGAAAACCCATTTGCAACCAATAGTCTTAATACCTTCGGGAGGATCAATTAAGGCCCAAACTTGGTTGTCAAACATGGACTGCATCTCAGAGTTCATGGCTCCAAGCCATTTCTCTGAATCTGGACCTGACACAGCTTCAAGATAGGTAGTTGGCTCATCTTGATCTATGAGCAAAACTTCACGACTTTCAGTCATGAGAAATCCATATCTCTCAGGCTGATGACGTGGTCTATCAGATCTGCGCAGAACTTGTGTAACATTTTCAGTTTCCACAATGACTTGTGGTTTTGAAACTATTTCTACAGGCGGTTCAATATCCTCTTGTGGTTCTATAAATTCATCTAATTGAACTGTGCTCCCACTAGTTCTTTTAGAAATGAATTCCTTTTCCAAGAAGGTTCCATTTCGAGCAACAAACACTTTGTTCTCAGATGGAATATAGAAATAATATCCTTTAGTTTCCTTAGGATATCCCACAAAGATACATTTAGCAGATTTTGGAGCTAATTATCTGAAACTGGTCTTTTCACATAAGCCTCACAACCCCAAATCTTAAGAAAAGACAAACTAGGTGTTTTGCCAGTCCATATCTCATATGGTGTCTTTTCAACCGCTTTAGATGGTACACGGTTTAAAACAAAAGCAGCTGTCTCCAAGGCATAACCCCAAAACGATAATGGAAGATCTGCTTGACTCATCATAGATCGAACCATATCTAATAAAGTTCGATTTCTTCTTTCAGAAACACCATTCCACTGTGGAGTTCCTGGAGGAGTTAATTGTGAAACAATTCCATAATTTCTTAGATGTTCGTCAAACTCTTGGCTCAAAAATTCACCACCTCGATCAGATCGAAGTGCCTTAATAGTTTTACCAAGTTGATTTTGTACTTCATTTTGAAAAGTTTTGAACATTTCAAAAGCCTCATGCTTATGTTTCATTAGGTAGACATAGCCATACCTACTGAAATCATCAGTAAAAGTAATGAAGTAATTATATCCTCCTCTGGCACTAATGCTTAACGGGCCACATACATCTGTATGTACTAGTCCTAGCAAGTCATTCGCCCTTTCACCTTGTCTGGTGAAACGATTCTTTGTCATTTTGCCAAGTAAACAAGATTCACATTTATCAAATGATTCAAAATCAAATGAATCTAGTAATCCATCTTGATGGAGTTTAGAAATGCGTCTCTCATTTATATGGCTAAGACGACAATGCCATAAAAATGTAGGGTTTAGGTCATTTGGCTTAATTCTCTTAGAGTTTATGTTATAAATATGATTCTCCCTAGAATCATCTAAGTCAAGGACATAAAGGCCATTAAAAGATCTTGCAATACCATAAAGCAAATCATCTTTATCAAAAATAGAACAGGTCTTATTTTTAATTAAAAATGAAAAACCTTCATCATCCAAAACTGAAACTGAAATAAGATTCCTACTCAGAGTAGGAACATAATAGCAATTGTTCAAATTTAACAAAAAGCCATTAGGCATATGAAGTTCATAAGATCCTACAGCTAGTGCAGCAACTCTTGCTTTATTCCCAACTCGTAGGTCAACTTCGCCCCTTTTCAGTGATCTACTCCTTTTGAGTCCCTGCACATTTGTACAAATGTGAGAACCGCATGCAGTATCCAATACCCATGAAGTAGAAGCAGATAAGTTAATTTCTATAACATATATACCTGAAGACGTAGTCGCACTACCCTTCGATTTCTTCAATTCAGCCAAATAAAGTGGGCAATTTCTTTTCCAATGCCCAGGCTCCTTGCAATGGTGACAAGTTCCTTCCTTAGGAACAGGTGCCTTGCGTTCTTTTGGCTTGGGCTGTCCCTTAGGCTTTGTAGCAACTGTTGCTTTACCCTTTGCCTTGCCTTTTTTCTTCATAGGCTTACCCTTATTGACATTCAATACATGGGTAGCCTTAGTGGGCCTTTTGATATTCCCTTCAGCAGTTTTGAGCATACCATGTAGCTCAGGAATGGACTTTTCCATGTTGTTCATATTATAGTTCATAACAAAATGTGAAAAACTGCTGGGCAAAGAATGAAGGATCAAATCCGTGGAGAGTTCTAAACTCAAGGGATATCCAAGTCGGGCAAGGTGATCAATGTAGCCCTTCATTTTCAAAACATGAGCGCTAACCGATTCGCCCTCTGACATCTTGCAGTCAAATAATGCAACAGCAGTGTCGAATCTATCCTGCCTAGCTTGCTGTTGGAAAGCTTGTTTGAGATGGACACTCATCTCATAAGCCTCCAAGTGTTCCAGATCCTTCTGAAGTTCTGGACACATAGTAGCAAGCATAAGACATCCAATGTCATTGGAATCATCCATATGCTTCTTATGCTTGTTCTTATCAGCATTAGAAGCATTAGCAGGAGGTGACTCAGGGACAGCTTCATCAAGCACATAGGACTTCTTTTCTTGTTTGAGAACAATTCTCAGGTTCCTAAACCAATCAACAAAATTAGTCCCATTCTCTTTCAGTTTTTCCTTCTCAAGGATGGATCGCAGTGATAAAGTGGAGTTATTGTTGGTAGCCATTTCAATCTACAAAATATGCAAATTTTAATTAATAAAAGGTGATAAGTAATTAAACTCCCACTAAAATATAACCCTCAATCATCACAATGACATTTTAGTGGGCTAAGATCCAATTTTACTTAATATTAAGTCAGCTTTGGCATGACACTTAAAATCAAGTTATTATGGTAGGTAACCCATTACCAATTACATCAGATGTAACTCTTAGATAATATGGGATCATGACATCATATGTCATAGCATGTTATACCCCATCTAATGCCTTAGGCCCAAAACCATTTTGATAGCCTAATTAAGTCTAACCAATTTTAAACGCATGAGCAGCACCATTACTCATCATATCTTGCTAGGATAACCTAAAGTACTTTGCTTTGGCAAAATCTACATTTAGGTGATCTTAGCCTTGGTAAGTGTTTAAGACATGGATGGCATTAAAACTTAGATTAATAGTGAGGGTTCATTTCATTTAATTTTTTTTTTGAAAACATGTTAAAATTGACATTTATATATCATATCCTATATGCATACATAAACTATCAAACATGGCATCTCATACATATTTGATAAAAATAAACGTGACATAGCATGGCCAAACTAGATATGATCTTCATGAGACCAAATGAAGATCATATAGGCAACCCTAGGTGAAAAGAAAACCTATCTATTACAACATTTGCAATAGTACATTTCTTCATATCTTGAAAGGCAACTTCATCTCCATGGAATTTTCATCTTCTTCTCCAAGCTTGAGTCTTCATTATTACATTAATAATAAAAACTAACTACTAAACTAGTAATTATAAAGTTATAAAAATAAACGACACGCAGGCCGTATTTATAAAAAATTAAGATATAAATAAACCAATCACATAGGTCATAAGGCCATGCTATGCACCATGCCAAGACATCAAACAAACATAACATATTCATCACTAACATGTTAAATAGAAACAAATATATTGACATTCTCAATGTCACGGTAACGAACTATAGGGCGCGAACATACGACGGTCCCGCTAGCCGGTTAGCGCCCTATAGTTCCGAAGGGGCAGCGCCCCTGGGCGGGGTCGAGGGGCAGTGCCCCTCGAAGCTAAACAGAATCATTAATCCAATTAATTATTTTCTGTCAAAACCCTTATTCTGTTAATCATATTAAACAGAATATAATAGTAATCTATTAATCATATTAACAGAGAACTATTACCAGAAACCTTAGAAACGATTTACTCAATAATCATATTAATCAAAATCGAAATCTATGTATACATTCAATATGAATAAACGAATTGAATTAATCATATTAACCCTAATTCGAAACCATAACAGATCGTATACCAACCTCAATTTGATTTCACAGAATTGTATCTTATACAATTGGTCATCTTTGACATCATATATCAACAACAATTTATGTTATATCTCATATAACAGATTCGAATCATCATCAAATGATAAAACGAATTTAATCATGCCATTCGAAAAACAATAGATCATATCAACACATCAACATGGTATATTTTGAATTAAATGGAATCAACAAGAGGCTCTGATACCACTGTTAGTAAATCGTTAAGAATCTGCAACCCTTGCCGCAGCGGAAAACAAAAATTCTTTCGATTTACTCACAGGATCCATGTGATCCATTCAGTTCGATAAAAGAGATTCGAAACTAACCTTTTTGTGTAGCTTCAAAAATGATTAACAGATGCTGCCTTCTGAAGACGAACACCCTCTAACGAAATCCACACAAACGTATGCCGGTCTGAGTGCTAGCTCACCAACGGCAGTGGCTGAACCTTTTCAAAATGAAACTAGGGTTTTTTTAGGTTTTTTTTTTCTTCTTACGTTTTCTTTTGCAAAACGAATAATAAGATCATTAAACCTCCAGTCCTTTTAAAACCGTTTTAAAAGACTTCTTTTTATCAAAACCCTAACTGTCCATATCCCATATGGACCCACGTTTTAATAATTATTATCTAATAATAATTATTATAACAATATTATTATTAATATCTAATAATAATAATAATAATACTAACAATAATAATTAAATATAATTATTATTATTTAAGTACAGCCTACGTTCTATGTGTGTGACCCGATAGGCTCATATTAATTGGTAGTGTATTTCAATCTCTATTGAAATGCACAAATCATAATTGGCCTCTAGCAAGACATTACGACTACCCAATTAATCATGAGAATCATTATAAATGAAAAACCTGAAATAGTACATGCATTAATCCCTTTGTCACACGATATCTAGTTTGAACATAAGTCATAGTAAATGTCATACTTATATTGTCCAAACTTATGATTACTCGATCTCCAAGTTAACTGATAAACAAATAAGATTGATCTTATATCAACTTATTTGAGCATGGCCATTCATTTCTCAGTTACACTTATCGAGGGGCCCAGAAGATATCTCTCTCATAGAGAGGGACAAATTCCATCTTGATTGTTCATTTTCCTCTACATAATTTATATCATGTTCAAGCATAACCTTTATAATTATCTAGTTACAGATAACGTTTGATCATGTCAAAACATAATATTCCTTATGTTGGAAACTATGACAATCTCAAGTCAAAGGATTAAATGAAAACTATTATGAGATACACTTATGACATTAAACCATGAAGTGATATCTATGTGGGTCTATCCAATACACTGTTCTCTAACATGTATCCATAATATTGATTTGTATCTTCATACCTATAATCATCTTATGATTATCAAATCAATATTACACTAGTTATATTTATTATTATCTCCATAACAATAATAAACCAGGGATATAATCATTATTATATATAACATGCAAACATAACAATGATAATAAAAACTTCTTTATTAATAACAAAATGAATAACATTAAGGTCCAAATCAATGGCCTAGGGCATATACACTAACCGATGCATCCCAAATATGCATGGTACCTGCTGTGACTATACCACTGAAATTCAAGACTCTAGACCTTGAAAAATATGATGGACTATCTTGTCCTTAAAGTTATCTATCAATGTTCTGTAGTAGAATGGCAGCATGCATCAGTAATGAGAAATTACTAATTCATATTTTTTAAGAAAGTCTTATAGGACTAGCAATGAGGTGGTACATGAGTTTAGATCGAACACACAATCGAAGATGGAAGGATCTAGCAGATGTTTTCATGAAACCATATAAACATAACATGGATATAGCACCTATTAGGGATGATTTGAGAGCTATGGAAAAGAAAAATAATGAAACTTTTAAGGAATATGCATAAAGATGGAGAGACAAAGCAGCATAAGTTAGTCATCCTCTCACAGATAAGGAGATGATATCCAATTTCTTAGACACACTGGGACAACCATTCTATAATATGTTGCTAGCTAACACAACTGCCAACTTTTTAAATTTTGTTCTAGCTGGGGAAAGGATTGAGTAAGACATGAAAAAAGAAAAAATTGAGGAGCGAAGTATTGAAGGAAACAGTTCAAAAAGACAATATTCAGGCAAAAAAAAAGGAGAAACCCACATGATAGGGGAATATTCACAGTCCAAAGAAATTTAATATCATCATCATCCACCATATTATGTGGCTAATATAAGGCTTGAAATGTATCAGTTCTCTTATCACGCTCCCTGATTCATGAGTTCTCAAAATGCTCTTTATTCCACTCCACCTAGTGATCCTATACTTGCCCAAGGAGTAGACAATAGAATAAATCAACCCAATCAAGGAGGGCAACAAAATAATAGCCCTATTTGACCCTATCTCGATAACTTATACAGAATTGTTGCCTCAACTACTACAAGGACAACAATTGTGCTTGACACCTGGAACCAATGAAACCACTTTACCCTAAATGGTATGACTCCAAATGCAAAGTGTGAGTACTATATAGGGGCACTTGGGCATTCTATAAAAAATTATACTGCATTTAAAAGAAAGGTTCAGAGTCTTTTAAATACGGGGTGGTTGAGATTTAACCAAGATTCAAAAACCCCTAATGTGAATAATAATCCTTTACCAAATCATGATGGCGGAAAAATCAATGCCGTTATTTAGGATGATGTCCCATAATATAAAGAGAAGTTAGTGGAAATTCAAATGCCTATGGGAGAGCTTTTTCAAATCTTGGTCAAAGTTAGAGTAATTCTTAGAAGGTAATAAGGAGACAAGTTTTTTCCTCAACATGACTCCTTTTGTGACTATCATGGTGAGACATCATATCATACAATCAACAAATGCCTATAGTTCAGAATGAAAGTTCAAGAATTGATCAAATGCTAAAATTGTGAATTTTAGAATAGAAGGGAGGAAGATTCAAAAAGAGAAAAAAGAACGTCGACTGGTAAGATTGGCAAATCAAGAAGCTTCAATAGAAAAAATGACATTCTCTCCCCCAATGCAAACCTTCAGAAGCACTGGTTTCTTCCATAAAAGAAATAGAGATGATAGGAGATCCACGAGATGTGAAAGCAATCTTAGGAAATTCATTGGTGACTATAGTGAATGAAAATGAGCCTCATGATGAAGCAACTTTATAGGCTACACCTTTGCGACTAGGACAGGATCTAAATAATTGGAAAGCTTATGAATTGTCATCTCAAAAAAAGTAATCCAAATAATTATTTTTCTATGATTCTGCCCAATATCTTAGGAAAATGTTAGCATGGGCTTCTTTTTTTTAATGTTTCAAATTAATTTTTAATAAAATAAAGTTCATGTTTTATCTCCATTCTTGAACTCTCCTTGCTACTTTCATTCAGTTATTTTCTGCTTAATTTTTATAACTTGGTAATTTTTTTATACTCACTTTACACAGGGATGCCAATGATGAATTAAATCTTAATGAAACTAAGTCTAGGTATGATTTTGATAACCCTATCTTTGAAATCGCATTTGATGAAGAAGACGAAGAGGATTTTTTACCTGAAATAACTAACATGGTGGAAAAATTATACAACCTTCAGAAGAAGCAGTGGAAACAGTAAACCTAGGAGCCGAAGAAAATAAGAAGGAAACAAGGATTAGTAAATCCTTGCCTCTGAAGCTCAAAGAAAGGATGATTAAATTGCTAAGAGAGTTCGATGTCTTTGCATGGTCATATCAGGATATGTCGGGCCTGAGTATGAACATAGTTGTGCATCGCTTATCATTGAGGCCAGAATGTAAACCCGTAAAATAAAAATTGAGAAAAATGAAACCTAATTTTTTATTAAAAATAAAAAAAGAAGTAAAAAAGTAGTTTGAGGCAGGTTTCTTAAAAGTTGCCAAGTATCCATAATGGGTGGCTAATATTGTTCTTGTCCCTAAGAAAGATGGAAATGTCTGAATGTGTGTTGATTATCAGAATCTTAATCGAGCAAGTCCAAAAGATGATTTTCCTCTACCGCACATTGATGTACTGTAGATAATACAACTCGATTTCATATGTTCTCATTAATGGATGGATTCTTAGGGTACAACCAAATTAAAATGAATCTTGATGATAAGACAAAAAATAACTTTTATTATTCTGTAGGGAATATTTTATTATAAAGTAATACCTTTTGAACTGAAGAATGCGGGGGCAACTTACCAGAGAGTAATGGTTACCCTATTTCATAATATGATGCATAAAGAAATAGAAGTATATGTCGATGACATGATAGTAAAATCTCAATATGATGAAGACCAAGTAGCAGTTTTGGGAAGATTATTTAAGTGGCTAAGGAGATATTAGCTCTGATTAAATCCTACAAAGTGCATATTTTGAGTTTCATCGGGGAAATTATTAGGGCTTATAGTCAGCATGAGGGAAATTGAGATTGATCCTAATAAAATTAGGGCTATAATTGAAATGTTAACCCTAAAACTAAAAAGAATGTCCGAAGCTTTTTGGGAAGGCTTAATTATATAGCTTGATTCATATCACAATTGACAGCTACGTGTGAGCCTATCTTTAAGCTTATAAGGAAAAATAATCTGGGAAAATGTAATGAGGAATGTCAAATGGCCTTTGATAAGATCAAGTATTATTTACAAAATCCTCCAATACTGCAATCGCCTATACCTGGACGTCCTCTTCTTTTGTACTTGACAGCCTTTAAGAGTTCGATGGATGGTGTTCTTGGGCAACATGATGATTCAGGAAGAAAGGAGCAAGTTATATATTATATAAGTAAAAAGTTCACCAATTATGAAATAAAATATTCTATGTTGGAAAGAACTTATGCTGCATTAGCATGGGCTGCTCATTGATTAAGGTACTGCATGCTATATTATACCACCTTTTTGATATCTCAAATGGATCCCATTAAGTACATTTTTTAAAAGTCAGCTTTAACTAGTAGAGTTGCTCGATGACAATTTTTACTAATTTAGTATGAGATTATATATATATATCACCCAAAAAGCAATAAAAGGGAGTATTATAGCTAAGTATTTGGCAGATTGAGCTATTGAAGACTATTAACCAATAGGTTATGAGTTCCCCGATGAAGAAATCATGTTGGTGGAAGAAGAATAGGAACAAGGATAAAAAAGAAATTGGATTATGAAATTTGATGGAGCTTCAAATGCCTTAGTAAGTGGGATAGGAGTGATTCAAATCTCCCCATAGAAAAAATATATTCCTGTGATAATCAAATTATGTTTTGAATGCACTAGTAATGTGGCTGAATATGAGGCCCGTGCTTTAGGAATACAAGCCACTATTGATATGAAGAACAAAAGGTTGAAAGTGTATGGTAATTTAGCATTGATAATTAACCAGTTGAGAGGAGAATGGAAAACTTGAGATCTGAAATTGGTGCCTTATCAAGAATATATTCTTGATTCAGCTCAAAGCTTTGAATTCATAAGTTTCGATCATGTTTCCTGAATTGAGAACCAAATTGCAGATGCATTAGCCACTTTAACTGCAATGTTTCAACTTGATGCTTGTGGAAAGATACCTCCCATCAAGATTGAAACCAGAGGGGTCAATGCTTACTACACAAACCTTGAAGAAGAACGTGATGGCAAGCCAAGGTTTCATAATATCAAGCAATATCTCAAAAATAGGACATATCCTTCAGAAGCCTCAGACACTGATAAAAGAACCATTCAATGACTATCAATGAATTTTTTTATGTGGTGATGTCCCATACAAAAGAAATTATATTACAATGCCTATTATATGTGTGGATGAAAGAGAAACTCAAAGATTGATAGGAGAAGTTCAAGAAGGATTCTACGGTACACATTCAAGTGGGCATGTGTTGGATCATAAAATTCTCAGAATGGGTTATTTCTGGCTAAAAATGGAATCAGATTGCATTAACTATGTCCGAAAATGTCATAAGTGTTAAATATATGCTGATGATATTAACGCACCTACAACGCCTTTACCTGTAATGGTTTTCTGTAGCCTTTTTCAATATGGGGATTGGATATGATTGGCCTAGTAGAACCTAAAGCTTCTAATGGACATCGATTCATTCTAGTAGCAAATAGGTAGAGGCAGCCTCTTAATCCAATGTGACAAAGAATGTGGTCTTGAAATTCCTTAAGAAGAATATCATATGTCGACATGGTCTTCCTGAGCGTATTATCACTAACAATGCAAAGAACTTCAGGAATAAGGATATGATAGAGATATGCTCAAAATTCAAAATTAAGTACCATAATTCCTCCCTGTACCATCCAAAGATGAATGGTGCAGTTGAAGCAACCAATAAGAATATTAAGAAGATAATTCAGAAAATGGCGATAACATATAAAGATTGGCATGAGACGCTTCCTTATGCTCTTCATGGATACAGAACCATAGTCAGAACATCGATTAGGGTAACATCATTCTCTTTAGTATATGGTATATGGGTAGTATTACCCATTGAAGTTGAGATTCCTTCTCTCAGAGTTATTACAGAAGCCAAGCTTGATGATATTGAATGGGTACAAATTCGTTATGATCAGTTAAACTTTATTGAAGAAAAAAGATTAACAGCCATATGTCATGGTCAACTATATTAGAAATGACTTATTAAGGCCCATGCAAAGAAGATGAAGGCAAGAGAGTTTCAAGAAGGAGATTTAGTACTCAAAAATATTATTCTTAGGCATCAAGACCCTCGAAAAAAATGGACTCCTAAATATGAAGGTCTATCATTCGTAAAGAGAGCATTCTATGCAAGAGCTCTCACTTTAACCAATATGGATGGAAAAGATTTGTCGAATCCTGTAAACTCAGATGCTGTAAAAAGATATTATGCCTAAAGTTGCAATGAGGAGAAGAAAAGAAGACGCGAGAAGCATAGTTAGGGATTATTCAAAGTCGATTCAGACTTATGATTGTTAGGATTGTATGATTCATTGGCTTTTCTTAATAAAATTTTCTTTTTCCTTGCACATATTTCCACATTTTAAGAGATCATAGAAAACATTGATAAAATGACTATCTAGAGACTTAATAAACCAACATTTCTATCCAACCCATGCCTCAAGGCATATATTTTATTAAAAACTATTCTTGAAACATTTGAAAAGGGGGGCATAATGCTAAAAGATGGTATAATTAAGCTTAGCAGATCTGTCTGTGAGACGATAAAATTATAAACTTAGAATGAAAAAGGGGATGCCTTGATGGGTGAAAGAATTGCTAACAAGATAATTATAGAGGCAATGAGAAATGATGTTGTTGTAAGATCTAGAGTTGTTGCTTGAACATGACCCAAGAAGACATTTTGAGAATCGCGTAACTAAAGTTAAGTACCACATTTGCTCTAGATTCAAGGATTGTTGTTGTCCCATTGTTATATTTTTCTTTCAAAAAGAAAAATTCTTAACGTAAAAAGGACAATTTTTTAAATGTAAATTAATACTTTGTCCAAGCATTTAGATACACGCAAGCAAACATGGCATACAAGTTTTAAGTTTTTTTTTTAAAAAAATGGGTTTTTCAAATTCTCAATCATAATAAAAAGTTTGTATATAATAATTGATTTTCAAGAGTCAAGCTCTAAACTTCCTTTCTCTTTATCTAAAAGTTTCTAATATCAAGCATTAGATACACTCAAGGTCAAGCCTTGGGCTCTTTCTATTTAAAAAAAAAATTATAAAGTCGAGCTTTAGATATTTTTAAAGATCGAATCTTATATTTATTTTTTTATTTACCAAAAAGAAAATATTCCTAATTTCAAGTATTAGATACTCCTAGGGTCAAGCCTTAAGTTTGATTTTTATTTTTTTAAACAGTTCCTAATGTCGAGCATTAGGTACTCTTAAGGTCGAGTTTTAGGTTTCCTTTTCATTTGCTCAAAAAAGTCCATAATATCGAGCATTAAGCACTCCTAGGGTCAAGCCTTAGGTTCTCTTTTTCTTTCTCTAAAAGTCCCTAAAGTCAAGCTTTAGGTATATCTCTAGACACTCCTAGGGTCAAGCCTTAGGTTATCCTTTTCTTTTTCAAAAAATTTCTAATGTCGAGCATTAGACACTTCTAGGGTCAAGCCTTATGTTGTTATTTTATTTTTTAAAAGGTCCCTAATGTAAAGCATTAGGTATTCCTAATGTCGAGCCTTAGGTCATTTTTCTTTGTTTTCTAAAAAAATCCAAAAATCAAATTTTAAGTAATATTGAGGTTAAATCTTTAAAGATAATTGGCTACTAAACTTTTGCATAACTTTAATTAATTAAAGTATGCAAAAGGGGAGGCAACTGTAATAATTCATTTTTTTTACTAAAAAAAGAAGAAGAAAAGTAATTCAAAAAAAAATATTTATCCATAATTTATGGCATAAAATTGAATATACTTTATAAAAAAATATTCCATAATTTATGGCATAAAATATGGAATATGATTTGTGGCCTAAAACATGAAAATAAAAATGGTTAGTGGAATATATTTTATGTAAAAAAAAGAGAAAAAAATCTTCGCATCATTTATGGCATAAAACATGGAATATAATTTATGATTAAAAATGGAAATAAAAATAGTTATTGGCATATATTTTATAATAAAAAAAAAAGCTTCCCAAAATTATGGCCTAAAACATGAAAAGGGTTAGTAAAATAAACAAGAAGCATAAAAAATATATATATTTTTTAGTATAAAAGGAGGAGAGAAGATTGAGAAAGGGGAGGGAAGAGCATAAGAAAAAAAAATTCGCAAGACATTAGAGAGAAAATTAAAAACAAAAAGCATACAAAAATTATAGAAAAATATAGAGAGAAAATAGAGTAATCAAAAACAAAAGGAAAGTGAAAAAATTTCAACAAAATAATTTTCTGGCAGAGGAAATTGTGAAGAAACATTAAAATTTGTTAAGTACAGAAAGTGTATTTAATAAATACCTTGAAGACTCAAGCACAAGTAATAGATTCATATACAAACTTTCAACAATTAAAGATCAAGTCAGGTAAAATAATCTATTGTATTTATTTATTTGTTTATTTTTTATATATTTATTTTTTTATTTTAATCTAAAAAAACACAAAATATAAACTCATATATCTTAATCATTTACAATATTCACAGATACTTAGATACAAAAATAAATTATTAAAAAAATATATCCATACAAATTATAGATAATATGTATGTATATATAAAAAATTTATCATGTAAATCAATAAATATATTTTAATGGAGAACTTTCTTTCACTTTATTTATAAATACAAATAAACATAAAAAAAAAGAGTACATGAAAATAAATCTTACATATATAAAAAAAAATTGAAAGAAAAGTTTAAAAGTTAAAAAAAAAAAGTATATAACTTTAAATTTTAATATATGTCTGGTTCAATCTTGTAAAAAAAAGAAATCAAGTCTAGACCAATACATACTAAAAACATAAAAAATATTTAAAAAAAAATCATTATGGGTATTTGTTTTTTTATATCTATCCATATATTTTTTTGTGTCTTTTTCTTTCTTTTGTTATATAGTTTTTTTAAATTGAATATTAAAAAAATATTAAAAACTGGCCAGTATAAGTTATTGCTAAGATTTTTTTTTGTTATTTATTACAATAAATATAAATTCTCTTTTATAAAAAAATCCATTAGCAACAATTTTTTTTGTTTTTTTTTGTGTCATTCATAAAATTATTTTCATTTTTTTATATGTTATTTAACTAAGTAAAAAAATAAAAGATGAATATTATTTCTAGATAAAAGAATATAGTGAATTCAATACTTGTTTTCAAGAAATGTATGTCATTATTTAAAGATAAATAATAAAAACAATTAAGAAACATTACTTTTAAATAAAAAAAATAATAATCATAAAAAATAAATGAAAGTAAAAGGGTTTAAGATTAGGATTTGAGCATGGTAACAATAATAATGTTGCTTCTTTTAAAATTGGTTTCCACTATCTCTTGAACTTTGAGTGTAAATATATATTTTTTTTCTCTTTCTGATTATTTAATATTTAAATTTATTAATTTTAATATTTTAGCTTTATTATTAATTGATTAAATTAATTATAGATAATATTTTGTATATTTATTTAATTATCAAACCAAAGATAAAGAAGGAAAATAGAAATAATTATTTCTAATTAACGAATATAATGATAATAATCAAAATTTATACATAAAATGAATATATATTTATATAGAAAAATATCAAATACACGGCTCTAGTAATTATATCCAAGAAGTAGATATAATTATTGAGAGTATTATAAAATAAAATCATAGCCAACATAAAAAAATAATTGTTCGTTATTAATAAAAAAATAAATTTAATTATATCCAGAAAGTTGATAAAATAATAATAATAATAATAATAATAATAATAATAATAATAGTAATAATAATAAATAGATCAAACTACAGAAATTTTAGTTCCGTTAAGCGGATACATAAGCAATCGAAATCAAGCTTCAAATTTAAGTCTGCTTTAAATAAAAAATATACCTTTTAAAAAATATATTAACAAACTATAAAAATAAAAGATATAAAAATTTAATAAAAATATAAAATTTGGACAGTTATATTTAAGGAGTGAGCCTAATTAAAAAATAATAATAATAGTCATAAATTTAATAAGTATTAATCTATAAAATTATTATATTCAGATAGTGAATGCAAAAATTAAATTATTAACTAATAAATAAAATATATGCCCGCAAAGGTAATAAAATTATTAAAAATAATAAAATTTAATTATAAAATTTAATAAAAAAAAATATTTTTTTAGACAGTGGATACAGTAGCCAAAAGATAAAAATAAAAAAATATATAATTAATATTTATATTCAGGCAGTAAATATAATTCCTCTTATAAATAAAAAAATAGATAATAAAATATCACAATAATTATAGTACTAATTTTTAGGCATTATATGGAGCTTTTTCTTCCCTGCACATTATCAATCCCCCGGAACCGAAAATACAAACCAGAACTATGTGTCTAATCAAACCTTATAATTGATTGGTGGTAACTCCTAACCAATAATAACAATTAAAGATAAGCCGACAAAAAAAATTCTTTATAATATTCCGTCGGCTCCCCGTCACCACGTATGCGACATGGTCTTCACGCTTCATATTGGATCTTCATCAATTGGACATCGGGTCTTCACCCTTTAAAATAGATTTTCATCTTTGGACATCGGGTCTTTACCTTTCAAAATGGATCTTCATCATTTGACATCGGGTCTTTACCCTTTAAATTGGATCTTCATCCTTTGACATTTGTCCTGCATTGACTTCAGCTCTTTTAGTTAGACTGATCTTTTATTTTTTGCATCTTTATTCTTTTGTGGTTCTTACTTTCTTCTTGTTCTGTTCTTCTTGTTCTTCCTTTTGTAAAATAATCAGCTATTTTTTTAGCTAGCTCTTATATCCTCTCTTTGCCCCCAGCGTGGCAAAATATTGAATATGAGTTTGAAAATATGTTATACACGCATAAACTCAAAAATTAAAAAGGAGAGGTTTTCCCCCCCTGTGTAAGCTTGATCCAATGATTTTATTCCCCGTGCAGGCTCTGATTGATGTTTGTGTTTTGTTTAGTTCCTTGGACAAGCATGCATCTTCATTTCTGCAAAGTGACTGGATCTTTCTCAAACAATGGGCCTTCCTTGCCCCCTGACTCCATATCTGCTTCTCAATGTTTGCTTCATAGAGTATCTATTGTTCACTTTGACAAAGAATAGACAATGCAAGACAAAAATGCAGTGTGATATGCTCATGTATACATGATATGCTTGAATAATACTTACAGTGATTTTATTGACTCACAGACTAAAGTGATCATATGAAGTGCTCCCATTAATTCATTCAAGATGCTCATTCAGATCTTGCATTAGAACAACAGAAGACTTTACACCTATGGCTTTATTTCTAAAATGTTGGAAACACGAGTGGTGAGGGCCCAAGCAGCATAGTTAGGAACACAATAAACATCCATTTCAACATATTTGGTTGGCAACGTCTTAATGACATGACCTTGCAAGTGATCCGTTCATTAGTCTGCTTTTACCCAATATGTCCTTTGAGGTTTCGAATATACAACACACTTCCCTAAATTTGAAGGCTTGTATGACAAAACACACTTTTTTAATAATTTTTAAATTTGTTTTTTCATTTTTTTCTAATTTTTAAAAAAAATTTAAATTTTTTTAATTTTCAAATCACATTTCAGCTTTATCAAATCAGTTTCAATATACCTCAGAGCTCAATTTTTCAAATTATCATATCTATAACATGATAACCTTATTTGCCGTACTAAACTTGGGAATCATTTCCATTTAAGCAAGAACTATTGCACTTCAGATAGAAATATAACATTACTTGGACAAAGGTCTGATTGAGTTTAAATATTGTCTATCTCATATGTATGCTTATTCAAACTATCTCTACTAATAAACACCACTTACAAAGAGAGATCAATAGGTCTTTATTAGGTTTGAAATGGGGTCTATAAGGGACATGGGTTAAATGAAGGCCATCTTTGAGCTAGAGCGGATGTGACATTGCTGACAAACCTTCACAATACAATCTTCTTATTGGAACTGTATACTATTAGAGGTTCCATTTTTACCTTTTGGGCATTACTTTTATCTTCTGACTTCATGAAAATGCAACGCTTGAATGTCCTTCTATCTTCTTGGCAGAAATCTGGATCCAATCAGTGCTATCTTGATATTTAGACCACCCTTTTTCTTTCTCTTTCTTTCTATCCTTTTCTCTTTTGGAATATCAAATTTAAGACTTTCAAGATTGTGGACCTGAAGCTATATTGGATAAAATGAAAGATGGTCTTTCCCTTATGTATTTGAGTCTTTGGCTAGACTGGACCAGTTCAAGTCAATCCATCCTCGTAAACTAAGTGAAATCTTCTGCTTTCTTAAGGTAAAAAAGAACTCAGTCGGCTTTCTGAATCAACTTGGGTTTTATTTTCTTTTCCTTTTTTTTCTTCTTCTTTCTTTTCTTTTTTTCTTTTTCTTTTCTTTTATTTTATTTTATTTTATTTTCTTTTCTTTTGCTCTAGATCTAAGAAAGTTGTCTTATTTGTACCATTTTATGCTTCTGGCTATGAATGGGGTAGGATGAGTCTACCTTAGTAAGGATGAATTATTTATTACCCTAATGTCATTCTGTGACATTAGGTCTAATTCAGGTGACCTTCAACTATCCCTATAGTATTGATTGTATATCTTTTTCTTTGATCTTCTTTCCCCTTTATCAAACTTGCCATAAATATCACAGCAACTCAGGGTAGGTTGTTGGGGTTTATAAGCCAATAAGAGCAAGCTAAAAATTTCATGAAGGCTCAAAGGGACAAACTAGGAATTGATATTAATAGGGCAAATAATAGATGTTGACTAACCAAATAATGCCTAGATCATCTCTCCCTTAAATAAGCAAAGTTCACCTCAAAAGTTCATCAAAACATGTTCTAAGATTGACTAGGACCTAGACACTCATAATTATGCAGAAGCCCTCTCTAAGTAAGCATACACAACTCAATGCTATAGAACAACTCCCTCACCTAATAAAGTCATTCGGATCATGATGCATAAATACACTAATTTATGAATATCAAGATAGAATCATCATCGGTTGAGCACCAAAATAAACAAATACCAACAAAAATTTAATGAAAATAATTTATTCAAACAATCTTAATTTGAAAAACATAATTGTTCCAGAAAACACCATAAAATGATACAAAAACCAAACAAGCCAAGGGAAGTTTTATTTATTTGAAGTCGAAAGAACTTTCTCTACTTGGACATATCAAGGGAAATGATCATCAATGATAGTTATCACTTCGTCATTCACAGTAGCTTCTCCATCCATATCATGACAAGACAACAAGATAAAACTCTCCTCCAATCCTCCCTCTATCATAAAGGTTGCAGGCAATGCCACCCTTTCGAATTTAGGCAGAGGATTATTCTTAGTGTTAGGCTTATCGGGCTCAGGCAGCTTTCCACTGTTAATCAAATCTTGGATCTCATGCCTTAAGCGAACACATCTATTTATCTTATGCCCTTACACTTGATGGAATTAACAAAATTCCTTGGCATCAAAGCTTGATGGCAAAGGATTCGGCAAAGGTCGGGGAACCAATGGCTATAATAGCCCATTCTTCTGCAACTTATTGGAAACCCAAGACAAAGGTTTCCCTAACTCTAAAAACTATCTTCTATTTGCTTGACTAGTTATTGCATTGGCATCCACTCACTTTTGTGTACCCTGACCGCCAGACTGATAACTTACCCCATCACTTCTTCTTTCAGAAAAATGATTCTTCTCTCTTTCCCATTTTTCTATTTGCAAGCCAGTTTGAAGGAGATCTTTGAAATCCCTAATAAGAGTATGAGACATTCATTCATGCAGATTAGGTAGGACACCTCTCACTATCATCCTAATCTAATCAGACTCGTCTGGCCTCTTCTTAAGTAGTGTAGCATTATTCCTCTACCTCTTCACATATTTAACAAAATTCTCATTCTGCTTCTGCCTGATTGACTCTACCTTCATTAAGGTAACTTTCAATTTCATATTATACCCATACTACTGGATGAAGACTTTGAACAAAAAATTCCAGTTCTTTTGAGTACTTTCCTCTAATGTATTAAACCAATTCTACACAATAAGATCCAATGAGAGCATAAAATACTTTAGAGTTTGAGCCTTAGTAGCTTTAGCATACTACATAGCAGTGATTTACTGCTTAACATGCAAGTAAGGATTCCCTATACCGTTATGCCTAGTGAAAGAAGGCATCTTGAACTTGTAAGAAACTTCTTCACCTTGCTCAAATATTTTATCCACTTCCGACACCTCTTTAGCCTTCAGCTTCTTTTCAAACTTCTTCTCTAAATCAGCAATCATCTTCTCCACATCTGAAGTTTCAGTCTTTTCAATAGTTGATTTTTCCACAGCCTTTGGCTCTTTCCTCTTTTCTTGAGAATCTTGAAAATATTGAGCTTAATCATCATAATCAATCATTATTGTTTCATCATAAAAGGCTGCTTCACCAACTATAGCCTTTTCCTTGTCTTTCTGCTTCTTAGTAATAGCAGATGCTTAAATAGTATTTTCCAATAATGCAGCTAGCTGGCTTTTCATGATCTCAGCTAGGGCCTCCTTCATTTCTTCCATCTTAGAGTTGAGTGTATCATTCACCATCTTTTGAATCTGTTCAGGTTCCATTTCTTTTAGTGAGAAGCTAATTGAGTCATTACTGAATTCTACGTCACTAGCGTAGGTCGGATTCTCGTAGGCTCTTGAACTTTCATACTCCAGGTCTGTGAGCTAGAAAGAATTAATGTGAATGTAATGTAATGCGTGCATGCATGTATGCATGTGGAGCAAACAAACAAACAAGTAAAGTCAGGACATCCTTTCCAACCTTATATCATTAACACAGAAGTAAGGAGTTTCTTTTTCTAGGTATATGGTCAACGTAATATCAACATGGGATATCTTATTTTCTAAAAAATTCACTCGGATGGTTTAATTAATAGTTGTATTTTCAAACTTAGAAGTCAATTCATGATAATTTTCATTAATTGAGTCTTAATCCATTGGGCCAACACAGGGATAGCTTTTATGCTATATTTGGGATTAAAACCAAATTAAAGGGTTTATCATAAATAGATTTCTCATTTGGAAAAGCAACTAATAATTTATACCACAAACAAGTCCATGATTAACAATTATTAGTATAAATTAGGCCCATAATTGATTTTTTAGTATTCCATAATTAACTTAACTAGTTGTAAGCCCATTTAAGAAAAGGTTGTAATAAAAGTTTGCATGAAAAATAGTCTTGAGATCATCTTTTGAAAACATTTAGGAGCCCTTTGCAAAAAGGTTTGTTTAAAAATGAATTTTAGGCTTTTGTATTTGGACCATGAGATAGAAAAGAATTTTTGACCCATTTTAGAAAAGTTTTATATCCAAAGATCATCTTGAAAATTTTGAAAATAGTTTTGGTCTTTTGGGCTTAAAGGAATAAAAATTATTTTGAGTTTACAGATTAGGTCATATTAGAAAAAGAGCAAACTAAATAAGTCATGGTTCAAACCAAGATATATGAATCATAGTCAAACAACAAGCATTTGGGTAGAAACCTAAGGAAAGTAAGTAGGCCAATTACATGAGCTTTAGTCTTTGGGCTAAAACGTTTAGGCTCCCATAGCAAGTATATACCAAAAGGTACAAGGCTATGAGTGGTTATGCCATGCTCGATCTCCATACCTTGAGTGAAAGTATGGTATCCCTTACATAACACAGTACGGGTTATGCATGTGTCCTAACTCACGTACACATTGCAATCTAAATGATGCAATGGACAATATCATAATAAGAAAGAATAAAATAATATAAAGACCTACGGAATCAACTTCTCTTATCCCTAGTGGAGTCACCACTGTGGGTGGGGATTTTCTCCCTCACTCTTGATGGAATGGTTCTTGCAACTTCGTCACTATTAAGCTCAAGGCCTTCGAGGACATGGGCCTAAATCCAGAGAAAATGGAGTCACCACCCGAACGGGTCAGGAAAAAGAAAGGGGCAGATGACTCGATTCCTAAGGAATCTCTAACCCCCTATTGGGTTCAAAAAGTTGGGTACACATGAAAAAGGTGAGAAATGACCTACCAATCCTATAGCGCCCGGTTCATTAGAACCGACCTCTATTTTAGGCTTAAATATTATTGAATTCTTAAGTAATATAATATTATCCATACTACATGCAATTATTAATAAAATATATTCATTCATTAAAATAAGATAAAATAGTACATCAAAAAATAACATGGGTACCCATCCTTAGATGAAAACATACTCTTACAATCCTTAAATGTTCACAAAGAAAATAAATAAAATAGGACACCCACCAAAAGGTGAAAATATGTCCCTTACAATTATCCTAAAGTCTTTAAATAAATTACAATCTAAACAAATAAGATACCCACATAGTGTGGAAATATGTCTTTTACATCCTTAGAATAAAAATAATCAAATTAAAATAATTAACCAAATACAATTAAACTATTCAAATATTCACAATAATTAAAAGCAAATCATCCAACCAAATAAAATAAATTATCCATCATAAGTATATAATGATAAAGTAAATAATTAAACCTAGGTTTTAAGCTTACATTAAATAATAAATATACAAAACTAGGTTATTAATATATGAATTACGGTTTCTTAAAGTTTAGAATGCTAAATTAGGGTTTTAGGGTTTTGAAAAACATGATTAGGTTTTAAAAATGAAAATTAGGGTTTTGGAAATAAAGCTAGGGCTTTTAGAGTTAAAACATGATTTTAGGGTTTTAGGATGACAATTAGGGTTTACATATGAATTAGGGTTAAAAATACTAAATTAGGGTTTTTGATATAAACTTAGGGTTTGGATCCAAAGAGATTGAATTAAATCAATTTATTAAAGTTTTGTACTAAATTACAATCAAACTTTATTTAATACTGGACTAAACAACTTCAATATATTATTACTGGAATTAAATCAATAACTTCATGCTACTAAATAAACTCATTGCTACTGGATTAAAACAATTGCAAAACATTGTTTGAGATAACAATAAAAGAAAAAAATTATGGTAAACTTAAATGAAGTAAACACAGAAGAACACACCTTCATTTGTTGGCTCTACCGAATTGTAGGTTAATCCAAACATCCTGCCTACACCAGTATTGAGTCTCAGTTGAGCAAAGTGAAGACAGTGCCTACTGCCTTCCGTGGTGTATATGTTTTTGCTCGGTATTAATTGTTGTTTGCTTTTAAATGTTACTATTGTTTGCTTTTGCTAATTGTCACCTTAATAATTGTGGTCGTCTCTCTGTCTTACTGCCTCTCTTCTCTTTTTGATAATCCCTGTATTTATAGAAGCCATTAGGTTAAAGCCGATTCCTAATCCCCACTTATCCGAGCTTAATTAGAATTTTAATCAAACTCAATTTGTATTTAGCTCGGATTAGGTCTTAAAATCAAAGTCATATTGAATTAAAATGATTTAAGTTTGACATGAACCAAAACCCATATCAAAGTGGAAAGTGGGCCAATTTGATATGAGAATTAACTCATATCAAATTGGAGCTTGTCCAATTTGATATGGATGTGCTCATATCGAATTGAACAAGCTTCCAATTCAATGTGAGTGATGTTCATATCGAATTAGGTGTCTAATTCGATATGAACATCTCTATATCAAATTGGAAAGCACACAATTCGATATGGACATGGTCCTTATCGAATTGGACACCCCCAATTTGATATGGACATAGCCCATATCGATTTAAACCAAAATGAACCCATTCAACTTCAGATCGAACCATTTTAGGGCTTTAAAAATTGAACTAGCTTATTATAGGCCTTATAAAATTGGACCAGTCTAATAAAGAGCTTTAAACCAGGTTTAAGCCTTTAAGAATGGACCAAACTTGATTAGGCCTCTGTAAATTGTGATAGAACCAGCTAGGATCAAAATTAAGGGTCTACACTATTAGTACTTATTGCTTGCTTTTAGAGACTGATCATCAGATAGATCTTCTTAACACTTTATATGTACCTTCGATTTCTTAAAATTTAATTTCTTTATCCAAATTAGATGTCATTGAATATTCAGTTTATTTTTACTGTGGAAAATTAAGTTAGATGTTTAATTCAATGATAGTTGCTCCTGGTATTTTATATGATGGTCTATATAAAATTTGTATGAATCATGAATTTTCACAAGTTTTAGTTACCTTATATTTAAATGTTAGTTCAAAACGTAACTTAATTAATGAAAATTCTTCATTCTTGTGACATAAAAGGCTAGGGCATATCTCTAGGGAAAGAATTGAGAGATTAGTGAAGAATGAAAATTTTACAAAATCTAGACTTTATGGATTTTCAAATATGCATAGATTTCATAAAAGGAAAACAAATTAAGCATATAAAGAAATGTGCTACAAGAAGTAATGAGTTTCTTGAGATAATTCATACAAATATTTGCAAATCACTCTCTGTTACTTGTTTTATTGGAGAGAGATATTTTATCACATTTATAGATGATTTGTCTTGGCATGGTTATATATATGTAATGCATGATAAATCTCAAGTTATTGACATCTTTGAGGTGTACATTATAAAAGTTGAAAGATAATTAGATAAAAAGGTTAAAATTGTGAGATCGAATTGAGGTGGTGAATACTATGGTAGATATGATGAAGACAAAATCATGGTCTCTTTGTTAAATGATAAGGCCATATTTTATACATAATTTAGTAATTATTCTTCTAGTTATATTTTTATCGTTATCAATTAAATTTGATGTGTTTTTATTATAAAAGCTAGAATAATTATTATCTTGAAGCTTGGCTTTACAAAACTTGAGTTTTTGATATAAATTGGTCAAAATATGATAAAAATAAAGAAATTAGAGATGAAAAATAGAAAAGAGGCAAGACAAGCTCAAAACAGAAGGAGAAGCAACTACATTGGTGTGGGAATTGAAGTCCACGGTCCTGGACTTGAAATCATGATTGTCCAAAAGAGAGAAAATGAAAAACTGAAGATCCAGAAGGCAATTGAAGTCTATGGTCATGGCATATGAAAGCCATGCCTGTGGGATTGGTTTTGGTACTACCTGATGAAGAATTTGTTTCTAGCCAATTCAGGTGCAATTTCCACGTCCGTGTAGTTGTTTCTCCTTCTATTTTGAGCTTGTCTTGTCTTCTTTTTATTTTGCATCTCTAATTTCTCTATCTTTTATCAAATTTTTATCAATTTGCATCAAAAACTCAGGTTTTCTAAAGCCAAGCTTCCAGATAATAATTATTCTAGCTTTTACAATAAAAACACATCAAATTTAATTGATAATAATAAAAATAAAACTATAATAATTACTAAATTATGTACAAAATATAGCCTTATCAACTCCCCCAAACTTAGATCATTGCTTGTCCTCAAGCAATAAGAATAATCTCATTCACATCAAGCCTCATTACATATTAAATATTATTAGAATTTTAATACATAAAAATTTAAACAATTAAAATTTCAAAATTTAATTCTAAATAAAGTTCTATAACTATACCTACTTCATCCACCCCATATTCATTTAAGAATTTTAGACAATTGCAATAATTTATTGCACTTCAGATAAGCACATGCCCCTGCATTTATTAAAACTTTTAATAGAGTTTAAATAAACTCGCCTATTTCATATACATATTGAATCAAACTTTCTTCACTAAAATGCCTTACTAACTTAAGAAAAATCAAAAGATCTTTTTAAAGCTTGTAATAGGGTCTAAGAGGGTTAAGGCTAAAGTGAGGCTAAATAAATAGGTCTTTTTATCTTTTGAATACCTTCTAACTGTGAATCCCTTTAATTGCAGCTCTTCTTTTGTTGTTGTTAGAGAGTCTTTTGCTTGGCTCTTTCTTCTCTTAATTTGGTTTGTCCTCCTTTGCTTTGACATACTTCATTAACGAGGTTTATTTTCACTTTTTTATTATTATTTCTTTTCTTCTTCTTTTTTTTGTAATATCCCAACTAGATAGGTTTAAGATTGCAATTTAAATGGAGAATCAGAGAAAGCCAGAATGAATATATAACCTTATAGGAATTTAATTAAGACATGCCTAGAAATTTAATTAGCAAAATTTAAATACAAATTTATAAATGAAGTCCGGATAATTAAAATTAGAACTTGGTAACAATTAAGTTAATTATAGAATTATTAGATTACCATATTATGGTTGTAAATTAATTTTAGAATACCAAACAATCAAACAATGATAACTTGCCAAATGGACTAAAGAATTAAGTATAATCCATATAATAATTGGGTTTGAGAAACCGGTGGAAATGGAGTTATTTCCAAACTTTATAAAATGTCTGTAAATCTATATATTTTTACATATAATACTAAAATAGATAACACTGACAATATTGTGCCATATGCCATCTATACTAATATTTTTTAAAATATTAAATTAAATTATTATTTATTAAAATAGATAATTAATTTATTTTATAGATATTTATTTAGAAAATTCAAATAAGATTAGAATATCATATTTAATATTGATAATAATTAATTATTATCTAATAATATATTTTACATTTTTAAATAATTAATAGTATATTTATCTAAATTTTATTTAATAATTAGTTATTTATCTAATAATATAAATTAATTTTTTAAATATTAAATTTAATATTATTTAAAGAGTTCAAATAAGATTATAATATTCATATCGATAATAATTAGTAATTATTTATTATATAAAAAATTAAATTTTGATAATAATATAAATTAATTATGATTATCAATTTTTTATATTTTTTTAAAAATTATTATAAGATTTTAAAATTATTATTTATATATATATATTAATTAAAATATTTGCAGCATGAGGCAGGTACTATTCTAGTTATAGACTAAGACATCTACCATCTTGTGGCAAAGTATTGAACAAACGTCAAGTGGTGAAAAAGTAAATGTTTGGGAGCTTGATAAGTGTTTCATGATGAAGATAAATGAGGGACATGTGTAGGTAAACAATGAAAGAAAAGGAAAATTTAACTTTTGCTTCTTTTACTATTTAATGTGAAAGAGAAGAGCTAAAATGGGAAACTTGAGGCTTTCTAAAATTTAGTAAAGAAATTTAGTAAAGAAATGGCCAAGGAATTGCAACTTCAAAATCATAAAAAGAAAAGAGTGGGGAGAGACAAGGAACAATTTTGGCCCAAGAAGGAATTAAGATAAGAAAATTTATTTATAACTATTTACAATTATTTAAATTAATAACAAAAGAAGATAATTTAAATTATTCAAGAGGAGTGTGCCAAGGCGATCCTCTTTCTCCTTTGCTTTTTTGCCTTGCAGAAGATTTTCTCAGTCGTTGGGTGAGTAAGAAGGTTACGGATGGATCCCTCTCTCCGATGTTATTAGCACAAGGATCTGCCTTCCCGACATATTTTCTTTATGTAGATGATGTTTTATTATTTTGTAGGGCATCTGTTAGTAATATGATTGTTATTAATGAGATTTTTAATCTTTATGGAGCTATGTCAGGTTAACATGTGAATTGGGCAAAAACAGAAATTTACTTTGGCAAAGCCGTCTCTTTTAAAAGAGCTTCTCGTTTACGTGAGATTGTGGGCATGAGAAGAGGGTTGATCCCTTTTGTATATTTGAGGGTCCCATTATTTCTTGGTGCCCCAAAGAAGAAATGGCTGCAACCCATTGTTGATAAGATTATCAGCAAGTTTGCTAAATGGAAGGATTCCTTACTTTCTATGGTTGGTCGACTTACTCTTATTAAATCAGTATTGATGAGCTCATTTCTTCACTCTTTTGTTGTTTATAAGTGGCCTAAGAGCCTTCTTAATTACATGGAAAAATGTCTTCGTAATTTTTTATGGATTGGCTCTATTACTATTAAGAAGCTAATTACGGTTCCTTGGAAACTTTGCTGCAAGTCAATGAAGGAAGGTGGTTTAGGCCTCAAGGATTTAAAGTCACTCAATCTTGCCATTCTTGGAAAGCTTACTTGGGGATTAATCTCAAGAAAATATTTTCCTCTCAATATAATGCAGTGTCGTTTCTTAGCTTCTTTAGGAATCCCTAAACAGACTCTTGGTACTTCCTCCATTTGGCCATCAATTAAAGCTTTGTATGGTCATCTAAGAAACTCCTCTGAATGGTTCATTGGAAAGACTTCTGATCTTCATTTTTGGACTGATGAGTGGGTGACACCTACTCTAGCCAATGAGTTGAATATTTCAGCCTCTAAACAGTGTCTTCTCTTAGATAAGGTATTAAGTTTCTACTATAATGAGTGTTGGAATTTGCCTCCGATGCGCGATGATTTATTGCATCAAATTCAAGATATTAGAGGAGATTTTGAGGAACATGATGTTTGTGTTTGGACTGGTTCAGTCAATGGCAATATGACAGTAAATCAATTATACTCTTATTTTCATTCTTCTAATGTGGTTCAGTCTTGGAGTAATTTTATTTGGAAGGATTTTCTTCCTCCTTCTAATGTTGGTGTGCAGTGTTAGGATTTTTACCCACAGAGGACATGCTTCTTAAAAAAGGCTTCTAACTAGCTTCTCGATGTTGTCTATATGGTATTGCTGCGGAAACACATCAACATTTATTAGTCCAATGTAGATTGGCCAAAGCAATTTGGATGGCCATCTCTTCTCTCTTTGGCAAGTCTCTTAACCTATCCAGTAGCTTTTTAGATCTTTTGCAAGGTGCTATGTGTCATCATTTTAGCACCCAAGCATCGGCTTTTTGGATCTCAACCATTGTTCATGGTGTGTGGGTTATTTGGAGAATGAGAAATTTGGTTATTTTTGAAGGGTATCAAGTCAGCATATTTCAGGCTCTCTGTCAGTTGTGGACATCTATTGAGGAGTGTAAATTTCTAAATAGAGGCATTATCCCCCCTTTCTTCGTGGATGAAAGTCAACACTGATGTTTCAGTTTTAGGAACTCCGGGACTAGATGGTGCATGGGGAATTTTCAGGAATTCATGTGAGTTCCCCCATGGGGCATTTGCCTTTCACATTGCTAGTTCTTTTGCTTATATTACTGGCTGCGTGCTGCAATTCTCGCAGTTCTACGAACCTGGGATTACTGCTGGCATAGGCTATGGTTGGAATGTGACTCTATGTTTGTTGTTCGCCTTTTTTGGTCTAGATCGCTAGAGGTTCCATGGGAGATTAGACAAAATTGGACTCAATGTTTGTCATTAATGCGCAATATGCAAGTTCATGTCTCTTATATTTACAGGGAGGGTAATAAGGTGGCGGATCGATTAGCTCATTTTGGAGACTCTTCATCTGGTTTCCATTGGTGGGCTTTAGCTTCTGAATTTTTTAATTCTATTATATATGAGGACTTTAGTGGTAGAGTTAATTATAGGTTTTGCTAATAAGTTATTTCCCTTCCTATTTTTTCAGGACAGACTTTGGTTATCTATTGTACCTCTCTTTAATTTATCTTAATTTAATTTTGCTCTTGGACCCAGTTATTTGTTGAGTCCGTTGTGAATGTGCCAACCTAGTTGGGATGTTCACATGCGTTCTTAGCTTTCTGGCTTCCAATCTTTCACTAAAAAAATTTAATAAATTAAGTTCCATATTTAATATTAGGTTGAATTATAAACATGAACTATGTTAATTCTTGAAAGTATAGTTATGGGCCAAGTTATGACTATAAATGGGCTTCAATTTGATTATAATAGATTAACCCAAATAATTAGTAAATTTATAATTGAACATACTTGGTGTTTAGTAGAAGAGAAATAATATATAGAGAGTATTATTAGGGACTAATAATTTTGGGACTATTACAAAACTATAAAGGTAATTACAAAAATAAGTTGGTAATTAAAAAATATTACAAAAATAGAAAAGTTACGGAAAAAATTACAAAACTGCGGAAAAATTAACGATTTTGTTAACAACTTCATAATTTAATAACTTCCTAAGTTGACAACTTAACTGCCTGATCTACAGAGAATGAAATTGAGATTTTCTCCATGAAATCCCATTAAATCAGACCGAAATAGAAGATAAATTAGTAGTTCGAAACAAATATAAGACCAAAAACTCAAAAAAAATGAAGAAAAACAAAGAAGAAACAAACATCATATCGCAAAGATTGATTGCAACGAGAAAAAAAGAAGAAACAAGCCATTCACAAAAAAAAAATAGATCTAAAACCTTAGTAGAAAAACAAATCAACAAAAAAGAAAAAAAGATGCAAAAAACATTTCAAAATAATATCAGTTTCTTTGAAACAAAACATATTTATATATATATGATGATTGTGCTATTGTTTTTTAGAATGTTCATGTTGAAAATAGACAGTCTAAATACAAAGGCAAGAATTGTAGATGTATGGTATTTGTTTCACATAAAATGTTGATGCTTGAATCATAGAAAAAATAGCTTATTCTGAAAAAATTAAATGTGTAAATGTGTAGTAGATGAATTATAGATGTTATGTTGATAGGTAACAACTGCAATTTAAAAATAGAGGAAAGAAATGTAGATGTCTTGTATATGTTGTATATAAAATATTGATGCTTGAATTATAGATAAAAAAAACTCATTATGAAAAAAATTAAAGCTGTAGATGTGTAGTAGATGAATTGTATATGATATTTATTTGAGTAACAACGTGTATTTGTGATATTTTATAGATGTTAAGTAGATCTTATACTAATTTTTATTTTGTTTTTCTTAAAACAGAAAAAATGGTAACAATACCAGTATTAATTTAGCTCAATGATAAATTGAATGACAACATGAATTATATAGATTCTAAAGTGAAAGGAGTAATAATACCAACTACATGCAGTTATTTGGAACTAATATATCTAGTATCCAATTAACTAAAAATCAACTCAAAAATTTCAAAACTACAAATGCACTACTAGATTGGGAATGGCTACCCACCAACCAACGTAGAAGATGATACAAGTCTTTATTTCGACATCTAAATGAGGATGAAGGATGCATATATAATGAATTACCCCACAAAGTTCAACACAATCATATGATGTTTTATAAAAGTAAATGTATTTTAGATGTATTACAGATATATAGATGTATTGCATATTTGCTATAGATATGTAGATATATTATAAATATTCAGTAAAAATATAAAAAAAATGTTTATAAATAATAAAATAATTAATTATTAAATCAATAATAAAAAGAAATGATAAATATTGAGTTAATGATATTAATAAGATATACAAGAAAAATATGTTGTTTTATAAATATAGATGTATTTTGGATTTGTTAAAGATGTATAAATATATTGTTAGATTTGTTGTAGATATATAAATGTATTATAAATGTTCAGTAAAAATATAAAAAATATGTATATATATATAATAAAATAATTAATTAATTATTAAATCAATAATAATAAATAATTGATGAATATTGAGTTAATGATATTAATAAGAGATACATGAAAATATAATGGTATATAAATATAGATGTATTGTAGATGTGTTATGAAAATGTAGATGTATAATAAATGTGATGTAGATGTGTAATAGATATATTGTATATATGTTATAAAATGTATAGTAAAAATTTTAAAAACTAAATATAAATTATATAATAATTAAATATTAAATCAATAATAATAATAATAAAATATTTAATATTGAGTTGATGATATGAATAACATATATAGAGTAATTTGACTTTTAAGATGTATATGTATTGTAGATGTGTAGACGTAATGTAAATGTGTTGTAGATGTGTAGATATTTTATAGATGTGTTATAAATGTGCAATAAAAATCTTAAAAATAAATATAAATTATAAAATAATAAAATGTTAAATATTAATTAATTCGATGATATTAATAACATATACAAAGAAAATATGATGTATTAAAATATAGATATATTTTAGATGTGTTATATACAGGGGCGAAGCCAGGCTTTGGAATAAAGGGGGGCGAAATTTTTTTTTGTTAATTTTAACTTTCCCTTAATTATTTATTTCTCATTTTATTTTAATAGTATTTTATAAATTTATTAATTTATTAATAATATATTTTTATTATTAAAAAAATATTAATATATATGTGTACAAAATTTTAAATTTATAAGATTTTTCATAATAAAAGTAAAATAAAGAGAAAAAAAATTAAATAATGAATATAATTTCTTAAAAAATAATTAAAATAAATGAGTTATTTAATTCATTAAATGTATTCAAATTAATTTAGTTAAAAAATTTATCTCTTTCTTTATTTTTTTTTGCATTTATATATTATTAATATTTTATCAATATTTTAAAATAAAACTATTGCATATAGAATAAATAATTTATTGTATTTTTTTTACTTCTTGTAAAAATTAAAAAAAAAGAGGGGGGCAATTTAAAATTTTTTTAAAAAAATTAATAAATAATTTAAATTTTTTTTAAAAATATTACATATATATATAAATTTTCAAAAAGAGAAGGGGGGCAACTGCCCCCTTCTCTTCAACGTCCCTTCGCCACTGGTTATATATGTGTAGATGCATTATAGATGTATTGTAAATGATTTGTAGATGTGTTTTAGATGTACAATAAAAATATAAAAATATAAAAATATAATATATAATAATTAAATATTAAATAAAGAATAGTAACAAAATGTTAAATATCCAGCGGAAGATGTTTTAAAATGTAGAAGTATTTTACTTATATATAGAATTGTAGGTGTATCAAAGATACATTGTGTATGTATTGTAGATGATTTGTGTATTAAACACAAACTTGAAAAAAAAATCAAAATACTAATAAAAAATAAATGTACATAGAACTTAGATGCTTGATAGATGGACAATTTATGATCAAAATAAAAACTTAAAAAAAATTATAACAAAAAGATTTATAAAATTAAAAACACAAATATTAAAAACAAAAAGAAACAACTTTAATAAACAATTTTAAAAATATTCTAATACATTTACAAAAAAATTAAAAACAAAATAAAAAATAGATACTATTTAAAAAAAAAACAAATCATTAAGACATCTTATTCCTTCCTTTGTAAACTTTAACTTCTTTTTCTTCTAATTTTCTTTTTCAACGACCTTCCTTCATCTTTTTCTTTAATATGAAGCACAAGCGAAAAACCAATCATCATTGGACATCTACTTTAAACTGGTCATTGTAACCTCAAACATATCCAAACCATAAGGATAATCAACAAAAGACAAGCTATCAACAACATTGAAATCTTCATAATGAAACCCTCTTATCCTTTGGTGATGATAAAAATAAAAAATAAAAGCAAAACATATAGAAAAGCAATACTAGTAGCATCATAATTAGATTCAAAAACTCCATTCAAAAATAACTCCTCAATAGCATTCTTATCAATCCTCCTAGAACCATCAAAATATCTAGAAAGTTAAGAATTTTTATTCTTACCAACACGTAACTTATTACACTCCCCAACACATTTAAAACCAGAGATAAGAGCAAACTTCTGAATGCCAATTCGCAATCTAACACTATTAATATCAAACCAGAACTCATAATCATTAAGTTGTTTAACTTCTTTCAACTAGAAGTCGTGGATAAGTTGAGACTGAAATTTAACCTCATAATATCAAGAACAAAACCAAACGGAGTTATATGGCACAAATCAAGTTGCATTTTAGATAACTTATTCACAATATTTCTAATAACTTCATAAGTAACATGGGATGCAATTATCACCACCAAGTCTAGACTTTAATTTCTGCAAGAAAAATAGAAAGATAATAATTATAAATAAGTAAATACATAAAACACAAAATATTTGCAAATAATACATAAAATATCCACATAAAAACAAAACATCTAAAGAACATCAACAAACATCTACAAATCATATATGAAACAACTACAAAAAAAAAATCTAAACATCAACAAATAATACATGAAACATCTACAAAAAAAATTAAAACATCTAAAGAAAATCAACAGAACATATACAAAAAAAAAATTAATAAAAATGAATAACTAAAAACAAACATAAATAGAAAAAAAAAACAATGATAAAATGAATAAAATAGTTTTAAAATAAAAATAAAACATAGAAATCATATAAAAGCAAAATATCAATATAACATATACAAAACATCTAAAAAAATAAAAACAAAAAACAAAGGAAATCTATTTGAACAAACAGAAACAACAAATATATAAACAAACCAAAACAACAAATATATAAACAAACAGAAACAAAAAAAATATATAAACAATGAATGAAAAAAAAACATATAAAATATAAAATATAAAACAATCTAAAATAAATGCACAAAACATATACATAAAAAAGGACAAAAAATAGAAAGCATATATATGCATAAAAATATAAACTATCAGCCTTCATCCACTATAACAACATCCTCTTTATCAGCAACAAAACTTTTCTTCTTAGATTTCTTAGAAATCACAGGTTGTTTAAGAGACTTAAGAATTTGAGAATTCGTCTTCCTTAAAGAACTAGAAGAATGCCGAGTATTAAACATTTTAAAAACCTAGAAATGATTGAAACTTTAAAAAACCCAAACAATTAAAACAAATAAAAGCTTAATCGACTTTTAAAAAAAAAGCATAAAACAAACTGAAGAAGACTAAAACAAATGAAAAACCAACAAAATATCAAATCGCACAAAGAGAAAGAGAAGAAACAAAGAGTAAAATGAAAGCGAAGAAAAATTGAAGAAAATATTACCAGTTGAAAAAAAAATAAAAAGAAATAAAATTAAATAGAAAACGACAAAACTAAAAAACTAAAGGAGAACGTGAATTAGTGCGTAAAACTTAAAAAAATCCAATAAAAATAAAATTGACAAAAAATTATAGGATAAATATGAAAAATGAAATATAAAAAGAGGTATAATGTGTAATTTTCTTAATAATTTTTGGTTATTAAAGAATAAAGAAAATTGGAATTTAAATCCAATTAATATAAATATAAGACTAATGGGCTTAGTTTAACCCATATATATATATAAAATAGCCATATTAGCTTTTTACTATAAAGTTTGAACATTTAAAATAGATACGTAATTAATGAGCCCAAAATTTGGCTTAATATACACATATATAATATGTATGATAGAATTAAGTAATGAAATCACCAATAAGGCACAAACCATAAATGGATAATTATTGGCCCAAATTGATCACTGAAGTAGTAGAAAATCATAGGGATTTTTAAAAAACTAACCTAAAACTTAAATCTATTTTTAAATTTATGGTAGTTAATAAAAAATTTCAAATTTACGATTATCAAATATTGAGTTTGCAAAATACAAAAGTTGCACCAGAGACTACTTTGCATCATTGGAACCAAAAGAATTGATGACTAACACACACATGCTTTTATACATCTATATAATTAATTAATTTTTGGGTCATGGAATAAAATAAAATTAAAATTGTTATCTATGAATTAAATTAAATTAAATTAATTATGTGGCCATTGTTTTTATTTATTTTTTGTGATTTTTGTCGATTTTTTGTATTTTTTATCATTTTATTTTTTATCTATTTTTTATATTATTTATATTATTTATACTGTTTATTTTTATTTTTTTAGATAAGTTTCAAATTGAATTATTTAAAATACTAACTTAAAAAATTTATATTAAATTTCTACTTATGTATAACATATAACAACGTATAACTAAAATATATATATCGATATATACTCACATATATATAATATATTATATTATTCGTTTGCAATATATATTTAATATTTTATTACAAATCAACTTATATGTTGTTATATATATTATATATAAATATATAATAACATATATTAATTGTATATTGTTATTTCTTTTGCAAATCAACTAATATATATTGATATATATTAGCAAAATATATATCATTATACAACTGTTATATGCAATTATATATTTATATATGTAACATATATCAACATATATTAGATAATTTATAGAAAGAAATATCAAATGCAACTGCTATATACTGTCATATATTGATATATGTAACATATATCAACATATATTGGATAATTTATAGAAACAAATATCAAATGCAACTGTTATATGCTATAATATGCTGATATAATCAACATATATCAATATATATTAGATAATTTAGAGAAGAAGCATAGAAATACAAAATGTTATATGTTATCATATATTGATATATGTTGTGTATATCAATATATATCAAATAATTCACAGAAGAAATATAAGAATACAAAGTATTATTTGTTGTTATATATTAATATATATAACGCATATCAACATATATTAGATGATTTAGATAATATAATTGTTATATGCTATTATATTTTACAAATAAGAAACTGCATTAAATGATTTAGAGAATAAATATGAGAATACAAAGTGTCATATGCTGTTACATGTTAATATATATAACATATATCAACATATATTAGATAATTTAGAGAAAAAAAAATCAGAATACAAAGTATTATATGTTGATATATGTAACATATATCAATAAATATCAAATGATTTAAGAAGAAATATGAGAATACAAAGTGTAATATGTTGTTATATGTTGATATATGTAACATATATCAACATATATTATATAATTTAGAGAAAAAATATGAGAATACAATGTATAATATACTGTTATATGTTAATATATATAACATATATTAATATATATTAGATGATTTATAAAAAAAAATATCAAATACAACTATTATATGTTGTTAAATATTGATATAGGTAATATATATCAACATATATAAGATAATTTATAGAACAAATATCAGAATACAAAGTGTTATATGTTGTTATATATTGATATATGTAGTATATATCAACATATATCAAATGATTTATAGAAGAAATATCAGAATACAAAACATTATATGTTGATATATGTTACATATATCAACATATATAAGATGATTTATAGAAAGAAATATCAAATGCAACTAACATAAGTTGTTATATATTGTTATATGTAATATATATCAATATATATCAGACGATTTACCAAAGAAATATGAGAATACAAAGTATTATATGTTGATATATGTAATATATATCAACATATATAAGATGATTTAGAGAATATAACTATAATATTCTATTATATCTCCCAAAGAAAAAGATTCTCCTTTCCTTTTTTACAACGTGTAACACAACACTGTAAGGTGGAATGGACTAAGTTACTCCATAATCAAATGCTAGATGTTTTGTGCCTTCAGCATACACACTTGGATGGATGGGAACCAACTTTTCAACCTATAAAATACAAAGCTAAGTCACCTATAAGGTGTAAATCACCAATCAAATAAACTCATTCAACCTAGAAAAAGAATGAAAGCAAAAGCAAGAACATGTAACAAAATAATATATTATATTTTGTATAAACTTTTAAATTAAAATTTCTGATCATTTTAATAAATTTTAATTTGAATGATATAAATTTTAGACCAATAATGTAATATTAGCGATATTAGACAAATTAAATAATTATATGAAGGTTAATTAGAGTGTTGGAAGAGGTATATGTGTAGTATATACCTAAAGTATATACAAAATATATATAGTATATACATGATATATACCTAACATATACTTACTACAAATATTGGCTACATATTATATACATAACATATATATGACATATACATATATATTAAGATATACATAACATATATATTAAATATACAAATGGTGGTGGAAGAAGAAGAAGATAATAATAATAATAATAATAATAATAATAATAATAATAATAATAATAATAATAATAATAATAATAATAATAATAATAATAATAATAATAAAGAAAAGTCAAAGGAAGAAATAAAATACTTGGATAAAAATTAATGAGGAAAATAATAAAAGAATTAATTAATTAATTAAATTAATATATAGGTTAGAAAGAAAGAAGAAAATTAGAGAAAACTCTTCTTTTTCTTCTCATTTCAATGGTGGCCGAAATTTTGGGATAGAGAGAGAGAGGGAGAGAATTTCTTCCAAATACTCCAAATTTAGTATAAACAAACTTTGCAAATCAAGTGAATTTTGAAGGGAAATTAAAGAATTAAGTTCTTTTCTTTTTAAGCTTGTTTTACCTTGTTTTTATGATTATGTATGATTGAGTTAGTGAGAGAGTTATTTAAATGGTTAAAATTGTTAGTAATGGAGTTAACAAAGTGGATATATGATTATTTGAAGAGCAATTGGTTGAGATGGGCATAATTGATGAAATTAGGGTTATGGGATGAATATGTAAAAATTAGAGTTTTAATATGGGTATTTATAATTATTATAATTGATTGATTTAATGTTGTTTTGATGAATATGTTATTATTTTGAGGTTAGTTGTTGAATATGAGTGATTTTGAAAAAGTTAGGGTTTATGGGGAGATTATGTGGAATTAGGGTTTTGGATGGAGGTGACTATAATTATTGAAATGAGTTGTTATGAAGTTATTTGGTTGAATAAGTAATGATTTTATGGTTAGATATTGGAAATGAGTTAGTTAAGGTGAAGTTTCAAAAAGGTTGTAAGTGGTAAAATTAGAGTTGTGTTGGGATTTTGATAGAAATTGAGTAAATAATGATAGCTTTGTATAAATTGAACATGAAAATGTTTTAATTGAATAATGCTTGCTTGTTGTTTGGTTTATGTGTGGTTAGGTCAAAATAGATCAAGTGAAGGACCTTAGGGTTCCATCAAAGTAAGTTTTTGGAAAGAGGAATAAGGTTAGTACATATTTTAATGACTTATGCTTTCATCAAATGTGATTTGACATAATGTATATGGTTTTTTTGTAATGTGGATATTCACATAACCTATGCAATATGGCATAGTTATGTGATGAGTGTCACATTGGGCTCTTGTTCAATATAAAATTAATGCTTATACATGAAATGCTTGAGGTATATTAATGTTATGAGTATGATGTACTATATGGATAAGTTGTGAAATGTGATGGAATGTGTGGAATGAGTCACATTGTGAATGTGTCTCATGATTATGTAATGTGAGGGTGAAATAGTAATGAAATGTGGTCAAATGTAAGGTGATCATGAAAAGTAGTGATCACTTGGAAAATGTGGAATTGTATTGGGATATTATGTGTTTGTAACCTATATAATTACTTGTCCAGTACTGTTGACATTGATTATGTATGCATTGCTAGACCTGAGCAGAGCTAGGTCTTGACCTAAGCAAAGCTAGGCCTAGAGATTGAGAACGATGAAAGGCCTGAGTAGGGCTAGATCTTGAGTCTGAACATTATATAGGGATTATTGGGCTCAATGTGTATGTGTGGATGTGTTATATAAATATTGCAAGTTGCATTACGAGAAAAGCATTTAGATATATATGTATATATTATATTTAAATATATACCGCTAAGCTATATGGTTAGCGCAATTGTATATATTGCATAGGTGATAGGGTTGCCGAGCAAAGGGGTCCAAAGTGTGGATGAGATTTTAGGTGCCACAAGACTAATTGTGCCTAGGATTGCATACATGTATAATTATGGTTTTTATTTTCTATATTTTTTATTTATGTATATTAATCACAACATATGTATATTAAGTGAAGATTTGGGATTATTATGTATGTATATATATAATTAAGATAAATAATATTTTTGAATATGGGCTATAGATTGTGAATCTTTATTGTGAGAATTTTGGATAATTTGAAAGAATTTGTGAAACTGGGAATATTGGAAGTGTAAATTGTTTTGCAGGTTGTGTTTACTTTGATTTTGGGAATTGGCAAAATTTCTTATAAAACTCTGGCAAAATTTTTTCAGAGAATTTCTTTTATAATTTTATAAATTATTTTAATATTTTAGTGAGGATTTTTATATGTATTTATTTTAGTATCTTTGTATCCTAGATATATATTTTACGTATATCAGGTATATATATTATACGAATTTAGAGTATAAGGGTGTTACAAATAAAATTTTAATTTTAATGTTTAAATGTTGTTATCAAATTCTATTCTATAAAGAGTCCATTATTTTTATAAATTTGACAAACATATTTTATTTTATTACAAAGACTCATCATAAGTATAAGAAAAATAATTTTAAATATTTTGTTGATTGGTTAAAAATAACTTAAATTAGGTCATATTTGTAACATCCCGAATCCCAGATTGGTAAGAAACAGACATAGAGGATATGATTTAGGCTTAGAACAAAGAAGTTTAGAACATGACCTATAACTTGAGCTCGAATTTCATCCAAGTTAATGACAAAATTAGAGTCTCAAAGAAGATTTAATTGTTTATTTGTGTCTTAGCTAGATGTATAACTTGAAATTACTCAATTTGGAGTTGTATAGAATAAGATATGATGGATTTAGTAGACAATGTGCAAGCTGCCTCAGGACAGCATAGTAGGCTTGACTTCGAAGGACAGTCAAAAATAAGATATAGCTTGGATCGGCCTGAAATTTTGATACAATGGAGCCCCGGATGTCTAGTTTCAGTGGGTATAAGAATTACTTAATTTGGAGTTGTGAGTAAAAAGATATTAATAAAGAAAGACAGCAAGGTCAGGAAGGGATATCAAAAGGACCTAAGTGAAAATTTCTCAAAAGTTAGGGGCAACTATGTAAACTTAAAAATTAAGTGTCGGAAGTTCTTAATAGTGCCCATATCCGACCCCGGAAGAATATTCTTGAGATTAATCGGGTCATAACCGTTGGTTTTAATTTTTCCCAAAAACGCACGGTTTAAAAGTTACAATTGATTAATCGTTGTAGGGTATTTTGATATTTTCACACCCTAGACTATAAAATTATAGCACAAGAAAGTTGAGGGGGTCAAAATATGAATAAAAGGAAGCCTAATGGCTTACCAAATAAATAGATAAAAGAAGAAGGCAAGTGGACCAATTAAAAGTGGCCATTTTTGCTATAAGGTGTACCAATTGGAAGTCAACATCTATACTAACATATTTTCACCACTTATGGCTTCCATTTGGATCAAAATAAGCTAAGGAAAGAAAATAAAAGTCCTCTCTTACATGGTGAACTCGTCCAAACCATAAGAGAAGGAAGAAGGAGGTGATTTTTCCAAAGTTTAAGGCTTTTGGTTGAAGATTTTGGTGACAAACAAGATTATAAGATAAGAGAAACCTGTCTCTAGTTTTAATTTCATGGATTAATGGTTAATTTAAGAGATTGAAATTAGGGTTCATGTAGCTAGATTTGGAGAAAATTCAAGAAATAATTATTTGAAGGATTTGATGAAAGAAATAATGGTTTTAAGGTTAGAGGAGATTAGATTGAGGAAAAATTGGCAAGAAATGAATTGGTAGCTTATGTTTTCAAACCATAGGATGTATGTTTAAAGTGTGTATGCTGGAATTCTTGTAGGAAATCAAGAAAAGCTAAAGGAAAAAGAAGAAAAAGATCAAAGATGAGCTAAGGAAAGCAAAGGGGGAAAAGGTTTGGTACTTTAACCTTCTTGAATTAGTGATCTCTATTGCCTTTGCATTTGGATGTGTAATTGCTATAATTGTTCATGTGCTTGAGTTGTGGTGGTTATGTGGTTGAGATTGATGATGATATAGAAGTGTTTGTTGTGTATTGATTGATTTTGGGGTTGAGGTTATAAGGGAGGTAAATATGGGAGTGCTATGTTGTGTTGTTTTGTTGCAGCCAGCCATGTGTCCTGCATTTTTCTGGAACTTCAACCGAAATTTAGACTAGTAAAATAATAGAACTAGAACTTGACAAAGAATACTTAATTGTTCTCCATTAAGTCATTAAACCATAGGATTTGGAACCAACTCATTTTCATGTGTGGAATGAAAGTTATGATCAAAATGATACCAGGCGTACAAACTGAAAAACTGAGATTTCTCAGTCAGTAACCTGTGACTTGGGACTACGTTTATGTGACCTTAATGACACATTTAGAAGCTGTAAAATGATACTTAAATGTACCCTTATGTGTTAGGAAACCATAGAATTTGGAATTTCCTAAATCCCACTTGTATATAAAAAGATATGATCTAAAGAGTATAACTCATGCACACTGGAATTGTGAAACCGGACAGACTGAGATTTGTGCCTTGAGTCCAGGTTTTGGTCCATTTACCTCAGGAATTAGATGTTGTGATAGAAGATATAAATGAAACCTTGTATGTTGGATTCATCTCGATTGGACTTAAAATGTAGAAGTTACACACGAATGAGTGAACCATGCGCAGGCAGACCCTAGCAGACTGCAGGGCTGAATTAGAAATTGTGCTAAAAATCACGTGTTGCCTATTTTAAGTTGAAAATTTTACTGAATATATAATTATGTGTCTAGTTTAATTTAAGATAATAATCGTCTCAATCCGAGTTGCGTAGGTAAAGTTATAAATGAAATAGTAAGCATTGCGCAGACTTGAGTAACCAATTGGCCAGGGAAGAGTTCAAGGAGTCATCAAGAATTATGTGTAACAAATTTAAATCTAGAAATTTAACCATAAGGACTCATATGAGTCTAGTTCGAGTGGAAACAAGAATTTTTACATTCGGATTAGTAGAACAAAAGTTATTGGGGAAATAAGATAACAAGGTACATAAGAAACTAAATGCTAGAATTCACTGTTCATTTGGTAAGAAATAAATGAGGTATAATCGAGATAAAATATTCGTTTGGAATGAAATAAATTATCAAAAATATGCTCTTGAAAGCTTGACCAATTAAGAACAAGATAACATTTTTCATTTTTTGAAAATCACATCCCAATTGTGTTTTATTTAGATTTTAAAGTCCAACGAGGGATTTTTGCAGTATTGTAAAACCTGATGTGGCCTAAAAAGTGCAGTCTGACCCAAAGGCCTGGAATGAAAATTTTGAACTACAAATTAGTTCTATTAAACTGATTTAGGATAAAAATAGTCAGATTCTTAATCACTGGTGTCATATCTATAACATTGTGTGGTTTGCATCTAATTTCTACTTAACGGTTAAAGTACCCACTAAGCTATATGCTTAGCGAGTTTAGTTTTTTAAACTCGTAGGTTATGGAGTCCAAGCTGACAAATGGGAAGCTACAAAGGAGCACCAGAGTGCACAACAGGAGGCGAAGTGAGGAGCAAAGCAAAGTTTAGCTTGGCATGTACTGTTAAGGACTTTCAAAATGTAATTATAACAATTAAAGAAATGTGTAAATTATTATTATTTGTAATAAAAAGGAAAAAAATTATTTAGTGCATGTTCTGTATACCATGTTGCATATACTGTAGCACACTTGGCTCGGCTGGAAATAGTCGGGTTAAAGGGTGTTACAATATTTGTAGTAACTAATATCTCATCAACTAATATATAAGGAATGGATCCCCCCTAACCAGATGTAGTAGCAACCCTAATTCTCACAATTTCCTGCATTTCATAGGTGATCCTTCACACCTTAGGGATAAGAGTGCAGAACTCCTTTCTAACCATGTAAAAAACTGAGCAATTTCTAATGGTACAAGAATACTTTCTTAATAAGAATAATGCTTAGGGAAGATTCTAACCAATCTTTTTGGAAACAAATTTTTTGCAGGATTACCTACTCTTTTAGGAGAAAATGTTAGAAACAAGATTAAGGGAGCCATTGTAAATCTCATTCCTTATAACCTTTTAACCTATGGAGAATTGGTTAGCATGACCCCTAGAGAAAAACTATAAATTTGTCAAGATCTCAAACTTCAAAAACATTTGAAGTGGGAAATGAGTAAAACAAAAACAGAATTAGGTAATTTCTATAAATGGTTTGAATTCTCCACTACTAAGACAAACCAAGGTTATGGAGGTAACTGTAGCAAAACCTATCATTCCAAGCCTTCTAGGAAACCTTACTATTCAAAGAAGAGGTATTCAAAACCTAGTAAAGAAGAATTTTATAGGAAACCTTCCAAACCTTATAAAAAATTCTTTAGGAAATCCAAGCTTTCCTCTTCAAAACCTTTCAAAATCAATGTAACTTTCTACAAATGTGGTAAGAAAGGACATATTTCCAAATATTAAGGACAATATATATTAATTGATTTGCAAAAGAAATATCAGTATACAACTGATATATGTTCATTTATGTTACAAAATCAATGATATTCAATAATTATAATGTATAATTATTATTTCACCAAACATTATTGGTGATATTCACAAAACTAAAAACTGAAATTATTTATTATAAATTAAAACAAAATGCATACAAATATTCACAAAATCCAAGATAAGAACAAAACGACTATCGATTATATTGTTAGACAAATAATGAAATGAGTAATGAAAATTGCAAATTAATCATAAAAAAAGGTAATAAAAAAATAGATAACACAAAATATAATGTGTTATGATGAATTGTTCCTCCTCCACACACTGTTTGTGTTCTTAAGTCCAACTTCTGATCAGACTATATGTTCTAAATGTATGAATATGTTGCAACACTCTCAGATTACTAATTATGTTTATATTGTAATGCAGTGAGGTGTTCACATTTTAATAATGAAATAATTATATATTTTAATTATAAAAGTAATTAATTAATTATTAGTTTAAATATTTTGTAGCTCTTAAATAATTATCTAAGTAGCTAATACAATTTAGCAAATAAACCTAATAAATTAACATGCATTAATATCATCCCAGCATTTCTTCCTCAAATTGCAAACAATTGGCAACATAAAATACTTCAATTAATTAAGCTCGGAAATTAAACAAGAAATGTAGTTTTTTTCATTACCTTCTTCTCGTTAATTATATACATGCTAGGTTTCCATCCTTTCCCAGAAAGCCTCATGCTCAAATGCTCCGACAACAATTTCAACAACTCATCATACATCTCAACTACTGACTTCTTCTTTTCTAAATCATACATCTCCACCGCTGACATCTTCTTTTGTAAAACAAACCTGGTGGTGGGTTTTTCAATACCTGAAGATGTAACGCAAATCCTAGCAAAAAGAGGAAGAAACTTAGAAGAAGAGAACAAAGACTTTGATCTTGAAATAAAGGTTGTTGTGAGAAGAACTTTGATCTTAAAACATGTTTTTGGATCTGTTAAAGCCATTGAAGAATGCTATACCTATCGAAAGACTCTAATCGAAATCGATAAACTCTAAAAATAAAATTTCAAACTCAAAATGAAAGGAAAAAAAAAAGAGAAAAAGGGTGAAGAATTTAATTTGCTTGATATAGATGAAAAAAATGGTAATTCTTCACCAGAGCATAATTTTTAAAGAAAGAAGAAGAGGAAGAAGATGGAACGAAGAAGATGCAAAAGAATGAAGAAAAAAGCGGACACCTAATTTTTGAAAAAAAAAACATAAAAAAGTAAAAATTAAAAATTAAAAGGTTGAAATTGGAAAAAAAAATTAAGTAAAGTAAAATTGAAAAAAGAAAGTTAAAAAATAGTATATGATATAATTTCCTCAAAATTATATAAATTAAAATTAGCCAATAAAAAATAAGTTGAATATATAAGCCCAAATAAAGCATAATACTAATAATAAAAAAATATTTGATAGATATTAAATTGCCATAAAATATGAAATAAGAATTAATTAAAATCCAAGGAAAATAAGAATAATAAATTTAAATATATTGAATAAATAGATTAATTGACACATAAATATTATTTACTCTAATGTAGAGAGAAGAGATCAAGAAGAGTCTTATAGAGTGAAAACGGACTCAATTAAATCTTGCAGATTAGAGGTAAGAATTATAATATATGCATGTGATTGTGGTTACCTTAATTATTTATTGTTGTTACTTCTTTTCCATATTGATTATTATTAATACTTTCTAATGAAATTGCCTTATATTGTCCATTAGTATAGTTTTATTATATTGTTCCTGATTGTTGATATAGCCCTTTGCATGAGAACTGATGGGTCCATTCATTGTGATTGTCCTACCAAACTAATACCTAGCCCTAAACCATTTATTTGATAGAAAAGACCTATGTGCTCATAGATAAATTTGTATTGAAAGGAAGAAGTTACTGTCTTATACTAAAAAAAATATTACTGTACTATACTGATATCTTCTATCAATAAGAATGGCCTTACTCTTTTTATGTGTGACCCTAATAGATATTGCTTTTCATTGATATTATTCCATTGTTGTTAAACTATTATTGAATTAATAATTGTTTAACTGTGAACCCTAACCCTGAATAGCCCCCATTTTTGTATGTATACGTTATATTCTCACTAAGATGAAAGCTCACTTCATAATAATGGCTAATGTAGGATCAAAGTAACACATTAGCTTCTACATCCTTCCTCAAGAAGTTAAATTTTATCGTACAGTGTCAATCGTGTGATTTTTTATAGAGCTCCATAGTATGTATGCAAATAGTGTATGATAAAACAAATAGTAAATAAATAAATACTTTGCAGTGGAGGAGTGTAACGTAAAGCATATTACAACTGAATTATATTATGCATAATATAAGTATTTTTAATTAATAATGACTGCTAAAAATTAATGCAAAGGCTCACTAATATGATTATGAAAAGTAATAAATAAAGTAGTTATGGGTTCTACGAGGCACTTAGCGACCTCAAGTCGACTTGGACCCTATGATCGTCACGCCTCAAAAATCATTGAGTGACTTTTTTTATTTTTTTATTTTTTTTAATGTATTTATCCCCCTAAACGAAACACTTTATTTAGGAGGTTTATTTGCAAGAGTTTTTATATGTTTAATTCACTCTCTATTTTCAATTGAGCATATATGTATATATTATGGAAAGAAAATATTTTAAAAGACAATCAAGCTCAATAAGGTAATTATTAAGACTACTTTAATAAAAAAGAACCGCAAGCTAAAAATATTCAATTTGGCTCAAAGAGGGCAATTGAAGGTAATGTTCAAATATAGTGGATATAAGAGTTTTGCTTAACAAAAAATGCCTAAATCATATTTCTCCTTACTTAGCAAAGTTCAATCTCACCTCAAAAGTTCTTTTGAACATATTCTAGGCTTAGGCAAAAGATAATAAAAAAAATAAATGTCAAAAGAGTAGGAGCCCTATCTAAGTAAGCATATATAAATTCGCCACTTTCAACATCAAGAACTTATTTAGGTAAAAATCCATAAGTACATCACTTCATAAAATCTTTATCTCAAATTTTAAAATTTTAAAAGATAAAATTTAAGTATATCAATATAATTAGCATCATAGAATTACATACAAATATTGGCATGTCACAAAATCAACTATTCAAGTGCAAGATTTCAAGCAATAAAAATTTTAAAAATTTTCACGATGCCATAACAAATTTCAGTAGGTATCCCATAAAAAAAAATTATATCCCCAATCAAAAACTTAATAAGAGAGAATAGAATACTTTACTAAATTTTTAGGGTTAAACTAACTCCCTAAAACTTAAATCGTTGCATGTCCTCAAGCAACAAGAATAATCTCATTCACAATATGCTTCATTACATGTTAAATATTCTTAGAATTTTAACATATAAAAATTTAAACAATTAAAATTTTAAAATTTAATTTTAAATAAAGTTCCATAATTGTACCTACTCATCCTTCCCTCATTCATTCAAAAATTTTAGCCATTTGCAACTAATTGTTACACTTTAGATAGGCACATACTCCCTGCATTTATCAAAGATTTTAATAGAGTTTAAATAAACTCGCCTACCTCACATGCATGTTTAATCAAACTTTCTACATTAATATACCTCATTAATTCAAGAAAAATCAAAAAGTCTTTTAAAAGCTTGTAATGGTGTCTAAGAGGGTTAAGGCTAAAGTGACGCTAAATATCTAGGTCTTTTTATCTTTTGAATGCCTTCCAACTATGAATCCCTATAGTTGTAGCTCTTCTCTTGTTGTTATTAGAGAGTCCTTTGCTTGGCTCCTTCTTCTCTTAATTTGGTTTGTACTCCTTTCCTTTGACATACTTTATTTAAGGGGTTTATTTTTAATTTTGTTTATTATTATTTCTTTTCTTCTTCTTTTTTTATTATTATTTCATTTCCTCTTTTTTTTTTAATTTATTTTTCCCCTAAACTTTACACTTTATTTAGAAGGTTTATTTGCAGGGGTTTTGGTATGTTTAATTCACTCTCTATCTTCAATTGAGCACATATGTATATTTTACAGCTAGAAAATATTTTAAAAGACAATCAAGTTCAATAAGGTAGTTATTAAGCTACTTTAATTAACAAAATATTCTATTTAACTCAAAGGGGACAACTAGAGGTAATGCTCAAATATGGTGGATATAAGAGTTAAGCTCAACAAACAATGTCTAAATCAACTTTCTCCCTACTTGGTAAGGTTTAATTTCACCTCAAATTTTTTTTAAAATATATTCTAGGCTTAGGCAAACGATAATAAAAAATAAATGTCAAAAGAGTAGGAGTCCTCTCTAAATAAGAATATACAAATTGACCACTTTCAACTAAAATCAAGAACTTATTTAAGTCAAAATCCATAAAGAACATCACTTCATAGAATTTTCATCTCAAATTTTAAAATTTTAAGAGATAAATCTAAGTATATCAATATAATTAGTGTAATTGAATTACATACAAATATTGGCCTATCACGAAATTAACTATTCAAGTATAAGATTTCAAGCAATAAAAATTTTAAAAATTTCTACCATGCCATAAAAATTTCAGTAGGTATCCCATAAAAAAATATATCCCCAAAATTTATGAAAAACTAAATAAGTTCAAAAGAGAATAGATTACTTACTGAATTTTTAGAGTTAAACTAACTCCAATCGTTGCATGTCCTTGAGAAACAAGAATAATCTCATTCATAACAGGACCCATTACATGTTAAATATTATTAAAATTTTGATATACAAAAATTTAAATAGTTAAAGTTTCAAAATTCAATTCTAAATAAAGTTCCATAACAGTATCTACTTCATCCTCCCCTCATTCATTCAAGAATTTTAGCCAATTGCATTCAATTGTTGCACTTCAAATAGGTATATACCCCCTGTATTTATTAAAGTTCTTAGTTTAAATAAAATCACATATCTCATATACATGTTTAATTTAACTTTTCTTACTAATGGACCTCACTAACTCAAAGAAAATTAGAAGGCCTTTTTGAAGCTTGTAATAGGGTCTAAGAGGGTTAAGGCTAAAGTGACGCAAAATAATTAAGTCTTTTTATCTTTTGAATACGTTCCAACTTGAATACCTTTATCTTTGGAGATTTACATGTTCAAAATATAATTTTTCTCTAATCTCTTATAATTATATTTAAAATCTTCAAATTTTTAGTGCATTTAGTTGGTTGGTTGAAGAATTTGGTTGGTTTGTTGAAGAATTTCATATTGTTAAACTCTTTAAAACGTTATTTTTTTAATTTAATGTTCTTTAAATTTTGTTTATAATATATAGGTTATGTATTTTTATGAATTGTTGGAATTATAATATTTATTTGAATATTATTTTTGTTGAATTTGTAATTGAATATTTGTTGGTAAAATAAATGTTGTTAGAATTATATTAGTTGTTGAAAAAAAATTATTGTTGGAATTACAGTTGTTGAGAAAATAAATATTGGAATTATAATAGTTGTTGGTAATATTATTTTTGGAATTATAGTTGTTGTTGAGAAAATAAATGTTGGAATTATAATAGTTGTTGGTAATATTGTTGTTGAAATTATAGTTGTTGTTGAAAAAATAAATATTGGAATTATAATAGTTGTTGGTAAAATTGTTGTTTGAATTACAGTGTTGTTGAGAAAGTTAATTGTTGTGATTTTAATTATTAGTACGGAAATAATAATTTAGATAATTATTAATAGATGTCATTTTTTAGGTAGAAAGTTAATTGTTACAATTTTAGTTCATAAATTAATTATTGAATAATTTATGCGTATAAATAATAATTTGTATATATAATTTCAACATCTATATAAATGTTGAATGTGATTAATGTTGTAGGGAAATAATAATTTAGATAACTATTAGTTTAAGTTTAACCCTAATATTTGTTTGGTGCACTTCTTAATGTTATTGAGAGTGCACTGAATTGTCTAAGTTAGACAGTTTGGAAATAAGACTATCTACAAATTATTTATCGTATATATGCTAGTAAAGCTATAGAGTATACCCCAAAATATTTTCTGGGTGTATATCAAATATCATGGATAAGTTAAATGTGATGATTTATTTATGATATTTGATGTTGTGCACTCAGAGAACTAAGGAAAAATATTGCTGAATTTTCTACCAATTTATGCATTCAGTAATGTAGACAAATGTTATTTTTTATCGGGTTAGGTTCCTATCTTTTTTAGTGAAGGTGTTATAAGGAGATGATTAATTAGGATGTTAAAATAAATTAAGAAAATTAATATGCATTTATAAACTAATATTGTGAATTTATTTTTTTTAGGCAAAAATGACTTCAAATCATTCTTAGATGCACAAACATCTTAACAGAGATCACACTCTTAATATGAGTTTTGTGCATGGTATAGAGGAATTTATTGGATTTACATCCAGTCAAACTATTGATAGGTAGGGTGATAAGATTAGATGTTCCTATATAAAGTGTCATCATCAAGCATTTCAAACTACTGATGATGTTAGATTTCACCTAGAGAAATATGGGTTTTTGTCAGACTACTATATGTGGGATCGACATGGAAATAAATATGTAGTTCCAGAGCCAGTTGTAGAAGTTGTAAATCCATATCAACAGATGCTTTATGATGCTACTAATCTGAGTTTTTTTTTTTTTTTTTGAGGAATATAGTTCAGAATTTTTGGCAAGCTACCATGGAGGAGCCTTCTAATCCGGATGCATAATAGTTTTATAAGATGTTGAGATCTTTGGACACTAAATTATAGCCTAGATGTGAAACTCATTCTCAACTATTGTAGTTGCTCATTCTTTGAATATGAAGTTGAAGCAGCACATGTTAAAAAGGGGCTATAATAATTGGCTGCAATTTATCCATGAAATTTTTTCAACCGATAACACAATAGTATAGAATTTCTACAATACAAAAAGATTAGTCTAGGGACTTGGGTTGCCAATGAAAAAGATAGATTGATGTAAAAATGATTGCATATTATATTAGGGTAATGATCATGACTCGACTATGTGTAAATTATGTTTAGAACCTAGATTTAAGAGCAGAAGGTGTGGATGGAGAAAGAATAGTCAATTTAAACAAATGTATAATTTTCAATTGACAATGAGGCTGCAATGTCTATATGCTTCAGAAGTGATGATGAAACACATGTGATGGCATTGTGAGCATGAATAAGAAGAGGAAATTGTTTGTATCCATCTAATCCTATTGCTTGGAAACATTTTAATCAAACACACCCGAACTTTGCATCAGAAGTTAGAAATATTTGACTTAGGTTATGTACAGGTGGATTTCAACCATTCAGTCAAATAGGACAACAATATTTGTGTTGGCAAATTATAATAACTCCCTCTATGGATGCGTATGAAAGAGTGATTTTTCTTCTTACCTGTAATAGTTTCGGGACCAAATAATCCAAAGCACAACATTGATGTGTAGCTTTAGCCTTTGATCTCAGAGTTGGTAACATTGTGGAAAGTGAGTGTGCAAACATTTAATATTTCATTAAAACAAAATTTTAATATGAGAGTTGTACTTATGTGGACAATCAATTATTTCCTAGCTTATATCATTTTGTTTGGATAGAGTACAACTGGGAGATTAGCTTGCCCTTATTATGTGGAGCACACTTAGGATTTTACACTTCCTTATGGAAGAAAAACTTGCTAGTTTGATAAAAAAAAAATTCTCAGCCTTAATCACCCTTTTATATGGGCAAAAAATGTTTTCAAAAAAATATCATTGAGTCTTCTGAAGTTCCACCAGTCTAAATAGGGGAACAAATTTTGATCAATTAGACGATTTTGGATTAAGAAATGTAACTGATCCTGATGCATAACAAGTTAATAATGGATCGAGATGCAAGAACAACAGTTGGAAAAAAAGATGTATTTTTTGGGATTTGCCTTATTAGAGTTCAAATCTAATAAGGCATAGTCAAGATGTGATGCACACTAAGAAATTTTTTTTGATAAGATATTTAATACAATAATGAATGTTTTGGGAAAAAACCAAAGATAATGCTAAGGCTAGGGAAGATTTGAGGACATTTTGTAGATAACAAGAGTTAAAACAAGATGAAAGAACACGGAAGTACCCTAAAGCAAGATACACACTAGACCAAAATAAAAAAAACAAGCATTGTGCTAATGAGTTAAACTGTTAAAGTTTCCATATGCAATGCTTGTATAGTTTAGAAGGCATCCAATTTTTGTTCTCATTATTTTGAATCTCATGTTAGTACTAGATGGTGACAACCATCTAGGAATCATGATAGTGGAGAAGTTGACAAACAAGAACTTATATCAATTTCTACTTCTCCCGATTGAGGATATGGAGAACCAAAACAAAGAAGACTAGACCACAAAGAACATGCAACAGCTCACACATATATTTTGTGCAATTATGAGGAAGTTACTACGTATTTGAAGTACGTATAATTACCACCTTTATTAATTAATTATACTTATGAAATGAATTTATTTTATAATTATTTTTGTTTACATATATTGAAGTATTTACATCGAATGGCCATGAGAATTGGATTGAGATATTTCTAATTCTCAAATTGACGAGGAGATTGATAAACATTTCTCGGAATGGTTCAAAAAATATGTAAGTTAATTTTATGTCATATTTAAATTCTTTTTAGCGGATTATATATATAATTAATTATATAGCTTATATATAATTAATCATACTAAACTATATTAATTTAATTTATTGTATAAGCACATGACAACACCAAAAATATAAATAACAAGTGCATATTAGATCTATCAAAGGGTCCATTACCAACTGTAAAATGCTATGATGTCTTTTTTTTGAAGAATAAATTTTAATTTCACACAGAATCACATTGCTCTGAAAGGTCCATAATGAACAATAGAGTTTTCATTAAAGGGTCAAACTATAATGAAACATCACGTGACTTCTTTGGTCAAACTATAGTGAAACTTCACGTGACTTCTATGGCCATTTAATTGATATTATTGAAGTGGAATATCCAGCTTTACCAATCAAGATAGTTTACTGGTATGACCCCATTGCAGCTGAAACAAGGATGCATAATACATTTAAATTTGTAGATGTCAACAAAAGATAGATGTATACTAAGTATGAACCTTTTATTCTGGAAATATGAGCCTCATAAGTTTACTATGTGTCATATCCTAGCATGAGATGAGATATAGCTGATTAGTTGACAGTTTATAGAATTAAAACTCGATTAATTGTTGATCTTCCTGAATCATCAACAAAATCCCCAAATCAAAAAACTGCCTTTCAAGAAGATGAATCTGATTTTGTGGAAGAAATAGACAGAATAGTAGGCAATGACGAGCCAAGTCCTTTGAATGATCCAGCCAGCTAAGTGGTTGAAATTGATGAAGGGAATTCCAAATCAAATGAAGATATACTATAATCAAGCTTGTCAGATGAATCAAATTTTGAATATGATGATGTCTAGATAATAATATTAAATTTTTTAATATGTAAAAAAATATTTTTTTTTCTAAATTTACATTATTGATGGCTGAAAAATCTGTCAATAAATATACTATTAAAACCGACAGAAGTATTTGCAGTACCAACAAATATTTCAAAAAAATATTGACAACAACTTCAAGAATTTACTGACCAAAACAAAATCAGTAAATTGATCGAAAAAATTTCTCTCAACGTATATTGAAATTTCATGGCTATAAATTTCATTGGTAATCTGTTAGTAATATAGATTGTTTTTTCTATCGGGGAAGATTTTATCTAGAAGCAAATTGAGAACATAATTTTTCTATCGAAATTTTGCTAGAAAATACAGTTATCGACAAATATTGTTCTTATTACTAACAGGATTTTCCATCAGTAATACATGTGTTTTTGTAATGTATTATAAGTGGATAAACTAGGTTACTATGTCATCCACTTAATTAAAAGTGGAATTAACACAAGATTCTAGCTTTTTTCCTTTGTGTGGAGACTTTTATGTTAGACTTTTTTATTTTTGTATTTGTAATTGAAATACTACATGTCACCTTTAATTTTCTAATATCACATAATTTTTATATAATTTTGGTATATTAAATATATACCTTTGAAAGTGGTACACTTTTCTTTGTGTGTTAATTATCCTTTTTGAATTGAGCTAGGTAGAATCACGAGGGTAAAAAAGTTTTTTCTACCGAGTTTTACACGATTGCATACCTATGGACTCAAACTTGAAATATCTAATTAAATTATAATAATCTTTTACCAACTGATCTACGAGCTCGATAGTTTGAACGTGGTACACTTTAATGTACTAGACATATATATAATATATATACCTCTAAAAGTGAGATACTTGTAAAATTAAAATGTGAAAACTGGATATTTTTTAAAGGACAAAACAAATGGATATTTTTGAAAATTTTTTTTGAGATATGTTTTTTAAGAAATCTCTATTTTCTTTAAATTAAAATTTGCAAAATTCTTGAATTGTCATGAATCATATAATTTCTTTGTACTCCCTGTGTATCAGCGTATTCATGAGACTCCGTTGAATATTTAACCAAGCTAAGCTCAAACGGGTAATATATGAAAGTTTGAAATTTTTTTAAGAGAAAATTATGCTAATTACCTCTTTTTTGCTTTTCCAATTTCAAAAACAGTAGACCAAAATTTTCTTTTTTGCTTTTCCAATTTCAAAAATAGTAGACCAAAATTTTCTTTTTTCACTTTTATAAAAATGCACCCGTTTTTTTTTTTTTTCATTTTTACCTTTATGATGTTGATTTTTATTTTTTTCCTATTATTTTTTTTATTTTTTTCTATTATTTTCTATTTATGTTTTTGTATTCAGATATAAATTTTCTAAGTCATATTCTCAATATACATATAAAAAAATAAACATATATATAATATATACATAACATATATAAAAATACACACACAATCAATAATAACATATATACAATATATACCATACATCCACAGAATATCTACTAAATATCTATTAAATATCTACCAAATATTTATACAAACATCTACTAAACATCTATAAAATTTTTTTAATATTATTTTAATTTTATATTCACAGTATTTATGTAATATCCATATAATATCTACATAAAATACACACAACATATAAAGACAAATACATAACATACACATAACATCTATAACACCTATAAAAAATCTACCAAATATCTACATTATATCTATATAATGAAATTAATATTTTTTTAACTTTTTTATGTGTATAATATGTAAAATTTATTTAAAAATAATCTTAACGATTTTTATTTGTATATTTTTTTTTACTTTTGTGAGTGTTATTTATTTTTTATAATTAAAATTAAAATTTATCCTTAAGAAAAATTAATAAATTTTATATGCTGAAAAAATAATTTAAAATATTAGTTTTTATTAGACTATTTTTATTTAATAGTGAAGTTTGAAAAAAATAAAAATTGAAATAAAATATTAATTATAGTGAGATAAAGTATATTAAAAAAATTTTTATTTTAATGAGGAGTGAGGTATTTTTAAAAATTTGTTCAAATTTTTTTTCTAAAAGTGTAAATAAATTACATATTATAATCTATAATGATATATATATATATATATATATATAGATATTATCAATAATCATAGTATAACGATACAAGATACATTGGCATAGTTATATGTTCAAGGTGGGATTTTTTCAATTTTGTAAAGTTTCGTTGTTTTGAAGTTACAGAACCAAAACAACCAATTTTTATAGTGAAGATCAATTCATTTGTAAACCTTGAATTCCAATTCATAAAGGTTTTGTTTATTTTCATTTCATTTTATTTTATTTTTAGTTTTATTGTCACAGTACCAAAGCATCAAAATAACATGGCATGTACAAGATGTGATTTTTAATTTGTACTTTTTGTTAGTTACAGAATCAAAACCATTAGTTTTATTATATAATGAAGAAGGATTTGTTTATAAACCATAAATACTAGTTCGTAAAAACCAAAACCAAAACCAAATATAATTGATCCTGCATCAACAAACGGCCAAATCCAAGTAAAATTTTTACAATTATCAATTATGCATAAAATTCTAATAACAATAAAATCAATTAAATTCATCACAGAAATAAATATTGAAATGAATTGACAATCATAAGACTATAATTCTATTATTCTAATATGTTTGGATTCAATTAGCTTTGATACCAAATGTGAGAAATTCAATGTGGAAATTGACATATAGTGAGGCATCGTCCAAGCACCGTGTTTGCCCCGCCAAAGGGCCGAAATGCTCATTTTTGGGCTAAATTCCACACGAAAGTGCCAAGGTTACTCTGCCGCTTGTAAGCTATGTTGGGTTCAAGTAAAATGAGTTTTTAAGTCGCCACTTAAATTTATTTTTAAGAAAGAAAAAAAATTTAAGAAAAACCTAAAAAAAATTGACTCTAATTGTATCCCAAGGATAAAATCACTAACCTCGAACCAAAAGATGGATTCGGAAGCTAGGTTTTGGCTTAAGTTAAGTAAAAATGATTTAACCTTTGATTAAATAAAAACTTACTAAATATATTTCATGAAATGATAGTTATAATACAATGCGATAAAAGATACATCCATACATCCATCCATTCATAATAAAAGATATAGTACAAAAATTAAATTAAACTACATTTCAAAATGCCTAAAACAAGGGATCCCAACTTTAGCCTTATATATTCTAGGTTAAGTATACTTTCCCTAAAAGAAAGTAAGTAAATAAACATAACATGAACAAAAGACTAATAAGAGCTTAAGAAGTAAACAATGATGAGTTTTATGATTAAGCAAACTTAGTAGTTGGAGTGAAATTTCAAGTAGGCCTACATATCTCATTTGAATGAGAATTAAAGCCCATGCTGTTCTAACCATTTTGCAATGGTTGGAATTGACTTTAAAATTAGGGCTTTTTAGCCTAAACTAGGTTAGTCTAAGTCTAAGCTCAATTTTTAGGTTTTAACTCTTTAAAACCTAAGTCCAAGGTCTAAGTTTTAGGTTTAATTCGATAAACCTAAGTCTAAAGTTGATTTTAGATTTTAACTCTTAAAACCTAAGTTTATGTTGAAAAGTTTTAGGTTTAACTCGATAAACGTAAGACTAAGATTGATTTTAGGTTTTAATTCTTTAAAATTTAATTTTAAAGTTGAAAGTTTTAGGTTTAACTTCGATAAATATAAGTCTAAGATTGATTTTATGTTTTAACTCTCTAAAATCTAAGTCTAAAGTTGAAAGTTTTAGGTCTAACTCAATAAACCTAAGTCTAAAGTTGATTTTAGGTTTTAACTCTTTAAAACCTAAGTCTATATTGAGAAGTTTTAGGTTTAACTCGACAAACCTAAGCCTAAGATTGATTTTATATTTAAACTCTTTAAAACCTAAGTTCAATGTTCAAATTTTTAGATTTAACTCGATAAACCTAAGTCTAAAATTAATTTTAGGTTTTAACTCTTTAAAATCTAAGTCTATATTGAAAAAGTTTTAGGTTTAACTCGATAAACCTAAAGCTAAGATTGATTTTAGGTTTTAACTCTTTAAAACATAATTCTAAGATTCAGTTGGTTCAAGTTTTAAGTCCAATTTTAATCCTTTAAGGTTTTGGGTTCAAACTTAAAATATAATTTTAAAGTCTAATTTAAGGTCTATTGGATAGTCTATAAAAATTGAATTAAAAGCAGAAGTGATTAGGGTTTTACCTTCCTTGATGGTGGTGGCTTTAGCGTGTGACCGGGTCAAAATTCCACATTTGCTTAGGTAAAAAGTTGCTAAAGAAGTAACTAACTTAAAGCGGTTTAAAGAAAATAAGCCTTTGAGAGTGGATCAACCACCCAAATTTGCTAAAGAAGCAAATTTTAGGTAGTTTGTACTAAAGAAAATTACGGTTTTGGAAGGTTAAAATTTTTTTTTAAAAAAAATCCAAATTTGGAGGCTGCAACATGAAAATCAAGGTCCATAACAATTTTTGATTGCCTAGCAATAGTTTTTGGGCTAGCAGGCCCAACTGGGCCAGATCTTGGCTAGTTTCATGCAATTTTCTTTTGGAGGCTCATTTGGGACCGTATGATGTTCTATTTGAGTATTTTTACTGCATTGGAATCATGATGGATTAAATTTTAATATTATGGTGAAAATTCACACATATTTTTAATTTTATTGAATTCATCACATCTTAAGAAAATTATCAAATTATGGATACATACAATTTAAAGACGAAACAACCATTGTTGAATTAAAAAGTCCATTTGATTTAAATATTTAATTCTAGATACTCTTCTTCTCTCTGTATATCTGTTGTGCATAAAAATTTTAGAACTTTAATTGATGGAAGATACAAATTGACAAAAAGGATTTATGTGCTCTTTTATTGATAAGACAAGAGGGCCAAAAACCATTCAGTAAAAAACTAACGTGATGATAATTGTTCTTTGTTTTATTAAAGTTACCCACTCCATCAAAACATTTTTTCATTAAAAAATGGTTATCTATAATTTAATCGGTATTTTAATCGGCTATAAATATTATAAGTGGATAATTTAAAAATTAAAAAAAAATACTAGGTTAGTGGGTCATGAACTTAATTAACGTAGAATTAACCCAAGATTCTAGCTTTTTTCTTTTGTGTGGAGACTTTTGTGTTAGACTTTTTTCTTTTTGTATTTGTAATTGGAAACTTCTTTTTTTAGAGAAAATTATACTATATGTCACCTTTAATTTTTTAACATCATATAACTTTTATAAATTTTCGGTATATTAAATATATACCTGAAAGTGATACACTTTTTTTTTTGTATATTAATCATCTACAAAAAAAATCTACCAAATATCTGCACAATATCTACATACTGAAATTAATATTTTTAAAGTTTTTTATATGTAATATATGTAAAATTTATTTAAAAATAATTTTAATGATTTTTATTTATATATTTTATTTTTTTAATTTGGTGAATGCTATTTGTTTTTGTAATTAAAATTAAAATTTATCTTTTATAAAAATTAATAAATTTTATATGCTGAAAAAATAATTTAAAATATTAGTTTTTATTATTTTATTAGATATTTTTATTTAATGTTGTAGTTTGAAAAAGAAAATAAAAATTGAAGTAAAAATCTAATTGTAGTAAGAGAAAATGTATTTAAAAAAAAAACTCTTGTTTTAATGGCAAGTGAGATATTTTTAAAAATTTGCTTAAATTTTTTATAAAAATGTAAATAATTTTTTTGAAATAAAGATTATTTTTACGTAGTTTTATAAATATTTCTTTTTTTAATGTAAAATTCAAATATTATTTTATATATTTGGTCTTTTTATCTTAAACTCATGTGCAGATTCATGCGTGTTTGTATATTGCAACTAAACAAATGTTTCTATATTTACTAATCTAACAAGAAATATTTGAAAAATAAAACTCAAATTATTTGTCTTTGAAATAGATATTTTACTATTAAATATTTAAATTTTATTATTTTAAATATGAAATTGCAAAATAATTTTTTAATTATATTTTATGTTGTTCTGGATTTATTATCGTAACTTATTGTAATAATAAAATATTTCGAAACCAATAAGCAAGCTCTGTTGTAGTCTAGTTGGTTAGGATATTCCGAAAGACCCGGAGTCGGGGATTCCCGACAACGGAAGTTAATTTTAGCTTTTCAACTGCAATATTTACACACATCTGCATTTAATTTTATGCCGACACCTTAAAGGTTTATAATCATCACCATATTTTCAAAGACCATTCATTGAAATCCATCCAAACTGAGCCCAGACCTCATCAAGCTCATTTTGATCGAACCTGAAGAAGTTTTAGCATAACTCCCAGCCCTCCAAAATTACCATTGAAACTAGTAAAGGCTTCAAGAGAACACAAGTCAATAAAATGGGATCAACCTGTAATTATAAAATTTAACAATTTTGAAGTCCAACCCTCTCGACCCTGCTTCATCCTTTGAGAATCTGTATCCTCACTGCATTCCAGTTTTACTAAAATATTCTCAAACTGAAAGATTTGGCGTTTAATTATTATTATTATTTAAAAAAAAAAAAACCTCAGCTTTTAATAACAGTCCATAACTGCTTCAGAATAGGGCAGAACAATAAACATCAATCATTTATAAAGTTCTAATCTTTCTACAAAATGCACTTTTGCACACACATTTAACTTTCAGATTATTTTTGTTAGTCAATCGTGGCAATCAAAGCTCGTACTTTTACTCCCATTTTCCTTCTGGGTTTCCTTTCCTTCTCATCCTACGCTTTTAGACCTTCAAACTCAGGTACCCAATTGAAATCTTTCCTCCCTGACTTCCAATTTGTGAAAAACAAGTGAAAAAGCTTACATCTTTTGATCGTTCTCTCTTGCAGATGAAGCCCAAGTCCCATTATTCGCTTTCAGTTGGATAAATGATAGCAACACTTTCCAGGCTGGGGATACTGCTGCCATAAAAATGAATGTACTACGAGAATTTGATAATAAAAGGAAATGCTTCTCTTGATAAAAGTGCTTTTAATCCTATTCTTACTGTTAATGGGAAGATTGGGAATAGTTCTTTTGTATCTGGTGTTGTCTTGGATACTGCAGGGGATACCAGTACTTGGACAATTCTCTTCACTCCAATCAGAGTTGGGGTCTTTAATGTCTTCATTGAGGATGACTGTTTCAAAGTCTTTGATTCATCTCCCCATGTCAATGTCTTACCAGGTTTTGATTTGCATTTTTTGCTGTTAATTTCTGCTTTCCCTTATTTAGGTATTTCAAGCATAATTTGATTTGGTATTAGATGTTTTTCCTGTGTATAATCTGCATTTTATTTTATTAGATGTTTTTCCTGTGTATAATCTGCATTTTATTTTTAATTAGATAATGGAAGGTAATCCATTTGGGTCAGAAGATCATTAAGTTAATTTTATTTTTATTACATGCAAGTGTACATTTCTTCTTGTGAATGAAAGAAAGCAGTCCAATACTGTGCAGATTATGCAGAGTCAAGTAATGAAACATCAACTAACTTCTTCACCATGCAATCTTCCAACTTTGGACAACAGTAACAAAGCTAATAACAAGAAATATTTGATCAAATGAAGTCATTTCTAGTGCAGAGTTTTTCTCTCTATTGAGAGGAGGCCTTAAACTAGGCCTAAAGGCATATAATCAAACAATTTGTCTACTCATGTAAATTTTATTGGCTTTTCTTGTAGATAATGTAAATTCATTCAAGTTTTGCATATAATCAAGAATGGATTCATTGCCAAATATTTTGTTCATATTATTTCTTTCTATTCATTTCAATTTTGAACTATTTAAACTTGAAGAGCTGATACACTTTACAAAACTTGGAACAGAACAAGAGAAAAATAATTTCTTTTAAATATTTTATAGGCAAATGAGAATGGAAATCAATATAAATAGCAATAATTTACCATTGTGTTTATTAAATAAGCTACATTAAAGATGCAATCACAAAGCATATTTGGATAATCAGCATTATAAAGCTATAATCATTGCATATGAGCCTATATAGCATTTTCTTTTTTTGTGATTTCCATTCATTCAAATGAAATGTTATTTCATACAATCATCTTTGATCATTAAAACAACAACTGGGTTCAGAAAGATCAGCAGCCTTACTCCTTTCAGCGGTCCTGACCAGTCACCAATGCAGCCAATATCTGTCTTTATAACTGCACCAGAAACCAGCAAGATAGAACCAGACTTGCTAGCAAGCCAGATGTGTTGATCATACCAACATCCTGCAATCAGCACCCTGCAGTATTTAGCAACTATGGCCCAACCCATACACCAGCATCAGTAAGTTAGCATGCCCAGTTGCCCACCACACCCACCCATCCTATTTTGGTATACAGAAGCCACAACATCTCAACAAGACTGAGCCTTGCATGCCAGTATGGCTCAAATTAAAGAACTAAGGCAGTAGACGTAATTCAGCCAACAACACCAATTTGCCTTATAAATCCAGGTGCTCCAGCAGCTACTCTCAGCACTTCCATCTACTCATCATTGCATATACTCGACTTAGTATCAGTAATAACAAGTTGACTTATCATATATAACATAAAAATGCACAGAAATTTAACAAGTATCAGTGAGCATTTTTAACATAAACCATATTCTAACATATATATAAATATGCTTAATTAGTAGCAGTAGCATTTTCAAAATTACCCATTTCAAAACTCATTAATCACTGTTCACCATTTATAGATTCAAGTACAAAATAAATGCCCAAAACTCATTTCCCTAAATGAAAATCACATTCCATCATTGCAATTAGAATTTAACAAAATCCATCAACATTGAAACACAAAAATTATTACAGCACCAATTTATGAAATATTATGTATTATGTATGTATACATTACATCACAGCCTAAAACAAATCTATACAGTGGTGGAACCAGAAATTTACTGAGGATGGTCAAAATTTACATAGAATAAAAATTACAGATGAATTCACAATAAAATTAAATATTTCATATTACAGTGTCAGTAGTTCAAAAATTAATTTGTGCTATTAGATTGACTACGACTAAAAAACGATAATTGTATCTTACGACTCTGCATTTTTTGAAAACGTTGTATAAAAGCCTCATTTTCAATTTTTTAAAAAATATCTCTCTCCACATAACAAATCCAGCAGTCGGTCAAAAATTCATTTCCCATCTTATTGTGCAAATCCGTCTTGATAATGTTAATTGTTGAAAAAGCTCTTTCGACAGTAGCAGTTGCAACAGGTAAGACTAACGCTAACTTGATAAGTAGATATACCAAAGAAAACATAGTGTCATAACCTTTCTCAACCATTTTTTGAGCAAGCACTCCAATGTCATCTAGGTCAGAGAAAGCTATATTTCTTCTTACATCAGCAATGTAAGTCTCAAGTTGATCTTCAAGTACCATCCGATTGGAAGCCGTAAAATCATATGGATATAGTTCAGCAAAATGAAGTAATTTAGATAGCTGAAAGCTGGATAATGAGTTTATAGGAGAAAGACAAGCAATGCATGAAAGCAATTTCGTACTTGATTCTGTAAAGTGATTTTCCATTTTTTGAGCAATGAAATCGATAACCTGAAATTTGGATGAAATAATATTAGGTTATAGCATAATAAATAGTTAAATATATTATTAATTAATAAAATAGTACATGACAAAATATTTCTACTCAAAAGTGGCGGTAATAAGTAATTGGAGTACCAACACGCTTAGATCTTAGATAACCTGTATTATCTTCCATATTAGGCACTGCGATATCATGGTCTATATAAAAATCATTAACAACTTCCAATAATTTATTCCATCCATCCTCCCTGAAGCTTTGCAATGCTTGTTTAACAGTTGCAATTAAATGAATTGCATTAACAATATTTTGATCATTTCTTTGTAAGGCTTGAGATAGATCATTTGTCATTCCTAAAAGTTTTCTAATCAAGAAAGTAATGAAAATAAATTCATAACTTCCCATTTTATCAAGCAAGCCCACAACTGCCCCTCGATTTCTCAGATTAGAACCATCCTCAAAAATATTCTCAAGAACCTCTTTCACAGGAGACCACATAGAGAGAAGACGCACAATTATTTTATAATGAGAACCCCATTGCGTGTTACCAGGTCAAGCTAAATTTGTTTCTTGATGCAAGCCTCTTCCAGTTTGAATATCACCACTTTCTAGACGCTGAACTACTTCATCATGTTGTTTTTGACGGAGTGCATCCCTCCTTTTATATGAAACTCCAACAATGTTTGCAATCATTGCAACATAATAAAAAAAATTACTTACAAATCTATTGCTCCTTGTTGTTGCAACAAATACTAATTGAAGCTGATGAGCGAAACAATGAATGTACCTTGCCAAAGGATTTTCATTTAAAATGAGAGTTTTTAACCCGTTGAATTCACCTTGCATATTGGAAGCACCATCATAACCCTGACCTCTAACCCTGCTTATTGATAACCCATGTTTTGCAAAGAAATCATCAAGTGCACTTTTTAAAGACAAAGCAAACATATCACTCACATGTACTACTCCAATTAATCGCTCAACCACTTGTCCCAATTTATTAACATATCTCAATACCACAGTCATTTGCTCCTTTACTGAATTATCACGAGCCTCATCAATTAATAAGGAGTAGAAGTCATCTCCAATATCATTAACAATGGCTAGTGTCATCTCCAAAGCACATGTACTAACTATTTGCTTATGAATTAGTGGAGAAGTGAGTTGATTATTACCAAGAGCATTTGAGTTAACTACATTCCCAACATCAACATTGCGTTCGTTGTACCAACTAAGAAGTGAAAGAAAATTACCCCGATTTGTTGAATTCACTAACTCATCATGCCCGCGAAAAGCCAACCCTTGAATTAGAAGAAAACGAATACAATCAATAATAGCGGTCAAACGGGTGCGGTAAGTAATCTCAATCTAATGACTATGAGAAGACAAGAAATGAGACACACTTTGTCTCTGATTTTTAAAACCAACATATTGCATTCTAGCATAATTGTGTGGACTATTTGGACCCCAATATGTTCATTAAACCTTTCCATTACTTTTTTCCAATTGCGAAATTCAATATCTGTGAAGACATTATCCCCATGCTTGGAGCCTCTATTTGATCTAAAAAGATAACACCAAAAATAAAATGCCGCATCTTTACCAGTATTATATTTCAACCACTCATATTTAGAGAACCAGTGATCTCTAAAACTCATCATAATTTTTAAAAATTTTATTTGCGAAAAATTATGGCCAATTGGTTGACAAGGTCTTTTAATCACATATTGTCTCTTAACATCATCTCTAATCCCAACATCAAACTCATCAATGGATTTACGCAATGCGGGATCGCTAATAATATCATCTAAATTAAACTCTTGGCTCCCTTTTTTATTGCTAGTTTCTTCGCCAATTGCGTGACTACTTGATGTTGAAATTGGTTTGGGAATATTTGAGGATTCACCACATTCATTCTGCACTCTCTTTGTCTTGATTATAAATTTATCCATTTCTGTTTTAATTTATAATAAGTATATATTAAAAGAATAAATAAATAAATTTAATTTACTCAATAATATATAACAAAATCAAATAAATAAAAAAATTAACAATTATTAAATAAACTATAATAAAATCTAATTTCTAAAAAAAATCTCAAATTGCAATAATAAAATAAAAAAATCAATAATTGATAAATAAACTATATATAATTTTTAATAAATTTTATCCTATTATATATTTCTAAAACAAATCTCAAATTACATTAATTAAATCAAATAAAATAAAAATTAAATAATCAATAATTAATAAATAAACTATATATAATTTTTAATAAATTTTATCCTATTATATATTTCTAAAACAAGTCTCAAATTACATTAATTAAATCAAATAAAACCAAAATTAAATAATCAACAATTAATAAATAAAATATATATAATTTTTAATAAATTTTATCCTATTATATATTTCTAAAACAAATCTCAAATTACATTAATTAAATCAAATAAAATCAAAATTAAATAATCAATAATTAATAAATAAACTATATATAATTTTCAATTAATTTTATTCTATTATATATTTCTAAAAAAAAATCTCAAATTACAATATTAAAATCATATAAAACCAAAATTAAATAATCAACAATCAAATAAAACAAAAAAATCAAATTACAATAATAAATTTTAATTGATCTAATAATATTATATATTTCTAAAAAAAACTCTCAAATTACATAAATTAAATCAAATAAAAAATCAACAATTATTAAATAAACTATACATAATATTTAATAAATCTAATTAATAAACAAAATTTAAAAATAAAAATCAATACACATCAATCTAATTAAACAAAAACAAACACAAAACATATTACAACAATTAAACAATACACAAAATTAATATTATTAAACAAAATATTATAAAAAAAATTAGACAAAATAAAAAAATAGACAAAAATTAAACAATACCTTTGCTGCCTCCCTCCTGACAGATTTGCAGCAGCTCCGAGCGCTGGACGTTGGCGGTGGTCGGTGGGCCGGCGGTGGTGCGGCTGCCTGTTGCTGCTCCTACTGGTGAAATAGGTAGCTGGCTTGGCTTGGGGAGGGAAGGAGGTGAGGAAAGAAGGAGAGGGGAAGAGGAGAAAGGGGTTGCGTTTTAATGCAGCTCCTTTTGTATTTTTGAACCGGCCCAAGCGAAACAGCATCGTTTCGCTAGGCCGTTTTTTTTTTAATTTACCTCTAGCGAAACGGCGCCATTTTGCCAGGGGTATTTTATAAAAAAAAATTAGTCAATGGCAAAATGACGTCGTTTTACCAGGAACTAATTTATAAAAAAAATAAAATTATTTGCAGGGAGGGGTTCATCTACCCCTCGCTGCAGACGTCTGCAACTCAGCCCCCTTCAACGTGGGGCTGAGTTTTGCTCCACCTCCACGGCTCCACGCCTCCACTGGCATCTCTCCTTCTGGCCGTCGGTGGCGTGTGACCATATACGTCCCCATGGTCGTTTCGCCCGTAAATCTATAGATCTTGATATGTTGTATATCATTCCTTGAGCGTCATCCTTGGTAATATTGTCAAGTTCATGAGGAAACATAGCATGCCATAGAACAACATCACTTCCCTCAAGATCCATTCTTGAAAGACAATCAACAACTCTGTTTGTTTCTCGCCATGCATGGGATACCATAAACTTAGGCATGGGTTCAAAGAAAAAAGGTGAAATATATAAATTGATATTTGAAAATTATAAAACAATTTCTTTTTACCTTTCACTTTGATTTAAGTTGTTCAAAAAAGTTTGAAATTATATATGTAAAAAGAAGAAATATTTCAATTTTAGATACAGAAAAAAAAAACCCCCTATCATAAAAGCCTCCGCATTTAGATAAGCTCTAGTAATTATGTAACCATAAAAATTTTCATATTCTTGTTTTAGTCCAATTAATTGGGTTTAAAATACAACTCAAAAAAAGACTAAAAATATCCATATGATCAAATTTTACAAGTAATTTTTGTAAAAAAATAAAATAAAAAAATAAAAAAAATAAATTCTCGTGTAATTGTAGTTTATTGAGGATCTTGAATAAAAATAAAGGAAAAAGCCCAAATATAAGGGGAGAATTGTTCAACAACAAGTACTAATTGGAGTAAGATCATAGGCTTTAATAAGAAGATCAGGTGGAGATTTCTTGAAACCTCTACTACCAAAAATAAAGAAACCAAGAGTACGTCCAGCCATAGCAGCCAAGAAAATACCACCATTAAAAGACATAAGAGCCAACATTGCCAAATTGGATAAACTAACTCTTAAGTCATGCAATAAAGTCTGAATTAAACTGGCGACCAAGTTGGTGGATCCAGGCTTTATCATTTGGGAATGAGAAAGCCACTCAATGACAAAACACATTGCAAACACAAATACTAAAGATAAAATATACATCTTAGTGCTCTTTCCAGGCCACCCTGAAATTAGAATTTCAGCATTTTTACCCCAGTAAAATGTCATGTGCATCATCATCGTCTTCCCTTCTATGTTGTTGGTGATGTTGTTCAAGGCGGATGATTCTTCTTCCAGTACTGATATTGAAATTATTTTCAAAATTCAATTCAAACTTCAGTCTTAGGATAATTAGCTAAGATTGTGAGGTTAGAGACAAAGAAAATATTGAGTAGTTGTTATGGGAATCACCATTTGGCTTTGATTCTGTTATATAGATAAAGGTTGGTGAAAGGTTGTTGTTTTGGTATTGCTTCATGAATTTGATAGTACAAAAAATAGAATAGCAAGTACTGAATTCTGAGGTTATGTGTGAATTTAGTACATAACCACCACTTCACACAAAATTACTTTGCTATTGAACTTTATTATATTTTGACTTGGCTTTTTTTTCTTTTTTAGGTATATTATTTAAACTTTACCCAAATTCATGTGTGTGATTTAAAAATATTATATATAAATGTAATATAAATGAGATTAAAATTCTAGTTTATTCTCACATTTACTGTAAATTAAAAAACCTAAATCAGACTTGTATGTTAAAAATAAATTCAGATAAAACTAAACTACATTAAATTTTGAAGAGCTCTTTAAGGTTTATTTAGAAGAAGTAAGAAATACCAAGAAAGAAAACGGTTCAAGTTAAGTAATCTAACCCAACAAATTGAATACTAAGAAGAATTTAATATTAATAAATACATAAGTATACCCAAAATACTTTTAAATAAAAAATTACAATTATTTTTATTTCAGAAAAGAAGTGTATATATACATATATATATTGTGCTTCAAGATGATCATTTGGCTAAAGGATTTGTGTTTAGTAATTGAAAGATGATAATTTCTGTACTGCAAATTATTCTAGTATTACTTAGTCAAAGCATATCAATTCTTCTTTTTTTTTAAAGCTCGACCCCCGAAATACGGTTTTTATGGGCTTTCTCAATTGAGAGTAACAACAGGTGGCCAGCTGAGCTACCCCAGTTGGTTAAAAATTTTGCAATGGAAGAGTCAGCTGGTTAAAAAATTAATTGATATGGGTAGTATTAATGACTTTGTTGCTTGCTGTGATGATAATGGTCTGGTTGATGTTCCTTTTACTGGGAATAGCTTCACTTGGTCGGGAGTTAGAAGCAATGGAAGAGTCTGGAAACGTCTTGACCGCTTTATGGCTAATATTTCTTTCTTTGATAAATTTGAGCAGGTCATATGTACTCATATTAACAAGTCTTCTTCAGATCATGCCCCTTTATTTTTGAAGTGCTCGATTGAAGTTTCTTTGGCTCCTAAGGCATTCAAGTTCCAACATATGTGGCTTACGCATGAGTCATTTCTTCCGTTGGTGAGAGAACACTGGAGCTCTTCGTTTAACAAGGGGGGAATGAGTGGTTTATTTTACAAACTTAAAACTTTGCGAGCTGTGATTAGAGATTGGAATAAAAGCACATTTGGGGATGTTTTCTCAACTGTTTCTGAAGCCGAGGCAGCAGCAGATTTGGCGGAGCAAAACTATATTGCGGATCCTACTGATTCTCTTAGAACAGAATGGCAATGTAAGCAGGCTATCCTCAATCGTAAAATCCATCAGGAAGAGATCTTTTGGCGCCAAAAATCGCGCATTAGATGGCTGGTTGAAGGTGAATCAAACACCAAGTATTTTCACAATCATGTGAAAATGGCAAGGAAACTTCAACACATCTCTTGCATTAGAGATTCTTCAGGGAATGTTTTACAAGACCAATCTGCTATTGGTGAGGCGCTATGGAGTTTTTTGCTTCGTTATATTCTTCTGAACCAGTTCATCCTTCTCCGGACTTGCTTGCATTACTGCCTTCAGTGATTACTGACTTTGATAATGCTTTGCTGCTGAATATTCCCTCGGAAGATGAAATAAACTCGGCTATATGGCAGTTGGACCCAATAAGTGCGCCAGGACCAGACGGTTTTGATGGTAAGTTCTTCCGATCTTGTTGGGACTTTATGAAAGCTGATTTATGTAGTGCTGTCCAAGAGTTTTTCTTAGGTGTCCCCATGCCTAAGGCTTATGGAAGTGCAAGCATCGTGCTAATTCCGAAGGTTCAGAATCCTTCTGATTTTAGCCAATTCAGACCCATTTGCCTTGTTACGTTTATCAGCAAGGTATGCACGAGATTATTGGCTAACCGGATTATGCCTCTATCATCAAGAATTATTTCCAATGAACAAACAGGTTTTCTTAAAGGCCGATCAATACATGAACAAATTCTTCTTGCAAATGAATTGATACATGATTTGGATAAGAAAACAAAAGTTCACAATCTGGCTATTAAACTAGATATGGCAAAGGCTTTCGACAGAGTGAATTGGGATTTTCTGAGATCGGTCCTCCGCCAATTTGGCTTTTCTGCTCAGTTTGTTGATTTGATCATGAATAATCTTAGCTATACTCACTTATCAGTCATTGTTAATGGTATAAGCTATGGTTTCTTCAAGCCTCAATGAAGAGTAAAGCAGGGAGATCCCTTGTCGCCCCTTCTCTTTATTATTGCATCTAAGTGCTTTTCAAGAGGATTGAATTCTTTGATCATGAGGAGGAAAATTATGCCTTATAAACTCAGTCGTTATTGTCCGGTTATATCTCATTTGGGCTTTGCAGATGATTTGCTTGTTTTTATTGGCGGGGATGTTAGGAGTATCAAGGCTTTCAGAAATTTCTTAGATACCTATTAGGCCACTTCTGGTCAGTTAATTAATTTCAGCAAATGCTCTTTTTATTGCTCAGAAAAATGCCCTTTAGTTCGAGCTCGTAAGTATGCGAACTTTCTTGGAATTCAACGTAAGTGTCTTCCCTTCACTTATTTGGGGGCGCCAATCTATCAAGGGATAAGCAAGCTTTCTTATTGTCAAGATCTCATTCATAAGGTTGAATCCAAATTGCAAGGTTGGTCCAAGAAATTTCTGTCTTCTGGAAGCAGGCTACTTTTTATTAAACATGTCTTGAATTCCATTCCGATTCACACCATGGGTGCTATGCTCCCCCCAAAATCTGTCATTGCTATCCTTGAAGCTCGATTTAATTCTTTCTTTTGGGGTACTGAATCTTCATCCCGGAAACACCATTGGGCAAGATACGAGAAGCTTTGCTTTCCAACAAATGAAAATGGGCTTGGGTTGCGATCTCTGTCCTCCCTTCAGTCGGCCTATACTATCAAACTGCTTTGGATGTATTTGGGTAAAAACTCTACATGGGCATCTTACATGTATGAGAAGTATAACAGAAAAGAAGAGTGGAAATATTCTCCAACGGATTTGTGTACTTGGAGGCGAATCTGCCATGCCTTCAATGCTTACTCCGATCTCTTCAACATGGATGACTCTCTGGTTTCTTGGAAGCTCAATGTCACGGGCACTTTTACCCTATCATCTGCATATGAAGTTACTAGACCTCATCGCTCCTCCTCATATTCATCTAGAATGCTTTGGGATAATGTGATACCTCTAAAGTACTCTATTTTTTCATGGAGGTTGTTGAATGATATGTTGCCTCTTCCTCATAGTCTTCAAAAGTTTGGCATAAGTCTTGCTTCCCATTGCCCCTTTTGTTTCAACGAACAAGCTTCTATCAATCACATTTTCTACTTGTGTCCCATCATCCATAAGCTGTGGGTCCTTTTTGGATCTTATCTTATAGAAGATATAGGGAGGAAAAGAACTCTTCATCTTGAATTAATGACCTGGTGGCTCTCATCCTCTGGATCTTCAACCATTGGTCGTCTTAAGAGGTTCTTATCGCAGTGTATTGTTTTTTCCATTTGGAGGTCCTACTGTCAATGCATTTAGGGAGAAGGAAAGTTCTATTTCCCTAATTTATACGCATTTGCCACTGCTGATATTCTTAATTGGGGTATTGGCTTCTCTAAAGCTGGATTTGCTAAACCTGTGCCTTGCTTCAAAGAATTTTTACCTGTCCATTTTGGTAGCAGCAACCTCAAGCCGACGATTGTTCGCTGGCTCAAACCTCCAACAGGTTTTCTCAAGCTCAATGTGGATGCTACCTTCACAAATCACCTTTCTGCTGAAGGAGCAGTAATCAGAAGCTGTTCGGGCCAATTTGTTCAAGGTATAGCCTTTGTCTTCAACGCCTCTGATGCATTTCAAGCGGAACTGCAAGCTCTTCATACTGGTCTCCAATGGAGTATTTCTTCTGGCTTTCGACCATTGGTTGTAGAGACTGATTCAAAAATGCTGGTTGAACTCCTTAACTCTTCTCAGTTCCTTCACCCTTCAACGCTTGCAAGCAAAGCTCAAAGTCTTATATCCTCCAATGACTTTCGGCCTCCACCATGTATTTAGGGAGGGGAACCAATCTGCCCATTTCTTTGCTCTTTATAGTCGCCTCCACAAAGCGAATTGCATTTTCTCTAGTTTTGAGTCACTTCCTTGCTTTCTGAAACAGATTATTATTTCGGATTGTATGGCTCCTTACATTCGCTATCATTAATAATACATAAAAAATATTTTGAATTAAAAAAAAAAAGCATATCAATTCATCAATATGTTTTAAGCATTTTCTTTAATCAATCGTCAAGATATAAGAATCTGTTTTTATATGGGTGGAAATTCCTATTATAATGATGTATAAAGAGTTTTTTTTTTTAAATTAAACTATACTTGAATAATTTTTATTATTGTAAGATCTCAAATTTGAATTTCAAGTGATTATATTAAAAAAAATATTTAAAGAAATCAACCATATTACATCTTAAGAGTGTCCAAACATGGCTGATGGCTCTGTATATTAAAGAAATCAGTATAATTATCATTAATCAATATGCACACAAATTATTATCATTAACCAACCAAAAACAGAGTAATGGAAACCAAAACCTTAGAGAAAATAAACCCTTAATTAATTAGTCTGTATGCGTTAAACTAGTTGCTCAATAGTGGAGTATCCGATTCTCTTCTAAGAATTTCCTATGTACCAAAAAAAAAAAAACTGTATTTGCTGCTATACACTCTGTATCAGATGAATAGACACAAAATTGCTCCATAAACTCTGTTATTTCTTTGAAATCCAACTGCGTAACTAATTAAATAGCCAAGAAATAGAATTTTCATTCTATTGTACTGGAAAATAGCTATTAGAGTCAACGGTTGATGCGATTCTTTCTGCAATGAAAGAAGGAAAGCAACAATCTTGAGGCAACCAAGAAAAGGCACTGCAAATCCATGGAGATTCAAGAACTAACAAGAAAATATATAAACACAAAGTTGTAAGGATTGCAAAAGAAAGATACATCTCCTCTGTAAAAGTACCTGACACCACCATTTCCATCTTGATTGAGAGAGAAGAAAGAAAAAAAAAGATAGAATAAGATTTTGAATTTTGGATGAGAGAAAAATAGAAGAAGTGATTGTTATTTGTAGGGAGAAATATGGGCAGTGAAGTTCAATGAATTTAATACATATAATTATTAATCGGTTAAAGAAGTTGCAGAAAGAATCTGATGGAAAGAGCTGCAAGTTGAAAGAGTTGTAAATTCATGTACAGTGCATACGATAACAAGCACGTGGTTTGTTTTATACAGTTCATCGAACCTGGGCCGTGTACATGATTTTATATGGTATGCTCATGTGCATGTTGGCTATGAATTTTCAACCGTTGGCTATGAATAATTTATAAAAGTAATAAATTTAAAAAAAAATTATAAACACATAATTTACAATGATAAACTTGTTATAAATTCATTGTAAACTAATAAAAATATATTATTTTAGTAAATATTTTATAAATTTTAATGTTTTATAAATAATTTATAAAAGTAATATATTTAAAAAAAAATTAAATTTTTTTTATTTTTGTCAAGGGCTCATTTTTTTAATGCTTTTTACTCTCTTGATTTATTTTAATTGACTTTTTAAAAAATTTCACTCATATTTAAAAAAAATAAATAAAATTATTAATTTATTCTTAATTAATAGTTTTTTTTCAACATTAATACTCTATTATCATTAATAATTACATTAAATATAAGAATAAATTAATAAATTATATTAAAATTATATTTTAATATTGTAGAACACTAAATATTTTAAAATAAAATTAAAATTTTAAAACATCATTTAAAATAATACAGAGGTAATGTTAATTACTTTTCTTATTTTAGTATAGATAATACTCCCTCAATCATATAAATATTATTTATTATTCTATTTTAGAATGTCTCAAAATAATTATCCATTTTTATCTATAAAATATATTTAAAGTTTTTTTATTTTTTAATAAATTTACATATTAAATAAAAAATTAATAATGATGTATACTATTTTTAGGACATTTTTAAAAATAATTTATTATATGAATAAGTGTAAAAATAAAAAATAAATTAATTATAAATATATTAATTTTATTTTCTTAAAATCAATAATAATAATTTATCATGTTTCCACATATCCAGTAGGCCAGTATTCATAATAGGAGAAATTTATAGAATTTTTTATAAAATTTCACAAAAAAATTTTAAAAAATATTATATTTATTATATTTTCGAATTATTTTAAAATTTATTAAAATTTATAATTAATTTACAAATTTATCTTATTCGTATAACTTATTATAAATTTATTATGCATATAATATTTTTTTTATAAATTTATTATATATTTTTATAAAATGATAAAAAAAAAAGAGATAAAAATGCATAAAGTTGAAAAATCTGATGAGAATTATGATTTTTCCAAATTTATATTGTCTAGGACCAAAAAGTTTTAACATTTATATTTCTATTCAGCTATATAAAACAGAATTTGCTTTTTCATTTATTAACTAAAGTTAATTTGTTAGATACGTAAATGTTTATATTCAATTCGATATAAAATAAACTTACTAACATAAAAAAAAAATAATCTATACTATCATTTTATCATGAAAAAAAAAAAAACATAATGGAAATAATCCAATCCAAACTTAGATATGAGGACAATCTCAATTTGGTCAAGTGGCAAGGTGGCTCAAGTGAACTTTATTGATTAACATGTTAATAATTTGGTTCAATTTTGACTAATACAGTAATTAAAACATGTTGTGATTGGCTAAGTTTTCACTAAAAATTATCTTTAGCTAATGGGTATTTTCGTGGTTGAGAATTTTTTTTTTTTAAAAAGTGGTTTTTAGTGAATTTTATCAATAAATTAATAAATTATATTATATGTCACTTCTTAATTTTTTTCAAAATACCTCTTATTTTTAATATATTTTTGTATATGTAAAACCTGTAAAAGTAAGATATAATTTTGATATGGTATTTTTATACCCCTAAAATAGGATAACTTAAAAACTAAAAAATAAATGTTTTTGAAACGAAAAAGGATCATTTTCAATTATTTTGTTTTTCAAAAAAAATCTAATAAATTGGCCAGCATTTTCTAGGATGAATTCCCATGTGCTTAGAGATATGGACTTGATAAAATTTAATTAAATCAAAATATATGTGATTAACCATATACATGTATATAAATATAATTATAATTAAATCTAAGAACACAAAATAATTCTTTATGTAGAAAACAATAAGAAATAAGAGCAAAGATTAGCGGAAGCGTAACTTTATTCATAAGAGAATTAATTTTCTAGAATTTGATATTTCTGAATTATGATTTGTTGTCTTATATTATTTGCTCCGAATATGGGGTAAGCAAACTAGCAACTCTAATCTAACTCATGAATTACAATCCTCATAATATCATTATATACTAAGTCAATTAGGTTTTTCATAAAATCCTAACCACTAGTATTAGGCTTCTACACATATATGGCCCATACGAAATTAAATATTTTTAGAGTCCAAAAAATAGATCATTTTTTTTAGCTTTATTAAATTAAATAACCTATAATATAATTATATTAATATGTAAACTCAAATTAAGATTAAAACATCTAACAATCTTCCACTTGTGTTACATATTATATCTTAATAATAATATTATACTTTATGCACGTAAAATTAGCTATCATATCTTAAAATATTCCCTTGGGTATAATCTGGTTCATCTACTATATTGATACAGAACCAAAGAGGCCTTTATTACATTAATTCATAACTCGACCCATCAATGATCATGATACCAATATATTCAATGACATAGATCAAGTATGGATGTGTAGCATGAAAATTACATGTAATGCGAACTAACACGCCTATTTTCAACTAGTCCTACCTTATTGAGATCAACTTTAACTTAATGATATAGAGTGTAATGAACTAAATATTTTATTTCTATAGAAAATAATGTTCATACAAATAGAATAATATATCCAAACAAAATAGAGCATCTCAAAATGAAATCATATACAAACTCTCACTAAACCTAAATATACTAAACTAATGTAACACTAATGTGAGTAGTGTGCTCATGAAATACTTTCAGTGTTACTCCTTTAGTGAGTGGATCTGCAATCTTGAAATTTGTCCCAATATGCTCTATGGATATCTATTTACTCTACACTCTTTCACAACCAGAAACTTTATGTTGATGCATTTATATCGAGAATAGCTCTTGTTATTATTGGATAACAGGACTGCTGAGTCATTGTCACAATATAACTTCAATGGCCTATTAATACCACTCATAATATAACCTACTGACAAAATTTTACAGCCATAATCCATGGTTTGACACCTCATAACATGCTACAAATTTTGCTACTATAGTAGAGGTATATATAAGTGTTTATTTAACACTTTTCTAAGAAATAGCTCCGCCAGCTAATTCATAGATATAGCCCAAAGTGAATCTTTTGTTATCTTGGCATCCAACATAGTCAAAATCAGAATACCCTATGATCTGCAAGTGATCTGACATCTTGTATGTGAGTATGTAATCCTTTGTTCTCTATAAGTACCTCAAAACCCTTGTTGCTGCCTTGGATGAGTGTCCAAACTACTAAAATTAAATTCTTATTCTTTAAACTAAATAAATTGTAGTAGTGATGAATATGGTTAAATTCATGAAGAATTGAAATTAAATTTCTTTTTGAAACCAAGAAGAAAACTAAAATAAAAATAAAATAAGGGGGTTTTGAACAATACAATTAAAATTAAACTTAAAACTGAAAAATTGAAATTCTAAAATTAAATTACAGCAAATAAAATAAAGAAAACACAAATCAAAATAAATTCAGTTGAAGAGATCATTTTAGTTTAATTCTTAAATTGATCATAGACACAAAGATCGTTCTTTTTTATTCTTCAATAAACATATTCTAGTATTGAACAAGCTCTCAATAGCAATCTTTTCTTAGATTTTAAATTAATTAAAAAATATTCTCTAACTAATTCTTGTCAATAACATATCCTATAGGAACGTCCTTAGAATTTAATTATTGACAGTCTTAAAAACTAAAAGGACCTTATTCTAACCAATAACAACTTCGACATTTATTTAATTAGATTATATAATATCTTAGGATACTCCTAATCGTTACCTAAATCAAAGCATAAAAAATAATCACAGATTTAAGTACTTTGAATAGTGTTATATTATTCAACTAATTAAGCAATGTGATATATCAATTAATTAGCAAAACAATAATTAAATTAAATAATATAGAATCATATAAATATTGAATATTAAAGAAGAGGAGTTAAGTTGTTTAGATCTCATAATTTGCAAATATGAACTTCAATTATCCTTCAACCAAGATGGATTTAGTTGCTCATAGTTTAAAGAATAGAAAAGCTCAATGTTTTGTAAATTCCTAGCAGCCAAAACACGTTCAAAAGATCTCTTGGGTTGCTGGAACCTCTAGCATATATATCCTTGTCTCTAAAAGACTTTCTAAATTAAGTCTAACTAGGAAAACTTAAAAATAAGATTAAAAATAACAATAATAAAATAACAATAGCCTTCCAAATCAAATTTTTAACTAAGAGAGGATTATAAAGTTAGATTTATCCTTCAAAATCTTGCCAAAATTGTATCTCCAATGACTAAATAGGTAAGTGCCAACTGTTAAGTTTATCTTTATCTTTATTCAAGGCTCATGCCTAAGGCTTCTGTTTATATATTCTTGGAAATTTCCAGATTTTAGCTCAGCTTCCCCATTTGACTCTGAATCTTCCTTGAACCATTTTTTCCTGCAAAATAATAAAAAATCAGTAGAAAGATTTAATAGCAAGCCCAAATTACTTCCAAAATATAGACGATATTCACATGCTATCAGCATTCTAGTGATCTATTCTAGAATTACTCAAATATCTGCCTAGCATGCCAACAATGAATACAATATCTAAACAAGTGCAAACTTGAGAATATATCAGACTCCCTATAGCTAAAGCATAAGGAATCTTCTACATTTACTTCACCTCAAAGGTCATTCTTTGGGCATTGACTAAGACTGAACTTGTATTCTTTAGAGACTGGAGTATCTACTGTTTACAGTTTTGTATATTAAACCTCTTGAGCACTTTTTATATATAGTACTTTTGTGATAATCCGAGAATACCTCAAGAAGAATCTCGACGTATCTGAATTTCTAATACAAAAGAAGCTTTCATATCAAGTTTACTTGAAAGAAATTCTTTGGTTTCATGCAACATTTCTTTATTATGGTTGCAAGAAGTATGCCATTAACACACAAAATTAGAAAAATGAACTTACTCCCATTTAAACTTGTGGTACACAGTATTTTCAACAATATTTGTCTCAAAACCAAATGATACAACTACTTGATGAAATTTGAAGTACCACTGAAGAAAAGCTTAATTGAGTCCATAAATAGATTTTTTTTTAATTTGCAAACCATATGCTTTAGGTCTCCCGACACAAAGCTTTAATGTTGCATCATATAAATGGTTTCATCAATGTCTCTATTGAGAAATGCAGTCTTAACATCCATTTGATGTAACTTGAAGATCAAAATGTGCAACAAGAGCCATGATTTTTCTAAAAGAGTCTTTTGAAAAAAATGGAGAGAGTGTCTCTTTATAGTCAATCCCTTCCCTTTGAGTAAAGCTTTTAGCTACAAGACGTGCCTTGTACCTCTCCACATTACTTTTTGAATCCCTTTTGGTCTTAAATATCCATTTGCAACTAATGGGTTTCTTTCCTTCAGGTAATGGGACAAGGTCCCAAACTTGGTTGTCTTACATTGACTTATACTCCTCATTCATTGCCTCAATCCACTTTTGAGAGTTAGAATCCTGGATGACTTAATGAAAATTGATTGGATCATCTCCCACCAATCCTTCAGTGTCTTTATGTTATTGGAGGAATATTATGTAATCGTCTGAAATGGCATTTCTCCTTTCTCTATTGGATTTCCTTAGTGGCATAGGCTCTTGAAGTTGTTGAGTTTGTTCTTGAGGAATAACTTCCTCAGCCTAAATAGGAAGTTGGTCAACATTGTCTTGTATTGGTTCCAAATATGCTTCTTGAGTAATGACCGTTATAGAAATATCACTACAAGAAAAACTGAATCAGACAATGGTTAAGGAAAAAACCATTGTCTGAAAAAAACAGACAACGGTTTTTTTCCCCAAAAAAGCGTTGTCTGATTAATTTTTAGACAACTGTTTTTTATTTTTTTTTAAGCGTTGTCTATTAGCTGTCATTTTGGTCACACCAGATAACGGTTTTTTAGGGATCGTTGTGTAATATATATTTAGACAACTGTTTTTCTGGTCATACAAAACCATTGTCTGATAAGATGTTTCAGACAACGGTTTTTTCAAAAGTGTTGTATAATTCAGCGTTTCAGACAACGGTTAAAAAAAACCGTTGTCTGAATCAAGCATACAGACAACGGGTTTTAGGGACCGTTGTGTAATATATGTTCAGACAAGTGTTTTTTTGGTAAAAAAAAAACCGTTGTCTGATAAGATGTTTCAGACAACGGTTATTTAAAAAGTTGTCTGATTAACTGTTCAGAATATTGTATAATATATGTTCAGACAACGGTTTTTCATAAGAAACCGTTGTCTGATTAACTGAGTGTTAAAAAAATTGCCTTAAATGAAAGTAATCCCTATACACAAATCAAACCAAAAACACAAATCAAATGAAATCCTCCATTGACAAGTGTTAAACCAAATCCACCAGCAATGTGTCAGAGCAAAAACCACATGATTCAATAAATTATATAACCAAATCTTTGAACAAAGTGTCAAATAAAGATACAAATCGAATGATAGGTACAAATGAAACTTTCAACAAATTTAAATAAGAAACACAAAACTTTCAACAAAGCGTCCAACCAATCTTTCATTAAATTGTGAATGATATAAACAAAACATTCTACAGGCAGCAGGGAGTTGTGACAGGCATTAAGGATGTTGGACCTGCAAGTATAAACGATGGAAAAATTAATGGCAGGACATAATTTCAAAATAGAACTTAAAACAAATGAAATTATTACCATCATGACAGCTGAATCAATTCTTCTTCCTCCCACATGTAACTACTGTTTTCTTCATCGAGTTCATCAACATATGGGAATGTTGGCAAATGTAGCTCATTCTCAAGTTCTATTTCTACAGATCCCTCATTTTCATCATCACTTTCATTATAGTACTTGTCAGGTAGTTTTAAGACAACTGACCATAATTTTTCAAGAGGGTTATCTATGTAACAAACTTGCTTGACATGTTTTCCTAACACAAAAGGATCGTTTAGAAAACCTAATTTGTTCAAATTAACCAATGTATATCCCAAGTCATCTACTTTAACCCCTTTGTTCATATCTACCAATTACAACGAAAGATAGGAACCCTAAAGTGGTTATAGTCCAACTCCCAAATACTTGTAATAACTCCATAAAATGTATGTGAAGTATGCTCGATGTTTTTATCCTTACCCTTCACAAGCATTGTATCGGCATCTACACAAACACCGCTACACTGAACTTGCCGCGTATCATCACGTTCTTTGATGCTGTAGGTAACACCGTTGATTCTATAGCCACTGAATGTAGCTACATCCTTGTTAGGCCCTGCTGCAATCCACATTATATCCTTAGTTACTGTATTCTTCTCATCAAGTAATTCTGATGCAATCTGTCCAAAAAATTAAATTGGCCATAAGTATGATATAGCCTTTGAGAGAAGATAAATATTGTAGTATTTCAAAAGAATTCACAAGTACAGGGCATTCATTATTTTTCAGTAAAATATATAAAGAAACAGGCCTATTTTTGCTGCAAATTACAGCAAAATACTTGGGCTATAAGATTTTACCTTTTTATGAAACCACTTAGGGAATGTTTCATTTTGCATGTTCTTTAGCCACTCTTCATCATTTTCATGTTGTAGATATCTTGTCATCAAAGAAGCCATATGTTCACTGCAAGTAAAATCAACTTTATTAATTTTTGAAACAAAATGCATAAAATAAGGAAATAACAAAAACAAATTGAAGTAACTTACTCAAAATATGGGCGAACGTCATTACAATTTTGGAGAAGACACAAATGTGCTAGGTGCAAGTCCTTCTTACTTGGCGTTATCACTGTTGCACCAGATAAGGGTCTGTATTTTGCGTCGTTCTTATCCCTACTATTTTTCGGCAATCCAATAGTTGCTTCTTCAAAGTTGACCAAACACTCAACGGCCTCTTCTGCAACATAGACCTCAGCAATGCACCCTTTCGGACGAGCCCGATTCCGTACATAACTCTTGAAAGTCTTCATATATCTTTCGAAAAGGTACATCCAGCGAATGAAGATTGGCCCACAGAGCTCAACCTCTCTCACAAGATGAATTGAGAGATGGATCATTATATCAAAGAAGGAAGGGCGGAAGTACTTTTCTAGCAAGCATATGGTCTCCACCAACTGAGCTTGCATTTTTTCTAGTTTATCCACCTCGATGACTTTACTGCAAATTGCCTTGAAGAAGAGACAAAACCTAATAATAGTGCACCTAACCTATTTTTGTAGTACTGACCGAATTGCGATGGGAAGTAAGTGATGCAACATTGTATGGCAGTCATGAGATTTCATTCCAACAAGTCGCAGATTTTCCATTGATACTAGACCCTTAATGTTTGAACAAAAACCATCAGGTAACTTCATGCCAACCAAGGATGAGTAGACAATATTCTTTTCTTTATACAATAAATTCCAAGATGCCATCGGCAACTTCTCTTTTTTTCTGGGAGTTTTTGGCCTCAGCTCCGTTCTTATTCCCATTTCAGCCATATCAAGACGGACATACTCCTTATCTTTTGACTTTCCTGGTATATTTAGCAAACCTACATCAGACAACGGTTTTTATCTTTTGACTCCTTATTCCTTATCCATTGTAAAGTGTTGTCTTATATGTATAATGTACAGTTTAACAGACAATGATGGTGAAATGAAAATGAACATTGAAACTATTGTCTAATATTCAGTGTGCCACATTAATTAACCGTTGTATTTAGCGTCCTTCTACAACGGTTTTAGATTAATTAACCATTGTCTGAAAAATTAAAAAGCGTTGTGTAAACCTTCATTAGATAACGGTATTTAATAAGAAAGCATTGTGTAAACCTTCATCAAACAACGGTTTTTAATAAGAAAGCGTTGTGTAAACCTTAATCAGACAATGGTTTTTAATAAGAAAGCATTGTATAAACCTTAATCAGACATCGCCTCAATAGACAACGGTTTTTGTCTTCATCAGACAACGGTCAAAAAGCGTTGTCTAAACCTTCATCAGACAACGGTTAAAAACCGTTGTGGAAACCATCTTCAGACAACGGTTAAAAACCGTTGTTTGAAATGCTATCAGACATCGCCTCAATAGACAACGATTTTTGTCTTCATCAGACAACGGTCAAAAAGCATTGTCTAAACCTTCATCAGACAATGGTTAAAAACCGTTGTCTGAAAATTTAGAAACCGTTGTCTGACAATTTAGACAATTTAGAAACCATTGTGGAAACCATCAGACAACGGTTAAAAACCGTTGTCTGAAAAATTAGAAACCGTTGTCTGAACCATCATCAGACAAAGGTCAAAAATCGTTGTCTAATAAAATTAAAAACCGTTGTGCAAACCTACATCAGTCAACGGTTTTAAAACCATTGTCTGAAATGCTATCAGACATCGCTTCAATAGACAACGGTTTTTGTCTTCATCAGACAACGGCCAGAAAGCATTATCCGATTCAGTTTTCCTTGTAGTGCATGAACACTATCAGAAGTAGTAGTGGGAATCAAAATTGAGTATTCCTGAGTTGATTCCTCTTTAAAGATGATGTACCTAACCTTATTTCTCTCCCCAAACTCAATATCCTCAACGAATGTTGTAATTCCCATCTTAAAAATTGACCTTCTAATGGTATGATAAAGTTTATAGCCCTAGATCGCTCTAAGTAACCAATAAAGTAGCTATTAACTATTTTGGCGTCTAATTTCCTTTCATTGGGTCTATAAGACCTAGCCTCAGCTAGACACCGCTAAATATGAAAGTGCTTTAAACTAGGCTTTCGCCATGTCTGAAGGTCATAAGGCATTTTGCCAGCTGCTTTAGTTAGTACTTTTTTAATGGATGTAAGCTGTTGTCTTTAGTGCTTCTCCCCATAGTGACTCAGGTAAGATATAATGACTAATCATACTCTTTATCTGGTAAGCTCATAAGAGTCATGTTTCGTCTTTCAGCTAAACCATTCATGCTAGGTGAACTGGGCATTATGCACTGTGGGACAACTCCATACTCCTTTAGGAAGCTAGCATAAGGTTTTGGACGTTATTCTCCTGAACCATCATATCTGCCATAATACTCATCACCACGGTTAAATATGATGATTTTAATGTTCTTTCCAAGTTAGTTTTCAACCTCAGCTTTGAAAGCTTTAAATACGACAAAGACTCTGATTTCTCATAAATGAGATATAGATACCCATAATTTGCGTAATTATCTATGAATGATATAAAGTATCTTTGACCTTTCCAAGAAGTTGTAGGTTATGGCCCATAAATATCTATATGTATTAATTCTAAGACTTTTGTAGACCTATTAGCACCTAATATCTTTTGTTTGTTCTATTTTGCACAAGCATCTAAATCTGAATAATCAAATGTATCCAATATTACATCTAACACAAGTTGTTCAATTCTAGATTTAGAAATATGACCCAAACACTTATGTCATAGTCTAGCTGAGTTATCCCGATTTGGCTTTCTTTTAGTATCTCTTATTTTCACATGCAAGGTTTCATTATATGAAGCAATACTGTCAAGCATATATAGGTTATCATAAGTACTCAATGAACCATTACCAACAATATTTGAATTTAAAGAAAGACAAAAATGATTGTTTCTAAAAGAATAAGAATATCCAAATTTGTCCAATACAGAAATAGAAACCAAAATTTGCCTAAAAGACGGTTCTTTCAAATCCAAATAGAAACCAATCCTTAATAATAACCTAAAATGGCCTATTGCCTCTACTTCTATCAATTTGTCATCTCCCACATAGATGTATCTTTCACTATCACTTGGCCTTCGATAGCTTAGGCATCCCAACATTGAAACACTTATGTGAGTAGTAGCACCAAAATCTATCCACCAAGTATTTTTAGGTACTGAAAATAAATTAACTTCAAAATAGACCAAAGTAAAGAACAAACCCTTTTTAGCACACCAAGCATGATATTTGGTACATTCTTTCTTCTGATGTCCAACCTTTCCACAAAAGAAGCATTTATCTTCCTTAGCCTTCTTCTAGATTGGACTCTTAGCAACTTCTTTATCCTTCTTTCTTTTCTTGCCCTTATTTATTGAAGTACTAGCTAGATGAGCACTCTAAGATTTCTCCAACTTCATTCTTTCTTCTTCTTGTACACTGTGTGCATTGAGCTCATTAAGAGTCCATTTCTGCATTTGGCAATTGTAATTGACCTTAAATTCCCTAAACTGTGGAGGAAGAGAATTCAAGACCAACTACACAATCAACTAATATGGTAAATCCAGCTTAAGTGTCTTTAGTCTTTTAGAGATATTAGACATGCTCACAAGTATTCGCTGATATTTTCATTGCCATTATACCTCATGAAAGTCAATTCGCCAAAAGCGTCCTTATTTTCACCTTATTATTTTTCTCATAGATTTTCTCATTCTCGGCAAAGAAATCATTATCTTTAGTAATCTCATCAGAGATAGCACCTCAAAAGTCATCCAGAATGTCACGCTTGATGATTATTAGACTTAGGCGATTTGAGCGTTCCCACCTCTTGAAGTTCCATTTTGCCTTAGTAAAATTTTCAACTGTAAGAGAGGAAAGCCACTCTTCCCTTAATGCTAGGTCTAGATTTATGAGGCCCAATAAGTACTGAAATACTACTTGTATTGAGCGGTATATTTGCAGACATATTAACTATACAAAGAATAAAATAATAAATAACATGCTCACATCATAATTCAAAATAACCTCTAAAATTTTAAATAATTATGGAATGCATCTCAAGATACCTAGCACAACAATAATATCAAGTCTTTAGACAGTAATATTAACTTGTAAATAGTACCCTCGGTGTAATGATCAAATATTGATAATAAATCCAGTCAAATAATAAGCCTATCTTTGGATCGACTTTTATTCATATGGAAACCTTATAATTGTCACATATTTATCACCATAAATATGGATGTAATTTGGCCAAATATCATCCTTCCTTTAGGCTAGTTAATATTCGTATGAATTAACACACATATAAACATTATAACATTTTCAATAAGGTAATCTATACAAGAGAGGTCACTTTGAAGACTTATTGTTTCAACTAGTTTTGTCAAATGTTTGACAAATTTTAGTTATATATATATGCATCCAAAAATTATTTAAAAATTTAGAGTCAATATAACCTTAACTAATTTAAAATAATTTAAATTAGATCATAATAATTAATACAATTATTATTGTAGATTAAAAGAAAAATAACTTTAATGGCCAAAAATAGTCTAATATAAAAATAGATTAACTAAAAATTAGCACTTTATTATGGTAATATTGTAATTTTGCTATAGTAATTCATCGATGGTAAAATTGTAATTTTATTATAAAAAATTCTAAAACACTAAATTAAACACCAAAAAATTACAATTTTGCCATTTATCCAAGTTTACAATTTTTTCCATTATACAAAAACACAATGCCATCAATCATCATCATACTTATGTTGCGTTTTACAGTAAGCATGGCTAGCTTATTTGTTTATTATTTAATAACTTGTTGCATAGTGCAACACTGTTACCTAAAGGCCAAAGTTATTGTTTAATAAATTGGCCAGATACCTTATGGCAGCACAACACTAAAAAATAGTGCAGGATTGAACAAAATTTATAGTAGCAGTATATTTTTTTTATTCCTTAATCCACAATCGGTAACCCAAATTCACAATAAACAAAATCGATAGTTCAATTAATTAAACATCTCGGCATAATCAATTCATTAAACTCAAAATCAATAACTCAATCAATACAAGCCCTTTGAATTCTAATTTCAATCATAAATTTCTCAAAGTGTCTATAATAGAGTAGCTTTAATATTACTTGATAGAATTTAATTAATCCAAAGTACATGCGATTAACTATATACACGTATATAAGTATAATTATAATTAAATTTAAGAACACAAAATAATCCTCCATATAGAAAACAGTGAGAAATAAGAGCAAAGATTAGCGGAAACGTACCTTGATTTATAGGAGAATTGATTTTCTAGGGTTTGATGCTTCTAAGTTATGACTTGTCTTCTTACAGCATTTACTTTGAATATGGGGCAAGCAAACAGACAATTCTAATCTAACTTAGGGACCACAACCTTCATAATATCCTTTATATACCGGTCAAATAGATTTTTCATAAAATTCTAACCACTAGTATTAGGCTTCTATATATATATGGCTCATACTTAATTAAATATTTCTAGAGCCTAAAAAAACACATCACTTTTTTAGCTCTATTAAATTAAATAGCCTATAATATAATTATATTAATATGTAAATTCAAATTAAGATTAAAAAATCCAACAAGACTCTTATGGGAGTCCATTGGAAATAAATGAATAAATCAACTTTTTTATTCAATTATTTGTTGGTATATGTGTGTGTGTGTGGGAGGGGGGGGGGGGGGGGGGGGGGGGGGGGGGGGTGTAACTGTGTGTCTATGCATGTATATGCATATCCACAATTGAATAATGAGAGGGACCAAAACCAAAATTTTTGAATGTCATTAAAAATTTTGACCAACAAAATAAAATATGTTATATTTTTTACAAAATAAATTCTAAATGATTATTTTTTTTATTCATTTAGTTACAAAGATAACATAAAATTCATATTCATATTATAATTAATTCATTCTATTTTCATTCAAAAATATCAATCAAACTTGCAAAATCACTATAATTGATTAAAAACTCCCTTCTTAAATAATTAATTATATGTGTAATCCAAAGAAAATACAAAGAAAGTGAACAAATTATTTAAGAACTTAATATTGAAATTTTAGGATTTCAAATGAGGATTTTGATAATCTAAGGAAGTTTTAGCAAAATTTCTTACTTTAAATATTGATTTAAATTTGCTAGAACTCATTCTATAAATAAAACTAAGAAAAATATATATTTAAATTAAATAAAAACTAAGATATTTAAAATAAAATGAAATAAATCAAAGCAATTCACTTACAAATTATAAACAATTTGATAATAATTATCAACTTGCCTAGAGGATTAAAAATCTTATTTTTTTAAGAATTGTCTTCAAACTTTACTGAAAAAAAATCCACCTGCTGGGTCCCAATCAACAACAATAATCAATTGTATAAATTGAAATAATTACCAAATCATTCACAAGGTCCAATTAGTACAATCATGAGCCAAAACTCATGGTTAAATCCACTAACAAGAAAAAATTAGTACAATTACTTTCAAGTTTAATTATATTTTAGATCTCTAAATTATGAAATACTAAAATTATTTTTTCAGTCAAAATCCTCTGTAACTCTCCTTGATTATAGATTAACACAAGAAAAATAATCTTTCAAATATCCTTAATTCTCAAAATGCTAATTCAATCTTAATAGAACTCAAAACAAAAAAGAAGAAAACTAGAGAATATGAGAAAATCCAAGAAAAACTCACAAAATAATTTTTTTTCTTCTCCATGTTCTGCGGATATACCTTTCTTTCATTGTTCTTTTTTGTTTTTTGTGCCTATGCTTGCATACACCATCATTTCATGGGAAATTATAAAAATAACTTAAACAAAGTTTTTAAAAATACGACAAAATAAAATTTTCAAAAATTATTTACAAGAGAACATTTTTTTAAAAAATACGATGAAAAGTAGATATCTCAAAATACGAAACCCTATATTTAAAAATAGCATTCTTTAGTTATTTATTTGTAATATATACCCGTATATAACAAAATATATAACTAAACATATAAAACAGTTATATAGAATTTTTTTTATATTCAACATATATATCTAATTATATGTAATATATAACCACATATAACTAAATATATAAAATAATTATATATTGCTCTTCTTTTTCAAATTCAACATGTATATATAGTTTTGTATAACATATATCCATATATAACTAAACATAAAATAATCATATACTGTTTATTCTTTTAAAATTCAATGCATGTATCTAATTATATATAACAAATAACCACATATAACTAAATAAATAACAATTATATATTGTTTATTCTCCTGTAATTTAATATATATATCTATGTATCATACCAACACATATAACAAAACATATAACAATTATATATTGTTATTTTTTTACAATTTAATATATATTTCTACTTATATGTAACATATATGTCATGTAATAAAATATTTAACGGTCAATAATATACTTTTAAAATATTCATTTAAATTGTATATATGTATAAAATATTTTATTTAATTAATTTGGTGTATTTCTATAAGTTTTTTTTAAAGTTTTTTAATGTTATATGTTTATTTTTATAATATATATATTACATATAAGTTGATATAACTGTTAAATTTGATAGAAAGTTAAAAAAAAATAAAAAAAATTCTTTTTTTGGACCATTCAATCCAATATGTAGAGTGTATTACATTTGAAGAACAAAAAACTCCAAATCATTTTATTTGAAACCCAAAAAACTATCAAAACAAACAAAATTAAAAGATTTATAAATAAAAAATCAAAATAAAAAACCATAGTAAAATCAAAGTTTCTTCTTCACTTATAAAAAAAAAAACAAATTGAAAAAAAAAATAAAAGAAGCTAAAAGAGGATATGCAGTTCACTGGTCTTTTGCTTTATTCCCACTCTAATATTTCTATGCTTTTCCTTGGTCGTCTTAATGAGCTTGCTTTAGCTTGTGGTCATCTTACTACTGAGTTTGCTAATATCATTTTTTTTTTTTAATGAGTTTGCTAATATCATTGGTTATTCTGTTCTTTCAAGTCTTTCTATGAGAATGGAACCAATTTGTATGTGGTCAAGCTTTTGGAGCCCAAAAACATACCCTTATTGGCACTACAAAAATTAATATATCTAATTATGGCAAAAGTAATAATTAAAACCACAGAAAAATTGGCACTACAAAAATTAATATATCTAATTATGGCAAAAGTAGTAATTAAAACCACAGAAAAATGTGGCTAGCTAGCTAATTACTTTAGCCACAATAAAAAATTATATTACTAGAAATAATGTAACAAAAAGTTGGCTACACAATTCACATTTTTTGTGGCTAGGATCAATTTATTTTGATACAAAATTTATCTTCTTATGACCAAAATATTATAATATATTGTCATAAAGGAGAAAATGTGTAGCAAATAATTGATTAATTTAGATACCCTATTTTACTACTTGTAGCTTTATATGCATTTTAATTATACGTTAATAAAGTTCTAATTAAATAACTCTATATTAGCTATAAATCTCATGAAACCACAGCTAAAATTGTCTTTCTTGCTATAAAACCAATAAATAGTAGCTAAATAGTATAATTAATTGCCATAAAAAAGGTAAAATATGTAATAAAACAGCAAATATCAGCAAAATGAAAAAACATTTATTTAAAAGCTAATTTATAAATTGAAAAAAAAAACTAATTTTGGGTGAGCGGCTGAAGGATAGTTTACTGTGTGTTGCCACTACCCCCTTAAAAATATGTTGAGCTTAGTACTTATTATTGTTTTCAAGTAGAATATTATTTTTGTAATCGATGTGGGATTAAGAATCTTATTTTATTGTATTCATACCTAAGCAAACTAATATGAAAAACTAACTTTAATAGAAAATTGTTATTAATTGGAATCAATGTTAATAAATAAACTAGTCAACTATTGATTAATTATTTCATATTTTTGTTTTATTATAATGAGTTTATTAAAATTCAAAATTTTTGATAAAAAATTAATTTTTATTGATTAATTTATCAAAATGTCTCAAATATCGATAAATACAAAAATTTATTTTTTGTAAAACCAATTAAAATTTATATTAAGAAAACTATTGACCACTTTATAGAGTTTTCTGTTAACATTTTTTTTGGCTAATATTGAGATTATATAACTAATTTTGCTATGTACTTTAAATATTTATATCTAATTAATTAATTAGCATTAGTTTATTATGATTAAAACATTGTAATTAGATAGTTGCATATAGTTCTAATATATATATCGTAGTAAAATTAATATATTTCTCATGAACAATTAATTTATATGACAATTTAGCCAAATTAATTATATGTGGCTACAAAAAATTAATTTTCATAACTAATATAATAGTTTAGCTGCAATTTTGTTTATTGTGACTAGGAATATATGGTTTATGTAACATGTAATTTGTTGCAATGATATTTAAAATTTAAATTAACTATGGTGCATATTTGTCATTTTTATAATTTTTTATAGCTGTAAAGTACGTAATATTTCCTATAAGACATAACAAAATAATTATAGTTGCATATATTATATCTTAAAACAAATCAATAATTAGAAATTTTAATTTATCGCATATTAATCATCTATATAGCAATAAATTATTATTAGTTAATATTTTATTTGTGTGACAATAATTAAAATTATATAATTATTTTTGCTAAAAACTTTAAACTTTTGTGGCTAATTGGATTTATTAGTTTCTTTATTTCAGTATTGCTAAAATATTATGGCTGACTTAAATGTATAATTATAATTTTGAGGTACAGTGGTAAAAAGAATGTATCTACTATGGATAGTTAAATTTTATAACTAATTAATTTAATTTAATTATATATAGCTATAAAAATTAATTTTTGTAGCTACCTTAATCATCAATTAACCTTACCTTAAATATTTTGTGCTACTCTATCAATGGAGCAACGGAGAAGAAAGAAAAAAAAGAAGTAATGCATTTGAAAAAGAAAATCGTAAAAAATAAATAGTAAGGAAGAGAACGAATAAGAAGAAAACACTTTGTATTTTTGAAAAATAAAAGTAAAGAAAATGTAAAATTGAAAAAATAAAAAGTTATAAATGAAAAAAAAAGGTGAAGAGTGGTAAATTTGAAAAGAAAAGTTCAAAAGTAATATACAGTGTAATTTCTTCTCACTTTATTTGTTTTAATTTGGTGGTCTGTGGATTGGAATTTGGGCCTATGGGCCAACACCAACTTTATCAAATATAATTTTTGATTTTATAATAGTATTTTATAGAGGAATTTATAAACTCCCATTTTACGGCATTTAATTTAATTTTTTTTTATGTCTATGGTTTTAACCTCTTTTTACAGTAAGATGATGTTGTTTTTTGTTTATTTTATTACTTTTTTGGTACTTTTTTCGTTGTTATTCTATTTATTTTTATTTATATTTTTTTATTCTCATATTTTCAACATATGTATAATATATATAAAATACATTCAATAAACATAAAGATATATATATATATATATAATATTTAGACAGTATATACACATTATACTTAATATTTTTTAACTTTCTTTTTTAAAATTTTACATATATATAATAAATACATAATATATATACAATATTTACAAAATATATACAGACATCTATATAATATACACACAATATATATGCAACCTATATACAACAAACTTAATATTTTTTAATCTTATATTTATGAGTATAATATATAAAATTTATTTAGAAATAAATTTAAGATTTTATTAAAATATTTTTATATATTTTACTTTTTATATAATTTTATGAGTGTTATTTCTTATTTAAAATGAAATTTAAATTTTCTTTGATAAAAAATTAATATATTTTATATGTTGAAAATATAATTTAAAATATTAATTTTTATTGAAATATATTTATTAAATAGTAAAATTTTAGAAAAAAAAGTTAAAAATTGAATTAAATATTGTTTGAAGTGAGAGATGAGGTATTTAAAAAAAGAAAATTTGTTTAATGTGAGAAAAAGGTATTTTAAAAAAGAAATTACTTGAAGTATTTTTGAAAATTTTTTTTGAAGATATAATATTTTTTAAAATAATTTTTTTAAGGAAGTTTTGTAAATGTTGCTATTTTATAATACAATATAATTGCAAATTTAGAAAATAAATGATTTGTGTATTTAAGGCAAGAACAACTATTCATCTATATCTATATCTACATCTATATATAAAAATCTAGGATAGAAGCAGTATTCCAAGGTTGCCAAATCATTGATTTTTAAAAAAAATAATGATGTCTCATTTTTTCTTAATTAATTTTTTATTTGATTTTAATAATTCATAAAAAATTTAAAATTTTATAATTAATAATAAATAAATTATAATTTTAACTTTTATTATTCTATTAAATAAGTACACATTAATATAATTTTATAATATTAAATAAATATATTATATTTGTGACTTTTAATCTTTTATAAATTAATTACACAATAATAATATTAATTAATTTATATTTTTTAAAAATTTTAAAAAGTTAAAAATATATTTCTTAACCTTCATAATAAATTAATTATAAATTAAATAATTTATTTATAATAATAATTAATTTATATATTTTTAAAAATTTAACAATTAAACTATAAAATATATGAATTTTGACATTTCTAATAAATTAATCATACAACAATAATTTATTTAAATAAAAAATAGTAAATGGTCAAATTTTCTATATAAAATATTTTCTCAAAATCAAAACAATCAAAACTATATTTTATGAATTTTGTATTTAGCATGAAAACATTTTTTATTTAATCAAGAAAATATAAAACTTAATAATATTATCGAATACGTTTTGATTTTTTCTCAAAAAAAAAAAGTTAAAACCAAAAAACAAAAACCATTCCAAACATTGCCTTAAGTTTTCTTATATTTATTATATTTCCTTTTTGAATTAACTTCCCTTGATATTTAAACTTATTTTCGTTATTTGATTTAATTTTTTAGTATTCCTATTGTGAACATAAAATTTTTTACCATAAAATTAAAATTCAGTTTGTTATAATCACAATGCAACTTGAATAACTCAAAACGGACGTTGAATGGAGGAGAACAGGTCTCGAAAAAATTACTGCACAATCTATGGCCTATTGTGGCAGTGCAACGAGCCTGTTGCCTATGCTGCCGCTCAGCAGCCTTGCGGCCATTACAGGACTGCTGCACGGTAGGTCTTTTCTCTTTATTTTTGGTGTCGCAATGCCTTGGTTAAGATTTATACAATTTTAACCTTCCAAACTTCTATAAATAGGTCTTTTCTCTTTATTTTTTCACACACCTTCCAACCAAGTAATCAATATTTGTTAGTTGGCTCTTATTCTTTTCTCTCTCTCTTCTTTTCTTTCTTTTTTTGTTTGAACTATCTAAAATTTGCTTCCTTAGCAAGTTTGGGTGCTAGTGCCCTTTGGTTTAGCTTTCCTTAAGCTAAATCAAATTCATTTGCTTGTTTAGCAAAAATCTTAACCCTTATTAAGATGAAATTAAGATCCGGTCACACTCTTAAACCTCCACAAACCAAGTTACCAAGAAGGAAGGTAAGAAAATCTTAATCTCCCTTCATTTTATATTTTCCACTTCTATTTTAAATTTGTTGCCCTAATTTCAAGAACAATCCTTTGGTTTTCAAAATTAAAACCTAAATTAATCCTTTTTTGCCCTAATTTTTAATGACTAATATTTGGTTCTTAAAATTATGAATTATATATATATCTAGGGTGAGTCTGTTAGCGGTTTTTTTTTCTAAAACAAATCCTAACCCTATTTGAATTTTACCTTCTTTAATTATCATTAATAATTAATAAATAATATATATCTAATATATATATAATTCATAATTCTCTTAAATCCATTAGGAAACAGAATACCTATATATATATATGTATAACATCATTAGGTCTCCTTAACCATTAAGAAAAATAATTATGCATCTTTTAAACAATTATATGCATATATATATCATTATAGAAATACATTTTAATATCTATAACGTTTCCAAGATTGTATTTAAAAGAACTCATATTATTATTATGTCTATTTTAATTCGTTCTATGTATGCAATTTTGTAAGTTTACTTAATATTGACAATGGGCTTAAACTATTACTTGAAGCATATAAATCATAAGTGGCTTCTAGCAGGACATTACGGTTACTCAAATTAAGTGAAGATCGGGGATCTAATTAACTTTGTTTCACAATCAGATATTTAGCTCTTTTGTTGTACGATATCTTATATGAATCATGAGGCACGAAATATGTCATCCTTAAATTAATTTATCAAAATTTCTTGATTCTCAAATAGATTGACTTAATAAATAACATTAATAACTCTTATTAATTTGTTTGAGCATGGCTAAGCATATTTCTCAGTTTTACTTGTCAAGAGGCATAGAGATATTTCTCTTAAAATATGAGAGAAAAATGTGAGAGTAACAAATCACATCTAGATCATTTGTATCCCTCTCCATGATTCATTAAATATCCAACATAGTCCTTATAAAATCCATTTAAAGATAAAACGGAATTATGTTAAAACATAGGGAATCATAATGATTTCAAGTCGAAGGACTACTTAATGCTGTTGGGATGAGAATCGCTTATGATATTAATCCATGTAGCATTCTCATTTTAGGTATATTCAGTGTAATATTCTTTAATATGTACTTATATTTTGACTTAAGATCTCATATTCATGATTAGTAAAACGTGATCATCAGTCAAACTACATACTAGTCTTTATTTACTATCGTTCTATTAATAATGTTGACTAGGGATAATTTAGAATAAAATTCATACTACTTTAAGGTTTTACTATCAAGTGACATATTTGATGACATAAAGTTGAATTATCTATTCATGAAACTTTATTCATATTAAATAATAAAATGCACATGATAATAAAAATTTTCATTTATTTTATTAAAAACAATAATGTGCATACATCCTATTGGCCTAGGACACAACACTAACAAGATCAATTTAGAGATTCAACTAGTTAAACCCAAAATCACTTTAGTTTTAGAGATTCATCCAGTTGAACCTAAGATCAATTTAAAGATTCATCCAGTTGAACATAAGATCAACTTAGAGATTCATCTTGTCGAACCTAGGATCAATTTATAAATTCATCTAGTTGAAACCTAAAATCAATGTAGACTTAAGCTCACATAGCTTAGGTTAAAAAACCCATTTTAAGTTTTAAACTAACTATTTTGTGATGATTAAAATTGCATGGGCTTTGATTCCTATTCAAATGAGATATGCAAGTTTACTTAAAAATTTACTCTAAGTATCAGGTCTGTTTTGTAAAATAAACCTTTCCCATAAATCTTCAGCCTTTTATTGTCAATTAAAATTGTTCTCTTGGGGAAAACACAAATCACTTGAAGTTTCTCATAGCTGGGACATACCTAAAGAGTCAGTTAAAACTAGTAGTTCTTAATCACAAGTCAGCAATAATAGTTGGAGAATGTGTGCTCAACTTAGAATCCATAAGCCTAGAGTTGCGATCCCTTATTTTTTGATTTTGAAATGTAAACTTTAATTTAACTTTTGCATTTTACTTTACTCTCTTGCTATGTATGAATGTATAAATCATGTTTAATTATCATTTCATATTATGGCTATTATACCATAAAAATTATTTTGTAAGTTCATAATTAATCCAAGGCCAAACTTCTTTTACTTAAAATAAGCCTAAACCTAGCTCCCGAATCCATTCTTTAATTTGAGACTAGTGATTTTTATCCATGAGATACAATTAGAGTCAACGTTAGAATTTTTTTTTTGAATTTTTTCTTTTCAAAATAAATTTAAGTGGTGACTCTCAAAACCATTTTCAAAACTATTTTTACTCAAATTGAGTGTAGCCAATGAAAGTAGCATGATCTGGACACTTTTCATAAGACTTTGCCCAATTTTTCAGCACTCTAGCTTGCATCCTTTGCGGGTTGGGCTAGAGGTACTTGAGTTGGGGGGCCTGAAACTTGTTTATCATTTATATATTATTATTATTATTATTATTATTATTATTATTATTATTATTATTTGTACATAATAGTTTAATTATGTGTTATTGAGAATTTATTTTTCATTTTAAAAATAATATTAATTTAATTTTAATGAATTATTTCATAATTTATTTATTTGTTAATTATTAAAATGATTATACATTTGAAAAAAGATAAGATTTAATGTGCATGAACTACAAGTATATAAAATTTGAATTTTGGGAATGACCATTGTATCTATATTCAATTTAGATAAAATTTCAAACTTTTTATTTTCAAAAAAATATTTACTAAATATTGGAAAAAAAATTTCAAGTTTAATTTTCTCTTTAAATTTTCAGTCAAAATTTAGTATTTGAAGTAATCAAACATGCCTAGTTATACGCAAGAATTAATGCTTTTCTTAATATAATTAGATTTAGTTAATACTATGAAATAATTAAAAAATATATATTTTTTATATTTAGGTTAATAAAAATTTAATTTTTGTTTTCAAGAATTTTTAAAAATATTTTATATTTTTAATAATATGTATTTTTTTAATTCTCTTTTTTATTACTGAAAAATAAAAATTAAACTTTAAGTAAACAATTATTATTTACATCTCAAAAAATAATTAAACTAAAATTTTGTATATAGTGTAAAAATACCTTTTCAGTATTTAAAATGTATAATATTAATTTTAATTTATTCTATAAAAATCAAGTGAAAGATTAAAAAATTGCATTATGCTAGGTTTTATAAATACTTAATAATACATTAAAATGTCATTTTAACCTTTTCATTCATTTAAAAAATTATATTAAATAAAAATGATTTGGTAATAAAAATAAATATAGAAGTACAAATATAATAGTTAGATTGAATTTTATAAACTAAATAAATAATGAAAAATAAAAGATAATTCAAATTGATATATCTTTAAAATTAGGATAAAATTAAAAAACTTATTTAAGTCGAAAATATATATAATAATATTCTCTTTATCTTTTTTATGTCATAAATTTATTTATGTTATTCAAAGTTACATCATCATGACATATCACTAAACTCACATTAATAAACATGATTTAATAGATTTCTAATAGAAAACAAGATTTAATAGCTTTCTAATAAAAAATAAAGTTTATATACTAAATTGATGCAACTTTGTAATTAGGATATAATAGAAAAAGTGACCTAAGTTGAGGATAAATAGGATGATTTTTTTTGAATTTAAGAGTTGTTTATTACATATTTTATCATATGTCAAATATCTTTTTAAAAAATTAAATTTAAATGAAATTATTTTATCAATTTTTAAATGTTATCATATTTTTTATGTTTCAAATAAATTTTATTTTTAAAATTTTTATATTTTCTTTATCCTAATACTCAAAATATAATTTTGAAATTTAATAATAATAATAATAATAATAATAATAATAATAATAATAATAATAATAATAATAATAATAATAAATTGATGATATAACATAGATGTTCAACGTTTTTAGGAAAATATAACAATTAAAAAAATATGATCAAAACCTGCACACCAAAACATTGTTCAACAATAAGTGCACTTTTCTTGAACAATTATCCTAGGATTGATTCTCCTCCTCTTTCATTGTAATGCTAAAAATATATATACAACCAAAACCCAATAGCTAATTACTGTAAAACAGAGATTGTAGATATTTTCATAGAATTTCCTATTTTTAATATTACCTTTCAATAGTTTGAATATAATGTAAAAAATTAATATATTAATGTCACACCCTAACTCCAAGCTAGTGTGGCAGTCTTAGATCCAGGTAGATTTAAAACTACTGGACACCTTATAGAATCTCAGTTTCAATATTTTCTTTCAATGCATACTGCCACAGAGCTTCTAAGGCTGAATACCATTATCTCAACCAGTTCTTTTAACCTGCAAAACTAAACGACGTGCGATGTCATGAGCCATCAACTCAGTGAAATAATAGTAATATAGATTATAGGAAGCAAAAAAAGTCAAGGAACAACAAGTCTTAGGTTTCAGAGGTTGGACAACATAAATAACAGAGAGAATCTCAATTCATCAAATTAGGTCATAAGAGGCAAGTAAATATGAAGAAATACCAAGTTTTGATTTACACAAAAATTAACAAATTAGCAAGAAAGATAGGTTTGCAAGTCAAAAATTAGGAATCACATTGATAGAATGTAAAGCACATAATAACACATCACGTATATAATGATATACTTGTGCTAGCATCCATATAGTGATAAGAGGCCAATAAAGATGCACAACTTAAGTTCAAAATTCATAAGTATGATAAAAGGTAGGAATAACTCAATGCAATCATAAATCAAGCTAAGAAAATGATTGCAACGGGGCAGCAAGTAAATTATTCCAAGAACCTTAGGATTGCAAATGAAAATAATTCCATATCGAACTGCATTCAAACATGGAATCAATGACAAGGGCTCATCAAGGAGTGCAAGTCTAAAGGGTTCAATATTCATTCAATAAACAAGATATCTCAAGCCACAAATGGATCCAATAATCAATAGAAATGGGAATCAACTTGATCTTTGAACAAGTAGTCAAGAGAATGGGTTTGATTACTGTATCTCACCTTAATTAGTTCTTCAATTAACAAACTCCAATGTCCTCTCCTGCAATTGATCAGCAAGCCTTCCATCACCTATATTTTAAATTTGTCTTCTCTTAAAAATTAATCCACCACATTCAAGCTTAATTGTAACCTCAAATCCATCTTTCAATTATATATATTAATTCTTTCCCAATCTAAGATAATTCTTAAAAGTATAATATTTTCTAAAGTCATTAATTCAACATAATATTTAAATATCTATGATCAATTTTTAACTCTAAATTAACCTATATATAAAGTGTAATGAAATTCCGAAGTGATTTACTACTCAATTCATTAAAAATTACTTATTAGTTCAATCTCTATGCGGGTTTGGTTTTAGGATCTGTTACTTTGTCAAATAAAGTCCAAATTATCTGAAATTTTAAGGGAATTCTAAGAACCTATGAATGTACTTCTAATTAAAATTTGAGACTAATTAGACTCTATTGACTCATCCAAAAAGCTGAATTAATTTTTTGTTCCTGTCTACACTGTTTCCCTATAACATTTTGCAAACTTAGATCCAATTTCCCTCTCAAATGAACTCCAATGAACATGAAATTTCATAGGTGCATCAAGAACATTCATATTTATCTCCAATTAAAATTTTAGCAAATTTAAACGTTCCTACCTCATCCATTTATTGAGGTTATTCCCAAAATCTCTGTCAGCATAAAACATTGAACATTTACAATTCCTATGTCCAGAGGCCAATTTGGGTGGTTCTGCGTGGTCCATGACCCCTCCTCACCTTTTATATATATATATATATATATATATATACCTATAAAGGTAGGGGGTAGGTATAAACATTTTGGAGGTAGTCCAGCGGGCTAGCATCCAACCCATTAGGGGAAGATGTGGGTTCGATCCCCCAAAATATTTTCTGGGATCGAATCTTTTAAAATATATATATATATACACCTATAAAGGTAAATACACTCATCATCCCTCGAAAATACCTTATTTCATTTTGTCCTCAACTATCTAGTTTTATCATATTACCGTCCTTCTGTTCATTTACGATCCAACCTCCTAATAGAAAACTAACGTGGCATCGTATCAACGCTTGCATGAATCTTAAAATTCACCTAAAAATCAAGGAGGTGTAAGAGGTCTGAACCTTGGACCTCTAGGATAAAAACTAAAGAGTTTAACCAACTAAATTATGTTGCATTTTATGTCTCTAATGTTACATTATTTATATTTTAGCTGTGTTTTATTGAAAAATTATAACTAAATAAAATTTATTAATTAGTCTAACAAATCTATGAATAAATTATTAAAAATATTCAATTTTTCAAAATTATTTTTTATAGTTTTTTATTTATAAATAATCTAATTTTTTGTTTGAAAAGTAGATTATATTTGCAAATAATCTAAATTCTTTTATTTTTTACATTTGAATAATTCTAATGTAGAAATAAAATAATTATTCAATAATTAATTTTTAAACTTAATTGAATAATTCACTTAAATAATTAATAATTAAATTTTAGAATATAATAATTAATAAGTATATCATTAAAAATGAAAATTTTAGATTATTTGAAAAATATTTAGTTTAATTAAATAAGAGCTCCAAAATCGGTGGCTTCCTTATATAATCTGAAAATAATTGCTCCAAATGCATATTATGGTCTTCTTAATATTACCTGGCGATGCCCATTTGCCACTAATCATCCATCCAAAGCCCCATATGATACTTGTGTTTTTTATTATTGGTTTAGACCAATTTCTTCTTTAGTCCCTTAAGTTTCACTAATTTGTCTTTTCTCCTTCTTATTTCATTTTTTTTTCTTTTAAACCCTTCCTTCATCTATCTAATCCTCCTAATTGCAATGCTAATTATTATTATTATTATTATTATTATTATTATTATTATTATTATTATTATTATTATTATTATTATTATTATTTAATGAGGTTCTATTCTTGCTTCATAATCCTGTGTACATGTACACGGTCCATATCTTACAAATCAAACATATCATTTAATTGTTAATCCTACTCTATTCCTTAATTCCCCCATAATCTTCAAGGTTCTGCATCCAATTACACTGGTAAATACGCATTTCTACACATCCTTTTAACTTTTAACTACAATTATTCCAAGCCCTACTTTAGCAATTCAAACTCCAATCTCATTTAGATATTCATAATATCTAAACCATTGAATCAATTTCCAAATTCATTCAAGATTATAATTTATCATAAATCTCATTATTTAATCACTAGCCTCAATAGCGGATCCAGGTGGGGATATGTGGGGTGTGTTGCCCCGTTCCACCAATAAGATATACACACACACACACACACACAAAATCATATTATCTGTGTATGTATAATTTAATTATAAATTAATTTTAATAATTTTATAATTAGATTAATTATTTTGTAAAAATATTCTATCATATAAATTTATTAAGAAATAATTAGCTTAAATATATTTTTTAAATAACTTAAAAAATATATAAACATTATTTAAAAAGCATATATTATATGATTTTTCAAAATCACATTTAAATTTTAAAATAAAATGATAAAAATTTAATATTTAAATATTTAATATAAAATAAAATTAAAAATAAATATTAATACTAACTATTTATATTAATTTTTTAATATAAAAAATTAAATATAAATTTATTTGTAATTTTTTTACTTAAAAATTTTATCCCCTCAACGTGATCCGGTTACGCTATTGAGCCTCATATATATGCTTATTAATTTAATTCCTCAAGTAAATAATTTTTATTTTCACTAGTTATTCAATATTCACCTTCGTAACTTATATTACAGCTCAGCTAAATTTTTGTTTGCTACTCTTCCAAGGGTGTGTCCTGTATCTTATTTTAATCACAATTCTCGGTCCTTCCTAATACTAATTAGTGGAGTCTAAGTCCCACTGTTAATTTCTAACAATCTCTTTTTCATCCACTCACATATTGAATTCATTCTTTATTATAAATTTCGTACTAAACCTTTTTTATTTTAGCATGTCATTCTTTTCTTCCACCCACATATTTTCCGTCGTTTCAATCAAGTTCAAATTCATAGTTCCTATACCTTTCAAATTCATAGTTCCTATACCTTCTATGATTTCCTAAAATAATTTTTTTTAAGGGGTTTCGAAAAACTATAAATTTTTTTTTACAAAAATATTAAAAAAATATTTACACTTTATTGGACTAAATTTTAAAAAATATCTCACTTTTTACTAAAATATATATATATTTTTTAAAAAATATTTTATCTCTGGCTCAAATAATATTTTACTTTAATTTTTTTAAACTATCCTATTAAATAAATATTTTTAATAAAATAATAAAAATTAATATTTAAAATTATATTTTTAACATATAAAATATATATAAAGAAAAATTTTTAATTTTAAATACAGATAACAAATAACATTCATAAAAAATAATATAAAAAAATAAAATATATAAAAATATATTAATAAACATCATTAAATTTATTTTAAAATAAAATTTTTATATTATATACATAAAAAATAAAGTTAAAAAAATATTAATTTTATTATATAGATGTTAGTTAGATGTTGCATGTATGTCTTGTATAAGTTATATAAATGTTATATATTTGTTATAGATGTTTGATAGATATTGTGCATATATTAATACTTGTTATGTATGTTGTGTAGATGTTGTGTGAATATAAAATTCAAAATAATAATGTTAAAAATATTAAATAAATTTTATAAATATTTAATAGATGTTCTGTGTATATTTGGTAGATGTTTTGCGTATATTTAATAGATGTATGATATACATTGTGTATTTGTAAGAATATGGCATAAAAAAATTATTTTTGAATAAAAACAAAATAAAAAAAATTAATTTCTTATTCGCCAGCCGACTTTATATAAAAGCACCTAAATTAGGGCGGGGTGTTATAATTAATTTTTATAAATTCTAATTAACATCTTTAAACAACAATAACATTGAAAATTTAATGAGATGACTTTATATAAACTTAACTTTTAAAAGAGTTAATTTATGCTTGTTAAAAAGTTTAAATAATTATTATTAAAATAATATTAAGAGATTCGTGACAGGATGAAGTACTTTTATTTTTTTATTTTTTATCAAAGGTATAAACTTAAATTTTTTTTCTTTCGCTTCTTCTAAAAAAATATTTTTGCTATTATCTATTAATATTTAATTATCCTTCTGAAGTATCACAAAAAAGAAATTAATCTTTAATTGCTAATTAGGAAGGAATGAATTACCAAAATTGTTTCCAAAATAAGAAGTTATCAAATCCGTTAGCAGTCAGGTTTATTCATCCCTCTATCGCTGTCTGTCCTCAAAACTAGGGTTTCTCACTATTTTTTTTCTTATTACTTTTCTCCCCACCATATTGTTCTGCAACTAATTTACAGGCATTGCTATATCTATTTATTTCTTATTTATTTATTTTATGTTTTATCTAATGATTTAACTAAAATTTTCAAATTTTAATGACTTGGTATTTACTTTTGATTCTGAAACAATATTTCTTGAACTTAGGGCCTTTTCAAGTCTAGCTTCTTTGAACACAGTCATTACCAATACATATATATAGACCAGGGTTTTGAAAGAAATTAATATATATATATATATATATTTAATCTGATTTTGAAGTTAATTTAGCCTCTGATATGTGTTTAGTTGAGCAAGTGATATTAGGTGATTAGTCTTTATGCACTGTAGGTACTAGTTCATCGCTATGAAATACCCATTATTATAAAATAATAACAGTTTTAATTCGTAAGTTCAGAAATTTTTTTTAATGGATATGTCAAAATCTCAGCTTTTTTATCTGATTCAATCCACTGTCTAGAGGAAGTTTTAATTAGATGTTATTAAGTATCGATAAGTTTGAATATTTAATTATCAATTAACAAGTTGACTCATTCCAATATTTTCTGTATATATTTATAAGTTGTTGGGTTCTAAGTCTTGATCTTGACATACTCTAATTGAATATTAGTATGTTGCATTCTTGAATTCTTGACTTGGTATATTTATATACACTGATAACAACTTAATTGAATGACTATCCTAATAATTTTATACATAAATATGTTAAAAAATATCACTAAATTTAGTTTATAAGTAATCTCCTAAATCTTTTCATTCTTTTTTACATTTAATATAAGATCTTTCTAATCTATTCTTTTACAAAAAAGACTATTCTTTATTTGTTAAAGCTCGAACTATGGCACTTATTTTGTTTCTTTCTTTTGGCTTTCTTGCCTCCTTACCTATTTCATCTGTTTAGAAATTTTCCTAGTTGCCGGTCTTATTAAGCTTTCTTGATTTTTTTTAAAATTTATTTCTAACGTTAGGAGTCATCATTGTTGTAAACCGGTTAACCCAATGTAACAGTGATTGTTGCAGAAAACTTCAACAATGGAATCACTGAAACAGAGAATTTTTGTGGAGTAAATAGAGTTATCTCTGTTTCTTCTTCACAGATGGAGAACAGAGAAACTGAGCTTTCAAAATAAGTAACCACTACAAGTGAAAACGGATCAATTCGATCACAAATTCGAAAGATGGGTCCTATTTGCAAAACCAGAAGGACGGTTCCTGCTGTTTTTCCCAAGTCAACAATGGAAGATGATGATATTATTGATCTTGATATACAGTTTAAAGAAAGAAATTCTGATGATGATAATGAGTGTATGTGGCTATCTTCAACTATTTTCCATCAATTTTCCAAGACAATAGTTTTTCTACTACTTCACTGCAGCTTTCTATTGATGAATGGCTAGTTTCAGGATTGTCAAAATCATTTTCAAGTTCTTATACTTTTTATCCTGAAGAGGGGGGATTTTCTTCGGTTGTTCAGAGAAAAACTCAAAATACAGAATATATTTTCCAGGAAAATTCTCTATTAAAATCTGAGTCATCAGGTTCCTCTAATACGAATTCCGACAGTGCCCGGTCTTCTTCTTATTCTTCTTCATCTCAGATATCAGATTCAGAAAGAAAAAGCTATTTGAGATCTTTAGTGAATCTTGATAGTGAGTATTCCAAGTTGATTTCAGATACAGAATTGGAATGGGATAATTTCCAGTCGGGTTTTTCTAGCTCATCTTGCAAGAGTTCTGAGGTCTTGTTAACTAGTTCTGATGTTAAACAGGCTGCAGATCTGGCAGATTTTGATACCGATGATGAGCCTCTTTTCTGGCCTTCTGAATGGAAACTTGATTGGAATTCTGAGAAATTTTTGAAATCTTTTTCAATGTCTCCTCGAAAATATACAACAAAACTTAGAACTCAGAAAACACCTTCTACTAAATCAAATAGATCAAAATTCCATGTTATGAAAATGGAATCCAACAAGGATTGCTTAAACAAACAAGCAATAACAATTGTATCAAGAAACTTGTTTCATCATGATTGAGAAATCCAACAAAAATTTCTATGAAAATAGTACCATTAGAAAAGGAAGCTGAAGATCTAAAAGAAGCATCAGAAGATAGAAAAGTCTCTATCCCAGAATCAAATTTCATGAACAGAGATTTCTTGGAGGATAATATGGCATTGGCATCAAATGGAGAACTTCCAATTGAGACATTACTAGGACTTGGTGAGTTTGATGGGCATGAAGGGGTTGATTCAGAATTCAATGAAGATGTTTTCTCTGTAGATGACTCACTCTGAGGATCCAAACACTTTTATGTATATTCTGTTTAGGTTAGCGAACAAATCCAACTCTAACTCCAACATGTCTTCATATCCTGGTAGTTAAATTTAACTTAACCATAACAGGAATGGCGTAATTATGTTGTGTACCCTGTAGAACTCTTTACTTTGCCCAGTTTATTCACATTAATCATATGCCGACCATCATTATAATTGATCTAATTGGATTTATTCAATTGATATGAGTTTTGTGTGCTTGATAAAATTACTTAATAATGGTTTAAGTTATAAACCATGTGTTTGGGGCAATGAATGCATTGAATCTATTCTATTAAATGACTCAAATTGGGTTGATTTTTTGACAGACAATTTATGGACAAGGTTGGGGGCCAAGAGCTCAAACTTTGCCAAATTCAATTTTCACCCATAATTTTTTTTAAAAAAGTTTTTAAAGATATACATGTTCACCTCCAAAACTTTTAGATTTTAATTTTTTTTTACTGATAATCTTTATATTTTTTTATCATAAATATACACATTAACGCCTCTGATTTTTTCCAAATTTTATTTATTATATGTATATTTCATACATTTTCCATTAGAAAATAATATAACTAATCATTAAATTTTCTTAAATTGTATTCGCCACTCACATGACATTTTTGTGTTTTATATGTACACTACATGATAGTCTATCTAATTTTCAATTTTCGGTAATAAATTTATTATATAAGACATTTTATATTCATATATTCATAATTTATTAAATATATGACTTTTCATTTTCATATATGAATAGTTTCAATTAAAATTTTAATAATAATTAATAGTTTATTAAATTTATTAAATATATGAACTTTGATCTTTATATATTAATATTTTCAATTAATAATTTTTATTGATAATTTATTAAATTCATTAAACATATGACTTTTTATTTTCATATATTAATAATCTCATATATTAATAATTTATTAAATATATGACTTTTTATCTATATATTAATAATTTCAATTAAAAGTGTATTAATAATTATTAATTTATTAAATATATGACATTTTATCTTCATCTGTTACTAGTTTTATTTAAAAGATTTATCAATAGTTATTATTTTTTAATAATTTATTAAATTTATTAAATATAAGATAATTGATTTTCATATATTAATATTTTCAGTTAATAAATTTTTATTAATAATTTATTAAATTTATTAATTATATAATATTTTATGTTCATATATTAATAGTTTCAGCTAATATATTTTAAAATGAATAACTATGATTGTAACACCCATATTTTGTTTAAATAAAATTAAATAATTAATATGGATGGATAATTAGAGTAATAGAAATGAAATATGTATAGTATATACCAAATATATACAAAAGATATACCTAAAATATACATTGAATGCCTAATATATATATAGTATATATCTAACATATACATTCTCACTAAAAAATAAAAGTTAGGTAAAAAGTTAAAGGGTAAAAGTAAAAAAGTTAAATATTTAATTATTATTTAAAAAAGAAAATTAAATTATATTTTGGGTGGAAGAAGAGAAAAATATCTATTAATTAATTAATTAATATATATATATATGTGGTTAGGAAAAAAGAATTGAAAAGTCGAAACTTCATCTTCATCATCTTCTTCTTCTTCAAGGAGCCGATTTCCATAAGCAAGGGAAGGAAGGATTTTCCTCTTCAATTACTCTATATTTTACAAGAATTGCTAAGGATTCAAGATGGTTTTGAGGAATAATCAAGAAATAGGTAAGTAATTTCTAAATTTAGGAAGTTTTTTTTTTTTTAATTTTAGGATATGTTGAAATTAGGCTTTTGATGGAGGAATCAATAATTGTTGGAATGGATTATTTTGAAGTAGTTTTGATGTATATGTAATGATTTTATGGTTGGTTAGTGAAAATGAATTTATTATGTTGAAGTTTAAAGAAGTTAGTAAGAGAAAATTAGGGTTTTGATAGAAATTGGATAGAAATTGTATAATTGATGTTTGCTTTTAATAAAATAGGTAGAAATATGATACTAACGACATATTTCTACTTATTATTTGGTTTAGGAGTGTGTAAAGTGAAGTTGCCCAAGTGAAGAAGGTTAGGGCTTTAGAAGAAGTAAGGGTTGGAGTGTGATAGCTGATACTTTGATTATATTTGATTTGATATAACACATTATTGATTTAAGAATATGTTAAGTTACTTTGAATTTGGCTTTCCATATAACATATGCATTGTTGCTATAAAAATGTGTGCAATGCATGGAGTTTGAAATAATAGGCCATTGTATTATGGCAAATGTCAATGTCATGTACAAATTATGAAATATGCATTAGAAATGTGGGAAAGAGTCACATTGTGAATGTGACCAAGTATTATGCTAAATGTGATTGGAAAAAGTGGAAAATGAATATGAAATGTCAAAAAAAGATAAAAGAGATAAGAATGAGTAAGATGTGTGTTGTATGTTCGCCTTACACAATATCTTATTCCAAAAAGTTGCATTTGGCACTATCGAGTTGGCATGCCAAAGATATGTAAAAACAATACTATCATTAATGCATATGTAATATCCCTAATGATACCCTAAAATTTTGAAAATGCTAATTGTTGAAATTAAATTAAATAATTTTAAGTGTATATATGATTAAGTGGAAAGAAAGGAAAAGAGAAGTGTGTATATGTTGTATATATGAGGATATATACAACATATACAAGTCAACATTTTATTAAAAGGTTAAAGGATATTTGGATTAATTAAATATTAAACATTGTGAGTGGAAGATGATATTTGATATTTTTAATATAATAATAATTTATTTACTTGGTGGAAATTAAAAGAAGGTCTTGTGTGGTTTAAGAGGTTTGTGAGTTTAGTGGTTGATTTGACTTTTCATCTTCTTCTTTCTTCTTCAAGAGTCGGCCATCACCATTGCCAAAGAGGAAGAGAGGTTTTATTGATTCCTAACTCAAGCAATTGAAGGATTTCAAGAGATCAAGTTGGTGTTCTAAGGATTTTCTTCACTTTTGGTAAGTTTTCAACTTGTTTCTTTGTTTTCTTTTGAGTTTATGTTTATGAGTTTGGTGGATGGTTGGTGTAATTGTTTGTATGGTTTATTTTGGTGTGTTTGAGGTTGTTTGGCCTAATTGACTTTGATTTTGGAGTTGGATTGAAGAAAATGTTAAGTTTGGTGAAGAAAACAAGAGTTGTGGATTGTGTATGTATTGAGTTATAAAATATGGTTGTGATTGTGTTTTGATGCATGTAATTGAGTTGTTTTGATGTTATGCAAGTTTATTTTGGTATATTGATGGTTTTGGTTAAGTTCGTTTAGAGTGGAAAAGGGTAAAGGAAAGATCCTTGTTTGATGTGGCATTTTTGGTGTCGATGGTTCTGTTTTCTGGGTTGGTGACACGTCCAGTGACACACCCATGTTACTGAGCATGTCACAGCTTTTATGTAGTGGTAGTATTGACACGTCCAGTGACACGCCCATGTCACTGAGCGTGTCATAGCTACTGTGTTGTTGGAAGATTGACACGTCCAGTGACAATCCCGTGTTGTTGAGCGTGTCATAGCTTCTGTGTTGGAGGAGAATTGACACGTGTAGTGACACACCCATGTCACTGAGCGTGTCAAAGCTTCTGTGTTGTGGGTTTAGGGCATGATTAGGAACATGCCCGTGTTGTTCAGCATGTAATGTGTAGAGTTTGCCCTAGATAGTTCTTATCCTTATTTCTTATGTGTATCACTAAGTGAGTATGTATAATCACATTTGGATTAGGTTTTGAAGAGATTTGAGGTAACCAATCCAAGTGTTGAAGGATTCTTAGAAGAGAAGTTTGGAATTAGTATGTATTGCTCTTAGAGGTAAGTACAAACCTTACATAATTGCATACATTTACATGACTTTGGGACTTAACACATTTGGTTGGGAAATGTGTTAAGTTACCTATTATATTGTTGATGCATGAGAATGGTGCTATGATTTGCATTATGTAAACTATGTGAAATCATATGATTTGCATTATGAATAATGTAATTTGTTATGTACACCCTAATGATGATATGTGAAGCCATTGGTGATGGCTATAATGATGTAAATGAAATAGTTGGGGCATTATGCCTAGCAGATCATGAGAAAATGAGAATGGATTTGATAATAAAATTATGAAAGAATTGTATGCCTAGTATGTTATTTAATTTTCAGAGTTTTGTTGTTGGTGGCATGCCTAAAAGTAACAATTCCTTGAAGCTGGGTCGGACTTGGTCCTTGAAGCAAAGTTGGGTTGATGCTGAGCTCCCCTTGAAGCTTGGTTGGGCCTAGTTCTTGAAGCCTAGTTAGGATGTTACATATGAGGTAATCCTCATTGTGATAATGATTCGCCTTCGGGCTAGATAAATGTGATTATTGGACCAAAACAATAACTCTGGAATTTGAATGGCATATTAGTTTCTTTTGGGCCCATGCTTGTCTTTGTTTTAATGTGAATTATGAATGATGGAACAATTGAATAATATAATGAGATTTAATATTATGAAGTATGATATCTTTGTATATTGTTTCTAACTCTTGAAAGTTTGATATTGACATTACATTTGAATCATATTGTTATCAAGGTTTGTACCACTAAGCCTTTGGCTTAGCTCGATTATGATTTATCGCGCAGGTGACAGGGTTGATCCGGTTGAGCTGGAGAGTTCAGTTAGACCGAGTTGAGTCTAGGCTTGTGATTCCTTGTGAAGTGTTGATTTTTGGACTTCAAGATCAGAGACGAACTGCCAGCATGTATAAACTCTATATTTTTATAAATATTGATTTTGATGTATACATATATATATATATATATTCCGCTGCTTATTAAACAAATATTTTGGATAAACTTTTAAGGTAATGAAGACATATATAAATGTATTTTAATAAGGGATGTTTCATTTATTACTTTCTATAATATAAGTTAAATGTTTTAAATATACTCAGATTGATTGATAATGTTTTGATGTTTATGAGTAAAGATTTGTTTGATGAAAATGAACTGTGATATTCTTATATCTTCTATACGTATATTACATATTGTGAGTGTATGTGGTGTACGTATATGGGGTATAGGGGTGTTACAACATACATATATATATATATATATAACATTTCCCAAAACAAACTTTAATATACATGTGATCTTTGTACTATACAAAACCCAAAATGCATAAAAAGTGAACTATAAATATAATGTTGCACCCAAGGCTTGTTTCCATGGCAAAACTAACAAACTTCAAGTACAATTCCACTAACCTAGACCTGGTAAGTTCTGGTGGAGCTCTTTGCCTCTACCCTGTCACATGTGTGATGAACAAATCATGCTAAGTTACTAGCTTAGCGGCACATATTTTGATAACAAAAGAGACTTTAAAATAATGCATCATAATATTCTTTACGATATGTAATGTTTCATGCTATAAAACACACATACCCATAATATTAATCAAGATTTCACAATCACATGCATTGGGCTAAATTAACCATATACAATATTCAAGTTCTAGATATATACCGCTCGAAGGCGCATTCCCCTATTGACATCAGTGCGTCTAGCCCCAAAGGCAAATAATTATTTCATCAAAAGTGACACTAGTGTGTCTAGCCCCGAAGAAGAATAATTTATCATCATATAACAATGACATGCCAATCTAATAGCACTAAATACAATTCTCTTGAACATGATATTATATAGGACAAACATACATCTCATATACATTATCACTTTTTCATCATCATTGTCATCATTTCTCATTCTTATTACATTTCCATATCCTTTTCTCAATTTTCATATATTTCCATCATAGAGAACATGTTTCTTTGCCACTTTCATAATATAGCCGATTTTACCATTTATAATGCATAATACACATTTACTCAAATTTTATATAACAAAGGCATTGGCCATACTACAATGGCCTAGCAATTCCCATTTTATGCATTTAACACACTTTTATGTGAAACAATACGTTTTGTGTGAACATCAAAATTGACGTAGCATAATACCATCATAAAAATACAATGTATTATACTAATCCAAATGCAATTAAAGCATAAACCATCAAAGTATGTACTAACCTCTAAATTTGCCAAAACCAAGGCAAATCTCACTCCAACCTTCTTTTATCCAAATGCCATTTATTTTTTTAACTTGGAAATTATACTCTACATAATCCTAAATCAAATTATGAATAAAAATATTCCATTAATATCATATTCAAAGTCATTTTAATAAATCAAACATCAATTTTACCTAAATTCTACTAAAATCCTAACCCACCCTTTACTATCTCTTTCAAACTACCACCCAACCTATCCATTTCCATCATCCAACCATAAATTCATTACAATACATCAATATAACATCAAAACCATGCATTACAATAATTAATCACCTTCTTCAAAAACCCTAATTTCACATAACCCTTTCATAAACCCTAATTCCACCATACAAGCTCACTTTCAACAATTAACCTTTAAATCAACATATTCTCATCCTAATAACTTTGTAACAATCCATTGTATCAATTATTAAAACCTCATGCAAAATCTCAAAAATTACATAATTAAGAATTTAAAGAAAAGCTTCTTAAATTTGGAAAAACTCTTACCTAGTGTTAATTAAACTTCAAAATCACTTTGATTTCCTTGAAAAATTGGTGAGATTTGGTGTAGGTGAAGAAAAAAAAACCTCCCTTCACTCTCGTATGGTGGACATTCCAAGCAAGAAGAAGAAGAAGAAGAAGAAGAAGAGACTTTTTTTTAATTTTCTTCTTTCATTCTTAACCACATGTATATATAATTAATTAATTGATTAATAATTTATTTAGATATTTTAAGTTTCTTCCTATCCAAAAATATATTATTTTAATTATATTATATTAATTATATTTTCATTATTTATTATATTTAAATTTTTTAACTTTTAACTTTTTGATTTTTACCATTCTTTGTCTTTTAGGTATATGCTAGGTAATTGTTAGGTATATATCATGTATACATTTGGTATCTAATATATATTTTATGTATATATTGTATATACATTAGGTATATGTTATATATATACCTCTTCCAACACTCTAATTACCCTCCATATACTTTATTTAATTATTTTTAGTGAGACTACGAATATTACATGATAGGCTAGAGAGAGCCTATGACTTGAGGCTAATTCTAAAGGTTAGGCTTTGCCATGAGACCAAACCATTTTTGATGCTACATTCATAAATAATGTTACTTCAAATATATTTTGGTTTTGTATTTAATGGATACCTTATGTAAAATGTATGAATTAAGTAATGTTTTGTAAAATTTTGTAAATATTAACTATGTTTGCTAAGTATTTGAATCTATATATCTTAAATGATGAATTTTTGTAAACCCTTCTGAAGTTTAGGAGGATTGATGGAGTTTGGATAAAAAAATATTTTGGAAGTGTAATTTTTTTTTATTGCAGGTTAAGTTTGTTGATCTTCGAAAAATATTGAAATTTCAGACAAAACTCTGATAAATTTTTCTCATAGATTTTTTATATATTTAAATTTGATATTTAACTATTAAATATACATGTATTTACTTATTAAAATTTTCTTTTGTAAGTTAGTTTCTTTTTAGTAACGAATATAAAAAATTTTCTACTATTAATTACTGTAGCATTCTTGTATTATATATTTTTATATATACTGGGTATATATATTATACATATATATGATATAAGGGTGTTACAATGATATATGACATTTTAGTATTATATGTATAGATTATGTGATAGCTTATATTCTTTCATTTTCTTCAGATTTTGTATATAAATATAATAGATTTTCATATATACAATAATGCATTAAACTATAATATTTAATTTTTTTTATTGTCTTTCCAAATTCTTTACTTTTAAATTCCCAATCTTTATAGACTCATTATAATCATTTTTAAATAAATGCCAATAAATAATATTTAGTTTGAATAAGAAGTTATTTCTTATTTTTCAAAATTTTATTTCTTTTGAATTTTCAAATTTTATAAATAAAGCTACAAAAATATTTTACTTATTTTTCTTTTTAATAAATGCTAATAAATAATATTTTTTATATTGTATATATGCATACTTGGCAGCTTAAATTCGCTCCATTTTCAAATTTATATACATAATAGATATTTTATTTATTTACTTATTTTTAAGCTAATTAAAAAAATGTTTTAATTAGGTGAAAAATTAATAATTGTATATAATTTAACTATTAATTATAATTTTTCTATCTATATTTATATCTACTTTATTTTTCTAGTTAAATTAGAAAATTACTTTAGTTATTTACATAATATTAAATATTAAGTACTAAATTAATATAGTAAAATGTAATTTTATATTATTATAAGTACAATAAAATATAAAATATAAACCTTTATTGTTATAAAACTCGTCATAAAATTGTTTAGTAGCACGGGTTTTAATTATAATTTATTTAATTTATATGTTCTAATAATATTTTAAAATACACAAGTTATTGTTATTATATTAGTTTGGATTTTAGTTTTTGGTTTTTGAATGCTGATATAACTAAAAAAATTATTAAATGCGGTCTAAGATAATAAAATTATATTATTAAATATTATTGAATTATATATCTTCTCTATAATTAAAATATTTTTATACATGACAATATTTATTATATCTTTTTTTATCTATACATAACTTATGTTATTATATAATTTTTTTTTAAAAATTATGTTACTTGTTTCTAAACTACTTATAATCATTATTACATTCTCATTGGTTGAATTAATATATTTTTTATGCATTATCAATAAATAAAACTCTTTTTATATGTAATAATATTTACTATCTCCTTATTATTTATTAATGACTATATATCTTATATATATACCATCAAATATGCAAGAGGATTAATAATATTTGCAGGATCGCTGGTAACAAATAGAAATAGAAATGAAAGCAAATATTATTAATATGTATATTAAAATAGAAAATATATATTAAATAAAATTATACAAATAATTTTTTGATGACTGCATGTGTAGAGCATACTTAATATTTAAACAAAGTAAAATACAAAATCAAAACTAATTTGTATAATATGTACAAAAATATTTTAACTTGTAGGAGTTTTACAACAATATTAGCTAGGGTTGAGTGAAGGTTTTTTGAGAGGGAAAGGATAGATGAAAAGAGATCTAGAACCAAGCTCTGAGTTGAACTGAACTTTGAGTTCCTCCCCTTTCATTTGAGAAAAACCTCTACATATAGACAAAAGGGTTTTACTATTTAAAGAGCTTTACATTGTGTCTGAGACTATAGATAAATAGTACTTTATCGGTATTTTCCTTTACTGTAGATAAATAGTACATGGCTGGTATCTTTTACTAATTTGAAGGAATAAAGTTTCTTTTTCCTTTCAGACGTTCTACTTTTTTTCTTTCTTTTTTCTTTTCTTTTTACATGTGGTAAAATATAATAACAATTATCTTCATTACTAGAAAGATAATGTCAATCGGTTTTAGATGTTTTACTAGTGAATGATGATGTCATAAATGATGTAGAAGATGCAAAGGATGAGGAGGATTATTTTCTTCCGGAATGGGCTTTAGATCTTTTTGAATGGATTTTACTAGAGGATCCAAAATAACATGGCTTTAGAGTCTCAGAAGCGGATGGAATGGAATCAACCATCTATTGAAAAATCATTTTGCATTCTTCTGCAGTTTTTATAGCTGTAAGAAGAGCCTGACAGTGGGCCTTTTGGGCTCCAAAAGAACAGGTCAGCTTGGGGTCAATACAACTATTATTTCTTGTAAGAATCCACTCTTTTACTGTTGATTCGCTGGTAGAATTTTTGAAGGCATTCCACCATTTAATTTTATATTTTCTTAATACAGTAGGTACATTGGTTCCTGACTGGCAGGACATATCAAAATACCACCGATATACCAATGATATAAAGAAATTCATACAAAAGAGAAGAAGAGGAGGAAGTTTCTTCTCATAAGGGGTTGGTTGGTAATTGGCTTTAAAATATTAGGCTAAAAGTACTTCCTGTAATAAGATATTATCATAGTTACCACAGTAGTACCACTAATCAACGAACCAAATGGAGATTTTATCAGTTTTAATATTAGTATCAAAATATAATAACCATGAATGAGTGTTAGTTGGATTTTGGATATACAGAATTATGATATAGTCTCAATAATTATAAGTGGGATAGGTGGTTTTATGAGAAAGAAAATTGGCTTTAAAGGGTACATCCATATGCAGAGGTTTTCTCCAATCAGAAGGATGGAGAATTTTCTTTATTTAGATTGAGGAATAGGCTATAATGGTTTTGTAACTTTGTCATAATTATGTTTAATTTTTATGGATTCAATATCCTTAAGGATAACTAGATAGAATTATTGAGATTTTGATAAATCAAAAGGTTTAAAAAAATCAATTTCTTGAATAAACTAACTTTATAATTTTTCATGGATTGAGGTGATAGAGTCCATCTTCTATTATTAGTTATATATCCACAAATGATTTAGTAAACCACTTGAATTTTATAGGAAATTTGAAGAAATTATTTGAGTTGGGGGTTTTGAAATTTTCAACTCAGATTTTAAAACAGTTTGAGACAGGGTTCTTGAAGAGGAAGATTTGCCTATCTTAGAATTTACAAAAAGTTTAAGAGTTTTATATAAGACTTCTGTAGCCTGACTTGATGGTGGGGCGAAGCCCATATTTTGAAGTGCTTAAAGCACCTCTTGAGATAGGTCAACTGAGACATCCAATGTTTCACTACTTCCTATTGGGCTTATTATTTTCATCTTCGACCATTGCAACCTAAGATTTAATTGCTTTTCTTCTAGGTTTTAAGATGGTATCTGAGTGATCAGATAAGGCTTTAGCAGATGGGCTAGAATATTTTTTATGGCCTTTGTCATTTTTCTTGGATTTTTATTTTATACTTTCCTTGGTTCCTGTAGAGAAATTCTCGGGTTAGAAAATCAGGAATACTATTGCTGTCTCCCCTAATATATTTTACATCAAAATAAAAAATACTTAATATTGCTTACAATTTTGCAAAAATTTATTTTGAGTCAAGATTTTTAACATTTTTTTGTAAAATTTCTTTAGCAGATTTACAATCAATACGACCTAAAAATTTTTTATTTAACAAATCATATTGAAATTTTGAAATACAAAGAACTATACTTAAAATTTCCTTTTTAATAGTAGAATAGTTTTTTTGGGTTGGGCTCCAGTGTCCTGAGGTGAATTGGACTATGGTTTTCTTTCCTTACTTTTGTTGTTTTAATATGCCACCATACCCTAAATCTGAAGCTTTTGTTTCTACTATTTTTAGGGCTAGTGGGTCAGGTATATGAAGATAAGAGATAACCTGTACTAGGGCTTTAATTTGCTGGACAATAATTGTATGAATATTGGTCCATGGACTAGGATTTTTTCTAAGCCTATCATGTAATAGTTTTATTAATCTATTTAGATTCAGGTAAAAGTCCATAAAATAACTTAAAATTCCTAAGAATCTTTGAAATTGGACTTTATTAAGGATTTTATCAGGAATCTATATCACCAAAAGTTAGATTCCGTTCTATGGGTGTTATTATGCCTTGTTCTATACAATGTCCTAAGAATCTTATTTTGGTTTGAAATAATGACATTTTTGTTTTACTAAGAACTAATCCATTTTCCTTACTATCATAAAAAATTTCTTTAAATGTTTAAAATATTCATCTAAGGTTTTACTAAAGATTAAAACATCATCTATATAGACAATACAAAAATTTATAAAGGGATTCAAAATATCATTCATAATCCTTTGAAATTCAGAGGGAGTATTTTTAAGTCCAAATGACATTACATTCTATTCGCATTGACCAAATGGAATTGTAAATGCAGTTTTATATCTATCTTTAGGATGAATTTGAACTTGCCAGAATCCAAATTTCATATCAGATTTAGAAAAGATATTAGCATTATACAATATGTTTAATAAGTCTTTTTTTATTTGGGATGGGATATCTAATCCCTTTTAAACCTTTATTAAGAGGCTTATAATTTATAACTAATCTTGGGGCTCCTCTTTCTATTTCAAAAGCCTTATTTACATAAAAGCAGTATAAGACTGATGGCTGAGAGGTTTTTCAAATTAATTTTTTATTTTTTAAGTCAGATATTTCTTTTTTATAAAATTCTATCATATCATGAGTCATTTGTACGGGCTGGGCTTTAGTTGTAATTGATTTTTCATTAAAATCTTTTTCATATGGCAGATCAACCATATGTTGTTTTCTATTTTAAAATGTATTTGGAAGGTCTTCACATAATTCTTTTTCATTCTGAATTTTTATTTGATCTATTTTCTGTTGTATTATATTTGTTTTTAATTAGTTATTTATTTTCTGTAATTGATAATTATTTTTAAATTATAAAGTTGTTCAAATTTTTCTTTAATTAAGGCATTAATTTCTAATTTACTGATAGAGTGTGCTTTAAGGAGATTGAGGTTCTTTCTTTTAGGTTTTTCTATAAAGGGAAATATGACCTTTTGATTTTTTTATTCAAAAAGTTATATTATTATATTTTACTAAATAATGGATAATTAAATTCATAAATAGTGTTCCTAAGATTATCTTATGATGGACTTTTTTTAATTAAGATAAATATATTTTTTAATTCTATTTTCTGATCAATGATTGAGGCTTTTTCCTTAGAAAAAAAATCTTTAATTTAGTTTTATTAGCAGTAGATAACTTTTCACTGGTTTCTTGCCAAAATTTTCTAGAAACTAAACTATATTTTATACAATTTAGATATGCTCCTGTATCAAAGAGAGCTATAGTATCTATAATATAATTCTCAGAGAATTTTAACTTTATTGATATTATATATTTTCTTGATGTTATTTCTTGTAATATAAATATTAAATTTTTAGGTATATTATCTTTATCTAGTATACTAATCTCATTATTAATAAATTTATCCTCTTGTTCTTTAGAGAAATCTTCATAAGAGGTAAAATCTTTTTTATCACCCAATAAGGTTTTAATTAATTCATAATCATTATGTTGTTTAAGTTTTAATTCTTTTAATTCTATTTTTATTTCTTTAATTTCATTCTGTAAATCGCTATTCGTTGGTTTGTTTTTTACTTGTTTATTTTTATTTAAGATCAATATTAGATCATAAGTTACTTTATTAGAGGGTATTAAAGAAGGTTTTTGTTTATCATTTATTTTATCATTAAAACTTTCTAATAATTTATTTAATAATTTTTCTTGAACATTAGAATCATTTATGTATTTTACAACTTCTAAAATAGATTTATGTTCTTTAGTTAAAATATTTATTAATTTGCTACTACTTTAATAACTAATAGAATCTAAATTTATTTCATCTATATGGTTTTCTTCCTCATAATTTGAAAAACTTTTAGAATTTGAACTTCCCAGATATAATTCACGAATTTTATTTAATATTGATTCCTCTAAATTTAATTCTTGAAGTTTTTTTATACCTACAAAATTTTAAAGTTTGTCTTTTTTTACCATAATTATAACATTTTAAATCTTTATATGTTTTATTATTCTGTGTATTTTTCTTTTTAAAGAATTTTTTTATTACTAGTTTTCTTAGGTTTACGAGACTTATAATTTTTATAATAATCTTATTTACTAGACTTTCTTCTATAGTTCTTTTTATAAGTTTTTTTTTATTACTTGTAGAGCATTTTCCTTGGCAATGAGTATAATTTTGGGTTATATTATAATTGAATTATTTACAAAATGATCTTAATTCTTGTTTAGTTTTTCTCATTTCAAACTTTAAAGATTTATGTAGTTTAATGTCTTAACATAGTTTTAATCCTTCTTTTTTAACAATACTAACTAGTTGGCCATAAGTTAAATTATTATAAGTATTTGGAGTTCCATACTCTTGTTTAATATGATTTCTAACCTTTTCTCCTAATAAAAAAGGTAAACCTGCTAAGAATTTTCTTTCCAGAAAGCTTAGTTAGAATCTTCTCTTAGCATTATCCTTGTAAGGAAAATTATTTTATAGAATTAAAAATCACTAAGTTTTTTACACCTAAGGTTACTTAGTAATTCAACATTCTTATATTTTAAGTGCGTAGGATCTCTTATAAAATGAAGTAATATTGTTAGAATAAGTGTTGCCAAAGCATCTTAAATAATGTCACCATATTCATTTAATATAGGGGTTCCATCCTCTGTTATTTTTATAGAATTTAAAATTTTTAAATATTATTCTTCAATGAGATGATTATTCCATCATCCCTTTAATTGGACTGTAAAGCTAGCTATAAGTAATTTAGCTATAGTTTTATCAGATGTATTAGTTTGAGTTTTATAGGTATTAACATCCACAATCATCTATTACATGAGACTAAGGATAGTATATTCTGATAGGTTATCAATGTTCCATTCATATACGGAAGAGGTATTATGTCTATACTGTGATAAAATATTAGCTCTATCGATAATACCAAGGTCAGGTATAGTCATTCCAGGTATTATTAATTAACTATGTGCAATAAGATTTATTTGTGGGTTAATATTTATACTAAATGATTCAAGATCTTCAGTTTTAAGAGAGGATTCTTCTTCTAATTCTTGATCTTGGGTAACAATATTAATGGTTTATATATATATATATTTTTGGTGGGGGGGGGGGGGGGGGGGTCTATTGGACAACTTGCTTGGATTTAGAAGTTAACTCAATTCTTGTTGTCCAACTGTTTTTTATCTGAAGCTTTTTCTGCAGATGTTGTTACTTCTTTATCTTTTATAGAATTTTCTATTCTAGTTAGTTGTTTTCCTATACTATGTAAATGAGCATTATAAAAATTATTCTATTCTAATATTTTTCTATTAGGTCATCCTCAACAATAACTGAAAATATAACAAACATAAACAGAGAAGTAAATACTATTACTAAAAAGTTTAATTTTGATGAAAATAAATTCTATAAATAATTAACATCAATAAATAATATAGAAAAATTACAAATGGTAAAGAAAACAATTATGAAACTTTAAAAAATGAATAAATTAATTTTATAAAATTATATGAAGTTAATATGGAATTCTTTAACTGGTTCAAAAGAATTTATGCAGCCCAAAATAATTTAAATAGTAAAAGGCCTGGTAAATCCATTTATCCTGTAACCAATAGAAGTAAAAATACATAATTTATTAAGATTATAAATGTAACTTAAAAAAAGATTGTATGATTATTAATACTTTCTTAAAAATAAAAAATATTTATTTTCATACTATTTACTTAATAATCTATTTAATTATTCATAATAAAATATATTAAATATTTAAAAATATGTTTATATTATCTAATTTTAAATTATGTGTATTTATTTATTTTTAATGAACATGTTTCAAAATTAAGGTTTGATTCTAATCAAATATAAAATCAGATGTGGTTAATATATTTTTCATATTCGATTCATGTAGTTCAGGTTTAATTTATTGGTACCTCTAGCAAAACATAACTTGGTTCACAAAAAGTAAAAAATTCTAAGTGTAACACGCTTATATCCTATATACTTAAAATACATATATAGAATACAAGAATCCTATAGGAGTCAAACTGTAGAAATACTCACTCAAAACCTTAGTATAAGTATGAAAGCTTATTCCAAAATTTAAATATTATATGCATATGTATATGTAAAAAATAAATAATATTAATTAAAATACAATTTCGATTAAATTACAAAAAAATTTCTAAGAAAAATTTGCCAAAGTTTCGTTTATAAAATCATTATTGTCAAATCTTCAAAATTAAAAATCTTTTAAGAAAAAATACATTTTTATAATTCAATTTTCACAAACTCCATAACTACTCCAATTTAATCATTCCAAAGCATCACAATATCAACCAAATAGAAATAGAAAAAAATAAAATATATCATTTATATAAACATAATATTACAAAACCTTAATTGGTTTATCAAATATAAAATTTTTATAATTACAAAAACAAAATGTATAAGATACAAAAACTATATATGATATGCAACAACAGTTGAAAATGGTCTTGTGATGAAAACTTTAAGCTTTTATGATTACCCTCAAACCTAATCCTTCTCAGACACATCAGGGCTTCTTCTCTATGACCTTGTTACGCGCACGATAAAATTTAATTGCTCTAAGCTATACAACTCAGTGCTACTTTGTAAACAAGTAATTAAATAGATAAATAAATAAATTGGAAACCTCAATTTGTAACAATTTAAATATAAATCCTTTCATTAATGAAATAATCATAATTTAAACGATAAGTTCATAAAGTATTAACTTTCTTTTAAAAATAACCAAATCAAATCTTATTTTACATTTATGTTGAAATTCATAATATTCAATATGAATCTCACAAATGCAAACAATAAACAACTTAAAATTTAACACCCTTATACCTTATATACATATAATACATATATCTCGTATACGTAAAATATGTATATATAATATTAGAATGCTACTGTAATGATCAGGAACAACTCCTCATTTCAATATTAGTTGTTACAAAAAATAATTTAACCATTTAAATATAAATGTAATAAATAAATAAATATTTAAATAAATAATTAAATGTCAAAAATATGGATTTAAAAGAAAATCACTAAAAAAAATTTGCCGGAGTTTTGTCTGAAATTTTAATAAATTTCAAAGCAAACAAACTTAACCTGCATTTTAAAAACACTCCCAAAAATACATATCTTCACAAAACGCACCATTTCTCCAAAATTATCACTTTATCAAATTTACATCTAATAGTTTCTCAACATAAATAATAACCAATATAAGTACATATACATAACGTACATTACATAAAATCTTTCCCAGAGTTATTTAATGTACAAAAACAATGTTCATAAAGTCAATATATATATATATATATATATGCATCACTCTCTGAGCTGGTCTTGTGCCACACTTAATCTCCAAACTCCAATCTCAATTCTGATCATATCAGTCAACACTTCCAATCACCTATACGATACACACTATCATGCTAAACTTGAAAGCTTAGTAGTACTTACCTTGGTACTAAAAATGTCATTTTTAATATAATGCTAGGAAATACACTATGCTCCAATGTCAAGCAATGTACACACACTTTTATCAATATATCAATCATCCACACATATTAGGCCCAAAAGTCCTTATATATTGGTCTAGTTCCAGAAATATTTTTTTGATCCATCTCAATAATCATGATATCAATGTGTAGACCCTTAATTTTAGCCATAGCTAGTCCAATCATAATTAAAGAATGCCTAAGTAATGATCAATCCATTCTTCATAAGCTTAAACCTACTTTAAGCTTTTAATTAGATTGGTCAAGTTTTATAAGGCATAAAATATGTCTAGTTCAATTTTTAAAGCCCTGAAATGGTCCGCTTTGAGATAGAAGCAAGTTTGGTTTGATATGGATCATGCCATATCGAATAAAATTCTTTTAAATTTGAGGAAAACCATGACCATATCGGATTAAAACAAGTTTAATCTGACATAGACCAAAGTCCATATCGAATTAGTAAGTCTAATTCGATATGGACATGTCCGTATCAAATTAGACTTACTAATTCGATATGGACTTTAGTCCATGTCAGATTAAACTTGTTTTAATATGATATGGTCATGGTTTCCCTCGAATTTAAAAGAATTTTATTCGATATGATTTAGATAAGCCTTGCTTAAATAGGAAATTAAGACTAGGTTACAAGATTTTTAACCTAAAGTGCTCTCTATAAATAAAAGATTAAAAACCCTAGGGAGGGGATTAGCCAGGGAGAGGCAGCAGCAGAATTATATATATAAAAAAGAGAATAATCGAAGCAAATACAATACAAAGAACCCTAACTACAACAAACCAAAAGGCAGTGGACATTGCCTTCACTTTTCTCAACCAAGATTTGATATTGGTGCAAATATAAAGTTTGGATCAATGTAAAATATCGGTGGAGCCAACAAATGGAGGTTTAGTTTTATTACTCAATTAATTTAAGGTTACAGTAGCCACTTTGATTATTATTTCATGTAATGTGGCAATTGTTTTAATTTCCAGTGGTAATCCTTATTCATTAAAAATAATATTTTCATGCAAGAGTTATTTTCACCCAGTAGCAATTAATTTGTTAAAGTTTACAATTGCAACCTTGATAAACCCAGACAATAAATCTAGCAAAACCAATAAAAAGTAATCATCAATTTATGAACCTACTTACAGTAGTTAAATTTTAAGTATTCAAAACCTAGCTACATGTTTGAAGAACCGGAACCCTAATTTAATTGACAAAAAACCTTAGCCTTTGTTTAAAACCCTAATTTATATTCTAAAAACCATAAAACCCTAATGTTATTTTCTAAAACCCTAAAAACTCTAGTTTGATCACCAAAATCCTAATTTTTATTCATAAACCCTAATTCATATATTAAACCCAAATTTTATATATCTTATGCTTAATTTAAATGTTAAAACCTAGATTTAATTATTTCATGTTTATGATGAGTGATTTATTTATGTTATATTTATCACAGAATGATTTTCTTTTAATTATTGTGAATGTTTGAATGGTTTAATTTATTTGGTTAATTGTTTTAATGTTGATTATTATGGTTTCAATGATGTAAGATGTATGTTTTCACTTTGTGAATACCTCATTAGTTAAGTTCAATGTAATTTGATTTCTTTTGAGTATTGGGATTCTTGTAAAGGGCATATTTCTACCAAATGGTGGGTGTCCTATTTTATTTAGTTTTGGATATTAGACATAGTTGTAAGGGCATATTTTCATTTTGTATGGGTGTTGATTTTATTTATTTGTTTGGACCTTCTTTGATTTTAATATAATGAATGTTTATTTATTTTTATTTGCATATAGTATGGATAATATTTTAATAAATTAAAGAATTTAATAATATTAAGACCTAAATAGGAGGCCGGTTCCAATGAACCGGGCATTATGGGGTGCCGGGTCATTCTCACCTTCCCCAATACGTACCCAACTTTTTGAACCCAATAGGGAGTTGGAGATTCCTTAAGAATCGAGTCATCCACTCCTTTCTTTCCTCCAAGCCCGTCCAGGTGGCGACTCTATTTTCTCTGGATTTATGCCTGTGTTCTCTAAGGCCCTGAGCCTAACAGTGTCAAAGTCGCGAGAACCATTCCACATGGGAGTGTGGGCAAAAATCCCCGCTCACTGTGGCAACTTCACTGGGGATAAAAGATGTTAATTATGTTGATTTTTATATTATTTTATTCTTTCTTATTATGATATTGTCCGTTTCATCATTTAGATTGCATTGTGTGCTTGAGTTAGGATGCCCGTGTAACCCATGTTGTGTTATGTAAGATATATCATACTTTCACTCAAGGTATGGAGATCGAGCATGGCATAACGACTCATAGTTTTGTACCTTTTTGGTATATACTTACTATGGGAGCCTAAAACTTTTCAACCCAAAGACTAAAGCTCATGTAATTGGCCTAGTTACTTTCCTTAGATTTTTACAGCAAATGTTTATTGTTTGACTATAATTAATATATCTTGATTTGAACCATGGCTTATTTGGTTTATTCTTTTTCTAATATGACCTACCTATGTTGTAAGCTAAAAAAAAAACTTATTCTTTTAAGCTAAAAGACCAAAAATATTTTTAAACTCTTTTTTAAGAAGGTCTTTGGACATGAAAACCTTTTAAGATGGGTCAAAAATCCTTTCCTCATGACCCAAGTTCAAATCCCAAAAATCATTTTTTAACTAACATTTTCAGTGGGCTTTTAAACATTTATTAAAACCTTTTCTTAAATGGTTTTACACTTAGTTAGGTCAATTATGGAATACTAAAAATCAATTATGGGCCTAATTTATATCAAGAATTATTAATCATGGGCTTGTCTTTGGCATGAAACATTAGTTGTTTTTCAAAATAAGAAATCTATTTATGATAAACCCTTTAATTTCATTTTAATCCATAATATAACATAAAAGCTATTTTTAGTTGATTCAATGAATTAAAGCTTAATTAATGGAAATTATCATGAACTGACTTCTATATTTGAAAATGCAACTATTGGTTAAACCGTCCAATTGAATCTTTCAAAAATAAGATATCCCATGTTGGTATTTTGTTGACCATATATCTAGGAAAAGAGACTCGCCATTCCTGTGTGGGTGATATAAGGTTAAAAGGAACATTCTAATTATCTTTGATTATTTGTTATTTGTGCATACATGCATACTCATAGACCTGGACCACAATAATTCAAGAGCGTAGAACAATCTGACCTGTGCTAGTGACGTAGAATCCAGTAATGACTCGATCATCTTCTCACTAAAAGCGATGGAACATGAACATATTCAAAAGATGGTGGATGACGCCCTTAATGCCAAGATGGAAGAACTAAAGGGGGTCCTGGCTAAAACCATGAGAAGCCAACTATCTGCATTATTGGGGGAATACTGTTGAGGCACCTGCTAGTACTAAGAAGCAAAAATATAGACCCACGGAGAAGGTATCTATGAAAAAAATTGAAACTTCATATGTGGAGAAGATGATTGATGATTTGGAGAAGTTTGAAAAGAATCTGAAAATTAAAGAGATGTCGAAGGTGGATAAGATTTTTGAACAAGACGAAGAAGTCCCATACAAATTCAAGATGCCTTCTTTTGCTAAGTTCAATGGAACTGGCAACCCTTATCTTCATGTCAAGCAATACATCACTGCTATGCAATCTGCCCGAGCTTCTAAGGCTCAAACTCTAAAGTACTTGTGCTCTCATTATATCCTGCTGTGTAAAATTGGTTCAATACCTTAGAGGATAGTACTCAAAAGGATTGGGATTCATTGTATAAGGCCTTCATCCAACAATATAGGTACAATGCTGAAATAAAAGTTAAATTAATGGAAGTTGAGTAGATCAGGCAGAAAAAAAATGAGAACTTCATTGACTATATGGAGAGAAGGAGAAACAAAGCTGCACTGCTCAAGAAAAGGCCGGATGAGTCAGACTAGATTAGGATGATTGTGAGAAGGGTGCTACCTAATCTTCATGAAAGGATGTCCCACACCCTAATTAGAGATTTTAAAGATCTTCTTCAAGATGGCTTGCAAAGAGAAGAATGGGAAAGATAGAAGAACATTTTTTCTATAAGAAGGAACGAAAAAGGAAATTATCAGTTTGGCAATAAAGTACACAAAAGGCAGTCAATGTTAATGCAACTAGTCATGGAGGTAGGAGGCAATTTTTGGAGTTGGGAAAGCTACTATCCTGGGTGCCTAATAAACTATAAAAGAAGGGACTATACAATCCTCAACCATTGCCAAATCCTTTACTACTCAACTTTGATGCTAAGGCATTTTGCAAATTTCACCTAATGCAAGGGCACGAGATGGACAAATGTTTGAGACTAAGACATGAGATCTAGAATTTGATGATAGTGGGAAGTTGCCCGAACCTAACAAGCCTAGTATGAAGGACAATCCGCTGCCAAGGTTCAATAGAGTGCTACCACCAACAACTTTCATGATTGGAGTAAGTTTGAATGAGAAATTTGTTCTGTCTTCTTTCCAAGATGTAGGTGATGAGTGACTAAAGAAGAAGAGGTACTTAGCAAAATAAAGCAAGTTGTGGTTAAAAAGGAAGTGGCCATCTGTGTTGTGAGCGAGTTTTGGGATTCAACAGTTAGTGATGATGATTCTAAACCAAAAAAGAATTAGTGGACCTGGTCCGAGCCCTAAGAGGATGAGGTAATGAACACCTGCTCTGGTAAGCCTTATGCAAGGCCACCACTAAAGGAAGTAGAAGTCGATAAGGGGAAGAATGCTAAAAAGAAGTGAAGGAAGAAGAAGATGATACAGTCCTTAAGCAATTGAAAAGGACTCAAGCAAGCGTCGGCATATGGGATCTATTGGCCACATCCAAGAAACATCGTGAAACTATGGCCAAAGCTTTGGCTAGCACGCTAATTTCTACTTATGTAACACTAGATGAGCTGGTTAATTTTGTGAAGGTTGAAGGAGTGATACGTTCGAGGATGTTCAGAAAAGGACAAGGTTGATGTGGGAATGGTGTCGTTTTAAGATACGGATTTGCCGGAAGAGGAAAGAGATCACATTCGCTCACTTTTCATCACAGTGGAAGTCAAAGGAAAGAGGACTCCGTGTGTCATGGTTGATGATGGATCTGCCATAAATGTGTGCCCACTCAAGATCCTACCAAAGCTAGCTATGTCAACAAGAGATTTGAGCCGAACTGAGGTGACCATGAGGGAATCTTCAAAGCTGTTGTGAAGGCTGGCCAATTGAATCCTTAGTGGAATTTATAGTCCTAGATATACCTGTCACTTTTGCATTACTATTGGGTCGACCTTGGTTCCATCCTCTTGGTGGAGTTCCTTCTACACTCCATCAAAAGATCAAGTTCCCAAATAGAGATGAGACAGTTGTTATCGATGCTGAAGATAATGAAGTGGCAAATGCTTTAATGATTTAGAGGCCTCTCAGTGGATTTCAAGTGGCTGTTATTTCTGATAACAAGATAATAGGCTCTAAAATTTTGGGTATGCTGAAGAAAATGAACTATCTACCAAGTACTGGCCTTGGGAAGGGGAAGGCAGATGTAACAGAGCTTTCAGATTTCAAGACTCAAACTTCAAAGAAAGGGTTGGGATATAATGAAGCAAATGGAGGTGTTCTACTAAAAAAGAATGAGAAGATGAGATTTCCTCCACTTGAAGAAATATTTATCAAAGCATCAGAGTTGGAACCACTGCAAGGAAAAATAGAGCAAATTATGTTCATAGGAAAAATGATCCCCGGGCTCAAGATCTTTGCTGATGTTATTGAGTTGGTGGAATGGAAGGAGAACAATCTTGTCTTACTAGTTGACAAGGAATCATGCCTAAAAGAAAAGAAAGAAGCTTCCCTTAAGATCCAGAAGACTCCAGAGGAAATTGCTACTCTCATCGAAGAACTATTTGAGAACCTTGTAGTTTATGATGATGAGAACATTGATGTTAATTCTAATTTTGATTTTAATTTGTTTGCTCTATATGAGGATGATGATGTTTTCTTTTCCAAAATGATTGCAATAAAGTATGATTTTGCTTACTTGTGTGATGTTTTTCTTGAAGGTTGCATATATTCAAGTAATGATTACATGAGCATTTTTAATATTATCTCTGTTGATATACAATCATTAAATTTAGGAGTAATCGATAATCCTAAAAATATTAGCATAGTATTCGACCTTACTATTGAAGAGAGAGAGATTATAAAAAATATATAAAAAAATTATGAAGAAGTCTTTGCTTAGTCTTATGAGGATATGCCTAGAATTGATCGAGATATAGCGAGCACATAATTCCCACTTAAGCTCACATGAAACTTGTCAGACAAAAGCTTAGATAGTTAAGGCTCGAATGGGTAGACTTGATCAAAGAAGAAGTCCCTAAGTAGATACAAGTAAAGTTCTTTAAAGTGATAGATTACCCAGACTGGTTAGCCAATATAGTTTCTGTGCCAAAGAAAGATGAAAGAATTAGGGTTTGTGTGCACTATAGAGACTTGGACAAGGCTTCCCCTAAGGATGACTTTCGTTTACCCCATATAGATGTCCTTATTGATAGTGTAGCCTCTAGCGTGCTAAACTCATTCATAGATGGATTTTTCGAATACAATCAAGTGTTAATGTCCCAAGAGGATAAGGTTAAAACTGCCTTTATTACCATATGGGGTATATTTTTTTATAGAGTGATTCCGTTTGGGTTAAAGAATGATGGAGCAACCTACCAAAGGATGGCCACTACCTTGTTTCATGACATGATGCATAAGGATGTTGAGGTCTATGTTGATGATATGATGGTGAAGTTGGATACAAGAGAGCAACATTTCCAAAACCTATAGATATTCTTTGAGAGAGCAGTGAAGTATAATCTAAGGTTGAATCCAAAGAATTGTGTCTTTAGAGTTACTTAGACAAAATTATAGGACAAGTGATCTGCTTAAATGGCATTGAGACTGACCTTAATAAGTTTAAGGCAATCAAGGATATGCCAGCCCCTAAGATAGAGAAAGAAGTTTGGAGGTTCATCGGAAGGTTATAATACATTAGCAGGTTCATACTAAAACTTACCGCAATCTGTGAACCTATCTTTAAATTGCTTAAAAAGAATCATCTAGTCAAGTGGAATAAAGAAAGTCAAAGGCCTATGAGCATATAAAAGAGTATTTACTGAGTCCACCTATCTTAAAACCACCTAGACCTAGTAGACCTTTGTTACTATACTTAGTAGTTAAAGAAGAGTCGATAGGAGCAATGCTAGCCCAAGCAGATGAATCAAGGGCTGAGTATGCAATCTACTATTTAAGTAGAAAGCTCATACCTTATGAGGTTAAGTATAGTAGTATAGTATCATTGAAAAGACTTGTATAGCTATGGTTTGGTCATCTAAGAAGTTGCGGCATTACTTTTAGTCTTATAGTGTGCAAGCAATTTTTAAGTTGGATCCAGTTAAATATTTAAGGGAGACACCCTCATTGATTGGGAAGTATGGTCGATGGTTGATATTTTAGAAGAATTTGAGATTGAATATGTAACTAGGAAAACCATCAAAAGTCAAACAGTAGCAAAATTCCTGGCTCAACAACTATTGCCGTACAGTGAGAAAGTGGTTTTAGAATTTCCAGATGAACATTTAGAGGCCATAGAAGTACAAGGATAGATGATGTATTTTGATGGAGCAGTAAATAGAAAGGGAGCAAGTTTGGAAGTAATATTGGAATCACCTAAAGGAGAGCTCATTCCTATTGTTAAGAAGTTGAAGTTCATGGCAACCAATAATATGGTGGAGTATGAAGCGTGTATCTTTGGTTGGAAACCTTGGTGATTATAAAGGTTGATAAAGTGCAAGTTTTTGGTGATTTACTGTTAGTAGTATCCCAAGTAAATGGAGAATGGAAACTGAAGGAAGAAAAGTTAAAGCCATACCATGATTATTTAATCATGATGAAGAAGACTTTCAAGGAGTGTAGATTTATACACTTGCTAAGAGAAGAAAACCAGATGGTCGACGCCCTAGCTACATTGGCTTCGATGTGGGAGAATCCTATCAAATTTTTTCTTAAGCCTCTGGTTTTGACTAGTTAATCAACTCCTTGCTATGAATATGAAATAATCATGGAAACTGATACAGACCATGATGCATGGTATGATACCATAAGATAGTTCTTGGAGAATAAGAAATACATTTTGGGGGCAACAAAGGAAGAGAGAAGAGTTATAAGGTGATGGTCCTTGCAATACATCACCTTTCATGGAGAGTTGTATCGACGATGGCCCAATAGAGTGCACTTGAGATGTTTGAGGAAGTCTAAAGTTGAACATATCATGTCAAAAGTACATGCGGAAAGTTATGGACCCCTTAAGCGTGTAGGCCCTAGTAAAGAAGATAATTCGACAAGGTTACTACTGGTTAACCATGGAGAGAGATTGTATTGATTTTGTGAAAAAGCGCCAGCAGTGCTAGATGTATGAAAACCTGAATCACTTACCTCCTGAAATATTGCATTCTATGTCTTCACCCTGACCTTTTGCAACTTGGGGGATTGACATTATTGGAGAGATACATCCGACGAATTCAAACGGTCACCATTTCATTGTGGTAGCAGTGGATTATTTTTCAAAATGGGCTGAAGCTGAATCTTTTAATAAGCTGGGGGCAAAGCAAATGACTCAATTTATTGAGAAGAATCTCATCTATAGATATGGGGTCCCATATAGTATAGTATCAAATGGGTGCAATTTTAAGGAGTCATTAAGAATTTCTTCTCGAAGTTCCTGATCCATCATCACCTATCCTCCCCTTATAGACCAAAAGCTAATGGTGCAGTGGAAGCAACGAACAAGAAAATTAAGCAAATTCTGTTCAAGATGACCAAGACATATAGGGATTGGTCAGAAATGTTTCCTTTTGCTTTATGGGGATATAGGACCAGTATGCGAACCCCGACTGGAATGACACCATTTTTATTAGTTTATGGGATGGAAGTAGTGTTGCCAATTGAAATTGAGATCAAATCATTGAGGGTGGTCCTGGAAGCTGAATTGCCTAAGAGGGAATGGATAGTGAGTAGATACACGCAGTTGACCTTGTTAGAAGAGAAAAGGTTAAAGGCATTGTATCATCATCAACTATATCAAAGAAAGATAGCTTGGGCCTACAATAGAAGGGTTAAGGTTAGTAAGCTTAAAGTTGGAGACTTAGTGTTGAAGATGGCAAGCCTAGTGTTCCTGATCGGAGAGGAAAGTTTAGACCTAGTTGGGAAGGGCCGTATGTCATGAAGTAAGTCATGAACAAGGGTGTAGTGAAGCTATCATACATGGACGGGAAAAAGTTTAGTGAGCCAGTGAAAATTCACAGGTTGAAGAGGTTTTATGCATAAAAAAAAGCTCGCTAGGTTGAAACCCCAAAAAAGGCAGCCTAGGCAAAAGTTAGAGTAGTTCGCTAGTTCCAAAAACCCCAGAGGGCAGGCTAGGTAACAATTAGGGCTAAATAAGAGAAAATTGTTAATTAGAAAATCCAAAAAGGCTAGTTGGAGACAGGAGTGATCTTGTGTGCACTGGAATTATATTTTTTTATTGTTCCCCAATTTAATAAAATAGAGTTAATGTTAAAATTGTTCAATGTGCATTATTTCAAATTATCTGACCATTAAGGTAAAATAACTAACACAATAGCGAAAGGTGATGACAAATTATAAAAGGAAAGAAAACATCTTTTATTATTATTATTGTTCATCCTAACATCATTTTATCTAAAGAATTAACAAATGCAGAATTTACGGTAGACGATAAGTGTAACGTGTAGGCCAACTTTGCCTCAGTCGATCCATATAGGCTTTAATCAAATGGGGCATGTTTAAATAAGGAGTAAACTCAGAAACTTGAGGCTTGGCTCCATACTAGCTGTCAAGTCGATGAGGATCGTAACAAATGCCTTGACAAAGAGCAGCAAGAGGAACATACATCAAATACGTCCGAATGGTGACATGGGTAATCTTCAACCAACTTACCAACTAACGAATGCTAACAACAACTCTTGAGCAAATCCAATCAACCCATTTGACATATGAGGCAGCAGGATGAAGCAATTTCCTTGAAGAATGATATCGTGGTAAATATCTGGCAAAGTCTATAGATGTGTTGTCGAGCAAGCAGAGGGAGGCGACCCTTGATTTGGGACAAAAAAACAAATCCTGCTATGGAACTGTGAGGGGAAGCAGTACTATAGCAGTCCCTTGAAGCGAGCTAGGTGAAAAGATCGAGTCGTGAGCCCATGGCCGTTGGGATGTTACGAAAGGACTTTCAGCTAACCTCTTCAAAGAATCTGTCTTGAATTGGTCCAATCCAACCATGGTTTCAGCCAAGATCACGGGTACTGGTGAAAATCATCCCCCCATTTGGTCCATAATATCTAGTACTCCCAGATCGATGTCACTATCTGAAGAAACAAGCAGAAATTGACCAAGCAAGCACAGACAAAACATGCAACCCCACTCTTTGGTGGGAGTCAAATGGGAAGTGCAAAAATTAATCAAGGGACAGAGCATGATTTTCTCACCTCTAGTCAATTGCAGAACTTCGAGTTTCGAGAGTTGAACCAATATCTACATCTTTTGATGTGTCTTGGAAATCAATATGGGTAATGCCATTGGATGATTTCTTGGATATTCGAGAATAACTTCAAATTCTTCGATCATAGGAAAAATTTCAAAGTTATTTATCTTGAAAGTCCTAGTTTTCACATCCCAAAAGGAAGCCATGGCATGTAAAAATGGTTGGTCCAACTTAACATTTTGAAAGCACTTTAAAATATTGAGTTGAGACCATGATATTTGTTCCTAATGTGAAGCCTTGATGCTCTTGAATAAATTCTTTATCTTTTTCAAATTGGCTTCGGTCATTATAGAGGACTTGAAAGTCGAAATTGCTTTGGTTTTGTAAAAGAAAATATTAAAGTTAAATTTTCAATTTTGATTTAAGAATGGCCCGAAAAGAATTGGTATTTTAATGAACGAAGAAGAAGAGGGAAATTTTTTGATTTATATAGCAGGAGGATAAAGCCTGTACCATTTTTCCATGTCAACTCGGGTTTGGATGAATTTATCCATATCGAATTAGGTTTTGAGTTGGAAGTGATAAATTTAGTATGAAATCGGGAACTGTTAAAACCAAATTCTTGTTGATATTGTCATTTGTGCTAGATTTTATTCCATGTCGAATTAGGTTTGGGCATATTAATTTCATAGTTAAGTTAATATATATATAGACCTAATTTATGTTGGTTTTCTAATTTGCAATAAATTCTAGTCCATGTAGAATTCATTTTAAATGAATTCGACATGGCCACAAGTTTCACTTTATACATATTTGTATATATATAAAAAGTCCAAATAAAAAAAGCTCGAAAAGTCAAAATATTATATTACAAGCCATTATTAATGTACAATAAGTATTAATACAAGTTGTTTCGAGACTAATCACTTTGAAGGAGGGGCGGTCTGTAATTAAATAGATCTCTGAGGAATTCATCACATGTCGGAGGCAGAGGCAAATCATTTGCCTAGTTTCCTCTCGAGAAAGAAGCATTCGGATCCTGATGGTCCTAAAAATTTGTCCTATTATAGTCATTGCCCGAGAGGGGAGGTGGCACATCATGGTCATCATTCCAGGCCTTGATGAAGACACGTCAAGATCCCTATAGCCCTAAAATCTGAAGTCCCAGAAGTTTCATTTAAGATAATCAGCATGCCAATGACTGGCAGCCAGTTGTTACTGTAGTTTTTGGTTCTATTCTTCAAGCATCTATTGTAAGCCAAAAAAGAAAAAGTTAGGATTATATAATTTCATCCATACATTTTCATGCATAAATCCAACATATATAAATAAAAAGCAGGGATTACAAACCAAATAGCTCAGGTCTAAGCCCTGAGGCCTGGAAGATAGCTCGATACAGGAAAATGATTGAGATGGAGCTACACTAGATGGACCGGCACCATCATGGCTAGAACCATCTAGGTGTTCAACCGCCTGCAAAAATTCATAAAAGTTAGCCAAATGCAAGTCCACAATCAATAAAAGAGCATGTCTGATCAACCTGAGAGGAAATAACCATAGCATCATCATGGGTAGTAGAATTCCCTGTACCATCTTCCTCCTCATCCTCCTTACCTTCCTCACCATCACTATCCTTCTCCTCATGTTCCTCCTCATTTTCCCCATCACCTCCTTCCCCCATGTTATCATCATCATCATCATCATCATCATCATCATCATCATCATCATCATCTTCATCTTCTTCTTCTTATCCATCCCCTTTCTTCCTTCATATCTTCAACACCATCAGGAGAGACCATGAAGTGCAACAGCTGGTCCTGCATGAACTCATTATTTTACAAGTCTGGTCGAAGCAAGAATGCTATGACGTCATATCCATTTCGAGCACGTTTCCAATAATTCTCCGACAAAGATATGCAGGTTAGTACAAATGATGGAATATTAGTTGGCATCCACCTTTGTCCAAGGCTAAGGGACAAATTGTGTACTCTCTCACCAACAAACCAGCCACTAGAAATGGGCCCGACAATGATTTGATGAGAGTTTTGCATGGGTAATGCGTTGTTCATGCTGGTGGTCCAACTCACCCTCTCACTCGCTCTCCACCAACCAATGTTCATTTGAAAGACAACAACATAGGTAAGTCATTTTTCTTATAAAATTCAATGATAATATGAATTTTATCTTTTACTTGATCCTAGGTCAGACGACTCAACTGGTAACGCTGGGTGTGCATATAATGATTGTCGTGCACCTCTCTACCACCCGACAACCAAAGGCTCAATCTTGGGTATCCCACTCATCTTCTAGGAATAATAGGCACCCTCACCAGGTTATGTTCGTACACCCACACCTGTCATGGTCAAAAGAGGGTCAAGCTTGCTCATATGCATCATTTGAATAAATAAAGGGAAGAAGTCATACCTCGGCAACGACCATAAAGCCTGTAAATAATTTTATCAAAGTCGTGATAGAGACAGGCAAGGACCGCCTCTCCCCAAGTATAAAATGAGAAGAGATCAAAATTGAACAGAGCATGCAAAATTGACAGGTGAATTTTTGCCTCAATGTTGTATAAGATCATTGTGGCTAATAGATACAACAGGAATCCACGGGTGTATCTTTCTGCCCATTCACCATGTACGAGTCTGGTCTGCCTCATCCAGTACTGTCAGATATATTCATATTTTATTTTGCATTCTTCCTTATACATGGGCCTTAGACCAATTAAATGGTGAATCTCTTTCTCAGTCAATATGATGTTGGTCAAAGGAACGAGCATCCCATCGCATTTTAAGCCCATTATTGAAGTAAAGTCCACTAGGCCGATGGTCATCTCCCCAACAGGCAAGTGAAAGGTGTGGGTGGTGTCCATCCACCACTCGACCAGCACCTAAATTACAATTCTGTCAATTTGGTATCACTTGGTTGGTAGCTGCAACATAAATTCTTTAAAGCCACACTCTCAAATCATTCTTCAAACTACCGGTGGTACTCGCTCATACCACTGGCGAGCCTTATGGACTTTTCTGCCACCGTGGATCACACAACTATTATACTGTCATAATAAAAATAAGTCCAGCCAAGTAAGTGTATCAGTACTACTAATTATTCTAAAAAATACTAAAAAATAAGATAAAATATAAAATGTACCGTAAAAATTATTTTCTGCACCCCAATAATTTTATTATTTTACTGCATTGATTTCCTTTTTATGTTTAGTATTTATGCATCATGATTAGTATTTTGTTTAATTATTTTATTCATGCATAAAATCCTTTTTTTCATATTAATTTATCTACAACTATTTTTATTTTTTCTAAGTAAAAAAATAAAAAAAAATTGAACATATAAAATGAAAATTTTTTATTAGCTTTCATATGTATAGAATAATTTGTTTGTCATAACACTATTATTATTTGTTTTCCATACTTTTTTTGCTAAATCAGTCCTAAAAGTTTTTTATATATAGCAATTTTTTGCATTGATGTTTTCGTGTTACTTTGTCTATTTTCGCAAATGTTATATATATACGCATAAGTTTATGTTCTGCCACTAATTTATTTCTTCAAACTACTACAATAATAAAAATTACTGAATAACTAAAAAAGAGAAAAGAGAGTATAGATAAATGAAAGGCATACTTGTGTTTTTTGCTTCTAACTTCGGTGAAGGTGCATTCCCGCTAAAATGGGAACCCGATCCAACCCATTATCTCTGAGGTAAGTGAGCAATCAGGATCCATACACAGTCAAGTCCTAGATGCATGTTGATTCATTGCCATTTTATATATGCTGAAAGTTAAAAAAAAATTTCTGAAAACTTGTAAGTGTTTTAAGGTCTAGATGAACTAAGTGCATACATAATACATCCTATTTATAGAACATGGAGTCTGAAGGATAAATCTCAAGTTTTTCACTAAAAAAAGGCAAAAGTTCATGTGCTTGGCTTTCAAAGTCAAACACAGTAAATGTACATCAATAATTTATGTCTTCTTTCAATAATTTCTATCCCCTTATGTCTTCTTTCAATAATTCACATTTACTTTCAAATAATTAATGTTTGACACAGCACACGTACATACAGTAATAGATATTTATTGTGGGTTTATATTTTTGCGTGTCTAAAAAATATTTTTTGTACTCATTAATATGTTTTTCATGCAGGGGCAAGAGTACATAGGTCTCCATATATGGTAAAAATAGCCAAATTTTTTACAAAATGCTTTACTGACTATAATTAATTTTTTATAGGTGTCTCGGGTCTAGAACCCAAATTCAGTATCGGGTCCAAAACCTAAATCAACCTCGAGTCCAAAATCCAGATTCAGTATCGGGTCCAAAACCCAAATCCAGTCTCCGGATTAGAATTCAAACCAATCTCGGGTCAAGAATCGTAATAAACCTCGAGTCCATAACCTAAATCTAGTCTCGAGTCCAAAATCCAAATCAATCTCGGGTTCAGAATCCAAAATCAATCTCGAATCTAGAACCCAAATCTAGTATTGGGTCCAGAACTCAAATCATATCTCGAATCCAGAACATAAATCAATTCTCAGGTCCAGAACCCATCCAAAATTAGCTCAAAGTTATATTGCTTTTCACTCTCTGAATAAATTTGAGATTGGTCAAGCAAGGAGAAAATTGTAGACCCTTAATTTTGGCCCTAGATAGTCTGATCCTAAATAAACAAGGCCTAAATCAGAATTGGTCCATCCTTAATAAGTTTAAACCTACTTTAAGCTTTTAATTAGATTGGTACAGTTTTCTAAGGCCTAAAATAAGCCCGGTTCAATTTTTAAAGCCCTGAAACTGTTTGATTTGAGATTGAAGCAAGTTTGGTTCGATATGGATTATGTCATATTGAATTAGACTGGTCCAATTCGATATGGATGGTCCATATCAAATTAGACCATGGCTAATTCGATATGGTACGGACAAGGTCCATATCCATATCGAATTAGACTTATTAATTCGATATGGACTTTGGTCCATGTCGGATTAAGCTTATTTTAATCCAATATGGTCACGGTTGTCCTCGAATTTAAAAGAATTTAGTTCATTAAGCTTTAGATGAGTCATGCTTAAATAGGAAATTAAGACTCGGTTATAAGATTTTTAACCTAATGTGTTCTCTATAAATACAAGATTAAAAACCCTAGGGAGGGGATTAGCAAGAGAGAGGTAGCAACAAGAATTATCAAAAAAAAAGAGAATAATTGAACCAAATACAATACAAAGAACCCTAACTACAACTAACCAGAAGGCAGTGGACATTACCATCACTTTGCTCAATCGAGATTTGATATTGGTGCAAATGTAAAGTTTGGATCAACATAAAATATTGTTGAAGCCAACAAAAGGAGGTTTGGTTTTATTACTCAATTAATTTAAGGATACAGTAGCCACTTTGATTATTCTTTCATGTAATGTGTGTTGTAATTGTTTAAATTTCTAGTGGTAATCCTTATTCATTAAAAATAATATTTCATGCAAGAGTTATTTTCACCTAGTAGCAATTAATTTGTTAAATTTTACGATTGCAACCTTAATAAACCTATACAATAAATCTAGCAAAATCTATAAAAAGTAATCATCAATTTATGAACCTACTTACAATAGTAAATTTTTAAGTATTCAAAACCTAGCTACATGTTTGAAGAACCAAAACCCTAATTTAATTGACCCAAAACCTTAGCATTTGTACCATAATGTTATTTTCTAAAAACCCTAAAACCCTAATGTTATTTTCTAAAACCCAAAAAAACTCTAGTTTGATCACCAAAACCCTAGTTTTTATTCATATACCCTAATTCATATATTAAACCCAAATTTTATATATCTTATGCTTAATTTAAGTGTTAAAATCTAGATTTAATTATTTCATGTTTATGATTAGTGATTTATTGATTTTATGTTTATGATGTAATGATTTTCTTTTAGTTATTGTGAATGTCTGAATGGTTTAATTTATTTGGTTAATTATTTTAATATTAATTATTTTGGTTTCAATGATGTAAGAGTTATGTTTCCACTTTGTGGATACCTCATTAGTTAAGTTCAATGTAATTTAATTTCTTTTGAGTTTTAGGATTGATGTAAAGGGCATGTTTCCACCAAATAGTGGGTGTCCTATTTTATTTAGTTTTGGATATTAGATATAGTTGTAAGGGCATGTTTCCATCTTGTATGAATGCCCATTTTATTTATTTATTTTGACCTTCTTTAATTTTAATATAATGAATATTTATTTATTTTTAATTGCATATAGTATGGATAATATTGTAATAAATTAAAGACTTTAATAATATTAAGACCTGACAAGGAGGCCGGTTCCAATTAACTGAGCGTTATGGGGATGTTAGGTCATTCTCACTTTCCCCATACATATCCAACTTTCTGAACCCAATAGAGAGTTGGAGATTCCTTAGGAATCTAGTCATCCACCCCTTTCTTTTTTTTTTCAGCCAATCTGGGTGGTGACTCCATTTTCTCTTAGTTTAAGCCTGTTGTTAGTTCTTAGTCTAGCTATCTGTAAGTGCACAAATTGTTAACAAGTAATAGAATAATAAGTGGAGTATCGTTCCCATGAGGAGGTTACTTCTAAATATCAAATAATTAAACTGATTATTATTTGGATAATCAAATTTGATTTATGAGTAAACTAAATGGAATGAGAATAAAGTTCTAATATTTTAAGACTTAGGGTTTAGTCACCTTTATTGATTTATCATGGTTTTTCTAAGGTATTGATTTAATTCAATTTTTCTTTGATTAAAGGTTGGATTCTCCTAAGTTAAGTTCAAGTCTCTCTCAAGTACTAGAACAATTATTGAATTCAATCCTTATGTCTACTATCGTGAGCATAAGTAATTAAACCAAATCATTAAGGTTTATGAAAATCTTTAATCAACCTCTTAAGTGTTAACCTTATCTCTATGTGAAAACTACTTAAGATTGTTAACTCCTTGGACTAATATTGTCCTTCCATTCTCACTCCATCACACAATATCTCAATTCAATTAATTATTGGCCAGATAATTAAAGCATTAAGATTAAAAATAACAAAATAATTCAAGGATAAACTAAATTAAATCATATAAACATTTATAATTCCATGATAAATTTAATGTAAGGGACCAATCCAAAAGAGGATTAGTTCTTTATTATTGAAATAAAAACATTGCAAATATAAAAGAAACTAATTAAAAACATAATTTAAAGAACTCAATTTGGATCTTGAATTCCTTCTTGAACCAAAGTTCACTCTCCTTCTTTAAGAAACTCTAAACTACATTTATTTCTTAGATAAATCTAATCTAATTCTTGTATATCTCTCTTGTATTTGAAACCTTGGAGGAAGGGTGTTTAAATAGAGTGCTTGGAAACTTCTTTAGTGGAGAAAACTGGAAAAGGTTAAAGTAAAACTTGGTTGGTGTGTTTATTTTCAACATTTCTAGCTTAGAAATCATATAATGCAACCCATGGGCGTGGCTTTTGAATGCCACAGTCTGGGCATGTATGAATACTGACTTGTTTTGTCAAAACTTTTAGCTGCCAAGGTTAGTATGATGGCCCACAATCATGGTGTTGGTTGGCCACAGGCATGGCTTTTAAACTGAGATGAAAACTCAGACTTTTCTTCCTTTTCTTTCATTTGGGCAGTGGGGTTTTGAATGACAAGGGCATGGCATTCAACTTCGATATGGGGCTTCCCTCTTTCTTCTTCTTTTGAAAAGGCAGACTCGAATTGAAACCCACGGTCGTGGCCTCGAAGGGCCATGGATGTGGCACTTGTATTTTTTTCATTTTTGCTTGTTTTTCTTCAATTTTTGAACCACTATTCATTAATAGCCTTGAATTTTACCTTTCCAATCATAGATAATATAATTCTAACTCAAACAAATAAAATCCATAAAATTCAATTGAAAAATAATTAAAATCATGGTTATAATATAAAATATTGATCATAATTTTACTCTATCAAACTCCCTTAAACTTAAATCATTGCTTATCCTCAAGCAATTGAAGTTTATTACTATAGAATTTCTTATATGTTTAGTTTATGTGTAAAAATTTAAACAAGTAAATCTTCAAAATATAGATCTTAAGTTTAGATTTATAACTCCACTTATTTCATTCTCTCCTCCTTTACCTCAGAAATTTAATCAATTGTAATCAATCATTGAATGTTTTAGAATAGTAAATATTCTTTTTATGCAAACTTAGCCTATTCTCATATGCATATTTAATTGAGCTTTCTCCACTAATATACCTTACTCAATTAAAGAAAATCAGAAGGACTTTTATTTGGTGTAATGAGGTTTATAAAGGTGAGGGCTAAATTAACGCTTAATTGAAATAGGTTACTTTCCTTTCAAAAAGCTTTCCTTATTTTTGCACACTTGAGAATCCTTTATCCTTAACTCCTTGCTTGCTTTTATTAGTTTAGGGAGAAAATTTTTTAATGTATATATATTTGTATATATATGTACATATATGAATTCCCCAAAACTTTTAAAATTAAGAATCTATTTAAAGGATCCAATAATAGAATAAACTTGAAAACCTTTCCAAAAGACAGTAACCTTAAAAGGGTAGTAGTTTTGGTAAATTAAATCAAGTAAAAACTCAAGCTAAAAATCTTTATTTTAGGCTCAAAGGGGTAAACCAAAGGCAATGTTTAAATGTGGTGGATATAAAATTTTGGTTTAACAAACAATACCTAAATTATTTTTTTTATTATTTAGCAAGGTTCAATTTCACCTTGAAAGCTCTTTTAAACATGTTCTAGACCTAGGTAGAAAATAAAATTAAAGAATATAAGCTTTTCCAAATGTTCATAATCAATTACTTTTAACTAAATAAAAGGGATCATTTGGTTCAAAATTCATAAGTTATAGTCATTTTACCAAATTGTTGACCTTAAAAAAAATTTAATTGAAAAAAAATTAACACATAAAATAACATATAAGTAGTCTATAATGAATTTTATTCTGGAACAACTTAGAGAAATTCAATCATCCTTAAAAATTCAAACTAAACTTATAATTAAAATAAAAATTCAAAATACTAAACCAAAGCCAAATGTAACCATCCACATAAAAACTTAAAAATAAGCATAATGTGAAATATCCAGAAACATAAAATTAACTGATAAAAGTACCACAAGTTCAGATGCCAAAATAGAATTTGAAAACGCCCCCAAACTATAAATATCACTATCCTCAATGATCTCCATCACCATCATGACCGCCAGGTAGAAAAGGTTGTTGTGGAGATGGGTAATACATGCCAAACTGGGAGAAGAAAGTGGTGATCTACTCGCTCAATCCAGTTATCTGAGTGGAGACTGTACATACCTTAGTCTCAACACCTCCAAGCCACTGCTCCATGCTATCAAAGAGTTGCTCCCATGCATCATTCTTGCGGTTCATGTCATTCTGAAAAGAATCAAGTCTGTTAGAAAATGCTTAAATGAGTTAGGTGGAATAGAAGGTCCGACCTTAAAAGCGTGAGGAGGAGAATGATGTTACTCTTCAATGTCCTCAAAATCATCAACTTCTCTCATTAACTCATCCTCAACAATTTCCACATTAGCATTCGAGGGACCTAAAGCTGCATATATTCATCCTCTCTTTTCTGCCAATCCCATTGCAAGAACCGTTATCATGTCAATTGTGGTTTTTTCAGGAACTAGTGTAAGATGATCATAATGAATACCAATAAAATCTGCAATTTTAATAATTAGGCCCCCAATGACTAATTTTCCCCTTGGTTTAGCAACTTCTTCACACCGATTGGCAAACTAATACCCCTCATTAAATGTTTCCTTGTCTAAGGCACAATAGAAAAAAATGTAACTCCGTAGAATTAAGATTTCCTTGACTTTCACCCCTACCAAAAATGGTATTAGCTATGACAATGTGAATGTACCTATAGAGTCGATTGGTAAAATTAGTGGCCTTAGAACTCTTACTATTAAATCGATTAAGCCCACCTAACCTAGTCCAAGTCTCTTGTTCCTTAAAATCTTCAGCAAATCCAAAAGTTCCATACAATCCTTCCATTCCTATGGTATCTCCAAGAGTACTGATATCCCAATCATAATTAGTGTTGACCAATCTAAAGTTCACCTTGCCATTGTGCTTACCCAACCTACATGGAGGTATGAACATAATTGTGCTCAAAAACTCCAAAGTGATCTCAACATAAGTAGGGAAATGCATGGTTGCAAATGATAACCAATTCACAGCAGTAAATAATGTCACTAAATCATTATTCCAAGATAAATTTTCAACAACCTTTTCATCAATGAATCTAGAGGGCACTATTTTTCTAGAATTAAGTTCATGATACCTTTTATGTTGCACTTCATCTCAAAATTGAATTTGAGGATACCTATTTGGAAGTTGAGGAGGTGGTGATGATGATGAAGATGAAGTTGATGAAGATTCCACTTGTCTCCTCCTCGTAGAGGTTTCTCCTTTTGATTTCTTGGCTTAAGTCTTGCTTCTTGGCATTTTTGTGTAGATTGGTAGATGAAAATTGATGAAAAACTTGAAGAAAATTGGGTGAAATGGAGTTTAGGTCATGGGTTTAGAGGTTTAGGGTGTGGGTTTCAAGCTTGGGTGTCCATGGCTTCAAAAAGTGAAGGGAGAGAGAAAAATGAGGTGAATTTATAGGTCTAAGGTGCCACGGTCATGGCCCATAAGTGCCAAGGTCATGAGAGTAATTTGACTAGTCAAAGGCATTTTTGTATGGTTTACCACAGTCGTGGCCCTTGAAAGGCCATGGTCGTGACTTTCAGTTTACTTTTGCCACTTTGTGTTTTCATTTTGGCAGTCTCCACAACAAAGCCGTGGTCATGGGCCTTGGTAGGATGTTTAGATCAATTTTGTATATATTTTTTAGGATGTTTTTGTTGATTTTAAGTTAATTTTGATGTTAATTTGTACCTAAGTTTGTTTGAAGTTGTTGATTTAGGTTGAAGTACATTTGATGGAGCTTTTAACTAAAATTTGGTGGACTTGTTGAAGAAAAGGCATGTGACACGGCCAAGCTAGACATGGCTTGGCCGTGTCTCTCATCAAAAGAAGAAGAAATCAAAGACAAGGCAGGACATGACCAGGATTAACCAAGCTTGGCCGTGTCCCTCAAGCAAACATGTCCAGAAGCAGACGCGGCCATGAGACACGGCCAAGCCACTGGCCGTGTCTTACCAAAGGAACAAAAGGCAAAGAAAGAAAAGAAAGAAGCAGAGACTGACACCATCAAGAGACACGGCCAAGCCACTGGCCTTGTCACATGACATGGCTAGGAGCTTGGCCGTGTCACCCCTTGGACATAAAGAGAAGATCAAGCAGCAAGGGACATGGCCAGAAGCTTGGCCGTGTCCCTAGAAAGAAAAGAAAATCCAAGAGACACGGCCAACAAGCTTGGCCGTGTCACCCTGGATCAATTGATATGCTTGCACGAGGTATGGATTAATGTGAATTAGTGGGGAACAAAAAGATAAAACGAAGTGAAATGTGGAAGGAATTGTGGAAGAAATATATAAAGAAATTGGAAAGTGGGAGACAGAGTGATGGGTGTCTTAAAAATTCAAAGTGGAAGAGCATGGAGGGAATAGAAAATATTTTGAATATATCGAGTGGACATTCTCTACACCATGATCATCTTCTTCCTTGGTTCTTGCTTGAGAGAGCAAGACACCATTCTCCCCACCTTCATTCACCATTTCCTTTCACACATCAAGAGCAAAGACAATCATTGGAGTTGAAGTGAGTAGCTAGTTCTTAAGGATTAGGGTTTTAAGAGGCTTGAGTGGAGAGTTGAGAAGTTGAGAGAGCTATCATTCATCCTTCAAGAAGAGAGCCATTGGTTCAAGAAAGCTTGGAAGTTCATCGTCACACATTAAAGAGGGAGCTACGAAAGAGACAAGGAGTCGATTTTTAGCATCTCCAAAAGGGGTTTTTCAAACTCTTTCTTTTAATCCATTTCTTATATGTTGTTTTTGTATTAAGGATATTAATATTGCAATGAATAACTTTGATTTGGTTTATATTGAAATGAGCATTTGTTTAAAGAATATGATGAGCTAATTTACTCATGCTTTGGGTTGTAGTATATTTGATTGAATGATTTGATTTGATGATTCCATTGATATACCTTGTTATTTGTTGATTGCATTGAAATTAAAGGTAAATTGATAGATTGGCCACCTATTGATTACTTAATATTGAATGATGGACCGAGAGAAGAAGTTTAATATCGGGACTATGCAATTGACTACCCTAAGAATGAATTAGAAATATAAGTTCTAGGGTTTATTAATTTGCTAATGTAAAATAGTTGGTTGTTGTTGATTCATAAATGTGAAAACTAGTGAATTGATAATTGACTAATTAACCTAAAGGAACAAATTAAGGTACAAGGTTATATTGATGGATAATTTGATAATTAAACATTTGATTAAATGGACCTACAACCCTAAGCATCATTTCCATAATTGAATTCATCTTGTACAAAATCATTCATTTTCATTTCTAAGGTTAATTACAATTCACCAATCCAATCACACAATCAAGTTTATTATTTCATGTTAATCAAACTATTACAAGCAATTCCTTCCTTGTGAGACGACCTTGGGGCGATCACCGTTACTGCAATAGCCTCTTATACTTGCGAGTGCCGCTTTGTAGTAGTGTTAATTTAAGCGCAACAAGTTTTTGGCGCCGCTGCCGGGGAAGGCAATTTTTGTTAATAGTTTGATTCTTTTAATTTATTTGTTAAATCGTTTAAAGTGTTCTTTTTGAATTGCTTAGGTACTTTATGCACAGACGAAGGTCTCAAGGAAACGAACTTGTTCCATTTATAGACAACATCCATTGACTTCCAAGACCTGAGGGACCAAATCCTATTGAGCAAGAAAGGGAAAATACTGATGAGCAGTTTGAGGAGAACATAGAAACAGAGATGGTTGATGCACAAGAACCACTTATGAAGGAGTTTACCCGACCGATCATCGGAGTGACCACATCTTGTATCCGGTTGAGCAACGCAGCGAGAAATTATGAGCTCAGAAATACTCACTATAGTATGTTGCCATCCTTCCATGGACTGCCGAATGAAGATTCTCTCAACTTCATTCGGGATTTTTACTCAACATTGCATACATTCCCTTTTTGCAAACACTAACAGAAAATGACTCAAGTTGAGATGTTTCCCATATAGTTTGAAAGATAGAGCAAAAGCATGGTTGATGACCCTACCGGAGAATTCTTTAACCACATGGACAAAGGTTTACAACAAATTTATGGGAAAGTTTTATTCACACCAAAAGACTAAGGAGCTTAGGGGGAGTATTGCAACTTTCACCCAATTTGATGGAGAACCGTTTCATGAGGTATGGGATCGCTTCAAATCCTTATTATTTCAGTGCCCTCACCATTACTATCCACAACAGTTGCTCAATCAATTCTTCTATGATGGGCTAACTCAACAATGTCAAAACACAGTGGATAATGCAATAGGGGGAGCAATGGGTGAAAGAATAGCTGCAGAAACAGTTGCATTATTCGAAATATTGGGGGCAAATTCCCAACAAAAGAGTATTGGAGAAAGGAGAAGAGGAGCACATGAGATAAGTGCAAACTCAGAAATGGCTAGGCAAATTGCAGAACTGACAAAATAAGTGAAATTGTTGAATGCCAAAGGAAACTTGTCGGGACCAAGCCAAGAGTCATGCTCATCGTGCGGTCTTGTAGGCCATCAAGCAAATGTGTGCCCCTCAAATTTTGATACATTCAAAGAGGAGCAAGAACAAGCTTTTGCTTTCGAAGGGTTCCAACAAAGGGGTAGGAATGATCCATATTCAAATTCTTATAACCCTGGTTGGAGGAATCACCCAAATTTTTCATAGAAAAATCAACAACATGCTCCACCTCAACAACCTTTCCAACCATATCAAAGAGGTCCCCAATTTCAAGGGCAACCCTCAAATCAAGAGCAGGTCAAGAAACCTTCATTTGAAGACAATTTGAATGCTTTCATTCAAGTAAGCACTCAAAATCAAGAATTGAACAATAAGCGGTTTGACTCTTTAGAAGCATCGCTTAAGAAGGTTGAAACTCAAGTGGGTCAATTGGCTAATCAACTTCAAGACAATCAAAAAGGGAAAGCCAATCGGAGCAGGCCAAAGCAATCACCGTTTTAAGAAGTGGTAAGGTACTTGATAATAAAATTGGTGATAATAACATTGATAATTCCTTTGATGCAGGTACAATGCAAAATAATGGCGAGGAAATGCAAGAAGAAAAAGCTAAACCAAATAAGCTTAAAGAGGATAGAGAGGAGGCATCCGCTGCACCAAAGCTGCACAAATCTCCAAATCCATACAGACCACCAATTCCATTTCCCAGCAGGTTAAAAAATGAAAAGCATGATAAGCAATTTTTTGAAATTTATAACATGCTTTCGAAGGTAAGTATCAACCTACCCTTACTAGAGGTAATAAAGAATATGCCATCTTATGCCAAATTCTTAAAAGAGCTAAATACTAAGAAGATAAGGTATGAGTTGGATGAGAAGGTGATAGTTTCGGAAGTAACAAGTGCTTTTTACAACATAAGTTACCTCCTAAGCTAAAAGATCCTGGGAGCTTTATAGTTAAAATCTCTATGGGGAATGGGAAAGAAACCATTGGCATGTGTGATCTTGGAGCTAGTATTAATTTGATTCCATAATCAATTTATTTGAAACTAGAGCTCGGGGAACTCAAACCGACTAAAATGGTTTTGCAACTAGCGGATAGAACTCTTAGATACCCTAAGGGAATCATAGAAGATGTTCTAGTTAAGTAGGAGGTTTGATTGTACCCGTTGATTTCATTGTCTTAGACATGGGGGGAGAAATCCCAAGGGATGCCGAGCATGCAATTTTGTTAGGGAGGCCTTTTATAGCCACAACTAACACTTTAATTGATGTTAAAAATGGAAAATTGACTATGACCGTTTTGGGACAAACTATAGAATTTTCAATTTTTAACACTTCCCCCATTCCCACTAATGCTTTATATGAAGATTGCTCTTTCATTGATTTTACTGATAGTGCTATTAAAGAAGTGTTTTTGCAGGATAATGGCGAACACAAGCTAGAAAGGGCTCTAAAATTGCAAGAAGAAGCAGAGATTTCCAATGAGGAGAATAAAGAAGACAATTCCATTTTGGACGACGAGAGTGTTGAGGAGGAATTTGAAGTTGAAGAAGAGCAAATTCAACTACAAGGGGCTGAACTTAAGGAACTTCCCAAGCATTTGAAATATATTTTTCTTGGGGAGAATAACTCTCAACCAGTGATAATTTCTGCTACCCTTACCAGTGAGGAAGAAGATAAGCTTGTAACGATGTTGAAAAAATGCAAGAAAGCTATAGGTTAGGGATTGAGTGACATTAAGGGTATTAGTCCCTCTATGTGCATGCATAAGATCATCTTAGAGGAAGGGGCTAAACCGGTGAGAGAGTCTCAAAGGAGGCTAAACCCTAACATGAGCGAAGTTGTCAAGAAGGAGGTCCTTAAACTACTGGATGAAGGGGTAATTTACCCTATTGCTGATAGTGAATGGGTTAGTCCTGTTCATGTTGTGCCTAAGAAAACAGGGTTGACAGTGGTCCAGAATGATAAAGGAGAGTTGGTACCCACAACACAAACTGGGTGGCGAATGTGCATAGATTATAGGAAATTAAATAATGTCACCAAGAAAGATCACTTTCCTTTGCCATTTATTGATCAAATGCTTGATAGGTTATCTGGACACGCTTTTTACTGTTTTCTTGATGGTCTTTCAGGTTACTACCAAGTCCCGATAGCACCAGAAGATCAACCAAAGACTACATTTACTTGTCCCTTTGGGACATTTGCATTTCGAAGGATGCCATTCGGACTTTGCAATGCACCGGGAACATTTCAAAGGTGTATGCTTTCCATATTTTCTGATATGTTAGACAAGTGCATTGAGGTATTTATGGATGACTTTTCTGTTTTTGGTAATTCCTTTGATGATTATTTGGAAAAGTTGACTCTAGTACTTGAAAGGTGTATTGAATGTAATCTTACCTTAAGTTGGGAAAAGAGTCACTTTATGGTTGATCACGGAATTGTTTTAGGGCATGTTATTTTCCATGAAGGGATTGAGGTAGACAAGGCTAAGGTTGAATTAATTGTGAACCTACCTCCACCCACATCAGTTAAGGGAATTAAAAGTTTTTTGGGACATGCAGGATTTTATAGGAGGTTTATAAAAGTTTTTTCCAAAATTTCACGCCCTTTGTGTCATTTGTTAGGAAAAGATGTCCCATTTGTTTTTAATGAAAAGTGCTTAGAAGCTTTTAAAATTTTGAAAGAGAAACTAACTTCTGCCCTATAATTGTTGCCCCAAATTGGGATTTGCCATTTGAAATTATGTGCGATGCATTGAATTTTGCCATTGGAGCTGTGTTGGGCCAAAGAGTGAACAAGTTGATGTGTGTAATTTATTATGCAAGTTTATCCTTAAACGATGCACAAGTAAATTACACGACCACTGAGAGAGAAATGTTAGCTATGGTTTAGATCTTACTTGATAGGTTTTAAGGTCATAGTATTTTCTGATCATACGGCCTTGAAATACCTGTTGACCAAACCGCAAGCTAAACCTAGGCTCATTAGGTGGGTGTTGATGTTATAAGAATTCGATGTTGAAATCAAAGATAGGAAAAGCGAGAATGTAGTGGCCGACCATCTTTCTAGACTTAACTCTTATGACAATGATGCTGAAATTGCTTGTGAAAATGCTTTCGAAAAATTTCCGAATGAACACTTATTTTCTTTAACTCAAGCACCATGGTATGCGGATATTGCTAATTATCTTTCTTATGGTGTAGTGAGAAAGGATTTGAGCTTCTAGGCAAAGAAGAGATTCCTGCATACATGTAAGTATTATTTTTGGGATGTGTGAACCTCGGTTTTCCGCCCGAAAAGGATCCGGGCGAAAGTTCACTCGTTGTCAGGAGTCGCCACTCAGTTTATTTTGTTCGAAGGGAAAAACTAAGAAAACCCTTGTTTGACTCCAATTATGCATCCAATGTAAAGGCTTCTAGTCTGCGAACCCAAGGAGGATTCGGGGACTATGTCATGCATTTGACTAACTTGCAAAAAGAACAAATCTAAAAGGAATGAAGAAAAGAAGAGACAGATTGTTAGTAAATTGTGGACTTGCTATTTGGGGTGAATCCCAAATATGCCTACATACTCCCGTTTGAATGGGAGATCAAAGCCCATGTAGTTCGGAAATGCCTATTTAAAGGCGATGAAATTTATGCTTCATACATGTGTGTGTGTATGCTTCGTGCATTTTTCAGGCATTTTGCCAGAGTTGTGAGTTTTAGCACTTAGTGCTAAATGGTGAAATTTAGGTACTTTGTACCAAAGGAGTGCAATTTAGGCTTCATGCCAAATGTGAGATTTTGAGCACTTAGTGCTTCGTGCTGGTGTCGGGCTTCATGCCAAGTATTGATCGGGCTTTTTGCCAAATTTGTGAAATTTAGCACTTAGTGCTAAATGGTGCAATTTTAGGTACTTTGTACCAAAAGAATGCAATTTTTAGGCCTTTGGCCTATGTTGTCGGGCTTTATGCCAAAATGGTGAGTTTTAGCACTTAGTGCTAAATGTGAAATTATGTACTTTGTACCAAAAAGATGCAAATTTTAGGCTCCGTGCCAAAAAGTTGATTTTAATTGTGAAATTTAGGTACTTTGTACCGGAAAGATGTAATTTGGGCTTCGTGCCAAAGAGGCTGATTAATTAGTCCATTAGGCCTTAGACCTAAAAGGATTAGGTCTTTGACCAAGAAGAAATTGAGAAGAATATTGAATGCTTATGAGATGCTTAAATTGACAAATGATGGATTAGAATATTACCTTGCTTAGGATTTTCCCGCTTCGAAGTTCCAGATCTCGTTTTCTTGGACTTTCGATTATGATTTTTGATTACGGATTAAATTCGTCAGCATGAGGCCCGGAGTCTCCAAAAGCCAACCATTTTTCTGAACACTTGAAGGCAATTTATAGGCAAAATCGGGCTGGAAGGCGGTTGAACTGCTGGTCACAGCGGTCGGACCGCCGGTCACAGCGGTCGGACCGCCGTGGTCAGCGGTCGGACCGCCGTAGAAGTGACAGCCCGGAAAAATAGGGAAAAAAATAGACCGGCGGCGGTCGGACCGCCGCGCGGTTGGCGGTCGGACCGCCGCGGTTCCGGCGGTCGGACCGCCGCCTCGGCCCTCGAGCCCCAAAAAGGCATGCACAGTTTTCGTTTAAACTGATTTTCCTGGAGCTACGAACCTCCAAAAATTATTTCGAGACCATATCCATGATCCTTGCGTCGCTCCGGACATTTCAAGTACCATGAAGACATACTTTCGGTTAACTTCACCGTGGTCGTCCGGTCCGGCTCGGTTGTTTGCGGTCTGAGAAAATCGGCTTTTCGAGCCTCAAAATTTGAGTATTCACAATTGCCCCCCACTGGGGTCCATAAAAATGATTTATGGGGCCCAGTGGTCGTCTGAAGAGCGAATTTTGAGCGAGGGGTAAAAGATACGCCTTTTGGCACTTCCGGATTGCTTGCAACACTTCTGATTTTTTCTGTACCTGCACTTTCGTTTAGCACAAAGAATACATATGTATGCATGATGTCACCTTTTATTTTCATAAAGGCATTTATTTGCTTCTTTGCACCCATTGTATGCACAACTGGACCAAGAGCCTTCAAAAGATGGAAATGATCAATATGGGTAGATATGGGTTGCTTTCTGTCACCATTCTTAGGTGGATATTGATGGATTGAGATTTTATTTATTTCCAGTAAAGAACTTATAAATAAATTCTAGGAATCTTTCCTTTACATGTACTTGAAATAGCTCTAGTAATGAACCAGAAGTAATACCAGGCTTTGCTGTGTTCTGCTATCAGTAATTATTTCTAATAAAGAACTTAGAAATAATCCTATAGGAAGTCAATCCAGCTGGGGAAGGAACTCGAATTTTTCTGAAGTTGCCCCCAAATTATTCCAAATAATGAAGTTGCTGAATTTTGGCCAATCGAGAAGCCAAGGAGACGTGCATTGCTGCAGGAGCTGGAGGGTGAGGATGTGGTTCCTCTTAACGAGGAGAAGACAGATGCTGCAGAGAATTCCGGAGCTAAGGAAGATACTGAAGACTCTGCCCCACGTAGGAGACGCAAGATTTAGACTCTAGGGTTGACCCTTTTTTTTTTGGAACTTATGGTTTGACTTTTTTTGGTTTTTGGTACTTTATGAAAGGAATGACTCTTTTTGAATGAATGACTCCCTTGGAAATGAATGACTCTTCTTGGCATGACTTTTTCCTTTGCTTTCCAAGCATTATCTACTTTATTTATTTGCTCTAATTTTTGCCTAAGTCGTCTTTTCGGATTTTCAACTTAGCGAGCTCTTACCCATTCTTGTCTAAGCCGCCCTTTGCGGGTTTTCGACTTAGCGGGCCCCACTATTGCCTAAGCCGCCCTTTGTGGGTTTTCGACTTAGCGAGATTTTTATTTTTTTTTTATTTTTTTATTATTATTTTTATTATTTTTTTTTATGTTGGCAAAAGAAAAATGAACCAATGATCTTTATTGAAATTTAGACCGTGCTCAAGGAGAGCTGCCTACATATCTCGAATTATTTTGCGAGAATCAGGTCTAATGTAGTAGATTTCAATGCATGATCATGCATAATATTTCTTCAGTTGATCCAGATTGCATGGGTTTGTGAACTCCAAACCATCCAAATCAGACAAGATGACGGCTCCGCCGGACAGTATTTTCTTTAAAATGTAGGGTCTCGCCCAATGAGGACGAAACTTCCCACGAGGATCTGTAACAGGTGTTCTGATCTCCTTCAAAACCAAACAACCTTCTTCCAACTTTCGATCTTTGACCTTTTTGTTGAAATGTCTGGCCATTCGCCTTTGATACCCTTGAATCTGATGTAGAGCTTGAAGTCTTTTTTCATCCAAACTCAACAACTGATGATGATAATTGCTGATCCATTCAGCTTCATTTATCTGATCCAAACTCAACAACTGATGATGATAATTGCTGATCCATTCAGCTTCATTTATCTGACTTTCTTGAATTATCCTCGCCGATTGAACTTCCAGTTCAATGGGGAGTACTGCTTCCATTCCGTATACCAATGAATACGGGGTTGCCCCAGTAGGAGTTCTAACTGATGTTCTGTATCCCCACAAGGCCAATGGCAACTTCTCATGCCAACGCCTATGTTCCTTGATCATTTTTTGTATGATCACCTTTATAGACTTATTCGCTGCTTCTACAGCTCCATTTGTTTGAGGTCTATAAGGAGAGGACTTATGATGCTGGATTTTCTTATCCTTCAAGAGTTTGGCAAACTCTGCCTGGAAATGAGTTCCATTATCAGTGACAATCTCAAATGGTGTTCCGTACCGACAAAGGATGTTGGTTCGGACAAACTGTGCTGCCTTTTTGGCGTCTAATTCTGCATAGGAAGCTGCTTCAACCCACTTTGTGAAGTAATCCACTGCTACCAAGATAAACTGATGTCCATTCGAAGCTTTTGGATGTATTTTGCCAATTATATCAATTCCCCAAGTAGCGAAGGGCCATGGAGAAGTGATTGGATTCAGGGCAACAGGAGGTTGCTTCTGTAGCTTAGCAAATATCTGACATTGATGACATCCTTGCACAAATGCCACACAGTCTGCATTCATGGTGGACCAGTAATATCCTAGATTGGCAATTTTTCGAGCCAAGGCGATCCCATACATGTGTGGTCCTGATTCGCCACCATGTACCATTTCCATTATTTGCTTGGCCTCCGCTTCACTCACACACCTTAGGTGCATTCCATTCCAACTCCTCTTGTAGAGGATATCTTCATTAAGGATGTAACCTGTGGCAAGCTGCCTTATTGCCCTCTGATCGACCTTTGATGATCCCTCCGGATAATTTCCATCCTTGAGATAGGTCTTGATATCCCAAAACCATGGTTTACCATCGGCCAAGTGCATTACATGGGCGGGTTGCTTTTGAAGCTGAACTTTCAATGGACGAATAACTTTCCCCTCCTTGATATTGATCATGGAAGCTAAAGTAGCCAAGGCATCAGCAAACTGATTCTTTTCTCTCGGAAGATATTCGAAGGACAAATCATCGAATTGTTGTGCCAGATGGTCAAGGCTTTGTAGGTAAGGAACCAAACGCTCTTCTCTTATCTTCCATTTCCTTAAGGCTTGTGATACTATTAAAATAGAATCACCGTAGACCTTTAGGTTCTTAATCCCCAATTCTAGGGCGGCTTCAAGCCCATTAATGCAAGCTTCATATTCTGCTTCGTTGTTTGTGCAGCTAAAGTCAAGTTTAACTGCGAATGGAATGTATTCTCCACAAGGAGTTTTGAACACAATCCCAATTCCGTTTCCATGATAATTGGATGCCCCATCAAAATACATCTCCCAAACACTGCTTTCCACGTTCAAGAGGTCTTCATCAGGGAAACCCATTTCTCGCATCTCGTCATTCACGGGTAATTCTGCTAATTGGTCAGCTATCGCCCCACCTTTCACAGCTTTCCTTTGAACAAATTTCAGGTCAAAGGCTGCCATTGTTGACACCCACTTAGCCATTTTGCTGTCCAAAACAGGCCTCTCCATAAGGAATTTCAAGGGACTCTGTTCTACGATGACATAAGTAGTGTAAGAAGACAAGTAGTGTTGTAACTTCGTACAAGCCCAATACAAGGCTAAACACAACTTCTCAATCTTGTTATACTTTAACTCATAATCCAGCATCCTTTTGCTGAGGTAGTAAATTGCATTTTCTACCTTTGCATCTTCGGCTTCTTGAGCTAGCATTGCACCCATGGCTTCATCTGTTACAGACAAATACAAGAGCAGAGGTTTTCCCATTCTGGGAGGTTGTAGAATTGGCGGACTTAACAAGTATTCTTTGATCTTGTCGAAGGCCTTTTGGCAATCTTCATTCCATTCTTGCGAAGCACCTTTCCTTAGTAGCTTAAAGATAGGACCACAAGTCTCAGCCAACTGTGATATGAATCGACTGATATACTGTAATCTACCTAGCAAGCCTCGAATCTCTTTTTCTGTTCTTGGCGGAGGCATTTTCAGAATAGCCTTTGACTTTGCTGGATCAACCTCTATTCCTTTTTTGCTGACCAGATATCCCAAAAATAAGCCCGATGTCGCACCAAAGAGGCATTTTGCAGGATTAAGCTTCAAATTGTACTTGCGAAGTCTAAGGAAGAACTTCTCAAGTGCTTCAACGTGTTCTTCTGGAGATTTTGACTTAACAATCATATCATCAACATACACTTCTACTTCTTTGTGAATCATGTCATGAAAGACTGTTGTCGCCATCCTTTGGTAGGTAGCCCCTGCATTTATCAACCCAAAAGGCATAATCCTGTAGCAGAAAGTGCCCCATTCTGTAATGAAAGCTGTCTTCTCTTTGTCTGGTGGGTGAACTAGGATCTGATTATACCCAACCGTGAGGTCAGTCATGGAAGCCATCACATGCCCAGCCGTCCTATCTATCAGCAAATCGATGTGTGGTAGTGGAAAATCGTCCTTGGGACAAGCCTTATTCAAATCTCTGTAGTCAACACACATCCTGACCTTTCCGTCTTTCTTCGGGACCGGTACGATGTTTGCTAACCATGAAGGGTAGGCAATTGGTTCTATGAACTTATTGTCCAGTTGCTTGGCAATCTCCTCTTTAATTTTCAAAGACCATTCTGGCTTCATTCTTCTCAATTTTTGCTTAACCGGCTTTGCCTCTGGGTATAGCGGAATCTTGTGAACTGCTATGGCTGGGTCTATTCCCGTGACATCACTTGCCTTCCACATGAAGCAGTCGACATACTTCCTGATGCAATCGACAACCTGCTCCTTATTCACACAATCACATGCATTGTATGTATGTTCATTTTCTTTGCCAATTATTATCTTTTGATTTATTTCTTTTATTTCATTTATTTCATTTTTGCTAGATAATACTTAGAAAGCAAAAGACACAGGGTAACCAAGAATTTGAAGAGTTTCATTGATAATGGTGGAGTCATTCTCCAAGATTACATTAAATGTGACATTTGGGTTCTCTAAATCTGAAGCTATAGAGGACTCAGAACTAGACTCTGACTCGGTGTTTGACTCAGGATTTGACTTAGTACAAGACTCGGGTTCAGGGTGTGACACAAGACTAGGTTTGACTAGAGCAGTCTGTCCCTCCTCGGCGTACCAGTTCATCAGTGGTCCATCTGTGGTCTTGATCAGCTTGGTGAAGCCCCTTTTGTCTTCAAAATTAGTTACCATAGCAACCTCGTCAAAGAGACTAGGCTGCATGAAATCTTCCACAGTGATGGCATTGATGGAATGATTGGGCAAGGGGTTAGTGTTAATGTTTGGTTGCCTCCTGCGAGGAATGATGTCACCACTATCCACCAAATCCTGGATGCGGTTTTTCAAAGTCCAGCAAGCATCTGTTCTGTGCCCATTTCCTTGGTGGTACTCACAGTACTCATTGGCCCTGTAATTGGAGGGTAATGGGTTTGGGGGAGGCCTTGGGTCCAAAGGCGTCAAGTATTTTCCTTCCACTGCCTTTTTAAACACCAGATGAAGGGGCATTCCAATGTCGGTATATTGCCTTCTTGACTGATTTCTTTGCCCAAGATTGCCCACACGTAAAGGATTCGCAGGGGCAATATTGGCCACTTCATTAGCAGCTTGGCCTTGTTTTTCATACTTCGAGATAGCTTCTTCATCTACTATCTTACCCAATTGTATCAGATCTTCTACCTTGGTTGCAGTCGCAATGAGCGATTTGAAAGTAGGTAGGTATTGAGTTTGCAGTTGGGCTTGATACGTAGGCCTTAAATTTCTGATTATGATATCAATCTGCTCTTGTTCTGAAGGGCGATTGATCATTTGGGCGGCCTTTGCCCTCCACCTCGTAAGGAACGAGGAGAAGGGTTCATTGTTGTTCTGCTTGGTAGTCTCAAGTTCCCTTCTGGTGACATCTACCTCAATATTGTAGTGGTATTGAGTGTTAAATGCGTTGCAGATGTCTTCCCAGGTCTTAATCTTAGCACGATCTAGGCTTACAAACCATTTTAGGGCAGCCCCAGTCAAGGATTGTCGAAAGAGTTGAGCAAAGAGCTCATCATTTAAACCCCAAGGGCTCAAGGCCCCCACATACATCTTCAAATGGGCTTTAGGGCAAGTGGTCCCATCAAATCTGTCCATCCCAGGCATCTTGAATTTTGGAGGCAATCTAGCTTGGGGAAACAAGGATAAGGAATCCATGTCTACCACCTCTTTATGAGTTTTCATGGCAGTGATTGACCTTTCAAGCAATTCAAGTTTCTTTTTCAGTTCATCAGTTTCATTCTTAGAGGGTGGATCCTCCAAATTGATGACAGGGGTATTGTTCTAAGCAGTCATGGGGGTACTAGTTTGCCCCACAATGGGTTCCTTTCCTAAATTTCCAGGAGTAGAGGCCGTCTTTGGTGCCCCTCCCAATTCAGCCAGGATGGCTACCCTTTGGGCGGCTAAAGCTTCATCAATTTTTTCTTGCATTCTAGCTTCAATTTCCTTAACCTGACCATCCAGCAAAGCTTTAATCTGTTCAATCGTGGCCATTTCAGTAATTGGAGTAGTTGGTGAAGTTGGGGTAGTAGGACTTGTGGGGGATAACACAGTTGGAGTTGGTGTAGTTTGTGTAGGTGACGGCACACGGATGGTGGATACCTGAAAATGTCAAGGGTAAAGGATCAGGGTAGTGTGCAGGGTAGGAAAACTCTTGGTCCACTTGCACATATCAAAAGATTTTCCCCAAAACCGTGTTGTTATGTTGCATGAATGCACCTCATCACATCATAATTCATTTTAATGGAATGTGGCACTATCATTGGGTACATACAACCTAAGGGAAGGTTCTATTGGCACATGAAAAATAGAGAATCGGCTTATAATAGGGACCATTGAGTCTTGAGTAAGATATACCTAACCACATGTGAAACAAGGAGTTTCGCGTGGGTCCAACAGTACGATTACTCATAGGCCACTCCAAAAGGATTGGAATGGTTTGCGACAACAGGGAGGACGCTTTGGCTGTCCGCCGGCATAATCAAGGAGACCTGCCGGTCAGCGCTACTTGCTATCCAGACTCAGAAGTTTGAACAGAAAGAGAAGAAATTCATTTGAAAACAATTTTTTTATGTAATGGAGGAAAAGGATTCCCCCATATATGCAAGAGAAAAAGATTCTCTGAATGACAAAACAAATGCACATTTAGCCAAACAAGAGATCCATCCAAGAAAAAAGATTCATTTTTCCAATCTTCATTCCAATATCCTTAAGGAGAGGATATATATTGCTAGGGTACCCTGCAAAATGAATAAAAACACCCTAAAGAAGGGCAAATTAGTCAAATAAGCAATAATAGCCTACTAGGATCCCATAAATTATTTTTATGGTCTCCCGTGGCAAGTTAATCAAATAATCAATAGTAGTCCACTAGGATCCCATAAATGGTTTTTATAGTCCCCAGCGGAGTCGCCAATCTGTGAACCTCGGTTTTCCGCCCGAAAAGGATCCGGGCGAAAGTTCACTCGTTGTCAGGAGTCGCCACTCAGTTTATTTTGTTCGAAGGGAAAAACTAAGAAAACCCTTGTTTGACTCCAATTATGCATCCAATGTAAAGGCTTCTAGTCTGCGAACCCAAGGAGGATTCGGGGACTATGTCATGCATTTGACTAACTTGCGAAAAGAACAAATCTAAAAGGAATGAAGAAAAGAAGAGACAGATTGTTAGTAAATTGTGGACTTGCTATTTGGGGTGAATCCCAAATATGCCTACATACTCCCATTTGAATGGGAGATCAAAGCCCATGTAGTTCGGAAAAGCCTATTTAAAGGCGATGAAATTTATGCTTCATACATGTGTGTGTGTATGCTTCGTGCATTTTTCAGGCATTTTGCCAGAGTTGTGAGTTTTAGCACTTAGTGCTAAATGGTGAAATTTAGGTACTTTGTACCAAAGGAGTGCAATTTAGGCTTCATGCCAAATGTGAGATTTTGAGCACTTAGTGCTTCGTGCTGGTGTCGGGCTTCATGCCAAGTATTGATCGGGCTTTTTGCCAAATTTGTGAAATTTAGCACTTAGTGCTAAATGGTGCAATTTTAGGTACTTTGTACCAAAAGAATGCAATTTTTAGGCCTTTGGCCTGTGTTGTCGGCTTTATGCCAAAATGGTGAGTTTTAGCACTTAGTGCTAAATGTGAAATTTAGGTACTTTGTACCAAAAAGATGCAAATTTTAGGCTCCGTGCCAAAAAGTTGATTTTAATTGTGAAATTTAGGTACTTTGTACCGGAAAGATGTAATTTGGGCTTCGTGCCAAAGAGGCTGATTAATTAGTCCATTAGGCCTTAGACCTAAAAGGATTAGGTCTTTGACCAAGAAGAAATTGAGAAGAATATTGAATGCTTATGAGATGCTTAAATTGACAAATGATGGATTAGAATATTACCTTGCTTAGGATTTTCCCGCTTCGAAGTTCCAGATCTCGTTTTCTTAGACTTTCGATTATGATTTTTGATTACGGATTAAATTCGTCAGCATGAGGCCCGGAGTCTCCAAAAGCCAACCATTTTTCTGAACACTTGAAGGCAATTTATAGGCAAAATCAGGCTGGACGGCGGTCGGACAGCCGGTCACAGCGGTTGGACCACCGTGGTCAGCGGTCGGACCGCCGTAGAAGTGACAGCCCGGAAAAACAGGGAAAAAAACAGACCGGCGGTGGTCGGACCGCCGCGCGGTTGGCGGTCGGACCGCCGCGGTTCTGGTGGTCGGACCGCCGTGCGGTTGGCAGTCGGACCGCCGCCTCGGCCCTCGAGCCCCAAAAAGGCATGCACAGTTTTCGTTTAAACTGATTTTCCTGGAGTTACGAACCTCCAAAAATTATTCCGAGACCATATCCGTGATCCTTGCGTCGCTCCAGACATTTCAAGTACCATGAAGACATACTTTCGGTTAACTTCACCGTGGTCGTCCGGTCCGGCTCGGTTGTTTGCGGTCTGAGAAAATCGGCTTTCCGAGCCTCAAAATTCGAGTATTCACAGGATGAGCCTTACTTGTTTAGAATTTGCAGGGATGAAGTGATAAGAAGATGTATGCCGGAAGAAGAACAAAAGAAAGTGCTACAATTTTGCCACAATATGTATTGTGAGGGTCATTTTGGAGGAAAAAAGACCGCCGAGAAAGTTCTTCAAAGCGTTTTTTATTGGCCTATTCTTTTTAAGGATGCTTATCATTTTTGCATAAGGTGTGATAAATGCCAAAAAGTAGGAAACATTAGCAAACGGAATGAAATGCCCCTTAATATTTTTATTGTGGTTGACATTTTTGATGTATGGGGAATTGATTTCATGGGGCCATTTCCCAAATCCTTTGGTTTTGAATATACCCTTCTAGCAGTGGATTATGTGTCCAAGTGGGTTGAGGCTATCCCCACTAGGACTAATGATGCTAACATTGTGTTAAAATTGGTGAAGGAGAATATTTTGAGCAGGTTTGGAACCCCCAAGGCAATAGTGAGTGATGGAGGAAGCCATTTTTGCAACAAATGGTTTGAAAAGTTGATGACCAAGATGGGCATCCAACACAAAGTGGCAACTCCATACCATCCCCAAACGTCCGGGCAAGCTGAGATCTCAAACAAGCAGATCAAGGGGATTTTGGAAAAGACAGTGAGCACAACTCGGAAGGATTGTTCAATCCGACTCTCAAAAGCATTGTGGGCTTATAGGACTGCTTTTAAAACCCCATTGGGAATGAGTCCCTATAGGTTGGTCTTTGGCAAAGCTTGCCACCTTCCGGTGGAATTGGAGCACAAGGCTTATTGGGCAATAAAGACCACGAATATGGACTTAGATGAAGCAAGGGAGCAAAGAATGCTTCAGATTTCCGAGCTTGATGAGCTTCGAAATGAAGCCTATGAGAGTTCGAGGATCTTCAAGGAAAAGACAAAAGCTACTCATGACAGGATGATTCTTCAAAGGACTTTTGAACCAAGAATGAAAGTCCTCCTCTTCAATTCAAGAATGTGGTTTTTTCCTGGAAAATTGAAGTCACGTTGGAGTGGACCCTTTCAAGTTACTCAAACATTCCCATATAGGGTTGTTGAGTTGCTTAATTTAAAAACCAACAAGACGTTCAAGGTCAATGAACAAAGGGTGAAGCCCTACTTTGAAGAAATTGAAGTTGCACAAATGGTGGAAAGCTTGGTGTTTATTGATGAATAATGCAACAATGTCCAGCTATATGACATTAAAGAAGCGCTAAATGGGAGGCAACCCATCGGTTTGCATTTCTTTTCATAATTACAATTTTATATTTAGCAATTTCAATTTCATGTTGAGTTTAAATAAAATGGAATGGGTACTTTTATCGGTTTTCATTTTTCTTGAATGTGTTTCAGGGTTAAGCAAGGAAGAAGATTGCATTTTTGTGATTTGGTGACACAAATAAACCATTAAAAAAAATCAAAACCATATTGGCAGTGTAAGACACGGCTACTTGACACGGCCAAGCCATTGGCCGTGTCAAGCAAACCCAAAATCACAGAGGCAGACACGGCCAAAGGGCTTGGCCGTGTCCTTGGCCTTGTCACAAAGACACGGCCAAGCTTCTCCCAGTGTCCCTTTCATTTGGCTTGCAATTTTCTTTTGTTCCAGTATCAAACACGTTCAAGGGACACGGCCAAGCCACTGGCCGTGTCCCTCCAATCCCATCAAACACGTTCAAGGGACACGGCCAAGCCACTGGTCGTGTCCCTCCAAATCCATCAAACACGGCCAAGCTTCACCAAGCTTGGCCGTGTCACATCAATTTTCAAGTTTAAAAAATATGAATTCAGCCCATTTCTTCATTTTAAATCCCTAACTCCCCTTTCTCTCCTGTCTCTCTCTCTCTCTCTCTCTCTCTCTCTCGACTCCCTCTCTTAAAACCTCCATAACCACTTTCTTAAAGCTCCAAAATCCTATTAAATCTTCCATTTTTCTTAACCAAAACTAATTTAAACTCATCCAATCTTCTTCTTTTCTCATTAAAAAGCAATTAAAACAGTTTAAGCTTCATTTTCACCAAAATATCAAAATGACAAGAACAAAGATGGTGTCTCACCACAAGAGGAGGCCACCTCCACCTTCAACTCCATCTTCATCATCATCATCTTCAAGGAGAGCGACTCTTCTCACTAGGGGTTTCTTTCCAACGAGGTATGTAAGCGAAGAATCCCTCAATGCTCTTCATATTAGGGATAATTTTTATAGATTTATTCAAAATCTTGGATGGGAGAGATTAGTTTCCCTTAAACCTTTGCAATTTCAAGAGCTTACATTGGAATTTTTAACCTCTCTTAAGGTTGAAAGAGATGACAAAAAGATTTGCATCAGTTTACATTTTAAACTGCTTGGGAAACCATTTGTCCTTAGTATTGAGCAGTTGAACGATATATTTAGTTTCCATCAACAAGGGGAACAATGTGTACCTAAGAGTTTTAAACAACAATTTGCATGGGGAGCACTGGGCTTGGGAACCTATGTGGCCAAATCGGCCAAAGCAACGAAATTGGCAAATCCTGCCCTAAGATATTTACATCGCTTCATGTCATGTGGATTCTTTGCACGAAAGGAGAGCACAGGTGTTGTGGAACTTAGCGAACTATTTTTCTTAGACTGTGCTAGCAATGCCATACCCATTTGTACCGGCTATTGGTTAGCCGATGTGTTTGACAGTGTGGCAAATAAAAAGAGGGATGCCATTTGCATCGGAGGATTAGTTACAACTTTAGCAATGACACTTCTTGATGATTTTGACCCGAGCAACTGCCGGATGACTAAGATCTCGGGTAATGATTCATTAGATCTTGCCATACTCGAGAAGATGCGTATGGTTTTAAGAAAAGGAGGGGCCTATGTTATGGCTTCAGCTGAGCCAGAGGTACCGGAGGGCCGTCAAAAGAGAACACGAGTCGAGGAGGAGTCCGACTCAGATTCTCTAGATTTGGATGAAGATGCTCCAATCCCGGATAATCAGGAGATCCTTAATAGGATTGAAGCACTGGAAAGCAAGGTCGATCGTAACCATGCTGCAGTCATGGAACAGTTGGACCAAATCAACAGCAACCTTGCTAAGATCCTGAGCCTCCATCCTTCAGCTGCATCATCGTCCCATCCTCCATCACCATAGATCCAATCAGCTCCAACCTTTTGAAAACACTTGTTACTTCCTTATTTTTAGTTATTGCATATTTTTGTTGTTATTGTTTTTAATGTTAACTCTTTATATTGTGTTTATTTTATATATATTGTATTTTGTTCTTGAACAATTGTTGTTTGTGGATGAAAAGGTAGCACTTGCGTCACAAGGAAACGATGGAAAACAGATTGTACCTTAACTTTTTTTTCTTTATTAACCTTGTTTCCATTAAGGACAATGTAAAACTTCAAGTGTGGGGTGTGTGCTAAGCCTTTTGTTCATGAATATAAATTGTCTATTTTCATAAGTGTTTTGTTATAGTTGTTTTGTTAAGTTTTGTGTTTTGTTTTATATTTGATTTTGATGGATATTGATAAGTTCAATTGTTATAAGATTATTGATAGATGACTTTTGAATTTTTGAAGCATGAATTTGAGATTTGATTAGAATTAGTACTTATTGTCAATATTGATGGTTATTCTTTGCATTGCCATTAAACTAGTGAGGAATTGAGCCATCAACTTATCATTCTTTTTATGTGAGAACATCTTTGATTGATGAATTACTAGAACTTGCTTTGACATGCATTTTGAGACTACATAAAGATTTCAATTCGGCATCAATATGATTAAAGCAATTTAGGGTAACCCATTTTGGCTTAAAAAGACCAACCTTACATCCGACCTTAGTTCACCAACTTTGAGCTAATTTCATTTTTCCCTTCTTTCTTTTTCATAACACCATCAGCTTGAACCATTGCATTTTAACTCTACCCGTTCATTAGATCAAGAGCATTTCAAGAGCATTAATGTAGTGTTGTGCTGAATAAAGTGTGGGGTTGAATTCAATGGGCTTTAAATTACAAATTATTGTATTCTTTAGTTGAGTACCCTATTATATATATATATATATAAAAGAAATGAAATGAATAATGAAAATCAAAATAATAGTTGTTGTTCTTGTCGGAGGGGTTGTAATGAGTTTGGAAATTATCTTTGCTAATTAAACAAATGGAGTTCCTTAAAAGCACTTAAATGCTTAGTGCTAAGTGATTGAGAGGAATTTTGGGATTGTTGATCATACTACATTGCTTGCTTCACTGTTGAAGTAATCTTGACCTAAATGAACAAACTCACTCTCCCAAATGTCATGCCTTTCCCTTAGCCCCGTTACAACCAAATAAAAGGCCTTATGATTGATGCTTGATTGTGATTAGGTGGTGGAGATTTGATTGATAAGCAAGCCTATAGTCCTAATCTTTCATTGAATGTCGAGAGCTTAAACACTACCCAATTAAACACTTAAGAGGTTTGTGAGGGAGTGACAATTTTTGGTATGCATAGATTAACCATTAAGTTGCTTGAGTACCGATTATTCTTGATTCGATTATGATTGTGGATTTAATAAGATGGGAGTCTTAATGCATCCTTATAACTCTTGAACTTGACAATATTTATCTTGTTTTATTTGTTTTGATTTTAACTTTGCTTGGGGGTGTGGGGTAATTGTTTAGATCAATTTTGTATATATTTTTTAGGATGTTTTGTTGATTTTAAGTTAATTTTCATGTTAATTTGTACCTAAGTCTGTTTGAAGTTGTTGATTTAGGTTGAAGTACATTTGATGGAGCTTTTAACTAAAATTTGGTGGACTTGTTGAAGAAAAGGCATGTGACACGGCCAAGCTAGACATGGCTTGGCCGTGTCTCTCATCAAAAGAAGAAGAAATCAAAGACAAGGCCAGGATTAACCAAGCTTGGCCGTGTACCTCAAGCAAACATGTCCAGAAGCAGACACGACCATGAGACATGGCCAAGCCACTGGCTGTGTCTCAACAAAGGAACAAAAGGCAAAGAAAGAAAAGAAAGAAGCAGAGACTGACACCATCAAGAGACACGGCCCTTGGACACAAAGAGAAGATCAAGCAGCAAGGGACAAGGCCAGAAGCTTGGCCGTGTCCCAAGAAAGAAAAGAAAATCCAAGAGACATAGCCAACAAGCTTGGTCATGTCACCCTGGATCAATTGATATGCTTGCACGAGGTATGGATTAATGTGAATTAGTGGGGAACAAAAAGATAAAAGGGAGTGAAATGTGGAAGGAATTGTGGAAGAAATATATAAAGAAATTGGAAAGTGGGAGACAAAGAGTGATGGGTGTCATAAAAATTCAAAGTGGAAGAGCATGGAGGGAATAGAAAATATTTTGAATATATTGAGTGGACATTCTCTACACCATGATCATCTTCTTCCTTGGTTCTTGCTTGAGAGAGCAAGACACCATTCTCCCCATCTTCATTCACCATTTCCTTTCACACATCAAGAGCAAAGACAATCATTGGAGTTGAAGTGAGTAGCTAGTTCTTGAGGATTAGGGTTTTAAGAGGCTTGAGTGGAGAGTTGAGAACTTGAGAGAGATATCATTCATCCTTCAAGAAGAGAGCCATTGGTTCAAGAGAGCTTGGAAGTTCTTCATCACACATCAAAGAGGGAGCTACGAAAGAGACAAGGAGTCAATGTTTAGCATCTCCAAAAGGGGTTTTTCAAACTCTTTCTTTTAATCCATTTCTTATATGTTGTTGTTGTATTAAGGATATTAATATTGCAATGAATAACTTTGATTTGGTTTATATTGAAATGAGCATTTGTTTAAAGAATATGATGAGCTAATTTACTCATGCTTTGGGTTGTAGTATATTTGATTGAATGATTTGATTTGATGATTCCATTGATATACCTTGTTATTTGTTGATTGCATTGAAATTAAAGGTAAATTGATAGATTGGCCACCTATTGATTACTTAATATTGAATGACGAACCGAGAGGAGAAGTTTAATATCGGGACTATGCAATTGACTACCCTAAGAATGAATTAGAAATATAAGTTCTAGGGTTTATTAATTTGCTAATGTAAAATAGTTGGTTGTTGTTGATTCATAAATGTGAAAACTAGTGAATTGATAATTGACTAATTAACCTAAAGGAACAAATTAAGGTACAAGGTTATATTGTTGGAAAATTTGATAATTAAACATTTGATTAAATGGACCTACAACCCTAGGCATCATTTCCATAATTGAATTCATCTTGCACAAAATCATTCATTTTCATTTCTAAGGTTAATTACAATTCACCAATCCAATCACACAATCGGGTTTATTATTTCATGTTAATCGAACTATTACATGCAATTCCTTCCTTGTGAGACGACCTTGGGGCTATCACCGTTACTGCAATAGCCTCGTATACTTGCGAGTGCCGCTTTGTAGTAGTGTTAATTTAAGCGCAACATAGGCCACGGTCATAGGATAAGTTTCTTTGCTGGAACTTCAAAATTCTTCCCCCATTTTCATTTTTACAGCTTCAATTTGATTTCTACGACCATTGGGATGATTCACCACAGTTGTGGTGTATTTGTACCTCAATTTTCTTGTGGTTTTATACTTTAAATCACCTACAAAATAGAATTTAAACAATATCAATCAAAAATTTTGAAAAGAAAAGCAAGGAAAAAGAATAAAATAAAGAGAAATTGGGTTGCCTCCCAACAAGCTCTAAGTTTATAGTCGATAGGACGACATGCTCTGGCTGAATGTTCATATGCTAAAGTGGTAGATGCTCCCGATGTCTATTGGATCACAAATAAAATTGGGTTTCAATCGTTGGTAGTTTACTTTGAAGATTTCTCATCTTTGATTTTATATATCTACTGCACCATAAGGATAGATCTTCACAACCTTCAAAGGTCCCGACCAACAAGATTTAAGCTTCCTAGTAAAAAGTCTCAATCTTGAATTATACAAAAAAAACTTGTTGTCCTTCATGGAATTTCTTTGGTTGGATTAACTTATCATGCCATGCCTTTGCTCTTTCCTTATAAATCTTGGCATTTTCATAAGTGTGAAAATTGAATTTCATCCAACTTACTTAATTGCAGAAGGTGCTTTTGTCCTGCTACTTTTAAATCCATGTTCAACTATTTGATCACTTGTAGGTGACATGCTTTCCCAAAGAATAGACGAGAAGGAGACATACCAATTGGGGTTTTGAAAGCTATTTTGTAAGCCCAAAGTGCATCATCCAATTTAAAAGACCAATCTTTTCTTGAAGTGCTAATTATTTTCTCCAAAATCCATTTGAGTTCCCTTTTTGATATTTCCACTTGTCCGCTGGTCTGAGGGTGATAAAGTGTTGTCACCTTATGGTGTACTCTATATTTCTTAAGAAGTTTCAAAGCTCATATTACAAAAATGAGTACCACCATAACTGATCATAGCTCTAGGAACTCCGGACCTTGTGAAAATATTCTTTTTAATGAACTTAATTACCATTTTAGTATCATTTGTTGGACTTGCGATTGCTTCAATCCATTTAGATACATAATCAACTGCCATCAGGATATATTTTTATTGAATGAAGGTGGAAAGGGTCCAATAAAATCAATTCTCCAAATATCAAAAAGTTCAACTTCAAGAATTGAATTCAGTGGCATACCTTGTCCTTTTGAAATATTTCCAGTTTGTTGAGAACGATCACATGACTGAACAAAAACTCTTGTATCTTTATACATTATTGGCCAGAAGAATCCATATTGCCAAATTTTAGCAATCATTTTAGAGGAACTAGAGTGACCACCACATTCTTTTGAATGACAGAACTCCAAAATAATCTTAATCTCTTCTTCTAGTACACATTTACGAATCATTCCATCCCCACAATACTTAAATAGGAGAGGTTCTTCCAATATATAATGTTTAATGTCAGAAAGAAATTTCTTCCTTTGAGTGTAGAACAGTTCTGGTGGAAGAACATTACCTGCCAAATAATTAACAAAATCATTATACCAAGAAATATAATTTTTAACAGAGAAAAATTGTTCATCAGGGAATGACTCATTGATGGGCAATGCTTCTTTATTCATTTGGTTCTTCAATCTTGATAGGTGATCTGCCACTAAATTTTCAGCTTCCTTTTTATCCTTTATTTCAAGATCAAATTCTTAGAAAAGCAAAATCCACCTAATCAGTTTGGTTTAGCTTCCTTTTTGCTCATAAGATATTTGATTGCTACATGGTCAGTATAAACAATAAATTTATAGCCTAAAAGGTATGATCTAAATTTCACCAAAGTAAAAACTATAACAAGCATTTCCTTTTCTATTTTAGCATAATTGATTTGAGTGTCATCAAGGTTTTGGCTTGCATAATAGATGACATGACTTTTCTTATCCTTTTTCTGACTCAAAACAGTCCCAATTGCATAATCGCTGGCATCACAATGAGCTCAAAGGGTAAAGACTAATCTGGTGGTGAGATAATAGGAGTTATTGTAAGAGCTGCCTTCAACCTGTTAAAAGCTATTAAACATTCATTAGAAAAATTAAAAAATAATATCTTTATTTAATAATTCATATAAGGGTTTAGTAATTTTAGAAAGATCTTTAATAAAATGCTTGTAAAACTCTACATGTCCTAAGAAACTTTAAACTCCTTTCACAATAGTTGGTGGTGATAGCTTTTAATGATTTCTATTCTAGCTCTATCTACTTCGATTCGTTCTTTAGAAACCTTGTGTCCAAGTATAATTCGTTCTTTCACCATAAAGTGGCATTTTTCCCAATTGAGGATAAGGTTTGTTTTTTCACATATTTTAAGTATCTATTCCAAATATTGTAAACAATAATCAAAAGTGGAACCATAAACTGTAAAATCATCAATAAAAAAAATTCAATAATTGATTCCACAATATCAGAAAATATAGCCATTATGCATCATTGAAAAGTGACAGGTGTAGTGCATAGTCCAAAAGGCATTCTTAGATAAGCAAAAGTTCCATATGGACATGTGAATGTAGTCTTCTCTTGATCTTCTGGTGCTATAGGAATTTGAAAATAACATGAGTAACCATCCAATAAATAAAAATAAGCATTACCTGCAAGTCTTTCAAGTATTTGATCGATAAATGGTAATGAAAATGATCCTTTCGAGTGCTTGTATTCAACTTCCTATAATCTATGCAAACAAGCCATCCAATAACTATTCTTGAGGGAATTAATTCATTATTTTTATTTGTTATAACTGTCATCCCTCCTTTTTTTGGAACTACATGTATAGGACTCATCTAGGAACTATCAGAAATAGGATAAATTATTCCTGCATCTAATAGTTTTGTCACTTCTTCCTTTGCCACTTTTTCATATTTGGATTCAATCTCCTTTAATGGTCTATCACAGGCTTATAATTTTCTTCCAATAAAATCCTATGCATACATATTAAAGGGCTAATTCTCTTAATATCAGATATAGTCCAACCTATTGCCTTTTTATATTTTCTAATCAAGTTCAAGGTTTACTCATATGAATTTCTGACAAATTAGCATTAACAATAATAGTTAAGGTATTATTGGGTCTAAGAAATGCATACCTGAGATGATTTGGAAGGGGTTTTAATTCCAATTCCAGATCTATTTCAATAGAAGGAGGAGGTAAGGCCTTACCTTTGTCAAGTGCTTCAAATTTTTGAAAGTGCATTAGTGGAGTTGTCTCTAAAGTTGAAGCATAAGCAACCACTTCTTTATTTTCATCTTTTGGAGTGGAACTTTGTGCAAGACAAGTTTTTAAAGAATTTTTAACATTTTTCTCACAAAATTGTTGCACACACTCATCAATAACATCAACTAGAAAACAATCATCAAGAAATGTAGGATTCCTGACTGCTTTAGTTAAATTAAACTCCACTTTTTCTTCTCCGACTTGCAAAGTGAGTTTTCCTCCACGAACATCAATCATAGCCCTAACTGTAGCAAGAATTGGTCTTCCTAAAATAAGTAGAATTTCTACATCTTCATCCATTTCTAGAATTATGAAGTCTACTAGAATATAGAGCTTATCCACTTTTATTAGGACGTCTTCCACTATTTCCACTGGATACTTTTATTGAATGATCCACCAACTGAAGAGACATCCTTGTTGGTTGAAGTTTAGTGAAACTAAGTTTTCTGCAAATAGAACTAGGCATTAGACTAACACTAGAACATAGATCACATAAAGTTTTATTAAAATCCATTTTACCAATAGTACAAGGAATAGAAAAACTCCATGGGTCTTTTAGTTTCGAAGGAAGATTATTTTGAATCACCACACTACATTCTTCTGTAAGTACAATCTTTGCATTTTCTTCTAACTTCCTTTTATTAGATAGCAATTACTTTAAGAACTTCACATAATTGGGTATTTGAGAAAGTGCTTCTACAAAAGGAATATTTATGTGAAGTTGTTTAAATACTTCTAAAAATTTGTCATATTGCTTATCTAATTTTTGCTTCCTTAGCCTTTGAGGAAAAGGAATTTGAGGCTCATATGTTTTGGCAATTTCTTTTGGTGCTTCCTTCTCTTTTACTTTCTCTTTTTTTTTTCTTTCTCTTTTACCAATTTTGGAGTTTGGGTTGGTAGAGGACCTTCAAGTTGCAAACCACTTCTTAAGGTCATAGCTTTGGAATGCTCCATTGGATTAATTTTTGTTTGGCTAGGAAGCACTCCTTAATTCCGATTATGGAAAGAACTTGCAATTTGACATATTTGTGTCTCAAGATTCCTATTCTGAGTTGAGAGAAGTTCAATCTATTGCTCAAGCATTTCATGTTGCTTTTTAATTCTATCAAATCTCTTCGATGTTGCTCTAATAAATTTCTCCAATGCAACTTCATATGATGGCTTTTCTAGCTGATGGAAACCTTAATTTTGATTTTTTCATGTATGGTGGCTGATAAGGTGCTTTTTGATTGCTTTGATTTCCCCATGACAGGTTGGGATGTTGGGTTGTATGTGTTTCCTTGAGGAAAAGTTGGACCTCTATTTTGATTGCCCAAAAATTGGACTTGCTCCATAACTCTACAATCAACTGTGTCGTAGCTTCCTCCACATTCTTCACAAGTTGGAGATGAAGTAATGTTGACATGCTCCAATTTCTTAGCTATTATGTCTACCTTAGCTGTAAGCATGGAAAAATTATCAATTTCATGTAAACCTGCAACTCTTTTATGAACATTACTTTCTAAAGTCCAATGGTAGTTATTTGCTGCCATTTCTTCAATTAAATCAGTTACTTCATAAGGAGCTTTGTTCATTATTGTATCACCGGCTGTTGCATCTATTGTGCCCTTGATATTTGGATGAAGACCATTATAAAAAGTTTAAATCAAAATCCATTTAGAGACTCCATGGTGAGGACAATTTCTTAGCAAATTTTTGAAACATTCCCAAGCTTCATATAAACTTTCTCCATCTTGTTGAACAAAGCTTGTGATATCATTTCTCAATTTAGCCATTTTCGTAGGTGGGAAATATTTTGCTAGAAAAGCAGCGACTAATTGATCCCATGTAGTGAATGTACCTAGTGCTTTATAAGTGAGCCAATCCTTTGCTTGATCTTTTAAAGAAACTGGAAAATTTCATAAACGAATAGCATTATCAGATACACCTTTAATTTTAAAAGTATTATATATTTCTAAAAAATTAGAGATGTAAGCATATGCATCCTCATGTGGAAAACCATGAAAAATGGATTGTTGAATCAGATTGATAAGTGCTAGCTTAAGATCAAAAGTGTTGGCATTTACTGATGGTTTGACTATGTTAGACCTTGGTTGAGCTGAAGGCATAACATATTGCTTTAGGGTCATATTCTGTGGATCGCCCATGGTTGATTCTTTGTCAGATGAACCATAGGATTATTTATTTTATGAGTTTCTACTGAAGTTCCTTCCACTTTTTGCTTTTATTTTCTTTCCCTTTTTTTCTTCTTATAAAACCGTTCAATTTTTGGGTTATATGGTTCAATTTTTGAATTTGGATTTCTTCGCATATAAACCAAAATTTAAAAAAAAATTGCAAAAAAGTAAAAATTCAAAGCAAAAATAGTTTACTATTATCAATATTAGAATGATTGCCTATCCAACAACGGTGCTAAAAACTTATTAGTTCCCAGCCTAGATATCTACAAGTACACAGATCATTAACAAGTAATATAATGATAAGTAGAGTATCGTTCCCACGAGGAGGTTACTTCTAAATACCAAATAATTAAATTGATTATTATTTGGATAATCAAATTTGATTTATGAGTAAACTCAATGGAATGAGAATAAAGTTCTAATATTTTAAGACTTCGGGTTTTAGTCACCTTTATTGATTTATCATGGTTTTTCTAAGATATTGATTTAATTCAGTTTTCTTTTGTTTAATAGTTGGATTCTGCTAAGTTAAGTTCAAGTCTCTCTCAAGTGCTAGAACTATTATTGAATTCAATCCTTATGTCTACTCTCATGATCATAAGTAATTAAACCAAATCATTAAGTTTTATGAGAATATTTAATCAACCTCTTAAGTGTTAACCTTATCTCTAAGTGAAAACTACTTAAGATTGTTACCTCCTTGGACTACTATTGTGCTTCCACTCTCACTCCATCACACAATATCTCAATTCAATTAATTATTGGCTAGATAATTAAAGCATTAAGATTAAAGATAACAAAATAATTCAAGGATAAACTAAATTAAACCAAATGAACATTTACAATTCCATAATAAATTCAATGTACGGGACCAACCCTAAAGAGAATCGTTCTTCATTATTGAAATAAAAACATTACAAATATAAAAGAAAGTAATTAAAAACATATTTTAAAGAACAAGAAATTTTAAACTCTATTTCTTTGAAGAAGAACTCAATTTGAATCTTGAATTCCTTCTTGAACCAAAGTTCACTCTCTTTCTCTAAGAAACTCTAAAGTAAATTTATTTCTTAGATAAATCTAATCTAATTCTTGTATATCTCTCTTGTATTTGAAACCTTGGAGGAAGGGTGTTTAAATAGAGTGCTTGGAAACTTCTTTAGTGGAGAAAAACTGGAAAATGTTAAAGTAAAACTTGGTTGGTGTGTTTATTTTCAACATTTGCAACTCAGGAATCATAAAATGTATCCCATAGGCATGGCTTTTGAATGCCACAGTTGTGGCATGTGTGAATACTGACTTTTTTCATTAAACTTTTTAGCTGCCAAAGTCGATCTAATGGCCCACGGTTGTGGTATTGGTTGGCCATGAGTGTGGCTTTTGAACTGAGGTGAAAACTCTGACTTTTCTTCCTTTTCTTTCATTTGGGTAGTGGGGTTTTGAATGACATAGGCATGGCATTGAATTGCCATGGGCATGACATTCAACTTTATTCTGGGACTTCCCTCTTTCTTCTTCTTTAGACAAGGTAGACTCGAATTGAAATCTACAGTCATGGCCTTGAAGAGCCATAGCCGTGGCACTTGTATTTTCTTCATTTTTGCTTATTTTTCTTCAAATGTTGCACCACTATTCATTAATAGCCTTGAATCATGTGTTTCCAATCATAGATAATATAATTCTAACTCAAACAAACAAAATTCATTAAATTCAATTGGAAAACAATTAAAATCATTGTTAAAATTATATAAAATATTTATCATAATTTCACTCTCACCCGTATTCTCTAAGGCCTTGAGCCTAATAGTGCCGAAGTCGCAAGAACAATTTTACATGGGAGTGGGGGCGACAATCCCCGCTCACACAACGTGTCTCACCCGTAGGCATAATAATATCTGTGACACTAGCGTGTCTCGCTCGAAGGCGTAATAATATCTGTGACACCAGCGTGTCTCGCTCGAAGGCGTAATAATATCTGTGATACTAGTGTGTCTCAACCGAAGGAGTAATAATATTTGTAACTCCAGTGTGTCCAGCCCGAAGGTGTAATCAAATTCGTAACACCAGCGTATCTCGCCCAAAGGAGTATGGAAATGCCATATCTATCTAAAACAACTTTCCAGAACTTGACTCTATATATGGTAAACATGCAAATCACACTTATTTCACTCCATTTTCCTTTTGTTTTTCCACATTACATATTCTTTTCCAAATTTACCATTCATAACCAACTTCATTATCACATACATTGTAAATACGACTACTTCCAAATTTTAGAGCACAATTTTCACTTTTTACATTTTGCACATAACATCGCAATTAGCCATTCTTTAATGGCTTAACATGCTGTAAACAATTCAAATCAAGAATTGTTACTTCAAACAATACTTCACACACACATAAACAAATATTTAATTCACTCATATGTAATGTGTTATCGTTCAAGCTATGCAATTCAATATAATAAGTTCCAAAGTATGTACTAACCTCTTAAATGCAACAATGTAAGCCAAAACTCCACTCAACTTCAAATTCTCATATTGCCCTTCACCACTTTGTTAGGAGAATTTAACTCCACTTACTTTCTAATCAAAATGTGAATATACATAATTAATTAAAATCATATTTCTACGTATTTTAACTAATAAAAATCAATTTAGTATAACTCCTTTAAGTTTCCATTTTCTTGCCCTAATGAACTTTAACTTTGGAAGTTAATTTTAATCTATTTCAAATTGAGTTTTAAGCTCAATTATGTCTCTAGAATCACATTCCAACACATTTTAAGTAATGAAACTCAATTTACATTCATTTCCTCAAACTACCAAAATTTTCCCTAACCTTCCTCAAATATAGAAATCCATTCTAACCAATTTCAATTCTTATTTTAAATTTATTTCCATCATTAAAAACATATTATAACATGATTTAAACAATTTAATCCAATTAATATCAATTCTATAACAATTTTTTCAAAACCCTAATTATCTCACTAACCCATTCAAACTTCCACTCAACCTAAATAAATCAACCATTCAACCATAAAATCCTAGTCTTCTCATCAAATTAGGATCATCCATACCCATATAACAAATTAGAAAATATCATATCAAGTTTTCATATTTCACATATTCATATTTTTTATTAAAACTTCAAAATTGTGAAAGAAAGCTTACTAGTTTGTTGGAAATCCACCAAACTCACTTCAATCCTTTGAAATCTTTCCAAAATTTGGCGTTGGAGATGATAGAAGCTCCTCTCCTCTTCTAAAAATTGGTGATCATTTTTTATGGAGGAAGAAGAAGATGAAATATGTTTTATTTTTCTTCTTATTTTGCTAACCACACATATATATAATTATTTATTTATTTAATTCAAAATTCTAATTTTCTTCTTCCATTCGTAATTAATTTAATTTACTATATAATAAATACCAAAATTCTCCCATCATCTTCCACTATCCAAAAATAATTTATTTTGAATTAATTAATTATTTAATATTTAATAAATATCCGACTTTCAATTTAATTTTCATCTTTATCCCTTATATATAATAATTAATTAAATTAAATAATTTCAACCAATCAACTTATTTACTTTTTTGACTTTTCTCTCTTCTTTTATTATTATTATTATTATTATTATTATTATTATTATTATTATTATTATTATTATTATTATCGTCGTCGTCGTCGTCGTCGCCGTCGTCATCATCGTTGTCGTCGTCATCATCACCATCATCATCTTTTTCAACACAACTTTATACTTGACATATATGTGATGTATATTTTATGTATATTTTATTTTTTATATATCTCATATATATTTCAAATATATAATATGTATATATCTCATATCTAATATATATACATTTTATATTTCTCTCTACCAATCATACCTACCTAATCCTACATATTAATTACTCCAATATATACTAAAATTTGGATGTTACATAAAAAAAAAAACAAGTTTATATCATCATCATCATCTTTTCCAACACAACTTTATACTTGATATATATGTGATGTATATTTTATGTATATGTATATATTTTATATATCTCATATATATTTCAAATATATAATATGTATATATCTTATATCTAATTTATGTACATTTTATATTTCTCTCTACCAATCATACCTACCTCATCCTACATAGTAATTACTCCAATGTATACTAAAATGTGGATGTTACATAAAAAATACAAAAACAAGTTTATGTCAAAATATAATAACTTTAGTTTAATATTTCCAAAATTCAACTCAAACTCTTCCAAAGTCTCAAAATAACAAAGTACTTCTCTACCACCTTGAAACAAATTAGCCAAAGAATACCCCTAGATCAACAAGGGTTCAATTGTTCAATTAAATATATATTCATACTTAATTCTCAAATTAACTCTTAATTACACTAATCCTAACTAAACCCCATAAAAATGTTTAATCCAAAAGTTCCATAAACCCTATCTTTCATCTCATACTCAATTCAAATAATTAATCACAAATTCATCCTATAAACATCATATTCTCTTCATCACCCAAACTATGTTTTTTTTTATCTCATCATCTTTCTTAACATGTATAAATTTTGTCTCTTTATTTCTACACTTACATAAAATAAAACTTATAAAATCAAGCTTATAAAAAAATATTTCTTACTGAATCTTCAATTTCCCTTTAAAATCCACTTGAAACCTTTTGATTTTAGTTAAAGATTTAAGTAGAAAATGAAGAGTGCTCTTCCTTTTTTTTCCTCAAGTTGAGAACAAGAAAAAGATGAAGATGAAGATGAAAGAGGAAGAAGAAGAAAAGTTTTACTTTTCTTCTTTCTTCCTTATCCTTTTTTTTCTTCTTTTTTTTTTTTCCTTTCTCATGTTATATATGCTACCTATTTTTTCCCCTTTAACTTGTATATATATGTGTGAGTGTATTATGGGTATATGTTATATATATATATATATATATATATATATCTTTTAACATATGTAATTATTCCCTTATATTATTCAATTTTAAGGTATATTAAAATTAGGGATATTACACTAAGTATTAAATGATAGACATTGTGGTTTTGTAAAGCTATTCTAGCAAAATTGAATTGAAACATACTGTTGGTAAAAACAGTGAAATCCCTTTTTTCAAGCTTTAGTGTATGTATACAGATACCTCCTATTTGGAATTAAGGGCTATATTATTGTTGTTGTCACTAATTTCTGCACTACTATTTGAATAATGTCAATTGGAATAAGGTAAGTTGTGGAAATTTGAAGAATATAATTTATATAAAACATTTTTTCCTCTTTTCTTTTTCCCCCACAAAAGTCATTGACGAATAGTTAAAAAACATTGTTTTTCAACAAAAACCATAGACCAATTAATTATGTTGTCAAATGAGAAAAATTCTAATCAATTAATATGTAAGTTGTTTCCCATTTTAATTAATTTATAATTTTCGTTTATATAAACTTCCTATTTGAAATTCACTAATCGGACAAGTAGAAAATTCCTTGTCTTACAAGGAAGAATAATGTTATTGTGAACACTCGAATTTTGAGGCTCGGGAAGCCAATTTTATCAGACTGCAGACAACCGAGCCGGACCAAAGGTCCGTAGTAAAGTTCACCGGAAATATATCGATATGGTACTTGAAACGTCCGGAACGACGCAAGGATCACAGGAATCAATCCGTAATCAAGAATCATAATCCAAGGTCCAAGAAAACGAGATCTGGAACTTCGAAGTGGGAAAATTGTAAACAAGGTAACATCCTAATTTATCATTTGTCAATTCGAGCATATCTGAAGCATTCCACCTTCTTTTTAATTTCTTCTTGGTTAAAGACATAATCCTTTTAGGTCTAAGGGTCTAATGGACTAATCAATCAATCCTTCGGCATTAAGCCGTGAATCAATCAACCTTTTTGGCACGAAGCCTAAATCGCATTCTTTTGGTACAAAGTACCTAAATTCCACAATTAAAATCAACATTTTGGCACGAAGCCTAAATTGCATCCTTTGGTACAAAGTACCTAAATTTCACAATTAAAATCAATCCTTTTGGCCAAAGGCCTAAATTGCACTATTTTGGTACAAAGTACCTAAATTTCACAAATTTGCACTAAGTGCTAAAATTAACAACTTTGGCAAAGAGCCCGGCAATGCAGGCCAAAGGCCTAAAAATTGCATCATTTAGGTACAAAGTACTTAAATTTTACCACCTAGCACTAAGTGCTAAATCTCACAAATTTGGCAAAAAGCCCGACAATGCACGAAGCATACACACACATGCATGAAGCATAATTTTCATCGCCTTTACGTGTTCCTTTGGGATTCACCCCGAATAGCAAGTCTGCAATTTACTAACAATCTATTCTTCTTCCTTTCTATGTTCCTTTTGGATTCATTTCTAAATTGGCAAATTAATCAAATACATGACATAGTCCCCGAATCCTCCTTGGGTTCGTAGATTAGAACCCATTACATTGGATGCATTAATTGGAGTCAAATAAGGGTTTTCTTAGTTTTTCCCTTTGAACAAAATAAACTGAGTGGCGACTCCCGACAACGAGTGAACTTTCATCCGAATCCTTTTCGGGTGAAAACCGAGGTTCACAGTTATTAATGTCTATATTTTTATTTTAGTATTTTAATTTTTTTATCAATATCTTAATTTTAATAAATGATGTTAAATAAGTTGTTCATATTGTTTAGTATGATTAGTTTTAATTGGATCAATTTTATATTAAAAAAGATATCATATCAAATTAAAAATCTTATTTGATGTTTTTTTAATTAGATGTGATATGTCTTTTTAACATAAAATGAAGCTCACTTAAAATAAGTCAATTATAAATGGGTGAAATAATAAAATAACCAAAACAATTTATTTGACAGTATGTATTTATTAAAATTAAAACACTAAATCGATATAAGAAAATTAAAACACTAAAATAGAGAATATTAGAAGGTTGAAATATAGAATTGGTTTACAAAGAATTAGTTTTAACATACCTATAATAATGGAGAAAAAAAAAGCTAATGATCACTTAAACTAGAATTGTGTACTAATTAAACAGAGCAAGTGCCTCATCAAATTTGAGGTTAGAAAAGATTAACGGTTAGCTAATTAATAGCGGCGAAAGTTTATCTTGAAGTTTAGTTCCTAAATTGCTTTGGTTTTGATGGTTAGTGAGTTTTGTTTATTTAATAGTAAAATAGTATTGTAAGTTAATTTTCGTATACGTACTGTATTGAATTCATTTTTCTGATTTAATCAATGTCAGATCATTCAAATTATAATTAAGAAATTTATTTACTAACTAAATCAATCCGTGAGATTATCAATAGTAAATTTATCCACTATAAAAAAAAGGAATGTAAATTTTATTATAAATTTTATTATTACGACTCTATTGATTAAGCTATTATTACTACATTTTCGGTCGTCATATCATAATCTAATACCTAATTAAATATGCAAATGTTTTCTCCAAAAATTTCATAACGAGTCTATTTTATTTTCTAATACAATGTGATACTTTCCCTTGTTTGTTGAGCTCCTTAGAGCAACACAAGTCCTAGTATAATATAAATGTCAGACGACTAGAAGGAAACTAGTGATACTAACCCCACTTCTCGAGTTTCCAGTACAAGTCCAGTGTCCGGCCATTACCAAAATGGAGCTCTCAATGGAAGGGCAGACCTTGGTTCCAGTTTTGGCCTAACCGAGCCCTTAATGTCCGTGTTGACAGTTTCCTGTCACAGTTGTCGTATGATACAAATACATCCATAATCATTGCTGACACCACTCAGAAGTTGTCTCTCTCCACCAACTATATATAGTGGTAAACCCCCACAAGTAAATCTCTCTTCACTCACATTATTCACTTTATATTCAGACCGACCAAGCTTTGACTTAAGCATCGAAGCCCCTCTCGGGGAGCACGATCCCCCTCTTCTCTCTTGTCTTGCAAGTAAGAGAGCTAGCAGCAGAAGAACCCAAACCTAAGCTAGGACCCCCTGAGGTACGTCTCGTCATCAGTGGTGCAATGAGCATGGAAAAGCTATTCCTCATCATGAAGGATAGATCCTCAGGTACGCTCCCTAGCTTTTTAAATACTGAGCGTCAAGCTCATAGAAGAGCACTCTAATCATGCAATAACATAAGAACTCTAACCGTGCAATGATACTAAGTGCTCTAATCGTGCACTAAGCAACAACACTTTAATCGTGCATATCACAGCGCCCTTGTTGCGCACAGAACATTAAGTGCCCTCATCGCGCATCGAACTCTATGCACTTTGATCACACATATAACTGTGCTTTGATCACGCATGTTGTAGCATTCTAACCGGACAGTAATTCAAGTGCTCAGACTGTGCACTTTATTTCATGTTATATGGAGTTTGTATTTTCTATTTCAAATCTTGTAAAATTTGGGGGCTATGTAATAATATTCTTTGTTTGTATCTCCGAACCTCTAATCTTTCTGCAATGAAAATCACGCATTATTGTAATAAAAAAAAGAAAGAAATAGAATGGAATGATGAATGTGTATAGCTAGGCACTCCAATAGTGTTCAAGAGCATGCTCAAAAAGCTACCTGACATGGATGTCAGAACAACAAAGGGGGATACATCTCTAGGTACCGAGCTCCGGTACCATAATCCGTTAAAGAAGAGTTTTACATCCCTAAGCACTGAGCCACAACCACAACAACAACATAGACAAATACTTAGCATTGAAGCGAAATCGAAAATCTAATCAAGCCAAGAGAGCTGCAGTAGCTCCACCCAAACTAGAAAATCAACATATCCAAGATGGCTCTTCCAAGAGCCGAACTATAGAAGAGGTCATCTAGTCAAACACCATAAATAGTACATCACAGGCAAGTAATCATTTTACAACTTTACCTTTTTATTTTATTAGCTCTTAAAACAGATGTATAATTTCATATATAAGTATGGCATGACTGGAATGTCGGGTTAATCAACCCTTTGAGTTCAATAGAATGCTTGGTGCATGAGCGTCCATGCATGTTCCATGCCCGAGCATGCTAAATAAAGTTGTACCTAAGGCATGACAATAATAATAGCAGAATGCTTAGATGCACCTTGTGCTCGAGCAGGCTAAGCAAAGTGCCATAAGCATGTCGACAAAAACATAAATAGATTTAGCATTTATTCTATCACCTCGTACCAAGTTCGATTACAAACTGAGCCACCAGTTTAATACAAATAAACTATGTATTTTCTTCTTCCAACATCTCACTTAACCCTTCCAAATTATTTATTTAATTATATTTATTAAAACTAGAAGCATTATAATTCTCTCCCTTTAAATAATTTCATCCTTAAAATTATCTACCATAGTAAACAAACCTTATCATGATCAAAATTAATATTAACTCTTAGCAAAACCAACCACACAATTATTACCATAACTTATCACCATCTTTAACTAATGATCTCTACTCTCCCCCTTAGATATATCCTTAGTCATTTTCATAAATCCCTAAACTAATGCAAAGGGTACATAGCTTCTAACAACATCGTCAAAGAATGAAAACTCTACAAAAGCATAAATAATAATATTATCAAGTAATAAAAATTTACCTTCATCTGCATCCAGATCATCATGTGGCCTCTGCATGCCATACACTCTCTGTTATGATCCAGCTTCCTCTGGTCTATCCACATATATAGACCCTTCTCTCTTATTATACCCTATCCTGCCCTGCCACCTCTGTCACCACCTCCACTACTTCTATCTCCTCTACCACTAAGTCTCAGTCTATCTAGCCACTGGTGACTCTAGGCAATCTTTGATGTAATGATATAGAGATCCATACCTATAACATCCTATGAAATTAACTCCCCAACAAATTCCCCTATATACCTGACCACACTGAGTGCAAGTAGGTGGTATGGATCTCTTAAAAGGAAGAGGTACGGGTACTAACTACTGATGTTGATGCCTAGGTCCTTGCCTCTGTCTACCATTCTGTCCCTGACTCACCCCATCACTCTACAAAGAATTCTCTCACCCCCTGATGACTCTACCTTAGTCTGTAATCTCCTACTTCTACTCTCCTCTACATTAACAGTAGTTGTAATCCCCAGGGCCTTCTGCACACTCCAGGCAGCTAACTCCAATCTAGAAAAATCCTCATACTAGACAGTAGCTACTAGAAACACAATGGATGATCTCAATCCCTCCTCAAACCTCATGCACCTGTCTCCCTCATCAGCCATAATCCCTCCTGCGTACTTGCTCAACCGAAGGAACTCCTTCTCATACTTAGTTATTGTTTTCTCACCTTGCTTCAAATCTAAAAATTCCCTCTTCTTTCTATCTTTATACTTCCGAGGTGTATAATTTTTTTCAAACTCTAGTAAAAAGTCATCATAAGTCAGTACTAGTGGTTGCTCTAACCCACGGGGAACTGTCTTTCACCAGTCATAGGCATCCCTCTGCAAAAGAGACAAAGTATAGTTGAATTTCTCTTTTGTAATAGCCTGTAACTGGATAAACACATTCTCCACTCTATCCAGCTACTGCTCTATCTTGGCTGGATCTATAATTCCCATGAAATCAGTAGCCCCATACTTCATGAGGTTATCATAGTTCCTAGTATGCTATTGTTGTTGCACTGGGGCCTGATGGAGCAACTCTGCCATCTGCTGCATTCAAATAGGTGGAATCTCATGCACTACTAGTCTGGCTGGCAATGGGGCCTCTCCGGCACCCTCTGCACTGGTTCCAGCTCTACCACCTCTTGAAGCAAAACTCCTTATACTCTCATCTGACTTGCATCCTACCGACGCCATCACAACAACAAATATTGCCACATAAGAGACCAATCCAAGTGACAATGCATATGTATGTTTGATAAATTTAAAATCACATTTAAAATCCCCTTTCTCTTTTAAAAATCTACCTAGGTTGAAAATCTCAAACCTAGGCTCTGATGCCAAAATAATATAATATATTTATACTCTATATATATAGTACATACACAATGTATATGTAAAATACATATACATAATATAAGAATATCAATATCCATGTCATCTAAAAAAATTCTCCATAATTTTAATAAAAATATTTTAATCCTTTAAAGATATTTTAATGAGCAACTGAATATATATATATATATATTAGTAGTTAATTATTAAAAATACAAATTTTAAAAGGAAATCTCTGAAAAAAATTTGCCAAAGTTTTGTCTGTATTTTGGACATTTCTAAAATCAAACAAATACACAACCTACAAAACTTTACACTCCCAATATGTACATGCATACATTTTTTCCAAATCTCTAATATTTTTCTCCCAATGCATTCAACATTTCGTATCCATATATATATATATATATATAAGTTTTCAATATTCACATTATATAAACCAAACGTTTAGTTTATAACATTAACATACATTAATATACTATATGAACATAATGTGTTACAAAAACAAAAGTATACATTATATGATGGCAACGATAGTCTTGTGGTAGAAATCAAGCTTCTTATGCAAATCCACTACCCTAGACCTGGTTAGGTGCAGCAGGGCTCTCTGAATCAATCATGTCACTTGTGTGATAAATAAATCGCACTAAGTTAATAGCCCAGCAATACATACTTTGAAACAAAAATAATTTAAGAATAGTTTAATATCAATTTCTTTAAAACATAACATGACTAATGGCTTTATAAGCACACATTTTCAAGAATTTCATTAAAATACCACAATCACATGCATTAGGCGCAAGTAACCTTATATAATATTTAAAGTACAGAGATATTATTTTGGTCTATCGTGACACCCAATGTCTAGCCGAAGGCAAATCATATTATAAGTGATGCCCAATGTATAGCCCCAAATGCAAACCATATAATAAGCGACGCCCAGAGTCTAACCCCAAAGGCAAATAATATAATTGCATGCCATATCCATATTACCAAATACAAAACTCTGGAACATGATATTATATAAGGTAAACATACATTGCATCACATTATCACTTAACTTAGCCAATTTCATTATTCCTTCATTTTCCAATACTTTTTTTTTATCATAAACAACACATTTCTTACCACTTTCATAATATGGTCATACTATACATATTTAATGGTATAAAGTCTTTTTTTTTCATGATCAAATTCAATAATGCCAACAACCATTTTAAAATGGTTTAAAAATGCATACATAATGCATATCACACATTTTAACACATAACTATGCACTTTACATGTGAATTCTCACATTAAAGTAGCATAACACAAACATCCATATGCAATGTAGTATGCCAATTCGATGGAATTTAACACTTAGTTACCAAAGTATGTACTAACCTCTAATTTACCAAATTCCAAGCTAATTTCTCCTTCCAACTCCAATTATCACTTTTTTCCTTCACCACTTCAATTTCACAACTTCACCTCACTTGGTCCTAAATCAAATTATAGATTAAAATAAATCATTAGTAACATAATTCTACTCATTTTAGCTATCCAAACCTAAATTAGCACATTTCTTTCCAATTTCCAATATTTGCCCTAACCTTATTTAATCTTGGGATTCCATTCTAATCAATCCTAAACTAAGTTTTAAGTTTGAAAACAACATTTGTATCATGTTCTAAACCTTTTTAATATATTAAATCTCAATTACAACTATTCTTTACAATTTCTATCCAAAACCCTAATTAGCATACTACCACTTCCAAACTCCCACCAAACCCATTCAAATCAATCATCTAACCCTAAAATCTTTAGTTACATACCAAAATAACACCATTCAAAACCATTCAAATAATTTTAACATCCTCTTTCAAAAATCAAAATTTTACACAATAATATATTTCAAGAAAACTTAGAAAAATCCAAAGAATTCTTACCTCTAACTTGTAAATCCTTCAAAACCACTCCTAATCCTTAAAATTTTGATGAAATTTTAAGTATTTAGAAGATCCACATTGGTTCCTTTAACTCCATGAAAATTAGCCAGAGAAAGAGGAGGAAGAAAAAGATAAAGAGAATATGATATTGTTGACTTTTAAACTCTTCTTAACCACATATATATAATTAAATATTATATATAATTAATTTATTATTTATTAAAATCTATAAGTTTCCAATACCACCAAAATTTATTTTAATTTTTATTTGTTTTCATTTATATCCTATATATAAATTATGTATTTTCTTCTTCCATCTCACTTAATTGCCCCAAATTATTTATTTAATTATATTAATTAAAATAGAGGAGTTACAGTTGGCACACTATCTAAAGCGTCAGCACATTCTCACATGGCACATGTTCCTTTTGAGAACCCCCAATAAACATTACTTGGCATGAATACCAAGACTTCTAGGGGGGACTAATGGTACTATCCTTAGAAATCAAGCTTAGCCATCGAGTTCTACCCCAAGCTTAGCATTCGAGCTCTACCTTTTATTACCTAGCTTCCTTACATTATGATTCAGTTGTCACACTTGAGTTCAACCAAGTTCCTTTGAGTAATATATCTGGGTATGACATTAATGTCAGATTACTAAGGGGAAACTAGTGTTACTCTCCCCTATTTGTTGAGCTCTCAAGCTAAGCTCCTTAGAGCAATATAGGTCCTAGTCTGACATAACTATTAGATGACTGTAGGGAGACTAGTGATATTACCCCCACTTTCTGAGCTCACAAGACAAGCCCAGTATCTGATCATCACCAAAACTGAGCTCTCAAAGGAAAGGCGAACATCAATTCCAATACGACACTCTCAAATGTCCAATTGCTCAATTCCAATAAGGCACATCTCATACGACACTGACACATCCACAATCAATGTTGACACTACTCAAAGGTAGTCTCCCTCCACCAACTATATATAGGGGTAATTCCCCACAGGTAATTCTCTATTCACTCTCTTTACATTTAGACTGATCGAGCTCTGACTTAGGCATCAGAGCCTCCCCCATGGAGCCAAATCCCCCTCTTCTCTCTTGTCATGCAAGTAGGAGAGCTAGCAGTAGAAGAACCCAAACTCAAGATAGGACCCCTTAAGGTACGTCTTATCATCACAATGTAATAATAATATATCTATAATAAATAGTATTTATTATAATAGATTTAAGTTGGAATTAAACATTATCATTTTTTAAAAGTAATCAAACATCATTGGTACTAAAAAAAATAATATTTTTTAATTATTTTGAGCTAAAATATCTCTTTACTCACCCAATCAATTTCTAATTGTTGATTTAAAAATTATTATAATTATGACTATATTTTTTAAAATGTTAATATTATTTGAGAAAATTACATTCAATAACACCATTTTAGCCCTTTTTTTTTTTCAAAAATATCCTACATTTTTTGGTATATATTTGATATACAAGATGTATGCAAGGTATAAGGCTAGCAATAGGGTAGGGAATCCCCATTCTATATGGAGATTTGCTCCAAACGGGGCGGAATTCCCCATATCTTTTTCATATGAGAGCATAGATGAAGAGAATTTTCTCCCTATTGGCCACGGTAGGGTAGGGATGGTGAATATACTCTCATTCTGTAGGGATATTTAGGTCTTTTTTTATCCTAGCTACTGTAAGTGCACAGATCATTAATAAGTAATATAGAGGTGTGTAAGTATCATTCCACAAAGAAGGGTATTCTACCCAAACAATTAAACTAATCATTATTTGGATGGTCAAAATTTTAAGAATTAAAATTAAGATTAATTAAAACTATGGATAACTTAACTTTGTATTTAAATATAATATTTTTGGCATTAGGGTTAAACTACCTCTCTTGACTAACTATGGATTTCCTAAGCTATTTATTGAATTTTAGTTTTTCTTTTATTATTATTTAGATTCTATTAAATATAGATCTAGTCTCTCTCTAATATTTAAATTAATCTTATGTCTACTCTCATGATCATAAGTATTAAGTCAATTCATTAAGATTCATGAGAATCTAATATCAACCTATTAAGTATTTACTTTATTTCTAAGTGAAAACTAAACTTAAGATTGTTATCTCCTTAAACTAATATTATGCTTTCACTCTCATTCCATCACACAAGACCTCAAATCAATCAATTATTGGACATATAGTTGATGCATTAAGCACAAGATAACAAAATAATTAAAAGCAAACTTTAATTGAATAAAATAAGAGTGAATTAATCCATAGCGAAATCAATAAGAGAATATAACCCTAATTGGTTTTTAGCTCCTCATAATTGAATTAAAAATTAAAAGCAATTACAAAGAGTGGAAATCATGATTGAAACTAAAAAGTAAACACGAAAGATCAAGACTTGAAAACTTTGGATTGAAAGGAGCTTCTTGATCTTGAATTAATCTTGAGCAAAAATCTCTTCTTCTCTTTAAGGCCTTCTCTTTAACTAAAATATGGAAAATTGTTCTCAAAAATTGTATGTCTTGTTATGAGAAGATCTAGGGTATTTATAGGGCTTAGAAAACTTATTTTGTAAGTAGGAAATGGTTAGGATAGGTCTAGAAGAGTTCCAAATAAAAAAAGAAGTAAAATTTTAAGAGTTATCTTTAGAAAAACTCGCTTCCAATCGACTTTTAAATCCCCACAGGCGTGGCCTTTAAGTGCCACGATTGTGTTTGACTCTATGTACTTGGCTTGTAAAATTCTTTTTTAGGCAGTAGCTATTTGATTCCCATAAGCATGGCAATGGAAAGCAACAACCATGCTTTTTAATTTGCTTCTGGAATTTTAGTCGTCTTTCTTCTCATCCTTAGGTAGTGCATGAATGATCTCAACGGGCATGGCAATGAGATGCTATGATGGTGGGATTGAATTTCCTTCTAGATCTTCACCTTTTAGTCTCCTCTTCTTTAGCTCCAACTGAAGTCCAGGGGGTGTGGCAATGAAGTGTCACGAGAATGCCTTTGGGTTCCTTTCTGCCATTTCCACTTTTTTCCTCAACTTTGATAAATTTGAATCTAAAAATCATATTTTGAAAATTTCAAGCTAATGCAAGATTAATTCTATCTCAATAAAGAAAATGAGTAAATTCAATTAAAGATAAGTAAAAACAGAGTTAGAATTATCTCAAATAATAGACAAAATATGATTTCATCAACTCCCCAAAACTTAAACCACAAGAACAACTTCCTTAACAATAAGTCTCATTATATGTCAAGTATTCTCAATATTTTGATATATAAGAATTAAAATAGTTAAAAATTCAAAATTAGAGTCTAAATTCAATTTCATAATGACACCCTACTTCATCCTCTTCTCCTTTATTGAAGAAAAAAAAATACTCAATTGCAACTAATTACTGCACTTCAAATAGGCATATATCACTTTGCATTCATCGAGTATTGAAAGAGTTTAAGAACTCATCTATTCTCGTATGCATGTTTAAATAGACTTTCTCTACTAATAAACTGCACTAATTCGAGGAAAATCAAAAGGTCTTTTTAAAGCTTATTATAGGGTCTAAAAGGGTAAGGGTTAAAGTAAGGCTTTCAAAACTTTTAAATCTTTTATCCCTTGGATTACTTTCCAGTTCCATAAGGCTATGCTTAAATGAGAGTCAAAGGAGGATAAAATAAATGTAAATTCCTTTCCATTCTCTTATTTGGTGTAAAAAGTAGTAGGGTAAAAAGAAGTAAAGAGGAGTAAACTCAATTTCCCAGTTTATTCTCTAATTTCCTAAGCATTTCTCTCAAAATGGAGAGAAAGAATGGTAAATGGATGTAAATAACAATTCAAGTTGGCAAAACGACTACCCTCATTTCAAAATAAATTCAATTTCAGCTCTAACTTCCTCCATCCAAATATAGGCTAGGTGTAGTTCTTTTCCTTGATGTTGGAGAATGCTTCCTTTTGCTCCTTCCTTAATACAACTTGGGAATATATATTTCTCTTTTTTTTTGTCAAATATTCATTTATAGATAAACAAGAATAAATAGAAATCAAGGAGAAGAGATACTCCATTATCCTTACAAGTAAGAAAAGAAGATTAACGAACTACACCATTCTCTAAAAATTTTGAAAGAAAAGCCTCCCAAACAGAAATACTAATACAGAAGATAAAAAAACATCATTAGAAGAAAGTTATACCCTACAGGATCTATAAAAGAGCATAATTTTTCCAAAATACCAATGAAGGGAATATCCAATCAATTTCATGCAAATAGCCAAAGAAGCCATAAAACCTTAAAAGCAAAATGCTACGTAAGATAATTCCATTGTTGCTAGTTGTTGTATACAATGAACACAAGTACTTGAAATTTCCCCAAAACTTGAAATTTTATAAGGAATCCCATTTATAGAAGTTGAAAATTCCTTTTTCCCAATTAAGCATAAATAAAAAGGAAGTAAATCAAAAGATAATTAACCTCAACAAGGCAATAAATAAGGCTTACTTACATGAAAAAGAACTGAAATTTAAAAATTATTTAATTTGGCTCAAAGGGGACAACTAGAGATAATGTTTAAAAATTGGAGGATATAAGAGTATGGCTCAACAAATAATGCCTAAATCATCTTTCCCCCTTACTTAGTAAAGTTCAAATTTGCCTTGAAAACTCATTTAAACATGCTCTAGGCCTGGGCAAAAGATAATCTCAAATGAGTGAGAAAAGCATAGGAGTCCTCTAAGTAAACATACACAATTCAATCACTTTCAACTGAACTTCAAAATCTTATTTGGATAAAAATCCATAAACTATGGTACTTTATCAAATATTTGACCAAAAATTTAAAATTTTAATAGAAAAAAAAAGAAGTATATCATAAATTAGTTAACGCCATAGAATTACATACAAATCTTGGCCCATTGCAAAATTACCCAAGTACTCAAATATAAGCAAATATAAGCAATAATATTAAGTTTTCATCTACCCCTAATAGCAAAATAAGAGTTCTAGTGAAGTAATATTCAAAGTACATCCCAAATATTAATAATAAAATCCTAAAAAAAAGAAAAGAAATATCCAAAACAAAATAAAAGTGAAAAATAAAAAAAGAAAAAGAAAAAGAAAGAAAATACTTTGCCAAAAGGTTGAGAAAAATTCCCCCAAACTTAAAATACCACTGTCCTTAATAGTTGCCATCATTAGGAGGTGGTGGGGGTTACTACGGTGGAGGATAATAGAGGCCAAACTGGGTAAAGAATGAAGTGATATGCTTGCTCAGGCTAGTCATTTGTGTGGAAACAATGTGAACCTCATGCTCGAAACCTTTGAAGAGCTGCACCATCCTATCAAATCTTTGTTCCCAACCTTGGTTCTTGTAGTTCATTTCTTGCTCAAAAAAATCAATTCTATTAGATAAAGATTCAAAGGAATTTGGGGAAACAAAGGGTCCAGCTTCAGAATGGTGAGGAAAAGAGTGATGCTCGTCGGTGTCCTCAAAATCTTAGGCAACTCATCTTGATAAATATCAATAGTGGCATCACTAGGTCCTTTAACAACATACCTGTGAACCTATTCTCAGCTAGCTTCATAGACAGTACAGTAACCATATCAATTGTGATTTTTCTAGGGACAGGTGCAAGATTATCAAAATGGATTCCGAAAAAATCATCAATTTTAGTTATTGTAATACCCTTATACTATATATACATATAATACATATACCCCTTATATGTAAAAATATGTATATATAATAAAAGAATATCACTTCCTGCATCATTAGAATATTCCCCATAATTTTAATGAAATAAAATATTCTTTAAAAGATAGTTTAATATGTAAACATATGCATATGTATATAGTAAAAAATTGTTAAAAATATAAATTTAAATTGGAAAAAATTCACCAGAGTTTTGCTTGTAATTTGGATGTTTCCTAAAACAATCAAAAATCAACTTGCATGAAATTTCACTCCCATATAAATCATTCTCATTCATAAACTCCAACATATCTCCAAACTCTTCCAATATCTCAAAATCGCATGCATATGTTCAAATATTTACAATACTTTAATGAAACATTTATTTCATTACATTTTCATAGTATAGCATATTGTATATAATAATTAAAATTTTTAACAATATATATCTACATGATATGCAGATGGTTCTAGTCTTGTGGCAACCTAGCAAACTTCAAGTATAAATCTAAAATTTAGACCTGGTCTGGTCTAGCAGAACTATCCGTCTCTAACCTACCACCTGCGCGATGAAATTCAATCACACTAAGCTACTAGCTTAGCAGTATATACTTTGATAATAGAATAATTTAAGAAAAATAATGGATTATGAACTCCTTTAAAACATATATGACTAATTCCTTTATGTGCACACATTTTCAAGATTTTAATCAAACACCACAATCTCATGCATTAGGCCTAAGTAGCATATAATATTCAAATTTCAGAGATATTGTTTTAGTCTATCATGACACCTCTGTATCTAGCCCCAAAGGCAAATAATATCATGAAAGTGACACTATCCTGTCTAGCCCTAAAGTCACATCATATCATCAATAATGACGCCATTATGTCTAGTCCCTAAGGCAAATTATATAATAGGCATGCCATATCCATATCACCAAACATAAATCTCTGGAAGAGAATTTTATATAAAGTAACACACATTATTTCACAATATCCCTTAAACTTAGCCAATTGCATCATCTTTCTTAATTTCCACATATCTTGATCATAGATATCACCTTCTTTGCCACATTTTCATAATGTGGCATAGAGTTATTCATTAAAGACACATAATGCACATTTTCACATATTACTCACAATAATAACATTACCCATCTATAGTGGCTTCATAATTATATATTTTCACTCACATTAATGCATTTCATATATAAAACTCAAAGTTCAAGTATTATAACAAATTCATCCACTCTCAATACTTTATGCCAAAAATAATGCATATGGAACAATTACTATCAAAGTATGTACTAACCTCCAATTATGGCACTTCTAAGCTAAAATCACTCCCTGTCCTTCACTTATCCAAAATGTTCTTCACCTCTTAGATTGGAAAATCCACTCTTCTGAATTCCTAACCAAATTATAAGTTTCCATAAACCATTAGAAACATAACTCCACTCTTTTTAACCAATTAAACTTCAATTATCACAATTCCACCCAATTTCCTATAATTACCCTAATATACTTTAATTTTGAAAACCCTTTCTAATCAATTCTATATCAAGTTTTAAGCTCAAAAACAAATTTGCATCATATTCTAATCCATTTTAATGGATTAAACCTCAATTACAACAATTCTTTACAATTTGCACCCAAAAACCCTAATTACTCACTACTTTCAAATTCCAACCAAACCCAATCATTTTAACAAACCAACCTTAAAAGAATTACTTCTACACCAAAAATGACTTCCTCCTATACCATTTAAGCAATTATTGAAGTCTCTTTAGGAATTCAAATTTTCACATAAATCATATGTTTCAAGAAAACTTAGAAAAGTCCAAAGAATTCTTACTACTTACTTGAAAATCCTTCAAAACAACCCTTAATCCTTGAAAATATGATGAAATATTGAATATTTGGAAGAAGAAAATCCTCCCCTAGCCACCATGAAAATTCGGCCAAGATGAGAGAAGAGGAAGAAGATGAAGACTAAAATTTGATTTTTGCTTCTTTCTTTCCCATATATTTATATATATATATATAATTATTTAATATTTAATATTTAATGTTAAACATTTATTATCTTCCATCAACAAAAAATGAATTTAATTTTGAATTATTTTTATTTTTATTTTTTTAACTTTTTAACTTTGACTTCTACCATTTACTTTTTGACTTTTTCATTTTTTAGTGACATTTATATTTTATATATATTTCACTTATATTCTACATCTAAATTAGCTATTTTCTTCTTCAAATCCCTCAATTAACCCTTTCAAATTATTTATTTAATTATATTTTAATAAGATTACGGGCGTTATAGTTATCATCACCAATGATAATTTTTCCAAATTGCCTAGTTACATATTAACATCTCTTTGCAAACAAACAAAATCAGAATTAAAAGCCTTTTTCTCTAAAGCACAATAGAAAAAATGAATTTTCTTTGAATTAACCATTCCTTGACTCTTTCCTCTACCAATGAAGGTATTGGCCAACACAACATGTATATATCTATAAAAAGGATTGGTATAATTTGAAGCTTTTGAAATTTTATTATTAAACCTATTCAACCCACCTAACCTAGTCCAGGTTTCTTGTTCATTAAATCCTTTAGTTATTCCACTAGTGCCTTGCAAACAAATCAACCCAAATTAATTTTCAAATTCAATTACAGTCCAATGATAATCCCTATTTGCTAATCTAAAATCAACTTTTCTATTGTAAGAGTAGTGTTTATCTGGAGGTGTAAACTTAAAAGATTTCAAAAATTCAAGAGTAATTTTTGAATAGGTGGGAAAATGCATAGAAGCAAACATGACCATTAAATATCAGTGAACATCCGAAGTAACTCATCATTCCAACCTAAATTTTTCTATAACATTACCATCAATGAAACAAGATGGTATAATTTTTCTAGAAGTTAGATCATAGTACCTTTTTTGTTATACCTTGTCCTTAAATTAAATTGGTGGGTACATATTCGGAGCCTAAGTAGGCAGTGGTGATGATCCTCACAACCTTTGGGATGGTGGAGAATTTTATTGATGATGGTGTGGAGCTTGATGATGTACCCCGATTTCTCGTGAAGAAGAGCCACCACGTGAAATACCAAGCTTCTTTGAAATTGTTTTGGTTTTTTCATTATTGATTAGTTGATTTAAGAGGGAATTTGAAAATTAGAGAGGACAGTTGATTCAAGTGTGCAAAAAGAGAGAGAGCTCGTGGGTTTTAAATTTGGGGGGCTAGGCTTGTGAAAAATGAAAGGGGAGAGAAAAAGAAGAGTTTTAATATTTTCAGAGGAGCCACGATCGTGGCAATGCATGCCACAATCGTGGCATTCATTTTGACCAGCTTGTCCTCATTTAATTTGCCTTTTCACAAAATGTGCTAGAAGTCCACGGTTGGTAATCAATTGCCATAGTTATGGGTTTAAATTTGAATATTCCCCCTATATGCTTGCTTTCTAAATTTGATCTAACAAATTGCATTTAGAGTCCATGATCATTGTAATCAGTTGCCGTGATCATGGGTTTGAATTTCCTTCTTCCCTTCACTCATCAATTTTGATCCAATTCTTCCAACTTCAAATTTGTTTCCACGATTGTGGTGCATGATTCCCATGGTCATGGAGATGAATTCTTTGTCTTGGAAATAAATTTTCCAAAATTAAAACTAATAAAATAAAACTAATTTAAAATGAAAATTAAAAAGAAAAGTAAAAGCAAAGAAATATTGGGTTGCCTCTCAACAATCGCTACTTTTAAAGTCTATAGTTGGACTCTTTAGATTAGTCAGCTAGGTGATGAAATCGTAGATACTCTTGTGGTCTATTGGATCACCAATATAGTATGGCTTTAAAAGTTGGCAATTTACTTTAAAAGTTTCCTTTGCTTGATTTTAAATGTCAACCACCATAAAAGGATAAACTTTTACAACTTTAAATGGTTTGGACTAGCAAGAATTTATCTTGCCAAGAAAAAGCTTCAATCTTGAATTGTATAATAAAACACTTAACCCCTAATGAAATTGGCAAGGTTGGATATGTTTATTGTTCTAAGCTTTAGTTCTTTCCTTAAATATCTTGGCATTTTCATGAGCTTGCAATTAGATCTCTTCTAACTCGCTCAATTATAGAAGTCACTTTTGCCTCGCGGTTGCCAGTCCATGTTCAATTGTTTAATAGCACAATACGCCTTGTGCTCAAGTTCCACTAGTAACTGGCATCCCTTAACAAAAACTAATTTTTATGGTGTCATACCAATGGGAGTTTTAAAAGTTGTTCTATAAGCCTAAAGTGCTTCATCAAGCTTAAGTGACCAATCCTTCTATGAAGTGTTGATAGTTTTCTCCAAATTTTGCTTGAGTTCTCTATTTCATATATCTACTTGGCCTCTTTTGGGGGAATGATGAGATGTGGCCACCTTGCAGTGTACTCTATATTTCTTAACAAGAGTATCAAAACTTTTATTGCAAAAATGGGTACCATCATCACTAATAATAGCTTGAGGAACTCCAAATCTTGGAAGATATTATTTTTTATGAAATTGATCACCACTCTTAAATCATTTATTAGACCTGCAATAGCTTCTACCCACTTTGATATATAGTCCATCACCACCAAAATGCATTGGTTGTTGAAGGAAGATGGTAAAGGACCCAAGCCAATCCTCCAAACATCAAAAAGATTGACTTTAAGAATAGAATTTAAAGGCATGTCCTACTTTCTTGAGATGTTTCCCATTCTTTGGCATTGATCACATATTTGAACAAAAGCCCTTGTATCCTCATACATGGTAGGCCAGAAAAATAATAATTCCCAAATTTTATAAATAGACTTTGAAGTACTAGAATGGCTTCTGCATTCCTTTCAGTGGAAAAATTTAAAGATGCTTTTGGACTCCTCTCTAGGTACACTTATTTGAATCATTCCATCCCCATAAAATTTAAAAAGTAATGGCTCCTCCCACATATAGTGCTTCACATCAAAAAGGAATCTCTTTCTTTGACAAGATGAAAGATCAAGTGGAAGAATACCATTTTCCAAGTAGTTCACAAAATCAACATACCAAGAAGTGTAACTTTTGAGAGAGTATAAATTCTCTTTGGGGAATGATTCATTGATTGGCAATTCTTCTTCCTTACTCTTGTGTTGCTCCAATCTTGAAAGGCAATCCGCTACTAAATTTTCAGTGCCTTTCTTGTCTTTAATCTCTAAATCAAACTGTTGGAAGAATAACATCCATCTAATCAATCTTGGCTTAGCTTCCTTTTTACTCATAAGATACTTAATAGTTGTATGGTCGATGTAGACGGTAACATTGTAACCTATAAGATAAGTTTTGAATTTGTCAAGTGCAAAAACTATTGTAAGCATCTCCTTTTTTTGTTGTAGCATAATTGATCCAAGCATCATCAAAGGTACAACTTGAATAATAGATCACATGGCTCCTCTTATCTTTTATTTGACTCAAAATAACTCTAATAGCATAGTTGCTTACATCACACATGAGCTCGAAGGTAAGGGACCAATCTAGTGGAGAGATGATAGGAGTTGAAGTAAAAGTTGTTTTCAACCTATTAAAAACAATTAAACAATCATTAGAAAAATTAAAAAGTGCATCTTTATTCACATAAAGGTTTATCAATTTTAGAAAAATATTTGATGAAGCGCTAATAAAACCCTGCATGTCTCAATAAACTTGAAACTTCTTTAATAATGGTAGGTGGTGGTAGCTTTCATTAATCTCAATTTTAGCTTTATCCACTTCAATAACATTTTGATAAATCTTGTGTCCAAGTATGATTCCTTATTGTTATATGAAATGGCACTTTTTCCAATTAAGCACGAGGTTTGTTTCTTTAGACAACTATTAAAAGTAAAACTATAGACCATAAAATCATCCATAAAAATTTCAACTAAGTATTCCACAATATCAAAAAATATAGCTATCATGCATCTTAAGAAAGTAGTAGTTGTATTACATAATCCAAAAGGTATCCTTTTATATGCAAAAATTCGATAAGGACATGTAAAAGTAGTCTTCTCTTAATTTTCCAGTGATATAGCAATTTGAAAATAGCCTAAATAATCATGTGATAAAAAAAATAAGAACTACCCACAAGTCTTTCAAGCACTTGATCAACAAAAGGTAAAATGATCTTTACGGGTGGCCTTATTCAACTTCCTATAGTCTATACATAGTCACCAACCAGTGCTTGTTTTTAAGAGAATTAATTCATTATTTTTATTATTAATTACAGTCATCTCTTCCTTTTTAGGTGTCACGTGTACAGAACTTATCTAAGAGCTATAAAAAATAGGGTAAATTATTCCTGCATCTAACAATTTAAGTCATCTTTGCTTTAACTACTTCCTTCATGTTTTGATTTAACCTTCTTTGTTGATCAATCATAGGTTTATAATTATCTTCCAATAAAATTCTATGCATGCAAATTGAAGGGATAATCCTCTTAATATCAGATAAAGTCCAACTACTACTTTTTTATATTTTCTAATTAATTCTAAGGTTTGAATTAATTGATTTTCAGATAAATTAGCATTTATAATTACAGACAAAGAATCATTGGATCCAAGAAATGCATAACTGACATGATTAGGAAGAGGTTTTAACTCTAAGTTAGGATCTTATTCAATAGAAGAAGGGGGTAGAGGTTTACCTTTTCCTATCTCTTCAAATTTTTGAAAAGGTACTTTTGATGTTGCTTCTAAGGCTAAAGCATAGGCAGCAACTTCTTAATTTTCATCTTCTGGAGTTAAACTATGAGCAAGACAAGCTTTTAAAGGATTTGAAATGAAATCTTGTTCAAATACTTATTGCACACATTCATCAATGACATCAATTTGAAAGCACTCATCAATAAAAGCAGGACTCCTTGCAGCTTTGGTGGGATTGAATTCCCCTTTTTCATCTCCTACTTGTAGGGTGAGCTTGCCTCCTCAAACATCAATCATTACTCCAATTGTGGCCAAGAATGGGCTTCCAAAGAATGAGTGGAATATCAACATCTACATCCATATCTAGAATTACGAAGTCAGCCAGAATGTAGAGCTTATCCACTTTTAACAAGAACATCTTCAATTGCTCCAAAAGGGTATTTAATTGAACGATCCACTAGTTGAAGAGACATCCTTATTGGTTTGAGATTAGTGAAGCCAAGTTTCTTGAAAATAGAGTTAGGCATCAAGCTGACACTTGCACCTAGATCACATAATGCTTTATGAAATTCAACTTTGCCAATGGTACATGACATTGAAAAACTCTCTAAATCTTTTAGTTTAAAGGGAAGCTTATTTAGAATCACCACGCTGCACTCCTCAGTAAGTGTGATCTTTGTGTTATCATTGTAGGACCTTAGACGCTACCACTTCTCCTAAAATAAATTGGTGTCAGGAAAGGCGCATACCCTAGCCTTATAGTGCATTCAGTACACATGAGTGCCCACGGCATTCGACTGTAATTTAGCCCCACACCTAGGCCTCCGCCACGAGACAATTGATGCCACACCTTATGTAACAATCTCCCCCTCAATAATTGCTCCTACTGGGAATCGAACCTATGACCTCGGCTCTGATACTACTTGTAGGATCTCATGTGCTACCACTTCTCCTAAAACTAGCTGGTGTCAAGAAAGGCACATACCCTAGCCAGTGCATTTAGCACACACGAGCGCCCATGACATTCAACTGTGACTTGGCTCACACTTGGGCCTCCACCACGAGACAATTAATGCCACACCTTGTGTAACAATCTTCAACCTTCCTTTTATTAGACAACAACTCCTTAAGAAAATTCACATAAGTTGACATTTGAGCAAATGCATATGCAAAAATAATATTTATGTGAGTTGCTTAAAAACTTCTAAAAACTTTTTGTATTGCTTATCCAATTTCTACTTCTTCAATCTTTGAGGGAAGGGAATGGGAGGCATATAGGGTTTGACCATCTCCTTGGGTGCTTCCTTATCTTCAGCTTCAACTACTTATTTCTTATCTTAAGAAGACTATTCATTAGGAGTTTGAGTCTTTTAAGTTGAGGTCCTTCAAGTTGCTTTCCACTTTGCAATGTTACAGGTTTGCAATACTCTCTTGGATTTATTTCAATTTGGCTTGGTAAAGCTTCTTAATTGCGAGAATTGAGAGAACTTGTGATTTACCCCACTTGCACCTCCAATGCAATACCCTTATACCCTTTATATATAAAATACATATACACTATATATGTATAATACATACATAGAATATAGGGGTGATACCATAGCTCACAGTAGAACCACTCTTATTTAATACCAAAAATTAAAGCTTTTCTAAGATTTTAATAATAAAACATACTAATATAAGTTTTTATAACAATTAAGCAAATCAATTTGAAATGTAGTTTAATTAATATACAAGAGAAAATCTTTGGAAAAATTTCACCAGATTTCATCTGTAATTTTATAAAATTCCACAATTCAAAATACTCAACCTACATTAAAAGTACACTCGCAAAATGGTATTTTCTCAAAATCCACTATTTCTCCAATTTTCTTCCAAACTTATAACACATACAAATAACATATGTTCCAAGTATTTTTAAAATATTACAGAATATTATTTACTAAAACATATTTATAAAATGTTATAATTTACATAACCAAGATGCATTATAACTAAAGTAGACATGCAATACAGTGCAGCACCAGCAAGAAGTATCTCGTGGCAAGACTCTCTAACTTCAATATCAACCACAAGTCTAAACCTACTTAGATCTATCAAGACTTTCCATGTTCTGCAATTCTATCACCCGCGTGATATAATTCAACCGCACCAAGTTAAATGCTTAGTGGTATATACTTTGATAGCATAAAAAATTAATTTAAAAACAAAGTATTTTCTTTATGGCATAATATACATTTTCCTCAATTTAAAATGAAATACTCAGTTATATAATTTATTATCTCATAAATCATATAAACAAATCACTTCAACACACATTGAGCCCAACAAATCCCTACACAATATCCTAGTTTCAGAATGTTGACTTGGCTTATCGCGAGCCAAAGGTCTAACATAGGAGACTAAGTTTCATATGATATCAGTATTGTAGACCCTTAATTTTGGCTCTAAATGAGCTTAGTTCTAATTAAAAGACCAAAATAAATAAATCCAATCCAATTTTGAAAGCTTGAAATAAGTTTGGTCCAATTTTAAAAGTTTGAATTTGGTCCGGTCCAATTTTAAAAGCCAAAATGGAGTATGGTACGATTTGAAAGCTAAAATTACTAAACCAGCCCAAATCATGACAAATCGGTCATGCCAATTCACCATGAGTCAATCTTAAAGCAAATTGGCCGTGCCAATTTGCCATAAGGCTTGCTCATGAAAGCCTCATGGTGAATTGATCTTGGCCAATTCACCATGAACCCTTAAATCCAGCTAAATTCAACTTTAATTCAATTATAAGTGACCTAATTGGGTTTAAATTCAAATAAATTTGGATAAGCAAATGGATTTTCTAATAGGATCAAGATTAATGAGCCGAGGATTGCCCTAATTGTTGTCTACAAATATAAAATCAACAGGCAGCAATCGGAGGAGGTTAGCAATTAACAAAAACACAATTAGCAATTAATATGAAATTAAAAAGCAAACTAGAAGAGAGACAAAAAGCAATTAAGCAAGAGAGACAGTAGCTAAAACAACAAATAATCTTTGAATTATTTAACTCGGCTAAAACTTGTTTTGATCCAAGCAAGCCATAGCACCATCAAGTTCTAGCTTATGTGAATTGTGGAGTTCAAATGAAGTTTGGTTCAACAAAATTATTTTGGTGGAGCCAACAAACGAAGGTATGATTTTCAATACTTGTAATTGTTAATTCAATGGTTTATTATTTATTTTAAGACATTGCAAATTTGTTTTGATTTGTTTCATCGCCTTGATTTTGTTGGATTAAATACCAGAAGCCCTAATTCTTCAAATTAAAATCATATCTTCATAACCCTAATTTAGTATTTCATATTAAACCTTAATTTTTTAGTCACCATAATCTTATAATTCAAAACCCTAGTTTTAAGATTTAAACCCTAGTTTTAAGATTTAAACCCTAGTTTTAGGATTAAACTCTAAATTATGATTTTAAACCCTAATTTATATTATGGAGGCAGTAACTCATTCAACGAGTATGGTAAATCATTCACCTTTCGAGGGGCGCTGCTTCCTTGACCCCCAACCACTAACCGACTAGCAGGACCGCCATGTGTGTTATGCCTAAAATGTCGTTAATGGGTTAATATTAAGATCTGCTTGTGGATTGCAATTTTTGTAGTTAATCTTGATTTTCTTTTAATTAAGCCCTAATTTTATAATTCTTTGTATGATGATTTATATGTTCGTGGATTTCAATTTTTATTATTTGGATTTCAAGATTGTAAAAGGCATGTTTCTACTTTGTGGATGCCTTGTTTATTTATTTTTTCTTTTATTTAATTTATACTTGGAAATTAATGTAAGGGACATGTTTTCACTTTTTTATCGGTGTCCCATCTTACTTTATTTGTATTATGGATATTTAGACATTATAAGGGCATTTTCCATCCTTGTATGGGTATTCATTTTATTTGTTTATTTGATTTATGATATGATTATTCCTTATTTACTTTAAATTATTTGTAATATAAATAATATCATAATAATTTAAAATTTTAATAATATTTAGACCTAAAAAGGAGGTTGGTTCTAATGAACTGGACATTATAGGGGTGCTGGGTTACTTCTCACCTTCTCCATGCGTACCCAACTTTTCAAACCTAGTAGGGGATTGGGAATTCCTTAGAAATTGAGTCATCCACCCCTTCTATTTTCTTTCCAGCCTATCTGGGTGATGACTTCTATTCTCCGAGCTTAGGCCCATGTTCTCTAAGGCCTAAGGTGTAACAGTGCCGAAGTAGCAAGTATCATTTCACCGAAAGTAAGGGCAAAGATCCTTGCTCACAAATGTATCTCACTAAAAGGCAGTCTTCTAGACATCGAAGTGTCCAACACTAATGCATCTTGCCTGATAGTGCTAAACTTAATATTCTAGAATAAGTAATTGTGTAGGGCAACTAACCACACAATTTCATATCACATTCACATTCTCACTTCATTTCATTTCATCCTTTTTCCACATTTTTCACATGTTCACCACTTTCCATAATCATTTTCATAATACACATTAGTCCCATTAGAATATTTCGTCCCATTAGAATATTTCCAATCACCATAACATATTGGTTTAAAGTTTAAAGCAATATTCAAATGACATTTTGAAATAATGCTTAGGATTTATAAGTAATTCATTCAAAAGTAAAACAAAAATCATTTAAAAATGCCAATGTGATTATGACAAATATGAACATTTAAAATATATGTTGTCAAAGTATGTACAAACCTTATTTAACTCCAAAATTAAACCAAAATCACTTCCCAAGCTTCAAATTCAAAAAGCCCTAAGCTTTGCCTCTTGCTTTGGCCTATCCACTCCTAAACCAAAAAAAAATGTTTAATTCTTCAATTAGAGTCATACTCATACTCAATTTACTCAAAATCACCATTAATTATTCTAATCTTAGCCAACTCCACCAAAACCCTAGATTCCCAAAACTTCCGTAAACCCTACTTCACCAGCCAATCTCACTTTAACCAATTAATCACTAAATTATCATATATCCATTATATTATCTTCATAACTATATATTTTAGCAATTTAGACCAATTCTATCACTAACTCAAATAATCACATGATATAAAAATTAAAGAAACTAAGCTTAAAGTGAAAGAAACTTCCTTAAACCTTACTTAAACTTCAAAACCAACTTGATTTACTTGGATTTTTAAGGAAATTTGGTGTATTTAATAAGAAGAACCTCCTCCCCTCTCACTCTTAAAAATCCGCCAAGAATGATGAAGGAAGAAGAAAAAGACTTTTTGTTTTAATTTTTCATCTTTATCCTTCTTTTATACATTAATAATCAATTAGAAAATTAAATAATGAAATATTATTTTCTCTTTAATTTTTCACCATAAAATAATTTCATCTTACTTTAACTTTTATTTTTTTGAAAAATGTGCATTTTTGCCCCCTAATATTCGACCAAGATATAGATTTATGCTTAAATAAAATTTAAGGACAAATATACTAATATTTCTTTCTCTCTGAATTGAGTTTATTTCCATTAGTGACATCTGATCTGGTATAATAAACTGATAAAATAAGGACTTAAATAAACTAGTGGGACCTATTTTGTAATTTGCATATTATTTTATAATAGTTGTGCACCCATTATCAAAATAATATTTTATTTATTTGGCCCTTTTTATATACTTTTTGCAACTCTCAATGATGTCGTTTCCTTCTCCAAACTACTTATTTCCACCTAAACCCAAGCCTCACATCTCCTTCACCAATAATGATTCCCAACCAACTTAGCTTATTTTTACTAAACTCGATGCTCAAAACACTCTTCGGCTCACCTTCCTAAGGTCTTAATCTAATTCGAGAAATTAATTGATATATATTTTTTATTTTATTTTTCTCTTTGTTCTTGTTCGTTCAAATTGCTCTATGACACCAGAATCCTCTCATCAACTCCAAATGTAATTAACAAAGAGGTCATTGCAAGCTCGATGGAAAAGAAGGATTGACCACTGCATTTTAGGTTTCTCCGCCGATTAAATTTTTAAAGCTTGTTGCATTGAATTTAAGAATTTATAACCCTGATTTTTGAATTTATGATAAGTGATTATTTTTGGATTCTTTCTTAGATTTTCTGGGCTTCTTGAGTTTCTGAGCTTGTTGAGTTGTTGTTGGACTAGTGATGCCTTAATTGTTGGATGAGTTTATTTTGGATGGTAATGGCTGTAGCTGAATGGCGATGGTGAAGATGGTAAAGAAATTTTTTGCCTTTATGAGAGATGGCGAATGTGCAAAAAAGAAAAAAAATATATATGACATGAGAAAGAAGAAGAATCTGAGTGGCCCCAAAAGCTCAACTCGCCGCTTACAAAGTATGTTGGAATGTTAAATGCTACGATTTAGATATTTTTACAGCATTTGACGATGTTTTGAATGATAGGGTTGATGTAATTCCACTAAATATTGGCAGTGTCATTCTTATTATTTGGATACAATTGCAATTGGGACATTTGGGGCTATAAAATAAGACGTATGTATCTTGCTTTTACTGGTAATGGTGGCCCCAGTGTGCTTACAATAACTAATATTGCTCCATAGTTACTTCTACCGATGCTGGAACTCTTAATAGAGATTTCCCTGCTGATGTGAAGCTTCGAAATGGTAAAATAATTTATAGGACTAGCATTTATGGTGGACCAGGATTATGAAAGGCAAAATTATTTTATGTGATAGAGGAATCAATTCAAAAGTTGCTAAAGGAGATGCTATGAAAAAAGCAAGAGGTGTTGGGATGATTTTAGTTAATGGGGTTTTGATGGTGAAGGTTTAGTTACAGATTGCCATGTTGGTGATGGTGATTATGAAGATGGTGGACAGATTTGGTGGATTGATGAAGATGGTAGATGAGCAAAAAAAAATGAAAAGGAAAAGAAATAAAAAAAATAATTAAATAAAGGAAAACATTATTAATTGTCAAAGATTTTTTTAATCTTAGAAAACTCTTTTAAACTTTTTTTAAAAAAAAAAAAGTAAATGCCATGTTGGATGTCAATTAATGGACAAAGAGCTCATTTAGTAAAACTGTTAAAAGAGGGGCAAAAATAACAAATTTTGCAAAAATACTGATATATTTATCCCTAAATTTTATTTAAGGGCAAATCTGCAACCTCACTAAAACACCAGGGCAAAGATGCACCTTCTCCCTTTATTATTATTATTATTATTATTATTATTATTATTATTATTATTATTATTATTAGCTTTTTCAATCAATAATGTGTATAAATGTATATGTGTACACATCATGTATATCTAGTGTACATATTATGTATATATTATGTATCTCACTTCCACACATCTATTCCCTCACATTTTAATTATCTTATGTATTTTAGAAGTGTGGATGTGACATTCAGACTCCTGTTTTGACTTGAGAGTTGTTCCATCTTTGTTTCAAGTTTATCATATTGGTTTTTAAGTTTATCAATCGTTCAGAAGCAACTCCAGTAAATTTCTCCAAAGCTAATTCCTAAGATGGCTTTTCTGGAGGATGGCCTTGGTTTTGATTTCTCATGAAGAGAGATTGATAGGGTGCCTTTTGATTATTTTGATTACCTTAAGACAAATTGGGATGATTTCTCCATGTGGGGTTGCAAGTATTTCCTTGAGGAAAATTTAGGGCCCCATTTTTATTACCTAAAAATTGAACTTGCTCCATTATCTAGCAATCTGCAATGTCATGGCTTCCTCCACATCCTTCACAAGTTGATGATGATGATAAGTTAACATGCTCTAACTTTTTAGCTATTGCATCTACCTTGGCTGCAAACAAGAAAAGATTATCAACTTCATATATCCTGGCAACTCATTTAGGAAGATTACTCTCTGAGGTCCAATGGTAGTTGTTAGTAGCCATCTCTTCAATTAGGTTATGAGCTTCAAAAGGAGCTTTCTTCAAAATTGCATCACCAGCTATTGCACCAATGGTATCCTTGACATTTGGATGAAGCCCATTATAAAAAGTCTATGTCAAGAGCCTTTTAGGTATTCCATAATGACGGCACTTCCTTTATAAGTTCTTGAACTATTCCTAACCTTCCTATAAGCTTTCCCTATCTTGTTGTATGAAGCTTGGATATCATTCCTTAGCTTAGCCATCTTTACAGGTAGCAAATATTTTACAAGAAACGTTGCAGCTAACTGGTCATATATGGTGAAAGTGTTTGGTGTCTTGGAGGCAAACCAATCCTTTCCATGATCTTTTAGAGAGACTAGAAAGACCACATATGGATTACATCATCAGACACACAATTGATCTTAAAGGTATTACGTATCTCTAGGAAATTAGAGATGCGGGAGTAAGCATCTTCATTTGGAAAGCCATGAAAAATTGATTGTTGAATCAAGTTGATGAGCATAGGCTTGAGATCAAAGGTGGTTGTTTGTACCCGCGGCTTTGTAATGCTTGACTTTGGTTGAATAGTTGGCATAGCATACTGGTTGAGGGTCATGTTTTAAGGATCTCTCATAATTGATTCTTCATCAGATGAGTAGATAGGATTATCTATCTTTTGAGGAGTTCCAGCTTAAGTTCCTTCCACCTTATCCTTCTTTTGCTTTTCCTTCCTTTCCTTGTTTTGCTTATGAAAAAACCTTTCTATTTTAGGATTATACGGCACAAGTTGGGTGGTTGGATTCTTGCACATATAAACCTAAAACCTAAAAGAAAAAGGAAGAAAATTAGAATTAAACAGAAAATAAAGTATCCAAAGCAATAATCATTTAATATTATTATATTAAAATTATCGCCTTCCCCAAAACGATGCCAAAAATTTGTTAGATTTCTAGTCTAACTACTACAAGTGCACATATCATTCATAAATAATATAGGGATGAGTAAGTATTGTTCTCATGAGGAAGGGTATTCTAAGTACCAAATAACTAAACTAATTATTATTTAGTTGATCAAAATTTTAAGAATTGAATACTAAGAATAATTAAAACTATGGCTAACTTAACTTTTGATTTAAATATAATATTTTTGGCATTAAGGTTAAACTACCTCTATTGACTAACTAAGGATTTCCTAAGGTATTGATTCAATTTTAGTTTTTCTTTGATTATTGGTTGGATTATCCTAAAGTTAGATCTAGTTTCTCTCAAGTACTAAACCAAATATTTAATTTAATCTTATGTCTACACTCATGGTCATAAGTATTAAGTCAACTCATTAAGATTTATGAGAATCTAGTATCAACCTCTTAAGTGTTTACCTTATTTCTCAGTGAAAAGTAAACTTAAGATTGTTATCTCTTTAAGCTAATATTATGCTTCCACTCTCGCTTCATCATATAATACCTTAAATCAATTAATTATTGGCCAAATAGTTGATGCATTATGCACAAAGATAATAAGATAATCAAGAGAAAACTTTAATTGAATCAAATAAGAGTGAATTAATCCATAGCAAAATCAATAAGAGAATCCGACTCTAATTGGATTTTTAGTTCCTCATAATTGCATTGTCTTGTGAGGAAGATCTAGGGTATTTATAGGGGGCTTAGAGAACTTCTTTTACAAGTAGGAAAAGGTTAGGATAAGATTAGAAGATTTTTAATTAAAAAGGAAGTCAAATTTTAAGAGTTATCTTCAGAAAAATGTGCTTCCAACCGACTTTATATCCCCACGAGCGTGGCCTTTGAGTGCCACAATTATGCTTGACTTTCTGCAATTGGCTTGCAAAATTCTTCAAGTAGTAGCTATTTGATTCTCATGGGCATGGCAATGGAAAGCCACAATTGTGCTCTTTAATTTGTTTCTAGAATTTTGGTCGTCTCTCTTCTCATCCTTATGTAGTTCATGAATGATTTCCACGGGTGTGGCGATGAAGTGCCACAATCGTGGGATTGAATTTCTTTCTGGATCTTCACCTTTTCATCTCCTCTTTTTTGACAGGCTCCAATTGAAGTCTAGGAGTGTGGTAATGAAGTGCCATGGGTGCCTATGGGTTACTTCTGCCATTTACACCTTTATCTCAATTTTGATAAATTTGCATCTAAAAACTCGTGTTTTCAAATTTTTAAGCTAATTCAAGATTAATTCCTCTCAACAAAGAAAATTAGTCAAATTTAATTGAAAACAAGTAAAAACAGAGTTAGAATTATCTCAAATATTAGACAAAATATAGTTTTATCAAGGATCCCCATCTTTATCATCATAGAGATCCGATGTGTGTGTATGTGTATAATCAAATAATATTTAATATTTCATCCCTAAAATCAAACAACCTAAATAAAATTATATAAAATCATTCTACATATAAGATTTTTATAATTAAAAATATTTTACAATATTATTATTTATTAGATGTTAAAACTGAATTTTCCATAGTAATATAAAATTTTAATCACTAAAAAATAACTGCGAGTAACATACACAAGAAAAAGTATATTCTTTTTTTTTAATTATGAAAAACATTATAATTTTTATTAAATTAAGGCTTATTAATGTTTTAATTCAAAAAAAAGAAAATAAATTCTCCACAGGGAATTCTTGCCTTGTGTAGATCCCCTTGGGTACAAGGACGAGGTTTAATTTATCTCTATTTGTAGATCATGGATGGGACAAGAATTCCCCCATTATGATAAAGATGGGGATCATCCCCTTGGCCGCCCCGCCCAATTGTCATCCCTAATAAGGTATATCTTTGTAGAGATAAACTAAAGTCGGGAAGGCCCTAGTTTTGCCCTAGCATACAGTTTAGGTTGAGAATGATTTAAGCTTAAAAATCATGTTTGAAGCCCGACCCTAGGCCCAAGTAGCATGGATGCTCTTGTGCCACTCAAGTTTGCGAGGCAAGTTCGGGCTAACCTCTCTCAAAATATGTTGATTATCAGAAAGAAGATGTAACATCCCTATACCCCGTATACGCACACTACATACCATCACATCCGTAGTATACGTATACTGAATATAGAAATACTACGGTTTACTAAACACACAAATCATTCCTTTACAATAATATGAGCAAAATTTAAAACATTTAAGTTATATTATGAAACACAGTAGATAAAATATTTATTCAATACGCAGCGGAAAATATAGCAATATTTACAAATACATATACATCAAGACTCAAGTTTTACAAAACATAAGGTTTATACATGTTTGGCAGTCGGTCTTTGATCTTTAAGCCCACTATCCACACTTCAGAATCTAAACTCGACTCGGCCTAGAGGAACTCTCCAGTTTTACCCTGTCACCTATGCGATGAATCACAATCGCGCTAAGCCAACGACTTAGTGGTACAAACTACAATAATATTATGTTTCAATGCAATGCCAATGTCACACAATCAAGTTTCATAAACAATTCAAAAGAATATTATATTTCAAAACCTTACATTGTTCAATAACTTATCAAAACATTCATGAAGTAATACTCACAATTTCCACATCCATACACATATTACACATCATGTTGTATTTTCATAGTTTCATTACTCAACATAGCTTCCCAAGCCACATTCATTTTCAATAAGTTACTTATGTATTATAATCATCTCATAGCATTATATCTCACTCCATAGTTCATATTAAAGCAAAGACAAGCATGGGCCCAAAAGACACTAATATGCCATTCAACTTTCAGAGTTAATGTTTTGGTTTAATTATCACATTTATCATTGTCATTATCCCAACTAGGCTTCAAGGATTAGGCTCAACCAAGCTTCAAGGGGAACAAAGCATGCTAAGTATCAACCTAACTTGGCTTCAAGAACCAAACCCAACCTAGCTTCAAGGGTTGTAACATCTCAATTAGGCTTCAAGGACTAGACCCAACCAAGCTTCAAGGGGAGTTAAGCATGCTAAACTTCAACCCAACTTGGCTTCAAGGATCAAGCCCAACCTAACTTCAAGAGATTGTTACTATAGGCATGCCACCAATAACAAAACTCTGAAAATGGAATAACACATTAGACACACAATTCATTCATTAATTTATTATCAATTTCATTCTCATTTTCTCATCATCATTTAGGCATCCATGCCTCAATCATCTCATTTGCATCATTATAGCCAACAACAATGGCTTCGCATCTCATCAATAGAGTATACATAACCAATTACATTGAACATCATCATCTAGGCAAACATGCCTCAATTATCTCAATTCACATTAAAACAACTCATCATTGAAGTATTCATCATAACCAATTGCATTGTACATACATTTCATATTTCATCATATCATCATATATTTAGAATCTTCAACATATATTCCATAAAGTTCACATTATGCAAAACATAACATTATTAATATGCATCAACAATGCAATAGATTACTTAACACATTTACAATCAAATGTGTTAAGTCTCAAGATCATATAAAGGTATGCAATAATGTAGGGTTTGTACTTACCTCAAGAGCAACTCACTCCACACCAAACTCCTCTTCTAAGAATCCTCAACACTAGGATTAGAGCAACTCAACTCTCTTTAAAACCTAAACTAAAGGTGATCATACACACTCACTTAGAGATACACATGAGATAAAATAGATAAAACCAACTAGGGCAAACTCTACACATGACACGCTTAACAACACGGGCGTGTCCCTGACCGTGCCCTAACTCCACAACACAGAAGCTTTGACACGCTCAGAACCACGGGCGTGTCACTGAACGTGTAATAAATTCTGTCTCACAGAAACATTAACACGTCCAACAACACGGGAGTGCTCATGACCATGTCAATCCTCCCTCAACACAATAGCTATGACACGCTCAGTGACATGGGCGTGTTACTGCTCGTGTCACCCATTCAGAAAACAAAACCATTGACACGCCTAAAGACCTGGCCGTGCTAATGGGCGTGTCAGGCCAAAAATACAGATTCCGGCAACAACAACAACACAACCAACAAATCTCTTACTTCCACCATTATCCACTTCAAACAAACTTAATTAAACACACCCATAAACCAATATAATTTACAAAAACATCAAAACACTCAAAACATACATCAAACACAAATCATAATCATCATCACAAACTCAAAACACAACCACAACACTTTCTCTTCCTAAAACTTACTCTTTCCTTCAATCAAACCCCAAAATCCAAAATCAATTGAACCAAACATTCTTAAATACACCACAAACAAACAAACACATATCAACCACAACCTCAACTCACAAACTCAAAGAAAATCAAAGAATCAAGTGGAAAACTTACCAAAGATGATGAAACTTCACAAAATTCCAACTTCATCACTTGAATCTTCCTTCAATTTGATCTTAGAAAATCAAAACTCTCTCTTGCTCTCTTGTCTTTGGGATACCCGGCCAAGAAAGAAAAAGAAGAAGAGAAGAAGAAAAATGAGAAGCAAAATCACATACTCAATCTCTTTAAATCTCCACCAAGCAAAAATAATATTAAAATAATCAATTATTTTCCTCTTCCACTCATATTAAATTTCCTTTTAATTACTTAATTAATTTAAAAAAAATTATAAATATCTTCTTTGACCATAATAATAACTTGACTTGTATATGTTGTATATATTTCCATATATACAACATATATATTTCCATATATACAACATATACACTCTCTCTTTAATTCTTTTCTCTTTCCAATTTAACATATACCTTAAATCCAAATACAACAATAATTACTTCAAAACTTTTAGGGCATACTTTGGGATATTACAGAAGATAAGATGGTGGTGATTAATTAATAGAAGAGAAAGGTAAACCCAAGAAAAAATAACAAAAAAATCCAAATAAAATAACAAACTAGAAAATCAACAAATCTAAAAAAAAAAATTCAGAAAATCAACAAAATAAATAAAATAAATAAACCCAAAAACTAAATTAATTAAAAAATAAAAAAAATCATAAATGAACATAGATAGCATTGAAAATGAGAGACTGGACAGAAGTAAAGGCGATAGAGGGAGAAAGAATAGTGATGTGAGAGGTATAAGGTAAGAGATCAGTTATTGTCGATGAGAGATGGAGTGACAGACAACAAAGAGGGCTTGAGGGAGAGAGCAGTGCATGCAATGCACAAAGAGGTGAGGAAGAGAGAGAGAGTAAAAAGAGGGGTTGAGATGCGAGGAATAGAGCGGGAGAGAATAAATAGAGATGTTGAGATGCGAGGAAGAGAAAAAATGAGAAACATTAATAAGGCATTGGGGTTGGAATTTTGGAGAGGCTTTTGTATCACTTTTACCCAGTCAAATTGGCCTATGAAATTTTTCTTCGGTCTCAAAATTCGACTCAAGTTATCTTTAAATCTCGTATCTTGTCTCATAACCCAGCTTAACTTTTTTGAATTCGACCCAACTCGGCTAGATTGGGCCTGTTTTTCAATTTACTTTGACAAATTAAAATTTTTGAAATTAAAAGTTGAAAATTGAATTTTTTTAAAAAATATATATTTTCAAAATATTTATATTTTTTTGAAATATTGTTTAAAAGAAATCTCATATTACTTTTTCCTACATATTACTTTCAGATCAATGAAGTATTATATATTATACTAAAAGAGCCATAAAGAATATTGTTTCTTATGGCAATGGATTTCCTATAAAATGATACTTTTCTTTTTTATTTTCCATTTTACCTCTACCGTTTTTTTTTTCTTCAATTCACATGCCACTTTGCTACTTTTTTTACCCTAGCTAATTTTTCCTTCATTCCGTGTCTCGGTTGACCCATTTTATAGGATGTCTCCATCTTCAAGCCTAATGGCAATTCACCTCTTCCCATATCATTTTTTTAATTTGTACTATATATTTATTTTAAGTGAATAATTCATCATTTAAATTTAATTTAACGAGTGAAAAATAAAAAAAAATGCCCTTTTTCCACAAAAGCACATATTATTATAATTATAAAAAATACTACAAATTACTACATATTATTATAAATTACTACGATTTAACAAGTGGATGGTATTTTTTTTTTAACAACGTCATATAAAGATCATCATTGAATAACTAGCTAACAATTAATATTAAAATATTAACTGAAATTAAACAAAATTTAGTACAATATTTGATGCCTTTTTATTCTTAAATCCAAATCAAGTAAAATACAAAATTCAATTATAACATATATTAAATTTAATACAATATTTAATTAGCTTTTGAATATACTTATTTTATTTATTAATTATTGTCATTTAAATTTTTAAAAATTGATAATTATTTTAAAGACAAGTTATTTGAATTAGTATGAGTAGATGTTTTCCCTCCAACAAAAAAAAATTATTATGTTTTCAAAAAATTCACAAGTTAACTTTTCAATATGTTAAGACAAAGTGTTAGTTTGTAATTATTTTAGTTTTGTTCTTAGAAAAATTATTCTTTAAAATAATTGTATTATATGATTTCTCTTTTTTACTATGTGTTACTATTATTTATTTTTATTAAAGCAATATTTTTTAAGTTTTGTTGTTATTTAGCAGGAGAAGTTTGGCAATAGATAATAATAAATATTGTTTGATTGAAAAATTCAAATGGTAATAAAGACAATTAAAAAATTAAAGTAGATGCTACATGATTGATTATAAGATGTTAAATTAATTGATAATTGATATTTTATTATCAATGAGAAAGTTGTTGATAAAAAAGTAATTCTTATAAGAAATATTTTTATTATTTTAAATTATAGTTATAATACTAAATATTTGCATAAATATTTTTTAATTTGATATTTTACTATGAAGGAATTTTTAATTTGTAAATAATTAAGATTAGAGGTTATAAAAAATAATAAGAAAAGAAAATTAAAAGAGAATAAAAAAAATTTTAATTATGAGATTTGAGAATAAGATTAGTCATTTTATTTTTTACCTTCTTATAGATTGATGTATTTTTATGACCGTGAAATTATGCAAGGTTTTATAATCTCAGTATCTCTTTTCTTATAAATCTTCAATTAAAAAACAAATCCAATACTAAGTTAGTTTAAATTTTTTTAATATATTTCTTTATTTTTCTACTACTTTTATATTTTTATTTACCCACATTCTTTCAAATCTTTCTTTTTAATTAAAATAACAAAATTAAAAATTAATATTTTGATTATTCTCTATTATCAACGAATGTGGGTAAATAAACGAATCCTCTATGATCAACGAACTCTCAAATCAATTTAAAAAATATATATTAATGTATTAGATATATCTTATTAAAAATATTTTTTAATATGTAAATATAAAAATTTGGTTGAGAATAAATAAAAAGGTTGAGATGCAAGGAAGATAAAGAATGAGAAGCAGTGGTCAGGCATTAGGATTAGAGTTTCAAAGAGGTTTTGTATTACTTCGGCCAGGTCAGATTAGTCTGTTGAATTTTTTCTCAGTCTCGAAATCCGACTCAAGCCATATTTAAATCTCATATCTTGGCCCATAACCCAGTCCAACTTTTCTAAATCTTACACAACTCATTGGGCCGGTTTTTTAATTTACTAGGACAAATTAAAATTTTTTGAAATTAAAAGCTGAAAATTGATTTTTTTTTTTAAATATTTTTTAAAATATTTATATTTTTTTGAAATATTTTTTTAAAGAAGTCCCATAATACTTTTTCCTAACTCCTACTTTCATATTGACGAAGTATTATATATTGTACTAAAAGATCCATAAAGAATATTGTTTCATATATTAATGGATTTCTTATAAAATCCTACTTTTCTAGTTTTCTTTTTTATTTTCCATTTTACCAATACTGCTTTTTTTTTTCTTCTATTCACATGCTACTGTGCTACTTTTTTAGCCCAGCTAATTGTTCCTTCATTTCCGTGTCTCAGTTGTCTCATTTTATAGGATGTCTCCATCTGCAAGCCTAATGGCAATTCACCTCTTCCCATATCATTTATTTAATTTATACATATTTATTTTAAGTGAATAATTCACCGTTTAAATTTAATTTAACGAGTGAACAATAAAAAAAAATTTCCTTTTTTGACAAAAGCACATATTATTATAAATATGAAAAAAAATTACTACAATATAAATTACTACGAATTACAACATATTCTTATAAATTACTACAATTTAACAAGTGGATGTTATTTTTTTTTTTTTTTTGACAATGCCATATAAAGATCACCATTGAATAATTAGCTAACGATTAATATTAAAATATTAACTAAAATTAAAGAAAATTTAGTATAATATTTGATGCCTTTTTATTCTTAATTGCAGATCATGTATAATACAAAATTAATACCAAATTCAATTACAACATATACTTAAATTTAATACAATATTTAATACGCTTTTGAATATACTTATTCTATTAATTAATTATTGTCATTTAAATATTTTAAAAATTGATAATTATTTTAAAGATAAGTTATTTAGATTATTATAAGCAGATGTTTTCCCTCCAACAAAAAAAAATTTATTCTGTTTTTAAAAAATTCACCAGTTAGCTTTTCAATATGTTAAGATAAAATGTTAGTTTGTAATTGTTTTATTTTTGTTTATAGAAAAATTATTGTTTAAAATTATTGTATTATATAATTTCTCTTTTTTTTACTATGCGTTACTATTATTTATTTTTGTTAAAGTAATATTTTTTACGTTTTGTTGTGATTTAGTAGGAGAAGTTTGGCAATAGCTAATAATAAATATTGTTTGATTGAAAATTCAAATGGCAATAAAGGCAATTAAAAAATTAAAGCAGATGCTACATTGATTATTTGATGTTAAATTAATTAATAATTGAGATTTTATTATCAATGAGAAAGTTGTTGATAAAAAGTAATTCTTATAAGAAAATTTTTATTATTTTAAATTATAGTTATAATATTAAATATTTGCTTTGATATTTTTTTTATTCGATATTTTACTATGAAGAAACTTTTAATTTGTATATAATTAAGATTAGAGGCTATAAAGAAATATAAAGAAAAGACAAATAAATATTTGAGAATAATATTAATCATTTCATTTTTTATATTTTTATTTACCCACATTATTTCAAAATTTTCTTTTTAATTAAAATAACAGAATTAAAATTTTAATATTTTGATTATTCTCTTTGATCAAGAAATTTTCAAATCAATTTAAAAAATATCTTAATACATTAGATATATTTTATTATAAATATTTATATAATATGTATTTATAAAAATTTTATTATACATATAAAATTTTTTGATACTGTGTATTTATACACATAACACTATTTTTTATATATTAATTATATTAATATAAAATATAATTATTTATATTAATATTTTTTATGTACTAATAATTTATATTAATATAAATATAATTATACTAATTACATTAATACATAAATCATTTTCTTTATTTGAAATAATATCGAGTAAATGTTTTTGCTTGTCTACTTAAATAACCAAAAACTTTCTTTATTTCACTTTTTCTTTATTTTATGAATTAAATATTTAACTAGGGCGGTTCATGGCCGGATTGAGCCGGATTAAGCTCCGGCCCAAGGCCCGACCTGAACTGAGATCGGGCCTCTCCATTATGCCCGAGGCCCAACCTGTGGCCTGGGCAGCTCGGGCCCACTGGTAGGGCTTCTCAGGCCCAATTTTTTTAAAAATTTTTTAGGATGAAATTTTTATTTTTGAAATGCAAATAATTTATGATTCTTTTGAATTTGCTGAATGTATTAAACCAAATAAATCACTCAAACTTTAATAGTAACTAAATGATAAATAACTAACAAACTATTAACATCCACATTCACATCTCCAATAAAGCCAATAACAGTGTTATAGCAAAATACAATCAAACAAAATAAGAATAATAATTAAGAAGATGACTTGTTCAGCTTTACAATACTGTCATTAACATCCATAATATCATCTATAATAATAGTATTACTTGTGTCTTTTCTTGTGCTTGCTACATGCCTACCTCTTGAGTTATACAACTTTTAGTATCTAAAAAAAGAAAATAAATATAACAAAATAAATAATAGTATCAAGTATTTAATTAGAAATAAATTCTAGCAAAAAAATCAATCACTTGCATAAATTTCAGTATAAATTTATTCTAGCATAAATATACACATCATCGTCAAGCTTGAAATTCTAATTCTGGCATAAATATAACATCACCTTCAAGCAGTTGACATAGCAAAAATCAAGCAGAAATTTTAATAATGAACATAAATTATTGACACAGCAAAATTCAAGAAGAAATTTTATCCAAAGCAAAATTATTGCTCTTTTTCCAAATTAAAAAAAAAAACAAATTGAAATCATAGTCAATGAGGAAAAGAATAAATAACAAAACAAATTGAAATCACTATCAATGAATAAATTAAATAACAAAAACTCCAAAAAAAACTCTAGTCTGATTTTATAAAATCATATACCTTATTGAGTCAATAAATTGACAGATAAATTATGTTTTAGTAATAGATTAAAAGCATACTACAACAAATTCATGAAAAAAAACATTTAAATCAGTGTTAATGAAATTTTTTTAAAAAAAACTAAAAAAAAAAGGCAAAAATTAGACTTACTTGTGAAGGCTATCACGAGTGGCGATGTGGGCTGAGGGCTTTGCTGGTCGGTGATAGTCGCTGGACTCGCTGCTGCAGGTTGAGTTTGGACCGAGGCACCGAGCCGAGAGAGAGCGAGCGAGAGGCAGAGAACTAGAGACGGAGAAGTCTGTGACTCAGTGTCAAGCTGTGAGGCAACAAAAAGAGAGGCTGAGAAAGGCGACATGTGAGGTGTGGATATTCTTAATATCCTTACCAAAAACAACACTGTTTTGGTTAAGGATAAATATATATATATATATATATATATAACTAATAATCGGGCCGGGCTGGGTTAATCCGACAACTTGAGTCTCGAGCTCGAAACCTGGCCTGATATATTTTAGATTGATAATTATCAACTTGAAATTTGATCTTATAGATTTATACCTAGTCTAATCTAATCAGGTTGGATCGAGTTAAATTTCTCATGTCTACCGGTAAAATAAACATCCCTACATTTCACTATTTTTAGAAAGAAAAAAGCAAAGCTCTTTTTTTTTTTTCTTTCTATTATCACAAATAGAGGAGCCCACTCTGTATGCACGAATATTAGAGCTCAGCCCACTTCTCCGATTATTTAGTCAAATGTCACATGGTTTAGAATGGTCAAAGGCTCACACGAAGTTCTACCCAAGGGTTGACCAAATTGTTGAATGACTCCGCCAAATTGACTTCAAAACTTGTTTGACTTGTTTCACATGGTTTACCTTAAAAATTATTTTTAATTAATAATAAAATTTATTATCAAATATATAAAGAGAAATATTAATTAAGAAAATATTATAATAAATATTTTTTAATCAATTAAAAAAAATATTAAAGAGTCACTTTCTAAAGTAATTATATTTAATATATTTCATATATTAATATAATTTAATATAATTACTGATAAAATTTATTTAAATTTTATTATTTAAATAATTAAAAATAAAAATATAATTATTTATTTTTATCCTATAAAAATAATTTTATTCACTTTATATTATTATATTTTATATTTTTCAATTGTGGATTTCATTAAATAGATTAAATTCTTATCTATTTCGGTATGATTTTATTCCTTTGAAAATAAATTATTTTTTAACTCAATTTTTCTTTGAAAAATGAAATTATATTGGTTATTGGTTTTCGATATGAGAATTGATAAAATAAAATTTAATTTAGTTTAACTCTTACAAATTTTAAATAAGAATAAAAAGACAATATGATAATAACTTTGACATGGAGGTAAAAGATTGAAAACAAAAATTCTCATATTCAAGGCATCCCAAAAATTTCACTGTTCATTAAAAAACACAAATTATTTTATTATTTTATTATTAAAATTAAATTAGAATATTTCAATAATTTTGAATATCAATAAAAAAAAATGTATGAGTTAAGTTTATTATGAGTCGATTGAAAAATAGCATAAATAAATTACATATATTTCGTATCAGCCAACCTATAATGTTTTGATTCTTTTTATTAAATCTTATTAAACCGCAATTAAAATGTTTAGATTTATTATATTTATCATTAAGTTAATTCAATTGAAAAATAATATAAACAAATTATATATATTTCATATCAGCCAACCTCTAGGGTTTTGATTATTTTTATTAAATACTTATTAAACCGCAACTAAAATGTTTAGATTTATTATATTTATGGTTTGGTTAATTCGCCTGATTAACCAACTTATTACAGAGCTTTTAGTTCTTATAGTTTATTCCATTGATATAATACAATTCCACCTGAGTTAAATTTGATTTTGCTTGGAGATGTCTCAGGAATTTCCTTTCCTAAAAAGATTAATATGTAGTGCCTTTTTTTATGTTTTCCTTTATAAATAAAAAATTACATTTATTAATATATATACAATTTTTAATTAAAATTTATAGAAATATAATTCATATTAAAAAAATTAATGGAATAATTTCTTATAAATCTAATTCTTTAATATATGAACCTATAAAAAAATTTTAAAATAACTTTATATAAACTTAATTTTTTAGAAAGTCAAACAACTTCAAACAATTTTAGATAAATGATTTCGCTTATTCTAACTTTTGATGATAAATAATATCTTTTATTATTTTTTTTTCTTATTAAATCGATTCACCAACAATCACCAAAAACACTAATTCATTAATTTCATCATCCATATTTCAGAAATCATAAGCTATAGATAAAGGAAACTATCCATAAAAATATATTTTTTTTCAAAAACACGGTAAAAAAAAGTATTTACACTTTTAAAAAAAAATTAAGATAAAATTTTAAAAATATTTCACTTTTGAGTAAAATATTTTTTTTAAATATCTCTTCTCTCACTATAAATAATATTTTAATTTTAATTTTTTAAAATTTTACTATTAAATAAATATATTAAAATATAAAATAATAAAAATTAATATTTTAAATTATATTTTAAAATATAAAATATATTAATTTTATAAAGAAAAATTTTTAATTTTGATTACAAATAACACTCATAAAAAATAATATAAAAAATATATTAATAAAAATCATTAAATTTATTTTTAAACAAATTTTATATATTATAAATATAAAAAATAAAGTTATAAAAATATTAAAATTATTATATATATAAATATTATGAATATATTGCATATTTGTTATATAAATATTAAGTAAATATTGTATGTATATAATGTATTTATTGCATATATTTTGTGTATGTTATATAGATATTGTGTATATAAAAAATTAAAATAATAAAGTTAAAAATGTTAAATAAATTATATATATGTCGATAGATGTTGCTTGTATGTTTAATATATATTGTGTAGATGTTGTTTGTTGTGTGTATATTTTATATATAATATATAAATTTTGTGTTTTTTTATATGTCTATTGAGAATATGAGAAAAATATTATTTATAAATAAAATATATAAATCAAAAAATAATAAGTAAATAAATAAAATAAATAAAACAAAAAAATACCATTGAAAACCATAAATTTGAAAAAAAAAATTCTCCGTAATTTTGAAAGAGGTGCACTGCATTTCCGTAATCTCTGTAATTTTCTCATAAATAAATACGAACTCAACCAGACATCCATTCCTAATTCTCCACCCATTAGGAGCTTCATAAAAACTGAAACTTAACTCTCATGGTCGTTAAAAGTAATATTTAAAAAAAAATTAAATTAAACCAACAAATAATTAACTCCAAATTAGTATTTAGAACTTACTTTTTTCCATTAAAAAAAAGGTTCCTTTTGTTAGAGAATATAAATAAATTGCACATTAAAAAATATAAAATAATATAATGACATACATATAGGTGATGTAGATCGAGTTTTAACATAAATTAATTAATTTTTTGTAAAATGAAATCTCAACTCAATTTATATGGCTGCTGGTGTGCTTTTGCCTAATACTCTTTTAGTTCATATAATTTCTACATGCTATCGGAATGAAAGAGCATGCTTGAATAAAACCAAATACCAATCATGAAGAAGGATACGAAATACCAATTTTAGTAATTACAAAAATAAAAATAATAACAATCATTTTCGACCAACAACCACCACACGTACGTGTTATACGTGTTGGGCATCTCCGTTGTACGTGATAACGTCGATAAACAAGATCTCTTCATGCCGACTCGCCGCTTTCCTTCTACTTTTTCATTAACATTTACCACTACAAAACGAAATGGCCCTCCATTTATATTATATTACTAAAATGCCAGCAATTATCTATTTTTATTTTTATTTTTTTAAATTAATATCAAGGAAAAATTTTTAAAGGAATTAATCTCGTTAATATTGATTGACATTTAACTAAATTCAAAAAAAAATTATTTTAGCCTAAGTAAAATTACACTTTTTTTTTATAATCAAGGGGTCCATATATTATTGTTTAATATTTGAATAAAATATTTGGATTTTAGAAAAAAAGTAAAATTTTATTTAAAAAGTTTCATCATTCTAAAAATCATTTAATTGTTAAAGTAAAATAAGATCAACTTTTAAACTATTATAATTTTTTATTAAATTGAAGTTGATGCCTCTTTTATTTATTTTTATCTCTATTAAGTACCTTATATTAACAGATAAGGATATTGAGGCTCAAATCATAATGATAAGGATGACTTTTCAAATATTCAACAAATAAAATCTAAGAAGATATGTGTGTTTAGTATTAGGTTTTATTATTCTATAAATTGAGTAGTTTACAGGTTTTGTAAAATATTGAAATAACAAAAACATATTCTGCTATTCAATAAAATTTCGCATTGTTCCTCTTTTTCTATCTTTGTTTCATAATTTTTCAAATATTCAACAAATAAAATCTAAAAAGATATGTGTGTTTAGTATTAGGTTTTATTATTCTATAAATTGAGTAGTTTACAAGTTTTGTAAAATATTGAAATAACAAAAATATATTCTGCTATTCAATAAAATTTCGCATTGTTCATCCTTTTCTATCTTTGTTTCATAATTTTCTTCTCCTTACGAAAGAATAAAGAAAAAACAAAAATTGAGAAATTTCGATAAATATCAATTATAATTCTAAAGATTCATAAAATCGAATAAAACAGTGACATGCATTTACTTTCACACCTAATGGGGCAAAGTTGGATTAACTGAGGCATTAGCAATTTTTGGTCGAATTATATAAATTGATTAAACATTAGTCCTTTAATATATGTTGAATTTTATCTATTTAGTTTATTTGTTAACTGAAATTCTAGTAAATATTTGAATTGAGAGTGGCTTGAATGCGCCATTGAAACTCCAGAAAAGTTTTTTTGAATTTTAAGATTTTAACAGTTAGTTTCAAAAATTAGTGGTAGACTTTAAATAATATTAATGTATTATATATTTTATATGACGAATTATTTTTTATAGATTTAATTAGGCCGATTCAAATAGCTGCATAAGAAACAAAAAAAAAATGCATCATTATTTGTTGACATATTGATGAGAAAAAAAAAGTGAAAAAATTTTCAGAATTGGGTTTGATTTTTTATTTCTATGTTGTAAATTAGCTGCGTGTATTGACCATTAGTTGGGAAGATGAATTATAAATAAATCCAATTCATCAAGTCTGCTCCTACTCAGTTAATTGACCATCTTTGTTAACTTCGCATTTTCAATCCTTTTTTTTTTTAAATTCTCCAATACCAATAAATAATATAATAAATTAATAATTAAATATAACCTTTCTTCATTGTTGGTATTGTCTTGGTTGATTTTTTTGCCTTTTTGTTATCCTGTTTCAAAAAAAAAATCAATGTATTTCACATTATTAAAGATTAAAATTATTTTAAATATAAAACTTGAAAAATTTATCCTCTCGATATAAAGAATATTTAGCTTAACTTATAAGCTGATTAAATAAGTTTATAAATACTAAATTTAAGCTAACAAGTTTATTTTGATAATTTTATAAGTTTATAAATTTAATTTATAAATTAAAAAAATAAAAAAAATTAATTTATTATTTTAGTATTTATAATCATTTGGTTTATAACTTAGTTTGATTAAACTATTTACTATATTTCATTTTTTATTTCAATAAATATTTTTAATAATATAATTTTGTATACTTTTAGTTAGTTTAATATTAAAAATGCTTATAAGTTATTTTTTACTAAACATATTAAGTGCTTATCAACTACTTATAAATATTTAAAACAAATACATAACTCCTTAAAATTTTAAATGATTATAAGTCTATATTAGTGCTTACAAGCTAATTTTTTTTTAAAATTAAACCAAATACCTTCTAAGTAGAGTTTAGTCCAATCCTACAAAACTAAATTAAATTAAACTAGAAAATTAGAAATAATAATAATAATAATAATAATAATAATAATAATAATAATAATTTATCTCTTACTATTAGACATGGCCATGGGCCAAATTTTGAGTCTCAATTTATGAAGAAAATTACAGTTGGGTAGGCTGGACTTTCAAAAACTTTATTTTACTATCAATATAATTATAATAATAAAGATAATAATTGGTCACTTACTATTAATTGTTTATAACTAACTATAATCATTAAAAGTAAAACTCTAAATTTTATTTATAAAAATTATTTTGAAATCAAAATTTGCTAAAAATTTTATTAATTATTAGTTTTTAGAAAAATTTATTTTTGTTAGCCAAGAGGTTGGCACAAATAACTCTGTTTTGATCTGTTTTAACTTGATTTTTAAGTGTTTTTGTTGTATGAATAATAGTCTAAAATTTGCCACAGCAGGACACTTGTAGCAACCATCAACAACTAGGGTGCGACCGCCCCTTGAGTTAAGAAAGAGGAAAAGAAACATAATAGTGTTTGCGGTGATAGGTGCCATCTGAAGGACAACCACTACATAGGCAGGTGCAACCATCCATTAGAAGAAGCGACCGTACCCGAAGTTGGAAAAATCTCAAACTCACATTAGAGGATAAAGTCATTGGTGCGGTGAAGAAAATGGGCGCTAAACAATCTTAAACGTCCGCCACGAATGTCTCGAGACCGCACTTTAGTTTTAAAGCAAAATTCACTCAAAATGATAGTAGAGATTATGACCTAAAGCTCGGCACGAAAACCCATGTCCGACCACTATCTAGACTAAGAGCGATTGCATCTTTTGATTTTGGCAGATTTTCTCTCCAACCAATGATCACAAGACACGTGACATAATTGTTTTAAGGGAAAATTCTAAATGCATAAGGTGCAACCGTGCATGATTAAAGGGCGACCGCACCGACAACTATAGGCTAGCACATAATGGAGGTGCGTCGATTGTCGGGGCAACTTGCACTAGCCTTTAGAGAATTTTCAAACTGAGTGACCACACCAAGTATTACTATAACAACCCAAGGGGTTAAGGCGACTGGACCTGGAATAAGTGTGACGGCTAATTATCTCAGAATAATTTTTTTAATCAAATTGCTAATTATTCATGCTGGAATCCACTAACCTACTTTAATAACGGCTAGTTGGACCTTAAATGACAATAAACACCCTATGAAACTTTATGTTTCTGAATTGAAGTGAGCCATTTACATAAGATAACCGATTTTGTTTACACTGTATTATAATTTTATACTTGTTATATTTGAGTGTTAAGTATGAGCATTAAATACTATTGTAGAAGTTTGGTATGAGCTTTAAAACACTAGGTTTTAGAGTAATCATGGGTAAAACTCTTTTTAGGTTGTGAGTGATTTTCAAATCTTATAAAAGTTTGGTGTGATATAGTATAAATACCAAGTTAGAGTTGAATTTGTAAAAATTCACAGCTAATGGAACCTCAATAAGTTGTTGAGAAAGTGGACGTAGGATTGAAAAATCCAAATCACTATCAATTGCTTGTGTTCAATCTCTTCTCTACTCTTCCTTGCTTGTTTAAATTTTTAATTTACCCTTACTTTCACTAAACAACCAATTTACTCCCCTCATGGTTGCCATCAAAGGACAATAATTGGTATCAAAGGCTTAAAATTTCATAAAGATTAATTGTGAAATTTTCGATCCTTGATGGCAGCCATTTCTCCTCCAACCACTTCTACTTCCACCTCTACTATCAATGCTTCTTCCTATAAAAACCTAAACTCCCATCTAAGACCCTATTTTGATGAAACCGATAATTCTTGTTAGAAATATAAGATGTATTTGTTCCTAGATAGTAAAGGACTGAGTTATGGAATTGTGTGATCAATGAATGAAAGCCTCCTACACAAGAAGTAGAAAGAGTCCAAGTGCCCATCCCTAGAGCAAAATGGACCGTAGCTCAAGATATAGCTCTTTACAAAAACAATCAAGCTTGCTTCATCTTAGTGAATTCCATGTCTAAAGAAGAAGTTGGAAGAGTCCAACATCTTACTAGTGCATACATCATTTGGAAAACTTTTGAGAATTATCATGAGGGCACCACCTAAGTGAGGTTCACCAAAATCCAAAAGATTGTACATGAGTATGAACTCTTTAAGATGAAACCAAATAAAATGTCATCGAGATGACAAATTGGTTGCTTGCAATTGTCAATGACTTGAAGAATATGTAAAAGTGTATGCTTAAGAAGATATTAATAGCAAAATCTTGAGAGCACTTAGAGTACATCCAAAGAAGAACTTCGAATCAAAGGTTTCTTCAATTGAAGAAGCTCATGACCTTAGCAAGCTAAAGACTGATGAGCTAGTTGGAAAACTTCTCACCTTTGAAATGCATAATGAAAGAGAAGATGATAAAGGTGAAAAGGAAAGAAGAAAAGCTATAGCTCTCAAAGCTATGAAGGATGAGAGCTCAAGTGAAGAAGATGAGAAAATGGATATGATGTCAAAAAGAGTAAGTGAGTGAAAAAGAAAGAAGATAATGAAAGCTAATAAGGGAACATTCTCCAAATATTTTTTCTTGTAGCTAGATTAGAAGCCATTAGAATTCTACTTGCATTTGCATGTCATATGAATTTTAAACTTTTTCAAATGGATGTAAAAAGTGCATTCTTAAATGGTTTTCTTAATGAAGCAGTCTATGTTGAACAACCTCTAGGTTTTGAATGTTATGGACTTTAAAATTATGTTTTCAAATTGACTAAGGTATTATATGGATTGAAACAAGCTCCAAGAGCTTGGTATGATAGACTTAGCGCATATCTATTAGAAAATGGATTTTCCAAAGGAAAAGTTAATACTACACTTTTTATTAAAAAGAAATTGCATGAAATTTTGATTGTTCAAATTTATGTTGATGACATTATATTGGTACTATTAACAAGGCCTTGTGCCAAGAATTATCTTCTTGTATGACTAGAGAATTTGAAATTAGTATGATAGAAGAACTCAAATTCTTCCTAGGTTTATAAATCAAGTAATGCAAGGATGACTTATTTATCAATCAATCCAAGTACACCAAGAAACTTCTTAGGAAGTTTGGAATGGATGGTTGAAAAGCAAGCAAAACACCAATGAGTACATCCTTGATGCTAGACAAAGATGAAGTTGGTAAGAAAGTAGAAGAAAAGAAATATCGAGGTATTATCATATTACTTCTTTATCTTACTACCTCTAGACCAGATATAATATATAGCGTTTATTTGTGTACTAGATTTCAATTAAATCCTAAGGAATCACATTTAAATACCACTAAAAGAATATTGAAATATTTAAGCAAAACATTAAACTTAGGACTTTGGCATCCTAGAGACACATCATTTGACATTTTAGATTTTTCGGATGTGGATTTTTCTAGCAGCCTACTAGATAGGAAGAGCACGACTAGTGCATACCATTTTCTGGGCAATTACCTAATCTCTTGGTTTAGTAAGAAACAAGTTTCAGTTGCTCTATCTACTATGAAAGTTGAATATGTTGTGGCTTGTTTTTTTTGCACACAAGTCTTTTGGATGAAGCAATAATTACTAGATTATGGTAAAGTATTTGATCACATTCTCATCAAGTGTGATAACACTAGTACCATTAATCTATCCAAAAATTCAATTTAACATTCTAGATCAAAACACATAGATATAAGATATCATTTTTTAAGAGACAATGTTCAAAACCACAATATTTTTTTAGAATTCATTGATACTTAAAATAAACTTTCAGAAATTTTCACTAAACCATTAAATGAAGGAAGACTAAAATTTATTAAATAAAATCTTGGAATAATTGATGAAAGTACTTTAACGTGAAAATGATATTCCTCATTTGATTATTTGTTTACTATTGATGATTGCTTATATGCTTGAGAATATGTAAATGTTAAATATTTGATTGATTAAACCAATATGAAAATGTGCAATATTATGTGTTCTTGTACAAGCAAAATTTTCAATAACATCAATTTGATCATGCATTGATAGTCCAATAAGGCAAAATTTTCCTTTGAAACTCATTTCTTTTATTTTACTGCAATTTTGATCAAGTGCGGTCGCACCATACTAATATAGTGGTTGCCAGCTATATGAATTGGTGATTTTGAATTGGCATCAGCACTAGAAGTTGCACTTAAAACCCTAGCAAGGGCAAGAATTTGAAACGTATTGACCATTATGAGTTGTCAGAGAAGTTACGAGTGCCCCTCCCAGGCAAATGGTCGCGCAACATTTTCTCGCGATGGCACCTAGCTTGAAGGACGACTGCACCTGATAATTTCTGTAAAAAAGATTATCTATTGACATATTGAATATTTTTTCATTTCTACCCTTCTAACAGTAAAAAAGGGCTAGTTTTCTGGTTTCCCTCTATAAATACCCATAAATTTTAGTTACTAAATTTCTTTTATGAATCTAAAGCTGTAAAATCTCTTACCTCCTTCAAGAACGCTTTTAAACTCCTCTCTTTCACCTTTATACTTTTAAACACTCTTCAATTCTTAAATTGTTTTGTTAAATGGCATACAAAAAGAAGATTTCTTCCAAAGAAAAAGCTAGAAAGCTGCTGGCATTGTGATTAAAGAAAGAGAACAAGATCATCCCTCTCCTCCTCCATAAAGGAGAGGTAAGAAAATCCACAAGCCTCACCATGATACCTTTGAAGAGAATGTGAGGTATGCCATACTAAAGAAGAAAAGAATGGAAGCCCCTTAAAGCCCTTTTGGAGGTATGCTAATTGCTTTAGGCATTAAAGATGAGATAGATAGATACCTAAATGTTTTAAAGCGGAAGAAATTTATTTTTTCCTAATCAAATAGGTTACCCTAGCTTGAGTAGAGAATTCCTAATGGCTCTACAAATAAAAAAGAGTCAAAATGTTGTAATAGGGTGGTGTGGTGGGGTTAGATTTAAGTTGTTTGATCAATACTTTTCTATGATCCTAAATGATTTTGCTAGGATTTGGGGATTCAAAACAGAAGGAGCCACAACATATAGTGATCCTCTATTTTTAGACTAAACTCTTTCCACCTTTTTGCAAAGAAATTTTTGTAGAAACCTCATTTGTTAAGGAATCTAAAACTATGCATATTAAATCCCTTGTCCATTGGATGTTTCATAGGATCATTACATTCACCATCCACGAAAGGGTAGATGGGAATGAGAAGGTCACCAAAAGAGACCTTGTTTTCCTCTATGCCATGACCCATGATAAAAATTAACACCACCAAGTTCTTGATTGAACCTTCCACCATCATACCACCAAACATGTTGGAAACTTTTTTCCTTTCCTCCCAAATCACTCAAATTTCAAGGAATAAAGACATGCTCAATGACCTTAACCTTGCTGCATTTAGAAATCCATTTGACAATACCTCTAGCGCCATCACCATAGACTATCTAAAATATGCTGGTTGTGTTAAGAATATTGATGGGATCTATGTATATCAATTTAGAAGTAAGGGGGTAGTTCAGAGAGAAAAGAAAAGACCTAGGTACACTATTGTACAAGCTGAAGAAGGAGGTGAAAACCTTGAAATAGCACTTGAGATGCCATAGAAACCCTCCTCATCACATGTAGGTAGGAGCTCTCCTGCCAAACTTATTCTCAAAGCCATAAAATCCCTTCAAAGGCAACTCTCCCACGTCCAAGGGAATGTTTTAAAGAAGTTCAACAAGTCAAATCAAAAGATCGACCTTCTCTCACACATTCATCATAATCTTCAAGACATGCAAGGCAAGATGAAATTGCTTTAATGTGAATTAAGAGATTGGTATGTGAGTGAGTATGAAGAAAGCCCCTTTGAGGAAGAATCTATAGAGTTTTAAGAGGAAAGTTCTTGTGGTAAAGAAGAAGTCACTCAGGCACCATAAAACAAAGTAAAAGCTCCTTTGGTTGAAGAATAGAAAGTTGAATATTCTGATTCATAATAGATTCCTCTTCTTAGCCAATCATTTTCTCTTTTTTTTTTCTACTTTCTTTTCATTGTATGATATTATCCATTTCTTTTAGTGGAAAATTGTATGTACTGATCATACAAATTCTATTTGCTTTATGTTTGTGTTATATTTATCTTTTGTTTTATCAGTGAAGACTACATTTGATTTCATTGTCATGATTGCTTCTTATTTATATCTCTTACATCTTTTTTTATCTTTGTCAAAGGAGGAAAAATGTATAAAAAAAATTTAAAGTGAAAAATATGAAGTGAATGAAGTAAGAAGATTAATGAACTTAAAAATATGAACACTATCAAGCTTGAAATGATCTTCAAAGGGGGAGAACCAAAATAACAACTTCAAAAGAAATCAATTCAGTAATCTTTAACCTTGATACACACTTTTGATCTTTCAAAACAACCCTTAATCATCAAAGTTGTATGCATAGGTTAAGGGGGAGCTATTTTACTCCATATTTATTATTTTTTCCTCTCACTTCAATTTGATTATTAAAGTTAAAAATGGGGAGATTGTTAGCCAAGAGGTTGGCACAAATAACTCTATTTTAATCTTTAGCACTCAAATTGAAAAGTATTTTAACTTGATTTTTAAGTATCTTTATTATAGGAATAATAGTCTCAAATTTTCCAGAATAGGATACTTGTAGCAAGCATCTACAATTAGGGGCATGACTGCCCCTTGAGTTAAGAAAGAGGAAAAGAAACACAATAGTATTTGTGGTGACAAGCATGACCTGAAGAATGACCATTGCACAAGCAAGTGCAACCATCCATTAGAAGAAGCGACCACACTTGAAGTTGGAAAATTCTCAAACTTACAGTAGAGGATGCAGTCATTGGAGCAGTGAAGAGAATGAGCACTAGAAAGTCTTGAGAAATCGCCTATGAATGTGTCGCGATCGCACTTTAGTATTAAAGAAAAATTCACTCAAAATGGCAATATAGATCGCGACCTAAAGCTTGGAACGAAAATCCCTTTTTGATCTCTATCCTGACTAGGAGCGATCGCACCTTTTGATTTTTGGCAGATTTTCTCTCCAACCAATGATCACAAGACATGAGGCATAATTATTTTGAGGAAAATTCAAAATGCATAAGGCACGACAACACATGATTCAAGGACAATTGCATTGAAAACTACAAGCTGGCACATGATGGAGGCATGTCGATTGTCAGGGCAACTTACACTAACTATTAGAAAATTTTCAAACCGAGCGACTGCACCAAGCATTAGTGCAACAACCCAAGGTGTTAAGACGATCACACCTGGAATAAGTGTGACCGTAAATTATCTCAGAATAATTTTTTAATCAAATTGCTAATTATTCATATTGGAATCCACTAACCAACTTTAATAATGGCTAGTTGGACCTTAAATGGCTATAAATACCCTAAGAAACTTCATGTTTCTGAATTGAAGTGAGCCATTTACATAAGATAACAAATTTCGCTTACATTATATTACAATTTTATACTTATTGTAATTGAGTGTTGAGTGTTGTATGTGAGCATTAAACACCATTGTAGATGTTTGGTGCGAGCTTTAAAACACTAGGTTTTAGAGTGATCCTAGGTAAAACTCTTATTGGATTATGAGTGATTCTCAATCCTTGTAAAAGCTTGGCGTGATTTAGTGAAAACACCAAGTTAGAGTTGAGTTTATAAAGACTCATAGCTAGCAGAACCTCAACAAGTTATTGAAAAGCTGGATGTGGGATTAAGGAATCCCAACCACTATAAATTGCTTGTATTTAATCTCTTCTCTACTCTTCCTTGCTTGTTTAAAAATTTTTAATTTACCCTCACTTTCACTAAATAACCAATTCACCCCTCCTGGTTGCCATCAAGGGACAATAATTTTTAATATATTACTATTGATATAAATTAAAGCTATATTTGAAGTATGAAAAAAATATTGAGAAAATAATCATTTAATATAAAAAAATATATCTAAAAATCATTATCATTATATTTTTTTTATTTATATTTTTCATTTATTTTTCAATTAACCATCAATTATAAAAAATAAAAATCATATATTAGGTGATTTTTTCAAAAGAAAAACAAATCATGATATTTCGGGGCCATTTTCACCTTTATTTTATCTTTGTTTCATACTTTCAAGTAAGGCTGTAAATAAGTCAAACTACTCGAGCTTGACTTGGGTCTCGACTCGATAAAAGCTCATTTAAACTCGAGCTCAAGCTACTTATTTATTAAATGAACCAAGCCTAAGCAAAAAATATTTAAATTGTTATCTCAAGAGCTATCTTATTTAAAAAGTTTGTGAGTTAGGCTTGTAAGATACCAATTGTTAGAACCTCAAACATTATTTACCATTCACTTTCACTTAGACCATAATGCTTAAAGGAAAAGTAAGCATATTTGATGAATGGCCAGTCCATTTCGTCACCGTCCTATAGATGTGACTTCAATAAATGAAGCCTGACTCACTCACATGGTTTCTTGATGCAAGTTGCCAGACATAATAGTTTACCTAGGATTAACAATGAGTTTCTTGCTCTAGTAGCACACTCATCAAAGGGGAAAATCATTAAGACAAAGTTAACTTCCTATGCAAGGCAAATAAGAGTCTTCCTTGGACAACTTAAGCAGCCTCCCCACCTTATTACCCAAATCCAAATTGTCTTCATAAACCAAAATCAAAACCAGTTTTCTAAATTGTCAACCTTGAGCCATACTTAGACAACCCAAGCAACCTTTCCACTTCATTACCTAAATTCTTTATGGGCAAAATCCATAAACAAAACAACCATAATTCAAACCATAGTCATAAGACCACCAAAATATTCATAATAAGGAAACCCAAGCTACCCTTAGCCCAATTCGCAAATTTTCAATCTCTAAACACCACTCAAATAAGCTTTCAGGGAATGATAAACCTTCACTCAAAATCAGAAATCCATTTTTGGCACAAACCAACATGGTCAAGCTTGATTTTAGCCTTCCAAAATCATGGTCATTTTGCACCTTGTGTTGAACCAAGACTATAGCCTTAAAAGCTAAAGCAATAAACTAAAGTCAACTTAGACAGTTGCCTTAACCATCTTATCTAAAGGACAAAGCCTGACCCCAGTCTTCATGATGTAAACACTTTTTCCAAACCTAACCTAAACCTTGAAAACCAAATAGCCCCAAGTCAAAACTCGATTGCAGTCCATCTAAGACAATTACATTCTTCTTAAATCAACCAAATAAACTACAACTTGCTTGCTTAAGCTAAGCCAAAGTTTTATGAGCCAACTCAACCCATAATTAAAACCTGAGGACTAGCCCTCCAAAGCTAGTCAAACTTAAGGATAAGCCTTTCAAAATAGGTTACACCCAAGGCTATAAAGAGTCAAGTTTCACATCCTTTTAAATAGGATAAACCCAAGGACACAACCCTTCATAATAGGATTAAACTAGAGGCCAAGCCCTCCAAAATAAGTTAAACATAAGTCCAAGACCTCCAAAACAAGCCAAGCTTAAAGGCTAAGCAAACCATAAAAGAACAAATCTGAGGGCAAGCCCCTTCAAAGAAAACCTAAGGCTAGAGCTCACTAAGGCAATTCCAACCTACCAAAGGGTAAGCCCTTTAAAGCAATTAAAACTTAAGGCCAAGCCCTACGAAACAAATTAACTCAACCATAACCAACCCTCATACTTAGAATTAGAATTAGCGACAATAGCTAACTTGATTGCAGCTTCATCAAAGCACCACTAACCTAATCAAGCCTAGTATTATACTACTAGCTCTAAAACCTTGTTGCCAATAGATAAGCAAGCAAGCCAAAAGCAATATGCCAGCCAAATGGCTATCTTTTGAATTCTAGGAGCATCCCTCTTGATTCTATTTACCATCAACTGAAAGCTTAGGTTCCAAGGTACCTAATCCTCATACATGCCTATATCAAACCTAAGTTGCCCTGCACCATCACTATGGGTAACAGTATTAGAAGTTCAATCTTCAAAACCATTATTCTAGGTAAGAGCCCTAAAATCTAACTTTCAAAAAAATTCTAGGTTAGTACCTAAAACTTATCCTTCATATGAATTCAAGGTCATCAACTTGAAATTCAATCTTAAAAACTATTCTAGGTAAGAGCCCTAGAGTTATCATTCTAAGTTAAAGCCTTAAAATCCAACTTTAAGTTGCATTCTAGGTAAACACCCTATAACTTGATCCTTGGTTCAGCAACCAAGATAACAACATTGTTGTAGAACAATTAAGCATAAGACTTGATACCAAGCAATAATTAATTAAATCTTGCCATTTGCAATCAAAGGTGCGAGCTACTTACAGTTATCTTTTAAACAAGATAAATCGATGTAGGACCTCAGGCGCTACCACTTCTCCTAAAATCAATTGGTGTCAGAAAAGCTGCATACCCTAGCCTTATAGTGCATTCAGTACACACGAGCGCCCACGACATTCGACTGTGACTTGGCTCCACACGTGGGCCTTTACCACTGGACAATTACTGTCACACCTTGTGTAACAATCTCCCCCTCAGCACTTGCTCATGCTGGGAATCAAACCTGGTATCTTGGCTCTGATATCACTTGCAAGACCTCAGGTGCTACCACTTCTCCTAAAACCAATTAGTATCGGGAAAGGCACATACCCTAGCCTTATAGTACATTCAACACATACGAGCGCCCATGACATTCGACTGTGACTTGGCCCCATACCCGGGCCTCCGCCACGGAACAATTGCTGTCACACCTTGTGTAACAATAGATATACTTGGAATTTCACTCCAAGTAGAGAGCTCTTAAAAGACATAAAATTGGTCCTTCTTGTTTATTAATTCTTTTACTTGTATTGATTCAATTTTATTTTATTCATTTATAATGATTTTATTTGTTACTTAGTTGTTTTAATTGAGGATATGTGCTTACTCATATGCATAAAGGATGAGCTAGTGCTCCTCTATGTATGCTTTTTTGGAGTTATAACTATTAAATTTAGTTAGGAATTTATATTTTTCCTCATACTCATAAGAGCTAGAGTCAAAGCTCCCCTATGTTTGCAATTTTGGTGTAACACCCCCTATATAGTTTATATACTTAACTACATAGGTGATGTCACTTAAATACTCATACTTGACTATAAATATAATATATAAATAAAACCAAAATGCTTTAATATGTTGATGCAATTACTAAACTTTCAAAAGACATACCGTGATTTTGCCTGTATTACATACATATATCTGTTTAATTTACAAAGAACTCTTAATATTAACTTATATTGTAAATTTTATTATAATTCTCTTACTACCCTCAAATTTATACAACTATCATACAAAATTAAAAAATATTTCTATGTGAACCATACAGAATATAATATTTATAATATCGCTCTTTGAACCTTTAAGATGCAGACTATTTGAAATGTATATCTCTCACTCTATAGTCTCAATTCTTTTGATTTGATCTGTGCATCAGAAAATAATTCTAACACACTAAACAAGGCTTAGTGGTGCTTATGTATTTATAATATGCAATAAATTTAAAGGAAAGAGAACTATACATAAACTAATTTAGAAACAATATAAATTATTACTTTAAAACATGAATAAAGAAGTTAATAAACTCCTTAAAGTTTAAAATATTGAACATGATTAAATCTAGAATTAATTAATTTAACAACAATCATATAACACGTTATTTTCAATATAGATAACTTCTTTAAATTTGTCCATGCATACTGAACTCGGATCATAGGTTTGGATAACGGATCACTGTTGGCAATGTAATGCTCAATCTCAAGAATTTATAATGGCAAATATATCCACTGTCACTGATGACACAATGTGTCCATTAATGGCACGATGTGCCCACTATCACTATGGATATCCACCCTCTAGCTAACCATTCAATCCCAAGCTAGATTTAAAATCTGTATGATTTGGGCAATTCATTAGTTTTAGTTAACATTGAATTAACATTGAATTATGTATACTATTTCAATGGAATAATACTTTGTTCATCATTTAATATTATACATATTTGTCACATATCCAAGTTTATTACTCTTTTCCATACCTTCAACACATAAACATGAATTCTCAACACAAGAATAAGAAATGCAAACATTCAAGCCTCATACTAAGCTCGTATATCACAAAATACAAGCCAAAAATGTCATCCAAGTACCCCCACAACCATGGCATCTCAACCCCGTACACCTGTGGGATACAAAATGAAGCTACCAACTACCATTGTAGACCCCCACGGTTGTGGCACTCAACCCCCACGGTCGTGGCATTTTGAACGACTCTGTTTCATTAAAATTTTTAAACAAACAGTTTCACTTTCAATCCCACAGTCATAGCACTCAGTTACCATGCTCGTGGCATTGGTTTTGGGTCTGCCTTAGGAGTAATTCTTCCTCCGGTAGTCCCAACTTCAACACCACGCCCATGGTACCCATAAGCCATTCCCGTGGCATTCTAAAATTGTGTATTCTGCACTTTTAACTTCATAAAATACAAACATATTGAAGATCTAAGTTAAAAATGTATCAAAACTAAATTTTTGACATAAAAAGAGTTCATATCAAATACTTTACTCAAACTTCAATTAATCAAGCCTTCAATCATCACTCATTGCTAAAAATAACATCAAACTACCCAATTCTTATAAAGATTGAATTAAGAATCATACTCACCGCATATAATTTCTTTTAATTCATTTTCACTCATCAATCCATTTAATCAATGCTTTCAAGAAATATTTTATTATAAATGACTTAATCAATCAATTCAAACATTAAAACTCATAGAAATTTAAATATTGCAAATTAAGATATATAAGCACATACATTTTCAAAATTTCTCTTTTCTCTTTAATTACTTGTTGATAATCTCACTTTTTTCTAGCTTATTCTTTTAAAAACCTATAACTATATGTGATTTCCTTTTAAATTTTGGCTAAATTTTTGAAAAGAAGAAGAAAGGAGAAGTTTTGGTGGTGATAGTGATGATAGCTGTGAAAGATAGAAGAAGAGAGAAGAAAATTTTACACACACACACATGTCCATATATATATAGTTTAATCAAGTGAGGCAATCTTCTTTTAACTACGGTGCACCCTTACTCTTATCATTTGATTCTAATTCGATTTTTAGTCTCATAAAATTATAAAAAAAATTTCTTCGATAAATTTTAAGATATATTATTTACTATTTTCTACTTATATCATTTATTCAGGTCACTTTTATCACTATACACTATCAATTATCAATATTAATTAAAAATTTCATTGTTTAAAATTTTAAACATTACATTTGGGGTTGTAAAAAAATGCTTTATTTATAGTATGGATGTCATATTTTAATTGATGAATTAATATTATTTTCATTCATAATACCTTGTCATAGCATAAAAAATAATCTTTTCTCAAAAAAGTTAAGATTTATTTAAAGGGGAATATTTCACTACTTAAATATTACTTCAAAATCTAACATGAAACTCATCGTGAATGGCTTTAGATTAGTGCCTTTTTGGGTTAAAAATTAAACATTTTCATAGAGTCAAACATAATGAGTTTTTCCTTTAAATTTTTCAAAAATAAATAATTTGAGGTGGCGACTTTCTAATCAATTTTTAAAATAAAGCCATTCATTTTTTAAAATTAAAAGGAGATTATTATTTTCAAAATAAAAGAATAAATCTTTTCAAAATAAAAGATCTTTTTAAACCCTTACTTATCAAATCGAGCAGAGACTATACGAGGCGGTATTATGCAAGACTAAATTCAAATAAGTATTTCAGCTCCATATTCAATGCGAGCCACATCGGTACTCGAGCGAAGCCTTACAGATATATTATCCATTGAAGTGGGATTACATACTTTTGTTGATAAGTAAGAAATAACAAGTGTATAATATGTCCTCTGAATAGATGGATGCTCTTTTTACCTGATATCATTCTAATTGATAATTTTATACATGATATATGTTTTGATCATTCTTTTTTGATAATTTTGCTGGAGAATTCAACATAGTCAAGTTTTTGTTATTTAGACAAGCTTTCTCAATGCATTATATTTTATTTTGAAGCAATTTATATCATACTCAAAAATAATATAATTACATGCTTGAATTGTGTGATAAAGATCAAATATTATTTGCTATGCTCATATTGATTTATGGAATAGATTTAGACTCATGCTTGAATCTCATATTTCTCATATAATTTATCTAGCACTAACATACATATGTGACATCTGGCAATAGCATGTCAAGACAACAAATAAAAACACTAAAGAGTGAACCCAATAAAATTTTTTCTGACTTCTAATCTCCGTGCAGAAAGATTTCTCCAATCTGTACTTCCAAAAAATTTAAGGAAAAACTAAAAAATAGCATAAAAAACAAATTAACATATAAAATTCCATAAACTACCTACATCATCTACCCTAGTTGTTCAATAAAAAATCATTTAAAAAAACTTTAAATTAATTGAATTTTATTAAATCTCAACATTATCAGAAGTTCATTAATTCAAACTTTAACTAAATTTATTTTTTACCTTTCTAGAATATCAACCTAAGGTGCCCAAAGTGCAAGAATACTTATTTTTCAGAACCATACAAGTGCAATAATGCTCAATCTTCAATATTTGTTTCCATTCTCTAGCTTTTGACTAACATACATTTCTAGTTATATATGGTTAAAAACAAAAGTTATACTCTTCTTTCTTAATATCGTTCTCATTGATAATTTTGTCTATGATTTCTGTTTGATCATTTTTTTATTGATAATTTTATTAGGGAATTTGACATAGTCTCAATTATTGTTATTTAGACAAGTTTTCCCAATGCATTACAATTTTTTTTTTTTTGAAGTTGTTTATATTAGTTATTTATGTTGATTTTGCCTCATGTTTGAATCTCATATTCTCCATATAATTTATCTTTCTCGAATTAAAATAGTCTCCATATATTACCTTTGATTTCTAACTTTTGAATTTAACTTAAAAATTGTTATATCTATTCAATTGCTTTTGGAATTTGCTACTTAAAAATGTTATATACAGTTGTTTTCCTCCATTTCAATCTTATCATCTATACTGCGTTCATTTGGATTGCCATCTCCTTTCTTTAGTATGTTTTAATTGTTCATTTTAATATTTTTTTTAATCTATTAATATTAATTTGCAATTAATAAATTTAACCGTTTCAACTGTTTGGATGATATCTCCTACTTTTGCATATTATCTATTGTCAACTGACTAATTTTTAATATCTAATATTTTAAGTTTATATTATGACAAAACGATGTAATTTAGTAAAAAATGTGGACCCTATAAAAATTGAAAGCCAAGTTTTAACAGTGTTGATGGTATAAATAGCTTTGAGATGGTGATGCTGGATGAGAAGATATTATTATTAAACAAAACACAATTCTATAAGTGAAATTAATTTCAACTCTCACATAAACAACATTACAATATTTATTTTATTTATAGGGTGGTGCAATTAAAGGAATTATTAAGAAAACACTTGTTAATAAGTTTAAATTGATTATTAAAGAAGGAAAAATATTTAAGATCATCAATTTTGGAGTTTGTTAAAATTGTGGATCCTTCAAGGCAAATACCCTTCCTTTCAAGATAAATTTTCTTTATTCTACTTTCTTGCGAACGTTGGATAAAACTCAAATTACTTTTATATAAATTCAATTGAAAACTGATGTTATTTTACATTCTTAATTTTTTTTAGTTATGTACAATAAAGTTCAAAAAACACACTCACATTTTATTATTCTTACATCTAGAAGATAAATATTTTATCAGTGGAGACATTGACAAAATAGTTTTAGGTAAGAGACCGGATTTTTTGGAAAATTTAGAGTTAAATGAAGTTGTATAAATTTCATGATATATGGTCCTTGTGGAGCTTCTAATATTAGCTCACCATGTATGTAAAATGGAAAATATTTAAAATACTTTCCTGAAAAATTTAATGAGAGAAAAATTATAGATGGAAAATGTTATCCTCTCTATAAAAGAAGAGATAATTGGATAATTTGGAGAAGATTAGAATTCTTTTAGACAACATAATTTTGGTTTCTTACAACCTATAGTTGCTGTTGAATATCAAGCTCACATAAACTTGGAATAGTGTATTCAGTCAAAGTTGATCAAGTATTTATTCGATTACATAAAGAAAGGTCATGATCAAATTACTGCATCATTTTATCAAGAAAATGATAATGGAGGATCACATAACCTTTGCTTTTTTCTCTTTATTTTGTTTTTAAATGTCGATGCATTTATTTTCATGCAAATGTAGTTGCATTTATTTCTTGACAAATCCAGATGCATTTACTAATACACTGCATTTATTTTATGTACGTGATGGGCAATAAAAGCACTATTTTTGAATAGCAAACTATGAAATCTTTTGTTTTTTTTTTTGTAATCTATTTATTAATTGTTGTTTCTTTAGAGTGTTTTATTATTATGTGTAGATTTGATATGGTTACCAACTACACTATAGAAAAATACAGGGTTGTATAGCTTAAATAACATGGTCATATGGTTTTACTATAGGTGCCATAGCAATGACATTAAAACCACATGATCATGTCTATTTGACAACAAACATGTGATATTAACATAGACGCCAAAATATTGATATGAATATACCATGTGACCATGTCTTTTCACCAACTGGCCATCAATGGAAAAATGAACAATTAATCTACAATTAATACACTTAGAAGAATACATCAACGTTATCCAACATTAACATTATCTATTGCAAATAAGTTTTATGTAAATATACTTTATGAATATATACTTATAATGTATATGTCATGAATTTGTTTGCACTAATGGAAGGAGCAGTTATTTGCATATTTTATGGTAGACATTTTGATTACAAGAGATGTGAATATGTTGTAGCAATAGTCAATTGTTGATGGTGGACAAAGACACTGATTACAATGGCCTAACGAAATCTATTTTGAAAATATTAATTATTGATAATGGAGAAAATATTATGTTAAAATATAAGTCTAGAATTCTCATATATCCATTTAATGATATTGTTGCTGATAATTTAGTTAAAATGTTCCTTTATGTTTCTCGTGAAGATATAATCAAGCATGCCTTGATTGTTACCATTGACAATGAAACTTATAAATATGGTTATACGAGTGAATATCTAGTAGAGTTGATTAAATTGAAAGGAAATGATGCAACTGTCCTTGATTGTATATTAGAATCTCAACATTTTAGTGATGGTTATGAAAATATAGAGGAAGTACTCCAACTCCAAGAAAATAGGTCTATACCGATGTAAAAATATGTATTTAGCGATGCTTTTTTTTATGTCGCTAAACACATTATCCATACAAAAACATGCGTCACAAAAAAATTTTTTAAATTCAGCGCCATCCTATAAATGGTGACACAAAATATTACATTAGTAAATTGCTCCTAATATTTTTATTTACATGGAGAATTTTATTTTTTGCGACTATACTGGTAATTATTGTGACGTACATAAAACATTAGTAAAAGTACATTGCCTAAGCTTTCTGTTGTGTCGTACTTTGCGACGCAGAGATCAAGCGTCGAGAATTATTGGCAACAAAAATAATAAAATTATACTACTGACTCTTTTATTTGCATTGGAAACTCTTTTATTTGCATTGGAAATAGTTATCCAGCAACATAAATTTAAAGCGTGGTAAATATTTTAGACACAATGAAAGCATTAGTAAATATAATTTAACAAGTAAATGCAGCTATTAATTTAATGACATAATATTAACAACACATTTTAAAACTCTCGGATATTCAAATGATATCTAAACTTACCAACTTAATAAAAACGTTGTAATTGTATTTTTTTTACAGTTAATTACGTAGCTATAATTTTAATTTCATCAACATTTATTTTAGATGGCCATATTTTATATAATTTTAAATCATAATATTATCATAATTTTTTTCTTCCGCATAATTATAATCAATAAAAATCTTTTACAAATAAAATATAATGAAACCACACATTAATTATAATATAAATTCATTAGAAAGTATAAATTTATTACATTAAGCTGTCTAACTATCAAATAAATTCATTTGAAGAATCCAAATAAATAAAATTATATATAAAGACATCACAAACATCAACTAAAAAAATCTTATATTTCTTTACTTAGTCTAAGTAATTTCAGATTTTATTCATCAAACTATAAAAAGAAAATAAAAATACAAAATGTTAACTTAAAGAAAACAAGCCTAGAAAATCATAATTTAAATAAAATAAACAACTTATACTAAATTAATTATAAAACCCAAAAGCACATAACTAAGACAACAAAGTAGAAAACAAAGAAATAACAGCACAGTGTTCGCAACCAACAACAAAAGATCAGCATTCGATGAAGGAAATAACAAAATACAGAAAAAAAGAAAAGAAAAGAAAAGAAAGCTAGCAACTTACTTCAAATCCAACAATTGCAGTTAACAGCAGCGGTAGTGGGAAAGCGGTGACCAAAATATCACGGCTAAAAATATATATATATATAATTAAGCTAATATGGTGTACCTATGCAATTAGGATAAAGCCTTTTTTTCTAATTCAATTATCATCTGTTAGTTGTCTCTAGGTGTTCAATTAATATAACAGGATATTGTTTAAGAAAAAAAAATCGAGTGATAAGTTACTTTAAACATACAATTATGCAACCTTGCTGAGTTTTAATAATAATATAACAAGCAATAGATGTAGGAAATAAGGCAACAAAAAAACAGCAACTTACTTTAAATCCAACAATTCCAGTTAACGGCAGCGGTGGTGAGAACCGACGACCAAAATATCATTGCTGCAAAAAAACAAACAATTAATTATTTTTTGATGTTACATTTAATTGAAATGGTTGATTAAATGGAAGTTTCAATAACTAGTAAACAAAAATACATAAGGATATACAGTCGTGGAAGCATCAAAAGCAAGTCAACAAGAATTAAATTAAACTTGCTAAGTGTTAATAATAATATAATACTAATTTGTTTATGTAATACTAATCACACCAAAAAATAAAGTAAAAATTGATTCATAATCAAATGCATATGATCTTAAGCAGCCTGGATAGCCATAACCTCAACAAATGAAACTTTGATAAGCAAATATCAATATATGTAACAATGATGCAACAAAAATTGAATATCATTTTGGTGTCTTTAGTAAGACATAAGCATGCATTAATCTAGATAACAAGACCAAGTTATGCTTCTCTATTTCTTTTTTCGCACAAGAATACATATAAAAAGCATCAAGCACATCAAACATAAATCATAAATATTCCAATATGCAAGGTGGGTAGTACCACTTCAAACACAGAGATCTGGTGTCCTATCCTCTAATTATATCACCATTAAATTGTACCAAATTCTGTTCTACCTAAACAAGAGAAGTGAACTGATTTAGGAACCTCTACAAAATCAAGTGACCTGATCTAAGATCCTTTCCATACCAAAACCTTTTATAAACTAACAAAGACTTTGTGTTCTTTTTTAATATCAAAACTAAACATATTTTCAGTTATAGAAATAAATAAATGACAATATAGAGATGTTTGTCATTTGTATTCGCCTATATTAACTAGCAATCAGCAACAATAGATTAACTTTTTTCAAAGGGAGAAAACTAAAAAAGAAAAAATGAATGAATTAATCAAGAGAGAGAGTGGAAAAGACTCATAGATGGAGAGATGCTATATGCATGGCCAATAGCATCATAAGATCGATATTATATTCAAACAAATGAATAAATATTTATTCCATAAAAGACATTAAAACATTTGTAATAAAAAAAAATACATGATGCAGCATTTGTTGTTCAATTTATATTCCAAAAAAAGACCATAATCTTAACCCAAAATTAGCATGAGAAACATATGAAACAGAGTTACTGTTTCATATAAACTCATTTTTTATTGCCAAAATAGAGTGAATGTATAGTAATACTCAAAGAATCAAAAGAAAAAACTGAATATTCAAACTCAACACTCAACCAGCCCCCAAAAAAAAATCAGGCCAATAACAGAACCTTCAATTAGTCAACCAACAGTATCCAAATCACCCAACATTTACCCACATAGCACATCAGACTCAGATATTCAAAACTAAAACAAAAAATACCAAACTCAAACTAGGCCCAAGAATAATATACAACCATCCCACACAACCAAAGAAAACCAGTAGTAGATGACCAACAACAACCACAAATCTGGATACAGCACACCATCACCTAATAATCTTATTTTCATTTTACTTCTTAATAACATCTAATAATGCAGATAATATAAGTGAAAAAATTGCTCACAAATAAACCTCGCATTTCTCCCTCAAATTCAGGAGTAATAGAATTCAATATCTTTCATGAATGACAATAAAATGAAAAATGCATAGAGTTATGGAGTCCAATAACAAGCGTCGAGGAGTGTTTATGAAGGGTAAGTTGATGCCAGTCTATCGATCTCCAAAACCTACGTCAAATGTACAATACAATAGTAAAGCTAAACCTAGTCAGTCTTCCCCTTCAACTGCTTCAATGGGTTTTGTCGTCCATCCATACTATATTATTTCCCCACCGAAGCAGAAAGTCTCGTTTATTCTGCCAACAGATGACATCAACAGTTAAAAATTAATAAACATTACTGTTAATAGGCATCCCAATTTCCAATTTCTAACCCAAAAAATGGTGATGATTATGGAGGCTACCGCTGGTTCCTTCTCAGCTTTTCTTTTCTTTTTCGTTTTAGATAGGTTTTAATTTAATTATATATACTAATATTATTTATTTTTAAATAATTTTTTATTCTATTCTATTAATATTATTAATGGAATTGATATATAAATATTAGCTAGATATTATGTTATATTAACATTTATTAATATTATATTATATTAAAAATATAATCAAAATATAATTAAAAAGTTGGTATTTTATTAAAATATTCAAACACTTCAAAAAAGTATTGATAAGGCTTAAAAAAATTGTAATATAACTAAAATATATAAGATTAATTAATTATTATATATTAAAAAGTGTATATAATATCGTCAACATTCTAGATTAGTGCAAGGAACTATTGCTTTTATAATAAATTTTTAAAATAAAAAGTGTACATAAAGCATTGACATTAAAATAAATTTTTTCAAATGCTTTTATAATGTGATTAATTATTTTCAAATACTTCACTAATAGTCTTTGATCACCAATACACAACACAACACGGTCATAATAAACAAGTTTTATCACAATTTTAAAAATAAGTATTCATAAATTTTTAAAAGAAAAATTAAAAATCAAAAATAAATCGGATTCATCTCAAATGTGTGATAAAATTTTGTGGCAAATGTTGCTGCATCACCTAAGTAGCGCCGAATTAAGTGTTGATGACAAAATTTTGTGATAGATTATGTGATCCTCACAAATTAGCCACAATGTTAGTGATGGATTCTAATGTCCATCAATAAACTTAATGACGAATTTATTTTCACAGTTAATTTTTTATCAAAAAAATATCTTTAGAAAATTTAAATTTTTTTTATGATGGACATCAATCCATCCCTAAAATTAGTGATAGATTTTTCATTAATAATCCTTTACCAAGTTCTAGCAGGCATTTGATGGCATTATTTTATGATAAATTAATTTTTGTCTTAAAATTTCATCATAAATCAGTAACAAATCTACCACAAATATCTTGTGCCAAAAATAGTGACAAAAAAATTCCATTACTAATATCTGTTACTAAAAAAATTCAGTCATTAAAATGTTTTACAGCCACTAGTCAATAAATTCATCACTAATTAGTGACAAATTTGTCTATCACTAGAATCCATCACTATTTTAACATTTTTCTTGTAGTATTGTATAACTTTTCTCCCAACCCTTTTACAAAGTATTGGCAAAATTCTATTAGAATGATATAAAATATAACTACACATTTAAAAGTGTAGGAAAGTGATTAAAAATATTAACATAAGAAAAAATATTGGTAATTTAATTGAAATACGAACAAATTTGTAAAAACGTAGGTAATTTTGCTAACATTTTATATTAATGTAAAAAATTATTGACATTTATATAATCCTCCCAATACTTCTACAAAGCATTGGCAAAATTGTGTTGGGATTGATGTAGACAAGTGATTAAAAATACCAACGTTGTTGAAAAAACATCGGTAATTTTACCAACGTTTTATATTAGCGTAAGAAATTATTGGCACTTACATAATACTTTCAACGCTTCTACAAAACATTGGCAAAATTATATTTGGATTAGTATAAAATATAGCTGCGCATTTAAAAAATATAAGCAATTGATTAAAAATACCAAAATAAGACAAAAGCATTGGTATATTATTTAAAACATACTAATATTTAATAAATAACGTAAAAAATATACTATTTTCAATTTTTGGCCGTCGCTATAGAAAAAAATGAATAATTTTGCCGATGCTTTATATTAGTGTAGAAAATTATTAATACATATATAACTCTGCTAACGCTTTTACAAAGCGTTGATAAAATTGTATTGGCATAAGTTCCTTTTCTTATAGTGAGATACATATATTTTTACACATTCATGAATCGAGCTTTGAACCTCATGAATTTGATTTAGAGAATTATCATGATGACAGTGTTTGGAATTTTGAGTTACAAAATTCTCCTTGAACAAAAAAAAAAAAGAATGCCATAAAAGTTTTACATCCTATTATAGAACCTCATATTTATGATCCCCTTCCAATTTTTAATTACGTAGGTTTCTAAACTTTCTCGTAAGTATACTTCAATTAATGCGAAAGTTTCAAATTTATTTGGATCCAAAATTCCTATCCAATAGGTGTACTGGAAAAGTTTGATATCATGATCCATTAAAGATAATAAAATATTCAAAAAGAAATATTTAATAACTACCTTTTTTGTCATTGTAATGAGGAATAAATTTCAATTTAAGGTTTTGAAGTCAAATATCTCAACCATAGTTGTTCATTGAATTGGTAAGATGTGTATACGCAGATTTAGGGTGAAAAGGCTTGCAAACAATGGCTTTTGGATGGTCACATGTGCAATTGAATTTTAAATGGACAAGACATAGGCAAGCCACGAGTATGTTTGGTTGATAAATTCATTAACAAGAGATTGATAAATCTAGAAAGTGTTTTTAAACCGAGAGACATGATAGATGGCATATAGATAGAATTTGGTGTTGAATTGAGTTATAGTGTCATTTGGAGAGAACAAGAGTACACATGTGAATCTCAAATTGAGTACTCCAAAGCAATATTTTGGTATTCTTCCTAAATAATTACACATGTTAAGGGAAACCAATTAATTCAGATATAGTTATTCATGTCTGAGTGTGGTGATAACAATAAATTTATATATCTTTTTCTTCATTTTGATGCTTCAATTAAAAGTTTCGAGTACTGGAGACCAATAATTACTATTGATGCCACTCATTTAAAGAGAAAATATCATGAGGTATTTTTCATAGTAGTGTGTTATGATGCCAATCAACAAATTTTTTCATTGAATTTTAGAATAGGAGATTCTGAGAATGATGCTTCATAGATGTGGCTTCTTGTGAAGTTGAAAGAAGCTTTCTGTGAAAGACCTTGCCATATAATTATTTTTGACTGGCACTGCAACATTAATAAGATAAAATTTGAGGTTTTTCTGAATGCATTTCATAGTTTGTATATTTATCATCTTTTAACCAACCTCAAGGCAAAGTTCAAACATAGAACAAAGAAGTTGGATAAGTAATACTTTCTAACAGCTAAAGAATACAAAATAAAAGATTTCGAGGAAATTTTTCATGCATTTTGCATTTCTCTCCCTGGTGCCAAACAGCATTTGGAAGAAGTTGGTTTAGAAAGAAGGACACTTGCATATTCACCTAGAAGTAGGCACAACATCATGAAGATAACTATTTTAGAATTCATGAATGTAGCATTGGTGGAGGCGAGGAAGATTCCAATAATTCCCTTTATTAATGAGCTGCGATTGATGTTACAAAAATAATTCATGAGTATCGAAATAAAGTATAAGTGTGCATAACAAGGATGGTGATAGATGTTAAGAAAAATTGCAAAAACAAATGCATCTATCACAAAACATGACAATAAGTTTTATAATTGCTCTTGTGCATTTTATTTAATTTAACATAGTAAATCTAATTAATTCAATTTACTACTATCTTTCAGATAAAACTTACTAATAATTATAAATACAATATGATTTATGTAGATCAGAATTGCTATGTTGATATGTCCCTTTGGACTTGAACTTATAGGAAGCTTCAATTAGATCAACTTTCTTGTAACATTTGATGGTGGTGGTGAGAAACAACTGCTACAATATGTACAATTTGTGTCATCCTTATTATTCTCTAGAGAATCAATATGAATCATACAAAGGCATTATTAATCCAATCTCTCACATCGTATTTTGGATATTACTAGATTATATTTTGAGTTTAAGGCTAAATCCTCCATATGTTCGTATGACTAGTGGTAGGAGAAAAAAAATGGAGGATCCCTTTTATATGAGAAGAAAAATCACATCCTAAATGCAATTGATGTGTAGAGTGAGGATATAATAGATCCACCTGTCAAAATGTTGTCACTCTTTGTAGCAATCATAAAATGAAGTCAACTTAGGAATCCACACAGTTACTATATGAATATGAACTTTCTTGATTGATATATTTGTTGTAATTGATTGATATATTTGTTGTAATTCATAATTAAAATAATTTATTGTTATAATTCATTGTTTTACAATTAGTCCTCATACATAAATCCATAATGGAATACATAGTTTAATATCACTGTGATGCTCAGTTTATATTATGTTTATATAACTATGCTTTCCATTGTATTATAACTTATTAGAAGTAATATTATTTGTGCATTTATATTTGATTTGTGTCACATAACACACAAAGGGAATAGTTATTAATACACAACAGTGTTGTATATAGACATGGCCATGTTATACCTCTACTGCTTAATGGGGATAACATACAATTTCCTGCAATAGAGGTAGCAAAGAAAATATTTAGATTTCTAATTATTATATATAGTGTCCAATTAACAAATTACAAGAGTTGTAAGTATTACATACACATAAAATATCTTCTTCTTTTATTAAATCAGCATCTTTACCCTCATTTTTTATGGTTGGAATATAAAATTAGCTTTTTCTTTCTTTCTTTCTTTTTTCTTTTTTAACTTTTCACTGAGATCAATATCATTTTTTCTTCTTGTGAACATGAAATCACTCATAGCAGATGCATAAATACTTGGACGAAGGATTTTTCTATCTTCTAATTTGCTATTGGAACTTGATATCATTGATGTATTTGAAGTGCTTGATGAATTTAATGCCATTGTATCTAATAAGAAAAATGAGTTATGTAAATCCTTTAAAGCACAGTGTGTGCTTTAATAATATACATGTGTACGTAACACACAGTTGTGTATATATAATAAACAACGTATGTGTATAATACATGACCATATATATAATATATGACCATATATATCTAATACGCAGTGATAAATGTATAACACATGACCATGTTACACAAAGATTGTGTGTTATACACAAGGACATATAAAACCCATTTCATATATAGAAACAACCGCGTTATCTTTATCAGAATACAATTTACAATCACACACAATTGTATCCTTAAAATGTCAACCATATATGAAAATTTGATATTTCCTTGAAAAATAGCCGCTCAAGTACCATTTAATGAGAATTCAAACATATAAAAACCATTTAATGAGAATTCAAACATACATTATATTCTAAACATGAATATTTAAAACTTATTGATATTACAAATATTCTTCTATTTCTTTAAAACTTCTATTAAAAGACAATGCTTGTTGTTTATGAATATAGGTGACGAAGAAAAATTAATATTTAGAAAATAGAAAGATTTTAATTACTGGCTCTCAGTCGACAATTTAATAAAAGAAAGAGATCTTGAGTTTTTTAAAATGATATGTGGGGGGATATTTTTTCTTTTCAATTGGAAAGGCATAATGATTGAAAGATGTCTATTTAAGATGAATAAAATCTAAAATTAGTTAAACATGTTTTAGGTATATTTTTTAGTGAAATCTCAAAAATTAAATATAAGTTCTGAAATAAAAAAAAATACACTTTCATATGTAAAGATTAAAATATTAAATAAATATCAAATAAATAAAAAACTTGATTTCAGTTAACTTAATATTATAGTGTGAATCAAATTACAAATTGAATTAGTTTCTCAAAAACCAAGCGTTTACATATAATATCTTTTATAATTTTTGATTTTCGGATTTCACATTAATTGAAAAAATCATGTTTTTATTTATTTTCTGTTAAAAATAAAATAAAATAACTCATATGAAAATAATTTTATTTGTTAATTAATAATTATCTTTTTATAATTTTTTTATATATTTTTATTAATTACTTGTGGGGAAGAGGGATACCTAATACTCAAATTCTAAATTTAAGTGGAAATACCGTGCCACACTTTGATAGTTATATATATATATATATATATATATATTATATTTTTTAAATCTTAAGAATTTTTTTAAGTATAAACTACGTTGATTATAAATTAAAAACTATGATGTCAAAATAAATGAAATTTCAACTATTAAAAAATAATTATATCAAATATTATACTTATAATCCAAATCTAATTAAGAAAAAAGACTTATGAATTATGATGTAAAGTGGAATTAGGGATATACATTGGTTGTGTTTAGGATATAATTTAACCCGATCGAATATAATTAAATGCTAAAAAGTTTAAACTAATTTTATGCGAAATTATATATATTTTCAATCGATACGTATGTTTTTAGATTCGGTTGAATTTAATCTAATTGTATAATATGTATAATATATATTCTAAATATATTTAATACATATAATATTATTGTGAACCTCGGTTTCCACCCGAAAAGGATTCGGATGAACGTTCACTTGTTGTTAGGAGTCGCCACTCAGTTTTTTCTATTCAAAAGGAAAAACTAAGAAAACCCTTGTTTGACTCCAATTAATGCATCCAATGTAAATGTTTCTAATCTACGAACCCAAGGAGGATTCGGGGACTATGTCATGTATTTGATTAACTTGCCAAAAGAAATAAATCCAAAATAGGCGAAGAGAAGAAGACAAGCAGATTGTTAGTAAATTGTGGACTTTCTATTTGGGGTGAATCCCAAATATGCCTACATACTCTCGTTTTTATAAGAGATCAAAGCTCATGTAGTTCGCAAAAGCCTATTTAAAGGCAATTATGCATTATGCATGTGTGTGTATGCTTCGTGCATTGTCGGGCTTTTTGCCAAAATTTTGAGATTTTAAGCACTTAGTGCTAATTTTGATGAAATTTGGGTACTTGGTACCAAAGAATGCTATTTAGGCTCCGTGCCAAAAGATTGATTTTAACTGTGATGGGCTTCATGCCAAAAATTGATTGATTACTTAATTAGGCCTTAGACCTAAAATGATTAGGTCTTCGACCAATAAGATTGATTGATTCAGGGCTTAATGCCGAAAGATTAATTGATTACTTAACTAGGTCTTAGACCTAAAAGGATTAAGTCTTTGACCAAAAAGAAGAAATTAAGAGGAAGATAGAATGCTTATGATATGCTTAAATTGACAAAAGATAAATTATAATATTACCCTGCTTAGGATTTTCCCACTTCGAAGTTTCAGATCTCGTTTTTCTTGGAACTTGGATTATGATTCTTGATTACTAGTTAATTCCTGCAGCACAATGTTAGATTTATGCAAAGAAAAACCCAATAAGAGTTCTTAAGTGTGTGAGTAAAGATTTCGTCAGCACGAGGCCCACCCGGAAAAGTCGAACCCTTTTTTTAGAAAATTTAATAGCCTTTTATAGACAAAAACGGACCCGGACGGCAGTTGAACCGCCGGTTCCGGCGGTCGGACCGCCATGGCAGTGATAGGCCGGGAAAAGGGGAACAAGCAGGAGCGGCAGCGGTCGGACCGCCCTCGGTTCTCGAGCCTTCCAAAAAAGCATGTACGATTTTCCGTTCAAACTGATTTTTCGGGAGCTACAGACCTCCAAAAAATATTCCGGGACCATATCCGTGGTCCTTGCAACATTCTGAACATTTCAAGTACCATGAAGACATACTTTCGGTGAACTTTGCCGCGGTCGTCCGGTCTAGCTTTGTCTTCTGCAGTCTGAGAAAGTCGGCCTTCTGAGCCTCAAAATTTGAGTATTAACAATTACCCCCCACTGGGGCCCATAAAAATGATTTATGGGGCTCAGTGGTCGTCAGAATCGAGAATTTTAAGCGAGGTGCAAGAAGACCCGCATTTTCACATTTTCCTTATAAATATGCTCATTTCCATTCCATTTTCATTTGCTTTCATTCTTTCTTCTTCTTTCCTTTCCTTCAAACTTTCTTTTGGCAATGGATTTCACTGACCTTGAAGACTTCGAGATCCCACTCCCTCCTTGCAATCTTTTACTTGAGGAGGAGAAGCACAGCTCTCGGACCGGCTGCTATGAAGTAAATACCTTCCTCCTTACTTATCTAGTATGCATGTTTAGGAATTTTATTTATTTATAGTAAGGAACTTAGAAACAAATTTTATGAATCTTTGCTTTACATGTACTAGTAATGAATCAAGTGTAATACCAGGCTTTATTATGTACTGCCATCAGTAATTATTTCTAGTAAAGAACTTAGAAATAATTTTCTTAGAAAGTCACGCCCAGCTAGGGATAGAACTTGAATTTTTCTGAAGTTGCCCCCCAAATTATCCACAATAATGAATTAGAAGATCTTTTTTTTTTAGAACACTGCAATTATGATATCCACCGCCGAGAGACCCATGAGCACTATTCCAGCTTATATCTTTGAGGCCAGGCATCCAGTGGGGGATCTTATCAGACCTGCTTTCCTCCACCATTTGAGGACTATAGATGCGGGCAGAGATATCCACAAGGAGTTGATCTGCGCGCTGGCTGAGCGATGGTGGCCCACTACTGATACCTTCCATTTTGCTTGGGGGGAGATGACGATGACACCTACCGACTTTTCCTTCATTTTCGGGATTCCCTTCGGCGTTGAGATGGTAGAGTATTATAGTGACTGGCGGCATGACATTTCTTTAGCCGACATGATCACTTTGATCGGGGTTGACTATCCTCGACATCAGGTGCCCCGCTGCATTCAGCGAAGGTGGCTTGTAGAGCAGGCGCCAGCCATCTATACTGGCTATGAGGTAGGCGATCTTACTGCTGATCAGGTGGCCAGGTTAACCCTGATTCTCCTGTTTGTTAGTTCCTTTTTAGCAAACAGGAAGGACGCAGTAAATCTCAATGTGCTGAAGAGCCTACTCGACCTGACACGACTTCAGACATACGATTGGGCTAGCATGATGCTGTGTAGATTGTATGACGACATGTCAGACCTCTGCTATACCCGCATCACTCCATGTGGCCTGTACTACTTTTGGGAGATAATGTAAAGAACATTTCCTCAACCTTGCATATACCGACTCTGATATCTTCTTCATCATTTCATTCATTTTTCATTTCATTTTCATTCATTTTCATTCTTTTTTTTTCAGACTTAGGCTTAAGAGTACTTTTCTGGTATCGCCCTTTTTCTTCGTGATCCACTTGCCCCTGTATATCCTCTTTCTCCCATTGCTTGGAGATGGTATAAAGAGAGGATGGAAGTACCAAAGAGGAAGCTTCCTATCAGAGAGCTGAGATCGTTTTTCGACAGTTGCTCCATGAACTCGGTAAATACTTTATCTTTATCATTATTTATTGTATTAGAGAAAATGATTCACTAACATAATAAATTTTTACAGGTTGCATTTACAGCGATGTCTAGCCGGCTGGCAGAGTGGATTGCTCAAGATCACAGCTTTCAGCGATCACAGTTCCTGACTCACCGTTGATTCATACTTCCCCATCCAGAGTATCGACGGTATTATCTCACTGAGAGAGTGACTTTCCAGATTGCCGGCTTCCGTACAGCTCCCTTGGACCCCCTGATGACATGCTATCTCTGACGCTTCTGCCTGTTACAGCGTCCCAGTATGAGGGTGATCCCTTCGAATCGGCCTTTACCCCGGATGAAGAAGATTATGACATCTACTGTCTTAAGCGACTGATGCCACACATTGGGGCACGGTTCGATTCTGCACCACCTTATCTGTCCTCCCACTCTTAGTCCCCCACTTCCAGCACCCCGGGAGACCATCCCTCCTCCAGCTGGCGAGCTGACAGACCTTCTTCCTCTAGGGCTGGGGCTTCCACTTTCAGGGTTGGACCATCACGTACTGGAGCAAGCAGCAGTTCATCACATTTGAGGCCTCCCTCATCCGTCCTTGCGGCTACCGGTCAATTGGACCCTACTTTAGCCGACTTGAGGCTGCCTTATGCTGTCCGTTATCATGCACCTGATGGTTGGGTGACCCGACCAATTAGTGCGGAGAGTGCACCCTATCAGAGCCTTGTTCACATCACTCAGGTATATTCTTTTAGAACTTTTCATGAAAAGGATTCATAAAATTCTCTTGAAATTGATTGTGATTGTCTTTTTTACAGGTACCTGAGGGCCTAGTTGCTGAAATGGCGGCACTGATCACTGCTTTCTCGGATGAGCTGACAGGTGCTTGGACTGATGCCGCTTATGAGAGGCAGAACAGGCCGCAAAGACGGAGAGCCCGGCGCTGATTTTTCATACTTGTCTTGGATTACATTTGTAGTATTTGAACTATTCTCGCACTGTACTTTGTACTTTTCATGTTTTCCGTGTGTTATTTGAACTTAAGTACAAACCTGCATAAATTTGTTAGTATTAACAGCAAATATGTATGTATGATGTTTGTTTTTTGTTTGTTTTAGACATCTATTTTCAAAAATAAATCCCTGAAATAACCCCAAAAATAGTACCTAAAATAATTTAAACAGGGCCAAAACACAATAATTTCATAAAATAAAATAAACATAAAAATAAAAATAAAATGAAATGAAGAATGAGAATCGAAATTGGCTGGGCGGCCGGACCGCCGGCGAGGCCGGGGGCAGTATATGTATACAAAAAAAAACAGAATTTAAAGTTCATTTTCGGGCCAGAAAACAGGTTTTTCATTGCAGGATTTTTATTTCTCTCAACAATGAACCCTCTTTTTAACCACGTGATACATAACTGGACCAAGAGCCTCCATAATGTCGAAAGGATCAACATGGGGAGATACGGATTGAAAGCTGTTGCCACCCTTAGAGGTGTAGTTGTGGATTGGGATTTCTTGCATGCTTGCATTAGATTTTGGGATCCTCAAGCGCACGTTTTCAGATTCAGTGCTCGGATTGAGGAGATGTGTCCTCTTTTTGAGGAATTCTGCTCAATTATTGGATGTGATCCAAATGACCCTCTTGTAAGGCATGAGGTTCAAATCGGCTATGTGGGGTCCTTCCAGAGGCTTTTCAACTTTACAAGGTCTCAAGCTCAAGCTATGATCATGAAGGGGAGTAAGGCGATGCTACTTCCTTTGATTGATGAATTCCTGACCGCCAACTTTGAAGATGAGGTTCAACTGAAACACAGAATGCGAGCTTTTGTTTTCTGCCTGTTAGCAGGGTTTCTTTTCAACCGTGATCCTGGCTTTGGAGATTTGAGGCTTTGCCATATGGTTAGGCAGATGGAAGAGCTTAATTGCATTGGCGGTATGATTCTGGCTGAGACCATTCAGAGCCTGGACAGAACTACAGTTGGGTTTGAAAATTGGACTGTTACCCCGATCATTCTTCAGGTAATCTTGTTATACCTGTTGTTTTATCTCAATTCATCATCTCTCTTTTTCCTTGTAAATAGAAAGGATCTATTTTTTTTCAGGTTTAGCTGAAAGACCATCTCCGAGTGGTTGCCGCTTCCAATGCCTTGACTTATAACCCTTCTCAGTACCGCACCAGGAGAATCCAGATTTCTTTTCCCTCCATGGCTAAGTGGGCTATCTGGTTGTTTGAGCTTGGACCAGAAGAATTGTTGTGGTTCGTCCCTTGGTATAGAATTCATCGCTTCATGGAGGCAAATGCAATGCACAACCATGTCTATCTCCTTGGTTTCACTCACAGCACATGGTATAGTGCTTCTCGGGTCCTTAGACAGATGGGGATTGATCAGAGGGTTCCCCTTCCTGTTGGGCTTACCATTGCTTCCCCTATTACCCCTGGAGTTACTCGAGTTGTTCTACAGACTTGGGTCAGAGACCATCAGATGATCAGGCCTTTTGCTGAACCTTCCCTTGTTCAGCCTACTCCAGAGTATAGAACCTGGTTTATAGCTGAAGTTTGGCCCATTGAAAAACCCAGGAGGTATGCCTTGCTGCAGGAGCTGGAGGGAGAGGAGGTGGTTCCTCTTAGCGAGGAGAAGATAGATGTCGCAGAGAGTTCTGGAACTAAGGAAGATACCGAAGACTCTGCCCCACGTAGGAGGCGTAGGATTTAGATCCCAGGGTGACTCCATTGTCTGCTTTTTTTAGGTTGTCTTCTTACCTTTTGGGTTCTTTTGACATTTTGGGGTTATGACTTGACTTTTTGATTGGTTGGATATTCCATGGGATGAAAGACTCTTACTGAATGACTCTTCTTGCAACAAATGATTCTTTTTTTTTTGTAATGAATGATTCTTAATGAATGACTTTTTTGCTTGCTTTCCAAGCATTATCTACTTTATTTATTTGCTCTAATTTTTGCCTAAGCCGTCCTTTCGGATTTTTAACTTAGCGAGCTCTTACCCATTCTTGCCTAAGCCGCCCTTTGCGGGTTTTCAACTTAGCGGGATTTTTTATTTTTTATTTATTTATTTATTTATTTTATAATATTAGCAAAAGAAAAATGAATGGATGATTTTTATTAATATTTAGACCGTGCTCAAGGAGAGCTGCCTACATATCTCGAATTAGTTTGCGAGAATCAGGTTTACTGTAGTTCTTTACAATGCATGATTATACATAATATTTCTTCAATTGATCCAGATTGCATGGGTTTGTGAACTCCAGACCATCCAAATCAGACAAGATGACGGCTCCGCCGAAAAGTATTTTCTTTAAAATGTAGGGTCCCGCCCAATGAGGACGAAACTTCCCACGAGGATCTGTAACAGGTGTTCTGATCTCTTTTAGAACCAAACAACCTTCTTCCAACTTTCTATCTTTGACCTTTTTGTTGAAATGTCTGGCCATTCGCCTCTGATACCCTTGAATATGATGTAGAGCTTGAAGTCTTTTTTCATCCAAACCCAACAATTGATGATGATAATTGCTGATCCATTCAGCTTCATTTATCTGACTTTCTTGAATTATCCTTGCCTATTGAACTTCCAGTTCAATGGGGAGTACTGCTTCCATTCCGTACACCAGGGAATACGGGGTTGCCCCAGTAGGAGTTCTAATTGATGTTCTATATCCCTACAAAGCCAGCGGTAACTTCTCATGCCAACGCCTATGTTCCTTGATCATTTTTTGTATGATCACCTTTATAGACTTGTTCGCTGCTTCTACAGCTCCATTTGTTTGAGGTCTATAAGGAGAGGACTTATGATGCTGGACATTCTTATCCTTCAAGAGCTTAGCAAATTCTGCTTGGAAATGAGTTCCATTATCAGTGATAATCTCAAATGGCGTTCCGTACCGACAAAGGATGTTGGTTCGGACAAACTGTGCTGCCTTTTTGGTGTTTAATTCTGCATAGGAAGCTGCTTCAACCCACTTTGTGAAGTAATCCACCACTACCAAGATAAACTGATGTCCATTCGAGGCTTTTGGATGTATTTTGCCAATTATATCTATTCCCCAAGTAGCGAAGGGCCATGGAGAAGTGATTGGATTCAGGGCAATGGGAGGTTGCTTCTGTAGTTTAGCAAATATCTGACACTGATGGCATTCTTGCACAAATGCCACGCAGTCTGCATTCATGGTGGACCAATAATATCCTAGATTGGCAATTTTTTGAGCCAAGGCGATCCCATACATGTGTGGCCCTGATTCGCCAACATGTACCATTCCCATTATCTGCTTAGCCTCTGCTTCATTCACACACCTTAGGTGCATTCCATTCCAACTCCTCTTGTAGAGGATATCCCCATTAAGAATGTAACCTGTGGCTAGCTGCCTTATGGCCCTCTGATCAACCTTTGATGATCCCTCCGGATAACTTCCATCCTTGAGATAACTTTTGATATCCCAAAACCATGGTTTACCATTGATCAAATGCATTACATGGGCGGGTCGTTTCTGAAGCTGAACTTTCAATGGACGAATGGCTTTCCCCTCTTTGATATTGATCATGGAAGCTAAAGTAGCCAGGGCATCAGCAAACTGATTCTTTGCTCTTGGGAGATATTCGAAGGACAAATCATCGAATTGTTGTGCCAAATGATCGAGACGTTGTAGGTAAGGAACCAAACGCTCTTTTCTTATCTTCCATTTCCTTAAAGCTTGTGATACTATTAAAATAGAATCACCGTAGACCTTTAGGTTCTTAATCCCTAATTCCAGGGCGGCTTCAAGCCCATTGATGCAAGCTTCATATTCTGCTTCATTGTTTGTGCAGCTAAAGTCAAGTTTAACTGCAAATGGAATGTATTCTCCACAAGGAGTTTTGAACACAATCCCAATTCCATTTCCATGATAATTGGATGCCCCATCAAAATACATCTCCCAAATACTCCTTTCCACATTCAAGAGGTCTTCATCAGGGAAACCCAATTCTCGCATCTCGTCTTTTACGGGTAATTCTGCTAATTGGTCAGCTATTGCGCCACCTTTCACAGCTTTCCTTTGAATGAATTTTAAGTCAAAGGTTGCCAATGTTGACACCCACTTAGCCATTTTGCTGTCCAAAACAGGCCTCTCCATAAGGAATTTCAAGGGACTCTGTTCTGTGACGACACAAGTAGTGTAAGAAGATAAGTAGTGTTGTAACTTTGTGCAAGCCCAATACAATGCTAAACACAACTTCTCAATCTTGTTATACTTTAACTCATAGTCCAGCATCCTTTTGCTGAGGTAGTAAATTGCATTTTCCACCTTTGTACTTTTGACTTCTTGAGCTAGCATTGCACCCATGGCTTCATCTGTTACAGACAAATACAAGAGCAGAGACTTTCCCATTCTGGGAGGTTGTAGAATTGGCGGATTTAACAAGTATTCTTTGATCTTGTCGAAGGCCTTTTGGCAGTCTTCATTCCATTCTTGTGAAGCACCTTTCCTTAGTAGCTTAAAGATTGGACCACAAGTCTCTGCCAATTGCGATATGAATCGACTGATATACTGTAATCTACCTAGCAAGCCTCGAATCTCTTTTTCTGTTCTTGGCAGAGGCATTTTCAGAATATCCTTTGACTTTGCTGGATCAACTTCTATTCCTCTCTTGCTGACCAAATACCCCAAAAATAAGCCTGATGTTGCTCCAAATAGGCACTTTGTAGGATTAAGCTTCAAATTATACTTGCGAAGTCTAAGGAAGAACTTCTCAAGTGCTTCAACGTGTTCTTCTGGAGACTTTAACTTAACAATCATATCATCAACATACACTTCTACTTCTTTGTGAATCATGTCATGAAAGACTGTTGTCGCCATCCTTTGGTAGGTAGCCCCTGCATTTATCAACCCAAAAGGCATAACCCTATAGCAGAAAGTGCCCCATTCTGTAATGAAAGTTGTCTTCTCTTTGTCTGGTGGGTGCACCATAATCTGATTGTACCTAACCGCAAGGTCAGTCATGGAAACCATCATATGCCCAGCCATCATGTCTATCAGCAAATCGATGTGTGGTAATGGAAAATCATCCTTGGGACAGGCCTTATTCAAATCTCTATAGTCAACACACATCCTGACCTTTCCATCTTTCTTCGGGACTGGCACGATGTTTGCTAACCAGGAAGGGTAGGCAATTGGTTTTATGAACTTATTGTCCAGTTGCTTGGCAACCTCCTCTTTAATTTTCAAAGACCATTCAGGCTTCATTCTTCTCAATTTCTGCTTAAACGGTTTCGCATCTGGGTATAGTGGAATCTTATGAACTGCTATGGCTGGGTCTATTCCCGTGACATCACTTGCCTTCCACATGAAGCAGTCGACATATCTTCTGATGCACTCAACAACCTGTTCCTTATTTACACAATCATATGCAATGTATGTATGTTCATTTTCTTTGCCAATCATTATTTTTTCATTTATTTCATTTATTTCATCTATTTCATTTTTGCTAGATAATACTTGGAAAGCAAAAGACACAGGGTAACCAAGAACTTGAATAGTTTCATTAATAATGGCGGAGTCATCCCCCAGAGTTACATCATATTCGACATCAGGATTTTCTATTCCTGAAGCTAAGAAAGACTCAGAACTAGACTCTGACTCAGTGTTTGACTCAGAATTTGACTCAGTACAAGACTCAGGTTCGGGGTGTGACACAGGACTAGATTTGACTACAGCAGCTTGTCCCTCCTCGGCATACCAGTTCATCAGTGGTCCATCTGTGGTCTTGATCAGCTTTGTGAAGTCCCTTTTATCTTCAAAATTGGTTATCATAGCAACCTCATCAAAGAGACTAGGCCGCATAAAATCTTCCATTTGTGGGTCAGCTACAGGTTCTGGCTCTTCTTCTTTTATGGCTAAAACATCATCGAACATCTCAAAATCCGGTAGCTTCTTTCTAGTCATAGGAGAATAGAATGGTTCCTGAAAACCACAGTAAGGAACTGCTTTTCCAAGTTTGCAGAAGTGACCATTAAGAGTTCTAAAATAAGGGCGCATTTTGAGGCTTCTTGCCCCCCAATTCTTCCTTTTCTTCCTTCCATGCTCAAACTCTTCTATCTCCTCATCTGTGGGTTTGTACCCCAGGCCAAAATTTCCCTTATTCTCAGGTTCTTCCCATGGCCGTACTACGGGTGTTTTCCTCCCAGACTTTATCATCTCCATTCCGGGCAGCAGACCTACCCTTAGCATCATTCCCACCAGGCAATTGATTTGGACCTCTCCAAAATCATACAAGATAAATGGCCCTTTGGGTTTTTCTCCTTCAATGCATTGGACTGTATCATAATGAAAACCAGTCAAGGTCATGGCGGTTTCGCCAGGAACAACCTCAAAGAGAAACTGATCCATGGTTCTCTTGTTGCTTTCACAGGTGTCACCTTTGATAGTGATGATTTTTCCTTCAAAAGGGAACTTAAGTTTTTGATGTAATGAAGAAGGGACAACATTATTCTAATGAATCCACGGCCTTCCAAGGAGGAGATTAAAGCTCGGGGGTACATCAATGACTTGGAAGGGCACTCTCATTTTCACAGGCCCAATAGCAATTTCCAGAGTGGCAACACCCAAAAATTCTTTTCGAGTGTTATCATATGCTCTAACAATCTGATCAGAAGGTGTAAGATCTGTAGCCTCCAACCCCAGACAGCTTGCTACCTTTAAGGGACATACATTTAAGGCTGACCCATTATCAATGAGAACCATGGGAACAGTCTTTCCCCCAGTTTGTATGGTGATGTATAGAGTATCATTGTGTTTACTGCCATCTTCTGGTAGGTCTGTATCAGAAAATCGGATACTCAATGCCTTGATTGATTGAGTCAAAGTGGCCACCAAAGCTTCTGGGCTTGTGTCCACTGATGTATCAAGTTGACTTAAAGCTTCACTGAGAGCCTGACGGTGTGGGAATGAGGAAGCAAGGAGCTCCCAAATTGACACCCTAGCTTGAGTTTGCTTAAGCTGAGAGAGGACAGGGTCTTCTTTTGGCTCTGGTGTCTTCTTATGGGGGTGATTTGAGGTTGTAGGGGCTTTTCCCAAGTCGAGTGGCTGTTATTGCCTTCCGCTTCTTGTCAAAGCGTCGACCTCTTCAGCAAGGTCATTCAAATCCAACACACACACTTCATTCATTTCTAAGAGAAGTTTGAAAGGATCAAACAGCTCTTCTTCCACAGTGATGGCGTGGATGGAATGATTAGGCAAAGGGTTAGTATTAATGTTCGGTTGACTCCTGAGAGGAATGATGTCACCTCTGTCCACCAAATCCTGAATGCAGTTTTTCAGAGTCCAGCAAGCATCTGTTCTATGCCCTTTTCCTTGGTGGTATTCACAATACTCATTGGCCTTATAACTGGAGGGTAATGGATTTGGAGATGGCCTTGGGTCCAAAGGCTTCAAATACTTCCCTTCTACGGCCTTTTTAAACACTAGATGAAGGGGCACCCCAAGGTCGGTATATTGCCTTCTTGGCTGATTTCTCTGCCCAAGATTGCCTTGCCCACACGTAAAGGATTCGCAAGAGCAATATTGGCCACTTCATTGACCTTTCTTGAGGAAGTAGCTTGGCCTTGTTTCCTATACTTTGAAGTAGCTCCCTCATCTACTATTTTACCCAATTGTATCAAGACTTCTACCTTAGTTGCAGTCGCAATGAGCGATTTGAAAGTAGGTAGGTATTGGGTTTGCAGTTGAGCTTGATATATAGGCCTTAAATTCCTGATTATAATATCAATCTGCTCCTGTTCTGAAGGGCGATTGATCATTTGGGCGGCTTTTGCCCTCCACCTCGTAAGGAAAGAGGAGAAGGGTTCATTGTTGTTTTGTTTGGTAGTCTCAAGTTCTCTTCTAGTGACATCCACCTCAATATTGTAGTGGTATTGAGTGTTAAATGCATTGCAGATGTCTTCCCAGGTCTTAATCTTAGCACGGTCCAGGCTTACAAACCATTTTAGGGCAGCCCCAATTAAGGATTGTTGAAAGAGTTGAGCAAAGAGCTCATCATTTAAACCCCAAGGGCTCAAGGCCCCCACATACATCTTCAAATGGGTTTTAGGGCAAGTGGTCCCATCAAATCTGTCCATCCCAGGCATCTTGAATTTTGGAGGCAATCTAGCTTGGGGAAACAAGGATAAGGAATCCATGTCTACCACCTCTTTATGAGTTTTCATGGCAGTGATTGACCTTTCAAGCAATTCAAGTTTCTTTTTCAGTTCACCAGTTTCATTCTTAGAGGGTGGATCCTCCAAATTGATGACAGGGGTATTGTTCTGAGCAGTCATGGGGGTACTAGTTTGTCCCACAATGGATTCCTTTCCTAAATTTCCAGGAGTAGAGGCCGTCTTTGGTGCCCCTCCCAATTCAGCCAGGATGGCTATCCTTTGGGCAGCCAAAGCTTCATCAATTCTCTCTTGCATCCTAGCTTCAATTTCCTTAACCTGTCCATCTAGCAAGGCCTTAATCTGTTCAATAGTAGCCATTTCAGTAATTGGAACAGTTGGTGAAATTGGGATAGCAGGACTTGTGGGTGATTGCACAGTTGGAGTTGGTGTAGCTTGTGTGGGTGAAGGCACACGGATAGTGGATACCTGAAAAGGTTAAGGGCAAGAGATCAGGGTAGTGTGTAGGATAGGAAAACTCTTGGTCCACTTATATACATCAAAAGTTTTCCCCAAAAGATTTTTCCCCAAAATAATGTTGTCATGTTACATGAATGCACCTCATCACATCATAATTCATTTTAATGGAATGTGGCACTATCATTGGGTACATACAACTTAAGGGAATGTTCTATTATTCATGAAAAATAGAGAATTGGCTCATAATAGGGACCCTTGAGTCTTGAGTAAGATATACCTAACCACATGTGAAACAAGGAGTTTCGCGTGAGTCCAACAGTACGATTACTCATGGGCCACTCTAAAAGGATTGGAATGGTTTGCGACAACAGGGAGGACGCTTTGGCTGTCCACCGGCATAATCAAGGAGACCTGCCGGTCAGTGCTACTTGCTATCCAGACTCAGAATTTTGAACAGAAAGAGAAGAAATTCATTTGAAAACATAAATTTTTTTTATGCAATGGAGGAAAAGGATTCCCCCATATAATGCAAGAGAAAAAGATTCTCTGAATGACAAAATAAATGCACAATTAATCAAACAAAGAGTCCATTAAAGGAAAAAGATTCCTTTTGTCAATTTTCAATCTAATATCCCCAAGGAGGGGATATATATTGCTAAGGTACCCTGCAACATGAATAAAAGTACCCTAAAGAAGGGCAAATAAGTTAAATGAATAATAATAGTCTACTAGGATCCCATAAATTATTTTTATTATTATTTTTTATTTTGTTATTATTTTTTTTATGGTCCCCAGAAAGATTCTTTTAGTCAATTTTCAATTATAATGTCCTTAAAGAAAGGACAACCATTGCTAAGGTACCCTGTAAAATAAATAAAAATACCCTAAAGAATGGCAAGTTAATCAAATAAACAATAGTAGTCTACTAGGATCCCATAAATCATTTTCAAGTTCCTTCCCCAGTGGAGTCGCCAAATTGTGAACCTCGGTTTCCACCCGAAAAGGATTCGGATGAACGTTCACTTGTTGTTAGGAGTCGCCACTCAGTTTTTTCTGTTCAAAGGGAAAAACTAAGAAAACCCTTGTTTGACTCCAATTAATGCATCCAATGTAAAAGTTTCTAATCTACGAACCCAAGGAGGATTCGGGGACTATGTCATGTATTTGATTAACTTGCCAAAAGAAATAAATCCAAAATAGGCGAAGAGAAGAAGACAAGCAGATTGTTAGTAAATTGTGGACTTGTTATTTGGGGTGAATCCCAAATATGCCTACATACTCTCGTTTTTATGAGAGATCAAAGCCCATGTAGTTCGGAAAAGCCTATTTAAAGGCAATTATGCATTATGCATGTGTGTGTGTATTCTTCGTGCATTGTCGGGCTTTTTGCCAAAATTTTGAGATTTTAAGCACTTAGTGCTAATTTTGATGAAATTTGGGTACTTGGTACCAAAGAATGCGATTTAGGCTCCATGCCAAAAGATTGATTTTAACTGTGATGGGCTTCATGCCAAAAATTGATTGATTACTTAATTAGGCCTTAGACCTAAAATGATTAGGTCTTCGATCAATAAGATTGATTGATTCAGGGCTTAATGCCGAAAGATTAATTGATTACTTAACTAGGTCTTAGACCTAAAAAGATTAAGTCTTTGACCAAAAAGAATAAATTAAGAGGAAGATAGAATGCTTATGATATGCTTGAATTGACAAAAGATAAATTATAATATTACCCTGCTTAGGATTTTCCCACTTCGAAGTTTCAGATCTCGTTTTTCTTGGAACTTGGATTATGATTCTTGATTACTGGTTAATTCCTGCAGCACAATGTTAGATTTATGCAAAGAAAAACCCAATAAGAGTTCTTAAGTGTGTGAGTAGAGATTTCGTCAGCACGAGGCCCACCCGGAAAAGTTGAACCCTTTTTTCAGAAAATTTAATAGCCTTTTATAGACAAAAACGGACCCGGACGGCGGCTGAACCGCCGGTTCCAGCGGTCGGACAGCCATACATGGCGGTCGAACCGCCATGGCAGTGACAGGCCGGGAAAAGGGGAACAAGCAGGAGCGGCGGTGGTCGGACCGCCGGTCACGGCGGTCGGACCGCCCTCGGTTCTCGAGCCTTCCAAAAAAGCATGTACGATTTTCCGTTCAAACTGATTTTTCGGGAGCTATAGACCTCCAAAAAATATTCCGGGACCATATCCGTGGTCCTTGCAACATTCCGGACATTTCAAGTACCATGAAGACATACTTTCGGTGAACTTTGCCATGGTCATCCGGTCTAGCTTTGTCTTCTGCAGTCTGAGAAAGTCGGCCTTCCGAGCCTCAAAATTTGAGTATTTACAATTATATATATTTTCAAATTTAGTCATGTTCAGTCGGATCGAATCGGGTTATATAATATATATATATAATATTTATCGGTTGAGTTCAGGTTCAAATGAAAAAATAAATTTCAATCTGATTACCTTACTGAACCTAAAATCTTTTTAAAAATATAAATTCATTTTTATCCATATAATATAAATCGATTTAACCCACCTAAAATATATTTGATTTAGTTAGAGTCAGGTGAATTTGAAAATTTTGTACATCTCTTACAGGCATATACATAGTTTGATCTTTATGACGAATTAAGATTTAAGCATAAAAATGAAAAAAAAAAGTGAAATTATCAAAAGTAGAAACAATTCAAATTTCCTCTAAGGAAAATATAACTCAACTCAACTCAACAAAACCTTAATCCCAAGTCAATTGGGGTCGGATATATGAATTCTTTTTTTTTGCTCAATACGATTTAGAGTTATTTCTTCTGATAGATATAACATCATAAGATCATTTTGAACCACATTTGACCAAGTCAGTTTAGGCCTACCTCTATCTCTCTTAGCTATATCTACTCTAACTTGTTTAGTTTTTTCTAACCAGCGCATCGCTAGATCTTCATTTCACATGGTCAAACCATCTCAATCTATGCTCTCTTATCTTATCATTAATAGGTGTTACTCCCACTTTTTCTCTAATGCGCTCATTGTGGATTTTATCCATTCTAGTATGACCACACATCCATCTTATCATTCTCATTTTCGCAACATGTATTTTATTCATGTGTTATTTTTTTACTGTCCAACAATCACTATCATACATCATCGCTGGCCGTGTTACAGTGCGGTAAAACTTTTCTTTTAATTTAATTGGCATCTTTCGATTACATAGAACTCATGTAGCATCCCTCCACTTCATCCAACCAGCTTTAATCATATGATTTATATCTTCTTCACAACCCCATTTTCTTGAAGAATAGAGCCAAAATATTTAAAATAAGTACTATGAGGTCTTGCTATTCCGTCTAAAATAATTTTGCCTCTTTCTTTATTCTTGTTATTAAATCTACAATGTATATACTTAGTTTTAGTCATACTTAGCTTAAAACCGTAAAATTCTAAAGTACTTCTCCATAACTCCAACTTTTGACTTGCCCCTACTTGAGTCTCATCTATTAATATAATATCTGCAAATATCATACACCAAGGGATGTTATTCTGTATATGTCTTGTTAGCTCATCCATGATCAAGGCAAAAAGATAATGACTCAAAGCTGAACCTTAGTGTAATATAATAGAAACGAAAAAAATTCTTAGTATCCCCTCTCACAGTGCCGACACTGGTGATAGCTCTCTCATACATATTCTTCAAGACTTGGATATATTATATAGATATTCTCCTACGCTCTATGATCCACCATAAAATTTCTCTAGGAACTCTATCATACGCTTTTTCCAAATCAATAAGAACTACATGTAAGTCCTTTTTCATCTCTCTATACTTTTTTTTATCAAATCTCTTATAAGAAAAATAGCTTTCATAGTTGATGAGCCAGATATAAAACCAAACTGATTTGAAGAGATACAAGTATCTAACTGCAAATGGTGTTCCACAACTCTCTCCTACAATTTTATAATGTGACTAATAAATTTTATACCTCTATAATTGGAGCAATTTTAAATATCTCTTTCTATTGATTCATTAAGAAATTTTCCTCTAAGAAAAATATCCTATCTTTTTCAAATATCTACCAAAATGGCACTAAAAAGCCAAAATTAGAGTGGCCAATCGTGCTATTATAGAAAAAACAAAGGGCATTATGGGAAACAAACAATTGTTGTAGCTCTGAATCCTGAATCAGAAGCTTCTTTGTGTTCCGTCTTTGTTTTGGTATTGAGTCCTCTTTGACTTTAAATGGAAACGATCTCGTTTCTCTGAAATTGCAGAATTTCCTTGATCTTCTTTTGCCTTTGCACTTTATAACTTATAATATAAGAGCAGCTTCTTCTAACAATCAAGTTTTCTATAGAGAAATTCTTTGTCTTTTTCTTTCTTGGTGAGTGTTTCTATTTGTTTTCTTGGTGTTTTGAGTTTGTAATGTGTATGAAAATTGTTCAAGTTTATGTTTTTATTGCTTATGATTTGATTTTGGTTTCTGGGTTTTGTTCTTGGAGGTAATTCAAGAGGTGGGGGTTGTTTATAATTTTGTAGATTTCTATTGTTTTCAATTTTTATTGGATATTGAAGTTTCTGGGGTTATCTGCATTAATTAATTTCAGATTCTCCCATTTCTTTTCTTTTTGTTCTTGAATTTTGTTTTGCTTAATTAATCTGTCTGATTATGTATCTTTAAGGCACACTTATATATATATATATATATATATTCTATTGAACGTATAATGATGTTGTATTGCTTGGCTAGTTGGCTTATAGATATCTAGGAACTACAGAGTTTGTATATGTTTTTTCCTAATTATTTTATTAAATATTCAAAATTCTGAGGATATCCAAGTGTTTCTAAAATGCTTATGTAGTTATATTCCCGAGTTACTTTGTTGGGTTGGGGATTGCCTACTTGATACGTTTGTTTCTTTTTCCTTTTCTTTTTGGTATTTTGAATAATCTGCTTTTCTATTTTTTGCCCGTCCCCTTTCTCTCTTACTTCCTTCTGGTTTATTAGTATTAATTTACTGGATGATACTGAATTGTTGATGATATGAATTTCTAAGAATCATGTGCTTGGCACGTGGAGCTCAAATGCCCTCAAGAATTGATGATATGAAATGTTGATATTTGCAGGTTTTGTTCTTTCTCAAGAACTCTTTTCTAAGAAGCAGCTACTACAATGCGTGCACCATCCTTGCTTGCTCAGTGCTTACCTGGCCTGGTTCCTAATGACCGAGCAAGTCACAGCATCTCCAGTGTTTCGGACAGAGATGTGCATCTCCCCTCTCCAGCAGTTGAGATTCTCCCTTCCAAGGTACTATTATTGTTGTATGTCAACCCTTGTTAACCTAAACCTCTTGAGTATCGCCTGATGAAGGAATTGCAAATTAAATATTATATTTCAGAGATGTTTAATTTCATCTATTAGGTGGGTGGTGGGAGCTTAAGGTTTGTTCTTAAAATTAATACACATCCTATTTTGTACTGTGCAGATGGCTCACCCTTATAAATATGCTGGTGAAAATGTAGAATTGCAAGGACTTAATGTGTTCAAGGTATGTAAAATCATCTTTTGATTTTTTTCTTTTTTTTATGTAGCAACTGGTTGTCATTTGTACCAAAGATTATATAAATAATGGGAGTTTATTTCTTTTTAGTTGACCAGCCTTTATGTGTTTTAGCTGTTACAAAGCCTTTCTTTCACAACTTATGACTCTGTCAATTAACGTATAAACAGAAATTCTCTTTCACTCTCACATATATATCTACTTGTCATTTAAATGCTTAACTCTTTCTTTAACCTCTTATAGGGAAGAGTTAGTGTTGCTGATATTATTGGTTTCACTGGTTCTGAAATGATATTCTCAAAAACTGATGGTAAATATAAATTTCTAGCATGTGCCTCAAAATGAAATTGTTCAATTCAATTTGGAAGTACCAGATATATAAAAATTTGGCATGCAATGTTGTACTTTAGTGTAATAGATTCTAATTATTGAATTGATTGGTGCTGATGACTACTCCCTTCTGGTTTTGCAGGGTCCCAGAAATCCTGGGACAGCTCTATTGATCTCGTAAATGTCCTAAAGCATGAGATTCGAGACGGACAACTGAGCTTTAGAGGCAAGAGGGTACTTGAGGTAATTAAGTTAATGAAGCGCTTCTGCTACTTAAATTTTGTATGCCTTTTATGTTTGTTTTAAAATCTTCCTGGTTGTGTTCCTGGTTTAGATAGGCCTGATGATCTGCAATGCACATTCATATATAGATGTTTGTGCACAACAGAGATTTTTATATTATTTAGCAGCAGCCAGAATTTGATATTACATTGGATATTATGGGCTGCCATCATTTAACAATGTTATTCTTATTGGACAAATGCTATGAGAAACAGAAAAAACCTTTTCCTTCGATGGGATTGTATTACATGGAGAAGAATTCGGTTGGCTATGTATATTACACCAGATTGAAAAACTTTCTAACTGGAAAAAAAACTTTGTTAGAGTTGCACTCTTTTTTAATTGGATATAGTTTTTTGTGGTGTTATAATAGAATGAAAGAGGTGGGCTGACATTAATACTAGCTGATTGAGAATGCAGTATTTGTTATTGGGGTCCAACTTCAGAAAAACAAGAAAGAAAGAAAGAAAACTTTAATGGACCCTGCTTAGAAAAATATGGTTTATGTGTTTTTTTAATTAGATATCTTTTGAATTCAGAACAGCATCATTATTATGACCTTTTTTTTTTCACTTGAAATTTCTGATTGCCCTTGTCCATTTGTTGTTAAACAATCAAGTATCCTTTTTATTTTCGCTTTCCTGAGGAGATCTAAGACCTATAAGCTTTCCTTGATATCATACTGCTATTTTAATTTTTTTTTTCATTTGAAGTACTTAACTTTATCTTCTATTTGGTGGTTTTTACAGCTTGGCTGTGGCTATGGACTTCCCGGGATTTTTGCTTGCCTGAAGGTATATTCCTTTCACCACATCACTATCCTTTTTTATCATTCTTAAGTTATTATTGCATCAAAACATGCGCATGCTGACTTACTTTCTGTCAAATCTAGCTTGACTTCTAGAAAGTTCAATGCTTTTATTTTTGTTTTTCACTTTTGTATACTTTTATGTGGGAGCAACTGGTACTCAAGTCAGGGATTTAAATGCAGAGATTTTGCTGTTGTTAAATATTAAAGTACTATTTGTGTGTGAACAACTTATTTTACTAAGTTCCTATTAAGATGGAAAATCATTGGCTGTCCTGCTTTTTGTAATGAATATCTAAAACTGCTAGGATCTTGTTTTATAATTGAAGGCACTTGTACAATGCATATGCTCCAAATGAGTATTACCTGATGTTCTTTTCAGCCATCCCTTTAAATTGAGATCGGGAAGTTTTTAAGCTCTCATTGCCTGTTTTAAAGTTGATTTCTATCCTTTTAAAAACCAACAAACTGAATGGGGTTGAAATATATTTTGTTTCTTCACTCTTTTTTTTTTCTTTCTTCAAGAATATGTTAAGAGTATAGAAATATCATTTTTTACATTGTGCCAACTGAACCTAACAATCTATTTTACAGGGGGCTGGTACCATGCACTTTCAAGACTTGAATGCAGAAACCATAAGGTGTACGACTATACCAAATGTTCTTGCTAATCTTGAGCAAGCCCGGGACAGGCAGAGCCGACAGCCAGAGAGCCCTCTTACTCCATCAAGATATACTTTGTCTCTGGCAGTGCACTTCTATGCTGGGGACTGGGAAGAACTTCCAACAGTCTTATCTTTTGTGAGGAATGATGCCTTTGAAGGGACAACAGGGATGAGCCTGAGCTTCTCGGAGGAGGATTTCATGGATGGGTGTAGTAGTCAAGATGGTAGCATCATAGGACAGGAAACTTCCTCAAGGCGATCCAGAAAGCTTTCAGGAAGTCGGGCATGGGAGAGGGCTAGTGAGACAGATCATGGAGAAGGCGGGTATGATGTTATTCTGATGACAGACATCCCATACTCAGTGACCACTTTGAAGCAGCTGTATGCTCTCATTAAAAAGGTTGGTTGGTTGCTTTCTTGTTTTATAATTCTTTTATTTTATTTTTATCAATTGAACCATTTGTGGTACCAATCCATTGACTAAGGTGATAAGACAAAAAATGGGGCTTGAGATAATAGGGGAAATATGAATGAGCATTGAAAATGGTAAACTTGGATTTAATGCCCATTTTTGGGCACATACGTCAAAGATTCGTGCATCATTGAAGATACTGAATGTAGTTGGTTAATATTCTGATGACTTGGATTTTGGAACTTGACAAGAGTTATACATTTTTTTAGGCGAAAGAGTTATGCGATTTTCAATGAAGTAGTTGTGATCATAACAGAATTATGCAATTTTCAATATAGTAGTTGTGACAATAACAGAATATTAGCAACAATACACCAAATTTTATTTTTCCCCAGTCTTTACTTTCTAGTATTGCTGAATTCATCATAAGTCACTCTGGATTTGGTGTTGTACAGACTTGTCCTTATCACATATCGGCAGTGACAAGTTTTCTTTGTAGTTGATGTACTTGGATCACGAGTGGATTTTGAATCAGTATCAGTTATAAGTACATTATTTTATCTAACAATTCTGATCCTCTGATATGCTGATGATCATGTGTAAATTGTAAAAATAATTTAGATTATTGTATATTGTAACAAATTGATTTTGAGTGCCATTTAGTATTTTGATTAAGTTGAAAGTTTACACAGATAATATATATAGATATAAATGACTTACTGCTGTTGCCTTAGTAATTTTTGGATTATTTTACGCAAATATGGAATTGAACATGTTTCTTTTATGGTTGTATTTATAACTATAGTTATTTTATGTGTTTGGATAACCAGTGCTTGAGGCCACCTTATGGGGTATTATACTTGGCAACAAAGAAAAATTATGTTGGCTCTAATAATGGAGTACGGCACCTGAAAAGTCTAGTGGATGAAGAAGGCATTTTCGGAGCGCATTTAGTTAAGGAGATGACTGAGAGAGATATTTGGAAGTTCTTTCTCAAGTGAAGATGAAGTTCAGAAGCACCATGTACCTGCTAACTGTTTTCTAAGTTCTCAGATTCTATTTACTCTGAATACTATATTTGTATATTACAGTCTACAGATCACAAAATTATTATTATTTTTTATATTTTGGTTTCATAATAATGAAAATTAGAATCTCAAGATTCAGTCCGTGACCATCTAATTTTGCTTCCATACCTTTATGGGTGTTTTTTTTTTTTTTTTAAAATTCTTTCTCAGATTCTTTAATTGTAAATCAAAATGCTCAGTATATCTTAAGGTTGAAATTGATGTTGATTATTATCCTCTTTCATCTATTGGTACTTTGAAATTTTAGTTCTACTTTGAATGGGTTGTATTCATATATTCTTACTTTAGGTTAAGACTTTTTTTGCATGCTTGATTAAGTTGTACATGAAAGAAAGGTTGGTTGGTGGTGTATAAACACTTGGGAAATTAATGGTAAAAGTAGGGCTATAAATGAGCCAAGCTATTCGAGTTCAGCTTGAATTTCGGCTCGGTAAAAGCTCGTTCAGGCTCGAGCTCGAACTGCTCATTTGTTAAATGAGCCAAGTTTAAACTATGAAATATTCGGCTCGTTAGCTTGTGAGCTAGCTTATTTAAAAAATTCGTGAGTTAAACTTATAAGCTAGCTCATTTAGTGTATTTGATTAAAAATATATATACTTTAATTTATATATATTAAACTATATATGTAAATATATTAATTTTTTGACTAAATTTATATAATTTATTAATATATGATATATGAGATAAATAAATTAAATAATAGACAATATAAAATAGCTTAGTAATTTATAGTAAAATATAAAATTATAGTAATATAATATTTTATTTTTGTTAATATATAATTATATTATTTATCTTTTATAAAAACATAAATTTTAGTATATCTTTTATGAAAATTTAAAAAAAATAAATAAAAAATTAAAATTAAAATAAATTTATTGAGCTCATTAAATTTATTTAAATCAAGCTTGAGTTCAAGCTCGAAATACATAATATATGAGCTGGCACGATATAAGTTCAGGTTAGATTCAAGTTTGAGTTCGAACTCGATTATTTTATAATGAGCCGAGTTTGAGATTTCTAAAACTCGACTCGGCTCGGCTCGGCTCGATTACAGCCCTAGGTAAAAGGTTCTTCTAACGAGAGACAAGATAATTTTTTTTTGAATATTATATTAGAGAAGGAATTGATTTTTGATTTATTGTTCAAAGAAAGTGTATTTTACCACTAGACTAAGTCTAGAGATAATTTTAATCACACAAAAAACGTGAAAGAATTTTCAAAAGGGAAAAATAGACTCTTTTATTTGTTTTGTATAAATAAAAAAAAAAGAAAATTATGATGTTGAAACAAAATTTTTTAGGTAATAATAATAATTATTTTTCATTTACGTCAAATAAAATATATTTTAGCATAAAAATATATATAAAAGGTATATAAAATATATTAAACAAAACCAGCATGATTTTCTTCTAATATTCATCAATTATGTTCATAGATTTTGATTTTTAATTTGAGATTATTTGATATTTATATTGACTAATCTTAGTTTATTATTTTTTCACAAATATATGTGAACTCTTTGGATTCTTAAAAATATTCATGTCCTAACATGGCCTTACCAATGCTCTATTAGATCTTGTTGCGGACTGTTTTGAATTTAGAAAACATTAATTTTTTTGGGTAATTACGTAAATGCCTTAAAAACAAAATTACTTTCAAAAATACTGTACTAAAATATTTTTTATTTTTACGACACACTGCTTTTATAATTACAAAAATATGTTAACATATAGTGTAAAATAATTTAAAAACATCACTGTCAACTATTATTTGTTCTTATATATTTTATTTAATTTAAATTTTTTTAAAATAATTTTAACACATAGTATAAAAATTATTTAAAGTTATTTTTTTAATATATAATATAATTCATGTTCTTATGCATATATATCTAGTTATATATTTTTTAATGAGATATATCTAGTTATATGTAACATATATTCATATATAACTAATTTATACTCATATATATCTAATTATATATAATGTATATAATATATTTTTATATGTAATTAAGGGTAATTACATAAATAACTTAAAAAAATAAAACTTTTTTTCAAATTTACTATATTTAAAAATTTTATCAATGTTACTATAATAACATTTTTATATTTTTTATTTTATTTATATTTTTTAAAAAATTTTTAACATATACTATAAAATTTATTTTAAAATATATTTTTAATATATAACATAATTCATATTTTATATTAATATATATTTAGTTATATATAATATACAATTGGATATAACTGAGCATAAAATAGTTATATTATGTTATTCTATTCAAATTTAACTTATATATCTAAGGGCGTACATTTGTAATTAATCGACTAAACTATAATTTAACTGAATATTCTAATATATTTTCTAACATAATTGATTGAATTTTAATTTCGATCGATTCAATTAATTAATCAAACCGAATCAATTGATTCAATTAATTTCAAATTTAACCAAAATTTTTCATGTCTATTTTTTTTAGTGTTTTAATTTATTACTATCACATAAAAATATATTATATTCTAAAAATATTAACCAATCTGAAATGAATTTAAAAAATAATTATATAATTATTTAGAATAATCTTTAAAATATAAAAATTTAAAATAATATTTATATATAATAAATATTTAATTATTAAAATTACTAATAAATCAATGTTTAAGAGTAACTTCATGAATAATTATGAGGATAATATTAGTATATTAAAATGGTATCACATAGTATCTCAAAAATCTATTATTTAAAAAATCACAAAATTAAATTATTTTTAATATAGTTATGTAAGTTGTAAATCATTATAATTGCTTATCACATAGTAATCTCCATATATAAAATCTTCTATAAAAAGTTATAATAATAACTTTATTGAAATAAAAATAAAATTTAGTCATCTTATTAATATAAATAAAATTTAACGATGATATTTAATTGTAGAAATAAATAAAGCAACAATGGCTAAAATTATTAGGATAAACTATGTGTAAGTTCAATACAAGCTCCTTTGGAAAGAAAATAGATGGTTAAGTACCTTTCAACAACATTTCAAAAACTAATAATAACTATTAATTGATAACTGATTCTAAGTTTTTATTAATGGCAATAATTGCTTCTCCTTCAACACCTAATAATAAAACTAAGAAATAAAAAACATTAGTTGTTTTTGTGTGAATATTTTAAAAATGGTAAAATTCTTTTGGAACATTGCCTAAGAAATGAGGTGGCCTTACTGACATATAACCCAATTCACCTCATCTCGTTGCAAAATAGATAAAAAAAAAAAAAATCGGTTATTTTTTTGGGTTAACCAATTAACTGATTCGGTTAATTATTAATCGATCAAAAATTAAATTTTTTTATATATATTAACCGAACCGATCGAATATTTAAATGGTCGATTAATCGAATTAAATTTTCGATCGGTTAACTAAAAAATTAGTCGGTTAACCATTTGATGCACACCCTTACATTTATCTAGTTATATATAACATATAATAACATATATCAACATATACTAATATATACTAAAATATATTGTTATTTTTTAATTAATGTATATGTAATATACACCAATATATATCAATATATACTAACATATATTGTTAAAACTAGAATATTCTAAATTAAACATCTTATATTACAAAATATAATTTATGCACACTTTTATATATTTTATTTAATTTATATTTTTTAAAATAATTTTAACTTATACTATAAAAATTATTTAAAAATATTTTTTTAATATATAATATAATTTACATATATTAACATATACGAACATATATCAGTATATTTAATATATATATAGAGATATATCAATGTATATCAACATATATTAATATATATCGACATATAACAATATATACCGACATATACCATTAAAATATATCCATATATACAATATATATCAACATATACTCGCATATACTCTAATTTTAAAAATCAAATTTAAACTTTTATTTATATTAATATATTGTATTTAATTTATATTTTCAAATAATTTTAACATATACTATAAAATTTATTTAAAAATATTTTTTAATATAAAATTACAAAAATATCATTTTATCTATAACGTACCAATATATATCAATATAAACCGACATATACTGACATATATTAACATATATCAATATATATCGATATACATCAATATATATTTACATATACTATTAAAATAGATCAATATATACCATTATATATCAATATATATTCACATATACTCTTATTTAAAAAATTAAATTTAAATCTTTATTTATATTAATATATTGTATTTAATTTATATTTTTAAAATAATTTTAATATATACTATAAAAATTAGTTTAAAATATTTTTTAATATAAAATTACAAAAATGATATTTTATATATAACATACCGACGTATATTAATATAAATCTATATATACTGATAAATATTAATATATATTAATATATATTAATATATTGTTAAATATATCTAATATATACTATTAAATATATCTAATATATACCGACATATATCAATATATACTGTTAAAATATATGTAATATATATCAATATATATCAACATATGTACTAACATATATCAATATATACCGTTAAAATATATATAATATATACCGATATATATCGATATATATTAACATATACTAATGTATATCGACATATATCAATATACGATGTTAAATTATCTGTAACATATACCGACATATATTCACATATATTCTTATTTTGAAAATAAAATTTTTATTTTTATTTTTATTTATTTTATTTATATTTTTAAAATAATTTTATTAAATACTATACAAATATATATTTTTATATGTTAATATATGTTATATATATTTGTATAGTATATGTTGATATATATCAATATATATTATTAAAATATATCTAACATATACCAATATATATTAACATATACCTTCATATATTATTTATTTTGTGTATTTATTTATTTATTTTGTGATTTTTATCTTTTTTTTTGTGTATTTATTTGTTTTTCATATTTTTTTAAGTCTTTTTTTATACTGTTTGTATTATTTATACTATTTATTTTTTAAGATAAATTTCAAACTAAATTGTTTAAAATATTAAATTAAAAAATTTACATTATATTTCTACTTCTATGTATTATTTATCAATATGTAACTAATTAATATATATATATATATGTAACATATATCACTTTTACACTGTTATTCTTTTAAAATTTAATACATATATTGATATATGTAATATATATTAACATATAACTAAATATATAATAGTTTTATACTCTTATTCTTTTAAAATTTAATAAGTATATATTATTATATGTAACATATATCGACATATAATTAAATATATATCTCTTTTATAATGATATTCTTTTAAAATTTAACAAGTATATATTTTTATATATAATATATGTCGATATATATTAATATATACTAATATATGCTATTAAAATATATTGAACATATACTTATATATATTAATATATATCAATATATAACAATATATATCGACATATATATAATATATACCGATATATTTCTATATATATTGTTAACAATATGCTGATTATATGATGGAAATTTGAAAATTTGCAAAATTTATGTTTTTTTAATATTTTATTAAATATGTGATGTGCATTTAGGTGGATAGATAAAAAAATCTCAATTATTACGTTCAAACCTAAAACAAAAATTTAAGCAACAAAAATTTAAAAAATTTTACAAACGAAAAGCAAAAAACAAAATTATCTTTCCAGTTGACGACATAATTTCCCACCAACACCTAATTATTCTTTTCATACTGTTGTTTCTTAATTTTTTAGTATGTTTGTTCCTTTTTTTCGGAGGGAAAAAATGGCTATAAAAGAATGATGATAGAATCGGTATAAACACTCTCTTTTCAATTAATTGAAGATTGCAGATCTTCTCCTTCACTTTCTTCTATTCAACATCTGTTAAGCACTATTTGACAAAGGAGAATTTATGGACAAAAGCCCAACAATTCTATCTACAAAACCATCATCAATTTCTCTCCATTAGATATCAGTATCAAATTGGGTCATTGTTGGTCTTTTTTTCAAAGCTCTGGAATATCATATTCTTTATTATTCTTTTTCGTTATTCAGGTAAAACCTTTGGTAAAAAAATCTTTGTAAACTTCGATTCGTCTTCTCAGGGAAGTTGGGCTATTTAATAAATAAATAGATAATTATATAATTAATTTGTTCTATGTTTTTACAAGAAGTGGTTGCTCAAATGATATCAATCAGTTCAAGTTCTACCAGTTCAAACTTAATTGCTAATCGATATTAGATTTATATCTACAGTGTGTTTTTGGAAATGTAAGCGGCAGAGAGTTGAGTATTAATGAAAAGAACTTGGACACCTTTATAAGACTACTTGCAAATTCCAATAATGATGAAAAAGAAAATGGTGTTCACTGTTCATGCTCACGATAAGAGCTCTTCTTCTTTATTTGTGATATTCTTTACCATGAACGATATAAAGAAAGGTCAAAAAAATAAAAGACTTAATAACTGCCAGTACCCCTAGATTCGTCAAGATATCCATTATTGTCTAGAGAAGAAGCTGAATCAATTCCATTCTCATATAAACAACTTCCATATCTTGTTGAATTCTTCTCCAGCACGCCAGACTCTCCTCAAGGCAAAAGCAATCAGTTATTATTATATAATTAACTTTGATTCTTTTTCTTGTGGAGTTGGGCTTGATTCTAAAAGCTAGGTTGTCCGCAAAGGTAGTACGGCGACGGATGGAGGGAAAGAGAGAATGAAAACAAAAACTGCAGACAATGAAAAAAGGAAGCCACCGTACATTTGAAAAGAAAATATTAACGCTAAACTAAAATTTAAAAAAAGACGAAGTTAATTTTTTTTTTTAAAATTTTACTGCTCTTCACTTTCTTTTTTTTTTCTCTATAATTATTTATTTTTTCAATTTTTTAGTTTTTTTACGTATTAATTACACAAACAGTTCCTAAACTTTCACAACTTTCTCAAAAAAAATTTAAACTTTAATTTGTTGACTAGAAGTCACTTAACTTTTAAAATTATAATGTTTAAATTCTTGAATTGGCCTTTTCATCTCCAAAAGATGACTTGGCAGACACGTGTCATATGCTCGATGATACATGAATAAAAAGAAAAAAAATAAAAAGACAATTTTCCACACGTGTATGGAAAATTAATCATTGAAAGAAAAAAAACTATTAAGCCCTCTCTCATATGAGCTCCCAACCATCTCTCTCTCTCTCTCTCAAGAAAAGCTCTCATTCTCTCTCTCAAAAATCCTGTTTGTTCATCGACTGAAACTCCAGAAATCGTAAATCGATTTTCAGAAAGGAAGCAATTATCAACTGCATGTTCTTTGTAATCAAACTTCCCTCATCAATTATCATAGGGGAACCCGCAATGATGAAGACATCTTGGACGAACAAACATCCAAGAATGATTTCTTTTGTTGCAGTCAATATGAGGTATGTCTTGTTTTATTTATGTATTATTTTGTGTTGTTGAAAATTAGATGAGATTTGAAAAAATTGTTAATTCTAATTCTATTTTTCAGTAATTGTTGTAGTAGGATGGGTGTTGTAATTTCTTTAAAAGGATTAATGGTCCTATGACACCTGGAGCAAAACAAGTGATTTTAGGGCTCTTGAAAAAATTTGGTAAGTTGGAGAATGAGAAACGAAAGAAATCATAAGTGTTTAAGCATGCTTTTGGCAATATTAATTGTTGGGATTTTGGTACTTCTCAGGCCCGGCTCAAGGGGGGAGCAACCTGAGCAACCGCTCAGGGCCCCCCTTGAGCTGGGCCTACATAATATTACATTTTGGCATAGTGAAGAGTGGCTATACAGTGAAGAGTAAATTGCTTATCAAGAAATTCGGACTCCAGCAAAAGCAGCTTCTTCTTCTACAAGTTCTGGTTTTTTGAAATTTTTATGGAAATTAAAACTGCATTTAAAGGTGTTAAATTTTGTATATATAAATTTAGGGGCCCATATCTTAATTTCTTCTCGGGGCCCCTAAAATGTCCGAGACGGCTCTGGTACTTCTCATTACAATTAAGTAAGAATAAATGCAAAATTAAATTTGATTTGTAGGAATCTAATTAAATTGCGTGTGGGGTTGACAATTGATATAGTAGTTCCATTGTTATATTGTTAATTTACTTATGACTTGTAGTTGATACTTTAAAATGGTCTTTTGTTAATCTGTAGGGGGTTATAAATAAAAGACTATTTTTTATGTGTTTTTGTTTTTAAATATCAGTTTCCTAATTGATAATCCTTTTGGTACTTGTGCATATATTTGTACAAGCAACTCAAATTTCAAGCACATACTTGAGAGAGGATAATAGGGCCACCTTGTGATGCAAATAACCTTTCATTTTTCATCACCTGCATTATTTATTGGGTAAAACTTTACCTTGCATTGCCACATTAAAAATAATAAAGGAGGCAATTATCAACTACATGTTAGCATTATGTCTTATCAATTATTTTCTCAAAGCTTCAATTGACTCCTCTTTTCAGGAAAAGAAATTTAAAAATAGAAGTAGAACAATAACCTGAAAGGGCTCATTATTTATTCAGAAGATAATACTAAGAACATACTTCAACACAACCTGCAAGAACTGGTAACACAACATGATAATTCTCAATCTAAACCATCTCATAATTAAAAAATAATAATAATAAATTAAGCCACAAAACGAATCTATAAATGATCTAATCAACACAACAACCTTCATTTCGCAAAGAAAAAATTGTCATACCCAAAATAATAATATGATCTAATCAACAAATAATGCAAAATAATGATAGTGAACTCATGAAAGCAAATAAATAAATAAAGATAGAACATTAGCATAGTACATTTCAACTCAAGTAAGCTCATACATGAAAATTATATATGAAATCATTAAATTAACCACACATGCAAGTGATATTTTAACTGATTTTTAATTGATATTCCATATCCCTTAAGCACATGCAAGCATAGTACATACAACAAAAATAAAATATACATAAAGTCTTAAATTTATCTAAATTTTTTTATAGGCATACCTTCTTTTGTCCTCATCATCAGTGGTCTACACTAATAGCGTACTAACTTTATTTTTTTGTCTACTCTGTCATACTGCCAAGCAATAAAAAATATTAAATTAATTCAAACCAATAAAAAATAAAGTATGGTTAAATTCAAAACTATAAGGATAGGCAGTTTATAAAAGGGGCACTTATTTCTCAGAATTTACCCGAATAGAATTAAGATTTTCCTTTAATAAACCCTAATTAAAAATATGGTGATGACAGAGAATAATCGATCACAGGATTTAAACGAGAAAGAATAAGTGGGATATAGCAAAATTAATTTACAAAATGAAACAATTAATTTATGGAGTTTCATTCGATGAACAAATAAGATATTTGAGAGAGAGAGACGATTGGGAAGTTCAATGAGTGAGAACTTAAAAGAGTTATTTTTTTTTCTTTCAAGGATGTGGAAAATTACATGTATTTTTTATTTTTTATTCTTTTTATCCACATGTCGCCAAGTGTACAACACGTGTTTATCAAGTCATCTTCCGGTGGCCGAAAATCGGATTCAAGGATTTAATTGTTATAATTTTAAAAGTTGATAGATTTTTAATTAACAAATTGAAGTTTAGATATTTTTTTAAAAATATTATAAAAGTTTAGGGATTATTTATGCAATTAACTTTTTTTTTACTCTTATTTTTTTTAAATACAGTGCTTTTTGTTGTTCATCTTCCTCTTGTTTTCAATTTTATTTTTAATGCTTTTCTTCTTCAAATATATGAAGGTGGCCATGTAAGGAACTGATATCCCGTTTCTGTCTAAACGATGATGATATCAGTATATGCAATCAGAGGTTCTAATTTTTGGATGTTTTTAGAGATACTGATGTTGCTATGGGAGAGCTGCAGAATGTGTACGGCTAGGGCCTGATGAGGAAACGACAGACAGTAATGCTTGTGTTTTTGAAGGTTGAATAAACATGAGAGCTTAATATGATTGTTAGTTAATCTTGAATTAACCTTCTGCACTCTTTTTACATGCTGAAAATTTATGTAAGATAGGCTAGAATACTTGATGTGGGGGTGTCCCTTTTCTGATATCTTCAAATTAAATTTTAGCTTCTAATTTATCAAAAGGTGTTACATTTACTATTTCAGAATTAAAAAAATATTTTATAAGTGTAGTAACTAATAAAAATTCTAAAAAAAATAATTTTAATAAAGAATAAGCCCCCACTGCTTCTAAAATCTACGAAAAACATGATTTTAGGAGGTTACAAGGTTAAATTGGAAATTGAAGGAGTAAATTGTCTAAATAAGTAAAGTTTCGGGGGTCTACATGCGTATTTGGGCTTCTATATTTTTATATTGTTTTTAATTATATTGTGTATAAACTATGTTTTCAATGAATTTACTTGGTTACGAAGAATCAAGCCCTTTTCATCCTGCAAGTGTAAGATTTTCTTCTTTACACCCACCTGTAAATTATCCTGTTAGGGAAGCCTGGGAAAAAAAAAGAAACTTAAAATTGCAATGCAAAAGGTAAGAGCAACATATGAAGTCTAAGCAGAATTTAATGGTCCACATTCCAATGATTAGAAATTTGCCTCACCTCTACCTCCATGTGCCAATGATTTTCCTTGTTTAATTGTTGTATTGTTGCTCTTAGCGTAGCTTGTAAAAACATATTAAAGGCATTTTTATCTCAGAAGACTGGAAATTCAGGGACATTATTGAACAAGAAAGCAGGGTGAAAAATGTTTCTAGTCTAAATAGAAACTTCAGAACATTTATAGTCTAGAAATTCACCTAATTTTACCAGACTATCTTTGCATAGAGAGAGAGAGAGAGAGAGAGAAAGAGGATATTATTGTGTTTATATTGGATTGCTTTTGGGTTTATTATCTATGATTTTTTTTTTGTGTTGTTTAGTTATATTGCATCTTGATTATTATGTTTTATATTAATTATACGGGAAGGAGTTTATTTGGTGAAGCCAGAATATTATTTTTATGAATACTAACGTTATTAAAATGTTGAAAGAGTATTTATCAAAAGTACAATTGGCAATATTTTAGAATGATGTGTTCGATCAATTTCTAGATTTACCAATTTAGTTTTTCTATCTCAAATTGTTTATTGTTTGTTGCTTCAAGAAGTGAAGCATTTAAATAATAATGAATTATAAGTTGTTATCAATGGTGTTAAATTGAGGTTTAATATTTCTGAATTTGTTATAGTAACAGGATTGAAATGCTCGGGCGAGTGCAATAGGTTGAATACTTTATTTGATAGTAATAATAGGTTGGTTGAAAAGTATTTTCTAAATGTGAAAAATAATAAGAAGCAATTGGTTAAGGAGTTACTTACATCTAGGGCTGTGCATGGTTACTCCTGGAACCGCTCCAGAACCGGGAACCGGACCGAAACCGGTACTGGACCTGAAAAAGAGCTGGTTATTTTGGAACCGGTCCGGTACCGGTACCAAAAATTATAATTTTTGGTACCAGTTTCAGTTCTTCTGCTAGAACCGGACCGGAACCGGAACTAGAAAAAGGAACCGGTTTCTTTAAAAAAACAAAACCACTTATAAACATTAAACAACTAAACTTTTAGGTCAAAAATATTTTTCAATTGCTACTCCTCTATTCCTCTCTCTTGCGTAGCCGCTTAACTCATTTCATTCTCTCTTTTGAGCCGCCTTGCCACTGCCGTTCTTTCACTTTCATGCTCAACTGATCATCTTCAGTCGCCTTCTTCTTCCCTCTGCTTCCGTTTTTCAGGTCTGATTTTTTATTTTTTTGGAAATGTCTCTTTTATCAGTTGATTTTAATTGTATTTGTGTTTGTGTTCTTGGATTTAGCAGTTAATTTTATTTTGGCATGGATTTTTTTTCCTGATTTAATTTTGGTATGATATTTAGTAGTTTAATATCGGTAGGTTTCACAGTGGGGTGTGAAAATAGGAAAATTTGAGTGCAAGGGCAGTAAGTTTCACAGGGGGTTGTGAAAATTGGAAAACTTGAGTGCAAGGGCAGTAGGTTTCACAGGGGGGTTGTGAGACAGAGTACATTTAGGGTAAATTTTTTTTTTAGACACAAACCAAGCCGCCCCACCCTTCTTTTTCTCTCATCGTCCCCAACCAGCTCGTGTTTTACTCCCACACAGTCGCCAATCGGTGCCTGACCCAACCAAACTAGTGTCTCGCTCTCGCTTACCCCTTTCCCACGCTTACGGCTTTCAAACTTATTTTCTTTAGACTTGAGTTCCTTAATGGAGCTTTTGGAACTTATTGATGGTGGTGCTTGAGAACTATTTTAACAATTTAATTATGTTGTTTGAGAACATAAGTAATTTTTTCATATATACTACGTTTAAGTTGATTTTATTATGTTAGTTTTGGAATGATTTTTTTTTGAGAAAAATGTTAATTTTGGAATGATTTTTTTATAAATATAGATTTGATTTAATGATGGTGATTTCATAGGTTTTTTTTTTTTATAATTGGATTGATTATACAAAGTTCGGTTCTTTTTCTAGAACCGTACCTGAAGAACCGGTATCGTTAGTACCTGGAACTGGTACCAGAACCGGAACGGTAACTGGAACAGTACCGGTACCGGTTCTAGGTACTAACGGTTCCGGTATCGGTTCCTCAAAAAATAAGAACCGGTCATTTGGTTACAGATACCGATTTCTTATCAGAACCGGTCCCGCATAGCCCTACTTACATCGAAAGGATGAGACTAGGTGATGATGCTACGAAGATAGCTTGTTTATTGGGGAAAGTAAGTGTTTAGTGCGACATTGGATTCTTTGAAGGATAAGATGGCTGATAAGATGTATGGTTTTAAAGTTGATAGTGATGGGAAAGGAGATACCTATATGTATAGGTTGATTCTGATAGCTTTTCAAATATGTTTTTACGAGTACTTGCCCATTTGTGGCTACCGGCTAGGAAATATGTTGTTTGGGTTGCACGATTGATTTGAGAGAGAAGATGAATTTCAGACTTTGAGACTTTTGAGAAAGATGAATTTCTTTTAGGAGAGGAAAATGCCAATTTTCTAACAAGATTAAATATTTTTTTAACAGAAATATTCCACATTAGCATGCGCAATATACACGCTCATGATACTAAGTTAAACAATATTTATAAACTATGAAAATTGTGAATTTAAGGGACTAAATTAAATGGTTAAGTTGTAAGTTCAAGTGAAAAAAAATAGAATAATAATGTAAAGTTCAGACATGTATTCAGTCAATTTTACAAGCATAAAAGCACTAAAATTGGAAATTCATTTCCCCATTAAATCACATACTGCACAAAAGAAGAGGGTTCAAGAATTCAAAAAATTCTGAAAAAGTCAATAACCGAAATGACGTATAAAATCTCAATACTGCATAATTTTTTTTAGTTGGTGAACACAATCACTTTTCTACATAGGAGTGAGCTACAGGAGAAAAACGCCTAGTAGTCACCATGTTTCTATCAAGTTGCTTAAGATAAATCTGCTTCTCACTAGGCACGAAAAGGACGTCAAACTGAATAAGAGCGCATATCAGGACTTAAATCTTCTTTGGATGAAACCATGGATCTTTGATTTTGTTACAAGACCCTGGAACAAAATCGAGAGGTAGCTAACCAACTTCTTGGTAAAACAAATTGGGCTGCATTAATCTCAGCAGTCTCCCCACTTACACATTTCAATGAACCTATAAAAATAGAAATAATATATTTACTTGGATCCAGCAGTTTGGTTGCAACTTAGACAAAGAATTCCGTACATCTGCAACATATTTACTATCTTTGAGGCTCTTGCTTTTACACTTTCACAGGTGGAAATAACACTACTCTGTTCTGGGAAAAACGATTACGAGTTACTCCTCACTGTGCTTCGGTTTCCTGCTAATCTTCTCCATGTCATTTTCCCGCAATGCAACAAGGTCAAGATAGCCATAAGATAGAGAAGAGGAATTCCAACAATGCAACCTTCAGATGCTAGATTGATCAATGTCTATGAAGATTAAGGCAAGAAGTCAAGAGTAATTCAAGCAGTAACCATAAGAAACACTACAGAATTATGCACTAAGACGAGTTCTTCCAGTAGCATAAAAGGTCAAAAATCAAGCAATATGCAGTACAATCCCAAAGAATCGCAAACATAAGCTATTACTCATAAAAAGATAATCATAATACATGATAAGTGTCATAAACTATCTTCCCAAGTTAAAATGAATATTTTAAAATAAATTAAGAATAAAAGGTCACCTGTATAACTATATTTCTAATATGGATCCAACCCAAATCCTTGCCCCTAAACTCCACCATAGTTTGAGTGTTATCGATACTAACTTCAAGTCTCCAACTAAAATCATGGAGGCTCATTTTACTTTTTCAAGCTACTTCTGTTGATTTGACTCTCTATATTGTAATCCTCAGCCAAGAGAAAGTGGTTATCTAAAAGAGGCAAAAAAATCACACATGAAAATACATTTACATTTTATGAACTTTCTGATGTAAACTGTGGTTACAAGAATCGCATTCCAACAACTTCAATGACTCCCACTTTCCAATTTTAAGGTCCTGTTATTGCAATTTTGAAATGAATTGTTTTCCAGTTTCAGCTTGCAAAGAATATACCAAATATAAATTCAAGAAATATTTATACAACATAAGAGCCATGAATGTAAAAAAGAAAGCTTTGTGCTTTTACCACCAATCCTGCAACAAGATGAACAACAGGGACAAAAAATTGATCCACTTTATTCCCTTCTGCATACGCATTAAATGCAATGACCATTGAGAAAGTGTGAATTGTAACAAATGCAAGAGCAATAATAGCTGCAATAAGACAAAAATTAGTCAGAGAAAATGAACATAATGCCAATTAGTTCTAATATATTTTTACATCACTGAGAACTCAAAAACTTAGCCAATCAGAAAGTCGACAACAGTAACTCTTAATAATTCCTAACCTATCCAGGTCACAAAAGAAATAAATAAATAATTTATAGATTGCAGATGCATGCTTAAACTAGTGAATATATGAACGTACCAGAAATAAGAAAAAATGGTATCTGTGAACAACTGTCAACAAAGAATGTTGCTGGGCCAAATGCTAGTGTTAAGAGACTAAGACAAAAGAACACGGCATGGGCTACACCATGGCCTAACCCACCAGCTGCATGAATTGATCAAGTAACAATGACTCACATATTAAATTTATAAAGAAAAGATATAGAGACAGAACAGGAGAAATTATTGTTATTGAAATTGTACTTTGTCAAAAAATGCACTGCTATTTCCTTCTTTCCTTTTCATTTTTTGTTGTTGGAATGGGGGTGAACACATCTGTCTCCAGTACATGTTTAATATATCATAGAAATATGAGAATCCTTATCCAAGTACCCCCATTATTTCACAGGTTCACATTAAGTTGAAATTCCATTGTATCAGTATTGGTAAATGCTGGGCTCTGGGCCAACAAAAGCTTCATTCAAGACAGCTCAGTTAATAAAACCTAGAGTTATGTCACAGTAGAGACCAATGGCGGGACAACAAAATGTATGACATATGGTTGAAGACTTAGCTGTACTATACATGAGCTAAACAAATCAATATTTGAAAATGAACAAAAATCACCAATGTCTATGATTGTTCTCACATTGCAATTTAAAGGGAAGTTGCAGGGTTAGAAATTGGTAAGAAAGCACAGTAGACAACAAATTGTTCTTACAATGAGGTAGACAAATCAATTTCCACTCTTAGACCTCTTTTTTTTCTCCATGCCTTATATGGTTGAACCTAAGGCATTTGCATTCCATCAATATGTAACTGCAAATGTTATAAATCTCTATGGCAGTTCTCAAAATGTAATGGGACAAAATGGAGTTTGTGATTGCAATTTAACGGGAGTTGCAGGGTCTCAGAAATTGGTAACATAGAAGGAATTTGAAAGCACTTCAAAGCTTACCTAGAGCAATCAGCATCTTATCTGTCAGAAATAAGCGTGGTTTTGAGACCCTATCAGCAAAAGCATCCAATATATCTTCCAGCCGCCTGCAAGTCCCAAAACAACAAGATGTTACAAAAACCAGAAGAAATTATATAGAGGATATCACAGCCTCTAGTATCTGTTGAAGATCCCAAAATAATCTAACATGTTGGAAAATAAGAGCAATATATATATATATATATATATGTTTTTAGTTTTAACAAGGTTAGCTTTTAATAAGTGAATACAAGTGTGGCAGTAACCCAATTGCAAGAAAATATAAATTATTGAAAAATATTACCTACAAACGGAACTGGCAGCAACAAGGTTTTCGCATATTAGTAACTACTCTCTACTTTCCAAATTCTTTCTAGCTTACAAATTTTGTTAACATTTTCCATCAAGCATTGACCAACTGTATATTCTCTCTTGGCTTTATGTTAATCTTTATATTATTAAGGACTAATCAACATAATTCCTACATTAACTCAGAAAAATGTAAAATTCTTTTCCTACACAACCATAAACGTCAAAGATGTATTTTGAACAGAGTACCACAGCTCATAGCATGAAAAAATATCACTAAAAGAACATGTTTTCACCATGGAGATAGCCTCGTTCAAAAACATAATCTAGAATTAACAAGGAAATGCATCATATCCCACTAAAAAGTGCTCCCACTACGCAACAGATAAACCAACGTGCTTAATCTGCATTGGGCCTGAATTACATACATGATAACAAGAAACAAACTAGAAAAAGCACAGACACAAACTTACTTGTAAACTTTCCAAAAAAGAACCCGAAGCCCTTCTTGGAAACTAACTGATGTTACCACAAGCAATGCGTATGGCCACCATATTGTTGATTTCAAAGGAAGAAAAGCCCTCCATACTCCCGAAAGCATAATCAAACTTACAAGCCATAACAGAGTACTACATAAATTAATTGCAAAAGCCCATTAGATAACCAGCAAAAATAAGTTGAATTCAAATTTGGAAAAAAAAAAAGAAATTAAACAATGGCCATTTTAAGTTTTTATTTCAGAGATAATCACAGCCTCACCACAATCCCCATTTCTAAGTAAGCTGAATCACAAATTCTAGTAATCTGATCTCTAACCATCAGAGAATTTTTTTAAAAAAAATCTACTAGGAATTAGAAAACCCTAATAAAAAAAGATTGCAATTAAAGACTCTATCTCCATTTAAAGACCAAATTATCCCACAATATAATGTGGGTAAGCCTAAATTTTTCGACTTAATTCCATTTCCTTCTAAAGATTACAAAATTTTCTAGGAAATGTCAATGAGAAATGAAAAGAAACATTGTTAAAAGAATAGAAGAGACATTGAAGTGAAAATTGGTGGTGGGTTAATAGTATAGTAAAAGTACCTGGACAGCACGGTGAGGATCAAGAAAGACTTTTTGGAGATAACAGAGATGAAGATTGAAAGAGAAGGGCCAAAAGCTAGCAAAGCGTAGCCGATCCCTGCAACTAATGTCATTTTCCCTTTCTCTCACAATCTCAGCGCGGCTTTCTGTGTTTCTCTTCTATTATGTTTGGTGGCAAAAGAAAGGAAAGGAAAGTAAAGAGACTAAAAGGAAAGAAATAGAGGGAGGAAAACTTAAAAGCTCAAAAAGAGGGGGATCGGGTCGTGTTTCCTCATAGAAAATACTACGTAGTTTTTTATTTTTTGTTTCTAATTTTTTTAAAAAATTAAAAAATTTAAATTTTTATAAAAATTAGAAAATATAATTATTTGGTAAAAAAAAAATTATTTTTCGAGGTCAATATGAAAATTTATATTTTCATATTAGGAAATTTGACTCTATTTATATGAAAATATTTTGAAAAATTTTTAAAAATATTTTAAAGATGTTTTCTAAAATTTTCTTAAAGTTTAAAAAATTAATTTTTTTTATAATTTAAGAAAATTATGCTATGCAGACATAAATATCTATAAATATCATTTAAATTTATTTATAAATTTTTTTTTATAAATAAAATTTAAATTTAATATTTCACATTTGATTGTTTTTATTTTCTATCCCATAATAAAAGAAAATTAGTTAATTTAAGAAATAAAATATAGAATAAAAATAAGATAAACTACTCCATATTCAAATAAATATTTTTATTTATATGTAAAGTTCATACTTTATAAATTTTAAAAAAATATTTACTTCACATGATAAAATATCTCAAAATTGAAGAATATATAAACTAGTTATTTCACTACATTATTTTATGTTTAAAATTTAATTAAATTTGAATCACAATTTCATAATGTGAAACAAGTTTTTGAAATTTTTTTATTAAAAAATTTAAATATTAAGTAATCATTAATTTAATAATCTAAGAACAATTAGATTTTGAGACCTAGGCTTGATTCAATTTTGATTTTGGTAAAAGATTAAAGTGTTTTAATTAAGATCGCAGTCATGATAAAGGCTCCACGACCATGACACATGTCTAATATAATAATCTAAGAAGATTTTATGGTTGTTGGAGTTGGACTTTTTCACCCACTTCATCAATAGACATTTATTTTGAGACCTATAAATACATTATCAAACAAATCTTCTAGGGATGAGAAATGATCTAAATTGTCCAAACTCTTGTAATTTTATTTATTGAGCCTTTAATATTTTTTATTCATTGTAAAATTGAGTGTTAGCTATTAAAATGCTATTGTAAAGGTTTAGTGTGAGATATAAACACTTGGGTTGAGAGTTATCTTAGGAGAAACTTTTGAAAGGAATTTGAGTGATAGCCTTGGGAAAACACTTGATTTGGTGTGAGCATAAATGTTAGGTTTGGAGTGAGCCTTAGACAAACTTTTATACACAAACTTTTATACTAGTTCAGTGTGAGAAAAAAAAAAAATACTAAATTGGGAGTAAAATTGTAAAACTCCAAGTATAGTAGAAATTCTCAATTGAGGTTGGGAAGTGGATGTAGGATTGATCTAATTCGAACTACTATAAATCTCTTACGCCATCCCTTATCTTCCTTATTTGTCTTAAAATTTTAATTTCACATTACATGCCCATGCCACTAATTTCTTGCCATCACAAGGGCTAACAATTGGTATCAGAGCAACATATCACATTCAAAAGCTTTATTGTGTGATTAAAGATCTAAAATGGCCAATGAAGACAACAATAGTCTCAAACCTTTTTTGAAGGCTTTGACTATACTCTTTGGAAGCATTTGATGTGGTTATATCTTGATAGTAAACCCATTAATTTGTAAGATTACATTTTAGAAGAATAGAAGCCTTTGTTGAGAGTGCTGATAGTGTGGAGGAAGACATTCCAAGAAAAGAATGGAATGAAGCTCAAAGAAAGGCCATTGGGAGAGACAAAAAAAAAATAAAAACAAAAACAAAAGGCAATGACAATCCTTCTAAGCTCTTTGTCAAGAGAAGAATGTGAAAGATTCCAATATTGCAAAAATGCCTATAGCATTTGGAACATGTTAGAAAATTATCATGAAGGTGCCACTCAAGTGAAGTCCAAGAAGGTCCAAATGCTTGTTCATGAATATGAGCTCTTCCAAATAAAACCTTATGAAGATGTGACTGAGATGGCCAACTGATTTCTCATCATTATCACAAATTTAAAGAAATTTGGCACAGTCTATTCCTTGGAAGACGTCAACAATAAAACTAAAGAAGAACTTTAAAGGAAGAGTAGCCTTCATTGAGGAAGCACATGATTTAAGCAAACTTCCAACAAATGTCTATATTACAAAGCTACTCACATATGAGATGATAATGAGTAAGAAAAGAAGCTCAAGAGGAGAAGAAAAAGATGCTCAATCTAAAAGCCTCCACTAGAGAGTAATATGAAGGTGAGAGTAAAAGTAACTCCCCTAGTATAGATGAAGATGATAAGGATGAGGAGTTGTTGATCCTCACAAGAAAGGTAAAGGAGATCAGGAAGAAGAAAAGAAAAGTCTCCTCCCGCATCATATTACAACATTCACTCCTACAAGAAGAAGAAATGAGGAAAATCTAAGAAGTAGAGATTCAAGGCTTTAAGAGATGAAAGCTCCTCCAACAATGATAATAATGAAGATGAAGAAGATTATCATACCTACTTTGCATCCCTGGCATTAAAAGACGCCCAAATGAAAAGAACAAATGGCATAAAGATGGTAAAAGATGAAGATACCATCAAACCAAACTTAATAATGCCAAAGCTAAGACAATTGACATTAAAAGGTAAAATTTATTGCCTTTCAATTTTTTTGTTGCATTTCAATTTTAAGTATTTTTTTATGACTTAATCTATGACTTGATTTGAGTTTGGTAAAAATTGATTTTGTGATTAATTCAATTGTATTTTAAATTTGTTTATGATTAAGTCAATCACCTTCTTCAAATTTGATATTAATTGCCTTAATTTTCATTTTACAACTCTCTTATTTTGATCCCAAATTTAAAATAAGTGGATCTTAATTAACTCCAAGTTTTCACTTCTTGAGGGGGAGATCTTTAGTTAAAGGAGAGTATTTCAATTATTTTTTAAACTAAGGCTTAGATTTTTTTTAAATTTTATTTTAAAATTGTTTCTTTTCATTCACATTTGAGTAGTGATTGGCTATTTATATTGATTTTGATTTCTTATATAAAGTCAAAATCTATTTATATTGATTTTGGTTTCTTACTAACATTGATTTTGATCTTGTTCATATTTAATTGATTATCTATATTTCTTTAGTTTCGTCATTTTCATACTCTCTACTTGCTACTTGCCTGCTCTTTATCTCTTCTCCCCCTTTTTTTTTTATTCTTATAAAGGGAAGAGAATGTAATGAATTTGAAATCATCTATTGCAATCTTGCAATTTGGTAGGGCAAATTTAAATTTTTTATTAAGATTTTTTTTAATTTTTTTAAGGGGAACTATTGAATTATTTTAATTAATTATTTTTATTTCAAATTCAATTTGATTGTTAGAATAAAAAAGGAGGAAAATAATAACCTAGGCTTAAGTCAATCTTTATTTTGATCTTGACAAACAAATAGAAGTGTTCTAATAACTTCATTGAGTATCTATGTAATAGGTAAATGACTTAGAATATGCTAAAGTCAAAAATAATTGAAGAATAATTAAGTTATATAAAAGACATAAAAGTCATGACCGCGAAAGGATAGTGGCAATCGTAGCACAGGCTCAAGGAAAACTAAAATATGGTAAGATTCATGGTGGGAGTTATGAGTGTCATATTAAACATGATGATGACCTTGTGATTGCACCAAATACTTGTCCCTGCAACCATGCTAGAGCCAAAAGCTAAAAACACACAATAGAGATCACAGTGACACTTGTGCTAGAAAATTAAACTCGATGAAATATCTAGACCAAAACAAGGATGTGGCTCTTGCGACTTAGCTAAAGGCTAAAAGCCTGATGACACAAAAGCAATCGCGATAAAGATTGCAACCTATTACATCCTGCAGATTTTGCTACTTAATTTGTGGGATGCATTGCCATCAAGGTAGCTTACAAGTTAGACTCTTGTAGAATATTCTAGAAGCTTATAGAGAATGCTAGAAAATTATGGAAGCTTGGAGGGGTTCCCACCATCTGAACTAATTAGGAAGACTCTAGGCATGTTGACCCTCATCTTAGATGGAAGATTCTAGAGTTGGCTAGAATGGACCAATCTTTTCTACACTTATGGAAGAACCTGGAAGATTAATCTCCACCATAAGATCATGGAGAATTCTAGAGACTCAATCTCCACCATATGTTAAGAAGGTGGAACTAGTATAAATAGAATAGTTAGCTACTTTATACATACACACTAGAAATTGTATACTTGGCTTTGTACTCTCATTCTCTCAAACTCTTATGAACTCTCTAAATAGTAATATACTTAGCATTTTGTGGACACATAATTTTGGCCTTAAACTAGTATGATCCCAATTAAAGAATGCTAAGCTAAGTTTGGTCCAATTTTAAAAGCTTAAACCCAGTTTATAGCTTTGAATTAGGTCGGTCTAGTTTTAAAAGGCCTAAAGTAAGTTGGTTTAAATTTTTAAAGCCCTAAACCTAGTCCAATTTAATATTAAAAGACCAAAATAGGTTCGATTCAATTTTAAAATGCAAAACTAATTTGAACCGGACCCTAAATATAAAATTGTGATGAATTGGCTCAGCCAATTTGCCATGGGGGCCTCCATGGTGAATTGGCATTGCCTAATTTGCCATGGTCTTTTAATCCGTGTATAATTTGGTTTACTAAGTAATTTTAGACTTCCTAATTAAGATTGGTCTTCGATTAGCCATGCAATAATGTATTAGGGTTTGGGCTTTAAACCCTTTTTGCTTATAAATACAGAGGTTAAGCAACAACATGGATTAACAATGATCAGTTAAAAAGAAACAAAACATATACATAGAAATCCAAGAGGCAGGAACTAAAAGACTATCTTGATTGCATTGAACCTCCAACCAAAACCTTAGTGGATTCAGGCAGTAAGCTGGGTCATCTCCTTTAATTTTGTAGAGCCAACAAATGAAGGTGCATTTTCATATTTAATTCATTTAAGCTTAACAGAGGTTATCTTTAATCATTGTCTTTAACGTTTACTGCTTTCATTGTTTCATCCAGTAGCTATTTTACTTTCGAATATCATCACGTAGTAAGTTAGTTTAGCTTGCAATAATTAAGTAAACCCTTTAAATCATCATCATCTTTGCACAATAACCTATTAGGACATCCAGTAGCCTAACCATTAATAGTATTAATTTCAATATAAAGAGAACCTTGGGGACAGTTCATTCAAAACCCTAATAATATGACTTAATTTGATTCAAAACCCTAATCCATTAGGTTTAGTTTTAAATTACATGTTCTAACCCTGAATTTTTATGTTTTGATCCAAGAGCTCTAGTTTATTTTACAAAACCCTAATTTAATCCTTAGAACCCTAGTTTGCATGTTTTTAAAACCAAAACCCTACTTTGATCCCAAACCCTAATTTGTATTTAAAAACCCTAATTTTATTTCAAAACACTAATTTGCATATTTAAACATTAATTTAGAATTAAAACCTAATCCCATAACTAAGCCCTATTTCCATAATAAAACTTATTTTGTAAATCGTTTACCTTTTGAGGGCACTGTCCCCTTGAGCCTCGCCACCTAACCGGCTAGCGGGACCACCGTAGGCTCGACTCACATTGTCACGCCCTATATTTCCTTAATGGGTTAATATTAAGATATGTTTGTTTATTTTCTTTTTAATTATTCAATTATTTTCATATGTGTTGCATTATTTTTCCTTGCTTTATTCCTTTATTGAGATTTATATGTATTTTTAAAGGGGATTATAAAAGGCATATTTTCATCTAGTGTGGGTGCGTTGTATATTTAATTTGTTTCTTTTATCTTATTTGTATTTAGGAATTAATGTAAGGTATATATTTCCACCAATTGGTGGGTGTCCTTTTTTTATTTACTTGTACTTTGGACATTAGATATTGTAAGGGTATATTTCTATCCTAGGATGGGTGCCCATTCTGTTTGATTTGTTTTAATAATATGATGAATGTTTATTTTACTTTATAATTTCATGTCATATAGATGCTGTCATGATATTTAAGAATTCTATAATATTTAGACTTTAAAAGGAGGCCGATTCCAATGAATCGAGCGTTATGGGGGTGCTGGGTCATTCTCACATTTCCCATGCATACCCAACTTTTTGAACCCAAATAGGGGATTGGTGATTTTTTAGAAATTGAGTCATCCATCCCTTTCTTTTTTTTTTCAGCCCACCTGGGTGGCAACTCCATTTTCTTTTGGTTTAGGCCCATGTTCTCTAAGGCCATGAGCCTAACAGTGCCAAAGTCGCAAGAACTATTCCACCGAAAGAGAGGGCAAAAATCCCCTCTCACACATTTTCCAAGTTTACTTTTGCCTTCTCACTCTCAAGCTATCTCTTACTTAGAGATAATATTGCTAAGTGTCATGTGAATTAGCTAGTGAAAAGTTTAACTCTGTGACAAACCGCCATGAATATCACGATTGTAAATTTAGGATGGCGACTACAATATTCATATAGATGTTGGAGTGTTTCAATGGATACTTGAAGAACCAATGAGATTCTGCTATGTGTAGGAGAGTAATAAAGAAGAAAGGATCATTTGCAAGACCTTTTTCTTTGTATATATATACTTGTTGCATCCATGCATTCATGCATATCTTGCATAACACTTCATGCATCTTTTGGCTTATAATCGTGGAAGAAAGTAGTGTACAAGGCGTCCATGACAAATTAGTTGATAGCCTAACTACTAATGAAACTTCCAATAGCTTTCAATCCAAGACCATGGGCAAAGAAAGAACCAAAGACTTAGTGAAAGAGGCAATGGATATAGAGATAGCAAAGTTGAAGATCTAGATAGCCACCATGATATGGATGATGGGAAATTGGGAAGCCTAAAATGAAGCATTAACTAGTAATACTAAGAGGAGGGATAATGTAATATCCCAAAGTATACCCTAAAATTTTTGGAATGATTATTATTGAAATTGGATTAAATAATATAAAGTATATTTATGTTTAAGTGGTAAGAGAGGAAAAGAGAAGTGTGTATATGTTGTATATATAGAGATATATACAACATATACAAGTCAACTAATTAGTTGGTCAAACGAGATATTAAATTATATTTGGATTAATTGAAATTGAATTATTAAGTGGATGATGATATTTATGATTATTTTATTATTATAATTGCTTGGTGGATATTAAAAGAGAGATTGTGTGGTTTAAGAGGTTATGAATGGGTTGACTTTCATTTTCATCTTCTTCTTTCTTCTCTTTGGTCGGCCATCACCATAGCTAGAAGGAAAGGGAGTTTTGTTGTTCTTTAACTCAAGATTTGAAGGTGTTTCAAGTGATCAAGTTGGAATTCTAAGGGTTTTCATCACTTTTGGTAAGTTTTTCAACTTGTTTCCTTGGTTTTCTTTTGAGTTTGTTTGATATGTGTATGGTTAATTTTGATGTGTTTGAGATTGTGTTGTCTATTTGACTTTGATTTTGGGGTTGGTTTGGAGGAAAGGTTAAGTTTGGTGAAGGAAAGCAAGTATTGTGGATTGTGTATGTGTTGAGTTGTGAATTGTGTTTTGATGTGTATTGAGTTGTTTTGGTATTTATTCAAGTTTAGTATGGTTTATTGATGGTTTTTGGTAAGATTGTTTGGAATGGAAAAGGGTAAAGTATGTTGTTTGTTGGATGTAGTGTTGTTGGTGTCGGAATTAGGATTTTTGGCCTGACACGCCCTTGAACATGGCCAAGTCTTTGGGTGTGTCAATGGTTCTATTTTCTAGATGGGTGACACGCCCAGTGACACGCCTATGTCACTGAATGGGTCATAGCTACTATGATGTTGGTAGATTGACACGACCAGTGACACGCCCATGTCACTGAGCGTGTCATAGCCATTGTGTTGAGAGAGGATTGACACGACCAGTGACACGTCTATGTCACTGAGCGTGTCAAAGCTTCTGTGTTGTGGGTTTAGAGCATGATCAGGGGCACGCCCGTGTTGTTGAGCGTGTCATGTGTAGAGTTTGCCCTAGTTGGTTCTTATCCTTATTATCTTATATGTATCACTAAGTGAGTGTATATCATCACCTTTAGATTAGGTTTTGAAGAGATTAAGTTGCCCTAATCTAAGTGTTGAAGGATTCTTGGAAGAGGAAGTGGTTAGATTAGTGTAAGTTGCTCTTGAGGTAAGTACAAACCCTACATGATTGCATACATTTACATGACTTTGGGACTTAACACATTTGGTTGTAAATGTGTTAAGTAATCTAGTACATTGTTGATACATTTGATTAATGCTATGATTTGCATAATGTGAAAGATATAATGATCATTTAAATTGTATGTATAATGAAATTGGTTATGTATACCCTAATGATGAGATGTGAAGCCATTGCTGTTGGCTATATTGATGCAAATGAAATAATTGGGGCATAGTTGCCTAGATGAGTATAAGAAAATGAGAATGGAATTGATAATGAAATAATAACAGAATTGTGTGCCTAATATGTTATTCAATTTTCAGAGTTTTGCTGTTGGTGGCATGCCTAAAAGTAACAATCCCTTGAAGCTGGGTTGGGCTTGGTCCTTGAAGCCAAGTTGGGTTGATGCTTAGCTCCCTTTGAAGCTTGGTTGGGCCTAGTCCTTGAAGCTTAGTTAGGATGTTACATATGAGATGTTTCTCATTGTGATAATGATTCGCCTATGGGCTTGATAAATGTGATTATTGGACCAAAGCAGTGACTCTGGAAGTTGAATGGCATATTAGTTTCTTTTGGGCCTATGCTTGTATTTGCTTTAAATGTGAATCATGAATGATGAAACAATTGAATAATATTATGGAATGTAATGTTTTGAAATATGATATCCTTGTGTATTGTTTATAATTCTTAAAAGTTTGACTTTGGCATTACATTTGAAACATATTGTTATTATGGTTTATACCACTAAGCCGTAGGCTTAGCGAGATTGCGGTTCATCGCGCAGGTGACAGGGTAGATCTGGTTGAACCGGAGAGTTTAGCTAGACCGAGTCGAGTCTAGGCTTGAGATTCCTTATGAAGGGTTGATTGTTGGACTTCAAGATTAGAGACAAACTGCCAAGCATGTATAAACTCTATATTTTTGCAAATATTGAATTTGATGTATACATATGTATATTCCGCTGCTTAATAAATAAATATTTTATTAGTTATGTTCTATAATATAAGTTAACTGTTTTAAGTTTTCTCATAAGAAATGCTTGTTTAAAATGAATTGTGACACCTTTATATCCTCTATACTTATATCACATGTTGTGTGGGTGTATGCAGTGTACATATATGGGGTATAGGGGTGTTACAGATAAGGAACTCATTATGGATAAGAAAGGAGGGGAAGAAGAGGAGATGTATGATGATGTTCAGGAGGTATATGATAGGACTGGTAAAACCACACAAGAGACTAAGGATTTGAGAATTGAAGCAGTAGATCTTGAGAATGTGTTGGAAAAATAAAGAGAGAGTATGGAGAAGAGTTTTAAGAAGAGGTACTTGCAATTGTCTAACGTAAACAACGACAAGTTAAGCCTTCTAGCAAGTACCTTTAGAAGGTCCTAACCTTAGAACGCCTTATGGCTAAGGACCAAGGATTTTTAGGCATCTCCCACCAAGCTACTTTAGTTTATAAAAAGGGAAAAGCAAGATAAAAAGTTAGAACCCAAGCCCGATTACTAATAAAATAAAACTCAAGCTCATTTGAATGGATCCTGACCTTACAGGCGTCATGTTATTGGCCCATGATAGACGCATTCCATCTATGATAGACACATTCCATCTCTATAGCTAAGCAAATTCTTTATCCTTATCATCAAGAGGGGTGGACCTAGGAACTAGACCCCTCTTGTAGGCCTAAAACTGTAATAAGAAGAGAAAGTCAAGTACTCATTAAAAGAATTTGAAAGGATGAAAGGTTTAAGAGATTGAATTTACCTCAATAGTCATGGGCAAACCATGTTGAGTCTTGGCCCTTTTGTGACTCCGGTCCAAGCCTACATAAAGCATACCTAGGGCTGGAGAACCCCAATTGAAAGTGGAGATAGCATTTATGTCCCTCAACATCAATAAGAAGGAAGAGTCTATGGAATTCTTTGAGATGCGAATATGGTACAACCGAGGATAACCAACAAGAAGCCTCGAGTCATCTGGTCAATCACCACAGGAGTCAATAGATCCTGAGGAGGATTCTGGGTTTAATGCTCAGCTATACTAGTATATAAGATACCAATGTTCCCCTTCATTTTGGGAAAGAATCCTAGTAAGGATACTACATAGGCCCTTTAATAGGCCAGATAGAACAAGCAATCATCAAAAGGGTTACAAGCACCATGATAATAGATCTTAATAATTATAGTAAAGTCTAAAGGAGTAAGGGTCTCCTTGTCGTAGGGTAGATGGAATGTATGTGGTATCAAGCTATCTCTCTTATAAAGCCCTATAAGCGTATAAATTACCTCTCCATTGAGTAACTAAAAGAGCCTTAAGGAAGCGACAAAAGATAGTTGACTTGACCCAAGCCTTTACTTGATTCAATAAATCAACAAAGAAGCTTCGAGCCTTGGAAATCCCACCCCCTTTCTTAGTCTCAGCAAGTGATAAAGAGATTTGTCGAAAACAACAAAGGAAATAGGAAGAAAATGGGCAAAGTTGTAAAAATTGCAGAAGTTGGTGGCTGTTTTGGATAGAACATCTGTACGGATATTAGGGGTATTGCATGGATGTCCCCAGAACTGCCACATGTATATATCAAACATCTATAAGATAGTACCAATGCAGAGAATAAAAATCATATGCTAATAATGGAAATTCAATTTTTCTCGACATTGTTTATGTTATCTAGCTTGAAGATGGTTCATTACAGTTTACTGATACAGTTGTATTTTGACTAATATTTTAGATAATTCTAAACTTATTTTTAATTGTTTTCAATTGACTTTGATGAATTTTCTTTGTTGGAGTTAGAACTTATCCTATTTTAGCTTGGAAATGTGAAAATACAAGTTTTTAATTAAAAGTTGAGGAGAATTGAAGAAAAAGATGCAAAAGGCAAAAGAAAAGTCAAGACCCAGATGCCCATGGACTTCAATTGGAACTTGCCTAAGAAGATCCATAAGCAAATTTAATCCCATGATTGTGGCTTTTCATTGCCACACATATGGGAACCAAACAACTACTATCCGGGCATATTATGTGATTTCTAGGCTTGGACAAATTTGACCTTTGAAGTTTTACTTGAGATTTTAATGATCTTAGATTTTCAAAATAAGAAAGTGTTATTCATGAAGTTTTTAGAAGACATCTCAAGCATTTTATAATGGTCTTATTTGTACAAATATAAGTTTGTTTACATCTTAAAACAACTATGCAAAGTCAAAACTACAAATCCAGATCAGAATAGGATTTCTATCCAAAGTAGCTTACATTAAAAGGCCATAACTCAAATTTCTGAAGCCCAAATTGAGTGATGCAAAAGTCTAAATTCATCTAAACTTTGAGAGGTACAATTCTTGTGAAGATTACATGCCCAAATTCATAATTTATCATATATAAAAATAACTTCAAATTTCTATACAAATTTTGCATTATTTAGCTTCCTTATTTTGTTAGGATTTGTTTTCCTTCAATCAAAATTCAACTTCTTTTTCAATAGGGACTCTTCTAAACCTATATTAATATTTTCCTACTTGCAAAGGAAGTTTCTTATGCCTCTAGAAGTATCCTAAATCTTCCTCACAACTGATATATTAGATTTTATAGAGATTAAAAATTTCAGATTTTAGGTTAAAGTTAACTTTGAAGAGAAGAGAGAATTTTATGTAAGATCAATTCAAGTCCAAGAGGATCCCTTCTTTCCAAATTTTGATCTTTCTAGTTTGTTTTATTTTTTCTTTTAATTTCAAATTTAATTATGTCTTCTATCTTCTACTCTTTCTTTTTAATTTTTTTATTTCAATTATGAGTAACTAAAAACCCTATTAGGGTTAAACTTTTCCTATTTAATTTTTCTATAGAGTAATTATTTTTAATTTTATTCAATTAAAGTTTTCTCTTGATTATTATGTTGTCTTTGATCTCATTGTAGTAATTGTGATCACCCCAAAGTCGTTTCACATGGAATGTGTTTATTTGTAATAATTTGATTAAAATAAAACATTAAGGTTTGAATGTATGTTATTGAAATGGTGAAAAAGTAATTAAAAGTAAAAGTAAAACAAGTAACGGTTATACAAGATTAATTCAAGTTTTAGCAATTATCAATTTATTAGTTCTCACATCCATGAATTAACAAAAAATAATTATCTTAACTAGAAAATTAAGTGCACCCTAGAACTTATATTTCTAATTCATTCTTAGGGTAGTTGATTGCATAGTTTCAATATCAAAATTCACCTCTCGATCCATCATTCAATATTAAGAGATCAATAGGTGGCCAATCTATCAACCTAATATATAATCCAATGCAAACCACTAAAAATAAGGTATATTAATAGAAATATCGAATCAAGTCATTCAATCAAATCTGCTATAAACCCTAGGCATGAGTAATTTAGCTCATCATCATCAAATCAAAACATATACTCATCTCAATAAAAATTAAATCACAATTATTCATTGAAATATTAATATCATAACAAAATAATAATAATCTAGAAATAAATTAAATGAGGAAATATAAAAAACCCCTTGAAGATGTCAAGAGTTGAAACTTCTTGTTCTTCCTCCTAGCTCAACTTGGATGTGATGAAGAACTCTCAAGCCCTCTTTAACCCTTCCATTAATGGTTCTACCCTTGAAAGATGAAGTGAAAACTTTTTTATGCCTCCAACCTTTCAATCAAAGCTTTCTCTAAACTTAACCTTCTCAAATTAGCTTGTTCACCTAAAGCTATCCCAAAAATGTTAAAGTCTTGTCTCCTAAGAAAATGAATATGGAAGGAAGATGGAGATATGTAGATGGTGATGAAAATAGTGTCTTCAAAACAAAGAACCAGCTGAAGGAATTGGAGAATGGAGGATGGATCCTTGGCTCTCTCCAATGTGCCTTTATATCCCCCTTCCCATTATTTTTTATTCCAATCATTTTAGACAAAGAGAATTTTCTTTCTTAACTCCATACTTTTCGACTTCCCTTTGTCCCCTCTTTTCCCATTCTTAAATCTTTCTTCCCATAAAATAGCTCACCTTTAAAAATAATATTCTTGTATTCTCCAATGTTGTCTCCCACTAATCGTACTAATAATTCAAAGGATCACATGTGATATGGCCAAGTAAGATTGGACTTGGCCGTGTCTATCAATTTTACCTTGGACACGGCCAAGTCACTTGCCTGTGTCCTTCACTACCTTTCAATATATGTTTCTCGTGGGGAGTGACATAGCCAGTGACATGGTCATGTTACCTGGCCATGTCTTCTTTTGCCTCTCTGGATATTTTGCTCTCTTCAAATGTGACACGGCCAAGTCAGTGGGTGTGTCATGTGACACGGGCAATGACTTAGCTGTGTCTCTTGCATGTGTCTGCCTCTGCCTTTTTTTTTCCTTTCTTATCAAAGTGACAGGGCTAAGACATGATTGTCCTGGCCATGTCAGGTGACATGGCCGTATCATCTGGGTGTGTCTGCCTTTGCCTTTCTTTTCTCATGATGGACACATTGATGAGTGACATGGCCAAGTTAGTGGGTGGCTTGGCTGTGTTAATGCCTTTTCCTCCAAATAGGATCCAAAAAGTCAATTAAAGCTTCATTTTGCACATCAACCTAAATCATAACACTTCAAGCAAACTTAAACACAAATCTAAAGAAAAATTAATCAGAAGCCAATAAAATTACCCTAAAAGCACACACATAAATGATCATAATAAACACTTAAGAGGATGATATAAAAATTACTCACAAATGTTAATGAATTTGGTTTAATTGCTTGTGATTACGAGAGTAGACATAAGGCTAAGTTCAATTAGGATTAATACTTGAGAGAGTATGTCTTAATTTAGGAGAACCCAACCAATAATCAAGAGTAGATTAAGATTGAATCAATACTTTAGGAAATATAAAGTTTATCAATAAGAATAGGCTTAACTCAAATGCCAAAAATATTATATTTAACTTCCAATTTAGTTTCGCTTTAATCTTAGTTTATTTAATTCTCACTAATTTATCATCCAAATAATAAATAGTTTATTTGTTTAATACTTAGGATACTCTTCCTCAGGGGAATGACACTCTACTCACTCTATATTATTTGATTATGACCTGTGTACTGCAGATAGCTAAGCTAGATCCTAACAAGTTTGGCATCATTGTCAGGGAAGGCAATAATTCTAATATTAATAATATTAAACTATTATTTCTTTGGATATTTTATTTTTATTTTATTCTAATTTTCTTTTCTTTTCATTGTAAGTTTTAGGGTTAGAGGCATAAAAATCCTGGCAAACAACTTGTGCCCTATAATCTTGAAATTGAAAATTTTTTTAGAAAGTGAAATAAGGAAAAAAGTGAGAGACAAAAAGGAGAAGGAAGTTCAACAGGTATTTTAATAGAAAAAGAAGAACAAGATAAGTTTTCATATGAAGAAGAAGAAGAAATAATGGGACACCCACAACTTAGAACTCTCATGGACTATGCCTTACTTGCTGCTAAAATCGGACCAAGCATTGCGAGACCAATAATTCAAGCCAACAACTTTAAACTCGAGCCTTCACTCATCAATTTAGTCTAACAATCAACTTTTCATAGCTTGGATCATGAAGATGCCTACACTCACATTGTCACCTTCTTGGAGTTGTGTGATACATTCAGAATTAATGTTGTTTCTGATGACGCCAATCGTCTTAGGCTTTTCCCTGTTTATTGAAAGATAAAGCTAAAAGATGGCTCCTCTCTAATGCGTCGGGTACATTCAAAACTTTAGATCAACTAGCCTCAACTTTCTTGGCTAAGTACTTTGCACATTCCAAAATTGCTAAGCTAAGGAACGACATCACCAGCTTCGTATAATATGATGGAGAAACTCTATATAAAGCATGGAGGTGGTTCAAGGATTGGCTCTTAATTCAAACTTTCTAAAATGGTTTAACACCTTCTATTAAGAGTACAATTGATACAACAACTGGTGGTGGTATAATGAACAAGGTTTCTACCGATGCCCTTGATCTGATTGAAGAGATTATGACAAACAATTACTATTGGTCATCTAAGAGAAGCAATCCCAAAAGAGTAGCTGGCCTACATAAAAAATATATCCTTACTTTCAGCTAAGGTAGATGCTATTGTCAAGAAATTGGAACATGTCAACTTCACTTCTTCTATTTGTGAAAAGCTATGGAGGAAATCATCAAACTACATATTGTTGAAGGCATGGACACATACAGTTTATGGGCAACCAAGGTGGACCACAAAATTTTCCCTATGGTAATACTTATAATTCAAATTGAAGAAATCACCCAAACTTATCATGGGAAATCAATATAATCAAAAGGTGCTCTATCAACATCCATTCTTGAGAAGCAAAAATAAAAGCCAATCTCATCAGCATAAAAATAAGCTATCTTATGAATTGGCTTTGGAAAAATTTATTGGGTTCACATCAGAGAGGTTTGACAAACTTGAAAAACAATATGACATACTTAAGGTAAGAGTAGAGCAAATTCTAATTCAAAATAAGAACCTGGAAATTCAAGTTGGTCAAATAGCAAGTTTCCTTATCACTCGCCCTCAAGAGGCACTTCCGAGCCAAACATAAATTAATCCAAGAGAATATTGTAATGCTATTTTCAGTATGCATCTTGAAGACTCTATAGAAATTCCCAATCTTACAAATTTCTTCTTCTAAACATGGTCTAGTTGAAAAAGAAGCTGAAAAAGAGGAGGCACTGATTAAGAAAGAAATAAAACCTTCTGTACCACTTATTCCATTCCCTCAAAGATTAAAAAACAACGTGGAAGAAGCTACAACAATTTCACTTACTGAAGAGTACAACTCTTTATTTTTATAACACACTTCCTTCTAAATTTATAGATCAATGGAGTATTGCAACCCCTTGTAAAATTCATAGATTTAATTTCCTAAATGCATTATGTGCTTTGGGTGCTAGTAATAATCTAATGCCTTTATCTATTTATATGAAATTAAAACTTGCAGAGATGACACCTACCAATATAAAGTTGTAGCTTACAGATGGCTTAGTTAAATACCTAGAAGGACATGTAGAAAATGTGCTTTTAAAAGTGGAACAATTCTACATCCTTATAGATTTCATGGTTGTGAATTTGAATGAAGATATAAATATTCCATTGATCCTTGGAAGATCCTTTCTAGCTACTATTAGAGCTGTAATTGATATGAAAAATGCAAGCTAACCTTAGAAATTGGGGATGAGCAAGTGGAGTTTAACATGACTAAATCTCCAAAGGATCCTACTTCATCTAAAATTCTATAAGAAAATTTCAACAAGAAGGATCCACTTAAGGTTTGCCACATTCCAAACTCCGAATTGAAGGAAGCTTCAAAATAACAAGCTCACAAGCACCAATTGAAGGGTATAAATAACTTGGGAAGCAAAATTCCAAATCAACCATAGCAAGCAACATATTGGGAAAGAAGTAATCATTGATCTTCTACCTTGAGGACTAGAAATTACAGTCAAGCTAAAGACTATAAATTAGCGCTTATTAGGAGACAACTCAATTTTTTGTTCTAATTTTATTTATGTTTATGTTTTTTATTTTTATTTTAGTTCAAACTTTAATTAATAAAGAGATCTTGGTTGAAGAGATTCTTCTTGCAAAGGGACAAAATCAAGAATAAACATGCACAACCCCTCTACCACCCAATATCTAAATCACTGAGGGCAGTGGAAAGCTCAAGTTAGAATAGTTTAGCCCTAAAAATTTAGTAAAGTATTCTATTTTTTTAAACTTATTTAATTTTTCATAAATTTTGGGATATAGGTTACCTGTTAAAAAATTTTTATGGCATGGTAGGAAAAATTTTTAAATTTTTTTTGCTTGAAATCTTGCTCTCGAATGATTGAGTTCATAACATGCCAATATTTGTTTGCGATTCAATGATGCTAATTATGTTAATATACTTAAATTTATCTCTTAAAATTTTAAATTTTGAGATGAAGATTTTGTGAAGTGATGTATTTTATAGATTTCAAACTAAATGAATTCTTGATTTTAGTTGAAAGTAATCAATTTATGTATGTTTACTTAGAGAGGCTCTTACTCTTTTGTCCTTTATTTTTTATTATCTTATTCCCAAGCCTAGAACATGTTTAAAAGAAATCTTGAAGTGAAATTGAATCTGCTAAGTAGGGAAAAAATCATTTAAGAATTGTTTGTTTAGCCAAACTCTTATATCTATCTTATTTAAACATTTCCTCTAGTTGTCCTCTTTGAGCCAAATATTATACTTTTGAGCTTTCGGTTCTTTTTCATTTCATATAGTAGTACTAATAACTATCCTTTTGAGGTTGATTATCTATTGACATATTTTTTTACTATAAATTTATTTATGCTCAATTGAATTTAGAGAGTAAATTAAGTATATCATAGCTCCTACAAATAAGTCTCCTAATCACAGTTCAAGTTTGGGAGGAAATAAAAGAAGACAAAAAAAAGGGAAAAATAAATCAACCCCTTTAAGTAAGTACATCAAAGTAAAAGAGGATAAACTACGTTAAGAGAAGAAGGAGCCAAGAAAAGGACTTCCAACTACAACATGAAGAAAGAGTTGCATCCAAAGGTACCTTACAGTTGGAAGGTATTCGAAAGATGAAAAATTAAGCTTCATTTTAGCTTAAACCTTTAAACCACATTACAAGCTTAAAAAGATTTTTTGATTTTTCTTGAGTTAATGAGGCCTATTAGTGGAAAAATTTGTTTAAACATGTATATAAGAATAGGTAAGTTCCTTTGAACTCTATTAAATCTTTAATGAATGCAAGGGGTATGTGCCTATCTGAAGTGCAACAATTGGTTGCAATTGGCTAAATTCTTGAATGAAAGAGGGGAGAATGAAGTAAGTACAACGATGGAACTTGGTTTAGTTTTGAATTTTAAAATTTTACTTGTTTAGATTTTTGTATATCAAAATCCTGAGAATATTTAACATATAATGAATGAGATTATTCATGTTGCTTGAGGACAAGCAATGATTTAAGTTTAGAAGAGTTGATAGAGTTGTATTTGGACTAATATTTTAAATAATTCTAATCCTATTTTTAATTATTTTCAATTGAATTTCATGAATTTTCTTTGTTGGAGTTAAAATCCTATTTAGCTTGAAAATGTCAAAAATACAGGTTTTTGATTAAGAATTGAGGAAAATTGAGGAAAAAGATGCAAAAGAAAAAAGAAAGTTAAGACCCACGCATGTGGCACTTAATGCCAATGAAGATCCAAAAGAAAATTTAATCCCACGGTCATGGCTTTCCATTGCCACACCTATGGGAACCAAACAACTACTGTCCGAGTATATTATGTGATTTCCAGACTTTGACATATTTGACCTTTGAAGTTTTACTTGAGATTTTGATGATCTTAGAGTTTCAGAATGAGAAAGTATTGTTTATGAAGTTTTTAGAAGACATCTTAAGATTTTAAGAATGGTCTTATTTATACAAATTGGAGTTTGGTGAAGGCTCCAAACAATTGTGCAAAATCAAAACTGCAAATCCATATCAGAATAGGATTTCTATCCAGACCAGTTTACTTCAAAATGTCATAACTTGAGTTTCTAAAGTCTAAATTGAGTGATTCAAAAGCCTAAATTCATCTAAACTTCCAGAGATGCAATTCTTTTAAAGAGCTCAATCCCAAATTTGGACTTTATCATATATAAAAATGGTTTCAAAATTTCTACATGAATTTTGCATTATTCATCTTCCTTATTTTGTTAGGATTTGTTTTCATTCAATCAAAATTTGACTTCTTTTTTAATATGGACTTTTCTAAACCTATCATAATATTTTTTTTCTTGTAAAAGAAGTTCCCTAAGCCCCTATATATACACTAAATCTTTCTCACAACTAATATATTAGATTTTATAGAGATTAAAAATTCTATATTTTAGGTTAGAGTTAACTTGAGGAGAAGAGAGAACTTTGTGCAAGATCAATTCAAGTTCAAGAGGCTCTCTTCTTTCTAAAGTTTGATCATAATAATTTTTTTTCTTTTATTTTCATTTAATTTCAATTTTAATTATATCTTCTATCTTCTGCTCTTTCTTTTTTAGTTTTTATTTCAATTATGAGTAACTAAAAACCCTATTAGGGTTAAACTTTTCCTATTTGATTTTCCTATGGAGTAATTATTTTTAATTTGATTCAATTAAAGTTTGCTCTTGATTATTTTGTTATCTTTGATCTTAATGCTTTGATTATCTAGCTAATAATTGATTTATCTAAGGTATTGTGTGTTGGAGCAAGAGTGGAAGCATAATATTAGTTCAAGAAAGTAACAATCTTAGGTTTAAGTTTACACGTAGAGATGCGATGTGGCTGTCAAAAATAATGTATATGAGCAGACACATGGCCATGCAGATGGTCATGCATGTGGCTGCCAGAGTTTTTTCAGTGTAGAGTTTTGAAAGGCATAAAGGCGCATGAGCAAATATATGGCTATGAACATGGACGAATTTACAGCAAATAGTTGGGATTTTTAGTTTCCTTAATTCATTAGGACTTCTTTTTATTTATTTTGTTTAGGGCTTCTTTTATTTATTTTTCTATTTTGCTTAGGAATTTTTTTATTTAGAGTTCTAAATAAAATAAAAAGTTTACTTATTTTAACCTAGAGAAAGTAGGAAATAAAGGGATTTAAAAAGAAGAAAAGATGTTTTGAAGGGGATTTTTTTATGCAAATTTTGAACCAAATCAGATTTGTTCTTCATGCAAAATTAGTAGAGTTCTTCTTCTTCATTCTCCTTGAAGACAAAATCTCCATTGGAGAAGGGGTTCAAGCTCAAGCCAAAGACAACTATCAAGAATTTACTTATTCTTATCATGTTTACTTTCAATTTTAGTTTTAGTTTCTTAGATTTAATTATGGAGTAATTTCTTTTTGTTAGGGAAAACATAAACCCTAAGCTTTGAATGGATATTGATTTGGGTAAATTAAATTTGAGTTGATTTATACAAATTTCTTGTTCCTAATGCTTGTATTCAATGTTTTAATGATTGAATTCCTTGATGATATATCAAATAGAGAAGTCAGAGTTTTTATTCAATAGGGTTTGAATGCTTGATTTATATAGGTGATTTTGTATAACAGGTTTAATTGAGGATTTGTTCGAATAGATAATCTGATATTAGCCTGTGACACTATTCATTTTCCTGAATAAGGTCAAATAACTGAGTTTTATCATATGCAAATTAATATTAAAGTGTCTGAATAAGAGTTTGCTATTAATTTGAAAAGTTATGTCCTTGAATAAGGTTAGCTAGGCTTAAAGATAACCCGCCAATCATAACTCAATTTCTCTTAATCAATTTTGATATATATGCAAGTTTAGGGAGATTGTAGACTCTAATATATTTTATTGATTGATTTATTCTTAATTCACCAAGATATTTAATTTCCAACAATGTAGTTTAATTTTAGATTTTTCCTCAATTATTATTTATTATAATATTATTTCTCAAATAATAGTCAACACAATATAACAATTGGCTTTTAAACTTTGGTATTCGTGGGACGATATTTGGATTTACAAATCTATATTACTGATATGACTAGTGCACTTGCTAGAGTTAACTAGGACGCATCACGCCATGAGTAAAGGGCCATAGCGAATTGGCTTGGCTCATAGCAAATTGGCCAAGCCAATTCACTATGAGTGTAAGGCCAGCTTAACAATCCTATCCTAATCCCACTAAAATTATATTAATTCGTATAAGCAGAAGGCAACATGGACTTCTTAACTGAGATTAAACCCTAATATTGCCTATAAAAAGAGATTAACAATTAGCAATTAGGGGAGACCAAAATTAGCAAAGAAAAAGCACAGAAATAGAACAACTATCAATGGAAAGCAATTAAACTTAGAAAGAGATAGAAAGCAATTAAGCAAGGAAAGAAAGTTGCTAAAACAGCAACAATCTTCGGATTGTTTCATTTAGCTAAGACCTTAGTTGATCCAACAAGCCATGGCACCAACAAAAAAGCATTTTGTAAAGTAGTTGCAATGCTTGGGGGCAAGGTTTAGTTCAACCAAATAGTTTTGGTGTAGCTAACAACGTATGTATGACTTTTACTAATCAATTCCATTTAATTTTGTTAATTACCCTCATTTCATTCAATTCACTATATTGTCAAGTTGTGGGTTTGATTTTACAAATACCATTCCATAACCCATATATTTAATATTAAGACCAACTAAAACCCTAGTTGCATGTTTTAACCTTAGCTTTGTAAATCTAAAATCCTAATTGTACAATAAGACTCTAACTTGATAATCAAAACCTTAGTTTAGGTTAAAAACCCTAACTTTGCAAGTAAAACCCTAATTTGATAATTAAAACCTTAAATTATGATTTAAAGACCCTTATTTATATTCTGGAGTAGTAACTCATTCAACGAGTATGGTAAATTATTTATCTATCGGGGGCGCTACCCCCATTACCCTGCAAGGGGTACTATAACACCCTTATATCCTAAATAAGCATCATACATATATTCCCATATACGTATAATACCTATTTAAGATACATAAGTACTACACTAGTTGTATTTAAAACATTCATTTAAATATTAAAAATAGATTATAAATTTATAAGAGAAATTCTCTGGAAAAAATTTTGCCAGAGTTTTATCTGAAATTTCATTATTCCCAAATTCAACAAACTCACAACTTGTAATAAGAATTTATTTCCAAAACAAGTATTCCTCACTTTTCATCATTATTCAATAAAATACCAAGATGTTCAAAAGAAACAACCCATAATGTAAAACATATAAAATCTTTTCCAAAATTTGTTTAATATACACATAATATGTTTAAGATATACAAAACTAAGGTTCTTTGCAGTAGAATTATACATGAATGCATTCCTGGCATTGTTGGTCCTCGAGCAAAACAAAAATTGCAAGCCTAGCTCACACTAGACAACTCTGCTCTGCAGTTCTACCACCTGCGTGATACATTTAACCGTGCTAAGCAATTTGCTTAGTGGTACATATATTAAAAACCATAAACAATTAAATAAAAGTTACTTATCAATAAATAAAGATCACCATATAATACATCACATATACTCTCAAAGATACCCATGGTTTCATAAACCACTCATACACATATACTCATACACACACATACATATGTTGGGCTTGACCAATTACTACACCAAACCAATTTAAGTCATCTCGACACTGGGGCAAGTGTCTCCTCAATCCCCCAAAGGCCACCCCTATAGACACCAAGGCTAGTGCCAAATCATAACCCATAGGCCGTCTCTATTGACACTGAGGGTAGGTGTCACTTAATTCACTTATAGGCCTCCCTTTATCGACACCAGAGACAAAATATCTATTATCGCCTGAAGGCCGTCTCCTCATCTCAAAATAATTCGACACAAATGTGTCTTGGCCGAGGCACAACAAGCATTATGGCATACTGTTGGCAAACGGACTTTATAGTGCCAACTACAATCTTTCATAACCATTTCCGTTTTATACAGTCAAACATACCTCATATTCACATTATGATTTAACATTTGCTTCACAATAATTATGAGTCACATTTATAATGTGACTCGTTCCACACATTATCACTTTTTATAAACTTATCCATTGAGTACATCTTACTACGTGACATTAACATATATTTCACATACCTTATGTATAAACATTAATTCCACATTAAGCAAATGACCAATGTGATACATATCACATAACTATGCCACCTGGCATAAGTCATGTGAATACCTACATTACAAAACAACCATAGACATTATGACAAAAACACATGTTCATCAAGTACTAACTTACTATTATTTATTCAATTCTTATCAAAATCTCATTAATACTCCAATTTCACCATTTACCACTTTGTTTAAACTTTAACCTACTAATCTCATTTTCAACATTTAACCTTAAAATCATTACTTATAAATTAATATCACATTAACATAATTCACCTTCACAATTATGGAAACCCCTTTTAAAAATTACATTTTCACGTAATGTAACCATCAATATATACTTCACCAAAACTTTTCCATATCAGATTTCAAACCTTAAAGTTATTTTATTTACTTTAAAAAACACTAATTCATCTTGTTACAATAATTATACCATCCTCCTTTCAAAACCTTAATTATACATATTATAACCATAAACATCAACTTTCTCAAAATCCACTCATATCACTTTTCCATTCATAAATTCATAACATTTACATTATAATAACCTTAATTCTTCTGATATCATTAATTAAAATCACCCATGTTGAAAACCCTAATTATACATACTCTTTTTCATAACCCTAAACTTACTCAAACTTATCCATATCCACATTCTAGCCAAATAATCATACCATATATATAAGAATAACATTTAATTATTTCATTTCAACAATTATCATCATCCCTTCCAAAACCCTAACTTATACATCTTCACTACATAACTCTCTTTTAACCATTTAAGCTTATCTTCACTAACTAATCATCAAATCATCACTCTTCCATTATATTAACTCAATTATTAACAATTTAAACAATTAAAACACACTTTCTCTCTCTAGATTTCTATACATAAACTTAAAAGCTGAAAAATAAAAGCTTTAAGAGATGTACTTACTTGTTTTTCTTGATTTCTCTTCAAAATTCCTTTGAAACCTTTAATTTTCTTAAGTAATTTGAAGTATAAAGAAGAGAAACCCACTCTCTCTCTACCTCACATTGAAGAATGAAAAGAAGAAGAAGAAGAATAATGATCTTCCCATTCTCATCTCTTAATATACATATAATAATTAAATAACTTTCCACCAATCACATTTCTTCCTTCTTTGACTTTTCTTTCTTCTCTTATTATTATTATTATTATTATTATTATTATTATTATTATTATTATTATTATTTCAACTTTATCATCAACTTTTCCAACACCATTTTATACTTCATTTATATGTATTGTATATTATATGTATATTTATATGTATTATATATTCTTGTCTTAAAGATCTTGAAAGTATTAAGCCCAGTCATCATCATCATCAATGACTACCTTGTCATTATCAAAAATCACTTCATCAACCTTAGCCTTCCTTTTGTACTTTGGCTTCTTGGTGCTAGCAGATGCTTCGGTATTGTTTTCTAAAATTGCAGCCAATTGGTTCTTCATGGTCTCAGCCAGAGTCTCCTTTAGTTCTTCCATTTTAGCATTGAAGGCATCGTCCACCATTCTTTGAATTTGTTCAGGCTCCATTGCTTTTGGTGAGAAAGTAATTGAGTTGCTATTGGATTCTTTGTCTCCAACATAGGATGAATTGTCGTAAGCTTTTGAATTGTTGTATTCCAGGGTTGTGAGCCAGAAAGGATTAATGATATGTGATGCAAATATATGTATGCATGTGTGCACAAATAATAAACAAACAAAGATAAATAGGACGTTTCTTCCAACCTTATAATATTAACACACGAATGACGAGTCTCTTTTTCTAGGTAATATGGTTAACAAAATACCAACATGGGGTATCTTGTTTTTGAATAATTTCCTCGGACGTTTCAACCAATAGTTATATTTTTAAAAATGAAAATCAGTTCATGATAATTTCCATTAATTAGGTTTTAATCCATTCAACCAACTAGAGTAAATTTTATGATATATTGGATCAAAACTAAATTAAGAGGTTTATTATAAATAGATTTCTCACTTGAAAAAGTAACTAATGATTCATGCCAAAAATAAGCCCACAATTAATAATTCTTAGTATAAATTAGGCTCACAATTAATTTTTGGTATTTCGTAATTAACCTAAATAATTTGTAAGCTCTTTGTAAAAAAAAGTTGGATTAAATGCAAAAATAGTTTTGTTTGAAAAACCCATTGTAAAAAAGATTTTTAGGAAAAATGGATTTTTGACTTTGTATTTGAGTCATGAGAAAAGAATTTTTTTGATTTATTTTTAGAAAAGTTTTATGTCCAAAGACCATCTTGAAAAGTTTTGAAAATATCTTTGGTCTTTTAGATTTAGAGGAAAAAATTATTTGAGCTCACAATGTAATTAGGTCATATTAAAAAAAGAACAAACCAAATAAGCCATGATTTAAGCCAAGATAAATTAACCATAGTCAAACAACAAGCATTTGGGGTAAAAACCAAAGGAAAGTAACTAGGCCAATTACATAAACTTTAGTCTTTGGGTTGAAAAGACTTACGTTCCCATAGCAAGTATATACCAAATGGTACAAAGCTATGAGTGGTTATGCCATGCTCAATCTCCATACCTTGAGTGAAAGTATGATATCCCTTACATGATATAACACGGGTAACACGGGTGTCTTAACTCACTCACACGATACAATATAATATAATACAATAGATAATATCATGATAAGAAAGAATACAATAATATAAAGACCAATGGAATCAACTTCTCTTATCTCTAGTGGAGTCGCCATTATGAGCGGGGATTTTCACCCCCACTCCCGGTGGAATGGTTCTTGTGGCTTTGGCACTGTTTAGGCTCGGGGCCTTAGAGAACACGAGCCTAAGCCCAGAGAAAATGAAGTCGCCACCCGGACAGGCTGGGAAAAAGAAAGTGGTGGATGACTCAATTCCTAAGGAATCCCCATGATAGGTCCCAAACAGAGTATTGATGATATTTGTTCTACTTAGGGTGAGAACAACCACAAAATTCTCTTCGGGTGAGAATTAAACCTTAATTTTGATTTAATTTTCTGCTTATCCCCTTACTGTAGGAATTGATCAATTTAAATACAATCCCATAACTGCTATCCCTATTCCAACGCCACTAATATTAAACTAGCAGTTACAAGTAATCACTAAAATAGTGGAGCCTTCACTTGACTCAATCCACTAACTTAACAAATTAACAAATAATAATAAAATAAATAATCCTTATTCATTTATTCCTGAAATCGTGGCCCATCATTGCTCCCCTCTTTCACATGAACCTTGTCCTCAAGGTTCAAAGAAAGGAATCAACACGTCAAAAATGCAGATTTCTCTGCAATTTTAGTGATTTTTCCGACCCGCCGCTGTCCACGTCCACTCCACTTTCAATTCCAGCATCCAAAAGAAGCAGCTGAGGCTTTGTGCATCTATGTCCAGGAGTAAATTTCTCATTGCAATTGAAACACAAGCCAACAGTTCATCGGTTCTGCATCTCCTCCCAATTTAATCGTTTTAATGGAGTGCTAGGATTGTTCCTTGTCGGTGACAGCAGACTCACTTGGTTAGACTAACATACAACATGCTTTTGACGTAGCAGCTGCTCATCCTTCATTCGAGCCAAACTGATAGCATCTTTTAAAGTTTTCGGCGTGAACATTCTAATGCCTTCAGAAATCTCTGGTTTGAGACCACCTATAAACGTTCCCACAAGTGCCTTTTGAGTCCACCCCTTAACTCGATTCCCCAGTCTTTCAAATTCTCGTTGATAGTCAAGCAGGGGTCTTGTTTGCTGAATTTTTGATAATGATTCGTCAAAATCCTCACAATCAGTGGGCCCAAAATGAGACCACAGTTCTTCGAAAAATACTTCCCATGAAACGCTTTTTCCTGCCTCAGTATGTGTTCTGCGAAGCCACTGCCACCACTCATTTGCTTCTCCACGAAGGTGGTATGAGGCCAAGGAAACCTTTTCTGAATCTGGGGTCCCTTGATATTCGAAGAACTGGCCTACTCTGGTAAACCACTCAGTCGGATCGTCCCCTGAATATTTTGGGAACTCCAATTTGGCTAGTTTTGCAGAGAACAGTGGCCTTCCTCCATCTTTGAATACATCTGTGTTTGCACGTGTTAGGCTAACCCGATCATTAGCAAAGCTCAATTCCTCCTTACTAAGTAAGGAAAGTTCTGAAAGTTTCGAGATTGCTGCTTTAATTTGTTGCAAGTCTTCACCAATTCCTTTTTCCATCCGAGACAGATTGTCTTGGAGTTGGCCAAGCCCCACTTCAAGGTTTTCGATCCTTTCTTTGTTTGTAGCCATGAAAGAAAAGAAAGAAAAAAAAACAACGGCTCTGATACCAATTGATAGGTCCCAATCAGAGTATTGATGATATTTGTTCTACTTAGGGTGAGAACAACCACAAAATTCTCTTCGGGTGAGAATTAAACCTCAATTTTGATTTAATTTTCTGCTTATCCCCTTACTGTAGGAATTGATCAATTTAAATACAATCCCATAACTGCTATCCCTATTCCAACGCCACTAATATTAAACCAGTAGTTACAAGTAATCACTAAAATAGTGGAGCCTTCACTTGACTCAATCCACTAACTTAACAAATTAACAAATAATAATAAAATAAATAATCCTTATTCATTTATTCCTGAAATCGTGGCCCATCACCCCAACCCCCTAATGGGTTCAGAAAGTTGGGTACATGTGGGGAAGGTAAGAAATGGCCCAACACCCCCACAATGTCCGGTTCATTGGAACCGACCTCCTTTTTAGGTCTTAATATTATAAAATTCTTAAATATAACGATATTATCCATACTACATGCGATCATGTGAATAAATAAATACTTTATTAAAATTACAATAATGTCCAAACAAAATAAATAAATGGACACCCATCTAAGGATGAAAACATATCCTTACATCATCTTATATCTAAAACTAGATAGGACATCCACCGGAAGATGGAAACGTATCCTTTACATTGATCCAAAACTTTAAAATAAGCTAAATTACATGATGTTCACGATATGAGGTACCCAAAACATGGAAACATACCTCTTACAATATTTTGAAACCAAAGCAAATCAAAAAAAATAACCAACCATTCATTATAAATAAATCATTCATCAAAGACATCAAACATAAATCAAAATACATAATAAACATTCATCTAATTTAAATAAAATAGTAGGCATATAAATTTAAGGTTTATGCATCAATTAGGGTTTCTTGGATTTTATGTTTAACAATTAGGATTTTGTATATACTGGATTAATTAATTGAGAAACATTAATATAAAAGAAATAATATGACTATTGGATGTTTTAATTAGAGATTAGGTTTGAAATAAATTAGGGTTTGAATTTAAAGAATGGATGTTTTGGATTTAGGGTTTCGGAAGTTGTATGAAAATAATATTTAAAATTTAAGGTTTAAATAAATAAGATTGAAGATCATAAAAATAGGATTTTAAGTTAGGTATTTGGAAAGAATAGGCTACTGTGAATCTTAGAAAAAATAGATTTGGTTAGGGTTTTAAGAAAATCGATTATTATTTTATGGTTTTATAAAAGTGTAATTAGGATTTATATTTCAAAAATTAGTTTTACGGGTATTAAGGTATTAGGGTTTTGAAAAAACACTTTTTAGAATTTTAAATAGAGTTTAGATGGTAAGTAGAACAATTGATCAATGTGCCTAACAAAAACATCATCTATTGTATGTTTAAATAATTGATCCAATTGAGTGATGAGGCATACTGTAAACATAAATAAGTAAATAGAAATTTAAACCTTCGTTGTTGGTTCCACCACAATTTTGAATTCTCTGTTGAACAGTAACAAAAATAGTGGTTGCTGCCTTTGATGGAATGTATGTTGTTTGTTGCCTCTTGATCCTTCAAGCTTGAGATTGTAAATAAAGTACCAAAAAGAATTCAAATAGTTCTTGAATAAAATTTCAAAAGTCCCAATCCCAAAAGTTCGATCCCTCAACTGTGTGCCTTTAATGTGGTATTTCTAAGAAAAAATAAAAATCTAATACTAATTGATTAAGAAAATAAAAACTGTTTTGAAAATAAAATCAAAAACCAAGTAAAATAGGGTTTCGAAAAAACTGCGAGCGGCGAAAACTTGCTGCGGGGCACTGCTGGCTGGGCGCGGGCCATGCGCATTTTTGCCACAAGTTTTGCTTGAGGCAAAAATTGGCCCGCAACCAATTTGCCTTAAGCAAAACTTGACAGGCCAATTCGTCGCAGGTGAATTTCGTCGCTGATTCTGCCGCGCCAATTTTTATTTTTTATTTTTTTATTATTTATATATTATTATTATTTATAAATAAATATAATAAATAATAAATAGTAAGTAAAATAAATTATAATAAATAATATATATTAAAATTAATAATATATATCACAAAAAATTATTTCGGACTGTTTTAAAATCCTTGGACTGGACTGGATTAAAAATTAAGGGTCTACAGGTTAGTACATAATTTGATTAATGCTTTAATTAAATATCCATGTTTAACATAATTTACCATGGCATACTTTAAAGGAACGTTGAAATTGCTTTAAAGGAATATTGTGTTTACGTGTGTACGTGAATATGATCTTGAGAAGCTGAATGACTATAAATGTGTATGTGAAATGAAAATGAGATAAAAGAAATTATATTATGAAAGTTGAGAAAAATAAGAAATGTGCACTGGTATGTGAGAAAGGAGAATGAATAAATGTTGATGTATGTGTCTTGTATAATATTTAGTTCCAGGAGAATGTGTTTGGTACTTTTTGGTATACCTTACACCTTCAAGTGAGACATAATGGTATCACATTTATGATTATACTGAGGTGGGATATATTGGTGTTACAGATATTGTTATAGTTTCAGTGAGACACATTGGTGTTATAGATATGATTACGCTAGGCGAGACACGCTAGTGTCACAGATAATTGTTACGCCTTCAGCAAAAAACTAAAGCTTTATTCTTGAACTTATTATTGTATAAGAATTCTTGGGCCTAATGTGTGTCTGTGTTTATAATGTGTTGATAATCTATGTGTGTTTATCTGACATTGTTGCATAATGCATTCTAAATAATTTATGCCTATTTATATTTAATTAATATAAAAGTATGTATCACTAAGCAGATAGCTTAGCACGATAAGATTTCCATCTCGCAGGTGACATAGTAGATTTCGGAGATTCTGCCTTGCCAGGTCAGGCCTAGGATAGAGGATTGTAGTAGAAGTTGAATATTGCCACAAAGTCAGAGCTAGTTACACATCATGTAAAAAGTGAAGCTAACTCTTTTCCTTTTTTTTTAATGTATTATTATATTATCAACATGTAATGATGTTTATTAAGGTAATGTATGAAACTAAGAAACACTCATATATATATGATATTATGAAATATATTGAAGCTGCAAATAAATAAAGACTTAAGAGCAGGTATTTTAATACAGGTTATACTTTGTGGACTTTAGGAAATGTTAAAGATATAAATAAAACTCTGCTAGATATTCCCCAGAGATTTTTACATTAATTGTATTTTCAACAAATACTTATACTTTATATGAATTTTATACCTAGTAAGAATATTGATATTTTTATATTCTATATGCGTATTATGCATATACGAGGCTTATGTGTGATACATGTATAGGGTAAAAGAGTGTTACAATTTATTTTGCTATCAAAGCCTAGGTTTGAGATTCTTGACCTAGGTGGGTTTTCAAAAGTACAAAGGGATTTGAAAAGTGATTGTAAATTATCATACATACATATGCACTAGCACTTAAACTAGTCTTTAATATGACAATATTAATTATTGTAACATATATAAAGTGAGGTGACATCTAAACATAAATCTGAGGAATGAAGTGCTGAGAACATTGCTCTAGAAGAAGGAAGAGCTGGAGCTAGTGATGGTGCTATTTGAGAGGCACCAGTACCCACTAGTCCAGCAGCATATGAGGTTCCACCAGTATGGATGTAGTAGGTGGTAGAGTTATTCCGTTTGGCCCCAATACAGCAGCAACAACTTGCTAGAAAGTATGATAAACTAAGGAAGTACAGGGCTACAGACTTATTTGGTATTGTTAATCCAATTGAAGCTGAGTAGTGGCTGGACAAGGTTCAGAGAGTATTCATTTAGTTACAGGCCATTGCGAAAGAGAAGTTTGATTATGCCTTATCTCTTATGCAGGGGAATGCCTATGATTGGTGGAAGACTGTACCTCATAGGTTGGCTGATCCACCGGTGTTAACATATGCTGATTCCCTATGGAAATTTGAGAAGAAGTATACACCGCAGGAGTAAAAAGATACAAAGAAGAAGAAATTTCTAAGTCTAAATAAGGGAATAAAAATAGTAACAAAATATGAAAAGGATTTCCTTCGATTGAGTAAGTATGTGGGGGATCTATTGTCTGATGAAATAGATAGATGGCGAAGGTTTGAGGAGGGCCTGAGTCCATCCATCATTTACCAGGTGGTGGTGGTACAATATGAGGACTTCTCCCGATTAGTATTTGTTGCTCGGAATGTTAAGAAAACCCATGGGCTTCAGCTGCGACTAAGTAAAAGAGTAGAGACAGGAGACCATAGTCAGAGGCATGATCTTCTTTATCCAAGATAGGTCAAGGGGATTTCTCGTAGAGGTCTGGTAGAGGCTAGGGGCAGCCTTGCAGAGGGTCTTAGCAGTAGGGGCAGAGACCTGCAACTTCAATGGCTAATGCCTTAACCTTGATTTCACAAAGATTTCCTCCACCTATTTGTGCCTAGTGTGGGCTGATGCATAGAGGTGTCTGTTGGATAACCAGTACTCCAATTTGTTTTAAACGTAGGTCACCGGATCATTTTATTAGAGATTGCCCAGAGCTACTAAAGACCAGTCAGGCTGAGACTATTTTATCCAGACCCAATAGTAGAGGAGGTCGAGGTAGTGGTATAGGTGGAAGAGACCAGAATGGAAGAAGAGTATATGTGATGCAAAAGAAGCTGGATGCATCTGATGTGATAGCTAATACATTCTCTCTACATGGTATTTATGTACATGCATTGATAGATCCTGGGTCAACGTCCTCATATATTAGTGCATGCATTGTGCCTATGAGTAATGTATGTTCAAAATCTGTAGGGTTTGATGTGTTGATTTCCAACCATTTGGTGTGGTATCTTGTGGCTGTCAGTAAAGTAAATCAAGATAGTCCTGTAGTGGTATATGATGAGGAGTTTCTTGGTGATTTGATTGAGGTTCCCTTTAGGGATTATGACTTTATTCTAGGTATAGATTGGTTATTCAGACATCGGGTTGTGGTAGATTCTCAGTATAAATGTGTTACTTTCAAAACACATGATGGGAAGGATGTAATGGCATCTAGTGAGCAATGACACATCTCATCCAAGTTTATTTCAGCTATTTTCAGCTAGGAGGATGATCTGAAAGGGGGATGTGAGACTTATTTGGCTCATGTTGTAGATACCAGAGTAGTGAGATCTAAGCTTGACAACATACCTACAGTGGTAGACTTCCGTGATGTGTTTTTCAACGAGTTGCCAGGGCTACCACCAGTGATAGAGGTGGAATTTGGTATTAATTTAATGCTAGGTACCACTCCTATTTCTATTACTCCTTATCTGATGGCACCTACAGAATTAAAGGAGTTGAAGGTGCAGTTGCATGAGTTGTTAGATAAAAGGTTCGTACGACCTAGTGTCTCATCGTGGGGAGCAGCAGTGTTATTTGTCAAAAAGAAGGATGGCACTTTGAGATTGTGTATCGACTATCAATAGTTGAATAAGGTGACCATCAAGATTAAGTACACATTGCCTCATATTGATGATCTCTTTGATTAGTTGAAGGGGGCAGCTATATTCTCCAATATTGACTTGAGATCAGGATATCATTAGTTGAGAGTTAAAGATGCAAATGTACATAATACTGCTTTTTGCACGAGGTACAACCACTATGAATTTTTAATAATGCCTTTTGGTCTGATGAATGCACCAGCAGCATTAATGGATCTGATGAATTGGGTTACTTAGACCAGTTTATAGTAGTGTTCATTGATGATATTTTGTTTTACTCTCGTAGTGAGGAAGAGCATGATAGGCATCTACAGATTGTATTGCAAACATTGAAGGAAAAATAGTTGTATGCCAAGTTGTCTAAATGTAAGTTTTAGTTGGATCAAGTGACTTTCCTCGAACATTTGATTTTAGTAAAGGGCATTAGGGTTGATTTGAGCAAAGTTGAAGTAATCTTAAGTTGGAGTCCACTAAATTATGTGATAAAAGTTAGGATTTTTTTGGGATTGGCAGGTTATTACCTTCAATTTGTGAAGGGTTTTTCTATGATAGTTATGCCACTTACCAAATTATTTTAGAAAGGCATAAAGTTTGTGTGGACAGATCAGTGTCAGGCGAGTTTTGAGCAGTTGAAAAAGATGTTGACTCAAGCTCCAGTTCTTACTCTACCTGTGGAAGGTAAACTATATATTATTTATAGTGAAGCTTCACATAATGGTTTGGGATGTGTGTTAATGCAGGAGGGTATTGTTTTTCTTATGCTTTTAGACAGTTAGAACCTCATAAGTTAAACTATCTGACTCATGATTTAGAGTTAGTAGCCATAGTATTTGCATTGAAGATTTAGCGGCATGACTTATATGGAGAGAAATATTTTATCTACACCGATCACAAGAATTTAAAGTATCTGGAAGTTCAGAAAGAGCTGAATCTTAGGCAAAGATGACGGTTGGATTTGATAACGGATTATGACTGTTGACTACCACTCAGGCAAGACAAATGTAGTTTCAGACATCTTGAGTTGAAAGTTTATGGTAGGGTCGACTGCCTATTCTCTCATGTTGATTATCTAATTAAGAGCTTTACGTGCTAGATTTGAGGCCATTACAGTTAGATCAAATTAAAGAGGCACAGAAGACAAATTTAAAACTTTAGAAGAGTGTGGAGGATAGTTTTAAGGGGGATAATAAGGATTTCCATGTTAAATATGATGACAGTTTATGGTACAGAGATCAGTTATGTGTTCCTACTAATGTTGACTTGAGGAAAAAGATTTTAGAGGAGGCACACCAATCTTTTTTTGCTATGCACCCCGGGAGTACTAAGATGTATCAAAATTTGAAATAATATTATTGGTGGTCAGGTATGAAGAAGGACATAGCAGAATTTGTGACCATATGTCTCACATATCAGAGGGTGAAGGCTCAGCACCAGGTTTCTTTAGAATTATTACATCTATTAACAGTTCCTGAATGGAAATGGGAGCGAGTGGCTATAGATTTTGTAGCTAGACTGTCTTTAACCCAAAAAAAAGCATGATACAATTTGGGTAATAGTAGACAATATGATAAATTCAACTTATTTCCTTTCAATCAAGATGGACTATTTTTCTGACAGGCTGGTTGAGCTATATGTGAATGAGATTGTTAGATCGCATGGAGTTTCGGCTTCATTGATATCAGACCAAGATTTCATATTCACATCCAGATTTTAGAAGAGTTTGCAAGCTGCCTTGGGTACTTGGTTATACTTCAACACTGCTTTTCATCCACAGACAGATGGAAAGTCAGAGAGAGTAATATAGGTCCTTGTGTTATTGATAAGGTGTTCCTGAAAGTGTCTCCTGAAAAAAGGTGTTGAGGTTGGTTCGAAAGGGTAAATTAAGTCCTCTTTTCATTGGTCCATATGAAATACTGGAAAGAGTTGGACCAGTTGCATATAGACTAGCTTTGCCGCCTGAACTTGATAAGATTCATAATGTCTTCCGTGTCTCCATACTTCGAAGGTACAGGTCAGATCCATCTCATATACTATCAGTTGAATCCATAGAGGTAAATCAAAATTTGAATTACGGTGAAGAACCAGTGGCAATATTAGCACGAGAGATAAAAGAATTGAGGAATAAGAATGAAACATTAGTTAAGTTCTATGGAGGAACCATTCTACAGCAGAGACGATATGGGAGAGCGAGGAAATCATACAGAGCCAGTATCCTCAACTCTTCTAGAATTGATGTCAGGTAATTTCAAGGATAAAATTATTTAAGGAAGAGAGAGTTGTAATATCCCCATTTTTGGATTCTTAATGTTTGAATGAATGGCATTTTTAGTTTCTTGAATTTAGACCTAATGGTAGTTTCATTTTCATTCCTGTGGGCATGGCATTAGCGAGTCATAATTTTGACATTCGTATTGGATCTATCTGAGGAATTTTTCTCAATTGGCAGTAGTTGTTTGGTCTCCACGGGCATGGCATTATAGTGCCATGGTCGTGGCAATGGTCTGGTTGAGTTGGTGCAGAGGTTATATAACTTCTATGGGCATGACTTTTAGGTACCATGGTCGTGGCCTGGATTTCTATATAAAGGGTTCTAGATTTTTCTACATTCTTCAAACCACACTTGTTCACCTTTTTCTTCAATTTTCTCTCATTTTCACCATAAAAAACCCTAGAAAACATAGGAGGAAAACAAGATTAAGTGATATTAAACTCTCTAAAAGTAAATTAACAAAAAGATATCTAGATCAAAGCAAAGAAGATTGAAGGAATAAGGTTAGTAGTTATATATTGATATTTTGTTATTAGTTGAATTATATTTGAATCTTAAGTAGGATGATATAGATGGGATAATTCTAATATTATAGCTAATTTAAAACTTAATTTAGACTTGATGAGAGTGTAAATTCAAAAGTAAATGATTTTAGATAATGTGTTGGGAATTGAGAAGAAAAGTGATAACTTAAATTTGAATAATTAGAATAAGTAGAGTGATGTTTCTAATAATTTATGTAAATTCATACCTTGGCTAGGAGTAGACTAAAGTCAAGTGGCTCAAGCTAAGTTATGAAGAACATTAGTAGAAGTGGAGATTTGAGAAGTATTGGCTTGAGTTTTGGCTATTAGAGGTTAGTACATACTTTGATTAATGTTTTAATTAAATATGGACATTTAATATAATTTATCATGGCATACTTTAAAGGAATGTTGAAATTCCTTTAAAGGAATATTGTGTTTACGTGTGTACATGAATATGATCTTAAGAAGCTGAATGACTCTAAATGTGTATGAGAAATGAAAATTAGATAAAAGAAATTATATTATGAAAGTTGATAAAAATAAGAAATGTTCACTGATGATGTGAGAAAGGAGAATGAATGAATGATGATGTATGTGTCTTATATAATATTTAGTTCCAGGAGAATGAGTTTGGCACTATTTTGTATGCTTTACACTTTCGAGTGAGACATATTGGTATCATATTTATAATTACACTGGGCGAGATGCACTGGTATTACAGATATTGCTATACTTTCAATGAGACACATTGGTGTCATGCATATGAATACGCTAGGCGACGCATGCTGGTGTCACAGATAATTGATATGCCTTCAACGAAAGACCAAAACATTATTTCTGGAACTAATTATTGTATAAGAATTCTTGGGCCCAATATGTGTCTGTGTTTATAATGTATTGATAATCTACGTGTGTTTGTCTGACATTGTTGCCTAATGCATTCTAAATAGTTCATGCCTATTTATATTTAATTAATATCAAAGTATGAATCACTAAGTGAATAGCTTAGTGCGATAAGATTTCCATTGCATAGGTGACAAAGTAGATTTGAAAGATTCTGCCACACCAGATCAGGCCTAGGAGAGAGGATTATACTAGAAGTTGAATATTGCCGCAAAGTCAGAGCCAGCTGCATATCATGTAAATAGTGAAGATAACTCTTTTCCTTCTTTTATGTATTATTATATTATTAATATGTAATGAAATGCATGTTTATTAAGGTAATTTATTAAACTAAGAAGCACTCATATATATATGATATTGTGAAATATATTGAAACTGTAAATAAATAAAGACTTAGGAGCATGTATTTTAAAACAGGTTATACTTTATGGACTTTAGGAAATGTTAAAGATTTAAATAAAACTCTGTCAGATTTTCCCCATAGATTTTCACATTAATTGTATTTTCAACAAATACTTAAACTTTATACAAATTTTCTACCTAGTAAGAATAGTGATATTCTTATATTCTACATATGTATTATACATATATGAGGCTTATGTGTAGTACGTGTATAGAATATAAGGGTACTATAACCAGCCATTTCTAGAGCATTAAACTCTGACTCCATGGTTAACTTTGCAATAATAGTTTGTCTGGCTGATTTCCAAGTAATAGCTCCACCTCCAAGGGTGAACACATAACTACTAGTGTATTTTGTCTCAATTGAATCTGAAATACTATTAGCATCACTATATCCTTCTAATACAATGGGAAAATCCACCATATAAGATACCATAATCCATAGACCTCTCAAATATTTCTTTAGTTTGACTAAGGCAATCCAATGCTCATTATTTGGATTATGTGTATATCTGCTCAATCTACACATACAATATGCAATGTTAGGTCAAGAAAAATTCATTAAATACAACAGACTTCCAATAATCTATGTATACTTAGACTGAGCAACAGGATCCCCTTTATTTTTCTTTAACTGAGTATTAGTATCATAAGGAGTACTCACTGGTGTGACATTATAATGTCCAAACTTCTTTAGAAGTTCCTTAATATAATGTTCTTGTGATAACATTATACTATCATCTCTCCTTTTGATTTTAACACCCAATATCACATTTTCTTTACCCATATCTTTCATATCAAATTTAGAAGCAAGAAAATGTTTTGTTTTAAGTACTAATTTAATACTAGTACTAAAAATGTGCATATCATCCATATACAGGCATATAATCACACAATCATTATTGACAACCTTTGTATAAGCACATTTATCTACTTCTATAAAAGAAAAACCATTACTAAGCAAAAATTGATCAAATTTCTCATGCTACAGTTTAGGTGCTTGTTTTAAGCCATATAATAATTTAAGAAGTTTACAAACTGTATTTTCTTAATCAAGAACTATACAACCTTCAAGTTGTTTCATATAAATTTTCTTCCAAATCACCATTTAAAAATGCTATTTTGACATCCATTTGGTAAATAAAAAGTTTGTCAATAGAAGCCAAAGAAATCAAAATGTGAATAGAAGATATTCTAGTCATATGAGCAGAAGTGACAAAATAGTCTATATTTTGTTTTTGTGAAAAATCTTTTGCAACAAGTCTAGCTTTATATTTTTCAATAGAATCATCAATGTTAAATTTCCTTTTTAAAATCTACTTACAACCAATGGATTTTGCTTTGGGAGGTAAATCAACTAATTTCCAGGTATTATTTTGCAAAATAGAATCAAGCTATGCTTTAATGGCTTCTTTCCAAAATGGTGCATTAGAAGAAGAAATTGCATCAGAAAAATTTAAAGTATCATTTTCCACAAGATAAGTATAAAAATCATTTCCAAAGGAATTTTCTTTCCTTGGTCTTTTACTTTTTCTCAAATCCTTATTTTCATACTCATTTTGAATATTAGGTGCATGAGAAATATTATCAACTTTTAAAGGAAAAATATGCTAAAAAAATTTCACATTCTTAGTTTCAACAATAGAATTATGTTCAAGCACATCAATATTTAAAACAAAAATCTATATGCAACACTATGTTCAGCATAGCCAATGACCATGCAATTAGATTTTTTCTCTTTTTAGGATCAAGAAGCATTACCTTAGCAAAACATCCCCACACTTTTAAATATTTTAGATTAGGTGAATAACCTTTCCACAACTCATATGGTATCTTACCAGTTTTCTTATATGGAATCATATTTTATAAGTGACATACAGATAATATGGCTTCTCCCCAAAGATTTTTAGGCGCATTAGAACTAATAAGCATACAGTTCATCATTTCCTTTAAGGTTTTATTTTTTCTTTCAACTACACCATTTAATTCAGGTGAATATGGAGGAGTTACTTCATGAATTATTCCATCTTTTTCGTAGAAACAATTAAAAAAATATATTCACTGCCTCTATCAGATCTAACCCTTTTAATCTTTTTATTTAGTTGATTTTCTACTTCAACTTTATACAATAAAAACATATCAAAGGTTTCATCTTTATTTCTAAGCAGATATCAATAAAAGTTATATAATATTTTTTACCTCTGTAGCACATGAGGGATAGTGGAGCTGGCAGATATATAAATTTAATTAGTTTTTGTCGGCTCTTATTTAGTTGTTATTATTTTTTATTTATGTTATGAGTTGCCACCAATTAATTATAAGGTTTGATTGGACACCTAGTAATAGTCTGCATTTCTAGAGATAATATTTGAAAGGTTGATTAAGTGTAGAGAAGAAAAAAAGTACCCTACAACGCCTAAAATTGGTACTATAATCATTGCGATATTTTATTATTTATTATTTTTGTATAAGGAATAATATTCACTGCATGAATATAAATTTTAATTATATTTTTATTATATTTGTACTATTATATCTACTGTCTAGAGATAAATATTTTTTCTATTAAATTTTATTACTTTATTTTATTATTTTTAAAGTTTTTATTACTTTTGTGGGCATATATCTTATTTATTAGTTAATGATTTAATCCTTGCATTTACGACACTTTATGACTATTTATTAAATTTATGATTATTATTATTATTTTTAATTATGTCTACTCCCTGAAAATAATTATTCTAGGTCGGATTGTAGTTTAATTATTACTATTATTGTTGTTGCTGTTATCATTATTGCCTATTTGTTGGACATAAATCTTTTTTTGGTTTAGTTTTTTTTTCATTATTTTTACTATTATTATTCTTCTTTATGTTATTACTAATTATTTCTAATTTATTTTGTATTACATATTATTTTAATAATACATCCACTTTCTGGATATAATTATTAATTTTTTTATATATTTAATATTGCTTGCGTGTATATATTTATACTCTAGCTATAAATTCTAATTTATTTAATAAATATTGTATCTACCGTTTGGATGCAATAATTTTATCATTTAATTTTAATATGAGATTTATCATGTTGTACTAAAAAAACTAGCTAATTAAATGAAATATATACAAATATCTCTATTATGGTTAGGGCAATCTATAGAATAAAATTTAATGAAAAGAAATTACAAGGGCCTGAAATATTAGAACTAATAGAATTACTATTTAACATCTCCTCTTTAAAAATTAGTGACGGGTAAAAAAATCATAAATTGATGAGACAAAACTATATGAATTCTATATTTGGATTTTATCTTTATCTTTAAAAAAAAATCTAAACAAACAAACAAAATACAAGATAACATCATGGACTCATGACTCTATCACTCAAAACATATTAATGATGGCCCATGGAGTTAATATTTTTTAAAAAAAAAAAATAGAAACGTAATTGATGATAGTATAAAGACAAAAAAATTTTCAAACTATAATGTTTTGGGCTCAAAGCTAATAACCCTAATCTACTTCATATAAATACTTTTGTTTCTTTTATCTGCGCCGTTCACTCTTTTACCTATACTTCCTCTCCAAACAAAATTCATTCTTTCTTTACAGAAAATAAAAACCATCCTTTAAATATATATTTTTTCTTGGTTTAAATTCATGACACAACGTCAACTCCAATAATATTGATATTGTTATCTATCAATGGATTTAAGGTAAAAAGATTTCATATTCTCACTTTATTTTTAATTTATCCTTTTTTATATCTATTAATTAATTTTTTAGGTTATCATTATTTTCTAGATTCTCAGGTTTAATTCAATTTTGCTAAAAAGAAAAAAAATCAAATTCTCCTAGCTAAATTTATTTTCTCATGAAACTACTAATACTATTTTGCCTTAGTATCCTCATTCTAAAACTAATTTTATTATTATGATTTTTTTAACCTAATTTATTTTTAGGAGCCTAGATCCTGCATTTTATTTTTATTTGAAGATTTATTTTTTTATTTTTATTTTTTTTTTGTTAACTTTTTCTTTTTCTGAAATTACTTATGTAAATGATTTTTTGTTGTGCAGAAATTATAATTATGAGTAAGTAACCTCGTATTCAAGCTAATGTGTAAATGGTGTATGTATGTAAGTGTTATTTCCACATGCTTTTGTGTTTTGTCTATCATTCATTTAATTAATATTTTTTATGACAATTGTTTTGCATCTATGTGTATTCTATTGATATTAAATTTATGAATTTTTGTAAATGTTGTAGACAATTTAAGGCTTTAAGTATGTAATAGTATGCACTTGTTGCATTTTGTAATTCATTTATTTTCATCTATCAATTTCTTTTTATTTATAAAACAAGTATTATAGTCACTGTCTAACTACATTTATCATGTACACTAACTTGAAAGCACAACAAAAATGTGAAAGTATAATAATAATAATAATAATAATAATAATAATAATAATAATAATAATAGTAGTAGTAGTAGTAGTAGTAGTAGTAGTAGTAGTAGTAGTAGTAGTAGTAGTAGTAGTAATAATAATACTAATAATAATAATAATAATAATAGTAGTAGTAGTAGTAGTAGTAGTAGTAGTAGTAGTAGTAGTAATAATAATACTAATAATAATACTAATAATAATAATAGTAGTAGTAGTAGTAGTAGTAGTAGAATCACAGTAAAGTATTCACCTGATTTTGGTTCTTAATTGTTAAAGATTTGATGTTATTCACTGAACCTGTTTTTGGTTCTTAATTGTTAAAGATTTGATGTTATTCACTGATTACGCTACCTGTATTCAGTGAATCTGCGATGTCTTGTACTCTAGAGTTTCTTGTCAATTTCGTTTTACCAGAAAATAGTTTAAAACCTCTCCTTTTAGTTGCTATGTTTTTATTTCTTCTCTGTTCTTTTTTTCACTTCTATGTTCTATCTTTTTTTTACAAACTATTTTCTGTCTGTGTTTTGCTGTGTATTTTTTCTACGATGCAATATTGCATTCTTTTGAAAATTACATACTCATTTTCATAATTTCCAGAAAAGTAAATAAATGCTCAAAATTACAATAAGAAATTAAACAAATATTCATGCATTTTATCTGTTTTTCTGAGCTTTAACTTCTGAATTGTTGTTTGCTTTGATGAAATTTCCTAAAATTCTATTAAGTACACTGCCTTTATTAACAAAAATTCAAGTTTTCATAATTTTTTTCTACTACGAAACTAATGTTTTCTCTCTATATATATTGCCTCTTTTTTTATGTGTTTCTTTTTTTCTCAATATGTTTCTTGTTTATTTTCTAATATTTTGTTAAATATACTTCATGTATTTATCAAAATTTTAAATTTCCTCAACCATGAAACTATAAAACTTTCTGTTAATTTTCACTGTTGTTTTATGTGTATCTTTTTTTTCAGTGTTCTCTTTTTTTTGTGTTTTTTATATCAATTTTCTGTATTTTTCCTCTCCTCTCTTTTTTTTTTCCTGTCCATTTCATTCCCTATTTATAAAGGCAAATGTTTTCATTTTCACATTTATTAAATTTTTCTCTTTCTTTCTTTCTTTTTTTTTTTTATTTTTCAATTATCTAACCTTTCTATTCTCATACTTTGCAAGTTATGGTTGTTGCTACTTTTCAATTCCCATGCATCCCATGTTCCATTATCTATTCCCATGCTTTTCAATTTGTCCTTTGTATTTGGAGTGGATTTGTGCTAAGAATAATTGAAGTTTTCTGTTTTCTTTTCCTTATTCAAGATAGTCACTTGTATTTTTACTACAATATGTATATAGTATTATGTTTCTAAAGTATATTTTTGCCATCAAACAAGAAGTTGTACCTTGATTTTTTGTCAAATGAAATATTAACATAAGTTCAAGTTCAAATGAAATATTAACATAAGTTCAAGTTGTTTAAAGTGTTTATAATGAAATGAGAAAATTAGAATTAATAATCAGTGACACTATAAGCTTAGGCTACATGATTGCTGCCAGCCATTTAAATAGGAAATTAACATTAATCCAAGAGAAAAAAACCCTTTATTATAAATTATTATTATTTTTTAAATAAGTTTGATTGTAAAATTAATTTTCTTACTCAAAATGAGGTTACTACAACCTCCTAGTCATTGTTTGTTTAAGGTCTCTTAAATCAGTATGAATTAAACTTAATACTTTAGATTCTCTTTGAACAGACAAGAAAGTTTTCTTAGTTAATTTAGATTCAGCACATATTTGACATTTACCCATATTTATATTACTACTGCTAGAAATTAAACCAAGTCGTTGCATTTTCTTAACATAAGAAATACTAACATGTCCTAATCTAGCATGCCATATATCATAAGAGTTAATCAAGTAAGAAGAAGAAGGTTCATTTTCATTCGTAACTTCAAAAATATTGAGTACAAAGAGTCCCTGATTAACATACCCCTTGCCAACAAAGACATTATTTTTTATCATTATAATCTTGTCAGATTCAAATGACACTTTAACCCCAACTTTGTCCATAGAAACTAGATTTGTTCTTGTGTTAGGCACATGGAGCACTTCATTAAGGGTCAAGGTCTTACCAGATGTGAGCTTGAGAAGAACTTTTCCTTTGCCAAGTACATTAGCAAATGTGAGTTCGAGAATCACCAAGATACACATGTTCTTCTCCTTCCCTTACTAGAGTGTAAGAGGTAAATGTATTTTTATTTTCATAAATGTGTATGGTAGCACCAGAGTCTATTACCCATTCTTTCACATTGGCCATTCAATTTTCTTGAGAAATGACCACAATAATAATATCATCTCCTTCAACCAAATTTGCCATTAGTTTGGGAGGATTGTCATTTCTTTTTCTCTTTCTGCACTGAGGTGTATAATGACCTGGCCTTCTGCAAACAAAACAAGAACCCTTCTTTTTAAAGGTGGGGTTAGAAATACCACATTTGTAATCATGTTTCTTAGTTTCACACCTTTTGTGTTGATTGTGGATGTTGCCTTGCACTAATTGTGCTTTTGAAGTTAGCTCCTTTGCTCCCGCAGATTTGAGCTCCTTTCTATTGGTGTCTTCAATGATAATATGAGCGATCAAATCTACGAGTGATAGTTGTTTGTGTTTATGCTTGAGTTGTTGATAGTAGTCCTTCCATGAAGTTGATAAACTTTCAATCAACAATCCAGCAATAAACTCATCCTGTAAGGTAATATTTTCAGCTTTAAGATCCTTCTGTAGTTTGTGGTACTCATTGATTTGCAATTTTATATCCTTTTCATCCATCGTTTCCCATTTGTAGAAGTTTCCAATCACAAACTTTTGTTTTTCATCATCCTCAACAATGTACTTAAGGTTCATTGAATCCTTTCTTTCCTTTGCTTCTTTGTAAGAGCAATAGACATCAAAAAGACCGTTAGACAAGGTCTTAATAATTGTGTGTCTACATACCTTGTTAGCATGTTTCCAAGCATCCATCACTTTGGGATCAACAAAAGCTGCATGTTTAGAGTCAAAAAGTGCAGTAGCCATACCATGCATATCAAGAATTGAGAAGATACGTTCTTGCCATCGTTTGAAATTCTAACCACCAAACACTTCGATCTTAGAGATATCTGGAAAAGGTTTTGCAAATTGAAATAGTTGTATAATAAAACCAGCAGGCAGAATAGCAGTGTTGGTAGAAGGTGGATAAACAGTAACACTAGTAGAAGGTTGAAGACTGATAGTGGTGGTGGCAGCAACATCATTGGCAGAAGGCAGAATACCAACAACATTTCTAGAATTTAAACCATCCATAATTCCTAAGATTGTAGTAATATAACTTTGAAGAAGGATAAAAGTAACAATAAAGAACAATGGAGGAAAATGGAATTGTGCAGTAGAACCCAAGTTGTGATAAATAGAACATCGTCCTTAGTAATTATTTTGAGAATTTCCTGGGATGAAACAAGCCCTTCTTGGAATCTATCCAAGGTAGCAGAATAGTAGCAAATATAAATATAATTACATCCAGCAGCAAGTAAAGAAGAGGAAATTTTGATTGCACAGCAGTAGGTAAAAGGAGCTAAAAATTATTGTATATTGAAATTGATAGCACAAGGAATTTATAGAAAAATTAATGAATGTTAAAACAACATTCAAGAGAGAGAGAGAGAAAAAAAAAGAGGAGATAAATCTGCATAACGTTAATATTAATGTTTGAGCGGGGATTTTTGCCCCCACTCCCATGTAGAATAGTTTTTACAACTTTGGCACTGTTAGACTGAAGGCCTTAGAGAACATGGACGTTAACCTGGAAAAAATAGAATCGCCACTTGGACGAGCTAAAAAAAGGGTGGATGACTTGATTCCTAAGGAATTCCCAACCACCTAATGGATTCAGAAAGTTGGGTACGCATGGGAAAGGTAAGAATAACTCAGCACCCCTATAGCACCCGGTTCATTAGAACCGACCTTTTTTCAGATCTAAATATTATTAAATTCTTAACTTATTAAACAATCATCCATACTACATGCAATTAAAACAAAGAAGGTCAAAAAAATAAAAATGGACACCCATACAAGATAAAAATATGCCCTTACAATGATTGTCCAATGTCCAAAATTAAATAAAATATGACACCCATCCTTTGGTGAAAATATGTCCTTTACATTAATCCTTTACATTAATCCCATAACTCAAAATAAGTTAAATCACATTGAATTTAATAAATGAGGTACCCGCTAAGTGGAAACATACCTCTTATATCCTTAAAATCAAAATAAACCAATAAAAATATTCAACCATTCATTATAAATAAAATAAAAGTAAATCATCCATCCCAAGCATACATTACAATGAACCAAATAATTAAATTTAAGTTTTAATCTTAAGTAAAGCAAATTAGGGTTTTGATATATGAATTAGGGTTTTTAGGGTTTCATAAAATAAACGAGAATTTTGGATCAAAACATGCAAGTTTGGGATTAGAACATGCAATTTAAGACTAAATCTAATGAATTAGGGTTTTGGAACAAAATAAGTTGGATAAAATTATGTTATTAGGATTTATACATAATCACAATCAATATCATTTTTCTACTGGACTAAACCATGTTCAAACGTTTAATACTGTCGAAGTTAAATTAGCTATTGGATTAAGATAGCTCACAACATTTGAACCATTTAATGAAGTAATAAAAGATATATTTACTGGATGTTAAATAAATTAGGTTTAGAACACTAAACCTGCATGTAGGTTTCACCAATATATGTTTATTGAACTAAGCTTGGTTGCACAGTTTGCTTGCTGGATTGCCTGGATCGAGTGAAATCTTGGCTAATGTTTTGATGATCAATAGACAAATAGATATTGAAGGCTACTGTCTTTTATTTTGCTCTCTTTATGTTTTCTTTTAATTCTGTTGCTCAAGGATCTTAAAAAAATAATTTGCTGCCCCATCTCTTGACTTTCTTGCCTTTTATTTATAATGTGTCAATTAGGGTTAATGGTTCTAAAATTATACTAGTTAAACACAATTAGGATTTCTAAACAGATTAAATTTCTTCACAATTAGGGATCATGTCGATTTGGACACTCTAAATCAACAAGAGCACTAGCTCATGTTGACTTGGACCCGCTCCGACTCAAACTGAATCCAAACTTTTTAACTTTAGGTCCGAACCTTTTTCACAAATTTAATTTGGGCTTTTATGAGTTGGACTTGTTTAATTCAAGCTTTCAATTTAGGTTTAGGCTCTTTAAAAATTATAACGGACTAGGTTAAGCTTCTTAAATTTAGTCCGGCCCAAATTTAAGGGTCTATAAATGCTAAAAAGGAATTTGTTATGCAACAAAATTTTTGAAGCTGAAAAATAGCGTATTTCAAATAAGGTAAAATGAAATTGAAAATAAAAATATATATATAAATAAAACATGGGTTAAAACCATACCTCGACTATCTTACGCGCAAGAGGGAGAAATTGATTGATTTCCACACAAAATAGACTTTTGGCCCATTCCTTATGTGCGCAAGGCTCGCCTCTCTTTCAATCCTTCACAAACCCATTAGATGATAGACACTATATGAAGAGTATAAATATTTTGTATTTTTCTGATGTGGGATCTTTTGAAATAGCTCGCACATATACAAATGCATATTCCAACATTAACTACATTAATTAAATCATCTATGTATTTTGTGAAAGTAATTAAATGATCTCTTGGATTCATTCATTTCAAAAATTAATTAGTCATTATTTTTTTCCTATTAAAAACTTATTTAGAGGCTAAGATACTGCTTATTTGTAATTAATTTTTTATTTTATTATTTTTTGTATAAATTCAATAAAATAAGAAAATTTGTTATAAAACCTAATAAAAAAACAAATAAGAAATTTATTTTCTAAACAAAATCCAAAAGCAGCAAAGAAAAATAAATAAAGAGCTGCTAGTATATCCAAAATTGAACTTCTAGAAATTTTAAGGCTACCATTTGAAATACTGTTGTTGATTAGAAGAGAAGAAAAATCAAAATTCAGCAACTGTCTAATACTCATAAGAAGAAATTAGTGACTTATAGACTAGTGGTTTGTGCTAAGTTGATCGGCTCTTCATTTTTTCAACGAGTGGAGGTGTAGATCAAAGACACTGAAGAAGTTGTATAAGCAAGCACTTTTAAAAATACAAAAACTAATATTTTTTTTAAAATATCTCATACCTCGCTAAAATAAGATTTTATTAAAATTTTTATTCTTTTTAAAATTTTATTATTAAATAAATATATTTGAATAAAATAATAAAAAAATTAATATCTTAAATTATATTTTCAACTTATAAAATATATTAGTTTTTTATAAAATAAAAATATTTAATTTTTATTACAAATAAGAAATAATACTCATAAAATAAAAATAAAAAGGTAAAATTATAAAAATATATTGATAAAAATTATTAAATTATTTTAAAACAAAATTTACATATTATACATATAAAAAAAGTAAAAAAAAAATTAATTTTATTGTGTGGATATTGTGGGTATGTTATATATATATATTGTAGATGTTATGTAGTTATGCATATGTTTTGTATTTATTGTATATGTTGTGTTTATATAAAATTTAAAAAAAAATAAAGTTAAAAATATTAAATAAATTGTGTAAATATTGTGTATAAATGATATGTGTATGTCTAGTGTATATTATTTATATGTTACCGTTTGTTGTATGTATATTGTGTATATATTATATTTTTTTATGTGTATGTTGAGAATATTAAAATAAAAAATTATTTACAAATAAAATTACATAAATAAAAATAAAAAACAAAAAAAATTAAACAAAAAAACAACTTCAAAAACCATGAAAATAAATAAAAAAAGAAAATCATAAGAAAGAAAATAAAGAAAATAAAGGTCATATATAGTTAAAACGGAAATTATTTTTCCGTATTTCATGTAATTTCCTCTTAAGACTATATATGGATCAAGTTAGTTCATGTTCAACCTTCACTCCTATAGCATTTTCAACTCAATAAAGGAAGCTTGAAACTTGATATGCAACCCAAGTGGTCCAGATTACTTAGGTTATTTGGGCTCATGGGTCACGCTACTTGACATATAAAATAGTCTCTTTTTTTTAAAAAAAGAAAAAGAAATTTACATTAAATATATTATTTTAACTTACTTTTATTTTTACAATGACTTTTTTAATTATATTTATGGTCCTTGATCTATTGTCTTTATACCATTAAAATTTTTAAACTTTATTTTATTAAAATAAAATCCCCGAACTTTTAATTTTATCTTAATAAAATTTTTGAGATTATTTTTTAGTAACTAAAGTGTGACGTGGTAGTCACGTGTTGCTACGTGGAAAAATAAAAATTCAATTTTGTCTTTTTCTTCACCCATATTATTTTTAAAGGCTTAAAATCATATTTTTCAATAAATCTAAAATTATTTGTTTTGCCCTTAATTCTTCACACATGGGTATAGAATAAGGTAAATTTATTTTTTTTAACTTTTACCACATGGCGATATGTTACTATCTCATCACATTTCGATTGTCAAAAAACTATTTTAAAGATTTTATTAGGATAAAATAAAAAATTTATAAATTTTATTTTTACAAAATAAAATTTAGGAATTTTAATAATATAAGGGCAAAAAATCAGAGACCAATATAATCAACCATTTATATATATATATATATATATTTATACTTTTCATGTTTCTATGTGAAACTTTTACAATTCTTTTCACATATATATATATGGTAATATATTTACAGGTCCGCTTTTTTTAATAGGCTAAAGGTTCAAATAAATCCTTAAAGTATTATCACTATTTCAACTTAGCTCTTCAGTTTTTTTAGGACTAAATATGTCCATTTTCTTTTTAAAATGGGCACATTTGACCCTTATAGTTGGAGAAAAGTTAATTTGACATAAAAATGATGAGGTGGCACGGTAAGACCCACTTTATTTACTTTATATTTTTAAATAATTAAAATATTAAAAATATATTTTTAACAATACAAAATAAAAAAAATTATGCATAGAAAAATAAAAAAATAATATATATTAAAAAATTTAAATAAGGAAAAAATTATTTTTATTAAAATTAAAAGTATTTAGAAATTATAAAATTATTTTTTATTTTGCTACTAAGACAAAACAAATCATATTCTACTTTTCAAAGTTAAAAAATTTATAGAAAAATCAAAATTTAATGAATATCATATTATAAATTAAAAATTATGAAAATTAATTTTTTTATTATACAAAAATTAATATTAGTGAAAATCATTACTTGCAATTTTGATTTTGTAAAATATAATGTAGAGTATAAAATATTTATTTTTATAATATGTAAAAATATTGTTTTTAAAATATATATTTTTATTTTTTAATTAACTAAAAATATATTTTGTAATATCTTTTAATTATTTAAAAAATATAAAGTGAATAAAGTAGGCCTCACAGTACGACCTTTAAAAAAAGTAAAGCGTTGGCATATGACGCTTAATTATTTTTAATTAACTTAACTGCAATGATCTAACTAGCCAATTTTTTACAAAAAAAAAAAATGACATATTTGGCCTAAAAAATTTTAAGGGTTGATTTGAGATAATAGTAATATTTTAAGGGTTTATTTGAACATTTGGCCTTTTTTGTTATGTAACCCATATGTTTGATTAAATTTTATTTTTTATTTAATATAAATGTTAAATAATAATTTTTTATTATTATATTTTAAATTTTTTATTTAATAAATTTTTATTTTTATTTAATTAAAGTTTTATTTAATATTTGTATATATTATTATTTAGTATCATGTCATTTGTCATAATTTCTTTAAATTTCTATTAAAAATAATTTCTTTAAATATTAAAGTAAATTTTTTTAGATAAGTTTCACTTATATATTATTTTTTCTCTTCAATCCATTGTATATATCTACTTATATGTAATTATTAAGAAAAATAAACAAATATAATAAAAGAACACAAGAAGAACGAGAGCTATAAAGCACCGACACTTTAAAAAAAATAAAGCGTTGGCATCTGACGCTTTTTTTTAGACGAACATGCGCCAAACTTGTACAAGATACATGTCAGACATGACTCTGTATGTGTCTTATTATTTTAATATTTTATTTTTTTGGACACACATAGGATATGCAATGACATATTTTATTTTAGTACAGATTTTTCATAAAATTTTATTTGCATGATATTGATAAATTACTATTTAGATGATTATAATCAATCTTAATTACAAAACTTATCTTTTTGTCACAAAAAAATTTTTTTTTGTTTGTATAACTATATTTATATATAAATGAACTAAGATATATATTTTTGAGTATATGTTTATCTCTTATTGTATTTTATAATTTAAAATATGCATATATACATGTGTATATGTGTATATTATATTGATATATAAATGAATTAATATATATTTATTTTAAACTATCAAACTCGACAATCTTTACCAGTTCACTCATAGCTCTATATGATTTTCTAAAATAAGTAGTTCATAACTATTTTTTTGAAAGATTGTATAAAGGAATAACTTTTCCCAAATGTGAATAGGAATAAACTGAGCTAAAATGACCGAAACAATAAAATATCACTTTAAATATAATAAAAAAGAGTTTTCCAAAAAATGATTTCTAAAGGGTTAATTATCATCGAGTTTGATATTTTAAAACCATCGAGCTCGATAATCTTTTATGCTCAATATAAAAATACACAATAAACATAAATTCATATTTAACATATGTACATCCAAGATATTATCGAACTCAATAATCACAAGATTATCGAGCACGATAATTTTATGATTTTTTTATATTATTTGTTTTATGTTCTTTTATTTACATATATATTATATTATTATTGTTATTATATATATATATCCACATTTTGCCATACATTATTCATGCATTTTTACATATCCTTTCTTTAAATCCAATGTATATAGGTCCTGATGTATATAAATCCAATGTACATCTGGGGCAGTTAGGCCAGATGTACAGGATCCTCCAGTGTGGGTACAGCAGATGGCAGAATTATTCCATTAGGCCTCAGCACCACATCAAACTAGGAAATACGAGAATCTTAGGAAGTTCGGTGCCACTGATTTTATAGGTACTGTGGATCCAATTGAGGCTGAACAATGGTTGGATAAGGTTGAGAGAGTACTTATTCAGTTGGAAGCTACTGTAGAAGAAAAGTTTGATCACACAGTTTCTCTTCTTTAGGATGATTTATATGATTGGTGGAAAACGGTTCCATATGGATTAAATAGACTATCAGTGTTGAGTTATGAGGATTTTCTTATGGAGTTTGAGAGGAAATATATGCCAAGAGATTATAGAGATAAGATGAGGAGAGAATTTTAAGCTTTAAAGCAAGGAAAGAAGATGGGAGATGAGTATGAAAAAGTATTTCTTTGGTTGAGTAGGTATGCAGGAGGATTTTTGACTGATGAGGTGGATAGATATAGGAGATTTAAAGAGGGATTGAAGTCATCAATTATGTATCAGGTGGCTGCAGTGCAATATGGAGATTTTTCTAGATTAGTGTCAGCTACACGGAATGTGGAAAAGGCTCATAGAATTGCTGCGGCTGTAGCATTGGAAGAGACTAAGAGTAAGAAAGTCTAGAATGAGGAAGGTTGTTGTCTCACAAGAGAGTGTGAGAGGATTTTTTGTGGGATGATAGTTAGGGTCTGGGGCAATCTAGTATGACTATTCAGTAGGGGCAGAGGCCCAAATCATCAGATATTAGTACCCCTAATTTTAGTTCTCTGAGATTTGCTCTACCAACATGCAGACAGTTTGGTAGGATTCATAGAGGTGTTTGTTGGGGAGTAAATTCTCGTGGATGCTATAGATGCGGATCCCAAAAGCATTATGTGAGGGATTGTCCATAGCCACAAATAAATAGACAAGTGGACACTGTTGATTTTAGATCTAGTTTTTAGAGGAGGCAGGAATGGTAGAGGTGGCACGGTAGGATTTAGATAGAAAGAAAGGTCCACGACTTTAGTTAGATCAGAAAGAGATGGAACAATGCAAAGGATATATGAGATGCAGAGAGAGCAGGATGCTCCAGAGATAGATGAAGGTAAATTTTATTGTTTGATATTATCAGTCTTACAATGTTTGAGTGTTTAATTTCTTTGTTGATTATATTAAAGGAATGTATTCACTGAGTAGATAATTTTAAGGATGAAATTATTTAAGGGGGAGATAATTGTAATATGTCGATTTTTGAAGTACTTTAGAATAGTAAATATGAGAGAGTAAATAGTTTTGATGGGTAGAGAAAATACAAGATGAGTATGTATAATAGATGTAATAAATATGTATATGTTATATATATTTGAAGTATATTTGAAATAAACATGATATATATAAGACATATACATATACCTAAAATATACAACACATATGAATGAGGTATACATTAGTGGTGAAAAAGTTGATAGTGATGATTAAAATAATAATAATAAAGAGAAGTGGAAGTCAAAAGAAGGAAGAAGATGATTGGCGGGTTGTTAATTAAATAACATATATTATAATATATATATATATATATATAAAGATGGAATTAAAAAGGAAGAGATATTTCTTCTTCTTTCTTCTTCTTCTTTGAATGTGAGTTAGAGAAAGACGTGAGAAGATAGTGAGTTTTTCATATATATATATATATATATATATATATCAAATTCACAAGGGATTTTAAGAGCATTTAAGTGGATATTGAAGGTTTAACAAGGAATTCAAGTAAGTGTTCATTTCTAAGCTTGTTTTATGGATTTTAAATATATGAGTGATATGGGTGGTTTTATTGTTGTGTTGAGATATAGATGATAAAAACATGATTAGATATTGAGGATGATGATGGATAGTGCAATTTGGGAAAATGGGTGATAAGGAAAAGAATAAGGGTTTTGTAGAGATGAGTTGGGAATTGAGTGAATTGGTATATAGATGATTTTGTGAATGAATTATAATGATGATTGTTGTTGATGATGTTGTGTTTAGGCCAAGAGGGATCAAGTGGAGAAGAGTAAGCTTGGGATAGCCAAGGTTTTCACATATAATCTCTTTGGTTTGTACATATAATCTCTTTCATTTGTACATATTAACCATTCTTTGTGATGTGTGTGTTGTAGTGATGAAACTTGTGCAAAGTGTGATTTTTGGGTGCCATGGGCGTGGCTCTTGAGTGCCACAATCGTGGGATTAGATATGAAGCTGTTTCATGTGAGTTTTGGATAGAAGCAGTAGCATTTTGTATGCCACGGGCATGACCCTTGGATGCCACGACCGTAGAAGTGTCCAAAGGCATTTGACAGCATCGTTTCACATCCCACAAGTATGGCTATAGAATGCCACGACCGTGGGGTTGGTTTGTCAAGATTTAGAGCTTCATTTTATGATATACGAGCATGGTTTGTGGCTTTCATGGCTATATATGTTTATATTTTGTTGATTATATTAAATGGAAGTAAATGTGTGTGAATTGAGTCATATGACGAGTGTGGCTCATTTATGTATGATGTAAAATGAAAATGTGAAGTGATCACGGATAGTGGTGATCACGAGAAAAGTATAGAGTAATGAGCATGTGATAATGAAATGTAAAATGATGTTATATGTGTGTAGCCTATATAATTACCTGTCCAGTTATGTCGAGACTGATTGGATATGCATGAGAAGTCCTGAGCAAAGCTAGACCTTGAGGTGCATATGCTGATGAACCTGAGCAGAGCTATGTCTTGACCTGAGCAGTGCTAGGTCATGTGATTGAGATTTGTGATGGTTCTGAGTAGAGCTGGAGCATGAGACTGTGTTAACCGGACATGATAATTGTATAGAGGTATTGGATCTAATAGTGTAATTGTGTATGAGTGTCAGATATGATTTCCAATATTATATTTGTGTATGTGTATAATATATGTGTATGAGTATGTGATATGAGATCAATGTATGTATATGTTATTTATATGTACCACTAAGCTTTCAAGCTTAGAGCGGTTGTGTGAATAGCGCATGTGAGTAGATTATTGATCTGAGAGTCGAACGATTGTGTCACAAGTAGACTGAGAGTGCTTCGAGACCAATTAGAAGGTGATGCATACATGTACATTTTTGTTATTTTGTAGTTTGATTGTATGTATATGTATATAAGTGAATTTTGAAAAAGACAATGTATATTTGTATATATGTAATCTAATGAAAAGTATAATGATTTTGGAAATGTTACTTTTAAAAGAATGAGATTTTATAATGGGAAATGTTCTTTTATTAAATATATAATTGATATGGAACTAAGATAAGGGTTTAAACAATACTGTAACGTGACATCCTCATATTTTATATTCGTATTATATGTATACGGGGTATATGTATGGTACGTATATAGGATATAGGGGTGTTACAATGATAGTCTCATGGCAGGCCATCCAATGTACTTGACTATTCTTAGTATGCATCTACATGTTAACTATAAACATCACAATATTAACAAATTGTGAGAACAATTGCTTGATCATGACCAAGTAGTATAACATGTGCTATTCTAACCGTGTTACTGATGTCCTACTTATTAACACTCAACAACTAGGGACTAATTTTGATATAGAGATAATTACAAATGAAAAGTTTCTCACATTTTATGTTCACTATCATAATTCTTTCATATTATGTCATTTATACCAAGGACAATCTTATCAATCAATTAAGTATTTGTGATTAAATGTAATATCACATATCCAATATATGAATGATAATGTCATGCCTTTATTATGTAAATAGTATGATGCATAATGTCCAAAGCGATTACTTTTGGGCATCTCTCTGACACACCCTAATTGTAGTTGGAAACTATGGACAAGTCATATAAGGCATGGAGGATGCTAATGTGAGCTAGTGCCTTCATGTTGGCAAGGATAATAGTAGCAAACAGACAAAGAAGGAAAGACCGAGCACATTGCTCTATGATCTCAAGTTCCTCAAAGCCCTTTTCATAGTGATCCAATATCTCATTAGTGGGTTGCAGTTGAGGTACTTATTTGTCAGGCAGTTAAAGCTGAACAAAACTTTAATTTTTATATCATGAAAGGGGTCATTATTAAATGGTACACATCTACCCTAAAAAAAATACCTTTGATGGTAGCATAATCCATAAGCCTGCTCATTACTCATCAATAAGAAGGTGGAATGTGCGCATGGTGTGCATCCATCTCTCCACTAAAGCCTAGACCACGCACTGGTCCACCTTATGCCTAATATTGGGAAGGGAAAGTATGAATGGGTTAAAGTCACATTATCTTATAACATCTTTGAATTCTTTGGGTGAGAACTTATACCAAGCTTTGGCATTGTGTAGAGACCCACCACCTCAAATGCATCCAACATCCCACTATAAAATAAAGTGCAGTACATTGTAATAAGTTGCAAGAAGACAAGAAGGAAATAAAAGCCAAGAAGATGAAAAAAAAAGCATGTAAAAGATGCATTTCCTCGTGCCTATCATTTTAAATAATGACCCCCATCAATCAAGTTAGTGAAAACAACATACTACACAAATCAACCAGCAAGCCCATCATTCCTATTAACAAGCGTGCCAAACTTCACCCAATTTACAGAATTGAACACATATTCAACATTAGTCATAAGAAAAAATATGGTAATATCAATTCTTTTTGCACATTAATAATTCTTTAATAGTTTTACCATTCAAATTATGCAGGATAATCATATTTTCGTACTTTTAAGATTAAACCCTAGAATCATTGAGAATAACAAAGGAGCATATGCATATGAATAATGGATAGAAAACTCAAAAGGAGACTATTCAAACATAGAAAAATCATAGCCAAAGAAGACAATTTTAGCAATCAACAAAAGGCCAAAAAAGAGCAAAATTCTAGGGCCTGCTAGTAAAATTCATGAGCTTCCTACTTCTAAAAGCCAACTCACTTAACAAGAATGATAGGCTTGTCATTATTCAAACAATCAACAATAGCAGCTCAAGCATAGAAACATAGGAGAGAAAGAGAACAAGAGTAAATGTCATTTTAACAAAATTTGATCAATAAAAAAAGATATAAAAGAGCAAAAAGTGCAAATTAAACCTCCTACGAATGTCATGACTGCAGTGTTTCCTAATTGCCAAAAGAATAAGCACTTATTTCCCTTTCACAAGATTCAAATATTTGATCTCCATATAACCATTACAAGATGAATGGAGTGGTGCCCTGATCACCATTGACCTATAGTTTTTGTTTCACCATTTTCTCAGATCAAAAGAAATCAAGATTTTGGGTAATGACGTCAAAGAAAGAGAAGAGTCCTAGGAAGGAATGAATTTTTGGTGGGAAGAAGAAGAAAAATGTAATGTTTAAAAATATATATTTGACCCATGAGTGCCAAGATGCTGAATAATCTCCAAGATCGATGAGCACATTAATAGAGCAATGAGCCCATCAATCTCTCAAATTCATAACAAGACCATCATTTGAAATGATGAGTCCATTACTACCTTAAAGGAGGCCCAATTTAAGAACAAGAGTACTCGAGCTCAGCAAATAGAGTTCAAAGCTTAAATAGGGGCATCCCAAATTTTAGTCATTTATATATTGATATTCATGCAAAAGACATATCAAAGACTAATTTTCAATCTCTTTACACGCACAAGGATAAAGGAAGGACATAAATGTGGGAAAATGCCATAAATTGTTTTGCAAATTTGCCAACAAGATCAATCAACAAAAGATAATAGGATGAATTGAAGAGCCACAAGTTAAAAGAAAAAAAAATATAATCATAACCTTTTGTTGAAGGATAAAGACCTGATGGAGATAAGAACCTTTTTCCAGAGGGTAAAGACCTAATAGATACAAGAAAATTTACCAGAGGGTGAAGACCTAATGGAGACAAGAAACTTTTGCTAGAGGATAAAGATCCAATGGTGACAAAAACATTTCCTAAAGAGTAAGGACCCCATGAAGACAAGAACCTTTTGCTGAAGGGTAAACATTCAATGGATATAAGAACTTTTGTGGGAGGGTAAAGACTTGATGTAGACAAAAATTTTTGCTAGAGGGTAAAGACCTAATGGAGCTAAAAACTTTTGTTGATGGGTAACAGCCCACAACCTTTTATTGGAGGATAAAGACCATATAAAGATAAGAACTTTTACCAAAGGGTAGAGACTCAAAGGAGACAAGAACTTTCTTCCAAAGGATAAAGACTCGATGGAGTCAAGAACTTTTGTTGGAGGGTAAAAATATGATAAAGAGAAGAACTTTTGCCAGAAAGGTAAAGATCCAATAAAGATAAGAACTTTTGTCAGAGGGTAAAGACCTGATGGATGTAAGAACCTCTTATCAAAGGGTAAAGACTTAAAGAAGAGAAGAACTTTTACCAAAGGGTAATGACCTGATGGAGACAAGAACTTTTACCAGAGGGTAAAGACTAGAGGAGACAAGAACCATTTGCTAGGGCAAAAGACCCGAAGGAGATAAGAACCATTTCTTAGAGTGAAAAAAGCTCAACAGGGATAAGAACCATCTGCCAGAGGGTAAAAGACTCGAAGGAGACAAGATTAGTGGCCAATGATAAAGATCCAAGGCCCAAATAAGAGGTAAATACTCAAGACTCATCAACCAAGCTTATACCCCCCACCTCTCTGATGCTTTTAGCTCCCTAAGACAAACAACTTAAGCCATTCAAATGAGAAGCAAATTGTAGAAATCTTAAGTTTACACCCCAACTCATATGTTGCATACAAATCAGTCACCAACCTTGAGTAGTTAATAAAGGGAATCAAAAGGTTCATCAAATCTATTGGCAAACTTGTCAGTACTAGAGATGGCTCGTAAGTGTGGCATACCATTTTAGCTGGACATGCAGGTAACTGGCAAGCTCACTGGTCCTCCAAATTAGCATGCCAGTCACCTTTAAAAAGTCTAAAGAATGTGGTTGAGTAAAATAAAAATCAGTAACAATCAACCATCAATAATTAGTGGCCTCATCCGTTTTTAGGAAAAACTTAGAGAGAGCAATTCCTGCATATTATCACCATTACTATCATCACAACCACTAGCATCACCTTCAACAAAAATGCTCATAAAACCCATAAACAAACATAGACAAACTCATCAAACACCACAAAAACAAATAGAGAAAGAAAGAACACAACAAAGAAAACACGAGTAACTCATCCTCAATTTTATACCAAGAAAACAAAGGATAAAAAACTTATAACAAACCTATTTACAAATACCCATTTACAGGCAAGGTTCTCAGTCGATATTTTGAAGATGAATGAATTAACAACATGGGTAAAAAATCTTAAAACTTGTATGTTTTTATTGTTATTTCTTACATTCTAGGATATTTGATGATTTAAAATGAGTTTGATGAACAAGTTGACTAAAAAAAGCTTTAAAATGATAACTAATGAGAGCCCATTTCACTTTTAGACATTGATGGGCATATAACCTTTACCGATTTGGGTTAATAGGTATATGAAAAATAATGTTTTTACATTATTTGTGCCTTGAAGATTGATGGACCTTCCTGCATCGATTGATGGATTATTTTAAGGTAATTTCGATTAATGAGCCAAACAGTGGCATAGGCGAGCTTGTTAATATGAGAAACCTATCACATATATTAATTTGTGGTTTTCTTATTTGATATCTATGATATGATGTTATTTTATTTATGCATGTTTTGTTGCTCTTTTAGCTATTATGGACCAACTTACTCACTAATTGGTGGGCCCGTTAGTTCAATCTTGAGTTCAGGTTGCCATGCACATATGTTCATTCTTATCTTTGATCTTATGTGATGGTGAAGATGATATAATATAATGTTTATATAGTTTATTTATTTCTCTTTTGATGATCTTCCTATTTATGTAAAATGTATTTTTTATGCAATATGTAGCTTTCCTTTTTATAGATTTGATGTAGTGGGGCTTTATCGAATGCAATTAATTGTTTATTTTCTATCTTTTTTATTATCTCTAAGTGTATTATCACACATGCATTTTGTACATAGTGACATCTATAGTAATTGAATGATCTTCCTCTGTTTCCCTTCCGTATGACTCTTAGTACATGAATTAGTGATTAACATCTATAATTATTTATGACTTAATAATGTGCAAACCTAAAAATAGAGGCGAGTTCCAATGAATCAAGCGCATGTGGATACTAGGGTGACTTCTACCTATTCCTATGTGTATCCAATTTTTTAAACCCAGTAAATAGGTTAGGGATTCCTTAGGAATTTGAGTCTCACCCCCATTTCTTTTTTCATTTTATCAGGTGGCAACTTCATTCTCTAGGACTAGGTTCATGTTCACTAAGGCTACAAGTCTAACTGTTCCAAAGTTACTGTCATACATGGGAGTTGTCGGTGCCAAAACCCTAGAGCTCACAAATCACTTTCTTAATTTCTTCAAGTTCTTCCTCTTATGAATGGTTTTCACCATTAGGTTCATGAAATGTCATTCTAGGTGCAAGATTAGGTGAAGGTGAAGTTGCAGGTCAATTATAGGTGCAACTTCAAGTGTAATTGCTAGTGTAATATTATCTTTTTCTTTGCCATCCTATCTCATTTTCACTAAAAACTTCACCCAAATTCGCTTTCCCCTATTTGCAAATAGGCCATTAAACTCCCTGTAAAGTTTGAGGTTGTACCTCCACTAACTACCTGTGGAGCATGCTCTACGTGAAATGTTTGCTGAACATGTTCACAAGCTTCAACATCTTTTCACAACAATGCATAACTATACTAAGTTATCACTTCATGTTTATAGTCTCCACCACACAAAATTTCTACATTTTGAGCAAATTCAGGCACATCAACTTTGTGTTCAGCATAAAAATGCATGTCATTCACACCAACCTCAGCCATTACATATCCAATAATTTTCCTCATTGCCTCATCACCTTTCACCATAAAGAGTCCATTCCCTAGTGTTTCTTCAGGTTTATGAAAGAACACTATTGAGACATTTGCATAGCCTAAATTTTTATGATATATCTCCACAATGTCAAAAAATAACTCAAGTAGTCCATATCAAAGTTGCATACTTACTCACTTCCCTCTTTTATATGTCCAAACACAGGTGTAAACTTTCATTTTCTACCATGATGGAATACGCCAAGTCCATTGTTCCCATTGTTGATCTATTTGCACAAGTTACAAATAATTAGTTGCATTTACAATATTTGTAGCGATAAGTTACATAATCAAATAAGGAATAATAAATTGCATTTGTTATAAAACAAGAAAAAAATTGTATTTTCATATCACTAGTATATATAATTCTACATATACAATTCATCAACTTAACATAAGTCCAATTGAGTTCATTTACAGAATATATTTGTTGTATAGTTGGTCTTTCAAGTGGTTGTTGCTTCATTTAGTCCAAACCACTAGACATCAATTATAAATATTCACAAATTACACTATATACTACTTTCAACACACAACAACACCACTTGTAATAAAAACAAAAAGAATAAATAAAAGGAAAGTACGCTGCATATTTTAGTCCACAACCCTATTAAACAGTGTTATTAAAACCGGACCGGACCGGCCGGTCGGACCGGTTAAACCGGGAACCGGCTGCCAGTCCGGTTCAGTTTTCATATTTTTTCAAAATAGATTAAAAACCGGATTTTTAAATTGAACCGGTCAAAACCGGCCGGTTTTGACCAAAAACCGGTTGAAAATTATTTTTTTCAAATAAAATTTTATTTTTTTCACTTAAAAAATATATTTTCCTGATAAAATATTAAAATTAAAAAAATTAAAAATTCGGTTCAACCGTTTCAACCCGGTCGGACCGTGAACCAGTAGGGAGACCGATTCAATGACCGGTCCGATTTTAAAAACACTGCTATTAAACCATTGATACATCAAACATTAGTTCAAAGGACTAATTAGACTTACCTTTTTGATATTACAATTCGTTATTCCTCATATTATCAGCTTTATCAGTGGTTGTACCTTTGTATGCAACAAAATTACCAAAAGGATCAAGTATTTCTTTCCATGAATGAAATCGAAGTGAGATTGGACTCTTTTGTTATGAACTCTGTTCTTCATATACTCTGAAATTGGGATTTGGAAGTCGAATTAGGTTTTTGCACTAAAATTGAGGATTTCATAAGGAATTTCGGGATTTTGAATGGAATTAGGGCTTTCAAGTGGAATTAGGTATTTGAGTTAGATAATGCATAAAAGATCCTAAAGTATTAAATTTGGGCAAAAAAAATTGGAGTTCAACACGTCAATAGTAGACTGAAAATAAATTGATCCATATGTTAATATATAGCTAGCAAAAAATAGATCTCACTGCATCAATTGTGCAATAGTTAATGGCCATTTAGAATGTCGTCACGTCATTTATCTATATCAACAATGTGTATATATATACATACATAAATGGTTTTAAAAAATTGAGGTCCAGGTAAATAATATTATCTGAACCTATAGCCTGGAAAAAAATAATAGTGAAATATAATACCATATTGATTTAGAGTGAAATTACTTTTTACTCCCTCCATTTTAAATAGATAGATATACTTTCATTTTTACAAGCAAGTAACTTCTCAACGCTAAGCTGTAGTTTATAATATTATATGTTATTTAAAATAAAGAAATTATTTTTGTTTTAATATATAATTAGTATACAAAAGATAGTATTATATAAAAATACACATAATATTAAAAATTTTCATATTTATATATTATAAAAATATTTATAATAAAATAGTCTAATGTATTAAGATATTTTTTGAAATTGATTTGAGATTTGATCAAAATATTAATTTTTAAATTGTATTGCTTTAATTGAAAAGAAATATTATAAAAAATAATTGAAATTAAAAATTTGAATTGTAAAGAATAAGTAAAAATTTATTACTTATTAAATTTATTTGCCAAAAAACAAATTATAAGTTTAATCGAAAATGATATGACTAAAAAAATGTAAATTTGGTAAAAAAAATAAATATATTAAATTTTTACCTAAGTTGACGCAATAAAAAAATTTCGATATGGATAAAAATATTAAAATTAAAGTTAAATAATAAAAAAACTATAAATCTAATTATAATAAATAACAAAAAAATTATAAATCTAATTATAATTAATAATATGATCATTTTAAATTATTTTTATGATAATTAAATTTATTTTGTCATTTAAAACTTTGAATAAGATAATAATCAAAAAGATTAAAAATTTGAAAAGTGATAGTTTTAAGAATTAACTCACAGAGTAAAAATAAAAGTTTGCAAAGTCAATCTTATTAAAACGATAATTTTCTTTCAAAGAATTTAGTGTATATGATAATAATAATAATAATAATAATTAAAACGAAAAATAAAATTAATTAAGGATAAAATTTGTCTCAAAATTATGATTAAATGAAAATGGAATAGCCTTTACAATTATAAAATTAGACTATTTGAATTTTTCAATCGTCATTGCCATTTTTTTTTTTTTGAGAGAACAATCATCATTGCATTACTTATTAACCAAAACGTATTAAAATTTAAATTAATAATAAAAGAATATCAAAAATTTTAAAAGTTATTATTCTAAAAATTATGATTCTTAAGGTTCTTAAAAGTTAAAATAAAATAAATAAAATAAAATAAAATTTGAAAAGCCACTCTAATTGAAATAAAAATTTTAAAATAGTAACAATAATAATAATAATAACTTTTTTAAACTCAATAATAAAATTAACTTATGAATTAGAAGAGAAAATAAAATCAGTTTACGATAAAATATAAGGTCTTATGAGTTAAAAATAAAATAAAATCAATTAAGGATAAAAATATAAATATATTATTTCAAAGTCATTAACTACCTAATAAATTTATATCCTAATAGATGGCCATTCAATACTTAAATTAACCTTAAATTTGAATTATTATTAGATTATTTATTTCGATTAGATTAAAAAAAAAAAGAATATCCAATGAGTAGAAGTAATATATATGCTATTGTTGTCAAAGAAAGAAAGAAATTAATTATGATAAAAATTATTGATTGTGATAAAGGTTTTTTTTAGCTCAACAGTGATAAAGTTAAATTTGTGATATGGGTTAAGAATATGGATAAAAGACATAGGTTAAGAATATGCAAAGTAGACAAAATACATGGGTTAAAAAACGTAAAAAATAACAAAAAAAAGGGTTAAAATTGAGACACAGTATCTTGTAGCAGTGATAGAATGGGAAAAGAATAACACACGCCACTCAAGATGCATTCAACGGCCAAAAAAAGAGCTAAAATGGAAAAAAAAAAAAAAAAACATAATAAGGTTATTTTAAAATTTTACTATTTATGACCGTGGCTCTTTTAATTATGTACAAGATAGTTTCCATCCTATGCATTGTTGCCAGAATTAATATTATTATATAAATTATAAAAATAATAAATAACAATACATATACTAAATAGTAATATATATGAAGAATAAAAAAAATATAAAATGTTTGTTTATATATTAAATATACAAAGTATATAACAATATAGAAAATGTATGCATACATATAAAATATAGCAACAACATATTTAAAAATATATATTTAAAATTCATGAATAAAAAAATAAAAACAAAATGTATAAGTAAAAAATAACAATTTATTTAAAAAATAAAACAAAAGTGATTTTAATTGAAACTAAATCGCGTAGTAGTATAGTAGTATATAATGTAGTAGTATAGTAGTATATATGCAATTAGCAAAAATAATACCTGATGTAAGAAGAAAATAAATAATTAAATTTGTATTCTTTTTAAAATTCTCAATTTTGTTTTTATTTTTAACTAAGTGTTATTAACATTCATTTAATAAATTAAAGCTTATAAATTAAATAATTTTTAAATTTGAGATTTATAAGTATTAATCAAACAGTTAAACCTTGAAATTTATGTTATTTATTAATTGAATTATGCGTATAAATGTAATTTTATTTTTTTTAAATTATGGATATAAAATTTAATATTAAGATGATTTGAATAATAACATTTATTTCTAAATAAGTTCAAACTATTACTGAGTTTAAATATAGAATTCCACTTAAAAAATATTCAAAATTTTCATATGCACATACTCTAAAAATATTTATAATAAAATATGTCTAATGTATTAAGATATTTTTTTAAAAATTCATTCCAAAATTTTTTTATCAAAAGAAATTATCGAAATGTTAATTTTAAATTTTATTGTATTATTATAAAGAAAAATTAAATAATAATTGAATTAGTAATTTGAATAAAAAAATAAAAAAAATTTACTACTTGTTAAATTTTTTAAGAGAAATAAAATATTATAAATTTACTTAAAAATGATATGGATAAAGTAAAATATAAAAATATAGTATAATAAAGATATTTTTAAATAGGGTAAAAAATCTATTTATTGATATTCAAATACACTCTCTACTTTTTAATTTTCAATATTTCACTTAAAAAATAGGTAAAAAATCTATTAAAAATAAAATCAAGTACAATAAAATTCTAAATATAAATATAATTAATAATATGCTTGTTCATAAATTATTTTTAAAATAGTTAAATTTATATTGTCAATTTAAAATAAAATAATAATAAATTAAAAATTACTATTTTAAAAATTATTACTCAAAAATTTAATTAAAAGTTAAAATAATAATAATAAAATATAAATTGGAGTAGCAAACATTCATACAATATATGAAATATGCAATGTCAGAACTATCATGGGATCGTGTATAGTCATATGATCTCCTCTCACCGGTGGCCAGAAGGGGAGGTTACCGATGATGTAAAATTTAGCTCCTCATTAATGAGAGCTGAGTTTGCACAGACGTAAGCAGTGAGGAATTAAAGAACCTCTCACTGCAAATAATTTTTTTAAAATCAGTCTCTGGAGAAACGGCGTCGTTTTACAGGAGACTCATTTATTTTTTTTTAATTTAGCCCTTATCGAAAAGACGTCGTTTCGATAAGGGGCTAAATTAAAAAAATAAACGTATCCATGGCGAAATGACGTCATTTCACCGGGGACTGATTTAAAAAAAATTAATTCACATAACCCTTGTCCCTACCTCCCTTTCCCCAGCAGCCCTTACCCCACCCTCAGCCAGATAAACCACAGCTCCACCAAAAGTATCGCCGGCTATCCTTTTCTCACTGAACTGCTGCTGCATGCCGATCCCTCCAAACAAAAACCTGATTCTGCCACTGAAACCGTGTGATTATATGCTGCTAATCTATATATTGCTAATGAAGTAAGATTCTCGTGCTTATTCTTCAGTTATATATTATTTGAAAAATGTTGTTGGGATTGTCTTTTTATTTCCTCTTCTTCTAAGGCCTAAGAAGCTAAAATTTTAAGCATAAAACATATATTATTTTAGAATGATAGAATGGCATGGGTCCATAGAGACATGGATTAAAAGAAATAAATAAGCAGCAGAGCGGCACATAAAATGAAAGAAAAAAAAAGTAGTAGAATAAAATAGAAAATAAAAAAGGAAGATAAAGTTTTTCAGAATATCCATTATTAATTGTTTGTAGCTCTTTTAGTGTGTGTCTTTATATATAGTTTTCATTTATATTTTTTTCATAAAAATACTTCATCCATTTACAAACATGACAAATTTTGTTCATAAATAATTATCACTTTTTAAAAATTAAGATTATTTATAATCTTTATTTCAAATTTACCCCTCTATAATTTTTAAAAAAATTAAATTTAAAACTTTAAGTTTTCTATGTTTCTATAATTTTTATTGAGTAATAAATTAAAGAGGATAGTAATTTAGTAAAATGATTATATAAAATAGATTATTATATAATTTTCTTAATTATTATACAAAAACCTTAAAGCTATATGTATTAATGAACGGAAGGGGTAACTAATATTAATATGATAATCTTAATAAAAATATTATAAAAACTAAAAATCAATTATCAAACTTAATCTATTAATTTAGCAGTTAATGTATATATTATAATAAATATAATAATTATCATTATACTATTAAATGATAATTTTAATTTATTAAATTAATTACTCAAATTATTGTTTAATATTCAATTGAGTGGAAGTCAATTAAATTAAATAAAAAATAATATTTATCCTTGAAGCAACCAAAAACAATAAAAATGAAAACATAGGTTAAAAAAAGGAGAAGTAAAATAATAAACAAAAATAAACAAAAGATAAAAAAGATAAAATTCACAATTCAAAAAAAAGGGTTAGTTTTTTTGGAATTTCACTATTTATCTTAGGAAGTGTTTTAGTTTATATATAAGTTGATGCTTGCCGGAAGATATTGCACAAAATAATAATATCATTAATATTATTAGGTTGATAATTAAAAAAATAAAGAATAAAATATATGAAGTATAATAAAAATAATATATACAAAATATACAACAAAAATACAAAATATTAATTTACATATAAAATACACAAAATGTAAGATGTCATTACATACAAAACATACAATAAAATATAAAACGTTTATTTACATATATAATATATAAAATATAATATCAATATATTAATACACCAAATGTCTATTTTGTTAAGATAAAAGTTTAACAAAAAATAAACTGCAACATCATTTATGTACAATCATTTATATATATAACAAAAAAATAGTTATAAATTTAATAAATTATATATTAATGATAGATAAAATATTTCTTCTTCTGAGTAATCAAAATATTTTTTTCCTCGTTACTTTAGGTGTTCATCGCATGAAAATATAGAATAAGAATTAAGCAATTAATAAATATTAACAAATTTATAGAATAAAAGGACATAATGAGAGAAATTACAAAGTAAAACAGAGTAAAAATATTATAATTAAATTGAATAATTATTAGAAATTAACAAAATAAAACAAAAATAAATAAATATATCAAAGTGCAAAGAGTAAATAAAAAATCAACAATTAATCTATACCAAAGTTTCTTTTTCTATTTAATCAATAGAAACAAATGCACAATTAAAAAAACCACAAATTTAAAATGTAGTTCAAAAAAAAAAAGATAATTAGTGTATTTGAATTTAAAAAATTGCATTTGATTATGGTCCTAAATTGCCATATTTATTTTTATCCTAAATTTGGATTTTATGTATCTAAATTTGTTTTATAGATTAACATATAATTATAATCTAAATATAATTATAGAAAAATATACTAATCTATAAAAGCTAATAAAATATTACTTTAAGTGTTAAGAAAGATAAATTTATTTTAGATTTGATACACATTTTAAAATTAAATTAAAAATAACAATAATGCATTTATTTATTTATCATGTAAACTTCAACATTTAATATATTTATCGTGTAAACTTCAATATTTACTTAATTTTGACATAAATTAATATTATCTTTTTTAGTAATTTATATAATCTTATTAATTATTTTCTAAGAGTTTCATATTGAACTTGAACAATTCCTTTAAATTATATTCTTTTAAGTTATCATAATTTTAAAAATTTTATATTCCAATAAATATAATAATTTATTATTATTATTATTATTATTATTATTATTATTATTACATCATTATAAAGATAATTTTTTTAGGAAGTTATAAAGATAAAATTTTAGAATAAATACTATATTTTTTATATAAAAATTGAATTAAATTCCTTGTAGGAAGCAATTTTGAAAGAAATTAATTTAAATTTAAATTAATATGAAGAAATTAATTTAGTTGTGAAAGAATCGGTATTAGAGTAACAAAAGCTAGTGGACAAATGTCATTTTTTTATTTATGAAAATAAAATTGAAAAGAAAAAACAAAAGAAAAGAAAAAACAATGGCAAAATGGAAAATAAAAAATAAAATTTGGTTTAAAAGGAAATTTACTATTTATTTGGGGAAGGAGTTTTAATATATATATATATATAATAATTTATTTTAAATTATAACTCAATTATTATTTTAATAAGTTAGTTAATATAGTAAATTTATAGTAGAGTCTCATTAGCGGTACTTATTAAACGACATTTAAGACTCCACTTAATATTTAATAGCCTTAATTAATTATAATATTAAAATTTTTATGTCATTAAGAGTTAGCTTTAACAATGTTAAATTTTTTTCAGAATTATATAAGATTATAAATTTAATTTATCAAAAAAATTAAATAAAAAATAAAAAATAGTATTTGGAAAAAATATTAATATAAATATTTTTATTAAATAAAAATAAATGTAAAATAATTTAATAATATTTTTAATGATATTTTTATATTAATTGGTTATATAGAACTATATACATACCAAACGCCGACAATTTTTTTTACTTTTAAGTTATTATTAATAATTATATAGAATTTATTTAATCTTAAAAAAATGATTCATATTATATGAGCAGTCTAATATATCAACGTATATAGCTTATTTATACAATATTAGCATTTATTATATAGTTCGCGTAATTGAAAGTTTTTCTAAAAAGCAATGTTAAAAATTATTTTTTTTATAAATTAATTTTTTATAAATTAATTTATAAATAACTCTTTATTTGTTCTAAAATCTAAGCAGTAATTTTCATATATTTTTTTTAGTGTAATAATCTTCAAATATTAATGTAAATATTTTCATTAAATTTAAGAAATTAATTAAAATAAGAAAAATATAATTAATAAATTAAATCTCCTGGTTTAATAAAATTTAATGCTTTAAAATTATATATAGAGAAATTACCTTTATTGAGTTTATAAGCATTAATGATTTATCAGTTTAATAAAAAATAGTTAATAAAATAAAATAAAACTTCTAATTTAATGTTCCTTAACAAGTGTTGTCATACCTCACTCCTAGTTTGGATAGGGAAAGGCAGGGTGAGACAGTAGTTTGATTCGAGTCAGCTTAAAACTACCAGATACCACGAAGAACTTTTTTTAGAATATGTTCAAATCATCAAATATCTTTGCATAAACATATATTAATATAATCTTATTTATATTTTAAGTTTATAGACGTAAGTACATCTTTTATTTTTATATTGTACTCAACGGAGAGCTACATAATAGAAATATATTACGGACTTTATTTATTATTACATAAACTACTTATAGCACTAACCAATAGAGTGAACAGCTGGGAAGTAAGAATCCAGATACTTAAACCTGTAGATCACTAATCTAAAAAAAATGGTGACAATGGGTGAGTCGTCAACTCAGTGAATCATAACTTAACGTGCAGCTAGATGGGATAATTAATAAATAACTTGAACAGAGGCATAGGCATAGTGAATGAAAAATTGAGTGATTAACAAATTAGAAATAAATAAATCTTACAAGATTCAAAAAGTCATAGACAATATATAATCATAGTTATAACAAGTACATCTTGTGACATTCAGAATAGAGCAATTATTGGTTGTATATTAGGCGGTAACTTCCCCCTTTTCATGCATAACAGAACACCAATATACATCGTTTAGTAGTTTAACCCCTCACCAAATTTGGGGCATGTCACAACAGTGGAGATCGAACAATAAGCTGAATAAGTAATCTTATCAGAATAATCTAAGAAATTTAATAATTATATATTCAAATCAACATAAAAATAAAAGTCGATAATAATAGCTCAACAATAAACTCAATAGAGAATTAGAATATCAATAAAATAAAACTAATAACTCAACCGAGAGTCAGATAAAAATAGCTCAATAAGAATTTGCAAATAAATAGTTAAGCAATAAATAAATAATCAGAATCAAATTTTTGAACAAATTAATTAATTAGAAACAAATGGCTCTTCAAGAAATAGAATACAGACTTGGATAATAGAAATTGGGGCATTAATAAAAATAAGATACTACTTAACCAAAGTTAAGCAGTACAATGAAGTTTAGAATAGAACATGTCAAAAATCACATTAGATTATTACTCACTTGTAGCCTCCTGAAATGTCTTCCCTTTTTGTCCAAAGGGTTTTCTATTTCTCTTTTTTCTACATTATATGGTGCTTACTATTATTTGTCACATTTAGTCTAATCCATAGCATAGATTACTTAGGATTTTCTTTGATCATTATTGAGAGTCTTATTTATTTTAAGTCTTTGCGTTTTTCATGTCATATCCATACAAATTACAATTTAGTTATATTTCTTTTGTTCTTTGCTATTTTTGCATCTTAATCCATTATAAAATTGTTTTTTTAAAGGAAGAAGTGGTTTCCTTCTTTATTTTTTGGCTATTTATAGTGAAAAATCATCATCTCCACCATCCATTTCTCAATCATCTAAGCTAATCACTCCTCACTCGCATGTGAGTGGGCAATTAGTCTTCCATCTTATCCTTGAATACTTTCTATGGTGTAGATTAAGGGAGTATTTTATTATTTTACTGTAATTATTGCAAATGATGACTTAATGATGATGTTTCTTATAGTCATTATCTTATAATATAATGATTTTTGGGCCTAAATAAATTAATTCATCTTACCAAGTCATTAATTTACTTTAATTCAATTTTATTTATTTTCTTATTTTTCCAATCACTATATTATTTAGATTCATTTTTTAAGTAGTAGGTTATTACATCCTTCACTCTTTCCAAAAAATTTATCTTTGAATTTTTATTTATAGTACTACTTAATTACAGAATAGAGTTGATTTCTACTTAGTGACAAAATAGAGTTGGGTATAAATATTGCATTTTTGCTTCACTCACTAGATTGGCTACACCACAACACTTTAACCATAGGAGTATCTTTATTCTACAATTTTCTAACATGATGATCAACTATAGCTAAAGGAGTTTCTTTGTATGATAGATTAGACTATAACTCTAGAACATGTGCCTATAACACATGACTCGGATCATATATATATTTATGCAACATGAAAATATGGAATACAAGATGTATGTATTCCAAGCTAGGAGGTAAAGGTAGTTGATAGGAAACTCCGTTGACTCTTACCAATATGTCGAAAGGACCTATGTATTGATGTGATAGTTTTCCTCATTTTCCAAATCTCATCACTCCTTTCATTGGTAAGAACTTCAGAAACACTTGGTCTCCTATATAAAGTTGAACATCCTTTCGCTTAGGATCTGCATTCAATCGAGTGCCTAAAGCTTCTTGAAACTTTTGCCAGAATCTAGAGGTGAATTGTGAGCCTCTATTAGAAATAATAGAGATCGATACTCTGTGTAGAGTGACTATCTGATCAAGGTATAACTTAGCATATTGAGAACCAATATAAGTTATCTTAACTGGTAAAAAATGTGTTGTCTTGGTGAGTCAATCCACTATCACCTAAATAGAGTTATACCCAACAGTTGTGTGAGGTAATCCAATGACAAAGTCCATCGTAACTTGTTCCCATTTCTATTTTGGTAATGGTAATTCTTGTAACAACCCTGAAGGTCTCTGATGTTCAATCTTCACTTGTTGAAAGGTTAAACACTTAGGCACAAATTATACAATCTCCTTCTTCATACTCGGCCATTAATAATGTATCTTACGATTATGATACATTTTGGTAGCTCCTGGATGCATACTGTATTTGGCATAATGAGCTTCTTTCGCTATCTGTTGTCATAGGTCATCTACATCCGATACACATAGCCTATTATCATGCCTTAGTATTCCATCCATAACCTAAAATTCTGGTGCATGACCTTATTTCATCTTTTTCCTAATCTTATTCATAATAAAGTTTTTTCCCTTATTCTCTCATATTTGGTCTATCAATATGGGTTTTTTTTTTATATATATAGATGAGCATAGAAAATCCCTAGTTTAAAGATTTCAAATTGCACTCCATAGTCATATAGATCATGAATTCTCTTATTAGAGGCCTCTGAAATATTTGAACATATGCTAAACTTCCAATTGACTTCCTACTTAGGCATCAGCTACTGCATTAGCCTTTTCAAGGTGATACATTATCTCACAATCATAATCCTTTAGCAATTCCACCCATTTCGGTTGCCGAGGATTCAAGTCCCTCTACTCTAGAATATACTTCAAACTCTTATGATATCTGTAGATTTCACACCTTTCTCCATACAGATAGTGTCTCTAAATCTTTAATGCAAAAACTACTGCTGCCATATCTAGATCATGTGTAGGATAATTCCCTTCATGTTTTCGTAATTATGGAGAGGCATATGCAATTATTCTTCCATCTTTCATGAGCACACACCTTAACCTTATTCAAGACGCATCACAGTATACGGTATACTTCCATTGTTCAACTAGAAGTGCTAAAATAGGTACAAAAACTAGTCGAGCCTTCAATTATTCAAAACTTTCTTCACACTTCTCATCCCACTGGAACTTGGTAGTTTTCTGAGTCAATTTAGTCAGTTGTGTTGCTATAAGAGAAAAATTCTTAATAAATCTTCCATAATAACCAACCATACCTAGAAAACCCTGAATTTTAGTCATATTATTTGGTTGAGGCTAATTATGCAACACCCTTATACCATATATACGTACAAAACATATTTTCAGCATATGTAAAATACGCATATATGGTACAAAAATGTCACAGATCGGTTTAATAAAAATTTTTACATTTCTGATTTAAAATTTCAAATACTAAATATATAAAATTAAATAGTATATAAATATTTTTTACTTGTTCTTGTGCACTGAGTGCTGCCATCTCCCAATTTTTTACTAAATATTTTGAACTTCTAAGCCTACTCTTCTTTTATTGCTCTTGTGCACTGAGTGCTGCCATCTCCCAATTTTCTATCAACCTTGCTTTATCCACCAATTGTGAGTAAGATGTGAAATCATGAGCAGCTAGTATCTTATACAATGACGTCACCAATCCTCGTCAGAATCTGTACATCCTAGCTGCGTCATCTGGAACCAGAGTTGGAACATACTTGCTCAAATGATTAAATCTCCTAGCATATTCAAAAACTGACATGTTAGGAGTCTGTTCTAGCATTTCAAAATCTAGAGCCTTAGCTTGGCGCACACTCTCAGGTAGAAATTTTATCTTAGCTAGTTTTATAAATTATCCCCATGTGAAAGGTGTAGGATCCCCCAACCTATATGCTATACTTCTTCTAAACCATTCCTTCACTTCATTTTTCATCTGATATCCCATGAACTTTATAGCCTTCATATCAAGATACTTTAGAATTTGAGTTTTAGACTCAATCTCTTTCAAAAAAATTTGTAGGGTCTCCCTTTCCAAAATAAATAGGTGGTGCCAACTTCAAAAAATGTTCTAGCAATTTTCTTTCCTCTTTTGGCTCTATCCAAGATAGTTGAGGTTCTAGAAGATATACAGGGGCAGATACATGTTGCTACTTCCTCTGCTGTGCTATAATTTCAACTAACATTTCTACATTACGTTACAATGCATCTAATCTCCCGACTATTCCTGTTATATCAGTTCCTGGTTCAGGAGGATGTACAGATCCTCTCTGATTTTCTCTCAGAGAAGCAGATGCTCCATCAAATAACACTGCTACTTCATAGAGCAGTAGTGGAACATTTGGAATAGGAGTACGAGCTTTCTTACAAAGCTGCATATTCCGTCTAGAAGAAAAAGAGTCATATTAACACTCACATAAGTAATTAGAATGTCTAGAAAAATAGAGTCATCAAATAAATACCTAGCTCAATTGGAACACTTATCAAACTCTTTTAGAATATTAAACTCCTATACTTAGTATTTCTATATAATCAAGTTCTGGAATGATGTTCTGATACCACCTTTGCACACCCCAACCCCCAGTTTGGATAGGGAAAGGCAAGGTGAGATAGTTCTAGTGCTCGGATCAGCTTAAAGTTGAAAGTGTAAGATGTCTTTACATACAAAACATACAACAAAATACAAAATGTTTATCTACATATATAATATATAAAATATAATATCAATATATTTATGCACAAAATGTCTATTTTGTTAAGATATAAGTTTAACAAAAAATAAACTAAAACATCATTTATGTACAATCATTTATATATAACAAAAAAGAATAGTTATAAGTTTAATAAATTATATATTGATGATAGATAAAATATTTCTTCTTCTGTGCAATCGATGATAGATAAAATATTTTGATAGGGTGCAAATCCGACATATTTGTTACCTTGTCTTTGTGCTTAATCAATGTTATTTATATTGAAAGAAGAGCTGTTACTTGGTTTTATTATTCTGGACAGGAACGGTGGATTTGCAATAAAGAGGCTTATTTGGAGTTTGATTGGAAGTATTGGAGCAAAATGGCATGGAGCTGAATTTTCTTTGTGGAGGTAGATTGACAGCAGAGGCCTTAGCCTTGCCCAAGGCTAACGGCCAGACAGACCTGAACGGGCTGATTTAATTAAGTGACAGGCCCACACATTTTAGTGGTATTTGAGGACTTCTAAACCTACTTGTAATAGGATTTAAGTAGTTTTTAGTGGGCCTTTTTGTTATATGAGGTTGGCCCCACCCTTTATTAAGTATTTAAGTTATTTTTAGGGTTTTGGGAGGACACTTTTTACCTCCTCTTTGATTATTCCGAATTTACATTACTTTTACAGAATCTGGGTGTATTTTCCATGGCCATGCGTGGCTAAATTCATTCTTTCGGTCGAAGGTTAATTCAACGTTGATTTTCTAATGGATTGTGAGATTTAATGTGCTTTATCTTTGCTTTTTGATTCATATCGTATTTGTGTTTTCTCTTTGATTATTGGGGTGAGAATCATCCGTAGTGGATATCTATTATTTGTATTAACAGGGCCCGTTATTCATCTAATAGGTTTCTGCACAACCAATCAATTAGGTTTAATCCGTAATTGTTAATCCGAGTTGATAAAAGTGGTAGTCAATATAATTCAATTGCGTCAAAGCCTTGGGGTTATGTTGTGGGAAAATATAATCTGATCTAAATGGATTCTCGTAGTTTCTGTTGATCAGGGCAGGGTTCTACTAGTTTTTAATGCTGTTAACTGCTAAATCCTTCGTCGTACTTAGGGTTGCTAGTTAATTAGGGATTATTATTAAGTCGTACCTTAATAATTTAATACTAAGGTAGAATTGGTTGGGAGGACGTTCCTTTTTTACTATAACTTGTCTACAATAGTGAATTGAAAAGCTATCTTAAAATCGATGATCAATCCAAATGAAATTCATACCGCGAATTACCTTTGACTGAGTTTGTCTTCCATTGTTTCAAGTTTTTAATTATTTTTGCTGTCCTAATTTTGTTCTTGATCACTTCTTTAACTTAATTTCGTTCTATTTTTCATAAATATAATTCCCCTAGTTTTATTTTATTTTTCTTAAGTTACAGCAGGTCAGGTTTTGGTTAGCCTTGGGCAAGGATAGTCTCCAGGGTTCGACCCTTTTCACCCTATTTACAATATTTTTGTGTTGTTTTGTTAGGAAGAGCAGGTTATTTATTTTTGGTGGCTTCGACACCCACCACATTTTGGCGCCGTTGCTGGGGACTAGTTAACTTTACTGTTTATTATTTTTTTGGATGACCAGATCTGAAAATTTGCAATTGAAATTTGATCCTGAGATAGAAAAGACAGCCCGTACATTGACGAAGGAAACCAGGCTACGAAAAAGGGCTGCAACTGCTTCTACAACTGATCCAGAAATTATAATTACTGATTTAGTTGAATCTTCAACTAAATTTGATCCTGAATTAGAAGAAACCTCAACAGAATCTGAAAGAGAGGTACAGATGGCTGATAATCGGACTGTTAGAGAGCTGCAAGCAGCCCCTGTGGAGCAGCAGCCTTTGTGCATAACTTGCCCGAATTTGGAGGTGCCGTTTGAGTTGAAGTCCGGCTTAATCCACCAGCTCCCTACCTTCCATGGGATGAAAAATGAAAACCCACGCCACCACTTGAAAGAATTCCATGGTGTGTGCTCAAGCATGAAACCGCATGGTGTAGCGGAAGAGCATGTGAAGTTGAGAGCATTCCCATTCACTTTGAAGGATGCCGCTAAAGAATGGTTGCTTAATTTGCCGCCCGGTTCCATCACCACATGGCAAGCTATGGCCCGAGCCTTCCTAGACAAGTACTTTCCCGCTTCTAGGGCAGCAGTCATTCGTAGAGAGATTTGTGGAATCAAACAAAATGTTGGAGAGAGTCTTTATGACTATTGGGAGAGGTTCAAAAAGCTATGCGCAGCATGCCCACAACATGGGATGTCCGAGCAATCCCTACTCCAATATTTCTATGAAGGGATGCTAGACATGGAGAGAAAAATGGTTGATGCGGCTAGTGGAGGGGCACTTGTTAATAAAACCCCAGCCAAAGTAAGAGAGATTATATCAACCATGGCAGCCAACTCATAACAATTTAGCCAAATTGAAGAGCCTTCAAGGAAGATATATCAGGTAAGTGATCTTTCACTTGAGTCTAAAATAAATGAACTAACTTCTTTGGTTAAATCTATGGCTGCAGGTCAGGGAAAGAGAACAGACCCTTGTCAAGTATGTACGGCTTACGACCATCCGACTGAGGCGTGTTTGTTATGGCAAGATGATCAAGAGCAAGTGAATGCTATGGGGGGTTATTCCGGACAACCCCAGAGACCTATGGGTAACACCTACAATGATTCTTGGAGAAATCATCCCAATTTCAGCTATGGACCCAAAAACCAGAATTTCCAACAATACAGAGGGTTCCCACAAGCTCAACCACCTCAACAACACATTTCATCTTCAAAAATACTATTGGAAGATATAGTTAGGTCACTTGCCACTTCCTAACAAGAATTTCAGCAAGAAACAAAGAAAAATATGCAGAATATGGAAAATCAAATCAGCCAACTAGCCTCTTCGTTGAGCAGATTGGAGACACAAGGGAAGCTACCATCTCAAACTGTTGTCAACCTAAGAGAGAACGTAAGTGCCATCACTTTACGTAGTGGAAAAGAGCTAAATACAACAGCCCCGAAGAAAGACAGCAGCAGGTCGAAGAAAGAAGTTGAAAAAGAGGTAGAAATTCAGCAAAAGGAGGTTCCCAAGCAAGTTGAAAAGCGGCAGCCCGAGACGTTTGTTATACCGCCTCCCTTTCCCGAAAGGTTGAGGCAATGCAAGAGGGAGAAAGAAGAGAAAGATATCCTTGACATCTTTCGCAAGGTTGAGGTAAATATTCCTTTGCTCAATTTAATTAAGCAAATACCTCGATATGCAAAGATTTTGAAGGTATTTTGTGTAAGTAAGAAGAGGCAAGCTGAGGTTGAGAAGGTAAGTGTGGGGGAGAATGTCTCCGCTATTTTGCAAAGAAAACTTCCCCCAAAATGCAAGGATGAAGGTATGTTTTCTATCCCTTGTAGAATAGGCAATGTACAAATTAAAAAAGCTATGTGTGATTTAGGTGCTTCAATTAATGTTATGCCATTGTCTATTTTCTCTTCGTTGAATATAGGTGCTTTAGAGAAAACTAGTATTTGCATTGAATTGGCAGATAAGTCCGTAATCTATCCAGAAGGGGTGTTAGAGGATGTGTTAGTGAAAGTTAATAATTTAATTTTCCCTGCTGATTTCTATGTGGTTGATATGGAGGATGCTAAATCCCCAAATTCTAGTGAAATCATTTTAGGAAGACCTTTTCTTAGGACAACTAGGACTAAAATTGATGTTTTTGATGGTATTCTTACCATGGAGCTGGATGGAGAAGTTGTCAAATTTAGCATGTATAGTGAAGTCAAAGATGCCAATATTGTTTCTAATGTTAGTGGCGTGACTAATTTTGATCCTAAAAGTCAAAAGTCTTCTCAATTTAATGATGATGGTGAGCTTACTGTATTTCATTCTAGGAATTCTGATAATGAATGCACTAACAAGTTTAAAGAGAAGGTTTTGTTTGATGAAAAGTTGCAGGATATTGAGCTGGAAAAGGCGCTAAAGTTGGGACTTAAACCATTGCCGAGCCATTTGAAGTATGTGTTTTTAGGTGATGGAGATCCAATTTCATTAATTGTCTCCAAAGAGCTAAGCAATGAGCAAGAAAAGGAGCTGATTCGAGTGCTAAATGAGTACAAGGATAATTTTGAATGGGCGAAGAATGTTGCATTTGGAAGCTCCGCCGAATTCGGTTGAAAATTCGGGAACGTCTAGCCTAAGACCTTAAATGAGGGCGCTTTCTTGGGAGGCAACCCAAGCCTAATGAGTTTCAGTTCTTAGTTTTAATTTCAATTTTTATTTCAAAAAAAAATAATGAAGTGTTAATTTGTGACCATGTGTGAAATTAAATGAGTGAGCAGAGAATTTCACATCCATGTGTGAAAAATCTTAGAATTTCTGTGTTGACCAGTAGATTTCACACCCATGTGTGAAATTTGAGCACAATTTTGATTTTATTTATTTGTTTATTTATTTATTTTTTTTACAGCAGGTATTTAATTCATCTCTCTCTCCCGTTCAAAGGTCTCCACCGGCCACCATCTTCTCTTCCCCATCCAGCAGCCCCAACAAACCTGGAAAAAAAAAACAGCAGCCCCAACAATTCCGAAAACCCAGCAGCCCTTTTCCCTTTCAATTTCCGAAAACCCAGCATCTATCTCTCTCTCTATTCGAAAATCCAGCATATCTCTCTCTCTCTCTATTCGAAAACCAGCAGCCCCAACAATTTCGAAGCTCCAGCATCTCAAGCCCTCATTTTCGGCAGCCACCAAATCTTAATCTTGGGGGTTTTCAATTTTTTCAATTTTTCATTTTGGAGGTTTTCTTCTAAGTGTGGGGATTTTCAATTGGGTGAGCAATCCCTTTAACAATTTGAGTTCCGTAAGATTCACACATTAACTTTCCTTTTCTGATATCGAAACAGCAATTCCAGATAATGAATTTGAGTTCTAATTGAATGTTGAGTATATGCTTAAACAACTAAAGGGTGTGTGATGGGTTGTTGGGTTCATAGTTTTGGATGCCTAAGTTTGTAAGTTTCATTCCCTTGAGGTAGGTACTGAACAGAATTTATGAACTAAAATTAAAATTACTTTTGTGAGAAATTCATTTGCATTTTTGCTTCTAATTTATTGCAGTGCTGTGTGTTTTTTTTTACTGTGATTATCTGCATTAGAAGAGGACCTAAATTCTGCTCTAATATGCACTTTTTCCATAATGCATTACTATTGTTGGAGAGTTAATTGCTGGAATTTAATTGGCTGAATCTCTTTGGAAGTCATGCTATTGTGAGCATTAATTGGTTGTTTACCTAAATGCTTCAAGATTCAGTTTAGGCTTAGTCAAGTAACTGACTATTGTGATCAAATTTTGAGCTTACCTGTTTAGTCAATCGCTTGTTTGCTTGTTCGTTTTGGTTTGCGTTTGGTGCTTGAGTTTCTTGCAGGTAAGTTGTGACTTTGGTAAATCGCTTGGTTCAAAACTAACTTATCGCCGAGGTTTGACAAGCAATTGTTCGGCAATAACAGGGCAATATCTCTACACCTCCACTCTCTTTTAATTTTATTTGCTAGAAATCCTCTTCTTGTGGTTGATTATGATTTGTCCACATTGAGGACAATGTGTGAAATAAGTGTGGGGAGGGGATTTGATATGAGAATGTTTTTGCTGTAATTTTTGGGACTGATTTATGTGATTGAGACAGCTGGAATTTTGATGTTATAGTGCTGAAAATTTGAGCTTTCTGTTGATTAATAGCTGCTGTCATATGCTTAATTTATGGTATGAGACTTGACTTTTGAAAATGTAACTTTTGAGTTAGGAAGATTAGACACTTATCCCATGACATTTCGAGTAAATTTTTACAATTTTGATGTGTTAAACTGATTTTGGGATTACTCATTGGCTGTTTTTAAACATGACTTGAAACTTTTAGGAAATTCTAGAGAGGAGTACTTTGCTTTTATAACTCGGTTGAACGCATGTGAGAACTTTGGATGACAAAACTAGTAAGCGAGAACTTTAGCTTGAGATTGACCATCACTGCACTTGTGAATCTTGATTGCAAACTTTTACACTTTGAATTCTAAAAGTTTCATATTGCAAAACTTAGTTTCTTTCGATAAGTGTTTTTGAGAGCAATTTCCAAAGCCAAAATTTAGGATAGCTTCCGAACAATAGAACTCTTTTCTACGCTCCCTTGAGGAGAAATCCTAGGCGAGTCTCGACTTTTGAGATGATTTAGGCGTTCTTTTGGTCGATTCATCATTCCTTTTATGTTTTTCCCACCTTTACGTTACCGTTCTTTTCACCCCTTCTAGCCTACGAAGTATGCTAAATGCGTACTCTAATTTCTTTTCTTAGCCTACAATATAGCCATATACACTAAAAAGCCCTTTGTCTACCACCCTTAAACAAGAAAATAGTCTTCTTAATCATTGTTAAGCATGCACATGTGTAAGTTATTAAGAATTGGCACAGTTGCATTTTTGCTTAATATCATTGACTTTGTTTAGTTTGTGGAAATAAATGGTCCTTGTGGCTTATGTGTTTAAAGTTTGTTGGGTTTAAGTTGGTTGTAAGTACTTTAGTTATGTTTTAGTTTTACAAAAAAAAAAACAGAATGAAAGAAAAAAGAAAAAAAAGAGAAAAATCAAAAAAAAAAAGAAGAAAAAAAAGTGTATTCAATTTCAGTTTTAGTTTTTCTCTAGTTTAAGCTTTTCTCTGGTTTAAGTCGCATTTGTCACCATTAGTTAGTTCGTGCATTGTTCTTTTGAAATAATTGTAAAAGACTTATTTTCTTGTTATTCTTAGCCTTACATTATCCTATCTTTTGTAACCATCACCTAACCTAACCCATGTAAAGACCTAATGATCTTTGGTTGAGACTTGACCTACATTAGTGGAGAGGGAGTTTAGAGGGGAGCCTATGGTTGTTCTTTAATTCTGTTTTAATGAAGCTATGAAAATGTTTTTATATGTTTTGTTACTTGCTCGATAAAACACTTGTTGATTCAAACTTCGAATGTGTGTGTGCGTGTTTTAAGAATTCTTAGTGTAACCTTTTTCAATTCAGTTCATAATGATGGAATGATGTTGATGGTTGGATTCTTAATTGCGACGTTGAGTTGTTTGGGGAACATGTGTGTGTTTGATTGGGTTCTTGGGTGAAGTATGTGGTCTCCTTATGGATTTGATTTTGAGTTTTGAGTCATGCTTGAGGACAAGCATGGGATAAGTGTGGGGATATTTGATAGGGTGCAAATCTGACATATTTGTTACCTTGTTTTTGTGCTTAATTGATGTTATTTATATTGAAAAGAAGAGCTTTTACTTGGTTTTTATTATTCTGGATAGGAACGGTGGATTTACAATAAAGAGGCTTATTTGGAGTTTGATTGGAAGTATTGGAACAAAATGGCATGGAGCTGAATTTTCTTTGTGGAGGTAGATTGACAGCAGAGGCCTTAGCCTTGCCCAAGAGTAACGGCCAGGTAGACCTTAACGGGCTGATTTAATTAAGTGATGGGCCCATGCATTTTAGTGGTATTTGAGGACTTCTAAACCGACTTGTAATAGGATTTAAGTAGTTTTTAGTGGGCCTTTTTGTTATATGAGGTTGGCCCCACCCTTTATTAAGTATTTAAGTTATTTTTAGGGTTTTGGGAGGACACTTTTTACCTCCTCTTTGATTATTCCGAATTTACATTACTTTTACAGAATCTGGGTGTATTTTCCATGGCCATGCGTGGCTAAATTCATTCTTTCGGTCGAAGGTTAATTCAACGTTGATTTTCTAATGGATTGTGAGATTTAATGTGCTTTATCTTTGCTTTTTGATTCATATCGTATTTGTGTTTTCTCTTTGATTATTGGGGTGAGAATCATCCATAGTGGATATCTATTATTTGTATTAACAGGGCCCGTTATTCATCTAATAGGTTTCTGCACAACCAATCAATTAGGTTTAATCCGTAATTGTTAATCCGAGTTGATAAAAGTGGTAGTCAATATAATTCAATTGCGTCAAAGCCTTGGGGTTATGTTGTGGGAAAATATAATCTGATCTAAATGGATTCTCGTAGTTTCTGTTGGTCAGGGCAGGGTTCTACTAGTTTTTAATGCTGTTAACTGCTAAATCCTTCGTCGTACTTAGGGTTGCTAGTTAATTAGGGATTATTATTAAGTCGTACCTTAATAATTTAATACTAAGGTAGAATTGGTTGGGAGGACGTTACTTTTTTTACTATAACTTGTCTACAATAGTGAATTGAAAAGCTATCTTAAAATCGATGATCAATCCAAATGAAATTCATACCGCGAATTACCTTTGACTGAGTTTGTCTTCCATTGTTTCAAGTTTTTAATTATTTTTGCTGTCCTAATTTCGTTCTTGATCACTTCTTTAACTTAATTTCGTTCTATTTTTCATAAATATAATTCTCCTAGTTTTATTTTATTTTTCTTAAGTTACAGCAGGTCAGGTTTTGGTTAGCCTTGGGCAAGGCTAATCTCCAATATTCGACCCTTCTCACCCTATTTACAATATTTTTGTGTTGTTTTGTTAGGAAGAGCAGGTTATTTATTTTTTGTGGCTTCGACACCCACCATATTTCTTCTTCTATGTAATCAAAATATTTTTTCCCTCGTTACTTTAGTTGTTCACCACATGGAAATATAGAATAAGAATTAAGCAATTAATGAATATTAACAAATTTATAGAACAAAAAGGCATAATGAGAAAAATTAAAAAGTAGAATAGAGTAAAAATATTATTATCAAATTGAATAATTATTAGAAACTAACAAAATAAAGCAAAAAATAATTAAATATATTAAAAATATATCGAAGTGCAAAGAGTAAATAAAATAATCAACAATTAATCTAAAACAAAATTTCTTTTTCTATTTAATCAACAGAAAATAAATATGAAAATGCATAATTAAAAAAAACCACAATTTTAAAATGAAATTCCAAAAAAAAAAAGATAATGAATGTATTTGAATGCAAAAAATTGCATTTGATTATGGTCCTAAATTTCCATATTTATTTTTATCCTAAATTTGGTTTTTATGTATCTAATTTTGTTTTATAGACTAACATTATAATTATAGAAAAATATACTAATCTATTAAAGCTAATTAGATGTTACTCTAAGAAGTTATGAAAGATAAATTTATTTTAGATTTGATACACATTTTAAAATTAAATTAAAAATAACAATAATGCATTTATTTAATTATCATGTAAACTTCAACATTTAATATATTTATCATGAAAACTTAAATATTTACTTAATTTTGACATAAATTAACATTATATGTTTTTAGTAATTTATATAATTTTATTAATTATTTCCTAAGAGTTTCATATTGAACTTGAACAATTCCTTTAGATTATATTCCTTTAAGTTATCATAATTTTTAAAATTTTATTGAGGAAGTTATAAAGATAAAATTTTAGAATAAATACTACTTTTTTGTATAAAAATTGAATTAAATTCCTTATAGGAAGCAATTGTGGGAGAAATTAATTTAATTATGAAAGAATTGATATTAGAGTAACAAAAGCTAGTGGACAAATGTCATTTTTTCATTTAAGAAAATAAAATTGAAAATAAAAAACCAAAGAAAAGAAAAGGCAATGGTAAAATGGAAAATAAAAAATAAAACTTGGTTTAAAAGGAAATTCACTATTTATTTGGGGAAGAGTTTTAGTATATATTTAATAATTTATTTTAAATTATAACTCAATTACCATTTTAATAAATTAGTTAATATAGTAAATTTTTAGTATAGTCCCGTTAGGAGTACTTATTAAACAACATTTAATACTCCACTTAATATTTAATAGCCTTAATTGTATTAATTTTTTCCTTTCTATGTCATTAATTATTAAAATTATAATATTAAATTTTCCATTTCATTAAGAGTTAGCTTTAACAATGTTAAATTTTTTTCAGAATTATATAAGATTATAAATTTAATTTCTCATGAAAATTAAATAAAAAAGTAGTATTTGGAAAAATATTAATATAAATATTTTTATTAAATAAAAATAAATGTAAAATAATTTAATAATTTTTTATTGATATTTTTATATTAATTGGTTATATAGAACTATATACACACCAAACCCTGACAATTTTTTTTTTACTTTTAGGTTATTATTAATAATTATATAGAATTTATTTAATCTTAAAAAAATGATACATAGTATATGAGCAGTCTCATACATCAACGTATATAGCTCATATATACAATATTAGCATTTATTATATAGTCCACGTAATTGATAGTTTTTCTAAAAATTAATACTGAAAATTATTTTTCTTTATAAATTAAAATTTTTACAATTTAATTTATAAATAACCCTTTATTTGTTCTAAAAATCTATGCAGTAATTTTCATATAATTTTTATAGTGTATTAATCTACAAATATTAATATAAATATTTTTTTTAAATTTAAGAAATTAATTAAAATAAAAAATATAATTAATAAATTAAATTAAATCTCCAATTTAAAAAAATTTAATGCTTTAAATTTATATAGAGAAATTACCTTTATTGAGTTTATAAGCATTAGTGATTTACCATTTTAATAAAAAATAGTTAATATAATAAAATAAAACTCCTTATTTAATGTTCCTTAACAAGCGCTATTACACCTCACCCCTAGTTTGGACAGGGAAAGGCAAGGTGAGATAGTTCTATGGTTCGAGTCAACTTAAAGCCAATAGATACCACGAAGAACTTTCTTCAGAACATGTTCAAATCATTTAATATTTTTGCAAAAATATATATTAATATAACCTTATTTATAATTTAAGTTTATAGACTTTAGTACAACCTTTATTTTTACATTGCACCCAACGGAGAACTACAAAACAGAAATATGTTAAGGAATTTATTTGTTATTATATAAACTGCTTCTAGCACTAACCAATAGAGTGAACGGTTGTGAAGTAGGAATCCAGATGCTCAAACCTGTATATCACTAATTTGAAAAAAAATAATAGTAACGAGAGGTGAGCCGTCAACTCAGTGAATCATAACGTAATATAAGACTGGGTGAGATAATCAATAAATAAATTGAATAGAGGCATAGGCATAGTGAGTGAGAAATGGAGTTATCAACATATTAGAAATAAATAAACCTTATAAGATTCAAAAAGTCATAGACAATAAATAATCACTATTATAATAAGTATATATTGTGACATTCAAAACAGAGCAGCCATTGGTTGTATATTACGCAGTAACTTTCTCCTTTTTGTGCATAATAGAACACCAATATACACCGTCTAGTAGTTTAACCCCACCAAATTTGGGTCATGTAACAACATTGGAGATCAAATAATAAGCTTAACAAGAAATCTTATCAGAATAATTAGAGAAATTTAATAATTATAGTTTCAAATCAACATAAAAATCAAAGCTGATAATAATAGCTCAATAATAAACTCAATAGAGGAATTAGAAGATAAAAAAAATAAGATAAATAACTCAACTGAGAGTCAGATAAAAATAGCTCAATAACAATTTGCAAATAAATTGTTAAGTAATAAATAGATAATCAGAAGTAAATATTTGAATAAATTAATTAATTAGAAATAAAGGGATCTTCAAGAAACAAAATACAAACTCGGATAATAGAAATTAGGGTGCCAATAAAAATAAGATAATACTTAATCAAAGTTAAGCAGTGTAGTGCAGTTCAGAATATAACATATCAGAAATCACATTAGATTATCACTCACCTGTAGCCTTCTGAAGTGTCTTCCCTTTTTGTTCAGAGGGTTCTCCTATTTTTCTTTTCCTACATTATATAATGTTCATTATTATTTGTTACATTTGGTCCAATCCATAGCATAAATTACTTAGGGTTTTCTTTAATCATTATTGAGAGTCTTGTTTATTTTAGGTCTTTGTGTGTTACATGTCATACCCATACAAATTACAATTTAGTTATATTTCTTTCATTCTTTGCTACTTTTGTAACTTAATCTATTATAAAATTTTTTTAAGGAAGAAGTGATTTCATTCTTCATTTGGTTGGCTATAGATAGTGAAAAATCAGCATCTCTATCATCCATTTGTCACTCATCTAAGCTAATCACCCCCCATTCACATACAAGTGGGCAATTAGTCTTCCATCTTATCATTGAATACTTTCTATGGTGTAGATTAAGGGAGTTTTTTATTTTATTTTATTGTAATTATTGCAAATGATGACTTAATTGATAAGTGCATATTGAACATATATTTTTCTATCAGTTTTTGCATGAAATTGAGTTGAATTAATTTATTCTAAGCTTATTTATGTGTTCTAATTTATTATTTTTTAGTACAGCTTAGTTTGAATTAATTTTTGTAGGATTTTTGCAAGTAGAAATTTGAGGCAAATTTGATCTTTAAAGCTTCAATAAAGATTACAGTGATGATAGTGGAAAAGTTGTCTTCATGAAGTTTCTAGAGGACATCTCAAGCTTTCCAGAGAGGTCTGGTTCATTAAAATCTAAGATTGTTTAGGCCTTTGAATATTAAGTACAAATTAAGCTTGAGATGTTGAAGTAGAATTTATGTCTGATCCATTGAGAGTAATTGGGCCAAATCTTGGGTTTCTGAAGTCCAATTGAAGGATTCAAATTGAGATAATTTTGTTATATGACAGTAAATGCCTTAAAAAATACAACTCAAATTTTGTAGAAGTAGAATGCAATTAGGAGTCTATTTTTAGGTAGTTTGATATTGTTAAACACTTAGTGATTTGTTATTTAAGGGAGATGAGACTTAGAATGTGGGAGGATGTCTAAAAAAATATTTTTAGGATTTTATTGTTGCAAAGAAAAATACTAGAGAGGAGATTGTAAAGAGATAGACCAAGAAATTGGAGTTGATCCATAGTTTAATTATAAGAGTTTATTTTCACTTCTCTTAATTAATTCTATTTCAGTTTTAATTTATGTTTACTATGTTTAATTTAATTAATATGATGTGTTTTCCTATTAGCATGAGTGACTAAATTCGTTATGTAGAATATTAATGAAATGTGATTGATTGTTTGATATATATTTGTGATATATTTTTCTTTATGCACGTTAATTCTATTATTGAGCCTAATGCTTGTAATTGCTTGGCCACCAATTGCATGATTCTAGATTAGTAAATAAATATTAGAAGAATATTCATTGATTGGAATTAGATAATAGAATCATAAGAAAATAATTAGTATGAGAGTATTTAATTTGACTTGTGTCGAATTATATGAATGATTGGCTCTTAATAAATTGATTATAGGTTGTTAACACTATTGAGAAATAGGTTGATAATTTATAATTAATACGTTATTATGTCTTGAGAAAGAATAATAATTATTTGTCCATAACATGAATAATTAAAATTGGATTAATAGATACAAGAAATTATCATTCGATTATCACATGAATTCAATATTCTAGGTTGTTTGTTTGATTGTTATCTTTCTTAAATTAAATTGTTGTTAATTAATTTAGATTTAGAATTATTTTCTTCTTAATTATGTTCATTATTCGATTGCCTAAATAGTGATTAATTTAATTCTGATTAGTAATTAGTAAACAATCTCTGTGGGAACAATATCTTATTTCATAACTATTACTTGAATACGATTTTGTACACTTATAGATTTTACATATCAAGTTTTTGGTGTTGTTGCTGAGGAATAAATTTATTAATATCAATATAAATTAACTTGAATACTAATTTACACATTTATTTTTATTTTTTAGGCACTGTTGAGATTTGTATAAGTTTATATGAAGATCAAAAGATCAAGAGTTATTGCCATTTAATCTAGAGATTAAAAGAACTTGTAGAAATCTAAACAAGCAGTGAAAGGAAAGAATTGCAGTAGAGACATCACAAAGGTGATTTCAATTGGAAAAAGAACAAGAAAATATTTATCTAGATTTTGAAGCTTTGATTGAGGAAGATAATATGGCTGAAGAAAGCAAATCATTGCGAGATTATGCTATGCCCACTCTTGATGGAGCAACTTCAGGGATTGCTAGAATGAATGTTGAAGCTAATTACTTTGAAATTAAGCCAGCTTTCCTACAGATGATTCAAAATACACTTCAGTTTGGTGGATTTCCAAGTGATGATCCTCATACTCATATCACATCACTAGTTTCTTAGAGATGTGTGACACTTTCAAGATGAAAGGGGTATTAAGGGATGCAATCTACTTGAGATTGTTTCCATTTTCTTTGAAAGATAAAGTTAAAAGCTGGTTGCAATTAGTACCAAGGGGAACTATCACCACATGGAATTACTTGGCAAAGAAATTCGTGGCAAAATTCTTTCCACCTTTTAAATAGCCAAGTTAAGGAATGACATTACAACCTTTTCTCTACATGATATGAAGAATCTTTATGAAGCTTGGGATAGGTACAAGGATTTGCTTAGAAAGTGTCCACATCATGGTGTACTTGAATAGTTAATTGTTTAAACTTTCTATAATAGTTTGAATGGTTCTATAAGATTAATGCTTGATGAAGCAACTGAAGGGTGTTTTAATGCAAAGAATCCTAAAGAAGCTCATGATTTGATAAAGGAGATGACAACCAATAACTATCAGTGGAATACAAATAGAAGCATCCATAGAAGACCTGTTGGTGTGCATGAAATTGATGTTTTGACAACCATTAATGCTAAAATGATACTTTGGTTAAGAGAATGGATCAAATGAGTGTCAATTCACTTCAAATCCAAGCTGTTTGTGAAATTTGCGTTGGAAAACATGCTACAAATGAGTGTGGAAAAAATATTGCTAATTTGAGCCAAGGGTTGGAACAAGGAAATTATGTTGCTAACTTAGGAAGACAACAAAACAATCCTTATTCTAACACTTGCAATCCAAGTTAGAGGAATCATTCAAATTTCTCATGGAACAATCAGAATGCTATGAAATAACCACTAGGATTTCAACATTAAGAGAAGAAACCATCCTTAGAGGAGATGTTTGTTTCTTATACGGCTAAAACTAATTCCTATCTTCAAAATCAACAAGCTTTTATCCAGAATTTGGAGACTCAAATTGGTCAATTGGAAGACATGGTGAATAATAAAGCCCAAGGAACATTGCCTAACAGTACTGTTGTTAATCTTAAGGAACAAGCAAAGGCAATCACCTTGAGGAGTGGAAAGTAATTAGAGGAACTATTACCCAAGAAGCTAACCAAGAAGGAGTCCATTAAAGAAGATATTGAAGAGAAGCAACCCCAAAATAAGAAGGAGATAGAAGAATTGAAGCCATATCAGCCTAAGATTCCTTTTCCTCAATGTCATTATAAAGCTAATGATGAGAAAAATTTTCTTAAATTTCTTGATATGTTTAAGAAACTTCATATTAACGTTTCTTTTGCAGAAGCTATAGCTCAAATACCCAAATATGCCAAGTACTTGAAGGTAATTATTTCTAATAAGGGGAAGATGGAGGATTATGGAACGGTGATGCTAACTGAAGAATGTAATGCAATTATCCAAAAGAAGCTACCTCAGAAAAATGAATGATCCTGGAAAATTTACTATACCATGCAAGATTGGAGACCTCGAGTTTGGTAAAGTTCTTTGTGATATTAGTACTAGCATTAATTTAATGCCTTTGTCTATTTATAGGAAGCTTAATATGAAAGGAATCAAGTCCATAACAATTTCATTACAATCGGCTGACAAATTTATTACCTATCCATAAGGAGTCATTGAAGATGTATTGGTAAAAGTAGGTAAATTTATAGTTTCAGTAGATTTTATTATGCTTGATATGGAAAAAAATAAAGAAGCACCTCTAATATTTGGAAGAATGTTCCTTACTACAAGCAAAACACTTATTGATGTAGAAGGAGGTAAATTGACCTAACGTATAGGTTAAGAAGAGGTAACTTTTGATGTTTTAAATTCTATGAAATATTCTATGGAATATGAATCTTGTTATAAACTTGATTTGATTGACCATTGTGTGTTGATGAAATTTTTGAACATGAGCTTGAATCTTTAAATGAATTCAATGAAGTGGATTATTGCATTGCATGTGCAGAAAGTAATTGCATTAGGGAGGCAGCCTTTGAAATTTTAGAAAAAATTTCTAAACCGGCTTTACCTTCCATTGAAAGTCCCCCAAATATTGAACTAAAACAATTACTTGCACATCTAAGGTATGCATTTTTAAAGGAAAACTCTACCTTACCAATTATTGTTTCTACATATTTGAACAAGGAAGAGGAAGACAAACTGTTGTATGTTTTAAGAAAGCATATTAGAGCTATAGAATGGACCATAACGGATATTAAAGACATTAGTCCCTCTTTATGCATGCATAAAATTTTAATGGAAGAGAATCACACTCCTACTATAGAGCATCAACGTAGATTAAATTCTAAAATGAAAGAGGTAATGAAAGGTGAAATCATTAAATTACTTAATGTTGAAATCATATATCCAATATGTGATAGCAAATGGGTGAGTCATATACAAGTTGTGCCTAAGAAAGGGGGAATAACTGTAATTGAAAATGAAAACAATGAATTAATCCCAACTAGGAAGGTAATGGGTTGGCGTGTGTGTATAGATTATAGGAAGCTAAATTCTACCACTTGAAAAGATCACTTTCCTTTATCTTTTTATGGATCAAATGCTTGAAAGACTTGCTGGATATACTTATTATTGTTTTCTAGATGGATATTCAAGATATAATCAAATACCTATTGCACCTCAAGATCAAGAGAAAACCACATTTACTTATCCATATGGTACTTTGCATATAAAAGAATATCTTTTGATTTGTGTAATGCACCTGCAACTTTTTAAAGGTGTATGATAGTAATCTTTTTTTATATGATTGAAAAATATATTGAAGTATTCATGCTTCATTTGATCATTACTTAGCTAATCTTTCCCAAGTTTTACAGAGATGTGAAGAAACTAACCTTGTTTTGAATTGGAAAAAGTTTCATTTTGTGGTTCAAGAAGGAATTGTGCTTGGGCATAAAATTTCAGCTAAGGGTATTGAGGTAGATAGGGAGAAAATTGAGGTGATTGATAAACTTCCACCTTCCACATCGATAAAAGGAGCGAGAAGCTTTCTAGGTCATGCAAGTTTTTATAGAAGGTTTATTAAGGACTTCTCAAAGATTACTAAGCCTCTTTGTAATCTTTTGGCAAAAGATGTGCCCTCTCTGTTTGATCAAGAATAAGGCTTTTAATTGACTTAAAAGAAGCTGACATCTGCCCCAATAATAACAGCTCCAGATTGGAATCTATCTTTTGAGCTTTATATGCGATGTAAGTGATTATGCAGTGGGAGTAGTTCTTGGCCAAAGATAGGATAAGAAGTTGTATGTCATTGCTTATACGAGTAAAACTCTCAATGAAGTGCAACTCAATTATGCCACTATCGAGAAAGAACTTTTAGCTATCGTTTTTACTTTTGATAGATTTAGATCATATCTTGTGGGAGAAAAACTATTGTTTATACTGATCATGCTGCTATTAGATATCTTCTTACAAAGAAAGATGCAAAGCCTAGACTAATTCGTTGGATTCTTCTTTTGTAGGAATTTGATTTAGAGATTAAAGATAAGAAGGGAGCTGAAAATTCAGTTGCTGATCACCTATCGAGAATGAAACAATTGGAGGATGATGATGCTCAACCAGCTATTAATGAATACTTCCCCGATGAACAACTTTTTATGATATCTGATTCTCCTACTTCTAAATCTCCTTGGTTTGCTGATTATACTAATTATTTGGCATGCAAAATACTCCTTAGTAATTTAACTTATCAATAGAAAAAGAAGTTTCTACATGATGTGCGATATTATTTTTGGGATGATTCGTATTTATATAAATGTTGGTCTTACCAAATGATTAGAAGATGTGTGAATAAGGATGAAATTCATAGTATATTGAATCATAATCATACTCTAGAATGTGAGGGTCATTTTGGATCTTCTAGGACAGCTGCCAAAGTGCTTCACTGTGGATTCTATCGGCCTACATTGTTTAAGGATGCCCATAAATTTGTGTTTAGCTGTGATAAATGTCAAAGAATGGTTAATATTTTCAAAAGGAAAGAAATGCCTTTAACAAACATTTTAGAGGTTAAACTTTTTAATGTGTGGGGAATAGATTTCATAGGACCATTTTCATCTTCTTATAGGAATCAATTTATATTAGTTGCAATAGATTATGTGTCTAAATGGGTGGAAGCGATCGCCTTACCATCAAATAAGTCAATGTATTTTAAAATTTTTGAAAAAAAATATTTTTACTCATTTTAGTGTCCCTAGGATGATTATTAGTGATGGTTGTAAACATTTTTGTAACCATTATTCTGATGCATTTTTAGATAAATATTATGTTTCTCATCGTGTGGGTACCCCATATCATCCTTAAACTAGTGGACAAGTGAAAATCTCAAATCGTAAATTGAAACAAATATTAGAAGCCACGGTTAATTCTTTAAGAAAAGACTGGTCAAGTAAGCTTGATGATGCTCTTTGAGCAAATAAAACAACTTTCAAAACACCTTTAGGTATGTCTCCTTACCGAATTGTATTTGGAAAAGCTTGTCATTTACCAGTGAAGAGAAAGCAAAAAGCTTATTGGGCAACTAAAATCTTGAAATTTCAACGAGATGCTATTCATTAGAAAAGATTACTACAATTGAATGAGTTAGATGAATTACGCCTGCATGCTTATGAAAATGGTAGAATTTATGAAGAAAAAACTAAAATGTGGTATGATAAGCATATAAAGACACAAAATTTTCATGAGGGCAAAAAGGTGTTATTATTTAATTCAAGACTTAAATTATTTTCTGGCAAGTTAAAATCTAGATGGTCAAGCCCTTTTATAATTTCTAAGGTTTTTCCTTATGATGTAGTGGAGCTTTAAAGTCATGAAAGTAAATTTAAAGTGAATGGACATCGCCTTAAATCATACAATTTAAGTAATTCAAATCCATTACTTTACTTTATTGATGCAAATACCTGAAATAGTCAAGCTAATGACTATAACCAAGCGCTTCTTGGGAGGCAACCCAAGTAATTTTCTTTAAATTTTATTCTTAGTTATATTATAATTTAACAAGTTTTTAACATCTGAATTTTGTTATGTTCTTTAATGTTTTATTTTTGTATTAAGCAAATAGCAAAAGTGAAGATAGAGCAAGAAGGGTTAAGTTTGGAAAGTGTTTTTCTTCAAAAAAAAAATGTTTGTCGCAATTGCGCCAATCCATTCGAGTGCGACGAGATAAGAAAGGCCCTATCGCAATCGCGACGGGCCAGATTGTGCCAGTTGGCATGAGCCCAATGACAGAAAGACCCAAGGCCCTGTCTCAATCGTGTGATCACGACGGGCCAGAATGTGAGCTCGTTGAGAGGTATCTTGCGCGATAGCGCAAGCGCAGCAACGGGTCCAGGTTTGATTCCTCCAAACAAAAAAAACCCATAAAAATCAGTCTCAACTAATTCTCCCTCTTTCCTCCCTCCTCACTTATTTATTTTTCCTTCTTCTCTCTAACACTCCAATTTCTCTTTCAAAATCCCTAGCCTTAAAATCTCTATAATTTTCTTAAATTCTTCTATAATCACATAAATTTTGATCAAATATACTATATCCATCACTCAAATCATCAAATCATGGCACCAAAATTAAAAAGCATTGCAAGGAGAACAACGACAAGGAAAAGCAAGAAAAAGGTCTCAAGCTCTTCCTTTTCCCATTTATAATGATGAAGAAGGTAAGAGATTTCTATCCCTATGTTCAAGAACTATTTCTCCTTGTAGGTATTATAACCATGGCATATTTAAACATTTAGGTATTGATACTATGATGAAACAACTATATGCTAGATTAGGATGGGAAAAATTGGTAGATAAGGAATAAGACACTTACAAAGAACTCACTCTTGAATTCTTCACAACTCTTAAAATGTCAAAATCCCAAGATAAAAATTTAGAGTGTAGAATGCTAGGTGTGGATTATGTGATTGATTATGATGTTATGTTCATGGCTTTAGGCTTGCCTAAAGGAGGTGCTTACAATCATTCCAAAGAATTTAACATTGATAAATTTTAGAATACATTAACTAGTTTTAATTCATTTAGCATTAGGAATGCACCTAACGAGTTAATTCGTGATCATAGTTTGTTGTTGTTGCATAAACTTATGTGCCAACTTGTGTTTGGAAAAAAAAGAGTAATAAAGTATCAACTCGAGAGTTATTTATATTATATTATGCACATAAGAATAAGAAAGTCTCTACAACATATCATATTTTTCAGAGTTTGATGTTTATTGCTCAACATCCTAAGAGTATTATTGCATTATGTCATATTGTTGTTGGATTAGCATTATATTATGATATTTTTTATCCTAATGACACAAAAATGGAGTGCATGAGTGGAGAGCCCTATTCATATAACACATTAAGCCGTGCTGAAATTCTGGATGCAAGTAATAGATTGAAGGATCCCATAATAAAAAGGTGCTACAAGAACCAAGTTCAAGGAGATTCTAGTAGTGCTCCTCCGAGTGCCCAAGCAACAAATGATGAAGATGAAAGCAATAAGAAAGAGGGTGATGATAATGACAATGAAGAACAAGGATGGTGATAAGTTCTAAGGTGGCTCGATACAATAGATGAAATGAATAAACATTTAAGCTCGCAATTAAATGTTATGGAGAAGTAGAATCGGAGAATTATCAACATGGAGAGGAGTCAGACTTATCATAATTACAAGTTAATGAAGTATATAGAGTTTTTCGGTCTATCTATCCCTTTTCCAACTCCATCACCTCCAACATCGCCATAAAAGAGGGAAGCTTTCATCCCTTATCTTTTTTTCTTATTATTTATGTGTAATCTTGTTTGTGGTAGATTATTTTTCATTACGGACAATGAAAAAATTAAGTGTGGGAGGAGAGTAGTTAGATTAATTTATTTTGCTATTTTGTTTGATTTTTGTTTTAATTTAGATGTGTGAATTTTTTTAATTTATGTTTTTAATTTCAAATTTTTGAAAAATATATATTATTTTGAAAAAAATAAAAAATAGAAAAATAGAAAAAGGAAATTTTTTTATGTAATTAATTCTTAATTAGGTTTTAGTTAGATGTTCTAGTTTTTTTAGGGTTGGATTTACACTATTAGTCTTTTGTTTTGAATTATATTTCTAATCTTAGTAAACTAAGATTTTATTAATCAACTGTAAAAATAATAAGAGTTTAAGTAGAATTTTTTTAGATGAATGGTATTAGGATTAGTCTTTATTTTTTCTCTATATAAGGTTGAGTTCCTAGCAAGTTTAATTCATAATTAGCAAAGCCTTAGAATAGAGAAGGATGAATAATAAAGAAAGTTTATATACTTGAGGTTGGAAATATGAAGATAGTATTTGAAATCTAGCTTTACCTTATGTGAATCCACCTATAAAAATGTCTGAATAACTCACTACTTTCTATGCCTTTTATCCTGATTATAATGAATGTACTATGGATCTTGATGAGAGAGTGGAGAGGAAAAATTTGGAGAAAACTAGTAAAAAAGCTAGATCACAACTTGACTTAGTAGTTTTAGATGATACTTCAAGTGATGATAATGAACCTAAGCCATCACCAATTAAGAGTAAGAGAGGTAGGCCACGAAGAAGAAGAGAGGAAGACCTCCGAAGATTCCTAAGAAAGAGCAGTTCAATGCAGTAAACATTAACAATGAAGAGGGAGATGCTTAGAAGATTCTAATTAACTCTTATTATTAATTTGTTTTACATTAGATCTGGTTAGATTATTTTTGGTTTTTATTTTATTTAATTTCATTTTTTCAATTGTATTAGATTTAATTTTTAGTTTTAATAAATATTAGGATTTGTTTTACTCGTATTTTATAATTTATTTGGTTATTTTGATCTCTACTTGTTCTTTACTTGTTATTAAGTGTGTTAATTATTGTTATTTTATATTTCAACATGATAATTAAACTCTTTTAGCTAGATTGAAATAATTTTTTACTTATTATTAATTTTACAAATTAAGAACACTTATTTTTAAGGATAGTTATAATTGTTGTTATATTAAATCATAGTCTTTTGAGTTCATTGTAATGTCATAGATTCTTGAGTTAGTATGTATCACTAAGGTAGTCAATTGTTAATTATGTGAGGATACGATATAAGAATTATGCATAATTAATTAATAAAAATAAAAAATTTTGTGAGATGGAGCGTAAAATGCACTCACTTTAGATAATAAAGGTGGAATGAAATATAAAATGCATCCACATGAAAAAAAAAGAAGAAGAAGAAAATAATAATAATAATAATAATAATAATAATAATAATAATAATAATAATAATAATAATAATAATAATAATAATAGGATGGAGCATAAAATGCACCCATTTAAAAACTATATATAATAATATTAAATACATAGTTCTTATTGATCCCAAATTATTATGTAGAGTTGGCTACTTAGTGATGCTTGATATATTTTTGGATTAATGAAGTTATATTAAATTGCTTATGACTATGGTTTGATGTAGAAATTTTTGTATATTACCATAATAAATAAGTGTTCTTAGTTTGTGAAGTTGTTTAAGGTTATGATTTTTTGAAGTTTAGTATTTTGTTTAGTATTTTATTTAGTATTTTAAGTTAAGAATAAGTTATTGTTATTTTTATTTGGTTAATTATGTTTGATTGATTTAATTATGATTGATTGGTTAATTTGGTTAATTTGCATAAGGACAAACAAATGTTCAAGTGTGGGAGGATTTGATAAGTGCATATTGAATATATATTTTTCTATCAGTTTTTGTATGAAATTGAGTTGAATTAATTTATTTTAAGTTTATTTATATGCTCTAATTTTGTTATTTTTTAGTAGAGCTTAGATTGAATTAATTTTTGTAAGATTTTTGCAAGAAGAAATTTTAGACAGATTGGACCTTTAAAACTTCAGTAAAGCTTTTGGTGATGATAGAGTTCGATATTGAAAATAGTATCTTCATAAAATTTGTAAAAGATATCTCAAGCTTTCTAGAGAGATATGATTCATTAAAATCCAAGATCGTTGGGTTTTCAAATATTAAGTCGAAATTAGGCTTGAGATGTTGAAGTAGATTTTCTGTCCGAACCATTGAGAGTAATTAGGCCATATCTTAGGATTTCAAAGTCCAATTGAAGTGATTCAAAAACCTAACGTTATCTAAATTGCGAGACCTAAAACTTTGATGAAGGAGTTGAATTGAGATAATATTGTTATCTTTCAGTAAATGGCCTTGCAAAATACAATTTGAATTCTATAGAAGTAGAATGCAATTAGGAATCTGTTTTTAGGTAGTCTGATATTGTTAAACACTTGGTAATTTGTTATTTAAGGGAGATCAGACTTAAAATGTGGGAGAAAGTCTGAAAACAATATTTTTATGGTTTTATTATTACAAAAAAAAATTCTAGAGAGGAGATTGTAGAAAGATAGACCAAGAGATTGGAGTTGATCTGCATTTCAATTAAAAGAGTTTTTCTTCACTTCCCTTAATTAATTCTATTTCAGTTTTAATTTGTGTTTACTATGTTTAATTTAATTAATAAGATGGGTTTTCCTAATAGTATGAGTAGCGAAATTCATTTTCTAGAATATTGATGAAATATGATTGATTGTTTGATATATGCTTGTAATCTATTTTTTTTATTCATGTTAATTCTATTATTGAGCCTACTGCTTGTAATTGTTTGGCCACCAATTGCATGATTCTAGATTAGTAAATAAATCTTAGAAGAATATTCATTGATTGGAATTAGGTAATAGAATCATAAGAAAATAATTAGTATGAGAGTATTTAATTTGACGTGTGTCGAATTATATGAATGATTAGCTTTTAATGAATTGATTATAGGTTGTTAAGACTATTGAGAAATAGGTTGATAATTTATAATTAATACGTTATTATGTCTTGAGAAAGAATAATAATTATTTGTCCATAACATGAATAATTAAAATTGGATTAATAGATACAAGAAATTATCATTCGATTATCACATGAATTCAATATTCTAGGTTGTTAAGATTAACAGTAATTTAATTTAAGAAAGATAACAATCAAACAAACAACCTAGTATTTAATTTGACTTGTGTCGAATTATATGAATGATTGGCTTTTAATGAATTGATTATAGGCTGTTAAGACTATTGAGAAATATGTTGATAATTTATAATTAATACGTTATTATGTCTTGAGAAAGAATAATAATTAAAATTGGATTAATAGATACAAGAAATTATCATTCGATTATCACATGAATTCAATATTCTAGGTTGTTTGTTTGATTGTTATCTTTCTTAAATTAAATTACTGTTAATTAATTTAGATTTAGAATTATTTTTCTTCTTAATTATATTCATTATTTGATTGCCTAAATAGTGATTAAGTTGATTCTGATTGATAATTAGTAAACACTTTCTGTGGGAACGATATCTTATTTCATAACTATATTACTTGAATATGATTCTGTGCACTTATAGATTTTGCATATCATTAATGACGATGTTTCTTATGGTCATTATCTTATAATATAATGATTTTTGGGCCTAAATAAATTAATTCATCTTACCAAGTCATTAATTTACTTTATTCTATTTTATTTATTTATTTTCTTACTTTTCTAATAATTATATTTATTTTTTTCCAAGTAGCTGAGTATTACAAGTGCCCTTAATATTATACTTTTTAGTATATCTATATCTAATGTTGTTAATTTATTAAATAATATTATAATAAAATAAATTGAAATTGGCTTAATACATATATTTTCCCCTGTACTTATGCATTTTTGTCACTTTGCCCCCCTCAACTATTCGAGTATCCACTTTGCCCCATGTACTCGATTTTTCCTTTATACAGTTACCCCCTCTATGCTAAAGTGGCAGAGTGCGTTTATCCACTCTCCAACTATCGCGTGAACTCTTTTTTTCCCCTTCCCATCTTCAGATTAAATAATCGAAGCTCCACCAATCTCTAATTTTCATCTCTTAATCTTTTTCTTAACTCATTTCTTGCAAATTCTCTCAATTCAAAACCTTAGATTACCTATCATTTCCTCATGGCAGCAAATTCTTGCAACGAAGATATGTCAATGTCAGAAGCGAACTCTTCTCAATGTAATATGGTTGTTCCTGATTATTATTGTGGACAATCTGCTGCTCTGAAGATGTCGATGACTGAATCAAATCCTGGAAGAAGATTCTTTGGTTGCAAGAGATATGGGGTAGGGTTGTTTCATTTCTTCTTTAATTAATTACTATTTTTTTTTAATTGTGATTAATTTAGTGTTTTGGATATTAGGTCAAAGGAATGCAAGCATGTCGTTACTTTGTTTAGTATGAGCCTCCAGCTTCTAATAATGTGAATAAGGGTATGCTTTGGTTGACGAGCAAGATTAAAGAAGTTGAAAGGCAAAGAGATTAAGCCAAGGCTAATGCGATAAACTTAAAGTTGTTGGTTCTATGTTTGTTGGTGATGATTATTACTATGAAGGTTTTTTAGTTTTTTTTAAGGTTTTTTAAGGTTTAAGGTTTAGTTTATGTAGGTTATTTAGTTAAATGCAGTAGGTGAATTTAGGGGACTATATATGATTTTTTGTTTTCATTTTGTGGAATTTCATGGTTTTATTTCCACTAAGAATTTCATAGTTTGTGGTTTGATTTTGTAGCTGCACTAGTGATAATGGCGTAACCTGAAATTGTAAACTCTAGTACCCTTAATTTATGTAATGAAATTTTCCCGTTTGGTTGTTAATTTTCCCTTAACTTTGAATTTGTATATGTATGAATGAGTTATAATTTTCTTTTGTTGGTTCAATTTGTTAGGATAATGTTGTTCTTATTGTTAACAAATATGATTCTAGTAAAAATGATAGAATCTGCAAGAGTATAGAATTCAAGTCTGCAGGAACTGGTTGTTTATAGTGAGTATATACCTTCAAAATAGTTTCCCTTTTATACCATTAGGATATACAGTTCTTGTTAGGAAATCAAAGGATATCATTGCAAACAAAAACACGCAGCGGAAAATTTTTTTATTTATGATTTCCCACCAGGATCCATGTTGTTCGTTTAATTCGACGAAAGTGTACAAAGAACTAACCTGTTGATGATTTGAAATCACAGTTTGGAAGAGATGCCTCGATCGCGAAACACCCTCTATCGCGTATCCACACGAATGCTACCGTTTGGAGTGCTAGCTCTTTGCAACGGCGAAGGCTGAAAAACGTTTTCTCTAAAACGTATTAGGATTTCTTTTTCGTTCTAATTAATTTTCTAAAGTTACCTATATATAAGACTTAACGTCTGGAGTGAATATAATCACTCCAGAATCCAATTCGAAATTGGATAAGGTAAGTCAAATTCAGAATCCAAATCTAATTAGGATTCTGAATATATTATCTAATAATATATATATAAACGAAAATAATAATAATAATAAATATTAATATCTAATATTAATATTATTAATATTATATCCAGCCCAAAGCGCATTTTTGTGTGTGACCCGATAGACCCATATTAATTGGCAGTCAATTTAATCTCTAGTAAACCAACAAGTCATAATTGGCCTCTAGCAAGGCGTTACAACTACCCAATTAATATAAGGAATGTCCAATTTGCCTAATAATAGTACATGCATTAATCCCTTTGTCACACGATATCTAGCTTGAACATAAGTCATGGTCAACGTCATACTTATATTGTCCAAACTTATGATTACTCGATCTCCAAGTAGACTGATAAAAACAAATGAAATTGATCACACTATCAATTCATTTGAGCACGGCCATGCATTTCACAGTCTCACTTATCGAGGGGCCCAAAAGATATCTCTCTCAAAGAGAGGGACAAATTCTATCTTGATTGTTCATTATCCTCTACATAATTTCTATCATATATGATCATAACCTTTATTACTATCCAATTACGGATAATGTTTGATCATGTCAAAATATAATAGTCTTTATATTGGAAACTATGACAATCTCAAGTCAAAGAATTAATATATAACTATCATGAGATTTACTTATGACACTAACCCATGTAGTAATCTCATGATGGGTCTATCCAATAAATTGTTCTCTAACAAGTATCTATGAAATTGATTTGTATCACTATACACATAACCATCTGATGATTATCAAATCAATGTTCATACTAGTTAAGAATTATATTTTTTTTTATCTCTATAACAATAATAAACCAGGGACAAATATCAAAATTGTGTAACATGCAAACAAACAATAATGATAATAAAACCTCATTTATTAATAATGAATGTATAACATAAAGATCCAAATAAATGGCCTAGGGCACATACACTAACAGTTCTCAGGGTCCAATTTCCTAAAGTGCATCACACACACAACATGTGCACATGGAATACGTCTTAGTTTTCAGGCTCTACAAGTGCACACTTCCTTCCTCAAGTCAATAGTATGTCTATAATCTCCTTCACTAACCTCAAATCCAATGTCTCCATTCCACAATATACTACAATTCATTGATCTTTCCTTGATAGCTTCAAGTTTTGACATTGCCATAGGGGCAATGTTAGTAATCCAAGTCCCACAAAAATCTCTTATTATTCTAGTCCTTGTCATCACCTTAGTCCTAATCTCCTCAAGCATAGATATTATAGACTTATGTCTAGAAGCCAAATCCATGCATTGAATGCCTCACACATATTGTTATCACATGAATCATTATTAGTTCTAGTTCCAAAGTAGACCCTAACCCATGTTTCCTTGCTGTAACAGAGCAAATCCTCAACAATCCCATTTCCTAGTTTGCTCAAAGCCTTCAAATTCTCTTTAAACTCAACTTCAAATGTTGATGTAGCACAGGCCCAAAATCTCTTCCTTCTCTTTCTATCTCTCCATTTTTTTGCCCAATTACTCATAATATGCCTAGCACGCATCCTATGTTCAACCTCTAGTAGTAGCATTTGAATAGCAGGTAACAATCCCTATCAACCAGAAATAAATAGTCAAATAGATATGAAATTTAAAGATAAATAATTGAACAATTAAGCAACAAACAACAACAATAATTATAACTGACCTTTTGCATATCAGTTATGATGACAACACGTTCACCGTCTCCAAGTTCCAAATCTTCTTTTAAAATTCTTAAAAACCAGCTCCATGTTTCTTTGCACTCTACCTTCACAACAAACTAAGCAATTGGGTACATTTGGCCATTCCCATCTTTTGCTAATGCACTTAACAACTGGCCCTTGAAAATCCCTTTAAGAAAACATCCATCTAGCCCAATTACTCTCTTGCATTCTTGAAGAAAACCTTGCTTCATTACATGGAAGCATACATAGAATTTGTCAAACAAAGTTCTCCATGTTTCACTCTCTTTTTCAACTTTCAAAACATAAGTGCTACTTGGATTTGAATCCAGGAGCTCATCAACATAGTATTGCTTCTTACTATATTCTTCTTTGTAATCTCCCATGTGTTCACTCATTACTCTCAACTTAGCCCTTCTACAAACTGTTTAGCCTACATTCACTTTGAACTCTTTTTTACAAATATCTTGCAACTCCCACAACTTAAGACTTGGTTGTGAAATGATCCTACCCTTCAAAACCCTTGATAAGAACTTAAATGTACATAACTTATTTTTATTCTTTCTGCAACACTTATGCACAGGGTTGTATGTTTTCACTCTGAAATCACTAGTGTTTCCTTCTATACTTCCTAATAACACCCAATTATAGCCTGGTTCTTAATACTTAGCCCTAACTCTATGAAAATCATTTGGTCTAATTTTCAGTTGAACCCCTTTTGCAACTACATAATTGCATAATGCTTCTTTGAATTGTTTGGCATTCTCAAACACCATTCCAATTTTCCACAATAGAACTTTACAGTTTGGGTCATACTTAACTCTCTTGTTAGCAATGCTTCTTGGTGGCTCTTCTTCTTCATTGTCATTTTCATCAAAGCTTTCTACACTCCCTTCATTAGAATTGTCAATAAAATCTTCATCTCCATCCACTTTTCCTTCAAATCTATATAGCCTAGATCTACCATCATGGATTCCCACCTCATTCCCAGCTTCTGCTAAATCAATTTCTCTTTCAGCTTGTGGTTCCTTATCATTCCTCCTTCTCAGTCTGTAACCCTAGCTTTGGCCCTTACAAATCTCAATCCTTCATTATCCTCACTACTTTCTTCAAAACTCTCATTAAGTATCTCAAATTCGGAATCTGTATCAATCTTTAGCCCACTTGAACTCTCATTATGCAACTCTTCATCATCATCTTCTGGTTCACCTTCACCCTCTCTATTAGACTTATTTAACTCAGCATCATCAAGTAACCCTTCTGGCCTAGACTCAGCATCTCCAAACTCTTTAGCAATTTCAGCATTTACAGGATCATTTCCTCTAACAAACTCAACTTCTACAAACTCATCTTCCTCAGTGGGATCATTACAAACCTCTTCGTGCACATATGCATCCACATTTACGACCTCACACCCACCCTGTTGTGTCTCATTTACTTTGCCTAGGTTAACTATATTACCACCCTCAAATAACCCTATATTTACACCCTATTGCCCTTCTACAACACAGGGGGGAAGGGGGCAATGGACCCCTCCCCTACTCTTACCTTTATATATATATATATATATATATATAATTTCATAGTATCTTATAAAAAATTTATATTTATAGTATTATATATATATTGACTTTTTTACTATATATATATTTTTTAATTACTGAGTATTTAGAGTTTTGAGATTATGTATTTATATATATAGTATAATTTATAAAAATTATATATATAGTATTATATATATTTATTTATTTATTTCACTCTATAGATATATTTTTTAATTAGTGAGCATTTAAAGTTTTGTGATTAGGTGTATATATATATATAATATTTTAATAAAATTTTTACTATTTTACATATAGTATTTTATAAAAATTATATATATAGTATTTTATATACATATTTATTTTTTCACTATATATATATTTTTTTAATTAGTAGGTATTTAGAGTTTTGTGATTAAGTATTTATATATATATATAATATTTTATAAAAATTATGTATATATTGTATTTTATTTATATTTTGATTTTTTTCATCATATATGTTTCTTTTTTTATTTTAATTAGTAGGCATTTAGGATTTTATAATTAAGTAGTTATGATAATACTATAATTTTGCAATTTAGTTATGAATTGGATAAAACTAATATTCTCATTTGAAATAATATTTAATAAAATTTTATAAATAAATTAATATATAGTTTTAAAAATTAATTAATTAATTAATAGATCTAAGAATTAAAATGAAAATATATGTAAAAACTTTAATAAATTTTTAGAATTTGATAAATAATATATAATTTTGATATATAATTTTTTTAAATGGACCCCCTCCCCCCCCCCCCCCCCCCCCCCCTACTCTCACCTTTATATATATATATATATATATATATAATTTCATAGTTTCTTATAAAAAATTTATATTTATAATATTTTATAGATATTGACTTTTTTACTATATATATATATATTTTAATTAGTAGGTATTTAGAGTTTTGTGATTATGTATTTATATATATAGTATAATTTATAAAAATTATATATATATAGTATTATATATATATATTTTCACTATATATATATATATTAATTAGTGAGTATTTAAAGTTTTGTGATTAGATATATATATTAGATATATATATAATATTTTTATAAATTTTTTACTATTTTATATATAGTATTTTATAAAAATTATATATATATATATAGTATTGTATATACATATTTATTTTTTTCACTATATATATTTTTTAATTAGTAGGTATTTAGAGTTTTGTGATTAAGTATTTATATATATATATAATATTTTATAAAAATTATGTATATATAGTATTTTATTTATATTTTGATTTTTTTTCATCATATATGTTTCTTTTTTTTATTTTAATTAGTGGATATTTAGGATTTTGTAATTAAGTAGTTATGATAATACTATAATTTTGCAATTTTGTTATGAATTGGATAAAACTAATATTCTCATTTGAAATAATATTTAATAAAATTTTATAAATAAATTAATATATAGTTTTAAAAATTAATTAATTAATTAATAGATCTAATAATTAAAATAAAAATATATGTAAAAATTCAATAAATTTTTAGAATTTGATAAATAATATATAATTTTGATATATAATTTTTTTTAAAAATTTATAACAAAAATCTAAATTTTACTATAATATTAAATGTTTAATTTTATCTTCAATTTTCCTGTAATTTTTTTACTTAAAAGCTTGTCCCCCTTTATTCTCTTTTTAGTTTCGCCACTACATGGGGCGACCACATTAAGATTTTTATCTTCTGGATATAGCCCACTTATCTCCACAACTTCAGCTCTACTAATAAGATTATAAATATATAAATCAATAAATTCACCATTTTTAACAGCTAATACATAGTTATATAGTTCATTATTTGTAACACAGGGTGAAATACACTATTACGGGTAGGCTTGTAGTAAATTATCTAAGTTGAATCAAATCTCAGTTGCTTAATATCATCCATCAATTCAAGAATTAATAGACGGTCTGGATCATAATCAGCATACTTAATCTTACCACCCACATACTTCTTTCTACCCCTACTATTTACATGAAATTCTCCACCGTAGTTTCATTTAACAGTAACAACAGTATCAACCATCTTAAAAACTCTAAAATCAAATCAAACAAGAAGATAAATCACCTGATAGTGCAACTATTGTCTTCTTTCTTGAAGGAATAAGTGATTTTAAATGAACGAGTGCTTATTATTGTGAAAAATGGATTTGATTTGGAAATTAACCATGATTTCTCTAATCGGTTTCTAAATCAAAAATAAAAAAGTTAAATAAAACACTATATCAATTTAGACAAGGTTTTGTAATAATCAATCGTGGAAGAAAGAATCATTTTTTGGGTAATTTTAAATTTGGGGAAAATTTTTGAGAATGAAGTCTAGCTCTGAGAATGAAAACGAACATGAGAAATCGATCGTCTGTCATGTACAATTTAATTATCTGATGTGTATACTTTTGTTTGTATAAAATCCAGATGTACGTGCTGTCAGAGCATTTAATTTACACGCACAATTTTATATTTATTGTTGTTAAATGAGGGAGCAAGTGTATAAAGAAAAAATCGAATATAGAGAGCAAAATAGTCACTCGAAAAGTTGAGAAAATAAAATGATAAAAATACATAAACACCTAAAGTAATATATGTATTAAGCCTAATTATATTTTTAATAAAAATAAATATTTTTTTAATCATTGTAAAATAAAAAACGTTCTATCAATTTAAACGGTGAATTATTATTATTATTATTATTATTATTATTATTATTATATATTTTTGCTCCTTCATCTCTCGTCGTTCACACTCTCGAAGCTCCGAGTAAACGAGATGGACTCAGACGACGACCAGTCGCCGGAGGAGATGATCCCACTAAGCCAAAGACCGGAGTGGTCGGATGTCATTCCTGTCCCTCAAAACGACGGTCCTAACCCAGTGGTGCCGATCGACTACAAGCCAGAATTTGAAGAGACTATGAACTATTTCCGTGCTATCTATATCTCCAACGAGCTATCTCCTCGCGCCCTCCGACTCACCCACCAAGCCATCCTCCTCAATCCCGGCAACTACACTGTAAAACCTAAATTTTTTGTCGTCAATTTTGCACTTTCTGTTATCAATCCATTTGTTGGGGTTCTCAGTTGATTGAATTGATTCAACTTTTTTTTTTTGGGGTTTGGGAAGGTTTGGCATTTCAGGCGCCTAGTACTTGAGGCATTGAAAATAGACTTGCATGAAGAGCTTGATTATATTGACCGGATTGCCAAGAAAAACACCAAAAATTATCAGATTTGGTGAGTAGCTTGTGTTTTTATAATTGCTTCTTGATGTTGATTAACGAGAAGAAAAAGAATGGTTGAAATTAAGGAAGTTCTTTTGATGGATCAAATTATAGATCAGGGAAGTTCCTACTTCTGTTTTATTTTGTTGAAAAAAGGTAATAACTTGATTCCTGTCTATCTTGTATATATAGCTTCAGTTAACACATTAAGAAATTGGGTACATACTGGAATGTGCTTACACTTCTTGGGCTACAAACTGCTTTCTTTAACTTGAGCATGAGATTCACACCTATTAGGGGCTAAGCTATAGGAATAGAATATCTGTTTACTTAGCGTGATAGGTAGATGTGTTATATGAGTGTTTGCTTATGTTCGCTAGCACGATTTTTTCACTTGGTGAGCATTTATTCAATGTGCATTTGCCAGTGACAAGAGTAACTTTCTCTCGGTACTTGGTGCATTTTTGTTTAGGTAGTTCCATGAATTCTCTTGCTTTTTAAACAAATAGCAAATGATTAAGCTTTCCGGTGGACTAGAAGGCTTTTCTTAATTAAGGATAATAGTATCATTGGCATAAACATGATGTCTCCTATATTCTTCTGTTAGGTGTATAAGAATAGTGCCTAGCATTCCAACTTCTATTCATTTAAGGGGTAGATGATGAGAAGCTAGGCTGGTTATTCATATTTACTTCAGTTGGTAAATTGTCAACGAATCTTGGTTGTCCCTTGTGGTTCCTGACAGATTTTTGTTATAGCATTTTAGGCCATATTCGTACCATTTGAAAAAGTCAGTTTTAGATTTTATTTTATTTGGCCAACTTTCAGATCATATCCAAAATTTGCGTGTTCTAATTTTTATCAACTTACTGGTACCAAAATGTTAATCCTAAATGATAGATATTTTGTAGGCATCATAGGCGGTGGGTTGCCAAGAAATTTGGGGCTGATGCTGCAGCTAAGGAACTTCAGTTTACTGGGAGGATTCTTTCCCTTGATGCTAAAAATTATCATGCCTGGTCCCACAGGCAGGTTTGTTACTCTTCCATTATCCCCTGTATGCTGAATGCATGTCTTTTTTTCTCTTTTATATGAAATTGTTTTTTTTTTTAATTTGTTGCCTTGGTTTGGGTTTATCACGTATTTTATTTTTAAATGAGCTATTGCATTTTCCCCTCCCTTTGTGCAGTGGGTATTGCAGGATTTAGGAGGATGGGAAGATGAACTTGATTATTGTCGACAGCTCCTTCAAGATGATGTTTTTAATAATTCCGCTTGGAATCAGGTAGAGGTGTAAATGAGTCAAGATACTTTTGAGTTATTCAAATTGGACTCACAATCTACCTGAATTCAATTCGATTTTAATCGAGTCGAGATTGAGTAATAAGTTGAGTGGCTCACTACCTAATCAAGTATTGAGGTTTTATATAATTTAAATATATTTACATTATATAAATAATTTATTAATTTTAAGCTCGAACTCGAGCTTATTCGAGTTTTGTTGAGCTTCGTTTTAATATTTAATAAATGAATAATTTTTCTTGATGGGAATTGAGCTTAATTGAATCAAATTTGAGTATTTTTAGTATTGATTCGAGCAAAGATCGAGCTTGAGAATGAAAACACCATCAAGTTTAGATCAAATTTTGAGCTTCAAGGTTTTTTAACTGAGTCAAGCTCGAGTTCAGCACTTTTTGGACTCAACTTAGCTTGATTATATCCTATGTGACTATTCATATATTATTCACATTATGATGATAATTAAATGTTCTATTTGCATCTTATAATGCATCCTATAAGATGCATCCTGCATATCAACTTGTATCTTTCACATGCTACAAATACATTGGAATTGGCTCCTGCTATCATTCACATCCTTACCTTTGATGCACTTGCATATTCCATTTCTATGTAAAAATTTCTTCTCATTTACCTTTTTGGTTAATACACTTGTGTATATTTTTGTCTTCTAACAGAGATATTTTGTTATAACTAAATCTCCCTTATTGGGAGGCCTAAAAGCCATGAGAGAGTCAGAAGTAAAGTACACAGTTGAAGCCATTTTAGCTAACCCTGAGAATGAGAGTCCATGGCGATATCTTTGCAGCCTCTACAAAGATGACACCCAATCTTGGATTAATGATCCTCAAGTCTCTTCTGTATGTTTGAAGGTTTTGAGTGTCAAAACCAACCACATATTTGCTTTAAGCATGCTTTTGGATCTTATCTGCCATGGTTTTCAAGCAAACCAAGAGTTTCAAGATGCTGTTGATGCTCTGAAGACAACAGACTCAGATCCACCAGAGCCTGACTTAGGCAAAGCAGTCTGTTCTGTCTTGCAACATGTGGATCCAATAAGAATTAACTATTGGATTTGGCGTAAGAGCAAGCTACCCGTGTCAGCCTAATTGATTACTGGTTTCAATTGTATTTGTATGTATTGGTTTACAAGGAATAGTTTATTGATGAAGACTGGTTATATATACGTATTTCTGGTAATTTAGTAGTATAAAACCCTGATTAATTTGACTTCTATTTCAGAACCAGACCAGACATTCTGTATTCTAACTCTATTGTGATGAAGCCTTGTACTAATACAATCGCTGTTTTTATTATTGGTAGTCAGTGATAAAGTTTGAGTAAACATTTTAAGTGCTGAAATGATGCAATTATTATTTGATACGCAGCATCTATAGCTTCTACAAGGTGCCTACTCCATGAGAGTGGAAGCTGTGGAACTTCGGCTCAGACATATTCAGTGTTTCTTTGTTTTATTTATTTATGTATTTAGTTATTTTCGAAATTTTCTATTAATTTGATGCCCATGGGACGTGCTAAAGCCAAACCAAAAGTTCTTCTGGAAGCAAAAGGGAGCAGAGCTGTAGAAATGCATAGTTATAGTTATGGAACTGAACTATATTAATAGAAGCCTTGATTATAGATCTCTGCTGTACTAACCCTACAACCAGCTCAGCTGCACCAATCTGTATGTGGCTGTAATCGCTAATCTCCATTGATTTTTGGAGCTAAAATGGGGGAAAATGCAGTTTTCACAAATCTATAATATGTATTAGAATCCAAGTTGACATTTTCAAGGTTACCCAGATACGATAATTACCAAAATAAATAATCCCTCAACACTGCTCCGACCTTCAAAGCCATCTTTCTCAAATGCAGCAAAACAAACTATCTAATTTTGATTTACAGGTTCTTACTAGACTTTTTCACCTTGGATTTCGGACTTGAGGTTTCCTTAAATGCTGATGGGCATAACTCATTTATGCTGCAGATTCCACAGCGAGGTCTGAGTGGAGTACAAATTGTTTGTCCAAATCCAACCTGTTAATTTGTAAGCAATCAAGAACCTTCAGTCGACATTGACATGTTTATCAATGTATATGCATATATACATATATGCATCTATATTGTGTAACCATGTGTGCATGAAAAAGCTGCACATACCAACAGAGGGTTTATTGGAACCCACTCTTCCTTTGGAAGCCATAGTTGCAAAGCTTGTCTTGTTTCCTCAGGAGTAGAAGTTTTCTAGCAAATGAGATGAAGAAACTTATGTAATAATTCGTATCAACAAGAAAGAGGTGAATGAATTATACATGCTACACAACAAACTCAACATGTTTGTTAGCATACAAGGTCATAGAAATGTCATATGACATGCTTAGCTTTTTTCTATTTTTTGTTCATAGTTGTTTGTAGAGTTAGTTATTCATATACCTTCTTTTGGAAATTTTTTGTATCTTATAATATACTGATATATGCAGGAGAAACTTAATCATGAGTATCCAAAATTTCAAATACTATCGATAGAAGGAAATAAGAACTACAAAAATCCCTTCAGGATTTCATCACCAGCAAAGGAACATACCTGCTTTGAGCCTGGCCGAGACACCCATCCAAGCCTATTGCAAATGCGATGCACATGGGTATCGACACATATCCCTTGAACATCGTTCCATGCAATATTCATAACCTATAGAAGAACATACCAGAGTAGCTCAACAAACAAAGCCACGCAATCTCATCGTAATGAATAATGCAATTATGGCCTACCAAATGAGCCATCTTAGGACCTATCCCTGGAAGTGCTAGCAAGTCCTCCAAAGTTCTAGGTATGTCTCCATCGCAAGTCATGAGACAGAATTTTGCAATTTTCTTCAGATTACTAGCTTTTCTTGTATAAAAGCCAACCTAAAAATAGAATTACGATGGAAGTTTAATTAATCACTGCAGCAAGTATACATGGCTAGAAAAAGTCATGGAATGATGGTCACAATATTTGGAAATCAAATAGCTCAGATAAAACAAGATAGTTTTCCACCATTTGTTGATGTGATTCTTGAGAAAACATACAGGGTAAATCAAGTCCTTAATTTTTGTTTCATCAGCTTTATCAATGGCATCAGCAGTGAGCAGACCATTGTCATGAAGACGCTGAATTGCTCCTGCATTCAGAAAAATGAAAGAGGGGTCAAATAAAACCAAAAGAAGATTACTGAAATGTAGAATCACAAACTTTATTGACAATGCAAGAATTTCCTATTAAAAGGAATAATGTAACTTGTAAACTGATGAGCAGTCCATCATCCTCCCACTCTTTCCAATGGTTTTCCCAGTATCTTTAATCATTCCAAAGGTTATTTTAGTCCAAGGTCACCTTCAAGCTAAATTTGAGCATGTCTGAATAATTTACACTTCCTTGACATCCTCAAGAAATGCTCAAAATAAAATACTGTAACTTCAGTATATGATTTAAAATATTGATAGTAAGGATATGCATATCACATCCACCCTGATGACATAAAGCCATCCAACAGATAACAACAGCAACCTCAAATACTTATATGATACAAACTACAGATAGCAATACGAAATTTGATATGTGCAAAAGAAAAAAAAAATGATAAGAAGAGACTTGCCATTTGTTACTTGATCCTTGGTTTGGCTTGATAAAAGTGATGATGCCAAGACAGCAAATCTTCTTTCCTAAATAACATGGGGAGAAAAACAAAGAGGAGTTTGATGGGATGAGAATGTTGTATTAGAAAACTTTGATATTAAGAAGGCACTAGAAAGCAAAATGAGCAGCAGGAAGAAGAGACAGGAAATTGACAATTTGTATGCTTTAGTTCAAAATTCTCAATAGACAAGTTGGATGATAATGATTGCTAACTCCCACTGAAAAAAGGAAAGGAAAAGGAAAATTTTACTGCCCACTAATCAGTGGAAATACAAGAATAAATATCCATCCAAAAAACATTAAAGTTTCCTAATACAAGGTACTATATCAAACCAGGTTGTATTTTCATTTCCTCAAAGGATAATGACAAACTATGTTCTTTTCACATGTCACGTAATTATAGAAAGGTTTATTTGAAACAATACAACAACAACAACAACAACTAAGCCTTAGTCCCAAACAAGTTGGGGTCGGCTGTATGGATCCTCAACAAAATAAGCTCAAAAGACACCAAAAAAGATAATATAATAAAATGGAAGGCCATAGGCGAGGAAGAGATATACTCCTACAAAATAAATAATCCACAAAAAACTGAATTTTCTCCAGTGCTGTAAGATGAAGGGTCTCCTAAAGGATGGGATAAACCAATATTATGCCATCTCCTTCGTGAAAAAAAAGCTCTACCAGTTCAAGAGTTCTAGTGCTCAACAAGATAGTTCATGTATGAGATGTGTTCTTTACCATTTCAGCAAAGTTTTGAAGAGCTTCTAAGCTATTTAACAGGCAACCACCAAGACTACCAAGATTGGCAATGATGTGCCACAAAATGGGACTTCTTAACCATGAAATAATAAGCAATAACTATATAAATATTGAAGAAAGAAACTGTAACCTAAGAGAACATATGAATGGAAAAGGCAGCAAATTATTTATCAAAGAGGGGGAAGAAAAAGAAAAATATATTCTTGCTAAAGATTATGTTGACATCTAACAAAGACATACAACTAATATCTCTTTTTTTCTATTTACTAATCCATTACCCAACTGTCAAGTAAAATACCTTGGGAGGAAGAAAACTTCCAGCTTTCTCACATCCCATTGTGTCAACCGGTGCATCTTCTGAGGACCTCATTCTGTAAATGCCGTCAAGGACTATTTTCCAGTTGGCAGGGGGTTCAACTATATCAAATAAAAAGTATAAATTTTAAAATAGAAAAAATATGGCAGGGACAATCTCAATCAATCCATTTTCCAGAATGATGGAATCAACATCTTGCCTCCTTTTAGGATTACATCAACATATAACAACTGAAAATATTCTTGGCAACTTCCAAACCAACACCACATTTGAATGTTGACCAAGACATATGTTAGTGACGTAATTGCACAGAAACAGAAACAAATATGGAATGATTTTTGGTTATTATTTTTACAGAAAATACCACATTTAATTTATCGTTGAAGATTAATCTAATCAGTTAGCCAAAATTATGTTTGACTGGCAACAAAATATGTACAAATAGAGAGATGTAGATATAATTTGATCAAAGGGAGAAGATAAAATTGGTTAGGACTCCCAATAATATATTTTCAATCACATGTTTCACAGAAAAAAGCAAAGAGTAACTTGCACAAACCCTTTACCCCATATACTTTCTACCGCCTCATCTCAATACACTCCTATGTACCTGCTGGTCTAACAGTAGAAGCAATTTCAGTGTCTACACGAAGCACATCTGGAGTGGGTTTCGACTTCCCTGCAGAAGCATATTTCAGCAGTCTAATATCAATCTCAGCATGGTGCTTAAAATAACGCAGCTAAGAAGAAAATTAAAGACTATGAGTATTATCTGTCACAAAATTATGGTTCATAGGAAAAACACAATATGTCAGTAGGTTTATCAAACATACCCTACTCAATGCATTTAATTATGCAGTTTTGACCATAGACCTTTTAGGATTTTTTTTATCAATGACCTTGTCATTTAGTTTGCTTTAGAAGTTTAATGATAAAGGAAAAAAAAATGGAATTTCAATAATAAATACTGATTGGCGAATAAAATACTCTAGGATTTGTAAAATATTTTGCAACAACAAGATAGCATATGAGAAAGAAAGAGACATTATGTTGACCTAGGTTTAGGTCAATCTCAATTTTAATTTTAGCAATCAAATTAAATTTGAAATAAAAAAAAGTAATAAAATGAGAATAATTCAATAGCTCCCCATCAAACAAAAAATAAAAATTTTAAATGAAAATATGTTTAAGAAATTTATTTTTAAACTCCCTTACTAAATTGCTAGTTCGCATAAAGCAATTTCAAATTCATCAAATTCTTTCCTTTTTGAGAAAACTCAGACAGAGAGCGGGCAGACTAAGTGACAACATGCAACAAGTAGAGAATATAAAAAAATTAATAAAAATAATCAAATAAAAGTAAATAAGATTAAAATCAATATTGATGATTGACATTATGCAAGAAGTTAAAATCAATATAAAGAGCCAATCACTATTTAAAAGCAGATAAAAAGAGGCAATTTTAAAATAAAATTGAAAAAAATTTAAGTCATACTTTTGTTAAAAAAAATTAAAGAGGGTGAATTGTTAAAAGACTTCCCCTCAACTAAAGATCTCTCTCCAAAGAGAAAAACTCAAAAATGATTAAGATGCATATATTCAAAAAATCCAAATTCTTTCCTCTTTTGATAATATCAAACCAAGTGGTTGTGAAATAAGATTAAAATAATTAATATTAAAATTGAAGATGGTAATTCACTTAATCATTGCAAAGAGTTAGAAGAGATTTAGGAAAGATTTATTGCTTTAATCTAGGGATTCCTTAATTTAATTTGCTAATTTGATTTTGTTTCCTAAATTAGACTTAGAAGAATGTGTATTCATGTACCTCTATATATTGATGAATGTATGAAGAAAAAGGAATTATAATTCTTACTTTTACATGGTATTAGAGCCTACGGTTTAACCTAAGCAGTTTTTCCTTCTTCCCTTCTTCTTCTCTTCTTCTCCTAAAATCCAGACCTTTGTTTTTGTTTTTGTTTTTGTTTTTTTTTCTCTTTTTCTTGGCTTCTCCAAAGCACAGCAGCCACTGCCTCTTCAAGATCACCACTAAAGGGTGATATTCTCATCTCACTGCCCCACTCAGAAGAAGGACCACCTTGGGACTGGCCTATCCCAAAATCCAGTCGTCGGAAAAGCTATGCGTGGACTTCATGAGCCATCCAAAGCTCCGGTCAACTCTCCCATGCGCCGGCGCGTGGCAGCTCTTATCTCTGGCAAGGTTCCGGCTTCTTCCAGTTGTTTTACTTCGATTTAGGGTTTCTCTATAAGGTTTGAATGTTTTGGAGGCTACTGTACATCTGAATCAAATTTCAAAAATTGTTGATTTGGTATTTTCCAAATGACTAAAGCTTCAAAAAGCTCAAGTTCTATCCGACCTCTTTTCTCTTCCAATTTTCCTACTATTACTACTATTAAACTTGAAGGTAGGAAAAACTATATTTCATGAGCTGCTTCTACTGAACTTTGGTTTATGAGACAAGGATACGAAGATCATTTAGAGAAAAAAATTACTGAAAATTGATGAGAAAAATAGAACTACTTGGATTAAAATTGATGCTCAATTATGTAGTCTTCTATGGCACTCACTAGACCAGCTTTCTTATTTTGTTTCAGTCATGTAAAACCTATTATAAAGTCTGAACTAAGGCTAAAACATTATATGCTAATGATGTGCAAAGGATATATAAGGTTGTCTCTGATATTGTCCATCTTCAACAAAATTAACAAGATATGATTGGATATTTGGGACATGGTGAATGTCTTAAGGATGAATTTAATTCACTCATGCCATTATCTAACAATATTGCTACTCAAGAAAAGAAGAGAGACAAATTTTTTATGGTTTTAGCTTTGATAGGACTTAGATCGGCCCAAAGTTTTACGAGCAATCAAATTTTAACAAGTCCTACTATCCCTTCTTTGGAAGACGTGTTTGTCAGACTAATGCGAATTTCTTCGCATTCAACATCTAGCGAGACAGAAACATATATTTTGGCAATTCAGACTAAGTTAAAGAGTTCACAAAACAAGAAAGGGAGAAAAACACATTGTACATACTGTAACAAAGGTGGCCATACTAGAGAAAACTATTGGGCCTTGCACGGTCGACCACCAAGAAATAATCAGCTTGGCAATAATCGACACACTGCCCATATTGCTCAAACTCAAGGGGATGGCCTACTCTCTCTACCTAATGAAGGCAGCCAACAGTCCAACTACATCACATTAACTAGAGCAGATTACAATAATTATATACAGTATCAAGGTATCAAGCAGATTACGCCCCGGTGCATCTGATCATGTCTCTAGTAATAAAAGTCATTTCTTTACCCTCACTTCTATTAATGATGCATATACTGTCACTTTTACCAATGGTTCAGAAACTGCAGTTAAGGATATAGAACATGTTCAACTTTCTCAATCAATCTCTTTGGCAATTATCTTATTTGCCCTTGAGTGTCCATGTAACCTTGTCTCAATTAGCAAATTAACAAAAAACCTTAATTGTTTTGTTATCTTTATAGCTAATTCTATTATTGTGCAGGACCAGAATACGGGGAGGACGATTGAAAGGGGACGTCAGTCACAAGGCTTGTACCACCTCTATCATCCAAGTTCACCAATTACCTTTTCTTCTACTCTATCCACTTATCTTCTTCACCATCACCTTGGTCACCAGAATCTTAATAAACTTCAAAAGCTTGTTCCTAATCTTTCCACTATATCTTCTTTGAAGTATGAGTAAGGTCAAGCTTGGAAAACAAACTCGCAGTTCCTTTCCCAAACAAGTCAATAATAGGGCTACAAGTATGTTTCATTTAGTTTACTCAGACATGTGGGATCCAAGTCAAGTTAGTATATCTATGGATTTTCAGTATTTTGTTTCATTTAATGATGATTTTTCTCGTTGCACATAGGTATATTTAATGAAACATTGTTTTGAATTGTTTTCTATATTTCAAAAATTCTATACTGAAATCCATAATCAATTTAAAGTTTCAATTAAAATTTTGCGAAGTAATAATGGGTAGGAATATTTTTCCTCTTATCAAATTTTTTGACTTTGTAGAGAATCACACATCCAACCTCGTGTGCATATACACCTCAACAAAATGGAGTTGTTGAACAAAAAAATAGTCATCTCATTGAAATCGCTCGCACTCTTCGTTTATAGGGAGATGCAATTCTCACTGCTTGTTGTTTGATTAATCGAATGCCTTCTTCCATCCTGAAGAATCAAAGTCCGCACTCCATTATATTTCCCAAAGAAGATCTAAAAATTTAGGAAAATTGAAGTACTTTCTTGGTATTGAAGTGGCACAATTAAAAGCAGAGATTGTGATATCACAAAGAAAATATGTATTGGATCTATTAGAGGAGACATGCATGTTGGATTGTAAACCTATAGATACTCTCATGGATCCTAATGTTAAACTTGTTCTAGGACAGGAGGAGCGATTAGAAGACCGCGGAAAGTATTAGAGGTTAGTTGGGAGGTTAAACTATTTGTGGTTGTGTAATAAGCCAATTTCTCCAAGCTCCCTGTAGAGAACATTAGGATGCAGTTATTTGAATTCTCAGATATCTTAAAAGAGCCCTAGCACAAGGATTGTTATATGAGAATAAGAGTCACTATCAGGTCACTGGGTATTGTGATGCAAATTGGGCAGGTTCTCCTTCAAATAGATGATCTACTTCTGTATACTATGTCTTGATTGGAGGTAATCTAATTTTCTGAAAAAGTAAAAAGCAAGATGTAATCGCCAGATCAAGCGCTAAGGCAGAATATCAAGCCATGGCACTGGCAACCTGTGAACTTATATGGTTGAAACTTCTTCAAGAATTAAAATAAAAAGAAATGGGGAGCATGAAGTTGATATGTGACAATCAGGCTGCATTTCACATAGCATCTAATCCAATGTTCCATGAAAGAACCAAGCACATAGAAATTGATTGTTATTTTATCAGACAAAAAATCAAGTCAGGAAGCATTACCACCGAGTTCGTCAACTCAAATAATCAGCTAGCAGATATATTTACTAAATCTCTGAAAGGACCAAGAATAAAATATATTTGTAACTGTTAACACAGCAGAGAAGGAAGAATTCTCTATATATCTTCACAAAGGTTACAAGGTTACATGAATTTATATATACAAGTAGAGACTCTAAAGTGGGGAACAAGTCCTATATTTACTCCTAAAAACACTCCTAATATTAAGGATCCTTGCTTTATTCTGTACCAAAATATATCTTTATTCTAACACTCCCCCTCAAGTTAGAGCATATATGTCGAGCATGCCTAACTTGTTACAAAAGTAGCTAACCCGAGACCCATTTAAAGCTTTTGTAAAGATGTCACCAAGTTGTTCTCCCGTCTTGACATATTCTGTAGCGATGATGCCTTGTTGTATCTTTTCTCGGATAAAGTGACAGTCGATCTCAATATGTTTGGTTCGTTCATGAAATACTGGGTTATAAGCAATATGAATAGCCGCCTTGTTATCACACCACAACTTTGCTGAGGATGTTTTGAAACCTATTTCCTCTAGGAGCTGACGAATCCAAATAACTTCACAAGTAGATTGTGCCATAGCACGGTACTCGGATTCAGCGCTGGAGCGAGACACCACATTTTGTTTCTTGCTTTTCCAAGATACTAGGTTTCCTCCTACAAACACACAATATCCTGTAGTTGACCTTCTATCAACTTTCGAACCTGCCCAATCTGCATCAGAGAAACACTCAACATCCAAATGATCATGATTGTTGTAGAGAATTCCTCTCCCAGGAGCACTCTTCAAGTAACATAAAATCTGTCCCAACGTTTCCCAATGTGCAATAGTTGGAGCAGACATGAATTGACTCATGATACTAACTGAGTAAGCAATGTCTGGTCGTGTTACAGTAAGATAGTTCAATTTGCCAATCAGCCGCCTATACATCTCAGGGTCAGAAAATAATTCCCCATCAGTTGTTAGCTGGACATTAGGTGTCATTGGAGTACTACATGGTTTTGCACCTAATTTACCAGTGTCTTCCAGAAGGTCAAGAACATACTTTCTTTGAGATAAGAATATACCCCGCTTACACCTAGATACTTCAATGCCCAGAAAGTACTTCAAGAGACCCAAATCCTTTGTTTGGTATTGGGATTGGAGAAATAGTTTAAGTGATGAAATGCCAGCTGAGTCACTCACCGTAATGACAATATCATCAACATAAACTACAAGTAGAATTACTCCAGCACTCGACTTTTTGAAAAACACTGAGTGATCACACATACTTTTTGTCATGCCAAAAGTTTGTACTACTTCGCAGAACCTCCCAAACCAAGCCCGAGGACTTTGTTTTAAACCATATAGAGATTTGCGAAGCCTACATACTTTACCATTCTCCCCCTGAGCAACAAAGCCAGGCAGTTGCTCTAAATAGACCTCTTCTTGAAGATCACCATAAAGAAAAGCATTTTTAACATCAAGTTGGTGCAAGGGCCAATCATGACGGGCTGCTAACGAGATAAACAAACGAACAGAAGATAATTTTGCCACAGGAGAGAATGTATCGGAATAATCAATACCATACACTTGAGCATACCCCTTTGCAACTAAGCGAGCCTTAAGACGAGCCACAGAACCGTCTGGTTTAACTTTAACAGAGAAAATCCACTTACACCCAATAGCCTTCTTCCCTGCAGGAAAGGTTACAAGATCCCAAGTACCATTTGCTTCCAAGGCGGCCATTTCCTCTGCCATTGCTGCTTGCCAACCAGGATGAGATAAAGCTTGAGTAACAGTTTTGGGGGTAGATACTGAATCCAGATTACTCACAAAACACCGAGACAAGGAAGACAAATGGTCATAACTCACAAATGAGGAAATGGGATAAGTACATGAACGTTTACCTTTTCTAATAGCAACAGGAAGGTCTAGATCAGACTGTAGAAGAACTGAAGGAGCTTCCAACGAGGCGACAGGTGGAGGATGTGAGTCAGTAATGGCCAATCTTCTGGAGTACACCTGGTCAAAACGAGGGCGAGAGGGAGATGGTATAAGAATAGGAACCGGTTCATTATTAGTGGACTCTGGAATATGAGTAGTATCGGTAGTGGAATCAGGACTCCTATGAGTAACATAAATTAAAAGATCATCTTCCTCCCCCTGACTGGCATATGTAGATGGTGAGGGAAAAAATGGAGTTTTCTCAAAGAAGGTAACATCTACAGAGACAAGATATCGGTTCAATTCAGGAGAAAAACAACGGTACCCCTTTTGTTGTCGAGAATACCCAAGAAAGACACACCGAAGAGATTTTGGATCCAATTTGGTAACATGTGGACGGACATCACACACAAAGCAAGTGCACCCGAAGATACGAGGAGTAATAGGAAACAACGCTCTGGAGGGAAACAAGACACTGTATGGAGTTATACCCTTGAGAACAGCGGAAGGCATTCGGTTGATCAAAAAACAAGCCGTAGAAACGGCATCAGTCCAAAAACGTTTAGGTACCTTCATTTGAAAAAGGAGTGCACGAGAAACCTCAAGGAGATGTCTATTTTTCCTTTCGGCGACTCCATTTTGAGAGGGTGTATCAACACAAGAAGTTTGATGAACAATACCGTTCTGAGACATATAGGACTAAAATGAACTAGACATGTATTCTTTTGCGTTATCACTGTGCAGGATACGAATAGTCCTATTAAATTGAGTTTTAATTTCAGCACAAAAGGAGAAAAAAATCGAAAACAACTCAGAACGATTTTTCATTAAAAATAACCAAGTACACCGAGAGTGATCATCCACAAAAGTAACAAAGTACATAAAACCAGCTTGGGAAGTGACCGGACAAGGACCCCAAACATCAGAATGTACTCTCTCAAAAGGGAACTCAGCCCGTTTAATCACTCGAGGAATTAAATGTGAACGATGATGTTTCGCAAACTGACATGACTCACAATCTAAACTAGACAAAGACTGAAATTGTGGATACAACTTTTTTAAGGAAGACAACGAGGGGTGACCAAGGCGACAATGAACTTCTGAAGGAGACAGGGAACCATCACACACCAACGAAGTGGAAATTTGATCATCAAGAAGATAAAGGCCATTCGACTTGTGTCCTCTACCAATAATCCGCCTCGTCAAAAGATCCTGAAATACAACATTGACAGGAAAAAATGTAACACAACAATTTAATGTTTCAGTAATTGTGCTAACCGACAACAAATTAAATGAAAACTTAGGTATACACAAGACTTTTGACAACGGAAGAGATGGAGTTGGGTTGACAGTACCAATACCAGTAGCACAAGTTTTAGATCCATCGGCTAAAGTAACATAACGATGAATATCAGGTTTCTTTAACGAAGATAAGAGACTCGGGTTACCTGTCATGTGGTCTGTGCAACCAGAATCAATGACCCAACCTGGTGTGCTAGAAATACCTGATTTAGCAGCAGCAGCAACGGAAGAGTCCACAGGCCTGGAAGCGCGATATTTAGAGAGCTCAGCAAATTCTGCTGCAGATATTGTCACAGTATCTGAAGAGCTGGATGCACATTCTTGACTAGCCATATTGGCTCGAGACTGCTTGTTTAACAGCTTCTTACAGAAACGTTTAGTATGGCCTGGTTCATGACAGTAGTAACATATAACATTTGAGTCCCGATGATCAGTACTCCCACGATTATTCCCCCCTTTACCCTGATTTCCATATTGTCCTGAATCTCGACTCACGAGAGCACTAGAAGCGGATGTCATTGGATTTGAACCTTCACTTCGGAGCACTCGAGAAAATGTTTCCCTCAAATTAGGAACTTCACTACTAGAGAGAATTTGGGACTTAGCCGTTTCAAATGCTGGAGATAGACCTGCAAGAAAACACATGACACCCATCTGCTCTCGTTGACTCTGTTGGACCTTAATGTCTGGACTAAAGGGCATTAAGACATTAAGGTCCTCAATAATCCTTTTTACCTCCCCAAAATACACTGTAAGAGGCTTGTCCCTTTGCTCAGCTCGATATAATGCCACACAAGTATCATACATACGGTTCAAATTTCCTTTACTCGAGTACAAAAATTCGAGATACTCCATTAAGTCTTTGACAAACTCACAATGACCAATCAAACCAACCACATCTCGGCCAATACAGTTTTGTATTTGCAAAAATAATCGTGCATCTTCTCTTACCCAAAGTTTTCTAGCATCACCTTGTGGTGGATCATCTGTCAGGTGGTCATCCTTATCTACACTTCTCAAATAAATTTTAATAGTCTTATGCCATTCTAGGAAATTGTTTTCATTCAACTGGTGTTCTGTGATCTTATTAACTACTGGAAGCACATCAATAGTTTTCTTATCATCCATGACGAAATGCACCACAAGTTAAATGCAACAACAAATCCAAAATAATACCCAAAGAGTATTACCAAAAACAATTCCACAAGACCAGAACTTCAACAAATCCAACGGAATCAGCACCTAAAAAAAAATGCAGAAAAACAGAAGACTAGGAACCTGATTACTGTTCACTGATTACTGTTCACGGGTCTGATTACTGTTCACAGGTCTGAAATCACCAGAATGCCAGAACCGACCACCGGGATGGGCAGCTAGGTCCACTGCGACGCCGGAAAAACAGAAGCCGTTCGCCGGAAATATAGCCACGCGCTCCCACTCGCCGGAGCGTGAAACTGCCGGAAAGTGTTCCGACGGCGCGTGAGCTCCACTCGCCAGTAGGATGGCCGCCGGACTTCGGGTACCGGCCGATACGACCCCTGTGCTACTTCTGAAGGTGGAGGTGAGAACTAAAAATGGTCCTAGGTGTATGACCTAGACCACAAACCAAACTGCCCCGAGGAACCCTAAATTTTCCAGCCCCTCACTGCAGGAAACTCACACACAGAAATTTTCCAGCCCCTAAATTTGCTCTGATACCATGTTAACACAGCAGAGAAGGAAGAATTCTCTATATATCTTCACAAAGGTTACAAGGTTACATGAATTTATATATACAAGTAGAGACTCTAAAGTGGGGAACAAGTCCTATATTTACTCCTAAAAACACTCCTAATATTAAGGATCCTTGCTTTATTCTGTACCAAAATATATCTTTATTCTAACAGTAACAAGCTTGGAGCATACGATTTGTACGCTTCAGCTTGAGGGGGAGTAAAGATTTAGGAGAGATTTAGGAAAGATTTATTACTTTAATTTAGGGATTCTTTAATTTAATTTATTGATTTGATTTTGTTTCCTAAATTAGACGTAGAAGAAAGTGTATATATCTACCTTTGTATATTAATGAATGTATGAAGAAAAAGGGATTCTAATTCCTACTTTTACAATCATAAAGAAATTTAAAAATGGAGAAAAAACATGTAATTGAGTCAATCACAAAATCAAATTTTAACAAATCACAAGCTCAATTCAAAACACAAATCAAATAACAAAAATACTTAAAATTAAAAGACAAAATATTTTATCAATGTTTCAATATCTATTGTCTTATCCGTGGTATTGTTGAGCTTTTTTTCTATGTTGTCTTCATCATCCATCATCCACATGCATTTGCCATTCTTATTTGGTGACGCAGTGTAAGCTAAAAGCCCTAACACACATAAGTGTTTGAGAGCAAAAAATCTTCAAGAAATTTTATTGATTGAATTGAGAATAAATTATTAATGGATACAATGCTTATGAAGGGCTATATTTATAGGCATAAACAAATAAGGATCCTAAAAGAAAATAAAATAAAAATCCTAAAATAACTAGAATTAAATAAATAAAAATACTAAAAGAAATAGAAATACTAAAAGGACTAAGATTGGGGAAATAATTATCTTAGGAGGATTATGATAAGAATTCTAGAAGAAATAGGATTAAAAAAATAAATCAGATTATAAATATTATATTTAATGCCCTGTGTCAGTCTCCTCCACTTGGGAAAAACTAATCCTCAAGTGCAAATCAGTGTTTGGATATAGTGGTGCATCATCAGGATAAAATGGATACAGGTCAGCAAAGTTGAAGGTTCGTGAAATGCTCATATCTTCTGCTAAATCAACAACATGGGCATTGTCATTAACTTTTTGAATGATGGTACAAGGGAACCCACTGGCAATCGTTCACGTCGAAGGAATACCATTACTTGATCTCCAACTGAAAATACTTGTCTGCGTTTGTGTTTATCTATTATTTTCTGATATTTGGCATTGGCTGCTTCAAGCTTCGACTGAACTTTTTGTAAATCAATAATTTGCTCTGCCATATGTTTAGCGACCACACTTTTAGTTGCATCTTTAGATAAGGGTGCCAACTCAAGTGCATGTTGCGGTACCTTAGTGTAGACCACTAAAAATGGTGATCTCTCAATAGCACTATGGATAACACTATTATAAGCAAATTCAACTTGAGATAATGCAACGTCCCACTGCTTAGGTTTACTTCCACAGATGCTACGAATCAAGTTGCCCAATGTACGATTTACAGCTTCTATTTAACCATCACTTTGTGGATGAGCGGTGCTGCTGAAATTCAAGGATGAATCAAAAAGTTTCTACAAAGTCCTCCAAAAATATCCCAAGAACTTGCTATTGCGATCAGAAGTGATGGATTTTGGCACACCATGTAAACATACCACCTCTTTGAAGAAGAGTCTTGCGATATGAATAACATCTGATGTTTTGCAACAAGGGATAAAATGTGTCATCTTAGAAAACCTATCAATAACAACAAAGATCCACTCCTATTTGCATTCTTGGTAAGCCCAGCATAAAATCCATGAATAAGTCTTCCCAAATATTGTGAGGCACAGGTAAAGATATGCATGCAACATGGTGTCAATTCTTACAAAAGTTTTCTTTTCGACTAAAGCACAAATCTGAAGCAGCGTAAGCTAAAAATCCTAACACACACAAGTGTTTGAGAGAAAAAATCTTCAAGAAATTTTATTGATTGAATTGAGAATAAATCATGAATGAATACAATGCTTATGAAGGGCTATTTATAGGCATAAACAAATAAGGACCCTAAAAGGAAATAAAATAAAAATCCTAAAGGAACTAGAATTAAATAAATAAAAATACTAAAAGAAATAGAAATACTAAAAGGACTAGGATTAGGGAAATAATAATCTTAAGAGGATTATGATAAGAATTCTAGAAGAAATAGGAATAAAAAAATAAATCAGATTATAAATATTATATTTAATACCTTGTGTCATTTGGGGATCCTCCAATGCTATGAAGGCAAAGTAGGTGTGCTCCTCTTCATCTTCATCATCATCGCTATTGTTAAAGAAGTTTTGATCCCTTGAAGCCTTGAAACTCTTCTTCTTGGTTTTCCCTCATTTCTTCTTGTAGGAGTGAGATTTGCAATGTGAGATGGAAGGAGGCTTGTCTTTGTTTTTCTTTTGATAATCTCCTTCAATTTTTTTGTTAGGATTAGCAACTCATCATCTTCATCATCTTCATTTCCATTAATTGAGTCACTTGTACTCTGACTTTCATATTTCTCTCTAGTGGATGATTTGAGTGATCATCTTTTTCTTCTCCTCTTAAGCTTCTTTCTTGTCCATTGTCATCTCATGTGCAACTAGTTTCCCAATGAGAACATCCGTTGGAAGTTTACTTAGACCATGTGCTTCCTTAATGGCTACTACTCTAGCTGCAAAATCCTTTTTTGGAAGAGATCCAAGAATTTTGTTATTGATGTCTTCCAAAGAGTAGATTTTGCCAAATTGCTTCAAATTTATGACAATAGTAAGAAGGAGGTTGGTCATGTCTATCACATTTTCTTAGGGTTAGATTTGGAAGAGTTCATACTCATGAATCAATAACTGCACCTTCTTTGATTTGACTTGAACGATGCCCTTATGGTAGTTATCCAATGTCTTCCAAATATCATGAGCACTAGTGCAATGTTGTACTTTATCACATTCTTCCCTTGAAAGAAAGCTTAGGAGGATTGCCATTGCTTTTTTGTTTCTCCTATTGGCCTTTCTTTGAACTTCATTCCATTTTCTTGGAATGACTTCTTCACCATCAACTACTCTTGACGGAGACTTTCACTCTTCTAAAATGTAATCCCATAAATTAATGGGATCGCTATCAAGATATAATTCCTCATATGATTCCAATAGGCATAATTGAGGCCTTCAAAAAGTGGTTTGAGATCATTATTGTCTTCATTGGCTGTCTTGAGCTTCATTTTGCTTATTGTTATGTCATGTGTGAATAGCTTCCTAATGAAGACCTCTATTGGAAGCTTGCTTAGATCATGCACTTCCTTAATAGTTGTTACTCTAGACTCAAATCCTTCTTTGGAAGAGCTCTAAGAATTTTATTATTGATGCCTTCCAAAGAGTAGACTTTAACAAATTTCTTCAAATTTGTGACAATAGTAAGAAGCCAATTGGTCATCTCTATCACATCTTCATGGGGTTTGATTTGGAAGAGTTCATACTCATTAATCAATAATTGCATCTTCATTGATTTAACTTGAATAGTGCCCTCATGGAATTTCTCCAATGTCTTCCAAATACTATGAGCACTAGTGCAATGTTGTACTAACACATTCTTCCCTTGAAAGATAGCTTAGGAGAATTGCCATGGTTTTTTATTTTTCCCATTGGCCTTTCTTTGAGCTTTATTCCATTCTTTTCTTGGAATGAATTCTTCCACACCATCAACCACTATTGACGGAGGCTTCCACTCTTTTAAAATGTAATCCCTCAAATTAATGGGATCACTATCAAGATATAACTCCATCATATGCTTCCAATAGCCATAATCGAGGCTTTCAAAAAGTGGTTTGAGACCATTGTTGTCTTCATTAGCCATCTTGGATCTTTCATATTGCTCTCTAGTGGATGATTTGAGAGCAATCATCATCTTATTCTCCTTTTGAGCTTCTTTCTTGCATATTGTTATCTCATGTGTGACTAGCTTCCCAATGAGGACATCCGTTGGGAGTTTGCTTAGATCATGTATTTCCTCAATAGCTACTACTCTAGCTTCAAAATCCTTCTTTCGAAGAGTTCTAAGAATTTTATTGTTGATGTCCTCCAAAGAGTAGATTTTACCAAATTTCTTCAAATTTGTGACAGTAGTAAAAAGCCGGTTGGTCATCTCTATTACATCTTCTTAGGGTTTGATTTGGAAGAGCTAACACTAATGAACCAATAATTGCACCTTCTTTTATTGACTTGAATGGTGCCCTCATGGTAGTTCTCCAATGTCTTCCAAATACAATGAGCACTAGTGCAATGTTGTACTCTAACACATTGTTCCCTTGAAAGATAGCTTAGGAGGATTTCCATTGCCTTTTTATTTCTCCCATTGGCCTTTCTTTGAGCTTCATTTCATTCTTTTCTTGGAATGACTTCCTCCACACTATCAACCACTCATAACAGAGGCTTCCACTCTTCTAAAATGTAATCCCACAAATTAATGGGATTGGTATCAAGATATAACTCCATCATATACTTCCAATAGGCATAATCGAGACCTTCAAAAAAGATTCAAGACCATTATTTTCTTCATTGGCCATCTTGGACCTTTGATCAGGTAATGAAGCTTGAATGCGATTGTTATGATACCAATTGTAAGCCCTATGGATGACATTAGGAAGAGGGTTGAATTGGTGTTTTGGTGGAAGAATGAATCTTTTGCAGAATTTTGTTGTACAATGGAAGATTATGAGATAGAGAAACATATGACTAATAGAAAATGAATAGGGTAGAAAAGAAGAGAAGGCACATAATACTTGTAGTGATTCAGGCAAAAGAATCTCCACATCTACTCCCTAACCTTAATTGGGTATTTCCAGTATCAATGGAGTTTTACAAGCCAACTCCCAACATAGTGCTTTGCTAGCTAACACCGAATCTTACAAGAGTTTTCTTAAGACTCACTCTAAATCTAATGTTTAGCCTCACACCAAACCAAGTGTTTCACAAGGCTAATACTTTAACTCCTTAAAATAGTTTTTTTAAGCTAACTCTTAAATCCAACAAGTGTTTAATAAGGCCAACATTCAACTCTTACAATAGTGTTTATGGCTAAGATGATGCAAGAGTTTCGTCTTCTTAGGTATTTTGAGACACTCTTTAGGTCCTTTGGAGGGTGTATTTATAGCCCCCAAACTCCATATGGTCATTGCACAGAGTGTTGCTGAAAATCCTTTCCCAATACCGACAAATCACACTAGAGACAAAAATTGCATTCGCGATGCCCATGTCACAGTCAAGATAGCACAATAGCATTTGCTATTTTCAATTTAACATTATACTTCTCTAACGGCTAGTGTCACGTGCCAATCTTTCATTGGTCTTTCAAGTAGTCGTTGAAATTCCACTTTAGGATTTATGAAAGTCACAATCACAACATGCCCTTCATGTGCTTCATTCAAGATTGCGAGCTTGACTGCGAACCATATAGTGTGATCCTTGGCTTCCGGCATCATATCGCGGTTGCGACACCCATATCGAGGTTACGACTTATGTGTCTTCTTGGCCTTAGTCATACTTTAATTCTTTTATCTTTAGCTCTTTCTAAGTTGTTTGCCTATTATATAGACACTTAATTAAACTATTAGAACACTTCAATTTGCTTGCTAAGATCAAATTCAAGATTGAAAAAAAAAAATGGGAAGCATGTTGGCATAGATTTAGGTCAATCGTGATTTTGATCTTGGCAAACAAATTGATATATTTTAATTGCTTCATTCAATATCTATATGATAGGCAAAATTGCCTAGAAGGCACATAAGTTGCAACTGCGACATAGGCATTGCAACTGCGACAAGATGCCAGAAGCCAAGGAACACACAATGAGGTTCATGGTTAAGCTTGCAATTGCCAATGAAGCACACGAAGGGCACGCTGTGATTGTTACACCTTGTAGCAACCGCGAATTTCATAAATTATGAAGTGAGATTTCAACGGCTACTTGAAAGACTAATGAAGGATTGACACGGCACTGGCCGTTAGAGAAATGCAATGGTAAATTGAAGATCGCAAGTACTACTGTATAGTCTTGACCACGACATGGGTGTCACGAACGCAATTCATGTCTCGACCGGAATTGTGTTGATAGCACATTCAATACAAGATTTGTAGGTCTTGAGAAAGAATCTTCACCAACACTCTTTATAACGATCACATGAAGTTTAGAGACTATAAATACACCCTCCAAAGGACCTAAAGAGGATCTCACATCTAAGAAGGCCAAACTTTTGTATTTTTATTCCTTATAGCCTTATTCTTTCACATTTCACTATTACAAGGGTTGAGTATTAGCCTTATAAAATATTGTTAGATTTGAGAGTTAGCCTAAAAAAATTCTTATAAGAAGTTGAGTATTAGCCCTATAAAACACTTTATTTAGTGTGACACTAACTTTAGAGTAAGCCTTAAGAAAACTCTTATAATTTCGGTATTAGCCTGCAAAATACTAAGTTGGGAGTTGGCTTGTAAAACTCCACTGATAGTGGGCATAGGGATTGTTTTGCCGAACCACTATAAATATTATGTGCTTTCACTTCTCTATTCCATTCATTTTTTGTTTATTATCCCCTCTATTTATCTCATAATCTCCCATTGCATAGTAAAATTCCGCAAAAGGTTCAATCTTCCCCCAAGATGCCAATTCAATCCCCCTTCTTGGTATCATTCATAGAGCCTACACATTATATGTGCATATGTGAGAAAGAGGAATTCAGAAATAACCATAACATTTATGACATGTATAAGACCACTTCATTCTGATGCTCTTTACTATAGTTCCCCATCTTTTCTTTCTCATCATTAATATACAAGAAGAATCCAAGTCCATTAAATTATTTTGATCAAGTGAAAGTTTGCATACTGGAAAAGGTAGAAAGCAAGGGTTTAAGAGATAAAGCTAGTGTATTGTCTTCCTACCATTCTACATAATTTGTTTCCTAATGACAACCTTCATATTACCATTGACTTTTTCAAACATTAATTACAATTTCTTTAATCATATAATAGGTTTGGAAAATACAACATTTTCATAAAAAACATTGAAATAATGCACGAGAACTGCAAATCAATCAATTAAACTTCAAGATTTAAATAAAGAGCTTGGCTGTTGAGCATACTCAATCGATGAATATATACAAATTTTTAACTCAATTACACTGATGATGCAATTTGTAAATAGCATATCATCATATATAATTCCATTCAATATTATATTCCCCTATTATGAAGAGGATGGAACGATCTCAATCATTGTGCAAGTTGCTCATAACAAAATTCATGGGGACATATGTTGGAACTTCAGATCCATTATGAAATTTGAAATGTAGGAGTTTTTAAATGTAGGTTATTATGTATTTTCTTGATCTATTGCTTATGCCGCTTTGGGAATTTGCCTTGAGCAGTCATGCATGCAAATAAAACATTGGAATAAAAGGCACTTACTTGAGTGTGCAGATCTATTTGCCCTTTTGTATGCAAAATCTTCAATGTCAATTAGAGAAGATAGCTGCACAGAGAACAAGGCAAATGATTTATTCTTTTTGAGCAATTATCTTGAAAAATTAGAATAATAAGCATTGTGTCAAACTTCTATGGTGATACCTACCTTCATCATTCTATGGAAAAAATACTGAGCTTCACCAAAGTTCAAAGTCACTTACTACTGAGGATATCACAAAGTCTATGATGAGCACAAACAACCGGAACAATATCCTAATACATAAGTTCTGATATAGGCACAAGAGAACAATTGAAAAAAAAGAAAAATGCCCAATCTAATATTAAAATACAGCGTGGTTAATGTACAACTTTTTTGCTCTGTATAAAATTTTTCAAAGCCTTCAATCATGGGTCATCTGGTATTCTTGATAATGGTTGGCTAAATTTACTTTTCTCGAGGCCTTTCACTTTGCATTTGTAATGCCTTTAATAATTTTCCTCCACCCTGCTACAATTGCTAGTGTTTTAACACTTAAATGCTTAAACATGCATCCGTGTGACTAATGCAGCAAAAACAAGCCAAGCAAAGCCGATCATATGATTGATTTCAATCAGTAAAAAGCAAATTAAAGCTATTGTCTTTCCCACTGAAAGACATGTGAATAATACTATTGTGTGCAAGACATTTAAGAAAACTTTGTTTTCCGATTATTCAAGAAAAGATCATTTAAATAACTAAATCCAATATTATGCTCAGTCTTTAATTCAAATTTATTCAAAGGAAACCCATCACATTACCATTGCATTGCTAAACTACAAAGGCTAAAACTAAATTTCAGGAATTAAAACACGCGGAAGAAGAAGAAGAAGAAGAAAGACTCTTACGAAATCTTTCTTCGGATCCATTTCAGCTTTAAGCTCATTTTCTACAACTTCCAGAGTCTTTTTCGTTCTCTTTTTCCTGACAAAAACACGAGTTTCTGGCTCAGAGACTTCATCAGTACCTGAAATTTGCACAAAAAGGAGGAAATTTGTGAAAAAAAAAAATAATGGGTACCGATAATCGCGGAAGAATTAAAGATTGTGTCTAACCTGAGATTGAGTCCGAAGAAGAATGAATGTCTGTTTTGGATAGGAGAGCTTTGCAAGAAAATCTTGTATTGTGCATTTTGTTTAATTTGAATCGCCCAAATGCTATTGGAATAAAAGGACTTCTTAGGAGGGTGAGACTCATTTTGTTTGGCTTTTTGAAGGGATGTACAACATCAATTAAAATTTGCACGCAATTCGAGGCAAATTATCAATAAAAGAATGTAGGGGTGTATACGGGCCGGGTTTGACCTCGGCCCGAAGTACAGTCTGAGTTTTTTTCGGACTGCAGTTTGCAGCCAGTGGCCCGGCCCGAAGCCCGGGCCACTTCGGGCTTCTGGTCTGGCCGGGCCAGCCCGATTTTTTTAAAATTAAAAAAAAAATAAATTTTTTTTAAAATTTTAATAAAAATTACCTATAAATATTATTTTAAAAATTTATTATACTAAATTATATCTAATAATATATAAATTATTATATCATTTTTTATATATAATATTTTTAAAAAAAATAAATTATCCAAATATAAATTTAAAAAAAATGAAAAAAATATAAAAAAATTAATATCTAGGGCCGGGTCGGGCCGGCCCGAGATTTTTTATCCCAACCCGAGACCCGACCCGAACATAGCTCGGGTTGAATTTTAAAGCTCGTGGCCCGACCCTAGTATGGATTGGGGCCGAATTTTTCGGGCCACGGGCTGCATGAACAGCCCTAAAAGAATGTGTAAGATTTTTCTAAAAGCCGAATTATTTTTAAAAAAAAAATTCAATATTTTACATACCTTTATTATTTTATCTAAATTTTTTAATTATATCAATTTTTATTCTAATTTATAAATTTAATTATTAAGTATATAATAATTCCAATTTTGATAAGCTTATTATATACTTAATTAAATAAAATTTCAAAAAATATAGTTATCCCCTTTGTCATAATTCAAAATAGAGAATACATAATGCAGTGATGAAACTAAAAATTTATAGAGAGGGCTAAATTTTTATAAAAGAAATTAAATACGAATTTACTATAAAATTAAATATTTAATATTATAGCAGTTCAATAATTAATTGATGTTATTATATTAACTAAACCTAAGAGATGATAACTGTATTTTATAACTTTTTATATTTTAAAAATATTACATAATAATTTTATTTTTAATTTTTTTTAAAAATATATTTATTCACATAACACACCAAGCAGTCGATTATTTATATATATATGGAGAAAATTTTATAAATTAAAATAAAATTTATTTAAATTTATATATATAATTTAAATATTTATGTATAATTATATATAAAATTTATTTAAATTTAAATATATAAATGAATATATATAAATTTATATATAAATATAAAATTTACGTATACATGTATATATATACACATACATATGTATATATATGTTGGCTAAGGGAGAGTCCATAGCCCCCCACTTCCGCCGCTAACGTAATGAGTAGTATAAAAAGCATAGTACTTTCAAAATCCATAGTATGGCCGTTGCTACTGTTACAAAACTAAGGGCTACGAGCCACCAATCAAGTATAATATGTGCAGAACATTATGTTACTGCCACTTTCTTATTAACAGAATATCAATTATATTACTTACTGCACCAAATAGAAGCATTGACAATAAAAATAACATTGTGAAATTTTAGAATATATAATATAAAATATTATATAAATGAATTAAATAAAATAGATTCTCTTGCTGAAGAATGAAAGATAGAAATAATTTGACTAGAATTACTTCTCATATTTAACCTAAAATCTAAAAAGAATATAGAAGGAGACATGATGAAAATCATAACATAATGAATGATACTCACCAATATATTAACTTAGCATTATCATTCTACTAGTAAGAATGCATATCAAATATAATAAAATCACAAAATCGTTGAAGGATGAAAATTAGTTCACATGAACAACTAAACCTTAAATTTGGGAGTCAATCCCCCTATTTGACTCTCAAAGTCCAAATATTATATCTTAAGATCCAATACACATGGTTTCATCAAGAATAGTGAATACCATCAACAACAATTCGACTTATCACCATAATGCTAATAATAAGCTCATTATAACTCAAGCTCATATCACGATCAGTATTTCATAACAACTCCTTTGTGGTCCTTTGTCATCTCAATGTTATTCAGCACACACAAGTAATATGCAAATCGTCATATAATACAATACACACAAATATACACAGAATGCATAATCCATAAAACAAAGCATTATTATATATATACATATAATTTATGTAGATGCATGGAAAACAAGTAAATATATCATAAATTATCACTCACAAACTCGATTGAAAACTAATTGTCTGTCCTTGGAGCGTCAGCCATCTAATATTAGAAAGATGCTTTGAAATTATAAACATCAACCCTTATATCTATACTCATTGACTTTAAAATTTTTATGAAATTTCGATAGAAATTTCCCTGTAAATAGAATATTTTCCCTAAAACAAAATAGAAAAACTAATTAGCTTTCAATGATAAAAAGAAGAATCAATATCAACACAATTGCCCCTCTATGCCTCCAAATTTCGTAACCAACTCAAATAATTTCCAATCAATTATTATTAAAATCATAAAAATATCACAATCATCCTTTAGTTACTTCAAATATCTTATTTTTCAATAATTCCATAATAATAACAATTCAACTCATTAGTTTCAAGAACTTTAAATGCAGTCCAAAATATTCACAATACTCCCAAAATTAAGGAGTATATGGATTGGCTTCAAATTAAACTTCGAGGATTATGGGTCTACCAACATGAAAAATCTGATTGAACTATAATCATAAAATGCATCATGAGATTGAAATGTAGTTGTTAGAGCTAAGACTATGCCCTGTTGTTGGATGGGCATGCAACCACTATTGGGCCATGCATTGCCACCATTTTTGTCTTTGAAGATCATGGCAGGTGTCAATGTGGATTCATCTCGATGGCAAGAACACGAAAATATGGGTCACTAGCCGCCATTCATCGCTGATTTATCAAAATCCACTAAAATAGATTTGAACACCATTGTTTTGGATCTTCATTGCTAATGAGTTTTAGATGGTGTGTTGGGTGTCACAATGAAGCTTGAAGGAGACCATTCCAATGCCACTAGAATTGCAGTGAGTAGAGTTTGGAATAAGCTAAATCAACACTAGAAGTTCTCGATTGCTGCTAGCTTCATCTGGCATGTGTGTTGTTGTCTAGTGGCTATTGGCGATAAACATAGTGGCACATCTCACCCATCAATGGTGGCTATAAGTGGTGGAACTAGGATTTGCATGTGGGGGCAAAATTTTTAAGAAATAAATAAATAAAATCTCTAATTTAACTAAACCTTATCACACACAAATAAATCAAAATAATAAAATTAAAAAAAGTGTTGAGATATAAATATCTCGAGTCGGCGGTGAAAATATGACAAGAAGCAGTAATCGGCAATCCTCCTTCCCTTAGTTGGTCAGTCGTTGCTAGTCTAGTTATCAATGTCTTCGTTGATCCTCTCTCTCTCTCTCTTATTAGGTCTAGAAGTGTGAAGGACAAATGAAAATATGTTCTTTACTATTCTTTTTAAGTTGCTCCTTAGCTAAAACGACACTGTTTCAGCCAAAGGTAATTTCAAAAAAATAAGAGAAAATGTGTAAAAATACCCCTAAAGTTTGCGCGAGGATACAAATTCAAACATAATATTTGTTTTGGCTCATTTATACTCTTAAAGTTTAAAAAAAGCTGACAAATTAGCCTATTTTTAGCGGCAAACTAATTGCGTTAACTATATTTAAATTTTCGTTGAAAGGTATAAATATGCCCTTTAAGTTTGCGAGAAAATAAAATTGATACTGAATTTGTTTTTGCTCAATTATGTACTAAAATAATATTTTCACTTATTTATAAACAAATTACACATATTTAAGGGCATTTTATATTAAATAAAATTTTAATTAAAATTATTATTTAATACGTATTTTAATAAACTTTTAAAATCATTAATTTATATTATATATATACATATTACATTATATATGGTTTGTCATTATGGGAATATATTTAAGAGATTTTCTTAAAATTTTTAAAAAATAGAAATATTTTAAAAAAAATCCATTTTTTAAAAAAATTGCTCTTAATTTTCAACTGAAATTATTTTTTATTTTAAAAATATCAAATTTTAATTAGCATTAAAAATATACCTTATAATTAATCAATTGAAATTATTTTTTATTTTAAAAAATATAAATTTTTAATTTTGAAAATAAAAATTAAAAGTAATTTTTTAAAAAATGAATTTTTTTAAAAATATTTTTATTTTTAAGATTTTTAAGGAAATCTCTTAAATATAATGACATAATACATGTAATATGTATATATAAAATGTGAATTAATGATTATTTAGGCTCATTAGAAGAAGTATTAAATAATAATTTTAATCAAATATAAAATGCTTTTTAAGTAGTTTGATTCATTAGGTAAAAATATCATTTTAGTACATAATTGACAAAAAAAAATAAGTATTAATTTATATTTTCTCGCAAACTTAAGGAGTATATTTGTACCTTTTAACGAAAAATTAAATAGAAAGTTAGCAGCAATTAACTTTTGGTTAACAGAAGGGCTAATTTGTTAGCTTTTAAAGCTTTAAGAATATAAATGAGCTAAAATAAATATTAAGTTTTAATTTGTATCCACACAATAATATTGGGAGCTTTTTTATATCTTTTCCCAAAAATAATTGTCCTATAGTGAAATAACGCAGTTTCACAAAGGGATAATTAAAAAAAATAGAGGAGCAAGGGTTGTCTTCAACTCCTAGATGTCTATGCAAACCCTAGCCCCTAGGGAGCCAGCCATGGAGTTATCGGCACCACGAACCAGAAGCTCCAATTGGGCTTCTGGCCGCAAACAAGAGGGTTCATAGACCCCTTCAGATCCCCTAGTTTAACACTTGGTGGTCTTAGTGGAGGTGGCAGTGTTAGTTTTTGATGACTAGACAATGATAGATTTAGGTGGCAGACAAAATTTATTAATATATCTCTCTTGCTTTTGATTGATCAATTATATATATGCAAAAATATTATAAATAAAAGAAATTAAATAATAAGAAAAGAAGTTGCACATAATTAGGGATGTTGAATTAGCATTTACTCCTGAGTTTGAACCATAGTAAAAATAATTTATAATAAACCAAATAGAAATTAAATTATATATAAATATATTTTCATTTTTTAAATAAGGTTTTCAAAATAGTTAAAATTTGAGATATTATATCTTTTATCTTCCTTGTCTGCTTCATCACTCTTACCTTTAAAAAAATTAATAAATGATCATTCTCATTATTTTCTTTCCTATTCCTTTTGTCATTTTTTCTCTCGTTTAAGCAAAAGTTATAGGGCTATACATGAATAAGTATGGGTTCAATGCATGCATATTTTCTTATTTAGAGACGATATAGTTTCTCAAAAAATATTCACTCGTATTGTTTTGAATTTATAGATTGGTATGAGTTGGATTTTTGATCTTTCTTAAAATGTGATAAAGCGGTATTTTTCTACTAGACTACTATTTTTTTTTTTATTAATAATAGACTACTATTGTTATTATTAGTATTATTAGTGACTAAATTATAAAACCACAAAAATATCTTTATCATCTTAGATTTGAATAAAAATTAAAATATACTACTAATGACTAGTGATACTAAATAATAATTAGTATTCTAAATAATAATTAGTAATAATAAGTTATTAATTATATAAATACCTCTTAAAATGTTATAAATAAAACTTATAATATATATATACAATATTTCTAAATACTTAATATATTATTTTTATATACTATAAGTTAAATTCTTAATAAATATAACTTATATATTTTACATGTTAATAAGTTGGGCATAACTATATCATTATTTTGTTATTTAGAAATTTATACACTGTAGTAGCTTATTAATTTAGATAAAATTATTTGTTAATATTCAATTATAGTTTTTCATTATTCAATAATAAGCCTTCACTTTATCAATATATTGTTGTTCTCACACAAATAAAATAAATGAAGATATATAATAAAAATATAAAAATTTATGTTTTAATTATTTGGATATTCGAACTTTGATATATTTATATTATTATAGTTCAAAATAAAGAAAATTACATAGATTACGGAAATGCGGTGGCTATCTTTCAAATTTACAAAAATGTGTTGTTTTTTTTTCAATTATATGGTTTCGCTTTCAATTTTATGGTTTTCAATGGTATTTTTGCATTTATTTTATTTTATTTATTCAATTAATTAATTAATTAATTTTTTTATAAATAAATTTTTTGTCCTCATAATTTCAACATACATATAACAAACACAAATATAAACACAATATATAAAATACATATACAACAAATATAATATCCATAATTTTAAAAACTACTACTACTACTACTACTACTAATAATAATAATAATAATAATACGTTTAAAAAAAGAGAAAATAAGAAAAAAGATGGATAGTGGAGGTTTAAAAATATATAACAACAACAACAATAATAATAATAAGAGGATAAGGATGAAAGAAAGAAGAAAGAATTTTCTTTGAAAGACTTTTCTTCTTCTTCTTCCACCGAATTTCTTAAGAAAAAAAAAAAAACTCTTGTTTCTCTACTCAAAATTTTCACTTACAATTAAAATGTTTCAAGTGGTTTTGAAGGGAAATTGAAGTTTCAAGTAAGTTATACTTCCTATGTCCCAAAATGATAGGACATTTTCCTTTTTCATTTGTGTCAAAATATAGTCTTATTACTTTATTAAGATTATAGTTACATTATAAATTAATATTATACCGCTATTTAAATATTTTGTAATCAACAACATTGTATTTAATTATTTATACTTTCTAAATTACAAATTAATTTGACTCAATCAATAGTTATTTTGATTTTTGCAACAAACAATAGCTATTTAGTATAAATAGAGGGTCAAATGGGTATATTATAGAAAAAAATTTATCCATTAACTAAATAAACTATTTTTTCTTAATATGTATGAGATGAAAAATGTCCCTATCATTTTGGGATGGAGGGAGTATTTTTTTTTTAAGTTTTAATTTGAGAGTTTTAGTATATCTAAGTTTGGAAGTTTAAGAGAGAAAATTTATATATGTTAAGAAAGATGATGTAAATGGGAAGTAGCTTGGATGATGAAGAGAATATGATGTTTATATATTGAATTTGTGATTAATTAGTTGAATTGAGTTTGAACAAGAAGTTAGGGTTTATGGAACTTTTGGCTTTAGGGTTTTTAATGGGATTTAGTTATGATTTGTGTAATTAAGAGTTAATTTGAGTATTTTAAGTATGAATATATGTTTAATTGAAGAATTAAACCATTGTTGATCTAGGGGTATTCTTTGGCCAATTTGGTTCAAAGCAGTGGAGAAATGCTTTGGTTATTTTGAGACTTTGAAAGTATATGAGTTGAATTTTGGAGCTAAATTGAGGTTTGCACTTACTTTAGAAATATTTAACTAAAGTTGATATGTTTTTAACATAAACTTGCTTTTGTATTTTTAAGTTGTTGCATGATTATATTTGTGAAATTCATATTGAATTTTATGAATTCTAATATAAATGTAAAATGAGATTTAATTTGGTTATTTAAAAAGAATACTATTAATTTATGGAATTTGTAATTTATATGATGGATCAAAGTATTTTAAAAAGTCATTTTGAATTATGAAAATTATATATATATATATATATACTGATTATGTGATTTTTAATGAATCATGAGAAAATTATAGAAATAATGATTTGAGATGGACTTTTAAAAATTGATGAAAATATTATTGTACTTTAATGCCCTACACATTTTCTTAATTTGTAATAATGAGTTTGGTTCTATTGAGTTGGCATACCAATAATTATGGATGTATTATGACTTGATTATTATATTTACTCCTACGAACAAGATACTAGGACATTGTGATGCTTCGGCATCAAGATACTACGGTGTCGAAGAGACTTGAGATATGATATTTATACGCCTTAGGGTAAGATACTTCAGTAACACGATACTTTGTCTCCTATATTGAGACCTATGGGTTGTGATGGGCCTGCTCAATGTCACTGAGACTTGGACATTTATGTTAGGGCATAAATTAAGTATATTGTGTTTTGAAATGTTAAATACATACATTTGTTTAAATTATAGTTGAAGTTTATGAAATTGTTTTTAACTATTGATTATTTCATCTAATGGAAGGATTTATGTTTATTTTGCTATAGTAGAGATTTTCATTTTGTTTATTTTTATTTATTTATTTTCAAAGTAAGTATTACTAAATTGTATAGCGTAGTGCGATTAAATTTTATCGTGTAGGTAATATGGTTATAGATAGAAGAAGCCATGTTATGTCTAAGAAGGCTTAGGTTTGAGGATAATCATAAAAGCTTAAAATTCTTGTCCCAAGACCATTTCCAACTGGTGCTACATATCATATATAGTTTTTGTTTCTTATATACTTTGGCTTTGTAATTATAACTATTTTATATTTGGTAAACTAATTGAGGTTTTATAATATTATATTTATATAAATAATGTATATTATTTTTATCTATTACTATTTAAATGATTTTGTGTTGCTTTGGGATGATAATTAGAGTAGTTGTAGAATTTGTGAAATTGAATTTTAGAAATACATTTTTCCTATAGGATTGTAAATTTTAAAGATTTAGTGATAACAATTTTATAAATAGAACACTGACAAAATTTTCATATAAATTTTTATGTAGTTTAATCAAAACTATATTTTAATTAATATTATTTATTTGCTATATATATGTATATAATAGTTAAATTTTTTTTTATTAAATTTTCATTTTTATATTTAGGTTTAAGTGAGTATTTCTATAGGTTTAACTATTGTAGCACTTTTGTATTCTAAATATTTATTTTTATGTGTATAGGGTATAAAGGTGTTACAACAAACAACAATATCTACACAATATACACCAAACATATTTACAACATCAAGCAAACATCTACAAAATTTAATTAATACTTTTTTAAATACTTTTTTAAATTTTTTATGTATATAATAAACACACAATATCAACGTAACATATACAACAAATACATAATAAACATGCAACATCTACATAATGAAATTAATATTTTTTTAACTTTATTTTTTATGTTTATAATATGTAAAATTTATTTAAAAATAAATTTAATAATTTTTATTAATATATTTTTAGATATTTTATTTTTTATATTATTTTTGTGAGTATTATTTGTTATTTATAATCAAAATTTAAAATTTTTCTGTAACATCCCTATACCCAATATACGTACATCACATACACCCACATATGTAATATACGTATACCGGATACAAGAATGTCACAGGCTATTTTAAACAAATATTCCTTATGAGAAAACTTAAAATATTTAAATTATATTATAGAACATAATAGATGAAATATTTGTTTATTATGCAGTGGAATATACATATATATATATACAACAAAAAAAATGTTTACAAAAATATAGAGTTTATACATGCTTGGTAGTTCGTCCCTGATCTTGAAGTCCAAAAATCAACTCTTCACAAGGGATCACAAGCCTAGACTCGACTCGGTCTAGCTGAACTCTCCGGCTCAACCGGATCTACTCTGTCACCTGCGCGATTGTGCGATGAACCACAATCGCGCTAAGCCATAGGCTTAGTGGTACAAACCACAATAACAATATGCTTCAATGTAATGCCAATGCCATACTTTCAAGAATTAGAAATAATACATAAGAATATCATATTTTATAATATTACATTTCATTATATTATTCAGTTGTTTCATCATTCATGATTTATATTTAAGCAAAGACAAGCATGGGCCCAAAAGAAACTAATATGTTATTCAAATTCCAAAGTTAATATTTTGGTCCAATAATCACATTTATCAAGCCCGTAGGCGAATCATTATCACAATGAGAAACATCTCATATGTAACATTCCAACTAGGCTTCAAGGACTAGGCCCAACCAAGCTTCAAGAGGAGCTAAGCATTAACCCAACTTGGCTTCAAGGACCAAGCCCAACCGAGCTTCAAGGGAGTGTTACTTTTAGGCATGCCACTAACAATAAAACTCTGAAAATTGAATAATATATTAGACACACAATTCTTTTATTATTTCATTATCAATTTCATTCTCATTTTCTCATAATTATCTAGGCAACCATGCCCCGATTATTTCATTTGCATCATTATAGCCAACAATAATGGCTTCACATCTCATCATTAGGGTATACATAACCAATTGCATTGTACATACATTTTGAATGATCATTTTATCTTTCACATTATGCAAATCATAGCATTAATTAATTGTATCAACAATGTAATATATTACTTAACACATTTACAACCAAATGTGTTAAGTCCCAAAGTCATGTAAATGTATGCAATCATATAGGGTTTGTACTTATCTCAAGAGCTACACACACCAATCTAATCACTTCCTCTTCCAAGAATCCTTCAACACTTGGATTAGGGCAAATCAATCTCTTCAAAACCTAATCTAAAGGTGATTATACACACTCATTTAGAGATACACATAAGAAAATAAGGATAAGAACCAACTAAGGCAAACTCTACACATGACATGCTCAACAACACGGGTGTGTCCCTGACCGTGCCCTAAACCCACAATACAGAAATTTTGACACGCTCAGTGACATGGGCGTGTCACTGGCCGTGTCAATCTTCCCTCAACACAGTAGCTATGACATGCTCAGTGACATGGGCGTGTAACTGGCCGTGTCAATCCTCCCTCAACATAGTAGCTATGACACACTCAATGACATGGGCGTGTCACTGGCCGTGGCAATGCTACTACAACACAGAAGCTGTGACATGCTCAGTGACATGGGCGTGTCACTAGTCGTGTCACCCATCCAGAAAATAGAACCATTGACACGCCCAAAGACTTGGCCGTGCTCATGGGTGTGTCAGGCCAAAAATTCTTATTCCGACACCAACGACACCACATCCAATAAATATCATACTTTTGTTACATCAAAACACAATCACAACCATCATCACAACTCAACATATACATAATCCACAACTCTTGCTTTCTATCACCAAACTTAACTTTTCCTCCAAACCAACCCCAAAAATCAAAGTCAATAAAACCAAACACTCTCAAACACACCACAATCAAACATACATACAAATACACCAACCATTCAACAACCTAAATACACAAACTCAAAAGAAACCCAAGGAAACAAGTTGGAAACTTACCAAAAGTGATGAAAACCCTTCAAACTCCAACTTGATCTCTTGAAACACCTTCAAATCTTGAGTTAGGAAGCAACAAAAATCCCTTTCCTTCTAGCTATGGTGATAACCGGCCAAAGAAAAGAAAGAAGAAGAAGAAGAAAGTTATCAACAAGTCAAACATTCAACCTCTCTTAACCACTCAAATTCCAATTAATCTCCACCAAGCAAAATACATTATTATAATAATATAATTAACCAAAATATCATCTTCCACTTATATTAATTCCATTTTAAAATAATCAAAATATCTCATTTGACCATCTCATTAGTTGACTTGTATATGTTGTATATATCTCTATATATAAACAACATATAAATACTTCTCTTTCCTCTTAATCCTTTATACACACTTTAAAATCATTTAATTCAATTTCAACAATAATCATTTCCAAAATTTTAGGGTATAGTTCCCCCTCTATAAATAAATTTCATCCTCGAAATTACCTGATCTCAAATTTGAAACAGTTGGGGATACTGGTCTCGCATCACTTGTTCACTCTCCCAAGTTGCTTTCTTCCTTAGCATGATTCTTCCAAAGAACTTTCACAAGTGGCACTTTCTTATTTCTCAACTCTTTTACTTCATGTGCCAAAATAGCCACTGGTTCTTCTTCAAAAGTCAAATCCGGACTCACCTTAATAGATTCAACGGACAGAACGTGAGATGGGTCTGACCTGTACCTCCTCAGCATAGAGACATGGAAGACATTGTGAATTCTATCCAATTCAATCGGCAAAGTGAGTCGATAAGCAACTGGTCCAACTCTTTTTAATATCTCATAAGGTCCAATAAAACGAGGACTCAGCTTCCCTTTGCGGCCAAATCTCAAAATTCTCTTCCAAGGAGACACTTTCAAAAATACTTTATCTCCAGCACAAAACTCTATGTCTCTCCTCTTCAAATCTGAATATGATTTCTGTCGGTCTGAAGCTGCTTTCAACTGATCCCGAATTATTTTCACTTTCTCTTCCGTTTCCTTAATCAAATCGGGACCAACCAACTTGCCTTCTCCAGCTTCATCCCAACATAGAGGCGTCCTGCATCTTCTACCATACAATGCCTCATAAGGTGCCATTTTAATACTAGATTAATGACTGTTGTTATAAGAAAATTCCATCAATGGCAAAAATCTATCCCAACTTCCAGAGAAATCAATGACACAGCTTCTCAACATATCCTCTAAAATCTGTATCACTCTCTCTGACTGCCCATATGTCTGGGGATGGAAAGCAGTGTTAAAATGCAACCAAGAACCCAAAGCACCATGCAAACTCTTCCAAAACCTTGAAGCAAACCGGGGATCTCGATCAAACACCAAAGAAATTGGGACTCCATGCAATCTCACTATCTCACTAATATACAGCTCAACCAACTTCTCAAGAGAATAATCCATTCTAACTGGAAGAAAATGAGCTATCTTCATCAACCGATCAACAATCACCCAGATGGCATCATACTTCTTCTGAGTCATCGGCAAACCAGTCACAAAATCCATTGTTACTCGCTCCCATTTCGACTCAGGCACTGATAAAGGTTGGAGCAACCCTATTGGAACTTGGTGCTCGGCCTTCACTCTCTGACAAGCGAGACATTTAGATACAAACTCCGCTATTTCCTTCATACCTGACCGCCAATAGTGTTAATTCAAATCATGATACATCTTGGTACTCCCAGGGTGCATAGCAAAAATTGACTGATGTGCTTCCTCAAAAATTATCTTTCTCAATCTTGCATCATCAGGAACACGCAATCTATCTTTGTACCAAAGGCTACCATCATCTCTCATAAGAAAACCTCGGCTCTGCCCATTTTGGCTATCCGACACAACTTTTTGAATTTTCTCATCAGCCAACTAAGCCTCTTTAATCTGATCCAACAACACCGATCTTAATTGCAATTGAGCTAATAAAGCACCATCATTACGAGGCTCAAAACTAGCATGCAGCGCTCTCAACTCAACAAGCAATGAGAGTGAATAAGCAGTCAAACCTGCTAAAGACTTTCGACTCAAGGCATCTGCTACAACATTTGCCTTGCCAGAATGATAATTAATCAAATAGTTGTAGTCTTTAATCAACTCTAACCTCCATCTCTGCCGAAGATTCAGCTCTATCTGAACACCTAAATATTTCAAACTCTTGTGATATGTATAGATGAAACATTTCTCCCCATAAAGATAATGTCACCAAATCTTCAAAGCAAACACTATGGCTGCCAATTCCAAATCATGAGTCAGATAATTAAGCTCATGCGGCTTCAATTGCCGAGAAGCATAAGCTATGACTCTACCCTATTGTATCAAAACACAACCTAAACCACTATGTGAAGCATCACTGTAAATCACATAAGGTTTATCTTCCATAGGCAAGGTAAGAACAAGAGTTTGAGTCAACATCTCCTTCAACTACTCAAAGCTTGCTTGACATTGATTTGTTCACACGAATCTAACTCCCTTCCGAAGTAATCTGGTGAGTGGAGTAGCTATCAAAGAAAAACCCTTCACAAAATGTCGATAATAGCCTGCCAAACTCAGGAAACTTCTAACTTTAGTTACAGTCTTCGGTGGATGCCAATTCAAAATGGCCTCAACTTAATGATTGTTATGTTTTCATTACAAATATGAGGAACTAAACCTTATTTAGGGTTGGTCCCTTATATTGAATCTATTATGGAATGACATATGTTTATTTGATTTAGTTAAGTTATACTTTTGATTATTTTGTTATCTTTGATCTTAAAGCCTCTAATTCCTTATGTGCCTCCAATTCCTTTTCCTCAATGATTAAAGAAATAAAAATAGATAAGTGATATGAAAATTTTTTAGAAGTTTTTAAAAAACTTTACATTAATATTTCTTTTGTAGAAGCTCTTGCATAGATGCCGACAAATGTGAAGTTTCTTAAAGAATTGCTTTCTAATAAAAGAAAACTGGACGACAACACAAAAATTGCACTAACAGAGAAATGTAGTGCGGTGATTCAAAATAAACTTTTAACAAAATTAAAAGATCCAGGGAGTTTTTTTATACCTTATACCATTGGTGAAGTTGATATTCATAAAGCATTATGTGATTTAGGAGCTAGTGTTAGTCTAATGCCTAGTTCTATTTGCAGAAAACATGGCTTCATGCAACTACAACCAATAAAAATGTCTCTTCAGTTAGCTGATCGTTCAATAAAATATCCTATTGGAATAGTTGAAGATGTTCATGTAAAAGTGGATAAACTCTACATTCCAGTAGATTTTGTAATCCTTGAAATAAATGAGGATGTCGAAATTTCACTTTTTTAAGAAGGCCATTCTTGACTACATCAAGAGCTATGATCGATGTTTGAGGAGGAAAGCTTACTTTTCAAGTAGGAGAGGAGAAAGTGGAATTTAACTTGACAAAAGCAACTAAACTGTAATATCCCAAATTTTTTGAAAATTTTTAATTTTTGAAAATTTGATAAAATATATTATAATTAAATTAGATAAATTAAATTAATGGTTTTAAATGAAAAATAAAGTGATTTTAAATGAAAAAGTGGAATATGTATGTGATATATATGTAAAATATACATAACATATAAAAGTCAACACTTTTTAAAAGAAAAGTCAAAGTCCAATGACATTTTTGTAAATAAATTTTAGAAATTAAAAATTAATAAAATAATTTAAAAATAAATTATTTTCGAATGGATGATGGATTTTTAGTCTTTTAATTTCTTTAATAAATAATTATTAAATTATTATAAAATATATAAATGGTTATAATTAAAAGATGAAAAGAAAGAGAAAATTTATTTTAAACTTCTTCTTCTTCTTCTTCTCTCATGGCAGGCTACCATGGATGTTCAAGGCCAAGGATTTTGATCTTCCAAGCTTCCAAGAATTGAAGAATTTCAAAGGTTCAACAAGGATTTTTATAGATTTCCACTTGAAAAAGTAAGTTCTTTAGTTTTTCTTTGGATTTTCATAGAAATTTTGAATATGTGAGTTTTGGATTTGTGAAGTAGTATGTTATAATTGTTGGAATTGGTGTGCATGAAGTTATTTTGGATAGTTATTAATGATTTTAAGGTTGGATTAAAGAAATGGTTGAATTTGGATAAAGAATGGTGAAGAGAGAGAATTTAGGATTATGGACTTTTAGGGTTTGAGAAATCATAGTTTTAATTATGCAAATTAGTTCTAAATGAGTTATTTTGGTGTTTAAACAAGTATTTGTAAGTCAAATATTAGATTTGGTTGTGTTTGGTTGGAGTTTGAGAATGGACGTGTGATTTAGGGTTTTGGAAAATGATTTTTCCAAAGTTGTTGAATTGTATAATTTTATTGATTTAATCTTGTTGTTTGGTGATATAAGTGATGAATATAAGCTTAAAATGATTAATGAATTGTGTTGGAATGGAAAACCTTCAATGGGGGAAGGTTATGCCATTTTAGGATTTTGTGTATAAGAGTGTGTTTTTGTAATGTAAATGGTTTAAATGTATTAAAATATGTTTCTAATAATATAAATAAACTTAATATATTAAAATGAAAGGCCTAGTATGAGAATCCAAAGTTAAAGTGAGGTTAGCCTTAAATTTTAGATTTTTACTTGGATGGGATTTAATTATGGTTTAATATTGGAAATGCCATTAAATATAATACTAAATAATTATTTGCTATCACATTTGGTTTAGGCATTGAGGGGCGTTGATTTTCTTCATTCAAGTGTTGAAGGGCAAGTTGGAAGGATAGGATTTGAGATTGTTTTAAGCTTGTTTTGGTTGCCATTTGAGGTAAGTACAAATATTGAATACATTGGTTATGTTTGCATGACATTTGGGCTTAACACATTTTGGTTGAAAAATTTGTTAAGCTACTTAATACATTGGTTATGTATGAATAATGTGATATGACATTTGCAATGTCATATATGTGTTAAGTGCATTGTTAAAAAGCCATTGGTATTGGCTAGATTACATTAAATGTGATTAATATGTGAATTATGTGGAAATACCCAAAGTAATTGGGCAATGTGTTGTAAATGCTAAAATGTGGTATAATGCAATGAGATATGTGGAAACATAATGAAATGAATTGATATCGATATCGATATAAATGAGAAATATGAATAAATTATGTGCCTAGTATGCTATTCAATTTTTAGAGTTCTGTGTTTGGCGGTGTAGACCCTTAATTTTTGACCCAGTCTGGTCTGATATTTTTTATATAGTTTAAAATAATTTTTGTGCTATTTTAATTAAATAATATTTATTTTAGTATTTATTATTTATAATTTTTAATAAAAATAAAAATGCTAAAGTTAAATAAATAAAAATAAATAAATAAATAAAAATCGGCGACGAAAAAATAGGAGACGAAAAAATTTGTCGCCGAAGGAGAATCTGCCTGGGCCAATTCACCGCAGGAAATTCCTGCTACGAATTGGCTGGCCGCCGAGTTTTTTGCTTGCAATTTTCTAGTGCTCGCAATTCTTGGCCCGCGGTAGTTTTTTTTCGCCAGCGCAATTTTCCAACGCAGTTTTTTCCGAAACTAAATTCTATTTGGTTTTGGTTTCTTTTCCTAATTAGTTTTAGTTTTCTTAGACAATTAGAAGTAGGTTTATGATTTTTCCTATAAATACCATATTAAAATTCAAAATTAAGAGACTTTGATCGGAAGAAAAAAATTGTTTGATTGGATTGGAGACTTAACCATTCGATCAGCCAAAAGAAAAGCCCTAGCAAGCAAGAAACAAGAAGCAATCAATCCATCAAAGGCAGTGACGCTGCCTATGTCTTTGCTCATCCAGAAGCAAATTGTGGAGGATTCAACGAACGGAGGTTTGATTATAAATCTTTGATTTGATGTTATTTACAATGTTTCTATCGTTTGTTTTTGATATTAAGTCAGTAACCTAAATTATTAAACTTAGTAATATGTTTTACATTAAGTCGTACATTCATCCAGTAGCCTTAGTCAGTGATCAAAATTTCAAAACTCTAAATTACTCTTCTGCTTTCCAGAAACCTTTAAAACCCTAAATTGTTTCTCTCCCGTTTCCAAAGCTTCAAAAATCCTAAATTACTCTTCTGCTTCCAAAAACCTTAAAAACCCTAAATTGTTTCTTCTGTTTTCAAAAACATTAAAACCCTAAATTGTTTTTCCCGAATATTTTCATATAAACACTAACTTTTTGTCCAAAGTTTCCAAATGTCTTCTTAAATCTCCAAACCCTATTCTTCTTTACAGTTTCTAAAAATCATAATTATTTTTATAAAACTCTAAACTATTTTTTTAAATCCTAAAATCAAATATGTTTTCCAAAATATCAAAAATCCTAAATTTCTCAAAACCCAATACAGTAAACCCTAGTTTTCCTAAACCCTAAATTCTTAAAGCATCAAAACTTTATGACAAGTTCATCAACAACCTAAACCCTAATTCTTAAAACCTCAAAATTTTATGACAAATAAATCTAAACCCTAAAGCCATAATCCAGTAAACCCTAGTTTTCCAAAATCCTAATTTCATGATATTAGCCCTAAACCCTAATTTGATTAACCAAAACCCTTACTACTTTCTTAAATTTATAAAACCCTAATCCATTCCATTTTTCCAAAATCTTCACAGTAGCCTAAATAATAATAATAATAATAATAATAATAATAATAATAATAATAATAATAATTCCAAAATTTCCAAAACCCTAAATGTTAATTAAAGAACCCTAAATTGAGACATAAACCTAAATTTATATCTTTACTTGCTTTATTTAATTTTGGATTTGATTATGTTGTTTATTATATGTTTTGATGGTTGACTTATTCAATTTCAATGCTTAATTTATTTAATTTATCATGGAAGGATATTTTCTTTATTATTATGATTATTATTTATTTGTTTTAGTATTCAAATTGTAAGAGGTATGTGTAGACCCTTAATTTTTGACCCAGTCCGGTCCAATATATTTTGTTTAGTCCTAAATGATTTGTGTTATCTAATTGGTCCAAAATAATTTTTGTTAAATAATTTTTGCTTTAGTATCTAATTTTTATTAATAAAAATAAAAATAAACAAACAAAAGTCAAAAAATAAAAGTAAAAATAAAAATTGGCGTCGGAAAAATCGGTGACGAAAAAATCATCGCGCGGGCCCGTGGGCATTTCGCCCGCTCCTCGCCCCCTGCCGTAATTTCCTGCAGCAGATTTTTTCGCCAGCGCATTTTTTCCTGCGGCAATTTTTTTTCTGTAGCACAATTTTTTCGACTCAAATTTTTCGAAACCTAATTCAATTAGGTTTCGGTTTCCTTTTCTTATCAATATTACTTGCCGTGATAAATTAGAAATAAATCATACGAAAACTCTATAAATAAGGACCAAAGTCAATCAAAAAGGGGGGAGGCCGAAAATAAAAAAAGGGATAGTAGCTTGAAAAAGTTGAAACCAAATCAGTGAAGGAAAATGAGAAATTCAATTTATTTTTTCTGGAATAGCAGGGACACTATTTAAGCAATTCAAAAGGCAGTAACTGTCTTTGTTTTAATTCATCCAAGAAAAACAATTTTTGGAGGAATCATCAAAAGGAGGTATATATTATATTCTTTGATTTTTTTTTCACAGTAGCAAAATCATCCTTTGGTTTCTTTTAATTCAAAAATTTTAGGACCTGTATTCACTTTTTCTAAGGATTAAAATTCTTAAATCGTGGCTTTATTTTCTAAAAGTTAAAGCTATTAGACTTATTTCTTCAAAACTCCAAAACCAAAATTTGTTTTCAAAATTTTCAAAACTCAAAATTGTGTTCTGTTACTTTCTCAAAAGCTTTAAAAATATCTTTTTTGCTTTATAAACTTTAAATCGTTGGTTTATTTTCATAAAATTCCATAAAATCTTCAATTGCTTTTTCCAAATCCTAAAAATCATTCATAACCCGAGACCCTAATTTTAAATCTTAAAATCCTAATTCAACTCCAAAACTCAAAATTGTAAACCCAAACCCTTTAAAACTTTAAACCCTAATTTCTTCTAAACTTTAATCCTTTAAAACATTAAAAATCATAAAATCATAAAAATTTTAAATTTACACAGTAGCTTGAAATCACCATTTAAAACCACAAATCAAAAGTATTTTAAAGTGTCTAAAACCCTAGTTTCATGATTTCACCATTCAAACCTTAATTTGTTTAATCAAAGAGTCTTACCAACCTTTTAAAACATAAAACCTCAATCTATTTTAATTCCATAAAAAGTCACAGTAGCTTAATTTTATGAATTCCAAAATCTTAACACATGAGATAAAAAACCCTAAATGGAAACACTAGCTATAATTTGGATTTTTATTTACCTTATTCAATTCCATATTTAATCATGCTTGGTTTTATTTCTTATGCTTTAATTTATTTAAATTCAATACTTGGTTTATTTTATTTATCATGGATGGATGTTTACTTTTTATTGTTATTTGGTACCTTTGATGAATGATTTATTTATTATGAATGATTATTTACTTTTATCCATTTATTTAGATTTCCAAATGTTGTAAGAGGTATGTTTCCACTTGGTGGGTACCTCATTAGTTAAATATCATGTAATTTAATTTGATTTTCTATTTTAGAACCAATGTAAAGGGCATGTTTCTACCTTTCGGTGGGTGTCGTATTTAGGCATGTGATGTAAGGACATGTTTCCATCTTCGGATGGGTGTCCATTTATTTGTTTTGTTTTGTTTGGACATTGCTTTGATTTTAATATAATGATGCTTTCTTTTTATTATGTGTAGTATGGATAATATTGTTATATTCAAGAATTTTATAATATTAAGACCTGTAAAGGAGGCCGGTTCTAATGAACCGGGCGTTGTGGGGGTGCTGGGCCATTTCTCACCTTCCCCACACGTACCCAACTTTCCGAACCCATTAAGGGGTTGGGGATTCCTTAGGAATCGAGTCATCCACCCCTTTCTTTTTTCCCGACCTGTCCAGGTGGCCACTCCATTTTCTCCGGACTTAGGTCCGTGTTCTCTAAGGCCCCGAGCCTGAACAGTGCCGAAGTCACAAGAACCATTCCACCGGGAGTGGGGGCGAAAATCACCGCTCACAGTGGTGACTCCACTGGGGATAAGAAAAGTTGATTCCGTTGGTCTTTATATTAATCTATTCTTTCTTATAATGATATTATCCATTGCATCATCTTAGATTGCATCGTGTGTGTGAGTTAGGACGCCCATGTTACCCGTATTATTTTATGTAAGGGATACCATACTTTCACTCAAGGTATGGAGATCGAGCATGACATAACCACTTATAGCCTCGTACCATTTGGTATATACTTGCTATGGGAACCTAAGCCTTTTTACCCAAAGACTAAAGCTCATGTAATTGGCCTAGTTACTTTCCTTAGGTTTTACCCCAAATGCATGTTGTTTGACTATGGTTAGTTTATCTTAGTCTAAATCATGACTTATTTGGTTTGTATTTTTTCTAATATGACCTAAGTATATTGTAAGCTCAAAATAAGTTTTTCTTAAAGCCCAAAAGACGAAAACTATTTTCAAAATTTTTCAAGATGGTCTTTGGACATAAAACTTTTCTAAAATCATATCAAAAATTCTTTGGCCCATGGCCCAAATACTAAGCCCAAAATCCATTTTTCGAAAATCTTTTACAAGGGGCTTAGAAACAAAACTATTTTCACCCAACCTTTTCTTACAAAGAGCTTGCAAAAATATTTAGGTCAATTATGGGATACCGAAAATCAATTGTGGGCCTAGTTTACACTAAGAATAAATTAATCATGGGCTTATTTTTAGTATGAACCATTAGTTACTCTTTTTAAGTGAGAAATCTATCTATAATAAACCTCTTAATTTAGTTTTAATCCAATATAGCATAAAAGCTACTATAATTAGTTGAATGGATTAAAACCTAATTAATAGGAATTATCATGGATTGATTTTCATTTTCGAAAATATAACTATTGGTTAAAACGTCCGAGGGAATTATTCGAAAATAAGATACCCCATGTTGGTATTTTGTTAACCATTTACCTAGGAAAAGAGACTCGCCTTTCGTGTGTGGATGTTATAAGGTTGGAAGGAACGTCTTATTCGTCCTTGTTTGTCTATTGTTTGTGCATACATGCATACATTTGCATCTCATATCATTGATCCTCTCTAGCTCATAGCCCTGGATTACGAAAGTTCAAAAGCTTACAACAATCCGACCTACACCGAAGACGAGGTATCTAGCAACGACTCAATCACTTGCTCACCAAAAACAATGGAGCCTGAACAAATTCAAAGAATGGTGGATGAAGCCCTCAATGCTAAAATGGAGAAATAAAAGAGGCCATGGCCGAGACCATAAAGAATCAACTAGCTGCAATTTTAGGAAATAATGCCGAAGCGTCTGCTAGCTCCAAGAAGACAAAGGATAATGGGAAAGCTAAAGTTAGTGAAGTAGCTTTTGATGATGATAAGGTAATCATTGATGATGATGATTGGGATCAATACTACCAAGATGTTCAAGAAAAGAAGAAAGAACCGAAGGCTGTTGAGAAGGCAACTATTAAAAAGACTGAGACATCCGATGTTGAAAAGATGATTACTGATTTAGAAAAGAAATTTGAGAAGAAGCTGAAAACTGAAGAGATGTCTGAGATTGACAAACTATTTGGACAAGATGAAGAGGTCCCTTATAAATTCAAGATGCCTTCCTTCGCTAATTACAATGGCACCGGAAATCTTCATCTCCATGTGAAGCAGTATATCACTGTTATGCAGTCTGTCCGAGCTACTAAGGCTCAAACTCTAAGGTACTTCATGCTCTCATTGGATCCTATTGTCCAAAATTGGTTCAATACATTAGATGAAGGAACACAAAAGAGTTGTGATCTACTTTACAAAGCCTTCATCCAACAATATGGATGTAATGTTGAGTTGGAAGTTACCTTAATGGAAGTGGAATCCATTAGGCAAAGGCCGAATGAGAATTTTGTAGAATATGTCAAGAGATGGAGAAACAAGGCCGCTTTACTCAAGAAGAGGCCAGATGAATCCGATCAAATAAGGATGATAGTGAGAGGTGTCCTGCCCAATCTCCGTGAAAGGATGTCTCACACCCTTATAAGGGATTTCAAAGATCTTCTCTAAGTTGGTCTACAAATTGAAGAGTTGGAAAGGGAGAAGAATCGCTTTTCAATAAAAAGGAATGAGAAAGGGAACAACCAGCCTAACAATCAAAGCACACAAAAAGAAGTTGATGTTAATGTAACCAGTCAAGTGAATAAAAGACAATTCTCAGAATTGGGGAAACCTCTATCATGGGTTTTTAGCAAGCTGCAAAAGAAAGGGTTATTACAACCGTTAGCTCCTCAACCTTTACATAGTCCATTGCCACAAAACTTCAATGCCGAGGCCTTCTGTCAATTTCATCAAATGCGAGGACATGAAATAGATAAATGTGCTCGTCTAAGGCATGAGATCCAAGACCTAATCGATAGTGGCAAGCTACCCGAGCCGGATAAGCCCAATACCAAGGACAACCCTTTGCCTAAATTTGGAAGAGTGCCACCACCAGTGACCTTTATGGTGGGAAAATGATTGGAAGAAGATTTTGTTTTATCCTCTTTTCAAGATGGGAATGTTGAAGATGTGAAAGGAAAAGAAGCCTAACTCAATGAACTTTCCGTAGCTTGAATGTTGCTTTTCAATTTTACTTTCTTTAATATTTTATTGGAACAATCTTGTTTTTCAAATTTAAATTTATTTGAATAAATCACTTTTATCAAAAATTTCTGTTGGTCTTTGTTCATTTTGGTGCTCAACCAATGAGGAATCTAGCTTGATGTTCATAAATTAATGTGTCTATGCATCATGACTAGAATAACTTTACTAGGTGAGGGAATTGCTCTATAGCATGGAGTTGTGTATGCTTACTTAGAGAGGGCTCCTGCATAATTACCTTTGTCTAGGTCCTAGTCAGTCTTAGAACATGCTTTGACAAGCTTTCGAGGCGAAATTGAACTCTACTTATTTAAGAGAGAAATGATCTAGGCATTGTTTGGTTAGCCAACAACTAGTATCCACCTTATTAAATATCAATCCCTAGTTGTCCCTTTGAGCCTTCATAAAATTTTAACTTTCTTTTCATTGGCTTAAAAACTCCAATAATCTACCCTGAGCTGTTGTGATACTTTTGACAAGTCTTATGATCACTAAGTTAAAGTGGCAAGAAGATCAAAGAAAGCAATGATTGGTCAAGATCATGAAGATAGTTGAAGTTCTCAAGACCATGAAGATAGTTGATGTTTTCAAGACCATAAGGGTAGTTGAAGTTCCTTTAATATCTCCAATATATCAAAACAACATCATCATTAGAGTAACAAATGATTTATCTCTAAAGGTTTATGTTACTCCACTCATCCATTATTGGAAGCCCAAGCTAGTACAAATGAGATAACTCTTTTAGAGCTAGAACCAAACAAAAAAAATAAAAAAATAAAAAAAAAGGAAAAGAAAAGAAAGAAAAAGAAAAAAGAAAAGAAAAAGAAAAGAAAAAAAACAATAAGAAAAGAAAACCTAAAAAGGTGGTTCAGAAAGCCAACTGAGTTCTCTTTTACCTAAGCAGCAAAAGGCTTCCATTTGGACAGTTTGACTTGAATTAGTCCAACCCAACCAAAGATTCAATCAAAATCAAAGAAAAAGGAAAAAGATTATTCAGTTCTTCTGTACTTAATAGTCCTGCAAGGAAGAAGAACAAAATGATAAAATGATCAAAGAAAGGGAAGAGTAAGGAAAATAAAGAGAAAGAAGAGGGAAGAGTAAGAAAAATAAAGTGGAAAGAAAAGGGAAAAGAAGAAAAGAAACAGATTTGGGTCTTAAACTTTTTACAAGGGCAAAAACTATCCTAATCAAGATCTAGATTAATGCCAAAAAGATAGAAGGAATTTGGAGTCTAGAAAGATTGCTCCCAACTGTCTAAAGTTCCAATAAGAAGTTTGTAGTGTGAGGGTTTGTCCATTGTGTCACATCAGCTCCTATCTCAAAATGGCCTTCATTTAACCCATGTCCCTCATAGACCCCATTTCAAGCCTATCAAAGACCTGTTGATCTCTCTTGGTAGGTAAAGTCTATTAGTGGAGATAGTTTGGATAAGCATGCATATGAGATCGATAATATTTAAACTCAATGAGACCTTTGGCCAAGTAATGTGTATGTGCCTATATGAAGTACAACAATTCTTGCTTAAATAGAAATAATTCCCGAGTTTAGTACGGTAACTAGGGTTGTCATGTTATAGATATATTAATTTGGAAAATCAAGTCCTGAGGTACATTGACATTGATTTGGCAAAGCCAACATTTGATTTCAAAATCAAAATCCACAAAATTCAAAAACAAAATTCAAAAAATGTTTTGTCATACAAAGCCTTCAAATTAAGGGAAGTATGTTGAACCTTGAATAACACATTGGGCAAAGGAAATGATTATTGGCAAGGTCATGAAGAAGCTATCAACTGACATGCTGAAATATAGTTCAAAATAGATGAATCCTTGACTCTACTGCTTGGGGTCTCCACCACTCATGTTCTCAACATCTTGAAGATAAAAGCCATAAATGCAAAGCTTTCTATCATTCCAATGCAAGACTTGAACGAGCGTCAAAAAGGAACCAATGAGAACACTTCTGCTAATCACCTCAGTCTGTAAAGTCAATAAAACCACTGTAAGTATCATTCATGCATATCATGCATACATGAGCATATTACATCGCACTTTCTTATCTTAATGAACATCAAACACCCTGCGAATTAAAGAATCAAAAGAAGATATTGAATCAAGGGGGCATGGAAAGCCTATTCGCTTGTGGAAGCCCCAGTCACTTTGTAAAGAGAAGAAATGCGTGCTTATGCAAAGAACTAGACAAGAAAAATATCAATCAAAGCTTGCATGAAAGAAAAAAATCCTTGGGGGGGGGGGGGGGGGGCAAGGAGAGGATATAAGATCCAATCAAAATTGGAAGGAAAAAGGAAAAAAAAAAGCAGTTGCAAGGGAAAAGTGGTTAAAGTGCAAAAACTCCCTTGGAAGATCAAAACAAGGAAAGAAGAACATGATTCAAGCAAGACACGGCCAAGCCACTGGGCGTGTCTCACCTAAAGGGCAAAGCCAAGAAAGACCAAGCAAAGAGAGAAAAGAAGCAGTAGGTGACATTGGTAGGCGACACGGCCAAGCCACTGGCCGTGTCACGTGACACGGCCACAAGCTTGGCCGTGTCCCATCCTAAGCCAAGAACAAAGAAGAACCAAAGAAAATACACAGAAGCTGACACACCCAAGAGACACGGCCAAGCCACTGGCCGTGTCACTCCCATCTTCAAAGAACAAAGAAGACCCAATCTCCAAGGATGAAGATCCATTTTCAAGGGTGAAGACCCAATCTCCAAGGATGAAGATCCATTTACAAGGGTAAAGACCCGATCTCAATGGATGAAGATCCATTTACAAGGGTGAAGACCCAATCCCCAAGGATGAAGATCCATTTTCAAGGGTGAAGACCCGAAGTCCAAAGGATGAAGAGCCATTTTCAAGGGTGAAGACCTGATCTCAAAGAAGAAAGATCCATTTTCAAAGGTAAAAATCTATTTTGAGGCTAAAGAACCACAATGCATAGAACGGCCGGAGCAGTCAGACTTCTCACCTAAAAGGTTAGTCAAACTCATTCTCTGGTCCAAGTACCCAATCTCGGGTCCAAATACTCAAATCAAGTTCAAATCTCGGGTCCAAGTACCCAATCTCGGGTCCAAGTACCCAAATCCGATTCAGGATCGAGTATCCAAATCCAGTTAGGATCGAGTATCCAAATCAAGTTTAGGATCGAGTATCCGAACCCAATTTAGGATCGAGTATCCCAATCCAGTTTAGGATCGAGTATCCAAAGCCAATTTAAGATCGAGTATCCCAATCCAACTTAGGATCGAGTATCCAAATCCAGTTAGGATCGAGTATCTCAATCCAGTTTAGGATCAAGTATCCAAATCCAGTTAGGATCGAGTATCCCAATTCATTTTAGGATCGAGTATCCAAGTCCAGTTTAGGATCGAGTATCCAAATCCAGTTATAATTGAGTATCCGAATCTCTCGGGTCCAGAACCCAAATTTTTCTTAGGTCGAAAACCTAGAATCTCCCTTGAGTCCAGAACTCGAACCGGGTCTAGAATCCAAATTTACCATTAGGTCAAGAATCTAGAATTATTTCTAAGTCCAGAACTTAGCTCGGGTCCAGAACCCAAATTTTTCTTAGGTCCAGAACCTAGAATCATCATTGAGTCCAGAACTCGAACTGGGTCCAGAACCCAAATTTTTCTTAGGTCCAGAACCTAGAATCATCCTTGAATCCAGAACTCGAACCTGGGTCCAAAACCCAAATTTTTCTTAGGTCTAGAACCTAGAATTTATCCTTGAGTCCAGAACTCAAACCGGGTCTAGAACCCAAAACCTCAACCATCTCAAAAATTAAGTCTTATTGCTTTTCACACTCTTTCACTAAAGTTTCAGATTTTTCAAGCAGGGGGCAAACTGTAGACCCTTAATTTTTGACCCAGTCCGATCTAATATGTTTTATTTAGTCCTAAATACTTTGTGTTGTCTAATTGGTCCGAAATAATTTTTGTTAAATAATTTTTGCATTAGTATCTAATTTTTATTAATAAAAAATAAAAATAAACAAATAAAAGTCAAAAAATAAAAATAAAAATAAAAATCGGTGTCGAAAAAATTGGCGATGAAAAAATCATCGGGCGGGCTTGTGGGCATTTCGCCCGCAGGATTTTCCTGTGAGTGAAATGGCAGACACCATTTTGCCTGTAGGAAACTTTTGCGGGCGAAATGGTCACCCGCAGGAATTTCCTGCGGGCGACGCCCGCTCCTCGCCCCCTACCGCAATTTTCTGCGGCAGATTTTTTTGCCAGCGCATTTTTTTCTGCGGCAATTTTTTTCTGCAGCGCAATTTTTTCGACGCAAAATTTTTGAAACCTAATTCAATTAGGTTTCGGTTTCCTTTATGGAAACTCTATAAATAAGGACCAAAGGCAATCAAAAAAGGGGGAAGCTGAAAATAAAAAAAGGGACAGTAGCTTGAAAAAGTTGAAACCAAATCAGTGAAGGAAAAGAAGCAATTCAATTTATTTTTTCTGGAATAGCAGGGACATGATTTAAGCAATTCAAAAGGCAGCAACTGTCTTTGTTTTAATTCATCCAAAAAAAAAACAATTTTTGGAGGAATCATCAAAAGGAGGTATGTATTAAATTCTTTGGTTTTTTTTTTCCACAGTAGCATAATCATCCTTTGGTTTCTTTTAATTCAAAAATTTTAGGACCTCAATTCACTTTTTCTAAGGATTAAAATTCTTAAATCGTGGCTTTATTTTCTAAAAGTTTAAAGCTATTAGATTTATTTCTTCAAAACTGTAAAAACAAAATTTGTTTTCAAAATTTTCAAAACTCAAAATTGTGTTCTGTTACTTTCCCAAAAGCTTTAAAAATATCTTTTTTTTGCTTTATAAACTTTAAATCATTGGTTTATTTTCATAAAATTCCATAAAATCTTCAATTTCTTTTTCCAAATCCTAAAAATCATTCATCACCCGAGACCCTAATTTTAAATCTTAAAATCCTAATTCAACTCCAAAACTCAAAATTGTAAACCCAAACCCTTTAAAACTTTAAACCCTAATTTCTTCTAAACCTTAATCCTTTAAAACATTAAAAACCATAAAACCATAAATATTTTAAATTTACACAGTAGCTTGAAATCACCATTTAAAACCACAAATCAAAAGTATTTTAAAGTGTCTAAAATCCTAGTTTCATGATTTCACCATTCAAACCTTAATTTGTTTAATCAATGAGTCTTACCAATCTTTTAAAACATAAAACCTCAATCTATTTTAATTCCATAAAAAGTCATAGTAGCTTAATTTTATGAATTCCAAAACCTTAACACATGAGATAAAGAACCCTAAATGGAAACACTAGCTATAATTTGAATTTTTATTTACCTTATTCAATTCCATATTTAATCATGCCTGGTTTTATTTCTTATGCTTTAATTTATTTAAATTCAATACTTGGTTTATTTTATTTATCATAGATGGATGTTTACTTTTTATTGTTATTTGGTACCTTTGATGAATGATTTATTTATTATGAATGGTTATTTACTTTTATCAATTTATTTAGATTTCCAAATGTTGTAAGAGGTATGTTTCCACTTGGTGGGTACCTCATTAGTTAAATATCATGTAATTTAATTTGCTTTTCTATTTTAGAACCAATGTAAAGGGCATGTTTCTACCTTTTAGTGGGTGTCCTATTTAGGCATGTGATATAAGGACATGTTTCCATCTTCGGATGGGTGCCCATTTATTTGTTTTGTTTTGTTTGGACATTGCTTTGATTTTAATATAATGATGCTTTCTTTTTATTGTGTGTAGTATGGATAATATTGTTATATTCAAGAATTTTATAATATTAAGACCTGTAAAGGAGGCCGGATCCAATGAACCGGGCGTTGTGGGGGTGCTGGGCCATTTCTCACCTTCCCCACACGTACCCAACTTTCCGAACTCATTAGGGGGTTGGGGATTCCTTAGGAATCGAGTCATCCACCCCTTTCTTTTTTCCCGGCCCATCTGGGTGGCAACTCCATTTTCTCTGGACTTAAGTCCGTGTTCTCTAAGGCCCCAAGCCTGAACTATGCTGAAGTCACAAGAACCATTCCACCGGGAGTGGGGGCGAAAATCCCCGCTCACAGTATGTTTCCATTATTGGGTACTTCATTAGTTAAATTTTATGTAATTTAAATTATTTTTATATTTTGGATCAATGTAAAGGACATGTTTTCATCTTTCGGTGGGTGTCCTATTTAGTTTAGGCATGGACGATGTAAGGACATGTTTCCATCCTCAGATGGGTGTCCATTTATTTGCTTTATTTGGACATTGCTTTGATTTTAATATAATGATGCTTTATTTTAATTGTTGCATGTAGTATGGATAATATTGTTATATTTAAGAATTTTATAATATTAAGACCTGCAAAGGAGGCCGGTTCTAATGAACCGGGCGTTGTGGGCCATTTATCACCTTCCTCATATGTACCCAACTTTCCGAACCCATTAGGGGGTTAGGGATTCCTTAGGAATTGAGTCATCCACCCCTTTCTTTTTCCCGGCCCGTCCGGGTGGTGACTCCATTTTTCTTCGGGCTTAGGTCCGTGTTCTCTAAGGCCCCGAGCCTAAATAGTGCCGAAGTCGCAAGAACCATTCCATCGGGAGTGGGGGCAAAAATTTTCGCTCATAGTGGTGACTCCACTGGGGATAAGAGAAGTTGATTCCATTGGTCTTTTTATTATTCTATTCTTTCTTATCATGATATTATCCATTGTATCATATTAGATTGCATTGTGTGTGTGAGTTAGGACGCCCGTGTTACCCGTGTTGTGTTATGTAAGGGATACCATACTTTCACTCAAGGTATGAAGATCGAGCATGGCATAACCACTCATAGCCTTGTACCATTTGGTATATACATGCTATGGGAACCTAAGCCTTTTAACCCAAAGACTAAAGCTCATGTAATAGGCCTAGTTACTTTCCTTAGGTTTTACCCCAAATGCATGTTGTTTGACTATGGTTAATTTATCTTGGCTTAAATCATGGCTTATTTGGTTTGTTCTTTTTCTAATATGGCCTAATTACATTGTGAGCTTAAATAAATTTTTCTTTAAAGTCCAAAAGACCAAAGCTATTTTCAAAACTTTTCAAGATGGTCTTTGGGCATAAAACTTTTCTAAAAATAAATCAAAAATTCTTTTGCTCATGACCCAAATACTAAGCCCAAAATCTATTTTTTCTAAAATCTTTTTTTACAATGGGCTTAGAAACAAAATTATTTTCATCCAACATTTTCTTACAAAGAGCTTGCAAATTATTTAGGTCAATTACAAAATACCAAAAATCAATTGTGAGCCTAGTTTATACCAAGAGTTATTAATCATGGGCTTGTTTTTGGCATGAATCATTAGTTACTTTTTCAAGTGAGAAATCTATTTATAATAAACCTCTTAATTTAGTTTTAATCCAACATAAAAGCTGCTTTAGTTGATTGGATGGATTAAAACCTAATTAATGGGAATTATCATGAATTGATTTTCATTTTTAAATATAACTATTGGTTGAAGCGTCCAAGAGAATTTTTTAAAAACAAGATACCCCATGTTGGTATCTTGTTAACCATATTACTTAGGAAAAGAGACTCGCCATTCGCGTGTGGATGTTATAAGGTTGGAAGGGACGTTCTACTTATCTTTGTTTATTGTTTGTGCATACATGCATACATACATTTGCATCTCATATCCTCTCTGGCTCACAGCCCTGGATTATGATAGTTCAGAAGTTTACGACAATCCGACCTACGTCGAAAATGAAGAATCTAGCAATAACTCAACAAATTTCTCACTAAAAGAAATGGAGCCCGAACAAATTCAAAGAATGGTGGATGGCACCCTCAATGCCAAGATAGAAGAAATCAAAGATGCCCTAGCTGAGACCATGAAGAACCAATTGGCTGCAATTTTAAGGAATAATGTCGAAGCATCTGCTAGCACTAAGAAGCCAAAGGACAAAGGGAAGGCTAAGGTTGGTGAATTGGCTTTTGATGATGACAAGGAAGTCCTTGATGATGATGATGACTGGGCTCAATACTTCCAAGATCCTCAAGACAAAAAGAAGCCAAAGGTTATTGAGAAGACAACTATTGAAAAGACTGAGACGTCTGATGTTGAGAAGATGATTGCTGATTTAGAAAAGAAATTTGAAAAGAAACTGAAAACCTAAGAGATGTCCGAGATCGACAAACTATTTGACTAAGATGAGGAGGTCCCTTATAAGTTTAAGATGCCATCCTTCGCAAAGTTTGATGGAACCGAAAATCCTCACCTCCATGTGAAGTAGTATATCACTGCTATGCAATCTGCCCGAGCTACTAAGGCTCAAACTTTAAGGTACTTTATGCTCTCATTAGACCATGTTGTCCAAAATTGGTTCAACACCTTAGAGGAAAGTACTCAAAAAGATTGGGACATGTTATACAAGGCTTTCATTAAGCAATATGGGTATAATGTCTAGCTGGAAGTTACTTTAATGGAAGTTGAGTCCATTAGACAAAGGCCAAATGAGAATTTTGTGGACTATGTGAAAAGGTGGAGAAATAAGGCTGCTTTGCTCAAGAAGAGGCCCGATGAATCTGATCAAATAAGGATGATTGTGAGAGGGGTGTTGCCTAGTCTTCGTGAAAGGATGTCTCATACACTCACCCGGGACTTCAAATATCTTCTCTAAGCTGGTCTGCAAATTGAAGAATGGGAAAGGGAGAAGAACATCTTTTCGGCAAGAAGGAATGAGAAAGGAAATTATCAGCCTAGCAATCAAAGCACGCAAAAAGAAGTTGATGTTAATGCGACTAATCAAGAAAATAAAAGATAATTTTCAGAATTAGGGAAACCTCTATCTTGGGTTTTCAACAAGCTACAAAAGAAAGGGTTATTATAACCGTTGGCTCCTTGACCGCCACATAATCCCCATCCACCAAACTTCAATGCCGAGGCCTTCTGTCAATTTCATCAAATGCAAGGGCATGAGATGGATAAATGTGCTCATCTAAGGCATGAGATCCAAGATTTGATTGACGGTGGTAAGCTACCCGAGCCGGATAAGCCTAATACCAAAAGCAATCCTCTACCTAAGTTCAACAGAGTGCCACCACCAGCAACCTTCATGGTAGGAAAAGGATTGAAAGAAGATTTTGTCTTATCCTCTTTTCAAGATGGGAATGTTGAAGATGTGAAAGGAGAAGGAGCTTAACTCAACAAACTTTCCTTAGCATGAATGTTGCTTTTCAATGTGCTCATCTAAGGCATGAGATCCAAGATTTGATTGACGGTGGTAAGCTACCAGAGCTGGATAAGCCTAATACCAAAAGCAATCCTCTACCTAAGTTCAACAGAGTGCCACCACCAGCAACCTTCATGGTAGGAAAAGGATTGAAAGAAGATTTTGTCTTATCCTCTTTTCAAGATGGGAATGTTGAAGATGTGAAAGGAGAAGGAGCTTAACTCAACAAACTTTCCGTAGCATGAATGTTGCTTTTCAATTTTGCTTTCTTGGAACAATTGTGATTTTCAAATTTAAATTATGTTTGTTTGAATAAATTACTTTCATTAAAATTTTTGTTGGTCTTTGTTCATTTTTGTATTCAACCAATGACGAATCTAGCTTGATATTCATAAATTAATGTATTTAGGAATCATGACTTGAATGACTTTACTAGGTGAGGGAATTGCTCTATAGCATTGAGTTGTGTATGCTTACTTAGAGAGGGCTCCTGCATAATTACCTTTGTCTAGGTCTTAGTCAGTCTTAGAACATGCTTTGACAGACTTTTGAAGCAAAATTGAACTTTGCTTGTTTAAGGAAGAGATGATCTAGGCATTATTTGACGAGCCAACAACTAGTATCCACCCAATTAAATATCAATCCCTAGTTGTCCTTTTGAGCCTTCATGAAATTTTAGCTTTCTTTTCATTGGCTTACAAACCCCAACAACCTATCCTGAATTATTGTGATACTTTTGACAAGTCTTATGATCACTAAGGTGAAGAGGCAAGAATATCAAAGAATGGAATGCATAGCCAAAACCATAAGGATAGTTAATGTTCTTAAGACCATAAGGGTAGTTAAAGTTCTCCTAATATCTCCAATATATCAAGACAACATCAAAGTAACAAATGATTTATCCCTGTTAAAGAAGATTTATGTCACTCCACTCATCCATTATTAGAAACCCAAGTTGGTACAAACAAGACAACTCTTTTAGAGCTAGAATAAAAAAAAAGAGGAAAAAAGAAAAGAAAAGAAAAAAAAAGAGAAAAGAGAAAAGAGAAAAAAAGAAAAAAAGAAAAAAGAAAAAAAAGAGAAAGAAGAAAAAAAGATAAAACCTGAAAAGGCAGTTCAAAAAGCCAATTGAGTTCTCTTTTACCTAAGACAACAAAAGGCTTCCATTTGGTTTATAAGGACAATTTGACTTGAATTGATCCAACCCAACCAAAGATTCGATCAAAATCAGAGAAAAAGGAGAAAGACCATCCAGTTCTTGAAAGTTTTGTACTTGACAGTCCTACAAGAAAGAAGGACAAAATGATAAAATGCTCAAAGAAAGGGAGGAGTAAGAAAAATAAAAAGAAAGAAAAGGGAGAAGAAGAAAAGAAATGAATTTGGGTACCAAACTTTTTGCAAGGGAAAAGGCTGTCCTAATCAAGATCTAGATTAATGCCAAGAAGATAGAAGGAATTTGAGTCTAGCAAGATTGCTCCCAACTGCCTAAAGTTCAAACACGAAATTTGTAGTGTGAGGGTTTGCCCATAGTGTCACAACGGCTCCAACTTACAAATGGCTTTCACTTAACACGGGTCCCTTATAGACCCCATTTCAAGCCTATCAAAGACCTATTGATCTCTCTTGGTAGGTAGAGTCTATTAGTGGAGATAGTTTGGATAAGCATGCATATGAGATAGACAATATTCAAACTCAATGAGACCTTTGGCTAAGTAATGTGTATGTGCCTATCTGAAGTGCAACAGTTCTTGCTTAAATAGAAATGGTTCCCGAGCTTAGTATGGTAACTAGGGTTGTCATGTTATAGATATGTTAATTTGAAAAATCAAGTCCTAAGGTGCATTGATATTAATTTGGCAAAGCCAACATTTGATTTCAAAATGAAAATTCAAAATAAAAAAAAATAAAAAAAATAAAAATAATAAACAAAGCCTTCAAGTTAAGAGGAGTATGTTGAACTGTCGAATCTTGAAAGACACATTGGGCAAAGTAAATAGTTATTGGCAAGGTCCTGAAGAAGCTACCAACTGACACGCTGAAACATAGTTTGAAATGGATGTATCCCTGACTCTGCAAGCTTAGGGTTTCCACCACCCATATTTTCAATATCTCGAAGATAAAAGCAATAAATGCAAAGCTTTCCGCCATTCTAGTGTAAGACTTGAACGAGCATCTTAAAGAAACCAATGAGAATACTTCTGCTGATCACCTCGGTCTGTGAGTCAATGAAACCACTGTGAGTATTATTCATGCATATCATGCATACATGAGCAGATCACATTGCATTTTTCTTGTATTGTATTGTCTATTCTTTGTCAAAGTGAATAGCAAACACCTTGTAAAGTAAAGAATCAAAAGAAGATATTGAATCAGGGGTGCATGGAAGACCCATTGCTTGAGGAAGCTCCAGTCATTTCACAAAATAAAGAAGAGATGCATGCTTATGCAAAGAACAAGACAAAATATAAACATCAATCAGATCCTGCATGAGAAAAATTATTGGTTTGAGCCTACACAGGGGGCAAAGTTTCTCCATTTAAATTTTTGAGTTTATGCGTATACAAAATATTTTCAAACTCACTTTCAAATATAGTTTAGGATCAAGTATCCAAACCCAGTTTAGGATCAAGCATCCAAATCTAGTTTAGGATCGAGTATCCAAATCTAGTTTAGGATCGAGCATCCAAATCTAGTTTAGGATTGAATATCCGAATCTAGTTTAGGATCGAGTATCCAAATCCAGTTTAGGATCGAGCATCCAAATCTAGCTTAGGATTGAATATCCAAATCCAGTTTAGGATCAAGCATCCAAATCTAGTTTAGGATCGAGTATCCAAATCTAGTTTAGGATAATCAAGTTTAGGATTAAGCATCCAAATCCAGTTTAGGATAATCAAATTTAGGATCAAGCATCCAAATCCAGTTTAGGATAATCAAATTTAGGATCAAGCATCCAAATCCAGTTTAGGATCGAGTATCCAAATCCAGTTTAGGATCGAGTATCCAAATCCAGTTAGGATCGAGAATCCAAATCTAGGTTAGGATCGAGTATCTAAATCCAGTTAGGATCAAGTATCCAAATCCAGTTAGGATCGAGTATCGAAATCTAGTTTAGGATCGAGTATCCAAACCTAGTTTAGGATCAATTATCCAAATCTAATTTAGGATCAAGTATCCAAATCCAGTTAGGATCGAGTATCCAAATCTAGTTTAGGATCGAGTATCTAAATCCAGTTAGGATCGAGTATCCAAATCCAGTTAGGATCGAGTATCCAAATCCAGTTTAGGATCGAGTATCCAAATTTAGCTCGGGTCCAGAACCCAAATTACCCTTAGGTCCAGAACCTAAAATCTTTCTTAAGTCTATAACTTAGCTCGGGTCCAGAACCCAAATTACCCTTAAGTCCAGAACTTAGCTCGGGTCCAGAACCTAAAATCTCTCTTAAGTCCAAAACTTAGCTTGAGTCCAGAACCCAAATTATCCTTAAGTCCAGAACTTAGCTCAGGTCCAGAACCCAGATTATCCTTACGTCTATAACTTAGCTCGGGTTTAGAACCCAAATTACCCTTAGGTCCAGAACCTAAAATTACCCTTGAGTCCAGAACTCGAACCGAGTCCAGAACCCAAAACTTAACTATCTCAGAAAAATTAAGTCTTATTGCTTTTCACTCTATTTTGTTGTAGTCTCAGATCATTCAAGCAGGGGGCAAACTGTAGACCCTTAATTTTTGACCCAGTCTGGTCTGATATTTTTTATATAGTCCAAAATAATTTTTGTGGTATTTTAATTAAATAATATTTATTTTAGTATTTATTATCTATAATTTTTAATAAAAATAAAAATGCTAAAGTTAAATAAATAAAAATAAATAAATAAAAATTGACGACGAAAAAATTCGTCGTAGAAGGAGAATAGGCCTGGGCCAATTCGCCGCTGGCCGCCTAATTTTTCGCCTGTAATTTTCCAGCGCTCGCAATTCTTGGCTCGCGGTAGTTTTTTTTGCCAGTGCAATTTTCCAAGGCAGTTTTTTCCAAAACCAAATTCTATTTGGTTTTGGTTTCTTTTCCTAATTAGTTTTAGTTTCCTTAGACAATTAGAAGTAGGTTTATGATTTTTTCTATAAATACCACATTAAAACATATAATTAAGGGACTTTGATCGGGAGAAAAAAATTGTTTGATTAGATTGGAGACTCAACCATTCGATCGGCCAAAAGAAAAGCCCTAGCAAGCAGGAAATAAGAAGCAATCAATCCATCAAAGGCAGTGACACTACCTTTGTCTTTGTTCATCCAGAAGCAAATTGTGGAGGAACCAACGAACGGAGGTTTGATTATAAATCTTTGATTTGATGTTATTTACAATGTTTCTATCGTTTTTTTTATATTAAGTCAGTAACCTAAATTATTAAACTTAGTAATATGTTTTACATTAAATCGTACATTCATCTAGTAGCCTCAGTCAATGATCAAAATTTCAAAACCCTAAATTACTCTTCTACTTTTCAGAAACCTTTATAGTCCTAAATTGTTTCTCTCCTGATTCCAAAGCTTATAAAATCCTAAATTACTCTTCTGCTTCCAAAAACCTTAAAAACCCTAAATTGTTTCTTCTTTTTCCAAAAACTTTAAAACACTAAATTATTTTCCTGAACTATTTTCATCTAAACCCTAACTTTTTGTCCAATGTTTCCAAATGTCTTCTTAAATCTCCAAACCCTAATCTTCTTTACAGTTTCCAAAAATCATAATTATTTTTATAAAACTCTAAACTATTTTCTTAAATCCTAAAATCAAATATATTTTCTAAAATATCAAAAACCCTAATTTTCTTAAAACCCAATACATCGCGCAGGTGTTCTAAATTATATATGTTTTAGATTGTTTACATCGCGCAGGTGACAGGGTAGATTCGGCTAAGCCGGAGAGTTCTTCTAAATCAGGTAAGGTCTAGACTTGTAGTTGTGCTTGTAGAGTTGATATCAAGATCAGAAACACTATCAACAACATGTATATATATTTTATGTTATTGTATATTTTTGGTATTATGCATATTACATCATGTTTTTGAATTTTATATATTGTAAACTGTAAAAAAAATGTTTGGGTTAAGTTATTTGAAATGGTGGTTTAAATGTATTCTAAAATATATATATATATATATAAATATTTTGAGAAAATTGTGGAAAAATTTAGAAGTTAAGGTGAAGATGTGGTTTATTGTTTATTGGAAGTGTTCTTTTTGCAGGTTGTGTAATTGATAAATTTTAGGATGTCCAAATTACAGACAAAACTTTGGCAAATTTTTTCCAGAAATTTTCATATAAAATGTTTATTTTGGGTTCCTATAACAAGTAAAGAATATTTATATACTGTTTCATTTTATATATTTAGTATTTGAAATTTTAAATCAGAAATTAAAATTTTTTATTAAACCGGACTGTGATATTTTTTTACCGTATATTCTGATTTTACATATGCTAGAAATATGTATTGTATGTATATAGGGTATAAGAGTATTACATTTATTTTAGTATCAGAGCCTAGGTTTGAGGTTCTCGACCTAAGTGGGTTGATAGAGAGAAAATGGGGGATTTGAAAATAGTTTTTAATTGTAATACATGCATTGGCACTAATAGTTTCTGATATCTGATATAGTAATTTCTGTTGTGTATGCAGATATAGGTAGTTATGGCGTCTCGATCACATCAGTCTGTAGAGGGTAGTACAGAGAGTGTGGCTCCTAATGAGGGTAAAAATGGAGCTAGAGTTTTGTCTGCTGGTGAGGCATTTGTTTATGTGCTTGTGAGACCAGTAGCTGATGAGATCCTGCCTGGCTGGGTATGACATATGGTAGAACTGTTGAGGTAGGCTCTAGTTCAGTAGCCGCAGTTGCCGGTGAGGAAGTATGATAAGCTGAAAAAGTTTAGAGCTGAGAACTTCGTTGGTACCACAGACCCTGCTGTAGCAGAGCAGTGGCTAGACAAAGTTTAGAGAGTGTTCATTCAGTTACAGGCTAGTCCAGAAGAGAAGTTTGATTATGCCAGATCTCTTCTGCAGAGGGATGCATATGATTGGTGGAAGACGGTTTCACATGCTCTGGATGATCCACCAGTCCTGAACTATGATGATTTCCTGCGGGAATTTGGGCAGAAATATACTCTGAGAGAGTATAAGGATACAAAGAAGATGGAGTTCCTAAGTTTGAGATAGGATACCAGGACAGTGATAGAATATGAGATAGAGTTTATCTGATTGAGTCATTATGCTAGTGGGATCATTTCTGACGAGATTGACAGGTGCAGGAGATTTGAGGAGGGACTGAGACCCTTTATCATGTGTATCATAGCAGGCTCTCGATATCAAGATTTTTCTCAGTTGGTTGCAGCTACCAGGTGTTAGTGTATGTGTCCTAGGCCATTTATTTGGATCTTTATGTTATACATTCATTATTAATAAATGAGGTTTTATTATCATTATTGTTTGTTTGCATGTTACACAATTTTGATATTTGTCCCTGGTTTATTATTGTTATAGAGATAAAAAAAATTTCTTAACCAGTATGAACATTGATTTGATAATCATCAGATGGTTATGTGTATAGTGATACAAATCAATTTCATAGATACTTGTTAGAGAATAATGTATTGGATAGACCCATCATGAGATTACTACATGGGTTAGTGTCATAAGTAAATCTCATGATAGTTATGTATTAATTCTTTGACTTGAGATTGTGATAGTTTCCAATATAACGACTATTATATTTTGACATGATCAAACATTATCCGTAACTGGATAGTAATAAAGGTTATGATCATATATGATAGAAATTATATAGAGGATAATGAACAATCAAGATAGAATTTGTCCCTCTCTTTGAGAGAGATATCTTTTGGGCCCCTCGACAAGTGAGACTGTGAAATGCATGGCCGTGCTCAAATGAATTGATAGTGTGATCAATTTCATTTGTTTTTATCAGTCTACTTGGAGATCGAGTAATCATAAGTTTGGACAATATAAGTATGACATTGACCATGACTTATGTTCAAGCTAGATATCGTGTGACAAAGGGATTAATGCATGTACTATTATTAGGCAAATTGGACATTCCTTATATTAATTGGGTAGTTGTAACGCCTTGCTAGAGGCCAATTATGACTTGTTGGTTTAATAGAGATTAAATTGACTGCCAATTAATATGGGCCTATCGGGTCACACACAAGAATGTGTTTTGGGCTGGATATAATATTAATAATATTAATATTAGATATTAATATTTATTATTATTATTATTTTCGTTATATATATATATTATTAGATAATATATTCAGAATCCTAATTAGATTTGGATTCTGAATTGGACTTACCTTATCCAATTATATATATTATTAGATAATATATTCAGAATCCTAATTAGATTTGGATTCTGAATTTGACTTACCTTATCCAATTTCGAATTGGATTCTGGAGTGATTATATTCTCTCTAGAAGTTAAGTCTTCTTATAGGTAACATTAGAAAATTAAAAGAGAACGAAAAAAGAAACCCTAATACGTTTTAGAGAAAATGTTTTTCAGCCTTCGCCGTTGCAGAGAGCTAGCACTCCAGACGGTAGCATTCGTGTGGATACGCGATAGAGGGTGTTTTGCGATCGAGGCATCTATTCCAAACTGTGATTTTGAATCATCAACAGGTTAGTTCTTTGTACACTTTCTTCAAATTAAACGAACAACATGGATCCTGGTGGGAAATCAGAGATCAAAAAAAATTTTTCCGCTGCGTGTTTTGTTTGCAGTGATCTCCTTGATTTCCTAACAGTGGTATCAGAGCCACTTGTTGTTTTCGTTTAAGTCGAAATGCCATGTTGATATGATTACATGAGATATATTGATTTCGTATGGCATGTTAATTATAAAACCTTAATTCATTTTTCACATGATGAGAAAGGATTATTTTTGGCTTCGTTTCTGTAAAACCCTAATTCATTTTTCATATGATGAGAAAGGATTGGTGTTTTTAATTTCATTTTCATGAGATGATCACGTATATATAATTGGTTTTCATATGATGAGAAAGGATTGTTTTTGGTTTCGTTTCTGTAAAACCTTAATTCATTTTTCATATGATGAGAAAGGATTGGTGTTTTTAATTTCGTTTTCATAAGATGATCACGTATATATGATTGGTTGATTAAAACGATTTTCATATGATGAAAATGATTAAGTTTATATGTGATATAAACATTTGGTAATGATTCTATAATGGGTTGTACATATTCGAAATAAAACAGTAAGAAGGTTAATGAGATTAACGATTCTGTTTTAGGGTTTCGCCAAAGAAAAATGTTAATGAGATTAACGTTTCTGTTTGGCTTCGAGGGGCGCTGCCCCTTCGGAACCCCCCCCGCTGACCGGCCAGCGGGAGCCCCACCCACTAACCGGCTAGTGGGACCGCCGTATGTTCGCGCCCTATAGTTCATTACCGCGACATTAAAAATGTCAATATATTTGTTTCTATTTAAAATGTTGGTGATGAATATGTTATGTTTGTTTGATGTCTTGGCATGGTGCATAGCATGGCCTTATGACCTATGTGATTGGTTTATTCATATCTTAATTTTGGGTAAATACGGCCCGCGTGTCGTTTATTTTGTTGTAATTTATTTTACTTGTAGTTAGATTTTCTTTTATTGTAATAAATGAAGATTCAAGCTACAATGTTTGTAATGGAGATTCATACCAAGGAGAAGATGGTTCCATGGTGATGGAAGCACAAGCTCAAGTTTTGAAGATATGTAATATTGCAAGTGTTGTAATAGATAGGTTTTTCACCTAGGGTTGCCTTTATGATCTTCATTTGGTCTCTTGAAGATCATATTTAGTTTGGCCATGCTATGTCACGTTTACATATTTTGTCATTTGGTATATGATGCTTATGTGATAAATTATATATATGCATATAGGATGCTAAAATATAATGATATGTAATGCAAGACATGATAATAATTTAGTTGAACCCTCATTAATAATTTAAGTCTAAATGCCATCCACGTTTTGAACACCTATCAAAACTAAGATTGTATTAAAGTAGGTATTGCCAAAGTAATATGCTTTAAACATTCCTAGCTAAGTAGGATGAGTAATAGTGTTACTCATATGTTTTAAAATTGGTTAGACTTAATTAGGCTATCAAAATGGTTTTGGGCCTAAGGCATTAGATGGAATTCAACATGCTATGACATATGATGTCAATATTCCATAATTACTAAGAGTTACATGAGATGTAATTGGTAAAGATGTTACCTACCTAAATAACTTGATTTTAAGTGTCACGCCAAAGCTGAGTTTAGAATTAAGTGAAATACGGATCTTAGCCTAATAAAATTTTTCTTTAGAGGGTTATATTTTTAGTAGGAGTTTAAATAATTTTAACCTCATTATTAATTAAAATTTGACTTTGCATATTTATCAACAGATGGCTGCTAATAACAATTCCACCTTATCACTGCGATCTATCCTTGAGAAGGAAAAACTGAAAGAATGTGGGACTAATTTTGTTGACTGGTTTAGGAACCTGAGAATTGTTCTCAAACAAGAGAAAAAGTCCTACGTGCTTGATGAAGCTATCCCTGACCCACCTCCTGCTGATGCTTCTAATGCTGCTAAGAGTAAGCATAAGAAGCATGTGGATGATTCAAATGACATAGGATGTCTTATGTTGGCTACTATGTGTCCAGGACTTCAGAAGGATCTGGAACACTTAGAGGCTTATGAGATGAGTGTGCATCTCAAACAAGCTTTCCAACAACAGGCTAGGCAAGATAGGTTTAACACCGCTGTTGCATTATTTTACTGCAAAATGTCTGAAGGTGAATCTGTTAGTGCTCATGTTTTGAAGATGAAAGGCTATCTAGATCACCTTGCTAGACTTGGATATCCCTTGAGTTTAGAACTCTATTTGATCCTACATTCATTGCCTAGCAGTTTCTCACAGTTTGTCATGAACTATAACATGAATGACATGGAGAAATCCATTCCTGAGCTACATGGTATGCTCAAAACTGCTGAGGGGAATATCAAAAAGCCTACCCAAATATTGAATGTCAATATTAAACAAATGAAAAAGAAAGCCAAATATACTAAAGGCAAGGGTAAGGCAAAAGGTGCTAAAGGGTCCAAGGGACAAGCTAAACCAAAACCTGAACCTAAGGCTAAAGTTCCTAAGGAAGGGACTTGTTTCCATTGCAACAAGCCTGGGCATTGGAAGAGAAATTGTCAACTCTATTTGGATGAGTTAAAGAAGTTGAAGGGTAGTGCGACTACATCTTCAGGTATTTATGTTATAGAAATTAATTTATCTATTCCTTCTTCCTGGGTATTAGATACCGGATGCGGATCTCATATTTGTACAAATATGCAGGGACTCATGTAACACCCCCACACCCGGTACAAGCACACTACTACACCACAATGTAGCATACGTGCACCGAATATAGAGACGCTACTGCTTTCCTTAACATTTAAAACTTTTTAGAAGATACTATAATCTTTATCTTATCCATTATAGAAAATAGGTCATTAACTTGTAATATAAAACAAACTAGATATACAGATACATTTAATTAGTACACAGCGGAAGTTATAAAATATTTACATTATATGAAAACATTTAAATTCATATTTACAAATATATATATATATTCTAAACAATATTTTACAAAACATAAAGAAATTATACATGATTGGCAGCTTTCTCTGATCTTTAAGTTCCAAAATAAACTCTTCAATTTCTACTCTCACTCGGTCTCGAGGAGCTCTCAGGTTCAACTCTGTTACCTGCGCCATTAAACACTATCGCGCTAAGCCAAGGGCTTAGTAAGACAAATCATGCCAATATTATGTTTAATGCAATGCAATGCCACACAAATTATCAATAAAGGCTATTTCATAAGTGAAAAGCTAACATCACACCTTTGCATCTCACCAATCATAATCATATGAGCACACCACATTTCAACATTTTTCCATAATCTTATTAGTCAACCATTTTACCATTCATGACTCACATTAAGCAAAGACAAGCATGGGCCCAAAACACACTAATATACCATTCAATTTTCAGATTTAATGCTTTGGTTTTGTTATCACATTTATCAATATCATCAACCCAACTAGGCTTCAAGGATTAGGTTCAACCAAGCTTCAAGGGGAGCAAAGCATGCTAAGCATCAACCCAACTTGGCTTCAAGAACCAACCCAACCTAGCTTCAAGGGTGGTAACATCTCAATTAGGCTTCAAGGATTCAATCCAACCTAACTTCAAGAGATTGTTACACTTATTAGGCATGCCACCAACAACAAACTCTGAAAATGGAATAGCACATTAGCCACACAATTCATTTATTATTCAATTATCATTTCCATTCTCAATTCTTATCATCATTTAGGCAAACATGCCTTATTCCTTTCAATTGAATCATCATAGCCAACCACAATGGCTTTACAACTCAATTCACAATATATCACTCTTCATTATTCAAATACACATGTATAACAACAATTATATTTGACATCAATGAAGTCAACATGGCATTGAACATTCTTTAAGCAAACATACCTCAATCATATCATTTCCATTGTTATAACTCATAACATTAATTCCATATTAAGGTAAATCATCATCAATAATCACATTATATTCCACATAGCATCATTCATAATATCAACATCTCATTCCACATTATACACAAACATATCATTATTCATATGCATCATCAATATGAGCAAATGTAGATAAAATCCCAACATTATATGATTGTATGCAATTATGTACTTTGTACTTACCTCAATCACAATTCAAATAACTCTAAACACTTCCCTTTTCCAAAATTCTTCACTTTCCAAAATTAGGGCAAATCACCTTCTTTCAAAACCTAATCCAAGGAATGATACAATCCATCAATTCCAATACAATTTACCACTTAATAACTTCTTACTAAACCCTTAAATCTCAAAATTACACTTCAACATCATACATTAGAGACCACGGTCGTGGCCACCACAACCCCCACGGGCGTGGGGTACAAAACGGTTCTGCCCTTTTTTCTTCACTCCACCACGGCCATGGCTACAATTGGCTATGGATGGCCACGGCCATGGCACCCCAAGACCACGGGTGTGGCATCCAGAAGGCTACTGCCTTCGGCAAACTTCTCACTTCCAAAGCCTACAACTCCACCAAACACCAACAACAAGCAAGGCTATGAAAATAAACAAGCAAACTCAAATTAAACTTCATATAACACTTCAAAACCCTAAAACCAATTCAACTTCAACACTTCTAAAATCAACAACAATCTAACTTCTTAACTTAAAACCAATTTAAACACTTGAAAACACATCACAAACACATCTCATCATCAAATCAACAAACCCTAATTCATTTCAAACACCACTTCAAAAGAATAGAAGAAATCAAGGAAAAGATCTTACCTCAAATGAAGAAATTTCACAAATCTTTAACCAAATCCTTTGATTCCTCTTCAAGTTGCTTCTAGCATCAAGAACACCTCTCTCACTCTCTCCTTTCTTGAATGGCCGGCCAAGAATGCAAAGAAAAGACAAAATGAAGACAAGTCAACCTCTTCTTCTTCTTTAAATCTCCACCATGCAATCCAACAAGGAGAAATTACTTAATTGCCCTTAACCATTAAACTAATCTTTTGTCTCTTATATGCCCAAATAAGTAATTTCACATGCCACATAAAAATATCCTCTTGCTTTGACCAACCCTTTTGACTTAGGTATATGTTAATTATATCATCATATAAACAACATATAAACTTGTCTCTAAACCCTCTTTCTTTCCCAAAACAAATATACATAAGCATTCTCTTCTCAATTCCTTTTCTTATCACTTAATATATACATTCAATCACATTTTAAATCAACAACAACAACAACAACAACAACAACAACAACAACAACAACAACAAAATCAAAACTTCTAGGGCATACATGAGGATATTACAACTCAAAAGGAGTAGGGTGCTGAAGAAGGGCGAAGTGGACCTACGTGTTGGCAATAGAGCAAGAGTTGCTGCTATAGCTGTAGGAACTTATGAACTTGTTATGCCCAATGGGTTTTTGTTAATTTTGAACAATTACTTTTATGTTCCTACTATGAGTAGGAATCTTATTTCAGTATCTGTTTTGGATGATGAAGGTTATTCATTTTTGATTAAGAATAAGAAATGTTCTATTTTTGATAAAAATGATTTGCTTTATGGTATTGCAAATTCTTATAATGGCCTTTATATCCTTAATCTTGATGATTCTAATGGTAATGATATCTATAACATAACTTCTAAGAGAACTAAGCCAAATGAGTTAAACCCTACTTATTTATGGCATTGTCGCCTTAGCCATATCAATGAGAAACGCATTTCTAAGCTCCATCAAGATGGATTATTAGATTCATTTGATTTTGAATCATTTGAAACATGTGAGTCTTGTTTGCTTGGTAAGATGACAAAGGATCCTTTTACTGGGCATAGTAAAAGGGCTAATGATTTATTGGGCTTGATACATACAGATGTATGTGGTCCTTTTAGCATTAGTGCCAGAGTAGGATTTCGATACTTCATTACTTTTACTGATGATTTCAGTAGGTATGGCTATGTCTACCTAATGAAACATAAGCATGAGTCTTTTGAAATGTTTAGAACTTTTCAAAATGAAGTACAAAATCAACTTGGTAAAACAATTAATCAACTTCGATCAGATCGAGGTGGTGAATATTTGAGCCAAGAGTTTGATGATCATCTAAGGGATTGTGGAATTGTTTCACAACTGACTCCTCCAGGAACTCCACAGTGGAATGGAGTTTCTGAAAGGAGAAATCGAACTCTATTAGATATGGTTCGATCAATGATGAGTCAAGCGGATCTTCCTTTATCTTTTTGGGGTCATGCCTTGGAGACAGCTGCATTCATTCTGAACCGTGTACCATCTAAGGCGGTTGAAAAGACACCATATGAGATATGGACAGGTAAGACACCTAGTTTGTCTTTTCTTAAGATTTGGGGTTGTGAAGCTTATGTGAAAAGACCAGTTTCAGATAAGTTAGCTCCAAAGTCTATCAAATGTAATTTTGTGGGGTATCCTAAGGAAACTAAAGGATACTATTTCTATACTCCTTCAGAGAACAAAGTGTTTGTTGCTCAAAATGGGATCTTTTTGGAAAAGAAATTTCTTTCTAAGAGAACTAGTGGGAGTATAGTAGAACTTGAGGAAACTCAAGTACCACAAGAAATCATTGAGCCGTCTATAGAGCCTATTTCAGAACCACAAATAGTTGTGGAGTCTGAAGATGTAACACAAATCCCTCGCAGGTCTGATAGGACACGTCATCAGCCAGAGAGATATGGATTTCTTATGACTGATGATAGTGAAGTAATGCTCATAGATCAAGATGAGCCTACTACCTATCAAGAAGCTGTGTCAGGTCCAGATTCAGACAAATGGCTTGGAGCCATGAAATCTGAGATGCAATCTATGTTTGACAACCAAGTTTGGTCTTTAATTGATCCTCCAGAGGGTATTAAGACTATTGGTTGCAAATGGGTTTTCAAGAAGAAAACTGACATGGATGGGAATGTGCTGACCTATAAAGCAAGGCTTGTTGCAAAAGGTTTCAAGCAAACTCATGGTATAGACTATGACGAAACCTTTTCACCAGTTGCTATGCTTAAGTCTGTTAGAATTCTCATTGCCATTGCAGCATACTATGATTATGAGATATGGCAAATGGATGTCAAAACTGCTTTCCTTAATGGAAACTTGCTTGAGGATGTGTATATGACACAACCTGAGGGTTTTGTAAATCCTGAGAATTCTACAAAGGTTTGCAAGCTTCAAAGATCCATTTATGGATTGAAGCAAGCATCTCGAAGCTGGAATCTTCATTTTGATGAAACAGTTAGGAACTTTGGTTTCATCAAGAATGAAGATGAACCTTGTGTTTACAAGATGGTTAGTGGGAGTGCAGTAGTGTTTTTAGTCTTATATGTGGATGACATATTACTCATTGGGAATGATATCCCTACCTTGCAAAAGGTTAAGACTTGGTTAGGGAATTCTTTCTCAATGAAAGACTTAGGTGAGGCTGCCTATATCCTTGGTATAAAGATCTATAGAGATAGATCTAGAAGGATAATTGGCCTGAGTCAAAGTACATACATAGATAAAGTATTGAAGAGGTTCAACATGCAAGATTCCAAAAAGGGATTCTTGCCTATGTCTCATGGCATTCATCTCAGCAAGAGTCAATGTCCTATGACATCTGATGAGCGAGATCGAATGAATAAGATTCCTTATGCTTCTGCTATAGGATCTATTATGTATGCCATGTTATGTACTAGACCAGATGTCTCATATCCATTAAGTGTAACTAGTAGATTTCAAGTTGATCCTGGTGAAGGTCACTGGACAGCTATCAAGAATATTCTTAAGTACCTTCGAAGGACTAAAGATGTATTCTTGGTTTATGGAGGTTTGGAAGATGTGCTAGTTGTAAATGGTTACACAGATGCTAGTTTTCAAACTGACATAGATGATTTTAGATCGCAGTCAGGTTTTGTATTCACATTGAATGGTGGAGCTGTTAGTTGGAAGAGTTCAAAACAAAGCACTGTGGCTGATTCTACAGCAGAGGCTGAGTATATAGTAGCATCAGATGCAGCTAAGGAAGCAGTCTGGTTGAAGAAATTCATCACTGAGCTAGGAGTGGTGCCTAGCATTGCAAATCCTGTGGACATTTATTGTGACAACAATGGTGCCATAGCACAGGCAAAAGAGCCTAGATCTCATCAAACGTCTAAGCATAGACTCAGGCGTTTTCACCTTGTTCGAGACATTATCGATAGAGGAGATATCAAGATATCCAAAGTTGACACAAATGATAACATAGCAGATCCATTAACAAAGCCTCTCTCACGGGTCAAGCATGATCAGCACACTAGATCTATGGGTCTTAGAAATTTGTAGGCCTAGTGCAAGTGGGAGATTGTTAGTGTATGTGTCCTAGGCCATTTATTTGGATCTTTATGTTATACATTCATTATTAATAAATGAGGTTTTATTATCATTATTATTTGTTTGCATGTTACACAATTTTGATATTTGTCCCTGGTTTATTATTATTATAGAGATAAAAAAAAATTCTTAACCAGTATGAACATTGATTTGATAATCATCAGATGGTTATGCGTATAGTGATACAAATCAATTTCATAGATACTTGTTAGAGAACAATGTATTGGATAGACCCATCATGAGATTACTACATGGGTTAGTGTCATAAGTAAATCTCATGATAGTTATGTATTAATTCTTTGACTTGAGATTGTCATAGTTTCCAATATAAGGACTATTATATTTTGACATGATCAAACATTATCCGTAACTGGATAGTAATAAAGGTTATGATCATATATGATAGAAATTATGTAGAGGATAATGAACAATCAAGATAGAATTTGTCCCTCTCTTTGAGAGAGATATCTTTTGGGCCCCTCGATAAGTGAGACTGTGAAATGCATGGCCGTGCTCAAATGAATTGATAGTGTGATCAATTTCATTTGTTTTTATCAGTCTACTTGGAGATCAAGTAATCATAAGTTTGGACAATATAAGTATGACGTTGACCATGACTTATGTTCAAGCTAGATATCGTGTGACAAAGGGATTAATGCATGTACTATTATTAGGCAAATTGGACATTCCTTATATTAATTGGGTAGTTGTAACGCCTTGCTATAGGCCAATTATGACTTGTTGGTTTAATAGAGATTAAATTGACTGCCAATTAATATGGGCCTATCGGGTCACACACAAGAATGTGTTTTGGGCTGGATATAATATTAATAATATTAATATTAGATATTAATATTTATTATTATTATTATTTTCGTTATATATATATTATTAGATAATATATTCAGAATCCTAATTAGATTTGGATTCTAAATTTGACTTACCTTATCCAATTATATATATTATTAGATAATATATTCAGAATCCTAATTAGATTTGGATTCTGAATTTGACTTACCTTATCCAATTTCGAATTGGATTCTGGAGTGATTATATTCTCTCTAGAAGTTAAGTCTTCTTATAGGTAACATTAGAAAATTAAAAGAGAACGAAAAAAGAAAACCTAATACGTTTTAGAGAAAATGTTTTTCAGCCTTCGCCGTTGCAGAGAGCTAGCACTCCAGACGGTAGCATTCGTATGGATACGCGATAGAGGGTGTTTTGCGATCGAGGCATCTATTCCAAATTGTGATTTCGAATCATCAACAGGTTAGTTCTTTGTACACTTTCGTCGAATTAAACGAACAACATGGATCCTGGTGGGAAATCAGAGATCAAAAAAATTTTTTCCGCTGCGTGCTTTGTTTGCAGTGATCTCCTTGATTTCCTAACACTAGGAGTGTAGAGAGAGCATAGAGTCTTGCAGCAGCTGCCAGGGTTGAGGAGACCAGAGCTAGGAGACCCCAGAGTGAGGTAGGATCTTCATCAGTAAAGAGAAGCTGAGGGGGATATTTTTAGAGGTTCAGTAGGAGCCAGGGGATGTTAGGCAGGTCAATACAATAGCAGAGACAGAGACAGAGACCTACAGTTTCAGAGGCTAGTGCTTTGACCCAAGTGGCTCAGAGGCTTGCTCCACCTACTTGTGTTCATTGTGGTAAAGCACATGGAGGTGTCTGCTGGTGGAGAGGTGCTTTGGGAGTGTATTTTAGATGTGGGTTGTTAGACTATTTTATTAGAGATTGTCCAGAGCCACCAGAGGATAGATAGGCAGATATTGTAGCTTCTCGACCTAGTGTTAGAGGGGGGTCAAGGTGGCAGAGGTTTTGGTAGAGGTGGTCAATCTGGGACTAGTCAGAGAGGAGGTTCTACAGCCGGAGGTAGTAGACCAGATAAGGCAAGGCCATCACAGCTGGTTTATGTGATGCAGAGGCAGCCAGATGCTTCAGCTGTTATTGCTGGTACTTTTACTTTATTTGGTACTTTAGTTCTTGCATTAGTAGACCCTGGGTTGACTCATTCTTACTTCAGTGCATCCATCTTGCTTGTGAGTGATTTGTATTCTTGTTTATATCATTTTTGTACTAGTTTTTAGTATGATTTTATGTGTGTTTTAGTTAATGTTTTGATTAATTTTTGTTTTAAGTGTGTTTAAAGTGTTTGTTTTAGGTTTATGTGCAAAAACACCCTTAAAAGATCAAAACAGTGAAAGAAAAGCATGAACCAAGCAAGACATGGCCAAGCCAAGCAAGACATGGCCATGTCCCTCAAAAGAAATTCAAGGCAGAAGCAGACACATTCAGAGACACGGCCAAGCCACTGGCCGTGTCTCATACAAAGGGCAAATCAAAGAACAAGCCAAAGAAGAGAAGGAAAAGAAGGAAAATGAGCAACAGAAAGAGACACACCTAGGTGACACGGCCAGCAAACTTGGCCGTGTCCCATTTCATGCCTAAGATAAGAGAGCAAGCAAAGAAGGAAAGAAAAGAAGAAGAGACGAACACCATCAAGGGACACGGCCAAGACACTGGCCGTGTCAGTGTCCTTGGCCGTGTCTCACAAGGAGAAAACAAAACAATGAGGGACATGGCCAGAAGCTTAGCCGTGTCCCAAGAAAGAAAATCAAGAGACACGGCCAAGCTCCACATGGCTTGGCCGTGTCACCTCTCACTACCAAAGAAAAGAAAGAAAAGAAAGAAAGAAAGAAAGAGAGCCAGTGAGGGACACGGCCAGCTGGCTTGGCCGTGTCCCATGAAAAATCAAGAGACACGGCCAAGCCGCTCTTGGCTTGGTCGTGTCACCTCATGGAAAGCAAGAAAAAGCACAAGTGACACGGCCAAGCCACTCTTGGCTTGGCCATGTCCCACCTGAAAAACTTGATTTCTTTTGTACGAAGTGGGGGACAAAGTGGGGAACAAGACTTATTGCTTGCCAAAAGAAATACTAAACAAAGAGGTAGTGGAGAACAAAGTGAAATGGTGTGAGTTGGAAGGCATGGGTGTTGATTTTTGAATGAATTAAAAGGAGAGGAAGAGGAAAATGGAGGGAGTTCTTGATTGTTCTTGAGCAATTTTTGCAAAAACGTGGGAGAGGGAGAGAGTGACACTCTCCCTTGTCCCTTCACCTCCAATCTCCATTTCCATCCTCTCCACCTTCTCCATCTTCCATTGATAAGATCTTTGAGGTTCTTTGGGATAAATTGGGTTAAACAAGCTCTTGAAGGTTGAAGAAGCTTCATTGAAGGGATTGGTGACTCAAGAAAGCTCCATTCCATCTTCCAAAGGCAAAATCAATTGAAGGGTTGGTGACTTGAGAAAGCTCCATCCAAAGGTTTGGTGACTTGAGAAAGCTCCATTCCACATTGCAAAGGGGAATCAACCATTGAAGAGGGCTTGAGTTCTTCATCATACATCAAGTGGAGCTAGGAGGAAGACTAGCAATCCTACTCTTGGCATCTTCACAAGGGGTTTTTCTATTCTCTCTTTTAATTCATTTCTTATTGTTGTTGTTGTATTAAGAATATTGATATTGCAATGAACAATTTGTATTTGTTTTATATTGAGTTGAATGAATGTTTTAAATTGATGATGTTGAGCTAAATACCCATGCCTAGGGTTTGTAGTATATTTGGTTGAATGTCTTGATTTGATATTTCCATTGATGTTCCTTGTTGATTGGTTGATTGTATTGCATTAAATGCTAGGTTGATAGATTAGCTACCTATTGATCTTTGAATATTGGATGACGGACAAAGAAGTGAAATCCGATATCGGAACTATGCAATCGACCACCCTATGAATGAATTAGAAATATAAGTTCTAGGGTTTTATTAATTTGGTAATGAAAAAGAATTGGTCATTGGTAATTCATGAATGTGAGAACTAATGGATTGGTAATTGACTAATTAACCTTAAGGAACAAATTAATGTTTTTTTTCTTGTTTTTCATTGAATAAATGAGTTTTAGAAAGTTCAATTGTTATAAAAAAAATTGTTGATAGATGACCTTTGAATTTTTGAAGCATGAATTGGAGAATTGAGTAGAATTGGTGCTTATTGCCAATTTTGTCGGTTTTTCCCTTGCATTGCCATTAACCTAGTGAGGAATTGAGCCATCAACTTATTATTATTATTGTGTGTGAACATCTTTGATTGATGAATTGCTAGAACTTGCTTTGACATGCATTTTAAGATTACATAAAAATTTCAATTTGGCATCAAAATGATTAAGGCAATTAGGTGAACCCACTTTGGCTTAAAAAGATCAACCCTATATTCAACCTTAGTTAGCTAATTTTGAGCCTATTTTAGATTTCCTTTCCTTTCTTTTTCACAACACCATTAGCTTGAATCTTGTTGTTTAACTCTTATCCTTTCATTAGGTCAAGAGCAGTTTAAGAGCGTTTATGACCGAGTGTTGTGTTGAATTAAGTGTGGGGTTAAATTTAGTAGGTTTAAGATTGCAAAGTAAAATAATAAAAAAAAAAAATAGAAATATATATATATAATAATAAGAATAATTGTTATTCTTGTTGAAAGGGTTGAAATGTATCATTACAAGAACTAATAAGCGAGTTCCCTTGAAAAGCTCTTTAATGTCAAGGGGTAGATGGGTGGAAGGTGTTTTGGAATTGTTGGGGTATATATATATGAATGGTTACTTCATTTCTTATTGTTGTTGTTGTATTAAGAATATTGATATTGCAATAAACAATTTGTATTTGTTTTATATTGAGTTGCATGAATGTTTTAAATTGATGATGTTGAGCTAAATACCCATGCCTAGGGTTTGTAGTATATTTGGTTGAATGTCTTGATTTGATATTTCCATTGATGTTCCTTGTTGATTGGTTGATTGTATGGCATTAAATGCTAGGTTGATAGATTAGCTACCTATTGATCTTTGAATATTGGATGACGGACCGAGAGGTGAAATCCGATATTCGGAACTATGCAATCGACCACCCTATGAATGAAATAGAAATATAAGTTTTAGGGTTTTATTAATTTGGTAATGTAAAAGAATTGGTCATTGGTAATTCATGAATGTGAGAACTAATGGATTGGTAATTGACTAATTAACCTTAAGGAACAAATTAATTTACAAGGTTATGTTAATGGATAATTGAGAATTGAGCTTTGATTGAATGGACCTATAACCCTAGGCACCTTCCCAAGAATCGATTTGATCTTGTACACCCATCACACACACTAATCCCTACGCACGTTAATTTTAGGTTTAAATTATTCTCGCACCATCCCAACACAACAATCTTCCGCATTTAAATAAATTGTCAATCAAGCTATTATGAACCACACCTTCTTTGGGAAACGACCTTGGGGCCATCACCTTTGCTACAACTACCTCGTATACTTGCGAGTGACGCTTTGTAGTAGTACTTAATTCGAGCGCAACAATTCTGAGTCTTTAGGATTTGATATTTTGGTCACAAATCCTTTAGGGCATAGTGTTGTGGTGAGCAGGGTGCACCAAGATAGATCAGTTGTTGTTCAGGATGAGAAATTTCTCGGTGACCTGATTAAGATGCATTTCAGGGAGTATGATCTGATTTTAGGCATGGATTGGTTATCCAGGCATGGGGCTATGGTAGATTGTCAGAAGAAATGTGTTACTTTGAGAACACGTGATGGTAGGGATGTGATGATATCTAGTGAGCAGAGATATCTTTCATCCATGTTTGTTTCAACTGTTTCAGCTAGGAGGATATTTCAGAAGGGATGTGAGGCTTATCTTGCTCATGTTATAGATACCAGAGTAGTGGGGTCCCAGCTTGACAGTATACCTACAATTGCTGAGTTTTTAGATGTTTTCCCTGATGAGTTGCCAGGGGTGCCTAATGAGAGAGAAGTGGAATTTGGTTTCGATTTATTGCCTGGTACCACTCTCATCTCTATTACCCCTTATCGGATGACACCTGCTGAGTTGAGAGAATTGAAGGTGCAGTTGCAGGAGTTGTTGGAAAAAGGTTTCATCTGCCCTAGTGTGTCCCCGTAGGGAGCGCCTGTATTGTTTGTGAAGAAGAAGGATAGCACCTTGAGATTGTGTATTGATTATAGGCAGTTGAATAAGGTGACCATCAAGAACAAGTATCCTTTGTCTCGGATAGATGATCTCTTTGATCAGTTGAAGGGAGCAGCAATATTCTCTAAGATTGATCTGAGATCAGGGTACCATCAGTTGAGAGTCAGAGATGTGGATGTACCCAAGATAACTTTTCGCACGAGATATGGGCATTATAAGTTTCCGGTAATGCCCTTTGGATTGTCGAATGCACCAACAATTTTTATGGAATTGATGAGCAGGGTGTTTAGACCATATTTAGATTAGTTTGTGGTGGTCTTCATTGATAACATTTTGGTGTATTCACATAATGAGGAGGATCATGATAGGCATTTGCGGATTATATTGCAGACTCTGAGAGAGAAGCAGTTGTATGCTAAGCTTTCTAAGTGTGAGTTCTAGCTCGATCAGATAGCTTTTCTTGGTCATGTGGGTTCTGCAGAGGGTATTAGAGTTGATCCGAGTAAGGTTGAGGCTATCTTGAATTGTAGTCCACCGAAGACTATGACAGAGGTTAGAAGTTTTCTGGGATTGGCAAGCTATTATCATCGGTTTGTCAAGGATTTTTCTATGATAGCTACACTACTCACCAGATTGTTTCAGAAAGAAGTTAGATTTGCGTGGATAGATCTGTGTCAGGTAAGTTTTGAGCAGCTAAGGGAGATGTTGACTTAGACTCCTATCCTTACCCTGCCTGTGGAAGGTAAACCATATGTGATATACAGTGATACTTCACATAGTGGTTTAGGTTGTGTTCCGTTGCAGGAGGGTAGAGTCATTACTTATGCCTCTCGACAGTTAAAGCCACATGAGCGAAATTGCCCGACTCATATTTGGAGCATGCATTCATAGTTTTTGCCTTGAAGATTTGGCGGCATTACTTGTATGGGAAAAAGTGTTTCATTTATATGAATCACAAGAGTTTGAAATACCTGGATGTTCAGAGAGAGCTGAATCTTCGGCATAGACGATAGTTAAATTTGATTAAAGACTACGACTGTTTGTTTGATATCATCCCGGTAAGGCAAATGTTGTTGCTGATGCCTTGAGTCAGAAGTCTTTGGCAAGTTTGTTTGCTTATTCGCTCTCATTACTTATTGAGTTGAGAGCGTTGCATGCTAGATTTGAGTCTTGTGATGATGGTGCTTTGATGGCTCAGTTGCAGTTGAGGCTAGTCTTGTTGGATCATATTAAGGAGGCTTAGTTGGCAGATGGGAGAATTCAGAAAATTGTGTTGGTTTGTCAGAAGGGAAAGAGTCGAGACCTTTCTGTGAGGGATGATGGCAGTCTATGGTACAGAGATAGGTTGTGTATTCCTGATGATGCAGAATTGAAAAGGATGATATTAGAGGAAACACATCAGTCACTTTATGCTATGCACCCTGGAAGTACCAAGATGTATCAGGACTTGAAGCGATATTATTGGTGGTCAGATATGAAGAGGGACATAGCAGAGTTTGTATCCAGATGTCTCACTTGCCAAAGAGTGAAGGCTGAGCACCAGGTTCCTTCAGGGTTGCTCCAACCTTTATCAGTGCCCGAGTGGAAATGGGAGGGAGTGACAATGGATTTTGTGACTGGACTGCCTTTGAACCAGAAGAAGAATGATGGAATCTGGGTGATAGTTGATCGGATGATGAAGATAGCTCATTTTCTTACAGTTCGGATGGATTATTCTCTTGAGAGGTTGGTTGAGCTGTATATTAGTGAGATAGTGAGGTTGCATTGAGTCCCAGTTTCTTTGGTGTCGAATTGAGATCCCCAGTTTACTTTGAGGTTTTGGAAGAGTTTGCATGATGCTTTGGGTTCTCAATTGTATTTTAGTACTGCTTTCCATCCTCAGACAGATGGGCAGTCAGAGAGAATGATACAGATTTTAGAGGATATGTTGAGGAGCTGTATTATTGATTTTACCGGGAATTGGGACATATTTTTGCCACTAATTGAGTTTGCTTATAACAACATTCATCAGTCCAATATTGGGATGACTCCTTATGAGGCCTTCTATGGCAGGAGATGCAGGACACCTTTGAGTTGGGATGAAGTTGGAGAAGGCAAACTGGTCGATCCCGATTTGATTAAGGAAATAGAAGAGAAAGTGAAGGTGATTCGGGGTCGTTTGAAAGCAGCTTCAGACTGACATAAATTCTATTTAGATTTAAAGAGAAGAGACATAGAGTTCAGTGTGGGAGATAATGTATTTTTGAAGGTGTCTCCATGGAAGAAGATTTTGAGGTTCGGTCGCAAAGGGAAGTTGAGTTCTCGTTTCATAGGACCATATGAGGTGTTGGAGAGAGTTGGTCCAGTGACTTATAGACTAGCTTTGCCACCTGCGTTGGATCAAATTTATAATGTCTTCCATGTCTCAATGCTTCAGAGATACAGGTTTGACCCATCTCATATCCTATCAGTGGAGTCTATTGAAGTGAGTCCGGATATGACTTATGAGGAAGAACTAGTGGCGATTTTAGCACGAGAGGTTAAAGAATTGAGTAATAAGAGGGTGCTACTTGTGAAAATCATTTGGAGGAATCATGCCACTGAAGAGGCGACATGAGAGAGTGAGCATATGATGCAGAGTCAGTTTCTCCAATTATTCCAGGCTTGAGAGCAGGTAATCTCGATGACAAAATTTGTTTTAGGGGGAGAGAATTGTAATATCCCAAAATTTTTAAAAATTTCTAATTTTTGTAAATTTGACAAAATATATTATAATTAAATTGGATAAATTAAGTTAATGGTTTTAAATAAAAATAAAGGGATTTTAAATGAAAAAGTAGAATATATATGTGATATATATATATAAAATATACATAACATATAAAAGTCAACACTTTTTAAAAGAAAAGTCAAAGTCAAATGACATTTTTATAAATAAATTTTAGAAATTAAAAATTAATAAAATAATTTAAAAATAAATTATTTTTGAATGGATGATAGATTTTTAGTCTTTTAATTTCTTTAATAAATAATTAAATAATTAATTATTAAATTATTATAATATATATATATATGGTTATAATTAAAAGATGAAAGGAAAGAGCAAATTTATTTTTAAACTTCTTCTTCTTCTTCTCTCGTGGCAGGCCACCATGGATATTCAAGATCAAGGATTTTGATCTTCCAAGCTTCCAAGAATTTAAGGATTTCAAAGGTTCAAAAAGGATTTTTAGAGATTTCCACTTGAAAAAGTAAGTTCGTTAGCTTTTTCTTTGGATTTTCATAGAAATTTTGAATATGTAAGTTTTGGATTTTTGAAGTAGTATATTATAATTGTTGGAATTGGTGTGCATGAAGTTATTTTGGTTAGTTATTAATGATTTTAAGGTTGGATTAAAGAAATGGTTGAATTTGGATAAAGAATGGTGAAGAGAGAATTTAGGATTATGGACTTTTAGAGTTTGAGAAATCATGGTTTTTAATTATGCAAATTGGTTCTAAATGAGTTATTTTGGTGTTTAAACAAGTATTTGTAAGTCAAATATTGGATTTGGTTGTGTTTGGTTGGAGTTTGAGAATGGAAGTGTGATTTAGGGTTTTGGAAAATGATTTTTCCAAAGTTGTTGAATTGTATAATTTTATTGATTTAATCTTGTTGTTTGGTGATATAAGTGATGAATATAAGCTTAAAATGATTAATGGATTGTGTTGGAATGGAAAACCTTCAATGGGGGGAAGGTTATGCCATTTTAGGATTTTGTGTATAAGAGTGTGTTTTTGTAATGTATATGGTTTAAATGTATTAAAATATGTTTCTAATAATATAAATAAACTTAATATATTAAAATGAATGGCCTAGTATGAGACTCAAAAGTTAAAGTGAGGTTAGCCTTAAATTTTAGATTTTTACTTAGATGGGATTTAATTATGGTTTAATATTGGAAATGCCATTAAATATGATACTACATAATTATTTGCTATCACATTTGGTTTAGGCATTGAGGGGGTTGATTTTCTTCATTCAAGTGTTGAAGGTCAAGTTGGAAGGATAGGATTGGAGGTTTTTTTAAGCTTGTTTTGGTTGCTATTTGAGGTAAGTACAAACTTTGAATACATTGGTTATGTTTGCATGACATTTGGGCTTAACACATTTTGGTTGGAAAATGTGTTAAGCTACTTGATACATTGGTTATGTATGAATAATGTGCTATGACATTTGCAATGTCATAAATGTGTTAAGTGCATTGTTAAAAAACCATTGGTATTGGCTAGATTACATTAAATATGATTAATATGTGAATTATGTGGAAATACCCAAAGTAATTGGGTAATGTGTTGTAAATGCTAAAATGTGGTATAATGTAATGAGATTTGTGAAAACCTAATAAAATGAATTGATATCGATATAAATGAGAAATATGAATAAATTGTGTGCATAGTATGTTATTCAATTTTCAGAGTTCTGTGTTTGGCGGCATGCCTATGATTTGCCTATGGGCTAGATGCTGGGCGTCACTGCGAAAATATTTTTGAGGTGAAATGATCGGGTCGTAAGCCTCAAAAATAAGTACTTGAAACTGGGCTGGGTGAAATGACCGGGTCATAAGCTCAGACCTAGTTGGACTATTACATTGATATTTTGCCTACGGGGGTGGACACATGGTGTTATTATAGACCAAAATAGTAACTCTGGAATTTGGATAGCATATTAATTATCTTTGGGTCCATGCTTGTGTTTGTTTTTATGTGAATTTTGGATTGTAAAATATTTAAAAAGTATGAGAAATTGGAATGATGTGATATCCATATGCATTGTGCATTGGCATTGCATTTGAGTTTTCTTGTTATCAAGTTTGTATTACTAGGCTTTTGGCTTAGCGTGATTGTTTACATCGCACAGGTGACAGGGTAGATTCGGCTGAGCCGAAGAGTTCTTCTGGACCAGGTCAGGTCTAGACTTGTGGTTGTGCTTGTAGAGTTGATATCAAGATCAGAAACACTATCAGCAATATGTATATATTTTATGTTATTGTATATTTTGAGTATTATGCATATTATATCATGTTTTTGAATTTTATGTATTGTAAACTATATAGAATGTTTGAGTTAAGTTATTTGAAATGGGGGTTTAAATGTGTTCTAAATTATATATATATATATAAATGTTTCGAGAAAATTGTGGAAAAATTTAGAAGTTAAGGTGAAGATGTGGTTTATTGTTTATTGGAAGTGTTCTTTTTGCATGTTGTGTAATTGATAAATTTTGGGATGTCCAAATTACAGACAAAACTCTGGCAAATTTTTCCTAGAGATTTTCATATAAAATCTTTATTTTGTGTTCCTATAACAAGTAAAGAATATTTATATACTATTTCATTTTATATATTTAGCATTTGAAATTTTAAATAAGAAATGTGAAATTTTTTATTAAACCGGTCTGTGACATTTTTATATCGTATATGCATATTTTACATATGCTGAAAATATGTATTGTACATATATAAGGTATAAGTGTTAGACAAATGATCTTAATTTTGATCCTTGACAACTCAAATGGATGATCTATTTAACTTGTGTTTGAGAAATCTTGTTGCAGGATTAGGTTGCTTCAATTAAAGGTGAACAGAACAATTCTAGCGGTCGCACCTCACCTGAATACGACCGCTCCAAGCAATTACAGAATGAAACCTTGTCACAGTAGGTTTCGCGGTCAGAAGTTCGACCTCAGTCGCGACCGCTCCTACAGAATAGCGACCGTCCAAATACTTGTACGACCGCTACTCAAGGAACTTAAATCATTACAATCACAGTAAGGTTCGCGGTGACAAGAACGGTGAATGACTCGACCTCGCTTACCACTTTAGCGACCGCCCATTTAGAGTCGCGACCGCCCAACAATTCGAGAAATTGCTCAAAGAGACAGTAGTGTTCGCGTCCTCAGGTGCGTCCAGAAGTTCGACGCGAGAATATGAGTTCGACCGCGAAAGGCTACCAAGGGCGACCGCGAGATTCAAATTATGGCGGACATCTTTTTTGCCCTGTCAGAAAATGACACGTGATATGACCGTTGTAAACCCACTTCAATATTCAAAAAGGGCGACCGCACCTTTGCTTGGCGCGACCGTCCCGACAAACACAACATGGGCAAGAAACGGTCCGACAAACACATCATGGCAAGATTCCAGCTGCAGAGCACTAAAATTCGACCGTTGAAGCTTTTTAAAAGTAGCGACCGTCCCTGGTTAAAAGGACGACCGCGTGAAGCATGAGCGCGACCATCCTTGTATGAAGGGTGACCGCAAAGTGCCTCGGACAGTTTAAGTAAAGAAGGTCTAATCTGCCAAGACTTTATTCTCAACATCAATAACGGCTAGTAAGACCACATTGGCTATAAATACAAAGTTTCTATGAGAAAACAAAAAAAGAGACAACATTGAGAAAAGATTTTCATAGCCAAGCAACAAATTTTCTTTTACTTAAACTTGTATTTGAATTGTTATGAATGTTAGGTGTTAGCATTGAAAACACCATTGTATAAGTTTGAGTGTAAGCTTGGGAAACACTTGGGTTGTGAGAGTAAGCCTTGTAAAACTCTTGTTAGGTTGTGAGAGTAAGCCTTGTAAAACTCTTGTTAGGTTGTGAGAGTAAGCCTTGTAAAACTCTTGTTTGGGTTGTAAGTGTGAGCCTAAGAAAAACACTTGTAAAGTTGGAAGTGAGCTTGTAAAAACTTCAAAGACTAGTGGAACCTTAACAAGTTGTTAAGGAAGTGGATGTAGGATTGAAGTAAATCCGAACCACTATAAATCTTGTGTGTTCTTTCTTTCCTCCATTACTCAACCAACTCTCTATTCCGCATTTCTTGTTTGTTGAGTTTTTTAAATTGTCATTATTTCTTGAGGAAACCAATTCACCCCCCCCCTCTTGGTTGCCATCTTGGGACAACAATAAGGATGTTACATAAACATCCAACATTTCTTGATGATTGTTTTCTAATTAATGTTATAGATGAATGTGTGCAGCAAACATGTGAACCAATAGTTGATGGTTCTTTGGAAACATGTCTTATACAAAACTCTACATTAGACGATGAAAATAAGGAAGTAGCTGCTTATGCTTCAGCATTATAGCAAACTCCACTCATGAACTTTCAGAAATTTGAATCTCTTGGAAAAGGTAAAACCCTACCGCCTCCTTGTATTGAAAAGGCACCAGAATTAGAATTAAAATCTCTTTCAAATCATCTCAGGTATGCTTATCTTGAATCCAATAATACTTTGCTTATTATTGTTAATGCTAATTTGTCCAAAATTCAATTAAGTCAAACCTTAGATTTGATTAGGAAATATAAAAAGGCAATAGGTTGGACTGTATCTAATATTAAAGCAATTAACCCTTCAATATGCATGCATAGGATATTATTAGAAGAAAATTCTAAACCTGTGATAAACCAATAGAGAAGATTAAATCCAAATATAAAAGAGGTAGTGAAAGCAGAAGCGACTAAGCTCTTAGATGCAAGAATTATTTATCCCATTTTTGATAGTTCTTGGGTAAGTCCTGTACATGTAGTTCCAAAGAAGGGAGGCATGATTGTTATAACAAATAAAAATAATGAATTAATTTATTCACAGACAGTCTCTAGATGGCGTGTTTGCATAGACTATAGAAAATTGAACAATGCTACTCATAATGATCACTTTCCTTTACCATTCATTGATCAAATTATTGAAAGACTTGTGGGTAATGCTTATTTTTATTTACTAGATGGATATTCAGGTTATTTTCAAATTCTTATAGCACCAGAAGATCAAGAGAAGACAACATTCACATGTCCATATGGCACTTTCACTTATCGCAGAAAGCCCTTTGGACTATACAATGCACCAACAACCTTCCAAAGATGCATGATGGCCATATTTTCAGATATTGTGGAATTAATTGTTAAAATTTTTATGGATGATTTTACTAATTATGGTACCACTTTTGATACTTGGTTATAACATTTGGAACATGTAGTTAAATGATGTGAGGAAATGAATCTTGTTCTTAATTGGGATAAATGCCATTTCATGGTAGAAGAAGGCATTATTCTTGGACATAAAGTTCCTAAAAGAGGAATTAAAGTGGATAGAGCAAAGATTGAAGTTATTGAATGGCTACCACCACCAACCAATGTTAAGGGAGTTTATATTTTTTTAGGACATGTAGAGTTTTATAGGCATTTTATAAAAGATTTTTCAAAATTGCTAAATCCTTGTGTGAATTATTGAATAAGGACACTATTTTTAATTTTTCTAATGAATGTTTAATTACCTTTAATAGGTTAAAAGCAACACTTACGACAACTCCTATTATTTCACAACAAGATTGGTCTTTACCATTTGAGCTCATGTGTGATGCTAGTGACTATGCCATTAGAGCTGTATTGAGTCAAAAGAAAGATAAGAAAAGTCATGTTATTTATTATGCAAGCTGAACCCTTGATGGTACTCAAATTAATTATGCTACAATAGAAAAAGAAATGCTTGCTATAATTTTTGCTCTTTGCAAATTTAGATCTTATCTTTTAGGCTATAACATTATTATTTATACTGACAAGCATCAATTAAATATCTTATGAGCAAGAAGAAAGCTAAACCATGATTGATTAGGTGGATTTTGCTTTTTCAAGAATTTGATTTTGAAATTGAAGATAAAAAGGGAGCAAAAACTTTAGTAGTGGATCATCTTTCACGATTGGAGAAGCAAATAGACCAGGATATTATGCCTATTAATGAATCATTCCTTAATGAACAACTTTTCTCTGCTAAAACTTGTTAATCAAAACCTCATATTTTTTTTTCTAGGCAATCAAATTGAATTTAACTAACACTTGCACCAAGTTACATTTTGCAAGTAGTTATTTCTTTTGAAGAAACCATGATAAGTCTGATCAGACCACTTAGAAGCCCGAATGGACCATTGATGACCAAACGAATCAAAAGACACAGAAGGTTTCACGGTGGAGAGTACTCCCAAAAATTTCATCATACCACATCAAGTCCGACTGGACCACATGTCATGCCGACTAGACCTTTGAATGAGAAAAGAGCCAACACTTCATGGTCAAAAGTAATACTTTCTTAGAGTACCATAGAAGTCTGACCGGACTTCAAGAAATTTCGAACAGACCAGTGAAGCCAATTTTCTCCAAGTTATCTAGTAAGATTCCCGACCAAGGGTACGCAAAAAAATTGGACAGACAAAGGATAGTCCGATCGGACCTGATGCAAGTCTGACTGGACTATTTAAAAATTATACAAGTATGAAGCTGTTGCATCTCCACTCAATAAGTGAAAAGTCACGTAGACCAACTATTGGAAGAGCATTAAGCAGAATTTCAATTACTCCGACCGGACCATGCAAAATTCAACCGACATCACTAATTTTCAACCAGACCCTGATGAGTCTGACCATGAAATTGCTCTGGCAGAGAAATTAATGGAAGACAAGAATCAAACATGTTGGCCCCAATATCAAACGGTTATTTCTTGGCTTGAAGGCTATAAAAGCCATAAGTAACTTCATTTTTAAGTAAGATTGTGATTATAATAGCCTACTTTAACATCTTTCTTTCCTTTGCATCAAAATTGCCTTCTGTATTAATTGAGTGTTGGTATGAGCATTAAACACCATCTTAAGTTTGAGTATGAGCATGGAAACACTTAGGTTGTGAGAGTGAGCGTGGGAAAACTCTTGTAAGGGTTGTGAGGAGTGATCTCAAACCATTGTATTAGTTTAGTGTGAGCTAGAGAAAACACCAAGTTAGAGTTAAGCTTGTAAAAATGCAAAGCTAGTGGAACCTTGACAAGTTGTTAAGAAAGTGGATGTAGGATCAAGGTAAATCAGAAAAACTATAAATCTTTGTGTTCATTGTTCCATCTTCTACTTAATCTTCTTGTACATCTTGTACATTTCTTATTCTTTTTTATTTTGAATTTGCCATTATCTTTTAAACCAAACCAATTCCTACCCCCTCTTGGTTGCTTTCTTAGGACAACAATTGGTATCAGAGCTTCTTATTTTCTTAAACTTAATTGTGAAATTTTATCCAAAATGGCAACCTCTTCTTCATCTTCCTCTCATGGAAATCTTAACTCTCTTCTTAGACCATACTTTGATGGAACCAATTATTCCTATTAGAAACACAAAATATTTTTGTTTCTAGATAGTGAGGGAATAGAGCTTTGGGATTATGTTGAAAGTGAGTGGAAACCTCCTACTCATGAAGTTGAGGGTGTCCAAGTTCCTCTTCCCAAACCACAATGGTCAAATGCCAACATAAAAGATAGATTCAAAAACCATAGGGCAACCTCCATCTCGATGAATTTGATTTCAAGAGAAGAAGGTGTGAGAGCCCAACATCTCACTTGTGCTCATTGCATTTGGAAAACTCTTGAGAACTATCATGAGGGTACTACCCAAGTGAGGCTCACGAAGAAGCAAATGTATATACATGAGTATGAGCTATTCAAGATGAAGCCCAACAAAAATGTTACTGACATGATGAATCATTTGCTTGCCATCGTCAATGAATTAAAGGAATATGGTAAGATATATGATCAAGACGAAGTCAATAGTAAAATATTGAGAGCACTTAGAGCCAAGAAGAACTTTGAGTCTAAGGTTTCTTCAATTGAAGAAGCTCATGATCTAAGCTCCTTGAGAACCGATGAACTTATCAAAAAACTACTCACCTTCGAATTGCACTCCGAAAGAGATGAAGAACAAGGTGAGAAGGATAAGAGGAAAGCAATAGCTCTTAAAGCAATCAAAGAAGTTGAAAGCTCAAGCAATGAAGATAGTGATGATGAAGAATAAATGGCAATGTTTACAAAAAGAATGAATGATAGGAAGAGAAAGAGAAGAGTGCAAGCTAACAAAGGTACACTTTCTAAAACTTCCTTTAAAGATAAAAAGAATGAAGTAAAATACTATGAATGTGGAAAATCTGGTCATATCAAGTCGGATTGCTTCAAATTGAATAATAAAAAGAAGTGGGATAAAGAAAAGAAGAAATCACTCAAAGCTACATGGGACGACTCTTCCTCAAGTGATGAAGAAGAATAAGAAGAGGAAGAAATTTCCAATCTATGTCTCATGGCTATTGATGGTGAAAAAGACTCCAATGAGGAAGGTACCCTTACATTTAATTGGATATGATGATAATGATATTGATGCTTTGGATGATAGTGATATGATTGAACATATGAATCTTAGGAAAGAAAAATATTTTTCTAAGATGAAATTTTATAAGGATAAATGCTCTAAGCTAGAAAAGGACTTTGCGAGCTTAAAAAAATTCTACCTTAGAATTAAAAACCTCAAATGAATAATTGTTGAAATTCATTGATGCAAAGAATAAGAATTCACATAGCTTAGAAAATGTGATCAAAGAAAATAAAAATTTGAAGCATGACTTAAAGGAACTTAAGGAATCAATATCAAAATTTCATAAAGGAAAAGAATTATTAGATGCATAATTGATAATCAAAGGTCACCTTCCTTGAAACATGGTTTAGAATTCAATGGATCATCCAAAACTACATCTAGTACACCCATATTTGTAAAAGCATCTAAAATCCAAACCTCTATTGTTGAAGTTGTAAAGAACACAAATGAACAAATTAAGCCTAAAAATGGTAAAAGGATTACATTGGGTACATAAAACTTTAGAACTAAAGTTCCAAGAGTAAATCATGCATTTATGTACACTAGGCATGAACACAAACACAAAAATGCACAAAAATAAACTCATTCAACACATACCTATAATTGTGTGCATAGTTCATTGAATCTCAATAGAAAAGTACATAAGTATAGAACATTATATCAATGCACATATTGTATGAAATTTGGGCATAAAAGCACATTTTTCTATATTAGGAAGGATTATCTCAAGTTAGAGGATTCTTCTACTATTAACCCCCAAGGACCCAACCTTATTTGGGTACCTAAAAGAAGATAAACACTATTGCTTTTATAGGTATACCTAAAATCTACTATCAATGAGAGTTCTTGGTTTGTGGATAGTGGATGTTCAAGGCATATGACGGAAAATGCAAAGCTTTTTACAACTCTCACTTACAAGCATGGAGGTAAACTTGAACAATAAGAAATAATTGATGCTCCAAAGAACAATCATGATGAACAAGAAGAGGAGACTCAAGAGCTACCTAAGGATTGGGAATACAAGAAGGATCATTCAAAAGATTATTGGTGAAACATTAAAGGGAGTAACTAATAGATCCAAATTTAAACACTTAGATATTAATTTTGCATTTGTTTCTCAAACTGAGCCAAGGACCATTGATGAGGCTCTTAGTCATGAATGTTGGGTGCTTGCTATGCAAGATGAACTCAACCAATTTGAGAGAAATAATGTGTGGGAACTTGTTCCTAACCTAAAGACCATCCAATTATAGGATGTAAATGGGTATATAGGAATAAGCTTGATGAAAATGGTCTCATTACTATAAATAAAGCTAGATTTGTAGCTAAAGAGTATAACCAAGAGGAAGGCATAGACTATGATGAGACATTTTCCCCCGTTGCTAGATTAGAAGCTATTAGGATACTACTTGCTTTTTCATGTCACATGAATTTCAAACTTTTTCAAATGGATGTTAAAAGTGCATTTCTAAATGGGTTTTTTAATAAGGAAGTTTATGTTGAACAACCCCCTAGGTTGGAGGATAAACTTCCAAATCACGTCTTTAAACTTACCAAAGCACTATATGGATTGGAACAAGCTCCAAGAGCTTGGTATGATAGACTTAGTGCATATTTGATTGAAAATGGTTTTTCAAAAGGCAAAGTTAACACAACCTTTTTTGTTAAAAAGAAAAGGCATAACATATTGATTATGCTAATTTATGTTGATGACATTATATTTGGTGCTACTAATGAATCATTGTGCAAATAATTCACTTCTTGTATGACTAAGGAATTTGAAATGAGCATGATGGATGAACTCAAATTCCTCCTTGGACTACAAATCAAGTAATGCAAAGATAAGATTTTTATCAACCAATCCAAGTACACAAAAGAACTCCTCAAGAAATTTGAAATGGATGGTTGCAAGTCTAGCAAGACTCCCATGAGCACATCCCTAAAGCTTGACAAGGATGAAAATGGTAAGGTAGTAGATGAGAAGAAATATTGAGGTATCATCAGATCTCTACTTTACTTAACCGCATCTAGACCCGATATAATGTATAGTGTATATTTGTATCCTAGATTTCAATCACGTCCTAGAGAATCACATCTGAATGCTACTAAAAGAATTTTGAAATACTTAAATGGTACATTACATTTAGGACTTTGGTATCCTAGGAATACATCATTTGACATACTTGGCTTTTCGGATGCCGATTATGCCGGTAGTCTTTCGGATAGAAAGAGCATGACCAGGGCATGTCATTTTCTTAGCGAATGCTTAGTTTCTTGGTTTAGCAAGAAAAAAGTGTCGGTTGTCCTATCTACCATGAAGTTGAATATGTTGCAGCATGTTTCTATTATACTCAAGTTCTTTGGATGAAATAACAATTACTTGATTATGGAAAAACTTTTGAACACAGTCCCATTAAGTGTGATAACACTAGTGGCATAAATCTATCTAAAAATCCAATTTAACATTCTAGGTCAAAACATATAGATATTAGGCACCATTTCTTAAGAGACAATGTCTAAAACCAAAATGTTGTCTTAGAGTTCATTGATACACAAAATCAACTTGATGGCATATTCACTAAACCCTTAAATGAAGAAAGAAATAACTTCAAAAAACAATACTTAGAAATGATAGATGGGAACACAATTTCATAAGCTTAAAATTGCTTGAAAACCTACTTTACTTATTTCAAATTTAAAATTAATATCTATTTTTTATTAAACACTTATATCTTCAAACAGCCTTTTTTTTTTCGAAAAATTTTGATTTTTGAAATTTTTTTGATCAGACCAACCATAAGTCCGATAGTACTTATTTGAAAATTCTTAATTTCAATTTTTCTGTAAAAGTATGACCATACTTTTTATGGTACGACAAGAATTTTTTAAAATTTTATGACCGTTATGCTTAAAAGTTAAATTCGGTCTTTACATAGTCCGACCGTACTTTTCAAAAATTTCAAATTTCACCACCATACTTTTCCTCTGAATTCAAAAATTTCTAGCCATTGGAACTCAATCAAAATGTGCATATTTTGTCTCCAACAACTATAAACGGCTATTTTTTCATCCTAAACACTATAAATACCCTCTAATATAAGTTTTTACATTCCTTTATCAAAATTTAAACACTTAAACACTAAAAGCACTCAAACCCTCTTAAAATAAAACTCTCTTCTTCATCTATTTCTCTTAAACTAAACAATGGCTCCTAAAGAACACAAGAAGAAGGCTTCAAGAGCTAAGAAAGGTAAGGGTGTTGCTGCCCCTTCTCTAGAAGAACCTCCTAGAAGAAGCCACAAGATAAGATTTAAAGATGAGGAAGAAAGGCAAAGGTATGCAATTCTCAAATATAAACCCATAGAACAAGACCATCTCTTCTCTACCCTCACTCTAGAATCATTAGGCATTGAAAATGACATTATGGGATGTCTTAGAACCTTGACATGGGAAAAGTTTGTGTTCTTGGAGCATGATGACCTTGGTTGGGAGACATTGACAAAGGAATTTCTCACAACCATGGTTGTTAGCAAAAAGAGCACAAATCCTTTAGGCTATTATGGTATCTCATTTAGGTTATTCAACCAAGAATATGGCCTTACCTTAGAGGATTTCCCATTCATTTGGGGGTTTTAATTAGATGGTACCTCTCACATATCAACCTCTCCTCTAACTCCTGAAGTTCAATTGGATTTTTGGAAAGAAATTTCCATTAAAACTTCTCTTCACAAACAATCTAATGCCAAGAGCCTTAGGATGCTCTCTTATTGGATGTTGCATAGGATTATCACTTACACTATAAGTGCTGGGGGTGAGAGCAATGAGAAAGTCACCCAAAAAGACTTACTCTTTCTTTTTTGCTTGGTTAGAGGTCAATCAATCCAAACAAGAAAATTCCTAATTGACACCTTCCTACACATTAGAAAAATAAAATTAGGGCTTATCCTTCTCTCTTCACCAATCACACAAATAGCCAAATATATTGGTGCACTTACACCAACAAACAAAGCAACACTCTCCAATCCTCCAGATCCCACCAAAAAATCCATAAACATAGGCTAACTCAAATATGCCAAATGTATTAGGGATGATGATGGGAACTATGTCTACATCTTAGGAGTACTAGGTGCTAGGGCTCAACAAAGAAAAAGACCAAGGATTGTAGAGGAAGGTGAAGAGACTTTCCAAATGGAATTCCTAAGAACCCCAACTCTAAGACCTCAATCCTCCATCCTCCAACTTTTTCAGGATATTCAAGGACAAATGAACTCACAAAGCTCAAAAATAGAGAAAATTACCAATGATATCTCTCATCTTCACCTTGGCATTCAAACCATTCAAGAAGCTTTGGGGTTACCAAAAAGCTTTGAAGATGAACCAAGTTTGTCCCCCTCCATTCATTGCTCCTATCCTCAAGAAGAAGGAGGAGAAGCTGCTACCTCTCAACCAAGGGAAGTAGAGGAAGGGGAGCATGGAGAAGAGGAACATAAAGAAGAAGAAGAGGGAGATGAAGAAGAAGAGGATGAAGAAAGTGAAAATGATGATTAGACTTTAGGATTGTTGTTTGCTATCACATTGTACTTGGGTTTGTTTAATCAATGAAATTGTTATTGATTTCTTTTTAATGAAATTATTTTTCATTTCTCATTAATGACATTGTATTCAAATTGCATGTTTTCTTTTTTCTTTTTTGCCTTTGTCAAAGGGGGAGAAAAACTTGAAAATTGAACAAAAATTGAATAACTAATTACATCTGAATTGGAAAATTAAACAAAGACTTTGTAATAATCAATTCAAATGAAGCATTCATTAAGGGGAGCATATTGAACATTTTTGACACTTTTGAATTCAATTTAATTGCCAAAGTAAAAAAAGGGGAGATTGTTAACCAAACCCTCCTATTTTGATCTTAGGTAATCAAATTGAATTTAACTAACACTTGCCCCAAGTTATATTTTACAGGAAGTTATTTCTTTTGAAGAAACCATGATAAGTCCGATAGGATCACCTAGAAGCTTGACCGAACCATTGATGACTAAACGAGCCAAAAGACAAAGAAGGTTTCACGGTGGAGAGTAATCCTAAAATCTCACTGTACCACATCAAGTTCGACCGAACCATTAAATGAGAAAAGAGTCAAAACACACCAAAGGAATCATGGTCAGAAGTACTCCCACTTTCTCAGAGTACCACAGAAGTCCAACTGGACCTCAAGAAATTTTGACCGGACCAATGAAGCCAAATTTCTCCAAGTTATCTAGTAGGGTTCCCAGCCAAGGGTACGCAAAAAAATTGGATGGACCAAGGTTAGTCCTACAGAACCTGATGCAAGTCCTACTAGACTATTTAAAAATTACACAAGCCAGAAGCCGTAGCATCCCCACTCAATAAGTGGAAGCCACATGGACCAAACGTTGGAAGAGCATTAAGCAAAATTTCAATTACTCCGATCGAACCATGCAAAATTCGACCGACATCACTGATTTTCGATCTGACCCTGATGAGTCTGACCATGAAATTGCTATGGCAGAGAAATTAATGGAAGACAAGAATCAAACATGTTGGCCCCAACATCAAATGGCTATTTCTTGGCTTGAAGGCTATAAAAACCATAAGTAAATTCATTTTTAAGTAAGATTGTGATTTTAATAGTCTACTTTAACATCTTTCTTTCCTTTGCATCAAAATCACTTTTTGTATTAATTGATTGTTAGGTGTGAGCATTAAACACCATCTTAAGTTTGAGTGTGAGCTTGGAAACACTTAGGTTGTAGGAGTGAGCCTAGGAAAACTCTTGTAAGGGTTGTGAGGAGTGATCTCAAACCATTGTATTAGTTTGGTGTGAGCTAGAAAAAACACCAAGTTAGAGTTAAGCTTGTAAAAACTCAAAGCTAGTGGAACCTTAATAAGTTGTTAAGGAAGTGGATGTAAGATCAAGGCAAATCAGAAAAACTATAAATCTTTGTGTTCATTATTCCATCTTCTACTTAATCTTCTTGTACATTTCTTATTCTTTTTTATTTTGAATTTGCCAACATCTTTTAAACCAAACCAAATCACCCCCTCTCGGTTGCTATCTTGGGACAACAAAAGTTATATCCCCTGGTATGCTGACTTTGTAAATTATTTGGTAGGTGGTGTCCTTCCATTAGAACAAACTTATATTCAATGAAAGAAATTTCTTGATGATGTTAAATATTACATGTGGGAGGAACCTTTATTATTTAAATAGTATGGGGATGGAATGCTTCATAGATGTGTCCCAGAAGAGGAGATGAAAAGTATTCTAGAATTCTTTCATTTGACAGAATGTGGAGGTCATTCTAGCGCATCTAAGACAATTTCTAAAATTTGGCAATATGGGTTTTTCTGGCCAACTATGTATAAGGATGCCAAAACTTTTGTTCAGTCATGTGATAGATGTCAATGGGTAGGCAATATTTCAAAAAGACACGATATGCCACTTAACACAATCCTTGAAGTTGAATTGTTTGATGTTTGGGGAATTGACTTTATGGGACCATTTCCACCATCATTTGATAATCAATACATTTTAATGGCTATAGATTATGCTACAAAATGGGTGGAAGCATTAGTCTAACAAATGATTCAAATGTTGTAACTAAGTTTGTCAAAAAGAACATTTTCGTTAGATTTGGTGTTCCTAGGGCTATAATTAGTGATGAAGGTATTCATTTTTGTAATAAGAATATTGAATCTATTCTTAGGAAAAATGGAGTACACAATAAGGTGGCAACACTTTATCAGCCTCAAACTAGTGGATAAGGGAAAATCTCTAATAGGGAACTTAAATGGATTTTGGAGAAAACGGTAAGTAATTCAAGGAAAGATTGGTCAACTAGGTTGGATGATGCACTTTGGGCTTATAGAACAACATATAAGACTTTGATTGGTATGTCACCATATAGACTTGTCTATGGGAAAGCATGTCATTTACCAGTTGAGTTAGAATATAAGGCATATTGGGCCATAAAACGACTGAAAATGGATTTGAATAAGGCAGAACAAAAACATCTTTTACAGTTGAGTGAATTAGATAAAATTAGGTTTCAAGCTTATGAGAATGCCAAATTTTATAAAGAAAGAACCAAGACATGGCATGATAAATTTATCAAATTTAAGCAATTCCATGATGGACAACAAGTTTTGTTATACAATTCGAGATTAAAACTCTATCCTGAGAAGCTTAAGTCTCATTGGTCGGGACCTTTTAAAGTTGTGAAAATCTATCCTTACGGTGCAGTAGATATATAAAATCAAAGAGGTAAAATATTCAAAGTAAACGGCCAATGATTGAAACCTTACTTTATTGGTGATCTAATAGACGTCGGGAGCATCTATCACTTCAACATATGGACATTCAACTAGAACATGTTGAGCTATCGACTATAAACTTAACGCTTGTTGGGAAGCAACCCGATTTCTTTTCCATTTTGTTCTTTTTAATTGATGTTCTTTTTAAATCATTGATTGACGTTGTTTAAATTTTGTTGTATAGGCCATTTGAAGTACCAAATCACAAGAAATTTAAGGAATAAAAGTTTCCATGACTATGGTATATCATCCCCAGGGTCGTGGGAATCAATCGGAAACTGTAAAAATGGAAACGGGGGAAAAATTATGAAGTTCTAGTAAAAAATTGAAATCAACGATCGTGGTTTTCCAAGGGCCACATCCATGATATTGCTAATGAATTTATTCAACAAGGAAGCATGACAAAATAAAAAGAGGCAGAAGCAAAACTAGACCCACAACTGTGGCACTCCAAGGCCCACAATTGTGGGATTGAAGATGGATCTACCAACAATGGGAGCACGAGGAACAGAACCAAATAGAAACCCACGACCGTGGCCTTCCAAGGGCTACGATTGTGGCTTTCCATGCAAACCTGCCTTTGATTAGTCAACATAAGACCCACGACCGTGGCACTCAAAGTCATGGTCGTGGTACCCAAAGCCACGACCGTGGCATGCCAGTCTTATATATTCATCTCATTTTCTCTCTCTCCTCACTTTTTATATACCCTAGCCCCCCAAATTTGAAACCTATGACCTAAAACTCTTACCCCATGACCAAAACTCCAATTTTCACCTAATTTTCTTCAAATCTTCTTCAATTTCATCAAATTAAACATAAAAATGCCTAGAAGTAAAACTCTTGCCAAGAAATCAAAGGGTGACATATCCAAAAGAAGACGACAAGAGGTATCATCATCTTCAACAATTCCTTCTCCACTTTCATCTCCAACACCTCAATTACCAAATATATATCTGGAAATTCACTTTCGTGATGAAGAGCAATGAAAAATGTACCATGATTTGAGTTCAAGTAAAATTGTTCCTTCTAGATTTATTAATGGAAATGTGTAGACCCTTGATTTTGGCCTTGACTAGTCCATTGCTAATTAATGAGGCCAGAGTCATAAACCTTTTGATTAGATGGTATAATTTAATAGGATGGTTGAACCTTTAAAACCCTAAAGAGGTTTGTTTTGAAGGTTAAGTCGGGTCTTATTCGATGTTAGGGCATTTAGGGGTGTATCCAAGTCAAACTGGGCCTCCCAATTCAATATGGGACAGCCCATATCGAATTGGGATGCCCCAATTTGATATGGGACCTTAGTTTGGCTCCCATATCGAATTGGGCCTTCCCTAATTTGATATGGAGCTTATTAATTTGGATTCCATGTTGGATTAGGAGATGGGGGACTTTTGAGGACTTTGAACTTTGGGAATGATTAGCAACCTTCAGCAAGGATTAGCAACCTCACAGAGCAACATCTTGATCAAGAAAAAGAAAAGCAATGATTAAACACAGAGAACGTTATCAAACAAGGTAGTGGCTTACTGTCTTGGTTTTATTCAACCAAGAGTTCTAGTTTGGTGCAGGCAAGAATATTGTATCAACGTTTAATTTTGGTGGAATCAACAAACGGAGGTTTGAAACTCTTTATCTAATCTTCTAATCTATTTTAAAGTTCCAATAGCTCATCCATTATTATTTCATTGAAATATTTTACTTCGTTATTCTGTTCTTTTTATAAAATGTTGAGTAAACTCATTTAACCATCCAACCACCCACTAGTTTACATCTAATAACTACTTTATCATCATAAGTAATCAGTTTAATCAATTTATATTAAATATCTAATATCACAGTAACTGTGTTTCTCTAAACCCTAATATTGTTTCTCTCAAAACCCTAATTTTATTTAGGAAACCCTAATTGAGATGTAAACCTTATATTTATATACTTATTGCTTTACTTAAGTTTGTATGCATGATTATTGTACATGTTGATGGATGATTTATTTTTATTTGATTTTATAATGAATGCTTGAATGTTTGTTCATTGATTTATTTATAGTTTCAAGAAATTTTAAGAGGTATGTTTCCATATTATGGGTACCTCATTTGTTAGATCTCATATAATATAATTTATTTAAGTTTTGGATCAATGTGAAGGATATGTTTCTACCAATTCGTGGGTATCCTATTTTATTTGTTTTCTTTTGGACATTGGACAATTGTAAAGGCATGTTTCCATTCGTGGATGGGTGCCTATTTATTTATATTGTTTGAACTTGTTGTGATTTTAATAAAGTGATTATTTATTTTTATGATTGTATATATTATGGATAATATTGTATTAACTAAGAATTTATAATATTAAGACTTGAAAAGGAGGTCAGTTCCAATGAACCGGGCACTGTGGGGGTGCTGAGTCATTCACATCTTTCCCATGCATACCCAACTTTTTGAATCCAATTGGGGGCTTGGAATTCCTTAGGAATTGAGTTATCCACCCTTTTCTTTTCTTTTTTTCGGCCCATCCGGGTGTCTACTCCATTTTCTCTGGCACGTGTTCTCTAAGGCCCCGAGCCTAACAGTGTCGAAGTCACAAGAACCATTCCACATGGGAGTGGAGGCAAAAATCTCCGCTCACAGTGGCGACTCCACTGGGGATAAGAGAAGTTGATTTTGTTGGTCTTTATATTATTTTATTCTTTCTTATTATGATATTGTCTATTGCATCATTTAGATTGCATTATATGCATGAGTTAGGATGCCCGTGTAACCCGTGTTGTGTTATGTAAGGGATACCATACTTTCACTCAAGGTATAGAGATCGAGTATGACATAACCTCTTATAGCCTTGTACCTTTTGGTATATACTTGCTATGGGAGCCTAAAACTTTTCAACCTAAAGACTTAAGCTCATGTAGTTGACCTAGTTATTTTCCTTAGGTTTCTACCCCAAATGCTTGTTGTTTGACTATGATTGATATATCTTGGTTTAAATCGTGGCTTATTTGGTTTGTTCTTTTTCTAATATGACCTACCTGTGTTGTAAGCTAAAAATAATTTTTTCCTTTAAATCCAAAAGGCCAAAACTATTTTCAAAATTTTTAAGAAGGTCTTTGGACATGAAAATCTTTTAAGATGGGTCAAAAAATCTTTTTCCTTATGACCCAAGTTCAAAGCCCAAGAATCATTTTAATTAAACCTTTTGAGCGGGCTTTTAAAAATTTGTTCTTAAATGAGCTTATAAAGTATTTGTTAGTGTATATGCCCTAAGCCATTGATTTGGACCTTAATGTTATTCATTTTGTTATTAATAAAGAAGTTTTTATTATCATTGCTATGTTTGCATGTTATATATAATAATGATTATATCCCTGGTTTATTATTGTTATGGAGATAATAATAAATATAACTAGTGTAATATTGATTTGATAATCATAAGATGATTATAGGTATGAAGATACAAATCAATATTATGGATACATGTTAGAGAACAGTGTATTGGATAGACCCACATAGATATCACTTCATGGTTTAATGTCATAAGTGTATCTCATAATAGTTTTCATTTAATCCTTTGACTTGAGATTGTCATAGTTTCCAACATAAGGAATATTATGTTTTGACATGATCAAACGTTATCTGTAACTAGATAATTATAAAGGTTATGCTTGAACATGGTATGAATTATGTTGAGGAAAATGAACAATCAAGATGGAATTTGTCCCTCTCTATGAGAGAGATATCTTCTGGGCCCCTCGATAAGTGTAACTGAGAAATGCATGGCCGTGCTCAAATAAGTTGATATAAGATCAATCTTATTTGTTTATCAGTTAACTTGGAGATCGAGTAATCATAAGTTTGGACAATATAAGTATGACATTTACTATGACTTATGTTCAAACTAGATATCGTGTGACAAAGGGATTAATGCATGTACTATTTCAGGTTTTCATTTATAATGATTCTCATGATTAATTGGGTAGTCGTAATGTCTTGCTAGAGGCCAATTATGATTTGTGCATTTCAATAGAGATTGAAATACACTACCAGTTAATATGAGCTTATCGGGTCACACACATAAAACGTAGGCTGTACTTAAATAATAATAATTATATTTTTATTATTGTTGTTAGTATTATTATTATTATTATTAGATATTAATAATAATATTGTTATAATAATAATTATTAGATAATAATTATTAAAAACGTGGGTCCATATAGGATATGGACAGTTAGGTTTTTGACAAGGAAAGTCTTTTAAACGGTTTTTAAAAGGGCTAGAGGGATGATGATCTGATCATTATTCGTTTTGAAAGAAAACGGAAGAAGAGAAAACCTAAAAACCCTAGTTTCGTTTTTGAAAATGTTCAGCCACTGCCGTTGGTGAGCTAGCACTCAGACCGGCGTACGTTCGTGTGGACTTCACTAGAGGGTGTTCATCTTCAAAAGGTAGCATCTGTTAATCGATTTGAAGCTACACAAAAGGTTAGTTTCGAATCTCTTTTATCGAACTGAATGGATCACATGGATCCTAGGAATAAATCGAAAGATAATTTTTGTTTTCCGCTGCGGCAAAAGGGTTGCAGATTCTTCTCGATTTACTAACAGTATTTAGGTCAATTATGGAATACTAAAAATCAATTGTGAGCCTAATTTATACCAAAAAATTATTAATTATGGGCTTGTTTTTAGCATGAATCACTAGTTACTTTTTCAAATAAGAAATCTATTTATGACTTAATTTAGTTTTAATCCAATATAGCATAAAAGCTGTTTTAATTGAGATTCAAAGGATTAAAACCTAATTAATGGGAATTATCATGGACCTACTTCTATGTTAGAAAATGAAACTATTGGTTAAACCGTCTGAGGAAATTTTTTAAGAAACAAAATATCCCATATTGGCATTTTGTTGACTATATACCTAGGAACAGAGACTCGCCATTTGTGTGTAGAAGTTATAAGGTTGGAAGGGACATCCTAATTATCTTTGTTTTTTTGTTATTTGTGCATACATGCATTCATGCATACACACATTGCATAACATATTATTGATCCTTTGTGGCTCACAGACATAAAGTATAATAGTTCAAAAGCGTACGACAACCTAACCTATGCCAGAGACATAGAATCCAACAGTGACTCAATTAGCTTCTCACCAAGAGCAATGGATCCTGAACAGATTCAAAGGATGGTGGATGATGCCCTCAATGCCAAGATGGAAGAACTGAAGAAGGCCCTGGCTGAGATTATGAGGAGCCAACTGGCTACACTTTTGAGGAACACTACTAAGGCATCTACTAATACAAAGAAACCGAAGGACAAAGGGAAGGCTAAGGTTGGCGAAGTAGCCTTTGATGATGATAGATTAGTCATTGATGACGATGATGACTGGGATCAATACTTCCAAGATCCTCAAGATAAGAAGAAAGAGCTGAAGGTTATGGAAAGAGCAACTGTTGAAAAGACCAAAACATCTGATGTGGAGAAGATGTTGCTAATTTAGAGAAGAAATTTGAAAAGAAGCTGAAAGCTGATGAGATGTTAGAAATAGACAAGCTGTTCGAACAAAATGAGGAGGTCCTTTAAAAGTTCAAGATGCCTTCCTTCGCTAGTGTTTTATTAGTTTTTGTTATAGTTTGTGTCTTGTTTATTGTGTTAATTATTGTTTTATTTAGGTCTTTTGTTAGTTTTTATTGATTTGTTTAGTGTTTTCTTTAATTATGTAATTTTAGTTTGTTTTAGTATTTAGGTCGTGTTTGATCTAATTTTAGGTAAGTTTTATGTTTTGATTATTGATGTTTATTTATGTCTTGTTTAAGTTTTTGTTTGTAAGTTGTGTGTCAGGTAGAACAGGCAAGGAAATGAATTGAAGATAAAAAGGGACAGTAGCTGACACGGGCATAGGACACGGCCAAGTCACTGGCCGTGTCCCATATCAAGTTAAAAGGAAGTTCAAGACACAGAAGCAAACACTGGCAAGGGACACGGCCGTGTCTTGTGGCCGTGTCCCTCCTAATTCATTCACACGGCCAAGTCAAGCTCCACTTGGCCGTGTCACTCAGCAAAGAAGAAAAGAAGACCAAAAGAAGCAGTAGAAGACACTGGCAAGGGACACGGCCGTGTCAACTGGCCGTGTCCCTCCAACAAGCTCAAACACGGCCAAGTCAAGCTTGACTTGGCCGTGTCACTCAACAAAGAACAGAAAGAAGAAAGGCAAGCAGAGGCAGACACTAGCAAAGGACACGGCCGTGTCCACTGGCCGTGTCCCTCTTAGAGACACTCACACGGCCAAGTCACTTCTGACTTGGCCGTGTCCCTCATGTATCAAACACGGAGCGGATTATTAACGCGTACGATTGATATAAAAGGAAAAGAAAGTGAGGGTTTGGGGGTTGGACGATTTAGAATAGATTTTGGAGCCGTCAGAGATTAGAGCTAGGGTTTTAACTTTGTTTTCTTTGATTTTAATTTCATTTTGGATTAAACTAGATTAGATTAAATTGTTCTAGCCATCAAGACATCCTTCTTGCAAGATTGAACAAGAGATTCTTCAAAAGCTTCAAGGAGTTTGTAACTTGGTTTTGTTCTTGAACTTATTCTCTTTATTTTTATTGAATGGATATTATCATGTCTATTTTGATTTCTTTGAACATTAATAAGATGAATATGTTTAATTGCATTATGAACTAATTTGATCTAGTCTAGGGTTTGTATGGATCTGCTATGATTGTATGAATTGGTTTTTCTCTTAGCTAATAATTTCTTTAGCCTTGATTGAATGAAACATTGTTAATATATAATTGATTGATCACCAATTATGTGTTTTAAGGTATTAGATGATGGATCGAGAGATGAAGTTTAATACTTGAACAATTCAATTAGGGACTTAGGTGAATTAGAGATATAACCTATTAAAAAGATTATTTCACTTGTAACAAGATTAGTTGAAAGAGGTTTGAATGCGAAAGCTTATTTCCTTGACTTGATTAGTTGAGTTGTTTGAGATTTAATCTTTGAAATTGAATTAGTTAAGAGGAATAACCGTTCATACATATAAGTAGTAGAGAAGTGCAAACCCTAGACCATTCTATCAAGTGAATCAAAACACAGCTCAATTTACTTTTATTGTTTTATACTTTAATCAATCTTCTTCATTATTTAGCAATTTATAAATCTCTTTATTACTTGTTAAACATAATCTGATAAGCAATTAACCACTTTAGCTTCCTTGAGAGAACGACCTTGGGGCGATCACCTTTGCTACAGCTACCTCGTATACTTGCGAGTGACGCTTTGTGGTAGAGTTAATTTGAGCGCAACAAGTTTTTGGCGCATCTGCCGGGGAATCTAATTGGCGTAATTGTTTATAAAAAAAATAATAATAATAAAAACAAAATTTCTTTAGATTATTTTTCATTGTTTTCATTTTATTTTATTTGTCTTTTGCTTTTAATTGTTTCTTTTTCTAGATATTTTTGTTTATGCAAGGCAGGAGATCACTCGAAGGAGAGCTGCACCCATTCATTCCAGAAATTCAGAGAGTAAAAAGGAGCAGAGAGGAGTTTGAGCTCTACACCGGATTTGATACTTCGGAGGAAGACACTTCAGATTTTGAGTCAGAATCTACACCATCAGTTAAAATGGCTGAAGAAAGACAAAGAACCATGAGAGATTTTGCTAGACCTGTCATTGGGACTTCCACTTCTTGCATAAGACTGACAGATGCAGCAAGAAACTATGAATTGAAGAACATCCATTACAATATGCTGCCATCATTCTATGGAGTTCCAAATGAAGATCCTTTGAATTTTATTCGGGATTTCTACTCCACCCTCAACACTTTTCCTTTGGGAGGACTTACAGAAGATCAGTTGAGGATGCGATGTTTCCCTTATACTTTGAAGGACAGGGCAAAGAGCTGGCTCATGATGTTGCCTGAGAATTCACTGACAACTTGGGAGCAAGTTTACAATAAATTCATGGGCAAGTTCTATTCACACCAGAAGACAGCTGAGTTGAGAGGAAAGATTGCTACATTCTCTCAATTTGAAGGAGAGCCATTTCATGAGGCTTGGGACAGATTCAAGATGCTATTGATCCAGTGCCCGCATCATCACTACCCACTTCAACTACTTAATCAGTTTTTCTATGATGGTCTCACCCAGCAATTTCAGAACACTGTTGATAATGCAGCTGGGGGAGCCATGGGAGAAAAGACAGCTGATGAGACTTATGAGATTTTTGAGATGTTGGGAGCTAATTCTCAACAGAAGAATGTAAGGGGAAGAAGCAAGGGAGTGAATCAACTGGAAGCCAATACTGAAATGATTAGTCAAATAGCTGAGTTGACAAGGCAGGTTCAGATGCTAAACATGAAGAACAACATTTCTTCATCCACTCAAGAGGTGTGTGGAATCTGTGGGACATTTGGGCATGGAGCAAATATATGTCCCTCTGCATATGAGACTTTTGGGAATGAAGCTGAGCAAGTTAATGCTATGGGGGGATTTCAACCACGAGCTAGGAATGATCCTTACTCTAACACTTACAATCCTGGTTGGAGGAGTCACCCCAATTTTTCCTGGACAACAAATAATGCTCAACAGCCATTCCATTTACTCCAGAGACAGAACCAACAGCAGGGCCAATCCTCAAATCAAAATCAAGGACAGCCTAAAAGAGAGAGTTTGGAAGACAGTTTACAAGCTTTCATCAAAGTCAGTGCTCAAAACCAAGAGATGAACAACAAGAGACTGGATTCCTTGGAAGCATCCTTTAAGAAGGTGGAGACCCAAGTGGGGCAACTTGCACAACAGATGCAGATTCAACAAAAGGGGAAGTTCCCAAGTCAACCTGAGCAGGCACAAGCAGTAACTGTTCTTAGGAGTGGCAAGGTAATTAATAATAATGTTGAAAATAACTCTGTGAATGCAGGTGAGCAAGAAAAGAACAAGGAAGGAGAATTAGAGAACAAAGGTGCTGAAGAAGGATCAATGGAGAAGTCCCCTACACCAGATTTGCACAAGGCAAGTAATCCATACCGGCCACCTATACCATTTCCTAGCAGGTTGAAGGATGATAAAAAAGATAAGCAGTTTTCAGATATCTTCAATATGCTATCTAAGGTAAGTATCAACTTACCCTTACTTGAAGCAATTAAGAACATGCCGGCTTATGCTAAATTCTTCAAAGAACTGAATACCAAGAAAAAAAGGTATGAGCCAAACGAAAAGGTGATAGTTTCTGAGGTAGCTAGTGCTGTTTTGCAGCATAAACTGCCTCCTAAGCTAAAGGATCCTGGAAGTTTTATTATTCAAATTGCTATGGGGAATGGGAAATGTACTGATGGCATGTGTGATTTGGGGGCTAGTGTGAATTTAATGCCTTACTCTGTTTATCTTGATTTAGAACTAGGGGAACTTAAACCAACAAAAATGGTATTGCAATTAGCTGATAGATCTCTTAGATTCCCGAAAGGGGTCATAGAAGATGTGTTAGTTAAAGTTGGTGGTTTGATAGTACCTGTGGATTTCATTGTTCTTGACATGGAGGTAGGTAATTCTTCACCATCTGCACACACCATTTTGCTGGGTAGGCCTTTTATGGCGACTACTAATACTTTGATAGATGTTAAGAATGGAAAATTATCAATGACTGTTTTGGGACAAACTGTGGAATTTTCTATTTTTAACACTTCTCCTATTCCTACAACTGCCTTATATGAGGATTGTTCTTTCATTGATTGTATTGATGCAGTTGTTTCAGATGCTTTCTTGCAGACAGGTTCTGCTGATAAATTGGAGCTGGCTTTGACCTTGGATAGTGATTTGGAAATTTTTGATGCAGAAATAGCCAGTTGTCTTGAGACCTTAGAAAGTGCTGAAATAGAGGAGTTTAAGGATGATCCAGTTTGTGAGTTTTCCCCCATTGAAAAAGAAGAGGAGAACCCCTCACTAGAGTTAGAGCTGAAAGAGTTACCTAAGAATCTGAAATATGTGCTTTTAGGAGATCACAACACTTTACCTGTGATAATATCTAGTGAACTTAGTGAAGGGGAGGAGATGAGGTTAGTGAGTGAGCTTAAAAGATTGAAGAGAGCAATAGGATGGGGATTGAGTGACATCAAGGGTATTAGCCCTTCCATGTGCATGCATAGAATCACTTTAGAAGAGGGAGCTAAACCTGTGAGGGAAACCCAAAGGAGACTTAACCCAAATATGAGTGAAGTGGTTAAGAAGGAAGTGCTCAAATTGCTGGATGAAGGAGTAATTTATCCAATTGCCAATAGTGAGTGGGTGAGCCCAGTACATGTAGTTCCTAAGAAATCTGGAATCACTGTGGTGAAAAATGAGAAGAATGAGTTGGTTCCTACTAGGACTACTACTGGATGGAGAATGTGCATCGATTATAGGAAGTTGAATAATGCTACAAAGAAAGATCATTTCCCTCTTCCTTTTATTGATCAGATGTTAGATAAACTTTCTGGACACTCACATTATTGTTTTCTGGATGGCCTTTCAGGTTATTATCAGGTGCCAATAGCTCCAGAGGATCAGTCCAAGACAACCTTTACTTGCCCTTTTGGGACTTATGCATTTCGACGTATGCCCTTTGGCTTGTGCAATGCACCTGCAACTTTTCAGAGATGCATGATGTCTGTCTTCTCAGATATGATCGATGATTTTATTGAGGTATTTATGGATGATTTTTCTGTTTTTGGTAATTCTTTTGATAATTGCCTCAATAAACTTGTTCGTGTGCTTGAGAGATGCATTGAATGTAACCTCACTTTAAGTTGGGAAAAGAGTCATTTTATGGTTACTCAGGGCATTGTTTTAGGTCATGTGGTGTCAAGTAAAGGAATTGAGGTAGATAAGGCTAAAATTGAACTGATTGCTAAGTTACCCCCACCTACCTCAGTTAAGGGAATAAGAAGTTTTCTAGGGCATGCAGGATTTTACAGGAGGTTTATTAAAGATTTTTCCAAAATAAGCCAACCATTGTGCCATTTATTGGGGAAAGATGTTCCATTTGATTTTACAGCACAATGCATGCAAGCTTTTAATTCCCTTAAGGAAAAGTTGACTAGTGCACCTGTGATTGTAGCTCCTGTCTGGTCTTTACCTTTTGAAATCATGTGTGATGCTTCTAACCATGCAGTAGGAGCTGTTCTTGGGCAAAGAGTTGACAAATATTTGAGAGTAATTTATTATGCCAGTTTAACTCTGAATAGTGCACAAATGAACTACACCACAACTGAGAAAGAAATGTTAGCTGTTGTTTTTGCTTTAGACAAATTTAGAGCTTATTTAATTGGGTCAAAAATTATTGTGCATTCTGACCATGCAGCTCTTAAATATCTTTTAACAAAACAGCATGCTAAACCACGATTAATTAGATGGGTGTTGTTGTTGCAAGAGTTTGATTTCCAGATCAGGGATACTAAGGGTAGTGAGAATGTTGTTGCTGATCATTTATCCAGATTACCTTACTTTAATGAAAATCTTGCATCTGATAGCATTCATAAAAATTTAGAAGAATTTCCTGATGAGCATCTGTTTGTGGTAATTCATGCCCCTTGGTTTGCAGATATTGCTAACTATCTTGCTTGTGGCATTTTGAGATCTAACATGTCCTTTCAGGAAAAGAAAAGGTTTCTACACTTGAGTAAGTTTTATTTTTGGGATGAGCCTTATTTATTCCGGATATGCAAAGATGAGATAATTCGCAGGTGTGTAGCTGAGGAAGAACAACTGAGTGTTCTTCAATTTTGTCATGACTTTCACTGTGGGGGTCATTTTGGAGGAAGAAAGACTGCAGAAAAGGTGCTTCAAAGTGGTTTTTACTGGCCTACTTTATTTAAAGATGCTCAAGACTATTGTAAGAGCTGTGATCGTTGCCAAAGAGTAGGTAACATTGGGAGGAGAAATGAAATGCCCCTTCAGTCATTTATTGTTGTTGAACTGTTTGATGTGTGGGGAATAGACTTCATGGGTCCTTTCCCCAAATCCTTTGGTTATGAATACATTTTAGTTGCTGTAGATTATGTTTCAAAATGGGTGGAGGCAATCCCCACCCGTACTAATGATGCTAATATTGTTGTTAAATTTGTGAAGGAAAACATTCTTAGCAGGTTTGGCACACCAAGGGTGATAGTCAGTGATGGGGGAAGCCATTTTTGCAACAGGCTTTTTGAGAAGTTAATGCACAAATCTGGTGTGAAGCACAAGGTGGCAACCCCATACCATCCACAGACTTCTGGGCAAGTGGAAACATCAAACAAGCAGCTAAAAGGAATTTTGGAGAAAACAGTCAACACATCCAGGAAGGATTAGGCAAGCAGACTGCACGATGCACTATGGGCGTATCGGACTGCTTTCAAAACCCCTCTTGGTATGAGTCCATATCGATTGGTGTTTGGAAAAGCTTGTCACTTACCAGTAGAGTTGGAGCACAGAGCATATTGGGCAATCAAGACTCTAAATTTGGACTTGGACAAAGCAAAGAGAGAAAGATTTCTGCAAATTTCAGAGTTAGATGAGCTGAGGAATGAGGCTTATGAGAGCTCGAGAATTTACAAGGATCGCACTAAAGCACTTCATGACAGAATTATAGTGCGAAAGACATTGAGTCCAGGTATGAAGGTTTTACTTTTTAACTCACGACTCCATCTTTTTCCAGGTAAACTCAAGTCTCGATGGAGTGGTCCTTTCGAGATAACACAGGTATATCCTTCTGGTGCAATTGAATTACTTAACTCTAGAACAGGTGAGACTTTCAAAGTGAATGGACAAAGAGTTAAACCATACAATGAAGGACTTCAGGAATTAAGGGTCATTGACAGTACTTTGATTCATGATCCCTAAGCCTTGCATGATGTCCAGCTATATGACATTAAAGAAGCGCTAAATGGGAGGCAACCCATCGGTTTGCATTTATTTTTCGTAGTTGTAATTTTCAGTTTAGCGAGTTTTGATTTATGTTCGGTTTCAATAAATGGATTGTGCTTTAATCAGTTTTTCTTTACTTTGTGTTTCAGGGTGTTTATAAAAGAGGGTTTGCAAAAATCGTTTAAAAAAAATTGTAAAAAGTAAATAAAAAGGCAGTAGGTGACACGGCCAAAGGACTTGGCCGTGTCCCTGGGCCGTGTCACATACTGGACACGGCCAAAATTTTTCAAATATATATAAAAAAAAAAAAAAATTTTTGAACGATTTTGCCAATTTGCACAGAATGGGACACACCCATGGGACACGGCCGTGTCACATGGCCGTGTCCCCCATTTTGCTTCAGACACGGCCGTGTTAGCTTGACTTGGCCGTGTCTCTCCAATTTCACACACCAGACACGGCCAAGTTCCCATAAACACGGCCGTGTCCATCATTTTTTTTAACTTTAAAAGTCACGATTTTTGCACAGATTTCATTTTTAATCCCTAATCTCTTTTCTTCGTCCCTCTCTCGTTCTCTCTCTCTCTCGCTCTCTCTTATCGCCATAGCCATTGTTTTGATTGCAATTTTCCAATTCTTTCCTTACCGCATCAAATTTCTTCAACAAATCTTGACATATTCATTTAAAACTCCATCTTTACTCATATACTTGTGCTTTAATTCAGTTTTGGGTTGAATTTTCAGATTCCTAAGGATGCCAAGAACAAAGACTATTTCACACCACAAGGCGAAGAGGCCTAGCACCGGAGGAGCTTCTTCTTTTTCATCCGCTGTACCTTCGAAACGAGCAAGTCTTTTGGCTAGGGGTTTTTACCCAACAAGGTATGTAAATGATGAATCGCTTGATGCCTTGAAAATTAGGACTGATTTCTATAAATATGTGCAATACCTTGGGTGGGAGACTTTTGTCACCTTAAGACCGTTGCAGTTTGAGGAGCTTTCTTTGGAATTTTTGACATCCCTTAAGGTGGAAAGGGATGATAAGAAAATTTGCAGGAAATTGATGTTTAAGTTGTTGGGAAAACCATTTGTGCTTAATATTGATGAGTTAAATGCTATTTATGGTTTTCATCAGCATGGGGAACGGTCATTACCCAAAGAATTTAGGCAACAGTTTGCTTGGGGAGCCTTGGGCTCTGGTACCTATGTTGCCAAATCGGCTAAAGCATCTAGATTGAGAAAGCCTGCTATAAGATATTTGCATAGGTTTATGGCCTGCGGATTCTTTGCCCGGAAGGAAAGCCCGGGTGTGGTTGCGCTGAATGAATTATTTTTCCTTGATAGTGTTTTGAATGAGATGAATGTCAGTGCTGGCTATTGGTTAGCCGATATTTTTGATTCTGTGGCTAACGGAAGAAAGGGGGCAATTTGTGTTGGAGGGTTGGTTACCACACTAGCAGTAGCCCTGGTTGAGGATTTTGATCCGAGTGCTACTCGTATGACTAGGATATTGGGTAATGACTCTCTTGATTTAGCTACATTGGCAAAGATGAACATGGTGGTGTGTAGGAGGGGAACTTTTGTGATGCCTTCAGCTGAGCCTGAAGCACAGGGAGACAGGCAAAAGAGAGCCTGGGTTGAAGGGGAGTCCGACTCGGATTCTCTTGATTTAGATGAGGATGCTCCGGTCTCGGAACATCAAAACGTACTTTTGAGGATTGAGGCCCTGGAGGGCAAGGTAGATCGATTGGAGGGAAAGATAGATGGACTGACAGGCACGGTGAACCGAAACCATATTGAGATGTTGCAACAGATGGATCAGATTAACAGCAACCTTGCCAAAATTCTGAGTCTTCATCCCTCGGCTGCATCATCTTCTCGCCCGCCTTTTCCTTAGACTTTGTGTTCCTTGTTTTATTTTATTTTATTTAGTGTACTTTTGTTTTATTTTTCCTTTTTGTTTTTCCTGTTAAAACTTTTGTGTTTGGATATTTTATTGTATTTTTGTTATCAAACTTTTGTGTTTGTGATGGAAAGCTAGGATTTTGCCTCACCAAGTACGATGGAAGACAGGTTGTCCTTTAACTCTTTTTATTTATTATACTTGTTTTCCATTGAGGACAATGTCAATTTTAAGTGTGGGGTACTCTTTAAGCTTTCCTTTAATTCTTGTTGTGCTTATCGTGTTGTTTTGTTTATTGTGTTTGTTATGCATGGTATAATTGTTGAAAATTTATTGATCTTTGCTGTGATTCTAGCATTATAGTTGAGACTTTGGTATCAGCATAGTAATGTGCATTTGAATTCATTCGGGATTAATTTTCGCATTCTGCAATTCATGACATGTAAATCTTTGTGAAACCACCTGTGTGAGCTTTGAGCCTCATAAAATTTGATATTATTGTCAATTAATTTTCCTTTCTTAAGTGTGCACCTTCATGATGTTGCATCTCTAGAGTTTGCTTTTGCATACTTATTGAACTCACATTATGATTTATTCTCAAGTTTTTTAAAATGATGAAGGCAATTAGGTTAGCCCCTTTAGCTTAAAGAGACTTCCCTTTATATTGATTTCCTTAGTAAGCCAAGTTGAGCCATTGACCGTTTCTTGTTTGATTAACATAATTCTCAACTTAACATGTTCTTATTATCATCATACCTATGCATTAAGGAATGGAGTTGTATGATTAGACAATAGGGTAGTTTATTTCAAAGTATGGGGTAAGCAAGTAAAAAATTAATGGAATTGCTAATTGGGGGTTGAAATGCATACTTTGCAAATTATATTTGATTAAGAGTCATTATTCTTTTCCTCTACATTTTAAGCTAGATGTTCCATTAAATTCTTAATTTTGTATTTATATATATTTAAAAAAAAATAAAAAAAAATGAATGATAAAAGTAAAAAAAAAGAGTAAATAAAAGAAAAGTTATATATATATATATACAAAATTCATATATGTTCTAGCATTGGTTATCAAAAGAGGAATGTTGACTCATGTATTTATGCAAATATGTAAGATTATCAAGGGTTGGTGAGTATGCCGTTTGAGGGAGTTATGAGTTTCTTAGTAAGAGTAGTGTCTAATTTAGATACTCCATTTCTTTATGCTCCAGCTTAAATTCCTTTTCTCACACCTTTACCTTAGCCCCATTACATCCAAATGAAAGACCTTCGGATTATTTCTTGAGAAAATCAGTGAGGGAGATTGGATAATTAAGCAAGTTTATGGTAGCATGCAGTCATGAGTGGTTTGAGTGAATTAACCTATGAAATCGAGTGAAACACTTAGATGAGAGGTGAGATTTGTATGTCTGGATTAATGAATGAGTTAAGAAAATCCTTGATTGAAGTAAGATGCAATTATTTATGTCTGAGTCTTAAAGTATTTCACCTATGTACTGGAATTATAGTTAAGGTTGTTTGAGTTTTTAATTTATGCCATGTGAATTTGCTTGAGGACAAGCAAAGTTTTAAGTGTGGGGTAGTTGTTTTATTAGTTTTTGTTATAGTTTGTGTCTTGTTTATTGTGTTAATTATTGTTTTATTTAGGTCTTTTGTTAGTTTTTATTGATTTGTTTAGTGTTTTCTTTAATTATGTAATTTTAGTTTGTTTTAGTATTTAGGTCGTGTTTGATCTAATTTTAGGTAAGTTTTATGTTTTGATTATTGATGTTTATTTATGTCTTGTTTAAGTTTTTGTTTGTAAGTTGTGTGTCAGGTAGAACAGGCAAGGAAATGAATTGAAGATAAAAAGGGACAGTAGCTGACACGGGCATAGGACACGGCCAAGTCACTGGCCGTGTCCCATATCAAGTTAAAAGGAAGTTCAAGACACAGAAGCAAACACTGGCAAGGGACACGGCCGTGTCTTGTGGCCGTGTCCCTCCTAATTCATTCACACGGCCAAGTCAAGCTCCACTTGGCCGTGTCACTCAGCAAAGAAGAAAAGAAGACCGAAAGAAGCAGTAGAAGACACTGGCAAGGGACACGGCCGTGTCAACTGGCCGTGTCCCTCCAACAAGCTCAAACACGGCCAAGTCAAGCTTGACTTGGCCGTGTCACTCAACAAAGAACAGAAAGAAGAAAGGCAAGCAGAGGCAGACACTAGCAAAGGACACGGCCGTGTCCACTGGCCGTGTCCCTCTTAGAGACACTCACACGGCCAAGTCACTTCTGACTTGGCCGTGTCCCTCATGTATCAAACACGGAGCGGATTATTAACGCGTACGATTGATATAAAAGGAAAAGAAAGTGAGGGTTTGGGGGTTGGACGATTTAGAATAGATTTTGGAGCCGTCAGAGATTAGAGCTAGGGTTTTAACTTTGTTTTCTTTGATTTTAATTTCATTTTGGATTAAACTAGATTAGATTAAATTGTTCTAGCCATCAAGACATCCTTCTTGCAAGATTGAACAAGAGATTCTTCAAAAGCTTCAAGGAGTTTGTAACTTGGTTTTGTTCTTGAACTTATTCTCTTTATTTTTATTAAATGGATATTATCATGTCTATTTTGATTTCTTTGAACATTAATAAGATGAATATGTTTAATTGCATTATGAACTAATTTGATCTAGTCTAGGGTTTGTATGGATCTGCTATGATTGTATGAATTGGTTTTTCTCTTAGCTAATAATTTCTTTAGCCTTGATTGAATGAAACATTGTTAATATATAATTGATTGATCACCAATTATGTGTTTTAAGGTATTAGATGATGGATCGAGAGATGAAGTTTAATACTTGAACAATTCAATTAGGGACTTAGGTGAATTAGAGATATAACCTATTAAAAAGATTATTTCACTTGTAACAAGATTAGTTGAAAGAGGTTTGAATGCGAAAGCTTATTTCCTTGACTTGATTAGTTGAGTTGTTTGAGATTTAATCTTTGAAATTGAATTAGTTAAGAGGAATAACCGTTCATACATATAAGTAGTAGAGAAGTGCAAACCCTAGACCATTCTATCAAGTGAATCAAAACACAGCTCAATTTACTTTTATTGTTTTATACTTTAATCAATCTTCTTCATTATTTAGCAATTTATAAATCTCTTTATTACTTGTTAAACATAATCTGATAAGCAATTAACCACTTTAGCTTCCTTGAGAGAACGACCTTGGGGCGATCACCTTTGCTACAGCTACCTCGTATACTTGCGAGTGACGCTTTGTGGTAGAGTTAATTTGAGCGCAACAGCTAGATACAATGGTACAAGAAATCCTCACTTATATGTTAAGAAATATATCACAGTCATGCAATTTGCTAGAGCTACTAAGGCTCAAACTCTAAGGTATTTCATGCTCTTATTGGATCCTGTTGTGCAGAATTTGTTCAATACCTTGCAGAAAAGTACCCAAAAAGATTGGGATATGCTGTATAAAGCTTTCATTCAGTAGTATGGGTACAATGTTGACCTGGAATTTATCTTGATGGAGCTGGAGACTATCAGGCAAAAACAAAATGAAAGTTTTGTTAATTACGTAAAGAGATGGAGAAATAAGACCGCACTTCTCAAAAGGAGGCCTGATGAGTCAGACCAGATCAAGATGATAGTCAAAGGTGTCTTGCTCAATCTCCATGAAAGGCTATCTCACACCCTTATAAGGGATTTCAAAGATCTTCTTCAAGCTGGATTGATAATAAAAGAGTGGGAAAGAGAGAAAAATTGTTTCTCTGCAAAACAAAATTATTAGTTTGACAATCAAAGTACACATAAGGAAGTCAATGTTAATGCAACCGATCATGGAAGTAGAAGACAATTTTTAAAGTTGGGGAAACCTCTATCTTGGGTTTTCAATAAACTACAAAAGAAGGAGTTATTACAACTATTGCCTCCTCGATTTCTACACGATCCTCTGCCATCAAACTATGATGCTGAGGCCTTTTCTCAATTTCATTAAATGCAAGGGCATGAGACAGATAAATATGCTCAATTAAGACATGAAATTCAAGATCTTATTGACAATGGTAAGCTACCTGAGCCGAATAAGCCCAATACCAAAAGTAATCCTTTGCCTAAATTTGGAAGAGTACCTCAACCAACAACCTTCATGGTAGGAAGAGGATTAGAGGAAGGTTTTGTCTTATCCTCTTTTTAAGATGAGAGTATTCAAGATGTGAAGAGAGAAGAAGCTCAACTCAACAAGCTTCTCTTAGCTTAAATGTTGCTCTTCTATTTTGCTTTCTTTAATATTTAATTAGAATAATTATATTTTTCAAATGAAGATTGCTTGAATAAATTACTTTCATCAAAATTTTTCATGGTCTTTGTTCATTTTGGTGCTCAACCAATGATGAATCTCACTTGATATTTATAAATTAGCATATCTATACATCATGATTTGAATGACTTTACTAGGTGAGGGAATTGTTCTATACCATTGAGTTGTGTATATTTACTTAGAGAGGGCTCCTGCATAATGACCTTTATCTAGGTCCTAGTCAATCTTAGAACATGCTTTGACAAACTTTTGAGGCAAAATTGAACTCTACTTATTTAAGGGAGAGATGTGTTGTCCCAAGATAGCAACCAAGAGGGGGGGGGGTGAATTTTTTGGTCTTAAAAAATGATTATCAATTCAAAAATTCAAAGATTAAAAAGCAGATATGGAGAGTGTAGAAGAAGATTAAGTAGAAGATTAAACACAAGATTTATAGTGGTTCGGATTTACGTTAATCCTATATCCACTTCCTTAACAACTTGTTAAAGTTTCACTAGATTTGAGTTTTTACAAGCTTAACTCTAACTTGGTGTTTTCTCTAGCTCACACCAAACTACTCACAATGGTTTGAGATCGCTTCCTCACAATCCTTACAAGAGTTTTCCCAAGCTCACTCTTACAACCTAAGTGTTTCCAAGCTCACACTCAAACTTAAGATGGTGTTTAATGCTCACACCTAACACTCAATTAATACAAAGGTTGATTTTGATGCAAAAAGAAAGAAATATGTTCAAGGAGGCTATTACAATTGAAAAAACTTCAAAAACTTCTTAATGTTGAAGTTACACAAGGTATTTATAGCCTTCAAGCCAAGAATTAGTCGTTTGAAGTTGGGACCAACATGTTTGATTCTTGTCTTCCATTAACTTCTCTGCTAGAGCAATTTCCTGGTTGAAATCTTCATGGTCTGGTGAAAGTAGTATGGTCCGGTTGGAATAATGCATGGTCCGATCGGAGTAATTGAATTTATGATTAATGCTCTACCAACGGCTCGTCTACATGGCTTCCACTTATTGAGTGGAGATATAACGACTTCTGACTCAAGTAATATTTAAATAGTAAGGTCGGGCTTGCATCCGGTTTGGTCGGACTTTACTTTGTCCATCCAATTCTTAGGCGTACCTTCAACCTGGAAACCTATTGGATGTTTTGAGGAAAATTTTCTTGGAAAGTCTGGTCGAAATTCTCTTGAGTCCAGTCAGACTTTTGTCATACTCGAAGAAAATGAGAGTATTTCTGACAGTGAATCCTTCTGTGTGATTTACCTCTTTTGGTCATCCATAGTTCGGTTGGTATGACACATAGTATGGTTGGACTTTTGCGGTATGATGAGATTTTGGGAGTACTCTCCACTGTGAAACCTTCTATGTCTTTTTGGCTCATTTCGTCATCAAGGGTCTGGTCAATCTTCTATATGGTCCGATCAAACTTTTTTATATTTCTTCAATAGATAACTTCCTGCAAAATGAAACTGTAGACCCTTAATTTTGACCCCAATTTGGTATGGTCCTGATTAAAGGATGCCAAAATAAATTTGATCTGACTTTAAAAGATTTAAACCTAGTTTATAATTTTTAAATAAGTCTATTCGAATTAAAGAGGCATAAATTAAATTCTAAAACCCTAAAATAAAGTTGGATTGGCCCAAATTAAAACTTTTCGATCGATAAGTTAAAAAAATATAAGAATAATTTGAGTCAGGCGACCAAGGCGACATGAGCATTCCTCATGTTGATCTGGCAGCCCAGATCGACATGGGGTTGGACTCATGTAGACCTGGGCTACCAGGTTGACATGAGTGAGACTCATGTCGACTTAGACAACTAGGTCAACATGTCCTTAACTCATGTCGATTTGGTTGCCCAGGTCGACATGGTTTAAATTGTTTTTTTTAGATTTTTTTTATCGGAGTTTCCTAAGGAGCTTAGAATTCATCTGAAAGATGAATTAGTAGAGTTAGGTTTAGGGTTTTTTGATTGGTTTTGCCTATAAATAAGAAGTCCTAATACTTTAATAGGGGGAATATTTAGCAACATTGGGACGGCAACAAACAGAGAAGAACAACAACAGTTTTTTTTTAGAACGAAGGAAACAACAAGCAGAAATATCAAGAGAACCAAAGAAGAAGGTAAAGTCCTTACTATCTTCACATTGTTCACCCAGAAATCAATTTTTTTGGTGGAATCGACAACAGAGGTTTGATTTTGAATCATAAATTATTAATGTTTACATTAGCTGCATTTTCTTTAATTAATAAGAACATGCAGTAACTTGATCTTTGTTTTAATAACTTTAATTGTTTGCTTTAGTTAATATATTAATCAGTTGGTGTTTGTAACTCTACTTGCATGTTTTATAAAAACTTAAAACCATCCAGTAGCTGTTGAGGGTTTGAATCAATTGTCAGAATCTAGTTTGTTTACTAAAACCTCAAGAACCATAAGTTATTTTATTGAAACTCAAAACCCTAAAACTATTTTTATCCAAAAGCATAAACCATTTCATTATTAAACTTCAAAATTTTGATTATTCTTCCAAAACTTTAATTTATTTCTCCAAATCCAAAATTATTTTTCAAAGGCAGTAAATTAAAATCCTAAACCTTTTTTTTTCAATAATCCAAGAATATCAAAACCCTAATCCCATAAATCTTTCTCTCTTAAACTCTAAATTCCTTAAACCCTAAGACCCTAATTCCAAAACCCTAGTCTTAAAAACCCTAATTCCAAAACTCTAGTTTCAAAAATCCTAATTACAAAACTCTAGTTTCCAAAACCCTAAGTTCCAAATCCTAAATTTCAAAACCCTAATTTCTTAAAACCTTAATTTAAGATGTGAACCCTAAACTTAAACTTTTTATTAATTTATTTATTTTTGGATTTGATTATGTAGTTTATTATATGTTTTAATGGTTAGTTTATTTAATTTGTAATGAATGAATGAATGAATGGACATTTTCTTTATTATTATTGATTTATTTTGGTAATAATGTAAGAGGTATGTTTCCACTTTTGGGTACCTAATTATTTAAACCTTATGTAATTTAATTTATTTTATATCTTTGCGATTAATATAAAGGGCACGTTTCCACCTTTTGGTGGGTGTCCTATTTAGTTTTAGATATGGACAATGTAAGGATATGTTTCCATCCTCGGATGGGTGTCCATTTATTTGCTTTGTTTGGACATTATTTTGATTTTAATATAATGATGCTTTATTTTAATTGTTGTATGTAGTATGGATAATATCATTATATTTAAGAATTTTATAATATTAAGACCTGAAAAGGAGGCCAGTTCCAATGAACCGGGCATTGTGGGGGTGCTGGACCATTTCCCACCTTCCCCACACGCACCCAACTTTCCAAACCCATTAGGGGGTTGGGGATTCCTTAGGAATCGAGTCATCCACCCCTTTCTTTTTCCTGGTCAGTCCAGGTGGCGACTCCATTTTCTCCGGGCTTAGGCTCGTGTTCTTTAAGGCCCTGAGCCTAAACAGTGCCGAAGTCACAAGAACCATTCCACTGGGAGTGGGGGCAAAAATCCCCGCTCACAGTGGCGACTCCACTGGGGATAAGAGAAGTTGAATTCCGTTGGTCTTTATATTATTCTATTCTTTCTTATCATGATATTATTCATTGTACCATATTAGATTGCATCGTGTGCGTGAGTTAGGATGCCCGTGTTACCTGTGTTGTGTTATGTAAGGGATACCATACTTTCACTCAAGGTATGGAGATCGAGCATGGCGTAACCACTCATAGCCTTGTACCTTTTGGTATACACTTGCTATGGGAACCTAAGCCTTTCAACTCAAAGACTAAAACTCATGTAATTGGCCTAGTTACTTAGGTTTTTACCCCAAATACATGTTGTTTGACTATGGTTAATTTATCTTGGTTTAAACCATGACTTATTTGGTTTGTTCTTTTTTTAATATGACCTAAGTACATTGTAAGCTAAAATTAAATTTTTTCTTTAAAGTCCAAAAGACCAAAGCAATTTTAAAAATTTTTCAAGATGGTCTTTGGTTATAAAAATTTTCAAAAATTCTTTTCTTATGACCTAAATACAAAGCCCAAAATTTATTTTTTCTAAAATCTTTTTACAATGGGCTTAGAAACAAATTTATTTTCATCCAACCTTTTCTTACAAAGAGCTTGCAAATTATTTAGGTCAATTACAAAATATCAAAAATCAATTGTGAGCCTAGTTTATACTAAGAATAATTAATCATGGGTTTATTTTTGGCATGAATCATTAGTTACTTTTTCAAGTGAGAAATCTATTTATAATAAACCTCTTAATTTAGTTTTAATCTAATGTAGCATAAAAGTGACTTTAGTTGGTTGAATGGATTAAAACCTAATCAATGAAAATTATCATGAACTAATTTTCATTTTTGAAAATAGAACTATTGGTTGAAATGTCTGAGGGAAATATTCGAAAACAAGATACCCCATGTTGGTACTTTGTTAACTATATACCTAGGAAAAGAGACTCGCCATCCATGTGTGGAAGTTACAAGGTTGGAAGGGACGCTCCACTTATCTTTGTCTATTATTTGTGCATACATGCATATATGCATCACATGGCATATCATTAATCCTTTCTGGATCACAGACCTAGAGTATGATAATTCAAGAGCATACAACGACACCACCTACAACATTAATTTTTTATTCAAGTGCTTCATTGGAAGGATGGATGCAAACCAGCTAAGGAACATAGTCGACAAAGTTGTCAAAGCTAGGATGGCCGAGCTACGAGATCAATTGGTTGAAATTATAAAGACCCAGTTAATTGAAATTATGGAGCTAATCAACAATGCTACCGAGGCATCTCCCATTAACATAAGAAAGAAGGGAAAGGCAGCATCAACGGGGAACGTGTTCACTAATAGAGATCAAATGAAAAATGAGGGATCAATCCCTATTCTACGAGACCAGCCGAACCATGAGCTATCTAAATGGAGCAATAAGGGTGGTTACCACCCTAGTGGGTAAGGTCGAAGGGAAAGAGAGAAGAACCATTTTTCTGCAAAATGGAATTATCAGCCTAGCAATCAAAATACACAAAAGGAAGCTGATGTTAATGCCACTGGTCAAGGAGGAATGAGGCAGTTTTCAGAATTGGGGAAGCCGCTATCTTGGATTCTCAATAAGCTACAAAAGAAGGGATTGTTGCAACCCTTGACTCCTTGTCCTTTGCCTAATCCTCTTCCACCTCACTTTGATATGAAGGCATTTTGCCAATTCCATTAAAGGCTTGGACACGAAATGGACAACTGTATGAAGTTGAGGCATGAGATCCAAAATTTAATTGATAGTGAAAAGCTGCCTGAGCCTGATAAGCCCAATACTAAGAATAATCCTCTGCCTAAATTTGGAAGGGCGCCACCGCTTACAACCTTCATGAAGAGTTTTATCTTGTCATCCTGTGATGATATGGATAGAGAAGCTGCTAAAGATGATGTGCTTGGACTAACTGTGGATAGTGAAGCAATGATCCTTGATGATGAAAAAATCCTTGCCCTTAATATGTCTAAATAAATGAAAAAAAATTTTCCGACTCAACGATTCTCCCTTAGTTTGAAGTATTGCTCTTTTTATTTTATTTCGCTTTCTTTAGTAATTATTTGGAACAATTATTTTTTCAAATTATGTTTGTTTAAATAAACTATTTTCATCAAATTTTTCATGGTCTTTGTCCATTTTGGTGCTCAACCAATGAGGAATTTAACTTGATATTTATAAATTAGCGTATCTATGCATCATGATTCAAATGACTTTACTAGGTGAGGGAAATGCTCTATAGCATTGAGTTGTGTATGCTTACTTAGAGAGGGCTTGTAATATCCCAAAGTGTGCCCTAGAAGTTTTGATATAATTGTTGTTTTATTTGGATTAAATGTATATGATTTATTGGAAAGAGAAAAGGAGTGAAGAGAATGTATATGTTGTATATATGGACATATATACAACATATACATAAGTCAAAAGGGGATGGTCAAAGAAGATATTTTGTTATTTATATTTTTAATTAAGTAATTAAAGGAATTAAATGAGTGGAAGAGATAAATTGGAATATTATATTATTATATATGCTTGGTGGAGATTTAATTGAAGAATTAATATTTGACTTTATTTCTTTTACTCTTCATTTTCTTTTTTTCCAATTGCTTGGCTGGGCATCTCAAAGACAAGAGAGCAAGAGAGGGTTTTTGAATTCTAAGAGCAAATTGAGGGAAGAATCAAGTTATTGAGTTGGAAAATTGTGAAGTGTCTTCAACTTTGGTAAGTTCTCTCTTGATTTCTCTTCTTTTATTTGAAGTTGTGAATGAGTTGATTGTTGATTTGTGATAGTGTGAATAGGTTTGATTGTGGTGTGTTTGTATGTGTTGGAATTGAGTTAAAGATAAGAAGTTAAGTTGGTGTTTCTGTTGGAAGAGTCAAGTTGTGTTGGTATTAGGGTTTTGAATTGGTGATGTTTGTTGTAGATGTTGACTTTGGTTAATTATTTTTGGCTTATTTTTATGATAATTGTGTTTGATTGAGTTAGAAGCATAAAATTCTTGGATTTGGTTCGAAACAGAGGCATTTTGGATGCCACGCCCGTGGCCCTTGGTTGCCACGACCGTGGCCATTGGAAGCCATGGCCGTGGGGTTTTGAGCAAGGGAGGCAGAACCATTTCTTAACCCACGCCCGTGGGGGTTGGAAGGCCATGACCGTGGGGTCTAAGAGAGAGATGTTGAGTTGTAATTTGTGATCTATGGGTCTAATATGATGTTAATAAGTGATTAATTGCATTGGAATTCATGTGAATTGGTATTAAGTGTGTATGATTCATTTTTGGATTAGGTTGTGAAGAGGTTGGTTTGCCCTAACTTGAGTGTTAAGAATTCTTGGAAGAGGAAAGTTGTAGATTGGTTTGAGTTGTTCCTAAGGTAAGTACAAACTACATTATTGCATACATTCATATGATGTTGAGACTTGACACACATTTGATTGTAAATGTGTTAAGAAATCTAATGTATTGTTGATGTATATTAATAATGTTATGTTTGGTATAATGTGAATGTTGTGATGAGCATGTAAAATGTGTGTTAATGCCATTGGTTATATACATTTGAATGATGAATTGATTAATGTGATTTGAGATATAATGAGATGTAAAACCAATGTGGTTGGTTATAATGATGTAAATGAGATGGTTGAAGCATATTTGCCTATATGATGATGAAATGAAATATGGAATATGAAATGTGAAAGATATGATGATATGATGAATTGCCTTAATGTGAGTTGAGATGATATGAGATATGAGGCCATAGTTGTTGGCTATGATAATGCAAATGAAATATAATTGGGGCATGGTTGCATATCTAATTATGAGAAATGAAATGAAAAGAGATTGATAAAGAGATAATTGTGTGCCTAATATGTTAATTCAATTTTCAGAGTTGTGGGTTTGGCGGCATGCCTATGAATAACTGGATAGGTGAAATGACCGGGTCGTAAGCCGATTCCAGTTGAAAAATGTGAAATGATAAATGTGAAATGTGATGTTTTTGGGGTGAAAAGACTGGGTCATAAGCCTCAAAAACAGTAACAGTCTTGCCGGGTTGAGGATTTTCTTGGTTCTAACCGGGTTGAGGTCCAAGAGACTGGGTCTGTTACACTATCCATGGATAGATATATATATATATATTGCCTACGGGCTTGATGATTATGATTATGGACCAAAGCAGTAACTCTGAACTTTGAATAACATATTAGATTATTTTTGGGCCCATGCTTGTGTGTGTTTAATTGTGATTCTTGAAAGGTGAAACAAATAAATATTGTGATACATGTTTGTCTTTGCTTGAATATGAACTATGGAGCGAGATATAATGTTATGAGATGATTATAATACATAAGCAACTTATTGGAAATGAATGTGGAACTTGTGAATATTAATTCATCAATATTGTGATAAGTTATTGAAAAATGTAAGGTTTGAAATATAGTATTCTTTTGAATTGGTTTTGAATCTTGATTGTGTGACATTAGCATGGCATTGAAGCATAATAGTATTGTAGTTTGTACCACTAAGTCGTTGGCTTAGCGCGAGTGTAATTCATCGTGCAGGTGACAGGGAAGAACCGGAGAGTTCCTTTAGGCCGAGTAGAGTCTAGATTTTGAGGTGTTGATAGTGGAGCTTAAAGATCAAAGACATACTGCCAAACATGTATATATATTTTATGTTTTATAAAACTTGAGTTTTGATGTATATGTATTTGTAATTATTTGTTATATTTTCCGCTGCATTTTGAATAAACATTTTATCTATTGTGTTTTATAAATTCCCTTTGAGTTTTAAATTTATTCATATTATTGTAAATGGATTATTTGTATGTTTTATAAACCGTGGCATGCCTATATTCAGTATATGTATATTACGATCGTATTAGCATGCTGTGTACGTATACGGGGTATAGGGGTGTTACAATTGTTTTGGTATCAGAGCCTAGGTTTGAGATTTTCAACCTAGGTCAATTGTAAGAAAAATGAAATTTTGAGTTTTAAAATATTATTTTTAAATAAGATACATGTTTTGGTATGGCAGTCTCTGATCTTTAATGAGGAATATTCTGCTGTGTTTGCAAATATAGGTAGTAATGGCGTCCCATTTATGTCAGTCTGTTGAAGGAAGTGCTGAGAGTGTAGCTCCTGAAGAGAGTAGAGATGGAGCTAGAGTTGATAGAGTTAGTGAGGCACCTGTTTCTGTGCCAGAGAGATCAGCTGTAGAGGAGGTTCCGCTGGGTTGGTTAAGGCATATGGTAGAACTATTTAGACAAGCTCCAGTGCAGCCACAACCACCACCACAGCCTCAGGTACCGGTGAGACATTATGATAAGTTGAGGAAGTATAGGGCTGAGGATTTCTTCGGCACTACCGATCCTGCAGTGGCTGAGTAGTGGTTGGATAAAGTGCAGAGGATATTCATTCAGTTGCAAGCTACTCCAGATGAGAAATTTGACTATGCCAGATCCCTCCTTCAGAAAGATGCCTATGACTGGTGGAAGACGGTTCCCCATGCTATGGATGATCCACCTACATTATCCTATGGTGATTTTCTGAGGGAGTTCGAGCAAAAATATACTCCAAGGGAGTATAAAGATATTAAGAAGATGGAATTTTTGAATTTGATGCAAGACAACCGGACGGTAACAGAGTATGAGATTGAGTATATCCGGTTGAGTCGCTATGTCGGGGGAATTATCTCTGATGAAATAGACCGGTGCAGAAGATTTGAGGAGGGATTGAGGCCCTCTATTATGTGCATTGTTTCCCGGTACCAGGATTTCTCTCAGCTTGTTGCAGCAGCTAGAAGTGTTGAGAGAGCACAAGGCATTGTTGCAGCTGCTACTGAGGAGGAGACTAGAGTGAGAAGATCCCAGTTTGAGGCAGGATCTTCATCTATGAAGAGGGGTCGAGGAAGTTTTATTCCGAGAATCAGTAGGAGCCAGAGACAGTCAGGCAGATCAGTTCAGTATTAGAGGCAGAGGCCGAGACCGACAGTTTCTGTAGCTAGTGCTCCGACTCCTGTGGTTCAGAGGTCTACTCCACCTGTATGTGAGCATTGTGGTAAGACCCATGGGGGTGTTTGTTGGAAGATGAGGGGATCAGCTGGGTGTTTTAGATGTGGGTCACCAGCTCATTTGTTAGAGATTGTCCTGAGATGCAGGAGTATAGGCAGGCTGATACTGCAGCATCTCGACCTAGTGTCAGCAGAGGTGGTCTAGGGGGCAGAGGTTTCAGTAGAGGTGGTAGACCTGGGTTTAGTCAGAGAGGGGGATCTTCATCCAGAGGCAGTAGGCCATATGGGGCCGGGTCTTCTCAGAGAGTATATGTGATGCAGAGGCAGCCGGATGCTTCAGCAGTTATAGCGGGTACATTTTCTTTATTTGGCATTTCAGTACTTGCTTTGATTGATCCAGGATCTACTCATTCATATATAAGTGCATCTATCTTGCCTGTGTCTGAATTGCATTCTAAGTCCTTAGGATTTGATGTCTTAGTGACAAATCCTTTAGGACATAGTGTTATGGTGAGTAAGGTGCATCGTGATAGTGCTGTTGTGGTGCAAGGTGAGGAGTTTCTTGGTGATCTGATTGAAATGCCTTTTAAGGAGTATGATTTAATCTTAGGCATGGATTGGTTGTCTAAGCATGGAGCTGTGGTAGATTGTCAAAAGAAGTGTGTCACCTTGAGAACCAGTGATGGTAGGAGTGTGATAGTATCTAGTGAGCAGAGACAACTTGCATCTTTGTTGGTATCAGCTGTAACAGCTAGAAGGTTGATTAGAAAAGGGTGTGATGCTTATCTTGCTCATGTTGTGGATACTAGAGTAGTGGGTTCTCAACTTGATAGTATAACCATAGTTGCAGATTTTTCGGATGTGTTTCCTAAGGAGTTGCCAAGGTTACCCCCTGAGAGAGAGGTTGAGTTTGGTATTGATTTGTTGCCTGGTACTACTCCCATCTCTATCACTCCTTATCGAATGGCACCAGCTGAATTGAGAGAGTTGAAGGTGCAGTTGCAGGAGTTGTTGGATAAAGGGTTTATTCGCCCTAGTGTTTCCCCGTGGGGAGCTCCTGTTTTGTTTGTGAAGAAGAAAGATGATACTTTGAGGTTATGCATCGATTATAGGCAATTGAACAAAGTAACTATCAAGAATAAATTTCCTTTGCCTAGGATTGATGATCTTTTTGATCAATTGAAGGGAGCAGCAGTGTTTTCCAAGATTGATTTGAGATCAGGGTACCATCAGTTGAGGGTTAGAACTGAAGATGTTCCTAAGACAGCTTTCCGCACAAGATATGGGCATTATGAGTTTTTGGTAATGCCTTTTGGATTGACGAATGCACCTGCAGCTTTCATGGATTTGATGAATAGGGTGTTTAGGCCCTATCTGGATCAGTTTGTGGTAGTTTCATCGATGATATTCTGGTGTATTCGCGTAATGAAGAAGAACATGACAAGCATTTGCGGATTGTGTTACAGATTTTGAAAGAGAAGCAGTTGTATGCTAAGCTGTCAAAGTGTGAGTTCTGGCTTGACCAAGTTACTTTTCTGGGTCATGTAGTTTCAGTAGATGGCATTAGAGTTGATCCAAGCAAAGTTGAAGCTATTTTGAATTGGAGTCCACCAAAGTCTGTAACTGAAGTTAGAAGTTTTCTGGGCTTGGCAGGCTATTATCGAAGGTTTGTGAAAGGTTTTTCTTTGATAGCTACTCCACTCACCAGATTACTTCGGAAGGGAGTTAGATTTGTGTGGACGGACCAGTGTCAAGCTAGTTTTGAGCAGTTGAAAGAAATGTTGACTCAAGCGCCTGTTCTTACTTTACCCGTGGAAGATAAACCATATGTGATTTACAGTGATGCTTCACATAATGGTTTAGGATGTGTTTTGATGCAAGAGGGTAAAGTGGTAGCTTATGCTTCTCGGCAGTTGAAGCCGCATGAGCTCAATTATCCGACACATGATTTGGAGTTGGCAGCTATAGTGTTTGCTTTGAAGATTTGGCGACACTACTTGTATGGAGAGAAGTGTTTTATCTATACGGATCATAAAAGTTTGAAATATTTGGGTGTTCAGAGGGAGCTAAATCTTCGACAAAGGCGATGGTTAGAGTTGATTAAAGACTACGACTGTTTGATTGATTATCATCCTGGTAAGGCCAATGTTGTTGCTGATGCCTTGAGTCGAAAGTTTTTAGCAGGTATGACTGTGTATTCGCTCTCGTTGCTTGTTGAGTTGAGAGCATTGCATGCTAGTTTTGAATCATGTGATGATGGTGCATTGTTGGCTCAGTTGCAATTGAGACCAGTATTATTGGATCAGATTAAAGAGGCTCAATTGGCTGATGAGAAAATTCAGAAGATTGTATCAGATTGCCAAAATGGGGAGAGCCGAGATTTCCATGTGAAAGGTGATGGTAGCCTTTGGTTCAAGGATAGGTTGTGTGTTCCTGATGATGCTATTTTGAGAAAGGTTATTTTAGAGGAAGCACACCAATCGGTTTTTGCTATGCATCCGGGAAGTACAAAGATGTACCATGATTTGAAACAGCACTATTGGTGGACTGGTATGAAGAGAGACATAGCGGAATTTGTATCCCAATGTCTCACTTGTCAAAGGGTAAAAGCTGAACATCAAGTTCCAATAGGGTTGCTTCAACCTTTAACAGTACCTGAATGGAAATGGGAGAGAGTAACAATGGATTTTGTATCTAGTTTGCCATTGACTCAGAAGAAGCATGATGCTATTTGGGTGATTGTTGATCGGTTGACGAAGACAGCTCATTTTCTTCCAGTTAGAATGGACTATTCTCTTGAGAGGTTGGCTGAGCTGTATATCAGTGAGATAGTGAAGTTGCATGGAGTCCCAATTTCTTTGGTGTCTGATAGAGATCCTAGGTTTACTTCGAGGTTTTGGAAAAGTTTGCATGGTGCTTTGGGTTCTCGATTGCACTTTAGCACTGCTTTTCATCCGCAGACAGATGGGCAGTCAGAGAGAGTGATACAAATTATTGAGGATATGTTGAGAAGCTGTGTTATCTATTTCTCTGGAAGTTGGGATAGATTTTTGCCACTTGTGGAATTTGCTTATAACAACAGTCATCAATCCAGTATTGGTATGGCACCATTTGAGGCATTGTATGGAAGAAGATGTAGAACGCCTTTATGTTGGAATGAAATTGGAGAGGGCAAGTTAATTGGTCCTGATTTGGTTAAAGAGACTGAAGAGAAAGTGAAGATAATACGGGATCGGTTAAAAGCAGCTTCAGACCGACAAAAATCTTATTCAGATTTGAAAAGGAGAGACATAGAATTTGATGTTGGAGATAAAGTATTTTTGAAAGTGTCTCCTTGGAAGAAGATTTTGAGATTTGGTCGGAGAGGGAAACTGAGTCCTCGTTTCATTGGACCATATGAAGTTTTAGAAAGAGTTGGGCCAGTTGCTTATCGTCTTGCTTTGCCGCCTGAGTTGGATAGAATCCATAATGTATTCCATGTTTCTATGTTGCGGAGGTACATATCAGATCCATCTCATATCTTACCAGTTGAATCTATTGAGGTGAGTTCGAATCTGACATTTGAAGAAGAACCAATTGCTATTTTGGAACATGAAATGAAAGAGTTGAGAAATAAGAAAGTGCCACTGGTGAAGGTTCTGTGGAAGAATCATGGTAGAGAAGAGGCAACTTGGGAGGGTGAGCAAGCAATGCGAGATCAATATCCTCAATTGTTTCAGATTTGATATCAGGTAATTTCGAGGATGAAAATTCTTTATAGAGGGGGAGAATTGTAATATCCCAAAGTGTGCCCTAGAAGTTTTGATATAATTGTTGTTTTATTTGGATTAAATGTATATGATTTATTGGAAAGAGAAAAGGAGTGAAGAGAATGTATATGTTGTATATATGGACATATATACAACATATATATAAGTCAAAAGGGGATGGTCAAAGAAGATATTTTGTTATTTATATTTTTAATTAAGTAATTAAAGGAATTAAATGAGTGGAAGAGAGAAATTGGAATATTATATTATTATATATGCTTGGTGGAGATTTAATTGAAGAATCAATATTTGACTTTATTTCTTTTACTCTTCATTTTCTTTTTTTCCAATTGCTTGGCCGGGCATCTCAAAGACAAGAGAGCAAGAGAGGGTTTTTGAATTCTAAGAGCAAATTGAGGGAAGAATCAAGTTATTGAGTTGGAAAATTGTGAAGTGTCTTCAACTTTGGTAAGTTCTCTCTTGATTTCTCTTCTTTTATTTGAAGTTGTGAATGAGTTGATTGTTGATTTGTGATAGTGTGAATAGGTTTGATTGTGGTGTGTTTGTATGTGTTGGAATTGAGTTAAAGATAAGAAGTTAAGTTGGTGTTTGTGTTGGAAGAGTCAAGTTGTGTTGGTATTAGGGTTTTTAATTGGTGATGTTTGTTGTAGATGTTGACTTTGGTTAATTATTTTTGGCTTATTTTTATGATAATTGTGTTTGATGGAGTTAGAAGCATAAAATTCTTGGATTTGGTTCGAAACAGAGGCATTTTGGATGCCACGCCCGTGGCCCTTGGTTGCCACGACCATGGCCATTGGAAGCCATGGCCGTGGGGTTTTGAGCAAGGGAGGCAGAACCATTTCTTAACCCACGCCCGTAGGGGTTGGGAGGCCACGACCGTGGGGTCTAAGAGAGAGATGTTGAGTTGTAATTTGTGATCTATGGGTCTAATATGATGTTAATAAGTGATTAATTACATTGGAATTCATGTGAATTGGTATTAAGTGTGTATGATTCATTTTTGGATTAGGTTGTGAAGAGTTTGGTTTGCCCTAACTTGAGTGTTAAGGATTCTTGGAAGAGGAAAGTTGTAGATTGGTGTGAGTTGTTCCTAAGGTAAGCACAAACTACATTATTGCATACATTCATATGATGTTAAGACTTCACACACATTTGATTGTAAATGTGTTAAGAAATCTAATGCATTGTTGATGTATATTAATAATGTTATGTTTGGTATAAAGTGAATGTTGTGATGAGCATGTAAAATGTGTGTTAATGCCATTGGTTATATACATTTGAATGATGAATTGATTAATGTGATTTGAGATATAATGAGATGTAAAACCAATGTGGTTGGTTATAATTATGTAAATGAGATGGTTGAAGCATATTTGCCTATATGATGATGAAATGAAATATGGAATATGAAATGTGAAAGATATGATGATATGATGAATTGCCTTAATGTGAGTTGAGATGATATGAGATATGAGGCCATAATTGTTGGCTATGATAATGCAAATGAAATATAATTGGGGCATGGTTGCATATCTAATTATGAGAAATGAAATGAAAAGAGATTGATAAAGAGATAATTGTGTGCCTAATATGTTAATTCAATTTTCAGAGTTGTGGGTTTGGCGGCATGCCTATGAATAACTGGATAGGTGAAATGACCGGGTCGTAAGCCGATTCCAATTGAAAAATGTGAAATGATAAATGTGAAATGTGATGTTTTTGGGGTGAAAAGACTGGGTCATAAGCCTCAAAAACAGTAACAGTCTTGCCGGGTTGAGGATTTTCTTGGTTCTAACCGGGTTGAGGTCCAAGAGACTGGGTCTGTTACACTATCCATGGATAGATATATATATATTGCCTACGGGCTTGATGATTATGATTATGGACCAAAGCAGTAACTCTGAACTTTGAATAACATATTAGATTATTTTTGGGCCCATGCTTGTGTGTGTTTAATTGTGATTCTTGAAAGGTGAAACAAATAAATATTGTGATACATGTTTGTCTTTGCTTGAATATGAACTATAGAGTGAGATATAATGTTATGAGATGATTATAATACATAAGCAACTTATTGGAAATGAATGTGGAACTTGTGAATATTACTTCATCAATATTGTGATAAGTTATTGAAAAATGTAAGGTTTGAAATATAGTATTCTTTTGAATTGGTTTTGAATCTTGATTGTGTGACATTAGCATGACATTGAAGCATAATAGTATTGTAGTTTGTACCACTAAGCCGTTGGCTTAGCGCGAGTGTAATTCATCGCGCAGGTGACAGGGAAGAACCGGAGAGTTCCTCTAGGCCGAGTAGAGTCTAGATTTTGAGGTGTTGATAGTAGAGCTTAAAGATCAAAGACATACTGTCAAACATGTATATATATTTTATGTTTTGTAAAACTTGAGTTTTAATGTATATGTATTTGTAATTATTTGTTATATTTTCCGCTGCATTTCGAATAAACATTTTATCTATTGTGTTTTATAAATTCCCTTTGAGTTTAAATTTATTCATATTATTGTAAAGGGATTATTTGTATATTTTATAAACCGTGGCATACCTATATTCAGTATACGTATATTATGATCATATTAGCATGCTGTGTACGTATACGGGTATAGGGGTGTTACATGGCTCCTGCATAATTACCTTTGTCTAGGTCCTAGTCAGTCTTAGAACATTCTTTGACAAACTTTTGAGGCGAAATTGAACTCTGCTTATTTAAGGGAGAAATGATCTAGGCATTGTTTGGTTAGGCAACAACTAGTGTCCACCTAATTAAATATCAATCCCTAGTTGTCCCTTTGAGCATTCATAAAATTTTAGCTTTCTTTTAATTGGCTTACAAACCCCAACAACCTACCCTGAACTGTTGTAATACTTTTGACAAGTCTTATGATCACTAAGGTGAAGAGGAAAGAAGATCAAAGAATGGAATGCATAGCCAAAGTCGTAAGGATAGTTGATGTTTTTAATACTATAAGGGTAGTTGAAGTTCACCTAATATCTCCAATCTATCAAGATAACATCAGAGTAACAAATGATTTATCCCTGTTAAAGAAGATTTATGTCACTCCACTCATCCATTATTAGAAATCCAAGTTGGTACAAACAAGACAACTCTTTTAGAGCTAGAACAAAAAAAAAGAAAAAGAAAAGAAAAGAAAAATGAGAAAAATGAAAATAAAAAAAGGACAAAAGAAAAAAAGGAAAAAAGAAAAGGAAAAATAAAGAAAAATAAAGAAGAAGAAAAATAAAACCCAAAAAGGCGGTTCAGAAAGCCAACTGAGTTCTCTTTTACCTAAAGCAGCAAAAGGCTTCCATTTGGTTTATAAGGACAGTTTGACTTGAATTGGTCTAACCCAACAAAAGATTCGATCAAAATCAGAGAAAAAGGAGCAAGACCATCCAATTCTTGAAAGTTTTATACTTGACAGTCCTACAAGGAAGAAGGATAAAATGATAAAATGCTCAAAGAAAGAGAAGAGTAAGAAAAATAAAAAGGGAGAAAAGGGAGAAAAAGAAAAGAAACGAATTTGGGTACCAAACTTTTTGCAAGGGCAAAGACTGTCCTAATCAAGATCCAGATTAATTCCAAGAAGATAGAAGGAATTTGGTGTCTAGCAAAATTTCTCCCAGCTGCCTAAAGTTCAAATAAGAAATTTTTAGTGTGAGGGTTTGCCCATAGTGTCACAACGGCTCTAACTTACAAATGGCCTTCATTTAATCCATGTCCCTTATAGACCCCATTTCAAGCCTGTCAAAGACCTGTTGATCTCTCTTGGTAGGTAGAGTCTATTAGTGGATATAGTTTGAATAAGCATGCATATAAGATAGATAATATTCAAACTCAAATGAGATCTTTGACCAAGTAATGTGTATGTGCCTATATGAAGTGCAACAGTTCTTGCTTAAATAGAAATAATTACCGAGTTTAGTATGGTAACTAGGGTTGTGATGTTATAGATATGTTAATTTGAAAAGTCAAGTCCTGAGGTACTATGGCACTGATTTGACAAAGACACTGTATCTATTTTTTTTTTTAAAAAAAAGCAAAAGCAAAAAAAAGTGTGCGGAAAAAAAATTTATCACATTACCATTTTTGCTTAATTTTATTACAAGTTTTATATTTTTGTCACTGCGAGGAAGGAGGTGGTCCATAATCAGACAAAGCCCTAAGAAAATCATCACCCGTTGGAGGAGGGGGCATATTATATGTCCAATATCTGCTCGAAGAAGAAATATCTAAACCTTTAGGACTTCAAAAATTGGTTCTATCATCGCCTAAATAGGGAGGTGGAATATCATGGATAACAGTCTGGGATCCCCTTGATGAAGAGGCATTTGGTTCCCTCATGCCCTGAAATCGAAAGTATCGAAAGTCCCATGCCTCTTGTTGATACATTTCCTCAAAATGGGCCATATGTCGACGACTCGCAGCTAATTCCTCCTGAAGATTCTTGTTTTGCTCCTCAAGCATCCGCTGTGAGCAAGAAAAGGAAAGGGTAAGTCCATACATTTTCATGCATACATGCAAGCATACATCATTATGGGATAAGAATGACTGACCATGTAACTCAGATCAAAGCTCTGCGAATCAGATGGCACATCTAAATGAGAAGGGAAAATGGAGAAAACAGTCGCTGTATCGAGGTATCATACAGAGGGACAACCCCATAATCAGAGGAACCAACAGCCTATAATGATCATATAAATAATCAGAATAGATAAACAAAGAGACAATTGTAATGACAAAGTGATAGCTACCTGGAAAGTGCAAGCCCCAAAATTGCCATGGGATTGAGAAGAAGGCTTCTCCTCATCTTCTTACTCATCCTCATCATCTTCCTCATATTCTTCATCTTCTACTTGCTCCACTTCTATTTCTTCTTCACCTCCAGATAGCCATGGACACCAGCAGGTGACACTTAAAAACTTAGTAGATGATCCCGGATAAATTGAGCATATGAAACGTCCTGTAAGAGTAGGAAGTCATGAACATCGAAACCATTATGAGAACGACTCCAATAGGGCTCTGACATTGCTATAGTGTTCAGAACATATGATGGAAAATCAACTGGTACTCTACGCCAGTTAGTTCCAAGGAACCAGTCATGTACTCTCTCGCCTAGAAACCAGCCACAAGAGACCGGGCCAGCAATAATTTGACGAGAATTGTGTAAAGGCATTGCATCAGTCATGCATCTAATCCAACTATTTTTCTCTTTGGCTCTCCACCAGGTTGTATCCACCTGTAGAAAAGCAAATCGGTAAGTTAACATTTTTCTTACTTGATCCCAGGTCAGACGACTTAAGTGGTAACGGTGAGAGTGCACATGGTGACTCCCGGACACTTCCCTGCTACCCGACAACCAAACACCCAACCTTGGAAAATTGACTCATTGCCGTGTAATATTTGGAGCCCTCACCAAGTTATGCTCATATGCCCAGACCTGTACATGAAAGAGAAAATCAAGCCTATGCACATGCATTGTGTGGATCAATAATTTTAAAGGAAGTAGCACCTCACCAATGGCTGCAAAACCAATAAAGGATATTTTCTTCCTGTAGAGTGCAACAAAATTGTGATAAAGACAAGCTAGACCAGCTTCCCCCATGCATAAGAAGATATGTGATCCAAGTCAGAAAGGGCGCGCAACACAGATAAGTGAATGGCAGACTCGGTGGTACCCAAAATGGTTGCCCCCAACAAATATAACGAAAATCCCCGAGTATATTATTTTGCCCTCTCACCCTACACTGGTCAAGTGTACTTTACCCAATACTCTCGGATGGGTTCATATCGGATCTTATATGACCTCCTATATCGGGGCTTGACACCGATCAACTGTCGAATTTCTTCTTCTTTCAAAATATTGCTAATCAAAGGGACGGAGATTCCATCACATCGGAGGCTGGTTATAGTAGCAAAGTCAACTGGACCAATTGTCATCTCTCCAATGGGCAAATGAAAAGTATGAGTTGTGTCCAACAATCATTTTGCAAGCACCTGGAGCACGCTCCAGTCTATTTGATAGCCCCGTGCTGGTAATTACAAAATGAAGTCCTCAAAAGCACTTTCCCGCACCATTCTCTTTACTGTAGGTGGGGCCTGGTCATACCACTTACGGGCCTTATGAATATTTCCCCCCACTTTAATATCACAACCATCATGCTGTCCAAATACAGGTAAGTCCAGGTAAGTACGCACGTAATTTCCCTAACAAACTTTTGAAAATTATAACTATAATAATAAATAAATAAAAAGTAATAATAGTAACATAAAATAGTAAACAATATAGAATATATTAAATAATAAAAAGTAAAATAATTTTGTATAAATATATAAAGCAATATATTTATGTATATAATAAAAAAAGGACACAGACAAATAATTTCTCGCACAACAATTGATGTGTTTCATTCTTATACAATCATTTTAGTACATCAGAAGTTTCATGCATAAATTTGTAGAATTTGCTATACAAATAAATTATGCTACATAGAATTTGCTATATGAGTTGTGTCCAACAATCATTTTGCAAGCACCTGGAGCACGCTCCAGTCTATTTGATAGCCCCGTGCTGGTAATTGCAAAATGAAGTCCTCAAAAGCACTTTCCCGCACCATTCTCTTTATTGCAGGTGGGGCCTGGTCATACCACTTACGGGTCTTATGAATATTTTCCCCCACTTTAATATCACAACCATCATGCTGTCCAAATACAGGTAAGTCCAGGTAAGTACGCACGTAATTTCCCTAACACACTTTTGAAAAAAGTATAACTATAATAATAAATAAATAAAAAGTAATAATAGTAACATAAAATAGTAAATAATATAGAATATATTAAATAATAAAAAGTAAAATAATTTTGTATAAATATATAAAGCAATATATTTATGTATATAATAAAAAAAAGGACACAGACAAATAATTTCTCGCACAACAATTGATGTGTTTCATTCTTATACAATCATTTTAGTACATCAGAAGTTTCATGCATAAATTTGTAGAATTTGCTATACAAATAAATTATGCTACATAGATATTTTTGTATATCAATTTTCATACTTATTCTTATATAATCTACATGAACATAATTATACTAACAAACCGTGCAATAAATTACTTATATGTATGGAAAAGTACCACTTACCGGTGTTTTATCTTTGAAACTGCGATGGAGATGCATGTCGGGTAATAATGGAATTTGCTTAACTTCGTTGTCTCGAAGGTAAGAAATCAATTCATTATTTGATTGAGTCCTATGCCTTGAAGAGTGTTGGACGCTTGCCATGGTAAGTGTTTGAGCTTTAAAAATCTTACAATGGAATTGAAATATTCTGTGTGACAATATTTAGTTTGCAAGAAGAGAAATAGAACTACCTCTTTATAAAGAATGAAATGTATATAAGTCAAAAATAGAAAATATAATAAAAAAATCAAAAAAAAGGGGGGACAAGTTCACGTGTTGTTGCCATTTATTGTAAATTTCTTTATGTAAAGTCATTTAACTTTAGTTAATCAAAATTGTCTACTTCATCTTTTATCTATTTCAATAATGTGCATAGTATTGCGTTATGAGTATAAATAATTTCAATAGATATTTATTACATCCAACAAAAAAATAACAAAAAAATAAAAAATGACCTAATTTTTGCAAAATTTTTTATTGACTCTAATTTATTTTTGCAGGTATCTTGGGTCCAGAACCCAAGCCTTTTTCGAGTCCAAAACTCGAACCAAATCCAGAATCCAAGCCTTTTTCGTGTCAAGCTTGGCCGTGTCCCTCAAAGATTGGTGATGGCAGAGCTTGACACGGCCAAGAGACAAGGCCAAGCCACTGGCCATGTCTCATCTAAAGAGCAAAACCAAAGAAACCAAGAAAAGAAGAAAAAGAAAGAAGCAGGAAGAGACACACTCAAGTGACACGGCCAGCAAGCTTGGTCGTGTCCCATTTCATGCCAAAGACACTTGGAGCAAGCAAAGAAGGAAAGAAAAGAAACAAAAGTGGACACACCCATATGATGACAAGGCCACAAGCTTGGCCGTGTCACTCCTTGAAGAACAAAGAAAAGAAAGAAAGAAAGAAGAAGGCAGTGAAGGACACGGCTAACAAGCTTGGCCGTGTCCCGAAAAAAAATGAGAGACACGGCCAAGCCAAATCAAGCTTGGCCGTGTCACCCTTAATTTATATAAATTCTTTTGCTATAAAGAAATAAAGGAGGAGGAGGAAACGGCTAGGGTTTGGAAAAAGAGAGAAAAGAAAAGAGAAGGAGGGGGCAAACACTATTTGGGATGAGGAAAGAGTGACACTCTCCTTGTCCCTTCATCTTCATCCTCCATTTTCATCTTCTCCATCTTCCATTAACAAGATCTTTGAGGTTCTTTGGGATAAAGTGGGTTAACAAGCTCTTAAAGGTTAAAGAAGATTCATTGAAAGGTTTGGTGACTTGAGAAAGCTCCATTCCATCTCTCAAAGGCATAATCAATTGAAGGTATGGTGACTTGAGAAAGCTCCATTCCATATTGCAAAGGAGAATCACCATTGAAGAGGACTTGAGTTCTTCATCATACATCAAAGTGGAGCTAGGAGGAAGTTTAGTAATCCTACTCTTGGCATCTACAAGGGGTTTTTCTATTCTCTCTTTTAATTCATTTCAATATTGTTTTCGTTGTATTAAGAGAATTGATATTGCAATGAACAATTTGTATTTGATTTATATTGAGTTGAATGTTTGTTCTAAATTGATGATGTTGAGCTAGATACCCATGCCTAGGGTTTGTAGTATATTTGATTGAATGCTTTGATTTGATATTTCCATTGATGTAACTTGTTGTTGGTTGATTGCATTGGATTGTATGCTAGGTTGATAGATTAGCTACCTATTGATCTCTAGATATTGAATGAAGGACCGAGAGGTGAAATTCGATATCGGAATTATGCAATCAACTACCCTAAGAATGAATTAGAAATATAAGTTCTAGGGTTTATTAATTTGCAAATGTAAAAGAATTAGTCATTGTTAATTCATGAATGTGAGAACTAATGGATTGGTAATTGACTAATTAACCTTAAGAAAAAAATTAATTTACAAGGTTATGTTAATGGATAATTGAGAATTGAGCTTTGATTGAATGGACCTATAACCCTAGTCACCTTCCCAAGAATCAAATTGATCTTGTACACCCATCACACACATCAACCCTACGCACGTTAATTTTAGGTTTAAATTGTTCTCGCACCATTTCAAAACAACAAACTCGCTTTTAATTTAATTGCTTTAATCAAGCTATTGCGAACTACACCTTCCTTGTGAGACGACCTTAGGGCGATCACCTTTGCTGCAACTACCTCGTATACTTGCGAGTGACGCTTGTAGTAGTACTTAATTTGAGCGCAATAAGTTTTTGGCGCCGCTGCCGGGGAAGGCTGTTTAAGTAGCGATAGTTTGATTTTTCTTTACAATTTAATTGTTTGTTTGTTTTCTTTTAATTGTTTGTTTGTTTTGTTTGAATTTTTTGTTATTTGTTTTCATTAAATTGCCATGGATGAATGTTTATTTTCTATTTTGATTAATAGCTTTATTGAATGATTTATTTATGATGAATGATTATTTCCTTTTATCAATTAATTTAGATTTCCAAAAGTTGTAAGAGGTATGTTTCCACTTGGTGGGTACCTCATTAGTTAAACATCATGTAATTTAATTTACTTTTTTTTATTTTAGAACCTATGTAAAGGGCATGTTTCTACCTTTTGGTGGGTGTCCTATTTAGGCATGTGATGTAAGGACATGTTTCCATCCTTGGATGGGTGTCCATTTATTTGCTTTGTTTGGACATTGCTTTGATTTTAATATATTGATGCTTTCTTTTAATTATTGTGTGTAATATGGATAATGTTGTTATATTTAAGATTTTTATAATATTAAGACCTGTAAAGGAGGCCGGTTCTAATGAATCGGGCGTTGTGGGGGTGCTTGGCCATTTCTCACCTTCCCCACACGTACCCAACTTTTCGAACCCATTAAGGAGTTGGGGAATCCTTAGGAATCGAGTCATCCACCCCTTTCTTTTTCCCGGTCCGTCCGGGTGGTGACTCCATTTTTCTCCGGACTTAGGTCCGTGTTGTCTAAGGCCCGAGCCTAAACAGTGCAGAAGTCCCAAGAACCATTCCACCGAGAGTGAGGGCGAAAATCCCTGCTCACAGTGGCGACTCCACTGGGGATAAGAGAAGTTGATTCTGTTGGTCTTTATATTATTCTATTCTTTCTTATAATGATATTATCCATTGCATCATCTTAGATTGCTTCGTGTGCGTGAGTTAGGACACCCGTGTTACCCGTGTTATGTTATGTAAGGGATATCATACTTTCACTCAAGGTATGGAGATCGAGCATAGCATAACCACTCATAGCCTCATACCATTTGGTATATACTTTCTATGGGAACCTAAGCCTTTTAACCCAAAGACTAAAGCTCATGTAATTGGCCTAGTTACTTTCCTTAGGTTTTACCCCATATGCATGTTGTTTGACTATGGTTGATTTATCTTGGCTTAAATCATGGCTTATTTGGTTTGTTCTTTTTCTAATATTACCTAAGTATATTGTAAGCTCAAAATAAATTTTTCTTTAAAATCCAAAAGACCAAAACTATTTTTAAAATTTTTAAGATGGTCTTTGGACATAATACTTTTCTAAAAAATAAATAAATTCTTTAGCCCATGGCCCAAATACTAAGCCCAAAATCCATTTTTCTAAAATCTTTTACAATGGGCTTAGAAACAAAATTATTTTCACCCAACCATTTTTTACAAAGAGCTTGCAAAAATATTTAGATCAATTATGAAATACTAAAAATCAATTGTGGGCCTAGTTTACACTAAGAATAAATTAACCATGGGCTTGTTTTTGGCATGAACCATTAGTTACTCTTTCCAAGTGAGAAATCTATTTATAATAAACCTCTTAATTTCGTTTTAATCCAACATAGCATAAAAGCTACTTTAGTTGGTTGAATGGATTAACCTAATTAATGGAAATTATCATGGATTGATTTTCATTTTCAAAAATATAACTATTGGTTGAAACGTCCGAGGGAATTATTCGAAAGCAAGATACCCCATGTTGGTATTTTGTTAACCATATACCTAGGAAAAGAGACTCGTCATTCGTGTGTGGATGTTATAAGTTTGGAAGGAACGTCCTAATTATCCTTGTTTGTTGATTGTTTGTGCATACATGCATACATTCATACATTTGCATCTCATATCATTGATCCTCTCTATCTCACAGCCCTGGATTATGAAAGTTCAAAAGCTTCTGACAATCCAACTTACGCCGGAGATGAAGTGTCTAGCAACGACTCAATCACTTGCTCACCAAAAATAATGGAACCCGAACAAATCCAAAGAATGGTGGATGAGGCCCTCAATGCCAAGATGGAAGAAATAAAAGAGGCCATGGCTGAGACCATAAAGAATCAACTAGCCACAATTTTAGGAAACCATGTCGAAGCATCTGCTAGCACTAAGAAACCAAAGGACAAAGGGAAGACCAAAGTTAGTGAAGTGGTTTTTGATGATGATAAGGTGATCATTGATGATGAGAAGGCAACTATTGAAAAGACCGAGACATCCGATGTTGAAAAGATGATTGCTGATTTAGAAAAGAAATTTGAGAAGAAGCTGAAAACCGAAGAGAAGTCTGAGATCGACAAACTATTTGAACAAGATGAAGAGGTCCCTTATAAATTCAAGATGCCTTCCTTTGCTAAGTACAATGGCACTGGAAATCCTCATCTCCATGTGAAGCAGTATATCACTGCCATGCAGTCTGCTCGAGCTACTAAGGCTCAAACCCTAAGGTACTTCATGCTCTCATTGGACCCTGTTGTCCAAAATTGGTTCAATACCTTAGATGATGGAACACTTTAATGGAAGTGGAGTCCATTAGACAAAGGCCAAATGAGAATTTTGTAGACTATGCGAAGCGATGGAGAAACAAGATTGCTTTACTCAAGAAGAGGCCCGATGAATCCGATCAAATAAGGATGATTGTGAGAGAGTGTTACCTAATCTTCGTGAGAGGATGTCTCATACACTCATCCTTGATTTCAAAGATCTTCTCCAAGCTGGTCTACAAATTGAAGAGTGGGAAAGGGAGAAGAATCGCTTTTCAATAAGATGGAATGAGAAAGGGAACAACCAGCCTAACAATCAAAGCACACAAAAAGAAGTTGATGTTAATGTAACCGGTCAAGCAAATAGAAGGCAGTTTTCAGATCTGGGGAAGCCTTTGTCTTGGGTCTTCGATAAGCTACAAAAGAAAGGGTTGTTACAACCATTGACTCCTCGACCTTTACCTAGTCCATTACCCCCAAAATTTGATACTAAGGCTTTTTGTCAATTTCATCAGATTCAAGGACATGAGACTGATAGGTGTACCCGATTAAGGCATGAGATCCAAGATTTGATTGATAGTGGCAAGCTAACCGAGCCGGATAAGCCCAATACCAAGGACAACCCTTTGCCTAAATTTGGAAGAGTGCCACCACCAGCAACCTTTATGGTGAGAAAAGGATTGGAAGAAGATTTTGTTTTATCCTCTTTTCAAGATGGGAATGTTGAAGATGTGAAAGGAAAAGAAGCCTAACTCAATGAACTTTCCTTAGCTTGAATGTTGCTTTTCAATCTTACTTTATTTAATATTTTGGAACTATTGTGTTTTTCAAATTTAAAGTTATTTGAATAAATTACTTTCATCAAAATTTTTGTTGGTCTTTATTCATTTTGGTGCTTGACCAATGAGGAATCTAGCTTGATAATTCATGAATTAATATATTTATGCATCATGACTTGAATGACTTTACTAGGTGAGGGAGTGGCTCTATAGCATTGAGTTGTGTATGCTTACTTAGAGAGGGCTCCTGCATAATTACCTTTGTCTAGGTCCTAGTCAGTCTTAGAACATGCTTTGACATACTTTTGAGGTGAAATTGAACTCTACTTATTTAAGAGAGAAATGATCTAGGCATTGTTTGGTTAGCCAACAACTAGTATCCACCCAATTAAATATTAATCCCTAGTTGTCCCTTTGAGCCTTCATAAAATTTTAGCTTTCTTTTTATTGGCTTACAAACCCCAATAACCTACCCTAAGCTGTTGTGATACTTTTGACAATTCTTATGATTACTAAGATGAATAGGCAAGAAGATCAAAGAAAGCATTGATTAGTCAAGATCATGAGGATAGTTGAAGTTTCAAGACCATGAAGATAGTTGAAGTTCTCAAGACCATGAAGATAGTTGAAGTTCTTAAGATCATAAGGATAGTTGATGTTCTCAAAACCATAAGGGTAGTTAAAGTTTTCCTAATATCTCTAATATATCAACATCAACATCGGAGTAAAAAATGATTTATCCCTATTAAAGAAGATTTATGTTACTCCACTTATCCATTATTGGAAGCCCAAGTTAGTACAAACCAAGACAACTCTTTTTAGAGCTAAAAAAACAAAAAAAGAGAAAAAAGAAGAAAACAAAAGAAAAACAAAAAAAAAGAAAAGAAAAGGAAGAAAGATAAAATCTAAAAAGGTGGTTCAAAAAGCCAACTGAGTTCTCTTTTACCTAAGACAACAAAAGGCTTCCATTTATGGATTGACTTGAATTGGTCCCAACACAACCAAAGATTCAATCAAAATCAAAGAAAAAGGAGGAAGACCATCCAGTTTTTGAAAGTTCTGTATTTGATAGTCCTACGAGAAAGAAGGAAAAAATAATAAAAAAAAGGGAAGAGTAAGAAAAAATAAAGAGGAAAAAAGGGAAAAGAAGAAAAGAAATAGATTTGGGTCTTAAACTTTTTGCAAGGGTAAAAACTGTCCTAATCAAGATCCAGATTAATGCCAAGAAGATAGAAGGAATTTGGAGTCTAGAAAGATTACTCCCAACTGTCTAAAGTTCCAACAAGAAATTTGTAGTATGAGGGTTTGTCCGTTGTGTCACACTAGCTCCAATCTCAAAATGGCCTCCACTTTAACCATGTCCCTTATAGACCCCGTTTCAAGCCTATCAAAGACCTATTGATCTCTCTTGGTAGGTAGAGTCTATTAGTGGAGATAGTTTGGATAAGCATGCATATGAGATAGACAATATTTAAACTCAAATGAGACCTTTGGCCAAGCAATGTGTATGTGCCTATCTAAAGTGCAACAGTTCTTGCTTAAATAGAAATGATTCCCGAGTTTAGTACGGTAACTAGGGTTGTCATGTTATAGATATATTAATTTGGAAAAATCAAGTCCTGAGGTACATTAACATCGATTTGGCAAAGCCAACATTTGATTTCAAAATCAAATTTCAAAAAAAAAAAAAAGAGTGTTTTGTCATACAAAGCCTTCAAGTTAAGGGAAGTATGCTGAATTGATTATTGGCAAGGTCATGAAGAAACTACCAACTGACAAGCTGAAACATAGTTTGAAATGGATACATCCCTGGCTCTGCTGCTTAGGGTCTCCACCACTCATGTTTTCAACATCTTGAAGATAAAAGCCAAATGCAAAGCTTTTGATCATTTCAATGCGAGACTTGAACGAGCGTCAAAAAGGAACCAATGAGAACACTTCTGCTAATCACCTCGGTCTGTGAGTCGATGGAATGACTGTAAGTATTATTCATGCATATCATGCATACATGAGCATATTGCATCGCACTTTCTTGTCTTAATGAACATCAAACACCCTGCGAATTAAAGAATCAAAAGAAGATACTGAATTAAGGGGGCACGGAAAGCCTATTCACTTGTGGAAGCCCCAGTCACTTTGCAAAGAGAAGAAATGCTTGCTTATGCAAAGAACTAGACAAGAAAAACATCAATCAAAGCTTTCATGAAAGAAAAAATCCTTGGGGGGTAAGGAGAGGATATAAGATCCAATCAAAATTGGAGAAAAAAGGAAAAGCAGTTGCAAGGGAAAAGAGGTTAAAGTGCAAAAACTCCCTTGGAAGATCAAAACAAGGAAAGAAGAACATGGATCAAGCAAGACATGGCCAAGCCAAATCAAGCTTGGCCGTGTCACCTCAAAGGAAATCTTGGCAGAACATGACACGGGCAGGAGATACGGCCAAGCCACTGGCCGTGTCTCACCTAAAGGGCAAAGCCAAGAAAGACCAAGCAAAGAGAGAAGGGAAGCAGTAGGTGACACTGGCAGGCGACACAGCCAAGCCACTGACCGTGTCACATGACACGACCACAAGCTTGGTCGTGTCCCATCCTAAGCCAAGAATAAAGAAGGACCAAAGAAAAAACACAGAAGCTGACACACCCAGGGGACACGGCCAAGCCACTGGCTGTGTCACTCCCATCTTCAAAGAACAAAGAAGACCCGATCTCAAAGGATGAAGATCCATTTTCAAGGGTGAAGACCCGATCTCAAAGGATGAAGATCCATTTTGATGGTGAAGAATCACAATGCATAAAACAGCCAGAGCAGTCAAACTTCTCAAATGATAAAAGGTCAGTCAAACTCAATCTAGGCTCCAAGCACCCATTCTCGGGTCCAAGTACCCATTCTCGGGTCCAAGTACCCAAATCAAATCAATCTCAGGTCCAAGTACCCAATCCCGGGTCCAAGTACCCAAATTAAATCAATCTCGGGTCCAAGTACCCAAATCAAATCAATCTCGGGTCCAAGTACCCAAATCAAATCAATCTTGGGTCCAAGTACCCAAATCAAATCAATCTTGGGTCTAAGTACCCAATACCGAGTCCAAAACCCAAATTTTCCTTAGGTCCAGAACCTAGAATTATCCTTGAGTTCAGAACTCGAACCGGGTCCAGAACCCAAATTTTCCTTAGGTCCAGAACCTAGAATCTCCCTTGAGTCCAGAACTCGAACCGGGTCCAGAATCCAAATTTTCCTTAGGTCTGGAACCTAGAATTATCCTTGAGTCCAGAACTCGAACCGGGTCCAGAACCCAAATTTTCTTTAAATCGAGAACCTAGAATTATCCTTGAGTCCAGAACTCGAACCGAGTCCAGAACCCAAATTTTTTTTAGGTCCAGAACCTAGAATTATCCTTGAGTCCAGAACTCGAACCGGGTCCAGAACCCAAATTTTTCTTAGGTCGAGAACCTAGAATTATCCTTGATTTCAGAACTCGAACCGGGTCCAGAACCCAAATTTTTCTTAGGTCGAGAACCTAGAATTATCCTTGAGTCCAAAACTCAAACCGGGTCCAGAACCCAAAACCTCAACCATCTCAAAAATTAATTCTTATTGCTTTTCACTCTCTTTCACTAAGGTTTCAGATCATTCAAGCAGGGGCAAACTGTAGACCCTTAATTTTTTACCCAATCTGGTCCAATATGTTTTATTTAATCTAAAATGATTTTTGTTGTCTAATTGGTCCAAAATAATTTTTATTTTAGTATCTAATTTTTTTAATAAAAAATAAAAATAAAAATCGCCGATGAAAAAATCGTCGCGCAAGCCCGTGCGGGCGAAATCACTGTACTATTTCGCACGCAGAAATTTTCTGGGTGCAAAATATAAAAACTTTAATTTATTTTCATAAAATTCCATAAAATATCAAATTAATTTCCAAATTCCTAAAAATTATTCACCACCTGTGACCCTACTTCCAAAATATCAAATCCAAATTCAACTTTCAAAATTCAAAATAATGAACACTAATTCTTTTAAAACCTTAAACCCTAATTTTTATGAACTCTAATCCTTTTAAAACATTAAAAAACATAGAAACATAAAAACCTAAACTTTACACGGTAACTTAGGAACCCAAAAACCAAAAATCACAAATTAAAGTATTTTAAAGTTTTTAAAACCCTAGTTTCATGATATCATCATTCAAACCTTAATTTTGTTAATCAAAGAGTCTTACCAACCCTTTAAAACATAAAACCCTAATTTATTTTAATTCCATATTTTATTTGCTTTATTCAATTCCATACTTGATTATGCTTTGATTTATTTCTTATGCCTTAATTTGTTTAATTTCAATACTTGATTTATTTAATTTATCATGAATGAATGTTTATTTTCTATTTTGATTAATAGCTTTGATGAATGATTTATTTATGATGAATGATTATTTCCTTTTATCAATTAATTTAGATTTCCAAAAGTTGTAAGAGGTATGTTTCCACTTGGTGGGTACCTCATTAGTTAAACATCATGTAATTTAATTTGCTTTTCTATTTTAGAACCTATGTAAAGGGCATGTTTCTACCTTTTGGTGGGTGTCCTATTTAGGCATGTGATGTAAGGACATGTTTCCATCCTTGGATTTTCTTTGTTTGGACATTGTTTTGATTTTAATATATTGATGCTTTCTTTTAATTATTGTGTGTAATATGGATAATGTTGTTATATTTAAGAATTTTATAATATTAAGACCTGTAAAGGAGGCCGGTTCTAATGAACCGGGCATTGTGGGGGTGCTGGGCCATTTCTCACCTTCCCCACACGTACCCAATTTTCCGCACCCATTAAGGGGTTGGGGATTCCTTAGGAATCGAGTCATCCACCCATTTCTTTTTCCCGGTCCGTCCGGGTGGCTACTCCATTTTTCTCCGGACTTAGTTCCGTGTTCTCTAAAGCCTCGAGCCTAAACAGTGCCGAAGTCGCAAGAACCATTCCACCGGGAGTGGGGGCGAAAATCCCCGCTCACAGAAAGCAAAGAGACAATGAGACAGTAATACCCTCAATTATTTCAAGCGTCTATAACAGGTAAATTTTAAGGACTAAATTTCTTTAGTTGAGAAGAATTATAATGTCTAAAATTTTAAATACTAAACTTTTAATTTAATATTGATAATTGATAGTGAATTGTGATATAAGTGGTATGGATAAGTTCTTAAAAATTTATAGAAGAAATTATTTATTTTTACGGTTTTACGAGATTAAAAATCGAATTGGAATCAAAGTTTAAGTGTGAGGGTGCATCGTAGCTAAGATGAGATTGTCCACACTAAATTAAGCCATATATATGTGTGTTTGGACAGGTGTGTATTTATGTAGAAACTTCTTTCTTCTTCTCTCTTCTTCATTCCATGTTCATCATCACCTTCATCAACAAAACTTCTCTTTCTTCCTTCTTTTCAAAACTTTAGCTGGAATTTAAGAGAAGATCACAACTAGTTATAGGTTTTTAGAAGAATAAGATGGAAAAGTTTAGATTATCAATAAGTGATTAAAGAAGAAAAGGAATTTTAAGAGAGGTATGTGCTTATGTATTTTTTATTTGCAACTATCTGAATTTCTATAAATTTTATTATTTAAAGTGATTGATTGAGTTATCTTTGATGAGTTTTTACTAAAACAATATTTGATATAAACTCTTTTTATGTCAAAAAAAACCAGTTTTGATTTATTTTTATCATGTATTTGGATATATGGTGCTTAAGTTAATAAGTGCACGAAATACATAATTTTGCTTGATATGGCCATGTCACTAGGCATGTCAACGTTGCTCTATTTCAGTGTTGATGACATGACCAGTAACACGCCAGTGTCATTGGGTCTATCATAGCTACTATGATGAAAAATAAATGACATGGCTAGTGACACGCCCTTGTCGTTGGCCATGTCGTAGCTTCTGTAATGCAATTTAAATGACACAGTCAGTAACATGCCCATATCATTGGGCATGTCACTTGAAGAAATTGCCCAAAATAACTTTTTGATTGTCTTTCATCCCTAATTCTAGCTGAAACGATTATAAGGCCTCATAGTGTAAAGAATTGTTTAAATCAACCCTAACAAGTAGTGTAACAGATTTATTTTGAATATATGATAAATGTGTGTGATACCAAGTGTTGATCAAAGAATTTTTCCATTGAAGTGCTATACATAATTTAATGTTAGTTAAAAACTAATGAATTGCCGAATACATACTGATTTTAGATCTAGCTTGGGATTGAATGGCTAGCCAAAGGGAGGAATCCAAAGTAATAGTGGGCACTCTGTGCCATCAATGGACACTCTGTGTCACCATATTTAGTGGGCATTCATGCCATAGTGGGTCATTGGCCAAATTTTATACAATGGGTATTAAATTGTCAACAGTGACCCGTTATCCAAATCTAGGATCTGTGTTCAGTGTATATGGGCATAATTAAAGATGTTATCTACATTGAAAACAATGTGTTATACGATTATTATTAAATTAATCAAATTTTCATATAATTGTGTTTAGTATTTCAAGTTTCATTGAATTTATTAATTTCTTTATTTAACGTTCTAAAAGTAATACGTTTCGTTGTTTCTAAACTATTTAATGTTTAGATCTCTTTCCTTTAAATTTTCTTGCATATTGTAAATACATAAGCACCACTAAGCTTTGCTTAACGTGTTAGAATTATTTTTTGATGCACAGATCAAACTAGAAGAGTTGAGACTACAGAGTGAAAGATTTACGTTCCTGGTCAACTGCATCATAAAGGTTCAACAATAATATTGTAAATATTGTATTTTGTATAGTTCACATGGCAATACTGTATAATTTTATATGACAGTTGTACAAGTTTGAGAGTAGTTTAAGATTTATAATAATGTAAGTTAACAATAGGAGTTTCTTACAATTTAACAGATATATGTTTGTAATATAGGCTTGATTATAATAGTTCTTTGAAAGTTTAATAACTGCTTTAATATATAGAAGTATTTTAGTTTTATTTCTACATAGGCAAGTATAACTATTGAAGAGGCAAGTATAAGTATTGAAGTAACATCACCTATGTAGCAAAGTGTATAGACTATGTAGGGGGTGTTACACATCTAATTCAAAACATGAAACATTCAAAACATTCATCTCTTCTACTCTTCCTCTCCTCTTTCATTAAGATATCAAGACCCAACTCATGGCCCCTAAAGAACATTCAAAGAAGAAGTCCTACAGGAAGGAGAAAGGAAAAGGAATTGCCACCTCTTCTCACATAGAAGACATCCTACCAAGAGCTCATAGGATTAGATTCAAAATGATGATGAAAGAAAGAGGTATGCTATCCTTAAAGACAAACTTATAGAACCCAATCGTCTCTTCTCTACCTTAACTCTAGAAAGCCTAAGAATTGAAAATGAAATTAGGTCCAATCTTAGAAACTTGGGATGGGAAAATTTTGTTTTTCTAGAACATAATGACATTAGTTGGGAATCCTTGACAAAGGAATTCCTCGCCACTCTAGTTGTTATCAAGAAGAGCAGTGATCCTCTGGTTTATTATGGAATTTTCTTTAAATTTTTTAACCAATAATATGGCATTTCTTCGGAAGAATTTTCATCCATTTGGGATTTTCAATTAGGAGGGATTTCTCAAATCTCCAACACCGCTCTCACTTCCGAAGTTCAATTGAACTTTTGGCAAGAGATTTTCATTGAAACGTCACTCCGCAAGCAATTAAATGCCAAGAACCTTAGAACCTTAACTTTTTGGATGTTGCATAGGATAGTGACCTACACTATTAGTTCTAGAGGTGAAAGCAATGAGAAAGTCACTCAAAAAGACCTTCTCCTTCTCTTTTGGCTAATTCGAGGACAAGCTATCCAAACCGGAAAATTCCTATTTGATACCTTCCTTGTAATATCCCAAACTATATCCTAAAATTTTGGAAATGATTATTGTTGAAATTGGATTAAATGATTTTAAAGTGTGTATAAAGGATTAAGAGGAAATAGAAGTGTGTATATGTTGTATATATAGAGATATATATAACATATACAAGTCAACTTTTATTTAATGGTCAAATGAGATATTTTGGTTATTTTAAAATGGAATTAAATAAGTGGAAGATGATATTTTGGTTAATTATATTATTATAATATTTAATTGCTTGGTGGATATTAAAAGAGAATTTAAGTGGTTAAGAAAGGTGGCTTGGGTTGACTTTCCTATCATCTTCTTCTTTATTCTTGTGGTTAGCCGACCACCACCATTAACAAGAGGGAAAGAGGGATTTTTGTTGCTCTCTAACTCAAGATTTGAAGGTGTTTCAAGAGATCAAGTTGGAGTTTGAAGGGTTTTCATCACTTTTGGTAGGTTTCCAACTTGTTTCCTTGGTTTTCTTTTGAGTTTGTGTATTGAGGTTATTGATTGGTTGGTGTATTTGTGTGTATGTTTGATTATGGTGTGTTTGAGAGTGTTTGGTTTTATTGACTTTGATTTTTAGGGTTGGTTTGGAGGTAAAGTTAAGTTTGGTGATAGGAAGAAAGAGTTGTGGATTGTGTATGGGTTGAGTTGTGATGATGGTTGTGATTGTGTTTTGATGTATGTATTGAGTTGTTTTGGTGTTTATGCAAGTTTAGCATGGTTTATTGATGGTTTTGGGTAAGATTTTTTGGAGTGGAAAAGGGAAAAGTATGATGTTTGTTGGATGTGGTGTTGTTGGTGTCGGAATAAGGATTTTTGGCCTGACACGCCCATGAGCACGGCCAAGTCTTTGGGCGTGTCAATGGTTCTATTTTCTAGATGGGTGACACGACCAATGACATGCCCATGTCACTAAGCGTGTCACAGCTTCTGTGTTGTAGTAGCATTGACACATCCAATGACACACCCATGTCACTGAGCATGTCATTGCTACTGTGTTGAGGGAGGATTGACACGGCCAGTGACACGCCCATGTCACTGAGCGTGTCAAAGCTTCTGTGTTGTGAATTTGGGGCACGATCAGGGATACGCCTGTGTTGTTGAGCGTGTCATGTGTAGAGTTTGCCCTAGTTAGCTCTTACCCTTATTTTCTTATGTGTATCACTAAGTGAGTGTGTATCATCACTTTTGGATTAGGTTTTGAAGAGATTGAGTTGCCCTAATCCAAGTGTTGAAGGATTCTTGGAAGAGGAAGTGGTTAGATTGGTGTGAGTTGCTCTTGAGGTAAGTACAAACCTTACATGGTTGCATACATTTACATGACTTTGGGACTTAACACATTTGGTTGTAAAAGTGTTAAGTAATCTATTACATTATTGATACAATTGATTAATGCTATGATTTGCATAATGTGAAAGATAAAATGATCATTCAAAATGTATGTACAATGCAATTTGTTATGTATACCCTAATGATGAGATGTGAAGCCATTGTTGTTGGCTATAATGATGTAAATGAAATATTGAGGCATTGTGCCTAGGTGATTATGAGAAAATGAGAATGGAATTGAAAATGAAATAATGAAAGAATTGTGTGCCTAGTATGTTATTCAATTTTCAGAGTTTTGTTGTTGGTAGCATGCCTAAAAGTAACACTCCCTTGAAGTTGGGTTGGGCTTGGTCCTTGAAGCCAAGTTGGGTTGATGCTATGCTCCCCTTAAAGCTTGGTTGGGCCTAGTCCTTGAAGCCTAGTTGGGATGTTACATATGAGATATTTCTCATTATGATAATTATTTGCCTACGGGCTTGATAAATGTGATTATTGGACCAAAACAATAACTCTGGAATTTGAATGGCATATTAGTTTCTTTTGGGCTCATGCTTGTCTTTGCTTTAAATGTGAATCATGAATGATGAAACAACTGAATAATATAATGTAATGTAATGTTATGAAATGTGATATCCTTGTGTATTGGTTATAATGTTTGAAAGTTTGACATTGGCATTACATTTGAAGCATATTGTTATCATGGTTTATATCACTAAGCCTATGGCTTAGCGCAATTGTGGTTCATCGCGCAAGTGACAGGGTAGATCTGGTTAAACCGGAGTGTTCAGCTAGATCGAGTCGAGTCTAGGCTTGTGATTCCTTGAGATGTGTTGATTATTGGACTTCAAGATCAAAGATGAACTGTCAAGCATGTATAAACTCTATATTTTTGTAAATATTGATTTTGATGTATACATATGTATATTCTGCTGCTTAATAAACAAATATTTTATCTATTATATTCTATAATATAACTTAAATGTTTTAAGTTTTCTCATATTGTTAAATTGAAAGATTGGTTTGTTTAATATAGACTATGACATTCTTGTATCCGGTATACGCATATTACAGTTGTGGGTGTGTGTGGTGTACATATATTGGGTATAGGGGTATTACAATTGTTTTGGTATTAGAGCCTAGGTTTGAGGTTCTCAACCTAGGTGAATTGTAAGAAAAAGAAAATTTTGATTTTAAAATATAGTTTTTGAATAAGATACATGCTTTGGCACTGGCAATTTCTGATCTTTGATGAGGTATATTATGCTATGTTTGCAGATATAGGTAGTGATGGCGTCTTAGTCACGTCAATCCATAGAAGGTAGTGTTGAGAGTGTAGCTCCTGAAGAGGGTAGAGATGGAGCTAGGGTTGAGAGAGCTGGAGAGGCACCTATTTCTATGCTAGAGAGACTAGCTGCTGATGAGTTTTCACCGGTTTGGTTATGGCATATGGTGGAATTGTTGATGCAGGCTCTTGTCTAGCAACTGCCACCTCAACTGCAGCCGCAAGTACTTGTGAGGCAGTATGATAAATTAAGGAAGTTCGGAGCTGAAGATTTCTTTGGTACTACAGATCCTGCAGTAGCTGAGCAGTGGTTGGATAGAGTTCAGAGGGTATTCATTCAGCTGCAGGCTACTTTTGAAGAGAAATTTGATTATCCTAGATCCCTTCTGCAGAAAGATGCTTATGATTGATGGAAGACGTTTCCACATGCGATGGATGATCCGCCAACCCTGACTTACAGTGATTTTCTGCGGGAGTTTGAGCAGAAGTATACTCCGAGGGAGTATAAAGATGCTAAGAAGATGGAGTTTTTGAATTTGAGACAGGATAACCGGACGATGATAGAGTATGAGATAGAGTTTATCCGATTGAGTCACTATACCTGTGAAATTATTTCAGATTGAGATTGACCGGTGCAGGAGATTTGAGGAGGGATTAAGGCCCTCTATTATGTGTATTGTTGCTGAATCTCGGTACCAAGATTTTTCTCAATTGGTTTCATCTACCAGAAGTGTTGAGAGACCATAGGGTATTGCAGCAGCTGCTACTAAGGAGGAGACTAGAGTTAGGAGAACCTATGTAGACCCTTAATTTTTTACCAAGTCCAGTCTAATATATTTTATTTAGTCTAAAATAATTTTTGTGTTATCTTAATTAAATAATATTTCTTTTAGTATTTATTTTTTATAATTTTTTTAAAAAATATATAATAATAAAAATAATAATCGGCGAAGGAAAAATCGGCGATGGAAAAATCGGCGACGGAAAAATCGGCGATGGAAAAATTTGTCGCCGAAAGTAATTGGTCAAAATGGCCTAGCAGCCCGCCAGCGCGCCAATTCTCTTTCACACCAAGTGCAATTTCTCGCAGCCCGTCGCAAATTTCTCCAGCGAGATTTTTCCAACGCAATTTTTTTCGAAACTAAATTCTATTTGGTTTCGGTTTTCTTTTCCTAATTAATTATAGTTTCCTTAAACAATTGGAATTAATCTTCTAAATTTTGTATAAATAACACTAAAAACACAGAAAAAGGGATCAGACTCTGGAGGGAGAAAAACTTAGGACTAGAACTTTGAACTTGGAACTTCAGATTGGAGAGAAACAACAAGCAAGCAATCAACAATTTATCAAAGGTAGCCACACTGCCTTTGTCTCCGTTCATCCAGAAGTTAATTTTGGTAGAACCAACTACGCAGGTTTGATCCTTAATCACAAACTACTCATAGCTTTGTTTCTTTGATTCATAATAATATACATACAAAACTTTGATCTTTGAATATGTAATAACTTGATCTTCGTTTTCAAAAAAACCTTAAATAATTTCTTCTATTTCCAAATACCTTAAAAATCTTAATTCGTTTCTTTTGTTTCCAAAAGCCTTAAATGATTTCTTTTGTTTCCAAATACCTTAAAAACCCTAATTCATTTCTTTTGTTTCCAAAAACCTTAAATGACTTCTTCTGTTTCCAAATACCTTAAAAACCCTAATTCGTTTCTTTTGTTTCCAAAAATCTTAAATCGTTTTGTCTATTTCCAAAACTTTAAAATTCCAAAGTTTTCAAATGTTTTGTTAAATCTCCAAACCCTAACTTACTTTACAGTTTCTAAAAATCACAATTACTTTATAAAACTTTAAACTATTTTCTTCAACTCCAAAACCAAAACAGTAAACCCCAAACTAGTTAATCTAAACCCTAAGTTTTCCTAAACCCTAATTCCCTCAAAACTAATACTTAAACCCTAGTTTTCCTAAACCATAATCCTTAAAACCTTAAAACCTTATAAACCAAAACATTCAAACTCAATACAATAAACCCAAAACAACAATCCAGTAACCAAGAATTATAAACATAATGTTTTAATTATTCTAAAACCCCAATTTCATAATGTTACCCCTAAACCCTAATTTGATTCATGAAACCCTAATCCATTTCAATTCTCTTAAAACCTATAGTAGCCTAAACAAATAACAATAATAATATCTTAAGATTCCAAAACCCTAAATATTAATTAAAGTACTTTAAATGGAAACAGTAAACCTCAATTTGTATCTTTACTTGCTTTATTTTTATATTTGATTATGTAGTTTATTATATGCTTTGATGGTTGATTTATTTAATTTCAATGCTTGATTTACTTAATTTATCATGGATGAATGTTTATTATATATTTTGATTGATGTTTAATATCTTTGATAAATGATTTATTTATGATGAGTGGTTATTTACTTTTATCGATTTATTTTGATTTCCAAAAGTGTAACAGGTATGTTTCCACTTTGTGGGTACCTCATTAGTTAAATATCATATAATTTAAATTGCTTTTAAATTTTGGACCAATGTAAAGGACATGTTTCTACCTTTTAGTGGGTGTCCTATTTAGTTTAGACATGGATGATGTAAGGACATGTTTCCATCCTCCGATGGATGTCCATTTATTCATTTTGCTTGAACATTGCTTTGATTTTAATATAACGATGCTTTATTTCAATTGTTGTGTGTAATATGGATAATATTGTTATATTTAAGAATTTTATAATATTAAGACCAGTAAAGGAGGCCGGTTTTAATGAATCGAGTGTTGCCATTTCTCACCCTCCCCACACGTACCCAACTTTCCGAACCCATTAGGGGGTTGGGGATTCCTTAGGAATTGAGTCATCCACCCCTTTCTTTTTCCCGGCTCATTCGGGTGGCGACTCCATTTTCTTAGGACTTAGGTCCATGTTCTCTAAGGCCCCGAGCCTAAACAGCGCCGAAGTCGCAAGAACCATTCCACCAGGAGTGGGGGCAAAAATTCTCGCTCACAGTGGCGACTCCACTGGGGATAAGAGAAGTTGATTCCGTTGGTCTTTATATTATTCTATTCTTTCTTATAATAATATTATCCATTGCATCATATTAGATTGCATCGTGAGCGTGAGTTAGGACGCCCGTGTTACCCGTGTTGTGTTATGCAAGGGATACCATACTTTCACTCAAGGTATGGAGATCGAGCATGGTATAACCACTCATAGCCTCATACCATTTGGTATATACTTGCTATAGGAACCTAAACCTTTTAACCTAAAGACTAAAGCTCGTGTATTTGACCTAGTTACTTTCCTTAGGTTTTACCCCAAATGCATGTTGTTTGACTATGTTTGACTATGGTTAATTTACCTTGGCTTAAATCATGGCTTATTTGGTTTGTTCTTTTTCTAATATGACCTAAGTACATTGTGAGCTCAAAATAAATTTTTCTTTAAAATTCAAAAGATCAAAGCTATTTTCAAAACTTTTCAAGATAGTTTTTGGGCATAAAACTTCTCTAAAAACAAATCAAAAATTATTTTGCTCATAACCCAAATACAAAGCCCAAAATATGTTTTTTCTAAAATCTTTTTACTATGGGCTTATAAACAAAATTATTTTACAAAGAGCTTGCAAATTATTTAAGTCAATTACGAAATACCAAAAATCAATTGTGAGCCTAGTTTATACTAAGAAATAATTAATCATGGGCTTGTTTTTGGCATGAATCATTAGTTACTTTTTCAAGTGAGAAATTTATTTATAATAAACCCCTTAATTTAGTTTTAATCCAATATAGCATAAATTGTTGCTTTAGTTGGTTGAATGGATTAAAACCTAATTAATGGGAATTATCATGGACTGATTTCCATTTTCGAAAATATAACTATTGGTTGAAACGTCCGAGGAAATTATTCAAAAACAAGATACCCCATGTTGGTATTTTGCTAACCATATACCTAGGAAAAGAGACTCGCCATTCGTGTGTGGATGTTATAAGGTTGGAAGGAACGTCCTAATTATCCTTGTTTGTTTATTGTTTGTGCATACATGCATGCATACGTTTGCATCTCATATCATTGATCCTTTCTGGCTCACAGCCCTGGATTACGATAGTTCAAAAGCTTACAACAATCCGACCTACGCCGGAAGCGAAGAATCTAGTAACAACTCAATCACTTGCTCACCAAAAATAATGGAACCTGAACAAATTCAAAAAATGGTGGATGATGCCCTCAATGCCAAGATGGAAGAAATAAAAGAGGCCCTAGTTGAGACCATGAAGAACCAATTGGCTGCGATTTTAGGAAATCATGCCGAAGAATCTGCTAGCACTAAGAATGTAACACCCCTTCCCGACCTACGTGTGTAAGCTGAGTAGAGGCGACACACTATCCTAATGTTGCTACCAATTTTACTTAGTCAAATTTTAGTTCTGGTTTTTTTTTACATAAAAGTTTTGCCATAGTTTCGCCTAAAAATTGAGTCCCAAGTGTTGACAAAACTGGTTTTTTTCCTGATTTTTGCAAACATTTTTTTTTACACAAACCAATGCAACCAAAATCATTCTCAGTACACTTCCAATAAATCCCCCTTATAACCTCAACTACAACCTGCAAAAAGGATTTACACTTCTAGTACAAAATAAAGTAAAGGTTTATTATGAAATACAATAGATAAAATATTTGTTCACTATGCAGCATAAAGTAACAATATTTACAAATTCATATACATCAAAACTCAAGTTTTACAACACATAAAATTTATACATGTTTGGCAGTCCGTCTTTGATCTTTACGCCCACTATCAACACCTCAAAATCTAGACTCGACTCGGCCTAGAGGAACTCTCTGGTTCTTCCCTGTCACCTGCGCGATGAACCACAATCGCGCTAAGCCCACGGCTTAGTGATACAAACAACCATAATATTATGCCTCAATGCAATGCCAATGTCACATAATCAAGTTTCATAAACAATTCAAAAGAATATTATATTTCACAATCTTACATTATTTAATAATTAATCAAAACATTCATGATTCACATTGAAAACAAAGACAAGCATGGGCCCAAAATACACTAATATGTTATTCAAAGTTCAGAGTTACTGCTTTGGTCCATAATCATAATCATTAATACATTTATCCATGGATAATTAACTAGATTTGAGTTTACGACCCAGTCATTTCACTCAATCTAGTTTCAATAATTTGTTTTTGAGGTTTACGACCCGGTCATTTCACCACAAAAACATCACATTTCACATTTACTAACTGGAATCGGTTTACGACCCGGTCATTTCACCTATCCAGTGATTCATAGGCATGCCGCCAAAACCAGAACTCTAAAAATTGAATAAACATATTAGGCACACAATCATTTTATTTATCTTTTTCTTTCAATCTCTTTTCATTTCATTTACAACAACAACAACAACTAAGCCTTAGTCCCAAACAACAACTAATCTCTTTTCATTTCATTTCTCATAATTAATTAGGCAATCATGCCTCCATTATATATCTCATTTGCATCATCATAGCCAACAACCATGGCATCATATCTCATATGATCTCAAATCACAATAAAACAATTCTTCATGATATTATATCTTTCACATTTCATTTCCATATTTCATTTCATCATTATATAAGCAAATATGTTTCAACCATCTCATATTATATTTCAAATCACATTAATCAATTCATTATTCAAATGGATATAATCAATGGCATTAACACATATTTTTACATGCTCATCACAACATTCACATATTACCAAACATAATGTGATTTTTAATATCCATCAACAATGCATTAGGTTCCTTATCACATTTACAATCAAATGTGTGTCAAGTCTCAACATCACATGAATGTATGCAATAGTGTAGTTTGTACTTACCTTAAAACCAACTCACATCAATCTATACACTTACTCTTCCAAGAATCCTCAACACTTAGGTTAGGGCAATTCTACTTCTTCACAGCCTAATCCAAAAGGAGTATTAGCAAAATGACCATATGAATAGTAAATTCTGGTTTTAGACTCCACTTTATCCTTATTTTGAAAATTTGTATAAAATAATCTACTTGACTAAAAATTCTAAAATTTGTATAGAACTTAATTTTACATCTTAAAATAATTCCTTTAAAATTTCAGATTAAACCGAACACAAAATCTTGGTTAAATAGTTCACCCAACCAGACTGCCCCAATTGCCCTGCATCCTGGCAGCAGTTCTGAACTTTGTGAATTCCATATATTAAATTCAATCAACGTGGTTCCAAATTATTTTTCTCAAATACTAGACTCACTAATAAACAACATATCCAAAATTTAATTGGATATGATTTTTCTACATTTTATTAAAAATTCCGAAAGATAGCTGTCCCAGTTAAGGTACCTGCTGGAACAGGTCTAATAAAAATAATCTTTCCAAAATCATAACCATTCCAAAATCGAATCAACATATTTTTCTGTCATTATAGACTCATAGAGGCACAACATATCAAAAATTTACATCAAGAACATTTTTATATATTTAATTAAAAATCATACAAGTCACAGCATTTACTAATTGTAACACAGAAAAATTTCAACTTCACTAAACACAACTCTTACTCTTCCATCACCAACACCAACCTAACTTCTTATCTTTAATTCCATTTCAACACTTTTACACACACCATACACAAACACACTCCAACCATCAACAACACTCCATCAAACTCAAACAAAATTCCAAATAGAACAAGAGAAATCAAGAGAAAACTTACCAAAAATGATAAACTTCTTGAATTTCCAACTTAATCTCTTGAATCCTCCTTCAATTTGATCTTATAAAATCAAAACTCTTCCTTGCTCTTTTGTCTTTGGAGTACCCGGTCAAGGAAAGAAAAAGAAGAAAATGAAAAGGAAATTAGAGACAAAGTCAAATATATGGTCTTCAAACATTCTCCACCAAGTCTTTTAATAATAAAATAATCAATTATTTCCTCTTCCACTCATTTATTTCTTCTAATTAATTCATTAATTCAATAATAAACAAATATCTTCTTTAGTTGACCATCCATTTTGACTTGTATATATGTTGTATATATTTCCATATATACAACATATAAACTTTCTCTTCAATTCTTTTTCTTTCCAATTACACATATACATTTAATTCAAATAAAACAACAATTATATCAAAACTTCTAGAGCACACTTTGGGATGTTACAATTCTCCCCCTCTAAAAAGAAATTTCGTCCTCGAAATTACCTGGTATTAAGTCTGGAACAGTTGAGGATACTGATCTCGTATCGCTTGCTCACTCTCCCAAGTTGCCTCTCTCTACCATGATTCTTCTAAAGAACCTTTACAAGTGGCACTTTCTTATTTCTCAACTCTTTCACTTCATGTGCCAAAATAGCAATTGGTTCTTTTTCAAAAGTTAGATCCGGACTCACCTCAATAGATTCAACTGATAAAACATGAGATGGGTCAGATCTATACCTTCGCAACATAGAAACACGGAAGACATTATGGATTCTATCCAACTCAGGCGGCAAAGCAAGACGATAAGCAACTGGCCCAACTCTTTCTAATATCTCATACGGTCCAATGAAACGAGGACTTAGCTTCCCTTTTCAACCAAATCTCAATATCTTTTTCCAAGGAGACACTTTCAAAAATACTTTATCTCCAACATCAAACTCTATGTCTCTCCTCTTCAAATCTGAATAAGACTTCTGTCGGTCTGAAGCTGCTTTCAACCTATCCCGAATCATCTTCACTTTTTCTTCAGTCTCTTTAATCAGATCAGGACCAACCAATTTGCCTTCCCCAACTTCATTCCAACATAGAGGCGTTCTACATTTTCTTCCATACAATGCCTCAAATGGTGCCATTCCAATACTGGATTGATGACTGTTGCTGTAAGCAAATTCTACAAGTGGCAAAAATTTGTCCCAACTTCCAGAGAAATCAATGACACAGCTTCTCAACATATCCTCAATAATCTGTATCACTCTCTCTGACTGCCCATCTGTCTGCGGATGAAAAGCAGTGCTAAAATGCAATCGAGAACCCAAAGCACCATGTAAACTCTTCCAAAATCTTAAAGTAAATCTAGGATCTCGATCAGACACTAAAGAAATTGGGACTCCATACAACTTTACTATCTCATTAATGTACAATTCAGCTAACTTCTCAAGTGAAAAGTCCATCTGAACCAGAAGAAAATGAGCTGTCTTTGTCAACCTATCAACAATCACCCAAATGGCATCAAGCTTCCTCTGTGTCATAGGCAAACCAGACACAAAATCCATTGTGATTCTCTCCCATTTCCATTCAGGCACCGTTAAAGGTTGAAGCAACCCTGTTGGAACTTGATGCTCAGCTTTCACCCTCTGACAAGTGAGACATTTGGATACAAATTCTGCTATGTCTCTCTTCATACCAGACCACCAATAATGCTGTCTCAATTCATGGTACATCTTTGTACTTCCCGGATGCATAGCAAAACCCGATTGGTGTGCTTCCTCCAAAATAACCTTTTTCAAACTATTATTATCAGGAACACACAATCTATCCTTAAACCAAAAGCTGCCATCACTTCTCACAAAGAAATCTCGGCTCTCTCCGTTTTGGCAATCTGAAATAATCTTCTGAATTTTCTCATCTGTCAATTGAGCCTCCTTAATCTGATTCAACAATATTGGTCTCAATTGCAATTGAGCCAACAATGCACCATCATCACATGCTTCAAAACTAGCATGTAACACTCTCAACTCAACAAGCAACGAGAGCGAATAAACAGCCAAACCTGCCAGAGACTTCCGACTTAAGGCGTCAGCAACTACATTTGCCTTACCAGGATGATAATCAATCAAATAGTCGTAGTCTTTGATCAGCTCTAACCATCACCTTTGCCGAAGATTCAGCTCTCTCTGGACACCCAAATATTTCAAACTTTTATGATCCGTATAGATAAAACATTTCTCCCCATACAAGTAGTGTCGCCAAATCTTCAAAGCAAATACTATAGCTGCCAATTCCAGATCATGTGTCGGATAATTAAGCTCATGCGGCTTCAACTGCCAAGAAGCATAAGCTATAACTTTACGCTCTTGCATTAAAACACATCCTAAACCATTATGTGAAGCATCACTGTAAATCACATATGGTTTATCTTCCACAGGCGAAGTAAGAACAGCAGCTTGAGTCAACATTTCTTTCAACTGATCAAAACTAGCTTGACACTGATCTGTCCACACAAATCTAACTCCCTTTCGAAGCAATCTGGTGAGTGGAGTAGATATCAAAGAAAAACCTTTCACAAATCTTCGATAATAGCCTGCCAAACCCAGAAAACTTCTAACTTTAGTCACTGACTTTGGTGGACTCCAATTCAAAATGGCCTCAACTTTACTCGGATCAACTCTTATACCATCTACTGAAACTATATGACCGAAAAAAGTTATTTGGTCAAGCCAAAACTCACACTTTGACAGCTTAGCATACAACTGCTTCTCTCTCAAGATCTGTAACACAATTCGCAGATGCTTGTCATGTTCTTCCTCAATACGTGAATACACCAAAATATCATCGATGAAAACCACCACAAACTGATCCAGATAGGGCCTAAATACCCTATTCATCAAATCCATGAAAGCTGCACGTGCATTCGTCAATCCAAAAGGCATTACCAAGAACTCATAATGCCCATATCTTGTGCGGAAAGCTGTCTTAGAAACATCTTCAGCTCTAACCCTCAATTAATGGTACCCTGATCTCAAATCAATTTTGGAAAACACCGCTGCTCCCTTCAACTAATCAAAGAGATCATCAATTCAGGGCAAAGGATACTTATTCTTAATAGTTACTTTGTTCAATTGCCTATAATCGATGCACAATCTCAAAGTACCATCCTTTTTCTTCACAAACAACACAGGAGCTCCCCACGGAGAAACACTAGGGCGAATAAACCCTTTATCCAACAACTCCTGCAACTGCACCTTCAACTCTCTCAATTCAGCAGGTGCCATTTGATATGGAGTGATAGAGATGGGAGTGGTACCAGGCAATAAATCGATACCAAACTCAACCTCTCTCTCAGGGGGTAACCCTGGCAACTCCTCAGGAAAAACATCTGGAAACTCCGCAACTGTGGGTATACTATTAAGTTGAGAACCCATTACTTTAGTATCCATAACATGAGCAAGATAAGCAACACACCCTTTCTAATCAACTTTCTGGCTGTTACAGCTGATACAAACAAGGATGCAAGTTGCCTCTGCTCACTAGATACTAATATACTTCTACCATCACCAGTTCTCAAAGTAACACATTTATTTTGATAATCCACCACAGCTCCATGCTTAGACAACCAATCCATGCCTAAGATCAAATCATATTCTTTAAAAGGCATTTCAATTAAATCACCAAGAAACTCCTCACCTTGAACCACAACAGCACTCTCATGATGCACCCTACTCACCACAACACTATGTCCTAAAGGATTGGTCACTAAGACATCAAATCCTAAGGACTCTGAATGCAATTCAGACACAGGCAAGATAGATGCACTTATGTATGAATGAGTAGATCCTGGATCAATCAAAGCAAGTACTGAAATGCCAAATAAAGAAAATGTACCCGCTATAACTGCTAAAGCATCCGGCTGCCTCTGCATCACATATACTCTCTGAGAAGATCCGGCCTCATTTGGCCTGCTGCCCCTGGATGAAGATCCTCCTCTCTGACTAAACCCAGGTCTACCACCTCTACTGAAACCTCTGCCCCCTCGACCACCTCTGCTGACACTAGGTCGAGAAGCTGCAGTATCAGCCTGCCTATACTCCTGCATCTCAGGACAATCTCTAACAAAATGAGCTGGTGACCCACATCTAAAACACCCAGCTGATCCACCAATCTTCCAACAAACACCCCCATGGGTCTTACCACAATGCTCACATACAGGTGGAGTAGACCTCTGAATCACTGGAGTCGGGGCACTAGCTACAGAAACTGTCGGTCTCAGCCTCTGCCTCTGATACTGAACTGATCTGCCCGACTATCTCTGGGTTCTACTGGTTCTCGGAACAAAACCTCCTCGACCCCTCTTCATAGATGAAGACCCTGCCTCAAACTGGGATCTCCTTACCCTGGTCTCTTCCTCAGTAGCAGCTGCTGCAATGCCCTGTGCTCTCTCAACACTTCTAGCTGCTGCAACAAGCTGAGAAAAATCCTGGTACCGGGAACCAGCCACAATGCACATGATAGAGGGCCTCAATCCCTCCTCAAATCTTCTGCATCGGTCTATTTTATTAGAGATAATTCCCCCCGGCATATCGACTCAACCGGATATACTCAATCTCATACTCTGTTACCGTCCGGTTGTCTTGCTTCAAATTCAGGAATTCCATCTTCTTAATATCTTTATACTCCCTCGGAGTATATTTCTGCTCGAACTCCCTCAGAAAATCACCATAAGATAATGTAGGTGGATCATCCATGGCATGAGGAACCATCTTCCACCAGTCATAGGCATCTTTTTGCAGGAGGGATCTGGCATAGTCAAAATTCTCATCCGAAGTGGCTTGCAACTGAATGAATATCCTCTGCACCTTATCCAACCACTGCTCAGCCACTGCAGGATCGGTAGTGCCCAAGAAATCTTCAGCCCCATATTTTCTTAACTTGTCATAATGTCTTACCGGCATCTGAGGCTGTGGTGGTGGTGGTGGTGGTGGTGGCTGCACTGGAGCTCCCCTCAACAGTTCTACCATATGCCTTAACCAACCCGGCGGAGCCTCCTCAGCAGCTAATCTCTCTGGCACAGAAACAGGTGCCTGACTAACCCTCTCAATCCTAGCTCCATCTCTACTCTCTTCAAGAGCTACACTTTCCGCACTACCCTCAACAGACTGTCGTGAATGAGATGCCATCTCTACCTATATCTGCAAACACAGCAGAATATTCCTCATTAAAGATCAAAGACTGCCATACCAAAACATGTATTTTACTCAAAAACCCACTTTAAAAATCAAAATATTCTTTTTCTTACAATTGACCTAGGTTGAGAATCTCAAACCTAGGCTCTGATACCAAAAATTGTAACACCCCTTCCCGACCTACGTGTGTAAGCTGATGAGAGGCGCCACACTATCCTAATGTTGCTACCAATTTTACTTAGTCAAATTTTAGTTCCGATTTTTTTTTACAGAAAAATTTTGCCATAGTTTCGCCTAAAAATTGAGTCCCAAGTGTCGACAAAACTGGTTTTTTTTCTAATTTTTGCAAACATTTTTTTTACACAAACCAATGCAACCAAAATCATTCTTAGTACACTTCCAATAAATCTCCCTTATAACCTCAACTACAACCTGCAAAAAGGATTTACACTTCTAGTACAAAATAAAGTAAAGGTTTATTATGAAATACAGTAGATAAAATATTTGTTCACAATGCAGCGGAAAGTAACAATATTTACAAATTCATATACATCAAAACTCAAGTTTTACAACACATAAAATTTATACATGTTTGGCAGTCCGTCTTTGATCTTTACGCCCACTATCAACACCTCAAAATCTAGACTCGACTCGGCCTAGAGGAACTCTCTGGTTCTTCCCTATCACCTGCGCGATGAACCACAATCGCGCTAAGCCCACGGCTTAGTGATACAAACAACCATAATATTATGCCTCAATGCAATGCCAATGTCACACAATCAAGTTTCATAAACAATTCAAAAGAATATTATATTTCACAATCTTACATTATTTAATAATTAATCAAAACATTCATGATTCACATTGAAAATAAAGACAAGCATGGGCCTAAAATACACTAATATGTTATTCAAAGTTCAGAGTTACTGCTTTGGTTCATAATCATAATCATCAATACATTTATCCATGGATAATTAACTAGATTTGAGTTTACGACCCAGTCATTTCACTCAATCTAGTTTCAATAATTTGTTTTTGAGGTTTACGACCCGGTCATTTCACCCAAAAAACATCACATTTCACATTTACTAACTGGAATCGGCTTACGACCCAGTCATTTCACCTATCCAGTGATTCATAGGCATGCCGCCAAAACCAGAACTCTGAAAATTGAATAAACATATTAGGCACACAATCATTTTATTTATCTTTTTTTTTTCAATCTCTTTTCATTTCATTTCTCATAATTAATTAGGCAACCATGCCTCCATTATATATCTCATTTGCATCATCATAGCCAACAACCATGGCATCATATCTCATATGATCTCAAATCACAATAAAACAATTCTTCATAATATTATATCTTTCACATTTCATTTCCATATTTCATTTCATCATTATATAAGCAAATATGTTTCAACCATCTCATATTATATTTCAAATCACATTAATCAATTCATTATTCAAATGGATATAATCAATGGCATTAACACATATTTTACATGCTCATCACAACATTCACATATTACCAAACATAATGTGATTTTTAATATCCATCAACAATGCATTAGGTTCCTTATCACATTTACAATCAAATGTGTGTCAAGTCTCAACATCACATGAATGTATGCAATAGTGTAGTTTGTACTTACCTTAAAACCAACTCACATCAATCTATACACTTACTCTTCCAAGAATCCTCAACACTTAGGTTAGGGCAATTCTACTTCTTCACAGCCTAATCCAAAAGGAGTATTAGCAAAATGACCATATGAATAGTAAATTCTGGTTTTAGACTCCACTTTATCCTTATTTTGAAAAATTGTATAAAATAATCTACTTGACTAAAAATTCTAAAATTTGTACAGAACTTAATTTTACATCTTAAAATAATTCCTTTAAAATTTCAGATTAAACCGAACACAAAATCTTGGTTAAATAGTTCACCCAACCAGACTGCCCCAATTGCCCTGCATCCTGGCAGCAGTTCTGAACTTTGTGAATTCCATATATTAAATTCAATCAACGTGGTTCCAAATTATTTTTCTCAAATACTAGACTCACTAATCAACAACATATCCAAAATTTAATTGGATATGATTTTTCTACATTTTATTAAAAATTCCGAAAGATAGCTGTCCCAGTTAAGGTACCTGCTGGAACAGGTCTAATAAAAATAATCTTTCCAAAATCATAACCATTCCAAAATCGAATCAACATATTTTTCTGTCATTATAGACTCATAGAGGCACAACATATCAAAAATTTACATCAAGAACATTTTTATATATTTAATTAAAAATCATACAAGTCACAGCATTTACTAATTGTAACACAGAAAAATTTCAACTTCACTAAACACAACTCTTACTCTTCCATCACCAACACCAACCTAACTTCTTATCTTTAATTCCATTTCAACACTTTTACACACACCATACACAAACACACTCCAACCATCAACAACACTCCATCAAACTCAAACAAAATTCCAAATAGAACAAGAGAAATCAAGAGAAAACTTACCAAAAATGATAAACTTCTTGAATTTCCAACTTAATCTCTTGAATCCTCCTTCAATTTGATCTTATAAAATCAAAACTCTTCCTTGCTCTTTTGTCTTTGGAGTACCCGGTCAAGGAAAGAAAAAGAAGAAAATGAAAAGGAAATTAGAGACAAAGTCAAATATATGGTCTTCAAACATTCTCCACCAAGTCTTTTAATAATAAAATAATCAATTATTTCCTCTTCCACTCATTTATTTCTTCTAATTAATTCATTAATTCAATAATAAACAAATATCTTCTTTAGTTGACCATCCATTTTGACTTGTATATATGTTGTATATATTTCCATATATACAACATATAAACTTTCTCTTCAATTCTTTTTCTTTCCAATTACACATATACATTTAATTCAAATAAAACAACAATTATATCAAAACTTCTAGAGCACACTTTGGGATATTACAAAGAAGCCAAAGGACAAAGGGAAGGCTAAAGTTGGTGAAGTGGTTTTTGATGATGATAAGGTGATCATTGATGATGATGATGATTGGGCTCAATACTACCAAGATCCTCAAGATAAGAAGAAAGAACCGAAGATTGTTGAAAGGTCAACTATGGAGAAAACCAAAACTTCTGATGTTGAAAAGATGATTGCAGACTTAGAAAAGAAATTTGAGAAGAAACTGAAGACCGAAGAAATGTCCGAAGTTGAAAAATTATTTGAGCTAGATGAAGAAGTTCCGTACAAGTTCAAGATGCCATCTTTTGAGAATTTTGATGGAACCGAAAATCCTCATCTCCATGTGAAGCAATATATCACTGCTATGCAGTCTGCTCGAGCTACTAAAGCTCAAACTCTAAGGTATTTCATGCTCTCATTGGACCATGTTGTCCAAAATTGGTTCAATACCTTGGAAGAAGGAACACAAAAGAGTTGGGATCTGCTATACAAAGCCTTCATCCAACAATATGGGCATAATGTCAAGATGGAAGTTACCTTAATGGAAGTGGAGTCGATTAGACAAAGGCCAAATGAGAATTTTATGGACTATGTGAAGAGATGGAGAAACAAGGCCTCTTTGCTCAAGAAGAGGCCTGATGAATCCAATCAAATAAGGATGATTGTGAGAGGGGTGTTACCTAGTCTTCTTGAAAGATGTCTCATACACTCATCCATGATTTCAAAGATCTCCTCCAAGCTGGTCTGCAAATTGAAGAATGGGAAAGAGAGAAGAACCATTTTTCAACAAGAAGGAATGAGAAAGGAAACTATCAATCTGGTAGCCAAAGCATGCAAAAGGCGGTCGGTGTAAACGCTACTAGCAAAGGAACAAGGAGGCAATTTTCAAAATTGGGGAAACCGATGTCTTGGGTTCTCAATAAGCTTTAAAGAAAGGGATTGTTACAACCCTTAAATCATCTCCCTTTGCCTAACCCTCTCCCACCTAATTTCGACACTAAAGCATTTTGTCAGTTTCATCAAATGCAAGGGCATGACACGGATAGATGTGTGAGGTTGAGACATTAGATCCAAAATCTAATTGATAGCGGGAAGCTACCCAAGCCCAACAAGCCAAACACCAAAGACAACCCATTACCAAAGTTTAATAGAGTACCACCACCGGCAACCTTCATGATTGGAGGAGGTTTGCATGAAGATTTTGTCATGTCTTCTTTTCAAGATGTGGGTGGAAAAGCAACCAAAGAAGAAGAGATATTTGGCAAAATTAAACAAGCTATGGTAGGTAAAGAAGTAGCAATTTGTGTTGTCAATGGGTTTTGGGATTCAAGCGATAATGAGGACGATCTGGTATCCAAGAAGGAGGAATGGACTTGGTCCGAGCCCAAAGAAGATGAAGTAATGAACACTAGATTCGGTAAGCCTTATGCAAAGCCACCACCTAAGGAGGTAGAAACTAATAAGGGAAAGGAACTTGAAGTAGGGAATAAAGAAGAGGAAGATGATACTGTGCTCAAACAATTGAAAAGAACCCAAGCAAGTGTTAGCATTTGGGACCTATTGGCTACTTCTAAAAAGCACCGAGAAACTATGGCCAAGGCCTTAGCTAGCATGCCAATTTCTACCTCCACAACACTGGAGGAACTAATCAGCTTCATAAAAAGTGAAGGAGTAATGAAATGTGAAGATATTCAAGAGAAGAGTGAAGTTAATATGGGAGCGGTTTCTTTCTCAGATGCGGACTTACTGGAGGAGGGGAGAGATCACATCCGCCCTCTCTTTATCAAAATAGAAATCAAAGGGAAAAGGACTCCTTGTGTAATGGTCGATGATGGGTCCTCCATAAATGTTTGTCCACTTAAAATATTGCCGAAGCTAGCCATGTCAACAAGGGATCTAAACCCGACCGAGGTAACCATTCGGGCTTATGATAACACTAAGAGACACGCTGAAGGAACTTTTAAAGCTGCTGTCAAGGTTGCTCCAATTGAATCTATTGTTGCATTTGTTGTTTTGGACATACCTGTTACCTTTGCCCTACTCTTGGGATGACCATGATTTCATCCTCTTAGTGGATTTCCTTCCACCCTTCATCAAAAGATCAAGTTCCCTAACGGAGATGAGACAATGGTCATCGAGGCCGAAGATAATGAGATTGTTAACGCTCTAATGATTGAGAGGCCTCTCAATAGTTTCCAAGTAGCTGCAATTTCTGATAATGAAGTAGTATACTCCAAAGTCTTGAATATGATGAAGAGCATGAGCTACCTTCCCGGAGCTGGTCTTGGAAAGGGTAAGGCCGGTTTGACAAAGTTGTCAGATTTCAAAACTCAGAAATCCAAGAAGGGGTTGGGATAAGATGAAGACAACAATGTCCGGCCAAAGAAGAATGAGAAGATGAGCTTCCCACCACATGAAGAGATCTTTGTCAAAGTTCCAGACATGGGACCACTCCAAGGAAAGCCCGAGCCAATCATGTTCATGGGAAAGTTGATCCCGGGTTTTAAAATTTTTGCAGATGTTACCGAGCTAGTGGAGCAAGTGAAGAAAGAGCTCACCCTGCCATCCAACAAAGAATCCAATCCGGAAGAAAAGAAAGAAGCTATCCTGAAAGCCAAGAAGACTTCGGAAGAGATTGCAGCCCTAGTTGAAGAGAAGTTTGAAGATTTTCTTCCTTAAGATTCTGAGAACAATGATTTTGATTTTGATTTTAATTTGTCTGCTTTGTATGAGGATGATGATGTTTTCTTTTCCAAAATGAATGCAATAAAGTCTAATTTTGCTTACTTATGTGATGTTTCTCCTGATGGTTGCATACATTCAAATAGCAGTTACATGAGCATCTTTAATATTAATTCTGTTAACACATAATCATTAAATTTGGGAACAATCAAAAATCCTAAAAACATTAGCATAGCATCCGACCTTACTCCTGATGAGAGAGAGAGATTTGAAAAAATATTCAAAAAATATGAGGAAGTATTTGCTTGGTCTTATGAGGATATGCCTGGAATAGATCGAGACATAACTGAACATCTTATTCCTACTTACACTCACATGAAACCTGTCAAACAAAAGCTTAGGTGATTAAGACCTGAGTGGGCTAAATTGGTTAAAGAAGAGGTCACTAAACAAATACAAGTGAAGTTCCTTGAAGTGATAGAATATCCAGATTGGCTAGCCAACATAGTACCCATGCCAAAGAAAGATGGAAGAATAAAGGTCTGTGTGGATTATAGAGATTTAAACAAGGCTTCCCCTAAAGATGATTTTCCTTTACCTCATATAGATGTTCTCATTGATAGTGTAGCCTCTAGCTTTCTACACTCATTTGTAGATGAATTTTCCGGATACAACCAAGTGTTAATGGCCCAAGAGGATAAAGCCAAAACTGCTTTCATTACTACATGGGGTATATTTTGTTATAGGGTGATGTAGTTTGGCTTAAATAATGCTAGAGCAACCTACCAAAGGATGGCCACCACACTATTTCATGACATGATGCACAAAGAAGCTGAAGTATATGTTGATGATATGATGGTGAAATCGGATACAAGGGAACAACACTTCCAAAACTTAGAATTATTCTTTGATAGAGCTTTGAAATATAAGCTAAGATTAAACCCGAAGAAGTGTGTGTTCGGGGTTACCTCAGGCAAATTATTAGGATATGTGATTGGTCCGAATGGCATTAAGATTGATCCTGACAAAGTTAAAGCAATTAGGGATATGCCAGCCCCAAAGATGGAGAAAGAAGTTCAGAGATTTATTGGTAAATTACAATACATTAGCAGATTTATAGCAAAGCTCACAACAATCTATGAGCCTATCTTCAAATTGCTTAAAAAGAATCAGCCGGTCATATAGAATGAAGAGTGTCAAAAGGCCTTTGAGCGAATAAAAGAATATTTGTTGAATCCACCTATTTTAAAACTACCTAAACTCGGCAAACCTCTATTACTATACTTAGCAGTAGAAAAAGAGTCAATAGGAGCCATGCTAGCCCAAGCAGATGAGTCAGGGATTGAGCATGCAGTTTACTATTTAAGTAGAAAGCTCCTACCTTATGAAATTAAGTATAGTATCATTGAAAAGACCTGTATAGTCGTGGTTTGGTCTTCTAAGAAGTTGCGGCATTACTTTCAATCGTATAGTGTGCAAGCAATTTCCAGGTTGGACCCGATGAAATACTTAAGGGAGACACCCTCTTTGATTGGGAAGTATGGTTGATGGTTGATAATATTAGAAGAATTTGAGATTGAGTATGTAACCAGGAAAACAATCAAAGGTAGAGCAGTGGCAGAAGTCCTAGCCTAACAACCATTACCAGATAGCAAAGAGGTAATCTTGGACTTTTCGGATGAACATTTAGAGGCAATAGAAGTACAAGGGTGGAAAATGTATTTTGATGGAGTAGCAAACAGGAAAGGAGCAGGTTTGGGAGTCATACTAGAATCACCCGAAGGGGAACTTATCCCTTTAGCCAAAAAATTGAAAATCAGGGCAACCAATAATATGGTGGAGTATGAAGCTTGTATTTTTGGTTTGGAAACCCTATGATTATGAAGGTGGATAAGGTAGAAGTTTTTGGCGACTCATTGCTGGTAGTATCCCAAGTAAATTGAGAGTGGGAGTTGAAAGAAGAAAAATTAAAACTATACCACCATTACTTGACCATGATAAAGAAGAACTTTAAGGAGTGTAGGTTTATATACCTATCAAGAGAAGAAAATCAAATGGCTGATGCCCTAGCCACATTGGCTTCGGTATGGGAAAATCCTGTTAGCTTATTCCTTAAGCCTCTGATTTTGACCAATTCATCAACTCCTTACTATGAATATGAGACAATCATGAAAACTGATACAGACCATGATGCGTTGTATGATACTATAAGACGATAAGAGCCATAAGGCGGTGGTCTTTGCAATACATCACATTCCATTGACAGTTATATCAAAGATGGCCTTATGGGGTGCATTTGAGATGTTTAAGAAAGCCTGAAGTGGAGCATATCATGTCAGAAATACATGCAGGAAGTTGCAGTCCGCACATGAGTAGTTTGGCCCTAGTTAAGAAGAATATCCGATAAGGTTACTATTGGTTAACCATGGAGAGAGATTGTATTGAGTTTGTAAAGAAGTGCCAACAATGTCAGATGTATGGTAACTTGAATCACATGCCTCCTGAAAAATTGCATTTTATGTCTTCACCCTGGCCCTTTGCCACTTGGGGTATCGACATTATAGGAGAGATACATCCGACAGCCTCAAACAGTCACCGTTTCATTGTAGTAGCGGTAGATTATTTTTTGAAATGGGTCAAAGCTGAATCCTTCAACAAATTGGCGCAAGTCAAATGGCTAGATTTATTGAAAAGAACCTCATCTGCAGGTACAGGATTCCTCACAGTGTGATATCAGACAATGGGGTATAGTTTCAAGGAGCAGTTAAGGATTTATTCTCGAAGTACCGAATCCATCATCATCGATCCTCTCCTAATAGACCAAAGGCTAATGGTGTAGTAGAAGCAACAAACAAGACAATTAAACAAATTTTTTCCAAGATGACCAAGACGTACAGGGATTGGTCAGAGATGCTTCAGTTCAGCTTCCAAGACTACTCTTAATGACTTGATCTCAATTTCAATTGGCAACACTGCTTCCATCCCATAAACCAAAGAGAATGGGTGGTGAGCAGATACACGCAATTAGCTTTACTAGAAAAGAGAAGGTTAAAGGCACTATATCATCATCAACTGTATCAAAAGAAGATAGCTCGGGCCTATAATAGAAGGGTTAAGATCAGAAAACTCAAAGTCGGGGATTTGGTGTTGAAACAATGTAAGCCTAACATATCTGATCCAAGAGGGAAGTTTAGGCCTAGCTGGGAAGGGCCATATGTCGTGAAACAAGTCATAAATAAGGGTGCAGTGAAGCTATCGGACATGGACGGGAATGAGTTTAGTGAGCCAGTAAACATTGACAAGTTGAAGAGATTTTATGTATAGAGAGAGAGAGAGAGAGAGAGAGAGAGAGAGAGAGCTAGGTTGAAAACCCAAAAGGGTGGCCTAGGCAAAAGTTAGAGTAGTCCGCTAGTTATGAAAACTCGAAAGGGCAAACTAGGCAACAATTAGGGCTAAATGAGAGAAAATTGTCAATTCAAAAACCCACATGGGCAGACTAGGCAAAAATTAAAGCAATATAAAAAATATAATAAAAGAGATCCACTAAGTTGAAAACCCGCAAGGGCAGCTTAGGCAAAATTAGGACAGCTCACTATTTCTGAAAACCCGCATGGGTGAACTAGGCAAAAATTATAGCATTAAAATAAAAAGAAGAAGAAAGAGAAAACCTAAATTGAAAACCCGAAAGGGAAGTTTAAGTATTTACCTGAAGCAGCAACGGACTCTCGGTCAGTCTCTTTGACAATCTTGATTTAAGTTGGTCTAATCCAACTAAAGTCTCGGCTAAGATCAGAGGTATTGGTGACAAGCCTCCTTCCATTTGGTCCATAATATCCAATACTCGTGGATCAATATCGACATCAGTTGAAACAAGCAAGAATTGGATGAGCAAGCAAAGACAAAGCATATGTCCCCACGCCTTAGTAGGAGCCAAATGAGAGAGATAAAAATCAATCAAGGGAGTAAGTAGAATCTTCTCATCTCTCATCAACTGAAAAACTTCGGGCTTTGAAATTTGAAATAACATCTGCATCTTCTGTTGAGTCCTAAAAATCAAAATGGGTAATGTCATTTGTTGATTATTTGGATATCCGAGGATGGCTACAAATTCTTCAATCAAGTGACATATTTCAAAGCCATTAATTTTAATTGTCCTAGAATTTACATCCCAAAAAGAAGCCATGGCATGTAAAAAGAAATGGTCCAATTTAATATTTTGAAAACACTTTAAAATATCAAGTTTTGACTAAGAAATTTGCTTCCAGTGAATTGCATCCATATTCTTAAATAGAATTTTTATCTTATTTAAGTGAAGTTCAGTCATTGTTGATGAATGAAGAAAAATCAAAATTGTTAAAAAGGAGTTTTTACGTTGAAGTGGAAAATCTCTTAGTTTCTGTATGAAACTATGGTGTGAAAGGTGATTTATATAGAGCAAACAAGGTTTTCCAAAATTGATAAGGAAAAGATGATAGGAAAAGAGTGAGACTGTGTTACATGAGGAAAGGAATTGGCGACGAAAGTTTTTTATTTTCGCAATGCATTTGGCTTTGTAGTGATGCTGTGTATATATGAAGAAGAAAGTGTAATAATTGTGGTGCAGTAATGATGATAAAAAAAAGTTACAGTAAAGATAGAAATTATGTATTGTCATTATTATTTTTATGCTTATTGTACAATGTTTATACAATTGATACAATATTTATACATCACTAAGAAGGTGGGGGTAAGTCATTAAATAAAGCCCTAAAAAAATCATCGCCTATTGGAGGAGGAGGCAAATCACTCGTCCCGAGTTCGCCCGAAGCAGGAGCACCAAAATACCTATTACCTTGGAGTTTTGATCTGTCACAGTCCTCATCAGAAGTAGATGAAAGGATCTCATGGTAATCAGTTTGGGGGCCTCTAGATGAAGAAGCACCAGGATCCCTCATCCCCTAAAATCGAAAGTCTCAAAAATTTTGTTCTGATTGATGATATAAATTTTCAAAATGAGAAGCCTGTTGACGACTAGCGGCCAACTCTTCTTGAAGTTTCTTATTTTGTTCTTCAAGCATCTGCTGTGAGCCAGAAAGGAAAAAGTAAGAGCATACATAATCATGCATACATATAGCATAAATTACCATGAAACAAGAAAACTTACAAGGTAATTCATATCAATGCCCTGAAGATGAGATGGCATATCTGGCAGACTAGAATGAGCAAATGAAGGAGCAGTAAAAGAAGGTCCAGCCTCATTATCAAATGAGCCAACAGCCTGCAATAATAATTAAAGAATCAAAATAAGATAAGAAAGAAGCGATTACAATGAAAAATGGTAAAGGTTTACCTGAGAAGTGCTAGCCCCGAGATGTGGAATGAATTCTCCTGTCTCCCCATGATGTTCCTCTTCATCTCTACCCTCATTTTCTTTGGAAATTTTTCGTACACCAACAGGAGATACATCAAAGTTCAAGAGCCTTATTTGAATAAAATGGGCATAAGATGCACCCGGTGGATAGAGAAATACTTCAACATCATAATCGTGCCGGGCCAACCACCATGCATCCTCCGGCATTAATATAATATTTAAAGTATATTTCGAGCAACGCATCAGGACCCTCCGCTACTCGGGACCAAGAAACCACTCATATACTCTCTCTCCGGGAAACCAGCCACTAGACATTAGGCCAGCGATGACTCGGCGAGTATATTGAAAAGATAGTGCAGCATTCATGGAGGGAGTCCAGTTTGTCCGCTCTTCTGGGTTCCACCAAGCCAAATTCACCTACAAAATGACATAAGGTAAATAAACTTTCATATAAATTTTAAAGCATACTAATGCTATTTTACCTGGTCCCAAGTTAAGTGACTCAACATGAAGCGTTGGGTATGCACATGGTGAGAGCCAAGAACTTCTACACAATCAGACAACCAAAAATTTAATCTCAGATACCTGACTCTTTCTCGAGAAATACTAGGCACCCTCACAAGGTTGTGCTCATATGCCCATGCCTACAACAACAATAGAGATCAAGTTCATGCAAGAAAAGAATGGAATTGACATTGGTGGAAGAAGAGTACCTCGACAACCCCCATAAAGCCGACAAAAGACTTCTTATTTCGGCAAATTTTGTCAAGACCATGGTAAAGACAGGCGAGACCAGCTTCACCCTAGCCATAAAGTGGTACCATCCTAAAATAAGAAAGGACCCTCAACACTGACAAAATGGATGGCGGATTCAGTGCTGCCTAAGATGGTCGACCCAAACAAATATAACAAAAATCCTAGAGCATATTGTTGGGTCGTGTCTCTGTGAACCCGTCCTTCGTAGTTCATCTAATAACTATGAATTGGCTCGATTTTTATCTTAAAAGGCCCTTTATATGATGGTCCCATACCAATTAATTGCTGAATTTCTTCAAATGTCAAAATATCGTTGGTAAGAGGAACCGGAACACCATCATACCGAATGCCGGTTATAGCAGCAAAGTCGACCGGACCAATTGTCATCTCTCCAATGGGCAAGTGAAAAGTATGAGTTGTGTCCAACCATCGTTCTGCAAGTACCTAGACTATGCTCTGGTCTATCAGATACTCCTCGGATGGTAATTGTAAGATGAAGCTCTCAAAGCCGCAATCTCGGATAATCTGCCTTACCCGAGAAGGCGCTACATTATACCATTGTCGGGCTTTGTATATATACTCTCCGACCTGAACAACGCAATGATCACACTAACACGGAGCCAGGTAAGTTAATACCAGGTAAGTATGTATTATTCTATCTACTTAAATTAATATATTTTTTCTAAATTTTCTAAAAAAATAAAGACAAACATAAAAAAATAAAAATAAAAAAATAAAAAAATAAAAAGAAAAAAAATAAAACAAGAAAAAAAGAAAGAAAGTAAAATAAATAAAAAAAGAAAAAAATCAAAAAGAAAAAAGAAAATAACAGAAAAAATGAAGGAAAAAAGAAAAGAAAAGAAGAAAACATAATCACCTGGCTCTTTTGATTTGAACTACGATGAAGCGGTATCCCGGCTAGTAGACCTATATTTCTATCTTCATGATGCCAAATAAACTCTAATAACTCAGCATTAGAATGAGTTTCTGATCTTGAAAAATGCATTTTTTTTAAAAAAAACAGTATGCTAAATTTGAGAGAATTATAGCTATTAACGAAAGGAATTAAAATTTGTTGTGAATGAAATGAAGAAATTCGTTCGTTTATATAGAGGAACGACAAAGAAAAAAAATAAAATTCAAAAAGTAAATTTTACTATTGATAAATAGTAAATTACTATATACAAATAGTATGTTACTATTTATAAATAGTAAATAGTGCATGAACAGTGACTACACAATAAATAAACAGTAAATTCAATCATTCAAATACTTGTGTGTATATAAATATTTTTTGCACTATTAAAATATTTTTACACGCAGGGGGCAAGGAGAAGATATGTGCATAAAAAATAGCTAAATTTTTTGCAAACAAAATTTATATGCTACTCACTATAATTATTTTTTGTAGATAATTAAATCTCTATCTGCTCGGGTCCAGAATCCAAATTATCTTTAGGTCCAGAACCTAAAATCTCTTCTAGGGTCCAGAATCCAAATTATCCTTAGGTCTAGAACCTAAAATCTCTTCTAAGTCCAGAACTTAGCTCGGGTCCAGAACCCGAATTACCTTTAGGTCCAGAACCTAAAATTTTTTCTAAGTCCAGAACTTAGCTCGGCTCCAGAATTAGAATTACCTTTAGGTCCAGAATCTAAAATTCCTCCTAAGTCCATAACTTAGCTCAGGTCCAGAATCCAAATTATCCTTAGGTCCAGAAGCTAAAATCTCTTTTAAGTCTAGAACTTAGCTCGGGCCTAGAACCCAAATTCTCCTTAGGTCCAGAACCTAAAATCTCTTTTAAGTCCAGAACTTAGCTTGGATCCAGCACCCAAATTATCCTTAGGTCCAAAACCTAAAATCTCTTTTAAGTCCAAGACTTAGCTCGGGTCCAGAACCCAAATTATCCTTAGGTCCAGAACCTAAAATTTCTTTTAAGTCCAGAACTTAGCTCAGGTCCAGAATCTTAATTACCTTTAGGTCCAGAACCTAAAATTTCTCCTAAGTTCAGAACTTAGCTCGGGTCCAGAACCCAAATTATCCTTAGGTCCAGAACCTAAAATCTCTTAGTCCGGGTCCAGAACCCAAAATTACCCTTAGGTCCAAAATCTAAAATTATTCTTTGAGTCCAAGAACTCAAACCGGGTCCAGAACCCAAAACCTCAACCATCTCAGAAAAATTAAGTCTTATTGCTTTTCACTCTCTTTTACTAAAGTCTCAGATCGTTCAAGCAAGGAGCAAACTGTAGACCCTTAATTTTTGACCCAGTTCGGTCCAATATATTTTATTTAGTCCAAAATAATTTTTATGTTATCTTAATTAAATAATATTTGCTTTAGTATTTATTTTTTATAATTTTTTTAAAAAATTATAATAATAAATAAATAATAAATAAATAAAAATAAAAATCGGCGACGGAAAAATTCGTCGCCGAAAGTAATTGGTCGAAATGGCCAAGGCCATTTCGCCGTATGAATTTCATGCGGCGAAATGGCTTGGCAGCCCGCCAGCGCGCCAATTCTCGCTCGCACCAAGCGCAATTCCTCGCAACCCATCGCAAATTTCACCAGCGAGATTTTTCCAACACAATTTTTTCCGAAATCAATTTCTATTTGGTTTCAGTTTTCTTTTCCTAATTAATTATAGTTTCCTTAAACAATTGGAATTAATCTTCTAAATTTCCTATAAATAACACTAAAAAACACATAAAAAGGGATCAGACTATAGAGGGAGAAAAACTTAGGGCTAGAACTTTGAACTTGGAACTTCATATTGGAGAGAAGCAACAAGCAAGCAATCAATAATTTATCAAAGGTAGCCACACTGCCTTTGTCTCCGTTCATCCAGAAGTTAATTTTGGTGGAACCAACTACGCAGGTTTGATCCTTAATCATAAACTACTCATAGCTTTGTTTCTTTGATTCATAATAATATACATACAAAACTTTGATCTTTGAATATGTAATAACTTTATCTTCGTTTCAAAAAAATCTTAAATGATATCTTTTGTTTACAAATACCTTAAAAATCCCAATTCATTTCTTTTGTTTCCAAAAACCTTAAATGATTTCTTCTGTTTCCAAATACCTTAAAAACCCTAATTCGTTTCTTTTATTTCCAAAAACCTTAAATGACTTCTTCTGTTCCAAATACCTTAAAAACCCTAATTCATTTCTTTTGTTTCCAAAAATCTTAAATCTTTTTGTCTATTTCCAAAACTTTAAAAAAAAACCCTAAACTATTTTCCCCTAACTCTTTTCCAAAATTTTCAAATGTTTTGTTAAATCTCCAAACCCTAACTTACTTTACAGTTTCTAAAAATCACAATTACTTTATAAAACTTTAAACTATTTTCTTCAACTCCAAAACCAAAACAGTAAACCCCAAACTAGTTAATCTAAACCCTAAGTTTTCCTAAACCCTAATTTTCTCAAAACTAATATGTAAACCCTAGTTTTCCTAAACCCTAATCCTTAAAACCTTAAAACCTTATAAACCTAAACAGTCAAACTCAATACAGTAAACCCAAAACAACAATCCAGTAACCAAGAATTATAAACCTAATATTTTAATTATTCTAAAACCCTAATTTCATAATGTTACCCCTAAATCCTAATTTGATTCATGAAACCCTAATCCATTTCAATTCTCTTAAAACTTACAGTAGCCTAAACAAATAACAATAATAATATCTTAAGATTCCAAAACCCTAAATATTAATTAAAGTACTTTAAATGGAAACAGTAAACCTCAATTTGTATCTTTACTTGCTTTATTTTTATTTTTGATTATGTAGTTTATTATATGCTTTGATGGTTGATTTATTTAATTTCAATGCTTGATTTACTTAATTTATCATGGATGAATGTTTATTATATATTTTGATAGATGTTTAATATCTTTGATAAATGATTTATTAATGATGAGTGGTTATTTACTTTTATCGATTTATTTTGATTTCCAAAAGTATAAGATGTATGTTTTCACTTTGTGGGTACCTCATTAGTTAAATATCATGTAATTTAAATTGCTTTTATATTTTGGACCAATGTAAAGGACATGTTTCTACCTTTTGGTGGGTGTCCTATTTAGTTTAGACATGGATGATACAAGGACATGTTTCCATCCTCGGATGGGTATCCATTTATTTGTTTTGCTTAAACATTGCTTTGATTTTAATATAACGATGCTTTATTTTAATTGTTGTGTAATATGGATAATATTGTTATATTTAAGAATTTTATAATATTAAGACCTATAAAGGAGGCCGATTCCAATGAACCGGGTGTTGTGGGCGTGCTGGGCCATTTCTCACCTTCCCCACACGTACCCAACTTTCCGAACCCATTAGGGGGTTGGAGATTCCTTAGGAATCGAGTCATCCACCCCTTTCTTTTTCCCGGCCCATCCGTGTGGCGACTCCATTTTCTCTAGACTTAGGTCCGTGTTCTCTAAGGCTCCGAGCGTAAATAGTGCCGAAGTCGCAAGAACCATTCCACTGGGAGTGGAGGCGAAAATCCCCACTCACAGTGGCGACTCCACTGGGGATAAGAGAAGTTGAATCTGTTGCCCTTTATATTATTCTATTCTTTCTTATAATGATATTATCCATTGCATCATATTAGATTGCATCGTGTGCGTGAGTTAGGACACTCGTGTTACCTGTGTTGTGTTATGTAAGGGATACCATACTTTCACTTAAGATATGAAGATCGAGCATGGCATAACCACTCATAGCCTCGTACCATTTGGTATATACTTGCTATGGGAACCTAAGCCTTTTAACCCAAAGACTAAAGCTCATGTAATTGGCCTAGTTACTTTCCTTAGGTTTTACCCCAAATGCATGTTGTTTGACCATGGTTAATTTACCTTAGCTTAAATCATGGCTTATTTGGTTTGTTCTTTTTCTAATATGACCTAAGTACATTGTAAGCTCAAAATAAATTTTTCTTTAAAATCCAAAAGATCAAAGCTATTTTCAAAACTTTTCAAGATGGTTTTTGGGCATAAAACTTCTCTAAAAACAAATCAAAAATTCTTTTGCTCATAACCCAAATACAAAGCCCAAAATATGTTTTTTCTAAAATCTTTTTACAATGGGCTTATAAACAAAATTATTTTACAAAAAGCTTGCAAATTATTTAGGTCAATTACGAAATACCAAAAATCAATTGTGAGCCTAGTTTATACTAAGAAATAATTAATCATTGGCTCTTTTTTGGTATGAATCATTAGTTACTTTTTCAAGTGAGAAATCTATTTATAATAAACCCCTTAATTTAGTTTTAATCCAATATAGCATAAAAAACTACTTTAGTAGGTTGAATGGATTAAAACCTAATTAATGGAAATTATCATGGACTGATTTCCATTTTTGAAAATATAACTATTGGTTGAAACGTCCAAGGGAATTATTCAAAAATAAAATACCCCATGTTGGTATTTTGCTAACCATATACCTAGGAAAAGAGACTCGACATTCGTGTGTGGATGTTATAAGGTTGGAAGGAACGTCCTAATTATCCTTGTTTGTTTATTGTTTGTGAATACATGCATGCATACATTTGCATCTCATATCATTGATCCTTTCTGGCCACAGCCCTGGATTACAATAGTTTGAGGCAGGGTCTTCATCTATGAAGAGAGGCAGAGGAAGTTTTGTTCCGAGGATCAGTAGGAGCTAGAGGCAGTCTGGTAAGTCAGTTCAGTATCAGAGGCAGAGACCGAGACCTATAGTTTCTGTAACTAGTGCTCCGACTCTAGTGGTTCATAGGCCTATTCCACCTACATGTGTTCATTGTGGTAGGGCACATAGGGGTGCTTGCTGGAAGATGGGTGAACTAGGAGTGTGTTTTATATGTGGGTCACCAGCTCATTTTATCAAAGATTTCCCTGAGCTACTGGAAGATAGACAGACTGATACTGCAGTTTCTCGACTCAGTGTCAGTAGAGAAGGTCGAGGGGGCAGAGGTTTTAGTAGAGGTGGTCAACCCGGAATTATTCAGAGAGGAGGTTCTACACCCGAAGGCAGTAGACCATATGAGGCTGGGCCATCTCAGCGAGTGTATGTGATGCAGAGACAGCCAGATGCTTCAGCAGTTATTGCGGGTACATTTTCTTTATTTGGCATTTCTGTTCTTGCTTTGATTGATCCAGGATCTACGCATTCATACATAAGTGCATCTATTTTGCCTGTGAATGAATTGCATTCTGAGTCCCTAGAATTTGGTGTCTTGGTGACAAATCCTTTAGGGCTTAGTGTTGTGGTGAGTAAGGTGCACCGAGATAGTCCAGTTGTTGTTCAGGATGAAGAGTTTCTTGGTGATTTGATTGAAATACCTTTTAAGGAGTATGATTTAATCTTAAGCATGGATTGGTTGTCTAAGCATGGGGCTGTGGTAGACTGTCAAAAGAAGTGTGTTACCTTGAGAACCAGTGATGGTAGAAGTGTGATGGTATCTCGTGAGCAGAGATATATTGCATCCTTGTTTGTTTCAGTTATTGCAGCTAGGAAGTTGATTAGAAAAGGGTGTGATTCTTATCTTGCTCATGTTGTAGATACCAGAGTAGTGGATTCTCAACTTGATAGTATACCCACAGTTGCTAAATCCCATATGTTTTTTCCGAGGAGTTGCCAGGGTTACCCCCTGAGAGAGAGGTTGAGTTTGGTATCGATTTGTTGCCTGGTACGACTCCCATCTCTATTACTCCCTATCGAATGGCACCTGCTGAGTTGAGATAATTGAAGGTGCAGTTGCAGGAGTTGTTGGATAAAGGGTTTGTTTGCCCTAGTGTGTCTCCATGGGGAGCACCTGTTTTGTTTGTAAAGAAGAAGGATGGTACTTTGAGATTGTGTATTGATTATCGGTAGTTGAATAAGGTGACTATCAAGAATAAGTATCCTTTGCCTAGGATAGATAATCTCTTCGATCAGTTGAAGGGAGCAGCAGTATTTTCCAAGATTGATTTGAGATCAGGGTACCATTAGTTGAGAGTCAGATTGAAGATGTATCTAAGACGGCTTTCCGCATAAGGTATGGGCATTATGAGTTCTTGGTAATGCCTTTTGGGTTGATGAATGCACCAGTAACTTTTATGGATTTGATGAATAGGGTGTTTAGACCCTATTTAGATCAGTTTGTAGGGGTCTTTATTGATGATATTTTGGTGTATTCGCATAATAAGGAGGAGCATGATGAGCACTTGCGGATTGTATTGCAGACTTTGAGAGAGAAGCAATTGTATGCTAAGCTATCTGAGTGTGAATTTTGGCTTGATCAAGTGACTTTTCTTGGTCATATGGTATGAGCAGATGGTATATGAGTTGATCCAAGTAAAGTCGAAGCTATTTTGAATTGGAGTCCACCGAAGACAGTGACTAAGGTTAGAAGTTTTCTAGGTTTGGCAGGCTATTATCAACGGTTTGTGAAAGGTTTTTCTTTGATAGCTACTCCACTCACCAGATTACTTCGAAAGGGAGTTAGATTCGTGTGGAAAGATCAGTGTCAAGCAAGTTTTGAGTAGTTGAAGGAGATGTTGACTTAAGCTCCTGTTCTTACCTTGCCTGTAGAAGATAAACCATATGTGATTTACAGTGATGCTTCACATAATGGTTTAGGTTGTATTTTGATGCAGAAGGGTAGAGTCATAGTTTATGCTTCTCAGCAGTTAAAGTCACATGAGCTTAATTATCCGACACATGATTTGGAGTTGGCAGCCATAGTGTTTGCTTTGAAGATTTGGCGACATTATCTTTATAGGGAGAAGTATTTCATTTATACAGATCACAAGAGTTTGAAATACTTGGGTGTTCAGAGAGAGCTGAATCTTTGGCAGAGACGGTGGTTAGAGTTGATTAAAGACTATGACTGTTTGATTGATTATCATCCTATTAAGGCAAATGTTATTACAGATGCCTTGAGTCGGAAGTCTTTAGCAGGTTTAACTGCTTATTCGCTCTCATTGCTTGTTGAGTTGAGAGCGCTGCATGCTAGTTTTGAGCCTTGTAATGATGGTGTTTTGTTAGTACAGTTGCAATTAAGACCGGTATTGTTGGATCATATTAAAGAGCCTCAATTGGCAGATGAAAGAATTCAGAAAGTTGTATCAGATTGCCAAAAGGGGGAGAGATGAGATTTTCATGTGAGAGCTGATGGCAGTCTTTGGTACTAGGATAGATTGTGTTTTCCCAATGATGCAAGATTGAAAAAGATTATTTTGGAAGAAGCACATCAATCGGTTTTTGCTACGCACCCTGGGAATACCAAAATGTATCATGATTTGAGCAACATTATTGGTGGTTAGGTATGAAGAGGGACATAGCAGAATTTGTATCTAAGTGTCTCACTTGTCAGAGAGTGAAGGCCGAGCACCAAGTTCCAACAGGGTTGCTCCAACCTTTATTAGTGCCTGAACGGAAATGGGAGCAAGTAACAATGGATTTTGTGACTGGTTTGCCATTAACTCAGAAGAAGCATGATGCTATCTGGGTGATTGTTGATCAGTTAACAAAGGCAGCTCATTTTCTTCCAGTTAGAATGGACTATTCTGTGGAGAAGTTGGCCGAGCTGTATATCCGTGAGATAGTGAAGTTGCATGGAGTCCCAATTTCTTTGGTATCTGATCAAGATCCCCAATTCACTTCAAGATTTTGGAAAAGTTTACATAATGCTTTGAGTTCTCGATTGCATTTTAGCACTATTTTTCACCCGCAGATAGATGGGCAGTCAGAGAGAGTGATACAGATTTTAGAGGACATGTTGAGAAGCTGTGTTATTGATTTCTCTGGGAGTTAGGATAGATTTTTGCCATTGATGGAATTTGCTTATAACAACAGTCATCAGTCCAGTATTAGAATGGCACCTTATGAGGCATTGTATGGTAGAAGATGTAGGACTCCTCTATGTTGGGATGAAGTTGGAGAAGGTAAGTTGGTTGGTCCTGATTTGATTAAAGAAACAGAAAAGAAGGTAAAGATAATTCAGGATTGTTTGAAAGCAGCTTCAGACCGACAGAAATCCTATTAAGATTTGAAGAGGAGAGACATAGTTTAGTGTTGGAGATAAACTATTTTTGAAAGTGTCTCCTTGGAAGAGAATTTTGAGATTTGGCCGCAAAGGGAAGCTGAGTCCTCATTTTATTGGACCTTATGAGGTATTGGAGAGAGTTGGACCAGTTGCTTATCGACTTGCTTTGCCGCCTAAATTGGATAGAATTCACAATGTCTTTCATGTCTCTATGCTGAGGAGGTACAGATCAGACCCATCTTATGTTCTGTCCGTTGAATCTATTGCGGTGAGTCCGGATCTGACCTATGAAGAAGAACCAGTGGCTATTTTGGCACATGAAGTGAAAGAGTTGAGAAATAAGAAAGTGCCACTTGTGAAAGTTCTTTGGAAAAATCATGCTAAGGAAGAGGCAACTTAGGAGAATAAGCAAGTGATGTGAGACCAGTATCCCCAGTTATTTCAGACTTGAGATCAGGTAATTTCGATGACGAAATTTATTTGTAGAGGGGGAGAATTATAATATCCCAAACTATACCCTAAAATTTTGGAAATGATTGTTGTCGAAATTGGATTAAATTATTTTAAAGTGTGTATAAAGGATTAAGAGGAAAGAGAAGTGTGTATATGTTGTATATATAGAGATATATACAACATATACAAGTCAACTTTTATTTAATGGTCAAATGAGATATTTTGGTTATTTTAAAATGGAATTAAATAAGTGGAAGATGATATTTTGGTTAATTATATTATTATAATATTTAATTGCTTGGTGGATATTAAAAGAGAATTTAAGTAGTTAAGAGAGGTGGCTTGGGTTGACTTTCCTATCATCTTCTTCTTTCTTCTTGTGCTTAGCCTGCCACCACCATTAACAAGAGGGAAAGAGGGATTTTTGTTGCTCTCTAACTTAAGATTTGAAGGTGTTTCAAGAGATCAAGTTGGAGTTTGAAGGGTTTTCATCACTTTTGGTAAGTTTCCAACTTGTTTCCTTGGTTTTCTTTTGAGTTTGTGTATTGAGGTTGTTGAATGGTTGGTTTATTTGTGTGTATGTTTGATTGTGGTGTGTTTGAGAGTGTTTGGTTTTATTGACTTTGATTTTTGTGGTTGGTTTGGAGGAAAAGTTAAGTTTGGTGATAGGAAGCAAGAGTTGTGGATTGTGTATGGGTTGAGTTGTGATGATGGTTGTGATTGTGTTTTGATGTATGTATTGAGTTGTTTTGGTGTTTGTGCAAGTTTAGTATGGTTTATTGATAGTTTTGGGTAAGATTGTTTGGAGTGGAAAAGGGTAAAGTATGATGTTTGTTGGATGTGGTGTTGTTGGTGTCGAAATCAGGATTTTTGGCCTGACACGCCCATGAGCACAGCCAAGTCTTTGGGCATGTCAATGGTTCTATTTTCTGGATGGGTGACACGACCAGTGACACGCCCATGTCACTGAGCGTGTCACAGCTTTTGTGTTGTAGTAGCATTGACACGTCCAGTGACACACCCATGTCACTGAGCGTGTCATTGATACTGTGTTGAGGGAGGATTGACACGGCCAATGATACGCCTATGTCATTGAGCGTGTCAAAGCTTCTGTGTTGTGAGTTTAGGGCACGATCAGGGACATGCCCGTGTTGTTGAGCGTGTCATGTATAGAGTTTACCCTAGTTAGCTCTTATCCTTATTTTCTTATGTGTATCACTAAGTGAGTGTGTATCATCACTTTTGGATTAGGTTTTGAAGAGATTGAGTTGCCCTAATCCAAGTGTTGAAGGATTCTTGAAAGAGGAAGTGGTTAGATTGGTGTGAGTTGCTCTTGAGGTAAGTACAAACCTTACATGGTTGCATACATTTACATGACTTTGGGACCTAACACATTTGGTTGTAAATGTGTTAAGTAATCTATTACATTGTTGATACAATTGATTAATGCTATGATTTGCATAATGTGAAAGATAAAATGATAATTCAAAATGTATGTACAATGCAATTAGTTATGTATACCCTAATGATGAGATGTGAAGCCATTGTTGTTGGCTATAATGATGTAAATGAAATATTGAGGCATTGTTCCTAGGTGATTATGAGAAAATGAGAATGGAATTGAAAATGAAATAATGAAAGAATTGTGTGCCTAGTATGTTATTCAATTTTCAGAGTTTTGTTGTTAGTGGCATGCCTAAAAGTAACACTCCCTTGAAGCTGTGTAACACCCCCATATCCAATGCACACACACTACAACCACAACAATGTAGCATAAGTGCACCAAACATAGGGATGCTACGGTTTCCTTAACATTCAAAACATTTTAAAACTTGATACCATATCCATATCATTATATCTTATTAACAAAATAGATCATTTACTTATAAAACAAAACATATTAGTTATCTATATATATATATACATTTATATATTACACAGCGGAAGTTATAAAATATGTATATATATGAAAACATTTGAATACATAATTACTATTATACATATATTTACATTATCAACAAAACTTTACACAATATAAAAGATTTATACATGATTGGCAAGTCAGCTCTGATCTTTAAGCTTCCAAAATCAACTCTTCAATGTCTATTCTCACTCGGTCTCGAAGAGCTCTCGGGTTCGATTCTATCAGTTCTATCACCTGCGCGATTAAACACTATCGCGCTAAGCCAAGGGCTTAGTAAGATAAAACATGCAATAGACATGCTTAAATGCTAAGCAATGCCAATTCTAATTTATCATACATGTAACAACATAAATGCAAAGCTAATAACATACTTTTACATTTCATAACCTAACATACATATATGTATATCAGAATTCAACATCTTTGCATATATTTTATTAGTTAATCATTTAATCATTCATGAACAACACTAAGCAAAGACAAGCATGGGCCCAAGACACACTAATATGCCATTCAATTTTCAGAGTTAATGCTTTAGTTTTGTTATCACATTTATCAATATCAATATCATATACCCAACTAGGCTTCAAGGATTAAGTTCAACCAAGCTTCAAGGGGAGCAAAGCATGCTAAGCATCAACCCAACTTGGCTTCAAGAACTAACCCAACCTAGCTTCAAGGGTTGTAACATCTCAATTAGGCTTCAAGGATTCAATCCAACCTAACTTCAAGAGATTGTTACACTCATTAGGCATGCCACCAACAACAAACTCTGAAAATGGAATAACACATTAGCCACACAATTCATTTAGATTTCATTCTCAATTCTCATTATCATTTAGGCAAACATGCCTCATTTATCTCCATTAAATCACCTTAGCCAATAACAATGGCTCCACATTTCATTTCACAATATAACACTTCATTATTCAAGTGTATATTTATCTCACATGACATCATTCATAAATATTAACATTTCATTCCACATTACTCATAAAACACATTACCATTCAAAGTGCATAACATAACATTGTTAATTCTCAACAATGCAATTAGGGCAAAACACAATTGACATGATTCATAGTTTTAGGACCATCCACATTCATTTGATTAGATCATTCTTGTGTTTGAAACATGTTTATAATGTTCATGTTTAAGTTTAGGAATAATGGAACTTTTGAAGAATTTAAACCATGCAAAGAGAACCAAGAAATCAAACAATGTTCAAATCATTTGAAGGACACGCCCAACTCACTTGATTGACACGCCCAACCAGCTTGAGTGACACGCCCGTGTCCTTAAAAAGAAAAGAGGCAGTAGCTTCCTCAAATAAATGACATGCCCAACCAACTTGAGTGACACGCCCGTGTCCTTAAAAAGAAAAGAGGCAGTAGCTAATTCAAACAATTGACATGCCCACTCCCCTAAGGGGCACGCCCACTCCCCTAAAGTGCTTTTGGCCGTGTCACCAAATCACAAAACCTTAACTAAAACCAACCCTTTCTCAATTGCACTCAAACACAATATTCATCATATAACATATTTCACATGAACATAATCAATGTTCTAAACACATATTCATCACAAGAACTACTTCACCACACATTAATATCACAATAAAATACATATTAACTCAAAACCCTAAAATCAACATCCTTCTCCATCCATCCAAATCAACAACCATCATTTCCAACAACAACCTTCAATTAAACTCATAACTTAAAATCAATTTAACACTTGAAAACACAACCAAACACATCTCATATCCACCAAATCACAAAATCATCAAACCCTACTTTACTTCCAACACAACTTCCAAATAAGTAAAGAAAACAAGAAAATACTTACTTGAAAAGAAGAAATTCCACAAATCCTTTGTCAAAACCTTGGATTGCTTCATCAACTTGCTTCTTGCCTCAAGAACACTTCTCTTTTCCTTTTGCTAATGGAGAGCCGGCCACTTCATGAAGAAAGAAGACAATGATCAAGATACAAAGTCAAATTTTGCTTTTAATCTCCACCAAGTGTTCTTATCCAAGCAATTACTAAAACACCCTCAATCATATAACTAACCTTTGTCTCATATAAGTCCTTAAATGTAATTTCATTAACAACCAAAAATATCTTCTTCCACTTAACCATCACCTTGACTCTTCATTTGACCACTTTATATGTTATATATATCATCATATACACAACATATACATTTGTCTCTAAACCCTAATTCTTCCTCCAAAACACATATGCACAAGCATTCACTTTCCAATTTCTTTTCTTATCCCATCATATACATTCAATTCAATTTAACAATAACAACAACAACAACAACAACAACAATAATCAAAACTTCTAAGCCACATATGAGGATATTACAATTCTCCCCCTCTAAAAAGAAAATTTCGTCCTAGAAATTACCTGAAATTAACTCTGAAACAACTGAGGATATTGCTCTCGCATCGTTTGCTCATTTTCCCAAGTTGCTTCTTCTTTCCCATGGTTCTTCCAAAGAATCTTCACCAATGGCACTCTCTTGTTTCTCAAATCTTTCACATCACGTGTCAAGATAGCAACTGGTTCCTCTTCAAAAGTCAAATCTGGGCTCACTTCAATTGATTCAAATGGCAACACATGAGATGGATCCGACCTGTACCTCCTCAACATAGAAACATGGAATACATTATGAATACGATCCAACTCAGGTGGTAAAGCAAGTCGATAAGCAACTGGCCCAACTCTTTCTAACACTTCATACGGCCCAATGAAACGAGGACTCAATTTTCCTTTCCGACCGAACCTCAAAATCTTTTTCCAAGGAGACACTTTCAAAAATACCTTATCTCCAACATCAAACTGAATGTCTCTCCTTTTCAGATCTGCATAAGACTTCTGTCGGTCTGAAGCTGCTTTTAACCTGCCTCGAATCAATTTTACTTTCTCTTCAGTTTCTTGAATCAAATCAGGACCAACCAACTTATTATCTCCAAGCTCATTCCAACAAAGAGGTGTCCTACACCGTCTGCCATACAATGCTTCGAATGGTGCCATACCAATGCTGGATTGGTGACTGTTGTTATAAGCAAATTCCACAAGAGGTAAAAACCTATCCCAACTTCCAGAGAAATCGATGACACAGCTTCTCAACATATCTTCAAGAATCTGTATCACCCTCTCTGACTGTCCATCCGTCTGTGGATGAAAAGCAGTACTGAAGTGCAGTCGAGAACCCATAGCATAATGCAAACTCTTCCAAAATCTTGAAGTAAACCTGGGATCTCGATCAGACACTAAAGAAGTTGGAACACCATGCAGTTTCACAATCTCCTGGATATACAGCTCAGCCAATCTCTCCAAAGAGTAATCCATCCGCACCGGAAGGAAATGAGCTGTCTTAGTCAATCTATCCACAATCACCCATATAGCATTATGCTTCTTTTGTGTCAATGGCAATCCAGACACAAAGTCCATTGTCACTCTTTCCCACTTCCATTCTGGCACTGACAACGGTTGAAGCAACCCGGTTGGAACTTGATGCTCTGCTTTAACTTTCTGACAAGTGAGACATTTCGATACAAACTCAGCAATGTCTCTCTTCAACCCAATCCACCAATAATGTTGTCTCAAATCATTGTACATCTTCGTACTACCCGGATGCATAGCAAACACTGACTGATGAGCTTCTTCTAAAATGATTCTTTTCAAATTAGCATCATCGGGTACACACAATCGGTTCTTAAACCAGAGACTCCCATCATCTCTCACAACAAAATCTCTAGTCTTCCCAATCTTGCAATCTGAAATAATCTTCTGAATCTTCATATCAACCAACTGAGCCTCTTTGATCTGATCTAACAAAATTGGCTTCAATTGCAACCGTGCCAACAATGCACCATCATCACAAGGTACAAAACTGACATGCAATGCTCTCAACTTAACAAGCAACGAGAGCGAGTAAACTGTTAAACCAACTAAAGACTTCCGACTCAAAGCATCAGCAACAACATTTGCTTTACCTGGATGATAGTCAATCAAGCAGTCGTAGTCTTTAATCAATTCCAACCATCTCCTCTGACGAAGATTGAGTTCTTTCTGGACACCCAGATACTTCAAACTCTTGTGATCAGTGTAGATAAAACATTTTTCCCCAAATAAATAATGGCGCCAAATCTTTAATGCAAACACAATGGCAGCCAATTCCAAATCATGGGTCGGATAGTTAAGCTCATGCGGTTTCAACTGTCGAGATGCATAAGCTATAACTTTCCCTTCCTGCATCAATACACATCCCAAACCTCTATGTGAAGCATCACTGTAGATCACATATGGTTTGCCTTCAACAGGTAAAGTTAAAACAGGCGCTTGAGTTAACATATCTCTCAACTGCTCAAAGCTAGCCTGACACTTATCCGTCCACACAAATCTCACTCCCTTACGAAGTAATCTGGTGAGTGGAGTAGCTATTAAAGAAAACCCTTTCACAAATCGTCTGTAATAGCCTACCAAACCCAGAAAACTTCTAATCTCTGTCACAGACTTGGGTGGACTCCAATTCAAAATAGCTTCAACTTTACTTGGATCAACTCTAATGCCTTCTGCTGAAACAATATGTCCGAGAAAAGCTACTTGATCTAACCAGAACTCACATTTCGACAATTTGGCAAACAACTGCTTCTCTCTCAAAATCTGCAACACAATCCGCAGATGCATATCATGTTCCTCTTCATTCCGTGAATACACCAGAATGTCATCGATGAAGACCACTACAAACTGATCCAGATAGGGCCTAAACACCCTATTCATCAAATCCATAAAAGCTGCAGGTGCATTCGTCAGACCAAAAGGCATAACTAAAAATTCATAGTGCCCATACCTGGTCCTGAAAGCTGTCTTCGGAACATCTTCAGCTCTGACTCTCAGCTGATGGTACCCAGATCTCAGATCAATTTTGGAAAACACAGCTGCACCCTTCAACTTCAACTGATCAAAAAGATCATCGATTCTAGGCAAAGGATATTTATTCTTAATAGTCACTTTGTTCAATTGCCTATAATCGATACATAACCTCATAGTACCATCTTTCTTCTTCACAAATAGCACAGGAGCTCCCCAAGGAGAAACACTGGGGCGAATAAATCCTTTATCCAACAACTCCTGTAACTGCACTTTTAACTCCCTCAATTCTGCTGGTGCCATTCTGTAAGGAGTAATAGAGATAGGAGTGGTACCAGGTAACAATTCAATACCAAACTCCACCTCTCTCTCTGGAGGCAATCCAGGCAACTCCTCTGGAAACACATCAGGGAACTCAGCAACTGTGGCAATGCTATCAATGGGAAAACCCTTCACTCTAGTATCTATCACATGAGCAAGATAGGCTTCACACCCCTTTCTAATCAACCTCCTGGCTGCAACAGCTGAAACAAATAAGGAGGCTAGCTGTTCCTGCTCATTAGATACTATCACTTCTCTACCATCAACGGTTCTCAAAGAAACAATTTTCTTTTTACAATCCACCACAGCTCCATGTCGAGATAGCCAATCCATACCTAAGATCACATCATATTCCTTAAATGGCATCTCAATCAAATCTCCAAAGAACTCCTCACCCTGCACCCTCACTACACTATCCCGGTGCACCTTACTCACAACCACACTATGCCCTAACGGATTTGTCACCAACACATCAAATCCTAGGGACTCAGCATGCACATCAGATACAGGCAAGACAGATACACTAACATAAGAATGCGTGGAACCTGGATCAATCAAAGCAAGTACTGGAGTATTAAATAAAGAAAAAGTACCAGCTATGACTGCCGATGCATCTGGCTGCCTCTGCATAACATACATCCTCTGGGAAGAGCCAACCTCCTCTGGTCTACCCTCTCTGGATGCAGCACCTCCTCTAGAACTGAACCCTGGCCTACCTCCTCGGCTGACACCTCTGCCTCCTCTACCTCCTCTCACACTAGCTCGAGAAGCAGCAGAATCAACTGGCATCTGCTCTTGCCTCTCAGGGCAATCTCTCACAAAATGGTCTGGTGATCCACACCTGAAGCATACCCCTGCAACACCAGCCTTCCAACAAGGACCACCATGTGGTGTCCCACAATGGATGCAGATGGGAAGAGTGGATCTCCGAATCATCGGGGTCGGAGCACTTGCCACTGAAGCTGCAGGTCTAAATCTCTGCCTCTGGAACTGCACTGACCTACCTGCTGGTCTCTGGCTCCTACTACTCCGAGGAACAAAACTTCCTCTACCCCTCTTCGCAGAAGAAGACCCTGCCTCGAACTGGGGCCTTCTCACTCTAACCTCCTCTTCAGAAGCAGCTGTAACTATGGCCTGAGCTCTCTCTACACTCCTAGCTGCTGCAACTAGCTGGGAGAAATCCTGATACCTGGAGCCAGCCACATGACATATAATTGAGGGCCTCAATCCCTCCTCAAATCGCCGACATCGATCAATCTCATCAGCAATGATACCCCCAGCATACTGACTCAGTCGAATAAACTCAACTTCATACTCAGTAACAGTCTTGCTGTCTTGTTTCAAGCTTAAGAACTCCATCTTCTTCATATCCTTATACTCCCTAGGAGTATACTTCAACTCAAATTCCCTCAGAAAATCAGTGTAAGACAGTGTTGGAGGATCATCCATAGAGTGTGGCACTGTCTTCCACCAATCATATGCGTCCTTCTGCAGTAATGACCTGGCATAATCAAACTTTTCCTCAGGGGTGGCTTGTAACTGAATAAAGATTCTCTGCACTTTGCCTAACCATTGCTCAGCCACTGCTGGATCAGTGGTTCCCAGAAAATCTTCTGCCCCAAACTTCCTCAATTTATCATACTGTCTCATCTGAACCTGAGGCTGGGGTGGTGGTGGAGGTGGCTGTACTGGTGCTTGTCTCATTACTTCCATCATATGCCTAAACCAGGCTGGCGGAACCTCCTCTCCAGCTGGTCTACCCGACACCGAAGCAGGTGCCTCCTCAACACTATCAACCCTAGCTCCCTCGGCAGGAGCAATGCTCTCGGCACTACCCTCAACTGACTGTCTTGAGTGAGGATCCATCAACACCTAATACTGCAAACACAGCAGATTACATCTTATTAAAGATCAGGGACTGCCAATCTCAAACGTATATGTTATTCAAAACCATTTTTTTTTAAGTAAAAATATTCTTTTTATTTTATTTTACCTAGATTGAGAATCTCAAACCTAGGCTCTGATACCAAAACAATTGTAACACCCCCATATCCAATGCACACACACTACAACCACAACAATGTAGCATAAGTGCACCAAACATAGGGATGCTACGGTTTCCTTAACATTCAAAACATTTTAAAACTTGATACCATATCCATATCATTATATCTTATTAACAAAATAGATCATTTACTTATAAAACAAAACATATTAGTTATCTATATATATATACATTTATATATTACACAGCGGAAGTTATAAAATATGTATATATATGAAAACATTTGAATACATAATTACTATTATACATATATTTACATTATCAACAAAACTTTACACAATATAAAAGATTTATACATGATTGGCAAGTCAGCTCTGATCTTTAAGCTTCCAAAATCAACTCTTCAATGTCTATTCTCACTCGATCTCGAAGAGCTCTCGGGTTCGATTCTATCAGTTCTATCACCTGCGCGATTAAACACTATCGCGCTAAGCCAAGGGCTTAGTAAGATAAAACATGCAATAGACATGCTTAAATGCTAAGCAATGCCAATTCTAATTTATCATACATGTAACAACATAAATGCAAAGCTAATAACATACTTTTACATTTCATAACCTAACATACATATATGTATATCAGAATTCAACATCTTTGCATATATTTTATTAGTTAATTATTTAATCATTCATGAACAACACTAAGCAAAGACAAGCATGGGCCCAAGACACACTAATATGCCATTCAATTTTCAGAGTTAATGCTTTGGTTTTGTTATCACATTTATCAATATCAATATCATATACCCAACTAGGCTTCAAGGATTAAGTTCAACCAAGCTTCAAGGGGAGCAAAGCATGCTAAGCATCAACCCAACTTGGCTTCAAGAACTAACCCAACCTAGCTTCAAGGGTTGTAACATCTCAATTAGGCTTCAAGGATTCAATCCAACCTAACTTCAAGAGATTGTTACACTCATTAGGCATGCCACCAACAACAAACTCTGAAAATGGAATAACACATTAGCCACACAATTCATTTAGATTTCATTCTCAATTCTCATTATCATTTAGGCAAACATGCCTCATTTATCTCCATTAAATCACCTTAGCCAATAACAATGGCTCCACATTTCATTTCACAATATAACACTTCATTATTCAAGTGTATATTTATCTCACATGACATCATTCATAAATATTAACATTTCATTCCACATTACTCATAAAACACATTACCATTCAAAGTGCATAACATAACATTGTTAATTCTCAACAATGCAATTAGGGCAAAACACAATTGACATGATTCATAGTTTTAGGACCATCCACATTCATTTGATTAGATCATTCTTGTGTTTGAAACATGTTTATAATGTTCATGTTTAAGTTTAGGAACAATGGAACTTTTGAAGAATTTAAACCATGCAAAGAGAACCAAGAAATCAAACAATGTTCAAATCATTTGAAGGACACGCCCAACTCACTTGATTGACACGCCCAACCAGCTTGAGTGACACGCCCGTGTCCTTAAAAAGAAAAGAGGCAGTAGCTTCCTCAAATAAATGACACGCCCAACCAACTTGAGTGACACGCCCGTGTCCTTAAAAAGAAAAGAGGCAGTAGCTAATTCAAACAATTGACACGCCCACTCCCCTAAGGGGCACGCCCACTCCCCTAAATTGCTTTTGGCCGTGTCACCAAATCACAAAACCTTAACTAAAACCAACCCTTTCTCAATTGCACTCAAACACAATATTCATCATATAACATATTTCACATGAACATAATCAATGTTCTAAACACATATTCATCACAAGAACTACTTCACCACACATTAATATCACAATAAAACACATATTAACTCAAAACCCTAAAATCAACATCCTTCTCCATCCATCCAAATCAACAACCATCATTTCCAACAACAACCTTCAATTAAACTCATAACTTAAAATCAATTTAACACTTGAAAACACAACCAAACACATCTCATATCCACCAAATCACAAAATCATCAAACCCTACTTTACTTCCAACACAACTTCCAAATAAGTAAAGAAAACAAGAAAATACTTACTTGAAAAGAAGAAATTCCACAAATCCTTTGTCAAAACCTTGGATTGCTTCATCAACTTGCTTCTTGCCTCAAGAACACTTCTCTTTTCCTTTTGCTAATGGAGAGCCGGCCACTTCATGAAGAAAGAAGACAATGATCAAGATACAAAGTCAAATTTTGCTTTTAATCTCCACCAAGTGTTCTTATCCAAGCAATTACTAAAACACCCTCAATCATATAACTAACCTTTGTCTCATATAAGTCCTTAAATGTAATTTCATTAACAACCAAAAATATCTTCTTCCACTTAACCATCACCTTGACTCTTCATTTGACCACTTTATATGTTATATATATCATCATATACACAACATATACATTTGTCTCTAAACCCTAATTCTTCCTCCAAAACACATATGCACAAGCATTCACTTTCCAATTTCTTTTCTTATCCCATCATATACATTCAATTCAATTTAACAATAACAACAACAACAACAACAACAATAATCAAAACTTCTAAGCCACATATGAGGATATTACAAGCTGGGTTGGGCTTGGTCCTTGAAGCTAGGTTGGGTTGATGCTATGCTCCCCTTGAAGCTTGGTTGGGCCTAGTCCTTGAAGCCTAGTTGGGATGTTACATATGAGATGTTTCTCATTGTGATAATGATTTGCCTACGGGCTTGATAAATGTGATTATTGGACCAAAATAGTAACTCTGGAATTTGAATGACATATTAGTTTCTTTTGGGTCCATGCTTGTCTTTGCTTTATATGTGAATCATGAATAATGAAACAACTGAATAATATAATGTAATTTAATGTTATGAAATATGATATCCTTGTGTATTGGTTATAATGTTTGAAATTTTGACATTGGCATTACATTTGAAGCATATTGTTATCGTGGTTTGTATCACTAAGCCTATGGCTTAGCACGATTGTGGCTCATCACGTAGGTGATAGGGTAGATCCGGTTAAACCGGAATCTTCAGCTAGACTGAGTCGAGTCTAGGCTTGTGATCCCTTGTGAAGTGTTGATTATTGGACTTCAAGATCATAGACGAACTGTCAAGCATGTATAAACTCTATATTTTTGTAAATATTGATTTTGATGTATACATATGTATATTCCGCTGCTTAATAAATAAATATTTTATCTATTATGTTATATAATATAACTTAAATATTTTAATTTTTCTCATATTGTTAAATTGAAAGATTAGTTTGTTTAATATAAACTGTGATATTCTTGTATCCGATATACGTATATTACGGTTGTGGGTGTGTGTGCTGTACGTATATTGGGTATAGGGATATTACATTCCTCTACATTAGGAAGACCAAAGTTGTACTCATTATACTTTCTTTTCAAATTACTCAAATTGAAAAACATGTTGGTGCTCTTACCCCCACAAATAAAGCTACACTCTCAAACCCTCTTGATCTAACCACAAATTCTATCAACATTGGATATCTCAAACATGCTAAATATATTAGAGATGATGATGGGACTTGTGTATGCCTTTTAGATACACAAAGAGCTAGGGCACAACAAAGAAAAAGGCCTAGAGTTGTTGAAGAATTTAAGGAAACGTTTCAAATGGACATTCTTAGACCTCAAACCTCTAGGGCATAAGGATTTGTTTTCTCCATTCTCCAAGACATCAAAAGCCAAATGACCTCCCAAGGGACAAAGATTGATAATCTCACCACTCAACTCTCTCATCTTCATCTTGACATCCAACAAATTCAAGAAGCTTTGGGACTCTCTCAATGCTTTTGAGGATGAACTTAACTTGTCTCCTTCTATTTATGGTTCTTATTCTCATGAAGAAGAAGGTGAAACTGCTGCATCCCACCTCTTGGTTGCCATCTAATGACAACACAAGTTATGTGGAATTCTTTGAGGTGCTTATGAGGATCTTCATTTTTTAATCCATGAAACTTTGGTAACAAGTGTATCAATCTAGATTTCAGTTCAAATGCCACATCTAAGGTTGAATAGGCAATGCAAAGGGGATGTTGGTTGATTAGTGGATTGGCCAACATCATCAAGGTGGGTTCTTCAGCCATTTCTTCTTCTTCTTTCTCAAACTTGCTTGAAAAATAAACAAATTTAGAATTTGTTTCTTGATCAGTTGCTAAAAATGTAGTTGTGGAAACTTGCCTTTTCAATTTCATTCCTTTTCTCAAGCTTCTAACAATCTTTTCAATTTTTGGATTATAGAGAAGTGTTTCTTCATGATCAAATATGGTCATAAAAAATTATCAAACAAGTTAATATCAACTCATCGACAAACGATACCAAAATTTTATGATTGTCAAATCTATCAAAAAAAATCTTTATATTCTCAACAAAATTAATTTTAAAAATGATGAATAGAGTCTAATCCATATAAAATTGATAACTTAATTCTTTTGAAACTAGCAAATAAAGAAAAAAAAACAAAACGATGGGGGTGGGTTTGTAAATTAAAATTAAAATAAAAGTAGCATATAAAATTAAAATTATATTAATGCAAACAAACTCAGTTGGAGAAATAATTTTCAATTGCAATTCTATAGATTGATCATTGATGTAAAGATAATAGTTTTATAAATTTATAATAAACCGATTTTAATTGTTGGAGATACTCCTAATAATCATTCTTTCATTAATTGTAAATTAATTAAGAGAATCTCATTAATTAACTCTACTCTTGAATAATTCTAGAAACACTCTAAGAATTTAATTCATCAAGGGCATTAAAAATTAGAAAAATATGATTTTAATCAACAAACTCAACTGTCTGCGCTGTATTTAGATTATATTATATATTTTAGATTAGATTATATATTAGAATAATCTAAATAATTATGAATTCAAATATTTTGATTGATAATCTACTATCATGCCATTGCACAATGGGTCTCATCATAACATGCAACAAAATTATAGTTTTCATATTATTAAAAATCTTTATAAAATTAATTCTTATAGGAATAAAAGTTTTGAGAGGATCCAAAAGAATAATTTGCTTATTTTTTCTAGGTTCGGACTCATAAGATGACTCAACATCTTAGTTTGGCTTCCCTTCTTTACTAAGTTCAAACTTAAATAAGCTTTGCCAAAGGCTTACTTATTCGGCTCTTGACAACTTCTTTTTCTTATTTTGGCAACAAATTATTTTAACATGAAACTTCACTTTGAGATTTACTAAAAAAATTTGCCTTTTAGTCCCTAAATTTAAAATTCAACTATAATCAATTCGTAAAATTTACAAAATATTTAGAATTTCGTTGCAATTTGGTCCTATTTTCATAATCAAGGAATAGCCAGTAATTCTCTGCTGTACTGAGCTTTCTTCTAATATTTGGGGCTTGGCGCCTCATTTTCTATGTCCTCCTCTCTTATATATACAAATTCTCGGTTCCAATTGTTTGCTTTCTCACTTCATTTGGAGACTCTTGTAGTATTCTCATCTTGGTATGGATCACCCTGCAGACTCGATCAATGATCAAAAAAATTTTATTGTCATTTTTCAAGATTGTTATTTTTGGTTCCATCACTATTTTAGGGTTTTGGGTTTTAGGTTAAGGCATAATTAATGTCGTGTAATTGTCTTTTCAGTTTTGGGATTTTCGTTTTTGATCCTGGCTCAATTTTTATTGGGGTTTTTTTTAAAAAAAAATTGTTTTTGTGATTGACATTTCATTGCAATGCGGGTTGTTTAGGGTTGTGGGGGTTTTATTTTTGTGGAGTTATATGAAATCCTTAAATTTGGTATTTATTTATTTATTTTGGGTTTTGTTTGTACAATGCGTTGTGATGATAAGGTAAATACTTTTGACCATTCTTTAAGTGATGATATAATTTTTCTGTGGAAGTTATTATCGTGGAATTTGAATGCTCTTGCAAAAAGTTCTTAATTTTCTTAAAACGGAGCATATTATTATAGAACTACCATCAGGGTTTTGTAGTTGATGGTGCATTTGTACCGAAAGAGTTTTTCCTTGAGAAATCTTTATGGGAGGGAGGAAGAAAAAATAGATACTAATTGTAATGAAACTGGAATAGTTTCTGATTTAAGCCAAGTTAGTGTCGGTCCTTTCTGGTGTTAGATCATTAAAAAAATCTGAACTTTTAATTTTTCTGTCATTAAAGAAATTAGTGTCAGTTATTTGATTTATCTTTCAAAGTTTGATATTGACGTGAACTTTGCTAGGAATTTCTTCTGTATTTTTATCAAACTGTGAATAATTAGTATCTTTTGGCTTTGCTATGTTAATTAGAAAAAAAATTCTGTGGTTTGGTACAACTTTCTGATATGTTATTATATTGGCTGCTTTCTTTTTTATTCTTAAGCTTTTAATTTTTGGATGAAATATAGGAGTTGAAACTTAATTTGATGTTTTTTTAAACCATTTTAGATATAATAATTGAAGGGTGAGTCCTGCTTGGAATGATGTCAAGCATCATGGATTCAGTGGATCCTTGTTCAGCTGAGGATGCTCTTGATGTATTGTTAGAGTACCTTGTTGATCCAAAGCTACCCTCAAAATCTTCTGCAAGGAGTACCCCATCAGAATTTGATCAGGAATTGTTTGCAAAACAGGTGCCTTTTTACTTGCCTTTTTTTTATGCTCTCTCCTGTTCATCAGTGTTATGCCTGGATCATGTGACTCCTACCATAAATTTCTTGGTGTTTAATTTTTGGTTCAAGTGTTTATCTTGAAGAATCATATTTTAACCATCTTAGTGAACTATTAAAGAAACATAATTATTGTCACCTATAATACTTCCCTTTGGATTTGGTTAAAGAAGCATTCCGTAAATGTAGAATGTTGCTAGAGTTGCTCCTAAACGGCATGTTAAGTGTGTTTCTGATTTACAGTTTCTTCCTTTTTACCTTAGAAATTTTGGGTACTGCTATGGTGGCAGGAAAACTAAGAAAAATAAGTTTCTCAACTTGGTTCTTCTCACCTGCAAGACAATGTTATCAAAACTAGATTTAAGTGACTAACCCTTTTTCTTCTGGCCTTTTAAATAAGCACAAAGGAGTCACTTTGATTAACTTGGTCAAATGGAAAATTTTTTTAGGCCAGTTTGACTTTTGCCTTTCCCTTTCTACATGCTGCCACACTCTGAAGCTGCCTACTATTCTTATATCAAACTCTGCGAAGTCCTGTTTCTGTTTTTGCACCATAATGGTCCACATTCTGGGTGACTTTATCAACATATTTATTGTTTCAGTATGTAAAGGAGTACTAAGTACACATATGCAAAATATTGAGTTTCTGATTGATGCTTTTGACTCAGTATATTACGGATACATGAGTGAGAAATATAATAGCAATAAATCTTAGAGAGAAAGGAAGAGTAAAAAAATGAATAGATTCATTGTTGTTTGTGTATTCCCTCAAGTTGTTTCATCCTCCATATTTTTAGCTCCAGGTATATAAGCACACAGTCATATGCACATATGTAATATCACCATTGGTATTGGTTCTTGGGGGCATCTGTTAAGTCATTATTCAAACTTTTAACTGTTCTTTTTTACTGTTGCAATTTATTTCCTTCAGGTTCATGCAGTTGTGTTACTTTATAACTATTACTACCGGAAGCAGCAAACAGATCTAGAATATCTCGGTTTTGAGAACTTCTGCATGTTAGCTGTAATTTTGAGACCTACTTTCTTAGCTCATCTGAAACTAATGCAACTATCCAATAATACTGAACTAGATGACCTTGAAAAACAGCTTTCGCTGACAGAGGAAAAGATTATGGAGGCATGTGATGTATCTACAGGTTTAGATGCATCTAAAAATGCTCCAAGTGCAGAGGGATGGCCAATTTCCAAGGTTTCTATCTTTCTAATAGACTCGAGGAAGGAGAATTGCTTACTGCAATTTGGTTCCATCACAGAAGGGGTATGGTCGGTGATTGAGAAAGATGTGGAACTCTCTCGTAATAATTCACAGGGTGGCACAGATTCAGAGCATGTAATAAAAAAGAGTATTTATTAGAAAACCTTTGAGAAATGAGCCAGGTAATGATGAAGCAGGCCTTCAGCAACAGGCTTTTTCAGCTGTCAAGGAAACAACAGGTAGCCAATCAAACAATTTAGGTTCTAATAACATTATTCTTGTAGTTTTGGTAGATCTTCATACATGCACTTTGTTGAACTTGGGTAAATTATTAATCAAGCTCTATACATGGTGAGTTTAGTGCTGTTTCCTGCTGTTAACTGGTTAAATAGGTTTCTAATTCTTATCAAATTGTCTATTAAGCTCTGTAATTGATCAGTTTAGTGCCTATCTCATATTTCAGCCCTTAACATAGGTTGGTGTCGCGACTATATTTGCTGTTATTATTTTGGTTTTGCATTTTTAATCTTTAAGGTGTCACTGATTATTGAATATCATTTTTGTACGTGGAACAGGTATTAGTCAGAAAGATCTTATGGTTTTGGAGAGACATGTTGCATATTCTACAAGTAAAGAAAAAGCAGCTGTCTGCTTTTATATAATGCAGTGTACCCAACCAAGCGACAATCATGTTATTGAAATTCCCATTAAAGATGCTATTAATAGGTTTGATTACAGCAAAGCCTTCCCTTTCATTTTTGTTATTATCATTGCTTTCAGCTTAGCAACACATTGATATTGATTTTTTGGCTAGTGTATGGGTTCCATTTTGACTTCTTGTTGGATGTGGTCAATTGATCTTTTTTTTTTTTTTTTTGCTTTGGTGCACATGTATTAGATCCTTATCAAACATTTAACTAGCTTTTTTTTTCTTAAACTTTATGAAAGCATATGCTAACCCTGAATGTGTTGGTAGATGTTTATCTGAAAATTGTATAATAACGCATATACCTTTGAGAGACAAATGACACAAAAAATTTACTTTTTTTGGCATTTGCTGTTTTGTTAAATTCTTTCAACTTTGTCAATTTTAGTCTAAATTTTATCCAGCTAGTGAAAATTGAAATAAAATATTTTTATAGCTTATTAGAATTGATGATAATTATTTTTCCTTTCCTCCAGCCCCTTCCCTTTCTTCTTCTCTTTGATTCCCTGCTGCTCTTTCTGCTCTCCAGTCACCAACAAATATAGAAGTTGTAGAAAGGAAAAGGAAGCAAAAGTTTCTGTAAACTCAAATTGTTGGAAATTCCCCCTTTCTTCTCCACTTTCGCACTCTCACTCCTTTTTCACACTCATGTACAAAGAAATTTCTAACACTTCAAAAGCTAGAATGAAGCACTGGCACAGCCATCACAGGTTGGGAACTCCGCATACTCATTTGAGTTACTCAAAATTATTTGTAAATGGCCTATTATAGAAATTGTAACAGTCAACTGCTTCTCTCTTTGCTAATCAAACTTACCTATATGGGCTCAAGAATTTGAAATCTGTGTCGAGAGGACTACAAAATCTCACCTTCTTCAAGTGTATCTATTACCAAAATTGACATGAGTGTAGATTTTGTAGGCTAAGGAAGCCTCCTACATGACTCAGAAGACAACAAACAGCAAGAATCAAGACACAAGCTTTCTGATGCTTATAATTCAGTTTTTAGCAAATAAAATTCCAGCATTTATGCTTCTTCAAGTTGCATGATGCAATTCTGTCCTAGGTGCAATGCCTAAGGAAGTCAGCTGTGAAGACTAAACAAGTGTTACTCTTTGACTTGTTTTCCTTGTGGTGTGTTGCTTCTTAGATATAGGCTTCTATAAGGACTAGAAAACATTTCATGATATCAAAATAAGCCCAGTATGATGTCTACTCTATAAATTTAAGTATCTTGAGTCTTTGAACTTCATTCTTCTTTTGACTTTCTTTTCATTAGCATCATTCTTAGTTACACTTGGTTACAAGTATGGTTGTATACATAGTTCTATACTTCTTCTAGATTCCAAATAAACCCAAAAACTAGCCTAAAAAACCAATCATGTATGTTGTCCTACATCTACTTGCCAAGGAGGGCCTCCCTACTACACTGAGATTCCTGAGGAACTCATCCTACCTTTCCATTGATTAAGCAAAACTGCCCTCTAGATTGAAGCGAGTGTATTATTCATAGCTGTTTCTCTTCAAATTAATTGCAAGTCAAAAGACTCAAGTAGTATAAAAGCTTTATACTTCAATACAAAAAATAAATTTCAACTATTTTTGAAGCATTTACTTTGCAAGTTTTGAGATTCATATCTCATTTGCACAATCCTCCAATTTTCTATTTTCAATAGCATTTGTATTTACTTTTTTTTTAACAACTTGTACATTTTCCAACAAGCCAAGGCTCACTATTGCTAGGAATGAGAGAGAATGAGGTGGGGAAAAGGGAAATTGCAAAAAATGCCTTCTATTAGGCTACAATTACAAAATTAAAGGGAATTTATGAATTTGCAAATGCATGTGAAGTTTTGGATATATTTGGACTTATGGCCATCTTTGAATTATTTACATATACAGTTGTGAACACTATCTTTGTTTCTGCTTAATGGTTCATAACACAAAGTTCTGTGAGTTTTCTGACTTTCGATTTTTGAGATTTATTCTTGTTGGAAAATGATCCCGTATCAAATAATAATTAAATAACTTAAGAATTTGTGAGTGTATGTTAGATCTAATACAAGCCATGGAAGTGAGTTTCAACACTTAGATTTTAATATGGTATTAGAGATCATGCCCAAAAAAGTTGAATTCTAGGATGCCTGTTCATTCCCCTTATTGTTGGACTAATGATGATGACAGTTCAGACGGAAACTGAAGAAAGAGATGCCAACTGGTCCATTTGTAAGAATCCAATTGCACTTGAGGAATCTGTTGAGAAGTGATCACATATCGACTAATAATAAAATAACTTAAGGACTTATTACTTTTTAATTCCTCGTATATATTTGAACTTGTCCTTATTCTAGTTCATTTTTTTAGCTTTAAATTTTATTTATTTCTCTATAATTCATCTAGATCTGAATAATAAATGTGAAGATATGGGATATAAAAGACGAAATCATTCTAATCATTGGATGCTGACATTTGAAAGAATGATATCGGGTTACATTTTTTTTACCATGTTACCAGCATTTAGATGCTGAAAATGGTTAATTGATGATTAGGTTTTCTAATCATATATTGTGTTATTATATGGTGCCATTTTCTAGAGGAATCACCATTTATGATGCTTCATGGCTCTAAATAGAATAAGATGGAGAAAAAGAATGCATGTTACTGGCTCATACAGTTTGGCATTGAAATTTGACCTAGATGAATCACTAGTTGTGATGCTTCCACCACTAGACAGGATATTGTTTGACTTCTATTAAATTGTGTTCTATAAAATAGTGCTTGTGTTGAACTTCAAAAGGCCGAATAATTAAGAAAATCTGCAAATATTTTGTCTTTCCTGTTAGTAGCTTGCAGGGCCCTTTGTTTATTAAGAGTTCCAGTGGATGGTTGCTTACATCAGCTGTTGAATACTTCCATTTGCTTCCTTATGCAGGGATTTTGTCTGACTGGTCTTCAAGGTAAAATTTTTATATACTCTATTGTTTGCTTGCTGTTAAAAGCTTATGATTTTATACACATTAGGTGGTTCCCAGTTATCACTTTAAGTCACTTGTACTTGGATGCTATACATAAATATTTACTATCAAGAAGCTCAAACCACAGCTGTTATATAATTAACATAATGCTTGCTAGAACAGGGTTTTGTTGGTCGGCCAAGATGTGACTGCGGTAAGCCAAAATAGCTTTTACCTTCATAGATATTCTTGGATTGATTAGATATATGGATGGAGGTTAGATTTATGAATGTAATAAAATATCCTCTTTGTTGTGGGTTTGAAATACTTATCAATTACTCCCTCCGTCCCACCCAAACTGTCGCTATTACCAGTTTTTACGGGGTATTAAGGTAATCATTAAAAACTCTTATAAAAAAAATTAATGGACTAAAATGCCCTTTATTTATTTTAGCCTTTTTTTCAATGACAATATCTCATCCCATTAATCACAATGCACAATTTTTTAAAAAAAGAGAGTTGATATTGGTTATTGATGATAATAATAAAGGGTAAAGTTGGAAAAAAAATAATTAATTGTATCTTGAGTTTATAAAATGACAATTTGGGTGGAACAAGAAAATTTTTTAAAAGCGACAGTTTGGGTGGAATGGAGGGAATACCTATAAAAGGTATTATTTCAAATCTAACTCAGTTCTCAACCACATTCATAAATTTAATCTTCATCAATGAATCTAGTCAATCTAAAGAACGTGCTAACTTTTCAAACATAGCATTATTTGAGAACTAAAATCATAACCAAATCCCTTTATTTGATATTCTGTTTTCAAATATAGCATTATTTCCAATAGATATGCTTACTTGGAAGGGTTACTTCAAATATTCTTTCCAAAATAAGGGCATTATATTTAAGTTATTTCTTTTAGTTTTGTAGTTGGACCATCAACCATTATTTGTAAATTTTTACATTAATTTTTTTTTTAGAGAAGGCTGTCAATTTATTTATCAAAAATATGAGTTTTATAAAATAGTTTTAAAAAATAATTTCTGAAATATTTAGGTTAAAATTTTCAATTATAATCTGTAATTCAGGAATCAAGATTAATATTTTTATTGTAATATTACAGAAGGAAAATGTATACTGTATGATTTATGTGATTAATAATTATGTTAATCTAGAAAATCTTATTTTGTTATAAACAAATAGTTCTTTTAAAAGCTGACAGTAGTATATTTAATTAAATATTTGTTAAACTATCTATTCAAGTCATTTTGCATTTTTTATAGTGGTTTTTCCACTTGATTCTTTGTATTACTTATCTAATGCTACTGTCACTTTTTCTCTTTTGACATATAACTCATATCCCTCTACCTTTCCATTGTGATTTAGGAGTACCCAGCTTATCTCAAATTTTTCTTTTCAACAGGGAAGGGCTTTCTGATAGTTTGGAAATTCAGAATGTGGGATCAGAAACCATAAATGTGAACATTTCCAAAAGGATTGAAAAACCTTGTGTGTCGGAAATTCCACAAAGTTCAGATAGAGAGCTACCACGCAGCAATAGAGGCTCTGGATCAACAAATCAAAATAAGGATATTGGATTTGATGAGGTTTATTTGTCTAAAAATGTTGATAGTATGGAAATGGATGACTCTTTATCTATTCATGCCCAATCTGAGGACAAAGTCACAGATATTGCTAGTGAAGTCCAACCTGACAACTACCAAAAAATCATGACTTCTATACATGGATGTTCAAATGGCTCAATGAAGAAGGTTAGCTTTGTTTTAGCTTATACATTGCCATTTCTATGCTGGAATTTTCTAATCCTGGTTATGCGGCTACATAATTCCTATTGATTTTTCATAAAAGTAGTAAATTCTTATAAAATGTAAAAGTTAGGTTACTTAAATTGTCATATGAACTCCTGTATCATAACTATTCAGTCACCCCTTCATCTGACTTCTTTAGATTTTGATGGACTTAGTTTTTGTTATCTTCATTATCAACATATTGATCAAAGTTTGTATCGTGTGCTTTATTGATTCAGAATAGGACAATACAAGAGAAAAAAAAATTGGAGTTCTGTTATTGTGTTGTGCATCTTGTTCCAATATTACTTTGTAGGTTGACATTTGGTAGCATATACACTTCCCTGTTTTTACTCATAGCTATTGAAGCCACCTGTTTCTGTTGATTGCTTTGGAGCTGTTTAGTGGATTTATACATCTCAATTCATCTATGTTTTAGCTTTGGGCGCTGGTTGCCTCAACATTTTGTTCCTGGAATTTGATGAATCACATGCATGCACGGACACATGTGAGGTTCACCCTTGTTGCTGTGCTAATTAGGCATGAGTTACATGTCAAAAAAATGAAAAATAAATTAGTCTGCATGCCTCTGAAATTTCTCTCTGTAGAGCATAAGCCTGAATGTATGTCCAGTAATAATTCCTCCTCCGTTAATCTTAACAATCTTTTCTTGGTAATTATATCTAGTTTTTATTGCTTAATTATCATGTTGGCTACCACTGGCTATGCAGGCTAGAATGGCTGACTCATTGAAGAGGCAGAAAATTACTGAATGCAGAGATGCTGTTGCATGTGGAGACAAGTACTGTAACAATATCTCTTCAGTTCAAAATGGGATGCTGATAAATGATAATGCACTGGTCATATATGAGCGAAATTCCTCTGATCTTGACAAAATTAGTACAGTCATAGCTTCAAAGGATCAGGAACTGTCAAGTGCTGCTTTGAGAGTTATTTTAAGCAGAAGAGCTAAATTGGTATGGAGTTCTCTTTTTCTTCCCTGTAAGGACATTTGCCAATTGCATACTTTTAAATGATTATACATGCTCACACAGAAAGTGCCACATGCACATGGATAGTAATTAGCACGATTTTGTTTGGTTTAGTGTCTTCTGTGGGTAGGATAGTAAGCTATTGCTCATTATTTGATTGGCTGACAGTAATTTGAAACCTCTTCACAAAATTATGTCATAGACTCGAATACTAATGACGTCTACCATTTCCAGATTGGTGTCCTTGTCAATAAAATACTTCGTCTTTTACAAAATACTTGCTCCAAATTATCAAAGACCTTATCAGTTTCCCTCAAAAAAAGCTTCAGATTTTTTTTTCTCAAATTTCTTTTAACTGTCATCTTTCCATATTTCGTATTGCCCTTGAACTTCCCATGTTTTTTAGCATTTTCCAGTTGTAGCAACCTTGGAAAGTTTTATGTTAAATCTAGGCATATGTGTGCAGTGTTTTCAGCTGCGAGACATAGAAGATCAAATTTTGATGTGTGATAAAAATATCCAGACAATTTTGAATGGTATGTTTGATTTCAGTATTGCATTCTGATTAATCCCTTAACTTTATTTTATCAAAAAAAAATGTTACCTGATTAAGAGATAAGCTGAATCAGAACCTTCGAGTTTGCTATTGATTTAAACTGGTAAGTTTGAATTGCCTCTCTAGAATAACAAATGAAGTTCCATTTCATGGAAAGAAAAAATAAAAATGCTAAATTGATTGAAAAATTATCATGCTGCTATCCTTTGGTTTCTTTTTAATATTACTTATGTCACAGAGCCAGTTTCTATGAAATTCTTATTATTAAGTTCATTTACGTTAAAGCATTACCTGAGTGCATTATCTTCATGTACCACGGTAACTGGATGCACATGCAGGAGCTTAACAGCATTTTTTTTTCAAGTAATCAGAGAAACTGACCATATTTTCATGAGGTTTCAACATTTCAGTTAGGTCTAAGACCAAAATTTGGACTTGTGTTCTCCATTTCTTTCTGTTCTATAATAGGTGGTGAAGGTGATTTGGCCCTGAAGATAGAATCCCTTATAGAAGGTTGTAATGATGCATCCCTTAAAGGTCTTACCCAAGCAACAACTTATGAACAAGGCAAAAATCAACCTCAACATATCCTAAGATTGCCAGCTAATGCTCAAAATCCGTGTCAGGCAAGTTTATACATCTAAGTTTGTCTCATTGCTCATGTTCTTAAAACTCTACAGATGATGACAAGTAAATAATGTTTTCATGATATTAAGTCTGTGGCTTTGTCTTCTTATTGTGCATATATTTTGGACATTATCTCTGGCATTTGGTGCATAATGCTCTGAATGAGTGATGGTTGTGTCTTCACTGCATGCTACTGCTGCTCATTAGCACGAGACATGAAAAAAAAAACCTAGAATCACTAAATCTTGATTAGTTGTACATATTTTTTTTAGATGATATCAGCATGACTCCTTTCTTGTATTGCTTACAATCACTTAAATATCTTGTCATAACTAAGGGTAGGCAAGGCCAGGTATTTTGTGGGCTGGCTCAAGATGAGGTTTGGGTATTTACATCCCAATCCTAGCCCAACTAGACAACATATGTTTCTATATAACAGATTAAATATAGGGCTTTTTACAGAAATAACTAAAAAATAATAAAATATTACATAAATAAGGAGCATTATAAAAATAATTACAGATATAGAAAACTAAGCAATAGAATTACAAAAATACGGAAAGTTAACGTTGCTGTCAATGGAAACGTATTTCTTGTCTTCTTCAACCAATATTACAAAAATAGTAAGAATAAGCAAAAAAAATTAAATTAATCAATTGAAACTAAGAAAACAATCAAACAATGAGAGATCAACAATAGAAAATTGAAAAAACAATATAAGATATTTACAATTTTCCTTCAAAAATATAATTGTAGATGTGTTGTGGATGAATGGTAGATGTTATGCAGTTGAGTTACAAATATAATGTAAAAAGAGTTGAATACATTGTAGATGTTTTGTAGTTGTTTGACATAATTGATGCTTGACTTATTCAAAAAACAAATTATTCTAAAGAAAATAGAATATTCAAACAAATAAAATACAATGTGTCCCTTTAACATATAAAATACTCGTATATCACAAACAATACAAACAAACAAATAAAATTCAAAAGAAAATAGAAGTATGCATTCAAAAATATAAAATTGAGAAAGAAAAAAATAAAAAAAAAATTATTAAGATAAGAAATTTTTTCTTTGAAACATTTATCGAGCATCTAACATGTATTACAATTGAATAATAAAAAAACAATAAGATTACAATTGAACACTTATATATTTGCATATTTAATTTAATTTGTTAAAGTATTTTTAATATTGTATCTCATAAATAATTAAAAACTAAAATATTTTGGAAAATTTTGGGGCAGCAATTGGGTCGGGGGACTTTCTCACCAGCCTAATAAATTTGAAATATATTAACCTATTGTATTTTTCGAAAAGAAATTAACTTATTGTTCATTAAACAGGCATTGGATGTTTTATGTCATCGAAATGATTGGATATTACCAACTTATCATGTGTCCGCACTCGATGGTAAGATAAAATTCAATCTATGTTGTACTGAAAAGAAAAAGGAGATCGTATTAGTGATTGCAGAATTAATCATAGCATACTTGTTCGTATGTGTAGGTGGATATCAAGCAAGGATAATCGTGAAAGGTACAGATTTTGACTATTTCCAAATTGCATTCTCACCCGCGGGAAGCAAGAGAATCGGCTGCTACACAAATGCTTATCAAATTGCAGAATGCACCAAACAGTCTTGTAGGAGTTTCAGCAGTCATATTTCCATATATTGGACGTTGATTAAATCACAAAAACTGGCTACAAATTGATTATTAGATCAGTTATATTTTGATTTTTCCTTTTAACCCCCTAAAAAGGAAATTAGTGGCGGGGTGTATACGATAAGGTAAAAATGACTGAGCTTTACAACACTTGTGCATAACAGTCTTTACTGTATGGCTGTAGAACATATGTCAAAACTCCTACGTGCTCAAAAAGGGTTGTGGTAGATGAATGCAATGAAATTTAGACACTTGAAAAGAAAACTACCTTTCACTCAATGATTTTGCATTGAAAAGAAAATCCCGACTTTACATAAACTAACTGCAAGATTTTTCTCTTTTTTTTTCTCCATCTAATCGAGTTCAGAAATTTGATTTATCTTCAGCAAATTTCACCAAAAACTTCAAAATTGAGTACTTGGGATCGTCTTCACCTCCTTTGTCCTTGGCTTCAAAAACGCCCTTCATTATACGAGCGTAGAGCCTTTCAAGCTGTGGAATGCCATAATTTTCTGTACGCTCCACAAAAAGCCGCTTGACATACCCTACATGGCTGGATAATTCGACATCTATCATTGTAGCATCTTGGGATCCACTCCCTTCTGTATTTTCAGAAGCTTCTCCAGACGTTTCATGTTTTTTACCATCAATGGATGAGGATTCCAGCCTTCCGGGATCCTCGTCAATTGCCCCTGGCTCTTCCGATAGTTTTGCCTGTACTGCATCTTGCTGTCGCAATTTATCTTCTGCTGTCGAAGCTGATTTTCATCAAAGCACAGCATAATCAAAGGGAACAGCACATATAATTCAATAAAAAAAATTGATATTTAACTAAGATGTGTATCAATTAAATGCACTGTTAGTATGGGCTGCAGAGATAAATTCATAGGCAAACAAATAGCCTCCGTGCCACCTTCATTCAGGAGTTGATATCAAACCTTTAATAAAGAATACAAAATATTAAAGAATACAAAAGATGCCTACAACTACAGAACCCATATGCTCTTCTGGAAGTAGCCATAGTTTACTGGTACCAATTTATAAACTCAATGTTACACCAAAAGGTATATCTAAACTGCGCCATCATAAAGAAAAGAGTAAATACCTATCTAATGAATGATCATACCTGTAAGTCCAACATCAATGTTTTTCTTTGGCCTCTTCAAAGCTTCATAGCTTTGATCCAGATTAACCTCTGGCTGGACATTACGTAGTCGAGCACTTGCTCTAGTAACAGTTCCCAGCTGCACAACTGGGTTTGAAGGGAAAATTGAACCCCCTAAATCATCTGGTATATGAACTGGGCCCCCCTGGGCAGCAATCTTGTCACAGTAAGCAATGAGCGCAGGGTCCATCTGTGACAGCATTCCAAGCACCTGAAAAAAATGACATTTATGTTAGGCATCACTGAGGCCATCAGGAGGGGGCAAAACTGTACAAGTGACGACAAAAGAACCTACTGCATCTCGTAGCTCATAGGCCCTACTAATGATCCTAGCACTGTTGTAATCATCTCCATTGTACACCTGAAGTTGAGAGACAAAATACATCAAATTTCTAGGTAAAATATACAAGACAAACATTGAATTGTCATGCCATTTCCTTTTAGACTTGAACTCCAGATCCTTGAATACAACACAGTATGCATGCATTAACTGGTCCCTTACAATACCTCCAGCATTTTTACTTTACGTTCATATAACAAAAGCAACTCTTTTATGCAATCATGCAGCAGGCATTTAACATTCAACATCTGGACAAAATAAGTGCAAAAGCAGTTGAAAATTTGCCAATCAGGCTATAATAGAATCCATAGCAATTGCACCCAAGGCTCTGTTGCTCTGACGCTTTGCTATACCCTTAGGACCTTGTTGTACACTTAGAATATATGATTCTCCAAATACAAGGAAGAATATACCAGAGAACTGAATGCACCTGTGTCTGACCTGTTTAGGCATCCCACACTTGTTCACAGTCTAAGCAACACAGATCCAAGATGGAAATCATAAATCATGTGTAGTCAACATGATGCTAAGTTAGCGGAATTAGCTGATTGGGGTTGCAACTAAAAGTGGGATCCACCACTCACTACCATTGAGAACATGTGGGCTGCCACTCATTAGCAGTAATCCCAATGAATTGCACTAGTTGATTTAGGACATCTTATGGGCCCCAATTAAATGTAGCCCCTACCACGACAATTCAGTAGCACATCAACACCACCAACCTGAAAAACTTTGTCGCATATGCCACAGCCACAATTTCCACCTTTTATAAATTGTTAACAATTTAGTACTTGTTGCCCAAATCAATAGAATTAATTCAAAGAATTGGATGGAATTGAGCAAAGTTCAAAATTTACGGATCAGTTGAAGCCATTTTACTAAACAAATTAAAGATAATGATATAATCATGACACCAATCAGATACTTAACAAGCAATATCAGATAGCATGTTCTAAGGAACTTCTACACACTGTTGGTGCACAAAATTTTCCATGCCTTATTATGTTCAATAAAATTTCCCTGAACACTAATTATCAATAAAGATCAAATGGTAATGATGCAGTATACAAAACTATAACTTAGAAATGGCATAAAGTTTTCCAAGAAGCAAAAGCCACAGTAATGAACGCACCTTTGCGTTGGTCACGATGAGATCAATATCCTGCAGAAATGCTGAACACGTAATATACAGACCAGAGTCCACACGCTGCAGCACAGTAGCCACATCCATTGGGTTCTGGATTATTGATCGATAGTTTGGAGCATCTTCATCTGTGACAGGGTAATGGAAGGCACTAAATCGTTTATCATACAAGATCCTGCAACAAAGCAAAATCAACGGTTGTAACTGCAATTTTCCAACTTACAATAATCTTAGACAATATTGGGGGACGGTGTGATGCCAATTCTTATTTCTCTGATTTTCTACTCTACATACATCATTCTTCGTAGTGTTATAATTTATTAGCTTCCTTAGAAAAATATGATTGCCACTTTGTTCTAATTGATCACATTCACCTTCAGTGCCTGTTTCCATTTTCTTAACAAGGGAAAAAAAGGATCGACCGATATTTTGCATAACTTCCTGCCACTTAACAAACTTAGGATTGCGAATATAATGAAATCAAATGCGGTTTTGTTCAATGTTTTAGAACTTCAAAATTACATGATGCTATATCGTTTTCCCCTCTTTTCCATGTTAAATGTAACTTCCTCAAAATCCAATCCCAATTTGTTTCCTTTGTTTACCCCACAGTTGCCACAAAGTGTCAAGAGAATTCAAATAAGCGACAATTATAATGTTTTGCTTAATATCTAGGTAAAAGAAGATAGAAAAGATACTACATACTGAAATTGTCATATGATTTCTATATATACAAGAACTGAAACTGTGATAAGGCTGCAAAATTAAGTTCCCTGTTGCATGCCAGGAAGCAAAATTCAGTTTATGGCAAACCTACAAGGTTTGACAGGGTCCAGAAAAACTAGGACAAAGTAAAGGCCATCTTACCGATTGCAAACATCTCTAAGGCACATTCGCATTCGGCGAAGGGCATGCTGCTCAGCTTCTACCTTCGCTTTCAACTCTGAGGCCTTTGGGCCACTTGACACTTTTGGTACCTTTGGAAGTTCAGGAAGGAATACTGACTCTCGTAATTTCTTGTTCATGCCCTCTAACAAGACTGATAAAGCAGCTTCAATTAAATGTTCAAAAAACAAAGATCTGTCTTCTGTTGATGGTATGCCTACTCGGTAACTGACAACGGGAAATAAATTTGACAGTTAAAACTAAAAGTAAGAAAAATTTTCATCACTATCAACACAAAACAATGAATCATTGGACAATTTGTTAGAATATGTAATTTTAAATGTGGATTAATTTCACTAGAAGTAAATTTCACTATTAATGTGAACTAAATTGGTAAAATAGGGCAACTTACTAAAAAAAACCTTAAAAAATGGAAAATGGATAACATGAAAGCAGCATAATTTTTTAGAATTTAATTTTTAAGTAGAGGTCATTATGATGCTCAAAATACCCACATAAATAAAATCTGGTGCTAAAGCGATCACAAGGTATAAACTTGAATTTTTATGCCTTCCCATGCTATCGACATTGTTCATACTTTTAGGATTATCTGTAGAGAATCCAACTTAATCTCACAAAAAAGCATGTTAAAGTTGAATTGTCATGTTATTTTTGGAGCTGGGAATGGGGAAGGAGGAGAAGAACCACAAAAAAAAAACTACAGTCATTCAAAAGACTGCCAATAAAAGTATAACAGTTGCAAAAGACAAACATAACACTATGATGTTTAAAAAAAAGATATAATCCTACGATGCTTATTGTCAAAATAAGTATTTATTTCATTAAAAATGCAAGGTTAACATGGACTAGAGTAGAAATGGGATTGTCTTCTATCAAAATTATGTATCAAAAGGATTACAAATTCCATCGCTATAATTTGCAATTAACATTTGTTTTAAAAAGTAAGACATACATGGAACGTGGAGGAAATACTGGAATTGGATTCCCATCAATTTCATCAGGTGGCTCTACAGACATTCCAAGCAATAATATGGGCAAGTCAGATGGCAATTCTTCTAACAAAGTCAAGAGAACAGCCCTGAGTTGTTCATGAGCCTGAAATATCAAAATTACCAAAATCTTACAAATAAAAAACAAGGAGATCATTGACTTTGTGTACTGGATCAGAACACATCATAAGAACAAGAAAAAATCACAAAATAAAAGCAATCTTGTTCAATTGCTTCAGATTAAATACAATAGAACAGATTAGATACAATAGAAGTGGTGGGAAGGGGAGGTTTAACAACCAAAATTCCGAAGGGAATTTTAGTTGTTAGTTATATTGTAATTGATTCGTTAAGTATAGACCATCATAATGCACTTCCAAATAATTGGCTCATAAGCTACTAGGCAACTAGTCCAATGGTCAAGTGCCCTTCCTTCCACATAGTGTAGGAAGTCAATGGTTTGAACCCTAACATTTAAGAATTTCCAATGCACCAAAAAAATTGGTCCACAACAGTAGGTTTGGCCAAAGTTCACACGCTTTGGTAATAAACCACATCAAAAAGTACAAAAAGCAAAAGCTTACATTTTCCCACCAAAGATCAAAGTGAGGTATGTAAAGAATTGAAGGTGTTGTTCTCCTTGCTTCACCAAATATATGAACCAAAGCTTCCTCTGGTGTCTTTGCACTGGGATCTGAAAGAAGAGATGGAAGTCCAAGAGAATGAACTGGAAATTTCTCCAGTTGATGTAAAATAGCAGGCCCAAGATGATCCTGTTAAACTATATCAGTAAGTTCATTTAGTTTGAGATTCCCATAATGAGCAGTTGCTAAAATCAAGAGACTCAGAGATAATTACCAGGCCGGAGCCTTCACCACCAGTTAGCAAAAGCCGAGGCCTGTACACAAGAGGAATTGCAGACCCATAGGAAAGCATAGAAAGCTTGGTAAACTCTGATGACACAGCAAGGGGAGGAAATATATCGGAAATGCAATTCATGGCTTTCTGGAGATGTCCTTGAAGACATGGTGAAACTACTAAGGACAATGGCCTAGAGTGAACAATAGCACCCCTGTGAGCCGCAGGGGTAATTGTGGACATTGCTTCAATAAAATGATATTTTTCAACCTTGACCGAGTCAACATCAATCAGAAACTTATCATCACTTGTGTACACTTGAGGATATTTTTCACGAAAAGCACGGATGGCAGCTTCAGTGCACAGTGCCTTAAGATCAGCACCACAATATCCCACGCAACTAGCTGCTAGTTCCGACTTTAGTTCTTTTGAAGGAGGCTGTTTCCACTTCCGAGTGTGAATATCTAATATTTCAGCACGTGCCTCACAACCAGGCAAAGGAAAGTTAAACTCACGATCAAAACGACCAGGACGACGTAAGGCCCCATCAATGGCGTCAACTCTGTTGGTTGCCCCAATCAAAACAACTTGTCCACGTGAATCTAGACCATCCATCAAAGCAAGCAAAGTGGAGACAATAGAATTGTGAATCTGCTCTTGTTTGCTTGATCTCACAGGAGCAAGTCCATCTATTTCATCAAAGAATATTATGGAAGGCTGATTCCTTTGTGCCTCTTCAAAAAGCAGTTTCAATTGTCTTTCAGCCTCACCTACCCATTTGCTAAGTACATCAGCACCCTTGCGCATGTAAAAACTAACCTTCTGGCCAGCTTTTGATGCAGCACAAGCTAACGCTCTGGCAATCAATGTTTTCCCAGTGCCAGGAGGACCACATAACAAAACCCCTCTTGGTGGGGTGATGTGATAGCTGGCAAAGAAATCTGGATATAGCAAGGGAAAGAAAACCATCTCCTTCAAGGCATCAATATATTCTGAAAGCCCACCTATCTCATCAAAACTTACACTTTCATCAACTTGTAAAGGTTGGATATCTGCCCCTCCCTTAGAACTTGGCCCAGCAGTTTGGACCCCAGAGGAAAATGTAGCAATAGTATCACCCTGATGGCCCCAGCCAGATGCTGCTACATTCAGTCCCCATGCTGTTGTCCCATGCATGTCTAGTCCCCCAAAGAGCCAAGGTGGACCAGATCTGCTCCCTCCTCGAGCCCAAGGAATAGCAGGACCTTGGTCCAGCTCATCCACAAGAAGGGAATCATCAGAATCTTCAGCTCTTGTCATTCTATGACGCTTGTGAACACGTGATCCACCCTTTCTTATATCCCTGTTAACCCTGGTCCCTAATCCTTGATGCAATACTCTTCGTGGAGATCGTGGTCTTTGCTTACCTTCTACCACAGAAAGCCTACGGACTTCAGCACGATTTCGGAGATCATATCTTCTCCTTCCCTCCTGTTCTTCTTCTTCCTCTTCCTCTTCTTCTTCTTCTTCTTCTTCACCTTCTTCATCATCACCATCTTCCTCTTCTTCATTCTCACCCGCTCCATCACCCTCATCCTCAGCCTCACCATCACCATCATTCTGACCATCATCTATATCATCATCAACTTCATTCCCATTTTCGGCCTCATCTTGAACAACCTTCTCCTCAAAAATATCTTGTTCATCACCAGAAACCAAATTCAACCGTTCTCTTGCCGCTGTTTTAGAGCGGCGTGGCCGTAGTCCTTCACGTCTAGGTGTTGATCTGGTATCCACAATCTTTTTATGCTTTGGAGATGATACCTCATCCTGCCTGACACTGTTCCCAATCCGGTTCCTCAAGGCTCGAAAATTTGGTTTCTGAAAATAAAATTTCCCAGAGCTTTACATAAAAAGAAAAAGGTAAAGATAAATTATGGAACTTTCTTTATTACAGTGCTCATGGTAAAACTTATCAAATCCATGATAAAATAGCAACTGATCCCCATAAACAAAGTGCTTGCGCGAGTTTAGTTCCTCACCATCAAGTCTTCATCTTCTGATCCAGAACTGTCTGTGAAACCTTCAAGATTCACAGAAATCCTCCTCTTTCTGGTTGAGCGCCGAAGATTGGCTGCAACTGACTGCCAAAAAACAAAAATGTAAAAGCAACATACATCACAAATTAGAATGCTTAACACAGGAAAAAGGAAAATAATTTTTAATTTAATTAGCATCTGGAAAAAGACGTGCACCTGAAAAATGTTAATATCTACAAAATGAATATAGTTGTAAATTTAAGAAACTAAGCCAAATAAGAAGATTTCGGTCCAAGAATAAGTGACCTTCATAGTGATCTAGGACAATAATTTGATTATCAATTTTTAATTGTTTATATACTTCACAGGTCAGGGATACTACGGTAATTTTCTGATATGATAGCTGGCCTAGCACTGGAAATTAAAAACTTAATCCGGCTATAGAGCCCTAGATTCTAATACCCAAAATATTTTAGTTCAATCAAAAATCAAACTATTCATATAAAGACTACATGGTTGTATAGAGCAGTGATATAGAAAACTACAAATGTAACAAAATATAATCAAATAAATTTTTTGTGTAAATAGCTACACATAGCCTACAAATATACATAACATTGACTCAAACATCATAAGCCAAGAATGCCTAAAGAAACAAAAAAAAAACCCTTCAAAATAGGTCCTTTATTCACAAGATAGGCTGAGGACTAGACTTTAAACCATGGGGCATGCAAGATCTTAAATGTGAAATGCAAGTTTTCAGTATAAAATTCAAGCCACCACTAAGCAATCCAAGTCATAGAATCCAAAACATGCACAAGCGTTTACTATTGTCGTAAATTAGTTTAAAAGGACATTAACCATCAAAGTTCAAAAAAGAAACAGGGGAATCTGGGGAATTAAATGAAGGTACTTACATTAGTATTCGGGCTCCTTGTTGGCCTATTTGATGGACATAACATCTTGGCAATTCGAGAAGCAGCTGTTCTTGTCTTAGTTTTAGGTTTCTTGGCGCGAATGATTGATGGAGTGTAATACAAGAATGTCCTACTATATACTTTTGGCCTTCTCCTGAGCCGATCACTTGTTCGTACTGGCCTAGAAACAGGCCCATCTCCTTGACCAGAACGCTTTGGATTCATATGCAGACAAGCTCAATGATTATGCTCGCCTATGCAACTCAAAATGCCTAAAATCAAATTCAGAGAAACAATAAGAACAAGTTTCAGCTTAAAACCAAAGGAAACAAAAATCTCTAAAACACTAGAAATAAAAATCATATATTAAGCATTTGTTAGAATTACAAGGAGGAATTACAATAAATATTTCAAATTGTTTCCGTCGTTTTGATTTTTGTAGTACATAGGGAATTAACATAACCTTTCAGTTTCAAAAAATGATATTAGCACATAAAAGATCAAACATAAATTACATTTAAAAAAAAGCTCAATCACTAATTACAAGAATCTTAAAAATGGGCTCGCGATTCAAGGCTGAAACTAGAACATGGAACATTTTGAGGGCACACTTCGAACCCAAAACAGAGTTTTTTGCTCAATTATGTAGATGCAGTTACAAGCGTAGTTACTGCTGAGCATACATACAGACATATGAAAAATTCTGTATAAGCATATAAGTTCATTCTAAGCTAGCCGTATGATAGAGCTATGTTATTTGCATTGATGGGAATTACTGGGATTCTAGTAAACATGAGTCCTTGACTTCACAGTTGGCATAATCATACTGTTCTATACAGATTAGGCTCACTGAAAAATTCTTTTACACTTTAAAACAAGAAATTCACAAATATACATGCACATTACACACATGACACCAGCGCGCGCACACAGAGAAAGGTTAAAGCAAGATAAGTGATTAGAGAAAGACAAAAGCAATCCTATACAATTGCCCAAATTGAAAGAGAAATTTTAGAGGATCATAATTCAACTAGCTATGATGTATGCAGTAAAGAACATGTTCACAAGACTAGCACAGGAATTAAAATAGATGTATACTGTATAGAGATACAAGAATGGGCAGGATAAGGAATAAAATGCATTTCTAGGAAGGTGGACGTTACACCAATTGAAGAAAAATAGAGCAGAGTGAGATTGAGATAGTTTACAGACACGCCTCATAGACAAACAGATGCACTAATACAAATACAAGAGGATGAGTTCAGTACATTGAAGCAATGGGAGATGGGTAAGCCTCTCGGCTATTTCCCCTTGTAGAACATCTCTTTCACCTTTAATCATTCTACAACTCCTTTTGGTTTTCTTTTATGGAAATGAGTGCTTCCCCTCAACCCTACCCTACTACTCTTTATGTCCAGAACAAATTTCACAAACTCGCAAAGACAAAGAAGCCTTCAAAAACCCGCCAATATTATCATTATATACTTCTTATTTTTGCTCTTAGATTATCCTTTTGCATTATCTAGTTCAAAAGAACCAAAAGAACTTAGAAGGAATTATCTCGGTTAATTCAATTAAACTCTAATATCTCATATACAATCTAAAAAAATGTAAAAAGATTCATTTCCCATTTCAAGAACTCAAAAATTCATATAAAAAAAAAAGACTAATGCATGAACCTAGAAGAGCAATTTCCAGTTCAGAAATTAAACAAAAGCAATACAATCTTCAAATTTACTCTCAAAAAATTCAAAAGAATCGCTCTCTGCATTTCATTTTGAATTGAAAAAAAAAACAATTAACCTTCATTCATCATCAACTTAACAGAGAAGAGTGAAAATTTCATACAAATAAAAAATAAATTAACTAATGAAAGGTGGAGATTTACCTGATCAGAGATCTAGCTGCACCAGCGAGAGAGAAGCGAAGCATGTGAACATAGACACTCACAGAGAGCGAGAGAGAGAGAGAGAGTGCAAAACCCCAGAGCCTGGTTTGTCACAGAAGTTCATATATAAAAACCTAAAATATAAACAGAGGCCGAGTTATTTCCTTTTCATCGTCATGACTCATTAACTCAGTGAGTTAGTTATTTTTCATTTGAACGAGTCACCACGCGAGCTCTTTTTTCTATGTAAAGAGACCCACTTGTTTCTTGGTCCAGTCAGTGTACACCACGTGTCTTACCATTTTAATGGAATTTTGTTCACTATATAGGCTAGTAGCTATTTGCCACGTCATCCAAAGATTCAGTACGGTGACCCTGTGAATTTTATGTATGACGTGGCTATGAAAAATTGGATCATCCTGAGTGAACATGTAGATGCTACCACACCTAATGCTGACTTCATTGTTGTATGTCAAGAAACATTTTTAACTTCCATTTTACTATGGATAATTGGATAACTATATTCTATAATTTAAATTTTAAAAGAAAATATAAAATCACTGGAGATTGACAGTGATTTTATATCCTTTTACTTATTTTATTTTTTATTTTTATTAATTTTAGCTCTCACTTTTATTATTAATTATTATTTTATTTTAATTAGTATTATTTTTTAAACTTTTATTATATTATTAATTACTATTTTATTATTAAATAGTATTATTTATTTTAAGCTATTATTTTTATAGTTAATTATTATTTTATTTTAATTCATATTATTTTTTTAATATTTACTTTTATCATTAAATACTATTTTATTTTAATTAATATTACTTTTAGTCTTTTTTTAGTATTAATTAATATTTTATTTTAATTAATATCATACTTTTTTGACTATTGTCCTTACCATTAATTATTTTTTTAATTTACTTTTTTTTTATGTATTTGTATTTTGTTGTGTATTTTGTTTAAAATTTATGTATCCAATTACCCTTCAAATAATGTTAGAATTACATATGACATTGGCATCCACTTTTTATATATTTTATTTGCTCCATAATTTTATTTTTAACTATTATAATGTATTTAAAATTTTCTTTTGCGTAATTAAATGATTAAGATTATTTATAAATAAAATAAAATATATATAATCCCAAAGCAACGTGAGAGCAATATTCTAGTAAATATATATATATATAATAACTATTTGTAAAGGTTCTAAAATCAGTTTTAAGCCTTTTTTAAAATATTTTAATGTTCTTTGGGACCAAATATTTTAAACTTTTTTTTAAAATAAAAAATTAAACTTAACTCTACTATATAAATTACACATGTATTATCTATATATGTTTCATAAATTAAAAAGGAGTACTAGATAAATTTAGTTTATTTTTTATTTTAAAAAAAAAAGCTTAAAATATTTTAATGTTGTTTGGAACCAAATAAAGAAAACTAGAACTATGTCTCAAAATGAAAAGAATACACTAAATGAGTAAAGAAATCTCTTGGGGATATGGATTTAGGCTTGAACTTAAGTAATGACCAAGTTTTACGACTCGTCTCAAAATCTTAAGAGCACAATTAAAATGAAGGCCTGTGGTGCTAGAGAGTAAGGGTTAATAGGCCCAAGCTTAGAAGTCTACCACTGACCTTGTTTGGGGGATGTGGAGGGCAAAGCTCCTAAGGTATGGTTTTGACTTATTATGGGCTGATGGATGGTACTAGGATAAGTGGATTGGGTTTAAACCAAATGGGCTTGACTATGACTTTTTTTTTAAAAAAACACAAATCAAAATACACAAATCTCTGAAATAACTGCACAAATTACTTAAAACCACTCCATCTCCATTTGTAATGGACTATCGCACGATAATCCATGACCACCACATGGTGGTTTCGAACCACCACACGACTTTAGTAGAATAATGTCATATGATCAACTTCTATTCAAAATTTGAATTCTACCTCATCTCATCCTATCTCCAACCTTATCTCTCATTTAAATCCATCAATTGGAGATCAAATAGAGTTGTAATCCTATCCTTAACCTAATCCTAACCCTCTAATCACATTTTCCCTATAAATACCTCTAATTTCTTTCATTTCTCCAATATCAATAATCATCAATCAGCTCTAACACTCCCATGCAGCCTTCAAATTTCTCATTTCCTCTCTAAAACACTTCCCAAGTCTTTCCCATGAGTTCAATGGTATTTTGTTATCCTTAACCAAGCTTTTGAATGGTTTTTGAGTGAGAAATCTATAAAATATCCCTTTCAACCAAATTTCCAAGATCAATTACCCAAGTTTTGTTGTGTTCGTCATTTAAAAGGTCTATTTTGATCGATTTTGAAGTCAACGACTCTTTATTTTGGTGTTTTCTAGAGAGGAATACTGCCCAATTTGATTCCGCAACAAGTTTGATAAGCCATAAGGATAAAAAAAATCAAATTAAACTCTTATTCATGTATATTCCTCTATTTGGTTCATCACATAAAGATGTTTTAATCTTTATAAACACATCTTAAATGCTTAAAACATCTTATCATAAAATGGCAATATTACTTAGGTTTTCTTATCAAATGGTTTGACTACCTTGTGTGTACAATGATGTATGAAGGCTAGACCCATTATTTATTTATTCTAATCTATTTTCTTTCTATTATTTTATGTTTTGCAATGTGATTAACTCTTTTCCTTTATATGTATGTGCATTGTATTACCTGCATTTATTGAGTTTTTTGACAAGTATAAAAAAACCCATAATTTTGTAACTTGACAATAACTTAAGTAGATTATCATTATTGAACTTAATTTTCAAATAATTAGATTGATTCTTCTCATAAGAGACTAAATTACTTATACTGATCCAATTTTGTTACTCAATCAGCACCGAGTGACAACTCTACTCAATTTGTTTATAATCGATCCCAATGAACCGGCATATGGGAGTGCTCAGGCGACTCCTACCTTCCCTATATATATTCAATTTTTCAAATCCAGTAAGAAGTTGGAGGTTCTTTAGAAATCAAGTGCTACCCTCTTTCCTGATCTTTCTGGGTACCAACTTCACTCTAAGCTTAGGCCTATAATCCCTTAGAGTTCCTGTATTTGAGAGCTTACAATATGCGTAACACTTAAATGGATAAAATTCAAATCATAAGTCCAATAAAAAATGGTCGAAATAATTAAGCAAGTATTTCAAGCTTAATAATACTATAGAACCAAACTTATCAAACCTGCCAATTTTTCTTTAAAAAAACCTCCACTTTTCAAAAGCCTCGCCTCTAAAAAATAAAAACCAAGAATGGGTATGATTTCTAAAGTTTTACAATCTTTTTTTTCAAATAGTTTAAAATTAGAATATAAAGTCAGTAACTAAAATAGTTTAGAATTGGAGAATAAATGTACAAAATATTACCCATCCAAATTTATAAAAAATATCACCTCCAATATTATAAATTATTTTTAACCAATATATCACCATAAATTCACAATCACGCCACACGCCATATTCACAAAAAAAAAAAGAACTTGAAATAGAGTTTAAAGAATTAACTCTTCCCTTAGATGTTGAAGTTGACAAAAGGCTATGACAACAAGCTGCAAAAGAATTTTCTCTATGGAGGCTAAAGACGATAATGGATTCTAAATCATAGAATTTGGCTACAAGAGCAAAATATATGTGGAGGACATTGTTTACACCCAAAATGAAAATAGGTCAGATAAGTCACTATTGAGTTATAAAATGATTATGGCAACTAATAAGTAGCGAAAAATTGAAGTTTTAACCCAAAACAGGATCAACCAAAACAATTAAATGGAAATAAAAAAGAAAAACTCAAAGAAGATAAGGTTTCAATCACCTATGATTAGCCTATTTTATCTTGTTAGGTTGTAGTAAACCACAACAATCCAATTTAGATTGTCTCTATGGTGGAACACAAGGGGAAAAAATAATCTCCAATTTGATTGGAATGGCTTGGCTAGAGGTTTTGTGCTAGTAAATTCGAAGTGCACTAAAATAAAAGAGAAAGATGAAAGGTGGCTAGGGTTTTCTAGAGGAAAAACTTTTTCTCCTTTTTTTTAACGTGAATGAGAATTTTTTTTCTCAAATTTTTTTCTTTTTATTGTTGCAATACTCAATGATTTTTTTTTATTTTTTTGGCCCAAGTTCCTTAAGTTAAAGGGAATATTATAATGCATACCCTATGCAGATTCACAAATTTCAAGAATACAATGCCCGGAATTGTTTTTCTTTTTTCACTTTTGTGGGAATCACTTTTTTTTTCAAAATTATGTTTATAGCGTTCTTTTTTTCTTTTTATGATCTTATTTTATTTATATTTTTTTATTTAAAAAATTGTAATATCATATTTTTAATAAACAGTTAAAAAATAAATATATATTCAACATGCATAAAATACGTACTCAACAATTGTATATATATATACAATATCTACAACACATCAACAACAAATCTATAATACATCTAAGTAATGTTTTAAATATTTATTTAATTTTTTATTTTCACAATATCCACGTAATATTCACACAATATTCAATAATTTTTACATAAAATACATACAACTTAAATAATAAAAATATAGCATACATACAACATCTATAACATATCTACATAATAAAATTATGTGTATTTTTTATTTTTTTTATGTGTATGATATGTAAATTTTGTTTAAAAATAAAATTAACAATATTTATTAATATATTTTTGTATATTTTACTTTTTTATTTTTTTTGTGAGCATTATTTATTTTTTATAATTAAAATTAAAATTTTGTCATTTATAAAAATATAATTTTTATATGACAAAAAAATTTAAAATATTAATTTTTATTTTTTATTAGAATATTTTTATTTAATAGTGAAGCTTGAAAATAAAAATATGAAAATTGAAGTAAAATATTAACTTTAGTGAGATAAAAAGTATTTTTTAAAAAAATTTATTTTATTGAAGAATGAGGTATTTTTAAAATTTTACTCTAACTTTTTATAAAAGTATAAATATTTTTAGCTTTTGTAGTATTTTTGAAATAAAAATTATTTTTTGGGTAGTCATGCAAATGTCCCTAATTTGAATTAGATTTTTAAGAACTCTAATGACCCAAATAGGCCCAATTGTTCCTAAATAGGCCCAACAACTCTAATAAGCTGTCCAACCCATTTTTCTCTTCACTAATGGATTTAATTCATTAATATATTATCTAATAATATGTTATAAAGTCAATTTAATTACTTTTTAGCTTTTTTAGTGTATTACCCATTAGGTTCCCGAACACATTAGCAGCGAAATACTGATTTTCTCTTATGTGTAATTAGGGTTTCCTATATTAAACTCTTCAATAGAATTGATTCTCTAATAAACTAATTGATATTAAGCAAATCAAGATTAGCATCTAGCAAAGTATCATGGCCACCTACGTATCAAGAAAATCAAATGGTTTGACTTCAACCCACTCCAGAGACAGTTACTGTGCAGTCCACTCCTTATATCACACTCTATCTCATTTAGTTCAAAGTGCGGACTTTTTGTCAACTCCCATTAGATTAGCTATATTAAATATAGTCTAAATTAATTAGTTTTTATTCCAACAGCCCATTACTCTATAATATGTATCTTTGAGATCTTCTTAAAGATCCATCCACCTTGGCCAAGGATTCCTAGAGTAATTTAGGCCGTGAGATATACTCTCCTTATATTAGGAGTAATATATCCTCTATTGGTCCCTCAACTATCTTCGAATACCTCATATAATACTCAATGCCCACCCTACGAGTAATCTCAAAGAGACAATAAGAAATGAAATCAAAGTAGAGCACTTGATATTTAAGAAACCTTAGAGACCTCAAGTCTAAGGATATTTGCATAACTGCTATGATGAGATATAATCATCGACATTAAATAGATATCTATGTGATTATCTCTAGTACGTCATCCAATGTACTTATCCATACTAACAAGCATCCATATATTAACTTTGAGCATCTCTATACATATAGCTTATGAGTCCTATTGCTTGACTCAATTAAGAAGTTTATAACATGTGCTAGTCTATTCGCATTAACAATGTCTCATCTTATTAATACTATGACTTTGGATAATTTAAGTATAAACACATTTGCATGTAATGAGAATCTCAAGTCATGATCCCATTAGATTTTCCTTACACTATATTTTATACAAGGAACTTTATTAATCAATTTAAGACATTTAATCAACAACATGCATCAAATACTGAATAATAAAGAATGCCTTTATTGATATATGAAATATGCATAATACAATATAAAGTGATCGTCTCTAGAGCATACATAGCCCATTCTAATGACTGAGTATCAAGAAGTCATTTATATATAACTTCCATAAGTATTATCACATTCTCACTTACATACACACATGTATTATCTCTTTACACAAGTATTACAAGCTGATTTATAAATATATCCTCTCATTCTTGCCCTATACAATTATTTGACCTATGATCACTTCACTAAAACTTTGCATAACTCTTTCTTGCTATGACACAGAGATTCTACGGTTGATTATTCACCTGTAAAACTAGATTATAATAATTCTAGTGAGTTGCAACTTAGTGAGATATAACAAACACAAACTAGTTAATATAAACTTAATAAACATTTAAAAGATACGAGTGAATACAAGAAGTATCTTTATGAAACATATACATTCCAAAGAATACTCAAAATCTAGTTTTCAATTCGCAATCATTTAATAAAAACCTAACAAGTTATCCAATATACATGTTTCTAGAGGTGGCTCCCATAATGTATCATTTAGCCCAATTTTCTCTAGAGGTGACTCCAATCGAGTAGCATTTAGGCCCATATTTATCAATTCACATCAGCAAGTACATAAAACAGAAAGGTTCTAAACCTTGGTTAAGGTAATAACTCCTTCCTTTTATCATAAAACTCTATGTCCATATGGCCTAGTGGTTTATTAATCACCTAGGTTGGGATTAATCATTTCTCATAAATAATCAGAGAATTTAAAACATCACTGCTCAACTATTGCTCAATCACATGTCTCATAAATTACAAAGATCATAATATATATATATATATATCACCATGCAGTCATTGAGATAAAGAACAAATCATAACACAATGTCTTATCATTAATAGACAATAAAAATTTGAAAACAATTCAAACATAGAAAAAGGGAGGTTACTATATCTCACCTTAGCTCTTGGCTCTTGGCTTTACAATATTACACTTAACTTAGCTCTTTAATGCTTTTTCTTTGCGCTAGAAATCTTAAATTTGTTTATATCCAACATAAACATTTTACATACACATAAACATAATCCATACTTTTTTTTAAGATAAAAACATAATCCATACTAAGCAAATATGAAGTTACTGATTCTATTTAATTTTGCAATAGTAAGTTTCACAGTCTTCCTTAGCTCAACATGGTCACTATATTAGTTAAACCTAGATAATTCAAGGTCCAGTAAGAATCGCGGATAAAATCACGGTTGCTAAATAATTTAAACTTAAACAATTCAAGATCCAATAAAAATCGCAATAAACAAATTAAGGGTTACAAGATATATCATGCCTTCTCCCAAATTCCAAAAGTGATACTATAAGTTCTTCATCTTTCTTCACTTTTAATCATTAACTACATCCTTATTTTATACTTTATAAGTTTAATTTGCTTTGATTTCACTATGCTTAAAATTTCTTAATTGATTTATGTTCCACATCACTCTAACCATCCTTTCCCCATTATTCTTATGTTTAAGTAAATTTTCTTTCAAATTCCCATATGTGTCTTAATTTTTCACATTTAAATACTAAGGCCTACTTTTATCCATTAACTAATCGACTTCAATTCCATATCTAGTTCAATTTCATTTCATCCTACATAAGCTTATTCGAATTATCGTGTTATTGAATAACTCTAAAATATGACTTGTATAAGTTTCTACAAACAACCTAGGTTTCCTTACTTCTTTCTTTTATCAAATCTTACTATTTCACCTCAAAATTTAGAGAATTCTTGATTAACATACATATAAAATTTCAAGGTCATCTAGCCCATGAAAAGTAAGAAATTGTAGAGTTACAAATCTGCCATGTTCAAACTTCAAAGAATGATTTATGTTTCTTCAATTCTTTTCCTTATTAAATCTCAATATTTTGTCTCAAATTCATAAGGTGTCTTGATAATATAGATATAATTAGCCTTTCTAACTAGCATTATTAATTCAGCTCCATAATTTTGTCTTGCTTAACCTTCAAGACACAATCCTCCTATCTTGACTTCTTTAAGATAGTAAATGATTTCCTAAATTCATGAAACTTCATGGACCATTGGTTAACATGTATACAAACTTATATGTAAAATTTTATAGCAATCCTAGGTGATATACTAAATTAATCATCAAAGTTTCATAAGCTCAACTATTCTGCCAACACAAAATACTTCTAACATACCCAAATTCTTAATTTAATTAAATTATCTGATATTATCCAAACATTATAAATTTTTTACAATATCATCTAGAACACGTAGAATTGCATTACATTAAAATTTCATCACAATTGGAGTTTTCAAATTTCACAAAAAATTTCTCCAACTCTAGACTCAAAATTCTCAACGCATGTTCTGTTTCCCTTAACTAATTTCTTCTTCTCCTAAATTCAGTTCCTTTTTAGTTCTAATCCAATTTTTAACACAAGAACATCAATAATTACCATCTCATCAATCAATTCAAATATCAAACTCAATTTATTATCATCAAATCATGAAAATCAAATCTCTATTTATCAATTAATCCAATTAAACCCTAAAATAGGAATTACTCACCTTAAATCATTGTTTACTTTTGCTCTTTCCTCTTGAGTCACTTTGAATCATTCCCTCTTAACGCGTTTAAGAATCCGCCAAAAGAAGAATGAGAAGCACAATGATCTTTGAATAAAATGAGTTTTGGCCTTTAATTTTCATATTATAACCTTTTAAAATGGTTATCATTGTCCTTTTTAGACATTTAAGCATTTGGTTCAAACTTTGAAATTAGAAACATAATCAAAATCGAAATGAAATAGAATTAGAATTGTAGTGATTATTCATTCTTTTTATTTGGTTTACTTTAAAATCAGAATTGGAATCGAAATTATTATTCATTCTTTTTTATTATTTAAAAAATTCAGAGATATTATAATTAAAAAAATAAAAAAAATAGATTTTATTATATTTTATTTTAAAATTTAAAAATTATTTTGAAAAATATTAAATTGATTATATTTATTTTAAAATTTAATTTAATTTTATTAATTAAAAAATAAATTTATTTTGTTCATTTTATTCTAAAAATAAAATTATATAAAATTTTTTTATTCTATTCAGGAATCAAATATAATTAACAGGAGAGTAGTAGGGAATTACTCATTCTTTTTCCTGAGGTAATGTGATTATCATTGCCCCATCTATTTTATCTAACCACTCAACATCAATGGGAATAACTCAATTCCATCTCCATTTTCACCTCCAACCAAACACCCCATTAAGTTATTAGGTTTCTCAATAAATGAATTTAATGGGTTTTGCTCGCAACTCCTCATTGGATGTTCACAATTCCAATGCCTTTTATAATTTCCACCCCAAGTTTATACCATTTCAACTTCCATAAAACCTCCAAGTGTCCATCCATTTGACAAACATACTCTTTACATTCAATAATGTAAAAAAGTTCAAAATATGGACTTTTAGCTAATTAAATATTTTCTCCATTTCACTTGATATTATTCATCTTTAGTTGTTTCCTCATTACTCTCAAATTCTCCCTCAGTTATATCCACTCCTAATTTTTCTAAAAATACAATTCTTCCTATCCTACCAAATTTCCTCTTTTCTAACATGTCATCCCTATCTCCAATTACACTTATAGTTATTCCTATAATTTTCATCATTAGCATAATTTATTTAATCTAATTAATGTAATTCATTCTCCGTCAAATTCAAGACTCAAAACTTCAAGGTTTCTTCCAATCAAAGTTTATCCAATTTCAATCTTAAGATTTTCTCTACTTAGCTAACTGAAATCACACAGGTCACATGCGCTGAGTACGAGGGTGTTACAGCCTATGGGCTTACCTGAATGTTTGGAGCATGATTGTGTTGGTATAAGCTATAGCGGACTAATTCTCATGAGCATCTAAGGTCTTATCCTCCTTTTTAATAAAAAAAACAAGAGACTTAATACATTTATAGTCCTCTATACTTGTCATTTAACCAAGTAAATACTTTAATTTGACTTTTTACTTATCTATTTAACCTTTCTTTACTGAAGTAGTAGAGTTGGTGGCTTCACAACTATTTCCTAATGTGAAGATATTATTTTTATTATTTTTTTCAATTTAACCATGCTTCACCTTCTTCCCCCCAAATTCAAATAAAAACCATATTCCCATTTTTATCAACCTCAAGAATGGCATCAATATCATGATGAAAGATTATTTTCCATCATAATCGATGCTTCTAATATAGCCCTACCATAAATTTAGATTTTCCAAGACCAATTTGATAAACCCATGAGCAGAAAAGAAACTCTATTTTCATGGTATTTGCAAGATATATAGTCTGATTTTCCTGCTTCTTCTTATAATAAAAAATTAATAGGTGCAAGAGCATTTTATAAAGGACTCGTGTAATATTAATGGAAGCCCATTGATGAATAGAGAGATTCAACTTCTCCTCGACACACTGAAGGTCATGGAACATATACAACATCTATTGTAGTTGGGTCTTTAGTCCACAATGTAAGCTTTTACCAATACACGTGGGATGAAGCTCGCAATATGGCTTCAAAGGCAAGAATTGATGCTTTTATTTGAAGGAGTCTAGGTTTCTTTTCTAGATTTACCTTCTGGGTTTATAATGTTTTTGCTCAAATTGATAAGAAATCTTTAAACCCTTTTAATTGGTTTGGTATCCAAGAATCTAAAATTTTATGCTGAAAGGAAATTTTTTTTCTTTTTTGAGTTCCGATTTCTGGTGTTGATAACAAAGTATTGCAGAAAGATAAAAGAAAATGGAAGGGAATGAGTGAAAGAACTAAAATTTGAGAGTTTTCCTTTTAGTTTCTTAGTAACCAAGCATATCTGATTGAACAAGAATAACCAAGGAAGTTTCTAATGGAGATATGAGTAAACTTTTTTCCTTTGATGGTAGTCTAGTAAGAGAACTTTGCTTACTAGAGGAGCTAAACTTTTTTCCTTTGATGGTAGTCCAGTAAGAGAACTTTGCTTACTGGAGGAGCTGGGTTTATTAGGTCTCACCTTCTGAACAAAGTTAATGAAAAATGAAAAGGATGAGGTTAACATTTCTTGATTTAAAACTCTGCTATGTTTCTTTTTCATGGAATGGTTAAGATATTCAAAGTACTCCCTCCATCCCAAAATGATAGGAATACTTTTTATCTCATACATATTAAGAAAATTTTAGTTATTTAGTTTATAGACAAATTTTTTCATATAAACTATCAATTTTACCCTTCATTTATATTAAATAACTATTGATTATTGCAAAAATTAAAAATTAAGATAGTTATTGATTGGGTCAAAAGTAATTATAATTTAGAAAAAATAAATAATTAAATAAAATTTTATTAATTACAAAGTATTTAAATAGGAGTATAATAATTAATTTACAATGTAACTATTATTAGATAATAAGATAGAGATATTTGAGATATTTGAATGTTGTAATTCAGTTCCAACTGTACAGATCTTCCATTATTTGTGGGAGCACATCTTATCCTTTGTGTGTATAAATACCTGTGATATTAAGTTAATAAATAAGAAAAACACTTTCCTTTATATGGTATCAGAGCAAATCTGCCTAACAGCAATTTTTTTTTTCTTTTGATCACTCACTTCGTGATCTTCATCTCCATGGCAGACGGCACTTCTTCTGCTTCCAAAACCCAATCTGTTTTAACCCCTTCTCTCACCACAAATATCAATATTTCTGCAGAAAATCAGCTTATATCCATTAATACAACTTCTCAAGCTCCAATCAAACTGAATGACATCAATTACATGTCATGGCACACCCAATGGTATTCACTGTTAGTGGGATACGATCTTCTGAAATTTGTTGATCAACCACTGGCATAAGATCTTCTATCTATTCCCTACTGGACTCGACAGGATTAGTTGATCCGAAGTGCTTTGCTGGCTTCTTTATCATCAGATATTGTTCCATTTGTTGTTGTTGCACAAACTTCGTATGAAGTCTGGACAACCCTTGCCAATACATATGCAAAACCATCTCAAGCTCGCATTATGAGCTTACGAGAATCGCTGTTCACCCTAAAGAAGGGCTCAATGACTATCACTACCTTTCTTCAGAAAGTTAAAGCTACTACATATGTTTTGTCTATGGCTGGTATAAAGATCTCAATGCCTGAAATTTTGTTGTATGTTCTTCATGGACTGCCTGCAGAATATAAAGAGGTTGATGCAGCCTTGCGAGCTCGTGATACACCAATAACATTCGAGGAGCTTCATGAAAAGTTGTCTGATTTTGAAACCCAACTTGACCGAGAAGCGGCATCGATATCAGTTCCTACTGTTGTCAATTACACACAACAGCAATCCTCTGGATCTCGATCAACTGTTTCTGCACCAATATATAATTCCTTCAATCGGAATGCTAATCCCTCTTGGAGCAGAAATGGTCCACAATGGAGCAGTAATGGTCCACAACGGTATCCACATTCTGGTTCTTCAGTCATATGCCAGTTTTGTGATTGTCCAGGCATGTTACTAAAAAGTGCTTTAAACTGAAAAAGTTATGTCCATTGCTGTTTCCTTCCAATACTGCTGCCAAGCCTCAAATCAATTTTGCAGCGATGGATTCATCTTCTGAACCATCGTGGATTCTGGACTCTGGAGCTAATCAGCATGTTACTCAGGATATTCAAAATCTGTCGCTACACTCTGAATATGATGGTACGGCAGATGTGATGCTCGATGATGGTAATAGCTATCCTATAACTCATACTGGCTCTGTGGTGCTCCAATCTTTTAAACAACCATTGCAGTTAACGAATGTTTTGTGTGTTCCTGGATTGAACAGGAACCTCATATCTGTTTATCAATTTTGCTTGACAAATAATGTTGAAGTTTCTTTTAATCCCTCTATGTTTACTGTGAAGGATTTGCAGACGGGAGCTCTTCTGGCGGAGGGAAAACCGACTGATGGAATGTATGAGTGGCCGCCTAATCTGCCCACCTCCAAATTCTCTCATGTCTCTGTATTTCCAACTACAGTTACGTCACATCCTATTTGGCATAGGCTCCTCGGTCATCCGTCTACACCCGTTATGCGTTTGATCTTTCAATCCCTTAATTTGTCTTCTTCGTCAATTCTTGATAATAAGTTTTATTGTGACTCTTGTAAGTGCAATAAAATGCACAAGGTTCCGTTTAATGAATCAACCATGACTAGTTCAGCCCCGTTAGAATTGATTTACTCTGATGTTTGGGGGCCAGCCCCGGTTTCGTCGTTCGATGGTTTTCATTATTATTTAATTTTTGTGGATCATTTTACTAAATATGTCTGGTTGTTTCTAATTAAACGTAAGTCGGATGTGTCTAATATCTTTCCTACTTATAAAAAGCTTGTTGAGAACCACTTTAATCGCAAAATAAAGTCCTTTTATTCAGATAATGGGGGAGAATTTATTCATCTTAAATCCTTTTTCCATGAGAATGGTATTTCACATTTTCTTACTCCACCCTACACTCCCGAGCACAATGTTGTCGCCAAGCGGCGACATCGGCACATAGTCGAAACTGGACTCACTTTGTTACACTTGGCTCAATTACCTTTATCCTTTTGGTCATATGCATTTCAAACTTCAACTTATCTAATTAACCGAATGCCTACACCAATATTGAATAATATGTCACCATTCTATAAACTTCATGGAAACTTGCCCAATTATAATAAACTTCGGGTGTTTGGGTGCTTGTGTTACCCCTGGCTTCAACCTTACAATTCAAATAAATTGCAACAGTGATCCACACCGTGTGTTTTTCTTGGGTATTCCACAAATCAAAGTGCGTATATTTGTTATGACCCTGCAACTGCCAAAATCTATAAGTCTCGTCATGTGGATTTCGTTGAACATAGTTTTCCTTTCTCTTCATTACAGTCTCATTTAGAACGGGCATCATCTTATACTATTGATACTTGGACACCTATGCATTTCGTGTTACCTTTAAAGTCTGTTGTTCAGGTCGATCACTTCATGCCATCTGAAGTTTTCTCTCCAACAGAAAGAGAACCATTGACGCAAACCTCCTCAAGTAAGTCTGTTTCCACTATATCTGGTTCTAATGATGAAAATGATATGTCATCTTCTGTTCTTTCTACACCTGAATCTGGGAGTTCCAAAGGTTCGGCAACTCAATTAGCTCCTCTTCAATCAATGCATCCTATGGTAACCAGGAGTAAAAACAATATCTATAAACCGGTGAACAGGTTATGCTTGGCAACTAAAGCAATGTCTAGATCATGGGTTCCCAAAACGGTGGTACAGGCACTCAAGGATCCTAAGTGGCGACAAGCCATGGATGATGAGTATTCTGCACTTGTTAAACAAAGAACTTGGAAACTGGTTCCTTTATCTGAAGCGTCGAATATTGTGAGTTGTAAATGGTTGTTTCGGGTTAAACATGATTCTGATGGACAACCTGTTCGATATAAGGCTCGTCTAGTAGCAAGGGATTTCACACAACGGCCGGGTATGGATTTCGATGAGACATTTTCACCTGTAGCAAAACATGCAACGATTCGGGTGGTTCTTTCGATTGCTGTTCAACGTGGATGGAACTTGCGACAGGTAGATGTGAATAATGCATTCTTGCATGGTACTCTTTCTGAGTCAGTGTTTATGGAACAGCCTCCGGGTTTCGTTGATGAGAACATGCCACATCATGTGTGTCGATTAGTGAAATCGTTATATGGTTTGAAGCAAGCTCCGCGAGTATGGTATCATGCACTTAAAACGTTTCTTGTTTCTGTTGGGTTTGTTCAAACTCAATCTGATCATTGCTTATTTGTTTATTCTCGCGGCAATAATCTTATTTACTTTGTTGTTTATGTTAATGACATAATTGTAACTATGAGTAGCTCAACAGAGGTGGAATTGTTTCTCACAAAGTTTGGTAAACATTTTTCGGTTAAAGACCTTGGTGATTTGAATTATTTTCTGGGGGTTGATGTTAAGAGAACAGCAGCTGGAATTTTCCTTTCACAGCAGAATTATGTCCGTGAACTATTGGAAAAAGCAAAGATGGAAGGGGCCAACTCAGTTACCACGCCGTTGTCTCCATCTTGTTCTTTATGCAATGATGATTCTGCACATTTACAAGATGCTACTGACTTTCGAGCTCTAGTTGGTGGGTTACAATATTTACTCTTAACAAGACCAGACATAGCATTTATGGTAAACAAGCTTTCTCAGTTTACATCTCGTCCTACAACAAATTGTTAGGAAATCAAGGAGATCACTGCAAACAAAACACGCAGCGGAAAAAAAAATTTTGATCTTTGATTTCCCATCAGGATCCATGCTGTTCATTTAATTCGACAAAAGTGTTTAAAGAACTAACCTGTTGATGATTCGAAATCACAGTTTGGAAGAGATGCCTCGATCGTGAAACACCCTCTATCGCGTATCCACACGAATGCTACCGTCTGGAGTGCTAGCTCTCTACAACGACGAAGGCTGAAAAACGTTTTCTCTAAAACGTATTAGGGTTTCTTTGTCGTTCTGTTTTTATTTTTCTAAAGTTACCTATATAAAGACTTAACGTCTGGAGTGAATATAATCACTCCAGAATCCAATTCGAAATTGGATAAGGTAAGTCAAATTCAGAATCCAAATCTAATTAGGATTCTGAATATATTATCTAATAATATATATATAAACGAAAATAATAATAATAATAAATATTAATATCTAATATTAATATTATTAATATTATATCCAGCCCAAAGCGCATTCTTGTGTGTGACCCGATAGGCCCATATTAATTGGCAGTCAATTTAATATCTATTAAACCAACAAGTCATAATTGGCCTCTAGCAAGGCGTTACAACTACCCAATTAATATAAAGAATGTCCAATTTGCCTAATAATAGTACATGCATTAATCCCTTTGTCACACGATATCTAGCTTGAACATAAGTCATAGTCAACGTCATACTTATATTGTCCAAACTTATGATTACTTGATCTCCAAGTAGACTGATAAAAACAAATGAAATTGATCACACTATCAATTCATTTGAGCACGGCCATGCATTTCACAGTCTCACTTATCGAGGGGCCCAAAAGATATCTCTCTCAAAAAGAGGGACAAATTCTATCTTGATTGTTCATTATCCTCTACATAATTTCTATCATATATGATCATAACCTTTATTACTATCCAGTTACGGATAATGTTTGATCATGTCAAAATATAATAGTCCTTATATTGGAAACTATGACAATCTCAAGTCAAAGAATTAATACATAACTATCATGAGATTTACTTATGACACTAACCCATGTAGTAATCTCATGATGGGTCTATCCAATACATTGTTTTCTAACAAGTATCTATGAAATTGATTTGTATCACTATACACATAACCATCTGATGATTATCAAATCAATGTTCATATTGGTTAAGAATTATTTTTTATCTCTATAACAATAATAAACCAGAGACAAATATCAAAATTATGTAACATGCAAACAAACAATAATGATAATAAAACCTCATTTATTAATAATGAATATATAACATAAAGATCCAAATAAATGGCCTAGGGCACATACACTAACACAAATCATTGGACATCTCTAAAAGAGTGCTGTGATATATAGCAGGTACATTTTATTATGGTTTGTTCCTTCACAAAGATTCAACGAATAATTTCCATGCGTTTTCTGACGCTGATTGGGCTAGAAATCGTGATGATCGTACGTCGACAAGTGCTCATATTGTGTATTTGGGAAGGAATCCAATAGCATGGTCATCCAAGAAGCAACGTTCAGTGGCAAGGTCTTCAACGGAGGCTGAGTATCGGTCTGTTGCAACAACTGCAGCAGAACTATCCTGGCTTAAAAGTTTGCTGGCAGAGCTTCATTATTCAATTGCTGGTTCACCAGTTATATATTGTGATAATTTGGGAGCAACTTATGTCGCTGCTAATCCTGTTTTCCACTCCCGAATGAAACACATCGCTATTGACTATCACTTTGTTCGCACTCAAGTTCAAGAGGGCCAGCTTCGGGTAGTTCATATTTCTTCAAAAGAACAGCTAGCAGACCTGCTAACCAAAGCCTTGGCAACACATGATTTTACCAGACTTCGGTCCAAGATTGGCGTTGTCTCTCGACCCGCCATCTTGCGGGGGCATATTAGATAATAAGATAGAGATATTTGAGATATTTGAATGTTGTAATTCAGTTCCAACTGTACAGATCTTCCATTATTTGTGGGAGCACATCTTATCCTTTGTATGTATAAATACCTGTGATATTAAGTTAATAAATAAGAAAAACACTTTCCTTTATACCTATAATCTAAATAAAGTGATAATATTATATTTTTGGATAGACAAAAAAAGTATTTATATCTTTTTAAGACAAAGGGAGTATTATACTTTTGTCCATTTATTTAGTTTTAATAATGCTTTTTGCCAACATGAAACATATACAACATATATGACTTCCACGTATTTAATTATTATTGAGCTAGATATGATGTTATATTATAATAGAGCGCATGCATTTCTTAATTTTAAGTTTAAGATATTTTAATGTACGCATTCGTTAATTATTTCTTAATTTTATTATAATTATTATTTTTCTTTATTTTCATATTTATGTATAAAATTGGATGAAAAGATTCATGTTTATTATTCAAATAAATGATTTATTTATTATTTGCATTTTCTTATTATAGTTTATTGGTTTTATATTTGTCATAAATGTATATTAAATAAATCAAATTGACAAATTTAAATAAATAAATAGAATAAATTCACGAGACTATTTTTTATTTTTTCAACCAGATAAAAATAATCATTGAAAAGATCAAAAGAAAATGACAAGAGAATTGAGTACATATATAGCTTTCTCCCAGTTCCACTAGCCTTGCTAATAGTTTTTGTTGAATGTGTTCCTTGCATATAACTCAAATAACATGTGATGACAACAATATATAAAATCAATACTGTATGATAACACCTTTAGAAAAGCCAGGAAAATGTATCATGTTCCATAAGTATTAATCTTTGAAAAAAAATATTTGACATAAGAAAAAAAAACATTGTCTTTAGAGTTCGTTAGCATCACAGGAACCAAGCTTAAAGGCGTACACAATGTAACAAAAGTTTCTCCATTACAACAAGATAATAGGGATATTCCAAACTTAAAAGTCTATTTTGAGATATAAATATATCATGAAGAAATATAAAGACCTTTCTTCAGTGACAAGAATCATAACAAAATACTCAAAAGCACCATTTATCATTGTACTTCTAAACGAATCCAGAAAAGGCCCACCACAACATGTTAAAAGCAACTTATAATTGCCTAAAAATAATTCTTAGAAGCATTAATATATTGCAGATTTTAAATGATCTTCCAAACATTCAAAACACATTCTATAGGAGGATAAAAGTTTAGTTTTATGAATAATTAATACATAAGCCAAGTTTCGTCCATCAACATGAAACACGAAGTGTTTTTGAAACTTGACTCAACGAGCTTCTTTATAATTTATATATACAATATATTCACTTTGGAGAAGAAACTGGCATTATAACAATTTGTGAATTACATATAATCTTCAACCTAAAGAACATTTTCTTTCCAATGTTTAAGGTTAATAGTTTTTTTCAAAAAAAATCACACAACATTAAAATTTTGAGTTATTCATTCAACTAGCAAATGATTATCTAGATTAAATGCCATTAATTTCAATAGCTATAATTTTTCTCAAGCAATGGATCACCCATAACATCATGGTAGCAAAATGTGAGCCCTCTCCATACCTATATTATGCTCTGGTGATATCACAGTCTTCATGAACAATACTTTGATCCAGGAGTCAGAATAGAGGTTGAAAACCTCCAATAAGCGAAGGAAGACAATTCGCTCTGCATTTAACATGATATAACATAGGTTTAGTACTGCATTAGCAATGAAAAAGTGGAATTTAGGGAGACATAATTGAAGATCCACCGATAAGAATGAAAAGAGAGTACCTTGATAAAGCTAGAAGAATTAGCAGAAACTAAATAATACCCAGAAACATGGCCACACAAATATGTCAAATTTAAAGAAAATGAACACTTTCACAACCAAACATTTGCGTTAACTAAATTCAAGTTATAGAAAGAAGAAGATATATCTCTTACCATGAGAAGCTCAAATTGATTGATAAGTGAGAAATGGAGAATTATAACAACCAATGTTTGAGGACCTAAAAGATCGCAAAATCCTTCTCAATATCGAAACTGCCATACTCTAACAAAGTAAAAGAGATAAGCTTCACTGATCAAATTAAGGGAGCTTCACATATTCATCTGTAAGCCAAAATACTGAAGCAATATCAAAGGTGAGAAGGAGAACTGCATGAAATAAGACAAATAGCAAGTTTTAGTTTGAATTATTTTTTTAATTATAAGTTTCAATTTGATTTTTTTTAATTATGAAACCCAGTTTCATAATTTACAGGAAAAAACTATTTAAACAAATGTCCTTAATAGTTTTAAACATTAAAAGATTGAAAGATTTATAAAAAGATTGTTTAATGGGCCAAATATCCTTGTTAGTTTTAAACAAATCCATTTGCCAAGATTTCGATATTTCCAACCACTTTTACATGATATGTTCATTAAAAAATATGAATTAATTAAAATAGAAAACTATAATTATCAAGTCATGATTCTAATGAAGAGAGGAGTTAAAGGATGCCCATGGTTCCATTAATCAAGTTATAAAATGAAAAAAAATAAATTCTCAGTTTTAATTTAAAAAAAATTAAGTTGAAATTGAGTCAAAAAATATTTATTAGTTATCTATTAATTACATAAAATAGATGATTAACTAATCTTTTTTATTTTTAATTATTTCACAATATATATTAAACAAATTAATATAAATATGTATAAAAAAATTAAATAGAACTCACTATATTAATAAACATTAGTAAAAATACATAATCAAATTGTAAAATGCATGTTTAAAATCTAAGTATAATCAATTAAATGAGGTGTGTTGACTATTGCACATTTTGTGCATTGTTGTCCTGGTATGTGGTATAATGATTACTGGTTGTTGCACATACTAGTAGACTAGTTTGGGTTATATATTGCAGGTGATGAAGATTGAGCACATGTTATATATTGATGGTTAATGGCTATTGTCTATAGCTGCAGATGAATTGCATTTGATGGGGGGTATAGAGTACTGTTGCAAAATATGATGTTGGAAGTTATTGGTGCATGGATATTGTAGTTTAGGTTAAGATATTTTTATGGCTTTGTAAATGATGCTTGGATTGGGCTGTACATAACAATAAAATCATATTAGAATAAAAATATTTTACTCTAATTCATAGTCAATTATTAAAAATCCAAGTAATCTCTTTAAACTTTATTCTATTATTAATAGAATAAAATTTTATTAAATGAAATTATATTAGTAGAATTCAATTTAAGTATTTAGGATAAATTCTGAAATATTGAATTATACTATCTATAATAAAAATTATTATTATTTATATTGTAATATTACATTTTAAATGAATGTAAAAAAAGTAACACTTTACAATAATATATATATATATATTTATATGTATATATATCATCATTGATTGGGAGAAAGAAGAAACATATATTCTCATTCCTTAAAGATAGGCTTGGGACTCGGATTCAAAATTGCCATAACCGTTCCCTTTCAAAATATGGAAAAGAAATCTTATTGAAGACTGTAGTCCAATCTATTCCTACCTATTGTATGGGAGTCTTTCTAATTTCAACTTTCCTTTATGATGAGATCCAAACTATAATGAATTCTTATTGGTGGGGTCTGAAAGCTAATGGTGCTAGAGGACAACATTGGTACTCGTGGGATTAGTTATGTGTAAGAAAAAATAAAGGGGGTATGGCTTTAGAAATCTTCACCTATTTAATTTAGTTATGCTTGGTAACCAAGGTTGGAGAATCATCTCCAAACCTAATACTCTTCTCGCAAAACTCTTCAAAACCAAATATTTCCCTAGATTAAATTTTCTTCATGCTAGTGAGGGTAATAATCCTAGCTTCATTTTGAGGAGCTTATTGCATGCCATGGCAGTCATTAAAAAGGGTGCCAAATGGAAAATCAACTATTAAAATTTGGAGAGATCCTTAGTTGATTGATGGCAATATTTTTTTTGTTAACTCTCCATTGGCAGATCACGACATTGATTCGACAGTAAACATGCTTATTGAACCCTAATACCACAAGTGTTGTGAGCCCATTATTCAAAATTGGTTACCATATGACGTTGAAAGAGTTGTTCGAATCCCTCTAAAAAGGTTTCAAGGTCTAGATAGGTTAATTTGGAACTTTACAAAGGATGGAGGATATACTGTTAAGAGTGGGTACCAAGTGGCTACATCCTTGCATGCTATTCCTTCTTTTAGAGCTAATAATATTTGAAGTCGCTTATGGAAGTTGAACATTGCTTCAAAAGTGAAATACTTTATTTGGAGGATTGTACACAACATTATGCCTACAAGAGTGAACCTCTAGCAAAAGATCATAAATATTGAAAGGAGCTGCGTTTTTTGTGCACATGATGAAACTGTTTCCCCCACTTTCCTCCATTGTGATCTAGTTGAGGCTTGCTGGACCAGTATTGGTATGAACCACAACTTTGAAAATGTTAGTCCTAAATGCCTATATTTCTGAGGGAGATGAAGAATTGTTAAGGCATATTTGTTACATTCTGTGGAGGCTATGGATTTTTAGAAACAAATGCCTATGGAAGAACTCATTTTTTGATGTTGAATCCATTAACTTAGCTTTTTGTGATTGGTAGGAGTGGAGCTCTTTACGTTATCAACTTTTGCATACTTGAGTTGAGTCTTATGCACGTCCAGCTTGCAGCAAAAACTCGAGTTCTACTTGGCAGCCTCTCCCATGCAATTTTGTAAAATGCAATATTGATGCCGCTCTCTTCAACTAAGTCAATAAGTCGGGTATGGGAGCTATTCTTCATTATTCCACATGCCAGTTTTGTGGTACCTTGGCTTGTAGCTAGATAAGTGCTATCTCTCCTAAAATTTTTGAAGCACTGGCCATTAAAGAGTACTATCATGGTTAAAAGATAGAGCATGCAGAAATATTATTGTGGAAATGGATTGTCAACAGGTTTTCAAAGCTCTTATTGCACCTAAAGTTGATGATCTTTTAGAATTTGGTTTAATCATTGATGATTGTTTGCAGTGGGGTAAACATATAGTCAATCTTACCTTATATTAGATTCACAGACAAGCTAATAAAGTAGCTCATTCCATTGCTAGGGCCGCTTTTCTTTATGCTAGTCCTTATTGTTGGAGTGTAGCTCCTGATTTTATTGTTAATGTTATTTCTTTCAAAATGGTGGATGAGATTATTAGGTTGGGTATATGGGTAAGCTTATTGGCCTAGATTAGATTTCTTCTCCCATTTCATTATTATTTGATTATTTATTTGGTTGAATGAAGTTCTTTGTTTTTTAAAAAAAAAAATAGGAAGGGGTCTATTTAGGATACATGTATGGTCGAGATTTAGGAGTTATCAGTAGACCGCAACAACGATACAAGTAGTCAAGTATGTCTCTTAAATCACAAATCTCTTTCAGAGAAGCTCCTCACGAGTGCATAATCAATACCGAATTCAGGTACAACATCGATTGCCATTTTTCTTGGTCTAAAATCTTTATTTCATTTTACTAATTTCACAGTTTCACTAAATTTTAATAATTTAATTCTCAATATATATATATATAACATTTAAGGAGGTAAATTCAAGAACAGAGTTAATAAAATTACATATACTATTAATAGATCAATAATGATTTCAGTCTAAAAAATAATTTCTTGCTTGAATCTACCCAAAAACCTAGATAAACCCAGAAATCATAAATCATTCCTTATGTTTAGACCTACAATTTTCTTAATTAAGACCTAGATTAACCTAAAATTCATATCTTACTTAAAGGTTAGATCCCGCTTTTAAAAAAACCCACCATAAACCATAAAAAAATAATTTTCTCAATTAGATTTTTTTGATGGGCTCTGAAGAAATAATGTAAATCCAAACAATGACCATGACTATGTAGTATGGGATAAACATATCTTGACTGCAAAAATAATAAAATAACAAATAAAACATATGTTTATTAAAAAAATAAATTCTAACAAATTGTTTACTTATAGCATCCTTGCAAGATCAACAGTTTTGTTAGTAATAATTTTGTTAGTATCATCACCTTCAAGATCAGCAGTTTTGTTAGTACCACCACCTTCATCTAGGGATAGCACTCCTTGTTACGAATTGTGTATGGCTAATAGAGGATAAGTGGCATTGAGAGCATAACACTTTGTGAGGGATGGTGAAAGATAGGATTTGAGGGGTAAAGAGATGGAGGGATTGGGCTTGTTTATAGAGAGAGGGAGAGGAGAAAAGAGAGACAATCCATTTTATTTGTCGAGATGTAGACAGTGGTAAAAGCTTGTGTTTAGATAAAAAAAAGTTCATGATGGTTTAGGGTTCATAAGCAAAGACAATGGCATCCTATTGGTATTTTGTATATCTCCTTCATACACTTTCTTAGGTGATAGAGGAACCAACGAGATTTTCTTACCATCTTTTTTGAATGTGCAATGGTTGGTGTAATCATTGTGCATCACCCTATAATATTGCCATGGCCTCCCTAACAATAAAATTCCAACTTACATAGGCACTACATCAAATAATATCTTATCCCGATACTTACCTATTTTGAAAGCCACAAACACTTACTTGGTTACTATAATTTCTCCACAATCATTAAGCTATTTCAACTTGTAAGGTTGTGGGTACTTGATAGTTGGTAACCATTTCTACTAAGGTGGTACTTACAATATTTGCCACACGCCCTCCATTAACAATGACATCACACACTTTATCCTTTGCAAGACATCCTGTATAAAAAAGGTTTTCTGTTTGATTATTCTCCTCATATTGAACTTATAAATTCAGAGCTCTTCTAGCTATAAGTGTTTTACCATGCTTAGCAATAGTAAAATCCTCCTCCTCACTATCACTTGCTACCTCTTTAGATTTCTTTTCCTCCTCCTTCCCCTTCTCCTCATCACTATTGAAAGGTATTCCCTATCAATCAAGTACATCATCTTCTGATTGGGGTATTCCCTTTTTGTAGTGACCAATACCTCCACATTTAAAGCATTTGGTTTTTGAAGTAGAGATAGTTTCAACCTTTCCTTTATCCTTGCTAGTGCTAAGATCCTTGGGAGCCTCTTTGAGGTCAGCTTTAGGATTAGATGGTGTAGCCCTATCTTCTTTCTTCCAAGAAGTCTTGAAAGATGAAATCGTTGATGAATACCAACTTGAACTAATCTTCCTCTTCAGTTGCCTCTCCACTTTCAAAGATAAATGTAGTAATTCGTTAATTTCCATATAGGGTTGTAGTTCCACCACATTAGCTACATCACTATTCAATCTGTTCAAGAACCTAGCCATGGTAGCTTCCCCTTCTTCCTCTAAATTAGCTCAAATCATAGTTACCTCCATCTCTTTATAATACTCCTCAACACTCTTAGACCCTTGAGTGAGATTTTAAAGTTGGTTGTATAACTCTATGTAGTTGTGACTCGACACAAACCTTCTCCTCATAATAAATTTGAGATCTCTCCACTTTTCAATAGGTCTTTCCTTATTTCTCCTCCTCTTTTACTTAGTGTCATCTTACTAGGTAATGTCATAGTCCTCAAACGCAACAACAATGAGCTTAACTTTTTTGGATTTGGTGTATTCGTGAAAATCAAATCCAAGCTCTATCTTTTTCTCCCAATTCAAGTATGCTTATGAATCTATTCTCCCATGAAAAGATGGTATCTTCAACTTCACTCCTCCTCTACTGTAATTATTTTCTTTACCTCTTGGTCTTACTTCCTCCTTTTCTTCAATATCTCTGAATGATTTTTTACCATCCGAATCTTCCTTGATTTGAATTCTTCTATTCTCTTCTTCTTTGGATATTGGGGGCATTTTTTGTTGTATCCTTACTATTAATGTTTCTACTCTTTCTATTTGATACATCATCTCATTGAGTTATCGACCAAATGCTTGTATTGTGCCTGACATTGCTTGTATTCAGTCAATCTCTCTTTCACTCTATCTACCTTCACCACTCAACTTAAGACGTAGGTATGAACTACATTAAAATATCAGTAAAATAAGAAAATATGTGTACATATATATTTTTCACTTCACTCCCTCACGTGTTTAACTCAAGTAATATGTTCACTCAGGTTCACTCATGTTTGCACTCCAAAATAAGGCTTTTCTCTATATAAGCTTAGATTATTGCCTTTTACCTCTCAAACTCTCTAGTCGAGGTTAGTTGTACAGATCAAAATACATACAAATAATCATAATTACAATGAAATAGGTTAATTAGTATAGAAAGGTCTCTTCTATATTCTTTCTTTTTTTTTACAGATCAGTCCAACTTATAGAATAGCTCACCGTCAGAGGTGTGACTGCAAAGGCGTGGGCACAACCGAGAGATGGTTGGTGTGATTGATGCGGAACCCATTGATCAAATATTACATCTAGAACCCCATATACACATCTAGCATAGAATCTTAGAACTCAAAAAAATAAGTCCTCCCTACCAAACCCACAACTAACCTATAATTGAGAACTTGGGTGATTGGGATGAAGAAATAAATTGATTTAAATGCCACAAGTCAAACTTGATAAGTTATAACCAATTCTTCATGCAACAAGAATAAGAAAAAAACCTCTCAAACTTGAAAACACATCAATTACATTCAGCATAAACCGAAAATTCATATTCCCTTTTTGAGTTCTTTTTCCCCTCCCTATATAGCTATAAAAGAAGAACTAATGGCTTAAAATTCTAGATTTATATGTATGTAGTCACACTAGCATTAATTATCCATCTACATCAATAATATATTCTAAATTACTGCCCATAATTCTGACAATATTGATGGGCAGATTCGACATGTACTTTGGTGTTGGTTCACATGTGTCTAGTCACACTAGCACTAAATCACATCAATATTATAATCCAAATTTGTGCTAATGCCCATCACCATATTTATGGGCAGATTCTTCATGCTTCTTGATGAGTTTCTGACTTCTTCTTCATATTCCTTCATATTCAGTACAAGTTGGTCTCCCTCTTCATTAATCCACCTTTGAATGAAGTGTGGAACACATGCTGGAGTTTCTTTAATTGTGATCTTGTGATTGGTCCACTTGGCATAATGATATCATCAACATATTTGCTGCATTGTGAAGATTCACCAAGATTGCTTATAGCTTTCTCATCATTCCTTCCTTGCTCAAAAAGATTTGTCCTCAAATCTGAACCTATATCGAAAGGAGAAAGATCACTAACATTGAAAGTTGTAGAAATATTATACTCACCTGGTAGATCGATTTTGTAGGCATTGTCATTGATTCGTTGTAAAACTTGGAATGGGTCATTTCCCCTTGCATCCAACTTGGAATTCCTTTGTTTAGGAAACCTTTCCTTCCTCATATGAACCCATACCCAATCACTAGGTTGGAAAACCACATGTTTCCTTCTTCTATTTGCATTATGGGCAAATGATTCATATTTCTTCTCAAGATGAGCTCGTGCCTTCTCATGTATCTTCTTAACCAACTCTGCTTTCTTTTCACTATGTAAGTTAGTTATTTCATTAAATGGCAAAGAAAACAGATCAAGTGGTGTAAGCAGATTAAAATAATAAATAATTTTAAATAGTGAATAACCTGTAGAAGAATGTATGCTTCTATTATATGCAAACTCAACTAATGGCAAACAATCTTCCCAAGTTCTCAAATTCTTACCCACAACAGCATGTAACAAAGATCCTAAAGTCCTATTTACTACTCCTGTTTGTCCATCGGTTTGTGGATGACAAGTTATAGAGAACAACAATTTAGTACCTAATTTATTCCACAAAACACGCCAAAAATGACTAAGAACTTCACATCTCTATCACTCACAATTGTCTTAGGAATTCCATGCAAACGAACTAGCCTCAAAATAAAGTCCATAGATATGCCAATCCAAGGTGCATTAGGAATAGGTAAAGGAGTATACAACCCATAAGGTAAAGAATTAGATTTTGCTTGTTTACATGCAATACACTGGCACAAATTTTGTCAACATCTTTTCTCGTGTTTCGCCAATAAAAATGTTCATGCTGAATGTCTAAAGTCTTAAATACCCCAAAATGTCCCATTAGTCCTCCACTATGTGTATCATGCACAAGCAATTCCCTTAATGAGCAATTAGGCATGCATAATCTTCCATCCTTAAATAAGTACCCATAATGCCTATAAACTTCTGAAATGCAGAATGCTCATATGCTTTATAAACATTTACAAAGTCAACGTCATTGGCATACATATCCTTAATTTGCTCAAAGCCTAATAACTTAGAACTAAGAGTTGAGATTGAGGAATACCTTCTTGAAAGTGCATCTGCTACTACATTGTCTTTGCCACGCTTATACTTTATCACATATGGAAATGGTTCAATGAGCTCTATACACTTTTCATGTCTTCGGTTCAGCTTGGTTTGCCCCTTTAGATGTTTTAATGATTCATGATCTATATGAATAACAAACTCTTTAGGCAATAAGTAATGTTGCCACACTTGTAAAGCTCTTACCAAAGCATACAACTCCTTGTCATAAGTGGAATAATTTAATTATGCACCATGAAGCTTCTCACTAAAATATACAATTGGTTTCCCTTTTCACAAAACAGCACCTATGCCCACACCTGAAGCATCATTCTCTAATTCGAAGGTCTTATCAAAATCTAGTAATGCAAGAATTGGAGCAGTAGTTAACCTTTCTTTCAACAAATTAAATGCCTTTTCATGAATTTCAGTCTAATTAAACTTTACATATTTTTTTACCAATTCATTTAATGGTGCAACAATATAACTAAAATCTTTAACAAACCTTCTATAGAAACTAGCCAAACCATGAAAACTTCTTATCTCACTCACGGTTTTAGGTGCTGGCCAATCTCTTATTGCCTTTACCTTTTCATCATCAACCTTAATTCCTTGTGCACTAACCATAAAACCTAAGAATACGATTTTATCACTACAAAACATGCAACTTTTCAAGTTGGCATACAATTTTTCCTTTCTCAAAACATCAAAAATAGCCCTAATATATTCTACATGCTCATCTACTAATTTGCTATAAATGAGTAAGTCATCAAAATATACAACAACAAATTTACCAAGATATGCATGCAAAACATGGTTTATTAATCTCATGAATGTACTAGGTGCATTAGATAACCCAAAATGGCATAACTAACCACTCATAAAGACCATATTTTGTTTTGAATGCAGTTTTCCACTCATCTCCTTCTTTCATCCTAATTTGATGGTAACCACTTTTCAAATCAATCTTAGTAAAAATGCAAGAACCACTCAACTCATCAAGCATATCATCAAGTCTAGGAATTGAATGTCTATACTTCACCGTGATTTTATTGATTGCTCGGCAGTCCACACACATTGTCCATAATCCATCCTTTTTTGGGACTAATAACACCGGAACAGCACATGGACTAAGACTTTCATGCACATGTCCCTTTGCTAGCAACTCCTCCACTTGCCTTTGAAGTTCCTTGGTTTCCTCCGGATTACTTCTATAAGCTGGTCGATTAGGAATTATTGAGCCCGAAATGAAGTCAATTTGATGTTCAATCCCTCTTAAAGGTGGTAAACCTTTAGGTACATCTTCTGGAAAAATATCTCCAAATTCCTGTAAAAGAGAACTAACATAACTAGGCAAAAAGTTATCAAGGTCAGATGTAGAAATCAAGGTCTCTTTGTACCTAAGTACAATCAAACTTCTTTTCTCACAAAAAGCACTCCTTAACTCTTTTTCTTTTGCATAGAAACACTCTCTTTTATTTTCTCTCCCTTTCTCTTTTTCTCTAACTAATAGGTCATTTTTATCATTCTTTTGCTCACACTTGGCCTCTTGTACTCAATTTTTATTTGTTTTACCCTCACCACTAGAATTCCTTTCAAATGATCTCAAAATCTTCACTTGATCTTCATACACTTGTTTAGGTGACAATGGAGCAAGAGTGAAATTTAAACCATTTAGGCTGAAAGAATAATGATTCTTAAAGCCATCATGCAAAGCCTTCCTACCAAATTACCATGGGTGACCAAGAAGGATATGGCTAGAGTGCATAGGCATAACATCACAACAAACCTCATCTTTGTAACTCCCAATTACAAAAGAAAATAGAACCTGCTTTGTTACCTTCACCTCACCACAATCATTCAACCATTGCAGCTTGTAGGGACTAGGATGTTTTGTACATGCTAACCCTAATTTATCCACAAAATCAGTACTAGCAATATTTGCACAACTACCACCATCAATGATCATGCTGCACACTTTTTCATTCATAATGCAACGAGTATGAAAAATGTTCTCTCTTTGATTACTTGCTTCATCTTTAATTTGCATGTTTAAAGCTCTTCTAATAACCAAAGATTCACCATGGGCGGGGTATTCAATGATATGTTCAATTTCCTCTAATGGTGGTATGCTATCATTATCATCATCATCACTTTCATGCTCACTAGCACTATCAATTTCACCATTATCTCTTATCAACATGATTTTCTTATTTGGACATTGAGATGCTATATGTCATACTCCTAAACATCTAAAGCATTTAATAGTACTATGCTTTTGATTAGAGTTAGATGTTTTAGAGTTACCTTCAGGGTCGGCTGGAACTTGCTTTTCCTTTTCCTTTCCAGGCAGTCTCCTTCCCTTTAGGATTATCATCTTTCTTTGGCCACTTTGAAGTGAAACTAGGGCTGGAATTAGAAATCCCTTTGCTTCTCCCTTGAGTTTCAGTTGCTTCTCCACTTTTATGGCCATGTGTACCATATCTTCAAGCTCCACATAATGATGTAATTCAATTATGTTGGCAATCTCCCTATTCAGCCCACTCAAAATCGAACCATAGTGATTTCTAGATCCTCCTCTATATTAGTTCTACTCATGATCATCTCCATCTATTTATGGTAATCCTCCACTGACATGGATCCTTGAGTTAACCGCTGCAATCTTTGGTGAAGCTCTCGATAGTAGTAAGATGGTACAAATCTCTTTCTCATTAAAGTTTTCATTTCAACCCAAGTAGTGATGGTTCTTTCTCCATTTCTTCTCTTGGAAATCATTAATTGATCCCACCAAATTAGTGCATAATCTGTGAATTCAATTGCTACAATTTTAACTTTCTTCATTTTACTATAATTATGACAATCAAACACCAACTCAACTTTTCTTTCCCATTCAAGGTAAGCTTCAGCATCATTTCTCCCCTTGAATGATGGTATCTTCATTTTTATTGAAGATATGTTGCTGTTCCTTCTTTTAGGTCTTCTTTGGGCTATTGATCCCTCACTTTCTTCATCATCTTTCCTTTCTACCTCATCATCATTCATCATGTTTTCTCTCCCTCTATTCTGCCCCCTTCGATTAGTATCATTTCGTTACCTTTGCATTATGCTGTCTATATCACCTCTCATATTCTTTATGACCAAATCAAACCTTTTAAATCTCCTTTGCATTATCTCTAACATGAAGGCTATGTCATTTATGGTCATATCACGTTTTTCACTTCCAAAATTTGACATGGTGTAAGAAGAACCTACAAGAAAATGTTAGTAAAGAAAATTTCCTCACCACACTCCCGTACGTGTTTCACTCAAGATCAGATTGTTACTCCTCTTGTATTTCACTCAAACCTTGGTCCTTTTTACTTCTTAATTCTTCTTTTATCAAGTTGAATTTCAGAATTGAATCCACTTAAATCAAGTAAAACAAGTTTTGTTTTAAAGACTCTACAAGAAACCTAATGAACAAAATGAATTCAGCAATTCTAGAAGCAATTTAATTTAAACAATAAGAACTGAAAGTTAACACAAGAAGCAAAAAGTATTTGTGTTAATCAAACTAAAGTAACTATGATTGAGAATTAGCTACTTAATGCATACAAGAAACAAGAGGTATATGAAAGGTTTGAACTAAGAGCACAAAGAAAAACAATTTTGGATATTGAAAAAAATAGAATTCAAATCACCCCAATGAGCAATCTGAATATGCAACCTAAATCTATTCCCAATGTAAGCTATGCTCTAAATTTCATATTTTAAATGCTAAATCAATGCAAAATGAGGAACTGATGTAATTTGATTAAATATAATAAGATAGAGATCTGTTAATGGCATAAATAAGCAAAAACTCTTACACACTTGTGTAGAAAAATACTGGACAAAAATAAGTATGAATTTTTTTTTTCATGAGGAAGTTGAATCTGATTCCTTTTTTTCTTTTGATCTTTTCTTTCTTTTTTTTTTGTTGAACTTTCAATAAACAAGAATAGAAAATGAAAAGATAAAAAAAAATACAGATTTGAAGAACAAGAACAAGGTGCAGCAAGAACAGAAAAATGAAGAGACTTAGAAACTGAATCTGGTTCTTTTCTTCTTCTTTTTTTTTTATCTTTTTACGTTTTTTTTTCTTTGAACTTTTAGTAAAAAAATAATAGAAAATGAAAGATAAGAACATAAAATCTAAAGAACAAGAACAAGGTGCAAAAAGAACAGAAAAAAATGAGGAGATTTAGATGATAAATAAGAACAAGAAAGAAACTGAGATAATTAAAACATAAAAGATACCTAGAGATTTATCTTCAAGCCAAAGCTCTAATACCAAATGATGCGGAACTTATGGATCAAATATTACATCTAGAATCACACATACACATCTAGCATAGAATCTTAGAACTTAAAAAAAATAAATCCTCCCTGCCAAACCCACAACTAACCTGTAATTGAGAACTTGAGTGATTGAGATGAAGAAATGAATTGATTTAAATGCCACAAGTCAGACGTGATAAGTTAGAACCAATTCTTCATGCAATAAGAATAAGAAGAAAACCTCTCAAACTTGAAAACACATCAATTACATTCAGCATAAACTGAAAATTCGTATTCCCCTTTTGAGTTCTTTTTCCCCTCCCTATATAGCTATAAAAGAAGAACTAATGGCTTAAAATTCTAGATTTACATTTATCTAGTCATACTAGCATTAATTATCCATCCACATCAATAATATATTCTAAATTACTGCCTATAATTCTGACAACATTGGTGGACAGATTCTACATGCACTTTGGTGTTGGTTCACATGTGTCTAGTCACACTAGCACTAAACCACATCAATATTATAATCCAAATTCATGCTAATGCCCATCACCATATTTATGGGCAGATTCTTCATGCTTCTTGGTAAGTTTTTGACTTCCTCTTCATGTTTTTTCATATTCAGTACAAGTTGGTCTTCCTCTTCATTAATCCACCTTTGAATGAAGTGTTGGAACACATGCTCAAGTTTCTTTGATTGTGATCTTGTGATTGGTCCACTTGGCATAATGATATCATCAACATATTTGTTGCATTGTGTAGATTCACCAAGATTGCTTATAGTTTTCTCATCAGTGACCGGTATTCATCTTTGACTAACTTGTTGATTTTGGCAGAATAGTTCATAGTGAGTGTCGCGGTGGATGGTGCAACTGTAAGGACCCTTAAAGAAAAATTCCAAATTGGCAGTAGAGTTCACGGTGACTATTACGGTGGAAAGAGTGACCGTAAGAACAATAGGGCGACCACGAAGTAGGATGTGCAACTGCTAGACTCTTGGGTGAGATTTTCAACTTTTGGCAGAAGAGTTCGCGGTGACTGTTGCAGTGTGTTAGGCGTCCACTTAGCTTGAGTGCAAACACGAAAAGGAAATAGCAACAGCTAGAAGCTCAATGAACTGAATTAAGAAGATTTCTAGGGTTTTCTGAGATTTTCCACTCCCTTATAGCCTTTTAGGATTTGTAACTTATTTTTTATAACTATAATACAACTGGAGCCAATTTATGAAGAAATTGATTCCAATAATAATCTTTATTTTTTTTAATTGAATTGAATGAGAGCACAAGAACACAATTGAAGAAATTAAAATTATGGGATTAAAGAACACAATTGAGTACAACAAAGTGAAGAACAAGGGATTTTAAAGGTGACAAGAATTTTGATTTTTTTTGAATGAGAATAACAAAGAACGAAAGGAAATAATTAAGATAGATAGATTATAGTTGGAACCTGATTTCGAGCCTGAGTCCTAATACCAAATTGATGCAAACCTTTAGTAAAGCAACTAGATACCCTTTTGCCTTTATGTATGATATCAATCACTTGAAAGATGAAATCAAATCCTTTATCAAGTCTGCGACCCAAATTCAACCTGTGGAAGAGAACATTGGAATTAACCTACACAAAGTAATTAACTCTGCTGTAAAAAATCTTGAACCAGCAAGAACCAAGAATCAAGAGATAGAATGATCTCTCAAGAAATTTGTATTCAATTATCAAAATCATCTAACCTCTTCCCTAAGGAAAAAGAATGTTTAAATATTGTTACAAACAAGAGAAACTCTAAATCAAGTTGTTTGGAGACAAGAACAACCGTATTCTCATCCTACTAAACTATTTTTAACAAACCTTTAAGCCTAAGATACATGTAGCCCACATTATAACAATTCTGGAGTCCATAAAAGATAACAACCTTCAAATACTGAATTAAATGCATGAAAACAAAATAATTGTTCAAGATACAAAATAAGGCTAGCAACTATGCCTCTTGTTGTGCGACCGCTGAGTAGCCTGCCTCTTCAAAGATTCATGTCCTCATGCTTCTAGCAAGATTATCCTTGTCTTTACTTGTTCTACATGACTCCATATGTGCATCCATGAAGTGTTGAACATAGGCTTGTAAACCTTCATTCATCTTCTTGGCTCTTTATTTTGTGATTGATCCAATAGAAATCTCTAAGCTTTGTGTTCTAAGACCTCGATCCATAGGTTATATGGCCATACTCGCATCAATAAGACAAGCTCTAATATATCATTGTGAATGAGCCGAAGGTAATTGGCCTCCCAAAATACCGATGAATCACCTTTCTTGGACAAAGACCATGAGGAGCCAAAAAAACAATCAAATCCATGAGGACGGAGAGGAGGTAGAACTGCTTCAGAAAGAGGTGTGGTAGCCTTCAAAGACATTGTGGTAGAAAAATAACCTTGAAGCACCAAAAGGAGGAGAAGCTGGATAAACAAAACCAAGATCTTGGGCTCAAACCAAAAGTCGAACAGACCAAAGGTTGGATCCTAGGCTAAAATCAAACAACCAAACAATCCAGATGTCCATTCTTTTCTTGACCATGGAGGTATCAAAAGCTCTACAAAACCCAACCAGATTATTCATGGCTAACCCTTGCAAAGGGGACATGCCCAAAAGGAGTATATTAAAGACGGGGCTCTAAGGGTCGATTCTTGGATGTCAACTATAGATTGATGATCAGAAGAGAGAAGGATTTTAATTTTGGTTAGGGCCGATTCTTAGGCTGATTTTGATAGATATCGAGATAGAAGATGGATGTAGTGAGATGTAGGTAGAGAGGAACGATAGTTATTGGGCGTGGGAAGGAGATGTTGGCCGAGGAGATTAGAGTTAGAGTCACTAGGTGTGGAGGCACCACAAAGGGTAAAATGTTCTACTTTGCGAGAGAGACGTAACTATATAATCCGGTTTTGAACATTGATGGTATATGTTGTTAAATCTCCAAGCTTTTGTTTTCAACATTTCCTACTGATTTTAATTTCAATTTGTGGCTTATTTTAATTACTGCTTTTAATTCATGTTCACTATTTCCATTTGCTCCAACTTCCATTCTAAGTCTTGATTCATAGCATCGGTTTACAAAAATTTGCACCTGTAAGATTCAAGCCAGCTGACAAGATATTTCGAGAATTTTATTTCTTTTCCTTGGTTCTTTAAAAAAAATTTACACATTAGAAGTGGATTGTTAGCCCATAGTTAATTGAAGTCATCATTCATCTAGCACACTCAAATGTAAATTTAATTCACATTGAAGGTTTAAATTTACAAAATTACAGCAAACTCGAATTCTTATTTATATATTTAATTTCTCACACCACAATATATCTTAATAAATAACTTTTTCGTATTTTTTTGAGTTAGCTTAAATAAATTTTTTTGTTTTTATATGTTCGAATCTTTCTTTTTTATTGCAGAAACTCTATCAAAAATTAAAGAAATGCAAAATATTATGAGATGATTTTCATACAACTGAACTAGTTGAGGACATACCTCATACCTCATTATGTAAAAAAGTAAAAAATTCAAATTTAATAAACCCCTTAAAAATTTTCTTATGTACCAAAGAAAAAAACAGAAAAAAAAAAAGAAAAAATTTCTCAAAGAAGGCAATAATACCACGATATTGTACACACATGCACTGAACAGATCTCACGACCATTTTATACAAACATTAATTAATACAAGGAAAACCAGCGTACAAATCAAGAAATGTTTATTTCATATAAATATCTACAAGATACTAAACAAATCTTCCTAAAAATTATTCAGAAACAATACAAATCATTACAAAAAACCAATTTCCCAAGAAAACCACCTCTCCTCTTCCCTCCCACGTACATCTGGGGACCAAACGCGAAATCTTCCAAACATACTTAATATTAATTTATGATTAATGCTAAATAATGAAGTCTTCATCACAAAGAATGGGAAGAAAAAAATTTGGAAATTAAATAAAGGAAATTGAAAGAAATAAAGAAGGCATAACAGTATATAGACAAATAATAAATTTAAGTTATATCTTTAGCATCCAGCTGCTTTCAAGAATTTGTCATAGGGGCTTGAAGGTGGCAATCTGAAAGAATTTTGTCCATATTCGACGGAGCAGAGGGCAAGTTGGTCAGACGCTTGAATTTGATTGTTGTTATTTAACTTTGAATCACTTGGCATAATCTCCTCATCATTCTGGAACAGAGGTCATGAAAAGAAAGGCAAATAGTTCACTTAATCAAGTATACAAATTATGCAATCACTGAATTCTTAATACTTAAACCAGCCAATTTTAGATGACCAGACATAAGATTGTTCCAATATGAACAGTATTTTCAACAAAAAGAGAGGGAATAAGAGGCACAATCCATATATTTCACAGTTGAGATACCAAACTGATCATTCATTTTTAGATGAATTTTATTAATGAAATTCATTTGCAAATGAAATGATTTCTACACTATGTAAATATCAAATTTTTTAATAATAAAATCAATAAACATTTTCATTTCATTTTAATAAGATCACTTTTGATAACTCTTTTGCAGAAAGTACAACATCATAAACAAGTAAAATAATTTCCTAACATAGTTTAACAATTAAGAGTCAGTTATAAGTCTTTCCCTTGGAATGCACATAAATACTTGCCTACATTTGTGTAATATATTGGAATGCTAACATTTGAGGGAAAAAATCCAAATTAAATGCCCTTACTAATACAAATTGACGTTCAATGACTACCAAAAACGATGTGCCCATTGTGTATATGGGAGAAACCAGAAACTCAACTCAGCTCAACAAAACCTTAATTCCAAATTAATTGAGGAGAAAGCAGGAAGCAGAGGAAAAATATTCATTTACTAATTTAACTTACCTCATCCAATGCAGAAGTGCCTATCTTTCCATCTCCAGCTGGGAAAACCTTGGAATCATGTTGATGCTTAAAACTATGAAGCATTGACATCTTTTGTTGTTTACCTGTCAGAAGAGCTTCACACTGACTCTTCATTTGGTCATAAGGTACAGGTGTGGAAGAAACCTGGGAGCTTGCAACTTGTCTTGCAGTTTCCAAGACCTGCATGTATCACAAAAACCATATAATTTGCAAGTGTGAAACAGAAACAGATGGGGAATGAAGGGAAAAAAATTAGCTCATGTATCATACAAACAAGCAACAAGATCAATACAAAGGTTGGCCATCTGGAAATACCACATTTTTTAACAATTATTATTTGGTTTCTATAACAGTGTTTGGCTTTTCCATTGAGATCATTATAAATTACAATCAAATAAAATTCACAAAAATGTTCCATGCCTCTATATTTTGTTTTTCTTATGGATAATAAGATTGTGAACAATCAAACTTTCCTTTATTTATTTATATATTTATTTTGTATTGTCGGCATCATCTAAGCTGAATTGGAGTGATTGAAATAGGAAAAGCTAAATGGCTATCATGGAAGCATGCAACCCTACGAGCTTTAGTTATTATACGGGTCAGTTAGCATTTCATAATGAGAGAGAGAGAGAGAGCGAGTCAATCTCTATCTTGCAAAGATTTTTTGAAATCTGAGAACAGAAATAACAATTAAAATGAAAAGTGATGCAAGGATGCTGTAAGTTATGATGTGCAAGTCTACGGGAGTGAGGGGGAGGGATGTTAGCGAAGGTAATGAAGTCTGACAATTTGGGTGTTCTGCCAAAGGTGGAGAACAATTAGATAGTGGTCATGTTGTGAAAGAATCCAAATGGAACAATGGATTCTGTTCAAGAAAGAGACTCAAGTTATTTTATTGCTTGCATCCTGTGCTTCTTGCTTGATTCAGCTGTAGTGGATTGGTGGCAGAGAAGTCTTGCAGCTTTTGATGGTGATGATGGCCTTGCAATAGAGTGGACACTATTATGAGCAGAAATACAGAGTCAAAAGGCGTTAGATTGCTTGTTTGTTAAAGTCAACACTGGATCTAATACAAGGTAATGCGGATGGCAGTGGACAAAAAGAATGGTCTGTAAAAAATAGCAACTAGTTTGATTGTCGCATTTGGTGCTTGAAAGGAGTGAGTTGCTAATATAGTTATTGTTTTAAGCTGTCTCAATCAAATGAGTTCCATGTGATTGCTAAGACTGATTGTCACAACACAGCATCTTTCTGTAAATTGGCCCACTTAGACAACTAAAGTGGCAGAACAGTGTACAATGCACTTTATTGTAAATATTTTAGAAGTCATAAAATAAAAAGATTAGGGAAGCCCCACTAACGTCATTCTTTTTGCCTAATTTTCTTTCAATAGAAAATCACAATATATATGGGTGCGATCATACCAGCACTAATGCACCGGATTCAATCAAAACTCCGAAATTAAATGTGCTTAGGCGAGAGTAATACTAAGATAGGTGACCTCTTGAGAAGTCCTCGTGTTGCACCCCTATCATTTTAACTCCGCTTATATATGAGTTTTTTGTACATAGTCAGTCCCAAGCCCGGGTAAAGGAAGAGGATTTGCGGTAAGTGACAGCCAGCTTAAAACTTTGTCGCATCTCATGATATGAATTCTAATATTTTCTTTGGGGTGTTCCCTACTTACGACGCACTACATCGGAGCCTGGGTGTAATGAGAAATAGGCAAGAGTGTAAGGTGTTCCTCGAATGCGACGCGCCATGTCGGCGCCCGCTAAATAAACAAGGATTCTCACATCAAGGACGGGTGTAGATAAAGAAGTTAATTCAAAATACAAATACAAGTAAGATGAGGGATACTAGTTCATAAAAGGGTAAAGGCTTTTATAAGAAGAGACGTAAGAGAGAACAAATAGGAAAGTAAAATCAAAATATAAACTTGGAATATTGGATCTCTTACAGGTAAATTGAGGTAACTTGTCGACACTATAGAGAAAAGAAAAATCAGTATTGCTTGCATTCAAGAGACTAAATGGATTGGAGAAAAGAGTAAAGAAGTTGAAAACACAGGATATAAGGTGTGGTATACAGGAATAGATAAAAATAAGAATGGTGTAGGTATAATTTTATATCGGAATCTATGTAGTGATGAAAAGAGTAGGCGATATGATCATTTCAGTAAAACTTATGCTACAAGATGAGACCATTAACATAGTTAGTGTTTATGCTCCTCAAGTTGGATTAGATGGGGAGAGCAAGTAAAAATTATGGGAGGATATGAATGAGCTTATGCAAGAGATCTCGAATGATGAGAATATCTTTAGGAGGAAACTTAAATGGACATGTAGGAAAAGATAGAATAGGTTTTGAGGATGTACATGGAGGCTATGGTTTTGGAACTAGAAATGAAGAAGGCAAAAATATACTTGATTTTGCTATAGCTTACGGTTTGATTCTAGCAAACACATATTTTATAAAAGGGAATCGCATATAATAGCCTTTAAAAGTGGACAAAATAGAAATCAGATTAACTTCATACTAACAAGAAAAACTAATTGAACTAGATGTCAGGATTGCAAGGTTATTCCTGGTGAGACATTGACTACTCAACATCGGTTAGTGGTGTTAGATGTCAAGATTAAAAGTTGGACTAGTATGCCAATGAGAAAAGAAATTCCTAAAATTAGGTGGTGGACTTTAAAAAGTGTAAAACAGTTGATGTTTAAGGATGGGTTGGTTAAAGCAGGAGGTTGTGAGGTGAATATAAATATGTCAGCAAATGATTTGTGGGTGGACATATCTACAATGATTAAATGAGTAGCTAGAAAGGTATTTGGAGAGTCTAAAAGATGTGGGCATCCATCAAAGGAGTCTTGGTAGTGGAGTGAGAAAGTGCAAAAAGCAATAAAAAGTAAAAGGGAATGGTATAAAAATTTGCTAATTTATAGTGACAATGAAGCTTTTGAGCATTATAAATAAGCAAAAAAGGATGTTAAAAAGGCAGTTAGGCAAGCAGGAGCACAATCCCTAGAAAGTTTGTATGAAAAACTTGGAACAAATGAAGGAGAAATGGCTATTTATAAATTGGCTAAAATAAGGGAAAAAAATGTCGAGATTTAAACCAAGTTAAGTGCACTAAGGATGAAAAGAATAGAGTCTTGGTTCAAAAACAAGATATCAAGGAAAGATGGAGAAGTTATTTTGAGGAGCTTCTTAATGGTAACCGTAATGAAATCATTGAGGGTTTGGATAACATAGTCGAGAAAAATATTAAGTATATTAGACGGATTAGGTTCTACGAAGTAAATGAAGTTTTGAAGAGAATGAAAATCGGTAAAGCATGTGGACTGGATGGAATACCCATTGAGGTATGAAAAAGTTTGGGAGATACAGGAGTTACGTGGTTGACGACTTTGTTTAATAAAACCTTAAATACAAAGAAAATGCATAACGAATGGAGACAAAACAGTCTGATACCTATTTTTAAGAATAAAAGAGATATTCAAAATTACTCAATTAACAAAGGTATTAAGCTTATGAGTCATACCATGAAATTATGGAAGAGAGTTGTGAAATACCGTTTACGTTTGTACACTTGTATCTCCCCAAACCAGTTTGATTTTATGGTTGGTCGATCCACTATGAAAGCTATCTTTCTTATTAGAGATGTGATGGATAAGTATAAAGAGATAAAGAAGGATTTACATATGATTTTCATTAACTTAGAAAAGGCGTATGATAGAGTTCCTAGAAAAGTTTTATGGTAGATCCTAGAGCGTAGGGGAATTTCTATAAGATATATCAAAGTCTTGAAGGATATATATGATGGAGCTATCACTAGTGTTCGCACTGTTAGAGGGAATACTAAGGATTTTGCTGTTTCTATTGGGTTAAATCAAGGTTCAGAACCCTTATCTATTCGCCTTGATCATGAATGAGCTAACAAGGCATATACAAGATGATATCCCTTGGTATATGATGTTTGCAGATAATATTATGTTGATAGATGAGATTCAAGCAGGTATAAGTCAAAAGTTGGAGTCATGGAGAAGTACTTTAGAATCAAACGGTTTTAAGCTAAGTAGAACTAAGAATGAGTACATGCACTGTAGATTTAATAACGCGAATAGAGGAGGAGGAAAAGTTATTTCAGACGGAGTAGCACTACCTTATAGTACTCATTTTAAATACTTTAGTTCTATTATTCAAGCGGATGGTGATTGTGAAGAAGATGTAAGTCACAGAATTAAAACTAGTTGGATAAAGTGGAGGAGTGCTACAGGAGTGTTATGTGACCGAAAGATGTCAGTCAAATTGAAAGAAAAATTCTACTGCACTGCCATACGGCCTGCGATGATGTATGCTAGTGAATGTTGGGCTGTGAAAGAACAACACGTGAGTAAGATGCATGTTGCAAAGATGAGAATGATAAGATGGATGTGTGGACATACTAGAATGGATAGAATCAGAAATGAGAGCATTAGATAAAAAGTAGGGGTAGCGCCTATCGAGGATAAAATAAGAGAGCATAGATTGAGATGGTTTAGCCATGTGAAACGTAGACCTAGGAATGCATCAGTTAAAAAAATTTAACTAGTTAAAGTAAAAAATACCTATGAGAGGCAGAGGTAAACCTAAATTAACTTGGACAAAAGTGGTACAAAATAATCTTGTTGTTTTAAATTTATCAGAAAAGGTAGTCCTAAATCAAATCGAATGAAAAAGAAGAATCCATATAGCCGACCGTAATTAGCTTGTGATTAAGGCTTTGTTGTTGATGATGTTGTTGTTGTAGGTAGCCCCAAATCAAATCGAGTGAAAAAGAAGAACCCATATAGCTGACCCCAATTAGTTTGGGATTAAGGCTTTATTGTTGTTGAGAAAATCACAATATATATATATAATCCTATTACATGCATGTAGTTTACTTTTTGCACATTCTTGAGGTACCATTGTAAAGTTATATCTGCTAGTTTGCAACTTTGCATTCTGATGTTGCAGAAGCTTAACAATTAACGATCATGGCCATCTTGCAAAAACAAATGGTGGAATAGCAGTCCAGGATTTTGTACCATTGAAAATGTTTAAGAAAAAATAGATGGGAACTGAAAATTTGCCAGCAAGAGTAAACAAGGTAGAAGCAAAAAAGAAAAATAAATCACTCATGGCCACCAAACAAAATCACATTGCAATTCTTAGGTCCATTGAAAAGATTATTTATGAAATTTAAAATTCCAAAAGTTAATCCTAGCCGTCAAAAAAGGGTCAAGTTTATTAATATAGTAACATGAACATTAAATATAAGAATTGTGATGTTATTGCCAAATTCTTGAAGAATTTTATTAATTAGATATATGATTATAACCAAGTTATGCAAAACAGTTGCTTCCAGAAAATTTTACTTACAGGACATTATCAGTATTTGAATTAATTATTAGAGGATTGACTACATATGAATGATAGAACATCTCAATAAAATTCCATAGAAAAAGTTACTCTGCAACTCTTTCTCTAAAAGATCTATGAAGAAAGTGGTATTTTTTAATCCAATATCCTGGCTTTCTTGCATGTAAGATTTAATAATAATGCATCATGAAACCATTTTTCTCTCAATTAAATTGAGACCCAAAAGTAAAAAATTCTAACGCATTAGATTGGTTTCCTTGTCTCAAAAACTTTCCAAAATTACCCAACCCAGGATTTTCTCTTTTTAGAATTCTCTAAACATCCGAAATGATTCAGGACTCATTACAAAAAGTATATGTATGGCAAGACGGGGAAGAAATGGAGTAACAAAAACAAATTCTATTTTCATAAGCAGTTTGATTTAAAATAAAGGCCCAAAAAGGGAAATATAAACTTAGATACTTTTTACAATTATACCCAATTCTTATATTTTATTAATTCAGATCACAAAATTTAAATAATCATAAAATTGTTTTCACCATAGACTTCTATAAAGATTACTATTAACTTGTTGATGAGGACCCTACAAATGAGCTTTGGGGTCCATAATATGCTGAGAATTTAATATGGTATGGACCTCACATCATGGAAATTATGACGCTACCAAATAAGATGGGCCATTGCCACACAAGATTTCAACAGCCAAATCATAAATGTTCCAGAAAGTGGAGTCCATGCCATAATGCTTTGTTCTTAACATAATAATGGCCCCACGACTCTTGATTAGCATCCACAACTTAGTGGCAATATTGGATGAAGTCCAGCAGAAAAATAATCAAAATTTGAGAAACAACGACAGAACTAAAGAATTCGACATGACTGTAAAAGGTGACAAAATTTGTAGTTTATTGTGATTTGACCTAAACTTTTTCCTTTAAAAAAAAAAAGGAAAGTGATGATCCTCTTACTGATTCCAAAAGTTCATTGACACTTATGATGTCTAGCGCGTTGACAGAAAGCGACGTCTTCCGATCTGACAAACTCCCATTAGCTTCAGTGAAGGTTTCATCATCTGTCATGGAAGCTGCAGGCATGATCTGACAGAAACCCACCATTATAAGAAAGCCATGTTATAGCTAAGTTATACAATGTTAGACAATATCTTATTAATATTACCTCTTCAAAAGCCTGAAACTCCAATAGGACAAGAGGAGAACCTGGCTTTGGTGTCTCCATAAACATGGGAGCTCCCAGTGGGTATCCATCATCAGGCAAAAATTCCTGAAGAAGTTCCTTCTTTATGCTCGATAGCTCATCCTGTGAGGGAAAATAAATAAATAAAGAAATAACTTCAATCTTGTTGAAGCAAAAGAAACATTTAAGAAACAACAAAGCCCATTTGAATAAGGATATGTTATTTTCCGTGGAAACTTGTTTATGCAAACTCAACAACTAATTGAGGCATTTTACCCATGGGCTTGCTTCCTTCCTGATTGCACTAACTCAAAAAGGAACATAACTATTCAACACTAAGAAGCATATTAATTATGCTGCAGTTCATAATTGAAACAATCCATGTTTCTTCTGAGCTAATCCAATAACAGTGCTGCAGTTACAAAATTTGAATTACTTGGCATGAGATTTCATCCTCTTCAGTCACAACTTAACCTTTCCTACCCTTTCACTTCGTATATCTATGCAAGTCTATGCCCAGCAATAAAATTCCCTGTCTTCATGCGTTCACAAATGTGGTAAAGCCTAGTCAGAGTGCTACTATATCCAATAGGGACTATATTTTATCGCATTTGAGGACCCATTTGGCAAGTTCTTTACCAGAAAGGGAAAGATGGATATGCTATTTATCTTCCTAAGAAATTGCACAAGTATAAACAATATTCACCTCTGTCAATTTTGCAAAGAGTTTCATGAATTGAGATATCACAGTTCCCTTCAAATGATGGTCATTTAATACCACTGCTGAGAGAGATTTTGATGCAGTAATATCATCTTCCTCTGATCCATATATCATCTTCCCTCCAACAGATCCTAGATCAACAGTCTGCATCCTGATATCTCCCACTGACTCAAGATAAGGATCAGCCTGTCAAAAGGTTAATAAATTAATTAGAAAACTATTAGAGGAAGTTTAAAAGAAAACATTAATCTAAGATTTCGGTTATCTTGCTGTAATTTGAAAGTAGACCGAACTGTTTTTTCAGTCAGAGATGCTTTAACTAGAGGAATCAGCTCTGGGAGATTCCCTGCCCTTGCTGAAAAAATAAGCATGTAAGACGCCAAGGTGAAGAGAGACCTTCTGCGAGATGGCTGTAGACCTCCTGCAATATGCATACAAGAAACCAGAAAGATATGTCAAAAGTTTTTTAAGATGCAACTATTTTGAAAATCAGTCAATAAATCTTATTTAAAATGAAAATCGCATAAAATGGGTCTTGGTGGAAGATGTATTAAAACCTGGAAAAACTTGAGCACAAACTAAAGTGGTAAGTCTATCTTAAGCACCAGTATGCCAAATATACCAGTGACTTGAGATAACTATCGCATGCAGTGGATTGAACTGGGAAAAAAAAGGGATACTTGGTTCTTATTCATCAGTAATTTAATAATACAAAGAAAAGAAAACACTGAGGTCGAATTATAAGAAAACAATATATCAGCAAAGATAGAGTCAGGAACACAGATAAAAAGGTCTGCAAATATGCATGTGGGTATATGGGTGTATTTCTCTGGAATTGCAAATCTCAGGAATGCCACCATATCCAGCCAGCTATACACATGGAGTTTCCATGTATATGCACACTGTTCAGAAACAGATTCAACTTACTTTCTTGATCCAGCGCGATGCTCCTAAGAGAGAAGGCCAGCTGAAAACATCGAACTAGAACCATATGATTGGATGTCTGTCATCAGCAAAGTTAAGTAGTTATGTCAATTAAGGCATGTCAAAAACATTTGGACAAAATACTGAGACATCATAAATTTTTTGTCTAATATAGAAAACTCTCTGAGATATTCATCTTCACAGTTGATACTACTATCAGAAAAATACGAAAATAAACTAGTGCACTACTTAAACCATAGCTCACTGCTGACTTTTTTTTTTAATCAGTCAAAAGATTTTTACATAATAACATAACAAAGTTGCTGCCACCTGATTACGCTCCTGAAATACACCATTACACACAAGAAGCCTCAAAAAAATGTTGTTATTCAGAAGGTTTATCAAATCCAAAACTATGGAGTTCGTATCCCCTTATCCTCTCACATACTTGAAGGAATTTTCTTGTCAAATCTCAGAAATTTGTAGGTTACCCACAAAAGAATCAAAACTATGGCACCTGACACCCTTACATTCTCGACCTACGAATGTCCATTACAATCTGTTGAGCTTCATTTCTAGATTCTATATACCAAAGAGGCCTAGCAGTCCTCAACCAATCACAATGGGAAGCAAATTATTTGTTGATTCACTACCCTTCTGACAGCAAGAAAAATATCACTTTCTCTTCATCAAATTATCTATTAATATGCTGAGTTGCATATGCAAAAATAAACCTTATTAATGGTAAAGCATAGAAGGTTTCTTGCCTTAAGTACAATAGCAAGTTGCAAAAGATTCAAAACACCCACCAGAAATATGTCATTGGTTAAGACATTAGACAGGGGACAAGAATGATGCACATGTAGTGAATGTTAACAATTCCATAAGGATGGCTTGCCTTAGATCGAGTAAACAGCAAAGCAATGTTATAAGTTTGGGCCATGGCCTCAAAATTTGCAGGCATATTCTCTACAGATGTTGCCTGAACCCATATTGACGAAAGCAGAAGACTTATTTGATGACTGCTCAATCGAAGAGAAGTTTGCTGCAAATAATAATTTAACTAGATCAGACTGAAACAAAGAAATCCTAATTAACAACGAAATTTAAAAACTAAGCATGGGAACTAAGAGTTTCTTACAGTTGTTCTGCCAGTGGTATTAGACTTCAAAATATTGGAATCACCATGTGAATCACTTGTTCTAAATTCTTTTGCACTCACATTTGATATTCGACTATCTTCCTGCAGTGATCCTCCACCCATGGCTTTGTCTTTTTCCTTACATCCCTCCTGAAAGGGGAAGCTTCCACTCGAGTTCTGCATTGTACCTAACAATCCAGAAATAGCTTCTGATGTTTTCTTATTTTGCTCTGACCAGAGAGAAAGCAAGGATGGCATGAGCAAAACAAATAAGATGCTGTGAGCTCTGACTCTTATTTCATGGTCTGGATGGATCATTGCTACGAGCAACTGGTGAAATAGAGCATCAGGAAAAGCCTGAAAAGTAACAAGGATAACATCTATCTTTTATTTTTTTTTATTGTTTAACAGGATCTAACATTACTGTAGTTTTCAATTTAAGCAGATGCACATGCCTTCTTGTGATAAGATATATTTGGGATAGAAGCAATAATCTGTGCTGTCCGATGAACAGCAGAGATCGTTGTTCTAGCTGCAGTAGAAGCAGTTGAAACATTCTCTAAGAACACAGCCATATTATCAAGAATGGGTCCCACATCTCCAACCTGTTAAATAAAATAAAATAAATTTGACAAAAAAATATACATATAACAATGAGCAAAACAGGCACTTGCTTATTAATAGTATTTACTAGAACCTAATTCATATCCACAAGCAGTTTATCTTGAACTCAATATGCATATTAGGGAGATGAAAATTGTAATTCCAATATGGGAAAGTTGAATGCACTCCACAAAAGATAGATAAAGGTCAACAGAGTTGCATTTCAGGGTGAATTTCATGAACAGAAAAGAATGTCAAAATAATGTTGACAAGGAACAAAAATGAACTAAATTATATGGAACTCTATGTTGGGAAATTGAGGTGATTACCACTCTATTCCCTTAAACCGGATTAGTAGGAGAGCGAAAATAAATGCGGAATATTAACACAGAATTTGATAACGGAGTTCGGCCAATTATGCCTACGTCTCCGGAGCTGCTGCAGACTTATATTAAGGAGAAAAATACAATGTGTTTACAAACACTCACAACCCTCACTCAATTATGAACAAGAATTTTTCCTCACAAAATTCTCTCAAAGACACTCTCTTCTCTTTACTTCTTCAATTTTTAAGTTGTATCTTCCAAATGAAGTGGATGGGTTTATATAGGCTTCAAAAACATGGGTTGGTGAAATTAGTCAATAAATTTGGCACCTCCATTTTTGACTTTAACAATTCCCAAATTTAGGCACCTCCACTTTTGACAATGTCCTAAATTAGGCACCTCCATTTTTGACAATCCCCTTAATTAGGCACCTCCATTTTTGACAAAAAATGGTTGGTGCCTACTTCTTTGACAATCTCCCACTTGAAGACTGATTTCAATCTGTCTTCACACCTTGATCAATGCAACAGCTCTTCTACGACCTTGATACTAGTGTAAGCCAACTGAAGCTGAGCACAGCTTCAGTTTATCAATAGTCACCGTCTTCGTCAACATGTCTGCCGGATTTTGAGTTCCACTAATCTTCTCAAGTTTCAAAATCCCATCTTCCAGAAGTGACCTGATAAAGTGATACCGCAACTGTATGTGCTTCGTTCTGGCATGAAAAGACGGATTCTTCGCTAGATGTATGACACTCTGACTGTCACAATGCAAGATATTGTTTTCTTGCTTCTTGCCCAACTCCTCCAAGAAACCTTGGAGCCAAACCATTTCTTTGCTGGCTTCCGTGACAGCGACATATTCTGCTTCAGTTGTGGAGAGAGCAACTATCTTCTGTAATTGAGAGACCCAGCTCACTGCGGTACCTCCTAGAGTATAGACATACCCTGTAGTGCTCTTTCTAACGTCAACATTTCCAGCTAAGTCAGCATCCACATAACCTGCTAGTGTCGTATCTCCACTTTTAAAACAAAGCGCCTTATCTGTGGTACCTCGAAGATATCTGAGAATCCATTTGACTGCTTCCCAGTGTGCCTTGCCTGGATTATTCATGTACCTGCTAACAGCTCCCACTGCTTGAGCAATATCTGGTCTGGTACAAACCATGGCATACATCAAACTCCCAATTGCTGAGGCATATGGCACCTTCGTCATGTGTGCACGTTCCTCCTCCGTCTTCGGTGACTGTTCTTTGGAGAGTCTGAAATGAACACCTAAAGGTGTGCTCACTGATTTAGCATCTTGCATGTTGAATCTGGCTAGTACTTTGGTTATGTACTCAGCCTGTGATAACATCAAAGTCCCCGACTTCATGTCTCTCTTGATCCTCATTCCAAGAATCTGCTTTGCAGCACCCAGATCTTTCATTGCAAACTGTTTTGACAATTTCTGCTTTAAATTTTTAATCTCTTGCATGTCTGAACCTGCAACGAGCATATCATCGACGTATAACAATAAAATAATAAAGCTATTGTCAAACTTCTTGATGTAGCAACAATGATCTGCTTGGCATCTTGTGAAACCGCTGCTGCTCATAAAACTATCAAACTTTCTGTACCACTGTCTAGGAGCTTGTTTTAGACCATACAAACTCTTCTTCAACCTGCACACTAGATTTTTCTTGTCTGCCTTAATGAAGCCTTCTGGTTGCTTCATATAGATCTCTTCCTCCAAATCTCCATGAAGGAATGCTGTCTTTACATCTAATTGTTCAAGATGTAAATTTTCTGTGGCTACAATTTTCAATACCAGTCTGATTGTCGTAAGCTTCACGACTGGAGAGAAAATTTCAGTATAGTCAATACCTTCCTTTTGTTGAAAACCTTTTACAACCAATCTTGCTTTGTAGCGTTTACTTCCATCATGCTCTTCTTTGATCCTATAAATCCACTTGTTGTGGAGTGCTTTCTTGCCTTGTGGTAGTTCAGCTAATTCCCATGTATGATTTGACATGAGTGAGTCCATCTCATCTTTCATAGCAGACTCCCACTTGATTGAATCCTCCACTTGTATTGCTTCATCGTAGCACTCTGGTTCACCATTGTCTGTCAGCAACAAGTAATGCAAAGAAGGCGAGTAATGTTGGATTGGTCTTGTAATTCTGGAGGAGCGTCTCAATTCCGGCGTGCTTGGCTCCTCTACTTCAGGACTATTCTGAACATCATTTCCAGAAATATCCTCGAACTCAGCAAATTCCTTATTTTCAACATCAATCTTGGAGCTATTTGATTCTGCATTTAATCTGTCTTTGTACATCACATTCTCATTGAATATGACATTCCGGCTTCTAATGATCTTGTGATTTTCATAATCCCAAAATCGGTAACCGAACTCATCACCACCATATCCAACAAAGACACATTTGTTTGACTTGGCATCCAATTTACTTCTTCCAGCAGAATCTATATGTATGTAAGAGATACAACCAAACACTCTTAAGTGTGAAAGGTTTACCTCTTTTTTGCTCCATGCTTCCTCTGGTATTCCACCATCCAGAGGTACTGAAGGCCCACGGTTGATTAGGTAGGCAGCGGTGTTGACAGCTTCAGCCCATAAATTCTTGGGCAAGTCAGCATGTATCCTCATGCTTCTGGCACGTTCATTCAGAGTTCTGTTCATACGCTCAGCTACGCCATTCTATTGCGGTGTCATGGGAACTGTTTTCTCCATCTTGATTCCGCTGTTTGCGCAAAATTCTCTGAATCTTCTATCTCTGTACTCTCCTCCATTGTCAGACCTCAATCGTTTGACTTTCAAACCAGTTTCATTTTCTACCATGGCTTTCCATTTTCTGAATGTATCAAAGACTTCTGATTTCTTCTTCAGAAAATACACCCATACCTTTCTTGTTGAATCGTCAATGAATGTGACGTAATACAATGAGCCTGCAAGAGATGGAATTGGAGACGGTCCCCATACATCGGTATGGACCAACTCTAATTTTTCTGCCTTGGGTGTCTTGCCAATCTTTGAAAAACTGACATTCTTTTGTTTTCCAAAGATACAATCTTCACATAGGCCGACATTGATACTTTTCAATTCCGGCAACTTTCCTTTTGACAAAAGCGTCTTCATCCCTTTCTCGCTCATATGGCCAAGCCTTTGGTGCCATAGGTTTGATTTTTCATCTGCATCTGCTTCTGAAATAACATTCTCTAAGTTTGAGGTTACATAGAGAGTGCCAGTTTTCTTACCACGAGCAATGACGAGTGCTCCTTTGGTAATCTTCCATTCACCGCTTTTGAAGGTTGTACCATAACCATCTTCATCAAGTTGTCCTACAGAGAGCAAATTCCTTTTAAGACCAGGAATATGTCTTACTCCTTGCAGCTTCCAGGTATTCCCGTTTGACAACTTTAATCGGACATCCCCTTTTCCTACGATCTTTAAGGTTTCATCATCAGCTAGATGAACCTTCCCGAAATCACCACTGACATAGTTGTCCATGATTTCTTGGCATGGAGTGGCGTGAAAAGATGCCCCAGAATCTAAAATCCATGATTCAATTGGACTGTTGACACTTAGAATCATGGCATCACCTGCTTCCTCGGTCACATTTGCAGATCCCTGTGTACCGCTATCTTTCTTTGGCGCTCGGCAATCTTTCTTAAAGTGACCTTTCTTGCCGCAGTTATAACACTTGAAATCTTTCTTCCCCGATCTAGATTTGTCTCTTCTAGATTTTGATCTGCCACGATTTGAACTTTTTTCTAAAGTTCTCCCTCTAGATTCTGTGTGTAAAGCTGAAGAGGTAGATGCTTCACCCAATTCTCTTCGTCGAATTTCTTCACTCAACACCAGATCCCGAACATCATCGAATTTTAATTTGGTTTTTCCCGATGAGCTGCTGACCGCTGTAACGGTAGCATTCCAACTATCTGGTAGAGATGATAAGAGAATTAAAGCCCGAATTTTAGCATCAAATTCAATTTCTACTGAACTCAACTGGGTTGTGATTGTGTTGAATTCATTCAGATGTTGGGCCACTGATGCCCCTTCTGCCATTTGCAAATTGAATAACCGCTTCATCAAATGAACTTTGTTTGAAGCTGATGGCTTTTCATACATGTTGGAGAGAGCCGCCATTAGACCTGCTGTGGTCTTTTCTTTGGCGATGTTGAAAGCAACATTTCGTGATAATGTCAATCGAATAACTCCAAGGGCTTGTCTGTCGAGAAGATTCCATTCTTCATCTTTCATGTCTTCTGGCTTTATTCCTGAGAGAGGTTGATATAACTTTTTCTGGTACAGATAATCTTCAATCTGCATCTTCCAGAAGCCAAAGTCCGCACCGTCGAACTTTTCAATTCTCACTTTTCCTTCATCTGCAGCCATCGCTCCCACTCGAATCTGGACTCCTTTGGATCGTTTCTGACTGTTTCTGCAAATCACTGTGTACTAGGACACCTTTGTCGACAAATCAGAACTGCCGACAAAATTTCAATATTCACGAAATTCACTATTCACGTGAATAGTAATCTTGCAAAAAATTGACAGAATTTATCACCCAAAGCTCTGATACCAGTTGTTGGGAAATTGAGGTGATTACCACTCTATTCCCTTAAACCAGATTAGTAGGAGAGCGAAAATAAATGCGGAATATTAACACAGAATTTGATAACGGAGTTCGGCCAATTATGCCTACGTCTCCGGAGCTGCTGCAGACTTATATTAAGGAGAAAAATACAATGTGTTTACAAACACTCACAACCCTCACTCAATTATGAACAAGAATTTTTCCTCACAAAATTCTCTCAAAGACACTCTCTTCTCTTTACTTCTTCAATTTTTAAGTTGTATCTTCCAAATGAAGTGGATGGGTTTATATAGGCTTCAAAAACATGGGTTGGTGAAATTAGTCAATAAATTTGGCACCTCCATTTTTGACTTTAACAATTCCCAAATTTAGGCACCTCCACTTTTGACAATGTCCTAAATTAGGCACCTCCATTTTTGACAATCCCCTTAATTAGGCACCTCCATTTTTGACAAAAAATGGTTGGTGCCTACTTCTTTGACACTCTATATCAAACAGTGAAAATAAATAACAAAATATAAAAGTTCACCTGTGAAAAGCTTTTGAAAAGGATAATCATGGTTAAGTTAAAGGATGATATATGGACCTTCCTAATCAAATTAAGATGGTACAGAGAAAAAGGAGATATGCTAATAAAAAAGGTATAGAGTGGATACAATATCTTAACTAACAGGGAATATTTAGCGCAGCCATGTCCCAGAGCACTGAATTCAGCAACACCAAAAAATAGGCAAAGTGAATCTGTTGAGCTCAATAGCAATATAAAAAGGTAAAATCTCTCTCACTTCACCATGTCAGTTTGCGCAATTTTTTTCTTAATATAGCTATGTTTTTTTCTAAGGTGGTATTATTGAGGACAATTGATAAGTTCCAAGCCACCATCAGCTCAAGCATGATTTCCATAATGTGTTTTAGAAAATGTTGCAGGGAATCGAGCACTGGCATCAGATGCGTACCCACAGCTGACACAGGCAACTTTAATGTTTTCTCTTATTTTTTCCTTATTTTTAAAGGATAATACTGAACTATCGAGGAATATTCTAGCTATTCAATATGTGTTCAGCAAGTGTAAGAGGAAATTAGAAACATATTCAGGAAGTAGATATCTTATACAAGCATTATGAAGAATTGAACTGAATTAGTATTAGCATGGTTTGCTAGTTGCACAAACTTCAATTCACTCACATAACACAAGACCATGATGTAGTGCTCTTGTAAATATTGTAGTTGACATTGGACAGCAAGTGAAATTTTGGCTTTCAGAGATTATGGCTCAAAAATTAACCAAGCATATCTGAATTTTTAGAAAATAAAGGACAAATTAAACATCTCCTACCATCAGACTAGTAGGATCTATGACTCACTCCTGTCAAGAAAATGCCACACTTCCTAGGGTTAGAATTGCATCACACAGCTCAAAGATAAAAGCACGAGTTGCTGGAATTTTATTAATCAAAATCCTTATTGTAAAGCATTGCAGCATGGGTATTTATAGATCCATGCTATTCCTAAACCTTAAGGGGTCTATTTAGATGATTGACAACATGATTAATAATTTACGGTATGGCACAATACTATATGTTATGGTATTGTAAAAAAAGGACAGCCCGATATACAAATGCTCCCACAATGTGCAGGGTCTAGAAAAGGGTCGGACTCATAGGATCTATCGTAAGCAGTTTTCCCCTACAGTTGCAAGAGGTTGTTTCCACAACTCGAACCCATGACCTCAGGTTATACGGCGAAAACGCTAACCATAACGTCAAGACTCCCCTTAATGGCATGGTACTGTAAAAAACTATTTATCATGTTTAGATAAATGGTATGGTACAAAATGGTTAAATAAAATATTTTTATTTGTTTAGATGATCTTTTGTAAAACTTTAATAAGTTATGGAAATGAAAAATAGATTATAAGTATATTTTGGACATTTAAAAAATTTATTAATGATATTTAAAAGAAATTTTAAAACCATGGCAAACCACCAAATTGGTGGTTTGAAAAACTCAATAAAATTTATAGTTTTCAAACCATGAGATTACGATGGAAAAACTATACCATGAAGATGAAAGTCAAAACAAACAAGAAACTAAACCATACCATACCTTGTGAAACCATGACAATCCAACAAACAAGTAAAGTCTAAGGTAAAAGGCTTCAAAATAAAACTAAGAGGATTAATGTTATCCAAGGCGGTAAGACTCAAACAAAGAATCTAAAATAAAACTAAAGACTCCAAAGATATTTGGAAGCTGGAAATTAACACATTGCCCTTGAGACTTAAAGTGCTCTGCCAGCAACTTATTTTAATATACATAAAATATAACTCTAGAAGAGCTGAAAAATATACAAAATATCTCCATGCTATATAAAGTATAGACTAAAATTCTACAATTCTTCAGTTGTAGAATTTGAATTTTCTTAACTTCCTTGTCCACATTAATGGTATTCATCAATTTGCATAAATTAAATGGAAACTGATAAAAATTTAAGGTGAAGTTCAAAACACAACAAAGGAACAATCACAAACCTTACTTGAAAGCTGTGAGATGCATTTTTCTATAGCAAACTGAAGATCAGCATTTTGTTTATCATTATAATCCCCAGGACTTGATAATTCAGCTGAACTTTGCAGGCATTTGCGCAAATGTTTCATCAAGTCAGATATTGCACCAATGATTGCAACTGTGACCTCCTGCTTTGCATTTTGTACAAGCTGTGTGGTGACATTAAGAATATCTATCTGCAACAGAGGTTGTTTGACAACATGCTTATGATCCAAGTGCTTTACCAGGTTCGATAATAGCAAATGAGAGTTTTCTCCTGGTGTTAAGATGAAAAGAAAATATCAAATATAGCTTTAAAAATTATTAGAAGTGAAACACATAGAAAAGCTGGAGCATCAAAATTGCCAAAGCAACCTGCTTCCTCCAAAAGCGACTGCAAATATATCAAAACAGGGTAGGCAACCCCTTTTTCTAAGGGCCAGTGATTGTTTGCATCAAAGTTATGGAACAGAGGTTCAAGCACACGGCGCACTGTTGTAGCTTCCTTTGCCAATCTGGCCATGTTATGCAAACAAACCCTAGACCAGTAAGATGGACTTTTGGAAATATCCCTGTTGCAGTGTTAGGTAAAGAAGCAAAAGATGTTAATTTAATAAAGAGGAAACCTATTATGAACGAGTACCATCAAATTAATGAAATGAATCTTTACATTGAGGGGTCCATTTCAGGTTTGACACCAAAGCTTGACAAGGAAAGCTTCTTGCTAATATCTGGGAAAGAGGAATTGTTATTTTCCGTTTTAAGCACTCCCTGAACCCACTGATCTTCCTTGGAATCTTCAGGATTCATTTGGGAATCTATATAGTTCTCCAAAGTGACTGTTATTATCTATTTCACAACAAAAAGATCTCCATTATCATAAGCCAACCACCACAAACATTCCAAATTCTTTTGCCTTTTAATTGTATCATTTCTGTTTTTTGCGTTTGTATATGGGCATTATCAACATTGACTACAGGACAGCTTACATTGTCAAACTCCATTGATATGTGAGAATGATCGCCCATGAAAGTTACCTGGGACAAAGCAAGATCAAGAAAGCATCAACAAGGATGGAATGATGAGCATACATAGATCATACAACAAGAACATCAAGACTTGCAAGTAGTGATGATCAGGAAATTTTAAAAAAAAAAAGGGAAATGAAACATTAATGATAGATAAACTCTGTAAATAAGAACACAATATTATTTAGACAAAGTTACTTTAGAAAAGTTTAAAGTAAAATAATTCTACCTTCCAAAAGTCAGATCAAGACCAAGATAGATTCAAATATGTTTGGTTAACTGTATTAGATCCAAAATATTCAAGTTTTTAGGATTTGATAAAACTTGGATCAAATACATATTTAAATGCATTTGATCTGTTGAACATTTGAATTTGAGTAGGAAAAATTAAATGATAACTTGATTTTGTTTTAAAGTTGACTTTTTCTTCAACAATTACAACTTCTAGCTGTTCCAAATTTGAAGCAAAAAGTTGGATATGTTCACTCAAGGCCAAAGCCTTGTACTTTTTCTAGAATTAATTGGTTTAATCTTGCATTCATTTTTTTCATTATCAGGCTCAAATTGGGTTTTCTACAGCCACACCCAGTAGTAATAGCACATTCAGTTTGAAGGAGTAACATAATTTTAGAGAGAAATCTATGTGCTACCATCTCATTGCCTCACCTCAAGAAACTCATCCGATGTTCCTATCAGCATACGAATTCTAATACAGTTCCCTACTTGCAATTATGGACATAAAAAATGTATGGCCTTATTTTCTAATTGCTGTGTATTAAGTATCAACTATCATGTCAAACTAATCACCAAATAGTATCAAATTTCAATGCTTCAAATGAAAAAATACAGAAAATGCTAGTTTCATCCATCGACCAGTTATCAGAAATAGTTAAAAGTTTCATTAACCTCTCATTTCAAACCTAGGTATCATAACTCTATTGTGAAAGCAGTAATTATACAAACTAAAATTGATGGCACATGTTCTATTTCTATTCTCAAAAAACCATTCCCTGGCCAGAATGATGATGGTGGTGCTGTATGATAGGCTATTAGTGATATCAGCAGGAAAAATAAGGTAGTAATGTTGCTTGCAGCTTGGTAATGGAATCATAATGCTGCTACTCTTTTCTTATTCCCCACCCAGTGAATAGATGTTTCTCTCCTTGGTGGAAGGAGTGCATATTACTTTAACCAAGAAAGTAGCTTACTTCCCTCCCCAGCTGAACTCAAGGTCTAAATAGGGAACCATAAATATATTGCCATCATTGAAACAAATGATGCAGATGCCTGTTTTCGCTACTCGGCCCCTTAATATCATATGATACTGGACTTCAAAAGTATAACGGTCTAACCATTTTGCACCGCAACAACTGGTTTTCACAAGATAATAAATCCTACAACAGCTGAAAACAAATCCAAACTCTGGAAAAGGTACGAGTATGAATTGCTTTTATGTATTTGAAAAACTCTAATATCTTGAATGGCAACCCCACCTAAAGACAAGTTCCACCACATCAACAATACTGCAATAGTAAATAAGCTATATATAACTCTAGCATGTGAAAACAAATTATTTTAGGCGCTCATTCAACTGGCATGCTGAAGATAAAAAGCTTTATGGAACAGCGGGAATATAAACAGGTACTACAATTGCAATTAAATGAAAGCATCAATATCAAGTCAAATCTCCAAATAAACAGCAATAATGACTTGAAATCTATATTTAACTCTAGTTTACGAAAACAGATAAACCAAGGCACCCACATGTATAGGGTGCTAGATTAGCTAATAAACCATATGTGAAATTGATAGTAAAGGTTCATGAGTTTGAATAATTGCACTATGTTATAGTTGTAGGTATATTGCATCTCTCTGCACTAGTCAAATAAAGTATATTGCATCTCCAAAGGTCTAATCAGTTATTTTCCTTTCAAAGGACCTTAAGAGTATTGCTTTAGAAAAATCTGAATTCCTTAGGAGGAATTTTTAGACCCTTAGTTTGGGAAGATAAGGGGAAAGACCTAAAGAATTTTGAAAAAGATGTCTGGCTCACCACAATTACAGGAAAGTAAAAATAAGGAGAAGAAAAATGATATCCATTTAATCAACATTTATGGCTCCATCGTGCAGACCCATAAACAATAAGAACGTAAGCTCAACTAAGAAAAATAAATAACCAACTAATCCAATAGGCATACACACATAAAAAGCTAAGTGATTATCGAGATTGAATGAAAATGTAAAAAAAGAACAAGCAGAAATTTTTTTCCCTCCGTAGCAACATTGAACTGATCACTACTAACTAAAGTGGAATCCTATAGATTTCTTTCAATAATCAAGATGTGGAAGCCACACAAATGAGTATTATGCTAATAGTCATATGATGAGACCGCAAAGTAAAGTACTTCCAATGAGTGCTGCAATGCATGAACATAAAATTTCACTTTAAATGCGCGCAAAAGCATGAATTCATGTACACACAACTGAACTGGAAGAGAGAGAGAGAAAGAGAGAGAGAGAGAAGGAGGAAGTTCTACCATGGAAGCCAAAGCTTGCAGTCCTGCTGAATGCAAATGTAGAACTTTTTCCCCATCACCCATATCTTGTGCCACTTGACAGAGCTTAGGAATGAGGCCTTCTAAGTTGAACATGTGTGTGCTATCTGTCTACTTTGGATTCAACAAGTTAGCATCAATTTTAATAATGAAAAAATTAGTACCATGTATATAGTAAAGGATATCATCCAATATCTGATTTAATGCTTACATTACCAGCAGATGAATTATTATAAACTTGCTGCACAAACACAAATAATATCAAGAGGTCTCTCTCAAGCCTAGTGGCAGAGCAAGGAATTTTCTTAAATGAGGGCAAAAAATAATTTATTTTATCAGTAAAATATTCGCTTGTATAAAGATAACATGTGAAAATTTCAACACAGTTTAACTATGTGATAGGAAGAAAACATCTCATTTAGCCCTAAGGTTTAATCCATGCTGAACAAGATGGGGAAAAAAGCTCACTTGTCAGCTAGGTTATACATTATTTACAGTAAATTCATTAAAATCAAATGAAGAAATAAGCAAAAAAGATTCATAGTATTTTGTATATTTCCTTTAGTTATATACTAGTGCAATGACTAACAAATTACTTATCAATGAAATATTTAAAAAAGAAGACAAACAAAATTATTCACTCATGCTTGTCAGTTGTCATAAGACAATTAAGTGCTTATTAAGTGTAGTAAATGAACTTGTAAGGTGATTCCTTTTAATATACAAACAATCAAAGAACTGTTAGTCTAAGTGTAATATACTAGATCAAACTATCAGTGAAGTCATTTAAGCTGATTTGGAGAGAAACAATTCAAAGGGGGGACCAAATAAATTTAGTGGGGCACAAGGAAACAAAAAGATATTACATTTAAAAATTCGGTTTTACAAGTAAATGGCCCCACTAGAATTCACTTAGCTCTGCCCTTACTCAAGCCACCAGTTCTTCAGAAAGTTCACCACTCTCATTTCTTTTGTTGCCATCGTGGAGAAAATTAGATAATTTCAAATCCTTCCGACAACCAAAAAGAAAGATTTTTGCAGGTTTTAGGGGGGTGCAAGAAGGGATTTTCAAAGCCTATACAAAAGATTCACCCATTACAAACCTGACAGTTTATAAATTCAACAAGAGTGTTGCAAGCCAGAATCCGCATTTCATCCTGCCCAGTTTGTTCCAAAAGTATCCGAAGTATCCCCAGTAAACTACTGGCAAATAGTGGCCTGCAGACCATTGAGAGTCACCAGAAAATATCATCACAAACAAGAACAGGATTGAGTCAAAAAAAAAAAAAAAAAGAAGCCCCATTGTACCATTCCAAGTTAATTTGTGTCAGGATGTATTCTCTTGAAAAAAAACAAGGTCACAAGATCATTTAATTTTATTTATTTATACTTTTGTTTTTATTTATTTTAACTGTAAATGTCAATGGAATTCCTTTTCACTACTGAAAGTTACATTCCTGCAGTTGTTTATAGTAGACAGTATCATCAACTTGTCTTTCTGCATTTTCAAAGGGGGGAGGGTTACACTCAAAATGCATTATTTATAAAACAAGAAACTTGCACATCGATATCTATACATGCCATATAACAATGACAATAAAAGGTGATCCCAACAAATCTCAAATTACTGTTTTTCTCTGTTGATATAATTGTGAAATGCTTAACTTACATCTGTTCCTTACACGATGACAGAAATTTCCTATAAATGCACAAAACAACTTTCACAAATCCAAAGTTTTCATGCCGCAACTCCTTGTAAAATCTTTGCTCCAGCGTATCTGTAATCTGTGCAGAAAATTGGAAAATATAAAGCAAGCAGGCAATTGATACCAATATCATTCAAATGTCTATTACAGTTTCTCATTCAATGTTTGCAATTCTTTGTCACAACATTACAATGCATCAATATTGCAATCAGGATCAGGAAACTAAGCAAATGGGATGAGAATTGTTCGCAGCAAATTCACATTGCTGCAGAACAGAGTGAAAGCATGCCCACCTACAAGATTATAACCATTACTCTGAAAGACACAGAAAGAGAGAGAAAGCATGATAAAAAGGGGAAAGGAAAAATTGCATGCTAACTTCAAACTTTTGTTTTTCCTTTAAACCCATCAAATAAAATAACAAACAATAAAAAAATATTAAATCTGTGCAAGCCTGAAAAGTATTAGCCCCTAAATATACAGAAAAACAAACCTTGGGAATTCGTAATGGGTTCTTTGAAGCATATTCACAAAGCTTCCCAATTTTCCTATCATTTGGTTCAGCCTCCTGCAAAATAATGACAGAGAGCAAACATATATAATCCTCTATTTTCATCTGAATACATTTCTTTCTGCCCTTTTTGGGGGGTGGTTGCAGAGTGGAATGGTAAGAATCAGAAGCCCTAAAGAACCTTGAAGGAGGGACAATCAAGAATTATTCTCATAGCAAGATAATAAAGTATTTTATTAAACATATTTACTCTGATACTTCCACTCAATTTCACTTCTACTTTGTTGAAGTTCATCGATAAGGGTAACATTTGCAGATGCAACTATATAAGTAGCATCACTAAAGGCAGCCAATGTTAGGGGGGAAAAACAATTTATTACCCTGCGTTTAGATAACATGGACGGAGTATAAAGTCATATGCTTTGACTCATCAATTGAGTCATAAATGTATCCCATAAAACCGAAAGATAAGCACATGTAAAAGATCCACGAGATCAACACTAAGTAACCACTTCAATCTTGACAACATAACAGGGAAAGGACCACCTCCACAAGCAAATAATCTCAAAAAATCAAAAATCAATAGAAGTACTTAATAAGACGAAATTCGATGTTAAGCAACATGAAACAGAATATTAAGTCATCACCTGATTACGAGGAAAGATATCAGCAAGAAACTTCTTGTAACGCTTAACAGGCTGTCTTGACCTTGCTCGCAATGAAGGACAGAAGAAACAGAGGTTGCCACAGACGGGGAGAACCCGTCTTGACATAACCCCCATTTTCTAAGGAAAATCCAAAGCTTCTCCTCTGCAAAATTCAATCCAATCCAAAAGGAAAAACATCCAATTAACAACAATTCACATCTCACAGTTTGCTATAATTTTTAGTGAATAATTTGCAATAAGCTCATTGACCCGAATGGTAAGAACAGCTCAAATTCACAAAACTGGTCTACTTATGCTATTAACAATGAAATAAGTAGCTAGATTTCCATGAACCAGTTGTGATTTTTGGCTCTTTAAACCAATGAAATGCCAAAACCCAGAAAGAATCAGCAGAGTTCTGATGGTGAAAGAGCTATAAAAACTAAAAAATCAGATTGAACGAATAGAATTTGAAGCAAAGTATGAAAATTAAAATAATACCCACCAATCAAAAATAAGAGAAATTACAGTTTCAACACAATCTAGCAGATGTGATCACGATCTGGAATAGCCTGAAACCGATAAATGAACACCAAATTTTGTTAAGCAAAAACAAATTTGAAAAAAAAAATTGTGGATATATTAAATTTAATAAAAAAAAAGAAATTACTTAAGAAAAAATAGACAAATTGGGAGGTCTTGTCGTCTCCCCCAGGGCGTCCTTTTGTTTCTCTTTCAAATATTAATAATAATATTTTTCAGTTAAATTTGAAAATTTTTTCTGTAAAAATAAAAAGTGAATTTGTCAAAAAAAAAAATAGCTTTAATCATTATATTAATAAATTATAGACATTAATAATCTTAATTAGACTTTTTTTAATAAAAATACTTTTTTAATTTTTTAAAAAAAAGTAAAAAAAATATAAAAAAAATATTTTCTCTTTCATGAGCTCTCTCTTTGTTTCCGCTCATTGTGTTTCTTTCTTTCTCTTTTATTTTTTGATCTACTCTTTATCTTTATCTTATTCGATCACTTCTTTCTATTTCTTTTTGTCGATTTTATCTCTATCTTTGGCAGTGTCAATGTTTTCTATTTTCTACGAGTCTATTTATTGGCGACCGATTTACGTTGTCTCACCCAAGTAAAAAGATAAATCGAATTAGTTTTTGTTTTCCTTTAAAAAAATATGTCGATCTAACATTCAGAGATTGGGTGTCGAAAAAAGACTTTGGCTTATACTTAAACAGTAATATAATAATTTTTTTTATTTTTTTAAAATAAATGTATGACAGATCTTTGTCTTCATCATTCCTCCATTCCTCCTATATTTCCGCTATTTGTATATATGAGTTATTTTGGTGAGGATATGAATTTGATATGAGTTGGTATCAGTTTGATGTTAGATAATTGAAATGAGTATATATTTAGTATAATATGAGTATATTTTCATCGATAAGAGTTTGATATGAGGTAGTGTTATTGATATGAGCTTATACTAGTTATATAAGAGTTTGAAAAAGAGTCAGTATTATCAATAACATTATGATATGAGTTAGTTTTATTGATATGAGATTGAAATGAGAATATTTTTATTGATATTAGTTTATTTGGGTTAGTATGAGTTTTGATATGAGTTGTTAAGACTTAGTATAATTGGTATGATGTAGAAATGAGTTTGACATGAGTTGGTATGAGTTTGATATGGGTTAGTATGAGTTGATATGTGTTTAAAATTAGTTGGTATGCGTTTATATTATTGATATGAGTTGGTATGAGTTAGTATGAGTTTTGATAGGAGTTGTTATGAGTTAGTATAATTGGTATGAGGCTTATATAAGTTTGGTATGAGTTGGTATGAGGTTGATATGTATTAGTATGAGTTGATATGAGCTTGAAATTAGTTGGTATGAGTTGTTATGAGTTAGTATGAGTTGGTATTATTTTGGTATGAGTTTGTATAAATGATTTGAGTTTGATATGAGTTTGTATTATTGTTATGAGTTTGAAATATTATTGATATGAGTTAGTATAATTGGTATGAGTTTAATATGAGTTTGGTGTGAGTTGGTATGAGTTGGTATGAGTTTGTCTTGAGTTGATATGAGTTGGTATGAGTTGTTATGAGTTGATATGAGTTAGTATGAGTTGATATGAGTTTTTCTTGAGTTGATATGAGTTGGTATGAGTTGTTATGAGTTGATATGAGTTGGTATGAGTCTGATATGAGTTTATATTATTGATATGAGTTTTGATATGAGTTCTTATGCGTTAGTTTAATTAGTATGAGTTTGATATGAGCTAGTTTAATTGGTATGAGGTTGATATGAGTTGATATTAGTTTGATATGAGTTGGTATGAATTTGTCTTGAGTTGGCATGAGTTGATATGAGCTGATATGAGTTTGTCTTTAGTTGATATGAGTTTATATGACTTGGTATGAGTTGATATAAATTTGAAATTAGTTGGTATGAGTTTATATGAGTTGTTAATGAGTTAATATGAGTTGGTGTGAGATGGTATGAGTTGCTATCAGTTAGTATGAGTTGGTATGAGTCTAATATGAGTTTGTATTATTGATATAAGTTTTGATATGAGTTGTTATGAGTTAGTTTAATTGGTATGAGTTTGATATGAGTTTGGTATGAATTGGTATGAGTTAGTAAGTGTTGATTTGAGTTAGAAATTAGTTGGTATGAGCTTGGTATAAGTTGGTATGAGTTAGAATCAGTTTAATATGGGTTACTATTAGCTGTTATGAGTTGGTATGAGTCCGATATGAGTTTGTATTATTGATATGAGTTGTTATGAGTTAGTTTAATTGGTATGAGTTTGATATGAGTTTGTATTATTGATTTAAGTTTGATATGAGTTTTGTATTGCTCTTATGAGTTTCAAATATTATTGATATGAGTTAGTATAATTAGTATGAATTCGGTACGAGTTGGTACGGGTTTAATATGAGTTGGTATGACTTTGGTATGAGTATATAATTAGTTGGTATGAGTTAATATGAGTTAGTTTGAGTTTTTATTATTAATATGAGTTTGTATGAGTTTGGTATGAGTATAAATATTGGTTGGTTGGGTTAGTATGAGTTTTGATATGAGTTATTATGATTTAGTATAAATGGTATGAAGTTGTAGAGGATATTTTAATTGAAATACATGTGATATTAGTTATTGTCATTGATATGAGTTGGTACTAGTTACATATGAGTTTGATATGTGTTAGAATTATTGATATTTTTATTATGGTTGATATAAATTTGATATTGATGGTTCTGACTATAGGGTATTGATGGATAGCATGAAGAATCCAATTTATGGACGAAATAATTATTCTCATATATTATGGTAGAACATTTGATGTCAGTATTGGGAAATATATTGGCGGTGGTGCTGAATATATTTTTCTGAATAAAATGAGTGACTTCAACGAACTTAAGAACTCATTATCAGAGGCGCTTCATATTGGCAGTCCCTCAAATATGGAATTCAAATTTGTTATTGGTAATGACCCACATCCACTTTATGATGTAGTAGATGATAGGTCACTTAGGATATTCATGGACATTGCAATGGAGGATAGACTTAAGCATCCATTGATTGTTAGTGTTGAAGAAGGAGCCTATAAATTCGAACATGACAGTAATAATCCTATCAGTGAAAAAAAAATGTCCAAGTAGAGGCTCTAGGTTTTTGTTCAGAACTAGAAGATGCAGATGCAAGGGTTCCACCAATTACTGAATCTATCCATGCAGCACCAGAATATTTTAAAACTGAACCTAGGCCAGAGTTTCAGCATACTGGGGTAGCTCACAATGATGAGTTGCATTTTAATTGCAATAATGAGGCAGAAAATGCGACTACTGACAATGAAGAAACGGTGACAAACTTGTTAGCATGCAGGAGCAATCCAGAATTGTTAGGCTAAAGTTATATATATGAAACAATTGAGGAGGGAAAAATATTTAAGTCAAGGAATGATATTAAGACAATTATGTCCCTCATTGCAATTAGGGAGAAATTCCAGTTTAAGGTATTCAAGTCCAATACTACTTTCTTTGTCATGCAGTGTATTGATAAAAGTTGTATGTGAATATTAAGAGCGAGAAGTCTTGGAGACTCGAAGGGTTATTGGATGGTGACAAAATATATCACTCAACATACATGTCCGACCGATTTTGGTCAGAGTAGACACAGACTAGCAACTAGTTGGGTTGTTGCAGAGTGTGTTAAGAAGTGATACATAAATCCTGGGAGGGTTTTCAAACCCAAGGATATTATCGAAGACATGCATAATAAATTTGGGATTGAGATTAGTTATTTTGTTGCATGGAGCGGACGAGAGTATGCGTATGAGAATATCAGACTTGGGAAGCCAGAACAATCTTTCTCAATTCTACCTGCCTATTTGTATATGTTAGGAGAAACTAATCCGGGTACGGTTATGCATCTATAATGCACAGATGATGATCAATTTGATTATCTTTTCTTTGCTTTTGATGCTGCTATAAAAGGTTTCCAAAATTGCAGACTTGTAATTAGTATTGATGGTACTCATTTGAAAGAAAAGTATCGAGGTGTGCTTTTCACTACCGTTTGTCACGACGCAAACCAACAGATATTTTCTTTGGCATGCAGGATTGGTGATTCTAAAAATTATGCCTCATAGATGTGGTTTCTTACGAGGTTGAAGGAAGCTTTCGACGAAAGACCAGATAATGTTATTATATCTAATAGAAACCTAAGCATTTAGAAGGTTGTAGCAGAGGTTTTTTCAAATGCATTCCATGGAATTTGCATGTATCACTTGTCAAATAACTTAAAGTGTAAATTTAAATATATAACCAAGGACCTTGAGAAGCACTACTAAAAAATAGCTAAAGTCTACACAATAAATGATTTTACTAAACTATTTGGTGGATTTTACATTAGTATTCTCGGTGCTAAAGAATATTTAAAATGTGTTGGGCTGGATAGGTAGACGCGGTCTCATATGCATAGAAGGAGATATAACATCATGACGACTAACATCTTCGAATCAGTCAATGTAGTGCTTGTAAAGGCGAAAGAGCTTCCTATAACTAATTTTTTCGATGAAGTTAGAAAGATGTGTCAAAGATGGTTTTATGAACGTTGAAACAAGGCAGAGCAGTCCACGGATAAAATGTCAATAGATGTAGAAAAAAAAATTGAGGAATAGAATGATGAAAGCATAAAAAATGAATATAAGTTCTTTATTTTTTGAAGTGTCATGGTTTTTAATTTTGATACATCAACTGTCATTATTTATGATATTGTCATGTCAAGTCATTATTTTTATATCGCAGATGGAGCCTGCTAGCAACAATAAATACGATGCTAGGGATATTGATAAAAATTATATTGTTGACATGGATAAGAGAACTTGTTGTTGCAGAAAGTTTCGGTTAGATCAAATCTCATGTGTTCATGCTCTTGTGGTTATTAGAAATAACAGTTATGACACTTATGAGTTGTGTTCTCCATATTACTTGCGTGAGTATTGGTTTCAAACATACAAAGAAGTCATAAACCCAATTCCTCATATCAGTGATTGGTCTATCCCAGATCGCATTCGCACTGTCACTCTTTTACCTCCAGATGTGCACACCTCAACTGGGAGGCGGACAAAATGCAGGATTCCTTCACTAGGTGAGGATAAAACTTATCCAAGGTGCAGCCACTATTGCGAGCGTGGTCACAATAGATCTACTTGCTAAAATCCCATTCGTTTGCACAGTGGCTCGGGAGCATCGACGAATAACAAATAGAAACAATATTCATCTTCACATCCGAGAATTATTTGTTCAATGAATTTGTTATTTATAATGTTGATTTGATGCAAAATGATCCAGTCTTCATAATAAGTTGATAATTTCTTACAGATTGAGATTGTTGGCACGGACAAATTTCTAAGGCCAATTTTATTATGTTATTGATATGAGATTATTTTTAATGATATATGTTAGTATGACTTTGGTATGTGTATTTTTTAAATGAGTTAGTATCTATTTGGTATGAGTATTTTTTATTGGTATGAGTTAGTATGAGTTTGATATAAGTGTATTTTTATTGATATGAGTTAGTATGAGTTCGGTAATAGTGTAAAATTATTGATGTGAGTTATTATGAGTTTGGTATGAGTTAGTATGAGTTTGGTATGAGTTTGATATGAGTATAAAATATTTGATATGAGTTAGTATGAGTTTGGCATGAATATATTTTTATTGGTATGAGTTAGTATGAGTTTGGTATGAGTATAAAATATTAGGTATGAGTTAGTATGAGTTTGGTATGAGTATAAAATGTTTGGTACGGGCTAGTATGAATTTGGTATGAGTGTATTTTTATTGGTATGAGTTAGTATGAGTTCGGTATGACTATAAAATTATTGGTATGAGTTAGTATGAGTTTGTTATGAGTTAGTATGAGTTTGATATGAGTGTAAAATTATTGGTATGAGTTAGTATGAGTTTGGTATGACTATAAAATTATTGTTTTAAGTTAGTATGAGTTTGTTATGAGTTAGTATGAGTTTGGTATGAGTATAAAATATTTGATATGAGTTAGTATGAGTTTGATATGAGTGTATTTTTATTGGTATGAGTTAGTATGAGTTTGGTATGACTATAAAATTATTGGTATGAGTTAGTATGAGTTTGGTATGAGTGTATTTTTATTTATATGAGTTAGTATGAGTTTGGAGCAACCTGTGTCAACAATCTTTTGAACATCCTGGATAAACAGACTTCTACAACTCAGGCCAAACTAATTTATCTGACAGACACCTGCATTAACTCAGATCAACATCCTGTATCTGACACAAATAATAAAATCTTATGTAAATTAATAATTGTTTATAGCTTATTGCGAACACAATAATTGAGAATAAAGTTTTTCATATATACCACTTGAGTTATTCACAATATTATGTAAAAAAAATATCAAAATCTTATTCGCTATAATAAGCATTATTATTCTTGTTTATAGCATGCACCAATAAATGAACTGCCGTATTATATCTAAGTATTTCCATATTTTTCTGATTGCAGTCCCATATGTTAAGGCCGACTGTCATTAAAAATTCGACGAATTTGGTAACAAACATTCCGCAATCTTTACTGTTACAATGTATTATCATTAGCAACTGTAAAAAACAAATAACTATCATTACACAATAACTATCATAACAACTCATATCAACTCATATTAACTCAAGACAAACTCATACCAACTCATATCAAACTCATATCAACTCATACCAACTCATATCAATCTCATACTAATTCATATCAGACTCATATCAACTCATACCAACTCATATCAGCTCAAGAAAAACTCGTACCAACTCATATCAACTCATTTCAAACTCATACCAACTCATATCAAACTCATACCGATTAAACTAACTCATAACAACTCATATCAATAATACATACTCATATCAGACTCATACCAACTTATAATAGCTAATAGTAACCCATATCAAACTGATTCCAACTTATACCAACTCATACCAACTCATATCAACTCAAGATAAACTCATACCAAACTCATATCAACTCATACCAACTCATATCAACTCATAACATGATACCAACTCATATCAAGTCAAGACAAACTCATACCAACTCATACCAACTCATATCAACTCAAGACGAACTCATACCAACTCATATCCAACTCATATTAACTCATACCAACTCATATCAACTCATAATAATTCATACCAGCTCATATTAACTCAAGACAAACTCATTCCAACTCATATCAAACTCATATCAACTTATACCAACTCATATCAACTCATACCAACTCATATCAACTCAAGACAAACTTGTGTCAACTCATATCAAACTCATATCAACTAATTTCAACTCATATCAAACTCATATCAACTCATACCAACTCATATCAACTCATATCACACTCATATCAACTCATACCAACTCATATCAAACTCATATCAACTCATATCAAACTCAAACCAATTAAACTAGCTCATATAAAACTCATACCAACTTGTACAAACTCATATCAGACTCATACCAAGTCATAGCAACTAATAGTAACCCATATCGGTATGATTCCAACTCATACTAAGCTCATACCAACTAATTTCTAACTTAACTCAACACTTACTAACTCATATCAAACTCATACCAAGCTCATACCAACTAATTTCTAACTTAAATCAACACTTACTAACTCATATCAAACTCATACCAATTAAACTAACTCATAACAACTCATATCAAAACTTATATCAATAATACAACTCATATTAGACTCATACCAACTTATACTAACTGATAGCAACTCATACCATCTCATACCAACTCATACTAACTTATTATTAACTCATATAAACTCATACCAACTAATTTCAAATTTATATCAACTCATACCAACTCATATCAACTCATACCAGCTCAAGACAAACTCATACCAGCTCATATCAACTCATATCAACTCATACCAACTCATATCAACTCAAGACAAACTCATACCAACTCATATCAAACTTATATCAAACTCATACCAAATAAACTAGCTCATATCAAACTCATACCAACTCATACCAAAATTATACCAATTATACTAAGTCATAACAACTCATATCAATAATATAAACTCATATCTGACTCATACCAACTCATATCAAACCATACCAACTCATATCAACTCATAACAACTCATATCAACTTAAGACAAACTCATATCAACTCATAACAACTCATACCAACTCATATCAAACTCATACCAACTCATACCAACTCATATCAACTTATATCAAACTCATACCAATTAAACTAGCCCATATCAAACTCATACCAACTCATATCAAACTGATTCCAACTCATACCAACTAATTTCTAACTCAAATCAACACTTACTAACTCATACCAAACTCATATCAAACTCATACCAATTAAACTAACTCATATCAAAACTCATATCAATAATACAAACTCATATCAACTCATAATAGCTAATAGTAACCCATATCATACTGATTCCAACTCATACCAACTCATATCAAGCTCATACCAACTAATTTCTAACTCAAATCAACACTTACTAACTCATATCAAAACTTATATCAATAATACAAACTCATATTAGACTCATACCAACTCATACTAACTGATAGCAATTCATACCATCTCATACCAACTCATACCAACTTATTATCAACTCATATAAACTTATAGCAGCTAATTTCAAATTTATATCAACTCATACCAACTCATATCAACTCATACCAACTCAAGACAAACTCATACCAGCTCATATCCTCATATCAACTCATACCAACTCACGACAAACTCATACCAGCTCATATCCTCATATCAACTCATACCAACTCATATCAACTTAAGACAAACTCATACCAACTCATATCAAACTCATATCAACTCATACCAAATAAACTAGCTCATATCAAACTCATACAAACTCATACCAAAATCATACCAATTAAACTAACTCATATCAATAATATAAACTCATATCAGACTCATACCAACTCATAACAATTCATACGAACTCATATGAACTCAAGACAAACTCATACCAATTCATATCAAACTCATATTAACTCATACCAACTCATTACAACTCATACCAACTCATACCAACTCATATCAACTCAAGTCAATCTCATATCAAACTCATATCAACTCATACCAACTCATATCAAACTCATACCAATTAAACTAGCTCACGTCAAACTCATACCAACTAATATTAAACTTATACCAATTAAACTAACTCATAACAACTCATATCAAAACTCATACCAATAATACAAACTCATATCAGACTCATACCAACTCATAATAGCTAATAGTAACCCATATCAAACTGATTCCAACCCATACCATCTCATAACAACTAATTTCTAACTCAAATCAACACTTACTAACTCATACCAACTCATACCAAACTCATATCAAACTCATACCAATTAAACTAACTCATAACAACTCATATAAAAACTCATATCAATAATACAAACTCATATTAGACTCATACCAACTCATACTAACTGATAGCAACTCATACCATCTCATATCAACTCATACCAACTTATTATCAACTCATATAAATTCATATCAACTCTTAGCAAACTCATACAGACTAATTTCAAACTCATATCAACTCATACCAACACATGGCAACTCATATCAACTCAAGATAAACTCATACCAACTCATATCAAACTCATATCAACTCATATCATGCATAGTTTATTCTTCCATCTGAACTGTTTATATCACCACAGCAGTAAAGCGAAAATCAGCAATTAAAATCAAATATTTCACCGAATACCAAACATTCCATAAATAAAGTTTCATTCTCGAAATCAAAATAAGCACAACGAGTTAGAAGAGACAGATCGAGAGAGAAACTGTATAAATACCTTTATATCGCATTGAGGAACAATAAAGAAATAAAGGCTACCGAGATCAAGAAGGCTACTGTAAAGAAATAGCAGCTACTTCGACTTTAAAACGATAAAAATGGAGAGAAACAATGAAGAAATAGCGAAGATATGGCTACTATGGATCGAGGGTTTCTTGCTACGACAGAGAGTTTGGGAAGGAGAAGATGAAATTCAAAAATGGAAGAGAGAGAAAAAAACTATTTCTAAAAATATGATGCGGGCTTTTAAATTTTTAAGGGTATTTTTTATCTAAAATGGTCTAATTAAGAATAGTAGGGTCTAAAATTTATTAATATTTTGTTGAAGGATATTTATCTGATAAATTCTGAAATAAAAATTAAATAAATAAATAAAAACAAAATCCAAATATCATGATAATCTTACAGTGCACATTATCATTGCCTTATCACAGCCCCTGATTTTGAATCACTGAAGTTGTAAGCTTTTTTTTTATTATTATTATTACAATGGGAGTTTGAAGTGAGTTTATTTGGTAAGACAAGATGTATTTGTTAATAGGTCATGTCTCCACCTGTATTTGTGTTGGGAACTTTCTCCTTTTTTTTTTGGAACAATAGTTGAGAACTTGAGAATATTGTCATAAAACTCAGTTCATTAGAATCCTCAATTATGACATAAAACCAAAATGTTCCGAAATTTCAAGGGGTTGGCTTTTTGGTTGGATGATAAAAATGTCCCTCGACTATTTCAATTTTTACCTTTTTGTCGCCTTTTGCTACTCATTTTTTTTCTTTTCTTTTTTTAGGTTAATTGCAATTCTAAATCACATTTTTTATGAAAAATAAAATTTTGAGTTAAAAAAGAAAAAAAATTGATGTAGAAAGTAAAGTTGTCTCCCATATTGCCAAACTTTTTAAAATTAAATATTTATTAATATTTTAATATTTATAAATATTCCCGTCATCTTAAATTAATAGATATATTTTTCCTTTTTATTTATCCTAAAATTATGATTACCTTACTATTTTATCAAGTTAAGCAATATGTTAATATCTATTATACACATATTTATATTTATTAAAATATTTAATAAATATGTTTCATGCTAATAGAGGGTAGGTAATTTTTGGTTAACCAATCGTACTGTATCTTATTCGGTTCGATTGAAGAATTTAGATTAATTCAATTTTTAGTTTAGTTAATGGATAACCGATTCGATTCGGTCGGTTAATCATTAACCAAAAATTTTAAAAAATTAATTTTTATTTAGTTATTTATTAATTGTTTATTGAATTCTTTAATTATATAAATTTTTTATTATAAACATATTTTTATTGCAAAATAAAATTACTTATTTAGTTTTTTTAATAAATTTTGTTCAGTTATTTAATTATATTAATTTTTTATATTAAATATATAAAATAAAAAAAATAATCCATTTGATTAATTAAATAAACCGACCAAAATTGAAAATCGATTGGTTCAATTAAAATAAATCGAATTTAGAAAAATCGATTAAAAATCAATTTCAAATGCCCACTTTACATGCTAAAATAAGAGTATAATAGAAAAATATATGTAAAAATTTATATTTTAAATAAAATAACTAATTTTTTAGACACAATGTGCCCCTTAAGTATATACAAAGGGGCACAATGACCCCTAAATTATTTTTTACTTAATTATACACAAAATTTATTAAAATGAAACATTTAGATACCTGGTTGGATAGCAAAACTTGAAGAATAAGTACACTTTACTTATTTATTTTCAGCCAAATACGTATATAGTCTTTTAAACTTTACTCGTTTAGTCGCTTTACCCTTCTCTTGAACTTTTATTTTAATCACATAATTCCCTGAACTCACATTTAGCTTTTAAATATTAATTTGTTGAGTCAGCAAATGCGTGGAATACATACAAGAATGGGCGAGTGAGGTCATCTACATGCTGCCTCCTCCTCCTCCTCCTCCTTCTTATAAACAAAACCCTAGATTTCCAAATCTAACCGGTAGCTAATGGGTATTTTTGCAATATTTCCTCCTCCTCCTTTTTCTTATTTATTTATTTATTTATTTATTATTACTACTACTATTACTATTATTATTATAAATGAAACCCTAGATTTCCAAATCCTCAAAATTTCCTCTTGCTTATTCTTCTTTGAAAAATCATTCTTGTCTTTGACTGATATTCTTCTTCTTCTTCTTTACTGTATTCATTTGACATGGATATGATCTTATCAGATCTTGTTATTCCAAGATGCCATTATGACGAATCAAATATATTTGGGGCTTCTTGGATCAATTTGAACCCAAGAAGAAGGTTGATGCGAAACACAAGTACCGACTTGAGACTCAACGCTTTTGCACTTCCAAGTAACTCCTTGGAAAGCTAAATTGGATCCTTTCTCCAAGATCTCAACCCAAACCTAATAATATAAGAGAGAATCTTGGTATTATCGATACTCAAGTAATTAACTCTCTGTGTGGAATTTGATTCAAATAAGAATTATGGAACAAGAGATATTGGGAATCTCTCAAGAATAAAAGTACTAAAATTTTATTGATCAAAATTAACTTGTGTCTTACAATGCAAAAGATGTATTTAAATAGGTTATAAGGAAACCCCATGCTAGAAGGAAATTAGGTTGTTTAGGAAACAAGATCAATATTTCCTTATACTATTAGGAGTACTAAGTAAATTTAGGTAAATCTTTGGGCCCCATACACATATAGGCTATTAATACAACTGATATCTTGCCCAAATAAAATTTTCCTAGTAAAATATTGTAAATAATAAGTAAAAACATAACAAATAGCTAAAATGCAAAAATTGGTCTGCAAATCATCGCAAAGTTTATGGTGATACTTGCAACGCGATGCTGGTCACAAAAAAAGGGTAGTGCCGGTTATAATCGGGGGCGACCGCTAGATCTTCTGAATAATACAAAGATAAACTAGGCCTTAATTTGACTGTAAGAGCCCAAACTTATAGTTGGAGTCTTCTGATGCGTGCCGTTAGTGCTATATGCAATTACCGCAAGTGCACGGGTCGCTCAAGTAATATAGTAGTGAGTGAATATCGTTCCTCTGGGGACAAGGCCAAGTACTAGTGCAAATCTTAATCGTTGTTTAGCGAATTAATAGTTGTGTGATGTGTTGTAACTAAAATCAACTAATTAATAAATGAAAGGAAATTAAATGCTGTGCACAAAAGATTTATAATGATAGAACTATCCAGATATTGAATCCCCCTAGCCTCAATGATATTTATAAACAATCCATTCAGCTAAATCGTTTAATCAAATTGAATTGGCATTCCTCTAACTTAGATTAAAGCCTCTCTCGAGTGGATTAATTCCTAATCACTAAGTAGAGTGCCGGAATCTCTTCTCAAAACACAATTAAATAGATCATGCATTAAGGACAAGGAACTATAAACCAAAGGATCTTGTAGGTCTATCTCTAGTACCCCAATCAATCCTCAATCCTTATGAGTATTCAATTAACATCAAGCTTTCTCAAGTCAATAATATGAAAATAATAACCAATCAACAAGCATGCTATTATCAATTGGAAATAACAACAAGTATCATAAGAATAAAACAACTCAATTAATTGATTCAACTGAATACAATTGTTCAATTCATACAAATTGGCTAGGGTTCATCAACATCTAGATAGAGAAGGATTTAGTTCATATTCAAAGCTAGAAAAACAGAGCAAGATAAATGAGTAAGAGAAACCAAACAATTCATGGCAGTGAATCTGTATTTCTTCACTTGAGCTCTTGATTCTTGGTTTAGGGCTTGTATATGATGTGGATCTTTCTTCAAACTCAGCTCAAGACCCTTCTCCTTGCTCCAGCAGATAGCTCCTCCTCCTCTTCTTTCTTCTCTGTTTCCAGAAATGCTCCAGCAAAAACTGTTGTTCTTCTCCCCTTCTTCTCTTTTTATTTTCCTCCAAATCACCAGCCCATATCTCCAGCTCACTAAACCCATCCATTGTCTACCACTTTTCCTTGGTTCATCACCCTTTTCCCTGATTTAGGCAAGCTCTTCTTTTCTTGTTCTTCCTTTTTGACAAAGGCCACCTGTTGTCCCCCACTTATTCCCCAATCAGTGCAAAGAATCTCACTTTTCGACAGGTGACACGACCACTGACACACCCGTGGTCCTGGGCGTGTTATAGGCACTGTGATCTTGAACAAAGGGCACGCCCACTGACACGCCCGTGGTCCTGGGCGTGTCACAGCTACTGTAAGTCTGAATAAAAGGCACGTTCCTTGGCACGCCTGTGGTACCGGGCGTGTGACAGCTACTGTGAGTCTGGATGAATTACACGCTCATTGACACGCCCGTGGTCCTGGGCGTGTCGCAGCTACTGTGACTTTGGGTAAATGGCACGATCATTAGCACGCCCATGCAACTGGACGTGTCATAGCCACTGAATGCAGTAACAAGGGCATGTCTAACGACACGCCCGTGTTCGTGGGCGTGTCCATTGACAGATTTTGCTCTTTTCTTCTACTTTCATCCGTAATTGCTCCGAAATGATCAAAAGCCTCAAATTATCGAGAATTCCTGAAATTATCCTTAAATTGCACTTTGAACAAACAAATTAAACTCAATTTGATAATAATCATATTAAGAAATGGGAATAAAATATCATTAATTATGTACTTATCAAATTCCCCTACAAAAATTAAAAACACACAGGAATAAAGCAAATAAAGCGAATTTCATGGTAAACACAAGCAAATACAAGGGATAAATATGAAAAACGAAAGAAAAATGAAATAAAACAGACAAAAATTGAAAAAATTGAGATCTCGTACCTGAAATCGCAAATCCGAGTGAAAATGAGTGGTTGAAATGGAAAAACGAGAAATCACACGCAACGAATGCAAGCCGGGAGTAAAAATTGTTTGAAAACCGAATGGGTGTGTGAATGAGCCGGTGAAAATGCAGAGAATTTGAGAGAAAACGAGAGAGAATGAGAGAAAAATTTGATTTTTTCGGAAAAATAGTCGTGGGGGCTATATATAAAAAACATCAACACGCCCAGCGACACGCCCGTGTTGATGGGCGTGCCCCACGATTTAAAAGCCAGTTTCCGTGACATGCTCTTGGACACGGGCGTGTCCCTGGGCGTGTCACAGGTACTGGATGAAATTTCAATTTACACACCCATAAACACGGGCGTGCTCATGGGCGTGTCATACATACTGTGACACATATGCAATCAACACGCCCACTAATCTGGGCGTGTTCCTGGGGCGTGCCCATTTCAAATTTTGAATTTTGAAATTTTTTTTATAGAGACACATTCATGAACACGGTAGTGTCCATGGGCGTCCATGGGCGTGTGATAGCTTCTGTTTGAAAAATAAAACGACACGCTCATAGACACGGGCGTGTCCATGGGCGTGTAGTAGCTACTGTCTGAAAAGATAATTACACGCCCACTGACACGGGCGTGTACATGGACGTGTAATAGCTACTGCCTGAAAAACATAATGACACGCCCATAGACACGGGCGTGTCCATGCGTGTGCTTAATTTATTCTTCCAAAATCAAATTCTCTCTGCAATCTTCAGATTAGGCAAACAACAACCACCCATTCAATAAAAGAAAGTTAAAAAAAATGACAAAACAAACCAAAAACATAAAGACGGTGGGTTGCCTCCCACCCAGCACTTCTTTAACGTCGTATTAGTTGGACGGTTGGACGAATGTCCCTAATCTTGGAGGTGCAAAACCTCCTTGAAGGCCTGTATTTCCCCTCCAAAATAAGATTTGAGCCTGTGCCCATTGACTTTGAAACCTCCTTTTTCCGGGTGGCTTATTTCAACCACTCCGTAAGGGAAAACTTCCTTGACAGTAAAAGGACCGGACCATCGAGATTTCAACTTACCTGGAAAGAGTCGGAGCCTTGAATTATACAGCAATACCTGATCTCCTACTTGAAACTCTTTCTGTTTCTTTATGTGAGCATCATGCCATCTCTTGGTACGTTCCTTGTACATCCTTGCATTGTCATAAGCTTGCAACCTCCACTCGTCTAGTTCATTCACCTGTAATTTTTGCCTTTAACCTGCACAAGCTAGATCAAGGTTAATCTGTTTTATTGCCCAATATGCATGATGTTTTATCTCAACAGGTAAATTGCAAGCTTTTCCATATACCAATCTAAATGGTGTAGTGCCTAAGGGAGTTTTAAAAGCAGTTCTAAAAGCCCATAGGGCATTGTCCAATTGCTTGGACCAATCCTTTCGGGATCGCTCAACAGATTTTTCCAGAATTCGTTTGATTTCCCTATTTGTGTTCTTGACTTAGCCACTGGTTTGGGGGTGATAGGGAGTAGCAAACCTGTGTGTAACTCCTAATCTTTTTAAAACCTTTTCAAGCTGAGCGTTACAGAAGTGAGTACCCCTATCATTGATAATTGCTTTTGGAGTGCCAAATCGAGAAAACAATTTCTTCAAAAATTGCACTACAACCCTAGCATCATTGGTTACCAAAGCTTGGGCTTCAGGCCATTTAGACACATAATCAATAGCTACCAAAATATATTTGTTGCCAAAAGAGTTGGGAAATGGTCCCATAAAGTCAATTCCCCAAACATCAAAAATTTCACAAACTAGGATCCCATTTTGGGGCATCTCATCACGAGATGAAATGTTTCCAGCCCTTTGGCATCGATCACAGCGAACTACAAATTCGTAGCTATCTTTAAACAAAGTGGGCCAATAGAATCCTAATTCTAGCACCTTTTGAGCAGTTATATTGGCCCCCATATGACCACCAGCTGGTCCGGCATGGCATTGACTAAGGATGTTCATTGTTTCGGGCCATGCCACACATCTTCGGATCATGTGATCCTTACACAACTTAAACAAAAAGGGATCCTCCCAAAAATAATACTTTAGATCAGAAAAGAATTTCTTCCTTGCTTGATAATTTAAGTCCTTAGGGAGTTCCCTAACAGCTAAATAATTTGCAAAGTCTGCAAACCATGGTGTTTCAAAATTTAAATCACTTACCTCACTTACCATGGCGTATAGCTGTTCATCGGGGAAATGATCATCAATGTCCTCTTCTTCAAGTCTCTCTAGGGTTGGATTCTCCAGGCGAGAGAGATGATCTGCTGCAAGATTTTCGGCTCCCTTCTTATCTTGAATTGTTAAGTCGAATTCCTGCAACAACAAAACCCATCTGATTAGTCTAGGCTTAGCATCAACTTTTGCGAATAAATATCTTAAAGCCGAATGGTCTGTATAGACAATCACTCTTGACAAGATTAGATATGATCTAAACTTGTCAAAGGCAAAAACCACAGCTAGCAGCTCCTTCTCTGTAGTTGTGTAATTGGCTTGAGCTGCGTTCAAGGTCTTGCTCGCATAGTAGATTGGCTGGAAGTATTTCTCTTTGCGTTGACCCAAGACTGCTCCAACTGCAAAGTCACTTGCATCACACATCAGTTCAAATGGTAGATTCCAGTTAGGAGCTACCATGATTGGAGCATGGGTCAATTTCTCCTTCAGGGTCGTGAATGCCCTCAGACATTCCTCATCAAAAACAAAATTGACATCCTTCTCAAGGAGTCTTGTCAATGGACGGGCTATCTTAGAGAAATCTCTAATGAACCTTCGATAAAAACCCGCATGCCCTAGGAAGCTTCTAATGGCTTTCACAGATGTGGGTGGTGGTAGCTTCTCAATTATGTCTATCTTTGCCCAATCCACCTCAATGCCTTTGCTTGAAATCTTGTGTCCCAACACGATTCTTTCTTGAACCATGAAATGACACTTTTCCCAATTCAGCACCAAATTTGTTTCCTCACATCTCATCAAAACCCTTTCAAGGTTTTCCAAACATTTTTCAAATGAGCTGCCATAGATTGAGAAATCATCCATAAACACCTCCATAATGTCTTCTATGAGTTCATCAAAGATTGCTATCATGCACCTTTGGAAAGTTGCAGGTGCATTACACAACCCAAATGGCATTCTTCGATATGCAAATGTCCCATATGGGCAGGTGAAGGTAGTTTTCTCTTGGTCTTCCGGTGCAATAGGAATTTGAAAATAGCCTGAGAGACCATCCAAAAAGCAGTAATACTCATGGCCGGATAACCTCTCCAACATCTGATCAATGAAGGGTAAAGGAAAATGATCCTTTCTAGTTGCATCATTCAATTTTTTGTAGTCAATGCAAACCCTCCAACCTGTAACCATTCTTGTTGGAATCAACTCATTATTTTCATTAGGGATCACAGTCATCCCTCCCTTCTTCGGTACCACTTGAACTGGGCTCACCCAAGAACTAACCGAGATCGGATATATAATCCCTGCATCAAGTAGTTTTATCACTTCAGCCTTCACTACATCTTTCATCTTTGGGTTCAGTCTCCTCTGTGGTTGCACTACTGGCTTGAATTCATCTTCCATCAGTATCTTGTGAGTGCAATAAGATGGACTGATACCCTTGATATCTGTTATCTTCCAAGCTATCACTTGCTTATGTTTCTGCAACAACTGGATGAGTTTTTCTTTCTGCTTTGAAGATAGGTGGGAACTCAGAATTATGGGCAATCTCTTTTTCTCTGCCAAAAACCCATACTCAAGGTGATCCGGAAGAGGCTTCAGTTCCAAGTTTGGTGGATCAATCACCGATGGTTTTGGCTTTTCTTCCTTGGGCATTTCAATGGTCTCATATGCCCTGCATTTGAATGATTTGCTTGCTTCAAGAAAAGCAAGCTGCTCCATTGCTTCTTGACCCTCAATATTTTCCTGCAATAAACACAACTCAAGGGGATCCTTGGAAACAATGTTAGTTAAACAGTTTACGGTCTCATGCTCAACAATATCATTGCATGATTCCGCCTCATCAAGTGAAAGTGAATGTTTCATGGCATCATGTATCCTAAAAATTACTTTCTCCTCACCCACTCTCAAAGTCAATGTGCCGTCATGAACATCAATAAGGGCACGGGCTGTATTTAGAAATGGTCTACCAAGAATAAGCGAAACATCCGCATCCTCATCAATATCAATGACAACAAAATCATTGGGGAAAATGAAATCCCCGACTTTTACCAACACATCTTCTATTATGCCACGAGGGTGGACTACCGATTTATCGGCAAGTTGGATGGTCATGAGTGTTGGTTTAGGTTGACCAATGCCTAGCTCTTTAAACATTTTATAGGGCATAACACTTATGCTAGCCCCCAAATCAGCTAAAGCACTTTTAACCTCTAGATTACCTATAAAACATGGAATGGTAAAACTACCTGGATCTTTTAACTTCTTAGGTAATCTTCTTTGCAAAATTGCTGAGCTTTTTTCAGATAAATGCACTAAAGACACTTCCTCAAGTTTTCTTTTGTTAGAAAGGATATCTTTCAAAAATTTAGCATACTTAGGCATTTGTGACAAAGCTTCAGCAAATGGAATGTTAATATGCAATTGTTTAAAGAGTTCAAGGAACTTACCGAACTGAGCATCAATCTTGTCCTTGTTCAACCTTGCCGGATAGGGTACTCTAGGTCGGTATTCCTTCAAATTGGGGCTGTTCTCTTGTGGCTGCTTCTCTCTTTCACTTTCAAGCGCAGCTTTCTCTCCCAAAGTGATAGGAGGATCATCTTCTTTTTCTTTTGCTTGTACCTCAGCCCTTTTCTTTTCTACATCTCCATTGATCTCTGTTCCACTCCTTAGTGTAATTGCCTTAAGCTGCTCTTTAGGATTTGCCTCAGTGTTGCTAGGTAAACTTCCTTGTGGTCTCTCACTGAGCAGTTTGGCAATTTGTCCCACCTGATTCTCCAAATTGTGAATGGAGGCTTGTTGATTTCTAAGGGTGGTTTCAGTTGATTGAAACCTTGTTTCAGAAGCTGCTATAAATTTCTCCATCATGTCCTCCAAACTACTCTTTCTTGGAGGGGCAGCTTGTTGATGTTGGGGTTGCTGGAATCCAGGGGGAGGTCTTGGATTATTTTGATTGGTCCATGAGAAATTTGGATGATTCCTCCACCCCGGATTGTATGTGTTGCTGTATGGATTATTTTGTTGTTGCCTTGGCATATTCCCAACATAATCTACCTGCTCTTGCTTGGCAAACATGTTCCAACTTTGGCAATCTTGACTTTGGTGTCCACCTCCACACCATTCACAAGACATTACCTGCATAACCTTTCCAGAAGAAGAAGCCAAAGAATCAAATTTCTTATTCAATGCTTCTAATTGGGCTGTCAATGCCATCACCAGATCTAATTGGTGTGATCCCACGGCCTTCAGCTTTCCTTGCTCTCTTGGGGCTTGCCATTGATAATTGGTGGTGGCCATATCTTCAATTAAGTCCCTTGCTTGTTCAGGTGTCTTGTTGTTGATGGAACCACTAGCTGCTGCATTAATGGATTGTTTACTTACATAATTCAACCCATTGTAACATGTTTGAATTTGAAGCCATAGTGGAAGCCCATGATGAGGACACTTTCTCAGCAAATCTTTGAATCTCTCCCAGGCATCATAAAGAGTCTCACCATCTTGTTGTAAAAAGGATGAAATGTCATTCCTCAACTTGGCAGTTTTTTATGGTGGGAAATATTTCTCTAAAAACTTTTCTGCCAATTGGGCCCAGGTGGTGAAAGTTCCTGGAGGAAAGGATTTCAGCCACTTCTTTGGTCTGTCTCTAAGAGAAAATGGGAACAACCTTAGCCTAATTGCATCTTCTGAGACATTGTTTATCTTAATTGTGTCACAAATCTCCAGAAAATTCTCAAGATGTGCATTAGGATCTTCATCAGGGAACCCATCGAATTGACAAGTCTGCTGCACCATTTGAATCACATTCGCCTTTATTTCGAAGTTATTTGCATCAACTGTCGGCCTCCGGATACTCGATTCAGCCCCATTTAAATTGGGTTTAGCAAACTCCTGCATTGTTCTTGGTCCAGCTCCTTCCATCACTTTGAATATTTCTTCTTGTTCAATTTCCAGGTTTGCTCTTGAACTTACGTCTTCCAGATCTGCCTCCTCTTCTTCCTTTTGCTTTCTCCTCAATGTTCTTTCTAGTTCTGGGTCTAACTCCAGTAGTTGGGATGAGCTAGATCTGGTCATAAACAATAAGAAATACCTACAATGATAGTAAACCAGCAAGAACTAAAATTAAAAACAATTAAAAAGAAAACTAAATCAACAATCTTAATTATATTACTAATATTGAAACCGTTGTCCCCGGCAGCAGCGCCAAAAACTTGATGCGTGCCGTTAGTGCTATATGCAATTACCGCAAGTGCACGGGTCGCTCAAGTAATATAGTAGTGAGTGAATATTGTTCCTCTGGGGACAAGGCCAAGTACTAGTGCAAATCTTAATCGTTGTTTAGCGAATTAATAGTTGTGTGATGTGTTGTAACTAAAATCAACTAATTAATAAATGAAAGGAAATTAAATGCTGTGCACAAAAGATTTATAATGATAGAACTATCCAGATATTGAATCCCCCTAGCCTCAATGATATTTATAAACAATCCATTCAGCTAAATCGTTTAATCAAATTGAATTGGCATTCCTCTAACTTAGATTAAAGCCTCTCTCGAGTGGATTAATCCCTAATCACTAAGTAGAGTGCCGGAATCTCTTCTCAAAACACAATTAAATAGATCATGCATTAAGGACAAGGAACTATAAACCAAAGGATCTTGTAGGTCTATCTCTAGTACCCCAATCAATCCTCAATCCTTATGAGTATTCAATTAACATCAAGCTTTCTCAAGTCAATAATATGAAAATAATAACCAATCAACAAGCATGCTATTATCAATTGGAAATAACAACAAGTATCATAAGAATAAAACAACTCAATTAATTGATTCAACTGAATATAATTGTTCAATTCATACAAATTGGCTAGGGTTCATCAACATCTAGATAGAGAAGGATTTAGTTCATATTCAAAGCTAGAAAAACAGAGCAAGATAAATGAGTAAGAGAAACCAAACAATTTATGGCAGTGAATTTGTATTTCTTCACTTGAGCTCTTGATTCTTGGTTTAGGGCTTGTATATGATGTGGATCTTTCTTCAAACTCAGCTCAAGACCCTTCTCCTTGCTCCAGCAGATAGCTCCTCCTCCTCTTCTTTCTTCTCTGTTTCCAAAAATGCTCCAGCAAAAACTGCTGTTCTTCTCCCCTTCTTCTCTTTTTATTTTCCTCCAAATCACCAGCCCATATCTCCAGCTCACTAAACCCATCCATTGTCTACCACTTTCCCTTGGTTCATCACCCTTTTCCCTGATTTAGGCAAGCTCTTCTTTTCTTGTTCTTCCTTTTTGACAAAGGCCACCTGTTGTCCCCCACTTATTCCCCAATCAGTGCAAAGAATCTCACTTTTCGACAGGTGACACGACCACTGACACGCCCGTGGTCCTGGGCGTGTTATAGGCACTGTGATCTTGAACAAAGGGCACGCCCACTGACACGCCCGTGGTCCTGGGCGTGTCACAGCTACTGTAAGTCTGAATAAAAGGCACGTTCCTTGGCACGCCCGTGGTACCGGGGGTGTGACAGCTACTGTGAGTCTGGATGAATTACACGCTCATTGACACGCCCGTGGTCCTGGGCGTGTCACAGCTACTGTGACTTTGGGTAAATGGCACGATCATTAGCACGCCCATGCAACTGGACGTGTCATAGCCACTGAATGCAGTAACAAGGGCACGTCTAACGACACGCCCGTGTTCGTGGGCGTGTCCATTGACAGATTTTGCTCTTTTCTTCTACTTTCATCCGTAATTGCTCCGAAATGATCAAAAGCCTCAAATTATCGAGAATTCCTGAAATTATCCTTAAATTGCACTTTGAACAAACAAATTAAACTCAATTTGATAATAATCATATTAAGAAATGGGAATAAAATATCATTAATTGTGTACTTATCATCTTCCTTGCATTATTTAATAGTAGCTAGATCTCTCCAAAGGCCTTGCATCATGGTCAATAATGCTTCCTTGAATCATTATAGGCATCCTCTAGTTATGGGTCCATTGGGTAGACTAAGTGGATCCTTGGACATTGGCTTGGATAGCACCTTGATTGCATCATTCCCTCCCTCCTTAAAAGGATTTATCCTCAAATTTTCATCTTCAAAATTAAAAGTAGATAAATCAGCAACATTAAAGGTAGCACTAACATTATACTCACCTAACAAGTTTATTTTTTATGCATTATCATTGATACGCTTCAAGACTTAAAATGGTCTATCTCCCTTTGGGTGAAGTTTAGACTTCCTTTAGTTAGGAAATCCATCCTTCCTCATGTGAACCCAAACCCATTCACCTAGTTCAAACACTAGCTTCCTTCTTCTTTTGTTGACTTGATTTACAACTTATTGGTTCCTCCTTTCAGTGTTAGCTTTTACTTTTGTATAGATCTTCTTCACAATCAGCTTTCTTTTTGCCATATAAGTTAGACCTTTCATCATAGGATAAAGCAACTAGATCTAAAGGTGTTAAAGGATTAAAGTCATGAACTATTTCAAAAGGAGAATAACTTGTGGTAGAATGCACAATTCAATTATATGAAAATTCAACTAATGGTATGCATTCTTCCTAATTTTTCAAGTTTTTTTTTAATGATTGCACATAATAAAATTCCTAAAGTTTTATTAACTACCTCAGTTTGCCCATCTGTTTATGGATAACAAGTAGTAGAAAATAATAATAGCTTTGTTCCTAATATATTCCACAAAACTTTCCAAAAATGATTATGAAACTTAGCATCCCTATCACTAACAATAGTTCTACATATGCCATGCAATCTAACAACTTCTTGAAAGAATAATTATGTTATGTTTGTGGCATCATTTGTTTTATTACAAAGTATAAAATGCACCATTTTAGAGAAATGATCAACCACCACAGAGAAAAAATCTGTACATTTCCTAGGCCTAGTAAATCCAACACAAAATCCATTGAAATATCTATCCAAAGTTCATTAGAAATACGCAAATGATTACACAACCTATGATTCATTGTTTTAGACATAGCTTGCTTATATTTAATACATTTAGCATGAAAATTTTGTACATCAATTCTCAATTTGGGTCAATAAAAGTGTTCATTCAAGACATCTAAATTTTAGTAACCCCAAAATGTCCTATCTATAAAACCATCTAACTTATGCAACTTACCATAAGCTTCCTTTTCACATGCCTAAAATATAAAAAGATTATCATTTTCATGCACGGACTTAAAAACTCAAAATCAAGTATTCTAGTGTCTCAGGTGGTAAAAAGAATATACCTTCTTGAAATGGCATCAACGACCACATTCTCTTTTCCATTTTTATACTTGATGACATAGGGGAAGGATCCTATAAATTCAACCCATTTAGCATGCCTTTTATTTAACTTACATTGGCCTTTGATGAACTTTAAAGATTGGTGGTCCATCTGAGTAACGAACTCCTTGGTCCAAAGGTAGTGTTGTCAATGCTCCAATGCTATCACTAAAGCATATAACTTCTTGTTATACATTGGGTAGTTCAAGGTTGCACCATTGAGCTTTTCACTAAAGTAAACTATATGCTTCTTTTCCTGCATTAAAAAAGGTATACCTATACATAAAGCATCACACTTAATCTTAAAAGTTTTAATAAATTCATGTAAAGATAAAACATGTATATTACACTTTCTAATTTAAGAGAGTAAAAGCATTATCTTTTTCTACACCCCAAACAAATAAATTATTCTTCTTGATTATATCAGTTAAAGGTGCAACTATGGTGCTAAATTCTTATACAACTCTTCTATAAAAACTAGCCAAACCATGAAAACTTTTAACATCACTAATAAGCTTAGGGGTTGGCCAAATTTTGATAGCACTAACATTTTCCTCATCAACTTCAATATCATCCTTGTTTACAACAAATCCTAAGAAGACAACACTATCTAAGCAAAAGGACCACTTTTCAAACTGGCAAATAGTTTTCTTTTTTTATCAAAACATCCAAAATATTATGCACATGCATCACATGATCATCTAAAGACTTGGAATAAATGAGAATGTCATCAAAGTACATAACCACATATGTACCAATTAAACCTTTCAAAACATGGTTCATTAATCTCATGAAGGTACTAGGGGCATTTGTTAAACCAAATGGCATAACTAGCCACCCATAAAGGCCATATTTTATTTTAAATGATGTTTTTATTCATCCCCCTCTTTTATCCTTATTTGATGGTAGCCAATCTTAAGATCTATTTTACTAAAAATAATACTAATACAACTCATCCAATATTTCATGAAGCCTAAGAATGGGATGGTGGTACTTTACTGTTATGTTATTTATTGTTTAGTAATCCACACATATTCTCCATGTCCCATCCTTCTTTGGCACAAGTAGAACTGGACTCATACTCCCTCTTATGTAGCCTTTAGCCATCAACTCCTCCACTTAGTGTTGAAGCTCTTTCGTCTCCTCTGGGTTTCTTCTGTATGCCGACTTGTTTGGAAATGTAGCTCCAAGAATGAAATCTATTTAATGCTCAATTGCCCTAATGGGTGGTAATCCATTTGGAACCTCTTCAGGGAAGACATCTACAAACTCTTGCAAGAGAGACATAAAAAACTCGGCAACTAAATATTAAGGTCAGCTATTTTAAAATAAGCTTCATTGTACATGAGTACAACCATGCTTCTTTGAGGATAAAAAGCCTCTCTAATATTACTCCTTTTTGCATAAAATTTCTCTTTTTCTTTTTGTTTACTGCTAGCTTTATATTTTTTTTATCTTCACTCTTCCTTTTGAGCTCTCTCCATTTTTTTTTCTTTCTTTTGATCCTTACTCCTTTTGCCACTCTTTTCTTTTTCTATTGAGGATTCAATTTTTTTTCTCTCTACTTATTTGCTTACTCTTATTTTTATTTTCTCTCTCATTTTGCATTCTTTTTGTTCACTCTCGTATACTTCTTTTGGTGAGAGAGGTATAAGGATAATCTTCTTTCCATCTGTCTCAAATACATATTGATTTGGGCAGTCATTGTGCATAACTCTTCTATCAAATTGCCATGGCCTACCTAGAAAAATATGAGCAGCTTGCTTTGGCACTACTTCAAATAACATTTCATCCTTATACTTGCCAATTTTGAAGGCCACTAAAACTTGCTTAATAACTCTAATCTCCCGATAATCATTCAACCATTTCAGCTTATAAGGTTAAGGGTGTTTAAGGGTAGGCAATCCTAACTTCTCCACTAAGGTTATGCTAGTAACATTAGTTACACTACCTCCATCTATAATCATATCACACACTCTATCTTGGACTAGGCATCTAGTATGAAATAAATTTTCCCTTTGATTACACTCTTCTTGTTGCACTTGCAAACTTAATATTCTCCTAGTCACTAGAGCTCTTCCACTTTCAGCAATATTCAAAGATTCATCATCACTTTCCTCCTAAATGGGTGTCTCCTTCTCACTCTCTTCATTGTCAATAGTGGAATAGTATACCCCATTAATCATATACATAATTCTAATATTAGGACAATCTCTCTTGTAATGCCTAACTCCACCACACTTAAAGTATTTAATTTTGCTAGAAAATGGTTAGTTTTACCTTTTTCCTTGTTGGCTGTTGATGCTTTAGGTGCCTCCTTAGAATCTACATTTGGCTTTGATGAAGTAGCCTTATCCTCCTTCTTCTAAGTGGGCTTGAATGTTAATAAAGATGAAAACTGATTATCTCCACTCCTCTTCAATTGCCTCTCCACCTTCAATGCAAGGTGTAGTAAATCCTCCAGCTCATATTTTAAAAATATTTAAGCTGCAAAAAAGGGTTAGTAAAACAAGAATATATAAATGTATGTAATCCTCACTTCACTCCTTCACGTGTTTTAGTCAAATTCACTCGTGTTTGCACTCAATATTTTGGCTTTTCTTTAGAAGAGCTCATGCTCTTGCCTTTTACCACTCTAGTTATCTTGCCAAGATTAGTTGAATAGAATTAAAATCAACACAATTTGTTGACCCACAAAAGCTAAAAGGAATAACCAAGGTATTAAAAGAGAGGGATCAATAAGTCTTTAATCTTTTAGAATAAACTCTACTAATAGTGAGGTTCGCAGCTAATGGTGCGATCGTATTGGCTTAGGCATGACTGTGACGTGGAAGGTGCGACTACTAGATTACTTTTACTAATGTTCTAATTATGGTAGAAAGGTTCTCGGTAAGTGTCGAAGTGGGGGGGGGGGGGGTGTGACCGCTAGATGCTTAGGACTAGAACAAATTTCAGACAACAAATTTCATAATAAGAAGCGTGTCCAGTGTCGTGAGCACGATGGGAATAACGACCACAATATAGAGGGCATGTGACCATACATAGTGTGGAAAACTTTCTTATAGTAGTTGATGTCTTAGTAAGGTTCGCTATTGGTACAATGACTGTGAAAGTGATGGGGTGACCACTATATGGAGAATGTGATCACTGGGTAAAAAGCGAGCTAGTTATAAAAATTTTAGGTTTTCCAAATTTTCTCACAATTTCACAACCTTTAAGGTTTGGAAATTACTTTTTTTATAATATATTTTTCTTTTCCTTTTTTTCTTATAATTTTCTCTTTTTTTATATATACTTTTCTATCTATATAGTGACTTAATACATCTATAGCCTCATGTACTAGGCAGTGTTGGTATTTTGCCCCATTACTCGATTAACCATTTTCACCTTCCAACTTGTCACTTTTGTATCCATTTAACCCTTGATTTAACATAACCACATAGTTATCAGAGCATATTTTATATGTGCTCTAGCATCATAGACATGTGGATGCTGTGAACGAAAATAATTAAAATGCCATTTAAAAAAACTGATACAATTAATTAGGAAATTGATTTTCCCAAATGCTCAGTTTTTCCCAAAACATTTTTTGCCTAAATTTGATTTTTCCCCAAATTGAATCAAAGTTTTAAAATCAATTCTCTCAAATTGAATCCCCACTATTAATGCCACCACCATCATGCTTTCTCTTTTTGTTTCTCTATCTTTTCAGTGTTTCATGGGAGCACAAGATTATGGAGGTGATAAAGATTTCAAAAGAAAAGCTAAAGATTATGGAAAATAGATCATTGCCCCGAGGTGTCAATGAAGATCGGAGGCAATCCACTACAAATTTCTGCATGGTCTCAACTGATCTAGGTTTTTCTCTCTTCTTCATTTACCTTCTTGTATTAATATTTTTGGTGCATAGTGAAAGGGTATTCAAGGTCCTCTAATTTTAATTCTTCGATAGCTCAACTTTATAAAGCACTTTCTGGGCGATGGGTTTTTTAAGTACATGCAGGTTTGTTTTTATCATCACCAATCTTGCATTTTTACCCTTTGTATGAAGATTTAATTTTTTTCCTATTGTATATTTTTTTTGATAGCTTCTTGACGTGTGATTTTGTTGGAACATGATAATGAGATTCTTCATGATGTCTTTGATTTTGTGCCAAAGAAAAAATATCTTCAAGGTGCTGAAAATCATATGTCTAGTAGTGAAAAGGTGAGATTCTAATCTTTGTCCTATGCAATTTCTTTTAGGTTATAGCTATATATATTTATAAATTTTTTAATCTTGGCAATTTTATCTTCTTGTGCTAGAGTTGAGCTTAATTACTAATTTTAAATGTCTATTATTGTATTTTGCTAATCTTTTTAGTTTTTTGCAAGTAAAATGTTTTTGGAGCTTATTAATTTGAAGAAGTAAAATAGATTAATAGAATGTCATATTCTACTGGTTAAAGGATATGAAATAAAAAAAAATTTGTTGAAGAAATTGCAGATCTTCAATGGCGATAATTGTTATTTTTGAATTGGTTTTTTATTTTTTATTAATTTTTTATTTTTAAATTGCGGGTTTTTTTTATTTTGTGAATCGGCAATTTTTATGGATTTTAAAGGGTATTATTGTAATTTTAGTAATTAAATAAAAGTTATTATTGTAATTTTATAATCTATAATAATGAATTTTCATTCCTTCACATGCTATAAGGAAGTATATTACACATATCTTGCCAAATCAGCAAACAAGAGTTAAATTGAAAAAGATAAATTTAAGAGGCAAAGTGGTTAATCGAATTGTAGAGAGGGTAAAATGACCAAAGCCACCAAGTTGAGGGGGAAATGGATGTATTAGGCCTATATTTGAATTTTTTAAATAAGGTTGAAACAAGAACAAGAAGTAATTAAATAGAATAGATATATTTGGTTAGCAAACCTAATTTAGAGCCTAAGATCTGATACCAAACTGATGCGAATTACAAGTATCGACTTGAGACCAACACCTTTATGCATGAAGCAACTCCTTAGAAAGCTAAATCAGATCATTTCTCTAAGACCTCAACCCAAACATAACAATGTAGGAGAAAATCTTGGTATTATCAACACTCAAGTAATTAATTCCATATGTAGAATTTGATTCAAACAAGAATCAAGGAATAAGAGGTATTGGGAATCTCTCAAGAACAAAAATTCCAAAATTTTATTAATCAAACTTAACTTGTGTCTTACAATGCAAAAGAAATGTTTAAATAGGTGTGAGCGGAGATTTTTGCCCCTACTCCCGATGGAATGGTTATTGTAATTATGGCACTGTTAGGCTTAGGCCCTTAGAGAATACGGGCCTAAATTTAAAGAAAATGGAGTCGCCACCGGGATGGGTCGGGAAATATAGAAAGGGGTGGATAACTCGATTCTTAAGGAATCTCCAACCCCCTATTGGGTTTGAAAAGTTAGGTATGCATGGGGAAGATAAGAATGACCCAGCACCTCCATAGCCCCCGGTCATTAGAACCAGCCTTCTTTTTATGTCTAAATATTATTAAAGTCTTAACTCATTAAAATATTATCCATACTACATACAATTTAAAATAAATAAACATTCATAGTATTAAAATCAAAGAATGTCCAAACAAATAAATAAATAAAAATAGATATCAATACAAGATGGAAACATGCCCTTACAATAGTGTCCAATGTCTAAAATTAAATAAAATAGGACACCCGCCATTTGGTGTAAATATGTCTTTTACATTGATCCCAAAACTTAAAATAAATTAAATTACATTGATTTTAACAAATGAGGTACCCACGAAACGGAAACATACCTCTTATATCCCTGAAGTTTAAATAATTAACTAAATATAATTGAACCATTCAAACATTCATCATAGCCAAAATAAAAGTAAATCATTCATAATAAACATACCTCAAAAAATTACGTAATCAAATTTAGGTTTTAATCTTAAATAAAGTATTAGATATACAAAATTACGGTTTCTAGGATTTTTTGGGATCAAACTAGGATTTTATGGTTTTGAAAATATTATTAGGGTTTTGGTTTTTAAAAAACATGCAAATAGGATTTGATGCTTAAAGTTTGGGTAATAGATGCAAAAACTTATGTCAGTTGTGTATTAATTTGGATAAATACATGCATGGGATATATAAATTGCTACTAGATGAACAAGCACATTGTAAATCTAAAACATATAAATATTGGCTGAACAAGCCACTGGATGAAACAAAATTCTCAATACTCAAACTATTTGATGATGTTTTAAAGGAGAATTGCAACTGTAGGATGAGTAAATTGAATTTAGAAAACTAAACCTGCATTTGAAGACTCTACCAAAGTTGAATAGTTGAGCCAAGCTTTAGGTCTACCTGAATCAATTATAATATTGGTTGAGTCAAATAATTGTTCAAACAATTGATGTGTGTTGATTTCTGCTTGCTTATTGCTAATAGGGTTGATTTGTTTTGCTCTTAGCCGTCTTTTGTTACTGTTTCTTGTTAATTGCCACCCCCTCTCTGTCTCTTGTTAATCTATTTATAGTGTCCAATTTAGGTTTTTAAAAGATAATTTTCCTGATTAAGCTCAGCTTTATCCGAGTTTTCATAGTTTAAACACAATTAGAATTCCAATTCATGTGACGGATTCAATTCGAGGCTCACATCAATTTAGACACTATCCAAGTCGACATGAGCAATGTTCATGTCGATTTGGAGCCCCTAAATCGACATGAGCCATGCACATATCAATTTTAACTTAGTCCAAGCCCAACCGAACCAAATTTTAACTTATTTTTAGATTGAACCCAATTTATAAATTGTGCAAACCTAATTTGACCTTTTAAAATTGAACTGGGCTTATTTAAATCTCTTTTAAAAATTGAACCAGACTTGAATTTGGTCTTGCTCTTTCAAATTTGGATTGAACTAAATGGATCCAAAATTAAGAGTCTACAGTTTTGCTTTCTGCTTGAATGATCTTTAATTTATTCAGATAGTGAAAAATAATGTGACTTTGAGCCGATTTTGGACAAGGATGAATTCTAGACCCGAGATTGGAATTGGGTTCTAGAACCGAGATTGGAATTGAATTGGTTTGGATTCTAAACCCGAGATTGGTTTTGGATTTTCGACCCCAGATTGGATTTGGGTTCTCGACCCGACACTGAATTTTGGATTCTCGACCCGAAACTATATTCGACTGACCTTCTGTCAGTTGAGCATTTGGCTTTCTTCTAGCGAATCAATTTCAGCTCTTCTAGCTGACTGACCTTTTGCCAGTTGGGAGTTTTAGCCTTCTTCTAGCCAATCAATTTCAGTTGGGAGTTTTGGCCTTCTTCTAGCTAATCAATTTCAGCTGGGAGTTTTGGCCTTCTTTTAGCCAATCAATTTCAACTCTTCTAGCCGACTGACCTTCTGTCCGTTAAGAGTCATGGCTTTCTTCTATCCAATCAATTTTAGCTCTTCTAGCTGACTGATCTTCTGTCAGTTGAGAGTTCTAGCTTTCTTCTAGCCAATCAATTTTTTGCTCTTCTAACTGACTGACCTTTTGTCAGTTGAGATTTCTGGCATTCTTCCATCCAATCAATTTTAGGTCTTCTTCTTTCATAATGAATCTTTAAATATCGGGTCCTTACCTTTCACAATGTATCTTCATCCTCTGAACATTGGGTCTTCACTCTTCAAAATGGATCTTCATCCTTGGACATTTGTCCTGCATTGACTTCAGCTCTTCTATCTGGACTAATATTTTATCTTTTGCATCTTCATTCTTTTGGGGTTCTTACTTTATTCTTGTTCTGCTCTTTTAATTCTTCCTTTCTTAAAACATTTAGCTATTTTTAGCTAGCCCTTATATTATCTCTTTGCCCCGTACATGGAAAAATATTAAAAGGGAGTCTAAAAATATTTTGTACATGCATAAACTCAAAAATTGAAAGGAGACACTTTGCCCCCTGTGAAGGCTCAAACCAATGATTTTTTTCCCATGCAGGCTCTGATTGATGTTTATGTTGTCTAGTTCCTTGCACAAGCATGGATCTCTTCTTTCTTTTGCAATAAACCTTTCATGCCCCCTGATTCCATATCTACTTTTGATTGTTTACTTCACAAGGTATTTGCTATTTACTTTAACAAAGAATAGGTAACACAAGACAACAAAATGTGATGTGATATGCTCATGTATGCGTGTATGCATGATATGAATGGATGATACTTACAGTGGTTCCATTGACTCACAAACCGAGGTAATAAACCAAAACACTCCCATTGGTTCTTCCCATATGCTCGTTCAGGTCTTACATGAGAACAACATAAGCCTTCACATCTATGGCTTTATTTTAAAGATAAACATGAGTAGTAAGGGCCAAACAACATAGTTAGAGACACGAGATATGTCCATTTGAACAAATTTCATTTTCAACTTCTTCATGACATAACCTTGCAAGTAATCCCACTTTTACTCAATATATCCTTTGAGGCTTGACAATACAATATGCTTCCCTAAACTTGAAGGCTCGTATGACAAATACACTCTTTTTTTAATTTAAAAATTTTCAAATCACTGGCTTCATCAAATCAATGTTAATATACCTCAGGGCTTGATTTTTCAAATTAACATATCTATAACGTGATAACCCTAGTTACCATACTAAACTCGAAAATCATTTTGAACAAGAACTATTGCACTCCATATAGGCATATACACATTACTTGGCCAAAAGTCTTATTGAGTTCAAATATTTTCAATCTCATATGCATGCTTATTCAAACAATATCCACTAATAGACTCTACATACTAGGAGAGATTAATAGATCTTTAATAGGCTTGAAATGGGGTCTATAGGCCATTTGTAAATTGGAGCCGATGTGACACTATGGACAAACCTTCACACTACAAACTTCTTATTGGAACCTTAGACATTTGGGAGCATGAAAAGATAAAGCTTTAAATGTTCTTCTATCTTCTTGGCATTAATCTAGATCTGGATTAAGACAGTCTCTTTGCCTATGCAAAAAAGTTTAAGACCCTCATTCTTTTCCTTTTCTTCTTTTTTCTCTTTTTTTTATTTTTGCCTTTTCTTTTCTTTTCTTTTTCTTTTCCCTCTTTTAGCATTTTATCATTTTATCTTTTTTCTCTGTAGGACTTTCAAGTATAGGACTTTCAAGATTGGAGTTATGTTGGATGAAAAATGGTCTTTCTTTGATTTAGTTGAGTTCCCAGTTGGGCTAGACCGATTCAAGTCGTAGACTGAGTGGAAGTCTTATGTTGTTTTAGGTAAAAAGAACTCTGTTGGCTTTCTGAATCGTCTTTTTGGGTTTTCAAAACTAGAGAGCTGCTATAATTTGCCTAGGTCGCCCTTTCGAGTTTTCAACCTAGCAAGGTTTTTATTTTTCTTTTCTCCTTTTTATCTTCTCTTCTTTTTTTATCTTGATTAATAATTTTTTTTCTTCTCTGTTGGGTCATAGCTCTAGGAAAGTCATCTTGTTTGTATTGTCCTATACTTCTAACTATGGAGCAGCAAGAGTCTGCTTCAATGAGAATCCTTTAAAATCTTGATGCTATCGGACCTAAATTCAAGTAAACTTCAACTTTTCTTCATAGTCTTGATTAAGCATCCTTCTCTTCTTGCCTTCTTAGTAACTCAATGATCATTAGACTTGACATAAGTGTCATAACAGCTCAGGATATGTTATCAGAGTTTATAAGCCAATGAAAGAAAGCTAAAATCTCATGAAGGCTTAAAGGGACAAACTAGGATTTGATATTAATAGGATGGATACTAATTGTTGGCTCACCAAATAATGCCTAGATCATTTCTCTCTTAAATAAGCAAAGTTCAATTTCGCATTGAAAGTTTGTCAAAGCATGTTCTAAGATTGACTAGAATCTAGACATAGGTAATTATGCAGGAGCTCTCTCTAAGTAAGCATACACAACTCAATACTATAGAATAATTTTCTCACCTAGTAAAGTCATTTGAATCATGATGCACAAATATACTAATTTATGAATATCAAGCTAGATTCGTCATTGGTTGAGCACCAAAATGGCAAAAATAACAAAATTATAAATTCAACAGAAGTAATTTATTTAAAGAATCTTAATTTGAGAAAACATAATTGTTCCAAGAAAATAAGATAAGCAACATCTAAGCAAAAGGAAGTTTATTGAATGGATTTTATTCTTCCTTCATATACTCTCAATCTTCCCCCATCATAAAGGTTGCCGGTGGATGTATTCTGCCAAACTTAGGTAAAGGATTACTCTTCGTACTAGGCTTGTTAGGTTCAGACAGCTTACCATTATCAATCAGTTCTTAAACATCATATCTCAACCTAAAATACTTATCTGTTTCATGTTCCTGTGTTTAATGGAATTGATAAAATGCATTGCTATCAAAGTTTGGTGGCAGAGGATTGGGTAATGGTCGAAGAGCTAGTGGCTGCAATAGCCCTTGCTTCTGTAACTTATTAAAAACCAAGGATAAAGGTCTTCCCAGATCTAAAAACTATCTTTTATTCCCTTGTCCGGTTGTATTGACATCCACTGCCTTTTGTGTACCTTAATTGCCAGATTGGTAACTCCCCTTCGCATTTCTTCTTCCAGAAAAATGACTCTTCTCTCATTTTTATTCTTCCATCTGCAAACTAGCTTGAAGGAGGTCTTTAAAATCTTTGATAAGGGTGTGGGACATCCTTTCATGAAGATTAGGTAGCACCCCTCTCATAATCATCCTAATATGGTCTGACTTATCTGGCCTTTTCTTGAGTAATGTAGCTTTGTTTCTCTACCTCTTCACTTAGTCAATAAAGTTCTCATTCTATTTCTTCCTAATAGACTCTACCTCTATCAAAGTAACTTCCAACTCGGCATTGTACCCATACTGCTAGATGAAGGCCATATAAAATGAATCCAAATTCTTCTGATTACTATTCTCTAAGGTGTTGAACCAATTTTGCACAATAGGATCTAATGAGAACATAAAGTACCTTAGAGTTTGAGCCTTAGTAGCTCGAGCAAACTACATGGCTATGATGTATTGTTTGACAAGTAGATGAGGATTGCCAGTTCCCTTAAACATAGCAAAGGAAGGCATCTTGAACTTATAAGGGACATCTTCATCTTATTCAAACAACTTGTCTACTTCCAACATCACATCAACCTTCAGCTTCTTTTCAAACTTCTTTTCTAAATCAGTAATTATTTTCTCCACATTCAATGTTTTAGTCTTTTTCATAGTTGCCTTCTCCACAGTCTTCATTAATTTCTTTTTATCTTGTGAATCTTAGAAATACTGAGCCCAATCATCATCATCAATTATCACTTTGTCATCATCAAATGCCACTTCACCAACTTTAGCCTTTCCTTTGTCTTTCAGCTTCTTAGTACTAGCAGATGCTTCAATAGTATTTCCCAATTATGCAACCAGCTAGTTCTTCATGGTCTCAGCTATAGCCCCCTTTAGTTCTCCATTTTGGAGTTGAGGGCATCATCTATTATCTTCTAAATCAGTTTAGGTTCCATTGCTTTTGGTGAGAAGTTGACTGAGTGGTTGCTGGATTCTACGTCACTAGCATAGGCCAGATTATCGTAGGCTTTTGAACTATTGTACTTTAAGTTTGTAAGCTAGAAAGGATCAATGCCATGTAATGCCATGTATGTATGCATGGATGCACAAGTAATAGACAAACAAAGATAATTAGGACATTCCTTCCAACCTTATATCTTTCACACACGAATGGTGAGTCTCTTTTCTTAGGTATGTGGTCAACAAAATATCAATATGTGATATCTTGTTTTTGAAAATTTTGCTCAGACAGTTTAACCAACAGTTATATTTTCAAATATATAAGTTAGTCCATAATAATTTTCATTAATTAAGGCTTAATCCATTGGATCAACAAAAAATAGCTTTTATGCTATATTATAGATTAACACTAAATTAAAGGGTTTATCATAAATAGATTTCCTATTTAAAAAAATAACTAATGATTCATGCCACAAATAAGCCCATGATTAACAATTCTTGGTATAAATTAGGCCCACAATTGATTTTTGGTATTTCATACTTGGACCTAAATAGTTGTAAGCTCATTTAAGAAGAAGGTTAAGAAAAGTTGTAATTTAGATGAAGTGAAAAATAATTTTGTTTCAAATTCCATTGTAAAAAGATTTGATTAAAATAAATTTTGGGCTTTGTATTTGGGCCATGATGTAGAAAAGAATCTTTTACCCATTTTAGAAAAGTTTTATGTCAAAAGACCATCTTGAAAATTTTGAAAATAGTTTTGGTCTTTTGGGCTTAAAGGAATAAAAATTATTTTGGGCTTACAATATAATTTGGTCGTATTAGAAAAAGAACAAACCAAATAAGTCATGGTTCAAACCAAAATATATCAATCATGGTCAAACAACAAGCATTTGGGTAAAAACCTAAGGAAAGAACTAGGCTAATTACATGAGCTTTAGTCTTCGGGTTGAAAAGCTTAGGTTCGCATAACAAGTATATACCAAAAGGTACGAGGCTATGAGTGCTTATTCCATGCTCAATCTTCATATCTTGAGTGAAAGTATGGTATCCCTTACATAATACAACATGGGTTACACGGGCGTCCTAACTCACGCATACAATGCAATCTAAATGATGCAATACAAAAATATCATAATAAGGAAGAATAAGATAATATAAAGACTAACATAATCAACTTCTTTTATCCCCAGTGGTGAAAATATGTCCTTTACATTGATCCCAAAACTTAAAATAAATTAAATTACCTTGATCTTAACAATTGAGATATCTACGAAATTAAAACATACCTCTTACATACCTAAAGTTTAAATAATTAACTGAATATAATTGAACAATTCAAACATTCATTATAGCCAAAATAAAAGTAAATCATTCATTATGAACATACGTCAACAAATTACGTAATCAAATTTAGGTTTTAATCTTAAATAAAGTATTAGATATACAAAATTAGGGTTAATTAATGAACTACGATTTCTAGAGTTTTTTGGGATAAAACTAGGGTTTTATGGTTTTGAAAATAATATTAGGGTTTTAGTTTTTAAAAAACATGCAAATAGGATTTGATGCTTAAAGTTTGGGTATTAGATGCACAAACTTATGGCCATCGCATATTAATTTGGATAAATACATGCACGGGATATATAAATTGCTACTGGATGAACAAGCATATTGTAAATCTAAAAGAAATAAATATTGGCTGAATAAGCCACTGGATGAAACAAAATTCTAAATACTCAAACTATTTGATGATGCTTTAGAGGAGAATTGCAACTGTTGGATGAGTAAATTGAATTTAGAAAACTAAACCTAGGTTTGAAGATTCCACTAAAGTTGAATGTTTGAGCCAAGCTTCAGGTCTTCCTGAATCAATTATAATATTAGTTGAGTCAAATAATTGTTGGGACAATTGATGTGTGTTGATTTTTGCTTGCTTATTGCTAATAGGGTTGATTTGTTTTGCTCTCAGTCATCTTTTATTATTTCTTCGTGTTAATTGAAGCCCCCTCTCTCGTCTCTTGTTAATCTATTTATAGTGTTCAATCTAGGTTTTTAAAAGATAATTTTCCTGATTAGGCTCTGCTTTATCTGAGTTTTCACAGTTTAAACACAATTAGAATTATAATTCATGTGACCAGTTCAATTAGAGGCTTACGCCGATTTGAACACTATCCAAGTCGACATGAGCCATGCTTATGTCGATTTGGACCAAATCCAAGTCGACATGAGCAAGCTCATGTCGATTTAGAGGGCCAAATCGATATGGGCAATGTTCATGTCGATTTGGAGGCCCCAAATAGACATGAGCCATGTACATATCAATTTTAACATAGTCTAAGCCCGACCGAACCAAATTTCAACTTATTTTTGGACCGAACCCAATTTATAAATTGTTCAAACCTAATTTGACCTTTTAAAATTGATCAAGGCTTATTTAAATCTCTTTTAAAAATTAAACTAGGCTTGAATTTGGCTCCCTCTTTCAAATTGGGATTGAACTAAATGGAGCTAAAATTAAGGATCTACAATAGGCTACAAGGAAACCTTATGCTGGAAGGAAATCAAATTGTTTAGAAAAATGATCAACCTTTCCTTAAACTATTAGGAGTGTTGAGTAAATTTAGACAAATCTTTGGGCACTATACAAATATAGGCTATTAATACAACTGATATCTTGACCAAATAGGATTATCCTAGTAAAATAATATAAATAATAAGTAAAAACATAATAATTGGCTAAAATACAAAAATTTGTCCACAACATCATAGTAAAGTTCATGGTGATACTTGCAACCCAATGTTGGGTGCAAAACAAGGCTAGTGACTGCTATGGGGTGACCACTAGATCTTATGCAGAATGCAAAGATAAACTAGGCCTTGATTTAATTGTAAGAGCCCAAATTTATTGTTGGAGTCCTCCTTGCATTCTTTAATAGTAGCTAGATCTCTCAAAAGGCCTTACATTATGGTCAATAATGCTTTCTTATATGATTGTAGGTGTCCTTTAGTGATGGGTACCTTGAGCATACTAAAAAGGTCCTTGGACATTGGCTTGGATGGCTTCTTGGTTGCATCAAAGGTTTTTGTGGGTATTCTCATTATGGGATAAGTTGATATTTATTGATTTTGTCTAATTATTCAACTATGAAATTAGGGATTTTGTTTGATTTAGAGGTTTTTGTTGATCTATGTGGAGGAAGAAAAAATATTTATTGTTGGGGTTTTTGTTTTCTATTGGAATTAGCTATTATGAAGCTGAAATAATTTATTATTGGTCTTTATTACTTTAGGATATTATGTAGTTTTTGATGAAATATGTTGTAATAATTTCTGCTAATTTCAAATTTTGATTCTGTGTAATGGATGTTGTGTAATGAACTTAATTTATGGCAATGAATCAATAGCTATTTTGGTATAATTGTTCAAATATGTAGAAATGAGCTATTTTTTTTCTTTTTATGATTATTTGAGTTATTATTTTACAGATTCATAGATAGTGAAGCTGCTGCGATGTTAATATTTGCATACTGCAACAAGTACAATATATATGCAAATTGTAATGAGTTATTGTTGCAAACTATAATGAGTTATTCTAGACTTAATTTGAATTTGAATTATGATTGGAAACAATTAGAGAAATGAAAAATAAGTTGAGCATAAGGTTTTCATTGTTCTAATGAGAGTAATAGTTTTTAATGTGAAAAATCAATGTTAGTGCATGTGTTGTACACGCACATTTGACTTAGTGATATTGTTTAGAAGATAAGAAAAAAAAAAAGAAGTTTAAGAGACTAAGTGTTTAAAATGAAAGTTCAAAAGGCAAGGTGACCAAACAGGTAAAGTTTAGGGGCTACACAAATATTTTGCCTCTATTTTATTGTTAGATAAATTAATAAGCCCTATAAAAATTAAAAATTAAAAGAAAAAGACGAAACAAGAAATCCATTTATGGGTTTCATGATGAAATTATCACTAGTTTATTTTAACAAATCTCAGAATCCCTCGTTGGATGATTTTATTTTTTGTAAACACCACTCTTTGATTCTAAGAGAAAATGGTGATGTAAAGCTATTTTCCTATGGAACTATTAGCTTTGATTGCTTGTAGACCCTTAATTTTGGCATTATATAAATCTGGTCCAATTGAAAAACCCTGTTCAAATCCGATTTTAATTTAAAACGCCGAAATCGAACCAGTACTAATTAAAAGTCTAATTAAAAGCATGAACCGAGTTTGATCCAATTTAAAATTATTGGAATGGCCTAAAATTTGTAATGAATTGGCCTATGAACTTTAAGCCAAGCTAATTCAGTTTTAAATGTTCTAATTCAACTTAAACTTGGATAGGCAGTAGCTTTTCTAAGAAAATTTGGATTGTTCAATCGAGATGAAGCTGGATTGTTGCCCTAATATTGCTTATAAATGTAAAATAATTATGAGCAATTAGGGGACGACAACAATTAGCAAACAAAAGGGCAATTGGAAAAGATACAAAGACTAAAAGCTAAGAAAAGAGATAGAGGCAAAAGTCAGTTCTTAATATTCGACCATAAACGACTCAAACCAAGGCATTAAAAGACAGGCTTTGGAAGTGATTTTACCTGAGGAGTTTGTTATTTCTACAGAAAAGGCTTGAGTTCTACAGAAGTTGACATATAAACCAAAGGAACCAACAACATCAGTATGTTCTTCTATATTCTTCTTTGTTTAATTTAATAAATCAACATCTTTGTTTATTCTATTCCAAAATTCTAATTTTATCATTAAAATCGTAATTTACCACCAAAGTCCTAATTGCATGTCCAAAACCCTAATTTTGCATATTAAACCTTAGTTTTAGGTCTAAACCCTAATTCCATAATTCTAAATCCTAGTTTTATTGTTAAAACCCTAATTTTGCATATTAAACTCTCATCTTATATTTAAATCCTAATTTGATAATTAAAACCCTAATCTTAAATTTAAAATCCTAATTTGATAATTAAAGCCCTAGTTTTAGATTTAAAATTGTAATTTTAGATTTAAAACTCTAATTTCATTAGTTTAGCCCTAATTTACAATTATTTATGCAATGATTAGCTACTTGTTTGGATTACTTATTTTATTATGAATGATGAAACCATAATAATATTTATTTATTGGTTGTATTTTTAAGAGGTTTGTAAAAAGTATGTTTCCATTTTGTGGGTGTCTTATTTATTTAATTTGTTTCTTTTATTTAATTTATATATAGGGAAAATTGTGAGGGACATATTTTTACCTTTTGGTGGGTGTCCTATTTTATTTATTTTATGAATCTTGGATATTTGTAAGGACATGTTTCCATCTTGTATGAATGTCCATTTTGTTTAATTTGTTTGATTTATAATATGATATTATTTATTTTAATAATGTTTGTAATATAAATAATATTGTGATAAGGTAAAGATTTAATAATATTTAAACCTAAAAAGGAGGTCAGTTTCAATGAACTGGGCATTATTGGGGTACTTGGTCACTTCTCACCTTCCCCCATATATCCAACTTTTCGAACCTAGTAGTGGTTGAGGATTCTTAAGGAATCAAGTCATCCACCCCTTCTATTTCTTTCCCAGCTCATCCGGGTGGCGATTCTTATTCTCTTGGTTTAGGCTAGTATTCTCTAAGGCCCAGAGCCCAACAGTGTTGAAGTCATAAGAACCATTCTACTAGGAGTGGGGACAAAAATTTTTGGTAACATTAGCAACTCCACTGAGGATAAAAAAAAGTTAATATTTTTTTATCTTTATATTATATTATTTTTTATTATTATGATATTATTCATTGCATCATTTAGAATTATATTGTGTGTGTAAGTTAGGATGCCCTGTGGAACCCATCTTATGTGTTTATAAGTGATACCATACTTTCATTCAAGGAATGGAGAACGAGTATTACATAACCACTCATAGCCTTGTATTTTTTGGTATATACTTGCTATAGGAAACTAAGTCATTTACTCCAAAAACTAAAGCTCATATAGTTGACCTAGTAATTTTCGTTAGGTTTACCCTAATTGCTTTATGTTTGACTATGATTAACATGTTTTAGTTATGGCCCATTTGATTTGTCCTTTCCTAATATAACTTAATTATTGTAAAAGCCCAAAATCATTTTGTGAGCAGAGATTTTCGCCCTCACTCCCAAGTGGAATTATTCTTGTGAATTCGGCACTGTTAGGTTCAGGGCCTTAAAGAACACGGGCCTAAACCCAAAAAAATGGAGTCACCACCCGAACGGACTGGGAAGAAGAAATGGGTGGATGACTCAATTTCTAAGGAATCTCCAACCCCCTAATAGGTTCAGAAAGTTGGGTACGTATGAGAAAGGTGAGAAATGACCTAGCACCCCCATAGCGTCCGGTTCATTAGAACCGGCTTCCTTTTCAGGTCTTAATATTATTTAATTCTTAACTTATTAAAATATCATCCATAATACATACAATGAAAATAAAGAAATATTTATGAAAATCAAGAAAGTCCAAACCAATAAAAATAGACACCCGAACAAAATGAAAATATGCCCTTACAATAAAGTCTAATATCTAAAGTACAAGTAAATAAAAATAGGACACCCACCAATTGGTGAAAACATGTCTCTTACAATTATCCTAAAGACTTTAAATAAATAAAACTATAACAAATAAATAAATTAAACAAATAAAGAACCTATGAGTGAAAACATGCCTTTTACAAATTTATTAAAAGTACAATCAATAAATACTTAATAATCATCTATGGAAAAGTAAGAAATCAAACAAATAACCAATCATTGCATAAACAAGGGTAAATTAGGGCTAAACTAATGAAGTTAAAGTTAATTATAAAAATTACAATTTACAAATAAATCTTAATATTAACCCATTAATGAAATATAAGGAGTGATGACGAGGGTCGCACTTACGGCGGTCCCACTGCTTTTTATTTGTGTGACCAGTTACATTAATATCCACTACCTTCTGTGTAAGTTGATCGTCAGACTTATTGTAACACCCTTTCCCGCCCTACATGTGTAAGCCGAGTAGAGGCGCCACACTAACCTAATATTGCTACCAATTTTACTTAGTCAAATTTTAGTTCCGGTTTTTATAGAAATTTGGCCAGAGGTTTGCCTAGAAATTGGATCCCAAGTGTCGACAAAACTGGTTTTTCTAATTTTTGAAAATATTTTTACACAAACCAATGCGAACACAATTAGTCTCAATACACTCCCAATGAATCCCCCTTATAACCTCAACTACAAACCTGCAAGAAGAATTGACACTTCTAGTACAAAATAAAGTAGAGGTTTATTATTATTACATACTACTAACATACAGTATAACATAGTAATTCTCAAACTTATATATACATATACATGCCACAACTAGTTAACTCATAATGAAAACTAAGAGATCTACCCTGAGATGCTGTGGGTCGGGTCGTCGCTTCCCAAGAGTTAGCTACTGCTCCGAACCTACGAGTCAAGGAAAACTTAACTCGCTGAGCAATGTCGCTCAGTGGGTACTTTACCAATGGAAATAAAAGTAAAACATGAAAGCATTTGAAATAAAGGAAATAATTAAATCAAAAATCAACCAACATTAAACCAATGGAAGTTATTGTACATTCAGTGTACATATGCTTTCAACAAATGTAAAAACCATAATTCAAACTCATTTTGCATTACGTAGTTTAAAAAAAAAACAGGGCTTTGGCTCTACTGGTATATAGGGAACCATAGCGATAAGGCATTGGCCCTCACCACTGTAACATAGGTGGCCCTCACCACCATTATCATATCACAGGAATGGCCCTCACCATCCTGGTTATAACCAATGGCCCTCACCATTAAGTTCAGATCATAACAATTCAATCACAATATCAAGCAGTACTGCATAAGTTAGTATAGTGCACCATACCCTTATCTACCACCCCCAACTACCCAACAGAGCATAAAGGTTAAAATGATTCAATTTAAGTCTCAAACTTCATTTTAGAATGACTCGAGAAATCATTTTAATTCCCATCGCGCTTTGCCATTTACGCCGCGCGCCACATTCTTTAGTCAAACCATTACCCTTTTTTTTCATATTTAACATCCACAATAAACATATCAAACATTTCAAAGCATTCCTCAAAAGGTCACAAATTGACCAAATTAATAGTGTCGCGGCGCGTAAAATCGGCAACGCAAAAGGCAAACGCCAAATGAATAGTAAAATCTGGGTTTTCGTTAAAATTTCAGTCCACTTCAATCATGCATTTGACAAGGTAAATGATCTTATTTTTGGCTGAAATTTTACAGAAATATTATTTCATATGTTGACTAATTACTTGTAAAATTTCGTCGAAAAATTCTATCGTTTGCTGCCTCAACTGGCTGCCCAAAGTTAGATCCATAATTGGATCCCAAAGGGCACCAATTCGGCCCACACTTGTATTTGATGCAAAATTATTTATTTTTCTGTTTTAAACCCATTTCAAAGCTTCCCTAATAATGTAATGAACACTTAGACACTTCCCTTTTAAAATAACTTGATTGTTTAAATCAATTTGGACTAAATGGAGTTCATAAACTCTTTTACCAAAATCATTGGAAACATTAGATTTCATTTAAATTTAAACAACCCAATCACCACATGGATTTAAAAATACCACCCAACAATTGAATTCAAACTCAAACAACACATTTATGAATCCATAGCAAAAGTTCCATAGATAAAGTTTTGGTGAGAAAATGAAAGGAAAATTAATTCTTCCAAGGTAAAGTACCAAACCTTGTTTTTTTAATTCCCCTTTGCTTTTCCTTCTTCTCCTTCCTTAATCTTTGTTTCTCCTTCAAGAAATTTAAGAACACAACCTTAAACATAAACCTTAGAAATTTAGAACAATAAGCTACCCTCCAAATTCATATGAATTTCTACCTAAATTAACCATCTCTCATCATTAATCAACATATTTTTTCATTAAATTCATTTTCTAACCATCCTACAAACTTTTCCCAAATTCAACCTTTATGAACTCTAATTTCCAATCTTCCAATAGATATATAAATACATAAAATTGATACTAGAATTGAATTCTACATGCTTTAAAACCTTAAAACTCACCTTGAACTTGAATCAAACTTGACAAAAATTAGAAATTCTTTGGTGTTCTTCTTATGGAGGCCGACTGTTTGGGAGAGTTTTTGGGGGAGATTTTGTGTTCTTCTTGCTATGATATATAGTGGAAATGATGTCCACTTTTGGGGTGGATGAATGCTTTAGGGCCATTTGTCCATCCCTTTTACTTTTCTTCTTTTAATAAATTCTAAATGGCTAATTATGATTGGCCATCAAAAGATATTTATATTTTTCTTCCCAATTAAATCCTCCAACTTTTCCCTCTTCCCATTTGGTACCCCAATTTATTCCATGTCACCCATATGGTACCTACATGGAACCGGGCCCATTTTACGCTCCGGCGATTAATCGATCATATCCTTTAAATCGTACAGTTCCACGAGGCAAACTTCATATGGTTTTGATCCTCTCGACCTCTACTTTCTATTTTTAAAGTCTATTTTAGGTTTCCAAGTCATTTTTAAAAATTACCAATAAGCCCTCGACTTTTTATAAAATTCCCTTTAGGTCCTTTCTTTGCTCGGGTTTGCTCGGGCTCCGTTTCTACTAACGATCGTTTCATATTCAACCCCTCGACGTCCTCTACACACTCGTGTGTTTATTTTCTACTTTGGATTCATGTATAAATTTTAATTAATAATGACCAAAATGCCCCTAGTCTACATGTCTTCGTTTCTCTCTAAAGGGGCGTTTCCTGGAAAAACCGTTACGCGTCGTTGTGGCCCGATTTTTCTCTACTCTCCATTTTTGGAGTCTGTTATGTGCATTATTAAGATCCTCCAGTACAACTTTTGGAAATTACGGTCACCTCCCCAAAACTTTGCATTTCTTTAATTAGGTCCCATTGGTCCTATAGCCTTATCTGGGGCCGTTGTTAGGAATTGACTTCTCCTTTCCCCTTCTCTCACTGTGCACGTGCTTGCCATGCATAAATGCGGTGGGCGGATGTGAAACTTATAACTTCCTCTATCACTTCTTTTTCTAGAAAAATAATTCTTCTATCTATAAGCCAGCTTAGAGAAGATATTTAAAATCCCTTATGAGAGTGAGAGACATCTATTTAAACAAACTGGGTAGGACACCCCTTACTATCATTCGAATCTGGTCGAACTCATTTAGTTTCTTCTTAAGCAGTGCAGCCTTGTTACTCCACCTTTTCACATAATCAATAAAATTCTCATTCTATCTTTGCCTAATAGTTTTCACCTCTATCAGGGTCACTTCTAGCTCAACATTATACCCATATTGCTGAATGAAAGCCTTGTACAATATCCCAATCTTTTTGGGTGTTCTCCTCTCGGGTATTGAACCAGTTTTACACAATAGGGCCCAATGGAGTAATGAAGTACCTTAGGATTTGAGCTTTAGTTGCCCTAGCATACTGCATGGATGTGATGTATTGCTTGACATGTAGATGAGGATTGCCAGTTCCATCGAACTTAGCAAAGGAAGGCATCTTGAACTTATAAGGGACTTTCTCATCTTGTTTAAATATCTTTTCCACCTCTGACATCTCATCAACCTTCAGCTTCTTTTTAAACTTCTTCTCTAAATCAACAATCATCTTTTCCACATCCGATGTTTCAGTCTTTTCCATAGTTGCCTTCTCCACAGTATTTGTAATAACCCAAAGTATACCCTAAAAGTTTTGGAATATTTATTGTTGTATTTGGATTAAATGTTATAAGTGTATATGTTGTATATGTTTAAGTGGAAAGAGAAAAGAGGTAAGAATAAGAGTGTATATGTTGTATATATAAAGATATATACAACATATACAAGTCAAAGAAATAGAAGGTCAAAAGAAGATTTATTTATTTTTAAATTAATTGAAATGAAAATTAAAGGAAGTGGATGAGGATATTTATGAATATTTTATTATTTAATTTGCTTGGTTGAGATTTAAAGAGATGATTGAGTGGTTAAGAGAGAGTTGACTTGTGTTCTATTCATCTTCTTCTTCTTTTCTTTTTTCCTTAGCCGGCTAACTCCATAGCAAGAGAGAAAGTGAGATTTTGTCTTTCCAAATTCAAGATTTGAAGGTGTTTCAAGTGATCAAGTTGGAATTCTAAGGGTTTTCATCACTTTTGGTAAATTTTCCACTTGATTCCCTTGTTTTCTTTTAATTTTGGTGTTTGATTGTTGATAGTATGTGTATATTTGATTATGGTGTTTTTGAGGGTGTGTGATCTTCTTGGTGTTGATTTTGGAGTTTGATTGAAGAGATAGAGTTAACTTTGGTGTTGGAAGAGCAAGTGTTGTGTTTGAGTTGTGTGTATGTGATGGTTGTGAATTGGTGTTTGATGTATGTTTTGAATTGTTTTGGTGTTTTTGCAAGTTATTTTGGTTTATGGGTGTGTTTAGTTAAGTTTGTTTGAAGTGGAAAATGGTGGAAGTAAGAGGTTTGTTGGATATGATGTTTTTGTTGTCGAAATAAGGATTTTTGGCCTGACACGCCCATGAGCACGGCCAAGTCTTTGGGTGTGTCAATGGTTTTGTTTTATGGATGGGTGACACGACCAGTGACATGCCCATGTCACTGAGCGTGTCACAGCTTCTGTGTTGTAGTAGGATTGACACGGCCAGTGACATGCCCATGTCACTGAGCGTGTCATAGCTACTGTGTTGGGGAAGGATTGACACATCTAGTGACACACATGTGTTTCTGAGCGTGTCAAAGCTTCTGTATTGTGGATTTAGGGCACGGTCAGGTACACGCCTGTGTTGTTGAGCGTGTCATGTGTAGAGTTTTCCCTAGTTGGTTCTTAGCATTATTATCTCATGTGTATCTTTAAGTGAGTGTGTATTATTCCTTTTGGATTAGGTTTTTAAAGAGATTGAGTTGCCCTAATCCAAGTGTTGAAGAATTCTTGGAAGAGGAGTTTGGTGTTGTGTGAGTTGCTCTTGAGGTAAGTACAAACCCTACATTATTGCATACAATTACATGACTTTGGGGCTTAACACATTTGGTTGTAAATGTGTTAAGTAATTTATTACATTGTTAATACATTTGATTAATGTTATGATTTGTATAATGTGAAAGATATGATGATCATTCAAAATGTATGTCCAATGCAATTGGTTATGTATACTTTAATGATGAGATGTGAAGCCATTGTTGTTGGCTATAATGATGCAAATGAAATAATTGGGGCATGGTTACCTAGTTTGATTATGAGAAATGAATTGTGAAAGAGATTGATAATGAGATAAATGAATTAATTGTGTGCCTAATATATTATTCAATTTTCAGAGTTCTGGGTTTGGCAACATGCCTATGAATCGCTGGGCAGGTGAAAAGACCAGGTCGTAAGTCGAGCCCAGCTGAAAAATGTGAAATATGATGTTTTTGGGGTGAAAAGACCGGGTCGTAAGCCTCAAAAACTGTAACAGTCTAGCCGGGTGGAGGACCAAGATACTGGGGCCCTAGGGTCTAGCCGGGTTGAGGTCCAAGAGACTAGGTCTGTTACACTATCCATGGATATATATATATATATAAATATATCGCCTACGGGCTTGATGAATGTGATTATGGACCAAAGCAGTAACTTTGAACTTTGAATAGCATATTAAATTCTTTTAGGCCCATGCTTGTCTTTGTTTCAATGTGAATCATAAATGGTGAAACAATTGAATAAGATAATGAAATGTAATGTTATGAAATACAACATTTTTGAATATTGTCTCTATTGCTTGAAAGTATGACATTGACATTTGCATTAAAGCATATTGTTATTGTGGTTTGTACCACTAAGCCTATGGCTTATAGCAATTGTGGTTCTTCGCGCAGGTGACAGGGTAGAACCGGAGAGTTCAGCTAGACCAAGTCGAGTCTAGACTTTGAAGTGTTGATTGTGGGCTTAAAGATCAGAGACGAACTGCCAAACATGTATAAACTTTATGTTTTGTAAATGTTGATTTTGATGTATTTATATATGTAAATACCGCTACATTTTCCGCTGCATAATGAATAAATGTTTTACCTGTTATGTTCCATAATATGTATAAAAATATATATGAAATGTTTTAAGTTTTCTCATATAAATGCAGAAGAGAAAAATTGGGTTGTCTAATATAAACCGTGGCACTCCTGTATCCGGTATACGTATATTACATATGTAGTAGTATGTGGTGTGCGTATATAGGGTATAGGGGTGTTACAGTATTCGCTTCTTTCTTTTTACCTGGTGAATCATAGAAATACTGAGCCCAATTATCATCATCCATTACTACCTTTTCTTCATCAGAGGCTACTTCACCAGCCCTAGCCTTTCCCTTGTCTTTCTGCTTCTTAGTACTAGCAGATGCTTCAACAGTATTTTCCAATAATGCAGCCAGCTGGCTTTTCATGGTCGCAGCCAGGACTTCCTTTAGTTCTTCCATCTTGGAGCTGATTGCATCATCCACTATCTTTTGAATCTGTTCAGGTTCCATTGCTTTTGGTGATAAACTGACCGAGTCGTTACTAGATTGTATGTCACTGGCATAGGTTGGATTGTCGTAAGCTCTTGAATTGTTGCACTCCAAGTCTGTGACCCAAAAAGGATCAATGCCATGTAATGCAATGCATGTATACATGTATGCACAAGTAACAAGCAAACAAAGATAATTAGGACGTTCCTTCCAACCTTATATCACCCACACATGAATGACGAGTCTCTTTTCCTAGGTATATGGTCGACAAGATAACAACATGGGATATTTTATTTTTAAAAAATTCACTCAGATAATTTTAACCAATAGTTGTATTTTCAAACATAGAACTCAATCCATGATAATTCCCATTAATTAAATTTTAATCAATTAAATCAACTAAAGTAGCTTTTATGTTATATTGGATTAAAACTAAATTAAGAGGTTTATCATAAATAGATTTTCCATTTGAAAAAATAACTATATGATTCATGCCAAAAATAAGCCCATGATTAATAATTTTTTGTATAAATTAGGCCCACAATTAATTTTTGACTTTTATGGGGAAACCGAGCTTGGTCGGACCTTCGGGGTTGGATCAAAATTGATTCAAGCTTTTAAAATTGAATTAGATTTGATTTGGTCCTTAAAAAAATAATTCAGACTAGGTTAGGGTTTTGAAAACTAAACCAACTTAATTTAGGCATTTTCAAAACTGGACTGATCTATTCCAAAGCTATAAACTAGGTTTAAGCTTTTAAAATCGAACCAAATTTAACTTGGCCTACTTTAATTGAGATCTAATTAGCTTAGGGCCAAAATTAAGGGTCTACACATTTCATGATCCAAAAATTATTTTTAAGCCCATGGCCCGAAATCATTTTCAAAGAAAAAACTTTTCAAAATAAGCTAAAAGATGGGTCTCTTGGCCCAAGCTCAAAGCCTAAAATTAATCTTTGGAATAAACTTTTTGCAATGGGCTTTGAAATATTTTCAAAGAATGGTTCAAAAATTATCTATTGGCCCAAATCAAACTTTCATTTGGCTTTAAAATTAGAAATTTTTGAAATGGGCTTTTAAGTAGTTGGGTCAATTATGGAATACAAAAATCAACTGTGGGCCTTATTTATGCTAAGACTTAGTAGTTGTGGACTTGTTTGCAGCATGAATCATTAGTTGCCTTTTCAAATAAGAAGTCCATTTATAATAAACTTCTTAATTTAGTTTTAATCCATAATATGGAGGAAATGCTTCTCAATAGACCCAAAGGATTAAGGCTTAATTGGTAGGAAATTATTATGGACTGACTTCTGTATTTAAAAATACAACTATTGGTTATTTCGTCTGAGTGGTTCTTTCAAAAATAGAATATCCCCTATTGATATTTTTGTTAACCATAACACTTAGGAAAAGAGACTTGTCATTCATGTCAGGGAAGAAATAAGGTTGGAAGGAGCATCCTGGCTTTATTTCTTTGTTTTCTGCCCATACATATATGCATTGATCCTCTCTGTCTTATAGACCTGGAGTATAGTAATTCAAGGGCTTACAATAACCTGAACTCTATTAGTGACTCAGAATTCAGTAAATATTCGGTTAACTTCACACAAAAACTAATGGATCATAAGCAAGTTCAGAATCTAGTGAAGGAGGCCCTAGCCTTAAAAATGAAAGAATTAAAGGGGATCCTGGCTGAGGCCGTGAGAAGTCAATTAGCTATACTATTAGAGACTACTGTCGAAGCATCTACTAGTACCAAGAAGCTGAACAAGGGAAAGTCTAAGGTGGGCGAGGTAGCTTTTAAAGAAGAAAAGGTGGTGAGTGATGATGATGAAGACTGGGATGCACACCTCCAAGACCAATAAGAAAAATAGAATGAGAAATAAGGCTGTTTTCCTCAAAAAGAGGCTTGATGAGTCTAACAAGATAAGAATAATAGTGAGAGGTGTCTTGCCTAATCTCCATGAACAACTATCTCATACTCTCATAAGAGACTTTAAAGATTTTCTCCAAGCTGGCTTATAAATAGAAGAGTGGAAAAAGGGAGAAGAATCTTTTTTTAGAAAAATGAATGAAATGGTGTAACACCCTTATACCCTATATACGTACAATACATATTTTCAGCATATGTAAAATATGCATATACGGTACAAAAATATCACAGACCGGTTTACTAATTTTTTTTTTTACATTTTCAATTTAAAATTTCAAATTCTAAATATATAAAAATTAAATAGAATATACATATTCTTTACTTGTTATAAGAACCCAAAATAAATAATATATATATAAATCTCTGAAAAAAAAATTTGCTAGAGTTTTATCTGTAATTTGGATATCCCAAAATTTAGCAATTACTCAATCTGCAAAAAAGAAAACACTCCCAATAATTTTCAATCGTCATCTCAACCATACTTCTCAATTTCACCAAGTTTCTCAAACATTTATATATATATATATATAATTTAAAACACACTTGCTCTCCTATATCAAATACATTGGCCCAAACATTCTTTATAATATACAATACGTAAAATCCAAAACATAATATATTATGCATAAAACTCAAAATTATACAATAACATAAAAATATATACATGCTGCTAGCAGTGTTTCTGATCTCGATAGCAACTCAACAAGCTCAACTATAAGTCTAGACCTGACCCGGTCTAGAAGAACTCTTTGGATCAGCTGGGTCTACCCTGTCACCTGTGCGATGGAAATAATCGCGCTAAGCCGAAGCCTAGTGGTACAAACTTTGATAATAACAATATAAATCAATGTAATACCAATGCACAATACATTTAGATGTCACATCATTCCACTTTCTTATATTTTTCAAATATTTCATAATTCACATTAAAACAAAGACAAGCATGGGCCCAAAAAGGATCTAATATGCTATTCAAATTTTAGAGCTGCTGCTTTGGTCCATAATGGCACCATGTGTCTAGCCCTGTAGGCAATATACCCATGGATAATGTAACAGCCCCAGTCTCTTAGACCTCAACCCGGATAGACCCTTAGGCTCCAGTATCTTGGTTCTCAACCAGGCTAGACTGCTACAGTTTTTGAGGCTTACGACCCAGTCTTTTCACCCTAAAAACATCATATTTATCAGCTGGCCTGGCTTACGACCTAGTCTTTTTACCATTCCAGCGTTTAGCCCGTAGGCAATCGTAGGCATGCCGACAAACCCAGAACTCTGAAAATTGAATAACATATTAGGCACACAATTTATTCATATTTCTCATTACTAATCTCTTTCTCATTTTCACATATTCAATCTAGGCACATTGCCTTATTTCACATTTTTTTTTTCTCACTTTTCTCATTTTTCACATCTTTATCATTTTTCTCACTTTTCTCACTTTTCTCATTTATTATCAATATCAATTCATTTCATTATTACACATATCTCATTTTTTGCATTCACAACACATTACCCAATTACTTTGGGTATTTTCACATAATATACATATTTCACATGCTATACAAACCAGCCACTATCAATGGCTTTTCACAATGCATTTAACACATATATGACATTACAAATGTCATAGCATATTATTCATACACAATCAATGAACCAAGTAGCATAATACATTTTTCAACCAAAATGTGTTAAGTCCAAATGTTATGCAAATATAGATATTATATTCAAAGTTTGTACATGCCTCCACTAGCAACCCAAAGCAAGCTAAAACAACCTTCAATCCAATCTTTCCAACTTGCCCTTCACCACTTGGATGAAGAAAATCAACCTCCCTCAAAGTCTAAACCAAATGTGATAACAAATAATCATTTAGTATCACATTTAATGGCATTTCCAACATTAAACCATAATTACACATCACTCCTACAAATTTCCAAAAATTTAGCCTTTCCTTACTTCAACATTAGAATTCCATTCTACTACAATTAAATTAATGTTTTAAGTTTATTTATATTATTAAAAATATATTTTAATACATTTAAATCATTTACATTATAAAAATACACTCTTATACACAAAATCTCAAAAATGGCATAGCCTTCCCCCATTGAAGGTTTTCCATTCCAATACAATCCATTACTCATTCCAAGCTTATATTCATCACTTTTAACACTAAACAACATGCTTAAACAAATAAAATCACACAATTCAACCACTTTGGAAAATCACTTTTCCAAAACCCTAAATCTCCACTTCTATTCTCAAACTCCAACCCAACACCACCAAATTCAATATTTGACTTTAAAATACTTGTTTATGAATCAAAACAACTCATTTAGAACCAATTTGCACAATTAAAGTTCATGTTTTTAAAACCCCAAAAATCCATAACCCTAAATTCTCTCTCTTCAGCATTCTTTAACCAAACTCCATCATTTCTTCAATCTGACCTTAGACTTATTGTTAACTACCCAAAATAACATCATACACACCAATTTCAATAATTATAACATACTACATCAAAATCTCAAAACTCACATAATCCAAATTTCCAACTAATTCAAAGAAAAGAGATGGAAACTTACTAATTTTGGTGGAGATTACTAAAAATTCACTTGCAACTTGTTAATTTCTTCAATTTATGGAGTATGGAAGAATAGAATCCTTGATCTAGCTCCCATGGAATTTTGGCCAAAGGAAAGAGAAGAAGAAGAAGAAGAAGACTTTAATATTTCTTTTCCTTTCATCTTTTTTTTAAACCACACACATATATATATATATTAAAATAATTTAATATTTAATTATTTAATTATTTTTTAATAAATTAAAAGTTCTAATTTTCCTCTTCCTTTAAAAAATAATTTGTTTTTGAATTATTTTATTAATTTTGAATTTATAAAATTTAATTACCAAAATACCCTTTTCTTTTAAAAAGTGTTGATTTTTATATATGTTATGTATTTTTTGCATATATATCACATATATATTCCACTTTTTCTTTTAAAATCCCTTCATTTATCATTTAAAACCATTAATTTAATTTATCCTTTTAAATTATAATTCATTTTATCCAATTTTTCAAAAATTAGAAATTTTCAAAAATTTTAGGATGTTACAATTCTCTCCTCCCTAAAACAAATTTCATCCTCGAAATTACCTGTCCTCAAGTCTGGAACAATTGGGGAAACTGACTCTGCATCGCTTGCTCACTTTTTCATGTTGCCTCCTCAGTGGCATGATTCCTCCAAAGGACTTTCACAAGTGGCACCCTCTTATTCCTCAATTCTTTAACCTCTCGTGCCAAAATCGCCACTGGTTTTTCCTCGTAAGTCAGTTCTGGACTTACCTCAATGGACTCCACTGACAAGATATGAGATGGGTTAGACCTGTATCTTCGAATCATTGAGACATGGAAAACATTATGTATTTGATCCAACTCATATGGAGAAGCTAGTCTATAAGCCACTAGACCAACTCTCTCCAACACCTCATATGGTCCTATAAAACGAGGACTCAACTTCCCTTTGCGGCCAAATCTCAAAATTTTCTTCCATGGAGACACCTTCGAAACACTTTGTCTCCCACACTGAACTCTATGTCTCTTCTCTTTAAATCTAAATAGGATTTCTGTCGGTCTGAAGCTGCTTTCAAATGACCCCGAATCACCTTCACTTTGTCCTCTGTTTTCTTAATCAAATCGGGACCAACCAATTTACCTTCTCCAACTTCATCCCAACACAAAGGTGTCCTGCATCTCCTGCCATATAAAGCCTCATAAAGAGTCATCCCAATACTCGATTGATGACTGTTGTTATAAGCAAACTCAATTAATGGCAAAAATCTATCCCAATTCCCGGTAAAATCAATGATACAGCTCCTCAACATATCCTTCAGAATATGTATCACTCTCTCTGACTATGCATCTGACTGAGGATGGAAAGCAGTACTAAAATACAATCGAGAACCCAAAGCATCATGCAAACTTTTCCAAAACCTCAAAGTAAATCGGTGATCTCGATCCGACACCGAAGAAACTGAGACTCCATGCAACCTGACTATCTCATTGATATACAGCTCAACCAACCTCTCAAGAGAATAATCCATCAGAACTAGAAGAAAATGAGCTATCTTCGTCATCTGATCAACTATCACCCAGATTGCACCATGCTTCTTCTGATTCAAAGGTAGTCTAGTTACAAAATCCATTGTCACTCGCTCCCATTTCCACTCTGGCACTGATAAAGGTTGGAGCAACTCTGAAGAAATTTGGTGCTTGGCCTTTACTTTCTGGCAAGTGAGATATCTGGATACAAACTCTGCTATGTCTCTCTTCATACCTGACCACCAATAATGTTGCTTCAAGTCCTGATACATCTTGGTACTCCAAGTGTGCATAGCAAAAAGTGACTGATGTGCTTTCTCTAATATCATTCTTTTCAATTCTGCATCATCAAGAATACATAATCTATCTCTGTACCATAGACTGCCATCATCCCTCACATAAAAGTCTCAACTTTCCCCCTTCTGACAAACCAACACAATTTTCTGAATTCTCTCATCTACCAACTGAGCCTCCCTAATATGATCCAACAAGACTGGCCTCAACTGCAACTGAGCCATCAATGCACCATCATCAGAAGATTTAAAATCTAGTGTGCAACGCTCTCAACTCAACAAGCAACGAGAGTGAATAAGCAGTCAAACCTGCCAAAGACTTTTGACTCAAGGCATCAGCAACAACATTTTCCTTACCAGGATGATAATCAATCAAACAGTCGTAGTCTTTAATCAACTCTAACCACCGTCTCTACCGAAGATTTGGCTCTCTCTGAACACCCAGGTATTTCAAACTCTTGTGATCTGTATAAATGAAACACTTTTCCTCATACAAGTAATGCCACCAAATTTTCAAGGCAAAAACTATTGCTGCTAATTCCAAATCATACGTCGGATAATTCAGATCGTGCGGTTTTAACTATCGAGAGGCATAAGCAATGACTCTACCCTCCTGCATCAGAACACAACCTAAACCACTATGTGAAGCATCACTGTATATCACATACGGTTTACCTTCCACAGGCAGGGTAAGCAAAGGAGCTTGAGTCAACATCTCCCTCAGCTGCTCAAAACTCACCTGACATCAATCTGTCCACATAAATTTAACTCCTTTCCAAAGTAATTTGGTGAGTGGTGTAGCTATTATAGAAAAACCCTTCACAAATTGATGATAATAGCCTGCCAATCCCAGAAAACTTCTAACCTCTGTCACAGTCTTCGGTGGACTCCAATTTAAAATAGCCTCAATTTTACTCGGATCAACTCTAATACCCTCTTCTGAAACCACATGACCAAGAAATGCTACCTGATCGAGCCAGAACTCACTCTTAGACAACTTAGCATACAACTGCTTCTCTCTCAGAGTCTGCAATACGATCTGCAAATGCCTATCATAATCCTCCTCATTTCGCGAATACACCAAGATGTTATCAATGAAGACTACCACAAACTGATCTAAATATGGCCTGAATACCCTGTTCATCAAATCCATAAAAGCTGCTGGTGCATTCGTCAATCCAAAGGGCATCACTAGAAACTCATAATGCCCATACCTCGCGCGAAAAGTTATCTTGGGTACATCCACATCTCTGACTCTCAACTGATGGTATCCTGATCTCAGATCAATCTTAGAGAATGCTGCTGCTCCCTTCAACTGATCAAAGAGATCATCTATCTAAGGCAAAGGATACTTATTCTTGATGGTCACCTTATTCAACTGCCTATAATCAATACACAATCTCATGGCGCCATCCTTCTTCTTCACAAACAACACAGGCGCTCCCCATGGGGACACACTAGGGGGATAAACCCTTTATCCAATAATTCCTACAGCTGCACCTTCAACTCTCTCAACTCAGCAAGTGCCATCCGATAAGGGGTAATAGAGATAGGAGTGGTTTCAGGCAACAAATCGATACCAAACTCCACTTCTCTCTCAGGAGGTACCCCTGGAACTCATCAAGGAAAACATCTGGAAACTCGGCAACTGTGGATATACTTTCAAGCAGGGATCCCACTACTCCAGTATCTACAACATGAGCAAGATAAGCCTCACATCCCTTCTGAATCATTCTCCCAGCTGAAACAGCTGAAACAAACATAAATGAAGGATACCTTTGCTTACCAAATACCATCACGTGTTCTCAAAGTAACACATTTCTTCTAACAGTCTACCACAGCCCCATGCTTGGATAACCAATCCATGCCTAAAATTAAATCATATTCCCTGAAACGCATCTCAATCAGGTCACCGAGAAATTCCTCATCCTGAACAATAATTGGACTATCTCGGTGTACCCTGCTCACCACAACACTATACCCTAAAGGATTTGTCACCAAGACATCAAATCCTAGGGACTCAGAATGCAATTCAGTAACAAGCAAGATAGATGCACTTATGTATGAATGCGTAGATCCATGATCTAATAGAGCGAGGACTGAAATACCAAATAAAGAAAATGTACCCACAATGACGACTGAAGCATCCGGCTGCCTCTGCATCATATAAACCGGCTGAGATGGCCCAGCCTCATCTGGCCTACTACCTCCTGATGTAGAGCCTCCTCTCTGACTAAACCCAGGTCCACCACCTCTATTAAAATCTCTGCCACCATGACCCCCTCTGACACTGGGTTGAGAAGCTGTAGTATCTGCCTACCTAACCTCTGGTGGCTCAGGACAATCTCTGATTAAATGGTCAGAAGACCCACATCTAAAACACACTCCCGAAGCACCTCTCCACCAGTAAACACCTCCGTGTACTCTACCACAATGGACGCAAGTAGATGGAGTAAGTCTCTGAGCCACTGGAGTCGGAGCACTAGCCACTGAAACTGCAGGTCTCTGCCTTTGTCTCTACTACTATACTGACCTGCCAAACTTTCCCTGACTCCTACTAAACCTCTGAAAATGTCCCCCTTGGCCTATCTTCACTGATGAAGACCCTGGCTCACTCTAGGGTCTCCTAACTCTAGTAACATCAACCCTGGTAGCTGCTGCTGCAAGACTCTGTGCTCTCTCAGCACTCCTAGCAGCGGTAACTAACTGAGAAAAATCCTGATACCGAGAGCCTACAATGATGCACATGATAGAGGGTCTCAGTCCCTCCTCAAACCTCCTGCACCTATCAAACTCATCAGAAATGATCCCACCAACATAGCGACTCAATCGGATAAACTGGATCTCATACTCGGTCACTGTCCTAGTATCTTATCTCAGACTCAGGAACTCCATCTTCTTTGCATCTTTATACTCTCTCGGAGACATCTGCTCAAATTCCCGTAGGAAATCATCATAGGTCAGGACTGGTGGATCATCCAGAGCACGTGAAATTGTCTTCCACCAATCATATGCATCTCTTTGCAGAAGAGATCTGGCATAATCAAACTTCTCTTTTGGACTAGCCACTGCTCTGCTACAGTAGAATCTATAGTACCAACAAAGTCCTCAGCTCCATACTTTCTCAGTTTATCATACTACCTCACTGGCAACTACGACTGTGGTGGCTGAGGAACTGGAGCCTGCCTCAACAACTCTACCATATGCCATACCCAGCCAGGCGGAATCTCATCAGCTACTGGTCTCACAGGCACAGAAACAGATGCCTCACCAGCAGATACAACTCTAGCTCCATCTCTACCCTCATCTGGAGCCACACTCTCTATACTACCCTTAGCAGCCTGATGCGGCCGAGACGCCATAACTACCTATATCTGTAAACAAAGCAGAAAATACTATATCAGAGATCAGAAATTGCTAGTGCCAATGTATGTATTATAATTAAAAATTATTTTTTAAATTTTCCATTTTCTCTCTCTATCATCCCACCTAGGCCGAGAACCTCAAACCTAGGCTCTGATACCAAAACAAATGTAACACCCTTATATCCTATATACGTACAATACATATTTTCAGCATATATAAAATATGCATATATGGTACAAAAATGTCACAGACCGGTTTACTAATTTTTTTTTTACATTTCCAATTTAAAATTCAAATTCTAAATATATAAAAATTAAATAGAATATAAATATTCTTTACTTGTTATAAGAACCTAAAATAAATAATATATATAAATCTCTGGAAAAAGTTCATCAGAGTTTTGTCTGTAATATGGATATTCCAAAATTTAGCAATTACTCAACCTACAAAAAAAGAAAACACTCCCAATAATTTCCAATCACCATCTCAACTATACTTCTCAATTTCTCTAAGTTTCTCAAACATTTATATATATATAGATATATATAATTTAAAATATACTTACTCTCCCATTTCAAATACATTGACCCAAACATTCTTTATAATATACAATATGTAAAATCCAAAACATATTATATTATGCAAAAAACTAAAAAATGTACAATAACATAAAAATATATACATGATGCTAGTAGTGATTCTGATCTCGATAGCAACTCAACAAGCTCAACTACAAGTCTAGACCCGACTTGGTCTAGAAGAACTCTCTGGATCAGCTGGGTCTACCCTATCACCTGTGCGATGGAAACAATTGCTCTAAGCCAAAGCCTAGTGGTACAAACTTTGATAATAACAATATAACTCAATGTAATACCAATGCACAATGCATTTAGATGTCACATCATTCCACTTTCTTAAAATTTTCAAATATTTCATAATTCACATTAAAACAAAGACAAGCATAGGCTCAAAAAGGATCTAATATGCTATTCAAATTTCAGAGTTACTGCTTTGGTCCATAATGGCACCATGTGTCTAGCCCCATAGGCAATATATCCATAGATAATGTAACAGCCCCAGTCTCTTGGACATCAACCCGGCTATACCCTTAGGCTCCAATATCTTGGTCCTCAACCCGGCTAGACTGCTACAGTTTTTAAGGCTTATGACCCAGTCTTTTCACCCCAAAAATATCATATTTATCAGCTGGCCTGGCTTACGACCCAGTCTTTTTACCATTCTAGCGTTTAGCCCGTAGGCAATCATAGGCATGCCGACAAACCTAGAACTCTGAAAATTGAATAACATACTAGGCACACAATTTATTCGTATTTCTCATTATTAATCTCTTTCTCATTTTCACATATTCAATCTAGGCACATTGCCTTATTTTCACATTTTTTCTCACTTTTCTCATTTTTCACATCTTTCTCATTTTCTCACTTTTCTCACTTTTGTCATTTATTATCAATATCAATTTATTTCATTATTAAACATATCTCATTTTTTTCATTCACAACAAATTATCCAATTACTTTGGGTATTTTCACATAATATACATATTTCACACGTTACACAAATTAGCCATTATCAATGGCTTTTCACAATGCATTTAACACATATATGACATTACAAATGTCATAGCATATTATTCATACACAATCAATGGACCAAGTAGCTTAACACATTTTTCAACCAAAATGTGTTAAGTCCAAATGTTATGCAAATATAGATATTATATTCAAAGTTTGTACATACCTACACTAGCAACCCAAAGCAAGCTAAAAACAACCTTCAATCCAATCTTTCCAACTTGCCCTTCACCACTTGGATGAAGCAAATCAACCTCCCTTAAAGTCTAAACCAAATATGATAACAAATAATCATTTAGTATCACATTTAATGGCATTTCCTACATTAAACCATAATTACATATCACTCCTATACATTTTCAAAATTTTAGCCTTTCCTTACTTCAACATTAGAATTCCATTCTACTATAATTAAATTAATGTTTTAAGTTTATTTATATTATTAAAAACATATTTTAATACATTTAAATCATTTACATTATAAAAATATACTCTTATACACAAAATCTCAAAAATGGCATAACCTTCCCCCATTGAAGGTTTTCCATTCCAACACAATCCATTACTCATTCCAAGCTTATATTCATCACTTTTAACAATAAACAACATGCTTAAACAAATAAAATCACACAATTCAACCACTTTGGAAAATCACATTTCCAAAACTCTAAATCTCCACTTCCATTCTCAAACTCCAACCCAACACCACCAAATCCAATATTTGACTTTAAAATACTTGTTTATGAATCAAAAAAACTCATTTAGAATCAATTTGTACAATTAAAGTTCATGTTTCAAAACCCCAAAAATCCATAACCCCAAATTCTCTCTCTTCACCATTCTTTAACCAAACTCCATCATCTCTTCAATCTAACCTTATAATCATTGTTAACTACCCAAAATAACATCATACAAACCAATTCCAACAATTATAACATACTACCTCAAAATCTCAAAACTCACATAATCCAAATTTACAAGGAATTCAAAGAAAAGAGATGGAAACTTACTAATTTTGGTGGAGATCACCAAAAATCCACTTGCAATTTGTTAATTTCTTCAATTTATGGAGTATGGAAGAAGTAGAATCCTTGATCTAGCTCCCATGGAATTTTGGCCAAAGGAGAGAGAAGAAGAAGAAGAAGAAGAAGACTTTAATATTTCTTTTCATTTTATCTTTTTTTTAAACCACATATATATATTAAAATAATTTAATATTTAATTATTTAATTATTTTTTTAATAAATTAAAAGTCCTAATTTCCCTCTTCAATTAAAAAATAATTTGTTTTGAATTATTTTATTAATTTTGAATTTATAAAATTTAATTACCAAAATACCATTTTCTTTTAAAAAGTGTTGACTTTTATATATGTTATGTATATTTTGCATATATATTACATATATATTCTACGTTTTCATTTAAAATCCCTTCAATTTTCATTTAAAACCATTAATTTAATTTATCCTTTTAAATTATAATTCATTTTATCCAATTTTTCAAAAATTAGAAATTTTCAAAAATTTTAGGAAGTTACAAATGGGAAATTACTAATCTGGTGATCAAAGTACCCAAAAAGCGGTAGATGTTAATGCAACTATTGGTCAAGGAAAAAGAACATAGTTTTAAGATCTGGGAAGACCTTTGTCTTGGGTTTTCAATAAGCTACAGAAGAAAGGATTGTTGCAGCTACTGACTCCTCGACAGTTGCCAAATCATCTACCACCAAACTTCGATACCAAGGCCTTTTGTTAATTTTACCAGACATAGGGGTATGAAATAGATAAGTTCATTCAGTTAAAGCATGAGATCTAAAATCTTATTAATAATGGCAAGCTGTCCAACCTAAGAAACCTAGCACAAAGGATAATCATTTGCCTAAGTTTAGCAAAGTACCTCCACCTGTAACTTTCATGATGGATGAAGGGTTAAAAGAAGGTTTTGTTTTATCCTCTTTCAGGATGTAGGAGTAGAAGATGTGAAGAAGGAAGAGATTCCATTCGATGAATTCAAGATAGCTTTGAGTAAGGAAGTATTCACTGTTTGTGTCATGAATGAATTATGGGGCTCAACTGATAGTAATAATGAATTGGAATCTAAGGAAGAAGAATGGGCTTGGTCTGAACCCAAAGTAGAAGAGGTATAGAATATCCACTCTACCAAGCCTTATGGTAGGGCTCCTCCAAAGGAAGTAGAGGCTGGCAAAGGGAAAGATGCTGAGACAGAAAGAAAAGAAGAAGAAGACGATGCTATCCTTAAGCAATTAAAATAGGCCCATGCTAGTATCAACATTTGAGACCTATTGGCTACATCTAAGAAGCATCGGGAAACTATGGCCAAGGTTATGGTAAGCATGCAGATTTCCACTTCTACAATATAAAAGAGCTGGTTAACTTCATGGGGCAAAGAAAGTTAAGGAAAAGAAAGAAGGAGAAGGTAATCAGAAGGAAAGCAGAGTTGAAATTGGAATGGTATCCTTTTCTGATGCTGACTTGCCAAAAGAGGGAAGAGATCACATTCGTCCACTTTTCATTTAATGTGGAGGTCAAAGGAAAGGGGACCCCTTATGTTATGGTTAATGACTGATCTGCTATAAATGTATACCCACTCAAAATCTTACTAAAGTTGGCCATGTCTACTTTTGACATGAGTCCGTCTGAGGCGACAATCAAAGCTTATGATAATACTAAGAGGCAGGTAGAAGGGACTTTCAAAGCCATAGTAAAGGTGGATCCTATTGAATCTCTAATAGAGTTTATGGTTTTAGATATACTAGTTACCTTTGTATTGTTGCTGGGTCACCCATGGTTTCATCTCCTTGTGGAGTTCCTTTAATGCTTCATCAAAAGATCAGGTTTCTAAATGGAGATAAGATGGAAGTGATTCAGGCGGAGTATAATGAAGTGGTTAATGCTCTTATGATAGAAAGGCGTCTCAATGGTTTTCAAGTGTTTGGCATTTTTAAAGAAGCGATAGGAGGCCCTAAAGTCTTGACTATTATGAAGGAGTAGGTAATCAGAAGGAAAGCAGAGTTGAAATTGGAATGGTATCCTTTTCTGATGCTGACCTGCCAGAAGAGGGAAGAGATCACATTCGTCCTCTTTTCATTAACATGGAGGTCAAAGGAAAGAGGACCCCTTGTGTTATGGTTAATGATTGATCTACTATAAATGTATACCCACTCAAAATCTTACTAAAGTTGGCCATGTCTATTCTTGATCTGAGTCCGTCTGAGCGACAATCAAAGCTTATGATAATACTAAGAGGCAGGTAGAAGGGACTTTCAAATCTATAGTACAGGTGGATTTTATTGAATCTCTGATAGAGTTTATGGTTTTAGATATACTAGTTACCTTTGTATTATTGCTGGGTCACCCATGGTTTCACCCCCTTGTGAAGTTCCTTCAATGCTTCATCAAAAGATCAGGTTTCCAAATGGAGATAAGATGAAAGTGATTTAGGCAGAGTACAATGAAGTGGTTAATGCTCTTTTGATAGAAAGGCGTCTCAATGGTTTTCAAGTGGCTGGTATTTTTAAAGATGCGATAGGAGATGGTAAAGTCTTGACTATTATGAAGTAGATGAACTACCTATCGAGAATCGGTCTTGGGAAAGGAAATGCAGGTATGACGGAGCTTCCAAATGTCAAAAATCAAGTATCTAGAAAGGGACTAGGCTATGAAGGAACATATGGAGATGTTCTGTTAAAGGGAAGAAGTAGATGGAATTCCCTCCACTTTAGAAGATATTTGTTAAAGCTCCAGAATTGGGAACTCTACAAAAGAAGCCAAAGTCTGATCCTAATTGGCAGTACAGCCTCTAGCATACTACACTCATTTGTAGATGAATTTTTCAGATACAATCAAGTGTTAATGGCTAAAGAGGATAAAGCTAAAACTGCTTTCATAACCACATGAGGTTTATTTTGCCACAGGATAATACCGTTTAGATTAAATAATGTTGGGGCAACATATCAAAGGATGGCCATAATCTTGTTTCATGATATGATGCACAAGCAGGTTGAAGTATATGTTGATGATATAATGGTAAATTCAAAAATAAGAGAACAACATTTACAGAATCTGGAGAACTTCTTTGAAAGAGCTATTAAATATAACCTTAGGTTAAACCCAAAGAAGTGTATGTTTGGAAATACCTCAGGAAAGATGTTGGGATATGTCATTAGCCCAAATGATGATGAGATTGACCTTGAAAAAGTTAAGGCAATCATAGATATGTCGACCCCTAAGATGGAGAAGGAGGTTAGGGGGTTTATCGGAAGGTTGCAATACATAAGCAGGTTCATTGAAAAACTTACAATAATTTGTGAACCCATCTTTAAACTTCTCAAGTAAAACCAACCAATCGAATGGGATAGTGAGTGTTAGAAGGCTTTTGAGAGTACAAAATAATCCTTATTGAATCCACCTGTTCTAAAATCACCCAATTTTGGTAGACTGTTGATACCATATTTAGTAGTAGAAGAAGGGTCAGTAGGGGTAATGTTGGCTAAAGCAAACGAAATAGGAGTTGAGTATGCAATTTATTACTTGAGTAAAAAACTTTTACCCTATGAGATTAAGTATAGTATCTTTGAAAAAACTTATATTGCTGTGGTTTGGTCATCAAAAAAATTATAGTGCTACTTCCAATCCTATAGTGTGCATGCAATTGCTAGGTTAAATCTAGTCAAATACTTGAGAGAAACACCTTTGCTAATCGGGAAGTATGGTCGGTGGTTGATAATTCTAGAAGAATTTAAGATTGAATATATAACCAGAAAAATAATTACAGGTAGAGCAGTAGCAAAATTCCTGCCCAACAACCCTTTCCTAATAGTGAGGAAGTGACTTTTGAATTCCTAAATGAATACTTATAAGCCATAAAAGTGCAGAAATGGAAGATGTACTTTAATGGAGCAGTGGATAGAAAAGGAGATGGATTAAGAGTTATATTAAAATCACTTGAAGGAGAACTCATCCCCTTAGCTAAAAAATTAAAATTCAAGGTAACCAACAATATGGTATCATACGGAGCTTGTATCTTTGGCTTGAAAATCTTGATAATTACGGATAAAGTCCAAGTTTTTGGTAATTCAATATTGGTGATATCCTAAGCGAACGGGTAATGTGATGTAACACCCCCATACCCTATATAAATACTATACATATACCGGGTATACATACAGTACGTATATAAAGTATAAGAATGTCACTTTTTGTTTCAATTTAAAAACCTTTAGCTGAGTTCAAACAATATTACATTAATTTAAAGAACATTTACAAAATCATTATACTTTTAATGATCTTACATATATATATATAATAATCTTATCTTTACCAAAACTTCATTTATACATATGAATGCATTCTTGTAAGAAATACAACATAATTAAATTATACATGTATGCATCACCTTCTAGTTGGTCTCGACATACTCTTACTATTCTCGTGGCATAACGATTGACTTCAGATCTACCACCTACTCACCTGCGCGATTACACAACCGCGCTAAGCCCGAGAGCTTAGTAGTACAGATAAATAATATAAACATACATTACATAAATTTAAACATATATATATTAACTTCATGTACCATTAGTTTCTTATTATGTTTTTCCCTTTTCAATTACATCTTTCATATGCCTCTACTAATCTCATATCTTATATACATATACACATATCATTAACACAAACCACAATTCCATAACTAATACTCACAATGTCTACATCAATACACATATTACATGTCATACTATATTTTCAGAATCTCATCTTTCAACTTAGCTTCTCAAGCCATATTTCTTTTCAATAGTTTACTTATGTATTGTAATTATATCATACTTCATAACATTACATGTCCTTATTTTATTCAATTAATTCATTATTCACAATTCACCATTCATGAATCACATTTCCAACAAAGACAAGCATGGGCCCAAAGACTCTAATATGCCATTCAACTTTCAGAGTTAATGTTTTGGTTTAATTATCACATTTATCATTATTATTATCCCAACTAGGCTTCAAGGATTTAGGTTCAACCAAGCTTCAAGGGGAACAAAGCATGCTAAGTATCAACCCAACTTGGCTTCAAGAACCAAACCCAACCTAGCTTCAAGGGTTGTAACATCTCAATTAGGCTTCAAGGACTAGACCAAGCTTCAAGGGGAGTTAAGCATGCTAAACTTCAACCCAACTTGGCTTCAAGGATTTAGCCCAACCTAACTTCAAGAGATTGTTACTATTAGGCATGCCACCAACAACAAAACTCTAAAAATGAATAACATATTAGACACACAATTCATTCATTATTTCATTATCAATTTCATTCTCATTTTCTCATCATCATTTAGGCATCCATGCCTCAATTATCTCATTTGCATCATCATAGCCAACAACAATGGCTTCACATCTCATCAATAGAGTATACATACTCAATTGTATTGGACATCATCATTTAAACAACCATGCCTCATTCATTTCATTTGTATCATTATAGCCAACAACAATGGCATTACATCTCATTAAGCTCAAATCATATAAAAGCAATTCATCATAACCAATTGCATTGCACATACCTTTTTAATGATCATCATATCTTTTACATTTCATATTTCATCATTAACATATATATACATAACATTATTCATATGCATCATCAATGTAATAGGTTACTTAACACATTTATAACCAAATGTGTTAAGGTCCAAAGACATATAAATATATGCAATCAAATAGGGTTTGTACTTACCTCATGAGCAATCACACCACACCAAACTCACCTTCCAATAATCCTCAACACTTGGATTAGGGCAACACAATCTCTTCAAAACCTAATCCAAAGATAATTATACATATAAGAAAATAAGAATGATAACTAACTAGGGCAAACTCTACACATGACAGGCTCACCAACACGGGCGTGTCCCTGATCGTGCCCTAAACCAACAATACAGAAGCTTTGACACGCTTAGTAACACGGGATTGTCAATGGACGTGTCACTCATTCTGCCTCACAGAAACATTGACACGCCCAACAACACGGGCGTGTTCATGGCCGTGTCAATTACTTTTTCTCACAGTAGCTATGACACGCTCAGTAACATGGCCGTGTTAATGGTCGTCAAACTCAGTACCGTTGACACGCCCAACAACATGGCCGTGTCACTGGCCGTGTCAGGCAAAAATCATGCATTTCGAACTCTCATCCATGTAAACACAAACACTTCAAAACCTATACTACATCACCCTTAATCAACATCTTGGTTATATTCATCAATTACCTATCAATTTAACACTTATATAACTTCAATATATCATAATAATAATCATTATATACATCACCATGTATCAACTACTCAATTCCCCAATTCATTTATATGAAACCCTTACTAAACAATCTCAACAATCCATCATCATCCTCACAAATAACTATATTATCATCATCTAAATACCAATTCAACATATCTATATACTTCAATCTTTCATTAACAACATCTTCACACACCAACCAAATCAAATATAAACAAAATCAATAGAAATCAACTCAAAGAAATGAACTCTTACTTGAATATTTTGCCAAATCTTGAATCTATACCTTCAATTCTCTTAAAGCCCTTAAGAATTTGGTGTGAAAGTAATTTAAAATCATATCTCTCTCTCTCTCTCGTTCAAAAAGAAGAAGAAGAAGAAAGAAGATCTTTTCTCTTCTTTTTCATACTTATCATATTTATATATATATATATAATAATAATATAATTAAATATTTCTAAAATATTCTCCACCACCACTTTCATCCTTTGACTTTCCTTTCTTGTTTTTCTTTTATTATTATTATTATTATTATTATTATTATTATTATTATTATATAAACTTACTTTTCCTACACCACTTTATACATTATGTATATGTGATGTATATGTTGGTATATGTATATCTCTTATATATTGTATTTATATTTCCCATATTTTCCAAATACCATATATACATTTTATCCTTCATATACATCTATCTCTTATAATATTTTCCTTACCTATTTTACCAACATATCTTCTCACTACTACTATTCCAATGTACACTACAATCGGGTATTAAATTAATTCATTTCTCTTCTTTTTACCTTCATTAATTTAACTTGTATATATATTTCCATAAATACAACATATACACTCTCTTCACTTCTTTTCTCTTTCCATTAAACATATACATTAAATCCAAATACCATAATAATTCCAAAACTTTTAGGGTGTACTTTGGGATATTACAATTCTCTCCCCCTTAAATAATTTCGTCCTCGAAATTATCTAGTACAATAGCAATCCATTCTTAATACAATAATATCTTAATTTTCATATACAGTTAATTATATTCTTAAGTAATTATGTCATCATATCACATAACTTTTACTCTCACCCTTAGATACAATCATCTTCTCTAAATTTCATAACTCATTCTTATATATATATATATCATATTACTTTCTCAACAAAGCAATCAAGATAATTTCTTACATTCCCAATGAATTTACCTTTATACAAGAATCAGATCATCTTATAATGTACTTATACTTCGTCCAATTATCACCTTCAAGATATTTTATCACTTCATCTCTTTATAATAACTCTTTTAATTTTTAACAATCATGAATTTATATTTTAATATTGATTATCCTGTCATTACAATCACTTTCAGAATAGACATTTATCAAACTTTAATTGATAATAACATCCTTATTTTTCATACACTTAATTCCTTCTTTAGCATGCTTCTCACTTAACATACATATTAGTACAATGCCTTTAAACTTACTTTACATATAATCAATCTTTTTCCCTTTTATCATCATTTACAATTGATATAACTCAATTTATTCATGTCCATTCATTAGTAAGAATATTACATCATATACATTAGTACTTAAATTCTACACTCTTAATACTACTATACATATTAAATTTCAGTAATGATTCGCAACCTTAGTCAAATCCAGATCAATTGATCTATCTGTCACAATATACCCACGTTTCAATCTTGTTCAATTCAAACCAACAATTAATTTAGTTAAACTTATCATGAAATGTCACAATATACATATATATATATATAACCTAATTCCATTAGGGCAAACTTATATTCAATTTCTGATCTCTTCAGATCCATATTCAGTCAAATTATCATGATAACAAATTACTTCAAATTATCTTTCAATATACACATAGTTTATTTTCTATTATCTTAGTATAATTTCCACCAATTCTCATGATAATCTCATACCATATTTACTATCTATAGTTCACTCACTTAAACCGTAAGTCCATTCACTTATTCACTTTATACCATAGACATATTCAGTATAACTTTCAGTCACATTTTGTAATTTTCCCCTTTTAATATCTCCTCACATTTCATACCATTACGATATTTACATAATCAGCTTTCTATCACATTAGTCATAACTCAAAATATTTTACATTTCTCTTTTCTTTCCTTACTTTTCATAATTATAAACAAATTTCTAACATAAAATGATAAAGTATAACTTTACCAGTCATAACTCTTGACTATGTTTCTAGAAACATAATTATCAATCTCACCAAAACTGTACCACAGTCATGTTACCTCAGTCCCAAATATGTGGATAATAAAACTAACCGGCCAGATTTACTAAACAAATCATATGGCCATAGGAGATTAATGGTCATGCCTGAGGCTTATAAACCAATACTTTCCCTTTATTATTCTGCTTCCAACCTTTCCAATTACAAAACTAAACCATATCACAAGAATTACATATTCATTCTCTAAACTTTTGCTACACCAAGAGTTAACACATTCCAACTCCGTTTCAACCCAATTTACACTCAATTATATGATCATCATGTTCAGTAATCACTATAACAATTTTCACTGTCCATTATTACTCAAGTCCATTTCCACTCTCAATTCCGTCACATAATCCATCCATCTAGCTTTACACAGTTCAAGACCTAATCTCTCTTAGGTCCACTAATACATGCAATATTATTCTTAATATCATTAAACCAGTAGTTATACCATATATACATTCATAGAGCACATTTATAATGTGATTTACTTTCCACATTTCTTACATACTTCATTTACAGTTATATTGAAAAACTCATTTCACATATCCTATACATGTATACACATAATTATATATGTATATTTAATTTTTCTTTTACATACAATCCATACAAATTTAGCATTTATTACTTTTCTTTGAACAATATCATTCTCATTCTTTTGACATGACTTAAATTATTTATCAACTCAACATATATATATATATATACTCTAATCATAATGATATTTCACAGAAATCTTAGTCACATTTCCAATGTGACATTTCTTTCACTTTTGTTTTTACAAATATTTAACATACCTCCATATCCATTTTTTTTTTCAAAACAAATTCTCATACTATCAATCATATTACTCAATTCATAGTATTCTCATATGCAATAATATTCCTTCATTTAGCTCATATGCTTAATATACATTAAACTATCCATATCTAAATAATCTTTATCAATATTCCATTAATATTCTAAATTCTTAAATCACTATCTCACCAAAACTTCAATTTACAAATCTCATCTTTTCTTAATATCAACTTTAAAAACATCTTATATATATACCACAAAGCAACATCAGAACATATAATTTTCACAATTATTAAGTTCATTTCAAAAATTCAAATGTCACATATTACCACCATTAACATGAGCTTTCACAATATTCAAACATATCACATTTCTAACATTGAAATCACAATGTTGACATTAAAATAACAATACAAACAACACCAATATATCTTCTTACTTAACCAACATCATCTCTTTTTCTTTTCAACAAAACCTTAACTTTATATACCCAAACCTTAAATGGTCACACTTTGTCTATACCAATTAACTTACTTAATATTCCACTATACTCTCTTCAATTAATAACATATCTATCCATTTTAACAATCCAACAATATTTCCTCTCTTTAGTAATCCAACCATAAGGTTTATTAGAAAGAGATTCAAATTGTAGAGGAAAGAGTACATACTTTAATCTTGATTTTATTTTTAACTCAGTTCCAACTTTATTCTTTTATTCATTTCATTATAACCTTTTTCACAAGCATACTTCCATAATCGGAAATTCCAAAATTTACTTTAATTAAATAAATTCCCATTCTTTAATTTATCAATTAAACTCATATAAATTTTTTTTTCCATATCATTTCTTTCTCTAATTTTTCCTTTCATATAGAACTTCATCCACACACTATCATTCATCTCATCTAATTCAAATACATTACAATTCACATAATGCCATATCCGAGACCAACCTAGGTGTTAATGCATATGCATGTATTACAAATTTCATTTCAAAAACTTTTCTTTTTTAATTCTATTTAGGCTTTTCAAAACTTTTTCTTTTTAATTCCATTTAGGCCGAGAATCTCGAACCTAAGCTCTGATACCAAAATAATTGTAACACCCCCATACCCTATATAAATAATATACATATACCGGGTATAAATACAGTACGTATATAAAGTATAAGAATGTCACTTTTTGTTTCAATTTAAAAACATTTAGCTGAGTTCAAACAATATTACATTAATTTAAAGAACATTTACAAAATCATTATACTTTTAATGATCTTACATGTATATAATAATCTTATCTTTACCAAAACTTCATTTATACATATGAATACATTCTTGTAAGAAATACAACATAATTAAATTATACATGTATGCATCACCTTCTAGTTGGTCTCGACATACTCTTACTCTTCTCGTGGCATAACGATTGACTTCAGATCTACCACCTACTCACCTGCGCGATTACACAACCGCGCTAAGCCTGAGAGCTTAGTAGTACAGATAAATAATATAAACATACATTACAGAAATTTAAACATATATATATTAATATACATATACACATATCATTAACACAAACCACAATTCCATAACTAATACTCACAATGTCTGCATCAATACACATATTACATGTCATACTATATTTTCAGAATCTCATCTTTCAACTTAGCTTCTCAAGCCATATTTCTTTTCAATAGTTTACTTATGTATTGTGATTATATCATACTTCATAACATTACATTTCCTTATTTTATTCAATTAATTCTTTATTCACAATTCACCATTCATGAATCACATTTCCAACAAAGACAAGCATGGTCCCAAAGACTCTAATATGCCATTCAACTTTCAGAGTTAATGTTTTGGTTTAATTATCACATTTATCATTATCATTATCCCAACTAGGCTTCAAGGATTTAGGTTCAACCAAGCTTCAAGGGGAACAAAGCATGCTAAGTATCAACCCAACTTGGCTTCAAGAACCAAACCCAACCTAGCTTCAAGGGTTGCAACATCTCAATTAGGCTTCAAGGACTAGACCCAACCAAGCTTCAAGGGGAGTTAAGCATGCTAAACTTCAACCCAACTTGGCTTCAAGGATTTAGCCCAACCTAACTTCAAGAGATTGTTACTATTAGGCATGCCACCAACAACAAAACTCTAAAAATGAATAACATATTAGACACACAATTCATTCATTATTTCATTATCATTTTCTCATCATCATTTAGGCATCCATGCCTCAATTATCTCATTTGCATCATCATAGCCAACAACAATGGCTTCACATCTCATCAATAGAGTATACATACTCAATTGTATTGGACATCATCATTTAAACAACCATGCCTCATTCATTTCATTTGTATCATTATAGCCAACAACAATGGCATTACATCTCATTAAGCTCAAATCATATAAAAGCAATTCATCATAACCAATTGCATTGCACATACCTTTTTAATGATCATCATATCTTTTACATTTCATATTTCATCATTAACATATATATATACATAACATTATTCATATGCATCATCAATGTAATAGGTTACTTAACACATTTATAACCAAATGTGTTAAGGTCCAAAGACATATAAATATATGCAATCAAATAGGGTTTGTACTTACCTCATGAGCAATCACACCACACCAAACTCACCTTCCAATAATCCTCAACACTTGGATTAGGGCAACACAATCTCTTCAAAACCTAATCCAAAGATAATTATACATATAAGAAAATAAGAATAATAACTAACTAGGGCAAACTCTACACATGACAGGCTCACCAACACGGGCGTGTCCCTGATCGTGCCCTAAACCAACAATACAGAAGCTTTGACACGCTTAGTAACACGGGAGTGTCAATGGACGTGTCACTCATTCTGCCTCACAGAAACATTGACACGCCCAACATCACGGGCGTGTTCATGGCCGTGTCAATTACTTTTTCTCACAGTAGCTATGACACACTCAGTAACATGGTCGTGTTAATAGTCGTGTCACAAACGTCAAACTCAGTACCGTTGACACGCCCAACAACATGGCCGTGTCACTAGCCGTGTCAGCCAAAAATCATGCATTTCGAACTCTCATCCATGTAAACACAAACACTTCAAAACCTATACTACATCACCCTTAATCAACATCTTGGTTATATTCATCAATTACCTATCAATTTAACACTTATATAACTTCAATATATCATAATAATAATCATTATATACATCACCATGTATCAACTACTCAATTCCCCAATTCATTTATATGAAACCCTTACTAAACAATCTCAACAATCCATCATCATCCTCACAAATAACTATATTATCATCATCTAAATACCAATTCAACATATCTATATACTTCAATCTTTCATTAACAACATCTTCACACACCAACCAAATCAAATATAAATAAAATCAATAGAAATCAACTCAAAGAAATGAACACTTACTTGAATATTTTGCCAAATCTTCAATCTCCACCTTCAATTCTCTTAAAGCCCTTAAGAATTTGGTGTGAAAGTAATTTAAAATCATCTCTCTCTCTCTCTCTCTCTCTCTCTCTCTCTCTCTCTCTCTCTCTCGTTCAAAAAGAAGAAGAAGAAGAAAGAAGATCTTTTCTCTTCTTTTTCATACTGATCCACTCAACCCACTCATCATATGAATAAGAAGGCCATAGAAGTTTTTTTGTAGAATGGTGTCGTGGTAAGTATCTTGCATGATCTAAAGCTAGGGTGTCAAGCTAGAAAAATCATTTATACAACCAGATCTAAAGAAAAGAATGTTAAAAAAAGGCTCGTTAGGTTGAAAACCCACAAGTGTATCCTAGGCAAAATTTAGGGTTGTCCGCTAGTTCTAAAAACACATAAGAGCATACTAGATAAAAATTATGAATAAAATAAAAAATAAGAATAAAAGCTTGCTAGTTTCAAAAATCTACAAGGGTGGGCTAGATATAAATTAAAGCAATAAATAAATAGCAACCTGAATTGAAAATCCAAAAGGGTGGTTCAAGTAATTATCTGAAGTAGCAAGAGACTTCCAGTAACCTTCTCGAAGAACTAGTCTTGAATTGATGTAATCTGACCCAGAGTCTCAACTAAAATTAAGGGAATACGAGAAAGCCCACCTTCCATTTGTTCCACAATATCTAGCCCCTGTGGGTTGATATCACAATCAGAAGGAACAAGCAAGAATTGGCCAAGCATACATAAGCAAAACATGCACCCCCATGCTTTTGCGGGAGCCAAACAGAATCTGCAAAAATAAATCAAAGGATCAGGCAAAATTTTCTCACCTCTAGTTAATTGAAGAACTTCAGGCTTCGATATTTGAAATAGCATTTGCATTTTTTGATAAGGTTTTGAGGACAATATAGGTAATGCTATTTGAAGATCACTTGGATATCCTAGAATGGCTTCAAATTCCTCAATCATGGGACAAAACTCAAAGTTGTTAATTTTAAAGGTCCTAGATTCCACTTCCCAAAGGAAGCCATGGCGTATAAGAAAGGTTGATTCAATTTGATATTTGAAAGCACTTTAAAGCTTAATTTGAGATCAACATACTTGATTCCAACGGATAACTTTAAGGCTTTTAAATAAATTCTTCATCTTCCTCAAATTTTCTTCGGTCATTATTAGATATTTGTTTCGTTACTTGAAGAAAGTTATGTAGATTTATTGTTGCACTCTCAAAAATGAAATTAAATGATTTAAATAGGAAGAGTTTAGAGATCAATTTGGAGAAGGAATTCTATGATGCTTGGAATTATAAATTAGTATGGGAAAAGGAGAATAATAACTCATGATGAATTCAACTTGGGTTTGATCAAATTCATCATGGGTTATGTTTATTTTTAAAAAAGTGATAGAAAAGAAAAAAAGAAAAAGAAAAAGAAAAAATGAAAGATTAATTCATTAAATGATAAAGTGGTTTTTATACATTTTACATCTAATAGAAGATGATTAAATTACAAGATCACTAAAAAGGGGGAGGCAATCCGTAATTAAATAATGCTCTAAAAAAATCATCGCTTGAAGGGGAAGGAGGACTCTCATTGTCATCGATTTGGGGTCCCCTTGACAAAGAAGAGGCACCGGGATCCTTATAGCCCTGGAATCAGTAGTCTCGAAATGCTTGCTTCGACTAATGGAATAAGTTCTCAAAATAAGCCACATTCTGGCGAGCAACATTTAAATCTTCTTGCAGGTTCTTATTTTGTTCTTCGATTATTCTCTGTCAGCTAGAAAAGGAAAAAGGTAAGTACATGCATCTTTCATGCATATATAAAGCATAAACAGATATGAATCAGGGTTACAGACTATGTAATTTAAATCAAAGCCTTGAGGAACTTACGGCTGAGCAAGAGCTGATGTTATGGTCCGGCCTCATCATCAAAAGAACCAGTAGCCTACAATGTTTATAAGGAGTTTGACAAATAAAGAGGAAGCAGTAGTAGACAATATATTTGCATTTACCTGAAAAAGATTCAGCTCCAGTGTTACCATGGGAATGCGACCTGCTTCTCTCCTCATCCTCCTCATCTTCACCCTCTCATCCTCCTCTTCTCCTTCTTCATCTTCATCTTTTCTTCCTCTTCTTCTTCTTCTTTAGAAATCCCTCGGACACCAATAGGAGAGAAATGGATATTCAAATGATGCTCCTGTATAAATTAGACATACGACTCAACCGGTGAAAGTAGCAAAGCTTCTACGACATACCCATTTCGAGCACATCTCTAAGAGTTCTTTGGCATGAACATACTGTTCAACGTGTATTTTAGAATGTTTGCAAGTACACTCCACTGGTCAGGACCAAGAAACCAGTTATACACCCGCTCCTGAAGGAATGAGCCATTGAAAACTGGCTCAATAATTATTTGATGAAAATTTTATAAGGGCAATATCGCATTCATGAATGGGGTCCAGTTGGCCCGCTCGTTAGCCCTCCACCAAGCAATGTCCACCTGCAAAATTACAAAAAATGGGTTAGTTGACTTTTATAAATTTTAATAATGACTTTCTTTTTACCTTATCTCAGGTCAAACGGCTCGAGTGATAATGGTGGGGATGCATATGGTGAGTGCCAGGCACTATTTTTTAAACCGATAGCTAGAAATTTAGCCTTGGGTATTTAACTCCCCCCCATCCGCTAACACCAAATACCTTCACGAGGCAATGCTCATATGCCCAAACCTGGAAAGATAATCAAGGTCAAGATCATGGAAGTCTATTCCTTGAATTAAAAGAAGTAAAGGTTCATAATACCTCAGCAATGACCATGAAGCCTGTAAATGATATTTTGTTCCTGTAAAGCTTAACAAACCCAAGGTAAAGGCAAGAGAGGCCGGCCTCCCCCCAGCCATAGAGCAGTATGAGATCTAAATCAGCGATGGCCGTAACACTAACAAATGAATGGAAGACTCAGTACTACACAAGATGGTAGATCCAGTAAATATAATAAGAGCCCTCAAGTGTACTGTTTGGCTCTTTCATCATGCACTAGTCGAGTATAATTCATCCAATACTCCCAAATCAGTTCATGTTTTATCTTAAATGGCTCCTTTAATATGGGTCTCATGCCTAGCAATTGTCGAATTTTGTTGTGAGGTCATCCGTAAAAGGGACCAGGATCCCATAACATCGAATGCCCGCTATGTCAGAAAAATCAACAGTGCCAATTGTCATCACTCCCACTGGCAAGTGGAAAGTGTGAGTGGTGTCCATCCACCATTCCGCAAGTGCTTGAATCACACTTCTGTTAATCTAGAATCCTTATGTCGGTAATTACAAAATAAAATCTTCAAACCCGCACTCCCTGATCATCCGCTTAACTAGAGGAGGCGCTTTATTATACCACCGATGTGCATTGTCAACACACCCACTGACATGGACAACACAATTTTCATACTATCACAAAGCAGGTAAGTCACTGTGAGGTAAGTAAATAAGCCCTAAAAATTTATTTTGAACTCTTTGGACCTAAATTCTAGTATTTTATTTTAAATGTTATAATTTCTCTCTTTACCTTAATCTAATATTTTATTTTTTTCCCATAAAAATTGTGCTAACTAGATTATTTTTCTACGCATATTTTGGTACTTTATATTAGATTTTTCTATTCTTTTATAAATTTTTGTTAACAATAATAAATAAATACAATTTTTTTCTTGAGTTTTTATACAAAGTAAATAAATAGGTCCTAGAAATTTATTTTATAGCATTTTAATTTTTTATTTTATGTAGAATTTTAATGCATAAATATTTATTTAACATTTATCAATAAATTGTGCTAATACGTTTTGTAATATTAAATTGCAATAAAGGTAACACTTACTTCAATCTTTTCGCTTTTACTGCAATGTAGCCACATCTCAGCTAAAAGAGAAACCCTCTCAAGTTCCCAAATATATCCTAGAAGCTCTGTCACATCCCAAAGTTTAGGTAGTCGAGTATTAGGCAAGAAGGACATAAATAAGTGGTCAAATAGAGGCTCGAGATAGTAAAAAATAAAATCGGTGTGCAAAGGAGGCCCGTGAAGTCGACGGGACCTAAAGGTAATTTTTCAAAAGGCTGAGGACCTAAGAGTAATTTTCTGAACAGTTGTGTCGGTTCTTAATAGTGACCCTAACGGATGCCATAAATTTATTCTCGGGATTAATCGGGTCGTAATGGTGGTGCACGATTTTTCCCGAAAACTCACTGTTTGTAAGTTACGTGCAATTTTTCGACAAGGGCATTTTGGATATTTCCACCGAAGGGGCAATTTTGTAATTAAATATAACTTTGGGGGCAAAATTTAAAAGAACAAAAAGCCACTTTCAAGTGGCCAAATCCTAGCCATTAAGTCCAAATGGGTTGGACCAATTAAAAGTGGCCATTTTTGCTATAAGGTGTACCAATTGGAAGTCAACATCTATACCCACATATTTTCACCACTTATGGCTGCCATTTGGATCAAAATAAGCTAAGGAAAAAAAATAAAAGCCCTCTCTTACATATTGAACTCGTCCAAACCATAAGAGAAGGAAGAAGGAGGTGATTTTTCCAAAGTTTAAGGTTTTTGGTTGAAGATTTTGGTGACAAACAAGATTATAAGGTAAGAGAAACCTATCTCTAGTTTTAATTTCATAGATTAATGGTTAATTTAAGAGATTAAAATTAGGGTTCATGTAGCTAGACTTGGAGAAAATTCAAGAAATAATTATTTGAAGGATTTGATGAAAGAAATAATGGTGTTTAATGGTGAAAATAAGCTAGCAATCATTAGAAAAATCATAAGATAAGACTATGTCTATACCTAGGGTTCTTACCTTTGTATATGTGATGTTAAATTTCATAGGAAATCAAGGAGATTAGAGAGGAAAGGAAGTGAAATAGATAAGAAGAGCAAGGAAAAGCAAGGTTTGGTACTTTAACTAATTGTTTGTTCATTTTCTTGAAATTTTTCTGTTTTAGAATTAGTGAAATGTTGTGACTTGTATGATTTTTAATTAAATATAAAAAATGTTATTGAAGTGAATTTCTGATATGTCATGCCTCAATACGTCTAAAATGACTGAAAAATATTTTGAGTTGAATTATGAATGGTTAGGAATATGGAAAAATTATTTTTGTTAGACCTGCTCTAGGAGGTACCTTGACTGAGACAGCCATGTTTCCAGATTTTTAATAACATTTAGAAAAATAATCTTCAATTTAATTTTTGATATATTGTTTTTTAGTGAGTTTAGTATTTGATAAAAATAATTTGGAACCACATTGATTGAATTTAATTTACGGAATTCAAAAAATTCAGAACTGCTGCCAGGATGCAGGGCAACTAGAGCAGTCTGGTTGGGTGAACTAGTTGACCAAGATTTTGTGTCCAGTTTGATATGAAATTTTAAAGGAATGATTTTAAGATGTAAAAATAAATTTTGTAAAAATTTTATAGTTTTTAGTCAAGTAGATTATTTTATACAATTTTTCGAAATAAGGATCAAGTTGAGTCCAAAACCAGAATTTACTATTCATATGGTCATTTTGCTAATATTCATTTGGTCATTTTTCAAAAGTAATCCAATTGATTCCTTATACATATAAATGAGCATAATATGTTATTAAAATGACAAAATATGATATTTCACGTTGAAATAATATAAGAAACATAAGTCGATAATTGTATAATGCATATTCGATTAAGAAATGGCATGAAAATTTTGGCTCCACTGGGTATCTGGGATAGTACTGAGTAGGGTAAGGGTATGATATATCATACTATATGTAGTGCTGCTTTAATATAGAACTTCGGTCCGAGTTATATAGGGTGACGACCCGAGCTATATAGGGCAATCGCCCGAGTTATATAGGACTCCGGTCCGAGGGCTTCGGCCACAGATTCCACAGGGCTTGGTCCGCAGTATTTTTAGGGCTACAGCCACAGAATATATATACAGTTGTTTCAGTTAGTTCCTTACCATACGTTAGTCTACCAAATTACCTTGTGGAGCGAACTGATAAAATGATAAAAACTGAATATATGACATGTATGGATTGTTTTTATTGTGATAATATTTTTTTCAATACGACTCATTGCTTTTAAAAGTGCATTATGCTTTTATTATTTATTTTTCGTAATTAGTTAAAGTAACCACTAAGCAATGCTTAGCGAGTTTAGTTTCTTCTAAACTCGTAGGCTATTAGCAAGGAGCCAGTAGTGAGCAGAGGAGTCCTGCGATCTGTCGGTCATCAACAAACTTAGGTGGTGCTCTTCATTTTGTATTTTGGTATTAGAAACTGGCATGTACTTATTTGAACAATACAAAGAGATAACTTGATGTAGCATGTAAATCTAGTAATGTATAATAACTGTATGGTTTTAAATTGAGTTGGGTTGTGAATATAGAAGTGTGAATTCTTCTTGCAGGATTGTAGTTGAGGTTATAAGGGTGGATTATTGGGAGTGTGCTTGAGTTGAATTGTGAAACAAAATGTTTTTCAAAAATAAGAAAAATCAGTTTTGTCGACACTTGTAACCTAGAATTTTAAGGGAGACTCCGTCAAAATTTTTGGAAAATTTTTATAAGGAACATTAAGTAAGCTGACATAACCAGAGCTCGTATCCCGATGTAGCATTCCTCCTCGGCTTATTCATAGGTCGGGAAGGGGTGTTACAATTTGTGGTATCAGAGCATTGGTTTAGTTGATTCTGGGAGATAGGTAGTAAGTAAGTAACTATGTGTGCCATGTAAGATAAAGTAAGGAGAAAGTTATATGATGAATAGGTAGATGTACATGCCAGATAGGAATTGATAATCGAGTTATATGTTGATGAATTAAGCAGATAGCTATTTATGTTAATGTAGGATGTCTCTAGATTCATGGCAAGCTATGGAACGAAACGTAGAATCACAAGCATCTGGGTTTGCAAATGCCAGGGAAGCTCATAGACCAGGGTCAGCAGCAGCTGAAATACCCTGTCCGGAGACTTATCTTAGGCAAACTGCAACAACTTTTCAGCAAATGGCCGAAAGGGGCCTTGCTGCTGAGGGAGATAGGAAACCCCCGATCGAGAAGTTAAGAAAGTATGGTGCAAAGGAATTTAAGGCTGGTCATGAAGAGGATCTGAGGAAGCAGAATATTGGTTAGATAGTATCATTAGAGTTCTTGACCAGCTCCAATGTACTCCGGAGGAAAGAGTAGTTTGTGCTACCTCGCTCCTGACAGAGTAGGCGTACATATGGTGGGATACCACGCAGCAGCGGGTTCCACCAGAACAGCGAACTTGGGAATTCTTCAAGAGTGAGTTTAAAAAGAGGTATATCACTTATGCATATTTGACTGCAAGGCGCAATGAGTTCATTCATTTGAAAAAGGCAGAATGACGGTATCAGAATATGAGAAGGAGTTTACGCGCCTTAGTAAGTATGGAAAGAAGTTAATAGAAACTGAAGCTGAGCGATGCAAGAAATTTTTAGAAGGACTTAATGATGAAATTAAGATACAGCTAGTGGCATTGGATAATATAGAGTTTTCAAAGTTGGTGGCTAAAGCATTGGATGTTGAAAAGGTGCAAGTAAATCTGAGGAATCGTCAACAGAGAATTCAACAGAAAAGAGAGCAAGCACAGAGTGCCCCAGGTAATCATCAGTCTGCTAGCAAGAGAGCTAAGGGTGAATGATCCTTTATGAGTGTAAAGCAGAATTTAAGACCATCTAAAGGACCTAATTTTCAAGCTACCTCAGTAGCCAACATGGGAGGAATAAGCAGAGGATCAAGTAAAGGTTCTGGAAGGACTAAATATACACCATACCCCTCGTGTGAGCATTGTGGACGAAAGCATAGGGGAGAATGTTGGTTAGTTACTGGAGCTTGTATACTTTGTGGTGCCACTGATCACCTTAAGAAGGATTGTCCTAGAAATGTGGCAAAGATTTCAAAAGTTCCTGAAAGAACACAAGAAGCAAGTAGCAACGGTAAAAATCGAGAAAGAGGAAGAGGCAGAGAAAATAGTAATAATCAAATAGGAACAAGATCGAAGACAGTAGATCGCCCTGAATCGAGAGCGCCAGCCAGGATATATTACATGAGGACAGAAGAGAATAAAGCAGAAGAAGGAAATGAAGGTACGTAAGTTTAAAATCAGTGTCTTGAGTACATATGTGTGTATATGTGACGATTATTAGTTATATTGATGATGTGTAATTACACGTAAAAATCATGCATGAATAAGTAAGTTTCGGGGCGAAACTTAAATTAAGGGAGGTAGAACTGTCACATCCCAAAGTTTAGGTAGTCGAGTATTAGGCAAGAAGGACATAAATAAGTGGTCAAATAGAGGCTCGAGATAGTCAAAAACAAAATCGGTGTGCAAAGGAGGCCCGTAAAGTCGACGGGACCTAAAGGTAATTTTTGAAAAGCCGAGGACCTAAGAGTAATTTTCTGAAAAGTTGTGTCGGTTCTTAATAGTGACCCTAACGGATGCCATAAATGTGTTCTCGGGATTAATCGGGTCGTAATGGTGGTGCATGTTTTATTAATTTTTGTTATAAGTTTTGTGTCTTGTTTATTATGTTAATTATTGTTTTATTTAGGTATTTCGTTAGTTTTTATCGGTTTGTCTAGTGTTTTCTTTAATTGTGTAGTTTTAGTTTATTTTTAGTTTTATGTCATTTTTGATCTAGTTTTTAGTTTGTGTTTATGTTTTATCGGTTATTGTTTATTTACTTCGTGTTTTAAGTTTGTTTTGAGTTTTGTGTTAGGTTAAAACAGGCAAGGAAACGAATTGAAGATGAAATGGGCAGTAGCTGACACAGGCAGAGGACACGGCCAAGTCACTGGCCGTGTCCCATACCAAGTTAAAAGGAAGAGCAAGTCCCAGTAGCAGACACAAGCAAGGGACACGGCCAAGTCATGTGGCCGTGTCCCTCCAAAGAAGAGCAACACGGCCAAGTCACTTTGACTTGGCCGTGTCCCACTTGTTACCAAAGGAAAGGGAGATCAAAAAATTACACATAAGCGAACACAAGCAAGGGACACGGCCAAGTCATGTGGCCGTGTCCCTCCCAACTCACTCACATGGCCAAGTCAAGCTCCACTTGGCCGTGTCACTCAACAAAGAAGAAAAGAAGATCAAAAGCAACAGAGGTGGACACATGCAGGGGACACGGCCGTGTCTTGTGGCCGTGTCCCTCCAACAAGTCCTCACATGACCGTGTCCCTCATCACCTGGTCATGTCCCTCATGAACCAAACGCGCACCGAATTTTAAGGCCGACGTTTCGTATAAAAGCAAAAAGAAAAGTTAGGGTTGGGTTGTTGACGATTTTTGAGAGCAAAGTTCAGCCGTCTGAGAGAGATCTTAGGGTTTAAACATTTGTTTTCTTGGATTTTGATTTTACTTTGGATTAAACTAGTTTAGATTAGATTGTTCATGCCATTGTTTCATCCTTCTTGCAAGATTCGATTAAGAGATTCATCAAAAACTTCAAGGAGTTTGTAACTTGGTTTTATTCTTAAACTTTGTCTCTTTAGTTTCATTGAAATTGTGTTTATGAACATTATCATGTCTAAATTGATTTCTTTGATTATTAATGAGATGAGTATGCTTGATAACATCATGAACTAATTTAATCTAGTCTAGGGTTTGTATGGATTTGCTATGAATTGTATGAATTGGTTATTCTCTTATCTAATGATTTCTTTAGCCTTTATTGAATGAAATAATGTTAACATATAATTGATTGGCCACCAATTGTGTGTTTTAGGTATTAGATGATGGATTGAGAGATGAAATCTAATGCTGGAACAATTCAAGTAAGGACTTAGGTGAATTAGAGATATAACCTATTAAAAAGATTGCTTCAATTATAACAAGATTAGTTGTAAGAGGTTTGAATGCGAGAGCTTACTTCCTTGACTCAATTAATTAAGTTGTTTGAGATTTAATCTTAGAAATTAAATTAGTTACGTGGAATAACCGTTCATACATATGAGTAGTAAAGAAGTGCAAACCCTAGACTCTTTTTATCAAGTGAATCAAAACATAAGCTATTATTTATTTTTATTTGTTTTCAACTTAAATCAATCTTCTTCATTACTTTGCAATTTAAATTACTTCAATTACTTGTTACTTTACTTTGATAATCAATTACCTACTTTGGCTTCCTTGTGAGACGACCTTGGGGCGATCACCTTTGCTACAGCTACCTCGTATACTTGCGAGTGACGCTTTGTGGTAGAGTTACTTTGAGCGCAACAAGTTTTTGGCGCCGTTGCCGGGGAGGCTAATTGGCGTAATTGTTTATTTTTTTTAAAAAATAAAAATAAAAAAATCACGTTTCAGATTATTTTCATTGTTTTTCATTTTATTTTATTTGTCTTTTGCTTTTGATATTTCTTTTTCTAGAAATCTTTGTTTATGCAAGGCAGGAGATCACTCGAAGGAGAATTGCACCCATTCATTCCAGAAATTCAGAGAGTAAAAAGGAGCAGAGAGGAGTTTGAGCTCTACACCGGATTTGATACTTCAGAGGAAGACATTTCGGATTTTGAGTTAGAATCTGAAAAATCTGTAAAGATGGCTGAAGAAAGGCAAAGAACCATGAGAGATTTTGCTAGACCTGTCATTGGAACTTCCACTTCTTGCATAAGACTGACAGATGCAGCAAGGAACTATGAGTTGAAGAACATTCACTACAACATGCTGCCATCATTCTATGGAGTTCCAAATGAAGATCCTTTGAATTTTATTAAGGATTTCTACTCCACCCTCAACACTTTTCCTTTAGGAGGACTAACAGAAGATCAGTTGAGGATGAGATGTTTCCCTTATACTTTGAAGGATAGGGCAAAGAGCTGGCTCATGATGTTGCCTGAAAATTCACTGACAACTTGGGAGCAAGTTTACAATAAATTCATGGGCAAGTTCTATTCACACCAAAAGACAGCCGAGTTGAGAGGGAAGATTGCTACATTCTCTCAGTTTGAAGGAGAGCCATTTCATGAGGCTTGGGACAGATTCAAGATGCTATTGATCCAGTGTCCCCATCATCACTACCCACTTCAACTCCTTAATCAGTTTTTCTATGATGGTCTCACCCAGCAATTTCAAAACACTGTTGATAATGCAGCTGGGGGAGCCATGGGAGAAAAGACAGCTGATGAGACTTATGAGATCTTTGAGATGTTGGGAGCTAATTCTCAAAAAAAGAGTGTGAGGGGAAGAAGCAAGGGGGTAAATCAACTGGAAGCCAATACTGAAATGGTTAGTCAAATAGCTAAGTTGACAAGACAGGTTCAGATGCTAAACATGAAGAACAATATTTCTTGATCTACTCAAGAAGTTTGTGGAATCTGTGGGACATTTGGGCATGGAGCAAATATATGTCCCTCTGCATATGAGACTTTTGGGAATGAAGCTGAGCAAGTTAATGCTATGGGGGGATTTCAACCAAGAGCCAGGAATGATCCTTACTCCAACACTTACAATCCTGGTTGGAGGAGTCACCCCAATTTTTCCTGGACAACAAATAATGCTCAACAGCCTTTCCATTTGCTCCAGAGACAGAACCAGCAGGGCCAATCCTCAAATCAAAATCAAGGTCAGCCTAAGAGAGAGAGTTTGGAGGAAAGTTTACAGGCTTTTATCAAAGTCAGTGCTCAAAACCAAGAGATGAACAACAAGAGGCTGGATTCCTTGGAAGCATCTTTTAAGAAGGTGGAGACCCAAGTGGGGCAACTTGCACAACAGATGCAGATTCAACAAAAGGGGAAGTTTCCAAGTCAACCTGAACAGGCACAAGCAGTGACTGTTCTTAGGAGTGGCAAGGTAATTAATAATAATGTTGAAAATAACTCTGTGAATGCAGGTGAGCAAGAAAAGAAAAAAGAAGGAGAACAAGAGAACAAAGGTGCTGAAGAGAGATTAATGGAGACGACCCCTACACCAGATTTTCACAAGGCAAGCAATCCATACAGGCCACCTATACCGTTCCCTGGCAGGTTGAAGGATGATAAAAAAGATAAGCAGTTTTCAGATATCTTCAACATGCTATCTAAGGTAAGTATCAACTTACCCTTACTTGAAGCAATTAAGAACATGCCGGCTTATGCTAAATTCTTCAAAGAACTGAATACCAAGAAAAAAAGGTATGAGCCGAATGAAAAGGTGATAGTTTCTGAGGTAGCTAGTGCTGTTTTGCAGCATAAATTACCTCCTAAGCTAAAGGATCCTGGAAGTTTTATTATTCAAATTACTATGGGGAATGGAAAAGGTACAGAGGGCATGTGTGATTTAGGGGCTAGTGTGAATTTAATGCCTTATTCTGTTTATCTTGATTTGGAATTAGGGGAACTTAAACCAACAAAAATGGTATTGTAATTAGCTGATAGATCTCTTAGATTCCCGAAAGGGGTTATAGAAGATGTATTAGTTAAAGTTGGTGGTTTGATAGTTCCTGTTGATTTCATTGTTCTTGACATGGAAGTAGGTAATTCTTCACCATCTGCACACACCATTCTGCTGGGTAGGCCTTTTATGGAAACTACCAACACTTTGATAGATGTTAAGAATGGAAAATTATCAATGACTGTTTTGGGACAAAATGTGGAATTTTCTATTTTTAACACTTCTCCTATTCCTACAACTGCTTTATATGAGGATTGTTCTTTCATTGATTGTGTTGATGCAGTTGTTTCAGATGTTTTCTTGCAGACAGGTTCCTCTGATAAATTGGAGCTGGCATTGACTTTGGATAGTGATTTGGAAATTTTTGATACAGAAATAGCCAGTTGTCTTGAGACTTTAGAGGATGCTGAAATAGAGGACCCAATTTAGACTTGAGACTTTAGACTTTAAGGAGGACCCAATTTTTGAACCGTCCCCCATTGAAAAAGAAGAGAAGAACCCCTCACTAGAGTTAGAGCTAAAAGAGTTACCTAAGAACCTGAAATATGTGTTTTTGGGAGATCACAATACTTTACCTGTGATAATATCTAGTGAACTTAGTGAAGGGGAGGAGATGAGGTTAGTGAGTGAGCTTAAAAGATTGAAGAGAGCAATAGGATGGGGATTGAGTGACATCAAGGTTATTAGCCCTTCTATGTGCATGCATAGAATCACTTTAGAAGAGGGAGCGAAACCTGTGAGGGAAACTCAAAGGAGACTTAACCCAAATATGAGTGAAGTGGTTAAGAAGGAAGTGCTCAAATTGCTGGATGAAGGAGTAATTTATCCAATTACTAATAGTGAGTGGGTGAGCCCAGTACATGTAGTTCCTAAGAAATCTGGAATCACTGTGGTGAAAAATGAGAATAATGAGTTGGTTCCTACTAGGACTACTACTGGATGGAGAATGTGCATCGATTATAGGAAGTTGAACAATGCTACAAAGAAAGATCATTTCCCTCTTCCTTTTATTGATCAGATGTTAGATAAACTTTCTGGGCACTCACATTATTGTTTTCTGGATGGCCTTTCAGGTTACTATCAGGTGCCAATAGCTCTAGAGGATCAGTCCAAGACAACCTTTACTTGCCCTTTTGGGACTTATGCATTTCGACGTATGCCCTTTAGCTTGTGCAATGCACCTGCAACTTTTCAGAGATGCATGATGTCTGTCTTCTCAGATATGATCGATGATTTTATTGAGGTATTTATGGATGATTTTTCTGTTTTTGGTAATTCTTTTGATAATTGCCTCGATAAACTTGTTCGTGTGCTTGAGAGATGCATTGAATGTAACCTCACTTTAAGTTGGGAAAAGAGTCATTTTATGGTTACTCAGGGCATTGTCTTAGGTCATGTGGTGTCGAGTAAAGGGATTGAGATGGATAAGGCTAAAATTGAATTGATTGCTAAGTTACCCCCACCTACCTCTGTTAAGGGAATAAGAAGTTTTTTAGGGCATGCAGGATTTTACAGGAGATTTATTAAGGATTTTTCCAAAATAAGCCAACCATTGTGCCATTTATTGGGGAAAGATGTTCCATTTGAATTTACAGCACAATGCATGCAAGCTTTTAATTCCCTTAAGGAAAAATTGACTAGTGCACCTGTGATTGTAGCTCCTATCTGGTCTTTACCTTTTGAAATCATGTGTGATGCCTCTAATCATGCAGTAGGAGCTGTTCTTGGGCAAAGGGTTGACAAATACTTGAGGGTAATTTATTATGCTAGTTTAACCCTGAATAGTGCACAAATGAACTATACCACAACTGAGAAGGAAATGTTGGCTGTTGTTTTTGCTTTAGACAAATTTAGAGCTTATTTAATTGGGTCAAAAATTATTGTTCATTCTGACCATGCAGCTCTTAAATATCTTTTAACAAAACAGCATGCTAAACCGCGCTTAATTAGATGGGTGTTGTTATTGCAAGAATTTGATTTCTAGATCAGGGATACTAAGGGTAGTGAGAATGTTGTTGCTGATCATCTATCCAGATTACCCTACTTTAGTGAAAATCTTGCATCTAATAGCATTCGTAAAAATTTAGAAGCATTTCCTGATGAGCATTTGTTTGTGGTAATTAATGCACCTTGGTTTGCAGATATTGCTAACTATCTTGCTTGTGGAATTTTGCGATCTAACATGTCTTTTCAGGAAAAGAAAAGGTTTCTACACTTGAGTAAGTTTTATTTTTGGGATGAACCTTATCTATTCCGGATTTGCAAAGATGAGATAGTTCGCAGGTGTGTTTCTGAGGAAGAACAACTGAGTGTTCTTCAATTTTGTAGAAACCTTTTCTTTTCCTGAAAAGACATGTTAGATCGCAAAGATGAACCTTATCTATTCCGGATTTGCAAAGATGAGATAGTTCGCAGGTGTGTTTCTGAGGAAGAACAACTGAGTGTTCTTCAATTTTGTCATGACCTTCACTGTGGGGGTCATTTTGGAGGAAGAAAGACTGCAGAAAAGGTGCTTCAAAGTGATTTTTACTGGCCTACTTTATTTAAAGATGCTCAAGACTATTGTAAGCGCTGTGATCGTTGCCAAAGAGTAGGTAACATTGGAAGGAGGAATGAAATGCCCCTTCAGTCATATATTGTTGTTGAACTGTTTGATGTGTGGGGAATAGACTTCATGGGTCCTTTCCCCAAGTCCTTTGGTTATGAATACATTTTAGTTGTTGTTGATTATGTTTCTAAATGGGTGGAGGCAATCCCCACCCGTACTAATGATGCTAATATTGTTGTTAAATTTGTGAAGGAAAACATTCTTAGCAGGTTTGGCACACCAAGGGTGATAGTTAGTGACAGGGGGAGCCATTTTTGCAACAGGCTTTTTGAGAAGTTAATGCATAAATCCGGTGTGAAGCACAAGGTGGCAACCCCATACCATCCACAGACTTCTGGACAAGTGGAAACATCCAACAAGCAGCTAAAAGGAATTCTGGAGAAAACAGTCAACACATCCAGGAAGGATTGGGCAAGCAGATTGCACGATGCACTATGGGCATATCGGACTGCTTTCAAAACTCCTCTAGGTATGAGTCCATATCGATTGGTGTTTGGAAAAGCTTGTCATTTACCAGTGGAGTTGGAGCACAGAGCATATTGGGCAATCAAGACACTGAATTTAGACTTGGACAAAGCGAAGAGAGAAAGATTTCTACAAATTTCAGAGTTAGATGAGCTGCGGAATGAGGCTTATGAGAGCTCGAGAATTTACAAGGATCGCACTAAAGCAATTCATGATAAAATTATAGTGCGAAAGACATTGAGTCTAGGTATGAAGGTTTTACTTTTTAACTCACGACTCCGTCTTTTTCCAGGTAAACTCAAGTCTCGATGGAGTGGTCCTTTCGAGATAACTCAGGTATATCCTTCTGGTGCAATTGAATTACTTAACTCTAGAACAGGTGAGACTTTCAAAGTGAATGGACAGAGAGTTAAGCCATACAATGAAGGATTTCAGGAAGTGAGGGTCATTGACAGTATTTTGATTCATGATCCCTAGACTTCGCATGATGTCCAGCTATATGACATTAAAGAAGCGCTAAATGGGAGGCAACCCATCGGTTTGCATTTATTTTTCATAGTTGTAATTTTAAGTTTAGCAAGTTTTGATTTATGTTCGGTTTCAATAAATGGACTGTGCTTTGATCAGTTTTTCTTTACTTTGTGTTTCAGGGTGTTTAACGAAGAAGGGTTGCAAAATCATCAAAAAAAAATGTTTAAAGTTAATAAAATGGCAGTAGGTGACACGGCCAAAGGACTTGGCCGTGTCCCTTGGCCGTGTCACACACTGGACATGGCAAAAAATTGTTCAAAAATTTGAACGATTTTGCACCTTCGTACAGAATTGGACACACCCAGGGGACACGGCCGTGTCACCTGGCCGTGTCCCCCAAAATCATGAGACACGGCCGTGTGCTCTCCACTTGGCCGTGTCCCTTCAATTTCACACACAGACACGGCCAAGTCAGCACACACACGGCCGTGTCCCTTCAATTTTTGACTTTTAAAAGCCCGATTTTGCCCAGTTCTTTTCATAAATCCCTTACTTTTCTATTTCTTCTCTCTCGCTCTCTCGCTCTCTGCAACACCAAAACCCTTGATTTTTATTTTCAAAACTCCATCTCTTCCATTAAAACTTCAAATTTCTTCAACAAAACTTGAGATAATCACTTAAAACTTCCTCTTTACTCATATTATTTTGATTTAATTCAGTTTTGGGTGTGAATTTCTCATATTTCATGACGCCAAGAACTAAAATTGTATCACACCGCAAGAAGAAGATATCTGGTGCCGAAGGAGCTTCGTCATCCTCCTCAACTTTATCTCTCAAGAGGGCAAGTCTTTTGGCTCGGGGTTTTTTCCCGACAAGGTATGTGAATGACGAATCTCTAGATGCTTTGCAAATGAGAACTGCTTTTTATAGATATGTGCAATATCTTGGGTGGGAGACTTTTGTCTCATTGAGACCTCTGCAGTTTGAGGAACTCACCCTAGAATTTTTGACTACTCTTAAGGTGGAAAAAGATGATAAGAAAATTTGTAGGAGACTGATGTTTAAATTAATGGGTAGATCATTTGTGCTTACTATTGATCAGTTGAATGCTATCTATGGCTTTCATCAACATGGAGAAAGATCGATACCCAAAGATTTTAGACAACAATTTGCTTGGGGTGCCTTAGGCTCGGGTACTTATGTGGCCAAATCGGCCAAAGCATCTAAATTACGAAACCCTACTTTGAGATATTTGCACATGTTTATATCATGTGGGTTCTTTGCTTGGAAGGAGAGCCCAGGTGTGGTTGAGTCGAGTGAGCTATTTTTCTTGGACAGTGTTTTGAATGAAATGAATATTAGTGTCGGCTATTGGTTAGCCGATGTTTTTGACACTGCAGCTAATAAAAGGAGGGGGGCTATTTGTATTGGAGGATTGATCACTACATTAGCAGTAGCCCTTGTGGAGAATTTTGACCCGAGTACTACTCAGATGACTCGAATTTTGGGTAATGATTCCTTGGATTTGGCTACCCTTGAGAAGATGCACATGGTGGTGCATAGGAGAGGGACTTTTGTGATGCCTTCAGCTGAGCCTGAAGCACCGGGAGACAGGCAGAAGAGAGCCCAGGTTGAAGATGAGTCAGACTCGGATTCTTTAGGTCTAGATGAGGATGCTCCGGTCTCGGAACATCAAGAGGTACTTATAAGGATTGAGGCCCTGGAGGGCAAAGTGGATCGACTGGATAGCAAGGTGGACCATAATCATGCTGAGATCTTACAGCAGATGGAACAGATTAACAGTAACCTTGCGACGATCTCGAGTCTCCACCCCTCAGCTGCATCATCTTCCCGCCCACATTTTCCATAAATTTTCAGTCCTTGCTTTATTTTATTTAGTGTACTTTTGTTTTATTTTTCATTTTTGTTATTCATGTTAAAACTTTTGTGTTTGGATATTTTTATTGTACTTTTGTTATAAAACTTTTGTGTTTGTGATGGAAAGCTAGGTTTTTTGCCTCACCAGGTACATGGAAGACAGGTTGTCCTTTCACTCTTTTTATTTATTATTCTTGTTTTCCATTGAGGACAATGTCAATTTTAAGTGTGGGGTACTCTTTCTACTTTTCTTTAATTCGTGTTTTGTTTGTCGCTGTGTGTTGTATTGTGTTATGCATGGCATAATTGTTGAAAAGTTATCAATCTTTTCTTTGATTCTAGCTTTGTAGTTGAGACTTTAGTATCAACATAGATATTAGCAGTTGAATTCATTCAGGATCAATTTTCACATTCTGCAATTCATGGCATATAAATCTTTGCAAACCCACCTGTTGAGTTTTGAGCCTCATATTAGATATTATTTTCAGTTGATTTTCTTTTCTTAAGTGTGCACCTTCATGATGTTGCATCTCTAGAGTTTGCTTTTGCATACTTATTGAACTCACATTATGATTTAATCTCGAGTTTTAAAATGATGAAGGCAAATTAGGTTGGCCCTTTTAGCTTAAAAGACCTCCCTTAATATTGATTTCCTTAGTGAGCCAAGTTGAGCCTTTGACCTTTTCTTGTTGATCAACACATTTCTCAACTTAACATGTTCTTATTTTCATCATACCTGCATTAAGGAATGGAGTGTTATGATATGACAATAGGGTGGTTTGTTTCAAAGTGTGGGGTAAGCAAGTTAAAAAAATAAATAAATAAATAAATAAATAACAACAAGATGGAATTGCTATTTGGGGGTTGAAATGCATACTGTGCACATTGTATTTGATTAAGAGTCATTATTTTTTTCCTCTACATTTTTAAGCTAGATGTTCCATGTAATTCTTAATTTTGTATATATATATATATATATTTAAAAAAATGAATGAAAAAAAAATATATATATATATATAATAAAAGAAAGAAAATAAAGAAAAGAAAATAAAGAAAAGTTATATATATATATATGCAAAAATTCATATATGTTCTAGCATTGGTTATCAAAAGAGGAATGTTGACTCATGTATTTATGCAAGCATGTGAAGTATTAATGGATTGGTGAGTATGTCATTTGGGGAGTTGTGAGTTTCTTACGCAAAAGTAGTGTCTAATTTAGATACTCCATTTCTTGATGCTCCAGCCTAAATGTCTTTTCTCACACCTTTACCTTAACCCCATTACATCCAAATGAAAGACCTTCGGATTATTTCTTGAGAAAATCAGTGAGGGAGATTGGATAATTAAGCAAGTTTATGGTAGTATGCAGTTATGAATGGTTTGAGTGATCAATTTTTTTAAATCGAGTGAAACACTTAGATGAGAGGTAAGATTTGTATGTCTGGATCAATGAATGAGTTAAAAAAAATCTTGATTGAAGGAAATTGCAATTATTTATGTCTGATGTCTTAAAGTATTTCATCTATGTACTGGAATTATAGTTAAGGTTGTTTGAGTTTTTAATTTATGCCATGTGAATTTGCTTGAGGACAAGCAAAGTTTTAAGTGTGGGGTAGTTGTTTTATTAGTTTTTGTTATAAGTTTTGTGTCTTGTTTATTATGTTAATTATTGTTTTATTTAGGTATTTCGTTAGTTTTTATCGGTTTGTCTAGTGTTTTCTTTAATTGTGTAGTTTTAGTTTATTTTTAGTTTTATGTCGTTTTTGATCTAGTTTTTAGTTTGTGTTTATGTTTTATCGGTTATTGTTTATTTACTTCGTGTTTTAAGTTTGTTTTGAGTTTTGTGTTAGGTTAAAACAGGCAAGGAAACGAATTGAAGATGAAATGGACAGTAGCTGACACAGGCAGAGGACACGGCCAAGTCACTGGCCGTGTCCCATACCAAGTTAAAAGGAAGAGCAAGTCCCAGTAGCAGACACAAGCAAGGGACACGGCCAAGTCATGTGGCCGTGTCCCTCCAAAGAAGAGCAACACGGCCAAGTCACTTTGACTTGGCCATGTCCCACTTGTTACCAAAGGAAAGGGAGATCAAAAAATTACACAGAAGCGAACACAGGCAAGGGACACGGCCAAGTCATGTGGCCGTGTCCCTCCCAACTCACTCACATGGCCAAGTCAAGCTCCACTTGGCCGTGTCACTCAACAAAGAAGAAAAGAAGATCAAAAGCAACAGAGGTGGACACATGCAGGGGACACGGCCGTGTCTTGTGGCCTTGTCCCTCCAACAAGTCCTCACACGACCGTGTCCCTCATCACCTGGCCGTGTCCCTCATGAACCAAACACGCACCGAATTTTAAGGCCGACGTTTCGTATAAAAGCAAAAAGAAAAGTTAGGGTTGGGTTGTTGACGATTTTTGAGAGCAAAGTTCAGCCGTCTGAGAGAGATCTTAGGGTTTAAATATTTGTTTTCTTGGATTTTGATTTTACTTTGGATTAAACTAGTTTAGATTAGATTGTTCATGCCATTGTTTCATCCTTCTTGCAAGATTCGATCAAGAGATTCATCAAAAACTTCAAGGAGTTTGTAACTTGGTTTTATTCTTAAACTTTGTCTCTTTAGTTTCATTGAAATTGTGTTTATGAACATTATCATGTCTAAATTGATTTCTTTGATTATTAATGAGATGAGTATGCTTGATAACATCATGAACTAATTTAATCTAGTCTAGGGTTTGTATGGATTTGCTATGAATTGTATGAATTGGTTATTCTCTTATCTAATGATTTCTTTAGCCTTTATTGAATGAAATAATGTTAACATATAATTGATTGGCCACCAATTGTGTGTTTTAGGTATTAGATGATGGATTGAGAGATGAAATCTAATGCTGGAACAATTCAAGTAAGGACTTAGGTGAATTAGAGATATAACCTATTAAAAAGATTGTTTCAATTATAACAAGATTAGTTGTAAGAGGTTTGAATGCGAGAGCTTACTTCCTTGACACAATTAATTAAGTTGTTTAAGATTTAATCTTAGAAATTAAATTAGTTAAGTGGAATAACCGTTCATACATATGAGTAGTAAAGAAGTGCAAACCCTAGACTCTTTTTATCAAGTGAATCAAAACATAAGCTATTATTTATTTTTATTTGTTTTCAACTTAAATCAATCTTCTTCATTACTTTGCAATTTAAATTACTTCAATTACTTGTTACTTTACTTTGATAATCAATTACCTACTTTGGCTTCCTTGTGAGATGACCTTGGGGCGATCACCTTTGATACAGCTACCTCGTATACTTGCGAGTGACGCTTTGTGGTAGAGTTAATTTGAGCGCAACAGTGCACGATTTTTTCCAAAAATGCACGGTTTGTAAGTTACGGGCGATTTTTCGACAAGGGCATTTTGGATATTTCCACCGAAGGGGCAATTTTGTAATTAAATATAACTTTGGGGGAAATTTTAAAAGAACAAAAAGCCACTTTCAAGTGGCCAAATCCTAGCCATTAAGTCCAAATGGGTTGGACCAATTAAAAGTGGTCATTTTTGCTATAAGGTGTACCAATTGAAAGTCAACATCTATACCCACATATTTTCACCACTTATGGCTGCCATTTGGATCAAAATAAGCTAAGGAAAGAAAATAAAAGCCCTCTCTTACATGGTGAACTCGTCCAAACCATAAGAGAAGGAAGAAGGAGGTGATTTTTTTAAAGTTTAAGGTTTTTGGTTGAAGATTTTGGTGACAAACAAGATTATAAGGTAAGAGAAATCTATCTCTAGTTTTAATTTCATGGATTAATGGTTAATTTAAGAGATTGAAATTAGGGTTCATGTAGCTAGATTTGGAGAAAATTCAAGAAATAATTATTTGAAGGATTTGATGAAAGAAATAATGGTGTTTAATGGTGAAAATAAGCTAGCAACCATTAGAAAAATCATAAGATAAGACTATGTCTATACCTAGGGTTCTTACCTTTTGTATATGTGATGTTAAATTTCATAGGAAATCAAGGAGATTAGAGAGGAAAGGAAGTGAAATAGATAAGAAGAGCAAGGAAAAGCAAGGTTTGGTACTTTAACTAATTTTTTGTTCATTTTCTTGAAATTTTTCTGTTTTAGAATTAGTAAAATGTTGTGACTTGTATGATTTTTAATTAAATATAGAAACATTTTCTTGAAGTGAATTTTTTATATGTTGTGCTTCAATACGTCTAAAATGACTGAAAAATATTTTGAGTTGAATTCGGAATGGTTATGATTATGGAACAATTATTTCTGTTAGACCTGCTCTAGGAGGTACCTTGACTGAGACAGCCATGTTTCTGGATTTTTAATAAAATTTAGAAAAATAATATTCAATTGAATTTTGGATATATTGTTTTTTAGTGAGTCTAGTATTTGAGAAAAATAATTTGGAACCACATTGATTGAATTTAATTTACGGAATTCACAAAATTCAGAACTGCTGCCAGGATGCAGGGCAACTGGAGCAGTCTGGTTGGGTGAACTAGTTGACCAAGATTTTGTGTCCAGTTTGATCTGAAATTTTAAAGGAATGATTTTAAGATGTAAAACTAAATTCTATAAAAATTTTAGAGTTTTTAGTCAAGTAGATTATTTTATACAATATTTTCAAAATAAGGTTCAAGTTGAGTCCAAAATCAGAATTTACTATTCATATGGTCATTTTGCTAATATTCATTTGGTCATTTTTCAAAAGTAATCCAATTGATTCCTTATGCATATAAATGAGCATAATATGTTATTAAAATGACAAAATATGATATTTCACGTTGAAATAATATAAGAAACATAAGTCGATAATTGTATAATGCATATTCGATTAAGAAATGGCATGAAAATTGGCTCCACTGGGTATCTGGGATAGTACTGAGTAGGGTAAGAGTATGATATATCATACTATATGCAGTGCTGCTTTAATATAGGACTTCGGTCCGAGCTATATAAGGTGACGATCCGAGCTATATAGGACTTCGGTCCGAGTTATATAGGGCAATCGCCCGAGTTATATAGGACTCCGGTCCGAGGGCTTCGGCCACAGATTCCACAAGGCTTGGTCCACAATTTTTTTAGGGCCACAGCCACAGAATATATATACAGTTGTTTCAGTTAGTTCCTTACCATACGTTAGTCTACCAAATTACCTTGTGGAGCGAACTGATAAAATGATAATAACTGAATATATGGCATGTATGGATTGTTTTTATTGTGATAATATTTTTTTCAATACGATTCATTGCTTTTAAAAGTGCATTATGCTTTTATTATTTATTTTTTGTAATTAGTTAAAGTACCCACTAAGCAATGCTTAGCGAGTTTAGTTTCTTCTAAACTCGTAGGCTATTAGCAAAGAGCCAGTAGCGAGCAGAGGAGTCCTGTGATCTGTCGGTCATCAACAAACTTAGGTGGTGCTCTTCATTTTGTATTTTGGTATTAGAAATTGTCATGTACTTATTTGAACAATACAAAGAGATAACTTGATGTAGCATGTAAATCTAGTAATGTATAATAACTGTATGGTTTTAAATTGAGTTGGGTTGTGAATATAGAAGTGTGAATTCTTCTTGCATGATTGTAGTTGAGGTTATAAGGGTGGATTATTGGGAGTGTGCTTGAGTTGAATTGTGAAACAAAATGTTTTTCAAAAATAAGAAAAATCAGTTTTGTCGACACTTGGGACCTAGAATTTTAAGGGAGACTCCGTAAAAATTTTTGAAAAATTTTTATAAGGAACATTAAGTAAGCTGACATAACCAGAGCTCGTATCCCGATGTAGCATTCCTCCTCGGCTTATTCATAGGTCGGGAAGGGGTGTTACAAGCTCAATGTTGGAATGGGTCCCAGTTGTAGAAGTATGTTGACTCCCTTCCATTTAAAAAAATAAGGTTTGGATTGTTTTAAATGAAGAAATGAAGCAAAGAATTGCGAGGTTCTATATAAAAGTTAAATTGTGAAACAAGAATGGCAAGTGCTAGTCTTTAAATAGGAGAGAATAAAGTCATGATGAAACAATGAATTAAATTAAAGAAAATTGAGTTAGATACGTAAGTGATAAAGTAAAAGAATAAAGAAATAAAGAGATAAAGGAAAATAGAGGAAAAGTTTATCAGATTAGAAACAAGAAAATAGATAAATGTGCAGTGCAGATACTTTGGTTTGTTTATTAATTACTGCAGAGAATAATTGAACAAATAATTTATCTGAAATTGCAGAGTATGAGTAGAGTCACATGTCCACAGTAAATGGATATTTATTGTTGGTCTAAATTTATGCGTGTCTAAAAATGTTTTTCTACCCAGGGAGCAATGGTATATAAGGAGATACCCGACACAAAAGACAACTAAAAAATAGCCAAATTTTTTGCTGACTATTTCTTGCAAATATTGTGGGTTAATTTGCTTCTTTTTTTTAATTTATATTTGGGGACAATTGTAAGGGATATGTGTTTTACCTTTTGGTGGGTGTCATATTTTATTTGTTTTATAGATCTTGGACATTTGTAAGGGCATGTTTCCATCTTATATGGGTGCCTATTTTGTTTGATTTATTTGATTTATAATATAGATGTTGTTTATTTTAATAATGTTTGTATTGTGAATAATAGTGTAATAAGGTAAAATTTTAATAATATTTAGACCATAAAAGGATGTCGGTTCCAATGAATTGGGCATTATGGGGTTTTGGGTTACTTCTCATGTTCCCCATGCGTACCCAACTTTTCAAACCCAATAGGAGTTGGGGATTCCTTAGGAATCAAGTCATCCACCCCTTCTATTTATTTCTTGGCCTATCCGGGCGGTGATTCCTATTCTTCAGGTTTAGGCCCATGTTCTTTAAGGCCCAGAGCCTAACAGTGCCAAAGTTGTAAGAACCATTTCACCGGAAGTGGAGGCAAAAATCTCCTCTCACGTTGCTGATAATTTTGAAACTCCTATCAATTTCCTTCAATTTTGTTTGTAATGTTCCTCATGGTGCTCTTATAGTCCTCTTCATAAAACATTCTTCAATTCTCTCTCAAGCTCCCTTTTCCTATCTCTCCTGATGATCTTATCCATCCAAACCGTCTAAAAAGGAGAGTAAGGTAAATTTCTTTTTCTCAATCCTCTCTCCCAAGATAGACCCATTATTTTTTATTTTTGCTTTAAGAAATGAAATTTTTTTCTACAAATGACTTGGTTTATTTGATTTTTGGTGTTATGAATTATAGTATTTTTGTTTCTTTCTTGTTAGTTTAAGCTAAAAAATGTGATCTTTTTTTTATTATTTTTTGGATTTAATCAAGGATCTACTGAAGTTGGATTTTAGTTAACTGAGAAACTTACTGCATTTTCTTTTTCTTTTGAAAGTAGATAAAGATTTTTTTGCTAGTAATATGCTATTCATTTTTCATATAGATTATTTGCTTTTAGGTATGGATTTTAGTTTAATAGGTCAATATTTCTTGGTTAATATATTTGCAACACATGAGAGTACAAATTTGTTGCTAGGAAAATGTGGAGAAAGGAAAGATGAACTAAATTTCAATTGTTTTAATTTTTGGGTTTTAAATAAAACAAAAGTAACTAAATATGCATAATTGAGTATGAAGTGACATTTCTCATTTTCTCTTTTACCTTATTGATTTTTCCTTTGTGTTTTAGGATGAGACTTTGCTAGCTATTTTGAGAATTGAAGAGATTTTGTTTCTCTTTTTACAAAATTTCTTAAAATTTTCATCTAGTCTTCTTAAACTCTAAAAAAAAGTAGTCTTAGATTCTTCCTGTGGTGGTGCACAGGTGGCCAGGTGCTATATTTGCCTTGATTATTCACAATAACCATTGGTCAACTCTGTTGATATGAGATCTATGTCAATCGACGAGAGAGCTGCTCGTCGACTGGTTCTGATGATGGGTGTTAGCTCTAAACAGCAACAAATGATCGTGGGTGAGATATAATGAAATTTTAAGTTAATTATTTTTCAATTTATTCCTTAAAAATAAATAATGATTTTTATTTATTAAAATTATTTTACTAATTTAAATGTTATTTTTCAATAAATAATAAATTTTCCTTTTTTATATACACTAAATTATTAGTGAGGCTCACTTTAAATCAATCAGCTGCAATTATTTTTGTAGGCATAAGTGGACCGACTTAAATTTAGAATATAATGGTGTTAAATTTATCGTTTTTATGAAAAGCTTGTTTGAATAAGATAAGTGCATAATTAAGCCCGAAATTTAAGAATAATATGTACATTCATGAGAACATAGAGATCATATGTGCACCTTCTTTCTTTTTTTTAATTTTTATGAAATAAGAAGTGTGCTTATCAATTTAGAACAAATGGAGTATATAGTATAATAAATTGATAAATCAAAAATAATATTGTAATAGATAATTATCTATTTGTACCATATAGATAAATATTTCCAATGTATCAATTTATTTTATTTAATTATATTATAAGATTTTCCATAAAGGATCATTTAATTAAATATAACTTAAAGAAAACATATTTATTTTATATTATAATTTATTTTATCAACTTGTTTATTTTGTATAATTTGATTTTTACTTTAGAAAATAAATCAAATCAAATTGTATCTCCATTTGATATAAAAATAAATTAGAATCATGTAACTAAAATAAATCTTTTTCTTTTTTCATCATAGAAAAAAATTAAAAATTATACATTCCAATATTATTAAAAATTATAGTCATCATTCAAGTATATCAAGTAAGACATATTAAAATTTTAAGTACAATTAGGATTATTTTAATCTATCATAATGATATATAAACTAAGTGAAATTCATTAGCAATTTGTCATGTGAAAGACCTTTGAGTATATATCATAAAAATCATTTAACCCTTTAAATTTAGTACATAATATAAAATTAGCATAGTCTCCTAGATTCATAGAACTATTAATGTCCAATATTGTCATGATCCAAAGTCGAAAGCATATGATCCACATTAGAAAATTGAAAAAATATATGTGAATTCGTAATTAATCTATGACTCGGCGTGACTCGATGTAACTCAGCAAATTTATATTTATAAGTTAAGAAAAATATAAGTATAGGAGGCTATATGGTTCAAATTGAAAGTTCAAAGGAAAAACTGACTAAATGAGTAAAGTTTCGGGGGCTATATATGTATTTGGCTAAGATAATTTCAATGGATTAAAATTGATAATGTTTATAGTATATCTAACTTTAAATCCAAAAGAGAAAGAGGTTGGTACTTAATTTTAATTTTTTTTGCAAATGCTCTACTCAATATGCTCTTTCTATAACTTTAAATAATTGTTCAAGTTTAAAAGACAAATAGAAAATATAAAGGTCACAATCGTACTCACACAAACTTAGTTGTTTTACATTCGATGAAAGTTCATAAAAAAAAAGAGGATAACTGAACTTATGACCATACACAACAAAAATAACTATTTCGGTCAAATATAAAGAATACACCTTTCAAGATAAAGCAATCTTCCAACGACCATTCTGTGTTAAGTATGCATGTGCCAAAATATCAAAATTATAGCACTTATATAAAAGCTAATATGAGATTGTTCCATTAGTGGAACAATCATACTAGGAATCTGTAGCACCCCCAGTTAAGTGACCTACTAGATTAAAGAGCTAGTTAGGGGAAGTGCTAGCTTAAGGTGCTTTAAAGTAGCACACTAAGAGCAGGAAAAAAAATCTCACATTAGTTGTGTAGGGAGATTGAAAGTGGTTTAAATAGGTCAACTCAATACTATCTAAATATCTTGGGTTAAACCATTATAAGGTCAAAAGTTGGGCCTTAAAACAAATATGTTATTTGGAGTCAATTTTGAGTCGGACTGTTACAATGGTATTAGAGCCATCCAACAACCGAAAATACAAAGCTAAGTGTTAGACAGGGTTAAGTAGTACGTGGTGAGAGTCATCTCTAGAACCAGTTGGACTAAATGCTACATCATGGGAGCCACTTCTAGAACTTGTAGGAGCCACCTCTAGGTCTACATCGCCTGGTCTACATGGATCTTGGCATGATCCCAACTGTAAATATGAACTAGCTTAGTACTAATAGCAACGAGGACATCACATCTTAAAAGAGGGAAGAATCTAGCACCCCTAGCTAGGTGACATACTAGCTTGAAGAGCTAGTTAAAGGAGGTGCTAGCTTGAGGTGATTAGGCTAACACGTCAAGAGTAGGAAAAAGAATTTTACATTGGTTGTGTGGGGAAATGGAAAGTGATTTATATAGACCAAATCAATACCATCTAAATAACATATATTAACTATTTTAAGACCAAAGGTTAGGCCTTAAAATAAGTAAGCTATTTGGAGCCAGTTTTGGGATGGGCCATTATAAAAGATATACTAAAATATAGAATCAAAAGCTGCATACAAGCTCGTTCCAGTCCACAAATGGCCTTGCTAGGATGAAGTTGATTAGACTAAGGAATCAACAAGGTGTTATGATTATAGAGAAAGGATAGTGTTTCCAGGCAATCTACTAGGAAATCTGAGTAAGTTAACTTTCCTTTACTTAAACTCATGAAAGAGAGCTTAAACTTTGCACCTTGTTAAGAAAGAGCTCCGGACCACTATAATTTTTTTAAATAAATCCTAGTTGTATTATTTTTATTACATATGTCCTTTAAATAAGACTTGCTTATTATATAGAATAGGAAACTATAATCTATCTTATAAATAAGGCCTCCTAATCTAGGAATCTAAACTAATACTTCCTAATTATAGGTTCTTCTAATATAAGAACCCAATTAAAATAGATTACTAATATTTTATTACAAATTCTTCTATTAGGACCCCAAATAAAATATATAATTAATATATCATTATAATTTCTTTTTATTTAAGAACCCAAAAATATTCCCCCACCTGAAGAAAGAGTTTGTCCTTAATCTCAAAATTTGGATAAATGTGTCAAAAGTTATTTACTATCCCAATTATTGCTACCTTGTATTTGTCTCATAAGCGCCTTTCAACTTTAGTCAAAATAGCTTTTTACGCTTATGGTTTGTTTTATATAATTCATCATAGTTGTAACATAGACTCTTGGTGTGACAGTCTCCCATTTTTCCTCGTATCAACCTCTTTATGAAGGGAGAGGAGGCATTGATAGATGCTATTATACCCAAAAATTTTGTATTTGGAAGTGACATTGTCTACTTAATTTTGGAAGTGTAGACAAAAGTAGGATTCTTGGGTGGTCTCAGTCTTAATCACAATATATTTTTTTAAAATACTCATGCTAGACTTATTGCCTGAACCAAGTTGGGTGGGAAAAGGAGTTCTACATCAATTTTGATATGATTGATTAAGCCGGCCATGAATAAATCCACCAATTGATCGATTCCCATCGATGTTGAACAAGCCAAGAGTCACTAAAATTGTCATTGTTATTCCTTAATCGTACCTATTTGCCTTAAATTTGTAAGCTCCCTTGGTGGATTATCTCCGAAGGGTGGTCTAAAATGAAGCAAACAATATTCCTTAAAATTTTTTCATGTAATATTTGGCTCATCTTGCTCATGTTAATAGAATGATAGTTGCACTTTGCCTCACACATGGAACACAGCTAGCCCAACCTTTATCTTGATGGGCATTATATTGGTTGGTGAAGAACTTCTTACATCCATGGAGCTAAACTAAGGGGTCATCCAATTCATCATATATAGGAAAGTCAAGTTTGGTGTATTTGGATACTACTCACCCTGTCACACTTCCATCTTTTGTGGTTGTATGTTCGCTACTATTTTTGGCATTAATTTGAACCTTCGAGTATGCATCTTGGTCACTAGTGTGATTTGAGATGTCTTAGGTAGAAGATTTTGCCCCTCTTCCAAGTGAAGACTCATTGAGTAAGGTCTCAATCTATTCTAGTTTTGCATCAACTGTGCTTCTGATACAGCCATTCATGCTTCATATTGAGTTTGTTCCTTGTGGAGCAAGTTACAAATTTTCTCGTCAAAGGGTTTCTCATCCATGGTGAATAGCTTTGATACAAATTTGTTATGATTATGAAAAAGAATCACATCATAGGGCGATTGCCTCTTAAAGTGATCAGAGGGAGCTTAAACCTTAGACCTCATTAAGAGAAAGCTCCAAACCTTTGTAATTCTTTAGATAAATTCCAATTGTCTTAACTTTATTATATACATTCTTCAAATAGAACTTGCTTATTACATAGATTAGGAAACTATAATTTAATCTTATAAATAAGACTTTCTAATATAGAAATCTAAAATAAATACTTCCCAATTATAAATTCTTCTAATTTAAGAATCTAATTAAAATAGATTACTAATATTTTATTTAAATCTTTCTAATTCAAGAACCCAAATAAAATATATTATTAATATCTTATTATAAATTCTACCAATTTAGATACCTAACACAAGGCCTCAGGTTCGTACCAAAAATTTAAAGATCCGCTAGTCTAATGGGACAGCCATGCTCACAGAAGATCTAGACTGTTCAAAGTAAAAAATTCAAATAATGATCAAATGGTCAAATCATCAATAGGAAAGTATCAAATTAGAGCACACAATGTCTGAAAAAGATAGAATCACAAGCATTCAAAAATGCAAAATAATCGTCCATGACTCAAAAATTGGACAGTGAGAAAAGGGCATAAGGGATATACATGATCATACTACTTGAAGAAGATGTCCATATGAAGAAAACTAAAAAAAATAAGAAAAAAGTGCAAAAGAGAATTACAGGTCCATTCTAGAGAAAAAAATGTTCATACAATGAGAATCAAATAAGAAGTGATAACCAAACAAAGACAACCATTCTCAAGATAGTACTTCCATGTTTTGTCAAGATCTTGATGAAGAATCAGAGGTAGAACAAAGACATAAGACCACCCAATTCAACATGCCCATTCCAGTTTATAGGAAACTAGCCATTGGACATCATTTTCAAAACTAACGAACATACTTGGAGCCCAAGTTGGAATTGTCTATTAAAGGAGAAAGATTTAAATTATTGATTGAGGACTTTTAAGAACTTACAAGAGAACATCTTTTCAAAAGCTAAGCTTAAAAAATCATAACCTCCTTCCAAATATCAAAAATGATTCTTGCATTTCAAAGATAAAACTTCAAACTTTAGTTATGCTTCAAGCCTATCTTTCTTCAAAACTATATCTTATAGAGTCTCATTTTATAATTCTTCTAATTTTCTGAGAGCTTGTTGTATTAATGAAAGTCTAGAGAGACTATAAATCTTGGTTGTAATCATGTATAAAGAGTGTGAGGATGAAAAATCAAAGTGTAACTAGTGAAGAGGGTGAGAACTAGAAGTCTAACTAGCAAGAGGGTAAAAGATTGGTTAGGGAATTCTTTTTCAATGAAGGACTTGGGAGAGGCTGCATATATCCTTGGTATAAGGATCTATAGAGATAGATCTAGAAGGATAATTGGCTTAAGTCAAAGTACATACATTGACAAAGTGTTGAAGAGGTTCAGTATGCAAGATTCCAAGAAAGGATTCTTGCCTATGTCACATGGTATTCATCTTGGCAAGAATCAATGTCCTAAGACATCTGAGGAGCGAGATAGAATGAATAAGATCCCTTATGCTTCTGCTATTGGATCTATTATGTATGCCATGCTATGTACTAGACCTGATGTCTCATATTCTTTAAGCACAACAAGTAGATATCAAGCTGATCCTGGTGAGGGTCACTGGACAGCTGTTAAGAACATTCTTAAGTATCTAAGAAGAACTAAGAATGTTTTCTTAGTTTATGGAGGTTTGGAAGATGAACTAGTTATAAATGGTTACACAGATGCTAGTTTCCAAACTGATATAGATGATTACAAATCGCAGTCAGGTTTTGTATTCACATTGAATGGTGGAGCCATTACTTGGAAAAGTTCCAAGCAAAGCACAGTAGCAGATTCTACAACAGAAGCTGAGTATATAGCAGCATCAGATGCTGCTAAGGAAGCAGTTTGGCTGAAGAAATTCATCACTGAGCTTGGAGTGGTGCCTAGCATTGCTAATCCTATGGCTATCTATTGTGACAACAATGGTGCCATAGCGTAAGCAAAAGAGCCAAGGTCCCATCAAAAATCTAAGCACATACTCAGGCGATTTCACCTCATTCGAGACATCATTGATAGAGGTGATATCAAGATATGCAAAGTTGACACAAATGACTACATAGCAGATCCATTGACAAAGCCTCTCTCGCGGGTCAAGCATGATCAGCACACTAGGTCTATGGGCATGAGATATTTGTTAGACTAGGCCTAGTGCAAGTGGGAGATGTTAGTGTATATGCCCTAGGCCATTGATTTGGACCTTAATGTTATTCATTTTGTTATTAATAAAGAAGTTTTTATTATCATTGTTATGTTTGCATGTTATATATAATAATGATTATATCCCTGGTTTATTATTGTTATGGAGATAATAATAAATATAACTAGTGTAATATTGATTTGATAATCATAAGATGATTATAGGTATGAAGATACAAATCAATATTATGGATACATGTTAGAGAACAGTGTATTGGATAGACCCACACAGATATCACTTCATGGTTTAATGTCATAAGTGTATCTCATAATAGTTTTCATTTAATCCTTTGACTTGAGATTGTCATAGTTTCCAACATAAGGAATATTATGTTTTGACATGATCAAACGTTATCTGTAACTAGATAATTATAAAGGTTATGCTTGAACATGATATAAATTATGTAGAGGAAAATGAACAATCAAGATGGAATTTGTCCCTCTCTATGAGAGAGATATCTTCTGGGCCCCTCGATAAGTGTAACTGAGAAATGCATGGCCATGCTCAAATAAGTTGATATAAGATCAATCTTATTTGTTTATCAGTTAACTTGGAGATCGAGTAATCATAAGTTTGGACAATATAAGTATGACATTTACTATGACTTATGTTCAAACTAGATATCGTGTGACAAAGGGATTAATGCATGTACTATTTCAGGTTTTTCATTTATAATGATTCTCATGATTAATTGGGTAGTCGTAATGTCTTGCTAGAGGCCAATTATGATTTGTGCATTTCAATAGAGATTGAAATACACTACCAATTAATATGAGCCTATCGGGTCACACACATAGAACGTAGGCTGTACTTAAATAATAATAATTATATTTAATTATTGTTGTTAGTATTATTATTATTATTAGATATTAATAATAATATTGTTATAATAATTATTATTAGATAATAATTATTAAAACGTGGGTCCATATGGGATATGGACAGTTAGGGTTTTGATAAAAAAGAAGTCTTTTAAAACGGTTTTAAAAGGACTGGAGGTTTAATGATCTCATTATTCGTTTTGAAAAAGAAAACGTAAGAAGAGAAAAAACCTAAAAAAAAACCCTAGTTTTGTTTTGAAAAGGTTCAGCCACTGCCGTTGGTGAGCTAGCACTCAGACCGGCGTACGTTTGTGTGGATTTCGTTAGAGGGTGTTCGTCTTCAGAAGGCAGCATCTGTTAATCGTTTTGAAGCTACACAAAAAGGTTAGTTTCGAATCTCTTTTATCGAACTGAATGGATCACATGGATCCTGTGAGTAAATCGAAAGAATTTTTTTTTTTGTTTTCCGCTGCGGCAAGGGTTGCAGATTCTTCACGATTTGCTAACAGTCTTAACTATTGTAAAAGCGAAATTCTTGGGGTCTAATTATTGTAAGTGGGTGGTATCTCATTGTGCTAGTGGAACCCCATGTGGTATGCTTGGAAGAGCTGACATAGAAGAAGGAAATTGCTCCAAGCCACTATAAATCTTTTTCCTCTCATATTATTATTCATCTGCACCATAATCTTCTTCTTATTCATATATTTCACACTCTTGAGGAAAAAAGAAGTCAAAAAGTGCAAAAACCTATTTATTCATCTTATAGCATTTTTCCATACATAGGGACCATGCATATCATTATCTTATGTGGTCTTATATTATTCCAATCTTGTCCAACTTGCTCTCCTTGAAGTCAATCATGACCTATACTATATAATAGACAAGAATTTTTATAATAAGAATGACTCAAATGGCTTTGAAAATTTTGTGAAATTTTTTGTGAAGTATTCCTTATAATTAGGAAAAATACATTTTTCTCTTAAACAAAAAAAAAATTACACACTTCAAAATAGCTATAATGCTTATACCAATAAACCATAATCTCAATTGCTCCAACTGAGCCTCTATATTTCACACATGTCTTTACTATCTCAATTCTCAAATTATACACAACACATGATTTATAAAAATTAGGGCTACTCATATGGTTTGGAACTTGAAAAACTCTATTGGTTCAAGCTGAATTCAAGGAAAACAAAGCCAAACTATAGGTTAAAATATAAAACTCGTAATGTGTGTGTATGTGTATATATATCCTGACCCATTGGTTAAGTTGCCTCAGTTAACCTGAGGTGATCCAACCTACCTGGGTTTTGGATCGGGCTGCAGGTACAACATCTAGGCTGAGTCATATTAGGGCCCAGATTGTGGACTAAGAACCCAACCTAACTCAATTCGAGTACACCCCTAATAAAACTATACTTAGCATCAAGCAAGCAAAAAATTAACATTTCCAATTTTACTCAATACATATTTGTTGCTCAATCTACCAATCAAACACAATTTTAACTTCCAAAAAAATAGATAACAAACTCATTTACAAGTATTTAAAACACTGAAATAAAATCAATAGAAGAGCATTATACACTTACCAAACAAAATTCTCACAAATTAACTTCGAAATTGTTATGTACACTTAGAAGATACTATATTGGAATTTTTGGGATCTCTAGCAACATATGGATCCACTCATCGATAGTTGACCGATGATTGCCATGAGTTCTATTGATGGTGCCAATTGGCAACAACATTTTACAGTGGATGATAGATTGTGAGTTGTTGTATACAAATTTGTTGAAATATTGCTTCACCCTCCCTAGTTTTGTCAAAAAAAAAAAGGCCTCAAAAGTTATGGAAGTTGAAATCTTCTCTCCCCAATTTCAGTGGCTACTAATGTCCCCATTAGTCATGGTCAGTCTCAAAATGCTCCTGGCATCAAAAGCCTTCAAAATAATACCATACTCGCCTTAAAAGATGGTCTGAATCATATTTAGAAGAATTAGCAGTGATGAGAGCTTTAGTCACTTCAAGTGGAGCTCTAGTGTACTCTGATAGTTAATCTCGATGAATTTGCTAACTCTTGACTTGCTAGGGATGACCAATCGAATGGTGGTAGGTCTCTCTCTCTCTCTCTCTCTCTCTCTCTCTCTCTCTCTCTCTCTCTCTCTCTCTCTCTCTCTCTCTCTCTCTCTCTCTCGTGCATTTATAGTTAATTAACATAATTAGAAAAATGCTAGTGGGATGGTGATTTAATCAAACCGAATTTTCATTATGTGTTTTAAAATAACTTTTAAATCATATTTTTTAAAAAAATAGTTAAAAATAATTTACAATATCAAATAAAACAAAAATATAATAATTATATTTCCTTATAAAAATAAAATTTTAAAATAAATAAAATTTTAAATTATTAAAATAATTCTTGATTCATATATTTTTCTCATTTATTTTTCTTTAAGAAATTATTCTTTTAGTAAAAGAGACTTCTTTCATTATATTGTTATAATTTTTGAATCATAAATTAAATTTAATCTTATATATAAAAAATGTATATATATAAAGGAGATAACGGTCATTTGATTCATTTTCATGAAAGGGGAAACCCCACTACGATGGCACTATATCGATCTTACTTCTTGGGAAATAAAGAGTAAGAAAGTAGGAAGAATTTGGTGGGATAGTTACTCTAAAAATGTCCTTTATTTAAGACTAATAAAGTCGATGCTTGGCTTTGTCTTATACAATATATGGATTGATAGATATCTTAGAAACTTACAAATACTACATAGTAAGGCAGAGCATATGGTCTCATTTAATGATAACTTGCACTTTATTTTTAACTTTATTTACAATAAAATGAATTGAAATGATGGCCATTCACTTTTATTGCCTTCCAAAAGAAGACATTGTAGTCTAGTTTTACAAAGCAATTAAATTTTTTTTAATCCCCTATTTATTTATTCATTTTTTAAACGAAAAAAAAAAACATGGGTTTTACTATAGAATCTTGGAATTATTTAATAAAAAAAATATAGAGAGAGCTATACATTTCCAAAACTCAATCTTTCTATGTTATGCATAAATATCGGTATTATTTTATTATTAAATAAAAAAGAAATTTTCCTTTTTTTTAAATATAAATTGAGATATTGAATAGAATTCTATAACAAAAACACTTTGCAAACCCTCCTAGCTATGTCTTTCTCTATTTTATCTATATAAAAAAACATTCTAAGTCCAACAATTCAAATGCCTTTTAGACATCATTAAATTCAATAAACTATAATTAATTATAATATTTCTACATTTACTTATGCTTGCTTTTTTGAAAACAAGAACCCAAATACATGCAACTATAGAAAAAAAAATTAATCATACTTTAAGCTGAAATTATGGCATAGAATCTTGATATAAATGATTCAAAAAGTCAAGTTTTGCCATGATTAATAATCCATAATACATGAATATGCAATCAGAAAATTATTTTTCAAATATATGATTAAAAAATAGAACTTAGTGTACTCTATTATATTATAATTATTTGGACTTTGTCTTATCGATCTTATTAAAAAGTCATTAATTTTGATATAAATATGGCATGATGAGTATTGTGACAGCAATTAGCTTTTAATTATCAATTGCCTATGAGTTGGATCAGAGATTGTTGGCGGATGATGTTATGTTTTCTCCATTAAATATTTCGAGGAAAATAAATAAATATTAAATCATTTATTGTTGGAATAATTGAAAAAATAAATTTGGTATATCTTGTGAAAATATTATTGTATAATTTTCTTACTACTACAATAATATTTAATATTTTTTGTTTTCTACATCTTCATAATTTTTTTAAGGCGCAAAACTTTTCCTTTTTTTTTTAAGTGTTGAATCTATATATAGGATATATTAAGGCAAAAATTAACAAAAATGTTAAATAGTTTGTTCTTGAGGCTAATAGGGTTTGGGATGTGATTTTATAATTTTTTTTTAATATTCTGAAAATTTTTATTATGTGAAAATTGAATAATTTATGGTTTAAAAGCCACATTATTACATATGTAATATTTTGATTTCAATTGAATAGTTTTTTCATATGCCAATAATAAGTTTGTGACTTTTTAATTTCTTTAATTTAGTGTCTTTTGCATTATTTGTTTTACTTTGGCCTTTTTTTAATTAATTTTTTTTGCTTTTGCATATATATATATATATTCATTTTTTTAAAACACTCATAAAAAAAATTGCACACGTATAATTTTTCTTTAAATATATATATATATATATGATATTTAAATTTACGAGTTGTTAAATTTACGAGTGAATTTAATTTAATACAATTTTTTTTCTCTTTAATATAGAAAAATAATATTCATAATTGAATTATATTTTTTTTACGTTTATTTATTATCATACTCATTAATAATGCAATAATGATCTCTAATTATTAATTTATTTTTAATTATATATTTTTTTAATTAGCACATTTACAGCCTAGTTATACATAAAATAGAAAGGAGAAGAAAACTATCCACATTGTGTACACAATAGATAAATTCAATAACATTTTATAAATTTATTTTTAATTTTATATTTAACATAATATTTAAAATGTAAAAAATTTTATGAGAAATTATAAATTAGGATGTGGTATGCTTAGCTCATGTACTGACTATTAGCCGGCAGTGCATGAAGTTAATAACCAAAGAAAAGATGGCAAGTGGCTTTTGGAAACGTCTCCTTTCTTTAACATCGTTTTGTTTGGTTTCTGCTGCTTCCCCCACCCACTTTCCTATGCAAAGGACTTATTGGGCAATTAGGGGCTGGGAAGGCCTTTTTTTTTTTAAGTTTGTACTTATAGTTTGTATTCTTTTCATATTTATCTCCTGAAATATAAAAAAAGTATATTTAACACAATATTTAAAATATAAAAAAATATGAGAAATTATAATTTAGGATGTGGTAGGCTTAGCTCATGTCATGACTATTAGCCAGCAGTTCTTCAGTCTTATAATAAGTTAATAACCAAAGAAAAGATGACAAGTGGCTTTTAGAAGAGTCCATTTTGTTTGGTTTCTGTACAAAGGACTTATTGGAGGAATTAGTGGGGGCTGGGAATGCCTGTATTTTTTTTTTAAGTTTGTACTTAAAGTCTGTATTTTTTTCATATTTATCTCCTAAATTTTAGCTTTCATCCTTTTAATTTTAATAACTTTAACTTTCATCCCTTTAATTTTAGTAACTTTGCTAATTAGACTTTTTTACTTTTTTTTTTCATATTGGCATGTGTTTCCATGGCCAATATACCAATGCAATGGTAGTTTTGACAGAAAAAAAAAAAGGGCAAAAGTAAAATTGACAGTGGATGTGGCTGTAATTCACAGAGTTAAGACCAATTTGTACACAAAAATTCTTTTTTTTATAAGAAAAGAAAAGAAAGCTATGCATTCATAAACAAGAGAAATACATAGTTAACCCAAAGAGGTAATAGTAGCCAGCCTCCATGAAACACAAACATACAAGAAGAAGCTAAATAATCTTTTCCAAAACTAAAAAAAAAAAAAAAAAAAGTTAAAAGAAGACATAACCTCCCTTGCAAAAAAAAAAAAAAAACACTAAAGGCCTAAAACACGGATCAAGCCTTGCAAAGCAACTGAGTGATGAGAAGACAGATATTGTAATTAAAGCATAATGGTGTGATAAGCAGGAGAGAGAAACTACGGTAGCTAAGCTTTGAGGATGAAAACCCAACCTCAAATCCATTGAATAGGACAAAGTCACACTGATAAATACTAATATTGTGTGATAAACCACCGAATGTAAGAATAATCTTTAAGGAGTAAATGACAGCAAAGGCATTAAAACACATAAATTCTACCCTTAAAGATAAACAAAAGATAAAAGTCGCGGAAGGAGAATGATTTCCTTCCGGGCATAGGGAAAATTTGTTGGAGATTTGAGGGCCCCGCCAAGACTTCATTTAATTGATGGGCTTTCTTCTTGTTGGGTGTTGGATTTCTTTGAGGAATTTACACCCTGTATCCGCAGAAGTTCTATTTACTAAAATACGGCAAGTAAATTTTTTTTTACATATTTACCATTTTCACCTTTATTTTTCTTTTTTTTTTAATTTTTTTAATTTTTTCTATTATATTTTATTTATATTTTTTTATTTAAATTTTTTTTAATTTTATATTTTTAATATACACATATAAAAAAATAAATATATACATAATATATACACAACATGTATAAAATATACACTCAATAGTATAAATTATATCTACACATCTACAACATATCAACAATATATCTATAATAAATCTATAGCACATTTACATCATATTTTTAATATTTGTTTACTTTTATTTGTTTAATTTTTTATTTTAAAAACATCTACACAACATTCATATAATATTCACATAAAATTTAATAATTTTTATATAAAATACACACAACTTAAATAACAAAAACATAATATATATACATCTATAATACATCTAAAATATATTTACAACACATCTACATAATAAATTTATGTGTATTTTTCTTTATTTTTTATATGTATAATAAGTAAATTTTATTTAAAAATAAATTTAATAGTTTTTATTAATATATTTTTACATGTCTTATTTTATTTTTATTTTTTTAGTATTACTTATTTTTTATAATTAAAATTAAAATTCTCTTTTTTAAAAAATTATAATTTTTATATGATGAAAAATAATTTAAAATATTAATTTGTATTATTTTTTTTAGAATATTTTTATTTTAATATTGAAATTTGAAAAAAAATAAAATTTTAAAGTAAAATATTAATTTCAAAAATGACAATGATTAGACCCATTTTATTTTCATGACCACTAATTATATATTGCTTTTTCTCTTTGCTTTTGCCCGATGTGGGATTCCAACAGAAATGCCATCCATAAGAGAAAATAAGTGAGGCACTTTTAAGGACGATTGGTCTGCTTCTTACACCATCAAAATAAAAGGTATAAACAAAGAAACCAAAAATCAAAAAGACGTGAAAGATTCAAGTTGTGGAGGCCAAAAGGCCCACGGCAGCCATGAATCTAAAGCAAAAAATTTAACCATTTTTCCCTTCGTATGTGTCATAATTGCACATGAAGGAAGCCAAACTATAAACTAATAATATAAAAATTCTAATAATTTTCAGAGGTTAAAATTCTATCTAAATTCATTAAGAGTTTTGACCAATAAAATGAAATAAATATACATTGTATTTTTGACAAAACAAATGTAGGTTCGCCTCTCTCTGCTACAAGTAATGAACCTCAGTGTTTTTTTTTTTAATATTGCATTTTTATATAGTACAATATAAGCAAGAAATAAACCTAGAGGTGAGTGTGCGACTCCCAAACCAACTAAAGCCTCATTGGCAATCTCAATAAATATTAAAAAGAAAATACACGTACTATTAACACAACACTTCAGGTCAAAACAGAAATACACGTGCATTACAGGTCAAAAGTCAGAACAAACACACACACACACAAAATATTAATAGTCCCAATATGGCACGACCATCTTTTGTGACAAAACATTGGCCTGAGTTCTTGAGTCCTCGTTCATCCACCACGCTTTGTTTCTAACCAGTCACCACTGAATCAAAGTAACAAATCTATATTTTTGTCTCACACATCTGCATCACGTTTAGGTTAGTACTGATCTTGCATTGAGCCATTCTAATCAAGGGCAACTTTATTCCAATTTTCTTGTAGCAAATGCATTAGAATATAATCTATTTTATTTTGTTCAATTAAGTTCTCCTGTATCTTTTACCATTAGATTATGCTGATATGCCATCTTCATATTTTGACATGTAGGTTATAGAAAATTTAATGGTTAACATAAGATGTAAAGGTGTTTATACAGGCTAAAATGGTTCTGTAGTTTGCCCTCTTGATTGTATGATCTACTGTAGTGCCAGTGACTGAGTGAAAATTTCTAGAGATATGAAGCAAATATCATCTCTGCTGAGCATGGCTTGATCCAGGTCTAGAATTTCCAACTTATAATTGTTCATGGTCTGGCATTGGCTCTACGTCAGTTGTGGAAACCACAATATTTTGACAATGCCATGAATACAATACAGCATCTAATTCAGTATTTTCCAAATCCTCCATTTGTTTAAATAGTTTTAGTTCAACTGACGAGGAAAGAAATGAGAAAGGGTAGGAAAATATGAACTCAATGCCCTATTGCCCTTCATTAATGAACTTCACCATTATCCAACTGAATACCAATAATAGTAATAAATCACAGAAGCTGAAGCCTAATCCAGTCCAAACATTTTTTACTTGATATACCAAGTCAAATCAAAATTATATTGTGTTTTTCCCGTGTTACTTGACATCCTCTATGCATGTATCAAGATATCTCCATTTTCCCTCTTGGGAGAATGACTAAAACCACACACAAAGAGGGGGGTTGGTGTTGTGACAGGTAGAAGTAGAACCATCATATCAGTTACAAGGATGCTTGCATGCGTCCTCTCCACAATGTTTTGGCAAAACTACTACCTGACTAGCCAATTCCCCCTTTCTCTTCACCTCCATGCTTTTTATCTGCTACTGGCCCCCTCCATCAGTCTAAAACTGCCTGTCACAAATAGCAGCACTTGTGATACAAGTGGTGACAATCATACCATCCCATGAAGAGATTCCTCTTAAGACCTATAATCTTCAATTTTCTGCAACAAAATTGCCAATAACTTCATATATCTAAATAATTCAACAAGAAATAGCCCCTCCCAAGTTTCCTCTGTGGCACTTGTCTTGTCCTCACCGCAAGCTGATGTACTGAGTCGAAGTAAACAAGCCAATCAAATCCAGATCTATGAATTGACTTGGAGATTATTCCTTTTAAGCCTTACTCTCCACAGGGCACCACCCCCAACAACCCTACCCTTCCATCTCGCAAAAGAGCTTGACAAATTGGCCATTAACTGCAGCATAACTATAATCATCAACTTAATTCTTCAATTCCACTCTTAATGCAGGCCAGATCATGATTCATGAGCAATGCAAAAGACTAGTGCTAGAAAAAGGCATAATATCTCTACTTTTCTAACTAAAATCATCAATAAACTCAACAAAGAACACAAAAAAGATAATAGAACATAATAATTCCAATTCAATCAAATCAACACTGAGCCTCAATTGGATATGGTTCTCAATGATTTCACTGTACATACACTATCTATTTTGCCTTTATTTTCTTCAAATTAAACTAAAAATTATGCATAAATAAACAAGAACCAAACTTTGAAGAAAAATCACAAATTTAATCAATTTCGTTGCTTGTTTTATGTGAAAAATCACTGACATTATTAATACAAGTATAAATCTAATAATCAATTTAATAAATAAGTACCACTCTATCACAATTTGTGGTATACGTCAAAATATCCCTAATTTCCTGATCAATTGCTCACCTTCGAATCATAATCTCCACTGGTCCAATCTCTCCTAATTTCTCCACTCCATCGACGGCAACACCTACGCGTTTCACCGAATCGAACAGCGCCAAAACTCTCTTCCTGTAATGAATTGGCCGAGAAAGCTCCTCGTTTAGATCGATATTGATGCTAGTAACGCCAATTTCTTTAAGACGGAACCCCAGCTTCTCGCCAACACGAGATGCCATTTCGGCGTTCCAGAAGTGGTTCGATCGCGGGAATCGGTTGATTCTGGCGCGATATTGAGCAAGAAATTCTTGCTCAGTGGAGGAAGCCATGGCTATGAAAAATTATATTGTGTTTTTCCCGTGTTACTTGACATCCTCTATGCATGTATCAAGATATCTCCATTTTCCCTCTTGGGAGAATGACTAAAACCACACACAAAGAGGGGGGTTGGTGTTGTGACAGGTAGAAGTAGAACCATCATATCAGTTGCAAGGATGCTTGCATGCGTCCTCTCCACAATGTTTTGGCAAAACTACTACCTGACTAGCCAATTCCCCCTTTCTCTTCACCTCCATGCTTTTTATCTGCTACTGGCCCCCTCCATCAGTCTAAAACTGCCTGTCACAAATAGCAGCACTTGTGATACAAGTGGTGACAATCATACCATCCCATGAAGAGATTCCTCTTAAGACCTATAATCTTCAATTTTCTGCAACAAAATTGCCAATAACTTCATATATCTAAATAATTCAACAAGAAATAGCCCCTCCCAAGTTTCCTCTGTGGCACTTGTCTTGTCCTTACCGCAAGCTGATGTACTGAGTCGAAGTAAACAAGCCAATCAAATCCAGATCTATGAATTGACTTGGAGATTATTCCTTTTAAGCCTTACTCTCCACAGGGCACCACCCCCAACAACCCTACCCTTCCATCTCGCAAAAGAGCTTGACAAATTGGCCATTAACTGCAGCATAACTATAATCATCAACTTAATTCTTCAATTCCACTCTTAATGCAGGCCAGATCATGATTCATGAGCAATGCAAAAGACTAGTGCTAGAAAAAGGCATAATATCTCTACTTTTCTAACTAAAATCATCAATAAACTCAACAAAGAACACAAAAAAGATAATAGAACATAATAATTCCAATTCAATCAAATCAACACTGAGCCTCAATTGGATATGGTTCTCAATGATTTCACTGTACATACACTATCTATTTTGCCTTTATTTTCTTCAAATTAAACTAAAAATTATGCATAAATAAACAAGAACCAAACTTTGAAGAAAAATCACAAATTTAATCAATTTCGTTGCTTGTTTTATGTGAAAAATCACTGACATTATTAATACAAGTATAAATCTAATAATCAATTTAATAAATAAGTACCACTCTATCACAATTTGTGGTATACGTCAAAATATCCCTAATTTCCTGATCAATTGCTCACCTTCGAATCATAATCTCCACTGGTCCAATCTCTCCTAATTTCTCCACTCCATCGACGGCAACACCTACGCGTTTCACCGAATCGAACAGCGCCAAAACTCTCTTCCTGTAATGAATCGGCCGAGAAAGCTCCTCGTTTAGATCGATATTGATGCTAGTAACGCCAATTTCTTTAAGACGGAACCCCAGCTTCTCGCCAACACGAGATGCCATTTCGGCGTTCCAGAAGTGGTTCGATCGCGGGAATCGGTTGATTCTGGCGCGATATTGAGCAAGAAATTCTTGCTCAGTGGAGGAAGCCATGGCTATGATAGTGGAGGTATTGGGGTTAGTGACCTGCGCCGTGATTTTCCGGCAAGAGAGGACTAGGCGTAGCAGGTGATGATTATTCGCCGACATTATTTCCCGCGAGAGATATGTCGATTCCGATTCGCGAATAACTAATCAAGGAGAAAGTGCTTGCTTACGCGGTTGCGTAAGGACGGCAGTTTGCTGGGTAGAAAGGAGCTTTTTCTTTCCGATGATAAGAACTTTTGAGATAGATATGCAGTTCAGTAATTCTATTATTTGTATTTTTTAGCATAATTTTATTATTTTTATTTATGATGATAAATAAAAAACAAGAAAATCTGAACTAATTATTTTTTTTATTTTTTGAATAATAAAATCAAAATATTCTATTACTATCAACACTTTATTTATTGTTTATGAAAATTATTTTTATTTCTTACTTTCATTTTCAATTATTTTTTAAATGAAAATTAAAAAACTAGAGAACACATTTACTTAATTTTATTTTTCAATATCTACTTATTTTATTTTATATATAATATTTGAATAACTTTCTTCTTTTAATATTTTTATATAAAAATAGAATTAAATAAATAATTGTATAATCTAAATATTTATATATTTTTAATTTAAAAACAAAATTATAATTAAATAATATTGTTAAATAAAATAAAATATTTTAAATTATTATTAAATCAAATTAAAATATTTTCGTATTTCAAAATAAAACATCTACATTATATTGAATTAGATATTATTGACACAGTATTGTGTCATATATTTTACTTTCATCTTGCTGCATATCCTAATTATTTAAAATTGAAATAAATTTATTATATATTATAATAAATATTTATTTTATATTTATTTAAAAAAATTAAATATAATTATAATATTCTATTTGATATTGATAATAATTATAATAAGAGTTCTAAAAAAATATGATATCCTATTTGATATTAATAATAATTATATTTATTTGAAGGGTCCAAAGAGGATTATGATATCTTATTCGATATTTGATGACGAGGTGGACTCCAAGAACTCCCATTTGAGTTCGGATTCTGCTACAATCAGCTCCTCTGCCTGCAAGATACAAAAAATGGATCAGGCATTAGTAGAGAGATTCAAATACTTAAGTCAGTTATCAGTTGATCTACAAATAGATGAGTTTAGAAAGTGAAAAAAAGATCATTTACATGTGGGGGTCTATCTCTATTTATAGTTGAAGAGTGGGGGATAACACTTGTGGGTGTTAGTGCATTTTTCGAATGTGTCAGTATAGTACACATGCTGCAACAAGGATCTGTTTGTCATACACCAGGGAGCTCGATATCGGAGACAGAGCTCATGATTGAGGTCAAGGCTTCAAAAGTATCTCAGTCACTGTGTAAAGGAAGTGATAAGTTCGGTTTATGAGCTCAGTAGTACATGGACTGAGCTTAGGCAATAATAAGGGGACAATACCACTAGACCCCCTAGTCATCTGGCATTTATGCCAGAGGGACAAGTGTCAAAGGTGATGCTCAGAAAGGTATGTGTCGGTCAACAAGAGGTGCGACACTTCGAGAACTGTGATATGGAAAAGTGGGAAAACAAAAAAGGATTTCCTGCATGGAGCATTTAATGGCCTTTCGTCTATAAATAAGAGGTTGAGTAGTTATTTTTCACACTAACAAAGAGTGAGAGTTCGGTCAGTCTAAAAAAATTTGGTGTTTGCTCTGTTTAAAGTTCGAGGAGAGTGGCTCGGTGTTTCCCAATTCCTCGAGATTTCGATTTACTTTTGCTAGCTATAGGTAAGCTTTTATTGTAATTTTAAGTTTTTATTCTTTTTAATAACTTTGAATAAAGTGAGTTCGGGAAGCGAAAATGTGTCTATAGACAAGGTGAGAGTGAGTGAGTGATACCTTCAATATAGTGATCCCGTTAGTTCCGAAAGTAATAGTGACTCCGAGAGCTCTTCCTCAAGCAGAGGCTCGGCGGGAGGTGATGTAGTGGAGACGAATATGGTAGAAGAAATAAGACGAGGAAATTCAGCTAGCCCAGCACTAATAGATGAGGATGAAGAGAAAAAGGAAAGTATGAGAGCTTGGGTTTTCACAGACTAATCCCGGGTTAAAGACATACATACAGCTTGACAGATGAGGATTTGAAGGGTATCCGAAAGAATATAAGGTACCCGAGGATCACAATATGATCTTACCAGAGGGAGGTGTCTGCGACCATGATACCCTGGGCGTAGATTGTATCATAGTATACGAGGAGGATTTTAGAGCGAGATTTCAGTTTCCTATACGCCCATTCTTGAGATTACTTTTTTTAGTGAACTGGATCTATCTTGGGTAGCTAAGCCCAAATGCATGGCGAACCTTCATGGGGTTCGAATTGTTAAGCAAGTTACTGAGCGTACAACCTTTGCTTAGAGTTTTGGCAACCTTCTGCCTCATAAAGGCTCGCCCAAGGTAGGGGAAGATTTTCTGTTCCTCCAAGCCCTTCCAGGGCTTGGGCTTTTTACTGGGAAACCATATTTCATGAAGGGTTGGAAATATAGGTTTTTTTATTATAAAAGGCAGGGGGTCCTAACTGCATGACCCGGTGGAGTAAGGGTGGACAATGGCCCATTTTGAAAAGGGAAAACTTAGATCCCACTGAAAAAAAGTTTTTGATATAATTGCACAAGACATTCAAAAAAGAAAATTGAATGTCGTGGATCTAATAAGGAAGAACTTTCCACTTAGAAAAGATCTCATCGATCCAAGTTTAGAAGATCGACCAGTAACAATCTTAACATTTCTTATGTCATTTTTGCTTTATCGTAATTATTTTGATTTCTTATTTTTGTGCAGAAATGGACAAGGACAAGGATTTGCTTAAAGGATAAGGTGAAGAGAGCCAAAGAGGAAAAGGCTCGGTTAGCCAAAGAGAAGACATGGAATGCCAAATAGGAGGACGAAAAAAGAAAAGATGCTAGTGGCTCTGGAAGCCATAGAGTCAATGAGACCTCCTCTAAGAGGAGGAGAAAAGAAAAAGAGACCGAGGTTTGTATCGATGTCCTTGAAGTTCCTACTGGTCCTACTACTATTGAGTCTGTGGAGCTTATGGACCGAGCACCAGCTAAGCATAAAGACATTGTTGGTGGCTCCTCCACCCCAACTGATGCTGCGGAGAGCAAAAATTCAAAAAGTTGTTGCCCTATATTAAAGCTCCCCGACATTCAGGAAGCCTTACACCATGAGTTCCAAGCTCGTTATGGCAACAACTTTTTATTAGTTGCACCTAACGACGGGAACTTTTTCTGTTCCTTATGAGAACCACGCATACTTGCCTATGAGCACGAATGCTCTACTGGAAAAGTTTTGAGCTGACTTTGCCCAGGTATTTCAATATTTTATGTGTTTAGGCTTATTATGAGGTTTGAGTAGCTCGTTACTCATATGTATATTTTTTATGGCAACATGCGCTTTTGCGCCAACATGTTGGAGATGGCATCAACGAAACAACAAGCAATTATAGAGCTTCAAAGCAGGAGCTCGCTAGTGTAAAAGGGAAGTTGTCCAAGATGGAGGGTCGAGTTCAGGTTGCTGAACAGCAAGTTGTCCGGACTGCGGATGCCAAACTCCTCATAACTCGTTCCACTAAAGAAGCTAATGAAGCTAAGCTACAACAAGAGTTGGATAAAAAGCAAGTTATGGAGGCAGAGAAGCGGGCAAAGGAAGCTGAACAAAAACTCATCATTGCTACCTCTGATCTCACCCAGACATAAAAGCTTCTCGCAGATGAACAAGAAGCTTTGATCTCCCTCAAAGATAAGCAGGGAGATAATATAACTAAGGTTATATTTCAATATCAAGAGCAAGTGGCAGAAGAGTTAAAGAAATGATACCCTGAGGCTAACTGGGATTAAGTCCACAAGCTCAATCTAGTGGAGGAGAAAGAAGAGCTGAAAGAGGAAGGCAGAGTTCAGCATAGGGTAATGATGTATAGGATGAATTCATCTGCCTTCAAAATATTTTATTTTTATATAGCTCGGTAGAGCTTCTTAGTTGATTATTTATCCCCTTTTTTTTAATAGCTCAATAAAGAACTTTGGCTAGCTCGGTGGAGAGCTTAATGAGCTCAGTATGGAGCTTAGATTTTTTGTTTTGCATTGCTTTTCATGTATATGAAAGATTATATTGATGTATGGTTGGAGTTGATTTAAAGGCTAGCATTTTCACATCTGTAATTTTGAATTTCTAAAAATGAAATAAAGTAATACTTCTTTTAATCACTCAATTTATCTGAATTTTTATTAATTAGAGAGTTGAATTATTGATAAGGGCTTTGAATGATAACCTGTTGTGAGTTTATTAAAAAAATAGTAACTTTCCAATAAATATAGTTTGTGCACGACGAGGCCATTGTGAGATGCATGATTAGAGTGTTAACAGTGCAGGGTGCGACGAGAGTGATGTGTTCTGTGTGAGATTAAAGTATCATTTAATTGTTTTCTAATTTGAACACACATGCTCATTGGAACTAAACGCTCGATTCTAAGATGAAAGCTAGATAGCTTGGTATTTGTGTGTTCATACATGTGCATTTATTCTAATCAAGTATTAAAAAGCGGTGCTATGTGGGCATTTTGGTGGTGCCCATTTTCACTTTCTTGTCTTACATAAGTACAGATAAAAGGACTTCTTGTGTATATGAAGAATACAAGAAAGGGAAAAATATAAAAGCTTACAACAAAAATCATCATTTGGAATGGCTTACTGAAAGTACTTTCTCAGGTTGTTAGCGTTTCATGCTCTTGGGATCTCTTTACCTTCTATGGTTTCCAATTTGTATGCACCGTCTCTGAGTATCTCAGTGACCTTGTACAGTCTTTCCCAATTAGCTCCAAGCTTCCTGGGCCCAGCTGACCCGTGAGTGGAAATGACTCTTCTTAAAACCAAATCTCCCTTGCAAAATTGTTTATGGCGGACTCTTCTATTATGAAAGTTGGCTACCCAAGCTTTGTAAGCTTCAACTCTGATGCCTGCTTGCTCTCTTTTAAATTCCAACATGTCAAGGTTATACTTGAAGTTTGATTCTTTCTCTTTAGAAAAGTTAAGGGTTCTGGTTGATGGGAGTCCAATCTCTATAGGGATGACCACTTCAGTGCCATAAGGAGTTCTCAAGTGGTTGTCCTCGAAAAAGTGTGGTAGGCCCACAACACAGTATATGACTCCTCTACCCATAAACCTTTGGCTTCATCAAGTCTCTTCTTCAACCTTGTCAAGATTGTTCAGTTTGTGACCTCGGCCTAACCGTTGGATTGGGGTGATAAACCGAGGTAAATCGGAGGTTAATTTTGAGCTTAGCACAATCCTCTTGAATTGTTTGCAACCAAACTATTTACTATTATCACTAATCAGGGTATAAGGAGTACCCAACTTTGTAATGACTGCCCTGTTAAAAAAATTTGATGATTGCAGTCGGGTGATGTAGGCAAGAGGCTCTGCTTCTACCCACTTGGTGAAATGATCAACCGCAACCACCAATAATTTTCTTTGAGCCATGGCTTAGGGGAATGTACCTAGAATGTCCATCCCCTATTGAGCAAAAGACCTTGGGCTTCTGATGGGTCTCTGCTCTATAGAAGGCTGATGCTGTAAGTTGGCATGTTTCTGCCATTTTCACATTTTTCAACTAGGTTTTTTATATCTCCATCCATAGAGGGCCAAAAGTAGCCCTATAGCAATGCTTTTTGAGCTATTGTCCGGGCTCCTTCATAGCCTCCACATATCCCCTCATGAATTTCCTTCAGCAGATAATTACCATTCTCCTCAGATACATATCTACTCCATGGGTGAGAGAATGACCTTCTGTACAAGAGTTCATCATGAATGGAATACAACCTGGACTTCCTGACAATTTTCTTGGCTTCTTCTGGGTCTTCTGGTAATTCACTTGAGTCTAGAAATTTATAGATTAGAAGCCTCCACCCTTTCATAAAATCAACCTTTATTATTACCAAAGTCTCATAGCTTAGACTTTGAATGGTCTCAATAAGAACTCTATACTCAGGAGTCCCCTCCCTTGCAGCAGCAGCTTTAGCAAGCTTATCAGCATGTTCATTAATAAGTACACAATTGATGATATTTTATTCCTATTTCTTAATATGATTATTATCCAATTGAGTTTAATTTGTTTGTTCAAAGTGTATTTTAGGGTTAATTTCAGGAATTCTCTAGGGTTGAAAGTAGAAGAAAAGAGCAAAATTCATCAATGGACATGCCCATGAACACGGGCGTGTCAATAGACGTGCCCTTAACACTGCATTCAGAAGCATTGACACGCCTAGTGACATGGGTGTGTCCCTGAACGTGCCTTATATTTAGACTCACAATAGCTGTGACACGCCCAGTGACATGGGCGTGTCCCTGAACGTGCCTTATATTCAGACTCACAGTAGCTGTAACACGCCTAGTGACATGGGCGTGTCACTGGACGTGTCCTATATTCAGAATCACAGTGGCTATGACACGCCCAGTGACATAGGCGTGTCAATGGCCGTGTCACCTATGGAAAAGTTAGATTCTTTGCACTGATTGAGGAACAAGTGGGGGACAAGAACTGTGCCTTTGTCAAAAGAAAGACAAAAGAAAATAAAAGCTTACCTAAATAATGGGAAAGGGGGATGAAACAAAGGAAGGTGGTAGACAATGGATGGGGGTGGTGAGTTGGAAGTATGGGTTGGAGATTTGAATGGAAATAAAAAGAGAAGATGAGGAGAAGAAGAGGGGAGTTCTTGGACGTTTTTGGAAACAGAGAACGGAGAAGAAGGAGGAGGAGCCAGCTGCTGAAGCAAGGAGAAGGGTCTTGAGCTGAGTTTGAAGAAGGATACACATCTTGTACAAGCCCTAAACCAAGAATCAAGGATTGAAGTGAAGAAATACAAATCATTTGCCATGGATTGTTTGGTTTCTCTTACTCATTTATCTTGCTCTGTTTTTCTAGTTTTGAATATGAACTAATTCCTTCTCTATCTAGATATTGATGAACCCTAGCTCATTTGTATGAATTGAACAATTATATTCAGTTGAATCATTTGATTGAGTTGTTTTATTCTTATGAGGCTTGATGTTATTTCCAATTGATAATAGCATGCTTATTGATTGGTTGTTATTTTCATATTATTGACTTGAGAAAGCTTGATATGAATTGAATACTCATAAGGGTTGAGGATTGATTGGGGTACTAGAGATAGATCTACAAGATCCTTTGGTTTATAGTTCTTTGTTCTTAATGCAAGATCTATTTAATTGTGTTTGAGAAGAGATTCCGGCACTCTACTTAGTGATTAGGGATTAATCCACTCGGGAGGGGGTTTTAGTCTAATTTAGAGAAATGCCAACTCAAATCTATTAAATGATTTAGCTGAATTGATTGATCATAAATATTATTGAGGCTAGGGAGATTCAATATCTGGATAGTACCTTTAATATTATTATCAATCCTTTTTGCACAACATTTAATTTTCCTCTATTTTCAGTTATTAATTTAGTTGTTTTTAGTTACAAAGCATCACACAACTATTAATTTGCTAAACAACGGTTAAGATTTGCACTAGTACTTGGCCTTGTCCCTAGTGGAATGATAACTCACTCATTACTATATTACTTGAGCGACCCGTGCACTTGCGGTATTGCTATAGCGTAGTTCACACGCTACCATTCATTTTTATCCCAAACTATCCGATGAATTTCCCAGGCACCACCATTCTTCTCTAAGGATGCCAGAAGCTTGGCTATGTGTTCTTTATAGTAGATCATATTTGGTTCCCTGCCTTCATATTTACCAGTTAGCTGACTGACTACTAACTAGGAGTTCGCAAAAATCTGTAAGAGTTCAGGTCGAACTTCTAGTGCTAGCCTCAGCCCTAAACAAATGGCTTCTTATTTTGCGACATTGTTAGAGGCGATGAAGTTAAGCTTGGCTAAATATTTGACATATATTTTTCCTAGGCCTTTGAGAACAACCCCAACACCCGCTACTTCAACACACGATGCTCCATATACATTAAGAATTCAAGCTTCTTTAGGGGAGGTTTGAGAGGGTTTCTCATACAATTCTGTGACAAAAGTCTACCAAGACTTGTGCTTTCATAGCCCGCCTGGCTCATGTCTAACCTCAAATCTTCCTAATTTTGCTGCCCACTTTGCAAGGTGGCCCGAGGTCTCCGGCCTCTGTAGAATTTTCTTCAAGCCTAAATTTAGGTGCATAATAATGGTATATGCATCAAAGTATGGCAAAAGCCTCTGTAAAGCTGTTTGAAGCGCCAAAGCTCATTTTTCGGAGGGAGGGTACCTAAGCTCCAGACCCTTTAGGACATTGGCTGTTTTCTTCTCTAACCAATATCGAGCCTACTGCTGCTGGTGAGGCTGAGAGGTATATATATTGTGGCTCACCCTGGAAAGGCCGACTGAGTAGGGGAGGTCAGTTCAAGAATTATTTGAGTTCGATGAAGGCCTATTGACATTTGTCTGTCCATTTAAACTGTTTAAGGTTCTTCAAGAGCTTGTAAAATGTAAACACCATTTAGCCTAACATGAAATGAATCTTCCCAAGACTATAATTCTACCATTCAACTTTTGTACCTTTTTTATGTTCTTAGGTGGCTCCATTTCCATAACCGCTCGTATTTTCTCAGGATTAGCTTTAATGCCCCTTTTTGATATCATAAATCCTAAGAATTTCTCGGATTGAACACCAAAAGCACATTTTTCTGGATTAAGTTTCATGTTCACCTGTATGAAGATCTCAAAGATTTTTGCAAGGTCCTTAAGGTGCTTTGTTGAGGTTCTAGATTTGATAATCATGTCATCAACATACGTTTCCATAGTCCACCCTATGTGACACTGGAAAAGCTTGTTAACAAGTTGTTGGTATGTAGCTTATGCATTCTTCAAATTGAATGGCATGACCTTGTAGCAATAAGTGTCCCTGCATGATATGAAAGAAGTTTTGCTTTGATCTTCAGCTTTTAAAGAAATTTGGTGATAGCCAGATGAAATGTCGATGAAGCTGTATTCTTCATAGCCCGCCGTCGAAGGCGGTTAATGTTTGATAATGGGTATGAGTCTTTGGGGCATGCTTTTATTTAGGTTAGTGAAATCAACACATATTCTCCACTTTTTATTGTGCTTTTTTACTAGTATCACATTGGCCAAGAAGCTTGCCTTTAAGAGTTTCTCAACTTCCTGCTCTATAACTATTTGCTTCTCCGAGCCAAAGTTCCTTTTCTTTTGCTTTACTGGGGTAGCGGCGGGGTTCACGTGGAGCTCATGAACCATGAGTTCGGGGGTAATACCATGAACATCGGCAGAGCCCTAGGTGAAGACATCATGATGTTGCTCCAATATCTAAGTTGGGGCGAGCTCCTTATCTGAACTACTAGAGCTCGCTTAACATTTTTTTTATCCCCCTACCTGTATATCTTTCAGCATATCAGCCGGCTCAGCTCAATATTTTGAATTATGAGGCAAATCAAGGGAATCCACTAGCAGTACCATTTGGCATCCTTAAGGAGGACAGTATAAGAATCTCAAGCTAACTGCTGGTTCCCTTTCAAGATAGCCACTCCATGATAGGTTGGAACTTTCATTGTCAGGCCCTTTATAGAGACGTAGGTGTCTACCCTTACCAACAACGGATGCCCAAAAATTGCATTATAGTCAAAGTTCATATCAACCACCATAAAGCATACCCAATCCCTCATGATTGAATTATCTCTTAGGTGAACATTGAGCATAACTGAGCCTACTACTAGGATATTGTGCCCGGATAGACCCACCAAGGGAGTAGAAACAGGCTTCAAGACATCTTGAGACAAACCGAACTTCTTATAAGCATCCAATGTTAAAAAGTTAATGGCACTGCCTGTGCCTACCAAAATGCGCAGAACCAAGTAGTCCTAGATAACTTCTTCGACCACCAAAGCATCGGTATGTGGTCTGATAGTGTAAAACTTACAAAAATCAAAGTAATAATTTATAAAAGAACATTAAACTAATAATTGAAATATGAAATTAAAAGAATAAAATATAATAAATTAATTTTCATATGATAACAAAAAATTAAGAATTTTAAATTTCATTTTCATTTGATAATTAATAATATTAGATTGAAAATATTAGAATTATTATGGATAGAATTACAAATCATATAGCTTGAATTTAAAATTTGGCATGTATATATAAAATGAGCCCAAAATTTAGAATTATGTGATGACAGATAAAATGAGCCCAAAATTTGGCCCAAAATATGTTGACATGTATATGGCACAAAAGTCATCTTATGAAATGCATAAATGCATGTTCCCATAATTAATATAAGACGCGTATAAACCACTTGTTAAGCTACAGAAGTAGCAAAGTATATATGTTGACTACTGAAAAAAATGTGTTGATTTGTTTTTAAAAGTCTTGCAGCGTGTATGATTTCAATCAATTATAAGATAACAATGCAAAGCTAAGAAAATTTAATAATTGCCTAAACCTATAAGTATAATGATGACAATTATTATAATAATAATAAAACTAAATGGAAGAATGCAAATTTGATACATCAATATACACGTGTAAATGAATAAGGGAATGCATGGTTTATTACATGAAACTTAAATAGCAAGTGTTAGTTCTATTTTAATCATGCAACGTGTGGGATGGTGAAATGCTAATATAATGTAATAGATGGTCATCAATGTTATACTAAAATAATTTAAAATAGAATTGTTGTCTTTAAAGAAAGGAAATGGATATATAAAAGACATGCATCTTGCATTTCGTTTCATCTTTTACCAAACACAAAAGCCATTATATATATTCTGAAAAAAAAAATCCTAAACACTAAAATTGCAAAAGGAATTGATAGCCAATTGAAGCTAGAATCGGTGCAACCTTGAAGATCAAAGGAAGGTGTGCATTTTTATTGAATTTTTTTCGGGTTACAAATCAAAGATCAAAAGAATGGAATTTTGTGATTAAAATCATAAGCGTTTACTAAAAAAAATAATAGATTAAAGAGTTATGACATTTGATTAAATGATTAGAAATATTAAAATTTTTTATTTAAAATAAGAATATTGATGTTATGAGATAAAAATTACAGCATATATGTATATGTATATAATGATTAAATTAAGCAGAATTTTTAATTTGAATTTTGAGATTTACTAAGTTTTGATTAAAAAGAAAGTTTGAGCATAAAGATAATTATAATAAATGGAAATAAACTCATACATAATTTACTTATTAGCTTATGATGGTAATTTAATATGAGGCTCCTACATATATATATATATATATATATGCGCGCGCGCACACCTTTAATTGAAAGAAACCAAATAAAAATATAGTAATAATTAATTTTAAGATTTGATGATTGTGACCAAATAAAAAGAATGCAAGGAATTATGCTAAATACAAAATATTAATAGTAAACTAAAGATGTAACTAATGAACTTTGCATGGAAATATACACTACATACAACATGTGCAATTAATAGAATTTAAAACAAAATAAACTATTAATAAATAATATTTAATGTAGGAAGAAGGAAAATAGGAGAATCTTCTGGCTTAAGAGAGAAAATACCTCAAGAGGCTACAGCTGACTGATAATTTAATGTGATATATGATCTATTTTTATTCTGAATTGTACTGCTTAACTCTGGTTAAGTAATATCTTATTTTTATTTATATCCCAATTTTTGTTAGCCTAGATTGAAGAGCCTTTGTTTCTGATTAATTAATTTGTTCAAATAATTACTTCAGAATAACTATTTATTTTTGTGCTATTATTATTGATTCTAATATTTTTGTTGGATTGAGAACCTGGATTGTTGAAATTTTCTAATTATTCTAATGAGACTACTTGATAAGCATATTGTTTGACCTCTACTATTGTGACATAACCTTAATATACAACTAATAGTTGCTCTATTCTGAATATCACAATATGTTTCTGTATAATTGTTGTCATATCATTATTTTTTATTAATCCAAATATGTAGTATTTGTTGACACTTGATTATTTCGGATCTATTGATTCCTCTTTCACTCATTTTGTTTGTACCCCTGCTTAATTATTTTATTTATACACCACCTGGCCATGCGTTAGGTTATGATTCACTGAGTTGACGGCTCACCTCTCGTCACTATTTTTTTTCAAGATTAGTGATCTGCAGGTAAGAGTGCTTGGATTTCTACTTTCCAACTGCTCACTTTGTTAGTTAGTACTATAAGTAGATTATATAATAATAAATAAAGTCTATAAAATATTCTGCTCTGTAGCTCTCCGTTGGTACAATGTAATATATATGAAAAAGTACTTATGTTAGTAAAACTTAAAAAATAAGTGAATTTGTACTAGTAAATATGTGTTTCTATAATAATATTAAATAATCTGAATATAATCTAAGAAAAGTTCTTTATGGTATCTGGTTGCTTTAAGTTGACCCGAACCCTAGAACTGTCACACCACATCTTACCCAAACCACTGGGGGTGGGGTGTGACAGGTAGCTTGATGGGATTCCTATAGCACAAAAGTGATAATTGGGCTCTTCAACCAGGGGATTTTTGTTACTAAAAATACCTCCTTCACCTTGTGTTTCTAGGAGGAGGCGTCTACTACATCATAATGTTCACCTCCTGCAGTAACATGTATAACTCATGCAGGAGCTTTTTTGGAAGCCTAGAATGGTTCAGAGCTCGACGCTAGTTGGTCATCACCCCTATAAGTGGCGACAAACTATTTAAGTTGGCCTTCTTGGATTAATCTTTCAATCTCCCTTTTCAATTTACCATAGTCATTGATTTTATGATCATGTCCCATGTGAAAACTACAATATAACCCTTGGTCCTTATTTGGATCCTCCTTCCTTGGTTGAGACCAATTCACCTCTGTATTATCTTTGATCCCCCACAATATTGCAACTTGTGAAGCAATTAAAGGTGTGAACTGCTCGAGAGCTTCAGAGATATGGAAAGCTCGATTTGAACTCTGGTGGTTTGGTTGTCTTGGTGAATTGCGATTGTAACTTCTCTAAGAAGAATTCAACCTTGGAGGTCTAAAGGTGTTTTGGTTTTGGCTTTGGGAGTTTTATTTTGCAAGCTCGGTTTTGTGGGGTTCCTCCTGAGTATTAGATGTCTGGAACTAGTTTTGACGGTTTGCATGAAGTTCTTCCTATAGCCGTGCACTTTCATCTGCATGAATGTACTTATGAGATCGGGCCATGAGCTCAGTGAAATCTTAAGGTGGGTTTTTGCTCAGGGATAGAGAAAACTGGGGACACTTAGTATTTTCAATAAATGCCTTTAGTGTTATTTCAAAGTTCACCCTTGGGATTTTGCCTACCGTGTTGTTAAATCTTTCAACATAATGCTGCAGAGTTTCTTTAGGTCTTTGCACAACCTTAAATAAGTCGGCTAAGGTATAACTGGGATCTATTGAGGCCACAAACTTATTAAGAAAGAGCTCGATGAGCTTACTGAAATTATGGATAAAATATGGCTCCAGGTTCTTGTACCATAACCAGTCAGGGTCTTAGGAAAAAGTTTACATAAAGCAGCATTTAACATGGTGTTTATCAAGGTGGTATTAAAGAAATAGTCAACATGAACACGAGTGTCGGTCGTTCCATTATACTTCTTCAACTTCAGTATATGGAAGTTTGAATAAATAATGTTATAGATCTTTTTGGACAGGGGAGAATGGAAGGTAACAACCTACTAAAGTTCGACTCCCTTGCGCATTCTCTTGATTCTGTCATCAACCAAAGCATTGAGGTTTTCCTCCATCGTGACTATATCCTTCCATTTAGGATCCCTTATGGCTAGGGCCAGAGTGGTTGATGTGTGAAACACAGAATGCTCAGAAGAATATAGCCTTCTCCTAGTCTCATTTTCAACTTGGGACAAATGTCTCTTGGCGAGTATGGTTCATTAAACTCATGCGAAGGTTGTGGGGAATAGTACGTTATTGGGTATGGTGATGTGTGATAGGCTGGTGGAGGAGTATGTATTTGGTAAACTAGGGGCAGACTTGGTGATGTTCGGTGAACTAGGATGGTGTTTGAACTTGTTGGTTAGCTACATGTTCGGGTTGGATTTGTGGTTGTGAGAGGTTTTCACTTGCTTGCTGTCCAAAGACTTTGATGAAGTCTCTCAGGGTAGCTGTAAGCTCCCTTACTGTTTCATCTGTCAATCCTAGAGACTGTACTACTGCTGAGGCTAAATGGGTTAATGGAGCAAATGAAGTTAAGGGTATGGCGTGATTCAGCTCCAGGAGTAGCTGCTAAAGGTCCAGGTGTAATGTACCCTGTGATGTTAAGGTGTGTATGGGGGTAGGGTAGTCTATTGTTTGGAGTGCGGGTGTGATTTTGTGATTCAGGGGTTATATCTTGAGTCTTGTTGTCCATTGCTCAGAGATTAGCTAGTCTACACTCACCGCATCACTGATGATGAGGTGGACTCCAAGGACTCCCGTTCGGATTCAGGTTCTGCTATGATCAACTCCTTTACCTATAGACATAGAAAAAGGATCTCTAGTAGGAAGACTCTGATGCATTAGTCAGTGATTGATTAATCTGCAAATAAATGAGTTTAGAAAAGTGAAAAAAAGATTATTTACTGTTGCGCTCAAATTAACTCTACCACAAAGCGTCACTCGTGATCGCCCCAAGGTCGTCTTTAAAGGAAGCTAAAGTGACTAATTGATTATCAGATTATAAATAAAAAGTAATGAAGAAATTGAAATTGCTAACAACTAATGAAAAAGATTGATTGAAGTTAAAACGAATAAAAGTAAATAAAGCTGATGTTTTGATTCACTTGATAAAAAGGTCTAGGGTTTGCACTTCTCCACTTCTTATATGTATGAACGGTTATTCCTCTTAACTAATTTAATTTCAAAGATTAAATCTCAAACAACTCAATTAATCAAATCAAGGAAATAAGCTCTCAAATTCAAACCTCTTTCAACTAATCTTGTTATAATTGAAATAATCTTTTTAATAGGTTATATCTCTAATTCACCTAAGTCCTTAATTGAATTGTTCCAGCATTAGACTTCATCTCTCAATCCATCATCTAATACCTAAAACATATAATTGGTGGCCAATCAATTATATATTAACAATATTTCATTCAATCAAGGCTAAAGAAATTATTAGCTAAGAGAATAACCAATTCATACAATCATAGCAGATCCATACAAACCCTAGACTAGATCAAATTAGTTCATGATGCAATCAAACATACTCATCTTATTAATGTTCAAAGAAATCAAATTAGACATGATAATATCCATTAATACAATTTCAATGAAAATAAAGAGAATAAGTTCGAGAACAAAACCAAGTTACAAACTCCTTGAAGCTTCTGAAGAATCTCTTGTTCGAATCTTGCAAGAAGGATGTATCAATTGCTAGAACAATCTAATCTAAGCTAGTTTGATCCAAAGTATAATCAAAATCAAAGAAAACAAAGTTAAAACCCTAACTTCACTCTCTGACGGCTGAAAACAATCTCAAACTCTCAACAGTCCTCCAAACCCTAGCTTCCTTTTCCTTTTATATGAATCGTCCGTTTAAAATCCGCTGTGTGTTTGGTTTATGAGGGACACGGCCAAGTTGCATGTGACTTGGCCGTGTGAGTGCTCTTGGGAGGGACACGGCCACTGACTTGGCCGTGTCCCTTGCATGTGTTCACTTCTGTCTGCTTTCGATCCTTTTTCTTCTTTGGTTGAGTGACACGGCCAAGTCAGAGGTGACTTGGCCGTGTTGCACCATTTTGGAGGGACACAGCCACAAGACTTGGCTGTGTCCCTTGCCTGTGTCTTCCACTGGAGATTTGCAATTTCTTTCCCTTTGGAACTAAGTGAGACACGGCCAGATTGGATTGACTTGGCCGTGTCTGGGCTTCATTGGAGGGACACGGCCACTGACTTGGCCGTGTCCCTTACTTGTGTCGTCTACTGTGACTTGCTCTTCCTTTTTAGCTTGGTATAGGACACGGCCAGTGACTTAGCCGTGTCCTCTGCCTGTGTCAGCCACTGCCCCTTTCTCCTTCAATTTGTTTCCTTGCCTGTTTTAACCTAACACAAAACTCAAAACAAACTTTAAACAAGAAGTAAATAGACAATAACCAACAAAACATAAACACAATACTAAAAACTAGATAAAAAAAAACGACATAAACACTGAAAGAACTAAAACTACCAAAATTAATGAAAACACTAAACAAACCAATTAAAACTAACAAAATACCTAAAGAAAGCAATAATTATCATACTAAACAAGACACAAATCTATAACAAAAACTAATAAAACAACTACCCCACACTTAAAACTTTGCTTGTCCTCAAGCAAATTCACATGGCATAAATTAAAAACTCAAACAACCTTTAACTATAATTCCAGTATATAAGATGAAATACTTTAAGACACAGCATAAATAATCGCACTTTCCTTCAATCAAGATTTTCTTAACTCATTCATTAATCCAGACATACAAATCTTATCTCTCATCTAAGTGTTTCACTCGATTTCAAAAGTTAATCACTCAAACCACTCATGATTGCATACTACCATAAACTTGCTAAATTATCCAATCTCCCTCACTGATTTTCTCAAGAAATAATCCGAAGGTCTTTTATTTGGATGCAATGGGGCTAAGGTGAAGGTGTGAGAAAAGACATTTAAGCTGGAGCATCAAGAAATGAAGTATCTAAATTAGACACTACTCTTGCTAAGGCACTCATAACTCCCCCAAATGGCATACTCACAATCTCATTAATACTTCACATACTTGCATACTCAAAGAAAAATACACGAGCCGACATTCCTCTTTTGCAAACCAATGCTAGAACATATGTAAATTTTGTATACATATATATACTCTTTTATTTTCTTTTATTTTTTTATTTTTCTTTTATTTTATAATTATATTTTTTTATACATATATATACAAAATATAACATTGCATAAATCATCTAGCTTAACATGTAGAGGAAAAGAATAGTCAACTCTTAATCAAATACAAAGTGCAAAGTATGCATTTCACCCCAAATAGCAATACCATATTTTTATAATTATTTTTTTTATTCGCTTACCCCACACTTTGAAATAAACCACCCTATTGTCATATAATAAGAACTCCATTCCTTAATGCAGGTATGATGATAATAAGAGAAAGCTGAGCTGTGAATTGTGTTGATCAAACAAGAAAAGGTCAAAGGCTCAACTTGGCTCACTAAGGAATTTAATATTAAGGGAGGTCTTTTTAAGCTAAATGGTTAACCTAATTTGCCTTCATCACTTTAAACCTTGAGATTAAATCATAATGTGAGTTCAATTAGTATGCAAAAGCAAACTCTAGAGATGCAAAATCATGAAGGTGCGCACTTAAGAAAAGAAATTTACTTGAAAATAATATCAAATTATGAGGCTCAAAACTCACACAGGTGGGTTCACAAAGATTTATATGTCATGAATTGCAGAATGTGAAAATTGATCCTGAATGAATTCAAATGCTCATTTTTATGCTGATACTAAAGTATCAACTATAATGCTAAAATCACAGAAAAGATCAATAAGATTTCAACGATTATGCCATGCACAACAAACACAATAAGCAAAACAAGACAAACAAAACAAAAATTAAAGGAAAGCTTAAAGAGTACCCCACACTTAAAATTTACATTATCCTCAATGTAAAACAAGAATAATAAATAAAAATAGTTTAAGGACAACCTGTCTTCCATCGTACCCTGGTGAGGCAAAACCTAACTTTCAAACACAGATGTTCAAAAACAAGATGCAAGAGAGCTTAGGGTTTCTATTTATTTTAACTAAACATAAAATGAAAATTGCAAAATATAAAATTATAACTTATGAAAAAGAAATGTAAACCGATGGGTTGCCTCCCATTTAGCGCTTCTTTAATGTCATAAAGCTGGACATCATGCAAGGCTTAAGGATCATGGATCAAAGTGCTGTTAATGATCCTCACTTCCTGAAATCCTTCATTGTATAGTTTAACTCTATGTCTATTTGCTCTAAAAATCTTATTGGTTCTAGAGTTAAGCAATTCAATGGCACTAGAAGGACATACCTTAGTTACCTCGAAAGGACCACTCCATCGAGACTTGAATTTACCTGGAAACAGACGGAGTCGATAATTAAAAAGTAAAACTTTCATACCTGGACTCAATGTCTGTCGCACAATAAATCTGTCATGAATTGCTTTTGTGCGATCCTTGTAAATCCTCGAGCTCTCATATGCCTTTGGGTTAAGGCACTTTTGGGTCTCCATCACTAGTTTAGCCCCCTCTTCTAAGGTCAGTTTCAGCTCTAATTTATCTGATGAACCTGTTTGCAAGAAAGCATCTGAAACAACTGCTTCAACACTATTAATTAAAGAACATTCCTCATATAAAGCAGTTGTAGGAATAGGAGAAGTGTTAAAAATAGAAAATTCAACAGTTTGCCCTAAGACAGTCATTGACAACTTACCATTTTTAACATCTATTAAGGTGTTGGTAGTAGCCATGAAAGGCCTACCCAGCAGAATAGTGTGTGCAGATGGTGAAGGGTTACTTCCTTCCATGTCAAGTACTATGAAATCCACAGGTACTATCAACCCTCTAACCTTAACTAACACATCTTCTATAACCCCTTTCGGGAATCTAAAAGACCTATCCGCTAATTGCAACACCATTTTTGTCGGTTTTAGCTCCCCTAGTTCTAATTCTTTAAACACAGAATAAGGCATTAAATTCACACTAGCTCCTAGATCACACATGCCTTCAGTCCCCTTTCCATTCCCCACAGTAATCTGAATTATAAAGCTACCAGGATCCTTTAGCTTGGGAGGTAGTTTATGCTGCAGAACAGCACTAGCTACCTCTGAAACTATCACTTTTTCATTCGTCTCATACCTCTTTTTCTTGGTGATCAGCTCTTTGAAGAACTTGGCATAAGCCGGCATGTTCTTTATTGCCTCAAGTAAGGGTAAGTTAATACTTACCTTAGACAGCATGTTAAAGATGTTAGAAAATTGCTTATCTGGTTTATCATCCTTCAACCTGCTGGGGAATGGTATAGGTGGCCGGTATGGATTGCTTGCCTTATGTAGATCTGCTGTAGGGGACTTCTCCACTGATCTTTCGCCAGCACCTTTGTTCGTTGGTTCTCCTTCCTTCTTGTTCTCTTTGTTACCTGCATTCACAGAATCATTTTCAACATTATTGTTAATTTCCTTACCACTTCTAAGAGCAGTCACTGATTGTGCCTGCTCAGGTTGACTTGAGAATTTTCCCTTTTGTTGAATCTTCATCTGTTGTGCAAGTTGTCCAACTTGTGTCTCTACTTTCTTAAAAGATGCTTCTAAGGAATCCAGCCTCTTGTTGGTCATCTCTTGATTTTTTGCACTGACTTGGATGAAAGCTTGTAAACTTTCCTCCAAACTCTCTATCTTAGACTGCCCTTGATTTGAGGATTGGCCCTGCTCTTGGTTCTGTCTTTGAAGCAAATGGAAAGGCTGCTGAGAATTATTTGTTGCCCAAGAAAAATTTGGGTGATTCCTCCAACCAGGATTATAAGTATTCGAATAAGCATCATTACGGGCCCTCGGTTGGAATCCCCCTATGGCATTGACTTGCTCAGCATTACCACAAGACTCATATGCAGAGGGACATATATTCGCTCCATGCCCGAGAGTCCCACAGATTCCACACACTTCTTGAGTAGATGAAGAAATATTGTTCTTCATATTCAGCATCTGCACTTGCTTTGTCAACTCAGCTATCTGATTGACCATTTCACTATTGGCTTCCAGTTGATTCACCCCTTTGCTTCTTCCTCTTACACTCTTCTGTTGAGAATTAGCTCCCAACATCTCAAAAATATCATAAGTTTCAGCTGCTGTCTTTTCTCCCATGGCTCCCCTGCTGCATTATCAACAGTGTTCTGAAATTGCTGGGTTAAACCATCATAGAAGAACTGATTAAGAAGTTGAAACGGGTAATGATGGTGTGGACACTGGATCAATAGCATCTTAAATCTGTCCCAAGCCTCATGAAATGGCTCTCCTTCAAATTGAGAGAATGTAGCAATCTTCCCTCTCAATTCAGCTGTCTTTTGATGTGAGTAGAACTTGCCCATGAATTTGATATAAACTTGCCCCCAAGTTGTCAAAGAGTCTTCGGGAAACATCATAAGCCAACTCTTTGCCCTATCCTTCAAAGTATAAGGGAAACATCTCATCCTCAACTGATCTTCTGTTAGTCCTCTCAAAGGAAAATTGTAACACCCCGATACCCTATATAAGTACTATACATATACTTAGTATACATACAGTAAGTATATAAAGTATAAGGATGTCACTTTTCGTTATCTTTTAAAAACCTGTAACAGAGTTCAAACCATAATACGTTAATTTAAATAACATTTAAATAATCATTATCTTTATCAAAACTCCATTTATACATATAAATACTCTCTCATCAGAAATACATCATAATTAAAAGTTATACATGTATGCATTACCCTCTAGTTGGTCTCGACAAACTCTTACTCTTCTCGTGGCATAACAGCTGGACTTCCAGATCAACCGCATATCCACCTGCGCGATTACACAACCGCGCTAAGCCCGAGAGCTTAGTAGTACAATATAAAATATAAACATACATTATAGAAATTCTAACATATAATAATACTATATTCATTCCATATACCATTAGTTCTTATCATGTTTTTTCTCTTTTTAATTTGCACCTTTCATATATCTCGACTAATTTCATATATTATGTACATATATACATACCATTATCACCAATTCCAACCCGTCACTAATACTCACAATCAATTTATCAATACACACATTATACATCATACCAATCATGAATTACATTTCCAATGAAGACAATCATTATCACCAACCACAATTCATTAATAGTATCCACAATCAATATATCAATACACACATTACATATCATATTTCATAACATTACTTTATTCACAATTCACCAATCACGATTCATCATTAATACTCACAATCAATATTTCAATACACACATTACATATCATACCAATCATGAATCACACTTCCAATGAAGTCAACCATAGATCTCATTACTCATTTCTTTCAACACTTGTATATCATATTGACAACAAAGACAGACTCGGGCCCAAAAGACACTAATATGCTATTCGACTTTCAGAGTTAATGCTTTGGTTTTATTATCACATTTATCAATATCATAATCCCAACTAGGCTTCAAGGATTAGGTTCAACCAAGCTTCAAGGGGAACAAAGCATGCTAAGTCTCAACCCAACTTGGCTTCAAGAACCAATCCAACCTAGCTTCAAGGATTGTAACATCTCAATTAGGCTTCAAGGACTAGACCCAACCAAGCTTCAAGGGGAGTAAAACATGTTAAACTTCTACACAACTTGGCTTCAAGGATCAAGCCCAACCTAACTTCAAGAGATTGTTACTATCATTAGGCATGCCACCAACAACAAACTCTGAAAATAGAATAACACATTAGTCACACAATTCATTTATTATCTCATTATCCATTTCATTCTCAAATGAATCATCATCTAGGCAAACATGCCTCATTTATCACAATTGAATCATCATAGCCAATCACAATGGCTTCATATCACATTTGAGTTATCATAGCCAATCACAATGGCTTCACATCACATTTGAGTTATCATAGCCAATCACAATGGCTTCACATCACATTATATCTCAAATCACCTTTCATATTTCATCATTGATATATGCAACATCAATTACATTAACTAAACAAACATATCATTATTCAATCATACCATCTAGGCATACTTCAATCATATCATTCACATCATTATAACTCAAAACATTAGTTTCACACTTCTTTATGTCTCAATTCACATTATACACTTCATCATTCAAGCATACATAATCCATTTCATTGCACATATATCTTAAATTCATTGTCATATAAACCATATGTCCATTTATTTCATTTTGATCATCATTATCAATTATGATAACATCACATTTCATCATTCCTCAAGACACATTAACACCATTCATTATTAAAACATTTATCATAACAAGTTGCATTGCACATACCTTTTTGGATGATCATTATAGCTTTCACACTATACAAATAACAACATTAGTCACATTATATTAACAATATAGTAATCTACTTAACACATTTTATACCAAAGGTGTTAAGTCTCAAAATCATATAAAAGATTACATCTATGTAAGTTTTGTACTTACCTCAAGAACTACTCCCATCAATCCATACATTTCCTTTTCCAAGAATTCTTCACATTAGGTTAATGCAACACAACCTCTTCAAAACCTAATCCAAAGATAATTATTCCCATAAGAAAATAAGAATGATGATTAACTAGGGCAACCTCAACACATGACACGCTTACCAACACGGGCGTGTTCATCAATTACTTTCTCACAGTAGCAAACACACTCAAGGGACACGGCCAAGCTTGTGGCCGTGTCTCTCAACACCAAATCATACCGAGGCAGACACGGGCAAGGGACACGGCCAAGCCAGTGACCATGTCTCTCCCAATTGATCCAACACGGCCGTGTCTCCCATCATCCTGGCCGTGTCTCTCAAAGGATGAAGATTTCCAACAAGACCAAAATCATATATTCAATGTATTTCAATTTCAATAAACACAACAATACCTCAATTATTCAATTCTCCAACTCATATATGTAAAATCTTTACTAACCAATTCCAATAATCCATCATCATCCTCATAATTAACCATATTTACATCATCTAATGTCAATTCAACATATCTATAACTTTAATCCTTCATTAATATCACCATTACACACCAACCCTAACAAATCCAAACTCAAACAAGAGGAATCAACACAAAGAATTGAATACTTACTTGAATATCTTGACAAATCTTCAATCTCTATCTTCAATTCTCTTAAAACCCTAAGGTTTTAATGAAGATCATCACCTCTCTCTATCACTCTCTCTCTCTCTCTCGTGCAAAAACCAAAAGAAGAAGAAGAAGAAAATATCCTTTCCTTTTTCCTCTTCTCACGTTAACCACACACACATATATATATATAATAATAATAATAATTTCCAAAAATCCTCCACCACACCTTTTTTTTCTCTTGACTTTCTTTTGACCAACTTATATGTTTTATATATTAACATATATACAACATATACATTCCATTAACACAATCATTTCCTTTGTAAAAACATATATACCTTTAATTCAAATCACACAACAATTGTATTAAAACTTCTAGGGCATATATTGGGATATTACAATTCTCTCCCCCTTAAATAATTTCGTCCTCGAAATTATTAGTACCATAACAATCTGTTCTTAAGAAAATATTATCTTAACTTCCATATGAAGTTAATTATATGCTTAAATTATTATGTCATCAAACCATATAATTTCAACTCTCCCCTTTAGAATCAACCATCTTCTCTAAATTCCATAATTCATCATTCTATATGTTTATATAAATATTATTACTTCCTTAATCAAACATTCAAAAAACTCATTACATTTCCTATTAATATCTTTATACAAGAATCAGATCATTTTATAGCACACTTATGCTTCGTCCAATCTTTATATTTAATATATATTGTTTCTTCATCTCTTTGTAATTACCCTCTTAACTTTAATCTTAGAAACCATTGGCTTATATCTGAGCATTAATTATCCTGTCATTACAATCACTGTCTAAATAGACATTTATCAAACCCCAATGGATAACAAGATCCTTATTTTTCACAAATGGAATTACTTCTTTAACATGCTTTTCACTTAACTTACATAATAATACATTACCTCTCAACTTATTTTATAAATAACCAATCTTTCCCCTTTTTCATCATGATTTATAACTACTAACTCTATTCATTCATGTTCAATCACACTTTAAAATTTTTACTTCACATACATTATCATGTAAATAATTATACTCTTAGTACAATTATACATATTAAATCTCAATAATAATTCATAATCTTAACCAAATCCAGATCACTTGATCTATCTGTCACAATATACCCATGTTCCAATCTTGTTCAATTCCAACCAACGATTAATTAATTTAACTTATCATGGAATTTCACAATTTTCATATAACTTAATTCCGTTAGGGCAAACTTATATTCAATTCCTGATCTCTTCCGATCCATTTTCAGTCAAATCATCATGATAACAAATCACTTCGAATTATCTTTCAATATACACTTAATTTATTCTCTATTATCTTATAATAATTCCCACCATTTCTCATAATAATTTTATACCATATTTACTATCTATAATTCATTCACTCAATCCTCGAGTTCATTCACTTAAACCTCAAGTTACATACCATAAACATATTCAGTATCACTTTCAATCACATTTTATAATTTCTCCCTTTTTAATATCTCTTCACATTTCCTATCATTGATATATTTATTTTAATTACCTTTTTGTCATATTATCCATAACTCAACGCATTTCCATAATTTCCTTTTTCTCTCTATACCTTCACAATTATAACCAAGTTCCATAAAATGAGAAGGTACAACTTTATCCATCATAACTTTTAACTATGCTTCTCAAACAAAATTTTCAATCTCACCAAATCTGTATTACAATCATTTTATCTAAGATCCAAATCCATGGATAACAATTTAACCGATCAAATATTCTGAACAAAATACATGCTTTAAGAGATTAATATTCAAGCCTGGGAATTTCAAATCAATACTGTTCTTTTATAACTTTATTCTCAATCCTTACAAATACAAGGCTAAGGTGTATCTCAAGAATTACATATTCCTTCTTTACATTTTTGGTATAACATAAGTTAACACATTCCAACTCCGTTTCAAACCAATTTGCACTCGATTATATGATCTTCATCAACTTAGTTCATGTTTCAACAATATTACTATATACATATTCAATCATATGCAGTTCTTATACAATTTCTATTCGTCACTTCATTTCTAATCCACTTACAATCTCTTATAATATACAATTTGATAGAACTTTCCATATGTGAATACTTTGGGACTTTAAATATCATATGATCATCAAGTTCAATGCTCACCATAACAATTTCCACTGTCCAATATTATTCAAATCCATTCCATACTTACTTCCACCACATAATCCATCTAGCTTTACACAGTTCAAGACCTAATCTCTCTTAGGTCCACTAATACATACAACATCATTTCCATATCACTAATTTTATAATTATACCACATACATATTCATAGGTCACCTTCATAATGTGATTCATACATTTGTTTATATATCCTAATTTCATTCATATTGAACACTCAGTTCACATATCATATACATGTATACACTTAATTATATACTCTTATTTTATTTTCCTTTTTCATACATTCAATACAAATTTAATGTTTATCACTTCTTTTAAACACTATCATTCTCATTCTTCCAATATGATGTAAAGTATTTATTCACACTACAAATACATATCCTGACTATAATGACGTTTCACATCCATCTTAGTCACATTCCCAATGTGACATCTCTTTCACTTTCGTCTTTAAAAGCATTTAATATACTTCCATATTCATTCTTACCCTTTGCAGTATAATGACTTAAAATAGCTCATTTCCGTTTGCTTATCCACTTCCCTTTACTTTAAAACAAATTCTCATACTATCAATCACATTACTCAATTCATAATTCTTTCATATGCAATATTAGTCATTTCATTTAACTCATGTATTGCATATACATTAAACCATCAATATCCAAATAATCTTTATCAAATTCCACTAAAACTTTAACTTTTTAACTTACTACTTCGCTTAAGCTTCAACTTGCCAAACTCATCTTTTCTTAATATCAACTTTAAAAACAAACATCTTATATATATATATCACAAAGTAATATCAAAACATATAATTTTCACAATTATTAAGCTCATTTCAAAAATCTCAAATATCACATATTATCACCATTACCATGAGCTTTCACAATATCCAAGCATCTCACATTTCTAACATTGAATTCACAATGTTTACATTAAAATAACAATACCAATTTATATTCTTACTTAACCAATATTATCTCTTTTTCCTTTAAACAAAACCTTAACTTTATATATATACCCCAAACTTTAAATAGTCACACTTTGTCTATACTAATCAACTCATTCAATATCCCACCATACTCTCCTCATTTTAGCAACATATTTTTCAATATTAACAATCCAACATTATTTCTTCTGTCTAGCAAACCCAACATAAACTTTATTATACAAAGGTTCAAAGTATAGAGGAAAAAGTACATACTTTAATTCTTGATTTTGATTTCAACTCATTTTCAACTTTATTCTCCTTTTCATTTCTTTATATTTCAACACATTTAACAATTCACTTTACTTGCATAAATTTCCAAGATTTTTTTTTATCAATTAAACCTATATAAATCCATATCATTTCTTTCTCTAGCTTTACATTCATGTAAAACATCATTCACACACTAGCATCCATCTCATATAACACAGATATTCTACCATTCATATAATGCCACATCCGAGACCAACCTAGGTGTTAATACATATGCATGTATTACCAATTACATTTCAAAACTCTTCGTTTTAATTCTCTTTAAGCGTTTCAAATATATATATTTTTTTTAAGTTCACTTAGGCCGAGAATCTCGAACCTAAGCTCTGATACCAAAATAATTGTAACACCCCGATACCCTATATAAGTACTATACATATACTTAGTATACATACAGTAAGTATATAAAGTATAAGAATGTCACTTTTCGTTATCTTTTAAAAATCTGTAACAGAGTTCAAACCATAATACGTTAATTTAAATAACATTTAAATAATCATTATCTTTATCAAAACTCCATTTATACATATAAATACTCTCTCATCAGAAATACATCATAATTAAAAGTTATACATGTATGCATTACCCTCTAGTTGGTCTCGACAAACTCTTACTCTTCTCGTGGCATAACAGCTGGACTTCCAGATCAACCGCATATCCACCTGCACGATTACACAACCGCGCTAAGCCCGAGAGCTTAGTAGTACAATATAAAATATAAACATACATTATAGAAATTCTAACATATAATAATACTATATTCATTCCATATACCATTAGTTCTTATCATGTTTTTTCTCTTTTTAATTTGCACCTTTCATATATCTCGACTAATTTCATATATTATGTACATATATACATACCATTATCACCAATTCCAACCCGTCACTAATACTCACAATCAATTTATCAATACACACATTATACATCATACCAATCATGAATCACATTTCCAATGAAGACAATCATTATCACCAACCACAATTCATTAATAGTATCCACAATCAATATATCAATACACACATTACATATCATATTTCATAACATTACTTTATTCACAATTCACCAATCATGATTCATCATTAATACTCACAATCAATATTTCAATACACACATTACATATCATACCAATCATGAATCACACTTCCAATGAAGTCAACCATAGATCTCATTACTCATTTCTTTCAACACTTGTATATCACATTGACAACAAAGACAGACTCGGGCCCAAAAGACACTAATATGCTATTCGACTTTCAGAGTTAATGCTTTGGTTTTATTATCACATTTATCAATATCATAATCCCAACTAGGCTTCAAGGATTAGGTTCAACCAAGCTTCAAGGGGAACAAAGCATGCTAAGTCTCAACCCAACTTGGCTTCAAGAACCAATCCAACCTAGCTTCAAGGGTTGTAACATCTCAATTAGGCTTCAAGGACTAGACCCAACCAAGCTTCAAGGGGAGTAAAACATGTTAAACTTCTACACAACTTGGCTTCAAGGATCAAGCCCAACCTAACTTCAAGAGATTGTTACTATCATTAGGCATGCCACCAACAACAAACTCTGAAAATAGAATAACACATTAGTCACACAATTCATTTATTATCTCATTATCCATTTCATTCTCAAATGAATCATCATCTAGGCAAACATGCCTCATTTATCACAATTGAATCATCATAGCCAATCACAATGGCTTCATATCACATTTGAGTTATCATAGCCAATCACAATGGCTTCACATCACATTTGAGTTATCATAGCCAATCACAATGGCTTCACATCACATTATATCTCAAATCACCTTTCATATTTCATCATTGATATATGCAACATCAATTACATTAACTAAACAAACATATCATTATTCAATCATACCATCTAGGCATACTTCAATCATATCATTCACATCATTATAACTCAAAACATTAGTTTCACACTTCTTTATGTCTCAATTCACATTATACACTTCATCATTCAAGCATACATAATCCATTTCATTGCACATGTATCTTAAATTCATTGTCATATAAACCATATGTCCATTTATTTCATTTTGATCATCATTATCAATTATGATAACATCACATTTCATCATTCCTCAAGACACATTAACACCATTCATTATTAAAACATTTATCATAACAAGTTGCATTGCACATACCTTTTTGGATGATCATTATAGCTTTCACACTATACAAATAACAACATTAGTCACATTATATTAACAATATAGTAATCTACTTAACACATTTTATACCAAAGGTGTTAAGTCTCAAAATCATATAAAAGATTACATCTATGTAAGTTTTGTACTTACCTCAAGAACTACTCCCATCAATCCATGCATTTCCTTTTCCAAGAATTCTTCACATTAGGTTAATGCAACACAACCTCTTCAAAACCTAATCCAAAGATAATTATTCCCATAAGAAAATAAGAATGATGATTAACTAGGGCAACCTCAACACATGACACGCTTACCAACACGGGCGTGTTCATCAATTACTTTCTCACAGTAGCAAACACACTCAAGGGACACGGCCAAGCTTGTGGCCGTGTCTCTCAACACCAAATCATACCGAGGCAGACACGGGCAAGGGACACGGCCAAGCCAGTGACCGTGTCTCTCCCAATTGATCCAACACGGCCGTGTCTCCCATCATCCTGGCCGTGTCTCTCAAAGGATGAAGATTTCCAACAAGACCAAAATCATATATTCAATGTATTTCAATTTCAATAAACACAACAATACCTCAATTATTCAATTCTCCAACTCATATATGTAAAATCTTTACTAACCAATTCCAATAATCCATCATCATCCTCATAATTAACCATATTTACATCATCTAATGTCAATTCAACATATCTATAACTTTAATCCTTCATTAATATCACCATTACACACCAACCCTAACAAATCCAAACTCAAACAAGAGGAATCAACACAAAGAATTGAATACTTACTTGAATATCTTGACAAATCTTCAATCTCTATCTTCAATTCTCTTAAAACCCTAAGGTTTTGATGAAGATCATCACCTCTCTCTATCACTCTCTCTCTCTCTCTCGTGCAAAAACCAAAAGAAGAAGAAGAAGAAAATATCCTTTCCTTTTTCCTCTTCTCACGTTAACCACACACACATATATATATATAATAATAATAATAATTTCCAAAAATCCTCCACCACACCTTTTTTTTCTCTTGACTTTCTTTTGACCAACTTATATGTTTTATATATTAACATATATACAACATATACATTCCATTAACACAATCATTTCCTTTGTAAAAACATATATACCTTTAATTCAAATCATACAGCAATTGTATTAAAACTTCTAGGGCATATATTGGGATATTACAAAAAGTGTTGAGGGTAGAATAAAAATCCCGAATAAAGTTCAAAGGATCTTCATTTGGAACTCCATAGAATGATGGCAGCATGTTGTAGTGAATGTTCTTCAACTCATAATTTCTTGCTGCATCTGTCAGTCTTATGCAAGAAGTGAAAGTTCCAATGACAGGTCTAGCAAAGTCTCTCATCGTTCTTTGCCTTTCTTCAGCCATTTTAACAGATTGTTCAGATTCCGATTCAAATTCAGAAGTGTCCTCCTCTGTATCAAATCCGGTGTAGAGCTCAAACTCTTCTCTGCTCCTTTTCACTCTTTGAATTTCTGGAATGAATGGATATAGCTCTCCTTCGAGTGATCTCCTACCTTGCATAAACAGAATTTTTCTAAAAAAAGAAATTATTAAAAGAAAAAGACAAAATAAAATAAAAAATAAACAATGAAAAATAATTTAAAAAATATATATATATATTTTTTAATAAACAATTTTGCCAATTAGCCTCCCCGGCAACAGCGCCAAAAACTTGTTGCGCTCAAATTAACTCTACCACAAAGCGTCACTCGCAAGTATACGAGGTAGCTGTAGCAAAGGTGATCGCCCCAAGGTCGTCTCTAAAGGAAGCTAAAGTGACTAATTGATTATCAGATTATAAATAAAAAGTAATGAAGAAATTGAAATTGCTAACAACTAATGAAAAAGATTGATTGAAGTTAAAACGAATAAAAGTAAATAAAGCTGATGTTTTGATTCACTTGATAAAAAGGTCTAGGGTTTGCACTTCTCCACTACTTATATGTATGAACGGTTATTCCTCTTAACTAATTTAATTTCAAAGATTAAATCTCAAACAACTCAATTAATCAAATCAAGGAAATAAGCTCTTCCATTCAAACCTCTTTCAACTAATCTTGTTATAATTGAAATAATCTTTTTAATAGGTTATATCTCTAATTCACCTAAGTCCTTAATTGAATTGTTCCAGCATTAGACTTCATCTCTCAATCCATCATCTAATACCTAAAACACATAATTGGTGGCCAATCAATTATATATTAACAATATTTCATTCAATCAAGGCTAAAGAAATTATTAGCTAAGAGAATAACCAATTCATACAATCATAGCAGATCCATACAAACCCTAGACTAGATCAAATTAGTTCATGATGCAATCAAACATACTCATCTTATTAATGTTCAAAGAAATCAAATTAGACATGATAATATCCATTAATACAATTTCAATGAAAATAAAGAGAATAAGTTCGAGAACAAAACCAAGTTACAAACTCCTTGAAGCTTCTGAAGAATCTCTTGTTCGAATCTTGCAAGAAGGATGTATCAATTGCTAGAACAATCTAATCTAAGCTAGTTTGATCCAAAGTATAATCAAAATCAAAGAAAATAAAGTTAAAACCCTAACTTCACTCTCTGACGGCTGAAAACAATCTCAAACTCTCAACAGTCCTCCAAACCCTAGCTTCCTTTTCCTTTTATATGAATCGTCCGTTTAAAATTCGCTGCGTGTTTGGTTTATGAGGGACACGGCCAAGTTGCATGTGACTTGGCCGTGTGAGTGCTCTTGGGAGGGACACGGCCACTGACTTGGCCGTGTCCCTTGCATGTGTTCACTTCTGTCTGCTTTCGATCCTTTTTCTTCTTTGGTTGAGTGACACGGCCAAGTCAGAGGTGACTTGGCCGTGTTGCACCATTTTGGAGGGACACGGCCACAAGACTTGGCCGTGTCCCTTGCCTGTGTCTTCCACTGGAGATTTGCAATTTCTTTCCCTTTGGAACTAAGTGAGACACGGCCAGGTTGGATTGACTTGGTCGTGTCTGGGCTTCATTGGAGGGACACGGCCACTGACTTGGCCGTGTCCCTTGCTTGTGTCGCCTACTGTGACTTGCTCTTCCTTTTTAGCTTGGTATGGGACACGGCCAGTGACTTGGCCGTGTCCTCTGCCTGTGTCAGCCACTGCCCCTTTCTCCTTCAATTTGTTTCCTTGTGTAACACCCCGATACTCCATATAAGTACTACACATATACCTGGTATACGTACAGTAAATATATAAAGTATAAAGATGTCACATTTCGTTACAATTTACAAACCTTTAACATATCTCAAACCACAATACATTAATTTAAAGAACATTTACAAAATCGATATACTTTTAATGATCTTATAAATATACAATAATCTTATCTTTCTCGAAACATCATTTATACACATGATTACATTCTTGATAAAAGTACATCATAATTAAATTATACATGTATGCATCACCCTCTAGTTGGTCTCGACAAACTCTTACTCTTCTCGTGGCATAACGCAAGACTTTATATCTTTCATCTGGTCACCTGCGCGATCAAACAACCGCGCTAAGCCCGAGAGCTTAGTAATACAAATATATAATATACACATACATTATAAAAATATTAGCATATAATGATATATCAATTCCATGTAACTTTAGCTTATCATATCTTTTCTTTTAGATTGTACCTTTCATATATCTCAACTAAATCATATTTCAATACCCACATTCCACAACATACTTCATAACATTATTTTATTCACCATTTACCAATCATGAATAACATCTCCAACAAGGCAATCATTAACACCAACCACAATCCATCACCAATACTCACAATCAACATATCAATACATACACATTACATATCATACCTCATAACATTGTTTAATTCACAATTCACCAATCATAAGTCACATTGTCAACAAAATCAATCATAGATCTCATTATTCATCTAATTCAACATTTGTATATCACATAGACATCAAAGACAGACTCGGGCCCAACAGACATTAATATGCAATTCAATTTTCAGAGTTAATGCTTTGGTTTAATTATCACATTATCATTATCATTGACCCAACTAGGCTTCAAGGATTTAGATTCAACCAAGCTTCAAGGGGAGTAAAACATGTTAAACTTCAACCCAACTTGGCTTCAAGAACCAATCCAATCTAGCTTCAAGGGTTGTAACATCTCAATTAGGCTTCAAGGATCATATCCAACCTAACTTCAAGAGATTGTTACTATTATTAGGCATGCCACCAACAACAAAACTCTGAAAATGAATAACATATTAGACACACAATTCATTCGTTATCTCATTATCAATTTCATTCATTGTTTCCTTATCATTTACATCATCATAGCCAATCACAATGGCATCATTTAGGCAAACATGCCTCAATCATCATTTACATTATCATAGCCAACCACAATGGCATCATTTAGGCAAACATGCCTCATTTGTCTCATTTTCAATATTATAGCCAATAACAATGGCTTCATACATCATCATATCTCAATTCACAACTCATTTTTTTTTATCACAATATTACATTTCTTTCACATTTCATATTTCATCTTTTACATACATAATCATTTACCTCATCATATCCTTTACATGTCATATTCCACCATTGATATATATATATATACAACATCAATTACATTAACTAGGTAAACATATCATTCACATCATTATAAATTGCATTGTACATACCTTTTTGGATGATCCTCATCTCTTTCACCCTCAAGAGTTACTCCCACCAAGCTATCCATAATCAATAACTTCATCCTCTTTTTCACATTTTACATATAGCCTCATTGATATATATATATATACAACATCAATTACATTAACTAGGCAAACATATCATTCAAAGTGCATAACATAACATTGCTAAATCTCCACAATGCAATTAGGGCAAAACACAATTGATATGATTCATAGCTTTATGATCTTCCACATTCCTTTGATTAGATCATTCTTGTGTTTAAAACATATTTATAATGTTCATGTTTAAGTTTAGAAACAATGGAACCTTTGAAGAATCAAAACAATGTAAAAAGAAACAAAGTATAAAGCAATATGTAATTCATTTGTAGGACACGCCCAACCCATTTGATGGACACGCCCAGCCACTTGATGGAACACGCCCGTGTCACTAACAACAAAAGAGGCAGTAGCCAATTCAACAATTGACACGCCCAGCACCTTTGATGGACACGCCCGTGTCACTAACAACAAAATAGGCAGTAGCCAATTCAAACAATTGACACGCCCAACTCAATTGATGAACACGCCCGTGTCTCTTCAATGCCTATGGCCGTGTCACCCATCACCAAAACCAATTCTCTTCTAATTGCACTCAAACACAATATTCATCATATAACATGCTTCAAATGAATATAATCAATGTTTTAAACACATATTCATCACAAGAATTACTTCACAACACATTAATATAACAATTAAACACATCTCAACTCAAAACCCTAAAATCAACATCTCCACCATTTCCAACAACAACCTCTAATTAAACTCATAACTTAAAATCAATTTAACACTTGAACACACAACACAACACATCTCAAATCCACCAAATCACAAAATCATCAAACCTTACTTCACTTCCAACACAACTTCCAATTAAGTAAAGAAAACAAGAGAATACTTACCATCTTTCCAACAAAACCAACACCAATCCAATCCTTTAGCTTGTAATCAATTTCAATACTTGTAAACACATATATAACACACTAAATCATGAAATCAATCCATCACAACCTATCTCAAACATTAACAAAGGAAAACAAGTAAGTACTTACCTCAATTGATGAATTCCACCAAATCTCCACCTAATCCTTTGATTCTTCCTTCAATTCTCTTAAAACCCTAAGGTTTAGGTGAAGATCAACTCATCTCTCTACCTCTCTCTCTCTCTCTCGTGCAAGAACCAAAAGGAGAAGAAGAAGAAGAAGAAGAAGAGAATATCTTTATTTCTTTTTCCTCTTCCACGATAGCCACATATATGTATATAATAATAATAAAAATAATAATAATAATATAATTACTAATTACCAAAAATCCTCCACCAAGCATTTCATTTCAAGCAATTACTCATATACCCCTTATCACTTAACTTAGCTTTTGTCTCTTATGAACCCAATTAAGTAATTCCACATGCCATATAAAAATATCTCCTCTTGCATTGACTCTTTCTCTTTGACCATTTTATATGTTATATATATCACCATATACACAACATATAAACTTGTCTCTAAACCCTAAATTTCCCCAAAACACATATACATATATTTTCTTTTCTCAATTTAAACCAACAACAATAACAACAACAACAACAACATACAAAACTTCTGGGGCATGCATAGGGATATTACACCTTGCATGTTTTAACCTAACACAAAACTCAAAACAAACTTTAAACAAGAAGTAAATAGACAATAACCAACAAAACATAAACACAATACTAAAAACTAGATCAAAAACGACATAAACACTGAAAGAACTAAAACTGCCAAAATTAATGAAAACACTAAACAAACCAATTAAAAGTAACAAAATACCTAAAGAAAACAATAATTATCATACTAAACAAGACACAAATCTATAACAAAAACTAATAAAACATTTACTTATGGGGATATATCCCTATTTATAGTTGAGGAGTAAGGGACAGCATCTGCGGATGTTAGCAAATTTTTCAGATGTTTCAGCATTGTAAACATGTTGCATCAAGGATCTGTTTGTCGTGCACTAGGGAGCTCGATAAAAGAAACAAAGCTCAGGATCAAGGTCAAGGCTTTAAAAGTATCTCAGTCACTATGTGGAGGAAGTGATGAGTTTGGTTTATGAGCTCGGTAGTATAGGGATCGAGCTTGGGAAATAATAGGGGACAGTACTAATATTGATAATAATTATATTTATTTGGAGAGTTTAAATATGATTATGGTATCTTATTTGATATTGATAATAATTAATTTTTATCTAATTATATAAAAATTATAACTATTACATTATTATTCTCTTCTCCCACAACACACTATTCACTATCAAATTCACAACACTATTATTCAACCACTAACGAATTATAATTGCAATAAATGATATACAAGTAATAGATCATATCTTTTATATTTTTTCTACGGAGTTATAATGTCCCATGCAAAAGATATATAATACAGTATTAAAATTTGATGATTAATCAATTAATTAACTTTAACTAGAATAGGGAGAGATTTGACCAATTAGTATATATTATAATAATAATAAATAATATCATAATACACCTAGAGTTAAAAATTTATTAGATATATTAATTAGTTAATGATTAGGTGTAAATTACACTTAGAGTTAAAAATTACAAGGATTAGATATGGAATCTTATTTTTATTTGTTTTAAAGCGACATCTCATTTTTATTAAAAGTTACTCTTTGTTTTAAAAAGATTGTTATTTTTTAATACAAATTAAGAGTATATTAAATAAAATAATATATTTTCTTTTATATAATAAATATACTTAAATATATTTTAAAAGATAGTAAGTATTAATAAAGAATAGTTATTGAAAATAAAGTAAAATTAATAATATTTTTTTAATATTACAACTGGGGAAAGGGGAATTGATCATGGGTTGCCTAAGATGGTGCACGTACCACTAGGCTAAATTTTGATGTGCAATAAAAAATAATAATATTTATAAAAAGGTAATACTCTTTTTGAGACATTAAAAAAAATAGTGGTAACTTTTTTAAAAGAAATAGAGTAATTAAAATTTTATTTGGCGTTTATGTTAGAGTAACTATTTATGTAAAATAGTAAATAGAATAAGTCTAATATGATAATTATATCCAAATGTTATCGAAGTCTTTACATTAGATAAAACAATATGCATAATCATGATAAAATTTGAAAATATTAGTTTGTAATTAGTTTGCTAAATTAGAAAAAAAAATTAACTACATAAGGAAAAACTTAGAATTTTTCATTTAAGAAGAAAACTTTTTTATCATTAGGAATTCATACAAACATTTGATGGAAGATTAATGAAATTTTTTTTGAGATAAATAATAATAATAAAAAAGTTAGAAATGAATATAATAACAATCATGATTTTCAACATACAAAACACATAATACTTTAGATTCCATATTACATTAATTGCAACTTTATTTTAAAGATAATGGAGTAATATTTACTTTGAATTTCACATTTTTTTTCTCATAATTTTTTTTAGTTAAAGTTAAATATTAAAGAAAAATAACTTAAAAAATAATGTTATTGATAAAATTATATTGATCTTCTCAAACATCTAAAAAATATTTTTAAAACATCAGATGAATAAATCGTAATAATCGTGATACTGATGAGAATGTACTATTATTATAAAAAAAAAGGGCAGCCCGGTGCACTAATGCTCCAGCAATGAGCGAGGTTCGGGAAAGGGTCGGACACATTGGGTCTTTGTACGCGGCATTCCCTTGCAATTAATTGCAAGAGGCCGTTTCCACGACTCGAACCCGTGACCTCAAGTCACACGGCGACAACACTTACCGTTGCGCTAAGGCTCTCCTTCAATGTACTATTATTATATATAATATATTTTAGTTCTCCCATGAAAATATTATTATATTTATTTTATTTATAGGGGTATAATTGAAGAAATTATTGATAGAATATTTATTAATATTGTAAATCAATTATTAAATGGGAAAATATTTATGATCATTGAATTTTTATGATTATTTACTTAGAATTATTATAGAATTTACAAATTAGTATATGCATATTGAGTAAAAACACTTACAGTATTGCGCAGATACTTTTTAAGTAAACATATAAAATAGATGAATCCAAATAAATATCAAAGTGGAAAGAATCAAAATATAAAAAAAAAAAATAAATAAGCAATTTGAATTAAAGTGAGAAACAAATATTGCTATTTTCTACAATTTCATTTTTTTATTTAAAAATAATTAAAAATAATTTTTTAAAACTTAATTATTAATTAATAAATCTAAAGAATTATTTTTCTTATAGAAAATATTTTTAATTAAATACAAAATTATATATTTTTAAATTTCTAGAAAATAGAATTTATTTTTCATAACTAAACTTAGTCATGAAGAATAAGAGTTGAATTTATATTTTATTTATATGAATTTTTTACAGTTTTGAAGAATAATAGTTGATTTTTTTTTGCTATCAAATGATAGTTGAATTTGTTATAAAGGTAAGCATGGATTGATACAGTTTGGATATTAAAAAAATATTTATATGATCTAAAGTTTAAATTTTCTTTTATTCACGGAAAATTTAATTTTGGAAAAAAAAATCGATGTACATGGTTCTAAATTTATTGGTTGATGTAGAATATGTTAAAATTATGCGGAATTAATTGAAATTTGAATCGAATCACTTATTTCTTGATGGTTCCACAAAAAATATTTTAATATCGTCATCAAATCTGATGCAAAATCACTATATTATTTTTTCAAAATCTAATTTACACTTCTATAACATCACATAAGACTCTATAACAATTAATAACAACCCATAAAAAATAACTCCATAACACTCACCAACATGCTCGCTAACAATTCATAATACCATATGATAATAATAGACCTTAACACTCTATAACAAGTTACAAAATCTATAATAATATTTCAAAATTACTTCGCAATATCCCATAACATTCAATAACACCCACTAATAATATATAATACCAGATAACAATCCATTTACATCCCATAACATTCCATAACAATCCATAATAGTGTTTCTAAAGCACCCCGTAATACTCCTTAACACACTTATAAAAGTTTTATAATAACCCATAATAATAAGTAACAATATATAACACCTTATAGTCATAACATCCAATAACAATTCATAACACTCCATAACAATCTATAGTAGTGTTTCCAAAATACTCCATAAAATCCTATAATATTCAATTTCAATCTAGAATACGCAATAATAATCCACAATAGCATATCAAAAAACACTCTATTAACACCTTATAATAATTCATAACACCACATAACATCTCAAAACAATCCATAATATTGTTTCAAAGACACTCCTTTAAACTCTATGACATCCATAACACTCCATTAAATTAAACTCTCGAATGCCCCATAAATAAATAAATAAATAAAAGGAAGAGATGTGAACATTATGATTTAAGATCTATTCATCAACAAATTATCTCAATAATAAATAAAAAATAAATCCTAAAACTTAAATCTTGCAGTGACCTCCACAGAGATCGAAGGTATGTAGAAGAGAGAAGGAGATATAAGTTGTCAAAAGCAATTTTTTTTGTAAAAAAAATACAATATTATTTCTCACCTAATATATGTAACACCCGTAATTTTAAATATAATTAAATAATTAATAAAGAGGGATGATTAAAGTGATGGAAGAAGGATATGTATGATATATACCTAAGGTATACACAATATATATATAATATATTGGATATGCATAGTGTATATATAGTATGTACTTAACATATACATAATATATGTACTTTCACTAAAAGACAAAAGATGGTAAAAAGTTAAAAAGCTAAAATATATATATTTAAAAAATTAAATTAAAATATTTAATGATAAAAGATGATAAATATCTCATTAATTAATTAATTATTATATATATATATATATGTAGTTAAGAAAGAAGAAAGGAATAAAAGTCAATTTTTTATCACCTTCTTCCTCCTTTCTCTAGTCTTGGCCGAATTTCCCCATTGAAGAACAAGGGAAGATCTTCTTCTTTAAATACTCAAAATTTCACAAAAGAATTCAAAGGAATTAAGATAGTTTTGAAGAATTAACAAGAAATAAGAATGTTTTCTTTAGTTTTAAGAAGGTTTTCTTTAAATCTTTGAATATGTGAATTTTGAATTATTGATGGAGGTAGTTTCAATTGTTAACATGAATTGATTTGAAGTTATCTTGATATGTACTAATGATTTTATGGTTGGAAGTTAGATATGAGCAGGTTTTTGTGAAGTTAGGGTTGGTTAAGTGAGATAGGGTTTTTGATAAAGGTGTTTTTAATTATTAAAATGGATTGTTTTGATGTAATTTTAATGTATAAATGATAATTTATGATTGGATGATAGGAATGAGTTAGTTATGTTGAAGTTTAAAGAACTTAGTAAGGGGTAAATTAGGGTTTTGATAGGAATTGAATTAAATATTGTGTAATTGATATTTGATTGTGTGAAATAGGTTGGACTGTAGTGCTAATGGTTTATTTGTACTTATATTTTGGTTTAGGATTAAGTAAGAAGAAATTGCAAATTTAAAATAGAGGAAGGACTTTTGTAGACGTAAAGATTAGAGAGTGAGTTTGGACTTGAAATTGGCAATTTTAAATGTTAATGCATACTTTGATAATTATTGTTTTAATTATATTGATTTTGGCATAGCACATTGTGAATTGATTAATGTATTATGTTACTTTAAAATGGGTTTTCATATGTGAAATGTATTATTTTAACTAAAAGCGTGTGAAATGCATGAAATGTAATATGTAAAACCATTGTAGAATGGCTAATGACATGGCTATGTACAATTAGTGAAAATTGTGTTTTATGTATTTGTAATGTGATATTAGGCCACATTGTGAATGTGGTCAAGAGACATATCTTGTATGAATGGAAAGTATGGGAATTATGAAAAAGATATGAAAAATGTGATGAGAATGAAAAATACTAAAATGACTATGGTAAAGTGATAATGTATGGGGAATATATGTTTGCCTTATATAATATCTTGTTCCAGAGAATTATATTTGGCACTATTAGTTTTCCATGCCATTAATATGTGAGGATATTTTATGTGCCTTCAGGGCTAGACACACTGGTGTCATTGTTATTACTGCATTTTCAGGCCAGAGACGCTAGTGTCAATAGGAGACACACATTCGGATCACTGGTGTTATGATAGGTCAAATCAATATTTTTGAAACTTGAATAAGGATCCTTGGGCCCAATGTTTGTAATTGTGGGATTTTGGTGACTTTAGTGTGCATTGAGGTTTAGTATATCTAACATCATAAAGCAATAAATGCATTATTTTAAATACTTTTGTTATCAAAGTATGTATAGCTAAGCTAGCAGCTTAATGCGATTGACTTTATCGTATAAGTGACAAAGTAGAGGCTAGGAGCTCTAATAGATCTGACAAAGTCTAGATTTTGAATAGTAGTTGAAGTTAGAGTTTTTTTGCCACAAAACTATGGTGTTTGGTGTCAGTTAGCATATCATGTATATATATATATTTTTGTTTAAACTTATTATGTTTTCAAACATTATATTCTTATGTAAAAATATTGTACAGCTAATATTCAGCAAAGTATTTTACAAATATTTAAAGTATAGTATATATATATATATAATCTTTGATAGTTTTTGGAGAAAAGATTGAGTTTGAATTGATTTAAGAATTTGAGAGTGTAATTTTTAATTACAAATTGTGTTTTATTGAGTTGGGAAAACGTTGAGATTACATAGTAAACTCTGACGAATTTTTTTTAAGATTTTCTTTTATATTTGTATTTTGACATTTGATTATTTATATATATTTATTTATCTATTAAATTTATCTTTAAACAGTTAACTTATCTTTTGTAACAATTAGTTGATTTTTCTACTGCTAATGTTGGTGACAGTCTTGTATTATACATATATATTTTATGTATACGAAATATATATATTATACGTATATAGTGTATAAGAATAATATATTTATATTTATTATATTGGAGATCAAGCTGTGACAAATTAAGAGGTGTATTTTTAACTTTTATTGTTAATATCGATAATCATTATAAATATTATATTATAGACTAAATTTCCCATTTTATCTCTATTTACTAAAATTTTCATTTTACCCTCATTCGATTTATTATAACTTGATTCTCATAGTATTTTTCTATTAGATTTTAAACATACATGCATCATCATTATATGAATCAAAAGATCAAGAGAAAAAGAGGAGGAAACAATGAAAAAAGTGATCTTTTATGTTTAGGGTAAAGGTATAATTGTATAAAATCATGTATTTTGGTCAACGACATCTTTCTAATTATCTATTCTACAATTTAAAACTGAAATAAAATTTTCTGTTCATGCTACACTATCTATTCCATGTGAAATATCAGATATATCCTTACCTATAAAGTAAAAAAAAATATTGTTCATAATATAGTGAGATGCCAAATATACCCTTTTTATTTTTTAACTAAATTTTGTTTGTCTTATTATTATTTTTTTGTTGGACAAGTTCTGGAGATCATGATCAGTGGACAACACCACTCATCATTATAGTAAACATTAGTACCTGATGTAAGGAAACATGATTAATATTAGTACCTGATGTAAGTAAACATGATTAAAGGACAACACCACTCACCATTATAGGAATTTTTTTTGAACTTTTAAAAAGTTTAGTAGCCGTGTAAGTAAACAACAAATAAATGGATAATTAAACACTCTAGATTCTCTAGCTCATGTACATAATTATAGGAACTTTCTTTTTTCTTTGAGCTTTCAGAAAGTTCAATAATTAATGCAAGTAAACAGTAAATAAATGAATAATTAAACAATATCATTGGAGAAAATTCTAAAGCTCATGATTAGTGGACAATACCAGTCCGAATTTTCTGGCTTAGGTACATCATTATAGGAATTTTTTTTAATCAATTAGTGAAATATCATTTAAGAACAAACTAGATATAAGGTTTTATAGAATAGATATTACAAAGATCAGAAATATACCCAAAATCACCCATTCCCCCTTATACATTTGAACATCAAAATAAAAAAGGAAGAACCCTAGATTATAAACAACCACAAATATATAATAGAAATTCTTACAAGAAAAAAGTTTAAATGAAAAGTTTGAACATATTCTCCATCAAAAGCTTATAGCCAAGGTTGAAAGGAAAACACTCTTCAAAAAAAAAAAAATACAGTGATTTTATAGTTGAACAGGTTAGTAAGTATAATTTGTTTTTGTTATATTTATTATTATAATAATAAATTGTTCTAAATATGAATGTAGAATTTTTTTTATTTATGCAATACGTGTTAAAGTCAAATATTTTTAGAGGCAAGCTTTGATTTTACTTACTTTTTATGAAATTTTTTCACTTTTTCTACAAATGAAAATATTGATGTTATTATACTACTAGTATTTTTCATTTTTCCATGCTCATTTATAGCAAATAAAAAATTTTGTTTGTACAAATTATGAATTTTGCATTGATATTAATATTAATGGATGTTTGTTACATGCTTTAACAAGATTTTACTTTTCAAAAATCAATTATTTTGTTTTCAGAATTTTAATAACTTATTTTTTTATTAAGTTTATAATTTTATATTTCCTTAAAAAAAGTTTTTAAATTTATATTTGACTTAACACTAAATGATGTCAGACAACTTAAATTAATTTGTAAATATTACATAATTATGCTGGAAAAAAATTGCAGTAGATGAGATAAAATTTAAGAAAAAGAATGTCTACAGCAAATAAATAAGTAAATATGTCTAATAACTATACTAAATGTATAAATAAATATAATTTTTGATTAGCATGTGTGTAGATTTCAATTAAAAATTATTAATAAAAACATAAAAAAATAAAGAATGGCTAAAGCTTTTCTTGCTATTTAAATATATGACAAGAAGAAAAATATACATATTGTGTTTATTTTAAATGGGCCATTTTTGATAATGTAATTATAAATGTAAAGCCTTATATATCTGCTATAACCATTTATCTATCTTATATTCTATAAGTTAAAAGTGAAGGGAAAAATAATGTTTATGATACAGTGACATGCCAAATATACTCTTTGTTTGTATTATTTTTTTTTAAAGTAAGACCATAATTTTATAAATATTAAAAGAATTTTTAATTTTTAATTTTTAAAAACAAAATTAGTATAAGAAGTTAAGTAATTGATGTAAGTAAGCAGTAAATAAATGAATATTAAATCACTGTTCAAAAAAAAAAAGAAACAATAGATTGGAAGAAATATTAGTATAGGAAATAGAAGTCCTTGCCAAACATGTTTTTCTTTTTCTCTTACTTATGAAACTAAACAAAAATTTATTTATAACTAAAAGAATATAAATTAATTAATTTTCTATAAATATTTTGATTATATTGTATCATTTTATTTATGAATTCGTGTTTGATCAAAAATTAAAATATATAAAGTCATGTGAGAATATTTATAAAAAAAAGTATGTTTTTTATATAATAAAGAAAATTGTGTTAAAGTAATATTAATGTAAAACACATTTATTAATATTAATTAATATCAATATTAATATTAATAATCTAACAAATTATTTGAATTAATAAGCAAAACTTCTTTTCTTTTCTTTTTTTTTAATGAATTTTAAAACATTTTTATAAAGAATTTTGATGTTAGAATTAATGCTCGACGACCAATAATTGATCAAATAAATACTTATTTATACAAATAATGTGTTTGATAAAAAAATGTTTTAACAATAAGACACTTAAATAAATATAATTATTTCTTATAATATTATTAATTTTTTGGGCTTTAATTAATTAAAACTATAAGATGATGAGTCACTTAAATTATATATGTAATTAATAAAAATATTTATTATGATTTTGAAACATGCACTTCTTCAAAAGAAAAAGAAAAAGAAAAACAAACAATTTAAAAGAATTGCAAAATCAAAATGAATCAAGTTAATTGATTTTAAATTTATAACTTCTATTATATTTATTATTATACTTGAATTAATTTATAAATATTACATAATTATGCATAATCAGTTAACAAAAAAGGGATAATCAAATTAAGCGACTGTTTAGAAATCATTTGCTTGGATCTATATCTTTATTGTGGTAAGTAACTGAATATAGAAAATTATTGAAGAAATTAATTTTTGCATAAATATAATTTGAATTATCTTCAAATGCATGAGATTCCATGTGAATATGCTTGGAAAATTAGTTGGCTATTTCATCTTTAAAAATCTATATTGTCCACGTTGAGTTGTTTATTATTTCATTTTCACAATACTTTTTCATGTTATTCTAATTATCTCGAGTTATTGATTATTTTAATTTTAGAATGATATTTTATCCTTATAGAGTTTGTGATATTGCTGAAGCTGAATTGTTAATTATTTTCAACTTTAGAATGCAATTTTCAGTTATTCTATTCAGCTTAAAGTTGTTAGTTGTTTTATTTTTAAATTATATTTTGTCTATCTATAGTCTTATGCATCTATTGAAAATTAACATTATATTTTTGCATTTTTAAATTCTAACTTTTTTATATTTAGCTATTATAAATTTTTATTGCTTTTTTAAAATTTAGAAATTTTTATTATAATTTTTTCCTATATCCTAATTGTAGTATAATTAGTTTATCATATATTTAGAGTTTTAATTATGAGGATTTCTTTTTCTGCTATAAGAATGTGAATTAAATTTTATAAAAATTTAAAGCACCAAATAAAACTGACATTATTGAAAAATATTTAATACATTTTAGTCCAAATATTCTCCATAGATAATTCATCATTATAGATTACTAAAAAATTAAAACCAAATGTTAGTTGAAATGTTTAGTAAAAATAAAGTTTATCTGAGCTATTATTTATTTTCCTAAGGTTTAAATGTCCATATATTATGAAATAGTATTTTCAATTTTCAGTTATATTTTGTTACTATGTTTGTCATTTGCGACTCTCGTGTGGTATTTAGTAATAAATTTTTTTTACTATGACAAAACATTGAAATTAGGCTTCTTTCTATTATATTAATATCAAGTTTATAAAATATTATTTTTATCATATTTTTACATGTGTATATATTTCATTATAGACTTATTTAGTATTTACTTTGTTTACAATTTTTTGAAGTACGTATTCCATGGAATCTTACCATTTATCTCATTCGGATGTGAGTGGTCCTTCAAATAACTATTCTCTATCAGATGATTTTCAACAAGGTATTTAATTTTTTCAATAAATTATTTTAGTTTAAAACAAAATAGTTTTTATGAATTTAGTTATATTTCAAAAAATTTTCTAAAAACTAAAAAAATTTAAATTGTGATTGTAATACCCCGATTTTTGATGTACTTTGGAATAGTAGTTATGAGAGAGTATATTAGTGAAATAGATAAAGAAAATATAATAAGAGATAGATGTGTATGAAGGATGTTATATATATATATATATATATATATATATTGTATTTGAAATATATGGGAAATATAAATACAATATATAAGAAATATACATATATCAACATATACACCACAAATACATGATGTATACTTAGGTGTAGGAAAAGTTAATTGTAAATAATTAATTAATAATAATAATGATAATAATGACAAGAGAATGGAGAAATGAAATTCAAAAGAAGGAAAAATATTATTAGTGGAAAAATTTAGGTGGAAATAATTATATTATTATATATATATAAGATAAGGATGAAAATTTAAAAGAGAGCCTTCACTCTTTCTTTCTTCTTCTTCTTCTTCCTCTTTGAACGTGAGAATAGAGAGAGAGAGAGAGAGAAAGAGAGAGAGAGAGAGAGAAGAGTTTGATTTTGTTCATATACACACCAAATTCATAAGAGTCTTAAGAGAATTGAAGGTGGATATTGAAGATTTGGCAAAGAATTCAAGTAAGTGCTCTTTTTCTTGAGCTGATTTTTATAGATTTTGAGTTTATACGTGATATGGTTAGTGAGAGAAAGTGATGATTAATTTAATAATATGATGATAATAAAATATTGAAGTATATATATATGTTGAATTGGTGCTTAGATGATGAAAATATGATTATTTTCTGAGGATGATGATGAGTAGTTAAAATTGAGGAATAAGGATGATAAGGAAAAGAGTAAGGGTTTAGTATAAATGAGTTGGAAATTGAGTAAATTGATACATGGATGATTGTATAAATGAATTATATAATGATTATTACTATGATATGTTGGAGTTATATAAGTGTTGAATTGATGGGTGAATTATGAATATAAACTAAGATGATGATTAAGGGTGTTGTAGTATTGATTTTGGAATGATTGTGTTCATATGGTTGAGAGTTCAAAATGCAAAACTTTTGCCTGACACGACCAGTGACACAGCCATGTCGTTGGGAGTGTCAACGGTGCTGAGTTTAATATTGACGACACGACCATTAACACGGCCATGTCTCTGGATGTGTCTTGGCTACTGTGAGATAAGATAATTGACAAGGCCATGAACACGCCCGTGTTGTTGGGCGTGTCAAAGTTTCTGTGAGGCAGAATGAATGACACGGACAGTGACACGCCCATGTTATTGGACGTGTCAATACTTCTGTATGAATGAGTTAATGACACGGTCATTAACATACCCGTATTGTTGGGTGTGTTACTTCAGAATAACTCTTTTTGTTGTTTTTCATTTGTAATTCCTATTTAAATGATTTGAATGTTACGAATGCCTTAGAATGTGATACTAAATGGTTGTTTATGATCACATTTGGTATAGGCATTGAGAGATAGTAGTTTGTCCAACCTTAGTGTTGAAGGGCAACTTGGAAGAGAAGGTTAGAGGAAGTTTTAAAGCTTATTTTGGAGTGTTTCATGAGGTAAGTACAAACTTGGAATAATTGCTTATATTTGCATGATATTTGGACTTAACACATTTGGTTGAAAAATGTGTTAAGTTATTTACTACATTGTTGGTGCATGAGCAATATGCTATGATTTGTATTATGTCACAAATGCATTGTATGTAATGTGAACTATGTGCAAAATATGATAATGACCCAAAACGTATGGATAATGTAATTTGTTATGTATACATTAAAGATGGTATGTAAAGACATTGGTGATGACTATATTGATATAAATGAGATAATTAAGGCATTGTGCCTAGCTTGATCTTGAGAAAATGAGAAAGATACTGATAATGGAATTATGAAAGAATTGTGTGCCTAGTATGTCATTCAATTTTCAGAGTTTTGTGTTTGGCGGCATGCCTAAGACGTAATAGTCTCTTGAAGCGGGGTTGGGCTTGGTCCTTGAAGCTTAGTTGGGATGTTACATGAGGTAGTAGTCCCTTAAAGCTGGGTTGGGTCTAGTTCTTGAAGCCTAATTGGGATGTTACATATGAGGTTATCCTCATTTTAATTATGATTTGCCTTCGGGGCTAGACACATGGTGTCATCTTGGACTAAAGCAGTAACTCTAGAATTTTAATAGCATATTATATTCTTTTGGGCCCATGCTTGTGTTTATTTTTATATGAATTATGAATTGTGGAATAATTGAGCAATATATTAAGATATAATGTTATGAGATATATGATGGTGATTATGGAATGATATGATCACAATACATATGAAAATTACTGAAAAGGAATGTGGCTTAAGAAAATATGCTAAATGATGAGAAATGAATTGTTGAAAGACTTGAGCAGAGCTAAGTCTTGATATTGAAAATGAGATTATGGAAATATAATGTGATGTGTAATATGTATATGGGTGTGGAAATTGTGTGTATTTTTTCATGAATATTATGATAAGCCATCGAATTGTGGCTCATGTTAACGATATATATAAATTATGAAATTAGAGAAAAGATATGAAAAGTGTATTGAAAATGAAAAACATGATAAGAATATGATGATAAATGATGTTAGTATGTGAGTATGATTTTCTGTAATGTATGTATATAATATTTATATGTACTACTAAGCTTTCGAGCTTAGCGCGGTTGTGCAAATCGTGCAAATGAGTAGATGGTTGATCTGGGAGTCAAACAGTTGTGCCACGAGAAGAGTAAGAGTATTTTGAGACCAACTAGAAGGTGGTGTATACATGTATAATTTTATTATGCTGTATTTTGATAAAAATGTATATGTACATAAGTGAATTTTGGAAAAGACAATGTAATTTATATATATATATATATAATATAATCAAAAGTATAATGGTTTTATAAATGTTCTTTAATTAAAAATATATCATTGTTATGGAACTACGGTAAGCGATTTAAACAATACTGAAACGTGATATCCTTATATTTTATATACGTATTATATGTATACAGGGTATATGTATAGTACTTACATATAGTATATGGGTGTTATAATTATTTTCACATCAGAGCTTAGGTTTGAGATTCTCAGCCTAAGGAGATTTTAAAAAAAAGAAAGAGATGGAAATTTCTAAAAAAAATAAAACTTGTGATACATGCATATGCATTAACATCTAGGTTGGTCTCGGATGTGGCATTATGTGATTTATGATGTAATATATTTGAATGACATGAGTTGGATGATAGTGTGTGAATGAGGCTTTACATGAAAGTAAAGCTAGAGAAAGAAATGATATGGAAAATTTTGTATTAGTTTAATTGATAAATTAAAGAATTGGAGTTTACTTAAGTAAAACTAATTTCGAAATTATTGATTATTGAAATGTGTTTGTGAAATAGGTTATAAGAGAATGAATATAAGAATAATATTGGAAATGAGTTAAAAAATCATCAAGATTTAAGTAAGTACCTCTTCTCTAAAGCTTGGTTCTCTTTCTAATAAAGACTATGTTTGGATTGCTAGAGAGAGAGAATATTGTTTGATTGTTAAAATGGGTAGAAATAATATTAAAATGAAGAGAGTATGGAGGAATATTGGGTTGGTTGATTGATATGGACAAGGTGTGAAAATTTAGGGTTTGGTTATGTAAAGTTAAGGTTTTTAAAAATAGATGATGTTGGTTAATGTGAGGAGATATATTAGTATTGTTTTAATGCAGATATTGTGATTTTAATGTTGGAAATGTGATATGCTTGAGTGTTGTTAAAACTCATGTTAATGGTGGTAATATGTGAAATTTGGATTTGTGAAATGGGCTTTCATAATTGTGAAAAATGATGTGTTTTGATGTTATATTACTATATAAATAATGTTTTTAAATTTAAATATTAAAAAAATGAGATTAGTAGATTGAAGTTTAAGTAAAGTGGTAAGTTGAGAGTTTGGAGTTTTAATGAAATTTTAATGAGGATTACTTAGATACTGATAGTTTAATGTATATCAAGCATACGAGCTATTTTGAATGAATAATATTGCTTATGAAAGTACTATGTAATGTGTAAATGGTTGATAATATAAAAACTTGTTATGAAATAAAGGGAAATGATTAAACAAATAAAAATGAGTTACTTTAAGTAATTGGATTGGAAATGATGAAAATGGATATGAAGGGTATGATAAATACATAAAAAAATGTGAGAGAGATGTCACATTGAAAATGTGACGAAGATTTATGTGAAGTGTTATAAAAAATATATAATAAGGAAATTATTTAAGAGAAGGGCAGTTAAAAAAAGATGTTAATTATATTGTGGTCGGAGTGTATATATATGTTGAGTTGATGAATAACCTAAGTCATGTCAAAAGAATGAGAAATGATAATATTCTCTGAAATGTGATAAATGTTAAATTTGTATAGATTATATGTAAAAGAGAAATTGAGTATAATTGTATGATTATGTGTATACATGTATATGATATGTGAGATGAGTTTTTTAATATGAATGCAATTGTGATATGTAAGAAAATGTAGAAAGTAAGTCACATTATGAATGTGACTTACAAATGTGTATGTGGATAATTAAAAAAAAATGGTATTGTGTGTTTGTTACCTTATACAATTACTTGTCCAGTGATATTGAGAATGATATTGCATGTATTAGTAGACCTAAGAGAGATTAGGTCTTAACCTGCGCAGAGCTAGGTCATGTGATGAAATTGAGAATGAGAATGGACTCGAGCAACACTGGACGGTGAAATTGTTATTGTAATAACTGAACTTGATGATTGTATAGTGTTTTGGGCCCAAAGTATATGCATGTGGAAATGTTCTATGTATATGTGTATAATAAGAGATTGTAAGAAAAAAGGGAAGTATAATGAAGAAAATATGGAAGTGAAAAAAAATGAATGAAAATTTTTATAAGAGATAAATTAGAAATGGAGTAATAAATGGAAAATGTGTAAAATTTGCATATGAACGAATGTGTATATGTAAGAGATGTTAATGATAATATTGTTGAAATATGAGTTAGGCTAATGATGATCAAGTGATCAAGAGTAAATTGCTTTGAAACATAGTTGAAATATGTTAACTCTTTGTGTAGCAAAAGTTTAGAGAATGAATATGTGATCTTTGCGATACGAACATATCATTGTGATTGGAAATGTTTGAAGAAGAATGATAGAGGGGCAGTATTGATTTATAAGCCATAGGCGTGACCATTAATATGCCATGGCCGTATGATTTGTTTAGTATATTGGCTGATTAGTTTTGTTATCCACGGACATGGGCCTGAGATGACATGACCGTAGGATAGTTTTGGTGAGATTGATAGTTATGCTTCCAGAAATATAGTCAAGATTTATGGTTTGTATAGTTATATCTCATAATTTTATGTTAGAAATTTGTTTATAATTATAGAAAGTATAGAAAGAGAAGAGAATTGTGAAAATATAATGAGTTATGGATAATGTGATAGGAAAGTGATTATGTAAATATAGTAATGGTATGAAAATGTGAGGAGATGATAAATGAGAGAAATTACAAAACGTGACTGAGAGTTATATTGAATATGTTCAAAAATGGTATAATGTGAATAAGTTGATGGAAATGATGTTTAAGTGAATGAACTATGGGTAATGAATATGGTATGAGATAATCATGAGAATTATGTGAAAATTATATTGAGATAATAAAAAAATATGAATATTGAAAAATAATTTGAAGTGATTTGTTATAAATAATCATTAATTTCAGAAAGTTGAAATGATGGATCCGAAGAGACCAGAATTTGAATATAAGTTTGACCTAATAGAGTTAGGTCATATATTGAAATATAATGATAAGTTTAAATAAGTTAATTGTTGGCTTGAATTGAATAAGGTTGCGACGTTGGTATATTGTGATAGTTAGATCAATTGATCTAGATTTCATTAAGGTTGCGAATCATTAATGAGATTTAATATGTATAGTTGCATTAAGAGTGTGAGAGATATGTGATAATGTATATGATGTAATATTCTAATATGTGTATGGACATGAAATGAGTTAAGGTATATCAGTTGTAAATGATTATAAAAGGAAAAAATGTTGATTATCAGTGAAGTAAGTTTAAAGGCATTGTATTAATGTTAATGCTAAGTGAAGAACATGTTAAAAAAAGAATTAAGTGTATCAGAAATAAGAAAATTGTTATCAATTAAAGTTTGACAAGTGTCTATTTGTAAATATAAGAAAGAGTAAACAATGATACAATTTTGAAAATGACTGTGGTGACTGGATAGTCAGTGTTAAGATATAATTCAATAGCCTTTAAATTTAAGGTTATGAGATTATATTTATAAAATGATGAAGTGATAAAATATCTTGAGCATAATAGATGGGTGAGGCATGTATACTAATAAGATGAACTTATTCTTGTCTAATGATAATTTGATTGGTAATGTAATAAGTTATCATGATTGCTTTGTTTAGAAAATAATAATAATAATAATAATAATAATAATAATAATAATAATAATAATAATAATAATAATAATATATAGTGATGAGTTATGAAATTGGGAGAAGATGATTGATCCTAAGGGGGAGAGTAGAGGTTATGTGATTTGATGAAATAATAATTTGATAATATGATTAACTACATATGAAAATGTAAGATGGTATTTTGTTAAGGATGGATTATTACCGCATTAGATAAATTTGAGGATGAAATTATTTAAGGGTGAGAGAATTGTAATACCCCGATTTTTGATGTACTTTGGAATAGTAGTTATGAGAGAGTATATTGATGAAATAGGTAAAGAAAATATAATAAGAGATAGATATATATGAAGGATGTTATATATATATTGTATTTGAAATATATGAGAAATATAAATACAATATATAAGACATAGACATATATCAACATATACACCACATATACATGATGTATACATTGGTGTAGAAAAAGTTAATTTTAAATAATTAATGAAAAAGTTAATTTTAAATAATTAATTAATAATAATGATAATAATGATAATAATGACAAGAGAAAGGAGAAATGAAAGTCAAAAGAAGGAAAAATATTATTGGTGAAAAAATTTAGGTGGAAATAATTATATTATTTTATATATATAAGATAAGGATGAAAATTTAAAAGAGAGCTTTCTTTCTTTCTTCTTCTTCTTCCTCTTTGTACGTGAGAATAGTTTGATTTTGTTCATATACACACCAAATTCATAAGAGTCTTAAGAGAATTGAAGGTGGATATTGAAGATTTGGCAAAGAATTCAAGTAAGTGTACTTTTTCTTGAGCTGATTTTTATAGATTTTGAGTTTATATGTGATATGGTTAGTGAGAGAAAGTGATGATTAATTGAATAATATGATGATAATGAAATATTGAAGTATATATATGTTGAATTGGTATTTAGATGATAACAATATGATTATTTGTGAGGATGATGATGAGTAGTTGAAATTGAGGAATAAGGGTGATAAGGAAAAGAGTAAGGGTTTAGTATAAATGAGTTGGGAATTGAGTAAATTGATACATGGATGATTGTATAAATGAATTATATAATGATTATTATTATGATGTGTTGGAGTTACATAAGTGTTGAATTGATGGGTGAATTATGAATATAAACTAAGATGATGATTAAGGGTGTTGTAGTATTGATTTTGGAATAATTGTGTTCATATGGTTGAGAGTTCAAAATATAGAACTTTTGCCTGACACGGCTAGTGACATGGCCATATTGTTGGGCATGTCAACTGTGCTGAGTTTAACATTGATGACATGACCATTAACACAGCCATATCTCTGGACGTGTCGTGGCTACTGTGAGATAAGATAATTGACAAGGCCATGAACACACCCGTGTTGTTGGGTGTGTCAAAGTTTTTGTGAGGCAGAATGAATGACATGGGCGGTGACACACCCATGTCATTGGATGTGTCAAGACTTTTGTATGAATGAGTTAATGACATAATCATTAACACGCCCGTATTGTTGGGTGTGTCACTTGAGAATAACACTTTTTGTTGTTTTTCATTTATAATTCCTATTTAAATGATTTGAATATTAAGAATGCCTTAGATTGTGATACTAAATGGTTGTTTATGATCACATTTGGTATAGGCATTGAAAGAAAGTAGTTTGCTCAACCTTAGTATTGAAGGGCAACTTGGAAGAGAAGGTTAGAGGAGGTTTTAAAGCTTATTTTGGAGTGTTTCATAAGGTAAGTACAAACTTGGAATAATTGCTTATATTTGCATGATATTTGAACTTAACACATTTGGTTGAAAAATGTGTTAAGTTACTTACTACATTGTTGGTGCATGAGTAATATGCTATGATTTGTATGATGTCACAAATGCATTATATGTAATGTGAACTATGTGCAAAATATGATAATGACCCAAAACGTATGGATAATATAATTTGTTATGTATACATTAAAGATGGCATGTATAGACATTGGTGATGAATATATTGATATAAATGAGATAATTGAGGCATTGTGCCTAGCTTGATCTTGAGAAAATGAGAAAGATATTGATAATAAAATTATGAAAGAATTGTGTGCCTAGTATGTTATTCAATTTTCAGAGTTTTGTATTTGACGGCATACCTAAGACGTAACAGTCCCTTGAAGCTGGGTGGGCTTGGTCCTTGAAGCCTAGTTGGGATGTTAGATGAGGTAGCAGTCCCTTGAAGCTGGGTTGGGTCTAGTCCTTGAAGCCTAATTGGGATGTTACATATGAGGTTATCCTCATTTTGATGATGATTTGCTTTCGGGGCTAGACACAAGGTGTCATCTTGGACTAAAGCAGTAACTCTAGGATTTTAATAGCATATTAGATTCTTTTGGGCCCATGCTTGTGCTTGTTTTATGTGAATTATGAATTGTGGAATAATTGAGCAATATATTAAGATATAATGTTATGAGATATATGATGGTGATCATGGAATGATATGATCACAATACATATGCAAATTACTGAAAAGGAATGTGGCTTAAGAAAATATGCTAAATGATGAGAAATGAATTGTTGAAAGACTTGAGCAGAGCTAAGTCTTGATATTGAAAATGAGATTATGGAAATATAATGTGATTGGTAATATGTATATGGGTATAGAAATTGTGTGTATTTTTTCATGAATATTATGATAAGCCATCGAATTGTGGCTCATGTTATAGATATATATAAATTATGAAATTAGTGAAAAGATATGAAAAGTGCATTGAAAATGAAAAATATGATAAGAATATGATGATAAATGATGTTAGTATGTGAGTACGATTTTCTGTAATGTATGTATATAATATTTATATGCACTACTAAGCTTTCGAGCTTAGCGCAGTTGTATAAATCGCGCAGATGAGTAGTTGGTTGATCTGGGAGTCAAAAAATTGTGCCACGAGAAGAGTAAGAGTATATCGAGACCAACTAGAAGGTAGTACATACATGTAAAATTTTGTTATGCTGTATTTTGATAAAAATGTATATGTACATAAGTGAATTTCGAAAAAGACAATGTAATTTATATATATATAATATAATCAAAAGTATAATGATTTTGTAAATGTTCTTTAATTAAAAATATATCATTGTTATGGAACTACGGTAAGAAATTTAAACAATATTGAAACGTGATATCCTTATATTTTATATACATATTGTATGTATACAAGGTATATGTATAATACTTATATAGAGTATATGGGTGTTACAGTGATTTACTAATTTTAAGAAATTGTTATTTTCTATTCAAAAATATATAATAATATACATATTATATTTCAATTATATACTACTTATCTATGCATAGACGTCGGTGCAAAACTATCAAATTTTAATTGTAGGACATATAAATCGAAGGAAAAGAAGAATAGATTTTATAATTTCTGATTTTAATTCAGCATCAACTTCAACAATGTTTGTTGCGGTCAACAAAAATAATCCTGAAGACTCAAATTCTTATTTAAAATCTCCTGATTGTGAATGCCCACATTGTGGGGCATTATTTTGGTGAGCTCAAGCTCTTAAAAGAACTATTCATAGAAATACTCCAGACATTACTATATGTTGCAAATGAGGAATGATTCACCTGCCTAGATTGAAAGCCATCACTTTTATTTAAAGCTCTTTTAGATTATACAGGCGAGCTTATATCTCAAAAGTTTCAAGAAAATATAAGAATTTATAATTCTATGTTTTCTTTTCATCAACTGGTGAAAAAAATGACCATGACATAAATAAAAGACATGCTCCTTATGTTTTTAGATTATGTAGGCAAAATCATCATTTAATAGGTTCTTTATTACTGATTGATGACGAACAACCGAAATTTGTGCAATTATATATTTTTGACACTGAAAATGAATTACAAAATAGAATTTTTGTTGCGATTAGTGGTGATTCTGATAAAAATATTGATCAAAAAATTATTCAGAAGTTGATGAATATGTTTGACGAATATAACAAAATTGCAAAATCCTTCAGAATGGCAAGAGATGGGTTTAATAAGAGTGATTTTTTTCCTTTGTGTCTTAAATTAGTTGTTAAAAGAGTTAATGATGGTTATCAATATGCTTCTCCAGTTTTCTCAAAAATTGCTGGTTTGTTTGTTGGTGATTTTGGATTTTACAACAAAACTGGAGGCATAATAGTTGAATATAATGATGGTAGACTAAAAATAATTTGCAATTTACATCCAAGTTTAATGTCAATGCAATATCCAATTTTATTTCCTTTTTTGTGAAGATGGTTTCAATATTGATATCAAGTATGTCTCTTCCAAACATGGAAAAGGTCTGAAAAGAAAATGTATTACGATGTGTGAATACTATGCATGCTTATTGCAACAACGGAAAGGAGACCAATAAGTTGTATTTTGCGATGATCGTTTATTTCAATAATTTTTCATTGATACTTTTACATGTGTTGAACAAGAATGATTAGATTTCATTAGAAGAAACAAAAAAATTAAGATTTTATATTTATATGGGAATTCGTAATGCTTTTTACTATGTGACCACAACCCAAGTAATATTGAAAAAAGTATAATTTTACCTTCGCCTTACACTGGTGGCCCAAGATATATGATGGAACATTATTATGATGCGATGGCTATATGTAAATTCAATGGAAATCCATATTTGTTTATTACTTTCACTTGCAATCCCCAATGAACTGACATTAAAAAAAATGCTCGAACTTATAGCCAGCCAAAGACGTAAAGATAGACATGATATCGTTAGTCGCATTTTTAAAATAAAAGTTGATAATCTAATTGACGATATCCAAAAAAAAAATTATTTTGGTAAAATTAATATTTTGTTATATACTGTAAAATTTCAAAAAGGGGTCAACAACATATACATAGCCTGGTGTGGTTGGATCTTGAGCAAAAACCTTTAAGTACAACTAAGATAGATAATTTTAAATGTGTTGAATTGCTAAATAAAATAAGTGACCTTATTGTATATAAGTTAGTATCTAAATTCATGATACATGGTCCATGTGGTCAATTAAGATCTAATTCTCCATCATGCATGAGAATAGATGCTTGAAATAATTCCCAAAAAAATTTCAGCGGAGACAATAATCAATTCAAATGATTTTGCCACTTACAAACGTTGAATTTCATATTAGAATTCTTCTAAATGCAATATCTACTACATCTATGGATTTGTAGTAGAAGATGCTCAGAAAAAATATAAAATAAGTGACTATGAATTATGTATTAGACTTCTTCCAAATGCAGTAATCAAAAAAGTCGATGATAATGTTGATCTCATTCCATTAGATAAATTTCACTTTCTGCAATTTGAAGAACTTAGATAATGGAAAAGCCAAATAGATTATCTATGTGGTAATAATTATATATAATATTGTTATCAGTAAAAAAACTAATTATAACATATTCGTATGATTCATGATTAACTATATACTAAAGGTTATTGTTGTTTTTTTTTTAAACAGATGCACTAGGACAGTTCATTATTATTGAAGATGATATTCAAGTGAATGTACGCAATATACTAAAAAAAAAAACTCTATATCTTCAAAATTTGAGTTAAGTAATTATATCATTACAAAATAAATTTTAATTTCAAAAAAAGTAACTAATATTGTTTTGAATATTTCAAAAAGAGGTGATAAATTAGCAATTTTTCTTTGGAAAAAAACTAGTTGTCAATTTTTCAGAAGAGCAACTTCTGCAAACGGCCACAACGACACCAATTATACTTGCATTTATAGGAATGACTGTCAAGACATTTCATGGTTATAATTTCTTATCAACCTCATAATAATTACTATATAACTATAATAGTTCTACTATTATTATTATAAATTATTAACACAATACCACCCATATCTTTATTTTAATAACATAAATTCTATTTATGCTCATTAGCACATCTGCAATGAAAATATTTGTAAATCCAGAATTATCTGAATTTGCAACATTTTTTAATAAGTATGCTATATTTTTTTATTTTCTAAAATACCAATACATTTCATAATTATATAAATAATAAAACAAATCATACAACTTAATTGATCTGGTAATGAAATTGATCAAAGTTGAAAAAAGTCAAATTCATTTCTTGATCCTGAAAGTGAAAACAATAGAAAGACTATTGCAGAATTATTGCAGTTAGATATCCACATTGATAGAGTAATTTCTCATATTAGCCTTAAAATAATATTTAGCTTTTTAATTTAATAGCAAAATCACATAACATTTTAAAATAATTATAATAATATTATATTTCAGGATATCAAATATACATGTAAGACTATAATTAAAGATATTGATTCTTCTGATGGGTGGTGGTATTGAGCTTGCCCTAAATACCGAAGTAGTGTCCAAGAATATGATTCTAGATTAAAATGCAAAAATTGCAGAGATTTAGTAGAACTTTCTATACCATGGTAACTTCTTATATTCACTATTTTTTTTATTTTATTATAGAATTATATTGTTATAGTAGTTAAACAACTTTATAATCTTAAAATTTATCATGTACAAACTTAATATTATAATTGAAGATGAAACTGGAATTGTACCATGCATAATATTTGTACATCTTGCTGCAAGTCTCATTGAACTTTCTTCCAACAATTTAATTTCTATAGTAAAAGATCATTATCATATTCCTCCTATAATATCTAAAATATGTGATCTTGAAAAAATATTTCAATTAATGATTAGTGATCGAGTACAAGATATATCTCAAATGGTATTTAAAATTGTTCATATTTTTAAAGAAAGCATACCAAAAAAAAAAAAAGAATCTCCAAGCCCATATTCTGTACGTCCAAGCCAACTTTTATTCCACACTCTTTCAATTACTACTTCCAAAACTCCTATAGCAAAGATGCTAAATATTTCAGTCATTAAAACATTTGAATCAATCATTTCCTCAACAGAAATTAATGAACATGAAGAGGATAAATCAACTACCAAAAAAGCACGAATGAAGTATATTTTCTTTGAAATATATATATATATAATTCAAAATTTACTCCTTCAAAAAATAAACCATTCTCTTCACATAAAATTTTAATATTATTTTCATTTTCTAACAAATTTTTCATTTTAAAATTACAGCAGCATTGATGAATAAAGCAATCTTTAACATCTTTTATCATACCATGTTGCTTCTTTCATACCGATGCATGCCTAAGATTCTTCCTAGAGAATGAACTTTTTGGACTATTAGCTTTTATTCTTAAAGGTTGTAGATTTTTCAATAAAATAATTATGTTTTATCTCTTCAACATAGGTTGTGAGAACTCAGTTTTTGCTATGTATAATTATTGATAACTTCTGAATGTTTTTTCTATTATATATAAATATATAACTATCTTTGTCTAATATTGTACATAAAAAAATAATAAATTTTACCTTAATTTCTACACTTAAGTCTTTTTTATGTATTTCATACTATTTATATATTTTAATAGTTTTCTTAATATGATTTATGGAATTGAATGAGATGATGATCAGAAAAAATATATATGGTATAACAAAGCAATATATGCCAATTTCCAAAAATAGAATGCAAAAAAATAAAAAAAAAATTGAAGGCCCTACAATCAAGTAAGTTTTTGAAACTAAATATCAATAATAAAAATATAAAAAATACATATAGAAATCCCGAAACAACGCAAGAGTTTCTCCCTAATATATATACTAAAAGAGCTATCAAAGTTACTATTCCTTATGGCAATATAAGTCCCAAAAAATCATATGTTTTTATTGAATTTTTTATTTTACTTTTTTGTTTTATTTTTTGTTGCTTTTGCATTTTTTTTTTCACTTACATACCTAATCCATCAAGTTTTATAAATTCTTTATCTTTGAGATAGTGGTAAAATACAGAAAATTATTATCTATTTTATTTTATTTTTTTGCACAGATTCCACTTTTTTAAATTAACCTAAAATATACTCTTTTAAAAAGGATTAATATTTTTTAAACAGCAATCATCTTAAATGGGTCAAAAAAAAGATAATAATATCCTCATACCCAATAAAGTAAAAAAAAAACTCTCAGATGTCTTCCGTATTCTTCTTCTTTGTATATTCTCTCTCTTTTGTTAACTTTCTCTCTTTTTTCCTTCCCAAAATATGGATTTGTAGCTATTAGATCGATAAAATAAAGTTTTCTCAAATGTTGTATGTTTTATTTTTTTTATTTAATCGAATCTACAAATTTTTATTAAGATATTTTGACAGTGAAATGATTATATGAAGAAAAAATTATTTATTTTGTTATATTTAATTAATATTTGTACCTATATACAGTTCATCTTCTTTTTTTTCTAAAACTAAAATAAAATCTGTCTGATTTATATTAATCTTTAAAGAAAAAAGTTTACAAAACTGCTCTAACTCTCCATAACTTGTCCTAACTCACATTAAATTTTTTTTTTTGCTATAAAAAATTATCCATTGCACTTTCTAAGACAGTCTGCACATTTGAATCTTAAAATAAAAAATGTCTGATTTATTTTAATTTTTTTAAAAAATTACATAACTGCCCTAACTCCCCCTAACTCACATCAAAATGCTTCTTTTTGCTATAAAAAAATTATCCATTACACTCTCTAAGATAGTCTACACAGTTAAATCTTAAAATAAAATATATCTAATTTATATTATTTTTTTAAAAAAATTATTAAACTGCCCTCACTTCCCCTAACTTGTCCTAACACACATCAAAATATTTTTTTTTTACTATAGAAAATTTTTTGTCGCACTTCCTAAGATAATATACACACTTAAATCATAAAATAAAATATTTCTAATTTATTTTGATTTTTAAAGAGAAAAAAAAGTTTGCAAAACTGCTATAACTCTCTATAACTTGTCCTAACTCACATCAAAATACTTTTTTCCTATAGAAAATTATCCATTACACTTTCTAGGATAGTCTGCACATTTAAATCTTAAAATAAAATATGTCTGATTTATTTTATTTTATTTAAAAAATTTATAAAACTGCCGTAACTCCTCCTAACTTGTCCTAACTCACATCAAAATGCTTCTTTTTGCTATAGAAAATTATCTATTATAATTTCTAAGGTAGTCTACATACTTGAATCTTAAAATAAAATATGTATGGTTTATGTTGATTTTTAAAGGAAAAAAAATTACAGAACTGTCATAACTCCCTCTAACTTACTCTAACTTATATCAAAATGCTTCTTTTTACTATAGAAAATTCTCCATTGTATTTCCTAAGATAGTCTGCACACTTAAATCTTAAAATAAAATATTTTTAATTTATTTTATTTTTAAAGATAAAAAAGTTTACAGAATTGCTCCAACTCCCCCTAACTTGTTCTAACTCACATCAAAATATTTCTTTTTATTATAAAAAATTATCTATTGTACTTTCTACGGTAATCTATATACTTTTATCTTAAAATAAAATATGTCTATTTTATGTTGATTTTTAAAGAAAAAAGTTACAGAACTGTCCTAACTCACATTAAAATGCTTCTTTTTGCTATAGAAAATTCTTCATTGCACTTTCTAAGATAGTATGCATACTTGAATCTTAAAATAAAATATTTCTGATTTATTTTAATTTAAAAAAAAGTTTACAGAACTGCCATAACTCCTTCTAACTTTCCCTAACTCACATCAAAATGCTTCTTTTTACTATAGAAAATTCTCCATTACACTTCTTAAGATAGTCTGTACACTTGAATTTTAAAATAAAATATGCCTAATTTATGTTAATTTTAAAAAAAATTACAGAATTGCCCTAACTCCCCTTAAATTACCCTAATTCACATCAAAATACTTCTTTTTGATATAAAAAAATTTTCCATTATACTTCTTAAGACAGTCTGCACACTTGAATCTTAAAATAAAATTTGTCTGATTTATGTTGATTTTTAAAGATAAAAAAGTTTACATAATTACCCTAACTCCTCTAACTTACCCTAACTTACATTAAAATATTTCTTTCTGCTATAGAAAATTCTCCATTATACATTTTAAGATAGTCTGTATATTTAAATTTTAAAATAAAATATATTTGATTTATGTTAATTTTTAAATAAAAAAACTTACAAAACTGCCCTAACTCTCCTAACTTATCCTAGCTCACATCAAAATGCTTCTTTTTGCTATAGAAATTTCTCCATCACACTTTCTAAAATAGCCTATATATTTGAGTTTAAAAATAAAATTTATTTTATTTATGTTAATTTTCAAAGAAAAATTAAGTTTATAGAACACTGGTATATAATTTCTATTCTATTAACATGTCAAATTGTGGGATATTTATTGCTAAATTCATTATAATTTTCATATCCCCAAATTATGATATTTGATAATATAATCAGAAAAATATGAAAAATATGAGATACGTTACCACATGTAATAGATGGTACCATGTAGTACAGAAATGTGATGGTTTATATCACAGTGATGATAAGATGTAATTATGTATATTTAAATACTTGAACCACATTTTTATTGCCTATTCAGTTGTAGATAATTTTATATTTAATTCATTTTAGTAAATATTTAATTTTAATCAAGATAAACATTGAATAGAATCAAGCTTAACTTCTCATAACTTATCATAATTACACATGTATATACTCAGACAGCTTTGAATCATAATATGCACAGTATATCAGCCTCAATTGAGATGTTACATAATATAAAAGTAAAAAATATATAAAATATTTATTTGCCCTAACACCCCTTAACTTACTCTAACTGTACTTGTATATACTCAGACAACTCTGAACCATAACTTGCACAATATAAAAACCTTAATTGGGATGTTACACAAATAAAAGTGAAAATAAATAAATTTTGTTTTTGCCAAGGAAGTTAATGATTTTCTATTTTGAAGGCCTAAATTATTACAATGACTTTCATTTTTAAATTTTAGTCAAGACAGTAAATGAACAATATCCATACATTGAAAACTCAATCTGCCCTAACTTCTCATAACTAGTCCTAATTGCATCTATATGCACTCAAACATCTCTGAACTATAACCTTGAATTTAGTTCACCCTCCAATATATTTTGAGGTGTTCATATTAAATTTTTCACCGTAGTAAATGGGGATAACTACATTGCTCTTCGATATTTCAATTTACAATTTTAATTAATACCCTATAATCACTAAAGAAAGAAAAAAAATCATATTAAAACCTTTTTCATTCTTTACAACATTTGAAAAATATATATTTATGTGATTTAGAGTAAGTTATAAAGAGTTAGGGCAGTTTTATTCACTTTAGAGTACTTTAAAAATTAATATAAATTAGACATATTTTATTAAAAATTCAAGTGTGAAGAATGTCTTAGAAAGTATAATGGACAATTTTTTTACACTAGAAAGAAGCATTTTAATATGAGTTAGGGCAAGTTAGGAGGAGTTAGGGTAATTCTTTAAACTTTTTTCCTTTAAAATTTAACACAAATCAGACAGATTTTATTTTAAGATTCAAATATGCAGACTATCTTAGAAAGTGAAATAAAAATTTTTTTATAGCATAAATAAGTATTTTGATGTGATTAGGGAAAATTAGAGGGAGTTAGGACAGTTCTATAAATTTTTTTCTTTAAAAATTAAAATAAATCAGACATATTTTATTTTAAGATTCAAGTATATAGATTATCTTAGGAAGTACAATGGAGAATTTTGTATAGGAAAAAGAAGTATTTTGATGTGAGTTAGGGGGAGTTAGAGCAATTCTATAATTTTTTTTCATTAAAAATCAACATAAATCAAATATATTTCATTTTAAGATTTAAATATTCATACTATCTTAGAAAGTACAATGCATAATTTTATATAATAAAAAGAATTATGTCAAGTTAGAGGAGTTAGGGTAATTCTATAAATTTTTTTTCTTTTATAAATTAAGATAAATTAAACATATTTTATTTTAAGATTCAAGTAAACACAATGTCTTAGGAAGTACAATTGATTATTTTTTTTATAGCAAAAAGAAGTATTTTGATGTGTGTTAGGGCAAGTTAGGGGGAGTTAGAATAATTCTATAAATTTTTTTCCTTTAAAAATTAAAATAAATTAGAAACATTTTATTTTAATATTCTAGTATATAGACTATCTTAGGAAGTGCAATAAAAATTTTCTATAGTAAAAAAGAAGCATTTTAATATGAGTTAGGGCAAGTTAGGGGGAGTTATGACAGTTCTATAAACTTTTTTCCCTTTGAAAATCAACATAAATCATATATATTTCATTTTAAGATTTAAGTATGCAAATTATCTTAAAATATATAATGGAGAATTTTCTATAGCAAAAAGAAGTATTTTGATGTGAGTTAGGGCAAGTTAGAAGAAGTTAGGTAAATTCTATAAACTTTTTTTCTCTTTAAAAATCAACATAAATCAAACATATTTTATTTTAAGATTCAAGTATATAAATAAGTGCAATGGTGATTTTTCTATGATAAAAAGAAGTATTTTGATGTGAGTTTAGGCAAGTTAGGTGGCAGTTCTATAAACTTTGTTTTAAAAAAATTAACATAAATTATGCATATTTTATTTTAAGATTTAAATGTGCAGACTGTCTTAAAAGTGTATTTAAGAATTTTCTATCGCAAAAAGATATATTTTGATATGAGTTAAGGTAAGTTAGGGGAGTATGATAGTTCTCTAAACTTTTTTTCTTTAAAAATTGACATAAAGCAGATATATTTTATTTTAAGATTCAAGTTGCAGATTGTCCCAGAAAGTGAAATAACGAATTTTCTATAGCAGAAAGCATGGGTGTGCAATTTCTGTTCGGTTTGGAGATTTTTAAATCTTCAGAACCGAACCAAAATTCAGATATTTTAAAATTATTAAAACCGAAATCGAACCGAACATATAAAATATCCATACCAAACCGAATAAAAAATTTATTTTGGTTCGGTTTGAATATTCTATTCTAGCGAAACGGTTTTGGTTTCAAACGAAGACAGAGATAAAGAGATTTAGAATTATTTTTTTTTAAATTTAAACAATAGAATAATAATTAATAATATTTTACAAGCTATTCATATTTTATTTAATTAGCATAGTTAAACAACTTCACAATTATAAATAAATAAATAAATTCACAATTATATAAAATAAAAAATTTAATTACATTTATCCTCAAAGTTAATAAATTTATAATAAGATTAATAATTTATTTTAACAATAATAATAATTTGTTCAATTAATTACTAATTAATTTATTTCAATTAATTAACTAATTTCAATTAACCAATTTATTTACTTATTAATTTACTCATTAATTTATTTATATATTAAATAATTAAATATAATAAAATATGAGACAATAAAATAAAATAACTTCAAATTTAAATATCTTAAAAATTTAAATTAATCAATTATAGATATATTTTAACACACAATTCGTGAATAATTATTATTAATCAAATAATTTTTAATCTATATTAATTGTAATGTAAATTTTTATTTACTACTAATACATAATTATGGTATTATATACATGTACAAATATATTATTGTAATTATATCTTCATATTCTTGTCAAATTCATTCACAATTATTTATTTGTTAATTATTATTACTCATATTCATAAAAGTTATATCATATTATTTGTATTTACTATCAGTACTCATAAGTATTAATTATTGTTAATATTCATACTTATTATTATGATTTAAAAACTACTAATATATTATATTAAATTACTTTATTAAATACAAATTACTATAATTAGTATGAATTACTATCATTGGTACTAGAAAAGTGATAGTAATTATTCATATAAATATGTTAATAAATTATATTTAGTTATAGAATTAGCTTGATTAGTGACAAAACGTAAAAGTTTCTAAGGCATATATAGAGCATAGTATATAAAATTAGAAATTTTGAATATATAACATGACAAAATATAAATTAATAAAATAATTTTAATACATTTTAAAAATATCAAATATTAAATAATGCATCAATAAAATATAATATAATTTTATATTATTAATAAATAAATCAGATATTAAGTTATTCAGCTCGATTCGGTTTAGTCTGGTTCTTGATTTTGTTATAGACTAATATCTAGAACCGTTCCATATTAAAAAAAATCGGTACGGTTCGGTTTTGATAAAGTTAAAAAGTCAATGAATCTTTTCGGCTCTAGATATTTCAGTTTGGATATTTAGACCGATTTAGATATCTTCAGGATTTGTACTCAGTCCTAGTAGAAAGAAATATTTTGATGTGAGTTAGGGGCAAGTTAGGAGAGTTAGGGTAGTTCTGTAATTTTTTAAAAATAAAAATAAATCAGACATATTTTATTTTAAGATTTTAATAAGCGAACTGCCTTAGAAAGTGCAATGGAGAATTTTTTTATAGTAAAAATAAATATTTTAATGTGAGTTAGGGCAAGTTAGGGGGAGTTAGGGTAGTTCTGTAAATTTTTTTTCCTTTAAAAATTAACATAAACTAGACATACTTTATTTTAAGATTCAAGTATACAGATTGTCTTAGAAAATGTAATAGATAATTTTATATGACAAAAAGAAATATTTTGATGTGAATTAGAGCAAGTTAGGGAGAGTTAGAGTAGTTCTGTAAATTTTTTCTCTTTAAAAATTAACATAAATCAAACATAGTTTATTTTAAGATTTAAATATATAGACTATCTTAGAAAATGCAATGAATAGTTTTTTATAGCAAAAAAAAGTATTTTAATGTGAGTTAGGGCAAGTTATGGGGAGTTAGGGCAGTTTTATAAATCTTTTTTTTTAAATTAACGTAAATCATACAGATTTTATTTTGTGATTCAAGTGTGCAGACTGTCTTAGAAAGTGCAATGTAAAATTTTTTATAGCAAAAAGAAGTATTTTGATTGAGTTAGAGTAAGTTAAAGCAGTTCTGCAAACTTTTTTCTCTCTTTAAAAATCAACATAAATCAGACATATTTTATTTTAAAATTCAAGTATGTAGATTGTCTTAAGAAGTGCAAAGGAGAATTTTCTATAGCAAAAAAAAAATATTTTGATATGATTTAGGTTAAATTAGGGAGGAGTTTGGATAGTTTTCCAAACTTTTTTCTTTAAAAATTAACATAAAGCTGACAGATTTTATTTTAAGATTCAAGTGTGCAGACTGTCTCAAGAAGTAAAATGGAGAATTTTCTATGATAAAAAATATATTTTGATGTGAGTTAGGGCAATTCTGTAATTTTTTTTAAAAATTAAAATAAATAATATAGATTTTATTTTAGTTTTAGAAGAAGAAAAGAAAATGAACCGAATATAGTTGCAAATATTAGTTAAATATAACTAAATAAAATATTTTCTCTTTAAATATTTATCATTTTACAATTAAAAATATCTTAATAAAAGTTACAGATTTGAGACTAAATGAAAAAATAAAAATACGTATGAAAAAATTTTATTTTATCGATCTAATAGCTGCAGATCCACATTTTGAAAAAAAAAAAAGAGGGAGAGTTAAAAAAAGAGAGAGAATATAAAAGAAAAAAAAGAATATGAAAAATATATGAGAGTTTTTTTTTTTACTTTATTAGGTACAAGGGCATTATTATTTTTTGACCAATTTTAAAATGATTGTGATCTAAAAAAATATTAACACTTTTTAAAATGATATATTTTAGGTGATTTTTCTTTTTTTCTATTCAATTTCTTTTATGTATTGTTAATTTTTTTGTTTTAATTTTATTTTTTACTTTTTATATTATTGTTTTGTAAATTTGCTATTTTCTCCTTTTTTTTATATATAAATCTATGTTAAAATCTTATATACAATATATATATATGTATAAATTGATGAATTATTATATGATTTCTAATATTAAATATTAATATTTTTTTTCTTAAAATACTAAATGAACATATTCTTACAAATACTAAATTAACATACTCATATATATATTTTAAAAATTTTTCATTGTAACTATAGAAATGAAAGCACAGAAATTAGAAAACTCTTGTCGGTGAGTTTTTCCTAAGGTCTCTGAGGTTTTGGCCTTTTTTCAACAACCAGAAAGCTGATGGAAATTTTATTATTGTTTTCAGTGGATGCAACCTTCTTTCACAGTGTTGCAATTCCTATGAGTTTTGTGTTTCTTGCTGCCCGAATCCTGCAAGGGTATTTTGTTGACTGCCTATTTGATTTTGTTGCTTTGTTCTGATATATAATAGTATAATATGCAAAATGGAACTTATTTTTTGGATATATTCTGCAGACACAAGAGAAAGAAGTTGTGAAGCTTAAAATAGCCAAGCCATCAACTGCAGGTTTTCCATTTTTTTTCCTTTTCCCCCCCAACTTTTATTTGTTAGAAAAGGGATTGAAAATCAACTTTAGTGAGTACCCAGCACATGCTTACCAGAAAAACTTGGTTGCTGTATGAGATGACAAAAGTGTTGACAGATGAGTTTTGATTGCTGTTTATGCCTGCAGTTTTATAGGAATTTGAAATATGAGAAATAACACCATTTCTTTTTCTATAGCTACTATTTATGAACATTTTTATGAGGACAATAGGCATCCATTTTTTTGGGCAGGCACTTATGCAAGTCTTTTTGATTTCTGTGCTGGGAGGTGCCGTCATAATTCTGAGAGTGTGGTAACTACTGCTTTTTTTTTGCTTTTTTCTCTTGAGCTTTTGATAAAAATGATTTTGGTCAATGTACTAGGTGATTAGATGATCTTTTTTGTCCCGAGCATTATCTTTGGGTTAAAGGATGTGATAGGGGATGTGTTGTGGAGATAAACCTTTTCAACTTACCTTTCTAGATCCTTTTTTTTAGTTTGGTCATGAAAGGTGTGAGAACTCCTTAGTTTGTCAGGGTCTGCCACGATTTGGATCTTTAAATAGCAGATCATTTCATGAAGTGGCTTTATGCTCCGTTCTCCCATAGATAGGATCAGCAACTAGAAGTTGGATGTGAAATATTACTAGAAAATGCATTATGCCACTAAAGCAGGGTTTTTTCCATAATAGTCCATTTCATGATTCATATACCTCGAAAGTCTTTCCTCTTTTAATCATGTTCACAGCTGAAAATGATCAAGAGGAATTTCTTTATTTTCTACATGCAATGCTGATGGGAAGGCCTCCTGTCATCTTTTACATTTCTTGTTAGAGGGGATTTCAATAACCCATTCTTCTTATTTTACCTTTTAAGGAATGAAGTGAATGGTGTTATGCTTTTATAACAGCTACATGGCTAGCATAATATTGGATGAGAAGCATGTTAGAGGCTGCAATATTATGCAAATACTGCTGAAAGTAACTGTGTATATCATGTTGCGTCTTCCTTGAAAGAATTGAAAGGGCTTGAGAGAGTGAGGGCCATGGTGTAAATTGATAACGTGTTTTATGAAAGCTTGCAGTATATTTCCTACTTCTTTCTTGGAACCTAGTGTTAGTGTATGTGCCCTAGGCCATTTATTTGGATCTTTATGTTATACATTCATTATTAATAAATGAGGTTTTATTATCATTATTGTTTGTTTGCATGTTATACAATTTTGATATTTGTCCCTGATTTATTATTGTTATAGAGATAAAAAAAAATAATTCTTAACCAGTATGAACATTGATTTGATAATCATCAGATGGTTATGTGTATAGTGATACAAATCAATTTCATAGATACTTGTTAGAGAACAATGTATTGGATAGACCCATCATGAGATTACTACATGGGTTAGTGTCATAAGTAAATCTCATGATAGTTATGTATTAATTCTTTGACTTGAGATTGTCATAGTTTCCAATATAAGGACTATTATATTTTGACATGATCAAACATTATCCGTAACTGGATAGTAATAAAGGTTATGATCATATATGATAGAAATTATGTAGAGTATAATGAACAATCAAGATAGAATTTGTCCCTCTCTTTGAGAGAGATCTTTTGGGCCCCTCGATAAGTGAGACTGTGAAATGCATGGCCGTGCTCAAATGAATTGATAGTGTGATCAATTTCATTTGTTTTTATCAGTCTACTTGGAGATCGAGTAATCATAAGTTTGGACAATATAAGTATGACGTTGACCATGACTTATGTTCAAGCTAGATATCGTGTGACAAAGGGATTAATGCATGTACTATTATTAGGCAAATTGGACATTCCTTATATTAATTGGGTAGTTGTAACGCCTTGCTAGAGGCCAATTATGACTTGTTGGTTTAATAGAGATTAAATTGACTGCCAATTAATATGGGCCTATCGGGTCACACACAAGAATGCGCTTTGGGCTGGATATAATAATAATAATATTATTAGATATTAATATTTATTATTATTAATATTTTCATTTTTTTATATATATATTATTAGATAATATATTCAGAATCCTAATTAGATTTGGATTCTGAATTTGACTTACCTTATCCAATTTCGAATTGGATTCTGGAGTGATTATATTCACTCCAGACGTTAAGTCTTCATATAAGTAACTTTAGAAAATAAAAAGAGAACGAAAAAAAAAAAAGAAACCCTAATACGTTTTAGAGAAAACGTTTTCCAGCCTTCGCCGTTGCAGAGAGCTAGCACTCCAGACGGTAGCATTCGTGTGGATACGCGATAGAGGGTGTTTCGCGATCGAGGCATCTCTTCCAAACAGTGATTTCGAATCATCAACAGGTTAGTTCTTTGTACACTTTCGTCGAATTAAACGAACAGCATGGATCCTGGTGGGAAATCATAGATCAAAAATTTTTCCGCTGCGTGTTTTTGTTTGCAGTAATCTCCTTGATTTCCTAACAGTGGTATCAGAGCCACTTGTTGTTTTCGTTTAAGTCGAAAATGCCATGTTGATATGATTACATGAGATATATTGATTTTGTATGGCATGTTAACTATAAAACCCTAATTCATTTTTCATATGATGAGAAAGGATTGGTTTTTGGTTTCATTTCTGTAAAACCCTAATTTGTTTTTCATATGATGAGAAAGGATTGGTGTTTTTAATTTCATTTTCATGAGATGACCACATATATATGATTGGTTGATTAAAACGATTTTCATATGATGAAAACGATTAAGTTTATATGTGATATAAACATTTGGTAATGATTCTGTAATGGGTTGTACATATTCGAAATAAAACAGTAAGAAGGTTAATGAGATTAACGATTCTGTTTTAGGGTTTCGCCAAAGAAAAATGTTAATGAGATTAACGTTTCTGTTTGGCTTCGATGGGTGCTGCCCCTCGACCCCACCCAGGGGCGCTGCCCCTTCGGAACCCCGCCAGCTGACCGGCCAGCGGGAGCCCCGCCCGCTAACCGGCTAGCGGGACCGCCGTATGTTCGCGCCCTATAGTTCGTTACCGCGACATTAAGAATGTCAATATATTTGTTTCTATTTAACATATTGGTGATGAATATGTTATGTTTGTTTGATGTCTTGGCATGGTGCATAGCATGGCCTTATGACCTATGTGATTGGTTTATTCATATCTTGATTTTGGGTAAATACGGCCTGCGTGTCGTTTATTTTGTTGTAATTTATTTTACTAGTAGTTAGATTTTCTTTTATTGTAATAAATGAAGATTCAAGCTATAATGTTTGTGATGGAAATTCATACCAAGGAGAAGATGGTTCCGTGGTGATGGAAGCACAAGCTCAAGTTTTGAAGATATGTAATATTGCAAGTGTTGTAATAGATAGGTTTTTCACCTAGGGTTGCCTTTATGATCTTCATTTGGTCTCTTGAAGATCATATTTAGTTTGGCCATGCTATGTCACGTTTACATATTTTGTCATTTGGTATATGATGCTTATGTGATAAATTATATATATGCATATAGGATGCTAAAATATAATGATATGTAATGCAAGACATGATAATAATTTAGTTGAACCCTCATTAATAATTTAAGTCTAAATGCCATCCACGTTTTGAACACCTATCAAAACTAAGATTGTATTAAAGTAGGTATTGCCAAAGCAATATGCTTTAAACATTCCTAGCTAAGTAGGATGAGTAATAGTGCTACTCATATGTTTTAAAATTGGTTAGACTTAATTAGGCTATCAAAATGGTTTTGGGCCTAAGGCATTAGATGGAATTCAACATGCTATGACATATGATGTCAATATTCCATAATTACTAAGAGCTACATGAGATGTAATTGGTAAAGATGTTACCTACCTAAATAACTTGATTTTAAGCGTCACGCCAAAGCTGAGTTTAGAATTAAGTGAAATACGGATCTTAGCCTACTAAAATATTTCTTTAGAGGGTTATATTTTTAGTAGGAGTTTAAATAATTTTAACCTCATTATTAATTAAAATTTGACTTTGCATATTTATCAACAGATGGCTGCTAATAACAATTCCACCTTATCACTGCGATCTATCCTTGAGAAGGAAAAACTGAAAGAATGTGGGACTAATTTTGTTGACTGGTTTAGGAACCTGAGAATTGTTCTCAAACAAGAGAAAAAGTCCTACGTGCTTGATGAAGCTGTCCCTGACCCACCTCCTGCTGATGCTTCTAATGCTGCTAAGAGTAAGCATAAGAAGCATGTGGATGATTCCAATGACATAGGATGTCTTATGTTGGCTACCATGTGTCCAGGACTTCAGAAGGATCTGGAACACTTAGAGGCTTATGAGATGAGTGTGCATCTCAAACAAGCTTTCCAACAACAGGCTAGGCAAGATAGGTTTAACACCGCTGTTGCATTATTTGACTGCAAAATGTCTGAAGGTGAATCTGTTAGTGCTCATGTTTTGAAGATGAAAGGCTATCTAGATCACCTTGCTAGACTTGGATATCCCCTAAGTTTAGAACTCTCCACGGATTTGATCCTACATTCATTGCCTAGCAGTTTCTCACAGTTTGTCATGAACTATAACATGAATGACATGGAGAAATCCATTCCTGAGCTACATGGTATGCTCAAAACTGCTGAGGGGAATATCAAAAAGCCTACCCAAATATTGAATGTCAATATTAAACAAATGAAAAAGAAAGCCAATATACTAAAGGCAAGGGTAAGGCAAAAGGTGCTAAAGGGTCCAAGGGACAAGCTAAACCAAAACTTGAACCTAAGGCTAAAGTTCCTAAGGAAGGGACTTGTTTCCATTGCAACAAGCCTGGGCATTGGAAGAGAAATTGTCAACTCTATTTGGATGAGTTAAAGAAGTTGAAGGGTAGTGCGACTACATCTTCAGGTATTTATGTTATAGAAATTAATTTTTCTATTCCTTCTTCCTGGGTATTAGATACCGGATGTGGATCTCATATTTGTATAAATATGTAGGGACTCAAAAGGAGTAGGATGCTGAAGAAGGGCGAAGTGGACCTACGTGTTGGCAATAGAGCAAGAGTTGCTGCTATAGCTGTAGGAACTTATGAACTTGTTATGCCCAATGGGTTTTTGTTAATTTTGAACAATTGCTTTTATGTTCCTACTATGAGTAGGAATCTTATTTCAATATCTGTTTTGGATGATGAAGGTTATTCATTTTTTATTAAGAATAAGAAATGTTCTATTTTTGATAAAAATGATTTGCTTTATGGTATTGCAAATTCTTATAATGGCCTTTATATCCTTAATCTTGATGATTCTAATGGTAATGATATCTATAACATAACTTCTAAGAGAACTAAGCCAAATGAGTTAAACCCTACTTATTTATGGCATTGTCGCCTAAGCCATATAAATGAGAAACGTATTTCTAAGCTCCATCAAGATGGATTATTAGTTTCATTTGATTTTGAATCATTTGAAACTTATGAGTCTTGTTTGCTTGGTAAGATGACAAAGGATCCTTTTACTAGGCATAGTGAAAGGGCTAATGATTTATTGGGCTTGATACATACAGATGTATGTGGTCCTTTTAGCATTAGTGCCAGAGGAGGATTTCGATACTTCATTACTTTTACTGATGATTTCAGTAGGTATGGCTATGTCTACCTAATGAAACATAAGCATGAGTCTTTTGAAATGTTTAGAACTTTTCAAAATGAAGTACAAAATCAACTTGGTAAAACAATTAAACTACTTTGATCATATCGAGGTAGTGAATATTTGAGCCAAGAGTTTGATGATCATCTAAGGGATTGTGGAATTGTTTCACAACTGACTCCTCCAGGAACTCCACAGTGGAATGGAGTTTCTGAAAGGAGAAATCGAACTCTATTAGATATGGTTCGATCAATGATGAGTCAAGCGGATCTTCCTTTATCATTTTGGGGTTATGCCTTGGAGACAGCTGCATTCATTCTGAACCGTGTACCATCTAAGGCGGTTGAAAAGACACCATATGAGATATGGACAGGTAAGACACCTAGTTTGTCTTTTCTTAAGATTTGGGGTTGTGAAGCTTATGTGAAAAGACCAGTTTCAGATAAGTTAGCTCCAAAGTCTATCAAATGTAATTTTGTGGGGTATCCTAAGGAAACTAAAGGATACTATTTCTATACTCCTTCAGAGAACAAGTGTTTGTTGCTCGAAATGGGATCTTTTTGGAAAAGGAATTTCTTTTTAAGAGAACTAGTGGGAGTATAGTAGAACTTGAGGAAACTCAAGTACCACAAGAAATCATTGAGCCGTCTATAGAGCCTATTTCAGAACCACAAATAGTTGTGGAGTCTGAAGATGTAACACAAATCCCTCGCAGGTCTAATAGGACACGTCGCCAGCCAGAGAGATATGGATTTCTTGTGACTGATGATAGTGAAGTAATGCTCATAGATCAAGATGAGCCTACTACCTATCAAGAAGCTGTGTCAGGTCCAGATTCAGACAAATGGCTTGGAGCCATGAAATCTGAGATGCAATCTATGTTTGACAACCAAGTTTGGTCTTTAATTGATCCTCCAGAGGGTATTAAGACTATTGGTTGCAAATGGGTTTTCAAGAAGAAAACTGACATGGATGGGAATGTGCAGACCTATAAAGCAAGGCTTGTTGCAAAAGGTTTCAAGCAAACTCATGGTATAGACTATGATGAAACCTTTTCACCAGTTGCTATGCTTAAGTCTGTTAGAATTCTCATTGGCATTGCAGCATACTATGATTATGAGATATGGCAAATGGATGTCAAAACTGCTTTCATTAATGGAAACTTGCTTGAGGATGTGTATATGACACAACTTGAGGGTTTTGTAAATCCTGAGAATTCTACAAAGGTTTGCAAGCTTCAAAGATCCATTTATGGATTGAAGCAAGCATCTCGAAGATGGAATCTTCGTTTTGATGAAATAGTTAGGAACTTTGGTTTCATCAAGAATGAAGATGAACCTTGTGTTTACAAGATGGTTAGTGGGAGTGCAGTAGTGTTTTTAGTCTTATATGTGGATGACATATTACTCATTGGGAATGATATCCCTACCTTGCAAAAGGTTAAGACTTGGTTAGGGAATTCTTTCTCAATGAAAGACTTAGGTGAGGCTGCCTATATCCTTGGTATAAAGATCTATAGAGATAGATCTAGAAGGATAATTGGCCTGAGTCAAAGTACATACATAGATAAAGTGTTGAAGAGGTTCAACATGCAAGATTCCAAAAAGGGATTCTTGACTATGTCTCATGGCATTCATCTCAGCAAGAGTCAATGTCCTATGACATCTGATGAGCGAGATCGAATGAATAAGATTCCTTATGCTTCTGCTATAGGATCTATTATGTATGCCATGTTATGTACTAGACCAGATGTCTCATATCCATTAAGTGCAACTAGTAGATTTCAAGCTGATCCTAGTGAAGGTCACTGGACAGCTGTCAAGAATATTCTTAAGTACCTTCAAAGGACTAAAGATGTATTCTTGGTTTATGGAGGTTTGGAAGATGAACTAGTTGTAAATGGTTACACAGATGCTAGTTTCCAAACTGACATAGATGATTTTAGATCGCAGTCAGGTTTTGTATTCACATTGAATGGTGGAGCTGTTAGTTGGAAGAGTTCAAAACAAAGCACTGTGGCTGATTCTAGAATAGAGGCTGAGTATATAGCAGCATCAGATGCAGCTAAGGAAGCAGTCTAGTTGAAGAAATTCATCACTGAGCTAGGAGTGGTGCCTAGCATTGCAAATCCTGTGTACATTTATTGTGACAACAATGGTGCCATAGCACAGGCAAAAGAGCCTAGATCTCATCAAAGGTCTAAGCATATACTCAGGCGTTTTCACCTCATTCAAGACATTATCGATAGAGGAGATATCAAGATATGCAAAGTTGACACAAATGATAACATAGCAGATCCATTAACAAAGCCTCTCTCACGGGTCAAGCATGATCAGCACACTAGATTTATGGGTCTTAGAAATTTGTAGGCCTAGTGCAAGTGGGAGATTGTTAGTGTATATGCCCTAGGCCATTTATTTGGATCTTTATGTTATACATTCATTATTAATAAATGAGGTTTTATTATCATTATTGTTTGTTTGCATGTTATACAATTTTGATATTTATCCCTGGTTTATTATTGTTATAGAGATAAAAAAATAATTCTTAACCAGTATGAACATTGATTTGATAATCATCAGATGGTTATGTGTATAGTGATACAAATCAATTTCATAGATACTTGTTAGAGAACAATGTATTGGATAAACCCATCATGAGATTACTACATGGGTTAGTGTCATAAGTAAATCTCATGATAGTTATGTATTAATTCTTTGACTTGAGATTGTCATAGTTTCCAATATAAGGACTATTATATTTTGACATGATCAAACATTATCCGTAACTGGATAGTAATAAAGGTTATGATCATATATGATAGAAATTATGTAGAGGATAATGAACAATCAAGATAGAATTTGTTCCTCTCTTTGAGAGAGATCTTTTGGGCCCCTCGATAAGTGAGACTGTGAAATGCATGGCCGTGCTCAAATGAATTGATAGTGTGATCAATTTCATTTGTTTTTATCAGTCTACTTGGAGATCGAGTAATCATAAGTTTGGACAATATAAGTATGACGTTGATCATGCCTTATGTTCAAGCTAGATATCTTGTGACAAAGGGATTAATGCATGTACTATTATTAGGCAAATTGGACATTCCTTATATTAATTGGGTAGTTGTAACGCCTTGCTAGAGGCCAATTATGACTTGTTGGTTTAATAGAGATTAAATTGACTGCCAATTAATATGGGCCTATCGGGTCACACACAAGAATGCGCTTTGGGCTGGATATAATAATAGTAATATTAGATATTAGATATTAATATTTATTATTATTATTATTTTCATTTTTTTATATATATATTATTAGATAATATATTCAAAATCCTAATTAGATTTGGATTCTGAATTTGATTTAACTTATCCAATTATATATATTATTAGATAATATATTCAGAATCCTAATTAGATTTGGATTCTGAATTTGACTTACCTTATCCAATTTCGAATTGGATTCTGGAGTGATTATATTCACTCCAGACGTTAAGTCTTCATATAGGTAACTTTAGAAAATAAAAAGAGAACGAAAAAAAAAGAAACCCTAATACGTTTTAGAGAAAATATTTTTCAGCCTTCGCCGTTGTAGAGAGCTAGCACTCCAGACGGTAGCATTCGTGTGGATACGTGATAGAGGGTGTTTCGCGATCGAGGCATCTCTTCCAAACAGTGATTTCGAATCATCAACAAGTTAGTTCTTTGTACACTTTCATCGAATTAAACGAACAGCATGGATCCTGGTGGGAAATCATAGATCAAAAATTTTTCCGCTACGTGTTTTTGTTTGCAGTGATCTCCTTGATTTCCTAACACCTAGCACTTTGTTGTCTAATTTGTTGTCTTATTGTGTTGACATTTTTTGAATTTTGTTTCTTTTCCTCTTGATTGTTTGTATCTTCCGGCCCCCATCCCTCTCTTTCTTTGCTTTTTTAAGTGCATTTTGTACGTTGGAAAGGGGGTTTCAGAGTAATTAATTTTATATAATTAAGGAAGTTCACAATGTTATCTATGTGAACAGATAAGCAATATTATTAGTATATCTTCCAGCCCCCATCCCTCTCTTTCTTTGTTGACTTTGATGTGATTGCAAATTATCCATGTTTGTTTAGATGTTCTCGATGTGATTTTGCACCTGAAACAAGTATGAATGCTGCAGGTTCATGAAAATGCTTATCTTAGTGATTTCCATCAATGCTTTTCTCTGCCATCAAATTCTTCAGGTGTGTCACTGCATCTCTCTCTCTCTCTCTGGGTGTTTCCTCCCTCCAGTTATCTTAATTTTAAATTTTAAAACCTCTTGCAATATATTGGCATAAGAAAAAAGAGAACTTGAGTAGGTTATTCTCGCTGTTCTGCATACCTGAGAGCTATATGTATGGAAAGTGTGTAGTGGTGGGTGAAGGAGAGGAATATTTCTCCTTCATGTTTTGCTAAGAAATTACTTTTACTTATGCTTTATGTTTTTATAATAACAGGTGCCAATTTTACACAACTAGAAATAAGACTAGTTGGCATTAATGTAGTCTTTGGAAGGTAGGTTATCATGGTGATGGTACTAGTTTCTGTTATCATTTCCACTAATGAAATTTCTAATTGGAGCTAATCACTTTTTGATTTATCCTTTCTTGTTGATAGGCAAGGTGAGTCCTGCGATTCAACTTGCAAGTCAAATGGACAATCATGTGTCTTGAACAAGCTTCTAGTGCTTAATCAATGCGACATGTACGTAGCATGATATTTCATTTTTCTGTTTGTGTTATTTATTTTGTAGTTCTAGCATCCAAATAATATTATCCTATAAGGAAGAAAAGGACAATGGGGGAAAAAAACTTCCAAGGGATTGTTTTCTTTCCAGTTTTGATCTACACTAGCATTAATATTTTGGTATCAAGCCTAGTTAAGAATCTAAATGAAATGGTTGGGATGGAAGAACATTATATAATGTGTTTGCCATGCTTCAACTAAAGGGATTTAGTTTATTGGATGCGTTTGATCACAGCAATGAATGTAGCAATTACATTTTTCAACTTGCTAAAGATGCATACAGAATCTCTTTCTCTCGGCCAATTTTGTTCTTTAGGGTTTCAAATATGGGATGGTAATCAAGAAAAGTATTAGAATGATGTATTGGTTTAGTTTCCCTCAATAGATTTAGATGTAAAATCAGAGCATGACTTGAGTGCATTGTGAATTTATATCTTCCTATTTTCTGATAGGAACTTTCATATTATCTTCTTTATGAACAGTATGCAGAAATATCTGAGTTGCAAAGGAGCATGTTTAGCAAGCATGGGAGCAGATCAACCTGCTGAAGTTGAAGATGCTCCTAAACACTTGGTATTTTCCTCTCTGCTTTGAAATTTTTGTATCTTCTCACTGAGAATAAAATGGAAAATGTTGAGGCATAAAATTCATGGTGTTGAAACTGAGTGGTGTCATATACCAGGTCATGATATAGAACTTGAGAGAATTGTATTCGGCTAGACCATGTTTGCACATCATGGAAGATATGTTATGTTGCTACAAGAGATTTTTAGTTTGTTCTTTTTTTTTGGTTCATTTTATCTTCATACTGATTAATTTTTTCTTTTCTATTGTGACCCAGATTCTTTTATTTATATAGAACTCAAGATCTCTGTGTTTCAAACTTTTTCTTCAACATCTTAAATTTTTTTAATTAATTTGTTGAGATCCAAAGAAAAGGAATTCATAAGGCAAGGAGAATATTCAAAGCTTCTCATCATATGCCTTTGTTTCACAGAACCCAAGAGCATGCTTGTATACTTGAACACAATCAATGCTTTCCTGTGATGGTTCGCATCAGCATACCAGGAGACTTTGTCCTTGTGCATAGTGTTTTTGCTAGGTAAGTTTTCATTCCCTTGTCTCAGTCGCAGATATTGGAGTTTCATTGCATGTTGCATACTTGCATTAAGATTTTTTCTATACCTTGGCCATTAATGATTTGTAAAATTGTCAATTATATAACATTTCCGGTTAATCTAAATGTTATAAGATTGATATTAAAGCAACTCATGTTATTTTACATACACAAATTAGATGGATACATGCAAAATGGACTCATGCTATCCAAATTGTGATCGTTCAAGTTCTGTTAGATCCATCTTGATGTTTCTGTTTTTGAAATGAGTGAGTATTTGAATGTGTATAAAAGTGTAAGATCATAAATAATTAACATGATTCCAAATCTTAATATTCAATCATTTCAAGTAACTAATATATCCAAATGGAGAATTAGAGTGAGAATTCAGAGAAGACTTGTATATTAATAAGAAGATTACAACTATTTATACAGCTTCTATACGTGTAGATAACTATCCTATCTAATAGAAATATAACATCCTTTATCTTATAGCTATATTTCACAACTGAACCCTTATCTCTAATATGCCCCCGCAAGTTGAACTATCCTAGTGAAGAGATAGTCAACTTGTTCCTTAACAAAAGAAATCGATTCTTGGTCAAGAGTTTTGTTAAAATGTCTGCAATTTGATCTTTAGTTGAGAGATAACAGACATTTAACTCTTTGTTGGCAACCTTATCATGGACAAAATGGACATCAATTTGAACATGCTTCATTCGGCTGTGATATACTGGATTAATTGTCAATGAAGCAGCTCCCAAGTTATCACACCATAGCATAGGAATTTTTACAGGCACCCCAAGCTCCTCTAAAAGATTTCGGATCCACATTACTTCGGATGTTGTATTGGCAATAGCCCTATATTCTGCCTCGGTTGATGAATGAGAAACACTTTTCTGCTTTCTGGAACTCCAGGAGATTAAATTTGGACCAAGAAATATTGCATACCCTGTAGTTGACTTGTGATCTTTAATAGACCCAACCCAGTCCGCATCACTGTAGGCATTCAGTTGAGTAAGGGACGATGGCTTTAGAGTGAGACCATAAGTGGCAGTCCCTTTGAGATAGCGTAGTATCCGTTTAACTTCTTGCCAATGACGAACAGTAGGGAATTGTAAATATTGAGCAAGACGATTGACTGAATAAGCTATCTCCGGATGAGTAAAAGACAAATACTGGAGGCTCCCAATTGTACTGCGATATAAAGTGTTATCAGAAAAAACTGTAGCAGCTGCTGCCGTTGAGGAAACAGAGAAGAGGCAGGCGTTGCCACAGTTTTGGCATCATTCATCTCCATTCGAGCAAGGAGATCAGTTATATATTTAGCTTGTGAAAGATAAAGACTACCATCTTTCCATTGTGCCTGCACACCCAAAAACTAATGAAGAGGACCCAGATTTTTCAATAAAAATTTATCAGCCAATTTCTTCTCAACAACCTCGGCCATCTTCTTGTCATTGCCTGTTAACAACAAATCATCCACATATGTCAAGCAATATAACACTGAATTAGCATGGCGAAAGATAAATAGTGAATGATCTAATTTGGATTGAACAAAACCACAATCCAGAAGAGCATCTTTTAAACAGTGGTGCCATTGACGTGGAGCTTGCTTCAAACCATACAGTGAACTGTGTAATTTGCAGACATAAGTTGGTTTTGAACCATCAACAAATCCTAGAGGTTGTACCATATAAACAGTTTCATCCAAGGTTCCATTGATTGACTGCCCAATTATTAGACACAGCAATACTAAGGACCAGTCTAATTGTAGTTGGTTTCACCACTGGAGAAAAGGTTTCTGAATAATCAACTTCAGGCCTTTGATGATAGCATTTGGCAACTAACCTCGCTTTATAGCGTGCAATAGACCCATCCGCATTTTCCTTCACCCTAAACACCCATTTACACCCCACAAGATTTACATTTAAAGGTGGTTTAACTAACTCCCAAGTGTCAAGCTTCATAAGTGAGTTTAATTCTGCATCTATAGCTTCACGCCATTCTATGATTTTTTTTGCTTCTGTAACAGTACCTGGTTGCCTAGGAGGTGTGATTGCAGCAAATTTTTTTGGTCGGGAATGCCCAGTCTTGGATCTTATCTGCATTGGGTGAGTGTTGAGTGGAGCAGAAATAGAAGGAGCAGACGTCGAAACTGGTTCTGCAGAAATAGTAGGAAAACTTGCTTGAACAGAATTATCTGAGACCATAATCGGGTCCGGTTCTGCTGGTGCTGTAAGATCACGACTTGCAGCAGCTGGGTCTGATGTTTCTGCTAATACGGGACAAGAACTAATAGCAATAGGCTGAGGAAAAATTCTGCTTGTTTTATTGAGTGGAGCAGGTGGCAGACCTAGGATTCCAGATTGCATATTTCGATCAGGCACAAGAGCTAAATGAGCTGATGAAGTCTTTGAAACTTGTGACTTGTGAAAGAAATAATTGGACTCATCAAACAACACATCTCTTGAAATATATTACCTATTATTCAACAAATCCAAGCATTTGTACCCTTTGTGTATATTACTGTAACCAACAAATAAGCATGGGATAGACCGATTCTCAAATTTATTCTTATTGTATGGTCGAGTGAAAGGATAACAAATGCAGCCAAATGTTCTGAGCTCGAAAAGATTAGGCTTCTTCCCAAACAATTTTTCAAAAGGTGAGCAATTATGCAACAAAGGTGTGACAATTCTATTAATCGCATATACGACAGTCTCAAATGCATAATCCCAATACTTAAGAGGAACAGAAGCATGATTAAGTAAAGCAAGACCTGTTTCAACAACATGACAGTGCTTGGGCTCAGCACACCCATTTTGTTGTGGTGTGTGAGGGCAAGACACGCGCAAGAATATACCATTTTCAGACAAGAATGGAACCAACGACAGAAACTCACCACCCCAATCACACTGGAACATTTTATCTTAGAGTAAAAAAACTTCTCAATAAATGTTTTGAATTTGACAAAGGTTGAATAAACATCAGACTTGTTTTTCAAACAGTAAACCCAAGAATATTTGCTAAAATGATCATAGAACAGAACATAATATTTATGACCATTAGTTGAAACAATAGGCGCCGGTCCCCAAACATCGGAACAAATTAACTCAAGAGGAGCAGAAGCAGTGAATTTAGATAAAGAATAGGGTAAACGATGTGACTTTGAAACACAAGAACAAGAAATATTATTCAATTTCAAAGTAGAAACAACCGCTCGATCATGAGCATGACCAAGTCTATAATGCCAACAAGTAAATGAAACATGATGAATAGAAACAGGAGAACTCTCTGAAGGAAAAAACTTGTATAGGCCTCGATCAACTGGGCTTTTGTGAAGAACTTTCCTCGTGCGGATATCCTTAACAAGAAAATAATCAGGAAAAAACTCTAGTGAGACCTAATTATCACGAGCAAAGGAATTTACAGAGAGTAAACTAAAAGGAGACTAAGACAAATATAAAATATTCTTCATGCGAAATCTAGAATTGTCACACAAAACATTGCTGCCAATATGAGTGATAGGGATTGTTTTTACCATTGCTCACAGTAACCTCATCTGGACCAGTGTACTCAGCATCCAATGTCAAATTATTAAGAGCATCAGTAAGATGATGAGTTGCTCCCGAATCAACAATCCGCTGTTGTCCAGTACTGGAGTAGGTAGCAGTATGATGAGCTTGAGGAACTCTGCGCGGACTTGGGCACTGACGAGACATGTGACTTGTGCCATTGCAGCTGTAACAAACAACTGTACCAGCAGATGTAATGAACTTCAAACTCTGATCAGATTGCCCATAATCATAAGATCGACCACCACCATAAGATCGACCACCTCCATATGAACGACCACCTCCTCCATGATTATGCCGACCACCTCTGCCTCGAGTTCCTGACTGAGCTCGAGAAGAATTCTCTCTGTTGCTATAAAGGGCAGAGACAGGAGATGCGGCAACAGCAGATTCATGCTTCTGTAACTGCTGCTCTTCTGAAAGTAACAAACCTCTGAGCTCATTAAAAGAAACGGGTTGCAATCTGGCTTCAATCGATCTGGTAAAAGGACGATACTCTTGTCCAAGCCCATCGAGAATGACACCAACAAAATCCTCATCTAGAATAGAACTTTGAAGAGCTCGAAGCTGATTCAAAAGCAATCTAGCCCGAAGCAAATAAGCTTCAATCGACTCAGTACTGTTGCGCTCCAAATGGTGGATTGCACTTTAAGATGGCGAATTTGGGTTCGACAACCAGTAGCAAAAGAAGTTTCTAAACACGTCCACGCCTCTAACGCAGACGCAACACCAACAACATCAGCTCACAATGGTTCGGATAAAGAGGAATTGATCCAACCTAATACGATTTGGTCTTCTAAATACCACGTAGTGAACGCGGGATCAGGTTGATAATTTAAAACATAAGGTGGAGGAGAAAAATTCTTATCAATATGTTTTTCCAGATTATACTCTCTCAATATAGGTAACATTTGAGTTTTTCATAAGATATAGTTATGGGAATTCAACTTGACAGATAACTGATTGCTTATGTTTGGAACAGATGAAAGAGAAGCAAGAATAGAGGCAGATGGAGAAGAAGTCACGGCTGGAACAACTGAGCTCACAATTTCAGGTATTCTTGTACCCATGGTCGTTTGACCTATTAGGGCTCTGATACCATGAGAATTCAGAGAAGACTTGTATATTAATAAAGAAGATTACAACTATTTATACAGTTTCTATATTTGTAGATAACTATCCTAGCTAACAGAAATACAACAACCTTTATCTTACAGCTATATTTCACAACTGAACTCTTATCTCTAATATAGAGGATAATAGTTTCTTTATTGTACTACGAATTACTCTGGTTTTACTCTTTTTTTTTTCTAAAAGATAATTTTTTAAGTTTAATAATCCACAATTAGTTTGCTATTATTTGCAGGACAAAGCATGTAGCATGGCAGTCATAAATATATGGTTAGTAAATGTCACTAGCAAGGTACTTCTGTTTATAGAGGAAATTTTTTTGGTAGCCAAAAAAAATGAAAAGTATTATTTGAGGTATAATTTTTGTAATATTAATACTATTGTTAGAAAATTATTTTTGTTCACTCTAAATAAAAGATTAGGAGGAGAAATTATGGTAAAATTCAGCAATTGGCTGAAATTTTGGTGGGATGGGTAGTCTCTTTAAGTAGTATGATTTTGTGTCCATTAACTAAAGAGAAAATGAGAGTGAAAAGTTTGAAGCTCACCTCAGGCTTATTGTCACCTTACAAAAACAAAGCCCAAAAAAAGGTTAAATTCTATGGGCAATCGGTTGAGATTTTATTCTCTCTCTCTATGTATCTATACATAAGAAGAAAATTGAGATTGGATTTGTTTTTAATACTATCCAAAAGTACAAATGCCACAACTTTCCAAATCAATCAAGCTGTGTGGCTGGAAGTTAGGAACGTTCATCAATTTTCAAGTGTCCATTTTGTACGACAGTTGTTTGTATATTTATTTTTTAATTATAAAAATGATTATTGATAAGGTTATTACATTTATTATTCGATATTTGAAAAAAAAAAAAAAAAGAGAGAGAGAAAAGTAGATGGTCGCAATAAAAAATTGCAAAAAATAATTTTTTTATTTATCAATTTACTGTAAAAATGAACTTTTAGTATTAAATAGCAAAAAGAAGAATGAAAAACGAAACAGAACACCATTTACATTCTCAGTTTAAAAAAAATCCTTCAAATTTTGATCTGGGAAATATTATTTCTTGGCCATGTATTTCATTTGTCGCAGGCATATAAAATTTTAATAAAAAGTAATGAGACAAAAGTACGAAAGGGCAAGCTTTGTTTTGGAGTTAATTACAATGGTTTTTGATTTTTTAACTTTATTTTATTAAAATTTTTAAATTTTATTTGATAAAGATAAAATTTTTAAACCAAAATATGTAGTAGAGAAAATTAAAAAAATAATAATTTTAAGTTTGCTAAAAAAATATAAGTTAAAAATGGGATGAAATTAATTTTTTTTCATAAGATAATAAGTGATTATTATATCACATTTTAATTATTAAAAAAATAGTCTTAAAAATTTTATTTTTATAAAATAAAATTTAAAAATTTTAATACGATATCAAGGATGGTTGGTATAATTTAACCTTTTTTTTATTGACACTTTAAGTATATGCTTTTACAATAGGTTATCTGAAAATTAATAATATTTTTAAAAATATTTATTTTTTAAAATATTTATTTTTTAAATTCAAAAATATTCTTTTACATCTAATACATATTTAACATTTTTTTGGAGCATATTTAAAATTCATTTTTTGAAGGAGCATATTTAACATTTTTCTTTTGAAGGAGCATATTTAACATTTAAAAACAAATTAAAAATTGACATATAATATGTAATTTTCTGATAAATTTTCTCCGTAATCATACCACTAAAGCAATTAAAAATTGACATATCATATGTAATTTTCTGTTAATTTTTCTCCCCAATCATAACACTAAAGCAATTTAATATTTGAAAATTACCAATTAACAATGCATTGGGCCCTGTCCTCCGTAAAAAGCCAAAATAAAAAAATAGAGATAAGAACAAATATAATATTATAAAAAATAGAAAAAAAAAAAAACACAGACAAGCAATAATTAACAACTTAATTAATTACCATTGCATATTACTTAATTAATTAATGAAAAACCCAAATTCCATTTCTTGTTCTCTATATTGGGTATAATATTCTTGATTTATTTCTAATTGAAATCATCAAAAGCTATAATCTGGTTTAAACTTCTTACTCAATGGATTTGAGTTCTCTGTTCTTAATTCCTTTACTCCATTTTCTTCTTTGCTCTGATTTTCTTCTTGTTCTTGTTCTTCATTATTAACATCAAAAGCAGGATGGATAAGAATACTATTGAGCAACTGTATACCTCTAAGAGCATTTGTCAATGGCAAATGCCCTTCAGGAGTATCATCTTCAAGTTCCCAGAAGAATTCATTAGGAAAAGATCTGTAATTGTATTGCTCAACTTCAGTATCAAGCTTTTTCATCCATCCAACTTTCATGAAAAATTTGGTGAAATCTTTATTAGCTTTATTCAGCCAAATTTTCTTTTGAATACTGTAACCAAATTTGTTGTTACTGAATTTTCTCCATATTTCATCAATTGCTTTAAGGTCTTTCTCTGAAATGAATTGGACTTCAGAAAAGAAGACATACCCACGTTTCACTGCAGCTTCCCCTGCAAGAATAATTAAAAGCCGGCGAGTTTCTTCATCTGCTTGCCAGAAATTTTGGATAGAGAGATATTGGTGGAGGAGGTCAAGAGAAAAAGTTTGGGAAGTTGAAGGAGTAGGGGAGGTGGTGGGGGAGATAGAGAATGTCGTAGTGGTGGTGGCGGTGGTAGAGAGGGAGAGAGAGAGGGAAGTATTAGTGTTGTTGGGTTTTAGGAAAACAGAGGAAATGGGATTGGAGTCTAAAGGTTGGAGCTTTAAGAGAGAGTGGTTGTGATCACGGTGGTGTTGGCGGTGGTGGTGGTGGAGGGATTGATGAGGGTTGGTGGCCATTTTGAGAGGAAGATAGAGGTGGAGAAGTTAGAAGAGCATTAAGGTGGTGGTGGTGGGGGTGGTGTTAGAGAAGTGGGAGTGAGGGAGCAGAAGAGATGGTATATGTGATAAGGAATTTGTGAAGAAGTACAAGAGTAATACAGTGAAGGATTGTGATTGGCTAGATGTGGGTGAGGCAATATCCTCTATTTCTTTTATCTTTATTTTTTATTTTTACCTTTTTTGGATTTATTGATAATTTTCCTTCATAAGCAAAAACGAAAAACTGCCCTCACAATAAGACAATTCAAAAATATATTGAACGTTTCAATTTGATGTGGAAAAATAGGAAAATACGTAACTTATGAAAATATTATACAACAAAAAAAAAGCTAATTTGTTTTAATGAGTGAGTTCTAGGAAGAACAATATTCAGTATTAATAATAGTATTTTAAATAATCTTTATAAGGAACTGAAAAATTTAAATAATCTTTATAAAGAAATTTAAAAAGAAAATAAGCTTTTGATTGAAAATGCAAAAATGAATTGGTCACATGAATTAATCCAGCATACGAATTTTTCATCTTAGTAAATAGATGCTTAACAAACAACTTTCGAATAACAGGACAAACTATGATTTCAAAAAGAGAATTTGAAAAATAAAAATAAAAAATTCAAAACACAATTTTTTGAGAACATGTTAAAACAAATCCAACAATTAATATAAAATTATATATTTATGTTGTTCCCAAGCAAGTTTCTTTTCCTGATAATATATTTGTCAAAATTCTGAAAATATTATCTCAAAGGAAAAGAAAAAATCATTTTACTTGAACACACTAAATTACATTTTCCTTTGATAAGGAAAATACTTGCAAACCAGTTCCCATAACTATCCCACACATCAAGAAATTATAAGATGCTTCCCAAAAAAAAAGTCAGATCAAACAAATGCTTAGCTATAGGATCTTTAGCAAAGCCTCTTTTCCAGCAAGATTTAAGATTTTCATTTCCAAAGATTCTTTGATTTTCTGGGCTACCATTGTTCTATTTACAGAACAATTTCCAAAATGAAAATAACAAAATGCCTTCAACATTAATTCATTTTCCAGCAACTACAACAATTAATACAATAATGAACTAATGCCAAGGCATCTTCAAGCCTGCATCAAAAATCAAATTTCATAGCTTTCTAAACCTCAGCCTTTGTTGAACTAGGAGGAAAAGGAAAACAAATCTCAGCAAGTTTTGGCAAAATTTTGACAGGGAAAATTTGAATTTTAATTTTGACCAGACTAGAACAAGGCCAGGTTCAGTCACAAATCATGACTTCGCTCCTAGGCCGAACCTGAGGACAAGTCTAAAGCCAAATAGTTTGAGACCTTGGCTTAGTGGATGGTCATTTGCATAAGAAGGCTTGAATTTAAACCATGCAAACGATGCATGCATATTCCCAGATGTCTAGCAGAAGCAGATATATACTTCACTTTACGTATATACTTCACAAACAACAAAAACCATTAACCTTACGTATGTACAAGCTATGCTGCGGTTCACTGAAACTAGCAGGAGAAAACGAATCTACTAATCATCTGAAAGCTTCATGTAATAAGATGCCAAGCGCTGAGCAGTGTTATCATTGCAGACACGTTCTATCATCTCCAACTTCTTAAAATTTGCTTCTAGGGCCTCTTTCTGCTGTTTATGTAGCTTTTCTTCTCTGTTCAGTTGTTTCTAGAAAGGGGAATCACAATGAAGAATAATATAAAAAATATCATCATCGAAAACTGGATTCGTTGGACAAAACATACAAGAAACAACCAAAATAAAATTTCATGAATGTCACAGAATGGATAAATTTACATTCAGCAAGAAAGAAGCTTCAGCAGCATGCTTTCGAGTAAGATGCTTCAGTTTCTTTGCCCCCTGAAAATAAGGGTCATTTGGGTGTACCCAACGACAATTAATTCTTGTACCAGGTTTTGCTGGGCGATCATCAAACATCTCAACTTCAGCTGGGTATGCCCTAACAGGTCTTGGCATCCCACAAACCATGAAAGGGAATTGGGCTATTGTGGATATTATAGTTTTGGCTTGCTCAGAGTCCTTCATCTCTACCAAAGCGCAATGAGGCATGTTCACAGGTTCTAAATAGTTTGAAACAAACGTTACACTCTGGACATCTCCAAACTGATTGAAAGCAGATTCCAAGACAGACTTAGAAACTTTTGGTGAGAGATTGTTAACATAAATTGTCCGCTTCACTTTTTCTTCAAATGCAGCATACTCAGCTTCAGCTGTAGGCTCCATGTGGTGCCACACCAATCTGACAAAACCAATAATATGAGCCAAATAAGCAATTATAGGTTTTCCAATCTGGAATTAAATTCAATGTCTAGGGAATCCAACGCAGAACACATCCACTACAGCAAATTTATAAATTCATATATATATTTTAGATCCATTCCTTAACAAGCAAATGCAGTTCCACAGTTTAGAAGTTTCGAGAAATCTGAATGCTGCTATATGCACAGATATACTAACAGTTTTCTGAAATGGACCAACTGCTAACCCACATTTCAAATCAATAAACCAAAAATAATAATTAAAACGTCCAAACAACGAAAAATTACAATAACTTGATAGAAATGACAGTAATACTAGAAATACGCCTAAATATATTTGCATGTAATCACTATTCAAACGTTGTAAAAAACTACTATAAGTCTCCAGGGGGGGTATTCCAATGTTAAAAACTTGGAATCTCCATCAAAAGGTCTCAAGTTAAAACCCTGAATTGAGTGGGAGGGGTTTACGGGAACGAGAGAACTACACTTATTGTATAGCTCAGCATTTAGATTCCAACGTAACAAAAAACAAGCTGCATCTGAAAATTCCCTTGCAAGTAACATTCAAGCAGCCCCTTCTTTAATCCAGTTGCTGGCATAACACAAGGCAGACACTTTTCTCAACCCAATGGTTGAGCAACAATATAAGGGGCAGCCTCACCATCCAATTGAATTAGAGCAGTTACTCCATGTATTTTACAGAATCTATTGTTTCCAACAATTAGACAATCAGAAAGTCGATGCAAGCTGCATGGGAGGCACAGAACTATTACTTGAAGATTAGATGGAACAAGAGAAATGATGGCAATGAAAAATTACACATCTAAAGGGGTCAAATAAAAAAAATTCCAATTTCAGGGGACCACAAGCAATGGTAACAAGGGAATAATATAAAATTGTAAGAGCCAAATTTTTCATGGGCCTAAACAAAGCATCAGAGACTCAAAAATCACAAGCTGCTGATTTCCAAACACTAGACTTTTTGGATATGTTGCTAAACGCCTATGGCTAACACTTAGAAAACCTTATTAACAATAAAGAAATTCTTCAAGATATCACATGAAATTCCCACATAAGCAAAGCAGATCTCCCTAATGCAATTATGCCTTTGCAGCATTAATCAAGAATTCAAAGATAAATTGATGAAAGCTTTATCAAATAATTTATAAAATCAGAACACATATTGTTGAAAAATGGTTGGACAGTACACTAGCAAACGCAACATAAATGCCAAAAAGGGCATCTCTTTCATTCATTGTTTCGATCTTTATATAGTTGTGTCTACACAGTTAAAGCACAAAAATAATATCCTTGAATCAAACTCACAAGGCCACAACCCTATCATACTTCTATTAATTTCACTTCATTCTGACTTTTCTTTTCTACCAAGAGATATTTATTTCACCCAATTTGGACAGAAAACAAGTTCAATCAAACCCAAAGTGGAAAATAAAATCGAACCACGTCTATAAAACTCAAAACTTGTTTGATCTCAAGATTACAGCCTTAACCATTTGAACTGGCTCTTCTTGGCTTTAATTATTCTAACTCACAATTAAAACATGCTTAATTTTAAATATAAGTTTTCCCTCCAAAATATAAAATATTTAGAGGGTATTTAAGTAAATGACTAATTTTCTCTCTACTAAAAACCATATTGCTTCTTCAAAATACCATTAAAATTAAAAAGTATTAAATTCATCTTTTTTTTTGGATTAAAAATCTCGAGAACAAGTTCTAAACGAACCAAATTTAACAAAAATAAAAAAATAAAGACATTCACCCTAGACTTTATGTTTTCTTTCTTTTTTTTTTTTTCTTTATGGCAATGATCCTAATTTTGGAAAATTGTTGCAACTACAATCGATTAAAGTCAAAATTGTAAATAATAATATTTTAGTATTACTTAAAATTAAGAATAGCATTTTTCTTTTTTCTTTTCCTCTCTTCTCGGCTCCCACAAATATAGGCCAAAGATGAAAAGAAAGAAAAAATCAAAACCACAAATACATAATACAAACAAGCCATAATCAAAGGGTTGCATCAAATTATCAATTGAAGCACAATAAATATTCATAAAAAAAAAAAAAGGCGAAAGACCAAGATTCTCAAATTCCGTTAATCAAAACACTTGAACCGGATAATAACTTGTAGAATGAATAAACAATTTTGTATTAAACCGAAAAGAAAGAGCACAAGAAATAGGTGAGAAATTTACATTTTCCTCTGGTATCTCGGTAGCCAAACAGAGGCTTGCAGTACACAACTCAGAGTAATTATAACAAGAATATATAGTAAACTCTACTTGCCTGCTTCAGCTTTTGGCGTGTTTTCCAAAAAGTAATAATTGATAAAATATAATTAATTTTTTCAAATTAATGTATTTAGTAATATTAAATTTTAAATATATTTAATATTTATTCTGCTTCATTTTAAAAATAATTACATATATTAAAATAATTATTTATTATTATAAATTTAAAAAAATAATAATATTTTACTTAATTATTTTTTTAACTATTTTACTTAAAATTTAAAATATTTAATATTCATAGAGATAGATTTAAAATTTAAAATTAATGCTATATTAAATTTATAAAAATAATAATTAAAATAAAATAAAATAAATTTTATTGCACGACATTAAAGTGAAACAAAAAATTATTATTATTATTCCCTTCGCTCTCTTAATTACTTTAAAAAAAATTCTATTTTGAATATTCTCATTATATATAGAAATATGCTTACAATAAATTATTTAGGAGTATTCTTTAAGAAAATTTAAAAATTGTCCTTGCAAGTAATATTAAACAAAACTAGTAGCAGAAAAATGTGAGTTGTATAATTAATATATATCATTTTTTAATCAATAAATTAATATTATGATCATGAAATATTTTATTAAGTTGCGCTCTCTTTTATTAATTAAGATATAACTATGAGTTAGTCATATATCATAATATGACAATTAATTTTAACTATTAAATCCTTGTTATTTGAAAAATGCGGTGATGTCGGTATCAGAGTAATAATTGGGTATAATTTTAAATTGTATCGACCGATATGATTTAAAATTTTTATGTCTAAATTGTATTTTAATTTTAAAATAAGTGTATTTATGTTAAATGACATGTTGTCATTTTTAGACCACATTTATTATTTTTAGTAATAAAAAATAATTTGTTAAAGTCACCAAATTTAGTTGAGGAGATTCTTTCATTCCTCAAAATATTTAGAGGCAAATTTTGATATAAAATAACTACATATTCAAAAGGCAGTACTCCACTTTGCTTCATGTAGGCAAAATTAAATTTTTAAGTGATTGAAAATTTTTATTTTATAAAATTTTAAATTTTAATCAAATTAAGGTCACAATTCCTCATTTCCTCCTCTTTTTTTTTTTACAATTTTAGTACTCTAAATGAGTCTTAGTGTTTTATTTGAATGAGTTATAATGAGGGGTCTTAATTGTGCATTTAATATTAATTAAGGGTAAATGACGACTGGTATTTGTACCGATTTGCACATAATCGATATATGTGTTTTTTTCTTTCTTCAATATTTTATGTACAAGTTTATAAAATATTGCACCCTAATTTAAAATTTTGTGCTATCTTTTTATTAAACTATGTCGAATATTTTTGGATCTCCTTTGTATCAATTGAATACATTCATTTGTCAGTATCAAAGGTCAAGTTTCCTTTTAAGTATTACCCTATTTACAAAAATAATTTAATTATAAATAATGATTCATATTGTTTGAGTGCTAATATGTGCCCTTATTATACAAGTGGAGGCAATTTATCTCATCCATTTTTAAATAAAAATTTCAGTCATAAATACTCCATAGAATATTATGTCCACGAATTATCTCTCTCTTAACATTATAAATTACATGGTTAATCTTATTTAAGGCTTATTAAGCCAAATTGTGATAAGTAAATCTGTTAACCACCTCCTTAATTTGCACATTTTTTCTATTTTCTCTAAAATAAGATAACAGAGGAGGTATTATTATTATTATTATTATTATTATTATTATTATTATCTAGTTAACTAGTAGTTATTACCTCCATTACATTGAAATTATCATTTTTGTAAAAAAAAAAGAATGTCCCACTCAAATGATCATTTCATATAATAAAAAAATAATTATTTTTTTAATTATACACTTATTATTAGTAAGTTAATTAATAAAATAAAAGTATAGTAATTTTAATATTGATGAGTTAATAAAAAGTATTTTAGTCTATTCAAAATAATTTTGTATAATATTTAGAGAATATAATATATTTTTAAATGAATATACATTAGTTGAATGCGATAATTTCACTTAAATAAAGGAAATATTAAAAGGAATATTAAGCAATAAATGTAGATTTGCTGATTTTTTTGTTAGTAATTATTATTAAGATATTCAAATGAATATTAAAGATCTTGTTAATTAATAATTATATTACCTCTTTCCAAGTAAAATTATAACTTTTATAAAAAAAAAATATCCCACAAAAATTATCATTTTATGGGAAAAAAATTAATTAAATTTTTTTGTTTATATTCTTATTATTAATAATATAATTAATGAAATAAAAGTGTAGTAATTTTAATATTAGTAAGTTAATGGTGAGCGTTTTAGTTCATTCAAAATAATTTTATATAATATTTAGAGAATTTAATAATTTTTTAATAGGAGTGCATGAGTTGAAGGCGACTGAAACGGAGATAGCATTATATTTCTAGTATATATTAAAATTAAATGATAATATAATATAGTGAAACTAAAATAAGCGCTTGAGGTGGAAATAGTATTATATTTCTAGTACATATTAAAGTAAATGATAATGTAATACAATGAAATTATAATTAAGTGTCCATCGAGAATAATAAAACATAGTTTGAGATAGTTTGATCATGCAAAATGGAGATCTAGTAATGAGCACGGTTAGCAAAACTAAACAAGTTAAAGAAAATATAGTTAAAAGAAGTAGGAGTAGATCTAAACTCACGCATGCGTGTGTGTGACAAAATAAAACTTGACATAAGATTAGAGAAAAAGAAACTGCTTACAAGTTTCCCATTAGGAATGGTTTGATCACCATTGTGTTTCCTAGGGAAGACTCCATTCTTGAACAGCTTTTTCTTGAGAAAAATATGCCTATCTTATATGTTGAAGTGAGTGATATATGGGGAAATTACAAAACATGCTTTAGTTTGCTTCTACAGATATACTAAACTGTCTGATGTAGCATTACCATATGGCACCCTTCAAAAGAGATCACAGATTTGAACAACCTAATAGTTATCATTTCTATAAATGTAGACTTTTAACAAATTAGTTTCATCATTAATCAACTCTAATATGCAAACATCTCCAGCTTGAAGAGAATTTTCCCTTATAAATGGACGTAATCCAGCAGACAACGTGCATCGACTTCCATAACTGAGCAATTTCACGGGCCACCGTTTGTTTTGCACTTGTAATGTTACATTCTCTGTGCTTCCCTTTGCATGTTCTGCCATGAATTTTAATGGTACAGACTGCACAAAGAGGGAAAAAAAACTTGAATACCAAGTCTTGCATATAATTCTCTGTTGATTAAAGTCGACAATGGTTCTGATAAATATTTGGCAGTTCTGTTTTTTCCCTTTAAAGCTCTCGCTACAAATTTTGTTCAAGAAACTTACCATTTTAGACCTACTCAAATGGCTTGGACGGACAACAACTTTAAAGAAAGGATTTCTTGAGGTAAACTTGTCTGCATCTTCAATAGGCCCTTTGATAAATTGCTTGCTGCTAGCACTTCCTTTTTCATGTTGAAATTCCTTCTTGTTACCTGCATGATATCAAATAAATTCAGAGTAAGTTTTGTTTTCTAAAGCATTTTGGCCAAATTGAAATTTAATTAATAATTGGTTTCAAAACTAATAAACTGACCAAGTCATGCCTTGTTATAGCGGAGAATGGTAACTTTAAACTCATATTTTGCAAGATTAATCAGCTCAAAAATACAAACATCGCCAACACCCAAAATATTGTCAAGTGAGAATTGCTTCCAACCATTACTGATTCTTGATCTTAATCTTCCATCCTTTGTGTATTTATAAAGGCAGTGGACGGGCCAAGTTCTCCCATCCATAAGATTTAGGCTGGCATAAGTGCACTGCTCAGTTAAATATTTCCTGGCAAAAATTAATGGTACGTACTGGACAAGTATTAAAAAGAAAAGATGGAAACAGATAAAGATTCAGAAAGCCAAAACTATAAACTAAAAACATCAAAAAATTATTATCACAGACTACTATTGTCTGAATTTCAGTTCAATCAATGCTTACCACGCCGTTTGCTTTTCCTGAATGAAGACATGAAGGCTGCATTACAGCCATGAAAAATGGATTTTTCTTTTTGAAAGCAGAGATTGCTCTATGAAGCACTACTTTTCTTTCAGCATCTGTCAGTGGCTTTGTCCTTACAATCACTCCCTTTAATTTTTTTTTTCACTAGATCTATCTCCATTGTATCTTTTTGCTGCAGAACTTAAAACCCTTCAGCTGAACACAAAAACAAACACAAGATAACATACATATAGTGGATATTACCTTCAGATTTTCTGGTAGGATTGTCAAGCTTCCTCTTCTTCTGAGTATGAGGCATTGTTGGATTATCTAGTTTCATCTTCCTACAAGGCTCAGGCAATGGTGATGCTGATTCCTCTTTTATTTTCAGGCTCGGCATGAATTCATCAGAGGTTTTAAAAGAGACATAATTTTCAGCTTTCTCAAGATTGTTACGCTCCTCATTGTCATTATCCTTACTTCCATATGGATAATTAATCTCTGAAGGACTCTGATAAAATATGATCACATTGAAATGGCCATTTCTCTGATTATATTCAAATACTAAGAAGGATCCATGGATTATGGAATAAAACTCAACAAATTCTTGCCACCCATCTTTCAACCAAATCTCACCATCGCATTTAAAAAGCTCTACTTGCCAATTTTCACCACTAGGGACCTTAAGGACTGTAGAACCTGGCAAATTTTTTCCAAACTTCCTCACAAATTTCCTAGGAATACCCTGATAAATATAGAAGTACATAAAATCAATCATTCATAAAAATCTGAAAGAAATGGAGATTACAACTAAACCAAGAATTATCCAAATTAGAATGAACAAAAAGGAACTAAACCCATAACAACTTCTACTATAAATTACCAAAGACGATACCCAAAAAAAGAGAGAAGGAAAAACAGATTATCAAGAAGAGAAAGACTTACAAGCTTTATGTCACGAATAGTATCATCAAGAACTACCTTGAAAAAATGGGGTTTTGTTGCTTCAAACAGTAAGTATTGATCTTGATGGCTTTTCTTGGGATAAGAAGAAGAAGCCATTGTTAAATGTTCTTCAGAGTCTAATTAGATTTTCTACAATAAGCTAAATCCCATTTCTTTTTGAATATAACGATTCTTACGTAAATAAAACTAGCATGAAGAAAACATAAATTTGAGATTTGAAAAGACTGAACTGCAACATAAATTTCATCATTAAACCCTAGTAGATAGATAGTCTCCCGTACTTTTTTTTTTTTTGACAATCAAATCTCCAAGTGTTTATGGAGGCAATTTAATGCAATTCAATTCCAGTTTTTTTGGAAGGATAATTATTTATTTAGTTTTTAAGCGCTCAATAATTATTTTATTTATTATTCCTTGTACATTAAAAAAAATCATAGAATAAGTTTGGTTGCCAGAATCTATGTAAAAATAATTTGATATTTCATGTTTAGCACAGCCTGAAATATTACATTTCAGAAAAAAAATTGAAATTCTAATAATACTAAAATTTTTATTAATTACATAAAAGAAAAAAATAATTTATCTATCAAACTCACATTGCAATATTTATTTAAACTCGCATTGCAATATTGCATAATAGTGTTTAGAGTTGAAAAGATACAACAACATAACAAAAATGTTGATAAAAAAAAATTAACATTACATAAATTTTAAATATATTAACATTAAATAATTAAAATAAATAATTAAAATTTAAAATTTATAAACTTATGAAATCAAAATCATTCTCTACACATTTAAACATTAATTATATATATACTGAAAGGATAATATTAAAAAGTGCCTAAGGGCACTCTATAAAAATCGTTAAATATAGAAATTTTATTTATTTTATTATTGAAATGATAAACCATTAATATTCATAAGTTTAATAAATTAGTTTCCTATTAGAATTTAAAGCATTAACTTTTCAAAAATAAGTTTCACCTAAAAATTATTTTTCCTCCACTTTTTTTTTCTTTCATTAATCAATTTCTTTAATATTCCCTCCTTTTTTTTCACTCATATTAATCAATTTCTTAAACTTTCCCATATTTTTCACCCATATCAATTAAGTTTTACCTCCAATTATTTTCTCCCTTTAGCTCTCATACTAATATTTTCTTGAACTCTCTCCTCTTTCCATTCCTATTAATCAATTTCTGTAACTCAAAACTTTTAGTCTTCATCCAATACAAAGAATTCAAGAAGAAAGTCAAGTGAACAAGTACAAAAAAATTGAGAAGAAAAGTTTGTCAATAGTTACACAAATTTCTTATGCATTTTGTTTCATTACTCACATATAAATAAAATCTTTGAAATTTTGTTTTGATTTTCTAATAGTACCCCCCTTAAAGTAAATAAATATCAAAATTTAAATTGATTTAGCTTTGATATTTTCTTATTTGGGCTTTTAAAGGATGAAGGAGTGATTATAATGCTAAAGGGGTGATTATAATGCTTACAAAATTTATTGATTAATAGGATATAAAAAAACTTATTTTATAAAATAGTATAAAATTATAAAAAAAAAATTAAAAACCAGAGTTTGAATTAGTATCTATGCATTTCTTAAAGAATAATTTTGGTCTTAAAATTAGGAATTAGGCTAAATTCATATAGCCTTGAAGAAAAAAAATAGGAATTTGCCTAAAGTCATCAAATATGACCGCGATTCAATGCTATGAAAAGAGATGCTCATGCAAAAAGAAGTCTTTCCTACTATTGTGCCCAAACTTCTCAAGAAAAATCCTCCACCTTGGTCTGAAGCCCAAACAGAAGTTATTCAGATTATCAAAAAGGTTGCCTTTCAATAAGGAATATTGTGTGTATCTTTATCAATGCATTGGAGATTGATAGTGTAAATAATTGTAGCTGAGAATATTCATCTTGAGAGACAAATCATTTTCGAAGAGATGCTGTAGGATGGTTCCAATCACAACATCTTCAAAATGGACATATCTGGTATTCAGCATGAAAAGTCTAGCTGTCACTGGAAGACATTTTCTTCCATAGTAAGAGAGTACAACTCTTACTACTCCCAAATGAAGATGGGAGTATTCTAGCTTTTTCCAATGAGAGATGAATAATGGAGGAATCTCCAGTGTCAGATATTTTTAAAAAGTAATGGAGTATGAGAAATTATTTCATTATGAGGAGTAGAACTAGACATGATTATGGAATTTTCTTCCTTCTTTACTATTCATATATGTTTATAAACAGTGCTATGAAGAACTGACTAGAGGTTCATCAAAATTTATAAGAAAAGTTTTGGTGAAGAGCGAGGTAAGCTGTGTTTTTTCCATGAAATTATTAATTATAATGCTTAATTATTTATTGTCTTATTTTTTATTTTATTTTGATCAACATTTTATAATTTTGACATTTAATAACATAGAAAAGGAAAAGACTACTATAATTAATGCTATTTATTTTACTTCAGAAAAGAATATTAAAAAATGTGGTACTCTCTTCGTTCCGTTACAATTATTATTTTTGCAAAAAAAATATTTTTTTCAAATTGTCATTTTATATAATAAAAAAATTAATTAGTTTTTTTTTCTAACTATATCATTATCATTAATGACTTAATTAATTAAGTGAGAGTATAATATTAATAAATTAATAAAAAAATTTAAAGTCCTTTTAAAATAACTATATATAATATCTAGAGAATTAAAATTTTTTTATTAGGTGTATGTAAGCTGAAGGTAACAATTTCAATGGAGTATTAAAGATTATTTAACAAATGCCTGATAGGGCATTTGTTAATGTGACCGTATTTTATCTCTTATTATTCTAGCTCTAATTTATCTTTACTAAAACGCGACAAAGATTAATTCTAATTATAGCAGTGAATTTTTTATTTAACCATGCTCAATTTTTTCTTCATCGGTGGCCAGAAGGAGGGAGTACTAATGTTGGCCGCTGGTGTGGAACACTCAGCCCCCCATTGAAGGGGGCTAAGTTTTCACAGGCGTGCAGCGAGGGGCTAACTTATATTTTTTTTATAAGTTAACCCCTGGCGAAATGACGTCGTTTTCGCCAGAAGCTAACTTGTTTTTTTAAAATTTGACTACTGATAAAAAGACGTCGTTTCACCGGAGGTCCAATTAAAAAAAAATAAAACTCGCTCCAGCAAAACGGCGCCATTTCGCAGGGGCAAGTTTAAAAAAATTTAATACAGCCTCCTCCCTCTTCTCCCCTCTCCCCTGCCCAGCTTCCCAGCGCCCTCCCCCAGTAGGCAGCAACCAGGCCAACCACCACCGCACCACCTCCATCAGCAACATTTGGCCAGTCCACACCGTTGTTCGCCGACGACCTCTTCCCAGGTAATTTTTTTACTTTTATTATTTATTGTTTTAATTGAAGATTTTTTAATAATATTTTATTTAATAAATATTGGTTTTGTATTTTGTTGATTTGTGTTTATTTATTTATTTATTTAATAATATTATTGTAATTTGAAGTTTTATTTGAAATGTTGATTTATTAATAATAGGATTTTTGTAATTTGATTTTTTTAGAAATATAGAATAGGGTTTAATTTATTAAAAATTAAATATGTAGTTTATTTAATAATTATTGATTTTTTTAAATTTGGTTTTGTTGGATTTTGTTATTGTAATTTGGGATTTTTTTTAGAAATACATATATGGTTTAAATTATTAAAAATTAGATATAGTTTATTTAATAATTATTGATTTTTTTTTAAATTTGGTTTTGTTTGATTTTGTTATTGTAATTTGGGATATTTTTAGAAATATATAATATGGTTTAATTTATTAAAAATTAGATATAGTTTATTTAAAATTGTTGATTTTTTTTAAATTTGGTTTTTTTTTATTTTGTTATTGTAATTTGGGATATTTTTAGAAATGTATACTATGGTTTAATTTATTAAAAATTAGATATAGTTTATTTAAAAATTGTTGATTTTTTTTAAATTTGGTTTTGTTTGATTTTGTTATTGTAATTTGGGATTTTTTTTAGAAATATATAATATAGTTTAGTTTATTAAAAATTAGATATAGTTTATTTAATAATTGTTGATTTTATTTTTGAAATTTAGTTTTGTTTGATTGTATTATTGTAATTTGGGATTTTTTTTAGAAATGTAGAATAGGGTAAAATTTATGCTCAAAAATTATATATAGTTATTTATTAATTTATTGTAGTTGATTAGGTTAAACTAATTTATTTCTTTTTTAAGACACATTCATCATAAATTAAAATAGATATGGATAAATTTTTAATCAATACTAAGAGAGTGCAGCATGAATATGATGAATCCTCGAATATTCCTAAACCAATTTCGACATCAAATAGTCATGCAAGTGGTGAAGAAACTAGTAATAAAAAAGGGTGTTAGAAGTTTAGTTTTGATGATATTAATAGCAATCTCGTATTGCGCAAACCCATTGATGAGTTTGATATTGGGATTAGAGATGATATTAGGAGACAATATGTGACTAAAGACCCTTGCCAATTATATGGCCATAATTTTCCTCAAATAAAATTTTTAAAAATTATGAGAAGTTTTAGAGATCATTGGTTCTCGAAATATGAGTGGTTGAAATATAGTATTTTTAAAGATGTGACATTTTGTTTCTAGTGATATCTTTTTAGCTAGAATAGAGGATCTAAGCGGAGGGATAATGTCTTCACAGAAATCAGGTTTCGCAATTGGAAAAAGGAAATAGAGAAGTTTAATGAACATGTTGGAGGTTCAAATAGTCCACACAATTATGCTAGAATGTAATATATGGGTTTTAAAAATCAAAGACAAAGTGTGTCTTATATATTATCTTCTCATAGCCAGGAGTTTGAGGCTTCTTTCCACACTCATTTGACCACTCTTGTTGATTACATTCATTTCCTTTTAGTAAAAGGGTTGGCTTTTCGAGGGCATGATGATTCAGTGAATTCACTTCATCAGAGTAATTTTCTTTTACTTCTTAGTTGGTACAACGAACGCAATGTTGATGTTGGGAATATAATTAACTCAAATGCTCCTGGAAATAAACAACTCATTTTTCCATTAATCCAAAAACAAATAATGAGTGCTTATGCTATGGAGACAACACTAGCCTTTGTTAATGATATTGAAGATAACTTTTACTCCTTATTAATTGATGAGGCTTGAGACAATTCAGTGAATGAGCAAATGGTTGTGGTATTGAGATATGTTAACAAATTGGGATAAGTGGTGGAGCGATTAATTGGAGTAGTATAAGTGAGTGATACATTTGCTTTGTCTTTGAAAAGTGCACTTAATGATTTCTTAGTGAAACATGGGTTATCAATAAGTAGAGTTAGGGGTCAAGATTATGATGGGGTTTCTAATATGCGAGGTGAATTTAATGGGTTAAAGACCCTCATTTTAAATGAAAATCCCTCAGCAAGATACATTCATTGCTTCACTCATCAGCTCCAATTAGTACTTGTTGCAACATCAACAAACAATAGATTTGTGAGTAATTTTTTTAATTATATTGTAATGATTGTGAATATTGTCAGGGTTTCATGTAAAAGGAGGGATGCTCTCCATAAAAAATAACGTGATGAAGTAGTTCAACGTCTAGAAAGTGGTGATATTCAAACTGAAAGAGGCTTGCATCAAGAAACAAATTTAGCTTAACTTGGTGACACATGTTGGAGTTCTCATTATAAAATAATTGTGCGTCTTCTCTCTATGTAGTCACCTATGAAAGAGGTTCTTGAGAATATTTTTGAGGAAGGTTCTGATCATAGAAATTGAGGGGCAGTTGTGGGCTTGCTTGATAAAATGGGAAGTTATGAATTTATTTGCATTGCTTTTGTAATGAGAAAACTTTTAGGGATGAAAAATGATCTATCTCAAGTCTTACAAAAAAATGATCAAAATATTGTTAATGCAATTCATTTGATTGTAACTGTTAAACAAGAATTGCAAAACTTTAAGGATAATGGATGGAATAAATTATTGAAAGTTATTAATAATTTTTATATAGATCATGATGTCACAGTGCCTAACATGAAAGATATTGCAGGTTATCTACGTTCTAAGCATGCCGGTACCCCTATTACTTATTACCACTACTTTCAGGTAGAAATATTTTGTTAGGTACTATTTTTTTTTATTAATAATATACTCAACTATTTATTATTCTACAACCTAATTTACTTTCATTCAATTATAGTTTATTGATTTCACTGCTTAAGAAATGGCAAATCGTTTTACAGAATTAAGTACGAAATTGCTTTCATGCATTGCTTGTCTTTCTCTTAAAAACTCATTCCCCAACTTTCAACTATCCAAATTACTTCTTCTTGTTGAACTATATCCATATGATTTCTTGATCACCGATCAAATAATGCTTGAAGATCAACTTGAGACCTATATTGTTGATGTAAGAAGAAATATAACTTTCTCTAACCTTGATAATATTGGAGCTCTTGCTCAGAAAATGGTTAAAATAAGTTATGACACTATATTTGCTTTGGTATATTTGCTTATCAAGTTAGCTTTAGTCCTGCCTGTAGCAAATGCTACTGTCGAGAGAGCTTTTTCAGCAATGAACATTATTAAGATGGATTTACGCAATAAGATTGGAGATGTTTTTTGACCGACTGCTTGGTGTGTTATATAGAGAAAGATATTTGTTAAAAAATTAAAAATGAGATTATTATGTAACGTTTTCAAAAAATACAGACTCGTAGGATATAATTATCATCTCTTAGTCATAGTCAATATAATAGCATACATTAATTATTAAACTATTATAATATTAAATATTCAATTTTATTATGAACTCGTCTGTAATTTTTTTCTGTGTAAATTTTGACCCCCTTAGTAAGTTCCTAGTTCCGCCATTGTCTACTATTATTTCTTTTAATTGTTCATGGTAAGAAGATTGATGACTGCATCATTGATATTATAGATGAGAAACTTATGATTATATACAGAGATAGTAAATTCATGCTATTTGACAAGAGTTGTTAGAAAACAAATCTATGGATATTCATAAGATAAATAGTCAAATTACATTTATTAAGTGGAGATAAAGGGACTAAATTATAATTGTATTTTTGGACTGTTATGAAATAATAAGTGCACTAACACTTGTTGTATGAGATGAATGACCATTATGCCAGATAGTGAATGGTGAATGAACATTACAAGTTGTTGGATATGGTATGGCAAAATTCTCAAGAGGTATTTGAAATTTTTAAATAATGTTTACACTAACAAATTTAAAATAAATAATAATAAGTGCAATAATGTAAATAGAGTAAAGATAGAGAAAGTTTAGTTAATCTATAGTGATTTAGAGTAATTTCTTTCTCTTGCATCCAATCTCCCAAGATCACCATTTGGGATTCCACAAAATCAAAATGGGATATCATCCAACAATAACAATAGTTAGTGTAGACCCTTGATATTGACCCTAAGCTAGTCCGATCCTAATTAAAGAAGACCAAGTCAATTTTAGTCCATTCTTAATGGCTTAAACCTATTTTAAAGCCTTTAATTAGATTGGTTCAATTTTATTAGGCCTAAAATAAGCCGGTTCAACTTTGAATGCCATAAAATGGTTCGATTCAAAGTTAGAGGGGTTGGGTTTTGGTTTAAATCAATATGGGACATGTCCATATCGAATTGGTCTTCCAATTCGATATGGAATTGAGCCTATATCCAATTGGTTGGCTACCAATTCGATATGGACCATTCCATATCGAATTGGTCTTCCAATTCAAAATGTTTGGCTACCAATTCGAGATGGACCATTCCATATCGAATTAGGACTCATAATTCTTGTCCATATCGAATTAATTTGATTTTAATTCGATATGGATACGGTTTTATGAATGACCAAATCCAGATTAAGTTCAGTAAATCCAAATTAAGCTCAAAAACTAATTTTGGACCTAGCTTATTTTCTTATAAATAGGATAGGGGGTTAGCAGTCAAAGGGGAGGAACAAAGAGAGAGAGGAAATAACTGGTAAAAACCAAGAGCAAGAATTAAACCAAAACATTAATAGAGACAATTGACATAGAAGCAAAAGTAAGGAGTCAGTAGCGTGATCTTTTTGGTCATCGAGAGACCAAGAATTACTTTGATCCAGACTTATGAATTAAACAATAAGCTTAGTTCAACAGACTTGATTTGACCACATCAACAACGCATGTTTGATAATTTAATTTACTTAGACTTACAGTATTGTTTCCATTCTTTACATTTTAGTTTATTAGAAACACCATCCGATGAAGAATAATACTGATTTTAATTCGGTACAAAACTTTAACATGATTTAATCCAAATTATTTTGATCAAAAACCCTAGTTTATTAGGTTTAACCCTAACCTGTATGTCTTAATCTAGTTTCAATATTTCAAAACCATAATCTTATATTAAAACCCTAAAACCGTAATTCATACCTTGAAACTCAATTTACATATTTAAAACTCTAAGACCGTAATTTGATTACCAAAACCCTAATTTACTTTAGCAAACCCTAGTCTCATAGGTAAACCCTAATCCCATTTGTAAATGCCTAATTTAAGATAAAATCCTAGTTTTGCATATCTATTGTTTAATGTAATATTAAAACTTAGGCTTGACTATTTTATTTGTTTGTGATGGATGATTTATTTTATTTTATAATGAATGATTTGCTTTTAATTATTATGAATATTTGAATGGTTTAATTTATTTAGTTAATTATTTTAATGATTATTTTGGTTTCAATAATGTAAGAGGTATGTTTCCACTTTGTGGGTATCTCATTATTTTGGATTAATGTAATTTAATTTATTTTGAATTTTGGATCAATGTAAGAGGGCCTGTTTCCACTTATGGTGGGTGTCCCATTTTATTTAATTTTAGATATTGGATATTGTAAGCATTGGCGGAACTAGAAATTTACTAAGGGGGTCAAAATTTGCACAGAAAAAATTACAGACGAGTTTACAATAAAATTGAATATTGAATATTATAATAGTTCAATAATTAATTTGTGCTATTAGATTGACTATGACTAAGAGATGATAATTATATCCTATGAGTCTGTATTTTTTGAAAACGTTACATAATAACATCATTTTTATTTTTTAAAAAAATATCTCTCTCCACATAACACACCAAGCAGTCGGTCAAAAAATCATCTCCCATCTTATTGCGTAAATCCATCTTAATAATGTTTATTGCTGAAAAAGCTCTCTCGACAGCAGCATTTGCTGTAGGTAGGACTAAAGCTAACTTGATAAGCCGATATACCAAAGCAAACATAGTGGCATAACTTGTTTAAACCATTTTCTGAACAAGAACTCCAATATTATCAAGGTTAGAGAAAGCTATATTTCTTCTTACATCAACAATGTAGGTCTCAAGTTGATCTTTAGGTATCATCCGATCGGTGATCGAGAAATCATATGGATATAGTTCAGCAAAAAGAAGTAATTTGGATAGTTGAAAGTTAGGGAATGAGTTTTTAAGAGAAAGACAAGCAATGCATGAAAGCAATTTCGTGCTTAATTCTGTAAAGCAATTTTCCATTTCTTAAGCAGTGAAATCAATAAACTATAATTGAATGGAAGCAAATTAGATTATAGCATAATAAATAGTTAAGTATATTATTAATTAAAAAAAATAGTACCTAACAAAATATTTCTACCTGAAAGTGGTGGTAATAAGTAATAGGAGTACCAACATGCTTAGAACGTAGATAACCTGCATTATCTTCCATGTTAGGCACTGTGACATCATGATTTATATAAAAGTCATTAATAACTTCCAATAATTTATTCCATCCATTATCCTTAAAGCTTTGTAATTCTTGTTTAACAGTTACAATGAAATGAATTGCATTAACAATATTTTGATCATTTTTTTTGTAAGACTTGAGATAGATCATTTGCCATCCCTAAAAGTTTTCTCATTAAGAAAGCAATGGAAATAAATTCATAACTTTCCATTTTATCAAGCAAGCCCACAACTGCCCCTCGATTTCTATGATTAGAACCTTCCTAAAAAATGTTCTCAAGAACCTCTTTCATAGGTGACTACATAGAGAGAAGATGCACAATTATTTTATAATGAGAACCCCAACACGTGTCACCAAGTTAAGCTAAATTTGTTTCTTGATGCAAGCCTATTCCAGTTTGAATATCACCGCTTTCTAGATTCTGAACTACTTCATCATGTTGTTTTGACAGAGAGCATTCCTCCTTTTACATGAAATCCCGACAATATTCATAATCATTACAACATAATTAAAAAAATTACTCACAAATCTATTGTTTCTTGATGTTGCAACAAGTACTAATTGGAGCTGATGAGTGAAGCAATGAATGTACCTTGCCAAGGGATCTTTATTTAAAATGAGGGTCTTTAAGCCATTAAATTAATCTCACATATTAGAAACCCCATCATAATCTTGACCTCTAACTGTACTTATTGATAACCCATGTTTCACTAATACATCATTAAGTGCACTTTTTAAAGACAAAGCAGATGTATCACTCACTTGTACTGCTCCAATTAATTGCTATACCACTTATCCCAATTTGTTAACATATCTCAATACCACAACCATTTGCTCATTCACTGAATTGTCTCAAGCCTCATCAATTAATAAGGAGTAAAAGTTATCTTCAATATCATGTCTGGGATTGGCAATGGCCTGAGGCCCAGCTGGCAGGTTGGTGGGGGGGGGGGGGTGTGAACAGCCTGGGATGTTACAGTTATACTGGATTGCGCTCGCTGGCTCTCTTAAGGGAGAGGTCAGGTGTTTGATCTGGGGAGGCGACTCCTTAGGGAGCCAAATAAACAAATCCTGCTGGAGGGCCCGTGAGGGCAATCCAGTACTGTAGCATGCTCAGTGGGCCTGTCTGGGATTGGCAGTGGCCTGAGGCCCAGCTGGCAGGTTGGTGGGGGGGGTGTGAACAGCGTGGGATGTTACATAATCAACTACAATAAATTAATAAATAAACTATATCTAATTTTTGAGCATAAATTTTACCCTATTCTATATTTCTAAAAAAAAAATCCCAAATTACAATAATACAATCAAATAAAACCAAATTTCAAAAATAAAATCAATATTTATTAAATAAACTATATCTAATTTTTAATAAACTAAACCATATTATATATTTCTAAAAAAAATCCCAAATTACAACAACAAAATCAAACAAAACCAAATTTAAAAAAAATAAACAATTTTTAAATAAACAATTTTTAAATAAACTATATCTAATTTTTAATAAATTAAACCATATTATATATTTATAAAAATATCCCAAATTACAATAATAAAATCAAACAAAACCAAATTTTTTAAAAAAATCAACAATTATTAAATAAACTATATATAATTTTTAAAAATTTAAACCATATATATATTTCTAAACAAAATCCCAAATTACAATAACAAAATCCAACAAAACAAAATTTTAAAAAAATCAACAATTATTAAATAGACTACATATTTAATTTTTAATAAATCTATATTTCTAAAAAAATCAAATTACAAAAATCCTATTATTAATAAATCAACATTTCAAATAAAACTTTAAATTACAACAATATTATTAAATAAATAAATAAATAGACACAAATCAACAAAATACAAAACTAATATTTATTAAATAAAATATTATTAAAAAAATCTCCAATTAAAACAACATATAATAAAAGTAAAAAAATTACCTGGGAAGAGGTCGTCGGCGAACAACGGTGTGGACTGGCGACTGTTGCTGATGGAGGTGGTGTGGTGGTGGCTGGCCTGGCTGCTGCCTACTGGGGGAGGGCGCTGGGATGCTGGGCAAGGGAGAGGGGAGAAGAGGGAGGGGGCTACATTAATTTTTTTTAAACTCGCCCCTGCGAAATGACATCGTTTTGCTGGGGCGAGTTTTATTTTTTTTAATTGGACCCCCGGCGAAACAACGTCTTTTTGCCAGTAGTAAAATTTAAAAAAATAAGTTAGTTTCTGGCGAAAATGGCGTCATTTCGCCAGCGGTTAACTTATATATAAAAAAATAAGTTAGCCACTCGTTGCACGCCTGTGAAAACTTGGCCCCCCTTGGAGGGACTAAGTTTTCCACACCTGCGGCTAGCATCGGTACTCCCTCCTTCTGGCCGCCGATGAAGGGGGGTCATATGACCCCACAAGACCCCATGGTGGTTTTGTCACAATTGTAAGGGCATGCTTTCATCTTGCATGGGTGTCCATTTATTGTTTTGATTAAACTTATTTTAATTTTTATACAATGAATATTTAGTTTCAATAATTGCTTATAGTATTGATTATTTTATAGTATTTAAGAATTTAATAATATTTAGACATGAAAAGGAGGCCGGTTCCAATGAACTAGGCACTGTGGGGGTGCTGGGTCATTCTCACATTCCCCACGCGTACTCAACTTTTTAAATCCATTAAGGGGTTGGGGATTCCTTAGGAATCGAGTCATCCACTCCTTTCTTTTTCCTGGCCCATTCGGGTAGCGATTTTATTTTCTTCGGATTTAGGCCCGTGTTCTCTAAGGCCCTGAGTCTAACAGTCCCAAAGTCGCAAGAACCATTCCACATGGGAGTGGGGGGGACAATCCCCGCTCACAGTGGTGACTCCACTGGGGATAAGAGAAGTTGATTCCGTTGGCCTTTATATTATTTTATTCCTTTTTATTATAATATTATCCATTGCATCATATAGATTGCATTGTGTGCGTGAGTTAGGACGTCTGTGTAACTTGTGTTATGTTATGTGAGGGATACCATACTTTCACTTAAGGTATGGAGATCGAGCATGGCATAACCACTCATAGCCTTGTACCTTTTGGTATATACTTGCTATGAGCTAAGCTTTCAACCCAAAGACTAAAGCTCATATAATTGGCCTAATTACTTTCATTAGATTTTTACCTTAAATGCTTGTTGTTTGACTATGATTGATATATCTTGGTTTGAATCATGGCTTATTTGGTTTGTTCTTTTTCTAATACGACCTACCTATGTAAGCTCAAAATAATTTTTTTCTTTTAGCTAAAAGATCAAAAATATATTTTTTAAACTCTTTTTCAAGAAGGTCTTTGGATAAAAAACCTTTTAAAATGGGTCAAAAATTCTTTTCTATCTCATGGCCCAAATACAAAGCCCAAAGTTAATTTTTAAACAAACCTTTTCACAACGGGCTTTGAAACCAAAATTACTTTCTCAAATTACATGGGCTTACAATTATTTAGATCAGTTACGGAATACCAAAAATCAATTGTGGGTTTAATTTATACCAAGAATTATTAATCATGGACTTGTTTGTGGCATGAATCATTAGTTATTTTCTAAATAGGAAATCTATTTATGATAAACCCTTTAATTTAGTTTTAATCCACCACATAGCATAAAAACTATCTTTAGTTGATTCAATGGATTAAAGCTCAATTAATGAGAATTATCATTAACTGACTTCTATGTTAGAAAATACAAATATTGGTTAAAACCGTCTGAGTAAATTTCTCAAAAATAAGATATCACATGGTATTTTATTGACCATATACCTAGGAAAAGAGACTCGCCATTCGTGTGTGGATGATATAAGCTTGGAAGGAACGTCCTAATTATCTTTAATTGTTTATTACTTGTGTGTCCATGCATACATGCATTCATGCATTGCATTACATGACATTAATCCTTTTTGGCTCACAGACCTGAAGTACAGTAATTCAAGAGCATACAACGACACCACATATAACAGTGATTTTGATTCAAGTGCTTCATTGGGAGGATGGATGCAAACAAGCTGAGGGATATAGTCAATAAGGTTGTTAAAGCTAGGATGGTAGAGCTACAAGATCAATTGGCTAAAATTATGAAGACTCAGTTGATTGAAATTCTGGAGATCATTAACAATGCTAATGAGGCATCTCCTATTAACAAAAAGAAGAAGGGAAAGGCAACATTAACAAGGAACATGCCCACTGATAGAGATCAAATAAAAAATGAGTGTTCAATCCTTATTCCATAAGACCGGCCGAACTATATGCTATATAAGCGGGGCAATAAGGGTGGCTACCACCCCAGTTAGCAAAGTCAAAGGGAAATAAGAGTTTTTGAGAAAAATGTAATAACTGAATTAGCAAAGAAGCATAAATTTTCAGACTTGGGGGAACCTTTGTCAAAGATGTTAGAAAATCTAATGAAGATGGATTTGCTACAACCATTGGCACCTCGGTCTCTATACAAGCCTCTACCATCATATTTTGATGCCAAGGTCTCATGTCAATTCCATCATGTGCAAGGGAATAAGGCAGATAAATGTGTTTGATTAAGGCATGAGATCTAAGATTCAATCAACAGTGGAAAGTTTTTTGAGCCTGATAAGTCCAACACTAAGAATAATCCTCTGCCTAAATTTGAGAGGGCACCACTTCTTGCAACCTTCATGATGGAGGGAGGATTGGAGGGGAATTTTATCTTGTCATCTTGTTATGATATGGATGGAGAAGCTGCTAAAGAGGAGAAGCTACTAAGCAAGCTTGGACTAACTATGGATGATGAATCAATGATCCTTGATGACGAAAAAATTCTTGCCCATGATATGTCTAAATAAATGAAGCATATTTCGACTCCAACTCAACAAACTTTTCTTAGCTTATTTTTTATTTTTTTTTATATTATCTGGACTAATTATATTTTTCAAATTAAGATTTTTTGAATAAATTACTTTTATTAATTTTTTTCCATCTTGGTGCTCAACCGATGACGAATCTAGCTTGATGCTCATAAATTAGTGTATCTATGCATCATGATTTGAATAACTTTACTAGGTAAGGAAATTGTTATATAGCATTGAGTTGTGTATGCTTACTTAAAGAGGGATCATGTATAATTATCTTCGTCTAGGTCCTAGTCAATCTTAGAATATGCTTTGATAAACTTTCAAGGCAAAATTAAACTCTGCTTATTTAAGGGAGAGATTATCTAGGTATTATTTGATTAGCCAACAACTATTATCCGCCCTATTAAATATCAATCCCTAGGTGTCCCTTTGAGCTTCATGAGATTTTAGCTTACTTTTCATTGGCTTGCAAACCCAATGACCTATTCTGAGCTGTTATTACACTTTTGACAAGTCTTATGATCACCAAGAAAAAAAAGGGAAAGAAGATCAAAGAAAGGAATACATAGTCAAGACCATAAGGATAGTTGAAGTTCTCAAGACCATAAGGGTAGTTGAAGTTCACCTGATACTTGACCTAATATCTCTAATTTATTAAGATAACATCTGGGCAACAAATAATTTATCCTTGTTGAAGCAAACTCACTCTACTTCACTCATCCATAGTCAGAAGCATATAATGGTGCAGTCAAAATAACTTTCTTAGAGTTAGACTAAAAGAAGGAAAAAATAAGAGAAAAAATATGGAAAAAAGAAAAGAAGAAGAAAAAAAACCCAAAAAGGGGTAGTTAACCCAAAAGGCTTATTTAAAAAGTCAATAGAGTTCTTCTTACCTGAAGCATCAAAAGTCTTCCACTTAGTTTATAAGGACATATTGACTTGAATTAGTCCAATTCAGTCAAAGATTCAAATAAAATCAGAGAATTAGGGAAAAGATCATCTTTCATTTTATCCAACGTAACTTCAGGTTAACAATATTAAAAGTCTTAGACTTGAAATTCCAAAAGAAAAAAGGACAGAAAGAAAGTGGATAAAAAATGATACTGATTGGATCCAGATTTCTGCCAAGAAGATGAAAAGACATTTAAGCTTTGTATTTTCAAGAAGTCAAAAGGAAATGATGCCTAGAAGGTGAAAATGGAACCTCTAACAGTATACAGTTCCAACAAAAAGTTTTTAGTATGAAGGTTTGTCCATAATATTACATCAACTCCAATCTCAAAATGGCCTTCGCTTAAATCATGTCCCTTATAGACCCCGTTTCAAGTCGATTAAAGACCTGTTGATCTCTCTTGGTAAGTGGAGTCTATTATTGGAGATAGTTTGGATAAACATGCATATGAGATAGACAAAATTTAAATTCAATGAGACATTTGGCCAAGTAATGTGTATGTGCCTATCTGAAATGCAACAGTTCTTACTCAAATGGAAATGATTCCAAAGTTTAGTATGGTAACTAGAGTTATGTTGTAATGGATGTGTTAATTTGGAAAAGTCGAGTCCTGAGGTAAATTGACACTGACTTGGAAAATCCAACATTTGATTTTAAAATTAAAATTTAAAAAAAAATTTCTGTCTTCTTGTCACATAAACCTTCAAGTTAAGGGAAGTATGTAGAACCGTCGAACCTCAAATCACACATTAGGCATAATAAATGATTATTTGCAAGGTTATGAAGAAGCTACCAACTGACGTGCTGAATCATAGTTTGAAATGGATATAACTCTGATTATCCTGCTAGGCCCCCCACTACTCATGATTTCATCTTGGAAAATAAAAGACATAGATGTGAAGGATTCTGTCATTCCAATGCAAGATCTAAACGAGAATATGGAAAGAACCAATGAAAGTGCGTTGGTTTACCATCTTGGTCTGTGAGTCAATTGAACAACTGTAAGTATAATCCATGCATATCATGCATACATAAGCATATCACATTGCATTTTGTTATCTTGTGCTACCTATTATTTGTCAAAGTGAAAGGCAAACACCCTGTGAAGTAAAGAATCAAAAGAAGATATTGAATCAGGAGGCATGAAAAGGCTATTCAAAAACTTGTTGCGCTCGAATTAAGTACTACTACAAGCGTCACTCGCAAGTATACGAGATAGCTGTAGCAAAGGTGATCGCCCCAAGGTCATTTCCCCAAGAAGGTGTGGTTCGTAATAGCTTGATTGACAATTTATTTAAATGCAGAAGTTTGTTGTTGGAATTGTAAAAGACAATTTAAACCTAAGATTAATGTACGTAGGGTTTGATGTGTGTAATGGGTGCACAAGATCAATTCAGTTCTCGGGAAAGTGCCTAGGGTTATAGGTCCATTCAATCAAAGCTTAATTCTCAATTATCCATTAACATGGCCTTGTAATTAATTTGTTTCTTAAGATTAATTAGTCAATTACCAATTCATTAGTTCTCACATTCATGAAATAGCAATAACCAATTATTTTATATTTGCAAATTAATAAAACCCTAGAACTTATATTTCTAATTCATTCATAGGGTAGTCGATTCAATATCTAGAGATCAATAGGTAGCTAATCTATTAAGCTAGCATACAATCCAATGCAATCAACCAACAACAAGGTACATCAATGGAAATATCAAATCAAAGACATTCAATCAAATATACTACAAACCCCAGGCATGGGTATTTAGCTCAACATCATCAATTTAGAACAATCATTCAACTCAATATAAAACAAATACAAATTGTTCATTGCAATATCAATCTCTTAATATAACAAAAACAATGTTGAACTGAATTAAAAGAGAGAATAGAAAAACCCCATGTGAAGATGCCAAGAATAGGATTACTAGCCTTCCTCCTAGCTCCACTTTGATGTTTGATGAAGAACTCAAGCCTCTTCAATGGTTGATTCCCTTTGCAATGTGGATGGAGCTTTCTCAAGTCACCAATCCTTCAATTGGTTGTGCCTTTGGAAGATGGAATGGAGCTTTCTCAAGTCACCACTCCCTTCAATGAAGCTTCTTCAACCTTTGAGAGCTTATTGACCCACTTGATCCCAAAGAACCAAATTGAAGCTTGTCAATGGAAGATGGAGAAGATGAAGATGGAGGATGAAGATGAGGGACAAGGAGAGTGTCACTCTCTCCTCATCCCAAGTTGGTGTTTGCCTCCCTTTCTTCTCTCTTTCTTTTTGTTCTCAAAACCCTAGCCGCTCTCTCCAGATCTCCCTTTTCTTTTCGTCGTGCGAAAGAATTTATAGCATTTTGGTGTGACACGGCCAAGTTAAAGGAGACTTGGCCGTGTCTGAGTCTTTGGTCCATGAGAGACACGGCCAAGATGGATGAGACTTGGCCGTGTTGGTGGTCTTTAGAGGGACACGGCCACTGACTTGGCCGTGTCCCTTGCCTGTGTTTGCTTCTGTGAGAATTATTCTTCTTTTCTTCTTTGGTTGAGTGACACGGCCGTGTTGGAGGTGACTTGGCCATGTTGGACCATTTTGGAGGGACACGGCCAGTGACTTGGCCGTGTCCCTTGCATGTGTCACCTACTGTAAGAGTTTCTTCTTCTTTGCCTGGGATTTAAGTGAGACATGGCCAAGCTTGAGCAACTTGGCCGTGTCTGGGCTTCTTTGGAGGGACACGGCCAGTGACTTGGCCGTGTCCCTTGAGTGTGTCAGCTACTGTTCTTCGTTCTTTGCTCTTCTTGCACTGTTTTGATCCTCCAAGGGTCTTTTTGCACCTAAACCTAAAACAAACATTTTAAACTCACTTAAAACAAAAATTAATCAAAACATTAACTAAAAGACACATAAAATCATACTAAAAACTAGTACAAAAATGACCTAAACAATTACCCCACACTTAACTCCTTGCTTGTCCCCAAGCAAGACTAAAATCAGAACACACTAATCAGATTAATTTTACTAAGTTCAAGAGTTATAAAGATGCATCAAGACTTCCTTATCTCTAAATCCATAATCAATATCGAATCAAATAAAATCGACACTCATGCAATTAAGTGATTTTCCATGCAAAACCAATGTTGTCACTCCCTCACCAACTCTTACAAGTGTTTGCTCATGGTGGTATTTACACTCATAACAATCAATGAAAGATTATTACTATAGGCTTGCTTATCAATCAAATCTCCACCACCAAATTTCAATCAAGCATTAATCAAAAGGTTTTTCTTTTGGTTGTAATGGGGCTAAGGTAAAGGCATGACATTTAGGAAATGTAAGCTTAATAATTAAGTTCAAGAGCACTTCAAGAATGAAGTAACCGATCATATGTATAACTAACAATCCCAAAACACCTTCCTCTCATATACCCATTGACATTCAAGAGCTTTTCAAGGGAACTCACTTATTAAATCTTGCAATGATACATTCAAACCCTTTCAACAAGAACAACAATTATTCTTATTATTATATTTTTTATATTTTTTATTTTTTTCTTTTTCTCTTTATTTTTTTTATTTTCTTGTACATAAGTTTTTTGTACAAGTTTTTATTTTGCTTTGCAATCTTAAACCTACTAAATTTAACCTCACACTTAATTCAACACAACACTCGGTCATAAACGCTCTTAAAATGCTCTTGACTTAATGAAAGGATAAGAGTTAAACAACAAGGTTCAAGCTAATGGTGTTGTGCAAAAGAAAGAAAAGGAAAAATAAAATAGGCTCAAAATTGGCTAACTAAAGTTAAAAATAGGGTTGGTCTTTTTATGCCAATGTGATTTCACCTAATTGCCTTAATCATCTTGATGCCTAATTAAAAATTTTATGTAGTCTTAAAATGCATGTCAAAGCAAGTTCTAGCAATTCATCAATCAATGATGTTCACCCACAAAAAGAATAATAAGTTGATGGCTCAATTCTCACAAGATTAATAGCAAAGCAAGGAAAAACCAACAGAATTGACAATAAGCACCAATTCTACTCAATTCTCCAAATCATGCTTCAAAAATTCAAAGGTCATCCATCAGCAATGTTTAAAACAATTGAACTTCTCAACATTCATTTATTCAATGAAAAACATTAAAAACAGTAACTAAAACCTAAACAAAATGCAATTAAAAGTAAAAACATAAAACACCAAATGCACCCCACACTTAAAAATTCACATTGTCCTCAATGTGAGCATGCATACTACAGAGAGAGTTTAGATGATACCTGATTTCCATCGTTCCCATATACGATGTGTGGGGCTCCTTCCACCCATAATGCAATTGGAGCTCATGACTGAGAGGATGAACACCATGCAATTTTGAAAAGCGCCCAATATATTGAAAAGCTTAGGTAGCATTCTTAGGGGAGCAATTGTCCAAAAAGAACATGTGAGGGTTGTCTTAGCTTGATTTTTTAATGCTATAGGGACGTAGTAAGAACCTTTTTCAGTTTGCAACATGGTTTTATATGGTTTTTGCTCGTTCTCACCACCAAGAGTGGGAGAGATGATAATTTGTTGCATACTGTATTCCCCAACCAAAATATCTTTCAAAAATTCCTGGGGTCTTTTTAAGTTCAACCAAGTTTGGTTGAATGTATTCTACATTCTCTTTAGCAATTTGAAATTCTCCCTCAACAATCTCATTATTCACTAGTAAATTGCTCTCATCAATTTCTAATTTGGAAGAATTAGGCTCTACGTCTATGGTCATGGCCACCTCAAGCTTATCTACACTATCTTCACTATAGGGCATGTCATGGAGTTCAGAAAGTTGCATACCTTGTTTCTCTGCATTCAGCTTACTTGGGAATGGGATTGGTGGCATACAAGGATTTGGAGGTTCATGCAATTTTGTCGAAGTCGATGCTTCCAAATTCTCCTCCTCCTTTGATTGAATTAAATCCTTTATGTTTGATTGCATTTCCTCACCATCTTCTTCATTGTTAGTTCCTGCATCAAAGGAATCACAAAAATCATTATATATCACCTGTTTATTCTTAAAATTTGTGATTACCTCTATTTGCTCCAATTGGCTAGGAAATTCCTCCTCTTGGTGTTCTTGGAGTTGATGTGCCAGTTGCCCAAGTTGCATTTCCACCCTCTTTAATGTTTCCTCCAAAGAATCTAACCTCTCATTGCTTCTTTCCTGAATTTCTATGCTAATTTGAATGTAAGCATTCAAATCATCTTCCACTTTGGATGTCTTGTATTGAATCTGATTTTGTGCACTAATTTGAATGAAGGTATTCAAACTATCTTCCAAAGTGGGTTTCTTAAGGAAATCTTGATTTGAATATTGTTCTTGAGAGTAAGAACTTCTCTGGTAAGGTTGAAAAAAATTTGGAGGTGGAATGTGCTGCTGATTTTCCAAAGAAAAATTTGGGTAGTTTCTCAAATTTGGATTACAAGGATTGGAATATGGGTTACTTCTACCCCTTTGCTGGAAATTTTCAGAGGCATATTCTTCCTCTTGCCTCTCTTGATATTGTCCATAACCAAATGAACACATGTTTGCGCTATGTCCTGCAATGCCACATGCTGAACATACTCTTCGAGTAGGCATAGGTGTTTGTCCTCTTGCATTTAGCATCTTAAGTTGGTTCGTTAATTCTGCTAATTGCCATGCCATGTCAGAATTAGGGCTATCATCGTAAACCCCTGAGTACCTTGAAAATTGCATATTTACACAAGGCACTTAGCAACTTAAAGAAAAACAAACAAATAATTAAATTGAAAGAAAAATAAAACAAACAAACAATTCACAGAAAATAAACAAACAATGAAAAGAAAAATCAAACTATTACTACTGCGACAGCCTTCCCCGGCAGCGGCGCCAAAAACTTGTTGAGATTTTGAGAGCAGATTGAGCCGTCAAAGAGATTAGGGTTTTGATAACTTTGTTTTCGTAAACCCCTGAGTACCTTGAAAATTTCATATTTACATAAGACACTTAGCAACTTAAAGAAAAACAAACAAATAATTAAATTGAAAGAAAAATAAAACAAACAAACAATTCACAGAAAATAAACAAACAATGAAAAGAAAAATCAAACTATTACTACTGCGACAACCTTCCCCGGCAGCGGCGCCAAAAACTTGTTGCGCTCGAATTAAGTACTACTACAAGGGTCACTCGCAAGTATACGAGGTAGCTGTAGCAAAGGTGATCGCCCCAAGGTCGTTTCCCCAAGAAGGTGTGGTTCGTAATAGCTTGATTGACAATTTATTTAAATGCAGATGTTTGTTGTTGGAATTGTAAAAGATAATTTAAACCTAAGATTAATGTACGTAGGGTTTGATGTGTGTAATGGGTGCACAAGATCAATTCAGTTCTCGGGAAAGTGCCTAAGGTTATAGGTCCATTCAATCAAAGCTCAATTCTCAATTATCCATTAACATGGCCTTGTAATTAATTTGTTTCTTAAGATTAATTAGTCAATTACCAATTCATTAGTTCTCACATTCATGAAATAGCAATAACCAATTATTTTATATTTGCAAATTAATAAAACCCTAGAACTTATATTTCTAATTCATTCATAGGGTAGTCGATTGCATAATTTCGATACCAAATTTCACCTCTCGGTCCTTCATTCAATATCTAGAGATCAATAGGTAGCTAATCTATTAACCTAGCATACAATCCAATGCAATCAACCAACAACAAGGTACATCAATGGAAATATCAAATCAAAGACATTCAATCAAATATACTACAAACCCTAGGCATGGGTATTTAGCTCAACATCATCAATTTAGAACAATCATTCAACTCAATATAAAACAAATACAAATTGTTCATTGCAATATCAATCTCTTAATATAACAAAAACAATGTTGAACTGAATTAAAAGAGAGAATAGAAAAACCCCTTGTGAAGATGCCAAGAATAGGATTACTAGCCTTCCTCCTAGCTCCACTTTGATGTTTGATGAAGAACTCAAGCCACTTCAATGGTTGATTCCCTTTGCAATGTGGATGGAGCTTTCTCAAGTCACCAATCCTTCAATTGGTTGTGCCTTTGGAAGATGGAATGGAGCTTTCTCAAGTCACCATTCCCTTCAATGAAGCTTCTTCAACCTTTGAGAGCTTATTGACCCACTTGATCCCAAAGAACCAAATTGAAGCTTGTCAATGGAAGATGGAGAAGATGAAGATGGAGGATGAAGATGAGGGACAAGGAGAGTGTCACTCTCTCCTCATCCCAAGTTGGTGTTTGCCTCCCTTTCTTCTCTTTTCTTTTTGTTCTCAAAACCCTAGCCACTCTCTCCAGATCTCCCTTTTCTTTTCGTCATGCGAAAGAATTTATAGCATTTTGGTGTGACACGGCCAAGTTAAAGGAGACTTGGCCGTGTCTGAGTCTTTGGTCCATGAGAGACACGGCCAAGATGGATGAGACTTGGCCGTGTTGGTGGTCTTTAGAGGGACACGGCCACTGACTTGGTCGTGTCCCTTGCCTGTGTTTGCTTCTGTGAGAATTGTTCTCCTTTTCTTTCTTTGGTTGAGTGACACGGCCGTGTTGGAGGTGACTTGGCCGTGTTGGAGGTGACTTGGCCGTGTTGGACCATTTTGGAGGGACACGGCCAGTGACTTGGCCGTGTCCCTTGCATGTGTCACCTACTGTGAGAGTTTCTTCTTCTTTGCTTGGGATTTAAGTGAGACACGGCCAAGCTTGAGCAACTTGGCCGTGTCTGGGCTTCTTTGGAGGGACACGGCCAGTGACTTGGCCGTGTCCCTTTAGTGTGTCAGCTATTGTTCTTCGTTCTTTGCTCTTCTTGCACTGTTTTGATCCTCCAAGGGTCTTTTTGCACCTAAACCTAAAATAAACATTTTAAACTCACTTAAAACAAAAATTAATCAAAAAATTAACTAAAAGACACATAAAATCATACTAAAAACTAGTACAAAAATGACCTAAACAACTATTACAAAAGAAAGAAGAGATGCATGCTTGTGTAAAGAACTAGACAACACAAACATCAATATGAGCCTACATGAAAAAAATCATTGGTTTGAGCCCACACAAGGAGCAAAACTTTCTCTTTTCAATTTTTGAGTTTATGCGTGCACAAAATATTTTCAGACTCACTTTCAATATTTTTTCACGCAGGAGGCAAATAGAAGATATAAGGACTAGCTAAAAAATAACTGAATTATTTGCAAAAGATCATTTAAGAATAGAACAAGAATAAAATTAGAACTCTCAAAAGAATGAAGATGCAAAAGACAAAAGATCAGTCCAACTAGAAGAGTTGAAGCTAATATGGGACAAATCTCCAAAGGATGAAGATCCATTTTAAAGGATGAAGACTCGATGTCCAACGATGAAAATCCATTTGTAAGGGTGAAGACCTGATGTCCAAAGGATGAAGATCTATTTAAAGGGTGAAGACCTGATATCCAAGGATGAAGATCCATTTTGAAGGGTGAAGACTCGATCTCCAAAGGATGAAGATCTATTTTGAAGGGTGAATACCCAATGTCCAAGGATGAAGATCCATGTTGAAGGGTGAAGACCCGATGTCCAAAGAATAAAGATCCATTTTGAAGGGTGAAGACCCGATGTCTAAGGATTAAGATTCATTTTGAAGGGTGAAGATCCGATGTTCGAGGATAAAGATCCATTTTGAAGGGTGAAGACCCAATGTCCAAGGATAAAGATCCGAGGACCAAGGATGAAGATCTATTTTGAGGGTGAAGACCCACAATCCATTGAAGAATGGAACAATCGGCTAAAAAAAAGCCATGATAGAAGATCAATAAGCTAGAAGAGCTAAAATTAATTGTCTAGAAGAAAGTCAGAACTCTCACCTGACAGAATGTCACCCAAGTCAAATCTAGTCTCGGGTCCAAGTACCCAGTCTCGGGTCCAAGTACCCAAATCAAATCATATCTCGGGTCTAAAATCCAAATCTAATATCGGGTCCAGAACCCAAACCAATCATGTCTCGGGTCTAGAACCCAACCAAACTAACTCGGGTCCAAAATCCAAATCGCTTTCTAGTCCAGAACTCAATCCAACCTTCGGTCCAGAACCCATTCTTATCCAAAATCAGCTCAAAGTCATGTTGCTTTTTACTCTATTCTACTAAAGTCTCAGATCGTTCATGTATAGGGCAAACTGTAGACCCTTGATTTTGGCCCTAAGCTTGTCCGATCCTAATTAAAGAAGGCCAAGTCAAGTTTAGTCCATTCTTAATGGCTTAAACATGTTTTAAAGCCTTTAATTAGATTGGTTCAATTTTATTAGGCCTAAAATATGCCGGTTCTAATTCGGATGCCCTAAAATGGTTTGATTCAAAATTAGAGGGGTTGAATTTTGGTTTAAAATGATATAGGACATGTCCATATCAAATTGGGAGTGTCCAATTCGATATGGACATGGTCCATATCGAATTGATCTTCCAATTCGATATGGAATTGAGTCGATATGGAATTGGTATGCTACCAATTCGATTGGACCTAATTCCATATCAAATTGGTCTTCCAATTCGAATTAGTTGGCTACCAATTTGATATGATCCATATCAAATTAGGACTCATAATTCTTGTCCATATCTAATTAATTTGTCTTTAATTCAATATGGATATGGTTTTATGAATGAGCAAATCCAAATTAAGTTTGGTAAATCCAAATTAAGCTAAAAAACTGATTTTGGACCTAGCTTATTTTCTTATAAATAGGACGGGGGCTAGCAGCCAAAGGGGAGGAACAGAGAGAGAGAGAGAGAGAGAGAGAGAGAGAGAGAGAGAGAGAGAGAGGAAGCAACTGGTAAAAAATGAGAGCAAGAATTAAACCAAAACAATATAGAGATAATTGACACAGAAGCAAAAGTAAGGAGTCAATAGAATGATCTTTTTAGCCATTGAGAGAGCAAGAATTACTTTGATCCAGACTTATGAATCAAATAATAAGCTTGGCTCAACAGACTTGATTTGACCATGTCAACAATGCATGTTTGATAATTTAATTTACTCAGACTTACAGTATTGCTTCCATTCTTTAACATTAAGCAGTAATTGTTTAGAATTATTATTTTAGTTGATTAGAAACTCCATCCAATGAAGAACAATGCTGATTTTAATTCTGTACAAAACTTTAACATGATTTGATCCGAATTATTTTGACCAAAAATCCTAATTTATTAGGTTTAACCCTAAATTGTATGACTTAATCTAGTTTCAATATTTTAAAATCATAATCTTATATTAAAACCCTAAAACCCTAATTCATACCTTGAAATCATAATTTACATACTCAAAACTCTAAGACCCTAATTTGATTACCAAAACCCTAATTTACTTTAGAAAACCCTAGTCTCATAGGTAAACCCTAATCCCATATGTAAATGCCTAATTTAAGATAAAACCCTAGTTTTTCATATCTATTGTTTAATGTAATATTAAAACTTAGGCTTGACTATTTTATTTGTTTGTGATGGATGATTTTTTTATATTTTATAATGGATGATTTTCTTTTAATTATTGTGAATGTTTGAATGGTTTAATTCATTTGGTTAATTATTTTAATGATTATTTTGATTTCAATAATGTAAGAGGTATGTTTCCACTTTGTGGGTACCTCATTATTTTGGATTAATATAATTTAATTTATTTTGAATTTTGGATCAATGTAAGAGGGCATATTTCTACTTATGGTGGGTGTCCCATTTTATTTAGTTTTAGAAATTGGATATTATAAGAGCATATTTCCATCTTGCATGGGTACCCATTTATTGTTTTGATTGAACTTGTTTTGATTTTAATACAATGAATATTTAGTTTCAATAATTGCATGTAGTATGGATGATTTTATAATATTTAAAAATTTAATAATAATTACACCTAAAAAGGAGGTCGATTCCAATGAACTGAGTTTTATGGGTGTACTGGGTCATTCTCACCTTCCCCACGCGTACCCAACTAAGAGGTTGGGGATTCCTTAGGAATCGTGTCATCCACCCCTTTCTTTTCCTGGCCCATCTGGGTGGCGACTCTATTTTATTCAGATTTAGGCCCGTGTTCTCTAAGGCCCTGAGCCTAACAGTGCCGAAGCAGTAAGAATCATTTCATATGAGAGTGGGGGCAAAAATCCCCGTTCACAGATAGACTCTGAGAATTTTGCCCTTTTTGACCAGTTAGACTTTGAGATTTCACCTTTAGTTAGATTTTGAGGTTTTTGCTTTCAAGACCTTTACAAAGTTAAGCTCTCAAAGATGGTGGAGATGAATCTCATTAGCTTTACAAGATTATACTCAAAGGAAAATATAAAAAAAAATGTTAATAAAAGCGCAAATAAAAATTATAAACTCTTTGAAGATTTCTTAGATCCTCAAGTCTACCAAAAGTATAAGAATCTCCCATTTTATAAACTTGAGTCATTGTCCTTGAAGATTTACTTTTCTGGCTCAAAAACAAAATGTCACAACTAGTTTGATTCTTTGTTTATTTTATCTAACACACAAGTAATGTGCATTCCTTTACAAAGAACAAATGTTTCAACTTTAGTTATTCTTAATTCTTCTATAGATCTAAAATTTTAATAGGTGTTCCATATGTAGAATGGGCATGTAAGTCTCTATTGCCTAAAATTTATTTCTCCTTAATTACCCATTTGAATGGGAGTTTAAGTCCATATTGCCTAAATTTAGTTTTTAAGATAGAAGTTCGAATCCTTGGCCGAGTGTCTCGTTCTTGTCTATTCAAATCTTCAATTCTTGATTTTGAGTGGAACGATTTTTTTCTTCTAGGAACATGTGTTCCTTGAGCTTTTGTGTAAGAGGTGTTAAGAGCTAATTTCTTATGGTGTGAAGAATATTGAATCTGCAAAATTCAAAATTTTAAATTGAAATGTGCCTGCCACATTAAGAACATATGTTGGCGTTAAATATTCAAATCTTCTCAAACTAGAAAATAAATTCCATGTTAGGAATGGGCATCTAAATAGCTTTTATTTGGATTTATAAGAGTGGCTGAGTCTAGAACAATCACTTGAAGGAGAAATAGACATAAAGCTTACTTTTGCCTAAAAGGTAATTGACCATGCGTTCCATGCATAAAACATTCTTGTAAAAAGTTGGTAATATAAACTAGAATCAACCACCAAGTCAGACATATATTAGGGATTAGGATAGCATAAATATAAGAAATAAGTTTTAGGAAGAAGAGGTAAAGGGAGAGAAAAGAGAAGAAGAAAAGGAGAAGAGAGGAAAAGATAGGGAATATTTAGATATTCATTCACTAATAATTACTGCCTTTTTACAAGTCACTACATATAGGAATATTAGTTAGCTACAGTATAAATTATAATCCTACTGGTAGCACGATTCCCTGCCTAGGTTATTACACCCTATTTGTCTCTTTTCACTACTTTCATCACCACCATCCATCACTCTCATACCTTTAATCATTATTTTCTTCCTTTTATATGTTATAATGTCATTCGCTTAAGGCCATTCTTGTACCCAAGAATGCCAAAATTCAGGGAATGGGGCTGCTATGAATGTGGCATCTTTCCAAGTAAAGTCTGCAGCAGAAAGATTCAACCATTTAACAAGGATTTGCTGAACATGTTGACCCCCATTATAAATTACTATGGAGTTGAGTACTTTCTCAGGGGCTACCATAAACTGATCATGGTGTAATGTGGGAAGTTCATTGATAGGAACTTGCAGGTCACCAATTTTTTTTTTCTTAAGGAGAGAGACATGAAATACTTGGTAAATCTTTGACTTGGTAGGCAGTAGTAGCTTATAAGCAACCTTACCTATTCTTTCGATTATCTGGAATGGACCATAATACCTAGCAGTAAGCTTGAGTTATTTTATGATAGCAACTGTTGTTTGTTTGTAGAGTTAGACCTTCTAGTAAACCAAGTCCCCTACTTCAAATTCCCATTTTGTTTTGTTTTAGTTAGTATAGTATTTCATCCTACCCTGTGCTTGCTACAAGTTTTCTTTAAGCTGTTGGTTGATGGCCTCTCTTTCTTATAAAAATTCTTCTACAGCTGTTACATTGCTTAGAATGAAGTGAATGGTGGTGAGGTGGGTTTGTAGTAGTGTGGTGACATGTTTATGGTAGTGTGGTGAGAGATTGTATCACCACTCAGCTAAGCTAAGCCAATTTATCCACTTAGCTGTGTGATGTTGGGACATGCACTTGATGTATGCCTGTAGTGTCTTGTTAAGTCTCTCTATAAGTGATAGGCATATGATAAGTGGAATGGTACCCCCATTAGTTTGAAGTTTCTTACCCAAATCCACTGGTGAAGATTATATTCCGATTTGAAATGATGTTCTGTGGAAGCCCATGGAGTTTGGAGATGTGGTCTAAAAATTTTCTTACTATAGTTACAACATTAAATGGGTAAGATAAGGGAACAAAATGGGCATATTTTGTGAAACTATCTATCACCACTATAATTGTGTCACTACCTTTGGACCTTGGAAGTTTCTCTATAAAGTCCATACTAATAGTAGTCCAAGCTGAAGCTAGAATCGGAAGTGGTTATAGAAGGCCTGGATAGCAGCAATTTTTAGATTTTCTCTTACTGTAAGTATCACAACTCTTAATCCATTTAATGACTGATTTGTGCATGGCTAGTTAGTAGAAATACTGATGGAGCTTGCTGTAAGTGGCCTGGATTCTAGAATGGCCTCCCATAGGCGAGTTATGCATCTAAAGCAATAACTTTTCCCTTAATCCAATGTGGCTATCAATGTATACCATACCCTTATAAATGAAAATTCCACTCTTGAATGAGAAATGAGGTTTTCCCTTAGGTTGTGTAGTGACTTATTGAATTAACTCCTGAGCTAGAGCATCCTCTTTATAAGAATTTTCTACCTCAACCATCTAAGAAGGAATTACAATGGAATCCAAGAGTTTATTATCATCTACAACTTGAAATCTGTGAGATAGTGCATCTAAAAATGGTTGAGGTTGTTGCACCCCATTTGTTTCTTTTTACTACTTTCATCTCCACTATCCATTGCTCTCATACCCTTGATCATTGTTTTTTTCCTTTTGTATGTTATAAGGTTCTACCTAATTTTACATGATTTGGCTTTCACTGGAACATGTATTCCATTATCAAAATGAGTATTCAATAACTCTTGCCTTGAAATACACTAACAAAAACTAAAAAAAAAAATACTTTGTAAATCTTTACATTGGTAAAGCACATTATATAAACAAATAGATTTTGTTATCATTAAAATATTTCACATGCAAAGGTAACATAAATATTGCAACAAGCATTACCTTATAACGTCTATACTACCAAAAAACATGAAGTGATGGACAAACTCATCATGCTGCTTCCTCTACTTTAGCTGGATAGACTCATTTTATTGTCAAAATTTGATGGTTTTAGTGGCTCAATGAAAGTCAAATTATGATTTGGCAAGTTGACTACGTGAGAACGAAAGTAGCAGAAATCAAAAACCAAAAAAAGGAAATATATAGAGAAAAAAATTTTGTTTTTATCTTAACCATGTGAGAAGCTATTTTGTGTGAGACATTGAGAGGAAGTAATGGAGAAGAGAAATTCATATAGAAAAAAGTGTTTCTTTTAAATTGAATATGCTTCTTCCTTTTATGTTTCTATAAACTTTTTTATTCTTTCCTTTCTAAGCCTTTAATTAAATTATAAATCGAAGAAGAGTCTTCAATCAACTTGTATATATTCCTCGTTTGGAGATACATTCCCCTATTTCACTTCCAAAACACCTACTTGCACCTTTTCTAAGTGCATATGATAATATGTTGGCTTGGAGCAATTAAGGATCAAACTGTAAAAAGAGGTTCTAATGTTATCATTTATATTTGTCAAGGGAATTTGGGTGAGAACTGGATATTGATAGAGTAGAAGCTTTATACTTAGGGGGGCCAATAGTAGATCTTAGAGAGTTTCTCATATTATGGTACAACAGGTAAAATGTATATTATCTCATTGATTTGCTATTTACGGTGTTTTGCACATCAATTAGATAATTGTATTGTAGGATCTAACTTGTATGACATGGAATAAAATTTTAAAAAGTTCATTATTTGGAACCCATCGCACTATGAGATATAAAACAATTTTTTTTTACAATTCACCAAAAATTAAAAATTTATGTTATTAACATAAAAAGCTATACACTTGTCTTTAAACTTCTTACTTTGTGCAAACCCCTAATTTTTCACCTAAAAGAAAGCCAACAAGATAGAAAATCATCGGAATCGCTCGAATCTAACGTTAAATAGGCCCAAAAATAGAGAAAATAAATGCATGACTAGTGGGTTCACCATGGCGAGCCTCGTTAGGCAGCCAACACTCCCCTCACTGGCCTTCCACATTCTTACCATGTGGGCGCCACATCCCTAGGTTGAATCCCACATTAGAAATTTGATTTTGGAGTTCCAAATAGTTCATGTAAATAACAAGCCTCTCCTAAGGCTCGAGACATACCAAAAAGCAAGCAATACATATTTGCTACTTTTTTCTCTCTTTCTTCCTATTTTATCACTCAAAAAGAAAATGTTCTTCCTCATTGGTTTTGAACCACCTAGGCCTTGCCTCTTTGGTTATATTAGGTGCTAAAATTTGTTTGTTGGTTCATTAATTTGCTAGCTTTTTTGAAACCTCAGATTGAGCTCTTCCAAAAGTTTGATACTTCTACACCTCTACATATTGCATAACAAATTCTCTCTTCTCTCTCTCTCTCTCTCTTGTCATAAACACAAGATTTAACCAATTGAAAATTCCCTTCCTTACACTACCTATCATGTTAAATACAAGCAGTGATCTTCCCAAAGTTTTACTTTTACCCTTTTAGTTCTAAAACTTTTTATAAAATATTAGCAAAGAAAGAAAGAATAACTAAAACTGAGAGAGACTGAGTATATAAGGAATAGAAATCCCATTTTCTCTTGATGATATATATATGTTACTTCATCTTTAAGCTAAATCAAACAAACCCATATCAAGAAATTAATTGAAAAGAAAAAGGGAAGAATTCATAAATTTGTACATGCTTCTTCAATTTGTATTTTGTTTCTTGGTATTTTATTTTTTGAACTATAAGTTTTTCAATTATCATTTTTCATTAATGTTGTGCGTATTTATCACATTAAAATGCCAGTATGGCTAGTCCATCGACCTCCTAGCCTCCTTCTACATTGAACTCTCTAATGTATTAACCTCTTCTGCCATTACTAGACCCAATTCCAGATACCACAATGGGATCCACTGCACTCATTAATGAAAGGGGTCACATGCGTGCAGTAGTTGATGAAGGAGTGTATGTTTCTTTATTTGTTATCCTTTTTATAATATATTAAATTCATTTTTTGTAATGATGAGTTATTTATTTATTGTATAATGTTATCGTGTAGTTTGGAGCCATCTGATTTTGTTGCATGCAGAATCACAAAAATTTTTATAGAGCAGATATTGGGAGGAATTTAAGGTATATTCAACTATTCTTTTTTTTTTTTTTTATTTCTCTTCAAAATTTAATATTATAAAATTTACTTATTGTTATTGTGATAATGCAGAAGCACTTTTTTGGGAAGATGGGGAGGAAAACATGGTGTATGTTGCTTGGAAGAAGAAAGTTGCCAAACGATATGTAGATATGATTAACGCCTTGAAGCGGAAGCAAGTCCGGCAAGTCTATATCACTGAAGAGATTTAGGAGCCCTGACTCTAGCATTAGAGCAAGCTAGAGATCATTTCAGAATCATTACAAAGATTAAAGAATAGAAATTAGGGCAAACTTGATAGGCCAGGATTATCTACCCATATTGGGGGCTCAATATTATACCGTGAGCATCGCCGTTGCTTTATAAGAATTAAAAAAATTTAGAAATACTTTTATATCACTGAAGAGATTTAGGAGCACTGGCTCTAGCATTAGAGTAAGCTAGAGATCATTTCAAAATCATTACAAAGATCAAAGAACAGAAATTAGGGCAAACCTTATAGGCCAAGATTATGTGCCCACTGGGGGCTCAATCTTATACTATAAGCATCGTCGATGCTTCATAAGTATTAAAAAATTTTAGAAATACTTTTATTCATATTTAATAATTTTTAAAATTTTTTATATAAAATTAAACAATAATTTAAATTCATGTATTTTATTTAGGCTTTAAAGAATGGATCAAACCCTACCCACAAGAGCTTGTTCTACATACCTAACGCATAACCATGATGGTATGGCATTTGTCGATCATAGATTAAAAAATATTAATGTCAATTATTAAATGTTTTATTATTTATATGCATGCATATTTAAAATAATTTAACATATAATTTTTAAATTTATTAATTATATATTTTTATTTTTCCTAACATGATCAACTTGAGAGTATAGATGAGTTGCATTAATTTCTAAATGATGTTGGTGGATATTCCAGAGTTAAAATATATGGATTGGGATCGCAGGAATTTTTCTACTATGACTCTGGCATGACATCCACTAGGATTTCATGTAATACCCTTACATTCTATATACGTATAATACACTCACACTCAGTATGTATACAATATGCATATACAATATAAGAATCTCGCAATCCAATTTAATAAAATTTTATCACACTTATTCCTCATTCCTCAAAATATTTATACATATATGTATTAAGGTATATCAAAAGGTATAAAGTCTCACATTACTCAATTATACAGAACATTCTTTATAAGTTACAATATATATATATTGAAAACATAACTTAATATCAAAATGTATTTTAATATAAAATATATACATGCTGGCAAAGTGGCTCTGATCTTGATGTAGCAAAATGCTTCAAGCTCAACTAACAAAAGCCTAGACCTGATTTGGTCAAGTAGAACTCTCCGGCTCTACCGGATCACCCCTGTCACTGGCACGATGAGTTATAATCGTGTTAAGCCAAAAGCCTAGTGGTATAAATTTTAATAACAATAAAACTCAAAAAAACAATGCCAATGTAAGATGTTCATATGCTATGTCATCATATGACATTCAATATCACTTTTAGATATATGTTTTCATCACTCGATAATTCACAAACACATACAGAAGCATGGGCTCAAACAACTAATATATCATTCAAATCTTAGAGTTACTGTTTTGGTCCATAATGACACCATGTGTCTAGCCCCAAAGGCAAAGTTTTAATATAACAGCTCAACCAGGCCTGGGCTTACAACCCAGTCTTTTCACTCAGCCCAACTTCAAGGGTTTGCTACAGTCCGCTTCCCCTCACGGGTCTACGGTAGGATTTGTTTCTGAGGCTTATGACCCAGTCTTTTCAACTAAGACATTTTCACAGTGACGTCGAATGTCTAGCCCCAAAGGTAAATATAGGCATGCCGCCAAACACAGAACTCTGAAAATTGAATAACATACTAGAAAAACAATTAATTCATATTTTTCATTCTTAATTCCTTTCTCATTTCTCATTTTCTCACTCATATCAATGTTATTTCTTTTCAACATTTCATCCTCATCATGGGATATTTCATAACAAAATCACATCACCCAAATACTTTGGGTTATTTTCACATAATTCACAATTTAGTCAATCTAGCTATTAACAATGGCTTTTCATAATGCATACATAAAAATTTGTATGTCACAATGCAATGTTCGTGTATCAAGTAGCTTAACACATTTTTCATCCAAAATGTGTTAGGCCAAATGTAATGCAATCACATTTCATTTATCAAGAATTTGTACAAATCTTAGGAAACACTCTAAAACAAGCTTCAAACTCCCTCCAACCTTGTCTTTCAAGTTGTCCTTCAATACTAAGGTTGAGCCAACTACTCTCTCTCAATGCTTAAGATAAATGTGATCATAAACAACCATTTAATATCACATTCTAAGGTATTCTCAACATTAAACCATTCACATAGGAATTACAAATGAAAGACAAAGAAAAGAGTTATTTACAAGTAACACGTCCAGAAACACGGGCGTGTTAATGACCATGTCATTAACCCACTCTTATAGAAACTTTGACACGTCCAATAACATGAGCGTGTCACTGCCTGTGTTATTAATTCTGCCTCATAAAAATTTTGGCACGCCCAACAACACGGGCGTGTTAATGGCCATGTCAATTATTTTATCTTACAGTAGCTACGACATGCTTAGAGACATGGTTGTGTTAATGGTCGTGTCATCAACGTTGAAACACATCACTGTTGACATTTCCAATGACATGGCCGTGTCAGGTAAAATTTTTGTATTTCGCACACTCAACCATTTCAACACAACCACCTCCAAACTCAACTTAAATTCAATCATTTCTTCAATCCAACCTTAAAAATCTTTATTAACTACTTAAAACTAACTTCATACATCCCCAAAATAAGCTATTACAACATGTTAATACACAAATCCCAATTTTACCAAATCATATTCTTTCATAGTATTCCAAAGAGATTGTAAAATTGATAATGAACTTACTAATTGATGAAGAATCCTCAAAAACTTGACTTGAATCCTTGAAATTTCTTCAATTCTTAGTGTAAATAAGAAGAGCTCACTCTCTTCTCACCTCTCTCTCTCTCTCTCTATTTCACGGCAAAGGAACAAGAAGAAGAAGAAGAAAGAAGAAACTTCTCTTCCTTTAGTCATCCTTATATATATATATATTATAATAAGCCACTATTCACTTCTTTATACCTTATATATATGTAATGTATATCTTAGGTGTATGTCATGTCCTGTATATGTCTTGTATACATCATATTTGCTTTAAATATATATTTCAAATATACCTTCTACTTTATTACTCAAAATCCTTTCATTTTCTATTTAAATCATTTATTTAATTTTAATTTAATTTATTTAAAATTTTCAAAAATTAGGGGTGTTACAATTCTCCTCCCTTAAGAAAATTTCATTTGCAAAATTATCCATCACAATAGATAATTAACCCCTGCACTAATCTCAATTCCTTATAACATTCGTCTCACATAAACTATTTCAAAATCACCATTGTTACTTTTTAATTCAAATATTTCTTTATTTCCCCTTTATGAGTTTCCTTAATCACCTTTTAAAATTTCAATTTCATATTTCAATCATATTAACATAACATTAATGATCCATTCTAAATTAAGCAATTATCTCATTTATAAACAATTATATCAAACAAAAATAATTAACTATTATCCACACTTGAAAATTTCTATTTCATAATATTACAAAAATAATCTATAAATTTCTAGTCTACTTTTATTTGCTCACAATTGTAAATTTTTCTCTTTAATCCTAATGATTTTATTATCTTAAATTTATGAATTACCAAACTACATTCTCAAAATTTAGATACTAACTATCAAAATTATCTCAAAATTGTATCTTTGTTTAATTATTTCCATTATACTATCACAAATAAATTCTTGTAATACTTCAAAATAATAATAACTTCAATTCTACTAATCAATAATTCTTATACATACACTTTCCACTATAACTTATTTTCTTTAAACATAGCATCTGATTTTTTTTTTTTTACATTCTTAAATATCTCTTCAATCTTTCAAATATCTTTCGTTAACACTCATAGTAACACAAGATACTAAAATTTGATTTTCATTAGATTTTTTTATTAATAATAATTTCTTCTTCTTTAATCATTTATCATCAACATGATTTAACTCATTCAACACTTTTTGCATTAGCTCAATAGACTATTTTAAAATTTTAAATATTTTCATATTTCTCATATCATTGCCCCATGTTTATCATCCTTTTTCACTATCCTCATGTCATAACACATAAATACATTTCATTTCATATCGCCGTTTTATATTCACCTTACTTATTCTTGAGTCACATTCACAATGTGACACTTCATACATTTTATTCATTATATTATATCTTCCCATAATTATGTAGAATTCCCATATTTCCATTATATTATAGAATTCATCATTTTATTACTATAAACACATTATCTTAAAATAATATCACTTTAAAGAATATTGTTTATTATCTAAAGTGCGCCAAATATATCATTTTCTCACCACTTTATCCATATTATACTTTATACTACATAACATTGACATACCTCTTGTAAATCATATGCCAACATCAATTTCTATCATATTTGATTTTTCTTTTGATTCTTTTGAATCAAAAACTAACTATTCACATTTCCATCATTTTAGGGTTAAATTTCCAAAGAACACTACCAAATGCTTTACATTATATAATTCAAATTAAATCCTGTCCACAATTTATACACATTATATTTGTTTTCAATTAGTTCGACTAATTTTATTTATTCATTAATCTTTATCTTTCAAATCACTTCCATATTTTCACTGTAATAATGAAATCTAAATAGATTTTCACTCTTACTTGTTTAATTCTTTTCTTAACATTTTAAGAATTCACAACTATTCTTTCATTTTAAGAGTATATGTACGTATATATATATAATGTATTCACTATGTTTAACACACACACACACACACACACACACACACACACACATATATATTTCTAAATTGATTCAAAGTACATCATTTCACTAGAAGGGTTAAACTACCTTCAAATCCCATTACATTCTTTCCTTTTTACTTTATCAATCCCTTTCTTTCTATTGTAATCAACTAGTATTAGTTAACTCTTTAACACTTCTATATATAATCTATAATTTGTATTCAATCACCCAATAATGTTACTATCAAGTATTCCATAAGTACACAATATATAAATCTCACATTCTTACTTTCAATACTCAATCAATTCGTATATACACCTCTTTGTTTTCTTTATCTTACTCTTCAAACTATTTAAAATCATCAATGATTCATCAATATATCATTCTTCTTATCTTACTTCATAAATTATCTTATTTTTTCATGAATATTGCGAAATCCACTAATAATTTTTAATCATCTTTTATCTTTTCTTTAACCTTATACTTATTTCAAATATCCAATTACATTTATCCATACTTTCCTCAAGTTTTCTCCACATCTAAGTTTCATCATTTAATGGATCAATTTCATTTCAATCTGATAAACAATCTTTCATCAATTATAATTGTTTCCAAGATGTATTGAATATTTCATTTAGTTGTCCTTCCATTTATTTGTTTCATAAAATTTAGTGTGTTTTTCCCAATTTCACAATTCTGCCCGATTTTTAATTTCATTGCAATATTATTTTTTAACTTTTCATTCATCATTAAATATTCACTAGAGATTACAAACTCTTAACCATGCCTTCTGAACACATATATGGGCTTATATTTAAAATTTTAAATTTTTCTAAGTTGATTTACTATATTTATAAATTATATTTTTCAAATCCACATATTATGTTTTCTTCAGCAACTACTCCGGCAACACTTATTTATCCATTTATTTCAGGTCTAAACCTTAACAAAAATTTATGAAATTTTTTAACCATATGTTTTAGAAATATAGATGATATTGTATATAAATTTTTAGATTTTTTTCGAGTTTATTTGGTGTAGTTTTTAAATATGTTTCTCAACTTCTACTGATTTTGAATTGCTGAAATAACTCCGACAATTTGTTTTCTTTATTTTTCTTAAATAGTAAATCATCTTTTAAAAATTATGAAATTTCATATATTACATGCTAACACATAGATAAATATTCAATTAAAATTTCAAGCCCATTTACTATCTCCAGATTAGTCTAAAAGTTCAGATAAAATCTATTTACGAAACATGAACAAAATTTTCAGCAACCTTCATACTCATCATATTTTTACTAATTCCATCCACTTAAATCAAATAAATAATATTTAACATACTAAAAACTCAATTTAAGTTCACTGTAAACTTCCATAGCTGAATAAACTAAGTACTATTTAATTCCCTTACATATAATTCTCACCAAATTACATATTAGTCTTTCTTATTTTCAATACTTATTCAACAATACTTTTCTTTCTCTTTTCCTCCAATCTCTTACTATATAATACTATTGTCATGATCACTTTTAACTTTAGGCATAACTCATTTAATCCAACATTTTCTCATATATATAATAGTCATTTAATTTTGTATACATATCCTTCCACAATCTTATAATTTAATTATTTTTCTTTATTCCCAAATTTGATTTCCAATAACTTATACCTTAAACATTGTTCATATATTACAATAATAATTTACTTCAAAGAAACTAACTCAATCATCTTCTACACAATTCACTTCATAAATAATTCCTTCATGATTAATTATGTTTAGCCCAAACACTACTTCTTTTAAACAATCAAATCAACTAATAAACTTTTTCAACATCTTCTTTACATATTCTCTGTAACACTCTCGTACCCCATATACGTACACCGCATATACACACACTATATGCGACATACGTATACTGGATACAGGAATGTCACAGTTCATTTTAAACAAATCAATCTTTAAAACTTTATCATCAAATCATTGTAAATCATTCTAAGTAAACTTAAATTATTTAATTGTATTTTATAGAAAATAATAGATAAAACATATTTATATAATATTAGTACCCAAAAGTTAATCCAAAATATTTGTTTAATAAGCAGCGAAAAATGCAGCGGAATATAAATAGGTTTACATCAAAATCAATAAGTACAAAAAATATGAAATTTATACATGCTGGCAGTCGTCTCTGATCTTGATGTCCACAACTCAACACTGCTCTCACAAACTCAAGCCTAGACTCGACTCGGTCTAGACGAGCTCTCCGGCACAACCGAATCTACCCCGTCACCTGTGCGATGAACCACAATCGCGCTAAGCAGAAAGCTTAGTGATACAAACTTTGATTCAATATTGATCAATGTGATGCTCATGCACAATATATATGAATATATTAACTCATTGCATTTTATCTCAACATATTAATAGTTTGCATCATATTTCATAATTCACATTAAAGCAAAGACCCAAAAAGGATCTAATATGTTATTCAAAGTTTAGAGTTACTGCTTTGGTCCATAATGACACATTGTGTCTAACCCTGTAGACAATATATATCCATGGATAAGGTAACAGCCCCAGTCTCTTGGACCTCAACCCGGCTAGACCCTTGAGCCCCAGTATCTTGGTCCTCAACCCGGCTAGACTGTTACAGTTTTTGAGGCTTACGACCCGGTCTTTTCACCCCAAAAACATCACATTTATCAGCTGGGCTCGGCTTACGACCCAGTCTTTCACCTGCCCAGCAATTCATAGGCATGCCACCAAACCCAGAACTCTGAAAATTGAATAACATACTAGGCACACAATTTATTCAATTATCTTATTATCAAATACTTTCATAATTCATTTCTCATTTCATTTCTCATAATCAAATTAGGCACATTGCCTTATTATATCATCATTTTCTCCTCTTTTCTCATTCTTCTCTTTTATATCAATATCAATTTGTTACATTATGATTTCACATATCATATCACATTATTCCACATTTCTTTTCATATCCAACACATTACTCAATTGCATTGATATATCAACTTAATTCACATTATGCATATCATAACATATAACTCATTCATCAACAATGTATCAATTAACTTAACACATTTCTCAACTAAATGTGTCAAGTCCCAATGTCATGTAAATGTATGCAATTATTCAAAGTTTGTACTTACCTCTTAAAGCAACAACACCACTCTATCAACTTCCTCTTCCAAGATATCCCTCAAACCTTGGCTAAGGTAACTCAATTCTCTTTAAAACATAATCCAAAGGTGATTACACATAAGAATACAAGAATAAGAACTATCTAGGGCAAACTATACACTTGACAAGCTCAACAACACGGGCGTGTCCCTGACCGTGTACTAAACCCACAACACAGAAGCTTTGACACGCTCAGTGACATGGGCGTGTCACTGCACTTGTCAATTCTCCTCCAAAACAGAAGCTATGACACACTCAGTGACATGGACATGTCACTGGACATGTTAATTCTCCTCCAACACAGAAGCTATGACACGCTCAGCAACATGGGCGTGTCACTGAACGTGTCTATCTACTAACAACACATAAGTTGTGACACGCTCAATGACATGGGTGTGTCATTGGACGTATCACCAACTCAGAAAATAGAACCAACGACACGCTAAAGATATGGCCATGCTACTGGGCGTGTCAGGCCAAAAACCCTGAAATCGACACCAAAACGCCACATCCAATAAAAATCTTTCTATAAGCATATCAACAACACACAAACTCAATCAAAACCATCAACAACCCATATAATACTTGAGTAAACCTCAAAACAACTCAATCACAAACATCAAAACACAATCACAACCATATATCACAACTCAAACTTACACCATCCACCCACTTGACTCTTTCACCAAACTTAACCCTTTTCTCTTCAATCCAACCCCAAAATCAACGTTAATAAAATAAAACAACCTCAAACATACCAAATCAACCATAAACATATTTACAACCAATCCAACAAACCCAAAAACTCAAACTCAAAAGAACACAAAGAAACAAGTTGGAAACTTACCAAAAGTGAAGAAAATCCTTAAAAATCCAACTTGATCTCTTGAAGTCCTTCAATCTCTTGAGTTTGGAAGCAACAAAATCCCTTCTCCTTTGGTTGATAATGGTGGCCGGCCAAGAGAAGAAAGAAGAAGAAGAAAATGCAAAGAAAAAGAAAGTCAACCTCTTAAACCAAACACTTTCCTCAAATTACTCTCCACCAAGCAATTTAACAATATAATAATAACCCAATTACATCATCTTCTACTATCTTTAATATAATTAATTCAAATATCTCATTTGACCAACTCAACTTGTTGACTTGTATATAATGTATATATATCTCCATATACATAACATATACACATCTTCCTATTATCTTTTCACTTAATCATAAATACACTTTAAATCATTTAATCCAATTCAACGATTAACATATCCAAAAACTTAGGGTATTATATGGGATATTACATTCTCAATCTAGACATTACTTTACCTTCATTTGGAGCATCACTCCCTACTTATAAATATTGTCACATCAGAGACCAGTTCAAGTGCCAATGCATATCCATGAATTAAAAATCAAATCACTATTTTAAATTTCTCATTCTCAAAATCTACCTAGGTCGAGAATCTCAAACCTAGGCTCTAATACCAAAATAAATATAACACCCTTACACCTTATATATGCATAATACACTCACACTCAGCATGTGTGTAATACACATATACGGTATAAGAATGTCACAATCAAATTTAATAAAATTTTATCATACTTATTCCCCATTCCCCAAAATATTTATACATATATGTATTAAGGTATATCAAAAAGTATAAGTCTCACATTACTCAATTATACAGAACATTCTTTATAAGTTACAATATATATACTAAAAACATAACTTAATATCAAAATGTATTTTAATATAAAATATATATACTGGCAAAGTGACTCTGATCTTGATGTAGCAAAACACTTCAAGCTCAACTAACAAAAGCCTAGACCTGATCTGGTCTAATAGAACTCTCCGGCTCTACCGTATCACCCTTGTCACCTGTGCGATGAGTTACAATCGCGCTAAGCCAAAAGCCTAATTGTATAAACTTTGATAACAACAAAACTCAAAAAGCAATGCTAATACAAGATGTTCATATGCTATGTCATCATATGACATTCAAGATCAGTTTTAGATATATGCTTTCATCACTTGATAATTCACACGAACACATATACAAGCATGAGCTCAAACAACTAATACATCATTCAAATCTCAGAGTTACTATTTTGGTCTATAATGACACCACGTGTCTAGTTCCAAAGGCAAAATTTTAATGTAACAGCCCAGTCAGGCCTGGGCTTACGACCCAGTCTTTTCACCCAGCCCAGCTTCAAGGGTTTGCTATAGTCCGCTTCCCTTCACGGATCCACGACAGGATTTATTTATGAGGCTTATGATCCAGTCTTTTTACCTCAGACATTTTCACAGTGATGCCAAGCGTCTAGCCCCAAAGGCAAATATAAGCATGCCGCCAAACACAGAACTCTAAAAATTGAATAACATACTAGGCGCACAATTAATTCACATTTTCCATTCTCAATTCCTTCCTCATTTTCCCATTTTCTCATTCATATCAATGTTATTTCTTTTCAACATTTCATCTTCATCATAGGATATTTCATAATAAAGCCACATCACCCAAACACTTTGGGTCATTTTCACATAATTCACAATTTATTCAATCTAGCCATTAACAATGGCTTTTCATAATGCATACATAACAATTTGTATGTCACAATACAATGTTCATATATCAAGTACCTTAACACATTTTCTATCCAAAATGTGTTAGGCCAAATATAATGCAATCTTATTTTATTTATCAAGAGTTTGTACATACCTTAGGAAATACTCAAAAACAAGTTTCAAAACTCCCTCTAACCTTATCTTTCAAGTTGTCCTTCAATACTAAGGTTGATCCAACTACTCTCTCTCAATGCCTAAGCCAAATGTGATCATAAATAACCATTTAATATCACATTCTAAGGCATTCTCAACATTAAACCATTCACATAGGAATTACAAATGAAAGACAAAGAAAAGAGTTATTTACAAGTAATATGTCCAGAAACATGGGCGTGTTAATGACCTTGTCATTAACCCACTCTTACAGAAACTTTGACATGTTCAATGACATGAGCGTATCACTACCCATGTCATTAATTATGCCTCACAAAAACTTTGACACGCCCAACAACACTGGCGTGTTAATGGTCGTGTCAATTATTTTTCCTTACAGTAGCTACGACACGCTCAGAGACATGGTTGTATTAATGGTCATGTCATCAATGTTGAAACACAGCATCGTCGACACGCTCAACGACATGGCCGTATCAGGCAAAATTTATGCATTCTGCACACTCAACTATTTCAACACACCCACCTCCAAACTCAACTTAAATTCAATCATTTCTTCAATCCAACCTTAAAAATTATTATTAACTACTTAAAACTAACTTCATACATCCCCAAATAAGCTATTACAACATGTTAATACACAAATTTCAATTTTCCTAAATCATATTCTTTCATAGTATTCCAAAGAGATTGCAAAATTGATAATGAACTTATCAATTAATGAAGAATTCTCAAAAACTTCACTTGAATCCTTAAAATTTCTTCAATTCTTGGTGTAAATAAGAAGAGCTCACTCTCTTCTCACCTCTCTCTCTCTCTATTTCACGACAAAAGAACAAGAAGAAGAAAGAAGAAACTTCTCTTCTTTTAGTCATCTTTATCTATCTATCTATCTATCTATCTATCTATCTATCTATCTATCTATCTATCTATCTATCTATATATATATATATATTAGAATAAGCCACTATTCACTTCTTTATACCATATATATATGTAATGTATATCTTAGGTGTATGTCATATCCTGTATATGTCTTGTATACATCATATTTGCTTTAAATATATATTTCAAATATACCTTCTACTTTATTACTCAAAATCCTTTCATTTTTCATTTAAATTATTTATTTAATTTATCCAATTTAATTTTAATTTAATTTATTTAAATTTTTCAAAAATTAGGGGTGTTACATTTCATCTTCTAGAAAGCATGCACAACAAATTGGTGCAACTAGAATAAGTTACGGTCTCAATTTGATCAACAAATAAAGCAGATGTTGCAGCATATGTAGGAAGAGATGAGGCGACATATGCAGGAGATACAAGATCATTTCAATACAAGGACAACTACAACTTGTGGATGACTCATCTTTAATTCTCCCCACACCTCCCAATCAATGATTGTTATTTTTAGTACTAGTTAGAATTTTTTGCTACATTTATATTTTGATTACGCTATATTTTCAGTACAGTTATATATATTTTAGGTATAGTTATATTAATTTTAGTTACATTAAAACTTTAAATTGTAAATATTATTTTTGAAATATTATAAAATATTACATTTAAATAAATTTTATTTTTATATAATATATACTAAAATATAAAATGTATATATTATAATAGTAATTAATATATTTTTTAAAAAAATTGTATTCTAAAAATTTGCTATGTAAACAGTATCGTCATTAAAATATAACGACGGATATCTTAATATCATCGCTAGTTAACATTGGAAAGATGTCCCAAAAGTTATCTTCAAATTCTTAATTTTTCTCTCTGTTTTATGATGGTTTATCGATCAAAACTTCTAGCAACGGATATTTGTTGCAAATATCACCATCAAGTTACTAATTTTTTTCTTCTTTAGCGTAGGTTGGAAAAAATTAACAATTCTTTTCTCGTCCTTAAAGTAGTGATAGCAGTAAAACTTTATTGCTATAGTCTTAGTGACTATATAAATAACTACAACAAACCTTTTGTGGTAAAGCCATGGCTAAGTTGTTTTAGTGATAGAATTTCAGTTTTTAGTTATAGTTTTTTATCGTAAATTTGCAATTTTCTTATAGTATCTTGATTAATGGGTTTTTGAGTTCTCTCTCTCTCTCTCTCTCTCTTTTTTTTTTCCTTACCAAATCTTCAACTATATCCAATTCATAAACACAAGTAACAGAAGCATTGAATCAAATTTTCTTGTGGCAGATAATTTTCTTGAATTTTTGGATAATTTTTGTTGCACCATTTGCTTTTTGTTGATTGTGGCTTCGATATGTTTTTCATTCTCTTTAATTTGTATCAACAATAATAACAACAATAACAATAATAAAATCTTAATCCCAAGCTTATTGGGGTCGGCTATATGGATTTTTCTTTTCCATTTGATTCGATTAAGGGCTATCTCTTTTGATAAATTTAAAACAGCAAGATCTTTTTGTATCACTTTTGTCCAAGTTAATTTAGGTCTACCCCTGTCTCTCCTAGGTATTTCTACTTTAACTAGTTCAGTTTTCCTAACTGGTGCATCCCTAGAACTACTTTTCACATGGCCAAACTATCTCAATTTATGCTTTCTTATCTTATCCTCGATAAGCGCTACCCCTACTTTTTCTCTAATGCTCTCATTCCTGATTCTATCTATTCTAGTTTTTCCACACATCCATCCCATCATTCTCATCTCTACAATATGCATCTTACTCACGTGTTGTCCTTTCACATCCCAACACTCACTGCCATACATCATTGCATGCCGTATGGCAGTACGATAGAATTTTTTTTTCAATTTGACTAGTATCTTTCAGTCATATAACACTTTTATGGCACTCCTCCATTTTATCCAACCAGCTTTAATCATGTGACTTACATCTTTTTCACAACCACCATCCGCTTGAATAATAGAACCAAGGTATTTAAAATGAGTACTATGAGGTACTGCTACTCCGTCTAAAATAACTTCGCCTCCTTCTCTATTTGCATTATTAAATCTACAATACATATATTCAGTCTTAGTTCTACTAAGCTTAAGACTCTTTGATTCCAAAGTACTTCTCCATAACTTTAACTTTTAACTTATACCTGCTTGAGTCTTATCTATCAACATAATATCATCTGCAAACATCATACATCAAGGAATATCATCTTGTATATGCATTGTTTGCTCTTCCATAACCAGGGTAAATAGATAAGGACTTAAAGCTGAACCTTGATATAACCCAATAAAAATAGAAAAATCCTTAGTATCCCCTCCAACAGTGCGGACACTAGTGATAGCTCCATCATACATATCCTTCAAGACTTGGATATATCTTATAAAAATCTCTCTATGCTCTAAGATCCACCATAAAACTTCTATAGGAACTCTATCATATACCTTCTCCAAGTCAATGAAAACCATATGTAAATCATGGTTCATCTCTTTATACTTTTTCATCACATCTCTATATACTTTTTCATCACATCTTTAATAAGAAATATAGCTTTCATAGTAGATCGATCAGGCATAAAACCAAACTGGTTTTGGGAGATACAAGTATCTAAACATAAACGATGTTTCACAACTCTCTCCCATAATTTCATGGTGTGGCTCATAAGCTTAAAACCTCTGTAATTTGAGCAGTTTTGAATATCTTCCTTTATTCTTAAAAATAGGTATTAGATTGCTTTGTCTCCATTCGTTATGTATTTTTTTGTACTTAGGATTTTATTAAACAAAGTCGTCAACCACGTAACTCCTGTATCTCCCAAACTTTTTCATACCTCAATGGGTATTCCATCCGGTCCACATGCTTTATCAATTTTCATTCTCTTCAAAACTTTATTTACTTCGGAGAACCTAATTCATCTAGTATACTTCACATTTTTCTCGACTATATTATCCAAACCCTCAATGATTTCATTACGATTACCATTAATAAGCTCCTCAAAATAACTTCTCTATCTTTCCTTAATATCTTAATTTTGGACCAAGACTCTATTCTTTTCATCCTTAATGCACTTAACTTGGTTCAAATCTCGACATTTTCTTTCCTTTATCTTAGCCAATTTATAAATAGCCTTTTTCTCCTTCCTTTGTTCCAAATTTTTCATACAAACTCTCCAAAGATTATGCTCTTGCTTGCCTAATTGCCTTTTTAACATCCTTTTTTGCTTGTTTGTAATGCTTAAAAGCCTCATTGTTACTACACTTTGGCAAACTCTTATACCATTCCCTTTTACTTTTTACTACTTTTTGTACTTTCTCACTCCACCACCAAGACTCCTTCGAGGGATGTCCACATCCTTTAAACTCTCCAAGTATCTTTTTAACTACTCCTTTAATTATTATAGATATGCCCACCCGCAAATAATTTGCTGACATATTCATATCCACCTCCCAACCTCCGGCTTTAACCAACTCATCCTTAAACATTAACTGTTTTATACCTTTTAAAGTACACCACCTAATCTTAGGAACTCCGCTTCTCCTAGGCCTACTAGTCCAACTCTTAATCTTGACATCCAACACCACTAACCTATGTTGAGCAGTCAATGTCTCACCAGGAATAACTTTGCAATCCTTACATCTAGTTCGATTAGTTTTTCTTGTGAGTATGAAGTCAATCTGATTTCTATTTTGTTCACTTTTAAAGATTACTAGATGTGATTCCCTCTTTATAAAATATGTGTTTGCTAGAATCAAACCGTAAGCTATAGTAAAATCAAGTATATTCTTGCCTTCTTCATTTCTAGTTCTAAAACCAAAGCCTCCATGTATATCCTCAAAATATACTCTATCTTTTTCTACAGGTCCATTTAAGTCTCCTCCTATAAAGATATTCTCATCATTCGGGATCTCTTGTATAAGCTCATCCATATCCTCCTAGAATTTTTGCTTGCTCTTCCCATCTAATTCAACTTGAGGAGCATAAGCACTAAATATATTAATAGTGTAACATCCTACAATTTTTGAAAATTTCTAATTTTTGGAAAATTGGATAAAATAAATTATAAATTAAAAGGATAAATTAAATTAATGGTTTTAAATGAAAAATGAAGGGATTTTAAATGAAAAAGTGGAATATATATGTGATATATATGCAAAATATGCATAACATATATAAAAGTCAACACTTTTTAAAAGAAAAGGGTATTTTGGGAATTAAATCTTATAAATTCAAAATTAATAAAATAATTCAAAAACAAATTATTTTTGAATGGAAGAGGAAAATTAGGACTTTTAATTTATTTAAAAAATAATTAAATAATTAAATATTAAATTATTTTAATATATATATATATGTGTGTGTATGGTTTAAAAAAAAGATGAAAGGAAAAGAAATATTAAAAGTCTTCTTCTTCTTCTTCTTCTCTTTCCTTTGGCCGAAAATTCCATGGGAGCTAGACCAAAAATTTTACTTCTTCCATACTCCATAAATTGAAGGATTTAACAAGTTTCAAGTGGATTTTTGGTGATCTCCACTAAAATTAGTAAGTTTCCATCTCTTTTCTTTGAATTCCATGGAAGATGCTATTATGTGAAAATTTGAATTTTGATGTAGTATGTTATAATTGTTGGAATTGGTGTGTATGATGTTATTTTAGGTAGTTAACAATGATTCTAAGGTTAGATTGAAGAGATGATGGAGTTTGGTTAAAGAATGGTGAAGAGAGAGAATTTAGGGTTATGGATTTTTGGGGTTTTGAAAACATGAACTTTAATTTTGCAAATTGTTTCCAAATGAGTTGTTTTGATTTATAAACAAGTATTTTAAAGTCAAATATTGGATTTGGTGGTGTTGGGTTGGAGTTTGAGAATGGAAGTGGAGATTTAGGGTTTTGAAAAAGTGATTTTCCAAAGTGATTGAATATGTGACAAAGAGAAAGAGATTAATAATGAGAAAAAAATGAATAAATTGAATGACTAGTATGTTATTCAATTTTTAGAGTTCTGGGTTTGGCGGCATGCCTATGATTGCCTACGGGCTAAACGCTGGAATGGTGAAAAGACTGGATTGTAATCCAGGCCAGCTGATAAATATAATATTTTCGGGGTGAAAAGACTAGGTCGTAAGCCTCAAAAACTGTAGCAGTCTAGTCGAGTTGAGGACCAAGATACTGGGGCCTAAGGGTCTAACCGGGTTGAGGTCCAAGAGACTGGGGCTGTTACATTATCCATGGATATATTGCCTACGGGGCTAGACACATGGTGCCATTATGGACCAAAGCAGTAACTCTGAAATCTGAATAGCATATTAAATCCTTTTTGGGCCCATGCTTGTTATTGTTTTAATGTGAATTATGAATTATGATACAATTGAGCAATATAATATTATGAGTTGTGCTTATGAAATATTTGAAAAATATAAGAAAGTGGATTGATGTGACATCTTTATGCATTGTGCATTTGGTATTGCATTGAGTTATATTGTTATTATCGAAGTTTGTACCACTAGGCTTCGGCTTAGCGCGATTATTTCCATCGCGCAGGTGACAGGGTAAACCCAACTGAACCAAAGAGTTCTTCTAGACCAGGTCAGGTCTAGACTTGTAGTTGAGCTTGTTGAGTTGCTATCGAGATCAGAACACTCCCAGCAGCATGTATATATTTTTATGTTATTGTATATTTTGAGTTTTATGCATAATATATTATGTTTTGGATTTTACGTATTGTATATTATAAAGAATGTTTGGGTCAATGTATTTGAAATGGGAGAGTAAGTGTGTTTTAAATTATATATATCTATATATATATAAATGTTTGAGAAACTTGGTGAAATTGAGAAGTATGGTTGAGATGGTGATTGAAAATTATTTGGGAGTGTTTTCTTTTTGCAGGTTGAGTAATTGCTAAATTTTCGGATATCCAAATAGTTTTTAAATTTTATACATGTATTGGCACTGGCAGTTTCTGATCTCTGATATAGTATTTTCTGCTTTGTTTGCAGATATAGGTAGTTATGGCATCTCGGCCGCATTAGGCTGCTGAGGGTAGTGCAGAGAGTGTGGCTCCTGATGAGGGTAGAGATGGAGCTAGAGTTGTATCTGCTGGTGAGGTGTCTGTTTCTATGCCTGTGAGACCAGCAGCTGATGAGATTTCACCTGGCTGGGTTTGGCATATGGTAGAGTTGTTGAGGCAGGCTCCAGTTCTGCAGCCGCCACAGCCACAATAGCAGCCGCAGTTGCCGATGAGGCAGTATGATAAACTGAGAAAGTATGGAGCTGAAGACTTTGTTGGTACTACAGACCCTGCTGTAGCAAAGCAGTGATTAGACCGGGTTTAGAGGATATTTATTCAGTTACAGGCTAGTCCAGAAGAGAAGTTTGATTATGCCAGATCTCTTCTGCAGAGAGATGCATATGATTGGTGGAAGACGGTTCCACATGCTCTGGATGATCCACCACTCCTGACCTATGATGATTTCTTGTGGGAATTTGAGCAGAAGTATACTCCGAGAGAGTATAAAGATGCAAAGAAGATGGAGTTTTTGAGTCTGAGACAGAATACCAGGACAGTGACCTAGTATGAGATTGAGTTTATCCGGTTAAATCACTATGCTGGTGGGATCATTTCTGACGAGTTTGACAGGTGCAGGAGGTTTGAGGAGGGACTGAGACCCTCTATCATGTGCATCATCGCAGGCTCTCGGTATCAAGATTTTTTCCAGTTAGTTGCAGCTGCCAGCAGTGTTAAGAGGGAACAGAGTCTTGCAGCAGCTGCCAGGGTTGAGGAGACCAAAGTTAGGAGACCCCAGAGTGAGGTGGGGTCTTCATCAGTGAAGAGAGGCCGAGGGGGAAATTTTCAGAGGTTTAGTAGGAGTCAGGGGCAGTTTGCCAGGTCAGTACAGCAGCAGAGATAGAGACAGAGATTTGCAGTTTTAGTGGCTAGTGCTCCGACTCCAGTGGCTCAGAGACCTACTCCACCTACTTGCGTTCATTGTGGTAGAGCACACGGAGGTGTCTGCTGGTGGAGAGGTGCTTCGGGAGTGTGTTTCAGATGTGGGTCATCAGATCATTTTATCAAAGACTGTCCCTAGCCATCAGAGGGTAGGCAGGCAAATACTACAGCTTCTCAACCCAGTGTCAGAGGGGGTCGTGGTGGTAGAGGTTTTAGTAGAGATGGTCGACCTGGGTTTAGTCAGAGAGGAGGCTCTACATCAGGAGGCAGTAGGCCAGATGAGGCTGGGCCATCTCAGCGGGTTTATGTGATGCAGAGGCAGCCGGATGCTTCAGCCGTCATTGCGGGTATATTTTCTTTATTTGGTATTTCAGTCCTTCTCTATTATATCCTGGATCTATGCATTCATACATAAGTGAATCTATCTTCCCTATAACTGAATTGCATTTCTGAGTCCCTAAGATTTGATATCTTGGTGATATATCCTTTAGGGCATAGTGTTGTGGTGAGCAACGTGCACCAAGATTGTAATGGTCAAGATTTTAAACATGAACGTTTTAACTATATTGAAAAATTGATAGTGTATAGTGACAAAAGTATTGTGGATAAATGATATAAGTAGAGAATAGTAAATTGCATATCTCAAAAATTTACTGAAGAGATTATTTTTACTATTTTACGAGATTAAAACTCGATTTAGAATCAACGGTTAAGAATGAGGGTGCACCATAGTTATTATGAGCATTCCCTCACTTGATTAAAAATATTATATATATATATGTGTGTGTATATGTGTATGTGTGTGGAAATTTCTGATTTTCTCTCCATCTTCCATGCCATCTTCTACCATCATCACCATCTTCTCTCTATTTCTTCTTCCTTTCATCAAATTAATCAAGGATTAAGAGAAAATCACATATAGATATAGATTTTTAGAAGAATAAGCTAGAAAAGGCAAGATTATCAAGAAGTAATCAAAGGGAAAGAGAGAAAAAGAAAGAGAAAGAGGAATTTTGAAGATGTATGTGCTTTTGATTAATAATTTGCAAATATATGAAGTTTTATGAGTTTTAATGATTTAATTGAATGATTGAGTTATGTATAATGATATATTTCTTGAAAGTATTGATTAAAAGGATTGATGAGTGAAAATAACTTTTATATGATGGTTTTGATTCTTAACTCAACCTTTATGAGAATTGAGTGGTTTGATAATGTTTTTATCCATATGAAATGGTTAAAAGTTTCATTAAGTGAAGTTTTAGTAACATATTTGATATGAATTCTTTTTATGTCAAAACTTTGAGTTTGATACATTATTATCTTATTATCTTCGATATGTTTGTGTTTAATGAAGTTAAAAGTGCAGAATATATGATTTTGGGATGCCACAGGCATGGCTTAAAGGTGTCATGGGTGTGGCAATCAAAGTTGGAACTGTTGGAGGAAGAATTACTTCGAAAACAGTCCCAAAATCAATGCCACGGTTGTGGCAATTGAGTGCCATGACCGTGGGATTGAAAGTGATGCTGTTTCTTCAAAAATTTTGATAAAATAGAGCAGTTCTAAATGCCATGGCCATGGCCCTGGAAGGCCACGACCGTGGGGGTTTCCAAGGTCATTTGATAGATTCATTTGATATCCCACGGTCGTGGGGTTGTGATGCCACGGCCGTGGGGACCTAAATAATGTTTTTAGCTCGTATTTTGTGATATACGGGCCTAGTATGAGACTAATATGTTTATGTTTCTTACTTTTGTGTTGAGAATTCATGTGTATGTGTTAAAAGTATGAAAAAGATTGATGAACTTTAGATATGTGACAAATATATATCATACAAAATTTTGATAAAAGTATTGTACTAGTGAAATGATATAAACAATTCAATGTTAATCAAAACTAATGAATTGCTCAAATCATACTAAGTTTATATCTAGCTTTGGATTGAATGGCTAACCAGAGGAAGGATAGCCATAGTGATAGTGTGTACCTCGTGCCATTAATGGACACATTGTGTTATCAATGATAGTGGGCATAATTGCCATTATACATGTTTGAGATTTGGCATTAAAATTGCTACACTAACATGTTATCCAAACCTATGATCTAAGTTTAGTATGTATGGACATATTTAATGAAGATATCTAAATTGAAAATATATATGAACATGATAGTTGTGACTAATGGAAGAAATGCAAAATAATAATATAAGTCAATTACTTGAAATTGACTTACTGTGTTATAATGTAAAAGTGATTGTTAATATATATATTAATGTTTACAAGTGAAAGTTCTAATGCATGAAATGGAAATGTTATGCTCAAGGTATTGAATTAATCAAATGATTGAAAGTGTATATAATGATATGAGATACAAAGTGCTCCAAAGTATAGTACTAAATTTAAGTGCTGAAAATTATAGATTGAATGAAATTATCCCATATGTGAAATTGAAAAGTAAGACTTATTGAAAAATAAAATAAGCGTATTGTGACTAATTTTATCAAATGAGAAAGTAAGTTTTAAATAAAATGATTCATAAAGAGAAAAGTTGCAGTACCGAAAGTATAGTATAGCATGATGACTTTTATAAAGTTAAAGCTATTATTTTGTGTAATCAGAATATTATGTTGGTTTGTTACTAAAATTAGTTAATATATTGAAATATTTTTTAAAACTAAGTGTTATTACTATATTTTCATAAGTATTTTTCTTTAATATTAAGTGATAAAATATGTTTATACAAGCACCACTAAGCTTTGCTTAGCGTGTTAGAATTATTTTCTGACACGCAGGTATCAGATCATCGGAGCAAGTTAAGAAGTGGAATTAAGGACCTCAGGAAATTACCTATAGTACATATCGAGAGCTTTTGTATATTAAACTCATAAGTTATGAAATGTATATATACAATTTATTTTGGCTATTTGAGAGATTGTACAAACTTGTACACATGAAAGGAATTTATGTATTTAGAGGATGAAGCTTGAGATTCTAGTGAATGATTATCAAATAAAGCAATGTATTATATATTTATTTGATTTGATAAACTTATGATGTTTATCTGATTTATAAATACTATTTGGATTATTGGAGATATTGGAAAATGGTTTAAATATTTGATTTATAAGTGTTACATTATACAGATTGTATTATTATTTAAAAAATTTTATTAGTTGGAAGAGAATTTTCTATGCCTTGATTGGGACACGTACATTATATCGAATAATATTCTCTGATAGTTTTTATGTATGAATTGTCAAAGGATGTTACATTTAGTGGTATCAAAGCTTGGTTTAGGTGTTTCTAGCATGTGGAGTTATGGGAGAAGTGAAATGCAATTTTCTAAGTTATGTGAATTGAATAAGTGGGTATGTGTTTTGATATAATTGATATTCCATATGTTTATGGTAGTAGAACGTTTACTAAGAATTGATTGAGCATTCGTAGTGTATTGTTTGGAGTGCACTAGATCTATTTGTGATAAAGAAGGATGTGAAAAGAAAACAAGGTATGAGTAGCCAAAGAGGTATGTCAAAGTAACACAGTGGAAGTGTAATTTATTGGAATCTGAGGAATGAATTATGATAGATAGATAAATTTTGAGAATGAAATTTCTTACGAGAATGAGAATTGTCATGTTTTACAACTTTAAGTATCGATGTTCTGCATTAAGTGAATATATGACTGTAAATTTGGATTGATTATGATATTATTTGCAGCTTGAGCATTTGGAATTGATAGTGATAAGGTTAAAGAAGCCTTAATAAGAGTAACATTAAATCCGAGTATGGATAATATCCGTATATTTGAAAAAGATTTCGAAGAGGTAAGAAATTATGAAAATACCCTTATAGCTCGAAATGAATTCGAGCTGTAATTTGAATGTGAAATATGGATAATGGAGTTTTAAAGTGTCAAAAGTAATTGTTTTTATAATGTTTTGATGTTAAGAATTGACATGATAGTTAAATTAAAAAAAATGAATGCATCGAAACTATTGTATAAGTGAGTATATTGGATAAAAGTCCTAAAACTTATGTAAAGATTTCTAGTGTCTTCTATTGCCTTCTAAAACATCATCAAAACAAAAGATTGAAATGAAAAGTGATGGAAGAGTATTGTTAAAGAGGTTAGTCATTTTGCTATTTATTTTTTGCTATGTAAAGAGATTTGTGAATTGATAAAACACCAATACTAGTGAAAGATAATATATATTGAATAATTGTGAAAAATATAAGTATAAAACTTTACTTCTATGACAGTAAAGTTATTCTTGCAATATGTAAATGTGTATTTATATATTATTAACTGGAACAATGATTAAATCTATCATTGAATCATTTATGAGTTACTATAAGAAAATAAGGTTGAAATATTTAAGTGTTACGGAAGTTTAGATTTGAATTTGATTGTGCTTTGAAGAGTTGGATCCTGTTTCCTTAATTTGTTTGAGTTGAATTATTGATAACTTATTGATTACATCATGAAAAGACATTCTAGCAAAGATACACATGATCATTTGTATTGTCATGAGTATGCTTGTGTAAATTTCTATTCTTCAAACTTGGAGAAGAAATTCCAATAGTGAGGTGCATGATCATTTATATGGACATGCATATATTTGTGCCCTTAAAATTTTGAAAGGAGATTTCAGTAGAGACATGTAAGACCATTCATATGGATATGCATCTGGCTATGCATACTTCTATTCTTCAAAACTTTAAAAATAATTTAAACAGTGATGTGCATGATCACTTGCATGGTCATGCATTTGCTTATGCATATTTCTACCTTCTTATTCTTTCACAGAGTAGAATTTATGGGTGGAATTAGTATTGAATTATTGAATACATCTTGGATAGTTCTAATTCTTGAAAGATTTCTTATAAGATTGAAATGAAATAAATCCATTAAATGATGAAACTTAGATGTGAAGAAAACTTGAGGAAAGTATGGATAAATGTAATTGGATATCTGAAATAAGTGTAAGGTTAAAGAAGAGAGAAAAGATGATTACAAGTGATTAGTGGATTTCTTATTATTCATTAAGAAATCAGATAATTTACAAAGCAAGGTGAGAAGAATGATATATTGATAAATCATTAATGATTTTACATAATTTGAAGAGCAAGATAAAGAAAACAAAGAGGTGTATATACAAATTGATTGAGTAATGAAAGTAAGAATGTGAGATTTACATATTATGTACTTATGAAATATGTAATAGTAACATTATTTAGTGATTAAAGACAATTTATAAATTATATATAGTAGTATTAAAGAGTTAACTGATCCTAATTGATTACAATAGAAAGAAAGGAATTGATAATGTAAAAAGAAAAGAATGTAGTGAGATTTGAAAGTAGTTTAACCCTTCTAGTGAAATGATGTAGTGTAGATCAAGTTAGAAATATATATATATATATGTGTGTGTGTGTGTGTGTGTGTGTGTATTAAACATAGAGAATAAATTATAAATGTACATGTACTCTTAAAGTGAAAAAATAGTTGTAAATTCTTAATATGTTAAGAAAAGTATTAACCAAGTAAAGAGTGGAAATCTTTTTAGATTTCATTATTACAGTGGAAACATGGAAATGATTTGAAAAGATAAATATTGATGAATAAATAAAATCATTCGAACTAATCGAAAACAAATATAATGTGTATATATGTTCATATGATAAATGTGTTTGAAATAATTACTCATATCTTATAAATTCACAGTAAGAAACAAGCACTTCAAAGAGAACGTGTTATATTCCAAAAGATATTATAATTGGCAATAATTTTCAACAATGAAATAAATGTATTGATTGATTATACTGATGTTAAATCTAGTATCTGGATTAGCTAAAGGGTAAATATTCAAAATGATAGTGGGCATTTTATGTCATATTGAAAGTGGACACTCTGTGCCATAGAGGACGCTTATGTCCCATATTGAAAGTGGGCACTTTGTGCCATAGAGGACATTTTTTTATATATGTCCTAGTGATATTGGCATCTATGTCATCAGTGGATGCTTTGCGTCATAGAGGATCTTTGGTTCCTTTCTCTCAGTGGTCACTCTGTGACATCATATACAGTGGACATTCATGCCATAGTGGGCCTTTGGTCATATTAATACAGTGGACATTTACTTGTCATCAGTGACCCGCTATCCGAAACTAGGATTTAAAGTTCAGTACATAAGAGAAAGAAAGAGATATATAAATAACAGTGGAATGTAATGATACAAATTATATAAAAATAAATTTCTAAAGAGAAATAAAGGTAATTACTGAATTGAGTTTGAACAGTGTAAGTGTGTAGAGCTGAATCTTTTGCAGTTCTATAATAAGATTATTCTGAAAGTATTACATTGAATGATATTAGACATAAATAAAAGTTATGTAAAGTAATAAAATAATTAATTTTATGTGAGAATTTAAATGGCTTATTGTCATAGCATGTAAACTTCGAGGACAAAATTTATTTAGTGGGAGAAAATTATAATGGTCAAGTTTTAAACAGGAATGTTTTAACTAATATTGAAAAATTGATAGTGTATAGTGACAAAAGTATTGTGGATAAATGCTATAAGTAGAGAATAATAAATTGTATATCTCAAAAATTTACTGAAGAAATTATTTTTACTGTTTTACGAGATTAAAACTCGATTTAGAATCAACGGTTAAGAATGAGGTGCACCATAGTTATTATGAGCATTCCCTCACTTGATTAAAAATATTATATATATATGTGTGTGTGTGTAGAAATTTCTGATTTCCTCTCCATCTTCCATGCCATCTTCTACCATCATCACCATCTTCTCTCTATTTCTTCTTCCTTTCATCAAATTAATCAAGGATTAAGAGAAAATCACATATAGATATAGATTTTTAGAAGAATAAGCTAGAAAAGGCAAGATTATCAAGAAGTAATCAAAGGGAAAGAGAGAAAAAGAAAGAGAAAGAGGAATTTTGAAGAGGTATGTGCTTTTGATTTATAATTTGCAAATATATGAAGTTTTATGAGTTTTAATGATTTAATTGAATGATTGAGTTATGTATAATGATATATTTCTTGAAAGTATTGATTAAAAGGATTAATGAGTGAAAAATAACTTTTATATGATGGTTTTGATTCTTAACTCAACCTTTATGAGAATTGAGTGGTTTGATAATGTTTTATCCATATGAAATGGCTAAAAGTTTGATTAAGTGAAGTTTTAGTAACATATTTGATATGAATTCTTTTTTTGTCAAAACTTTGAGCTTGATACATTATTATCTTAGATCTTCGATATGTTTGTGCTCAATGAAGTTAAAAGTGTAGAATACATGATTTTGGGATGCCACGGACATGGCTTAAAGGTGTCATGGGCGTGGAAATCAAAGTTGGAACTGTTGGAGGAAGAATTACTCCGAAAACAGTCCCAAATCAATGCCACGGTTGTGGCAATTGAGTGCCACGACCGTGGGATTGAAAGTGATGCTATTTCTTCAAAAATTTTCATAAAACAGAGTAGTTCTAAATGCCACAGCCGTGGCCCTAGAAGGCCAAGACAATGGGGGTTTCCAAGGTCATTTGACAGATTCATTTGATATCCCACGGGCGTGGGGTTGTGATGCCACGGCCGTGGGGACCTAAATAATATTTTTAGCTTGTATTTTATGATATACAGGCCTAGTATGAGACTAATATGTTTATGTTTCTTACTTTTGTGTTGAGAATTCATGTGTATGTGTTAAAAGTATGAAAAAGAGTGATGAACTTTAGATATGTGACAAGTATATATCATATTAAATGTTGATAAAAGTCTTATACTAGTGAAATAATATAAACAATTCAGTGTTAATCAAAACTAATGAATTGCTCAAATCATACTAAGTTTATATCTAGCTTTGGATTGAAAGAGGAAGGATAGCCATAGTGATAGTGTCCACCTCGTGCCATTAATGGACACATTGTGTTATCAGTGATAGTGGGCATAATTGCCATTATACATGTTTGAGATTTGGCATTAAAATTGCTACACTAACATGTTATCCAAACCTATGATCTAAGTTTAGTATGTATGGGCATATTTAATGAAGATATGTAAATTGAAAATATATGTGAACATGATAGTTGTGACTAATGGAAGAAATGCAAAATAATAATATAAGTCAATTACTTGAAATTGACTTACTGTGTTACAAATGTAAAAGTGATTATTAATATATATATTAATGTTTACAAGTAAAAGTTCTAATGCAAGAAATGGAAATGTTATGCTCAATGTATTGAATTAATCAAATGATTGAAAGCGTATATAATGATACAAAGTGCTCCAAAGTATAGTACTAAATTTAAGTGCTGAAAATTATAGATTTAATGAAATTATCCTATATGTGAAATTAAAAAGTAAGACTTATTGAAAAACAAAATAAGCGTATTGTGACTAATGTTATCAAATGAGAAAGTAAGTTTTAAATAAAATGATTCATAAAGAGAAAAGTTGCAGTATCGAAAGTATAGTATAGCATGATGACTTTTATAAAGTTAAAGCTATTATTTTGTGTAATCAGAATATTATGTTGGTTTGTTACTAAAATTAGTTAATATATTGAAATATTTTTTAAAACTAAGTGTTATTACTATATTTTCATAAGTATTTTTCTTTAATATTAAGTGATAAAATATGTTTATACAAGCACCACTAAGCTTTGCTTAGCGTGTTAGAATTATTTTCTGACACGCAGGTATCAGATCATCAGAGCAAGTTAAGAAGTGGAATTAAGGATCTCAGGAAATTACCTATTGTACATATCGAGAGCTTTTGTATATTAAACTCATAAGTTATGAAATGTATATAAATAATTTATTTTGGCTATTTGAGAGATTGTACAAACTTGTACACGTGAAAGGAATTTATGTATTTAGAGGATGAAGCTTGAGATTCTAATGAATGATTATTAAATAAATTAATGTATTATATATTTATTTGATTTGATGAACTTATGATGTTTATCTTTATAAATACTATTTGGATTATTGGAGATATTGAAAATTGGTTTAAATATTGGATTTATAAGTGTTGTATTATACAGATTGTATTATTATTTAAAAAATTTTATTAGTTGGAAGAGAATTTTCTATGCCTTGATTGGGACACGTACAGTATATCGAATAATATTCTCTGATAGTTTTTATGTATGAATTGTCAGAGGATGTTACAGAGATAGTCCAGTTGTTGTTTAGGATGAGGAGTTTCTCGGTGACCTGATTGAGATGCCTTTCAAGGAATATGATCTGATTTTGGGCATGGATTGGTTATCCAAGCATGGGCTATGGTAGACTGTCAGAAGAAATGTGTTACTTTAAGAACACGTGATGGTAGGGATGTGATGGTATCTGGTGAGCAAATGTATCTTTTATCTATGTTTGTTTCAGCTGGGAGGATGATTTGGAAGGGATATGAGGCTTATCTTGCTCATGTTGTAGATACTAGATGTTTTATTAGTTTTTGTCATAGAATTGTGTCTTATTTATTATGATGATTATTGTTTTCTTTAGGTATTTTGATAGTTTTAATCTGTTTATTTAGTGTTTTCATCAATTTTGGTAGTTTTAGTTTATTTCAGTGTTTATGTCGTTTTTGTTCTAGTTTTTAGTGTGGTGTTTATGTGTTGTTGGTTAATGTTTATTTGATTCTTGTTTAAAGTTTGTTTAAGTGTTTATTTTAGGTTATTATGCAAATTGTTTCCTTGGAAGAAAGATAGCATGAAGCAAAGGGCAAAACCAAGGAACCAAGAGAGAGGAAGGAAAATTCAGGCAGTGACTGACACACTCAGAGGACACGGCCAAGCCACTGGCCATGTCACATGACACGACCAGGAGACTTGGCCGTGTCCCATACTAAGCCAAGGAAAAGACCAAAAGGAAAGAGAGCAAAGAACAGAAGGTGACACACTCAGGGGACACGGCCAAGTCACTGGCCGTGTCCCTCCAAACTTGTCAAACACGGCCAAGCTTACTCAAGCTTGGCCATGTCACTCACCATTCCAAAGAAGAAGAATGAAAATCACACAGAAGCGGACACATTCAGTAGACACGGCCAGGAGCTTGGCCGTGTCACTCCATGGACTAAAGGAGAGGAGTTTTAAGAGAGGTTTCATATATATAATACGATTAGGGTTTTATTTCGAGAGACTTTTGATCAGCCGTCAAAGAGATTAGCTTTAGGGTTTCCAATTGTTTTCTTTTAGATTTTTTATTACACTTTGATTAAAAACAGTCTAGATTAAATTTGTTTATGCCATTGCAACATTCTTCTAGCAAGATCTGATCAAGAGATTCTTCAGACGCTTAAGGGAGTTTGTAATTTGGTTTTGTTCTCAAACTTTATCTCTTAAATTTCTTGGGAATTGTATTCATGAATTCTATTATGTCTAAACTGATTTCTTTGAATTTTAATGAGATGAATATGTTTGATATCATTATGAACTAATTTGATCTAGTCTAGGGTTTGTATGGATCTACTATGATTGTATGAATTAGTTATTGCTCTTAACTGAATTATTTCTGTAGCCTTGATTGAATGGAATGATTGTTAATATATAATTGATTGGCCACCAATTATGTGTTTAAGGTATTAGATGAAGGATTGAGAGATGAAGTCTAATGCTGGAACAAGTCAATTAGGGACTTAGGTGAATTAGAAATATAACCTAAGAAAAGGATTATTTCAATTGTAACAAGATTATTTGAAAGAGGTTTGAATGCGAGAGCTTATTTCCTTGATTCGATTAATTAAGTTACTTGAGATCTAATCTTTGAAATTAAATTGGTTGAGAGGAATAACCGTTCATACATATAAGTTAGTAGAGAAGTGCAAACCCTAGACCTTTCTATTAAGTGAATCAATATATCAGCTTATTTTACTTTTATTGTTTTAAACAATCGATCTGTTTTCATTAGTTGTAAGCAATTTAAATTTATTCTAATTTGTTATTTGCAACCTAATAATCAATTAGCTTATCTAGCTTCCTTGAGAGACAACCTTGGGGCAATCACCTTTGCTACAGCTACCTCGTATACTTGCGAGTAACGCTTATAGTAGAACTTAATTAGAGCGCAACAAGTTTTTGGCGCTGCTGTCGGGGAAGGTAATTGGCGTAGTTGTTTATTAGGCATAAATATTTTAGATTATTTTTTCATTGTTTACTTTTGATTTTATTTGTCTTTTGCTTTTAATATTTCCTTTTTCCAGAAATTTTGTTTATGCAAGGCAGGAGATCTTTCAGATGAGAGCTATACCCAGTTATTCCAGAAATTCAGAGAGTGAAAAGGAGCAGAGAAGAGTTTGAACTGTACACCGGATTTGATACTACAAAGGAGGACACTTCTGATTTTGAGTTGGATACTGCACAATCTACCAACATGGGAGAAGAAAGGCAAAGAACTATGAGAGATTTTGCTAGACTTGTCATTGGAACTTCCACATACTGTATAAGATTGACGGATGCAGCAAGGAATTATGAGTTGAAGAACATCCATTACAACATGCTGCCATCATTCTATGGAGTTCCAAATGAAGATCCTTTGAACTTTATTTGGGATTTCTATTCCACCCTCAACACTTTTCCATTGGGAGGACTAACAGAGGACCAATTGAAGATGAGGTGTTTCCCGTATACATTGAAGGATAGGGCAAAGAGCTGGCTTATGATGTTGCCTAAAAATTTTTTGACAACTTGGGAGCAAATTTATAACAAGTTTATGGGCAAGTTTTACTCACATCAGAAGACAGCTGAATTGAGAGGGAAGATAGCTACATTCTCTCAATTTGAAGGAGAGCCATTTCATGAGGCTTGCGACAGATTTAAGATGTTATTGATCCAGTGTCCACACCATCACTACCCACTTCAACTTCTAAATTAGTTTTTCTACGATGGTCTAACCCAGCAATTTCAGAACACTGTTGATAACGCAGCTGGGGGAGCTATGGGAGAAAAGACAGCAGATGAAACTTATGAAATTTTTGAAATGTTGGGAGCTAATTCTCAACAGAAAAGTGTAAGAGGAAGAAGTAAAGGGGTGAATCAACTGGAATCCAACAGTGAGATGGTCAATCAGATAGCTGAATTGACAAGGCAACTGCAGATGCTGAACATGAAGAATAATACTTCTTCATCCACTCAAGAAGTGTGTGGAATTTGTGGGACTTTCGGGCATGGAGCAAATATATGCCCCTCCGCATATGAGTCTTATGGAAATGAAGCTGAGCAAGTCAATGCTATGGGGGGATATCAACCAAGAGCCCGGAATGATCCCTACTCAAATACTTACAATCCTGGTTGGCGGAATCATTCAAATTTTTCCTGGGCGACAAATAACTCTCAACAACCTTTCCATTTGCTCCAGAGACAAAACCAACAGCAGGGTCAATTTTCAAATCAAGGGCAGCCTAAGAGAGAGAGTTTGGAGGATAGTTTACAGGCCTTTATCCAAGTCAGTGCTAAGAATCAAGAGATGACTAACAAAAGGCTGGATTCATTAGAAGCATCTTTTAAGAAAGTGGAGACTCAAGTGGGACAACTTGCACAACAGATACAGATTCAACAAAAAGGGAAATTTTCAAGTCAACCTGAGCAGGCACAATCAGTGACTGTCCTTAGAAGTGGTAAGGTAATAACTAATGATGTTGAAAATAATTCTGTGAATGCAGGTGATCAAAAGAACAAAAAGGAAGGAGAACCAAAGAATGAAGGAGTTGTAGAAAGATCAATGGAGAAATCCCCTTCAGCAGATTTACACAAGGCAAGTAATCCTTACCGACCACCTATACCATTCCCCAGCAGGTTGAAGAATGATAAACAAGATAAGCAATTTTCAGACATCTTCAACATGCTGTCCAAGGTAAGTATTAACTTACCCTTACTTGAAGCAATAAAGAACATGCCAGCTTATGCCAAATTCTTCAAGGAACTAAACACCAAGAAAAAGAGGTATGAGCCAAATGAAAAGGTGATAGTGTCAGAGGTAGCTAGTGTTGTTTTGCAGCATAAACTACCTCCGAAACTAAAGGATCCTGGTAGTTTCATAATTCAAATCACTATGGGTAATGGAAAGGGAACTGATGGCATGTGTGATTTAGGAGCCAGTGTGAATTTGATGCCTTATTATGTATATCTTGAATTAGAACTAGGGGAACTTAAACCTACAAAAATGGTGTTGCAATTAGCTGACAGATCTCTTAGATTCCCGAAAGGAGTTATAGAAGATGTGTTAGTTAAGGTTGGGGGGTTGATAGTATCTGTGGATTTCATAGTTCTTGACATGGAAGGAAGTAACCCTACACCATCCGCACACACTATTCTTCTGGGTAGGCCTTTTATGGCGACTACCAACACCTTGATAGATGTTAAAAATGGTAAATTGTCAATGACTGTCTTAGGACAAACGGTTGAATTTTCTATTTTTAACACTTCTCCTATTCCTACAACTGCATTATATGAGGATTGCTCTTTAATTGATTGTATTGATGCAGTTGTTTCAGATATTTTCTTGCAGACAGGTTCCTCGGATAAATTGGAGCTGGCACTGACCTTAGATGGTGGTTTAGATATTTTTATTCAGAAATAGCCAGTTGCCTTGAGACATTAGAGAGTGCTGAAATAGAGAAACTTAAGGAGGACCCGGTTTGTGAACTTCCCTCCATCCAAAAAGAAGAGAAGAATCCTTCACTTGAGTTAGAGCTGAAAGAGTTACCTAAAAATCTGAAATATGTGTTTTTAGGAGATCACAACACTTTACCTGTGATAATATCTAGCGAACTTAGTGAAGGGGAAGAGATGAGGTTGGTAAGTGAGCTAAAAAGATTGAGAAGAGCAATAGGATGGGGATTGAGTGACATAAAAGGTATTAGCCCTTCAATGTGCATGCATAGAATCACCTTAGAAGAGGGAGCTAAACCTATGAGGGAGACCCAAAGGCGCCTTAACCCAAATATGAGTGAAGTGGTTAAGAAGGAAGTGCTCAAATTGCTGGATGAAGGAGTGATATATCTAATAGCTAATAGTGAGTGGGTGAGCCCAGTACATGTAGTGCCTAAGAAATCTGGAATCACTGTGGTGAAAAATAAAAATAATGAATTGGTTCCTACTAGGACTACAACTGGGTGGAGAATGTGCATCGATTATAGGAAGTTGAACAATGCCACAAAGAAAGACCATTTCCCTCTTCCTTTTATTGATCAGATGTTAGATAAGCTTTTTGGACACTCACATTATTGCTTTTTGGATGGACTTTCAGGTTATTATCAGGTGCCGATATCACCAGAGGACCAATCCAAGACTACTTTTACTTGCCCCTTCGGGACTTATGCATTTCGGCGTATGCCATTTGGCTTGTGCAATGCGCCTGCGACTTTTCAGAGATGCATGATGTCTATCTTCACAGACATGATAGATGATTTTATTGAGGTATTTATGGATGACTTTTCTGTTTTTGGTAGTTCTTTTGATAATTGCCTCAATAAACTTGTTCTTGTGCTTGAGAGATGCATTGAATGTAACCTTACTTTGAGTTGGGAAAAGAGTCATTTCATGGTTACTCAGGGCATTGTCTTAGGTCATGTTGTGTCAAGTAAAGGGATTGAGGTGGATAAGGCCAAGGTAGAATTGATTGCTAAATTACCCCCACCTACCTCTGTTAAGGGAATAAGAAGTTTTCTAGGGCATGCAGGTTTTTACAGGAGGTTTATTAAGGATTTTTCCAAAATAAGCCAACCATTGTGCCATTTGCTGGGAAAAGTGTTCCATTTGAGTTTACTGCACAATGCATGCAAGCCTTTAATTCCCTTAAGGAAAAACTGACTAGTGCACCGGTGATTGTAACTCCTGTTTGGTCTTTACCTTTTGAAATCATGTGTGATGCATCTAATCATGCAGTAGGAGCTGTTCTTGGGCAAAGGGTTGATAAATTCTTGAGAGTGATATATTATGCTAGTTTGACCTTGAATAGTGCACAAATTAATTACACAACAACTGAAAAGGAAATGTTAGCTGTTGTTTTTGCTTTAGATAAGTTTAGAGCATATTTAATTGGGTCAAAAATTATTATGCATTATGATCATGCAGCTCTAAAATATCTTTTGACAAAACAACATGCTAAACCGCGCTTAATTAGATGGGTGTTATTATTGCAAGAATTTGATTTCCAAATCAAAGATACTAAGGGGAGTGAAAATATTGTAGCTGATCATTTATCTAGATTACCCTTCTTTAGTGAAAATCTTGCATCTAATAGCATTCATAAAAATTTAGAAGCATTTCCTGATGAACAACTGTTTGTGGTAATTAATGCACCTTGGTTTGCAGATATTGCTAACTATCTTGCTTGTGGTATATTGTGTTCTAACATGTCATTTCAGGAAAAGAAAAGGTTTTTGCACGTGAGTAAATTTTATTTTTGGGATGAACCTTACCTATTCCGGATTTTCAAAGATGAGATAGTTCGCAGGTGTGTATCTGAGGAAGAACAACTGAGTGTTCTTAAATTTTGTCATGACCTTCACTGTGGTGGTCATTTTGGAGGGAGGAAGACTGCAGAAAAGGTGCTTCAAAGTGGTTTTTACTGGCCTACTCTATTTAAAGATGCTCAAGAGTATTGTAAGCATTGTGACCGCTATCAAAGAGTGGGTAACATTGGGAGGAGGAATGAAATGCCCCTTCAATCATATATTGTTGTTGAACTGTTTGATGTGTGGGGAATAGACTTCATGGGTCCTTTCCCCAAGTCTTTTGGTTATGAATATATTTTAGTTGCTGTTGATTATGTTTCAAAATGGGTGGAGGCAATCCCCACCCGTACTAATGATGCTAATGTGGTTGTTAAATTTGTGAAGGAAAACATTCTTAGCAGATTTGGCACACCAAGAGTGATAGTCAGTGATGGGGGAAGTCATTTCTGCAACAAACTTTTTGAGAATTTAATGCACAAATCTGGTGTGAAGCACAAGGTGGCAACCCCATACCATCCACAAACTTCTGGACAAGTTGAAACATCCAACAAGCAAATAAAAGGAATTCTGGAGAAAACAGTCAACTTATCAAGAAAGGATTGGGCGAGTAGATTGCATGATGCATTGTGGGCATATCGGACTGCTTTCAAGACTCCTTTGGGTATGAGTCCATACCGATTGGTTTTTGGTAAGGCTTGTCATTTACCAGTGGAGTTGGAGCACAAAGCATATTGGGCAATCAAGACTCTGAATTTAGACTTGGACAAGGCAAAGAGAGAGCGTTTTCTGCAAATTTTAGAGTTAGATGAGCTGAGGAATGAGGCATATGAGAGCTCGAGGATTTATAAGGATCGAACTAAAGCACTTCATGACAAAATTATAGTGCGAAAGACTTTGAGCCCATGTATGAAAGTTTTGCTTTTTAACTCTCGTCTCCGTCTGTTTCCAGGAAAACTCAAGTCTCGGTGGAGTGGCCCTTTCGAGATAACTCAGGTATATCCTTCCGGTGCCATTGAATTGCTTAACTCTCGAACAAATGAGACTTTTAAAGTAAATGGACAGAGAGTTAAGCCATATAATGAAGGATTCCAAGAAGTAAGGATCATCAATAGCACTTTGATCTATGATCCTTAAGTCCTGCATATTGTCCAGCTAAATGACATTAAAGAAGCGCTAAAGGGTGGCAACCCATCGGTTTGCATTTCTTTTCATAGTTGTAATTTTATATTCAACATTCAAAAAGGGCGATAGCACCTTGGTGATGCGCGACCATCCCGACAATCGCAGCATGGGCAAGATTCCAGCTGAGCACTCAAATTCGACCGTTGAAGCTTTTTTAAATACAGCGACCGCACCTTGTCCAAGGACGACCGCGTGAGATATGAGAGCGACCATCCTTGTATGAAGGACGACCGCGAAATGCTTCGGACAGTTTAAGTAAAGAAGGTCTAAGCTGCCAAGACTTTATTCTCACTATCAATAACGGCTAGTAAGACCACATTGGCTATAAATACAGTGTTTCTATGAGAAAACAAAAAAAGAAGAAGCAAGAAATCAGATTTTGATAGCCAAGCAATAAAATTTCTTTTACTTAAACTTACATTTGAATTGTAATGAATGTTAGGTGTTAGCATTGAAAACACCATTGTATAAGTTTGAGTGTGAGCTTGGAAAAACACTTGGGTTGAGAGAGTAAGCCTTGTAAAACTCTTGTTTGGGTTGTGAGAGTGAGCCTCAAAAACTCCTTTAAAGGTTCTTGAGTGTAAGCCTTAGAAAACACTTGTGAAGTTAGGTGTGAACTTGTGAAAACACCAAAGTTGGAAGTGAGCTTGTAAAAACTTCAAAGATTAGTGGAACCTTAACAAGTTGTTAAGGAAGTGGATGTAGGATTGAAGTAAAATCCGAACCACTATAAATCTTGTGTGTTCTTTCTTTCTTCATTACTCAACCATCTCTTAATTCCGCACTTCTATTTTGTTGAGTTTTTTAAATTGTCATTATTTCTTGAGGAAACCAATTCATCCCCCCCCCCTCTTGGTTGCCATCTTGGGACAACAATTGGTATCAGAGCCTGAGATTTCTTAAACTTAATTGTGAAATCTGATCCACTATGGCAACTTCTTCTTCATCAAGCTCTCATGGAAATCTTAACACTATTCTTAGACCCTACTTTGATGGAACTGATTATTCATACTGGAAACACAAAATGTATTTGTTTCTAGATAGTGAAGGGATTGAACTATGGGATTTCATGGAAAGTGAGTGGAAACCTCCCACTTATGAAGTTGACGGTATTCAAGTTACACTTCCCAAAGCACAATGGTCAGCTAGCAATGTCAAAGATCGATTCAAGAACAATAGAGCCGCTTCCATCTTGATGAATTCCATTTCAAGAGAAGAAGGTGGAAGAGTTCAACATTTAACTTGTGCACATTGCATTTGAAAAACACTTGAAAACTACCATGAAGGTACGACTCAAGTGAGATTTACCAAGAAACAAATGCATGTCCATGAGTACTGTAACGCCCCTATACTTCATATAAGCACTATACATATACCTGGTATACATACAATGCATATATAAAATATAAGAATGTCACTTTTATCTTTTATTTAAAAATCTTTATCCAAGGTCAAGCAATATTATATTAAATTAAGAAACATTTATAAGAATCATTATTGTTATCAAAAATAAAACCTAATTAAAATTACACATGTATGCATCACCTTCTAGTTGGTCTCGAGACACTCATACCTTTCTCGTGGCATAGCAGCTAGGCATCCAAATCATCCGCATAAATACCTGCACGATTACACAACCGCGCTAAGCCCGAGAGCTTAGTAGTACAAATAAATAATAAAATATACATCACAAAATAATCATACCTTATAATTTTAGCAGCATGTTTTATTGTTCTCTTACCACGTTTTCCTTTCTCAATGGATTCTTCATATATTGCCGCTAATCTCATAAATTAAATACATCATTACATAGCATATTCACAACACAATACTTACCCTTTCTATTTCATATACACATATATATGTATATATATTATTACAACAAAACACCATTCAAACCTTTATAAGAACAATTCTCACAAATTCCACATTCACAAACATGTTACACAAGATACAACAATTCCATAACCTCATATCTCAACAAAATCAATACATATACTACAAACTCATACTTCATAGCATCACTTTATTCACAATTCATTAATCATGAAACACATTTCCATCAAAAGCATTCATAGATCTCATTATTCATTTGTTTCAACATTGTTTCCATTCATGACTCACATTACACAAAGACAAGCATGGGCCCAAGACACACTAATATGCCATTCAATTTTCAGAGTAATGCTTTGGTTTATTCATCACATTTATCATTATCATAGACCCAACTAGGCTTCAAGGATTAGGCTCAACCAAGCTTCAAGGGGAACAAAGCATGCTAAGTATCAACCCAACTTGGCTTCAAGAACCAAACCCAACCTAGCTTCAAGGGTTGTAACATCTCAATTAGGCTTCAAGGATTAGACCCAACCAAGCTTCAAGGGGAGTAAAACATGTTAAACTTCAACCCAACTTGGCTTCAAGGATCAAATCCAACCTAACTTCAAGAGATTGTTACTAATAGGCATGCCACCAACAACAAACTCTGAAAATGGAATAACGCATTAGTCACACAATTCATTTATTATTTCATTATCATTTCTATTCTCAATTCTCATCATCATTTAGGCAAACATGCCTTATTTCTTTCAATTGCATCACCATAGCCAATCACAATGGCTTTATACCACATTTGAGTCATCATTGCCAAGAACAATGGCTTTATATCACATTATATCTCAAATCACATTTCAAGTTTCATCATTGATATATGCAACATCAATTACATTACTAAACAAACATATCATGAATCAATCATACCATATAGGCATGCTTCAATCATAACATTAAAGTAATTCATCATCAATAATCTCATGATATTCCACATTATACACAACATGCCATTATTCATATGCATCTTCAATCTACATATAGCACAATACAATTCATAAGATTGACAATGCATAAAGCATAACATGATTCATATAATATCAACATTATCATCAAATCATATTGATCAATTCAATTCATCACTCAAGTATACATATACATAACAATTTACTTTATTCATGGATTTAGAGTCTTCCATATACATTTGGTTGGATCATTATTGTTTTAAGTATGTTTAGTTACAAAAGACATTTGAAGATCCAACAATGTTTGAAGACCAAATAACAAACGCATTTGCAAATACCCTCAAGGGACACAGCCAAGCTTGTGGCCGTGTCTCCCAATATAAACATCCAGTAGCCAACACGCCCAAGGGACACGGCCAAGCTTGTGGCCGTGTCACTCAACACCAATTCAAGCAGTAGCAAACACGGGCAATGGACACGGCCAAGCCTGTGGCCGTGTCTCTCAACACCACAATTCAGTACCAGACACGGGCAAGGGACACGGCCGTGTCTCTCAACATAAATCAGACAGTAACAAACACAGGCAAGGGACACGGCCAAGCCAGTGGCCGTGTCTCTCCAAAACTCATCCAACACGGCCAAATTTGCCCTAACTTGGCCGTGTCTCTCATAACTTGGCCGTGTCCTACAATAATTTAAAGACCAAACACTCGAAATTCATCCAAACCAAACCCCAAATCAACATTTCATCATTTTCCTTACAATTATCTCAACCAATCATCACTTAGATGTTAATTTCACACATTTATATACTTCAATCTCTTGTTATCATCCATTTACACACCAATCAAACCAAACATAACCTAAATCCAAAAGAATCCAACTAAAAAGATAAAAACTTATATATATCAGTATAATCAATAAATTCAACTCAAGAGATGAGTACTTACTTGAATATGTTGCCAAATCTTCATCTCCATCTTCAATACTCTTAAAATCCTTAAGAAATTTTGATGAAGATCACCTTTCTCTCTCTCTCTCGTGCTCTCTCTCTCTCTCTCGTGCTCTCTTGTCCACGAAGAAGAAGAACAGAAGAAGAAGAAAGAAAGAAGGTTCTCCTCCCTTCCTTCGTTCTTATCCCATATATATATATAATAATAATAATAATAATAATAATAATAATAATAATAATAATAATAATAACAATAATAACAATAACAATAATAATAACAATAATAACAATTATACCATTAAATCTCCACCACACACAATTCCTTTTGACTCTCTTCTTCTTTTCTCTTTCCTTCAATACTCACATTGAATCCCAAATACAACAATAACCCCAACACTTTTAGGGTATATTTTAGGATATTACAATTCTCTCCCCCTTAAATAATTTCGTCCTCGAAATTATCCAGTATACTAACAACCTATTTAGAACAATTCACCATCTTAATTTCCATATGAATATAATCGTATCTTACAATATAATTTTATCAAATTTCACATCTTCTACTCTCCTCCTTAGAGATAATCATCTTCTCTTAAATTCATAATTCATCATTGTATAGGGATATATATATATATATCTTTACCTCTTATTACTTTCTCAACAAAGCAATCAAGATATCTCATAACGTCTCCAATACATTTTATCTTTGTACTAGAGTCAGATTATCCCTTTATCTCCTTAGAGATATTTTCTTAACTTTAACCTCAAAAATCATTAATCAATATCTTAGCATTGTTTATTCCATTTTTACCATCACTTTCAAAATAACATTTACCAAACCTCAATGAAGAACAATATCCTTACTTCCTTTAGCTTGCTTCACACTTAATATAATTATTAATACACTACTCTATTCAAGAACTTAACAGATAAACAATATTTCCTTTCTTCTCATCACATACAAATGATATACTTCAATTTATTTATGTTCATTCATAAATCAGAATATTACATCATACACATTACCATTAAATCTTACACTCCCAATACAATTGCACATATTAAATCTCAATATTGCCTTACACTTTAACGAAACCTAGATCAATCGATTTATCTATCACAATATAATAACATTTCAACTTCATTTGATTCAAACCAACAATTAACTTATTGAAATTTATCATTGGATTTCACCATATATACATATATATATAACCTAAATTCATTAGGTCAAACTTATATTCAAATTCTAATCTTTCCAAATTCATATATTCAATCAATAAGAATCATGCTTATACATATACATTTCCTTATTTCAATAATTATATCATCATTTCTCATACTCATTCAAAGTTTATCAATATTGCCAACAACTATAACTTCATAAACGAGCTTTTTCCCCAACCAGATTGGTAATCCAAGTTTGATTGTCCAACACATTGGGTCCGCATGATTCCACAGGAGGCAGATACGTCTGTTCATTTATCTTTTCACAATCAATTAAATACTCTACCTCCATTATAATTCATTTCTAACATCATTGCCAACAATTATGGTTTCTCATCACATTAAAATAGTATACTCATATATCATCAACTATATTGAACATCTCATTATACAATCATATCATTTCCAACATTATTCATACTCCCATAAATTTTAAGTTCATTCACGTAATCACTTTACACTGTAAATGTATCCTATATAACTTTCAGTCATGATTACAATTTCTTCCCTTTTATTATTTCTTTACTTCACCCAATATTACTATATTTATATAATTATTGTTCTATCACACAATTCATAGCTTAAAACATTATCACAATTCTCTTTCCTTGCTTTACTTCTCATAATTACAATTAAATTTTTAATATCGAAATTATAAAATATAACTTCACCAATCATATCTTTTAACCATGTTTCTGGAAACATAGTTATCCATCTCAGTTCTAAATCTGAAGATAATAAAACTAATCACTAATCACACTAACCAAATCATATGACAATGATATATTAACAATCACACTTAGGGGTTGTAAATCAATATTGTTCTTCTATTATTCAATTTCCAACCTTTACAATTATAATACTAACTTGTATCACATATATTATATATTTATTCTTCAAGCTTTTATTACACCAAGAATTAACACATTTTTAATTCCATTTCCAAAACAATTTGCTTTTGCTAAATTTATCATTATTAACCCAACTCATGTTTAATAATATTATCTTTAACATTTCCTAAGCCCAACCTTCAATTAGATACCAATCTTACATAAGTATCTTTCATTACTCCATTTCCAATCCATCTCTTCTAAAAGTTTTCAAATATATAACTCCTTCCTTACAATTTCTTATTACACACTTATACAAAAAATATATATATATATATCCACATAAATTCTTTGAGCTCCAACACATCTTATGATAGTCTCATTTCGTTATTACTATAACAGTTTCACTTTTCAATATTACTCAGGTCTATTCTCACTCCTAATACCATTAAACATGTAATGATATAAAATAGTAAACATATTATCCACACCTTCATAGATCACATTCATATCAAAAGTTCATTTCACAAATCCTCTTTATATAAACACATAATTATGCAATTTATTAAATTTCCCTTTTTCATATAGTTTATACCAATTTAATATTTATCACTTTTCTTTGACTATTATCATGCTCATTTGTTTATCATAACTTAAGTTATTCATTAACTTCAATAAATATATACACTCTACTTATAACCTTATTTCACAAGGAGCTTAATCACATTTCCAATGTGATATCTCTCTCATATATGTTTTTAAATATCTTTAACATATCTTTCTTAGACATTTTCATCCTTTCCAATCAAATTACTTAAAATAACTCATTTACTTATGCTCAATTCTTTTTCCTTTCATTTCAAACCAAATTTTCCTACTATCAATCACATCTCCCAATTCATAATACTTTCATGAGCACTAATATCCATTTCATATATCTCATGTATTAAATACATTAAACTATCAATATTTTATTGATCTTTATCCACATTCCATTAAAACTATAAATTTCCAACTTACTAATTTACTTAAACTTCAATTTATTCATCTCATTTTCTTAATATCAACTTTAAAACATCTTATATGTATATACCACAAAATAACATCAAAACATATATATTCCCCAATTATTAAGTTCATTCCAAAGAAAATCTACTAAATATCTCATATTTCCACCATTAGCATGAGCTTTCACAATATTCAAGCACATCACATTTCTAATATTGAAATCACCATGTTTGCATTAAAATAACAATACAAACAACACCAATGTATATTTGTACTTAACCAACGTCATCTCTTTTTCTTTTAAACATAACCTTAACTTTACATATCAACACCTTACATTATCACACTTAATCTATGTCAATCAACTCATTCAATAGTTCATTGTACTCTTTGCATTTACATAATATATCTTTTCATATTATCCATCCAACAATATTTCCTCTTCCTATAAATCCAACCATAAAGTTTATTAGAAAGAGATTCAAACAATAGAGGAAAGATCACATACTTTAATCTTAATTTATTTCTAACTCATTTCCCACTTAATTTTTCTAGCCATTTCCTTATATGCCAAAAACATACCAATACTCAAACTTTTTATTTATACTTTCCATATCATTTCTTTATATCACACTCATCTCTCAATTATCAACATTTCTAGATTTGCTTTCATATGAAACCTCATTTACACATTATCATTTATCTCATCTCATGTAACTCAAATACATCACAATTCACAATTCACATAATGCCACATTCGAGACCAACCTAGATGTGAATGCATATGCATGTCTTACCAATTGCATTTCCAAAATCTTCTCTTCAATTCTTATTTAAACATTTCAAAAAGTTTCTTTTTAATTTCACTTAGGCCGAGAATCTCGAACCTAAGCTCTGATACCAAAATAACTGTAACGCCCCTATACTTCATATAAGCACTATACATATACCTGGTATACATACAATGCATATATAAAATATAAGAATGTCACTTTTATCTTTTATTTAAAAATCTTTATCCAAGGTCAAGCAATATTATATTAAATTAAGAAACATTTATAAGAATCATTATTGTTATCAAAAATAAAACCTAATTAAAATTACACATGTATGCATCACCTTCTAGTTGGTCTCGAGACACTCATACCTTTCTCGTGGCATAGCAGCTAGGCATCCAGATCATCCGCATAAATACCTGCGCGATTACACAACCGCGCTAAGCCCGAGAGCTTAGTAGTACAAATAAATAATAAAATATACATCACAAAATAATCATACCTTATAATTTTAGCAGCATGTTTTATTGTTCTCTTACCACGTTTTCCTTTCTCAATGGATTCTTCATATATTGCCGCTAATCTCATAAATTAAATACATCATTACATAGCATATTCACAACACAATACTTACCCTTTCTATTTCATATACACATATATATGTATATATATTATTACAACAAAACACCATTCAAACCTTTATAAGAACAATTCTCACAAATTCCACATTCACAAACATGTTACACAAGATACAACAATTCCATAACCTCATATCTCAACAAAATCAATACATATACTACAAACTCATACTTCATAGCATCACTTTATTCACAATTCATTAATCATGAAACACATTTCCATCAAAAGCATTCATAGATCTCATTATTCATTTGTTTCAACATTGTTTCCATTCATGACTCACATTACACAAAGACAAGCATGGGCCCAAGACATACTAATATGCCATTCAATTTTCAGAGTAATGCTTTGGTTTATTCATCACATTTATCATTATCATAGACCCAACTAGGCTTCAATGATTAGGCTCAACCAAGCTTCAAGGGGAACAAAGCATGCTAAGTATCAACCCAACTTGGCTTCAAGAACTAAACCCAACCTAGCTTCAAGGGTTGTAACATCTCAATTAGGCTTCAAGGATTAGACCCAACCAAGCTTCAAAGGGAGTAAAACATGTTAAACTTCAACCCAACTTGGCTTCAAGGATCAAATCCAACCTAACTTCAAGAGATTGTTACTAATAGGCATGCCACCAACAACAAACTCTGAAAATGGAATAACGCATTAGTCACACAATTCATTTATTATTTCATTATCATTTCTATTCTCAATTCTCATCATCATTTAGGCAAACATGCCTTATTTCTTTCAATTGCATCACCATAGCCAATCACAATGGCTTTATACCACATTTGAGTCATCATTGCCAAGAACAATGGCTTTATATCACATTATATCTCAAATCACATTTCAAGTTTCATCATTGATATATGCAACATCAATTACATTACTAAACAAACATATCATGAATCAATCATACCATATAGGCATGCTTCAATCATAACATTAAAGTAATTCATCATCAATAATCTCATGATATTCCACATTATACACAACATGCCATTATTCATATGCATCTTCAATCTACATATAGCACAATACAATTCATAAGATTGACAATGCATAAAGCATAACATGATTCATATAATATCAACATTATCATCAAATCATATTGATCAATTCAATTCATCACTCAAGTATACATATACATAACAATTTACTTTATTCATAGATTTAGAGTCTTCCATATACATTTGGTTGGATCATTATTGTTTTAAGTATGTTTAGTTACAAAAGACATTTGAAGATCCAACAATGTTTGAAGACCAAATAACAAACACATTTGCAAACACCCTCAAGGGACACGGCCAAGCTTGTGGCCGTGTCTCCCAATATAAACATCCAGTAGCCAACACGCCCAAGGGACACGGCCAAGCTTGTGGCCGTGTCACTCAACACCAATTCAAGCAGTAGCAAACACGGGCAATGGACACGGCCAAGCCTGTGGCCGTGTCTCTCAACACCACAATTCAGTACCAGACACGGGCAAGGGACACGGCCGTGTCTCTCAACATAAATCAGACAGTAACAAACACAGGCAAGGGACACGGCCAAGCCAGTGGCCGTGTCTCTCCAAAACTCATCCAACACGGCCAAATTTGCCCTAACTTGGCCGTGTCTCTCATAACTTGGCCGTGTCCTACAATAATTTAAAGACCAAACACTCGAAATTCATCCAAACCAAACCCCAAATCAACATTTCATCATTTTCCTTACAATTATCTCAACCAATCATCACTTAGATGTTAATTTCACACATTTATATACTTCAATCTCTTGTTATCATCCATTTACACACCAATCAAACCAAACATAACCTAAATCCAAAAGAATCCAACTAAAAAGATAAAAACTTATATATATCAGTATAATCAATAAATTCAACTCAAGAGATGAGTACTTACTTGAATATGTTGCCAAATCTTCATCTCCATCTTCAATACTCTTAAAATCCTTAAGAAATTTTGATGAAGATCACCTTTCTCTCTCTCTCTCGTGCTCTCTCTCTCTCTCGTGCTCTCTTGTCCACGAAGAAGAAGAACAGAAGAAGAAGAAAGAAAGAAGGTTCTCCTCCCTTCCTTCGTTCTTATCCCATATATATATAATAATAATAATAATAATAATAATAATAACAATAATAACAATAACAATAATAATAACAATAATAACAATTATACCATTAAATCTCCACCACACACAATTCCTTTTGACTCTCTTCTTCTTTTCTCTTTCCTTCAATACTCACATTGAATCCCAAATACAACAATAACCCCAACACTTTTAGGGTATATTTTAGGATATTACAAGTACGAGCTATTTAAGAAGAAACCAAATGAAAATGTCACCGACATGACCAATCGCTTGCTTGCTATTGTCAATGAACTAAAGAAGTATGGCAAGGTATATGATCAAGGTGATGTGAACAGTAAAATCTTGAAAGCCCTAAGAGCTAGAAAGAACTTTGAATCAAAAGTATCATCCATAGAAGAAGCTCATGATCTCAGCACATTAAGAACCGACGAGCTAGTTGGTAAACTACTCACATTTGAGCTACACAGTGAGAAAGAAGAAGATCAAGGTGAAAAAGAAAAGAGAAAACCAATTGCACTCAAAGCAATCAAAGAAGTTGAGAGCTCAAGCAATGAAGGTACTGATGATGAAGATGAAATGGCAATGTTCTCAAAAAGAATCAATGAATGGAAAAGGAAGAAAAGATTACAAGCAAACAAAGGTAAACCTCCAAAATTCTCCTTCAAAGATAAAGAAAAGAAAAATGAGGTAAAATGCTATGAATGTGGAAAAACTGGTCACATTAAATCGGATTGCTTCAAATTAAAGAACAAAAAGAAATGGGATAAAGAAAAGAAAAAGTCTCTCAAAGCCACATGGGATGACTCTTCTTCAAGTGGAGAAGAAGAAGAAGAAGAAGGAATTGCAAATCTGTGTCTCATGGCTATTGAAGATGACTCCAATGAGGTAAGTACTCAATCCTTTGATCTAGTAGCACATAATGATACAAATGATATAGATGATAGTGATTTGATTGAGCACATGAACTTTAAAATAGAAAAATATTTTTCTAAAATGATGCTTTATAAAGAGAAAAACTCTAAGTTAGAAAAAGATTTTATATGCTTAAAGAACTCTACCTTAGAATTGAAAACCTCAAATGAACACTTGATGAATACGATAGGAGAGTTAAATAAAAACTCACATGACTTAGAAAAGGTGATTAAAGAAAATGAAACATTGAAGCATGAGCTAAAAGAACTAAAAGAATCAATTTCCAAATTTCATAAAGGAAAGGAAGCATTAAATACATTAATTAATAACCAAAGATCACCTTCCTTAAAGTATGGATTAGGATTCAATGGCTCAACCAACATTGCACCAAGTAAACCAACATTTGTAAAAGCATCTACAATTGAAATTTCTGATGATCATATCAAAGATGCTTGCACCAAGTCTAAAAGTACCAAAAGTACTTCTTATGGTTTGCTAGGAGAAAAAGCTAAAAATAATTATGCATTGTTGTTCACTAAACTTGCACAAAAGAAATCACATACTTGTAGCTGCATGCATAATACGTTAAATACAAAAAGAAAAATGCAGAAGTATAGAATGCCATGGCAATGCACATATTGCATGAAATTCGGACACAAAAATTTCTATTGTTATATAAGAAAGGCTCATCTCAAGTTAGAAGGCACTTTTACTACTAACCATCAAGGACCCAACTTCATGTGGGTACCTAAAAGGAGATGATCACTATTGACTTGCAGGTATACCTAAAATCTACTATCAACGAAAGCACATGGCTTGTAGATAGTGGATGCTCAAGGCATATGACTGGAAATGCAAAGCTCTTTACAAGTATTACCTACAAACATGGAGGTAATGTAACTTTTGGAAACAATGCTAAAGGTAAAATTCTTGGTGTTGGCTCCATTGGTTCTATTGGTAAGGATTTAATTGAAGATGTATGGCTTGTTGATGGTTTGAAACATAACTTGCTAAGTGTTAGTCAACTTTGTGATAAAGCATACTTTGTCAATTTTGATTCCAAGGAATGCAAAATCACAAATTCAAATGATATTATCATATTTAAGGGTACTAGAACAAACAACACTTATAATATCAACATTCATTCAAATCATAAATGTTTAATGTCCACTAATAATGATGCATGGTTATGGCATAGAAGACTAGGACATGCTGGTATGGATCAATTGAAATATATTTGTAATGAAAACTTAGTTGATGGCTTACCTAAGATAAAATATGATAAAGACAGGATTTGCGAACCTTGTCAACATGGTAAGCAACACAAAAGCTCATTTAAAACAAAGAGTGTTATAAGCACCTCTAGACCTTTAGAGCTCATTCATTTGGATTTGTTTGGACTAAATAGAGTCACAAGCTTAGGAGGCAAATCATATGCATTTGTTCTTGTTGATGACTACTCTAGATTCACATGGGTTAATTTCTTAGCTCAAAAGAATGAAGCCTTTAATTACTTCAAAACGTTTGCAAAAAGAGTTCAAAATGAAAAAGGATATGTGATCACATCTATTAGAAGTGATCAGGGCAAAGAATTTGAGAATGAAAATTTTGAAGGCTTTTGCAATGAACTTGGCATTTCACGTAATTTTTCTGCTCCTAGAACTCCACAGCAAAATGGTGTAGTTGAAAGGAAAAATAGAACTTTAATTGAAATGGCTAGGACAATGCTCAATGAATATGATTTACCATCTTATTTTTGGACAGAAGCCGTTAATACAGCTTGTTACATTGCAAATCGTGTATACAAAAGGCATTTAACTAATAAAACTTCTTATGAGCTATGGAATGGAAGAATACCCAGAATTGGATATTTTAGAGTATTCGGATGCAAATGCTTCATATTGAATACCAAGGATAATCTTGGAAAATTTTCATCTAAATCAGAATAAGGCATATTCCTAGGATATTCATCATATAGCAAAGCATATAGGGTATTTAACATGAAAACTCTAGTTATAGAAGAATCAATGCATGTTGTATTTGATGAATCATCTAATTGTGATCAAAAGAAAGGTATTGCTTTCAATGACCCTGCAGGTACTCTTGAATCTCTTGAATCTATTGATGCTCCAAAGATCAATCAGCATGAACATGAAGAAAAGACTCAAGATCTACCTAAGGATTGGCAATACAAGAAAGATCATCCTAAGGAACTCATCATTGGAGAAACATCTAAGGGAGTAATTACTAGATCTAAAATTAATCATGTAGATGTTAATTTTGCTTTTGTTTCTCAAATTGAGCCAAAGACTGTTGAGGAGGCTTTAAATGATGAAAATTGGATAACTGCAATGCAAGATGAACTTAATCAATTTGAAAGAAATAATGTTTGGCAACTTACTCCTAGACCTACAGATCACTCTATAATAGGATGCAAATGGGTCTATAGGAATAAGCTTGATGAAAATGGTCACATTATTAGAAATAAAGCAAGATTGGTAGCCAAAGGCTATAATCAAGAAGAAGGTATTGACTATGATGAAACCTTTGCCCCCGTATCCAGATTAGAAGCTATTAGAATATTACTTGCTTTTGCATGTCATATGAACTTTAAGCTTTTTCAAATGGATGTTAAAAGTGCATTTCTAAATGGACTTATAAGCGAAGAAGTTTATGTAGAACAACCTCCTGGTTTTGAAAACTATAAATTTCCTGATCATGTTTTCAAACTTACCAAAGCTTTATATGGATTGAAATAAGCACCTAGAGCTTGGTATGATAAACTTAGTGCATATTTGCTTGAAAATGGTTTTTCAAAAGGAAAAGTAGACACAACTCTTTTTGTTAAAAAGGACAAGCATAACATTTTGATTTTACAAATTTATGTGGATGACATAATATTTGGAGCTACTAATGAAGCCTTGTGCAAAGAATTTGCTACTTGTATGACTAGGGAATTTGAAATGAGCATGATGGGTGAACTCGAGTTCTTCCTTGGACTGCAAGTCAAACAATGTGAAGATGGGATCTTCATCAACCAATCCAAATATACGAAAGAACTCATCAAGAAATTTGGAATGGATGGCTGCAAAACTAGCAAAACTCCTATGAGCACATCCTTGAAATTAGGTAAAGATGAAAATGGTAAAGCAGTAGATGAGAAGAAATATCGAGGTATCATCGGATCACTACTTTACTTAACTGCTTCTAGGGCTGATATAATGTATAGTGTATGTCTTTGCGCTAGATTTCAAACTAGTCCTAAAGAATCACACTTGAATGCCACTAAGAGAATTTTGAAATATTTGAGTGGTACAATGCATTTAGGACTTTGGTATCCTAAAAATACATCATTTCATATCATAGGCTTTTCAGATGCAGATTATGCTGGTAGTATCTTAGATAGGAAAAGCACTACAGGAGCATGTCACTTTCTTGGTAATTGTCTAGTTTCTTGGCATAGTAAGAAACAAGCATCGGTTGCTTTATCCACAACGGAAGCCGAATATGTTGCAGCATGTTTTTGTTGCACACAAGTATTATGGATGAAACAACAATTGCTTGATTATGGTAAAGTATTTAACAATATCTCCATTAAATGTGACAACACTAGTGCTATCAATTTGTCTAAAAATCCTATCCAACACTCTAGATCCAAACATATAGATATTAGACATCATTTCTTGAGAGAAAATGTACAAAATCAGAATATAATCCTAGAATTTATAGATACACAAAATCAACTTGCTGATATCTTCACAAAACCCTTGAATGAAGATAGACTTAACTTCATTAAACTCAATTTAGGATGATTGATGGAATCACTTTGAATTAACTAAAACTTTTGCCTTTTAATAAAGTTTCTTTGTGCATATATGTATATTTTTGCCTAAACATTAGAAAAATCCTCCATCTTTCCTTGAATCTTTCATTTATAAGTCAGTCGCGTTCGCTCTAGTGTCCTTTCGCGATCGCTATCTTGTCTGCCAGATTCACTCAAACAAATTACTTTGTGAGCGGTCGAGAAAATTTATGCGCGGGGGTAATAATTTGAACAGTTTTGACCGTTGCAGATAGATTCTTCACCCGCGAGCGTACTGATCTTGATAATGGTCGCTAGACCGAATTTCGCGATCGCACCCTATTGAATCTGCGACCGCACTCTGTACACTCTGCTCAAAATTTTGTAACCGTTGGCTGTGTGACAGGTCGCAACTCTTAACTTTCAACAGTCATAAACGGCTATTTTCTTAATTTCATCTATTTAAGAGTATGTTACATCAGTTTCTTTGATATTTTGCTTATTAAAACATACAAACTTCCCTCTGAATCTCTAAAATCTTCTCAAAATCATATGTTTCTCAATCACCCTCTGTTTTCCAATTCTCTTCTGTTTCTTCTGTTCTGATGGCTCCCAAAAAGAAAACCACCTCCAAAATAAAAGGACAAGCAAAGAGAGTTCCAGGAATCACAATAAGAGAACCCATAGTTGATCCTCCATCTCCTCCACAATCTAGAAGAGGTGAGAAAATTCACAAACCTTACCACCAAACTTCTGAAGAAGATGTTAGGTATGCTATGTTGAAGAGGAAGAAGGTTGAGGGAACCAAATCTCCTTTTGGTGGGATGCTCTCTGCCCTAAATATCAAGGACGAGATTGAGAGATTACTAGATGTCCTTGGATGGAGAAAGTTTGTATTTCCAGAAGAGGTAGGTTATTCCAGTCTGAGTAAGGAGTTTCTTATGTCTTTTCAAATAGAAAAGAGTGCTAACTCTGCACTAGGATGGTATGGGGTTAGGTTTAAACTCTTTGATCAATACCAATCCTTAACCCTAGAAGATTTTGGCAGCATTTGGAACTTTCCTACTGATGGTATAACCTCCTACAATGATCAAATCTTCTCAAACCAAACTCTCTCTGAATTCTGGCAAGAAATTTCTGTGGAAACTTCTTTTGAAAAGGAATCAAAAGCCAGAAACATCAAATCTCTCACCCATTGGATGCTCCATAGGATTATCACCTACACCATCCATCAAAGAGCAGATGGGAATGAAAAGGTAACCAAGAGAGACCTCATCTTTTTATATGCTTTCACCCACAACATTCAAATGAACACAACCAAGTTCTTGATTGACACCCTCTATCATCATGCTGTTACAAGAACTGAAACTTTCTTCCTATCCTCACAAATTACTCAAATAGCTAGGCACCTGAACCTGCTAAATGATTTGAACTTAGCTACTTTGAGAAACCCTTTCAATCTTGCCTCTAGTGCCATCACTATTGACTACTTAGAGCATGCTGGATGTGTAAGGAAGATTGAAGGTACATATGTATACTATTTTGGCAAGAAAGGAGTTGTGGACAGACAAAAGAAAAGGCCAAGGTATACAATTGAGGAAGAGGGAGACTCTGTGGAAGTTGCTGTGGAATTACCTCCAAAAGCTGCTTCATCCAAAGCTACTCAAGAAACCACTTCATCCTCTACACAACTCATCCTCAATGCTATCAAATCTCTCCCCAGGAAACTCTCTAGGTTCAAGAAAAGTGTCTCCAAGAGATTCCATCACTTGAACAAGAGAATTGACCTTATATCTCACATGCACCATGACCTCTATGATATGCAAGGCAAACTGGACTTGCCTCAATGCAATCTTGAAGATTGGGATATAAGTGATCATACTCAAAGCCTTCCTGAAGAAGAAGAGTCAATAAGCACTAGCTCTACCTCTTTTGCTCCTCAAGATAAAGGAAAAGCTCCTTTAATAGAAGAAGAGATAGATGAGGATGATGAATCTGAATAGTATATTTAAGATGTTTAGTTTCAGTAGTTTACATCTTCATTTTGTGTTATGCTTTGATTTGTTTGTTGCTTTACTTATATCTTTGTACTTTCTTCTACCTTTTAATAAACATAATGTTTAGTATCTTTATTTGTTTAATAGTTTATGCAATGCTTGTTGCTTTGTTGCTTTTAATAGTTTATGCAATGGGAAAAATGTTTTGCCTATGACAAAGGGGGAGAAAATAGTACACAAATTGGAATGATTGGAATTCAATGCACCAAGATAATCAAATCAAATAATTACAAATGCACCTAGATAGACTTAACCATGATTCATGCATATGTTAAGGGGGAGCATTTTAGTTTGTTTTAAAATCATTCAATTTGAATTGTCAAAGTCAAAATGGGGGAGATTGTTAGACAAATGATCTCAATTTTGATCCTTGACAACTCAAATTGAATGATCCATTTAACTTGTGTTTGGAGAATCTTGTTGCAGACTTAGGTTACTTCAAATAAAGCTGAACAGAACACTTCTAGCGGTCGCACCAAAGATGAATACGACCGCACCATTCAATTACAGGAACCTTATCACAGTAGGTTTCACGGTCAAAAGTCCGACCTTAGTCGCGACCGCGCCTAAAGAAGAGTGACCGTCCCAATTTATGGACGACTGCTAACCAAGGAACTCAAATCATTCTTATCACAGTAAGGTTCGAGGTGACAAGAACGGTGAATGACTCGGCCTCGCTTACCACCTTAGCGACCGCCCATTTAGAGTCGCGACCGCTCTACCAATTCAAGAATAATTTGCTTAAAGAGACAGTAGTGTTCGCGTCCTCAGGTGCGTCCAGAAGTTCGACGCGAGAATCTCAATTCGACCTCGAGATGCTACCTAGGGCGACCGCGATATTCAAATTATGGCGGACATCTCTTCTGCCCTGTCAGAGAATGCCACGTGACATGACCGTTATAAATCCACTTCAACATTCAAAAAGGACGACCGCAACTTGGTGATGCGCGACCGTCCCGACAATCGCAGCATGGGCAAGATTCCAGCTGCAGAGCACTCAAATTCGACCGTTGAAGCTTTTTTAAATACAGCGACCGCACCTTGTCCAAGGACGACCGCGTAAGATATGAGAGCGACCATCCTTGTATGAAGGACGACCGCGAAATGCTTCGGACAGTTTAAGTAAAGAAGGTCTAAGCTGCCAAGACTTTATTCTCACTATCAATAACGGCTAGTAAGACCACATTGGCTATAAATACAGTGTTTCTATGAGAAAACAAAAAAAAAGAAGCAAGAAATCAGATTTTGATAGCCAAGTAACAAATTTTCTTTTACTTAAACTTACATTTGAATTGTAATGAATGTTAGGTGTTAGCATTGAAAACACCATTGTATAAGTTTGAGTGTGAGCTTGGAAAAACACTTGGGTTGAGAGAGTAAGCCTTGTAAAACTCTTGTTTGGGTTGTGAGAGTGAGCCTCAAAAACTCCTTTAAAGGTTCTTGAGTGTAAGCCTTAGAAAACACTTGTGAAGTTAGGTGTGAACTTGTGAAAACACCAAAGTTGGAAGTGAGCTTGTAAAAACTTCAAAGATTAGTGGAACCTTAACAAGTTGTTAAGGAAGTGGATGTAGGATTGAAGTAAAATCCGAACCACTATAAATCTTGTGTGTTCTTTCTTTCTTCATTACTCAACCATCTCTTAATTCCGCACTTCTATTTTGTTGAGTTTTTTAAATTGTCATTATTTATTGAGGAAACCAATTCACTCCCCCCCCCCTCTTGGTTGCCATCTTGGGACAACATAAAATAATAAAAAAAGGGTCAAAAGGGCAGTAGGTGACACGGCCACTTGACACGGCCAAGCCACTGGCCGTGTCAAGCCCACTCTAAAGTCACCAAAAACACACAGTAGGTGACACGGCCAAGGAGTTTGGCCGTGTCCTTGGCCGTGTCACATGGGACACGGCCAAGCTTCACCAAAAAGTCCTCTTTTTGTTTTTGCAAACTTTTCTTCACAGTAGGTGACACGCCCATGGGACACGGCCACTTGGCCGTGTCCCTCCAAGCACATCAGATACGGCCAAGCTCACCCAAGCTTGGCCGTGTCCCTTCAATTTCACACTTTAAAAATACGATTTTTGCTCTGTTCCTTCATTTCAATCCCTAAATTTCATTTTGCTTCCTCTCGTTCTCTCGACTTCTCTCTCACAAAACCTCCATTGTTTGTGCTTCAAAGCTTCTAAACTCCCATCAATTCTTAATTTCCTTCACCAAAACTGAAATTAATCCATTCAATCTTCTTCTTTTCTCATAAAAAATCAATTTAATCAGTTAAAGTTTCAAATTTTTTCAGATCTTTCAATATGCCGAGAACGAAGATGGTGTCCCACCATAGGAGAAAGCAACCTTCAACTGCAGCTGCATCTTCATCTTCCTTGTCTTCATCTTTAAAGAGAGCGAATCTTTTGGCTCGGGGTTTCTTCCCGACGAGGTATGTCAGTGATGAATCCCTTAATGCTCTTCATATTAGGGATAATTTTTATCATTATGTTCAAAACCTTGGGTGGGAGAACCTATTCTCCTTTAGACCTTTGCAATTTCAAGAGCTTACTTTGAAATTTTTGACATCTCTTAAGGTTGAAAGAGATGAACAAAAAATTTGCTATAAGTTGAACTTTAAATTGCTTGGGAAATCATTTGTGGTCAGTATTGAACAATTGAATGTGATATTTGGTTTCCATCAACATGGTGAAAGGTCGGTACCTAAGGATTTTAAGCAACAACTTGCTTGGGGAGCATTAGGCTCGGGAACTTATGTGGCCAAATCGGCCAAGGCGACTAAATTGAGCAATCCCACTCTTAGGTATTTGTATCGTTTTATGTCATGTGGATTCTTTGCTCGGAAGGAAAGCCCGGGTGTAGTTGAACTTAGCGAACTCTTTTTCTTGGATTGTGCGTGTAATGTAGTGCCCATTAGTTCCGGCTATTGGTTGGCCGATGTTTTTGATAGTGTGGCAAACAAAAAGAGGGGGGCTATCTGTATTGGAGGATTGGTTACCACATTAGCAACATCCCTCCTTGATGATTTTGACCCGAGTACCTGTCGTATGACTAGAATTATGGGTAATGATTCATTGGATATGGCTACACTAGAGAAGATGCATATGGTGGTGCACAGGAGAGGGGCTTATATGATGGCTTCAGCTGAGCCAGAAGTACCGGGGGGCAAACAAAAGAGAACACGAGTCCATGAGGGGTCCGACTCGGATTCTCTTGATTTGGAAGAAGATGCTCCAGCTCCAGATAATCAAGAGATACTTAATAGGATTGAGGCACTGGAGAGCAAGGTAGATCATAACCATGCTGCGGTCTTGCAACAGTTGGACCAAATAAATAGCAACCTTGCTAAGATTTTGAGTCTTCATCCCTTGGCTGCTTCATCATCACATCCTCCTTCACCGTAGATCTTTCGAGACAATTCCTTACTTTCTTGTGTTTCGTTATAGCATATTTGTGTTTGTATTTTTCGTTGTTGTTTTTAATGTTAACATTTTATATTTTGGATATTTTATTTTTATATATTATATTTTGTTTTTGAACATTTGCTGTTTGTGATGGAAAGGTAGAGTTTGCCTCACAAGGGATCGATGGAAAACAGGTTGTACCTTCACTCTTTATCTTTATTATCCATGTTTCCATTGAGGACAATGTAAGTTTTAAGTGTGGGGTAATCTTTAAGCTTTCCATTAATTCTCGTTTTGTTTGTCGTTTTGTGTTATATTGTGCGTTGTGCATGGCATAATTGTTGAAAACTTATTGACTTTTCTGCGATTCTGGTATTATATTTGAGACTTTAGTATCAGCGTAGAGATTATCATTTGAATTCATTCAGGATCAATTTTCACATTCTGCAATTCATGACATATAAATCTTTGAGAACCCACCTTTATGAGTTTTGAACCTCATAGATTGAATATTAGTGTCAATTGATTTTCTTTTCTTAAGTGTGAACCTTCATGATTTTGCATCTCTAGAGTTTGCTTTTGCATACTAATTGAACTCACATTATGATTTAATCTCAAGTTTTAAAATGATGAAGGCAAATTAGGTTATCCCTTTAGCTTAAAAAGACTTCCCTTAATTATGAATTCCTTAGTAAGTCAAGTTGAGCCTTTGACCTTTTCTTGATTGATCAACACAATTCACAACTCAACTTATTCTTATTATCATCATACCTGCATTAAGGAATGGAGTTTCTTATGATATGACAATAGGGTGGTTTAATTCATAAGTGTGGGGTAAGCAATTAAAATAAAAAAAAAGAGAGAAAATAAAAAAAAACAAAAATAGTATTGCTATTTGGGGCTGAAATGCATACTTTGCACATTGTATTTGACTAAGAGTCGGTTATTCTTTTCCTCTACATTTTAAGCTAGATGTTCCATGCAATTTTATATTTTGTATATATATATATATATATATATAAAAGAAAGAGAAATAAAAAAAATAAAAAAAATAAGAAAATAAAGAAAAGATAGATATATATATATACAAAATTCATATATTTTCTAGCATTAGTCATCAAAGAGGAATGTCGACTCATGTACTTTTCTTTTAGTGTGCAAGTATGTAAGATTATCAAGGGTTGGTGAATATGTCATTTGAGGGAGCTATGAGTTTCTGAGCTATGAGTTTCTGAGCAAGAGTATTGTCTAATTTAGATACTCCATTTCTTGATGTTCCAGCTTAAATGTCTTTTCTCATACCTTCACCTCAGCCCCATTACATCCAAATAAAAGACCTTCGGATTATTTCTTGAGAAAATCAGTGAGAGAGATTGGATAATTAAGCAAGTTTATGGCAGTATACAGTCATGAGTGGTTTGAGTGGATTAGCCTATGAAATCGAGTGAAACACTTAGATGAGAGATGAGATTTGTATGTCTGGATTAATGAATGAGTTAAGAAGATCTTGATTGAAGTAATTTGCAATTATTTATGGCTGAGTCTTAAAGGATTTCATCTTATATAGTGGAATTATAGTTAAGGTTGTTTGAGTTTTTAATTTATGCCATGTGAATTTGCTTGAGGACAAGCAAAGTTTTAAGTGTGGGGTAGTTGTTTTATTAGTTTTTGTCATATAATTATGTCTTATTTATTATGATGATTATTGTTTTCTTTAGGTATTTTGATAGTTTTAATCTGTTTATTTAGTGTTTTCATCAATTTTGGTAGTTTTAGTTTATTTCAGTGTTTATGTCGTTTTTGTTCTAGTTTTTAGTGTGGTGTTTATGTGTTGTTGGTTAATGTTTATTTGATTCTTGTTTAAAGTTTGTTTAAGTGTTTATTTTAGGTTATTATGCAAATTGTTTCCTTGGAAGAAAGATAGCATGAAGCAAAGGGCAAAACCAAGGAACCAAGAGAGAGGAAGGAAAATTCAGGCAATGACTGACACACTCAGAGGATACGACCAAGCCACTGGCCGTGTCACATGACACGGCCAGGAGACTTGGCCGTGTCCCATACTAAGCCAAGAAAAAGACCAAAAGGAAAGAGAGCAAAGAATAGAAGGTGACACACTCAGGGGACACGGCCAAGTCACTGGCCGTGTCCCTCCAAACTTGTCAAACACAGCCAAGCTCACTCAAACTTGGCCGTGTCACTCACCATTCCAAAGAAGAAGAATGAAAATCACACAGAAGCGGACACATTCAGTAGACACGGCCAAGCCATTAGCCATGTCACATGACACGGCCAGGAGCTTGGCCGTGTCACTCCATGGACTAAAGGAGCGGAGTTTTAAGCGAGGTTTCATATAAATAATATGATTAGGGTTTTATTTCGAGAGACTTTTGATCAGCCGTCAAAGAGATTAGCTTTAGGGTTTCCAATTGTTTTCTTTTAGATTTTTTATTACACTTTGATTAAAAACAATCTAGATTAAATTTGTTTATGCCATTGCAACATTCTTCTAGCAAGATCTTATCAAGAGATTCTTCAGACGCTTATGGGAGTTTGTAATTTGGTTTTGTTCTCAAACTTTATCTCTTAAATTTCTTGGGAATTGTATTCATGAATTATATTATGTCTAAACTGATTTCTTTGAATTTTAATGAGATGAATATGTTTGATATCATTATGAACTAATTTGATCTAGTCTAGGGTTTGTATGGATCTATTATGATTGTATGAATTGGTTATTGCTCTTAACTAAATTATTTCTTTAGCCTTGATTGAATGGAATGATTGTTAATATATAATTGATTGGCCACCAATTATGTGTTTAAGGTATTAGATGAAGGATTGAGAGATGAAGTCTAATACTGGAACAAGTCAATTAGGGACTTAAGTGAATTAGAAATATAACCTAAGAAAAGGATTATTTCAATTGTAACAAGATTATTTGAAAGATGTTTGAATGCGAGAGCTTATTTCCTTGATTCGATTAATTAAGTTAATCTTTGAAATTAAATTGGTTGAGAGGAATAATCGTTCATACATATAAGTTAGTAGAGAAGTGCAAACCCTAGACCTTTCTATTAAGTGAATCAATATATCAGCTTATTTTACTTTTATTGTTTTAAACTCCAATCGATCTGTTTTCATTAGTTGTTAGCAATTTAAATTTATTCTGATTTGTTATTTGCAACCTAACAATCAATTAGCTTATCCAGCTTCCTTGAGAGACGACTTTGGGACAATCACCTTTGCTACAGCTACCTCGTATACTTGCGAGTGACGCTTATAGTAGAACTTAATCAGAGCGCAACACTAGAGTAGTGGGATCCCTGCTTGAAAGTATATCCACAGTTGTCGAGTTTTCAAATGTTTTTCCTAATGAGTTTCTAGGGGTACCTCCTGAGAGAGAAGTGGAGTTTGGTATCGATTTGTTGCATGGTACACTCCAATCTCTATTACCCCTTATCGGATGGCACCTGCTGAGTTGAGAGAGTTGAAGGTGCAGTTGTAGGAGTTATTGGATAAAGAGTTTATCCACCCTAGTATATCCCCATAGGGAGCGCCTGTGTTGTTTGTGAAGAAGAAGGATGGCACCATGAGATTGTGTATTGATTATAGGCAGTTGAATAAGGTGACCATCAAGAACAAGTATCCTTTGCCTCGGATAGATGATCTCTTTGATCAGTTGAAGGGAGCAGCAGTATTTTCTAAGATTGATCTGAGATCAAGGTACCATCAGTTGAGAGTCAAAGATGTGGATGTACCCAAGATAGCTTTTCGCACGAGGTATGGGCATTATGAGTTTCTGGTGATTCCCTTTGAATTGACGAATACACCAGCAACTTTTATGGATTTGATGAACAGGGTATTTAGACCATTTTTGGATTAGTTTGTGGTAGTCTTCATTGATGACATCTTGGTGTATTCGCGTAATGAGGAGGATCATGATAGACATTTGCATATCGTATTACAGACTCTGAGAGAGAATCAGTTGTATGCTAAGCTATCTAAGTGTGAGTTCTGGTATTAGAGTTGATCCGGGTAAAGTTGAGCCTATCTTGAATTGGAGTCCACCGAAGACTGTGACAGAGGTTATAAGTTTTCTGGAATTGGCAGGCTATTATCGTCGATTTGTGAAGGGTTTTTCTATAATAGCTACACCACTCACCAGATTACTTCGGAAAGGAGTTAAATTTGTGTGGACAGGTCGGTGTCAGGCGAGTTTTGAGCAGCTGAGGGAGATGTTGACTCAGGCTCATGTCTTTACCCTGCCTGTGGAAGGTAAACCATATGTGATATACAGTGATGCTTCACACAGTGGTTTAGATTGTGTTCTGATGCAAGAGGGTACAGTCATTGCTTATGCCTCTCGACAGTTGAAACCGCATGAGCTGAATTATTGACGCATGATTTGGAATTAGCAGCAATAGTTTTTGCCTTGAAGATTTGGCAGCATTATTTGTATGGGGAAAAGTGTTTCATTTATACGGATCATAAGAGTTTGAAATACCTGGGTGTTTAGAGAGAGCTGAATCTTCGACAGAGATGGTGGTTAGAGATGATGAAAGACTACGATTGTTTGATTGATTATCATCCTAGTAAGGCAAATGTTGTTGTTGATGCCTTGAGTCAAAAATCTTTGGCAGGTTTGACTGCTTATTCTCTCTCATTGCTTGTTGAGTTGAAAGCGTTGCATGCTAGATTTGAATCTTCTGATGATGGTGCTCTGATGGCTCAATTGCAGTTAAGGCCAGTCTTGTTGGATCATATTAGGGAGGCTCAGTTGGCAGATGAGAGAATTCAGAAAATTGTGTTGGTTTGTCGAAGGGGGAGAGTCAAGACTTTTATGTGAGGGATGATGACAGTTTATGGTACAGAGATAGATTGTGTATTCCTGATGATGCAGAATTGAAAAGAATGATATTAGAGGAAGCACATCAGTCACTTTTTGCTATGCACCCTAGGAGTACCAAGATGTATCAGGACTTGAAGCAACATTATTGGTGGTTAGGTATGAAGAGGGACATAGCAGAGTTTGTATTCAGATGTCTCACTTGCCAAAAAGTGAAGGCTGAGTACCAAGGTTCTTTAGGGTTGCTCCAACCTTTATCAGTGCTAGAGTGGAAATGGGAGCGAGTGACAATGGATTTTGTGACTGGACTGCCTTTGACCCAAAAGAAGCATGATGCAATCTGGGTGATAGTTGATCAGATGACGAAGACAACTCATTTTCTTTCAGTTCGAATGTATTTTTCTCTTGAGAGGTTGGCTGAGCTGTATATAAACGAGATAGTCAGGTTGCATGGAGTCCCAGTTTCTTTGGTGTCGGATCGAGATCTCCGGTTTACTTCAAGGTTTTGGAAGAGTTTACATGATGCTTTGGGTTCTCGATTGCATATTAGTACTGCTTTCCATCCTCAGACAGATGGACAGTCAGAGAGAGTGATACAGATTCTGGAGGGTATGTTGAGGAGCTATATCATTGAATTTACCCAAAATTGGGACAGATTTTTGCCATTAATTGAGTTTTCTTATAACAACAGTCATCTGTCGAGTATTTGAATGACTCCTTATGACGCTTTATATGGCAGGAGATGCAGGATACCTTTATGTTGGGATGAAGTTGGAGAAGGTAAACTGGTTGGTCCCGATTTGATTAAGGAAACAGAGGAGAAAGTGAAGGTGATTCAGGGTCGTTAGAAAGCAGCTTCAGACCGACAGAAATCCTATTCAGATTTAAAGAAAAGAGACATAGAGTTCAGTGTGGGAGATAAAGTAAAGGTCTCTCCATGGAAGAAGATTTTGAGATTTGGCCACAAAAGAAAGTTGAGTCCTCGTTTCATAGGACCATATGAGGTGTTAGAGAGAGTTGGTCCAATGGCTTATAGACTAGCTTTGCCGCCTGAATTGGATCGAATACATAATATTTTCCATGTCTCGATGCTTCAGAGATACAGGTCTGACCCATCTCATATCTTGTCAGCGGAGTCCATTGAGGTGAGTCCAGATCTGACTTACGAGGAAGAACCAATGGCGATTTTGGCACGAGAGGTTAAAGAATTAAGGAAGAAGAAGGTGCCACTTGTGAAAGTCCTTTGGAGGAATCATGCCACTGAGGAGGCGACCTAGGAAAGTGAGCAGGCGATACAGAGTCAGTTTCCCCATTTGTTCCAGACTTGAGGACAGGTAATTTCGAGGACGAAATTTGTTTTAGGGGGAGAGAATTGTAACATCCTAAAATTTTTAAAAATTTATAATTTTTGAAAAATTGGATAAAATAAATTATAATTTAAAAAGATAAATTAAATTAATGGTTTTAAATGAAAAATGAAGGGATTTTAAATGAAAAATTGGAATATATATGTGATATGTATGCAAAATATACATAACATATATAAAAGTCAACACTTTTTAAAAGAAAATGGTATTTTGGTAATTAAATTTTATAAATTCAAAATTAATAAAATAATTCAAAAACAAATTATTTTTTAATGGAAGAGAGAAATTAGGACTTTTAATTTATTAAAAAATAATTAAATAATTAAATATTAAATTATTTTAATATATATATGTGTGTGGTTTAAAAAAAAGATGAAAGGAAAAGAAATATTAAAAGTCTTTTTCTTCTTCTTCTTCTCTTTCCTTTGGCCGAAAATTTCATGGGAGCTAGTCCAAGGATTTTACTTCTTCCATACTCCATAAATTGAAGGATTTAACAAGTTTCAAGTGGATTTTTGATGATCTCCACCAAAATTAGTAAGTTTCCATCTCTTTTCTTTGAATTTCATTGAAGATGGTATTATGTGAAAATTTGGATTTTGTTGTAGTATGTTATAATTGTTGGAATTGGTTTGTATGATGTTATTTTGGGTAGTTAACAATGATTCTAAGATTAGATTGAAGAGATGATGGAGTTTGGTTAAAGAATGGTGAACAGAGAGAATTTAGGGTTATGGATTTTTGGGGTTTTGAAAACATGAACTTTAATTGTACAAATTGTTATCAAATGAGTTGTTTTGATTCATAAACAAGTATTTTAAAGTCAAATATTGGATTTGGTGGTGATGGATTGGAGTTTGAGAATGGAAGTGGAGATTTAGGGTTTTGGAAAAGTGATTTTCCAAAGTGATTGAATATGTGACAAAGAGAAAGAGATTAATAATGAGAAAAAATAAATAAATTGTATGACTAGTATGTTATTCAATTTTCAGAGTTATGGATTTGGCGGCATGCCTATGATTGCCTACGGGCTAAACGCTGGAATGGTGAAAAGACTGGGTCGTAAGTCAGGCCAGCTGATAAATATAATATTTTTGGGATGAAAAATTGGGTCGTAAGCCTCAAAAACTGTAGCAGTCTAGCCGGGTTGAAGACTAAGATACTGGGGCCTAAGGGTCTAGCCGGGTTGAGGTCCAAGAGACTGGGGCTGTTACATTATCCATGGATATATTGCCTACGGGGCTAGACACATGGTGTCATTATGGACCAAAGCAGTAACTCTGAAATCTGAATAGCATATTAGATCCTTTTTGGGCCCATGCTTGTCTTTGTTTTAATGTGAATTATGAATTATGATACAATTGAGCAATATAATGTTATGAGTTATGCTTATGAAATATTTGAAAAATATAAGAAAGTGGATTGATGTGACATCTTTATGCATTGTGCATTTGGTATTGCATTGAGTTATATTGTTATTATCAAAGTTTGTACCACTAGATTTCGGCTTAGCACGATTGTTTTCATCACGCAGGTGAAAAGGTAGACCCAGCTGAACCAGAGAGTTCTTCTAGACCAGGTCGGGTCTAGACTTGTAGTTGAGCTTGTTGAGTTGCTATCGAGATCAGAAATACTCCCAGCAGCATGTATATATTTTTATGTTATTGTACATTTTGAGTTTTATGCATAATATATTATGTTTTGAATTTTACGTATTGTATATTATAAAGAATATTTGGGTCAATATATTTGAAATGGGAGAGTAAGTGTGTTTTAAATTATATATATCTATATATATAAATGTTTGAGAAACTTGGTGAAATTGAGAAGTATGGTTGAGATGGTGATTGAAAATTATTTGGGAGTATTTTTTTTTTTGCAAGTTAAGTAATTGCTAAATTTTGGGATATCCTAATTACAGACAAAACTCTAGCGAATTTTTTCCAGAGATTTTTATATATATTATTTATTTTGGGTTCTTATAACAAGTAAAGAATATTTATATTCTATTTAATTTTTATATATTTAAAATTTTAAAATTGGAAATGTGAAAAAAAATAAAAAAAATTAGTAAACCGGTCTGTGATATTTTTTTTATCGTATATGAGTATTTTACATAAAAATATGCATATATGGTACAAAAATGCATGTTGCGAAAATGAGAATAACAAAATAGATGTGTGGTCACACTAGAATGGATAGAATCCGCAATGAGTGCATTAGAGAAAAAGTGGGGGTAACACCTATTGAGGATAAGATAAGAGATCATAGATTGAGATGGTTTGGCCATGTGAAATGAAGACCTAGCGATGCGCCGGTTAGAAAAACCGAACAAGTTAGAGTAGATATAACTAAGACAGGCAGAGGTAGGCCTAAACTGACTTGGTCAAAGGTGGTTCAAAATGATTTTATGATGTTACATCTATTATAAGAGATAACCTTAAATCGTATTGAGTGGAAAAAAAGAATTCATATAGCCGACCCCAATTGACTTGGGATTAAGGCTTTGTTGTTGTATATGTGTATTTTACATATGCTGAAAATATGTATTGTACGTATATAGGGTATAAGAGTGTTACAAATAATCTCATTTTGTAGTACAAGTTTTACTGAAATGATCTTATCACCTACTTTTTTCACTACTATAACTCTCTTCTTTAGATTCCGGTCTAAAATCTCTCAATTACCTGTAAGAGATCCAATATTCCAAATTCCTATTCTAATTTTACTTTTCATTTGTTCTCTCTTATGTCTCTTTTTATAAAAGTTTTTTACCCTTTTCTGAACTAGTATCCCTCTTTTTACTTGTATTTGTATTTTGGACTAACTTCTTTACTCACATCCGTCCTTAATTTGTATAAGAAAAAAATTTTAGGATAAATTTTGGTTTATGAAAATGGAGGATTAGGGTTCAATATTTGTGATTTTGGGAAAAAGATGAAATGGTAATTATTATATTAAGGGTATAAACATAATTTCATAATCCATTTCAACAATTTTTTTTTAATCACGGTATAAAAAAGGCAAGTTGGAGTATCAAATTAGTTAAGATGAAAATAGATTGGGCAAACTAAGAGAGCTATATATATATAAATAGAGAGAGAGAGAGAGAGATAAAATAGCAATGTTGTGCTTATTTATATAGTATAGTCGTAAATACATATATGACAAAATAAATTTCTCTTTATTAAAAAAATAGAGCTACAATAATAACAATTCATCCTTAACCACAATGTGGTTCTGCCTCTGCACAACATTAATACATATAGATATATGTTGACAAGTAGGAAAAATGTTCAATGTAAAAATGAAGTCAGTGCTTCACAGGGGTGAACAAATTTCTAATTTGAAAGTCACATGCTTTGTTTGATGCATATATGACTCTTAAATCATTAACTTTGCGGAGTTCAAGCTAAGGAATGGATTCGACCATCTTTTTAACTGTATGTTGCAAGCAAATACTAAACCAACAAAAGTAAAGATTCAGCCACAAGTGCCAACACTTGGATGAAAATGAGAACTCTGATCAACTGTTGAATATGGTGCACTTGAATGCAGGAATGTATTGAAATGAACCCAATCGATAAAGTCACTGACTAACACAGTAACACATATAGTGACGTTTATATATGTATAAGACTGCCATTCATACAAAGTGATATAAACTGGGGAATTACAAAACATGCTTTTGGTTGCTTCTACAGATATACTAAACCCTTCAAAAGAGATCAAAGATTTGAACAACCTATTAGTTGTCATTTTTTATAAATGGAGACTTTTAACACCTTGGTTTCATCATTAATCAACTCTAATATGCAAATATCTCCAGGTTGAAGAGAATTTCCCCTTACAAATGGAAGCAATCCAGCAGACAACATGCCTCGGCGTCCATAGTTGAGCAATTTCACAGACCACCGTTTGTTTTGCACCTGTAATGTTACATTCTCTGTGCGTCCCTTTGCATGTTCTGCCATAAATTTTAATGGTACAGACTGCACAAAGAGGGAAAAAACAACCTTGAATACTATCAAAATCTCACTTCATCTTGATCTTTGACAATAATAATGACAGCAAAAAAAAGTAAAAAAACAGCAGCAAGTCTTTTCCCGAGACTAGCAAGTCAATCATGTGCGTGGTAAAAACCTAGACATTGTGCAAGTACGAAAACTATTTTTTATCATAAATTTGTGATTCATTTAGACATTTGCATGTTACATGATTTCATTCAAGATTAACCAATTAGCATAAATATATTTATGAGAAAAGTCTTGCATATAATTCTTTGTTGATTAAAGTTGACAATGGTTCTCATAAATATTTGGTAGTTCTGTTTTTTCCCTTGAAACCTCTCTCTACAAATTTTGTTCAAGAAATTTACCATTGGAGACCGAATCAAATGGCATGACCGGACAACAACTTTAAAGAAAGGATTTCTTGAGGTAAACTTGTCTGCATCTTCAATAGGCCCTTTGATAAATTGCTTGCAGCTAGCACTCACTTTTTCATTCTGAAATTCCTTGTTGTTATCTGCATGATATCAAATAAATTCAGAGCAAGTTTTGTTTTCTGAAGTATTATTGAAAAAAAAAAAAAACAAACATAGCGATGCCTTGTTATATCAGAGAATGGTAACTTTTAAACTCATATTTGGCAACATTAATCAGTTAAAAAATACAGACATCAACAGCCTCCAAAAGATTGTCACTTGAGAATTGCTTCCAATCATCACAGATTCTTAATCTTCCTTAGTATATTTATTAAGGCAGTGGATAAACCAAGTTCTCCCATCCATAAGATTGAGGATGGCATCAGTACACTGGTTGGTTAAATTTTTCAAAGGCGAAATTTAATGATATGTGCTGGACAAGTATTTAAAAAAGAAAGATGGAAACAAAAAAAGATTCAGAAAGGCAAAAATATTAACTAAAAACATGAAATGTTATCATCACAGACTACTACTGTCTGAATTTCAATTGAATTAATGCTCACCACTCCTCGTGTTTCTCCTGAATGAAGATATGCAGGCTGCATTAAAACCATGAAAAAATGGATTTTTTGTTTTAACAGTTTTTGCTCTACAAAGCACTACTTTCTTTTCAACATTTGTCAATGGATGTGTCTTTACAACCATTATATATATATACACACACACACACACACACACACACACTAGATCCATTGTATCTCTTTGCTGCCGAACTAAACCCTTCAGTTAAACATAAAAACAAACACAAGAGAAACATAAAAAAGAAAACTGTGAGATCTTTATTTGACCCTCCCAAAATATAGTGGATATTACCTACAGATTTTCTGGTAGGACTGTCAAGTTTCCTCTTCTTCTGAGTATGAGGCGTTGTTGAATTATTTAGCTTCATCTTCCTACAAGGCTTAGGTAATGGTGATGCTGATTCTTCTTTTATTTTCCGGCACGGCACGAATTCATCAGAGGTATTAAAAGAGACATCATTTTCAGCTTTCTCAAGATTGTTTGGCTCATCTTTGTCATCCTTACTTCCATAGGGATAATCAATCTCTGAAGCACTCTGATCAAATATGATCACATTAAAATAACCATTTCTCTGATCATATTCAAATACTAAGAAGGATCCATGGATTATGGAATAAAACTCAACAAAATCTTGCCACCCATCTTTCAACCAAATCTCACCATCACATTTAAAAAGCTCTACTTGCCAATTTTCACCACTAGGGACCTTAAGGACTGTAGAACCTGGCAAATTATATCCATACTTCCTCACAAATTTCCTAGGAATACCCTGATAAAAATAGAAGTACATAAAATCATCTTTCATAAACATCTGAAATAAATAGAGATTACAGCCAAACCAAGAATTATCCAAATAATAATGAACAAAAATGAACTAAACCCACAAAAACCCTCTGCTATGAATTACCCAAAGTCGATGGCCAGGAAAAAAACAAGCGCCTTTTTGTGAAATTATATTTAAGACAACAAAAGAAAAAACAGAGTATCGAGAAGAGAGACTTACAAGCTTTCTATCGCGAATAGCATCATCAAGAACTACCTTGAAAAAATGGGGTTTTGATGCTTCAAACAATAAGTATTGATCTTGATGGCTTTTCTTGGGAGAAGAAGAAGCCATTGTTAACAGTGTTTTTAGAATCTAATTAGATTTTCTATCCTATCTTTCTGAATAATGATTATTCATGTGAATAATTCTAACAATGAAGAAAACATAAATTTGAGATTTGAGATTTGAAAAGATTGTGAAATGAAATATAAATTTAATCATTAAACCCTAGTAGATAGATAGTAAATAAATACCAACTAATTTTTCTTGACAAACAAAATCCCCAACTGTTTATGGAGGCTGTTTATACCAATTCAATTCCATTTTCATGGATAATTATTTATTTTAATTTTTCAGCGCTCAATATTTATTTTATTGATTATTTAGTTTGCATTAAATAAATCTCAGAGTAAATTTGGTTGTCATATACATATATATAATTTAATATTTTCATGTATAATGAATCAGTCCTAAAATTATAGTCTTATTTTTATTTAATACAATTTAAAAAAAAAAAGTAGTTAAGTTAGTTTATTATAATATTTTAGTTTATTATAATATTTTTCATACCCTTCCCTTGTATATCTCAAATTACTTAATTTAATGAAATCAATTTAAAAAATTACTTAAAATGACCCTCTTAAAAAATATTAATATATTCTGAATCCCTTTAATTTTATGTGATCTTAAAATAATAAAAATATTCTCAGGCATTAAAAAATAAAAACTCATAGCTTACAAAAAAAATCCTCAGATCGTGCTCTTCTCCTCCCTCAGTTCGTGTTCTCTGTTTTCTCATTATGTTCTCTCTTCTTTTCTAAGATTTTGCGATCCAGAGTTCAATAATATTTAGTTTCTTCATCAAACTTTAATTTTATTTATAGGCTTCTTTATTGCAACAAGTTAGTTTTTAATTTTTTTATATTCAACATATGTTGATAGTGATCTTGATTTTATTGTACTTTAGGCCTTATATATGAGGAGAAAGTTATTTGTTTTTCTTTCTAAGACTGATTTATGAATTGTTTACTGTATTTGAGTGTATTTAGTGACAGTTAGTGACAATTAGCATTTAATATGTTCTTCAATATTTGAGATTTAATTTTAGATTTTATCATAGTTTAATAATAAATGTTGAGTTATTACTGATTTATAAATTAGTGTTATATTTGGGTGCAATTAATGATAGTTAGCGACAGTTAGTATTTAATGTGTTTTTCAATATTTGCGATTTAATTTTAGATTTTGTTAATAAATGTTTGAGTTAAGACTCATTTATGTTTGCTGTATTTGAGTGCAGTTAGTGACAGTCAACGACAATTAGTGTTTAATATATTTTTTAATATTTATAATTTAATTTTAAATTTTGTTATAATTTAACAATAAATGTTAAGTTAACAATTTCAAAAAAAAAATGTTAAGTTAACTGATATATAGATTGTTTGCTGCATTTAGGTGCAGTTAGCGATAGTCAGCGACAGCTAGTGTTTAATGTATTCTTCAATATTTGCGATTTAATTTTAGATTTTATTATAATTTGATGATAAAAGTTAAGTTAACTAATATATAAATTGTTTGCTGCATTTAGAAGCAGTTATTATTTAACGTACTTTTTAATATTTGCAATTTAATTTTAGATTTTGTTATAATTTGATAATAAATGTTAAGTTAACTGATTTATAGATTGTTTGCTATATTTGCTTTTTGAATAGTTAAAATTGTGAGATGTTTATAGCCAAATTTGTTAAATTTTGTATGACCCTAGGTTCACTTTGTGGGATCACATAAAAGAGCATATGGATCGATTAAGATATACCATAGCTTGTTCTTTATGGGTTCATGCCGAAAATAAGAAAAAAAGTGATTATTATTCTGATGATGAGAAGTGATTTGACTAAAAATAATTGTATATACAGTTATGTATTTTATTAGTTTTTAGATATTAGATTGATGTTAATGTTAATGGTGAAATAAATTATGTAAGTAGATTTAATTTATTTTTCTTAACGTGTTAGTGTTGACAAGTTCCAAGATTAATATGGATATTATATTACATGCATACAAACTGATTTAAACACATATTAAAATTATCTCTCCTGGTATATATATCATCTAAGAGAGAATAATTGAGTATTTAAAAATTAAGTTCGTCAAAGTTAGTGCGCAGTTAGTCGCAAATAGTGAATGTCAGTGACATCTTTGTGGCCTGTACACTAACTTATTAAAAAATAACTCAAAATCAAATTCTAATACATATACCATTTAACGAAGGATCATGGAGTATCTAGAAACAAAGTTCGCCCAATTTAGTATGGAGTTAGTCACAGTTAGTCATAGTTAGTGACTCTTTACTTAGTGGTTTTCCATATACATACAAACTGATTCAAACACATATTAAAATTAACTCTTAGTATATATATCATCTAAGGAATGATCATTGAGTGTTTAAAAATTAAGTTCATCAAAGTTGATGAGCAGGTAGTCATAGTTAGTGAAAGTTAGTGAAATATTTGTGTCTTGTACACTAACTCATTCAAAAACATCTCAAAATTAAATTTTGTTACATATACCATTTAACGAAGGATCATGGAGTGTGCGGAGTTAGTCACGGTTAATCATAGTTAGTGACTGTTTATTTAGTGGCTTTCGACATGCATACAAACTGATTCAAACACATATTAAAATTAACTTCTAGTACATATATCATCTAAGAGATGATCATTAAGTATTTAAAAATTAAGTTCGACAAAGTTGGTGCACAATTAGTCGCAGTTAGTGAGGTCTTTGTTGCCTGTACACTAACTCATTCAAAAATATCTCAAAATCAAATGTTGATACATATACCACCTAAGGGAAGATCATGGAGTGCCAGTTAGTTATGGTTCATTGAAGTTAGTACACAGTTAGTCATAATTAGTGAGAGTTAGTTACTCTTTATAAATAAATTAAAATTACTTACAGAATCTAGTTTACCATTAACATTAACATCAATTCAATATCTAATAACTAGCAAAATACATAACTATATATAAAATTAATTTTTGGTCAAATCATTTCTCATCATTGGAATAATAATCACTCATATTCTTATTTTCGGCATGAACTCATAAAGAACAAACTGTAATATATCTTAGTTGATCCATGTGCTTTTTTTGAAATCCCACAAAGTGAAACATGGGGTCATACAAAATTTAATAAATTTGGCCGCAAACATATCATAATCTTGACTGTTTAAAAAGTAAATACAGCAATCTATAAATCAGATAACTCAACATTTATTATTAAATTATAGCAAAATCTAAAATTAAATCGTAAATATTAAAAAAATACATTAAACACTAAATGTCGCTAACTATCACTAACTGCTCCTAAATACAGTAAACAATCTATATATCAGTTAACTTATTATTTATTATTAAATTATAACAAAATCTAAAATTAAATCGCAAATATTGAAGAGCATATTAAACAATAATAATCACTGACTGTAACTAACTGCATCCAAATACAGCAAACAATTCATAAATGACTCTTAACTTAATATTTATTATCAAATTATAATAAAATCTAAAATTAAATATCAAATATTGAAGAACACATTAAACACTAACTATCGCTAACTGCACTCAAATGCAATAAATAATTCATAAATCAGTCTTAGAACGGAAAGCGAGTAACTTTCTCTTTATATATAAGGCATAAAATACAATAAAATTAAGATCGACATCAACATCGATCATTCTTACTATTAGATATTGAATATAAAAAAATTAGAAAATTAAAAACTAACATGTTGCAATGAAGAAGTCCATGGATAAAATTAAAGTTTGATGAAGAAACTAAATATTATTGAGTTTTGGATCACAAAATCTTATGAAAGAATAAAGAAAATGAGAAGAAAAAAGAGAGTACGAGTTGAGGGAGGAGAAGAGCACGATTTGAGAGTTTTTTGTAAGTTGTGAGTTTTTATTTTTTAATGTCTAAGGGTATTTTTTATTATTTTATGGTCATATAAGATTAAGGGAATTCAAAATATACTAATATTTTTTAAGGTGGGTCATTTTAGGTGATTTTCCAATCAATTTTTGTAAAAATAGTATTATAGAAATAACAATCAATTCAATAGGCACATATCTACTAAGAATGAGAAAAAAATTTTGAAACAAAAATGAAGCAATATTCAAACTTTATTTATATCATTCGTCTTTCTTAATTAATAATAATAAAATTAAAATTAATAATTTTATATAAATTGTACCTCAACATTGAAAGCAAATACTAATTAATTGAGGGGCATAATTAAAAATATAGTTAATAATTAAAATCCAAAATAAAAAGTTTACTACTATTTTGAAATTCCTAAAAGAAAAGTAAAACTATAATTTTGGGACGAAAGAAATATTGCATTTCAATACTAGAATTTCTATTAATTACAGACAAGAAAAAAAATTAATTCCTCTATAATTTGACAAAATTAGAAAATTATTTTTATAAATTTATAAGCCTATATACTTGGTATTTTTTATTTATTTAAACTCATGCTGCAATGTTGCATAATAGTACTTAGAGTTGAAAAAAATACAAAAAATTAATTAAAATGTGGATAAACATTACATAATTTTTAAACATTTTAACATTAAATTATTAAAATAAGTAATATAGATTTTTAAAACTTATAGAATTATGAAATCAAAATTATGTTCGACACATTTAAACATTAATTACTTACTAATAGAAACTCAAAAGTAATATTTATATATAACTATTTATATGTTCGTGTGATGCGCACATTTAAATTTTTTATCGTGTTAAAAAAATATATGATCTTGTTATAAATATAAACTTTTTAATTATTTATTTTTTATTTATATCAATTAATGGTTCAATCAACAAATTTATCATATATAGAATATTTTTATATTTATATATTAATAAAATATTAAATATATAATTTTATATCTTTAATTATTAATAGTTTTAGTTAATAAATTTTAGCTTTAATGTGATTGGCAATCATTGATATAGTTATAGAAAATAAAACTGAAATCCAAATAAACTTTCTATCTTTACATATTAATAGTCTTAGTTAATAAATCATAAGCAATATAACCCACATAAGGAGAGGTAATAAATAACTATAACACATTTTGTATAATATTTTTACATTATACAATAGTCTATATTTTTTATAGTTTTCAATTTCAGTCAACAAATTTATTATATATAAAATATTTTATATTCATATACTAATAATTTATTATGTATATAATATTTTTATTTTCATATACTAATAATTTCAGTTAAAAATTTATTAATAATTAGTAATTTATTGAATGTATTATCTTTTATCGTTATATATCAAAGTTTTTATTAAAATAATTTATCAATAATTGTTAATTTATTAAATATATAATCTTCGATATTCATATATTAATATTTTCTATTAAAAATTTAATAATAATTTATTAAATTTATTAAATATATAATTTTTTATTTTTATATATTAATAAATATATATATTAATATTAATAATTTATTAAATATATAATTTTTTACATTCATATATTAATCGTTTCAATTAAAATATTTATTAATAAATAACAATTATTAACGATTAATAATTTATTAATCTTCATATACTAAAGTTTCAATTGAAATATATATTAATTAATAATTTATTAAATTTATTAAATAAATTAAATGTGATCTTCTTATATTAATATTTTTTTTGTTAAAAATTATTATTACTAATTTATTAAATATATCAGTTAAAAAATTTATCAATAATTTTTTACATTAATTAAATATAAAAATTTTTATCTTTATATATTAATATTTTTAGTTAATAAATTTTTAGTAACAATTTATCAAATTTATTAAATATATGATCAGTAGCATATCCAAGCATAGTCTGGGGAAACAGACCCTGCTTGGTAAATTAAAAAAAATTATACCTAGTATGAAACAATGTAGTTTCACACCAGGGTTAAAAAAAATTGATTGTATGTATAATTTGCAGCTCCTTGTATTGAAACGCAGTCCCGCCACAGCATAAAGCAACAAAAGTCACAACCCCACACAAGTCTCACAACATCTAGCAGCACCAAAGTCCAAAAGCATAATTTTTTCTTTTTTAAAATCAATCACCGCCTACTCACCAAGAATCGACCAGCTCCACCAGGCCACCAAAGTTGCCGCCAGCAAGGAATTTCCACTCTACAGGTTAGTTTTTTTTATCAATAGATAATAAATATATAGTAAGTTAAGTTTGTAAGATTTTTTTTAATTTTTTAATAATAAATTCATAAAATTTAATAGATATTCATGAATTGATTGAGAAAGTATTTATAAATATTGATGTTGTGACAATCTAACTTGTTAATTTTGAATTTAAATTAGGTTAAGGTTTGTGTGAAATTGAATTTGTAACTTTTTGATTTGTGAGTATGTAAATTGTAATATTTGTGAATTTAAATTAATAATTATGATTATGTGAATTTTAATATTTGTTAATTTGTTAATGGAATTGAATTTAGGATTGTAACTTTGTTTGGATGGATAAATTTGTGTTCAAGCGTCCAAGAAATTCCAACAATGTTCAATCATCTTTAAGTCATGGTGATAAAAATATTGATGTAGAATTTAATCCAGAAGAAATTATTAGTGACCCAGGAGAGTACATATCTAGAGGTGTCTGTCAACCATGTGGCCATAAATAATGTGTGAAAGTAACTAGGTGTTTCAGGGAGATTTGGTTCCAACAATTTGATTGGTTAGAGTATAGTGCATCAAAGGATATTGTTTTCTGCTTTGTGTTATCTATTTAGGCTAATTAATATATCTCGATATGGGGATAATGTATTCACCAAGACTAGTTTTAAAAATTGGAGAAAAGCTGTAGAAAAATTTAAAGAGCATGCGGGTGGTGTGAGTAGTACACACAATGAAGCTATGATACAACTTGATGGTTTCAAAAATCAAAGGAAGAGCGTGTCGCATTTGTTTTCAAATCATAATCATGAGACAAAAGTTGCTTACAAAACTTGTTTGACAATAATTTTGAATGTTATTAAACATCTTATGAGGCAAGGTTTGTCTTTTCGTAGACATGATGAATCTTCAACATCATTAAATAAGGGGAATTTGCTTGAGTTTCTCGAATGCTATAGTGAAAGGAATTAAAAAGTTTGGAAGGTTCTTAAATTAAATGCTCATGGTATCAATCAAATGACATATCCTATAATTCAAAAGCAAATAGCAAATACTTGTGTAGTGAATACCACACTAGCAATATTGAATGACATTCAAGATAGAAAATTTAGTTTATTAGTTGATGAATCTCGTGATATTTCAGTGAAAGAGCAAATGGCATTGATCCTTAGATATGTGAACAATGATGGAGCAATGATAGAAAGGTTTTTAGCTATGGTTCATATGACGGACACTTCTTCAAAATGTTTAAAAGAAGCAATTGACACTTTAATTGCTAAACATGGATTATCTTTATCAAGGTTAAGAGGGCAAGGCTATAATAGTGCTTCAAATATGAGAGGTGATTTCCATGGTTTGAATTCACTTATATTGAATGAAAATCCTCATGCAAGATACATCCATTACTTTGCTCATCAATTCTAATTGGTTGTTGTTGCTGTTGCCAAGGTAAATAGAGTTGTTAGTGATTTTTTTAGTGTGGTTAATATGATTGTAAATATGATAGGATCATCTTGTAAAAGAATGGATAAACTTTGAAAAATTGATGGCAGAGGCCAAAATCAAGAAACAAGTTTAGCTAGTCTAGGAGACACTCGATGGGGATCACACTACACAACCTTACTCCATTTACAATCAATGTGGCCCTCAGTGATAGAAGTACTTTAAAATGTATATGATGATGCCAACAATAATAACACAAGTGGTTTAAGCAAAACTTTTATAATGATGGGAACCTATGATTTTGTATTTTTTTTACACTTGATGAAAAGTGTATTGGCAATAACAAATGATCTGTCAAATCCACTTCAACAAAGAGATCAAAATATTGTGTAGGCTATATCTTTAATAGAAACAATGAAAACTCAACTGCGAGACTTTAGAAAGACATAATGGGTGACATTTTTAAAGTAAGTTGAGACATTTTGTATGGTTAATTCAATTACCTCTATTAATATGGAGGACACTATCAAGTCACGCAGTCAAACGAAGTAGGATGGACAAATTGTTACTAATTATCATCATTATTACGTGAAAATTTATTGTGAGGTAAATATTTATATTTCCCCTCATCAATTAAGGTTTGAAGTTATTTTGTTGCTATTTTTAATTCTTATTAATTTTTTTTATTGCAATAATAGATTATTGTTTTAATTTGCACAAGAAATGGAGAATCGTTTCCCATAATTAAGCATAGAGTTGCTTCTTTGCTTAGCCTGTCTTAATATGAGGGACTAGTTCTCTAAATTCAATATTGAGAAGCTAGTCTACTTAGCTGAACTATATGAAGAACACTTCTCATGGAGTGAACGCATGATGCTTTCTGATCAACTTGAGACTTACTTTGTAATATAAGTGTAGACCCTTAATTTTGGCTCTAATAAATTTAGACCCAATTGAAAAGGGCCAGGTCAAATCTAAGAGCTTAAACCTAGTCCGGTCCAATTTTAAAAGCTTAAAATAAGTTTGTTCTAGTGTTAAAAGCTTAAAATAAGTCTGGATCGATTTTAAGAGCCAAAAATAAGTTTGGTCCAATTTTAAATGAATAAACCGAGTAGGTCTAAGTTAAAAAGCCACATTCATGATGAATTGGCCTATCCAATTCACCATGGGCCCTAATTCTAGGCCTAAATAAGTTTTGATGGTTTTAAGTTTCCTGATTCTACTACAACTCAAATTGATTCGGATAAGCAGAAGGTCTTATGATGTAATCAAGATTTCTTAATTAAGAGGGAACCCGATTAAACCTTATAAATAGAACAGTAGGGAGGAGAAAAGGGGAGCCACCTTTTAGTAAATAAAAAGAGAGAAACATAAAACCATAAGAAATTTAAAAAAGCAAAAAGAGACAGTAACAATCAGAGCCGTAATCACCAACGTAAGAACGATTTGCAAAACACACAGAATCAAACAAATACACACATCAATTGTCTTCAAATTGCATCCACTTGACCAAGGTTGTGATTGATCCAGGAAGTGATGTAGGCGAGCTTGGTTCAACAGAATATTAAATTGGTGGAGCCAATAAACGGAGGTATAATTCTTATTAATCAATCCAATTGAATTTATTGATTAGCTTACTGTGTTAATAAATTATAAGTATGGTTTTGTAAGTTTTACAATGATTTATGATTTAAACCGTCCGAAACCCTAATTTGATTAATTAAAACTCTAGTTTGCATGTTGAACCCTAACTTAGGTTAGAAAACTCTAATTCTACAATCAAACCCTAATTCCACAATCAAACCCTAATTCCACAATAAAACTTATTTTGTAAATCGTTTATCTTTTGGGAGCACTGCCCCTTGACCTCAGTCTGCTAACTGGCTAGCGAGACTGTCATATGCGTTGCACACTATAATTCGTTAGACGATTAATATTATGATACTGTGAGCAAAAATTTTCGCCCCCACTCCCTGTGGAATGGTTCTTGTGACTTCGGTACTGTTTAGGCTTGGGGTCTTAGATAATACAGACCTAAGTCCAGAGAAAATAGAGTCGCCATCCAGACGGGCCAGAAAAAAGAAAGGGGTGGATGACTCGATTCCTAAGGAATCCCCAACCCCCTAATGGATTCAGAAAGTTGGGTACGTGTGGGGAATGTGAAAAATGGCCCAGCACCCCCACAACGCCCGGTTCATTGGAACCGGCCTCCTTTACAGGTTTTAATATTATAAGATTCTTAAATATAACAACATTATCCATATTACACACGATAATTAAAAGAAAGCATCAATATATTAAAATCAAAGCAAGGTCCAAGCAAAATAAATAAATGGACACCCATCCGAAGATGGAAACATATCCTTACATCACATGCCTAAATAGGACACCCACCGAAAGGTAGAAACATGCCCTTTACATAAGTTCTAAGATAAAAAAAAACAAATTAAATTACATGATATTTAACTAATGAGGTACCCACCAAGTGGAAACATACCTCTTACAACATTTAGAAACCTAAATAAATTGATAAAAGTAAATAATCATTCATCAAAGATGTTGAAATATCAATAAAAAGTAAACATCCATCCATGATAAGCTAAATAAACAAAACATTGAACTTAAATAAATTAAAGCATATAAAATAAATCAAAGCATAATCAAATAATGAATTGAATAAGGCAAATAAAAATCTAAATTATAGCTACTGTTTCCATTTTGGGTCCTTTATTTCATGTGTTTAAGGTTTTGTAATTCATAGAATTAGGCTACTGTGACTTTTTTAAGGAAATAAAATAGATTAAGGTTTTATGTTTTAAAAGGTTGGTAAGACTCTTTGATTAACCAAATTAAGGTTTGAATGGTGAAATCATGAAACTAGAGTTTTGGACACTTTAAAATACTTTTGATTTGTGATTCACGGTTAATGAATTGTTATTTTGAGCTTACTGTGTAAAATTATGTTTATATGATTTTTAAAGTTTTAAAGAATTAGGATCTAGAAAAATTAGGGTTTAAGGTTTTAAAGGGGTTAGGGTTTATTATTTTGAGTTTTGGAATTGAATTAGGGTTTTAAAGCTTTTGAATTAGGGTTTCGGGTAATGAATTTATTTTAGGATTTCGAAAGGCAATTTTCAATTTTCATGAATTTTATGAAACTAAACCAATGATTTAAAGTTTATAAAGTAAAAAATGATATTTTTAAAGCTTTTAGAAAGAAACAGAATCAAATTTTGGTTTTGTTGAAAAACATGTTCAATTAGGATTTTGGAGTTTTGAAAAAAAAATTAAATTAATAACTTTAAATTCTTTGGAAAAATAAAGCAACGTATTTAGTGTTTTAAACCTTAGAAAAGCTAAATTAAAGGTTTTGGGATTTTTTTTCTTTGATGAATTAAGCTACTGTAAACAAAAGGAATTTAGAATTCAAACCTTTTTTTGTGGGGTTGCACCAAAATTGCTTCTTGGATAAAAAAAAAACAAAGGCAGTTGATGCCTTTGATGAATTGCTTGAATTGTTTTTTTGGCTCTCTCGCAAAATCAGCTTGGTTGCACTGCTTTCCTTCACAGATTCGGTTTCAACTTTGTTTCCAATTTCCTCCTTAATTTCTGATTACTTTTCCTCTTTTTTGTGTTGTTATTTATAGAGGTTTTTTATGGTTTTTTCCTAGTTACTCACGGCATACAATATTTAATAAGAAAAGAAAACCAAAACATAATTGTATTAGGTTTCGGAAAATTTGGGTCGGAAAATTTCGCTGGCAAAAAAATTTACCTCAGAAAAAATTGCGCTAGTGAAAAAAATCTGCCACAGTTGGCTGTGGCAGGGGCGGGGAATAGGCATGCGGGAGAAATGGCCCACGGCCAAGCCCGTTGGAATTTTCGGCGACGATTTTTTCATCGCCGATTTTTTCGTCGCCAATTTTTATTTTTATTTTTTGATTTTTATTTGTTTATTTTTATTTTTTATTAATAAAAATTAGATAATAAAGCAAAAATTATTTAATTAAGATAACAAAAATTATTTTGGACCATTTAAAATATATTAGACAACACAAAAATTATTTTGGACTAAACAAAATATATTGGGCCGGACTGGATCAAAAATTAAAGGTCTACAGATACGATTGTGGATTGCAATTTTTTTGATGAACTATATGTTTGGATTATATATTTTATTATAAATGATTGAAATATTAATATTTATTTATTGATTGTATTTTTAAAAGGTGTAAAAGGCATGTTTCCACTTGGTAGGTGCCTTATTTGGATTATGTAACTTAATTTATTCTAAGAATTTTAGATCATTATAAATGACATGTTTCCACCAAAATGGTGGGTGTCTTATTTTATTTACTTGTATGAACATTAGGATATTATAAGTGCATGTTTCCATCTCTAGATGGGCGTACATTTTATATGTTTGTTATTCTTTGATTTATAATATGATTATTTATAATATGATTATTTATTTTTTCAAATTGCATGTAATATAAATAATACTATAATAATTTAAGAATCTTATAGTATTTAGACCTAAAAAGGAGGCCGGTTCCAATGAATCGGGTGCTATGTGTGTGTTGGATCATTCTCACATTCTCCATGCGTACCCAACTTTTTGAACCTAAGTAGGGGTTAGGGATTCCTTAAGGATCGAGTCATCCACCTCTTTCTATTTCTTTCCCATCCCGTTGGGTGGCAACTCCAATTCTCCGGGCTTAGGCCCAGAGCCTAACAGTGCCGAAGTCCCAAAAACCATTCCACCGGGAGTGGGGGCGAAAATTTCCGCTCACAATAAGGAAGGATGATGAATTTTTAACTATTCAAGATCTTGAAAGTCTATCTAAGAAAATGGTTCAACATGGAAAAGTTAAGGCATTTCCATTGGTTTATCGATTGATTGAATTGGCATTGCTCCCGCTTCAGTTGAAAGAGTTTTTTCCGCAAAGCATATTGTCAATACTGATTTGCATAACAAGATGAGAGATGAATGAATGAATGATTATTTGGTTGTATACATCGAGAGGGAGGTTGTTTCCATTCTTGAAAATGAATTCATTCTACAATATTTTCAAAACATGCAAACTTGTAGAATTCAATTGCCACCTATCAGACCTTCTAATATCACCATTGCCCGCAAAAAAATAAAATCAAGTTGTAATACCACTTTAAGTGCTTTTTTTATAATTTTTTCACTTTTATTATCAGAATGAAAGACCACTATTTATTTTTTGTATTATTTTTAACTTAATATGACAACTCTGCTTTATAAAAATTTTAGTTCTGCTATAGTATATAATCTTTTATCTTCATATATTAATTTTTATAAAAAGGCACAAAAATATGTTACTAAGTTCTAATAAATAGTTTTTTTTTCTTTTTTTTTATATTATATAAATGTATGATGTGGCAGTCTATAATTTCTTCATTTTCTTTAGCACACACACATATATATAATAGATAAATAATGATTATATAATGTTGGAATAATGTGTTTTAGGGACACATTAATTAATATAATTTGATAGAGGCAATAAATATATATTTATTATTTTTGAAAAGAGTTTTAATTTATTGAACATATACATTCCATGAACTTTTTTTTTAAGAATTGAGAATATGAGTTACAAATAACTCTGATATTGTTATTATAAATTGTTCGTGGTGAGAAGATTATGATTATGCATCACTGATATTATAGACCATCATTTCTATTTATTTTCCAAGCTAAATATGACATACTCATGATTACGGAGATAGTGAATCCATACTATTTGACAAGAGTTGTTAGAACAAACATATGGATATTTATAAGATGAATAATCGAACAAAAAATTGATGATGAATGCATCACGTTTCACTACTAGCCAACAAATTCATCATCCAAGTTATAATAATACATATAATGCTAGTGTTGTCCCTATGTATGGCAAAATACAAGAGGGAAGTGAATAGGAGTTTGCATTTTTTCACTTCAAGAGTGTGAAATGAAGAAATGTTTTAAACATTGAGGTGAAAAAATGAATATGGAAGGCAAGAGATTTATAGTGATTTGAAGCAATTTCCTTCTCTTATGTCTAGTCTCCCAAGCACACTGATTAGAGTTCCAATAATATAATGGGATACCACCCACTTAAAATAGCTAGTCACAAGAAATTTTGCCATTGTAATAGTTAGACTCTAGATTTTCACCCTTACAATAGTTTGACTCCAAGATTGCGCCCTCTTTCTAGTTAGGCTCTAAGTTCTCGCCCTTTTCACTAGTTAAACTCTTGGTTTTGATGCTTACACTCTTTACAAGTGATTACAACTGACCATTACAATCTCTCTAGACTTTTTATAATAACTCAAGCTTTTAAAAGAATAGAGTATCAAACTTTAGAGCTTTTACAAAAAGACTTCACAAAGAATTGTGAGTGTTAAGAAGGATAGCCTTGAAGCTTAACTAGAGTTTAAAGCTTTGATCTTTGAAGTGCACGAATCCTTTTGGATTTTAGGGAGAAGGTCGTGGTCTTGAAATTCTCTAAGGCTTTAAAAGGTGGTTCTCTTGTAAGGTTGCCAAAAGTCTCAAATCAATTTAAATCTTCCTCCTTTTATAGACAAATCCAAATCAGGCTCTAAGAATAATTATTTAGACGTGAAAGGAATGTCCAATAGCCAGTTGTCTAGAAACTGGAATTTACATGCTTTACTTAGCATGACATTGTTACTTTGTTCTGTCTCTGGTTCTTAATTAATCTCTAGACGAAGTACGGGCATACCACTCTGAGAACAGTCTTCTATTTGGTTTTTGTTTCTTTTCTTGAACTCTAGTTCTCAAAGTATGGATGTTCTTTCTCTATAACACTCCTATAAGTCTTCTTTTTCCTTGTTAGTTTTTTAATAGAGATTATGAATTGCTCAATTTATTTCTATCAAATAGCCTTTTTATGCATGAATTTGTACAAAAAAAATCAAAACAAAATCTATAAAATCTAATATAAACTATCAAATAAAAACTACTTGGATTTTTTTATAAATTTAAAATTTCTTGATTTGATCTTACTTTATTTCTTATAGCAAATTGAGGCATATTTCTAATCCTCGGCCTTGCATCATTTGCTGCAAACTTGAAGCTTTTCTCTATTTAGCTTATCATTATCAAGCTCCTCCTTAGTGATAATACTCTTCTTTGAAGATTTAAAAAACTTCTTTATTTTTTTTTAAAAAAACCACAAAGCTCATAGCATTGCAACATAAGATTTTACCAGTTTAAAGACATGCTTTAGGTCCCTCCAATTTGTTTTCATTTCATTGCAGTTTATAGAATTGTCGATCACTTTATTATTTTTGCATTGTAGTTTATAGACATGCTGGCCTTCATCATTTTTGTATTTCATTGCAGTTTATAGACATGTCAGTTACTTTACATTTGTATTTTCTATGGGCTTGGTTATGTATTTGTGATCATGGTTATGATTATGATTATAAGGTTTGGTTATGTGTTTGTGATCATAGCTATGATTGTGGTTATGGTTATAGTTATGTATGGCTATGAGTATTATTATAGAGACATCACAGGTTCTTAAAGATTATTAAAGCTCTGATACCACTGTTGAATTTTTAATCGAGCTTATGAATTGCTCAATTTATTTCTATCAAATAGCCTTTTTACACATGAATTTGTAACAAAAAGAAATCAAAATAAAACCTATAAAATTTGATATAAACTATCAAATAAAAACTACTTGAATTTATTTTTTAAATTTAAAATTTCTTAATTTGATATTGCTTGATTTCCTATAGAAAATTGAGGCATATTTCTAAAAGTCCTTTTTACTTATTTTTTAGTTTTCCTCATACAAACATTCTTCTTCAAGTATGATCATGAATCTCTATTCTATTTGTTTCCTCATCTTTTGGCTTCATGTTTACTTTGTTGTACGTTCGTTCTTCTTCCTGTTTGATGAAGGGATGGACTTCAAGGATTTCAATCTAAGTTCAGATCTGATGTACCACACCTCTTGGGCCTACAAAATCAAGAAAAATGATAGGGCTCTAGTGCAGAGTCTCCGATGCTTAAGTCAGTAATCAGGAACAACTGAACTATATGGTATTAAAGAGCAGTAATCTTTGAACCTCTCACCTGTAAAAGCCTATACCTATTTATTGTTGAAAAGTGGAGACAACTTTTGTAAAGGTCAGCAGATTTTCAAGGAATGTCGACGTAGTGAACAGATTTTTCGGATATGTCGATGTAGTGTTATCACATTAAAGTGTATTTTATCATAGTTCGGTTGTATATTTTGAATTTATCTATAGCATCGCAATATATACTTCAGTCCAGTTGAATAGAGTCTAGTTGAATAGTTCTGTAAAGCAGTTCGGATATATCTACATCACAAGACTCCCCCCCCCAAATAGATTGACATTTATGTCAAGAAGAACTATAAATAGAGTCTGAAAAAATATGTGTCCTATTTTTAAAGGGTATGACCTTCTATTTGCCAAAGTGGGTTGGGCGGGAAAAAGTACATGGTTTCCTTCCTAGCACAGAAAATGCGATGTGCCTACAAATGGAAGAGGGGAATGGCAATCATTTACTACTTTCAAACGTTATGATAGTTCGGTCACTTTGATAGTTTGAGTATTCTGAAAGACTTGAGACATCAAAATCAAGATTTGGTGAGTACTATTTTATCTTAATTTTATTTTTAGAATTAGGTAGTTCATATAAAATGAGTTTGAAAAGTGAGTATGTGTGAACAAAAAGTGAGAGAAGAGTACGTACACTATAGTGACTCTTCTAATAATAGTGTGGAGAGCTTGGTTAATAGAAAAAATTTGGGAAAAATTGAGATGGTGGTAGCTATGGAAGAAAGAGGTACAACAACACAGCCCGCCCTGTTGGATGAGGAAAGAGAAGAGGAAAGGGTCTCTAATATACGGGGGGATTCAGATCGAGCACGTGTTAAGGATATTGAATCAACCTTAACCAAAGAAGATTTAAAGGGCATATGAGAAAAATATAAAATTCCTATCGAGTATAAATTAATACTTCTAAGCAGTAATGTGCGAGGTCATGATATCCCTAAGGCAAACCAAATAATATTATGTGAAGAGGATTTCAGAGCAGGAATTTGGTTTCCTCTAAATCCATTTATATTAAGTTTTTTAAAGATAAACAACATTTTTTTAGGGCAACGTAGTCCTAATGCTTGGCGAACTATCGTAAAGCTAATTGGTGTAGAAGTCTCTCTTAGGGTATTGGTCGCATTATGTTTATCAAGGCTCAGCCAAAGTCCGATAAAGACTTTTTATTTCTTCAAGCCTGACTAAGACTTGCATTGTTTACCTAGAAATCAGACTCTATGAAAGGGTGGAAAGATCAATTTTTCATCTTAGAGAGGGCTGGAGGGTTTGAATGGCTGACAAAATGGAGCCGAGGTGGAAATTAGCCAAACATAAGAAGGGAAAATTTGCATGCGGATGACTGAGCTATATTTGATAAGATAACGAAGGACATTCAGAGAGAGAAGCTGAATGTCCTACACTTAATTGCAAGATACTTTCCATTAAGGAAAGACCCAATTGAACCATGCCCCAAAGATCGGGCTGGAAATACTTCTTGATATCCTAGTAAGTTTGTTTGGTAATAATATTTTGATTTTTTGTGTTTGTGCAGGAATGGATAAAAAAGGAATGAAGGATCGTATAAAAGCACTCTAGAAGGCAAGGGCTAAGACCCACAAAGGTATTCGAGCAGAAGCACGGGAAAAGAGGAAAGGTGGGGATTCTGGCAAAGGAAGGGGAGGAGAACCTTCAAACAAAAAGAGAAAGGAAAAAGAAAAAGGAAAAGGGATTGCAAGCGGTAAAGGTAGCATCCAAATGATATCTCCTATCCGAGCTTAACCAGATCAGATTGGAGATAATCATGCACTGCTAGAAAGTCAAGGTATAGGGAAGCCAGAGGTCAAGAGGAAAGAAAGTCATTCTAGAGGTCAAAAACTAGAGGATGAAATGGACCCTAAAGAGCTAATTGAAGTGATGGTTAAAGGGTTTACTTCCCATTATGGAAATGATTTTTCTGTTTATGAGCCAGAGATTGGGTATTTCAATAGAGAATATTTGAGAAATATTTTCTCAAGAAAATAATGAATTAAACAACTTGAACCCAAAGGAATTATTAAGTCAGTACGAAGTTGAAGTTATTGAGGTAAGCAATTGAAATGAACCTAACCTTATTTGATGTTGTATGACATACTAATTATATTGATTGTATTGGTTTTGTAGCACGACATCTTCTGCCAGCATGTTGGAGATCGGTATGACGGGATAGCGGCTGCTTATGAAGAAATGAAAGAAGAGGTTGAGTCTCAAAAGAAGAAAGAGATTTAGATGGAGTGTCTCCTAGCCAGAGCAGAAAAAAGGACTATAGAGGTTGAGCTCTGTACTGAAAAAGTAAAAAAAGAACTAAAGTAAATGAAGGATGATCTTGCCATCATGCAAGGATCATTGGCAAAAGAGCAAGAAGCATTAATCAAACTTAAAGGGAAGATGGACAATGAGATGGCCAAAAAGGAAGAGGCATTAAATGAGCTTAAGAACAACATGTATGATCAAATAGCACAAGAGTTTGTCAAGTTCCAAGAGCTCGTTGTTGCTGAACTAAAGAAACAATCTCCTGAAGGGGTGTTTGACTGGATTTTTTATTTCAACCCTGATCAAGTTCCCAATGAAATGATTAATGCTGATGATGAAGAGTTCACAGCCCCAGACAAAGTTAGTAAAGATTAAAGAGGGACTTTTCTCTTTTTGTTATGTAGGAGTAGCTTGGTAGATTTTTGTTAACTGTAGAATATTTAATATATGTACTGGCATATGTAAATTTTAAAATTTAAAAGAATACATGTAGCTGATCCTTTTACATGATTAAAGTATTTAATTATTTGCATATTTAGTTTGGTTCATATTTTAGTGAATAACCCATATTAAGCATAACATGCAACTATTGAACAAATATTAAGTATGGCAAGCTCGATGCACATGGTACTATAAGCTGAATTGTAAATATTATGAGCTCGATATGCAAGGCATTGTGAGCTATGTAAAAATGATACAAGTTTGGTGTACAAGGCATTGTAATATATTTGAAAATAATACAAGCTCGATGTGAAACGTACTGTAATATATTTGAAAATGATATAAGCTCGATGTACGAGGCACTGCAAGCTATTTGAAAATGATACAAGCTCGGTGTGCGAGGCACTGTAAGCTATTTGAAAATGATACAAGCTCAGTGTGCAAGGCACTGTAAGCTATTTGAAAATGATACAAGCTCGGTGTGCAAGGTACTATAACCTATTTGAAAATTATACAAACTCGGTGTGCAAGGCACTATGAGCTAAACTTAATGTTCGATAATCACAAAAAACTTATAGAGGACCTCTTATAATGATGATTTTTATTTTCAACACACTTATAAGCATTAGATTACATGGAAAATATAAAAGGAAACGGAAATACAAAAGTTTGCACCAAATTATTTTTCATCACCTAAATTTATTAAAAATATTTTTTCAAATTATGGGTGTTCCAGGTTATTGGAATGTCTTTGCCATCTATAGTTTGTAACTTATATGCTCCTCCCTTTAAAACCTCAGTGACCATATAGGATCCTTCCCAGTTTGTTTCGAGTTTTTCAGGTCCAGCTAAGCCCTGTGTAGAAATGGTTCTTCTCAAAACCAAATTGCCTTCGATTAATTGTTTGGGATGAACTCTTTTATTATAAAAATTGGTTACTCGATTTTTATAAGCTTCAGCTCTGATCCCAGCTTGTTCTCTTTTAAATTCTAACATGTCAAGGTTATGCCTAGAATCTGATTCTTGCTCTTCTAAAAAATTAAGGACTCTGGCTGAAGAGACTCCAAATTCTATTGGGATAACTGCTTCGGTACCATAAGTCAATGCAAAGGGAGTTTCTCCAGTAGTAGTTCGAGGAGAAGTTCAGTATGCCCACAAGACATTATACAATTCTTCTTTCCATAAACCTTTGGCTTTGTTAAGTCTTTTCTTCAATCCTATCAAAATCGTTCGATTTGTGACCTCAGCTTGGCCGTTAAATAATATTAATATAATATTATAAATAATTAAATAATATTATAAATAATATTAATAAAAAATAATATTACTAAAATTAAATTAATAATTTAATAATAATTATATATTATTATATATAAATAAATATAATAATAAATAATTAAATAATAATAGAATGAAATAAGTTATCAATAATAATAGAATAAATAATAATAGAAGAATTAATCCATCATTTAATTATTGAATATCATTTATTTATTGAATTATTAATTAAAATTTATTATTAATTAAAATTTATTTATTAAATGAAGTGAACTGGAGGTCAATCTTAAGTTTCGTGCAATATTCCCTAAACTGCTTACAATTAAACTGTTTGTCATTGTCAGTAATTAATGTGTGAGGGATGCCAAATCTCATAATGATCGCTTTTTTAAAGAACTTAATGGTTGCTACGGGAGTGATTGAGGCCAGAGGCTCCGCCTCAACCCATTTGGTGAAGAGGTCAACTGCAACAGCTAAAATTTTTTTTTTTAGTTGTGGCTAGGGAAAAGGGACCTAAGATATCCATCCCCCACTAAGCGAACGACCATGGACTTTGAATGGGCCTCTGTTCAATAATAGGTTGATGTTGCAAGTTGGCATACTTCTGGCATTTTTCATACTTTTCAACTAAATTTTTTGCATCAACATTCATGGATGGCTAAAAATAGCCTTGCCTCAATGCTTTCCGAGCTATTGCCCTAGCTCCTTCATAGGCACCACATATTCCTTCTTGAATTTCCCTCAACAAATAGTCAACTTCTTCTTTAAAGACACATCTGCTTCACGAATGGGAGAATGATCTCTTGTATAATAACCCTTCATGAATGGCATACAAATAAGACCTTCTAACAATCTTTTTAGCTTCAACTGAGTCCTCTAGCAATTCACTAAGGTCAAGAAATTTGTAAATTGGAAGTCTCCAGCCCTCCATTGATTCCACTATCATGATTAATGAAATTTCATAGCTCGGGTTATGAATTATCTCAAATAACACTCCTTGTTCAAGGACTCCCTCCTTAGTGGCAGCGGCTTTAGCAAGCTTGTCAACATGTTCGTTCTCTGCATGCACAATCTGATGGAACTCCCATACACAACCAGCCTCTTGAAGAGTTGTCAAAAGGTCTGAGATGTGCTCTTGTATCACTCCATGTTTGGTTCCCTTGCTTTATAATTTACCAGTCAACAGACTAACCACTAATTGAGAATCAGAATATATTTGCAAACTTTCTAGTCAAACTTATAAACTAAGTCTCAACCCAAGGCAAACAGCTTCATATTCGGCTACATTATTTGAAGCTGTAAAATTAAGATTTGTAGCATATTTGATTTGTATTTTTCCCGAACTTCGAAGAATTGCTCCAATACCAGCTCCATCTATGCCTGAAGCCCCATCTACATTAAGAGCTTATGCTTCATTAGAGGTTGATTGTGAAGGGTGTTCATAGAGCTCTGTGAGAAAATCCACCAACATAGAGCTCCGTGATAAAATCCGCCAAGATATGTGCCTTCATAGCCTGAATGGGCTCATATCTGATATCAAATCTACCCAACCATGATGCCCATTTTGTAAGGCACCCTAAAGTTTCTGGTAGATGAAGAATCTTCTTTAAATAGGAGTTAGTTCGCACAAAGATGGTATGTGCATCAAAGTACGGAAGAAGCCTTTCCGAAGCAGACTGTAAAGCTAGGGCTAATTTTTTTTATAGTGAGTAACACAATTCGGCCCCCTTTAGGACATGACTAGCATAATAAATAGGGTATTGCTGACTATGTTCTTCTCTAATTAAGACTAAGCCTACAGCTGTGGACGATGCTGAGAGATACAAATAAAGTTCTTCCCCTTGACTGGGTCAGTTAAGCAAAGGGGGCGAGCTCAGGAATTGCTTTAGCTCAATGAAAGCTTGTTGACACTCCTCATTCCATTGAAAATTTTTCAAGTTTCGTAGGAACTTATAGAATGGAAGGCATCTCTTAGTTGAGCATGATATGAATCATCCCAAAGTTGTAATCCTGCCATTTAATTTCTGTACTTCCTTAATGGCCTTAGGAAGTTCCATTTCCATTATGACCTATATCTTTTCTGGATTAGTTTTGATGCCTCATTCTGAGATGATAAACCATAAAAATTTACCTGACTAAACTCCAAATGCACACTTTTTCTGGATTGAGTTTCATATTTTCTCGTTGGAATATTGTAAAGACGTCTGCTAGATCTCTAGTGTGCTCTGTGGAAGTTCAAAATTTAATAATCATATCATCTACATATACCTTCACAGTGTGGTCTATTTGATTCTAAAAAAGTTTGTTAATAAGTCTTTGATATGTGGCTTCTGCATTTTTTAGACCAAATGGCATGACTCTATAGCGATAAGTACCCTTAGCTATGTTGAAAGAAGTTTTATGTTGGTCCTCCATTTTTAGAGGAATTTGATGATAGCCAAATGAAGCATCAATGAAACTATATTCTGCATAGCCCGCAGTAGAGTCAACGAGACGATCTATATTAGGGAGTGGATACAAGTCTTTGGGGCACACCTTATTCAAATAAGTAAAATCTATACTCATTCTCCACTTGCCATTAGGTTTTCTTATCAACACTACATTGGACAACCATTATGGGAAAAAAATTTATTTGATAAAGCCCACTTGTAGAAGTTTCTCAACTTCTTACTTTACAGCCACTTGTCTTTTTGGTCCTATATTTCTTTTCTTCTGCTTTACTGGGATTGTTTTGGGATTTACATAGATCTCATGCATCATAAGCTCGGGTGAAATTCTTATAATATCAACCGAGGTCTAGGCAAAGACATCTTGATGCTCTTTTATACTTGAGTGAGGGCAATCTCTTTTTTGTAATTGGACAAACTTGCAATTTTGAATATCTTGTCTGGCTCAGCCTCAATTTCCTTTAGCATATCAACAAGCTCAAGACATTTATAATTGTCAGGGATATCAAGAGAATCTACTGGAAGCACAATGTTGGCCTCTTTAAGAGGAGTTGCGTATGAATTTCGAGCTAACTATTGATTACCTTTTATAATAACCACTTCATGATGAGTTGGGACTTTCATAAGAAAATTTCTTACTAAAATATATGCATCTACTCCTACCAATAATGGTCATCCAAAAATAACATTATAGGCAAGGCTCATTTTTACTATCATGAAACAGGCACGGCAGTTGTGTACAACTGGTCCATCTCCCAACTGTACCTAAAGCATGGAAGATCCTTGTACAGGTACTATATATCCGGACAATCCAACCAATGGTGTATTAACAAGTCTTAATGCCTTTGCTGACAAACCCAATTTCGTGTAAGCATCTAAGGTCATTAGATTTACAGCACTGCATGTGTCAACCAAAATTTGTTGGACTAAAAAATCCTGAATTACAGCCTCTACTACAAGAGCATCAGCATGTAGACCCATGACAGAATGTGAATGTTCCGGACAAAAAGGAACTACCGAGCTGCAGGCGTTTGGTATCTCAGTAACAGAAAAAACCTCTTTGACCTTTCGTTTTTGCAAAATATTAGTGACATCATAGTGCTCTCCCCCTGCGAAGACATGTATAACTGTAGTTAAGATCTTTTTGGAATTTGTAATGTATTGAAAGCTCGGTTCTCCTTGTTCACCCTGGTCATTGGGAGTGGCAACGAACTGCTTCAACTGACCTGCCTGAATTAACCATTCAATCTCTCTCTTTAACTTGATACAATCATTTGTCTTGTAGCCATGACCCTGATGAAAACTACAATACAACTCTTGATTTCTATTTGGGTCATCTTTCATTGGCAGAGGCCTATTTACTTCAGCATTTTATTTAAGCCAACGTATGATTACAGCTCTGGAAGTGTTTAAGGGTGTAAAATATTCAGGGACTTGAGTGATGGGATAAGCATGGTTAGATTAGCGCAGACCTGATGGTTTTTGAGAATGAGAAGTGAATTGTTTCCAAGGAATATTTTGTTTGACTGGTTTGGGAAAATTTTGATTTAGAAGAGTTTTTCTTTCATGCCTCAGGTATATGAGATCCTCCAGAAAGTTTATGTGCTTGGTCTTGAGTTTGATAGGGGTAAAGCTCCTCCCATATTCGAGCACTCTCATCTACCTGAATATATTTATATGATCGAGCCATGAGCTTTATAAAATCTTGGGGTGAATTCCTACTTGAAGATTGTGAAAATTGAGGACATTAAGTGTTCCAAATTAATGCCTCTAAGGCTATTTCAATGTTCACTTTTGGAATTTGGCCCACTGCTTCATTAAACCTATCAACATACTGTCGTAATGTCTCTTTGGGTTTCTGCACAACTTTGAATAAATCCGCCAAAGTTTGGCCAGGATCGATGTAAGCCACAAATTTATTTATGAAAAGTTCAGTAAATTGGCCAAAACTATAAATGGAGTTCCGTTCTAAATTCTTGTACCACGTCTATGCATTTCCAATGAGAGTATTGGAATAGTTTACATAGAGTAGCATTTGAAGTTGTGTATAGTAGGGCAGTATTGTAAAAACTATCAACATGTGAGCGAAGATTCGTTGTTCCATTGAATGCCTTCAACTTTGGCATATGGAAACTCGGATAAACCTCGTTTAAAATTTGTTTGGACAAGGGTGAATGAAAGGTAATCCTATATTACAGGGTTGTACCCCTGCGCATGCGTTTTATTTTTTTGTGTCAACCAAAGCATTAACATTTGTTGTTGTCATCATGGCTTCCTTTCATTTGGAATAAACTAGTTCAAAGGCTGATATGGGGTTAATAGGTATATTTGATGTTGACTGTTCGGGTGAATAAAGCTTTCTCCGAACCTCCTGTTCTGATTCATAGGATGTGTCATATTGCTGCTGAGATTCATAGTCATATTTTGGTAAATTATAAGGGAGAGGTGTCTGATGAGTAGGTGGATATAGAGTTTGGCATGTTGGAGGAGGAGGTTCATATTCTGATAATGTAGTTTGATGTGGATTTCTAGTAACTTGTCCAAAAACTGCAATGAAATCTTTGAGTGTGGATGTGAGCTCTCTGATTGCTTGTTCAGATGAATTTGGGGATTGTAACATTGTAGAGGCCATTTGTGCTATTGGAACAAATGGCAGAGAATGCTCAACAGGGGCTACTTCCATTATGGCAGCAGATGATACAGAAAAAGAGGTTTCAATTGGGGATTGTTCAATTTGGGAATTATGTGTTATGTTTTGTACTGTTGGACATTGGGGTGTTTGTGGCATGAGGGTAGTCTGTTAGGAGTTTTAGTTGAATTCTGTGAATCATGAATTAAATCTTGAGTCCTTTTATCCATTTCAAGAATAAGCCAATCCATGCTCATCGTACTATTGATGAAGGGATGGACTTCAAGGATTTCAATCTAAGTTCGGATCCGACGTGCCACACCTCTTGGGCATGCAAAATGAAGAAAAATGACCGGGCTCTAGTGGGGAGTCTTCGATGCTTAACTCAGTAATCAGGAACAACTGAACTATATGGTATTAAAGAGCAGTAATCTTCAAACCTCTCATCTGTAAAAGCCTATACCTATTTATAGTTGGAAAGTGGAGATAACTTTTGTAAAGGTCAACAAATTTTTAGGGAATGTCAACGTAGTGGAAAGATTTTTCGGATGTGTCGGTATAGTGCAATCACATCAAAGTGCATTTTATCATAGTTCGGTTGTATAGTTCGGATTTATCTATAGTACCTCAATATATACTGCAATCCAGTTGAATAGAGTCTAGTTGAATAGTTCGGTAAAGCAGTTCTGATATAACTGCATCACTATGTAATATGGTGTGCTCTTATTTGATATTTGTTTTTTGATTATTTAACCATTTGACTGTTTGTTGATTTTTGTCTTTGAACGACCAAGATCTTCAAGGAGCATGACTGTGTCCCATTGGCACAGGGAATTTTCAATTTTTGACACAAGTTTGAGGAATTATCAGCTTCTTAGTCCAATAATCTTCATCTTGGAATGGTCGTTAGTGGACTGGAATGGTCTTATACATAAGGTTCTGGTTCTCTGCATATTGCATATCATCCAGGCATGGTTTTTCCACCAAAATAGTAGGAATAGTTTACATAGAGCAGCATCCGAAGTTGTGTATAGCAGGGTAGTGTTGTAAAAACTATCAACCTGTGAGCGAGGATTCGTTGTTCCATTGAACTCCTTCAGCTTTGGCACATGAAAACTCGGATAAACCTCATTTAAAAATTTGTTTGGACAAGGGTGAACGAAATGTAATGTCATATTACAGTGTTGTACCCCTACTCATACATTTTATTTTTTCGTCAACCAAAGCATTAACATCTGTTGTTATCATCATGGCTTCCTTTCTTTTGAAAGGCTGATATGGGGTTAATAGGTGTATGCGATGTTAACTGTTCGGGTGAATAAAGCTTTCTCTAAACCTCCTGTTCTGATTCATGGGATGTGTCATATTACTGCTAAGATTCATAGTCATATACGGTAAATTATAAGGGAGAGGTGTCTGATGAGTTGGTGGATATGGAGTTTGGCATGTTAGAGGAGGAGGTTCATGTTCTGATAATATAGGTTGCTATGGCTTTCTATTAACTTGTCCAAAAACTGCAATGAAATCTTTGAATGTGGATGTGAGCTCTCTAATCGCTTGTTTAGATGGATTTGGGGATTGTAACATTTTAGAGGTTATTTGTGCTATTGGAACAAATGGCGGAGAAGGTTCAACAGGGGTTACTTCCATTATAGCAGCAGATGATATAGAAAGAGAAGTTTCAATTGGGGATTGTTCAATTTGGGAATTATGTGTTATATTTTATGCTACTAGACATTGGGGTGTTTGATGGGGTAGGGGTAGTCTATTAGGAGTTTTAGTTGAATTTTATGAATCGTGAATTAAATCTTGAGTGCTCTTATCCATTTCGAGAATCAGTCAATCCACGCTTACTGCACCACTGATGAAGGGATGGACTTTAAGGACTTCAATCTAAGTTCGGATCTGATGTGCCACACCTCTTAGGCCTGCAAAATCAAGAAAAATGATCAGGCTCCACTGGGGAGTCTCCGATGCTTAAGTCACTAATTAGAAACAACCAAACTATATGGTATTAAAGAGCAGTAATCTTCAAACCTCTCACCTGTAAAAGCCTATACCTATTTACAATTGGAAATTGGAGACAACTTTTGCAAAGGTCAACGGATTTCTATGAAATGTCGATGTAGTGGGCAGATTTTTCGGATGTGTCGGTATAGTACTGTCACATCAAAGTGTATTTTATCATAGTTCAGTTGTATAGTTTGGATTTATCTATAATACCGCAATATATACTTCAGTCCAGTTGAATAGTTCAGTAAAGCAGTTTGGATATATCTTCATTACTATATACTTAGTTCCTTGAGGTGATTGATGAAGGCATGCGATAGGTTGTTGTGTTTTCATTATCGAGTTCCTAATTGTTAAAAATGGGTTTATTAGCAATAATATAGTTGATATCCAAAAACCTATTGTTTTACTCCATTTTTTTAATCACTTATTCAAAAGATAAAGTGTGATAAAATTGGTTTCAAAGTTGACTTTTTAAAAAAAAATAGGGAAGAGCAACTACAAATTTTCCATTGCCCATGGCGACTTTGCCATGGGCAATGGTTAATCTGTAGTAGCTTTGCTACACTAGATTCAATTTACATCAAATGGACTAAACTAGTGCAGCATATATACATATATATATATATCATATGTGCACCAAAATTGAAATGGTAGTAGCTTTGCTGCAAATATTAGTTCTTTTGTGCACCAAAACTAGTGAATCAATATTGCTGCAACTGGTAGTGTAACACCATCTGCATTACTGCAGCAGTCTTCATAACACCAATCAATTCAAAGATAACACTAATCAACAAATTAAATACCAACAATCAGATTTAACAACAACATTACAACATTGTTATTTAGATAAACTAAAACATATTTATATACATACTAAAAGATTACACTAGTCATTCTTAGCAAAAAAAATATAAAATTTCCAAAAAAAATTAACACCTAAGGTAGTGCATGGAAGCTTGAAGAGTTTTTGTTGCATAACATCATAGTTGCAATGCCTAATACAAAAACCATGAATGCAAAACATTTCATATTCATATTCTTCTTTGTGTTAAGCTGCATAACTTTCCTCTCTAATATATTCTTCTCTATCTCGACTTTCAATGTGTTTTTGGCAATCAATGTATGTTTGATCATCAACATGATCCTGGTGCTTCATGCTCTGAATAATGTCATTAAACTTCTCAATTTCCTCATTCAAACATTGAATATTAGTGGTGAATTGATAACATATTTCCCTTTCATGAGGGCTACATTCCGAATCAATCCACTCAAAGAACTTGCAATCTCTCTTTTGCACATTACTGCATAACTCAGACAACAACAACAAACAGTAGCAAGTAGGATTGCAAAATTAGTACTTTCCAGTGTTGTCATTTAATGAATCTCCCTCCAGGGTTCTTAAGGCTTCGCAAAGTGTAGCAATAGGGTCATTCTTGGAGTTTATAGATGGTTTGAACAAGTGTGGAAAGATTTACAGTTGCCTTACTCATCGATTGTTCCATAGAAATCAATTTAGGGAGAAATGGTTACCTATGGTGAAAGGGAGCAAGAGGAGAGCTTCTAAGGATCAGTTGATGACCTCATGAAGTTCAAGTGGAGAGCGACCTATTCATGAATCTAAGCTTGGAGATAAAGATGAAGATGTTTACAAGCTTAGGGTTCGTAATGGGTTGAGCTAAGGGAAAATTATTTTGAAGAAAAATATTGTCATTTCTATTCATATAAAAGGGGAAAAAGAGACCTTTAAATGGCACATTTTAACTTACGCCGAGCCTGCCATATCAACCATCCATGTAGGCTTAGGTGGGGATATTTTTGACAAAAAATAATAATAATAAGGTTAGCCACTAAATGACACAAAAATTAATTGGGGATTGGAATGAGAAAACCAGATATTTTTGGGTTTTGTCAATGACCCCTTTTTTTAACCTTTCATCTTTCAAGTTTTTTTTTTACTCACAAATGATTTCTTTCTTTGAGAGGTCTTCTATATATTTTTATAAAATTTCTTTTTTTTTTAATTTTTAGTGTTCTTCTTTGCTTTTTTTTTTTTTTAATTCTGAAATCGCATTTTGCTGAAGGTTTGTTTGTTAGTGAATGTTAATTTATGTTTTTACTTTTAGTAGGTACAATTTTGTTTAAATTTTATTTTTTAGTTATTTTTTCAAGTTCTTTTTTTTATCATTCTTGCAATGGTGTTATTGCAACAATTATGCTTCTGAGATTTCCATGTTACTGGTTTTGTTGTTTAAGATGATTTTGTGATTGGATTTCTTTAGGAATATAGGGTTGTTGATGAGTGTTCTATTGGATTTGTTGATGATTGGAGAATATACATGTTGTACAAATTGCTCTTTTGGGTAATAAAAATCAATTTTATTAAAAAAATAAATTTCAAAAATTAGCAAAAAAGGGGCTAGGTCCGACCCGTTAGCCTTAGTGGCCAGAGCCACTTCGACTATAGGTTGGGCTTCAAGCCTATATTTTTACCTGAAGTGTTCTCAAACAGAGCTCCGACTAAGAGCCAAATTGACCTGGGTACAATCCCAATTTTGCTATCATGCGTGGAGTGTTAGGGTCAGCTAGTTTTTTACTTTGTAGGTTGCATAGATACATTATATAAAAATCCTAGTATGAAAAATCAAAAGGGCAGTATATAAAAAAATATTTGAAAAAAATAAAGAATAATAAAAAATGAAAAGTAAATTAAATTATAAATGAAAAAAATAGGTAAAAATAATAAAAATGAAATTAAACTAAAAAGATAGTAAATGGTGTAACTTGATCTTTCTAAAACCATATAGTTTATAACGGAAATTAAATCTCTTACTAACTTTTATTAATGTTTTTCTATTTACTAAAGATATTTTTGTCTTCTACATAAGTATATTTTTTTCATTTTTCTTTTTTACCATATTTTTATAGTTTCTTTTAAAATTATACTTTTCCATTTTGTCTTTTCTTTTCTGGGTGCAGTATTTTGCTCATTTCTTTCTTCTTCTTTTTTTTTTTTTGCTTTCTTCTATATTATATTTGTGCTATTTACCTAATCTTTTCTTTTCCTTCCACCTCAATCAATCAATTTCCATTTTTTATTCACTTCCTCTCTATTCTTTTTCTTTTGATTTTCAAAAATTAGTATTATTATTTGTTTTTTCAAATCTATTGCAATAATTGATAAATAAGTAGTTTGTGATCTAAGGATGATAATGATTTAATCTTATTTTTTTAGCATTACTGAAGTAAGATCTATAGATTTGCACTATAGTTAAGTGACTCATGGTTTTAAAAATACTTTCCTTTTATGTAGATATTATGAGTGGGGATTTTTTTATCACACTGGAGAAATAGTTGATATTGTGAGTGGGGATTTTTTTTCTCACACTGGATAAATAGTTATTGCGACTTTAGTACTGTTAGGCTTTTGGCCTTAGAGAATACGAGCCTAGGTTCAAATAATTAGAGTCGCCACCCAACAGGTTAGGAAGAAAATAAAAAGGATGCATGATTCAATTCTTAAGGAATCTCCAACCTCCTACTAAGTTCGAAAAGTAAAAAATGCATAGAAAATGTGAGATATAGCCCACTACCCCCAATATGCCTGGTTCATTGAAATTCGCATTCTTTTTTGATATGAATATTATTGAATTTTTAAATTTTTATAACATTATCCAAATTACAAGCATTTTTTGAAATAAATAAAATAAATAAATATACATCATGAAAAATAAATAATTTATACGCAAATAAAATGAATACCCACACTTGATAAAACATATCCTCGGTAAAAACAAATTTAATATTATTATCAAGATAAACATCATAATAAAATTGACCCAAAAATAATATGAAAAATAATTTTTATCTAAAATAGTGTAACAAAATAAAAGAAGTCGAATCACGGCGAATTCACCATGAGACACGGCGAACATGGCAAGTTCGCCATGGGCTATGACCAGCTCGCCATTGCCCTTGACAAAATCACCATGAGCAATGTCAGTCAAACTTTTTTGAAAACTATTTGTTTTTAAATAATTTCTTATTAAAATGTAAATACTGGATGGAATGAAATTTCACAGTTTATAAAATATTATTCTTATCTATATTGTATACAAATCTTTAAAAAAAATAGATTTAATTTGTCATTTAATCTTGTAAATGCAGAATTATGAAATATAAATTTGACTACATTACTTAATGCAATAACAACTTATTCACAAAACGAGGTATGAAAATATAATTCAAAAACACATGGTTAAAACAATTAAAATTATCGTAAAAATTCATTAAACAATATATTCAAGTAGTTAATATATAAAAGATAAGAAATCATAATGACATCGTCAGTCCCTCCAATTTTCAACTTCAACTAGATTGACCTTAAGCTTTGCCTCATATAGCAGCATACCTTCGTTGCAATTTTGATTTGAAAATTTGCTCTTCTGCTCTTGAATTTGGAGTTCTTTAATAGTCTTCTTCTACGATTGAAGGAACAATTTTTATGATTTTTTGCTTGTTTTCTTCTATACAGCGGCATTCAATTGCCATCAGTGACCCGTTATCCAAATCTAGAATCTGAGTTCAGTGTGTTTGGGCATAATTAAAAATAGTTATCTAGAATGAAAATAATGTTTCTTCAATGTCGATAAATTAGACAATTCTGAACCTAATGAATTTAGGCTGCAAGTCGATGTTTCTAAATTATTTAATTGCTATATCTCTTTTATTGCTATATCTCTTTTATTTAAATTTTCTTGTATATTATAAATACATAAACACCACTAAGCTTTGCTTAGCGTGTTGGAATTATTTTCTGACGCGCAGATCAAACAAGGAGAGTTGAAACCGCAGAGTGAGAGACTTACGTTCTTGGACAACTGTATCATCAAGGTTCAATGAACAATATTGTAAATATTGTACTCGTTATGGTTCACATAGCAAATCTTTATAATTTTGTATGATAGTTGTATTAGTTTTGAGTGTAGTTTGAGAATACTTATAATAATGTAAGTTTTTATTAAGAGTTCTTATAAATATATGAAAATATGTGTGTAATATAGAGAACTTAACAGTGGCATTATTGCTTAAAGATATTATGACTTTATTTGTTTAGTACATACATAGATATATATAGAACAATTATGAATGTTAGGTGACATCTCCTATGTAGGTAAGTGTATGGACTATATAGGGGGTGTTACAATTAGTGGTATCAGAGCAGGTTTAGACGGTTCTAAGTTGTGGGTTAAAAGAAAAGAAAAGTACAACTGTCATTGCTATGTGAACCATATAATTGAACAAATGTTTGATGCAGTTGATATTTTTTTATGTTTAAAGGTATAAGATGGCCTCTGAATCCCGTCAAGGCGCCGAGGATCAAGCTGCATCCTCACACAGTCAAGCTAGTGTGGGAAATCAGCAGCCATCGAAACCTTCTGCTTAACAATTCCATTAGATCCTCAATTTGTGAGAAATATAGGGGAAATCCTTAGGCAAATTGTGAGAGTTACTACTCCTGCACAACCTCCACCGCCAGTACTCTAAAGATCTCCTTTGGAGAGAATTAGAAAATTGGGAGCAAAAGATTTTAAAGCTCGTGACACTGATGAGTCTTCAGTAGCAGAGTATTGGATGGAGAGGATTATGAGAGTTTTTGATATTCTGCATTGTACTGATGAGGAAAGATTAGAATGTGCAGTTTCCTTATTGCAAGAACAAGCTTTTGCCTGGTGGGATACAAAGTAGAAAGGTATACCTGCAGGTAGACTTACTTGGGCATTTTTCCAAGAAGAATTCAAAAAGGAATATATTAGTGAGATCTATTTGGAGGTGAAGCGTGGGGAATTTTTGTATCTTAAGCAAAGATAATTATTTGTGTCTGAATATGAGAGGCAGTTTGTTCGCCTCAGTAAATATTTTTCAGAGTTGGTTGTATCTGAGGAAGAGAAGTGTAAGCGGTTTGAACAAGGTTTGAACAGTCAAATTCTGGTGTATTTAATAGCAATGAGGATTAAAGAGTTTTCTACTCTTGTTAATGCGGCAGTCGCTATAGAAATGAGATTAAACAAGCGCAGGGAAGAAAACAACAATTCAAGAAGGGATTTGCTAGTGAACAACAACAAGGTAGCTAGAAAAGACAGAGACATATTCAAGCCCAAACTCAGGGGTTTAGTAGAGGAAATGGAGCTAGTTTTCAGAAATCTAGAGGTGGGAGGTTTGGAGTGGCTTCAGGCTCTTCTTCAAGAATTGTTACTACACCTTGTCAATATTGTGGTAAGGGTCATGCAAGTGAAGATTTTTGGTTTCAAAATGGGGCTTTCTTGAAATGTGGTTCTTTGGAGCATAAAATCAAAGATTGTCCAATAATAAAAGAATTAGAAGTTGTGGAAGGACAAAGTTCTATACAGAGGTCTCAGTCAAACCGTAGGGCAGGTAGAGGTGGTCGACCCAGTGGTAGTCAGTAGAGAGGATCTGAAACAGTGGATAGACCTCAAACTCGAGGCAATGCTCCAGCTAGGGCTTATGCCATGAAAGCTGTGGAAGACCAGGATGCTCCTGATGTTGTAGTTGGTAAATTTTCTTTACGTGGTCTTGATGTGTATGCATTGTTAGATCCTGGTTCTATACTTTCTTATATTTGTACAACTATAGCTTCAGGAAGGAAAATGTGTGTTGATAAACTTGATTATGAGATAGAAGTTACAAATCCCTTAGGCCATAGTATGAGGGTAAATAGAGTATATCGAAATTGTCCACTTAGAGTTCATGATGTAGAGCTTTCTACTGATTTGATTTGATCTACCATTCCATGATTTTGATGTAATCTTGGGAATGGATTGGTTGTTCCGACATCAAGCAGTTATGTACTGCTGTAGGAAAGCTGTAACTTGTAAGAGTCCAGGTTATGGTGAAATTGTAGTCCAAGGAGAAAAACAATTTTATCCTTCTAGTTTGATTTCTGCAGCTAAAGCTAGAAGGTTAATTAGGAAAAGATTTGAAGCTAATCTTGCTTATGTTAATGATACACGACATTCAAGTAAGGTTTTGGGAGACATACCTACAGTGAGTAAGTTTTTGGATGTTTTTTCGGAAGAATTACCTGGAGTACCACCAGAGAGAGAGGTAGAATTTGTTATTGATGTAGTTCCAGGTACAACACCAATTTCTATTCCACCTTATAGAATGGCACCTCCGGAATTAAAAGAATTAAAGGTGCAACTCCAAGAATTGCTTGATAAAGGATTTATAAAACCTAGTGTGTCACCTTGGGGTGCACCGGTTTTGTTTGTAAAGAAGAAGGATGGTACCTTAAGATTATGTATAGATTATCGACAGTTGAATAAAGTGACTATTAAGAATAAGTACCCGTTACCTAGGATTGATGACTTATTTGATTAGTTGAGAGGAGTGGGTGTTTTCTCAAAAATTGATCTTAAATTGGGTTATTATCAGATGAAAATTAAAGAAGTAGATATTCCAAAGACAACTTTTAGAACTCGATATGGACATTATGAATTTTTGGTTATGCCCTTTGGTTTAATTAATGCTCCAACAGCTTTTATGGACTTGATGAATCGAGTCTTTAAATCCTATTTGGACCAGTTCATAGTTATTTTTATTGATGATATACTGGTTTATTCTAAAAATAGAGAGGATCATGATAAGCATTTGAGAATTGTACTACAGACACTCAGAGAGAACCAATTGTATGTTAAATTATCGAAGTGTGATTTTTGGTTGACGGAATGGCATTTCTAGGACATGTAGTGTCAGCTGATGGTATTCATGTGGATCCAAGTAAAATTGAGACTATTTTGAATTAGCAGCCACCAAAGAATATAACTGAAGTCCGAAGTTTCCTTGGGTTGGCTGGATATTATAGAAGATTTATGCAAGGGTTTTCGAAGATAGCACTTCCCTTAACGAAGCTCCTTAGAAAAGAAATTAAATTTGAGTGGAATGCTCAGTGTCAAACTAGTTTTGAACAATTGAAGGCAATATTGACTGAAGCGTCTGTCTTAACTCAACCAATTCCAGGTAAAGACTATGTTATTTATAGTGATGCTTCTCATCAAGGACTTGGTTGTGTATTGATGCAAGAGGGTAAGGTAATTGCTTATGCTTCTAGGCAATTAAAATCTCATGAATTGAATTACCCTATACATGATTTGGGTTAGCTGCTATTGTATTTGCTCTTAAAATCTGGCGACATTATTTGTATGGTGAACAGTGTTATATTTTCACTGATCATAAAAGTTTGAAATATTTGCCAACACAAAAAGAATTGAATTTAAGGCAGAGAAGATGGATGGAATTGATCAAGGTTTATGATTGTATCATCGACTATCATCCTGGAAAAGCTAATGTGGTAGCCGATGCTTTAAGTCGAAAGACTTTAGCAGGTATGTTGTATATAGAATATTTTAACATTATATATATATATTACATAAACTAAATGATATCATGTGTTTTGTTAGCAGAATTGAGGGTTGAACCAACCATTAGGCAAAAAGTGATAGAAGCTCAGAAACAAAATAAAAAATTATTAGAACTGTTGAAACAAGTGCAGGATGTGGAAAAGCCAGATTATGTTGTGTCAAAAGATGGTGGAGTGTATTATAGAGATCGATTGTGTGTACCTAATGTGAAGGAACTAAAGGAATGTATTCTTGGTGAAGCTCACAATACTATGTATACTGTACATCCTGGAAGCAATAAGATGTACCAGGATTTGAAATCTCATTATTGGTGGCCTGGTATGAAAAGAGATATTACTGAATATGTGACTCGATGTTTAGTATGTCAGCAAGTCAAAGCAGAACATCAAGTTCCATCAGGTCTTTTGCAACCTATATCAATACCAGAATGGAAGTGGGATAAAATCACTATGGATTTTGTGACTGGACTTCCAAATACCCAAAAGAAGCATGATACAATTTGGGTAATTGTTGATCGATTAACTAAATCAACTCATTTCCTTCCCATTCGAGTTGATTATTCAATGAATAAACTTGCAGAGTTGTATGTTAATGAGATAGTTAGGCTTCATGGAGTACCAATGTCTATTATCTCAGATCGAGACCCTCGCTTTACATCCAGATTTTGGGATAGTTTTCAGAAAGCATTAGGCACTCGACTTCATTTTAGTACTTCATTTCATCCTCAAACAGATGGTCAATCAGAAAGGATGATACAAATACTTAAGGATATGCTTCGAAGTTGTGTAATCGATTTTGGAGGTAGCTGGGATAAATATCTACCTTTAGTAGAATTTGCTTATAACAACAGTTATCAAACGAGTATTGGAATGGCTCCATATGAGGCACTCTATGGAAGGAAGTGTAGAACTCCATTGTGTTGGGTGGAATTGAATGAGAGCAAACTTATAGGGCCTGATCTCATAAAAGAAACTTAAGATAAAGTGAAGCTTATAAAGGATCGATTACAAATTGCAATGGACAGACAAAAATCTTATGCAGATTTGAAACGGCGTGATATTGAGTATAATGTGGGGGATAAGGTATTTTTAAAAGTATCACCGTGGAAGAAAGTTCTTCGCTTTGGAAAGAAAGGTAAATTAAGTCCTAGGTTCATTGGACCATATGAAATACTGGAACGTGTAGGTCCAGTAGCCTATCGACTAGCTTTGCCTCCAGAATTGGCTAAGATTCATAATGTATTTCATGTGTCGATGCTTAGGCGCTATAGATCAGATCCTACACATGTCATTCAGGTAGAGTCTATTGAAATTCAGCCATATTTGAATTATGAAGAAGAACCAGTGGCTATCTTAGCTCATGAAATAAAGGAGTTGCGTAATAAGCGCATTCCTTTAGTAAAAGTGTTGTGGAAGAATCATTCAATAGAGGAAGCCACTTGGGAAAGCGAAGAGATAATGAGACAACAATATCCTCAACTATTTCTAGCGTCTATAACAGGTAAATTTCGAGGATGAAATTTCTTTAGAGGGAGAGAATTGTAATGTTTAAAATGTTAGATGCTAAACTTTTAAATGAATAGTGATAATTAATAGGGAATTGTGATATAAGTGATATGGATAAGTAATGTAAATAGTGGATCTCAAAAATTTACCGAAGCAATTAATTATTTTTACGGTCTTATGAGAGTTAAAATTGAATTAGAATCAACGGTTAAGAAAGAGGGTGCACCATAACTAAGATGAGATTGGCCATACTAGATTGAGCTGTATATATATGTGTGTGTATGTGTGTGTGGACAGGTGTAAGAGTGTAGAAATTTCTTTTCTCTCTTCATCATTCACGTTTAGCACCACCTTCCTCATCAAAACTCCTTCTTGCTTCCTAACTTCCAAGATTTTGATCAAAAACAAAGAGCAAACAATGTTTAGTTATAAGTTTTTAGAAGATTAAGATAGAAAGTTGAGATTATTAAAAAGTAAGTAGAGAAAAGAAGAGTTAAAGAGGTATGTGTTTATGTATTTTAATTTACAAATATTTATTTTTCTTTCAATTTCATGTTTAAATTAGTTTATTGGGACATTTAGAGGAAATATTTCCTAAAACTTGGATAAATGAATTATTGTGTAATATAAGTAGAAATAGAAGTTGTTAATGTTGTTTTTCTTCATTTTGAATGATGATTGTGAAAGTTGATGAGTATATTGTTTTATTAGTTTTTGTTATAGTTTTGTGTCTTGTTTGTTATGTTAATTATTGTTTTATTTAGGTATTTTGTTAGTTTTAATCGGTTTGTTTAGTGTTTTCTTTAATTGTGTAGTTTTAGTTTATTTCTGTGTTTCTGTCATTTTTTATTTAATTTTTAGTATATGTTTATGTTTTGTTGGATATTGTTTATTTAATTCTTGTTTAAGTTTTGTTTGCCAGTTTTGTGTTAGGTTAAAACAGCAAGGAAACAAATTGAAGATGAAATGGGCAGAAGCTAACACAGGCAGAGGACACGGCCAAGTCACTGGCTGTGTCCCATACTAAGTTAAAAGGAAGAGAAAGTCCCAGTAGCAGACACAAGCAAGGGACACGGCCAAGTCATGTGGCCGTGTCCCTCCAAAGAAGCCCAACACGTCCAAGTCATCTTGACTTGGCCGTGTCTCACTTGGTTCCAAAGGCAAAGACGAAGCAAATTTCACAAAGGCAGACACAGGCAAGGGACACGGCCAAGTCATGTGGCCGTGTCCCTCAATCATGGTGCAACACGGCCAAGTCACTCATGACTTGGCCGTGTCACTCAACCAAAAGAAGAAGAAAGACAAGAATGCAACAGAGGTGGACACCTGCAGGGGACACGGCTATGTCTTGTGGTCGTGTCCCTCCAACAAGCTCTCACACGGCCGTGTCCCTCATCACCTGGCCGTGTCCCTCATGAACCAAACGCGCACCGAATTTTAAAGCCGACGTTTTGTATAAAAGCAAAAAGAAAGCTAGGTTAAAGGGGTTGTTGACGATTTTGAGCAAACTTTGAGCCGTCAAGAGAGTGGAGCTAGGGTTTAAATTAGTTTTCTTTATTTTGATTTCACTTTTTGATTAAAACTAGCTAGATTAAATTTGTTCTTTCCATTGTTATATCCTTCTTGCAAGATTCGAACAAGAGATTATTCAGAAGCTTCAAGGAGTTGTAACTTGGTTTTGCTCTTGAACTTATTCTCTTTATTTTTTATTGAATGGATACTATCATGTCTATTTCGATTTCTTTGAACATTAATGAGATGAATATGTGTGATTGCATTATGAACTAATTTGATCTAGTCTAGGGTTTGTATGGATCTGCTATGATTGTATGAATTGGTTATTCTCTTAGCTAATAATTTCTCTAGCCTTTATTGAATGAAATATTGTTAACATATAATTGATTGGCCACCAATTGTGTGTTTTAGGTATTAGATGATGAATTGAGAGATGAAGTCTAATGCTGGAATAATTCAATTAAGGACTTAGGTGAATTAGAAATATAGCCTATTAAAAAGATTATTTCAATTATAACAAGATTAGTTGTAAGAGGTTTGAATGCGAGAGCTTATTTCCTTGACTCAATTAATTAAGTTGTTTAGATTTAATCTTAGAAATTAAATTAGTTAAGTGGAATAACCATTCATACATATAAGTATAGAGAAGCGCAAACCCTAGACCCTTTTATCAAGTGAATCAAAACATCAGCTTTTGTTTATTTTTATCGTTTTCAACTTAAATCAATCTTCTTCATTACTTAGCAATTTAAATTTCTTTAATTACTTGTTACTTTTAATTTGATAATCAATTACCACTTTGGCTTCCTTGTGAGACGACCTTGGGGTGATCACCTTTGCTACAACTACCTCGTATACTTGCGAGTGACGCTTTGTGGTAGAGTTAATTTGAGCGCAACAAGTTTTTGGCGCCGCTGCCGGGGAGGCTAATTGGCGTAATTGTTTATTTAAAAAGAAAAAAATATATTTTAGATTATTTTTCATTGTTTTCATTTTATTTTATTTGTCTTTTGCTTTTAATTGTTTCTTTTTCTAGAAAATTTCTGTTTATGCAAGGCAGGAGATCACTCGAAGGAGAGTTGCATCCATTCATTCCAGAAATTCAGAGAGTAAAAAGGAGCAGAGAGGAGTTTGAGCTCTTCACCGGATTTGATACTTCAGAGGAAGATATTTCGGATTTTGAGTCAGAATCTGAAAAATCTGTAAAGATGGCTGAAGAAAGGCAAAGAACCATGAGAGATTTTGCTAGACCTGTTATTGGAACCTCCACTTCTTGCATAAGACTGACAGATGCAGCAAGAAATTATGAGTTGAAGAACATTCATTACAACATGCTGCCATCATTCTATGGAGTTCCAAATGAAGATCCTTTGAATTTTATTCGGGATTTCTACTCCACCCTTAACACTTTTCCTTTGGGAGGACTAACAGAAGATCAGTTGTGTAATATCCTCATTTATGCCCTAGAAGTTTTGCATATTGTTGTTGTTGTTATTGTTATAAATTGGATTGAATGTATATGATGGGATAAGAAAAGAAATTGGGAGGAGAATGCTTGTGTATATGTGTATTGGGAAAGAATTAGGGTTTAGAGAGAATGGTATATATTGTGTATATGAGGATATATATAACATATAAATGGGTCAAAGGAAGAGTCAAAGGAAGAGAGATATTTTTATGTGATATGTGTAATTACTATCATGGGCATACATGAGACAAAAGTTAAATTAAATGATTAAGGGTAATTAAGTAATTGCTTGAATTGGAACTCTTGGTGGAGATTTAAAAGAAGAGTTGACTTTGGTTTATTCATAATTTCTTCTTCTTCTTCATGTGTGTGGCCGGCTCCTCCATAGAGAAAGGAAAGCAAGTGGTGAAGAGAGGATCTTGATGTGTTGAGCTCAAATTGAAGGAAGATTAAGTGTTTAAGTGTTGATTCAAGAAGTTTTAACTAAGGTAAGATCTTTCCTTTGATTTCTTTCCTACTTTTGAAGTGGTATGGGAAGTTAATTAGGGTTTGATGATTTGATGATGAGATGTGTTTATGATTTATTCTCAAGTGTTGAAATGGAATTAAAGATAAGAAGCTAGGTTGGTGTTGGTGATGGAAGAGTAAGAGTGTGTTTAGTGAATTCTTTTTCTGTTTTACAATTAGTAAAGGCTGTAACTTGTATGATTTTAATTAATTATAGAAAAATGTTCTTGAAGTGAATTTTTGATATGTTGTGCCTCTATGAGTCTAGAATGACTGAAAAATATGTTGATTCGATTTTGGAATGGTTATGAGTTTAGAAAGATTATTTTTAGTAGAACTGTTCCAGCAGGTACCTTAACTGAGACGGCTATATTTCGGGATTTTTAATAAAATGTAGAAAAATCATATCCAATTGAATTTTGGATATGTTGTTGCTTAGTGAGTCTAGTATTTGAGAAAAATAATTTAGAACCACGTTGATTGAATTTGATTTATGGAATTCACAAAGTTCAGAACTGCTGCCAGGATGCAGGGCAATTGGGGCAGTCTGGTTAGGTGAACTATTTGACCAAGATTTTGTGTTCAGTTTGATCTGAAATTTTAAAGGAATGATTTTAAGATACAAAACTAAATTCTGTAAAAATTGTAGAATTTTTAATCAAGTAGATTATTTTATACAATTTTTCAAAATAAGGATAAAATGGAGTCTAAAACCAGAATGTATTATTCATATGAATCATATCAATTGTTCTTTGCCCTAATTGCATTGTTGCGATTGAACAATGTTATGTTATGCATTGTGAATGGTTATGTGTTTCATGAATAATATACATTGAAATTGAAATAATAATTCAAATAAGACATGATATGAGACAATGCCATTGTGATTGGCTATGATGATGATATTGAAAGAAAGAAGGCATGTTTGCCTAAATGTGATGAGAATTTGAGAATGGAAATGGTAACTATATAATAAATGAATTGTTTGTTTAATATGTTATTCAGTTTCAGAGTTCTGGATTTGGGTGGCATGCCTAAGAAATGATGAAAGGTAACAGTCTTGCCGGGTTGAGGATCTCCTCATATGTGTTGAGTTGATGGTCCAAGAGACTGGGTCTGTTACACTATGAGAATTGTGAATATAAGATATATGATTTGTAACAGTCTTGCCGGGTTGAGGATCTCCTCATATGTGTTGAGTGATGGTCCAAGAGACTGGGTCTGTTACACTATCCATGGATAGAGATACATGTATATACATTGCCTACGGGCGTGATTATTGTGACTATGAACCAAATCAGTAACTCTGAACTCTGAATATCGTATTAAATACTTGTTGGGCCCATAGGTGTCAAGGTTATATGAATGTCCTAAATAATGTTATGAGTTAATGAAATGAGATGTTGGTTATTGAGTATGATTGAGTAATGTTGAATGTGGAAAGATGTTGAAATGGGGTATACTCATATGACTATGATTTGTGAAATGCATAATTATGTGATTAACTTTATATTTATGATGTTGATCTTATCAATAACATATGTGGCATTGCATTACATTAAAGCATACCATTAGCATGTTTTATCTTACTAAGCCCTTGGCTTAGCGCGATAGTGTTTAATCGCGCAGGTAATAGAGTTGATAGAGTTGAACCCGAGAGTTCATCAAGACCAAGTGAGAGTAGACCTTGAAGAATCCATTTTGGGAGCTTAAAGATCAGAGTAGACTTGCCAATCATGTATATTTCTTTATATTTTGTAAAGAAATGTTTAGTATGTAAATATGTAAATATTTTATAACTTCCGCTGTGTAATATTTAAATATAGGGATTGTCACAAAACCTTTATGTTATGTTGCACTAGAAGTGTAAATTCTTTTTGCAGGTTGTAGTTGAGGTTACAAGGGGGATTTATTGGGAGTGTACTGAGAATGATTTTGTTTGCATTGGTTTGTGTAAAATGTTTTTAAAAATAAGAAAAAAACCAGTTTTGTCGACACTTGGGACTCAATTTTTAGGCGAAACTATGGCAAAATTTTTGAAAAAAAAAATCGGAACTAAAATTTGACTAAGTAAAATTGGTAGCAACATTAGGTTAGTGTGGCGCCTCTACTCAGCTTACACATGTAGGTCGGGAAGGGGTGTTACAATTGTTTTGGTATCAGAGCCTAGGTTTGAGATTCTCAACCTAGGTAAAATGTGATAAAAAGACTATTTTGATTTTTTTAAAAAAATGGTTTTTGAATAACATATATGTTTGGGATTGGCAACCTCTGATCTTTAATAAGATGTAGTATGTTGTGTTTGCAGACTTAGGTTGTGATGGATTCTCACTCACGACAGTCGGTTGAGGGTAGTGCCGAGAGTATTGCCCCTGATGATGGAGCTAGGGTTGTTAGTGTTGAGGAGGCACCTGCTTCGGTGTCAGGGAGATCAGCTGGGGAGGAGGTTCCGCCAGCTTGGGTTAGGCATGTGATAGAGGCTTTGAGGCCAGCATCAGTGCAACCACAGCCACCACCACCACCCCCACAGCCTTTGGTAGCAGTGAGGCAATATGATAAACTAAGGAAGTTTGGAGCAGAGGATTTTATAGGTACTACTGATCCAGTTGTGGCTGAGCAATGGTTAGACAAAGTTCAGAGAATATTTGTTCAGTTGCAAGCCACCCCTGAGGAAAAGTTTGACTATGCAAGATCTTTGCTGCAGAAGGATGCCTACGATTGGTGGAGGACAGTGCCCCATTCTTTGGATGATCCACCAACTTTGTCATATGCTGATTTTCTGAGGGAATTTGAGTTGAAGTATACTCCTAGGGAGTATAAAGACATGAAGAAGATGGAGTTCTTGAGCTTGAAGCAAGACAGCAAGACTGTTACTGAGTATGAAGTTGAGTTTATTCGACTGAGTCAGTATGCTGGGGGTATCATTGCTGATGAGATAGATAGATGCAGGAGATTTGAAGAGGGGTTAAGGCCTTCTCTTATATGTCATGTGGCTGGTTCAAGATATAATGATTTTTCTCAGCTTGTGGCAGCAGCTCGCAGTGTGGAGAGAGCTCAAGTTATTGCAGCTGCTTCAGAGGAAGAGACTAGAGTTAGGAGGCCCCAGTTTGAGGCAGGGTCTTCTTCTGCAAAGAGAGGAAAAGGGAGTTTTGTTCCTCGGGGTGGTAGGAGCCAGAGACCAGTGGGTAGGTCAGTGCAGTTACAGAGACAGAGATTTAGACCTGCAGCTTCAGTAGCGAGTGCTCCTACTCCTAGAGTTCAGAGATCCACCTTACCTGTGTGTAACCAGTGTGGTGGAAGACATGGGGGCGTTTGTTGGAGGTATAGTAGATCAGGGGTATGCTTCAGGTGTGGATCACCTGATCACTTTGTGAGAGACTGTCCTGAGAGACAGGAACAGATGTCAGTTGATACAGCAGCTTCTCGACCTATTGCGAGGGTAGGCCGAGGAGGCAGAGGTGCCAGCCGAGGAGGTAGACCAGGGTTCAGTTCTAGAGGAGGTGCTACATCCAGGGAGGGTAGACCAGAGGAGGTTGGATCTTCCCAGAGGATGTATGTTATGCAGAGGCAGCCAGATGCATCGGCAGTCATAGCTGGTACTTTTTCTTTATTTGATATTTCAGTACTTGCTTTGATTGATCCGGGTTCCACACATTCATATATTAGTGCATCTGTTTTGCCTGTGTTTGATGTGCATGCTGAGTCCCTAGGATTTGATGTGTTGGTGACAAATCCGTTAGGGCATAGTGTGATGGTTAGTAAAGTGCACCGGGATTGTGCAGTGAGGGTGCAGGGTGAGGAGTTCCTTGGAGATTTGATTGAGATACCATTTAAGGAATATGATGTGATCCTAGGCATGGATTGGTTAGCTAGACATGGAGCTGTAGTTGATTGTAAAAAGAAAATTGTTTCTTTGAGAACTGTTGATGGTAGAGATGTGATAGTATCTAATGAGCAGGAACAGCTAGCCTCCTTATTTGTTTCAGCTGTTGCAGCTAGAAGATTGATTAGGAAGGGGTGTGAAGCCTATCTTGCTCATGTGGTGGATACTAGAGTGAAGGGTTCTCCTATTGATAGTATTGCCACAGTTGCAGAGTTCCCTGATGTTTTTCCAGAGGAGTTGCCAGGATTGCCTCCTGAGAGAGAGGTGGAGTTCGGTATCGAATTGTTGCCTGGTACCACTCCTATCTCGATTACTCCTTACAGAATGGCACCAGCAGAATTAAGGGAGTTGAAAGTGCAATTACAGGAGTTATTGGACAAAGGATTTATTCGCCCCAGTGTTTCTCCTTGGGGAGCTCCTGTGCTATTTGTGAAAAAGAAAGATGGTACTATGAGGTTGTGTATCGATTATAGGCAATTGAACAAGGTGACTATTAAAAATAAATATCATTTGCCTAGAATTGATGACCTTTTTGATCAATTGAAGGGTGCAGCTGTATTTTCTAAAATTGATTTGAGATCTGGGTACCATCAGCTGAGAGTCAGAGCTGAGGATGTTCCGAAGACCGCCTTTCGGACCAGGTATGGGCATTATGAATTTCTAGTTATGCCTTTTGGTCTAACGAATGCACCTGCAGCTTTTATGGATTTGATGAATAGGGTGTTTAGGCCCTATTTGGATCAGTTTGTAGTGGTCTTCATTGATGACATTCTGGTGTATTCGCGGAATGAAGAGGAACATGATATGCATCTGCGGATTGTGTTGCAGATTTTGAGACAGAAGCAGTTGTTTGCTAAATTGTCGAAGTGTGAGTTCTGGTTGGATCAAGTAGCTTTTCTCGGACATATTGTTTCAGCAGAAGGCATTAGAGTTGATCCAAGTAAAGTTGAAGCTATTCTGAATTGGAGTCCACCTAAGTCTGTGACAGAGATTAGAAGTTTTCTAGGTTTGGCAAGCTATTACCGGCGGTTTGTGAAAGGGTTTTCTTTAATAGCTACTCCACTCACCAGATTGCTTCGTCAGGGAGTGAGGTTTTTGTGGACGGATCAGTGTCAGGCTAGCTTTGAGTAGTTGAGAGATATGTTGACTCAAGCGCCTGTTCTTACTTTACCTGTGGAAGGCAAACCATATGTGATTTACAGTGATGCTTCACATAGAGGTTTGGGGTGTGTATTGATGCAGGAAGGTAAAGTTATAGCTTATGCATCTAGGCAGTTGAAACCGCATGAGCTTAACTATCCGACCCATAATTTGGAATTGGCTGCCATTGTGTTTGCATTAAAGATTTGGCGCCACTATCTGTTTGGGGAGAAATGTTTCATCTACACTGATCACAAGAGTTTGAAGTATTTGGGTGTCCAGAAAGAACTCAATCTTCGTCAGAGGAGATGGTTAGAATTGATTAAAGACTACGACTGCTTGATTGACTATCATCCAGGTAAAGCAAATGTTGTTGCTGATGCCTTGAGTCGGAAGTCTTTAGCTGGTTTAACAGTTTACTCGCTCTCGTTGCTTGTTGAGTTGAGAGCATTGCATGCCAGTTTTGTACCTTGTGATGATGGTGCATTGTTGGCACAGTTGCAATTGAAGCCAGTTTTGTTAGATCAGATTAAAGAGGCTCAGATGACTGATATGAAGATTCAGAAGATTATTTCAGATTGTCAGAGTGGAAAGAGTAGAGATTTTGTTGTGAAGAGTGATGGGAGCCTATGGTTTAAAAACAGATTATGTGTACCCGATGATGCTGATTTGAAGAAGATTATTTTGGAAGAAGCTCATCAATCGATGTTTGCTATGCATCCAGGCAATACCAAGATGTATCATGATTTGAGACAGCATTATTGGTGGATTGGGTTAAAGAGAGACATTGCTGAGTTTGTATCAAAATGTCTCACTTGTCAGAAGGTTAAAGCAGAGCATCAAGTTCCCACCGGGTTGCTTCAACCGTTGTCGGTGCCAGAATGGAAGTGGGAAAGAGTGACAATGGACTTTGTGTCTGGGTTGCCATTGACACAAAGGAAACATGATGCCATATGGGTGATTGTGGATAGATTGACTAAGACAGCTCATTTCCTTCCGGTGCGGATGGATTACTCTTTGGAGAAGTTGGCTGAGCTGTATATCCATGAGATTGTGAAGTTGCATGGTGTTCCAACTTCTTTAGTATCTGATCGAGATCCCAGGTTTACTTCAAGATTTTGGAAGAGTTTGCATAGTGCTTTGGGTTCTCGACTGCATTTCAGCACTGCTTTTCATCCACAGACGGATGGACAGTCAGAGAGGTTGATACAGATTATTGAGGACATGTTGAGAAGCTGTGTCATTGATTTCACTGGAAGTTGGGATAGATTTTTACCTCTGGTGGAGTTTGCATACAACAACAGTCACCAATCCAGCATTGGTATGGCACCGTTTGAAGCATTGTATGGCAGACGGTGTAGGACACCTCTTTGTTGGAATGAGCTTGGAGATAATAAGTTGATTGGTCCTGATTTGATTCAAGAAACTGAAGAAAAAGTAAAGTTGATTCGAGACAGGTTAAAAGCAGCTTCAGACCGACAGAAATCTTATGCAGATCTGAAAAGGAGAGATATAGAGTTTGATGTTGGAGATAAGGTATTTCTGAAAGTGTCTCCTTGGAAGAAGATTTTGAGGTTCGGTCGGAAAGGAAAATTGAGTCCTCGTTTCATTGGGCCGTATGAAGTGTTAGAAAGAGTTGAGCCAGTGGCGTATCGACTTGCTCTGCCACTTGAGTTGGATCGTATTCATAACGTATTTCATGTTTCTATGTTGAGGAGGTATAGGTCGGATCCATCTCATGTGTTGCCGATTGAGTCAATTGAAGTAAATCCTGATTTGACATTTGAAGAGGAACCAGTTGCTATTTTGGCACGTGATGTGAAAGAGTTGAGAAACAAGAAAGTGCCACTTGTGAAGATTTTGTGGAAGAATCATGGAAAAGAAGAAGCAACTTGGGAAAGTGAACAATCCATGCAAGAGCAATATCCGCAATTGTTTCAGCTTTAATATCACGTAATTTTGAGGACGAAATTTTCTTTTTAGAGGGGGAGAATTGTAATATCCTCATTTATGCCCTAGAAGTTTTGCATATTGTTGTTGTTGTTATTGTTATAAATTGGATTGAATGTATATGATGGGATAAGAAAAGAAATTGGGAGGAGAATGCTTGTGTATATGTGTATTGGGAAAGAATTAGGGTTTAGAGAGAATGGTATATATTGTGTATATGAGGATATATATAACATATAAATGGATCAAAGGAAGAGTCAAAGGAAGAGAGATATTTTTATGTGATATGTGTAATTACTATCATGGGCATACATGAGACAAAAGTTAAATTAAATGATTAAGGGTAATTAAGTAATTGCTTGAATTGGAACTCTTGGTGGAGATTTAAAAGAAGAGTTGACTTTGGTTTATTCATAATTTCTTCTTCTTCTTCATGTGTGTGGCCGGCTCCTCCATAGAGAAAGGAAAGCAAGTGGTGAAGAGAGGACCTTGATGTGTTGAGCTCAAATTGAAGGAAGATTAAGTGTTTAAGTGTTGATTCAAGAAGTTTTAACTAAGGTAAGATCTTTCCTTTGATTTCTTTCCTACTTTTGAAGTGGTATGGGAAGTTAATTAGGGTTTGATGATTTGATGATGAGATGTGTTTATGATTTATTCTCAAGTGTTGAAATGGGATTAAAGATAAGAAGCTAGGTTGGTGTTGGTGATGGAAGAGTAAGAGTGTGTTTAGTGAATTCTTTTTCTGTTTTACAATTAGTAAAGGTTGTAACTTGTATGATTTTTAATTAATTATAGAAAAATATTCTTGAAGTGAATTTTTGATATGTTGTGCCTCTATGAGTCTAGAATGACTGAAAAATATGTTGATTCGAGTTTGGAATGGTTATGAGTTTAGAAAGATTATTTTTAGTAGAACTGTTCCAGCAGGTACCTTAACTGAGACAGCTATATTTCGGGATTTTTAATAAAATGTAGAAAAATCATATCCAATTGAATTTTGGATATGTTGTTGCTTAGTGAGTCTAGTATTTGAGAAAAATAATTTAGAACCACGTTGATTGAATTTGATTTATGGAATTCACAAAGTTCAAAACTGCTGCCAGGATGCAGGGCAATTGGGGCAGTCTAGTTAGGTGAACTATTTGACCAAGATTTTGTGTTCAGTTTGATCTGAAATTTTAAAGGAATGATTTTAAGATACAAAACTAAATTCTGTAAAAATTGTAGAATTTTTAATCAAGTAGATTATTTTATACAATTTTTCAAAATAAGGATAAAATGGAGTCTAAAACCAGAATGTATTATTCATATGAATCATATCAATTGTTCTTTGCCCTAATTGCATTGTTGCGATTGAACAATGTTATGTTATGCATTGTGAATGGTTATGTGTTTCATGAATAATATACATTGAAATTGAAATAATAATTCAAATAAGACATGATATGAGACAATGCCATTGTGATTGGCTATGATGATGATATTGAAAGAAAGAAGGCATGTTTGCCTAAATGTGATGAGAATTTGAGAATGGAAATGGTAACTATATAATAAATGAATTGTTTGTTTAATATGTTATTCAGTTTCAGAGTTCTGGATTTGGGTGGCATGCCTAAGAAATGATGAAAGGTAACAGTCTTGCCGGGTTGAGGATCTCCTCATATGTGTTGAGTTGATGGTCCAAGAGACTGGGTCTGTTACACTATGAGAATTGTGAATATAAGATATATGATTTGTAACAGTCTTGCCGGGTTGAGGATCTCCTCATATGTGTTGAGTGATGGTCCAAGAGACTGGGTCTGTTACACTATCCATGGATAGAGATACATGTATATACATTGCCTACGGGCGTGATTATTGTGACTATGAACCAAATCAGTAACTCTGAACTCTGAATATCGTATTAAATACTTGTTGGGCCCATAGGTGTCAAGGTTATATGAATGTCCTAAATAATGTTATGAGTTAATGAAATGAGATGTTGGTTATTGAGTATGATTGAGTAATGTTGAATGTGGAAAGATGTTGAAATGGGGTATACTCATATGACTATGATTTGTGAAATGCATAATTATGTGATTAACTTTATATTTATGATGTTGATCTTATCAATAACATATGTGGCATTGCATTACATTAAAGCATACCATTAGCATGTTTTATCTTACTAAGCCCTTGGCTTAGCGCGATAGTGTTTAATCGCGCAGGTAATAGAGTTGATAGAGTTGAACCCGAGAGTTCATCAAGACCAAGTGAGAGTAGACCTTGAAGAATCCATTTTGGGAGCTTAAAGATCAGAGTAGACTTGCCAATCATGTATATTTCTTTATATTTTGTAAAGAAATGTTTAGTATGTAAATATGTAAATATTTTATAACTTCCGCTGTGTAATATTTAAATATAGGGATTGTCACAAAACCTTTATGTTATGTTGCACTAGAAGTGTAAATTCTTTTTGCAGGTTGTAGTTGAGGTTACAAGGGGGATTTATTGGGAGTGTACTGAGAATGATTTTGTTTGCATTGGTTTGTGTAAAATGTTTTTAAAAATAAGAAAAAAACCGGTTTTGTCGACACTTGGGACTCAATTTTTAGGCGAAACTATGGCAAAATTTTTGAAAAAAAAATCGGAACTAAAATTTGACTAAGTAAAATTGGTAGCAACATTAGGTTAGTGTGGCGCCTCTACTCAGCTTACACATGTAGGTCGGGAAGGGGTGTTACAATTGTTTTGGTATCAGAGCCTAGGTTTGAGATTCTCAACCTAGGTAAAATGTGATAAAAATACTATTTTGATTTTAAAAAAAAATGGTTTTTGAATAACATATATGTTTGGGATTGGCAACCTCTGATCTTTAATAAGATGTAGTATGTTGTGTTTGCAGACTTAGGTTCTGATGGATTCTCACTCACGACAGTCGGTTGAGGGTAGTGCCGAGAGTATTGCCCCTGATGATGGAGCTAGGGTTGTTAGTGTTGAGGAGGCACCTGCTTCGGTGTCAGGGAGATCAGCTGGGGAGGAGGTTCCGCCAGCTTGGGTTAGGCATGTGATAGAGGCTTTGAGGCCAGCATCAGTGCAACCACAGCCACCACCACCACCCCCACAGCCTTTGGTAGCAGTGAGGCAATATGATAAACTAAGGAAGTTTGGAGCAGAGGATTTTATAGGTACTACTGATCCAGTTGTGGCTGAGCAATGGTTAGACAAAGTTCAGAGAATATTTGTTCAGTTGCAAGCCACCCCTGAGGAAAAAGTTTGACTATGCAAGATCTTTGCTGCAGAAGGATGCCTACGATTGGTGGAGGACAGTGCCCCATTCTATGGATGATCCACCAACTTTGTCATATGCTGATTTTCTGAGGGAATTTGAGTTGAAGTATACTCCTAGGGAGTATAAAGACATGAAGAAGATGGAGTTCTTGAGCTTGAAGCAAGACAGCAAGACTGTTACTGAGTATGAAGTTGAGTTTATTTGACTGAGTCAGTATGCTGGGGGTATCATTGCTGATGAGATAGATAGATGCAGGAGATTTGAAGAGGGGTTAAGGCCTTCTCTTATATGTCATGTGGCTGGTTCAAGATATAATGATTTTTCTCAGCTTGTGGCAGCAGCTCGCAGTGTGGAGAGAGCTCAAGTTATTGCAGCTGCTTCAGAGGAAGAGACTAGAGTTAGGAGGCCCCAGTTTGAGGCAGGGTCTTCTTCTGCAAAGAGAGGAAAAGGGAGTTTTGTTCCTCGGGGTGGTAGGAGCCAGAGACCAGTGGGTAGGTCAGTGCAGTTACAGAGACAGAGATTTAGACCTGCAGCTTCAGTAGCGAGTGCTCCTACTCCTGGCGTTCAGAGATCCACCTTACCTGTGTGTAACCAGTGTGGTGGAAGACATGGGGGCGTTTGTTGGAGGTATAGTAGATCAGGGGTATGCTTCAGGTGTGGAATGGAAAATGTACTGATGGCATGTGTGATTTGGGAGCTAGTGTGAACTTAATGCCTTACTCTGTGTACCTTGACTTAGAATTAGGGGAACTTAAGCCAACAAAAATGGTGTTGCAATTAGCTGATAGATCTCTTAGATTCCCGAAAGGGGTTATAGAAGATGTGTTAGTTAAAGTTGGTGGTTTGATAGTACCTGTGGATTTCATTGTTCTTGACATGGAGGTAAGTAATTCTTCACCATCTGCACACACCATTTTGCTGGGTAGGCCTTTTATGGCGACTACCAATACTTTGATAGATGTTAAGAATGGAAAATTATCAATGACTGTTTTGGGACAAACTGTGGAATTTTCTATTTTTAACACTTCTCCTATTCCTACAACTGCTTTATATGAGGATTGTTCTTTCATTGATTGTGTTGATGCAGTTCTTTCAGATGTTTTCTTGCAGACAGGTTCCTCTGATAAATTGGAGCTGGCATTGACTTTGGATACTGATTTGGAAATTTTTGATGCAGAAATAGCCAGTTGTCTTGAGACCTTAGGAAGTGCTGAAGTAGAGGAGCTTAAGGAGAACCCAATTTTTGAACCTTCCCCCATTGAAAAAGAAGAGAAGAACCCCTCACTAGAGTTAGAGTTGAAAGAGTTACCTAAGAACCTGAAATATGTGTTTTTAGGGGATAACAACACTTTACCTGTGATAATATCTAGTGAACTTAGTGAAGGAGAGGAGATGAGGTTGATGAGTGAGCTTAAAAGATTAAAGAGAGCAATAGGATGGGGATTGAGTGACATAAAGGGTATTAGCCCTTCTATGTGCATGCATAGAATCACTTTAGAAGAGGGAGCTAAACCTGTGAGGGAAACCCAAAGGCGACTTAACCCAAATATGAGTGAAGTGGTTAAGAAAGAGGTGCTCAAATTACTAGATGAAGGAGTAATATATCCAATTGCTAATAGTGAGTGGGTGAGCCCAGTACATGTAGTTCCTAAGAAATCTGGAATCACTGTGGTGAAAAATGAGAATAATGAGTTGGTTCCTGCTAGGACTACTACTGGGTGGAGAATGTGCATTGATTATAGGAAGTTGAACAATGCTACAAAGAAAGATCATTTTCCTCTTCCTTTTATTGATCAGATGTTAGATAAACTTTCTGGGCACTCACATTATTGTTTTCTGGATGGCCTTTCAGGTTACTATCAGGTGCCAATAGCTCCAGAAGATCAGTCAAAGACAACTTTTACTTGCCCTTTTGGGACTTATGCATTTCGACGTATGCCCTTTGGCTTGTGCAATGCACCTGCAACTTTTTAGAGATGCATGATGTCTGTCTTCTCAGATATGATCGATGATTTTATTGAGGTATTTATGGATGACTTTTTTGTTTTTGGTAATTCTTTTGATAATTGCCTCAATAAGCTTGTTCGTGTGCTTGAGAGATGCATTGAATGTAACCTCACTTTAAGTTGGGAAAAGAGTCATTTTATGGTTACTCAGGGCATTGTTTTAGGTCATGTGGTGTCAAGTAAAGGAATTGAGGTAGATAAGGCTAAAATTGAATTGATTGCTAAGTTACCCCCACCTACCTCAGTTAAGGGAATAAGAAGTTTTCTAGTGCATGCAGGATTTTACAGGAGGTTTATTAAGGATTTTTCCAAAATAAGCCAACCATTGTGCCATTTATTGGGGAAAGATGTTCCATTTGAATTTACAGCACAATGCATGCAAGCTTTTAATTCCCTTAAGGAAAAATTGACTAGTGCACCTGTGATTGTAGCTCCTGTCTGGTCTTTACCTTTTGAAATCATGTGTGATGCATCTAATCATGCAGTAGGAGCTGTTCTTGGGCAAAGGGTTGACAAATACTTGAGAGTAATTTATTATGCCAGTTTAACCCTGAATAGTGCACAAATGAACTACACCACAACTGAGAAGGAAATGTTAGCTGTTGTTTTTGCTTTAGACAAATTTAGAGCATATTTAATTGGGTCAAAAATTATTGTGCATTCTGATCATGCAGCTCTCAAATATCTATTAACAAAACAACATGCTAAACCGCGCTTAATTAGATGGGTGTTGTTGTTGCAAGAGTTTGATTTCCAAATCAAGGATACTAAGGGTAGTGAGAATGTTGTTGCTGATCACTTATCCAGATTACCCTTCTTTAGTGAAAATCTTGCATCTGATAACATTTATAAAAATTTAGAAGAATTTCCTGATGAGCATCTGTTTGTGGTGATTAATGCCCCTTGGTTTGCAGATATTGCTAACTATCTTGCTTGTGGTATTTTGAGATCTAACATGTCCTTTCAGGAAAAGAAAAGGTTTCTACACTTGAGTAAGTTTTATTTTTGGGATGAACCTTATCTATTCCGGATATGCAAATATGAGATAGTTCGCAGGTGTGTAGCTGAGGAAGAACAATTGAGTGTTCTTCAATTTTGTCATGACCTTCACTGTGGGGGTCATTTTGGAGGAAGAAAGACTGCAGAAAAGGTGCTTCAAAGTGGTTTTTACTGGCCTACTTTATTTAAAGATGCTCAAGACTATTGTAAGCACTGTGATCATTGCCAAAGAGTAGGTAACATTGGAAGGAGGAATGAAATGCCCCTTCAGTCATATATTGTTGTTGAACTGTTTGATGTGTGGGGAATAGACTTCATGGGTCCTTTCCCCAAGTCCTTTGGTTATGAATACATTTTAGTTGCTGTTAATTATGTTTCCAAATGGGTGGAGGCAATCCCCACCCATACTAATGATGCTAATATTGTTGTTAAATTTGTGAAGGAAAACATTCTTAGCAGGTTTGGCACACCAAGAGTGATAGTCAGTGATGGGGGGAGTCATTTTTGCAACAGGCTTTTTGAGAAGTTAATGCACAAATCTAGTGTGAAGCACAAGGTGGCAACCCCATACCATCCACAGACTTCTGGGCAAGTGGAAACATCCAACAAGCAACTAAAAGGAATTCTGGAGAAAACAGTCAACACATCCAGGAAGGATTGGGCAAGCAGATTGCATGATGCACTATGGGCATATCGGACTGCTTTCAAAACTCCTCTAGGTATGAGTCCATATTGATTGGTGTTTGGAAAAGCTTGTCACTTACCAGCGGAGTTGGAGCACAGAGCATATTGGGCAATCAAGACTCTGAATTTGGACTTGGACAAAGCAAAGAGAGAAAGATTTCTGCAAATTTCAGAGTTAGATGAGCTGAGAAATGAGGCTTATGAGAGCTCAAGAATTTACAAGGATCGCACTAAAGCACTTCATGACAGAATTATAGTGTGAAAGACATTGAGTCCAGGTATGAAGGTTTTACTTTTTAACTCACGACTCCGTCTTTTTCCAGGTAAACTCAAGTCTCGATGGAGTGGTCCTTTCGAGATAACTCAGGTATATCCTTCTGGTGCAATTGAATTACTTAACTCTAGAACAGGTGAGACTTTCAAAGTGAATGGACAGAGAGTTAAGCCATACAATGAAGGATTTCAGGAAGTGAGGGTCATTGACAGTACTTTGATTCATGATCCTTAGGCCTTGCATGATGTCCAACTATTTGACATTAAAGAAGCGCTAAATGGGAGGCAACCCATCAGTTTGCATTTATTTTTCATAGTTGTAATTTTAAGTTTAGCGAGTTTTGATTTATGTTCGGTTTCAATAAATGGACTGTGCTTTGATCGGTTTTTCTTTACTTTGTGTTTCAGGGTGTTTAAAGAAGAAGGTTTGCAAAATCGTCGGAAAAAAAATGTTAAAAGTGAATAAAAAGGCAGTAGGTGACACGGCCAAAAGACTTGGCCGTGTCACACACTGGACACGGCCAAAACTTCTTCAAAAAATTTGAACGATTTTGCAAACTTCGTACAAAATTGGACACACCCAGGGGACACGGCCAAGTCACCTGGCCGTGTCCCCCAAAATCATTAGACACGGCCGTGTGCTCTCCACTTGGCCGTGTCCCTCCACTTTCACACACCAACACGGCCAAGTCCACACACACACTGCCGTGTCACTCCAAATTTACACTTTTAAAAGCCCGATCTAGCCCAGTTTCTTTTCATAAATCCCTAATTTCCTATTCTTCGCCTCTTTCGTTCTCTCGCTCTCAGTAACACCAAATCCATAGCTTTTTATTTCAAAACTTCATATCATCCATTAAAACTTCAAATTTCTTCAATAAAACTTGAGATAATCACTTGAAACTTCCTCTTTACTCATATAATCTTGATTTAATTCAGTTTTGAGTGTTAATTTTCATATCTCAAGATGCCAAGAACTAAAACTGTATCATACCGCAAGAAGAAGAAATCTAGTGCCGAAGGAGCTTCGTCGTCTTCCTCACTTTATCTTTCAAGAGAGCAAGTCTTTTGGCTCGGGGTTTTTTCCCGACAAGGTATGTGAATGACGAATCTCTAGATGCTTTGCAAATGAGAACTGCTTTTTATAGATATGTGCAATATCTTGGGTGGGAGACTTTTGTCTCATTGAGACCTTTGCAGTTTGAGGAGCTCACCCTAGAATTTTTGACAACTCTTAAGGTGGAAAGAGATGATAAGAAAATTTGCAGGAGACTGATGTTTAAATTAATGGGTAGATCATTTGTGCTTACTATTGATCAGTTGAATGATATCTATGGTTTTCATCAACATGGGGAAAGATCGATACCCAAAGATTTTAGACAACAATTTGCTTGGGGTGCCTTAGGCTCGGGTACTTATGTGGCCAAATCGGCAAAAGCATCTAAATTACGGAACCCTACTTTGAGATATTTGCACAGGTTTATGTCATGTGGGTTCTTTGCTCGGAAGGACAGCCCGGGTGTGGTTGAGTCGAGTGAGCTATTTTTCTTGGACTGTGTTTTGAATGAAATGAATATTAGTGCCGGCTATTGGTTAGCTGATATTTTTGACACTGTAGCTAATAAAAGGAGGGGGGCTATTTGTGTTGGAGGATTGATCACTACATTAGCAGTAGCCCTGGTTGAGGATTTTGACCGGAGTACTACTCGGATGACCCGTATTTTGGGTAATGATTCCTTGGATTTAGCTACCCTTGAGAAGATGCACATGGTGGTGCATAGGAGAGGGACTTTTGTGATGCCTTCAGCTGAGACTGAAGCACCGGGGGACAGGCAGAAGAGAGCCCGGGTTGAAGAGGAGTCAAACTCGGATTCTTTAGGTCTAGATGAGGATGCTCCGGTCTCGGAACATCAAGAGGTACTTCTGAGGATTGAGGCCCTGGAAGGCAAAGTGGATCGCCTGGATAGCAAGGTGGACCGTAACCATGCTGAGATCTTACAGCAGATGGAACAGATTAACAGTAACCTTGCGACGATCTTGAGTCTCCATCCATCAGCTGCATCATCTTCCCGCCCACATTTTCCATAGATTTTCAGTCCTTGCTTTATTTTATTTAGTGTACTTTTGTTTTATTTTTCGTTTTTGTTTTAATGTTAACGTTTTGTATTTGGATATTTTATTTTTATATTGTACTCTTATTTTTGAACTTTTGTGTTTGATGGAAAGCTAGGATTTTGCCTCACCAGGTACGACGGAAGACAGGTTTTCCTGTTACTCTTTTTATTTCTTATTATTGTTTTACATTGAGGACAATGTAAATTTTAAGTGTGGGGTACTCTTTAAGCTTTCCTTTAATTCTTGTTTTGCTTATTGTGGTTGTTTTGTTTATTGTGTTTGTTGTGCATGGCATAATTGTTGAAAATTTATTGATCTTTTCTTTAATTCTAGCATTATAGTTGAGACTTTGGTATCAGCATAGAAATGAGCATTTGAATTCATTCGGGATTAATTTTCGCATTCTGCAATTCATGACATATAAATCTTTGTGAACCCACCTGTGTGAGTTTTGAGCCTCATAAAATTTGATATTTTTGTCAATTGATTTTCTTTTCTTAAGTGTGCACCTTCATGATGTTGCATCTCTAGAGTTTTCTTTTTCATACTTATTGAACTCACATTATGATTTAATCTCAAGTTTTAAAATGATGAAGGAAATTAGGTTAGCCCCTTTAGCTTAAAGAGACTTCCCTTTATATTGATTTCCTTAGTGAGCCAAGTTGAGCCATTGACCGTTTCTTGTTTGATTAACACAATTCTCAACTTAACATGTTCTTATTATCATCATACCTATGCATTAAGGAATGGAGTTGTATGATTTGACAATAGGATAGTTTATTTCAAGTGTGGGGTAAGTAAAAAAAATATGGAATTCCTAATTGAGGGTTGAAATGCATACTTTGCATATTGTATTTGATTAAGAGTCATTATTCTTTTCCTCTACATTTTAAGCTAGATGTTCCATGTAAGTTTATACTTTGTTTATATATATATTAAAAAAAAAGAAAATAAACTAAATAAAAAAAAGAAAAAGTGAAAATAAAACAAAAAGAGATATATATATTCAAAGTTCATATATTTTCTAGCCTTAGAGGAATTTTGACTCATGTACTTTTCTTTTAGTATGCAAGTATGTAAGATTGTTAAGGGTTGGTGAGTATGCTATTTAAGGAGTTATGAAATTCTTAGCAAGAGTAGTGTCTAATTTAGATACTCCATTTCTTGATGCTCCAGCTTAAATGTCTTTTCTCACACCTTACCTTAGCCCCATTACATCCAAATAAAAGACCTTCGGATTATTTCTTGAGAAAATCAGTGAGGGAGATTGGATAATTAAGCAAGTTTATGGCAGTATGCACTCATGAGTGGTATGAGTGATTAACCTTTGAAATCGAGTGAAACACTTAGTTGAGAGATAAGATTTGTATGTTTGGATTAATGAATGAGTTAAGAAAATCCTTGATTGAAGGAAATTGCAATTATTTATGTCTGACTCTTTAAGTATTTCATCTATATGCTGGAATTTTAGTTAAGGTTGTTTGAGTTTTTAATTTATGCCATGTGAATTTTCTTGAGGACAAGCAAAGTTTTAAGTGTGGGGTAGTTGTTTTATTAGTTTTTGTTATAGTTTTGTGTCTTGTTTGTTATGTTAATTATTGTTTTATTTAGGTATTTTGTTAGTTTTAATCGGTTTGTTTAGTGTTTTCTTTAATTGTGTAGTTTTAGTTTATTTCTGTGTTTCTGTCATTTTTTATTTAATTTTTAGTATATGTTTATGTTTTGTTGGATATTGTTTATTTAATTCTTATTTAAGTTTTGTTTGCCAGTTTTGTGTTAGGTTAAAACAGCAAGGAAACAAATTGAAGATGAAATGGGCAGAAGCTAACACAGGCAGAGGACACGGCCAAGTCACTGGCCGTGTCCCATACTAAGTTAAAAGGAAGAGAAAGTCCCAGTAGCAGACACAAGCAAAGGACACGGCCAAGTCATGTGGCCGTGTCCCTCCAAAGAAGCCCAACACGGCCAAGTCATCTTGACTTGGCCGTGTCTCACTTGGTTCCAAAGGCAAAGACGAAGCAAATTTCACAGAGGCAGACACAGGCAAGGGACACGGCCAAGTCATGTGGCCGTGTCCCTCAATCATGGTGCAACACGGCCAAGTCACTCATGACTTGGCCGTGTCACTCAACCAAAAGAAGAAGAAAGACAAGAATGCAACAGAGGTGGACACCTGCAGGGGACACGGCTATGTCTTGTGGCCATGTCCCTCCAATAAGCTCTCACACGGCCATGTCCCTCATCACCTGGCCGTGTCCCTCATGAACCAAACGCGCACCGAATTTTAAAGCCGACGTTTCGTATAAAAGCAAAAAGAAAGCTAGGTTAAAAGGGTTGTTGACGATTTTGAGCAAACTTTGAGCCGTCAAGAGAGTGGAGCTAGGGTTTAAATTAGTTTTCTTTATTTTGATTTCACTTTTTGATTAAAACTAGCTAGATTAAATTTGTTCTTTCCATTGTTATATCCTTCTTGCAAGATTCGAACAAGAGATTATTCAGAAGCTTCAAGGAGTTGTAACTTGGTTTTGCTCTTGAACTTATTCTCTTTATTTTTTATTGAATGGATATTATCATGTCTATTTCGATTTCTTTGAACATTAATGAGATGAATATGTGTGATTGCATTATGAACTAATTTGATCTAGTCTAGGGTTTGTATGGATCTGCTATGATTGTATGAATTGATTATTCTCTTAGCTAATAATTTCTCTAGCCTTTATTGAATGAAATATTGTTAACATATAATTGATTGGCCACCAATTATGTGTTTTAGGTATTAGATGATGAATTGAGAGATGAAGTCTAATGCTGGAATAATTCAATTAAGGACTTAGGTGAATTAGAAATATAGCCTATTAAAAAGATTATTTCAATTATAACAAGATTAGTTGTAAGAGGTTTGAATGCGAGAGCTTATTTCCTTGACTCAATTAATTAAGTTGTTTAGATTTAATCTTAGAAATTAAATTAGTTAAGTGGAATAACCGTTCATACATATAAGTATAGAGAAGCGCAAACCCTAGACCCTTTTATCAAGTGAATCAAAACATCAGCTTTTGTTTATTTTTATCGTTTTCAACTTAAATCAATCTTCTTCATTACTTAGCAATTTAAATTTCTTTAATTACTTGTTACTTTTAATTTGATAATCAATTACCACTTTGGCTTCCTTGTGAGACGACCTTGGGGCGATCACCTTTGCTACAGCTACCTCGTAACTTGCGAGTGACGCTTTGTGGTAGAGTTAATTTGAGTGCAACATAGATCATTTGTTAAATACTTGATTAATTAAAGTTTTAGTAAGGTATTAACTATAAATTCTTTTCATGTCAAAACTTTGATGTTGATTCATTTTTATCTTCGATCTTCATTATATTTGTGTTTTATGAAGTTACAAGTGTAAAATACATGATTTTAAGATGCCATGGGAGTGGTTTTAAGGTGCCATGGCCGTGGGATCAAAGTTTGGATTGTTAGACGAAGAATTACTCCAAAAACAGTCCCAAAATCAATGCCACGGTCGTGGCCACTAAGATGCCACGACCATGGGATTGAAAGTGATGCTGTTTCTTCAAAAATTTTGATAAAACAAAAGGGTTTTATATGCCACGACCGTGGCCCTAAAAGGCCACAACCGTGGGGTCTTCAAAATCATTTTACAGCTTCTTTTTGTATCCCAGGGGCATGGGGTTGAGATGTCACGGTCGTGGGGGTACCTAAATGATGTTTTTGACTTGTATTTTGTGATATACGGGCCTAGTATGAGGCTATTATGTTTATATTTATTACTTTTGTGTTGTGTCAGTGTTGAAAGTATGAAAAAGAGTGATAAACCTTGAATTTGTGATAAATGTATAGAATACCAAATGTTAATGAAAGTATTGTTTCATAGAAATGATATATATATAATTCAGTATCAACTACAACTTAATGAATTGCCCTAATCATACTGATGTTAGATCTAGCTTGGGATTGAATGGCTAGCTAAAAGGGAGGATATCTAAAGTGTTAGTGGGCACTCCGTGCCATCAATAGACACTCGATGTCATCATATTCAGTGGGCATTCTTGCCATAGTGGGCCATTGGCCAAAATTCTATACAGCGGCATTCAATTGCCATCAGTAACCCGTTATTCAAATATAGAATCTGAGTTCAGTGTGTTTGGGCATAATTAAAAATAGTTATCTAGAATGAAAATAATGTTTCTTCAATGTCGATAAATTAGACAATTCTGAACCTAATGAATTTAGTTTGCAAGTCGACGTTTCTAAATTATTTAATTGCTATATCTCTTTTATTGCTATATCTCTTTTATTTAAATTTTCTTGTATATTATAAATACATAAACACCACTAAGCTTTGCTTAGCGCGTTGGAATTATTTTCTGACGCGCAGATCAAACAAGGAGAGTTGAAACCGCAGAGTGAGAGACTTACATTCTTGGACAACTGCATCATCAAGGTTCAATGAACAATATTGTAAATATTGTACTCGTTATGGTTCACATAGCAAATCTTTATAATTTTGTATGACAGTTGTATTAGTTTTGAGTGTAGTTTGAGAATACTTATAATAATGTAAGTTTTTATTAAGAGTTCTTATAAATATATGAAAATATGTGTGTAATATAGAGAACTTAACAGTGGCATTATTGCTTAAAGATATTATGACTTTATTTCTTTAGTACATACATAGATATATAGAACAATTGTGAATGTTAGGTGACATCTCCTATGTAGGTAAGTGTATGGACTATATAGGGGGTGTTACAACAACTGCGTGACTAAGCACTTGAATCTTTCCTCTATGTCTAAATGGGCATTAGTATACTCTCCATAAACTCCAATTAATTCTGGCTTCTATTTTTGCATTTATTTTTTAGTCTTTTCTTCATCTTAGTGTTTGCTTAATTAATTAGTTGCCATTTATTTTTAGTCCTTAATTTCATTATGGGTGTTTTAATTTCACTATTTTATGTATTTGTTTGGATCCAATGTTGATTTTTCTATTGATATGGAGTGATATATGTTGATTTGGGTTGATATGTGTTGGTATGGTTTTATATGTTTTGGTATGGTTTGATATGGTTTGATATGGGATACAATTCAACAATGGTGTTCTATATGATGTTCACATATATTAAATAGTGAATAAATGTGGTTTTGTGGTCTGATCTGTGTTGCATTTCTATGAAATGGGGTGATATGTGATGATATAGCTTGATAAGTCTTGATGTGGGTTGATATGAGTCTACTAAAATATCAATCATTGGTGTTGTATATGTTGTTCATATGTCTTAAATAGTAAAGAAATGAGGTTATGTGGACTGTTCTGTGTTGATATTCTATGATATGTTATGATATGGCTTGATATGTCTTGATATGATTTGACATATAGCTACTAAAATATCATTATTTTTTTTGGTGTTCTATATGATGTTCAGATTTCTTAAATAGTGAATAAATATGATTTTATGGTCTGGTCAGTGTTGCACTTCTATGATATGAGTTGATATGTGATGATATGGCTTGATATGTCTTGATATTGGTTGATATGAGCATGCTAAAATATTAAATATTGGTGTTCTATATGTTGTTTAGATATCTTAAAAGTGTTTTGTTGACTAACATGTGTTGATATGTCTTGATATGGTGTGATATGTCTTGATATGAGTTGATATGCTTTCCTATGCCTTGATATGGGACTTCTATAATACATAAGATGTGATATTCTATGATATGTTTGATATGGCTTGATATGGCTTGATATGTCTTGATATGATTTGACATATAGCTACTAAAATATCATTATTTTTTTTGGTGTTCTATATGATGTTCAGATTTCTTAAATAGTGAATAAATATGATTTTATGGTCTGGTCAGTGTTGCACTTCTATGATATGAGTTGATATGTGATGATATGGCTTGATATGTCTTGATATTGGTTGATATGAGCATGCTAAAATATTAAATATTGGTGTTCTATATGTTGTTTAGATATCTTAAAAGTGCTTTGTTGACTAACATGTGTTGATATGTCTTGATATGGTATGATATGTCTTGATATGAGTTGATATATTTTCCTATGCCTTGATATGGGACTTCTATAATACATAAGATTTGACTTCTATATATTGTTTAGATATTTTTGACAATAAATAAATGTGGTTTTGTGGATTTATATGTGTTGATATTCTATGATATATTTTGATATGTGATGATATGGGTTGATATGTTTTCATATGGGTTGATGTAAGACTTCTAAAATAGATAGCATTTGAGTTCTATATATTGTTTAGATGTTTTATATAGTATATAAAATTGTTTTGTTGACTGATATGTGTTCATTTTTCATGATATGGTGTGATATGTCTTAATATGTATGGATATGCTTTCCTATGCCTTGATATGGGACTTCTATAATATATAGGATTTGACTTCTATATATTGTTTAGATATTTTTGACAGTAAATAAATGTGGTTTGTGGTTTTGTGGACTTATATGTGTTGATATTCTATGATATGCGATGATATGTCTTGATATGTTGCTAATAAAATTACATTTTTTCCATGTTGGTTATGTATTAAAATTAGGCTACAATTTTGTTTTGCAGGTATAAAATGAAAATTTTATCTAAATCAATGTCCAATTCTGATAGTGAATAATCTCCTGTACGGGAGGATAATGCGGTGCTGAAAAATGCCAGACCCGGGGCGATGTCTACAACAAGCCCCAAAGGCTTACGGCTTAAAAAGAGGATATATATACTCAATTAGAAAGTTCGAAAGGAAAAAAAAAGTAAGATGTGTGCTACTTCCAAAGCTAAAACATGATGAAGATGAATCTAAAAGAAATGAAGATGAAGATGTAGGTAAATATCAATACTTTAATTTGCCATTTTTTGTTGGTGTTCTATAATTTAATGATTAAATTTATTACAGGTGCCTGAATATGTTATTGCAAAAAATACATGGAAGCATCAACAAGTCAACACTGTAGGTTATGGTTTGAAGACCCTAAGTATTATTAGAGATGTCATCGGGGATGACAAGGAGAAGGTTTGTATATTATTAGTTGTTTTACAACTTGTATTAAAATATTGTTTGGTCTTGACTATTCCAAGATAGTTGTTTAATGCCTTAAAAAAATTTTTAGGTGGCAGCCTTTCATCGATACAAAGTAGTCCATCTAATAAGTGTTGATCATTCAAAGTTTCAGAATTGGCCCGGATTAATCCATTGGCTTTTCATTCAGCAAGTACCAAATCCAAAGCCATTTGAGATATCATTTAAAATTGGGCAATCCGTCATCCATTTCAGGTTCAAAGAGTATTACTTAATAACTGGATTGGAGTACTCTGGCGTCGAGGATATGGATATGGATCTCTTGTGGAAAGATATGGGGGATTAACCTGTGAACAACTATATGAAGAATTCAAAGCTTGCATGGATCCAGAAATTGCAAGTTGAACTAGGTGTTGCATGCTTTGTTGAGTTTCTAATCCTTGGGAAGGGTAAAACGTCAAAAATAGACTAAAAAACAATAGCCTGTGTGGATGATTTGGAAGCCTATAACAGCATTGCTTAGGGGTCTGCGGGCTGAAAATTTTTATGGCCACATTTTAAGGAAGTGTTGAAGAGGTTGGAGGAAAAACCAGCTGGCAGTGGGTATTCCTTGACTGGATTCTTTGATGTCCTCTCTATATATGCAATAGAGGTCATCCCGGCTCTTTCACTAGTTGGGGTCAAGAAGATAGCTTATTCATTCCCTTGGATGAATAACTGGAGCTTTAACAAGAACATGCATTTGCTAAGATATGAATTTTGTTGGCGGGTCAAGTAAACACAACATTTCTTTCTTTTGTTTCTCTGAAGTTTTAATATATTTGATATTAATACATATTAGACCATATAAATTATTTACATTAATTTCAAATATAAATGCATAGGAATTGTATGTGATACCTATGAAGATGACAACTTTCGAATCCGCACATCCTGCTATGCTAGGATTCAAAGTTGAAAATGAACACAAGGAAGTGAAGGGCATTCCTAAGCATAAGGAGAAGATGAACACTGGAAAAATTGAAATAATCTCAAAGGCAGAAGCATCTGCTGATCCAAGCAAAAGGGTTTCGAGCCCCGAGGTAATCCTTCAAATATTTATAATGTAGCAGTTGGTGTTGTCATATTGTAAAGATAAAATTAATTTTATTAACATTTAATCATTTAGGATTCAAAAAGTACAAAATTAGATGCACTTGAACAACGATGCATATATATGGAGAAAAAGTGCAAGAATCTGGAAGATGAAAATAAAGTAAATGCAAGTGCGATCAAAGATATAAAGGCTACTATAGGATTACTGAGCCACAGAATTATAGCCTTAGAGGAAGAAGGTGGAAAAAAGAAGGAAGAGGATAGTCCAGTCACTCCCATTTTCACACCTTACACTCCGTAAATTTTTTTAATTAAATTTATTATTATTTGTATTAATTTAGCATTGTGTCATTCCATTTATAATATATAAGCAGTCTGAATAATGACCATTTTTTCAGCAAAGATAATTTTATGGAAAGAGAAGATGAAGATGTTGCATTGGCCAGCCAATCGATAGTGGAGGTTTCGCACACTGCGTTTAAGATGGAGAAAAAGAAAAGGGTTCATGTTCCGAAGAAAAGGGTGCCTGTTCAAAATTAAAAGCACCTTGGAGATGAATGGACATCTGAGGGCAAAGGAGGACAAAGGGACAAGACAAAATATTTATAGGTGGAATGTCGAAAGATGGCAGATGAAAGTACCTATGCTCCTGTACTTTCACTGGACTCTTTATCTTCTCCATCTCCACAACAATCTTCAAGTTTTGCCGACTGGTGGAAATTGTATTTTCATAAATATAAATTGTAAGTTTCTTATACTTATAGTTCTTCATTATTCAATATAATTTAATTACACAATTGTTTACAATTTTGGATTTTTATTTATAACAGTGAGCGTAACAAATACGATGAATTGCCATCTGGCAAAATGTATGACTTCACTATTCAAAAAACAAACTCAAAATCATTTTGGTATCGCCTGAGGGTCAAGGATGCATGGCTTTCAAATGATGTAAGATCTGTTCAATTTTATTAAGTCGTATTTGCTAATGATGTATATATATATATATCAAATTAAATATATTATTCTATGACTTGCAGGAGATTGATGTCATCCTATACTATGTGCTACAAAAGCAGAAGTATTGTGCTGAATACTTCAACCAGCATTCGACATATGGATCATGCAACATAAATGCAATGTTTTTCTATGGATATAAGAGATTTCAGGAGAAGAAGTGGGACCCTCCATCAACTCTTCTCAAATTTGTGCAAGGTAAGAACCAATATGCAAAACATTTTAAAGACGTTGACCTAGTATATATTCCAATGAATCATGAATGCCAACATTGGTTCCTTATCGAGATTAATCTTCCTGGATAGACAATTACGGTATATGATTCACTATACAATCATCCCCACACCGAAGAGAGAACTAATGATGTAGTGTCGATAGCTGTAATGTTGTTCTCTGTGCTGGAAAAAGTTAGCTTTTTTGTTCAAAGGCTAGAATTGGTGAAATATAAGCAGTGCAAATTACAAATTAGATATGAAAAAAATGTTTGTCTGCAATAAGAGGGGCAATATACCATATTTTGATGCCTTATTTACTATGCATATAAATTTATATTTTTTATTTTTTTAATACTTGTACGTTATTACAGAACTAATTGTGGGATGTTCGTTGTGAAGTTCATAGAGCATTTCATGATGATAGGCTTAAATTTTTAGCACTGCACACAACAACTTATGGACACATTCAGATACAATACAATAGTGAACCTATGGGTACATGCATTTAACAAGAGAGAGGGCGCTTATTATAGTGAAGATGAAAAGGATGACGATCTTGAGTATTTTTTTGTAAGCTAACAAGGATGTTATAATTATATATTGTGAATATAAACATTTATTGATTTAGATGAGAATATAAACATTTGTTAATTTCAATGTTGATATAGTTGTTATATGTGCTTCCAACTTATTAGGTTATCACATGTTGAAATGTCGAGTTATTATTTGTCATACAGGTTGAGATGGATGTGTTACAGGTTATTGTGAATATGTTATTGTTGAGCATTATATGATGATATGTTGTTTAGGATTTCTTAAGGATATCAGTTTTGTGATTGATGTTATGGATTGATATGTCGAGCATTATAATGGATATTGATAATGGAAATGGGATGGATGTCTTACAGGTTCATATTAAAAGGTTGAATTGATATGAGACTGTTGAGCATTATGTGATGATATGTAATTGAGATTTCTCAAGGTTTTTGTTCTGTGACTGATGATATGGATTAATATATTGAGTTGTGATGATGGATGTTGTTAATGGAAATGGAATGGGTGTCTTACAAGTTGAGATTAATAAGTTGAACTTTATATGTGATTATTGAGCATTATGCTATGATATGTAATTGAGATTTCTCAAGGTTGTTGTTCTGTTACTGAGGATATGGATTGATAGCCTGAGCTGTGATGATGGATGCGGTGCCTATGGAAATGGAATGGATGTCTTACAAGTTGGGATTAACAGGTTGAACTTTATATGTGATTGTTGAGCATTATGTGATGAAATATCATCCTATATCAACACATATCATCACATATCAACACATAAAAATCCATATAAAAGCCCATATCAGTCCATGTCAATCCATATTAACACATATCAACACATATCATCACAAATCCACACATAAAAATCCATATAATAGCCCATATCAGGCCATATCAATCCATACCAACACATACCATCACATATCAACACATAAAAATCCATATAAAAACCCATATTAATCCATATCAATCTATATCATCACACATCAACACATAAATCCATATAAAAGTCCATATCATCACCTATCTACACATATCAATCCATATCAGTCCATAAAAATCCATATAAAGCCTAATTCATCCCATATCATCACATATCATCACATATCATCATATATCAACACATATAAATCCATATAAATCCATAGCAATCCATATAATTCCATATTAAAGGCCAAATCATCCTATATCATTAAAGATCAGCACATATGAAGACATATCACCACAATCCAACAATATCTAACAATATTCAATAACCAGTCATATACCTAATTTTAACGTACTTCCAGCCAAATACAACAAATGATTCTATACAATATTTTATTTTTTAACACTCGATCCTGACATGGTTTGCAAAGAGATGGAATTTTGACAAGTAGACCTATTATGGCCACGCTTACGGCAATGACTGCACTTTGGTTGAGATTTTTTCTCACCTAAAGAAGAAATCCTGCGTTTTTTTTTTATGACCAATTGATGTGTGCACATCGGGTGGTTGAAGAGTAACATTGTGAATATGCTCCGAAATAGACCAATTAGTAATATAAGGAATTGGATTTATGACTTCTTTGTATGTTTCATAATAAGACCGACGTGAGTAATATAGAGAACATAACTCGTAAGCGTCATATGTACTGTTTCTAACAACCACAAGAGCATGCACACATGGGAGTTGATCTAATTGGAACTTCCTGCAACAGCAAGTACTCTGAGACATATCAACAATATAATTTATATCTACATCCTTAACATCGTACTTTCCTCTGCTAGATAGCTCCACCTGCAAAGATGCATTAACAAGGCTATATGATAATATCATAATTAATGGCGAATGAGGAAGAATAAAATAAAGAACTTGAACTTGCATTCATTTTTTGCGCTATCATTATTCTATTTCTCAATTTTTTTTCAACATTCATTGCCATTTTATCAGTGGACTCTTCTGTTTTTCTTCGACGTTCATAAAACCATCTTTGACATATCTTTCTAACCTCATCCATAATTGCACTAACTGGAAGCTTTCGAGCCTTTACAAGTGCAGCATTGACTGATTCAAAAATATTAGTTGTCATAATGTTATACCTCCTTCTATGCATGTGAGACCGCATCCACCTATCAAGCCCAACACCTTCCAAATATTCTTTGGCACCAGTAACAGAAATTCAAAAACCACCAAAAAGTGTGGTGAAATCACTTATTTTATAGGCTTTAGCTATTTTATAGTAGTGCTTCTCAAGGTCCTTGGTTATATGTTTAAATTTGCACTTCAAGTTGTTTAATAAGTGATACATACAAATCCCATGGAAAGCATTTGGGAAAACATCTGCTAAGGCCTTCTGAATGCTTAAGTGTCTATCAGAAATAAAAACATGATCTAGTCTTTCACTAAAAGCTCCCTTCAACCTCATAAGAAACCAGGTCCATGATGCATAATTTTCTAAATCACTAATCTCGAATGCCAAAGGAAATATATGTTGGTTTGCATCATGGCAAACAGCAGTAAAAAGCACACCTCGATACTTTCCTTTCAAATGAGTGCCATCAATAGTAACCACAGGTCTACAATGTTGAAAACCCTTTATTGAAGCATTAAAAGCGAAGAAAAAAAATACAAAAATCTATTATCATCACCACATTGTAGATGTATAATCGAACCAGGATTTGTTTAGCCTAACATATGCAAATATGCAGGTAGAATTAAGAAAGATTATTCTGGAGTACCCAATATAATATTCTCATATGCATACTCATATCTCCTCCATGCAACAGAATAACTAATCTCAATACCAAATTTATTACACATGTCGTCAATCACATCCTTAGGTTTGAAAACCCTTCTAGGATTTATGAATCGCTTCTTAACATATTCAGCGATAACACAACTAGTTGCTTGTCTGTGTTTAGTCTGATCAAAATAAGTTGGACATGTACGTTGGGTCACATATTTTGTCACCTTCCAACAATCCTTTGGGTCTCCAAGACTTTTCGCTCTCAATCTCCACGTACAAGTTTTTTTAATACAGCGCACAACCATGAAAGAAGTATTGGACTTAAAGACCTTAAACTGGAATTTCTCCCCAATTGCAATAAGGGATACAATTGTTTTAATATCATTCCTTGAATTAAATATTTTTTCCTCCTCAACTGTTTCAGATATAGAACTTTTGCCTAGCAACTCTGGATTTCTCTTTGATACAAATAACTCTGTCACAGTTTCTTCATTGTTAGTAGTGGTATGATCTACCTCATTATCACAACCAATATCAATGCCATTATTGTGTTCTGCCCCAGTATGATGAAATTCTACATGATCATCATTAATATGTTCTGCCCCAATATTACAAGCTATAGGAATCTCATTGTTATGTTCAGCCCATTCCTCTGCATATGAATTAGGCAAATCATTTTCATTTTCATTATATTTTGGGCCTACATTAATAGATTCAGTAATCGGTGAAAACCTTGGATCTGCATGTTCTGGTACCTCTACTTCAACACATTTTTTCACACCATGAGGATCATTACTATCATGTACGGATTTATATGCACCTTCTTCAATACTAACAATCAACGAATGTTTAAGCCTATCCTCCATAGCAATGCCCATAAATATTCAAAGCGACCTATCATTTATGATATTATAAAGATGATGTACATCATGACTAATCAAAATTTTAAATTTAATTTTTGATGTATCGTCAATATGAAGTGCTTCAGATACTGATTTCTTAAGTTCATTGAAATCAGTCATTTTATTCAAGAAAACATATTCATCACCACCGCCAACAAATTTGTTGACGTTCACATCAAATTTTTTCCCATATTGAATGAGAATTATTATTTCGTCCATTAAATGAATTCGTCCGCCTACTAATTTGAATCCATCCATCGATACCCTACAATTACAATAACCAATTATACTTACATCATAATCCATAGAAACTATAACAAACTACCGTACTTACATCACAATCCATATAAACCATAATAAACTCAAAAAAGTCCATATCAACACATATCAGCCCATATCAACACATATCAACCCATATCAACAAATATCAATGCATAAAAATCTATAAATACACAGTGAATAACAGTTTAACACTTAAACAACATACAAAAAAATTATTCAATCTTAAATAATTATATATCAACCCATATCAATCCATATCAACACATATCAACCTACAATTACAAATTTCTTAAAGATTTAAAACACCTAAAACCTCATTAAAATAAAATTAAGAGGAAAAACACTTAAACTGTATAAAGAACAAAAAAATTGACTCACATTTAAACCCATATCAACGTACACTGCACACTACAATCCATTTTATTCTATAGCAAAACATGACAGCTTATTATAAACTATGCCCATTTAAACTCTTCAAGGCCTCGTACATATACATAGCTAAGAAACATATAAAAACATATAAACTAAATAAAAAATATTTAAACTCTTCAGTTTCTTATTCACTAAATAGAAACATACATATAGTTAAAAAAACTAAAGTTTACCTATTTTAATTAATCACAATGCATATCAAGTAGCCACAAAAGGAAGAAGAGATGGATGCGCAAGACAAAATGAGAGTATAAGACGAGATGATAACTTCAATCGGTATGTCAAATAAAGCAAAGAAAACTTATAATAAAACTTCTTAAAGGACTGCAGCGTTTGCGATGAAGATGAAGATGAGGAAGAAGATGTTGCTCGACAACGTACTGGTGTAGATTCTGACGATGATGACAATAATGCTGAGCATCATTTGATTCATACTAGACCTCGCATTAATTCGTTCGATGTTGAAGCTCTTGAGATACCTGGTGCTCAGTGTAATGACTACGAGGTCTGCATTCTCTCTCTCTATCTGGATATTTTAGATGATGCTTAGTAGTTATTATGTTGAACTAAGCCAAAGCTCGATTTAGTTTCTGAGGAGAAAGAGACGGGCTGCAGGCTGAGAAAAACCATTTGAGTCTGCTAAGTTGCAGCCGGATACCATTATTTGAACACTGGTAGAAGAAAAAGTGAGCGAGAGAGAGAGATAAAGAAGAGAAAGAAAAAAAAGAATTGACAAGGTTGCTGTGTTTTTTTCACCTAAGGTTAAAGGGCAATTTTGTCAAAATTAGTCTACTTAAGGTGAATAGGGTTTAAATTTTATTAGTGAATAGTGGATAGGTATTTATTTGGTTAATTTTCTTGATCAAAATAGTATGCAGCCTATACTATTTTTTCAATTATACAAAAACATGGGAATTTTTTTTTTAATTACCTTTTTTAACTATGATTTTTATTTTTTTTTTCTTATTTTGTTTTTTATTTTTTCCAATTCATTTTATTTATAGTTTTTATTTAAAAATATTTTTTATGTCATATTTTTAATATACATATAAAAAATAAATATATGCATAATATACACACAACGATGTAAACAACATCTACAATGTCTACTAAACATTTACTACATATCTACATAATTTTTTTTAATATTAGATTAATTTTATTTTTTAAATTTGTTATTCTTACAATATTCACATAATATTTATATAACATTCACACAATATTTACACGACATTTAATAATTTTTACATAAAATAAACAACATAGATAACAAATACATAACATACACACAACATATACAAAAGATCTATAAAATATATACAGAACATATACCAAACAATTACATAACAAAATTAATATTTTATTTTTATTTTTTTAATATATAATGACCAAAGGTTCAAATGGACACCTAAACTATAGCTTAAGTAGCAATTAAACACTTAAACATTTTTTAGACCATTTAAACACTTCTTTTATCAAAATATGGCCAAATAAGCACAAATTTAACAATATCTATAATCTTCATCAAATAACATTTCTTAAGTAAATGTGAGACTCGGTCTTTTTAGTTTTTATTGAATAAAAATTAATAAATTATTTCATTAATTTGTATTAACAAATTAATACTTTCTTTTATTAATTTCTATTTCTATTTATAAAATTATTTCAATTTTTATTAACAAATTATTTTTTGTTTCTATTTTTTATTAATTAACAAATTAATAAATTTTTTATTTTTTATTTTTTATTTTTATTTTTTATTTTTTTTCTGATAGTGGTGCACATATAATTATAGTAATACCAAAATAATAGTAGCATAAAATAATAATTATTATAGTAATACAAATTTGTAATATCAGCTTCAATATACAACAAATATCATCCATTCAAAACAAAATATATAATATTAAAGTATTAATTTTTATTCAATAAAAACTAAAAAGAGTGAGTATCATATTTGCCAAAAAAATTATTATTAGATGAAGATTATAATTGATGTTAAATTTATACTTATTTTACCATATTTTAATGTGCTTAAATGATCTAAAAAAAGTTTAAGTATTTAATTGCTTATTAGGCTATAGTTTAAGTGTCTATTTAAACATTTGGCCTATATATAATATATAAAATTTGTTTAAAAAATAAATTTAACTATTTTTATTAATATATTTTTGTTTATTTTACTTTTTTATTTTCTTGTGTGATTTATTTTTTATAATTAAAATTAAATTTTTTAAAAAAATTATAAATTTTATATGCTGAAAATTAATTTAAATATTATTTTATATTATTTTATTAGAATATATTTATTTAATAGTAAAATTTGAAAAAACAATTGATAAAAATTGAAGTAAAATGTTAATTATAGCAAAGAAATAGGTATTTTTGAAAAAAAAAAAACAAAACATCGTTTTAGTGAAAATAAGATATTTTTAAAATTTTGCTCAAACTTTTTCTAAAAGTGTAAATATTTTTATTTTTGATAATATTTTTGAAATAATTTTCTTTTTTTACAAATGTTCCATAACCAAAATCATAAGAACAAAATATCCTCATTATTTTTACATTTACCATCATCCTGCAATGACAACAATACAAAATACAAATTAACCGATGCCCGATTTCAAATCTCATCGGTAAAAAAAGTCCCCTTATGCATTATAATTTAAAGAAAAAGATGAACGAGAAAGATTAAACAATCATGGATGGACTTCACTTTCATCCAATTTCTTTCTTTGTAGGTGGGGTTTAAGCTTGGTAAATGGGGTTCTACTATATCTCAACTGGCCTTTACATGATTTAGGCCACCAATGAGTTGGCTGGAATCAGCACCAAAGCAAAATATGACTGGAAATCAAACAGAATTTGACCAGAAACTAGCCAGAACCAAGGCCATACCAGTTGTGAACCTCTAATTCCACCCAAAAAGGATTTGGATGAACATTCACTTGTTGTTGGGAGTCGCCACTCAGTTTTTTCAAAGGGTAAAACTAAGAAAACCCTTATTTGACTCTAATAATGCATCCAATGTAAAGATTTCTAATCTACGAACCCAAGGAGGATTCGGGGACTATGTCATGCATTTGATTAACTTGCAAAAAAGAAACAAACCTAAAAAAACAAGGAAAAAGACAAATAATTTGTTAGTGGTTTGTGGACTTGCTATTTGAGGTGAATCTCAAAATATGCCTACATACACCCATTTGAATGGGAGATCAAAGCCCATGTAGTTCGATAGTGCCTATTCAAAGGCGATAAGAATTATGCTTCATGCATGTGTGTGTGTATGCTTTGTGCATTGTGAGATTTAATTTGTAATATCCTCATTTATGCCCTAGAAGTTTTGAGTATGTTGTTGTTATTGTGGTTGTTGATATATATATTGGGAAGTGAATGTTTATGCATATATGTGTTAAATTGTAAGAGAAAAGAAATGGGAAGAGAATGTATATGTATATGTGTTTTGGAGAAGAAATTTAGGGTTTAGAGACAAATGTATATGTTGTTTATATGATGATATAATTAACATATACATTGGTCAAATGAAGAGTCAAGGTGATGGTTAAGTGGAAGAAGATATTTTTGGTTGTTAATGAAATTACTATAAAGGGCTTATATGAGACAAAGAGTTAGTTATATGGTTAAGGGTGTTTTGGTAATTTTCCTTGTAAGATGCATGGTGGAGATTAAAAGAAGAAAAGGTGTTTGACTTGTGCATTTTCTTCTTTCTTTCTTGAAGTGGCCGGATTCTCCATAGACAAAGAGAGAAAGAGAGGTGATCTTGAGGTTTGAAGCATTTTGAAGAAAGAAACAAGGGTTTTGGTTAAAGATTTGTAGATTTCTTCATTTGAGGTAAGATCTTTTCTTTAATTTCTTCAATTCTTTTGAAGTGGTGTGAGAAAGGAATTAGGGTTTGTTGGTTTGATGATGAGAAGTTGAGTTGGTGAAGGTGTTGGAAGTGATTGTGTTGAGTAAGAGTTGTGTTTAGTGAAATTGTTTCTGTTTTACAATTAGTAAAGGCTGTGATTTGTATGATTTTTAATTAATTATAGAAAAATGTTCTTGAAGTGAATTTTTGATATGTTGTGCCTCTATGAGTGTAGAATGACTGAAAAATATGTTGATTCGATTTTGGAATGGTTATGAGTTTAGAAAGATTATTTTCATTAGACCTGTTCCAGCAGGTACCTTAACTGGGACAGCTATATTTCGTGATTTTTAATAAAATGTAGAAAAATCATATCCAATCGAATTTTGGATATGTTGTTGCTTAGTGAGTCTAGTATTTGAGAAAAATAATTTGGAACCACGTTGATTGAATTTGATTTATGGAATTCACAAAGTTCAGAACTGCTGCCAGGATGCAGGGCAATTGGGGCAGTCTGGTTAGGTGAACTATTTGACCAAGATTTTGTGTTCAGTTTGATCTGAAATTTTAAAGGGATGATTTTAAGATACAAAAATAAATTCTGTAAAAATTTTAGAATTTTTAGTCAAGTAGATTATTTTATACAATTTTTCAAAATAAGGATAAAATGGAGTTTAAAACCAGAATGTACTATTTATGGTTAGGGTTTTAATTCTTTGTTCTTTTTGCATTGCTTTGGTTTTCCAAAGGTAGGTTGGTCCTTAAACCTAACCCTAAACACTTTAAACACACTTGAATCAATGAATGTTATAATCAATTGTTCTTTGCCCTAATTGCATTGTTGAGATTGAACAATGTTATGTTGTGCATTGTGAATGGTAATGTGTTTCATGAGTAATGTGGTATGAAATGTTGATATTTATGAATGATGCTATGTGAGATATAATGTGATCATGGATGAGATATATATATATATATATACTTGAATAATGAGATGTTATATTGTGAAATGAAATGTGAAGCCATTGTTATTGGCTAAGATGATGTAATTGAAAGAAAGAAGGCATGTTTGCCTAAATGTGATGAGAATTGAGAATGGAAATGAATTGTTTGTTTAATATGTTATTCAGTTTCAGAGTTCTGGATTTGGGTGGCATGCCTAAGAAATGATGACAGGTAACAGTCTTGCCGGGTTGAGGACCTCCTCATAGGTGTTGAGTTGATGGTCCAAGAGACTGGGTCTGTTACACTATGAGATATATGATTTGTAACAGTCTTGCCGGGTTGAGGATCTCCTCATATGTGTTGAGTTGATGATCCAAGAGACTGGGTCTGTTACACTTGCCTACGGGCGTGATTATTGTGACTATGAACCAAAGCAGTAACTCTGAACTCTGAATATCGTATTAAATACTTGTTGGGCCCATAGGTGTCAGGGTTATATGAATGTCCTAAATAATGTTATGAGTTAATGAAATGAGATGTTGGTTATTGAGTATGATTGATTAATGTTGAATGTGGAAAGATGTTGAAATGTGGTATGCTCATATGACTATGATTTGTGAAATGCATAATTATGTGGTTAACTTTATATTTATGATATTGATTTTATCAATAACATATGTGGCATTGCATTACATTAAAGCATACCATTAGCATGTTTTATCTTACTAAGCCGTTGGCTTAGCGCGAATGTGATTCTTCGCGCAGGTGACAAGGAAGAACCAGAGAGTTCCTCTAGGCCGAGTCGAGCCTAGATTTTGAAGATTGAATAGTGGGCTTTAAGATCGAAGACTGACTGCCAAACATGTATAAATTTTATGTGTTGTAAAACTTGAGTTTTGATGTATATGAATTTGTAAATATTGTTACTTTCCGTTGCATAGTGAACAAAGATTTTATCTGCTGTATTTCATAATAAACCTTTACTTTATTTTGTACTAGAAGTGTAAATCCTTTTTGCAGGTTGTAGTTGAGGTTATAAGGGGGATTTATTGGAAGTGTACTGAGAATGATTTTGTTTGCATTGGTTTGTGTAAAAATGTTTTCAAAAATTAGAAAAAAAAAACCAGTTTTGTCGACACTTGGGATTGAATTTTTAGGCAAAACTATGGCAAAATTTCTATAAAAATCGGAACAAAAATTTGACTAAGTAAAAGTGGTAGCAACATTAGGATAGGATGGCGCCTCTACTCAGCTTACACACGTAGGTCGGGAAGGGGTGTTAAAATTTTTGGTATCAGAGCCTAGGTTTGAGATTCTCAACCTAGATCAATTGTAAGAAAAAGAATATTTTGATTTTTAAAGTGGGTTTTTGAGTAAAATACATGTTTTGGTATGGCAGTCTTTGATCTTTAATGAGGAATATTCTGCTGTGTTTGCAGATATAGGTAGAGATGGCATCTCATTCACGACAATCTGTTGAGGGTAGTGCCGAGAGTATTGCTCCTGCTGAGGGAGCTAGGGTTGATAGTGTTGAGGAGGCACCTGCTTCGGTGTCGGGTAGACCAGCTGGGGAGGAGGTTCCGCCAGCCTGGTTTAGGCCTATGTTGGAAGCTATGAGACAAGCACCTGTGCAACCACAGCCACCGCCACCACCCCCTCAGCCTTCAGTACCAGTAAGGCACTATGATAAGCTAAGGAAATATGGAGCAGAGGATTTCTTTGGTACAGTTGATCCGGCTGTAGCAGAACAGTGGCTTGATAGAGTTCAGAGGGTATTTGTGCAGTTGCAAGCCACTTCAGAGGAGAAGTTTGACTATGCAAGATCTTTGCTACAGAAGGATGCCTACGACTGGTGGAAGACAGTGCCCCATTCTATGGATGATCCACCAACCTTGTCTTATGCGGATTTTCTGAGAGAATTTGAGTTGAAGTATACTCCTAGGGAGTATAAAGATGGGAAGAAAAGAGAGTTTCTAGATTTGAAGCAAGATCATCGGACCGTAACTGAGTATGAAGTTGAGTTTATTCGACTGAGTCAGTATGCTGGGGGTATCATTACTGATGAGATTGATAGATGTCGGCGATTTGAGGAGGGATTGAGGCCCTCGATCATGTGCTTAGTGGCTGGATCCAGATATCAGGATTTCTCACAGCTTGTGGCAGCAGCTCGAAGTGTAGAGCGAGCTCAAGTTATTGCAGCTGCTTCAGAGGAAGAGGTTAGGGTTAGAAGGCCCCAGTTCGAGGCAGGGTCTTCTTCTGCGAAGAGGGGTAGAGGAAGTTTTGTTCCTCGGAGTAGTAGGAGCCAGAGACCAGTGGGTAGGTCAGTGCAGTTCCAGAGGCAGAGATTTAGACCTGCAGCTTCAGTAGCGAGTGCTCCTACTCCTGGAGTTCAGAGATCCACCTTACCTGTGTGTAACCAGTGTGGTGGAAGACATGGGGGCGTTTGTTGGAGGCATAGTAGATCAGGGGTATGCTTCAGGTGTGGATCACCTGACCACTTTGTGAGAGACTGTCCTGAGAGGCAGGATCAGATGCCAGTTGATTCTGCTGCTTCTCGAGCTAGTGTGAGGGGAGGCAGAGGAGGCAGAGGTGCCAGCCGGGGAGGTAGACCAGGATTCAGTTCTAGAAGAGGTACTACATCCAGGGAGGGTAGACCAGAGGAGGTTGGATCTTCCCAGAGGATGTATGTTATGCAGAGACAGCCAGATACATCGGCAGTCATAGCTGGTACTTTTTCTTTATTTAATACTCCAGTACTTGCTTTGATTGATCCGGGTTCCACACATTCATATATTAGTGCATCTGTTTTGCCTGTATCTGATTTGCATGCTGAGTCCCTAGGATTTGATGTGTTGGTAACAAATCCGTTAGGGCATAGTGTGGTTGTGAGTAAGGTGCATAGAGATAGTGCAGTAGTGGTGCAGGGTGAGGAGTTCCTTGGGGATTTGATTGAGATGCCATTTAAGGAATATGACGTGATCTTAGGTATGGATTGGCTATCTCGACATGAAGCTGTGGTGGATTGTAAAAAGAAAATTGTTTCTTTGAGAACGGGTGATGGTAGAGAGGTGATAGTATCTAATGAGCAGGAACAGCTAGCCTCCTTATTTGTTTCAGCTGTTGCAGCCAGGAGGTTGATTAGAAAGGGGTGTGAAGCCTATCTTGCTCATGTGGTGGATACTAGAGTGAAGGGTTCCCCTATTGATAGCATTGCCACAGTTGCTGAGTTCCCGGATGTGTTTCCAGAGGAGTTGCCAGGGTTGCCTCCTGAGAGAGAGGTGGAGTTCGGTATTGAATTGTTGCCTGGTACCACTCCTATCTCTATTACTCCTTATAGAATGGCACCAGCAGAATTGAGGGAGTTGAAAGTGCAATTACAGGAGTTGTTGGACAAAGGATTCATTCGCCCCAGTGTTTCTCCTTGGGGAGCTCCTGTGCTATTTGTGAAGAAGAAAGATGGTACTATGAGGTTGTGTATCGATTATAGGCAATTGAACAAGGTGACTATTAAAAATAAATATCCTTTGCCTAGAATCGATGATCTCTTTGATCAGTTGAAGGGAGCGTCAGTGTTCTCCAAAATTGATTTGAGATCTGGGTACCATCAGCTGAGGGTAAGAAGTGAAGATGTTCCTAAGACTGCTTTTCGGACCAGGTATGGGCATTATGAGTTTTTAGTTATGCCTTTTGGTCTAACGAATGCACCTGCAGCTTTTATGGATTTGATGAATAGGGTGTTTAGGCCCTATTTGGATCAGTTTGTAGTGGTCTTCATTGATGATATACTGGTGTATTCGCGGAATGAAGAGGAGCATGATATGCATCTGCGGATTGTGTTGCAGATTTTGAGAGAGAATCAGTTATTTGCCAAATTGTCGAAGTGTGAGTTCTGGTTGGATCAAGTTGCTTTTCTCGGACATATTGTTTCTGCAGAAGGCATCAGAGTTGATCCGAGCAAAGTTGAAGCCATTTTAAATTGGAGTCCACCCAAGTCTGTGACAGAGATTAGAAGTTTTCTGGGTTTGGCAGGCTATTACCGACGGTTTGTGAAAGGGTTTTCTTTGATAGCTACTCCACTCACCAGATTACTTCGAAAGGGAGTGAGATTTGTGTGGACAGATCAGTGTCAGGCTAGTTTTGAGCAGTTGAGAGAGTTGTTGACTCAAGCGCCTGTTCTTACTTTACCTGTTGAAGGCAAACCATATGTGATCTACAGTGATGCTTCACATAGAGGTTTGGGGTGTGTATTGATGCAGGAAGGGAAAGTTATAGCTTATGCATCTCGACAGTTGAAACCGCATGAGCTTAACTATCCGACCCATGATTTAGAATTGGCTGCCATTGTGTTTGCATTAAAGATTTGGCGCCACTATCTGTTTGGGGAGAAATGTTTCATCTACACTGATCACAAGAGTTTGAAGTATTTGGGTGTCCAGAAAGAACTCAATCTTCGTCAGAGGAGATGGTTAGAATTGATTAAAGACTACGACTGCTTGATTGACTATCATCCAGGTAAAGCAAATGTTGTTGCTGATGCCTTGAGTCGGAAGTCTTTAGCTGGTTTAACTGTTTACTCGCTCTCGTTGCTTGTTGAGTTGAGAGCATTGCATGCCAGTTTTGTACCTTGTGTTGATGGTGCATTATTGGCACAGTTGCAATTAAAGCCGATTTTGTTAGATCAGATCAAAGAAGCTCAGTTGGCCGATAAGAAGATTCAGAAGATTTTTTCAGATTGCAAGAATGGGAAGACTAGAGATTTTGTTGTGAAAGATGATGGGAGTCTCTGGTTTAAGAACCGATTGTGTGTACCCGATGATGCTGATTTGAAAAGAGTCATTTTAGAAGAAGCTCATCAGTCAATGTTTGCTATGCATCCGGGTAATACGAAGATGTATCATGATTTGAGACAGCATTATTGGTGGATTGGTTTGAAGAGAGACATTGCTGAGTTTGTATCGAAATGTCTCACTTGTCAGAAGGTTAAAGCAGAGCATCAAGTTCCAACCGGGTTGCTTCAACCATTGTCAGTGCCAGAATGGAAGTGGGAAAGAGTGACAATGGATTTTGTGTCTGGTTTGCCATTGACACAAAAGAAGCATGATGCTATATGGGTGATTGTGGATAGATTGACTAAGACAGCTCATTTCCTTCCGGTTCGAATGGATTACTCTTTGGAGAGATTGGCTGAGCTGTATATCCATGAGATTGTGAAACTGCATGGTGTTCCAACTTCTTTAGTGTCTGATCGAGATCCCAGGTTTACTTCCAGATTTTGGAAGAGTTTGCATAGTGCTTTAGGTTCTCGACTGCACTTCAGCACTGCTTTTCATCCACAGACGGATGGACAGTCAGAGAGGGTGATACAGATTATTGAGGACATGTTGAGAAGCTGTGTCATCGATTTCTCTGGAAGTTGGGATAGGTTTTTACCTCTTGTGGAGTTTGCTTACAACAACAGTCACCAATCCAGCATTGGTATGGCACCGTTTGAAGCATTGTATGGCAGACGGTGTAGGACACCTCTTTGTTGGAATGAGCTTGGAGATAATAAGTTGGTTGGTCCTGATTTGATTCAAGAAACTGAAGATAAAGTAAAGTTGATTCGAGGCAGGTTAAAAGCAGCTTCAGACCGACAGAAGTCTTATGCAGATCTAAAAAGGAGAGATATAGAGTTTGATGTTGGAGATAAGGTATTTCTGAAAGTGTCTCCTTGGAAGAAAATTTTGAGGTTCGGTCGGAAAGGAAAATTGAGTCCTCGTTTCATTGGGCCGTATGAAGTGTTAGAAAGAGTTGGGCCAGTGGCGTATCGACTTGCTTTGCCACCTGAGTTGGATCGTATTCATAATGTATTCCATGTTTCTATGTTGAGGAGATATAGGTCGGATCCATCTCATGTGTTGCCATTTGAGTCTATTGAAGTGAGCCCAGATTTGACATTTGAAGAGGAACCAGTTGCTATCTTGGCACGAGAAGTGAAAGAGTTAAGGAACAAGAGAGTGCCATTGGTGAAGATTCTTTGGAAGAATCATGCAAAAGAAGAAGCGACTTGGGAAAGTGAGCATACCATGCGAGAGCAGTATCCGCAATTGTTTCAGCTTTGATATCAGGTAATTTCGAGGACGAAATTTTCTTTTTAGAGGGGGAGAATTGTAATATCCTCATTTATGCCCTAGAAGTTTTGAGTATGTTGTTGTTATTGTGGTTGTTGATATATATATTGGGAAGTGAATGTTTATGCATATATGTGTTAAATTGTAAGAGAAAAGAAATGGGAAGAGAATGTATATGTATATGTGTTTTGGAGAAGAAATTTAGGGTTTAGAGACAAATGTATATGTTGTTTATATGATGATATAATTAACATATACATTGGTCAAATGAAGAGTCAAGGTGATGGTTAAGTGGAAGAAGATATTTTTGGTTGTTAATGAAATTACTATAAAGGGCTTATATGAGACAAAGAGTTAGTTATATGGTTAAGGGTGTTTTGGTAATTTTCCTTGTAAGATGCATGGTGGAGATTAAAAGAAGAAAAGGTGTTTGACTTGTGCATTTTCTTCTTTCTTTCTTGAAGTGGCCGGATTCTCCATAGACAAAGAGAGAAAGAGAGGTGATCTTGAGGTTTGAAGCATTTTGAAGAAAGAAACAAGGGTTTTGGTTAAAGATTTGTAGATTTCTTCATTTGAGGTAAGATCTTTTCTTTAATTTCTTCAATTCTTTTGAAGTGGTGTGAGAAAGGAATTAGGGTTTGTTGGTTTGATGATGAGAAGTTGAGTTGGTGAAGGTGTTGGAAGTGATTGTGTTGAGTAAGAGTTGTGTTTAGTGAAATTGTTTCTGTTTTACAATTAGTAAAGGCTGTGATTTGTATGATTTTTAATTAATTATAGAAAAATGTTCTTGAAGTGAATTTTTGATATGTTGTGCCTCTATGAGTGTAGAATGACTGAAAAATATGTTGATTCGATTTTGGAATGGTTATGAGTTTAGAAAGATTATTTTCATTAGACCTGTTCCAGCAGGTACCTTAACTGGGACAGCTATATTTCGTGATTTTTAATAAAATGTAGAAAAATCATATCCAATCGAATTTTGGATATGTTGTTGCTTAGTGAGTCTAGTATTTGAGAAAAATAATTTGGAACCACGTTGATTGAATTTGATTTATGGAATTCACAAAGTTCAGAACTGCTGCCAGGATGCAGGGCAATTGGGGCAGTCTGGTTAGGTGAACTATTTGACCAAGATTTTGTGTTCAGTTTGATCTGAAATTTTAAAGGGATGATTTTAAGATACAAAACTAAATTCTGTAAAAATTTTAGAATTTTTAGTCAAGTAGATTATTTTATACAATTTTTCAAAATAAGGATAAAATGGAGTTTAAAACCAGAATGTACTATTTATGGTTAGGGTTTTAATTCTTTGTTCTTTTTGCATTGCTTTGGTTTTCCAAAGGTAGGTTGGTCCTTAAACCTAACCCTAAACACTTTAAACACACTTGAATCAATGAATGTTATAATCAATTGTTCTTTGCCCTAATTGCATTGTTGAGATTGAACAATGTTATGTTGTGCATTGTGAATGGTAATGTGTTTCATGAGTAATGTGGTATGAAATGTTGATATTTATGAATGATGCTATGTGAGATATAATGTGATCATGGATGAGATATATATATATATATATACTTGAATAATGAGATGTTATATTGTGAAATGAAATGTGAAGCCATTGTTATTGGCTAAGATGATGTAATTGAAAGAAAGAAGGCATGTTTGCCTAAATGTGATGAGAATTGAGAATGGAAATGAATTGTTTGTTTAATATGTTATTCAGTTTCAGAGTTCTGGATTTGGGTGGCATGCCTAAGAAATGATGACAGGTAACAGTCTTGCCGGGTTGAGGACCTCCTCATAGGTGTTGAGTTGATGGTCCAAGAGACTGGGTCTGTTACACTATGAGATATATGATTTGTAACAGTCTTGCCGGGTTGAGGATCTCCTCATATGTGTTGAGTTGATGATCCAAGAGACTGGGTCTGTTACACTTGCCTACGGGCGTGATTATTGTGACTATGAACCAAAGCAGTAACTCTGAACTCTGAATATCGTATTAAATACTTGTTGGGCCCATAGGTGTCAGGGTTATATGAATGTCCTAAATAATGTTATGAGTTAATGAAATGAGATGTTGGTTATTGAGTATGATTGATTAATGTTGAATGTGGAAAGATGTTGAAATGTGGTATGCTCATATGACTATGATTTGTGAAATGCATAATTATGTGGTTAACTTTATATTTATGATATTGATTTTATCAATAACATATGTGGCATTGCATTACATTAAAGCATACCATTAGCATGTTTTATCTTACTAAGCCGTTGGCTTAGCGCGAATGTGATTCTTCGCGCAGGTGACAAGGAAGAACCAGAGAGTTCCTCTAGGCCGAGTCGAGCCTAGATTTTGAAGATTGAATAGTGGGCTTTAAGATCGAAGACTGACTGCCAAACATGTATAAATTTTATGTGTTGTAAAACTTGAGTTTTGATGTATATGAATTTGTAAATATTGTTACTTTCCGTTGCATAGTGAACAAAGATTTTATCTGCTGTATTTCATAATAAACCTTTACTTTATTTTGTACTAGAAGTGTAAATCCTTTTTGCAGGTTGTAGTTGAGGTTATAAGGGGGATTTATTGGAAGTGTACTGAGAATGATTTTGTTTGCATTGGTTTGTGTAAAAATGTTTTCAAAAATTAGAAAAAAAAAACCAGTTTTGTCGACACTTGGGATTGAATTTTTAGGCAAAACTATGGCAAAATTTCTATAAAAATCGGAACAAAAATTTGACTAAGTAAAAGTGGTAGCAACATTAGGATAGGGTGGCGCCTCTACTCAGCTTACACACGTAGGTCGGGAAGGGGTGTTAAATAATTAGCACTTAGTGCAAAATTGTGAAATTTAGGTACCTTGTAAAAGGATGCAAATTTTAGGCCTTTGGCCAAAAGGGTTGATTGATTCTTGGCTTAATGCCAAAAGATCGATTGATTAGTTAATTAGGCCTTAGACCTAAAAGGATTAGGTCTTTGACCAAAAAGAAATTAAGAAGAATGTGCAATGCTTATGATATGCTTGAATTGACAAAGGATGAATTAGGATATTACCTTGCTTAGGATTTTCCCACTTCGAAGCTCCAGATCTTGTTTTCTTGGACCTTGGATTATGATTCTTGATCCTTGCTTTCTTGATCTGATTTGAGTTGATTCCTGCAGCACAAGTTTAGATTTATGCAAAGAAAAGTAGAAGAGAAGCACCTAAGCGTATAGAAAAATAAGGAGTTTGTCAACACGAAGCTGGGGTCCTTTTTCTGACTGTTCTGGGGGCTATTTATAGTGAAAATCGGGCCAAATTTGGACCTGCCATGGACGACGGTTGACTTTCCAGAAGAGGAAAAAAGGGCGGCGGTTGAAACCCTACACGGCGGTCGAACCGCTGTGCACGGTGGTTGGACTTCCAAAAGGGAAACTCGGCGGTTGAAACCCTACACGGTGGTCGAACCGCTGTGTGCGGCGGTTGAATCGCTGCGTGCGGCAATTGAACCGTTGGTCAAGGCGGTTGGACCGCTGCATGCGGCGGTTCGGCCTCCAAAAAAAACACATCAGCTCGCACGATTTTCGCTCAAACTGATTTTTCGGGAGCTACGGACCTTCAAAAAATATTCCGAGACCATTTCTATGAACCACGTGTCGTTCCGGACATTTCAAGTACCATATCGATATATCTCCGGTGAACTTTTTCAAAGTCACCCAGTCTGAGTCGGCATTTTGCGGTCTGGAGAAATCAGCTTTCCAAGCCTCAAAATTCGAGTATTCACAATTGCTCCCCACTGGGGTCCACAAAAATGATTTATGGGGCTCAGTGGTCGTCAGAAATGAGAATTTTGAGCAAGTTGCAAAAGATCCGCGTTTTCACCTGTTATTTGAACTTAGATACGAACCTACACTTATTTGTTAGCATTGACAGCAAACATGTATGTATGATGCTTGTTTTATAGAAATTTATTTTCAGAAAATCCCTGAAACAACCCCAAAAATAGTACCTAACAGAGCCTAAACACAAGAATTTCACAAAACAGCAAAAAAAAAAGGAACTGAAACTGGGTCGGTGACGGTTGGACCGCCGGAGGCAGCGGTTGAACCGCCATCTGGGTCCAGGGCAGTATATATAAAAAACGGAACTGCAGTGTATTTTTACGACTTTCAAGCCCGAAAACAGGTTTTTTACTGCAGGATTTTTATTTTTTCCTCAACAATGAACCCTCTTTTTAACCATGTGATACATAAATGGACCAAGAGCCTCCATAATGTTGAAAGGATCAACATGGGAAGATATGGATTGAAAGATGTTGCTACTCTTAGAGGCGTAGCTGTAGATTGGGATTTCTTGCATGCTTGTATCAGATTTTGGGATCCCCAAGCTCACGTCTTCATATTTGGTGCCCGGATGGACGAGATGTGTCCTCTTTTTGAGGAATTCTGCTCAATTATTGGATGTGACCCAAATGCCCCTCTTGTAAGGCATGAGGTTCGAGTTGGCTATGTGTGGTCTTTTCAGAGGCTTTTCAACTTTACAAGGCCTCAAGCTCAAGCTATGATTGTGGATGGGAATAAGGCGATGCTGCTTCCTTTGATTGATGCATTCCTGACTGCTAATTTTGAAGATGAGATTCAACCGAAGCATAGGATGCGAGCTTTTGTTTTCTGCCTGTTAGCTGGGTTTCTTTTCAACCGTGACCCTGGCTTTGGAGATTTAAAGCTTTGCCCCATGATTAGGCAAATGGAAGAACTTAAATGAATCGGTGGTATGATTCTGGCTGAGACTATTCAGATTCTTGACAGAACTACACTTGGATTTGAAGATTGGACTGTTACTCCGATCATTCTTCAGGTAATTTTGTTATACCTTTTGTTTCTTCTCATTTTTTCCTTTGTAAATAGAAAGGATCTATTTTTTTATTTTATTTTATTTTTTTTAGGTTTGGCTAAGAGACCATCTCTGAGTGGTTGCTGCTCCCCATGCCTTGACTTATAACCCTTCTCAGTATCGTACTAGAAGAATCCAGGTTTCTTTTCCTTCTATGACCAGGTGGATTATCTGGTTGTATGAGCTTGGACCAAAAGAATTGTTGTGGTACATCTCTTGGTATGGAATTTCTCGCTTCATGGAGGCAAATGCAATGCATAACCATGTCCACCTTCTTGGTTTCACTCATAGTACATGGTATAGTGCTTCTCGCGTCCTTAGGCAGATGGGGATTGATCAGAGGGTTCCTCTTCCTGTTGGGTTTACTATTGCTGCCCCTATTACTCCCGGATTTACTCGAGCTATTCTTCAAACTTGGGTTAGGAACCATCAGATGATCAGGCCTTTTGCAGAGCCTTCCCTTGTCTAGCCTACTCCAGAGTATAGGACTTGGTTTATAGCCGAAGCTTGGCCAATTGAAAAGCCAAGGAGGCATGCATTGCTGCAGGAGCTGGAGGGAGAGGAGGTGGTTCCTCTTGACGAGGAGAAGATAGATGCTGCAGAGAGTTCCGGAGCTAAGGAAGATACCGAAGACTCTGCCCCATGTAGGAGGCGTAGGATTTAGACCCTAGGGTTGACTCTATTGTCTGCTTTTTTGGATTGCTTTTACCTTTTTGGTTCATTTGACATTTTGGACTTATGGTTTGACTCTTTTGATTGGTTTGATATTTCATGGAATGAATGACTCTTTTTGGAATGAATGACTCTTTTCGGAATGAATGACTCTTTTTGGAATGACTCTTTTATTTGCTTTCCAAGCATTATCTACTTTATTTACTTTATTTCTGATTTTTGCTTAAGCCGTCCTTTCGGATTTTCAACTTAGCGAGCTCTTACCCATTCTTGCCTAAGCTGCCCTTTGCGGGTTTTCGACTTAGCGAGCCCCACTATTGCCTAAGCCGCCCTTTGTGGGTTTTCAACTTAGCGGGATTTTTCTTTCTTTTCTTTTCTCTCTCTTTTTTTTTATGTTAGCAAAAGAAAAATGAATCAATGATTTTTTATTAAAATTTAGACCGTGCTCAAGGAGAACTGCCTATATATCTCGAATTAGTTTGCGAGAATTAGGTCTAATGTAGTTCCTTTATGAGTGTTTCTTTATACATAATATCTCTTTAACTGATCCATGTTACATGGATTTGTGAATTCTAACCCATCCAAATCAGTTAAGATGACGGCTCCGCCGGAAAGTATTTTCTTTAAAATGTAGGGTCCCGCCCAATGAGAACGAAACTTCCCACGAGGATCTGAAACAGGTGCTCTGATTTCTTTTAGGACCAAATAGCCTTCTTCCAACTTCCAGTTTTTGACCTTTTTGTTAAAATGCCTAGCCATTCGCCTTTGGTACCCTTGAATTTGATGTAGAGCTTGAAGTCTTTTTTCATCCAAACCCAACAACTGATGATGATAATTGCTGATCCATTCAGCTTCATTTATCTGATTTTCTTAAATTATTCTCGCCGATTGAACTTCCAGTTCAATAGGGAGTACCGCTTCCATTCCGTACACCAGTGAATACGGGGTTGCCCCAGTAGGAGTTCTAATTGATGTTCTATATCCCCACAAGGCCAGTGATAACTTCTCATGCCAACCCCTATGTTTCTTGATCATTTTTTGTATGATCACCTTTATAGACTGTTTTATTAGTTTTTGTTATAGATTTGTGTCTTGTTTATTATAATAATTATTGTTTTATTTAGGTATTTTGTTAGTTTTAATCGGTTTGTTTAGTGTTTTCATTAATTTTGGTAGTTTTAGTTTATTTCAGTGTTTATGTCGTTTTTGTCCTAGTTTTTAGTATGTGTTTATGTTTTGTTGGTTATTGTTTATTTAATTCTGGTTTAAAGTTTGTTCAAGTTTTGTTTGAGGTTTAATATGCAAGGAACCATGCTAAGGAAGGTTAAAAAGCCAAGGAACCAATAAGAAGAAAAATTGGACAGTGGCTGACACAGGCAGAGAACACGGCCAAGCTTGTGGCCATGTCCCATACCCAGCTAAAGAGGAAGATCAAGGCACAGAAGAGGACACAGGCAAGGGACACGGCCAAGTCACTGGTCGTGTCCCTCCAAAATGATCCAACACGGCCAAGTCACTCCAAACACGGCCGTGTCACTCAATCAACCAAAGAAGAAAAGAATCAAAAGCAAGCAGAAGCAAACACAAGCAAGGAACACGGCCAAGTCACTGGCCGTGTCCCTCCAAAGACCTCCAACACGGCCAAGTCTCATCCAACTTGGCCGTGTCTCTCATGAACCAAAGGCAACGCGGATTTTAAGCGGAGGTTTCGTATAAAAGAAAAAGAAAAAGCTAGGGTTTGGGTTGTTAAAAGTTTGAGAGCTGTTTAGCCGTCAAAGACAGTTTTAGGGTTTTCATAACTTGTTTTCTTTGATTTTTGATTACACTTTGATTAATCTAGCTTAGATTAGATTTGTTCTAGCCATTGATACATCCTTCTTGCAAGATTTGAACAAGAGATTCTTCAGAAGCTTCAGGGAGTTTGTAATTTGGTTTTGTTCTTGAACTTTATCTCTTTATTTTCATTGGAATTGTATTTATGGATATTATCATGTCTAAATTGATTTCTTTGAATATTAATGAGATGAGTATGTTTGATAGCATTATGAACTAATTTGATCTAGTCTAGGGTTTGTATGGATCTGCTATGATTATATGAATTGGTTATTCTCTTAGCTAATAATTTCTTTAGCCTTGATTGAATGAATTATTGCTAATATATAATTGATTGGCCACCAATTATGTGTTTTAGGTATTAGATGATGGATTGAGAGATGAAGTCTAATGCTGGAACAATTCAATTAGGGACTTAGGTGAATTAGAGATATAACCTATTAAAAAGATTATTTCAATCATAACAAGATTAGTTGAAAGAGGTTTGAATGCGAGAGCTTATTTCCTTTATTCAATTAATTAAGTTGCTTGTGATTTAATCTTTGAAATTAAATTAGTTAAGAGGAATAACCTTTCATACATATAAGTAGTAGAGAAGTGCAAACCCTAGACCTTTCTATCAAGTAAATCAAAACATCAGCTTAATTTACTTTTAATCATTTTAAACTTCAATCAATCTTCTTCATTAGTTAACAATTTAAATTTTCTTCATTACTTGTTAGTTATAATCTGATAATCAATTAGCTACTTTAGCTTCCTTGAGAGACGACCTTGGGGCGATCACCTTTGCTACAGCTACCTTGTATACTTGCGAGTGACGCTTTGTGATAGAGTTAATTCGAGCGCAACATAGACTTATTTGCTGCTTCTACAGCTCCATTTGTTTGAGGTCTATAAGGAGAGGACTTATGATGCTGGACCTTCTTATCCTTCAAGAGTTTAGCAAATTCTGCTTGGAAATGAGTTCCATTATCAGTGATAATCTCAAATGGCATTTTGTACCGACAAAGGATGTTGGTTCGGACAAACTGTGCTACCTTTTTGGCGTCTAATTCTGCATAGGAAGCTGCTTCAACCCACTTTGTGAAGTAATCCACTGCTACCAAGATAAACTGATGTCCATTTGAGGCTTTTGGATGTATTTTGCCAATTATATCTATTCCCCAAGTAGCGAAGGGCCATGGAGAAGTGATTGGATTCAGGGTAACGGGAGGTTGCTTCTGCAGCTTAGCAAATATCTGACACTGATGGCATTCTTGCACAAATGCCACATAGTCTGTATTCATGGTGGACCAATAATATCCTAGATTGGCTATTTTTCGAGCCAAGGCGATCCTATACATATGCGGTCCTGATTCGCCACCATGTACCATTTCCATTATCCGCTTAGCCTCTGCTTCATTCACACACCTTAGGTGCATTCCATTCCAACTTCTTTTGTAGAGGATATCTCCATTAAGAATGTAACATGTGGCTAGCTGCCTTATTGCCCTCTGATCAACCTTTGATGATCCCTCCGAATAACTTCCATCCTTGAGATAACTCTTGATATCCTAAAACCATGGCTTACCATCGTCCAAGTACATTATATGGGCGGGTTGTTTCTGAAGCTAAACTTTCAATGGACGAATGGCTTTCCCCCCTTTGATATTGACCATGGAAGCTAAAGTAGCCAGGGCATCAGCAAACTGATTCTTTGCTCTTGGGAGATATTCGAAGGACAGATCATCGAATTGTTGTGCCAAATGATCAAGGCGTTGTAGGTAAGGAACCAAATGCTCTTCTCTTATCTTCCATTTCCTTAAAGCTTGTGATACTATTAAAATAGAATCACCATAGACCTTTAGGTTCTTAGTCCCCAATTCCAGGGCGGCTTCAAGCCCATTGATGCAAGCTTCATATTCTGCTTCATTGTTTGTGCAACTAAAGTCAAGTTTAACTACAAATGGAATGTATTCTCCACAAGGAGTTTTGAACACAACCCCAATTCCATTTCCATAATAATTGGATGCCCCATCAAAGTACATCTCCCAAACACTCCTTTCCACATTTAAGAGGTCTTTGTCAGGGAAATTCATTTCTCGCATCTCGTCTTTTATGGGTAATTCTGCTAACTGGTCAGCTATTGCCCCACCTTTCACAACTTTCCTTTGAATAAATTTTAAGTCAAAGGCTGCCAATGTTGACACCCACTTTGCCATTTTGCTGTCCAAAATAGGCCTCTCCATAAGGAATTTCAAGGGACTCTGTTCTGCGATGACATAAGTAGTATAAGAAGACAAGTAGTGCTGTAACTTCATGCAAGCCCAATACAACGCTAAACACAACCTCTCAATCTTGTTATACTTTAACTCATAGTCCAACATCCTTTTGCTGAGGTAGTAAATTGCATTTTCCACCTTTGTACCTTCGGCCTCTTGAGCTAGCATTGCACCCATGGCTTCATCTGTTACAGACAAATACAAGAGCAGAGGTTTTCCCATTCTGGGAGGTTGCAGAATTGGCAAACTTAACAATTATTCTTTGATCTTGTCAAAGGCCTTCTGGCAGTCTTCATTCCATTCTTGTGAAGCACCTTTCCTTAGTAGCTTAAAGATGGGACCGCAAGTCTCTGCCAACTGCGATATGAATCGACTGATATACTGTAATCTACCTAGCAAACCTCGAATCTCCTTTTCTATTCTTGGTGGAGGCATTCCCAGAATAGCCTTTGACTTTGCTGGATCAATTTCTATTCCTTTCTTGCTGACCAAATATCCCAAAAATAAGCCTGATGTTGCACCAAAGAGGCACTTTGCAGGATTAAGCTTCAAATTGTACTTGCGAAGTCTAAGGAAAAACTTCTCAAGTGCTTCAACGTGCTCTTTTGGAGATTTTGATTTGACAATCATATCGTCAATATACACTTCTACTTCTTTGTGAATCATGTCATGAAAGATTGTTGTCGCCATCTCTTGGTAGGTAGCCCCTGCATTTATCAATCCAAAAGGCATAAGCCTGTAGCAGAAAGTGCCCCATTTTGTAATGAAAGTTGTCTTCTCTTTGTCTGGTGGGTGCACCATGATGTAATTGTACCTAACCGCAAGGTCAGTCATGGAAACCATCATATGCCCAGCCATCCTGTCTATTAGTAAATCGATGTGTGGTAGCGGAAATCGTCCTTGGGACAAGACTTATTCAAATCTCTGTAGTCAACACACATCCTGACCTTTCCGTCTTTCTTCGGGACTGGCACAATGTTTGCTAACCAGGAAGGGTAGACAATTGGTTCTATGAACTTATTATCCAGTTGATTGGCAACCTCTTCTTTAATTTTCAAAGACCATTCTGGCTTCATTCTTCTCAACTTCTGCTTAACCGGCTTTGCATCTAGGTATAGCGGAATCTTATGAACTGCTATGGCTGGGTCTATTCCCGTGACATCACTTGTCTTCCATGTGAAGCAGTCGGCATACTTTCTGATGCACTCAACAACCTGTTCTTTATTCACACAATCATATGCAATGTATGTATATTCATTTTCTTTGCCAATTATTATCTTTTCATTTATTTCATTTATTTCATTTTTGCTAAATAATACTTGGAAAGCAAAAGACACAGGGTAACCAAGAATTTGAATAGTTTTATTGATAACGGCGGAGTCATTCTCCGAGGTTACATTAAATTTGACATTAGGGTTCTCTAAATCTAATGCTATAGAAGACTCAGAACTAGACTCTGACTCGGTGTTTGACTCAGGATTTGACTCAGTACAAGACTCAGGTTCAGGGTGTGACACAGGACTAGGTTTGACTATAGCAGCTTGTCCCTCCTCGGCGTACCAGTTCGTCAGCAGTCCATCTGTTGTCTTGATCAGCTTCGTGAAGTCCCTTTTGTCGTCGAAATTGATTATCATAGCAACCTCATCAAAGAGACTAGGCCGCATGAAATCTTCCACTTGTGGGTCAGTTATAGGTTCTGGCTCTTCTTCCTTTATGGCCAAAACATCAGCGAACATCTCAAAACCCGGTAGCTTCTTTCCAGTCTTGGGAGAATAGAATGGCTCCTAGAAACCACAGTAAGGAACTGCTTTTCCAAGCTTACAGAAGTGACCGTTCAGAGTTCTAAAGTAAGGGCGCATTTTGAGGCTTTTTGCCCACCAAGTCTTCTTTTTCTTCTTCCCATGCTCAAACTCTTCTATCTCCTCGTCTGTGGGTTTGTACCCTAAGCCAAAAGTTCCCTTATTCTCAGGTTCTTCCCATGGCCGCACTATGGATGATTTCCTCCCAGACCTTATCATTTCCATTCCAGGTAGCAGACCTACCCTTAGCATCATTCCTACCAGGCAATTGAATTGGACCTACCCAAAGTCATATAGAATGAATGGCCTTTTGGGCCTTTCTCCTTCAATGCATTGAACAGTGTCATAATGGAACCCAGTTAATGCCATAGCAGTTTAACCAGGAACAACCTCAAAGAGGGACTGATCCGTGGTTTTCTTGTTGATTTCACATGTGTCTCCTTTGATAGTGATAATTTTTCCTTCAAAAGGGAACTTAAGTTTTTGATGTAATGAAGAAGGGACAGCATTATTCTGATGAATCCACGGCCTTCCAAGGAGGAGATTAAAGCTCATGGGTACATCAATGACTTAGAACGGCACTCCCATTTTTACCGGTCCAATAGCAACTTCCAGAGTAGCAACACCCAAAATTTCTCTTCGAGTGTTATCATATGCTTTAACAATTTGATCAGAAGGTGTAAGATCTGTAGCCTCCAATCCCATACAGCTTGCTACTTTCAAAGGACATACATTTAAGGCTGACCCATTATCAACGAGAACCATGGGCACAGTCTTCCCCCTAGTTTGTAAGGTGATGTATAGAGCATCATTGTGTTTCCTGCCATCTTCTGGTAGGTCTACATCGGAAAACCGGATACTCAATGCCTTGGTTGATTGGGTCAAAGTGGCCACTAAAGCTTCTGGGCTTGTGTCTACTGATGTATCGAGTTGACTCAAAGCTTTGCTGAGAGCCTGACAGTGTGGGAATGAGGAAGCAAGGAGCTCCCAAATTGACACCTTAGCTTGAGTTTGGGGGAAGCTCGAGGACAATGTCTTCCTTTGGTTCTGGCGTCTTCTTATAGGGGTGACTTGGAGTTTTAGGGGCTTCCCCCAAGTCGAGTGGCTGATATTGCCTTCCGCTTCTTGTCAAAGCATCAACCTTTTCAGCGAGGTCATTCAGATCCATCACACATACTTCATTCATTTCCAAGAGAAGTTTGAAAGGATCAAACAGCTCTTCTTCCACAGTGATGGCGTGGATGGAATGATTGGGCAAAGGGTTAGTATTAATGTTTGGTTGACTTTTGAGAGGAATGATGTCACCACTATCCACCAGATCCTGGACACGGTTTTTCAGAGTCCAGCAAGCATCTGTTCTATGCCCATTTCCTTGGTGGTATTCACAGTACTCATTGACCCTATAATTGGAGGGTAATGGGTTTGGAGGAGGCCTTGGGTCCAAAGGCTTCAAGTACTTTCCTTCCACGGCCTTTTTAAACACCAGATAAAGGGGCATCCCAAGGTCGGTATATTGCCTTCTTGGCTGATTTCTCTGCCCGAGATTGCCCACACGTAAAGGATTCGCAGGGGCAATATTGGCCACTTCATTGACCTTGCTTGAGGAAGCAGCCTGGCCTTGTTTCTTGTACTTTGAAGTAGCTCCCTCATCTACTATCTTACCCAATTGTATCAAATCTTCTACCTTGGTTGCAGTCGCAATGAGCGATTTGAAAGTAGGCAGGTATTGAGTTTGCAGTTGAGCTTGATATGTAGGCCTTAAATTCTTAATTATGATATCAATTTGCTCCTGTTCTGAAGGGCGATTGATCATTTGGGCGGCTTTTGCCCTCCACCTCATAAAGAACGAGGAGAAGGGTTCATTGTTGTTCTGCTTGGTAGTCTCAAGCTCCCTTCTAGTGACATCCACCTCAATATTGTAGTGGTATTGAGTGTTAAATGCATTGTAAATGTCTTCCCAGGTCTTGATCTTGGCACGATCCAGGCTTACAAACCATTTAAGGGTAGCACCAGTCAAGGATTGTTGGAATAGTTGAGCAAAGAGCTCATCATTTAAACCCCAAGGGCTTAAGGCCCCCACATACATCTTCAGGTGGGTTTTAGGGCAAGTAGTCCCATCAAATCTGTCCATCCCCGGCATCTTGAATTTTGGAGGTAATCTAGCTTGGGGAAACAAGGATAAGGAATCCATGTCTACCACCTCTTTATGAGTTTTCATGGCAGTGATTGACCTTTCAAGCAATTCAAGTTTCTTTTTCAGTTCATTAGTTTCAGTAGCATTCTTAGAGGGTGGATCCTCCAAATTGATGACAGGGGTATTACCCTGAGCAGTCGTGGGGGTACTAGTTTGCCCCACAGTAGGTTCTTTCCCTAGATTTTCAGGAGTAGTGGCCGTCTTTGGTGCCCCTCCCAATTCGGCCAAGATGGCTACCCTTTGGGCAATCAAAGCTTCATCAATTCTTTCTTGCATCCTAGCTTCAATCTCCCTAACCTGTCCATCTAGCAAGGCCTTAATCTGTTCAATAGTAGCCATTTCAGCAATTGGGATAGTTGGTGAAGTTGGGGTAGTAGAACTTGTGGGTGATTGCACAGTTGGAGTTAGTGTAGCTTGTGTAGGTGAAGGCACACGGATGGTGGATACCTGTAAAGGTTAAGGGTAAAGGATTAGGGTAGTGTGTAGGGTAGGAAGACTCTTGGTCCACTTGTATATATCAAAAGGTTTTCCCCAAAACAATGTTGTTATGTTGCATGAATGCACCTCATCACATCATAATTCATTTTAATGGAATGTGGCACTATCATTGGGTACATACAACCTAAGGGAGGGTTCTATTGTTGAATGAAAGTAGAGAATGAGCTTATAATAGGGACCTTTGAACCTCGAGTAAGATATACCTACCACATGTGAAACAAGGAGTTTCGCGTGGGTCAAAGTGTACGATATACTCATGGGCCATTCCAAAAGGATTGGATTTGCGGTAACAGGGAGGACGCTTTGGCTGTCCGCCGGCATAATCAAGGAGACCTGTCGGTCAGCGCTACTTGCTATCCAGACTTAGAACTTTGAACAGAAAGAGAAGAAATTCATTTGAAAATAATTTTTATGCAATGGGAGAAAAGGGTTCCCCCATATAATGCAAGAGAAAAAGATTCTCTAAATGACAAAACAAATACACAATTAATCAAACAAGGGATCAATCAAAGGAAAAATATTCATTTTGTCAATCTTCAATTCCAATATCCTTAAAGAAAGGATAAACATTGCTAAGGTACCCTACAAAATAAATAAAAGTACCCTAAAGAAGGGCAAGTTAGTCAAATAAGCAATTGTAGTCTACTAGGAATTCCCCAGTGGAGTCGCCAAATTGTGAACCTCTAATTCCACCCAAAAAGGATTTGGATGAACATTCACTTGTTGTTGGGAGTCGCCCCTCAGTTTTTTCAAAGGGTAAAACTAAGAAAACCCTTGTTTGACTCCAATAATGCATCCAATGTAAATGTTTCTAATCTACGAACCCAAGGAGGATTCGGGGACTATGTCATGCATTTGATTAACTTGTAAAAAAAAACCTAAAAAAACAAGGAAAAGGACAAACAATTTGTTAGTGGATTGTGGACTTGCTATTTGAGGTGAATCTCAAAACATGCCTACATACCCCCGTTTGAATGGGAGATCAAAGCCCATGTAGTTCGATAGTGCCTATTCAAAGGTGATAAGAATTATGCTTCATGCATGTGTGTGTGTATGCTTTGTGCATTGTGAGATTTAATTAGCACTTAGTGCAAAATTGTGAAATTTAGGTACCTTGTAAAAGGATGCAAATTTTAGGCCTTTGGCCAAAAGGGTTGATTGATTCATGGCTTAATGCCGAAAGATCGATTGATTAGTTAATTAGGCCTTAGACCTAAAAGGATTAGGTCTTTGACCAAAAAGAAATTAAGAAGAAGGTGTAATGCTTATGATATGCTTGAATTGACAAAGGATGAATTAGGATATTACCTTGCTTAGGATTTTCCCACTTCGAAGCTACAGATCTTATTTTCTTGGACCTTGGATTATGATTCTTGATCCTTGCTTTCTTGATCTGATTTGAGTTGATTCCTGCAGCACAAGGTTAGATTTATGCAAAGAAAAGTAGAAGAGAAGCGCCTAAGCGTATAGAAAAATAAGGAGTTTGTCAACACGAAGCCGGGGTCATTTTTCTGACTGTTTTGGGGGCTATTTATAGTGAAAATCGGACCAAATTCGGACCTGAATGGCGGTTGAACCGCTGGTCCCGGCGGTTGAACCGCCGTGGACGATGGTTGACTTGCCATAAGAGGAAAAAAGGGCGGCGGTTGAAACCCTACACGGCGGTCGACCGCTGTGCACGGCGGTCGACCGCTGTGCACGGCGGTTGGACTGCGTGCGGCGGTTGAACCGTTGGTCACGGCGGTTGGACCGCTGCATGCGGCGGTTCGGCCTAAAAAAAAACACATCAGATAGCACGATTTTTGCTCAAACTAATTTTTCGGGAGCTACGCACCTCCAAAAAATATTCCGAGACCATTTCTACGATCCACGTGTCGTTCCGGACATTTCAAGTACCATATCGATATATCTCCGGTGAACTTTTCCAAAGTCACCCAGTCTGAGTCGGCATTTTGCGATCTGGAGAAATCAGCTTTCCAAGCCTCAAAATTCGAGTATTCACATCAGTGAAATGTGGACCACCAGTTCTAATAGAGAACCAAACCAGCCTAGCCAGGCCTAGCAACTAGGTTCGGTAGGTTGGACATTGAGAGTGTCATTCCAAAAATATGAAATACCATTATATAATCTGTTAGACAAATGATCTTAATTTTGATCCTTGACAACTCAAATGGATGATCTATTTAACTTGTATTTGAGAAAGCTTGTTGCAGGATTAGGTTGCTTCAATTAAAGGTGAACAGAACAAGTATAGCGGTCGCACCTCAACTGAATACGACCGCTCCATGCAATTACAGAATGAAACCTTGTCACAGTAGGTTTCGCGGTCAGAAGTTCGACCATAGTCGCGACCGCTCATACATAATAGCGACCGTCCTAATATTTGCCCGACCGCTACTCAAGGAACTTAAATCATTACAATCACAGTAAGGTTCGCGGTGACAAGAACGGTGAATGATTCGACCTCGCTTACCACTTTAGCGACCGCTCATTTATAGTCGCGACCGCCCAACAATTCAAGAAGAAATTGCTCAAAGAGACAGTAGTGTTCGCGTCCTCAGGTGCGTCCAGAAGTTCGACGCGAGAATGTGAGTTCGACCGCGAAAACCTACCAAGGGCGACCGCGAAGATTCAAATTATGGCGGACATCTCTTTTGCTCTGTCAGAAAGTGACACGTGACATGACCGTTGTAATCCCACTTCAGTATTCAAAAAAGGGCGACCGCACTTTGTGATGCGCGACCGTCCCGACAAACACAGCATGGGCAAGAAACGGTCCGACAAAAACATCATGGGCAAGATTCCTGCTGTAGAGCACTAAAATTCGACCGTTGAACTTTTTCAAAAGTAGCGACCGTCCCTGGTTAAAAGGACGACCGCGTGAAGCATGAGAGCGACCATCCTTGTATGAAGGGCGACCGCTAAGTGCTTCGGACAGTTTAAGTAAAGAAGGTCTAATCTGCCAAGACTTTATTCTAAACAGCAATAACGGCTAGTAAGACCACATTGGCTATAAATACAATGTTTCCATGAGAAAACGAAGAGAATAACATTATTGAGAAAAGATTTTCATAGCCAAGCAACAAATTTCCTTTTGCTTAAACTTGTATTTGAATTGTTATGAATGTTAGGTGTTAGCATTGAAAACACCATTGTATAAGTTTGAGTGTAAGCTTGGGAAACACTTAGGTTGAGAGAGTGAGCCTTGTAAATCTCTTGTGTGGGTTGTAAGTGTGAGCCTAAGAAAAACACTTGTAAAGTTGGAAGTGAGCTTGTGAAAACTTCAAAGACTAGTGGAACCTTAACAAGTTGTTAAGGAAGTGGATGTAGGATTGAAGTAAATCCGAACCACTATAAATCTTGTGTGTTCTTACCTTCCTCCATTACTCAACCAACTCTCTATTCCGCATTTCTTGTTTGTTGAGTTTTTTAAATTGTCATTATTTCTTGACGAAACCAATTCACCCCCCCCCCCCCTCTTGGTTGCCATCTTGGGACAACAATTGGTATCAGAGCCCTGAGATTTCTTAAACTTAATTGTGAAATCTGATCCACAATGGCAACTTCTTCTTCATCAAGCTCTCATGGAAATCTTAACTCTATTCTTAGACCTTACTTTGATGGAACGGATTACTCATACTGGAAACACAAAATGTATTTGTTTCTAGACAGTGAAGGGATTGAACTATGGGATTTCGTGGAAAATGAGTGGAAATCTCCTACTCATGAGGTTGACGGTATTCAAGTTCCACTTCCCAAAGCTCAATGGTCAACTAGCAATATCAGAGATCGATTCAAGAACAATAGAGCTGCTTCCATCTTGATGAACTCCATTTCAAGAGAAGAAGGTGGAAGAGTTCAACATTTAACTTGTGCACATTGCATTTGGAAAACACTTGAAAACTACCATGAAGGTACGACTCAAGTAAGATTCACCAAAAAACAAATGCATGTTCATGAGTATGAGCTATTCAAGATGAAACCAAATGAAAACGTCACCGACATGACAAATCGCTTGCTTGCTATTGTCAATGAACTAAAGAAGTATGGCAAGGTATATGATCAAGGTGATGTAAACAGTAAAATCTTGAGAGCCCTAAGAGCTAGAAAGAACTTTGAATCCAAAGTATCATCCATAGAAGAAGCTCATGATCTCAGCACATTAAGAACCGACGAGCTAGTTGGTAAATTACTCACTTTTGAGCTGCACAGTGAAAAAGAAGAAGATCAAGGTGAGAAAGAAAAGAGAAAACCAATTGCACTCAAAGCAATCAAAGAAGCTGAGAGCTCAAGCAATGAAGGTACTGATGATGAAGATGAAATGGCAATGTTCTCAAAAAGAATCAATGAATGGAAAAGGAAGAAAAGATTACAAGCAAACAAAGGTACACCTCCAAAATTCTCCTTCAAAGAAAAAGAAAAGAAAAATGAGGTAAAATGCTATGAATGTGGAAAAACCGGTCACATCAAGTCGGATTGCTACAAATTAAAGAACAAAAGGAAATGGGATAAAGAAAAGAAAAAGTCTCTCAAAGCCACATGGGATGACTCTTCCTCAAGTGAAGAAGAAGAAGAGGAAGGAATTGCAAATCTTTGTCTCATGGCTATTGAAGATGACTCCAATGAGGTAAGTACTCAATCTTTTGATCTTGTAGCACATGATGATATAAGTGATATAAATGATAGTGATTTGATTGAGCACATGAATTCTAAAATAGAAAAATATTTCTCCAAAATGATGCTCTATAAAGAGAAAAACTCTAAGTTAGAAAAGGATTTTATATGCTTAAAGAACTCTACCTTAGAATTGAAAACCTCAAATGAACATTTGATGAATACAATAGGAGAATTAAATAAAAGCTCACATGACTTAGAAAAAGTGATTAAAGAGAATGAGGCATTGAAGCATGAACTAAAAGAACTAAAAGAATCAATTTCCAGATTTCATAAAGGAAAGGAAGCATTGAACACATTAATTAATAATCAAAGATCACCTTCCTTGAAATATGGATTAGGATTCAATGGCTCAACCAACATTGCACCTAGCAAACCAACATTTGTGAAAGCATCTACAATTGGAATTTCTAATGTTCATATCAAAGATGCTTGCACCAAGTCTAAAAGAACTTCTTAAGGTTCACTAGGAAATAAAGCTAAAGATAATTATGCATTGTTGTTCACTAAACTTGTACAAAAGAAATCACATACTTGTAGTTGTATGTATAATGCAAAAAGAAAAATGCAGAAGCAAAGAATACCATGGCAATGCACATATTGCATGAAATTTGGACACAAAAATTTTTCCTGTTATATAAGAAAGGCTCATCTCAAGTTAGAAAACACTCTTTCTACTAACCATCAAGGACCCAACTATATGTGGGTACCTAAAAAAGGATGATCACAATTGGCTTGCAGGTATGCCTAAAATCTACTACCAATGAAAGCACATGGCTTGTGGATAGTGGATGCTCAAGGCATATGACTGGAAACGCAAAGCTCTTTACAAGTATTACCTATAAACATGGAGGTAACGTAACTTTTGGAAACAATGCTAAAGGTAAAATTCTTGGTGTTGGCTCCATTGGTTCTATTGGTAAGGATTTAATTGAAGATGTATGGCTTGTTGATGGTTTGAAACATAACCTGCTAAGTGTTAGTCAACTTTGTGATAAAGCATACTTTGTCAAGTTTGATTCCAAAGAATGCAAGATCACGAATTCAAATGGTATTATCATATTTAAAGGCACTAGAACAAACAACACTTATAATGTCAGCATACATTCAAATCATACATGTTTAATGTCTACTAATAATGATGCATGGTTATGGCATAGAAGACTAGGACATGCTGGTATGGATCAATTGAAATATATTTGCAATGAGAACCTAGTTGATGGCTTACCTAAGATAAAATATGATAAAGATAGGATTTGTGAACCTTGTCAACATGGTAAGCAACATAAAAGCTCATTTAAATCAAAAAGTGTTATAAGCACCTCTAGACCTTTAGAGCTCATTCATTTGGATTTATTTGGACCAAATAGAGTTACAAGCTTAGGAGGCAAATCATATGCATTTGTTCTTGTTGATGATTACTCTAGATTCACATGGGTTAATTTCTTAGCTCAAAAGAATGAAGCCTTTAATTGCTTCAAAACATTTGCAAAAAGAGTTCAAAATGAAAAAGGATATGTGATCACATCTATTAGAAGTGATCATGGCAAAGAATTTGAAAATGAAAATTTTGAAAGATTTTGCAATGAACTTGGCATTTCACATAATTTTTCTGCTCCTAGAACTCCACAGCAAAATGGTGTAGTTGAAAGGAAAAATAGAACTTTAATTGAAATGGCTAGAACAATGCTCAATGAATATGATTTACCATCTTATTTTTGGGCAGAAGCCGTTAATACAGCTTGCTACATTGCAAATCGTGTTTACAAAAGGCATTTAACTAATAAAACTTCTTATGAGCTATGGAATGGAAGAATACCCAGAATTGGATATTTTAGAGTATTTGGATGCAAATGCTTCATATTGAATACCAAGGATAATCTTGGAAAATTCTCATCCAAATCAGATGAAGGCATATTCTTAGGATATTCATCATATAGCAAAGCATATAGAGTATTTAATATGAAAACTCTAGTTATAGAAGAATCAATGCATGTTGTATTTGATGAATCATCCAAACTTGATCAAAAGAAAGGTATTACTTTCAATGACCCTGCAGGTACTCTTGAACCTCTTGAATCTATTGATGCTCCAAAGATCAATCAACTTGAAGAAGAGACTCAAGATCTACCTAAGGATTGGCAATACAAGAAAGATCATCCAAAGGAACTCATCATTGGAGAAACATCAAAGGGAGTAATTACTAGATCTAAAATTAATCATGTTGATGTTAATGTTGCTTTTGTTTCTCAAATTGAACCAAAAACTATTGAGGAAGCTTTAAATGATGAAAATTGGATAACTGCAATGCATGATGAACTTAATCAATTTGAAAGAAATAATGTTTGGCAACTTACTCCTAGACCTATAGATCATTCTATAATAGGATGCAAATGGATTTATAGGAATAAGCTTGATGAAAATGGTCACATTATTAGAAATAAAGCAAGATTGGTAGCCAAAGGTTATAATCAAGAAGAAGGTATTGACTATGATGAAACCTTTGCTCCAGTAGCCAGATTAGAAGCTATTAGAATATTACTTGCTTTTGCATGTCATATGAATTTTAAGCTTTATCAAATGGATGTTAAAAGTGCATTTCTAAATGGACTCATAAATGAAGAAGTTTATGTTGAACAACCTCCTGGTTTTGAAAACTACAAATTTCCTGATCATGTTTTCAAACTTACCAAAGCTTTATATGGATTAAAGCAAGCACCTAGAGCTTGGTATGATAAACTTAGTGCATATTTACTTGAAAATGGTTTTGCAAAAGGAAAAGTAGACACAACTCTTTTTGTTAAAAAGGATAAGCATAACATTTTGATTGTACAAATTTACGTGGATGACATAATATTTGGAGCTACTAATGAAACCTTGTGCAAAGAATTTGCTTCTTGTATGACTAGGGAATTTGAAATGAGCATGATGGGAGAACTCAAATTCTTCCTTGGACTGCAAGTCAAGCAATGTAAAGATGGGATCTTCATCAACCAATCCAAATATACAAAAGAACTCATCAAGAAATTTGGAATGGATGGCTGCAAAACTAGCAAAACTCCTATGAGCACATCCTTGAAATTAGGTAAAGATGAAAATGGTAAAGCAGTAGATGAGAAGAAATATCGAGGTATCATCGGATCACTACTTTACTTAACCGCATCTAGACCTGATATAATGTATAGTGTATGTCTTTGTGCTAGATTTCAAACTTGTCCTAAAGAATCACACTTGAATGCCACTAAGAGAATCTTGAAATATTTGAGTGGTACAATGCATTTAGGACTTTGGTAGCCTAAAAACACATCATTTCATATTATAGGATTTTCAGATGCAGATTATGCTGGTAGCATCTTAGATAGGAAAAGCACTACAGGAGCATGTCACTTTCTTGGTAATTGTCTAGTTTCTTGGCATAGTAAGAAACAAGCATCGGTTGCTTTATCCACAACGGAAGCTGAATATGTTGCAGCATGTTTTTGTTGCACACAAGTATTATGGATGAAACAACAATTGCTTGACTATGGTAAGGTTTTTAACAATATTTCCATTAAATGTGACAACACTAGTGCTATCAATTTGTCTAAGAATCCTATCCAACATTCTAGATCCAAACACATAGATATTAGACATCATTTCTTAAGAGAAAATGTACAAAATCAGAACATAATCTTAGAATTTATAGATACACAAAATCAACTTGCTGATGTTTTTACAAAACCCTTGAATGAAGATAGACTTAACTTCATTAAACTCAATTTAGGAATGATTGATGGAATCACTTTGAATTAATTAAAACTTTTGCCTATCAATAAGGTTTCTATGTGCATGAATTTAATGTTTCTTAACACAATAGAAATATTTTCCACCTTTCCTTGAATCTTTCATTTTTAAGTATGTAGCGGTCGCTCCAGTATTCTTCAGCGGTCGCTATCCTGTCTGTCAGTTTCATTCAAACTAATGACTCTGAGCGCGGTCGAGAAAATTTGTGCGCGGCCGCACCAATTTGAATAGTTTCGACCGTTACAGTTACTTTCCTCCACTTTCATATATATAATGTTTATATTCCCTTTCATTGTTTGCACTTTTATATGCTTGTTTTAACATTTGTTTCATTTTGCCTATGCCAATGGGGGAGAACAATACCAAAATGGAATGAACCAAGTGGAATGAACCAAGAATAAGAACAATAATGTTGAATATTTGCAATAGGGGAGAAATGTTTATGGGGGAGAAATGTTTGCATCAAACAATAACCTTTGCACCAAGATAAACTATTAATCACAATGCTCTTAACGATGATTGTTGCATATGTTAAGGGGGAGTATTTTAGACTTATTATTTTTCTCATCATTCCATTTGAATTGTCAAAGTCAAAATGGGGGAGATTGTTAGACAAATGATCTTAATTTTGATCCTTGACAACTCAAATGGATGATCTATTTAACTTGTATTTGAGAAAGCTTGTTGCAGGATTAGGTTGCTTCAATTAAAGGTGAACAGAACAAGTATAGCGGTCGCACCTCAACTGAATACGACCGCTCCATGCAATTACAGAATGAAACCTTGTCACAGTAGGTTTCGCGGTCAGAAGTTCGACCATAGTCGCGACCGCTCATACATAATAGCGACCGTCCTAATATTTGCCCGACCGCTACTCAAGGAACTTAAATCATTACAATCACAGTAAGGTTCGCGGTGACAAGAACGGTGAATGATTCGACCTCGCTTACCACTTTAGCGACCGCTCATTTATAGTCGCGACCGCCCAACAATTCAAGAAGAAATTGCTCAAAGAGACAGTAGTGTTCGCGTCCTCAGGTGCGTCCAGAAGTTCGACGCGAGAATGTGAGTTCGACCGCGAAAACCTACCAAGGGCGACCGCGAAGATTCAAATTATGGCGGACATCTCTTTTGCTCTGTCAGAAAGTGACACGTGACATGACCGTTGTAATCCCACTTCAGTATTCAAAAAAGGGCGACCGCACTTTGTGATGCGCGACCGTCCCGACAAACACAGCATGGGCAAGAAACGGTCCGACAAAAACATCATGGGCAAGATTCCTGCTGTAGAGCACTAAAATTCGACCGTTGAACTTTTTCAAAAGTAGCGACCGTCCCTGGTTAAAAGGACGACCGCGTGAAGCATGAGAGCGACCATCCTTGTATGAAGGGCGACCGCTAAGTGCTTCGGACAGTTTAAGTAAAGAAGGTCTAATCTGCCAAGACTTTATTCTAAACAGCAATAACGGCTAGTAAGACCACATTGGCTATAAATACAATGTTTCCATGAGAAAACGAAGAGAATAACATTATTGAGAAAAGATTTTCATAGCCAAGCAACAAATTTCCTTTTGCTTAAACTTGTATTTGAATTGTTATGAATGTTAGGTGTTAGCATTGAAAACACCATTGTATAAGTTTGAGTGTAAGCTTGGGAAACACTTAGGTTGAGAGAGTGAGCCTTGTAAAACTCTTGTGTGGGTTGTAAGTGTGAGCCTAAGAAAAACACTTGTAAAGTTGGAAGTGAGCTTGTGAAAACTTCAAAGACTAGTGGAACCTTAACAAGTTGTTAAGGAAGTGGATGTAGGATTGAAGTAAATCCGAACCACTATAAATCTTGTGTGTTCTTACCTTCCTCCATTACTCAACCAACTCTCTATTCCGCATTTCTTGTTTGTTGAGTTTTTTAAATTGTCATTATTTCTTGACGAAACCAATTCACCCCCCCCTCTTGGTTGCCATCTTGGGACAACATAATCCGAAGGTCCTAAGTGTGTTGACGTCTTGCTATTTGGAAAAGCACCACTCAATCAAATAGAAAAACTGATATTCCAAGGAGTGTGAGACTTAGACGGCTAGACCAAGCACTTAATTTATTGGATGGCTCCATGTCAAAAATTTTTACAGCATTTTACATATGAACATAAATATCCAAATTGAATTAAAGCATGTAAAAAAGTCTAAAGAACATCATGAATAACAAACATAATGCACTTTACATCTTGTACAGGCTTTGCTGTTGCTTTTAAACAAGCAGGAGAAAGTAAAAGAACATAGGAATCATCTGAAAATCTCATATGCTAATGATCTGCCAAACGTTGAGCAGTATTATCACCGAAGACACCATCTATCATCTCATACTTCTTAAAATTTGCTTTTAAGGCCTCTGCCTGCTGCTTATGCAATTTCTCTTCTCTGTCCAATTATTGCTAAAGAAAGGAAAAACAATTCAGAATAAAATAACTAGTTGACAGCATAGTTTAAAATTGATTCATGGTGGAAATATATAAGAAAGAACAAAAATAAAGCAGAAAAAATATTTCCAAAGCGTGTGAACTTACCTTAAGCAAGAAAGAAGCTTCAGCAGCATGTTTTTTAGTAAGACGCTTTAGCTTCTTTGCTAAATTACGTTCATCTGGGTCAAGCTAACGGCAAGTAATCTTTCTACCAGGTTTTACTGGGCGATCATCAAACATTTCCACTTCAGCAGGGCGTGCTCTCACAGGCCTTGGCATCCTGAATATCATGAAAAGAAACTGGGTAATCTCTAAGATGACAACTTTGGCATGCTTTCTATCTTTCATCTCTACCAAAGCACAATAAGGAATGCTCCTAGGTTCTAAGTAATTTTGAATAAACTTTACAGTCTTGACAATCCCAATCTGATTTAGAGCAGATTTCAAAACAGCTTTAGTAACTTGTGGTGAAAGGTTGTCAATGTAAACTGTCCGCTTCACTTTTTCTTCAAATGTAGCATAATCTGCTTCATCTTTAGACCCCATTTGGATGTACACCAATCCAATAAAAAGGTAAAAATTGGAGTCAGCCAAATTCACAATTATAGGTTTTCCAAATCCTCAATTATAATTGACTATCTCTAGCCACCCCAATGTGTCACATTTAGAATATCATATTCATTACCAAAAAACCAAATTGTATAGAAATCAATAACTTGCAAATTTAGTAATATTTATCATATAGCTTAAGGATTTGAAATGCAGAGTAAATTAGAAATATTGCCACTTTCTTTGTTTTTTTTTTCCAAGTCATTTCCTCAATCTGTAGTTGACTACTTGGATTAGACCATAACTGCAGGCTATCTTGCAATTGTTAGGACCATTTTTTTATGCCAGTGCAACAAACAAATCAAGTTCCACCATTTTAAACAACTGAACTACAAGTCCTAGAAATCTGGACACCGCTATATGCACTGATGTGCTAACATTCTATGAAACAGACCAACTTCTAAACCAAATTCAAATCAATAAACCAAAAGTGAGGGAAACCCAAACAATAATAATAACAAATGTTGTATTATTTTGTCTATTAAAAGAATAGACACTGACCTTAAGAGTGTGAATGGGCTGGGCTAGATTTTGGCTTTGCCTATAGACCGGCCTAGGAAAGACTCAAGCTATACTGCCAAGCTTGCAATCTAAATAACCTGAGTTCACTCGGGCCACTAGGGTTGCTGGGCCAATAAAATTTAGGTTTAAGATTAGATAAATTTTGATGTTTGCCTGACACAAAGCCGTTTTGGACAGATATCAAAATCATGTTGTACTAAACAAACTTTGAAATAATATCATTTTAATATTATGCAATAAAAAAATATGTAACCAACTCTGATTGGCCAATAATTTTTGGGCTAACATGCAAAGAGATCTAATATTCAAGAATTTTCAAACATTAACACAAAGCTCGACCCAGTATATAAAAAACCAACAACTTGTCCCTATTTGCTCAGGTACAACAGGGCCAAGGTTTGTAGGTTGATGCACCGCCCTAACTGATCATATATTTTACCTTTAGCGTTGGAGAACTTTTATACTTTCCAACTTTACTGGATAAACAGATTGAGATTTTTTAGCAGCATTCGTGTCTTCTTTTTTAAACATAGATACTTGGATAATGAGGACCAGGTTTGAAATCCAATATCCTAGTATTTAATACAATATCTGAAGGGGTTTAGTTAGAGGTTCAGGGTTGCTTCAAGTCTACATAAACTTATGACGGTAAGGTTCTGATATTTGGGTTTTGGTTAGTAAAAAATATAGTTTCCTCCAATACTTGTGACCTTACATTGATGCAATTCAATTCAATTCTAGGTGCAACATTTAAGCAACTTTGGCATGATACCTAAGGAAGTTTAGTTATAAAGTCCAAACCTATTTAAAGTTCGCAGATACTATGCCTTAACTACAACGCAAATAGTCACCATAATCTGCTACATTCCGCTATTTTATTGCCTAACCACTCTTGGTAGTGCATTATGGCTGTTCACTTAATTCAGCATAAAAAATTTAGTCTCCTTTAAGTTATCAGTGCACATCAGTAAGTCTCATATGCGAATAAAGCAATACACAAAGTTGATTTAAAAGCATTTCACAAAAGTCTATTCTTACCAGCAATTAATGAATAAAAAAGTTGGCATAAGTTTAGGGAGGTCAAATTATTCCATAATGGCGTGGCAAATAAACTGATTTTATCTAAATCAAATAACACCATTTATGTTGCTGAAGTGCCCTGAACAAAATAAGAGGTTGCAAACAACACAAATACTCAGACAAGAAAATCTATATTTAAGTCTTCATTAAAGACTATTTTTTAAATAATGAAAATCAAAATAAACTTAAAATTAAAAGACCAAAGATTAACTAAATAGCCGAAACCACAAATAAATCTAAACAATAGTCAATAATGAAAAACTCAAGTAATTATCAATTGAACTAGAATACAAATGGATATCTTATTAATCTATCTAAACTGGAAATTTGTTATTCGTATCACACACAATCCATTTATTTATATGCAGTCCTTTCCCAAAAAATTCCACTTGCAGCAACAAAAAATTCCACTAGGAAACAGAAATTAATAATAAACAGTCTCAATTTTCCTGCCATGTGATTCTTGAAGAAGTGAACTACAATTAGCTGATTTGTGACACATTAGCAACAAAACCTAAAATAGCAATTGCAGAACGATATAATAGAAAGTTATGCGCTTAATATACTCATATATTACAACAAATAAAAGAAAAGAAAACAGAACGAGCGAGAGAATTGAGAGATGAGAGCTTTACATTTTTGTGATTCAGATAAAAAAAATTCGACGTGATTGCGGGAAGCTCCCAAAGGAAAAAAGGAAGTAGTTATTTTCTTCTGGTTTCCCTGTAGCCAAACGGGCCTGAACTCCAACTTCAAAACTACTGCTATTTGCAGAGAAAATGAGAGAGCGTCGAGAGAGGTTTATTTATTACCCAATTTTTTTTATTATATTACTATTTAGTCCTAAGAATTGATTTGATTTACAGATTGAAATTAAACATATCTATCTATTTTATAATTAAAAAGTGAAGCAAAAAAAGTATTCATGCTATAATAATATAATAAATATACCCTTCATATTTTTTTAACTAAATTTTATTTATATTATTTTTTTAAAAAATTAGTACAAGATTTTATGCTAACTTACGTATTTGACATGTTTGTTGTATCAGGAGCTTGCTTAATTTGGATTATTCATATCACTTTGTTTTTTTTTTAGCCTTTTGTAATTGAAGAAAAGTTAATATCCAAAAAATATTATTTTCTCTGATAGGATTTTTTCCTTATTTTCCAGCAGCATGTTTTAGAATCTCAGATCTAGGTCTAGGGTTGTTATTAGCCAAGCAACCGGTGACAACCCTAGACCTCTCGTTTTCTCCTTTGTTTTATCATTTTTTTTCTTATTATTATGACTTTTATAGGTTATTTCCTATGTTCTATCCTTAGATGATTTTTTCAATCTATCGTGGGTGTCTCTTGGAGTTTAGAAACTTCTCTGAGGCGATGGAATTAGCTCTGAGATCTAAGTACACTGGTGATCCTTTTGTATTCAAGGAACAATCAAGCCAACTCTAAGATAGTACAAGCTGCAATTTGGTTGTCTCTTCCCCTTCTATTGCTTTGATCCACAATTCAGAGATCCGACCGGATTATGGAGATGATTGCCCTTTCCCTTCAACTTGCTATAGGTGTTCATCTGAGCTTTTCCTCCTTCAGTCCCAGGCTTGGCCTATGAGGTCATTAATCCCCTCATCTACTATATTATCTGAGGATGTTTGGGTTTGCTGGCCTAAATTTGATTGCTTTCTTAGGGCTACTACCCTTGTTAATTTGGTAGGCCTTCTTGTTATTGTTAGATCGTTGTTTTGGAAGAGATTCATTGATTTAGGTGTTAAGCTTGTTTGCTTTGTGGGTTGTTCATTATTTTCCTGTAGTCCTAGCCATGGTCTACCTTGGCTTTGTGTATTTACTTTGATATATTATTAATGAAATCTCCATTTATGATTGAAAAAAAGAAAAAGTTGGTATAAGAAGTTCAATAATTAATAAAAGTAAATAGTAGATAAATGAATAATTAAATAAAATATTGTTAAACAAAGTTCTTGAGCTCATGATTAGTAGACACTACTCTGGATTTTCTAGCATAGGTACATTAGCATTAGTCGTATTAGCAAAACTAATAATTTATATGAAACAGGAAATGAACAAATGCACATAAAAAAATAAAGATTTAGACAAAAGGAAGTAGAAGTGCGAGATCTGGGTGTTGAACCAAACTGAAAGTGAAGCTCAAACTCTCAACCTAAGCTTTTTTGGAAAGAAAAAACTTAGTAAAGAAAACTTATATAAGAAACCAATCAGATCCACTAAAAAGGTAGCTCAAGAAGTAAAAAATTAACAGTAGATTGCAAAAAAAAAAAAGGCAAGTCAAATAAACAATTACCAATGAAAAAAAAGGAGTTTAAAAAAAGGAGTTTAACATATTAGTAAGTATAATTTGTTTTTGTTATATTTATTATTATAATAAAATTTTTATTTGATTGTGAAGATAACTTTTATTTTTGTTTTCTCAGTTCTAAGATAGAGTGTTTATAATAAGAAGAAGTTGAGCATGATTATATAATTAGAGTATCGAGAGAGCATTTATTTATTATTTATTTTTACAGTTGAAGTTGTAGCCTTTTTATCTGCTATAATCATCTATTTGCTAATAAAATATGAAAATAGAGTTTTACAAGTGAAGAGTCTCGGATAAATGAATTTTAACTGAATTTTATTTGTATTATTTTTTTAAGTAAGACCATAATTTAATAAATACTAAAAAATGTGTTAAAATTATATTTTAAAAAAATAAAATTAGTATAAGAAGTTCAGTAATTGATGCAAGTAAATAGTTAATTAATGAATAATAAATCACTGCTCAACAAAAAGATATGAAACAATATATTGGAGGAAATATTAATATAGGAAATAGAAGTCCTTGCTAAACATGTTTTTCTTTTTCTTAATATGGTTTATGGAATTGAATGAGATGATAACAAGGAAAATATAAATGGTATGACAAAATAATATATGTCAATTTCTAGAAATTGGATGTAAAACACTAAAAAAGGAATAAAATGCATACAATAAGCAAGTTGTTGAAACTAAATATTAATAATAAAAATATAAAAAAATATATATAGATATCCCAAAGCAACATTAAAATTTTTTTCTAGTATAATTATAAACTGAAAATTTTATTAGGAAGTCCAATATTATATTATATTATCAAAAAATCTTCCACTATTACAATCTTAAGGCTGAATCCAAATCCTTAAAGATTTTCGAATTAATTTGAATATTTAGATTGAAAATATTTAAAATCAAAAGAACTATTAGTTTTCAACTTCTTTTTGAATTAAATTATATCGAATTTTATAACATAAAATGATTCTGAAAATTATAGAGAGATTCTGAAAATTAAATTATATTCGAACTGAAAACTATATTGAACCAAAATGAACCATACCAAACGAAATAAATGAAATAAAATTGATTTATTAATAATAATATAAAACTATATTTTATTATATTAATTATTATTTAATAATATATTATTAAAATTTCCTAATTTAACTAAAGAAAATATAAATATAAATATAAGCATAATTAATAATTATATATAATTTTTAATTTGTCACCAAATTATTATTGATTTACATATTTTATAAGATTATTATTTTATAAGATTATTAAATTAATAAAATATAAATTAAATTTTAAAAACTCTAATTGTCAATAAATTATTAATTAAATATTTTAAATTCAATTGATATCCAACATGTTTATTTAAATAATTGTTATCAAATAATTCTTTATAATAATATTAGTAGTTTTCAATAAAAAAAAACAATGAATATAAGCGCTAATAATAATTAAGCTAAATAATTGTGAAATTTTTGAGATTTTGCATATTATACTAGTCAGTTTCTATATTTTTAACATCTAATTTTTGTATCCCTGTATTTTTAAAAATTAATCTGTTTAGTCATTTTGTTAATATTTTCATCCTAAAATCATTAGTCAACTACTTTGATATTATAAAATAACTTTTTTACCCTTCCTTTATATATATTTATCTTTTCTATTTATTAAGTTTATTTTATTTTTAATTTTATTTTATATATAGATCATCTGCAAAATAATAAAAGACATTATTCTTATTATTCTTATTATTTTTTTAGTAATACCTATAAAATTAAAATAAATTATATATATGGATTGTCTGCAAAATAATAAAAAAATATTATTCGTATTATTTAAAATTATTTTTTAATAGTATTTATAAAATTAAAATAAATTATGTACAAGAAATATAAATAAAATTAAAAATAAGCATGACTTAACAAATAACAAAGAAAAATATATATATATATATAGGAATGACAAAGAAATCATTTTATAATATCAAAATAGTTGACTAATATTTTTAGGATGAAAATATTAATAGAAGGACTAAACAGTTTAATTTTTGAAAACAGATGAATGCAAAAATTAGATATTAAAAATATAAGAACTAACTTATGTAATATGTAAAATTTCAGAAAATTTATAATTATTTAGCCTAATAATTAATAGCACTAGTGATTATGGAGATAAATAAATTGTAAATGGATTTGAGAGTAATATGAATAATATAAATACTAATTTAGATATAAGTACATAATATTTTATAAGATGTATTAGAATTGTTTTTCATATTATATTATATAATATATTTATTTTGATATTTCTATCATATTATATATGTATGTGTGTGGTTGTGTGCCCGCACACAACTATATACATATGTACTTTAATTTTCTTTATTTTATATTTTATTAATTAAATATATAGATTTTATTAAAATATTTATACAATACTCATTTATAAACTATAAACATTGTATTTTAAATCATAAATATTAATTTAAAAATAAATGAATAAAAAAATACAATTAAGTAATTATTTTCTTAATTTAAGTACAAAATGAAGTATAAATATGAATAAAAATATAAATAATGATTAAATTAAGTAATTAAATATATATTAATTTATTACTAATAAAAATAACTTTATAGTTTAATTTAAAAAATAAATGAATAACAATAAAGTATAATTTATTAATTCTTCTTATATATTTAAAAGTTAAAATATAATATTTAAATATCTAAATCCTTGAACCGAATTACCCCGAAAAGTCAGAACAATATAATATGAAATTTTTTTAGCTTCAATTTGATTTTGGAGATATCATTTTGAAAATTCTCAACATTTGATTCGGTTCTGAAGATGTACCAATTTTCAAATTATTTTCGAATGTACTCACCCCTAATTTTAATAGAGAAAATTACATAGATTATATAATTTTTTTAGTCAGTTTACAAAATTACGGAGGTAATTTTTACTTTTTTCATTTATAAGGAAACACGTTTTTTTTAGATCTAACTTTTTAGACAATATTTTTTATTTTATTTTTAGATTTATTTATGTTTTTTCATTCATAAATAACTTTTTTGATGTCAAATTTTTAATATATAATATATATATATAACATACAAACAATATATATAAAATACTTATACAATAAATAATAATACATATACAACATACACTAAACATTTATCAAATATCTACTAAACATTTACCAAATATCTACATAATATTTTTTTATAGTTTTTTAACTTTTATATTTTTTAAATTTTATATTTATACAATATCTACACAATATCTACTTAAAATACATACAATATATATAAACAAATATATAATATAAACACAATATCTACTAAATATCTATAATATCTACTAAATATGCAAAAATCTACCAATCATCCACACATAACGAAATTAATTTTTTAACTTTTTTACGTGTATAATATATAAAATTTATTTAAAAATAAATTTAATAATTTTTATTAATATATTTTTATATATTTTATTTTTTAGTGTTATTTATTTTTTATAATTAAAATTTTTATTTTTAAATTTAATAATTTTTTATATTAAAAATATAATTTAAAATATTAATTTTTATAATTTTATTAGAATATTTTTATTTAATAACTAGATTTAAAAAGCATAAAAATTAAATTAAAATATTGATTATGAGAGGAGGTATTTTTGAAAAAAAAATTCTTATTTTAATGAAGAGTGAAATATTTTTAAAAATTTTCTTTAATCTTTTCTAAAAATATAAATATTTCTATTTTTGTAGCATTTTTGAAAGAAAAATTTGTTTTGTCAAGTAGTTTTGTAAATGTGCCCATTTTAATATATGCGGGTTTTGAGTTGGATCAGCTATTTTGCGGTTTAGTATTTGTTTTGAAAAAAAAAAGGAATTTTTATAAAATTACCTAAAAAATAATTTTTATTTCAAAAATATAATAAAAATTAGAAATATTTATATTTTTATAACAAAATTAAAGCAAAATTTTAAAAATACTCCACTCTTTATTAAAATAATTTTTTTTCAAAAATATCTTTTTAATCACTACAATAAATAATATATTTTAAATTTTACTATTAAATAAAAATATTATAATAAAAATATTTTTTTAAAAAATATATTTTTTAAAAAATACCTTTTTAATCACTACAATAAATAATATGTTTTAATTTTCATCTTTTTTTTAAATTCACTATTAAATAAAAATATTATAATAAAATAATAAAAATTAATATTTTAAATTATTTGTCATCATATAAGAACTAAATTTTTTTATAAAATATAAAATTTTAATTTTAATTTTAAAAAATAAATAATACTAGAAAAAATAAAATATATAAAATATGTAAATAAAAATTATTAAATTTATTTTTAAACAAATTTTATATATTATATATATAATATATAATTTTGTTATTTAAATGTGCCTATATGTATTATAGACTATATATAGTATGGATGTGTTGTATATATTTTATAACACGCGTTTTAACAAAAGTGAAAAAATTTGGGAAATTTGACAAACAAAAAAAAATATCCTTCACCATTACATTAATAAATTATAGACCCCAATAATATTAACTAGGCTTTATTGGATAAAAATACCTCTCTCATATCCTTAAAAAAAGAAAAAGAAAATGCATAAACAACATTTTTCTCTCTCACGGGCTCTTTCTTTCTCCCCGCTGTCTGCTGTGTTTTTTTCTTTCTCTTTTGCTTTTTGATTTATTCTTTATCTTTCTCTTATTCGATCACTTCTCTCTTTTTCTCTTTGCCGATCTTATCTCTATATTTTGCTGTGCTGATATTTTTTGTTCTTTGTGAGTTCATTTCTTGGCGACCAATTTGCTTTGTCTCACTCAAGTAAAAAGGTAAATCAAGTTAGTTTCTTTTTTCCTTTAAAAAAATATAAGAGCTAACATGAGAAGATGTCGAGCTAACATTCAGGGGTTGGGTTTCGAAAAAGATATTAGCTTATACTTGAACAGTAATATAATAATTTTTTTATTTTTTAAACGATATTATGACAGATATTTGTCTTCGCCCTTCCTTCATTCCTCCTCTGTTTCCGTTATTTGTATATATGAGTTATTTTGGTGTAGATATGAGTTTGATATGAGTTGGTATTAGTTTGATGTTAACATAATTAAAATGAGTATATTTTTAGTATGATATGAGTATATTTTCATCGATATGAGTTTGATATGAGGTAGTGTTATTGATATGAGTAAATATGAGCTGATACTAGTTTTATATGAGTTTGAAAATGAGTCAATATTATTAATATGATTAGATATGAGTTAGTGTTATTGATATGAGATTGAAATGAGTATATTTTTATTGATATTAGTTGGTATGGGTTAGTATGAGTTTTGATATGAGTTGTTATGACTTAGTATAATTGGCATGATGTAGATATGAGTTTGTTATGAGTTGGTATGAGTTTGATATGGATTAGTATGAGTTGATATAAATTTAAAATTAGTTGATATGAGTTGGTATGAGTTAGTATGAGTTGGTATGTGTTTGATATGAGTTAGTATGATTTGATATAAGTTTGAAATTAGTTAGTATGATTTTGGTATTAGTTGGCATGAGTTGGTATTATTTTGATATGTGTTAGTATGAGTTGGTATGAGTTTGTATTATTGATATGGGTTTGATATGAGTTGGTTTGGGTTAGTATGAGTTTTGATATGAGTTGTTTAACTTAGTATAATTGGTATGAGGTTGATATGAGTTTGGTTTGAGTTAGTATGAGGTTGATATGAGTTAGCATGAGTTGATATGAGTTTGAAATTAGTTGGTATGAGTTGATATGAGTTAGTATGTGTTGGTATGAGTTTGTATTATTGATTTTAGTTTGATATGAGTTTGTATTACTGTTATGAGTTTAAAATATTGTAATTTATGAGGTTGTATAATTAGTATTAGTTTGATATGAGTTTGATATGAGTTAGTATGAGTTCATATAAGTTTGGAATTAGTTGGTATGATTTTGGTATGAGTTGGTATCATATAGATATGAGTTAGTATGAGTTGGTATGAGTCTGTTATGTGTTTATATTATTGATATGAGTTTGATATGAGTTAGTGTGGGTTAGTATGAGTTTTGATATGAGTTATTATGACTTAGTATAATTGATATGAGGTTGATATGAGTTTGGTATGAATAGGTATGAGTTCGATATGGGTTAGTATGAGTTGATATAAGTTTGAAATTAGTTGATATGAGTTGATTGTTAGTGTTGAAGAATGAGCATATAAATCTAGACATGACAGTAATGATCCTATCAGTGAAAAAAACTGTACAAGTAGAGGCATCAGGTTTTTGTTTAGAACTAGAAGATGTAGATGCAAGGGTTGCACCAATTACTGAATCTATCCATGTAGCCCCAAAATATTATGAAAATGAACCTGGACCAGAGTTTTAGCATACTGGGATAGATCACAGTGATGAGATTCATTTTAATTGCAATAATGAGGCAGAAAATGCAACTACTGATAATGAAAAAACGGTGACAAACTTGTTAGCATGCAAGAGTAATCCAAAATTGTTAGACGAAAGTTTTATATCTGAGACAATTGAGGAGGGAAAAATATTTAAGTCAAGGGATGATATTAAGACAATTGTGTCCCTCATTGCAATTAGGAAGAAATTCTAGTTTAAGGTATTCAAGTCCAATATTTTTTGTTTGTCGTGCGGTGTATTGATAAAAGTTATACGTGGAGATTGAGAGCGAGAAGTCTTGGAGTCTCGAAGGGTTATTAGATGGTGACAAAATATGTCACTCAACATACATGTCCGACTAATTTTTATCAGAGTAGACACAGACAAGCAACTAGTTAGGTTATTGCAGAGTGTGTTAAGAAGCAATTCATAAATTCTGGAAGAGTTTTCAAACCCAAGGATATTATCAAAGACATGCATAATAAATTTGGTGTTAAGATTAGTTATTCTATTGCATGGAGGGGACGAGAGTATGCGTATGAGATTATCAGACTTGGTACTCCAGAACAATCTTTCTCAATTTTACAAGCCTATTTGCATATGCTAGGCAAAACTAATCCGGGTACGGTTATACATCTACAATGCACATATGATAATCGATTTGAGTATCTTTTCTTTGCTTTTGATGCTGCTATAAAAGGTTTTCCAAATTATAGACCTGTAATTAGTATTGATGGTACTCATCTGAAAGAAAAGTATCGAGGTGTGCTTTTCACTGCTGTTTGTCACGATGCAAACCAACAGATATTTCCTTTGACATTTGAGATTGGTGATTCTAAAAATTATGTATCACAGACGTGGTTTCTTACGAGGTTGAAGGAAGCTTTCGGTGAAAGACTGGATAATGTTATTATATCTGATAGACACCTAAGCATTTAGAAGGCTGTAGCAAAGGTTTTCCCAAATGCATTCTATGGGATTTGCATGCATCACTTGTTAAATAACTTGAAGTATAAATTTAAACATATAACCAAGGACCTTGAGAAGTTCTACTACAAAACAGCTAAAGCCTACATAATAAATGATTTCACTAAACTTTTTGGTGGATTTTGCATTAGTATTCCCGGTGTAAAAGAATATATAGAATGTGTTGGGCTGGATAGGTGGATGCGATCTCATATGCATAGAATGAGATATAATATCATAATGACTAACATATCCGAATCTGTAACATCCTGAATTCCAGATTGGTAAGAAACAGACATAGAGGATATGATTTAGGCTTAGAACAAAAGAGTTTAGAACATGACCTATAACTTGAGCTCGAATTTCATCCAAGTTAATGATAGAATTAGAGAGTCTCAAAGAAGACTTAATTGTTTATTTGTGTCTTAGCTAGATGTATAACTTAAAATTACTCAATTTGGAGTTGTAAAGAATAAGATATGATGGATTTAGTAGACAATGTGCAAGATGCCTCAGGACAGCATAATAGGCTTGACTTCAAAGGACCGTCAAAAATCAGATATAGCTCGGATCGACCTGAAATTTTGACAAAATGTAGCCTCGGATGTCTAGTTTCAGTGGGAATAAGAATTACTTAATTTGGAGTTATGAGGAAAAAGATATTAACAAAGAAAGACAGCAAGTTCAGGAAGGGATATCAAAAGGACCTAAGTGGAATTTCTCAAAAGTTAGGGGCAACTATGTAAACTTAAAAATTAAGTGTCGTAAGTTCTTAATAGTGCAAATATCCGACCCCGAAAGAATATTCTCGAGATTAATCGGGTCATAACCGTGGGTTTCAATTTTTTCCGAAAACGCACGGTTTAAAAGTTACAATCAATTAATCGTTGGAGGGTATTTTGATATTTTCACACCCTAGACTATAAAATTACAGCACAAGAAAGTTGAGGGGGTCAAAATATGAATAAAAGGAAGCCTAAGGGCTTACCAAAAAAATAAGATAAAAGAAGGCGGCAAGTGGCCAATCATAAGTAGCCATTTAGCATTTATTAAAAGAAGAAGAAAAGAAAAAGAGATGGACAAATGGCCCTAAGGCATTCATCCACCCCAAAAGTGGATCATAATTAGCCATATAGCATTTATTAAAAGAAGAAGGCAAATGGACCAATTAAAAGTGGCCATGTTTTGTTATAAGGTGTACCAATTAGAAGAAGGCAAATTGACCAATTAAAAGTAGCCATTTTTGCTATAAGGTGTACCAATTGGAAGAAGGCAAATGGACAAATTAAAAGTGGCCATCTTTGCTATAAGGTGTACCAATTGAAAGTCAACATCTATTCATCACTTATGGCTGCCATTTGTATCAAAATAAGCTAAGGAAAGAAAGTATAAAAGCCCCCTCTTGCATGGTGAATTCGTCCAAACCATAAGAGAAGGAAGAAGGAGGTATTTTTCCTAAGTTTAAGGCTTTTGATTTAAAGAGTTTGGTGACAAACAAGATTATAAGGAAATCAAGGAGACAAGGAAGGAAAGGAAGTGATATAGAATAAGGACTAAGGAAAAGCAAGGTTTGGTACTTTAACATAAAAGAAATTTTCTTTTCTTACAAACTTTTGTTCATATGGTATATATATGCGTGTATATGGTATATATGTGAATATATATGATACATATGTGAGTATATGTGGTATTTGTGTAAGTTTATATTCTATATACATGGAGAATATGTGGTATATATATGAAGTGAATGGGTATATATATGAAATGTTATATATGCTCTACTCGGTAAATGAGTAAAACCGGTCTGGAATGGGGGTTATATCGTGTGAGGTCAAGATCATGGCAACTAGTCGTGTGAGACCAAGACCACGCAGTTATTCTATATCGTGTGAGACCAAGACCATGGCAATTAGTCGTGTGAGGTCAAGACCACGCATAACTCTATACGAGGCCTCATTCCGAGATCGGTGTATTCATAATTACCTTGTGGAGCGAAATGATAAAATGATAATAACCGAATATATGACATGTATGGATTGTTTTTACTGTGATATTATTTTTAAATACGATTCATTGCTTTTAAAAGTGCATTATGCCTTTATTATTCATTTTCCGTAATTAGTTAAAGTACCCACTAAGCAATGCTTAACGAGTTTAGTTTCTTCTAAACTCGTAGATTATTAGCAAGGAGCCAATAGCAAGCAGAGGAGTCCTGCGATCTGTCGGTCATCAACAGGCTTAGGAGGTGCTCTTTTTTTGTATTTTGGTATTAGAAACTGGCATGTACTTATTTGAACAATACAAAGAGATAACTTGATGTAGCATGTAAATCTAGTAATGTATAATAATTGTATGGTTTTGAATTGAGTTGGGTTGTGAATATAGAAGTGTGAATTCTTCTTGCAGGATTTGTAGTCGAGGTCATAAGGGTGGATTATTGGGAGTGTGCTTGTATTGAATTGTGAAACAAAATGTTTTTCATAAATAAGAAAAATCAGTTTTGTCGACACTTGGGACCTCCATTTTTAGGGGAGGTTATGGCAAAATTTTTTAAAATCTGTACTTAAAATTGGCTAAGTAAAATATTAAGACACAATCACCATGAGATAACAGTCCATCATGGTCTATAAACGTAGGCTAAGATGGGGTGTTACAGAATCAGTTAATGCAGCGCTTGTAAAGGCGAGAAAGCTTCATATAACTGCTATTGTTGATGAAGTCAGAAAGATGTGTCAAAGATGATTTTATAAACATATAACAAGGCAGAGTAGTCCACGAATAAAATGTCAATAGATGTAGAAAAAAAAATTGAGGAATAGAATGATGGAAGCACAAAAAAATGAATATAAGTTCTTTATTTTTTTGAAATGTTAATGTTTTTAATTTTTTTCACCAGCTGTCATTATTTATGATATTGTCGTGTCATGTCGTTATTTATATTTCGCAGATAGAGCCTGCTAGCAACAGCAAATGCGACTTTAAGGACATTAATAAAAATTATGTTGTTGATATAGATAAGAGGACTTGTTGTTGCAGGAAGTTTCAGTTAGATCAAATCCCTTGTGTTCATGCTCTTATGATTATTAGAAATAACAGCTATGACACTTATGAGTTGTGTTCTCCATATTACTCGTGTGAATATTGGTTTCAAACATACAAAGAAGTCATAAACCTAATTCCTCATATTAGTGATTGATCTATCCCAGATTACATTCGTAACGTCACTTTTTTACCATCAGATATGCAGACATCAACTAGGAGACAGAAAAAATACAAGATTCCTTCATTAGGTAAGGATAAAACTCATCCGAGGTGCAGCCGCTGTCGCGAGCGTGGTCATAATAGATCTACTTGTAAAATCCCATTCGTTTGCACAGTTCTTCAGGAGCATCGACGATTAGAAATAATATTCATCTCAACATGCAAGAATTATTTGTTCAATAAATTTGTTATTTGTAATGTTGATTGTTTGCAAAATGATCCAGACTTTAGTAGAAGTTGATCAATAATTACAGATTGAGATTGTTAAGGAAAAAAAATTTTGAATTTTATTTATTATGCTATTGATACGAGATTATTTTTATTGATATGAGTTAGTATGACTTTGGTATGAGTGTATTTATTTTGATATGAATTAGTATGAGTTTGGTATGAGTATATTTATATTGATATGATTTAGTATGAGTTTGGTATGAGCATAATTATATTGATATGAGTTAATATGAGTTTGGTATGATTGTATCTTTATTGTTATGTGTTAGTATGAGTTTGATATAAGTATAAAATTATTAATATAAGTTAGTATGAGTTTATTATGAGTATAAAATTATTGATATGAGTTAGTATGAGTTTGATATGAGTATAATTTTATTGATATGAGTTCATATGAGTTTGGTATGAGTATAAAATTATTGATATGAGTTAGTATGAGTTTATTATGAGTATAAAATTATTGATATGAGTTAGTATGGGTTTGGTATGAGTATAATTTTATTGATATGAGTTAGTATGAGTTTGGTATGAGTGTATTTATATTGATATGAGTTAGTATGAGTATAATTGTATTTGTATGAGTTAATATGAGTTTGATATGAGTATAATTATATTGGTATAAGTTAATGTGAGTTTGTTATGAGTGTATTTTTATTGATATGAGTTTGGTATGGGTATAATTAAATTGATATGAGTTAGTATGAGTTTGATATGAGTATAAAATTATTAATATGAGTTAGTATGAGTATAAAATTATTGCTATGAGTTAATATGAGTTTATTATGAGTATAAAATTATTGATATGAGTTAGTATGAGTTTGGTATGAGTATAATTTTATTAATATGAGTTAGTATGAGTTTGGTATGGGTATAAAATTATTGATATGAGTTAGTATACATTGGTATGAGTTATTATGAGTTTGGTATGAGTGTATTTATATTGATATGTGTTAGTATGAGTTTGGTATGAGTATAATTATATTGATATAAGTTAATATGACTTTGGTATGGGTGCATTTATAGTTATATAAGTTAGTGTGAGTTTAGTACGAGTGTATTTATATTGATATGAGTTTGGAACATCCTGTATCAACAATCTTTAGAACATCCTGGATAAATATACTTCCACAACTCCTGCCAAACTCATTTTTCTTCTAAGCATCCTGCATTAACTCAGAGCAACATTCAACATCCACATCAAATAATAAAATCTCATATAAATTAATAATTGCTTATTTTTTATTACGAACAAAATAATTGACACTAATATTTTTCATATATACAACTTAAGCTATTCACAATATTAGTATAAAATATTAAAATGTTATTAGCTATAATAAGCGTTATTATTCTTATTTATAGTATGCACCCATAAATGAACTGTCGTATTGTATCTAAATATTTTTATATTTTGTTGATTGCAGTCCTATATGTTGAGGCCTGCCGTCATTAAAAACTCAACAAATTGGGCAACAAACATTCCGCAATCTTCACCGTTATAATATATTAACATTAGCAATTGTAAAAGACAAATAACTACCATTACATAATGACTGAGAATGGAGCTTACCCAACTTGGCGTGGACAAACATTATTCTCATAATTTATTGTCAGCTTCATACTCTTTTTATTCTCCAATTCGGGTCTATGATTGAAAATTTAACATCATTCAAAGCATGGGACAACATCTTTGCAATTGGCTTAACACATTTTGTTCTATCGCTTCTGTGGACTTCTGCATACAATGAATCATATTCTTTATTGACCACTCAGGTAGATTTATTTCTATAAGAAACTAATGGTGTCCGGATTGATTGACTGGTAGATAAATAATTTCAACATCCTTGACATGTTTACCATACTTGTGCTAGCCTTCAAGAAAATCTGTTAAATAACTGGGAGTCATCTAGTTTTTCTTTTTGAACTCTTTATGACATGACATAAAAATTTGATTGATATAGCAATATCCACATGTCTTTCTCTGGTCAAAGAAGTCGGCATTATATTTATATTTTTGTCGCACATAATATAATATGACATCAATTTCCTACAATTTAATAAAAAACACATTAATGTTAATTTGATAATGCAATGATTTGCAATGTAATATCCAACAAGTTGCATTTATATTGAAAATCTTACATCGTTAGACAACCAAACTTAGGGTACTCGTAATCGATACTAAAAATCTTTATAATTCGTGGAATGCACTATGAAATCATAGATCTCACCCTCCGACAAAGATTGGTCCACTTTTGGATCATTGTTATATATCAAAATACTATTATGTTTATTTGCTTGAAAGAATAATTTGTTTATATCTAAATATAATCAATGTGAAAACTAAAATCTATAATTAAAGTGCAGCTTACTGCTTATAGTTATCAAAATGCAAATGCCACCAGTTATCAAAACTTCGGCACTGATCAGCAGATGGGGGTGAGAAAAGATCCAAGGATAGATTAGGTGCATATGTAACTTCATCCGCCATCTTTCGCCATATGACTTGAAGACGTTTGCACCTTTTTTTTGCTGCCCTCTTCCTTCAGGAGTCCACTCATCACCAATGTATTTAGTGTTCAGCATGTGTAATTTCTTTTTATGTTCCTCATATGTGGTCCTCGTCACTTCAACCAATGACATACTGAGCTGCATCATGTCCTCGGCCGCCATTGAAATTTCTTTTCTGCAAGTAGTGATATTTTGAGTGATTAGATATATGTGCATTTATAAAATTTTATAATAAATAACTTGGATTTAGTATAATCGTCATACTCATCCAGAGGTGTACAAATTGTAGAATCCAATCCCAGTGCTTCTTTTTTATTTGCTTTTTCTTCCACAACCTCTGCCTTTTGTTCATCTTCTTTTTCTTTATGAATCTTTTTCCCTTTCATCCTTTGCCTCCTCCTTTTCCTTTTGAGTTATAGAGGCCTCGTTTTCTTTGGTTTTCCTCTTCATTGCGACCCTTTTATGTTCATTTGCTTTTAAGGTTGTCGGTCTGTCGCTCAACCAAGAAATGGTAGCATTCAACTCTTTATTCAATTGAGTTTGCAATGCATTTTTACTTTCTAATGCACTGCATCTATACTTCAATTGCGATATACGCAAATCCATTTTATTCATCTCCATATCTACATCCACATGCATTTTTCTTTCATGCATGACACTCGGATCTTGCTTTCCTTTTGCTTATGCGTTCAAATATTTTGAACATTTTTTCTTCAGTTTCACTAACTGGTTTGCTATCAACTCGAGTTTTTAAAAAAATTATATAATAATTAGAAAGTTAAACCAGTTATATTGATAAGCATTATGATCTTATAAACAGAATGAGATGCAAGAAATACCTGAGGGTCAGTAATTTTTTTCTTTTCCGAGTGTCTGTGGATTTCATTTAGGTAAATTCCTTGTAGATTAGGAGAATCAACTTCAACATTTGTTATTTTCATTTCCACAGCAGTCGTCTCCTATACATTAACATATTGATTCAATATGTGTAAACAATATAATAACATTTGTACTGGAAAAATATAAAATAACAAACTCATGTCAAGTAAAATACCTGCTGTGATAACTTCGAATAAATTTGTGGGTATGGATATTTTGCAGATATTTTTCAGTTCATCAATTGTAGAAACCCATTTTCACACCTCTCTACCCCTAGTTCTTGTAAATTAAGAATTACCTCTAGTCCAAATATAGTCAAGGCATCAGAAAAATCAATGACATAATAGGTGCCCACTACTTTGCTCTTCATTTTTTTTAGGAATTCTTTTAACTTCGAATACAGAAATTTCCAGCTCACAAACCCCCATGCGACATTGTTGAATGCCTCAATATCGTCTACAAAAGCTAATATTTTGGGATCAACCTTTGTAGTCTTACCCTCTCCCAAAATTAACATTTCAACTAAGCAAATTACTCCTAATTTTAGTTGCAGCTCAACATCCTTGCAATTTTTAAATTCATCATACAATCTTTTCCATGTCCATCCACCATAACGATGAACTAAGAGTTTAGTACCCCCAATCATGTTATTCAGGTCACTATATTTTAGCCCCATTATTAAACAATACTCAACAATTTTAAACTTTAGGACTGACTTTTCAAACTTAAATAAAAACTCATTTTTATTTTCATTTGGAACTTGATGTATGAAAAGCCAATGAAAAAGCCCAGACCAATGATCAAAATTTCTTTCATCAAGCCCAAGAAGATGGCTGACATTATATTGTTTAAAGGCAGCCATCTACACCAAAATAATAAAAAAGTGTTATCAATAAGTTTTATATGAGATTGAACACAGTAGCATCCTAAATCACACATTGTAAATCAAACAAATCTTTTTTTTTTGTTAGAACAAATTACATTATTTATCAGCTGAATTGTTTGCAATCCACGATATACCCTATTAATCTGGTGGTACCTCTAATCACTTGTAGGGATAATATAATCAATATCTTGGTACATATGCTATTTATTAGTTACTCAATCATTAACAAGTTCCAGTTTCAAATAAAGTTATTTGAAGCAGACAATTTTTGATAATTACTTACTCTGATGCGTTCTTTATTAGTATGTTCACCTCCCACTTCCTTCTCATAAATTAGCATATCGTCACTAAAGAACACATTGAATCTTACCTTCTTTGCCTTACCAGCCATACCTAGTTCACAATGCATTCTTATTTTTATCCTCCAGCCTTTAGGAGAAGTTGACGACATTACTCCTGGACTTCCATGGAGCATTGTAGGCTTTTCCCCGTATAAGAGAGATTGCTCACTTTGAGAAGATGAGGTAGTATGAGAACTTTTTGCCATTTTTCCTGCAATTTTTTCATTACAAAGTCAACATCAAAATAGCTCATGATAAAATCATACATATATCAACTCATAGTAATTCATACCAACTCATACTAATTAATTTCAAACTCATTCAAACTCATACCAACTCATATTAACTCATACTAACTCATATTAACTCATATCAAACTCATACCAACTCATATCAAATTGATATCAACACATACCAACTCATACCAACTAATTTCAAACTCATATCAACTCATACTCACTTATATCAACTCATACCAATCTCATAGCAATTAAACTATCTCATAACAACTCATATCAAAACTCATATTAATAATACAAACTCATATCAGACTCATACCAACTCATAACAACTTATAATAACCCATATCAAACTGATACCAACTCATACCAACTAATTTCTAACTTATATCAACTCATACTAACTCATATCAACTCATACTAACTCATATCAACTCATACCAAACTCATATCAAACTCATACCAATTAAACTAACTCATAACAACTCATATCAAAACTCATATCAATAATACAAACTCATATCAGACTCATACCAACTCATAATAGCTCATAGTAACCCATATCAAACTGAGACTAACTCATACCAAGCTCATGCCAACTAATTTCTAACTCATATCAACTCATACTAACTCATATCAACTCATACCAACTCATAACAACTCATAGTAACCCATATCAAACCGATACCAACGGATACCAACTCATACCAAATTCATACCAACTCATACCGACTCATATTAACTCATATCAAACTCATATCAACTCATACTAACTCATATCAAACTGATATTAACACATACCAACTCATACCAACTAATTTCAAACTCATATCAACTCATACTGACTCATATCAACTCATACCAAACTCATATCAATCTCATGGCAATTAAACTAACTCATAACAACTCATATCAAAACTCATATCAATAATACAAACTCATATCAGACTCATACCAACTCATAACAACTCATAGTAACTCATAACAAACTGATTCCAACTTATACCAAGCTCATACTAACTAATTTCAAACTCATATCAACTCATACTAACTCATATCAGCTCATACCAATTAAACTAACTCATAACAACTCATATCAAAACTCATATAAATAATACAAACTCATACCAACTTATAACAATTCATAGTAACCCATATCAAACTGATACCAACTCATACCAAGCTTATGCCAACTAATTTCTAACTCATATCAACTCATACCAACTCATAACAACTCATAGTAACCCATATCAAACTGATACCAACTCATATCAACTCATACTAACTTATTATAAACTCATATCAACTCATACCAACTCTTACCCAACTCATACCAATTAATTTCAGACTCACATCAACTCATAGTAACTCATATCAACTCATATCAAACTCATATGAATAATACAAACTCATATCAAACTCATATGAATAATACAAACTCATATCAAACTCATACTAACTCATATCAACTAATTTCATACTCATATCAACTTATACTAACTCATACCAACTCATATCAACTCATACTAACTCATATAAACTCATATCAAACTCATACTAACCCATACCAACTCATATCAAACTCATATCAATAATACAAACTTATACCAACTCATATCAACTCATATGAACTAATTTCAGGCTCATACTAACTCATATGAACTCATACCAAACTCATACCAACTCATATCAAACTCATACTAACTCATATCAACTCATACCAATTAAACTACCTCATAACAACTCATACTAAACTCATATTAATATCATACCAATTATACTAACTCATAAAAAATCATATCAAATCTCATATTAATCTATACCAACTCATACCAACTAATTTCAAACTCATATCAACTCATTCTAACTCATATCAAATTGATACTAACTCATACTAACTCATATCAAACTCATACCAACTAATCTGAAACTTATATCAACTCATACTAACTAATATTAAACTCATACCAACTCATATCAAACTTATACCAATTATACTAACTTATAACAACTCACGTCAACTCATACTAATCCATATCAAAACTCATACTAACTTATATTAAACTCATATCAATAATACAAACTCATACCATATCATATCATACACAGTTTGTTCTTCTATCTGATGTGTTTATATCACCACAACAGTAAAACAAAAATTACCAATTAAAATTATAAATTTCACCGAACACCAAATATTTCTCAAATTAATTTCCATTCACGAAATCAAAATAAGCATAACGAGTTAGAAGAGAGAGATCAAGAGAGAAACATGATAAATACCTTTATATCGCAATGAGAAACAATGAAGAAATAGCGGCTAGTATAGAGAGAAGACATCGGCTTCAACCTTAAACGCTAAAATAGAAAGAGTTAGAAGAAAGAAATCGAGAGAGAAATATGATAAATACATTTATATAGCAATAAGAAATAGTGAAAAAATAATAACTATTGTGAATGAGAAAATAATAACTTCGATCTTAAAATGATAAAAATAAAAAGAAATAGCGAAAAAATAGCGATTACTGTAATCAAGGATTTCTTGTTTCGACAGGGAATGAAAATGAGAAGATAAAATTTAAAAATGAGAAGAGAAAAAAATTATTTTTAAAAATATAAATAAACTTTTAAATTTTTAAAAATATTTTTATTTAGAAGAGACTAATTAAAAAAATAATAGTATCTAAAATTTATTAATAGTTTATTATAACGTTTTTACGCAGACAAATTCCCAAAAATTTGTTTGGCCTCCTCCGTATTCTTGTAACATAACGCCTGTTGTATTGTATCACACCTGTTGGGCTCCGGTGATTTCTATGCATTTTCTTTGATCAACACTCTTCAAATCTCTTTCAACAAAACCCAAACACTCTCTGTTGTTTTGGCTTTGTGGGTTTTTGAAGAAAGAAATTGGTGAAAAATTATGGGTCATAGTTCGAAGAAGAAGAAAAAGGGCGGAGGAAGTGGAAGGAGGAGCAAAGGAAGGACGCCATTGAAGGATCATTCTTCTTCTACTGCTGATGATAATGAGCTTCTTGCTGAAGAGATCACTGCCTTGTAAGTCTCTCTGCTTCTGGGTCTCCATTCTCAAGTCATTTATCTTATTGATCATGTGCTGTATACTGTAGCTCACATTTTGATGAAAGAGTAGCATTTGGAGCTACTGATTCTTGTATTCAACTGCACGAAGTTTGAATCCTTGCTTGGTTCCTATTGGGAGATAAGAAACATAGAATATTTGGCTGTATGCATATGACAAAGGGGATATATGTGATCACGAAAACCCTATTCTGGGTAACTTAAATTGGTTCCTTATCAGCCAAAGACATTCAAATTGTTGCATTTTGAAAAGGGTGCTCGAGGCTTTCTTCTTCGGCACGCAATTGATCTGCTTTCATATTTATCTCATGATCTCTATCTGTGTCCTGCGTGTGATAAAAAATTGTCATATTGTTTCTTCTTCTTTTTTCTTTAGGTGTGCAATATTTCAAGAAGACTGCAAGATAGTTCAAGAATCGCCACCTCAAATCATTATCAAGCTCAGGTTATTGTTATCTTGATATGATGCGACTTTAACCTGAAAAATGAGAATATGCTCCCTGTTTAACTATATTCTGATATTTGAATTTAAGCAGGCCTTACTCAAAGGATATGGGCTACGAGGATCTCGATGTTTCAGCTCTTCTATCAGTCAGGTTGGTGCATTAACAGTTTCCCTTGTTTTTACTTTAGGCGACTCGATGCCCCTTGTCATGGATCTTCTCTGGTTTTCGTTCATCAGGTGCTTACCAGGATATCCTTACAAGTGCCCGAAGTTGCAGATTACTCCGGAGAAGGGTTTGACAGAAAGTGATGTAGATAATCTTATTGCTCTCCTTCTTGACCAGGTAAGTTCCAGTGGTCCTTTTTGTTTCCTCCATGTTTCCAGCAACCAATTGGCTATTCAGAGCTCTTCTACTAATCCTTGAACTGGAAGTCAATATTCATATTCAAGAGTCTTTTATCCATCTGTTCTATGTTTTCCCAGCACAGGCATGCTCCACTTAATTTTATTAATCTTACTGTGAGTTCGGTCTAAAGAAGAAGCAGGAACATGAGGTTAAGTTGGATGGAGTTTTGGTTCCTAAAACCAAGCAGTTCAAATATTTGGGTTCGGTGTTCCAGAATGATGGCCGTATAGATGAAGATGTGACTCACAGAATACAGGTAGGGTGGTTGAAGTGGAAGGGTGCGACTGTGGTTCTATGTGATAAGAAAATACCTCTGAAAGTGAAAGGTAAATTCTATAGGACGGTTGTTAGACCTGCGATGCTCTATGGTAGTGAGTGTTGGGCACCAACGGGACAACATTTGCATAAGATGAGTGTGGCAGAAATGAGGATGCTAAAATGTATGTGTGGACATACCAGACTGGACAAAATTAAGAATGTTCATATTCGACAAAAAGTCCAAGTAGCGGATGTCGGAGATAAGGTGAGGGAAGGAAGACTTAGATGGTATGGGCATGTTTTAAGAAGACCTCCTAATGCTGCGGTTCGTAAGTGTGAGAAGTTGTTGATTGAGGGGGCTAGAGGTCGTGGAAGACCCAGAACTGTGTGGAATGAGGTGATAGCAAGAGACTTGCGTGCCTTAGATCTTGATGCGGATTTGATTAATGACAGACTTGAATGGAGACGTAAAATCCGTGTCTTGGAAGGGGCCTAAGGCTGGACTATCTTTTTTGGTGTCTTTTGAGCTTATTTTGTTGAGGATCCATATAGCCGACCCCAACTTGTTTGAGACTAAGGCTTAGTTGTTGTTGTTGTTGTTGTTACTACAGATAGTTATGTTTCTGCTCCCAAAATCACTTGGCTTGCTTATACTGTAAATTTTTTTGTTAGGCAAATTCCAATGCACGGGAAGGACGAGTCATGATTTTCAATTTGGTGGAGGCTGCTCAAGAGTTCTTGTCTGAAATAGTTCCAGTGGGTCCAGCATCTGAATCTGTAAGCTGCGCTATGCAATCATATCTATTATTTGCAATTTTATCCATAAACTCCTTTCATTATGTTGAAGGCATTAATTTAGTTATGTAATTTCATTTACTGAGCATTTTATCTCGGTTTCTTTTAGTTTTGTTTTGGAGGTTTTAGCTTGGCTCTTCCTGTGCATTGGTTTCTTACTTCAAGGAGCTTTTGTCATTTGACTCGTTACCTTATCCTTGCTATTGGTCTTGTACTCTTTCTTTTGTCATTTATATGTTTTTATGGTTTTAGGGAATTTTTTGTTTAAGATGAGAACAGAATATGTATGATTTTTAGGTAAAATGGATGTGCAATATTTTCTTCACTTCTTTGTGACTCCATTCAATCTCTTGATGTCTTTTGTATTATGTTCCCGTGCATGTAACTCCTATATCCCATTCCAATCGACTTATATTTCCCAAGGTTTCCTATGCTATCCTAAATCTGCACTATTTGCATGTTCAGTCCTACTTTGAACCCTGGACCATGAAATAATAACGTGATATGGTCCAGAAACTTGTGACAACAATATTCACAATGAATCTGAATACTGAATTTCACTTGATTTTTTGAAATTTGAACCTCATGGCATCAACATATAGAATATATTGTTAGTGAGCTGCTTTATTTTTTGGGAGTTTATCTGGTTTTTATTTTTTCCCTTTTTTCTCATTTATCGATAAAAATATGGAAAACAGTTTCTTTATTAGTGGGTAGTTAAGTATCTTTGTTGTAATGGGTAGTTATTGTATTCCGTTGAGTTAAAGGCTATGTGTCAAGGACATGAGCAGAATTTTCATAAAGGTTTGAGTCCCTAATACTCAGAGATCATAGAGTTCTCTCAAATGAGCTCTAAGAGATTGTAAGATTCTCTCTTAACATGCTCTAATTTTATTTTCATTTTTAATCAAACAGATCCATAGCTAGATCAAAATTTGGGACCATAACATGTTGAGTTATTTTATTTTATTTTATTTTTTTTATTTGCTAGGTTAGAGTGAGTGTTAGAACTTCCTAAGTTTCTCCTGGCTACAAAAGCAAAATCTCGATCTTTCTTAAGATAAAATTTATCAAAAGAATGGCATATAGGAATTTCGCATAAATTTTAAGGCTGCCCTGTTCACTAGAAATGTAATATCTTTCTGGCTATTCATGTACCTTTTATCATTTGAGGCTCAAGAGGAGGCTTGTTTACTATTGTTTTCTTATCTATCCACTATTTAAAAAATATAACTGTCAAGCTAAGATATTTTGCTGCTGTTCCTTTAATTATAACGTTTTCTCCCCATCTTTCTAGTGAGTTGTGCTTTATATTATTTATTTCATCTGGTAGGCTTCACGCTCAACTATGGAGAGCAGTGGCAAGTTGTTTCAGGACATTGCAGTTACAAGTAACAAAAATTGCTCGTCTGCTGGACCATTTGTTTATGGCTTCATAGACCTTTTTAGTGGCTCTGGAGAGCCATGGCATTGGGGTCTTGCAGTGAATGATAACAGGGTATTAAATTCTTCAACCAAATCCCATTCATTAGATGGTTCAAAAGGTGGAAATGAGGTACAGGAAAAGGAACTTGACAAAGTCACTAAGCCATTAACAGTGCAAGATAGTAAGCAAAGTATAGGGCCTAACCCTATTGTTAAGTTAGATATCCTGGAAGAAGAGAGTGAAGATGACAATAAGAGCATTTCACCTGACTCATGTACATATTTGACAGAGGAAATAGAAACATCTGTGACGGAGGAATCGAAAGGAAATGAAATAGAAAGCAAGGAGGTTAGTGATGTGGGACATGATTTGTGTTTCTTTGATGCATGCCTAAATTTAAATAATTGCTATCTAGCATCATCTATCCAAATGAAGAGTTAATTATGCTATCTTCATGATGCTTCTTGGTTGACTATCAATCTTATGCGACATTTCATTTTTTCCAATTTCTTTTATTTTTAGTTGAAGAGTTTGAAATAGTTGACGTATTCTTAATGATGGTAGATTATATTCTGTGAAAGTCCTTTTTGATATTTATCAGTTTAAGTCTACTTTGGTTAGGTATTTTCACAATGTTCACATATTATTCAATTTTTTTGGTTGCTTTCTCTTGGCACTGAAAGTGGATATATAAATATATTTTGATTGATTTTTCACCTTTTTGATTTATCATTTTTTCCATTTGATCTGTTATGGTTATTGGGTAAAGGATCATGCATAGGGCTATTGACTATTTGATTAATTACTTAAGCTCATAAAATGGAGTTTAAATCTTGGACCTCGTTAAGAGAGAGCTCTAAACCTCTGTAATTCTTTAGGTAAATTCTGCTTCAATTTTTATTAACTATAAAGTCCTTTAAATAGGACAAGTCTTATTACAAAAATAGGAAAATTATATTTTATACTTCCTAAGCTATACTTTAGATTTCTTGAATAAATAAATCTATTCTAGGAAACAACCCAATATTAAATAGGAAATAACACAATAGTAAATAAGAACCCTAAATAATTAAAATAGAAAATCTAAGAAATTAAAATAATGAAAAATCAACTATCATATCTAGGATGGATATGCCCATAAAGGCATCCGTTGGATGATCTTTTAGCTAGAGGAGCATATTTCTTAGAGCATGAATTATGAGAAGGATAGATTTCCAAGAGATGATGAGACACTAAGATCAAGAAATAGAAGAGAAGTCATAAGCATGACAGAGCTATGGATCAATCTAATAAATTTATTTGCATTTTTTGGGCGGATAGAGCATGTAACATCTATGTTTGCTTTATGGCAGAAATGGCTGGGTTTTGAGAGTATTATTTGTGGATGCAGTGAAATAAGAAACAGTAAACTGGTGATAAATTCATCTTGGAGAAGAGAAATAATAGTGCGAAAAACAACATACTGAATAAGAAATTTGCACAGAAAATAGATGCAAGTGCTTATACCTTACGAAATAAAGAAAAGAGTATTAGGCTACTTGGAGCAAAAGAAAAGGAGCAAGAAAGCAAACACTTTGTACGAGTCATGAATGTCTTCAAAGTTCAAATTTAAATGAATAGAACGTACAGGGATTTATGGATGTTGTAACTTTTTTATGTCCTAATGAATTATGATTTCTTATCATGAAACTTTTTAACATACAATTGCTGAGCTTAAACCTCAAGAAAACATGACCACAATTCAACTTAAATTATCCATATGCCCCCAAGATATGCATGAGATAGTGAAATTGTTGCCTGGCTCTGTACATGATAAATCACAACTCTTGGATTCTCCCTTTAGAGAACACCTAACAAGGAAATATCTCCAATGGTTGTGCTACAGGCTCAAAGGAAGCTACAACAATTTTCTTATTGCGATCACCCTGTGCTTCAGAGAAGTAGTGGTAAACCAATTAGCTGGATCACAAGTGTAGATATTTCTTTGCTGAAATTTACCATATATGATAGCTATTTCCTTTATGAAAGGATGGTGGATTTTTTTCTTTGTTGCCTATTGTTATTCAAAAGTAAGGATAAAGTTTCAGAAATTAGGGCCAGAATTTGGTGGAGACTCTTGCTTTATCTATGATAAGCTGGTTATTAGTTCTCTTGTTCTGTTTCTTATTTGGTATGTTCCAAATGCTAATCAAGAGAGCTCAAGGCTACAAAGGGAAAAAAAAAATTCTAGGAGATGTTTTGCTTCATAGATGATGGTGTGAGCACTTCCAGTCAAAATGGAATTAAAACTAAATTGTCAAAAGTGATAAGAAACTTGTGGACCTGCCTGGTTATTTTCGTAATTGCTGGGACACGGACCAAGCTTTTTGATTGATTAGTTCTTTCTTCTTATTGGTCATTAATGGCTCAAAATCAGAAAGAATTTAAAATATCATGCACTTGACAATTGTTTGTGGAACTGTTTGGTAAAAATGGAGGCTGATTTTGTAAATTATCATTTTAATTTTATATGTATTTCATAATTGGCCTGAACTCATTGTGTGCATTATGTTCAAATTTTAATTGCATGGTAGGATGTTTCAGTAAACAATGAATTTTAGCTTGAATTTTTGAAGAAATTTTTTACTACTCTTTTTTGTCTTTGACGCTGCATCATTCAGAGTCATAATTGTTGTGGTACTTGCCAAATTCATCTTCCTTAAATTTTTTCCTAATGAAACAATGATGATGCATGCTTTCACAGGATATTTTTCTTGAGGATCTTGAAGCAGAAGATGGTGATGACAATTTTGTAAGTGAGCCTTGGGAGTTGCTATCTTTTGCATCCTTAGATCATGATCAAGCTAAGCAAACTATTGAAAGAGATCTCATAATGGTATTTTTCAGATTTCTTCTCATTTTTTCTTTACTTGTAGTCCACAGCACTTGGACCAATTTCTGAACTAGTTACTGCTTTGACATCAGGTTCATATGCTTCGTGTTGTTTGTGCTTCAAAAGGAGAATTGACTGATGCTTTACCTCAAATAACCACGGAGCTGTGCAATTTAGGCGTATGCTATGTTTCTCCTCGCGATAAAGAAGTTTAATCTTTCCTTGTTTTTCCAAAACTTTCAATTACTATGCTTTTCTAGTTATGGATTATTGGGTCCAGGTATTATCAAAGTGGGCACGGGATTTAGCTCCTAAACCATCTTCTATCTTTAACAAGACCTTTGATCATGTTTTCCATCAACACGTGGTTTGTCATACATTCTCTTTATTCATTTCTTTGGTTGCAAGAGTCTTACTTTTCTAATTCATTTCATTTGTTGTCTACTTTGTTAATTTATCTAGGTTTCATCCAGAGTTTCTCAATTTTGGAAACCGATTTCTGATTTAGGGCGGCCTAATACATCTGTCCCAAACTCTCGTTATCTAAATGACTTTGAAGAGCTACAATCTCTTGGTATTATGTTTTTCACCTTCTTTTTATATGTGCATATGTTTATTTGCTACTATTGATTATTTCTATGCATGCACGTGCCTGTAGTTGTTTTTGAGCGTGCAAAAACATGTAGATTTTTACTCTGATATTGTTACCTTTTGATGGAGGCTATTTGTTGTCAGAAAATTTAATTAATATTTTTGTTGAATGCTTCTATATCAAATTGAATGTCAGTCCAGGCAAGGTAATTTTTTTTTAATTCCTTGATATTGCATTGTTTAGGTGACCCTGTAGAGATTTTCTGAAGCTATGTTCTTCATCTTCTTGGAATCATAATCTCTTCTTAGTGTTACTGCCTTAGAGTTTCTTTTCAAACTTGTAATAGGTCATGGTGGTTTTGGTCATGTTGTACTGTGCAAAAATAAGCTAGATGGAAGACAGTATGCGGTGAAGAAAATTCGCCTCAAGGACAAAAGCTTGCCTGACCGAATTTTGAGGTAAACATATTTTATGGTCTGGCAAACCAATTGGAACTCATTATGTCAAAAGACAGCTAACTTATTATTATTTGCTTTATCTTAGAGTTACACCTTTGGTTGGGTTTTACAATACAAAATACCTTAGATTATTTTGATTGGGTTGTCTCTCTAATTATATGCCCATCAGATTTATTGTAGTTATTAGATATGAGATATGGTTTAGTACTCTCCTTTCAAGTGTCAATTACCTAGTTGACATTTGACAAGAATATAAGAATCATTGTCCTGGCCACCTAGAAACATAATTTTATATTTTAACAATCATTATTCAGAGCCTCCAGTTATCGGTACCAACTTTAGTACCATGTCAAATTTTTATAAGTCATAGTAGTTTAGACAAAGTTAGGTACATTGGGCTCATAATAAGATGGGTTTTACAACATAAAATAACTTAGATTATTTTAGTTGGGTTGCCTTTCTAATTATAAACCCATTATATTTCTTGTTGTTATTAGATGTGAGATATGGTTTAACAGTAGTCTTCTTTCGATTAGGTATTATAATCTAGTCATATTATATTTATTGCCTTCATTCCTCAGTATTTTAATTGAGCATGGTTGTAGTAACTGTAGCTATAAACTGAATTCTAAATATAACTCTTCTTAAAAAAGAAAGAAAAGAAAAAGATTCTAAATTTTCACTTCTCTGTTTTGCTCGTTGGAGTTGCCAAATTGATCAATAGGTGGTTTATGTTGTGTGCTATGATAAAAGTTATTTTTTCGTTCCTATATCATCTGTCTTGTTTTATTTTTCCTCTAATCATGACCTGTCTTGATCTTTAATATTCTGATGGGCATATATATCTGACCTTAGGTAGCATTTTAATAACTTGTTTGAAGACAGAAATTTCTTTTTTTTTTTTTTTTCTTTTGGTGATAGGGATACAGTGCCAGCAGCGAGTATAATTTCTTTTCTTCTTGCATGCTAAGTTGCTTTGCTGGCCTATGCATAATTACTTCTCCCTTTATGTATAACATGGACCATTAAGATCTTTTATTTTTTGTATTCCAGTTTGCTTACTTGAAGTATTACATTTTTGGGAAAACACTATTTACTGATCTTGTGATTTGAGTTTGCAGTACTTTTTTTTCTTTTCCTCTTTTCTGTTTGATGTTATTTAACATTTATGTGTCAACCATGCGAGGTACTAAGAGAAGTAGCCACACTTTCACGCTTGCAGCATCAGCATGTTGTACGCTACTATCAGGTAGGAGCTTTGTTTTCTACATACACTATTGATTTTGTTGGCTATGAAGAATCATAATTGTTCATTTACTAGGTATAGCTATATGTCGAGTTATTACTGATATGGAATTATGATAATAGACCACTTTGCTAATTGTTCTCAGTGATTGATAAGTAACATCAATTTGATGTGCTGCTTGTGTTTTATTTGTTAAAACATAAAATGATGCAACACGTTCCAAGTAGAAATTTTTTCCCTGCACTCTTGGTAATAGAAATGAAAGCTCGTTGTTCCTAGATTAGGAATACAATATTTTGGGCCACTTTGATGGTTGTGATATTTGTAAAATCTTCCAGGCGTGGTTTGAAACAGGAATTACTGGTTCATTTGGTGATATCACTTGGGGTTCTAGTACTGCTGCTAGCACCACTTTCAGCTACCGAGGTGCAAGCACAGCTGATGTTGGGCAAGACGATAAGCTTGAATCAACGTATCTGTATATCCAAATGGAGTATTGTCCTAGGTAAAAACTCACTTCCCTTGAATCTTTTTATCCCACCTTGTATATTCTTTGCTAAAATAATCTCTTGTTCCTTTTTAGATAGATAGTTTTCTCCTCTGTTTCAGATATGGAGAATTGGTATAAACTTGACTTGTAGCACGCAAAATGTCTTTTTGCACATGATTATTGACAATTAAATATGTAATACTTTTTTTTCCTTGTTAATTAAAAGAGATAGATCTTTTATTTGTTTTGGGGATAATTCGCAGAAAGGAGATATGATATAGTGCAGTGGTTTCTGTTGTTTTGTATATTTGAATGGTGTGGGAACATCTTTGGATTTGGTTTTTCTTGTGCAGTCGTAGGAAGAAAATTACTTTTAATTTACATCCAGCTTCTTGATTTCATTGTATGCTTCCACTAGTGGGGTTTTCAAAAGGGGCGCCTTTGTCTTCTAACCGATGAAATTTGAGTGTTTTTTTCCATAACTATATTTCTTTCCATTTGCTTTTTAGCATTACTTAAGAGGATTCCTTATGCTCCTAATTTACTTGATTTATCTTATATCCTAATGAAGAATTTAATGTAAGAAGAAAAAAATACTCTTAATTCTTCATAGATTCATTATGCATATACACATATTTATACATGTTCTATTGCCTAACTATAATAAATAAAACTACTAACAGCTAACCGCTTTGCATTCAATTTATCTGCCAACTACCAACTTCTAACTATTATCTGCCAACACTCCCCCTCAAGTTGGTGCAAAAATATTGCACATGCCCAACTTGCAAATTGAAATGTGAAAATTTCTATTGCTCAGTCCTTTTGTAAACACATCTGCCAGTTGTTTGTCTGATGACACATGAAATAGACTTAGAGAACTATCAACTAATTTTTCTTTTATAAAATGCCGATCTATTTCAATGTGTTTAGTGTGGTCATGTTGAATTGGGATATGAGCTATGCTGATGGCAGCCTTGTCACAAAACAGAGATAAATTGTTTTTACCAAATAATTTTAATTCTTTTAGTAACTTTTGTAGCTATAATAGCTTACAAACACCTTGTGCCATAGCTCTGTACTCTGCCTCTGCACTTGATTGAGAAACTATGCTTTGCTTTTTACTTCTCCAAGTGACAAGATTTTCACCCACAAGTGTGCTATAGCCAGTTGTTGATCTTCTATTATCAAGAGATCGATCCCAATCCGCGTTTGTGAAGGTTTCAATTCATAGATGACCATGTTTGGAGAAAAGGAGACATTTTCCAGGAGCATACTTAAGATATTGTAGAATTCTAAAAATTGGTTGTAATGGGGCTCACGGGGATCATGCATGTATTGACTAACTACACTTAACTGTTTATGCTATGTCTGGTCTAATGTGTGATAGGTAAATTAATCTCCCAACCAATCTCTGATATGTACCCAAGTCAACTTGAGTCCCTATTCCCACTTGTAGCTTATGAATACTTTCAATAGGGGAATCTGCTGGCTTACATCTTAGCATACCTGTTTCTTGAAGGAGATCCAGGATATACTTCCTTTGTGAGATAAAGATTCCCCTTTTTGATCTAGCTACTTCAATTTTCAAGAAATATTGCAGTTTTTCGTGATTTCTGATCTCAAATTCCTAGGCCAGGAGCTTCCTTAGTCAAGCTACTTCTTCTCTATCATCTTCAGTTGCCACAATATCATCAACGTAAACAATGAGTAGAGTAATTTTGCCCCTAGAGTGCTTAATGGACAAGGTGTGATCATCATGACTCTGTTGATAACCAAACTAGACCATGGCTTTAATGAATCTATCAAACCATGCTTTAGGAGACTGTTTTAACTCATACAGAGCCTTCTTTAGTTTGCGCACTTTCCCTTGTGTCTCTGTACTATCAAAACCTAGAGGAATTTCTATGTATACTTCTTCCTCTATATCTCAATGAAAGAAAGCATTTTTTATATCAAATTGTTTTAGGTCCCAATCCAAATTAGCTGCACAAGTTAATAGTATTCTGATGGTATTCATTTTTGCAAATGGAGCAAATGTTTCATGATAGTCCACTCCATAGATTTGAGTGAATCCCTTAGCCACAAGTCTAGCCTTGTATCTTTCAATTGAATCATCGGCTTTATGTTTTATAGTAAATATCCATTTGCAGCCAACCAATTTCTTTCTAGAGGGAGAAGTGATAAGTTCCCAAGTTCCATTCTTTGCAAGGACTTTCATTTCTTCAACCATTGCTTCCTTCCATTTGGGATTACAAAAAGCCTCTCTCCAATCCTGTGGATTAGATACAGAAGAAACAGACAAGACAAAGGCTCTATAGGAGGAAGACAATGAGTTATATGGAACAAAATTAGATATAAGATGTTTAGTACATGACCTAACTCCTTTCCTGTGAGAAATTGGCATATCTAAATTATTAACTAAATTAACAGGTTGAGAAGACTTACCAGAAGGATCTAAAGAATTTTCAGGCTGTGGAAGTGATTCTTGATGTGGTATAGACTGCATGATGACATCTTTTTTTTTTATTTCTCCTTGAATATCTCCTCAAATTCGGTCTATCCAAACGCCCAACATTCTCCTTTTGAATCAAATTCTCCCCCTCAATAGGACTTCCCTCCTGAATGGGATTATCTTCCGGAATAGAATTATCTAGGGTTGTCAAAATATGATTCTCCTCTTCTTTCTCATTCTTCCCCTGAAGAGGAGATTGGGGTAAATTGAAGTATGGCCAGATTCTTTGAAAGTAACATCCATACTAACAAAGTATTTCCTAGAGGGAGGGCGGTAATACTTATATCCATTATGAGTAGGAGAATAGCTAACAAATGCACATTTAAGAGCTCTAGGTTCTAATTTCCCAATATTCCTAGTATGAACAAAACAAATACACCCAAATACTTTTGGAGGAACAATGTAAGAATTTTGCCCTAGTAGAACTTCTAAGGGACTCTTGAAGTTAAAAGAGTTTTAAGAGGCATCCTATTGATAAGATAAGCTGCTGTTAGAGCTGCATCTCCCCAATATGATTTGGGTAGATTCATGGTGAACATGAGAGTTCGGGCTACTTCCAAAATGTGTCTATTTTTCCTTTCGGCAACTCCATTTTGAGCACTAGTATAAGCATAACTAGTTTGATGTATTATCCCATTAGACTCTAGGTAAGCATGAAACCCTCCATCCATATATTCTCTTCCATTATCTGTTCAAAGGATTGTAACCTTAGCATCAAACTGAGTATTGATCATCTTATGAAAAGATTGAAAGCAAGAAAACACATCACTTTAGCTTTTAATAAATAGAGCCAAGTTATTATGGTACAATCATCAATAAAAGTAACAAACCACCTATAACGAGTCAATGAAGTGTTTTGAGTGGCCCCCAAACATCAGAATGAATAACCATAAAAGGAATTGTACTCTTATTATTACTCAAACGATAGGAATTTTTTTTTATGCTTAGCAAATTCATAAGCATCACAAAACAATGTGTCAAATAAAATCTCTTTAAACATATTTGGGAATTTCTTTCCTAAGACATAAAATGATGGATGTCCTAATTGCCTATGCAATTGTAAAATCTCTTGTTTATTATCCTTATTTCTGCCAAAAAGAGCATGATTTGTACCAAGAATAGGATTCTGACCATCCAAAATATACAAGCCATCTTGCAGTTTACCGTTGCCAATAGGGGTGTACACGGGCCGGGCCGAAGCCCGGCCCGAGTTTTTTCAGGCTGCAGTTTGCAGCCTGTGGCTCGGCCCGAAGCCCGGCCAGGCCGGGCCACTTCGGGCCTGGTCGGGCCTGGCCGGCCCGATTTTTTTTAAAATTAAAAAAAATAATTTTTTTTAAATTTTAATAAAAATTACCTATAAAAATTACTTTAAAAATTTATTATACTAAATTATATCTAATAATATATAAATTATTATATCATTTTTTATATATAATATTTAAAAAAAATAAATTATCAAAATATAAATTTAAAAAAAATTAAAAAATATAAAAAGTTAATATCTCGGGCCGGGTCGGGCCGGCCCGAGATTTTTTTATCCCAACCCGAGGCCCTACCCGAGCATAGCTCGGGTTGAATTTTGAAGCCCGTGGCCCGACCCTAGTATGGGTTCGGGCCGGCCCAACCCGGCCCGAAACCCTTCGGGCCGGGCTGGATTTTTCGGGCCACGGGCTGCATGAACAGCCCTAGTTGCCAATCATCCTCCCTGTTCGCAAATCCTGAAAACACAATGGTTTGGAAAAAACTCAAATCTTAAAACTAAGAGTTTTAGTAATGGAATTGACAGATAAAAGGTTAACGGGAAAACGAGGTACATGAAGAACGTATAATAATATAATATTTGGAGTACAGTCAATCGAATTTTTTCCAGATGCAGAAGTAAAAGAACCATCTACTACTTGGACATTAGATCCTTTTGGACATGAGGAATACGTTTGAAATTTTCCTAATGAGCCTGTCATATATCTATTTGCTCATGAATCTATAATCCATAAAGAAGTATTATGGCCAACAAGAAAGGCATTACTTGTGGTTACAAAGTTGGAGGAACCAAAAGTTGGGTTGGTATTAAGCTGAGATAAGAGTCGCCTTAGATTTTGAATCCCTTCATCAAATAGATTGTTGCTTAGGGTTGTTGCAGCACTTGGTCCTATTGCCTCAGTCAAATTCATTTGAACCTTCCCTTTTTTTCTTCCACGGCCTATATTTGGTTTACCGTGCAATTTTCAGCAAGTTTCTCTTATATGACATGGTTTTCCACAATAATCACATTGTCGGGAGTCCTCAGCATGATTTTTAGAGTGTTCATGAACTGAGTTGACAGCTAACCCAGTTTTTTCAACCGTTGTTGTACATAACATAACATTTTTTTTACTTTCTTCTTGCTGCACATAAGAATATGTTTGGAGTAAGGATGATAAAGGTTCTTTACCAAGCATTTGAACTCTAATTTGATCATATTCCAAGTTTAATCTAGCAAGAAAATCATAGATGCGTTCCTCCTCCTGTAGCTTTTGAAATTTCACTGCATCATTAGTGCAATTGGCTTGAAAATTTTGATAATAATCAAGTTCTTGCCACAAACCACTTAGTTCTGAAAAGTATTCTGAAATAATCTTCTCTCCTTGTTCCATAGCATGCATTTTATTTCGAAGTTCATATTTTTGTGCCACATTGTCCATTTGAGAAGCAGCTTTCTAAATTTTTTCAGCTGTATCAAGTAACAAATATGTTCTTGAAATAGCCGGTTCCATAGAGTTGATAAGTCAAGAGAATTTTATGAGCCCCATTGATTATAAGAGGAATCAGTTAACTCTGATTTCTTTATCTCCCCTGTAATATATCATTGTAATCCTCTTGCTTTAATAAACAAGAGACAGGATCTTGACCATGCTAGGTAATTGATTTCATTAAGTTTCACCGGGCTAATATGAAGAGATGGACTATCAGATATGGAAATAACCGATTTTTTAGAGTCTGCCATATCCATTCAAAAAAGACTAGTGAGAAAATCTCTCTTGAGTGGATAAATAAGAGGTACCTTGTTAAATAGAGGCTTTACTAGCAGTAGAATATGTTCCAATGGAACTCCTTACCAGTTACAAAAGTTAATAGAATGAAATTTAGGGGTGACATCAGTAGAATAAAACTGGCAATAGAAAAAAAAATTGGCTCCACAAAGGACAGTGTGCGCTTAGGTCGGAAAACACACAATCGTCGTCGGAGATGGATGTAAAGATGGCTGGCAGAAAAAAAACGGCAGCAGAAGGTGGCTGGAAGAAGGTGGCCCGTGAACAGTGCTGCCGGAGGGTTTGGATGGAGCGTGACGTCCGACGAGGCGTTTTCCAGTGACGAAACACTGGGGATAGGCTGAACTCAACCTGTTCTTCCTTCCTATGAGGGCGGTGAGCTTAGATTGATAACGGATTTGTGCCAAAGGCACTGTATTAAAAGGGACTGATTACACTGCCCTTTTTCTTCTGTTCCGGTGACAGGAAAAAAGTTCTAGAAAGCCTAGCAAGGCTTTGATACCATGAAGAATTTAATGTAAGAAGAAAAACATACTCTTAATTCTTCGTAGGTTCATTATGCATATACACATATTTATACACGTTCTATTGCCTAACTATAATGAATAAAACTACTAACAACTAACTACTTTGCATTCAATTTATCTGCCAACTACTAATTTCTAACTATTATATGTCAACACCTGATAAATTCAATTTTTTTTTTAATCTAAAGACACTTTTCATGGTCAATGAATAAAAAAGGAACATTTTTATTTAGAAATAATTATCATTCAATTAGTTGCTTGTAAGTGACTATTGTAAAAGCTAGTTGATTTTTTATTACTTTTTTTTTGGGAAATGTTAATAAAAGTTGCTTGGAAGTGAATATTGTAAAAGCTAGTTCATTTGTTGTTTAACTTCTTTTTTTTTTTTCAAAATGTTAGCAGAAATTTTTTTCTTGATTTTCCATTGTATTTTATTTTCAGAATTGCTAGGAATTCTACTGCCTTATGACTCCTCCAATTTGAGTCTACTAATCAACATTGTTTATTTATTTATTTTGTTAAACTTATTCTCTTCTTCATTTTCATTGTTTCCAGGACTCTTCGACAAGTTTTTGAATCATATAACCATTTTGACAAAGAGTTAGCATGGCATTTGTTTCGACAAATTGTTGAAGGCTTGGTACACATACATGGACAGGGAATCATCCATCGGGACTTGACCCCAAGCAATATCTTTTTTGATTCTCGCAATGACATTAAAATTGGTGATTTTGGCCTTGGTAAGATCCTGACCTTTTTTTTTAAAATTAGAATAAACTTTTCCCTCTTTATACTTGTGTACCAAGGTTGTGTTCTTTGTTTAGCTTTGTCAGCTGCAAAAGGCTACTCTTTTTCTTGACAAATATGACGTGTCGAAGATTGAAATGAGAGAAAAGTATACGCTAATTGGATTGAACTGACATTAGTGAAATTAGCGTACAACCATAAAATATAGTATTATGTTCCTGAATAGTTCTAAATAGGAACTAATGTATTGGAACATTGTATAGTCATCTTTCCTAGAATAGATTATATTCCAATATAGATAAATAAAAATATACAGTTCAGCCATATTATCAATTTGGTATCAGAGCAGAGAGAAAAAGATTAATTCCGCTGATTTTTCTCTTTTCTTCGCTGAAACCCTGGCCACCATTGTTGTTTCTCTTCTTGGCTGAAACCTAGCTGCTGTTGTGTGTTTACATTCTCTCTTTTCCTTGGCTGAAGCCCTAGTCGCCTCATTCCTCTTCTTTCTTCTCTTATTCTACATCATAACTAAGGGAAAAAAAAATTATTCTTGGTAGCAAGAAGCCATCCACAATGTCTATTCATGAGACTTCATTCCAACAATTTTTGTTAAGTTGTGAAGAATTTGAGATAAATCTTAACTTATTATTCTCAATCTCTTGAATTTACAATAGATTTGAATTGGTATTTATAGACTAATCCTATTGCTATTAGAAATATACAAATAATAGAAAAAGACTAAAGGCAAACATAGTGGCATAAACACAGCCATAAAATCAGGATATCCCAACATAAAACCATAAATTAAGGATATATTCCAACACTCCCCCTCAAGCTGGAGCATAGATATCATATGCTCTTAGCTTGTGACAAATGTATTCAATCCGAGGTCCTCTTAAAGCTTTAGTGAAAATATCAGCCAATTGATCATTTGAACTGACAAAATTGGTAACAATGCAGCCAGATTCAATCTTTTGCCTGACAAAAATACAGTCTACTTCTATATGTTTTGTCCTTTCATGAAAAACTGGATTTGAAGCAATATGAAGTGCTGCTTGATTATCGCATATTAATTGCATTGGACTCATATTTTCACGTCTTAATTCTCGAAGCAATTGTTGTAACCAAATAAGTTCACAGGTAACTAAAGCCATTGCTCGATATTCTGCTTCTGCACTTGATCTTGCTACAACATCTTGCTTTTTACTTTTCCATGATATAAGATTTCCACCAAAAAATACACAATACCCTGAGGTTGATCGTCTATCTGAGGGAGAACCGGCCCAATCAGCATCTGAATATCCCACAATTTGTGTATATCCTCTATTTTCATACAACAAACCTTGTCCTGGTGTTCCCTTGATATATCTAAGAATGCGTATTGCTGCATTCCAATGACTATTACATGGAGTTTGAAGGAACTGACTTACCACACTTACTGCAAAGGAGATGTCTGGGCGCGTGATACTGAGATAATTGAGTTTTCCAACCAACCTCCGATACTGACCAGGGTCTTTTATTGGCTCCCCCTGTCCAGGAACAAGTTTAATATTTGGATCCATAGGGGTTTCCACAGGTTTACAATCCAGCATCCCAATGTCTTCTAAAATATCTAAGGCATATTTTCTCTGCGAGATAACAATGCCTGTAGATGATTGAGCTACCTCAATACCCAGAAAATACTTCAACTTTCCCAAGTCTTTAGTTTGAAAATGACCGAGAAGATGTTGTTTGAGTTGAGCAATTCCTTCATTATCATCACCTGTTATTGCAATATCATCGACATATACTGCCAAATAAATACACTTGCCATGAGCTGTATGATGATAAAATACCGAATGATCTGCGTCACTTCTATGCATCCCAAATTCTTGAACCACAGAACTAAACCGTCCAAACCATGCGCGTGGAGATTGTTTCAGACCATAAAGAGACTTCTTCAATCGACAAACTAACCCATACTCCCCCTGAGCAATAAACCCGGGCGGTTGCTCCATATAAACTTCTTCTGCTAGGTTGCCATGTAGAAAGGCATTTTTAATGTCCAGCTGGTAAATAGGCCAGTGATTTATGGCAGCAAGAGAAATAAGAAGCCGGACAGAGGCAATCTTTGCAACAGGAGAGAAAGTGTCACCATAATCAAGGCCAGGAATTTGAGTATATCCTTTAGCAACCAAGCGGGCTTTTAAGCGAGCAACTTTTCCGTCAAGACCAACTTTGACAGTATAAACCCAACGACAACCAACCACAGATTGCCCAGATGGTAATGGAACAAGTTCCCAAGTATCATTATCATGAAGAGCAGTCATCTCTTCAACCATTGCTTGTTGCCAACCAGGATTAGCTTGTGCTTCATCAATAGATTTTGGAATAGATATAGTAGACAAAGTAGAGACAAAAGTATAGTATGATGGAGAAAGACGATGATAACTCAGAAAATTATAAATTGGATGAGGATTACGAGAAGAACGAATACCTTTCCGAAGAGCAATAGGTAGAGCGGGTTCTTCTGTTAGAGGCAAGACCGGCGTAGGAGAAGTTGTTGGCGGAGGAGATGAGTGTATGGCATCTGTACCTGCAAGAGAGACATCAAGTGTGGGAGGAGAAGGTCGCCTAGAGTAAACTTGTAATGGTTTATGAGAGGATCGATCATCTGAAATAGGAAGAGTGGGAGCGGGTAGAGCCTCAACAACACCTGTCTGATTAGTGGAAAAATATGAGGATGCTTCAAAGAAGGTCACATCTGCTGAAACATAATATTTATTAGTGGTAGGATCATAACATTTGTAGCCTTTATGGAGACGAGAATACCCTAAGAAGACACACTTAATAGACTTGGGTTGGAGTTTATCTTTACCAGGGGTATGATTATGAACAAAACAGGTACACCCAAACACACGAGGAGAGAGAGGATAAGATTGTTTATTGGGAAACAAAATAGAATGAGGATTCTGATTTTGCAGTACTGAAGAGGGCATCCGATTAATTAAGTAACATGCAGTTAGAACTGCATCTCCCCAAAAACGAAGTGGCATTTTATGATGGATAAGCATTGTGCGGGTGGTTTCAATGAGATGTCGATTCTTTCTTTCAGCAATGCCATTTTGTTGAGGGGTATATGCACAAGAAGATTGATGAATGATTCCTTGTGAAGCCATAAATTCTTGAAAGGGAAGAGATAAATATTCTCGTGCATTATCACTTCGCAGAATTTTGAGGGAGACATCAAATTGATTTTTAATTTCAGCACAAAAATTTTTGAAAATAGTAAATAGTTCAGATCTATTTTTCATTAAAAACAACCAAGTATAACGAGAATAGTCATCAATGAAAGTGACAAAATAATGAAAGCCATAAATAGTACCAACACGACTTGGACCCCATATGTCTGAATGAACAACACTAAACATAGATGATGCTCTATTATTTAAAGACTTTGGAAAAGAACTACGAGTATGCTTTCCAAGTTGACATGATTCACACTCAAGAGAAGAAAGTGTGGAGGCACCAGGAACCAATTTCTGAAGTTTGGAGAGGCTAGGATGGCCAAGACGACTATGAAGTAGGTCAATAGAAACGGCGGAAGTAAGGGCAGTGGATGTTGTAGGACATGAGAGAAGATACAAGCCATTGAACTCATGACCTTCTCCAATCATCTTCCCCGTACAGCGGTCCTGCACAAAAACAGAATTAGATTCAAAGATTACTCTACAATTAAGCTGTTTTGATAATTTACTAATGGAAATCAAATTATATGGACATGCAGGGGCATATAAGACTGATACTAAAGGCATAGAAGAGAGAGGTTTACTTTCTCCTACTCCTTTAACCATTGTTTGTGACCCATTAGCCAAGGTAACTGTTGAAAATTGGGAATTAATTGTAGTAAGAGAGGAGAAAAGATTTGGATTACCAGAGATGTGATCAGAAGCACCGGAGTCTAATATCCAAGATCCAGTGGGTGAAGATTGTGTGAGACAAGCAAAGGAAGTACCCGGTTGAACAACAGAACCTGTTGGAGAAGATGACTGTTGTTTCAATACTTGATATTGTAAGTATTCATCATAATCAATCCCAGTTAATGTAACTGAGTTAGGTTTCGATGCTTGAGTCGTGGGTAGAGGAAGAATACCATTTCCTTGAGACTGGACTATATTAGCAGTTGGACGATTACCCTGATTAGGTTTGGGAGGTCGTCCATGAAGAGCCCAACAACGGTCACGTGTATGACCCCCCTTATCACAATAGGAGCAATGAAATCTGGAGTCTTTTCCCTTCTCTTTTCGACTATCTACCTGCTGATTATTCTTCTGTACAACTAATACAGAAGTTTCAGTTTCAATATTGCTGGAGGAGATGCGAAGTAAACGAGCAAAGACTTCATCTAATTTAGGAATATGATTGGACTAGCAAGAATCTGATCTCTTACAGTAGCCAAATCTGCTCGAAGCCCTATGAGAGCTAATACCATAAAAAACTTATCTCGTTGATTCTCTTGCTCAGTGGCATTTGAAGAAAAAGGCATGAGAGAGTTAAATTCATCCTTCAAAGTTTCAACTTGACCTAAATAGCTGGGCATATCTTGAAAATTTTGTTGTAAATGAACAATGTTATCGACAACCTTATAAATACGTTGAATATCATTAGCATACAACGTTTTAGCCTTGGTCCAGACTTTAAAACAAGTTTTACAAGACTGAAATAGGGTTAGCAACTTTGGTTCAAGAGAATGCCATAGTAGACTACATAGTTGTGCATCAATTTTAGTCCATACTGTCCTATCTTTTTCATCAACATCAATTGCATTTTTAATTAAGTGATCACTATAACCTTGACCCATAAACCAAAGTTCAACCGATGCAGCCCATGAAACATAATTATCACTACCTTGCAATTTTACAGTAGTAATGGCAGGAGAACTGGAAATAGAAGAGAACAGAGGTTTGATCAAACCTGATATATCTGAACCAGAAGCCATTTTAAAGAAGAATCAGAAGAAAAACCTGAACTGAAATACAATTTGAGTCCACTGCCAATTTCGAAAGATGTCAGAAATTTGAATGGAGCCTACACACAAACTCGGAATTAAGAGGCGAGGCTGCTGGTGAAGTTTCGTCGGAAACGGACGCCAGAAATTTGCTCACGCGCCGGCGCGTGATACTCCGGCCAGAACTTCAATCGGCGCGTGTGGACCCACGCGCCACCCTCCGGCGACGAGATTTGACAGCCCGGCTCTCCGGCGTCCTGCGCACCTGCTGTGGGTGGTGGTGAGAGAAAATAAACGCCGAAAAAAGGAGGTGAATTTTCACAGTGAAGGTGAATGTTCACAGTGACGCCGGAAGAAGAAGAAGAACAGGAAAAAAAAGTCAGTAGCAACTTGGCTCTGATACCATGAAGAATTTGAGATAAATCTTAACTTATTATTCTCAATCTCTTGAATTTACAATAGATTTGAATTGGTATTTATAGACTAATCCTATTGCTATTAGAAATATACAAATAATAGAAAAAGACTAAAGGCAAACATAGTGGCATAAACACAGCCATAAAATCAGGATATCCCAACATAAAGCCATAAATTAAGGATATATTCCAACAAGTTGGATGGCAGTAATTATCGTGTTTGGTATCAAATTATAGATCTTATTGTGCCGCTGTCGCTTGAGCTGCTCTGGTCTCCTTCAGTGCTAGCCATTGCTGCTCAAGTTCTAATACCGTGATGAGCACGTCCAGTGTAGAAGACGTGGAGCATGTCCATTTGTTTTTCTTACAATAAACTTAAGCCATATCAGATAGAAGCAATGGCATTAACATTTAAAATGATACTTTGTTTGTAAAGGGTAAGATCGAGTTTGCAAGATTCTGTATTTAATTGCACCAAAAATTATTTTAAGGGAAAAATTATTCCTCATAAACATTAGGGTCTATTAGGATGGAGATACTTTGAGGTTTAATAAAGTAAAATAAGGTACAGTAAGGTAAAGTAAAGTAGAGTATTTGGTTTTTATTATGTTTGGAAAGAAAGTATAGTATTTGAAGGATAAATACCTTTTATTTGTTTTGTTGGAAGGTATCATAAGGTAAGGTTACATATATAATTATAAATACATCCTTTACAGTTTAACTCTTTTCTTGAATAATATCAATCTCATTATTTTTTGTTCTTGAATAATACTAATCTCATTAATTGGAAGAAGATGAGAAAAAAAAAGGCCAAAAATACTTGTTCATATATATTGCTAAGATATCAACCCAAATAAAAAAAAAAGACAACATAATAATCATAAAAACTGCAAAAAGATTGAAGAAAATACTTAACATTTTTTGAGAGATTTGAGCTCAATTGGAAAAACCAAGCCTCAACAAATTACAAATGAGAGAAAGCAAGAGAGGGAAGTAAAGAATTGGTAGATATGTTATAAATGGTAGTAGGTAGAAGAAATAAGTGAAGGGTAAACATGGTGTTCCATTAAAAGGGAAAGGATAATATTGGAATATAATTTTACTTAATCTCTAAAAATGTCCAAAATGGAGGTGCAATGTGAAGGGGAAAATTAAAGTATTTTTAACCCTTCAAAAAGCTACATTTATCTCCTTTTACAACCTCTACCTTTCTCCCAAACACAAGTTTAACCTTCCAATTCTATATTAAATCTTCAAAAAACTCCATCCAAACAGACCCTTAGGGGCAAAAATATGCATTCTCTCTTTTTAATAAGACTTGTCCTATTTAAATGATTTACGAATAATAAAACCTAAATAGAAATTATCTGAAAAATTACAGAGATCTAAAGTTCTTGGTTAACGAGATCTAAGGTTTAGGCTCCTTTGATTGGTTTAATTAATTAATATAAAATAAAGCATGAAGGTTTCAAAATAAAGGGAAGGGAAAGTTAATCAACTTGGATTTCTTAGTCAATCGCCTTGCAACACGGTCCTTTTCCCATAGTCCTAGTAGAGACAAAAAATCCAGAAAACAAAAAGAAGGGGAAAAAGAAGATGAAAGAGGGAGAGAGAGAAAGGGAGAGGTATATGGAGTAGGCTAGTGACCAGAGTATGGGACTCTTTCTTCTTTTCTTTTCTTCCCTTTTGTAATCTTGATATATTATTGTTTCTTTGAAAGCTCTAGTGTCTAGTGGGTTTTCTTTTAAGGTTATTTCGTTTCCACTACTGCCCCATTTACAAATAGGGGCGGCAATTATATAAAAAGCATGAATTTGTATCAAATAATTAAAAAATAAATTTCTTAATTTTTTAAATTATTTTTAAGTTATTACTTAAACTTGATAATCAATTTTAAATATTGTTGTTGCAATTCTGAAAAAAACAGCCATCTTAGTATTAATGTGTTTAGAATGTCAAGTATGACTAGAAAATCATAATTCTTCTGACAGTTTTTTTCTTTAAAAAAGAAAAATTAAGAGTAGTGATGATGTATTCTATGTTTAATTAATATTTGTCTAACTATGAATTGAGTCACTTTCCTTACTTTTCTTAAAGATATTCAAGGTAATGCCAACCAATATTGTCATATTCTTTGGCTGATATGATAACATGACTGACATTTAAAACCCTGCTTTTGCCTCTTTGGTGTTGCAAATGGTAAACAAAAGGTAAAATGCCGCATCTTTTGACCTTTACTTGATATATCCATTACATTAACTATTTCATGATTAGAAAAAAAAAGAACAAATTTGAAACCTAGGTTGTTACAATCAATATTTATTGCACATGTTAAATGCTTCAGAGTATTATATTTTTCATATTTAACTTTTGAAACTTGATTGAATCTTTTCAGTTTCTCAAATAAGCCTCTGTGCCAGTTATCTTATGGCTTCTCTTTCATGGCTTAGTTCTTCAAAATTTTGAGTTCTTAACCTGAGTTTCTGTGCTTGTGTTCATGCCATGTCCAAAAGAAAAATTTGGGTCCTTCATTTTCTTGTCAATTGTTGGTAGCTTTGCATTATAAGATTAGATGAGGACATTTTATGGCTATGAATATGAAAGAAATTGTTATATCATTTGTTTTTCTTGTTACAGCCAAGTTCTTGAAGTTGGAGCAGCTGGATCATGATACAACCTTACCTACAGACACAACTGGAGTTTCAGTTGATCGAACTGGTCAAGTTGGAACCTACTTTTATACTGCACCCGAAATTGAGCAAGGATGGCCAAAAATTGATGAAAAGGTGACTGTTTGACTAAGGCATAATTTTCTTCAGCAGTCATACCTTATGCTTGTTAGGATCCAGCCCTGCAGTCATGCAATGCAGTCTGATTCATTTAGTTCTGAAAACACATATGAACTTTGTTTGCAGGCTGACATGTACAGCTTAGGAGTTGTGTTTTTTGAACTTTGGCACCCTTTTGGGACGGCCATGGAGAGACAAATTATTCTATCTGATTTGAAGCAGAAAGGAGAGCTTCCTTCCTCATGGATTACTCAATTTCCAGAGCAAGCATCCTTATTGCAACGCTTAATGTCGCCAAGCCCATCTGATCGTCCATCTGCTGCAGACCTTCTAAAGCATGCATTTCCTCCAAGAATGGAATCTGAGTTGTTAAACAGTGAGTAATTAAGATGTGTTTATTGTTTTTTATTTTTATTTTATATTTTTTTAATTTGATCTCAATGTTCCATTTTTCTAACTGTTAATCCATTTATAAAAAAAGTGTCACGTCCATTTAAAGAAGCAAAATTTAGTGGCCAACCCCCTCCTTTTTTCTTCCTTGTTATTCAATTGTTTTTGTTTGCCCCTTTTTCCTTTTCATTTGTTACCTATATTATCTTTTTTATTCTTCTTCCTTTCATGTTACTCTTAGCAGTTCTCTCTTTACTTTCAGTCTCTTCCCCACTGCCAATTTTTCTGGTACTGTAATTTCTTCCCTTTTGCTTTTTTTTTTCTTTTCTGTATTGCTTTCCTTTTCCCATACTCTCAATCTCTCTTTTTCTCCAGCAATATGTCTTCCTCATGGGTCTTAAAGCAACTAGTCCAAATGATGTGTAGAAAGCAATTGATTTTTCTGTCACCAATCTTCATGGCGCTCCACTCTCCATCTCTCTTTTCTATTATGTATTCATCTTTGAACAGCAAAAATTGCATGTTGAAATAAGCAGAAAGCAAGGCCTGGATATGAGTCTTGAACTAATAACATATGACACCAACACTGGCCAAAGTACTTAAATGAATATCCTTGTACAAGTAGGTGGGAGAATGATTACTGTATGATTTTTTTTTTCATTCCTATATCATTCTTTATGGGATCCAGAAACCAAGGACCATAGTTTCTCTAGGATTGAAACTGGCAATAGCAGTATTGTGTTTGGCCCAGGATAGATCTAGATCTAGATAGATCTAATTTTAGAAAATTGGCTAAAAATTTTATTTTCTTAAGATAGCAGCTTTTCTATAGTCTTGACCAGTTGGATTTTGTGGATTATAAGAGATTAGGAATACTGGGATAGACATGGGCATCATGCCACTTTAGCAGACATGCAGCTGAATTAGTTTCTTGTTGTTACACGTGCAGCTATTATTTTTTTTCACACTATCAATTTTTCTATATGGTGTACTTTTTTGCTAAGGGCTTTCTTATCTTTCATTTTTCAGATATTCTAAGAACAATGCAAACTTCTGAGGATAGAGGTGTGTATGATAAAGTTGTGAATTCTATCTTTGACGAAGAGATGTTATATATGAAAAGCCAGCATCAGCATGCTGGTCAACTGGGGATGGGTGGAGGCGACACTTCTTCTATCCAGTATGCAGATTTAGACACAGAGCTTCGTGATTACGTCTTTGAGACTGCAAGGGAAGTGTTCAGACAACATGGTGCAAAGCATTTGGAAATATTACCTATGCGCTTACTGGATGATTGCCCGCAGTTTTCTAGGTTGGTCTATTAGCAAAGCTGTTGTTGTTATCATTATTATTAGTGCCAGAGCTGGCTGATAAGTTTTGGTTTTGCACGATAAGGAACACTGTCAAACTTTTGACTCATGGAGGAGATTTACTTGAACTTTGTCATGAGTTACGTCTGCCCTTTGTTAATTGGCTTATTGCAAACCAGGTATTGGATATAGAACACCTTTCCTTTTGATTTTATTAGCTAATCTCTTCAATATCCTCTAACTTAGATCAACATAATTTTTTTCATGCTCAGGATGGTTGGACAAGTTATTTTAAAATCTCTTTAATGGCAAATCTCCTTGTAGTTTTCAATGAGGTTCAGATGTATCTTATTGGGATAACCTTGGATAAGGATATGTTCAACACAATTTTTAATTGTGATCCAAAACATGTATAAAATTGACGCTAATATCTCTTCAAGATTCCTGGACATGATTGTAGTATGAGGCTATATTCAATGATAATATGTGCTGTACATATATTTCTGTAAATTACTTCTCAAGATCAAATCCTTGCTTTTTATGGTTGAGCATCTTAATCTACATGTTTCTTTATCATCAATATTTTGTTTACTTTATTAATTGCAATCTTCATAAAATTGATTTGGGCCTACAATGCTATTCTTGTATTTTATCCCTTGTAGAAATCTTCATTCAAACGGTATGAAATATCATCTGTTTATAGGAGAGCAATTGGTCATTCACCACCAAATTGCTATCTTCAGGTACAAACTATGAACAATGATCTAGTGACCCATTCCTCTGATTTCAAGTGAAAAATATAGCATTAATAACAAAGTTATTGTGCTTCCTTGTAAACTTGTTTGTGAAGATTGAAACTTCTTGGTGCCATCTTTATCAAGTTCTTGTTGGCTACAGGGTGATTTTGACATTATTGGGGGTGTGTCAGCTCTGATGGAAGCAGAGGTTATCAAGGTCTCGTTATCATCTCTCTGCTTAATCTCTTTCATGTTTGCTCATGTAATCTTTGAACTTACATGTTTTTGAAACTATTCAACTTGTTTATGGGGATATGAGAAAAACAAATTGCTGAAATAACTGCCGAGAGAGTATATATAGGACTTGAAGGAAATCTTTTTGCAGCATAACATTTCTAACTTAAAAAACTAAATTTCCATTATGGTATATTAGCTTAAGAGAAAATAGTTTGAAGCGTAAAAAATAGTTTGCAAAGTTATCTATGATGGTATTTTAAAAGATCCATGAAACAAATGAGACCTAGGAGACATTTCCAGAAACATGCTTTTGTAGTAAAATAAATATTGGCGCAGTTATTCTTATTCTTATTCTTATTTTTCTTATTACTTTTTATTTTTCGTAAGTATGCGGATGGATTTCATCTAGGATATAGAACTGTTTAAACATAAAAGTAACTTAAAGACCAAAATTCAAAATTAGATTGCAAAAATTATGAGATTATTAGTATAAAAGGAAGAGAGAGAGGGAGAGAAAGAGAGGCTATTGTATTTTGTAGGGATGGCAATTTTGTTTGATCCGATGGATATCCAATCTGATTGGGTAGGATTATACCCGATCTCTTTATAGTTTTAGGGGGGGGGGGGGGGGGGGGGGGGTATAGATCAAAATAATTATACCCAAAATGGGTTTGAGTCAGATGTGGATTATGCATAACCCTACTTGAACCCTATCCGGTTATATATATGTTTTCTATATGTTTATATAATATTTAGTTTCAAATATTATACCAATGCATTTTATGCAATATTTACTTAATATTAATTTATTTTGAATAAAAAACATGAAACGTGATGCACATTTAATTAATTAAACTAATTCATTTTTTATTAAGTCAATTTATTATGCTAATATTTTGATGATGAGACTGCTTATATTTTAAGAGATATCTATACTAATAATATCATATTTGATATCAATATTTTTTTTATAATGAAGAGAGCTTACTACTGTAATTATATTTTTTATGTATTTTTTTTCTATTTGATTTTTATATACATATGTATTTTATGATTCTACTCGATTTATGACCCTATCCGATCCGATCCGAGGTGGATCGGATGATGGATAGGGTATGCCATTTCACTTATAGGATAGGGTAAGAATTTTTCTTATTGTTGGAGACATGTTCTATAGTTTTGCTAATGTGTTTTATGGTTTTGCTAGTACATGCTTCACATTCCTTCTAGTTGCAAATTATGCAATGACTAATGAAATTTGAACATTATGTATAACTGGACCCTAGATTTTGTATCTTTTCTATCTCGCAGATGGTCTCTTTATGCACAAGGCTTAGTGTCTCCTAGGTGCTGCATTAGTTTGTGTTTCTTTCCTTAAGAAAAGGAAAAAACAAGGACCAATTTTTGTTAACACGTAAATATGAGGTTCATTTATGGTATACATTTTTTCATTCTGATAAATTGAGATCATATGGATATTATGGGAGAGAACTCTTTGTGCATGTTTTCCCACCATTATAACATTGAGAACATATGGATATCCTGAGGAATATACAATGAGGCATTAGCAGCCTTTAGAAAAAGGTCAGGAAGGAGAATTGAAGCCGGATGATCTTAAGTATTGAGATTGGCCTAGCATGACACCAGAATGTGATTTGTGAACTGCTATTGTCTGGTAACTTATAAGTAATGGATATTTCATGTGTGATCTATCCTTCTACAAGTAGTTTCTTGCCTGTGGTGAAACTGTTGGATTGTTATGGATTTTAATGCATGTGTGGTTCATTTTTCAGGTTACAATGGACATCGTAACTTGCTTCTTTGTCTCAGATTATTGTGATATTCATCTAAATCATGGTGACCTACTTGATGCTATTTGGTCTTGGGTAGGAATCAAGCAAGAGCAAAGGCAGAAAGTAGCAGAGGTATACTGTTTAATTATTTATGAGATTCATTGTAATCACGTAAGTATGACCTGATAGATGTTCTTTTCTCAATGAAGCTTCTTTCTTTGATGGGCTCTTCGCGTCCTCAATCCTCTGAGCGGAAGTTGAAATGGGGAGTAATAAGGCGTCAGCTCTTGCAGGTTTGAGCAATAGGATGAGTCAGCTTACTAAATTTAGTTGCCTGTGATAGTAGTTTAATTTTTCATAACAATTGATTTTTTCTTGTCTGTATAAATGTATCATAGAAATTGAATTACCAGGTGACATTTTAAATTTCTATCCGTTTGCTGCTTGCTAGAAGCCAACACAGAAAATAGCATCTGTACTCATCCAAATGATTCATTTTAAAACACTGGCTTTACCAGTGTTGACTTAGAATTTCTTTTATAAAGAATTGCTTTGATAACCTTTTGTTTTATACAGCTTAATACAATATGAAAGGTTTCCCTCCTTTAATTTTTAGGATGACCTAATTATGCATCATTTTTATGTGCTGTATTTCACTAATGTTTGCTTAAAGAGGCGGTGTTGGCTCTCTTCCACTCCCCACACTACACCAGGTTTAGAAAGAGTCTGGTGCTGATGAGGTGCAAGATTCTCTGCTGCTTTCTCTCCCCTCCAACAACCCCCTTCCTTTTTCTCTGAGAGCACCCCTCTTTTCCTTATAATATTATTTGACTTTCATGCAGTTGGAAATATTATACATATTTTTCTTAAACATGGGTAAAGCATTTCCAATACTGTTATGCTTAATTTTTTATAGTTTTCCATATACTTAAAAGGATCATATCAATGTGCCTATCTCTATTTTAGGACATGCGAAGTGCAGTTTAACATGATTGATTAGGTGTAAGGTGAAAGGGATGGAGAGAGAGTGTTATATATTGGTAATTTTCAGAACTATTACTTCAATTTTTTTTTAATCTGATAAAGTTTTCACTGCTGCTGATTAAGTAAAGGGCTATAGAGGTATTGACACAATTAAAATTTAATCATCTTTGTATGTTGTATTTGAACAGATTAAAATTGAATCATCTTTCAATCAGGCAGTTTATATGGCATGGCCTATGCTAGCCTGCATTAATGTTCTATCAATTGGCTTGCCTTTTTTCATAACTTTGATTTGAATTTCTTCAAGGTCCATTTGGATAGATAATCATTTTGCATGCCTATGATGTCAGTTTTCAATTGATCAATCCTAAATGGAGTGTCAAAGAATTCTCCTGATCTCAACCCCACTCTTTCCCTGCCTCCTTGTCTGAATGTGCTAGGTTTGTTTGTTGGCTCTGGGACTTTGTAATGTGAATGTTCTCAATTGTTGAAATTTGATAACCTGTTCATTTTCTTATGAGCATGTGTATGATAGGTTGAGCTTTACTGGATATGATGCAACATTATAAAAAAGATAACCTTAACCGTTACAGAAGATTTCTTCTCCTAAAAGAAAAAAAAATCAGCCTTGATTGTCTCTTCCTTGTTCAGCAGTTGGCATGATATTTGAACATCACATGACAATAAACAATTGAACTATGATTTATATTTGGATATTAATTCCTATATAACCTTTTAGATTTTCCTTTATTATATTATTATATTGGAGTAATGAACTCCAATCATTATCAAAACTCAGCCGTTGTCTTTTGAAGTTTAGGTTTTCCCTCTGATTCTCTTAAAATCCTAACTGCATTACAGTATCATGTTTCTGACAGTTTTACATGCTTAATCATGTTGTGCTCCATTTAAGGCCTACATTTGAGTTCATATATAATCATGCTCATTTGTGATTCCTGTGTTCAGGCATTCTTGCATCTTGTGTATTATATGCCCAATAATCCATGTATTGGTGTTTTATACTATTACCATCTTTTGCATCCTTGCATTTGCTTGGTCAGTGCATCAGTTTTTTCCTCATGCTAATTCCCAATGTGTTTGAAGACTTTGTTAATCAACTTGCATGGATGTTCATGATGTGCTGCTTTGCCAGTAATATGCTTAAAATTGTCTCTTGTAGCATCTTGAGATTTTGCGAATCTTGATCACTCTTATTATGTGATTTAAATGTTTGATTATTATCTAATTGAAAATTTACTTGTGTTTCCAATAATTTCTTGTGACACAGGCTCTTGTTACAGTCATATAGATTGCCTTCATATCCTGTTTCTTGACTTAACAAAGTAGATGTCACATACAGTTGTTTCATGTATGAAGTACAAATTTTATAGTCCAGACTATGGCATGCAAGTGGATTTATATGTTTCTTCTTTTCTTTCAGGAACTAAATTTAGCTGAAGCCGTTGTGAATAGGTTGCAGACTGTTGGTTTGAGGTTCTGTGGAGCTTTAGACCAGGCACTTCCTCGATTAAGGGGAGCCCTCCCAGCTGGTAAGCTTATGCTTTCACAGTGTGCATTTGTTTTTTTGGTACTTGATATCTGCTTTGGCATACTGCAGATAAAGCTACGAGGAAAGCATTAGATGAATTGTCAAACCTCTTTATCTATTTGAAAGTTTGGAAGATAGAAAACCATGTTTATATAAATCCATTAATGCCACCATCGGAGAGCTATCATAGAGATTTATATTTTCAGGTATAATAGCATTACCGATGCATACATAAATACTCACGTAGTTGCATTCATCCATAAAAAAAAATGCCTCTATTCGTATCATTGTTCCTACAAGTGATTGAATGCTGATCTTGAAATTTAGCTCTTAAACTTTGTTGGAGAATTCTGTTAAACTGCAGATTCTCTGTTTGATATTCAAGCCAAAATAAGCAACAGTGAAGCTTTTGTTTCATATAGCTTAGAGCTTCTGTTGAAATTGTAAATAATAAGGATCAAGTGACATACCATGTTAAATTCTGTTGCCATCAACTTCCTACATGTATGAAAACTGGGATTGTTTTATTTTCAACTGGTTGCCAATGTAGCTCATAAAAAATGTGTTGAGAAGGCAGTGAAAAGAGTGGTACTGAAAATATACCCTTTTTGAGCATTACGTTAAAGATTAATTTCTTTTCAGTTTGTATTATTGGGTTTTGGGAGATGGGAGAAATTGTAATTGAAATTATTTAGTTAATTTTGGTTTTATTTCCTTGTATTTTAAGTATTCAGTAGAGGTTCTAGGATTTCAAATTTAGTCAACTTGTTCAGGTATGAATAGGATCTCTGTTCTTATAAACACATATTTTTGTGTCAGGTAGGAGATAGTCTACTAGAAATAAACTCGGCTCTTTTTTTTTTTTTTTTTTTTAAATTCTCTGGTGGACTGCAAAATAAATTTTCCTTGATATTGAAGGATGTTTGAGGCCTAGATGTGATCTATCGTTTTTACTGAGATTCCATTCTTCATCAAGTTGGCACACTACTTTTTGATCCTGCCTTGTATACACTTAAAAAACTTTCTATTTGACTCCAGAATCTTACCAGGACAGTAATATCAAGCTGGGGCATCACCATAAATTACCTTTGATGCCATTCTGCAAGTTGATTACAGTCTCTAATAGAAAAATGCAAATAGACATTGTAGTGGGTAGAGTTATTCAAAGCCACAGGGAGGATGGTGTTATCTTCACAACCCTCCTTTCCTTTGTCATGGTATTTTTATTCTTTTTTCTTTGAATTGTCATAGAAGGTCAACAGTTGGGGTCCAAATTATTTGAACTAATTTAAGGCATTTCTTGTCAATGTGAAATAATATGAGATGTGGAGGCTATAAATGTGAATATTGTATCTAAATAGGTTCCCTTGTCTTGTTTCTTTGTGTTTAAATAATAAATAGATTCAAAAGGGCATTCTCCTTTGCTGATTTTTCCTGTAACCACATAATATTTTCTTGCCCAGATATATTTAATGAAGAATAATCATCCTGGATCACTTGGTGAAGGCACATTGCTTGCTTTAGGTGGCCGCTATGACTATTTGCTTCATCAAATGTGGGACCGCGAATATGTACGTCATCTCCTGGTTTCCTTATCCCACTTTCTCTCATCTTTGTAGTTTAATAGTATAATTGCTAAGAATTTTCCCCTTAATCTCTCGTGGAATCATACATGTGAAATTGCATGATTTATTTCAATGTCCATTAAGCATTCTCAAGAATCATCAGCATACAAAAATGCTAAGTGCGAGTGAAGAACATTTGGATCTATGATATCGAGTAAAACTTTGTACAAAATCACAATCAAGTTCTTTTATGTTTTCCTTCTGCATAACCATCATCGCAAATTCCTTGTTTTTTGCCGTTGATCTTAAATGACGTGCATTGCAAGTATACATGGCAATTGGGCCGGTAGATCCATTGTGCTTGTGACATTTTCGTACCCTGCTAGGCCGGCCCAAAAAATTAATTGTGCTATACTGAGTCATGGCAAAATTAAAAAAGTAATACCCAATACAATCTATTGACCCATATGTAATCGTGTTGGGCTGTGCCGTATCGTGCTAAATATTGGACTAATCCAATTTTTTCTGCTCAAAGTTTACAACTATTTTTTAAAAATAAATTATATATAAAACTTGATAAAAAAATTATTAATTGTTAAAAAAATACTATTATATATAAAAATTGATAAAAAATATAAAAATAAGACAATTTACGTGGTTTGGCGTAAAAAAGCCTACATCCACGGGTAAGGAAAATATTATTTATTTATTTATTAAAATATTACAAATTTAAAAATAAGTTATATGCAAAATTTTAAACAACCTAGACTATATTTCCATCATCATCAGAAGATGGTGTCTGAATGGAGGAGATTTTGTCATCTATGCTCTGCATAAAATCAATTTTTTAAAACTATGCACACTTCAAATGATTTAGTTTGTGTTATATCTTGTGTTGGTTGATTTATTTGATTATCGTATAACGAATATAATTTATAATTAATTTTAGCCATAAAACTATACATGCCAGTTGGGCAGGCTGGCAAATCCATCGTGCTTGTGATAGTGCTGTGCCAACCCAAAACATTACTCGTGCCGTGCTGCGTCGTGCCAAAGTTTAAAAGTAACGGCTCAACACGACCCTTTTGCCCATATATAATCGTGTTGTGCCGTGTTGGACTCATGCATGGGCTGCCCAACCCAACTGTCAACTATAATCGCAAGATCTTAAATGAAGTGAATGAAAAGGCAATTACTTGCCAACAATAAATATTGGATGTTTTTATCATTATTCATCCAGCCAATGGACCTTGTGTCATGTTGTTGGACTACCAGCTTCATATTGGAATTAGAATTGCATTGTAACACAAGACTTCAGACTACGTATAGTTGATCAAGATTTTTTTTCCTGGTATTAAATGCAAGCATGCAATTGTGATTAAACTATGGCTCAAACTATGCGATTGGTCCAATCCAACTTCCTATTGGAATTAAAATTATCCTGAATCCAAAGCATCAAACTATGGCTCTAGTTGGATAGAGCAAACTCTCCAAGCCATGCTCACATTTTTCTTTGCACGTTATTTTTCCTATGTATACATTTGAAAATTCCCAACCAACTGCTGATAAATTCCATTTGTAAATGGAAAGACATTGGTCTGGGTGCATGCGAGTTCTTGCAAAGACTATTAAAAATAAAAAGAAGAATAGCCAATTTCTTGTTCATATTAGACCTTATATCTTTCTCTCCGTAATCAGTTTGGAAGTTTTATCCGATCAACTACTCAAAGCAAAGCTGACCTTGATCCTCTTCTGCAATGTTTAAAAAAATGGGCCATCTATTGGAATTAAATTGTCTTGAATCTAAAGCTTCAAACTATGGCTCTGGTTGGATAAAGCTATATATGGAAACTGTATCAAGCGGCATGTTGGCTGCCTAACCCAGCCCAACTCGTTTCGGGCTTGGCTTGGCACGGTCCAAGTGTCAGGCACAACCCATCTTACTTGGTACGCTCAAGTATCCTAGGCTGAATTGGGTTAGTGCATTTGGCCTATTGGGCCGACCCGGCACGATACAACAAATGGCCCGTTATGACACGATCTGTCAGGCCAATTAAATATATTATACTTTAATACCTATTTAAATAAATTGCACACATAATTTTTTGTAATTATCAATAAATGATTGATAAATTAATGATAAAGTAATTTGTTATATGGTTATTGTTTTTTCATCAAATAAATAATATTATATTCAATTTTTAAAAAAATATTCAAGAATAACCTTTATTAAGCTATTAATTTTCACCATATTTTAGATTATGATATTCTAAATAAAATTACACTTTTAATTTTTAAAATTAAATTTATCTTAATGTTTAAGTATTAAATATTTTCAAATAATTTAATATCTTAAAATTCTTTAAATTTTTTTATATTTTTTTATTGAGGTTATATATGTAAATTAAATTATTAATTTATAAATTAAAATTTTTATATGACTTTAAGTAGGTCAGACCTAAAATTAATATTAAAATTCATTTAAAAAATTGGACTAATCTATATATTGGCATGATACGGTATGATTCATTACAACACAACACGATTATCTAAAGGCCGATGGGTTGTGCTAGGCCATTACTTTTTAAGTTTTGGTATGGCCCAACACGACACTATTAATTTTTTGGGCCAACACTGCACTGCATGAAAAAGTCACAAGCACAATAAATTGGGGCCAGGTCGGCACGACACAAACCAATTGCTATGTATAGATAGAGCATAAATTTTCCTTATTAAAGATAGGTAAATAATCCCTTTCTAAGACATGCTCACATTTTTCATGTCATGTGATTTTTCCTATGTATGCATTTGGAAAAACCCATTTCCCAACCTAGTTGATAAAATTCCATCCATAAATGGAAAAACTTTGGTCTGGGTGCATGTGAGCTCTTGCAAAAATTATTAAAAATAAAATGAAGAATAGCCAATTTCTTATTCATATAGAAGCCAAGACAACAATTTTCAATGTAAGACTAAACTGTGACTTAGACCTTATATATCTTTCTCTCCACAATCAGTATGGAAGTTTCATCTAATCAACCGCTCAAAGCAAAGCTGACCTCGATCCTCTTTTGCAATATTTAGAAAAAATAAGCCACCGCTTCAAGATTTGCTCAAGATTGTTTTTTTATGGTATCAAATGCAAGCTGAGATTGTGATGCTTATATTGGTTCAATCTAGCTTCCTATTGGAATTAAAATTGCATTGAACCCAAAACTTCATGCTATAGATCTAGTTAGATAGAACTACTAAAATTTTTGACCCATGGACAAATTGTAGACAAGTTGTGGTTTTGGTCTTCTTCATTGTTGAGTGTTGGACTGTGGACTTGCATATTTGGCTTCTTCTAATGGGGCTCCTCCTTCGACAAAATGGCTCCATTTTGTCTTTGGAACCACTGGCTAGTGCAATTATATGCCCATTTTTCTTCTTTTTAATTTGTTGATGTGGGACAACTTCTCACTTCTAACACTCCCCCTCAAGTTCAACTGGCATAGTCCAATTGTGACTTATCTTTTCATTTTCCTAGGCTTGTGTTTCTTATCTCAGAGGTCTCAAGTTTCTCTTTCTTTGCCTGCGCTTGTGCTTTTTTTTGATCCTCAGCGGCCACTGGTTGCCTAGGTTTTTCTCATTGAGCTCCTTTTCTTTTTTGGGCACCAGGTCTTGGGCCACAGGCATTTCCCATTTTTTGTAGTTGGGTCTTTCTCACTGGGCTCCTCCTCTTTTGGGTTCCAAGTCTTGGGCTGTAGCTCTTGATTTTTTTTTTGTTAGCCAGAGTTTAACTCCGCCTGCGAGTATCGTAGCCGGTCCCAAGCCCGGATAAAGGAGGAGGGTTGCGATAGGTTGGCGGCCAGTGTAAAAATTTTGCCAAACTTTTTATGGATCCTCAAAACTATCATTATACCGTTGGGACGTGCTCACCTAGGCACGCGCTACATCGGCACCCGGGTGTAGTGTTAAATGAGCAAGGGGTTCCATCACATCGACGCCTGGGTGTGGTGGAGTATGAGCAAAGGTTCCCATGCCATGGACGGGTATGGGTAAAGAAGTTAGTCCCGCCATATCAGCGCCCGGATGTGGTGTCAGACAGGAAAGGGCTACCGCATTATGGACGAATGCGGCTAAAGAAGCAAGTCCAAGGGAGCCGATTAAGATTAGGTAGTTGGAATATTGACACTCTGACTAGGAAGTCTATAGAGCTTGTGGATACTTTGAAAAGAAGGAAGGTTAGTATTGCTTGTTTGCAGGAAACCAGGTGGAAGGGAAATAAAGCAAAAGAGATTGGTAACTCAGGATATAAGCTGTGGTATTGTGGCTTGGATAACAATAGGAATGGTGTGGGCATTATTATTGAGCCTACACTTAAAGACAAGGTGGTGGAAGTGAAGAGAAAGGGAGACAGGATTATCTCTTTGAGGCTTGTTTTGGGAGATGACACTATTAATGTTATTAGTGCTTATGCTCCCCAAGTAGGTTTGGACGGAGCATTCAATGTTCAGTTCTGGGAAGATATGGATGAAATTATGCAAAGTATTCCGGATAATCAGCAAATTTTCATTGGTGGGGACCTTAACGGGCATGTTGGTAAGGACAGTAATGGTTATGACAGGGTCCATGGGGGTTATGGTTTTGGCAACAGGAATGAGGAGGGAAAGAGCATTTTGGATTTTGCGGTGGCTTATGATCTAGTGCTGGCAAATACCTGCTTTGAAAAGAGGGGGTCACACTTGATTACCTTTAAGAGTGGACGAACCCAAAGTCAAATAGACTTCATACTTACTCGAAGACGGGACAAAAGTAAGTGTAAGGATTGCAAGGTCATTCCCGGTGAAGCATTGACGGCGCAACATCGTATTGTGGTTTTAGATGTTAAGAATAAAAGTAGCTGGAGGAATGATAAGAAAATATTGGAACCAAGGATAAGATGGTGGAAATTGAAAGACCTAGCTCAAGGTACCTTTAAGGAGGAGTTACTAAAGGAAGAACTTTGGAACCTTGAGGCTAGTGCAGAGGACTTGTGGACAAAAATGGAATGTGGCATTAAGAAAGCAGGTAGTAAATTGCTTGGGATCTCTAAAGGGGCAGGGCCTCGACCGCACGATGCATGGTGGTGGGATGAGGAGGTTCAAAAGGCTATTAAGGCTAAGAGGGAATGGTATAAAAAGTTACCGAATGCGGTTAATAGCGAGGCCTTTGAGGAATATAAGAGGGCTAAGAAAGAGGCAAAGAAGGCTGTTAGTGTAGCTCGTGGCAGAGCCTTAGAAGAGATTTATCAAAAGTTAGGTACTAAAGAGGGAGAGATGGACATTTATAAGATTGCAAGGATGAGAGAAAGGAAAAGCAGAGATTTAAGCCAAGTCAAATGTATAAAGGACGAAGATCAACGGGTGTTGACAGGAGATGTTGAGATTAAGGAGAGGTGGAAGGCATATTTTGAGCAGTTATTCAACCCTGAACATGAACAAGATTTTCAAGGTCTTCTTGCAACAAATGGTTATATCAGCTGGTCTAGGAGGATCTTGCATAGTGAAGTAAGAGAAGCCTTGAAGTATATGAAAGTTGGTAAAGCTTGTGGCCCGGATGGTATTCCTATAGAGGTTTGGAAGAACCTTGGAGAGGTTGGAGTTGACTGGTTAACTAAACTTTTTAATGCTATTGTGAAAGGACGTAAGATGCCGAATGCCTGGAGGAAGAGTATCCTGGTACCCATATATAAAAATAAGGGAGACATTCAATGCTGTACAAATTATCGGGGTATCAAACTTATGAGCCATACTATGAAATTATGGGAAAGGATTATTGAACACAGATTGAGGAAGCTTACAAGAGTTTCGGATAATCAGTTTGGGTTTATGCCAGGGAGATCTACCATGGAGGCTATTTCTCTTCTAAGAAGACTAATGGAATTGTATCAAGAGAAGGAGAAAGATCTCCACATGGTATTTATTGACTTGGAGAAAGCCTATGATAGAGTACCAAGAGAAGTGTTATGGTGGGTTTTGAAGAGGAAAGGAGTCAGCGGCAAATATATCAACATCATCAAGGACATGTATGAGAATGCATCCACTAGTGTGAAAACACCTGGTGGAGACACTGAGGCTTTCCCCATTACTACCGGATTGCATCAAGGTTCGGCCATGAGTCCATACTTATTTACCCTGGTTATGGACGAGCTAACCAGAAGCATACAAGACGATGTTCCTTGGTGTATGTTGTTTGCTGATGACATTATTTTAATTGATGAGACTAGTGCTGGTGTAAACCGTAAGTTAGAAGTGTGGAGAAAAACCCTCGAGGACAAGGGTTTTAAGTTAAGTAGGAGTAAAACGGAATATATGCACTGTGAGTTCAGTCTAAGGAAGAAGCAGGAACATGAGGTTAAGTTGGATGGAATTTTGGTTCCTAAAACCAAGCAGTTCAAATATTTGGGTTCGGTGTTCCAGAATGATGGCCGTATAGATGAAGATGTGGCTCACAGAATACAGGTAGGGTGGTTGAAGTGGAAGGGTGCGACTGGGGTTCTATGTGATAAAAAAATACCTCTGAAAGTGAAAGGTAAATTCTATAGGACGGTTGTTAGGCATGCGATGCTCTATGGTAGTGAGTGTTGGGCACCAATGGGACAACATTTGCATAAGATGAGTGTGGCAGAAATGAGGATGCTAAGATGGATGTGTGGACATACCAGACTGGACAAAATTAAGAATGTTCATATTCGACAAAAAGTCCAAGTAGCGGATGTCGGAGATAAGGTGAGGGAAGGAAGACTTAGATGGTATGGACATGTTTTAAGAAGACCTCCTAATGCTGCGGTTCGTAAGTGTGAGAATTTGTTGATTGAGGGGGCTAGAGGTCGTGGAAGACCTAGAACTGTGTGGAAGGAGGTGATAGCTAGAGACTTACGTGCCTTAGATCTTGATGTGGATTTGATTAATGACAGACTTGAATGGAGACGTAAAATCTGTGTCTTGGAAGGGGCCTAAGGCTGGAGTATCTTTTTTGGTGTCTTTTGAGCTTATTTTGTTGAGGATCCATACAGCCGACCCCAACTTGTTTGGGACTAAGGCTTAGTTGTTGTTGTTGTTGTTAGCTAGAGTTTGATCTAACAGAGAATCTGAATATGTTGTTAATCTAAGGCCTACTTAAAGAATATATTGTCATCCATGTTTTACAAGCAAAAAGTAACAAATGGGTCAGGTTCAGTTGCACTTAAGAGGGAGTGTTGGAAAATATAAATAAATTTCATATTGGAAAAGTACAACAAAATATAGTGATATATAAATGGTGTAGATTGGGTCTTAACACAAGCCAATTGGTTTTGTGTAAGATGAGATTCTAACCCCATCTATATGGCCGCCGATGTGCATTTGGTCCAACACTTTTTAAGGCTCATGTAGTTTCTACAAATAAAAAAATTTTCCTTGTTAAAAGTAGGTGGAAAATCCCTCTCCAACTTGCTTGCAATTTTCATTTCACAGATATTAAAAAAAAACCCAGTTCCCAACCTTGCACTATTGAAACTCTATCTATTAGTGGATAAGACTTTGGTCTTAAGTGTATGTGAATTCTTGTGAAAACTTGAAAGAAAAAAAAAAACAAAAAGGAAGGATAGCCAATTTCTTATTCCCTTGGAAGGCAAGGCAACAGCCTTTAGTGTAAGAATCATTTCAAACTCTAACATGGACTCGGACCTTATGTCATTCTCTCCATAATTGTTATGGATGTTTTATCCAATCAGTCACTCAAAGAAAAGATGGCCTTGGTCCTCTTTCCCATTACATAGAAAAAGTGAGCCACCGGTTTAGGATATGATCAAGATTGTAGCCTGAGATTTCATGTCTTCTTTATCTGCCTGTTAAAAATGAATTAACAGCCAGAAGTTTCAGTGTTTTGCAAGTTGGCATTAATTTTAAATAAGATTTTAATATTGAGCTTGTGCTTCAATAAGAAAAGTAAAATCTTAAAGATGAATATCATTGGCTGGTGTGTGGCACCAGTGGTAAATACATTCATACGGAGTTTATGTAAGACTAGATTTTGGCCATTTGCAGCTTATGTCAATACATGTCACTTATATTTGCCTTTTGAAATTAAATAAAATGAAATTCCAGCTTCCTGCATGTATATTATTCCTGAATCAAGTGACATAGTAACTGAGATGTTTCTGTGCTTTTACTTGGATACTTTGTACCCTTGGAAGCCTGATGGAGAAAGTATTTGTTTTTGTTAATAGTTCTGTATCCTTTCATCCAGAGAATGAATCCTCCTGGTGCTGTTGGTACTAGCCTTGCATTGGAGACAATAATTCAACATTCTCTTGTAGATTGCAAACCTGTTAGGTGCAGTTTCCTTCACAATTGCTCTTTTTTTCTTTCATTTTCTGTTCCAGTTTTCAACTATGTTCTTATAGGTAGATGCCAATCATTCTGTTGGTTCTATTGGTTGCCACAGACATGAAGCGAGCGCCAGTATTCTTGTTTGTTCAAGAGGAGGGGGGGGTTTATTGGTTGAGAGAATGGAACTAATTGCTGAACTATGGGAAGCAAATATCAAGGTTGGAAGTTGAATTTTGCAGTGTGTTCTAGAAAGGCCTTTGTTGCTATTTGCTGACTAATTATTTATGACTGCCAGGCTGAGTTTGTTCCTATACCTGATCCAAGCCTTACAGAGCAGTACGAGTATGCAAGTGAGCATGATATAAGATGCCTTGTCATCATAACAGATGCAGGTCGGTCACAAACGGAAACAGTCAAGGTATTACTTCCTTGTCAATTTTGAAATTTATTAATATGTTTACCGAGGCTATTCTGTCAAAAATAATATTATGCAATAACCAGTTCTCGTCCTCAGCCAATGACCTATGTCCCTTGGGAGCCCCTCTAATGTTGAGGAAACTAGATAGTCTACGTGGCATCATGAAAAAAACTAAACAATATAGTATATATATCATGTCATGCATATTTTGATAACAAATCAAAATAGGTCATTGCATCGTCAAGTTTGAGTTTGAATCATAGAAACCCGGCTCTATCTTCTTGTGACCTTGATATTTGAGTTAGCAATCTCTCTTTGATGAAAGGCAGAAGCTAAATGCTTTACACATGTATTATTGAAAATTCTTATATGTAAGGGTCTCATAAATTTATACCTTTATTTATATCTGGTTATTTGGTAAGCAAGTTTCTGCTGCTCTTGGTATCAGAATAATTATCACACAAACATCCTCTCAAGGGACCATAATTGATTAAATCCGTATCATTATTGCTTTTTTAACTTGCTCTTTACACGAATCTGATCCTGTGAAAATGTGCTATTAGTTCATTGCATTTATTTATTTACTTTTCTAGGTTCGTCATCTTGAACTTAAGAAAGAGAAGGAAGTTGAGAGAGACAAGCTTGTTGGTTTTCTGTTGAATGCAATGGCAACCCAATTCAGAAATCCCTCGGTTTGGAATTAATTTAGTGTTCAGCTGCTTTGGGATCCATCATGGTGTTTTAAAGTTTAAGATTAAAGTAAAGCTGCTGAAGATGCTCTTCTAGTGTCTCGAGATGTGAAAATCTTGATAACCAAATAGAATTATTGCAAATTATTCTTTTTCTGAAAAAGTGAATGGTAATTCAGCTAAGCCTGAAAGACCAAAATCATTTTGGACAAGAAGTTTTGCAGCTTTAGATTTTTGTTTTATGGTGGCTTAAGGTGTTTTTTTTTTAATATATTTTTCCTCCATATGCCGATGATGTAAATATGCAAGTATATGAACGTGTTCATAGTGTTTGTCCAAAGAAGAAAAAAAGGTTAAGAAACTGGTATTTTGTGCAATGAATGGGAAGAGAGTTTATGAAAATATTTGTTTGAAAATGCAACTTTGGTTATTTGGATAATATTGGTTAATATAAAGGGCCAGCATAAATGCAGGTTCACTATATTAGTATATTGATGTGATCAAATTCGCCTTTTTATGGGAGTACCAACACTGCACAATTAGAAGACTCAGGTTGGCTTTTTATACATATTGGATATTGATTTTTCTTTCTTTTTTTTCTTTTTTAATATTTGATGTCATTGTATTTGATATTGTGTTCAATGGTATATCATGTCTATATTTTGTTATCAGATGTATATAATATTTTTGAAAAAAAAAAACCATTTATTAATAGAATAATGATCATAGATATTATGTTTTAACATATGTGAATTTTCAAAGATTAAATTTAGTTTAAATTCACTATAATTTTAGTAATTTCTTTATAATTTTGAACATTTTTAGTGAAGCCAACTTAGAAAAGATTCCTAAAAAAAAACATTTCAAACTTGAATTGTGATTTTCTACTGAGTTGGATGAGTTTATTGATGTGCTCAACTTTTAATAGCTTCTACCAACGAAAAATATAACAAAATTTATTTTAATTTTACAACATTTTTTATATAAATTTATTTAAATAAAATATAATAACCAAAGTCACAACTGTCAACCATTACAGTTCAACAAAATGCGTTAAGGGAAGTAAGTTGGCAATTTTTTTTTCTTTTCATTTCTCCTTCTCAAATGAACACATTTTCTTAATTTGGAGAGAGAATGTATTGCGAGCCCAACTCAGTGCAAGTTATTTTCTTTCTTATGCCATCTCTATAATTAGAAAATTCTCTAATTTAAGTGAAAAATTTTAAAAATTGTTATGGAAGTTTGAATCATTTCCAAATTTAAGGATTTATAATTTTGAATTTTGAATTCTATTATTTTTTATCCTCTTGATATTTAATTATTTGACATTCGTAAATTATGAGTCATGATCTTAGTTTGAATTACTTTAGGAATCATTTTATTTTTATTTGAAATTCTTTATATTAATTAATGAGACATCAATTAAATAAATTTTTTTTGAAATTTTGATTTTTTTTAATTGTGATTTCAAGTTATTGCTTAAGTATACTTTGGAGTTTCAAATAAGGAATTTCGAATTCCAATAATGATGGTATAAAGGGAACAATTTAAATTCCTTTAGTGCAAAGTTTTTAAAATGATTTTCTAACCTTTTGAATATTTAGATTATGAAAATGTCAGTGTTTTTTTTTCTTCCCATATTTTAAAAGTATAGATTAGAATTCTGAAATTTTTCTTTGGGATTTAATAAGAAAAATACACCATTGTGAGTTAACCAACTTTAGACTCGTTCATCTTAAATAGATCATTTTGGACAATTATACTCTGTCCTAAAAACAAAAGCTCACTCTTATAACAAACTTTTTTTTTATCGCATCCTCTTCATTCTTTCTTTTTGTTACATTATCGAGACTCATTCCATTGCACTTACAAATAGTAAAATCTTTATGGAGTGTTAGGAAGTTTAAGGCAGCGTTATGAGGGTGTTATAGAGTGTTAGGAGGTATCGTGCAGTTAAGGAAGTTTTTTTAGAACACTATTATGAATTATTATGGAGTGCTATTGATTACTATAGAGTGTTTTTGAAACAATGTTATGGAGTTATGAGGTGTTATAGATTATTATAGTACGGAGTGTTATAGATTGCTATGAGGCACTATATATTGTTATGAGGTGTTATATTTTGTTAGTGAGTGTATTAGAAAGTGTTATAGGTCTCATGGAGTGTTTTGAAACAATATTATGCAATGTTATTAAGAGTTATGGGGTATTATAGGACTGTTATAGAGTGTTATAGAGTTTTAAGGAAATATTTGACACACTGTATGGATTATTATGGGGTGTTAAAAATTATTATACAGTGTTATGAAGTTTAATAGAGTGCTTTTGAAACATTGTTATCGATTGTTATGAGGTATTATGGATTGTTATAGAGTGTTGTGGGATGTTATAAATTATTATACTATATTATGTACTATTATGCAGTGTCATAATTTGTTAGCGAGTGAGTTAGAGAGTCTTATGTGGTCTTATGGAGTGTTTTAAAGACATTGTTATGGACTATTATAGATTGTTATTAAGTGTTATGGGGTGTTATGGATTGTTAACAAGTGTATTAAAATGTGTTATGAAGTGTTTTTGAAACACTTTTATAGACTATTATGGGGTCTTATGGAGTATTATAGATGTTATAGAGTATTATGGAATATTATTAATTGTTAGTGAGTGTATTAGGTGTATTTATGGAGTGTTTTGGAAATATTTTTATGGACTATTAAGGATTATTATAGGCGTTATTGGATGTTATGTACTATTTTGGTATGTTATTGATTGTTATGAAGTGTTATAAGATGTTATGGACTGTTTTATGATATTATGGATTATTAGTGAGTGTTATGGAATATTGTATGGTATTATACAGTGTATTTGAAACACTGTTATGGATTTTGCAGCTTGTTATTAAGTGTTATGGTGTGCTATAGATTGTTAGTGATTGTGTTAGGTAGTATTATGGAGTATTTTCAAAACATTATTATGAATTATTATATGTGTTATTGATTACTATAGAGTATTATGGGATATTATGGACTGTTATGTGGTGCAATGGATTATTAGAGGGTGTTATGGTATATTGTGAAATATAATGGAGTATTTCTAAAACACTATCATGGATTGTTATATGATGTGGAATGTTATCGAATATTATGGGGTGCTATGGTGTTAGGATTATTATGTGCGTTATGGATTGTTAAGGAAATAATTGTACACCATAAACCCTATTATAATACTACATAACATTGTTTATTTATATGTTTATTGATGTAGAGGTGGACTTCCGAACTAGAGGCTCGGTTGGGGCTCCCAGGATCAATGTTCACGCCGAAGGACCTGTAAGACAAAGAGGAGGCTCGGGCTCTAGTGGGGAGATTCTAATACTTAAGTCAGTGCTCGACCTTATGGTGAATATGGTTAATCAGAAGTTAGAAAAGAATAAGGATCCCTTACCTGTAGGTTTGAGCTCCCTTTATACATAGAAGATGGTGGCGAACAAACTCTGCCAGTGATGGGAGACAGACTCTGCCGGACATGGGAGACTCTAGGTGGTGGGAGACAAACTTTGTAGATAGTGGAGTATCAAGGAATATTATAAGAAACGATGTGCTGATCATCAAACCGAGCCTATATGACTTGCTTGGTTTACAAGAACTATCGATCGCATGTCAAGCACACTACAAGAAGCGCGGCTTGTTCCGAGCTATGTGTGCCAAGCCAGGTACAATGAGGTGGTTTGGCTCGATTTCTTATTATCGATTTATAGGTATGCACCACTAGTCCCTCTCTACTATACTGGCATTTATGCTAGCCACTTGGTGTGAAGATTGTGGGTGCGCTGGTCGTAGGGGAATTGACATGGCAGCTCGAAAGGGAAGGCGTGAGCGAGGAGTTTCAATTTTTGAGTTTCCCGCATAAGGCATTGATTATGTCAGTTCAACTTTCGACGATCCTCCTATATAAATGGCAGAGAGCACTGAAGGTAGCCACTAATCCTTTCAAGTAATAGCTTGGGTGCTCTGATAACTTGTATGAGTTCGCAGCAGCTGCACGGTGTGAAACAGTTAGCAAAGCTTCTTCAACTAAATCAGTGAGTGCTCCTTATTCCTTTGCATTATGAGTTCGAGTAGTGTCATTTTCTTAGATTCTAGGGAGTTGTACTCTAAGGAGAGTGCTGAATCGCTTGAAGTTGTGCGAGTGAGTTCGATTGAGCAAGCTCACTGTAGTACTGAGGGAGGTGTTAGTGGAAGTATTACCGTGGCCAAGCCGGTGGATTCACTAGAAAGAGTTACTGTAGCTCGACCGAGCCCTACTGAGAGAAGCGAAGATGAGAAAGATCAGACAATGTTAGAAAAGGCTCAGGTTAGGAATATCCAATCTTGTCTCAGCACCGCTGACCTAGATAGCATCCGAGACAAGTGTCAAATATCTCTCGAGTATAAGATGTATGTTCCTAGGGATCACACTCGCGTGATAGACGACTCTCCAACCAATCATTTAATACTGTATGAAGAAGATCTATGGTTCGTTGTAAGGCTCCCACTTCACCCGTTTATTCTAGAGTTCTTAGACTTCCATGATCTGGCTTTGGGGCAATTGAGTCCGAACGCCTGGCTGACGGTAGTGGAATTTGAGATTTTATACAGGCTGCTGGGGATTCCACCCTTGATCTGGGTATTAGGTGCTTTCTCAGTTCTGAAGTTGCGATCCCAAGCAGACAAAGTTTTTTCTATCTGCAAGGAAGGCCTGGACAAGGACTATTTTTTGGGAAATCGGAGTATGTGAAGAATTGGAAGGACTGGTTTTTCATTGTTGAAAGAGAAGGGGGCTTTGGGTGCCGAGCCGACTGGGTGTAATCCTGCAACAGTCATATTAAAAAAGCAAAAAATCTCAGTCCCGAAGAGCGGGAGTACTACGAGCAAATTAGGCAGGGTGTTTTAAGAGAGAAGAGGAACGTCCTTCACCTTGTGAGGGAGTATTTCCCCCTGTTCGGGGCAGTGAGGGAGGCTCATTCCTTCGACCGGTGCCTCAGAAGAGCTGAAGTGAATTGCGGAGCAAGCCACTAAATGCGAGGCGAGGAAGAAGGCTCACCATGATAAAGGGAAGAGTCGAGAGGCCGGTGGTCTCAGTTGGGAATAATGGAGGGGGAAAGAGCCCAAAACTAGGACTGTAGGTCCTGTCACCCCTTCGACCGAGATAGTGCCCGGCTAATACAGTTCGATAAGACTGGCTGCGATGTTGGTGGATAGGTTCATAGGCCCTCATAAGTCTGAGTTTTCTGTGAGGGATCCTTCCTGCAGCGGATTTTATTGGTCATTCTTGGGGAAATGGTCTGGGAGATGCGCGAGCACCTTCAAATGGATGCAACTGCTCTAGCCTCCAAACTTCGGGTTTCTGCTACTGTCGTAAATACGCCAAATAAATTTCCAATTATAGTTGTGTTGATTTTTAATGTTCCAGAATAATTTTGATTTTTCTTTTTGTAGCTTGCTCAGCTTTACCATGATACCTTTGAGCGAATGCTGAATGTGTCGACAAACTTCCATCATGCTTGTCAGGAATCTAAGCGAGCATGCAAAAGAGCAAACGAGCTTGAGGATGCATTAAAGTTTGAGCGGGAGGCTCGCTGAGTAGCGCAAGAGTCTCTCAAGATCGCTCTTGAGAATCTGGAGCAAGAAAGGCATGCAAACAATGTGTGGTATGCCCAGGGTGTGCATCGCTATAGCCAGGCCATGTCAAAGCATCTCAAAGAGGAGAATCTAGACATGGATTTGTCTTGGATTGTCGATATTGACATAGACCGGCTGGTTGATATAGAGCCTGAAGAGGATGATGAGGAGGCAACAGGAGATACTATTCCAGAGAATGTTGGGACAACGACACCTAGCTAAGCCTTTGTCCCTTCTGCTCTACCTCATTTTTCTTTGCTCGATATAGAGCTTTTGTATTTTTTTTAATATATTTTAGCTCTGTATAGAGCTTTTGTATAGCCTTCAGGATGTTTGTACATGTCTTCTTATAAATAAAATTGAGCTTAATTTCGAACAACCGAGTATTCTAGTTACAGTATTGATGATGTGTTGTAGGAATATTTTTGTATAATCGGAGTGTTTTTATGAGGGTACATTTGTGGAGCGAAGTTCGTAGCTTGGTTGACCGCTAAGGGCGGTTGGACGGTATGTGATGCATTTAGTTATGATGGCCAGTTCATTTTTTCCTGAATAATTTTCTTTTACTAAGTATATTTACAAGTGCATGATCTTTACATAAGTAATGGCTATTGGAAATACTTCTTCAAGTTATTGACATTCCATGCTTTCGGTACTTCTTTCTTGTTTGTATTCTGAAGCTTGTAGGCCACGCCTTTTAGTATCTCGGCTATTCTGTACGGCCTTCCTAATTTGCCCCTAGTTTTCCCGGTCCTGCTACTCCATGTGTGGTAATAACCCTTATGAGCACTGGATCACCTTTATCGAATAGCTTATGTCGGACTCTCTTTTTGTGAAAACTTGCAATTTGAGCTTTATAGGCCTCGACTTTAATCGCAGCTTGCTCTCTTTTGAACTCCAGGATATCCAGGTTTTATTTGATGTCCGAGTCTTGGTTTTTTAATAGCCAAGGGTTCTCCCTGATGGAATCCCGATCTTGATGGGGATGATGGCCTCCATGCCGTAGGCCAATGCGAATGGGGATTTGCCTGTGGTCTATAATGTACTATGGGGATTTGATTGTAGGCCATTTGATTAGGGATGATATAACGAGGTGAACCTGAGGCCTATCTTTAGCTCGGTATAGTACTCCCTGAAAGGCCTACAATCAAATTATTTGCCATTGTCAGCTATCAGGACATGGGGAATGTCAAACCTGGTGATTACTAATTTTTGAAAAAATTTGATTATGGAAGTTGGAGTGATAGAGGCCACAGGCTCGGGTTTGACCTATTTGGTGAAATGATTGACTACTATAATTAGGAATTTTCTCTGTACTGTAGCCTGAGGATAAGGTCCCAAAATATCCATGCTCCACTGAGCACTGAGCAAATGGCCATAGACTTCAAATGGGTCTTTGTTCATTGGCGGGCCAGTGCTGTAGATTGGGTGTCTTTAGCATTTTTCACACTTCTGAACAAAGTTTTTGGCGTCATTGCCCATAGAAGGCCAGAAGTACCCCTGCAACAGTGCTTTCTTTGACAAGGCTCGGGACCATTCATGTGCTTCGTAAATCCCTTCCTGTATTTCTCGGAGCAAGTAATCTCTCTCCTCTTCAGATATACACCTGCTCCAAGGATGAGAAAAAGACCTCCTGTATAAGACCCCATCATAGATCGAGTATAAGCTGGACCTTCTTCCAATTTTCTTGGCCTCTACTAGATCTGCTGGAAGCTGTAACACCCCCACATCCGGTACAAGTACATTACAAACACCACAATGTAATATATGTGCACTGAACATAGGGATGCTACGGTTTTCTTTGACCTTCAAATCATTTTAAAAGATATCATAATCTTTATCATTATACATTATAGAAACTAAGTAATTAACTTGTAATATAAAACAAAATAGATATAAATACATTTACTTAATACGCAGCGGAATTTATAAAATAGTTACATATATGAAAACATTTAAATCCATATTTACAAATATACATATCTTCATATTAAAATCAATACTTTACAAAATATAAAGAAATTATACATGATTGGCAGCTCTTCTCTGATCTTTAAGTTCCAAATTAACTCTTCAATGTCTACTATCACTCGGTTTCGAGGAACTCTCGGGTTCAACTCTGTTACCTGCGCGATCAACACTATCGCGCTAAGCCAACGACTTAGTAGTACAAAGTATGCCAACATTATGCTTTAATGCAATACAATGCCACACATGTTACTAACAAAGGCAACATCATAGGTGGAAAACTAACATCACACCTTTAAATTTCATAAACCATACACATATAAACATATCACATTTCAAAGTCCTTCCATGGATTTCATTATTCAATTATTGTACCATTAATGAATTACATATAAACAAAGACAAGCATGGGCCCAAAATACACTAATATGCCATTCAATTTTCAGAGTTAATGCTTTGGCTTTGTTATCACATTTATCATTATCATAAACCCAACTAGGCTTCAAGGATTAGGTTCAACCAAGCTTCAAGGGGAACAAAGCATGCTAAGTATCAAGCCAACTTGGCTTCAAGAACCAACCCAACCTAGCTTCAAGGGTTGTAACATCTCAATTAGGCTTCAAGGATCAAGTCCAACATAACTTCAAGAGATTGTTACTAATATTAGGCATGCCACCAACAACAAACTCTGAAAATGGAATAACACATTAGCCACACAATTCATTTATCATTTAATTATCATTTCCATTCTCAATTCTCATCATCATCTAGGCAAACATGCCTTATTTCTTTCAATTGAATCATCATAGCCAATCACAATGGCTTCACATCACATTTGAGTTATCATATCACAATGGCCTCATTGATATAACATTTTAAAGTACATTATTCATATAACACATTACCATTCACAAGATTCATAATGCATAAAACATAACATTGTTCATATAGTATCATATGTATCATCATTATATCTCAAATCACATTTCATATTTATCATCTATATACCTAACACTTTACATTATTCATTGATTTATAATCTTCCACATACATTTGTTTGGATCATTCTTTGTTTTAAAAGTGTTTAGAGTGTTTACTTTTAGGTTTAGGTACAAAAGGATCTTTGAAGAATCAAAACAATGTAAGAAATGCAAGGAACAATCACAGTAGCCAACACCCTCAAGAGACACGGCTAAGCTTGTGGCCATGTCTCTCAACACAAAATCAAGCCGAGGCAGACACGGGCAAGGGACACGGCCGTGTCTCTCCAAAAATATCCAACACGGCCAAATTTCCTTAGACTTGGCCGTGTCTCCCAAAAATTCTTTAGTTTGGCCGTGTCTCTTCCTTAGTTTGGCCGTGTCTCTCATGAATAAAAACTCTAAACATGGCCAAATCTCTTTTGATTGAATTAAAACACATTATGTACAATATAACCTCATTCAAATGGATATAATCAATGTCATTAACACATATTTTGCATATTCATCACAATATTCACATTAACAATACATTTAATCACTCATCATTTCAAAACCCTAAAATCAACATCACTCTTATTCTTTCATTATCAACATCCACTTAACTTACCATCTTCAAACCAAAACCAAAACCAACACCAATTCAATCTTTTTAACTTACACTCAATTTCAACACTTATAAACACATCTCAAACACACCAAATCATAAAATCAATAAATCATAACTCACCTCAAACACAACTTCAAAATAACAAAGGAAAACAAGAAAGTACTTACCAAAATTGAGGAAATTCCACAAATCTCCAACTTAATCCTTTGATTCTTCCTTCAATTTGATTATAGAATTTAGAACACCTCTCTTGCTCTCTCTTTCCTTTGGTAGCCGGCCACACACATGAGAAGAAAAGAAAATGAACACAAGTCAAACTTCTTTTCTTCTTTAAATCTCCACCATGTATTCCAAAACAAGAATTTACCTAAATACCCTTTCTATTTGTTTTAACTCTCTTTTCACTTGCCCATTTAGGTAATTTCACATATCACAAATAAAATATCTTCTTCCCTTGACTCCTCATTTGACCAACATATATGTTATATATATTACCATATACCCAACATATACACTTTCTCTCTACATATTACTTTCCTTTTTACACAATACCTAAACATTCTCTTTCCCATTTCTATTCTTTTGCAAATTCACATATACATTCAATCCAATTTTAAAACAACAACAATATTCAAAACTCCTAGGGAATACATTAGGATATTACAATTCTCCCCCTCTAAAAAGAAATTTCGTCCTCGAAATTACCTGATATCAAGTCCGAAACAACTGAGGATATTGATCTCGCATGGTTTGTTCACTTTCCCAAGTTGCCTCTTCTTTTGCATGATTCTTCCACAAAATCTTCACAAGTGGCACTTTCTTATTTCTCAATTCTTTCACATCACGTGCCAAAATAGAAATTGGTTCTTCTTCAAATGTCAGATCTGGATTTACTTCGATAGATTCAATTGGCAAAACATGAGATGGATCCGACCTGTATCTCCTCAACATAGAAACATGAAATACATTATGGATCCTATCCAACTCAGGTGGCAAAGCAAGCCGATAAGCAACTGGCCCAACTCTTTCTAACACTTCATACGGTCCAATGAAACGAGGACTCAATTTCCCTTTCCGACCAAACCTCAAAATCTTCTTCCAAGGAGACACTTTCAAAAATACCTTATCTCCCACATTATACTCAATGTCTCTCCTCTTCAAATCTGAATAAGACTTCTGTCGATCTGAAGCTGTTTTCAACCTATCTCGAATCATTATCACTTTCTCTTCAGTTTCTTTAACCAGATCAGGACCAATTATCTTACTTTCTCCAAGCTCATTCCAACATAAAGGTGTCCTACACCGTCTACCATACAGTGCTTCGAAGGGTGCCATACCAATGCTGGATTGATGACTGTTATTGTAAGCAAATTCCACAAGTGGTAAAAATCTATCCCAACCTCCAGAGAAATCAATGACACAGCTTCTCAACATGTCCTCGATAATATGTATCACTCTCTCTGACTGCCCATCTGTCTGCGGATGGAAAGCAGTACTGAAGTGTAATCGAGAACCCAAAGCACCATGTAAACTCTTCCAAAATCTTGAAGTAAATCGGGGATCTCGATCAGACACTATAGAAATTGGGACACCATGCAACTTCACAATCTCATGGATATACAGCTCAGCTAACCTCTCCAAAGAGTAATCCATCCGAACCGGAAGAAAATGAGCTGTCTTAGTCAACCTGTCAACAATCACCCAAATAGCATCATGCTTTCTTTGTGTCAATGGTAGACCAGATACAAAATCCATGGTTACCCTATCCCATTTTCATTCAGGCACTGCTAAAGGTTGAAGCAACTCGGTTGGAACTTGATGCTCAGCTTTTACCCTCTGACATGTGAGACATTTGGATACAAACTCCGCAATGTCTCTCTTCATACCGGACCACCAATAATACTGCTTCAAATCATGATACATCTTTGTATTACCCGGATGCATAGCAAATACTGACTGATGGGCTTCTTCTAAAATAATTCTTCTCAAATTAGCATCATCAGGTACACACAATCTGTTCTTAAACCAAAGACTCCCATCACTTTTTACAATAAAATCTCTACTCTTTCCATTCTGGCAATTTGAAACAATCTCTTGAATCTTCTCATCAGCCAATTGAGCCTCTTTAATCTGATCCAGCAAAACTGGTCTCAATTGCAACTGTGCCAACAATGCACCATCATCACAAGATACAAAACTGGCATGCAAAGCTCTCAACTCAACAAGCAACGAGAGCGAGTAAACAGTCAAACCTGCTAAAGACTTCCGACTCAAGGCATCAGCAACAACATTTGCTTTACCAGGATGATAATCAATCAAACAGTCGTAGTCTTTAATCAACTCCAACCATCTCCTTTGTCGAAGATTAAGCTCTTTTTGGACACCCAAATATTTCAAACTTTTATGGTCTGTATAGATAAAATACTTCTCCCCAAACAAATAATGTCGCCAAATCTTTAATGCAAACACAATGGCTGCTAACTCTAAATCATGGGTAGGATAATTGAGTTCATGCGATTTCAATTGATGAGAAGCATAAGCTATCACTTTACCTTCTTACATCAGAACACAACCCAAACCACTATGTGAAGCATCACTGTAAATCACATATGGTTTGCCTTCCACAGGTAAAGTAAGAACAGGTGCTTAAGTCAACATTTCTCTCAACTGTTCAAAGCTAGCCTGACACTGATCTGTCCACACAAATCTAACTCCCTTTCGAAGTAATCTGGTAAGTGGAGTACCTATCAAAGAAAATCCTTTCACAAACCGTCGGTAATAGCCTGCCAAACCCAGAAAACTTCTAACTTCAGTCACAGACTTTGGTGGACTCCAATTCAAAATAGCTTCAACTTTACTCGGATCAACTCTAATACCCTCTGCTGAAACTATGTGACCGAGAAAAGTTACTTGATCAAGCCAAAATTCACACTTCGACAGTTTAGCAAACAATTGCTTCTCTCTCAAAATTTGCAACACAATCCGCAGATGCTTGTCATGTTCCTCCTCATTACGCGAATACACCAAAATATCATCAATAAAAACTACCACAAACTGATCCAGATAGGGCCTAAACACCCTATTCATCAAATCCATAAAAGCTGCAGGTGCATTCGTCAGACCAAAAGGCATAACTAGAAACTCATAATGCCCATACCTTGTACGAAAGGCTGTCTTAGGAACATCTTCAGCTCTGACCCTCAACTGATGGTACCCTGATCTCAAATCGATCTTGGAAAACACTGCTGCACCCTTCAATTGATCAAAGAGATCGTCAATTCTAGGCAAAGTATATTTATTTTTAATAGTCACCTTGTTCAATTGCCTATAATCAATGCACAATCTCATAGTACCATCCTTCTTCTTCACAAACAACACAAGAGCTCCCCACGGTGAAACACTAGGGCGAACAAACCCTTTATCCAGCAACTCCTGCAACTGCACCTTCAATTCTCTCAGTTCAGCAGGTGCCATTCTATAAGGAGTAATAGAGATAGGAGTGGTACCAGGCAATAATTCAATACCAAACTCCACCTCTCTCTCAGGAGGCAACCCTGGCAACTCCTCTAGAAATACATCTGGAAACTCTGCAACTGTGGGTATACTATCAATTTGAGAACTCACTACTCTAGTATCCACCGCATGAGCAAGATAAGCGTCACACCCCTTTCTAATCAATCTCCTAGCTGCAACAGCTGAAACAAACAAGGATGCTAACTGTCCCTGCTCACTAGATACTATCACCTCTCTTCCATCACCAGTTCTCAAAGCAACAATTTTCTTTTTACAATCTACCACGGCTCCATGTCTAGATAGCCAGTCCATGCCTAGGATCACATCATATTCCTTAAAAGGCATTTCAATTAGATTTCCAAGGAACTCCTCACCTTGCACCATTACTGCACTATCTCAGTGCACTTTACTAACAATCACACTATGCCCTAAAGGATTTGTCACCAATACATCAAATCCTAGGGATTCAGCATGCACATTAGACACAGGCAAAACAGATGCACTAATATATGAATGAGTGGAACCCGGATCAATCAAAGCAAGTACCGAAATACCAAATAAAGAAAAAGTACCAGCTATGACTGTCGAAGCATCTGGTTGCCTCTGCATCACATAAATCCTCTGAGAAGATCCAGCCTCCTCTGGTCTACTCTCCCTGGATGTAGAACCTCCTCTAGAACTGAACTCAGATCTGCCTCCTCTGCTGAAACCTCTGCCTCCTCGACCTCCCCTCACACTAGGTCAAGAAGCTGCAGTATCTACTGACATCCGCTCCTGTCTCTCAGGACAATCTCTAACAAAATGATCAGGCGATCCACACCTGAAACATACTCCTGCCACACCAGTCCTCCAACAAGTACCACCATGTGGCCTACCACAATGAATGCATATGGGTAGAGTGGATCTCTGAGTCACTGGGGTTGGAGCACTCGCCACTGAAACTGTAGGTCTAGATCTCTGTCTCTGAAACTGTACTGACCTACCAGCTGGCCTCTGACTCCTACTAACCCGAGGAATGAAGCTTCCTTTACCTCTCTTTGCAGATGAAGACCCTGCCTCAAACTGGGGTCTTCTCACCCTGATCTCTTCCTCAGAAGTAGCCGCTGCAATATTCTGAGCTCTCTCCACACTCCGAGCTGCTGCCACAAGCTGGGAAAAATCATGATATCTAGATCCAGCCACAAGACACATAATAGAGGGCCTCAATCCCCCCTCAAATCTCCTGCATCTATCAATCTCATCAGATATAATACCCCCAGCATACTGGCTCAACCGGATAAACTCTAGCTCATATTCTGTCACAGTCCGGTGATCTTGCTTCAAGCTTAAAAACTCCATTTTCTTCACATCTTTGTACTCCCTTGGAGTGTACTTCAATTCAAACTCTCTTAAAAAATCAGCATAGGACAATGTAGGTGGATCATCCATAGCATGAGGTACTGTCTTCCATCAATCATATGCGTCCTTCTGCAACAATGATCTTGCATAATCAAATCTTTCCTCTTGAGTGGCTTGCAACTGAACAAATATTCTCTGTACTTTATCTAGCCATTGCTCAGCTACAGCTGGATCAATAGTACCCAAGAAATCTTCTGCTCCATACTTCCGTAATTTGTCATAATGCCTCACTGATACCAAAGGCTGTGGGGGTGGTGGCGGTGGTTGCACTGGTGCTGGCCTCAAAGCCTCTACCACATGCCTAAGCCAAACTGGTGGAACCTCCTCACCAGTTGGTCTCCCCGGCACAGAAGCAGGTACCTCTCCAGCACTATCCACTCTAGCTCCCTCTCTAACCTCATCAGGAGCTACGCTCTCTGCACTACCCTTTACTGACTGTCGCAAGTGAGAATCCATCACAACCGATGTCTGCAAACACAGCAGAATACATCTTAATAAAGATCAGAGACTGCCAATCCCAAACATGTATATTATTCAAAAACCAACTTTTTACGTCAAAATATTCTTTTTCTTACATTTTACCTAGGTTGAGAATCTCAAACCTAGGCTCTGATACCAAAACAATTGTAACACCCCCACATCCGGTACAAGCACATTACAAACACCACAATGTAATATATGTGCACTGAACATAGGGATGCTACGGTTTTCTTTGACCTTCAAATCATTTTAAAAGATATCATAATCTTTATCATTATACATTATAGAAAATAAGTAATTAACTTGTAATATAAAACAAAATAGATATAAATACATTTACTTAATACGCAGCGGAATTTATAAAATAGTTACATATATGAAAACATTTAAATCCATATTTACAAATATACATATCTTCATATTAAAATCAATACTTTACAAAATATAAAGAAATTATACATGATTGGCAGCTCTTCTCTGATCTTTAAGTTCCAAATTAACTCTTCAATGTCTACTATCACTCGGTTTCGAGGAACTCTCGGGTTCAACTCTGTTACCTGCGCGATCAACACTATCGCGCTAAGCCAACGGCTTAGTAGTACAAAGTATGCCAACATTATGCTTTAATGCAATACAATGCCACACATGTTACTAACAAAGGCAACATCATAGGTGGAAAACTAACATCACACCTTTAAATTTCATAAACCATACACATATAAACATATCACATTTCAAAGTCCTTCCATGGATTTCATTATTCAATTATTGTACCATTAATGAATTACGTATAAACAAAGACAAGCATGGGCCCAAAATACACTAATATGCCATTCAATTTTCAGAGTTAATGCTTTGGCTTTGTTATCACATTTATCATTATCATAAACCCAACTAGGCTTCAAGGATTAGGTTCAACCAAGCTTCAAGGGGAACAAAGCATGCTAAGTATCTAGCCAACTTGGCTTCAAGAACCAACCCAACCTAGCTTCAAGGGTTGTAACATCTCAATTAGGCTTCAAGGATCAAGTCCAACCTAACTTCAAGAGATTGTTACTAATATTAGGCATGCCACCAACAACAAACTCTGAAAATGGAATAACACATTAGCCACACAATTCATTTATCATTTAATTTTCATTTCCATTCTCAATTCTCATCATCATCTAGGCAAACATGCCTTATTTCTTTCAATTGAATCATCATAGCCAATCACAATGGCTTCACATCACATTTGAGTTATCATAGCCAATCACAATGGCCTCATTGATATAACATTTTAAAGTACATTATTCATATAACACATTACCATTCACAAGATTCACAATGCATAAAACATAACATTGTTCATATAGTATCATATGTATCATCATTATATCTCAAATCACATTTCATATTTATCATCTATATACCTAACACTTTACATTATTCATTGATTTATAATCTTCCACATACATTTGTTTGGATCATTCTTTGTTTTAAAAGTGTTTAGAGTGTTTACTTTTAGGTTTAGGTACAAAAGGATCTTTGAAGAATCAAAACAATGTAAGAAATGCAAGGAACAATCACAGTAGCCAACACCCTCAAGAGACACGGCTAAGCTTGTGGCCGTGTCTCTCAACACAAAATCAAGCCGAGGCAGACACGGGTAAGGGACACGGCCGTGTCTCTCCAAAAATCATCCAACACGGCCAAATTTCCTTAGACTTGGCCGTGTCTCCCAAAAATTCTTTAGTTTGGCCGTGTCTCTTCCTTAGTTTGGCCGTGTCTCTCATGAATAAAAACTCTAAACATGGCCAAATCTCTTTTGATTGAATTAAAACACATTATGTACAATATAACCTCATTCAAATGGATATAATCAATATCATTAACACATATTTTGCATATTCATCACAATATTCACATTAACAATACATTTAATCACTCATCATTTCAAAACCCTAAAATCAACATCACTCTTATTCTTTCATTATCAACATCCACTTAACTTACCATCTTCAAACCAAAACCAAAACCAACACCAATTCAATCTTTTTAACTTACACTCAATTTCAACACTTGTAAACACATCTCAAACACACAAAATCATAAAATCAATAAATCATAACTCACCTCAAACACAACTTCAAAATAACAAAGGAAAACAAGAAAGTACTTACCAAAATTGAGAAAATTCCACAAATCTCCAACTTAATCCTTTGATTCTTCCTTTAATTTGATTATAGAATTTAGAACACCTCTCTTGCTCTCTCTTTCCTTTGGTAGCCGGCCACACACATGAGAAGAAAAGAAAATGAACACAAGTCAAACTTCTTTTCTTCTTTAAATCTCCACAATGTATTCCAAAATAAGAATTTACCTAAATACCCCTTTCCATTTGTTTTAACTCTCTTTTCACTTACTTGCCCATTTAGGTAATTTCACATATCACAAATAAAATATCTTCTTCCCTTGACTCCTCATTTGACCAACATATATGTTATATATATTACCATATACCCAACATATACACTTTCTCTCTACATATTACTTTCCTTTTTACACAATACCTAAACATTCTCTTTCCCATTTCTATTCTTTTGCAAATTCACATATACATTCAATCCAATTTTAAAACAACAACAATATTCAAAACTCCTAGGGCATACATTAGGATATTACAATTCCTTTTTAACTGTAACAGTCCCGACCTACTGGCATCACCAGGTCCACGGGCTGTGCTACAGTACTGGACTGCCCTCACGGGCCCTCCAGCAGGATTTGTTTATTTGGCTCAATTGGGGGAAATTCCAATTAAGTCGCCTCCCCGGATCGAACACCTGACCTCCCATTTAAGAGAGCCAGCGAGCGCAATCCAGTACCATTTCTGCTGGTAGCGTTAGGGTTAGCTTTTTTTGGAGGGATTAAACGGTGAGTTTTACATTTTTTTGGCTTCTTTATTTGCTTATTTTCTTTTTCTTTTTTTTTAAATGAGATTGCATAGCTACAGTTTTATGGATCACAACTGTATCCACTATTTTTTCTTTGATTTTGTTGTTCCTTATTATTATTATTATTATTAAAAGTAATAAAAGGCACAATAGTAGCCTTGATATCTGACGAAAAGACTCCATGGTTTAGGCTACCCAAAAAAGAAAAGGGATTGAACGGGTTAAAATTGTACTGGCCAAAGTTTATAATCTTAGTCCTTTAAAGACCAAAATTTAGCATTTACCTTATAATAATAATAATAATTATTATTATTATTATTATAATTATTATAATTATAATTATTATTATTATTATTATTATTATTATTATTATTATTATTATTATAAAATTGCAATCCCTCTTCCCCAATATGTCCTTGGACATATTACACTTCAATAAATTTTTTTTATATTCATTATTTTTTATCTTTTTATATTAATTTCTCTAATATTATTATCATTTTCCTCCTATTCTTTCCGTTTTAAAAATATAAAGTAATAAATACAAGGGTAAAGTAAAATGATTTGATTGTTGCTATTTTTAAATAGGTAACTCATCGTCGCCGTCGTCATCATCATCATCATCATCTCGTCGCCGTTGTTGTTATTGTTATTATTTTCAAAAAAATGTAAATTTTTTATTGACAAACATGTTAATATTAGCATTTTTTTAATTTTTATCTCCTTAACCATCCATAATAAACACATTTTTTATATATTTCATTGATTACCAGTAAAATTGAAATAAAATAATAAAAAATTATTATATTTTGGAAAGTGGATATAATAATACACTGAAAATGATAAATAAGTAAATTGAAAATAATTTTTATAAAATAAAAAAAAAGTTTAGCAATAACAACAATAATAATACTAATAATGATAATATATTTGAACTAGGAGGACTTTAATCCTGTCAAGCAGATAAGTAGGTATTACAAATCAAGTTTCGAATTTAAGTCTACTTTAAAAAATACATTTTCTAAAAATATATTAACGAATAGCAAAAATAAAAATATATATTTAATAAAAATCTAAAATTAGAACAATTATGCCTAAGAAGTGAGTATAATTTAAAAAACAATAATAAATTTAATAAATATTTAGCCATTTAATAATATAAAATCTTTGTATTCAGTAGTGAACATATGATTAAACCATTAATTAATAAATAAAAAAGGTGCTCAAGTTGTTTCCAGATAATAGATATAACAATTAGAAATATATATATGTATATAAGAAAACATAATTAGGGTTTATATTTAGGTTGTAAATATAATTTCTCTTATAAAAAAAATAATAAAATAGATAATAAAATATTACAATAATTATAGTACCAATCATTAGGCGTTGTAGAATGTTTTTCCTTCCTTACACGTAATCAACCCTCCCCCCCCCCCCCCCCCCAAACCTAGAAAAGTGAACTATTATTAGGTATCCAATCAAACCTTATAATTAATTCGTGACGACTCCTACCGAAAATAATAACAACTAAATAAAATCTAACAAAAAAAATCCAAAATTTTATAATATGTTGGCTCCTCCATCGTCCTATGTGTGACAGTTGGTGACTCTACTTGGAACTTAAATAAATTACTAAATTGAGGGGTTAAACTATACTTATTATTGTGAAGTTTATATTTTATTTAATGATTATGTTTTGAATTTAATTAATTATTATTCTTTGCATACTAATCAACTGATAGTCTTCTATCACAAACACACACTTAAAGGTCAATAAGTGATCTATTACCCTAATAGAATTAGTAAATGAGGATGAAGTAGAGATGCCTTCGTAGAAAACTCGGCAGGGCTTTCGAAAAGTCCTCGCTTAGACTATCTTTTAACCAGATATTGGCTGAAAGAACCCAATAATCCATGTTGTGGGCAATAGTGGGATGATCCACAGTCTGTGAACCTCAAAACCATGGTGCAATAAGGTGAGTCCGTATATTTAGAAATAGAACTCAATCCAGTCATTCACACGTTTAGATAAATTATCATAAATCATTCTAAACCCATTTAGAGTCATTAAAAAAATAATCTTGTATTTGTATTCTTCTATATGTCTTTTATTTTATTCAGTTCCTTGTATGAAAGTTTCAATACTAACATCTTTATGCACACACATGACATATCATGCAAAATTACATACTATGGTATGAAGGGTGCTGAGACATGGAACCTGAAAACCTTCCTCCAATCGAGCGAATAGCCAAACTCCTACCATCAGATTTGGTCTTGGAAATGACCAAAAGAACACTCCACGAGAGAGATGCTAAGATGATATGTAGGTTTTAGGCACTCTTATTGATGAAATATGGGCTGTATGATATGCCTATTAAGTTCCTTGACTGGCATCTAGAGTTTCCCTTTCTGAATTGTTTTTATGTGATTGCAGAGGATGTTCAGACTTTCCCTAAAGAAGCGCTTTGTCTCTTATAATACCTAGCGAAGATCTATAAAATGTAATTATACTAGACAAAAGTGTGGTTATTGGAATGTTTTGAGAATTGGGAATTCAAATTTGAACAACGATCTTGCTTCTTCAAGTGGTTAACTTTATTCATGGATCTCGACAAATGACTCCTAACCCTACAAGAAGATAATATGAAAAATTAATGCTTAGTCATATTCCAAATTCAAGGGAGATACTGTTGGAATAATCAAGTAGAGCTGATTAACCAATATGCATAAGATAGAGGTAGTAGAAGACTATGAAGAGAATCCTTTGATAGATCCATATAATCATGGATTTGATTGGAGAATGATTAAAGAGATTCTTTGTCAAGCCAATAATGTGAACCCTTATTATATGCCTCTAGGCCTTTTGACTTCTGAGACCTACCATTTTGATGGGAGAATGAAGTGGATTTTGGACAACTTGCCACTCAGTGCAATTCTCTTTTATAAGACAGTCACTACCGATTACTACAACGGGCTAGTACAGTTGATTATCTTAGATGATGAAGATGAAATGGAACAAGTAGGACCATCAGAGAGTGCGTTGGATGGTGATATGTTGGAAGAAGAGCCACTACAAATAGACTAGGAAATGGGAGAGTTACCTCATCACGAGGATGAGATTATGAGTGAAGGACAGGCCATAAAAGATGCAGAAGAAGTACCTCAAAATTATGAAGAAGCAAATTACGATCCTATGGAAGCAGAGCTACTTGTGAGCGGTGAAGCGGTAATTGAAGGAGAGTAAAAAGGATTCAAAGCCATATAAGGAACAATAGAGATAGGATTATCATTGTAATTATAAGGGGTCTAAGATAATATCCCCCTATTTTTTATTTATGAAAAAAGGATGTTTTTGAAGAATGTATATTTGTGTATTACAAGATTTAAGCTATAAGACACAAGAGTACATTCCTTTATGATAAAAATGTTTCCATTAATTAATGACAAGGCACCCTTCGAATAAATATTGTATAATTTTGTATGACATTGTAACTTCGCATCATATAACACTGTAATTTTGCATTGCATAACATTTTAGAATTTGCCGTGAATATATTTATGCTAATTTATTGAGCGACTAATGAGTCTAGTTTGTTATCTCTTTTACATCAGGAACCACTTCACGCTCTTGTGACCATCCAAAATGAACCACTATAATAGGGTTGTTTTAGATATGCCTGAAGTATAGGTCATGAAAGAATCAGAGATAGAACAGAAAACAAAAGGGGATTGTGTTCCTACAGGAGTCATGATCCAACTTCTGGCATTAAAGAAAATAGACTTCCAATAAAATGATTTGAAAGCTTTAAAAGAAATTTAGGACAATATGAGACCCTAGCAAAAAATTCAATTTAATGTGAAGTTTGGGTGGATTGCTTATCTAATGTACATCCCAATATTTTTTACCATGCTAAAGGCCATGCTAACTTACTGTGACCCATGTTACTGTTGTTTCATATTTGGCTAACTAGACTTAATGCCTACAATAGAAGATTATCGCATCATAACCAACATATTAGAAAAGAAGGATATTAAGCCATATGTACACGATAAGAGAGCATTAGGCATAAGACAATTGGCCAAGATCATGGATGTGCTTGCAAGTGTGATAGAAGAATGGAAAAGTCTACAATCCAAGGCAATCTAGGGAGAACCCCTACCCGAATTTGTGAGATGTAATCTGGATCGAAGGGAGGGATTTTAGATTTTGGCTCTGCTCATTTACGAAATGGTCTTATTTCTAAGAGAATTGAACTCTATAGATCCCAAAGTAATCACTCTCTTTACCAGCATAATAAAAGGAACAGTCTAATCATTAGTATACTGGCAGAAACAATAAGATTTTTAAACCATTGTAGGAAGCAAGGAAGTGGATGATTCACGAGTTGCGCCACTTTGTTATGTATGTGGGCTTTAACACATTTCAAGTGCCTCCCTCAATTCAAGTTTTCTACTATTGAGTATGAACCCGGATTAAGATTTCTTCAATGCTACAAAAAATTACATGGCAAAATTCAGATTAGCAGAATGCCTATGACAGCCCCGAGCAAAAATAAGTGGTTAAGATTTCTTCAACAGATGAAAGACGAAGATATATCTTGGTTAGCCTATTGGAAGGATAGACAATTATTGATATACCATTGTGGCGACTTGCCATGGGTGCCTTTAATTGAAATATGAGAGGTCACCGCATATGCACATGCAATGGTAAGAAGATAATTGGGATATTTATAAGTTATTCCTCAAACAATAGGGTTGCATCAAACAGAATTTTATTCCTAGGACTAGAATACATCTGGTAAACTTGGCAAATCCCTAGACGCATGGCAGATTGTGGAAAATATAAGATCCATAACTTATAGAGATTCAACGACTCAAGGCTATTTAAAATGGCACCAGAGAAGAGGAAAGGGTTTTGTTCCTCTGATAGTACGAATACATAAAGGACCTTCTACATCAAGTGAGCATGCTCCTATTAGTGAACCTATTAATAAAATATAGCCCATTAGACTGAAAAAGGGCTTTTGAGCTGCTCAAAGAAAATGAAAACCTTAAAGATGAAATAGCAAGAGTCCAAATGCAGTTGAAAAAGTCTAACATAATCAAAAGGAAGGCAATAATCTCAGAAGTTGAAAGGAAAGCTTTTGGACTAGAGCAAGATAATAATAAATTAAAAGGAGAAATGTGCAGACTTAAAGAGTTGTTGGAAGGGTATAAAGAAAGAGAAGAAAGCATGAAAAGTGAGATAGAGACTCTAGGTGAGTAGTCATGCCAACAACAAACTAGTATCCATAATTCCATATGGGAAATCCAAGTGTATCAAGATAAGATATGTCAAATGACAGCTTCCATGCAATAAATCTTGGCAGAAAAAATTAACTTGACAGCCTGCATAAGAGTGTATAAGGAAGATTGCATCTTTTACTATGATAACTTTATAAAGAGTATGTACGTAGTCCAACCACCTCACCAAAAAGTTTAGGGCGCTAGCTTAACAAGCAAATAACATAGCTCATGAGGTGAACCGTATGAGGATGATTTACATGCTTGTAGGGGGTGCATGGACAGGAGCTCTATGATCTGATGGAAAAGATGTATCGAGAGCTTTCCTATTACGGATGGTTCAAATAAGGGTCATAAGAGTTAACAAAATTTGATTCCTTTTGTAATTTGATAGACAACATATTTATGTTTCTTGTCATGTTATTGGATGTCTAAATATGCATTCTAATTTTCATTTTGCATAGCATGAATTACATGTTTTTTTTTCTTTTCTTTTTCTTTGCATTATGATTTCATTCAAAAGAAAAATAGTAAACAAAGATATTTTCTAATAATATGTATACCATCATGAATATCAACATAGCTCGAGATTCAAAAAAAATAGATCTAACTTAACTCACCGTTATGGGACTTGATCAAAGACTAGACTTATGGAGGACCAAGTCCAAGAGATGAGGCAAGATATCGACCAGATAAAAGATAGGTTAGAAGAAGTTTCAGAAATGAAAAATCAATTGGTGCAACTCATAGATTTACTCAAAGGCAAGAACACCATGAAAACTGTGCCTAATCCCTCAGGATTAGGAACACCAATAGCTCATCCCTTTACAGGTGCCGTAAGGGATTCGGCATATCCATCAGGATTTATCCCACTATACAGGCCAGAGGAAAGGGGACTAAGTAATAATGTCCATCTAGCTAAAAATATCTATGCTTCCCAACCTCATCAAGGAGCACCACAAGGAGCACAAGTAGGTGGAGCTCAAACCAATCCTTGACCTCCTGCTATTCCTCAGGAACCTATACTAATATTGGACTTAGATGACCCAAAGGTGCGGAGTAGTTTTAAGAGGTTCAGTTCTAAACTTGTTTTGAAAAAGATAGAATGGTTGGAGGAACGTTTAAAGGTGATTGAAGGAATTAATATATATGGAACCACTAATGCATCCCAGCTATGTTTGATACCTAACTAGACCATACCATTGAAATTCAAAACTCCATAATTCAAAAAATATGATGGTCTATCTTATCTCCAAAGTCATCTATCAATGTTCTGTAGTAGGATGGAAAAATACATTAGTAATGAGAAATTACTAATCATATTTTTCAAGAAAGTCTTACAGGACCAGCAATAAGATAGTACATGAATTTAGATCGAACACATATTTGAAGATGAAAAGATATGGCATATGCTTTCATAAAGCAATAGAAACATAATATGGATATGAAACCCAGCAATGATGATTTAAGAGCTATGGAAAAGAAAAAGGATGAAACTTTTAAAGAACATACGCAAAGGTGGAGTGATAAAGCAGCACAAGTCAGTCCCCCTCTAAAGGATAAGGAGATGATATCCAATTTCTTGGACACACTAGGACAACCTTTCTATAACATGCTGCTAGCTAACATGACCACCAACTTCTCAGATTTGGTCCTAGTCGGGGAAAAGATTGAGCAAGGTATGAAAAAAGGAAAAATTGAAGAGCGAAGTACTGAAGGAAATAGCTCAAATAAACAATATTCATGCAAAAAGAAAGAAGGAGAAGCCCACAAGATAGGAGGATATCCACATCCTAAACAAAATTACTATCATAATTCCCCATCACATTATGTGGAAAATGTAGGGCCTAGTGTGAGCGGAGATTTTGCCCCCCACTCCCAGTGGAATGGTTCTTGCGACTTCGACACTGTTTAGGCTCAGGGCCTTAGAGAACACGGACCTAAGTCCGGAGAAAATAAAGTTGCCACCCGGACGGGCCGGGAAAAAAAAAGGGTGGATGACTCGATTCCTAAGGAATCCCCAACCCCTTAATGGGTTTGGAAAGTTGGGTACGTGTGGGAATGTGAGAAATGGCCTAGCACCCCCACAACGCCCGGTTCATTGGAACCGGCCACCTTTACAAGTCTTAATATTATAAAATTCTTAAATATAACAATATTATCCATATTACACACAATAAAAAGAAAGCATCATTATATTAAAATCAAAGCAATGTCCAAACAAAGCAAAACAAATAAATGGACACTCATCCGAAGATGGAAACATGTCCTTACATCCCATGCCTAAATAGGACACCCACCAAAAGGTAGAAACATGCCCTTTACATTGGTTCTAAAATAGAAAAACAATTTAAATTACATGATATTTAACTAATGAGGTACCCACCAAGTGGAAACATACCTCTTACAACATTTGGAAGTCTAAATAAATTGATAAAAGTAAATAACCATTCATCATAAATAAATCATTCATCAAAGGTATTAAACATCAATAGAAAGTAAACATCCATCCATGACAAATTAAATAAACCAAGCATTGAACTTAAATAAATTAAAGCATATAAAATAAATCAAAGCATAATCAAATATAAAATTGAATAAGGCAAATAAAAATCTAAATTATAGCTACTGTTTTCATTTTGGGTCCTTTATTTCATGTGTTTAGGGTTTTGGATTTTATAGAATTAGGCTACTGTGACTTTAAAAGAAATAAAATAGATTAAGGATTTTATGTTTTAAAAGGTTGGTAAGACTCTTTGATTAACCAAACTAAGGTTTATGATGTAAAATCGTGAAACTAAAATTTGGACTCTTTAAAAAACTTTTGATTTGTGATTTAGGGTCATTGAGTTAAAATATTTAAGCTTACTGTGTAAAAAGTATAACCTTTGTGTTTTTATGATTTTTAAAGTTTTAAAGGATTAAGGTTTAGAAAAAAAAATTAGGGTTTAAGGTTTTAAAGGGTTAGGGTTTACTATTTTAGGTTTTGGAGTTGAATTAGGGTTTTAGAATTTTTGGATTAGGGTTTCAGGTAATGAGTTAATTTTTAGAATTTGAAAATCAATTTGATAATTTTATGAAGTTTTATGAAAATAAACAAACGGTTTAAAGTTTATAAAGCAAAAAAAGACATTTTTGGAGCTTTTGGAAATAAACAGAACTCAATTTTGGCTTTGGAAAACTTGGAAAGCAAATTAAGGTTTTGGGGTTTTGAAGAAACAAAACTAACAACTTTAAACTTTTTGGAAAACAAAGTAACGAATTAAGGTTTTGAAACTTTAGAAAAAGTGAATTGAGGTTGTTAGGTTTTTGAATTAAAAGACACAATTTTGATAATTTAAGCTACTGTGACAAAATAAAAGAAATTAAGAATTCAAAACTTATTTTGTAAGTTTCACCAAAAATTGCTTCTTGGGTGAATAAGGTCAAAGACAAGCTTTTCTTGCCTTTGAATTGCTTGAATCGCTTGTTTTCTCCCTCCAAAGTCCAATTCAATCTACTGCCAGAAGGAATTTTTAAAGTTTCCAAGTTTTCCTACTCACTCTCGGTCACCAATTTCCTCCTTTTTCCTCCCCTGATTTTTTGTGTTGTTTAGTCCTTATTTATAGAAGAATTCTATGGGTAATTCTAATTATTCACGGCATACAATATTGAATAAGAAAAGGAAACTGAAACCTAATTGTATTAGGTTTCGGAAAATTTGTGTCGAAAAATTTCGCTTACGAAAAAAAATTGCTGCGGAAAAATTGCGCTGGCGAAAAAGCTGCCGCAGCTGATTGAGGCAGCTGCGGGCGAAACGGGCAGCAGGCCATTTCGCAAGCAGAAAAATTTTACGGGAAAAATGGCCTGGGCAATTTTGCCCGCAGGAGTTTCCTGCTGGCGAAATGCCCAAGGGCCGGCGCTGTCTTTCGGCGATGATTTTTTCGTCGCCGATTTTTCCGTTTATTCTTTTTGAATTTTTATTCATTTCACCATTTTTACTAAAATAAATATTAAAATTAATCAAGATACCATAAGAATTATTTTGTACTAACTAAAATATGTTGGACAACACAAAAATTATTTTGGACTAATTAAAATATATTGGACCGGATTAGGTAAAAAATTAAGGGTCTACACCTAGAATGTATCAGTTCCCTTATCACGCTCCCCAATTCACAAATTCTCAAAATGCTCTTTATTCCACTCCACCAGGTACTCCCACATTTGCTCAAGGAGCAAACAAAAGAATAAATCAACTCAATCAAGGAGGGTAACAAAATAATCGCTCTTGAGAAAGGAGGATAGAAACATTTGACCATATCTCCATAACTTATGCAGAATTATTTCCTCTAATACTACAAGGACAATAAGTGTGCGTGATTCCATTGGAACCAATGAAGTCACCTTACCCGAAATGGTATGACCACAATGCAAAGTGTGAGTATCATGCGGGGGCATATGGACATTCCATAAAAAATTGCACTACGTTTAAAAGAAAGGCCCAAATTCTTTTGAATGCAAGATCGTTGAAATTCAATTAAGAACCAAAAACTCCTAATGTTAATAATAACCCTCTGCCAAACCACGATGGGGGTAAAATCAATGTTGTAATTGAAGAAGAGGTTCATTAGTGTAAGGAAAAAGTAGAAAAAGTTCAAATGCCTATGGACCAGCTTTTTCAAAAAATTTTCAAGACTAGAATAATTCTTGAAAGCCAATTAGGAGACAATTATTCCCCTCGATGGGAGTTTTTTTGTGACTACCATGGTAAGGCATCATATCATACAAGCAATGAATGCTTGCAGTTCAAGATGAATGTTCAAAAGTTGATGGATGCTAAAATTGTGATCTTCGGAATAGAAAGAAAGAAAATGAAAGATTTGAATATGGTGTCTATTAATCTTTCCATCCTAGCACCTATTATAATATCATGTTCACTAGAAGTAACCAAAGGGGAAAAGTCTGACAAATCTTCACAGGTTTTAAAGCTTGTAATTAAAACACCAGCTCCTTTTGGATATAAGTTTTCAAAAGCATTACCTTGGAACAATGGATGCGAGATAACGAGCCAAAATCAGGGTATATGTAACATCCCGAATTCCAGATTGGTAAGAAACAGACATAGAGGATATGATTCAGGCTTAGAACAAAGGAACTTAGAACATGACCTATAACTTGAGCTCGAATTTCATCCAAGTTAATGATAGAATTAGAGAGTCTCAAAGAAGACTTAATTGTTTATTTTTGTCTTAGATAGACGTATAATTTTAAATTACCCAATTTGGAGTTGTACAGAATAAGATATGATGGATTTAGTAGACAATGTGCAAGCTGCCTCAGGACAGCATAGTAGGCTTGACTTCAAAGGACCGTCAAAAATCAGATATAGCTCAGATCGACCTGAAATTTTGACAAAATGTAGCCCCGGATGTCTAGTTTCAGTGGGAATAATAATTACTTAATTTGGAGTCGTGAGTAAAAAGATATTAATAAAGAAAGACAGCAAGGTCAGGAAGGGATATCAAAAGGACCTAAGTGAGAATTTCTCAAAAGTTAGGGGCAACTATGTAAATTTAAAAATTAAGTGTCGGAAGTTCTTAATAGTGCCCATATCCGACCCCGGAAGAATATTCTCGAGATTAATCGGGTCATAACCGTGGGTTTCAATTTTTTCCGAAAACGCACGGTTTAAAAGTTACAATCGATTAATCGCCGGAACGTAAAGTGGGCCCGGTTTCGTGTCGGGACCGTATGGGTAACACGGGACAACTTTAGGGTATCCAATGGAAAGAGGGACAAGTGGGAAGAAGTAATGGGAAAGAAAACTATAAAAATCTCTTGTTGGCCAATCAAAAGTAACCATTTAGCATGAGTATTAAATGAAGAAAGAGAAAGGTGGACAAGTGGTCTTTAAGGATTTATCCAACACATAAGGTGATCATCATTTTTTCCCTTATATATACATATATCATGATATGAAGAACCAATTTCTCTCTTTTCCACTTACAAATTTCGGCCACAATAGGAAAAGCAAAAGGGAATTAAAGAGCAAGGTTTGGTACTTTAACCATTGAACTCCTTTTGAATTTTTTCTGTTTTACAATTAGTAAAATGCTGTGACTTGTATGATTTTTAATTAAATATAGAAAAATTATCTTGAGTTGAATTTTGGATATATTGTTGTTTAATAAGTCTAGTATTTTAGAAAAATAATTTGGAACCACATTGATTGAATTTAATTTACGAAATTTATAAAATTCAGAACTACTGCCAGGATGCAGGGTAACTGGAGCAGTCTGGTTGGGTGAACTACTTGACCAAGATTTTGTGTCCAGTTTGATCTGAAATTTTAAAGGAATGATTTTAAGATGAAAAACTAAATTCTGTAAAAATTTTAGAGTTTTTAGCCAAGTGGATTATTTTATACAAATTTTCTAAAACAAGGATCAAGTTGGGTCAAGAACCAGAGTTTATTGTTCATATGGAAATTTTTCATTATTAACTTGGTCAAAAACTTGGTGTGGGTGTTTTATCATTTTATTTTTGTATTAAGTTTAATTATGATATGAAGAATAAATTAAGATGGAAAATATGTGAATACATATGATACATATGTGAGTATATGTAATATTTGTGTAAATATATATGGTATATACATGGAGAATATGTGGTATATATACGAAGTGAATGGGTATATATGAAATGTTATATATGCTCTACTCGGTAAATGGGTAAAAACGGTCTGGAATGGGGGTTTGGCATGTCATCCTACCGGCAGTACTGTCTTAACGGCTTCGGTCGAGATATTACTTACGCTCGTGCGGTTATATCGTGTGAGGTCAAGATCATGGCAACTAGTCGTGTGAGACCAAGACCACGCAGTTATTCTATATCGTGTGAGACCAAGACCATGGAAATTATTCGTGTGAGGTCAAGACCACGCGTAACTCTATATGAGGCCTCATTTTGAGATCGGTGTATTCATAATTACCTAGTGGAGCATATTAACTCGTAATTATAATGAAGTTATATTACATGTTGTTTATATACAGAATGTGAATCTTAACTTAATTAGAAAATATAAATATGATGATTGTATGAAAATAGTTTAATTATGCAGTATTCTACTTTTACATGTGTTTCAACAAACCTTCCTTGCACTATTTATATTCGGCAATGGTTAAAGTACCCACTAAGCAATGCTTAGCGAGTTTAGTTTCTTCTAAACTCGTAGGTTATTAGCAAGAAGCCAGTAGCAAGCAGAGGAATCCTGCGATTTGTCGGTCATCAACAAACTTAAGTGGTGCTCTTTATTTTGTATTTTGGCATTAGAAACTGGCATGTACTTATTTGAACAATACAAAGAGATAACTTGATGTAGCATGTAAATCTAGTAATGTATAATAACTGTATGGTTTTGAATTGAGTTGGATTGTGAATATATAAGTGTGAATTCTTCTTACAGGATTGTAGTTGAGGTTATAAGGGTGGATTATTGGGAGTGTGCTTGAGTTGAATTGTGAAACAAAATGTTTTTTCAATCATAAGAAAAAATCAGTTTTGTCGACACTTGGGACCTCCATTTTTAGGGGAGGTTATGGCAAAATTTTTTTTAAAATCTGTACTTAAAATTGGCTAAGTAAAATATTAAGACACAACCACCATGAGATAACAGTCCATCTTGGTCTATAAATGTAGGCTAAGATGGGGTGTTACAGTATATGCCAAGCAACTAGTGAAATTGAATCAATAATTAATATTTCTAGAGTAAGTGGCATGAAAAAAAGTGGTCGTTATTATATTCCAGAAGAAGTAGAGAATTGAAGTGAACTTGACAGACGTAGGAAGGGGAAAGCTAAGGAAGTATAATTGATGGAAGAAAGTGAAGACAAGAAGTTTTAAGATGCAGACAACAAGAATGACTAGCAATTGAAAGTGAAGAAGTCAGTCTCTGAGCATGAGGCATGTGAATTTTGAAGTTGGTTAAGCAAAGTGAGTACAAGGTGATTGAACATTGAATAGATCTCCAGCTAGAGTTTAACTGATATCTTTGATCTTGAATTCAGAATCTCATCAAAATGCACTACTTAGAATTCTAAATCAGGCACATGTTTGCCACGATACATCTGTATATAGCTTGAACAATATAGTTAGGAGTGTGATAGCAGCCAACTATATATCCTTCACTAATGATGAAATACCTGGAGAAGGAACTGGGCATAGAAAGGTTTTACATATATCAATCTAAGGAAAAGGATATTCTATTGCCAAAGTTTTGGTAGACAATGGGTCATCCCTGAATATCCTGCCTAAAACAACCCTCTCAAAGTTACCAATTGATGAGACATATATGCAGCCTAGTTCTAAGATAGTACGGGCTTTTGATGAAACCAGAAGAGAGGTCTTAGGGGATATTAAAATACCCATACAAGTGGATCCAGTCACATTTAACATCACATTTCAAGTAATGAAAATGGTACTGGCTTACAGCATGTTATTAGGTCTTTCATGGATACACTTGGCAGGGGCAGTACCATCATCTCTACATCAGAAGGTCAAATTCATCATTGAAGGAAAGATGATTAAAATTTCAGGGGAAGAAAACCTTTGGATCACTAAACCAGTCTCAACCCCAAGCAACAGAAGAAGCTTTTGAAAGTTCTTTCCAATCCTTTGAGATAGCGAATACTTCATATGTTGGAGAAGGATTAGTCATGCCAACTCCTAGATTATAAACCACAGCTATGATGGTAGCAAAAGAATGATAAGGGCAAGCTCTTCCCTAAGGAAAGGTTTAAGAAAACATGAATAAGGAATCAATGTCTTTCTGCTCCCTCCCAATAATGACAATAGAGTTGGATTAGGATACAAGATCACCAGAGAAGATAAGAGGAGGATTCAAAAAGAGAAAAAGGAGTGTCGACTAGCAAGGTTGGCAAATTAGGAGGTGTCAACAAAAAAGATGACATTTCCTCCCCTAATGCAAACCTTCATAAGCATTGGTTTTTTCAAGAGGGAATGGAAGCGCTTAAAAATCCACGAGATGGGGGAGACAATGTTAAAGAATTTATTAGTAACTATGGTAAGCAAAAATGAGCATCATGATGAAGCAGCTTTATGGGTCACACCTTTTCTAACAGGACAAGATCTAAACAATTGGAAAGCTTATGAATTGCCATCTCATGACTCAAAGTAATTAAAATAATTATTTTCCTATTATTCTGCATAATTTCTAGAAAAATGTTAGCAGGGCTTCCTTTTTCTAATGTTTCAAAATAAATTTTAATGAAATAAAATGCATGTCTCATTCCTATTCTTAAACTCTCCCTAATAATTTTTTCTTCTTTCTTCCTTCATTATCTTCAGCTTAATTTATATATCTTAATAATATTTTTCATTTATACTCACTCTACCCCAGAATACTAGTGGTGAATTAAATTTTAACGTAATTGAGTCCGAATATGATTTTGATAACCCGATCTTTGAAATCACATCCAATAAAAAAGATGAAGAGGATTTTCCTCCTGAAATAACTAGGATGATGGAACAAGATGAAAAAATTATGCAACCTTTAGAAGAGGTAGTAGAGACAATAAATTTAGGAACCAAAGAGAACAAGAAGGAAACGAGAATTAGTGCATCTTTGCTATCAGAACTCAAAAAAAGGCTAGTTAAATTACTAGAAGAGTTCGTGGATGTCTTCACATGGTCATACCAGGATATACCAGGACTGAGTACGGATATAGTTGTGCATCGTTTACCATTAAAGCTAGAATATAAACCCGTAAAATAAAATTTTAAAAAAATGAAGCTAGATCTTTTGTTAAAAATAAAAGAAAAAGTAAAAAAATAATTTGATACAGGTTTCTTAGAGGTGGCCAAATATCCAGAATGGTTGACTAACATTATTCATGTCCCTAAGAAGGATGAAAAAAGTTAGGATATACGTTGATTATTGGAATCTTAATCGAGCAAGCCCAAAGGATGATTTTCCTTTGCCGCACATTGATGTATTGGTTGATAATACAACTCGATTCCATATGTTCTCATTAATGGAATTATTCTTAGAGTACAACCAAATTAAAATGAACCTTGATGATAGGAAAAAAATAACTTTTATCACTCTCTGGGGAACGTTTTATTATAAAGTGATGCCTTTTAGATTAAAGAATGCTTGGGCAACTTATCAGAGAGTAATGGTTAACTCATTTCATGATATGATGCATAAGAAAATAGAGGTGTATGTCAATGATATGATAGCAAAATCTCAACATGGTGAAGACCATATTGTAGTTTTAAGAAGGTTGTTTGAGTAGTTATGAATATATCAACTCTGATTAAATCATACAAAGTGCATATTTGGAGTCTCATCAGGGAAGTTATTAGGGTTTAAAATTAGTAGGAGGGGTATTGAGATTGATCCTAATAAGATTAGGACTTTCATTGAAATTTCGGTTCCTAAAACTGAAAAGGAGGTTCGACGTTTTTTGGGAAGGCTTAATTATATAGCTCGATTTATTTCACAACTAACAGTTACATGTGAGCCTATTTTCAAGCTTCTGAGAAAGAACAACCTAGGAAAATAGAATGAGGAATGTCAAATGGCCTTTGATAAGATCAAACATTATTTACAGACTCCTTCAGTTCTGCAACCTCCTATACCTAGTAGCCCTCTCCTATTGTCTCTGGTAGTTTTTGAAAGTTAAATGGGTGGTGTTCTTGGGTAGCAAGATGATTCAGGAAAGAAGGAGCAAGTCGTATATTATATAAGCAAAAAGTTCACCAATTACGAAGGTAAGTATTCTCTATTAGAAAGGACATGTGCCGCATTAGCATAGGTCGCTCACCGACTAAGGCACTACATACTATACTACACTACCTTTTTGATTTGTCGAATGGATCCCATCAAGTACATTTTTGGAAAGCTAGCTCTAACAGTAAGAATCGCTTGATGGTAGTTTTTACTGATTGACTATGAGATAATATATGTGACTGAAAAGGCTATAAAAAGAACTATTATAGCTGACTATTTAGCAGATCGAGTTGTTGAAGACTACCAACCAATAGGTTATGAGTTTCCCAATGAAGGAATCATATTGGTGGAAGAAGAACATGGATCAAAAATCAATTGGACTATAAAAATTAATAGGGCTTCAAATGCTTTAGGAAACAGGATAAGAGAGATTCTAATTTCCCCAAAAGGAAAATATTTCCCTGTAACAACCAAATTGTGTTTTAAATGCACTATTAAAATGGCTTAATATGAAGCCTGCGCTTCAGGAATTCAAGCTGCTATCGATATGAAGATTAAAAGTGTATGGAGATTCAATATTGGTAATTAACCAGTTAAAAGGAGAATGGGAAACTAGAGATCTAAATCAAGAATATATTCTTGATAAGTATTCTTGATAAGGAACCAATTTGATCTCTGGTTTCCCATTCTCCTTTTAACTAGTTAATTACCAATGCTTATCAAGAATATATTCTTGATTCATCTCAAAGCTTTAAATTCATAAGTTTTGATCATGTTTCTCAAATTGAAAACCAAATTGCAGATGCATAACTACAATGTTTTAATTGGCCACTTGCGGGAAGATGCCTCCCATCAAGATTGAAACCAGAGGGGTCAATGGTTACTATACAAACCTTGAAGAGGAATGTGATGGTAAGCCATGGTTCCATGATATTAAACAATACTTCATAAAATAGGATATACCCTCCAGAAGCCTCAAACACTGATAAAAGAACAATTCGGAGACTAGAAATGAATTTCTTTTTAAGTGGCGATGTTTTATACAAAAGAAATAATGATACAATGCTGATTCGATGTATGGATGAAAAAGAAGTTCAGAGATTTATAGAAGAAGTACATGAGGGGTTTTGTGTGACACATTCAAGTGGACATGTGTTGGCCTGTAAAATTCTTAGAATGGGTTACTTCTAGTTGAAAATGAAATCATATTGCATTAACTATATCCAAAAATGTCATAAGTGTCAGATATATGCTGATAATATCAATGTTCCTCCAACACCCTTGCATGTGATAGTTTTCCCGTGGCCTTTTTCAATATGGGGAATAGATGTGATTGGTCTAATAGAACCTAAAGCTTCTGATAGCCATTGATTCATTTTAGTAGCAATTAATTATTTCACCAAATGGGTGGAAGCAGCCTCTTATGCCAATGTAACAAAGAATGTAGTCCTAAAATTCATCAAACAGAATATCATTTGTCGATATGGTCTACCTGAGTGTATAATTACTAACAATACAAATAATTTCAGAAATAAAGATATGATAGAGATGTGCACAAAATTTAAAATTAAGCATCATAATTCCTCATCATACCATCCAAAGATGAATGGTGTAGTTGAAACAGCTAATAAGAATATCAAGAAGATAATTCAAAAAATGGCAATAACATGGCATGAAATGCTTCCTTATGCTCTTCACAGGTATAGAACCACAATTAGAACATCTACTGGGGCAACACCATTTTCTTTAGTATATGGTATGGAGGTTGTATTACCCATTGAGGTTGAGATTCCTTCTCTTAAGATTATTATGGAAGCTAAGCTTGATAATGTTGAATGGGCGCAGAGTCCTTATGATCAGTTAAAATTTATTGAAGAAAAAAGATTAACAGTCTTGCATCATGGTTAATGTAATAACCCAAAATTTTAATTATTTTAATATGATAATAAATAATAAAATTATTAGTTAAATAAATATTTAAGATTTAAAAATAAAAGAAAAAAATAAAAATTTAAAATATATATAATTATATTTATAAGAAAAAGGAGAAGAAAAGAAACAGAAAAAAGAAGAAGAAAAGAAGAGGGAGAAAGTGACAGAGAGGGAGAGAGAAATAGTACACCGATCGATTTTTTTTAAATCTATCATTGTCTGATGATCAACTATCGACACCTCCTGCACCATTAGAAAGCCTATCATCTGATGAGTCCAACGCCAATAAAATCGTCGCTGTCCGACGTCGAAATTTTTCTCACTCGCCGGTCGAAGTCAATTGGAGGTGTACTGCTATAGTGACATTTCGATCAATTTTTTGGCTACTTTCCAACCTCCTTTCATGGCAAAATTGGTATTTTTGAAACCCTCTCTTTCCAAGCTTCATTTTAGTATATTATTTGCAAATTTTAGAGTATGTTTTAGGTTGGCCTACGATCACCGTTCCGGTGATGGTGATACTATTCCAGTGATGAAAATACTATTCTGGCAAAAAATAATATAAAATAATTAATAATTAATAAATAATAAGAATAAATAATATTAATAAATAATTAATGTAGAAGAAATTAGTTAGAAATTTTAAATTAAATTAAATTTAGAAAATATAATTTTAATTAGATAATTAATTAAATGTATTTAAAAGAAAGTATGAGTAAAATAAAATGAAATGAAATGAATAATTGAATAAAGTTAATTATTATAATTTTTTTAGTATTTAATTGATAAAAATTTATGATTAGATAATGAAATGAATTATGAGTTATGATTAGTAATTTTAGATATAATTAAAGGAATAAATAAAATAATTATTTTATGATGAAAACCTATTAAATAATACCAATAATTTGTTGTATAATATTTGTATTCTTAAATTTATTAAAATACAGATATTAATTAGATTTAGTTAAAGGTCAATTATGAAATTATTTTCTTGAAGCTATTTGAAATTATTTTGAAGTATATTTTAAAATTTTAAGTAATTATGTTGGAAACCTAATAAATAAATAAATAAGAAAATTAAATTAATTAATGTTGATTTAATAAATTAGTATCATTGTATTGTATTTGTAAGATATGTGTTGAGGTATATTGAATTGGATTGGAAGACCGGATGGGGCGGTTGATTGGAGGGTTATTGTGATCTATTTTGGAGTGTTATTCGATTATTTTGTTTCAGGAGAAAATGTCCTAGTTATAAGGGAGACTCTGTCGAAATTTTTGCAGAATCTTTGGAGTCATCCAATCGTCCATATTCTAATGGTTTTTATTGTCATTTGAAAATAATTTTCAAGTGTTCTTTCACTTTTAGTATGTATTTCGAGGAGAGTTATTGGATTTCATCTACTGTGAGTTATATAGAATAATATAATACTTCGCTCCCCTAATTTATGTTTATAATTGCATTTGCATAATGAATTGACTATTTATGCAATATATGTACACTTATTATCACTATAAGCATAATGTGTGTTGAGTAAGAGTTGATTGTGTTTGATGTAACATGTGATACTGGATAGAGTTAGGATGATGTAGGACCACCAATGATCGGAGATATGGGCTATGATATGAGGATATTAAATGATGATATTATTAGGATTGGAATGACGGCGGATACATTTTCATGCTCAGCGCTGCATGTCAGTCGATTAGTGCTGCTTGGTTATGGCTGTGACGACGGACCCTATGTATTAGAATCCAAGAGAAACTTATGGACGAAAAGAGCAAGATAGGGGCACCGACTCCCCAAATTTGAGGTTTAGTGTGGCCCCATTAACTTACTCATATCCTTTTTTGCTTAAGGGATTTGTTGGTCGATTAGCATTTGTATGAGCACGTTATGCATGGGATAGTTGTATTATATTAATTATTGTATCATCGAATCGAATGCTCATTCATGTTCACCATTTTTTTTAGGTTGTAGGTTGAGCATAGGAGTATTGCTTATTCAGGTCATCTTGCCTTTTTATTTCTCGGCAGGAATGTTAATTGTATATATTTTATTGTATAATTATGTTATAATTATTTTCTAGAACTCTGCATAATATTTCTTTTCTTGTCTATCTTCTTATTCATTTAGTTCTGCGATTTAGTTAAATATATTTGTTAATAAATGTCTGATGATGATGATGTGACATTATATTAAAGTATAATATTAGTAGGCTAGTAGACCCTGTTCAAGATAGTGATTGTTGTCACTATCTATATTTATCAAAAAATGAGTTTTTAAGCTTACTACGGGTTCTAAAAGCCACGTGCTTTTTCCGTTCTCTAGTGCCGGTCACATGCCCTTTGGTTGAGTCATGAAAAAGTTGGTATCAGAGCAATGATTTTACGGCCTGTAATATATCTATGGCTAGAAGAGTTCTAGTTGGTCTAAGTTCTTATTTTAGATGCAATATAGGTTTCCTTTTCATCTTGGTTGAGTTTCATTTGCCTCAAATTCAGCGTTATCTATGGGTAGTAATTTAATTATTGTTATATATGTATGTGAATGTTATATGTGTTTATTAATGCAAGATATAAGTTATGCTGCTTTTGTGGTTTCAAATTGTTGATTGTATTAAAGATTGTATATCATAACATTATATATTTTCCCTTGAATGCGTAAAAAGGTAGACTTTGAGTAGTTCTTTGAGCAGACCTAGTAAGTTAAGAAATAAGATAATTGATTCATCATAAATTTAAATTCTTACTTGAATGATGATTGGATGAGAAAATAGAATTTAAGTGAAGGGAAATCAAATGTGAAATATAACATTAAGATAATTAGATTATGAATGATGCATTCATTTGTTACATGTTTGATTTTACTTGTGGAGCCTAAAGGGTTGAGTATAATGAAAGATTTGCAATAAATGAGTTGGTCCAAGGGATTGAAATCCGTAATTAAAATCTTATAGAGAGTTTACCACACTTCTAGTGCTAACGAGTAGCTAGGTATATTTAGATTAATACGTAATAATAATTGTGACATGCATGAATAGTAGTTTTAGATATGTAAATCAAGGATAATATTAAGACTTGGCATTAGATAAATTGACAGATAATAATTTATGAATTATAAAGATAGAGTAAATTTAAATTTCAATAATGGATAGTGTATAATAAGCTTGACTATGAAAATATTTGTGATATGAGAATATAAATATATTAGTTGATATAAAATATTTTGAGTGGATAATAAATGTAAGTTATAATGTTATTAAGGTTGTACTTATGATTTTGAAAATGACATAGAATACACTGATGAGTTGAAGTGGCAGAGAATGATTGAGCATTGTGAGCCTTTGGGTTTATTTAGACAAATATATAAAATAGTATTATCAATTCAGTTATGGTCAATATGGAACATGGACATCTTTAGTAGGAATGAGTAATTTATATCCCAATATTTAAATGAATTAATTTATGGATTAAAATTTTGAATTTTGACTTTGATAAGTTGATGATAAGGAATTTGATTTGATATTTGAATTGATTGAATAGAAAATGTATGTATAATAATTTATAATTTAGGAATAACTATGATATTAGTATTTTGAAAGTGTGCAAGAGACGAGAGTTATAAAATTATAAGAATTGAGAATATCGAGGTAAACATATGAGAGTAAGGCATAAAATGGTCATCTAAACATTTGGAGATAACTTATGGTAATAGGTGAGTAAGATCTCAAAGTGATAGAATAGTCGATCCAAGAACATTAGTTATAGTTTTTAGGATAATATATATCAGAGTGTGTAGAGAAGCATTTTGAAAATTCAATGAAAAATTTTTATAAAGGGGGGAAGATTGCGATAACCCAAATTTTTAATTATTTTAATATGATATTTAAATAATATTATTATTAATTAAATAAATATTTAAGATTTAAAAATAAAAAGAAAAAAAATAAAAATAAAAATTTTAAAAATATATATAATTGTATTTTTAAGAAAAAGAGAAGAAAAAAAATAGAAAAAAAAAAGAAGAAAAGAAGAGAGAGAAAGCGACATATAGAGAGAGAGAAATAGTACACCGATAGGTTTTTCTTAGATCTATCATTGTCTAGTGATCAACTATCGACACCTTCTATACTATTGGAAAGTCTATCGTCCGACGAGTCTAATACCACCAAAATCGTCGTCGTCCGATGCCAAAATTTTTCTCACTTGCCGGTCGAAATCAATTGGAGGTGTACCACTATAGTGATATTTCGATCAATTTTTTGACCACTTTTCGACCTCCTTTCATGGCAAAATTGGTATTTTTGTAACCCTATCTTTCCAAACTTTATTTTGGTATATTATTTGTAATATTTAGAGCATGTTTGAATTGGCCAGAATCTGATCTCCGTTCTGGTAATGGTGATACTATTCTGGTGATGAAAATACTATTTAACAAAAAATAATATAAAATAATAAATAAATAATAGAAAAAAAGAAAAAATAAGTATTAATAAATAATTAATGTAGAAGAAATTAGTTAGAAATTTTAAATTAAATTAAATTTAGAAAATATAATTTTAATTAGATGATTAATTAAATGTATTTAAAAGAAAGTTTGAGTAAAATAAAATAAAATGAAATGAATAATTGAATAAAGTTAATTATTATAAATTTTTTTAGTAATTAATTGATAGAAATTTATAATTAGATAATAAAATGAATTATGAGTTATGGTTAGTAATTTTAGATATAATTAAAGGAATAAATAAAATAATTATTTGTTAATGAAAACCTATTAAATAATACCAATAATTTGTTGAATAATATTCTTATTCTTAATTTTAGTAAAATACATATATTAATTAGATTTAGTTAAAGGTTAATTATGAAATTATTTTCTTGAAGCTATTTGAGATTATTTTGAAGTATATTTTAAAATTTTAATTAATTATATTGGAAACCTAATAAATAAATAAATAAATAAGAAAATTAAAGTCATTTACGTTGATTTAATAAATTACTATCATTGTATTGTATTTTTAAGATGTGTGTTGAGGTATGTTGAGTTGGATTGAAAGCCAAGATGAAATAGTTGATTGGAGGGTTATTGTGATATATTTTAGAGTATTATTCGATTGTTTTATTTTAGGGGGACATGTCCTAGTTATAGGGGAGACTCTATCAAAATTTTTGCATAATCTTTGGAGCCATCCAGCCGTCCATATTTTAATGGTTTTTATTGTCATTTGAAAATAATTTTTAGGTGTTCTTTCACTTTCAGTCTGTACTTCGAGGAGAGTTATCGGATTTCAACTACTATGAGTTATATAGAATAATATAATACCCCGCTCTCCTAATTTATATAGATCTTCAAATTTTCAAATACGATCAAAAGAGTCTGCATATAAAAATTGCTATAAATGGAGAAATAATACATAACCAAGGGGGTACAAAAAATAACAGAGAAGAGAAGGAGATAAAAAAAATAGAAGTAAAGAATAGAAGCTAGCTAGAGTAAGATTTTAAGAGCAACCTCTTGGTAGAGGAAGTTATAGGAAATTTTATTAAATATAGGGAGTATATTTAATAAATAGAGGCAGTAGACAAGTCAAACAATTATCATCAGTTAAGATACAATCAGGTAAATACACCGTGACCCTTTTATTTTTATGAAATTCTCTTTAACCTGATTATGAATACATACATGCTTTTTATGAAAAAAAAAACAATCAGGTAGTGACTGTCTCATTATGTATATGTTATTTATGCTTTCTGGTAGAAACTCTCATCATATACAAATGTTATAAATTGGAACATATATTTTTTAAAAAAAAAAAAAAGAAGAAGAACACCGTCCAAATAATGACCATATTGTTATAACAAAAATTATGAAATTGCATATGTTTAGAAAAACAGTCAGGTAGTGACTGATGTGTTATACATAAATAAAATAAATTGTATAGTTGCATAATAAATTCCAATGCAAGCACAAAATCCTAAATTGACTATAACATTTACCAATGGATTTGATATTACAAAAAAAAAAAAAAACGACATAGGCATATACATGATCAATGAAGAGACTTTGATCAATAAAAAAAATAAGGAAAATATAAAAAAAATTGAAAAATAAATAAGTTTAACTTTATAAAAAATTACCTTAGTATATACAATAAAAATACAAAAAATTGATATAGGAAAATTTTATTAAAAACAGAGAAAAGTAATTTTAAAATAGAAAAGAAAATCTCCTGATAGAGGAGATTATAAAAATTAAATTACAAATTGTCAAGTGCATGGAGTTTACTTAATGAAACTTTTTTCTAAAAAAAAAAACCTCAACAAAAGTTACTAAAATTGCATTTGACCTTCAATAGTAAGGAATCAAAAACATATAAATACTTCCCTACAATTTCATTAATTTAATTATCATTTCATTACATTTGTATTTTGGTTATCATTTTAAAAGTTGTATATGGATGTAGGTCTATAAAAAGGGATAATTCACAAATATAAGAAGTACAAAACAGTTAATATAACCACACACATACACACAAGAATCTTGACTTTCCTACAATATTATCACAAACACAGAAGCACAAATAGCAATAAATAATGAATATATGTCTAACATAAAAATACAAACCTTGAATCTAGGTCTAATTATTAAAAAAAAAACAAAATTAGCCTAGGCAATTACAAAAATAATAATAATAACTTGTTAAAAGATCTCTTGAGCAAAACGAATTAAGCATAGAAATTGGTAAATTTAACAACAAAAAAAATAAACATAGAAAAATAAATAACTACAAATTAAAAAAAAAAAAACTAATAAGACTCCATAATAGAATTTAAAAATAAAAAAACCAGAAATACCAATCAAAAAAAATTTTTTTTTTTGAGATTTTACCTCATTTTAAGGTGGACAGTAAAGTAGTTGTTGAAGTAGAAATTCAAGTCAAGTATAGTACATGTGTGAAATAAAAGATAAATTTTCTGTCTATGTAAAGAGCAAAAGAGGGGGAAATAATGAAAATAAGAGAGGAGAAGATGACAAAAGAATGACTTGAGGAAAAATAGTTCACAGCAGAATGATTTGAAAAGTGTGTTCAAGATAATAGATGATATTTATATGGGAGAGACTTAGGGTTAGTTCTTTTGGAGGGATTAAACGGTGAGTTTTGCTTCTTCTTTTTTTTTGCTTCTTTATTTGCTTATTTTCTTTTTTTAAACGAGATTGCATAGCTGTAATTTTATGAATCATAACTGTATACACTATTTTTCCTTTGATTTTGTCATTCCTTATTATTATTATTATTAAAAGTAATAAAAGGCACAATAATAGTCTTGATGTCTGATGAAAAGACTGCTTGGTTTAGGCTATCCAAAAAAGAAAAGATACTGGACGGATTAAAATTGTACTGCCCAAAATTTTTAATCTTAGTCTTTTAAAGGCCAAAGTTTAGCATTCCCCCTTTATTATTATTATTATTATTATTATTATTATTATTATTATTATTATTATTATTATTATAACATTGCAATCTCTCTTTAAGGACATATTATTATTATTATTATTATTATTATTATTATTTTAACATTGCAATCTCTCTTTAAGGCTATTCACAGTGCAATGAGAAGTAAGAGGAGAAGTAGTAGTAGTCCTTGGAAAAGTGTAGTATTGAAAGGAGGAGTAGGTGGAGGAGTAGTCCTCCTGCACGGAAAAAGAGACTAAGAAGGAGAAGTAGTTCTCCATGGAGGACTACTAAAATTGAAGGTATTTGGCTAATAGAGAAGTGACATGTGGCAGTGGTTGGACCTACTTTATTCTTTTGGAGAACTTTTAGTTTTTAATTTTATTTTTAATTAAATTTAATTAATTTTGAAGACAAATTTGTGAATGAAATTTGTGGTATTTTTTTTTCTTTTATTGTTGTTAGATGAAATTTGTGGTTACAAAAATACAATTATAATTGTGAATGGAATTTGTGATATTTTTTTTATTGTTGTAAAAGGAAAAAATGAATATTTTTGTATTTTATAAATTTCATTGTTAAAAAATAAAATTATAATAAATAGATTTGTTGTGTCCAACTTAGAATAGAAATGTTTGATAATAAAATAATTACATGGGTCCCATGTTGAATAGTTATTTAATAATCCTTTTGATATAAGAGAAATGGAGAAGTTGAGGAGGAGTTGTGTGTTGGGCCCACAAAGCTGATGTGGAAGAGAGAGAGATGTAGTAGTCCTCCTCTTACTCCTCCTTCCAATGTGAATGCCCTAAGGACATATTGTAGTGTAACGTCAGTTGACGTTGCACTGCAATAATTTTTTTTATATTCATTATTTTTTATCATTTTTTATTTATTTCTCTAATATTATTATCATTTTCCTTCTATTCTTCCCCTTATAAAAATAAAAAATAACAAATACAAGAGTAAAGTAGAATAATTTGTTTGTTGCTATTTTTAAATAGGTAACTCATCCTCATCATTATTATTATTTTATTATTATTATTATTATTATTATTATTATTTTCAAAAAATGTAAATTTTTTTATTGGCAAACATGTTAATGTTAGCATTTTTAATTTTTTATCTCCTTAAATAATAAACATATTTTTATATATTTCATTTATCACAAACAAAATTGAAATAAAATAATAAAAAAATTATTATATTCAGGAAAGTTGATATAATAATACACTGAAAATGATAAATAAGTAAATTGAGAATAATTTTTATACAATAAAATAAAAAAAATTATAGCAATAACAACAATAATAATACTAATAATAAAAATATTTTCAAATTACGAAGACTTTGATTCTGTCAAACAGATACGTATGCATTCGAAATAAAATTTTAAATTCAAGTCCACTTTTAAAAAAATATCCTTTTCTAAAAATTTATTAATGATTAGCAAAAATAAAAAAATATATATAATAAAATTCTAAAATTAAAACGGTTATGTCTAGGGAGTAGACATAAATTTAAAAAAAATAATAAATTTAATAAATATTGAGCCATTTAATAATATAAAATCTTTATATTCAGGTAGTGAACATAGGATTAAACCATTAATTAATAAATAAAATAGGCGCTCAAGTTGTTTCCAGATAATATATATAACAATTAGAAAAAGATATATATATATATATATATATACATAAGAAAACATAATTAATATTTATATTCAGATAGTAAATATAACTTCTCTTATAAAAATAAAAAAAATAGATAATAAAATATTATAATAATTATAGTACCAATCCTTGAATGTTGTAGGGTGTTTTTTCTTTCTTATATGTAATCAACCCCCTAAATTTAGAAATGCAGACTATTACTAGGTATTCAATTAAATTTTATAATTAATTAGTAGCGACTTCTAAAGAAAATAATAACAACTAAGTATAAATCGACACAAAAAAAATCTAAATTTTTATAATCTGCCGGCCCCTCTGTCATCCCATGTGCGACATCCTATAAAACCATCAGTTTTGAAGAAAATAAAAATTAATACAATGCTTGCAACAACTACCGAAACTTGAAATTTTCATTAAAAAATAAAATTCATAATTCATAATTAATAATTAAAAACTTTATTATATTAAAAGAAACATAAACATTAATTATAATATCAGTAGAGACATTATATTGTGCAAATATGCATACTCAGGTTAAAATTAACCACTATGATAGTAGGTTAAAGAGTCACTCATGAAACAAACCATATACTTGCATATGTAATAAACAAATATGATATGCCCTTAATTTCTAGTAATTTTTCAATATATCAAATTATAAATTTTCATCAAATTAAATATGAGAGTTAACCAATTCTTTAAAAAAAATTTAACAAAATTTTTAATGTGATATTTGAATCAAGCACCAAATTAAAAACTATTATGTTTTTTTATTAATTACATGTGAGGGAGAGGGTACATCTATACTCAAATCTGAGATCTAAGCGAGAGCTACACATGCTCCTAGCCATCATGCTACACTTTTGTGGTTAAAACTGCTATGTTTTATGATGCACTATCCTTAATTTAATTTTTTGATCTTCAAATTTTACATTTTTTTCCTTTGGAAAGGAAACTAAAATACTGAACTATATATAAAAATTGAAAAAAAAGAGAAAAAGGAAACATTTATACCATAATTCATCGAAGCATTAAACGAGTTCTTTTGCTCTACTTGCTTTTAGTTTTCCACTTCTCATGAAAAAATTATAAATTCAAGGTGGTTTAATTATCTCTATTGTGAGAACATTGGTTCAATGATTTCATATTCTAATGATCTAATAACTTAGAAATGTTGTTCACAAATGCTAACTTAACATATGAAGTAATATAATAACATAATGGACAAAAAGAATCATGCAAAATATTTAAGCATTTTAGTTATGTTTATTGATTATAGTCTCAAGGTAACAATAACAAGCATATCCGCCCCTAATATGATGTGACTATATATCAATTTTCATTATTTAATTTGTCACATGTAAGTTAGGTAGAATTCAGTCTAATTTCCCAAAGCACCAAACGCCACAAAAATCAATTTCCATCATCTGAAACAAATAAGCCTCACTAAAATTAAGTGTGAGCGGGAGTTTCTGGTAAAATAGTTCTTGCGACTTTAACATTGTTAGGCTCTGGGTTTTAGAGAACATGAGCCTAAACCCGGAAAATAAAAGTCGCCACCCGGACAGGCTGGAAAGAAAGGGATGGATGACTAGATTCCTAAAAAAATTTTAACCCCTACTAGGTTTGAAAAGTTGTGTACATCTGGAAAAGGTGATAAGTGACCCAGCACTCCCATAACGCTCAGTTCATTGGAATTGGCCTCCTTTTCAAGTCTAAATATTATTGAATTCTTACATTATTTATAATACTATTCATATTACATACAATTATGAAAAATAAATAATCATTATATTATAAATCAAGTAAACAAACAAATAAATAAAATAGGTACCCATATAAAGATAGAAATATGCCCTTACAATGTCCCAATGTACATACAAACAAGTAAAATAGGACACCACCAGTTGGTAGAAACATATTTTTTACATTAGTTCAAAATTCTTAAAATTAAAATAAATAATTAAAATAAATAAGGCACCCACAAAGTGGAAACATGCCTTTTACATCCTTAAAATCCATATAAACAACAAATACCATTAAGTAATAGTTTTCTTTTTTAAAAAACCAAATCAAATCTCATATTACATTTATGTTGGAATTCATAGAATTGAATATGAATTTCATAAATATAATCAAGTAACAACTTTAAAATTTCAAAGCAAATTTACATTAAAAACATCTTTAATTAAATATTTACAAAGTAAGTACAAACCTCAATTAGCTCCAAAATCATCTCAATTCAAATAAATCAATTCTCCACCACCTTGAATCAAGTTAGCCAAAATATACCCCTAAATCAATAGGGATATAATTCTTCAATTAAATACATATTCATACTTATCCTAACTAAATCCCATCAAAAACCCTTAATCCAAAAGTTTCACAAACCCTAACTTCTTGAATCAAACTCAACCAACCAATTAATCATAAATTCAATATATAAACATCATATTCTCTTCACTAAACTTACATAATCTAAAACTCATAAAATCAAACCTAAAAAAAATATATCTTACTTGAATCTTCAATTTTCCTTCAAAACCAAACTTGAAACATTTGATTTTAGGTGAAAATTTGAGTAACTAAAGAAGTGTTCTCTTCTCTTTTCTTTCTTAAGGAGAATTGGCCAAGAACAAGAAGAAGAAGTATTCTTTTTTAACTTATTATTATTATTATTATTATTATTATTCATTTTAGTGTATTTAAAATTATGGATGTTATGTCCAGTTAATCAATAAGCACTCTAATTTCATCCATGTCAGTATTTATGTTCTAAATAATAACTTTTTTGTTGTTGCACTAATAGTTGGATGCCCTTATAATCATAGAAAAAAAAAATTTGTTTATTGCCACTCAAACCTTAATCCTAGAAGTTCTATTCCTTGGGCTATTACAAGAGACTTCAATCTAATTCTATTTAGGGCTTTTGATAAAAATATAAGAATAATTGAGAATTTTTTTAAATTTATTATATTTATAAATTATTTATCAAAATACTAAAATTTATAAAATATTTACCAAAATACCAAATTTTTATTAGTTTACAATGAGTTTATCATGTACTTATTATAGATTTATAAATTTTATATAATTTATAATGAGTTTATTATGAATTTATAATAAAATGGTTAAAATACCCTGAAAAAAAGAAATTAAAAATTAAAAAAAAATATAGTGGGGAATGCCATTTTAGTAGGGGATGTCATTTTCCTTTCTATATAGTCATGAGACGAAAGGGGGGTTATAAAGGAGCACAAACTAATAGACTTGGGTTTTAAGGGCCCATTTTCACATGGTTGAATAGGTAAGAGGGATGCAAGAATACCCAATAGAGACTGGACATGGATTAGTAAATTATAAATGGATAACCTCATTTGCAAATCTTGATTAGTAATTCATGGTAATTTCCTGAGCTCTAACCTTAGGCCGTTGATATTAGCATTGCAATCGATAAGATTTTTTTAGAAGAGGGGATTTAAATTTGAGCTAAAATGGTTGAAGAAAAGGGAATGTGGAGAAATTGTGGTCTCAAGCATCTGAATGCAATAATTTGAAAGGTTTATCCCAAAAGCTCCTACATATTGCCTTAAGTTTTAAGAAATGGAATTGGTCTCGTAAATTGAATGCTTATAATCAAATTGAAGATATCAAGAGATTAGTAGTTAATTCCAGTCCTAGCATAAATGATTTACATGATAAAGAGAAGAGCTTCTAGGGGAATTAAATGTCTTGTGGAGAATGGAGGAATGATTTTGATTCCAACGCTCTAGGCTTAAATGGTGGTAAGCTAGAGATAGGAATACGAGGTTTTTTCATATGACCACTCTCCAACGCAGACAAGCCAATAATATTTTGAAGTTAAAAGATCAAGATGGTTGCTAGGTAGAGGAGGAATCTCAAATCAAGGAGCTGATTTATAACTTCTTCCAAAAAAAAATATATTCTGCTGTAGATACATGTCTTCAAGATGTTGTGACTAATCAAATTCTAGAAGTAGTACCTACTAAGTATTAGCAGATTATCAATGGTGATATTGTAGCTGCTGTTGTTAAAAATTATACTTTTCTAGAAGGTTATCTAAACTTTTCCTAGAAGATACTAGAGTCAAAGTATAAAACTTAGCCTAAAACGTTAAGTATGCAAACTTAGCCTAGAAGCAAACTCTACTTAATGACCAAGTAAAGAAACTCCTATAAATAATGGTGTAGTGTGATAAGTGAGAGAAAGAGAGAGAAGTTGTAGAGAGAGAGAGAAGTGAGAAATTTTAGTTGTAATTTTATTTTGACTTCAATTTTTATATAATACAAATACTTTTTTTCTCATCATTTTTCTCCAATTTCACAATCCAATTTTCATTTTCTATTTTCAATTTTTTCCACACTTGATTTTACAGCTGCTAAGAATTATTCTTCATTTCTAGAGAGATGTCTAGAAGTCTGAATAGAACTAATATTGTGCTCAATTCCAAGAGTCATAGGTATTTGTTAGAGTCTCTAGAAGGCTAGTAATGAATCCTACTTTCAAGGCAGAGCACCAGATCCCCCTCTTACTCTTCAAAGAGCTCTTGGCCTCTTCAATGAGTAAATTCATTTGCTAATAGAACATGTAATTAGGTAGCATATTGGTTTCCTTTTGCCATTGCTAAATTTTTTTTATTATAGATTGGGTCTCTAATCACCCATGCTAGTTAGATGTAATGCAAAGACAGAATTGTTCTAATCATCAATGAAATTCTCTTGATTTACATTTCAAAAAAAAATTACATATAGAACTTATAAATGTTTTGTTAATTATATATTTTTATTAGAATTTTTATATTATGTATGGTGTACTAATATATTCTATTTATTTTTATTTTTAGAGTTTCAAAATATCAAAAAAATTAGTAAAGTGATCTAATGATAAAATGCTTCTCATATTTATTTGAGGCTAAGGGTTGAAATCCTTTAATCAATATGTTCCTAAATATAAGTTAATGGGTAAAAGTATAGCGTATTCCCCAATGGCATAAACCCAATATTCTATCAGAACCTGCTGCCGCAGATAATATATTTTTATCCAAAAATACTCCATAGAGATAGGCTACCAACTCTATCTATAATTAATAGAACGGCTTATTAGGATAGTGTTACAATGGCCATCAATATTTCCAATGATATTTTATAAAAATAAATTTTAATTTTAATTTATGCTCTTGTAAAAATATGAATGAAAAAAAAATAATTAATTACACTTCGTACGTCACTAATTACAGAATCTAGGCAAAAGAAGGAAAGTTATAATTACATTTCTATTAACACCCCAAGAACTCGTTAAATGTGTCCATTTACATTTCCTCAAATTATTATAGTTTCCATTGTTACTACTATATCAAACTGTAAATCCAATCATTGACAAAAACATGAACTATATTTTAGTTGGAACAAACAAAAAATCAAAAAAACATCAATTGTTAGAATTGAATTCATAAATTTGCCAGCTTAAGGTTACAAAAACATAAAAAGAACATGGACGTGGGGATACTCAACTCTAGTAGGGGCAGCTACTAGTAATCCAGAAAATTACATCCTCCAGCATAAAACATTTTTTTTTGGCTTTTATATATTTTCATCTTGCAAGAAACTAAACTTGGAGACCCAAAATTTAGAAGATCATTTCAGAAGTTATGCTGCAAGAACAATCTTTCTTGAGGTGAAGCAGGTCCAATCTCTTCCTCCAAGCTCCTTAACCCGTCTCCTCCAGCATTTCCATTATAGCCAATATTTCTCGCTTCTGAGTTTTTCCCATCAACATCAGCTTCTGATACTGATGACTTTCTCCTTTGGGATGAAGTAACACTTGGAAATGTTATCCAAGAAGGTGCTCGAAACTCGTTTCTTTGATCCTCAGCTTCTACTACATCAGTCTCTGATGCTGATCTATTTGAAGATCTTTGAGAGGATTTCTTGTGTAATCTACTACTTCCAAGAACTACCTCAGTTGGTAATATTGGCTGCTCATTACATGGGCTGCCCATTAGCTGAGCAAGTGCTCGCTCTAAAGCTGTTGTTACTCTGTCCATTGATGGCCTCTCTTTGCCTTTCATTCTCACACACTTGCAAGCCACATTTGCAATCCTTTTCAAAGCTTCCAAATCAGGTGGACGTTTTAAAACTGGGTCCAAGATTGCTGCTATATCCCCAGATTTTATCAGCGGAACTGCCCATTCAACTATATTTCCTTCTTCGAATTGCATATCTATAGCCTTCCTGCCACTGAGAATTTCCAAAAGTAACACACCAAAACTATAAACATCAGATTTAGTAGTGAGGTAGTGAAGCCTATAGTACTCAGGATCAAGATAGCCAAGTGTGCCTGCTGGTAGTTCAGCTAACGGTGAGCTACTGTTAGCTGGTCCTAACAAAGAGAGGCCAAAATCAGCTACTCGAGCATTGTGCTCTTCATCAATGAGAATGTTGGAGGATTTGATGTCTCGATGAATTACAGGTGGGCAAGCATAACCATGAAGGTATTCAATTCCTCGAGCTGCTTGGACTGCAATGGTGACTCTTCGAACCCAATCCAATTGCTCTTTTGAGGCCTTGTTCTTTCCATGAAGGTGTTGGTGCAAGGAGCCATGAGCCATGAACTCGTAAACCAAAAGTCTCTCTCCAGCTTCTTCACAATAACCAAGTAGATTGAGTAAATGTGCATGGTTTAGTCTTGATAGTAGATCAAGCTCAGTGTGGAATTCTTTCGAGTTCTTCTGCTTATCAGAAGACACTATTGCCTTTTTAACAGCAACCACTGTCCCATTCTTCAATACCCCTTTATAAACACATGAAAAACTTCCTTTTCCCACAATGGATTCTTCTTTGAACCCATTTGTGGCTCTCTCAAGTTCGTCATAAGAAAACATCTGAGCTCTCCTTATTTTAAGTTCATCCAAGTCAGGGCCAATCTTTCCATTGTCTTTAGGAAATGAAGCACCATTCCCTTTATTTTTCTTGGACTTTGATTCCTTTTCAGAACATTGGCAATCCCTTAATCTGAAGCGAACATACAAAATAGCAGTTGTTGATACGACAATCACCAAGAACACAGCAAATCCTATCTCCACAATGATTACCGGTAATTGCAATGACCAAAACCGATCATCCTTCTTTGCTTTAGCAGCAGCAGCCTCAGAATACAAAGCAGAACAGTTTGAGAAGCATTCTGCTGAATAACAACTTGAACAATTATAATCACATTGACGATCTGATTTCAGAGTACATTCAGTTTTTGGATACATTTCTGCAGGGCAATCATTGCTGCAAGGCAAACAAACATGAGTATTGGGAGATTTGCAAGGTGCATTATCATTGCTAAATTCGTAGGAACCAGGCATGCAAGGTGTACTTTTGCAGAGTCCTGGTGAGACTGCCAATGGAAGAGAGCTAGGAAACCCAAGACCCCAGCAAACAGGCAGGAGAGATTTTTCAGCAGGAATTCCACAAGTGAAGTAATTTCCTGCAGCAATTTCATATATCTTAATGCCATTAGGAGCTGGGGTGCTTGGTTTTACAATAAAACCCCAACAAATCACTCCGTGATCATAGCTCTTGATTCCACAAGCATGAAACTTTCCTCCAACAACAGAAAGCATAGAATCACTTGGAGGCAAATCAACATTTCCTTGACCTGAATATGTCACAGAGATCTCTTCCTCAAGATTCAAACTTCTCCCCCAACAAAAGGCTCTAGAATTGACCTCTAAAATGCCACAAACATGATATCCACCAGCTGCAATCCTTTGAAACCTCATTTCACTACGAATTAAGCTGATCACATGGCTACTGGTCTCATCACCCCAACAAAACACAGTCCTATTTTGAGAAAACAACCCACAATTGAACTCAGAACCAGCTGAAATTGATTGAATCTGCCCATAAAACACATAGTTCTTGGTCATGTTATAACCCCAACAATCAACAAGAGAATAGTTTCTCTGCCTGCCTGTTAATGGCTTTCTCAGACCACATAAATGGTAATCGCCTGCACTGATTTCTATGTACTCAGCCTCTTTAACCATAGGCTGAGGAACACCCATTTGAATATAACCACTGCTTCCCCAACAATATGGCTGGTTAGACCCCATTAGAAGCCCACAAACAAAGCCATCTCCAGCAGTTAGGCCAATAAAGGGGAAATGAGCTGGGGTGCCATAGATTATTGCAGAATTTGAGCCATAACAAGTCACAAGATGAGACCCATCTGATTTTAGGCCACAAAAAACAGGGCCATTCTCACCATACGAAATGGCAATGGAAGACATGGAACCCAGTCCTGAAACCATCCACCATAAATCTAATAGAACCACATTATATGTGCAAATCTTCAAGACCCGGGTAAGAAAATCTCTATGGCTGGATATTCCCATCGCACAAGCTCAATCTCAATCAAAGATCATAGGTAACTTCGACTCTCCAACTTTATGGCTTGATAGTTACACACAAAGACTGTAGATATGTAGACAAGGACTTACAGATTGTGACTTGCATATTAGGCTTCTCAAAACCAAGATGGAAAATTCTGATATTTGCCAAACAATCAAGCTTACATGCTTATTTTGTAGTCGATGAGAGAAAAAAAAAGGCAACAGAATTTGAATAAAACTTCTGAGATTATGCAGCAATGGCAATGGAGAAACCATATGAATGAGGAACCAATTTACATTTAGGAGAAAAAAATGTCAAGATAGCCAACTAAACTCACCAAAACCAAGATAGAAAAAGCCCCCAACTTTGACAAGAAGCTCTATACACGATCTCATGGACACACCACTGTCAATAGAAAACCCAACTGCTCTGCTTTTCTTGAGCACCCATGAGGAAAGGTAAGAGTCTTTTTTTTCTTTCTTTTCCAATTTTTATACCTTTGTGCTCCAGGAGAAACTTACCCAAGAACTGAAAAAAATGAGTTTCTACAACTTCTAAACAATAAACAGGCATGAGATCATGGCTGAAACCATAAAGTGAGCTTCATTCAAAAGTGAAAAAGAAGCCATTTTTAACAAAAGGAAGCTATGTTGAGGCTGAATGTTTTGCCTGGATAGGATAGGAGTAAAGGATTTAGATGAAAAAGAAAATGCTTGTCGGTGAGGAAGATTTGTTGAAGATGGTGGGTGCAGAGAGTATTGTTATTTGAGGGAAGAATGGGAGTGAGAGAGGGAGAAATAAATGTCCATAAAAATGGAGCTTCTGAATATAGGTGTGTAGGTGAAGGCATTAAATGGGCAGTTAATGCAGTTTGATGTTTTCATGCCTTAGATTACTGCTTTGTCCTCATACCTTTTTTGAATTTTTATAATTACCCTTTTTGCCTCTTTTTCAATTTTTCATGCATTTCTTTGGTTAAAATAATAAGTGTAGTAATATTTTAATATATATGTATATATTATAACATCCAAAGTACTAAAATTATGTCAATATTAATAACAATTCTTGAAAATTTTCTTTTTACTATTAGGGAATACTAATTTTGAAATTGTGGTATTATTGTCATAGCAATAACTCATAAAGTTAAAATAAAAAAATTAAAACTTTTACTCGATTAATTTATTTTCTTAATTAATTGAGTTTAACTTTTTCATGAATATTTATTTTGCCTCATTAAATCAATTTTACCAAACATAAAAAAAGCAGTTTATTTTTTTCAACTCATGGATTATCAAAAAAAATTTTCATTATTATTAAATAGGTGCTTCAATTTTTTTCCATCCTGAGTCTTCTAATAAATGGAATAAAAATTTAGTGTTAGACTTTGTTTTGGTGTGCTATAATAATTAATATGTTATTATATGATTTTTAAAAAATTTTGAATTTTAAATCTTAAATTTTATCAAAAAAAATTAAAATAAATGATTGTTCATCTCATAAATATTATCCTAAATATTATCATGTGTATTAATTATTAATAACATAATAATAAAAAAGACCTAATAGATTGAGTAATAAAAATTTGAAAATAAATTTTAGGATAGAAAAAGTATATTAAGATTAGCATTATCTTAATTGCATAGCAAATGAAGCCTTGTTATTCATTAAAAAAAAAATGAAATGATGTGTATTATGAGTCGGTTTTTTGTGAATTATATTGATAAAATTCCTATAATCAATTAAGTTTGATGATTACACTAAAACTTAAATAATTTATAAAAATATAATCTCAAAAACAAAATTTTAGATAATAAAATATAAATAATAAATCCATTCACCAATAAATAAAGCTGAAACTTTCGTATTACCTCATTAAATAGCTTTTGCAATTAAGTGTACACGTATAATGCTCTCTTCTATAACTGGTCAAGTTTACCAGTATCTAAGTAAATATTTGTGTCTCAATCTCAATAGAATTTTTTAAATTTAATGATTATATTTTCATATTATAAATTAATAAACTAATGTAATATATAAACTATTTTAGTTAACTTTTTCATCATAAAGCTATAAATAATTGATTTTTAAATATTTTTATAGATAGTTACAAGAGAGATTTTATTTTATTTTATATTAAAAATATATATAAATTTTGTTGAAGATATTCAAAAGAAATTTAAAAATTTTTCCTCAAAATCTTTGTTGCATGACCATAATATATATTTTGGCAAGTGCAAGTCAGTTGAAAATTTAGTTAGATGCATTGCATGGTACAAATATAGAGCTAAAATGGGAGCTTTCAAGTGTATGAAAATGAAATAAAATATAATTCTAAATAACTAAGTATCTTGATGTGTCAAAAATCCTTTTAACACTTTAACCACCATAATCTAATCATTATTTAACTAAATGGTTTGGACTGTTTATTTATATACTCTTGCATAAGATGATTTAATTAAAATAAGGTTTGAAATGTTAATTTGGATCCATCCTTTCCTTCAGAAAGATTAATTATCTTTGTCTTTTCAATTATTCTGGCAAAGCATATATATATATATATATTAAATATTATATATAATGCAGATATTATTATAAATATTAAATATATAATTTGTAAATGTTATAAATTTATAATTAATTAATTATAAATAAAAAATAGACTCATATTATTTGAATATTTTTGCAAAGCAATTTATAATTTATTTTTAATTTTTGTAATTTAACAATTAATAATATGATGGATTGGGATAATTAATAATTTGTTTTTAATTAATAAAAAGAAAATGGATTTTTTACCAATTATGATAATAAATGTGCTATTGTTCTAGTTTTTGACTATGAATATGATGTGAATAATTTGCGTAATCAAAGGTTAAGTTTATCATGGCGCGAAACATTTCTGGAACGAAGAGAGATCCTATTAATTTTGAATACCTTTTAGTCCATCCTGTGTGGATTTATATTGGAATCAATTCAGTTGTTTCAAAATTTCTTCAGATTTTACATTTTCTTTTTTCTTTTTTTTTTTAAAAAAAAACCTCTTATATCTTGAATATTCAAAATTCGATCAAACAATCATTATATATGTTATAAGCTTATATAGATTAGATTGGACTGAATTACGTCTCAAAAGTTACCTTATGTAGTTTTCTATATTTTTTATTTTTTTTTATTTTTTATGTTTGGTTTTTACATATTGACTTTAAACCTTTAATTTTCTCTTCATTTGGATTTCCAACCAACCACAGATTGAGTTTGCTTTGTTAAAATATAATAAATATAAAAAATTAATCTCGTATATTAGTAGCTAAAAACATGTTAGAAATTTTATATAAAAATGAATGATCCAATTTTATAAGCTAGTTTTTAAGATTAGCTTTGTGAATATTAGGGTTTCTAGAGTGTGCAAGAGAAAATGAAAGAAAGTAGCAGAAAGAGAGAATTGACTGATGCAGCTGAAATTGATAATCCTTTGAAAAGTCTACAAAATATTGTTTGTATACACAATACAAAATTACCAAACTATCTTGTGCAAAACAAACTAATGCCTACAATAGGAACTTGTATAGAAAAGTAAATTTATATAATAGGAAAATATATATCAACATATTCATAATTTATCAACTCCTTCTCAAGACAGACATTGAAGAATCAACCCCATCTTGGACAATAAAAAAAGAATGATAATGAGCACCCTGAGCATTGGTAAACATGTAACATCCCAACGGCCCTAGGCTTACGACTCGGTCTTTTCACCCAGCCCGCTTCAAGTGACTGCTACAATATTGCTTTTCCTCACGGTTCCATAGCAGGATTTGTTTATTTGGCCCAAGTCAAGGGTCGCCTCCCTCGTTTCGATCCCAATACCTCTTTAAGAGAGTATTTTTTACTAAACGAGTACCATTTCTTCTAGTAGAATTGTAACATTCCTAATACTTTTGGAGTTAAATAAAATAAAATAAATTTAAATTTAAATAAGTTAAAGAAATGATTTAAATGGAAAATGAAAGGATTTTAAGTGAAAAAGTAGAATGTATATGTGAAATATGTCTAACATATACTTAACATATATATTAGTCAACTCTTTTAAAAGAAAAGTTAAAAGTCTAAGGGCAAAATGATAATTATATTTTATAAATTTAAAATTATTTAAATAAATTAAAAATAAATTATTTTTGGTTGGAAGAGGTAATTTGAGATTTTAAAATAATTAAATAATTAATTATTTATTAAAATAAAATAATATTTATATATGGTCATATTTTTTTTAAGTAGAAAGAAATAGAAAATTAAAATTAAAATTATTAGTCTTCTTCTTCCTTCTTCTTCTTCAAAAAAAAAATGTGACACCATTAGAGAGAAAGAGAGATCTTCTTTTCTTCCAAACTACCTAAGAATGAAGAGATTTTAAGGAACTAAGTGGAGCTTTGGTGATTTTCTAACAAGTAAGCTTTCTTCCCTAATTTTTGAATTTTTAGAAAAACTATGAATATGTGAATTTTGAGATTTTCTATTAATATGATTTAATTATTTAATTGGATATGAATTAAGCTATTTTGATTAATTATTAATAATTTTCAAGTTAAATGGAAGAAAGAATTAAGTTTGGGATGAGTTGGGTGAAGAGAGATAATTTAGGGTTATGAAAAATTTGAATTCTTAGAATCATGTGTTTTAATTGAGAAAATTGATTTCAAATGTGTTGTTTTGATGCATAAACAAGGATTTTAAAGTCAAATGATAGATTTGGTTAAGTTTGGATGAGGTAGTGTTGAGTTTAGGGTTTTGGAAAGAGAATTTTTAAAGAATGGTGAATTGTTGAATTTTAATGTTTAAATCATGTTAATTCATGGTATTAGTGAAGGAAATAAGCTTAGATTAATAATTGGAATAGGTTAGAATGAAAAACCTTCATTGGTGAAGGTTATGCCATTTTAGAATTTTGAATAAGAGTGAGTATTTAAGTAATGTGTATGAATGAAACATGTTAAAATATGTTTTTAATAATATAAATAAACTTAAAATACTAATTTAAATGGAATAGAATGAAATTCTAATGTTAAAGTAAGGAAATGCTAAATTTTTGAAATTTAAAGGAGTGATGTTTAATTAGGGTTTAATGTTAAAAATGCCTTAAAATGTGATATTAAATGATTGTATTTAATCACATTGTGTATAGGCATTAAGGAGAAGTGAATTTCTCAATCCTAGTGTCGAAGAAAAGTGAAGGTTGGTGGAAGATTTCAAGCTTGCATTTAAGTGGTTAGTGAGGTAAGTACATGATTTGATAGTTTTAAAGTACTTGCATTTAATTTTGGCTTAACACATTTTAAATGGAAAAATGTATTAAGCTACTTGATCATTTGAAAATCCATATACATTGTGTTATGGTATGTGAGTTGATGTGTATGCATTATAAATATTGTGAAAAGCCATTGTAAATGGCTAAATTATATGGAATGTGATTTTATTTATGAAATACCATGTAATGTGATGAAATGAAATAACATTGATTTGAATGAGAAAAAGGGAATATGAGAAAGGAATTGAGAATGGGAAATATGAAATAATTGTGTGTCTAGTATGTTATTCAATTTTCAGAATTTTGTGTTTGGCGACATGCTTAGGATGTAACAGTCCCTTGAAGCTGGGTTGGGCTTAGCCCTTGGAGCCTAGTTGGGATGTTATATATGAGGTTATCCTCACTATTTACCTTTGGGCTAGACGCTTGGCGTCACTATGATATGATTTGCCTTCAGGACTAGACACTTGGTGTCAATTTGGACCAAAATGATAACTTTGAAATTTGAATAATGTATTAGTTTATTGGGCTCATGCTTGTATGTGTGTTTGTATGAATCATAAACAAATGAAAAATTATGTTATTAAATTAAATGGAATACTACATTGTGGCATAGCATGCAAATGCATTATGCATTGGCGTTGTGTTAAAATTTTACTTTTATCAAAGTTGTACTGCTAGGCTTTTAGCTTAGCTCGATTGTAATTTATCATACAGGTGATAGAGGAGATCCGATCAAGTCAGAGAGTTCTTCTAGACCGGGCCGAGTCTAGATTTGAGATTGCTCGTTGTGCAAATTTTGGACACATCAAGAACAAGCCTTTTGCCATCATGTATATATTTTATGTTTTTGTACATTATAAAATCTTGTATATTATGTTTATGATTTTAAAATATATGTATTGTAAGTTATAAAGACTTTTGGATAAATTGTGTAGGATGAGTTTTTATATGTGTGTTTTGGATATATATATATATATATGAATATGTATAAAATATTTTGATAAAATGTGAAAAAATTAAGAAGTTAAGGTGAAGATGTGGTTTATTGTTTACTGGAAGTATTCTTTTTGCAAGTTGTGTAATTGATAAATTTTGAGATGTCCAAATTACAGATAAAATTTTGGCAAATTTTTTTCAGAGTTTTTGATATAAAATTTTTATTTTGAGTTCCTATAACAAGTAAAGAATATTTATATACTATTTAATTTTATATATTTAGTATTGAAAATTTTAAATCAGAAATGTGAAAATTTTATCAAATCGGGTTGTGACACTTTTGTACCGTATACTTGTATTCTTCATATACTGGATATGTATATTATACGTGTATAGAATATAAGGGTGTTACATTTATTTTGGTATCAGAGCCTAGTTTTGAAGTTCTCGACCTAGGTGGGTTGTAAGAGGAAGAAAATTGAGATTTTTAAATATAGTTTTTAAATATGATACATGCATTGGCACTGACAGTTTCTGATCTCTGATATGGTAATTTCTGTTGTGTTTGCAAATACAGGTAGTTATGGCGTCTCAAACACATCAGTTTGCAGAGGGTAGTGCTGAGAGTGTGGCTCCTGGTGAGGGTAGAGATGGAGCTAAAGCAGAGATTGTTGGAGGGGCACCTGCTTCTGTGCCAGAGAGACCAACAGTTGATGAGATTTCGCCGGGCTGGGCATGGTATATGGTGGAGCTGTTGAGGTAGGCTCCAGTACAGCAGCAGCCGCACCGCAGCTGCAACCATAGTTGCTAACGAGAAAATATGATAAGCTGAGGAAGTTTAGAGCTGAGGACTTTATTGGTACTACAGACCCTGCTGTAGCAGAGCAGTGGCTAGACAAAATTCAGAGAGTGTTCATTCAGTTGTAGACTAGTTCAGAAGAGAAGTTTGATTATGTCAGATCTCTTCTGCAGAGGGATGCATATGATTGGGGGAAGACAGTTCTACATGCTCTGAATGATCCAGCAGTCCTTACCTATGATGATTTTCTGCAGGAGTTTGAGCAGAAGTATACTTTGAGGGAGTATAAGGATGCTAAGAAGATAGAGTTCTTGAGTTTGAGGTAGGATACCAGGACAATGACTGAGTATGAGATAGAGTTTATCCTGTTAAGCCAGTCTGCTGGTGGGATCATTTCTGATGAGATTGATCGATGCTGGAGGTTTGAGGAGGGGTTGAGACCCTCTATTATGTGCTTAGTGGCAGGCTCCCGGTATCAAAATTTTTTTCAGTTGGTTGCAGCTATCAGGATTGTAGAGAGAGCATAGGGTCATACAACAACTGCCAGAGGAGAAGAGAGCAGAGTTAGGAGACCCCAAGGTGAGGCAGAGTCTTCATCAATGAAGAGAGTTCGAGGGGGATATCCTCAGAGGTCCAGTAGGAGCCAGGGGCAGCCTGGCAGGTCATCACAGCAGCAGAGGCAGAGATAGTACCTACAGCCTCAGTGGCTAGTGCCCCAACCCCAATGATTCATAGGACTGCTCCACCTACTTGTGTTCATTGTGGTAGGATACATGGAGGTGTTTGCTGGAGGACAGGTGCACCAGCAATGTGTTATAGATGTGGGTCACCAGATCATTTCTTTAGAGATTGCCCAGAGCCACCAAAGGATAGACAGACAAATACAACAGCTTTTAGACCCAGTGTTAGAGAGGGTCGTGGAAGTAGAGGTTTTAGCAGAGGGAGTCGGACATGGTCTGGTCAGAGAGGAGATTCTATAGTAGTTAGTAGACTAGATGAGGCAGGGCTATCACAGTGGGTATATGTGATGCAGAGGCAGCCAGATGCTTCGGCCGTTATTGCTGGTACTTTTTCGTTATTTGGTACTTCAGTTCTTGCTTTGATAGACCCTGGGTCAACTCATTCATACATTAGTGAATCTATCTTACTTGTGAGTGATTTACATTTTGAGTCCCTAGGATTTGATGTTTTGGTTACAAATCCTTTAGGGCGTAGTGTTATGGTTAGCAAGGTGCACCGAGATAGTCCAGTTGATGTTCAGGATGAGGAGTTTTTCAGTGACCTGATTGAGATGCCTTTTAGGGAGTATGATCTGATTCTGGACATGGATTGGTTATCCAGGCATGGGGCTATGGTAGACTGTCAGTGAAAACGTATTACCCTAAGAACATGTGATGGTCGTCATATAGTGGTATCTAATAAGCAGAGACATCTTTCATCCATATTTATTTCAGCTATTTCTACTAGGAGGATGATTCGGAAGGGATGTAAGGCATATCTTGCTGATGTAGTAGATACCGGAGTAGTGGGATCCCAGGTTGACAATATAACTATAGTTACCGAGTTTCCAGATATTTTTACCGATGAGTTGCAAGGGGTACCTCTCGAGAGAGAGGTGGAGTTTGGTATTGATTTATTGCCTGGTACCATTCATATCTCTATTACTCATTATCGTATGGCACCTGCTGAGTTGAGAGAGTTGAAGGTGCAATTGCATGCAGGAGTTGTTAGATAAAGGGTTCGTTCGCCCTAGTGTGTCTCCGTTGGGAGCACCTGTTTTGTTTGTGAAGAAGAAGGATGACACCTTAAGATTATGTATTGATTTTAGGCAGTTGAATAAGGTGATTATCAAGAATAAGTATCCATTACCTCGTATAGATGATCTCTTTGATCAGTTGAAGGGAGAAGCAATATTCTCTAAGATTGATCTGAGATCAGGGTACCATCAGTTGAGAGTTAGAGATGTGGATGTATCCAAGATAGCCTTCCGTATGAGGTATGGACAATATGAATTTCTGATGATGCCTTTTGAATTGACGAATGCACCAACAACATTTATGGATTTGATGAACAGGGTGTTTAGACTCTATCTAGATCAGTTTGTGGTGGTTTTCATTAATGATATTTTAGTGTATTCATATAATAAGGAGGATCATGACAAGCATTTACAGCTTATATTATAGAATTTGAGAGAGAAGCAGTTGTATGCTAAGTTGTCTAAATGTGAGTTTTGGCTTGATCAAGTCACTTTTCTCGGTTATGTGGTTTCAACAAAGGGTATTAGAGTTGATCCAAGTAAAGTCAAGACTTTCATGTGAGAGATGATGGTAGTCTATGGTATAAAGATAGGTTGTGCATTCCTGATGATGCAGGATTAAAGAGGATGATATTAGAAAAAGCACATCAGTCAGTTTATGCTATGCACCTTGGTAGTACCAAGATGTATTAAGATTTGAAACAACATTATTGGTGGTCAAGTATGAAGAGGAACATAGCAGAGTTTGTATCCAGATGTCTCACTTGCCAGAAAGTAAAGGCTGAGCACCAAGTTCTTTCAAAGTTGCTTTAGCCATTATCAGTACCGAAGTGGAAATGGGAGCGAGATGACGATGAATTTTGTGACTGGACTGCCTTTGACCTAGAAGAAGCATCTGGGTGCTAGTTGATCGGATGATGAAGACCACTCATTTTTTTTCAGTTTGGATGGATTACTCACTTGAGAGATTGACTGAGCTGTATATCAGTGAGATAGTGAGGTTACATGGAGTCCCAATTTTTTTTGTGTCAGACCGAGATCCTCGGTTTACATTGAGATTTTGGACAAGTTTGCAGGATGCATTGGGTTCTCGGTTACATTTTAGTACTACTTTTCATCCTCAGACAGATGGGCAATCAGAGAGAGTGATACAGATTTTAGAGGATATGTTGAGGAGTTGTATCATTGATTTCACTAGGCGCTGGGATAGATTCTTACCACTGATTGAGTTTGCTTATAACAACAGTCATCAGTCCAGTATTGGAATGACAACTTATGAGGCATTGTATGGTAGGAGGTGCATGACACCTCTATGTTGGGATGAGGATAGAAAAGGTAAATTGGTCAATCCTGATTTGATTAAAGAAATAGAAGAGAAAGTGAAATTGATTCGGGGTTGGCTGAAAGCTACTTCAGACCAACAGAAATCCTATATAGATTTGAAGAGAAAAGATATAGAGTTCAGTGTGGGAGAAAAAGTGTTTCTAAAGGTGTCTCCATGGAAGAAGATTTTGAGATTCAGTTGCAAAGAGAAGTTGAGTCCTCGTTTCATAGGACCATATGAGATTTTGGAGAGAGTTGGTCCAGTGGCTTACAGATTAGCTGTGCCGCCTGAGTTAGACCGGATACATAATGTCTTCCATATCTCTATAATTTGAAGGTACAGGTCAGACCCATCTCATATCCTAATAGTGGAGTCTATTGAGGTGAGCCCAGATTTGACTTACGAGGAAGAACCAGTGGCGATTTTGACACGAGAGGTAAAAGAGTTGAGGAACAAGAAGGTGCCACTTGTGAAAGTCCTATGGAGGAATCATGCCACTGAGGAGGCGACATGAGAGAGTAAACAGATAATGCGGAGTTAGTTTCTCTAGTTGTTCCAAAGTTGATAGCAGATAATTTCGCAGACGAAAATTTTTCTTTAGGGGGAGAGAATTATAACATCCCTAATATTTTTAGAATAAAATAAAATAAAATAAATTTAAATTTAAATAAGTTAAAGAAATAAATTAAATAAAAAATAAAAAGATTTTAAGTGAAAAAGTAGAATGTATATGTGAAATATGCCTAACATATACTTAACATATACATTAGTCAACTCTTTAAAAAGAAAAGTCAAAAGTCTAAGGGCAAAATGATAATTATACCTTATAAACTTAAAATTATTTAAATAAATTAAAAATAAATTATTTTTAGTTGGAAGAGGTAATTTGGGGTTTTAAAATAATTAAATAATTAATTATTTATTAAAATAAAATAATATTTTTATATGGTCATATTTTTTTTAAGTGGAAAGAAAGAAAATTAAAATTAGTCTTCTTCTTCCTTCTTCTTCTTCTTCAAAAAAAAGTGACACCATTAGAGAAAAAGAGAGATCTTCTTTTCTTCCAAGTTACCTAAGATTGAAGAGATTTTAAGGAACTAAGTGGAGTTTTGGTGATTTTCTAACAAGTATGCTTTCTTCCCTAATTTTTGAATTTCTAGAAAAATTATGAATATGTGAATTTTGAAATTTTCTATTAGCATGATTTAATTGTTTAATTAGGTATGAATGAAGCTATTTTGATTAATTATTAATGATTTTCAAGTTAAATGGAAGAAAGGATTAAGTTTGGGATGATTTGGGTGAAGAGAGAGAATTTAGGATTATGAAATTTTGAATTCTTGGAATCATGTGTTTAATTAAGCAAATTGATTCCAAATGTGTTGTTTTGATGCATAAATAAGGATTTTAAAGTCAAATGGTAGATTTGGTTAAGTTTGGTTAGCGTTTGGATGAGATAATGTTGAGTTTAGGGTTTTGGAAAGAGAATTTTTTAAAGAATGGTGAATTGTTGAATTTTAATATTTAAATCATATTAATTCATGGTATTAGTGAAGGAAATAAGCTTAGATTAATAATTGGAATAGGTTAGAATAAAAAACCTTCATTGGTGAAGGTTATGTCATTTTAGAATTTTGAATAAGAGTGAGTATTTAAGTAATGTGTTTGAATGAAACATGTTAAAATATGTTTTTAATAATATAAATAAACTTAAAACACTAATTTAAATGGAATAGAATTAAATTCTAATATTAAAGTAAGGAAATGCTAAATTTTTGGAATTTGTAGGAGTAATGTTTAATTAGGATTGAATGTTGAAAATGCCTTAAAATGTGATATTAAATGATTGTATTTAATCACATTGTGTATAGGCATTAAAGAGAAGTGAATTGCTCAATCCTAGTGTCGAAAAGCAATTTGGAAGTGAAGGTCTGTGGAAGATTTTAAGCTTGCATTTAAGTGGTTAGTGAGATAAGTACATGCTTTGATAGTTTTAATGTATTTGCATTTAATTTTGGCTTAACACATTTTAAATGAAAAATGTGTTAAGCTACTTGATCATTTGAAAATCCATATACATTGTGTTATGGCATGTGAGTTGATGTGTATGCATTATAAACATTGTGAAAAGCCATTGTAAATGGCTAAATTGTATGGAATGTGATTTTATTATAAAATACCCTGTAATTTGATGAAATGAAATAACATTGATTTGAATGAGCAAAATGGAATATGAGAAAGGAATTGAGAATGGAAAATATGAAATAATTGTGTGTCTAGTATGTTATTCAATTTTTAGAATTTTGTGTTTGGCAGCATGCCTAGGATGTAACAGTCCCTTGAAGCTGGGTTGGGCTTAGCCCTTGAAGCCTAGTTGGGATGTTACATATGAGGTTATCCTCATTATTTACCTTTGGGGCTAGACGTTTGGCGTCACTATGATATGATTTGCCTTCGGGGCTGACACTTGGTGTCAATTTGGACCAAAATGGTAACTTTGAAATTTGAATAATGAATTAGTTTATTGGGCCCATGCTTGTATGTGTGTTTGTATGAATCATAAACAAATGAAAAATTATGTTATTAAATTAAATGGAATGCTACATTGTGGCATAGCATGCAAATGCATTATGCATTGGCGTTGTGTTAGAATTTTACTTTTATCAAAGTTGTACTGCTAAGCTTTTAGCTTAGAGTGATTGTAATTTATCGCGCAAGTGACAAGGGAGGTCCGATCGAGTCAGAGAGTTCTTCTAGACTGGGCCCGGTCTAGATTTGAGATTGCTCGTTTAGCAAATTTTGGACACATCAAGAACAAGCCTTTTGCCATCATGTATACATTTTATGTTTTTGTACATTATGAAATCTTGTATATTATGTTTATGATTTTAAAATATATGTATTGTATGTTATAAAGACTTTTGGATAAATTGTGTAGGATGGGCTTTTATATGTGTGTTTTGGATATATATATATATGAATATGTATAAATATTTTGAGAAAATGTGGAAAAATTAAGAAGTTAAGGTGAAGATGTGGCTTATTGTTTATTGAAAGTGTTCTTTTTGCAGATTGTGTAATTGATAATTTTTGGGATGTCCAAATTACAGATAAAATTCTGGCGAATTTTTCTCAGAGATTTTCATATAAAATGTTTATTTTGAGTTCCTATAACAAGTAAAAAATATTTATATACTATTTAATTTTATATATTTAGTATTTGAAATTTAAAATAAAAAATGTAAAAATTTTTATCAAATAGGGTCGTGGCACTTTTGTACCGTATACATGTATTTTTCATATACTGGGTGTGTATATTATACGTGTATAGAATATAAGAGTGTTACAAAACATATCTGTCAGCCATAGCTATGATGGAACTTAAGAGGTGGAAATAAAAGCTTCTTGCAACTTATTCCTCAAAATGTGAAAGTCAATGTTTAAGTACTTGGTTCTTTCATGAAAAATAGAATTTGCAGCTATGTGTAAAGCTACATGATTATCACAGTACAAAGGAATGAGAAGAACAATGGACAACTTAAAATCTTGCATAAGATAAGTCATAAATTGCAGATCACAAATAGTACTAGCCATGTGTAACACCCTTATACCATATATACGTACAATACATATTTCTAGCATATATAAAATATGCATATACGGTATAAAAATATCACAGACCGGTTTAATAAAAAATTTTCACATTTCCAATTTTAAATTTTAAATTCTAAATATATAAAAATTAAATAGAATATAAATATTCTTTACTTATTATAAGAACCCAAAATAAATAATATATATAAAAATCTCTGAAAAAAATTCGCTAGAGTTTTGTCTGTATTTTGGACATCCCAAAATTTATCAAAACACAACCTGCAAAAAAGAAAACACTCCTAAATAATTTTCAATCACCATCTCAACCATACTTCTCAATTTCACCAAGTTTCTCAAACATTTATACGTATAGATATATATAATTTAAAACACACTTACTCTCCCATTTCAAATACATTGACCCAAACATTCTTTATAATATACAATACGTAAAATTCAAAACATAAATATATTATGCATAAAACTTAAAATGTACAATAACATAAAAATATATACATGTTGCAGGCAGTGTTTCTGATCTTGATAGCAACTCAACAAGCTCAACTCTAAGTCTAGACCCGACCTAGTCTAGAAAAACTCTCTGGCTCAACTAGGTCTACCCTGTCACCTACGCGATGGAAACAATCGCGCTAAGCCGAAGCCTAGTGGTACAAACTTTGATAATAACAATATAACTCAATGCAATACCAAATGCACAATGCATATAGATGTCACATCAATCCACTTTCTTATATTTTTCAAATATTTCATAAGCACAACTCATAACATTATATTACTCAATTGTATCATAATTCATAATTCACAGTAAAACAAAGACAAGCATGGGCCCAAAAAGGATCTAATATGCTATTCAAATTTTAGAGTTACTGCTTTGGTCTATAATGACACTATGTGTCTAGCCCCGTAGGCATTATATCCATGCATAATGTAACAGTCCCAGTGTAATGGTCAAGATTTTAATCAGGGACATTTTAACAAATATTGAAAAATGCATAGTGTATAGTGACAAAAGTGTGATGGATAAATGCTATACGTAACGAATAGTAAATTGTGTATTTTAAAACTTTACTGAAAATAGTATTTTTACTGTTTTAAGAGATTAAAACTCGATTTAAAATCGACGGTTAAGAATGAGGGTGCACCATAGTTATTATGGGCATTCCCTCACTAGATTAAATATATATATATATATATATATGTGTGTGTGTGTGTGTGTATGTGTCAATTGTGTAGAATTTTCTGATTTCTTTCTTCCTTCTTCTCTCCACGCCATCATCACCATCTTCACTTCTTTCTTCTTCTTTCTTTCTATGAGTTGAATCAAAACTTAAGATTAAGTTGGAAAAGTGGTGATTATCAACAAGGTATGTTCTTTTGATTTATATTTTATAAAAATATGACTTTTTACAAGTTTAAATGATTTAATTGATTGATTAAGTTATGTATAAAGATATATTGATGAGAAGTGAAGGATTTGATTATGTTTTTATCCATATGAAATGGTTAAAAGTTTAATCAAGTGAAGGTATTTGATATGAACACTTTTTATGTCAAAATATTGAGTTTGATCAATTATTATCTTAGATCTTCAATATGTTTGTGTTTAATAAAGTTAAAAGTGCAGAATACATGATTTTACTCCGAAAACAGTCCCGAAATCAATGCCACGACCGTGGCCCTTGAGTGTCACGACCGTGGGATTGAAAGTGATGATGTTTCTTCAAAGAAATTCGAGAGAACAGAAGAGTTTTAGATGCCACGACCGTGGCCCTTGAGGCCATGACCGTGGAGTCTTCAAACTTCATTTACAGCTTCATTTCGGATCCTATGGGCGTGGGGTTGAGATGCCACGGCCGTGGGGCACCTAAATAATGTTTTTGGCTTGTAATTTGTGATCTACGGGCCTAGTATGAGACTAATATGTGAATAATTATATTGAGACTTCATGTGTATGTGTTAAATGCATGAAAAAGAGTGAGAAACTTGAGATAAGTGACAAATATATATCATACTACATGTTGCTAAGAGTAATGTACTAAGATCATGGTATAAATAAGTGAAATGATATAAACCAGTAAAATGATATAAACAAGTGCTTATATAAACAAGTGAGTGTTTATATAAACAAGTGTTAATCAATAACATGAGACTAATATGTGTATAGTCCATACGTTTGTGTTAATGTGGTAAACGTATGAAAATGAGTGATAAACTTTAGACAAGTGACACACATATACCAATTGTTGATAAGAGTATAGTACCAATGAAATGAAATAAACAATGTAGTGTTTATCAAAAATTAATGAATTGCCCAAATCATACTAAATTTATATCTAGCTTTGGATTAAATGGCTAACCAAAGGATGGAAAGCCACAGTGATAGTGGGCACCTCGTGCCTTTAGTGGACACATTGTGTTATCAGTGAAAGTGGGCATAATTGCCATTATAAATTCTTGAGATTGCTACACTAACATGTTATCCAAACCTATGATCTAAGTTTAGTATGTTTGGGCGTAATTAATGAAAATATATGTGAACATAATAGTTGTGACTAATGAAAGAAATGTAAAATCATAGATAAGTCAAGTACTTAAAATTGAAGTATTGTGTTCCAGTGTAAAAGTGATTGGTAATAAATATATTAATGCTTACACGTGAAAGTTCTAATGAACGTAATGGAAATGTTATGCTCAATGTATTGAATTAATCAAAGGATTAAAAGTGTATATAAAGCTATGAGATACAAAGTGCTCCAAAGGATATCAAATAATTGCAAGTGTATATCATGATGTGAGATACAAAGTGCTCTAAAGTATAGTACTAGATGTAAGTGTTGAAAAGTATAGATTGAATGAAATGATCCTATATGTGAACTTGAAAAGGAAGAATTATTGAAAAACAAAATAATGTATTGTGAACAATGTTATCAAATGAGAAAGCAAGTCTTGAATAAAATGATTCTTAATGAGACAAGCTGCAATACTGAAAGTAGTGTATTATATGATAACTTTTATGCAGGGATAGTTATTATTTTGTATAATCAGCATAGTATGTTGATTTATTACTGAAATGAGTTAATATATTGAAATACTCCTTAAAACTAAGTGTTATTACTATATTTTCATAAATATATTTCTTTAATATTAAGTGATAAAATATGTATATACAAGCACCACTAAGCTTTGCTTAGTGTATTAGAATTGTTTTCTGACACGCAGGTATCAGGACATCAGAGCAAGTTAAGAACAGATGAAGATCTTGTGTTTATTGTATTCGTAAGTTATAAAAGGTATATAGATACTTCAGTTTGGCCATTTGAGAGATTGTATAAATGTGTAAACATAAGAGGATATATGTATTTAGAGAATGAAATTTGAGATTCTAGTGAATGAGTATATTGAAAGAAATGTATTGTTTATTTATTTGACTTGATGAACTTATAAAGTTTATCTGATTTATAATTTCTATTCGGATTATTGGAGATATTGGATATTTATAAGTGTTGTGTTATGCAGATTGTATTAGTAGTTCAAAGATTTTTATTTATGAAGAGAGTTTTCTCAGAATTGATTGGAGCACGAACAGTGTATTGAATAACATTCTCTGATAGTTTTTATATAAGAATTGTCAGAGGATGTTACACTCAGTCTCTTGGACCTCAACCCGGCTAGACCCTTAGGCCCCAGTATCTTGGTCTTCAACTCGGCTAGACTGCTACAGTTTTTGAGGCTTACGACCCAGTCTTTTCACCCCAAAAACATCATATTTATCAGCTGGCCTAGCTTACGACCAAGTCTTTTCACCATTCCAGCGTGTAGCCCGTAGGCAATCATAGGCATGCCACCAAACCCAGAACTCTGAAAATTGGATAACATACTAGGCACACAATTTATTCATATTTCTCATTATTAATCTCTTTCTCATTTTTACATATTCAATCTAGGCATATTACCTTATTTTCACATTTTTTTCTCATGTTTCTCATTTTTCACATCTTTCTCATTTTTCTCACTTTTCTCACTTTTCTCATTTTTATCAATATCAATTCATTTCATTATTACACATATCTCATTTTTACATTCACAACACATTACCCAATTACTTTAGGTATTTTCACATAATATGCATATTTCACATGTTATACAAATTAGCCATTATCAATGGCTTTTCACAATGCATTTAACACATATATAATATTACAAATGTCATAGCATATTATTCATACACAATCAATGAACCAAGTAACTTAACATATTTTTCAACCAAAATGTGTTAAGTCTAAATGTTATGCAAATATAGACATTATATTCAAAGTTTGTACATACCTCCACTAGCAACCCAAAGCAAGCTAAAAATAGCTTTCAATCCAATCTTTCCAACTTGCCCTTCACCACTTGGATGAATCAAATCAACCTCCCTCAATGCCTAAACCAAATGTGATAGCAAATAATTACTTAGTATCACATTTAATGGCATTTCCAACATTAAACCCTAAGTACACATTACTCCTACAAATTTCCAAAAATTTAGCCTTTCCTTACTTCAACATTAGAATTCCATTCTATTACAATTAAATTAGTGTTTTAAGTTTATTTATATTATTAAAAATATTTTTTAATACATTAAAATTATTTACATTTTAAAAATACATTATTATACATAAAATCTCAAAAATGGCATAACCTTCCCCCATTGAAGGTTTTCCATTCCAACACAATCCATTACTCATTCTAAGCTTATATTCATTACTTTTAATACCAAGTAACATGCTTAAACAAATAAAATCACACCATTCAACCACTTTGGAAAATCACTTTTCCAAAACCCTAAATCTCTACTTCCATTCTCAAACTCCAACCCAACACCACCAAATCCAATATTTGACTTTAAAATACTTGTTTATGAATCAAAAACAACTCATTTGGAATCAATTTTCACAATTAAAGTTCATGTTTTCAAAACCCCAAAAATCCATATCTAAATTCTCTCTCTTCACCATTCTTTAACCAAACTCCATCATCTCTTCAATCTAACCTTAGAATCATTGTTAACTACCCAAAATAACATCATACACACCAATTCCAACAATTATAACATGCTACATAAAAATCTAAATTCTCACATAATCTCATCTTCCATGGAATTCAAAGAAAAGAGATGGAAACTTACTAATTTTGGTGGAAATCACCAAAAATCCACTTGAAACTTGTTAATTCCTTCAATTTATGGAGTATGGAAGAAGCAAAATCCTTGGTCTTCAAACTCCCATGGAAGCCACATTCTTAAAGAAGAAGAAGAAGAAGAAGAAGAAGACTTTTAATATTCTTTTCCTTTTATCTTTTTTTAACCACACATATATATATATATATTAAAATAATTTAATATTTAATTATTTAATTATTTTTTTAATAAATTAAAAGTCCTAATTTCCCTCTTCCATTCAAAAATAATTTTTTTTGAATTATTTTATTAATTTTGAATTTATAAGATTTAATTACTAAAATACCCTTTTCTTTTAATAAGTGTTGACTTTTATATATGTTATATATATTTTGCATATATATCACATATATATTCCACTTTTCTTTTAAAATCCCTTAATTTTTCATTTAAAACCATTAATTTAATTTATCCTTTTAAGTTATAATTTATTTTATCCAAATTTTCAAAAATTAGAAATTTTCAAAAATTTTAGGATGTTACACCATGCATATGTATTCAGCCTCTGCTGAAGATCCAATAATAGTGGCTTGTTTCTTAATTTTTTTAATTGTTTAAACAAAAGCCCAAAAAATACACAGTAACTAATTAAAGACTTTTTGGCCATAGCACAAGTACCCTAGTCAACATCACAATAAGCACTAAGTGTGAGAGAAGACTAGGCAAAATAAAAAAGACCAGATGAAGGAGTACCCTTCAAATACTTCAAAACATGTAGGGTTGCATTCTAAAGAAGATATCTAGGGGCACTCACAAATTGGCTCAATTGTTGGGTATAAAAAGAGATGCCAGCTGTTTTATTAGTTTTTGTTATAGATTTGTGTCTTGTTTATTATGATAATTATTGTTTTATTTAGGTATTTTGTTTGTTTTTATCGGTTTATTTAGTGTTTTCATTAATTTTGGTAGTTTCAGTTTATTTCAGTGTTTATGTCGTTTTTGTCCTAGTTTTTAGTGTGTATTTACATTTTGTTGGTTAATGTTCATTTAATTCTTGTTTAAAGTTTGTTTCAAGTTTTGTTTTAGGTTAAAAAGCCAAGGAACCAAATTGAAGGAAAAAAGGGACAGTAGCTGACACAGGTAGAGGACACGGCCAAACTTGTGGCCGTGTCCCATACCAAGTTAAAGAGAAGATCAAGACATAGAGAGGGACACAAGCAAGGGACACGGCCAAGCTTGTGGCCGTGTCCCTCCAAAGATGCTCAAACACGGCCAAGTTGCTCCAACTTGGCCGTGTCTCACTTACATCCAAAGCAAAGAAGAACAATTCTCACAGAAGCAAACACAGGCAAGGGACATGGCCAAGTCACTGGCCGTGTCCCTCCAAAATGGTCCAACACGGCCAAGTCAACCTCCAACACGGCCGTGTCACTCAACCAAAGAAGAAAATATCAAAACCAGGCAGTAGAAGACACAAGCAAGGGACACGGCCAAGTCACTGGCCGTGTCCCTCCAAAGACCACCAACACGGCCAAGTCTCATCCATCTTGGCCGTGTCTCTCATGAACCAAAGACGAAGCGGATTTTTTAAAGCGGAGGTTTCGTATAAAAGGAAAAAGAGAGTTAGGGTTTGGGGTAGTTGAGATTTTGAGAGCATTTTTAGCCGTCAAAGACAGTTTAGGTTTTGATAACTTTTTTTTTCTTTGATTTTTGATTACACTTTGGATTAAACTAGCTTAGATTAGATTGTTCTAGCCATTGATACATCCTTCTTGCAAGATTTGAACAAGAGATTCTTCAGAAGCTTCAAGGAGTTTGTAATTTGGTTTTTTTCTTGAACTTTATCTCTTTATTTTCATTGGAATTGTATTTATGGATATTATCATGTCTGAATTGATTTCTTTGAATATTAATGAGATGAGTATGTTTGATAGCATTATGAACTAATTTGATCAAGTCTAGGGTTTGTATGGATCTGATATGATTGTATGAATTGGTTATTCTCTTAGCTAATAATTTCTTTAGCCTTGATTGAATGGAATATTATTAATATATAATTGATTGGCCACCAATTATGTGTTTTAGGTATTAGATGATGAATTGAGAGATGAAGTCTAATGCTGGAACAATTCAATTAGGGACTTAGGTGAATTAGAGATATAACCTATTAAAAAGATTATTTCAATCATAACAAGATTAGTTGAAAGAGGTTTGAATGCAAGAGCTTATTTCCTTGACTCGATTAATTAAGTTGCTTGAGATTTAATCTTTGAAATTAAATTAGTTAAGAGGAATAACCGTTCATACATATAAATAGTAGAGAAGTGCAAACCCTAGACCTTTCCATCAAGTGAATCAAAACATCAGCTTAATTTACTTTTATTCGTTTTAAACTTCAATCAATCTTCTTCATTAGTTAACAATTTAAATTTTCTTCATTACTTGTTATTTATAATCTGATAATCAATTAGCTACTTTAGCTTCCTTGAGAGACGACCTTGGGGTGATCACCTTTGCTACAACTACCTCGTATACTTGCAAGTGATGCTTTGTGGTAGAGTTAATTCGAGCGCAACAAGTTTTTGGCGCCGTTGCCGGGGAGGCTAATTGGCGAAATTGTTTATTAGTCATAGATACTTTAGATTATTTTTCATTATTTACTTTTTATTTGATTTAGATCTTTGCTTTTAATAATTCCTTTTTCCTAGAAATTTTTGTTTATGCAAGGCAGGAGATCACTCGAAGGAGAGCTACATCCATTTATTCCAGAAATTCAGAGAGTGAAAAGGAGCAGAGAGGAGTTTGAGCTCTACACCGGATTTGATACAGAGGAGGACACTTCTGAATTTGAGTCAGATACTGCACAATTAGTCAATATGGGAGAAGAAAGGCAAAGAACCATGAGAGATTTTGCTAGACCTGTCATTGGGACTTCCACATCTTGTATAAGGTTGACAGATGCAGTAAGAAACTATGAGTTAAAGAACATTCATTACAACATGCTGCCATCATTCTATGGAGTTCCAAATTAAGATCCTTTGAACTTTATTCGGGATTTTTCTTCTACCCTCAACACTTTTCCATTGGGAGGATTAACAGAGGACCAGTTAAGGATTAGATGTTTCCCTTATACATTGAAGGATAGGGCAAAGAGCTGGCTTATGATGTTGCCCGAGAATTCTTTGACAACTTCGGAGCAAGTTTATAACAAATTTATGGGCAAATTTTATTCACATCAAAAGACAGCTGAATTGAGAGGGAAGATTGCTACATTCTCTCAATTTGAGGGAGAGCCATTTCATGAGGCTTGGGACAGATTCAAGATGCTATTGATCCAGTGTCCACATCATCACTACCCACTTCAACTTCTGAATCAGTTTTTCTATGATGGTCTAACCCAGCAATTTGAGAACACTGTTGACAATGCAGCTGGGGGAGCCATGGGAGAAAAGACAGCTGATGAAACTTATGAGATTTTTGAGATGTTGGGAGCTAATTCTCAACAGAAGAGTGTAAGAGGAAGAAGTAAAGGGGTGAATCAATTGGAGGCCAATAGTGAGATGGTAAATCAGATAGCTGAGTTGACAAGGCAAGTGCAGATGCTGAACATGAAGAACTATATTTCTTCATCTACTCAAGAAATTTGTGGAACTTTAGGGCATGGAGCAAACATTTTCCCCTCTGCATTTGAATCATATGGGAATGAAGCTGAGCAAGTCAATGCCATGGGGGGATTTCAACCAAGGGCCCGAAATGATCCTTACTCCAATTCATACAACCCTGGTTGGAGGAATCACCCAAATTTTTTTTGAGCAACAAATAATTCTCAGCAGCCTTTCCATTTGCTCCAGAGACAGAACCAACAATAAGGCCAATCCTCAAATCAAGGGCAGTCTAAGATAGAGAGTTTGGAGGAAAGTTTACAAGCCTTTATCCAAGTCAGTACTAAAAATCAAGAGATGACCAACAAGAGGCTAGATTCCTTAGAAGCATCTTTTAAGAAAGTGGAGACTCAAGTAGGGCAACTTGCACAACAGATGCAGATTCAACAAAAGGGGAAATTCCCAAGTCAACCTGAGCAGGCACAATGAGTGACTGTTCTTAGAAGTGGTAAGGAAATTAACAATAATGTTGAAAATAATTCTGTGAATGCAGGTGAGCAAGAGAATAAAAAGGAGGGAGAACCAGAGAACAAAGGTGCTGAAGAAAGATCAATGAAGAAGTCCCTTTCAGCAGATTTATACAAGGCAAGCAATCCATATCGGCCACCTATACTTTTCCCCAGCAGGTTGAAGGATGATAAACCAGATAAGCAATTTTCTAACATCTTCAACATGCTGTCTAAGGTAAGTATTAACTTACCTTTACTGGAAGCAATAAAGAACATGCCGACTTATGCCAAATTCTTCAAAGAGCTGATCACCAAGAAAAAGAGGTATGAGCCGAATGAAAAGGTGATAGTTTCAGAGGTAGCTAGTGCTGTTCTGCAGCATAAACTACCTCCCAAACTAAAGGATCCCGGAAGCTTTATAATTCAAATTACTGTCGGGAATGGAAAGGGGACTGATGGCATGTGTGATCTAGGAGCTAGTGTGAATTTGATGCCTTATTCTGTTTATAAAGAATTAGAACTAGGCGAACTTAAACTGACAAAAATGGTGTTGCAATTAGCTGATAGGTCTTTTAGATTCCAGAAAAGGGTTATAGAAGATGTGTTAGTTAAGGTTGGAGGGTTGATAGTACCTGTGGATTTCATAGTTCTTGACATGGAAGGGAGTAACCCTGCACCATCAGCACACACTATTTTACTGGGTATGCCTTTCATGGCTACTACCAACACCTTAATAGACGTTAAAAATGGTAAGTTGTTAATGACTGTCTTAGGACAAACTGTTGAATTTTCTATTTTTAACACTTCTCCTATTCCTACAACCGCTTTATATGAGGAATGTTCTTTAATTAATTGTGTTGAAGCAGTTGTTTCAGATGTTGTATTGCAGACAGACTCCTCAGATAAATTGGAGCTGAAACTGACCTTAGAAGAGGGGGCGAAACCAGTGAGGGAGACTCAAAGACGCCTTAACCCAAAGGCATATGAGAGCTCGAGGAATTATAAAGATCACACTCAAGCAATTCATGACAGATTTATTGTGTGACAGACATTGAGTCCAGGTATGAAAGTTTTACTTTCTAATTCTCGACTCCATCTGTTTCCAGGTAAACTCAAATCTCGATGGAGTGGTCCTTTCGAGATAACTCAGGAATATCCTTCTGGTGCCATTGAATTGCTTAACTCTCGAACCAATAAGACTTTTAAAGCAAATAGACAGAGAGTTAAACCATATAAAGGAGGATTTCAAGAAGTAAGGATCATTGACAGTACTCTGATCCACGATCCCTAGGCCTTGCAGTATGTCCAGCTTTATGACATTAAAGAAGCGCTAAATGGGAGACAACCCATCGGTTTGCATTTCTTTTTCATAGTGTAATTTTAAATTTAGCAAATTTTGATTTTATGTTTGTTTAAATAAATGGAATGGGTGCTTTGATCGGTTTTTATTTTTCTAATGTGTTTCAGGGTTGATCGGAAAAGAGGTTTGCAATTTCTTTGATATTTGTTGATATTTGGTGATATAAAATAAAAATAAAGATAAAAAAAGTTAAAAAGGGCAGTAGGTGACACGGCCAAGGAGCTTGGCCGTGTCCCTTGGCCGTGTCACATGGGACACGGCCAAGCTTCACCAACAAATCAACTTTCTTTCGTTTTTGCAAATTTTTGTACAGAAGAGGACACACCCATGGGACACAGCCAAGTCACTGGCCGTGTTCCCCCAAGTGCATCAGACACGGCCGTGTCTCTCACTTTTTCACTTTAAAAACACGATTCTTTCACCTTTTTCCTCATTAAATCCCTAATTTCCTGTTTGTTCTCTCTCTTGCTCTCTCATTCTCTCTCTATCTCGCAAACTCCATTATCTGTGATTCCAAGCTCCAAATCCTCCATTAAACCTCAAATTTCTTCACCAAAACAAAAAATAATCAATTTAAACTTCTTCTTTGCTCATAAAAGTTTGATTTAATCAAGTATTGGTGTTAAATTTTTCAGATTTCTCAAGATGCCAAGAACAAAGATTGTTTCACACCGTAAGAAGAAGAGGCCTATAACTGAAGGTGCTTCTTCCTCTTCATCAATTTCATCTTTGAAGAGAGCAAATTTTTTGGCTCGGAGTTTTTTCCCGATGAGGTATGTTAATGATGAATCACCTGATGCTCTGCAAATTAGGACAAATTTTTATCGTTATGTGCAAATTCTTGGGTGGGAGAATCTAGTCTCCTTGCGACCTTTGCAGTTTGAGGAGCTGACTTTGGAATTTCTGACATCTCTTAAGGTTGAAAGAGATGATAAAAAAATTTGCTCTAGTATGAGTTTCAAATTGCTTGGGAAATCATTTGTGCTTAATATTGAACAATTGAATGCTATATATGGTTTCCATCAGTATGGGGAGAGGTCGGTACCTAAGGAGTTTAAACAACAATTTGCTTGGGGAGCATTAGGCTCGGGGACTTATGTGGCCAAATCGGCCAAAGCATCTAAATTGCGCAATCCCGCTTTGAGGTATTTGCATCGTTTTATGTCCTGCGGATTCTTTTCTAGGAAGGAGAGCCTGGGTGTTGTGGAATTGAGTGAACTATTTTACCTGGATTGTGCTTTGAATGCAGTGCCTGTTAGTGCCGGCTATTGGTTAGCCGATATTTTTGATATTGTGGCTAATAAAAGGAGGGGGCAATTTGTGTTGGAGGGTTGATTACTACATTGGAAGTAGCCCTTCTTGAGGATTTTGACCAGAGTACCAGTCGCATGACTAGAATTTCGGGTAATGACTCTTTGGATTTAGCTACACTAGAGAAGATGCACATGGTGGTGCACAGAAAAGGGGCTTATATGATGGCTTCAACTGAGCCAGAAGCACCGGGGGACAGGCAGAAGAGGGCACGGGTTCAAGAAGATTCTGACTCGGATTCTCTTGATCTAGATGAGGATGCTCCGGTCTCGGAAAGTCAAGAGGTACTTATTAGGATTGAGGCCCTGGAGGGCAAGGTAGATCGACTGGATGGCAAGGTGGACCGTAACCATGCTGAGGTTTTGCAACAGTTGGATCAGATTAACAGCAACTTTGCTAAGATCTTGAGTCTTCATCCCTCGGCTGCATCGTCTTCTCATCCGCCTTTTCCATAGATTTTGAGTTCCTTGCTTTATTGTGTTTAGTGTATTTTTGTTATTATTTTTATTTTTGTTTTCATGTTAACATTTTATATTTGGATATTTTATTTTTATATATTGTACTTTTGTTTTTGAACTTTTGTGTTTGTGATGGAAAGTTAGGGTTTTGCCTCACTAGGGTACGATGGAAGACAGGTTGTCCTTTAACTCTTTTTCTTTATTATTCTTGTTTCCATTGAGGACAATGTAAATTCTAAAGTGTGGGGTAATCTTTAAACTTTTCTTTAATTTTTGTTTTGTTTGTCTTGTTTTGTTTATTGTGTTTGTTGTGCATGGCATAATTGTTGAAAATTTATTGATCTTTTCTGTGATTCTAGCATTATAGTTGAGACTTTAATATCAGCATAGATATTAACATTTGAATTCATTCATGATCAATTTTCACATTCTGCAATTCATGACATATAAATCTTTGTGAACCCACCTTTGTGAGTTTTGAGCCTTATAAGATTGAATTTTATTGTCAATTGATTTTCTTTTCTTAAGTGTGAACCTTCATGATTTTGCATCTCTAGAGCTTGCTTTTGCATACTGATTGAACTCACATTATGATTTAATCTCAAGTTTTAAAATGATGAAAGAAAATTAGGTTAGCCCTTTAGCTTAAAAAGACCTCCCTTAATATTGAATTCCTTAGTGAGCCAAGTTGAGCCTTTGACCTTTTCTTGATTGATCAATACAATTATCAACTCAACTTTCTCTTATTATCATCATACCTGCATTAAGGAATGGAGTTCTTATGATATGACAATAGGGTGGTTTATTTCAAAGTGTGGGGCAAGCAAATAAAAATGGTATTGCTATTTGGGGTTGAAATGCATACTTTGCACATTGTATTTGATTAAGAGTTGATTATTCTTTTCCTCTACATTTTAAGCTAGATGTTCTATGCAATGTTATATTTTGTATATTTATGTATTAAAAAAAAACAAAATTTTATATATGATAAAAAAAAGAAGAAGAGAAAATAAAAGAGTATATATATATACAAAAATTCATATATTTTCTAGCATTAGAGGAATGTCGACTCATGTATTTTTCTTTAAGTATGCATGTGTGTGAAAGTATTAAGGGATTGGTGAGTATGCCATTTGAGGGAGTTATGAGTTTCTTAGCAAGAGTATTGTTTAAATTAGATACTCCATTTCTTGATGCTCCAGCTTAAATGTCTTTTCTCACACCTTCACCTTAGACCCATTACATCCAAATGGAAGACCTTCGGATTATTTCTTGAGAAAATCAGTGAGGGAAATTGGATAATTAAGCAAGTTTATGGTAGTATGCAGTCATGAGTGGTTTGAGTGAATTAACCTTTGAAATCGAGTGAAACACTTAGAAGAGAGATAAGATTTGTATGTCTGGATTAATGAATGAGTTAAGAAAATCTTGATTGAAGGAAATTGCAATTATTTATGTCTGATGTCTTAAAGGATTTTATCTTATATACTGGAATTATAGTTAAGGTTGTTTGAGTTTTTAATTTATGCCATGTGAATTTGCTTGAGGACAAGCAAAGTTTTAAGTGTGGGGTAGTTGTTTTTAGTTTTTGTTATAGATTTGTGTCTTTTTTATTATGATAATTATTGTTTTATTTAGGTATTTTGTTAGTTTTTATCAGTTTATTTAGTGTTTTCATTAATTTTGGTAGTTTCAGTTTATTTCAGTGTTTATGTCGTTTTTGTCCTATTTTTTAGTGTGTGTTTACATTTTGTTGGTTAATGTTCATTTAATTCTTGTTTAAAGTTTGTTTCAAGTTTTGTTTTAGGTTAAAAAGCCAAGGAACCAAATTAAAGGAAAAAAGGGACAGTAGCTGACACAGGCAGAGGACATAGCCAAGCTTGTGGCCGCGTCCCATACCAAGTTAAAGAGAAGATCAAGACACAGAGAGGGATACAAGCAAGGGACACGGCCAAGCTTGTGGCCGTGTCCCTCCAAAGATGCTCAAACACAGCCAAGTTGCTCCAACTTGGCCGTGTCTCACTTACATCCAAAGCAAAGAAGAATAATTCTCACAGAAGCAAACACAAGCAAGGGACAAGGCCAAGTCACTGGCCGTGTCCCTCCAAAAATGGTCCAACACGGCCAAGTCAACCTCCAACACGGCCGTGTCACTCAACCAAAGAAGAAAAGATCAAAACCAGGCAGTAGAAGACACAAGCAAGGGACACGACCAAGTCACTGGCCGTGTCCCTCCAAAGACCACCAACACGGCCAAGTCTCATCCATCTTGGCCGTGTCTCTCATGAACCAAAGACGAAGCGGATTTTTTAAAGCGGAGGTTTCGTATAAAAGGAAAAAGAGAGTTAGGGTTTGGGGTAGTTGAGATTTTGAGAGCATTTTTAGCCGTCAAAGACAGTTTAGGTTTTGATAACTTTTTTTTCTTTGATTTTTGATTACACTTTGGATTAAACTAGCTTAGATTAGATTGTTCTAGCCATTGATACATCCTTCTTGCAAGATTTGAACAAGAGATTCTTCAGAAGCTTCAAGGAGTTTGTAATTTGGTTTTTTTCTTGAACTTTATCTCTTTATTTTCATTGGAATTGTATTTATGGATATTATCATGTCTGAATTGATTTCTTTGAATATTAATGAGATGAGTATGTTTGATAGCATTATGAACTAATTTGATCAAGTCTAGGGTTTGTATGGATCTGATATGATTGTATGAATTGGTTATTCTCTTAGCTAATAATTTCTTTAGCCTTGATTGAATGGAATATTATTAATATATAATTGATTGGCCACCAATTATGTGTTTTAGGTATTAGATGATGAATTGAGAGATGAAGTCTAATGCTGGAACAATTCAATTAGGGACTTAGGTGAATTAGAGATATAACCTATTAAAAAGATTATTTCAATCATAACAAGATTAGTTGAAAGAGGTTTGAATGCGAGAGCTTATTTCCTTGACTCGATTAATTAAGTTGCTTGAGATTTAATCTTTGAAATTAAATTAGTTGAGAGGAATAACCGTTCATACATATAAGTAGTAGAGAAGTGCAAACCCTAGACCTTTCCATAAAGTGAATCAAAACATCAGCTTAATTTACTTTTATTCGTTTTAAACTTCAATCAATCTTCTTCATTAGTTAACAATTTAAATTTTCTTCATTACTTGTTATTTATAATCTGATAATCAATTAGCTACTTTAGCTTCCTTGAGAGACGACCTTGGGGCGATCACCTTTGCTACAGCTACCTCGTATACTTGCGAGTGACGCTTTGTGGTAGAGTTAATTCGAGCGCAACACCAGCCCTGCTAAGATTTAAGTATAGCAATTTGCCTACTAATCTCCTATACTTTTTTGGCTCATGGAAATACTTAGAAGAATCATCATTGATTTTTAAGCAATAAGGAAAGAGGTTTTTGCTGGTTTACAACCAATATCTATTAGAATACCTAGAATGCATTTCCTTTGGTTATGGTACAAACCCTTACTTGTTATTTGGATTTCTAATCCAAGAAAATATGTAGCATACCCTGTAATATCCCAAAGTACACCCTAAAAGTTTGGAATAATTGTTGTTGTATATGGATTTTATGTGTATGTTTAATGAAAATCAAAAGAAGAGCAACGAATTAATTTAATACCCCGATTTTGGTGTACATTGGAGTAGTAGTTGTGAGAAGATATGTTGGTAAAATATGTAAGGATAATATGTATATATGGTATTTGGAAAAAAATATATGGGAAATATAAAAGTAATATATATGAGATATACATATACCAACATATACATCACATATACCTAATGTATTAAATGGTGTAGAAAAAGTAAGTTTATATAATTAATAATTAATAAATAATAATAATAATAAAAGAAAAAGAAGGGAAGAAAGTCAAAGGATGGATATAAAATGTGTGGTGGAGGATTTTTAAATATAATTATATTATATTATATTATTATTATTATTATTATTATTATTATTATTAATATATATATATGTGATAAGTATGAGGAAAAAGAAGAAAATGTTTTCTTCTTCTTCTTCTTCTTCTTCTTGCACGAGAGAGAGAGAGAGAGAGAGAGAGAGAGAGAGAGAGAGAGAGAGAGAGAGAGAAAGAGAAAGAGAAATGAGATTTTATTTGCATACACATCAAAATTATAAGGGTTTTGAGAGAATTGAAGATGGAGATTGAAGATTTGGTAAAATATTCAAGTAAGTATTCATTTCTTTGAGTTGATTTATATTGATTGTGCTTTGGGTAGTGTGTGAAGATGATGATAGAGAAAGATTAAAGTTTATAAATATGTTAGATTGGTATTTAGATGATGATAATATGGTTATTTGTGAGGATGATGATTTATTGAAATTGGTTGGTAAGGATTTAATATGTATTAGTTGGGGAATTGAATAATTGATGTATGATTGATGTATATTTGTGTTTAATGAAGTTGAAAACATAGAATACATGTGTTTGGTCCGGAAACAGAGGTATTTTTGATGCCACGCCCGTGGCCTTTGGCTGCCACGACCGTGGCCATTGGAAGCCATGGCCGTGGAGGTGTCGAACAAAGGAGACAGATTCACTTTCTATGCCACGGCCGTGGGAGTGGGAAAGCCACGCCCGTGGGGGTTGTTAGAGCAATTACGCAGGATTGGTTGCTAAGCCACGCTCGTGGGGATTGGTAGGCCGCGACCGTGGGGGTCCTAGAGAGAAATGTTGAGTTGTAATTGGTGATCTAGAGGTTTATTATGAGGTTAATAAGTGAATAATTGTATTGAGATTCATGTATTTTATCCTTTTATTTGGATTAGGTTGTGAAGAAAGTGGATGGTCATAATCCAAGTGTTGGAAGATTCTTGGAAAGAGGAATTTAGATTTGGTGTGAGTTCTTTAGAGGTAAGTACAAACTTACATGGATGCATTCTTTTACATGATTTTGAGACTTAACACATTTAGTAAAAATGTGTTAGTAATTTGCTATATTGTTAATACAATGTGACTAATGTTATGATTTGTATAGTGTGAAAGCTATGGTGATCATTCAAAAAGGTATGTGCAATGCAATTTGTTGTGATAAATATTTTAATGATGAATTGTGTTAATGTGTCTTGAGAAATGATGAAATGTGATGTCATTGTGGTTGGTAATAATGATTGAAATGAAATGAATAGAGCATGTTGTCTATATGATGATGAATCTAGGATATATGTTCAATGTATACTTGAATAATGAAGTGTTCTAATGGGAAATGAGATGTGAAGCTATTGTGATTGGCTATGGTGATTCAAATGAGATGTGAAGCCATTGTGATTGGCTATGATGATTCAATTGAAATAAGTGGGGCATGTTTGCCTAGATAATGATGAGAATTGATAATGAAATAATAAATGAATTGTGTGGCTAATGTGTTATTCCATTTTCAGAGTTTGTTGTTGGTGGCATGCCTATAGTAACAATCTCTTGAAGTTAGGTTGGGCTTGATCCTTGAAGCCAAGTTGGGTTGAAGTTTAACATGTTGTACTCCCCTTGAAGCTTGGTTGGGTCTGGTCCTTGAAGCCTAATTGAGATGTTACAACCCTTGAAGCTAGGTTGGGTTGGTTCTTGAAGCCAAGTTGGGTTGATACTTAGCATGCTTTGTTCCCCTTGAAGCTTGGTTGAACCTAATCCTTGAAGCCTAGTTGGGATAATGATAATGATAAATAAGATAATTAAACCAAAACATTAACTCTGAAAGTTGAATGGCATATTTGTGTCTTTTGGGCCCATGCATGTCTTTGCTTTAATGTGAATTATGGAATGAGATATAATGTTATGAGATATATGATGATAACTATGGAATGAGATGTAATGTTGGGAGATATATGGTGAAAATCATGGAATGAGATGTATACAATACATAAGTAAATTATTGAAAGTGAATATGGCTTGAGAAGCTATGTTGAATGATGAGCTTATGAAAATATAATATGATGTGTAAAATGTATATGGATGTGGAAATGGTGAGTTTTGTTTCATGAAGGTTTTGATAATTCATTGAATTGTGATTTATTAAAATGAAGTGTATGTGTATGTATATGATTATGAGATTTGCAGAAACATATAAAAAGTGTAATTTAAATAAGGAAAACATGATAAGAAAGTGATGATATATGAAATTAATATATATAAGTATAATTGCTGTGATATATGTTTATTATACTTATTTGTACTATAAAGCTATTTAACTTAGCGCGGATATGTATCGCGCAGGTGAATAGGTGGATGATCTGGAGTCAAGTAGTTATGCCACGAGCTAGGTAAGAGTATTTCGAGACCAACTAGAAGGTGATGCATACATGTACAATTTAAATATGTTGTATTTTGATAAACATCTATTCAAAAGTATAAATGAGTTTCTAAGTATTCTATAAATAAAATGTATTATTGTTTGCAACTAAACGAAAGGATTTTTAGATTAAAAATGAAAAGTGACATTCTTATACTTTAGATACGTACTGCATGTATACCAGGTATATGTGTGGTACTTAAATAGAGTATGGGGGTGTTACATACCCCAAGTCTTTAATGGTGAAAGCACCATCCAAATCCTTTTTAACTCCATTAATAGCAGCTTTATCATTGCCAGTAATTAAGACATCATCAACATATAGAATAAGGGCCAGAAAAAGGGAACCTACAGATTTCACAAACAAGCAACTTTATTAGATGACTGAACAAAATCCAATTTCTATAGTGTAGTTTTAAATTCAAGGTTCTATTGCCAAGAAGCTTATTTGAGCCCATAGAGAGACCTCTTCAACTTACACACCTTATTATGACCATAAACATGATAACCATCAGGTAACTATATATAGACTTCTTCATCCATAAATCCATACAAAAAGGCATTGTAAATATCAAATTGATGGATTGCCTAATGCGTCATAGCAGCCACAATAGCAGCCACAACCAAGAAGAGTGTCACTGTAACCAGTTTGGCCATAGGAGCAAAGCTATCATGATAGTCTACTCCCTTTACCTGGTTATAGCCTTTAGCAATAAGCCTAGCTTTATACATTTCAATTGTTCTATCATGCTTAAACTTAATTTTGTAAACCCATTTGTAGCCTATAGATTTCTCTCCTGATTTTAAATTGGAAAAATCCCAAGTCTGGTTTTGTTCACGAGCTAGGATTTCTTTCTCCATGCCAACTATTCAGTTAGAATCATGTTTAGCCTGACTGTATGTCTTAGATTTAGAGATAATAGATACATTTTCCATAAAATCTAAATGAGTTTTATCTAGATAAGGAACAATAGACTCGGGAATTGGTTGAATTAGAGATTAGACAGAATCAAATAGGTTATGTGGTGTGTTTGAAATGGTTTGGACTATGGAAACAAAATCATCAAGCCACTCTGGTTTGGTTTTAACTCTAGTGTTATGTTTTAAAGCCACATTTGTAGGATTGCAGTTGGAAATAGAAGGAAAGGTGGATTCTAGAGAAATAGAAGAAGAAACTATAAGAGAAGGAAATGAAGGATCATAAGTTGAAACATGCAAGAAAAAACTATCAGATAAAGGAGTAGAAGCAGAGGAAAATGAACCATTTTGAGTAGGAGAAATCAAAGGTCGGACAGGAGAAGACTTAAAAGAAGGAATCACTTTGTAAGGAAAATGTCTTAAAAAAATATGACATCTTTGGATATCAAGTCAGACAAAGTATATAGATCAAATACTTTGTAAGCCTTTTGTGTAATGGCATAGCCAATGCAAACACACTTATTAGCTCTTACCTCAAATTTATCCTTATGGGGTTTAGTGTTGGTAGAATAACAAAGGCAGCCAAAAACTTTGAGAAAATTATAATCTGAAGGTTTACCATGCAAGACTTCATAAGGAGTTTTCCATTGTATTATAGGAACGAAAAATTTATTTATGATATGTGTAGCTGTAAGAATGGAATCCCTTTAGATTTGTTTTGGTAGATTGGCTTGGAACATCAAGGATCTTGCAACTTCTAAAAGATGTCTGTATTTTTTTTCTGCAACTCCATTTTGTCGTAGATAAGTGTGTGCATGAGCCAGGTTCGGTCAGGTTGGAGTAATTTTTTAACTCGACCAAAAAGTAGAAAATCTCAAACAAATTTCACCTAATTTTTTTAAAATTTTGACCAAACTGAATTAATTTCGGGTTCAATCGGGTTGTTGGTTTCAAATGGGTTAGTATTTAATATTAAAGTGTTATATTCAGGTTTATTTTAGTATTATTAAGTCAGGTCGGGTCGGGTCAGTCAGTTAAGTGATAAAATAAAATATATAAGAGTCGGGTCGGTTTAGATCAGGTTAATTGATAAAATAAAAAATTTACTTATATTTATATATAAAAGTATAAGAGTCAGTTGGATTTGGGTTAAAATAAAAAAAATTACCCCAACCCGACCAACCGACCAAACCCAAAATTTTTTAAAAATATAAACCTGATTTCTCCCGTATATATAACATAAACTGATCGAACTCGACCAAAATGTACTTGGCTCGGTCAGATTTGATAAATTTGTACACCCCTAGTCATGGAGTGTAAGAAGTACTTTTGTATGAATAATGTCATAACTTTGAAACAATTGCTGACATTGACGATTTATAAACTCTGTGTCATTATTTGTCCTAAAAATTTTGATTGATGTAGAAAACTGAGTAGTGGAATAAGAAATAAAGTATTTTATGTGGGTAAAGTTTCAATTTTGTGCTTTAAGAGAAAAGTCCAAGTGGCTCTACTATGATCACCAACTATTGTTAACACATAATGTGCCTTAGTGAGTGAAGGCACCCTATAAGGTCCCAAGAGATCAGCATGCAACAAATCAAAAGGCTTAGCAGTAGTAGAAGAACTAAGTGAAAAAGACAAATTGTGTTGCTTAGACAAAGGATAGACATCACAAAAGGTAATAGAACTAGAATCACACTAAACTTTGAATGGTAAATGTTACATTTTATTAAGAGATGTTTGCCCAAACGTTTGTGAACCAAACCAAATGGAACACAAACATAATTATTCAAATAAACATTGTTAACAAAATCAAACAAACAAGATGAATGAGACTTAGTTTCAACAACATTCAACAAAGTAGAGTTCTTATTCTTAAAAAATTGTATAGTACTTACTAGAAAACTATTACGATCAAGAATATACAAACCAACTTGAAGTTTTCCAATAGCAGTGACTTGTCTAGTCAAAAGGTCCTGTAAAAAATAATATATTTGGTAAAACCCTGATATTAAGGTCTTGAACAAGTTCACTGACTGACAGTAGATTATACTTGAACTGATGAGCAAGCAAAACTTTGTTTAAAGTGAGTTTTGAACTAAACACCACTGTACCAGTGTGTTTGACTACAGTCATAGTCTTATCGGATAGATGAACAGTAGTGGGAGGAACTAATTGACAATAATTTATCATATAAGTACAAGTAAAACTCATATGACAAGTGGCTTCTGAGTCTATTATCCAAAAACCATTAATTATAGAAATAGTTAATGAGTTATGATATTGGGCTATACCTACATAAGTGATAAAGTTAGCAGAAGCATTCTCAGCCACCCCTTTGCCCATAAGAAGTCTCTGAACTTCTCTTTCTACCACTGAGGTAATGGTAGCTGTTAAATTAACTTGCTTAGCTACATTAGACTTCACTCCTTCCTATTCCATATTGTGCTATACTTTAAGCAACAAATCTGCCATGTGATTGTCCTTTTGACTTCCTACCCCCAAAATACCAGTCTGGATACCCTATTAGTTTAAAACAATTATCCTTTTCATGTCTCTTGATATTGTAATTAGTATAATGCCTATTTGCTTTATCCATATCCCTGCCTTGAAAACCCTTCCTAGCATTCTCAACATTAAGATTTCCTTTACCAGTACCTCATCCAAAGGACTAAGAACTCCTTTTCCCAAAATATTAACCTTTGGCTAGTAAAGCACTAGCAATAAGACTGTCAATAGTACTACCATGAGCCTCTCTCTATTTCTTAACTCTCAACACCATAGAATAAGCTTTATTCACTAATGGTAATGGCTCAAGTAACAAGATTTGGTTCCTAACATGATCGTATTGATCATCTAGGACCATCAAAAATTGTACCAATTGAGTTAAATTAGCTAGGTCTACAGACTCTCTAGCTGCAGGCTAGACAGGTACATGTAGACATCTGAATGAGACTCATCCCATAATTTCTAAAGTATGCTATAGTAACTTAAGCCTTCTTGTGTAACAAGACTAATTTTCCTTTGTATCTTATAGATCATAGGCCCATTACTTTCCTCACTCTCCCTGCTAGCTCATCCCGGAGCTGTTTGGCAGAATTTACATGCATGAAACTCTCAAATAACTCTGTGGAAATGGAGTTAAGTATCCACGAGATAACCATGCAATCAACTCACCTCTATGCATCAAACTCAATGGAATTCTCCTTTGATTTTAAAAATTTTCCAACAATAAAACCTAGTTTTACCTTGGCGGCCAAAGCTATCTTCATAGCCTGACTCCAAGAGAAGAAATTATATTCAATGAGAGTAGTGCTTACCAAAATCATCCTTAGATGATCAGAGTTCTGTAGATGGTACAAATCTCCAACATCTTTGCTATTAACTCCTTGTCTCTGTTGTAGATAAAAAACACCCGAAGTTTCTACTTCTTCAGCCATTACAAACAATGATTTTGCGAAAAACACAGCTGATCTAAAAGAAACTGTGTTTAGATATCTCAAATATAAGATCAAGAATAAATTTCTCAAACTTTAAACAATACATATAAAGAACAACAAATTTAGGGTTTTGAAGTTTTCAACTGAAAAAAAAAACATTTTAGGGTTTCAAAAACGTTGATCTGAGGAAGAAAAAAGGCAAAAGCCAGTCTAGGAATCTTTTAGACATAAAATCTTGAACTCTAATCAATAAGAGATACAATGATTCTGACTTACACACTCAAATCTAGAAAAGCAAAACCTATATTAGAAAAAAATTGGAGGAATCTTCTTGATTACTAAAAATTGAAGAAAGAAATGAATAATCAAAGAAGAAAAACAACAGAATTGATGAGAAAAAAACAAATGAATATCACAGGCACAATTCTAATACCATGTGAAGATTAGGATTTTCGTAGTGTGACGCTCGAAAATGAAAGAAAGTAGAAGAAAAAAGAAAATTGACTGATGCGGTTGAAATTGATTAGCGGTTAAAAAGTCTACAAAATGTTGCTTATATACACAATATAAAATTACCAAACTGCCCCATGCAAAACAAACTAATGCTTACAATAGGAACTTGTACAAAAAAAAAGTAAATTTACATAATAAGGCAACATATACCAAACATATACACAAGTTATCAAGATCTCTCAATTTTATATCAATAATTCTATGAAATTCTATATATAGATAATAAAAAAAATTAAACCACTTAATTAATATTTGATTCCTGAAATTTTTTATGAAGTTTATTTTATTTAAAATTTAAGCTTCATTGATATATATATATAATATATATATATATATGTATATATAATCTTTATCAACACTCTTCGCACTTACATTTAATTCGAAAGGGTTTAATTGATTGAATGTCTTAAATGTACTAATTAATAGATAAATAACTTAAATAATAAATTAATTGAAAAAATAAATCCTCACTTCAATAATAGTAGTAGCAATTAATCACCATTAAAAGAGTGATAGGATATAATAAGACCTCATTAAAAAAATTTTGTATTGTGATTAAATGTAGAGTTCGCATTTCTTTCTACAATTTTGATTGATTTCATAAACCATCAAAGAGCCAGTGTTCAGATATGGGGATTTCAAATTCAACGTTTATTATGAATAAAAAAACAATCTTACATTATCTGTTATCGTACGTAATATATATAGTTTAGAAAAGAATTATTTTTTTTATTAAAATAATTATTAGTGATGGAAATGGTAAACTCTATAGGCTCAAATAGGAGTTGAAAAGAGAATAGATTATTATGTATCTTTAATTTAATACTACATTTTTAGTAAACAAAAAAAATTCATTTGACTAATTTTAAAAAACTTATAATTTTCATTGTTATTATTGGCAGATTTATTTTTAGTATATATATTTTTAAATTTGAAAATAAATTTAATTTTAATTTTTATATTCAATGTTAAAATAATAATATAATTTGAACTACCGAATTTGTAGGCCGTTAATAAGTAATTGTTCTAACTTAAATGGAATTTAATTCTCTGAATAAGTTGCGGTAAAACTCCATTAAAAAAAAGATAGTTATTCTTTTTCTTCTTTTTAGAGATAATTTATACTCTATATATTAATTGTGAAAGAATGGAATATTACAAAAATCTAATACAAACTGAAATCTAATATCGTAAAGTTGATTAAATTAGTAGATATTGACTATGACGTCGCTCTGGAGGCCTTGGATACTACAATAGGATTTCCCTTTGAGCCAAACTATATAGATATATATATATTAATTGTAATTAGGCAATGTAATAAAATAAATCTGTCTTGACTTTTGACTATAAAATGTAATTAATTATAATAAATTAATTTAATGAAATATTAAATAATAAGGTTACATTACAAATCTAGAGCCCCTCAAACCTATTTGATAGAATAATGGACATAGGCAAAATCCAAGAGGAAATCAAGCTGCCTTGTATAAAATAACATCGACCATTGTTTTTCTTTCTTTCTTTTTTATTTTTTATATGTAGGTAAACAAATCCCTTTTTTCATTCTGAATTCTGGGATTTTGTTGTAATTTATTCATTAATTTTATTATCCATATTTATATATATTTCATATATAATAAGATATTAATTCTATCCTTAATTAATTCGAGATAAAATTAAATAAATATAAAATTAATAGAAAAAAATAAGAAATAAGATTTTTTTTTTGTTTTTAGAATTATAAATTAAAAATTTAAATACATTATCATTAAATTATTGTTGCGAATGTAAAAATAAAAATATCATAATAACATTTATATATCCTCTTTATCCTTATAAGATTTATTTTTAAAAGAGTTAAAAATGTACTTTTTCTCTTTTTTTAGTAAAAAAAATTACTTTTTCTCTTCGATGAGTATAGATGGAAAGTATACACAATTCAACCCTACACATTAAATTCCTTCCCGATATTTAACAAATATATACAATTATGAAAATTAATACTTCCTAAATAAGACATATTAAATAAATGATTAATTAAACTACATTTTATAGCATATTGTAATATTTAATACATAACCTTTTTAAATATAATAATTCTATAACATATAAAATAATAATTCATCCATAATGTTTAGTTGATGACTACTATAATTATAACCATCCACTTATTACTCAACGCATGGATAGATGACTAATCTGCGTTTTTTTAATTAATTTCTTTTCTTTGGAATGAATAAATATCATTTTATTTTTGACTGAATTTTATTATAAATAATTACTTTATTCATAAAGTATATGTTTGGAATTCTAAAAGTTCTTTAAATTTTATTTGTTATTACCTTTTTTAAGTTTAAAATTCTATCAATTTACTAATTTATACCCTCATTAATAAAAAAAATATAAAATAATTTTAAACATACATAATTTTATAAATTAAAAATGAATTTTCATTTATACTAAATGTGACAAGTGTGAATATGTAACATTATTTGATATGAATGAATTTCATGAAATTTTAGAAAATTCATTTAAAAATTATATTTTCATATTTAATACATATACAATTTTTTTATTTCATTTATAACATCAATTTTATAAAAATCAAGACAATAAAACAAAATGTTACTATTTACAAATAAATTCTACACTTCAAATATACTTATCTCAATCAAGAACAAAAAGAAATTCATAAAATATTATACTATTCATTTAAACAAAATAAAATCTTACTATCTCAATCAAGAACAAAAGAATTTCATAAAATATTATACTATTCATTTAAACTACCCTTGTTTTAGGTATATCAATAGTCCAAATTTGAATATTCAACTACTTGCCCAATGCCAAATAACTCCAACTTCATCATTATTCAATTTTAAGGGAAACAATAACAATATGTGATAGAGAATTTCTAACTCAACCATACCCATGCTTCTTTTTTTTCTTTATTTATTTTGTTTAATTTTATATTTAATAAAAAAATGTATTTCTATAAATATGATAATTTGAATTTTTTTTCTTGTTTTTTTTCTTCATTTTTCACTCTCTTTATTAATTTTATTATTTGTTTGGAAATTAATTTTTAAAAAAAAAAAACATTTAGAGGATATTTAGTTATATAAAACAACTCCAGTATTTCTGAAAATTTTATAAAGAAAAATAAAAAATAAAATTTATTATTTAGTTAAAAATAATTTTCATTTAGAATATTAGAAAATAATTTTCTATATTTATTAGCTAATAGTTGGATTTTAGAAAATTATTTTTAGTTATTTTCTAAATGAAAAACATGCTCTTATAAAAATATAAAAGTTTATTTTTCATTTCGATTCTAATAGACTTGTTTTTTATTTTTATTTTTTTAGAAAAATAATTAGAGAATAAAATTTTAGAAAATTAAGAACTAGAAAAGAAAACTAAAAACTAAAAAATAAAAAATATTTTTCACAACTAAACAGTTAGATTGTTTTTTGTAAGAGTATAAGTTTTAAATTTATTATTGATGTCCAAGTAACCCGTTTGTTCTAAACTATACAATTTGATTTGATAGGGAAAACAAGGCTACCAAATTGAACGGGTTTCTTGCAGAATTATCCATTTTAATATTGGAGCTAACATGGCTAGAGATTACCATAAAAAAAATTCGAGCCAATTTTTTTTAATTGTTTTCAATATATGATCTTTTATCATGTTCAAATTAGATATATTTCTATTAATATAAATGAGACATTCGAATTTTTTTAAAGAATTAGAATGGATAAAAATCTAATAGTTTGTTTAGCTGCGAAAAATATTTTCTATTTTATTTTTTTAATTTCTTGATATTTTTTAAAATTTTATTTTCTATCTATTTTTCAAATAAAAATTTAAAAAATTAAAAAAAATATTTACTTAATCTTATTTTCTAAGTTCTATTTGTTTATAATATTTAAATATTTTTATTTGTGAATTATATTATATAAAATATAATTACTTTGTTAAACAAACTCCCCTTGCTTTTTTAAACTCCGTTTTTCTATTTAGAAAATAATTAAAATAACTTTCTAAAACTCAATTATTAACTAATAAATATAGTAAACTATTTTATAATTTTTCAAATGGATATTATTTCTAACTAAATAAGAAATTTTATTTTCCCTTTTTATATAAAAATTTTATAGAAAAGAGGAGTTATTTTCTACAGCTAAACAACTCCTAAGTGTTTGCATTGATGGATTTATATAGGGATTTCACCTCTAAAATACCATTCACAAAGGGTTAATATTTTTCAGACCTTTTTAACCTTAAATACACCATTTTTGATAAAAACACTTTCGGCATACAAAACAAATCGAGAGAAAAATTGAAAAATTTTTATTCTTTCTTTCAAAAAATCGAAGTCGCCAGAACCCATTTCTCTTTGAAATCCCTAATCTTTTCTTCTCCTTTCATTTGAATCACAAAAGGAATCCTTCGAAACTCTTAATCAAGTAACACATTTACCATATTATATTTTGAGATAAAGTTGATTGGCTTGCAGTTCTAAGATTAAAGCTAGGCCCATTGTAGATATTTCAAAATCGGTTGAAAACTCAAATATGGCAACCATCACAAATCAAGAAGATGAATTACATGGACATGAAATCCAAACAAGTAATATTGCTGAAGCCTCTAGACCATTGAATGATTCGAATGCACCTTTTATTAGTTTAGGCACAAATAATGAAGAAGTAGATCTGAACGAAGTAGAATTTAATATAGAAACATATGAAGAAAATGATGATGAAATTAATGATAAAAATGAATATATTGACAGTGAATAATTCTTTTTTTAATCAATTTGTTTGTTTCTTTAATGTTATATTTGTGACTGTATTAAGATATTATATATATATTGATAGTTCGATGACATATCTACCCAGTCCTCATAGTGTTGCTGGGTCATCGACCACATAACCACCATCAGGTTTGAGCTTCCATATTCCACAACCTCCGTTAGTAAAGGCACTACCATTTAGCACAGTAAACTCAGCTAGAGTAGTGGACAATAGTGGTTGCACTTGCATTACTACAGATAAAGATATGTAAGTGATTTATATTTGAAAAAATTTCATTATGTGATGTTTTATGTCTTAAATATTGTAATGTGTTTTATATTTATTAAACTCTCTATTATTTTACGTGTTAGAGCCTTTTTATCCTTGTGCATGTAGAATCACGAAGATATTTGCTGTACAGATTGATTTATAATGGTTTAGGTAGGCCATTTTATCTTAAAGAATAAGGATCTCTATAAGGAGAAGTTAACTCATAAAATTTTATATAATTTTTAATGGTCAAAACTTTATTATTAGATATACTATTATTTAATTGAATTATTGCAAAAGTATTTTATATGGGAGGATGGATTTATGCCTCTGTGTAAATCGCTTGGCAGAAGGAAACGACCAAGAAATATATAGACATGATTAATAGATTGCAGAGTAATCGACAATGACCTCCACATTTTTTAGGAGATTTGGGACGCATGGGTTCAACATTGGAGTAAATTAGAGGTAATTTTAAATGTTGAATAAAGGTTGAAGAATCAAAGGGGTAGACCTGATAGTCTAGCACCTTCTACATATACTGAAGGTTCATTTCTCATCGCAAGCATACAAAATGTCGCATAAGTATAAATTATTTCCTATAAGTAATTTCATATTTAAGTTAGTAAATCGTAACTTCAATTCTTTATTGTATCTAGATAATACAAAAATTGATGTAGGCCCACTTCGCAGGATCTATTCTTACATACGCATATTCATAATCATGCTAGTCAGAAATTCATGAACTAGAGAGCAAGAGAAGTGGATGTAAATCATTCAAACTTATTATAATGAGCTTCTTATTGTTTATTTCACTATTAATGAATGACCAATAATTTTTTTATCTTCAATTTTTATTTTAGCTTGTATTATCCAAATACGAAACAACTCTCCTAAAATAATGAATTGGTGACGCGCGAACATCAAGATTAGAATTTTGGGTTGGACTCCAGATTGAAGTGTTCTAATGTTTGGACTAGGTGTTTTTGACTCCAGGACTTAGAAAAATTAAAGATCACATCTTATTTTGGTTAACATGACTACCCTTATGCCAACGCAATCACACCCTAAGAATACTTCAACATCTCCATCACATATTAAGGTTCACAATTACAAGGACGGACAGTGACAACAAAAGCGTGACCATCCCCTTGAGGAGCAAAATCACTTGAATCACAGTACGGTTCACGACTAGTGGTGCGGGGCCACTTCAGATCGAAAGACATCTCAAGATTGCTCTTCTAAGCATGCAACTACGAGATTGCTGGAAGTGTTAGTGAACATTTTGGCGAAAAGGTTTACGGCCAAGCTTAAATGTACTTGTTGCAGTGCAATAGTTAGTCCATATGTGATTTCGACTTGGCGTTACCGTAAGATTTGTATGAGCTAAAATATTTATGGGACTTAGTCCATCTAATTATAGACAACCATGTGGAGAGAAAATTTCTAAAGATTTCTCCACCTTGAAGCCTCATGACAATAATGAAGAAGACACGACTGCGACATTTACAAAGTTGGTGCAAAATGGGGATCGTCGACTTGTCAGGTGACATGTGTACTAGCCGGTAGACACAAATTAAATCTTGCAACTATGCCTCAGTCAACTTCACATCAAAATAAGTCTTACAATTGTGACACTAGACAAGTGACCATAAGATGCCTATGATAGCATTTACCACAAGAGATTTTGGTTAGTGAGAGCTTAATCCTTTTGTACTCGACTCCACTGACTCCATGGAAGGGCTATAAATAGCTCACCAAACATCATTTAATGTATCTTTTTAAGCATTTAATAGCCAAACTCTTACACTTTGATTTCTTAATTGCCTTATAAGATTTTTATTATAATTTCGTAAGTGTTTGGGTGTAAGCATTAGAATATACCTTTGTACAAGTTTGGTGTAAGCATAAAAACACTAGGTTAGAGAGTAAACTTAGGAAAACTCTTGTAATGTTGTGAGGAAAACATAAATCCTTGTAAAAGTTTGATGTGAGCTTGTAAAACACCAAGGTAGAGTTGATTTTGTGAAACCAAGTTGATAGTGGAATACTCAACCTGTGAAGTTGAGGAGTGGATATAGGATCTACTTATTCGAACCTCTATAAATTGCCTTATCCATTTTCTTCTTCCATAATCTCCTTTTATTTTGCTAAGCAATTTCTAGTTAAACTTTAATTATAAAAACAAACCAATTCACCCCCTCTTAGTAGTCTAAAGAGACAACAAGTGTATTAGAGCCTAACTAATCACATTAAGCTTAATTGCATAATTATCGACTATGACTACCATTCCACCTCCAAGCACCTCAACTTCTACCTCTTCTCAACCTCATTTAGCATTTCCACTCAAGGAAACTTAAACACTCACCCTAGACCATTTTTCGATGAAACTAATTATTCCATGTGGAAATAAAAGATGCATATGTTCTTAGATAGTGAAGGTATTGAATTGTTGAGTTGTGGAGCTTTATACTAAATGAATGGAAGCCTCTAACTCAAACCATTGAAGGAGTAGAAGTTCTGGTCCTATAAGAATAATGGACGGATGTACAAATAAGATCTAACTATAAGAACAACCGTGCCATCTCCATCCTCATAAACTTAATGTCAAGAGAAGAAATTGGTCCTTTCAAGGATTTACACAAATAAAGGAAGAAGCCATGAACAGAAGAGGAGACAACCAATCTCATCCAAAAAAATCAATCAATCATCATGATACAGTCAATCATAAATTCTCCAAAAATTCATAGCTACAACAACCTTCAACATTTTAGTTTTCTTTAGTTTAATCAGTCTAATTTCTTCAATTTCCATTGTAATTAGCTAGCTTTAATTTTCTAGATTCAATTGCTTTTATTTTCCTCAATTTCATTCTCAATTAACTATTAGTTTATATTTTCTTTGTTCAAAAGTTTACTGTAAGTAGTTTCATCTATTTGAAATTTCAAAGCTATTCAAGCAAGCATATTAAATTTCATGGCTAATCTATAGATTTACTTTAGCACATCAACTTCCATTTAAATTTCTCTTAAAATTCAAGAAAACCATTAAGGGGAGCTTGAGGACTTAATCATTTTTGGTCCTTTCAAGGATTTACACAAATTGCTTTGATTAGAAGTCGGGTTTTTGCAATTGAGAAACCTATAATCCTCTAGCATGCTCGCACCAAGCAAAGGCTAAGGTTTTCCACTCCTCAGGCATAATAGTATGATGGAGCTATCACTAGTGTATATCTTTAATTTTGGCCCAACTGAAAATTGATTTTTAATTAATAGGGCCGGACCAAGTTTAGTTTAAAAATAAATAAAATTTGATTTAATTAAACCCAGCTGGTTGAGCCCAATTTTAGAAGATACAGTAGGTCCAAAGCCTAAATTTCCATATGAGGCACCTCATATGGAATTTGGTGTCCCAAATTCCATATGAGCTTTGCCTCATATCGAATTTGGTTTGCCAAATTTGATATGAGGCCTTCGTATCGAATTTGGCACAACAAATTCAATATGAGACACACCTCATATCGAATTTGGAGTCCAAAATTCAATATGAGACTTCAGGTAAGGCCCATGTCGAATTTGGGACACCAAATTCGATATGAGCCTGTCTCATGTCTAATTTGGAGTCCCAAATTGGACATGAACTTGAATTTAGTTTTAATCTGAGCCATATTCAATTTAAATTTGGTTTAAACTCTAATTGCGCTCGGTAAGTAAGAGTAGTTTTGAAAATTAAGGTTGGATAATTCGGATTTAACCTAATTTGTGGATATAAATATAAAAGTTTATAACAAGAAAAAGGGGGGAGAATTATCAAACAAAAACAAGAGAAAGTGGAGAAGTAGCCTAACACTAAAAGCTGAGGCAGTAACAAAAGGTAGTAACATTGAGATCGGATCTTCAAGGAACTAACCAATATTTCCATTGATCCAGGCTTTCAAAGACACGAGTTTAGTTCAACGTATCACACTGGGTGGAACCAATGAACACAGATTTGAATTCCTAAATTCGATTTGTTTTCACATTATATGGTGTCTTCATTCCATAACATGATCCAACAAAAGTTAATTAAAATTGATGGTTTATAATTTTAGTTCATCCATTAGGCAATGATTTGAGTTTAATGTGGTTCGGATCTCCATTACGTAATTTACTTTGTTCAAAACCTAATTTTATACCAAAACCCTAATTTGCATGATTAAAATCCTAAAACCCTAAAAAACCCTAATTTGTACTAATAAACCCTAATTTCCTATGTAAAACCCTAATTTTGTATTGAACCTTAGATTTTATTATTTGATTTATTATTATATGCTTGTGATGGATGATGAATTTCTAATTTTATTTTGTTGATAAATGGTTACATAGTTTAATTACATTATTTGAATTTGAAGGATGATGTAAATGACATGTTTCCACTTTGTGAGTGCCTTGATTTTGATTATGTAATTAAATTTACTTTTTGAGGATTTTGGAATAATGTAAAGGACATATTTTCACCAATTGGTGGTGTCCTATCTTATTTATTTATATTTTAGACATGGACATTATAAGGGCATATTTTCATCCATGGATGTGTGTCTATTTTGTTTGTTTTATTTCAATATATGATGAATGCTTATTCCTTTTAATTTCATGTAATATGAATAATAACATAACAATATAAGAATTTAATAATATTTAGACCTGAAAAGGAGGTTGGTTCCAATGAATCGGGTATTATGGGGGTGCTAGGTTATTCTCGCCTTCCTCATGCGTACTCAATTTTTTGAACCTAATAGGAGGTTGGGAATTTTTTAGGAATCGAGTCATCCACTCCTTTCTTTTCTTTCCCGACCCGTCCAGGTGGCGACTCTATTTCTCCGGGTTTAGGCCCTTGTTATCTAAGGCCCAGTGCCTAACAGTGTCGAAGTCATAAGAACTATTCCACCGGGAGTAAGGACGAAAATCTCCGCTCACAACTAGTATTCACACTGTTGGTGGGAATAATAAGGATTTTTCCTATTTATATTGAGTTACACCAAGGTTTAGCTTTGAGCCCTTATCTCTTTATCTTGGTCATGGATGAACTAACAAGGCATATATATGATGACATCTCTTGCTGTATAATGTTTGTAGATGATATTGTATTAATAGATAAGACCCAAGCAGAAGTAAGTCGAAAATTAGAGTTATGGAGAAGTACTTTGGAATCCAAGGGTTTTAAGTTAAAAAGAAATAAGAGTGAGTAAATGCATTATAGATTTATTAACATGAATAGAGATGGAGGCAAAGTTATTTTTTATGGAGTGACAATACCTCATAGCACTCATTTTAAGTATCTTGGCTTAATTCTTTAAGAGGATGGGGGTTGCAAAGAAGATGTTAGCCATAGGATTAAAATTAGTTAGATGAAGTGGAGTGCCATAAGATTTTTATATGACTAGAAGATGGTAGTTAAACTGAAAAAAAAGTTCTATCGCACTTACAACCTACTATGATGTATGGTAGTGAGTGCTAGATAGTAAAAGGATAACATATGAGTAAGATGCATATTGTTGAAATGAGAATGATAAGATGGATGTGTGGACACACTAGAATAGATAGAATCCACAATGAGTGCATTAAATAAAAAATGGGGGTCTTCTATTGAGGATAAGAAAGAGAGCATAGATTGAGGTGGTTTGGCTATGTGAAATGAAGACCTAGTGATGCACCGACTTGAAAAACTAAACAAGTTAAAGTAGAAATAACTAGGTGAGATAGTGGTAGACCTAGACTAACTTGGAAAAAAGTGATTCATAATGATCTTACGACCCTATATTTTAAGGTTAGATTAAAGAAAGGATGGAGTTTGATTGAAGTTTGAGAGAGGTAGTAGTGAATTTAGGGTTTCCAAAAGAATTTTGTAAACAATTGGTTTAAATTGAATTTAATTGTTTAAAATGTGTTAGAATATAGTTTAAATGTATATTTGAACTTAAAATATTTTTTTGGAAGTGGTTAGAATAGATTCTCAAAAGTAAAAAAAAAGTTAGGGCTTAAACTTGAAATTTTATAGAAATGTGTTAAATTAAGTTTAAATAGTTAAAGTATGTAGAAATGTGATGGTGATGAAGAATTTAAATTGGAAATGTGATTAGGTATTGAGTTGAGTGAGTTTGTACATACCAAATGATAAAAAAATACTTGAGAAAAGTGGAGGATAAAGGGGAAATTTAGATTGGAAGTTATCTTGGATAAATGTTAGTACATACTTTGATAGAAAATGTATTGAAATGCTTTAGAATGCCATGCTACATTGTTGATTAGCATTGATACTATACTACTTTGATATGTGAATTTACATAAAAAGTGCATAGTTATATGTTTAAAGGCATGAATTGCAAAATGTACAAATATTTAAGTTATTTTAAGAAGATAAATGGCTTTAATGAATGTATTTTGTGAAAGATAATATAAATATTCAACCACAATGTACAGGTGGCAAGGAATTTTATGTTTGTGATGAAAAAGTATGGAAATATGTTGAAATAATGGAAAAAGTGCTAAAAAGGTAGAAAGTGGCATAATTGATAATGCATGAGAAAGTATAAATGTATATAGTATATGTGTTGCCTTATATAATATTATGTTGGAAAGTGGCATAATTGATAATTCATGAGAAAGTATGGAAATCTATATAGTATATGTGTTGCCTTATATAATATCATGTTCCAGAGTTTTGTGTTTGGTGATATAGATATGGCATGCCTATGATTTACCTTTGGGCTAGATGCTAAATGTTATTATTATTTACCTTCGGGCTAAACACTGGATGTCAAAAATAATCCAAGATAATATCTCTAGATTGTAAATATTATATTGAGTCATTTGGGCCCAATACATGTGAATGTGATATGTGATGGTTTAAAGTGAAAAATACTTGAGTTTGAAAATGTAGTTCAATGCTACATTGAGAATTTCAAAGGAAAAGCATTTTGCATATTTTCTTTAAATTTTTACTATTATTAAAGTATGTACTACTAGACTTTCAGCTTAGCATAATTGCATTTCATCACGCATGTAACACCCCGATACTCCATATAAGTACTATACATATACCTGGTATACGTACAGTAAGTATATAAAGTATAAGGATGTCGTTTTTCGTTACAATTTAAAAACCTTTAACATATTTCAAATCACAATAAATTAATTTAAAGAACATTTACAAATTTGATATACTTTTAATGATCTTATAAATATACCATAATCTTATCTTTCTCAAAACATCATTTATACAAATGAATACATTTTTGATAGAATACATCATAATTAAATTATACATGTATGCATCACCCTCTAGTTGGTCTCGATAAACTCTTACTCTTCTCGTGGCATAACGAAAGACTTCATATCTTCCACCTGGTCACCTGCGCGATCATATAACCGCGCTAAGCCCGAGAGCTTAGTAGTACAAATATAAAATATACACATACATTATAAAAATACTAACATATAATGATATATCAATTCCATGTAACCTTAGCTTCTATCATATCTTTTCTTTTAGATTATAACTTTCATATATTTCAACTAAATCATATTTCATAAACACACATTCCATAACATACTTCATAATCAACATATCAATACATACACATTAAATATCATACTTCATAACATTGTTCAATTCACAATTCACCAATCATAAGTCACATTGTCAGCAAAGTCAATCATAAATCTCGTTATTCATTTAATTCAACATTTGTATATCACATGGACAACAAAGACATACTCGGGCCCAACAAACACTAATATGCCATTCAACTTTCAGAGTTAATGCTTTGGTTTAATTATCACATTATCATTATCATTGACCCAACTAGGCTTCAAGGATTTAGATTCAACCAAGCTTCAAGGGGAGTAAAACATGTTAAACTTCAACCCAACTTGGCTTCAAGAACCAATCCAACCTAGCTTCAAGGGTTGTAACATCTCAATTAGGCTTCAAGGATCATATCCAACCTAACTTCAAGAGATTGTTACTATTATTAGGCATGCCACCAACAACAAAACTCTGAAAATGAATAACATATTAGACACACAATTCATTTATCAATTCCATATCACTTCTCATCATCATCTAGGCAAATATGCCTTGTTTCTTTCAATTGAATCATCATAGCCAATCACAATAGCATCATATCACCTTTAAATCATCATAGCCAATCACAATGGCATCATATCACATTTAAATCATCATAGCCAATCACAATGGCATCATATCACATTTAAATCATCATAGCCAATCACAATGGCATCATATCACATTTAAATCATCATAGCCAATCACAATGGCATCATATCACATTTAAATCATCATAGCCAATCACAATGGCATCATATCACATTTCAATCCACATTATAGCAATTCATCTTTTACATACATAATCATTTACCTCATCATATCCTTTACATGTCATATTCCATCATTTATATATACCACATTAATTACATTAACTAGGCAAACATGTCATTATTCAATCATATCATTTAGACATGCTTCAATCATATTATTCACATAATTATAAATTGTATTGTACATACCTTTTTGGATGATCCTCATCTCTTTCACTCTTCAAAGTTACTCCCACCAAGCTATCTATAATCAATTACTTCATCCTCTTCTTCACATTTTACATATAGCATCATTGATGTAACATTACAAAGTACATTATTCATATAACAAATTGCCATTCACAAGATTCACAATGCATAATACATAGCTCGGTTCATATAGTATCATATGTATTATCAATTCCATATCATCTCACATTTCATTATTCAACAATGATGTTAGACAAATGATATCTATTTAACATGTATTTGAGAATCTTGTTGTAGAATTAGATTGCTTCCAATAAGGTGAACATAACCTTTCTAGCGGTCGCGCCTCACCTGAGTACGACCGCCCCATACCATTACACAATGAAACCTTATTACAGTAGGTTTCGCGGCCAGAAGCCCGACCTAAGTCGCGACCGCACATGAATAATAGCGACCGCACATGAATAATAGCGACCGCTCCAAATTACGTATCTCTAATGCATAAACCCTAAAATAGCCAAAACTCTTTCAATTGCATTCAAACACATTATACACAACATAATCTCATCAAAATGGACATAATCAATATTATTAATACTTATTCATCACAATATTCATATTAACACTATATCAATTATATATTCAATCACTTACCACATCAAATCCTAAAACCAACATCAATCTTCTTCTTTCAAAAACAACTTCCACTTAATTTGCCATTTTCAAACAAAACCACCACCAATTTAACCCTTATTTATTCACAATCACTTTCACTACTTATAAACACATCTCAAACATTCTAAATCATGATATTAACCAATCACAACTTATCTCAAACACCCCTTCAAAAATTAACAAGGGAAAACAAGAGAGTACTTACCTAATTTGATGAAATTCCACAAATCTTCAACCAAAACCTTTGATTTTTCCTTCAATTTGCTTCAAGAATCAAGAACACCTCTCTTGTCTCTTTGTTTCTCTTTTTCTATGAAGAAGCCGGCCACACATGAAGAGAAGAGGAAAAGATGAAGAAGCAAAGTCAAACTTTCCTTTTAATCTCCACCACAAGTTTTCCAAAAGAAAATTACCAAAACACCCTTTAACCATTTAACTAAACCTTTGTCTCTTATATGCCCATTCATGTAATTTCACACTCAACCAAAAATATCTTCTTCCACTTAACCATCACTTTGACTCTTCATTTGACCAATTTATATGTTATATATATCATCATATACACAACATATACATTTGTCTCTAAACCCTAAATTTCCCCAAAACACATATACACAAGCATTCACTTTCCAATTTCTTTTCTCTTGCCAATTAACACATACATTCTAACCCATTAACCAACAACAACAACAACAACAACAACAACATTCAAAACTTCTAGGGCATATGTGGGGATATTACAATTCTCTCCCCCTTAAATAATTTCGTCCTCGAAATTATCAGTACCGTAACGATTCATACTTAACAAAATACCATCTCAACTTTCATATGAAGTTAATTATATGCTCAAGTCATAGTGTCATCAAGTCATATAACTTCAACTCTTCCCTTTAAAATTAACCACCTTCTTTAAATTTCATAACTCATCATTCTATAATACACTTATACTTCATCCAATCTTTATATTCAATATATTCTATTCCTTCACTTCTTTGTAATTACTCTCTTAACTTTAACCTTAAAAATCATTGGTTTAAATCTTAGCATTAATTATCCCGTCATTACATTCAATGTCTAAATAGACATTTATCAAACCTCAATGGATAACAAAATCCTCATTTTTCACAAATGGAGTTATTTCCTTAGCATTTTTTTCATTTAAATTGCATATTAATACATTACTTTTCAACTTATTTCATAAATAACTAATCTTTCCCCTTTTTATCATGATTTATAACTACTATAACTCCATCTATTCATGTCCACTCACACTTTAAAATTTACATCATATACATTATCATGTAAATAATTACACTTTTGATACAATTATACACATTAAATCTCAATAACGATTCATAATCTTAACCGAAACCAGATCAATTGATCTATCTATCACAATATACTCACATTCCAATCTTGTTCAATTCTAATCATCCATTAATTTATCCAAATTCATCATGAAAGTTCACAATATTTATATATGTATATATATATAACCTAATTCCATTAGGGCAAACTTATATACAATTCCTGATCTCTTTCGCTCCATATTCAATCAAACTATCACGATAACCAATCATTTCAAATTAACTTAATATAATTCTCATCAATTCTCATAATAATTTTATACCATACTCACTACCAATAGTTCTTTCACTTATATCTCAAGTCCACCCATTTATTCAGTACATACCATATACATATTCAGTATAACTTCAGTCATATTACCCATAACTTAACACACTACCATAATTTCCTTTTTCTCTTATTACCTTCATAATTATAACCAAATTCTTAACATAAAATGAGAAGGTACAACTTTATCCATCATAACTTTTAACTATACTTTTCCAACATAATTTTCAATCTCACCAAACTTGTATTACAATCATTTTATCCAAGACCCAAATCCATGGATAACGAATTAACAGATCAAATATACTGAACAAAACACATAGCTTCAAAAGATTAATATTCAAGCTTGAAACTTTCAAATCAATACTGTTCTTATATAATTTTATTCTTAGTCTTTACCAACACAAAGCTAAGGTGTTTCTCAAGAATAACATATTCCTTATCAACTTAATTCAGGTTTCAACAATATTACTATATACATATTCAATCATATTCAGTTCCCATACAATTTCTATTTGTCACTTCATTTCTAGTCCATTTACAATCTCTTATAATATATTTACATAGAACTTTTCATAAATGAATACTTTGAAACTCTAAATATCACATAATCATCAAGTTCAATGCTCACGATGACAATTTCCACTGTTCACTATTATTCAAGTCCATTCCAGGCTCACTTCCATCACATAATCCATTTAGCTTTATACAATTCAAGATCTAATCTCTCTTAGGTCTACTAATATATACAAAATCATTTCCATATCACTTATTCCATAATTATACCACATATATATTCATAGGTCACCTTCATAATATGATTCACACATTCAATACAAATTTAATATTTATCACTTTCTTTTAAACACTATCATTTTCATTCTTCCAATATGATATAAAGTATTTATTCATATAGCACACATATATATATGTTCTGACTATAATAGCACTTCATATCCATCTTAGTCACATTCCTAATGTGACATCTCTTTCACTTTCATCTTTAATACATTTAATATGCTTCCATATCTATTTTCACCCTTTGCAATAAAATGATTTAAAATAGTTCATTTTCATTTGCTTATCCACTTTCCTTTTTGCTTCAAAACAAATTCTCATACTATCAATCGCATTACTCAATTCATAATACTTCCATATGCAATATTAGTCATTTCACCTAACTCATGTATTGAATATACATTTAACTATCAATATCCAAATAATCTTTATCAAATTCCACTAGAACTTTAACTTTCCAATTTACTACTTTGCTTAAACTTCAATTTACCAAACTCATCTTTTCTTAATATCACCTTAGAAACATCTTATGTATATATATCACAAAGCAAAGTCAAAACATATAATTTCTCCAATTATTAAGCTCATTTCAGAAATCTCAAATATTATATATTACCATCATAACCAGGAGCTTTCACAATATTCAAGCATCTTACATTTCTAACATTGCATTCACAATGTTTACATTAAAATAACAATATCAACTTATTCTTACTTAACCAATATCATCTCTTTTCCTTTAAACAAAACCTTAACTTTATATATGTATATCCCAACTTTAAAAAGTCACACTTTGTCTATAATAACCAACTCATTCAATATCCCACCATTCTTTCCTCATTTTAGTAACATATCTTTCAATATTAACACTTGAACAATATTTCCTCTATCTCGCAAACCCAACATAAACTTTATAATAAAGAGATTTCAGGTATAGAGGAAAGAATACATACTCTTATCTAAATTTGAATTTCAACTCATATTCACTTTATGTTTGAATTCATATTATGTCCCACATAATATTGCTCATAAACATCAACATTACACTCCATGTTGCACACAACATGACATTTTCATATGCATCATCAATATACATATATCACATTACATTTCACAATTAGTTTCTCATAATCAATTAGGCACTATGCCTCAATTATAATTCATTTCCAACATCATTGCCAACAATCATGGTTTCTCATCACATCAAAATGGTATACACATATATCATTAATTATGTTAAACATCTCATATAACACAAATTTTTCTACAATTCCTATAATGCCACATCCGAGACCAACCTAGGTGTCAATGCATATGCATGTATTACCAATTGCATTTCAAAACTCTTCTTTTTAATTCATTTTATGCGTTTCAAAACTTTTTCTTTTTAATTTCACTTAGGCCGAGAATCTCGAAACCTAAGCTCTGATACCAAAATAATTGTAACACCCCGATACTCCATATAAGTACTATACATATACCTGGTATACGTACAGTAAGTATATAAAGTATAAGGATGTCGTTTTTCGTTACAATTTAAAAACCTTTAACATATTTCAAACCACAATAAATTAATTTAAAGAACATTTACAAATTTGATATACTTTTAATGATCTTATAAATATACCATAATCTTATCTTTCTCAAAACATCATTTATACAAATGAATACATTTTTGATAGAATACATCATAATTAAATTATACATGTATGCATCACCCTCTAGTTGGTCTCGATAAACTCTTACTCTTCTCGTGGCATAACGAAAGACTTCATATCTTCCACCTGGTCACCTGCGCGATCATATAACCGCGCTAAGCCCGAGAGCTTAGTAGTACAAATATAAAATATACACATACATTATAAAAATACTAACATATAATGATATATCAATTCCATGTAACCTTAGCTTCTATCATATCTTTTCTTTTAGATTATAACTTTCATATATTTCAACTAAATCATATTTCATAAACACACATTCCATAACATACTTCATAATCAACATATCAATACATACACATTAAATATCATACTTCATAACATTGTTCAATTCACAATTCACCAATCATAAGTCACATTGTCAGCAAAGTCAATCATAAATCTCGTTATTCATTTAATTCAACATTTGTATATCACATGGACAACAAAGACAGACTCGGGCCCAACAAACACTAATATGCCATTCAACTTTCAGAGTTAATGCTTTGGTTTAATTATCACATTATCATTATCATTGACCCAACTAGGCTTCAAGGATTTAGATTCAACCAAGCTTCAAGGGGAGTAAAACATGTTAAACTTCAACCCAACTTGGCTTCAAGAACCAATCCAACCTAGCTTCAAGGGTTGTAACATCTCAATTAGGCTTCAAGGATCATATCCAACCTAACTTCAAGAGATTGTTACTATTATTAGGCATGCCACCAACAACAAAACTCTGAAAATGAATAACATATTAGACACACAATTCATTTATCAATTCCATATCACTTCTCATCATCATCTAGGCAAATATGCCTTGTTTCTTTCAATTGAATCATCATAGCCAATCACAATAGCATCATATCACCTTTAAATCATCATAGCCAATCACAATGGCATCATATCACATTTAAATCATCATAGCCAATCACAATGGCATCATATCACATTTAAATCATCATAGCCAATCACAATGGCATCATATCACATTTAAATCATCATAGCCAATCACAATGGCATCATATCACATTTAAATCATCATAGCCAATCACAATGGCATCATATCACATTTAAATCATCATAGCCAATCACAATGGCATCATATCACATTTCAATCCACATTATAGCAATTCATCTTTTACATACATAATCATTTACCTCATCATATCCTTTACATGTCATATTCCATCATTTATATATACCACATTAATTACATTAACTAGGCAAACATGTCATTATTCAATCATATCATTTAGACATGCTTCAATCATATTATTCACATAATTATAAATTGTATTGTACATACCTTTTTGGATGATCCTCATCTCTTTCACTCTTCAAAGTTACTCCCACCAAGCTATCTATAATCAATTACTTCATCCTCTTCTTCACATTTTACATATAGCATCATTGATGTAACATTACAAAGTACATTATTCATATAACAAATTGCCATTCACAAGATTCACAATGCATAATACATAGCTCGGTTCATATAGTATCATATGTATTATCAATTCCATATCATCTCACATTTCATTATTCAACAATGATGTTAGACAAATGATATCTATTTAACATGTATTTGAGAATCTTGTTGTAGAATTAGATTGCTTCCAATAAGGTGAACATAACCTTTCTAGCGGTCGCGCCTCACCTGAGTACGACCGCCCCATACCATTACACAATGAAACCTTATTACAGTAGGTTTCGCGGCCAGAAGCCCGACCTAAGTCGCGACCGCACATGAATAATAGCGACCGCACATGAATAATAGCGACCGCTCCAAATTACGTATCTCTAATGCATAAACCCTAAAATAGCCAAAACTCTTTCAATTGCATTCAAACACATTATACACAACATAATCTCATCAAAATGGACATAATCAATATTATTAATACTTATTCATCACAATATTCATATTAACACTATATCAATTATATATTCAATCACTTACCACATCAAATCCTAAAACCAACATCAATCTTCTTCTTTCAAAAACAACTTCCACTTAATTTGCCATTTTCAAACAAAACCACCACCAATTTAACCCTTATTTATTCACAATCACTTTCACTACTTATAAACACATCTCAAACATTCTAAATCATGATATTAACCAATCACAACTTATCTCAAACACCCCTTCAAAAATTAACAAGGGAAAACAAGAGAGTACTTACCTAATTTGATGAAATTCCACAAATCTTCAACCAAAACCTTTGATTTTTCCTTCAATTTGCTTCAAGAATCAAGAACACCTCTCTTGTCTCTTTGTTTCTCTTTTTCTATGAAGAAGCCGGCCACACATGAAGAGAAGAGGAAAAGATGAAGAAGCAAAGTCAAACTTTCCTTTTAATCTCCACCACAAGTTTTCCAAAAGAAAATTACCAAAACACCCTTTAACCATTTAACTAAACCTTTGTCTCTTATATGCCCATTCATGTAATTTCACACTCAACCAAAAATATCTTCTTCCACTTAACCATCACTTTGACTCTTCATTTGACCAATTTATATGTTATATATATCATCATATACACAACATATACATTTGTCTCTAAACCCTAAATTTCCCCAAAACACATATACACAAGCATTCACTTTCCAATTTCTTTTCTCTTGCCAATTAACACATACATTCTAACCCATTAACCAACAACAACAACAACAACAACAACAACATTCAAAACTTCTAGGGCATATGTGGGGATATTACAACGCAGGTGATAGGGTAGATCTGGAGAGGTCTGCTAGACCTACCCAGGTCTAGATTTTGGATAGAGTACTTGAAGTAGCTTTTGCCACGAGACCAGACGACCAACATATCATGTATATATTTTTATTTCATACTTAAATATATGCATATCACATAATAACTTGTATAAATATTATAAAGTTTAAAGTTTGTTCATGCAAATTAAGTATTTGGATATTTTGTATATATATATATGTCGTAGTGTTGAAACATTGTTGAGCCATTGGGCATTTTTGGAGTTATGGATGAGTAAATAAACTTTTAGGAGTATGCTTTTATGCAGGTTGTGGTTGTTGATAATTTGGGAATGTCCAAAATATAGATAAAACTCTGGCGAATTTTTTCCGGAGATTTTCTTTTAAAATTAGTATTTTTGATGATCGATTACTAAATTAACTATTAATGTACCTAATAAAATGTTTATTAAGTAGTAAAATATTTTTCTTATAATTATGAAAATTTATAGATAATAAAGACTTTAACATTCTTATATTTTGTATATGTATTTTATATATACAGGGTGTATGCAATGTATGCATATAGAGTATAAAAATGTTACATTTATTTTGATATCAAAGCCTAGGTTTGCAGTTCTCGACCTAGGTGAGTTTTTAAAAGAGAGAGAAAGAGGATTTTAAAATATGATTTTTAAGTTGATACATGCATATGCACTGACATTTAAACTGGTCTCTGATGTGGTAATATTTGTTATGGTTATAGATATAAACTGTGATGTCATCTCGGACACATGGATCTGGAGAGGGGAGTGTCGAGAGTTTTACTCCAGGAGAGGGTAGAGCTGGAGCTAGTATTGAGGTTGCTGGAAGGCATCAGTATTAGCCAGACCAGCAGCTTAGGAGGCCCTGCCAGTACGGATACAACAGATGGCAGAGTTTCTTTGATAGGCCTCGGTACAGCAGCAACAACAATAACAAACTAGGAAGTATGATAAGTTGAGGAAATATGGGGCTATGGATTTCATAGGCGATGTTGATCCAGCTATGGCAGAGTAGTGATTGGACAGAGTTCAGAGGGTGTTTCTCCAGCTGCAGGCCACTACAGAAGAGAAGTTCAATTATGCTTGTCTCTTATGTAAGGGGACGCTTATGATTAGTGGAAGATAATTTCTCATGGGTTGGTTAATCAACTAGTGTTGACTTATGTTGATTTTCTGCAAGAATTGGAGAAGAAATACACCCCCCGAGAGTACAAAGATGATAAGAAGAAAGAATTCTTAAGTTTGAAGCATGGTAAGAAGACAGTTATAGAATATGATAAGGATTTCCTCCGACTACGCAAGTATGTGGGTGATCTTTTATTTGATGAGATAGACTGATGCCAGAGGTTTGAGGAGGGGTTGAGGCCATCTATTATGTGCCAATCAGTGGCGATACAGTATGAGGATTTCTCCAGGCTAGTGTTAGTTGCTTATAGTGTGGAAAAGGCTCAGAGGCTTGCAGCTACAGTTAGTGCATGAGAGTAGAGGTAAGAGACCTAAGTTAGAGACAAGTCTTCATCTTCAAAGAGAAGCCAAGGGAGATTTCCACAAAGATTCATTAGGAGTTAGGGACAACTTGGTAGATCATCTAAGCAGCAGAGGTAGAGGTCTACAACCTCAGTTGCTAGTGCCTTGACCCCATTTCCTTTCCTTAGAGATCTGCTCTACCTGTATTGTTACGTGTGGTAGGATAAATTGGGGTGTTTGTTGGAGGACCAGTGCACTAATTTGTTACAAATACGGCTCCAAATATGATTTTGTTAGAGATTGCCCAAAGTCGCTAGAGACCGGTCAAGCAGAGATAGTTGTTTCTAGACCCGGTGTTATAAGGGGTCGATCTGGTAGAGATAGTGGCAGAGGTGGGAAACCAGTGTCCAGTTAGAAGGGAGGATCCACAGTTGGGGATAGACCGGAGGAGGCTGTGTCATCATAGAGTGTGTATGTGATGCAACGGTAGCCGAGTGCTTCTAATGTTATAGTTGGTACATTTTCTCTACTCAGTATTTCAGTTTATGCATTGATAGACCTTGGATCGACACATTCATACATCAGTGCATCATCTCACCTGTGAGTGATATATATTCAGAGTCTTTAGGGTTTGATATGCTAGTTACCAACCCTTTAGGGCAGAGTATGGTAGTTAGTAGAGTATATTGAGATAGTCCTATAGTGGTCATGATGAGGAGTTTCTCGGTAATTTGATTGAAATTCCCTTTAGGGATTATGCTTATCCTGGGTATGGACTGGTTATCTAGACATCAGGCTGTGGTAGACTATCAGTAGAAATATGCACTACAAGAAAAACTGAATCAGACAATAGTCATCAGACAACGGTTAAGGAAAAAACCATTGTCTGAAAAAAATAGACAACGTTTTTTTTCCCAAAAAAGCGTTGTCTGATTAATTTTCAGACAAGTGTTTTTGGTGTTTTTTTTAACCATTGTCTATTAGGTGTCATTTTGGTCACACCAGACAACGGTTTTTTAAGGACCGTTGCGTAATATATATTCAGACAACTGTTTTTCTGGTCATACAAAACTGTTGTCTGATAAGATGTTTCAGACAACGGTTTTTTCGAAAGTGTTGTATAATTCAGCGTTTCAGACAACGGTTAAAAAAAACCATTGTCTGAAGCAAGCATACAGATAAAGGTTTTTAGGGACCGTTGTGTAATATATGCTCAGACAAGTGTTTTTTTGGTAAAAAAACCGTTGTCTAATAAGATGTTTCAGATAATGGTTATTTAAAAAGTTGTCTGATTAACTGTTCAGACCATTATATAATATATGTTCAGACAACGGTTTTCCGTAAGAAACCGTTGTCTGATTAACTGAGTGTTCAAAAAAATTGCCTTAAATAAAAGTAATCCCTATACACAAATCAAACCAAAAACACAAATCAAATGAAATCCTCCACTGACAAGTGTTAAACCAAATCCACCAGCAAGGTGTCAGAGCAAAAACCACATGATTCAATAAATTATATAACCAAATCTTTGAACAAAGTGTCAAATAAAGATACAAATCGAATGATAGGTACAAATGAAACTTTCAACAAATTTAAATAAGAAACACAAAACTTTCAACAAAGCGTCCAACCAATCTTTCATTAAATTCTGAATGATATAAACAAAACATTCTACAGGCAGCAGGGAGTTGTGACAGGATTAAGAATGTTGGACCTGCAAGTATAAAGGATGGAAAAATTAATGGCAGGACATAATTTCAAAATAGAACTTAAAACAAATGAAATTATTACCATCATGACAGCTGAATCAATTCTTCTTCCTCCCGCATGTAACTACTATTTTCTTCATCGAGTTCATCAACATATGGGAACATTGGCATATGTAGCTCATTCTCAAGTTCTATTTCTACAGATCCCTCATTTTCATCATCACTTTCATTATAGTACTTGTCAGGTAATTTTAAGACAATTGACCATAATTTTTCAAGAGGGTCATCTATGTAACAAACTTGCTTGACATGTTTTCCTAACACAAAAGGATCGTTTAGAAAACCTAATTTGTTTAAATTAACCAATGTATATCCCAAGTCATCTACTTTAACCCCTTTGTTCATATCTACCCAATTACAACGAAAGATAGGAACCCTAAAGTGGTTATAGTCCAACTCCTAAATACTTGTAATAACTCCATAAAATGTATGTGAAGTATGCTCGATGTTTTTATCCTTACCCTTCACAAGCATTGTATCGACATCTACATAAACACCGCTGCACTGAACTTGCCGCGTATCATCACGTTCTTTGGTGTTGTAGGTAACACCGTTGATTCTATAGCCACTGAATGTAGCTACATCCTTGTTAGGCCCTACTGCAATCCACATTATATCCTTAGTTACTGTATTCTTCTCGTCAAGTAATTCTGATGTAATCTGTCCAAAAAATTAAATTGGCCATAAGTATGATATAGCCTTTGAGAGAAGATAAATATTGTAGTATTTCAAAAGAATTCACAAGTACAGGGCATTCATTATTTTTCAGTAAAATATATAAAGAAACAGGCCTATTTTTGCTGCAAATTGCAGCAAAATACTTGGGCTATAAGATTTTACCTTTCTATGAAACCACTTAGGGAATGTTTCATTTTGCATGTTCTTTAGCCACTCTTTATCATTTCCATGTTGTGGATATCTTGTCATCAAAGAAGCCATATGTTCCCTGCAAGTAAAATCAACTTTATTAATTTTTGAAACAAATTGCAGAAAATAAGGAAATAACAAAAACAAATTGAAGTAACTTACTCAAAATATGAGCGAACGTCATTACAATTTTGGAGAAGACACAAATGTGCTAGGTGCAAGTCCTTCTTACTTGGCGTTATCACTGTTGCACTAGATAAAGGTCTGTATTTTGCATCATTCTTATCCCTACCATTTTTCGGCAATCCAACAGTTGCTTCTTCAAAGTTGACCAAACACTCAACGGCCTCTTCTGCAACATAGGCCTCAGCAATGCGCCCTTCCGGACGAGCCCGATTCCGTACATAACCCTTGAAAGTCTTCATATATCTCTCGAAAGGGTACATCCAGCGTAGGAAGATTGGCCCATAGAGCTCAACCTCTCTCACATGATGAATTGAGAGATGGATCATTATATCAAAGAAGGAAGGGGGGAAGTACTTTTCTAGCAAGCATATGGTCTCCACCAACTGAGCTTGCATTTTTTCCAGTTTATCCACCTCGATGACTTTACTGCAAATTGCCTTGAAGAAGAGGCAAAACCTAATAATAGTGCACCTAACCTGTTTTTGTAGTACTGACCGAATTGCGATGGGGAGTAAGTGATGCAACATTGTATGGCAGTCATGAGATTTCATTCCAACAAGTCGCAGATTTTCCATTGATACTAGACCCTTAATGTTGGAACAAAAACCATTAGGTAACTTCATGCCAACCAAGGATGAGCAGACAATCTTCTTTTCTTTATACAATAAGTTTCAAGATGCTGTCGGCAACTTCTCTATTTTTTCGGGAGTTTTTGGCCTCAGCTCCGTTCTTATTCCCATTTCAGCCATATCAAGACGAACAGACTTCTTATCTTTCGACTTCCCTGGTATATTTAGTAAGGTACCAGTCAAAGCTTCACATATATTTTTCTCGATATGCATCACATCAAGGACATGCCTAACTGGCAAAAATTTCCAATACTCAAGTTGGAAAAATATAGACATCTTTTTCCAAATAGGTCGAGGTTCACCTTTATTCAATCGAGGTTGGTGTTGTGTCTTACCATAGACATGGGCCCTTAATGGTTGTACCCTTTCAAACACCTCCTCTCCAGTTAACGGAATAGTAGCAGACAACTTCTCCACGGTGTTATCAAAGGCTAATTTTTGCCTTCGATATGGATGATAACGGGGCAACCACCTACGATGCCTCATAACCACCGTCTTACGATAATTTGCCAACCTGGTAGCTTTTGTTTTATTAACACAAACAGTACAAGCATTATACTCTTTAACGATGTTGTCCGACAAGTTGCCTAAGGCTGGATAATCACTAATTGTCCACAACAAAATTCCCCTTAGTATGAAGAACTCTTTCTTATATGCATCATACACTTGTTTCCCATTCCATAACACTTGAAGATCTTCTATAAGTGGTTGAAGGAACACATCAATATCATTTTCGGGCTGATTCGGTCTGGATATCAACAAACTTAACATAATATACTTTCTCTTCATACAAAGCCAAGGTGGTAAGTTGTAAATACATAGCAAAACAGGCCAACATGAGTAATCAGTTGATAATCCACGGAAGGGATTGAATCCATCGGTAGATAAAGCTAACCGAAGGTTTCTTGTCTCCGAAGCGAACTCAGGCCACTTTTGGTCGACATCCTTCCATGTTTGTGAGTCTGCCGGATGTCTAATTTTACCATCCTTTTGTCGCCCGGTGTCATGCCAAGTCATTTCCTTTGCAATTTGAGCTGTATTGAACAAATTCCTCAACCTTGGTATTAATGGAAAATACCATAGAACCTTAGCAGGGACCCCTTCCAATTCTTTTCCTTTCTTGTCCAGCTTCCATCTAGAGGCTCCACATATGTGGCAAATTGTCTCATCTTCATCTCTCTCACCACGATATAAGAGACAATCATTCGGGCACACGTGTATTTTTTCATACTCCATACCCATAACACATAAGGTTTTCTTGGCTTCACTGAAAGAAGAAGGGATACTATTGCCTTCTGGAAGCATTGACCCAAGCAAAAGGAGAATATCAGAGAAGCATGTATCAGAAATGCCATGCTTTGCTTTCAAGTTATATCTTGACTAAAGCTTTCATCTTAGTATAACCCTTGCATCCCGGATAAAGGGGTTCATGTTCACCTTCAACATGGTTAATGAAATCAAAGGAATCTAATGAAATATCATCACCGTCAACATTATCATGCCCCGTTCTTATGTTTGTTTGATTAACTGATTCTGAGAAACAATCGGTTTCAGCAACTAAAGGACTCCCTTCTGGATTTGACTCTCCGTGCCATATCCAGCAAGTATAGGTTTGATCAATACCATATTGGAAAAGATGATCCCTAATAGTTTGAGCCTTCCACGATTTACTGTGAGCGCATCTTAAGCATGGACAGCAAATTTTTGTTTCATCAAACCCATTCTCAAATGCAAACATTAACAACTCTTCCACACCTAATTGAAACTCTCTTGTTCTTCTATCAGCCTTCAACCAAGATCTATCCATCTTTTAGTTGGACCAGTTCTGCAATTTGAGCAATAATTCAATTAGTTGGACCATTTCTCCCATTTTGACAACAATAATTCAGTTAATAGCAAGAACCAGATACATAACACCTATGTGAACTCCACTGAATTATGGTGATGTCAAATAGAACCTGGAAGGGAAGTATAATCGCCTCAGATGCGAGAGCAGATGTAGCAGCTAACTTCTATGAAGGTTTCTCGAAGACAGCTATCATATGGTTGTTGTGTTTTGAATAAAGTTGCATAAGGAAGCTTGGACTGTTATGTAATTGTTCAACCTGAAGGAGAAAGAAAAAGGGTTCACATATAGAACTTAAAAGTTGTCATTGAAAAGAAAAGCTAGCACCAAGAGCAAGGAAAGGGGTATTTCTTGGTTACAAGTCAGGAGTGAAAGGTTTTCTGTTTATGGATCTCACAACAAAATAAATTTTAATCAGCATTTATTACAGTTTCATGAGCAGTACTTTCCATATAAAACTAAACAAATACCAGTTCACACAACTGATGTTTTAACAGACATTCAACTTCAATCACAACAACCTGAATCCACAAATAATCCTCAATTTACTGACACAACTCAACATACCATTTCAACTGATAGTCATCAAACAGGGGACCAAAGACTTATAAACAAGCAGAGAAATCAGAAGCATGGAGACATACTGTAGATCTTGAAATTTAAGCAGCAAATTGAAGGGACAGAACAACATTATAGTAATCTGAAAATACAATGCAACATTATAGTAATCTGAAAATACAATAATTCAATTAGATTAAACAAAGGAAAGAATTATATGGTTGTGCTGAAAATCCAATGTACCAAGTTATGTATATACATACAACAGCTTAATGAACATCGACAGCAAGGAGAGTGCAGATGGGATGATTACTTACGGCTCATAAGAAAAAAAAATAATCTTCTTTCGACTTAATTGGGACAATGCAGTTATTGACAAAGGAGACGGTCGGCAGCAAGGAGACGGCCGGTAGCAAGGAGACGGCCGGCATTAATGAAGACCGCAGCAAGGAGAGTGATGCTTAGGAGAGTGGTGCTTAGGGTTTGGCAGCGAGAGAACCACGACTATTGAAGCTGAAAGAGGAATGAGAGATGAAGCAGAATTAGAAGCTTGAACGTTTTATGGAAGTTAGATTTTCTTAGTATAAAAGCATGCTAAGGATCCAGTGGCTATTTGCAATGTATGGAAGTTAGGCTTTCTTAAGCCAAACAAACTTGACTAAGTATTAAAAGCTAAGGTTTGGATTTATAAACATTTCATAAACCCATTAGAAACTTTAAAGTCCACCATTAAATAATGATTTAGATATAATATGATATTATATAAGTAGGAATACAAGTATATATTAGTATATATATACAAGTATATATATAAGTATATACAAGTATATATTAGTATATATACAAGTATATACAAGTATATATATTAGTATATATACAAATATATATTAGTATATACAAGTATATATTAATATATATACAAGTATATACAAGTATATATATTAGTATATACAAGTATATATATAAGTATATATTAGTATATATACAAGTATATATAAGTATATATTAGTATATACAAGTATATATTAGTATATATATTAGTATATACAAGTATATATTAGTGTATATATATATTAGTATATACAAGTATATATTATTACTATATACAAGTATATATTAGTGCTAGTTCTTTGATAAACATTTCATAAACCCATTAGAAACTTTAAAGTCCACCATTAAATAATGATTTAGATATAATATGATATTATATAAGTAGGAATACAAGTATATATTAGTATATATATACAAGTATATATATAAGTATATACAAGTATATATTAGTATATATATAAGTATATACAAGTATATATATTAGTATATATTAGTATATATACAAGTATATACAAGTATATATTAGTATATACAAGTATATATATTAGTATATATAAGTATATACAAGTATATATTAATATATATACAAGTATATACAAGTATATATATTAGTATATACAAGTATATACAAGTATATATATAAGTATATATTAGTATATACAAGTATATACATGTATATATATTAGTATATTAGTATATACAAGTATATATATTAGTATATACAAGTATATATTAGTATATATATTAGTATATACAAGTATATATTAGTATATATATATTAGTATATACAAGTATATATTAGTGCTAGTTCTTTGATCAATTTTTGCTCATGTTCTTCTCACATCCCACTAACTCTAATGTTTCTCAAATCATAAACATAATCTTCACTTCCATTTGTAAGTGTTCTTGTGGACTTGCTTATTGAACTCTTGCCTTGCAATTACATGCTTTCTATCTAGATGGCTGCTATATGGCTAATCATGAGCATGGTTCCTGTGTATGAAATTTAATTCTCTCAGTTGGCTATACTTTTCAATATTAGTATATATATTAGTATTGTGTAATGGCTATATGGTGACAGGGAAATCCAGAGTTGGAACTAATTTCATTAATTGATCCTATGCATTTGATAGTAATCTTGTCTATCTGTTGCATTTCACTAGATCTTTCTACAAGCATATATTGGGAGTTAAAGTAACATATCACGATATCGAAGCTTTTGATCCTGATTACTTCAATCACTTTAAGTGGATGCTTAAGGTATGTATGTTGCATTTCTTCTTTTTTTTTTTTACCTTAGAAAGAATCAATGTTAGACTTATTTAGTTTTTGCTCAATCTAATTTACATCAACACTAAATTTTATAATTATATAGGGTTCCATAGAAATTTATCACTACTAATTATTTAAATTGTATTGCCTTAAGCACTTATGGATGAATTATAAATTGAAATTTATAAGTCATCTATATAAGTGAATTTATAAAGTTAATTTAACAAAATTTTGAAAAATCCATTTTGTTTCAAAAGAGGGATGTCAAAATTTCAAAAATTTTGAACACTTAAATTCCCCCCTTTATTTCCAAAAAAAAATTTCATTTGCCCCCATTTTGCCAAAAACACGGCCGTTTTGAAGTTTAGCAATAAACCTAAACAGACCTATCTCCTCCTTCCCTCTTTCAATTTCTCTCTCCTATCTCCTCCTTCCCTCTTTCGATTTCTCTCTGTAAACCTAATTTGTTTCCATTTTCACAGGTAGAAAGCTTCAGAAACTAAATTTTCACCCTCATCTTGTAAATATTTCTACACCAAACTTTATTCTCCTCCTTCCCTCTTTCCATTGCTAGACCTAACTTTGTTCTCTTCCTTCCCTCTTTCGAAATCTTCAGTCTTGACCTAAAAACGCACGGCACATCCATATTTCTTCTTCCTCTTCTACCTTTCTCTCTAACCCGCCCGCCACTCACTGCGGCTTTGCATTCACTCCCTCAGTTCCAGCCTTCAAGGTTCGTTATATACTTTTGTCGCTCTGCATCTTTTTTTTTTTAATTTTTTCTGTTATTATGTTATTGTATAATTTTCTTCTTCATCTTCTTAGTTCTTAGAAGTTTGTTTTATAAACCATTTTCATGTCAGACACAGAATGGTATGAAGTCAACTCAATTTTTGATCTTTTTCTTCAATCCAACTATGCTTAGCCTGTTTTCAGAAAAATACTGTTTTTGCAGCACAGGCTTAATTTGTGTTATATGTTGTACACCTAAAACCTCCTATCACTATAACGGTGTCAATTTGATAACACAAAAGATTAAACTCATCCATTAATGAACTTCCAAGTATCAAAGTTTAAAAGGGAAGGATTTGCATTTGCATTTGTACTCATGCTTCTCATACTTGCAGCTGCTTACATCAACATTCTTCTGAAATGCATTTTCACATATAATTCTTACCTGTTGGCTGATGCTTCTCATACCTGCAGCTGTTTTATGTAATTTTCAATGTTTAAACTGGATGATTTCGTACAAAATGTAACTTTTAATTTGTGAATGCAGGTGCTGATTATGGCTCCTTCGAAGAAGAACAATCGTATCAACTACCCACCCGTACTTCTCCCCGTGTATGTAAACAACAAGCCCGGTCTTCCCCAAATCCAGCCACAATGAGAGTGGTGAAGGCTATCTCCAGGACACGGTCAATGCACCCAGATAAGTCGTCGACTTCTTCCCCAGTATCTTCGAAGAGGAAGTCGATCTCTGAAAACTTAGAAAAAAAGTTGTCCAAGAAAAGAAAGCGAGTGGATAAGGGTAAGCCAAAATCAAACGAAGACGATGTTGAAGGGATAAAACTGCTGAAACGAGGGTGTGTCTCCATGCACCGAATTGTTAGACGGAAGATCAGTAGCCAAAAGCCTACAGTTTCATTTAATGCAAAGGGAGCACCATTTGGTAGGGCTGCTTCAGAGATGCAATCATATATAGGAGTTTTAGCAAGGTCTAAAGCCCCGATATGGCATGATTCCTAGAAGGAAGTTGCTGAAGACGTCAAAACAAAGATTTGAGATTGTGTCCAGGTTATGCAAAATCCTTCCCAAACAATTAATTTATATACATTAGTTTCTCAATTGCTTTATATACGTTGGGTTTTCAGTAACTTATTCATCTAATTTTATTTTTGTGGTTTATTTATGTAGATGGCTTTTGTTGTACCGCCGACTTCCAAGAAAATGGTACTGCAGTCTGCTGGTCAAAAATGGAGGGAATTCAAAAGTTGGTTGACGAGACTCTATGTTCTTCCACACCGTGATGAACCAGAGAAGCTGCGGTTTCCTCCAGCTGACTTCACATTCATTGAGCAGTCGCACTGGGACATTTTCATTGCTGATCATCTGGGAGTTGAGTTTACCGTAAGGAAATCTTCAATTTTCTTGTTCTTAATTTAGTTCCAAATGGTAATCTGGATTCCTTTTTCATACTTATGATGTTTTGTTCCTTTTTGTCATAGAAAATTCATGAAGAACAACACAAGAGAAGTATGCAGAATGAATATCCTCATCGTTTATCTCGAAAAGGATACGCGAACTTGGAAAGTGAATGGGTTAGTGTTGACTTATGTATCCTCATCTAATTTTGTGTATCGTCAATATGGATTTATAATTCTTTTTAAAACATGTTTATATTACTAATAAGGTCATCCTCTATATATACATGCAGACTAAATCTCATCCTGAAGGGATTTCAGAGATCGATCGATCGAAGGCTTGGATCCTTGCAAGGCAGGACAGACAAGGAAAGTTTAAAGATGAGAGAGTGAAGCACAAAGTTGAGGAAATCGTAAGTTCTGATTTTCGATTCAAGTTTCAACTCAATTTAGCAACTTTTATTGTTTCCTAATTTATTAACTACATCCATTTTGGGTCTATTTTTTAGGAGTCATTAAAGGAGCAAGTTAGTTCAGGTGAAGTAGTTGAACAAGGCGCTGATGATGTGTTATCAAAGGTGCTTAGTAAACCGGAGCATTTTGGAAGAGTACGTGGCCAGGGAAGGCACGTGAAGTAATCTGTCTATTTTGGTCTCCCAAGACAGAGAAAAGCAAAGAGTATTGATGAAAAGATACGAGAGGGGGTTCAAATGGTCATGGAGGAGGGTACCAAGAAAATTATAGTGCAGAGAGATGCATTTTAGGCTGCTGAAATTGCCAAAATTAGAGTAGAATTTTTGTCAAAGCCTGTGTCTAGTCCAAACATGCCTTCCTAACAAGAAAGTTACTCCAATTCAATTCCTATTATGAAGGATCAAGAGGCGCAAGTGCCGGTTGTGAGGAAGAATTTGAGTCCTCAATTTGATGCAAATTCTATTGAAGCAAAAAGGAGTCTCAATTCGGATGAAGCAAAAAGGAGTCTCAATTCTGTTGATGATGAGAAGGTCCTTACTTTGGAGAAAGTGGAGGTGCTTGATAAGGATGATGTTCATGAGGTTGCTGCTGAGGTTGTTGCAGATGTTGATGAGGTTGCTGCTGTTGAGGAGGCAGAACGTATCGAGGTTGTTGCTACGGTTGCTGCTACTGAGGAGGCAGAAGGTATTGAGGTTTCTGCTGATGTCAAAGGTCCAAATAATGAGGAGGTTATTGAAATAAAAAATGATGACATTGTTAAAAAAAATGATGATGATGGGTTTGATAATCAAGTGAAATTGGCGAAGTTGGCCATAGGATCACCGAGCAATATTGTTGCTTATGCAAAGGTTGTTGAAGTCCCGGTTGTTGAAGGACATGAGCCGTCTCTCCATGGAGTTAAGATTGCACAAGAGAATGCAAGAGTGTCGATCACTCGTACAATTCAAGGTTTGAGGATACTACTTACTATTTATTCAAATTTCTAATGATTATATTCAAACATATAAATAAATGTAATTTTTCCATGTTTTTTATATTTACAGATGTTAATATCCCATTCCCAGTTGGCGATGAAATTGTTACTATGGACCAAGCCATGGGTACTTTTATAGCATGGCCGAGAAATTTGATTGTGCTGGATGGGGTGTCTAATCCAAAGGTTAAGTTTTGAGAAATGAAAGTTTGCATAATTGCTTTTTTTTTGCTATTTACTGTGTTCACGTGCAAATTTTTTATTTTCAGAGTTTTAAAAAAGCTTGTGTGAAGAAAAAATCCTCCAAGAAATTAAAGAAGCCTGTTGTTATAGAAGCTGATATGTTTGAGGAGGAGCTGCATGTTCAGATGGGTGCTGATTATCCAGCGCCTTTGAAACGTTTGTGGCTGTGGGTGAAGGATGCCTTAAGCAATGATCGAACAGTTAGTTTTGCCCTAAGTGAAGAAGCATTTGGTGTGAGCAAAAAGCAAGTTGTGTTCTTACAAGATCTACATGCTGTGTGCACCGGAGGTGAAATGTCCGGATCCATACTTACCATATTTATTCAGTATTTTCCAAGTACAAAAGCTTTTTATTTTCTTTGTTAATTGTGTTGGAATTAAACTGATAATATGTACCAACTCTTACTTCATTTTGTATGCAGCTACTTGTATGAATATGTCATGTAATATCCCAAAGTATACCCTAAAAGTTTTGGAGTTATTGTTGTATTTGGATTTAATGTATATGTTTAATTTGAAAGAGGAAAGAAGTGTAGAGAGTGTATATGTTGTATATATGGAAATGTATACAACATATACAAATCATAGAGATGAAAGTTAAAAGAAGATAAATGTATATGGAGGATAATATGTATACATATGGTATGTGGAAAATATAGGAAATATAAATACAATATATATAAGACATATACATATACCAACATATACATCACATATGCATAAGGTATAAAATGGTGTAGGAAAAGTGAGTTATATAATTAATAATAATAATAAAAGAAAAAGAAGAAAGGAAAGTCAAAAGATGAAAATGTGTGGTGGAGGATATTTTAGTAAATAATTAATTATATTATTATATATATATATATGATAAGTATGAAAAGAAAAGAAGAAAGATCTTCTTTCCTTCTTCTTCTTTTTTTTTTGCTTGGACGAGAGAGAGAGAGAGAGAGAGAGAGAGATGTGATTTTGTTGTTTTTCACATCAAATTTCTTTTGGATTTTAAGAGAATTGAAGATGGAGATGAAGATTTGGCAACATATTCAAGTAAGTATTCATTTCTTTGAGTTGATTTTCATTGATTGTGTTGGGATTTGAGGTAGTTAATATGTTAAGATGATGATAGTGAAAGATTGAAAGATATGTATAGATTTGAATGGTTATTTGTGAAGATGATGAAGGATTATTGAAATTGTTTAGTGAGAATTTAAAATATATGAGTTGGGTAATTGAATAAATGTTATATGATTGATGTGTATTTGTGTTTATTAAAGTTGAAAGCATAGAATACTTGAGTTTGGTCCGAGAACAGGGGCATTTAGGATGCCACGACCGTGGCCACTTGAAGCCAGGGCCGTGGGGATGTTGAGCAAAGGAGACAGAATGGGTTGATATGCCACGGCCGTGGGGGTTGGAAGACCACGACCGTGGGAGTTTTAGAGTAGTTGGGCAGAATTGTTTGCTATGCCACGCCCGTGGGGGGTTTGTGAGGCCACGACCGTGGGCCCTAATTGTTGGTTTTAGTTTGTAATTTGTAATCCATGGATCTAGTATGAGGTATAGGTGAATAAGAGTATGAGAATTCATGTGTAATTGTATTTAAGTGTGTGTTATTCCTTTGAATTAGGTTATGAAGAGGTTGGATTGCTTTAACTTAAGTGGTAGAGTATACTTGGAAGAGGAGTTTGGTGTTGTGTGATTTGCCCATGAGGTACGTACAAAACCTTATTTGATTACATATAATTATATGATTTTGGAAGCTTAAAACATTTGGTTATAAATGTGTTAAATAATCTAATATATTGTTAATAAAGTATATGAAATGTGAAAGCATTCAATATATATATGTTATGAAAAGTGAAAGATGTGAGGATATGATTTGTATAATGTGTATTTAAAATATATGATAATGTAATTGATTGTGTATACTTGAATGATGAATGGTTATGTATATATATATATCAAGGATGAAGTATGAAATGTATGTGCTATGAAATATGAATGATGTGATGTTATGATGAACTATGAAATATGATGGATGTGATGAGGTAATTGATTATGTACACTTGAATAATGAAATATGAAGTGAGACATGATATGATATGAGGCCATTGTGATTGGTTATGTTAACTCAAATGTGATATGAGGCCATTGTGATTGGCTATGATAACTCAAATGTGATGTGAAGCCATTGTGATTGGCTATGATGATTCAATTGAGAATGAAATTGATAAATGAATTGTGTGGCTAATGTGTTATTCCATTTTCAGAGTTTGTTGTTGGTGGCATGCCTAATATTAGTAACAATCTCTTGAAGTTAGGTTGGAATTGATCCTTGAAGTCAAGTTGGGTTGAAGTTTAACATGTTTTACTCCCCTTGAAGCTTGGTTGGGTCTAGTCCTTGAAGCCTAATTGAGATGTTACAACACTTGAAGCTAGGTTGGATTGGTTCTTGAAGCCAAGTTGGGTTGATACTTAGCATGCTTTGTTCCCCTTGAAGCTTGGTTGAACCTAATCCTTGAAGCCTAGTTGGGATAATGATAAATGTGATGATTGAACCAAAGCATTAACTCTGAAAATTGAATGGCATATTAGTGTCTTTTGGGCCCATGCTTGTGTTTGATTAAATGTGATTCATGAATGGTGAAATATTGGATAATGAATTAAGTTAATGAGATAATGAGATGTAATGTTATGAAGTATAACATGATTATATTACATAAATGAACTATTGAAAAGAGATATGATTTGAGAAGCTATGTTGAAATATGTAATTCTGAAAGTATAATATGACATGTAATATCTATATGGTGTGTAAATGGTAAGTATCATTTTATGAATGTTATAATAAGTTATTGAATTATGATTTGTTGTAGTGCTATATGTGTATATATATAATCTATGAGGTTAGTAGGAATATATGAAGAATGCATTGAAAAAGGGAAAACTGAATAAGAGAACGCTAAAACATGATCTTAAAAATATGTGGTATGATTTCTTTGTAATGTATATTTTAATATTTATTTGTATTACTAAGCTTTCGAGCTTAGCGTGGTTATGTTAATCGCGCAGGTGAGTAGATGATAGATCTGAAGTTAAATCACTATGTTGCGAGAAGGGCAAGTATAGTTTGAGACCAACTAGAAGGTGATGCATGCATGTAAAATTTTCTTTAATATTGTATATTGACTAAAATGTTTTATTACTCATTTGATTGGATTTTTGAGAAGTAAGGATTTTTAATTATAATGAACAGTGACATTCTTATACTTTATATACTTACTATATGTATATGAGATATATGTATGGTACTTATATAGAGTATCGGGGTGTTACAATTATTTTGGTATCAGAGCTTAGGTTCGAGATTCTCGGCCTAAGTAAATTTAAAAAGAAAAATGATGATGAATGAAAATGAAAAGAATGAAATTTTTGATACATGCATATGCATTAACACCTAGGTTGGTCTCGACTGTGGTATTATGTTTATTGAAATGTATTTGAATTATATGAGAGGGATAATAGTGTGTGGATGAAGTTCTACATGAATGGAAATTTAAAGAAAGCAATGATATGGAAAAACTTATATAAGTTTATTTGATAAATTAAAGAATGAGAGTTTACTTAAGGAAAGCAAATTTTGAAATGTTAATTATTGAAATATGATTGTAATGTAAAGAAATGACTAGAAGAATGAAGTGGGAAATGAGTTAAAAATAAAAATCAAGATTTAAGTATGTAATCTTTCCTCTACCATTTGAATCTCTTTCTAATAAACTTTATGCTTGGATTTTTAGAAAGAGGAAATATTGTTATATGTTATTAAAATGAAGAGAGTATGGTAGTATATTGAGTGAGTTAATTGGTATAAATAAAGTGTGACCATTTAAGGTTTGGGTATGTAAAGTTAAGGTTTTTAAAAGAAAATGAGATGATATTGATTAACATAGAGAGATATAATGGAATTGTTTATATTACTATTGTAATGTAAACATTGTGATCTCAATGTTAGAAATGTGATATGCTTGAGTGTTATTAAAGCTCATGTTAGTGGTGGTAAGATGTGACCTTTGAATTTTTTTTTTTAAAAAAATGAGCTTTAATAATTGTGAAAATGATATATTTTGATGTTGTTTGGTAATATATATATGAGATGTTTTTAAAGTTGATATTAAGAAAAAATGAGATAAGTAAATTGAAGTTTAGGTAAAGTAATAATTTGAGAATTTAAAGTTTTAATGGAATTTGGATAAGAATTATTTAGATATTGATAATTTAATGTATATTTAATACATGAGCTATACAAAATAAATGTTATTGTATAAGAGACTACTATGAATTGGGTAATGTGATTGATAGTATGAGAATTTGTTTTGAAATAAAAGAAAAGTAAGTAAGTGTGTGAAAATGAGTTACTTTAAGTCATTTGATTGGAAAGGATGAAAATGGATATGAAGATATATTAAATGTATTTAAAGACAAGTGTGAGAGAGATGTCATATTGGGCAGGTGATTAAGATTTTTGTGAAATATTATTATGAAGGAGTATATATATTTGTTGAGTTAATAAATAATTTAAACTATGTCAAAAGAATGAGAATGATGTTGTTAAATGAAAAGTAATAAATGTTAAAGTTGTATGGATTATATGTACAAGAAGAATTAAAAATACATATATAATTATATGTGTACATGAATGGAATATGTAAGATGAATTTCTTGATATGAATGTGATGATAATATGTAAGAAATGTGAGAAGTGAGTCATATTATGAATGTAACCTATGAATGTCTATGTGATATGATTTATATTTGTATGTTTAGTGATATTGAAAATGATATGGTATGTAGTAGCTGACCTAAAATAGATTAGGCCTTAGTTTACGCAAAGATTATGTGCTGAAATGAAATGAGAATGGACTTGGGTAAAATTGGATAGTGAAATTGTTATGGCAATAACTAAATTTGGTTATCATAAATGTTATGGGCTCAAAGTATTTGTGTGAGGAAATGTTCTATGCATATGTGTATAATAAGAGATTGTAAAGGAAAAAGAAAATATAATGTATGAAGTTTTTGGAAGAGATAAATTGGAAATGGAGTAATGAATGAAATTTGTGTAAGATTTGTATATGATTGAATGTTGTGCGTAGAAGATGTTAAAGATAATATTGTTGAATATGAATTTGGCTATTGATGATTAAATAATAAAGAGCAAATTGTTTTGAGATGGAGTTGAAATATGTTAAATTTTGATGTAGTAAAAGTTTGGAGAATGGATATGTAATCCTTGTGATACAACTTAGTATTATAATTGGAAAAGTTGGAAATAGAATAATAGAGGAACAGTATGGATTTATAAGTTACAGATGTAACCATTAATCTCCTATGGTTATATGATCTGTTTATTGTGTTTGGCCGGTTAGCTTTGTTAACCACAGAATTGGGACTGAGACAATATGATTGCAACACAGTTTTGGGTAAGATTGATAATTATGTTTCTAGAAACATGGTTAAAAGTTATGATGGGTGAAGTTGTATCTTATAATTTTTGTGTTAGCAATTTAGTTATAATTTTGTAAAGTAAAGAATTGTGAAAATATTTTGAGTTATGAGTTAGGTGATAAAAAGGTGATTATGTAAATATAGTAATGGTATGAAAAAGTGATGAGATGATAAATGAAAGAAATTGCAATAATGTGATTGAAAGTTATAATGAATATGTTTATTGTATAAAGTGAGTAAGTGGATGAGCTTAAAGTTTAAGTGAGTGAACTATGAATAATAAATGTGGTATGAAATAATCATGAGAATTTTGTGAAAATTGTATTAAGATAATAGAAATAAACTATGTGTATATTGAAAGATAATGTAAAATGAATTGTTATAAATAATCATAACTTCAAAAAGCTGAAAGTGAATATGAAGAGATTAGAATTTGAATATAAGTTTGACCTAATGGAATCAGGTTATATATATATATATATATTGTGAAATCCAATGATAAATTTAAATAAGTTAATTGTTGGTTTGAATCAAATAAGATTGAAACGTTAGTATATTGTGCCAGATAGATCGATTGATCTAGATTTCGCTAAGATTGCGAGTCAATATTGAAATTTAATATGTATAGTTGTACTAAGAGTATAAAATATAAATGATAATACATATGATGTAATACTCTGATATATGAATGGACATGTATAAATTCAGTTATATCAGTTGTAAATGATGATAAAAAGGGAAAAAGTTGATTATCGATAAAGTAAGTTCAAAGGCATTATATTAATATTTATGTTAAGTGAGAAACATACTAAAGAAGGAATTAAGTGTATGAAAAATAAGGATATGTTTATCAATTAAGGTGTGATAAATGTCTATTCTGAAGGTGATTATAAGGACGGGATAATTATATTAAAATATTTTGCCTGTAGTAAATGGACAATGTATATTTATATTAAGATAATCTGACTCTTGTATAAAAATAAATTCTTTGGGAATGTAATGAGTATCTTGATTGCTTTGTTGAGAAAGTAATAAGATATAAAGAAATATATCTTAACAAGTTATGGAATTGGAAGAAGATGATTGACTCTAAGGGGGAGAGTAAAAGTTATGTGATTTGATGAAATCATAACGTAAAAATACAATTAAATTCATAAATTAAGATGGTGTTTTGTTAAGAATGGGTTGTTATTGTACTGGATAATTTCGAGGACGAAATTATTTAAGGGGGAGAGAATTGTAATATCCCAAAGTATACCCTAAAAGTTTTGGAGTTATTGTTGTATTTGGATTTAATGTATATGTTTTATTTGAAAGAGGAAAGAAGTGTAGAGAGTGTATATGTTGTATATATGGAAATGTATACAACATATACAAATCATAGAGATGGAAGTTAAAAGAAGATAAATGTATATGGAGGATAATATGTATACATATGGTATGTGGAAAATATAGGAAATATAAATACAATATATATAAGACATATACATATACCAACATATACATCACATATGCATAAGGTATAAAATGGTGTAGGAAAAGTGAGTTATATAATTAATAATAATAATAAAAGAAAAAGAAGAAAGGAAAGTCAAAAGATGAAAATGTGTGGTGGAGGATATTTTAGTAAATAATTAATTATATTATTATATATATATATATGATAAGTATGAAAAGAAAAGAAGAAAGATCTTCTTTCCTTCTTCTTCTTTTTTTTCTGCTTGGACGAGAGAGAGAGAGAGAGAGAGAGAGAGAGAGAGATGTGATTTTGTTGTTTTTCACATCAAATTTCTTTTGGATTTTAAGAGAATTGAAGATGGAGATGAAGATTTGGCAACATATTCAAGTAAGTATTCATTTCTTTGAGTTGATTTTCATTGATTGTGTTGGGATTTGAGGTAGTTAATATGTTAAGATGATGATAGTGAAAGATTGAAAGATATGTATAGATTTGAATGGTTATTTGTGAAGATGATGAAGGATTATTGAAATTGTTTAGTGAGAATTTAAAATATATGAGTTGGGTAATTGAATAAATGTTATATGATTGATGTGTATTTGTGTTTATTGAAGTTGAAAGCATAGAATACTTGAGTTTGGTCCGAGAACAGGGGCATTTAGGATGCCACGACCGTGGCCACTTGAAGCCAGGGCCGTGGGGATGTTGAGCAAAGGAGACAGAATGGGTTGATATGCCACGGCCGTGGGGGTTGGAAGACCACGACCGTGGGAGTTTTAGAGTAATTGGGCAGAATTGTTTGCTATGCCACGCCCGTGGGGGGTTTGTGAGGCCACGACCGTGGGCCTTAATTGTTGGTTTTAGTTTGTAATTTGTAATCCATGGGTCTAGTATGAGGTATATGTGAATAAGAGTATGAGAATTCATGTGTAATTGTATTTAAGTGTGTGTTATTCCTTTGAATTAGGTTATGAAGAGGTTGGATTGCCTTAACTTAAGTGGTAGAGTATACTTGGAAGAGGAGTTTGGTGTTGTGTGATTTGCCCATGAGGTACGTACAAAACCTTATTTGATTACATATAATTATATGATTTTGGAAGCTTAAAACATTTGGTTATAAATGTGTTAAATAATCTAATATATTGTTAATAAAGTATATGAAATGTGAAAGCATTCAATATATATATGTTATGAAAAGTGAAAGATGTGAGGATATGATTTGTATAATGTGTATTTAAAATATATGATAATGTAATTGATTGTGTATACTTGAATGATGAATGGTTATGTATATATATATATCAAGGATGAAGTATGAAATGTATGTGCTATGAAATATGAATGATGTGATGTTATGATGAACTATGAAATATGATGGATGTGATGAGGTAATTGATTATGTACACTTGAATAATGAAATATGAAGTGAGACATGATATGATATGAGGCCATTGTGATTGGCTATGTTAACTCAAATGTGATATGAGGCCATTGTGATTGGCTATGATAACTCAAATGTGATGTGAAGCCATTGTGATTGGCTATGATGATTCAATTGAGAATGAAATTGATAAATGAATTGTGTGGCTAATGTGTTATTCCATTTTCAGAGTTTGTTGTTGGTGGCATGCCTAATATTAGTAACAATCTCTTGAAGTTAGGTTGGAATTGATCCTTGAAGTCAAGTTGGGTTGAAGTTTAACATGTTTTACTCCCCTTGAAGCTTGGTTGGGTCTAGTCCTTGAAGCCTAATTGAGATGTTACAACCCTTGAAGCTAGGTTGGATTGGTTCTTGAAGCCAAGTTGGGTTGATACTTAGCATGCTTTGTTCCCCTTGAAGCTTGGTTGAACCTAATCCTTGAAGCCTAGTTGGGATAATGATAAATGTGATGATTGAACCAAAGCATTAACTCTGAAAATTGAATGGCATATTAGTGTCTTTTGGGCCCATGCTTGTGTTTGATTAAATGTGATTCATGAATGGTGAAATATTGGATAATGAATTAAGTGAATGAGATAATGAGATGTAATGTTATGAAGTATAACATGATTATATTACATAAATGAACTATTGAAAAGAGATATGATTTGAGAAGCTATGTTGAAATATGTAATTCTGAAAGTATAATATGACATGTAATATGTATATGGTGTGTAAATGGTAAGTATCATTTTATGAATGTTATAATAAGTTATTGAATTATGATTTGTTGTAGTGCTATATGTGTATATATATAATCTATGAGGTTAGTAGGAATATATGAAGAATGCATTGAAAAAGGGAAAACTGAATAAGAGAACGCTAAAACATGATCTTAAAAATATGAGGTATGATTTCTTTGTAATGTATATTTTAATATTTATTTGTATTACTAAGCTTTCGAGCTTAGCGTGGTTATGTTAATCGCGCAGGTGAGTAGATGATAGATCTGAAGTTAAATCACTATGTTGCGAGAAGGGCAAGTATAGTTTGAGACCAACTAGAAGGTGATGCATGCATGTAAAATTTTCTTTAATATTGTATATTGACTAAAATGTTTTATTACTCATTTGATTGGATTTTTGAGAAGTAAGGATTTTTAATTATAATGAACAGTGACATTCTTATACTTTATATACTTACTATATGTATATGAGATATATGTATGGTACTTATATAGAGTATCGGGGTGTTACAATTATTTTGGTATCAGAGCTTAGGTTCGAGATTCTCGGCCTAAGTAAATTTAAAAAGAAAAATGATGATGAATGAAAATGAAAAGAATGAAATTTTTGATACATGCATATGCATTAACACCTAGGTTGGTCTCGACTGTGGTATTATGTTTATTGAAATGTATTTGAATTATATGAGAGGGATAATAGTGTGTGGATGAAGTTCTACATGAATGGAAATTTAAAGAAAGCAATGATATGGAAAAACTTATATAAGTTTATTTGATAAATTAAAGAATGAGAGTTTACTTAAGGAAAGCAAATTTTGAAATGTTAATTATTGAAATATGATTGTAATGTAAAGAAATGACTAGAAGAATGAAGTGGGAAATGAGTTAAAAATAAAAATCAAGATTTAAGTATGTAATCTTTCCTCTACCATTTGAATCTCTTTCTAATAAACTTTATGCTTGGATTTTTAGAAAGAGGAAATATTGTTATATGTTATTAAAATGAAGAGAGTATGGTAGTATATTGAGTGAGTTAATTGGTATAAATAAAGTGTGACCATTTAAGGTTTGGGTATGTAAAGTTAAGGTTTTTAAAAGAAAATGAGATGATATTGATTAACATAGAGAGATATAATGGAATTGTTTATATTACTATTGTAATGTAAACATTGTGATCTCAATGTTAGAAATGTGATATGCTTGAGTGTTATTAAAGCTCATGTTAGTGGTGGTAAGATGTGACCTTTGAATTTTTTTTTTTTTTTAAAAAATGAGCTTTAATAATTGTGAAAATGATATATTTTGATGTTGTTTGGTAATATATATATGAGATGTTTTTAAAGTTGATATTAAGAAAAAATGAGATAAGTAAATTGAAGTTTAGGTAAAGTAATAATTTGAGAATTTAAAGTTTTAATGGAATTTGGATAAGAATTATTTAGATATTGATAATTTAATGTATATTTAATACATGAGCTATACAAAATAAATGTTATTGTATAAGAGACTACTATGAATTGGGTAATGTGATTGATAGTATGAGAATTTGTTTTGAAATAAAAGAAAAGTAAGTAAGTGTGTGAAAATGAGTTACTTTAAGTCATTTGATTGGAAAGGATGAAAATGGATATGAAGATATATTAAATGTATTTAAAGACAAGTGTGAGAGAGATGTCATATTGGGCAGGTGATTAAGATTTTTGTGAAATATTATTATGAAGGAGTATATATATTTGTTGAGTTAATAAATAATTTAAACTATGTCAAAAGAATGAGAATGATGTTGTTAAATGAAAAGTAATAAATGTTAAAGTTGTATGGATTATATGTACAAGAAGAATTAAAAATACATATATAATTATATGTGTACATGAATGGAATATGTAAGATGAATTTCTTGATATGAATGTGATGATAATATGTAAGAAATGTGAGAAGTGAGTCATATTATGAATGTAACCTATGAATGTCTATGTGATATGATTTATATTTGTATGTTTAGTGATATTGAAAATGATATGGTATGTAGTAGCTGACCTAAAATAGATTAGGCCTTAGTTTACGCAAAGATTATGTGCTGAAATGAAATGAGAATGGACTTGGGTAAAATTGGATAGTGAAATTGTTATGGCAATAACTGAATTTGGTTATCATAAATGTTATGGGCTCAAAGTATTTGTGTGAGGAAATGTTCTATGCATATGTGTATAATAAGAGATTGTAAAGGAAAAAGAAAATATAATGTATGAAGTTTTTGGAAGAGATAAATTGGAAATGGAGTAATGAATGAAATTTGTGTAAGATTTGTATATGATTGAATGTTGTGCGTAGAAGATGTTAAAGATAATATTGTTGAATATGAATTTGGCTATTGATGATTAAATAATAAAGAGCAAATTGTTTTGAGATGGAGTTGAAATATGTTAAATTTTGATGTAGTAAAAGTTTGGAGAATGGATATGTAATCCTTGTGATACAACTTAGTATTATAATTGGAAAAGTTGGAAATAGAATAATAGAGGAACAGTATGGATTTATAAGTTACAGATGTAACCATTAATCTCCTATGGTTATATGATCTGTTTATTGTGTTTGGCCGGTTAGCTTTGTTAACCACAGAATTGGGACTGAGACAATATGATTGCAACACAGTTTTGGGTAAGATTGATAATTATGTTTCTAGAAACATGGTTAAAAGTTATGATGGGTGAAGTTGTATCTTATAATTTTTGTGTTAGCAATTTAGTTATAATTTTGTAAAGTAAAGAATTGTGAAAATATTTTGAGTTATGAGTTAGGTGATAAAAAGGTGATTATGTAAATATAGTAATGGTATGAAAAAGTGATGAGATGATAAATGAAAGAAATTGCAATAATGTGATTGAAAGTTATAATGAATATGTTTATTGTATAAAGTGAGTAAGTGGATGAGCTTAAAGTTTAAGTGAGTGAACTATGAATAATAAATGTGGTATGAAATAATCATGAGAATTTTGTGAAAATTGTATTAAGATAATAGAAATAAACTATGTGTATATTGAAAGATAATGTAAAATGAATTGTTATAAATAATCATAACTTCAAAAAGCTGAAAGTGAATATGAAGAGATTAGAATTTGAATATAAGTTTGACCTAATGGAATCAGGTTATATATATATATATATATTGTGAAATCCAATGATAAATTTAAATAAGTTAATTGTTGGTTTGAATCAAATAAGATTGAAACGTTAGTATATTGTGCCAGATAGATCGATTGATCTAGATTTCGCTAAGATTGCGAGTCAATATTGAAATTTAATATGTATAGTTGTACTAAGAGTATAAAATATAAATGATAATACATATGATGTAATACTCTGATATATGAATGGACATGTATAAATTCAGTTATATCAGTTGTAAATGATGATAAAAAGGGAAAAAGTTGATTATCGATAAAGTAAGTTCAAAGGCATTATATTAATATTTATGTTAAGTGAGAAACATACTAAAGAAGGAATTAAGTGTATGAAAAATAAGGATATGTTTATCAATTAAGGTGTGATAAATGTCTATTCCGAAGGTGATTATAAGGACGGGATAATTATATTAAAATATTTTGCCTGTAGTAAATGGACAATGTATATTTATATTAAGATAATCTGACTCTTGTATAAAAATAAATTCTTTGGGAATGTAATGAGTATCTTGATTGCTTTGTTGAGAAAGTAATAAGATATAAAGAAATATATCTTAACAAGTTATGGAATTGGAAGAAGATGATTGACTCTAAGGGGGAGAGTAAAAGTTATGTGATTTGATGAAATCATAACGTAAAAATACAATTAAATTCATAAATTAAGATGGTGTTTTGTTAAGAATGGGTTGTTATTGTACTGGATAATTTCGAGGACGAAATTATTTAAGGGGGAGAGAATTGTAATATCCCAAAGTATACCCTAAAAGTTTTGGAGTTATTGTTGTATTTGGATTTAATGTATATGTTTAATTTGAAAGAGGAAAGAAGTGTAGAGAGTGTATATGTTGTATATATGGAAATGTATACAACATATACAAATCATAGAGATGGAAGTTAAAAGAAGATAAATGTATATGGAGGATAATATGTATACATATGGTATGTGGAAAATATAGGAAATATAAATACAATATATATAAGACATATACATATACCAACATATACATCACATATGCATAAGGTATAAAATGGTGTAGGAAAAGTGAGTTATATAATTAATAATAATAATAAAAGAAAAAGAAGAAAGGAAAGTCAAAAGATGAAAATGTGTGGTGGAGGATATTTTAGTAAATAATTAATTATATTATTTTATATATATATATGATAAGTATGAAAAGAAAAGAAGAAAGATCTTCTTTCCTTCTTCTTCTTTTTTTTCTGCTTGGACGAGAGAGAGAGAGAGAGAGAGAGAGAGAGAGAGATGTGATTTTGTTGTTTTTCACATCAAATTTCTTTTGGATTTTAAGAGAATTGAAGATGGAGATGAAGATTTGGCAACATATTCAAGTAAGTATTCATTTCTTTGAGTTGATTTTCATTGATTGTGTTGGGATTTGAGGTAGTTAATATGTTAAGATGATGATAGTGAAAGATTGAAAGATATGTATAGATTTGAATGGTTATTTGTGAAGATGATGAAGGATTATTGAAATTGTTTAGTGAGAATTTAAAATATATGAGTTGGGTAATTGAATAAATGTTATATGATTGATGTGTATTTGTGTTTATTGAAGTTGAAAGCATAGAATACTTGAGTTTGGTCCGAGAACAGGGGCATTTAGGATGCCACGACCGTGGCCACTTGAAGCCAGGGCCGTGGGGATGTTGAGCAAAGGAGACAGAATGGGTTGATATGCCATGGCCGTGGGGGTTGGAAGACCACGACCGTGGGAGTTTTAGAGTAATTGGGCAGAATTGTTTGCTATGCCACGCCCGTGGGGGGTTTGTGAGGCCACGACCGTGGGCCTTAATTGTTGGTTTTAGTTTGTAATTTGTAATCCATGGGTCTAGTATGAGGTATAGGTGAATAAGAGTATGAGAATTCATGTGTAATTGTATTTAAGTGTGTGTTATTCCTTTGAATTAGGTTATGAAGAGGTTGGATTGCCTTAACTTAAGTGGTAGAGTATACTTGGAAGAGGAGTTTGGTGTTGTGTGATTTGCCCATGAGGTACGTACAAAACCTTATTTGATTACATATAATTATATGATTTTGGAAGCTTAAAACATTTGGTTATAAATGTGTTAAATAATCTAATATATTGTTAATAAAGTATATGAAATGTGAAAGCATTCAATATATATATGTTATGAAAAGTGAAAGATGTGAGGATATGATTTGTATAATGTGTATTTAAAATATATGATAATGTAATTGATTGTGTATACTTGAATGATGAATGGTTATGTGTATATATATATCAAGGATGAAGTATGAAATGTATGTGCTATGAAATATGAATGATGTGATGTTATGATGAACTATGAAATATGATGGATGTGATGAGGTAATTGATTATGTACACTTGAATAATGAAATATGAAGTGAGACATGATATGATATGAGGCCATTGTGATTGGCTATGTTAACTCAAATGTGATATGAGGCCATTGTGATTGGCTATGATAACTCAAATGTGATGTGAAGCCATTGTGATTGGCTATGATGATTCAATTGAGAATGAAATTGATAAATGAATTGTGTGGCTAATGTGTTATTCCATTTTCAGAGTTTGTTGTTGGTGGCATGCCTAATATTAGTAACAATCTCTTGAAGTTAGGTTGGAATTGATCCTTGAAGTCAAGTTGGGTTGAAGTTTAACATGTTTTACTCCCCTTGAAGCTTGGTTGGGTCTAGTCCTTGAAGCCTAATTGAGATGTTATAACCCTTGAAGCTAGGTTGGATTGGTTCTTGAAGCCAAGTTGGGTTGATACTTAGCATGCTTTGTTCCCCTTGAAGCTTGGTTGAACCTAATCCTTGAAGCCTAGTTGGGATAATGATAAATGTGATGATTGAACCAAAGCATTAACTCTGAAAATTGAATGGCATATTAGTGTCTTTTGGGCCCATGCTTGTGTTTGATTAAATGTGATTCATGAATGGTGAAATATTGGATAATGAATTAAGTGAATGAGATAATGAGATGTAATGTTATGAAGTATAACATGATTATATTACATAAATGAACTATTGAAAAGAGATATGATTTGAGAAGCTATGTTGAAATATGTAATTCTGAAAGTATAATATGACATGTAATATGTATATGGTGTGTAAATGGTAAGTATCATTTTATGAATGTTATAATAAGTTATTGAATTATGATTTGTTGTAGTGCTATATGTGTATATATATAATCTATGAGGTTAGTAGGAATATATGAAGAATGCATTGAAAAAGGGAAAACTGAATAAGAGAACGCTAAAACATGATCTTAAAAATATGAGGTATGATTTCTTTGTAATGTATATTTTAATATTTATTTGTATTACTAAGCTTTCGAGCTTAGCGTGGTTATGTTAATCGCGCAGGTGAGTAGATGATAGATCTGAAGTTAAATCACTATGTTGCGAGAAGGGCAAGTATAGTTTGAGACCAACTAGAAGGTGATGCATGCATGTAAAATTTTCTTTAATATTGTATATTGACTAAAATGTTTTATTACTCATTTGATTGGATTTTTGAGAAGTAAGGATTTTTAATTATAATGAACAGTGACATTCTTATACTTTATATACTTACTATATGTATATGAGATATATGTATGGTACTTATATAGAGTATCGGGGTGCTACATGTCAAAAGGCATAAAATGGTTGACATGATTGGCTTTGTGGATCCCAGCATGATTGGTGCCATTGGATGTGGTAATTCAGGGGGGAGGTCACGTACACTTGCGAGTCGATTTAAGGGGGCTAAAGAAGGGCAATACTTTCTCTTGCCTTTCAAAGATGTGTGAGTATTTCTTTACCTTTCTTTTTTATTCACTGTCATAGCTAATGAGAGTTAGTAGCTAAATAACGCTGCTTCTATATGTGATTGTGATTGATGTTATGAATTGAGCCTTTGTGATTGCTATTTTGGGGATTGAAATCATTGTTTCATTGTCGGTTCTGTATTTATTTAGATTTTTTAATTCTCATTTACTGCATTTGACAATATGAATTTGACAATATGCATTGAAGCAGTAATCGTAGTTAAACCTTATGTGCTTCTTGTTCCTGTTTAAGCAGCAGCAATTTAATATAAAAGATATATTATGTCCGTATGTATATATAAATGTTAGTAGTATCACTTTTCATTATCAGTTTTGACCATCTTGTTCCTATTTTCCCTCATTTGTGAAAATGACATGATATTGTTGTTTATTTAAGTTTGGCATTACTTTAAGTTTGGCTTGTTGCTGCTGTGATTGATTCATGAATTGTTTATTTAAGTTTGGCATTACTTTTTGTTCAATGAATTGTTTGGCGTTATGTTCTTCCAAATATGAAGAATTGCTTGTATTTTATTTTGTTATTTCGTAGGAATCACTGGGTATTGACTGTTGTAAATTCGACGGGAGAGGTAGTCTACCACATGGACCCTCTTAAACGTCGCATTGCTAGCCAGGAATGGATAGAGGTTGTTTTTCTCATCATTTCTGATTTATACAATTTATACAATAATTTTGCCTATACTCTTTTTGCTGTTGGGAAAATGGAGCATTGGATTGGAAATTGATATGTAAATTGCTTGTTCTATGAAAGAAATATTGCTAAATTTGGACTGCATTTTTTCATTTGAGTACAAACTTGGAGTCCTCAAAGCATTTTCAGTTGGTCTGCATTTTTTCATTTCAAATTGCAGCACTGCTGGCATTACTTGTATACTTGCTCGTATATATTTGGATTGCCTTTTGTGTTCTCTTGTGGCTTTGGTTTTCATATTGAATATTTCTGTTGAAGATGTTTCAGTCCGTGGCCTTGTGTTTTCTTGTTCAGTTAGTCAAAAAACAAAATCTACTATTATATATTAGTATAATAGTATATAGTATAATATATAATTCTTGATGATGAGATTGATTGGGAATTTGATATTGGATTGGTATTTTTATACTATTGCTCTGGTTTCTGTTTCAACTTTTATTTTGTTTCTGGATTAAAACCAATGTCTCTATTTGCTCATCTCTGTTTGACATTCGTCAAATCTGTTTCTTCTATATTGTTATTTTGATCTATGTTGATGAATACTATTGTGTTGATTGAGGATGACAGTGGTTTTCTTGAAGTCTTTTTGTTTGATTGATGATTAGTATGCCTATTATGAGTTCTTCCCAAACTGATTTTTGTTTCAAATTGTTCAAAAAAAATGCCGTTTTGTTTCTTCAGATTACCTTTGTTCATGCGGATTAATATTTGTAAAGAATACAGCTCTTCAAGCTCAGTTTCCTCTGCTTTTAAATCTAGTCTACTGTCTTGAATCTTTTAGGATAAAAATCATCTTCTTCTTATGGGTTTCAGCTTTAAGTATCACTGTAAATTTTAAAATCAATGTTGAAGTCTACTTTGTTAATCAAGCAGCATACAAATTTCTTCTTATGATATGATGGTGTGGATATGTTAAATTTAGTACATTTATTTTGATCTTTGCAAAGGTTGGTGGCTGCTGGCATGTCTAGTTTGGGGGTTCTCTTTCAATTTAAGAAATGCCTCTAAAAGTCTAAACTATAGCAGAACCTGAAACTGATGGGATTCTTGCACTGGAGAGTTTGTTCTTATGTGATTTTTATTTTCTTTTTTCTTTTATTCTAAGCTTTGCGATATACTTTATGTGAGCAAGTTTGTCTTTTAATGTTTTCTTGTTTCATTTCTTATCATTTAAAGCAAATATGCATATTATAGGTATGAGTTTGCTCGTTGAGCTTGAAATTTTATATGGATGTATCTTGTATTCATTTTTCAGAACGTTTGTTCAGATTTTAGGTTAGGTTGTGTGATTAGGTTGATGTGTTGGTTTGCATATGGGTTTACATATGGATGTAACATGTGGTACTTCATTTTTGTTTTCATTTGCTATTTCAGGGGGTTCCTATGCAGAAAGGGGCCACGGACTGTGGCCTCTTTGTCATGAGGTACCTGAAGAAAATTTGTTATGACAAGGAGCTTCAGTTTGCAGCTAAGGTGAGAATTTTAATTATTTTCATTTTTTATATAATAGTTTTGTATTTACCACATGTGGCTAACCAAAATTTGATTCATTTTTTAGTGGCTACGCAGAGACAACTTGGAGTATAGTGATGCCGACATCAACGAGATTAGGATTGACTTCGCCAAATATTTCATGAAGTGTCATTCAAGTTGAAGTTAATAGTATAATTCAGTGATATATGTATAGTGTTGATTTTTTTTTTAGTTTGTTAATATGTTGAATGGTTGAATTTGTGGAGGTTTTTTGATTCCCAAATTTGCAATCCTCCATTGTAAAGTGTTGTCTTATATGTATAATGTACAGTTTAATAGACAATGGTGGTGAAATGAAAATGAACATTGAAACTATTGTCTAATATTCAGTGTGACACATTAATTAACCGTTGTATTTAGCGTCCTTCTACAACGGTTTTAGATTAATTAACCATTGTCTGAAAAATTAAAAAGCGTTGTGTAAACCTTCATTAGATAATGGTATTTAATAAGAAAGCGTTGTGTAAACCTTAATCAGACAATGGTTTTTAATAAGAAAGCGGTGTGTAAACCTTCATCAGACAACGGTTTTTAATAAGAAAGCGTTGTGTAAACCTTAATCAGACAACGGTTTTTAATAAGAAAGCATTGTATAAACCTTAATCAGACATCGACTCAATAGACAACGGTTTTTGTCTTCATCAGACAACGGTCAAAAAGAATTATCTAAACCTTCATCAGACAACGATTAAAAACCGTTGTCTGATAAAACTAAAAACCGTTGTGGAAATCATCTTTAGACAACGATTAAAAAGTTGTCTGAAATGCTATCAGACATAGCCTCAATAGACAATGGTTTTTGTCTTCATCAGACAACGGTCAAAAAGCGTTGTCTAAACCTTCATCAGACAACGGTTAAAAACCGTTGTCTGATAAAACTAAAACCGTTGTGGAAACCATCTTCAGACAATGGTTAAAAACCGTTGTCTGAAATGCTATCAGACATCGTCTCAATAGACAATGGTTTTTGTCTTCATCAGACAACGGTTAAAAAGCGTTGTCTAAACCTTCATTGGACAACGGTTAAAAACCGTTGTCTGAAAATTTAGAAACCGTTGTCTGACAATTTAGAAATCATTGTGGAAACCATCAGACAATGGTTAAAAACCATTGTATGAAAAATTAGAAACCATTGTCTGAACCATCATCAGACAACGGCCAAAAACCGTTGTCTGATAAAATTAAAAACTGTTGTGCAAACCTACATCAGACAACGGTTTTAAAACCATTATCTGAAATGCTATCAGACATCGCTTCAATAGACAACGGTTTTTGTCTTCATCAGACAACGGCCAGAAAGCGTTGTCTGATTCAGTTTTCCTTGTAGTGATGTTACTTTAAAAATATGTGATGAGAAAGATGTGTGTGATATCTAGTGAGCAAAGACACCTCTCATCCATGTTTATTTCAACTATTTCAGCTAGGAGGATGATTCGGAAGGAGTGTGAGGCTTATTTTGGCTCATGTTGTAGATACTAGAGCAGTAATGTCTAAGCTTGATAGTATACCTATGGTGGTAGATTTCCCTGATGTGTTTCTTGATGAGTTGCCATGGCTACCACCAATGAGAGAGGTAGAGTTTGGTATCGATGTGATAAAGGGCTACCACCAATATACCTATATCTATTACCTCTTATCGGATGGCACCTGCAGAATTAAAAGAGTTGAAAGTACAATTGCAGGAGTTGATTGATAAAGGGTTCAACCCCCCTAGTGTCTTATTGTGGGGAGCACCGGTGTTGTTTGTTAAAAAGAAGGATGGCACTTTGAGACTATGCATTGACTACCAGCAGTTGAATAAGGTGACCATTAAGAACAAGTACCCATTGCCTTGTATTGATAATCTCTTTGATCAGTTGAAGGGGATATCAGTATTTTCCAAGATTTTCTTGAGATCTGGGTATCACCAGTTGAGGGTTAGATATGAAGATGTGCCTAAGACTGCTTTCTACATGAGATATGGCCATTATGATTGCTTGGTGATGCCTTTTGGGCTGATGAATGTACCTGCAACATTCATGGATTTGATGAATCGGGTTTTCAGTGATGACATTTTAGTTTACTCTCATTGTAAGGAAGATCATGACAGGCATCTGCGAATTATATTGCAGACATTGAGGGAGAAACAATTGTATGCCAAATTATCTAAATGTGAGTTCTGGTAAGATCAAGTGACCTTCCTTGAACATGTTGTTTTAGCAGAGGGTATTAGAGTTGATCTGAGCAAGGTAGAAGCAATCATGAATTGGAGTCCACCAAAGAATGTGATAGAAGTTAGAAGTTTTCTGGAGATAGCAGGTTACCACCATCAAGTTGTGAAGGGTTTTTCTATGATAGCTATGCCACTTACCAAATTACTCAAAAGGATGTGATATTTGTTTGGACTGAGCGATGCTAATCTAGTTTTTAAGCAGCTGAAGGATATGTTAACTCAAGCTCCTATTCTTACTCTATCTATGGAAGGTAAATCATATATAATTTATAGTGATGCTTCATATAATGGTTTAGGATATGTGTTGATGTAGAAGGGTAGAGTTATTGCTTATGCATCCAGATAGTTGAAGCATCATGAGTTAAACTATCCAACTCATGATTTTGAGTTGGCAGCTATAGTGTTTTCATTGAAGATTTGGTGACATCATTTGTATGGAGAGAAATGTTTCATTTATACTGACCATGAGAGTTTAAAGTATCTAGGTGTCTAGAAAGAGTTGAATCTTTAGCAGAGATGGTGGTTGGAATTGATAAAAGATTATCACTATCTGATTGATTACCACCTCGATAACACAAATATACTTGTGGATGCCTTGAGTTGGAAGTCTATGGTTAGATTGATTGCCTATTCTCTCATGTTGCTTATTGAATTGAGAGCTCTACATGCTAGATTTGAGGTATGTGAAGATAGTGCACTTATGGCTCAGTTGCATGTGAGCCCATTACTATTTGATCATATTAAAGAAGTTTAAAAGATAGATGTGAAACTCTAGAAGAGTGTGGAGGATTGTCTTAAGGGGGGGGAGAGTAGAGACTTTCATATTAGAGATGATGAAAGTGTGAGCGAGGATTTTTGCCCCCACTCCCGGTGGAATGGTTCTTATGACTTTGGCACTGTTTAGGCTCAAGGCCTTAGAGAACACGGACCTAGGTTCGGAGAAAATGGTGTCGCCACCTGGAAGGGCTGGAAAAAAGAAAGGGGTGGATGACTCGATTCCTAAAGAATCCCTAACCCCCTAATGGGTTCGAAAAGTTGGGTACGTGTGGGGAAGGTGAGAAATGACCTAGCGCCCCCACAATGCTCGGTTCATTGGAACAGGCCTCCTGTACAGGTCTTAATATTATAAAATTCTTAAATATAACAATATTATCCAAATTACATGCAACAATTGAAATAAAGCATTTATATTAAAATCAAAGCAATGTCCAAGCAAAACAAATAAATGGATACCCATTCGAGGATGGAAACATGTCCTTACATCATCCATGTCTAAACTAATAGGACACCCACCAAAAGGTAGAAACATGTCATTTACATTGGTCTAAAATAAAAAAAAAGCAATTTAAATTACATGATATTTAATTAATGAGGCACCCACAAAGTGGAAACATACCTCTTACAACATTTGGAAATCAAAATAAATCGATAAAAGTAAATAACCATTCATCATAAATAAATTATTCATCAAAGATATTGAACATCAATAAAAAAATAATAAACATTCATCCATAATAAATTAAATCAAGGATTGCAAATAAATCAAAGCATATAATAGACTACATAATCAAATCTAAAAAATAAAGCAAGTAAAGATACAAATTAGGGTTTAATGTTTCTATTTAAAGTTCTTTAATTATTATTTAGAGTTTTGAGATTTTAGTATTATTATTATCATTTGTTTAGGCTAATGTAAGTTTTAAGAGAATTAAAAGGGATTAGGGTTTCATGAATCAAATTAGGGTTTAGGGGTAAAATTATGAAATTAGGGTTTTAGAAAAATTAAAACATTAGGTTTATAATTCTTGGTTACTGGATTGTTGTTTTGGGTTTACTGTGTTGAGTTTGAATGTTTAGGTTTATAAGGTTTTAAGGTTTTAAGGATTAGGATTTAGGAAAACTAGGGTTTACGGTTTACTGGTTTGGGGGTTTACTGTTTTAGTTTTGGAGTTGAAGAAAATAGTTTAGTTTTATAAAGTAATTATGATTTTTAGAAATTGTAAAGTAAGTTAGAGTTTGGTGATTTAACAAAACATTTGGAAATTTTGGAAAAGAATTAGAAGAAAACAATTTAGGGTTTTTAAAAACTTTTGGAAATAGGAAAAACTATTTAAGGTTTTCGGTAATAAAAGAGACAAATTAGGGTTGTTAAAGATATTTGGAAACAGAAGAAATCATTTAGGGTTTTTGGAAACAAAAGAAACGAATTAGGGTTTTTAAAGTATTTGGAAACAGAAGAAATCATTTAAGGTTTTTGGAAACAAAAGAAATCATTTAGGGTTTTTGGAAACAAAAGAAACGAATTAGGGTTTTTAAAGTATTTGAAAACAGAAGAAATCATTTAAGGTTTTGGAGTTGAAGAAAATAGTTTAGTTTTATAAAGTAATTATGATTTTTAGAAATTGTAAAGTAAGTTAGAGTTTGGTGATTTAACAAAACATTTGGAAATTTTGGAAAAGAATTAGAAGAAAACAATTTAGGGTTTTTAAAAACTTTTGGAAATAGGAAAAACTATTTAAGGTTTTCGGTAATAAAAGAGACAAATTAGGGTTGTTAAAGATATTTGGAAACAGAAGAAATCATTTAGGGTTTTTGGAAACAAAAGAAACAAATTAGGGTTTTTAAAGTATTTGGAAACAGAAGAAATCATTTAAGGTTTTTGGAAACAAAAGAAATGAATTAGGGTTGTTAAAGATATTTGGAAACAAAAGAAATCATTTAGGGTTTTTGGAAACAAAAGAAACGAATTAGGGTTTTTAAAGTATTTGAAAACAGAAGAAATCATTTAAGGTTTTTGGAACAAAGATCAAGTCATGATATCTTCAAAGATCAAAGTTTTGTATGTATATTATTAAGAATCAAAGAAACAAAGCTATAAGTAGTTTTAGATTAAGGATCAAACCTGCGCAGTTGGTTCCACCAAAATTAACTTCTGGATGAACAAAGACAAAGGCAAGATTGCTGCCTTTGATGGCTTGATTGCTTGCTTGCTTATTCCTCTCAAACCTAAAGTTCCACTCTCCAATCCAAGTCCACAGTTCACTCCTCTAAAAAAGTCTAATAGCTTCACTGCCAAGTCCCCCCTTTTTTTTTTCTTTTTTTAGCGTTATTTATAGTAAATTTAGAAGATTAATTCCAATTGTTTATGGAAACTATACTTAACTAGGAAAAGAAAACCAAAACCAAATAGAATTTGGTTTCGAAAAACAAAATTGCGCTGGAAAAATTTTGCTGGCAAAAACTGCGACGGGCTGCGAGCTTGCGAGCGAGAAGTAGGGCGCGCGGGCTGCCAGGCCATTTTGCTTTCGGCAACGAATTTTTCATCGCCGATTTTTCAATCGCCGATTTTTATTTTTATTTTTATTTATTTATTTATTATTATTTTTATTTTATTAAAACTTATAAAAAATAAATACTAAAATAAATATTATTTAATTAAAATAACACAAAAATTATTTTAGACTATATAAAATATATTGGACCGGACTATATCAAAATTTAAGGGTCTACAATTTGCCCCTGCTTGAACGATTTGAGAATTTAGTAAAAGAGAGTGAAAAGCAATAAGACTTAATTTTTTTGGTCAAGGTTGAGGTTTTGAGTTCTGGACCCGGTTCGAGTTCTGAACTCAAGGATAATTTTAGGCTCCAGACCTAAGGGTAGTTTTGGGTTCTGTACCCGAACTAAGTTCTGGACTTAAAAGAAATTTTAGGTTCTGGACCTAAAGGCAATTCGGGTTCTGGACCCGAGCTAAGTTCTGGACTTAAAAGAGATTTTAGGTTCTGGACCTAAGGATAATTTGGGTTTTGTACCCGAGCTAAATTCTATACTTAAAAGAGATTTTAGGTTCTAGACCCGAGCTAAGTTCTGGACTTAGGAGGAATTTTAGGTTCTGGACCTAAAGGTGATTTGGATTCTGGACCCGAGCTAAGTTCTGGACTTAGGAGAAATTTTAGGTTATGGACCTAAAGATAATTTGGGTTCTGGACCTGAATTATAGTAAGTAGCACATAAATTTTGTTTGCAAAAAATTTAGCTAATTTTTATATACATGTCTTCTCCTTGTCCCCTGCGTGTAAAACTATTTTAATAGTACAAAAAATATTTATATACATGTAAGTATTTGAATGATTCAATTGAATGATTGAATTAACTATTTATTTACTGTGTAGTCACTGTTTATGCACTATTTACTATTCATAAATAGTAACCTACTATTTATAAATAGTATCTTACTATTGTAAACAGTAACCTACTAAATGTAAATAGTAATTTACTATTGTAAATAGTAATTTACTATTTATCAATAGTAAAATTTACTATTTATTAATAGTAAATTTTACTTTTTAAATATTATTTTTTCTTTGCCGTTTCTCTATATGAACGAATGATTTCTTCATTTCATTCAAAGCAACATCGTTAATTTCGTTCATTCATTACTATAAATCTTTCAAATTTAGCATATAGTTTTCAGAAAAAATGAATGCTTCAAGATTAGGAACTCATTCTAATGCTGAGTTATTGGAGTTTATTCGACATCATGAAGATGGAAATATAGGTCTACTAGCCGGGATGCCGCTTCATCGTAGTTCAAATCAAAACAGCACAGTAATTTTTCTTCTTTTCTTTTCTTTTTCTTCGTTTTTTATGTTATTTTTCTTTTTTATTTTTTTATTTAGTTTGTCTTTATTTTTTATTTATATTTTTTCTATTTTTAAGAAATTTAGGAAAAATATATTAATTTAAGTAGATAGAATAATGATATAATTATCTGGCATTAACTTACCTGGCTCTGTGTTAGTGTGATCGTTGTGTTTTCCGGGCTGGAGGTTGTATCTACAAAGCCCGACAATGGTATGATGTATCGCCTTCTTGGGTAAGGCAGATTATCCGAGATTGCGGCTTTGAGAGCTTCATCTTACAATTACCATCTGAGGAGTATCTGATAGACCGGAGCATGGTCCAGGCGCTTGCAGAACGATGGTTGGACACAACTCATACTTTTTCACTTGCCCATTGGAGAGATGATAATTGGGCCGGTGGACTTTGCTGCTATAACCAGCATTCGGTATGATGGTGTTCCGGTTTCATTTACCAATGATATTTTGACATTTGGAGAAATTTAACAAATAATTGGTATGGAACCATCATATAAAGGGTCTTTTAAGATAAAAATTGAGCCAATTCGTAGTAATTGGATGAAACCCAACAGTATGCTCGAGGATTTTTGTTATATTTGCTTGGGTCGACCATCTTAGGCAGCACTGAATCTACCATCCATTTGTTAGTTTTGAGGGCCCTTTCTTATTTTAGGACAGTACCACTTTATGGCTGGGGTGAAGCTGGTCTCGCCTGTCTTTACCATTGTCTTGATAAAATTTGCCGAAATAAGAAGTCTTTCGTCGGCTTGATGGCGGTTGTCGAGGTACTCTTCTTCCACCAATGTCAATTTCATTCTTTTCTTGTATGAATTTGATTTTTATTGTTGTTGTAGGCATGGGCATATGAACACAACTTTGTGAGGGTTCCTGGTATTTTCCGAGAGAGAGTGGGGTATCCGAGATTAAATTTCTGGTTGTCAGATCGTGCGGAAGTTCCCGGCTCTCACCATGTGCATACCTAATGCTTCGTGTTGAGTCATTTAACCTGGGACCAGGCAAAATAACATTAGTATGCTTTAAAATTTATATGAAAGTTTACTTACCTTATGTCATTTTGTAGGTGAATTTGGCCTGGTGGAACCCAGAAGAGCGGATAAACTGGACTTCCTCCATGAATGCTGCATTGTCTTTCCAACATACTTGCCGAGTCATCGCTGGCCCAGTGTCTAGTGGCTGGTTTCTCGGAGAGAGAGTGTATGAGTGGTTTCTTGGTCCAGAGAAGCAGAGGGTCCCGATGCGTTGCCCGGAATATACTTCAAATATTATATCAATGCCGGAGGATGCATGATGGTTGGCCCGGCACGGTTATGGTGTTGAAACATTTCTCTATCTGACGGGTGTATCTTATGCCCATTTTATTCAAATGAGGCTCTTGATCTTTGATGTATCCCCTATTGGTATACGGAAAATGAGAGTAGAGATGAAGAGGAACATCATGGAGAGGCAGGAGAAATCGTTCCACATCTCGGGGCTAGCACTTCTCAGGTAAACCTTTACCATTTTTCATTGCAATCGCTTCTTTCATAATTTATTTTGATTCTCTAATGATTATTGTAGGCTGTTGGCTCATTTGATCATGAGGCTGGACTTTCTTTTACTGCCCCTTCATTTGCTCATTCTAGTCCGCCACATATGACATCTCATCTACAGGGTATTGATATCAATTACCTGGTAAGTTTTCTTGTTTCATGGTAATTTATGCTATATGTATGCATGATTATGTATGTTCTTACTTTTTTCCTTTCTGGCTCACAGCGAATGCTCGAAGAACAAAATAAGAAACTTCAAGAAGAGTTGGCCGCTAGTCGTCAGCAGGCTTCTCATTTTGAAAATTTGTATCATCAATCAGAACAAAATTTCTGAGACTTTCGATTTCAGGGGATGAGGGATCCTGGTGCTTCTTCATCTATAGGACCCCAGACTGATGACCATGAGATCCTTTTGTCTACTTTTGATGAGGACCATGACAGATCAGAACTTCGAGGTAATAGGGATTTTGGTGCTCTTGCTTTTGGTGGACTTGGGACGGGCGATTTGCCTTCTCCTCCAACAGGCGATGATTTTTTCAAGGCTTTATTTGATGACTTACCACCACCTTCTTAGTAATGTATAAATTGTATTAATTGAGGAAACATTGTACAATAAGTATAAAAATTATAATATATAATTTCCATCTTTACTGTAACACTTCTCTCTCTTTTTTTAAATTTAATTTCCCTCACAAATTTGGCTTCAGAAGCGTCTTTGCTTGCTTGATACTACATCTATGGATTTTGCCACATATCTACCACAGAATCATTCTGCTAGGAAGCTACTCCATCCTGCTTCTTGATATGCTGGCTGGGTTAACTGGATCCACTCATGCACTGAAGTCAACATCCATTGGTTGGTACCTTAGTTGAAGATTTCTCGCATCACCATGCAGACATACTTGATGTATGTTCCCCTTGTTGCTCTTTGTCAAGGTAATTGCTATGATCCTCGCAGACTTGGCCGTCAGTATGGAGCTGAGCCTTGCGATTATGAATTTATTTTCGATTTAGACATGCCTTGCTTGACTGAAGCCTACTTGGATCGGCTGAGGCAAAGCTGGCCTGCACGTTACACTTATCGTCTGCCATAGATTTTACATTTGTCAATTCAAAAAGTGTATTGCTAGGATGAAAAATAATTAAAGTAATAAAAAGTGACATTTCTTTTCCTTTTTATAATTTGTCATCACCTTTTGCTATTATGTTTATTTATTTCATCTATATCTGGTCAAATACTTATAACAGTGCACATAGAACAACTTTAACATTAATTCTGTCTTATTAAATTGGGGAACAACCAAATATAAAGCCAGCATACACAAGATCACTCCTGTTGCCAACTATCCCTTTCGGGTTTTCTAATTGATGATTTTCTCTCATTTAGCCCTAATTATTGCCTAGCCCACCCTTTCGGGTTTTCGAAACTAGCGGACTGCTCTAACTTTTGCCTAGGCCTCCCTTTTTGGGTTTTCAACCTAGCGAGCTCTTTTTTTTTTTATTTATTTTATACATGAAACCTCTTCAACCTATCAATGTTCATTGGCTCACTAAATTCGTTCCCGTCCATGTCTGATAACTTCACTGCACCCTTGTTCATGACTTGTTTCAAGACATATGGCCCTTCCCAACTAGGCCTAAACTTCCCTCTTGGATCAGATACGTTAGGTTTACATTGTTTCAACACCATATCGCCGACTCTGAGTTTTCTAATCTTAACCCTTCAATTGTAAGCCCGAGCTATCTTCTTTTGATACAGTTGATGATGATATAGTGCTTTTAATCTTCTCTCCTCTAGTAAAGCTAACTGTGTGCATCTGCTCGCTACCCATTCTGTTTCAGGCAGTTCGGCTTCCAAGACTACTCTCAATGACTTGATCTCTATTTCAGTTGGCAACATTACTTCCATCCCGTAAATCAAAGAGAACGGTGTCATTCCAGTAGGTGTTCGCATACTTGTTCTATATCCCCACAAAGCAAAGGGAAGCATCTCTGACCAATCCCTGTAAGTCTTGGTCATCTTAGACAGAATTTGCTTAATTGTTTTGTTTATTTCTTCTACTGCCCCCATTAGTCTTTGGTCTATAAGGAGAGGATCTATGATGATGGATTTGGTACTTCGAGAATAAATCCTTAACTGCTCCTTGAAATTGTACCCCAATGTCTGATATCACACTGTGCGGGACCCCGTATCTGCAGATGAGTTTGTTTTCAATAAATCTAGCCATTTGACTTGCACCCAGTTTGTTGAAGGATTCGGCTTCGACCCATTTTGAAAAATATTCTACAGCTACTACAATGAAACGGTGACCGTTTGAGGCTGTCGGATGTATCTCCCCTATAATATCGATACCCCAAGTGGCGAAGGGCCAGGGTGAAGACATAGAATGCAATTCTTCAGGAGGCATGTGATTCAAGTTACCATACATCTGACATTGTTGGCACTTCTTTATGAACTCAATACAATCTCTCTCCATGGTCAACTAGTAGTAACTTTGTCAAATAATCTTCTTAACTAGGGCCAAACCACTCATGTGCGGACCGCAACTTCCCGCATGTATTTCTGACATGATATGCTCCACTTCAAGCTTCCTTAAACATCTCAAATGCACCCCGTCAGGCCATCTTTGATATAACTCTCCATGGAATGTGATGTATTGCAAAGACCACCGCTTTATGGCTCTTCTTTCTTTCTTTGTTGCCCCCGACAGGTATTCCCTTTCCTCCAAAAATCATCTTATAGTATCATACCATGCATCATGGTTTGTATCATTTTCCATGATTGTTTCATATTCGTAGCAAGGAGTTGATGAACTGGTCAAAACCAGAGGCTTAAGGAATAAACTGACAGGATTTTCCCATACCAAAGCCAATGTGGCTAGGGCATCATCCATCTAATTTTCTTCTCTTGATAGGTGTATAAACCTACACTCCTTAAAGTTCTTCTTCATCATGGTTAGGTAATGGTGGTATGGTTTTAATTTTTCCTCTTTCAACTCTCACTCTCCATTTACTTGGGATACTACTAGCAATGAATCACCAAAAACTTTCACTTTATCTACCTTCATAAACATCAGGGTTTACAAACAAAAAATACAAGCTTCGTAGTCCACCATATTATTTGTTGCCCTGAATTTCAACTTTTTGGGTAAAGGGATAAGTTCCCCTTCAGGCGATTCTAGTATGACTCCCAAACCTGCCCTTTCCTATTTGCTGCTCCATCAAAATACATTTTCCACCCTTATGCTTCAATTGCCTCTAAATGTTCATCTGGGAATTCCAAGATTACCTCTTCGCTATCTGGTAATGATTGTTGGGCCAGGAATTCTGCCACTGCTCTACCTTTGATTGTTTTCCTGGTTACATATTCAATCTCAAAATCTTCTAATATTATCAACCATCGACCATACTTCCCAATCAAAGAGGGTGTCTCCCTTAAGAATTTCATTGGGTCCAACCTGGAAATCGCTTGCACACTATAAGATTGAAAGTAATGCCGCAACTTCTTAGAAGACCAAACCACGGCTATGCAGGTTTTTTCAATAATACTATACTTAATTTCATAAGGTAGGAGCTTTCTACTCAAATAATAGACTGCATGCTCAATCCCCGACTCATCTGCTTGGGCTAGCATGGCTCCTATTGACTCTTCTTCTACTGCTAAGTATAGTAATAGAGGTTTGCCGGGTTTAGGTGGTTTTAAAACAAGTAAATACTCTTTTATTCACTCAAAGGCCTTTTGACACTCTTCATTCCATAGGATTGGCTAATTCTTTTTAATCAATTTGAAGACAGGCTCACAGATTATTGTGAGCTTTGCTATAAATCTGCTAATGTATTGTAATTTACCGATGAATCCCTAAATTTCTCTTTCCGTCTTTGGGGCTGGCATATCCCTGATCGCTTTAACTTTGTCAAGATCAATCTCAATGCCATTCGGACCAATCACATGTCCCAATAATTTACCTGAGGTAACCCCGAACACACACTTCTTCAGGTTCAATCTTAGCTTATATTTCAAGGCTCTATCAAAGAATAGCTCTAAGTTTTGGAAGTGTTGTTCCCTTGTATCCGATTTCACCATAATATCATCAACATATACTTCAACTTCTTTATGCATCATGTCATGAAATAGTGTGGTGGCCATCCTTTGATAGGTTGCTTCAGCATTCTTTAAACCAAACGGCATCACCCTATAACAAAATATACCCCATGTAGTAATAAAAGCAGTTTTGGCTTTATCCTCTTGGGCCATTAACACTTGGTTGTATCCGAAAAATCCATCTACAAATGAGTGTAGCACGCTGAAGGTTGCACTATCAATGAGAACATCTATATGAGGTAAAGGAAAATCATCTTTAGGGGAAGCCTTGTTTAAATCTCTATAGTCCACACAGACCCTTATTCTTCCATCTTTTTTTGGCACGAGTACTATGTTGGCTAACTAATCTAGATATTCTATCACTTCAAGGAACGTCACTTGTATTTGTTTAGTGACTTCTTCTTTAACCAATTCATCCCATTTCGATCTTAATCGCCTAAGCTTTTGTTTGACAGGTTTCATGTGAGTGTAAGTAGGAATAAGATGTTCGGCTATGTCTCGATCTATTCCAGGCATATCCTCATAAGACCAAGCAAATACTTCTTCATATTTTTTGAATATTTTTTCAAATCTTTCTCTCTCTCGTCAGGAGTAAGGTTGGATGATATGCTAACATTTTTGAATTTTTGATTATTCCTAAATTTAATGATTGTGTTAACAGAATTAATATTAAAGATGCTCATGTAACTGCTATTTGAATTTATGCAACCATCAGAAGAAACATCACACAAGTAAGCAAAATCAGACTTTATTGCATTCATTTTGGAAAAGAAAACATCATCATCCTCATACAAAGCAGACAAATTAAAATCAAAATCAAAATCATTGTTCTCAAAATCATAAGGTAGAATGTCTTCAAACTTTTCTTCAGCCAAGGTAGTAATCTCCTCCGGAGTCTTCTCGGCTTTCAGGATAGTTTTCTTCTTCTCTTTCGGATTGGATTCTTTGTTGACTGGAAGGGTGAGCTCTTTCTTCACTTGCTTCACTAGCTCGGCAACATCTGTAAAAATTTCAGAACCCGGGATCAACTTTCCCATGAACATGATTGGCTTGGGCTTTCCTTGGAGTGATTCCATGTCTGGAGCTTTGACAAAGATCTCTTCAAGTGGTGGGAAGCTCATCTTCTCACTCTTCTTTGGCTGGACATTGTTGTCTTCATCATATCCCAACCCCTCTTGGAAGTTTGAGTTTTAAAATCTGGCAGCTTTGTCAAACTGGCCTTACCCTTTCCAAGGCCAGCTCCGAGAAGATAGTTCATGCTCTTCATCATATTCAAGACTTTGGAGTCCACTACTTCATTATCAGAAATTGCAGCTACTTGAAAACCATTGAGAGGACTCTCAATCATTAGAGCATTAACAATCTCATTATCTTCGGCCTCGATGACCACTGTCTCATCTCCGTTAGGGAACTTGATCTTTTGATGAAGGGTGGAAGGAACTCCACCAAGAGGATGAAACCATGGACGTCCCAAGAGTAAGGCAAAGGTAACAGGTATGTCTAAAACAACAAATTCAACAATAGATTCAATTGGACAGACCTTGATGGCAGCTTTGAAAGTTCCTTCGTCGTGTCTCTTAGTATTGTCATAAGCCCGAATGGTTACCTCGGTCAGGTTTAGATCCCTTGTTGACATGGCTAGCTTTGGTAATATTTTAAGTGGACAAACATTTATAGTGAATCCATCATCGACCATTACACATGGAGTCCTTTTCCCTTTGATTTCTATTTTGATAAAGAGAGGGCGGATGTGATCTCTCCCCTCCTCCGGTAAATTCGCATCTGAGAAAGAAACCGCTCCCACATTAACTTCACTCTTCTCTTAAACATCTTCACATTTCATTACTCCTCCAATTTTTATGAAGTTGATCAGCTCCTTCGGTGTTGCGGAGGTGGAAATTGGCATGCTAGCTAAGGCCTTGGCCATAGTTTCTCAGTGCTTTTTAGAAGTAGCCAATAAGTCCCAAATGCTAACACTTGCTTGGGTTCTTTTCAATTGCTTGAACACAACATCATCTTCCTCCTCTTTATTTCCTACTTCAGCTTCCATTCCCTTATTAATTTCTACCTCCTTAGGTGGTGGCCTTGCATAAGGCTTACCAGATCTAGTGTTCATTACTTCATCTTCTTCGGGCTTGGACCAGGTCCACTCCTCCTTCTTGGATACAAGATTGTCCCCACTATCACTTGAATCCCAAAACCTATTGGCAACACAAATTGCTACTTCTTTACCCACCATAGCTTGTTTAATTTTGCTAAATATCTCTTCTTCTTTGGTTGCTTCTCCACCCACATCTTGAAAAGAAGACATGACAAAATCTTCATGCAAACCCCCTCCAATCATGAAGGTTGCCGGTGGTGGTACCCTATTAAACTTTGGTAATAGCTTGTCTTTGGTGTTTGGCTTGTTGGGCTCGGGTAGCTTCCCACTATCAATTAGATTTTGGATCTCATGTCTCAACCTCACACATCTATCTGTGTCATGCCCTTGCATTTGATGAAACTGACAAAATGTTTTAGTGTCGAAATTAGGTGGGAGAGGGTTAGGTAAAGGACGAGGATTTAAGGGTTGTAGCAATCCCTTTCTTTGAAGCTTATTGAGAACCCAAGACATCGGTTTCCCCAATTTTGAAAACTGCCTCCTTGTTCCTTAGTTAGTAGCATTGACACCGACTGCCTTTTGCATGCTTTGGCTACCGGATTGATAGTTTCCTTTCTCGTTCCTTCTCATGGAAAAATGGTTCTTCTCTCTTTCTCATTCTTCAATTTGCATACCAGCTTAGAGGAGATCTTTGAAATCACAGATGAGTGTATGAGACATCCTCTCACGAAGACTAGGCAACACCCCTCTCACAATCATCCTTATTTGATCGGATTCATCTGGCTTTTTCTTGAGCAAAGCAGCCTTGTTTCTCCATCTCTTCACATAGTCCACAAAATTCTCATTTGGCCTTTGTCTAATGGACTCCACTTCCATTAAGGTAACTTTCATCTCGACATTATACCTATATTGCTGGATGAAGGCCTTGTATAGCAAATCCCAACTCTTTTGTGTTCTATCATCTAAGGTATTGAACCAATTTTGGACAACAGGGTCCAATGAGAGCATAAAGTGTCTTAGAGTTTGAGCCTTAGTAGCTTGAGCAGACTGCATAGCAGTGATATACTACTTTATATGGAGATGAGGATTTTCGGTTCCTTCAAACTTCGCAAAAGATGGCATTTTGAACTTGTACGGAACTTCTTCATCAAGCTCAAATAATTTGTCAACTTCGGACATTTCTTCGATTTTCAGTTTCTTCTCAAATTTCTTTTCTAAATCAGCAATCATCTTTTCAACATCAGAAGTTTCGGTTTTCTCCATAGCTGATCTTTTAACAATCTTTAGTTCTTTCTTCTTGTCTTGAGGATCTTGGTAGTATTGAGCCCAATCATCATCATCATCAATGATCACCTTTTCATCATCAAAAACCACTTCACCAATCTTAGTCTTCCCTTTGTCCTTTGGCTTCTTAGTGATAGCAGATGCTTCGGCATGATTTTCTAAAATTGCAGTCAATTGGTTCTTCATGGCCTCAGCTAGGGCCTCTTTTATTTCTTCCATTTTGGCATTGAGGGTTTCATCCATCATTCTTTGAATTTGTTCGGACTCCATTGCTTTTGGTGAAAGAGAGATTGATTTGTTGCTAGCTTCTTCGCTTCCGGCGTAGGTCGGATTGTCGTAAGCTTTGAACTATCGTAATCCAGGGCAGTGAGCCAGAAAGGATCAATGATATAAGATGCAAATGTATGCATGTATGCATGTATGCATAAACAATTAACAAACAAGGACAAATAGGACGTCTCTTCCAACCTTATAACAGCCACACACGAATGGCGAGTCTCTTTTCCTAGGTAGATGGTTAATAAAATACCAACATGGGGTATCTTATTTTCGAATAATTTTGTCAAGCGTTTCAACCAATAGTTATATTTTTCAAAATGGAAATCAGTTCATGATAATTCATATTAATTAGGCTTTAATCCATTCAACCAACTATAATAGCTTTTATGCTATATTGGATTAAAACTAAATTAAGAGGTTTATTATAATAGATTTCTCACTTGAAAAAGTAACTAATAATTCATGCCAAAAACAAGCCCATGATTAATTATTCTTAGTATAAACTAGGCTCAAAATTGATTTTTGGTATTTCGTAATTGACCTAAATAATTTGTAAGCTCTTTTGGATGAAAATAATTTTGTTTGTAAGCCCATTACAAAAAGATTTTAGAAAAAATGGATTTTGAGCTTAGTATTTAGGTCATGTCCAAAGACCATTTTGAAAAGTTTTGAAAATAGCTTTGGTCTTTTGGACTTTTAAAGAAAATTTTATTTGAGCTTACAAATGTGCTTGGGTCAAATTAGAAAAAGAGCAAACCAAATAAGCCATGATTTAAGCCAAGATAAATTAACCATAGTCAAACAATATGCATTTGGGGTAAAAACTTATGGAAAGTAACTAGGCCAATTACGTGAGCTTTAGTCTTTGGGTTAAAAGGCTTAGGTTCTCATAGCAAGTATATACCAAATGGTACGAGGCTATGAGTGGTTATGCCATGCTCGATCACCATATCTTGAGTGAAAGTACGGTATCCCTTATATAACACAACACGGGTAACACGGGCATCCTAACTCACGCACATGATGCAATCTAATATGATGCAATGAATAATATCATTATAAGAAAGAATAGAATAATATAAAGACCAACAGAATCAACTTCTCTTATCCCCAATGGAGTCGCCACTGTGAGCGGGAATTTTCGGCCCCACTCCCGGAGGAATGGTTCTTGTGACTTCGGCACTGTTTAGGCTCGGGGCCTTAGAGAATACGGACCTAGGTCCAGAGAAAATGGAGTCGCCACCTAGACGGGTCGGGAAAAAGAAAGGGGTAAATGTCTCAATTTCTAAGGAATCCCCAACCCCTTAATGGGTTCGGAAAGTTGGGTACGTGTGGGAAAGGTGAGAAATGGCCCAGCACCCCCACAACGCCCGGTTCATTGGAACTGACCTCCTTTACAGGTCTTAATATTGTAAAATTCTTAAATATAACAATATTATCCATATTACATGCAACAATTGAAATAAAACATCGTTATATTAAAATCAAAGCAATGTCCAAGCAAAACAAATAAATGGACACCCATCCGAGGATGGAAACATGTCCTTACATCATCCATGTCTAAACTAATAGGACACCCACCAAATTGTAGAAACATGTCCTTTACATTGGTCTAAAATATAAAAGCAATTTAAATTATATGATATTTAATTAATGAGGTACCCACAAAGTGGAAACATACCTCTTACAACATTTGAAAATCAAAATAAATCGATAAAAGTAAATAACCATTCATCATAAATAAATCATTCATCAAAGATATTGAACATCAATAAAAAACAATAAACATTCATCCATGATAAATTAAATCAAGCATTGCAAATAAATTAAAGCATATAATAGACTACATAATCAAATCTAAAAATAAAGCAAGTAAAGATACAAATTAGGGTTTATTGTTTCTATTTAAAGTTCTTTAATTAATATTTATGGTTTTGAGATTTTAGTATTATTATTATCATTTGTTTAGGCTACTGTAAGTTTTAAGAGAATTAAAATGGATTAGGGTTTCATGAATCAAATTAGGGTTTTGGGGTAAAATTATGAAATTAGAGTTTTAGAATAATTAAAATATTAGGTTTATAATTCTTGGTTACTGGATTGTTGTTTTGGATTTACTGTGTTGAGTTTGAATGTTTAGGTTTAAAAAGTTTTAAGGATTAGGGTTTAGGAAAACTAGGGTTTACGGTTTACCGGTTTGGGGGTTTACTGTTTTGGTTTTAGAGTTGAAGAAAATAGTTTAGTTTTATAAAGTAATTATGATTTTTAGAAATTGTAAAGTAAGTTAGAGTTTGGTGATTTAACAAAACATTAGAAAATTTAGGAAAAGAATTAGAAGAAAATAGTTTAGGGTTTTTAAAAGCTTTTGGAAATAGGAAAAATGATTTAAGGTTTTTGTAATAAAAGAGATGAATTAGGGTTGTTAAAGATATTTGGAAACAGAAGAAATCATTTAGGGTTTTTGGAAACAAAAGAAACGAATTAGGGTTTTTAAAGTATTTGGAAACAAAAGAAATTATTTAAGGTTTTTATAAACAAAAGAAACGAATTAGGGTTGTTAAAGATATTTGGAAACAGAAGAAATCGTTTAGAGTTTTTGAAAACAAAAGAAACGAATTAGGGTTTTTAAAGTATTTGAAAACAGAAGAAATCATTTAAGGTTTTTGGAATGAAGATCAATTCATTATATCTTCAAAGATCAAAGTTTTGTATGTATATTATTATGAATCAAAGAAACAAAGCTATGAGTAGTTTATGATTAAGGATCAAACTTGCGTAGTTGGTTCCACCAAAATTAACTTCTGGATGAACAAAGACAAAGGCAAGATTGCTGCCTTTGATGGCTTGATTGCTTGCTTGCTTATTCCTCTTAAACGTAAAGTTCCACTCTCCAATCCAAGTCCACAGTTCTCTCCTCTAAAAAAAGTCTGATAGCTTCACTGCCAAGTCCCCCCTTTTGTGTTTTTTTAGTGTTATTTATAGAAAATTTAGAAGATTAATTCCAATTGTTTAAGGAAACTATACTTAATTAGGAAAAGAAAACCAAAACCAAATAGAATTTGGTTTCGGAAAAAAAATTGCGTTGGAAAAATTCCCCCTTTTTGGAATTTCCTGCGGCGAAATGGCCAAGGCCATTTCGCTTTCGGCGATGAATTTTTCGTCGCCGATTTTTACTTTTATTTATTTATTAATTATTATTTTTATTTTATTAAAACTTATAAAAAATAAATACTAAAATAAATATTATTTAATTAAAATAGCACAAAAATTATTTGACTATATAAAATATATTGGACCGGACTAGGTCAAAAATTAAGGGTCTACAGGAAGCTTATGGTATAGAGATTAGTTGTGTGTTCCTGATGATGTTGACTTGAGAAAGAAGATTTTAGAAGAAGCACACCAATCTTCTTTTGTCATGCATCCTAGAAATACCAAGATGTATCAAAATTTGAAGCAAAATTACTGGTTGTTAGGTATGATGAAGGACGAAGCAGAATTTATATTCAGATGCCTCACTTGCTTGAGTGTGAAGTTGAGCACCAAGTTCTTTCAGGGTTATTGTAACCATTGTCAGTTCCTAAGTGGAAATAGGGGCGAGTGACCATGGATTTTATGGCTGGACTGCCTTTAACCAAAAGGAAGCATGATGTAATCTGGGTGATTATTGATAGGATGACGAAGGCAGCTCATTTCCTTCAGGACAGAATGGACTATTCTCTTGACAAGCTAACTGAGATTTATGTTTATGAGATTATGAGTTTGCAAGGTGTCTCAGTTTCTTTAGTATCTGATCGAGATCTATGGTTCACATCTAGGTTTTGGAAGAGTTTTAAGATGCATTGGACACTCGGCTACACTTTAGCACTGCTTTCCATCCATAGAAAGATGGTCAGTCAGAGAGAGTGATACAGGTGCTGGAGGATATGTTGAGGAGTTATATTATTGAGGTTATTGGAAGATGGGACATACATTTGCCATTGGTTGAATTTTCCTACAATAACTGTTTTCAGTCCAGTATTGGAATAGCTCCTTATGAAGCCTTATATGACAGGAACTGTAGAACACCTTTATGTTGAGATGAGGTTGGAGAAGGAAACTTGGTAGGTTCTGATTTGATTAAAGAAACATAAGAGAAAGTTAAGATAATTCGGGATCGATTGAAAGTAGCTTCAGACCGATAGAAATCCTACTCAGATTTAAAGAGGAAGGATATTGAGTTCAATGTAGGTAACAAAGTATTTCTGAAGGTATCTCATTGGAAGAGAATTTTGAGTTTGTTGGAAAGGAAAGTTAAGTCCTTGATTCATCGGGCCATATGAGGTACTGGAGAGAGTTGGACCAGTGGCTTATAGACTAGCTTTACTACCTGAGTTGGATAAGATACACAATGTCTTTCATGTCTTTATGTTTCAGAGGTATAGATTAGATCCATCTCACATTCTATCAGTGGACTCTATTTAGGTAACCAAATCTGACTTACGAAGAGGCATCAATTACAATCATGGCACGGGAGGTGAAAGAATTGAGGAAAAAGAAGGTGCCATTAGTTAAAGCCTTATGGAGTAATCATTCCATTGAGGAAGCGATATGGGAAAGTGAGGAGATCATGTGGAGCCAGTATCCTCAATTTTTTCAGAGTTAACATTAGATAATTTCGAGGTTGAAATTCTTTTAGGGGGAGAGAGTTATAACGACCGCAAATTTTATTAAAATATTAAGAAATAATTAAATAAATAATTTGAAGGGTTAAACGAGATGTTGGAAGTAAGAAAATAGCTAATGTATATGTGAAAGATAAACAAAATATATATAACATATAGAATCAAATGGTAAATAGTATAAGTTAAAAGGTGAGTAGTAAAAGGTTAAAAGTTAAAAAAATTAAAATTAAAATAATTTTGAAAGGAAAATAGAAATTTTAATTTTTTAAAATAAATAAATAAATAAAATAATATATATATATGGTTAAAAGGAGAAGAGAAAAGAAAAAGCCAACATTTAAACTCTTCTTCTTCTTCCTCTCAAACCTGAATTTTCCATGGTTGTAGAGGGGGGAATTTTTTCTCTTCATCCACACCAAAAATTATTAAATTTTCAAGAAGAAAAGGTGAATTTGGAGGTTTTGTAAGAGGCAAGCAAGCTTTTGTACAAATTTAAGAAGTTTATTTGAAATTATAAATATGTGAGAAATGGGTTTTTAATGAAGTGTTTTATAATTGTTTTAATGGAGTGGATCAGTGTTAGTTTTGCTGTAGAAACAATGATTTTAGGTTAGATTGAAGAAATGATGGAGTTTAGTTGAAGTTTGGGAGAGGCAGTAGTGAATTTAGTGTTTTCATGGGAGTTTTATAAAGAATTGATTTAAATTGAATTTAATTATTTAAAATGTGTTAGAATATAGTTTTAAAGATATATTTGAACTTAAAATATGTTTTGGAAGTGGTTAGAATAGATTTTCAAAATTTAAAAAGGTTTGGGTATAAACATGAAATTTTATAGAAATGTGTTAAATTAAGTTTAAATAGTTAAAGTATGTACAAATGTGATGCTAATGAAGAATTTGAATTGTAAATGTGATTAGGTGTTGAGTTGAGTGAGTTTGTACAAACCAAGTAATAAAGGACACTTGAGAAAAGTGGAGGATAAAGGGGAATTTAGCTTGGAAGTTCTCTTGGATAAATGTTAGTGCATACTTTGATAGAAATATATTGAAATGCTTTAGAATGTCATGCTACATTGTCGATTGGTATTGATACTATGCTACTTTGATATGTGAATTCATATGAAAAGTGCATAGTTATGTGTTTAAAGGCATGAATTGCATAATGTACGAACATTAAAGTTATTTTAAGATGATAAATGGCTTTGTTGAATGTGTTTGTGAAAAGAACGTAATTATGACAATTTAGGGCATAATTCGGCCACAATGTAAAAGTGGTAAGGAATTTTATGTTTGTGATGAAAAAGTATGGAAATATAATGAAATGATAGGGAAAGTGAAAAAAAGTTGGAAAGTGGCATAATTAACAATGCATGAGAAAGTATGAAAATGTATATAATATATGTGTTGCCTTATATAATATCATGTTATAGAGTATTGTGTTTGGTGATATGGATATGACATGCCTATGATTTATCTTCGAGCTAGACGTTGGGCGTCATTATTATTTGCCTTCAAACTAGACACTTGGTGTTAAAATAGTCCAAAAAAAATATCTGTGGATCTTGAATATTATATAAAGTCATTTGGGCCCAATGCATGTGAATGTGATATGTGATAGTTTAAAGTGAAAAATGCTTGAGTTTTAAAATGTAGTTGCATGCCACATTGAGAATTTCAAAGGAAAAGCATTTTGCATAGATTTCTTTAAATTTTTTACTATTATCAAAGTATGTATCACTAGGCTTTTAGCTTAGTGCGATTGCATTTCATCACATAGGTGATAAGATAGATTTAGAGGATCCGAAGAGGTCTGCTACACTTTCCCAAGTCTTGATTTTGGATAATGTACTTGAAATTACTTTTTCCATGAGACCAAACGACTAGCATATCATGTATATATTTCTATTTTGTACTTAAAAATATGCGTATGACATAATTACTTGTATAAGAGTTATAAAGTTTAAAGTTTCTTTATGTAAATTACATATTAAGATATTTTGTATATATATATGGTAGTGTTGAAAGTTTTTTGAGCTATTGGGCATTTTTGAAGTTATGGATGAGTAAATAAATTTTTGGGAGTGTGCTTTTATGTAGGTTATAGTTGTTGATATTTTGGGAATATCCGAAATACATACAAAATTCTAGCGAATTTTTATCAGAAATTTTCTTTTAAAATTGGTATTTTTGATGATTAATTACTAAATTAACTATTAATGTACCTAATAAAATGTTTATTAAGTAGTATAATATTTTTCTTATAATTATAGAAATTTTTAAATAATAAAGACTTTAACATTCATATATTCTGTATATGTATTTTACATATATGGGGTGTATATACTATGCATATATAGAGTATAAGAGTGTTGCATAGTAAAGTTCCTAGTTACAAGGACGGATAGCGAGAGCAAAAGCATGATTGTGCCAGACTAGAGTGTGATTGTCCCCTTGAGGAGCAAAATCACTTTAAGTCATAGTAGGGCTCGTGACTAGTGGCGTAGGGCCACTTCATACAGCAAGACATAACTCACGACTATTATCCTAAGCGCACGACTGTAAGATTGTTGGCAGGGTTGGCAAACATTTTGGTAGAAAAGGTTCACAACCAAGCTTAGTAGTACCTATCGAGGTGCGACAACCAGTCCATCATCGTGATTTCGACTTGGCACGACTGCAAGATTTGTATCAGCTAAAATATCGGTGGGACTTAGATCATCCAATCATAGAAAGCCACATGGAGAGAAACTTTCTAAAGATTTATGATCCTTGAAGCCTCGCGACCACGATGAAGAAAGACACAACTACAACATTCACAAAGGTGGCATAAAATGAGGACCACCAACTTGTCAAGTGACATTGTACTAGCCGTTGGACTTGATGATAGACACAAATTAAATCTTGTGACCACGCCTCAACCAATTTCACTACAAAACAAGTCTCGCAACCATGACTGTAACTTCCGTGGTCTTAGATAAATTAAATAAGTATGTAGAAGATAATTAAAGTGTTGAGAGAGATATATGAGTAGTATATACCTATTGTATACATAATATATACCTAGTATATATATAATAAATACCTCACATATACTTATTAAATATGTTGAATTCATAATATATACATGATATACACCTAAAATATACTTAATATATACATGATATATATCTTTTTCAAAAAAGACAAAAGTCAAATAGTAAAAGTCAAATGGTGAATAGTAAACATTTAAAAAATAATAAAATAATAAATAATAAAATAAATCAAAATTAAAAATATTTTTGGATAGTTGAAGATGATGGAATTTGGATATTTATTAATTATTAATTAATTAAATAATTAAATAATTATAATATATATATATGTTTGTGGTTGAGAATGAAAGAAAGAAAATTAAAAACTCAATTTTGGTCATCTTCTTCCTCTACTTCTTTTGTTTGCCAATTTTTCTATAGTAGTTTAAGGAAAAAATTTCTTTTTCTAATACATAAGATTTTGCAAGGAATTCAAAGGAAATAAGGAGAATTTGAAGAAAACTCAAGCAATAGGTAAGAATTCTATCTTTAAAATTTAGTTTCTTTGAATATTAAGATTATTTATGATATGGTTAGTGAGAGAAAGTTGTTGTAAATGTTTAAAATAGATGGTAATGAAATTAAAATGATGATTATATGGTAATTTATTGATTAATTAGTTAAATTGGATGTAATTGATGGTAGTATGGTTTGGTAATGAATATGTATAATTAGGGTTTCTAAAATGGATTATTATAATTATGATAATGGATTAATTTAGTGTTCTTTTAATATGTATATGATGATTTTATAGTTAAAAATTTAATATGGGTAAGCTTGGATGAAATTGGAGTTATGGCCATATTATGTGTAATTAGGGTTTTTGAAACAGGGTTTAATAATTGTGGAAAAGAATTATTTTAATGTTGTTTTGATATAAATATAATGAATTTATGATTGAATAATGGAAATGGATAGGTTGAGTAGTGGTTTGAATAAGGTAGTAATGGTGAAAATAAGGTTTTGGTGGAATTTTGTGTAGAAATGATGTAAATGGTGTTTGAATGATTGAAGTATGTTAAAAAGAGTTGATAATGCTATATTTAAATTTAAAACATGATTTAGGAATGGACGGAGTAGATTTTCAAAATTGCGGAATTGAAGGGCAATTTGAGAAATGAAGGTTGAAGATTGAGATTGATTTTAAATTGGCCAAATTTGAGGTTAGCACACACCTTTAAAATATTAAATTTAATTCTTTATGTATGGCATTATACATGTGGGCATTCTTTAAAGAGACTTTATGTATAATTGAGTATGTGGTTGAAATGTGATGTTGATAATGAGGTATGTCCATTGTATGTTGTTCTTTGTTATGTGGTTACACACATAATTTATGCAATGTTGTATAATTAGGTGATGTATAATACATTGGATGTGGTATGTCGGAAATATGTGATATGAAGTATTGCATGTGTGTGTATGTGAAATATGGATAAATGTGGAAATAAATCACATTGTGGTTATGACTAATGGTGATTCCTAAAGAGAATGAGAAATGTGGTAGTTGACCAACTTTGCAATATAGATGTTAATAATGTTGAATATGTGTGGAAATCAGAAAATTAACATGAGATGTGGAAAAACATGAAAAAAATGGAAAAAAATAGAATATGAGAATGTGAATTGCATGTTTACCTTAAATAGAATCTAGTTTTAGAAAATTGTTGTTAGTTGTTATTACACCTTCGGGTGAGATACGCCGGTGTCACAAATGTTATTACGCCTTCGAGTAAGACACGCTAGTGTCACATATATTATTACTCATTCGGGTGAGACATGCTAGTGTCACAGACAATTGACTTGGACCAAAATAATATTTTCAGAACTAGACCAAAATATAAGGATTTTAGGCCCAATGTGTGTATTTTATGTATGATATGTGTATAAAATATGGGTGTTATATGAAAGAATAGTGAGTATTAATGATGATGTGGAATTTAATAATTATGATTATTTGAGTTCTGTTGATAGTTTATACATTTGTGAAATGTAAAAAGTATGTGAATGATTGGGTACATATGCATAGTATGCTAAAATTGTTATGTATACAAGTATATAATACTAAGGTGTATAGCTTAGCGTGGTAATATGTATCGCGCATGTAAGAGAATTTCATATCAGAGGGGCTAGAATTGTGGCTGAGATTTGAAGGTAGAGTGTTCCATGAGACCAACACAAAGGATTTTTCATTCATGTATAATACATTCTGGATAGTACTTTAGATTTGTATAATGTGAAAATATCATGTGTATATTAGATAAGTTTTGAAATATTATGTATATGTAAACATATTTGTTATATTGACGTTATTAATTTGGATGTCTTTGGCTTGTAAATTATTGAAGTGAAGAATTTTGAATGAAATGAGTTTTGGGAGTGTACTTTCATGTGCAGGTTGTGTTTTTGAGTTAATATTTGGGAAACGTTAAAATTACAGACAAAACTCTAGCAAATTTTTCTCAGAGATTTTCTCTTTTAAATTTGTATTTCGTCTTTAATTGTTTATGTATTTATTTATTTACTTATTAAATTTAACTTTTAAAGGATTATTTATTTTATTAAGAATTGCAGAGGATTTTCTACCGTTAATTATAGTGACATTCTTGTGCTATATATATATTTTACATATATGGGATATATATATTTTATGTATATAGGGTATAAGGGTGTTACAATGATACATGGCAAGTGACTGCGAGATGCCTTTGATAGCATTTAATGCAAGAGATTTTGGTTGGTGAGAGCTTAATCATTTCAATGACTCCATGAAGTTATGAAGGCTATAAATACCTCACTAAACATCATCTAGTATATCTTTTTGAGCATTTAATATCCAAAACTCTTGCAATTTGATTTCTCAATTGCCTTTTGAGATTTCAATTGTAATTTCTTGAGTGTTTAGGTGTGAGTACTAGAAAACACCTTTGTGCAAGTTTAGTGTGGGCTTAGAAATACTATGTCAGAGAGTAAACCTGGAAAAACTTTTATAAGAATTGTGAAGAAAACACAAATCCTTGTAAACGTTGGTGTGAGCTTCTAAAACACCAAGTTAGTGTTGAAATTGTGAAACCCAAGTTGATAATGGAATACTCAACTTGTGAAGTTAAGGAGTGGATATAGAATATACTTATCTTAACCATTATAAATTTCATTTCCATTTGCTTCTTTGCTAATGTCTTTTTATTTTCCTGAGTAATTTCAAGTTACCCTTTAATCATCAAAAGAAACCAATTAACCCCCCCCCCCCCCCCCCCCTCTTAGTAGTCTAAAGGGACAACACGACCATATCACAAAAAAGACACTATCATGCTTGATTTATATTTGTATTACACGATACACATATATATTAAACAAAGTTGTTTGATTGTTGTTCTTAGGTTTCCATATGCAGTGGAATAAAACATATATATGAACTAAGAAAACCAAAAAGGATCCATGTTTTTCAATTAAATTATCTTACCTCTTCCAACAAAATTTGACCTCTCTTTTTTTGTGCAAATGAATAAATCACCAAGTGTTGCATAATATGAACACCCTCTACGGTATCCATACTAACGAATGATACTCTAAAATTGGTGGTTATGTGTGTTAGCACTCTTTTCCCAAGACTCTCCTCAGAAAATTCCCAAGTCTTTTGTTGTCCCTTGATAGCAACTAAAAAGGGAGGTGAACTAGATGTCTAGTGCAAATGAGGACAACTAAAAAAATTTTGAGCAAGCAAGGAAGGATGAGTAGAGAAAAGGAGATTGAGCACAAACGATTTATAGTGGTACAAATTCCTCAATCTTATGTTCACTTTCTCAATAATTTATTGAGGGCCCATTAGAGTTTTTACAAGCTCAACTCTAATTTGGTGTTTTTCATAAAATCACATTAAACTTTTACAATGGTTTAAGTATTCCTCATAAGCCAATAAGAGTTTTTCCCAGACTCACTCTAAATTGTAGTTTTTTAAAGCTCAAACCAAACTTCTACAATGGTGTTTAATGCTCACACTCAGTATTTAAATATAATAAATATAAATTTTAATACAAAGAAATTGAAAGTTTTTTTCATGGCTATTTGATACTCAATTTGTAATATCCTCATTTATGCCCTAGAAGTTTTGAGTATGTTGTTGTTATTGTGGTTGTTGATATATATATTGGGAAGTGAATGTTTGTGCATATATGTGTTAAATTGTAAGAGAAAAGAAATGGGAAGAGAATGTATATGTATATGTGTTTTGGAGAAGAAATTTAGGGTTTAGAGACAAATGTATATGTTGTTTATATGATGATATAATTAACATATACATTGGTCAAATGAAGAGTCAAGGTGATGGTTAAGTGGAAGAAGATATTTTTGGTTGTTAATGAAATTACTATAAAGGGCTTATATGAGACAAAGAGTTAGTTATATGGTTAAGGGTGTTTTGGTAATTTTCCTTGTAAGATGCATGGTGGAGATTAAAAGAAGAAAAGGTGTTTGACTTGTGCATTTTCTTCTTTCTTTCTTGAAGTGGCCGGATTCTCCATAGACAAAGAGAGAAAGAGAGGTGATCTTGAGGTTTGAAGCATTTTGAAGAAAGAAACAAGGGTTTTGGTTAAAGATTTGTAGATTTCTTCATTTGAGGTAAGATCTTTTCTTTAATTTCTTCAATTCTTTTGAAGTGGTGTGAGAAAGGAATTAGGGTTTGTTGGTTTGATGATGAGAAGTTGAGTTGGTGAAGGTGTTGGAAGTGATTGTGTTGAGTAAGAGTTGTGTTTAGTGAAATTGTTTCTGTTTTACAATTAGTAAAGGCTGTGATTTGTATGATTTTTAATTAATTATAGAAAAATGTTCTTGAAGTGAATTTTTGATATGTTGTGCCTCTATGAGTGTAGAATGACTGAAAAATATGTTGATTCGATTTTGGAATGGTTATGAGTTTAGAAAGATTATTATAATTAGACCTGTTCCAGCAGGTACCTTAACTGGGACAGCTATATTTCGTGATTTTTAATAAAATGTAGAAAAATCATATCCAATCGAATTTTGGATATGTTGTTGCTTAGTGAGTCTAGTATTTGAGAAAAATAATTTGGAACCACGTTGATTGAATTTGATTTATGGAATTCACAAAGTTCAGAACTGCTGCCAGGATGCAGGGCAATTGGGGCAGTCTGGTTAGGTGAACTATTTGACCAAGATTTTGTGTTCAGTTTGATCTGAAATTTTAAAGGGATGATTTTAAGATACAAAACTAAATTCGGTAAAAATTTTAGAATTTTTAGTCAAGTAGATTATTTTATACAATTTTTCAAAATAAGGATAAAATGGAGTTTAAAACCAGAATGTACTATTTATGGTTAGGGTTTTAATTCTTTGTTCTTTTTGCATTGCTTTGGTTTTCCAAAGGTAGGTTGGTCCTTAAACCTAACCCTAAACACTTTAAACACACTTGAATCAATGAATGTTATAATCAATTGTTCTTTGCCCTAATTGCATTGTTGAGATTGAACAATGTTATGTTGTGCATTGTGAATGGTAATGTGTTTCATGAGTAATGTGGTATGAAATGTTGATATTTATGAATGATGCTATGTGAGATATAATGTGATCATGGATGAGATATATATATATATATACTTGAATAATGAGATGTTATATTATGAAATGAAATGTGAAGCCATTGTTATTGGCTAAGATGATGTAATTGAAAGAAAGAAGGCATGTTTGCCTAAATGTGATGAGAATTGAGAATGGAAATGAATTGTTTGTTTAATATGTTATTCAGTTTCAGAGTTCTGGATTTGGGTGGCATGCCTAAGAAATGATGACAGGTAATAGTCTTGCCGGGTTGAGGACCTCCTCATAGGTGTTGAGTTGATGGTCCAAGAGACTGGGTCTGTTACACTATGAGATATATGATTTGTAACAGTCTTGCCGGGTTGAGGATCTCCTCATATGTGTTGAGTTGATGATCCAAGAGACTGGGTCTGTTACACTTGCCTACGGGCGTGATTATTGTGACTATGAACCAAAGCAGTAACTCTGAACTCTGAATATCGTATTAAATACTTGTTGGGCCCATAGGTGTCAGGGTTATATGAATGTCCTAAATAATGTTATGAGTTAATGAAATGAGATGTTGGTTATTGAGTATGATTGATTAATGTTGAATGTGGAAAGATGTTGAAATGTGGTATGCTCATATGACTATGATTTGTGAAATGCATAATTATGTGGTTAACTTTATATTTATGATATTGATCTTATCAATAACATATGTGGCATTGCATTACATTAAAGCATACCATTAGCATGTTTTATCTTACTAAGCCGTTGGCTTAGCGCGAATGTGATTCTTCGCGCAGGTGACAAGGAAGAACCAGAGAGTTCCTCTAGGCCGAGTCGAGCCTAGATTTTGAAGATTGAATAGTGGGCTTTAAGATCGAAGACTGACTGCCAAACATGTATAAATTTTATGTGTTGTAAAACTTGAGTTTTGATGTATATGAATTTGTAAATATTGTTACTTTCCGTTGCATAGTGAACAAAGATTTTATCTGCTGTATTTCATAATAAACCTTTACTTTATTTTGTACTAGAAGTGTAAATCCTTTTTGCAGGTTGTAGTTGAGGTTATAAGGGGGATTTATTGGAAGTGTACTGAGAATGATTTTGTTTGCATTGGTTTGTGTAAAAATGTTTTCAAAAATTAGAAAAAAAAAAACCAGTTTTGTCGACACTTGGGATTGAATTTTTAGGCAAAACTATGGCAAAATTTCTATAAAAATCGGAACAAAAATTTGACTAAGTAAAAGTGGTAGCAACATTAGGATAGGGTGGCGCCTCTACTCAGCTTACACACGTAGGTCGGGAAGGGGTGTTACAATTTTTGGTATCAGAGCCTAGGTTTGAGATTCTCAACCTAGATCAATTGTAAGAAAAAGAATATTTTGATTTTTAAAGTGGGTTTTTGAGTAAAATACATGTTTTGGTATGGCAGTCTTTGATCTTTAATGAGGAATATTCTGCTGTGTTTGCAGATATAGGTAGAGATGGCATCTCATTCACGACAATTTGTTGAGGGTAGTGCCGAGAGTATTGCTCCTGCTGAGGGAGCTAGGGTTGATAGTGTTGAGGAGGCACCTGCTTCGGTGTCGGGTAGACCAGCTGGGGAGGAGGTTCCGCCAGCCTGGTTTAGGCCTATGTTGGAAGCTATGAGACAAGCACCTGTGCAACCACAGCCACCGCCACCACCCCCTCAGCCTTCAGTACCAGTAAGGCACTATGATAAGCTAAGGAAATATGGAGCAGAGGATTTCTTTGGTACAGTTGATCCGGCTGTAGCAGAACAGTGGCTTGATAGAGTTCAGAGGGTATTTGTGCAGTTGCAAGCCACTTCAGAGGAGAAGTTTGACTATGCAAGATCTTTGCTACAGAAGGATGCCTACGACTGGTGGAAGACAGTGCCCCATTCTATGGATGATCCACCAACCTTGTCTTATGCGGATTTTCTGAGAGAATTTGAGTTGAAGTATACTCCTAGGGAGTATAAAGATGGGAAGAAAAGAGAGTTTCTAGATTTGAAGCAAGATCATCGGACCGTAACTGAGTATGAAGTTGAGTTTATTCGACTGAGTCAGTATGCTGGGGGTATCATTACTGATGAGATTGATAGATGTCGGCGATTTGAGGAGGGATTGAGGCCCTCGATCATGTGCTTAGTGGCTGGATCCAGATATCAGGATTTCTCACAGCTTGTGGCAGCAGCTCGAAGTGTAGAGCGAGCTCAAGTTATTGCAGCTGCTTCAGAGGAAGAGGTTAGGGTTAGAAGGCCCCAGTTCGAGACAGGGTCTTCTTCTGCGAAGAGGGGTAGAGGAAGTTTTGTTCCTCGGAGTAGTAGGAGCCAGAGACCAGTGGGTAGGTCAGTGCAGTTCCAGAGGCAGAGATTTAGACCTGCAGCTTCAGTAGCGAGTGCTCCTACTCCTGGAGTTCATAGATCCACCTTACCTGTGTGTAACCAGTGTGGTGGAAGACATGGGGGCGTTTGTTGGAGGCATAGTAGATCAGGGGTATGCTTCAGGTGTGGATCACCTGACCACTTTGTGAGAGACTGTCCTGAGAGGCAGGATCAGATGCCAGTTGATTCTGCTGCTTCTCGAGCTAGTGTGAGGGGAGGCAGAGGAGGCAGAGGTGCCAGCCGGGGAGGTAGACCAGGATTCAGTTCTAGAAGAGGTACTACATCCAGGGAGGGTAGACCAGAGGAGGTTGGATCTTCCCAGAGGATGTATGTTATGCAGAGACAGCCAGATACATCGGCAGTCATAGCTGGTACTTTTTCTTTATTTAATACTCCAGTACTTGCTTTGATTGATCCGGGTTCCACACATTCATATATTAGTGCATCTGTTTTGCCTGTATCTGATTTGCATGCTGAGTCCCTAGGATTTGATGTGTTGGTAACAAATCCGTTAGGGCATAGTGTGGTTGTGAGTAAGGTGCATAGAGATAGTGCAGTAGTGGTGCAGGGTGAGGAGTTCCTTGGGGATTTGATTGAGATGCCATTTAAGGAATATGACGTGATCTTAGGTATGGATTGGCTATCTCGACATGAAGCTGTGGTGGATTGTAAAAAGAAAATTGTTTCTTTGAGAACGGGTGATGGTAGAGAGGTGATAGTATCTAATGAGCAGGAACAGCTAGCCTCCTTATTTGTTTCAGCTGTTGCAGCCAGGAGGTTGATTAGAAAGGGGTGTGAAGCCTATCTTGCTCATGTGGTGGATACTAGAGTGAAGGGTTCCCCTATTGATAGCATTGCCACAGTTGCTGAGTTCCCGGATGTGTTTCCAGAGGAGTTGCCAGGGTTGCCTCCTGAGAGAGAGGTGGAGTTCGGTATTGAATTGTTGCCTGGTACCACTCCTATCTCTATTACTCCTTATAGAATGGCACCAGCAGAATTGAGGGAGTTGAAAGTGCAATTACAGGAGTTGTTGGACAAAGGATTCATTCGCCCCAGTGTTTCTCCTTGGGGAGCTCCTGTGCTATTTGTGAAGAAGAAAGATGGTACTATGAGGTTGTGTATCGATTATAGGCAATTGAACAAGGTGACTATTAAAAATAAATATCCTTTGCCTAGAATCGATGATCTCTTTGATCAGTTGAAGGGAGCGTCAGTGTTCTCCAAAATTGATTTGAGATCTGGGTACCATCAGCTGAGGGTAAGAAGTGAAGATGTTCCTAAGACTGCTTTTCGGACCAGGTATGGGCATTATGAGTTTTTAGTTATGCCTTTTGGTCTAACGAATGCACCTGCAGCTTTTATGGATTTGATGAATAGGGTGTTTAGGCCCTATTTGGATCAGTTTGTAGTGGTCTTCATTGATGATATACTGGTGTATTCGCGGAATGAAGAGGAGCATGATATGCATCTGCGGATTGTGTTGCAGATTTTGAGAGAGAATCAGTTATTTGCCAAATTGTCGAAGTGTGAGTTCTGGTTGGATCAAGTTGCTTTTCTCGGACATATTGTTTCTGCAGAAGGCATCAGAGTTGATCCGAGCAAAGTTGAAGCCATTTTAAATTGGAGTCCACCCAAGTCTGTGACAGAGATTAGAAGTTTTCTGGGTTTGGCAGGCTATTACCGACGGTTTGTGAAAGGGTTTTCTTTGATAGCTACTCCACTCACCAGATTACTTCGAAAGGGAGTGAGATTTGTGTGGACAGATCAGTGTCAGGCTAGTTTTGAGCAGTTGAGAGAGTTGTTGACTCAAGCGCCTGTTCTTACTTTACCTGTTGAAGGCAAACCATATGTGATCTACAGTGATGCTTCACATAGAGGTTTGGGGTGTGTATTGATGCAGGAAGGGAAAGTTATAGCTTATGCATCTCGACAGTTGAAACCGCATGAGCTTAACTATCCGACCCATGATTTAGAATTGGCTGCCATTGTGTTTGCATTAAAGATTTGGCGCCACTATCTGTTTGGGGAGAAATGTTTCATCTACACTGATCACAAGAGTTTGAAGTATTTGGGTGTCCAGAAAGAACTCAATCTTCGTCAGAGGAGATGGTTAGAATTGATTAAAGACTACGACTGCTTGATTGACTATCATCCAGGTAAAGCAAATGTTGTTGCTGATGCCTTGAGTCGGAAGTCTTTAGCTGGTTTAACTGTTTACTCGCTCTCGTTGCTTGTTGAGTTGAGAGCATTGCATGCCAGTTTTGTACCTTGTGTTGATGGTGCATTATTGGCACAGTTGCAATTAAAGCCGATTTTGTTAGATCAGATCAAAGAAGCTCAGTTGGCCGATAAGAAGATTCAGAAGATTTTTTCAGATTGCAAGAATGGGAAGACTAGAGATTTTGTTGTGAAAGATGATGGGAGTCTCTGGTTTAAGAACCGATTGTGTGTACCCGATGATGCTGATTTGAAAAGAGTCATTTTAGAAGAAGCTCATCAGTCAATGTTTGCTATGCATCCGGGTAATACGAAGATGTATCATGATTTGAGACAGCATTATTGGTGGATTGGTTTGAAGAGAGACATTGCTGAGTTTGTATCGAAATGTCTCACTTGTCAGAAGGTTAAAGCAGAGCATCAAGTTCCAACCGGGTTGCTTCAACCATTGTCAGTGCCAGAATGGAAGTGGGAAAGAGTGACAATGGATTTTGTGTCTGGTTTGCCATTGACACAAAAGAAGCATGATGCTATATGGGTGATTGTGGATAGATTGACTAAGACAGCTCATTTCCTTCCGGTTCGAATGGATTACTCTTTGGAGAGATTGGCTGAGCTGTATATCCATGAGATTGTGAAACTGCATGGTGTTCCAACTTCTTTAGTGTCTGATCGAGATCCCAGGTTTACTTCCAGATTTTGGAAGAGTTTGCATAGTGCTTTAGGTTCTCGACTGCACTTCAGCACTGCTTTTCATCCACAGACGGATGGACAGTCAGAGAGGGTGATACAGATTATTGAGGACATGTTGAGAAGCTGTGTCATCGATTTCTCTGGAAGTTGGGATAGGTTTTTACCTCTTGTGGAGTTTGCTTACAACAACAGTCACCAATCCAGCATTGGTATGGCACCGTTTGAAGCATTGTATGGCAGACGGTGTAGGACACCTCTTTGTTGGAATGAGCTTGGAGATAATAAGTTGGTTGGTCCTGATTTGATTCAAGAAACTGAAGATAAAGTAAAGTTGATTCGAGGCAGGTTAAAAGCAGCTTCAGACCGACAGAAGTCTTATGCAGATCTAAAAAGGAGAGATATAGAGTTTGATGTTGGAGATAAGGTATTTCTGAAAGTGTCTCCTTGGAAGAAAATTTTGAGGTTCGGTCGGAAAGGAAAATTGAGTCCTCGTTTCATTGGGCCGTATGAAGTGTTAGAAAGAGTTGGGCCAGTGGCGTATCGACTTGCTTTGCCACCTGAGTTGGATCGTATTCATAATGTATTCCATGTTTCTATGTTGAGGAGATATAGGTCGGATCCATCTCATGTGTTGCCATTTGAGTCTATTGAAGTGAGCCCAGATTTGACATTTGAAGAGGAACCAGTTGCTATCTTGGCACGAGAAGTGAAAGAGTTAAGGAACAAGAGAGTGCCATTGGTGAAGATTCTTTGGAAGAATCATGCAAAAGAAGAAGCGACTTGGGAAAGTGAGCATACCATGCGAGAGCAGTATCCGCAATTGTTTCAGCTTTGATATCAGGTAATTTCGAGGACGAAATTTTCTTTTTAGAGGGGGAGAATTGTAATATCCTCATTTATGCCCTAGAAGTTTTGAGTATGTTGTTGTTATTGTGGTTGTTGATATATATATTGGGAAGTGAATGTTTGTGCATATATGTGTTAAATTGTAAGAGAAAAGAAATGGGAAGAGAATGTATATGTATATGTGTTTTGGAGAAGAAATTTAGGGTTTAGAGACAAATGTATATGTTGTTTATATGATGATATAATTAACATATACATTGGTCAAATGAAGAGTCAAGGTGATGGTTAAGTGGAAGAAGATATTTTTGGTTGTTAATGAAATTACTATAAAGGGCTTATATGAGACAAAGAGTTAGTTATATGGTTAAGGGTGTTTTGGTAATTTTCCTTGTAAGATGCATGGTGGAGATTAAAAGAAGAAAAGGTGTTTGACTTGTGCATTTTCTTCTTTCTTTCTTGAAGTGGCCGGATTCTCCATAGACAAAGAGAGAAAGAGAGGTGATCTTGAGGTTTGAAGCATTTTGAAGAAAGAAACAAGGGTTTTGGTTAAAGATTTGTAGATTTCTTCATTTGAGGTAAGATCTTTTCTTTAATTTCTTCAATTCTTTTGAAGTGGTGTGAGAAAGGAATTAGGGTTTGTTGGTTTGATGATGAGAAGTTGAGTTGGTGAAGGTGTTGGAAGTGATTGTGTTGAGTAAGAGTTGTGTTTAGTGAAATTGTTTCTGTTTTACAATTAGTAAAGGCTGTGATTTGTATGATTTTTAATTAATTATAGAAAAATGTTCTTGAAGTGAATTTTTGATATGTTGTGCCTCTATGAGTGTAGAATGACTGAAAAATATGTTGATTCGATTTTGGAATGGTTATGAGTTTAGAAAGATTATTTTCATTAGACCTGTTCCAGCAGGTACCTTAACTGGGACAGCTATATTTCGTGATTTTTAATAAAATGTAGAAAAATCATATCCAATCGAATTTTGGATATGTTGTTGCTTAGTGAGTCTAGTATTTGAGAAAAATAATTTGGAACCACGTTGATTGAATTTGATTTATGGAATTCACAAAGTTCAGAACTGCTGCCAGGATGCAGGGCAATTGGGGCAGTCTGGTTAGGTGAACTATTTGACCAAGATTTTGTGTTCAGTTTGATCTGAAATTTTAAAGGGATGATTTTAAGATACAAAACTAAATTCGGTAAAAATTTTAGAATTTTTAGTCAAGTAGATTATTTTATACAATTTTTCAAAATAAGGATAAAATGGAGTTTAAAACCAGAATGTACTATTTATGGTTAGGGTTTTAATTCTTTGTTCTTTTTGCATTGCTTTGGTTTTCCAAAGGTAGGTTGGTCCTTAAACCTAACCCTAAACACTTTAAACACACTTGAATCAATGAATGTTATAATCAATTGTTCTTTGCCCTAATTGCATTGTTGAGATTGAACAATGTTATGTTGTGCATTGTGAATGGTAATGTGTTTCATGAGTAATGTGGTATGAAATGTTGATATTTATGAATGATGCTATGTGAGATATAATGTGATCATGGATGAGATATATATATATATATACTTGAATAATGAGATGTTATATTGTGAAATGAAATGTGAAGCCATTGTTATTGGCTAAGATGATGTAATTGAAAGAAAGAAGGCATGTTTGCCTAAATGTGATGAGAATTGAGAATGGAAATGAATTGTTTGTTTAATATGTTATTCAGTTTCAGAGTTCTGGATTTGGGTGGCATGCCTAAGAAATGATGACAGGTAATAGTCTTGCCGGGTTGAGGACCTCCTCATAGGTGTTGAGTTGATGGTCCAAGAGACTGGGTCTGTTACACTATGAGATATATGATTTGTAACAGTCTTGCCGGGTTGAGGATCTCCTCATATGTGTTGAGTTGATGATCCAAGAGACTGGGTCTGTTACACTTGCCTACGGGCGTGATTATTGTGACTATGAACCAAAGCAGTAACTCTGAACTCTGAATATCGTATTAAATACTTGTTGGGCCCATAGGTGTCAGGGTTATATGAATGTCCTAAATAATGTTATGAGTTAATGAAATGAGATGTTGGTTATTGAGTATGATTGATTAATGTTGAATGTGGAAAGATGTTGAAATGTGGTATGCTCATATGACTATGATTTGTGAAATGCATAATTATGTGGTTAACTTTATATTTATGATATTGATCTTATCAATAACATATGTGGCATTGCATTACATTAAAGCATACCATTAGCATGTTTTATCTTACTAAGCCGTTGGCTTAGCGCGAATGTGATTCTTCGCGCAGGTGACAAGGAAGAACCAGAGAGTTCCTCTAGGCCGAGTCGAGCCTAGATTTTGAAGATTGAATAGTGGGCTTTAAGATCGAAGACTGACTGCCAAACATGTATAAATTTTATGTGTTGTAAAACTTGAGTTTTGATGTATATGAATTTGTAAATATTGTTACTTTCCGTTGCATAGTGAACAAAGATTTTATCTGCTGTATTTCATAATAAACCTTTACTTTATTTTGTACTAGAAGTGTAAATCCTTTTTGCAGGTTGTAGTTGAGGTTATAAGGGGGATTTATTGGAAGTGTACTGAGAATGATTTTGTTTGCATTGGTTTGTGTAAAAATGTTTTCAAAAATTAGAAAAAAAAAAAACCAGTTTTGTCGACACTTGGGATTGAATTTTTAGGCAAAACTATGGCAAAATTTCTATAAAAATCGGAACAAAAATTTGACTAAGTAAAAGTGGTAGCAACATTAGGATAGGGTGGCGCCTCTACTCAGCTTACACACGTAGGTCGGGAAGGGGTGTTACACAATTGTTGTGAGAAATAAAGCTCCTTGATCTATTTATAGCCTTCAAGTAACCATTTAAAAAGTAAATTGGTGGGTGCCAACTTGATTGCACATTGTCTTCCGCTTCAATTATTGTCCAGAGCAGTTTCATGGTTAGACTACTTTTAGTTCGATAGGACTAGAGCTTGGTATGGTCGAACTTGTCTTGGTCTGGTCGAAAACTCTAATTTTTTGGGACGCTCCTCCAATGGCTAGTATACATGGCAACCAATGATTGATCTAACATATAAAAGCTACAATTTTTAAATTTCGCTCACTAGTCCAGTTGGTATATCCTTGGTTCGATCAGACCATGAATGGTATACTGAGGAATTTAGGAGTATCATAGGGCGTGAACCTCACTGAAACTTCTTGGAATTTTTCATCTCTAGCTTGATTCGATTGGACTAAAGCCAGGTCCAGTCAAAATATCTTGTTACTCTAAGAAATTAGGAGTACCATCTGGCCGTGACCTCTACTAGAAGATTTGGAGTGAATTTCCATCCTCAGTCCGGTTGAACTTTCTTAGTCCATTTAGACCAGCCACGGAGTGACATTTTGGGAGTACTTGTAATTATGAGCTTCACTAAATAAATTGCTTTGAAAGTTCAAGCTTGGGTCCGGTAGAACTGCTCACTGGTCCGATCGGGACTAATGTGAATTCTTCAAAATCTTAAGTTCTTGCAAGATTTAACTTGATGCAAACATTTGTACTATTTCATTTGATTGTGTAATATCCCCATTTTTAATGTAGAATGGAACAATTGATATGGATAATTAAGCAGGTAGGATGAGAAGAGAGAAATACAAGATGAGTATATTATAGATATGAGATATATATATATATAATTGAGATATACATGGGATATATAAGACATATACATATACATGAAATATACACATATATGTGAGGTATGAATTGGTGTTGAAAAAGTTGATAATAATAATAATAATAATAATAATAATAATAATAATAATAATAATAATAATAATAATAAAAGAAGAAAAGAAAAGTCAAAGGAAGAAAGGAATTTATGGTGGGGAATAAAAGTAAATTAATTAATTAATTAAATGAATAAATAATATAATCATATTTATGGATGTGAAATAAGCAAGAATGAAAAATAAAAGTCTTCTTCTTCCTTCTTTTTAGCCATGGCTAAATAGGGAGAGAGAGAGAGAGAGATTTTCCATTGGAACCATCCAATTTTACAAGGAATTTAAGAGAATTAAGAGAATTTTGAAGGGAAATCAAGATTCAAGTAAGTACCTCTTCTCTAAAGCTTTGTTTTCTTTTATTTAATGATTATGTATCAATTGCTAGAGAGAGAAAGTGATGTTTAATTGTTAAAATAAGTAGAATTGAGGTTAAAGTGAGGAGAATATGGTGAAAAGTTGGTTGGTTGGTTGATATGGATAAGCTGTAAAATTTAGGATTATGGCAAGGTGATGCTTGATTTAGGGTTTTGTTATGGAGGGTTAAAATTGTTGGAATGCATCAAATTAGTGTTATTTTAAAATGTATGTATTGATCATATAGTTAGAAATTAAATATGAGCAAGTTTGAATAAAATTTGGATTTAGGGTTTGGTTATGTAAATTTAAATGATGTTTATTATTGTAATGAGATGAATTAGTGTTGTTTTAATGTAAATATTGTGATTTTAATGTTGGAAATGTGATATGGATAAGTTTTAGTAAAGTTCATGTTGATGGGTGCATTATGTGTAGTATGGATTTTTGAAGAAGGCTTCCATAATTGTGAAAGTGAATTATTTTGATATTATATTAATGTATAAATAATATTTTTAAAGTTAAATGTTAAAAATGAGATTATTAGAATGAAGTTTAAGCAAAGTAGTAAGTTGAAGAATTTAGGGTTTTAGTGAAATTTTAATGAGAATTGTTGGTTATTGATAGTTTAATGTATATTAAGCATGTGAGTAATTGTAATGGATAATGTTGCTTATTAATACACCATGTATGTGTAGTAAATGTGAGTGGAAAGAGAAAGGAAGTTACTACAAGTTAATACATATCTTTAAAACTTTTATGTGCATTAAATGTGAGTGGCCAATATGTATATATAATGATATTTCAAAATGCGGGTGTGCACATAACTTATGCATTGTGGCATAGTTATATGATGGATGTCTCTTTAGTAAAGATAAGTGTAGATTGATATATATATATATATATGATGAGTAGTGAATTATCCAATATGGACATAATTGTGATTTGTGAGAAAAATGTGGCAAGTAAGTCACATTGTGAATGTGACTTACGGATGTATATGTGGATGATTTAAAAGTATGGAAAAAGATTAAATGTGAAATAATATGAAAATGTGAGGTGGTGGTAATCATGATATGATTGATCACTTGGAAATTGTGACAATGTGATATAATATGAAAGTGATTTAGAATTGATCTTATGTGTTGTTGTGAAAACGTGTTATTGTGTGTTGTTACCTTATATAATTAGTTGTCCAGTGATATTGAGAATGGTATTGCATGCATTGATAGACCAAATCAAGACTAGGTCTTAACTTAAGCAGAGGTAGGTCATGTGATGAGATTGTGATTGAGAATGGACCCGAGCAGAGCTGTGCCATGATATTGATATTGTGATAACTGGACTTGCTAATTGTATATGTGTGTTTGGGCCCAATATGTATGTGTGTAATATCCCGGAATATACCCTAAGAGTTTTGGAGTTATTGTTGTTGTATTTGGATTTGATGTATATGTATATATGGGAAATATAAAGATAATATATAAGACATATACATATACATTACATATACATGGGATATAATATGGTGTAGGAAAAGTGAATTGTATATATATATTTGTATAGTTAATTAATAATAATGATAGTAATAAGGACAAAAAGAGAAGAGAAGAAGAAAGTCAAAGAAAGATTATGTGGTGGAGATTTAAAGTATTGTTATTGTTATTATTATTATTATTATTATTATTATTATTATTATTATTATTATTATATATAGATGATAAGAACGAAAGAAAGAACGAGAACTTTCTTTCTTCTTCTTCTGCTCCTTCTTCTTCGTGTGTTGAGAGAGAGAGAGAGAGAGAGAGAGAGAGAGAATTGAAGATTTTTATTCAAGATTTGGTAAATAATCAAGTAAGTATTCATTCCTTTGCATTGATTTCTATGGTTTGAGTTTGGATTTGATGTGGTTATTGGTGAGGATGATGATGAATTGTTGGGATTATTGAGTAAGGGTTTAGTGTTAATGAATTGGGGATTTGAGTAATTGATATATGAGTGATGTATGTTGTGTTTAAGGAAGTTAAGAATATAAAATATATGAGTTTGATAATTGAATATGTGCATTGGAATTTAAGTATCTTATTATTTGATTTGATTTAGGTTGTGAAGGAAATGGATTGCTCTAGTTAAAGTGGTGAAGAGCTCTTGGAAGGTAAATTGAATAGATTTGAGAATGATTTTTAAGGTAAGTAAACTATCTAAATTCATATATTAATATGATGTTGAAACTTAACACATATTCATTTGTAAATGTGTTAAGGAATCAAATGTGTTGTTGATGTGTTTTGGTAATGTAAATATGGATGTGCATGTGAAATAAGTGTTAGAGATGTTGATTAAATTCATTGGAAGGATAGTATGATGTGTAGGAAGTGTTTAGGTGCAATCAAAGGAGACTTATAAAGGTTTGGGGTTTAAATATAGGAGTGACACGGCCAAAAATAAGGAGAGACACGGCCAAGTCAAGGAAAATTGGATGTGTTGAATTGATTTTGGGAGAGACACGGTCACAGTCTCAGCCGTGTCCTCTGCCCGTGTTTGTTACTGCCTGATTTTTATGGAGAGACACGGCCGTGTCCCTTGCCCGTGTCTGTGATTGTATGATTTTTGTTGTGAGACACGGCCACTGGCTCAGCCGTGTCCCTTGACCGTGTCATCTACTGCCTGAAATTGTGTTGAGAGACACGGCCGTGTTGCATGCTCGTGTTCACTACTGCCAATTGTGGTTGAGAGACACGGCCACAAGCTTGGCCGTGTCCCTCAAATGGTGTTGGCCGTGCCCCTCAAATTTGTTAGTTAATGATTCTTATTCTTGATTATTCTTGTCTTGTTGGATTCTCTAAAGGCATTATGGTTTCTACATTTCAAATATATGTGAAACAAATGTATGTGGAGGATTCCAAATCTAAGAATAAGGTAAATTATATATATATATATATATACATCAATGATGATCATTCTTGATGAATGTTTAATGTGCTTGATTATGAAGTATTATAATGTGAAGTGAGACTAAATGAAATGTGATGTTTTTGTGATTGGTAATGATGATATATGAAATGTGTAATATATGAGATAGATGATTGTGTATTTGAAAGATGAAATGCTATGATATTAATTGATGATCTAAATGATATATGAAGCCATTGTGATTGGCTATGATGATCTAAATGATATATGAAGCCATTGTGATTGGCTATGATGATTCAATTGGAAATGAAATTGATAATGAAATCATGAATGAATTGTGTGTCTAATATGTTATTCATTTTCAGAGTTTTGTTGTTGGTGGCATGCCTAATAGTAACAATCTCTTGAAGTTAGGTTGGATTTGATCCTTGAAGCCAAGTTGGGTTGAAGTTTAACATGTTTTACTCCCCTTGAAGCTTGGTTGGGTCTAATCCTTGAAGCCTAATTGAGATGTTACAACCCTTGAAGCTAGGTTGGATTGGTTCTTGAAGCCAAGTTGGGTTGATACTTAGCATGCTTTGTTCCCCTTGAAGCTTGGTTGAACCTTAATCCTTGAAGCCTAGTAGGGATAATGACAAATGTGATAATTAAACCAAAACATTAACTCTGAAAGTAGAATGGCATATTAGTGTTTTGGGCCCATGCTTGTGTTTGTATATATATGTGATTCTTGAATAATGGAATAAATGAATAATGAGATACATGATGATAGCTATGGATTGAAATATATGATGATAATCATGGAATGAGATGCATACAATACATAAGTGAATTATTGAAGATGAGTATAGCTTGAGAAGCTATGTGAAATGATGAATTATGATGTGTAAATTGTATATGATGATATATGATGTGTGAAATGTATATGAATGTGGAAATAGTGGATATTGTTTCATGAAGACTTTGATAAGTCATTGGATTGTGAATTACTGAAATAAAATGTATGAATATGCATATTGGTAAAACACTAGTAGAAGTATATATATATATATATATATATATGAAAAGTATAGCCAAAAAGAGAAAAACCTGGTAAGAAAATAATGGCATAATAAGTTAAAATGAAAATATGATTTTCTCTATTATATGTGTATATGATTTAATTGTATTACTAAGCTCTCGGGCTTAGCGCGGTTGTGTGATCGCGCAGGTGATTATGCGGTTGATCGGGAAATCAAGCAGTTATGCCACGAGAAGGGTAAGAGTGTTCTGAGACCAACTAGAAGGTGATGCATACATGTATGATTTAAGTATGATGTATAGTTCATAATACAATATTTATATGTAATAATGAAGTTTTAGTAATTCAGATTAATATCATTGAAAGTATAATGATTTTGTTAATGTTATTCAAATTAAGGTAATATTGTTTGAACTTGATTAAAGGTATTGAAATTTAAAACTAAAAGTGATATTCCTATATTCTATATACGTATTGTATGTATACTAGGTATATGTATAGTACTTATACAGAGCATGGGGGTGTTACAATGTGTGTGGAAATGTTATATATATATATGTGTGTGTGTGTGTGTGTGTGTGTTATAATTTAAATGTAAAGATGTTGCATGAGTAATATAAGTAAGTTATGAGAATGTACCATCTTATGTGATTTATATATATTGTATTTGGGATTATGCACCACTAAGCTGTATGGCTTAGCACAGTTGTTTGAATCATGCAGGTAAGAGAATTTTTTATAAGAGGGATTCTAGTGGCATTTGATACTTGTGAGAGAAGGAATAAGAAGACCAACAGTGTCGTCTGCACACGTGTATAGTTATAGTTTTATGCATTTTGGTTTATGTATAAGACTTTATAAAATTTGTGAATATTTTTTAAGGATTTGGGATAGTTATGTACATATATATATATATTAAGTATGAACACTAATGTTTTGAGTTATGCTATTTGTTTGTATGTTAACGAAGTGTTGGTTTTGAGTATGGTTGAAAAATCTATTTTGGGAGTGTTTCAAAATTTTATGCAGGTTGTGTGATTGTTGAAATTGGGATTTATTAAATTTACAGATAAAATTCTAGCGAAATATTTTTCAGAAAATTACTTTTATAAATTGTTAATTTATTTTAAACATTAAAATGAGGGTTTTATATGTAAATATTATAGCACTTTTATATGTTAAGTATGTATTTTATGTATACACGGGTATATATATTATATGTATTTATGGTATAAGGGTATTACAGGTTGCCTAAGATTAAAATAGTTTTTATTAGGACAAAGATTTGGCTAACAACCTCCCCTTTTTGACTTTGGCAATTAAATTGAATTGAGCTAAAAAAAATTTATAAAGTTTAAGAGTATTTTCCCCCTTAACATATGTATAGATGTTCTTTTAATTTCCTCTACCTTAATGGGTTATTTTTCTATGTTAAGTTGAGTGTAAAAATCTATTTAGTTTAATTTATTTCAAATTTTGCATTATTATTTCTCCCCTTTGGCAATACAAAGTTATTTGTAAGTTGTGCATACTAATTCAATTCATGTTCTCCCCCTTTGACAAAGGCAAAAATAAACACAATTGCAATCTCAAACAAAGTAAAGAACAAAGCAAAGTCAATAATTATAAGAAAATCAAACTTAATTTTATAAATTTCATTGAAAACATAAAGAGATAATAATATTATGATCTTTGTACATTAAGTGCCACAAAACTAATGACACCATGCACAAAATAAAATAAAAAACTAAAAGTCTGGAGATTCATCATCATCATCATTGTCTCCTTCTTCTTCTTCTTCTTCTTCTTCTTCTTCTTCTTCTTCTTCAATTCCTTATTCTTCTCCTTCTCCTTTTCTTTCTTCTCCTCCAACTACTTCTCCTTTAATATTGGCTTCTTGTTCCTCATCTAGAGGGGACATTGAGGGATGCCTAAAGCTTGTTGTATTCCTCTAAAGTCCATGTGAAGATGAGAAAGTCTTTTAGTGATTGTGTCCACTTAAAAAGTTTAAGAGAAGATTTGGCCTTGTATCTCTTGGAGAATGGAGAGGATAGAGCTTTGTCCTCTAGGAGTAAATGGTCTAGGAATTTCCATTTAGAATGTTTCATAGGATTCATCTAGGATCCTTGGTCTTTTCCTTTGTTGAGCAATTGCTCCTTGAGCTCAAAAAGATACTCAATTCTTCCATCAACTTCTCTTATACACTCAGAGTGTTTCAAATATTTGATGTTGATGGGGGCTTTTGATGGGTCAAGAGGATTTGAGATGATTGCTCTATTTGTAGGAGTAAGGGCGCCTTTATGTTTGGAAATTTGAGCAATAAAAAGTAATCATGATGAATCCGGTGGATTTGTTTCGAATGGTAAGAAAAGAATCAATTAAGAATCTTATGGTTTGGATTTTTTTTCTCCCTTCATATGACAATAAAGAAAAATGAGGTTTCTTTGGTTAACCTTTTCATTACTTTCACTCTTAGCACTTTCACTATAGGTTATTATTCTATGAAGGATCCAAAAGGTGAGGGTTCTCAAATTTTTGGCATTTGAAAGTTTGTGAAAATCGATTCCAGTTAGAACCTCTTTCCAAAATTCAAGTAGAATTTTAGGTGGAATCTCTAGATCAGAGGAGTGAATGATACCCTCATATTGAATCACCAAATTGAGGCAAAATCATCTAATCTAAGTTGGTATTCTTTATTGAAAAGTCTAAATGTAATACCATAGAAGCCTAAGGGTTCTACATCTTTCTTTCCAACAATTAAGGTTGTGAGAAACTCTTTGGTAAGAGATCCTCAACTAAGAGTATCACTATCTAAAAAGACAAAAGATTCACACCTAAGGTTTGATAAGAAGGCCCTAATTTTATTTTTTATCCTAAGAGATTTAAGAGAGAAGAGAGATGGAATTTTGTTGGGTTCGGTTTTCTTGTCTAGAATTCAAGCATACCTTTCTTTTCTTTATCATTAAGGTGTCTAGGTCTATGAGTTCTTGTCCTTGGAGTTTCTTCATGGGGGTAGAAGAAGTAGCAATGCCTTTCCATTTTTTTTTCCTTTCTTGAGGTTTTTCTCTTATGTTCTTTTTGTGCCATTGAGTTTGAGTTTGAAGAGAATTAGAGTATAATAAATTTTGAGATTTGATTGGGTGTTTGGGTAATGAGAATATGATAAAAATTCACAAAAATTGATTTTGGAGGGGGAGGGGGGAATTTATAGTATTTTCGCCAAAAACTAGTCGTTTATAGTTGTTGGGGGGCGGGGGTTGTTTTGGCACTTTTCAAATAGCATCCAACGGTTATATTTTTTGAAATTTAGAGAGGTTTCCCAATTGGACCAATGCTGTCCGTTGGGAAAATTCAAGGTCCATTCAGACCATGTTAAGTCTGGACAAGACAACTTGTTTTCAACACAATAGTTAGAAATTTTTGAATATTTATAAACAGACTGTATTGAAGTACGAAAGGTCCAGGAAAATTTTTGATTTTAACACAAATTAGCACCAGGTACAATCAGACCAAGGGGGTAGTCAATCGAGACTCTTGAAAAATTTCAAAATGAAGGAAATTTTGAGGCAATATGTGTAGATCTCAAATTTTGGCCCAAATGTATGATCAAAATAAATGTGAATGAAAAATTAGACCATGTAAAATGAATACAATTACAAGCAATTCTAATTTATCATAGATATGAACATTCAAATTAATCAATAAATCATCAATAAATACAAGGCAATCCATTAACACAAAAAAAAATGCATTCAAATCAATCTAGAGTGCTTCCATCTATCATTCCTATTTGTAGTTTTATGAAATTCATTCTTTCTTCGTTTAAGGGTTTACTAAAAATATCCATAAGTTGATTTTGAATGCCAATGAACTCTAAAACAACATCGTGGTTTTGAATATTATTTCTTAAAAATAATATCTTATATCTATGTGTTTTGACCTAGAATATTGAATTGGACTCTTTGATAGATTATGGCACTAGTATTGTCACATTTGATGGGACTGTAATCAAATACTTTACCATTATCTAGCAATTGTTGCTTCATCCACAGGACTTGTATGCAATAAAAGCAAACCACAATATATTCGGCTTCCGTGGTAGATAGAGCAACCGACACTTATTTCTTGCTAAATTAAGAAATTATGCAATAACAAAGAAAATGACAAATACCGGTTGTCCTTTTCCTATCTAGTAGGCTACTAACAAAATCTGAATCTAAAAAACCTAAAATGTCAAGTGATGTACTTATAGGATACTAAAGTCCTAAATGTAATGTGCCACTTAAATATTTCAAAATTCTTTTAGAGGCATTTAAATGTGATTCCTTAGGGCATGATTGAAATCTAACATACAAACAAATATTATACATTATATTCGGTCTAGAAGCGATAAGATAAAGAAGTGATTCGATAAAACCTCAATATTTCTTCTCATCTACTTTCTTATCAACTTTATCTTTGTTTAGCTTCAAGGATGTACTCATTGGTAGTTTGCTTGTCTTGCAACCATTCATGCCAAACTTCTCGAGAAGTTCCTTTGCGTACTTGGATTGGTTGATAAATATTCCATCCTTGTATTGATTGATTTATAGACTAAGAAAGAATTTGATTTCTCATATCATACTCATCTCAAATTGCCTAGTCATACGTGAAGTAAATTCTTGGCACAAGCTTCACTAGTAGCACCAAATATAATGTCATCAATATAAATTTGTACAATCAAAATGTCATGCAAGTTATTCATTAAAGGTCTTTTGAAAACTCTATTTGAAATATAACATGCGGCATTAACGGCTTTAGCCCAAAAGTATGAAGGAAGACTATACTCATTGAGTATTATTCTAGCCATTTCTAAAAATGTTCTATTTTTCTTTTTCACCACACTATTTTGTCGTGGTGTCCCAGAAGCAAAAAATTATGTGAAATTCCAAGTTCATTGCAAAAGCTTTTAAAATCATCATTTTCAAATAATTATGCATCCTTAAGAATATTTTTTATTTTATTTTATTGCAGAAATAGAACATATTAATTTCCATAATGTTTCCAAAATGCATTGAAAAAGACTAAGATTAATTATGCATATTTTAATTTTTTCTATGTATGCGACCCTGTAGGTTCTCTTAATATTCACAATGAGCTTAAATAATTATTTTAAATCCACAAATCATTAGCGGCTTATAGTAAGTCATTATGAATATTCAAATTAAATGAAGATCGGAGATTCGACTAACCTTGATCCACAATTAAATATTGATAAAATACAATACCTTAGATCAATCATAAGGCATAAAATATATCATCATTATATTAATTTATCAAAATTTCTTGATTCCTAAGTAAACTGACTTAGCAAATAATGTTAATAACCCTTATTACTTTATTTGACTATGGTCATTTATATTTCTTAGTGTTACTTGTCAAAAGGCCTAAAGATATTTCTCTCATGATATGAGAGATACAAATCTCATCTAAATTCATCTCTATCCCTCTTAATGACTTATTAAATGTCTAACAATAATTCTTATTAAATTCATTTAAAGATAATATGGAATTATGTTAAAACATAAAATTCTTCATGTGGGGAACTATAGTGATTTTTTATCGAAGGAATGCACAATATTATTGTGATGAAAATCACTTATGACATTAATGTATATAGTATTCTCATTTTGGATCTATCCAATATAATGTTTTCTTACATACACTTATTATTTCAAATTTATGATCAGCAAAATATGATCATCAGTCAAACTACATACTAGTGTTTATTCATTATTGTCCTCTCAAAAATAATCGACTAGGAATAATTTAGAATAGAATTCATATTCTTTAAAATTTTACAATCAAGTCACATACTTAAAAGATAAAAAGTTGAATAATCTATTCATGGAACTTTAATTATATTAAAAGCATATAGTAAAAAAATTCCTCATTTATTTTATTGAATGTAATAATAAACGTACATTCCATTAGTCTAGGACACAACACTAACCGTTGTAATCAATATAAATTTATAATTTATATTAGAGTTTGACTCAAAAAATTTGTGGTTGGTGTTAACTTGAAATTAGACACATTGAGTTGGTTTGATGTATTTGATTGTAATTTGATACATACTTTATGTCGCTGATGCAAAGGCAACGTTCCATGCAAGTGAAAGGGATGAGGATTATCAAGTAGCTTCAGGATTAGGGATGAGGATTAGCTTAATTTCAAGTTTATCTTTATGTAGGCCAGTAATGTACTATAATACTATGTATGTTATATGCAATATATATATATATATATATATTTAAAACAATAACGTGTTGTATGTGATCATGGACGTATCAACGTATATTAAAATTAAGTTTTTATTACATGATACACATATATATTAATCAAATATGAACCTAGGCCAGATTTAGGTCATTTCTCCTTCTTTTGCGTATTCTAAATTGTTTTATAGAAATGCTAAAAGCTCCCAGACTATCAACATTTCCTTCTTGAGCATTAGCTTTTGGGGAATGACCTCCAAATGGGGTACTTATGGCTTTTGATTCTATGGTTTTGCCCCTTAAATTACATATAAATAATATACGGTAACGTATATGTAGACATGGTTGTTCAATTAGCATGGATAATATTTTAATAATGCTAGACTATTTCTAAGTGAACACTGTAATGTTACCCTAATATGTATAACATGTTTTTTTAATATGACCATGACTACGAAATTAAGATACAGTTGTGTTTATATTAAACGTCTCTAATCAATAATACGTTTTCATATTACACAATCAAATCTTGTAAGACACTATAATGTTTCCTATGTATGAATGAACTAAATATTACAAGCGATTATGATATTTTAACAAAAATTAAAATTATTTATATCTTATTTATTATTTTATTTTTAATTAGTGTTATTATTTGAAAATAGGTTTAACATGAATTATTAAATAATTTTAATTATCATTGTGACTACTAAATATATTAAACATATTTAATTAATTATAACCCACAAAATTAATTTTTTTTTCAATTAAAACAAATAATATTTGTTAATGAGATTTGCAACTTAAATTATCTATTTATAACATATCATTTATGATCTTTTCTACATAAATATAAGTGTGTGTATATGTAGAAAAGAAAAAAAAGGATATGGCAAAAGATTATCTATATTTCCAAATAATTAAAATGTTGAACTTGATAGTAAAGAAATTAGTTTTTATTTTGTTAATTTTTATTTTTTTTATTTTATGGAATAATGAATTTTTTCTTTAACACGCATGATGATTTTATGTCCTGACGAGTGCTAAAATATAAACAGTAAAGTGTGCACTCATATTTTAGTAATAGATTTTGTTTGAGAATAAATTAAAATAATATTATAAAATCTATGGCCATGGTTTAAATAAGCCCCTAAAATATGACTATTGTCTCAACGCAGCCTTTAAAAAAAAATTCACCAAATATACTTTAAAAAAAATGAGTCATTTGGACTCAACTTACCGTTATTAACTTTATATTTTTTAAATAATTTACAAATATTAAAAATATATATATTTAAAAATTTTAAATAAAAAATTAAATAATATAATATAAAATAAAATAATAAAAAATTAATATATTAAAAATTTTCAAAATTAAAAGCATTTGAAAATTATAAAAAAAAAATTTTATTTTACAACTGAGATCAAATGATATAATCATATTCTATTTATCAACATGTAATTATTTATAAAAAAATTCAAAATTAAAAATTATGAAAATTAATTTTTTTTATCATATAAAAATTAATATTTTATTAAAAATCATTATTTATAATTTTAATTTTTAAAATACGATGCAGAGTATAAAATATTTATTTTTATAATCTATAAAAATATTATTTCTAAATATTTTAAAAAATATTTTTATTTTTCAATATTGTAAAATATATCTTTAAAATTTTTTAATTATTTAAAAAACATATAGTGAATAAAATAGATCCCATAATATCACCTCAACATTTTAATATCAAGTTAATTTTCCTCTATCAGCACGAGTCTAAATGATCCGTTTCTAACAATAAAAAAAAAATCTAATAAAAAAACAACCTTGAGTCAAGACAGTAGTTATACTTCAATGGTTTATTTGAAGCCTAAAATCTATCATTAAAATGATAATTATGGATTAAATATTTTTAAATTTTGTTATATTTAATTTATTAAAAATTATAAGAAATTAACATTTTATATAAAATTTTCATGAGAGGTGAGTACTCTCCATTAAATGTTATAAAGCATCGACACTTCCAATAGAGTGAAGTGCTAATATCTAATACTTTTCTAACATCGATACTTGCCCAATATATAATAGACACTTCTTCGTATGTGTTATTTTTTTTTTATTTTTTTTATTTTTTTTTTATTTTTTAAACATTTGCTCCACACTTATCCAACATGTCTCCATACTTGTTATTTTTTATGTTTTGGATATGGTTAGAACGCGCATAAGACAGTGAAAATACATTTTATGATATTTTTTTGAGATATTTTAAAATATATTTTATTATAAAATTTTATTTACATAATATTAATAAAAATATTAACTAGATAATTATAATCAATTTTAATTATAAAATATTTTTTGTTATAATTTTTTTTGCTTACATAATTATATTTATATATATATCAACTAATAAATATTTATTTTAAATATATATTTTTCTCTCAATATATTTATAACTTAACATATATGAGAATAAAATTACTTTAATATACAAGTAATCTATTATAAATTTATTTTTAATATATATTTATCTTTCTTTATATTACATATATATATATATAAACGTATCCCATTCGTGTCGTATTTTTATTTTTTAAAAATTATTATATCGACGTATTCATATTATATCGTGCCCATATCCCATATCCGTGTCCATGCTTCGTAGATTAAATAAGAATTCCCACCCCACTATCATTCCTACACTGCAACTGCAATTCAAAATCAAAACAATTTTCCCATATATGTATGGCCTATAGTTTAATATATTAATGTATATTATGAATATGACAATTTTATTGCATGATGTCCTCATCAGTTTATTGCCGTGACGATGCTATAATTTAATTCTCTTCCGTGGACAGCCTAAACAAACCAAATTGAAGCAATTAGCCAATGCGATCTCCATGTATTTTTTTTATCCTTTCAATTGTCTTTTTTAGCTAATGCACACAAATGAAGAAATTTCTCAATTTCAGGACAAAAATTAGTACTTGTTTATTCAATTACTCAAAAATCACAACAGTTGAGCATAGAAGGGTAAAATGGTATAAAAAGTAATTTATCTTCTTGATTTTACAAAGTGAAATAATTTAGAACATACAAAAAAGATTTCAATACAGATAGTTGACTCAATATCAGCAACTACTAACTTTGATCATTTACTAAATTTTCAAATCAGACCTGCCCTTGTGAGTGCTATTGAGGAAGTAAATAAAAATTATCAGATTTCAACACCTTGCAACATACCTTGTAATTTTATTATATTATTTAAGTCCTGCCCTCCAAAGAAGTTAGAACCTGCAAAGTAAGGGAACAACTAGTAAGATGGCATCAAACTTGAACTCTGTCCAGATTTCTGCTATTTAAGGGCAAAAATATTTCACTATTTCCAGCGCCTGCTGAATACAAAATTTTAGATGATATTCATGCTTCAATTATTATTTCATTCTAGATTTGCTGCCAGTTTAATTCAAGTATTTGAGATTGGGCTAGAAATTATTATGCTCAAACTAGTATGGTTCTCTTAACATGACCTTCTAATTAGTCAAGTGCCCTGCTAGTTGGAAGTTTGAGCAGTGATGAATGAAACATTCATCTATATATTTAGAAAAAAGGATCTGAACAAATTCATTTCATATGTTATGGAGTAAACAGTAAGAAGATTAGATTTCATTGCCAACAGTTTTGCAGAAAGAGATGGTGAAGAGTATTGTACTCACAAAAACTGTACTTTGGACCCCATATACGAGGATACAACAGCGCTGTGAAAACCAATTCATTATGTACCCAGCGTTGCTCCGTGGACTCACTGGAAGTAGGAAAAAAGGAACAGATACTTCAGTATACTGACAAATATTATTTAGGCATGAAGCAAAACATGTGATGAGAACACTAGCAACTTAAAACAATCTAAAAAAGGCATAAATCTACCCTAGTAGCAAAAATGTATGGCACTTCTTTGAGCAATGGTGAAAAGTAGTTCAAGCTTTCCATTTTCCAACACTGAACTTCATTTGAGTTGCAAGTAAATTAAGTAAATTGTTTTCATGAAAAACAATTTCAATAATCTCTTAGGATTTCATCCAAAAGAATTTCTGCTCCCACAATATGAAAAATGATAACAGGCTGAGTTTGGATTAGGCTGCATTACACTTGCTTTGTTTAGAATAAAATATCATTCAATGTGGAACAACCACAAAGCACAAACATCATAGAGAGAGGGAAATAAAGTAATCTTGCTCTCAAAATCTATGAAATTGCACCGTCACTATCCCAAGCATGATTAATCAAAATGATGCTCTGATATCCCATCACTTGATTTTTCCAGTATGCAGATAATCAAAGAAAATTCAGTCACATTTTAAGACATGTAACATGTTGAGATCCATGATAAGATAGCAAGAGAGTTTTTTGTCCCCACTTATGTATAGGAAGAAAGAAACAGTCTAACCTTCCAATCACGAATACTTTCATTATTGACAACTCCACCTCCTCATTGCCCAAAAGAGTGCAATTACAAGGAACTTTCAAAGAGATGCCTAAACATATTTTGATTTTGACACTGAAGCCCTTACCAGGATTTTAAAATCTGGACAATCATTTTTAAGTCCCACATAGTACCCTTTTTTGGTGTTTTGCACTTTATATATATGAACCATGAAAAACTTTTAGAATAAAAACAAAATGTAAAAATTAAGGTAATAAAACATCATAAAGGTACCACCACATCGAACTAAGCATGGGGTTACCAAAAATCTTGACAAACCAGAACCCTCGCACTCAATATGAGATAGCAATAAGTTGCTCTTATGCAATAATTAGTTATTTGGCCAAAGTGATGTATCAAAAAGGCACCTTAAAGATAAGTCGCATTGATCTTCTGGGAGTAATTTCTCCTGTAGAGTGCTTCATGCTTCTCAAAATTTTTCCATCACGCTTACCACAGCTGTCTTGACCCTCACTGTCTATTATTGGCCTTTTCTTATGAAATCCTTCATATGATTCCAGATTATCAGAATTTAAACAGGTCTTGTCAGCCGAGTTGTCAACTGGTGAGCAACTGAAATGGTACAGATAATTTGGTCAGACCATAGCATACCATGATAAAAGAAGAATAAAAACTTAGAAGAACAAGAAAGTACACTGAGCTCTCCATCCCATTAACAATATTGCTCCATTCCTGCAAAAGGTAGAATAACATAAAAAATTTAGCGGTGTTGCCAGAACCACCGACCATGATATATGCACCATAGCAACAAAAACTTTGGGATCAGATAAGAAGAATCACGATTTTCCTTTTCAACCCAGAAATTAAGATGATAAAGTTGCACAAACATTCCACAAATTTAGCTGGCCTATTAATTTTATGCATGTTGACTGGGTCAGCACAATGACAGTTGAGAGAATATTTTCTGTTTAATGAATCAACTTTCTAAATGAGTGACTTGTAAAAGCACCGATATGTCATGTAATATTTGTTGATACATAGCTAAGCGCATTCATTAATCAGGTCTTCTAGTCAACAAAAAAGAAAAAAAATTTATTGCTAAATAGGGAAAACTACCTCTAAGTGATTTGCTCAACAGAAGGCATCAACAAAATATAAGGAAAACAAGAGCCAAAATGTGTCACCAAGGAGTACTAGAATCATGTGAACCGGGCTGCGTAGGAAGTTTAAATATTTAACCAATGTACTTCTGTAATACCTGATATTTGATAATTAGAAAGAAAACTTTCTAGCAAAACAGTAAACTTCAACAAAACAGTAGACACACAACTCAGATCCCCAACATGGCCCAAATAGACTATGATGCTTATAATTTTGATATTATGAGAACATTCATAGCATTTTCATCATCTTCCCTATAACTGATAAAATAATAAAATTTGACTCCTCCATTTGACAAAACTCATCGTATTTTGCTCAAAGTAAAGAAATTAACAGATGGAATAAGGGAATATTACTATTTTAAGAAATGGAGCAGGCACCTCTGACTCTTAACTTGATTATTCTTCTGAAACAGGAAAATAACAAACACGAGAACTTACAAATCTACTTTGTTTTCCATCTATATTTGACTCTCTGATAATTCATATTTTTCCTAGTGTTTTGCTTTGGGGAAAAAATCACAAACAAACTGGGCAATTCCTATACTGAAAACAATAGTCAGTAGTATTGTTAAGATGCAGCCAATTTTTCAATAATTTAGTGTAGGAAGTGAACTACAACGCACAAACTCGTGATTCATTAAATCTTTATCAAGCATAACAATTTATTTCACTAAAATTTTATGTAAATAATAAGAGGCAAAAGTAAGCATATAATTAGAATGTGGTACAGCATATGCCCCACCTTCAAATCTACGTGGTTTAAAAACCAAAAACATACACAAACTAGAAATGCATAATCTTATGCCACCAAGGGTAGCATTTCACATGAAAAGGAAAGGAAAAAGAATACCAGCTCTTCAAAGCATGAGGGCAGATGGTTCGTGCAAGGGACATTCTCACTTGAGGAGGCTAATACAGCTTGCTCAGGTCCTATATGGTGCTTGGAATCATCTAGCGCCAAGAATTTACAATCTTTGTGGTAATTTCCAGTTTCTGACAACTGCATTTCTGTAGAACAACTAGCCAAGCATCCAGAAAACACAACATATTTATTCTCAAGAATACTGCTTGTCTGCAGGGTCAAATTCTCACAACTTTCATCATCACGTTTTGAATTTGGATGATCGATTGCAACAATATCTATTGAGCCATTGGATATAGAGTTAATAGCATAATTACAGGCTGTGTTTTCTGCTGGAGGAATAGTAATATATGAATCAAGAGCAACACTATACCCATTTTTAGAGCAGGATTCTGTGGTAGAAATTATTTGGTTCTGCACATCAAAACTAGGTTTGGATGAGATAGGTCCCTGATCTTCCCTTATGCAATCTGATGCCTCTAAATGAACTATGGTACATGGTTTTTTTGACGATGATATTGATGATTGATTACCTTCAGCTGGATGATCAATCCCTACATTACTTTTTTCCATTACCAAACTTGGAGATGGTTTTGTTTGTACATGCCCATCCTTGATTTCACCAGGATCAATACTCTGAGGAAAAGAACTTTCCGTTTGTATATTACTTTCTCCAGTGCACCCAAGCTCCTGATGAAGACTTCGAGACTTGGAATTGCACAAATTCTTACATAAAGAAACCTGATTTTTGTAACTATTAATCCAGTCTGCCGGGCTTGAGCTCAAATCAACACAGAGTTTGATTCCCTCTTCTGAACTGACATAAAATTCGAAAGAGGAAGGAGCTTTTAAACAAGGTTTTAATGCAGTAGAGGCATTCTCTCTAGGGCAGACACCCACATTATTGACACCACCAAGAAACCGGGGTATATCTTCCACCCTGCCACTGAGGCTTGATGGGGGCTCCTTATGGATGAAACCAGTAGAAGCACATTGAGAAACAAATTGAGACTGGGATGCACCCAGAAAATAATCAACAGTGCCACACAAACCTCCCTGAATTGACAAATGGAGAGAAATTTAACAAGGCAGTTATAATGAAGGCTAAAAAAATCCCAAAAAGATACACACTCTTTTGCAGCAGTAGCCAATCACACTTTACCAGTTTTGCATTTTCTTAAACTTATTCCAAAAATACAATTGAGTAAAGTTATTTTCTATTCATTATTATTAAAATTTATGAAGCAATTATTCTTATTTCTCATGCATGCTACGTTCTTTTTGGGGGAAGATCTAAAATGGTGCACTTTGATAAAACTATGAAGCTTTTAATGCCAGACTGAAGTCAATCAAAAGCAAGGAAGACACATGATATAAAGCCTACGCAGCACATAAATGAAATAAGAAAAGTGCCAAACCTTGTCATAAGTTCTAAGTCCCACACAGCTTTCCAATTCGTTGCATTTAAGGTTTTTATTTCCTTTGTTTTTTCCCTCCCTAGAAAAAGATCTCAAAAGAATGCTATCTATAATCAACGAATTTGATAATTCCATCAGAATCTAAATTTATTTTGTAAGAAGAGAGAGCCAGAAAATATGATACTACTTCCTCTTTACAAACTCTGACGAAAGAAATTTTGTAAAGTGCAAACCTTTTATTATATTTCCTGTCAAATTGAATGGTGTTTCTGCCTGCAAAGTTGTTACAGAAGATGGAGGAAGTAAAACCTCCCGAACCCCATCTATGCTCTTACCCGAGGATATCAAACTCAAATCCCTCTTCTGCAAATTTTTAGACATCAATTTCAAGGGTATAAAGAAAAAGCATTCTAGCACATCTAAGAAAAAGAAGCAACTCCATAAATGAAAAGGCTTACCGTTACAATATATTGGATTCTAGGCTTAAGTTTTGCTGTGATATACTTGATTTTAGGCTTAAGTTTAGCTGTGAATATTGTACAATATATCTTAGATTTATTTACTATTCTGTGTAAACTCATTTCATTATAAAATCCCCATCAAGCTTGAGGGAATAATTAAGCTGAAAAATATTCACCCTTCATCTAATTTTACTCGGTATCAGAGCCTTAGGCCATCAGTTGTTCTTCTTCTTGTTCTCCTTCTTCTTCTTTTTGTACTTGCTGATTTTCAGTGGACAGCAGCCCAGCCATGTCCAAGCCTCCTTTTTGCTCACCACCCCTCTCCCTAGTAGCACCGGATGTCAATCGGCCTTCCCCAAAAGTTTCACCTCCTTATTTCGCAACCTTTTTGGACGCGACCTAACCAGCAAGGTCACCTCCTTATTACGCTTCTACTGTTGTTGCATATCGCTTTTCTGACGACATTCGGTGGTTGTATTTTGCACAACAGATTCTCAACAGTATTTTGCCCAAGTGCCCAGTAGCTTCTCAATGATTTTTCGTTCTCTACTCAATCCTAGTGCAGATCCCCTATTTCAATTTTGCTTAAATTGCAGAACTCTTAGTTGCACATAAAAGTAATCAGCAAGGATTCAATTCAATTACATTGACTAGAACTGAGTATGAAGAATACTTGCAGTATCAAGCTTCAAAACAACAATCCTCTTCTTGCATGGTTTCTTTTGCTCAACCGGGTAATTCCTTTGCTTGCCTAACACGGTTTTCACTCAATGGACTTTGGATCTTGGATTATGGTGCTTCTAATCATATCTTTGGTAATAAAAATCTTTTCTTTTCCCTAACTCTCACTTCTCTATATCCTATAGTCACTTTCGCTGATGGATCACAAACCATGATTAAAGGTGTTGAAAAAAGTAGACTCCTCTCTTCTCTCTCCTTAGACTTAGTCTTATATGCCACAAAATATTCATACAATTTAATCTCTATTAGTAGACTCTCAAAACAACTTAATTGTCGGATATTTTTTTTATTCTGCTTCTCTTTCTATCCAGGATCGGCATACAAGAACGATGATTGGTACAGATCATGAGTCACATTGATTATATTTTCACTCCTGACCTGCCACATCAACTGCCTTTACTTCTACCACTTCAGTCGACCTTCTTCGCAGTCGCCTTGGTCATCCTACTGTCTCCAAACTTTAGAAAATAATTCCTGGTATTTCAAAACTATCTTCCAATGAATGCAAGTTGTGTCAGCTTGGGAAACATACCCGTAGTACTTTTCCTAAGTAATTAAATCACAGAACATCATTTATGTTTCATATTGTTCACTTAGATATATAGGGTTCAAGTCGTGTTGGTACCAACTTGGGTTTTCATTATTTTATCACTTTCATTGATAACTATTCTCAATAAATTTTGTTGTTTCTAATAAAGAATAGATACGAGTTATTCACTGTTTTCAAAAAATTTTGTGTTGAGATTAAAACTCAATTTGATATCTCCATTAAAATTTTATGCAGTGATAATGCACGAGAATATGTCTCTTTCTTTTGAAGAATTCATGGCTTCTCAGGGCATCATTCACTAATCTTCATGAGCATAGACCCCTTAACAAAATGGGGTAGCTGAACACAAATATCGATATTTTATTGGAACAGCTCGCACCATTCTCATCCATCACAATGTACCAATTCGTTTTTTACTACATGCTACTTACTCATTCATCAGAATGTTGTTTTGACTGCATGCCTTCTTCAGTCTTACAAAATCAGTCCTCATTCCATTGTGTTCTCAGGTCAACCATCTTATCTTCTCTCTGCTCATGTCTTTGGGTATACCTGCTCTGTTCATAATCACAAATCGGCAACCCAATATATTAAGTGTAATTTCTTAGGATATTCTCATCTCTGTAAAGGTTTTAAATGTCATGATTTGACAACTAACAGTTATTTCATTTCAGTAGATGTAACCATTTTTGAGACATTAACATATTTTTTCCACAAACCAACAAGGTATTATTGAAGCTCTCCCGGTTCCCACCTTTCTTGATGTTGATGTTTCACCATCCCCTAAACCACTATATAGTCTACTCTCAACGACCTTCTTCCCATACTCTGGATGTTCCTCTTGCAGATATGGAGCAAGTATGTCCTCCACATGACTCATCTCCTCTCTCATACATTTCACTTATGTTGGTCATGCCTTTAACACAAGTCACTTCTCCACCTATTGCAGTCAAAAAAGGTGTTCATTCTTCTAGTAATCCTCATCCCATTTATAATTTCTTGAGTTACCATCGCTTGTCACCTACATACCATGTTTTTATCTCTAATTTATCCATTGTGTCTATTCCAGAAACTGCTAGTGAAGCACAGACCCATCCAGGTTGATGACAAGCCATGGCTGAAGAAATGGCTACCCTATGATAATAATACTTGGGAGTAGGGTTATAATCGAGCCGAGCCGAGCTGAAATTAAAAAAGCTCAGCTCATCATAAAATAGTCAAGTTCGAGCTCAAACTCAAGCCGAGCCCGAGCTTCTATCGATGCAGCTCATATATCATGTTTCTCGAGCTTGATTTAAACAAGTTTAGCAAACTCAACGAACTTATTTCAATTTTCATTTTTCATTCATCTTTTCTATATTTTTATAGCAGAAATACCAAAATTAACATTTTTATGAAAAATGAACGATATAATTATATATTAACAAAAATAGAATATTTTATTACTATAATTTTATATTTTATTATAAATTACTAAGTTAATTTATATTTTATATAATTTAATTTATTTATCATATATACCATATATTAATAAATTAGTTAAATTAAATTAGTTAAAAAATTAATATTTTTCATACACATTTAATATATATAAATTGAATTATGTATATTTCTAATCCAACATAATAAACGAGCCAATTTGTGAGACACACTCACCAGCTTTTTAAATGAGCCAGATTGCAAACTAATGAGCCAAGTATTTTTTAACTTGAGTTTGGTTCATTTAATAAACGAAAAACTTGAGCTCGAGCCTGAAAAAGCTTTTTCCGAGCCGAGACCCAAATCAAACTCGAGTAGCTTAGCTCATTCACAGCCCTACTTGGGAGCTTATTCCATTACCTTTGGAAAATTTATAGTTGGTTGTCGCTGGATGTATATAGTAAAAGTTGTACCTGATGGGAAGATAGACTAATTGAAAGCCCCGTTTAGTTGCTAAAGGGTAAACTCAAATTCCTAGCCTTAATTATGAGGATACCTTTTCTCCAGTTGCCAAAATTACCTCTATTTGTTTTATTTCTCTACCTTCCATGCACAATTGGAGTATTCACCAACTCGGCATTAAAAATGCCTTCTTACACGGAGAATTAACAGAAGAAGTTTATATGGAGTAACCACGATATTTTGTTACTTAGGAGGAGTCTGGGTTAGTTTGTCAATAGAGAAAATCTCTAAATGGTCTAAAACGGTCTCTACGAGCATGGTTTGGACGATTCAATACCGTTGTTCAAGAATTTGGTCTGAAACGAGGTGAAACAGATCGCTTAACATTCTATCGTCATACAACTCAAGGAAAATATATTTACATAGTGGTGTATATAGATGATATTATTTTAACAAGTAATGAGCATGAAAGAATTGCCCAACTCAAACATCTTTTTAGGCAGTTTCAGACTAAAGATTTGCAAAAGTTGAAATATTTCCCAGGCATTAAGGTAGCCCATGCATTATTACTTCACAAATGAAGTATGCCCTATATATTTTGGAAGAAACAGGAATGTTAGATCGTAAACCTGTGGAAACTCTATGGATCCAAATGTTCAAGTTGTACTAGGATAGTCTCAGAAATATCAAGGGAGCTCCAGAACAAGACTTGTTGTATGAAGACAGAGGACATACACAAATTGTTAGGTATTGAGATACTGATTGGACAAGGTTCTCTCTCAGATAGATGATTCACCTCAAGATATTGTGTCCTAATTGGGGGAAATCTCGTATCATGGAAAAGGAAAAAAGCAAGATGATGCAGCAAGATCAAGTATAGGAATAGAATCTCAAGCCATGGCCCTAGTTATTTGTGAACTCATTTGGTTAAAACAACTACTTCAAGAATTAAAGTGTGAAAACATAAACCTAATGACACTGATACGTGATAATCAAGCCACACTACACATTGCCTCAAATCCTATCTTTCATGAAAGAACAAAACATATGGAGATAGATTATCACTTCGTTAGACAAAAGATTGAAATAGGTTGCATTGCTACTAGTTTTGTCAATTCTAATGGCCAATTGGTCGATATTCTCACTAATGCTCTAAGGGAAACTCAGATTAATTATATTTGTAACAAGCTAAGAGCCTATAATGTATATGCTCCAGCTTTATGGGGAGTGTTACAATATACTTGATTCTAGGCTTAAATTTAGTTGTGATATACTTGATTTTAGGCTTAAGTTTAGCTGTGAATATTGAACAATATCTCTTAGATTTATTTCCTATTTTGTGTAAACTCATTTCATTATAAAATTCCCATCAAACTTAAGGGAATAATTAAGCTGGAAAATATTCACTTTGCATCTAATTTCACACTTACTAAACAATAACATGGTAAGCAAATGAATAGAGCTTCGTTTATGCTTTTATCAAGATTTGCCAATTCATGTTTGAGTAAAATTCTGGTGCTTTAAAAGGAATGAACTCAATGGTAGTTAAATCTAAGAATTTACTGTGTATAATATGGTAGAAACAAAAACTAAGGAGGTTTGAATTAAAATGTACAAATAATATGGTAAACAACAAGAAGGTTTAGTAATAGCTATTCTCCACACAAAAGTTCACTTCTTACAAGTAAAAGTTATGAGAAACGGGTGCAATGAACTGCTTAAATTCAATCAATATCATGGCAAAGCAAACATGAGTCACAGAGAAGGGCCAAGTTTTGTCATTAATCAGTTAAATGTTCCAGCTAATTTCCAAATATAGCTTTCTGGTATGGTTCATAGTGACATGTAAACCAAAGGTAGAAGAGCTGGAATGATAAAGTCCTTGCAGCACATAATACAAATGGGCCAAAAATAAACTGCACTCAAGCTTGATCCAGAAAAATCATAACTGATGTCCCACAACAACTACCACAAAGAGAGTGAACTTTGAACTTGTTCATCAATGGAGACAAGCTCAATAGTGAAGGTCTATTGATCTGACTCTAATCAAACTGATTAAAACTTGAGATGGTAAGCCAGTCCATACAAGAAAGCAGTGAGGAAAAAACATGTATATGATAGAAGTATTTAACAGGTATCTGGTAATGAAAACAAATCTGTTACTGAGTTTGTGCCTAGGTAATCGATTTAGATCAAGCAATATAAATGCCCAAGTAACATGAAACTAGAACATCAAAAAAACTCATGGCAATTATTTGCGTAAAGGCATCCTAGTGCATGAGACATTTCACATTATGGCTTTAGAGAGAGTCAAGTGTATACAGCCTTTCTCTTCTCACTGTGAAGAGGTTGTTTCTATGCTTTGAACCCATAACATCTGGATCACAGTGGACTTACTGTTGCACTGTGGTGAATCTTTCAGTAGATTTAGTATGGTAATCTAACAGGCAACACAGCAGATAAGCTTATGCAAAATGTAACAGTAATATGAAGCAGTTTGTATAAAGTATGTATAATAGTTAAATAGTTAAATAATTATTGTCCACGAGAAGAAATATCCAGTAATATCCATGCCGCTGCTACTGTTGCCCCAGCCCTTTAGGGAAAATAAATCAAGTCCATCAAGACTTGAACACAACTAGTTGGGATCCATGATTCAAATATATTCTTCATTCCACTGTATCCAAGTCCAAATTTTGCATAAGATCTTAGGAAGTAATAAATAGTTCTTTCCTACCAATCGAACCTCATCAATTTTGTTGTTCTTTAGCCCTCTCATACAGGGTTTTAAAATAAGGAAAAAAAAGGTAACAGTGTAACAGAAACAGACTGAATAGGCTACTGCTATTGTGAATTTAAAATTAGCAAGATAATTCATATTAAATTAAAATGTTGACCAAATATCATAATAATCTGGTATGTTCTTACTTTATAATGAAGAAACTTAGACAAGCAAATAGTTTATTACGAAAGGTAAATTTTTGAATGCTTGTGTTGTAACACTAACTTACTGTAAAAACTAAAGTAAAAGTTAACAAATAAGGGTTGATAATCTAAATATTGAATGACCAAACTTCAATAATATCTGAATTGAAGATTAAGTGTAAAGATAAAGACAGAAGAAGTGTATGTGGACCAAAGAAGAAATCTCATGTGCACAGATATGCTCCCTCCAAAACTTTTCCTAGAAAATTTAGGAAAAGAAAGAGATTTAAGTTTTTTAAGAAGAAGAGATCCTCTTTTCCAAGGAAGCACAGATCTTCAGACAGATGTTTTATTTGTGGCAAGAAAGGGCATTTTGCAAAAAGTTGTCCTAAGCATACTTCTAAGTCTGTAAAATTGCTCCAGCAGATTCAACATTCCTCTTTTCCTTTTTTATATAGATGACAGTTAAAATTTAAACATAAACCTAAATGGAAGTCCACAGTGTGTCGGCTTTAAAGATATAACAGCCAGCTTATTGTATAATTATGCATTTAAAAGGTAATTAAATAACTAAATATACCTTTTTGGTCCTAAAAGTATTATCCTTAAGAAAAAAAAATTTTTCTTCCCTGCTTCATCTTGTGTTGTCCCTCCTCCAGCAAGTCATCTGTAAATTCTAAATTATATATTATAATTTATCAAAAGAAAAACAAAAGGCCCCCTTGCTTTCTATTAAATTTGAATGTTATACTTGAGTCCAAGATTGCTTATACAGCAAATTTTATGTCCTCAAGATTTTTTACTTTCACTTCTAACAACTTTAGGTCATGAAGAAAAGCTAGATCCTAAATAAAGAAATTTAAGTCACAATTTTCTTAATCAAGGACAAGATAAATGGAATCCTCAAGGCACACAAAGTTGTTAGGATCCTATTGGCCAAGATATGGGACCTGGAAATCAAACATTGAAAGTATAAGATTGTAATATGGTATTTATATGAACTTTGAACTCTTCAATCCCTTGAGCTAGTTTTTAGGATGTGGTTCTTCCAAGATTCATAACAGTCGCTATTAGAACAATCCACACACGCGAATAATACGAGACTCAGAAAGGGATACCCTGCAAGCCAGATTCAAATTATTGGTAGTCTTGAGAAGGGGGCTAGAGGTCGTGGCAGACCTAGAACTGTGTGGAAGGAGGTGATAGCAAGAGACTTACGTGCCTTAGATCTTGATGCGGATTTGATTAATGACAGACTTGAATGGAGACGTAAAATCCGTGTCTTGGAAGGGGCCTAAGGCTGGAGTTTTTTTTTTTGGTGTCTTTTGAGCTTATTTTGTTGAGAATCCATACAGCCGACCCCAATTTGTTTGGGATTAAGGCTTAGTTGTTGTTGTTGTTGTTGTTGGTAGTCTTGAGAAGAAAAAAAAAATCCGAACATTGAGCCAATGTCAGTCGGAGCAAGAGCTACCGAGGACATCAGGTGTTCAACTGCAAGAAATGTTAGGATCCTATTGGCGAAGGTATGGAGGCTTGAAAATTCCATATTGAAAGTATGGGATTTCAATGTGGAGTTTATATGAACTTTGGGCTCTCTAACCTCTTGAGGGTATGGTTCCCCAAGGTTCATGACAAAAGCCTAATAAGTAAAGCTTAAATTATATAATTCTCTTCATTTGATATTTCTTTCTAGTAAAGGGAAGTGTTGGAAAATATTTCCTACCAACCAACGTATCCATATTAATAATGCTATGGGAAGAGCCATTTTGCCCACGTCAAATGAGATTTATCAGAAAATTTTCCAACTAAAATTGCTCTTCTTCCCATCAAATTACCATAAGCACTAACATAAATCGGAGATTACATAGGGGAGGCTTCCATTGATCTATATATTTGCTTAAAGTACTTCCGTCATCCACTAGCTAATATGAAGCTCTTAAATTGGCTATTAACTGATTCTCTTGTAATAACTTATGAAATTGGAATCAGCGAAAATGAAAGACAAAGGAAATCACACGACTTCTAGTTATCATATTATTACTTCAAACATATTCATATCTTTAAATTTCTTGCTATAAATAACCCTTACTCCCAGGTAGGCAAAGATGGTCCAAAAAGTCATCCAACCCCATACTAACTAAGCAAGTAGTTCATACATACATTTTTTCTCTTACACATATAAATTGATGCTATATTCTTTGTATTCTACTTCGCACCCACTTTTCTTTCAAAAAATTTAGAGTAGGGACCCACTACACCATTTCAGCCAAGGAGCTTCCCAAAGCGCAAAGAGCTAATTGAACTTCACGAGAACTAAACATAGAAATTGTTCATGGAAGAAGTCCAAACACATTAGGTGCAGTATGGTAAAAGTTGTCTTCTTTTCTAATTTTTTGCTAAGTTAAGAACATGTGTGTAAAGGTCTTACATGACAGTTGTGTGTCACATAAGCTGCCACCATGGACATTATATATGATTTGATCTGTCATTCTCTCAAGAATATCAACCTTTAATTATTTATTTGCACAAGTTTGCAATAGTTTAATTAAAAATGCTATAATATATTGCTTTCAATCACCAATTAAAATCACATTATTAATTACTACTTTTGAATTTTTTAATATTTAAAGCACTTTCAATTATTATGGCATCCGCATACTATGTTCAGAATTTTGGTCATAATAATTATACCACACTCATAAAGTTAATGATAATGAAGCGAATTTGGAGGAGGTTTTGCACGTAAGGAGTGTAACAATCATTGTAACTTCACAAATACATTTCTATTATTTGCAAACCTATGTGCATAAGTTCAAATAACAGCAGAACTAATAGTAGATAATGAACAAAATCAAGCACAATCAAACAATCACCGTGGTCAAATTGCATTACCTGAAAGAAAGAGAACAATGATTCTGCCATCTCGGAACTTGACTTTCTAGCAGGCAAGCCATATTTCTTGCATAAACTTTGGAGCTCTTTCCTTGAAAGACTATGATAAAATTCTCGAACTTCCTTATTTGACATCTTCCAAATTAGAAGTAGCAACAAATAAGAACGATGAAAGAAGAATCTATTTGAACAATTATTCAAAACATTATCTCTAAATTACATAACGAGGAAAAAGTCAGAAATTAAACTAAGTATAGAACACAATTTATAAACCTAAAAACTTTACCAACTAAAAAGAACTAAAACTTAATAAATCAGAAAGGCCTTGGAAAACACGCAAAAACAGATAGAAATCATAAGTTTAGGAGAAATTTGGTATTTGAATTCCAGATTTTTGAATCCGATTCTTCAAATCAGCTTTCGCTTCTTTTTTCACAGGAAAAAAAACAGAAAAAGAAATTGAAATAATTGACTTTCTAAGAAACTATTCGTAAAATAGAAACCGAAAGGGAAAAATACGAAACCAAACAAAGCAGCGAAATACTCTTTATTCACTTCACCTCTCATAAAATGTCAGAATCGAGAAAAAATATTGATTTTTCTCATCTGTTGACTACATTTTCCTTGCGACCAAATAACACCAGTTCATTTGAATTTTCCGCCTTTTTTTCTTTTCTTTTGAACTTCCAATGAAGAGAGAAAGAAGAAGAACAAAGAAGAGAAGACAAACACGTGTTAGCGTTTTTACCTGATTGGAATTTTTTTCCGGAAAATCGCCGAGAAACAGAAGGAAATTGCGAGAAAATGTTCTCGTTTACTTAGCAGGAAAGAGTTGGCTACTGAAAGCAACGGGCTTCCAAATCTAGACTTGGTTTTCTTTTCTCGCGATAGTAATTGAAAAAAAAAAAGACCAGAAATGGCGTTTCTGTTAATAACAGAAACTGTAAGGGGAAATTATTTAAATCTAAAGAGCACGTATCTGAGAGTAATATTTGTATGTGTGGTGGTCCATTGTAAAAGTAGCAATATCGTTAGTGATGGGTTTGGACGGACTGATGTAAGTTCATTGGCGAATGAAATTTGTCGACGAGGGAGGGGGGATAGAAACGATGTAGTTGATCATAACCTAGCTCCTTTAGTTTTGGATTTCAAACGAGATGGTAAAGTTCTACAAATTCACTCCAAAAAGGTACCCGTACCACAGGGTTTTTCTTTCTTTCTTTTTTTTTTTTTTTCCTTTTTCTAGCTTACCAATTACAATTATTCCAATTATATACAATCAAGGGTGTCAAAAAAAATTTTCACTTTTAATAAAAGTACCAAAAAAAATTTTAAAATTTTAAATTTATTATATTTATAAATTATTTATTAAAATATCAAATTTTTATTAATTCATAATATATATTTATTATGAATTTATTATAAATTTATTGTGATTTTTATTATAAGTTTATAAATTTTATATAATTTATGAGGAGTATTATGAATTTATTATGAGTTAAAAAAATTATTAAAATATATTTGTAGTAAAAAAATAAAAATTTTAAAAACATATAATAAGTGATGTCATTTTCTCAAATTTTTTAAAGTTCTACCCATTAAAAAGTCTCAAGTCTCTTGACTGAACTATGGATGCAGATTCTCCAATTAGCACAAAATGATCCAATTCTGTGTTAATATAATGGTGAGTATATCATTAACAAATTATGATATAAAATAATAGCCTACAAGCTTTAAAAAGCTTCTTGTATTTATAGGATTGAAAAGCAGTTAGACTTCCTAATTTCAGCTCCATGTTTTTCACTTTGCCCATTTTCTCCATCTTTTAAAAGAGAAAATTGCGACATGTACTATTTTTTTTAACTTTTTCATTTTTATTTTTTTTTCATTTGTAATCTTTTTTCAAACTTACCTTTTTTTTCATTTTTTATTTTCACTTTTATGATCTTTTTATCTTTATCTAAAGTTATTGTAATTTTCTTTTAATAGATTAATGATCTTAATTACCTACTAAAAGATAAGGAGATATTAACTTATATATTATTTTTAGTATGTTTTTATTTTAATTTATTTGTTATATTAAGAAACTTCTTATAACTATATAAAGAGAGTTCAATATAAAAATCAATTAGAGAAAAATAAAAGTTATCAAAAATAATTTTTTTCTCAATTTTTAAATGATCTCCATAGTTTTATTTTGTAGGATAATTAATGTTTATGTTAATTGTATTTCAACAATTTGGTATCATAATCATACATTCATGAGCATTATCTCTTGGCAAAATGCGCAATTTTCAAATAGTTGGTTGAATTAAAAAACTCAATAATCAAAATTACAATACGTGATCTACATGTATAATGTCTTATATGCAAGGACAAAATCTTTGAAAAATTGTCAATGAAAGTGAAGTTGTGTAACACCCCCGTACCCCATATACGCACACCGCATACGCCCGCACAACACGCGATATACGTATACCGGATATAGGGGTGCCACGATTCATTTTAAACAAATCAAACCAACTTTAAATCTTTATTATATAATCATCATAAGTCAGTCCGAGTAAACTTAAAACATTTAACCTATATTATAAATAGTAATAGATAAAACATTCTTTCGTTAAAATACATATATATATACAACATTAGTACCCAAAAGTTTATCCAAAACAGTCTGTTCAAAATATTTGTTAAATAAACAGCGGAAAATACATATGTATATATATCAAAATCAATGTTTACAAAATTATAGAATTTATACATGCTGGCAGTTCGTCTCTAATCGTGATGTTCACAACTACCTCTAATCTCAAGCCTAGACTCGACTCGGTCTAGACGAGCTCTCCGGCACAATCGGATCTACCCTGTCACCTGCGCGATAAACCACAATTGTGCTAAGCAGAAAGCTTAGTGGTACAAACTTTGATTCAATATAGATCAATGCGATGCTCATACACAATACATATGAATATGTCAACTCATTACATTATATATTTCAACAGATTAATCATTTGCATCACATTTCGTAATTCACATTAAAACAAAGACAAACATGGGCCCAAAACGAAACTAATATACTATTCAAAGTTCAGAGTTACTGTTTTGGTCCATATTAACACCTTGTGTCTAGCTCCGTAGGCAATATATATCCATGGATAATGTAACAGACCCAGTCTCTTGGCTCAACCCTGCTAGACCCTAGGGCCCCAGTTTCTTGGTCCACAACCCTAGACTGTTACAGTTTTTGAGGCTTACGACCCGGTCTTTTCACCTTAAAAACATCATATTTCACATTTTTCAGCTGGACTCGGCTTACGACCCGGTCTTTTTACCTGTCCAGCAATTCATAGGCATGCCGCCAAACCCAGAACTCTGAAAATTGAATAACATACTAGGCACACAATTAATTCATTTATCTCATTATCAATTTCTTTCACAATTCATTTCTCATTTCATTTCTCATAATCAACTAGGCTCCTTGCCTTATTATATCATCATTTTCTCATCTTTTCTCATTCTTCTCTTTTATATCAATATCAATTTGTGACACTTTGATTTCACATATCTCATCACATTATTCAACATTTCTTTTCATTTACAACACATTATTCAATTGCATTGACATATCAACATAATTCACATTATGCATATCATAACATATAACTCATTCATCAACAATGTATAAAGTAACTTAGCACATTTCTCAACTAAATGTGTTAAGTCCCAATGTCATGTACATGTATGCAATCATTTAAAGTTTGTACTTACCTCTTAAAGCAACAACACCACTCTATCAACTCCTCTTCCAAGATCTCACTCAAACCTTGGCTTGGGTAACTCAATTCTCTTCAAAACCTAATCCAAAGGTGATCAAACAACACTCTCTTAGTGTTACACATAAGAAAACAAGGAAGAGAACTATCTAATGCAAACTCTACACTTGACACGCTCAACAACACAGGCGTGTCCTTCACCGTGCCCTAAATCCACAACACAGAAGCTTTGACACGCTCAGTGACATGGGCATGTCACTGCATGTGTCAATTTTTCTCCAACACAGAAGCTATGACATGCTCAGTGACATGGGCGTGTCACTGCACGTGTCAATCAACCAGCAACACAGTAGCTATGACACGCTCAACAACACGGGCGTGTCAATGCTACAACAACACAGAAGCTGTGACACGCTCAGGAACATGGGCGTGTCACTGCTCGTGTCACCAACCTAGAAAATAGAACCAACGACACGTCCAAAGACATGGCCGTGTTCCTGGGCATGTCAAGCCAAAAATCCTGAAATTGACACCAACAAAGCCAAAACCAACAATCATCTTCCAATAGCCAAATCAACAACACACAAACTTAATCAAAACCTTCAACAACCCATATAATACTTGAGTAAACCTTAAAACAACTCAATCACAAACATCAAACACAAACACTACCAAATATCACAACTCAAACTCACAATACCCACAACTCTTGTCTCTTCAATCCAAACCCAAAAATCAAAGTTACCAAGACAAAACACTTCAAACACACCAAAATAACCATCCAACAAACCCAAGAACACAAACTCAAAAGAAAACCAAGAAACAAGTTGGAAACTTACCAAAAGTAAAGAAAATCCTTAAAACTCCAACTTGATCTCTTGAAATCCTTCAATCTCTTGAGCTGGGAAGCAACAAAATCTCTTCTCCTTTGGTTGCTAAGGGTGGCCGGCCAAAGAGAAGAAAAGAAGAAGATGAAGATGAACGAAGAAGAAGAAGAAAGAAAGAAACAAAGAAAGAGAGAAAGAAAATCAACCACTCTTAACAACTACTCTTCTCTTTTAACCAAACCACTTTTCCCCAAATCACTCTCCACCATACATTTAAACAATATAATATTCAACCACTAACATCATCTTTCACTAATTTAAATAAATCAATTTAATTAATCAAAATATCTCTTTTGACTTATAAGACCCATTAACTGGTATATATTGTTTTTATCTCCATATACATAACATATACACTTCTTCTTCCTCTTATCTTTTCACTTAATCAAAATATACACTTTAAATTATTTAATCCAATTTTCACAAATAAATATTCCAAAATTTTAGGGTATTGTTTGGGATATTACAATTCTCCCCCTCTATAAAATAATTTTATCCTCGAAATTACCTGTTCTCAAATCTGGAATAATTGGGGATACTGATCTCATATCGCTTGCTCACTCTCCCAAGTTGCCTTTTCTCTACCATGATTCTTCCAAAGAACCTTCACAAGTGGCACTTTCTTATTTCTCAACTCTTTCACTCTATGTGCTAAAATAACCACCGATTCTTCTTCAAAAGTCAGATCTGGACTCACCTCAATGGATTCTACGGACAAATTATGAGATGGGTCTGACTTGTACCTCCGTAGCATAGAGACATGGAAGACATTGTGAATTTTATCCAACTCAGGCGGTAAAGCGAGTCTATAAGCAACTGGCCCAACTCTTTCCAGTACCTCATAAGGTCCAATGAAACTAGGACTCAACTTTCCTTTGCGGCCAAATCTCAAAATTCTCTTCCAAGGAGACACTTTCAGAAAAACTTTATCTCCAACATTGAACTCTATGTCTCTCCTCTTCAAATCTGAACAGGATTTCTGCCGATCTGAAGCTGTTTTCAACCGATCCCGAATTATCTTCACTTTCTCTTCCGTTTCTTTAATCAAATCGGGACCAACCAACCTACCTTCTCCAACCTCATTCCAACATAGAGGCGTCCTGCATCTTCTACCATGCAATGCCTCAAATGGTGCCATTCTAATACTGGACTGATGACTATTGTTATAGGCAAATTCCATCAATGGCAAAAATCTGTCCCAACTCCCAGAGAAATCAATGACACAGCTCCTCAACATATCCTCCAAAATTTGTATCACTCTCTCTGACTGCCATCTGTCTGAGGATGAAAAGTAGTGCTAAAGTGCAATCGAGAACCCAAAGCAGCATGCAAACTCTTCCAAAACGTTGAAGTAAACCGAGGATCTCGATCAGACACTAAAGAAATTGGGACTCCATGCAACTTCACTATCTCACTGATATACAGCTCAGCCAACTTCTCAAGAGAATAATCCATCCGAATTGAAAGAAAATGAGCTGTTTTCGTCAACCGATCAACAATCACCCTATTAGCATCATGATTCTTCTGAGTCAAAGGCAAACCAGTCACAAAATCCATCGTTGCTCGCTCCCACTTCCACTCAGGCACTAATAAAGGCTGGAGCAACCCTGTTGGAACTTGATGCTCAGCCTTCACCCTCTGACAAGTGAGACATTTGGATACAAACTCCGCTATGTCCCTCTTCATACCTGACCACCAATAATGTTGCTTTAAATCATGATACATCTTGGTACTCCCAAGGTGTATAGTAAAAACCGACTGATGTGCTTTCTCTAAAATAATCTTTCTCAATCTAGCATCATCAGGAACACACAATCTATCCTGTACCAAAGGCTGCCATCACTTCTCACATGAAAATCTTGGCTCTCTCCCTTTGAACAATCCAAAATAATTTTCTGAATTTTCTCATCTGCCAACTGAGCCTCTCTGATATGATCCAACAAGACTGGCCTCAACTGCAACTGAGCCAGCAAAGCACCATCATCACATGATCCAAAACTAGCATGCAATGCTCTCAAGTCAACAAGCAATGAGAGCGAATAAGCAGTCAAACCTGCTAAAAGACTTCTGACTCAAGGCATCTGCAACAATATTTATCTTACCAGGATGATAATCAATCAAACAGTCATAGTCTTTAATCAATTCCAACCACTGTCTCTGCCGAAGATTCAGTTCCCTCTGAACACCCAAATATTTCAAACTCTTATGATTCGTATAGATAAAACACTTCTCCCCATATAAGTAGTGTCGCCAAATCTTCAAAGCAAAAACTATGGCTGCCAACTCCAAATCATGCGTAGGGTAATTCAACTCATGCGGCTTCAACTGCCGAGAAGCATAAGCTATGACTTTACCCTCTTGCATCAAAACACAACCTAAACCATTATGTGAAGCATCACTATAAATCACATATGGTTTATCTTCCACAGGCAAGGTAAGAACAGGAGCTTGAGTCAACATCTCTTTCAACTGTTCAAAGCTTGCTTGACACTGATCTGTCCACACAAATCTAACTCCCTTCTGAAGTAATCTGGTGAGTGGAGTAGCTATCAAAGAAAAACCCTTCACAAAGCGTCTATAATAGCCTGCAAAACCCAGAAAACTTCTAACCTCAGTCACAGACTTTGGTGAACTCCAATTCAAAATGGCCTCAACTTTACTCGGATAAACTCTCATACCATCTGCTGAAACTACATGATAGAGAAAAGTCACTTGATCAAGCCAAAACTGCTGCTCCTTTCAATTGATCAAAGAGATCATCTATCTGAGGCAAAGGATACTTGTTCTTGATGGTCACTTTATTCAACTGCCTATAATCAATGCACAGCCTCAAAGTACCATCCTTCTTCTTCACAAATAAAACAGGAGCTCCCCATGGATACACACTAGGGCGAACAAATCCTTTATCTAACAACTCCTGCAACTGCACCTTCAACTCTCTCAACTCAACAGGTGCCATTTGATAAGGAGTAATAGAGATGAGAGTGGTACTAGGCAACAAATCGATACCAAACTCAACCTCTCTCTCAGGGGGTATCCCTGGCAACTCCTTAGGAAACACATCTGGGAATTCCGCAACTGTGGGTATACTATCAAGTTGAGAAACCACTACTCTGGTATCTACAACATAAGCAAGATAAGCCTCACATCCCTTCCGACTCAACCTCTTAGCTGCAACAGCTGAAACAAACCTGGATACAAGTTGTCTCTGCTCACTAGATACCATCACACTTCTACCATCATCAGTTCTTAGGGTAACACACTTCTTCTGACAATCTACTACAGCTCCATGCTTAGACAACCAATCAATGCCTAAGATTAAATCATACTCCTTAAAAGGCATTTCAATCAAATCACCCAAAAACTCCTCACCTTGAACAACAACTGGACTATCTCGGTACACCTTACTCACCACAACACTATGCCCTAAAGGATTTGTCACCAAGACACCAAATCCTAGGGACTCAGAATGCAATTCAGACACAGGCAAGATGGATGCACTTATATATGAATGCGTAGATCCTGGATCAATCAAAGCAAGAACTAAAATGCTAAATAAAGAAAATGTACCCACAATGACAGCTGAAACATCCGGCTGCCTCTGCATCACATACACTCTCTGAGAAGACCCAGCCTCATCTGACCTACTGCCTCTGGATGTAGAGCCTCCTCTCTGACTAAACCCAAGTCTACCACCTGTACTGAAACCTCTGCTACTACGACCTCCTCTCACACTAGGTCGAGAAACTGGAGAATCAGTCTGCCTATCCTCCTGTAGCTCGGGACAATCTTTGATGAAATGGTCTGGCAACCCGCATCTGAAACATACTCCCGAAGTACCCCTCCACCTGCATTCACCTCTGTGTGCTCTACCACAATGAACACAAACAGGTGGAACAGACCTTTGAGCCACTGGGGTCAGTGCACTAGCCACAGAAACTGTAGATCTCAATCTCTGCCTCTGATGTGGTACTGACCTAACAGGCTGCCTCTGGCCCCTACTGAACTTTTGAAACTGACCTCCTCGGTCTCTCTTTGCAGATGAAGACCCTACCTCAAACTAGGGTCTCCTAACTCGAGTCTCCTCCTCATTAGCAGCTGCTGTAATAGCTTACGCTCTCTCTATACTCCGGGCCGCTGCAACAAGCTGGGAAAGATCCTGATACCGGGAACTAGCAACAATACTCATAATAGAGGGCCTCAACCCTTCCTCAAATCTCCTACACCGGTCTATCTCATCTGAAATAATCCCACCGGCATAAAGACTCAACCGGATGAACTCTACCTCATACTCTATCACAGTCCGGTTATCTTGTCTCAAATTCAGAAACTCAATCTTCTTAGCATCTTTATACTCCCTCAGAGTATACTTCTGCTCAAACTCTCATAGAAAATCACCATAAGACAAGGTGGGTGGATCATCCATGGCATGGGGAGTCGTCTTCCACCAATCATAAGCATCTCTCTGCAGAAGAGATCTAGCATAATCAAACTTCTCTTCGGGAGTGGCTTGTAACTGGATAAATACCCTCTGAACTCTATCCAACCACTGCTCAGCTACTGCAGGATCTGTAGTACCAAAGAAGTCCTCAGCTCCGAACTTCCTCAATTTATCATACTGTCTCACCGGCACTTGTGGCTATGGTTGTGGTGGCGGCTGCTGCACTGGAGCCTAGCTCAACAAATCTACTACATGCCGCAACCAAACTGGCGGCATCTCATCAGCAACTGGTTTCTCTGGCACAGGAGCAGGTGCCTCTCCAGCTATCTCAACCCTAGCTCCATATCTACCCTCAACAGGAGCTACACTCTCAGCACTACCTTCTACAAACTGACGTAACTGAGATGCCATCACTACCTATATCTGCAAACACAGCAGAATACTCCATCAAAGATCAGAAACTGCCAGTGCCAATACATGTATCTTATTTAAAAATCATATTTTAAAATCAAAATTTTCTTTTTCTTACAATTCACCAAGGTTGAGAATCTAAAACTTAGGCTCTGATACCAAAACAATTGTAACACCCCCGTACCAAATATACGCACACCGCATACGCCCGCACAATACGCGATATACATATACCGGATATAGGGGTGCCACGATTCATTTTAAACAAATCAAACCAACTTTAAATCTTTATTATATAATCATCATAAGTCAGTCCGAGTAAACTTAAAATATTTAACCTATATTATAAATAGTAATAGATAAAACATTCTTTCGTTAAAATACATATATATATATATACAACATTAGTACCCAAAAGTTTATCCAAAACAGTCTGTTCAAAACATTTGTTAAATAAGCAACAGAAAATACATATGTATATATATATCAAAATCAATGTTTACAAAATTATAGAATTTATACATGCTGGCAGTTCGTCTCTGATCGTGATGTCCACAACTACCTCTAATCTCAAGCCTAGACTCGACTCGGTCTAGACGAGCTCTCCGGCACAACCGAATCTACCCTGTCACCTGCGCGATGAACCACAATCGCGCTAAGCAGAAAGCTTAAGTGGTACAAACTTTGATTCAATATAAATTAATGCGATGCTCATACACGATACATATGAATATGTCAACTCATTACATTATATATTTCAACAGATTAATTATTTGCATCACATTTCGTAATTCACATTAAAACAAAGACAAACATGGGCCCAAAACAAAACTAATATGCTATTCAAAGTTCAGAGTTACTGCTTTGGTCCATATTAACACCTTGTGTCTAGCCCCGTAGGCAATATATATCCATGGATAATGTAACAGACCCAGTCTCTTGGACCTCAACCCAGCTAGACCCTAGGGCCCCAGTTTCTTGGTCCTCAACCCGGCTAGACTGTTACAGTTTTTGAGGCTTATGATCTGGTCTTTGCACCTCAAAAACATCATATTTCACATTTTTCAGCTGGACTCGGCTTACAACCCGGTCTTTTCACCTGTCCAGCAATTCATAGGCATGCCGCCAAACCCAGAACTCTGAAATTTGAATAACATACTAGGCACACAATTAATTCATTAATCTCATTATCAATCTCTTTCACAATTCATTTCTCATTTCATTTCTCATAATCAACTAGGCTCCTTGCCTTATTATATCATCATTTTCTCATCTTTTCTCATTCTTCTCTTTTATATCAATATCAATTTGTGACACTTTGATTTCACATATCTCATCACATTATTCAACATTTCTTTTCATTTACAACACATTATTCAATTGCATTGACATATCAACATAATTCACATTATACATATCATAACATATAACTCATTCATCAACAATGTATCAAGTAACTTAACACATTTCTCAACTAAATGTGTTAAGTCCCAATGTCATGTACATGTATGCAATCATTTAAAGTTTGTACTTACCTCTTAAAGCAACAACACCACTCTATCAACTCCTCTTCCAAGATCTCACTCAAACCTTGGCTTGGGTAACTCAATTCTCTTCAAAACCTAATCCAAAGGTGATCAAACAACACTCTCTTAGTGTTACACATAAGAAAAAAAGGAAGAGAACTATCTAGGGAAAACTCTACACTTGACATGCTCAACAACACGGGTGTGTCCTTCACCGTGCCCTAAACCCATAACACATAAGCTTTGACACGCTCAGTGACATGGGCGTGTCACTGCACGTGTCAATTCTCCTCCAACACAGAAGCTATGACACGCTCAGTGACATGGGCGTGTCACTGCACATGTCAATCAACCAGCAACACAGTAGCTATGACACGCTCAACAACACGGGCGTGCCAATGCTACAACAACACAGAAGCTGTGACACGCTTAGTGACATGGGCGTGTCACTGCTCGTGTCACCAACCCAGAAAACAGAACCAACGACACGTCCAAAGACATGGCCGTGTTCCTGGGCATGCCAGGCCAAAAATCCTGAAATCGACACCAATAAAGCCACAACCAATAATCATCTTCCAATAGCCAAATCAACAACACACAAACTCAATCAAAACCTTCAACAATCCATATAATACTTGAGTACACCTTAAAACAACTCAATCACAAACATCAAACACAAACACCACCAAATATCATAACTCAAACTCACAACACTCATAACTCTTATCTCTTCAATCCAAACCCAAAAATCAAAGTTACCAAGACAAAACACTTCAAACACACCAAAATAACCATCCAACAAACCCAAGAACACAAACTCAAAAGAAAACCAAGAAACAAGTTGGAAACTTACCAAAAGTGAAGAAAATCCTTAAAACTCCAACTTGATCTCTTGAAATCCTTCAATCTCTTGAGCTTGGAAGCAACAAAATCTCTTCTCCTTTGGTTGCTAAGGGTGGCCGGCCAAAGAGAAGAAAAGAAGAAGATTAAGATGAACGAAGAAGAAGAAAGAAAGAAACAAAGAAAGAGAGAAAGAAAATCAACCACTCTTAACAACTACTCTTCTCTTTTAACCAAACCACTTTTCCCCAAATCACTCTCCACCATACATTTAAACAATATAATATTCAACCACTAACATCATCTTCCACTAACTTAAATAAATCCATTTAATTAATCAAAATATCTCTTTTGACTTATAAGACCCATTGACTTGTATATATTATTTTTATCTCCATATACATAACATATACACTTCTTCTTCCTCTTATCTTTTCACTTAATCAAATTATACACTTTAAATTATTTAATCCATTTTTCACAAATAAATATTTCAAAATTTTAGGGTATAGTTTGGGATATTACAAGTTGTCCCACCAAAGACAAAAGATTTGAGTGGTATGCTACGAAAATGGAAGATAAAAGCAAGCAAACTGATGTTTACTTTGAAGACAACGATTGAAGAAGATGTGCTCTCCAACCCCCCCCCCCCCCCCCCCAAAGAACATCAAGATATGTTTGCCAAGCTCTTCTCAAAGAAAAAAAACGCAAGAGTTCAACTACTAGAAAGTGAATTAATGTTAGTAGCATAACATGATATGATAGTCGCTCAACATTTTCATAAAGTGAAAGTCATTGTGCTAGGAAATTTCTAAATTAGATCCACAAGCTCCAATCAGTGAAACTAGGATGAAGAAAATAATCATCAATGGTTTGAGGCCTAAGTATAGAGGCTTTGTTGTGGTAGTAAAGGGATGAAAAAATCAACCATCACTAATTGAGTTCGAGAATTTTCTTATTGATGAAGAAGCACTAGCTAAGAAAATGGGAGGAGTTTCGCCAAAGGGTGCAGAGGAAGAGTTATATGCTAACAAACATATACCAAATTCTAAGTAGCACACTAACAGTAGATCTAAAAGGGAAAAAAGACAAGGTAAAGAATCATCAAGGTGGTGTTAGTGCTCATCTAAGGGAAGTATCAAAGAACCATACAATGTCCATAAGTTTGAAGGGAAGTGTTGTAATTATAGAATGAAGTGCCACGTGAGTAATGCTTGACAGTCAAGAAAAAGGTCCATGGAGAGTAATGCTACTACTATTAGAAGTGAAGAGAAATGGAATATCGAGGCATTGTTTGTTGTAGAAGAGGAAATAACTCTTACAACAATAACATCTAATCAAATTGATTATGAGAAAGATTAGATCAATGATTTAGGTTGCTCAAATAATAAGATAGGTGATTAAAAAAAGCTGCAAATTTTGTTAAAGTACAAGGAAAGTCGTGTAGTGGTGACAATAAACAACTCAAAATTGATTATAGCTCACATTAGTAATGCAATAGTCTCTCTGTAGTATCTGTAATTTTTATATACATTAAAATAATTAATATGGAGTGATAAATAAGTATGTTGGAAGAGAGATACATGATATAAACATAAGATATGCATAATATATATTGGATATACATAATATATACACTAGATATATATGATATATACACACTTCCATATTTACATATTTAAGTTAAAAAAGTAAAAATAAATGAATAAAAAGTCAAAGTAAGAAGGAAAATTATTTATGGCCGAGAATTAAAGAAAAATATATTATACTTAATTATTTAATTAATTAAGAATATTTAAAGGGAAAAAATGAAATTTTATCAAAAATATCTTCTTCTTCTTCTTCCATCACCATTCTTGACCTAATTTTTGAAGTAAAAAGGGGAGAAATTCTTCTTCAAATACATCAAATTTCATTAAAAACCAAAGTAAATCAAGTGAGTTTTGAAGATTAATCAAGGTTTAAGTAAGTATTCTTCATATTTAAGTTTAGATTTCTTGATTTTTAGCTTATGTGATATTTGAGATAATGATAAAAATGGTTTTAATTGTCAAGGTAGATTGTTATGAAGTTTTTATGATAAGTATATATTGATTTAATGGTTAGATGATGGGAGTGAGCTAGTTTTGGTGAAGTTTGAAATAAGTAGTGAAATTAGGGTTTTTGTTGGATTTTGGAGAGACTTAGTATGATTAATGGTTGTTTTGTATAAATTAAGTATGAAAATGATTTTAATTGAACTATTGGACCTTTGTTTGGTTTAGGAGAGGAAAAGCATAATTGAAGTGAAAGATAAAATTTAGGACTTTTTGAAATTAAGGCTTGGAAAGTGCTTTTGATTGGATTTAGAAGCTAAATAAGGTTTGTACATACTTTGACAACAAGTATTTTTAATGTTCATGTTTGGCATAATCACATTGATATTATGAAAGTTTTTTGTTTTTCTATAAAATGAGATTATTTATATAACTTATACATTTTTGCAAAAATGTGATTTAAATGTTGTTTTTAAACTTAAAACCATTATGATATGGTGGTTGGGCATGTTCTAAATGGGGCATATTATTATTATGAGTATAATGTGCATTGTGAGAATGACTATGGATCGTGATGGATATGTGGAAAATGTGGCAAAGAAAAGGATGAAATGAGATAAGAATATGTAAATGGGATATGACATTGTATGATTATTAGCCCTGCCAATTACCTATTTAAGAATATTGAGTTTGGTACTGTCGAGTTGGCATGCCAACTATACGTCATGATATCTTATATGCTTTCAAGTGAGATACACTAGTATCACTATTTTTATTATGCCTTCAAGCGAGGCACGCTGGTGTCGGCCACTTCTATTCTGAGGAGATGGCCTTCGAGTGATATATAATACTTTGTCTTTGGTATCAGAAAGGGACGACCTTTGGGTGATATATGACACTTTGTCCTCGGTGTCAGATCTTCAAGTTGCGATAGGCCTAGTCAATCTTTCTGAAACCTAGATATTATGTAGGGAATTATTAGGCCTAATGTGTGTTGATATGCTGTGTTTATGAGATTTATATATAATAAATTATTTAATTGAGCATTGATGTGTGATGTTTATGTGATTTATGAGATCATAAATATTGATTGAGCATTTCACCATAGTTGGAACTAAATGCATCATGTGCTATGTGCTAATGCAATATGATTATATGATTTATGAGACTATAAACTATTATTTGAGCATTGCACTTTTTATTTAAAGATGTAGACATTTTATATAAATAAAGGAACATTTGCTTTTAATAAACTATGTTATCAAAGTATGTATTACTAAGCTTTCAGCTTAGCGCAGTAGAATTTTATCGTGCAGGTGATAAAGTATATAAAGGACATCCTAACATATCAAAATAAGTGTAAGATTGAGGCTATATTGAAATTAATATCATTTGCTAGGAGACCTATTTTGATGGTGCTACACTGCATAACATGTATATATATATTGTTTAATTTACTATAGTTATATGTATATTATAATGTTTTCTCAATATGTTTAAATTACAGAGTTTGTAATGTTTTATAAATGTACATATAGTTGTACATTATTTATATGTATTAAATGTTTGGTAATGAGATGAAAAATGGTGGATTTGTGAAATTATGAATTTTGGGAGTGTTATTTTATGCAGATTGAGTTATTTTTTATTTTGGAATTTATTGAAAATACAAATAAAAATTTGACAAATTTTTTTTAGATATTTTTATATAAATTAATTAAGTTATATTTTAATTGTATTCATTTAACAGTTATATACATAAAGATTATTTATATGGTATTATATACCTATAATATTTACATTTTATTTATAATATTGTATTTTTATATTAAATAAGAGTGGTTCTATAGTTAATTACTGTAGTACTATTGTATTATATATATATTACATATATATGATATATGTATTGTACATATGTAGGATATAAGGGTGTTACACTCTCCCTATTATAATGCTATCGATATGTCACTTTGAAATGTCTACCATCTTCCAGGTATGAATAAGAATCTTCTCTTGGTAGCATAGTTAACATCTTCAAGCATAAGATGTGAAGTTATATCGAGATCATGAAATTAAAAAGGACTCAATGATGTAAGGATGAAGATTAAAGTAAGTTTATGTAATATCATCAGAAACTGCATATGTAGACATGATAAGGAAGAATGAGATAACAAACTTGTGCCATATGTGACTAAGCCATGTTAGCTATTCCAAGTTTGATGTAATGATAAAAAATTCAATGCCAAAGGGAATTCTCGAACTTGAAGTAAGAACTGATACAAGTTGTGTATAATGCCTATATGGGAAAGCACATTAGTTGCCATATGAAGAATCTATATTTAAAAGCAAAAGAGCCATTAGAATTAGCTCACTCTGATGTACTTGGACTTGTGAAGCAAGCTTCTATAGGTGGAATGAAGTATATGACAACTTTTTTGTGGGTGCCTAGTTCGGTTGCGCCCTTAGTAAGGACCTGATTTTTTTGTCTGGTTTTGCAACCATGACATTGTTAGGTTCTTGACCTCGAGGATCTAATAGACTAAGACCCGTGAGAATGGAGTCACCACCCAGTTTGGGCCGGGAAATATAATTTGAGGGGTAGTGTACTCTGAATTTCATAAGGAATCACTAACCCTCTTGTCTGGGTTCTAGAATTAGGTATGTATGGAAAAATAAGAAGAATATGGATAATTCTTAATATTATTTGCACACTCCCGATCTAAATACATCGACCTCCTCTATGATTCAAATATTAGCGGATTGGAACCATTTGGAATATTAGATACTAAACGACCATCATAATAAATAGAATAACCATAGCAAACAATCTCGTATATGGTGCAAATGATGCATGTTGTTATAAAAAGTACCCTACAGGACCCACTAGAGTGGAAACATGCCTTGACAACCTTCTAGAGAAAATGGAAAATTAATTAATTACATAGCTTTTGAATAAATCCTATACACTTGTCTAAAAAGGAAAATTACATTGAGGCATATATACATTGGATCTAAAGAAAGGATGAACAAAATGCATGAATGAATATGGCAAAATACAAATAAATAATATAATAAAGGATAAAACGGATAAACATACAAAGTAATAAGCATAAATGATAAAATAAACACCATATGTCATAAGAGTGTCAAACTCAATAGTCTTAAAATTATCGAGCTTTACAGATGTAAAAATATCAAGTTTAAGTTCAATGATGAAATCTTAAAAAGAAACACAAAATGCTTTTGAACTTTTTGGTGAGAATTGTCAAGTTCGATAGTAAAAACTATTGAGCTCGACATAAATTCCCCAAAACTTGAAAGAAATCACTTTTCAAAATTGTTTCTTGTGGTTTGAACTTTCAGGAATTCATTTGCTGCCATTTTAATCATACTCATATTATCTTTAGTTAAAGAAATCACTTCTTTAAGACCAAAAACATGAAAGTGTGTCTTTCAAAAATTTGATTTGTAGCTCTTTAAAAAAAATTATATTTTGGTTTAGTATCCTACTATTTAATGGTCATATTCAAATGGTTTAAGATCAATTACTGTGAAACCTCGCTCAAGCACCAATTCAGCCGTTCAAAAATTATGAGCCGAAATGCTCATTGGGGATAAGTCTCATATGATACCGCCGTGTATGGTCTCTAGTCGATTTGGTAAGCACAAGTTTAAAATCATCTTTTATTTTGAAAATATTTGTTTCTTTTTTATTTTTAAAAAGAAACTCTCCTTTTGTTTTGAAAAGTGATGATGGCTTTTATTTTGAAAAGCAAAAATTGGAGAGTCGTCACCTTAGTTTATTTTATTTGAAAAAATTAAGGGAAAACCCATTTAATTGACTCCATTAAATTAAGTTTATTTTTACACAAAAAAGGACACTAGTTTGAAACAATCATGATGGGTCCTGGGCTAAATTTTCTAAACCAATTTTAACAAAAAAATGAATTTTCTCTCTTTGATTGATTTCTACCTTCTGGATGGAGAAAAATAATGTCTATGGATTATGCCATAATTAATATGAATGATATTATTATGATGTATGGAAATTTAATAATATGACATCCATGAAATGCAGTGCAAAAAAGTAAATATTACATCTCTACCAAAAGTAACGATTTCATGGGAGCTTCAACTTTAGTCCTTATGAGTTCTAGGTTGAGCATAGATCCCCAATTAAAAAATTAACTCAAAGGAAAATAAATATAATTCTGATGGCATCCATTGCAAAACTCACTAAATTTGCAATGGAGCCCAAAATTATCAAGAAAAAAGGAGAAAAAACGATCATAATAATGTTAAAAATAATAAATGATAATAATAACAAGAAAATCAAAATAAAAAGACCAATTAGTTGTTTAGGTGAGTGCTCGCCAGTCAGAGTGATATTCCGAGTGTATCTACTTATCCCGTTTGAATGGGAATTAGAGTCATAAGTAGTTTGTACCTTTGGTTGTAAATGTCTTTTATTAACCAATTTTAGTTAATTTAGATTACCGAATTGACAAGAGAAAGGTGAAAAAATTTATACCTTGGGTAGCCATTTTCTTTGGATGTATGGTTGAAATGATTTATCGCTCCATAGCTCAAATTAGGGAGTCTCGAGAAAAGATGCCAAGATGACTTTGAGTCCAAAAAATTATAAAAGAATCAAATTTAATTTGATTAAATTGATCCAAGATGAATTTGTTGTATTTTGGCATCAGAAATAATTTCAGCACAGTTTAGGCATGCTCCAAAATCAGGATCCCCTCTTTTGAAGAAGAAGACCTCTATTTATAGTGAAAAAGTAAAAAAAATCAGACAAAAATGCCCATGGTTTGCACAAGTGTCAGACGAGTAAGTGTGTCTGATGATGCGCAGTCCATCCATGGTCCATGCGGCCATCCGTGGGCTGCATGGACAGCTGTGGAAGTCCGCGGGTCACGCGAACTATTCGTGCACACTATAAATAATTCATGCGCATCACATGTAACACCCCTATATCCCGTATACGTACACAGCATGCTAATAATCGTAATATACGTATACTGAATATAGGTAGGCCACAGTTTATAAGACATACAAACAATTCTCTTCAATAATGTGATTAAATTTAACACATTAAAAGAAATTTATAAAATACAATAAATAAAATATTATTTCAAAACACAGCGGAAAATATAACAAATATTTACAAATACTTATACATCAAAACTTCAAGTTTTACAAAACATAAAATATATACATGTCTGGCAGTAAGTCTTTGATCTTTAAGCTCCACTATCAACACCTCAAAATCTAGACTCTACTCGGTCTAGAGGAACTCTCCGGTTCTTCCCTGTCACCTGCGCGATAAACCATAATCGCGCTAAGCCAACGGCTTAGTGGTACAAACTATAATAATACTATGCTTCAATGTAATGCTAATGTCACACAATCAAGATTCAAAACCAATTTAAAAGAATATTATATTTCAAAACCTTACATTGTTCACTATCATATCATATCAAAACATTCATATTATATCTTCATAGTTTCATTACTCAACATAGCTCCCCATGCTATATTCATTGCCAATAGGATACTCATGTAGTATAACCAACTCATAACATTATATCTCATAAGCATGTGTCTCATTATTCATTAATTTCACCATTTAAGAATCACATTGAAAACAAAGACATGCATGGGCCCAAAAACACTAATATGCCATTCAACTTTCAGAGTTAATTTTTTGGTTTAATTATCACATTTATCATTATCATTATCCCAAATAGGCTTTAAGGATTTAGGTTCAACCAAGCTTCAAGGGGAACAAAGCATGCTAAGTATCAACCCAACTTGACTTCAAGAACCAAACCCAACCTAGCTTCAAGGGTTGTAACATCTCAATTAGGCTTCAAGGACTAGACCCAACCAAGCTTCAAGGGGAGTTAAGCATCCTAAAATTCAACCCAACTTGGTTTCAAGGATCAAGCCCAACCTAACTTCAAGAGATTGTTACTATAGGCATGCCACCAACAACAAAACTCTGAAAAGGGAATAACACATTAGTCACACAATTCATTAATTATTTCATTTTCAATTTTCATTCTCATTTACTCATCATCACTTAGGCAATCCATGCCTCATTCATCTCATTGGCATCATTATCATTTTAGCCAACAATCATGGCTCCATATCTCATCAAGAGAATATATATATATATCATCAATTGCATTGAACATCATATTTACATCATTAGAACCAACCACATTGTATCTCAACTCACATTAATCAATTCATCATTCAAGTGTATATAACCAATGGCATTAGCACACATTTTAGATGCTCATTAATCATTCACATTATACCAATCATACATTCATCAAATGTATTAACAATGTAATCAATTACTTAACATATGTACAATCAAATATGTTAAGTACATTCATCAAATGTATTAACAATGTAATCAATTACTTAACATATGTACAATCAAATATGTTAAGTATCAAAATCATGTAAATGCATGCAACTATATAGTTTGTACTTATCTCAAGAACACTCACACAACTCTAAACTCTTCTTCTTCCAAGAATTCTTCACTTCTTAAATTAGGGCAAATCACCTTCTTCCAAAACCTAGTCAAAAAATGATAAAATACATGAATTCCAATACAATTTATCACTTATTAACCTCATCTTAGACCTTTAGATCATAAATTACAACTCAACACCACTAACTAAAGCCCACGGCCGTGGCCACCCCAACCCCCACGGGCGTGGGTTAGAAAACACTTCTGCCCCAAAATGTTCAACACCCCCACGGCCATGGCATCTAAGGACCACGGGCGTGGCATCCAAGATGCTACTGCCTCCAACCAAAATCATGTATTCTATGCTTCTAACTCCACTAAACCCAAACAACAAGAAAATCTATGAAAATAATTGCTCAAACTCAAGTTTAACATCACTTACCACTTCAAAACCCTAAAACCAACATCACTTTTACTTTTCCAAAACCAACATCAATTTAACCTTTTTATTTTCAATTCAAAACCAACACCACAATCAATTAAATCAAACACACTACCATCAACATAACCCTACTTTCAAATATCATTAATCAAACTCACACATAACTTCAAATAAAACAAGAGAAACCAAGAGAGAACTTACCAAAGTTGATGAAACTTCACAAATTCCAACTTAATCACATGAATCTTCCTTCAATTTGAGCTTGGAACAAACAAAACTCACTCTTGCTCTCTTGCTTTGGATGGCCAGCCAACAAAGGAAAAGAAAAGAAGAAGAGAAATGAAGCAAAGTCAAACTTCCCTTCTCTTTAAACCTCCACCAAGCAATCTAAAAAGAAAATTACTTAAATACCCTCTTCTATTTATTTTAATTCTCTTTCACTTATTGCCCTTTTTAGCAATTTCATAAATAACAAAATAAATATCTTCTTCCTTTGACCATCACATTTGACTTCTATATATGTTGTATATATTTCCATATACACAACATATACACTTTCTTTTAAATTTCTCTTCTCTTTAAAATTTAACATATACATTCAATCCAATTACAACAATAATATCAAAACTTCTAGGGCATACTTTGGGATATTACATCACGACTCATTTTTGTTGTTCCAGGCCTGTTCGAACTCTGATTCACACAATTCATGTTATGTTAGATTTGTTGTAATGTGATCTTTCATTTAGGGTTTAAGATTTTTCTTTAAGTCCAAAATCGAGGGGTTCTTGGGGCCATTTTGGGCCCATTCAGGCCCATTCATATTCCATTTTATGGGATTCCCATTTTATTGAAACTATACTCATATTCACCTTTATTTATGTGCAAAATTAGGGGTTTACAACTGCCCTCATCATGATTTCTTTGTTAAAAAGTAACCATGATGTTTGTGAACACGGTGACTTCGATGCAAGATGTCATGTTTTGTTAAGAGAAGATTGTTCACTCTAAGAGTTTAGGATGGTCCACTCTAAGGTTGTCTTAAAATATCTATGTAAACCTATCCTAATGGGGGTAAGAGAAGGCTCGTTCTAGGTTTGACCTAAGATTTCTATATAAACCTACCTTAAAAGGGTAAGCGAAGGCACATTCTAGGTTATGACCTAAAATGTCATTGCAAACCAACCTTAATAGGGGTAAGGGAAGGCCCATTCTAGGTTTTGACCTAAAATTTTTCTACAAACCTACCTTAATGGGGTAAGAGGAAATCCATTTAGGTTTAATCTAAGATGTCTATGTAAACCTACCCTAATGAGGGGTAAGGGAAGGCTCTTTCTAGGTTTGACCTAAGATATCTATGTAAACCTACCCAAAAGGGGTAAGGGAATGCCTATTTTAGGTAATGACCTAAAATATCAATGTAAATGTAACACTCCCGTACCCCATATATGCATACTACATACAACCACATCTGTAATATAAGTATATCAGATACAAGAGTGTCACGGTTTATATTAAGCAACCCAATCTTTCAATTTAACAATAATATAAGAAAACTTAAAACATTCAAATTATATTATAAAATATACTAGATAAACATTTATTTATTAGGCAGCAGAAAATGTAGCGGTATTTACATATATATTTACATCAAAATAAATATTTACAAAATATATAGAGTTTATACATGTTTGGCAGTTCGTCTCTGATCTTTAAGTCCACAATCAACACTTTTCAAGCCTAGACTCGACTCGGTCTAGCTGAACTCTCCGGTTCTACCCTATCACCTGCGCGATGAACCACAATCGCGCTAAGCCAACGGCTTAGTGGTACAAACCATAATAACAATATGCTTTAATGTAATGCTAATGTCACACATTCATACATTATAAACAATATATAAGAATATCATATTTCAAAACCTTACATTAAATCTTATTATTCATTTGTTTCACCATTCATGATTCACATTTAAACAAAGACAAGCATGGGCCCAAAAGAAACTAATATGCCATTTGACTTTCAGAGTTAATTTTTTGTTTCAATTATCACATTTATCATTATCCCAACTAGGCTTCAAGGATTAGGCCCAACCAAGCTTCAAGGGAAGCGAAGCATGCTAAGCATCAACCCAACTTGGCTTCAAGGACCAAACCCAACCTAGCTTCAAGGGTTTGTAACATCCCAACTAGGCTTCAAGGACTAGACCCAACCAAGCTTCAAGGGGAGTTAAGCATGCTAAACTTCAAACCAACTTGGCTTCAATGATCAAGCCCAACCCAGCTTTAAGGGATTATTACTATTAGGCATGCCACCAACAACTAAACTCTGAAAATTGACTAACATATTAGACACACAATTCTTTTATTATTTCATTATAAATTTCATTCTCATTTCCTCATAATCATCTAGGTAACCATGCCCCAATTATTTAATTTGCATCATTATAGCCAACAACAATGGCTTCACATCTCATCATTAGAGTATACATAATCAATTGCATTGGACATACATTTTGAATGATCATCATATCTTTCACATTATGCAAATCATAATATTAATCAAATGTATCAACAATGTAATAGATTACTTAACACATTTACAACCAAATGTGTTAAGTCCCAATGTCATGTAAATGTATGCAATAATGTAGGGTTTGTACTTACCTCAAGAGCAACTCACACAACACAAAACTCCTCTTCCAAGAAGCCTTCAACACTTGGATTAGGGCAACTCAATCTCTTCAAAGCCTAATCCAAAAGTGATCATACACACTCACTTAGAGGTACACATGAGATAATATAGATAAGAACCAACTAGGGCAAACTCTACACATGACACGCTCAACAACACGGGCGTGTCCCTGACCATGCCCTAAATCCACAACACAGAAGCTTTGACATGCTCAATGACATGGGCGTGTCACTGGCCGTGTCAATCCTCCCTCAACACAGTAGCTATGACACGCTCAGTGACATGGGCGTGTCACTGGTCGTGTCAATCCTACTACAACACAGAAGCTGTGACATGCTCAGTGACATGGGCGCGTCACTGGTCATGTCACCCATCCAGAAAATAGAACCATTGACACGCCTAAAGACTTGGCCGTGTTCATGGGGGTGTCAGGCCAAAAATCTTGATTCCGGTAACAACAACACCACATCCAACAAATCTCTTACTTTCACCATCTTCCACTCTAAACAAACTTAACTAAACACACCAATAAACCATAATAACTTGCAAAAACACCAAATCAATTCAAACATACATCTAACACAAATCACAACTCATCTCATACCCAAAACACAACACTTGCTTTTTCACCAAACCTAACTCTTTCTCTTCAATCCAACCCCAAAATCCAAAATCAATTAAACCAAACACTCTCAAATACACCACAACCAAATATACACATACCATCAACAATCAAATACCAAACTCAAAACACAAACTTAAAAGAAAACAAGGGAATCAAGTGAAAAACTTACCAAAAGTGATGAAAACCCTTAGAATTCCAACTTGATCACTTGAAACATCCTTCAATCTTGAGTTTAGATGAGCAAAATCTTTCTTTCGTCTCTTGCTATGGAGATAGCCGGCCAACAAAGAAAGAAGAAGAAGAAGAAGAAGAAGAAGAAGAAAGAAGAGCAAAGTCAACCACTCAACTCTTCTCTTAACTACTCAATCATCTCTTTAAATCTCAACCAAGCAAATTTTAATAATATAATATATAAATATCATCATCCACTTCCACTTAATTAAATTTCCATTTTATAAATAATTAATAAATCTTCTTTTGACCTTAATTAAATGTTGACTTATATATGTTGTATATATCTCCATATATACAACATATACACACTCCTCTATCCTTTCTTACTACTTAAACATAAATATATACTTTATTTCATTAAATCCAATTTCAACAATAATTATTCCAAAAATTTTAGGGTATAGTTTGGAATATTACAGTAAACCTACCCTAATGGGGGGTAAGGGAAGCCCCATTCTAGTTTTTGATCTAAATATCTATGTAAAACTACCCTAATAGGGTAAGGGAAGGTCTATATAGGTTTGACCAAATATGTCTATGTAAACCTATCCTAAAGGCTTATACTGCCAGTAGTTTTATGGTCTTATGTTAATTAGTCTATGATGATATCGCCATCTTGGTTACTGAACCGAGGTTTGAGTTGTCAAGCATTTACCTAGAATGTATTTTAAACTATATTTTAAGGCTTTTAACCTAGAATGATAATTTTAGAGCCCTTTGTCCAAGATGGTTTCGAAAGCTGCATTCTAAGGTGCTGACCTTCGTTATTCTCTAGGGTGATAACCTAGAATAGGTTGAAAGTTGGATTCTAGGATTTCATTACCTAGAATGGATCTTGAAGGATGGATTTATAAGGTGCTGACCTTGAATACAAGTAAAGGATGAGCTCTAGGTTTTTGACCTATAATTGGTTTGATAACTGGATTCTAGGGCTCTTACCTAGAATGATTTTAAGGACAATCCTAGGTTTGGCTTAGGAATACAAATAAGGATTTTAGGTACATTGAAACCTAAACTTTTGATTGATAGTAAATAGGATCTAGGAGGATGCCCCCTGAATTCAAGGTATGGCCATTCGACTTCCTAAGTATGTATGGTTGATTAAATATTCAATTTTCACATGACTAGAGGTGCTTTAGTGAAGCTTTAGCAACTATTGCTAGTTTTAATCTTTCAATGAGGGATTTGACCATGGTTGAGTCAATCTAGGTTTGAATTGCTCTAGAGGGCTTATCCTCTGGTAAGTTTGAATTAGCTTGGCGGACCCTAGCCTCAAGTTCTCTTTCAAGGGGCTTGGCTTCAAATGTGTTTTCTTATGGTGGCTTGGCCTTAATTTCTACTGGGGTGTTTAGCTCATGACTCATATTTTAACTTTAATTAAGGAGCTTAGCCTTAATTTCTATTGGGGTGCTTGGCTTCATACTCAATTTTTGACTTTGATAAAAGGGTTTGGCCTTATGTGTCTCCTTTGACTTATCTTGGAGGGCTTGGCTCAAGGTTGGCTTATTTGATAGGGCTTAGCCTTAAGCTTGGCTCATTTTCTAGAGACTTGGCCTCCAGTTATATTTTGAATTCCTTTGGAGGACTTGTCCTAAAATTGGCTCATCTTGGAGACTTGCCCTCTGGCTTGACTCATTTTTAGAGAGTTTGTCTTTCACTTAACCTATTTTGAAGGTCCTATCATTAGGTTCCTCTTATTTTGATTGATGGTCCTTAGGTTTTACACGCTTTGAAGATTTTATCTTCAAGCTAAAGGCTTTGGAGGGCTTGGCCTCAAGTTTTACATACTCTGAAGGTTTTTATCCTTAGGTTTAACCTAGTTTGAAGGATCAGATCTTAATTCTGACTTTTGCTTTAGAGGGCTTGTCCTCAAGTTGGTTTATCTTGGGATGTCTTAGCCTCGAGTTGGATTTTGGGATGAGTTGGTTCATCAAGCTATGAAACTTTAGCTTGGTTGAACAAGGAAGTTCTCATCTATTTGGCTTAGTATAGTCTGCTGATTTAGGAGGATGCAACTTTCTTTGGATGGGCTCTAATCAAGCTTTTGGGTTGGGGGATGCTTAGCTTTAAAGGGTTAGATCAAATTTGGCCTTTGGTTCTTTTGGTTGTGGACTACTGCCTTAGAAAATGTTAGGATATGAAGGATGGATTTTGGCTCTAGCCTTTGGGTGGACAGTTAAGGAAAATGGCTTAAATTTGTTGCTTTGGCTTAAATATATTGCTTTGGCTTAAATCGATTGGTTTTATTTCTAAGACTTTGGTGTTGATTTCCAAGGATTTGGTCTTGGTTTGATTTGGAAGGCTATACCAAAAATGGATTTTTGGGTTTTGAGTGAAGGTTTATTCAAGCCTCAATAAATTCTTGAATTTGAATGAAGGCTTATTTGGTTGGTGCAAGGAAGGATTTTTGAGAGATTGAAATTTTTACGACCTTGGGCTTTTCAAGGGTAGCTTAAGTTTCATTTCATGAGTATGGCCTTGTGTGTTTATCTTGGGCTTTGCCCTTAAAGAATTAGAGTACTAAGGTGGGGAGGCTTCTTAGGCTTGTCTAAGTATGTCTTAAGGCTAAATGGTTTGGGAAATTGGTTTTATTGTTGGTTTGTGAAGATGGGTTGGTTATCTAGTTTGTCTAAGGGAGACCTAATTTTGTGAAATTTGCCTCATATATGAAGCTAGCTTCTTCTTGATGATTTCTATCTAATGAGGGGTTACCAAAGCAATGACCTCTTTGTTAAGTAAATTGTTATGTCTTGCCTCTTGCATAGGAAAATAAGGTTAATGTATCCAGACATCTTTTATTGAATGCTTCTTCTACTGGAGGATTACTGAAGGATGGCAATATGATCTTAGTCATTCATGAGATGAGCTTTCTAAACTATAACTCTTGTGAAAATGATTAGTGATTTCAACCAGTGATGAGGTTTGGAGGCGTAACAACTTAGGTGGTTGTATGTGTTTGGTTCATGGTCCAATGAGAATACGTAACTACTAAACCTTAGTGATTGGATTAGAGGGAGACATTAAGGAGGAGGTTGCACATATACCTAAGGTTTGAATGATAATTTTGGGGTATGCCTCCTGAAAGATATGACTTTGAAATTTTGACTCTTTCATTGGAAGGTTAACTTTGTTAAGCGTTGAATTGAGTAAAACATGTTATTTGTTGTTCTTTTGTTTTTGTTTATTTTTTTTGCTCTAATTTTTGCCCGAGCCACCCTTGTGAGTTTTCAACTCGATAAGCTTGCTCTAATTTTTGCCTAAGTTGCCTTTTTAGGTTTTCAGCTTATCAAACTTTTCCTTTTCCCTTTTTTTTTACACGACCTTGGCATGAAAGATTTGGTATTAGTTAGACCAACTTGGACTGGGTTGGAACAAGTGGGACCAAGCCTCATGGGGGTTGCCTAAGTATCAATTGCATTTGTAAGAGAATCAGGTCTGCATAGTCTTGTCTTGGTCCCATCTAAGTCTGCAAAGATGGGAGCTCTGTAGGCAATGTACTTACTTCAAAGGATCTTAGATGACATCTCTTGTTGAAGCATTAGGCTAATTTTTTTCGTAGCCTTTAATGCATCTCTTTCTCATATTTCTGTCTAGATTGCTGGGATGGTTATCATCCACAGAAAAAGATGCTGCTCCTGGGTTCTTATGGGAATAAATGTTGAAGTTTTATAGCTCTGTGATGTGGAGGTCTGGGTACTTAAGCTGATTTAAGTCACTATCAACCATTTTTTGCTAGGCTAACTTGATAGCTTTGGGGAAGCTTTTGAGTGTGTCACTAGTTTGTGGTGTTAGATCTTCCACTTTTTTTTTTTGCAAGGTGACTTTCTCCTCTAAGAGATGTTGATTTAGAGGAATTATGATGATCTTGCAACTTTTGTGCTGAAGTATGATGAGTTCCCTCAAAAGATGCTGATCTTGGGGAGAACTACGCTGCTTCATGCTTCTTGATTTTTGATCTCATAAATTCTTTAGGAAGGTCGATCCTCATTTATTTGGATGATGTTTTTTCTAAAAGCTTTTGTTTGAAAAGCTTTATGATCTTGATCATATAAATTCTTTTAGAGGACTGTTCCTTTACTATCGGATGACAATGTAATGCCAAGGTCATTGTTTATTGCTTTGCTTTTTTTAGACAATGCGTAGAAAATAATGAGAAGAAAACTCTGTATTTTTTTTAAATATTGCACAAGGGATTAACTAAATAGTAATAATGTTTGACATAGGCATTGACTTGGAATAGACTCTGACTTTGACTTAGATTAACTCTAGTTTTGACTCGATGTTGGCGGACTCAGACTTAATTTTTTAATTTTGATTGACATGAGTTTTGACTCGATGTTGGTAGACCAAAAATTTTGAGACTTTGACTAGATTATGATTTTGACTTTAACTTGATGTTGGTAGACGCAAACTTTTGAGACTCTGACAAGACTCCAACTTCAATTTTAATTGATTTTGAGTTTTGACTCATTGCTTTGAGACTTGGACTCAATTTTTGACCTTGTCTTGGTATCTGACACGTGCTTTGACTAGAGTAGGACTCAACTTTCTTATAGTATCAATTGTTAAAGGGTCTTTGGTTGATAGGCATGAAAGGGGCTATTTTCTTGGTTTGGTTAGGAAATGTAATTGACATTTTAGTGGATATGGGATGGTCTTTTTAATCAAGGTATGTTCAATCCAACCTTAATGTTGGTTGGGAAAGGATACCAGTACTAGTTGGCTTAGGTGGAATGACCATCCCATTATTAATATGGTCCTAAATTCTGTGTCTCATGCTTTTGCATTCATTAGTTCTGTGTCTGCCACCTTATGGCATGCATAATATTCATTAACCTTGTAGCTCTTAAGTAAGGGGAAAAAAGGCTTGCTTAGTTCTAGAGGTGTCACCATATGAGCTTCCAAAGCTTTCATATAGATCAGACCTAATGGCATCCCCAAGTTTGTAAATTCCCTTTCTCTTCTTAAAATGCTTGCCCATCTTGGGGATCCATTATTTTTGTGTCATGCTCCAGGAGTTCCTAATGGTTAGGGTTATATTCTCTACCTTAAAAATGATTCAAGGAAGGAGGAAGGTTAATGATTGCTTGGGGATCCTTTTAGGTGGTTGCTCGATTAATTGTTGTGACTTATTTGAGGATCAATGTTGAGCCTCTAAATAATTAATTAGGATGTGTGAGCAAAAATTTTTGCCCCCACTCCCATGTGGAATGGTTCTTACTACTTCGGCACTGTTAGGCTTAGAGCCTTAGAAAATACATGCCTAAATTCGGAGAAAATAGAGTCGTCACTTGGACGGGCTGGGAAAAAGAAATGGGTGGATGACTCAATTCCTAAGGAATCCCCAACCTCCTATTAGGTTTGGAAAGTTGGGTGTGCTTGGGAAAGGTGAGAATGACCCAGCACCCCCACAGAGCCTGATTTATTAGAACCGGCCTCCTTTTCAGGTCTAAATATTATTATATTCTCAAATATTATATTATCATCCATATTACACACAAATTAACAAAATAAACACCCATCACTTTATTAAATTGAAACAAACAAAATAGACACCCATCCATAGATGGAAACGTGTCCTTTACAATAGTCCCAATACTTAAAATGAATTATATCGAGCTTAATTAATGAGGTATGATAAGTGCATAGTTGATGATATTTTTGCTCGTATTTCTTAATATATTTATTGTCAAATTGAGTTTAATTTGTTTGTTTAAGTGTTTGTTAGGGTTGATTCCAGGAACCTTTGACACGTTGGGACCTTAAGGTTATTTAGTCTAGAATCACGAAAGAAAGACAAGGAAAAAAGCTATTTTGGGCAAATTCTTCAATTGACATGCCCAGCGACATGGGCGTGTCAATGGCCGTGTCATTCAACTACTTTATAGAAGTCTCGACATGCCTAGAGACATGGGCGTGTCACTGAATGTGCCATTAATCCTGCCTTACAGAAGCTGTGACATGCCCACTGACACGGGCGTGTCCCTGACCGTGTCCCTAACTCAGCATTGCAGTAGCAATGACACATAAGGATATGGGCATGTCAATGCCCATGTCATTAAAGTTTGAAACAACACCTTTGACATACCCATAGACATGCATGTATCAATGGGCGTGTCAGGCAAAATTTTTGGGCTATAAAATCTGAGCTAAAGTGCGAATTAGGGATGACTTCCTGAGAAAAAGAGAGTTTTGATAGTTGAGAGTGAAGGTGAAGATCCAATTCATGCAAGATTTAAAACAATATTCAAGGATTTAAGTGAAGAAACACAAATCATTCATTATGGATTGTTTGAATTCTTTTACTTATTTCTTTTGTTTTAGTTTTCTGGTTATGAACATGAGCTAAAGTGTTTCTATCTAGATATTGATGAACCCTAGCCTTGTTGTATGGATTGAATAGTTCTTATTAAATTAAATCATTTGATTGAGTTGTTTTATCCTTTTGATTCTTAATTTCTTATTTCCAATTGATAATAGCATGCTTATTGATTGGTTGCAATTTTTATATTATTGACTTGAGAAAACTTGATGTGAACAGAATTTTTATTAGGATTGAGGGTTGATTGGAGTGCTAGAGATATACTTATAATACCCTTTGGTTCAAATTTCCTTGTTCTTATTGCAAGATCTATTTAATTATGCTTGAGAAGAGATTCCTAACATTCTACTTAGTGATTAGGGATTAATTCACTAGAGAGAGATTTTGATCTAATTTAGAGGAATGCCAATTCAGCTCTATTATTTGATTTAACTCAATTGATATTCATAAATATTTTTATGGCTAGGGAGATTCGATATCTGGATAGTATTTTCATCATCAACTCTTTTTGCACAGTATTCAATTTTTCTTTACTTTAATTTATTAAGTAATTCATCTTTTATTTTAATCACCATAAAAATTATTGATTTGCTAAACAACAGTTGAAATTTGCACTAGTACTTGACCTTGTCCTCAGTGGAATGATATCTTACTCACTACTTTATTACTTGCGTGACCCGTGCACTTACGGTAATACTGCAATAGCACATATTCACCATTAAGTTTTTGGCGCCTCTACTGGAGACAACAGTTTTCAATATTAGTAATATAATCAAGATTGTTGATTTAGTTTCTATTTTTATTTGTTTTAACATTGGTTCTTACTCGTTAATTGTCATTTTAGGTACTTCTTTCCATTTATAACCCGAGCTAGCTCTTTCCAATTACTTGAATTAGATCTAGAGCTAGAGAGAATATTGAGGAGAAAGCGGAAGGAAGAAAGGGAAGCATTTCTGGCATAAACAGAACCAAACTTGGAAGATTCAAGCTTAAAAGAAGAACTTTAAGTGATGTCAGGAAATGAACCAAGGACAATGCAGGAATTTGCTAAGCCCACTCTTAATGGGGCTGATTCGAGCATACAGAGGCCGACAGTTGCTGCAAACAAATTTGAGATAAAGACAAATGTAATTCAAATGGTGCACCAGACTTGCTTGTTTGATGGACTCCCAAATGAAGATCCTAATGCACATCTTGAGAATTTTCTGCAAATATGTGGCACATTCAAGATTCATAATATCTTAGAAGATGCAATTAGGCTGAGGTTGTTCCCATTCATACTTAGAGATCGACCAAAGAAATGGCTAAAATCTTTCCCCCCAAACACTTTTACCATATGGGGTCAGTTGGCAGAAAAGTTCTTAGAAAAATACTTCCCACCATCCAAGACTGCCAAGTTGAGAAATGATATTTCATCTTTTCTCCAGCAAGATGGTGAGACCCTTTATGATGTTTGGGAGAGGTTTAAAGATTTATTGAGAAGGTGTCCTCATCATGGGCTTTCACTATGCCTTTAGATTCAAACTTTCTATAATGGATTGAATTATGCAAGCAAGCAATCCATTAATGCAGCTAGCGGTGGTACCATAAATAACAAGACACATGAACAAGCAAGGAATTTGATTGAAGATATGGCCCTTAACAATTATCAGTGGTAAACTCCAAGGGAACAAGGAAAACTGAGGGCTACTAGTTCACATCAATTGGATCCCGTGGTGGCTTTGAAAGAAAAAATTGAAGCAATGAATAAAAAGATTAATTCTTTAGCTTCATCTTCGGGGAAATTAATGCAGGCGATGTCTTATGAATGGTGTGGGGGTGGACATCAAAGTCAAGATTGCCAAAGTGGCAATATGTTTGCTAGACAGGAGCAGGTGGATTATGTTGGAAATATGCCTAGGCAATAGCAGAACAACCCCTACAGTAACACATATAATCCAGGGTAGAGAAATCATTCTAATTTCTTCTGGAGTAATCAAAATAATCCAAGGCCTCCCCCTGGATTTCAGTAGCCTCAACATTAACAAGCTGCCCCTCCAAGAAAGAACAATTTGGAGGACATGATGGAGAAGTTTATATCAGCTTTAGAAACTAGATTTCAATCAACAGAAACCACACTTAGAAATCAGTAAGCCTCCATTCATAATTTGGAAAATCAAGTGGGGAAAATTGCCAAGTTACTCAGTGAACGACCACAAGGGAGCTTACCTAGCAGTATTGAGGCAAACCCAAAGGAGCAGCTGAAGGCAATTATTCTAAGGAGTGGAAAGGAAATTAAGGGTGGTGTGGTTGAGGAAGAGGCTGAGACACAAGAAAAAGAGGCTGAGACATAAGAAAAAGAAGATAATCCTACTCTCGCATTGGGTAAGAAGGTTGTAGTGAAAAATGAGAAAAGGAATCAACCACAAGAACCTAGTCTAATAGTGAAGGAATACCAACCTCGAGTGTCATATCCAACAAGGTTGAACAAGGACAAGATGGATGCTCAGTTCGGTAAATTTCTTAAACTCTTTAAACAACTGCACATTAATATTCCCTTTGTTGAAGCTTTATCACAGATGCCTAAATATGCTAAATTTTTAAAAGATCTCCTTTCTATCAAAAGGAAACTTGATGAAGTATCTTTGGTGCAATTTTCAAAAAAGAGTTTAGCAATTTTGCATAAGAGGTTGCCTAAGAAATTAAAAGATCCTGGTAGTTTTACTGTCCCATATTTGATAGGTAATCTTGAAGTTCAAAGTGCATTGGCTGATTTGGGTGCTAGCATAAGTGTTATGCCCTATAAGATGTTTAAAGAGTTAGGTGTCAGAGAACCTAAATCAACACTCATGACCATTCAACTTGCTGATAAGTCAGTAATTCACCCCCGTGGTACTATAGAGGATGTGTTGGTAAAAGTTGGAGATTTCATTTTTCCCAATGATTTTGTTGTCATTGATGTAGATGGGGATGCAGATGTTTTGCTTATCCTTGTAGGCCCTTTTTAAATATAGCCAATGCCCTTATCGATGTCCATGATAGTACATTGACCTTAAGAGTGGGAAGCGAGAAAGTTATTTTTAATATACATTATGCTATGAAGCACCCACTTACACTCAATGAGGTGATTCATGTAATGGTATCATTGAGCATGAAATCTTAAATTGTGTTACTAACATTGTTTCTAAGGATCCCCTTGAGTTGTGTTTATTGCAGGATAATGTTGAGGATCAGGAAGCACTGGAGCAGCTTGCTTATCTTAAAGCAAGCAAATCATTTAAGAGTAGGGCGTATGAAACCATTGAAATGCTAAAAGAATAGAAGTCATGACCATCTGTGATTGATCCACCCAATTTAGAACTTAAGATCCCTCCGTATCATCTTGAGTATGGATTCCTAGGAGAGGAGAATAAATTGCCAATTATTTTGAGTTCCCACCTATCTTCTGAGTAGAAGGTAAAACTCATCAAGTTGTTACAAAAGCATAAGCAAGTTATAGCTTGGAAGATAGCAGACATCAAGGGTATTAGTCCATCCTATTGCACTCACAAAATACTGATGGAGGATGAATTCAAGCTAGTGGTGCAACCACAGCGGAGACTAACCCCTAAGATGAAAGAAGTAGTTAAAGCTGAAGTAATCAAGCTACTTGATGTGGGAATTATATATCCGATTTCGGATAGCTCTTGGGTGAGCCCAGTTCAGGTAGTACCAAAGAAAGGATGGATGACGGTGGTTCTCAATGAAAATAATGAACTAATTCCAACAAGAACAATTACCAGTTGGAGGGTTTGCATCAACTATCAAAAGTTGAATGATGCAACTAGGAAGGACCATTTTCCTTTGCCCTTCATTGATCAGATGTTGTAGAGATTGTCCGGGCATGAGTATTACTGCTTTTTGGATGACCTTTCAGGCTACTTTCAAATTTCTATTGCCCGAAAGACTAAGAGAAAACTACATTTACCTATCCATATAGGATATTCGCATATCGAAGGATGCCATTTGGATTATGCAACGCACCTGCAACTTTTTAATGGTGCATGGTGGCAATCTTCGATGAGCTTATTAAGGATATTATGGAGGTGTTCATGGATGATTTCTCAATTTATGGTAGCTCATTCGAAGGATATTTGGAAAACCTTGAGAGGATCTTAATAAGATGTGAGGAAACAAACCTGATACTTAATTGGGAAAAATGTCATTTCATGGTTCAAGAAGGAATCGTGTTGGGACACAAGATTTCAAGCAAGGGTTTTGAGGTGGACTGGGCTAAGGTGGAAACCATTGACAAACTACCACCCCTCACATCAGTCAAGGCCATCAGAAGCTTTTTGGGACATGCAGGCTTCTATCGGAGGTTTATACATAGCTCATCCTCTAACAAGACTCCTTGAGAAGGATGTTGATTTTGTGTTTAACGAGGAATGTTTAAGATCTTTCACAACTCTTAAGGAGAAAATGACCCATGCTCCAATCATGGTGGCTCCCGATTGGAATTTACCATTCGAACTAATGTGTGATGCAAGTGATATTACAGTGGGGGCAGTTTTGGGTTAAAGCAAAGCGAAGCATTTTCAACCCATCTATTATGTAAGCAAGACGCTGAATGCAGCCCAAGCCAATTACACAACTATAGAGAAAGAACTTCTAGCTGTGGTTTTTTCTTTTGACAAGTTTAGATCATATATGATCTTATCCAAAGTGATTGTGTATATAGACCACTCGGCTTTGAGGTATTTATTTTCCAAAATGGATGCAAAGCCTAGGCTAATTCATTGGGTTTTGTTATTACAGGAATTTGATTTGAAGATTCAAGACAAAAAGGGAGCTAAAAATCTGGCAGCAGATCACCTTTCTCGCTTGGAGAACCCAACCTTGGAGAAGTTCGAAGAAGGGAACATTGATGATCATTTCCCTGATGAGCAGCTTTACGCCATGTAAGTGAGGTAAGTGGTTCAACTTTTAAAGTGCCTTGGTTTGTAGATTTTGCTAATTACTTGGCTGTTAGGGAACTCCCTAAAGATATGACTTATCAAGAAAAGAAGAAATTCTTTTCTGACTTGAAATGTTACTTTTGGGAGGATCCTTTCTTGTTTAGATTATGTAAAGACCACATGATCCGACATTACGTGGCATGGCCCAAAACGGTGAATATTCTTTATCATTGTCATGTTGGACCAGCTAGTGGTCATATGGAAGCCAATAGGACTGCTCAATAGGTGCTAGAATTAGGATTTTATTGGCCCACTATGTTTAGGGATAGCTATGATTTTGTGAAATGTTGTGATCATTGTCAAAGAATTGGAAACATCTCATCTCGTGATGAGATGCCCTAAAATGGAATTCTAGCCTGTGAAGTCTTTGATGTATGGGGGATCGACTTTATGGGACCGTTTCCTAGTTCTTTTGGTAACAAATATATTCTCATAGCTATAGACTATGTCTTTAAATGGCCTGCAGCCCAAGCTTTAGCAACGAATAATGCTGGGGTAGTGATGAGGTTTTTGAAAAAGTTGTTTTCTTGATTTGGTACACCAAAAGCAATCATAAGTGATAGGGGTACTCACTTTTGTAACGCTCAGCTTGAGAAAGTTTTCAAAAGGCTAGGTGTTACACATAGGTTTTCTACTCCTTACCATCCCCAAACTAGTGGCCAAGTTGAAAACACAAATAGAGAAATAAAAAGTATTCTTGAAAAAACTATAGAGCGATCCCAAAAGGATTGGTCTGAGAAATTAGATAATGCTCTATAGGCCTTTAAGATTTCATTCAAAACTCCATCGGGTACTACGCCATTTAGGCTAGTGTATAAAAAGGCTTGTCATTTACCTGTGAAAATTGAACATAATGCTTATTGGGCTATAAAACAGATTAACCTTGATCTAGCTACTGCAGGTGAAAGGAGGAAATTGCAGATCAATGAGCTGGATGAATGGAGATTACAAGCTTATGAAATACCAGGATGTATAAGGAGCGGACTGAGAGATGACATAATGCTCACATTAAGGAATGAAAAGAGTTTCAAGTTGGAGATTAGGTATTATTGTACAATTCGAGGCTTCGACTTTTTCCAGGTATGTAACAACCTAAAATTTTTGAAAATTTCTAATTTTTGGAAAATTGGATAAAATAAATTATAATTTAAAAGGATAAATTAAATTAATGGTTTTAAATGAAAAATGAAGGGATTTTAAATGAAAAAGAGGAATATATATGTGATATATATGCAAAAAATACATAACATATATAAAAGTCAACACTTTTTAAAAGAAAAGGGTATTTTGGTAATTAAATCTTCTAAATTCAAAATTAATAAAATAATTCAAAAACACATTATTTTTGAATGGAAGAGGGAAATTAAGACTTTTAATTTATTAAAAAAATAATTAAATAATTAAATATTAAATTATTTTAATATATATATATATATGCGGTTTAAAAAAAAGATGAAAGGAAAAGAAATATTAAAAGTCTTCTTCTTCTTCTTCTCTTTCCTTTGGCCGAATTTTCCATGAGAGTTAGACCAAGAATTTGATTCTTCCATACTCCATAAATTGAAGGAATTAACAAGTTTCAAGTGGATTTTTGGTGATCTCCACCAAAATTAGTAAGTTTCCATCTCTTTTCTTTGAATTCCATGGAAGATAGAATTTAGGGTTATATTTTTATGTAGTATGTTATAATTGTTGGAATTTGTGTGTATGATGTTATTTTGGGTAGTTAACAATGATTCTAAGGTTAGATTGAAGAGATGATGGAGTTTGGTTAAAGAATGGTGAAGAGAGAGAATTTAGGGTTATGGATTTTTGGGGTTTTGAAAACATGAACTTTAATTGTGAAAATTAGTTCTAAATGAGTTGTTTTGATTCATAAACAAGTATTTTAAAGTCAAATATTGGATTTGATGGTGTTGGGTTGGAGTTTGAGAATAGAAGTGGAGATTTAGGGTTTTGGAAAAGTGATTTTCCAAAGTGGTGGAAGTGTGTGATTTTATTTGTTTAAGTATGTTGTTTAGTGTTAAAAGTGATGAATATAAGCTTGGAATGAGTAATGGATTGTGCTGGAATGGAAAACCTTCAATGGGGGAAGGTTATGCCATTTTTGAGATTTCATGTACAAGAGTGTATTTTTATAATGTAAATGATTTAAATGTATTAAAATATATTTTTAATAATATAAATAAACTTAAAACACTAATTTAATTGTAGTAGAATGAAATTCCAATGTTGAAGTAAGAAAAAACTAAATTTTTGAAAATTTGTAGGAGTGATGTGTAATTATGGTTTAATGTTGGAAATGCCATTAAATGTGATACTAAATGATTATTTGTTATCACATTTGGTTTAGGCTTTGAGGGAGGTTGATTTGCTTCATCCAAGTGGAGAAGGGCAAGTTGGAAAGATTGGATTGAAGGTTGTTTTTAGCTTGCTTTGGGTTGTTAGTGGAGGTATGTACAAACTTTGAATATAATGTTTATATTTGCATAACATTTGGACTTAACACATTTTGGTTGGAAAATGTGTTAAGTTACTTGGTTCATTGATTGTGTATGAATAATATGCTATGATATTTGTAATGTCATATATGTGTTAAATGCATTGTGAAAAGCCATTGATAATGGCTAAATTGTGTAGAATGTGAAATATGTATATTATGTGAAAATACCCAAAGTAATTGGGTAATGTGTTGTGAATGCAAAAATGAGATATGTGGAATAATGAAATGAATTGATATTGATAAAAATGAGAAAAAGGAGAAAAATGAGAAAAAGGAGAAAGATGTGAAAAATGAGAAAAGTGAGAAAAAAATGTGAAAAATAAGGCAATGTGCCTAGATTGAATATGTGAAAATGAGAAAGAGATTAATAATGAGAAATATGAATAAATTGTGTGCCTAGTATGTTATTCAATTTTCAGAGTTCTGGGTTTGGCGGCATGCCTATGATTGCCTACGGGCTACACGCTGGAATGGTAAAAAGACTGGGTCATAAGCCAAGCCAGCTGATAAATATGATGTTTTTGGGGTGAAAAGACTGGGTCGTAAGCCTCAAAAACTATAGCAGTCTAGCCGGGTTAAGGACCAAGATACTGGGGCCTAAGGGTCTAGCCTGGTTGAGGTCCAAGAGACTGGGGCTGTTACATTATCCATGGATATATTGCCTACGGGGCTAGACACATGGTGTCATTATGGACCAAAGCAGTAACTCTGAAATTTGAATAGCATATTAGATCCTTTTTGGGCCCATGCTTGCCTTTTTTTAATGTGAATTATGAAATATTTAAAAAATATAAGAAAGTGGATTGATGTGACATCTATATGCATTGTGCATTTGGTATTGCATTGAGTTATATTGTTATTATCAAAGTTTGTACCACTAGGCTTCGACTTAGCGCAATTATTTCCATCACGCAGGTGACAGGGTAGACCCAGCTAAGCCAAAGAGTTCTTTTCGACCAGGTCGGATCTAGACTTGTAGTTGAGCTTGTTGACTTGCTATCGAGATCAGAAACACTACCAGCAGCATGTATATATTTTTATGTTATTGTACATTTTGAGTATTATGCATGATAAATTATGTTTTGAATTTTACGTATTGTATATTATAAAGAATGTTTGGGTCAATGTATTTGAAATGGGAGAGTAAGTATATTTTAAATTATATATATATATCTATATATATAAATGTTTGAGAAACTTGGTGAAATTGAGAAGTATGGTTGAGATGGTGATTGGAAATTATTTGAGAGTGTTTTCTTTTTGCAGGTTGAGTAATTGCTAAATTTGGGATATCCAAATTACAGACAAAACTCTGGCGAATTTTTCCCAGGGATTTATATATATATTATTTATTTTGAGTTCTTATAACAATTAAAGAATATTTATATTATATTTAATTTTTATATATTTAGAATTTGAAATTTTAAATTGGAAATGTTTAAAAAAAATTTAGTAAACCGGTTTGTCACATTTTTGTACCGTATATGCGTATTTTACATATGCTGAAAATATGTATTGTACGTCTATAGGGTATAAGGGTGTTACATTTGTTTTGGTATCAGAGCCTAGGTTTGAGGTTCTCGACCTAGGTGGGATGATAGAGAGAGAAAATAGGGAATTTTAAAATAGTTTTTAATTATAATACATGCATTGGCACTGGTAGTTTCTGATATCTGATATAGTATTTTCTACTTTGTTTGCAGATATAGGTAGTTATGGCATCTCAGCCGCATCAGGCTGTTGAGGGTAGTGCAGGGAGTGTGGCTCCAGATGAGGGTAGAGATGGAGCTAGAGTTGTATCTGCTGGTGAGGTGTCTGTTTCTGTGCCTGTGAGACCAGCAGCTGATGAGATTCCACTTGGCAGGGTATGGCATATGGTAGAGTTGTTGAGGCAGGCTCCAGTTCTGCAGCCACCACAGCCACAGCCGCAGCCGCAGTTGCCTATGAGGTAGTATGATAAATTGAGAAAGTATGGAGCAGAGGACTTTATTGGTACTACAGACCCTGTTGTAGCAGAGCAGTGGCTAGACCGGGTTCAGAGGGTATTTATTCAGTTACAGGCTAGTCCAGAAGAGAAGTTTGATTATGCCAGATCTCTTTTGCAGAGAGATACATATGATTGGTGGAAGACGGTTCCACATGCTCTAGATGATCCACCAGTCCTGACCTATGATGATTTCTTATGGGAATTTGAGTAGAAGTATACTCCGAGAGAGTATAAAGATGCAAAGAAGATAGAGTTCCTGAGTCTGAGACAAGATACCAGGACAGTGACCGAGTATGAGTCACTATGCTAGTGGGATAATTTATCCGGTTGAGTCACTATGCTAGTGGGATCATCTCTGACGAGTTTGACAGGTGCAGGAGATTTGAGGAGGGACTGAGACCCTCTATCATGTACATCATTGTAGGCTCTCGGTATCAGGATTTTTCCTAGTTAGTTGCAGCTGCAAAGAGTGTTGAGAGGGCATAGAGTCTTGCAGTAGCTGCCAGGGTTGAGGAGACCAGAGTTAGGAGACCCCAGAGTGAGGCAGGGTCTTCATCAGTGAAGAGAGGCTGAGGGGGACATTTTCAGAGGTTTAGTAGGAGTCAGGGGCAGTTTGGCAGGTCAGTACAGCGGCAGAGACAGAGACATGCAGTTTCTGTGGCTAGTGTTCCGACTCCAGTGGCTCAGAGACCTACTCCACCTACTTGCGTTCATTGTGGTAGAGTACACGGAGGTGTCTGCTGGTGGAGAGGTGCTTCGGGAGTGTGTTTTAGATGTGAGTCATCAAATCATTTTATCAGAGATTGTCCCGAGCCACCAGAGGTTAGGCAGGCAGATATTGCAGCTTCTCGACCTAGTGTCAGAGGGGATTGTGGTGGCTGAGGTTTTAGTAGAGGTGGTCGACCTGAGTTTAGTTAGAGAGGAGGCTCTACATCCGGAGTCAGTAGCTTAAATGAGGCTGGGCCATCTCAGCGGGTTTATGTGATGCAGAGGCAGCCGAATGCTTTAGCCATCATTGCGGGTACATTTTCTTTATTTGGTATTTTAGTCCTTGCTCTATTAGATCCTGGATCTACGCATTCGTACATAAGTGCATCTATCTTGCCTATGAATGAATTGCATTCTAAGTCCCTAGGATTTGATGTCTTGGTGACAAATTCTTTAGGGCATAGTGTTGTGGTGAGCAGGGTGCACTGAGATAGTCCAGTTTTTGTTCAGGATGAGGAGTTTCTCGGTGACCTGATTGAGATGCCTTTCAGGGAATATGATCTGATTTTGGGCATGGATTGATTATCCAAGCATGGTGTTGTGGTAGACTGTCAGAAAAAATGTGTTACTTTGAGAACACATGATGGTAGGGATGTGATAGTATTTGGTGAGCAAAGGTATCTTTCATCTATGTTTGTTTCAGCTGTTTCAGCTGTTTTAGCTGGGAGGATGATTCGGAAGGGATGTGAGGCTTATCTTGCTCATGTTGTAGATACTAGAGTAGTGAGATCCCTGCTTGAAAGTACACCCACAGTTGCTGAGTTTCCAGATGTTTTCCCTGATGAGTTGCCAGGGGTACCTCCTGAGAGAGAAGTGGAGTTTGGTATCGATTTGTTGCCTGGTACCAATCCTATTTTTATTACCCCTTATCGGATGGCACCTGCTGAGTTGAGAGAGTTGAAGGTGCAGTTGTAGAAGTTATTGGATAAAGGGTCCGTCCGCCCTAGTTTGTCCCCGTGGGGAGCGGCTGTGTTGTTTATGAAGAAGAAGGATGGTACCATGAGATTGTGTGTTGATTATAGGCAGTTGAATAAGGTGACCATCAAGAACAAGTATCCTTTGCCTCGGATAGATGATCTCTTTGATCAGTTGAAGGGAGTAACAGTATTCTCTAAGATTGATCTAAGATCAGGGTACCATCAGTTAAGAGTCAGAGATGTGGATGTACCCAAGACAACTTTTTGCACGAGGTATGGACATTATGAGTTTTTGGTGATGCCCTTTGGATTGACGAATGCACCAGCAGCTTTTATGGATTTGATGAACAGGGTATTCAGACCATATTTAGATCAGTTTGTGGTGGTCTTCATTGATGACATCTTGGTGTATTCGCGTAATGAGTAGGATCATGATAGACATTTGCGGATCGTATTGCAGACTCTGAGAGAGAAGCAGTTGTATGCTAAGCTATCTAAGTGTGAGTTCTGGCTCAATCAGGTAGCTTTTCTTGGTCATGTGGTTTCAGCAGAGGGTATTAGAGTTGATCCGAGTAAAGTTGAGGCTATCTTGAATTGGAGTCCACCGAAGACTGTGACAGAGGTTAGAAGTTTTCTGGGATTGGTAGGCTATTATCGTCGATTTGTGAAGGGTTTTTCTATAATAGCTACACCACTCACCAGATTACTTCAGAAAGGAGTTAAATTTGTGTGGATAGATCGATGTCAAGCGAGTTTTGAGTAGTTGAGGGAGATGTTGACTCAAGGTCCTGTCCTTACCCTGCCTGTGGAAGGTAAACTATATTTGATATACAGTGATGCTTCACATAGTGGTTTAGGTTGTGTTCTAATGCAAGAGGATTGAGTCATTGCTTATGCCTCTCGATAGTTGAAACCGCATGAGCTGAATTATCCGATGCATGATTTGGAATTAGCAGCAGTAGTTTTTGCCTTGAAGATTTGGCGGCATTATTTGTATGGGGAAAAGTGTTTCATTTATACGGATCACAAGAGTTTGAAATACCTGGTTGTTCACAGAGAGCTGAATCTTCGGCAGAGACGGTGGTTAGAGTTGATTAAAGACTATGACTGTTTGATTGATTATCATCCTGGTAAGGCAAATGTTGTTGCTGATGCCTTGAGTCGAAAGTCTTTGGCAGGTTTGACTGCTTATTCGCTCTCGTTGCTTGTTGAGTTGAGAGCGTTGCATGCTAGATTTGAATCTTCTGATGATGGTGCTCTAATGGCTCAGTTGCAGTTAAGGCCAGTCTTGTTGGATCATATTAGGGAGGCTCAGTTGGCAGATGAGAGAATTCAGAAAATTGTGTTGGTTTGTCAAAAGGGGGAGAGTTGAGACTTTTATGTGAGAGATGATGGCAGTCTATGATACAGAGATAGATTGTGTATTCCTGATGATGTAGAATTGAAAAGAATGATATTAGAGGAAGCACATCAGTCACTTTTTGCTATGTACCCTAGGAGTATCAAGATGTATCAGAACTTGAAGCGACATTATTGGTGGTCAGGTATGAAGAGGGACATAGCAGAGTTTGTATCCAGATGTCTCACTTGCCAAAAAGTGAAGGCTGAGCACCAAGTTTCTTCAGGGTTGCTCCAACCTTTATCAGTGCCAGAGTGGACATGGGAGCGAGTAACAATGGATTTTGTGACTGGACTGCCTTTGACCCAGAAGAAGCATGATGCAATCTGGGTGATAGTTGATCGAATGATGAAGACAGCTCATTTTCTTCCAGTTCGGATGGATTATTCTCTTGAGAGGTTGGTTGAGCTGTATATCAACGGGATAGTTAGGTTGCATGGAGTCCCAGTTTCTTTAGTGTTGGATCGAGATCCCCAGTTTACTTCAAGATTTTGGAAGAGTTTGCATGATGCTTTGGGTTCTTGATTGCATTTTAGTACTGCTTTCCATCCTCAGACAGATGGACAGTCAGAGAGAGTGATATAGATTCTGGAGAATATGTTGAGGAGCTGTATCATTGATTTTACCGGGAATTGGGATAGATTTTTGCCATTAATTGAGTTTGCTTATAACAATAGTCATCAATCGAGTATTGGGATGACTCCTTATGAGGATTTATATGGCAGGAGATGCAGGACACCTTTGTATTGGGATGAAGTTGGAGAAGGTAAACTGGTTGGTCCCGATTTGATTAAGGAAATAGAGGAGAAAGTGAAGGTGATTCGGGGTCATTTGAAAGCAGCTTCAGACTGACAGAAATCCTATTCAGATTTAAAGAGAAGAGACATAGAGTTTAGTGTGGGAGATAAAGTGTTTCTGAAGGTGTCTCCATGGAAGAAGATTTTGAGATTTGGCCACAAAGGGAAGTTGAGTCCTCATTTCATAGGACCATATGAAGTGTTGGAGAGAGTTGGTCCAGTGGCTTATAGACTAGCTTTGCCGCCTGAGTTGGATCAAATACATAATGTTTTCCATGTCTTGATGCTTTAGAGATACAGGTCTGACCCATCTCATATCTTGTCAGTGGAGTCCAATGAGGTGAGTCCAGATCTGACTTACGAGGAAGAACCAGTGGCGATTTTGGCACGAGAGGTTAAAGAATTGATGAATAAGAGGGTGCCACTTGTGAAAGTCCTTTGGAGGAATCATGCCACTAAGGAGGTGACTTGGGAAAGTGAACAGGCGATGCAGAGTCAGTTTCCACATTTGTTCCAGACTTGACGACAGGTAATTTTGAGGACGAAATTTATTTTAGGGGGAGAGAATTATAACAACCTAAAATTTTTGAAAATTTCTAATTTTTGGAAAATTGGATAAAATAAATTATAATTTAAAGCCATAAATTAAATCAATGGTTTTAAATGAAAAATGAAGGGATTTTAAATGAAAAAGAGGAATATATATGTGATATATATGCAAAATATACATAACATATATAAAAGTCAACACTTTTTAAAAGAAAAGAGTATTTTGGTAATTAAATTTTATAAATTCAAAATTAATAAAATAATTTAAAAATAAATTATTTTTGAATGGAAGAGGAAAATTAGGACTTTTAATTTATTAAAAAAATAATTAAATAATTAAATATTAAATTATTTTAATATATATATATATATGCAGTTTAAAAAAAAGATGAAAGAAAAAGAAATATTAAAAGTCTTCTTCTTCTTCTTCTTCTCTTTCCTTTGGCCGAATTTTCCATGGGAGTTAGACCAAGAATTTGATTCTTCCATACTCCATAAATTGAAAGAATTAACAAGTTTCAAGTGGATTTTTGGTGATCTCCACCAAAATTAGTAAGTTTCCATCTCTTTTCTTTGAATTCCATGGAAGATGGTATTATGTGAAAATTTGGATTTTTATGTAGTATGTTATAATTGTTGGAATTGGTGTGTATGATGTTATTTTAGGTAGTTAACAATTATTCTAAGGTTAGATTGAAGAGATGATGGAGCTTGGTTAAAGAATGGTGAAGAGAGATAATTTAGGGTTATGGATTTTTGGGGTTTAGAAAACATGAACTTTAATTGTGCAAATTGGTTCTAAATGAGTTGTTTTGATTCATAAATAAGTATTTTAAAGTCAAATATTGGATTTGGTGGTGTTGGGTTGGAGTTTGAGAATGGAAGTGGAGATTTAGGTTTTGGAAAAGTGATTTTCCAAAGTGGTTGAATTGTGTGATTTTATTTGTTTAAGCATGTTGTTTAGTGTTAACAGTGATGAATGTTGTCCCAAGATGGCAACCAAGAGGGGGGGGGGGTGAATTGGTTTCCTCAAGAAATAATGACAATTAAAAAACTCAACAAAATAAAAATGCGGAATAGAGAGATGGTTGAGTAATGGAAGAAAGAAAGAACACACAAGATTTATAGTGGTTCGGATTTACTTCAATCCTACATCCACTTCCATAACAACTTGTTAAGGTTCCACTAATCTTTGAAGTTTTTACAAGCTCACTTCCAACTTTGGTGTTTTCACAAGTTCACACCTAACTTCACAAGTGTTTTCTAAGGCTTACACTCAAGAACCTTTATAGGAGTTTTTAAGGCTCACTCTCACAACCCAAACAAGAGTTTTACAAGGATTACTCTCACAACCCAAGTGTTTTTCCAAGCTCACACTCAAACTTATACAATGGTGTTTTCAATGCTTACACCTAACATTCATTACAATTCAAATGTAAGTTTAAGTAAAAGAAAAGTTGTTGCTTGGCTATCAAATTCTATAATGCTTCACTTCTATATTTCTTTTCTTATAGAAGCACTGTATTTATAGCCAATGTGGTCTTACTAGCCGTTATTGATAGTAAGAATAAAGTCTTGGCAGTTTAGACCTACTTTATTAAACTGTCCAATGTATTTTGCGGTCGTCCTTCATATAAGGATGGTCGCGCTCACATCTCACGCGGTCGTCCTTGGACAAGGTACTGTCGCTGCATTTAAAAAAGCTTCAACGGTCGAATTTTAGTGCTCTGCAGTAGGAATCTTGCCCATGCTGTGATTGTCGGGACGGTCGCGCCTAACAAAGGTGCGGTCGCCCTTTTTGAATGTTGAAGTGGGTTTATAACGGTCATGTCACATGTCATTCTCTGACAGAGCAGAAGAGATGTCCGCCAAAATTTGAATGTCGTGGTCGCCCTATGTAGCATCTCGCGGTCAAAGTGAGATACTCGCGTCGAACTTCTGGACGCACTTGAGGACGCGAACACTACTGTCTCTTCAAGCAATTTTCTCCTGTATTGGCAGAGCGGTCGCAAATATGAACGCGCAGTCGCTAAAGTGGTAAGCGAGGCCGTGTCATTCGCCGTTCTTGTCACCGCGAACCTTACTGTGATTAGAATGATTTGAGTTGCTTGAGTAGCGGTCGTTCATAACTTTGGATGGTTGCTCTTCTTTAGGTGCGGTCGCTACTGAGGTCAGGTTTCTGACCGCAAAACCTACTGTGATAAGGTTTCATCCTTTAATTGAATGGTGCGGTCGTATTCAGGTGTGGTACGACCACTAGAAGTGTTCTGTTCAGCTTTATTTGAAGTAACCTAAGCTTGCAACAAGATTCTCCAAACACATGTTAAATGGATCATTCAATTTGAGTTGTCAAGGATCAAAATTGAGATTATTTGTTTAACAATCTCCCCCATTTTGACTTTGACAATTCAAATGGAATGATAAGAGAAATAATAAGTCTAAAATGCTCCCTCTTAACATATGCATGAATCATGGTTAAGTAATCTTGGTGCATTGATATTATTTGATTATCTTGGTGTATTGAATCATGTTTAAACAATCATTCCAAGTTCCAAGTTGTTTACTATTTCTCCCCCATTGTCATAGGCAAAATGCATAATAGAAAACAAGAAGTTGATTAAAAAGATAGTAAACATCTTGTTTATTAAAAGATGGAGGAAAGTACAAGGAAATTAAGCAACAAACATTCAAGACAAAACATAAAATGCAAACTATTAAGACTAAACATCTTGAAAATTTAAACTATTAAACTATTCAGAATCATCATCCTCATCTATCTCTTCTTCTACTAAAGGAGCTTTTCCTTTATCTTGAGGAGCAAAAGAGGTAGAGCTAGTACTAATGGACTCTTCTTCTTCAGGAAGGCTTTGAGTATGATCACTTATATCCCAATCTTCAAGATTGCATTGAGGCAAGTCCAGTTTGCCTTGCATATCATATAGATCATGATGCATGTGAGATATAAGGTCAATTCTCTTGTTCAAGTGCTGAAATCTCTTGGAGACACTTTTCTTGAACCTAGAGAGTTTCCTGGAGAGAGATTTGATAGCATTGAGGATGAGTTGAGTGGAGGATGAGGTAGTTTCTTGAGTTGCTTTTGATGAAGTAGCTTTTAGAGGTAATTCCACAGCAACTTCCACAGAGTCTCCTTCTTCCTCAATTGTATACCTTGGCCTTTTCTTTTGTCTATCCACAACTCCTTTCTTGCCAAAATAGTATACATATGTGCCTTCAATCTTCCTTACACATCCAGCATGTTCTAGATAATCAATTGTGATGGCACTAGAGGCTAGATTGAAAGGGTTTCTCAATGTAGCTAGGTTCAGATCATTTAGAAGGTTCAGGTGCCTAGCTATTTGAGTAATCTATGAGGATAAGAAGAAAGTTCCAGTTCTTGTAACTGCATGATGATAGAGGGTGTCAATCAAGAACTTGGTTGTGTTCATTTGGATGTTGTGGGTGAAAGCATATAAAAAGATGAGGTCTCTTTTGGTTACTTTTTCATTCCCATCTGCTCTTTGATGGATGGTGTAGGTGATAATCCTATGGAGCATCCAATGGGTGAGGGATTTGATGTGTCTGGCTTTTGATTCTTTTTCAAAAGAAGTTCCTACAGAAATTTCTTGCCAGAATGCAGAGAGAGTTTGGTTAGAAAAGGTTTGATCATTGTAGGAGGTTATACCATCAGTAGGAAAGTTCCAAATATTGCCAAAGTCTTCTAGGGTTAAGGCTTGGTATTGATCAAACAGTTTAAACCTAACCCCATACCATCCCAGTGCAGAGTTAGCACTCTTTTCTATTTGGAAAGACATAAGAAATTCCTTGTTTAAACTGGAATAACCTACCTCTTTAGGAAATACAAACTTTCTCCATCCAAGGACATCTAGTAATCTTTCAATTTCATCCTTGATATTTAGGGCAGAAAGCATCCCACCAAAAGGAGATTTGGTTCCCTCAACTTTCTTTCTCTTCAGCATAGCATACCTAACATCTTCCTCAGAAGTTTGATGGTGAGGTTTGTGAATTTTCTCACCTCTTTTGGACTGTGGAGGAGATGGAGGATCATCTATAGGTTCTCTTATTATAATTCCTGGAGCTCTCTTTGATTTTCCTTTTATTTTGGAGGTTGTCTTATTTTTGGGAGCCATTAGAATAGAAAGAAAAAGAAGAAAACTGGAAAACAGAGAGTGATTTGAGAAACAGATGAGTTTGAGAGGATTTTTGAGATTCAGAGGGAAGTTTATATGCTTTAATAACCAAAATATCAAAGAAACTGATGTATCATACTCTTAAATAGAAGAAATTAAGAAAATAGTCGTTTATGACAGTTGAAAGTTAAGAGTTGCGACCTGTCATACAGCCAACGATTATAAAATTTCGAGCAGAGTGTACAGAGTGCGGTCGCAGATTTAGAAGGGTGCGATCGCGAAATGCGGTCTAGTGACCATTAGCATGATCAGTACGCTTACGGGTGAAGAAACTATCTGTAACGGTCGAAACTGTTCAAATTATTGCGTCCACGTACAAATTTTCTCGACCGCGCACAGAGATTTTTGTTTGAATGAATCAGGCAGACGAGATAGCGATCGCTATGGACAATGGAGCGAACGCGACTCACTTAGAAATGAAAGAGTCAAAGAAAGATGGAAGAATTTTCTCATGTTTTAGGCAAAAAGAAGTTCATGCACATAGAAACTTCATTGATAGGCAATTAATTCAAAGTGATTCCATCAATCATTCCTAAATTAAGTTTAATGAAGTTAAGTCTATCTTCATTCAAGGGTTTTGTAAAGATATCAGCAAGTTGATTTTGTGTATCTATAAATTCTAGGATTATATTCTGATTTTGTACATTTTCTCTCAAGAAATGATGTCTAATATCTATATGTTTGGATCTTGAGTGTTGGATAGGATTTTTAGACAAATTGATAGCACTAGTGTTGTCACATTTAATGGAGATATTGTTAAATACTTTACCATAGTCAAGCAATTGTTGTTTCATCCATAATACTTATGTGCAACAAAAACATGCTGCAACATATTCGGCTTCCGTTGTGGATAAAGCAACCGATGCTTGTTTTTTACTATGCCAAGAAACTAGACAATTACCAAGAAACACTACAAAAATATTTGTCATTTGCGACGGATATCTGCGACGGACTTGTTTCCGTTGCAAATTTGCTACGGATCTGCTACGTATTTGCGACGGAAGGACAAGTTAGAGGAATTTTGAGAAATTGGTCGCAAATCGGTTGCAAATCCGTAGTAAATCTGCGACGAAAATCATTCCGTCACAAATAATCATCGCAAAAGTTGGCGCGGATACTTGGCGGGAGAGAGACCCGCGTATATTTTTTCGCGAAAATTTTTTCTGTCGCAGATTGGTTGTAGAAAACACTAAAAAAAGCAATTTACAATGGAGATCTGCTACCGTCTATTGCCGTCGCAAATTTCACTACAAAAATATTCGGCATTTGCGACGGATATCTGCGACGGACTTATTTTCGTCACAAATTTGCTATGGATCTGCAACGCATTTGCGACGAAAAGACAAGTTAGAGTATCTGCAACGCATTTCCGTCACAAATTTGCTACGGATCACTACCAACCCTAATCCCATTATTCCACATAGCCACACATATCTCCTTCTTCCCTTCCCTATTGTCCATTTCCAAAGAAGACAGAAACAAAAAAAGAAAAAGACAAAACACCACCAGCTCAATATAAGAAATAATTCTGCTATGATGCATAAATTTACACAGTTGTAGCTATGATGAAAAAGCTTGGACAGAGAAAATTCTGCGAGATTTAAAGCTTGAGAACTTTCAGGTGTTCCTTTATAATAATTTTCTGCATTTACACTTTTTAAATATCGTTGATTTTCTTTCATATTTTCCATTGTTAAGTGCTTCTGATCTTCCTCTCTTCTTAAAATTTCTTTTGCAGTTGGGTAGGACCAAAGTGTTTCTCAGGGCTGGTCAGATTGGGGTTTTAGACTCACGACGGGCCAAGGTTCTGGACAATGCTGCAAAGCGCATCCAGCATCGCTTGAGAACATTTATTGCTCGCCGGAACTTTATTTCAACAAGGGATGCTGCAGTTGCAGTCCAAGCATATTGCAGAGGTTCATTTTTTCTTACTGGCTCTGACCTAGTTTTAATTTATGATTCATTTTCTGTAACTTCTTAATATCATCAAGTTATCTTTGAAATGTTTGTTACCATCCATAATTTTATGTGTACATTCCTCTATCCTATGTGTGCAAAGATTGAAATATATTTCTGTAAAGGTTGTTGTCCTCTTGGTACTGGCTTAAAAGGCTCAACAAGTTTTTCAGTGTGATATTTAGGGTTGCAATCTTGATGTAGAAGCTGTCAGTACTTGCTATCAATGCCATTGTTGTGTTTGTATTGTAATTCCAATGGCATTACCCTTGCGGTTAACTGGTTTTGTTGTCCATGTCACTAGCATCACTTCGATAATTTTTTTTTGATGTTACCTTACCCTTCAAAACTTGATGAACACTTATTATTATTATTATTATTTAACTGCTTTTTTTGTATCACAAATCAAATAAAATCAATTTATTATATTTTTGTTGGATGAGTATTTTTCTGTTTCTCCAGTCAATTTTTTTTTGCTTTAGCTCTTGGCTATTCATTTGCAGGGCGCCTTGCTCGAAAGATGTATGTTCAGATGCAGGAAACAACAGCTGCTATTACAATACAAAAATATGTCCGCAAGTGGTTACTAAGGCGTGCTTATTCCAAATTGTTATTGGCAGCCATTATTGTGCAGTCAAATATCTGTGGTTTCTTAACTCGCCAAAGATTTCTACATGGAAAGCAGTGCAGAGCTACCCAAATAATTCAGGTAAATTTATCGAAAGCGGAGCAGCGTTTATCAGTTAATATTTTGAGAGTACATTGATTTCAAGTTGAGATTATGATTTCAACTTGAGAACTTGATAATGATGCATGCAGAATGCATATGATATTAGTCTTAAGTTCATTCCTTGTGTGGAATGAGAGAATATTTCAGAATACATATTCACTGCATTGTTCCTTTTTTGATATGTAATCTAAATATTCTAGGCTCGGTGGAGAATGTACAAGTTTCGATCTGCTATACGACATCATCAGACTTCAATCATTGCGATACAATGTCGCTGGAGACAAAAGCTGGCAAAAAGAGAATTCCGTAGACTTAAACAGGTAGGAAAATTGCTATCTACTCCTTCACATATATATGAATCCTTGTCCCACTTTTATCCAAAAGTGTTTAACAGCAGCACCTCTTTATTAATCACTTCTACCAGGAGGCTAATGAAGCAGGTGCCTTGTGTTTAGCCAAGAATAAACTTGAGAAGCAGTTAGAAGATCTTGCTTGGCGATTGAAGCTGGAAAAAGGACTGCGGGTATTGCCTCTTTTTTTTTTTAATTCCAATCTGGTTTTAATATTAAAGTATATAACTTTAAAAAGTCTTGCTTCGATATTAAATTTTTTTTTACTGCATTTGAATGTCATTCCAGTCAAATATTTTTTACTATATATATTGCCTTTTTTTCAATCCAATCTTTAGAAGCAGTTAGAAGATCTTGCTTGCTATTTGCATTCATAATTTACTTCTTACTAATCATAAAAACTTGTTCATTATATGAAGAATGAATTACTATGTAGCTGAATGTTCATAAGATTTGATCAATGGCTTTATTTCCCTTGGCAATTCTTTTTGTTTCATTTTTGTAACTTGAATGTTTGTGGTATCTCCTTGCTTTCTCTTCTTCTTTCTTTGAATATTCTTGCTGGGCTTCTTGTGACTGGAACACAGATTTCAAATGAAGACGCTAAGTCTATTGAAATTTCAAAGCTTCAGAAAACATTTGAATCCTTGACTCTTGAGCTAGATGCAGCCAAGTTGTCTACTATCAATGAGTGCAACAAGAATGCGGTGTTGCTAAATCAGCTGCAACTATTAATGAAGGAAAAATCAGCTTTGGAAAGAGAACTCACTGCAATGGCCGAGTTGAGAAAAGAAAATGCTTTACTAAAGGTGATTCAGACAGAATTGCTTAGTATTGTGTGCATGTGCGCATGTATTCAGGATGTGGCTTTAGTGTATCAGTTTTCTTTTGGCTGTGCTATGCTTCTTGCGCCTTCATTCTCCTATGTTTAATTCTACATATGCTAATCGAATCCTTATTGAGTATAAACTTCTTATCAACAAATTCAGCTGCATGTTCTAATATCATTAACTTGAATGACGAGTTTATAGAGATCGTACTAGTGTTAATTGGAGGTTTATACAATTCTTAAAATATTGATAGCAATTGAAATGAAAATGGTATCGAAATGCCTGCAGTTATTTATCAAGACTGAAGGGTCTTTCATTTGGAGAAAGTGAAGTTGTGATGATGGATATGATTACACTTCAAATAACCAACTAATTTCTGTTGGTTTCTTGAAGTAAACAATGCAGATATCATTATACTTTCTAGGTCTTCATTCTTGAGTACAGTTGCCGGGATCAATATTTTTATTTAAATGTGGATCTAAAAGCTAGTAAATTAAAGGTTATTGAATTTAGTGGTACTATTGTTACATCTTCCAGATTCATTTAGGGTGTTTTTTCATGAATTTAACAGTTTTGGTTAATATTTTTGTCACTCTTGATTGATTTAATAATGGTTGATCTGTGGAAAATCATCCTGCCTCTTCCTTAACCTTTTTATTTTTCTCTTTTTTCTTGCTTTGACAGAGTTCCTTGGATTCTTTGGAAAAGAAGAACTCAGCGCTAGAGCATGAGCTTATCAAGGCTCAAAAGGATAGTAATGATACTATCAAGAAGTTGATGGATACGGAAGAGAAGTGTTCTCAGTTGCAAAAGAATGTCCAAAGGTATTATAAGTTTTTTTTAGGAATAACTAGCCAACTTTTCAATTATTCCAACGAGATTAATCCACTTCTCACATCATGTTCATTCTGCTTCTGTACCTTCTTCCCTATTGTGTTTCAACTTGAGTTTTATATTAAATTCTATAGGTCTATATGTGGTTGATCCACTAATCATATATGCAATTTATCAGGAATGTTTACATGTACTCAAATAACTTGCACATTCCACTTGCTGAGCAATTAGATGATTGTTAGTCAGTTGATGGTGTCAGTATAACTACTAAACATCCGAATGTTACCATTGATTGACTGTATAACCAGGATATTTTTTCATTTCTTGTTTTTGTAAGCTTACTTAACCATTGCAAACATTGGGCTTTTATTTCTGCATATCATGATACTTGATTCTTATATTGTAGTTTCGAGGAGAAGCTCTCACGTTTAGAAAATGAGAATCAATGGTGATTTTTTTGTTTGGTGCATGTGAAATTTCTTTCAATATGAAGTAATAATCATTTAGCGTCAAAATTAAACCAATTATTCAAAGTATTTGGTAAGAGAATGTGTAAAACTCTCGTCTCCAAGCCACATCCTATTTTTGCAATATACATCTATGTGTTGGTTATTTTCTGCTCATGATTTTCAATGCTGTTAAGGATTTTCTACTTTTCTGTTCATGATTTTCAATGTTGTTATTGTCATACTTGATAACAATCTGCATGAGCATTTCATCTCTCTTTCAACTGAAGTGAGAAAATTTATTGATACATTCAAGAATGAAACTTGGTGTACTAATTAATCCTGCTTGGTTTTAGGCTGCCCGGGTTGTTGTCAAGCAGTATATTGCAAACACATTTTCTCACCTGCTGCACAATATCTCAGGTTATTGTTACATTTTAAATGAAGTTTTATTTCTCTAGTTGCATATCATTGACAAAGAAGGTAGGTTCAATGGGTGTTATATTACAATTGTTAGTTGTTTAGAAAGGGATAATAGCACAACAAAGAATCTTCTAGTGGTATTAAACTCTTGTTTTTTATGAATGTGCAATGAGATTCATTCATTACTATAATCTGAATGCATCAGAATCTCCATCTATCGGGAGAAATTACGGGCATTGACAGCTTGAAGGAACATCCAAATGTGCACAAAGATCAATCATAGAAACTATAATTTGTCTCTCTAATAGATCCAAGCTCTAAACACACTTCAATGGTTGAGAAAACACTGGACTTATCCTCTCTGTGGAATCTCATCTTCACTTTGGGGTCATAAGACCATAATTGTAGGGATTTTCAGCCAACATCTTGATATTGTGTTCTGCTTTGATTATTGCTGTCTTTTGCTCTGAGTTGTTCTAATTTCAGCTGCGAGAGGAGAACAAAATGGATTTCACTCCAGTCAATACCTTGGGTGACCAAATGGACGAGAAGAGGTAATGATTTCCTATATCTGCAAAAAAAATGTAAACTGTGCCCATTAATGCTTTTTTGATGATTGTACACTTCCACTCTGAATCTCTGATTGTTGTGGTTGCTGTTGAGAAATCAGATTCCCATTTTGGCTTAATCTTGCTTTTTTGCTATGAGGTGCAACTATAATTTTTGATGGATAGCCTTGTTCAAGAATTTAGTAATGATTTTGAATCTTTTTGGTTTCTCCAAACTTCTGAAAATGCGTGGAAGATGCTCGATGAAATGTCTTACCGAACTCTATCCCTTTGCTCAATGAATTTACATAAGGTTTTAGAGCAGGAGTGTGATGTCAGTTTTAATAAATTAAAGTTTTAATTAAGGTTTTAGTTAATTTTAGTTAATTTATGTAAATTAACTCAACTTTCTTATTCTTTTTATAAAAAATCATCATTTAAATAATCAAATATTGTTAGAATACCTGTTGATTATCACTAATTATTATCTTTTAAGACTTTTAGTTGTTGCATTGAGCTATTCGAGTAGCAATTAGTTCGTATGTGATGAGAAGCATAAGCAAAATTATTGATATGTTCTAATAAAATAAAATTTCTATTTCTTCTGGTTGCAGGCAACGGCGCCAGCGGTTCAGACAATAGTTGATGTGAATGAATTAGCAAAGTCAATGCAAAGAGAGCTGGAAAACCTGCACCCGACGACAAACAGCTTGTGTATATACAAAATTGTTGAGCAGCTACACGAGTTGAATGAAAAAGCCTACACACCACGGTTAGTATTACTTTGTTAACGTGTATCATATTATTCTTTTCATTTACTCTTTTTAATATTATTTGCAGGTTAATAATGATGATGCAAGTCATGATTCAATGGAAAATGATAATTGAAGATCTATATTGTTATTTTCAAGATAGATTATTTATAGTAGTGTTCTTAACACTTGTATAGTTAAATTGTAAAATATTTTATTATATTGAAGATTAATAAAAGAATTATTTTTATCAATGTAATTAGTGTTTTTTTAGATTGTGTTTAAATGTTCCAAATGTATTTATAAAGTTCTCATAAAATTAATTGATAATACAAATAGTTCCAATAAAAATTAATATTAAATTACTACGAATTTGCTACGAATCTGCGACGGATATTTGAAATCTATGACGGAATCTGCGACAGATACTGCGACGACAATCTGTGATGGAATCTGTGACGGCAATCTGCGACGAAATCTGTAACAAAATCTGCGACGGAAATCTGCGACGGAATCTGCGACGGCTGCCCTTTACCCGCGAAAATTTAAGCGCGAGATTTGCAACCGCCGAGTGGTTGCAAATCCGTCGCAATCTGCGACGGCCTGTCGCAAAATTGAAATTTGCGACGCCTTTTTTATTAACGGATCATATCCGTCGCAGATCGGTCGCAGATCGGTTGCAAGACTTTATTTGCGACGGATTTGCGACGGATTATGTCCGTTGCAGATAGCATGTTTTTTTTAGTGAAAGTGACATGCTCTTGTAGTGCTTTTCCTATCTAAGATACTTCCAGCATAATCTGCATCTGAAAAGCCTATGATATGAAATGATGTGTTTTTAGGATACCAAAGTCCTAAATGCATTGTACCACTCAAATATTTCAAAATTCTCTTAGTGGCATTCAAGTGTGATTCTTTAGGATTAGTTTGAAATCTAGCACAAAGACATACACTATACATTATATCAGGTCTAGAAGCGGTTAAGTAAAGTAGTGATCCGATGATACCTCGATATTTCTTCTCATCTACTGCTTTACCATTTTCATCTTTACCTAATTTCAAGGATGTGCTCATAGGAGTTTTGCTAGTTTTGCAGCCATCCATTCCAAATTTCTTGATGAGTTCTTTTGTATATTTGGATTGGTTGATGAAGATCCCATCTTCACATTACTTGACTTGCAGTCCAAGGAAGAACTTGAGTTCACCCATCATGCTCATTTCAAATTCCCTAGTCATACAAGTAGCAAATTCTTTGCACAAGGCTTCATTAGTAGCTCCAAATATTATGTCATCCACATAAACTTGTACAATCAAAATGTTATGCTTGTCCTTTTTAACAAAGAGAGTTGTGTCTACTTTTCCTTTTGCAAAACCATTTTCAAGTAAATATGCACTAAGTTTATCATACCAAGCTCTTGGCGCTTGTTTTAATCTATATAAAGCTTTGGTAAGTTTGAAAACATGATCAGGAAATTTGTAGTTTTCAAAACCAGGAGGTTGTTCTACATAAACTTCTTCACTTATAAGTCCGTTTAGAAATGCACTTTTAACATCCATTTGAAAAAGCTTAAAGTTCACGTGACATGCAAAAGCAAGTAATATTCTAATAGCTTCTAATCTGGCTACGGGGGCAAAGGTTTCATCATAGTCAATACCTTCTTCTTGATTATAGCCTTTGGCTACCAATCTTGCTTTATTTCTAACAATGTGACCATTTTCATCAAGCTTATTCCTATAGACCCATTTGCATCCTATTATAGAGTGATCTGTAGGTCTAGGAGTAAGTTGCCAAACATTATTTCTTTCAAATTGATTAAGTTCATCTTGCATTGCAGTTATCCAATTTTCATCATTTAAAGCCTCCTCAACAGTCTTTGGCTCAATTTGAGAAACAAAAGCAAAATTAACATCAATATGATTAATTTTGGATCTAGTAATTACTCCCTTAGATGTTTCTCCAATGATGAGTTCCTTAGGATGGTCTTTCTTGTATTGCCAATCCTTAGGTAGATCTTGAGTCTTTTCTTCAAGTTCATGCTGATTGATCTTTGGAGCATCAATAGATTCAAGAGGTTCAAGAGTACCTGCAGGGACATTGAAAGTAATACCTTTCTTTTGATCATGATTAGATGATTCATCAAATACAACATGCATTGTTTCTTCTATAACTAGAGTTTTCATGTTAAATACCCTATATGCTTTGCTCTATGATGAATATCCTAGGAATATGCCTTCATCTGATTTGGATGAAAATTTTCCAAGATTATCCTTGGTATTCAATATGAAGCATTTGCATCCGAATACTCTAAAATATCCAATTCTGGGTATTCTTCCATTCCATAGCTCATAAGAAGTTTTATTAGTTAAATGCCTTTTGTAAACACGATTTGCAATGTAACAAGCTGTATTAACGGCTTCTGCCCAAAAATAAGATGGTAAATCATGTTCATTGAGCATTGTCCTAGCCATTTCAATTAAAGTTCTATTTTTCCTTTCAACTACACCATTTTACTGTGGAGTTCTAGGAGCAGAAAAATTATGTGAAATACCAAGTTCATTGCAAAAGCCTTCAAATTTTTCATTCTCAAATTCTTTGCCATGATCACTTCTAATAGATGTGATCACATATCATTTTTCATTTTGAACTCTTTTTGCAAACGTTTTGAAGTAATTAAAGGCTTCATTCTTTTGAGCTAAGAAATTAACCCATGTGAATCTAGAGTAATCATCAACAAGAACAAATGCATATGATTTGCCTCCTAAGCTTGTAACTCTATTTGGTCCAAACAAATCCAAATGAATGAGCTCTAAAGGTCTAGAGGTGCTTATAACACTCTTTGATTTAAATGAGCTTTTATGTTGCTTACCATGTTGACAAGGTTCACAAATCCTATCTTTGTCATATTTTATCTTAGGTAGGCCATCAACTAAGTTTTCATTGCAGATATATTTCAATTGATCCATACCAGCATGTCCTAGTCTTCTATGCCATAACCATGCATCATTATTAGTGGACATTAAACATTTAAATGTATGATTTGAATGAATGTTGATATTATAAGTGTTGTTTGTTCTAGTACCCTTAAATATGATAATATCATTTGAATTCGTGATCTTGCATTCTTTGGAATCAAAATTGACAAAGTATGCTTTATCACAAAGTTGACTAACACTTAGCAAGTTATGTTTCAAACCATCAACAAGCCATACATCTTCTATTAAATCCTTACCAATAGAACCAATGGAGCCAAAGCCAAGAATTTTACCTTTAGCATTGTTTCCAAAAGTCACATTACCTCCATGTTTGTAGGTAATACTTGTAAAGAGCTTTGCATTCCCAGTCATATGCCTTGAGCATCCACTATCCACAAGCCATGTGCTTTCATTGATAGTAGATTTTAGGCATACCTGCAAGGCAATAGTGATCATCTTCTTTTAGGTACCCACATGAAGTTGGGTCCTTGATGGTTAGTAGTAAAAGTGCCTTCTAACTTGAGATGAGCCTTTCTTATATAACAAGAAAAATTTTTGTGTCCGAATTTCATGCAATATGTGCATTGCCATGGTATTCTATACTTATGCATTTTTCTTTTTGTATTTAACGTATTATGCATGCAGCTACAAGTATGTGATTTCTGTCATGCAGGTTTAGTGTACAGAAATGCATAATTATTTTTGGCTTTATTTCCTAGTGAACTATAAGAAGTTCTTTTGGTACTCTTAGACTTGGTGCAATCATCTTTGATATGAACATCAGAGATTTCAATTGTAGATGCTTTTACAAATGTTGGTTTGCTTGGTGCAATATTGTTTGAGCCATTGAATCCTAATCCATACTTTAAGGAAGGTGATCTTTGATTATTAATTAATGTGTTTAATGCTTCCTTTCCTTTATGAAATCTGGAAATTGATTCTTTTAGTTCTTTTAGTTCATGCTTCAATGTTTCATTCTCTTTAATCACTTTTTCTAAGTCATGTGAGTTTTTATTTAACTCTCATATAGTATTCATCAAGTGTTCATTTGAGGTTTTCAATTCTAAGGTAGAGTTCTTTAAGCATATAAAATCCTTTTCTAACTTAGAGTTTTTCTCTTTATAGAGCATCATTTTAGAAAAATATTTTTCTATTTTAAAGTTCATGTGCTCAATCAAATCACTATCATCTATATCATTTATATCATTATGTGCTGCTAGATCAAAGGATTGAGTACTTACCTCATTGGAGTCATCTTCAATAGCCATGAGACACAGATTTGCAATTCCTTCTTCTTCTTCTTCTCCACTTGAAGAAGAGTCATCCCATGTGGCTTTGAGAGACTTTTTCTTTTCTTTATCCCATTTCTTTTTGTTCTTTAATTTAAAGCAATCCGATTTAATGTGACCAGTTTTCCACATTCATAGCATTTTACCTCATTTTTCTTTTCTTTATCTTTGAAGGAGAATTTTGGGAGTGTACCTTTGTTTGCTTGCAATCTTTTCTTCCTTTTCCATTCATTGATTCTTTTTGAGAACATTGCCATTTCATCTTCATCATCAGTACCTTCATTGCTTGAGCTCTCAACTTCTTTGATTGCTTTGAGTGCAATTGGTTTTCTCTTTTCTTTTGCACCTTGATCTTCTTCTTTCTCACCGTGTAGCTCAAATGTGAGTAGTTTACCAACTAGATCATTTGTTCTTAATGTGCTGAGATCATGAGCTTCTTCTATGGATGATACTTTTGATTCAAAGTTTTTTCTAGCTCTTAGGGCTCTCAAGATTTTACTGTTTACATCACCTTGATCATATACCTTGCCATACTTCTTTAATTCATTGACAATAGCAAGCAAGCGATTGGTCATGTTGGTGACATTTTCATTTGATTTCATCTTGAATAGCTCATACTCATGGACATGCATTTGTTTCTTGGTAAATCTCACTTAAGTCGTACCTTCATGGTAATTTTCAAGTGTTTTCCAAATGCAATGTGCACAAGTTAAGTGTTGAACTCTTCCACCTTCTTCTCTTGAAATGGAATTCATCAAGATGGAAGCGGCTCTATTGTTCTTGAATCGATCTTTGACATTGCTAGCTGACCATTGTGCTTTGGGAAGTGGAACTTGAATACCGTCAGCTTCATAAGTGGGAGGTTTCCACTCACTTTCTACGAAATCCCATAGTTCAATCCATTCACTGTCTAGAAACAAATACATTTTGTGTTTCCAGTATGAATAATCAGTTCCATCAAAGTAGGGTCTAAGAATAGTGTTAAGATTTCCATGAGAGCTTGATGAAGAAGAACTTGCCATAGTGGATCAAAATTCACAATTAAGTTTAAGAAATCTCAGGCTCTGATACCAATTGTTGTCCCAAGATGGCAACCAAGAGGGGGGGGGGGGGTGAATTGGTTTCCTCAAGAAATAATGACAATTAAAAAACTCAACAAAATAGAAATGCGGAATAGAGAGATGGTTGAGTAATGGAAGAAAGAAAGAACACACAAGATTTATAGTGGTTCGGATTTACTTCAATCCTACATCCACTTCCTTAACAACTTGTTAAGGTTCCACTAATCTTTGAAGTTTTTACAAGCTCACTTCCAACTTTGTTGTTTTCACAAGTTCACACCTAACTTCACAAGTGTTTTCTAAGGCTTACACTCAAGAACCTTTATAGGAGTTTTTAAGGCTCACTCTCACAACCCAAACAAGAGTTTTACAAGGATTACTCTCACAACCCAAGTGTTTTTCCAAGCTCACACTCAAACTTATACAATGGTGTTTTCAATGCTTACACCTAACATTCATTACAATTCAAATGTAAGTTTAAGTAAAAGAAAAGTTGTTGCTTGGCTATCAAATTCTATATTGCTTCACTTCTATATTTCTTTTCTTATAGAAGCACTGTATTTATAGCCAATGTGGTCTTACTTGCTGTTATTGATAGTAAGAATAAAGTCTTGGCAGTTTAGACCTACTTTATTAAACTGTCCGATGTATTTCGCAGTCGTCCTTCATATAAGGATGGTCGCGCTCACATCTCACGCGGTCGTCATTGGACAAGGTACGGTCGCTGCATTTAAAAAAGCTTCAATGGTCGAATTTTAGTGCTCTGCAGTAGGAATCTTGCCCATGCTGTGATTGTCGGGATGGTCGCACCTAACAAAGGTGCGGTCTCCCTTTTTGAATGTTGAAGTGGGTTTATAACGGTCATGTCACGTGTCATTCTCTGACAGGGCAGAAGAGATGTCCGCCAAAATTTGAATGTCGCGGTCGCCCTAGGTAGCATCTCGCGGTCAAAGTGAGATACTCGCGTCGAACTTCTAGACACACCTGAGGACGCGAACACTACTGTCTCTTCAAGCAATTTTCTCCTGTATTGGTAGAGCGGTTACGAATATGAACGCGCGGTCACTAAAGTGGTAAGCGAGGCCGTGTCATTCGCCGTTCTTGTCACCGCGAACCTTACTGTGATTAGAATGATTTGAGTTGCTTGAGTAGCAGTCGTTCATAACTTTGGACAGTCGCTCTTCTTTAGGCGCGGTCGCTACTGAGGTCGGGTTTCTGATCGCGAAACCTACTGTGATAAGGTTTCATCCTTTAATTGAATGGTGTGGTCGTATTCAGGTGTGGTGCGACCGCTAGAAGTGTTCTATTCAGCTTTATTTGAAGTAACCTAAGCCTGCAAAAAGATTCTCCAAACACATGTTAAATGGATCATTCAATTTGAGTTGTCAAGGATCAAAATTGAGATCATTTGTCTAACAATGAATATAAGCTTGGAATGAGTAATAGATTGTGTTGGAATGGAAAACCTTCAATGGGAGAAGATTATGCCATTTTTGAGATTTTATGTGTAAGAGTATATTTTTATAATGTAAATGATTTAAATATATTAAATATGTTTTTAATAATATAAATAAACTTAAAACACTAATTTAATTATAGTAGAATGGAATTCCAATGTTGAAGTTAGGAAAAGCTAAATTTTTGAAAATTTGTAGGAGTGATGTGTAATTATGGTTTAATGTTGGAAATGCCATTAAATGTGATACTAAATGATTATTTGTTATCACATTTGGTTTAGGCTTTGAGGGAGGTTGATTTACTTCATCCAAGTGGTGAAGAGCAAGTTGGAAAGATTGGATTGAAGGTTGTTTTTAGCTTGCTTTGGGTTGTTAGGGGAGGTATGTACAAACTTTGAATATAATGTTTATATTTGCATAACATTTGGACTTAACACATTTTGGTTGGAAAATGTGTTAAGTTACTTGGTTCATTGATTGTGTATGAATAATATGCTATGACATTTGTAATGTCATAGATGTGTTAAATGCATTGTGAAAAGCCATTGTTAATGGCTAAATTGTGTAGAATGTGAAATATGAATATTATGTGAAAATACCCAAAGTAATTGGGTAATGTGTTGTGAATGCAAAAATGAGATATGTGGAATAATGAAATGAATTGATATTGAGAAAAATGAGAAAAATGAGAAAGATGTGAAAAATGAAAAAAATGAGAAAAAATGTGAAAATAAGGCAATGTGCCTAGATTGAATATGTGAAAATGAGAAAGAGATTAATAATGAGAAATATGAATAAATTGTATGCCTAGTATGTTATTCAATTTTCAGAGTTCTGGGTTTGGTGGCATGCCTATGATTGCCTACGGGCTACACGCTGGAATGGTGAAAAGACTGGGTTGGCTGATAAATATGATATTTTTGGGGTGAAAAGACTGGGCTGGCTGATAAATATGATATTTTTGGGGTGAAAAGACTGGGTCGTAAGCCTAAAAAATTATAGCAGTCTAGCCAGGTTGAGGACCAAGATACTGGGGCCTAAGGGTCTAACCGGGTTGAGGTCCAAGAGACTGGGGCTGTTACATTATCCATGAATATATTGCCTACGGGGCTAGACACATGGTGTCATTATGGACCAAAGCAGTAACTTTGAAATTTGAATAGCATATTAGATCCTTTTTGGGCCCATGCTTGTCTTTTTTTAATGTGAATTATGAAATATTTGAAAAATATAAGAAAGTGGATTGATGTGACATCTATATGCATTGTGCATTTGGTATTGCATTGAGTTATATTGTTATTATCAAAGTTTGTACCACTAGGCTTCGGCTTAGCGCGATTATTTCCATCGTGCAGGTGATAGGGTAGACCCAACTGAGCCAGAGAGTTCTTCTAGACTAGGTCGGGTCTAGACTTGTAGTTGAGCTTCTTGAGTTGCTATCGAGATCAGAAACACTACCAGCAGCATGTATATATTTTTATGTTATTGTACATTTTGAGTATTATGCATGATAAATTATATTTTGAATTTTACGTATTGTATATTATAAAGAATGTTTGGGTCAATGTATTTGAAATGGGAGAGTAAGTGTGTTTTAAATTATATATGTATCTATATATATAAATGTTTGAGAAACTTAGTGAAATTGAGAAGTATGATTGAGATGGTGATTGGAAATTATTTGGGAGTGTTTTCTTTTTGCAGGTTGAGTAATTGCTAAATTTTGGGATATCCAAATTACAGACAAAACTCTGGCGAATTTTTCCGAGAGATTTATATATATATATTATTTATTTTGGGTTCTTATAACAAGTAAAGAATATTTATATTCTATTTAATTTTTTATATATTTAGAATTTGAAATTTTAAATTGGAAATGTTTTAAAAAAAATTAAACCAGTCTGTGACATTTTTGTACCTTATATGTGCATTTTACATATGCTGAAAATATGTATTGTACGTATATAGGTTATAAGGGTGTTACAAGGTAAGTTAAAATCAAGATGGTCTGGTCCATTTACAGTCAAAGAAGTTTTTCCCTATGGGACAATCAAAATTACTCATCCAAAAAAAGGAAATTTTAAGGTTAATGGGCAAAGACTTAAATTGTATTTTGGGGGAGACATGAATGAGTTGAAGGAGGTTTTATACCTCTAAGACTAGGGATGAACTAATCCTGAACTTCCAACTAATATAACGTTAAAGAAGTGCTGGGTGGGAGACAACCCACTATTTTATTTGTTTTTGATATTTGTTTCTTTAATTCTCATGTTTTTAGTTTGTTTCATTGATTTTTAATTCTTCTATTATTGGTTGGTGGTGTGTTGTTTTGAGTTCACTTGAATATGTAGAGGAAAATTTTCTTTTGAGGGGGTAACTTGAGCTTGATTTAGAGACATGCTCATGTCACTGGGAGTGTCATTTATTTTCAGAGACAGTAGCTATGACATGACCAGTGACACTCCTATTAACACGCCCACAGTAGCTAAAACACGCCCATTGACACTCCCGTGTCAGTGGTCGTGTCATTTTGGTTAAATTTGAGATTCACCGTAGCAATAACATGCCCACTGACATGCCCGTGTCACTGAGCGTGTCGTACGAGCTCAGAGGCAGTAGCTATGACACACCCATAGAAACGATTGTGTCTGTGGGTGTGTCCATGTGTTTTTAAGCAGTACCCGATTTTGAATTAAACAGAATTCCCTCACTCCTCTCACCCTCTTTGTCAATTTTCTCTCAAAATTTTTACAATCTCACACTCGAAATCACATACCCATTCATCCTAGAGGGGATTTCGACTCCCATTTCATGGTTTGCAGGGGATTTAATTATTTTTTCCTTCGATTGTGTCTCATTCTTCATGCTATTCAGGTGCATACCCTAACTTTTGAATTTTATTTTGGTTCTTGCGATTTCTTGCTATTTCAACACTCTATTTCTTGGGATTTGATTAGAAATTCTTAGAGATTTGTTGATTGTTGGATTCGTTTTATTTTATTTTGTATTTCTGCCTTTCTTTTTTATTATATATATATATATATATCTTTGAAACTTCACAATTTTGTATGTCCATTTTTGTCCTGTAGCTAATTCGACTTCGCAATGCTTTTGGAACCATATTCATATATGTTGATTCATGGACATGTTAGGGCAGTTCTCTCTCTCTTTTGTTCTTTTTCTCATTTTACACACATTGGGGACAATGTGCGTCTTAAGTGTGGGGGAGAGGTATATTTTCTAGATTGAGCTTTTATTTTCATTCTTTCCATTTGATGCATTTGTCTCATTTAGTTTCTTCAATTTTATTTTTGGGTTCAAGTAAACTAGATTGCTATAATAATATGAAGTGAAATGGTTCCTCTTTTTTATTAAATTAATGGTTGATTTAATGAACTACAATATCTTGAGGTTGACTCGGTTTTCTTAATTGATTGCTAAAGACTAAATGTGATAGTTTGAGTTAGATAGTTGATTGATGAGAGTTGCACATCTGAAGTTTTAAACCTTAGTTACATTTTTTATCATGTCCCAATTCCTTAGATACTTAAGTCGAACTTAGTATGACATCTTTAATATCTTAAGTTCTTGACCACTTTACTTGAAAAAATAAAAATAAAAATAAATAAATATAATAAATTAAAATAATTTTTCAGGAGCTTTGAAAATTTATCACTGTTCCGCTGATTTTAACTCTTGAATTGAAACGAATGAGTTGGAAACATGAATAGTGCTAGTAGCTATTTGAATGGTGATTCTAACTGAGTAACTAAAGGTCGGCATCACAAATGTTTACCTTCACATCAAAAAGTTAGTATCAGTTCAAACAAGTTGGGCTCCTTTTGAAAAAAAATATTTCACGCAATGCATTTTATGAAGGGCTCAAAGAACATAAGAGAAAATTTACACTTTCTTACTCCATTCATGACATTTGAGTTCTTGAAATTTTATGCTCAATTTTTTAACTCTGAATTTTTAGATTTTAGATCTGTTAGATTTTTGTTTTGAAACTTCTTAATTCAGCTATCATGTTTGAGATTTAGTTTTTGGTTAAGAATGTTGGGTTTTCTAATTCAAGTATTGTAAAACTTTTATTTTCTTTGGATATAGAGAGGTCCTTTATTTCTACCTATTATAGTGATTTGGTTTGCTTGAGGACAAGCAAAAACAAAAACTCAAGTGTGGGGGAATTTGATAAGTGTATAGTTGATGATATTTTTGCCCTTATTTCTTAATATATTTATTATCAAATTGAGTTTAATTTGTTTATTCAAGTTTTTATTAGGGTTGATTCCAGAAACTTTTAATACGTTGGGACCTTAAGGTTATTTAGGCTGGAATCATGGATGAAAGACAAAGAAATGAGCTATTTTGGGTAAATTCTTTAATTGACACGCCCAGAGACATGGGCTTGTCACTGATAGTGCTATTGATCCTAACTTACATAAGCTTTGACATGCCTACTGACATAGGCGTGTCCCTGACCGTGTCCCTAACTCAGCATTGCAGTAGCAATGACATGCCCAAGGACATGGGCGTGTCACTGCCCATGTCATTAAAGTTCGAAATAGCACCGTTGACACGGCCATAGACATGCATGTGTCAATGGGTGTGTCAGGCAAAATATTTGGGCTATAAAATCTGAGCTAAAGTGTGAATTAGGGATCCAATTTTTATTATTAGAGTTGACTTCTTGAGAAAAAGAGAGTTTTGATAGCTGAGAGTGAAGGTGAAGATCCAATTCATGCGAGATTTAAATCAAGATTCAAGAATTAAAGTAAAGAAACACAAAGCATTTATTATGGATTGTTTGAATTCTTTTACTTATTTCTTTTGTTTTGGTTTTCTGGTTATGAACATGAGCTAAAGTGTTTCTATCTAGATATTGATGAACCCTAGCCTTGTTGTATGGATTGAATAGTTCTTATTAAATTAAACCATTTGATTGAGTTGTTTTATCCTTTTGATTCTTAATTTCTTATTTCCAATTGATAATAGCATGCTTATTGATCGGTTGCAATTTTCATATTATTGACTTGAGAAAGCTTGATATGAACAGAATTTTCATTAGGATTGAGGGTTGATTGGAGTGCTAGAGATAGACTTACAAGACCCTTTGGTTCAAATTTCCTTGTTCTTATTGCAAGATATATTTAATTATGCTTGAGAAGAGATTCCTAGCGTTGTACTTTGTGATTAGGGATTAATTCACTCGAGAGAGGTTTTGATCTAATTTAGATGAATGCCAATTTAGCTCTATTATTTGATTTAATTGAATTGATATTCATAAATATTTTTATGGCTAGGGGGATTCAATATATGGATAGTATTTTCATCATCAACTCTTTTTGCACAGTATTCAATTTTTCTTTACTTTAATTTATTAAGAAATTCGTCTTTTATTTTAATCATGAAAAAAATTATTAATTTCCTAAACAACAATTGAAATTTGCACTAGTACTTGACCTTATCCTCAGTGAAATGATATCTTACTCACTACTTTATTACTTGCGTGACCCGTGCACTTGTGGTAACACTGCAATAGCACAGATTCGCCATCAAGGTACCCACAGAGTAGAAACATACCTCTTATAATTCTTGAAACCAAGATAAACCAAAAAAAAAATATTCAATCAAATAAATTAAATCATTCAAACATTCACAATACTTGAAAGTAAATCATCCAAAAATAAACCATCCATCATAACATAATTAAGATCAATATATAAGGATACACACTAAGATAAAAATATGTAAGGTTGGATTTTAAATTACAATTAATGGCTAAATATGCATACTAGGGTTTACACTTAAAGAATGGATGTCTTGGACTATGACTACTTTAAAGAAACATCATTAGGGTTTTAATTATTTAGAAATCAGGGTTTAGAAAATTAGGTTACTAGTTTTATAGATTTAAATTTAGGAGTTTAGGGTTTTTGAAATTAGGTTACTGGTTATTATGGTTAGCGTTATATGGATTATGGCTTTTAAGATTTTTAAAAGTTAAAGTTTAGGAAACAAAGCTAGGGTTTTGGTTGTTAGAAAAACAAAATTTGGGATTTTAGGATTTTACAAAATAGATTTAGCATTTTAGGTTTTTTAGGAAAAAAAATTAGAATTTTAGGATTTTGTAAAACAAATTTAGGGTTAAAGTAAATTTAGGTTTTAGGATAACTGGGTGTAAGGGTTTTGGTTATTTGGAAAATTGATTTAGGGTTTTACAAATTAGAGAAAAAAAGTTCAAACCTTGAGGTACTAGATGAAATAAATCAAACGGTAGAAACAAGCTACTATAATGATAATTTGAAAGGTAATTGCAATTATTGATTGAATAATTTAAACTAGAAGAATAGACTTGAGTTGAAGGGTCCACCACAATTGAAGGTTAATTAAAATTATGCTTGCAACGATTTGAATTCTGGCTGAGCAAAAGCAAAAACAGTATGCTACTGCCTTTGGTGTATTTTTTTCCTTGCTTTTGGTATTGCTGGAAAAAAACTCTCTGAATTTTTTAATAAAAAATTGTAGGTCCCTTAATTTTGTCTTAGACTCTCTTATTTATAGGCAAACAAGCCAAACCATAACACTAATCTGAATCCACAATGAATTAGGAGATTAATAAGCACACATGGTCAAATTAGTGGTCGGTGGCGAATTGGCATAGCCAAATTCGCCATCGGCAAGGCCCGTGGCGAATTGGGCCTGTCTATTTGTCGGTTCATCAGGTCTTTGGTCAAATTATTATTTATTATTATTATTATATTTTATTATTATTATATTTTATTATTATTATTGTATTTTCTTTATATTATTATAAATAAAATAAAATAAATATTCCCTTTTTTATTTATTATTTATTATATTAATATTATAAAATAAATATTATATTTTTTCTTTTTTATTATTATTTATTATTATATTGATATTATAAAATAATATTATATTATATTTTTCTCTTTATTTATTATTATATTATTATGTTTTGAGATTTTAATATTGTACCAGACTATTTTAAATTTGTAAAATTATTTCAGACTATTTTAAACCTTTAGACTTTACCTAACCTTCTTTTAATTAGGGCCGGACTGGATTTGGTCCAAAATTAAGGGTCTACAGGATGTTCTTAAAGTTGGCTTGTTTGATGTTTAATGTAATGGTAGATTTAACATGTATTATCAGCTTTTTGATGAGCTAACAACATAAGCCTATTGTGCAATAAGCATTACTTGAAAATTCACTCATTGTTCTTTAATGAAACTGATGGAATGAGCCTGATGGGCCACAAGGATTGTCTGAAAATTCTCCTCTTGCTTCTTGAGGAGGTTGGTAAAGTGATTTTGTTGGGCATTGAGATTTATTTGAAAGTTGTCAAACGATTTAGTGCATGGGCTACGATTCATGGTTTAAGGTGGTTCACATGGGTATGATTCATTTAGTCAGATGGCTTGGTGTAGACCCTTAATTTTTGACCTAGTGTGGTGCGATATTTTTATATAGTCCAAAATAATTTTTGTGGTATTTCAATTAAATAATATCTATTTTAGTATTTAGTATTTATTATTTATAATTTTTTGTAAAAATAAAAAATATAATATTAGTAAAGTTAAATATATATATATATGTATATATAAAATACATAAATAAATAAATAAAGACCGGCGACGGCAAAAAATTTCGTCGCCGAAAGTAAATCGGCTGGGCCAATTTCCCGCCGGAATTTCCTGCGGCGAATTGGTGCTCGCTCGCAGTAGCTCGCAATCCTCGCAGTTTTCGCCAGCAGTTTTTTCGCCAGCGTAATTTTCCAGCGTAGTTTTTTCCGAAACCAAATTCTATTTGGTTTTGGCTTTTCCTAATTAGTTTTAGTTTTCTTAGACAATTAGAAGTAGGTTTATTATTTTTCCTATAAATACCACATTAAAACATAGAATTAGGGGTCGAAAAAAAATTGTTTTACAAGGGGGAAAAAATTATTTTACTAGATCAGAAATTTTGGGACTTGACCTTGGGACTTTTGAATTTCTTCGGCCAACCTCAAGCTTGAAAGATCAAGAGGCAGCAAACAATCATCAATCCATCAAAGGCAGCAACATTGCCTTTGTCATTGTTCATCCAGAAGTCAATTGTGGAGGAACCAATGAACGGAGGTTTGAATCTCTATTTTCTTTATTTATTTCTTTACAGTAGCTTCATCATTCAAATTGGATTAATTGTTTCATCATACAATTTGATCAAAAACTTCAAAAACCCCAAATCATCCTTCTGTTTCTAAAACTTCAAAAACCCTAAATCATCCTTCTATTTCTAAAACTTCAAAAACCCTAAATTACTCTTCTGCTTCCAAAACTTTAAAATCCTAACCTAATCTCTATTTCAAAAATCTAGTAGCCTTATTTTTTTCAAGTATCAAAAGCTTTAACCCTAATTAATTCTTCTTTCCAAAATCAAACAGTAAGCATTATTCTTTTAAAAATAACATTAGTTTCTTCCAATCTTGAAACCTTAGTTTCTAAATCTTAAACCCTAAAATCTTAATTTTCAACACCAAAACCTACAATCCTAAAAGCCAATTTTCAAAATCTCCCGGGGAGCGGCCCCCGACCCCACAAGGGGGGCTGCCCCCTTGACCCCTGCCTGCTAATTGGCTAGCGGGACCGCCGTATGGGCTCGGGTCAATATTCATTTGTGTATTATAAGTCTTTATGCTTAACTTTCTTTTTTATGATTATTCAAAATACAGTAGCTTTATTCAAAATACAAACCTAAACCCTAATTTATTCAAACCATAAATCCTAATTCTATTTTCAAATCTTCACAGTAGCTTTTTATAATTTTATTCACTGGGATATTTTAACCTTTTAAATAACTCCATTAAAGACTTTCTATATTTGTTTCATCTAAAAATACTTAAGTAGTTATTATAGTCAATAGTAAAACCATACTTAACTTTGACGGTAAAACATCAATCCTAAATCATAATCTATAAAATCAAGGTTTCAAACCATAAAACCCTAATTCAATAAGTTTGCTTAAAACCCTAACTAAACCTACCCTTTTTTAAGTCACAGTAACATTATTTTCATAAAACATCCAAAACCTTAAATCTTTTAAACATCCAGTAACTATGTTATTGCTTTAAAATATTTCTCAAAACCCTAGTTATTGAGCATAAAACTCTAGAAACCCTAATTAATGTATAAATCCCAAAAGTTAATATATTTACTATTTTATTTACATTGGATGAATGTTTATTATATATTTTGATTGATGTTTAATATTTTTGATGAATGATTTATTTATGATGAATGGTTATTTACTTTTATCGATTTCTTTTGATTTCCAAATGTTGTAAGAGGTATGTTTCCACTTTGTGGGTACCTCATTAGTTAAATTTTATGTAATTTAAATTGCTTTTATATTTTGGACCAATGTAAAGGATATGTTTCCACCTTTCGGTGGGTGTCCTATTTAGTTTAGACATGGACGATGTAAGGACATGTTTCCATCCTCGGATGGGTGTCCATTTATTTGCTTTGTTTGGACCTTGCTTTGATTTTAATATAATGATGCTTTATTTTAATTGTTGCATGTAATATGGATAATATTGTTATATTTAAGAATTTTATAATATTAAGACCTGCAAAGGAGGCCGGTTCTAATGAACCGGGCGTTGTGGGGGTGCTGGGCCATTTCTCACATTCCCCACACGTACCCAACTTTTTGAACCCATTAGGGGGTTGGGGATTCCTTAGGAATTGAGTCATCCACCCCTTTCTTTTTCCTAGCCCGTCCAGGTGGCGACTCCATTTTCTCCGGGCTTAGGCCCGTGTTCTCTAAGGCCCCGAGCCTAAATAGTGGCAAAGTCACAAGAACCATTCCACCGAAAGTGGGGGAAAAAATCCCCTCTCACACTTGGTGTATAAGGAGCCATTGTGGCTGGGTTGGATGTTTATGGTCTCAAGAGGTGTGCCATGTAGCTAGGTAGGATGGTAGGCCGTTGTGCCTAAACTAGGTGGGTGCATTCTCAAAGAGGTGAGCCAGGTGACTAGGTATGTTGGATGGGTGTGTTCCCAAAAGGTGAGCCATATGGCTAAGTAATACCGGTTCAAGCCATATGGCCAAAAGAAGACCGAGTAAGGTCCTTAATGGTTCAGGCCATGTGGCTCAGTGGAATATGGTATGGTCCCTAAAGGTTTAAGTCACATGACTCAGGTGAAACACGATATGGTCCCTAATGGTTTAAACTATATGGCCTAGTGAAATAAGATATGTCCCTAATGATTTAAGCCATGTGGCTCAGTGAAATAGGGTATATTCTACAATGATTTAAGCCATGTGGCTCGATTAAATAGGGTATGATCACTAATAGTATAAGCCATGAGGCTAGGTAGGGTATGATTTCTAAGAGTTAAGCCATATGGCTAGATAGGGTAAGGCCCTTAGGGTTTAAACCATGTGGTTAAGCTATGCATCTAGCATTGCTTAAGTGGTTCCTATGGCCCTTAGGGTTTAAGCCATGAGATAAGCTATTATGGCTTAGGTTTGATTCCTAATGGTTGAGCTGATATGGCTTGAGATTATGCTAATTCAAAGTGGTTTAGCCAGTACGGCCTGGTTTTAGTGATTGAGCTGATGATGATCGAGTTAATATGGCATTGATTTCATTTAGATGGGTTAAACTGATGTGGGGTTAGTTTAGATGTGATGGTCAAGCTAATGTGGCTTGATTTTGTGGGTTAAACCTATGATGTGGATTGAGCCAATATGATTTAGGTTAGATGGTTAAGCAGGTGTGGCTTTTCTATGGAGACTGAGGGTCAAGCCAATTATGGCTTTGTTTTAAGGGTTTAAACCTATGGGGCCTAAATTTTGATGTGATTAGTCAAGCTAATATAGCTTGGTTCTTGTTTGATAGGTCGAGCCTATGGGGCTAGGTTTCATGTTTGATGGTTAAGTTAATGTGGCTTATGTTTATGTGGTAAGCCCATGTGGTTCAAATTTGTGCTCTGTGGGTCAAGCCAATGTAGTTTGGGTTCATGTTTGATGGGCTTAGTGAATGTGATCTAGGCTTATGAGGTAAATCAATGTGGCTTAGGTTTATACTAATTTTGTTTAGGCTTAATGTGATTTCTAGTCTATAGCTTAACTTGGTTTGAGTTTTAATGGAATGATACCTTAAAATTGTAGGGATAGTGTGGATGAAATGCATGCATGTATGCTTTAATGAACATAATTTTATGTGGATGGTTCAAGATTTTGGTGCATACCTCCTAAGGGTAGGGTCTATGGCCTTTACATGCAAAGAGTGGTTTAGTCCAAAGGAGTCGCCATTGTGAACGGAGAATTTTGCCCCTACTCCCATGTGGAATGGTTCTTGCAACTTTGGCACTGTTAGGCTCAGGCTCTTAGAGAAAACGGGCCTAAACCCGGAGAAAAAGGAGTTGCTATACGGACGGGGCTAGAAAAATAGAAAGGGGTGGATGACTCGATTCCTAAGAAATCTCCAACCCCCTATTGGATTCAAAAAGTTGGGTACGTATGTGGAAGGTGAGAAATGGCCTAACACCCCCTATAAATCTCGGTTCATTAGGACCGACCTCCTTTTTCAGGTCAAAATATCATTAAATTCTTAACTTATTAAAATATCATCCATACTACATGCAATTTAAAATAAACAAACATTAAGTGTATTGAATTCAAAAAAGGTCCAAACAGACAAACAAAAAAAATGGCATCCATATAAGATGAAAACATACCCTTACAATAATGTCCAATGTCCAAAACTAACGAAAATAGGACACCCACCATTTGGTGGAAACATTCCCTTTAAATTAATCCCAAAACTTAAAATAAATAAAATTACATTGAACTTAACAAATGAGGTACCCACGAATGGAAACATACCTCTTACATCATTAAAGTTTAAAATAAAAAAATTTAAGTACTCAACCATTCATCATAAATAAAACATCAACAGATCATTTATCATAAACATACAATAATGAATCAAACAATCAAATTTAGGTTTTAATTTTAAATAAAGCATTAAATATACAAAATAAGGGTTTACATACTAAATTAGGGCTTAATAGGGTTTTTAAATATGGTTTTAGGATTTTTATGATTAAATTAGGGTTTTGATCCAAAACTAAAGCTTAGTCATGTAAACCTAGGGTTTAATCTAATACTAAAGTTAAATCATGCAAAATTAGGTTTTAAGATGAAAATTAGGGTTTTTTAAAAACAAACTAGGGTTTTATGGTTTTGAAAACAAGACTAGGGTTTTAGAAACAAGATTTAAGGTTTTGATGTTCAAAGTTTAGTTTGTGTCCAAAGCTAATAATTCCATTGCCACTGGATTACTTGGCTACTGAATTAAAATTAATTACAACATGCAAACTAAGTAATCAAAACATTTAATGCTACTAAATTAAATTAACTACTAGATTAAAATAATTTCATAAACTTCAAATCATTTAATGATGTTTTTAAAAGAAAACATAACTATTGGATGTTTTAATCTAAATTGGATTTAGAAAATCAAACCCGCATTGAAGGCTCTACCAAAATTAAAAAGTTGAAACAAGCCTGCTTATGCCATTGTCTGCATCGACTTTGATTTTTGGGTGGAGGTTTAATACAACCCTAGTACAACTGCCTTGTTTTTTTGTTGTTGTGTGTTTGTATTGCTCTCTCCTCTTGATAATTCTTTGCTGTTGGTTTTTTTTAATAATAATTGCTGTCATAACCTTGCTTTGGCCCCTACGTGGAAAAACATTGAAGGTGAGTTTGAAAATATTTTATATATAAATTCAAAAATTGACGAGGATAAGTTTTACCCTCTATGTAGGCTCAAACCAATGTAGGCTCTTACTGATATCTATATTTTTCTGGTTCTTAGCACTAGCATGCATATTCTCTTTCTTTTTATAATGGCCTTTTCATGCGCCCTAATTCTATATTTGTTTCTGATTATTTACTTCACTGCATCGCCTGTTCACTTTGACATACAATAGGCAATACAAGATAAAAATACAGTGTGATATACTCATGTATGCATGATATGTATGAGTAATACTTACAATGGTTCTACTGACTCACAAACTAAGGTGGTCAACCAAAGTACTCTCATTGGTTCCTTCTAGATGCTTGTTCAGAATAATAGAAGACTTCATAGTTATGGCTTTATCTTTCACATGTTCAAAGCATGAGTAGTGGAGGCCCCAGCAGGGTAGTTAGAAGCATAGGAGATGTCGTTTCAACACATCGGTTGGTAACTTCTTCATGACTTTGCAAATGATCCTTATTTTCCCAATATATCCTTTAAGGTTTAACAATGCAACACAATTTCCTAAGTTTGAAGGCTCATGTAATAAAGATTACCTTTTTTTTAAAAAAAATTTTAAAATCACATTTTGGCTTTGTCAGATGGGTGTCATTTTATCTCAAGACTCAATTTTCCCAAATTAACATATCTATATCATTACAACCCTAGTTACCATACTAAACTTGGGAATTATTTCCATTTGAGCAAGAACTATTGCACTTTAGATAGGCACATATACATGTTCAAAAGTCTCATTGAGTTTAAATATTGTATATCTCATATGCATCCTTATTCAAATAATCTCCACTAATAGACTTTTACCTACCAAGAGAGATCAACAGGTTTTTAATAGGCTTAAAATGGGGTCTGTAAGGGACATAGGATAGGCGAAGGCCATTTTTAAACTAGAGCTATCATGATACAAATGACAAACCTTCACACTATAACTTTTGTTGGAACTATATACTATTGGAAGCATTTTTAAACTTTTTGGCATCATTCCCATCTTCTAGGTGTCTTGTTATCTTGCTTCATGAAATGTTCTTTTGTCTTCTTACCAGCAATCTGGATTTGATATGACTAGGACAGACATATTCTTTTTCTTCTGCAAAAGCTCACCCTTTTTCCTATTTTTTTTTTCTTTTACTTGTTTCTTTTCCTTTCTTTTCTCTCTTTCGACATTTAATCATTTTTTCCTTTTTCTCTTTAGGATTGTCAAGTGCATGACTTTTAAGATTAATGACTTAGAGTTGTGACGATTATCATGAACTAGCTGGTCCTTCTCCCATTTCTCCGATTTTGGCTGAATCTCTTCTTCTCGTAAGCTGAGTGGAAGTCTTTTGCTGCTTCAGGTAAAAAGAACTCTGTTAGCTTTTTGGATTTCCCTTGTTGGATTTTATTTTCTTTCCTTTTCCTCCTTATTTTCTTCCACTTTTCTCTTTTCTTTTCTTTCCCTGTTTCTTTTTCTTCCTTTTTTATCTCTTCTTTTTTTTTTCTTCTTTATTTTTTTTAAGAGAGTTGTACCATTTTATACTTCTGACTATAGATGAATGGAGTTGGACAAGTTGGCTTCAGTGAGGATGAACCCTTTGTAATCTTGATGTCATCGGACCTAAATTTAGGTAAACTTCAATTTTTCATTATAGTCTTGATTGAACATCCCTTTTTTCGATCTTCTTGCCTTATTGGTAACCTAGTGATCATTAGACTTGCCATAAGTGTCATAACAACTCAAGGTAGGCTATTGGGTTTATAAGCCAATGAAAAGCGAGCTAAAATCATATGAAGGCTCAAAAGGGATAAACTAGGGATTGGTGTTAATAGGGTGAATACTAGTTGTTGGCTTACCAAACAATGCCTAGATCATCTCTCTCTTAAATAAGCAGAGTTCAATTTTGCCTCGAAAGTTCATCAAAGCATGTCTAAGATTGGCTAGGACCTAGACAAAGGTAATTATGCAGGAGCTTTCTGTAAGTAAGCATACACAGCTCAATGCAATAGAATAATTCCCTCACCTAGTAAAGTCATTCGAATTATAATGCATAGATACACTAATTCATGAATATCAAGCTAGATTCATCATTGGTCGAACACCAAAGAAATTTGATGTTGAGCTTATCAACAAAGACCATCATAAATAAAAATTTGATGAAAGTAATTTATTCAAATAATCTTAATTTGAAAAACATAATTGTTCTAGAAAACACCAAAGAAAGAAAATGAAATAAAAACCAAGCGAGCAAGGGATGTTATTGAGTTGGAGTCGAAGATGCTTAATCTACTTGGACATATCAAGGGCAAGGATTCTTCCATCATCAATGATAGTCATCATCTCATTATCCGCAGTTGGTCCAAGCTTGGTTAGTAGTACCTCCTCTTTAGCAATTCCTCCATCCGCATCTTGAAAAGATGATAAGACAAAACTTTCCTTCAATTCTCCCCCTATTATAAAGGTTGCTGGTGGTGGCACTCTTCCAAATTTTGGCAGAGAATTATTTTTGGTGTTGAGCTTATTAGGCTCAGACAACTTTTTACTGTCAATTAAATCTTGGATCTCGTGCTTAAGTGAACACATCTATATGTCTAATGCCCTTGCACTTGATGGAATTGACAAAAGGCATTGGCATCAAAGCTTGATGGCAAAGGAATCGACTAAGGTTGGAGAGCCAATGGCCATAATAGCCCATTCTTCTACAACTTATTGAAAACCCAAGACATAGGTTTTTCCAACTCTAAAAACTGTCTTCTATTTGCTTGACCAGTTATTGCATTGACATCTACTGACTTCTGTGTACCCTGACTGCTAGACTGATAACTACCCCTATCACTTCTTCTTTAAGAAAAATAATTCTTCTCTCTTTTCCATTCTTCTATTTGCAGGCCAGATTGAAAGAGATCTTTGAAATTCCTAATAAGAGTATGAGATATCTATTCATATAGATTAGGTAGGATACATCTCACTATAATCCTAATATGGTCAGATTCGTCTGGCCTCTTCTTAAGTAGTGCAACCTTATTCCTCCACCTCTTCACATAGTTAACAAAATTCTTATTTTGCTTTTGTCTGATAGTTTTCACCTCCAACAGAGTCACCTCCAGTTCAACATTATACCCATATTGCTGAATGTAGGCTTTGTACAACATATCCCAATATTTTTGAGTACTTTCGTCCAAAGTATTAAACCAATTCTGCATAATAGAGTCCAAAAAAGCATAAAATACCTCAGAGTTGAGGCTTTAGTAGATCAAGCGGACTGCATGGTAGTGATGTACTGCTTAACATGCATGTGAGGATTTCATGTACCATTGTACTTAGCGAAAGAAGGTATTTTGAACTTGTAAGGAACTACTTCATCTTTCTCAAATAGCTTGTCTACCTTTGATACCTCCTCAGTCTTCAACTTCTTTTCAAACTTCTTCTCCAAATCAGCAATCATTTTCTCCTCATCCGCAGTTTCAGTTTTTTCCATAGCCTTCTTTTCTTCTTTCTTATCTTAAGAAGCTTAGAAATATTGAGCCCAATCATCATCATCATCAATTATCAACTTGTCATCATCAAAGGCTACCTTACCTACCTTAGCCTTTCCTATGTCCTTCTACTTCTTAGTACTAGCAGATGCTTCAACAGTGTTTCCTAATAGTACAACCAACTAATTTTTCATGGTTTCAGCTAGGCCTTTAGTTCTTCCAGCTTGGAGTTGAGTGCATCATCCGCCATGTTCTGAATCTATTCAGGTTCCATTGCTTTTAGTGAGAAACTGACTGAGTCACTACTGGATTCTATGTCACTAGTGTAGGTTGGATTGTCGTAGGCTCTTAAACTGCTATACTCCAGGTCTGTGAGCTAGAAAGGATCAATGCCATATAATGCAATACATGTAAGTATGTATGCAAGGATGCACAATTAAAAGATAAACAAAAATAACTAGGACGTTCCTTCCAACCTTATATCTTCCATACAAGAATGGTGAGTTACTTTTCCTAGGTATATTGTCAACAAAATATCAACATGGGACATCTTATTTTCTAAAAATTTACTCGGATAGTTTATCCAATTGTTGTATTCTCAATTTTAGAAATTAGTCCATGATAATTCCCATTAATTGAGCTTTAATCCATTGGATCCACTAAAAATAACTTTTATGCTATATTATGAATTAAAACTAAATTAAAGGGTTTATCATAAATAGATTTCCTATTTGAAAAAATAACTAATGATTCATGCCACAAACAAGCCCATGATTAACAATTCTTGATATAAATTAAGCCCATAATTGATTTTTGGTATTCCATAATTGACATAAATATTTGCAAGCTCATTTAAGAAGAAGGTTAAGAAAAATTATAATTTGAATAAAGTGAAAAATAATTTTGTGTCAAAGCCCATTGTAAAAAAGGTTTGTTTAAAAATGAATCTTGGGCCTTGTATTTGGGCCATGAGGTAAAAAAGAATCTTTGACCCATTTTTAAAAAAAGTTTTATGTCCAAAGACCATCTTGAAAATTTTAAAATTAGTTTTAGCCTTTTGGGCTTAAAAGGAATGAAAATATTTTGAGCTTATAATATAATTAGGTCATATTAGAAAAAGAACAAACCAAATAGGTCATGGTTCAAACCAAGATATATCAATCATAGTCAAACAACAAGCATTTATGTAAAAACCTAAGGAAAGTAACAAGGCCAATTACATGAGCTTTAGCCTTTGGGTTGAAAAGTTTAGGCTTCCAAAGCAAGTATATACCAAAAGGTACAAGACTATGAGTGGTTATGCCATGCTCGATCTCCATACCTTGAGTGAAAGTATAGTATTCCTTACATAACACAACATGGGTTATACATGCATCCTAACTCATGTACACAATACAATATAAATGATGCTATGGACAATATCATAATAAGAACGAATAAAAAAATATAAAGTCTAATTGAATCAACTTCTCTTATCTCCAGTGGAGTCACCACTATGAGCGAAAATTTTTACCCCCACTCCCATGTATAATGGTTCTTACAACTTTGACACTGTTAGGCTTGAGGCCTTAGAGAACACGGGACTAAATTCAGAGAAAATGGAGTCACTATCTAGATGGGCCGAAAAATAGAAAGAGATGGATAACTCAATTCCTAAGGAATCCTCAACCCCCTATTAGGTTCGAAAAGTTTGGTACGTATGGGGAAGGTGAGAAATGGCCCAGCACCCCCATAACGCTCGATTCATTAGGATCAGCCTCCTTTTCATGTCTAAATATTATTAAATTCTTAACTTATTAAAATATCATCCGTTCTACATGCAATTTAGAATAAATAAACATTTATTGTATTGAATTCAAAGAAGGTCCAAACAAACAAACAAAGAAAAATGAGCATCCATACAAGATGGGAAAATGCCCTTACAATAATGTCCAATGTCCAAAACTAACCAAAATAGGATACCCACCATTTGGTGGAAATATGCCCTTTGTATTAATCCCAAAACTTAAAATAAATAAAATTACATTGAACTTAACAAATGAGGTACCCACGAAGTGGAAACATACCTCTTACATCCTTGAAGTTTAAAATAAACTAATTGAAGCACTCAACCATTCATCATAAATAAAACATCAATAGATCATTTATCATAAATATACAATAATAAATTAAACAATCAAATCTAGGTTTTAATCTTAAATAAAGCATTAAATATACAAAATAAGGGTTTACATACTAAATTAGGGCTTAATAGGGTTTTTAAATATGGTGTTAGGATTTTTATGATTAAATTAGGGTTTTGATCCAAAACTAAAGCTTAGTCATGTAAACCTATGGTTTAATCTAATACTAAAGTTAAATCATGCAAAATTAGGTTTTAAGATGAAAATTAGGGTTTTAGGATTTTTAGGGTTTTTTAAAAACAAACTAGGGTTTTATGGTTTTGAAAACAAGGCTAGGGTTTTAGAAACAAGATTTAAGGTTTTGATGTTCAAAGTTTAGTTTGTGTCCAAAGCTAATAATTCCATTGCCACTGGATTACTTGGCTACTGAATTAAAGTTAATTACAACTTGCAAATCAAGTAATCAAAATGTTTAATGCTACTGAATTAAATTAACTACTGGATTAAAACAATTTCATAACCTTCAAATCATTTAATGATGTTTTTAAAAGAAAGCACAACTACCGGATGTTTTAATGTAAATTGGATTTAGAAAATCAAACCTGCATCGAAGGCTCCACCAAAATTGATAAGTTGAAACAAGATTGCTTATGCCACTGCCTGCATCCACTTTGATTATTCATATATTAAAACCCTAGTTTTACATATTTATTATTCAATGTAAGATTAAAATCTAGGATTGATTATTTAATTTATCGTTAGATACTTATGATGGATGATTTATTTTATTTGGTTTATAATGGATGATTTGCTTTTAATTATTGTGAATGTTTAAAAGGTTTAATTGTATTTGGTCAATAATTTTAACTTAATTATTCTTATTTTAAGGATGTAAAAGACATGTTTCCACACTATGTGGGTGTCTTATTTATTTAGATTGAAATTTATATAAAGACTTTAGGAAAATTGTAAGGGACACATTTCCACCTTTTAGTGGGTGCCCTATTTTATTTATTTTCTTTGCGAACATTTAAGGATTATAAGGGTATGTTTCCATCTAATGATGGGTACTTATGTTATTTTGTGATATACTATTTTATCTTATTTTAATGAATGAATCCATTTTATTCATAATTACATGTAGTATGGATAATATTATAATACTTAAGAATTCAATAATATTTAGACCTAAAAAGGAGGACAGTTCCAATGAACCAGGCGCTGTGGGGGTTCTGATCCGTTTCTCACCTTCCAAACCCAATAAGGGGTTGGGGATTCCTTAAGAATTGAGTCACTCATCCCTTTTTTTTCCCTGCCCATTTGGGTGGCAACTCCATTTTCTTTGGATTTAGGCCCATGTTCTCTAAGGCCATGAGTCTAACAGTGCCGAAGTTGCAAGAATCATCCATATAGGAGTAAGGGCGAAAATCCCAACTCACAGTGGCGACTCTACTAGGGATAAGAGAAGTTGATTCCGTTGGTCTTTATATTATTTTATTCTTTCTTATTGTGATATTGTCCATTGCATTATTTAGATTGCATTGTGTGCGTGAGTTAGGACGCCTGTGTAACCCGTGTTGTGTTATGTAAAGGATACCATACTTTCATTCAAGGTATCGAGATCGAGCATGGAATAACCACTCATAGCCTCGTATCTTTTGGTATATACTTTCTATGGGAACCTAAACTTATCAACCCAAAGACTAAAGCTCATGTAGTTGGCCTAGTAACTTTCCTTAGATTTTTACCCAAATGCTTGTTGTTTGACTATGATTGATATATCTTGGTTTGAACAATGACTTATTTAGTTTATTCTTTTTCTAATATGACTTAATTATATTGTAGGCTCAAAATAAATTTTATTCTTCTAAGTCTAAAAGACCAAAACTATTTTCAAAATTTTTAAGATGGTCTTTAGACATAAAACTTTTTTAAAATGGGTCAAAGATTCTTTTCTACCTCATGGCCCAAATACAAAGCCAAAATTCATTTTTAAATAAACTTTTTTACATGGGTTTTGAAAAAAAATTATTTTCACTTCATCCAAATTAAAACTTTTCTTAACCTTCTTCTTAAATGAGCTTACAACTATCTAGGTCAATTATAGAATACCAAAAATCAATTGTGGGACTAATTTATACCAAGAATTGTTAATCATGGGCTTGTTTGTGGTATGAATCATTAGTTGTTTTTCTAAATAGGAAATCTATTTATGATAGAACATTTAATTTAGTTTTAATCCACAATATAGCATAAAATCTATTTCCAATTGATCCAATAGATTAAGGCTTAATTAATGAGAATTATCATGGACTGACTTCTATGTTTAAAAATACAACTATTGGTTAAACCGTCCGAGTAAATTTTTCACAAATAAGATGTCCCATGTTGATATTTTGTTGACTATATACCTAGGAATTTAAACTCACCATTCGTGTGTGGGTGATATAAGGTTGGGAGTAAATTATCATGAATTTGGTATGAGTCCAATAGTACGTGCACGTTTGTTACACCTTAAAAGGATTGAGGATTTGTAGCAAGTTGGATGCTTTTGCTATCCCACAGTATACGTAATGAAGGTTGTCAAGTGCATGCTACTTGCTGCCTTGGGTTTCCTAAAACTAAAGGTTAAGGAACCCTTATGCTTGATAAAGGAGCAAACCAACTAAAAAGAAAATGATTTTAAAAAGAGCTATTTAAAATTTTATTTTAAAAAATTTTAAAAGTCCCAGTGGAGTCACCAGTTGTGAGGCCTCGCCCAAGCACCTATCCTGCCCACTCAGAAATTAGGAGCTAAAATGCTTATTAGGGCTAAGTCTCATATGATATTGCTGTGTACAGTCTCCAGTCAGTTCAGTAAACATGGGTTTAAAATCATCTTATTTTGAAAAGATTTGTTTCTTTTTTATTTTTTTTTAAAAAGAAACTCTCTTTTTGTTTTGAAAAAGGATGATGACTTTTATTTTGAAAAGCAGAAATTAGAGAGTCATCACCTTAATTTTTTTTTTTAAAAAAATTAAGGGAAAACACATTTAATTGACTCCATTAAATTAAGTTGATTTTCAACCAAAAAAAAGGACACTAGTCCAAAACCAATCACTATAGGTCTCGGGCTAAATTTTCTAAACTAATTAAAAAAAAAAGGATTTTCTCTCTTTGATTGATTTTAACCTTTCAGATGAAGAAAATTGTAATTTTTATGGATTATGTCATAATTAATATAAATGATATTATTATGATGCATAGGTATTTAATAATATGATATACATGAAATGCAATGCAGAAAAAGTAAATATTACATCTCCACAAAAAATAACGATCTTAGGGAGCTTCAACTCTAGCCATTATGGGTTTTAGGTTGAGTATAGATCCCCAATTAATAAATTAACTCAAACAAAAACAAATATAATCCAAATGACGTCCATTGTAAAACTCACTAAATTTGCAATAAAGCCCCAAATTATCAAGAAAAAAGAGGAAATAACTATGATAATAACGTTGAAAATAATAAATGATAATAATAGCAAGAAAATCAAAATAAAAAGACCGGTTGGTTGTTTAGGTAAGGGCTCACCAGTCGGAGTCATATTTCAAGCATGCCTACTTCATCCTGTTTGAATAGGAATGGTAGTTCATGTCTTTGGTTATAAAGGTCTTTAATTAACCAATTTATCTAATTTAGATTATCAAATTGACAAGAGAAATGTGAGAAAATTTGTATCTTGGGTAGCCGTTTTCTTTAGATGTATGGTTCAAATGATTTACGTTTCCATAGCTCCATTTAGGGAGTCTCGAGAAAAAGATGCCAAGATGGCTTTGAGTCTAAAAAAATATAAGAGAATCAAATTTAATGTGATTAAATTGATCCAAGATGAATTTGAAGTATTTTGGGGTCAGAAATAATTTCAACAGAGTTTTGGCATGCTCCAAAATCCAGATCCCCCCTTTTGAAGAATAAGGCCTCTATTTATAGTGAAAAGTAGAAAAATCAGACAAAAATGCCCCTGGGTCATACTTGCGCCGGATGGGCCGCGCGCATGTTGAATGGGTCACTTGCACCGCAGCACATCTGCGGCTCATTTTTGTCATTCTGGGCCCATTCGAGCTCCGATTCACACTATTCAAGTTGTTTTAGATTCATTATCATGTGGTCTTTCATTTAGGATCCAAATTGATGATTTTTCCTCAAGTCTAAAATTAAAGGTTCTCGAGGCCATTTTAGGCCGGTTTAGGTCCATTCTGGCCCGTCCGAATTCTATTTTGCATGATTCCAATTTTGTTGAAACCATTCTCATATTCACCTTAATTTAGATGAAAAATTATGGGTTCACAATTGCATTATAAGGAAGCCATTTTAGTTAATAGTCTAAAGTTTAAGCAAGTTAAAACCAAGTAGAAAGGGTTATAGATGTACCTCCCAAGAGTTGTTGATCCTACTACCAAGGGTGTTTAATCAACAAGTTTTTCTTGTTTTTGGATAATTTCCTTTGTCTTTGAATGATTAGTTCTGTAGTCAGCATGTCAGGCTTATTATTGGAAAATGGATGTTGATTGGCTGGATTTTTGACCTCCAAAATAGGTGCAGTAAGTTGTCTTTTATAGGCAAAGGCTGCTGTTAAAAAGCTTGAATTATCGAATTGATAATAAATAATTGTCAAACCCATTAATGAAATCCCATGTGACGAAATTCCATTAGGTTTGTTGCACCTACCCTTTATGAGTCCTTGATAGTCTTCTATGATTATTGAACTCAACAATATAAAATTATCTAGCTCGACATTTGTTGTCAATTGTAAAGAGATTTGCATAAAGTGCTAGATTTAGGTGTCTACCCTTCTATAGAAGATTTTTCCAAATATGTGTCAATTTATTTTGAAAAGAAAAATTTTAAAATATTTTAAAAATTCAAAGAGTTCAAAAAGCTAGCAAAAGCAGAGTTAGTAAGAAAATTTTATTGTCCATATATAGATAATGGAGGAGAGTATACCTCAAATGATTTACCAACTTTTAATGAGAGTACTAGATACTTCATCAGTTCATATGTGCCAACACTTTGCAATAAAACAAAGTAGTAGAGAGAAAGAATAGACACCTTGTAGAAATATGTCGAAGCACGTTTCACACAAAGAATGTATCGGGAAAGATTTTGGGTAGAAGCAATAAGGATGGCTATCTGTGTAACCAATAGGCTTCCCCAATAAACGTTACATTTTCTTTCACTCTTTGAGAAATTGTGGAGCATGAAACCTAATGTTTGTTGTTTTTGAGTCTTTGGATGTGTTTTCTATGTTTTTATCCTTAATAATTTGCATAGTAAGATAGATAAGAAGGTTCTCAGATGTATCTTTGTAGGATACAATAATGAAAGAAAAGGGTGGAGATGTTGTGATCATACAAATGGCAAGGGCTGCACATCAAGAAATGTGGTGTTTGATGAAGCATCCTCATGATGGTCTCTTGAAAAGGAGATATTAATAAAATATTCAAATGTTTTTAAAGATATTCTACAATATGCTTAAATCCAGCTGGGTCTAGGTGAAGTTGAAGATGACAATAATGGTGGTAATGTCAAAGAACACACAACTCAAATTCATTGAAAAATTAGTGTATATAAGTAACCAAGTGAAGAAAGTGACCTTACTGAAGCAGAAGCTCTAGCCTCACTCAAAAGGTCAATAAGAATTAGGAAGCCGAACCCCAAATATGCCAATGTAACCATACTAGAAGAATCAAATGTACGAGAACTATAGATATTTAAGGAAGCATTTCAAAATCTAGAGTGGACAAAAGCCATGGAAGAAGAAATTGTTGCATTGGAACAAAATCAGACATGGGAGCTTATACCAAAGTCTATAGATGTTAAGCCTATTTCTTGCAAATGGGTTTATAAAATAAAGTGTCACCAATTTTGACATTAATAAAGCCAAAGGCGAAGATGTATACCAATTAAGGGAGAGATTTAGAAGATGCAATGATGTATCCACATGTGGTAGGTAGTTTGATCTACCTACCTTTAACTAGACTTGAGATTCCTTATGTAATTGGAGTGATGAGTTAAATTACATGCAAGATTCAAAGAAGCCTCACTTGGAAGTAGTTCAAAGAATTATAAGACATGTAAAGAGCACACTTGGCTATGGTATCTCATATAAGAAATATGGAGATTATAAACTAGTTGGTTATCATGATGCTGACTATAGATTGGATCATGATACTCGACATTTAACTATTTTCATGATACTCGAGTTCAACTATCATCATGATACTCGATGTTCAACTATCGTCGTAATACTCAACGTTTAACTATTGAGTGTGTTTTTATGCTTGGGCTTGAAGCAATTTCTTAATGCAATAAAAGACAACCAATTGTGTCTTTGTCAATAAATGAAGTGGAATACTGAGCTGTAGTAATGTCAGCTCAAGAGAGCACTTCGCTTTTATAGGCATTGAAGAGCTTGCATTGACCAACAAATTATGCAATTCTATTATATTGCTATAACAAGTCAACAATATGTTTGGCATAGAATCCAATGTTTCATGCAAGAACAAAATGTGTGGTTATGCATTATCATTTTTTTAAGAAAAAGGTTTTGAAAGAAGAGATTGAGTTGAATCAAATTAATATAAAAGACCTAGTTGTATATTTATTTGCTGAAAGTATGAACATAAAAAATTTTGAACATTTCGATCAACACTTGGGATGGTTAAAGGAATAGAGGCTAGTTATCAGGAGGACTGTCAAAATCAACACTAGTAAAGGTCTTAGTTAATCAAGTTATTAAAAAAATACTTATTATTCATGATCATGGATGATCTTATTGATAAAAAAAAGGATGATATTTGTATTTTTATCTGAGTTTACTATAGTTTCCTTTAATAGAATAATGGTTTTAATTTACTTACAGAAAGATGAGAGAATATTAACTTATGTTTTATTTTTAGTGTTTACTTAGTTTAAGTTATTTATAGAGTTTAATGTAAGAATTAAGAATAAAAGTTATCTTATCTTCTTCAAAGATAAATATTCTCTTGGTTTCCAAATAATCCATTGTAGCTTTATTTTTTTTTTGATATTATTAGCATCTCTATTAATCATGTTTCAATACACATGACACATATGAAAGAACTATATGTTTTGCCATTTGGAATGTAGTAAATATATGAAATAAATAATTATAAGGCCTCACCAATGCACCGGTCTGCCATGCTAAGGGAGCCAAAATGCACAGTTGAATTAAGTCTCACACAAAACTGCCACTTATGGTCTTCATTCAATTTGGTAAGCACAAGTTTAAGTTTTCCTTTTATTTTGAAAGGGTTGGCTTTTATTTTGAAATGGTTTTCTTTAATGGCTTTATTTTGAAAACTAATTTGATATTGTGTTGCCACTTTAATTTATTTGGTTTGGGAAAAAGTTAAGAAAAAACCCATTAGTTGACTCAAAAAATATTTTATTGCCCAAAAATACACTAGTCTTGTATTGGCCAATTCCTTAGATAATAATACTATATTTTGATCATTAGTAAACAAATTAAATTGAACTAATGTATGTATTGAGTGATTTTTCCTTAGGACTTAGAATTATAGAAGTTCTTTGTCAAACCACAAGATCATGACCAAATCCTTTATGGTGCAACCGCATGCTAGAGTACACAAGTAACCATCATGCACAGAGAAGAATAAGGTTATCATTGCGGGTTACAAGGGCTGTCTCATGACACACACCAATCAGCATGAGCAATTCCAAAGTTGAGGAAATTCAACAATTTCTAGAGAAAAATGTGATCTTCCCTGTGGTTCTTCCTTCCATTATAATCCAGCTCTCATGACCATATCCGTCAATGCACAACTGCGAGATACTTGAATGCTTTTTGGTACAAATTGGTAGAAGTAGTAGTCAATGGCTCATCCTTAGCCTGGGAGTAAGATTTACTCAGTCACCACGAACTCAATAAGACGTGATCAAGAAGATTAAAAGTTAGATCTTCCTTAGTGGCAAATTGACTATCCAATCATGAAGTTTACTGTAGACTTTTCAACCTTCAAAGTTCATGACTGCATGGAAGAAGCATGTGACCACAAGATTTATAAAGTATGGCAGTAAATAGAATAGTTACCATCATGACAAATAGAAGTTACCATATGTACCGGTCAATAACTAGCCAGTGGACACAATTCAAGTTAAGCGGCTACGTAGAAGATAATTTCACCATGACAAAGAGTTCACAACTGCGAGACATGGTGTAATATCCCAATTTTTGATGTACTTTGGAATAGTAATTATGAGAGAGTACGTTGGTGAAATAGGTAAAGAAAATATAATAAGAGAAAGATGTGTATGAAGGATGTTATATATATATATATATTGTATTTGAAATATATGGGAAATATAAATACAATATATAAGACATATACATATATCAACATATACACCATATATACATGATGTATACATTGGTGTAGGAAAAGTAAATTTTAAATAATTAATTGATAATAATAATAATAATAATAATAATAATAATAATAATGATAATAATGACAAGAGAAAGGAGAAATGAAAGTCAAAAGAAGGACAAATATTATTGGTGGGAAAATTTAGGTGGAAATAATTATATTATTATATATATATATAAGATAAGGATGAAAGTTGAAAGGAGAGCTTTCTCACTTTCTTTCTTTCTTCTTCGTCTTCTTCCTCTTTGAACGTGGGAATAGAGAGAGAGAGAGAGAGAAGAGTTTGATTTTGTTCATATACACACCAAATTCATAAGAGTCTTAAGAGAATTGAAGGTGGATATTGAAGATTTGGCAAAGAATTCAAGTAAGTGCTCTTTTCTTTAAGTTGATTTTTATAGATTTTGAGTTTATATGTGATATGGTTAGTGAGAGAAAGTGTTGATTAATTGAATATTATGATGATAATGAAATATTGAAGTATATATATATATGTGTTGAATTGATAGGTGAATTATGAATATAAACTAAGATGATGATTAAGGGTGTTGTAGTATTTATTTTGGAATGATTATGTTCATATGGATGAGAGTTCGAAATGCAGAACTTTTGCCTAACACGACCAGTGACACGGCCATGCCGTTGGGCATGTCAACGGTTATGAGTTTAACATTGATGACACAACCATTAACACGCCCATGTCATTGGACGTGTCGTGGCTACTGTGAGATAAGTTAATTGACACGGCCATGAATACGCCTGTGTTGTTGGGTGTGTCAATATTTCTGTAAGGTAGAATGAATAACACAGGCAATGACACGCCCATGTCATTGGACGTGTCAATGCTTCTGTATGAATGAGTTATTGACACGGTCATCAACACGCCCATATTGTTGGGCGTGTCACTTGAGAATAACTCTTTTTGTTATTTTTCATTTGTAATTCCTATTTAAATGATTTGAATGTTAAGAATGCCTTAGAATGTGATACTAAATGGTTGTTTATGATCACATTTGGTATAGGCATTGAGAGAGAGTAGTTTGCCCAACCTTAGTGTTGAAGGGCAACTTGGAAGAGAAGGTTAGAGGACGTTTTAAAGCTTATTTTGGAGTGTTTCATAAGGTAAGTACAAACTTGGAATAATTGCTTATATTTGCAAGGGATTTGGACTTAACACATTTGGTTAGAAAATATGTTAAGTTACTTACTACATTATTGGTGCATGAGTAATATGCTATGATTTGTATGATGTTACAAATGCATTATATGTAATGTGAACTATGTGTAAAATATGATAATGACTCAAAACGTATGGGTAATGTAATTTGTTATATATAAATTAAAGATGGTATGTAAAGACATTAGTGATGACTATATTGATATAAATGAGATAATTGAGGCATTGTACCTAGCTTGATCTTGAGATAATGAGAAAGATATTGATAATGGAATTATAAAAAAATTGTGTGCCTAGTATGTTATTCAATTTTCAGAGTTTTGTGTTTGACGGCATGCCTAAAATGTAACAGTCTCTTGAAGCTAGGTTGGGCTTGGTCCTTGAAGCCTAATTGGGTGTTACATGATGTAGCAGACCCTTGAAGCTGGGTTGGGCCTAGTCATTGAAGCCTAGTTACGATGTTACATATGAGGTAATCCTTATTGTGATTATGATTTGCCTTCGGGGCTAGACACATGATGTCATCTTGGACCAAAGCAGTAACTCTGGGATTTGAATAGCATATTAGATTCTTTTGGGCCCATGCCTGTGTTTGTTTTTATGTGAATTATGAATTGTGGAATAATTGAGTAATATATTAAGATATAATGTTATGAGATATATGATGGTGATCATAGAATGATATGATCACAATACATAAACAAATTACTGAAAAGAAATGTGGCTTAAGAAAATATGCTAAATGATGAGAAATGAATTGTTGAAAGACTTGAGTAGAGCTAAGCCTTGATATTGAAAAATGAGATTATGGAAATATAATGTGATGTGTAATATGAATATGGATGTGGAAATTATGTGTATTATTTCATGAATATTATGATAAGCCATCAAATTGTGACTAATATTAAAGATATATATATATTATGAAATTAGTGAAAAAAATATGAAAAGTGCATTGAAAATGGAAAACATGATAAGAATATGATGGTAAATGATGTTAGTATGCGAGAATGAATTTCTGTAATGTATGTATATAATATTTATTTGTACTGCTAAGCTTTTGAGCTTAGCGCGGTTGTATAAATTGCGTAGGTGAGTAGATGGTTGATATGGGAGTCAAACAGTTGTGCCACGAGAAGAGTAAGAGTATTTCGAGACCAACTAGAAGGTGGTGCATACATGTACAATTTTATTATGCTGTATTTTGAAAAAAAATATATATGTACATAAGTGAATTTTGGAAAAGATAATGTAATTTATATATATGTATTATAATCAAAAGTATAATAGTTTTGTAAATGTTCTTTAATTAAAAATGTATCATTGTTATGGAACTAAGGTAAGGTATTTAAAAAATACTGAAACGTGACATCCTTATATTTTATATACGTATTATATGTATACAGGGTACATGTATAGTACTTATATAGAGTATATGGGTGTTATAATTATTTTGTTATCAGAGCTTAGGTTTGAGATTCTCAGCCTAAGGAAATTTTTTTTAAAAAAAAAGATGGAAATTTTTGAAAAATGAAACTTGTGATACATGCATATGCATTAACACCTAGGTTGGTCTCGGATGCGGCATTATGTGAATTGTGATGTGATATATTTGAATTACATGAGTTGGGTGATAGTGTGTGAATGAGGCTTTATATGAAATTAAAGCTAGAGAAAGAAATGATATGGAAAAATTTGTATAAGTTTAATTGATAAATTAAAGAATTGGAGTTTACTTAAGTAAAACTAATTTTGAAATTATTGATTATTGAAACGTGTTTGTGAAATAGGTTATAAGAGAATGAATATGAGAATAATATTGGAAATGAGTTAAAAAAAATCATCAAGATTTAAGTAAGTACTTCTTCTCTAAAGCTTAGTTCTCTTTCTAATAAAGACTATGTTTGGATTGCTAGAGAGAGCAAGTATTCTTTGATTGTTAAAATGGGTAGATATGATATTAAAATGAAGAGAGTATGGGGGAATATTGGGTTGGTTGATTGATATGGACAAGGTGTGAAAATTTAGGGTTTGGTTATGTAAAGTTAATGTTTTTAAAAATACATGATGTTGGTTAATGTGATGAGATATATTAGTGTTGTTTAATGCAAATATTGTGATTTTGATGTTAGAAATGTTATATGCTTGGGTGTTGTTAAAGCTCATGTTAAGGCTGGTAATATGTGAAATTTGAATTTTTGAAACGGGTTTTGATAATTGTGAAAATGATATATTTTGATGTTATATAATTATATAAATAATGTTTTTAAATTTAAATAAGAAAAAAAAAGAGATTAGTAGATTGAAGTTTAAGTAAAGTAGTAAGTTGAGAGTTTGGAGTTTTAATGGAATTTTAATGAGGATTACTTAGATACCGATAGTTTAATGTATATTAAGCATATGAGCTATTTTGAATGAATAATATTGCTTATGAAAGTATTATGTAATGTGTAATGTGGTTGATAATATAAAAATTTGTTATGAAATAAAGGGAAATGATTAAGCAAGTGAAAATGAGTTACTTTAGTTAATTAGATTGGAAATGATGAAAATGGATATGAAGGATATGATAAATGCATAAAAAAATGTGAGAGAGATGTCACATTGGAAATGTGACTAAGATTTATGTGAAGTGTTATAAAAAAATATAACAAGGAAATTATTTAAGAGAAGGGCGGTTAAATTAAAAAAAAATGTTAATTATATTGTGGTCAGAGTGTATATATATGTTGAGTTGATGAATAACCTAAGTCATGTCAAAAGAATGAGAAATGATAATGTTCTCTGATATGTGATAAATGTTAAATTTGTATAGATTGTATGTAAAAGAGGAATTAAGTATAATTGTATTATTATGTGTATACATGTATATGATATGTGAGATGAGTTTTTCAATATGAACGCAATTGTAATATGTAAGAAAATATGAAAAGTAAGTCACATTATAAATGTGACTTATGAATGTGTATGCAGATGATTAAAAAAAATGTTATTGTATGTTTGTTACCTTATACAATTACTTGTCTAGTGATATTGAGAATGATATTGCATGTATTAGTAGACCTAAGAGAGATTAGGTCTTGACCTGTGCAGAGCTAGGTCATGTGATGAAATTGAGAGTGAGAATGGACTTGAGCAACACTGGACGGTGAAATTGTTATTTTAATAACTGAACTTGATGATTATATAATGTTTTGGGCCCAAAGTATTTGCATGTGAAAATGTTCTATGTATATATGCATAATAAGAGATTGTAAGGAAAAAGGGAAGTATAATGAATGAAAATTTTTGTAAGAGATTGATTAGAAATGGAGTAATAAATGAAAATTGTGTAAAATTTGCATATGATCGAATGTATATATGTAAGAGATGTTAATGATAATATTGTTGAAATATGAGTTAGGCTAATGATGAACAAGTGATAAAGAGTAAATTGCTTTCAAACAAAGTTTAAATGTGTTAACTCTTTGTGTAGCAAAAGTTTAGAGAATGAATATATGTGATCTTTGCGATACGAACTTAGCATTGTGATTGGAAATATTTGAAGAAGAATGATAGAGGGGCAGTATTGATTTATAAGCCATAGGTGTGACTATTAATGTGCCATGACCGTATGATTTGTTTAGTATATTGGCTGATTAGTTTTGTTATCCGCGGGCATGGGCCTGAGATGACATGACCGTAGGATGGTTTTGGTGAGATTGATAGTTATGCTTTAAGAAACATAGTCAAGATTTATGGTTTGTATAGTTGTATCTTATAATTTTTATGTTAAAAATTTGTTTATAATTATATAAAGTATGGAAAGAGAAGAGAATTGTTAAAAGGTAAGGAGCATATCTTTCTTTTACAATGGACTAAAGGAGTTATAAAGGCTATAAATACCCCACCAAACATCACTTATTTTAACTCTTAAGCATTTACTTGGTGAAACATTTGCAAATTTATTTCCTTGTAATCAATTTTTCATTTGTAGACGTTAAGTGTTGGGTGTGAGCACTTAAAACACCTTAGTAAAGCTTTGGGTGTGAGCTATAAATCCTAGGTTAAGTGTGAACCTAGGAAAACACTTTTAAGAGTTGTGAGTGAACTATAAACTCATTGAAAAAGCTTGTTAAAACACCAAGTTAAGGTTTAAATTATAAAAACCCATTTATAGTGAAATACTTGACGAAGGTCTAGATTTGGCTCAAATCATTGCAAAGAGATTGGAAATGAGAATAGGAGGACTGAATGAGGCTCCAAATTGATAGGTTAGCTTTAGTCTTCTTGAGTTATTTTAAGACATCATTGCAGCATCTTCCTTTAGCTCAGGGGTCATGTTTAACTTGGTTGAAATAGGCGATGACGATTGTGACAAGGGTTGGGTTATTCTGTCACTTCTTCTCATGGCATTGACCTCATTTATGTAGTCAATGAGGCTAAGGACACAAAAGTAATCATGGATTAAAGCTATGGGGTCAGCCTCTAGGTCTGTTGAGAAGGCAATGAAGTTAAAATTTTGGTAGGTTGGTGTTTATATTAGAGTGGTTTCTAGGAGAAATGCTAGTCCCATTGTCAATTAGGTCTTGAATTTTATGTTTTAGATTTATACAAACATTAGTCTTGTGCCTAATACTATGATGGTAACCACAAAATTTATTAACATTCCATCTCTTGGGGAGAGGGTTTGGTGGAGGTATTGGCTCTAATGGCTAGATCAACTTGGCATCCAATGCTTTCTTGTAGACAACATGGAGTGGCATGCCCAAATCAATGAAGGTCATTTGCTCCCTTTTCTCAAGTATGATTTAAGATTAAGAGTTTACGTTAGTTATCTCTCCACCCTTCTAGTTGGTGGCCATAGTGTTCGACATACTATTATAGATCAAACTCTTTTTATATTTGGAGGAAGAGGTTATCTCAACTTTGATTTGACTAGTTTGAATCAAGTCCTCAATCTTGGTGGTGGTGGTGATCAAGGCCTTGAAGTTGAGTAGATATTAAGTTTTCAGGTAAGTTTGATACACCAGCAAGAGGTTCTTGACAATGATGTCAATTTATTCATGTTTTAGAGGTTTATTTACCATTTGAGGAAAATGGCTCCTTCTGTAACATTCTTAAGTTTAATATACCCTAAAATTGAATAATTCAAAGAGATAATTAAATATGTTGAAAGAGATATAAAGATAAATAATGTCAATAATAACAATGTTAAACATAAGTAAAAGAAAAGAGGAAAGAAGGAAAGTTAAGCACAATGTGAGAAAGAAAGAATTACATATTATATACATGAGATATACACATAATACACATACACACACACACACACACACACATATATATATATACTTTAGTTAAAAAGAAGAAAAAAGATGTGTATATGCATATGCATATATAACGTAAGAAAAGAAAAGAAGAAACAAGTTGGATGGTGGAGATTTAATAATAATAATAATAATAATAATAATAATAATAATAATAATAATAATAAAGGATAAAGATGAAAGGAATAGAGAAAAAAAAGTTTTCTTCTTCTTCTTCTTTCCTTCATTTGGCCAATTTTCCTAAGGAAGATAAGGAAATGGTTTTCCTTCATTTTTTATACTCAAAATTTCACCTAAAATCAAAAGGATTTTAAGTGGATTTTGAAGGGGAATTGAAGATTCAAGTAAGATATATTCCTATTAAGCTTGATTTTATGAGTTTTAGATTATGAAAGTGTTTAGAAGTTTAGGAGAAAATACGTTTATATTGTGAAAGATGGAATATATGGGAAATAACATGAGTAATGAAGAGAAAATGATGGTTAAATGTTCACTTTTTGATTACTTGATTAAATTGAGTTTGAATTAAGAAATTAAGGTTTATGGAATTTTTAGATTAAGGGTTTTTGATGGGGTTTAGTTAAGATTAGTGTAATTAAGAGTTAATTTGAGTATTTTAAGTATGCCTATGTGTTTAATTGAAGAATTGAACTCTTGTTGATTTAGAGGTATACTTTGGCCAACTTGGTTTAAGGCGGTGAAGAATTACCTTCTTTATTTTTAGACTTTGGAAGGGTTTGTGTGACCGGAGATTTTTGCTCCCACTCCTGGTGGAATGATTCTTGTAACTTCAGTACTATTAGGTTGTGGACCTTAGAGAACACATGCCTAAGCCAAAAGAATTGGAGTCGCCACCCAGACGGGCCGGGAAAGAAATAGAAAGAGGTAGATGACTTAAATCCTAAGGAATCCCCAACCCTCCTATTTGGGTTCGTAAAGTTGGGTATATATGGGGAAGATGAGAATGACCCAACACCCTCCAAAATGCCCAGTTCATTGGAACATGCCTCATTTTTATGTCCAAATATTCTTAAATTCTTAAATTATTATGATATTATTCACATTATAAGCAATTAAAATAAATAACATCATACCATTAATCAAATAAATAAAATGGGCACCCATAGTAGATGAAAATATACTCTTACAATATCCCAATGTTCATACAAATAAATAGAATAAGACACCAACCAATTGAAGAAAACATGTCCCTTACAATAGTCTAAAATTCTTAAAATAAATAATCAAAATAAACAAGACATCCACGAAGTGGAAACATGCCCTTTATATTACCCTTGAAATCTAAAAAATAAGTCCATAAACATGATTTAATCATCCATCATAAATAATAGAAATTAAAGCTCATCATCCATCATCAAACATATAATAATAAATCAAAATTAAATCAATAAAATTAGAGTTATAACACCAAATTAGTGTTTTAATTGTAAGGTTAGGGTTTTAGGGGTTTTATTAGTCAAATTAGGCTTTTCATGAAAGATTAGGGTTTTTTTTATGTCAACTAAGATTAAAACATACAATTAGGGTTTTAAACAAAGATTGAAACAAGCAATTAGGGTTTTGAACTATAAAATTAAGAAAAAAAAGGTCCAATTTGGACTCTATACTATAGCATATGGATCACATTAGCTCCTAAATATTTTTTTTGAACCAAACTGAAATTTTTTTTTATCAAAATTGGCTCAAATTATCCTTTTTTTAACAAACTGTTAAAAAAACTTAACGGTTGTTAACGTGACAGCTTATTTGGGTCCAATACAGACTTTAGGCATAAATTGAGGTCTAAATTGAACCCTAAATCAGAATTTGTAATTTATTATATTATAAATTATGTTATTTTAAAAAATTATTAATAAATTACAAATTTTGGTGTCAATAATTTATAACAATAATAAATATTTTTTAAAATATTATAATTAATAATAATTTTATTAATGATAATTTATAATTTTAATAAATAATTTATAGTTTATAATATATTATAATACCTTTATAATTTATTAATATTATAATTTATAATATCAATTTAATTTTAAAAATTAATTTGTAATATGAAAAATTAAATAATTATTAAATAATAAGAAATATATTTAAAAATTAAAATTATTATAATTTAACATAATTTACAGGTTTAAAATATTTCAAAACAAATGAATTTTTTCTTCTTATGCTGAAATATATACTTCATATATAAAGATATTTTTAGATAGATATTCTATGCATCAACTATAATCAACTGATAATTAAAAATTTTATTTTTATATTTATTCATTTTTATACATTGATTATGTGTTATTTTTCTTTGCTCATCCCAAAATATAGTTTTATTTTTATTTTTAAATATCATTTTTACTAGAAGACTCTTGTATTATTTTTTTTAATTTTCTCAATTAAATACATAGTTAATTAACACATTTAAAAAATGTAAAATTAATTTATTAATATTAAAGAGCAACAAAATTTTTAAAAAATTTACAGAAACATTAACTAATTTTCTAAAATGTATACAAAAATAAAATAGATCATAAATTTGGAAAAAATCAATAAATTTTTAAAATAATTTAATTTATAATATTAATAATATTAATATTATTAAAATATATTATAATTTATAAATTAATAAAATTATTATAAATTATAATATTATAAAAAATTATTTATTAATGTTATAAATTATTCATTTTAAAAAATTATTTATTAATAATTTATTAATATAATATAATTTTTAATATTAATGAATTATAAATTTTGGTTTATAGTTCAATTTGGACCTCAATCTATGCCTAAAGTTTGAATTGGACCTTAATAAGCTGGCGCGTCAACAACTGTAAAGTTTTTTTAACGGTTCTGCTAAAAAAGGGCTGATTTGAGCCAATTTTGATAGAAAATATTTTAGTTTGATTCAAAAAAATGTTTAGGGGCTAATGTGGTTTACACGCTATAGTATAGGGTCCAAATTGGACCTTTGTCTAAATTAAGATTAAGACATGCAACTAGGATTTTAATTTACAAATTAAGATTTTAATTATTAAATTAGGGTTTTAAATCTAATATTATGGTTTTATTTATAAAATAGGGTTTGATCCTAAAACTAGGATTAAAATATGCAATTTAGTGTTTTGGGAAATCAGTTTAAGGTTTTGGTATACAATCATGAGTTTTAATACATGATAAAACAAACCTTGCAAAATTATACAACAAATAAGGTTACTAACTTATTAAATTAAATGAAGAAGAGTATAGAAAACCATACTGACATTGTTGGCTCCACCAAGAATTTAATTGTTGAAACAAGGTTCGTAATCAGATTTGTATAATTGATTCTGCCTTGTACAAACTTGTGGGTTTGGATCAACTGAAATTTGGTTGAACAACATGGTTTAAAGTGTAACACCCCCATATCCAATGCACACACACACCACAACCACAACAATGCAGCATATGTGCACCAAACATAGGAATGCTACATTTCTCTTAACATTTAGAACACTTTAAAACTTGATACAATACCCTTATCATCATACATTATAGAAAAATAGATCATTTACTTATAAAACAAAACATATTAGTTATGTATATATATATATATAAATATTACACAGCGGAAGTTATAAAATAATTACATATTTACACATTAAACATTTCTTTACAAAATATAAAGAAGTATACATGATTGGCAAGTCTGCTTTGATCTTTAAGTTCCCAAAAATGGGTTCCTCAAGGTCTACTCTCCCTTGGTCGTGAAGAACTACCGGGTTCAACTCTATCAACTCTATTACCTGCGCGATTAAACACTATCGCGCTAAGCCAACGGCTTAGTAAGATAAAACATGCTATTGGTATGCTTTAATACAATACAATGTCAATTCTCAATTCATATTATACATGTAACCATTTATATGCAAAGCTAACATCATACCTTTACATTTCATAATTCAACATATAAATATATGCATATCACATTTCAATATCTTTTCTCATACTTCATTAACTAATCATTAAACAATCCATAACCAACACTAAACAAAGACAAGCATGGGCCCAAGACACACTAATATGCAATTCAATTTTCAGAGTTAATGCTTTGGTTTGTTATCACATTTATCAATATCATATACCCAACTAGGCTTCAAGGATTAGGTTCAACCAAGCTTCAAGGGGAGCAAAGCATGCTAAGCTTCAACCCAACTTGGCTTCAAGAACCAACCCAACCTAGCTTCAAGGGTTGTAACATCTCAATTAGGCTTCAAGGATACAATCCAACCTAACTTCAAGAGATTGTTACACTTATTAGGCATGCCACCAACAACAAACTCTGAAAATGGAATAACACATTAGCCACACAATTCATTTAGATTTCATTCTCAATTCTCATTATCATTTAGGCAAACATGTCTCATTTATCTCCATTGAATCACATTATATCTCATATAGCATCATTCATCATAGCCAAACACAATGGCATTGTCTCATATCATGTCTTATTTCATTACAATCCTCATAGCCAATCACAATGGCCTCATATATCATTTAAATCATCATAATCAATCACAAGTCACATTACATTATCATATAAGCAACATGCTTTACATCCTTTACTTACTTCAAATAAAACAGAACAGAACGATTATAGCGGTCGCACCAGGCTAAGTCGCGACCGTCCTCCACAATCAAAAGATGAAACTTTAACACAGTAGGTTTCGCGGTCAGAAGTTCGGTCTAAGTCGCGACCGCACTTCACAATCAAAGATGAAACCTTATCACAGTAGGTTTCGCGGTCAGAAGTTCGGTCTAAGTCGCGACCGCACTTCAATAATAGCGACCGTCCCAAATTACGTGTCTCATGCATAAACCCTAAATTTAACAAACTTTATTTTGTTTAACTTCAAACACATTATACACAACATAACCTCATTCAAATTGACACAATCAACATCCTCAACACTTATTTACATCTTCCAAACACATTAATAACATTTTTGATACCACAACACAATTACAACCAACACAAAGATCAACAAAAATAATCAATCAAAAATAACATAAACAACTCTTACCAATTCAAAACCCTAACTCAAACTCAACACAATTACTTCCAACACCTTCACCTGTTCAACTTCTCATCTATCAAACAATATCAATACTTAAAATCACACCATAAGCAATTGAATCATATCATCATCAAACCACAACTCAACTCAAGCATAACTTCAAAATAACAAGGGTAACAAGAGAAAACTTACCTTAAATTAAACTCATAACTTAAAATCAATTAAACACTTGAAAACACAACACAACACATCTCAAACCCACCAAATCACAAAATCACCAAACCCTTATTCACTTCCAACAAAACTTCCAAATAAACAAGAAAACAAGAGAATACTTACTTTAGAAGAAGAATTTCCACCAATCCTTTGTCAAAACCTTGGATTACTTCTTCAATTCACTTCTAGCATCAAGAACACTTATCTTTCCCTTTAGTTAATGGAGAGCCGGCCACTTCATGAAGAAAGAAGAAAATGATGAAGACACAAAGTCAATTTTTTTTGCTTTTAATCTCCACCAAGTATTCTTATCCAAGTAAATACCAAAATGCCCTCCATCATATAACTAACTTTTTGTCTTATCTAAGCCCTTATATGTAATTACACACTTAACACAAAAATATCTTCTTCCACTTAACCAACACTTTGACTCTTCATTTGACCAATTTATATGTTATATATATCATCATATACACAACATATACCATTCTCTCTAAACCCTAAATCTTTCCCAATACACATATACACAAGCATTCTCCTCCCAATTTCTTTTCTTATCCCATCATATACATTCAATCCAATATATAACAATAACAACAACAATAACAACAACAACAATATGCAAAACTTCTAGGGCATAAATGAGGATATTACAATTCTCCCCCTCTAAAAAGAAATTTCGTCCTCGAAATTACCTGATATCAAAACTGAAACAATTGCGGGTACTGTTCTTGCATAAGTTGCTCACTTTCCCAAGTTGCTTCTTCTTTTCCATGATTCTTCCATAGCACTTTCACCAATGGTACACTCTTGTTCCTCAACTCTTTCACTTCTCGTGCCAAGATAGCAACTGGTTCCTCTTCAAAAGTCAAGTCTGGGCTCACTTCAATAGATTCAAATGGCAACACATGAGATGGATCCGACCTATATCTCCTCAACATAGAAACGTGAAACACATTATGAATACGATCCAACTCAGGTGGCAAAGCAAGTCGATATGCCACTGGCCCAACTCTTTCTAACACTTCATACGGCCCAATGAAACGAGGACTCAATTTCCCTTTCCGACCGAACCTCAAAATCTTCTTCCAAGGAGATACTTTCAAAAATACCTTATCTCCAACATTAAACTCTATGTCTCTCCTTTTCAGATCTGCATAAGACTTCTGTCGGTCTGAAGCTGCTTTTAATCTGCCTCGAATCAACTTTACTTTCTCTTCCGTTTCTTGAATCAAATCAGGGCCAATTATTTTACCTTCACCAAGTTCATTCCAACAAAGAGGTGTCCTGCACCGTCTACCATACAATGCTTCAAATGGTGCCATACCAATGCTGGATTGGTGACTGTTGTTGTAAGCAAACTCCACAAGCAGTAAAAATCTGTCCCAACTTCCAGAGAAATCGATGACACAGCTCCTTAACATGTCTTCAATAATCTGTATCACCCTCTCTGACTGCCCATCTGTCTGAGGATGGAAAGCAGTACTGAAGTGTAGTCGAGAACCCAAAGCACTATGCAAACTCTTCCAAAACCTTGAAGTAAACCTGGGGTCTCTATCAGACACTAAAGAAGTTGGAACACCATGCAACTTTACAATCTCATGGATATACAGCTCAGCCAACCTCTCCAAAGAGTAATCCATCCGCACTGGAAGGAAATGAGCTGTCTTAGTCAATCTATCCACAATCACCCATATGGCATCATGCTTCTTTTGTGTCAATGGCAAACCAGACACAAAATCGATCGTCACTCTATCCCACTTCCATTCTGGCACTGACAACGGTTGCAACAACCCGGTTGGAACTTGGTGCTCTGCTTTAACCTTCTGACAAGTGAGACATTTCGATACAAACTCAGCAATGTCTCTTTTCAACCCAATCCACCAATAATGCTGTCTCAAATCATGATACATCTTCGTATTACCCGGATGCATAGCAAACATCGATTGATGAGCTTCTTCCAAAATGACCTTTTTCAAAACAGCATCATCGGGTACACACAATCTGCTCTTGAACCAGAGACTCCCATCACTTTTCACAACAAAATCTCTAGATTTTCCATTTTTGCAATCTGAAATAATCTTCTGAATCTTCATATCCGTCATCTGAGCCTCTTTAATCTGATCTAGCAAAACTGGCTTCAATTGCAACTGTGCCAACAATGCACCATCATCACAAGGTACAAAATTGACATGCAATGCTCTCAACTCAACTAGCAACGAGAGCGAATACACAGTTAAACCAGCTACAGACTTCCGACTCAAGGCATCAGCAACAACATTTGCTTTACCTGGATGATAATCAATCAAGCAGTCGTAGTCTTTAATCAATTCTAACCATCTCCTCTGACGAAGATTGAGCTCTTTCTGGACACCCAAATACTTCAAACTCTTGTGATCAGTGTAGATGAAACATTTCTCCCCAAATAGATAGTGACGCCAAATTTTCAATGCAAATACAATGGCAGCCAATTCCAAATCATGGGTTGGATAGTTAAGCTCATGCGGTTTTAACTGTCGAGATGCATAAGCTATAACTTTTCCTTCCTGCATCAATACACACCCCAAACCTCTATGTGAAGCATCACTGAAAATCACATATGGTCTGCCTTCAACAGGTAAAGTAAGAACAGGCGCTTGAGTTAACATATCTCTCAACTGCTCAAAGCTCGCCTGACACTGATCCGTCCACAAAAACCTCACTCCCTTACGAAGCAATCTGGTGAGTGGAGTAGCTATCAAAGAAAACCCTTTCACAAACCGCCGGTAATAGCCTGCCAAACCCAGAAAACTTCTAATCTCTGTCACAGACTTGGGTGGACTCCAATTCAATATAGCTTCAACTTTACTCGGATCAACTCTAATGCCTTCTGCTGAAACAATGTGTCCAAGAAAAGCTACTTGATTAAACCAGAACTCACACTTCGATAATTTGGCAAACAACTGCTTCTCTCTCAAAGTCTGCAACACAATCCGCAGATGCATATCATGTTCCTCTTCATTCTGCGAATACACCAGAATGTCATCGATGAAGACCACTACAAACTGATCCAGATAGGGTCTAAACACCCTATTCATTAAATCCATAAAAGCTGCAGGTGCATTCGTCAGACCAAAAGGCATAACTAAAAACTCATAATGCCCATACCTGGTCCGAAAAGCTGTCTTCGGAACATCCTCAGCTCTGACTCTTAGCTGATGGTACCCAGATCTCAAATCAATTTTAGAAAACACAGCTGCACCCTTTAACTGATCAAAGAGATCATCAATTCTAGGCAAAGGATATTTATTTTTAATAGTCACCTTATTCAATTGCCTATAATCGATACACAACCTCAAGGTACCATCTTTCTTCTTCACAAATAGCACAGGAGCTCCCCAAGGAGAAACACTGGGGCGAATAAATCCTTTGTCCACTAACTCCTGTAATTGTACTTTCAACTCCCTTAATTCTGCTGGTGCCATTCTGTAAGGAGTAATCGAGATAGGAGTGGTACCAGGCAACAATTCGATACCGAACTCCACCTCTCTCTCAGGAGGCAATCCTGGCAACTCATCTGGAAAAACATCCGGAAATTCAGCAACTGTGGCAATGCTATCAATGGGAGAACCCTTCACTCTAGTATCCACCACATGAGCAAGATAGGCTTCACACCCCTTTCTAATCAATCTCCTAACTGCAACAGCTGAAACAAATAGGGAGGCTAGCTGTTCCTGCTCATTAGATACTAACACTTCTCTACCATCAACAGTCCTCAAAGAAACAATTTTCTTTTTACAATCCACCACAGCTCCATGTCGAGATAGCCAATCCATTCCTAAGATCACATCATATTCCTTAAATGGCATCTCAATCAAGTCTCCAAGGAACTCCTCACCTTGCACCCTCACTGCACTATCTCGGTGCACCTTACTCACAACCACACTATGCCCTAACGGATTTGTCACTAACACATCAAATCCTAGGGACTCAGCATGCACATCAAAAACAGGCAAAATAGATGCACTAATATAAGAATGGGTGGAACCTGGATCTATCAAAGCAAGTACTGAAGTATCAAATAAAGAAAAAGTACCAGCTATGATTGCCGATGCATCTGGCTGCCTCTGCATAACATACATCCTCTGGGAAGAACCAACCTCCTCTGGTCTATTCTCTCTGGATGCAGAACCTCCTCTGGAACTGAACCCAACTCTGCCTCCTCTGCCAAAGCCCCTGCTTCCTCGACCTCCCCTCACACTGGGCCGAGAAGCTGCAGTATCAACTGACACCTGCTCTTGCCTCTCAGGGCAATCTCTCACAAAGTGATCAGGTGATCCACACCTGAAGCATACCCCTGCAACACCAGCCTTCCAACAAGGACCACCATGCGGCCTACCACAATGGATGCAGATGGGTAAGGTGGATCTCTGAACCATAGGGGTTAGAGCACTCGCCACTGAAGCTGCAGGTCTAAATCTCTGTCTCTGTGACTGCACTGACCTACCCACTGGTCTCTGGCTTCTACTACTCCGAGGAACAAAACTTCCTCTACCCCTCTTCGCAAAAGAAGACCCTGCCTCGAACTGGGGCCTCCTAACTCTAGTCTCTTCCTCTGAAGCAGCTGCAATAACCTGAGCTCTCTCCACACTACGAGCTGCTGCCACAAGCTGGGAAAAATCAATATATCTTGAACCAGCCACATGACACATAAGAGAAGGCCGCAATCCCTCCTCAAACCTCCTGCATCTATCTATCTCATCAACTATAATACCCCCAGCATATTCACTCAACCGGATAAATTCAACCTCATACTCCGTCACGGTCCGGTGATCCTGCTTCAAATCTAAAAACTCTCTTTTCTTCCCATCCTTATACTCCCTTGGAGTATACTTCAATTCAAATTCTCTCAGAAAGTCAGCATATGACAAAGTTGGTGGATCATCCATAGAATGGGGCACTGTCTTCCACCAACTATATGCATCCTTTTGTAGCAAAGATCTTGCATAGTCAAACTTTTCCTCAGGGGTGGCTTGCAACTGAATAAAAATCCTCTGAACTTTGTCAAGCCAATGCTCTGCTACAGCTGGGTCAGTAGTACCAAGGAAATCCTCCGCTCCATACTTCCTTAGTTTATCATAGTGCCTCACTGATACTGAAGGCTGAGGGGGTGGTGGCACTGGTTGCACAGGTGCTGGTCTCATAACTTCCATCATATTCCTGAACCAAGCTGGCGGAACATCCTCACCAACTGGTCTACCCAACACCGAAGCAGGTGCCTCCTCAACACTATCAATCCTAGCTCCCTCCTCAGGAGCAACACTCTCCGCACTTCCCTCAATTGATTGCCGTGAGTGGGGATCCATTACTACCTATATCTACAAACACAGCAGATTAAATCTTATTAAAGATCAAAGACTGCCAATCATAAATATGTATGTTATTCAAAAATTTACTTTTTAAGTAAAAATATTCTTTTTCTTACATTTTACCTAGGTTGAGAATCTCAAACCTAGGCTCTGATACCAAAACAATTGTAACACCCCCATATCCAATGCACACACACACCACAACCACAACAATGCAGCATATGTGCACCAAACATAGGAATGCTACATTTCTCTTAACATTTAGAACACTTTAAAACTTGATACAATACCCTTATCATCATACATTATAGAAAAATAGATCATTTACTTATAAAACAAAACATATTAGTTATGTATATATATATATATATAAATATTACACAGCGGAAGTTATAAAATAATTACATATTTACACATTAAACATTTCTTTACAAAATATAAAGAAGTATACATGATTGGCAAGTCTGCTTTGATCTTTAAGTTCCCAAAAATGGGTTCCTCAAGGTCTACTCTCCCTTGGTCGTGAAGAACTACCGGGTTCAACTCTATCAACTCTATTACCTGCGCGATTAAACACTATCGCGCTAAGCCAACGGCTTAGTAAGATAAAACATGCTATTGGTATGCTTTAATACAATACAATGTCAATTCTCAATTCATATTATACATGTAACCATTTATATGCAAAGCTAACATCATACCTTTACATTTCATAATTCAACATATAAATATATGCATATCACATTTCAATATCTTTTCTCATACTTCATTAACTAATCATTAAACAATCCATAACCAACACTAAACAAAGACAAGCATGGGCCCAAGACACACTAATATGCAATTCAATTTTCAGAGTTAATGCTTTGGTTTGTTATCACATTTATCAATATCATATACCCAACTAGGCTTCAAGGATTAGGTTCAACCAAGCTTCAAGGGGAGCAAAGCATGCTAAGCTTCAACCCAACTTGGCTTCAAGAACCAACCCAACCTAGCTTCAAGGGTTGTAACATCTCAATTAGGCTTCAAGGATACAATCCAACCTAACTTCAAGAGATTGTTACACTTATTAGGCATGCCACCAACAACAAACTCTGAAAATGGAATAACACATTAGCCACACAATTCATTTAGATTTCATTCTCAATTCTCATTATCATTTAGGCAAACATGTCTCATTTATCTCCATTGAATCACATTATATCTCATATAGCATCATTCATCATAGCCAAACACAATGGCATTGTCTCATATCATGTCTTATTTCATTACAATCCTCATAGCCAATCACAATGGCCTCATATATCATTTAAATCATCATAATCAATCACAAGTCACATTACATTATCATATAAGCAACATGCTTTACATCCTTTACTTACTTCAAATAAAACAGAACAGAACGATTATAGCGGTCGCACCAGGCTAAGTCGCGACCGTCCTCCACAATCAAAAGATGAAACTTTAACACAGTAGGTTTCGCGGTCAGAAGTTCGGTCTAAGTCGCGACCGCACTTCACAATCAAAGATGAAACCTTATCACAGTAGGTTTCGCGGTCAGAAGTTCGGTCTAAGTCGCGACCGCACTTCAATAATAGCGACCGTCCCAAATTACGTGTCTCATGCATAAACCCTAAATTTAACAAACTTTATTTTGTTTAACTTCAAACACATTATACACAACATAACCTCATTCAAATTGACAATCAACATCCTCAACACTTATTTACATCTTCCAAACACATTAATAACATTTTTGATACCACAACACAATTACAACCAACACAAAGATCAACAAAAATAATCAATCAAAAATAACATAAACAACTCTTACCAATTCAAAACCCTAACTCAAACTCAACACAATTACTTCCAACACCTTCACCTGTTCAACTTCTCATCTATCAAACAATATCAATACTTAAAATCACACCATAAGCAATTGAATCATATCATCATCAAACCACAACTCAACTCAAGCATAACTTCAAAATAACAAGGGTAACAAGAGAAAACTTACCTTAAATTAAACTCATAACTTAAAATCAATTAAACACTTGAAAACACAACACAACACATCTCAAACCCACCAAATCACAAAATCACCAAACCCTTATTCACTTCCAACAAAACTTCCAAATAAACAAGAAAACAAGAGAATACTTACTTTAGAAGAAGAATTTCCACCAATCCTTTGTCAAAACCTTGGATTACTTCTTCAATTCACTTCTAGCATCAAGAACACTTATCTTTCCCTTTAGTTAATGGAGAGCCGGCCACTTCATGAAGAAAGAAGAAAATGATGAAGACACAAAGTCAATTTTTTTTGCTTTTAATCTCCACCAAGTATTCTTATCCAAGTAAATACCAAAATGCCCTCCATCATATAACTAACTTTTTGTCTTATCTAAGCCCTTATATGTAATTACACACTTAACACAAAAATATCTTCTTCCACTTAACCAACACTTTGACTCTTCATTTGACCAATTTATATGTTATATATATCATCATATACACAACATATACCATTCTCTCTAAACCCTAAATCTTTCCCAATACACATATACACAAGCATTCTCCTCCCAATTTCTTTTCTTATCCCATCATATACATTCAATCCAATATATAACAATAACAACAACAATAACAACAACAACAATATGCAAAACTTCTAGGGCATAAATGAGGATATTACAATTCTCCCCCTCTAAAAAGAAATTTCGTCCTCGAAATTACCTGATATCAAAACTGAAACAATTGCGGGTACTGTTCTTGCATAAGTTGCTCACTTTCCCAAGTTGCTTCTTCTTTTCCATGATTCTTCCATAGCACTTTCACCAATGGTACACTCTTGTTCCTCAACTCTTTCACTTCTCGTGCCAAGATAGCAACTGGTTCCTCTTCAAAAGTCAAGTCTGGGCTCACTTCAATAGATTCAAATGGCAACACATGAGATGGATCCGACCTATATCTCCTCAACATAGAAACGTGAAACACATTATGAATACGATCCAACTCAGGTGGCAAAGCAAGTCGATATGCCACTGGCCCAACTCTTTCTAACACTTCATACGGCCCAATGAAACGAGGACTCAATTTCCCTTTCCGACCGAACCTCAAAATCTTCTTCCAAGGAGATACTTTCAAAAATACCTTATCTCCAACATTAAACTCTATGTCTCTCCTTTTCAGATCTGCATAAGACTTCTGTCGGTCTGAAGCTGCTTTTAATCTGCCTCGAATCAACTTTACTTTCTCTTCCGTTTCTTGAATCAAATCAGGGCCAATTATTTTACCTTCACCAAGTTCATTCCAACAAAGAGGTGTCCTGCACCGTCTACCATACAATGCTTCAAATGGTGCCATACCAATGCTGGATTGGTGACTGTTGTTGTAAGCAAACTCCACAAGCAGTAAAAATCTGTCCCAACTTCCAGAGAAATCGATGACACAGCTCCTTAACATGTCTTCAATAATCTGTATCACCCTCTCTGACTGCCCATCTGTCTGAGGATGGAAAGCAGTACTGAAGTGTAGTCGAGAACCCAAAGCACTATGCAAACTCTTCCAAAACCTTGAAGTAAACCTGGGGTCTCTATCAGACACTAAAGAAGTTGGAACACCATGCAACTTTACAATCTCATGGATATACAGCTCAGCCAACCTCTCCAAAGAGTAATCCATCCGCACTGGAAGGAAATGAGCTGTCTTAGTCAATCTATCCACAATCACCCATATGGCATCATGCTTCTTTTGTGTCAATGGCAAACCAGACACAAAATCGATCGTCACTCTATCCCACTTCCATTCTGGCACTGACAACGGTTGCAACAACCCGGTTGGAACTTGGTGCTCTGCTTTAACCTTCTGACAAGTGAGACATTTCGATACAAACTCAGCAATGTCTCTTTTCAACCCAATCCACCAATAATGCTGTCTCAAATCATGATACATCTTCGTATTACCCGGATGCATAGCAAACATCGATTGATGAGCTTCTTCCAAAATGACCTTTTTCAAAACAGCATCATCGGGTACACACAATCTGCTCTTGAACCAGAGACTCCCATCACTTTTCACAACAAAATCTCTAGATTTTCCATTTTTGCAATCTGAAATAATCTTCTGAATCTTCATATCCGTCATCTGAGCCTCTTTAATCTGATCTAGCAAAACTGGCTTCAATTGCAACTGTGCCAACAATGCACCATCATCACAAGGTACAAAATTGACATGCAATGCTCTCAACTCAACTAGCAACGAGAGCGAATACACAGTTAAACCAGCTACAGACTTCCGACTCAAGGCATCAGCAACAACATTTGCTTTACCTGGATGATAATCAATCAAGCAGTCGTAGTCTTTAATCAATTCTAACCATCTCCTCTGACGAAGATTGAGCTCTTTCTGGACACCCAAATACTTCAAACTCTTGTGATCAGTGTAGATGAAACATTTCTCCCCAAATAGATAGTGACGCCAAATTTTCAATGCAAATACAATGGCAGCCAATTCCAAATCATGGGTTGGATAGTTAAGCTCATGCGGTTTTAACTGTCGAGATGCATAAGCTATAACTTTTCCTTCCTGCATCAATACACACCCCAAACCTCTATGTGAAGCATCACTGAAAATCACATATGGTCTGCCTTCAACAGGTAAAGTAAGAACAGGCGCTTGAGTTAACATATCTCTCAACTGCTCAAAGCTCGCCTGACACTGATCCGTCCACAAAAACCTCACTCCCTTACGAAGCAATCTGGTGAGTGGAGTAGCTATCAAAGAAAACCCTTTCACAAACCGCCGGTAATAGCCTGCCAAACCCAGAAAACTTCTAATCTCTGTCACAGACTTGGGTGGACTCCAATTCAATATAGCTTCAACTTTACTCGGATCAACTCTAATGCCTTCTGCTGAAACAATGTGTCCAAGAAAAGCTACTTGATTCAACCAGAACTCACACTTCGATAATTTGGCAAACAACTGCTTCTCTCTCAAAGTCTGCAACACAATCCGCAGATGCATATCATGTTCCTCTTCATTCTGCGAATACACCAGAATGTCATCGATGAAGACCACTACAAACTGATCCAGATAGGGTCTAAACACCCTATTCATTAAATCCATAAAAGCTGCAGGTGCATTCGTCAGACCAAAAGGCATAACTAAAAACTCATAATGCCCATACCTGGTCCGAAAAGCTGTCTTCGGAACATCCTCAGCTCTGACTCTTAGCTGATGGTACCCAGATCTCAAATCAATTTTAGAAAACACAGCTGCACCCTTTAACTGATCAAAGAGATCATCAATTCTAGGCAAAGGATATTTATTTTTAATAGTCACCTTATTCAATTGCCTATAATCGATACACAACCTCAAGGTACCATCTTTCTTCTTCACAAATAGCACAGGAGCTCCCCAAGGAGAAACACTGGGGCGAATAAATCCTTTGTCCACTAACTCCTGTAATTGTACTTTCAACTCCCTTAATTCTGCTGGTGCCATTCTGTAAGGAGTAATCGAGATAGGAGTGGTACCAGGCAACAATTCGATACCGAACTCCACCTCTCTCTCAGGAGGCAATCCTGGCAACTCATCTGGAAAAACATCCGGAAATTCAGCAACTGTGGCAATGCTATCAATGGGAGAACCCTTCACTCTAGTATCCACCACATGAGCAAGATAGGCTTCACACCCCTTTCTAATCAATCTCCTAACTGCAACAGCTGAAACAAATAGGGAGGCTAGCTGTTCCTGCTCATTAGATACTAACACTTCTCTACCATCAACAGTCCTCAAAGAAACAATTTTCTTTTTACAATCCACCACAGCTCCATGTCGAGATAGCCAATCCATTCCTAAGATCACATCATATTCCTTAAATGGCATCTCAATCAAGTCTCCAAGGAACTCCTCACCTTGCACCCTCACTGCACTATCTCGGTGCACCTTACTCACAACCACACTATGCCCTAACGGATTTGTCACTAACACATCAAATCCTAGGGACTCAGCATGCACATCAAAAACAGGCAAAATAGATGCACTAATATAAGAATGGGTGGAACCTGGATCTATCAAAGCAAGTACTGAAGTATCAAATAAAGAAAAAGTACCAGCTATGATTGCCGATGCATCTGGCTGCCTCTGCATAACATACATCCTCTGGGAAGAACCAACCTCCTCTGGTCTATTCTCTCTGGATGCAGAACCTCCTCTGGAACTGAACCCAACTCTGCCTCCTCTGCCAAAGCCCCTGCTTCCTCGACCTCCCCTCACACTGGGCCGAGAAGCTGCAGTATCAACTGACACCTGCTCTTGCCTCTCAGGGCAATCTCTCACAAAGTGATCAGGTGATCCACACCTGAAGCATACCCCTGCAACACCAGCCTTCCAACAAGGACCACCATGCGGCCTACCACAATGGATGCAGATGGGTAAGGTGGATCTCTGAACCATAGGGGTTAGAGCACTCGCCACTGAAGCTGCAGGTCTAAATCTCTGTCTCTGTGACTGCACTGACCTACCCACTGGTCTCTGGCTTCTACTACTCCGAGGAACAAAACTTCCTCTACCCCTCTTCGCAAAAGAAGACCCTGCCTCGAACTGGGGCCTCCTAACTCTAGTCTCTTCCTCTGAAGCAGCTGCAATAACCTGAGCTCTCTCCACACTACGAGCTGCTGCCACAAGCTGGGAAAAATCAATATATCTTGAACCAGCCACATGACACATAAGAGAAGGCCGCAATCCCTCCTCAAACCTCCTGCATCTATCTATCTCATCAACTATAATACCCCCAGCATATTCACTCAACCGGATAAATTCAACCTCATACTCCGTCACGGTCCGGTGATCCTGCTTCAAATCTAAAAACTCTCTTTTCTTCCCATCCTTATACTCCCTTGGAGTATACTTCAATTCAAATTCTCTCAGAAAGTCAGCATATGACAAAGTTGGTGGATCATCCATAGAATGGGGCACTGTCTTCCACCAACTATATGCATCCTTTTGTAGCAAAGATCTTGCATAGTCAAACTTTTCCTCAGGGGTGGCTTGCAACTGAATAAAAATCCTCTGAACTTTGTCAAGCCAATGCTCTGCTACAGCTGGGTCAGTAGTACCAAGGAAATCCTCCGCTCCATACTTCCTTAGTTTATCATAGTGCCTCACTGATACTGAAGGCTGAGGGGGTGGTGGCACTGGTTGCACAGGTGCTGGTCTCATAACTTCCATCATATTCCTGAACCAAGCTGGCGGAACATCCTCACCAACTGGTCTACCCAACACCGAAGCAGGTGCCTCCTCAACACTATCAATCCTAGCTCCCTCCTCAGGAGCAACACTCTCCGCACTTCCCTCAATTGATTGCCGTGAGTGGGGATCCATTACTACCTATATCTACAAACACAGCAGATTAAATCTTATTAAAGATCAAAGACTGCCAATCATAAATATGTATGTTATTCAAAAATTTACTTTTTAAGTAAAAATATTCTTTTTCTTACATTTTACCTAGGTTGAGAATCTCAAACCTAGGCTCTGATACCAAAACAATTGTAACACCCCCATATCCAATGCACACACACACCACAACCACAACAATGCAGCATATGTGCACCAAACATAGGAATGCTACATTTCTCTTAACATTTAGAACACTTTAAAACTTGATACAATACCCTTATCATCATACATTATAGAAAAATAGATCATTTACTTATAAAACAAAACATATTAGTTATGTATATATATATATATATAAATATTACACAGCGGAAGTTATAAAATAATTACATATTTACACATTAAACATTTCTTTACAAAATATAAAGAAGTATACATGATTGGCAAGTCTGCTTTGATCTTTAAGTTCCCAAAAATGGGTTCCTCAAGGTCTACTCTCCCTTGGTCGTGAAGAACTACCGGGTTCAACTCTATCAACTCTATTACCTGCGCGATTAAACACTATCGCGCTAAGCCAACGGCTTAGTAAGATAAAACATGCTATTGGTATGCTTTAATACAATACAATGTCAATTCTCAATTCATATTATACATGTAACCATTTATATGCAAAGCTAACATCATACCTTTACATTTCATAATTCAACATATAAATATATGCATATCACATTTCAATATCTTTTCTCATACTTCATTAACTAATCATTAAACAATCCATAACCAACACTAAACAAAGACAAGCATGGGCCCAAGACACACTAATATGCAATTCAATTTTCAGAGTTAATGCTTTGGTTTGTTATCACATTTATCAATATCATATACCCAACTAGGCTTCAAGGATTAGGTTCAACCAAGCTTCAAGGGGAGCAAAGCATGCTAAGCTTCAACCCAACTTGGCTTCAAGAACCAACCCAACCTAGCTTCAAGGGTTGTAACATCTCAATTAGGCTTCAAGGATACAATCCAACCTAACTTCAAGAGATTGTTACACTTATTAGGCATGCCACCAACAACAAACTCTGAAAATGGAATAACACATTAGCCACACAATTCATTTAGATTTCATTCTCAATTCTCATTATCATTTAGGCAAACATGTCTCATTTATCTCCATTGAATCACATTATATCTCATATAGCATCATTCATCATAGCCAAACACAATGGCATTGTCTCATATCATGTCTTATTTCATTACAATCCTCATAGCCAATCACAATGGCCTCATATATCATTTAAATCATCATAATCAATCACAAGTCACATTACATTATCATATAAGCAACATGCTTTACATCCTTTACTTACTTCAAATAAAACAGAACAGAACGATTATAGCGGTCGCACCAGGCTAAGTCGCGACCGTCCTCCACAATCAAAAGATGAAACTTTAACACAGTAGGTTTCGCGGTCAGAAGTTCGGTCTAAGTCGCGACCGCACTTCACAATCAAAGATGAAACCTTATCACAGTAGGTTTCGCGGTCAGAAGTTCGGTCTAAGTCGCGACCGCACTTCAATAATAGCGACCGTCCCAAATTACGTGTCTCATGCATAAACCCTAAATTTAACAAACTTTATTTTGTTTAACTTCAAACACATTATACACAACATAACCTCATTCAAATTGACACAATCAACATCCTCAACACTTATTTACATCTTCCAAACACATTAATAACATTTTTGATACCACAACACAATTACAACCAACACAAAGATCAACAAAAATAATCAATCAAAAATAACATAAACAACTCTTACCAATTCAAAACCCTAACTCAAACTCAACACAATTACTTCCAACACCTTCACCTGTTCAACTTCTCATCTATCAAACAATATCAATACTTAAAATCACACCATAAGCAATTGAATCATATCATCATCAAACCACAACTCAACTCAAGCATAACTTCAAAATAACAAGGGTAACAAGAGAAAACTTACCTTAAATTAAACTCATAACTTAAAATCAATTAAACACTTGAAAACACAACACAACACATCTCAAACCCACCAAATCACAAAATCACCAAACCCTTATTCACTTCCAACAAAACTTCCAAATAAACAAGAAAACAAGAGAATACTTACTTTAGAAGAAGAATTTCCACCAATCCTTTGTCAAAACCTTGGATTACTTCTTCAATTCACTTCTAGCATCAAGAACACTTATCTTTCCCTTTAGTTAATGGAGAGCCGGCCACTTCATGAAGAAAGAAGAAAATGATGAAGACACAAAGTCAATTTTTTTTGCTTTTAATCTCCACCAAGTATTCTTATCCAAGTAAATACCAAAATGCCCTCCATCATATAACTAACTTTTTGTCTTATCTAAGCCCTTATATGTAATTACACACTTAACACAAAAATATCTTCTTCCACTTAACCAACACTTTGACTCTTCATTTGACCAATTTATATGTTATATATATCATCATATACACAACATATACCATTCTCTCTAAACCCTAAATCTTTCCCAATACACATATACACAAGCATTCTCCTCCCAATTTCTTTTCTTATCCCATCATATACATTCAATCCAATATATAACAATAACAACAACAATAACAACAACAACAATATGCAAAACTTCTAGGGCATAAATGAGGATATTACATAAAGTTTCTATGTTTTCCCTTTGTCTCTATGCGTCTTAAGGTTTTAAGTTGCTCTATAGCTTTTTCTTTGCCAATCATTCTTGTCTAATTGTTAATTTTTGTTTTGCTAATTGGTAATTGTGGCTGCCCCTATTACTTACCATCGGCTTGTATTTATAGGCAAAACTAGGGCAGCCCCTAGGTTAACCAATCCTAAACCTATTAGAAAAGCTTATTTTATCTGAGTCTCTTTTAATTTGATCACAATTAGTACACTTCAAAATTGGATTAAAACCGAATTAGGTTTGCCATGAGAGCTCATGATGAATTGGCTCATGCCAATTCGACATGAGCAGCATAGTGCTCATATCAAATTTGGCATGTCCAATTTGACATGAGCAGCATAGTAATAATGTCTAATTGACATAGTGTTCATGTCTAATTAGCATAGTGCTCATGTCTAATTGGCATAGCGCTCATGTCTAATTGGCATAATGCCTTCCTAAATCGAACCAGAGTCGGTTTGGGCTTTTAAAATTAGACCAGAATTAATTAAGCTTTTAAAATTGGACTAGACTAAGTTTAAACTTCTTAAAATTGGATTGGACTTAATTTGGACCTCTTAATTAGAACCAAACTCATTTAGGGCCAAAATTAAGGGTCTACAGTTTTGCCCCTTATTTGAACGATCCGAGATTTCAGTAGAAGAGAGTGAAAACAATGATATAGCTTCTGAATTTTGCACCAAGTATCTGCAAAATAAAACACAAAGAGAAACAAATAAAAATCTAAAGGATGCTCTTTGGTGAGGAACCATTGAGTATTGGCATCTGACCATTGAATGGCTCTAATATCTCAATGGGCTATCAGGCAACTCTAATATCCCAATGAAAACCACCAAGTGACTCTAATATCTCAGTGAGCTCACTAAGCAACTCTAATATCTTAGTAAAACAAAATAATCATTGGACGATTCTAATATCCTAGTGAAAACCATCAAGCCACTATAATATCCTGATGAAATAATAACTATCGAGTGACTCTAATATCTTGGTTAATCAAAAAAAATCATCGGACAATTCTAATATCCTGATAAAAAACCATCAAGCGACTCTAATATCTTGATGAAAACCACCAAGTGACTTTAATATCTTGGTAAATAAAAATAATTATCGAGCGACTCTAATATCTCTATTAGATAGTGAGCGACTCTAACATCTCACTAGGAACAAACTTGGACACTTCAACAAATCTTGAAAAACCATATGCCTTGGCAGAAATGGATCTTCATCTTGATTCTTAGGAATGGACCTCTGTCCTGCATCAACTCTAGCTCTTCTAGCTAGAATGAACTTCTGTCATTTATATCTTTATTCATTTGAGAGTTCTGGCTTTCTTTTAGCCACTTGTTCCATTCTTTAATATATTCTACTTGGGGATGGACCTTCGTCCTGCATTAACTTCAGCTCTTCTAGTTGACTGACCTTCTGTTATTTAAGAGTTATGATTTTCTTCTAGTCACTTATTCCTTTCTTCAATGGATTCTACTTGGGGATGGACTTCATTATGCATTGGCTTTAGCTTTTCTAACTGATTGATCTTTTATTATTTAAGAGTTATGGCTTTCTTTTAGACACTAACTTCAGCTCGTCTATCTTGATTGACCTTCTGTCATTTGAGAGTTCTGGCTTTCTTCTAAGCATCAACTACAGCTCTTCTAGATTGATTGACTTTTTATCATTTGAGAGTTTTGGCTTTCTTCTAGCCATCAACTTCATCTCTTTTAGCTTGATTGACCATCTATCATTTGAGAGTTTTGGCTTTGTTCTATCCACTTGTTTGCTTAGCAAAAAGTTGATTATTCTTTGTATTGGATACTTTATCTTTTGCCCCCTGTGTAGGCTCAAACTGGAAATTTTGCCCCATGTGTAGGCTCTTATCAACATTTTTGCTAGCATGCAACTCTTCTTTCTTTCATAATGGGATTGGATATTTTCTCTCAATCAATAGGCCTTTCATGCCCCCTGGAGCTATGTCTACTTCTCATTGTTGACTGCTTAAAGAATAGACAACAAAATTGCAATATGACATGCTCACGTATATGTGTATGCATGAGTAATACTGACAATGATTATACTGATTCACAGACTGAGGTGATAGGCCATAGGACTCCTATTGGCACCTTCGAGATGTTCATTTAGGCTTTTCTTTGGATCATTAGGAGATGTCACATCCATAGCTTCATCTTTAAGATATAACAAACATGAGTAGTGGGGCCCAAGCAGGATAGTCAGAGATACATAAGACATCCATTTCAAACCATGATCCAACATATTAGTTTCTTGTGAACAATTCTTTCATCAGCCTACCTTTGCCTGATATGTCCTTTAAGGTTTGACAGTGTAACTTACTTCCCTAAGCTTAAAGGCTCATGTGATAGGAAAATATTTTTTCTTTTCTTTTTCTTTTTTTTTTGTTTCTTTTGAAATTTAATTTTCATTTTGAAATCAAATGTTGGTTTTGTCAAACCAGTGTCAATATGCCTCAGGACTTGTCTTTCAAATTGACACATCTATAACATCATAACCCTAGTTGCCGTACTAAATTTAGGAATCATTTCCATTTAAGCAAGAGCCATTGCACTTTAGATAGGCACATACACATTACTTGGCTAAAGGTCTCATTGAGTGTAAATATTATCTATCTCATATGCATGCTTATTCAAATAATATCCACTAATAGACTCTACCTACCAAGAGAGATCAACAAGTCTTTAACAAGCTTGAAATGGGTTCTATAAGGGATATGGGTTAAGCAAAGACCATTGGTAAATTGGAGTTATATGACATTGCTAATAAATCTTTACACTATAAACTTTCTATTGGAACCAGAGGCAGTTGGGAGCATTCTTAAACTCTGGGATTCTTATTATCTTGCTTCATGAAAAGATAGAGCCTGAATGTTCTTCCATATTATAGGCAGAAATTTGGATCTGGTCTGACTAGGACAAACCTATTCTTTTTTTTTTCTTTTCCTTTTGTAAAAACTCAGGACCCCTTTTTCTTCTTCTTCCTTTTTCATTCTTTCTTCTTCCCCCTTTTCTCTTTTTTCTTTCTTCTTTTTTTTTCCTCTTCTTTTTTTGTTTTATTATTTGGGCTCTCTTTTTTTGGATCCTAGCCCTAAGAAAGTTTTTTTATTTGTGTTGTCTTATGCTTTTGACTATGGAGGAGCATAAGTTTGCTTCAATGAGGATGCATTCTTTCATTGCCCAGATGCCATATCAATGCTAAAATAGATATGAGATATTAGGTCTAGTTTAGGTAAACTTACAGTATCCTTATGATCTTGAATAAATATCCTTTTCATTAATCTTCTTGCTTCTTAGTAGCTCAGTGATCATTATACTTGTCATAAGTGTCATGCTAGCTCAGGGTAGATTATCAGGTTTATAAGCCAATAAAAATCAAGCTAACATCTCATGAAAGATCAAAATGACAAACTAGGGATTGATATTAATGGGGTGTATATATGTTGTTGGCTCACCAAACAATGCCTAGATCATCTCTCTCTTAAATAAGCAGAGTTCAATTTCATCTCAAAAGTTTATCAAAGCATGTTCTAAGATTGACTAGACATGAGTAATTATACAGGAGCCCTCTCTAAGTAAGCATACACAGCTCAATGCTATAGAATAATTTCCTCACCTAGTAAAGTCATTTGAATCATGATGTATATACACCCTAATTTATAAAATATCAAGCTAGATTCATCATTGATTTAGCACCAAAATGTCAAAAACAAATAAAATTATAAATGCAATAAAAGCAATTTATTCAAACAATTTGAAAAACATAATTGTCCAAAAATACCAAAGAAAGAGTAAAATCAACAGTACTCAAGCGTAGGAAGGTTTGTTTAATTAGAGTCAAAGATACTTCATCCAATTGGACATGTTAGGGGCGAGAATCTTATCCTTATATACCTCTTCTACTTCAGATTTAGAGGCCCATCACTATCGGTTGAGTCCCAAAACACATTCATAGCACAAACAATCAATACTTCCTTACTTATAGCTGTCCTGAATTCGCCATGTGGATTATCCCCCATCTTCATATTTTCTATACCCATATCTTGAAAAGAGGATAAAATAAAATCTTCCTTCAGTCCTCCTCCTATTGTGAAGGTTGCTGGTGGAGGTACTCTACTGAACATAGGTAAAGGGTTGCTCTTTATGCTAGGTTTGTTGGGCTTAGGCAACTTACCACTGTCAATCAAATCCTGGACCTCGTGCCTTAACTGAACGCACTTATTTATTTCATGCCCATGTGTCTGATGGAATTGATAGAAGGTCTTAGCATCGAAGTTTGATGGCAAAGGATTTGGTAATGATCGAGGAGCCAGTGGCTGCAATAGTCCTTGCTTCTGTAACTTATTGAAAACCCAGGACAAAGGTCTTCCTAGATCTAAAAACTGTCTTCTATTTGCTTGACCAGTAGTTTCATTGACATTCACTACTCTTTGTGTACTCTGACCACCAGATTGGTAATTTCCCTTCTGATTTCTTCTTCTAGAAAAATGATTCTTCTCCCTTTCCCACTCTTCTATTTGCAAGCTAGCTTGGAGAAGGTCTTTGAAGTCCCTGATTAGAGTATGAGATAGGCATTTCATGAATGTTAGGTAGGACACCTCTTACTATTATTCTAATCTAGTCAAACTCATCAGGCCTCTTTTTTAAGAGAGCAGACTTGTTTCTCCACCTCTTCACATAATCAACAAAATTTTCATTCTGCTTCTGTCTGATAGTCTCCATCTCCATCAGGGTCACTTCCAATACAACATTGTATCCATATTGTTAAATGAAGGCATTGTACAACAAATTTCAATCCTTGTGGGTGTTCTCCTCCAAGTTATTAAACCAATTTTGCACAACATGATTTAGAGAAAGCATGAAATTCCGTAGGGTTTGAGCCTTAGTAGCTCTAGTAGGTTGCATGACAGTGATGTGCCACTCAACATGCAAGTGAGGATTTTAGTTTCATCAAACTTAGCAAATGGAGGGATCTTGAACTTGTAAGGAATTCCTTCATCATCTTCAAATAGTTTGTTCACTCCAACACTTCTTCAATTTTTAGCTTCTTTTCAAACTTCTTTTCCAAGTCAGCAATTAATTTTTCAATATCAACAAATTAGTTCTTCCCTACAGCCTTCGTTTCCTTCTTATTTTCTTGTTGATCTTGGAAGTATTGATCCCAGTCATCATTATCATCAGTAACTGTCTTTTCTTCATCAAAAGCTACCTCACCCTCTGTGAGTGGGGATTTTTGCCCCCACTCCCGGTAAAATGGTTCTTGCGACTTCAGTACTATTTAGGCTCAAGGCCTTAGAGAACATTGGCCTAAGCCTAGAGAAAATAGAGTCGCCACCCGGACAGTCTTGGAAAAAGAAAGGGGTGGATAACTCGATTCCTAAGGAATCCCCAACCCCCTAATGGGTTCAAAAAGTTGGGTACGTGTGGGAAAGGTGAGAAACAGCCCAGCACCCCTACAACGCCCGGTTCATTGGAATCGACCTCCTTTGTAGGTCTTAATATTATAAAATTCTTAAATATAACGATGTTATCCATACTACATGCGATCATAAGAATAAATAAATACTTTATTAAAATCAAAGTAATGTTTAAACAAAACAAATAAATAGACAACCATCTTAGGATGGAAACATATCCTTTCATCGTTCATGTCCAAAACTAAATAGGACACCCACCGAAAGGTGGAAACGTATTCTTTATATTGGTCCAAAAAACTTTAAAATAAAATAAAGTACATGATGTTTAAATAATGAGGTACCCACAAAGTGGAAACATACCTCTTACAATTTTAAAACTAAAACAAATAAAAGAATATTCAATCATCTAATTATAAATAAAAGCAAACCATTCATAAAATAAAATAAACCATTCATCATCAACATATAATAAATCACATAATCAAATAAATAAATAAAATTAGAATTTAATCCATTAAATAAACAATGTTAAGGTTTAAGATTTAGGATTTAAGAAATTAGGGTTCTGGGATTTAAAGTTTGAGGAAATAGGGTTTTGGTTATGGCTTTAGGCAACTGGGAGTACTGGGTGTTGGTTTAATAAATTATGATTTCTAAATTTTAGCTTTGAGGAATTAAGTTTTTGGCATTTAGAATTAGGGTTTTAAAGAATTTAGGGTTCGGGAAAAATGATTTAGGGTCTTTTGAAAAATAAAGCACTTTAGGGTTTGTTTGAAGAATAATTTATGGTTCTGAAAGAAGAGCTTAAGAATTTGGGATCTAAGTGTGAGTGGAGATTTTTGCCTCCACTCTCGGTGTACTGGTTTTTGCGACTTCGGCACTGTTTAGGCTCAGGGACTTAGAGAATACGGGCCTAAGCCCGGAGAAAATGGAGTCGCCACCTGGAAGGGCCGAGAAAAAGAAAGGGGTGGATGACTTGATTCCTAAGGAATCCCCAACCCCTTAATGGGTTCAGAAAGTTGGGTATGTGTGGGAAAGGTGAGAAATGGCTCAGCACCCCCACAACGCCCGGTTCATTGGAACCTACCTTCTTTTTAGGTCTTAATATTATAAAATTCTTAAGTATAACAATATTATCCATATTACATGCAACAATTAAAATAAAGCATCATTATATTAAAATCAAAGCAATATCCAAACAAAGCAAATAAATGGACACCCACCCGAGGATGGAAACATGTCCTTACATCGTCCATGTCTAAAACTAAATAGGACACCCACCGAAAGGTGGAAATATGTCCTTTACATTTGTCCAAAAATATAAAATAAATTAAATTACATAAGGTTTAAATAATGAGGTACTCACAAAGTGCAAACATACCTCTTACATTAGTACCAAAATAAACAAATAATAATCATAATAATAATGAAAATATTCATCCATGATAAATTAAATAAATCAAGTATTGAAATTAAATAAATCAACCATCAAAACAAATAATAAACTACATAATCAAATTTAAAATTAAATAAAGCAATAAAGATACAAATTTAGGTTTATGTCTCGATTTAGGATTCTTTAATTAACATTTAGGGTTTTGGGATTTTGAAATCATTATTATTATTATTTAGGCTACTGTGAGGATTTTTGGAAAAATGGAATGGATTAGGGTTTTATAAATTTAAGAAAGTAGTAAGATTTTTGGTTAATCAAATTAGCGTTTAGCACTAACATCATGAATTTAGGGTTTTGGATCCTTAAGATATTAGGGTTCTAGGATTTAAGGTTTGAGGAAATAAGATTTTAGGGTTTTTTAAAAAATAAAGCACTTTAGGGTTTGTTTGAAGAATAATTTATGGTTCTAGAAAAAGAACTTAAGAATTTAGGATCTAAGGTTTGAAAGTTAATTTTTAGGGTTACTGGATATTTGGAAAACAAATTAGGATTCAATAAAGCAACTTTGAATTTTAGAATTTAAGAAAATAATTTAGGGTTTTGATAATTGAAAAGCTATTTTGGGGTTTTAGAAAATATAAGGCAAATTAGGGTTTGGTTCTTAGAGTTTACTAGAGTTAGAGTTTAGAAATTCGGCTTATTGGATCAATTTTAATAATTAAACTATTGTAAACTCATGTTTATGATTTCTAGAATTGAGGTTTGGAAATTAGGGTTTTAGGAAGCTAGGGTTTTACAATTAGGGTTTTGGTGGCTTTAGGTAGAATAGTTTAGGGAAAGGGTTACAGGATGACAAGCTTTAAAATAAATTAAGGTTTTGATTTATCTTTTTAGATGAAACATTAATTCTGGAGATAAATTAAGGTTTTAGAAAATAATTAGGTTTGTGAGACTTTAACAGAATAATTTAGGGTTTAAAAGTTTTGGAAATAAAATAACAATTTAGAGTTTTGATAATTTAATCAACGATTTAGGCTACTAGATGAATGGATAATTTGATCCATAAAACATAGTATTAAGTTTAATAATTTAGGTTACTGAAAGACTCAATATCAACTCAAATAATAGAAATGTTTAAAAGAAAATATGGCAATAACATCGTATGCTTAAACAATTCATGAATCAAAACGTAAGAATGTTGTAAATATAATCAAATAAAAGATTTATAATCAAACCTCCGTTCGTTGGTTCCTCCACAATTGATTCTGGTTGAACAAGAACAAAGGCAGTGTTACTGCCTTTGATGGATTGGTGATTGATGAATGCTTACTTGCTGTTAATTTCTTTTGCCGTTTTCTCCTTTGTTGTTTTCCTCTTAATGTTAATTGCCGACCCTCTAGGTTTTTTCTCCATTTTTTTCTCTTTCTAGGGTTTTCTGTCTCTTTTTTTCGTCCTTTTTTTCCATCCCCTTTGTTCTTATTTTAATATGTTATTTATAGGAAAAATAAAGTCCTAATCCTATTTTAATAAGGAAATACTATCTATTAAGGAAAAACTACAAAACTGGGCAAAACAAGGTTTGATCAAAAAATCGGCAGCGCACAGGCTGTCGGGCCAGCGGGCTGCGCTGACAAAAAAATTGTTGCGGGCTATGGGCACGACGGGCTTGTTGGGCGAGCCAATTCATCGCAGAACTGGGCAAGCCCAGCTGCGGAGAATTGGGCAGTGCCCAATTCACCACAGACAATTTCTGCGGCAAAATGGGCTGCCTCGCGTCGCTCACCGATCCGTCTGATTTTTTATTTTTTATTTCTTTTATTTTTATTAAAAATAACTATTAAATATTATTAGTAATTAAAGTATTATTAAAATAACTAAAATACCACAAAAATTATTCTGGACTATCGTATTTGAATGGGTCAAAAATTAAGGGTCTACAGTTTGCCCCCTGCTTGAGCGATCTGAGACTACGGCAAAAGAGAGTGAAAAGTAATAAGACTTTTTATTTTGGAAAAAATAGACTTAATTTTCTTAAGATGGTTTTGGTTTTAGGTTCTGGACCCGATTTGAGTTTTGGACTCAGAAAAGAGTTGGGTTCTGGACTCGAGACAATTTGGGTTCTGGACCCGGTTTGAGTTCTGGACTCAAAAAAGACTTAGGTTCTAGACCCGGGATGGTTTGGATTTTGGACCCAGTTCGAGTTTTAGACTCAGAAAAGACTTAGGTTCTGGACCCAAGATGGTTTGGGTTCTGGACCCGGTTCTAGTTATGGACTCAGAAAAGACTTAGGTTCTAGACCTGAGATAGTTTGGGTTCTGGACCCGGTTCAAGTTCTGGACTCATAAAAGACTTGGGTTCTGGACCCAGGATGGTTTGGGTTCTAGACTCGATTCGAGTTTTGGACTAAAAAAAGATTTGGGTTCTGGACCCGAGATGGTTTGGGTTCTGGACCTTCTAAACCCGGGATGGTTTGGGTTTTGGAGCCGATTTGAGTTCTGAACTCGAAAAAGACTTGGTTCTAAACCCGAGATGGTTTGGGTTCTGGACGTAGTTTGAGTTCTGGACTAAAAAAAGACTTAGGTTCTGGACCCAAGATGGTTTGGGTTCTGGACCCGATTTGAGTTCTGGACTAGAAAAAGAATTGGGTTCTGGACCAGAGAGGATTTGGGTTCTGGACCCGATTTGAGTTCTGGACTCAGAAAAGACTTGGGTTCTGGACCCGAGCTAAGTTCTGGTTTAATGGATAATTTCGGTTCTTGACATGAAACTAGATTTGGATACTTGATCCTAAACTGGACTTGGATACTCGATCCTAAACTAGATTTGGATACTCAACCCTAAACTAGATTTGGATACTCGATCCTAAACTAGATTTGGATGCTCGATCCTAAACTGGGTTTGGATGCTCGATCCTAAACTAAATTTGGATACTCGATCCTAAGCTGGATTTAGATACTCGATTCTAAACTGGATTTTGGATACTCGATCCTAAACTAAATTTGGATACTCGATCCTAAACTGGTTTGGATGCTCGATCCTAAATTGGATTTGGATACTCAATCCTAAACTAGATTTGGATACTCGATCCTAACTGAATTTGGATACTCGGTCCTAAATTGGATTTGGATACTTGGTCCTAAACTAGATTTGGATACTCGATCCTAAATTGGATTTGGATACTCGATCCTAAACTAGATTTGGATGCTCGATCCTAAACTGGATTTGGATACTTGATCCTAAACTAGATTTGGATACTCAATGCTAAACTAGATTTGGATACTCGATCCTAAACTAGATTTCGATGCTCAATCGTAAACTGCTCGATCCTAAACTGGGTTTGGATACTCGATCCTAAACTGGATTTGGATGCTCGATCCTAAACTGGTTTTGGATGCTCGATCCTAAACTGAATTTGGATACTCAATCCTAAACTGGATTTGGATTCTGGACCAAAATATTTGAAAGTGAGTTTGAAAATATTTTGTATACGCATAAAATCAAAAATTAAAATGGAGAAACTTTGCCCCCTGTGTAGGCTCAAACCAATAATTTTTCTCATGCAGGCTCTGATTGATGCTTGTATTTTGTCTTGTTCTTTGTATAAGCATGCATCACTTCTTTCTTTTGTGAAATGACTAGAGCTTCCTCAAGCAATGGTTCTTCCATGCCCCCCTGATTCAATATCTTCTTTATGATTGTTTCATAGAGTGTCTGTTGTTCACTTTGACAAAGAAAAATGCAGTGTGATATGATCATGTATGCATGATATGCATAAGTAATACTTACAGTGATTCCATCAACTCATAGACTGAGGCGATCAGCTGAAGTGTTCTCATTGGTTTCTTTTTGACGCTCGTTTAGGTCTTGCATTGGAATGACACGATGCTTCACATTTATGGCTTTTTATCTTCAAGATGTTGAAAATATGAATAATGGAGGCCCCAAACAGTAGAGATACATCCAGCATGACTTTGCCAATAATAATTTACTTTGCCCAATGTATCCTTTGGAGGTTCAATGATTCGACATACTTCCCTTAACTTGAAGCCTTTGTAAATTTTTTTTTTGAATTTTGATTTTGAAATCAAATGTTGGCTTTGACAAATTAATGTCAATGTACCTCAGGACTTGATTTTCCAAATTAACATATCTATAACATGACAACCCTAGTTACCATACTAAACTCGGGAATCATTTCTATTTAAGCAAGAATTGTTGCACTTCAGATAGGGACATACACATTACTTGGCCAAAGGTCTCATTGAGTTTGAATATGGTCTATCTCATATGCATGCTTATCCAAACTATTTCCACTAATAGACTCTACCTACCAAGAGAGATTAACAGGTCTTTGATAGGCTTGAAATGGGGTCTATAAGGGACATGGGTTAAATGAAGACCATTTCTAAGTTAGAGCTATTGTGACACAATGGACAAACCTTCACACTATAAATTTATTGTTTGAACTTTAGGCAGTTGGGAGCAATCTTGCTAGACTCCAAATTTCTTCTATCTTCTTGGCATTAATCTGGATTTTGATTGGGGCAGTCTTCATTTCTTTTCTTCTTTTCCCTTTTCTCTCTCTTTATTTTTCTTACTCTTCCCTTTCTTTGAGCATTTTATCATTTTGTCCTTCTTCTTTGTCAAGTACAGAACTTTCAAAAACTATTGACCTTTCTCCTTTTTCTCTGATTTTGATCGAATCTTTGGTTGGGTTGGACCAATTCAAGTCAAACTCTCCTTATAAACCAAATGAAAGCCTTTTGCTGCTTTAGGTAAAAGAGAACTCAGTTGGCTTTCTGAACCGCCTTTTTAGGTTTTATCTTTCTTTTTTTTTCTTTTCTTTTTTCCCTTTTTTGTCCTGTTTTTTCTTCTTTTTTCTTTTCTTCTTCTTCTTCTTTTCTTCTTTTTTTTTGGTTCTAGCTCTAAAAGAGTTGTCTTGTTTGTACCAACTTGGGTTTCCAATAATGGATGAGTGGAGTGACATAAATCTCCTTCAACAGGGATAAATCATTTGTTACTCTGATGTTATCTTGATAGATTGGAGAAATTAGGTGAACTTCAACTACCCTTATGGTCTTGAGAAAATCAACTATCCTTATGATATTGACTATTCATTCCTTTCTTTGATCTTCTTGCCTCTTCACCTTAGTGATCATAAGACTTGTCAAAAGTATCACATCAGCTCAGGGTAGGTTGTTGGGGTTTGTATGCCAATGAAAAGAAAGCTAAAATTTTATGAAGGCTCAAAGGGACAACTAGGGATTGATATTTAATAGGGTGGATACTAGTTATTGGCTAACCAAACAATGCCTAGATCATCTCTCTCTTAAAATAAGCAGAATTCAATTTCACCTTGAAAGTTTATCAAAACATGTTCTAAGACTGACTAGGACCTAGACAAAGGTAATTATGCAGGAGCCCTCTCTAAGTAAGCATACACAGCTCAATGCTATAGAGTAATTCCCTCATCTAGTAAAGTCATTCAAGTCATGATGCATAAATATATTAATTCATGAATTATCAAGCTAGATTCCTCATTGGTTGAGCACCAAAATGATAAATACCAATAAAAATTTTGACAAAAATAATTTATTCAAACAACTTTAAATTTGAAAAACATGATTGTTCCATAAAACACCAAATAAAGAAAATAAAACAAGAAAAACAAACAAGCCAAGGGAAGTTTGTTGAGTTAAGCTTCTTCTCCTTTCACATCTTCAATATTCCTATCTTGAAAGGAGGATAAGACAAGATCTTCCTCCAATCCTCCTCCTGCCATAAAAGTTGCTGGTGGTGGCACTCTGTTGAACTTAGGCAGAGGATTACTTTTAGTATTAGGCTTATCCTGCTAGGGTAGCTTACCACTCTCAATCAAATCTTGGATCTCGTACCTTAGATGATCACATTTATCCATTTCATGCCCTTGCATTTGATGAAATTGACAGAAGGCCTCAGCATTGAAGTTTGGTGGCAGGGGATTATGTAGCGGTCGAGGAGCCAATGGTTGTAATAACCCTTTCTTTTACAGGTTGCTGAAAACCCAAGATAGAGGTTTCCCCAATTCCGAGAATTGTCTTTTATTTCCTTGACCAGTCACATTAACATCAACTTCTTTTTGTGTGCTTTGATAGCTAGGCTGGTAGTTCCCTTTCTCATTCCTTCTTATTGAAAAGTGATTCTTCTCCCTTTCCCATTCTTCAATTTGTAGACCAGTTTGGAGAAGATCTTTGAAATCACGGATGAGTGTATGAGACATCCTTTCATGAAGACTAGGCAACACCCCTCTCACAATCATCCTTATTTTATCAGATTCATCAGGTCTCTTCTTGAGCAAAGCATCCTTATTTCTCCACCTTTTTACATAGTCCACAAAATTCTTATTTTGCCTTTGTCTAATGGACTCAACTTCCATTAAGGTAACTTCTAGCTCGACATTGTACCCATATTGCTGAATGAAAGTCTTGTACAACATGTTTCAATCTTTTTGAGTACTTTCCTCTAAGGTGTTGAACCAATTTTGGACAACAGGGTCCAATGAGAGCATGAAATATCTTAGAGTTTGAGCCTTTATGGCTCGGGTAGATTGCATGGCAGTGATGTACTGCTTCACATGGAGATGAGGGTTTTCGGTCCCATCAAACTTTGCAAAGGATGGCATCTTAAACTTGTACGGAACTTCTTCATTTAGCTCAAATAGTTTGTCAACTTTAGACATTTCTTCATTTTTTAGCTTCTTCTAAATTTTTTTTTCTAAATCAGCAATCATCTTCTCAACATCAGACGTCTCGGTCTTTTCAATAGTTGTCTTCTCAACAACCTTTGGATCCTTTTTGTCTTGAGGATCTTGGAAGTATTGAGCCCAGTCGTCGTCATCATCATCAAGGACTACCTTGTCATCATCAAAAGCCACTTCACCAACCTTAGCCTTCCCTTTGTCCTTTGGCTTCTTGGTGCTAGCAGATACTTCAGTATTGTTCCCTAAAATTGCAGCCAATTAATTCTTCATGGTCTCTGCCAGGGCCTCCTTTATTTCTTCCATCTTGGCATTGAGGGCTTCATCCACCATTCTTTACCCTTGATCGGGCTCCATTGCTTTTGGTGAGAAAGTGATTGAGTCGTTGCTATATTCTTCATCTCCGGCATAGGTTGGATTGTCATAAGCTTTTGAACTGTCATAATTCCAGGCTACGAGCCAGAAGGGATCAATGAAATGAGATGAAAATGTATGCATGTATGCATAAATAATAGACAAAGATAAGTAGAACGTCCCTTCCAACCTTGTAACTTCCACACACGTCTCTTTTCCTAGGTATATGGTTAACAAAATACCAACATGGGGTATCTTGTTTTCGAATATTTCCCTCGAACGTTTCAACCAATAGTTATATTTTCAAAATGGAAATCAGTTCATGATAATTCCCATTAATTAGGTTCTAATCCATTCAACCAACTAAAGTAGCTTTTATGCTATATTGGATTAAAACTACATTAAGAGGTTTATTATAAATAGATTTCTCACTTAAAAAAAGTAACTAATGATTCATGCCAAAAACAAGCCCATAATTAATAATTCTTAGTTTAAACTAGGCTCACAATTGATTTTTGGTATTTCATAATTGACCTAAATAATTTGCAAGCTCTTTGTAAGAAAATGTTGGATGAAAATAATTTTGTTTCTAAGCCCATTGAAAAAAAAAAGATTTTTAGAAAAAAATGGATTTTGGGCTTAGTATTTGAGTCATGAGAAAAGAATTTTTAATTTGTTTTAGAAAAATTTTATGTCCCAAAACCATCTTGAAAAGTTTTGAAAATAGCTTTGGTCTTTTGGACTTTAAAGAAAAATTTATTTGAGCTTACAATGTACTTAGGTCATATTAGAAAAAGAACAAACCAAATAAGCCATGATTTAAGCCAAGATAAATTAACCATAGTCAAACAACAAGCATTTGGGGTAAAACCTCAGGAAAGTAACTAGGCCAATTACATGAGCTTTAGTCTTTGGGTTGAAAAGGCTTAGGTTCCCATTGCAAGTATATACCAAAAGGTACAAGGCTATGAGTGGTTATGCCATGCTCGATCTCCATACCTTGAGTGAAAGTATAGTATCCCTTACATAACAACACACGGGTAACACTGGCGTCCTAACGCACACACACGATGCAAACTAAATGATGCAATGGATAATATCATGATAAGAAAGAATAGAATAATATAAAGACCAACGGAATTAACTTCTCTTCTCCCCAGTGGAGTCGCCACTGTGAGCGGGGATTTTTGCCCCCACTCCCGATGGAATGGTTCTTGTGACTTTGACACTATTTAAGCTTGGGGCCTTAGAGAATACGGGCCTAAGCCAGGAGAAAATGGAGTCACCACCCGGACGGGATGGGAAAAAGAAAGGGGTGGATGACTCGATTCCTAAGGAATCCCCAACCCCTTAATGGGTTCGAAAAGTGGGTACGTGTGGGGAAGGTGAGAAATGGCCCAGCACCCCCACAACGCCCGGTTCATTGGAACTGGCCTCCTTTTCAGGTCTTAATATTATAAAATTCTTAAGTATAACAATATTATCTATATTACATGCAACAATTAAAATAAAGCATCATTATATTAAAATTAAAGCAATGTCCAAACAAAGCAAATAAATGGACACCCATCCGAGGATGGAAATATGTCCTTACATCGTCCATGTCTAAAACTAAATAGGACACCCACCGAAAGGTGGAAACATGTCCTTTACATTGGTCCAAAAATATAAAATAAATTAAATTACATAAGGTTTAAATAATGAGGTACCCACAAAGTGGAAACATACCTCTTACATTAGTACCAAAATAAACAAATAATAATCATAATAATAATGAAAATATCCATCCATGATAAATTAAATAAATCAAGTATTGAAATTAAATAAATCAATCATCAAAACATATAATAAACTACATAATCAAATTTAAAATTAAATAAAGCAATAAAGATACAAATTTAGGTTTATGTCTCGATTTAGGATTCTTTAATTAACATTTAGGGTTTTGGGATTTTGGAATCATTATTATTATTATTTAGGCTACTGTGAGTATTTTTGGAAAAATGGAATGGATTAGGGTTTTATAAATTTAAGAAAGTAGTAAGGTTTTTGGTTAATCAAATTAGCGTTTAGGGCTAACATCATGAATTTAGGGTTTTGGATCCTTAAGATATTAGGGTTCTGGGATTTAAGGTTTGAGGAAATAAGGTTTTAGGGTTTTTTGAAAAATAAAGCACTTTAGGGTTTGTTTGAAGAATAATTTATGGTTCTGGAAGAAGAACTTAAGAATTTAGGATCTAAGGTTTGAAAGTTAATTTTTAGGGTTACTGGATATTTGGAAAACAAATTAGGATTCAATAAAGCAACTTGAATTTTAGAATTTAAGAAAATAATTTAGGGTTTTGATAATTGAAAAGCTATTTTGGGGTTTTAGGAAATATAAGGCAAATTAGGGTTTGGTTCTTAGAGTTTACTAGAGTTAAAGTTTAGAAATTCGGCTTATTGGATCAATTTTAATAATTAAACTATTTGTAAACTCAGGTTTATGATTTCTAGAATTGAGGTTTGGGAATTAGGGTTTTAGGAAGCTAGGGTTTTATAATTAGGGTTTTGGTGGCTTTAGGTAGAATAGTTTGGGGAAAGGGTTGTAGGATGACAAGTTTTAAAATAAATTAAGGTTTTGATTTATCTTTTTAGAAGAAACATTTATTCTGGAGATAAATTGAGGTTTTAGAAAATAATTAGGTTTGTGAGACTTTAACAGAATAATAGGGTGTAAAAGTTTTGGAAATGAAATAACAATTTAGAGTTTTGATAATTTAATCAACGATTTAGGCTACTGGATGAATGGATAATTTGATCTATAAAACATAGTATTAAGTTTAATAATTTAGGTTACTGAAAGACTCAATATTAACTCAAATAATAGAAATGTTTAAAAGAAAATATGGCAATAACATCGTATGCTTAAACAATTCATGAATCAAAACGTAAGAATGTTGTAAATATAATCAAATAAAAGATTTATAATCAAACCTCCGTTCGTTGGTTCCTCCACAATTGATTCTGGTTGAACAAGAACAAAGGCAGTGTTACTGCCTTTGATGGATTGGTGATTGATGAATGCTTACTTGTTGTTAATTTCTTTTGCCGTCTTCTCCTTTGCTGTTTTCCTCTTAATGTTAATTGCCGACCCTCTAGGTTTTTTCCCCATTTTTTCTCTTTCTAGGGTTTTCTGTCTCTTTTTTTCGTCCTTTTTTTCCATCCCCTTTGTTCTTGTTTTAATGTGGTATTTATAGGAAAAATAAAGTCCTAATCCTAATTTAATAAGGAAATACTATTTATTCAGGAAAAACTACAAAACTGGGTAAAACAAGGTTTGATAAAAAGAATCGGCAGCGTACAGGCTGTCGGGGTTGCGCTGGCAAAAAAATTACTGGGGGCTACGAGCGCGACGGGCTTGTTGGGTAAGCCAGTTCATAGCAGAAGCAAGCCCAGCTGCGGCGAACCGCAGACAATTTCTGGGTTAAATGAGCTGCCACGCGTCGCTCGCCGATCCGTTCAATTTTTTATTTTTTTATTTTTTATTTTTATTAAAAATAACTATTAAATATGATTAGTAATTAAAATATTATTAAAATAACTAAAATACCACAAAAATTATTCTGGACTATCAGATTTGAATGGGTCAAAATTAAGGGTCTACACTAAGGTTTGAAAGTTAATTTTTGGGTTTACTGGATATTTGAAAAACAGATTAGGATTTAAGAAAGCAATTTTGAATCTTAGAATTTTAGAAAATAATTTAGGGTTTTGATAATTGCAAAACTATTTTGTGGTTTTAGGAATTACAAGGCAAATTAGGGTTTGGGTCTTAGAGTTTACTGGAGTTAGGGTTTTATCAAAACATGATTATTATAAAAACTTTAGGACCACTTTAACATGGATTTTTTTGATAAATACTAATATGTAATATGACTACTGGACGTTTAAAATATTATTTGAATAATCTAATGCTATGGTGATTTAATGGAACAAGCTATTGTGAAGGTTTGAAAACAAAATTAATTAAGATTTAGGGTTTGAATAACTTAGGGTTTAAGAAATTAGATTTGTGTTTTGTGGTTTTAGAAAAGTGTAATTAGGGTTTTAGTTTTCAAAAATATATTTTACGGGTATTAAGGCATTAAGGTTTTGGAAAAATGCTTTTTAGGATTTTAAATAAAGTTTGGATAATAAGTAGAATAATTGATCAAATAACAAAAACATACATGTTTAAACAATTTATCAAATTGTATGATGAAGCTACTGTAAACATAAGCAAAGAAATAGAGATTCAAACCTCAGTTGTTGGTTCCACCACAATCTTTAAATTCTAGTTGAACAATAATAAAGACAGTGTAGGCTGCCTTTGATGGGTTGTTGTTGCTTGCTCACTGCCTCTTACATCATATTAGCACGATCCTTGTGTTATCCGGGGGCGGAGGGTGTGACTATAAAGCAGGACAATGGTATAATGTAGCACATTCTCGGGTAAAATGGATTGTTCAAGATTGTGGTTTTGAAAGCTTTATCTTGCAATTAACATCTGAGGAGCATCCGATAGACATGAGTGTAGTTAAAGCATTGTCAGAGCGGTGGATTGTTGTTGCTTGCTCACTGCCTCTTACTCCTTCAAGGTTCTCTTTTTTGGCCAAAAAAATCCAAAAGTCCAAAGTCTGATAAAAAATTTTAGATCCCTCTATTATGTGTTTTTAATGTGTTATTTATAAGAAAAAAATAAAAAACCTAATATTAATTGGCAAGGGAAATAAAAAATGTTTTAGGAAATAAAATTAAAAACCAAGCAGAATAGGGTTTTGGCAAAACCATGCGTGGGCCGTGCATGGAAAATTCGCTGGCGAAGAAGTTCTGCGGGTGCTGGGTGTGGGCCAACCAATTTGCCGCAGGATTTTCTAGTGGTCAATTAGCTTGTGGCCATTTCGCCGCATGAAAAATCTGCGGCGAATATGCTTGTGGCCAATTCGTAGCCAACGATGAAAAATTTTCGTCCCCGATTCTTCGTCGCCGATTTTTATTTATTTATTTTTTATCCTTTTTTATTATTACTTCATTATTTTTTATTAAAAATAAACATTATAAGTAATAAATATTATTAAAATAAATATTATTTAATTAAAAACCATAAAAATTATTTTGGACTATTTAAAAATATTAAATTAGACTGGGTCAAAAATTAAGGGTCTACAGTTTGCCCCCCTGCTTGAGCAATCTGAGACTATAATAAAAGAGAGCAAAAAACAATGTGATTTTTTACTAGATTTAAAGCCATACTGGACTCCGTACCCAAGATTGTTTTGAGTTCTGGACTCAAAAATAATTTGGATTCTAGATCCAAGGTGAATTTAGAATTTGAATTTTGGACCCGAGGTAAGTTATGGACTTAAAAAATAATTTGGGTTCTAGACCCGAGGTGAATTTAGGATTTGGGTTCTAGACCCAAGGTGAATTTAGGATTTGGGTTTTAGACCCGAAGTACATTCTGGACTTAAAAATAATTTGGGTTCTGGATTTGGGGTAAGTTCTAGATATAATTTGGATTCTAGACCCGAGGTAAGTTTTGTACTTAAAAATAATTTGGGTTCTGGACCCGAGGTAAGTTCTGGACTTAAAATTAATTTGGATTCTGGACCCGAGGTAAGTTTTGGACTTAAAAATAATTTGGGTTCGGACCTGAGGTAAGTTTTGGGTTTTGGATTCCGGACTCGAGCTAGAGTAATTTGGGTTCTGGACCCGAGGTAAGTTCTGGACTTAAAAGTAATTTGGTTATTTACAAAAAATAATTGTAGTCAGTAAGATACTAAAGAAATTTGTAAAAAATTTAGCTATTTTTACCATGCCTATACCTTCTTACCCCTGCATGTAAAAATATTTTAAAAGTGCAAAAATATTTATATACACGTAAATATCTAAATAATTAAATTAAATAATTGAGTTTACTATTTATTTACTGTGCAATCACTATTTATGCACTATTTACTAACAATTCATTTACTATTTATCAACATTAATATTTACTTTTTTTTTCTTTTTTTCTTTTCACGAGAATACTATTTTTCACTTATTTATTTTTGTCTTTTCCTTTGCAATTTTCTATATAAACGTTTCATTCCTTCTTTTCATTCTCACACCATTTCTGAAACTTTCATCTTCATTTCCTTTTTCTTTTTCTTTGCAATTTGTCTTTATATACCACAAAAGTTTTGTTACTTCAATACTCATCCACACATACATATTCTCATAATTAAAGCAAAAATTTTAGCAGAGAGTTAAGGAGAAAATGCATGCTTTGAGATCAGGACCCTGATCCAATGCTGAGTTATTGGAATTTATTCAACAACATGAAAATGAAACTATAAGTCTACTAGCTGGGATGAAATTTCATCATAGTTCAAGTCAAAAAATTAAGGTAACAATGCAATTTGATATTTATTATTTATTATTTTTTAAGATTAGAAAAAATAAATTAATTAGAGGACTATGTTTAAGAATTTAATAAACAAATAGATAGACAAATTGAGTAAGTTTAGTTTATGAATCAGTGGTATTGGTATGATGATATACTTACCTTATGTTAACTTACTTGGCTCCATGTTAGCGCGATCGTTGTGTTATCCGAGGCGGAGAGTGTGTCTATAAAGCCTGACAATGGTATGATGTAGCACCTTCTCGGGTAAAATGGATTGTTCGAGATTGTGGTTTTGAAAGCTTTATCTTGCAATTAACATCTGAGGAGTGTCCGATAGATCTGAGTGTAGTTTAAGCATTGTCGGAGCGGTGGATACATCAGCATACCCGCTGAGTCATTGGCAGCCCTATGTCTAGTGGCTGGTTTCTCGGGGAGAGAGTGTATGAGTGGTTCCTTGATCCCGAGCGACATAGGATCTTGATGAGTTGCCCAGAGTATACTTTAAATATCGCAATAATGTCGAAGAATGCATGGTGGTTGGCCCGACATGGTTATGATGTTAAAACCTTTCTCTATCCACCAGGTGCATCATATACCCAGTTTATTCGAGTAGGATTCTTGAACTTTGATGTATCTCCTATTGGCATATAGGAGGTTTCTGAGGAAAAGGAGGATAGCGATGAAGAAGAGTACTGCGGAGAGGGAGGAGGGTCCATCCCGCATCTCGGGGCTAGCACCTCTCAGGTAAACTTTTACCATTTTTCCATTGCAATTACTTCTTTCTTAACTTGTTTTGACTGTTTTAATGATTATTGCAGGCTGCTAGCTCATTTGGTCATGAGGTTGGACCTTCCTTTACCGCTCCTCCATTTGCTCATTCTAATCAACCGGAGATGCCATCTCATCCACAGGGCATTGATATGAATTACTTGGTCGGTTTTCCTGTTCCATGATAATTTATGCTACATGTATGCATGATTATGTATGCTCTTACCTTTTTCTTTCTGGCTCACAGCGGATGCTTGAGGAACAAAACAAGAATCTTTAAGAAGAGTTAGTTGCTAGTCATCAACAGGTTGCCCATTTTAAAAAATTGTATCACCAGTCAAAGCAAGATTTTTGAGACTTCTAGTTTCAGGGGATGAGAGATCCTGATGCTTCGTCATCTAGGAAACCCCAAACTGATGACCATGAGATTCTGTCGTCTACTTCGGATGAGGACTGTTACAGATCTGAATTCCAAGGTAATAGAGGTTCAGGTGCTCCTGCTTCGGGCGGACTCGAGATAAGTGATATGCCTCCTCCTCCAATAGGCGATGACTTTTTTAGGGCTTTGTTTGATCATGATCCACCACCTCCTTCTCAGTGATATATCATTATTGTATTAATTGAGAAAATATTGTATAATAGAAATAATGATAAAAATAATAATGATGATATATAATTTGCACTTTTACTGTAACCTTTGACTTTTAAATATATTTTTTTTATTTTTTTTTATTTTTTTTATCATCATTATTATTTCTACGCTACTAGTCTTTCCTCTTCACATTCAAAATTTCCACAGTAGTATTGATTCACAAAACCGAAGGCAACGCCGTAATTCAAAAAACTTTCCTATCCTTGCTCATCTCGGTCTTATGAGTAGGAATTTTTGCCCTCATTCCCAGTGGAATGGTTCTTGTGACTTTGGCACTGTTTAGGCTCAGGGCCTTAGAGAACATGGGCCTAAGCCCAGTGAAAATGGAGTCGTCACCCGGACAGGCCGTGAAATAAATTAGTGTTTGAATATAAAGAATGGATGTTTTGGATTTAGGATTTCAGAAGTTGTATGAAAATAATATTAAAATTTAGGGTTTAAATAAATAAGATTGAAAATCATGAAAATTGATTTTTAGATTAGATATTTGAAAAGATAAGCTACTGTAATTTTAGAAAAATAGATTTGGTTAGGGTTTTAAGAAAATAGATTATTCAATTTTAAAAGAATGAAATTTAGGTTTGTAGATTTTAAAAATATGTGTTACGGGTATTAAGGCATTAGGGTTTTGAAGAAATATTTTTAGGGTTTCAAATAAAGTTTGGATGGTTAGTAGAATAATTGATCAAATTGTGTGATGAAGCTACTGTAAACATAAACAAAGAAATAGAGATTCAAACCTTCGGTGTTGGTTCCACCACAATCATTGAATCCTGGTTGAACAATAATAAAGACAGTGTAGGCCGCCTTTGATGGATTGTTGTTGCTTTCTCACTGCCTCTTGCTCCTTCAAGCTTGAGATTGGTCGAAAAAATCTAGAAGTCCAAAGTCCGATAAAAAATTTTAGATCCTTAATTATGTGTCTTTAATGTGGTAGTTATAAGAAAAAATCATAAACCTAATTCTAATTGGCTAAAAAAATAAAAACCTTTTAGGAAATAAAATTAAAAACCAAGTAGAATAGGGTTTTGGCAAAACCGAGTGCGAGCCAGGCGTGAGAAAGTGCTCTAGCAAAAAAATATTACTGTGGGGGCTGAGCCAGCCAGTTTGCCACAGGAAAATCCTGCGGTGAATTGGCCTATGGCCATTTCAACACAAAAAAATCTACGACAAATTGGCTTGTGGCCAATTCGTCACAAGTTTTTCTTGCGGTGAATTGGCCCAAGCAAGCGACGAAAAATTTTCGTCGCCGATTCTTCCGTCGCTGATTTTTATTTATTTTATTTATTCTTTTGTTACCTTTTTTCATTTTTTATTAAAAATAAATATTATAAGTAATAAATATTAAAATAAATATTATTTAATTAAAATACCACAAAAATTATTTTAGACTTTTTATAAATCTTGGATCGGACTGGGTCAAAAATCAAGGGTCTACAGGTCTTAAGCTATTCCTTGTCAATTTTGGAATAGCAATCATCCTATATAAATCTCTTTTCATGCCATGATTTCATACAGAAGCCAGGAAATTTTCCGCGAATTTTCCACTTCAGCATCAAAATTCCTTTTAACAATTTCAATTTCCCTTTAATTGTTAACAATGACCAAACTCAATTTGAAGAAAATTAAAGGCCTATTTAAAAATATGAATGCCATTCACTAGGAACAAATATCTTGGTCTAAAATTAATACTTTGAAGTATTTTCAAAATATTAAATTGGGCCATTCTTTTTTACATGCCATGGCTTCTTTTTGGAATGTGAATTCTAGGACATTTAAGATTAATGGCTTTGAGATATGTCCTGTGATTGAAGAGTTTGAGGCCATCCTTGGATATCCAAGCAATCAACCAATGGCATTACCTATATTGATTTCCAAGACTCAATAAAAGATGCAAATTTTATTTCAACTTTCAAAGCCCGAAGTTCTACAATTGATGAGAGGTGAGAAGATTCTGATTGGTCCCTTAATTGACTTTTGCATTTCTCACTTGGCTCCTACTAAGGCATGGGGACATATGCTTTGTCTATGCTTGCTTGGCCAATTTTTGCTTATTTCTTCTAATGGCAATATCGACCCATGAGTATTGGATATCTTGGACAAAATGGAAGGAGACTTGTCGCCGATACCCGTGATCTTAATTAAGACTTTTATTGGATTAGACCAACTTAAATCAGGATTATCAAAAGAGATTGACAGGGAGTCCATTGCTGCTTCAGATAATTACCTAAACTGCCCTTTCGGGTTTTCAATTTAGGTCTCTTTTTTCTTTTTTCTTTTCTTATTATTTTTTTTATATTGCTCTAATTTTTGCCTAGTCCGCCCTTGCAGGTTTTTGGAACTAGCGAGCTGTCCTAATTTTTTTTTGCTTAGGTCATCCTTGCGGATTTTTGACCTAATGGACCTTTTTTTTATTTTTTTTCTTGTGCCTGCAGATTTGGCTTTAGGAGCATCTTTGCTTGCTCGACACTCCATCTATGGATTTCACCAGATATCTATAACGACATCATTCTGCTAGGAAACTACTCCATCCTGCTTCTTCATATGCTGACTAGGTTGACTGGATCCACTCACGCACTGAAATCAACATCCGTTGGTTAGTACCTTGGTGGAAGATTTCTCATATCACCATTCGGATGTACTTGATGTATGTTCCTCTTGCTGCTCTTCATCGAGGTACTTGCTATGATCCTCGCCGGCTCGACCATCAGTATGGAGCTGAGCCACGAGGTTTCGACTTTACTCCTGATTTGGACATGCCTTGTCTAACTAAAGCCTACTTGGATCGGTTGAAGCAAAGCTGGCCTGCACGTTACACTTATCATCTGTCATAGATTTTACATTTGTCAATTTCTTTAGAAAGAGTATTATTAGGATGAAAAAATAATATAAGTAATAATAAGAGATGTTTCTTTTCCTTTTATAATTTGTCATCACCTTTTGCTATTGTATTTATTTATTTTATCCATATCTGGTCAAATACTTAAAACAGTGCACATAGAATAATTTTAATATTAATTCTGTTTTATTAAATTGGGGAACAACCAAACATAAAGCCAGCATACACAAGATCACTCCTATTGCCAACTAGCCCTTTCGGGTTTTCTAATTGACGATTTTCTCTCGCTTAGCCCTAATTGTAGCCTAGCCCACCCTTTTGGGTTTTTAAAACTAGCGGACTGCTCTAACTTTTGCCTAGGCCGACCTTTTTGGATTTTCAACCTAGCGAGCTCTTTTTTTTTATACATAAAACCTCTTCAACCTATCAATGTTCACTAGCTCACTAAACTCGTTCCTATCCATGTTTGATAACTTAACTGCATCCTTGTTCATGACTTGTTTCACAACATATGGCCCTTCCCAACTAGGCCTAAATTTCTCTCTTGGATCAGATACATTAGGCTTACATTGTTTTAGCACTAAATTCCCGACTTTAAGTTTTCTGATCTTAACCCTTCTATTATAGGATCGAGCTATCCTCCTTTGATACAGTTGATGATGATACAATGCTTTTAACCTTCTCTCCTCTAGTAAAGCTAACTGTGTGTATCTGCTCACTACCCATTCTGTCTTAGGCTGTTCAGCTTCCAAGACCACTCTTAATTACTTGATCTCAATTTTAATTGGCAACACTGCTTTCATCCTGTAAACCAAAGAGAACGGCATCATTCCAGTCGGTGTTCACACACTTATTCTGTATCCCCACAAAGCAAAAGGAAGCATCTCTGACCAATCCCTATATGTCTTGGTCATCTTGGATAAAATTTGCTTAATTGTCTTGTTTGTTACTTCTACTGCACCATTGGCTTTTGGTCTATAAGGGGAGGATTGGTGATGATGGATTCGATATTTTGAGAATAAGTCATTAACTGCACCTTGAAACTATACCCCATTGTCCACTATCACACTGTGTGGGACCCCACACCTACAAATAAGATTCTTTTCAATAAATCTAGCCATTTGTCTTGCTCCCAGTTTGTCGAAAGATTCAGCTTCGACCCATTTTGAAAAATAATCTACCGCTACTACAATGAAATGGTGACCGTTTGAGGCTGTCGGATGTTTCTCTCCTATAATGTCAATCCCCAAGTGGCAAATGGCCAGGGTGAAGAAATAGAATGCAATTCTTCAGGTGGCATGTGATTCAAATTATCATACATATGACATTGCTGGCAGATCTTTACAAACTCAATAAAATCTTTCTCCATGGTCAACCAGTAGTAACCTTGTCGATTTATCTTTTTAACTAGGGCTAAACCACTCATGTGTGGACCGTAACTTTTTGCGTGTATTTCTGACATGATATGCTCCACTTCAGGCTTCCTCAAGCATCTCAAGTGCACCCTAGCAGGCCATCTTCGATACAACTCTCCATGAAAGGTGATGTATTGTAAGGACCACCACCTTATGGCTCTTCTTTCTTTCTTTGTTGCCCCCAATGGGTATTCCTTCTCTTCCAAAAATCGTCTTATGGTGTCATTCCACCCATCATGATCTGTATCAGTTTCCATGATTACCTCATATTCATAGCAAGGAGTTGATGAACTGGTCAAAATCAGAGGCTTAAGGAATAAATTGATAGGATTTTCCCATACCGAAGCCAATGTGGCTAGGGCATCAGCCATCTGGTTTTCTTCTCTTGGTAGGTGTATAAACCTACACTATTTAAAGTTCTTCATCATGGTCAAGTAATGGTGGTATGGTTTTAGCTTTTCTTCTTTTAACTCCCACTCTCCATTTACTTAGGATAATACTAGCAATGAATCACCAAAGACTTCCACCTTATCCACCTTCATAATCATTAGGGTTTCCAAATCAAAGATACATTCTTCATATTCCACCATATTATTGGTTGCCCTGAACTTCAATTTCTTGGCTAAAGGAATAAGTTCCCCTTCAGGTGATTCTAGTATGACTCTCAAACCTGCTCCTTTTCTATTCAGTACTTCGTCAAAATATATTTTCCATCCTTGTACTTCTATGGCCTCTAAATGTTCATCAGGAAATTCCAAGACTACCTCTTCGCTATCCGGTAATGGTTGTTGGGCCAAGAATTTTGCCATTGTTCTACATTTGATTATTTTCCTAGTTACATACTCAATCTCAAATTCTTCCAATATTATCAATCATCGCCCATACTTTCCAATCAAAGAGGGTGTCTCCCTTAAGTACTTCATTGGATCCAACCTGAAAATTGCTTGTACACTATAAGATTGGAAATAATGCCACAACTTCTTAGAACACCAAACCACAGCTATACAGGTCTTTTCAATGATACTATACTTAATTTCATAAGGTAGGAGTTTTCTACTTAAATAGTAAACTGCGTGCTCAATCCCTGACTCGTCTGCTTGGGCTAGCTTGGCTCCTATTGACTCTTCTTCTACTGCTAAGTATAGTAATAGGAGTTTACCGGGTTTAGGTGGTTTCAAAATAGGTGGATTTAGCAAATACTTTTTTATTCGCTCAAAGACCTTTTGACACTCTTCATTCCACAGGACTGGCTGATTCTTTTTAAGCAATTTGAAGATAGGTTCACAGATTGTGGTGAGCTTTGCTATAAACCTGCTAATGTACTGTAATCTACCAAAGAATCCCCAAACTTCTCTCTCCGTCTTAGAGGCTGGCATATCCTTGATTGCTTTAACTTTGTTAGGGTCAATCTCAATGTCATTTGGACCAATCACATGACCCAACAATTTGCCTGAGGTAACCCCAAACACACACTTCTTCAGGTTTAGCCTTAGCTTATACTTCAATGCTCTATCAAAGAATAATTCTAAATTTTGAAAGTGTTGTTCCCTTGTATCTGATTTTACCATCACATCATCAACATACTGTAATATCCCAAAATTTTTAAATATTTCTAATTTTTGGAAAATTTAATAAAATAAATTATAATTTAAAAGGATAAATTAAATTAATGATTTTAAATGAAAAATGAAGGGATTTTAAATGAAAAAAGTGGAATATATATGTGATATATATGTAAAATATACATAACATATAAAAGCCAACACTTTTTAAAAGAAAAGTCAAAGTCCAATGGTATTTTTGTAAATAAATTTTAAAAATTTAAAATTAATAAAATAATTCAAAAATAAATTATTTTTGAATGAAAGAGGGAATTTAGGATTTTTAATTTATTAAATAAATAATTAAATAATTAATTATCAAATTATTTTAATATATATATGGTTTAAAATAAAGATGAAAAGAAAAAGAAAATTAAAAAGTTTTTCCATCTTCTTCTTCTCCATCAAGGGCCGAACCTCCATGGGAGCTAGACCAAGGAATTTGATTCTTTCATACTCCAAAAATTGAAGGATTTAACAAGTTTAAAGTGGATTTTTGGTGATTTCCATCAAATTTGGTAAGTTTCCAACTCTTTTCTTTGAATTCCATGGAAAATTGAATTATGTGAGTTTTGGATTTTTGAAGTAGTATGCTATAATTGTTGGAATTGGTGTGTATGATGTTATTTTGGGCAGTTAACAACGATTTTAAGGTTAGATTGAAGAATTGATGGGGTTTGGATAAAGAATGGTGAAGAGAGAGAATTTAGGGTTATGGAACTTTTGGGTTTGTCAAAACATGAGCTTTAATTGTGCAAATTAATTCCAAATGAGTTGTTTTGATGCATAAACAAGTATTTTAAAGTCAAATATTGGATTTGATTGTGTTTGGTTGGAGTTTGAGAATGGAAGTGGAGATTTAGGGTTTTGGAAAAGTAATTTTCCAAAGTTGTTGAATTGTGTGATTTTATTTGTTTAAGCATATTGTTTAGTGTTAAAAGTGATGAAAATAAGCTTGAAATGATTAATGGATTGTGTTGGAAGGGAAAACCTTCAATGGGGGAAGGTTATGCCATTTTAGGGTTTTGTGTATAAGAATGTGTTTTTGTAATGTAAATGGTTTAAATGTATTAAAATATGTTTTCAATAATATAAATAAACTTAAAACACTAATTTAAATGGAATAGAATGGAATTCTAATGTTAAATTAAGGAAAGGCTAAATTTTTGGAAATTTGTAGGAGTGATGTTTAATTATGGTTTAATATTGGAAATGCCATTAAATGTGATACTAAATGATTATTTGTTATCACATTTTGTTTAGGCATTGAGGGAGGTTGTTTTGCTTCATCCAAGTGGTGAAGGGCAAGTTGAAAAGATAGGGTTGGAGGTTGTTTAAGCTTGGTTTGGGTTGCTATTTGAGGTATGTACAAACTTTGAATACATTGGTTATATTTGCATGACATTTGAGCTTAACTCATTTTAGTTGAAAAATGTGTTAAGCTACTTGGTACATTGGTTGTGCATGAATAATGTGCTATGACATTTGTAATGTCATATATGTGTTAAATGCATTGTGAAAAGCCATTGATAATGGCTAAATTGTGTAAATGTGATTAAAATGTGTATTATGTGGTAATACCCAAAGTGATTAGGTAAAGTGTTGTGAATGAAAAAAATGAGAAAAGTGAGAAGAAAAAGAAAAAGAAAATAAGGCAATGTGCCTATATTGAATATATGACAATGAGAAAGAGATTAATAATGAGAAATATGAATAAATTGTGTGTCTAGTATGTTATTCAATTTTCAAAGTTCTATATTTGACGGCATGCCTACATTGCTTACAGGCTAAACGTTAGGTGTCATTGTGAAAATGTTTTTGAGGTGAAATGACTGGGTTGTAAGCCTCAAAAATAAATATTTAAAGCTAGGCTGGATGAAATGACCGGGTCGTAAGCTCAGGCCTAGTTGGATTATTACATTGATATATTGCCTACGGGGCTAGACACATGGTGTCATTATAGACCAAAACAGTAACTCTAAAATTTGAATAACATATTAGTTATCTTTGGGCCCATGTTTGTGTTTGTTTTTATATGAAATATTTGAAAAGTATAAGAAAATGGAATGATGTGATGTTCATAAGCATTGTGCATTGGCATTGCATTTGATTTTTGTTATTATCAAAGTTTGTACTACTAGACTTTGGCTTAGCGCGATTGTTTATATCTCGCAGGTGACAGGGTAGATTCAGCTGAGCCAGAGAGTTCTTCTAGACCAGGTTGGGTCTAGACTTGAGGTTGAGCGTGTAGAGTCGATATCGAGATCAGAAACACTGTCAGCAGCATTTATATATTTTATGTTATTGTATATTTTGAGTATTATGTATAATATATTATGTTTTGGATTTTATGTATTGTAAACTATAAAGAAAATTTAAGTTAAGTTATTTGAAATGGGAGTATAAATGTGTTCTAAATTATATATATATATATATATATATGTTTGAGAAACTTGGTGAAATTGAGGAGTATGGTTGAGATGGTGAATTGAAATTATTTGGGAGTGTGTTCTTTTTGCAGGTTGTGTTTTGCAAAATTTTGGGAACGTCCAAATTACAGACAAAACTCTGAAGACTTTTTCTCAGAGATTTTCATATAAAATATTTATTTTGGGTTCCTATAACGAGCAAAGAATATTTATATACTGTTTAATTTTATATATTTAGTATTTGAAATTTTAAATTTGAAATGCGAAAATTTTTTATTAAACCGGTCGGTGACATTTTTGTACCGTATATGCATATTTTACATATGCTAGAAATATGTATTGTACGTATATAGGGTATAAAGGTGTTATATTTATTTTGGTATCAGAGCCTAGGTTTGAGGTTCTCGACCTAGGTGGGTTGATAGAGAGAGAAAATGGGGGATTTAAAATAGTTTTTAATTGTAATACATGCATTGGCACTGACACTTTCTGATCTCTGATATAGTAATTTCTGCTGTGTTTGCAGATATAGGTAGTTATGGTGTCTGAAATGCATCAGGCTGCTGAGGGTAGTGCAGAGAGTATGGCTCCAGATGAGGGTAGTGATGGAGCTAGATTGTGTCTGCTGGTGAGGCATCTATTTCAATGCCTGTGAGACCAGCAGCTGATGAGATTTCGCCTGGCTGGGTACGGCATATGGTAGAGTTGTTGAAGTAGGCTCCAGTTCAGTAGCCATCGCAGCCACAGCCGCAACCACAGTTACCGGTGAGGCAGTATGATAAACTGAGAAAGTTTAGAGCTGAGGACTATTTTATTAGTTTTTGTTATAGATTGGTGTCTTGTTTATTATGATAATTATTGTTTTCTTTAGGTATTTTGATAGTTTTAATATGTTTATTTAGTGTTTTCATTAATTTTGGTAGTTTTAGTTTATTTCAGTGTTTATGTCGTTTTTGTTCTAGTTTTTAGTGTGTGTTTATGTTTTGTTGGTCAATGTTCATTTAATTCCTGTTTAAAGTTTGTTTCAAGTTTTGTTTTAGGTTCAAAAACAAAGGAACCAAGAAGAAGGAAAAATTGGACAGTAGCTGACACATGCAGAGGACACGGCCAAGCCACTGGCCGTGTCCCATATCAAGCTAAAGAGAAGCCACAAGACATAGAGGGTGACACATGCAAGGGACACGGCCAAGCTTGTGGCCGTGTCCCTCCAAAATTGTCCAACACGGCCAAGGGAACTCCAAACTGACCGTGTCACTCAATCACTCTAAAGAAGAAAAGAAGAAACTCTCACAGAAGCAAACACACTCAAGGGACACGGCCAAGCTTGTGGCCGTGTCCCTCCAAAGACATTCAACACGGTCGTGTCTCATCCAACTTGGTCGTGTCTCACTCAAGTCCAAAGCAAAGAAAGAAAATCAAGCAGTAGAAGACACAAGCAAGGGACATGGCCAGGCTTGTGGCCGTGTCCCTCCACAGACCTCAGACACGGCCAAGTCTCCTTCAGCTTGGCCGTGTCACTCATGGATTAATGAAGACGCGCGGAGGTTTCATATAAATAATAAAGTTAGGGTTTTGAGGTGTTTCTTGAGAGTTTGAGATTAGATCAGCCGTCAGAGAGTGAAGTTAGGGTTTCTAAATTTGTTTTCTAAAAGATTATTGAACACTTTGATTAATCTAGCTTAGATTAGATTTGTTCTTGCCATTGATACATCCTTCTTGCAAGATTTGAACAAGAGATTCTTCAGAAGCTTCAGGGAGTTTGTAATTTGGTTTTGTTCTCGAACTTTATCTCTTTATTTTCATTGGAATTGTATTTATGGATATTATCATGTCTAAATTGATTTCTTTGAATATTAATGAGATGAGTATGTTTGATAGCATTATGAACTAATTTGATCTAGTCTAGGGTTTGTATGGATCTGCTATGATTGTGTGAATTGGTTATTACTCTTGACTTAATTGTTTCTTTAGCCTTTATTGAATGGATTATTGTTAATATATAATTGACTGGCCACCAATTATGTGTTTTTGGTATTAGATGATGGATTGAGAGATGAAGTCTAATGCTGGAACAATTCAATTAAGGACTTAGGTGAATTAGAGATATAACCTAGGAAAAGATTATTTCAATTGTAACAAGATTAGTTGAAAGAGGTTTGAATGCGAGAGCTTATTTCCTTGAATCAATTAATTAAGTTGCTTGAGATTTAATCTTTGAAATTAAATTAGTTAAGAGGAATAGCCGTTCATACATATAAGTAGTAGAGAAGTGCAAACCCTAGACCTTTCTATTAAGTGAATCAAATCATCAGCTCAATTTACTTTTATTGTTCTAAAATTCCAATCAATTTGTCTTCATTAGTTAGCAATTTAAATTTATTCATTACTTGTTATTTATAATCTGATAATCAATTAGCTACTTTATCTTCCTTGTGAGATGACCTTGGGGTGATCACCTTTGCTACAGCTACCTTGTATACTTGCGAGTGACGCTTATAGTAGAGTTAATTTGAGCGCAACAAGTTTTTGGCTCCGCTGTCGGGGAAGCTAATTGGCAAAATTGTTTATTAGCATAGATATTTTTGATTATTTACTTTTTATTTTATTTGTCTTTTGCTTTTTAATATTTCTTTTATTCTAGAAATTTTGTTTATGCAAGGCAAGAGATCACTTGGAGGAGAGCTATACCCAGTCATTCTAGAAATTCAGAGAATGAAAAGGAGCAGGGAAGAGTTTGAACTGTACACTGGATTTGATACTACAGAGGAGGACACTTCTGATTTTGAGTCGGAATCTGCACAATCTGTTAAAATGGCAGAAGAAAGACAAAGGACTATGAGAGATTTTGCTAGACCTGTCATTGGAACTTCCACTTCTTGCATAAGATTGACAGATGCAGCAAGAAATTATGAGTTGAAGAACATTCATTACAACATGCTGCCATCATTCTATGGAGTTCCAAATGAAGATCCTTTGAACTTTATTCGGGATTTTTATTCTACCCTCAACACTTTTCCATTGGGAGGACTAACAGAGGACCAGTTGAGGATGAGATGTTTTCCATATACATTGAAGGATAGGGCAAGGAGCTGGCTTATGATGTTGTCCGAGAATTCTTTGACAACTTGGGAGCAAGTTTATAACAAATTTATGGGCAAGTTTTACTCTCATCAAAAGACAGCTGAATTGAGAGGGAAGATTGCTACATTCTCTCAATTTGAAGGAGAGCCATTTCATGAGGCTTGGGACAGATTTAAGATGTTATTGATCCAGTGTCCACATCATCACTACCCACTTCAACTTCTTAATCAGTTTTTCTACGATGGTCTAACCCAGCAATTTCAGAACACTGTTGATAATGCAGCTGGGGGAGCCATGTGAGAAAAGACAGCTGATGAAACTTATGATATCTTTGAGATGTTGGGAGCTAATTCTCAACAGAAAAGTGTAAGGGGAAGAAGTAAAGGGGTGAATCAACTGGAAGCCAATAGTGAGATGGTCAATCAGATAGCTGAATTGACAAGGCAAGTGCATATGCTGAATATGAAAAACAATTCTCCTTCATCCACTCAAGAAATTTGTGGAATTTGTGGAACTTTCGGGCATGGAGCAAATATTTGCCCCTTCGCATATGAGACTTATGGGAATGAAGCTGAGCAAGTCAATGCTATGGGGGGATTTCAACCAAGGGCTTGGAATGATCCTTACTCCAATTCTTATAATCTTGGTTGGAGAAATCATCCTAATTTTTCCTGGGCAACAAAGAATTCTCAGCAGCCTTTCCATTTGCTCCAGAGACAGAACCAACAGCAGGGCCAATCCTCAAATCAAGGGCAGCCTAAAAGAGAGAGTTTGGAAGAAAGTTTGCAGGCTTTTATCCAAGTCAGTGCTAAAAATCAAGAGATGAATAACAAGTGGCTGGATTCCTTAAAAGCATCTTTTAAGAAAGTGGAGACTCAAGTGGGACAACTTGCACAACATATGCAGATTCAACAAAAGGAGAAATTCCCAAGTCAACCTGAGCAGGCACAATCAGTGACTGTTCTGAGAAGTGGCAAGGTAATTAACAATAATGTTAAAAATAATTTTGTGAATGCATGTGAGCAAGAGAACAAGAAGGAAGGAGAACCAGAGAACAAAGGTGCTGGAGAAAGATCAATGGAGAAGTCCCCTACAGCAGATTTGCACAAGGCAAGCAATCCATACCGGCCACCTATACCATTCCTTAGCAGGTTGAAGGATGATAAAAAAGATAAGCAATTTTCAGATATCTTCAACATGCTGTCTAAGGTAAGTATTAACTTACCCTTACTTGAAGCAATAAAGAACATGCCAGCTTATGCTAAATTCTTCAAAGAATTGAATACTAAGAAAAAGAGGTATGAGCCGAATGAAAAGGTGATAGTTTCAAAGGTAGCTAGTGCTGTTTTGCAGCATAAACTACCTCCCAAGCTAAAGGATCATGGTAGTTTCATCATTCAAATTACTATGGGGAATGGAAAAGGTACTGATGGCATGTGTGATTTAGGAGCCAGTGTGAATTTAATGCCTTATTCTGTGTACCTTGAATTAGAATTAGGGGAACTTAAACCAACAAAAATGGTGTTGCAATTAGCAGATAGATCTCTTAGATTCTCGAAAGGGGTTATAGAAGATGTGTTAGTTAAGGTTGGTGGTTTGATAGTACCTGTGGATTTCATTGTTCTTGACATGGAAGGAAGTAACTCTTCACCATCTGCACACACTATTCTGCTGGGTAGACCTTTTATGGCAACTACCAACACCTTGATAGATGTTAAAAATGGTAAATTGTCAATGACTGTCTTAGGACAAACAATTGAATTTTCTATTTTTAACACTTCTCCTATTCCTACAACTGCTTTATATGAGGAATGTTCTTTAATTGATTGTATTGATGCAGTTGTTTCAGATATTTTCTTGCAGACAGGTTCCTCAGATAAATTGGAGCTGGCATTAACCTTAGATAGTGATTTGGATATTTTTGATGCAGAAATAGCCAGTTGCCTTGAGACCTTAGAGAGTGCTGAAATAGAGGAACTTAAGGAGGACCCAGTTGTTGAACTTCCCTCCATTCAAAAAGAAGAAAAGAACCCTTCACTTGAGTTAGAGCTGAAAGAGTTACCTAAGAATCTGAAATATGTGTTTTTAGGAGATAACAATACCTTACCTGTGATAATATCTAGTGAACTTAGTGAATAGGAGGAGATGAGGTTGGTGAGTGAGCTTAAAAGATTGAAAAAAGCAATAGGATGGGGATTGAGTGACATCAAAGGTATTAACCCTTCAATGTGCATGCATAGAATCACCTTAGAAGAGGGAGCTAAACCTGTGAGGGAGACCCAAAGGCTCCTTAACCCAAATATGAGTGAAGTGGTTAAGAAGGAAGTGCTCAAATTGCTGGATGAAGGAGTAATTTATCCAATTGCTAATAGTGAGTGGGTGAGCCCAGTTCATGTAGTTCCTAAGAAGTCAGGAATCACTGTGGTGAAAAATGAAAATAATGAATTGGTTCCTACTAGGACTACTACTGGGTGGAGAATGTGTATCGATTATAGGAAGTTGAACAATGCTACAAAGAAAGATCATTTCCCTCTTCCTTTTATTGATCAGATGTTAGATAAGCTTTCTGGACACTCACATTATTGTTTTTTGGATGGCCTTTCAGGTTACTATAAGGTGCCGATAGCACTAGAGGATCAATCCAAGACTACCTTTACTTGCCCTTTTGGGACTTATGCATTTTGGCGTATGCCCTTTGGCTTGTGCAATGCACCTGCAACCTTTCAGAGATGCATGATGTCTGTCTTCTCAGACATGATTGATGATTTTATTGAGGTATTTATGGATGACTTTTCTGTTTTTGGTAGTTCTAATTGCCTCAATAAACTTGTTCTTGTGCTTGAGAGATGCATTGAATGTAACCTTACTTTAAGTTGGGAAAAGAGTCATTTCATGGTTACTCAGGGCATTGTATTAGGTCATGTTGTGTCAAGTAAGGGGATTGAGGTGGATAAGGCTAAAGTTGAGTTAATTGCTAAGTTACCTCCACCTACCTCTGTTAAGGGAATAAGAAGTTTTTTAGGGCATGCATGTTTTTATCGGAGGTTTATTAAGGATTTTTCTAAAATAAGCCAACCATTGTGCCATTTGCTAGGGAAAGATGTTCCATTTGAATTTACAGCACAATGCATGCAAGCTTTTAATTCCCTTAAGGAAAAACTGAATAGTGCACCGATGATTATAGCTCCTGTTTGGTCTTTACCTTTTGAAATTATGTGTGATGCCTCTAATCATGCAGTAGGAGCTGTTCTTGGGCAAAGGGTTGATAAATTTTTGAGAGTCATATATTATGCTAGCTTAACCCTGAATAGTGCGCAAATGAATTACACCACAACTGAAAAGGAAATGTTAGCTGTTGTTTTTGCTTTAGATAAGTTTATAGCATATTTAATTGGGTCAAAAATTATTGTGCATTCTGATCATGCAGCTCTAAAGTATCTTGTAACAAAACAACATGCTAAACCGTGCTTAATTAGATGGGTGTTGTTATTGTAAGAATTTGATTTCCAAATCAAAGATACTAAGGGTAGTGAGAATGTTGTTGCTGATCATTTATCCAGATTACCCTTCTTTAGTGAAAATCTTGCATCTGATAGCATTCATAAAAATTTAGAAGCATTTCCTGATGAGCAGCTGTTTATGGTATTTGATGCACCTTGGTTTGCAGATATTGCTAACTATCTTGCTTGTGGTATATTGCATACTAACATGTCATTTCAGGAAAAGAAAAGGTTTTTTCACGTAAGTAAATTTTACTTTTGGGATGAACCTTACCTATTCCGGATTTGCAAAGATGAGATAGTTCACAGGTGCGTATCTGAAGAAGAACAACTGAGTGTTCTTAAATTTTGTCATGACCTTCATTGTGGTGGTCATTTTGGAGGAAGAAAGACTGCAGAAAAGGTGCTTCAAAGTGGTTTTTACTGGCCTACGCTATTTAAAGATGCTCAAGAGTATTGCAAGCATTGTGACCGATGTCAAAGAGTGGGTAACATTGGAAGGAGGAATGAAATGCCCCTTCAATCATATATTGTTGTTGAACTGTTTGATGTGTGGGGAATAGACTTCATGGGTCCTTTTCCCAAGTCTTTTGGTTATGAATATATTTTAGTTGCTGTTGATTATGTTTCCAAATGGGTGGAGGCAATCCCCACCCGTACTAATGATGCAAATGTGGTTGTTAAATTTGTGAAGGAAAACATTCTTAGCAGATTTGGCACACCAAGAGTGATAGTCAGTGATGGGGGGAAGTCATTTTTGCAACAGGCTTTTTGAGAAGTTAATGCACAAATCTGGTGTGAAGCACAAGGTGGCAACCCCATACCATCCACAGACTTCTGGACAGGTTGAAACATCCAACAAGCAAATAAAAGGTATTCTGGAGAAAACAGTCAACTTATCAAGAAAAGATTGGGCGAGTAGATTGCATGATGCTCTATGGGCATATCGGACTGCTTTCAAGACTCCTCTGGGTATGAGTCCATACCGATTGGTTTTTGGAAAAGCTTGTCACTTACCAGTGGAGTTGGAGCATAGAGCATATTGAGCAATCAAGACTCTGAATTTGAACTTGGACAAAGCGAAGAGAGAACGATTTCTGCAAATTTCAGAGTTAGATGAGCTGAGGAATGAGGCATATAAGAGCTCGAGAATTTACAAGGATCGCACTAAAGCACTTCATGACAGGATTATAGTGCGAAAGACATTGAGTTCAGGTATGAAAGTTTTACTTTTTAACTCTTGACTCCATCTGTTTCCAGGTAAACTCAAGTCTCGATGGAGTGGTCCTTTTGAGATAACTCAGGTGTATCTATCTTGTGCCATTGAATTGCTTAACTCTCGAACAAATGAGACTTTTAAAGTAAATGGATAGAGAGTTAAGCCATATAATGAAGGATTTCAAGAAGTGAGGATCATTGACAGCACTTTGATCCATGATCCCTAGTCTTGCAGTGATGTCCAGCTATATGACATTAAAAAAGCGCTAAATGGGAGGCAACCCATCGGTTTGCATTTCTTTTTAATAGTTGTAATTTTAAATTTAGCAAATTTTGATTTTATGTTTGGTTTAAATAAATTGAATGGGTGCTTTGATCGATTTTTATTTTTCTAATGTGTTTCAGGGTTGATCGAAGAAGAGTTTGCAATTTCTATGAGATTTGGTGATATAAAATAAAAATAAAAATAAAAAAATAAAAAAAATTTTCAAATTGGTAGAAGGAGACACGGCCAAGCCTCAAAAAATAATTTTTGCAAGTTTTCACAGAGGGTGACATGGCCAAGGAGCTTGGCCGTCTCCCTTGGCCATGTCACATGGGACATGGCCAAGCTTCACCAATTTTTCTTTGTTTTTTTTATTTTTGTAGCTTTTCTTCACAGAGACAAACACACCCATGGGACACGGCCAAGTCACTGGCCGTGACCCTCAAAACATACAAGGCACGGCCGTGTTCACCCCAACTTGGCCGTGTCTCTCCACTTTTCCACTTTTAAAAACACGATTTTTGCACAGTTTTGTCCATTCAATCCCTAGTTTTCTTTCTGATCTCTCTCTCGCTCTCTCGATCTCTCTCTCCCAAAACTCCATTGTTGCGTTTCAAAAGCTTCAAAATCTCCATTTAATCTCAATTTTCTTCACCAAAACTAAAATTAATCCATTAAAACTTCTTTTTCTCTTACTAAAGATCGATTTAATCAAGTTTTGGTGTTAAATTTTTCAGATTTTCAAGATGCCAAGAACAAAGATAGTTTCACACCACAAGAAGAAGAGACCTACAACTGAAGGGGCTTCTTCATCTTCATCGGTTTCATCTTTGAAGAGAGTAAATCTTTTGGCTCGGGGTTTCTTCCCGACGAGATATGTTAATGATGAATCCCTTGATGCTCTACAAATTAGGACTAATTTTTGTCATTATGTGCAAATTCTTGGGTGGGAGAACTTAGTCTCCTTGCGACCTTTGCAGTTTCAAGAGCTGACTTTGGAATTTTTGACATCTCTTAAGGTTGAAAGAGATGAACAAAAAAATTGCTCTAGGATGAGTTTTAGATTGCTTGGGAAATCATTTGTGATGAATATTGAACAATTGAATGCTATATATGGTTTCCATCAACATGGGGAAAGGTCGGTACCTAAAGAGTTTAAACAACAATTTGCTTAGGGAGCATTAGGCTCGGGGACTTATGTGGCCAAATCGGCCAAAGCATCTAAATTGAGAAATCCTGCTTTGAGGTATTTGCATCATTTTATGTCCTGCGGATTCTTTGCTAGGAAGGAGAGCCCGGGTGTTGTAGAATTGAGTGAATTATTTTTCTTGGACTGTGCATGTAATGTTGTGCCCATTAGTTTCGGCTATTGGTTAGCCGATGTTTTTAATAGTGTGGCCAATAAAAGGAGGGGGGCAATTTGTATTAGAGGGTTGATTACCACATTAGCAGTAGCCTTTCTTGATGATTTTGACCCGAGTACCAGTCGCATGACTGGAATTTTAGGCAATGACACATTGGATTTGGCCACATTAGAGAAGATGCATATGGTGGTGCACAGGAGAGGGGCTTATATAATGGCTTCAACTGAGCTAGAAGTACCGGGGGATAGACAGAAGAGAGCACGGGTTCAAGAAGAGTCCGACTCAGATTCTCTTGATCTAGATGAGGATGCTTCAATCTCGGATAGTCAAGAGGTACTTATTAGGATTGAGGCTTTGGAAGGAAAGGTAGATCGACTGGAGGGCAAGGTGGACCATAACCATGCTGAGGTCTTGCAGCAGTTAGAATAGATTAATAGCAACCTTGCAAAGATTTTGAATCTCTACCCCTCGGATGCATCATCTTCACACCCGCCTTCACTGTAGATTTTGAGTTCCTTGCTTTATTGTGTTTAGCTTATTTTTGTTATTATTTTTCATTTTTGTTTTTAATTTTAACATTTTATATTTTGGATATTTTATTTTATATATTGTATTTTGTTTATTTTTGAACATTTGTGTTTGTGATGAAAAGTTAGGGTTTTGCCTCACCAAGGTACAATGGAAGACAGGTTGTACTTAACTCTTTCTCTTTATTATTCTTGTTTTCTATTGAGGACAATGTAAATTCTAAAGTGTGGGGTAATCTTTTAGCTTTTCTTTAATTTTTGTTTTGTTTGTCTTGGTGTGTTTTATTGTGTGTTGTGCATGGCATAATTGTTGAAAACTTATTGATCTTTTCTGTGATTCTAGCATTATAGTTGAGACTTTAGTATCAGCATAGAGATTAGCATTTGAATTCATTCAGGATCAATTTTCACATTCTGCAGTTCATGACATATAAATCTTTGTGAACCCACCTTTGTGAGTTTTGAGCCTTATAGATTGAATATTAGTGTCAATTGATTTTCTTTTCTTAAGTGTGCACCTTCATGATTTTGCATCTCTAGAGTTTGCTTTTGCATACTAACTGAACTCACATTATGATTTTATCTCAAGTTTTAAAATGATGAAGGCAAATTAGGTTAGCCCTTTAGCTTAAAAAGACTTCCCTTAATATTGAATTCCTTAGTGAGCCAAGTTGAGCCTTTGACCTTTTTCTTGTTTGATCAACACAATTCTCAACTTAATATTCTCTTATTATCATCATACCTGCATTAAGGAATGGAGTTTTATGATATGACAATAGGGTGGTTTATTTCAAAGTGTGGGGTAAGCAAGTAAAAAAAAATAAAAAAATAAAATATAGTATTGCTATTTGGGGTTGAAATGCATACTTTGCACATTGTATTTGACTAAGAGTTGATTATTCTTTTCCTCTTCATTTTAAGCTAGATGTTTCATGCAAGTTTATATTTTGTATATATATATATATTAAACAAAAAAGAAAAAATGATGATAAAAATAAAAGAAAAAGAAAAAAAGAAAATAAAAAGGATTTATATATATACAAAATTCATATATTTTCTAGCATTAGAGGAATGTCGACTCATGTATTTTTCTTTAAGTATGCAAGTATGTGAAAGTATCAAGGTTGGTGAGTATGCCATTTGAGGGAGTTATGAGTTTCTTAGCAAGGGTATTGTCTAATTTAGATACTCCATTTCTTGATGCTCCAGCTTAAATGTCTTTTCTCACACCTTTACCTTAGCCCCATTACATCCAAATGAAAGACCTTCGGATTATTTCTTGAGAAAATCAGTGAGGGAGATTGGATAATTAAGTAAGTTTATGGTAGTATGCAGTCATGAGTGGTTTGAGTGAATTAACCTATGAATCGAGTGAAACACTTAGATGAGAGATGAGATTTGTATGTCTGGATTAATGAATGAGTTAAGAACATCTTTTATTGAAGTAAATTGCAAATATTTATGGCTAAGTCTTAAAGGATTTCATCTTATATACTGGAATTATAGTTAAGGTTGTTTGAGTTTTTAATTTATGCCATGTGAATTTGCTTGAGGACAAGCAAAGTTTTAAGTGTGGGGTAGTTGTTTTATTAGTTTTTGTTATAGATTGGTGTCTTATTTATTATGATAATTATTGTTTTCTTTAGGTATTTTGTTAGTTTTAATATGTTTATTTAGTGTTTTCATTAATTTTGGTAGTTTTAGTTTATTTCAGTGTTTATGTCATTTTTGTTCTAGTTTTTAGTGTGTGCTTATGTTTTGTTGGTTAATGTTCATTTAATTCCTGTTTAAAGTTTGTTTCAAGTTTTGTTTTAGGTTAAAAAGCCAAGGAACCAAGAAGAAGGAAAAATTGGATAGTAGCTAACACATGCAGAGGACACGGCCAAGCCACTGGCCGTGTCCCATATCAAGCTAAAGAGAAGCCACAAGACACAGAGGGTGACACATGCAAGGGACACGGCCAAGCTTGTGGCCGTGTCCCTCCAAAATTGTCCAACACGGCCAAGGGAACTCCAAACTGGCCGTGTCACTCAATCACTCTAAAGAAGAAAAGAAGAAACTCTCACAGAAGCCAACACACTCAAGGGACATGGCCAAGCTTATGGCCGTGTCCCTCCAAAGACATTTAACACGGCCGTGTCTCATCCAACTTGACCGTGTCTCACTCAAGTCCAAAGCAAAGAAAGAAAATCAAGCAGTAGAAGACACAAGCAAGGGACACGGCCAGGCTTGTGGCCGTGTCCCTCCACAGACCTCAGACACGGCCAAGTCTCCTTCAGCTTGGCCGTGTCACTCATGGATTAATGAAGACGCACGGAGGTTTCATATAAATAATAAAGTTAGGGTTTTGAGGTGTTTGTTGAGAGTTTGAGATTAGATCAGCCGTCAGAGAGTGAAGTTAGGGTTTCTAACTTTGTTTTCTATAAGATTATTGAACACTTTGATTAATCTAGCTTAGATTAGATTTGTTCTTATCATTGATACAACCTTCTTGCAAGATTTGAATAAGAGATTCTTCAGAAGCTTCAGGGAGTTTGTAATGTGGTTTTGTTCTCGAACTTTATCTCTTCATTTTCATTGGAATTGTATTTATGGATATTATCATGTCTAAATTGATTTCTTTGAATATTAATGAGATGAGTATGTTTGATAGCATTATGAACTAATTTGATCTAGTCTAGGGTTTGTATGGATCTGCTATGATTGTATGAATTGGTTATTACTCTTTACTTAATTGTTTCTTTAGCCTTTATTGAATGGATTATTGTTAATATATAATTGACTGGCCACCAATTATGTGTTTTATGTATTAGATGATGGATTGAGAGATGAAGTCTAATGCTGGAACAATTCAATTAAAGACTTAGGTGAATTAGAGATATAACCTAGGAAAAGATTATTTCAATTGTAACAAGATTAGTTGAAAGAGGTTTGAATGCGAGAGCTTATTTCCTTGACTCAATTAATTAAGTTGCTTGAGATTTAATCTTTGAAATTAAATTAGTTAAGAGGAATAGCCGTTCATACATATAAGTAGTAGAGAAGTGCAAACCCTAGACCTTTCTATTAAGTGAATCAAATCATCAGCTCAATTTACTTTTATTGTTCTAAAATTCCAATCAATTTGTCTTCATTAGTTAGCAATTTAAATTTATTCTTTACTTGTTATTTATAATCTGATAATCAATTAGCTACTTTAGCTTCCTTGTGAGACGACCTTGGGGCGATCACCTTTGCTACAGCTACCTCGTATACTTGCGAGTGACGCTTATAGTAGAGTTAATTTGAGCGCAACAAGGACTTCGTTGGTACTACAGACCCTGCTGTAGCAGAGCAGTGGCTAGACATGATTGAGATGCCTTTCAGGGAGTATGATATGATTTTATGCATGGATTGGTTATCCAAGCATGGGGTTATGGTAGACTGTCAGAAGAAATGTGTTACTTTGAGAACACATGATGAAAGGGATGTGATGGTATCTAGTGAGCAGAGGTGTCTTTCATCCATGTTTTTTTCAGCTGTTTAAGCTGGGAGGATGATTAGAAAGGGATGTGAGGCTTATCTTGCTCATGTTGTAGATACTAGAGTAGTGGGGTCCCAGCTTGACAATATACCCACAGTTGTTGAGTTTTCAGATGTTTTCCCTGATGAGTTGCCAAGGGTACCTCCTGAGAGAGAAGTGGAGTTCGGTATCGATTTGTTGTCTGGTACTACTCCTATCTCTATTACGCCTTATCGGATGGCACCTGCTGAGTTGAGAGAGTTGAAGGTGCAGTTACAGGAGTTGTTGGAAAAAGGATTTGTCCACCCTAGTGTGTCCCCGTGGGAAGCGACTGTGTTGTTTGTGAAGAAGAAGGATAGCTTGTGAAGAAGAAGGATAGCACCATGAGATTGTGTATTGATTATAGGCAGTTGAATAAGGTGACCATCAAGAACAAGTATCATTTACGGATAGATGATCTTTTTGATCAATTGAAGGGAGCAGCAGTATTCTCTAAGATTGATATGAGATCAGGGTACCATCAGTTGAGAGTCAGAGATGTGGATGTACCCAAGACAACTTTTCATATGAGGTATGGGCATTATGAGTTTCTGGTGATGCACTTTGGATTGACGAATGCACCAGCAACTTTTATGGATTTGATGAACAGGGTGTTCAGACCATATTTAGATCAGTTTGTGGCGGTCTTCATTGATGACATTTTGGTGTATTCGCATAATGAGGAGGATCATGATAGGCATTTACGGATTGTATTGCAGACTCTGAGAGAGAAGCAGTTGTATGCTAAGCTGTCTAAGTGTGAGTTCTGGCTTGATCGGGTAGCTTTTCTTGGTCATGTGGTTTCAGCAGAGGGTATTAGAGTTGATTCGAGTAAAGTTGAGGCTATCTTGAATTGGAGTCCACCGAAGACTGTGACAGAGGTTAGAAGTTTTCTGGGATTGGCAGGCTATTATCGTCGATTAGTGAAGAGTTTTTCTATGATAGCTACACCACTCACTAGATTACTTCGAAAAGGAGTTAGATTTGTGTGGACAGATCGATGTCAGGCGAGTTTTAAGTAGCTGAGGATGATGTTGACTCAGGCTCTTGTCCTTACCCTGCTTGTGGAAGGTAAACCATATGTGATATATAGTTATGCTTCACATAGTGGCTTAGGTTGTGTTCGGATGCAGGAGGGTAGAGTCATTGCTTATGCCTCTCGACTGTTGAAGCCACATGAGCTAAATTACCCGATGCATGTTTTGGAATTAGCAGCAATAGTTTTTACCTTGAAGATTTGGTGGCATTACTTGTATGGGAAAAAGTGTTTCATTTATATGGATCACAAGAGTTTGAAATACCTGGGTGTTCAGAGAGAGCTAAATCTTCGGTAGAGACGATGGTTAGAGTTGATTAAAGACCATGACTGTTTGATTGATTACCATCCTGGCAAGGCAAATGTTATTGCTGATGCCTTGAGTCGAAAGTCTTTGGCAGGTTTGACTGCTTATTTGCTCTCATTGCTTGTTGAGTTGAGAGCATTGCATGCTAGATTTGAGTCTTTCGATGATGGTGCTTTGATGGCTCAGTTGTAGTTGAGGCCAATCTTGTTGGATCATATTAGGGAGGCTTAGTTGGCAGATGAGGAAATTCAAAAAATTGTATTGGTTTGTCAGAAGGGGGAGAGTCGAGACTTTTATGTGAGAGACGATGGCTGTCTATGGTACAGAGATAGGTTGTGTATTCCTGATAAGGCAGAATTGAAAAGAATGATATTAGAGGAAGCACATCAGTCACTTTTTGCTATGCACCCTGGGAGTACCAAAATGTATCAAGACTTGAAGCGACATTATTGGTGGTCAGGTATGAAGAGGGACATAGCAGAGTTTGTATCTAGATATCTCACTTGCCAGGAAGTGAAGGCTGAGCACCAAGTTCCTTCAGGGTTGCTCCAACCTTTATCAGTGCCCAAGTGGAAATGAGAGATAGTGACAATGGATTTTGTAACTGGACTGCCTTTGACATAGAAGAAGCATGATGCAATCTGTGTGATAGTTGATCAGATGATGAAGATAACTCATTTTCTTCTAGTTCGGATGGATTATTTTCTTGAGAGGTTGGCTGAGCTATATATCAATGAGATAGTGAAGTTGCATGGAGTCCCAGTTTCTTTGGTGTCAGATCGAGATCCCCAGTTTACTTTAAGGTTTTGGAAGAGTTTTCATGATGCTTTGGATTCTCAATTGCATTTTAGTACTGCTTTTGATCCTCAGACAGATGGGTAGTCAGAGAGAGTGATACAATTATGAAGAATATGTTGAGTAGTTGTATCAATGATTTTACCAGAAATTGGGATAGATTTTTGCCACTAATTGAGTTTGCTTATAACAATAGTCATCAGTCTAATATTGGGATGGCTCCTTATGAGGCCTTGTATGGTAGGAGATGCAGGACACCTTTGTGTTGGGATGAGATCGAAGAAGGTAAACTGGTCTGTCCCGATTTGATTAAGGAAACAAAAGAGAAAGTGAAGGTGATTCGAGGTCGTTTGAAAGCAGCTTCAGACCGACAGAAATCCTATTCAGATTTGAAGAGAAGAGACATAGAGTTCAGTATAGGAGATAAAGTATTTTTGAAGGTGTCTCCATGGAAGAAGATTCTGAGGTTCAGTCGAAAAGGAAAGTTGAGTCCTCGTTTCATAGGACCATATGAGGTGTTGGAGAGAGTTAGTCCAATGGCTTATAGACTAGTGTTGCTTCCTGAATTGGATCAAATTCATAATGTCTTCCATGTCTCTATGCTTCAGAGATACAGTTCTGACCCAACTCATATCATATCAGTAGGGTCTATTGAGGTGAGTTCAGATCTGACTTACGAGGAAGAACCAGTAGCGATTTTGGCACAAGAGGTTAAAGAATTGAGGAATAAGAGGGTGCCACTTGTGAAAGTCCTTTGGATGAATCATGCCACTGAGGAGGTGACATGGGAAAGTGAGCAGGCAATGCAGAGTCAGTCTCCCCAATTATTCCAGACTTGAGAACAGGTAATTTCGAGGACAAAATTTGTTTTAGTGGGAGAAAATTGTAATATCCTAAAATTTTTGAAAATTTCTAATTTTTGGAAAATTTGATAAAAATAAATTATAATTTAAAAGGATAAATTAAAATAATGGTTTTAAATGAAAAATAAAGGGATTTTATATGAAAAAGTGAAATATATATGTGATATATATGTAAAATATACATAACATATAAAAGTCAACACTTTTTAAAAGAAAAGTCAAAGTCTAATGAGATTTTTGTAAATAAATTTTAGAAATTTAAAATTAATAAAATAATAAAAAAAAATTATTTTTGAATGGAAGAGGGAATTTAGAACTTTTAATTTATTAAATAAATAATTAAAATATTAAATATTAAATTATTTTAATATATATATATATATATGGTTTAAAATAAAGATGAAAAGAAAAAGAAAATTAAAAAGTTTTTCCATCTTCTTCTTCTCCATCAAGGGCCGAACCTCCATGGGAGTTAGACCAAGGAATTTAATTCTTCCATACTTCACAAATTGAAGGATTTAACAAGTTTAAAGTGAATTTTTGGTGATTTCCATCAAATTTGGTAAGTTTCCAACTATTTTCTTTGAATTCCATGAAAAATTGAATTATGTGAGTTTTGGATTTTTGAAGTAGTATGTCATAATTGTTGGAATTGGTGTGTATGATGTTATTTTGGATAGTTAACAATGATTTTAAGGTTAGATTGAAGAGATGATAGAGTTTGGATAAAGAATAGTGAAGATAGAGAATTTAGGGTTATGGAACTTTTGGATTTGTGAAAACATGAGCTTTAATTGTGCAAATTAATTCCAAATGAGTTGTTTTGATGCATAAACAAGTATTTTAGAGTCAAATATTGGATTTGGTTGTGTTTGGTTGGAGTTTGAGAATGGAAGTGGAGATTTAGGGATTTGGAAAAGTAATTTTCCAAAGTTGTTGAATTGTGTGATTTTATTTGTTTAAGCATGTTGTTTAGTGTTAAAAGTGATGAAAATAAGCTTGAAATGATTAATGGATTGTGTTAGAATGGAAAACCTTCAATGGGGGGAAGGTTATGCCATTTTAGGGTTTTGTGTATAAGAATGTGTTTTTGTAATGTAAATGGTTTAAATGTATTGAAATATGTTTTCAATAATATAAATAAACTTAAAACACTAATTTAAATGGAATAGAATGGAATTCTAATGTTAAAGTAAGGAAAGGCTAAATTTTTGGAAATTTGTAGGAGTGATGTTTAATTATGGTTTAATATTGGAAATGTCATTAAATGTGATACTAAATGACTATTTCTTATCACATTTGGTTTAGGCATTGAGGGAGGTTGTTTTGCTTCATCCAAGTGGTGAAGGGCAAGTTGAAAAGATAGGGTTGGAGGTTGTTTAAGCTTGCTTTGGGTTGCTATTTGAGGTATGTACAAACTTTGAATACATTGGTTATGTTTGCATGACATTTGAGCTTAACTCATTTTGGTTGAAAAATATGTTAAGCTACTTGGTACATTGGTTGTGCATGAATAATGTGCTATGACATTTGTAATGCCATATATGTGTTAAATGCATTGTGAAAAGCCATTGATAATGGCTAAATTGTGTAAATGTGATTAAAATGTGTATTATTTGGTAATACCCAAAGTGATTAGGTAATGTGTTTTGAATGAAAAAAAATGTGATATAATGTAATGAGATATGTGAAAATATAATGAAATGAATTGATATTGAGATAAATGAGAAAAGTGAGAAAAGTGAGAAAAAAATAAGAAAATAAGGCAATGTGCCTATATTGAATATATGACAATGAGAAAGAGATTAATAATGAGAAATATGAATAAATTGTGTGTCTAGTATGTTATTCATTTTTCAAAGTTCTATGTTTGACGACATGCCTACGATTGCCTACAGGCTAGACGTTAGGCGTCATTGTGAAAATATTTTTGAGGTGAAATGACCGGGTCGTAAGCCTCAAAAATAAATATTTAAAGCTAGGCTGGGTGAAATGACCGGGTTGTAAGCTTAGGCCTAGTTGGATTGTTATATTGATATATTGCCTACGGGGCTAGACACATGGTGTCATTATAGACCAAAGCAGTAACTCTGGAATTTGAATAACATATTAGTTATCTTTGGGCCCATGTTTGTGTTTGTTTTTATATGAAATATTTGAAAAGTATAAGAAAATGGAATGATGTGATGTTCATAAGCATTGTGCATTGGCATTGCAATTGATTTTTGTTATTATCAAAGTTTGTACTACTAGACTTTGGCTTAGTGCGATTGTTTATATCTCGCAGGTGACAGGGTAGATTCAGCTGAGCCAGAGAGTTCTTCTAGACCAGGTTGGGTCTAGACTTGCGGTTGAGCATGCAGAGTTGATATCGAGATCAGAAACACTGTCAGCAGCATGTATATATTTTATGTTATTGTATATTTTGAGTATTATGCATAATATATTATGTTTTGGATTTTATGTATTGTAAACTATAAAGAAAATTTAAGTTAATTTATTTGAAATGGGAGTGTAAATGTGTTCTAAATTATATATATATATATATATAGATATAAATGTTTGAGAAACTTGGTGAAATTGAGGAGTATGGTTGAGATGGTGAATAGAAATTATTTGGGAGTGTGTTCTTTTTGCAGGTTGTGTTTTTTTAAATTTTGGGAACGTCCAAATTACAGACAAAACTCTGAAGAATTTTTCTCAGAGATTTTCATATAAAATGTTTATTCTGGGTTCCTATAACGAGCAAAGAATATTTATATACTATTTAATTTTATATATTTAGTATTTTAAATTTTAAATTTGAAATGTGAAAAATTTTTATTAAACCGGTCGGTGATATTTTTGTACCGTATATGCATATTTTACATATGCTAGAAATATGTATTGTACGTATATAGGGTATAAGGGTGTTATATTTATTTTGGTATCAGAGCCTAGGTTTGAGGTTCTCGACCTAGGTGGGTTGATAGAGAGAGAAAATGAGGGATTTAAAAATGGTTTTTAATTGTAATACATACATTGGCACTGACACTTTCTGATCTCTGATATAGTAATTTCTGCTGTGTTTGCAGATATAGGTAGTTATGGTGTCTGAAACGCATCAGGCTGTTGAGGGTAGTGTAGAGAGTGTGGCTCCAGATGAGGGTAGAGATGGAGCTAGATTGTGTCTGCTGGTGAGGCATCTATTTCTATGCCTGTGAGACCAGCAGCTGATGAGATTTTGCCTGGCTGGGTACATCATATGGTAGAGTTGTTGAGGTAGGCTTCAGTTCAGCAGCCACCGCAACCACAGCCGCAGCCGCAGTTACCGGTGAGGCAGTATGATAAACTGAGAAAGTTTAGAGCTGAGGACTTCGTTGGTACTACAGACCCTACTGTAGCAGAGCAGTAGCTAGACAGGGTTCAGAGAGTATTCATTTAGTTGTAGGCTAGTCCAGAAGAGAAGTTTGATTAAGCCAGATCTCTTTTGCAGAGGGATGCATATGATTGGTGGAAGACGATTCCACATGCTCTGGATGATCCACCAGTCCTGACCTATGATGATTTCCTGTGGGAATTTAAGTAGAAGTATACTCCGAGGGAGTATAAGGATGCAAAGAAGATGGAGTTCCTGAGTTTGAGACAGGATACCAGGACAGTGACAGAGTATGAGATCGAGTTTATCCGGTTGAGTCACTATGCTTGTAGGATCATTTTTGACGAGTTTGACAGGTGCAGAAGGTTTGAGGAGGGACTTAGATCCTTTATCATGTGTATCATAGTAGGCTCTCGGTATCAAGATTTTTCTCAATTGGTTGCAGCTGCCAGGAGTGTTGAGAGAGCACAGGGTCTTGCAGTAGCTGCCAAGGTTGAGGAGACCAGAGCTAGGAGACCCCAAAGTGAGGCAGAGTCTTCATCATTGAAGAGAGGCCATGGGGGATATGTTTAGAGGTTCAGTTGGAGCCAATGGTAGTTTTGCAGGTCAGTACAGCAGCAGAGATAGAGATAGAGACCTGCAGTTTCAGTGGCTAGTTCTCCGACCCCAGTGGCTCAGAGGCATGCTCCACCTACTTGTGTTCATTGTGGTAAAGCGCACGGAGGTGTCTGTTGGTGGAGAGGTACTTCGGGAGTATTTTTTAGATGTTGGTCATCAGACCATTTTATCAGAGATTGTCCCGAGCCACCAGAGGATAGACAGACAGATACTGTAGCTTCTCGACTCAGTGTCAAAGGGGGTCGTGGTGGCAAAGGTTTTGGTAGAGGTAGTCGATCTGGGTCTAGTCTGAGAGGAGGTTCTACAGCTAGAGGTAGTATACCAAATGAGGCAGGACCATCACAGCAGGTTTATGTGATGCAGAGGCAGCCATATGCTTCAACTATTATTACTGGTACTTTTACATTATTTGGTACTTCAGTTCTTGCATTATTAGACCCTGGGTCTACTCATTCTTACATTAGTGCATCCATCTTGCATGTGAGTGATTTGCATTCTGAGTCCTTAGGATTTGATGTTTTGGTCATAATCCTTTACGGCATAGTGTTGTGGTGAGTAGGGTGCACCGAGATAGTCCAGTTGTTGTTTAGGATGAGGAGTTTCTCGGTGACATGATTGAGATGCCTTTCAGGGAGTATGATCTGATTTTAGACATGGATTGGTTATCCAAGCATGGGGTTGTGGTAGACTATCAGAAAAAATGTGTTACTTTGAGAACACGTGATGGAAGGGATGTGATGGTATCTAGTGAGCAGAGGTGTCTTTCATCCATGTTTTTTTCAGCTGTTTCAGCTGGGAGGATGATTCAAAAGGGATGTGAGGCTTATCTTGCTCATGTTGTAGTTATTAGAGTAGTGGGGTCCTAGCTTGATAGTATACCCACAAAATCGTCTGAGGGAATTGCTCAAAAATAGAATATCCCATGTTGGTATTTTGTTGACCATATACCTAGGAAAAGAGACTCGTCATTCATGTGTGGAAGTTATAAGGTTGGAAGGAACGTCCTAATTATCTTTGTTTGTTTGTTTATGCATACATGCATACACGCATTGCATAACACGTCATTGATCTTTCTGGCTCACATACCTAGAGTATAGCAATTCAAGAGCATACGACAATCCAACCTACGCTAGTGACATAGAATCCAACAGTTGCTCAATTAGCTTCTCACTAAGAGCAATGGTTCTCGAACAGATTCAATGGATGGTGGACGACACCCTCAATGCCAAGATGGAAGAATTGAAGGAGGCTCTGGCTGAGACTATGAGGAGCCAACTGGCTGCACTTTTAGGGAACACTGCTGAGGCACCTGCCAGCACAAAGAAACCAAAAGATAAGGGAAAGGCTAATATAGTCGAAGTGGCCTTTGATGAATACAAAGAAGCTATGGACAATGATGACTGGGAACAATACTACCAAGATCAACAAGAGGAAAAGAAAGAAAAGAAGACTTTAGAAAAGAAAGCTAAATCCATCGTTGTCAAGAAGATGATTACTAATTTGGAAAAAAAGTTTGAGAAGAAGTTGAAAACTGAAGAAATGTCAAAGGTTGACAAGTTGTTTAAACAAGATGAAGAGGTCCCATACAAATTCAAGATGCCTTCCATTGCCAAGTTTGATGGAACTAGAATCCTCATCTCCATGTGAAGCAATACATCATTGTCATGCAGTCTACTAGGTCTACTAAGGCTCAAACTCTAAGGTATTTCATACTCTTATTGGATCATGTTGTCTAGAATTAGTTTAGCACTTTAGAGGATGGTACTCAAAAGAGATGGGATTTACTATACAAAGCCTTCATCCAACAATATGGGTAAAATGCTGAGTTAGAGGTTACTTTGATGGAGGTTGAGTCCATTAGGTAGAAATCAAACGAGAACTTCGTTGACTATGTGAAGAGGTGGAGGAACAAGGCCACATTATTCAAGAAGAGGCCTAATGAATCATATCATATCAGAATGATTGTAAGAGGGGTGTTAGCTAGTCTTTATGAAAGGATATCTCATACACTCATCCGGAATTTCAAAGATCTTCTGTAAGCTGGTTTACAAATTGAAGAGTGGGAAAGGAAGAAGAACTGCTTTTCGGCAAGGAGGAATGAGAAAGGGAACTACCAGTCTGGTAATCATAAGACACAAAAGGTAGTTGGTGTTAACATAACTGGTCAAGGGGGAAGGAGGCAGTTTTTAGAATTGGGAAAGCTATTGTCATGGGTTCTCAACAAACTACAAAAGAAGGGACTGTTACAACCCTTAACTCCTTGCCCTTTACCTAATCCTCTTCGTTGAAAAGAAAGCCTATTAAAGACCTATTGATATCTTTTTGGTAAATAGAATCTATTAGTGGAGATTGTTTGAATAAGCATGCATATGAGATAGACATTATATAAACTCAATGATACCTTTTGCCCTAAGTAATATGTATGTGCCTATCTAAAGTGCAATAGTTCTTGTTTAAACATAATTAATTCCTGAGTTTAGTACGGTAACTAGGGTTATGATGCTATAGATATGTTAATTTAAAAGACCAAGACCTGAGGTATATCGACACTGATTTGATGAAGCCAACATTCAATTTCAAGAAAAGAGGAGTTGAAAAGTCAACATAACATATAGAATGTATACATATATATAATTTATTACAAATCTTTATTTATTTATTTATGTACAATAAGTTTCATACATAGTTGTGATACACACTAATTACTGATGGTCTGTAGCTAAATAAATCTTTGAGGAAGTCATCATCTGTCGATGGTGGTGGCACATTATCTAACCAACTTCCTCCTGAAGAAAAAGCATCCAGATCCTGGCTGTCTTGCAAATCAACCTTATCATAGTCAGTGCCCAGGATGGAAGGTGGCACATCATGGTCATTGGTCCAGGGCCTCCTTGATGAAGATTCATTGGGCTCCCTATAGCCCTGAAATCTAAATTCCTAAAAATTCTATTAAAGATTATTAGCATACCAATGGCTGGTGGTCAATTATTCCTACAGTTTTAGATTCTTCTCCTCAAGCATTTGCTGTAAGCCAAAATAGAATAAATTAGATTCAAACATTCTCATGCATACATTCAGCATATATGAATATGAAATAGGGGTTACAAACTAGATAGCTCAAATTGAAGCCCTGAGGCCTAGAAGACAGCTCAACATAAGGAAATGGTTGAGGTGGAGCTGCGCTACTTGGACCAGCTTCATCATGCCCAGCAACACCCGAATGTTCAGCCGCCTGTAAAAGTTCATCAAAGTCAGTCTTATGCAAGTCAATAACCAAAAAATATGTCTGATTAACTTAAGAAAGAGGAAACCATGGTATCATCACGGGTAGTAAGATCCCCTGTGTTATCTCTTCCTCATCCCCCTCTTCCTCTTCTTCATTAACCCCCTCACCATCATCATTCTCCTCATCTTCATCCTCATTCTCATCACCTTCCTCGTCCATGCCTTTATCACCTTCCTCTTCTCCTTCTCCCTCTTCATCCCCTTGTTCAACACCATCAAGGGAGACATCGAAGTGCAAAAGCTAGTCCCGTACAAACTCATTATACGATAAGTCTGATCGAAGCAACAATAAATCAATATCAAATCCATTCCGGGCACACCTCCAAGACTTCTTAGGCATAGACTTGCAAGTCAGCACAGATGCTGGGACATTGGCTGATACCCGCATCTGATTAGGGTCAAGAAACTAGTTCTGTACCCTCTCTCCTATAAACCATCTGCTCAAAATTGGCCCAGCGATTATTCGACGAGATTTTGTAGGGGTAATGCATTAATCATGGCAGTAGTCCAGTTCGCCCTTTCATTTGCTCTCCACCAAGCAACATTCACCTACAACGCAGCAACTATTGGTAAGTCATTTATTTTAAATTACATGATATTACTAATTTTGTCTTTTACGTGATCCCAGGTCAACTGGCTCAACTGATAACATCAGGAATGCACATGATGGCCACCAAGCACTCCTCTGCTAGCCGACAACTAGACACTCAATTTTGGGTATCCCCTTCATCTAGTAGAAATACCCGGTGCTCTCATGAGATTATCCTCATAGGCCCACACCTGTCATGGTCAAAAAATTAATTAAAAAAAAGAGAGGAGGATAAACTCATACCTCAATAATGACCATCAAACTTGTAAACGATATCTTATTTCTGCTAATTTTGTCAAAATCGTGATAGAGACAGGAAAGGCCAGCCTCTCCCCAAGCATAAAGAGGGATGAGATCAAAGTCTATCGGAGCATGCAGAACCAACAGGTGAATTGTCGCCTCAGTGTTGTATAAGATTATTGTAGCTAACAGGTATAACAAAAAGCTGTGAGTGTATCTTTTCGCCCATCTGCCATGCATCGGTCGAGTCTGTCTCATCCAATACTCTCAAATTTAATCATACTTTATTTTACATGCTCCCCTGTATCTGGGATGCAGGCCAATTAATTCATGAATTTCATCCTCAGTCAGTATATTATTGGTGTATACTCTTAATTTTTTACCCAGCCTAGCCCAATATTTTTTATATAGTCCAAAATAATTTTTGTGGTATTTTAATTAAATAATATTTATTTTAGTGTTTATTATTTAATAAAAATAAAAAAGGTAATATTAGTAAAGTTAAAATAAATAAATAAATAAAAATCGACGACGGAGTGAATTGGTTGGCCCGCCCCTCGCTCGCAATTTTTGGCCGGCAGTAATTTTTCGCCAGGGCAATTTTTTTTCAGTGCAGTTTTTTTCTGAAACTGAATTCTATTTGGTTTTAATTTCTTTTCCTAAATGATTTTAATTTCCTTGGACAATTAGAATTAGGTTTGGATTTTTTCCTATAAATACCACATTAAAACACTTCAAAAAGGAGGGGGACTTTGGACTTCTAACTGGGGAGGACAAAACTTAGAACCAAACTTGGGACTTTAAAATTCTTTCGGCTAAAAGAGAAAACCCTAGCAAGCAAGGAAACATTCAAGAGACAACAACCAAAGGAAGTAATCATCTCCAGATTGCTTTGCTCAACCAAAATCAAATCTGAAGTAGGCAACAGCTTGGTTCAATCTCTTCAAATTTGATGGATCCTTCAAACGTAGGTAAATTGCTCTAACTTTAATTTATTCAATCATTAATCATCTTCATCTTATAAGCCACATCACACTGTCTTAGTTATTTAATTCTTCCTTCAATTTAGTTTAGGCAGTAGCATGAATTAATTCATACAATACTTAAGATCTTAATTAAAGTAAATAATATAATCATTCAACACAAATCTAATTTCATAAACCCTAAGTTATTCAAACCCTAAATCTTAATTAATTTTGTTTCCAAACTTTCACAGTAGCTATTTTGTTATAACTTTATTCAGTGAACTATTTTAATCTTTCAACAATAAATTTGGCTTTCTATATTTGTTTTCACCTAAAAATACATAAGTAGTTGATATAGTCAATATTAAAAGCACACTCAATTTTGATTACAAAAAAGCATCAAATTCTAAATTCAAAATCATCATCCACAAAATTGATATTTCAAACTATAAAACCCTAATATCTTAACCGTAACACCCTATGTGAACCTCTAATTCCACCCAAAAAGGATTTGGATGAACATTCACTTGTTGTTGGGAGTCGCCACTCAGTTTTTTTTGTTCAAAGGGTAAAACTAAGAAAACCCTTGATTGACTCCAATAATGCATCCAATGTAAATGTTTCTAATCTACGAACCCAAGGAGGATTCGGGAACTATGTCATGCATTTGATTAACTTGCAAAAAAGAAACAAACCTTGCTTAGGATTTTCCCACTTCGAAGCTCCAGATCTTTTTTTCTTGGACCTTGGATTATGATTCTTGATTCCTGCTTTCTTCATCTGATTTGAGTTGACTCCTGCAGCATAAAGTTAGATTCATGCAAAGAAGAGTAGAAAAGAAGCGCCTAAGCGTATAGAAAAATAGGGAGTTCGTCGACATGAAGCCGGGCCCTTTTCTGACTATTCTGGGGGCTATTTATAGTGAAAATCGAACCAAATTCAGACTTGAATGGAGGTTGAACCGCTGGTCCCGGCGGTTGAACCTCTATGGACGACGGTTGACTTGCCAGAAGAGGAAAAAGGGCGGCGGTTGAAACCCTACACGGCGGTCGAACCGCTGTGTGCGGCGGTTGAACCGCTGTGCACGGCGGTTGGACTTCCAAAAGGGAAACTCGGTGGTTGAAACTTAGGCGGCGGTTGAACCATTGGTCACAGCGGTTGGACCGCTGCATGTGGCGGTTCGGCTTCCAAAAAAAACACATCAGCTCGCACGATTTTCGTTCAAACTGATTTTTCGGGAGCTACGGACCTCCAAAAAATATTTCGAGACCATTTCTATGATCCACGTGTCGTTTTGGACATTTCAAGTACCATATCGATATATCTCCGATGAACTTTTACAAAGTCACCCAGTCTGAGTTCGCATTTTGCGGTCTGGAGAAATCAGCTTTCCAAGCCTCAAAATTTGAGTATTCACTGTTAGACAAAAGATCTCAATTTTGATCTTTGACAACTCAAATTGAATGATCCATTTAACATGTGTTTGAAGAATCTTGTTGCAGGATTAGGTTGCTTCAAAAAGACTAAACAGAACACTTCTAGCGGTCGCACCCGACATACATACGACCGCACCATGCAATTGAAAGATGAAACCTTATCATAGTTGGTTTCGCGGTCAGAAGCCTGACCTAAGTCGCAACCGCACTTTAAGAAGAGCGACCGTCCCAAGTTCTGGACAACCGCTACTCAAAGGCCTCGAATCATTCTAATCACAGTAAGGTTCGTGGTGACAAGAACGGTGAATGTCACAGTCTCACTTGCTGCTGTAGCGACCGCCCATATAGAGTCGCGACCGCTCTACCAATTCAAGAAGAATTTGCTTAAAGAGACAGTAGTGTTCGCGTCCTCAAGTGCGTCAAGAAGTTCAACGCGAGAACCTCAATTCGACCGCGAGATGCTACCTAGGGCGACCGCGATATTCAAATTTTGGCAGACATCTCTTCTGCCCTGTCAGAGAATGCCACGTGATATGACCGTTAAAAATCCACTTCAACATTCAAAAAGGGCAACCACACCTTGATGATGCGCGACCGTCCCGACAATCGCAGCATGGGCAAGATTCCAGCTGCAGAGCACTCAAATTCGACCGTTGAAGCTTTTTTAAATACAGTGACCGCACCTTGTCCAAGGACGACCGTTAAATGCTTCGGACAGTTTAAGTAAAGAAGGTCTAAGCTGCCAAGACTTTAATCTCTCTATCAATAACGGCTAGTAAGACCACATTGGCTATAAATACAATGTCTCTATGAGAAAACAAAAAGAGAGTGTGAAGCAAAACAGAATTTGATAGCCAAGCAACAATTTTTCTTTTACTTAAACTTACATTTTGAATTGTAATGAATGTTAGGTGTTAGCATTGAAAACACCATTGTATAAGTTTGAGTGTGAGCTTGGGAAACACTTGGGTTGTTAGAGTAAGCCTTGTAAAACTCTTGTTTGGGTTGTGAGAGTAAGCCTTAAAAACTCCTTTAAAGGTTCTTGAGTGTTAGCCTTAGAAAACACTTGTGAAGTTAGGTGTGAACTTGTGAAAACACCAAAGTTGGAAGTGAGCTTGTAAAAACTTCAAGATTAGTGGAACCTTAACAAGTTGTTAAGGAAGTGGATGTAGGATTGAAGTAAAATCCGAACCACTATAAATCTTGTGTGTTCTTCCTTTCTTCCATTACTCAACGATCTCTTAATTCCGCACTTCTACTTTGTTGAGTTTTTTAATTGTCATTATTTCTTGAGGAAACCAATTCACCCCCCCCCCCCCTCTTGGTTGCCATCTTGGGACAACAATTGGCATCAGAGCCTGAAATTTCTTAAACTTAATTGTGAAATTTGATCCACTATGGCAACTTCTTCATCATCAAGCTCTCATGGAAATCTTAACACTATTCTTAGACCCTACTTTGATGGAACTAACTATTCATACTGGAAACACAAAATGTATTTGTTTCTAGACAGTGAAGGGATTGAACTATGGGATTTCGTGGAAAATGAGTGGAAATCTCCCACTTATGAAGTTGATGGTATTCAAGTTCCACTTCCCAAAGCTCAATGGTCAACTAGCAATATCAGAGATCGATTTAAGAACAATAGAGCTGCTTCCATCTTGATGAATTCCATTTCAAGAGAAGAAGGTGGAAGAGTTCAGCATTTAACTTGTGCGCATTGCATTTGGAAAACACTTGAAAACTACCATGAAGGTACAACTCAAGTGAGATTCACCAAGAAACAAATGCATGTCCATGAGTATGAGCTATTCAAGATGAAACCAAATGAAAATGTCACTGACATGACAAATTGCTTGCTTGCTATTGTCAATGAACTAAAGAAGTATGGCAAGATATATGATCAAGGTGATGTAAACAGTAAAATCTTGAGAGCCCTAAGAGCTAGAAAGAACTTTGAATCCAAAGTATCATCCATAGAAGAAGCTCATGATCTCAGCACATTAAGAACCGACGAGCTAGTTGGAAAGTTACTCACATTTGAGCTACACAGTGAGAAAGAAGAAGATCAAGGTGAAAAAGAAAAGAGAAAACCAATTGCACTCAAAGCAATAAAAGAAGTTGAGAGCTCAAGCAATGAAGGTACTGATGATGAAGATGAAATGGCAATGTTCTCAAAAAGAATCAATGAATGGAAAAGGAAGAAAAGATTACAAGCAAACAAAGGCACACCTCCAAAATTCTCCTTCAAAGATAAAGAAAAGAAAAATGAGGTAAAATGCTATGAATGTGGAAAAACTGGTCACATTAAATCAGATTGCTTCAAATTAAAGAACAAAAAGAAATGGGATAAAGAAAAGAAAAAGTCTCTCAAAGCCACATGGGATGACTCTTCCTCAAGTGAAGAAGAAGAAGAAGAAGGAATTGCAAATCTTTGTCTCATGGCTATTGAAGATGACTCCAACGAGGTAAGTACTCAATCCTTTGATCAAATAGCACATAATGATACAAATGATATATATGATAGTGATTTGATTGAGCACATGAATTTTAAGATAGAAAAATATTTTTCTAAAATGAAGCTTTATAAAGAGAAAAACTCTAAGTTAGAAAAAGATTTTATATGCTTAAAGAACTCTACCTTAGAATTGAAAACCTCAAATGAACACTTGATGAATACGATAGGAGAGTTAAATAAAAACTCACATGACTTAGAAAAAGTGATTAAAGAGAATGAAACATTGAAGCATGAGCTAAAAGAACTAAAAGAATCAATTTCCAAATTTCATAAAGGAAAGGAAGCATTAAATACATTAATTAATAATCAAAGATCACCTTCCTTAAAGTATGGATTAGGATTCAATGGATCAACCAACATTGCACCAAGTAAACCAACATTTGTAAAAGCATCTACAATTGAAATTTCTGATGATCATATCAAAGATGCTTGCACCAAGTCTAAAAGTACCAAAAGTACTTCTTATGGTTTGCTAGGAGAAAAAGCTAAAAATAATTATGCATTGTTGTTCACTAAACTTGCACAAAAGAAATCACATACTTGTAGCTGCATGCATAATACGTTAATTACAAAAAGAAAAATGCAGAAGTATAGAATGCCATGGCAATGCACATATTGCATGAAATTCGGACACAAAAACTTCTATTGTTATATAAGAAAGGCTCATCTCAAGTTAGAAGATTCTTTTTCTGCTAACCATCAAGGACCCAACTTCATGTGGGTACCTAAAAGAAAATGATCACAATTGTCTTGCAGGTATGCCTAAAATCTACTATCAATGAAAGCACATGGCTTGTGGATAGTGGATGCTCAAGGCATATGACTGGAAATGCAAAGCTTTTTACAAATATTACCTACAAACATGGAGGTAATGTGACTTTTGGAAACAATGCTAAAGGTAAAATTCTTGGTGTTGGCTCCATTGGTTCTATTGGCAAGGATTTAATAGAAGATGTATGGCTTGTTGATGGTTTGAAACATAACTTGCTAAGTGTTAGTCAACTTTGTGATAAAGCATACTTTGTCAATTTTGATTCCAAGGAATGCAAAATCACAAATTCAAATGATATTATCATATTTAAGGGTACTAGAACAAACAACACTTATAATGTCAATATTCATTCGAATCATAAATGTTTAATGTCCACTAATAATGATGCATGGTTATGGCATAGAAGACTAGGACATGCTGGTATGGATCAATTGAAATATATCTGCAATGAAAACTTAGTTGATGGCTTACCTAAGATAAAATATGATAAAGAAAGGATTTGTGAACCTTGTCAACATGGTAAGCAACACAAAAGCTCATTTAAAACGAAGAGTGTTATAAGCACCTCTAGACCATTAGAGCTCATTCATTTGGATTTGTTTGGACCAAATAGAGTCATAAGCTTAGGAGTCAAATCATATGCATTTGTTCTTGTTGATGACTACTCTAGATTCACATGGGTTAATTTCTTAGCTCAAAAGAATGAAGCCTTTAATTACTTCAAAATGTTTGCAAAAAGAGTTCAAAATGAAAAAGGATATGTAATCACATCTATTAGAAGTGATCATGGCAAAGAATTTGAGAATGAAAATTTTGAAGGCTTTTGCAATGAACTTGGCATTTCACATAATTTTTCTGCTCCTAGAACTCCACAGCAAAATGGTGTAGTTGAAAGGAAAAATAGAACTTTAATCGAAATGGCTAGGACAATGCTCAATGAATATGATTTACCATCTTATTTTTGGGCGGAAGCCGTTAATACAGCTTGTTACATTGCAAATCGTGTTTACAAAAGGCATTTAACTAATAAAACTTCTTATGAGCTATGAAATGGAAGAATACCCAGAATTGGATATTTTAGAGTATTTGGATGCAAATGCTTCATATTGAATACCAAGGATAATCTTGGAAAATTTTCATCCAAATCAGATGAAGGCATATTCTTAGGATATTCATCATATAGCAAAGCATATAGAGTATTTAACATGAAAACTCTAGTTATAGAAGAATCAATGCATGTTGTATTTGATGAATCATCTAAACTTGATCAAAAGAAAGGTATTACTTTAAATGACTCTGCAGGTACTCTTGAATCTCTTGAATCTATTAATGCTCCAAAGATCAATCAACTTGAAGAAAAGACTCAGGATCTACCTAAGGATTGGCAATACAAGAAAGATCATCCAAAGGAACTCATCATTGGATAAACATCTAAGGGAGTAATCACTAGATCTAAAATTAATCATGTAGATGTTAATTTGCTTTTGTTTCTTAAATTGAGCCAAAGACTGTTGAGGAGGCTTTAAATGATGAAAATTGGATAACTGCAATGCAAGATGAACTTAATCAATTTGAAAGAAATAATGTTTGGCAACTTACTCCTAGACCTACAGATCACTCTATAATAGGATGCAAATGGGTCTATAGGAATAAGCTTGATGAAAATGGTCACATCATTAGAAATAAAGCAAGATTGGTAGCCAAAGGCTATAATCAAGAAGAAGGTATTGACTATGATGAAACCTTTGCCCCCGTAGCCAGATTAGAAGCTATTAGAATATTACTTGCTTTCGCATGTCATATGAACTTTAAGCTCTTTCAAATGGATGTCAAAAGTGCATTTCTAAATGGACTTATAAACGAAGAAGTTTATGTAGAACAACCTCCTGGTTTTGAAAACTACAAATTTCCTGATCATGTTTTCAAAATTACCAAAGCTTTATATGGATTGAAACAAGCACCTAGAGCTTGGTACGATAAACTTAGTGCATATTTGCTTGAAAATGGTTTTTCAAAAGGAAAAGCAGACACAACTCTTTTTGTTAAAAAGGACAAGCATAACATTTTGATTGTACAAATTTATATGGATGACATAATATTTGGAGCTACTAATGAAGCCTTGTGCAAAGAATTTGCTTCTTGTATGACTAGGGAATTTGAAATGAGCATGATGGGTGAACTCAAGTTCTTCCTTGGACTACAAGTCAAGCAATGTGAAGATGGGATCTTCATCAACCAATCCAAATATACGAAAGAACTCATCAAGAAATTTGGAATGGATGGCTGCAAAACTAGCAAAACTCCTATGAGCACATCATTGAAATTAGGTAAAGATGAAAATGGTAAAGCAGTAGATGAGAAGAAATATCGAGGTATCATTGGATCACTACTTTACTTAACCGCTTCTAGGCCTGATATAATGTATAGTGTATGTCTTTGTGCTAGATTTCAAACTAGTCCTAAAGAATCACACTTGAATGCCACTAAGAGAATCTTGAAATATTTGAGTGGTACAATGCATTTAGGACTTTGGTATCCTAAGAATACATCATTTCATATCATAGGCTTTTCAGATGCAGATTATGCTGGTAGTATCTTAGATAGGAAGAGCACAACAGGAGCATGTCACTTTCTTGGTAATTGTCTAGTTTCTTGGCATAGTAAGAAACAAGCATCGGTTGCTTTATCCACAACGGAAGCTGAATATGTTGCAGCATGTTTTTGTTGCACACAAGTATTATGGATGAAACAACAATTGCTTGACTATGGTAAAGTTTTTAACAATATCTCCATTAAATGTGACAACACTAGTGCTATCAATTTGTCTAAGAATCCTATCCAACACTCTAGATCCAAACATATAGATATTAGACATCACTTCTTGAGAGAAAATGTACAAAATCAGAATATAATCCTGGAATTTATAGATACACAAAATCAACTTGCTGATATCTTTACAAAACCTTTGATGAAGAAAGACTTAACTTCATTAAACTCAATTTAGGAATGATTGATGGAATCACTCTGAATTAATTAAAAATTTTACCTATTTATAAAGTTTCTCTGGGCATATATGTATATTTTTGCCTAATCACTAGTAATATCTTCCATCTTTCCTTGAATCTTTCATTTTTAAGTCTCTCGCGGTCACTCCAGTGTCCTTTCGCGATCGCTATCGTATCTACCAGATTCATTCAAACAAATAACTCTGTGCGCGGTCGAGAAAATTTATGCGCGGATGCACTAATTTGAATAGTTTCGACCGTTACAGACAGTTTCCTCCCTCGCGAGCGTACCTATCTTGCTAATGGTCGCTAGACTGATTATCGCGATCGCACCCTGTTGAATATGCGACCGCACTCTGTACACTCTGCTCGAAATTTTATAACCGTTGGCTATGTGACAGGTCGCAACTCTTAACTTTCAACAGTCATAAACGGCTATTTTCTTAATTTCATCTATTTAAATGTATGTTACATCAGTTTCTTTGATATTTTGCTTATTAAAATACACAAACTTCCCTCTGAATCTCTAAAAACTTCTCAAATCATCTGTTTCTCCATCACCCTCTGTTTTCCAAGTTCTCTTCTGTTCTGTCTTTCTGATGGCTCCCGAAAAGAAAACCACTTCCAAAATCAAAGGACAAGCAAAGAGAGTTCCAGGAATTACAATTAGAGAACCCATAGTTGATCCTCCATCTCCTCCACAATCTAGAAGAGGTGAGAAAATTCACAAACCTCACCACCAAACTTCTAAAGAAGATGTTAGGTATGCTATGTTGAAGAGGAAGAAGGTTGAGGGAACCAAATCTCCTTTTGGTGGAATGCTCTCTGCCCTAAATATCAAGGACGAGATTGAGAGATTGCTAGATGTCCTTGGATGGAGAAAATTTGTATTTCCAGAAGAGGTAGGTTATTCCAGTCTGAGCAAGGAGTTTCTAATGTCTCTCCAAATAGAAAAGAGTGCTAACTCTGCACTAGGATGGTATGGGATTAGGTTTAAACTCTTTGATCAATACCAATCCTTAACCCTAGAAGATTTTGGCAGCATTTGGAACTTCCCTACTGATGGTATAACCTCCTACAATGACCAAATCTTCTCAAACCAAACTCTTTCTGATTTCTGGCAAGAAATTTCGATTGAAACTTCTTTTGAAAAAGAATCTAAAGCCAGAAACATCAAAACTCTCACCCATTGGATGCTCCATAGGATTATCACCTACACCATCCATCAAAGAGCAGATGGGAATGAGAAAGTAACCAAGAGAGACCTCATCTTTTTATATGCTTTCACCCACAACATTCAAATGAACACAACCAAGTTCTTGATTGACACCCTCTATCATCATGCTATTACAAGAACTGGCACTTTTTTCCTATCCTCACAAATTACTCAAATAGCTAGGCACCTAAACCTGCTAAATGATTTGAACTTAGCTACTTTGAGAAACCCTTTCAATCTTGCCTCTAGTGCCATCACTATTGATTACTTAGAGCATGCTGGATGTGTAAGGAAGATTGAAGGCTCATATGTGTACTGCTTTGGCAAGAAAGGAGTTGTTGATAGACAGAAAAAAAAGGCCAAGGTACACAATTGAGGAAGAGGGAGACTCTCTGGAAGTTGCTGTGGAATTACCTCCAAAAGCTGCTTCATCAAAAGCTACTCAAGAAACTACCTCATCCTCTACTCAACTCATCCTCCATGCTATCAAATCTCTCTCCAGGAAACTCTCTAAGTTCAAGAAGAGTGTCTCCAAAAGATTCCAACACTTGAACAAGAGAATTGACCTTATATCTCACATGCATCATGATCTATATGATATGCAAGGCAAACTGGACTTGCCTCAATGCAACCTTGAAGATTGGGATATAAGTTATCATACCCAAAGCTTACCTGAAGAAGAAGAGTCAATTAGCACTAACTCTGCCTCTATTACTCCTCTTGATAAAGGAAAAGCTCCTTTAGTAGAAGAAGAGATAGATGAGGATGATGAATTTGATTAGATAGCTTTATATTTACATTTTGTGTTCTGCCTTGTTTTATTTTGTTGCCTTTTTTGTTTACTATCTCCTTGTCTTTTTCTCTATATTTTAATAAACATAATGTTCATCAATGTTTAAATCATCAATGTTTAATCATCAAACAATATTTAAACTAAAAAAACATTTTGCCTATGACAATGAGGGAGAAATGAAATAACTTGGAATGATTTAACTTGGAATGATTGTTGACATTTGCACCAAGGTATGTTTATTGACAATGGGAGAAATGTTTGCATCAAACAATAACATTTGCACCAAGATAATCCAATAATCACAATGCATTCATGCATATGTTAAGGGGGAGTATTTTAAACTTATTATTTCTCTCATCATTCCATTTGAATTGTCAAAGTCAAAATGGGGGAGATTGTTAGACAAAAGATCTCAATTTTGATCCTTGACAACTCAAATTGAATGATCCATTTAACATGTGTTTGAAGAATCTTGTTGCAGGATTAGGTTGCTTCAAAACGACTGAACAGAACACTTCTAGCGGTCGCACCCGACATACATACGACCGCACCATGCAATTGAAAGATGAAACCTTATCACAGTAGGTTTCGCGGTCAGAAGCCTGACCTAAGTCGCGACCGCACTTCAAGAAGAGCGACCGTCCCAAGTTCTGGATGACCGCTACTCAAAGGCCTCGAATCATTCTAATCACAGTAAGGTTTGCGGTGACAAGAACGGTGAATGTCACGGTCTCACTTGCTGTTGTAGTGACCGCCCATATAGAGTCGCGATCGCTCTACCAATTCAAGAAGAATTTTCTTAAAGAGACAGTAGTGTTCGCGTCCTCAGGTGTGTCCAAAAAGTTCGACGCGAGAACCTCAATTCGACCGCGAGATGCTACCTAAGGCGACCGTGATATTCAAATTTTGGAGGACATCTCTTCTGCCCTGTCAGAGAATGCCACGTGACATGACCGTTAAAAATCCACTTCAACATTCAAAAAGGGCGACCGCACCTTGATGATGCGCGACCGTCCTGACAATCACAGCATAGGTAAGATTCCAGCTACAGAGCAGTCAAATTCGACCGTTGAAGCTTTTTTAAATACAGCGACCGCACCTTGTCCGAGGACGACCGCGAAATGCTTCGGACAGTTTAAGTAAAGAAGGTCTAAGCTGCCAAGACTTTAATCTCTCTATCAATAATTGCTAGTAAGACCACATTCGCTATAAATACAATGTCTCTATGAGAAAACAAAAAGAGAGTGTAAAGCAAAACAGAATTTGATAGCCAAGCAACAATTTTTCTTTTACTTAAACTTACATTTTGAATTGTAATGAATGTTAGGTGTTAGCATTGAAAACACCATTGTATAAGTTTGAGTGTGAGCTTGGGAAACACTTGGGTTGTTAGAGTAAGCCTTGTAAAACTCTTGTTTGGGTTGTGAGAGTAAGCCTTAAAAACTCCTTTAAAGGTTCTTGAGTGTTAGCCTTAGAAAACACTTGTGAAGTTAGGTGTGAACTTATGAAAACACCAAAGTTGGAAGTGAGCTTGTAAAAACTTCAAGATTAGTGGAACCTTAACAAGTTGTTAAGGAAGTGGATGTAGGATTGAAGTAAAATCAGAACCACTATAAATCTTGTGTGTTCTTTCTTTCTTCCATTACTCAACGATCTCTTAATTCCGCACTTCTACTTTGTTGAGTTTTTTAATTGTCATTATTTCTTGAGGAAACAAATTCACCCCCCACCTCTTAGTTGTCATCTTGGGACAACATTCACAATTGCCCCCCACTGGGGTCCATAAAAATGATTTATGGGGCTCAATGGTCGTCAGAAACGAGAATTTTGAGCAAGGTGCAAAAGACCCGCATTTTCACCTTTTCCTTATAAATAGGCTCATTTCGTTTTCATTTTCATTTGCTTTCATTCCTTCTCCTTCTTTCCTTTCCTCCAAACTTTCTCTCAACGATGGATTTCTCTGGCCTAGAGGACTTCGACATCCCACTCCTCCCTGCAATCTTTTACTCGAGGAGGAGAAGCACAACTCCCGGACCGGCTCCTATGAGGTAAGTACCTTCCCCTTTACTTATCTAGTATGCATGCTTAAGAATTTTATTTATTTCCAGTAAAGAACTTAGAAATAAATTCTAGGAATCTTTCCTTTACATGTACTTGAATTAGCTCTAGTAATGAACCAGAAGTAATACTAGGCTTCACTAAGCTCTGCTATCATTAATTATTTCTAGTAAAGAACTTAGAAATAATCCTCTAGGAAGTCAAATCCCACTGGGGAAGGAACTTAAATTTTTCTGAAGTTGCCCCCAAATTATTCCCAATAATGAATTAGAAAATCTCTCTTTTTTTTAGGACACTACGATTAGGATATCTATCGCCGAGAGTCTCATGAGTACTATTCCGGCTCACATCTTTGATGCCGGGCATCCGGTGGGGGATCTTATCAGACCTGCTTTCCTCCACCATTTGAGGACCATAGATGTGGGCAGAGATATACACAGGGAGCTGATCTGCGCACTGGCCGAGCGATGGTGGCCCACTACTGATACCTTCCATTTTGCTTGGGGGGAGATGACGATGACGCCTACCGACTTTTTCGTCATTTCTGGGATTCCCTTCGGCGTTGAGATGGTGGAGTTCTATGCTGACTGGCGGCAGGACATTCCTTTAGCCGACATGGTTGCTTTGATCGGGGTCGACTATCCTCGACATGACACACCTCGCTGCATTCAGCGGAAGTGGCTTGTAGAGCAGGCGCTAAGCATCTATGCTCGCTACGAGGTAGGCGATCTTATTGCTGCCCAGGTGGCCAGGTTTACCCTGATTCTCCTGTTTGCTAGCTCCTTCTTAGCAAACAGGAAGGACGCAGTGAGTCTCAATGTGCTGAAGAGCCTACTCGACCGGACAAGACTTCAGACATACGATTGGGCTAGCATGATGCTGTGTAGATTGTATGATGACATGTCAGATCTCTGCTATACCCGCATTGCTCCATGCGGCCTGTACTACTTCTGGGAGGTAATATAAAGAACTTTTCCCTTATCTTATATATGTTGGCATACACCAATTCTGATGTCCTCTTCATTTTTTTTCAGACTTGGGCTTACGAGTACTTTCCTGGTGTCACCCCTTTCCTTTGTGAGATACCTGCCCCTGCAGATCCTCTTTCTCCCATTGCTTGGAGATGGTATAGAGAGAGGATAGAAGCACCAAAGAGGAAGCTTCCTATCAGAGAACTGAGATCATTCTTTGACAGCTGCTCCATGTAGTCGGTAAATACTTTATCCTCATCCTTATTTATTGTATTAGAGAAAATGATTCACTAACATAATAAATTTTTACAGGTTGTCTTTGCAGCGATGTCTAGTTGGTTGTCAGAGTGGATTGTTCAGGATTACAGCTTTCAGCGATCACAGTTCCTGACTCGCCGTCGATTCATACTTCCTCATCCAGAGTATCGACGGTATTATCTCGCTGAGAGAGTGACTTTCTAGATCGCCGATTTTCGTACAGCTCCACTGGATCCCCCTGATGATATGCTATCTCTGACGCTTCTGTCGATCACTGCATCCCAATATGAGGGTGATCCCTTCGAGTCGGACTATGTCCTAGATGATGATTATGATTTTTACTGCCTTCAGCGACTGATGACACGCATTGGGACACGGTTCGACCCTGTACCACATCATCGGTCCTCCCATTCTTCAGTTCCCACTACTAGCACTTCGGGAGACCATCCCTCTACCAGCCGGCCAGCTGACAGACCTTCTTCCTCTAGGGCTGAGGCTTCTGCTTTTAGAGCTGGCCCATCATATACTGGAGCAAGTGGTAGTTCATCACATTTGAGGCCTCCCCCATCTATTCTTGTGGCTACCGGTCAATTAGACCCTGCTTTGGCCGACCTGAGGCTGCCTTATGATATTCGTTATCGTACACCCGACGGTTGGATGACCCGACCAATTAGTGTGGAGGGTGTACCATATCGGAGCCTTGCTCACATCACTCAGGTATTCTTTTAGAACTTTTCATGAAAAGGATTCATAAAGTTCTCTTGAAATTGACTGTGATTCTATGCTTTTTTGCAGGTACCTGCGGGCCTAGTTGCTAACATGGTGGCACTGATTACTGCTCTGTCGGATGAGCTGTCTGGTGCTTGGACTGATAGTGCTTATGAGAGGCAGGACAAGCTGCAAAGACGGAGAGCCCAACGCTGATTTTTCATATTTGTCTTGTTTTCTTTTTGTATATGGATTATATTCCTTCTGTACTTTGTACTTTCCATATTTTCCACATGTTATTTGAACTTAGATACGAACCTGCACTTATTTGTTAACATTGACAGCAAACATATATGTATGATACTTGTTTTATAGAAATTTATTTTCAGAAAATCCCTGAAACAACCCCAAAAATAGTACCTAACAGGGCCTAAACAGGGCCAAAACACAAGAATTTCACAAAAAAAAAGGAACTAAAACTAGGAGGCAGCGGTTGGACCGCTGGAGGCAGCGGTTGGACCGCCGAGGCAGCGGTTAAACCGCCATCTGGGTCCAGGGCAGTATATAAAAAACGGAACTACAGTGTATTTTTATGACTTTCAAGCCAGAAAACAGGTTTTTTATTACAGGATTTTTATCTTTCCCTCAACAATGAACCCTCTTTTTAACCATGTGATGCATGAATGGACCAAGAGCCTCCATAATGTTGAAAGGATCAATATGGGAAGATATAGATTGAAAGTTGTTGCTACTCTTAGAGGTGTAGCTGTAGATTGGGATTTCTTGCATGCTTGTATCAGATTTTAGGATCCCCAAGCTCACGTCTTCATATTTGGTGCCCGGATGAACGAGATGTGTCCTCTTTTTGAGGAATTCTGCTCAATTATTGGATGTGACCCAAATGCCCCTCTTGTAAGGCATGAGGTTCGAGTTAGCTATGTGGGGTCTTTTCAGAGGCTTTTCAACTTTACAAGGCCTCAAGCTCAAGCTATGATTGTGGATGGGAATAAGGCGATGCTGCTTCCTTTGATTGATACATTCCTGACTGCTAATTTTAAAGATGAGATTCAACTAAAGCATAGGATGCGAGCTTTTGTTTTCTGCCTGTTAGCTGGGTTTCTTTTCAACCGTGACCCTGGCTTTGGAGATTTAAAGCTTTGCCCCATGATTAGGCAGATGGAAGAACTTAACTGCATTGGTTGTATGATTCTGGCTGAGACTATTCAGAGTCTTGATAGAACTGCACTTGGATTTGAAGATTGGACTGTTACTCCGATCATTCTTCAGGTAATTTTGTTATACCTTTTGTTTCTTCTCTTTTTTTTTGTAAATAGAAATGATCTATTTTTTTCTTAGGTTTGGCTGAGAGACCATCTGTGAGTGGTTGCCGGTCCCCATGCCTTGACTTATAACCCTTCTCAGTATCGTACTAGAAGAATCCAGGTTTCTTTTCCTTCTATGACCAGGTGGATTATCTGGTTGTATGAGCTTAGACCAGAAGAATTGCTGTGCTACATCTCTTGGTATGGAATTTCTCGCTTCATGGAGGCAAATGTAATGCATAACCATGTCCACCTTCTTGGTTTCACTCATAGTTCATGGTATAGTGCTTCTCGTGTCCTTAGGTAGATGGGGATTGATCAGAGGGTTCCTCTTCCTGTTGGGTTTACCATTGCTACCCCTATTACTCTCAGAGTTACTCGAGCTGTTCTTCAAACTTGGGTTAGGAACCATCAGATGATCAGGCCTTTTGCAGAGCCTTCCCTTGTCCAGCCTACTCCAGAGTATAGGACTTGGTTTATAGCCGAAGTTTGGCCAATTGAGAAGCCAAGGAGGCATGCATTGTTGCAGGAGCTGGAGGGAGAGGAGGTGGTTCCTCTTAACGAGGAGAAGATAGATGCTGCAGAGAGTTCTGGAGCTAAGGAAGATACTGAAGACTCGGCCCCACGTAGGAGGCGTAGGATTTAGACCCTAGGGTTGACTCTATTGTCTGCTTTTTTGGATTGCTTTTACCTTTTTGGTTCATTTGACATTTTGGACTTATGGTTTGACTCTTTTGATTGGTTTGATATTTCATGGAATGATTGACTCTTTTCGGAATGAATGACTCTTTTTGGAATGACTCTTTTATTTGCTTTCCAAGCATTATCCACTTTATTTACTTGCTTTGATTTTTGCTTAAGCCATCCTTTCGGATTTTCAACTTAGCGAGCTCTTACCCATTCTTGCCTAAGCCGCCCTTTGCGGGTTTTCGACTTAGCGGGCCCCACTATTGCCTAAGCCGCCCTTTATGGGTTTTCGACTTAGCGGGATTTTTCTTTCTTTTCTTTTCTCTTTTTTTTTATGTTGGCAAAAAAAATGATTCAATGATTTTTATTAAAATTTAGACCGTGCTCAAGGAGAGCTGCCTACATATCTCGAATTAGTTTGCGAGAATCAGGTCTAATGTAGTTCCTTTTTGAGTGCTTCTTTATACATAATATCTCTTTAACTGATCCATGTTACATGGATTTGTGAATTCTAACCCATCCAAATCAGTTAAGATGACGGCTCTGCCGGAAAGTATTTTCTTCAAAATGTAGGGTCCCGCCCAATGAGGACGAAACTTCCCACGAGGATCTGAAACAGGTGCTCTGATTTCTTTTAGGACCAAACAGCCTTCTTCCAACTTCCGATTTTTGACCTTTTTGTTGAAATGCCTAGCCATTCACCTTTGGTACCCTTGAATTTGATGTAGAGCTTGAAGTCTTTTTTCATCCAAACCCAACGACTGATGATGATAATTACTGATCCATTCAGCTTCATTTATCTGATTTTCTTGAATTATTCTCGCCGATTGAACTTCCAGTTCAATGGGGAGTACTGCTTCCATTCCGTACACCAGTGAATACGGGGTTGCCCCAGTAGGAGTTCTAATTGATGTTCTATATCCCCACAAGGCCAGTGGTAACTTCTCATGCCAACCCCTATGTTCCTTGATTATTTTTTGTACGATCACCTTTATAGACTTATTTGCTGCTTCTACAGCTCCATTTGTTTGAGGTCTATAAGGAGAGGACTTATGATGCTGGACCTTCTTATCCTTCAAGAGTTTAACAAATTCTACTTGGAAATTAGTTCCATTATCAGTGATAATCTCAAATGGCGTTCCGTACCGACAAAGGATGTTGGTTCGGACAAACTGTGCTGCCTTTTTGGCGTCTAATTCTGCATAGGAAACTGCTTCAACCCACTTTGTGAAGTAATCCACTGCTACCAAGATAAACTGATGTCCACTCGAGGCTTTTGGATGTATTTTGCCAATTATATCTATTCCCCAAGTAGCGAAGGGCCATGGAGAAGTGATTGTATTCAGGGCAACGGGAGGTTGCTTTTGCAGCTTAGCAAATATCTGACACTGATGGCATTCTTGCACAAATGCCACAGTCTGCATTCATGGTGGACCAATAATATCCTAGATTGGCTATTTTTTGAGCCAAGGCGATCCCATACATATGCGGTCCTGATTCGCCACCATGTGCCATTTCCATTATCCGCTTAGCCTCTGCTTCATTCACACACCTTAGGTGCATTCCATTCCAACTTCTTTTGTAGAGGATATCTCCATTAAGAATGTAACCCGTGGCTAGCTGCCTTATTGCCCTCTGATCAACCTTTGATGATCCCTCCGGATAACTTCCATCCTTGAGATAACTCTTGATATCCCAAAACCATGGCTTACCATCGGCCAAGTACATTATATGGGCGGGTTGTTTCTAAAGCTGAACTTTCAATGGACGAATGGCTTTCCCCCCCTTGATATTGACCATGGAAGCTAAAGTAGCCAGGGCATCAGCAAACTGATTCTTTGCTCTTGGGAGATATTCGAAGGACAGATCATCAAATTGTTGTGCCAAATGTTCAAGGCGTTGTAGGTAAGGAACCAAACGCTCTTCTCTTATCTTCCATTTCCTTAAAGCTTGTGATACTATTAAAATAGAATCACCATAGATCTTTAGGTTCTTAATCCCCAATTCCAGGGTGGCTTCAAGCCCATTGATGCAAGCTTTATATTCTGCTTCATTGTTTGTGCAGCTAAAGTCAAGTTTAACTGCAAATGGAATGTATTCTCCACAAGGAGTTTTGAACACAACCCCAATTCCATTTCCATGATAATTGGATGCCCCATCAAAGTACATCTCCCAAACACTCCTTTCCACATTCAAGAGGTCTTCATCAGGGAAATTCATTTCTCGCATCTCATCTTTTACGGGTAATTCTGCTAACTGGTCAGCTATTGCCCCACCTTTCACAGCTTTCCTTTGAATGAATTTTAAGTCAAAGCCTGCCAATGTTGACACCCACTTTGCCATTTTGTTATCCAAAATAGGCCTCTCCATAAGGAATTTCAAGGGACTCTGTTCTGCGATGACATAAGTAGTGTAAGAAGACAAGTAGTGCTGTAACTTCGTGCAAGCCCAATACAACGCTAAACACAACTTCTCAATCTTGTTATACTTTAACTCATAGTCCAGCATCCTTTTGCTAAGGTAGTAAATTGCATTTTCCACCTTTGTACCTTCGGCCTCTTGAGCTAGCATTGCACCCATGGCTTCATCTGTTACAGAAAAATACAAGAGCAGAGGTTTTCCCATTCTGGGAGGTTGCAGAATTGGCAGACTTAACAAGTATTCTTTGATCTTGTCAAAGGCCTTCTGGTAGTCTTCATTCCATTCTTGTGAAGCACCTTTCCTTAGTAGCTTAAAGATGGGATCGCAAGTCTCTGCCAACTGCGATATGAATTGACTGATATACTGTAATCTACCTAGCAAACCTCGAATCTCATTTTCTGTTCTTGGTGGAGGCATTTCCAGAATAGCCTTTGACTTTGCTGGATCAATTTCTATTCCTTTCTTGCTGACCAAATATCCCAAAAATAAGCCTGATGTTGCACCAAAGAGGCACTTTGCAGGATTAAGCTTCAAATTGTACTTGAGAAGTCTAAGGAAAAACTTCTCAAGTGCTTCAACGTGCTCTTCTGGAGATTTTGATTTGACAATCATATCGTCAACATACACTTCTACTTCTTTGTGAATCATGTCATGAAAGATTGTTGTCGCTATCCTTTGATAGGTAGCCCCTGCATTTATCAATCCAAAAGGCATAACCCTGTAGTAGAAAGTGCCCCATTCTGTAATGAAAGCTGTCTTCTCTTTGTATGGTGGGTGCACCATGATCTGATTGTACCCAACCGCAAGGTCAGTCATGGAAACCATCATATGCCCAGCCATCCTGTCTATTAGCAAATCGATGTGTGGTAGCGGGAAATCATCCTTGGGACGAGCCTTATTCAAATCTATGTAGTCAACACACATCCTGACCTTTCCGTCTTTCTTTGGGACTGGCACAATGTTTGCTAACCAGGAAGGGTAGACAATTGGTTCTATGAACTTATTATCCAGTTGCTTGGCAACCTCTTCTTTAATTTTCAAAGACCATTCTGGCTTCATTCTTCTCAACTTCTGCTTAACCGGCTTTGCATCTGGGTATAGCGGAATCTTATGAACTGCTATGGCTGGGTCTATTGACATCACTTGTCTTCCACATGAAGCAGTCGGCATACTTTCTGATGCACTCAACAACCTGTTCTTTATTCACACAATCATATGCAATGTATGTATATTCATTTTCTTATCCAATTATTATCTTTTCATTTATTTCTTTTATTTCATTTATTTCATTTTTGCTAGATAATACTTGGAAAGCAAAAGACACAGGGTAACCAAGAATTTGAACAGTTTTATTGATAATGGCTGAGTCATTCTCCAAGGTTACATTAAATTTGACATTAGGGTTCTCTAAATCTGAAGCTATAGAAGACTCAGATCTAGACTCTGACTCGGTGTTTGATTCAGGATTTGACTTAGTATAAGACTCAGGTTTAGGGTGTGACACATGACTAGGTTTGACTATAGCAGCTTGTCCCTCCTCGGCATACCAGTTCATCAGCGGTCCATCTGTTGTCTTGATCAGCTTCGTGAAGTCCCTTTTGTCGTCAAAATTGATTATCATAGCAACCTCATCAAAGAGACTAGGCCGCATGAAATCTTCCACTTGTGGGTCAGTTATAGGTTCTGGCTCTTCTTCCTTTATGGCCAAAACATCAGCGAACATCTCAAAACCCGGTAGCTTCTTTCCAGTATTGGGAGAATAGAATGGCTCCTGGAAACCACAGTAAGGAACTGCTTTTCCAGGCTTGCAGAAGTGACCGTTCAGAGTTCTAAAGTAAGGGCGCATTTTGAGGTTTTTTACCCACCAAGTCTTCTTTTCCTTCTTCCCATGCTCAAACTCTTCTATCTCCTCGTCTGTGGGTTTGTACCCCAAGCCAAAAGTTCCCTTATTCTCAGGTTCTTCCCATGGCCGCACTATGGATGATTTCCTCCCAGACCTTATCATTTCCATTCCGGGTAGCAGACCTACCCTTAGCATCATTCCTACCAGGCAATTGACTTGGACCTCCCCAAAGTCATATAGAATGAATGGCCCTTTGGGCCTTTCTCCTTCAATGCATTGAACAGTGTCATAATGGAACCCAGTCAATGCCATAGCAGTTTCACCAGGAACAACCTCAAAGAGGGACTGATCCGTGGTTTTCTTGTTGATTTCACATATGTCTCCTGTTGTCCCAAGATGGCAACAAAGAGGGGGGGGGGTGAATTGGTTTCGTCAAGAAATAATGACAATTTAAAAAACTCAACAAACAAGAAATGCGGAATAGAGAGTTGGTTGAGTAATGGAGGAAGGTAAGAACACACAAGATTTATAGTAGTTCGGATTTACTTCAATCCTACATCCACTTCCTTAACAACTTGTTAAGGTTCCACTAGTCTTTGAAGTTTTCACAAGCTCACTTCCAACTTTACAAGTGTTTTTCTTAGGCTCACACTTACAACCCAAACAAGAGTTTTACAAGGCTCACTCTCTCAACCTAAGTGTTTCCCAAGCTTACACTCAAACTTATACAATGGTGTTTTCAATGCTAACACCTAACATTCATAACAATTCAAATACAAGTTTAAGCAAAAGGAAATTTGTTGCTTGGCTATGAAAATCTTTTCTTAATAATGTTATATCTCTTTGTTTTCTCATGGAAACATTGTATTTATAGCCAATGTGGTCTTACTAGCCGTTATTGCTGTTTAGAATAAAGTCTTGGCAGATTAGACCTTCTTTACTTAAACTATCCGAAGCACTTAGCGGTCGCCCTTCATACAAGGATGGTCGCGCTCATGCTTCACGCGGTCGTCCTTTTAACCAGGGACGGTCGCTACTTTTGAAAAAGCTTCAACGGTCGAATTTTAGTGCTCTACAGCTGGAATCTTGCCCATGATGTTTTTGTCGGACCGTTTCTTGCCCATGCTGTGTTTGTCGGGACGGTCGCGCCAAGCATAGGTGCGGTCGCCCTTTTTGAATATTGAAGTGGGTTTACAACGGTCATGTCACGTGTCACTTTCTGACAGAGCAAAAGAGATGTCCGCCATAATTTGAATCTTCGCGGTCGCCCTTGGTAGGTTTTCGCGGTTGAACTCACATTCTCGCGTCGAACTTCTGGACGCACCTGAGGACGCGAACACTACTGTCTCTTTGAGCAATTTCTTCTTGAATTGTTGGGCGGTCGCGACTCTGAATGAGGCGGTCGCTAAAGTGGTAAGCGAGGTTGAATCATTCACCGTTCTTGTCACCGCGAACCTTACTGTGATTGTAATGATTTAAGTTCCTTGAGTAGCGGTCGGGCAAATATTAGGACGGTCGCTATTATGTAGGAGCGGTCGCGACTATGGTCGAACTTCTGACCGCGAAACCTACTGTGACAAGGTTTCATTCTGTAATTGCATGGAGCGGTCGTATTCAGTTGAGGTGCGACCGCTATACTTGTTCTGTTCACCTTTAATTGAAGCAACCTAATCCTGCAACAAGCTTTCTCAAACACAAGTTAAAATAGATCATCCATTTGAGTTGTCAAGGATCAAAATTAAGATCATTTGTCTAACAATCTCCCCCATTTTGACTTTGACAATTCAAATAGAATGATGCTCCCCCTTAACATATGCAACAATCATGGTTAAGAGCATTGTGAATGTATTATGAGATGTATCTTTCAACATATGTTATTGTTTGATGCAAACATTTCTCCCCCATAAACATTTTTTACTTTATGAGATGTATCTTTCAACATATGTTATTGTTTGATGCAAACATTTCTCCCCCATAAACATTTTTTACTTTATTTGCAAATGTTCAACAAATTTTCATAGTTGTTCAAATGTTCAACAAATTGTAACAAATGGTTCTTGTTTGTTCTTGTTTTCCCATTATGTATTTTCATTCCATTTTGATATTTTCTCCCCCATTGTCAGAGGCAAAATGAAACAAATGTTAAAAACAAGTGAAACAATGAAAGGGAATATAAACATTATATATATTAAAGTGAAGGAAAGTACAAGACATGAAACATAAGCAGCAAATATATGAAAATGCAAACAAAAACAAATTAAAGCTAAGCTTATTCTGAGTCATCATCTATGTCTAACTCTTCTTCAACTAAAGGAGCTTTCCCTTTATCTTGAGGTGCAACAGAGGTAGAGCTAGTGCTAATGGACTCTTCTCCTTCAGCAACGCTTTGGGTGTGATCACTTATATCCCAATCTTCAAGATTGCATTGAGGCAAGTCCAATTTGCCTTGCATGTCATAAAGATCATGGTGCATGTGGGATATAAGGTCTATCCTCTTGTTTAAGTGCTGGAATCTCTTGGAAACACTTTTCTTGAACTTAGTGAGTTTTCTGGAGAGAGTTTTGATAGCTTGGAGGATGAGTTGTGTGGAGGATGAAGCAGTTTCATGAGCAGCTTTTGATGAAGCAGCTTTTGAAGGTAGTTCTACTGCAACTTCTACAGAATCTCCCTCTTCCTCAATTGTATACCTTGGCCTTTTCTTTTGTTTATCCATAACTCCTTTCTTGCCATAGCAGTATACATATGACCCTTCTATCTTCCTTACACAACCAGCATGCTCTAAGTAATCCATTGTGATAGCATTGGAGGCTAGAGTGAAAGGGTTCCTCAAAGTGGCTAAGTTCAAATCATTCAGAAGGTTTAGGTGCCTAGCTATTTGAGTAACTTGAGAGGATAGGAAGAAGGTACCAGTTCTTGTAACAGCATGATGATAAAAGGTATCAATCAAGAACTTGGTTGTGTTCATTTTGATGTTGTGGGTGAAAGCATAGAGAAAGATAAGGTCTCTCTTGGTTACTTTCTCATTCCCATCTGCTCTTTGATGAATGGTATAGGTGATAATCCTATGGAGCATCCAGTGGGTGAGAGATTTGATGTGCCTGGCTTTAGATTCCTTTTCAAAGGAAGTTTCAATGGAAATTTCTCGCCAGAAATCAGAAAGGGTTGGGTTTGAGAAGATTTGGTCATTGTAGGAGGTTATACCTTCAGAAGGGAAGTTCCAAATTCTGCCAAAATCTTCAAGGGTTAAGAATTGATACTGATCAAAGAGTTTGAACCTAACCCCATACCACCCTAGTGCAGAGTTTGCACTCTTCTCTATCTGGAATGACATTAGAAACTCCTTACTTAGACTAGAGTAACCTACCTCTTCTGGAAAGACAAAATTTCTCCATCCAAGGACATCCAACAATCCTTCAATTTCGTCCTTGATGCCCAAGGCAGACAGCATCCCACCAAAAGGTGATTTGGTGCCTTCAACCTTCTTCTTCTTTAGCATGGCATACCTAATGTCTTCCTCAGTGGTTTGGTGATGAGGTTTGTGAATTTTCTCACCCCTTTTTGACTGTGGAGGAGATGGAGGTTCAACAACAGGTTCTCTAATGGTGATTCCTGGAACTCTCTTAGCTTGACCCTTAATTTTGGAAGTGGTTTTTCTTTTGGGAGCCATTAGATTAGAAAGAGTAGAAGTAAACTAGAAAACAGAGGGTGATTGAGATGTAGAAGTTTTTTAGGGTTTCAGAAGTAAGTTTGTGTGCTTTGATAGGCAAAATATCAGATAAACTGTTGCAAAACACTTTTAAATAGATGAAGTAAAGAAAATAGCCGTTTATGACTGTTGAGAGTTAAGAGTTGCGACCTGTCACACAGCCAACGGTTATAAATTTTCGAGCAGAGTGTACAGGGTGCGGTCGCAGATTTAACAAGGTGCGATCGCGAAATGGTGTACAGCGACCATTATTATGATCAGTACGCTCGCGAGTGAAGAAAACAACTGTAACTGTCGAAACTATTCAAATTGGTGCGATCGCGCACAAATTTTCTCGACCGCGCTCAGAGATTTTTATTGAATGAAACTAGCAGACGAAGTAGCGAGCGCGAAAGAACACTGGAGCGACCGCGACATTCTTAAAAATGAAAGATTCAAGGAAAGATGGAAGATATTCTAAGTGTGTTAAGAAAAATTAATTTCATGCACATAGAAACTTTATTTTAAGGCAAAAAATTCTAATTAACTCAAAGTGATTCCATCAATCATTCCTAAATTGAGTTTGATGAAGTTAAGTCTTTCTTCATTCAAGGGTTTTGTAAAGACATCAGCAAGTTGATTTTCTGTATCTATGAATTCTAAGGTTATATTCTGATTTTGTACATTTTCTCTTAAGAAATGATGTCTAATATCTATGTGTTTGGATCTAGAATGTTGGATAGGATTCTTAGACAAATTGATAGCACTAGTGTTGTCACATTTAATGGAGATATTGTTAAACATTTTACCATAGTCAAGCAATTTTGTTTCATCCATAATACTTGTGTGCAACAAAAACATGCTGCAACATATTCAGCTTCCGTTGTGGATAAAGCAATTGATGCTTGTTTCTTACTATGCCAAGAAACTAGACAATTACCAAGAAAGTGACATGCTCCTGTTGTGCTTTTCCTATCTAATATACTACCAGCATAATCTGCATCTGAAAATCCTATAATATGAAATGATGTGTTATTAGGATACCAAAGTCCTAAATGTATTGTACCGCTCAAATATTTCAAGATTCTCTTAGTGGCATTCAAGTGTGATTCTTTAGGACTAGTTTGAAATCTAGCACAAAGACATACACTATACATTATATCAGGCCTAGAAGCAGTTAAGTAAAGTAGTGATCCGATGATACCTCGATATTTCTTCTCATCTACTGCTTTACCATTATCATCTTTACCTAATTTCAATGATGTGCTCATAGGAGTTTTGCTAGTTTTGCAGCCATCCATTCCAAATTTCTTGATGAGTTCTTTTGTATATTTGGATTGGTTGATGAAGATCCCATCTTTACATTGCTTGACTTGCAGTCCAAGGAAAAACTTGAGTTCACCCATCATGCTCATTTCAAATTCCCTAGTCATACAAGAAGCAAATTCTTTGCACAGGGCTTCATTAGTAGCTCCAAATATTATGTCATCCACATAAATTTGTACAATCAAAATGTTGTGCTTATCCTTTTTAACAAAAAGAGTTGTGTCTACTTTTCCTTTTGAAAAACCATTTTCAAGCAAATATGCACTAAGTTTATCATACCAAGCTCTAGGTGCTTGCTTTAATCCATATAAAGCTTTGGTAAGTTTGAAAACATGATCAGGAAATTTGTAGTTTTCAAAACCAGGAGGTTGTTCAACATAAACTTCTTCATTTATGAGTCCGTTTAGAAATGCACTTTTAACATCCATTTGATAAAGCTTAAAATTCATATGACATGCAAAAGCAAGTAATATTCTAATAGCTTCCAATCTAGCTACGGGGGCAAAGGTTTCATCATAGTCAATACCTTCTTCTTGATTATAACCTTTGGCTACCAATCTTGCTTTATTTCTAATGATGTGACCATTTTCATCAAGCTTATTCCTATAAACCCATTTGCATCCTATTATAGAATGATCTATAGGTCTAGGAGTAAGTTGCCAAACATTATTTCTTTCAAATTGATTAAGTTCATCTTGCATTGCAATTATCCAATTTTCATCATTTAAAGCTTCCTCAATAGTTTTTGGTTCAATTTGAGAAACAAAAGCAACATTAACATCAACATGATTAATTTTAGATCTAGTAGTTACTCCCTTTGATGTTTCTCCAATGATTAGTTCCTTTGGATGATCTTTCTTGTATTGCCAATCCTTAGGTAGATCTTGAGCCTTTTCTTCAAGTTGATTGATCTTTGGAGCATCAATAGATTCAAGAGGTTCAAGAGTGCCTGCAGGGTCATTGAAAGTAATACCTTTCTTTTGATCAAGTTTAGATGATTCATCAAATACAACATGCATTGATTCTTCTATAACTAGAGTTTTCATATTAAATACTCTATATGCTTTGCTATATGATGAATATCCTAAGAATATGCCTTCATCTGAATTGGATGAGAATTTTCCAAGATTATCCTTGGTATTCAATATGAAGCATTTGCATCCAAATACTCTAAAATATCCAATTCTGGGTATTCTTCCATTCCATAGCTCATAAGAAGTTTTATTAGTTAAATGCCTTTTATAAACACGATTTGCAATGTAACAAGCTGTATTAACGGCTTCCGCCCAAAAATAAGATGGTAAATCATATTCATTGAGCATTGTTCTAGCCATTTCAATTAAAGTTCTATTTTTCCTTTCAACTACACCATTTTGCTGTGGAGTTCTAGGAGCAGAAAAATTGTGTGAAATGCCAATTTCATTGCAAAAGTTTTCATTTTCAAATTCTTTGCCATGATCACTTCTAATAGATGTGATCACATATCCTTTTTCATTTTGAACTCTTTTTGCAAAGGTTTTGAAGTAATTAAAGGCTTCATTCTTTTGAGCTAAGAAATTAACCCATGTGAATCTAGAGTAGTCATCAACAAGAACAAATGCATATGATTTGCCTCCTAAGCTTGTAACTCTATTTGGTCCAAACAAATCTAAATGAATGAGCTCTAAAGGTCTAGAGGTGCTTATAACATTCTTTGTTTTAAATGAGCTTTTATGTTGCTTACCATGTTGACAAGGTTCACAAATCCTATCTTTATCATATTTTATCTTAGGTAAGCCATCAACTAAATTCTCATTACAAATATATTTCAATTGATCCATACCAGCATGTCCTAGTCTTCTATGCCATAACCATGCATCATTATTAGTGGACATTAAACATGTATGATCAGAATGTATGCTTACATTGTAAGTGTTGTTTGTTCTAGTACCCTTAAATATGATAACATCATTTGAATTTGTGATTTTGCATTCCTTGGAATCAAACTTAACAAAGTATGCTTTATCACAAAGTTGACTAACACTTAGCAAGTTATGTTTCAAACCATCAACAAGCCATACATCTTCAATTAAATCCTTACCAATAGAACCAATGGAGCCAACACCAAGAATTTTACCTTTAGCATTGTTTCCAAAAGTTACGTTACCTCCATGTTTATAGGTAATACTTGTAAAGAGCTTTGCATTTCCAGTCATATGCCTTGAGCATCCACTATCCACAAGCCATGTGCTTTCATTGGTAGTAGATTTTAGGCATACCTGCAAGCCAATTGTGATCATCCTTTTTTAGGTACCCACATATAGTTGGGTCCTTGATGGTTAGTAGAAAGAGTGCCTTCTAAATTTAGATGAGCTTTTCTTATATAACAATAGAAATTTTTGTGACCAAATTTCATGCAATATGTGCATTGCCATGGTATCCTATGCTTCTGCATTTTTCTTTTTGCATTATACATACAACTACAAGTATGTGATTTCTTTTGTACAAGTTTAGTAAACAACAATGCATAATTGTTTTTGGCTTTATCTCCTAGTGAACCGTAAGAAGTTCTTTTAGACTTGGTGCAAGCATCTTTGATATGAACATCAGAAATTTTAGTTGTAGATGCTTTCACAAAAGTTGGTTTACTAGGTGCAATGTTGGTTGAGCCATTGAATCCTAATCCATATTTCAAGGAAGGTGATCTTTGATTATTAATTAATGTGTTCAATGCTTCCTTTCCTTTATGAAATCTGGAAATTGATTCTTTTAGTTCTTTTAGTTCATGCTTCAATGTCTCATTCTCTTTAATCACTTTTTCTAAGTCATGTGAGCTTTTATTTAATTCTCCTATTGTATTCAGTAAGTGTTCATTTGAGGTTTTCAATTCTAAGGTAGAGTTCTTTAAGCATATAAAATCCTTTTCTAACTTAGAGTTTTTCTCTTTATAGAGCATCATTTTAGAGAAATATTTTTCTATTTTAGAATTCATGTGCTCAATCAAGTCACTATCATCTATATCATTTTTATCATCATGTGCTACAAGATCAAAGGATTGAGTACTTACCTCATTGGAGTCATCTTCAATAGCCATGAGACAAAGATTTGCAATTCCTTCCTCTTCTTCTTCTTCACTTGAGGAAGAGTCATCCCATGTGGCTTTGAGAGACTTTTTCTTTTCTTTATCCCATTTCCTTTTGTTCTTTAATTTGTAGCAATCCGACTTGATGTGACCAGTTTTTCCACATTCATAGCACTTTACCTCATTTTTCTTTTCTTTATCTTTGAAGGAGAATTTAGGAGGTGTACCTTTGTTTGCTTGTAGTCTTTTCTTCCTTTTCCATTCATTCATTCTTTTTGAGAACATTGCCATTTCATCTTCATCATCAGTACCTTCATTGCTTGAGATCTCAACTTCTTTGATTGCTTTGAGTGCAATTGGTTTTCTCTTTTCTTTCTCACCTTGATCTTCTTCTTTTTCACTGTGCAGCTCAAAAGTGAGTAATTTACCAACTAGCTCGTTGGTTCTTAATGTGCTGAGATCATGAACTTCTTCTATGGATGATACTTTGGATTCAAAGTTCTTTCTAGCTCTTAGGGCTCTCAAGATTTTACTGTTTACATCACCTTGATCATATACCTTGCCATACTTCTTCAGTTCATTGACAATAGCAAGCAAGCGATTTGTCATGTCGGTGACATTTTCATTTGGTTTCATCTTGAATAGCTCATACTCATGAACATGCATTTGTTTCTTGGTAAATCTTACTTGAGTTGTACCTTCATGGTAGTTTTCAAGTGTTTTCCAAATACAATGTGCACAAGTTAAATGTTGAACTCTTCCACCTTCTTCTCTTGAAATGGAGTTCATCAAGATGGAAGCAGCTCTATTGTTCTTGAATCGATCTCTGATATTGCTAGTTGACCATTGAGCTTTGGGAAGTGGAACTTGAATACCGTCAACCTCATGAGTAGGAGATTTCCACTCATTTTCCACGAAATCCCATAGTTCAATCCCATCACTGTCTAGAAACAAATACATTTTGTGTTTCCAGTATGAGTAATCCGTTCCATCAAAGTAGGGTCTAAGAATAGAGTTAAGATTTCCATGAGAGCTTGATGAAGAAGAAGTTGCCATTGTGGATCAGATTTCACAATTAAGTTTAAGAAATCTCAGGGCTCTGATACCAATTGTTGTCCCAAGATGGCAACCAAGAGGGGGGGGGGTGAATTGGTTTCGTCAAGAAATAATGACAATTTAAAAAACTCAACAAACAAGAAATGCGGAATAGAGAGTTGGTTGAGTAATGGAGGAAGGTAAGAACACACAAGATTTATAGTGGTTCGGATTTACTTCAATCCTACATCCACTTCCTTAACAACTTGTTAAGGTTCCACTAGTCTTTGAAGTTTTCACAAGCTCACTTCCAACTTTACAAGTGTTTTTCTTAGGCTCACACTTACAACCCAAACAAGAGTTTTACAAGGCTCACTCTCTCAACCTAAGTGTTTCCCAAGCTTACACTCAAACTTATACAATGGTATTTTCAATGCTAACACCTAACATTCATAACAATTCAAATACAAGTTTAAGCAAAAGGAAATTTGTTGCTTGGCTATGAAAATCTTTTCTTAATAATGTTATATCTCTTTGTTTTCTCATGGAAACATTGTATTTATAGCCAATGTGGTCTTACTAGCCGTTATTGCTGTTTAGAATAAAGTCTTGGCAGATTAGACCTTCTTTACTTAAACTGTCCGAAGCACTTAGCGGTCGCCCTTCATACAAGGATGGTCGCGCTCATGCTTCACGCGGTCGTCCTTTTAACTAGGGACGGTCGCTACTTTTGAAAAAGCTTCAACGGTCGAATTTTAGTGCTCTACAGCTGGAATCTTGCCCATGATGTTTTTGTCGGACCGTTTCTTGCCCATGCTGTGTTTGTCGGGACGGTCGCGCCAAGCATAGGTGCGGTCGCCCTTTTTGAATATTGAAGTGGGTTTACAACGGTCATGTCACGTGTCACTTTCTGACAGAGCAAAAGAGATGTCCGCCATAATTTGAATCTTCGCGGTCACCCTTGGTAGGTTTTCGCGGTCGAACTCACATTCTCGCGTCGAACTTCTGGACGCACCTGAGGACGCGAACACTACTGTCTCTTTGAGCAATTTCTTCTTGAATTGTTGGGCGGTCGCGACTCTGAATGGGGCGGTCGCTAAAGTGGTAAGCGAGGTCGAATCATTCACCATTCTTGTCACCGCGAACCTTACTGTGATTGTAATGATTTAAGTTCCTTGAGTAGCGGTCGGGCAAATATTAGGACGGTCGCTATTATGTAGGAGCGGTCGCGACTATGGTCGAACTTCTGACCGCGAAACCTACTGTGACAAGGTTTCATTCTGTAATTGCATGGAGCGGTCGTATTCAGTTGAGGTGCGACCGCTATACTTGTTCTGTTCACCTTTAATTGAAGCAACCTAATCCCGCAACAAGCTTTCTCAAACACAAGTTAAAATAGATCATCCATTTGAGTTGTCAAGGATCAAAATTAAGATCATTTGTCTAACATCTCCTTTGATAGTGATGATTTTTCCTTCAAAAGGGAACTTAAGTTTTTGATGTAATGAAGAAGGGACATCATTATTCTGATGAATCCACGGCCTTCCAAGGAGGAGATTAAAGCTCGTGGGTACATCAATGACTTGGAATGGCAGTCCCATTCTTACTGGTCCAATAGCAACTTCCAGAGTAGCAACACCCAAAATTTCTCTTCGAGTGTTATCATATGCTTTAACAATTTGATCAGAAGGTGTAAGATCTGTAGCCTCCAATCCCAGACAGCTTGCTACTTTCAAAGGACATACATTTAAGGCTGACCCATTATCAACGAGAACCATGGGCACAGTCTTTCCCCTAGTTTGTAAGGTGATGTATAGAGCATCATTGTGTTTGCTGCCATCTTCTGGTAGGTCTACATCGGAAAACCGGATACTCAATGCCTTGGTTGATTGGGTCAAAGTGGCCACCAAAGCTTCTGGGCTTGTGTCTACTGATGTATCGAGTTGACTCAAAGCTTTGCTGAGAGCCTGACGGTGTGGGAATGAGGAAGCAAGGAGCTCCCAAATTGACACCTTAGCTTGAGTTTGTTTAAGCTGAGTGAGGACAGGGTCTTCCTTTGGTTCCGGCGTCTTCTTATAGGGGTGACTTGGAGTTTTAGGGGCTTCCCCCAAGTCGAGTGGCTGATATTGCCTTCCGCTTCTTGTCAAAGCATCGACCTCTTCAGCGAGGTTATTCAGATCCAGCACACATACTTCATTCATCTCCAAGAGAAGTTTGAAAGGATCAAACAGCTCGTCTTCCATAGTGATGGAGTGGATGGAATGATTGGGCAAAGGGTTAGTATTAATGTTTGGTTAGCTCTTGAGAGGAATGATGTCACCACTATCCACCAGATCCTGGATGCGGTTTTTTAGAGTCCAGCAAGCATCTGTTCTATGCCCATTTCCTTGGTGGTATTCACAGTACTCATTGACCCTATATGTAACACCCTGATACTCCATATAAGTACTATACATACACCTGGTATACATACAGTAAATATATAAAGTATAAGGATGTCACTTTTCGTTACAGTTTAAAAACTTTTAACAGAATTCAAACCACAATACATTAATTTAAAGAACATTTACAAATCATTATATTTTTAATGATCTTACATATATATCATAATCTTATTTTTATCAAAACTGCATTTATACATATACATACACTTTTGTCAGAAATACATCATAATTAAAAATTATACATGTATGCATCACCCTCTAGTTGGTCTCGACAAACTCTTACTCTTCTCGTGGCATAACGAAAGACTTCATATCTTCCTCCTAGACACCTGCGCGATTACACATCCGCGCTAAGCCCGAGAGCTTAGTAGTACAAATAAATATTAAAATATACTTTACAAAAGAATCGTACCTCATATTTTTAGCATCATGTTTTATTGTTTTCTTATCCCGTTTTTCCTTTCTTAGTGCATTCTTCATATACTCCCACTAATCTCATAGATTATATATATATTTACATAAAACATTCACAAAACGATACTTACCATTGCTACCTCATATACATATTACATGTCATATTATACTTCCAGAATCATATATCTCAACATAACTTCTCAAAATCAAATCTCTTTTCAATAACTCATTTATACAATATTATCATGCCATACTTCATAACCTTACATCTCATTACACCATTCAATTAAATCATTATCCACAATTTAATATTCATGAATCACATTTTCAACAAAGGCAATCATTATATCATTCAATTGAATCATTATCCGCAATCCATCATTAATACTCATAATTAGTATATCAATATACACATTTCACATCATACTTCCTAACATTGTTTAATTCACAATTTACCAATCATGAGTCACATTGCCAACAAAGTCAACCATAGATCTCATTACTCATTTATTTCAACATTTGTATATCATATTGACAACAAAGACAGACTCGGGCCCAAAAGACACTAATATGCCACTCAATGTTCAGAGTTAATGCTTTGGTTTTGTTATCACATTTATCATTATCATAGACCCAACTAGGCTTCAAGGATTTAGGTTCAACCAAGCTTCAAGGGGAACAAAGCATGCTAAGTCTCAACCCAACTTGGCTTCAAGAACCAATCCAACCTAGCTTCAAGGGTTGTAACATCTCAATTAGGCTTCAAGGATTAGACCCAACCAAGCTTCAAGGGGAGTAAAACATGTTAAACTTCAACCCAACTTGGCTTCAAGGATCAAGTCCAACCTAACTTCAAGAGATTGTTACTAATATTAGGCATGCCACCAACAACAAACTTTGAAAATGGAATAACACATTAGCCACACAATTCATTCATTATTTCATTAGCACTTTCATTCTCAATTCTCATCATCATCTAGGCAAACATGCCTCATTTATCTCAATTGAAACATCATAGCCAAACACAATGGCTTCACATCACATTTGAATCATCATAGCCAAACACAATGGCTTCACATCACATTTTATCTCAATTCACATTATACACTTTATCATCCAAGCATACATAATCAATTACATTGCACATGTATCTTAAATTCATTGTCATATAAACCATATTTCCATTTATTTCATTTTGATCATTATTATCAACTATGATAACATCACATTTCATCATTCCTCAAGACACATTTACACCATTCATTATTAAAACATTTATCATAACAAATTGCATTTGCACATACCTTTTTGGATAATCATTATAGCTTTCACACTATACAAATAACAACATTAGTCACATTGTATTAACAATATAATAATCTACTTAACATTATTTTAAGTTTCAAAATAATATAAAAGAATGAGTCTAGGTAAATTTGTACTTACCTCAAGAACTACTCCCATCAAGCTATACATAATCAATTACCTCATCATATCCTTCATATTTTACCTATAGCATCATTGATGTAACATTACAAAGTACATTATTCATATAACACATTACCATTCACAAGATTCACAATGCATAAAACATAGCATTGTTCATATAGTATCATATGCATCATCAAATGTAGGTTCAATCCCAATTATGTAAGAAGAGCAAAAACCAAACACAGTAACCAACACACTCAAGGGACACGGCCAAGCTTGTGGCCGTGTCTCTCAACACCAATTCAAACCGAGGCAGACACGGGCAAGGGGACACGGCCGTGTCTCTCAACAAAATTCAGGCAGTGGCAAACATGGGCAAGGGGCACGGCCAAGCCAATGGCCGTGTCTCTCCAAAATTGATCCAACACGGCCAAATTTCCTTGAACTTGGCCGTGTCTCCCAAAAATCTTAAGTCTTGGCCGTGTTCCTTCTTTGGTTTGGCCGTGTCTCACATGAACAAAACCCTAAATGTGGCCAAAACTCTTTTAATCGCATTTAAACTCATTGTTCACAACATAGCCTCATTCAATTGGATATAAACAATGTCATTAACACTTATTTTACATATTCATCACAATATTCTCATTAACAAATCACTAACAACACATTAAACACATACCACTTCAAAACCCTAAACCAACATCATTCTTATTCTTTCAATTTCAATATCCACTCAACTTACCATTTTCAAACCAAAACCAACACCAATTTAACTTACAACCAATTTAAACACTTATAATCACATCTCAACCCCACCAAATCATAATCTCAACAAATCAAAACTCACTTCAAATACAACTTCAAAAATAACAAAGGAAAACAAGAGAGTACTTACCTAATTGAAGAAATTTCACAACTCTCCAACTTAATCCTTTGATTCTCCCTTCAATTTGATGTTAGAAATGAAAACACTTCTCTTGCTCTCCCTTTCCTTATGGTAGCCGGCCACACCAAATGAGAAGAGAAGAAAATAAAAATCAAGTCAAACTCCTCTTCTTCTTTTAATCTCCACCAAGCAATTCTACATGAGCAATTACTAACATGCCCTCTTCCCATTTAACTTAACTTCTTTTTCTTATATGCCCTTAATAGTAATTTCACATGCCACAAATAAATATCCTCTTGCATTGACCATCCATTTTGACTTATGTATATGTTATATATATTACCATATACCCAACATATACACTTTCTCTCTACACATGCCTTTCCTTTTTAAACAATACATAAACATTCTCTTTTCAATTTCTTTTCTTATCAACATAACATATACACATAATTCAAACAAACAACAATTATATCCAAACTTCTAGGGCATATATTGGGATATTACACTATAATTGGAGGGTAATGGGTTTGGAGGAGGCCTTGGGTCCAAAGCTTCAAGTACTTTCCTTCCACGGCCTTTTTAAACACCAGATGAAGGGGCATTCCAAGGTCGGTATATTGCCTTCTTGGCTGATTTATCTGCCCAAGATTGCCCACACGTAAAGGATTCACAGGGGCAATATTGGCCACTTCATTGACCTTGCTTGAGGAAGCAGCTTGGCCTTGTTTCTTGTACTTCGAAGTAGCTCCCTCATCTACTATCTTACCCAATTATATCAAATCTTCTACCTTGGTTGCAGTCGCAATGAGCGATTTGAAAGTAGGCAGGTATTGGGTTTGCAGTTGAGCTTGATATGTAGGCCTTAAATTCTTGATTATGATATCAATTTGCTCCTGTTCTAAAGGGTAATTGATCATTTGGGCGGCCTTTGCCCTCCACCTCTTAAGGAACGAGGAGAAGGGTTCATTTTTATTCTGCTTGGTAGTCTCAAGCTCCCTTCTAGTGACATCCACCTCAATATTGTAGTGGTATTGAGTGTTAAATGCATTGCAGATGTCTTCCCAGGTCTTGATCTTGGCACGATCCAGGCTTACAAACCATTTAAGGGCAGCACCAGTCAAGGATTTTTGGAATAGTTGAGCAAAGAGCTCATCATTTAAACCCCAAGGGCTTAAGGCCCCCACATACATCTTCAGGTGGGTTTTAGGGCAAGTAGTCCCATCAAATCTGTCCATCCCCGGCATCTTGAATTTTGGAGGCAATCTAGCTTGGGGAAACAAGGATAAGGAATCCATGTCTACCACCTCTTTATGAATTTTCATGGCAGTGATTGACCTTTCAAGCAATTCAAGTTTCTTTTTCAGTTCATCAGTTTCAGTTGCATTCTTAGAGGGTGGATCCTCCAAATTGATGACAGGGGTATTACTCTGAGCAATCGTGGGGGTACTAGTTTGCCCCACAGTAGGTTCTTTCCCTAGATTTCCAGGAGTAGTGGCCGTCTTTAGTGCTCCTCCCAATTCGGCCAAGATGGATACCCTGTGGGCAGTCAAAGCTTCATCAATTCTTTCTTGCATCCTAGCTTCAATCTCCCTAACCTGTCCATCTAGCAAGGCCTTAATCTGTTCAATAGTAGCCATTTTAGCAATTGGAGTAGTTGGTGAAGTTGGGGTAGTAGAACTTGTGGGTGATTGCACAGTTGGAGTTGGTGTAGCTTGTGTAGGTGAAGGCACACGGATGGTGGGTACCTGCAAAGGTTAAGGGTAAAGGATTAGGGTAGTGTGTAGGGTAGGAAGACTCTTGGTCCACTTGTATATATCAAAAGGTTTTCCCCAAAACAATGTTGTTATGTTGCATGAATGCACCTCATCACATCATAATTCATTTTAATGGAATGTGGCACTATCATTGGGTACATACAACCTAAGGGAGGGTTCTATTGTTGAATGAAAGTAGAGAATGGGCTTATAATAGGGACCCTTGAACCTCGAGTAAGATATACCTACCACATGTGAAACAAGGAGTTTCGCGTGGGTCAAAGTCTACGATATACTCGTGGGCCATTCCAAAAGGATTGGAATGGTTTGCGTTAATAGGAAGGATGCTTTGGCTGTCCGTCGGCATAATCAAGGAGACCTGCCGGTCAGCGCTACTTGCTATCCAGACTCAGAACTTTGAATAGAAAGAGAAGAAATTCATTTGAAAATAATTTTTATGCAATGGAGGAAAAGGATTCCCCCATATAATGCAAGAGAAAAAGATTCTCTAAATGACAAAACAAATGCACAATTAATCAAACAAGGGATCCATCAAAGGAAAAAGATTCCTTTTGTCAATTTTCAATTCCAATATCCTTAAAGAAAGGATAAACATTGCTAAGGTACCCTACAAAACAAATAAAAGTACCCTAAAGAAGGGCAAGTTAGTCAAATAAGCAATTGTAGTCTACTAGGAAATCCCCAGTGGAGTCGCCAGATTGTGAACATCTAATTCCACCCAAAAAGGATTTGGATGAACATTCACTTACTGTTGGGAGTCGCCACTCTGTTTTTTTTTATTCAAAGGGTAAAACTAAGAAAACCCTTGTTTGACTCCAATAATGCATCCAATGTAAAGGTTTCTAATCTACGAACCCAAGGAGGATTTGGGGACTATGTCATGCATTTGATTAACTTGCAAAAAAGAAACAAACCTTGCTTAGGATTTTCCCACTTCGAAGCTCCAGATATTGTTTTCTTGGACCTTGGATTATGATTCTTGATTCCTACTTTCTTAATCTGATTTGAGTTGACTCCTGCAGCACAAGGTTAGATTCATGCAAAGAAGAGTAGAAGAGAAGCGCCTAAGCGTATAGAAAAATAGGGAGTTCGTCGACATGAAGCCGGGCCCTTCTCAGACTGTTCTGGGGGCTATTTATAGTGAAAATCGGACCAAATTCAGACTTGAATGGTGGTTGAACCGCTGGTCCCGGCGGTTGAACCGCCATGGACGAAGGTTGACTTGCCAGAAGAGGAAAAAGGGCGGCGGTTGAAACCTTACACAGCGGTCGAACCGCTGTGCACGGCGGTTGAACCGCTGTGCACGGCGGTTGGACTTCCAAAAGGGAAACTCGGTGGTTGAAACTTAGGCGGTGGTTGAACCGCGGCATGCGGTAGTTGAACCGTTGGTCACGGCGGTTGGACCGCTGCATGCGGCGGTTCGGCCTCCAAAAAAAAACACATCAGCTCGCACGATTTTCGCTCAAACTGATTTTTCGGGAGCTACGGACCTCCAAAAAATATTCTGAGACCATTTCTACGATCCACGTGTCGTTCCGGACATTTCAAATATCATATCGATATATCTCCGGTGAACTTTTATAAAGTCACCCAGTCTGAGTCGGCATTTTGCGGTCTGGAGAAATCAGCTTTCCAAGCCTCAAAATTCGAGTATTCACACCCTAAAACTTTAATAGCCTTAAAACATGTTTTCCAAATCTAAAATCCTAATTACACCTTTCTAAAAACCCTAAACTATCTTATTAATTCTCAAAACCTTAACTCTAGTGTCTTAATTCTTTAATTTTCCAAAACCCTAATTTTCTTAAAACCCCAATCCAGTAAACCCTAGTTTTCCTAAACCCTAATTCTTAAAACATCAAAACTTTATGACAAGTTCATCAACAACTTAAAGCCCTAATCCGGTGAACCTAAAACCCAATCTAGTAAATCTAAATCCCAATTCTTAACTCAGTAACCATAATCCAGTGAACTTAAAACCCAATCTTTTAAAATTATAAACCCTAATGTCTTAAGATTCCAAAACCCTAATTTCATGATGTTAGCCCTAAACCCTTATTTGATTAACCAACACCTTACTACTCTCTTAAATTTATAAAATCCTAATCTATTCGATATTTTTCCAAAAATCCTCACAGTAGCCTAAATAATAATAATAATAATTCCAAAATCCTAAAACCCTAAATGTTAATTAAAGAACCCTAAATTGAGATATAAACCTAAATTTGTTTCTTTTTTTGCTTTATTTAATTTTAGATTTGATCATGTAGTTTATTATATGTTTTGATGGCTGATTTATTTAATTTCAATGCTTGATTTATTTAATTTATCATGGATGGATATTTTCTTTATTATTATGATTATTATTTGTTTGTTTTGGTATTACAATTGTAAGAGGTACGTTTCCACTTTGTGGGTACCTTATTAGTTAAATTTTATGTAATTTAAATTGCTTTTATATTTTGGACTAATGTAAAGGATATGTTTCCACCTTTCGGTGCGTTTCCTATTTAGTTTTAGACATGGACGATGTAAGGACATGTTTCCATTCTCGGATGTGTGACCATTTATTTGCTTTGTTTGGACATTGCTTTGATTTTAAAGGCAAAAGTCAATTAAGGGACCGAGCAGAATTTTCTCACCTCTCATCAACTGTAGAATTTTGGGCTTTGAAAGTTGAAATAAAATCTGCATCTTTTTTTGAGTCTTGGAAGTCAATATATGTAACTTCATTTGTTGATTGCTTGGATATCCAAGGATGGCCTCAAATTCTTCAATCAAAGGACATATTTCAAAGCCATTAATTTTAAATGTCCTAGAATTCACATTCCAAAAAGAAGCCATGGCATGTAAAAAAGAATGATCCAATTTAACATTTTGAAAATACTTCAAAGTATCAATTTTTGACCAAGATATTCGTTTCCAAAGAATGAAATTCATATTTTTAAATAGAACTTTTATTTTCTTCAAATTGAGTTCGTTCATTGTTGACAACTGAAGGAAAATTGAAATTGTTCAAAGGAATTTTTACGTTGAAGTAGAAAATCTCCTGGCTTATGTATGAAATTGTGGCATGAAAAGAGATTTATATGGGTTGATTATGCTATTCCAAAATTGATAAGGAAAAGTGTGAGACCGAGATGCTCGAGGATAAGGAATTGGCGACGAAAGGATCTTGAATTGTCGCGTTGCCTTTGGTTTTATAGGTTAGTGATACTGTGTAAATATTAAATGTGAAGATTAAAGTTTAATAATTGTATCGTAGTAATAATGATGATAAAAAAATAAAAAATAAAAAAAAGAGTTACAGTAAAAATAAAAATTATATATCATCATTATTATTTTTATTATTATAGTTATTATACAATATTTCTTCAATTCATACAAATACTCATATATCACTAAGAATGGGGTGGTGGATCATGATCAAACAAAGCTTTAAAAAAGTCATTGCCTATTGATGAAGGAGGCACATCACCCATCCCGAGTCTACCCAAAGTAGGAGCACCTAAATCTCTATTACCTTGAAATTCAGATCTGTAACGGTCCTCATCAAAAGTAGACAAAAGGATCTCATGGTCATCAGCTTGGGGGCCTCTAGATGAAGAAGCACCAGGATCTCTCATCCCCTGAAACTGAAAGTCTCGAAAATCTTGCTCTGACTGGTGATACAATTTTTCAAAATGGGAAACCTGTTGAAGACTAGAAGCCAACTCTTCTTGAAGTTTCTTTTTTTGTTCCTCAAGCATCGGCTGTGAGCCAGAGAGGAAAAGAGTAAGAGCATACATATATAGCATAAATTATCATGGAACAAGAAAACCTACTAGGTAATTCATATCAATGCCCTATGGATAAGATGGGATCTCCGGTTGATTAGAATGAGCAAATGGAGGAGAAGTAAAATAAGGTCCAACCTCATGACCAAATGAGTCAGCAGCCTGCAACAATCATTTAAAAAGTCAAAATAATTTAAGAAAGAAGCAATTGCAATGGCAAAATGGTAAAAGTTTACCTGAGAAGTGCTAGCCCCGAGATGTGAGACATACTCTCTTCCCTCTCCGTGATACTCCTCCTCATCTCTATCCTCATTTTCCTCGAAAATCTCCCGTACACCAATAGGGGATACATCAAAGTTCAAGAGCCCTATTTGAATAAACTGGTATAAGATACACCCGGTGGATAGAGAAAGGTTTCAACATCATAACCATGCTGAGCCAACCACCATGCATTCTCCGACATTGATGTGATATTTAAAGTATACTCCGGGCAATGCATCGGGATCCTCTACTGCTCGAGACCAAGAAACCATTCATATACTCTCTCTCCGAGAAACCAGCCACTAGACACAGGGCCGGCAATGACTCGACGGGTATGTTGAAAAGGCAGTGCGGCATTCATAGAGGAAGTCCAGTTCGTCCACTCTTCTGTGTTCCACTAGGCCAAATTGATCTACAAAATGACATAAGGTAAGTGGACTTTTATATAAACTTTAAAGTATACTAATGCTATTTTACCTTTCCCCAGGTTAAGCAACTCAAGAGATAGCGTTGGGTATGCACATGGTGAGAGCCTAGAACTTCTACACAATCTGACAACCAAAAATTCAATCTCGAATACCCGACTCTCTCTCGGGAAATGCCAGGCACCCTCATAAGCTTATGCTCATATGCCCATATCTACAACAATAATAAAAATCAAATTCATGCAAGAATAAGAATGGAATTGACAATGGTGGAAGAAGAGTACCTCGACAACCACCATAAAGCCAACAAAAGACTTCTTATTTCTACAAATCTTATTAAGCCCATGGTAAAGACAGGCAAGGCCAGCTTCACCCCAGCCATAAAGTGTACCATACTCATATCAGTAAGGGCCCTCAACACTGACAAATGGATTGCAGATTCGGTGCTGCATAAAATGGTTGACCCGAGCAAATATATTAAAAATCCTCGAGCATATTGTTTGGCTGTTTCTCTACGAACCCGTCCTTCGTGTAGTTCATCCAATAACTCCGAATTGGCTCAATTTTTATCTTGAAAGACCCTTTAAATGATGGTTCCATACCAATTAACTATTAGACTTCTTCGTATGTTAGAATATCATTGGTAAGAGGGACCGGAAGGCCATAGTACCGGATACCAGTTGTGACTGTATAATCGACTGGGCCAATGGTCATTTCTCCTATAGGTAGGTGAAAAGTATGGGTCGTGTCCATCCACCGCTATGACAATGCTTGAACTACACTCCTATCTATCGGACACTCCTCGGATGGTAATTGCAAGATAAAGCTTTCAAAACTGCAATCTCGGATAATTCGTCTTACCTGAGAAGGCGCTACATCATACCATTATCGGACTTTATAGACACACCCTCCACCTCGGATATCGCAACGATCACGCTAACACGGAGCCAGGTAAGTTAACACAAGGTAAGTATATCATCATATCAATACCACTGATTTTTAGTCTAAATTTATTCATGTTCTATTTTTTCTATTTACTTATTTATTAAATTCTTAAATATGTTCATCTAATTAATTTATTTTTCCTAAATCTTAAGAAAAAAAAAAGAAAAAAAAAACACAAAACACATAAAAATGAAAAAATAATTTGCTTATTACCTTGTTCTTTTGATTTGAACTGTGATGAAGCTGCATCCTGGCTAGTAGACTTATATTTTCTTTTTCATGCTATCGAATAAACTCCAATAACTCAGCATTAGATCAAGTTTCTGATCTTGAAGCATGCATTTTCTCCTCAACTCTATGCTAAACTTTCTAAACCCTCTAAATTCAAAATTTATATGAGTATGGATGAAATGAAGAAATGAGCCGACATTTATATAGAAAAGTTGCAAGGGAAAAAGACAAAAATCAAAAAGTGAAAAATAGTAATCTTGTGAAAAAAAAAGAAAGAAAAAGTAAATGTTACTATTGATAAATAGTAAATGACTATTTACAAATAGTAAATGAATAGTTGGTGAATAGTGTATAAATAGTAACTACACAGTAAATAAATAAAAAACTCAATTATTCAATTCAATCATTCAGATATTTGCGTGTATATAAATATTTTTGCACTTTTAAAATATTTTTACATGCAGGGGGCAAGAAGATATGGGCATGGTAAAAATTAGCTAATTTTTTTGCAAATTCCTTTAGTATCCTACTGACTACAATTATTTTTTGCAGATAATCAAATCTCTTTTAAGTCCAGAACTTAGCTCGGGTCTAGAACCCAAATTACCCTTAAGTCCAAAACTTAGCTCGGGTCCAGAACCTAAATCTCTCTTAAGTCCAGAACTTAGCTCAGGTTTAGAACCCAATTCTCTCTTAAGTCTAGAACTTAGCTTAGGTTTAGAACCTAAATTATTTTTAAGTCTAGAACTTAGCTTAGGTCCAGAACCTAAATTCTCTCTTAAGTTTAGAACTTAGCTTAGGTCAAGAACCTAAATTATTTTTAAATCCAGAACTTAGCTTAGGTTCAGAACCTAAATTATTTTTAAGTCCAGAACTTAGGTTAGGTCCAGAACCTAAATTTTCTCTTAAATCTAGAATTTACCTCGGGTCCAGAATCCAAATTATTTTCAAGTCCAGAACTTTGTTCGGGTCCATAACCCAAATCTCTCTTAGGTCCAGAACCTAAATTCTCTTTTAAGTCCAGAGCTTAGCTCAGGTCCAGAATCTAAATTACCCTTAACTCTAGAACTTAGCTCGGGTCCAAAACCCAAATTACCCTTAAGTCCAGAACTTAACTCGGGTCCATAACATAAATTACCCTTAAGTCCAGAACTTAGCTCGGGTCCAAAACTTGAATCTCTCTTAAGTCCATAACTTAGCTCGGGTCTAGAACCCAAATTACCCTTAAGTCCAGAACTTAGCTCGGGTCCAGAACCCAAATTACCCTTAAGTCCAGAACTTACCCCGGGTCCAGAACCCAAATCCTAAATCTAGCTCGGGTCCAGAACCCAAATTATTTTTGAGTCCAAAGCTCAAACCAACCTTGAAAGTCCAGCATGGGTCCAAACCCAGTCAAAAATCACATTGCTTTTCACTCTCTTTTGCCATAGTCTCAGATCGCTCAAGCAGGGGGTAAACTGTAGACTCTTAATTTTTGACCCAGCCTAGTCTAATATTTTTTATATAGTCCAAAATAATTTTTGTGCTATTTTAATTAAATAATATTTATTGTAGTATTTATTATTTAATAAAAATAAAAAAGGTAATATTAGTAAAGTTAAAATAAATAAATAAATAAATAAAAATCGGCGACGAAAAATTTTTATCGCCGAAAGTGAATTGGCTTGGGCTAATTCGCCGCAGGCTGCAGGAAATTCCTGAGGCAAAATTGCCGGCCCTCCCCTCGCTTGCAATTTTTGGCCCGCAGCAATTTTTTGCCAGCGCAATTTTTTTCAGTGCAGTTTTTTCCGAAATCAAATTCTATTTAGTTTTAATTTCTTTTCCTAAATGATTTTAATTTCCTTAGATAATTAGAATTAGGTTTGGAACATTAAAACACTTCAAAAAGGAGGGGGACTTTGGACTTCTGACTGGGGAGGACAAAACTTAGAACCAAACTTGGGACTTTAAAATTCTTTCGGCCAAAAGAGAAAACCCTAGCAAACAAGGAAAAATTCAAGAGACAACAACCAAAGGAAGCAATCATCTCTAGATTGCTTTGCTCAACCAAAATCAAATCTAAAGCAGGCAACAGCTTGGTTCAATCTCTTCAAATTTGGTTGAGCCTTCAAACGTAGGTAAATTGCTCTAACTTTAATTTATTCAATCATTAATCATCTTCATTTTCTAAGCCACATCACACTGCCTTAGTTATTTAATTCTTCCTTCAATTTAGTCCTTCAATTTAGTTTAGGCAGTAGCATGAATTAATTCATACAATACTTAAGATCTTAATTAAAGTAAATAATATAATCATTCAACACAAATCTAATTTCATAAACCCTAAGTTATTCAAACCCTAAATCTTAATTAATTTCATTTCCAAACTTTCACAGTAGCTATTTTGTTATAACTTTATTCAGTGAGCTATTTTAATCTTTCTACAATAAATTTGGCTTTCTATATTTATTTTCACCTAAAAATACATAAGTAGTTGATATAGTCAATATTAAAAGCACACTCAATTTTGATTACAGAAAAGCAATAAATTCAAAATTCAAAATCATCATCCACAGAATTGAGATTTCAAACTATAAAATCCTAATATCTTAACCGTAAAACCATAAAACTTTAATAGCCTTAAAACATGTTTTCCAAGTCTAAAATCCTAATTACACCTTTCTAAAAACCCTAAACTATCTTATTAATTCTCAAAACCTTAACCCCAATGTCTTAATTCTTTAATTTTCCTAAACCCTAATTTTCTTAAAACCCCAATCCAGTAAACCCTAGTTTTCCTAAACCCTAATTCTTAAAATATCAAAACTTTATGACAAGTTCATCAACACCCTAAAGCCCTAATCCGGTGAACCTAAAACTCAATATAGTAAATCTAAATCCCAATTCTTAACTCAGTAACCATAATCCAATGAACTTAAAATCCAATCTTTTAAAATTATAAACCCTAATGTCTTAAGATTCCAAAACCCTAATTTCATGATGTTAGCCCTAAACCCTTATTTGATTAACCAACACCTTACTACTCTCTTAAATTTATAAAACCCTAATCTGTTCCATATTTTTTCAAAAATTCTCACATTAGCCTAAATAATAATAATAATAATTCCAAAACCCTAAATGTTAATTAAAGAACCCTAAATTGAGATATAAATATAAATTTTTATCTTTATTTGCTTTATTTAATTTTAGATTTGATCATGCAATTTATTATATGTTTTGATGGTTGATTTATTTAATTTCAATGCTTGATTTATTTAATTTATCATGGATAGATATTTTCTTTATTATTATGATTATTATTTGTTTGTTTTGGTATTAAAATTGTAAGAGGTATGTTTCCACTTTGTGGGTACCTCATTAGTTAAATTTTATGTAATTTAAATTGCTTTTATATTTTGGACCAATGTAAAGGACATGTTTCCACCTTTCGGTGGGTGTCCTATTTAGTTTTAGACATGGACGATGTAAGGACATGTTTCCATCCTCGGATGGGTGTCCATTTATTTGCTTTGTTCGGACATTGCTAATGATGCTTTATTTTAATTGTTGCATGTAGTATGGATAATATTGTTATATTTAAGAATTTTATAATATTAAGACCTGCAAAGGAGGCCGGTTCCAATGAACCGGGCGTTGTGGGGGTACTGGGTCATTTCTCACCTTCCCTACACGTACCCAACTTTCCGAACCCATTAGGGGGTTGGGGATTCCTTAGGAATCGAGTCATCCACCCTTTTCTATTTTTTGGCCCATCCGGGTGGCGACTCCATTTTCTCCGGGCTTAAGCCAGTGTTCTCTAAGGTCCCGAGCCTAAACAATGCCAAAGTCGCAAGAACCATTCCACTAGGAGTGGGGGCGAAAATTCTCGCTCATAGTTGGTCAAAGGAAAGGGGATCCCGTCGCATTTCAAGCCTGTTATCACCGTGAAATCTACTAGGCCAATCGTCATCTCCCCAATAGGCAAGTGAAAGGTGTGAGTGGTGTCCATCCACCACTTGACAAGCACATGTACTATGCTTCTATCAATTTGATATCCCTTGGTGGGCAGTTGTAGCACAAACTCTTCAAAACCACATTCATTAATCATCCTCTGGACTGGAGGCGAAGCTCAATCATACCACTCACGGGCTTTATAGATGTTTCTGCCGCCATGAATCATACAACTATTAAATTGCCACGATAAAGAAAAGTCCAATCAGGTGTGTATATCACCCTTAATAATTATTCTTAAAAAATTCTAAAATTAAGGAAAATATAAATTGAAACATAAAAATTATTTTCAGCACCCTAAGAATTTTTTTGTCTCACTACATTTATATTTTCTTATTTTTGTATTTTTCGCATCAAGATTAAATTTTTTGCTTCATTTATTTTTGTATAAAATCTTTTACAGCCTCTTATATTTTTGTTAGCATTATTTTATACACATTTTTTAAATGATTTTCCGTTTTGCATACCATAAATATGTATTTTCCTTGCACTAAATATTTAAAATTAAATTATTCATGCATAAACTTATTATTTTTAGAGTTAATTAGTTTATTTTTCTACTACAAATAAATTTATACAAAATGTATACAAAAATATATTGAAAAATAATCATCATAAAAGCCATAAAATAAAATTTTTTGTAGACAACAAAAAAATACATTTGTTTTTTCTTGTGAACTTCGATGGAGGTGCATTCCTGCTAGAATTGGAATCTGATCTAGCCCGCTATCTCTGAGGTAAGCACGTAATTCAGAATCCATACTTGGTCCAGTTCTAGACGCGTGTTGATTTACTGCCATTTCTTTTCTTTAAAATAAAAATATAATAAAAAGCTTTAAAAATTTTGAAGGTAAAGAGCAGGTTGAAAATGAATGATTTGGTAAGGTATCGTTAAAATGAATGGAGTGCTCAATTTATAGGCAAAAGAATTGAAGGATAAGTATGCATTTTTTTAATTTAAAAAAAACATAAAGTAAAAGAAAAGAAAAAAATGAATGAAATGAAAGAAAAGAAAAGAACAAAGGAATCATAATCAATAATTTTCATTATAACAATTAACTTAAAGTATTGTTGAATTTCTTTCTATCACAATAATTCTTCAATTAAATTACACGGCACACATGCACATAGTAAATAGATATTTATTATGGGTATATAATTTTTTACGTGTCTAAAAAATATTTTTTATACTCATTACGTATTTTTTCCACGCAGGGGGCAAGAGTATATAGGTACCCATTTATGGTAAAAAAAAATAGGTGAATTTTTTGCAAAATACTTTATTAACTACAATTAATTTTTTGCAGGTATTTCGGATTCAAAATCCAACCAATCCAGTTTTAGGTCCAGAATCCAACCAACATCGGGTCCAAAACCCAAATGATTATTTTGAGTCCAGAACTCACCTTGGGTCTAGAATCCAAACTAACCTCGGGTCCAGAATCCAAACCATTTTTTAGTCCAAAACTCAACCCGAGTCCAGAATCCAAACCAACCTCCGGTCCAGAGCCCAAATCATTTTCGAGCCCAGAACTCACCTCGGGTCTAGAACCCAAAGCAACCTCGAGCCCAGAACCCAAATTATTTTTGAGTCCATAACTCACCTCAGGGCTAGAACCCAAAATAGCCTCGGGTCCAGAATCCAAATCATTTTTAAGTCCAGAACTCACCTCGGGTCCAGAACCTAAACCAATCCGGTCCAAAACCCAAATCAGTTTTGAGTCCAATGCTCACCTTGGGTCCAGAACCCAAACAAATCTAGGTCTAGAACCCAAATCATTTTTGAGTCCAAAACTCATCTCGGGTCCAGAACCCAAACCAACCCTAATCTTGAGTCCAAGACTATTCGTGTCCAAAATCAGCTTAAACTCCTATTGCTTTTCACTCTCTGAATAAATATAAGATCGTTTAAGCAGGGGGTAAACTGTAGACTCTTGATTTTATCTCTAAGCTAGTTCGATCCTCATTAAAGTTGGCCTAAGTACAAATCAATCCATTCTTAAAAGCTTAAATATATTTTAAGCTTTTTATCTTGATTGGTCCAATTTTTATAAAGGCCCAAATGAGTCTGGTTTAGTTTCTAAAACTTTAAAATGGCAACAAAATGAGTTTTAAAACCTAAAAAATGGTCTGAAAGTTATTTTGGTTTGATATTAGATCATGCATGCCTATATCGAACTAGGTTTGCCCTAGGTTGATATGTACCATCCATACCTAACTGTTCAGGCCCAATTCGGCATGCATGATCCAATATCGAACCAAAATAACTTTCAAACCATTTTTTAGGTTTTAAAAGTCATTTTATTACCATTTTAATATTTTAGAAACTAAACCGGACTCATTTGGGCCTTTATAAAAATTGGACCAATCAAGATAAAAGCTTAAAATATATTTAAGCTTTTAAGAATGGACCAATTTGTACTTAGGCCATCTTTAATTAGGACCAAACTAGCTTAGGGCCAAAATCAAGGGTCTACATTCTTTTTAAAGTTGTTGCTTGATTATATTTGTGAAATTCAAAAGAGAATTTTATGAATTCTAAAATAAATGTAATGAGATTTGATTTGATTATTTAAAGAGAAAACCATTACTTAATGGAACTTGAAGTTTATAAGATGGATTAAAGTATTTCAAAAGTTATTTGACTATTAAATTTATTTATTTATATAAATATTAAATTTTATTCCCAATATTAAACTATTTATTAAATGAATTATCGAAATTCTATATACATTAATTACATAAGTTTTGATGAATTGTGAGAAAGTTATGAAAATGATGACTTGTAATGGATTTTGAAAGATTGAAGAAAATTCTATTGTGTTTTAATACCCTACACATGCTTTTGATTTCTAAAAGTGAGTTTGGTACTATCGAGTTGGCATGTCGACGATTATGTATGTAACACCCTTATACCCTATATACGTACAATATATATTTTCAGCATATGTAAAATACGCATATACGGTATAAAAATATCACAGACCGATTTAATAAAAAATTTCACATTTCTGTTTAAAGATTTCAAATACTAATATATAAAATAAATAGTATATAAATATTCTTTGCTTGTTATAGGAATCAAAAATAAATATTTTATATGAAAATCTCTGGGAAACATTTATCAGAGTTTTGTTTGTAATTTGAACGTTTTCAAAATTCAGCAAAACACAACCTGCATAAAGCAAATACTCCCAATAAAAATCAATTCACTATTTCACCAATACTTCTCAATTTCTCCATATTTTCTCAAAATACTTATATATAGATATATAAATTAACAACACATATAAAATCTCATTTGAACCAATTATTCAAACATTCTTTACAATTTACATTATATACTTCCAAAAAAACATATCATAACATATATAATATCAAAATACATTGTAATATCAAATATCTATATGTTGGCAACTGGCTCTGATCTTGATGTATCCAAAAACAACTCTTCAAGCTCAATAAATATAAAACTAGACCCGACCAGGTCTAGTAGAACTCTCTGGCTCTACCAAATCATCCATGACACCTGCGCGACGAATTATAATCGCGCTAAGCCGAAGCCTAGTAGTACAAACTTTGATAATAACAATAAAACTCAATGCAATGCCAATACACAATGCATATATATGTCACATCATTCTACTTTCTTATATTTTTCAAATATTTCATAATCACAACTCATAACATTATATTGCTCAATTGTATCACAATTCATAATTCACATTAAAACAAAGACAAGCATGGGCCCAAAAAGGATCTTATATGTTATTCAAATTTCAGAGTTACTGCTTTGGTCCATAATGACACCATGTATCTAGCCCCGTAGGCAATATATCCATGGATAATGTAACAGCCCCAGTCTCTTGGACCTCAACCCGGCTAGACCCTTAGGCCCTTGTATCTTAGTCCTCAACCCGGCTAGACTGCTACAATTTTTGAGGCTTACGACCCAGTCTTTTCACCCCAAAAATATCATATTTATCAGCTGGCCTGGCTTACGACCCAGTCTTTTCATCATTCCAGCGTATAGCCCGTAGGCAATCATAGGCATGCCGCCAAACCCAGAACTCTGAAAATTGAATAACATACTAGGCACACAATTTATTCATATTTCTCATTATTAATCTCTTTCTTAATTCCTTTATCAAAACTTTTCTCATTTTCTCATGATCAAACTAGGCACATTGCCTTATTATATCATCTTTTTCTCACTTTTTTTCATTTATTCATTTTTCTCATTATTAATCTCTTTCTCATTGTCACATATTTAATCTAGGCACATTGCCTTATTTTCACATTTCTTTCTCATTTTTCTCACTTTTCTCATTTTTCTCATTTTTATCAATATCAATTCATTTCATTATTTCACAAATCTCATTTTTGCATTCACAACACATTACCCAAATACTTTTGGGTATTTTCACATAATATACATATTTCACATTCTACACAATTTAGCCATTATCAATGGCTTTTCACAATGCATTTAACACATATATGACATTACAAATGTCATAGCACATTATTCATACTCAATCAATGAACCAAGTAACTTAAAACATTTTCCAACCAAAACGTGTTAAGCCCAAATGTCATGCAAATATAAACAATATATTCAAAGTTCGTACATACCTCCAATAGCAACCCAAAGCAAGCTTAACACAATCTCCAATCCTATCCTTCCAACTTGCCCTTCACCACTTGGATGAAACAAATCAACCTCCCTCAATGCCTATACCAAATGTGATCATACATAATCATTTAATATCACATTCTAAGGTATTCTCAACATCAAACCATAATTAAACATCACTCTAAACCAAATCCCAAAATTAAGTTTCACCTCACTTTAACTTTGAAAAACCATATCCATCCATTTAAATTAGTGTTTTAAGTTTATTAATATCATTAGAAACATATTTTAGCATGTTTAAACTAATTACATTAATTAACCACATGCTTATGTCCAAAACCCTAAAATGACATAACCTTCACCATTGAAGGATCTCCATTCCAACTCAATCCAATTATCATTTCAATCTTATTTCCACCACTTATATCCTTAAATAACATGATTTAAGCATTAATATCAAACAATTAATCATTCTTTGAAAATTCACTTTTCCAAAACCCTAAATCAATACTACCCTCTTCAAACTCTAACCAAACACAACCAAATCTAATATTTGACTTTAAAATACTTATTTATGCATCAAAACAACTCATTTGGAATCAATTTGCACAATTAAAATATCATGATATCAAAAACTCAAATGTTCCATAACCCTAAATTCTCTCTCTTCACCAATCTTACCCAAACTCAACCATTTCTTTAATCTAACCTTAAAATAATTATTTACTCATTAAAAGAACATCTTCCAAACCCATTCCAACAATTATAACATGCTCTTTCAAAAGCTCAATTCATACATATTCATAAGGTTTAAAGAACCTCATAATTTTGAAAATAAAGCTTACTTGTTGAAAAATCACCAAAACTACTCTTATTCCCTTGAAAGCTTGAAGAATTTGATGATAGAAGAAGCTAAAAATCTCCCTCTTTGGCCATGGTGAATTCGGCTTGTAGAAGAAGAAGAAAAAAGATCAAGACTTTTAATTTTTTTTCTTTTCATCTTTTATTTTAAACTATATATATATTAAAATAATTTAATAATTAATTAATTAATTATTTATTTAATAAATTAAAAGTCATAAATTTTCTCTTCCATTCAAAAATAATTTATTTCTGAATTATTTTATTAATTTTGAATTTTTAAGATTTAATTACCAAAATACCATTTTATTTTGACTTTTCTTTTAAAAAGTGTTGAGTTTTATATGTTATGTATATTTTATATATACATTACATATATGTTCCACTTTTTCATTTAAAACCCCTTCATTTTTCATTTAAAACTATTAATTTAATTTATCCATTTAAATTATAATTTATTTATAAAATTTTCAAAAATTAAAACTTTTTGAAAATTTGGGATATTACACATATGCACAAGTAATGTGTATCTTATATACACATCAAATGTACCATATATGTATATTAAATATTAAGTATGTAGTGTATTAATCCAACATATACAATTAATATACCATATGTATATGTTGTATATACTCTAGATATATATATTGAGTATATACAATTTTATATCTCCAAAATCACGGATGTTACAATTTTCTCCCCCTTAAATAATTATGTCCTCGAAATTATCCAGTATGGTAATAAATCATCCAAATCGTTATTTTACCAAATTAAATAATTTTTATTCTCCCCTTTAGGTTCATTCTTAATTTCCTATTTACTATTCCCTAACACATCATTATACTGTCTATTTACTCAAACAATTACAAAAAATTATCATATCATCAATCGAATTGTCATTAGACAAAAATTAGTTCATCTCTTTAATATATATACCCACACACCTATTGCACTCAAGATATTTGATCACTTCATTATCTTAAAACATATACTCTCATCACCTTAAATTCAAATGTTGATAACTTTTATCTTAACACAATAATTTTACACATCTTCACTTTGATCCTACTCTTTATGCAATTACCACATATTAATTTGACATCAGCATTATACAACAGCAAAATCTTATTTCCTTAATAGGATTCATTCCCATTATACTATAACTAACATTTTTCTCTTATAATTGTTTGAAACTAATATAACTTAGCTCCTTTCATATGCATATACATATCAGAATGTTGTATTAAGCACATTATCATATAGCTTGCATATTCTTAATACAACTACACACATTGAATTTCAATAAATACTTGTAAACTTATTACATTTTGGATCAATTGATCTAACTATCACAATATGACCATCACAACCTTATTCTATTCTGACCAACCTTTAGTCTATTTTAAATTCATCAATCTGTTTTCAATTCATGACCTAATTCTATTAGATTAAATTTATTCTCAAATTTTAATTCTCTTCAAATTCATCATTACAGATAATATTCATTTCCCTAGTCTCGTTTACTTTACACATTATTTTCATCAACTTATTTATTTTATACCACTTTCAAACACATTCATTATAACTCTTACTCACATTTCATATAGTTACCCTATTTACACAAATAACTTTTCTTACACATCATTTAAAGCTCATCATATTTTCACAATTCTCTTCTGTTTCCACACTTTCTATAATTATAAACAAATCTCTAGTATAAAATTATAAGATACAACTATGCAAACCATAAGTCTTGACCATGTTTCTTAAAGCATAACTATCAATCTCACCAAAACTATCCAACGGTCATGCCATAATAATGGTCACGTCTGTGGCTTATAAATAAATACTGTCCTTCTATCATTCTTCTTCAAACATTTCCAATCACAATATTAAGTTTGTATCGCAAAAATCACATATTCATTTTCTAATCTTTTGCTACACAAAAAGTTAACACGTTTCAGCTCTGTTTCAAAGCAATTTACTCTTGATCATCATTAACCTAACTCATGTTTCAACAATATTATCATTAACATCTCTTACATATACACATTCGTTCATATGATAATTTTACACAATTTCCATTTATTACTCCATTTCTAATCTATCTCTTATAAAGATTTTCATTCATATATATATATATATTCCATTTCCATACTTTCTTCATTATACTTTCCTTTTCCTTGCAATCTCTTATTTATACGCATATACTTTAGGCCCAAAACAATATACAATCATCAAGTTCAGTTATTAAAATAACAATTTCACTGTCCAGCTCTATTCGGGTCCATTCTCTATCTCAATTCATCACATGACCTAACTCTACGTAGGTCAAGACCTAATCTCTCTTAGGTCTATTAATACATGCAATATCATTCTCAATATCACCAGACACGTATTTGTATAAGGTAGTAAACACTCGATAACATTTTTTTTAATAATCCACATACACATTGGTAAGTCATAATCACAATGTGACTTACTTTCCATATTTTCTTACATATCATATTTGTGTTCATATTAAAAAAAATCTCATCACACAAATCATACAATTATACTCAATTCCTCTTTTACATACAACCTATACAAAGTTAACATTTATTACCTTTCAGAGAATATTATCATTTCTCATTCTTTTGACATTACTTAGGTTATTCATCAATTCAACATATATATACACTCTGACCATAACATAATTAACATCTTCCTTATTTAATCACCCATCTCTTAAATAAGTTTCTTATTATATATAAATATATATTTTAACATCTCACATAAATCTTAGTCACATTTCTAATGTGACATCTCTCTCACATTTTTTTATGCATTTATCATACCCTTCATATCCCTTTTCATCATTTCCAATTCAATTACCTAAAGTAACTCATTTTTACTTACTTAATCATTTCCCTTTTATTTCATAACAAATTTCTATATTATCAACCACATTACACGTTACATGATATTTTCTTCATTCATTTGTCTCATAAAATTAATTTATTACTTACTTACACAAAACTGCATGACTTCCTCAGTTTCATGTCAATCTCACTTTCAATTTTTATATTCCTTACTAATTCTTTATAAAAGCTTGTAAAATTTTATCCATGCACACTTGACACATATGTGGACTTATATTTAAAGTTTTAGATTTTTCCAAGCTGATTTAATATATTTAAAAAAAATTAAATCTTCCAAAATCAGAGAATCTATCTCTTTAATAATTTCTCTGGCAGCATCCGGTTGTCCATTTTTTTCAGGTACCAAACCCTAATAAAAATTCATGAAATTTTAACCATATGTTATAGGAATAAATATGATACTGTGTACAAATGTTCATATTTTTCTGGGTTGGTTTGCCATAGTTTTTAAATATGTTTCTCAATTTCTACAGATTCTGAGTTGCTGGAATTACTCCAACAATCTGTATTCTTATATTTTTCTTAATTAGAGATCCATCTTTAAAATTTATGAAATTTTATACATTGGATTCTAACATATAGAATAAATTTCTAGTAAATGTTCAAACTCATCCAACATTTCTAGATTTATCCAAAAATTCAGACAATATTACTTTGCAGTACACCGATAAAATTTTTTGTAACTATCATGCTCATTTCTCAAAATTTTTATTTTTATATCTTAAATCATTTCCTAGATTATTTTTCTAATTTCACTTATTCATCAATTGAATCAACTATGAATTTTAAATTTCAAATAAAAATTTCAAAAATTCTTAATCCATAATCTCTAGAATGACGCTTCCACTACGCTACTCTGATCTATGCAACCCAGACACCATCTCAACTCATATCCATTATATCAAATGGACATTGCCACATCAGGGATCAGATAAATTGCCAGTGTCAATGCATGCATCACAATTGAAAATCATTTTTTTAATTCCAATTTTCTCTCTCTAACAACCCACCTAGGTCAAGAACCTCAAACGTAGGCTCTGATACTAAAATAAATGTAACACCCTTATACCATATATATGTACAATATATATTTTTAACATATGCAAAATACGCATATACGGTATAAAAATGTCACAGACCGATTTAATAAAAATTTTCACATTTCTGTTTAAAGATTTTAAATACTAATATATAAAATAAATAGTATATAAATATTCTTTGCTTGTTATAGGAATCCAAAATAAATATTTTATATGAAAATCTCTGGAAAAAATTTGCCAGAGTTTTGTTTGTAATTTGAACGTTCCCAAAATTCAGCAAAACACAACCTACATAATGCAAACACTCCCAATAAAAATCCCTTTTTGGCCATGGAGAATTTGGCTTGGAGAAGAAGAAGAAAGAAGATGAAGACTTTTAATTTTCTTTTTCTTTTCATCTTTTATTTTAAACCATATATATATATATATATATTAAAATAATTTAATTATTTATTTAATAAATTAAAAGTCATAAATTCCCTCTTCCATTCAAAAATAATTTATTTTTGAATTATTTTATTAATTTTGAATTTCTAAGATTTAATTACCAAAATACCATTTTACCTTGACTTTTCTTTTAAAAAGTGTTGACTTTTATATGTTATGTATATTTTACATATATATTACATATATGTTCCACTTTTTCATTTAAAACCCCTTCATTTTTCATTTAAAACCATTAATTTAATTTATCCATTTAAATTATAATTTATTTTATTAAATTTCTAAAAATTAGAACTTTTCAAAAATTTGAGATATTATACATATGCACAAGTAATGTGTATCTTATATACACATCAAATGTACCTTATATGTATATTAAATATTAAGTATGTAATGTATTAATCCAATATATGCAATTAATATACCATATGTATATGTTATATATGCTCTAGATATATATATTGAGTATATACAATTTTATATCTCCAAAATCAAGGATGTTATAATGTATGTGTTATGATGCATCGCTATGCTTCGATGTTGAGATAATATGGTGTCGAGGAGACTTGATATAATATTTATACGCCTTCGGGCGAAATACTTCAATATTGCAACACTTTGTCTGCAGTGTCAAGACCTATAGGTCATGATGGGCTATTCAATATTACTGAAACTTGGACATTTGTGTATGGACATAATTTAAGTATGTTGTGATTTGAAATGTTAAATATATTCATTTTTAAATTATAGTTATAGTTTATGCAATTCTTTTAACTTACTAGTTCATTAATGGAAGGATCTATGTGCAATTTGTAACAGTTTGAGGTTTTGATTTTATATATTTATTTATTTGTTTTCAAAGTAAGTACTTCTAAGTTGCATAGCTTAGCATGATTAAATTTTATTGTACAGGTGACACATTTACAAATAGAAGTAGCTCTGATAGGTTAGAGAAGGCTTAGGTTTGAGAGTGATCATAAAAGCTTAAAATTCTTGCCAGAAGACCATTGTAACTGGTGTTGCATATCATGTGTAGTATTTGCATCAAAGTAAGCACTTCTAAGTTGCATAGCTTAGCGTGATTAAATTTTATTGTACAGGTGACACATTTATAGATAGAAGTAGCTCTGATAGGTTAAGAAGGCTTAGGTTTGAGAGTGATCATAAAAGCTTAAAGTTCTTGCCAGAAGACCATTGCAACTGGTGCTGCATATCATGTATAGTATTTGTATCAAATACATTCTGGTTTTGTAATTATAACTATTTCATATTTGATAAACCAATTAAGGGTATAAATATTATGTTTATACAAAAGTTATATATATCATTTTGCCTATTATTATTTGGTTGGTATTGCGTTGCTCTGGATTGGTTAAATTGGAGTAGTTGTAAAGTTTGTGAAAATTGAATTTTAAAAGTACATTTTTCTTACTAGATTTTTAACTTTAAAGATTTAGCAATATTGATTTTATAAATGAAACTCTCGAGAATTTTTCTTAGAATTTTTTAATGTAATTTAATCGAAACTATATTTTAATTAATATTACTTATTTGCTATACATGCATACAATATTTAAACTTTTTAATAAGCTTTCATTTTTGTTGTAAGTGAGTATTTCTACAGTTTTGCTTCTGTAACACTCTTGTATTAGATGTATGTATTTTATATATATAGGGTATGAGAGTGTTACACCTTCTGACCTTGTTTTGCTATCTCCCTTCTTAGTTACATCCACTTCAATGTTATAGTAGTATTATTTGGTAAAGGCATTGCAAATATCCTCACAATTTTGGTGTGTTTTCTTGCCAAGGTCTATGAACCATCTCACTGCAACTCTAGTGAGGGATCTTTGGAACAGCTAGGAAAGAAGATCATCATTAGTACATATTGGCTTGAGAGCCTGCACATGCATCTTCAAGTAGGTCATTGGAAAGGTGGTCCCATAAAAAAAAATTAATGTCAAGCATCATGAATTTGGAAGGTAGTCTAGCCTTTGAGAAAAGGATGAGGGAGTCCATGTCTAGTGTTTTGACCTCGTGCTTCATGGAATCAATCCTTCTTTCCAGTGCTTCTAATTTCTCTATAAGGGGCTTGGTTTTAGAGTTTTCTTCCCCTTAATAAGGATTCAAAAGGGAGCTAAGGACAGTAACTCTTGGTGGAGCTAGTTTAGTAATAGTTCCATTATTTGTCAAGTCAATTAAGGGAGGGGTTTGATTGGATGAAGCACCATTATTTTGAATGGGTTGAGACTAGTTGGTTCTGTTAACATAGGGGTGTGTTCCATAAATCATGGCTTGAACCTCTTCCATTATTGAGTTGCATTGTGCACTTAAAGAATCAACCAAAGTCTTTTGGAATTAAGCCTATTAATTGGTGAACATATTCTTGAAGCTCTCCTCTTACCTTTTAAGGATAGTTTCAATAAAAGCATGCATGTCAATTTGCTCAAATTGCCTTAACAAAAAATGGGCTAGATTAGTAAGGGATATGGGCTTAGAGTAGTCAGTTTGTTAAAAAAAAGGTTATGTTTTAATGCATGGTAAAAAGTAAAGCTAATGGTGGATTTTATAGGTTAAGTTAGAGGTTGATCTATCATGGTTTGGACATCAACTAGAACAGTTTCATGTAAGTCATTCTAGTTCTTTTCTTGTCTTAAGAATAGGTTTCTCACTAAATTTCTTATGGACCGGGCTGAAGCGAAGATGAGGTCCTCCTCTTCTTAACTAATGGAATCCCTTAAGAAGATAATTGGCTAAGTAAACAATAGTACTTGCAAGAATTATGGGCTATGTGTTTGACGTAAGGTCCATAGGCTTAGCATAGGTTTAGTTTATGTTAAGGTTTAGCAAGATAGAATATGCATGGTATGGGTCCCTTACTAGCTGAATGATTGGTCAAGTTGTTAGTGCTAGGATCCATATTGGAGGGTGCATGGCTATAGCCTATGGCTTAGGCTTGTGGTGCATGGTTTGTTCAATGGCTTATGGTTTGGTTAAGCCTTTTGTGGTTAAAGGGTATGGTTCAATAGTTAAGCCTTATGGCTAGGTTGGGTATGGTCACAAATAGTTAAGACATATGGATAGAGTAGTGTATGGCCCCAAGGCTTAAGCCATATGGCTAGGGTAAAATATGGTCTGAAGGATTAGCTCTTGTGGCTAGGGTAGGGTATGGTCCTAAAGGTTAGCTCTTATGGCTAAGGTGGGACAGTCCGTATGGATGAGGTCTAACTCTTTTGGCTAAAGACGTTTGGTTAAGTGGTCTATACCTAATGGCTAAGCCCTTATAGCTATGTTTGATATTTTGGTTTAATTTTATAGCTAGTGGAAATGGATTACGTTAGCTCTTTTAAGGTTAAGGTGGGATGTTTCCAAAGGTTACATCTTAATGGCAATGTTTTGATATATGGGATATGGTGCCCTAACATTTGACCTTCTAAAGAACTTAAGTTTTTTATATATGGTAACCATACATGTAGGCATGTGTGAAAAAGATTTCATGATCACGGCATAAGGTATTGTTATTATGGTTTATACAACCTAAGGCTTAGATTTATAGTCCTTTATATGAAAGGGTTAAGGGTAGCTTAGTTCAAAGAGTCCTATTGAGATTGATGGACAATCAAACTCTATTTTTAACATTGACAATCAAATTGATAAAGAACTAATGATTTTAAACAAGTCTACTTTGCAGAGTTACGATCCGAGAAGCTTTGTGCGACGCCCGACCTATAGACTGAGCGACCACACATATATAGCACAAGCACAGAATCAAACTATCATACAGATATGACCAAGCCAAGAAAAACTAAACAGAAATACTCATGTATCGAGCAGAGAAATGAATAGACACGAAGAGCGCTGAGCTAAATATAGAACTAGCGACCCATGAAAATCGAACTAACGAGCTAAAAGCATTCTGGTGGAACAACCGAGCTAAGCACAACAGTGTAGCTCTACATCAATCAGACAAGCCAACTACGGCAACTGAGCTAAGTCCCTAATTTTCACATAATAGTTTGCATTGTCAGTGAGAGGTGAAGGATAGATGCCCGGCAGGCGTGTGACCATACAAAGAATCGAGCGACCTCAACAGATCAAGATAAAAATTCATAAACTCATAGAAGTGATAGCAGTCTTGGTGAGTGGTGAAGTCAGGATGCCATAACTTTTAGAGGCCACCCAAGTCGCCCGAGCAACCGCACGTGACAAAGAGATAAAATACTAAAAAGAATAGAAGGGATAGTGGTTAGTTCTCACTGTGCTTCTTCAATGATCAAAACCTTATGCACTTGCTTGACCTGTAGGCCGAGCGATCGCACAAGTCTGACTGATTTAAATCTTAGCGCCAAATACCTCAGACCAATGATAACCGGACACATGGAAGAAGAAATTTAATTTTAACGGTAACTTTGTATCGAGCAACCGCACGGTGATCTGGAGGACTGCACGCCACAAGAGTATGGGAAAATGAGATTCTGTCAGACAGTGGGATCTGACCGTTAGAGCTAGCCATTACATAGAGCTTTCCAACCATGCCATCGCACATCGAGCCAAGCGATTGCACACCAAGCTCTAAACACATAATTAGTGGAAGACAAGCACTAAACATGTGGGAACCACTTCAAACGGCTAGCTTAAGCCAAATTGCTATAAATACCACATTAAACTTTATTTTTGTGGTTAGAGAATACTTTGATTGCTATTGTAATTTCATTGAACAACCTTTTTCATTATTTTGTCTAAAGATCAAAAGATAAATCATCAAAAAATTTAGAGTGCTGGGTGTGAGCATTAAACACCATTTAAGTTTGAGTGTGAGCTTAGAAACACTTAGGTTGTGAGAGTGAGCCTGGAAAAACTCTTATTGGGGTTGTGAGGATTGATCTCAAACCATTGTTATAGTTTGATGTGAGCTAGGGAAAACACCAAGTTAGAGTTAAGCTTGTAAAAAATCAAGACAAATGGAACCCTAACAAGTTGTTAAGGAAATAGATGTAGGATTGAGGTAAATCCAAACCACTATAATTCTTTGTGTTATTTCTTCTCAAACTCTACTCCATCTCCATCTACATCTTCTTCATCTCTTACTTTTTAAGATTTAAATTTACCATCATTCTTCAAACAACCAATTCACCCCCCCCCTCTCTTGGTTGCTAGTTTGGGACAACAATTTTTATCAGAGCTAGTGAATTCCTTCAAACTTCATTGTGAAATTTTGATCCAAAATGGAAACCATTTCATCAACAAACAACTTCACACATGGAAACCTAAATTCATCCCTTAGACCTTACTTCGATGGAACAGATTACTTCTATTGGAAACATAAGATGTTGTTGTTCCTAGATAGTGAAGGAATTGAGCTTTGGGATTTTGTTAAAAATGAGTGGAAACCTCCTAATCATGAAGTTTATGGTGTCAAAGTTCCTCTTCCTAAATCACAAGGGTCAAGTGCCAATGTGAGAGATTGGTTTAAGAACCATAGGGCAGCCTCCATCTTGATGAATTCAATATTAAGAGATAAAGGTGCAAGAGTTCAACATCTCACTTGTGCACATTGTATTTGGAAAACTCTTGAGAACTATCCTGAGGGTGCTACCCGAGTGAGGTTCACTAAGAAACAAATGTATGTGCATGAATATGAACTATTCAAGATGAAGCCCAGCAAAAATGTCACCGACATGACAAACCAGTTGCTTGCCATTGTCAATGAATTAAAGAAATATGGCAAGATATATGATCAAGATGATATTAATAGCAAGATCTTGAGAGAAATTAGAGCAAAGAAGAATTCTGAGTCTAAAGTTTCTTCAATTGAAGAAGCTCATGACCTTAGCTCTTTGAGAACCGATGAACTTGTTGGAAACCTGCTCACCTTCAAATTGCACATTGAAAGAGAAAAAGAGCAATGAGAAAAGTATAAGAGGAAAGTAATAGCTCTCAAAGCCATTAAAGAAGTTGAGAGCTCAAATGATGAAGAGAGTAATGATGAAGAAGAATTGGCTATGCTATCTAAAAGGATAAGTGATTGGAAGAGAAAGAAAAGATTACAAGCTAATAAAGGTATATTTCCTAAATCCTCTTTCAAAGATAAAGATAAAAAGAATGAAGTGAAATGCTATGAATGTGGAAAATCCGGTCACATTAAGTTGGATAGCTTCAAATTGAAAAGCAAGAAGAAGTGGGATAAGGAAAAGAAGAGATCACTGAAAGCCACATGGGATGATGACTCCTTAAGTGAAGAAGATGATGAAGAAGAACATGAAATTGCAAATCTATGTCTCATGGCTATTGAAGATGACAATAACTCCAAAGAGATATGCCTAAAATCCATAATCAATGAAAATGTTTAGGTTATGGATAGTGGATGCTAAAGGCATATGAAGGGTAGTGCAAAGCTCTTTACAATACTCACTTTCAAGCATGGAGGTAATGTAACTTTTGGTAATAATGCTAAAGGTAGAATCATTGGTATTGGTTCAATTGGCATGCTTGGTAAGAATATGATTGATAATGTTTGGCTTGTTGATGATTGAAGCACAATTTACTTAGTGTAAGTCAATTATGTGATAAAGGTTATAATGTAAGTTTTAACTCTAACGGATACAAAGATACTAATGCAAATGGTAAGATTGTATCAAAAGGAGTTAGAATTGACAATACATATAAAATTGACTTATGTTCCAATAATGTATTTGAATGTTTGATTACCATTAATAATGATGCTTGGCAATGGCATAGAAGACTAAGACATACTAGTATGGATAACTTACAAAATATTAGTAAAGAAGAACTAGTTGGTGGTCTCCCTAAAGGAAAACTTGATAAAGATAGGACTTGTGAACCTTGTCAATTTGGTAAGCAACATAAAAGTTTATTCAAATCTAAGAACATTGTAAGCACTTCTAGACCATTAGAACTCATTCACTTAGACTTGTTTAGACCAAATAGTGTTGCTAGCTTAGGTGGCAAGTTATATACATTTGTACTTGTGGATGATTACTCAAGGTTTACATGGGTTAATTTCTTGGATCAAAAGAATGAAGCTTTCAATTATTTTAAAATATTTGCAAAAAGAGTTCAAAATGAAAAAGGCTATGTAATCACATCTATTAGAAGTGATCATGACAAAGAATTTGAAAATGAGTACTTTGAAAATTTTTGAAATGAGTTTGGTATCTCACATAATTTTTTGGCTCCTAGAACACCACAACAAAATGGTGTGGTTGAAAGGAAAAATAGAACATTAATTGAAAATGGCTAGGACAATGATCAATGAGTATGAATTACCATCTTACTTTTGGGCGAAAACTGTTAATACCGCTTGTTATTTTAAAACTTGTTTACAAAAGGCCCTTGATCAACAAAACTTCTTATGAGCTATGTAATGAAAGAATACCTAAAATTTCATATCTTAGAGTGTTTGGATGCAAATGCTTTATATTGAATATCAAGGATAATCTTGAAAAATTCTCATCCAAATCGGATGAAGGCAAATTTTTAGGATATCCATCATCTAGCAAATCATATAGAGTATTTAATAAAAGAACACTAGTAGTTGAAGAATCAATGCATGTTGTTTTTTATGAATCCTCTAAACTTGATCAAAGGAAAGGTAATGTTCTTGATGATTTTGTAGGAACATTTGAACAACAAAAACAATCAATGCTCCAATAAATAATCTTGATGGACAAGAAGTAGAATCTCAAGAGCTACCCAAAGATTGACATTACAAGAAGGATCATCGAAAATAACAAATCATTTGTGACACCTCAAAGGGAGTAACTACTAAATCTCAATTTAAATACTTGATTCTAATATTTCTTTTATTTCTCAAATTGAGCCAATGACCATTGAGGAGTCTCTTAGAGATGAGTGTTGGGTGATTGTTATGTAAGAACCATTTTGAGAGGAACAAAGTATGGGAACTTGTTCCTAAACCTAAAGATCATCCAGTTATAGGATGTAAATGGGTATATAGGAATAAGCTTGATGAAAATAGTCTCATTACTAGAAACAAAGCTAGATTGATAGCCAAAGGCTATAACCAAGAGGAAGGCATTGACTATGATCATATGTTTGCCCATTGCTAGATTAGAAGCCATTAGAATATTGTTTGCATTTGCATGTCACATGAATTTTAAAATTTTTCAAATAAATGTTAAAAGTGTGTTTCTAAATGAGCTTATAAATGAGGAAGTTTATGTTGAATAAACTCCCTGTTTTGAAGATTATGAATTTCCAAATCATGTTTCTAAACTTACCAAAGCACTATATGGATTGAAATAAGCTCCAAGAGCTTGGTATGATAGACTTAGTGCATATTTGCTTGAAAATGGTTTTTCAAAAGAAAAGGTTGACACGACTCTTTTTGTTAAGAAGAAAATGCATAACATTTTGATTGTTCAAATTTATATTGATGACATTATATTTGGTGCTACTAATGAACCTTTGTGCAAGGAATTTTCTTCTTGTATGACTGAGGAATTTGAGATGAGCATGATGGGTGAACTCAAATTCTTCCTTGGACTACAAATTAAGCAATGCAAGGATGGGTTCTTCATCAACCAATCTAAGTACATAAATGAACTCCTAATGAAGTTTGGAATGGATGGTTGCAAATCAAGTAAGACTCCGATGAGCACATTCTTAAAACTTGACAAAGATGAAAGTGGTAAGGTAGTAGATGAGAAGAAATATCAAGGTATTATCGGATTACTACTTTACTTAATCACTTTTAGATCAAATATAATGTATAGTATATGTTTGTATGCTAGATTTCAATCTTGTCCTAGGGAATCACATTTGAATGCAACTAAAAGAATTTTAAAATACTTGAGTGGTATTTTGTATTTAGATCTATGGTATTCTAGAAATACATCATTTGACATATTAGGCTTTTCTGATGTGAATTTTGCAAGTAGCCTACTAGATAGGAAAAGCACCATCAAAGCATGCCATTTTCTTGGTGAATGCTTAGTTTCTTGGTTTAGTAAGAAATAAGTGTCGGTTGCTTTATCTATCGCGGAAGTTGAATATGTTGATGCATTTTTTTTGTTGCACATAAGTTCTTTGGATGAAACAACAACTACTTAACTATGGATAAACATTTGATCACATTCCTATTAAATCTGATAACACTAGTGCAATCAATTTATCCAAGAATCTCATTCAGCATTCTAGGTCTAAGCATATAGACATCAAACATAATTTCTTAAGGGATAATGTTCAAAATCACAACTTAGTTTTAGAATATGTTGAAACTCAAAATTAACTTGCAGATATTTTTACAAAACCCTTAAATGAAGAAAGAATGAATTTTATAAAACAAAATATTAGCATGATTGATGGAAATTATCTTGCATATTCATTCTTTATTTATCTCAAAATATATTTTGATCATATGCACTTAAACTTTTTTTAAACTCAAAATTGGCTCCCTTTGTGAGATCGCTCGGTATACTGGGGTGATAGCACATCATTTGCTCTTCCCGAGCCCAAGCCATACAAGTGATCTTCTCCCAAGCCTTAACATGAATCTTCATATCTTTGACTTGCATTTCTACCAAGCCCCAAGCTTTAAAGCGTCTTTCTTCAATGAGCACACAACAGCTCATACAGTTGGTCAAACTAAAAAATTTCAAAATTTTTCGACCGTTACATTCCTCTCAAAGTTGTGCAAACACACACTACCAAGAGAGCTCACTAGACTGAGCTGTTGGTCACCCCACAGCTCGGGCGACTGCACAGAGTGTGTAACTAAAATATTTTTAAATATTGAAACTTTTAAAAATTAATATTTTTGTCCCCCAAATGGTAAAAAATGGCTAGTTTTCTAATTTTTGTATATAAATACTCCTATTTTGCATAAAAACACATCTTTACAAACTAAAAAACACATATTCAAACCATCTTCCAAGAATTTAATCATCAAGAAGAAGATTTTGAAGCTTTTTCATCAATTTGAAGTAGTTTGTTCAAAGCATCACCAATAATATATTTCTTTCTACATTTCTTCCAATATTCTACATTTCTATTTTCTTTTACTTTGTTTTTTGATTGAGGATCTGGAACACAAAACCAAAATAGCCAAAAAGAAAACCACAACCAAGGGAAAAGGGATTGTCATTAGTGAACCTCAACATCAACCCAAACCTAAAAACTTCACTAGAAAGAGTGTCCAACCTCAAAAACCCAAATACAAAAATGAGGATGAGAAAACCAAGTACTGTATGCTCAAGAAAAAGACCCTTGAACCAACCAAAATGCTTACGGAAGGGATGCTCCTAACCTTAAACATCCAAGGTGAAATCTATAACTACCTTGATAAAATTGGGTGGAGGCAATTTGTATTTCCTAATGAGATAGGTTACTTTAGCCAATCAAGGGAATTCTTAATGTCTCTAAGGGTAGAGAAAAACCATAATGTACCCATAGAATTTTATGGAGTTTATTTTAGGATTTTTTACCAAGATTTTGCTCTTTCCTTAGAAGAATTTGGAGAGGTTTAGGAATTTCAAACTCATGAAACTTTCTCTTACAATGATGTAGATTTTCGTTTAAAAAATTATTCATCATTTTGGAGTGAACTATCCATTGAAACCTAATATAACAATAGGTCATCCAAAGTTAACCATTTTAGGACCCTTCTCTTTTGGCTCTTACATAGAATCATCACTTACACCATTCACCAAAGAAGTGATGGAAATGAGAAAGTTACTCAGCGTGACTTATTTTTCTTATATGCTATTATGCTTCATGAGCCAATCCAAAGTACTAGGTTTCTTATTGACACCTTTATACATCACGGGAAATTTAAGGCTGGAGCCTTCTTTCTCTCTTCCCAAATTACTCAACTTACTAGACACTTAAGACTCTTAACCCCTAAAAATCTTGCAACTCTAAGTGATTCCTTTGATCCATCTACAAACACCATCAACCTAGACTACCTTGAACATGCTATATGTGTCCAAAAGGTTGATAATCACAATGAGTACACATTTGGTAGAAAGGGAGCTATCCAAAGGGAAAAGAAGAGACTTAGGTATAATATTATGGAAGAAGAAGGTGAACCTATCCATGTTCAAGTTGAGCACCCCCTTAAACCTTCCACCAAAGAAAAAGGTGAATCATCCAAAACTCTAAAACTTATCCTCAAGGCCATATGTTCTCTTCAGAAACAATTTAAACACTTTAAGAAGGATGTCACAAAAAGAATCACAAAACTCAACAAAAAAAAAGTTGATCTCCTTTCCCATATTCATCTTGACATATCTGACTTCCAAGGAAAATTTGATCTTCCTCAATGTGATTTAAGTGAATGGGATGTGAGTGAGCATATTTAAAGTCCTTATGAAGGATCCTCATCATGCTCATATAACTCTTCTCCAACTCCTTCTCTTGGTGATGATGATGAAAGAACTCCAACTCCTCCTCCACCATCAAGAAAAGAAAAAGAAAAAGTTTTAGATTAATCATTTTCTTGCATTTTCTTTAAATTGGTATCAAATTTATTTTCTTCTTGTACTTTCATTTATTGGCATCAATGAATTTCATATTTATATTACTTTAATTTTCTTTTTGCCTTTGTTAAAGGGGGAGAAATATATATGTCATTAAATTTAAATAACTTGATTGTCAATGGGGGAGAGATAAAAAAGAAAAGGAAACAAATTGGTATCAGGAAAAACATGCATCAATTGGTATCAAGAATTGCATGCATTAATTGTGAAATTATCTAACATAAGGGGAGAAAATTTATTCTCATTGCATTACATATTTCATGTACTTAACTATGTTTAACTTAAATTCAATTTGATTGCCAAAGTTAAAAAGGGGGAGATTGTTGAGATTGATGGACAATCAAACTCTATTTTGATCATTGACAATCAAATTGATAAAGAACTAATGATTTCAAGCAAGTATACTTTACAGAGTTAGGATCCGAGTAGCTTTGTACGACAGCCCGACCTATAGACTGAGCAACCACACAAATACAGCACAAGCACAGAATCAAACTATCATACATATCTGACCGAGCCAAGAAAAACCAAACTGAAATACTCATGTACCAAGCAGAGAACCGAATAGACACAGAGAGCGTCGAGCTAAATATAGAACTATCGAGACATGAAAATCGAACTGATGAGCTAAAAGCAGTCCGGTGGAACAACAGAGCTAAGCATATTAGTGTAGCACTACATCAATCGAGCAAGCCAACTATGAAAATTGATCTAAGCCCATAATTTCCATAGAAGAGTTTGCATTGTCAGTGAGAGGTGAAGTAAAGATGCCTAACAGGCATGCGACCATACAAAGAATCGAGAGACCGCACCAGATCAAGATAAAAATTCATAAACTCATAGAAGTGATAGTGGTCTTGGTGAGCAGTGAAGTCAAGATGCTAGAACTTTGAGCTACAGCCCTAGTCGCCCGAGCGACTGCACGTGACAAAGCGCTAAAATATTAAAAAGAATAGAAGGGATAGCGGTAAGCTTTCGCAATGCTTCTTCAATGCTCAAAACCTTCTGCCCCTGCCCAGAAAAATTGAGCGACCGCACAAGTTCAACTGATTTAAATCTTAGTGCTAAATATCTTAAACCAATGATAATTGGACACGTGGAACATGAAATTTAATTTTAACTATAACTTTGTGCCAAGTGACCACACAATGAGCTGGACGACTGCACGATATAATAGTATGGGCAAATGAGATTCTATCAGACACTATAATCCGACCATTGGAACTAGTCGTTGCATAGAGCTTTCAAACAGTATGATGCACACCAAGCCGAGAGACCGAACATCAAGCTCTAAACATAGAATTAGTGAAAGACAAGTACTAAAAATGTAGAAACCACTTCAAATGGCTAGCTTAAGCCAAATTGCTATAATACCACATTAACTTCATTTTTGTGGTTAGAGAATACTTTGATTGCCATTGTAATTTCATTAAACAAAATTTTTCATTATCTTGCCTAAAGATCAAACATCAAAAAACTTAGAGTGTTGGGTGTGAGCATTAAACACCATATAAGTTTGAGTGTGAGCTTAGAAACACTTAGGTTGTGAGAGTGAGCCTGGGAAAACTCTTGTAAGGGTTGTAAGGATTGATCTTAAACCATTATTATAGTTTGGTGTGAGCTAGAGAAAGCTTGTAAAAACTCAAGACTATTGAAACCTTAACATATTGTTAAGGAAGTGGATGTAGGATTGAGGTAAATCCGAACCACTATAATTCTTTGTGTTCTTTCTTCTCAAAATCTACTCCATCTCCATCCGTATCTTCTTCATCTCTTGCTTTTTAAGCTTTAAATTTACCATCATTCTTCAAACAACCAATTCACCCCCCTCTTGGTTGCTAGTTTGGGAAAACAGGTCCCGTCACACTATGATAGTTATATACCTAACCACATGTGAGATAATGAATCTTGCATGGGTCCAAAAATATTGAATGTCTATTACACCTCAAAATGATTAAGGATTTGTCGCGGGTTAGATGCTTTTGCTATCCTTCAATATACCTAAGGAAGGTTGACAACCGAATGCTACTAGCTATCCAAATCTTCCTAAAACTTAGCTTAAAGGGTAAGGAACCCTTATGCATTATGATGGATGATAAGAGAAAGTTTGGTTAAAGGCCCATCAAGTCATACTTGAAAAAGTCCATTTTACTTTCTCTTTGAAAAGATTTTTTTTCTAATGGAGTTTCCAACTGTGAGTTCTCGTCTGAGTACCGATCCGGCCCACTATAGGAGCCAAAATGCTCATTTAGGTTTGAACTCACACAAAACCATCAAGTATGGTCCCCATTTAGTTTGGTAAGCACGAGTTTAAGTTTTCCTTTTATTTTAAAAGGGATGCCTTTTTAAAAAAAAAAAGGTTTTGATGGCTTTATTTTGAAAACTAATTTGAGGTAGAGTCGTCAACTTAATTTATTTAGTTGGGGAAAAAGTTAAGGAAAAATTCTTTGATTCAACTTCAAAAATATTTTATTTGCCCAAAAATACACTAGCCTTGAATCAAATGATGGATCTTAGACTAGATTTCACCTTTAAAGAAACTTTATCTTTTTAAAAAAATCATTTTTATGAAGGACATTCAATAAATTATGAAAGGAAAGTATAAATATGCATGAGCAACTAAGTATGACATCCAAAAGGCATAATGGAAATAAAATAATTAAAATTACATTTAAATCCCAAAATATGGGGGATCCTTAGTCCAGCTTTTATAAGTACTACGGTAGGCACACACTCCCAAAATAACTTAGACAAAATAAGAAGCAAAAGAAGAGGTAGAAGAAGAAGATAGAAAAGAAGACCAGTTTTATACCTTTTGTTAGCTCGCCATTTAGAGTCATATCCCAAGTATGTCTACATATCTCTTTGAATGGGAATCAAAGTCTAAGTAGTTTGTACCAATGGATGCAATAGGCTTAGATTTGTTTGATTAAAGTTGGTTATATTACTGAACTTTGAAAAAGAGGAGTTGTGAGCGGGGATTTTTGCCCCAACTCCTGGTGGAATGGTTCTTGCGACTTCGGCACTGTTTAGGCTCGGGGCCTTAGAGAACACGAACCTAAGTCCGGAGAAAAATGGAGTCGCCACCCGGACGGGTCGAAAAAAAAGAAAGGGGTGGATGACTCGATTCCTAAGGAATACCCAACCCCCTAATGGGTTCGGAAAGTTGGGTACGTGTAAGGAAGGTGAGAAATGGCCCAGCACCCCCACAACGCCCGATTCATTGGAACCGGCCTCCTTTATAGGTCTTAATATTATAAAATTCTTAAATATAATAACATTATCCATATTACACATAATAATTAAAAGAAAGCATCATTATATTAAAATCAAAGCAATGTCCAAACAAAGCAAATAAATGGACACCCATCCGAAGATGGAAACATGTCCTTACATCACATGCCTAAATAGGACACCCACCGAATGGTAGAAGCATGCCATTTACATTGGTTCTAAAATAGAAAAGCAAATTAAATTACATGATATTTAACTAATGAGGTACCCACCAAGTGAAAACATACAACATTTGGAAATCTTAATAAATTAATAAAAGTAAATAACTATTCAAAATAAATAAATCATTCATCAAAGGTATTAAATATCAATAAAAAGTAAACATTCATCCATGATAAATAAAATAAACCAAGAATTGAACTTAAATAAATTAAAGCATATAAAATAAATCAAAGCATGTCAAAATATAGAATGGAATAAGACAAATAAAATTCTAAATTATGACTACTGTGACTTTTTATGGAATTAAAACAGATTGAGGTTTTATGTTTTAAAAGGTTGGTAAGACACTTTGATTAACCAAATTGAGGTTTGAATGGTGAAATCATGAAACTAGGGTTTTAGACACTTTAAAATACTTTTGATTCATGGTTTTAAATGGTGATTCATTGTGTTTTAAGCTACTATGTAAAATTAAAGTATTTATGTTTTTATGGTTTTTAAAATTTTAAAGGATTAGGGTTTAGAAAAAATTAAGGTTTAAGGTTTTAAAGGAGTTAGAGTTTACTATTTTAGGTTTAGAAGTTGAATTTGGGTTTAGTGATTTAGAATTTAGGATTTCGGTGATGCATGATTTTTAGGATTTGGAAAAAGCAATTGAAGATTTTATGGAATTTTATGAAAATAAACCAACGATTTAAAGTTTATAAAGCAAAAAAAATATTTTTAAAGCTTTTGGGAAAGTAACAGAACACAAGTTTGAGTTTTGAAAATTTGGAAAACAAATTTTGGTTTTGGAGTTTTGAAGAAATAAATCTAATAGCTTTAAACTTTTAGAAAATAAAGCCACGATTTAAGAATTTTAATCCTTTGAAAAAGTGAATTGAGGTCCTAAAACTTTTGAATTAAAAGAAACTAAAGGATGATTATGCTACTGTGAAAAAAAAATAAAGAATTTAATACATACCTCCTTTTGATGATTTCTCCAAAAATTATTTTTCTTGGAAGAATTAAAACAAAGACAATTGCTGCCTTTTGAATTGCTTAAATCGTGTCCCTGCTATTCCAGAATAAATAAATTGAATTGCTCCTTTTCCGTCAATGATTTGGTTTCAACTTTTCCAAGCTACTGCCCCTATTTTTTATTTTCGGTCTCCTCCTTTTTTTTGTGTTGTTTAGTCTATATTTATAGAATTTTTATATCCTTCATTCCTAATTATTCACGACATCTTTATTGAATAAGAAAAGGAAACCAAAACCTAATTGCATTAGGTTTCGAAAAATTTACGTCGGAAAAATTTTGCTGGCGAAAAAAAACTGCTGCGGAAAAACTGCGCTGGCGAAAAAATCTGCCGCAGCTGGCTGCGGAAGCACGCGCGGAACGGGTCCATAGGCCATTTCGCCTGCAGGAAATTCCTGCGGGCAAAATGACTGGGCCATTTTGCCTGCAGGAAATTCCTGCGGGCGAAATGCCCACGGGCCCGCGCTGACTTTCGGCGACGATTTTTTTCGTCGTCGATTTTTCCGTCGCTGATTTTTTTATTTTTTTTATTTTTTTTGAATTTTTATTCATTTTACCATTTTTACTAAAATAAATATTAAAATTAATTAAGATACCATAAAAATTATTTTGGACTAACTAAAATATATTGGACAACACAAAAATTATTTTGGACTAATTAAAATATATTTGACCGGACCGGGTCAAAAATTAAGGGTCTACAGTTTGCCCCCTGCTTGAATGATCTGAAACTTTAGTGAAAGAGAGTGAAAAGCAATAAGACTTAATTTTTGAGATGGCAATTTAAATTTGTTTTTGGTACTTGGACCCGAGATTGGGTACTTGGACCCGAGCTTAAATTGATTTTGGGTACTTGGACCCGGGATTGGGTACTTGGACCCGGTTGGACCCAGGATTGGGTACTTGGACCTGAGATTGATTTAATTTGGGTACTTGGACCCGAGATTGGATTGAATTTGGGTACTTGGATTCGAGATTGATTTGATTTGAGTACTTAGTCCCGAGATTGGGTACTTGGACCCGAGAATGAATTTGATTTGGGTACTTGGTCCAGAGATTGGGCACTTGGACCCGAGATTAAATTTGATTTGGGTACTTGGACCCGAGATTGGATTGAATTTGGGTACTTGGACCCAGGATTGATTTGGGTACGTAGACCCGAGATTGGGTACTTGGACCCAAGCTTGGGTACTTGGACCTAAGCTTGGATTAAATTTTAGGTTCTGGACCCGGTTCGAGTTCTGGTCTCAAGGATAATTCTAGGTTCTGGACCTAAGGAAAATTTGGGTTCTAGACCCGATTCGAGTTCTGGACTTAGGAGAGATTCTAGGTTATGGACCTAAGGATAATTTGAGTTCTGGACCCGAGTTAAGTTCTGGACTTAAAAGAGATTCTAGGTTCTGGACCCAAGGGTAATTTGGGTTATGGACCCGAGCTAAGTGCTTGGACTTAAAAGAGATTCTAGGTTCTGGACCTAAGGATAATTTGGGTTCTGGACCTGAGTTAAGTTCTGGACTTAAAAGAGATTTTAGGTTCTGGACCTAAGAAAAATTTGGATTCTGGACCCGAGCTAAGTTCTGGACTTAGAAAAGATTCTAGGTTCTGGACCTAAGGAAAATTTGGGTTCTAGACCCGAGCTAAGTTCTTAGACTTAGAAATAAATTCTAGGTTCTGGACCTAGGGGTAATTTGGGTTTTGGACCCGATATTGAATTTAATTTGGGTGTTTGGACTCGAGATTGAGTTTGACTAACCTTTTTATCATTTGAGAAGTTTGAATTCTCCGACTGTTTTATGCATTGTGATTCTTCACCATCAAAATGGATCTTCATCCTTTGAGATCGGGTCTTCACCCTTGAAAATAGATCTTCATCCTTTGAATTGGATCTTCATCCTTGGAATCGGGTTTTCACCCTTTAAAAATGGATCTTCATCCTTTGGACTTCGGGTCTTCACCCTTGAAAGTAGATCTTCATCCTTTAAACTTCAGGTCTTTACCTTTTGAAATTGGATCTTCATCCTTGGAATCAGGTCTTCACCTTTGAAAAGTGGATCTTCATCTTTTGACATCGGGTCTTTACCCTTGAAACATGGATCTTCATCCTTTGAGATTGGGTCTTCATCCTTGAAAATAGATCTTCATCCTTTGAGATTGGGTCTTCACCCTTGCAAATGGATCTTCATCCTTTGAAATTGGCTCTTCACCCTTGTAAGTGGATCTTCATCCTTTGAGATAAGATCTTTACCCTTGAAAATGTATCTTCATCCTTTGGAGATCGGGTCTTTACTCTTGAAACATTGATCTTTATCCATGGGAGGTCGGGTCTTTACCCTGGCTTCAGCTCTTTTAGTTGGATTGATCTTTTGTCTTTTGCATCTTCATTCTTTTGGGAATTCTAATTTTCTCTTCTTTTTTTATTCCATTCTTTTTTGTTCTTCCTTTGCAAAAATTTAATTATTTTTAGTTGGCTCTCATATCTTCTCCTGCCCTATGCGTGGCGAAATATTTGCAAGTGAGTTTGTAAATATTTGGTATATAGGCTCAAAAAATTGCAAAGGAGAACCTTTGCCCCCTGTGTAGGCTCAAGCCCATAATTTTTCTATGCGGACTCTCATTGATGTTGTTGTTGTCTAGCTCTTTGCACAAGCACGCATTTCTTCTCTTTGCAAAATTACTGGAGCTTTCTCAAGCAATGGGCTTTCTATGCCCCCCTGATTTGATATCTTCTTTTGATTGCTTGCTGTTCATTTTGACAAGGAATAGACAACACAAGACAAGAAAGTGCGATGTGATACGCTCATGTATGCATGATATGCATGAATGATACTTACAGCGGTTTTATTGACTCATAGACTGAGGTGATTAGCAGAAGTGTTCTCATTGGTTCCTTTTTGACGCTCGTTCAAGTCTTGCATTGGAATGATCGAAAGCTTTGCATTTGTGGCTTTTATCTTCAAGATGTTGAAAACATGAGTGGTGGAGACCCTAAGCAGCAAAGTCAGGGATGCATCCATTTCAAACTATATTTCAGCATGTCGGTTGGTAGTTTCTTCATAACTTTACCAATAATAATTTCCTTTGCCCAATGTGTCCTTTGGAGGTTCAGCATACTTCCCTTAGCTTGAAGGCTTTGTATGACAGAAATATATATATATATATGTATATATTTTTATTTTCTAAATTTTTGAATTTTAATTTTGAAATCAAATGTTGGCTTTGCCAAATTAATGTCAATGCACCTCAGGACTTGATTTTTCCAAATTAACATATCTATAACATGACAGCCCTAGTTACCGTACTAAACTCAGGAATTAGTTCTATTTAACTAAGAACTGTTGCACTTCAGATAGGCACATACACATTACTTGGCCAAAGGTCTCATTGAGTTTAAATATTGTCTATCTCATATGCATGCTTATCCAAACTATCTCCACTAATAGACTCTACCTACCAAGAGAGATCAACAGGTTTAAGCGAAGGCCATTTTGAGATTGGAGTTGGTGTGACACAATGGACAAACCCTCACACTACAAATTTCTTATTTGAACTTTAAGCAGCTAGGAGCAATCTTGCTAGACTCCAAATTCCTTCTATATCTTCTTGGCATTAATCTGGATCTTTATTAGGACAGTCTTTGCCCTTGCAAAAAGTTTAAGACCCAAATTCATTTCTTTTTTTCTTTTCCCTTTTTTTTCCTCTTTATTTTTCTTACTCTTCCCTTCTCTTTCTCTTTCCTTACTCTTCCCTTTATTTTATCATTTTGTCCTTCTTTCTTGTAGGACTATCAAGTACAGAACTTTCAAGAACTGGATGGTCTTTCTCCTTTTCCTCTGATTTTGTGGTATCTTTGGTCGGGTTGGACCAATTCAAGTCAAACTGTCCAAATGGAAGCCTTTTGCTGCTTTAGGTAAAAGAGAACTCGGTTGGCTTTCTGAACCATTTTTAGGTTTTATCTTTCTTTCTTTTTTCCCCTTTTTTTCTCTTTTTTTCTTTTCTTTTTCTTTTCTTTTGTCTTTTTTCTTCTTTTTTTTTGTTCTAACTCTAAAAGAGTTGTCTTGTTTGTACCAACTTGGGCTTCCAATAATGGATAAGTAACATAAATCTTCTTTAATAGGGATAAATTATTTGTTACTTTGATGTTGATGTTGATATATTTGAGATATTAGGAAAAGTTCAACTACCCTTATGGTATTGAGAACTTCAACCACCCTTATGGTTTTGAGAACTTCAACTATTTTCATGGTCTTGAGAACTTCACCTATCCTCATGATCTGGACTAATCATTGTTTCCTTTGATCTTCTTGCCTCTTCATCTTAGTGATCATAAGACTTGCCAAAAGTATTACAACAGCTCTGGATAGGTTATTGGGGTTTTATGCCAATTAAGAGAAAGCTAAAATTTTATGAAGGCTCAAAGGGACAACTAGGGATTGATATTTAATTGCGTGGATACTAGTTGTTGGCTCATCAAACAATGCCTAGATCATCTCTCTCTTAAATAAGTAGAGTTCAATTTTGCCTCAAAAGTTTGTCAAAGCATGTTCTAAGACTGGCTAGGACCTAGACAAAGGTAATTATGAAGGAGCCCTCTCTAAGTAAGCATACACAACTCAATGCTATAGAGTAATTCCCTCACCGAGTAAAGTCATTCAAGTCATGATGCCTAGATACATTAATTTATAAATATCAAGATAGATTCCTCATTGGTTGAGCACCAAAATGAACAAAGACCAACAAAATTTTTGATAAAAATAATTTATTCAAGCAACTTTAAATTTGAAAAATATAATAGTTCCAAAATATTAAAGAAAGTAAAATTGAAAAGAAACATTCAAGCTAAGGAAAGTTTGTTGAGTTTAAGCTTCTTTTCCTTTCATATCTTTAATATCCCCATCTTGAAAGGATGATAAAACAAAATCCTCTTCTAATCCTTTTCCTACCATGAATGTTGCTACTGGTGGCACCCTGTTGAACCTTGGAAATGGGTTCCCTTTGGTATTGGGCTTGTTTGGCTTAGGCAACTTGCCATTATCAATTAAATTCTGGATCTCATGCCTCAACTTCATGCAATTGTCTGTTTCATGTCCAGGCCTTTGATGGAATTGGCAAAATGCATTAGTATCAAAGTTAGGTGGAAGAGGATTAGGCAAAGGATGAGGAGTCAAGGGTTGTAACAATCCCTTCTTTTGTAGCTTATTGAGAACCCAAGACAGTGGCTTCCCTAATTCTGAAAACTGCCTCATTCCTCCTTGACTAGTGACATTAACATCAGCTTCCTTTTGTGTGCTTTGATTGCCCGAATGGTAGTTCCCTTTCTCATTCCTTTTTCTTGAAAAGTGATTCTTCTCCCTTTCCCACTCTTCAATTTGTATACCAGCTTGGAGAAGATCTTTGAAGTCCCTTATAAGGGTGTGAGACAGCCTTTCACGGAGATTGGGCAGAATGCCTCTCACAATCATCCTTATTTGATTGGATTCATCCGGTCTCTTCTTGAGTAAAGCGGCATTGTTTCTCCATCACTTCACACAGTCCACAAAATTCTCGTTTGGCCTTTGCCTTATGGACTCCACTTCCATTAAACTAACTTCTAACTCAACATTATATCCATATTATTGGATGAAGGCTTTGTAAAGTAGATCCCAACTCTTTTGTGTTCCATCATCTAAGGTATTGAACCAATTTTGGACAATAGGGTCCAATGAGAGAATAAAGTACCTTAGGGTTTGAGCCTTAGTAGCTCAGGCAGATTGCATGGCAGTGATATACTGCTTCACATGGAGATGAGGATTTTTGGTGTCATTGTACTTAGAAAAGGAAGGCATCTTGAACTTATAAGGGACCTCTTCATCTTATTTGAATAGTTTGTTGATCTCAGACATCTCTTCGGTTTTCAACTTCTTCTCAAATTTCTTTTCTAAATCACCAATCATCCTTTCGACATCGAATGTCTCGGTCTTTTCAATAGTTGCTTTCTCAACAACCTTCGGTTCTTTTTTCTTCTCTTGAACATCTTGGTAGTATTGAGCCCAATCACCATCGTCATCAATGATCACTTTTTCATCATCAAAAACCACTTCACTAACTTAAGTCTTCCCTTTGTCCTTTAGTTTCTTAGTGCTAGCAGATGCCTCGGCATGATTCTCTAAGATTGCAGTCAACTAGTTCTTCATGGTCTCAGCTAGGGCCTCTTTGATTTCTTCCATCTTGGCATTGAGGGCCTCATCCACCATCCTTTGAATTTGTTCAGGCTCCATTATTTTTGGTGAGCAAGTGATTAAGTCGTTGCTAGATACTTCGTCTCCGGCGTAGGTCGGATTGTTGTAAGCTTTAGAATTATCGTAATCCAGGGCTGTGAGCCAGAGAGGATCAATGATATGAGATGCAAATGTATGCATGTATGCATGTATGCACAAATAATCAACAAATAAGGATAAATAGGACGTTCCTTCCAACCTTATAACATCCACACATGAATGGCGAGTCCCTTTTCCTAGGTATATGGTTAACAAAATACCAACATGGGGTATCTTGCTTTCGAATAATTCCCTCAGACGTTTCAACCAATAGTTATATTTTTGAAAATGAAAATCAATCCATGATAATTCTTATTAATTAAGTTTTAATCCATTAAACCAACTATAGTAGCTTTTTATGCTATATTGGATTAAAACGAAATTAAGAGATTTATTATAGATAGATTTCTCACTTGAAAAAAAAAGGTAACTAATGGTTCATGCCAAAAACAAGCCCATGGTTAATTTATTCTTAGTGTAAACTAGGCCCACAATTGATTTTTGGTATCTCATAATTGACCTAAATATTTTTGCAAGCTCTTTATAAGAAAAGGTTGGGTGAAAATAGTTTTGTTTCTAAGCCCATTGTAAAAGATTTTAGAAAATTGGAATTTGGGCTTAGTATTTGGGCCATGAGCAAAAGAATTTTTGATTTATTTTTAGAAAAGTCTTATGTCCAAAGACAATCTTGAAAAATTTTGAAAATAGCTTTGGACTTTTGGATTTTAAAGAAAAATTTACTTTGATCTTACAATATACTTAGGTCATATTAGAAAAAGAACAAACCGAATAAGCCATGATTTAAGCTTAGATAAACTAACCATAGTCAAACAACATGCATTTGGGATAAAAAACCTAAGGAAAGTATCTAGGCCAATTACATGAGCTTTAGTCTTTGGGTAAAAAGGCTTAGGTTCACATAGCAAGTATATACCAAATGGTACGAGGCTATGAGTGGTTATGCCATGCTTGATCTCCATACCTTGAGTGAAAGTATGGTATCCCTTACATAACATAACACGGGTAACACGGGCATCCTAACTCACGCACACGATGCAATCTAATATGATGCAATCGATAATATCATTATAAGAAAGAATAGAATAATATAAAGACCAACGGAATCAACTTCTCTTATCCCCAGTGGAGTCACCACTGCGAGCGGGGATTTTTGCCCCCACTCCCGGTGGAATGGTTCTTGCGACTTCGGCACTGTTTAGGCTCGGGGCCTTAGAGAACAAGGACCTAAGTACGGAGAAAAATGAAGTCGCCACCCGGATGGGCCGAAAAAAAAAGAAAGGGGTGGAAGACTTGATTCCTAAGGAATCTCCAACCCCCTAATGGGTTCGAAAAGTTGGGTACGTGTGGGGAAGGTGAGAAATGGCCCAGCACCCCCACAATGCCCGATTCATTGGAACCGTCCTCCTTTAAAGGTCTTAATATTATAAAATTCTTAAATATAACAACATTATCCATATTACATACAATAATTAAAAGAAAGAAATGTCCAAACAAAGCAAATAAATCGACACCCATCCGAAGATGGAAACATGTCCTTACATCACATGCCTAAATAGGATACCCACCGAAAGGTAGAAACATGCCTTTTACATTGGTTCTAAAATAGAAAAGAAAATTAAATTACATGATATTTAACTAATGAGGTACCCACCAAGTAAAAACATACCTCTTATAATATTTTGAAATCTAAATAAATTGATAAAAGTAAATAACTATTCAAAATAATCATTCATCAAAGGTATTAAATATCAATAAAAGTTAAACATTAATCCATGATAAATAAAATAAACCAAGCATTGAACTTAAATAAATTAAAGCATATAAAATAAATCAAAGCATGTCAAATATAGAATGGAATAAGACAAATAAAATTCTAAATTATGGCTACTGTGACTTTTTATGGAATTAAAATAGATTGACGTTTTATGTTTTAAAAGGTTGGTAAGACACTTTGATTAACCAAATTAAGGTTTGAATGGTGAAAACACAAAACTAGGGTTTTAGACACTTTAAAATACTTTTGATTTATGGTTTTAAATGGTGATTCATTGTGTTTTAAACTACTATGTAAAATTAAAGTATTTATGTTTTTATGGTGTTTAAAATTTTTAAAGGATTAGGGTTTAGAAAAAATTAAGGTTTAAGGTTTTAAAGGAGTTAGAGTTTCCTATTTTAGGTTTAGAAGTTGAATTTGGGTTTAGTGATTTAGAATTTAGGATTCTGGTGATGCATGATTTTTAGCTTTTGGAAAAAGCAATTGAAGATTTTATGGAATTTTATGAAAATAAACCAATGATTTAAAGTTTATAAAGCAAAAAAAAAATATTTTTAAAGCTTTTGGGAAAGTAACAGAACACAAGTTTGAGTTTTGAAAATTTGGAAAACAAATTTTGGTTTTGGAGTTTGGAAGAAATAAATCTAATAGCTTTAAACTTTTAGAAAATAAAGCCACGATTTAAGAATTTTAATCCTTAGAAAAAGTGAACTGAGGTCCTAAAACTTTTGAATTAAAAGAAACTAAAGGATGATTATGCTACTGTAAAAAAAATAAAGAATTTAATACATACCTCCTTTTGATGATTTCTCCAAAATTTGTTTTTCTTGGATGAATTAAAACAAAGACAATTGCTGCCTTTTGAATTGCTTAAATCGTGTCCCTGCTATTCTAGAAAAAATAAATTGAATTGCTCCTTTTTCGTCACTGATTTAGTTTCAACTTTTCCAAGCTACTGCCCCTATTTTTTATTTTCGGCCTCCTCCTTTTTTTGTGTTGTTTAGTCCATATTTATAGAAGTTTTATATCTTTCATTCCTAATTATTCACGGCATCTTTATTGAATAAGGAAACTAAAACCTAATTGCATTAGGTTTTGAAAAATTTGCGTCGGAAAAATTTCGCTGGCGAAAAAAAACTGCTGCGGAAAAACTGCGCTGGCGAAAAAATCTGCCGCAGCTGGCTGCGGCAGCGCCCACAGAACGGGCCCGTAGGCCATTTTGCCTGCAGGAAATTCTTGCGGGCGAAATACTCACGGGCCCGCGCTGACTTTCGGCGATGATTTTGTCGTCGCCGATTTTTTTTTATTTTTTTATTGTTATTTTTGAATTTTTATTCATTTTACTATTTTTTACTAAAATAAATATTAAATTAATTAAGATACCATAAAAATTATTTTGGACTAACTAAAATATATTGGACAACACAAATTATTTTAGACTAATTAAAATATATTGGACTGGACCGGGTCAAAAATTAAGGGTCTACAGAAGTGTAGGTATGTACCTAGACTATTTTCTCTTACTTGACTTTGAGATGGATTGAAGGACTTTCCCACTTCTTAATTCCACCTTGGGAGCCTTGAATTAAAATGCTTAGGCCTTAGTTTTGACTTGTCTTGGGCATAGGTCTAACTACACTCGAAAAGTTGGGTTTAAAGAAAGTCCAAAATTTGGTTAATTTTAAGATTAATTAAGCCAAGTGAATGATTAAGTAAAATTAAGTGGCTCCACTCGTTAGGTTAAGAAAAAGCACCCAAAAAACTAATGAAGCAAGTATTAGGTGGTTCAAAACCAAAGAGGCAGGACTTTATTTTTGGAAGCTTTTCATTCTTTAGGAAAAAATAAAGAGGAAAAAAAAAAGAAAAGGTAGCAAATAGGACTTGTTTGCCTTTATGGTGAGGTTTGGAAGTGGAAAATGAGCTTTTATTTGTAGAATGGACTAAGAGGATGAAAATTTGGCAAAAAATCAATGTGGGATTGCATCCCAGTGTGCAGCTGGCAATGGTCCAGCCAGTACAACCTGTAAACTTGCATACTTTTGGCCGATCAACTTCTTTTGGCATGTACAAGCCCATTCGGCTTTTGAATTTTTTGATTTTAGTTACACTAGGACCGTAATCACATAGATTTCAATCTAAGTGTAAAATTAAGGGTTCATAATGATGCAGAAAAAGATGAAAATGTTCAGAAAGTCAAGGTCATAGATTTAAGTAAATATCAAATCTATCTTAATATATTGAATCAATGGTATTTAACTATAAAATCTGAATATGCTATTAATAAAACATATTACTGTGAGCGGGAATTTTCATGCCCACTTCCATGTGGAATGGTTCTTGTGACTTCAGCACTGTTAGGCTCAGGGCCTTAGAGAACACAGGCCTAAACCTAAAAAAATGGAGGACGAGCCGAGAAAATAGAAAGGGGTGAATGACTCAATTCCTAAGGATTTTCCAATCTCCTATTGGGTTCAAAAAGTTGGGTATGCATGGGGAATGTGAGAAATGGCCCAGCACCCCCACAACGTTCGATTCATTGGAACCGACCTCCTTTTCAAGTCTTAATATTATTGAATTCTTAGGTATTATAATATTATCCATACTACATGCAATTATTAATAAAATGGATTCGTTCATTAAAATAAGATAAAACAATACATCCTAAAATAATATGGGTACCCATCCTTAGATGGAAATATACCCTTGCAATCCTTAAATGTTCACAAAGAAAATAAATAAAATAGAACATCAGAAGATGGAAACGTGTCCCTTACGTCCCAAAATCTTTAAATAAATTACAATCTAAACAAATAATACACCCACATAGTATAGAAATATGTCTTTTACATCCTTGGAATAAGAATAATCAAATTAAAATAATTAACCAAATACAATTAAACCATTCAATCATTCAAAATAACTAAAAGCAAATTATCAATTATATACCAAATAAAATAAATCATCCATCATAAGTATATAACGATAAATTAAATAATCAAACCTAGGTTTTATTCTTACATTAAACAATAAATATGTAAAACTAGGGTTTAAATATTTGAATTAGGATTTCTTAAAGTTTAGAAGGATAAATTAGAATTTGAGGGTTTTGGAAAACATGATTAGGATTTTGAGGGTTAAAACATGATTTTCGGGTTTTAGGTTGACAATCAGGGTTTTGGTGATCAAACTAGGTTTTCCAGGGTTAAAATATGATTTTAGGGTTCTAGTGTAATGTTTAAAATTTAAACTGCGAACTTATTAGTTACTATTGATAATTAATAGGGTATAATGATAAAAGAGACCTGGATAAATGATATAAGTAGAAAATAATGAACAATGGATCTTCAAATTTATTGAAAAAATTATTTTTACAATTTTATGAGACTATAAATTGAATTAGAATCAAAGGTTAAAAGTGAAGGTATAATATAGTTAATGTGAGCATGCCCTCACTTTATTAACTTATAGATAAATAAACATGTGTGTGTGTAGAAGTTTCTCTTCTCTTCTTTCATCTTCATCCACTCCAATCACCGCCACTTCTACCATCTTTCTCATTTTCTTCATCTTCCTTTCTTCAAATCAAATAAAAATCAAGAGTGTATTACATATAAATTATAAGTTTTAGAAGAATAAGTTAGAAAATGTGAGACTATGAACAAGTGATCAAAGAAAAAAAGGGAAAAGAGAGAAGAGGAGGGATTTTGAAAGAGGTATGTGCTTATGTATTTTTAATTTTCAAATATTTGAATTTTTATGAATTTTAATGTTTGAATTGGTTAATTGAGTCATCTATAATGAATTGTTACTTAAAATTATTGGTTAAATGGATTGATGAGTGAAAAATGAATTTAAAGGAACTTATAAGTGATGAGTGTGATTCTTAATTCAATATTTATAAGAAATGAGTGGTTTGATGTTGTTTTTAGCCATGAGTGATGGCTAAAGATTGATTAATTGATGTTTGAGTAAAGTATTTGATATAGACTCTTTTTATGTCAAAAAATTAGTTTTTGATTCATTTTTATCACAGATCTTGAATATGTTCATGTTTAAGCGGTTGAGTGTGCAAAAATACATAATTTTTGCCAATGACATGGCCAAGCAGTAAGTGTGTATAGTGACATGGGCAGTGACACGACCAAGTCAATGGGTGTATCACATGCTATCAAAAATTTCTATTTTCTTTTATGAGAGACATGGGCAGTGACACGGCCAAGTTAGTGGGTGTGTCACATGCCGTCAAAATTTTTTATTTTCTTTGATAAGAGACACGGCCAAGTCAATGGGTGTGTCAGGTGACATGGCAAAGTTAGGTGGGCATGTCACATGCTGTTAAAATTTTTCATTTTTCATTGATAAGAGACACGGCCAAGTTATTAGGCATAACTTGGCCGTGTTCAATACCCTTCACCCCAAATTAGCTTCAAAAAGTGAATTAAAGCTTCATTTTGCACATGTTATACTTTAAACTAAATTATAAAACTTCAAGCAAACTTAAACACACATTTTTTTTACAAAAAATAAAATAATCTAGAAAGCTAATAAAATTACCCTTGTGTTAAGAATTTATGTATAAGTGTTAAAAGCATGGAAAAATATAATAAATTCTGAATATATGATAAAAATGTGTAATACTAAGTGCTGATCAAAGAATTATTCCATTGAAGTGATATACATAATTCAATATTAATTAAAAAACTAAAGAATTGCCCAAATCATACTGATTTTAAATCTAGCATGGGATTGAATGGCTAGTTAGAGGGTGGATATCCATAGTGATAGTGGACACATCGCGCCATTTATGGACACATTGTGTCACTAGTGACAGTGGAAATATTTGCCAATACAGATTCTTGAGATTGGGCATTAAATTGCCAACAGTGATCCGTTATCCAAACGTATGATCTGATTTTAGTGTGCATGGGCAAATTAAAAGAAGTTATCTATATTGAAAGTAATGTATCACATGATTGTTGTTAAATTAATTATTCTTGATTTAATCATGTTTAGTGTTTTAAGCTTTAATGAGTTTATTAACTTCTTTATTCATGTTTTAAAGTAATAATTTCTATTGTTTCTAAATTAGTTTATGTATAGTTCTCTTTCCTTTAAATATTTTTTTGCATATTATAAATACATAAGCACCACTAAGTTTTGCTTAGCATGTTAGAATTATTTTCTGACTCGCATATCAAACCAAAGGAATTGAGACTGCAGAGTGAGAGACATATGTTTCAAACCAACTGCATCACAAAGGTTCAAGGAGTAATATTATAAATATTGTATTTTATATGGTTCACATAGCAATATTTTATAATTTTATATAACAGTTGTATAAGTTTGAGGGTAGTAAGAGAATTATAATGACGTTTACAATGTAAGTTAATAATAGGAGTTCTTTGTAAATTAAATAGATATATATATATATGTAATACAACCATGATCACGGTATTACTTTTGAAAGTTTAATAATTACATTAATGTATTATAGCATTTTGGTTATAATTATATATTATATTTATAGTCAAGTACAAGTACTTAAGTGACATCACCTATGTAGTTAAGTGTATAGACTATGTAGGGGGTGTTACATTTAGTGGTATTAGAGCAGGTTTATGTGGTCCTAAGTTTGTGGGTTAAAAGAAAATAGAAGTACAACTATCATTGCTATATGAACTATATAATTGAATAAATTTTTGATGTAGTTGATTTTCATTGTTTTAAAGTATAAGATTGCCTTCGAATCTTGTCAAGGCATGGAGGAACAAGTTGCATCCTCACACAGTCAAGCAAGTGTGGGGAATCAGCAACCATTGAAACCTTATGTGCAACAAATTCCCTTAGATCCCCAATTAGTAAAAAATATAGGGGAAGTTCTTAGGCAAATCATAGAAGTTGCTCCTCCTACACAGCCTCCTCCACCAGTGCCCTAAAGATCTCCATTGGAGAGAATTAGAAAATTGCAAGCAGAAGATTTTAAAGCTCGTGATATTGATGAGTCTTCAGTAGCAGAGTATTAGATAGAGAGGATTGTGAGAGTTTTTGATTTTTTACATTGCACTAATGAGGAAAGATTGGAGTGTGCATTTTCCTTATTGCAGGAACAAGCTTATGCCAAGTGGGATACAAAGCAGAAAGGTGTACCTACTGGTAGACTCACTTGGGCATTTTTCCAAGAAGAATTTAAAAATAAAAATATTAGTGAGATTTATTTAGAGGAGAAGCATCGGGAGTTTTTGTATCTTAAGCAAAGGTAGTCATCTGTGTCTGAATATGAGAGGCAGTTTGTTTGCCTCAGCAAATATTTTCTAGAGTTAATTTCATCTGAGGAAGAGAAGTATAAACGGTTTGAACAGGGTTTGAACAGTCAGATTTGGGTGTATTTAGTAGCTATGAAGATTAAAGAGTTTTGCACTCTTGTTAATGTTGTAGTTGCCATAGAAAATGAGATTAAACAAGAGCAGGGAAGATGACAATAATCAAAGAAGGGATTTTCTAGTGAACAATAGCAAGGTGGCCAGAAAAGACAAAGAAATATTCAAGCTCATGCTCAGGGGTCTGGTAGAGGAAGTGGAGCTAGTTTTCAAAAGTCTAGAGGTGGTAGGTTTGGAGTTGCTACAAGCTCATCTTCAAGGGATATTACTACACCTTGTCAATATTGTGGTAAGGATCATGCAAGTAAACATTATTGGTATCGAAAAGGGGCTTGTTTGAAATGTGGTTCTTCAGAGCATAAAATTAGAGATTATCCAATGATAAAAGAACTTAAAGTTGTTGAAGGAAAGAGTTATGTTCAGAAGTCTCAAATAGGTCATAGGATAGATAGAGGTGGTCGACCCAGTGTTAGTTAGCAAAGAGGATTTGAAATAGTGGATAGACCTCAGACTCAAGGCAGTGCTCCAGCTAGGGCTTATGCCATGAAAGCTATAGAGGACCAAGATGCTACTGATGTTGTAGTTTGTAAATTTTCTTTACTTGGTCTTGTTATGTATGCATTATTAGATCTTGGTTCTACACATTCTTGTATATGTACAATTATAGCTTCAGGGAAGAAAATGTGTGTTGATAAACTTGATTATGAGATAGAAGTTACTAATCCCTTAGGCCATAGTGTGAAGGTAAACAAAGTATATCAAAATTGTCCAATTAGAGTTTATGATGTAGAACTTCCTGTTAATTTGATTGAACTGCCATTCCATGATTTTGATGTAATCTTGGGAATGGATTAGTTATCTTGACATCAAGCATGTAATATCCCGGAATAGACCCTAAGAGTTTTGGAGTTATTGTTGTTGTATTTGGATTTAATGTATATGTGTATATGTGAAATATAAGGATAATATATGTAAGACATATACATATACATCACATATACATGGGATATATATAATGGTGAAGGATAAGTGAGTTGTATATATATTTGTATAACTAAATAATAATAATAATAATAAAGACAAAAAGAAAAGAGAAGAAGAAAATCAAAGAAAGAATATGTGGTGGAGATTTAAAGTATTATTATTATTATTACTATTGTTATTGTTATTATTATTATTATTATTATTATTATTATTATTATTATATATATATATATGGATAAGGACAAAGGAAAGAAGTAGAAACTTCTTCTTCCTTCTACTCCTTCTTCGTCTTCTTCGTTCTTCTTGGCCGAGAGAGAGAGAGAGAGAGAGAGAGAGAGAGAGAGAGAAAGAGAGAAAGATGTGATTTTCTTACCAAATTTCTTAAGGAATTCAAGAGATTTGATGATAGAGATGAAGATTTGATAAAGGATTCAAGTAAGTATTTATTTCTTTAAATTGATTTTCATTGTTTGAGTTGGGTTTGGTATGGTTGATGTGTGATGATGATGATATTGAAAGATTTAAGTATATATATGTGTTGATTTGGTAATTGGATGATGATAATATGATTATTTGTGAAGATGATGATGAATTGTTGAATAAGGGTTGAGTTTAATGAAATTTGGGGATTTGATAAATTGGTATATGAATGATGTTTATAATGATGATTGGTGTGTGTTTTGAGTGTTGTTGATGTTTTGGTAAGTTTGTTATGGTTTTTGGGTGTGTTTGATGAAGATTGTTTGAAGTGAGTAATGATAAAAAGATGGGTATTGTTGGATGTTGTTGTGTGTTGACCGGAATCTGGGTTTTTAGTCGGACACGCCCAGAGACACGGCCAGTTTGTTAGGCATGTCGTTGGTTCTGTTTTCTGGAGTTGGTAGCACGAGCAGTGACACGCCCATGTTATTGAGCGTGTCATAAGTTCTGTGTGGCAGTAGAATTGACACGACCAGTAACACGCCCGTGTTATTGAGCGTGTCATAGCTACTGTGAGTTTGGAGAATTGACACGGCCATGAGCACGCTCTTGTTGATTGGACGTGTTGATGTTTTTGAGATACAGAATGTATTACACGCCCAGTGACACGCCCGTGGTTATGAGCGTGTCAATGTTTCTGTGTTGTGGAGTTAGGGCACGATCAGGAACACGCCCGTGTTGATGAGCGTGTCATGTGTTGAGTTTGCCCTAATTGATTCTTATTTGTATTATCTCATGTGTATTTCTAAGTGAGTGTGTATGATTACTTTTGGATTAGGTTTTAAGAGATGGAATTGCCCCTAATCCAAGTATTGAAAGATCTATGGAAGAGAAGTTATATGGGAGTGAGTTCTTTAGAGGTAAGTACAAAACCCTATTGGATTGCATATAAGTATATTGTTAAAAATAAATATTAATATTGTATATGCAATGAAAAGATAAGAGATATGATAATACATTAATACATATAAGATGTGAAGGCATTCAATATATATATGTTATGAAATGTGAAAGATGTGAGGATATGATTTGTATGATGTGTATTCCAATTTATATGGTAATGCAATTGATTGTGCATACTTGAGTAATGAATGATTATGTATATAAATATCAAAGATGAATTATGAAATGTGATAATGTGATATTGTGGTGAACTATGAAATGTGATAATGTGATATTGTGATGAACTATGAAATGTGATAATGTGATATTGTGGTGAACTATGAAATGTGATATTGTGATGGAATATGAAATGTAAATTGAGAGGTGATGATGTATAAAGCCATTGCGGTTGGCTATGATATTTAGAATGAGATAAATGAGGCATGTTTTGCCTAAATGATGCCATTGTGGTTGGCTATGATGATGTAAATGATGATGAGAATGAGAATGAAATTGATAATGAAATAATAAATGAATTGTGTGGCTAATGTGTTATTCATTTTCAGAGTTTTGTTGTTGGTGGCATGCCTAATAAGTGTAACAATCTCTTGAAGTTAGGTTGGATTGAATCCTTGAAGCCTAATTGAGATGTTACCACCCTTGAAGCTAGGTTGGGTTAGTTCTTGAAGCCAAGTTGGGTAGAAGCTTAGCATGCTTTGCTCCCCTTGAAGCTTGGTTGAACTTAATCCTTGAAGCCTAGTTGGGTATATGATATTGATAAATGTGATAACAAAACCAAAGCATTAACTCTGAACTTTGAATGACATATTAGTGTCTTTTGGGCCCGAGTCTGTCTTTGTTGTTAATGTGATGTATATACAAGTTGAAATAAATGAGTAATGGGATCTATGTTGCCTTTGTTGGAAATGTGAGTTGTGAATGATGAATTGTGGTTAGTGATATGATTATATAACATACATGAATTATTGAAAGGAGATATGGTTTGTGAAGTTATATGCAATATGCGATTATAAAGTATAAAATGATATATATGATATGTATGAGGTGAAATTGGTAAGTATCATAATATGAAGGTTCTATCAATTTATTGAATTATGTTTGATGGTTATGTTATATGTGTATATGTATATCCTCTATAAGGTTAATAGGATTATATGAAGAATGCATTGAAAAAGGGGAAAACAGAGTAAGAAAATGTTAAAACATGAGACTAAACATATGAGGTATGTTTCCTTTATATTGTATATTTTAATGGTTACTTGTACTACTAAGCTTTCGAGCTTAGCGCGGTTATCTTAATCGCGCAGGTATATAGGTGATGAAGCTGGAGATAAGCTACTATGTCACAACGAGGACAAGTATAGTTCGAGACCAACTAGATGGTGGTGCATGCATGTAATTATACTGTATTTTCATAAGAATGTATTCATTTGTATAAATGAATCTTTGGAAGAAACAATGTAACTTATATTTATGTATTACCATGATAAGAATAACCATTTTGTAAATACTTTCATATGATTTAAATGTATTATGGTTTTAAAAATTAAAGTAAAGAGTTATAATGGTGATGAAAAGTGACATTCTTATACTCTATATACATATTGTATGTGTACCTGGTATATGTACAGTATTTATATGGGGTATCGGGGTGTTACAATTATTTTGGTATCAGAGCTTAGGTTTCGAGATTCTCGGCCTAAGTAAATTTACAAAGAAAAGTTTTTAAAAAAAATGATGATAAATGAAAATGAAAAGAATGAAAATTTTGATACATGCACATGCATTAACACCTAGGTTGGTCTCGGATGTGGCATAATATGATTTGTAAAATATTTGTGTTACATGAGATGTTTAATATAGTTGATGATATATGTGTATACTATGTTGATGTGAGAAGAAACCATGATTGTTGGCAATAATGTTGGAAATGAATTATAATTGAGGCATAGTGCCTAATTATTTATGAGAAACGAATTACGAAATGTAATGTGAAATATGCATGTTGATGAGACATATGAAAAATGTTATGTCATGTGCAACATGGAATGTAATATTGATGTTTATGAGTAATATTATGTATGACATAATATGAATTGAAAAATAAAGAAATGGAAAGGAAAATAAAGTTGGAAATGAGTTGAAAATCAAATTAAGATAAGAGTATGTACTCTTTCTTCTACTTTAAACCTCTTTATAAGAAAGTTTATGTTGAGTTTGCTAGACAGAGGAAATAATGTCGAATTGTGAATATTGAAAGTTATGTTATTTAAATGAAGAGAGTATGGTGGTATATTGAATGAGTTGATGGGTATAGACAAAGTTTGACCATTTATGATTTGAATATGTAAAGTTAAAGTTTTTAAAAGAAAAAGAGATGATGTTGGTTAAATAAGGAAATATAATGGTGTTGCATTGCTGTTTTAAATGCAAACATTGTGATTTTAATGTTAGAAATGTGATACGCTTGAGTGTTGTTAAAGCTCATATTAATGGTGGAAAGATGTGATAATTAGATTTTTGGAAATGAGCTTTAATATTTGTGAAAAGAATATACTTTGAGGTTGTTTTGTAATGTGTATATATAAGATGTTTTTTTTAAGTTGATATTAAGAACATAAGATGAGTGAATGGAAGTTTAAGTAAAGTAGTAAGTTGTGAAATTATAGTGTTAATGGAATTTGGGTAAAGACTATTTGAGTATTGATAATCTTAATGTAAGTTAAACCCATGAGCTTGTGGAATGAATATTACTGTATATGAGAGTACTATTAAATTGAATAATGTGATTGATAGTATGAGAATGATTATGCTTGCATTGACAAACCTGAGCAAAGCTAGGTCATGGGATAATATTGACAGTAAGAAATGGGATGGATCAATGTGGATTTAAGAAATTGAGATTTGTCATAATTAGACTTGGAGAGTATAAAGAGATTATTGAGCCCAATGTATATATGAGTGGATGTAATGTACATGTGTATAGATATGTGAGTAATATATATATATATATATATCTATGTGTTGAAGAATAAACTAATGGATGTATAGATGGTATACTAATGCATTTAAAAATATATGTGAGAGAGATGTCACCTTAGTAGCGTGACTAAGATTTTGTGAAGTAATATCATGGTGATAATGTATATGTGTTGGGTTGATAAACAACTTAAGTCATGTCAAAAAGGGATAAAAATGATGTTGTTCACGGAATAGTAAAATGTTAAATTGTGTTGAAAATATGTAAAAGAGGAATTAAATATCATTGTATGATCATGTGTATACATGTATAGAAAATGTGGAATGAGTTTTTGATATGAATGTAATTGTAAAATGTAAGAAATGTGGAAAGTAAATCACATTGTGAATGTGATTTATGGATGTGTTATATAATTGCATATTTGATGTATATTGGAAATGACATTGCATGTAGTAGTGGACCTAAGAGAGATTAGGCCTTGATTGACGTAAAGAGTATGTGATGAAATGAAAATAAGAATAAACTTAAGAAATGTTGGATAGTGAAATGGTTATGGAAATAAGGATTAATTTGGGAAATGGTGGACAGTAATATTGTTATGATAATAACTGAATTTGGCTATCATAAATGTTATGAGCCAAAGTATTTGTGTGAGGAAATGTTCTGTGTATATAAATTTAATAAGAAATTATAAGGGAAAAAGAAAGTATAAAGAATGAAATTTATGTAAGATCTGTATAAGATTGAATGATGTGTGAAGGAGAGGTTAAGGATAATATTGTTGTATATGAGACATGCAAATGGTGATCAAATAATTAAGAGTAAATTGTGTTGAGATAGAGTTGACATATGTTAATTTTGGATGTAGTAAAGTTTGGAGAATGGAGATATAATATTTGTGATGCAACTTAGTAGTATAATTGGAAAGTTGGAAATAAAATAATAGAGGAACAGTATTGATTTATAAGTTTCAGATGTGATCATTAATCTCCTATGGCCATATAGTGTATTTATGGTATTTGGCCGATTAACTTTGTTATCCACAGAATTGAGACTAAGAAAGTATAACTGTAATACTACTTTGGTAAGATTGATAATTATGTTTCTAGAAACATGATTAACGGTTATGATTGATGAAGTGTATTTTATGGTTTTTGTGTTAGCAATTTGGTTATAATTCTTGAAAAGAAAAGACAGAAAGAGAATTGTGGAAATACTTTAAGTTATGAGTAATGTGAGAAAAAGGTAATTATTGTTAATATAGTAATGATATGATAAGTGAGAAGATGATAATGAAAGAAGATTGCAGAATGTGTTTGAGAGCTATATTGATTATGTTTATGGTATACGGTGAATAAGTGGATGGGTTTAAAATTTGAGTGAGTAATCTATGAATGATAAGCATGGTATGAGATAATTATGAAATTTGGTGGAATTGTATTGAGATAATGAAAGATAAACTATGTGTATATTGAAAGATAAATTAAAGTGGATGGTTATTCATGATAAATTTAGATAAGTGAACTATTGATTTGAAACAAACAAGATTATGATGTTAAGATATTGTGGAGAATAAATCAATTGATCTGGATTTTTGCTATAATTGTGAATTATTATTGAGATTTAATATGTATGGTTGTGCTAAAGGCATAAGAGATAAATAATGATGTATACAATGTAAAATTTTGATAGATGAACGGACATGAATTAATTGAATTATATCAATTTTAATGATGAGAAAAGGGAAGAAGTTGATTTCCTGTAAAGTAAGTTCAAAAGCATTGTATTAATATTGATATTAAGTGAGAAAATACTAGAGAAGGAATGAAGTGTATGAGAAATAAGAATATTATTATCAATGAAGGTTTGATAAATGTTTGTTTGTAAGGATGATTGTAATGATGGGATAATTAATCTTAAGATATAAGTTTATAATCTTGAAAGTTAAAGTTAAGAGAATAGTTATAAAGAGATGAAGTGATAAAATATTTTGAATGTAATAATGGAATGTAACATAAGTATGTTAAAGGATGATTGAATTTTTGCATATAGATAAGGTATTTGAGAGTATAATGAGTTATTTTGAATATTGGATGAGAATGTAATTAGGTATAAAGATTTTTATCGTGACAAGTTGTGGAATTGAATAATATAATTGACTCTAAGGGGGAGAGTGCAAACTATGTGATTTGATGAAAATTTTAAATGGTGTATTGGTAAGAATGGAATGTTATTGTACTGAGTAATTTCGAGGACGAAATATTTTTTTAGGGGGAGAGAATTGTAATATCCCGGAATAGACCCTAAGAGTTTTGGAGTTATTGTTGTTGTATTTGGATTTAATGTATATGTGTATATGTGAAATATAAGGATAATATATGTAAGACATATACATATACATCACATATACATGGGATATATATAATGGTGAAGGATAAGTGAGTTGTATATATATTTGTATAACTAAATAATAATAATAATAATAAAGACAAAAAGAAAAGAGAAGAAGAAAATCAAAGAAAGAATATGTGGTGGAGATTTAAAGTATTATTATTATTATTACTATTGTTATTGTTATTATTATTATTATTATTATTATTATTATTATTATTAATATATATATATATGGATAAGGACAAAGGAAAGAAGTAGAAACTTCTTCTTCCTTCTACTCCTTCTTCTTCTTCTTCGTTCTTCTTGGCCGAGAGAGAGAGAGAGAGAGAGAGAGAGAGAAAGAGAGAAAGATGTGATTTTCTTACCAAATTTCTTAAGGAATTCAAGAGATTTGATGATAGAGATGAAGATTTGATAAAGGATTCAAGTAAGTATTTATTTCTTTAAATTGATTTTCATTGTTTGAGTTGGGTTTGGTATGGTTGATGTGTGATGATGATGATATTGAAAGATTTAAGTATATATATGTGTTGATTTGGTAATTGGATGATGATAATATGATTATTTGTGAAGATGATGATGAATTGTTGAATAAGGGTTGAGTTTAATGAAATTTGGGGATTTGATAAATTGGTATATGAATGATGTTTATAATGATGATTGGTGTGTGTTTTGAGTGTTGTTGATGTTTTGGTAAGTTTGTTATGGTTTTTGGGTGTGTTTGATGAAGATTGTTTGAAGTGAGTAATGATAAAAAGATGGGTATTGTTGGATGTTGTTGTGTGTTGACCGGAATCTGGGTTTTTAGTCGGACACGCCCAGAGACACGGCCAGTTTGTTAGGCGTGTCGTTGGTTCTGTTTTCTGGAGTTGGTAGCACGAGCAGTGACACGCCCATGTTATTGAGCGTGTCATAAGTTCTGTGTGGCAGTAGAATTGACACGACCAGTAACACGCCCGTGTTATTGAGCGTGTCATAGCTACTGTGAGTTTGGAGAATTGACACGGCCATGAGCACGCTCTTGTTGATTGGACGTGTTGATGTTTTTGAGATACAGAATGTATTACACGCCCAGTGACACGCCCGTGGTTATGAGCGTGTCAATGTTTCTGTGTTGTGGAGTTAGGGCACGATCAGGAACACGCCCGTGTTGATGAGCGTGTCATGTGTTGAGTTTGCCCTAATTGATTCTTATTTGTATTATCTCATGTGTATTTCTAAGTGAGTGTGTATGATTACTTTTGGATTAGGTTTTAAGAGATGGAATTGCCCCTAATCCAAGTATTGAAAGATCTATGGAAGAGAAGTTATATGGGAGTGAGTTCTTTAGAGGTAAGTACAAAACCCTATTGGATTGCATATAAGTATATTGTTAAAAATAAATATTAATATTGTATATGCAATGAAAAGATAAGAGATATGATAATACATTAATACATATAAGATGTGAAGGCATTCAATATATATATGTTATGAAATGTGAAAGATGTGAGGATATGATTTGTATGATGTGTATTCCAATTTATATGGTAATGCAATTGATTGTGCATACTTGAGTAATGAATGATTATGTATATAAATATCAAAGATGAATTATGAAATGTGATAATGTGATATTGTGGTGAACTATGAAATGTGATAATGTGATATTGTGATGAACTATGAAATGTGATAATGTGATATTGTGGTGAACTATGAAATGTGATATTGTGATGGAATATGAAATGTAAATTGAGAGGTGATGATGTATAAAGCCATTGTGGTTGGCTATGATATTGAGAATGAGATAAATGAGGCATGTTTTGCCTAAATGATGCCATTGTGGTTGGCTATGATGATGTAAATGATGATGAGAATGAGAATGAAATTGATAATGAAATAATAAATGAATTGTGTGGCTAATGTGTTATTCATTTTCAGAGTTTTGTTGTTGGTGGCATGCCTAATAAGTGTAACAATCTCTTGAAGTTAGGTTGGATTGAATCCTTGAAGCCTAATTGAGATGTTACCACCCTTGAAGCTAGGTTGGGTTAGTTCTTGAAGCCAAGTTGGGTAGAAGCTTAGCATGCTTTGCTCCCCTTGAAGCTTGGTTGAACTTAATCCTTGAAGCCTAGTTAGGTATATGATATTGATAAATGTGATAACAAAACCAAAGCATTAACTCTGAACTTTGAATGACATATTAGTGTCTTTTGGGCCCGAGTCTGTCTTTGTTGTTAATGTGATGTATATACAAGTTGAAATAAATGAGTAATGGGATCTATGTTGCCTTTGTTGGAAATGTGAGTTGTGAATGATGAATTGTGGTTAGTGATATGATTATATAACATACATGAATTATTGAAAGGAGATATGGTTTGTGAAGTTATATGCAATATGCGATTATAAAGTATAAAATGATATATATGATATGTATGAGGTGAAATTGGTAAGTATCATAATATGAAGGTTCTATCAATTTATTGAATTATGTTTGATGGTTATGTTATATGTGTATATGTATATCCTCTATAAGGTTAATAGGATTATATGAAGAATGCATTGAAAAAGGGGAAAACAGAGTAAGAAAATGTTAAAACATGAGACTAAACATATGAGGTATGTTTCCTTTATATTGTATATTTTAATGGTTACTTGTACTACTAAGCTTTTGAGCTTAGCGCGGTTATCTTAATCGCGCAGGTATATAGGTGATGAAGCTGGAGATAAGCTACTATGTCACAACGAGGACAAGTATAGTTCGAGACCAACTAGATGGTGGTGCATGCATGTAATTATACTGTATTTTCATAAGAATGTATTCATTTGTATAAATGAATCTTTGGAAGAAACAATGTAACTTATATTTATGTATTACCATGATAAGAATAACCATTTTGTAAATACTTTCATATGATTTAAATGTATTATGGTTTTAAAAATTAAAGTAAAGAGTTATAATGGTGATGAAAAGTGACATTCTTATACTCTATATACATATTGTATGTGTACCTGGTATATGTACAGTATTTATATGGGGTATCGGGGTGTTACAAAGCAGTTATGGATAACTGTAAAAAAGTTATGACTTTTAAGATTCTGGATTATGGTGAAATTTTGGTCTGAGGAGAAAAATAATTTTACCCTTCTAGTTTGATTTCTGCAGCTAAAGCTAGAAGGTTTATTAGGAAGAGGTGTGAAGCTTACCTTGCTTATGTTAATAATACATGACATTCAAGCAAGGTCTTGGGAGACATACCTACAATGAGTGAGTTTTCAGATGTTTTTTCGGAGGAATTACCTAGAGTACCACTAGAGAGGGAGCTAGAATTTGTTATTAATGTGGTTCTGGATACAGCACCAATTTCTATTCCACCTTATTGAATGGCACCTCCAGAGTTAAAAGAGTTAAAAGTGCAACTTTAGAAATTACTAATAAAGGCTTTATTAAACCTAGCACCAGTTTTATTTGTGAAGAAGAAAGATGGTACCTTAAGATTGTGTATAGATTATCGGCAGTTGAATAAAGTGACTATTAAGAATAAGTATCCATTACCTGGGATTGATGACTTATTTGATCAGTTGAAAGGAGTGGGTTTTTTCTCTAATATTGATCTTAAATCAAGCTATTATCAGATGAAAGTTAAAGAAATAGATATTCTAAAGACAGCTTTCAGAACTCGATATAGACATTATGAATTTTTAGTTATACCCTTTGGTTTAACTAATGCCCCAGCAGCTTTTATGGACTTGATGAATTGAGTCTTCAAACCCTATTTAGACCAGTTTGTAGTTATTTTCATTAATGACATATTGGTTTATTCCAAAAATAAAGAGGAGCATGATAAGAATTTGAGAATTGTGCTACAAACACTAAGGGAGAATCAATTGTATGCTAAATGTGAGTTTTGGTTGATGGAAGTGGCATTTCTAGGTCATGCAGTATCAGCTAATGGTATACGTGTGGATCCTAGTAAAATTGAGACTATTTTAAATTGGCAGCCTCCAAAGAATATAACAGAAGTTTGGAGTTTCCTTGGGTTAGCTGGTTACTATAGAAGATTTGTACAAGAGTTTTTAAAGATAGCATTTCCTTTAACTAAGCTCCTTAGAAAAAGAAACTAAATTTTAGTGGAATGCCCAGTGTCAAGCTAGTTTTGAACAATTGAAGGCTATGTTGACTGAAGCACCGATATTGACACAACCAACCCCAGATAAGGAATATGTGATTTATAGTAATTGTAATATCCCAAAGTATGCCCTAGAAGTTTTGATATTATTGTTGTAATTGTATTGAATGTATGTGTTAAATTTTAAAGAGAAGAGAACTTTAAAGGGAAGTGTATATGTTGTGTATATGGAAATATATACAACATATATACAAGTCAAATGTGTTGGTCAAAGGAAGAAGATATTTATTTTGTTATTTGTGAAATTACTAAAAAGGGCAATAAGGTGAAAGAGAATTAAAAAATTTATAGAAGAGGGTGTATAAGTAATTTTCTTTTTAGATTGCTTGGTGGAGGTTTAAAGAGAAGAAAAGTTTGACTTTGTTTCTTCATTTTCTTTTCTTTTCCTTTGCTTGGCCGGCTCATCAAAGTCACAAGAGAGCAAGAGGGGTTCTTGAATTCTAAGAGCTAATTGAAGGAAGAATCAAGTGATTGAGTTGGAAATTTTGAGGTTTCATCAATTTTGGTAAGTTCTCTCTTAATTTCTCTTGTTTATTTTGAAGTTGTGTTTGAGCTTGATAGATTATTGTTGATGATAGGAGTGTGTTTTGGTTGTGTTGTGTTTAAGAGTATTTAATTCATTTGATTCTTGGATTTTTGAGTTTGGATTGAAGAAAAGAGTAAGTTGATTGGAAGAGAAAGTGTGTGATTGTGTTTAGGGTTTGTGGTGATGTTTATGATTTGTGATTGATATATGTTTTGAGTTTTTTTAGTGTTTTTACAAGTTTGTTATGAGTTTTGGGTATGTTGGGTTAAGTTTTTTTGAAGTGGATGCTGGTGAAAAGAAGGGTTTTGTTGGAGGAAGAGTTGTTGTGGCCGGAATCTGTATTTTTGGCCTGACACGCCCATGAGCACGACCAGGATTTTGGGTGTGTCGATGATTCTGTGTTTTTTATGGGTGACACGAGCAGTGACAGGCCCATGTCACTAAGCGTGTCACAGCTTCTGTGTAGTAGTAGTATTTACACGTCCAGTGACACGCCCATGTCACTGAGCGTGTCATAGCTACTGTGTTGGTGAGGAATTGACACGGCCATGAACACGCCCATGTTGTTGGACGTGTCAATGTTTCTGTGAGACAGAATGTATTACACATTCAGTGACACGCCCGTGATTCTGAGCGTGTCAAAGCTTCTGTGTTGTGAGTTTAGGGCACGGTCAGGGACACGCCCGTGTTGTTGAGCGTGTTATGTGTAGAGTTTGCCCTAGTTAACCCAATCTATTTTATCTCATATGAATTATTCTTTTGGATTAGGTTGTGAAGAGGTTGATTTACCCTAATTTAAGTGGTGTTCAAGGTAAGTACAAACCCTAAATTAATGCATACATTCATATGATCTTGAGACTTAATCTATATGATTATTAATGTGATAAGTACTCTAATTCATTGTTGATGCATATTAATAATATTATGTTTTGCATAATGTGAATTGAGATAATTGAGGCATGTATGCCTATATGATGATGTTCAATGTAATTGATTATGTATACTTGAATATTGAGATGTGAAGCCATTGTAATTGGCCATGATGATTCAAATGTGATGAGAAGCCATTGTGATTGGCTATGATGATTCAATTGAAATAAGAGGGGCATGTTTGCCTAGATAATGATGAGAATTGAGAATGGAATTGAAAATGAAATAATAAATGAATTGTGTGGCTAATGTGTTATTCCATTTTCAGAGTTTGTTGTTGGTGGCATGCCTATAGTAACAATCTCTTGAAGTTAGGTTGGGCTTGATCCTTGAAGCCAAGTTGGGTTGAAGTTTAACATGTTTTACTCCCCTTGAAGCTTGGTTGGATCTAGTCCTTGAAGCCTAATTCAGATGTTACAACCCTTGAAGCTAGGTTGGGTTTGGTTCTTGAAGCCAAGTTGGGTTGATACTTAGCATGCTTTGTTCCCCTTGAAGCTTGGTTGAACCTAAATCCTTGAAGCCTAGTTGGGATAATGATAAATGTGAAAATTAAACCAAAACATTAACTCTGAAAGTTGAATGGCATATTAGTGTCTTTGGGCCCATGCTTGTCTTTGTTTAAATGTGACTAATGAATAATGAGATTCAATGTAAGTTTTTGATGGGTGATATCCTTATGTATAAGTATAATGTTTGAACATATTATATTGGCATCCCATTGCATCAAACATAGTATTATTGTAGTTGTACCACTAAGCCGTTGGTAGCAGAGAAGAACCGGAGAGTTCCTCTAGGCCGAGCAGAGGCTAGATCTTGAGGTGTTGCTAGTGAAGCTTAAAGATCGAAGACATACTGCCAAACATGTATATATTTATGTTTTGTAAAACTTGAGTTTTAATGTATATGTATTTGTAAATATTTGTTACATTTTCCGCTGTGTATTTAATAGAGTCTATTGTGTTTCATAAATTCCTTTAAATGTTTTGAATTTATTTATACTTTTGTTGAAAGGATTATTTGTATGTTTTATAAACGGTGGCATACCTATATTCGGTATACGTATATTACGATCATGTAAGCATGCTGTGTATGTATACGGGGTATGGGGGTGTTACAGTGATGCTTCTAATCAGGGACTCAGTTGTGTATTGATTTAAGAGGGTAAGGTAATTGCTTATGCTTCTAGGCAATTAAAGTCTCATGAATTGAATTATCCTACATATGATTTGGAGTTGGCTGCTATTGTATTTGCTCTTAAGATCTAGTGACATTACTTGTACGGTGAAAGATGCTATAATTTCACTAACCATAAAAGTTTGAAATACTTGCCAACACAAAAAGAACTAAACTTAAGGCAAAGAAGGTGGATGGAATTGATAAAAGATTATGAGTGTATCATCAACTATCATCCTGGAAAAGCTAACGTGGTAGCCGATGCTTTAAGTCGAAAGACTTTAGCAGGTATGTTGTATATAGAATATTATAATACTATATGTATATATAAATTAAATAAACTAAATGATATAATATGTTATGTTAGAATAATTGAGGGTTTAACCAACTATAAAGCAAAAAGTAATAAGAGCTCAGAAACAAGATCAAAAGTTATTAGAAATGTTGAAACAAGTACATGAAGGTGAAAAGCCAGATTATGTTGTGTTAAACGATGGTGGATTGTATTATAGAGGTCGATTGTGTGTACCTAATGTGAAGGAACTAAAAGAGTGTATACTTAATGAAGATCATATTATTATATATATTGTACATTCCGAAAACAATAAGATGTACCCGAATTTGAAGTCTCATTATTGGTGGCCTGGTAGGAAGAGAGATATTACTGAATATGTGACTCGGTGTTTAGTGTGCCAATAAGCCAAAGCAGAACATCAAGTTCCATTGGATCTTTTGCAACCTATATCAATACCATAATGGAAATGGGATAGAATCACCATGGATTTTGTGACTAGACTTCTGAACACCCAAAAGAAGCATGATACAATTTGGGTAATTGTTGATCGATTAACCAAATAAGCTCATTTCCTTCCCATTCGAGTTGATTATTCAATGGATAGAATTGATGAATTTTATATTAATGAGATAGTCAGGCTTCATGGAGTGCCAATGTTTATTATTTTAGATCGAGACCCTCACTTTACTTCAAAATTTTGGGAAAGTTTTTAGAAAGTATTGGGTACTCGACTTTTTTTAGTACTGCATTTCATCCACAAACTGATGGTCAATTGGAAAGGGTGATACAAGTACTTGAAGATATGCTTAGAAGTTGTGTAATCAATTTTGAAGGTAGTTGGGATAGATATCTGTCTTTAGTAGAAGTTGTGTAATCAATTTTGAAGGTAGTTGGGATAGATATCCGCCTTTATAAACATGTATGTGTGTGTAGAAGTTTCTCTTCTCTACTCTCATCTTCATCCACGCCAATCACCCCCACTTCTACCATATTTCTCATTTTCTTCATCTTCCTTTCTTCAAATCAAATAAAAATCAAGAGTATATTACATATAATTATAAGTTTTAGAAGAATAAGTTAGAAAAGGTGAGATTATCAATAAGTGATCAAAGAAAAAAAGGGAAAAGAGAGAAAAGGAGGGATTTTTAAAGAGGTATGTTCTTATGTATTTTTAATTTGCAAATATTTGAATTTTTATGAATTTTAATGTTTGAATTAGTTGATTAATTCATCTATAATGAATTGTTACTTAAAAGTATTGGTTAAATGGATTGATGAGTGAAACATGAATTTAAAAGAACTTATAAGTGATGAGTATGATTCTTAATTCAATCTTTATAAGAAATGAGTGGTTTGATGTTGTTTTTAGCCATGAGTGATGGTTAAAGATTGATTAATTGATGTTTGAGTAAAGTATTTGATATAGACTCTTTTTATGTCAAAACATTAGTTTTTGATTCATTTTTATCATGAATCTTGAATATGTTTATGTTTAAGTGGTTGAGTGTGCAAAAATACATAATTTTTGCCAGTGACACAGCCAAGTCAGTAGGTGTGTCGAGTGATACGGGCAGTGATACCACCAAGTCAGTGGGTATGTCATATGCTGTAAAAAATTTCAATTTTCTTTTATGAGAGACACGGCCAAGTCAGTGAGTGTGTCACATGCTGTCAAAAATTTTTATTTTCTTTGATAAGAGATATGGCCAATGACACAGTAAAGTTAGTGGGTGTTACAGGTGACATGTCCAAGTCAGGTGAGTGTGTCACATGTCAAAATTTTCCATTTTTCATTGATGAGAGACACGGACAAGTCATTGAACACAACTTGGCCGTGTTCAATACCCTTCCCCCCAAATTGGCTTTAACAAGTGAATTAAAGCTTCATTTTGCACATGTTCATGCTTCAAACTAAATTATAAAACTTCAATCAAACTTAAACACACATTTTCAAAAAAAAATAAAATAAACTAGAAAGCTAATAAAATTACCCTTGTGTTAAGAATTCATGTATATGATTTAAAAGCATGACAAAGTAAAATAAATTCTGAATATATGATAAATATGTGTAATACTAAGGGTTAATCAAAGAATTGTTCCATTGAAGTGATATACAAAATTCAATGTTAATTAAAAACTAAAGAATTGCCTTCATCATATTGATTTTAGATCTACCTTGGGATTGAATGGCTAGTCAGAGGGTGGATATCCATAGTGATAGTGGACACATCATGCCATTAATGGACACATTGTGTCATTAGTGACAGTGGGCATATTTGCCATTACATATTCTTGAGATTGGGCATTAAATTTCTAACAGTGACCCATTATCCAAACGTATGATCTGATTTCAGTGTGCATGGGCAAATTAAAAGAAGTTATCTATATTGAAATTAACGTGTTATATGATTGTTGTTAAATTAATTCATTCTGGATTTAATCATGTTCAGTGTTTTAAGCTTTAATGAGTTTATTAACTTCTTTATTCATGTTTTAAAGTAATAATTTCTATTATTTCTAAATTAATTTATGTATAGTTCTCTTTCCTTTAATTTGTTTTTTGCATATTATAAATATATAAGTACCCCTAAGCTTTGCTTAGCGTGTTAGAATTATTTTCTAACGCGCAGATCGAACCGAAAGAATTAAGACTGCGAAGTGAGAGACATATGTTTCAAACCAACTGCATCACAAAGGTTCAAGGAGCAATATTATAAATATTGTATTTTATATGGTTCACATAGAAATACTTTATAATTTGTATGGCAGTTGTATAAGTTTGAGGGTAGTAAGAGAATTATAATGACGCTTACAATGTAAGTTAATAATATGAGTTCTTGTAAATTAAATAGATATATGTATGTAATACAGGCATGATCACGGTATTACTTTTGAAAGTTTAATAATTGCATTAATGTTTTATAGCATTTTGGTTTTAATTATATATTATATTTATAGTCAATTACAAGTACTTAAGTGAAATCACCTATGTAGTTAAGTGTATAGACTATGTAGGGGGTGTTACATCTAGGATGGAAATTAGGGTTTTGAATAATCATTGTAAGCTAAAACTATCATATTGCACGATGGTATTTGAAAGTAAATAGCTACTGGACATATTTAAAAAATTGGTGGCTGGATGTTTATTTAAATGAGCTACTGTAATGTTTAAGCAAACCAAAACTTACCAAAACTTAAAAGAAGGTAAATCAAACATAAATAACGGCTACTATAAGTTTTAAGCCAATCAAAGCATAAATGATTACTGTAAGTATTAAACTAATTAAAACATAAAAAACCAAACCTTCATTGTTGGTTCCACCGAGTTGGACGTGTTGAATCAAGCTTGTTTATGTCACTGCCTGAGCAAACAAAGCAATTCTAGGAACAATTGCTATGTGTTTTGTTTCTCTTTATTTTTTTGTTTCTCTAGGTTAATTGTTCCTTTTCTATGTTTGTAATAATTCTAGTTGCTTCTCTGTTTATTATTGTTGTCCCCCTTCTGGTCATCCAGGCTTTTGTATTTATAAACATCAACTAGGGAAACCTAGGTAAGCCATATGAATCTGAATCAAACACGTTTTGCCACTTATTCTAGTCTTCTTAGGATTTTACTAAAATTTGACTCATTCTTGGTTAAACCAAGTGCAGTGCCTGCCCATATCGAATTGGCCAAGGCTAATTGGATATGGTCCTCCTCCTATATCGAATTGAAAAGAAAAGTTTTGCCCACTGTGTAAAAAAATATTAAAAGTGAGTCTGAAAATATTTTGTACACGCTTAAAATTAAAAACTAAAAAGAAAAGCTTTGCCCCTTGTGTAGGCTCAAACTAATGATTTTATTCCTATGTAGACTCTGATTGATGTTTGTGTTGTCTAGTTTCTTGTACAAGCATGCATCTCTTCTTTCTTTTGCAATAGCCCTTTCATGCCCCCTGATTGCATATTTGCTTTTGACTGTTTACGTACATGGTATTTGTTGTTTACTTTGACAAATAATTGGTAACACAAGACAAAAAAATAAATAAATAAATAAATAAATGCAATGTGATATGCTTATGTATGCGTGTATGCATGATATACATTAATCATACTTACAGTGGTTCCATTGACTCACAGACCGAGATGGTAAGCCAAAGCACTCTCATTGGTTCTTTCCAGATGCTTGTTCAGGTCTTGCATTAGAACAATAGAAGTCTTCACATCTATGGCTTTATTTCTGGAATGTTGAAAACATGAGTAATGGAGGCCCAAGCATGGTAGCAAAAGACATGGGAGATATTCATTTTAACACATTTGGTTGGCAACTTCTTCATGATATGACCTTACAGGTGATCCTTTCATTAGCCCACTTTCGCCCATTATATTCGTTGAGGTTCAATGTAACACCATTATCCCCTATACATATATAATACACACATCCAGTATATATAAAATATGTATATATGGTACAAAAATATCACGAACCGGTTTAATAAAAATTTTCATATTTCCAATTTAAAAATCTAAACACCTTAAAATGCATAATTTAATAGTAAATAAAATATTCTTTATTAATTATAGAAACCCAAAATAAATATTTCATACAAAAATTTCTTAGAAATATTCGCCAAAGTTTTGTCTATAATTTGGACATCCCAAAATTTAAACAATTTCACAACTTGCATAAAAACACACCAAATAACAATTCACACATTTCCATCACTTATATTCTTAAAGAACATGATTAAAACAATAAAACCAAACAATTTACCATACTTGAAAAATCCCCTTTTCCAAAATCCTAAATCACCATTACCATTTCCCAACTCTATTCAAACTTAACGAAATCCATTATTTGACTTTAAATTTATTGTTTATGCATCAAAACAACACATTTGGAACAAATTTTCATAATTAAAGCTCATGTTTCCACAAACCCAAAAGTTCCATAACCCTAAATTCTCTCTCTTCACCAAACTTAACTTAAATTCAATCATTTCTTCAATCTAACCTTAAAATCATTAATAACCAATCAAAAAAATTCATTAATATCCAATTAAGCAATTAAATCATGCTACTATAAAATCCCAAAATTCACATAACACACGTTTCCATAGAATTAGCAAAAATGGTAAAGAAGCATAAAAATTGATGAAGAATCTTTTAAAACTTCACTTAAATTCTTCAAAATCTCTTCAATTATGGTTGCTTGGAAGAAGGAAAAACCTTGGCTTGGTGGCTTTGGAGTTCGGCCTCACCTTGAAGAAGAAGAAGAAGATGATGATGACCAATTTAAATTTTTTCTTTCTTTCCACTTAAAAACAAATATAGCCATATATATATTATTTTATTTTTAATAATTAATTAATATTTATTTATTTATTTATTTAAAAGTCATATTTTCCTCTTCCAACCAAAAATAATTTATTTTTAATTTATTTAAATAATTTTAATTTTACAAAGTATAATTACAAAATGCCACTTGACTTTGACTTTTCTTTTAAAAGAGTGGACTTTTGTATATGTTAGGTATATTTTAGATATATTTCACATTTACATTCTACTTTTTCACTTAAAATCATTTTATTTTCATTTTAAATTATTTATTTAATTTGTTTAATTTTATTTAAATTTATTTTATTAAATTTTAAAATTAGGGATGTTACAATTCTCTCCCCCTAAAGAAAAATTTTGTCCACGAAATTACCTGCTATCAACTCTGGAACAACTAGGGATACTGACTCCGCTTCGTGAGCTCATTCTCCAATGTCACCTTCTCAGTAGCATGATTCTTCTAAAGGACTTTCATAAGTAGCACCTTCTTATTCCTCAACTCTTTTACCTCTCGTGCTAAAATCACCACTGGTTCTTCTTCGTAAGTCAGATCTGGGCTCAGCTCAATAGATTCCATTGATAAGATATGAGATGGGTCTGACATGTACTTCTGAAACATAGAGAAATGGAAGACATTATGTATCTAGTCTAATTCAGGCGGCAGAGCCAATCTGTAAGCCATTGGACGAACTCTCTCCAGAATCTCATATGGTCCTATGAAATGAGGACTCAACTTCCCTTTGCGACCAAATCTCAAAATCTTCTTCCATGGAGACACCTTCAGGAACACTTTATCTCCCACACTGAACTCTATGTCCTTCCTCTTCAAATCTGTATAAGATTTTTATTGACCTGAAGCTACTTTCAGAAGACCCCTAATCAATTTCACTTTCTCTTCTGTTTCTTTAATCAAATCAGGACCAACCAGTTTACCTTCTCCAACCTCATCCCAACACAAAGGTATTCTGCATCTCCTACCATACAACGCCTCAAAAGGTGTCATCCTAATACTAGACTGATAATTATGTTTATATGCAAACTCAATCAGGGGCAAGAATCTGTCCCAACTCTCAGTGAAATCAAAAATACAACTCAACATATCCTCTAGAATCTATATCACTCTCTCTGACTACCCATCTGTCTGAGGTTGGAAAGCAGTACTAAAATACAACTGAGAACCCAATGCATCCTGCAAACTCCTTCAAAATCTCGATGTAAATTGGGGATCTTGGTCTGACACCAAAGAAACTAGGACTCCATGCAACTTCACTATCTCACTGATATACAGCTCAGCCAACCTCTCAAGTGAGTAATCCATCCGAACTAGAAGAAAATGAGCTGTCTTCATCATTCGATCAACTATCAACCAGATTGCATCATGCTTCTTCTAGGTCAAAGGCAATCCAATCACAAAATCCATCATCACTCTCTCCCATTTCCACTCTAGTACTGATAATGGTTGAAGCGACCCTGAAAAAACTTGGTGCTCAACCTTCACTTTCTGGCAAGTGAGACATTTAGATACAAACTCTGCTATATCCTTCTTCATACCTGACCACCAATAATGCTGCTTCAAATCTTGATACATCTTGGTACTACTAGGGTGCATAGCATAAACTGACTAATGTGCTTCCTCTAATATCATCCTCTTCAAACCTACATCATTAGGAATGCACAACTTATCTTTGTACCATAGAATGCCATCATTTCTCACATGAAAGTCTTAACTCTCCCCCTTTTGGCAATCTAACATAATCTTCTGGATCTTCTCATCTACCAACTGGACTTCCTTAACTTGATCCAACACACTAGCCTCAATTGCAACTGAACCATCAATGCACCATCATCACAAGACTCAAATCTAGCATGCAACACTCTCAACTCAACAAGCAACGAGAGAAAAAAGTAGTCAAACCTGCCAAAGACTTCTGACTCAAGGCATCAACAACAACATTTACCTTGTCAGGATGATAATCAATCTTGAATTGGAGTCCATTGAAGATTATGACAGAGGTTATAAGTTTTTTGGGTTGGGTAGGCTATTAGCAGAGGATATTAGAGTTGATCTGAGTAAAGTTGAGGCATCGAAGATTATGACAGAGGTTAGAAATTTACTCGAATCAACTCTAATAGCCTCTGCTAATACCACATGACTAAAAAAAAAGTTACTTGATCGAGCCAGAACTCACACTTAGATAGCTTGGCATACAACTGCTTCTCTCTTAAAGTCTGCAGTACAATCCCCAAATGTCTACTATGATCTTCCTCATTATGCGAATACACCAGAATATCATCAGTGAAGACCACCACAAACTGATCTAAGAATGGTCTAAACACCTTGTTCATCAAATTCATAAATGTTGCTGGTGCATTCATCAATCCAAAAGGCATCACCAGAAACTCATAATGCCCATACCTCATACAGAAAGCTGTCTAGGGTACATCCACATCTCTAACTCTCAATTAATGATTCCCTGATCTCAGATCAATCTTTGAGAATACTGTTACTCCCTTCAATTGATCAAAGAGATCATCTATCTGAGGTAATGGATACTTGTTCTTGATGGTCACCTTATTCAACTGCCTATAATTAATACATAATCTCAAGGCGGCATCCTTCTTCTTCACAAACAAAATAGGTGCTCCCCACGAAGACACACTAAGGGGAATAAACCCTTAATCAAGCAACTCTTGCAATTGTACCTTCAACTCCTTTAATTTTTTAGGTGTCATCCAATAAGGGATAATGGAGATGGGAGTGGTGCCAGGCAACAAATCAATACCAAACTCCACCTCTCTCTTAGGAGGTACCCCTGGCAACTCATTACGAAAAACATCTGGACACTTAGAAACTGTAGGTATACTGTCATGCTGGAACCCCACTATACTGGTATCTACTACGTTATCAAGATATGTCGCACATCCCTTCCAAATCATCCTCCTAGCTGAAATAGCTAAAATAAACATGGATAAAAAATGTCTCTGCTCACTATATACCACCACATATCTATCATCATGTGTTCTCAAGGTAACACATTTCCACTGATAGTCTACCACAGCCCTGTGCCTGGATAACCAATCTATGCCTAGAATCAGATCATACTCCCTGAAAGGCATCTCAATTAGGTCACCAAGAAACTCCTCATCCTGAATAACAGCTGGACTATCTCGGGGCACCCTGCTAACCACAACACTATGCCCTAAAGGATTTGTAACCAAAACATCAAATCCTAGGGACTCAGAATGCAAATCACTCACAGAAAATATGAATGCACTATTGTATGAATGAGTTGACCTGGGATTTATCAATGCAAGAACTAAAGTACTAAATAAAGTGAAAGTACCGGCTATAACAGCTGAAGCATCCGGCTGCCCCTACATCACATAAACCCATTGTGATGGCCCTGCATCCTTTGGTCTACTCCCTACTATAGAACCTCCTCTCTGACCAGACCCCAATCGACCACCTCTTCCAAAACCTCTGCCACCATGACCCCCTCTGACATTGGGTCTAGAAACTGCTGTATCTATCTGTCTGTCATCCGGAAACTCTGGATAATCTCTCAAAAAATGGTTTGCTGATCCATATTTGTAACACAATACTGGTGCACCTATCCTCTAGCAAACACCTCCATGTGCCCTACCACAATAAACATAGGTAGGTGAAGCAGGCCTCTGAGTCACTAGGGATGGGGCACTAGCCACTGAGGCTGCAAACCTCTGTCTCTGTCTCTACTGTTGTGATGACTTGCCAGACTATCCCTGGCTCCTGCTGAACCTCTGAGGATATTCCCCTCGGCCTCTCTTTATTGATGAAGACCTTGTCTCACCCTAGGGTCACCTAGCTCTGCTCTCCTCTGCTCTAGCGGCAGCTGTAAGACCTTATGCCCTCTCTATACTCTTGGAAGCTGCAACAAACTAAGAAAAATTCTGATATAGAGAGCCTACCATTAAACACATAATAGAGGGTCTCAGCCCCTCCTCAAACCTCTGGCAGCAGTCTACCTCATCAGAAATAATTCCCCTTGCATATTGGCTCAGCCGGATGAACTCAATCTCATACTCTATCACCATCCTAGTGTCCTACCTCAAACTCAGGAACTCCATCTTCTTCTCATCCTTATACTCCCTCAGAGTATACTTCTTCTCAAATTCCAGCAGGAAATCAGCATAAGTCAGAACTGGTGGATTAGCTATACCATGGGGAATCATCTTCCACCACTCATACGCATTCCCCTGTAGAAATGATCTAGCATAATCAAACTTCTCCTCTGGACTAGTCTATAGCTGAATGAATACCCTCTGGACCCTGTCCAGCCACTACTCAGCTACAGTAGGGTCTGTAGTGCCAACAAAGTCTATGGCTCCAAATTTCCTCAGCTTATCATACTTCCGCATCAGCAACTGCTGCTACAGCTGTGGTGGCTGTTGAACTGGAGCCTGCCTCAATAGCTCCACCATATGTCGTACCCAGCCAAGCAAAATTTCCTCAGTTGCTGGTTTAACATACACAGAAGCAGACGCCTCACTAGCATACTCAACACCAGCTCCAACTCTACCCTAATTAGGAGATATACTCTCTGCACTACCCTCTGCAAACTGGTCGGTCCGAGATGCCATAACTACCTAAATCTGCAAATACATCAGAAATCAAAAAAAGCTATTGCCAATACATGTATCACAATTGAAAACCATATTTAAAATCCCCATTTTCTCTCTCTAACAACCCACCTAGGCTAAGAACCTCAAACCTAGGCTCTGATACCAAAATAAATGTAATACCCTTATACCCTAAACACATATAATGCACATACCCAATATATGTAAAATATGTATATATGGTACAAAAATGTCACGATCCAGTTTAATAAAAATTTTCATATTTCTAATTTAAAATTCCAAACAACTTAAAATGTATAATTTAATAGCAAATAAAATATTCTTTATTAATTATAGGAACCCAAAATAAATATTTCATACAAAAATTTTTGAAAAAAATTCGCCAGAGTTTTATCTGTAATTTGGACATTCCAAAATTTAAACAATTCCACAACCTGCATAAAAACACTCCCAATAATAATTCACACATTTCCATCACTTATATCCTTAAAGAACATGATTAAAACAATAAAAACAAACAACTCACCATACTAGAAAAATCCCCTTTTCCAAAACCCCAAATCACCATTACCATTTCCAAACCCTATCCAAACTTAACCAAATCTATCATTTGACATTAAATTCATTGTTTATGCATAAAAAACAACACATTTGGAACCAATTTGAACAATTTAAGCTCATGTTTCCACAAGCCCAACTTAAATTCAACCATTTCTTAAATTTAACCAAACTCAACTTAAATTCAACCATTTCTTCACTAAACTCAACTTAAATTAAACAATTTCTTCAATCTAACCTTAAAATCATTAATAACCAATCAAAAAAACTTCATTCATATCCAATTAAACAATTAAACCATGCTACTATAAAATTTCAAAATTCACATAGCACACTTTTCCATAGAATTAGCAAAATTGGTAAAGAAGCTTACCAATTGATGAAGAATCTTTTAAAACTTCACTTAAATCCTTGAAATCTCTTCAATTATGGTTGCTTGGAAGAAGGAAAAACCTTGGCTTGGTGGCTATGGAGTTCGGCCTCACCTTGAAGAAGAAGAAGAAGAAGAAGAAGAAGAAGATGACCAATTTAAATTTTCTCTTTCTTTCCACTTAAAAACAAATATAGCCATATATATATTATTTTATTTTTAATAATTATTTATTTATTTATTTATTTAAAAGTCATATTTTCCTCTTCCAACCAAAAATAATTTATTTTTAATTTATTTAAATAATTTTAATTTTACAAAGTATAATTACAAAAATGCCACTTGACTTTGACTTTTCTTTTGAAAGTGTGGACTTTTGTATTTGTTAGGTATATTTTAGATATATTTCACTTATACATTCTACTTTTTCACTTAAAATCCTTTCATTTTCCTTTTAAATTATTTATTTAATTTATTTAATTTTAATTTATTTTATTAAATTTCAAAAATTAGGGATATTGCATTCAACAATATAACATATTTCCCTTAACTTAAAGGCTTTGTATGAAAAAATATTTTTATTATTTATCTATTTTTTTAATCTTAAAAATCATATTTTGGTTTTGTCAAATTAGTATCATTGTACCTCAAGACTCGATTTTCTAAATTAACATATTAATAACATAACAACCCTAGTTACCGTACTAAACTCAGGAATTATTTTCATTTAGGCAAGAACTGTTGCACTTCAAACAGGCACCTACACATTACTTGGCCAAAGGTCTTATTGATTTAAATATTGTCTATCTCATATGCATACTTATTCAAACAATCACCACTAATAAACTCTACCTACCAAGAGAAATTAACATGTCTTTAATAGGCTTTAAATAGGGTCTATAAGGGACATGGATTAAATGAAAGCCATTTTTAGATTAGAGCTGATGTGACATTATGGACTACAAACTTTTTGTTGGAAATGTCTACTATTAGAGGTTCCATTTTCACCTTCTGGGCATCACTTTTATCTTTTGACTTCATAAAAATACAAAGCTTGAATGTCCTTCTTTCTTCTTGTCAGAAATCTAGATCCAATCAGTACTATCTTGATCTTTAGACCACCATTTTCTTCTTCTTTCTTTTCATCCTTTTCCTTTTTGGTATATCAAGTCTAAGACTTTCAATATTGCTGACTTGGAGCTAAGTTGGATAAAACGAAAGATGGTCTTTCCACTAATTCTCTGATTTTATTTGAATCTTTGGCTGGATTAGACCAATTCAAGTCAATCTATCCTTGTAAACTAAGTGGAAGTCTTCTGATGCTTTAGGTAAAAAAGAACTCAGTTGGCTTTTTGAACTACCTTTTTGGGTTTTATCCTTTTCCTTTTTTTCTTTCTTTCTTCTTTTTTCTTTTTCTTTTTTGTTCCTTTTCTTTTTCTTTTCTATTATTTATTATTATTATTTTTTTCTTTTTGTTGGGTCCTAACTCTAAGAGAGTTGTATAATTTTATGCTCCTAACTATGAATGAATGGAGCAGGGTGAGTTTGCTTCAATAAGGATGAATTCTTTGTTGCCCTGACTTTATCTCAATAAGTCTGTGATATTATGTCTAATTCAGGGGTCCTTCAACTAGCTCTATAGTCTTGACTATATATCCTTCTCTATGATCTTCTTTTCATTTTACTCATTAGTGATCATTAGACTTGCCAAAAGTACCACAACAGCTCAGGGTAGGTTGTTGGGATTTATAAGCCAATGAAAAGAAAGATAAAATCTCAAGAAGGCTCAAAGGGACAATTAGGGATTGATATTTAATTGGGTGGATTCTAGTTGTTGGCTTACCAAACAATACCTAGATCATCTCTTTCTTAAATGAGAAAAGTTCAATTTTACCTCAAAAGTTCATTAAAGCATATTCTAAGATTGACTAGGACCTAGACAAATGTAATTATGAAGGAGCCCTCTCTAAGTTAGTATACACAGCTCAATGCTATAGAATAACTCCCTCACCTGGTAAAGTCATTCGGATCATAATGCATAGATACACTAATTTATGAATATCAAGGTAGACTCATCATTTGTTGAACACTATAATGTCAAAAGCCAACAGAATTATAAATTCAATAAAAGTAATTTATTCAAACAATTTTGAAAAATATAATCGTTTCAATAAAATACCAAAGAAAGCAAAATAAAATGAGCAACATTCAAGCCAAGGGAAGTTTATTAAGTGAAGCCCTCTCATATTGAAAAGAGCATAAAATAAAATTTTCCTCCAATCCTCTTTCTACCATGAAGGTTGCTGGTGGAGATACTTTTCTAAATTTAGGGAAAGGATTGCTCTTAGTATTGGGCTTATCAGGCTCAGGCAACTTTTCACTGTCAATAAAATCTTGGATCTCTTGCCTTAAACGAGCGCATTTATCTTTCTCGTGCCCTTGCATTTGATGAAATTGATAGAAGGCCTTGGCATCAAAGTTTGATGGCAGAGGATCATGTAACGGTCGAGGAGCCAACGATTGTAATAATCCCTTTTTTGTAACTTGTTGAGAGCCTAAGATAGAGGTTTTTTAAACTCTAAAAATTGTCTTCTATTTCCTTAACCAGTTGCATTAACATCGACTTCCTTCTGTATACTTTGATTGCCAAACTGATAATTCCTTTTTACAGAAAAATGATTTTTCTCTCTTTCTCATTATGAGCGGAGATTTTCGCCCCCACTTCCGGTGGAATGGTTCTTGCGACTTTGACACTGTTTAGGCTCGGGGCCTTAGAGATCACGGGCCTAAGCCTGGAGAAAATGGAGTCGCCACCCGAATGGGCCAGGAAAAAGAAAGGGGTGGATGACTCGATTCCTAAGGAATTCCCACCCTAATGGGTTTGAAAAGTTGGGCACGTGTGGGGAAGGTGAGAAATGGCCCAGCACCCCCACAATGCCCGGTTCATTAGAACCGGCCTCCTTTCTAGGTCTTAATATTATAAAATTCTTAAATATATTGATATTATCCATACTACATGCAACAATTAAAATAAAGCATCATTATATTAAAATCAAAGTAATGTCCAAACAAAGCAAATAAATGGACACCCATCCGAGGATGGAAACATGTCCTTACATTATCCACGTCTAAAACTAAATAGGACATCCACCAAAAGGTGAAAACATGTCCTTTATATTAATCCCAAAATATGAAGATAAATTAAATTACATGAAAATTAATTAATAAGGTACCCAATAATGGAAACATACCTCTCACAATTTTAATACCAGAATAAATAAATAATAATCATAATAATAAAAAAAATATCCATCCATGATAAATTAAATCAAATATCAAAATTAAATAAATCACATCAAAACATATAATAAACTATATAACTAAATCTAAAACTTAAATAAAGTAAATAGAGATACATATTTAGGTTTACATCTTGAATTAGGGTTTTTTAGTCAAAATTAGGGTTTTGGGATTATCATCATGAAATTATGATTCTTTTAATCAAAATTAGGGTTTTGGGATTAACATCATGAAATTAGGGTTCTTAGATTTGAAAAATATGTGTTATGGGCTATTAAGGTTTTAGACGAATTAGGGTTTAGTGTTTATGAAAAACTTATCAAAGTTCATAAGTTATGTGAACTATGAATATGTTTAAAGAGAGTAAATGCTACTATGAAGTTTTATATGAAAACCCTAATGTGATTTTGAGTGATGTATTGATAAAATAGGCATAAGATAAAACAAATAAATAATATGTGTTAAACAAGTCTACGGGTTATAATTGATATGACTTATATAAATAATAATTTGTAATTCACATAAACTAATCATATGAACTGATTTTTAGAAGAATTTGTATACTGTAACTTTAACTAAATGAAAAATGAGCTCATTAATTATTTAAAACAATTAAAACATATAGTATTTATTTAATTTAAAGCATACCATCGTTTGTTGGCTCCACCAAAATTGTTTGAACTGAATTCTGGATGAGCTTTAGTAAAGACAATGATTACACTGCCTTCGTATTTGTTGGTTGAATTGAGAACAAGACAGTGAGCTAAGCTACTACCTTGTTGATTATTTTTTCTGCTTGATATTTCAGATTCTTTGCTCTCTATTTTCAAAGTCAGCCAAAAGTTCAAAAAGTTCTTTGCTAGGGTTTTCTATCTCCCTTTTCTTTTGTTGTCGTTCTCCCAGTCCCTAGTTTCTTTTAAAAAATTGCCTCCTAATCCGTATATTTTATGCTAGTATTTATAGGAAACCAAAAGACCTAATCCTATTTTAATAAGGAAATACCAACTATTTAGGAAAAAATCACAAAACCGTGTGAAATAAGTTTTGGTCAAAAAATTGGCAGGCGCGCAGGCTGTTGGGCCTGCGAGGCTGCGCTGGCAAACTGGGTGCCCAGTTGACCATGTGTGGTGAATTGGGCAGTGCCCAATTCACCGCAGATATTTACTACCCAATTCGTTGCAGAAACATTCTGTGGCGAAATTGCCATGCCGTGCGGCAGTGCTATAGTGCGTCTCTCGCCGATCCGTTAGATTTTTATTTTTTATTTTTTATATTTTTATATTTTTTATATTTTTTTAAAATAACTATTAAATATTATAATTAATTAAAATACCACAAAAATTATTTTGGACTATCGGATTGGACTAGGTCAAAAATTAAGGGTCTACACTCATTCTTCTATTTGCAAGCTTAAAGAAGATCATGAAATCTCTGATAAGAGTGTGAGACATCCGTTCATGAAGATTAGGAAACACGCCTCTTAATATCATCCTAATCTGATCAGACTCATCTGGCCTCTTCTTAAGCAGTGCAGCCTTGCTCCTCCATCTCTTTACATAGTCAACAAAATTCTCATTTAGTTTTTGCCTGATTGACTCTACCTCCATCGGAGTAACTTCCAATTTAGCATTGTACCCATACTTCTGGATGAAGGCTTTGTATAGTGAATCTCAATTCTTCTGAGTACTGTCCTCTAAGGTGTTGAACCAATTTTGCACAACTGGGTCCAACGAGAGCATAAAGTACCTTAGAGTTTGAGCTTTAGAAGCTCAAGCAGACCGCATGGCAGTGATGTATTGCTTGACATGTAGATGAGGATTTCCTATACCATTATACTTAGCAAAGGAAGGCATCTTGAACTTGTAAGGGACTTCCTCATCTTATTTAAATAACTTGTCCACCTCTAACATCTCATCAACCTTCAGTTTCTTTTTGAACTTTTTTTCTAAATCAGTAATCATCTTTTCCAGATTTGAAGTTTCATAGTTACCTTCTCTACAGTCTTTGCTTTCTTCTCCTTATCTTGAGAATCTTCAAAATACTGGGCCCAATCATCATCATCCACCATCACTTTGTTATCATCCATAGCCATTTCACCAACCTTGGCCTTTCCCTTGTCTTTTGGCTTTTTAGTACTAGCAGATGCTTCAATAGTATTGCCTAATAGTGCAACTAGTTGGCTTTTTATGGTCTCAACCAGGACCTCCTTCAGTTCATCCATCTTGGAGCTGATTGCATCATCCACCATCTTCTGAATCTGTTCAGGTTCCATTGCTTTTGGTGAAAAGCTGATTGAGTCATTACTGGATTCTACGGAGCTGGCATATATCGGATTGTCGTAGACTCTTGAACTGTCATACTCCAGGTCTATGAGCCAGAAAGGATCAATGCCATGTAATGCCATGTATGTATGCATGATGTATGCTTGGATGCATAAGTAATAGACAAATAAAGATAAGTAGAAAGTTCCTTCCAACATTATATCTTCCACACATGAATGGTGAGTACCTTTTCTTAAGTATATGGTCAACAAAATACAAACATGGGATATCTTGTTTTTGAAAATTTCACTTGGACGGTTTAACCATTAGTTGTATTTTTAAACTTAGAAGTCAGTTCATGATAATTTGCATTAATTAAGTTTTAATTCATTGGATTAACTGGAAATAGTTTTTATATTATATTATGGATTAAAACTAAATTAAAGAGTTTATCATAAATAGATTTCCCATTTGGAAGATTCATGCCACAAATAAGCCCATGATCAACAATTATTAGTATAAATTAGGCCCACAATTGATTTTGGGTATTCCACAATTGACCTAAATAGTTGTAAGCTCATTTAAAAAGAAGGTAAAGAAAAGTTATAATTTGAATGAAGTGAAAAATAATTTTTTTCAAAGCCCATTGTAAAAAGATTTGTTTAAAAATGAATTTTGGGCTTTGTATTTGGGCCATGAGATAGAAAAGAATCTTTGACCCATTTTAGAAAAGTTTTATGTCCAAAGACCATCTTGAAAATTTTAAAAAATTTATTTTTGTCTTTTGGACTTAAAGGAATAAAAATTATTTTGAGCTTACAATAAAATTAGGTCATTTTAGAAAAAGAACAAACCAAATAGGCCTTGGTTCAAACCAAGATATATTGATAATATTCAAACAATAAGCATTCGGGTACAAACCTAAGGAAAGTAACTAGGCCAATTACATGAGCTTTAGTCTTTGGGTTGAAAAGTTTAGGCTCTCAAAGCAAGTATATACCAAAAGGTACAAGGCTATGAGTGGTTATGCCATGCTCGATCTCTATACCTTGAGTGAAAGTATGGCATCCCTTATAGAACACAACACGGGTTACATGAGCATCCTAACTCACACGCATAATGCAATCTAAATGATGCAATGGACAATATCATAATAAGAAAGAATAAAATAATATAAAGATCAACGGAATTAACTTCTCTTATCCCTAGTGGAGTCACCACTATGAGCGGGAATTTTCACCCCCACTCTCATGTGGAATGGTTCTTACGATTTCGGCACTGTTAGGCTCAGAGCCATAGAGAACACGGGCCTAAACCCGAAGAAAATAGAGTCACTACCCGGATAGTCCGAGAAAATAGAAAGGGGTGGATGACTCTATACCTAAGGAATCCCTAACCCACTATTGTGTTCAGAAAGTTGGGTACGCATGGGAAATGTGAGAAATAGCCCAGCACCCCCATAGTGCCCGGTTCATTGGAACTGCCCTCCTTTTCAGGTCTAAATATTATTGAATTCTTAAGTATTATAATATTATCCATACTACATGAAATTATTAATAAAATGGATTCATCCATTAAAATAAGATAAAACAGTACATGACAAAATAACATGTGTACCCATCCTTAGATGAAAACATACCCTTGTAATCCTTAAATAATCATAAAGAAAATAAATAAAATAGGACACCCACCAAAAGATGGAAATGTGTCCCTTATAATTATCCCAAAGTCTTTAAATAAATTATAATCTAAACAAATAAGACACCCACATAGTGTAGAAATGTGTCTTTTACATCCTTGGAATAAGAATAATCAAATTAAAACATTTAACCAAATACAATTAAACCATTCAATCATTCACAGTAATTAAAAGAAAATCATCCATTATAAACCAAATAAAATAAATCATCCATCATAAGTATATAACGATAAATTAAATAATCAAACCTAGGTTTTAATCTTACATTGAACAATAAATATGTAAAACTAGAGTTTTAATATATGAATTAGGGTTTCATAAAGTTTAGAATGCTAAATTATAATTTTAGGGTTTTGGAAAACATGATTAGGGTTTTTAGAGTTAAAACATAATTTTAGGATTTTAGGATGACAATTAGGGTTTTGATGATCAAACTAGGAGTTTTAGGGTTAAAATATGATTTTAGAGTTCTAGGATGGAAATTAGGGTTTTGAATAATCATTGTAAGCTAAAACTAACTTATTGCACGATGGTATTTGAAAGTAAATAGCCACTAGACATATTTAAAACAATGGTGGCTGGATGTTTATTTAAATGAGCTACTGTAATGTTTAAGCAAACCAAAACTTACCAAAACTTAAAAGAAGGTAAATCAAACAAAAATAATGGCTACTGTAAGTTTTAAGCCAATCAAAGCATAAATGATTACAACAAGTATTAAACTAATTAAAACATAAAAAACCAAACCTTCATTGTTGGTTCCACCGAGTTGGATGTGTTGAATCAAGCTTGCTTATGTCACTGCCTGAGACTACAAAGAAATTCTGGGAACAATTGCTATGTGTTTTGTTTCTCTAGGTTAATTGTTCCTTTTCTATGTTTATGATAATTCTGGTTGCTTCTCTATTTATTATTGCTATCCCCCTTGCGACCATCCAAACTTTTGTATTTATAAACATCAACAAAGGCAACCTAGGTAAGCCATCCGAATATGAATAAAATATGTTTTGCCACTTATCCTAGTCTTCTTAGGATTTTACTACAATTTGACTCATTCTCAATTAAACCAAGTGCGATGCCTGCCCATGTCGAATTGGCTTGAACCGAATCATATTATCCCGATTTAAACCAAGCCAAACTAATTAGACTTGATTTAATTTGGGCTTTGTGAGTCTGACCAATTTAATTTCAAGCTTTAAAATTAGGTTTAGGCTCTTTAAAATTATAATGGACTAAGATAAACTTCCTAAATTTAAACTGGCCCAAATTTAAGGGTCTACAATTACAATAAGCTAAATATATTATCCCTTATGATCTGTGGAAGCACCACCAAGTGAACATAGTTATTTTGGGCTTCAAAACTATTTGCATGATTAATAGAACATGTATATGTTTGCATTATCTTTACATATTTGATTGTGTAGGTGGCAACATTTTGTTGATCCAAAGTTGCCCACCTCCTAAGTGTTGATGAAAATAAATTAAAACACAAGCTTAGATTGATACATTATGTTTTCCTTCATTAAATTCTGAATCCAAACCCCTATGAGTTATCCTTTAAATTTGGCAAGGATGTGGCAAACCTGGGCATCTCTTGGTATTACTTAATGACTAGCTTAAATTACACTAGGCTTGAAGAAATGGAGGGGCTAGCACACACCTTATAAAATGATATGGCAGATTAACCTAACAAAAACTATTTAATGAATTCAAAGAATGCAAAAATCAAGAAATAAAATTAGGTGTTGCTTGCTTGGTAGAGCTTCTTATTGTTGAAAAGGGAATGACATCAAAAGTTGATCCAAAAACCCTAGCACTTGTGGACGCATTCAACAATGTAGCTTGGGAAAATTAAGTTATGATTTTCATGCTCAAAATTAAAACAAGCTCTATTAAAGCTAAAGAGCAAATTTGAAAATGAAAAGTGGGGTGGGAGGAAAGCCATTATTCTCTAAGCGGTTTCTTTGATGTTCTATCATTTTTTTCAATAGAGGTCATTCCTTCTCTAGATCAAGTTGAGGTAAGAAGGATAAATTATGGGTTCCCAAGGATACTTAACTAGAAAATGGGATCTAGATTTCCATATTCTAACATACATTAGAAGTTGTCGAGTTTGGTATATTTAAAATATGTTGTTAACTTATAAGGTTGAAGTTATTATATTATTATATATCAAGTATTATGTATTTACACCTATTTTGTTTTATATATATAGAACTTAATAACGGTGTCCATGAAGATGTCCAATGATGAAGCTACCTATCAAAATTTAGATAGTTTATACTTGAACAAAAAGAGGGTGAGGTACAACTAGATTTCAACTGCCCACTGTGAACCCCTTAACTTTGCAGCTAAATTAAGGTGTATAAGACTACGATTCCAACAAAATTGGAATCACATTAGTCAGAGTTTGAATGGGCCCGAACGGGCACAAAATGATCCCCAAAAACCCATGTGTGAGAGCACCATTTCCCGGCCCATTGCTCTCTAAATGTGATTTAAAGCCTCGGCATTGCTAGGTTATTGATCATAAGTATCTGACAGGTGAGACTTGTGTGAAATGGAGTCACCACACTGTAAGACCGAGAAATGATAAGGGGTAGCATTCTTTTGTTTTCTTTTTCAAGAAATCCCTAACCCCCTTTTAATTTGAGTTTAGAAAGTTAGGTATATATGGGAACAACATAGATGAGAATCCTTGTTATTCACATATGCCTGAATCAAATAATTAGCCTCCTCTATGATTCATGTATTAGTAAGGATTATTCAGGATATCAGACGAGCATCAGCATATATAAAATAAGTAACAAAGAAATACACATATGCATATCATGATAAACATGATTCATGATTTGTACATAAAATTCCTACGAGCACCCACCGAGGTGGAAACATGCTCTTTACAATAATAGATCTACAAAGAGAAATAATTATATTACATAGTCTTTCAAATCCTATACATTATTGTAAAGAGAAAATTGCATCGCTTCCTTTATATAATAAATCTAAGAAAAGAAAAAACATGAATGTGTGCTAGATGAATGTTTGATGTTCATAGATTGAGTAAGCACAATAATAATGGAATGATAGAAAGCAAAAATAAAAGAAGGAAAGAACAAAAAGAAAAGTAACTCCAGTAATATCAAATTTGACAATCATTGAACTATCGAATTCGATATTAACCTGCAAGATCATACGATTGATGAAACAATATAAGCAGAATCAAATAAGAATGTTGAATTCGATATTCATTATATTATCAAGATTAATAGTCTCCTTGTACAGGGGCAACCTATAAGATCTGTTAGCTAAATGAATTGGATATGCAAACACTTAAATAAGAATGCCAAATTTGATAGTTGATAAATGTCAACTTCGCCAGTATTTATAAGGCATAATCATAACCAAGTCAGAAATCACAGCATATATAAACATGTAAATGAACATCGCAATCAATTTTGATAATTATTGAATTAATGAATTTGATAATACCCTGCAGAAAGGATTAGTTGGTAACAACACATTGTTCATACTGAGAACAGATAGATGATTATTGCATTTGATACTCTGATGAATATCGAATTCGACAATCATTCACCATCCCTGGCAGAAATTCCTGCACTTGCAATGTTAGCACATGATTTGTTTCGATATATGTATTAAGATAAAAGATTAATCAATGATGAAAGACATATATGTATGGGAGCATGACAATTGATTTTAATAATTATGGAGCAACATCTTACAGAAAAGTAAAAGTTAGTGGAGAACAATTTAGCATATATACTGAGCTTTGAATTAAACTATCGAATTCGATATTAAAGTGAATATCAAATTCTATGATCATTTTCCATTTCTAGCATAAATGACTTGTACCTATAGATTTTCTAAATAAAATATCTTAAAGGTCATTTTCCAATTTTAAAGTTCCAGTCCTTAGTCCAGTAAAGTTAGATATAGTCCTTATGAGTTAGTTTCATCAATTTCAGGTCATTCATTCAAAGACTAGTCTAGGAGTTGGTGGATTTCGATTCTTGAATGGCTATCCTTAGTTCTTTTAGAGTTTCATGATTCTGCTTATGAATAAGTTATGTAAGTGAGATGAGGTGATGCAATGTGAATATAGATCATAACATTAAATGGTTTAAATTTAAAGATTGATATTAGGAACTTAAGAAACGTACTGCAAATGAATGAAAATCACAACTAATTCTCTAGAATTACAGGATGTTCTTGACTCTTGTTTTTGATCATTAAACCTTGCTAAAAAAATGATTTCTTTTTACAGATGAAATGCAAGATAAAAAGGGTAATGGAATGATAATATTCCCTCTCTTTTATGTTTCCAAGGGAGAAAAATCTTTCTTCTTTAAAAGTCCTTTTTTCCAAAAAAAGAAAAGTCCTCCCTAAGTGGAGATGAAAACTCCCTTTTATAGGCAGTGAGTGAGGTCTGTATATCTTGATTATCAATTTTGAAGGAATAAATTATTGAATTTGATATTTTTGTAATCATCGAATTTGCTCCGCGACTACCTACTTGACATTCCTTGATAATTATCGCTCTCGATATTAAAATTATCAAACATGATAATAATTATCAGGGTGAAAAATTTTAGTGTCCATAGTTTTCTCCCTACTTGAGCAATGCAAGTCTTTCAGGCTTTGCATATGCAAAAAGCAAGAAAGTTTTCTCCAAGTTGTTTTTGAGGTTTTAGGTGAGGTTAGGTTGATATTTTTCAACTTTGCCTTGTCACGTCGAGTGCTTCATCTTTCATGACTGAAGTGGTGTCTTTCCAACCAAGTGTCTTTCTAAGTTGATGATTGATAAGGCATGCTCGCCCTTTCCTTTGAACATGCTCGTCCTCTAGTCAATTGTTGTCTTTCCAAGTTGATAATTTGATAGGGCATGGTCGCCCCGTCCTTTGACATGCTCATCCTTCGGCACATTGGTGTCTTTCCAAGCAAGTGTCTTTCCAAGCTGATGATTTGATTGGGCATGCTCTCCCCTGCTTTGAACATGCTCGTCCTCCGAATGGTCGATGTCTTTCCAAGCTAGTGTCTTTTCAACTTCTTATGTGGATGCATTCAACAATGTAGCTTGGGAAAATTAAGTTATGATTTTCATGCTCAAAATTAAAACAAGCTCTATTAAAGCTAAAGAGCAAATTTGAAAATGAAAAGTGGGGTGGGAGGAAAGCCATTATTCTCTAAGCGGTTTCTTTGATGTTCTATCATTTTTTTCAATAGAGGTCATTCCTTCTCTAGATCAAGTTGAGGTAAGAAGGATAAATTATGGGTTCCCAAGGATACTTAACTAGAAAATGGGATCTAGATTTCCATATTCTAACATACATTAGAAGTTGTCGAGTTTGGTATATTTAAAATATGTTGTTAACTTATAAGGTTGAAGTTATTATATTATTATATATCAAGTATTATGTATTTACACCTATTTTGTTTTATATATATAGAACTTAATAACGGTGTCCATGAAGATGTCCAATGATGAAGCTACCTATCAAAATTTAGATAGTTTATACTTGAACAAAAAGAGGGTGAGGTACAACTAGATTTCAACTGCCCACTGTGAACCCCTTAACTTTGCAGCTAAATTAAGGTGTATAAGACTACGATTCCAACAAAATTGGAATCACATTAGTCAGAGTTTGAATGGGCCCGAACGGGCACAAAATGATCCCCAAAAACCCATGTGTGAGAGCACCATTTCCCGGCCCATTGCTCTCTAAATGTGATTTAAAGCCTCGGCATTGCTAGGTTATTGATCATAAGTATCTGACAGGTGAGACTTGTGTGAAATGGAGTCACCACACTGTAAGACCGAGAAATGATAAGGGGTAGCATTCTTTTGTTTTCTTTTTCAAGAAATCCCTAACCCCCTTTTAATTTGAGTTTAGAAAGTTAGGTATATATGGGAACAACATAGATGAGAATCCTTGTTATTCACATATGCCTGAATCAAATAATTAGCCTCCTCTATGATTCATGTATTAGTAAGGATTATTCAGGATATCAGACGAGCATCAGCATATATAAAATAAGTAACAAAGAAATACACATATGCATATCATGATAAACATGATTCATGATTTGTACATAAAATTCCTACGAGCACCCACCGAGGTGGAAACATGCTCTTTACAATAATAGATCTACAAAGAGAAATAATTATATTACATAGTCTTTCAAATCCTATACATTATTGTAAAGAGAAAATTGCATCGCTTCCTTTATATAATAAATCTAAGAAAAGAAAAAACATGAATGTGTGCTAGATGAATGTTTGATGTTCATAGATTGAGTAAGCACAATAATAATGGAATGATAGAAAGCAAAAATAAAAGAAGGAAAGAACAAAAAGAAAAGTAACTCCAGTAATATCAAATTTGACAATCATTGAACTATCGAATTCGATATTAACCTGCAAGATCATACGATTGATGAAACAATATAAGCAGAATCAAATAAGAATGTTGAATTCGATATTCATTATATTATCAAGATTAATAGTCTCCTTGTACAGGGGCAACCTATAAGATCTGTTAGCTAAATGAATTGGATATGCAAACACTTAAATAAGAATGCCAAATTTGATAGTTGATAAATGTCAACTTCGCCAGTATTTATAAGGCATAATCATAACCAAGTCAGAAATCACAGCATATATAAACATGTAAATGAACATCGCAATCAATTTTGATAATTATTGAATTAATGAATTTGATAATACCCTGCAGAAAGGATTAGTTGGTAACAACACATTGTTCATACTGAGAACAGATAGATGATTATTGCATTTGATACTCTGATGAATATCGAATTCGACAATCATTCACCATCCCTGGCAGAAATTCCTGCACTTGCAATGTTAGCACATGATTTGTTTCGATATATGTATTAAGATAAAAGATTAATCAATGATGAAAGACATATATGTATGGGAGCATGACAATTGATTTTAATAATTATGGAGCAACATCTTACAGAAAAGTAAAAGTTAGTGGAGAACAATTTAGCATATATACTGAGCTTTGAATTAAACTATCGAATTCGATATTAAAGTGAATATCAAATTCTATGATCATTTTCCATTTCTAGCATAAATGACTTGTACCTATAGATTTTCTAAATAAAATATCTTAAAGGTCATTTTCCAATTTTAAAGTTCCAGTCCTTAGTCCAGTAAAGTTAGATATAGTCCTTATGAGTTAGTTTCATCAATTTCAGGTCATTCATTCAAAGACTAGTCTAGGAGTTGGTGGATTTCGATTCTTGAATGGCTATCCTTAGTTCTTTTAGAGTTTCATGATTCTGCTTATGAATAAGTTATGTAAGTGAGATGAGGTGATGCAATGTGAATATAGATCATAACATTAAATGGTTTAAATTTAAAGATTGATATTAGGAACTTAAGAAACGTACTGCAAATGAATGAAAATCACAACTAATTCTCTAGAATTACAGGATGTTCTTGACTCTTGTTTTTGATCATTAAACCTTGCTAAAAAAATGATTTCTTTTTACAGATGAAATGCAAGATAAAAAGGGTAATGGAATGATAATATTCCCTCTCTTTTATGTTTCCAAGGGAGAAAAATCTTTCTTCTTTAAAAGTCCTTTTTTCCAAAAAAAGAAAAGTCCTCCCTAAGTGGAGATGAAAACTCCCTTTTATAGGCAGTGAGTGAGGTCTGTATATCTTGATTATCAATTTTGAAGGAATAAATTATTGAATTTGATATTTTTGTAATCATCGAATTTGCTCCGCGACTACCTACTTGACATTCCTTGATAATTATCGCTCTCGATATTAAAATTATCAAACATGATAATAATTATCAGGGTGAAAAATTTTAGTGTCCATAGTTTTCTCCCTACTTGAGCAATGCAAGTCTTTCAGGCTTTGCATATGCAAAAAGCAAGAAAGTTTTCTCCAAGTTGTTTTTGAGGTTTTAGGTGAGGTTAGGTTGATATTTTTCAACTTTGCCTTGTCACGTCGAGTGCTTCATCTTTCATGACTGAAGTGGTGTCTTTCCAACCAAGTGTCTTTCTAAGTTGATGATTGATAAGGCATGCTCGCCCTTTCCTTTGAACATGCTCGTCCTCTAGTCAATTGTTGTCTTTCCAAGTTGATAATTTGATAGGGCATGGTCGCCCCGTCCTTTGACATGCTCATCCTTCGGCACATTGGTGTCTTTCCAAGCAAGTGTCTTTCCAAGCTGATGATTTGATTGGGCATGCTCTCCCCTGCTTTGAACATGCTCGTCCTCCGAATGGTCGATGTCTTTCCAAGCTAGTGTCTTTTCAACTTCTTATGTGGATGCATTCAACAATGTAGCTTGGGAAAATTAAGTTATGATTTTCATGCTCAAAATTAAAACAAGCTCTATTAAAGCTAAAGAGCAAATTTGAAAATGAAAAGTGGGGTGGGAGGAAAGCCATTATTCTCTAAGCGGTTTCTTTGATGTTCTATCATTTTTTTCAATAGAGGTCATTCCTTCTCTAGATCAAGTTGAGGTAAGAAGGATAAATTATGGGTTCCCAAGGATACTTAACTAGAAAATGGGATCTAGATTTCCATATTCTAACATACATTAGAAGTTGTCGAGTTTGGTATATTTAAAATATGTTGTTAACTTATAAGGTTGAAGTTATTATATTATTATATATCAAGTATTATGTATTTACACCTATTTTGTTTTATATATATAGAACTTAATAACGGTGTCCATGAAGATGTCCAATGATGAAGCTACCTATCAAAATTTAGATAGTTTATACTTGAACAAAAAGAGGGTGAGGTACAACTAGATTTCAACTGCCCACTGTGAACCCCTTAACTTTGCAGCTAAATTAAGGTGTATAAGACTACGATTCCAACAAAATTGGAATCACATTAGTCAGAGTTTGAATGGGCCCGAACGGGCACAAAATGATCCCCAAAAACCCATGTGTGAGAGCACCATTTCCCGGCCCATTGCTCTCTAAATGTGATTTAAAGCCTCGGCATTGCTAGGTTATTGATCATAAGTATCTGACAGGTGAGACTTGTGTGAAATGGAGTCACCACACTGTAAGACCGAGAAATGATAAGGGGTAGCATTCTTTTGTTTTCTTTTTCAAGAAATCCCTAACCCCCTTTTAATTTGAGTTTAGAAAGTTAGGTATATATGGGAACAACATAGATGAGAATCCTTGTTATTCACATATGCCTGAATCAAATAATTAGCCTCCTCTATGATTCATGTATTAGTAAGGATTATTCAGGATATCAGACGAGCATCAGCATATATAAAATAAGTAACAAAGAAATACACATATGCATATCATGATAAACATGATTCATGATTTGTACATAAAATTCCTACGAGCACCCACCGAGGTGGAAACATGCTCTTTACAATAATAGATCTACAAAGAGAAATAATTATATTACATAGTCTTTCAAATCCTATACATTATTGTAAAGAGAAAATTGCATCGCTTCCTTTATATAATAAATCTAAGAAAAGAAAAAACATGAATGTGTGCTAGATGAATGTTTGATGTTCATAGATTGAGTAAGCACAATAATAATGGAATGATAGAAAGCAAAAATAAAAGAAGGAAAGAACAAAAAGAAAAGTAACTCCAGTAATATCAAATTTGACAATCATTGAACTATCGAATTCGATATTAACCTGCAAGATCATACGATTGATGAAACAATATAAGCAGAATCAAATAAGAATGTTGAATTCGATATTCATTATATTATCAAGATTAATAGTCTCCTTGTACAGGGGCAACCTATAAGATCTGTTAGCTAAATGAATTGGATATGCAAACACTTAAATAAGAATGCCAAATTTGATAGTTGATAAATGTCAACTTCGCCAGTATTTATAAGGCATAATCATAACCAAGTCAGAAATCACAGCATATATAAACATGTAAATGAACATCGCAATCAATTTTGATAATTATTGAATTAATGAATTTGATAATACCCTGCAGAAAGGATTAGTTGGTAACAACACATTGTTCATACTGAGAACAGATAGATGATTATTGCATTTGATACTCTGATGAATATCGAATTCGACAATCATTCACCATCCCTGGCAGAAATTCCTGCACTTGCAATGTTAGCACATGATTTGTTTCGATATATGTATTAAGATAAAAGATTAATCAATGATGAAAGACATATATGTATGGGAGCATGACAATTGATTTTAATAATTATGGAGCAACATCTTACAGAAAAGTAAAAGTTAGTGGAGAACAATTTAGCATATATACTGAGCTTTGAATTAAACTATCGAATTCGATATTAAAGTGAATATCAAATTCTATGATCATTTTCCATTTCTAGCATAAATGACTTGTACCTATAGATTTTCTAAATAAAATATCTTAAAGGTCATTTTCCAATTTTAAAGTTCCAGTCCTTAGTCCAGTAAAGTTAGATATAGTCCTTATGAGTTAGTTTCATCAATTTCAGGTCATTCATTCAAAGACTAGTCTAGGAGTTGGTGGATTTCGATTCTTGAATGGCTATCCTTAGTTCTTTTAGAGTTTCATGATTCTGCTTATGAATAAGTTATGTAAGTGAGATGAGGTGATGCAATGTGAATATAGATCATAACATTAAATGGTTTAAATTTAAAGATTGATATTAGGAACTTAAGAAACGTACTGCAAATGAATGAAAATCACAACTAATTCTCTAGAATTACAGGATGTTCTTGACTCTTGTTTTTGATCATTAAACCTTGCTAAAAAAATGATTTCTTTTTACAGATGAAATGCAAGATAAAAAGGGTAATGGAATGATAATATTCCCTCTCTTTTATGTTTCCAAGGGAGAAAAATCTTTCTTCTTTAAAAGTCCTTTTTTCCAAAAAAAGAAAAGTCCTCCCTAAGTGGAGATGAAAACTCCCTTTTATAGGCAGTGAGTGAGGTCTGTATATCTTGATTATCAATTTTGAAGGAATAAATTATTGAATTTGATATTTTTGTAATCATCGAATTTGCTCCGCGACTACCTACTTGACATTCCTTGATAATTATCGCTCTCGATATTAAAATTATCAAACATGATAATAATTATCAGGGTGAAAAATTTTAGTGTCCATAGTTTTCCCCTACTTGAGCAATGCAAGTCTTTCAGGCTTTGCATATGCAAAAAGCAAGAAAGTTTTCTCCAAGTTGTTTTTGAGGTTTTAGGTGAGGTTAGGTTGATATTTTTCAACTTTGCCTTGTCACGTCGAGTGCTTCATCTTTCATGACTGAAGTGGTGTCTTTCCAACCAAGTGTCTTTCTAAGTTGATGATTGATAAGGCATGCTCGCCCTTTCCTTTGAACATGCTCGTCCTCTAGTCAATTGTTGTCTTTCCAAGTTGATAATTTGATAGGGCATGGTCGCCCCGTCCTTTGACATGCTCATCCTTCGGCACATTGGTGTCTTTCCAAGCAAGTGTCTTTCCAAGCTGATGATTTGATTGGGCATGCTCTCCCCTGCTTTGAACATGCTCGTCCTCCGAATGGTCGATGTCTTTCCAAGCTAGTGTCTTTTCAAGTTGATGATTTGATATGGAATGCTCATCCGTGCTTCGGACATGCTCATCCTCCGACTGATCGGTGTCTTTCCAAGTAGGTGTCTTTCCAAATTGATGATTTGATTGGGCATGCTCGCCCCTCCTTTGGACATGCTCATCCTCCGTGTGAGCGGGGATTTTTGCCCCCACTCCCGGTGGAATGGTTCTTGCGACTTCGGCACTGTTTAGGCTCGGGGCCTTAGAGAACACGGACCTAAGTTTGGAGAAAATGGAGTCACCACCCGGACGGGCCGGGAAAAAGAAAGGGGTGGATGACTCGATTCCTAAGGAATCTCCAACCCCTTAATGGGTTAGGAAAGTTGGGTACGTGTGGGGAAGGTGAGAAATGGCCCAGCACCCCCACAACACCCGGTTCATTGGAACTGGCCTCCTTTACATGCCTTAATATTATAAAATTCTTAAATATAACAATATTATCCATACTACACATAATAAAAAGAAAGCATTATTATATTAAAATCAAAGCAATGTCCAAACAATACAAATCAAATAAATGGACACTCATCCAAGGATGGAATCATGTCCTTACATCACATGTCTAGATAGGACACCCACCAAAAGGTAGAAACATGCCCTTTACAAAGGTTCTAAAATAGAAAAAAAAATAAATTACATGATGTTTAACTAATGAGGTATCCACCAAGTGGAAACATACCCCTTACAACTTTTGGGAGTCTAAATTGATTGATAAAAGTAAATAATCATCCATAATAAATAAATCATTCATTAAAAGTATTTAAATATCAATAAAATAAACATCCATCCATGATAAATTAAATAAATCAAGTATTGAAATTAAATAGATTAAAGCATAAGAGATAAATCAAAGTATAAATAAATATGGAATTCAATAAAGCAAATAAAAGTTCAATTTATGGCTACTGTGACTTCTTATGGAATTAAAATAAATTAGTGTTTTAGGTTTTAAAAGGTGGGTAAGACTCTTTGATTAAACAAATTAAGATTTGAATGGTGAAATCATGAAACTAGGGTTTTGGACACTTTGAAATACTTTTTAATTCATGATTTTAAATAGTGATTTAAGCTACTGTGTAATTTTAGAGTTTTTATGTTTTTATGGTTTTCAATGTTTTAAAAGGATTAGGGTTCATAAAAATTAGGGTTTAAGGTTTTAAAAGGATTAGGGTTCATTATTTTAGGTTTAAAAGTTGAATTTTGGATTTTAGGATTTGAAATTAGGGTTCTCGGGTAATGAATTTGAATTAGAGTTTTAAAAAGCAATTTGATGATTTATGAAGTTTTATGAATTTAAACAAATGGATTGAAGTTTTTATAAGTAGAAAAGTTGTTTTTTAAGGCTTTTAGAATAAAATAGAACCTACTTTAAAATCTTAAAAGAAATAGAATTTGATTTTGGTTTTATTGAAAAATATGTTCAATTAGAGTTTTAAGATTTTTAAGAAGAAAAAATAACAATTTTAAGTCTTTTTAGAAAAGAAGGTCATGTTTTAGTGTTTTAAATTTGGAAGAATTAAATTAAAGTTCTAAAGTTTTTTATTTAAAAAACCCTAATTCCATAACTTAGCTACTGTGTAACATAAATCAATAAGGAAAATCACTTACCTTCTTTTGTTGATTCTTCCAAAAATAATTCTTCTTGGATGAACTAGCTCCAAAGACAAGCCTTTGTTGCCTTTGAATTGCTTAATTCGTGCTGCTACTCCCTTAAAAATCAATTGAATTGAATTGTTGCTTTTCCTTCCTTGATTTGGTTTCCAATCCCAAGCTCACTGTGAAAATTTTTTCTCCTTTAATTTGGTTCTATTGGTCCTTATTTATAATGGTTTTTAGGTTGTTTATTCCTAATTAATTAAGGCAAGTAATATTAATAAAAAAAGAAATTAAAACCTAATTGGATTAGGTTTCAAAAATTTGGGTCGAAAAATTTTGCGCTGGCAAAAACTGTGGCTAGGGTTAGTGGGCGTGCCAGCCCGCAGGAAAATCCTGCAGGCTGGGCGAAACGCCCGCGGGTGAGCTGCTGCTGGGCCGACGGGCCCGCGCGACCACTTTTCGCTGCTGATTTTTTTTCCGACTCCGATTTTTATTTTTATTTTTATTTTTATTTTTATTTTTATTTTTATTTTTATTTTTATTTTTATTTTTATTTTTATTTTTATTTTTATTTTTATTTTTATTTTTATTTTTATATTTTTATTTATTTATTTTCATTTTTTATTAATAAAAATTAGATACTAAGGTAAAAATTATTTAATTAAAATTATTTTGGACCAATTAAACAACAAAAATCATTTTGGGCTAAATAAAACATATTAGATCGGATTGGGTCAAAAATTAAGGGTCTACACTCCGACTGATGGTGTCTTTCCAAGCAGGTGTCTTTTCCAAGCTGATGATTTGATAGGGCATGCTCACCCCTCCTTCGGACATGCTCACCCTTTGGCTGATTGATTTGATAAGGCATGATCGCCCTCCTTCAGACATGTTTATCCTCCAGTTGGTTGATTTAATAGGGCATGTTAGCCCCTCCTTGTGGTTGATTGATTTGATAGGGCATGCGTGCCCCTCCTTCGGACATGCTCATACTTTGACCGATTTGATTTGACAGGGCATGCTCGCCCCTCCTTCCGATATGCTCATCCTCCGACTAACATATGTGCAAAAAATTCAAGTGATTTTTGTGCTCTTATTATTTGTCAGTTGATGTGTATCATTTTTCCCCCCTACATGCAAAGGAGTTGAAAGTTTTGAAATAGAAACATCGTCGTTATACATGTGTGTGTGTGTGTGTGTGTTTTTCAGAGTAAGTTAGTTGTGACAAGCCCTAAGTTGTAGTTCAAGAATCATTTCTCTTAAAGATGTTTGTACCATTATCCCCAAGCTGTTATTCAATTATTTCACTTCAGATAGGCACATACTCGGTGTGTGATCTAAGAATTCTCTGGGGATATTAAGATGTCTCCTTTCATATGCAAACCTGCTTGGTATTATCTCCATAAATATTATCTCAGGCCTTTAAAAGTTCACCGGGTCTTTATTAGGCTTGTAATGGGGTTGATTAGATTCTATGGTTGATGGTTTGGAGAACAAGGAGTATTAAGTTTTCCCAAAAGAGTATATTGTTGTTTATCAGTCGCTAGAAAGTTCTATTTTGTTGTTGCTTCTTGTATTGCCCTACCATGATTGTTTCATCTACTAGAAGAAATGGTACTCGTTTAGTGAAAAAGACTTTCTTAAGGAGGTCTAGGGATCAAAACAAGGGAGGCGACCCTTGACTTGGGCCAAATAAAAAAATTCCTGCTATGGAACCATAAGGGGAAGCAGTACAGTAGTAGTCCCTTGAAACGGGCTGGGTGAACAGACCAAGTCGTAAGCCCAGAACGTTGGGATGTTACATAGCTTGTAACACTCTTGTGCTTTTCTGCTTGATAATTCTTTCTCCTCTCTTTCTGACTCCTCCAATTGTATCCCTAAGTTATACAGATCTTGAAAGTTCTTAATCAACATAAAGCTTAACTTCTTTTTCAAATGGGAGCCCTTAATTAATAGCCTGATTTGATCTCTTTTAGATGGTCTTTCCATGACTAATGCAGCTTTTCCTCTCCATCTCTTCATATAGTTTGAAAATCTCTCATTCTATTTCTATCTAACAGACTTCAACTCAATCAAGGAGACTTCCATGTCAATATTATACCTGAATTGCTTAATGAAGGAAGTTCAAAGCATTTTCCAATTCTCCTTAGTATTAATGTCAACTGATTTGTACCAGTAAAAGGCATTTCAAACTAAAGATAGCTCGAACCATCTCATGATCTGTTCATTAGTGGTAGGATTAGTCTTCATAAGGGTTACACATTGGCTCAAGTGAATTTCAGGATCTCTAGTTCCATTAAATTTTGGAATATCAAGGAGCTTGAACTTGCTTGGCATGATTTCTTCCTCCATAAGCATCTTGTCAAGTTCAGTCATTTCATCTTCTTTGAAGGATATTGCTAACATTTCCTTGCCAGGGTATTCATCCATTCGAACATTGCTTTCTCAAGATCAGAGGCCTCCTTCTTGAAAGCTAGACTTGTGCGATCATATTTTTCATCTGAGTCCTAATGCATAACCTTATCTTCATTGACCATCCTCCTTCTCTTGTTGGTTGATCCCCCATCCTGGACATTTGATGTCTCTAAATTCTACATTATATATATCATGGCAGCCATTTAATCTTTTATTTCTGCTACTATAGAGCTTACTAATGCCTTAATCCTTTCCCCATCCATGATTGTTGACAGGTATGCAATTCCTATGAAGATTTTATTATTAGTAACCCCATTTCTACTCTTTGCTCAAAGCCTTCAAGCTAGAAAAATAGATGAAATGTATGCATATACTGAGAGGGAGTTTTTAGAGTGCGTACCTAGTGGGTTAATGAAACTTCCTCTCTAGATTCTAATAGAACCTTGCACTACTATCACTCACATGTTTAACGGTGAGTCTCTTCTCTTAGGTTTTTTTTTATTTACAGTTATCACCATCAAGGGGGTAATTCCTGTGACAAAAAGCCCTACGGCTCTCATTTGAAACTTTTACCTTTATATATCTGTGTTTTATGGGAAATTACTAGAAAAGGTAATTTTCCATAAAATCTTTGTTTCAGCCATACTAAAGGAAAGTTTCACCAATAAAGAAGTCCTTTTATGGGTAACAAATTTTAAGCTTTTAATGATAGATCCATTATTTTGCTCGTAGTGGCAAAGGCAAGGATTTTATCAGGATAAGCTAGAAATTTGTCGACCATAAATGCTTTGGTATTCCTAAAGGAAAATTTTAAAACTTCTTACATGTGCTTTAGTCCAAGGTGAATAAGTTTTAGGTTCCCGTAGCAGGAATATACCCAGAGGTACAAGGCATGCCAGTGGTTTTGTGGTGTCCGTTATGCATATCTTGAATGAAGTATATGGTATCCCTTTCATCCCATAACATGGGTAATTTGGGCATCCTATCTCACACATAATGCAACTATTGTAAAATGCAACTATTTTCCTATTATCCAAATAAAAATTACTAATACATGAATCAATGGAATCAACTTCTCACAAGTCCCTAGTGGAGTTGCCACTGTGAGAGCACTGTTTCTTGGCCCATTGCTCTCTAAATATGATTTAAAGCCTCGGCATTACTGGGTTATTGATCTCAAGGATCCGACGAGTAAGGCTTGTGTGAAATGGAGTCACCACCCAGTAAGACCGAGAAATTATATGGGGTAGCATTCTCTTGATTCCTTTTTCAAGAAATCCCTAACCATGTTTGAATCTGAGTTTAGGAAGTTAGGTATTATGGGAACAACTTAGATGAGAATCCTTATTATTCGCATATGCCCGATTCAAAGAATTGGCCTCCTCTATGATTCATGTATTAGTTAGGATTATTCAAGATATCGAACGAGCAACAGCATATACAAAATAAGTAACAATGGAATAAACATATGCATATCATGATGCACGTGATGCATGATTTATACAAAAAATTCCTACGAGCACCCACCGAGGTGGAAACATGTTCTTTGCAACAATAGATCTATACAAAGAAATAATTATATTACACAGTCTTTCAAATCCTATACATTACTCTAAAGAGAAAATTACATCACTTCCTATATACAATAAATCTAAGAAAAGAAAAAAAAACTTGAATGCATGCTAGATGAATGTTTGATGCTCATAGATTGAGTAAGCACAATAATAATGGAATGATAGAAAGCAAAAAAAAAAAAAAGAAGGAAAGAACAAAAAGAAAAGTAACTCCAGTAATATCGAATTTGACAACCCTTGAACTATTGAATTCGATAATAACCTACAAGATTAGACAATTGATGAAACAATATAAGCAGAATCAAATAAGAATGTTGAATTCAATATTCATTATATTATCGAGTTTGATAGTCTTCTTATACAGGGGCAACCTGTAAGATCTATTAGCTAAATGAATTGGATATGCAAACAATCAAATAAGAATGCCAAATTTGATAGTTGATAAATGTCAACTTCGCCAGTATTTATAAGGCAGAATCATAACCAAGTCAGAAATCATAGCATATATAAACATGTAAATGAACATCAATGGATTCGATAATACCTTGCAGAAAGGATTAGTTGGTAACAACACATTGTTCATACTGAGAACGGATAGATGATTATTGAATTTGATACTCTCATGAATATCAAATTTGACAATCATCCACCATCCCTGGCAGAAATGCCTGCACTTGCAAAGTTAGCACATGATTTGTATCGATACATGGTTTAAGATCAAAAATAAATCAATGATGGCAGACATATATGTATGGGAGCATGATAATTGATTTTAATAATTATGGACCAACATCTTGCTTAAAAGTAAAAGTTAGTGGAGAACAGGCTAGCATATATATTGTTCTTTGAATTAAACTATCAAATTCAAAATTAAAGTGAATATCAAATTCAATGATCATTTGCCATTTCTAGCAGAAATGACATGTACCTACAAATTTTCAAAACAAAATATCTTAAAGGTCATTTTCCAATTTTAAAGTTCCAATCCTTGGTCCAGTAAAGTTAGATATAGTCCTTCTGAGTTAGTTTCATCATCTACAGGTCATTCATTCAAAGACTAGTCTAGGAGTTAGTGGATTTCGATTCTTGAATGGGTATCCTTAGTTCTTTTATAGTTCAATGATTCTTCTTATGAATAATTTGTATAAGTGAGATGATGTGATGCAATCTAAACGTATATCATAACATTAAATGGTGTAACTTTAAAGATTGATACTCGAAACTTAAGAAACTTACTGCAAATGAATAAAAATCACATCTAATTCTCTGGAATTGCAGGATGTTCTTGACTCTTGTTTTGGATCATTAAACCTTGCTAAAAAAATGATTACCTTTTACATATGAAATGCAAAATAAAAAGTGTGATGCAATGATAATATTCCCTCTTTTATATCTCCCACTAAGAAAAGCTTTCTACTTCAAAAGTCTTTTTTTCCAAAAAAAAAAACTCCTCCCTAAGTGGAGCTGGAAGCTCCCTTTTATAGGCAGCGAGTGAGATCTATACAACTTGATTATCTAATTTGAAGGAATAAATTGTAATCATCAAATCTACTCCTCAACTGTCTGCTCGACATTCCTTATTAATTATCGCACTCGATATTAAAATTATCGAACACGATAATAATTATAAGGGTGGAAAATTTTAGTGTCCACACCTTGATTTTGTACATAAGGAAACATCCTAAATTTTTCCCTTAAATTAAAGCCCACATGATAACAAATCCAATGCAACTTGAATCACACAATACGGATGTCAAACGGGCCAAAAACGGCAAAATAGTCCTTGGAGTGCGTGGAAACCGTATGGCCCACGACGGGTCAAGGTCATTTTGGTCCACTTTTTTCTTAATTTTTCACTATAAATTGAGGTTTTCTTCTTCAAATTAGGGGGCTAAATTTTGTAACATACCAAAACTCTGCCAAAATTATTTCTGGCACTAAAATACAATAAATTCATCTTGTATCAATTTAATTAATTAAATTTTATCCTCCTATAATTTTTTTAACTCAAAGTCATTTTGGAATCTTTTTCTCAAATCTTGTCAAGTGGAGCTACTTTAATTGCTCATCCAAAGGAAAAGGCTATGCAAGATACAAATTTTCTCACATTTCTCTTGTCAGTTCAATAATCTAAATTAACTAAAATTTGTTAATTAAAGACCTTTGCAACCAAAAGTATGAACTACTTGTGAATATGATTTTCATTCAAACGGAATAAGCAGGCACACTCAGAATATTACTTTGAGTGGTGATTCCACACCAAAATAACCAGCCATTCTTTTTATATTAATTCTTCTTCAATTTATTTTACTATTTCTATTATTACTGTTATTATTTCCCTTCTTCATTTTCTTTGACATTTTGGGCACTATTGTAAATTTGGTGAGTTTTGTAATGGTTGTCATTATTGTTTTACTTGTTTTTCTTTTTTATTAATTAGTTAATTTGGAGATTTGCACTCATCCTATAACCCATATGGCTAGAGTTAAAACTCCCTTGAAAAAGTTATTTTAATGCAGTCGTAATATTTACTTTTTCGCACTGCATTTGTGAATAGCATATTATTATTTGTCCATGCATCACAACAATATTATGCACATTAATTATGGCATACTCCATAAAAATTGCACTTTCATTAATTTCAAAAAGTTAAAATTAATTAAAGAGGTAAAGTCATTTTTATCAAAATTTGTATGAAAACTTAGCTCATGACCCATCGTGATTGGTTTTGGACTAGTATCCTTTTTTTTTGAATAAAAATTAACTTAATTTAATGGAGTCAATTAAACGGGTTTTTCCTTGATTTTTCTAAATAAAATAAATTAAGGTGGTGACTCTCCAATCTTTCCTTTTCAAAGTAAAAGTCACAATCTCTTTTCAAAATAAAAGGAGAGTTTCTTTTAAATAAAAGAAACAAAATCTTTTCAAAACAAAAGATAATTCTAAACCCGTGATTACTGAACTAACCGGAGACCATACGCGATGGTATTGTGTGGGACTTAGCCCAATGAGAATTTCTACTCCCAATTCCCAAGTAGGTCGGATCGGTGCCCTGGAGAGGCCTCACAGCTGGCAACTCCACTAGGGACTTTAAAATTTTCAAAAATTTTCTCTTTGATTGATTTTCTCTTTTATCATGCATAAGGGTTCCTTACTCTATTATTTTAGGAAACCCTGGTTAGCAAGTAGCATCCACTTGACAAACTTTATTAGGTATGTTGGGGGATAGTGAAAGCATCCAACCCATGACAAATCCCCAACCCTTTTGAGGTGTAATGGACATGCACATACTACTAAACCCATGCTAGATTCATTATCTATCATGTGGTTTAGTATATCGTTGTCCTATTGTGATGGAACCTTTGGACTAAACCACCCTTTGCATGTAAATGTCATAGACCTTACTCTTAAGAGGTATGCACCATAATCCTAAACCATCCTTATAAAGTTGTTTTCATTCCTGCATACATGCATTTCATCCACACTATCCCAATAATTTTAAGGTACTATTCTCTTAAAACTCAATCCAAGTAAAGCTATAAACTTGAAACCACATTAAGCCTAAACAAAATTAGCATATACCTAAGCCACATTGGCTTACCCCTAAAATTTAGCCTTAACCACAACGATTTGCCTCATAAACCTAGGTCACATTGACGTAAATCCATCAAATGTGAACCCAAGCCACATTAGCTTGACCATTCAAAATAAAATTAAGTCTAATGCTACATTAGCTTAACCAGTCACATTGAATTTAAGCCCTATAGGAACAAAACCACAATTGTCTTGACTCTTAATCTTCATAGCTAAGCCATACCCACTTAATCATCTAACCTAAACCACATTGGTTAGATCCACATCATAGGTTTAACCCACAAAATCAAGCCACATTAACTTGACCATCACATCTAAGCTAAGCCCACATCATCTTAACCCATCCAAATGAAATCGATACTACATTAGCTTGATCATCATCAGCTCAATCACTAAAACTAGGCTGCACTGGCTAAACCACTTTGACCCAACGCAAGCTCAAGCCATATTAGCTCAGCCATTAGGAATCAAACCTAAGGCACATTGGCTTATCTCATAAATATAGACCAAACCATCATACATGAACCTAAGCCACAATGGCTTGGCCTTTAGACATGGATCATGGCCATAATGGCTTAACCCTTTAGGCATGAACCCTTATGCTTGAACCAAGGTCACAAAGGCTAAACCAAGTAAATAGCAACCATTCAAGCAAAGTTAGATGCACACCTCAACCACATGGCTCAAACCTTAGGGGCTACACACTATCTGGCCACATGGCTCAACTCTTAGGGACCATACCCTACCTGACCATATGGCTTAAACCATTAGGGATCATATCCTATTTTACCTAGCCACATGTCTTAAACCATTAGGGATTATACCCTATTTCACAAAGCCACATGGCTTAAACCATTAGAGACCATACCCTACTTTGCCCAAGCCACGTGGCTTAAACCATTAGGGACCATACCCTATTTGACCAAGCCTCATGGCTTAGACCATTAGGCACTATACCCTATTTCACCAAGCCACATGGCTTAAACCATTAGGGACCATATCCAATTTTATTGAGCAACATGACTTAAACCATTAGGGACCATACCCTACTTCGCCTAAGCCATATGGCTTAAAACATTAGGGACCATACACTATTTCACCAAGCCTAAAGGCTTAAACCATTAGGGACCATACCTTATTTCACCAAGCCATATGGTTTAGACCATTAAGGACTATACCCTAACCCACCGAGCTACATGGCCTAAACTATTAAAGACCTTATCTGGTCTTCCTTTTGCAACATGGCTTAAACCAATAGATATCATAACTACGCTCCCAAAACCACAATGGCTCAAGCTATGATGAACCATACTGGACCTCACTAAGCCATATGGCTTCAACCATTTTCCACATGGTTAACATTTTAGGAACAAACCCATCAAACCTAACCACAATGGCTTACAATCCAACCTAGCCACATGGCTTACCTTTTGGGAATACACCCATCCAACTTACCTCACCTTATTAACCTACCCCATGGCTCAATTTTTGGGAATACACCCATCCAAACTTAACCATAATAACTTTCCATCTAAACGAAAAACATGTCTTGCCTTCTGGGGAGACACTCGACCCGTCTATACACAATAATATCACCATGTAACTAAGCCACATGGCCCACCTTTTGAGAATATACCCATAATAGCTCACCATTCAACTTAAACATATGGTTCACCTTTTGGGAACACACCTATCCAGCTTAGCCACACCTTGTCTCACCTTCTAACTAAGTCAATATAGTTCACTATCTAATCTAGCCACATAACCTATCCACCCTTACCCATTATCCAACCAAACCCCATTGGCTTTCCTTTTGAACATACCCATCTAACATGGCTTACATTTTAGGAATATATCCATTCAACATGGTTGCAATGGCTTACCACCACCAGGTTAGCCATAATAGTGAACCATCCAACTTAGTCACAATGACTCCCCATCCAACTTAATCGACTAACCATATGAGCTATACCCATGTGAACCATAGCCATAAGCCATGAATCATAACCCATACACTAAATCACTTGACCATATGAATGATACCAAGCCATGAACCACAGCCCATCTGCATGACCACTTGGCCATATGAACCAAATCCCTTACACCTAAACATGCATTCATACCCCTACCTATTCATTATTAAAAGTTAGACTTCATAAAAATAACATATGAACCATGCCCCATGTGCCCAACCATTTTGACACATGCACAATGGCCTATTGACTAGCACTTTGACTATACCTAAATTAAAAGGCATCATATACTTTGGCCTACATATGGGCCATTAATCATAAGCCACCCATCACCAATTTCCCACCCATTAAACCCATCTATGCAAGCCTTTAAGCACCATCTACATCCTTTTGCCACTGTTGAGAAATCAACCTCTCATCAAAGCCTTTACTAACCTAACTCTTTCATGTGAAGGTACCTATGGCCCAACACTGAGACAACATTGAGGTGCCCCTTACCTGGAAGCTTTCCTCAAAAATAAGAAAACAACTTTCAAATAGCTCTCAATGCCTAATAAGATTACTTTACTAACCTCCTTAAGAAGTAAGCGGCCCATCAAGCTCATTCCATTAGTCTCGTTAAAGAACAATGAGAGAATTTTCAAGAAGTGATCATTATATAACAAGCTTGTGTTGTTGAGTTCATCAAGAAGCTGACAGAACATGTTGAAGCTACCACTACCTTGAACATCCAACAGGCCAATATTAGGAACATCTTAATTGATTCTTTAGAGGCTCAACATTGATCCTCAAATAAATCAAATCAAACCAATACAACAACTAATCCAGCAGTAACCCAAAAGGATCCCCAAGCAAACATTAACCTTCCTCCTTCCTTGAATTATTTTCAAGGTAGAGAAGATAATGCCAATCATCGAGAACTCATGAAGCATAACACAACAACAATGGATCCCCCCGAGATAGGCAAGCATTTCAAGAACAGTAAAACCAAAAGGGAATTTACATACTTTGGGATGCCATTAGACCTAGTCTATATGAAAGATTTGGATGCTCATCTAGTGGCACCTCTAGAACCAAGCAAGCCTCATTTCCCCTTACCTAAGAGTTACAAGGTCAATGAATATTGTGCATGCGACCAAGGTTGCGGGCACAGAACTAATGAATATAAAAGCCTGAGGCACAAAATTTAGGATCTCATTAATAATAGGATGATCATTCCACCCAAGGAAACTAGTATCGGTATCCCTTCCCAACCACCATTAAGGCTAGATTGAACATGACTTGATAAAACAGACCTCCCCATATACACCAAAATGTCAATTACATTTCCTAACCAAACTAGGAAAATAATTTCTCCCTTAATAATTGATACTATAAGAAGGCTGAGTCCTAGTCTAGTCAAAGTCCGTGTCAGATACTGAGCCAAGATCAAAAAAATGAGTCCAAGTCTCATCGACTCAAAACTCAGAATCAAGCAAAATTAAAGTTGGAGTCTCAAAAGTTTGAGTCTACCAACATCAAGCCAAAGTCAAAATCAAAGTCTAGTCGGAGTCTCAAAAGTTTGGGTCTATCAACATCGAGTTAAAACTCGCATCAATCAAAATCAAAATTTAAGTCCAAGTCTGCCAACATCGAGTCAATCCAAGTCAAAGTCAGAGTCCATTCCGAGTCAAAGCCTATGTCAAATATTAAGACTACAGTGTTAATCCCTTGTTCAATATTTAATAAAAATATGGACTTTTCTTCTCATCATTTTCTATGCATTGTCTAAAAATAAAAAAGAAAGAAAGAAAGAAAATAAATAAATAAAACAAAGCAAAGCAATAAACAATGACCTTGGCATTACATAGTCATTAGATAGAAGAGGACTAGTCCTCTAGAAGAATTTATAAGAGCAAGATCATAAAGCTTGTCAAACAGAAGTTCCAAGTCAATATCCTTTGGAACCCTACATGGATCTTAAAAAAAATAGAAGAAAGAAAAAATGGAAAAAAATAATCCAATAAATGAGGACTGACCCTCTAGAAGAATTTGTGAGATCACAGATCAAAAAGCAAGAAGCAACACAGTTCTCCCTAAGGTCAACATCTTTTGAGGCTCATCATACCTCAACATAAAATTTGCAAGATCACAATTCCTCTAAATCAACATCTCTTGGTAGAGGAAGTCACCTTGCCAAAAAAGTGAAAGATCTAACACCATAAACTAGTGAGATGTTCAAAAGCTTCCCCAAACATATCAATTCAGATTAGCATAAAATGTTTGACAGTTACTCAAATCAGCTTAAGTATTCAGACCTCCACATCATAGAGCTACAAAACTTCAACATCTATTCCCACAAGAACCCAGGAGCATCATCTTATTCCATTAATGGTAACCATCCTGCCAATCCAGACAGAAATATGAGAAAGTGATGCATTAAGGGCTATGAACAAAAATTAGCCTAACACTTCAAAAAAAGAAGCCATCCAAGATCCTTCGAAGTAAGTACATTGCCTATAGAGCTCCCATCTTTGTAGACTTAGATGGGATCAAGATAATTGATACGTAGGCAACCCTTATTAGGCCCGGTCTCACTTGTTCTAACCCAATCTAAGTTGGTCCAAATAACACTAAATCTTTTCATGCCAAAGTCATGTAAGAAAAAAAGAGGAAAAGCTCATTAAGCTAAAAACCTAAGAGGCTGGCTTAAGTAAAAATTAGAACAAGCTCGTAGAGTTAAAACCCGCAAGGGTAGCTCAGTAAAAAATTAGAAAAAACAATTTACTTAAATCAAGACTTATCAAAGTTAAGCTTCTAATGAAAAAGTAAAAATTTTTAGAGTCATATCTCTCAAGGAGCATACCCCAAAGTTGTCATTTAAATCTTAGGTGTTGGTACAGCCTCCTCCCTAATGTTGTCTTTATAACATATGATATTTTAAATACAATAAAATAATTAATATGGAGGGCTAGTTAATATGTTGTAAGGGAAGGATAAAGGTATAAAATGCTAAATATAAAAATATATACATTGTATACATAATATATACATGATATATACATTTTGCACTAAAGTACAAAATAAGGTAAAAAGTCAAAGGTAAAAATCAAAAAGTTAAAAGTTAAAAAAATTAAATTAAAATGATTTTTGGATAGGAAGAAGCAAAAATATATATTATTTTAATAATTAAATATTATGTAATTATACAAATTGATGAAGGGCAAAATTGGATATAGAGTGATATAAAAATGATGATCTTCTTCTTCTTTCTCCATGAGTGGCCGATTTTGAGTAGCTTGAAGGAAGAGGATTTTTTCTTTCATTACATCAAATTTTATAAGATTCTCAAGGGATTTTGAGGATTAATCAACCAAAGATAAGGATTCTTTATGTTTTAAGAGTTTTTCTTTAAGTTTTAGCTTGCGTGAAAGTTGGAATCCTGATGGAAGTGTTTTGAATTGGTAAAATGGGTTGTTTTGAAGTTGTTTTGACATGTAATTAATGATTTTATGGTTAGATGTTGAAGATGAGTTGGTTACGGTGGAACTAGGATTTATGGGTTAAGTATGTGAATTTAGGATTTTTAGAAAAGGTATTTTTAACTATTGTAGTGGGTTGTTTTAATGTAGTTTAGATGTATAAATGATGGTTTTATAGTAAAATGATGGAAATGAATTTAATATGTTGAAGTTTAAATAAGGTAGTAATTGAGGAAATTAGAGTTTTAATAGAAATTTGGGTAGAAATTGTAAAGTAATGGGTATTTTGTATAAAATGAGTATATAAATGGTTTTAATTAAATAATTTGGTTTGTTATTTAGTTTATATGTATTTACCCCAAAGTGCAAGTGGAAGCATTTAGGGTTTATGGAAAGTAAGGCTTCGAGGGAGCTTTTGGCATGATTCTAGAGTTATATAAGGTTAGTACATACTTTGGTAACTTTTAAATTGAATTTACATGAATGACATTGATCATTTTGGTATTCTTTAAAGAAGGTCCTTATTCCTTTAAAGTAGCATTATGCATTGTTATTACTAAGATTAAATGTATAATAATATGTAACATGAAATGTGATTGAAAATATGGTTAATCACATAATCTATGCACTGTTGCATAGTTATGTGATGCATGTTATATTGGGTAATTGATCATTGGAAAGAAATGGTGTTTGGATATGATTTGTGTATAGTATGGTAATGATGTATAGTATGATGTGAATATGACAACGTTTGTGGAATGTGACTAAAAGTTATATTGAATGTGTTTGAAAATGGCATAATGCGAATAAATTGATGAAAATGATATTAAAAGCGAATGAGACTATGGAAGGTGATCATGGCATGAGATGATCACGAGAAAAATGTGGAAAATGTATGGAAATATGGAAAATGAAGATATTGTGATAAAGGGATTGATTACTGGGTTGGAAAATGTATAATGTGATAAATGTGTGGTGGTTTGTTAGCCTTGCATAATTACTTGTTTTAAAAAGTTGATGTTGGTATTTTATATGTTGATGGACCTTAGCAGAGCTAGGTCCTGGGAATGAGTTTGACATGAGCAAAGCTAGGTCTTGAGTTTGAGTTTGAATATAAGCCTAAGTAGAGCTAGGCCTTGAACCGAGTAGAGTTGGGTCATGAAACTGATGTTGTGATAACCAAAATCAATTGTTCTAGAACTTAGATATTGTGTAGGAATTTGTTAGGTCCAATGTGTGTTAATGTATTGTGTTATATGAAACAAAGGTGATGTTATGTTCTAATATGTGTGTTTGTGATATGTTGGTGAATTTTATGAGTTAATGAATGAGTAATATATATAATGTGGCAATGGTATTGGATAATAATATGAGATAATGAATGTGAATGAGTATTACTATGTGACATGAGAAATGTGCATTGGATTTTAAAAAATTATTATTATCAAAGTATGTACCACTAAGCTTTCGGGCTTAGCGTAGTAGTGTGTATCGCGTAGGTGATAGAAGTGCAGAGCATAGAAGTCCAGATAGAATTGAGTAGGTTTGGATAATGGTGGATATTTGAGATTTGGGCTTTGCCACGAGACCAACCCTATCATTGCTGCATACATGTATAATTTTGGATTATTATATACTTTGATTTATACATTTGAATCACAACATATATATGTTAAATAAGTTTTTGGGTTATTATATATATATATATATGTGTGTGTACTTAAGATGAGTAACATTTTAATTATGAAACCTTTGGATGTAAAATTATTAAAGTGGTTGTTTTTGAATGGAATGAGATTCGGGAGTGAAATTTCTTATTGCAGGTTGTGTTTTGTTGACTTAGGATTTTATGAAATTGCAAACAAAATTCTGGAAAATTTTTACCATAGATTTTCTTATATAGATTTATTGAATTACTAAATATAAATGTATTTATTTATTAAATTAGTCTTTTAAAGGAGTAATTTTTTTTAGTATCAACCATATGAGATTTCTATCGTTAATTACTGTAACATTCTTACATTTTATATTGGTACTTTACATATACAGGGGTTTATATATTATACATATATAGGGTATAAGAGTATTAAATTCTTTTAATTCAATCACTGAGGTTTAGTAGTTATGACTTCTCATAGGAACCTGAACTAAACACATACAATCACTCAAGTTGTTACACCTTTAAACCCCCTCACTGAATGAAATCACCAATCATTTCCACTTGAGCTATAGTCTCAAAGCTCATCTGATGAATGGCTAAGATCATATCATCACCCTCCAGCATAAAAGGCATTCAATAAAATATGTCTGGGCACATCAACCCAATTTTCCTATGTAAAGGGCGAGACATAATGGTTTACCTAACAAAGGGCTCATTGCTATGGTAACTCCTCATTAAAGGCAAAAATCATCAACAAGAAGCTAGCTTCATATATAAGGCAAATTTAATCCTTGTGTATTAACTTAATGCCCTCCCAAAGTACCAAAAGTGTAGGGAGGGCAACCCATCTTCATAAACCAAAAACAAAACTATTATGCTAAACCATTAGCCCTAATCCATGCTTAGACAAGCCTAAGCAACCTCCTCACCTTGTCACCAGAACTCTTCAGGTGAAAAGCCTATGACCAAGACAAACACACAAGACCATACTCATGAAAAGAAGCTTGAGCTACCCTTGGAAAGCACAAGGTTGCAAAAATTTCAAAAAGCCCTTCACTCAAAACCAAGAATCTATTAGGGCATGAATAAACCTTCACTCAAAACCCAAAAATCTATTTTCAGCATAGCCTTCTAAACCAAGACAAAAGCCTTGAAAACAAAACCAATCGATTTAAGCCAAAGCAACAAATTTTAGCCAAATCAGATATTTTCCTTAACCACCTCACCCAAATGTTAGAGCTAAATCCCATCTTTCATGTCCCAAACAGTGCCTATAGCAAAACCAAGGCCAAATCTAACCTAAGCCTTAAAAACCAAGCATCCCCCAACCAAAGTTTGATGGAAACTATCTAAGGAAGTTGCATTTTTCTTAAATCAGGTAACCACAGTCTGTCCAAGCCAAACTGACCACAAATTTTAGGTTGAAGTTTTATAGCATGATGAACCAACTCATCCAAAAGTTTAGCTAAAGGCCAAGATTTTCCAATCAAAACCAAACCTAAAGCCAAGCTCTCTAAGATAGGACAAACATAAGAACATGTTAAACTTGAGGCCAAACCCCCTAAAACCTCTAAAACAAATCAAGCCATGGCTAAGCATTTCAAATTAAGCTAAAAAACAACCCTCCAAAAGAAATTCAAATCTAAGATCAAATCTTCCAAAGTAAGCCAAGCCTTCCAAGATAAGCCAATTTGAGGACACACCCTCCAAAGCAATTCAAACCTAAACTTAAGGCCAAGTTTCCTGAAATGAGCCAAGCTTGACGCTGAGCCCTCTTAAACAAACCAATCTTGAGAAAGCCCTCTAAGACAAGTCAAAGGACACGCCCAAGGCCAAGCCCTTCTATCGAAGTCAAAATCTGATTATGGAGCCAAGCACCCCAAGAGAAACTAAGGCCAAGCCACCATAAGAAAACACATTTGAAGCCAAGCCCCTCCAAAGGAAACTTAAAGCCAGGGTCTGCCAAGGCAGTTCCAACATATCATAGGACAAGCCCTCTAGGGCAATACAAACATAGATTGACCCAACCATGGTCAAATCCCTCATTGAAATATTAAAACTAGCCATAGTTGCTAAAGCATCACCAAACCATCTCTAGTCTTGCCAAAATTGAATATTCCATCAACCATGCATACTCAGCAAGCCAAATGGTCATACCTTGAATTTAGGGGGCTTCCCCTTAGATCATGTTTACTATCAACTAAAATTTTAGGTTTCAAGGTACCTAAAATCCTTATTTTTATTCCTAAGCCAAACTTAGGAATGTCCCTTACCACCATTCTAGGAAAGAGCCCTAGAATCTAGTTATCAAACCAATTCTAGGTTAAAAACCAAGAGCTCATCCTTCATATGTAGTTAAGGTCAGCACCTTATAAATCCATCATTCAAGATCCATTCTAGGTATTGAAATCCTAGAATCCAACTTTCAACCTATTCTAGGTTGGCACCCGAAAGCACAAATAAGGTCAGCATCTTAGAATACATTTTTCAAAACCATCTTAGGCAAGGCCCTAAAATTATCATTCTAGGTTAAAAGCCTTAAAATTCAGTTTAAAATACATTTTAAATAAATGCCCCAGAACTCAAACCTCAATTTAGTAACTGATATGGTGACATCATCATAGAATAATTAACATAAGACCAAAAAACAGCAAGCAGTATAACCCATTAGGGTAGGTTTATAGAGACATTTTAGATCAAAACCTAGAATGGGCCTTCCCTTACCCTCATTAGGATAGGTTTACATTGACATTTTAGGTCATAACCTAGAATTGGCCTTCCCTTACCCCCATTAGGGTAGGTTTACATTGGGATTTTAGTTAATGACTTAGAACGAGCCTTTCCTTACCCCATTAGGATATATTTACAATGGCATTTTAGGTCATGACCTAGAATGGGCCTTCCCTTACCCCCTTTAGGGTAGGTTTATATAGACATTTTAGGTCAAACCTAGAATGGGCCTTCCTCGCCACTTTAGGGTAGGTTTACATAGATATTTTAGGTTAAACCTAGAACGGGCCTTCCCTTACCCATTTAAGGTATGTTTAAATAGACATTTTAGGTCAAAATCTATAATGGGCCTCACCTTACCTATATTAGGGTAGGTTTATATAGATATTTTTAAGTAAAACCTAGAATGGGCCTTCTGTTACCCCCTTTAGGATTAGTTTACATAGACATTTTAGGTCAAACCTAGAACGGGCTTTCCTTTATCCCTTTAAGGTAGATTTACATAGATATCTTAGGTCAAACCTATATGAGCCTCCCCTTACCCCAGTAGGATAGGTTTACATAGACATTCTAAGACAACTTTAGAATGGACCAACATAAATATCCTAGGGCAAACAATTATCTCATTACATGTCATGGCATGGCATCTTGCATCAAGGTCATAGTGTTCACAATATCATGGTTGCTTTTTAGATAAAGAAATCATGATTGGAGGCAGTTGTGAGCCCCTAACTTTACACCTAAATTAAGGTGAATAAGATCATGATTCTAAAAAAAATTGGAATAACACTAGTCGGAGTTAGGACGGGCCCGAACGGGCCTAAAACAGTCCCCAAAAATCCTTAATTTTGGAAACAAGTAAAAATCCTCAATTTTTCCTATAAATGAAATCTCACATGATAATGAATCCAACACAACTTGAATTCCACAAATTGAAGGTCAAACAGGCCCAAAACGGAAAAAACGATCATTGAAGTATGCGGCATGCCACAGTGCATGCGGACCGCTTGCAGCAGCAGCACGGCCCGTCTGACATGCATGGGGCCCAGCATTATTTTTGTCCAATTTTTTCCTACTTTTCCATTATAAATTGAGGTTTTCTTCTTCAAAATAAGGGGCTGGATTTTTAAGTATACTAAAACTCTACCAAAATTATTTATGACACCAAAATACAATAATTTCATCTTAGATCAAGTTAATCAAATTAAATCCTATTCTCTTATAATTTTTTGGATTCAAAGTCATTTTGGCATCTTTTTCTCGAGTCTCCCCAAGCAGAACTACTTCAATTTCACATCTAATGGAAATGACTACATAAGGTACTCACCTTTCTCTTCTCAATTCAATAATTTAAATTAACTAAAATTGGTTAATTAAAGACATTTGCAACCAAAAGCACAAAATAATGATGGCTTTGATTCTCATTCAAATGGGATAAGTAGGATATAAACCTAATTCAGATTTGGGATTTAATTAAATTTCCTCACCTTTCTCTTGTCAATTTAGTAGAAAGTCAAAAGTTAAAAGTAAAAAAATGAAAATTAAAAGATTTTTGGGTTGAAGAGGATATAAACCTAATTCAAATTTGGGATTTAATTAAAAATAATATGATGAGAACATAATTAGTTTTAAGGTTTATTTTGAAAAATAAAGTGATTTTTTATCTTAGATTAAAAGAAAATAAATGTTTAATCTTGATTGAAATTGAAATAAATAATGAATTAAATTTAGGTCTTAATTCTTGATTTAAAAAAAAAGTGGAGTTTTTATTTTATCCAAAAGTCAATTTTAAGTTGTTTTGGATTTTTGAAAAGCTTAGTGCTAAATTGAATTTTTAGATTTGGTATAAACCTAATCTTTGATTCTAAATTTAAACAATTTTCAATTAAAAAGAATGACACAAATTAATATAATTTGAATTGCAATTAAAATTGAAAATTAATCTAGATTTAATTTTATGCAAAAGTGAACTAAACTAATTTTGAAATTGAAATTAAAAATTATAACAACAAATCTAAATTTTGATCTAATGGAATTTAATTACATTTAACCTAATCTTGCATAATAACAAACCAACTTTCAAAAATTTATCTAATCTTAATTCCAACTTAAAAACATGGGAAACATAAACTATAGCAACCTAAAATTAACATCAAATAGAAAGTAAGTTATAGTTACTTACTTTTTTGGCATGCGCTTTTCAAGGAGGTAGATTTTCCAATGCCTTGTTACCATACCGAAGTACCACTTTAAAAAGAAAAAAAGGGATGAAGACACCTTGGATTTTTCTTTTGATGAAAGAACAAAATAATAATAACAAAATTCACAAAAGAAAAAAAAAGACAAAGAAAATAGTGTTTTTGGTCTTCTAAAAACCCAAAAATTCTAAAAGCTCCAAAATCTAATGCTAAGGTGTGTAAAAAAAGGTGAAAATGATTGCCTATTTTAGGCAAGGATCCACAAAAAGTGATCATCAAAGGGCATCGCAGATGTCACCGATAAGCTCGAAGATCATCAATCTCCTGACCGATGACCAAGATGGCTCCCAGTTACCAATCACCTCTGATCAGCCAGTGATGACCTCCTTGTCAGATTTTGCTTTCGAACCAATTTTAAGACCGTTCAGTGTCCGATTGAGGCAATTCTTAATGTGTTGGAATTGTAACGAAGGGCACTACATAATGAAGTGTAAAAAGATGGTTCACACCTATTGAATAGAATAAAGAGCTACAATTAACAGTAGTAGCTCTAGCTAACAGAGTTTTTGCTCTAGATGGAAAAATCGAGGATAAGAACAGTATTGCTACTCCTTTTGTTATATCTCACCATATATATGTATCATTATTTCCATTTCCAGTTATTTAGTTTTTAGTTATACTATTTAATTTGATTTATTTTTTTGAAAAATGTGTGAATAATTGCAAACACGATATTAGTGCCAACTAATATTGATGTAGCGTGCAGCCTCTCGCTAATGGAGGTAATGATTTTAAATGAGAAAACAGAAAAAAGAGTGATGGTACTGAATTCAAAGTACATAAGTGGTTTGTGGACTCCAAATAGCAAAAATAAATAAGAGAGGACAGATAAATCGCAGATCGCTTGCAAAAATTAACATCCGTATTTTCATTAAATATTATTAATAATTAACATGGAGGGTAATTAGAGTGATGGAAGAGGGATATGAATAGTATATACCAAATGTATACATAAGATATATATAAAATATACATTGGATACCTAATGTATATATGGTATATACATAATATATACACTTTCACAAAAAAGCAAAGATTTGGTAAAAAGTCAAATAGAAAAAGTCAAAAGTTAAAAGTAAAAAAATGAAAATAAAAATATTTTTGGGGGGAAGAAAAATATTAATTATTAATTAATATATATATATATAAGTGGTTAAAAAGAAAGAATAAAGAAAAGTCAAATTTCTTCTTCTTCTCCTTCTTCCTAGTGAGGCCAAACTCCATAGATGACTAAGGGAAATTACATCAAATTTCACAAGTATTGATAAGGATATAGAGTGGTTTTGAAGATTTTCCATCAAAAGGTAAGAGTTCTTCCCAATTTAAGAACCTCTCCTTTAAATTCATGAATATGTAAATTTTCAATTTTTGATGGAGGTTTCAATAATTGTTAATATGGGTTGCTATGAAGTTATTTTGATATATATGTAATGATTTTAAGGTTGGTTGGTGGAAATAATTAAGTTAGAGTGAAGTTTGGTGAAGGTAGTGGTGAATTTAGGGTTTTTATGGAAGTTAGGTTAGGGTTTGTATAATTGGTATTTGTTTTAAATAAAATGGGTAGAATTGTGATATTAAAGACATATCTCTACATATTAATTGACTTAAGAGTGTGTAAAGTGAATTTTGGAGAGAGGTTTTGAAGGAATTAGGGCTTTGGAAGAAGTAAGCTTGGAGAGAGGTTTTAAGGTGATTTTGGAACTTTTACAAGGTTAGTGCATACTTTGTAACATTTTAATTGTGTATTGGTGTTTGACGTCATGCACTTTGGCTCACTTTAAAGAATGTTGTTATTCTTTAAAGTGTCATTATGGACTTCTTGATGCATTATTGTTAAAAATATATATATGTTTTATGCATTGGTATGGATTTGAAAGAACAATGTGATATGAAAAAGGCTTAATACATATATGAGCACCTCTAGTTGTAAAAAAGAACCTATTAGCCCCTTATACTTTGTATTCGTCCTATGATACACCTCTATATGCTTAAAATGATATTATCTGACACCTTGCTGAGCTGGATTTGGAGAGTAAAATATAAAAATTTTCTATGCGCGTGAAGTAAATTTATTCCCATTTTCCTCTTTTTCCAGTCTTTCTCTTCAAAAACTAAACTTCTTCTTTTATCATTCTCAAATTTCATCAATTATCACCAATTTAAATTTTAAGAAACTTTTTTTTGCAGTATCCTCTCTCAAATAAGAAAGCTAGCTATTAAGATGTTGTTGAGTTGGATAAAGAATTAGTGTCCATATATGAATCTCTTCTTCTTTCTTTCTTTCTTTCTTTCTTTCTTTCTTTCTATAATAGCAATTTCAATCTAAACTTGTTTATCTTTTAGAGTTTTTGTTTTTGTTTTCCTTTTTGAGTCTTAGAATATCATACGCATATGTTATTTGTAATTAATTTTTGAAATTTTTTGGGGGATTTTTAAAGTTCTATTTGGGTTTTTAATCAAATATATAATTGCTATTGTGATTTAAGTTTTTGAATGAATGTAATGAAATTTCATCTTTATTTTCATTTTTTTATAATTTTCTGCCATTTATTTTTTGTTTAGATTATCATTGAACTTATAATATCATTTGCTTTTCTCATTCTTTAATGCTATTGAAGTGTTTGATAATTTGCTCATTGAACTACTTTCATTATATTTTTATTTTCTTTCTTGTTTTAGGCATTATGTTGAGTAAAAAATAGGATATCAATTTTATTGATGGTTATTAGGAATTCGCAACCATTTCATATTTTGATTATAATGTTGCAAAAAATGAGGTTTAGGTTAACAACTCCAATATCAATATTCATCAACTTCAATTTTTTAAATGAAAAAAGCTAGAGATTGATTAAATTGTTTTGCATATCTACGAATTAATTGTTTTGAGATACAAGTTATGCTTTTATTTTGTTTTGTTTTTTTTTTTTTGGAGTTATTTTGACTATGAGGGAAAATGCATGGAAATTTGATGAAGAGTTTTAAAAATTAGATGAACAGTAGGCTTATTTGCGCATAGTCTATTTTTAGTACACGAAGAAGAAGTGTTCATCTAATTTTTAGTACAATATTTCATAATTACACTCAATTAGATGACAAAGAGGCCTATTTTTAGTACATAATATAATCTATTTTTAGTACACGAAGAAGACGTGAGAAGAGAAATAGCTTGGCAAAGGGTATATTTATACCCCTTTAATCTATTATAGGTGTTCAATAGGACACCCTCAAAGTATAATGGACTAATAGGTTCTTTTGAACAAATACAAGTGTTTATTTATGTATTAGGCCTATGAAAAATAATGATAGATTATATTATGTACTAAAAATGTGGAAATTAGCCTATTTGTTTATGTGGCTAATAACTCTGCTTTATATGCTTGGTAAATATGGAAAATAGTCAAAGAAAGTGGGAAAATGAGTGAATGTGATGAAATGAGTATAATGTGACTAATGTATGATGTATGTTGCCTTATACAATAACTTGTTCTAGAGAATTGCATTGGTATTGTTGATTTGGCATGCCACATGCCTTCAGGTGAGAGACACTGGTCTCCAACACTACGGGAGGAGATGGCCTTCGGGTACTATGAGATGACACTTAACCTCCAGTGTCGATAGGGAACGTGCCTTCGAGTAGTATGAGATGACTATTAGATCTCCGGTGTCTTGATAGGCTAATCAATATTTCTGAAACTTGAATACTGTATAAATATTTTTTGGCCCAATTTATGTGAATGATTGTGGTATATTATTGAATTGTGTGATTAATATGTTACATCAAAAGCATAATGCATTTCTAAGCTTTTATGTGCATTTTAAATAGTTACCATTATCAAAATATGTATCGCTAAGATACTCCAATTGATTTCATCGTGCAAGTGACAAAGTAGAGCCAGGAAGCTCAGATAGACCTCAGAGAGAGCGTAGGACCTGAGGCTGGAGTCTGTAAGCAGAGTTTTGCCACGAGACCTGTATGGTTAGTGTTTCTTTACTGCATGGCAAGTATATGCATTTTGCTTAAACACTATGCGGTTATGTATCTTAAGTTTATATAAATATGTGTATATTATGACGGCATTGTAAAGTTTTATAAAAGTATTTAAAGTACATTATATATATGTTTGTGAGGTCCTTGATGATTTTGGAGTAATGATAGTTTTGAATAAGTAATATATTTTGGGAGTGTATTTTTTCTTAAAAGTTGTGTTGGTTGATTTTGGGATTTATTCAATTTACAGACAAAACTCTAGCGAATTTTTCTCAGAGATTTTCTTATAAATTTATTAAAAACTTAAATCGGTTTGTATTTATTTCTTATAAATACCTTTTTACTAGTTATATTAATTTTTGATATCAAACAAAAGACTTTCTACTGATTAGTATTGTAGCATTCTTGTACTCTATATGTATTTTATATGTACAGGGTGTGTATATTATACATATATAAGGTATAAGAGTGCTACATGAAGGATGGAAGATAATGCATATGCACGTGTTAGCCTCTAGACCCATTGTAAGGCTCTACTCCCCATGAATGTAATTTGATGAATGATGGAATATGCATTTCAAATTATATTAGTAGTAAGTTGCTTTCAAGCACAATATTTCATAATTACACTCAATTAATATGATAATGTTTAATTTCTTGCGATGTGATTAAATGTAGTGATAAAAAAAAGATCAAAAATTGTCGACCAGTGAATCATGTGACTTTACAATTTAGAATGTGAGGACATTAGATTTTTGGTATCGATTGTGGACCCCCTAATAATTAGCTCACAAATGATATAAGATTTCAACTCAAAGCTCACTACGAATTTTTATGATATTGCATACTTTTCTTACACTACAACATTTAAGTAATTTTTATTATTGTAGGATATTGATGCCATATTTTACTATATTAGGCAAAAAAAACATTTTTATGGAGACTCTTTTGATCAATGAATAACTTGTAGTTCTTGTGCGATTAACCTGATATTTGACTACGAGTATGATAAATTTAATAAGAATGGAGTTGTTAGCACTTGATTTATTCTGACTAATTCTACAACAAAATTTTGATGATGAAAACCATATCTAATTTAATTTTAGATTGACTTATCTCAAGAAAACACTAAAATTTGAGAAAAATGGACTTAGAAAATGGCCTAAAACCACAAAAACCCATTCAAAATTAGCCCATAACCTATCAAGATAATTTAAATGCTTCAGTGCACCGTGCAGTACTCCTATAAAACTGTGCGGTTAAGCCCCTTTAATCCTAACCACCACCCAAAACCAACCCAAAACAATTTTGGCCTGTCTGAAAGGACTATTGTACTGCAGTCCACTGCCACCACACAGTGGTTTCAACCATCCACACAGTGATCTTTCTCCCAATGAGTGTTAAGAATAAGAATTTTTAATTTTGAAACAATTCCCTCAGCTTACCTTATCCTACCTAATCACCCTCATCTACAACCACCTCCTTCCTAATATGTTCAAAAACCCATCCCTTTATCCCTTGTAGCCTACAAATACCACCCTCCCCCCCCCCCCCCCCCCCCCCTCTCTTCTTTTGCTTATCACTTATTCTCACTTAAAGTAATTTCTCTTTAAATAATAAAGCTCTCCTCTTTCCTCTCAGTTTCTATCCTCTAAAATAAGAATTCCAGCCTCCAAATTAATTTAAGGAAGGTGCCTTCTACATTTTCAAGCTTTTAAGCATCAATTCTCCTCCATTTTCCATTGATTTTGAAGGAAATCAAGCCATAAACACCTCACCACCATTTCCATCCGAGTTTGAAGATTAAGAAGCCATTATTCATCCTTGTTCATCAACAATAAGTCTATTCCAATATGTTCAAAGGCCTTATTTCATCAATTATGTGTTTTTAAAAGGAAACTCTACCCAAGTTCCAATTGACAGCATACTTTGGTGGAACTTAAGTGTTAAACACTAATCAAAGTTTTCTTTATTTCATTTGTTCTTCATTTTTAGTTCATTTTGATCACCATTTTCACTGCATTTATGTTTTAATCATATTTGTTAATGATGAAGGAAAGTCGAAACAATCAATTATTACATTTTAATCCCATCTTATTATTTGTATATTTTTGGTTTTTTTATGCATTGTTTATTATTGTGACTCACCCTTTCTTTATTTTAGTATTGCATTAACCTGCATATATTTTTGGCTTTTTGACAAATACAAAGAACACCATGTTTAGATTACTTGATTTTAACGTCAGTAGTTTGCCATCATTGAACTTGGATTCTAAAGAACATCATATCGATCCTTGTAAGGGGTTAAAAATATTTACATTAGTCTAATCAGTTGGTCTTCAATTTAAGGTTAAAATATTTACTTTGATGCTTATGGATGATTCTCAGCCAGTACCTAGTGACAACTTCATTCAATACTCACAAAAGTTAATGAAAAGTAGGTTCCTCCTATATATATGTTGAAATTCTTGAGAGGCAAACTGTCAACATCATTTACTACCATATCAAACAAGATAGCTATCATCGGTTTCTTATCAAGATTGAACTAATAAAGTGGATCATTACTATTTATGATTCACTTTATAGTGCTGCCCACCAACACGAATGAACTACTTGTGTCCTGCTAATTACTGATATGCTGCCAGTCTTTTTGGAATAAATTGGATTCTTCAACCACAAGAGTGAAATAGAGAAATATAAAAACTGTAAATTCAAAATCGAGTATAAATGCGACAACCATCCACAACAATCAAGGTAATATTTCCAAATTAACTATGTTTTATTAGTTCTAAATTATGCTAATATTTTTTTATTTTGTTGTTTCACATGCAAGATTATAGATTTTTTGTTGCCAAATTTATAGAGTTTATGATCCAAAACTTTGATATTTGGGATTACAAACAAAAGCATATGGCTGCAATGAGATACAAACACCACATTTGGCTTATGGATTCATGTGACCAATAAGAATAATGAGACTTATTGTAAACATTTGATTTTTCTCCTTTTTTCTGGAATTGGATCTCGCTAAACCTGGGTAGTTATCTAATCTAAAAAGTTCACGGTGCAACCTGAGATGGGAAAAAATGGAGGAAAATGGAGGTTTATATTGGTATCAGTCCAAGGCTGTTGCCCAATACTGATAACTGCCAGTGGAATGGGTATTCCAATTTCGGCACTGCTCAGTTCTAAATCTTTAGATAAACAAACTTAAACTCAAAGAATAGAAGTCACCATATGGATAGGCCAATAAGAAATATAGAAGAGGTACACTACAAGAATGTAGCAGATTATCAACAGAAAAATTCATCTGTAATCCTTATTTTTTTTTTGTCGGTAATCATATTTACCAACGAATTACCAACAAAAATAATATGTAGTCATATTCTTTGTCGGTAATAAAAAAGCCGACGAAAACAACTATCTGTCGGTAATTTACCGACATAAATGTTGTCAAAAATATTTAAAGATAGAAAGAGATTTTTCGTCTGTAATTTACAGATGAAAACATATTTCATCAGTAATACTTTAAGATGCTTCCGACAAAAAAATTACTGACTAAAAAATATTTCATCGGTATTAACGATAAAAAATTTTTCGGTGATACCAACAAAGAATGTTTTCTGTCGTTAATACGGACAGAAATTTCTATCGATAATACCGACAGAGAAGCTTTTCTGTCGGTATTAACGATAGAATTTTCTATCATCATTAACAACAAAAAAAACTTCACTGTCGGTATCACCAATAGAATTTACCAACAGAAAAAGCTTATTGGCAAAACAAATTACAAATAGAAAATATAATCTTTCGGTAAAAAAATAAATTATTTTTTATTAAAATAAATTATTTTTGAATTTTAAAATATATTTTTGATTATTATTTTTAATTTTTGTAATTCATAAATAAATGTATGAATTAATTTATATTAAAAAGAATAAAAATATAAAAATAAAATTTATATTTAAATAAAAATTAAATGTATTAAATAAACAAAAATCAAATAAATGAATATAAAAGCAATAAAATGTATAGAAAAAGTATGAAATTAAAATTTATATTGGAAAAAAACTAAAATCAAGTAGAAGCAGGAGGCAATGAAGGTGTAGGTGGAGGAGTACTACTAGGCAAAAACTATCATGATGGATCAAAAGTCCCTCGCATAAAGTTGGCATAAACTTATTAAGTTGTTGCTGGACCAACCTCTGTATCTCACTCTGCACCTGAGCCTCCACCTGCACCTGCTCTTAGATCTGCTGTTGAACAGTCTGATCATGCTCCGCTAACTACTCCTTCAAATGCTCGATCTCCTCCTGTAAAGTAGATGAACTAAAAGACGAAGAAGAAGAAGTTATGCTGACATACTGTGAGCTAAGCCTATATAGCGTCTTCTTCTTCTCTCCGCCCACAGCAGATCTAAATAAGCTATCATCATCAACAGGCATGTCGGACTGAGAGGCCTCCTCCCAAAATGCAATAAAACGATCTTGTGTAATATACAAAAGATGATTAACTTTATATTTTAAATTTAAATTTTAAAAATAAAAAAAATATAGAATTACTTACATTTACATCCTGGGATTGATGATCCACAAATGAATATCTGTCATGACCCCAGATGTGCATATGCACAAACAGCTCATAGTTGCTCAATGGTTGACCTATAATATTCTCATATTTAATGAAAAAAAATATTAGTTTAATAACACAAAAAAAATACAAATTGAAATATATTAAAAAAAACCATGATTATACTTATGAGTAAATAAGCATGAGCATAATGTGATTTGTTGCCTTCTATATGTGTGGATAGACCTACACTATCCATAATACTGGACATCCTATTCGGAGAGGTAACGACAGAATGTGTCTGCCCCTCGAGAGAGCTCCACCAGGCCTAGAGGTTGGCCCATAACTGATCATCAATAAATAAAGCTGCTCCCCCCAGCCTTCACCTTGCTCAGTAAATTGCTGTAGCAAATAGCTGCCTTCTTCTTGAAGGAAATTTGGACGAGGCTATCAATAGCCTGATCCCATTAAAAATATTTCTGCAAAAAAAATAAGATAATTAGTTTCTGATGGTTATAAATTTTTAACTTATATATATATATATTAAATATTATAATTTTGCTAGATTTTTTACCTTAAACTCCTCAAACCAAAAATTCTTCATCTCCAAAGAGACGACCTTCCAGAAAACTCCTGTAGGGTCTATCTTTGGTGCCATGATCTTCTGGATGCGTCTCGTGGAAAGCCCAATGGGATCCATCATATAGCTGCAAAATGAACAAAAATTACTTAACTTAAAAATTTCAACCAATTAAACTTTTATAATTCAATATATGTAATTCAAAATATCAAAATACTTACTCAAACTCCCTAATAATCAGATGTTGAATCCTACCATCAGAATCTACAGCTGATGCTACAGTACTGGCATCACCCATAGGGGCATCTGTAGTGGCTGGGAGAGAAGAAGCAAGATCCTCTATAGGGGTCGAGTGAGAAGCAGAAGCAGGATCCTCTCTAGGCATATCGTCTAAAGCTATGTCAACATGAGGATTCTCAAGCGAGACATCATCCAGGACATTGTACAGCTGCAGATGCAGCTGACCCATACCACTAGAACCTCGACCTCCACTAGATCGACTACTAGATCCCGATCAATCTAATCCTCTTCTAGGTCCATGATATATATTTAAAAAAATAACTTTAAGAATAATTGGTTTAAATAAAATAATAAATCCAGAAATAAATCCAATAAAAGTTATAGCCTAATTACATATACTTATTATTTTTATTCACTGCTTTCATCTGATTGGGACGATTCAGATTCAGAGTAAAGTAATGATTCATCCAATTCAGATTCTACATCCATAGCATCAATATCCATGAGTTATCCAGTTTGATCATTTAAAGAACCTGGATCAACATCATTTGTCCTATCAACAGCCTATATATTTTCAGAACTATCTTCTTGAAATTTAGTATCAAACTCCTTATTATTAACATATTCTTAGGATAGATCAATCTGTAATCTAGCTTTGATTTTGTAAATCGCCAGCCAATCAAAAGTGTATCGCCTTATGCTAGGATAAGGAACATAATACACTTGGGCAGCTTGACTGGCCAGAATGAATAGTTCATACTTAGCATATGTTCTTCTTTTGTTCACATCCACTAAATTATATACTGGATGGACTCTTGTGCTAATCATGGGGTCATACCAGTCACATTTAAATAATACTACCCTTTTAATTGGCAATGTCGGATATTCAACCTCTACAATATCTACTAATAGATCGTAGAAATCAAAGGAGTTTTCACCATAGTTTGACCCCTTTATACAAGTACCACTATTTGTAGTTGCTCTCAAAATATAGTGAGATTCAGTATGAAATTTATAACCATTAGCAAAATACACCTTATAACATCTAACAGTTGGTAATGGACCCTGTGCTAAATCCTTCAAAAATTTGTCAAAAATCATATTCCCATTTTCATAGGCCTAAATCTATAAGAAAAAAATGTGTAAGCTCAAATTACGATAAATTTTACAAATGACAAAGATTTAGAAAATGTTACTACCAACAAATTAATACTTACATATTTTCGAAACCATAGGGAAAAATTGCTCTCGACCTCAACATTAACTTGTGAACTAGTTATATTTTCATCCAAATCTCGTAAGTGATAAATCAATATGTTGAAATAGATTACAAAAGCATCATTATCATTCAACTTTTGAAGATTTTTTATTATACGTAAAATTACACATTTTTTTTACTTTAGACTAACTTAATTAATATAAGGTATAACTTCATCACAATTTAACAATATGTAAGTATATGCTGCAGAATATTCTCTCAGTTTCAATCTTCTATTGGTTGGTTTACCGTATGGTAGACCCAAATATTTGAAAATAGATAGAAGACCTTCATATTGGTCTCGTATACCTTCATCATCATTCCGAGAGACTTCACACAATTTTGTTATTACGTTAGGCTCGAAATAATAAGAACAGAAATTTTGTTTTTCAAAAAAAGCATAAGTCACAACTCCATCATACCATAATTGTTTCAACTCTACTATCAATGGCTGAAGAAATACATCAATTTGATATTTTGAGTTATTTGGGCCAGATACGAGTATAGACGGGAATAAATATTGCTCTTTCATACACATCCATGGTGGCAAATTATAAGGAGTGAGTATTACTGACCAACAAGAGTACTGTTGTCCTGATAACCCAAATGGCTAAAAACCATCTGTACACAGACCCAACCTAACATTACGACATTCAGTTGCAAAATCAAGATGTAATCGGTTGAAATGCTTTCATGCCTCAGAATTTGATGGATGACACATGACTTCATCTTCTTGCTTATGCTCATAATGCCATCTCATTTGTTCTGTTATAGCATTTAAAGCGTATAATCTTTAAAGTCTAGGTTTGAAAGAAAAATAATACATTCTTTTAAAAGGCATAAACTTTTGTTTGCCTGTAACCCGACTCTATTTGAATCTCAGTTCTTCAAAAAACCTACATATTTTGTCTTCTTCATAATCACTCCAATATAACATACACCCATTTTTGCAGCAATCAATAGTTTCTACAGGCAATCCAAGTGTCAGAACAATTTTTTTTTTGTCTGGTAAAAACTATCAAACATTTCATTATTTTTAGACATTATCTCTTTGATAAATTGAATCCATTGATCGAAAGAATTTTTGGTCATATTTTGCTCAGACTTCATATTCAAACAACAAACCATAGCAGATAGCTTAGTATATTTTTGACACCCAGGCCACACCTCTGTATCTAGTGAATTCAACAAAGTATAGAACCTTTAAGCCTCATAGTTAGGAGCCTCAACTGGTTCATGTTGGATCTCACTAGTTTTGTTTGCCCCAATATTTGGCATGCCTCAATCAAACACATTAGGCCCAACAACATCATATACCATTTGTTGGTATGGATTTTCAAACATAGATTCAAATGTACTATATTGTTGTGGAGTCGATTGTTCAATTGTATTTTCTTCACCATGCCTATTCCAAATGAAATAATCCGATACAAAACTCCATTTCACCAAATGATATTTCACTTCATCTACTTCCCGAAATCTACGATAATGATATTTTATGCAAGGATAACGAATCTTGTTGCCTTACATATAATCCCTTTTACTATATGCAAAAGCAACAAACTCTTCTAACCCATTGACAAATGTCATACTAAAAGTGCAATCAGGATTGAGTCGTTCATACATCCAAGCACGTATTGTATTCATTTTGCCTATGTATACAAAAAAGACAATGTAATTAAATAATAGGAATTAAATCTCCTTATTTCTTACTCATAAAGGGTAGAGCCCTAACCCATTCAAAAACATAATATATATCTTATTTAACATAATGCAAGACTTCATACAAATTATGAAGAAAATCCGGCAGTAGTTTCCCTAGGTTCTCCAAGTACACTACATCAAATATAATAATTTTTTACTTTTTTAATTTTTTAATATTTATATTATTTGGTATGCACTCAGAGAACAAAATGAAAGAAATACTATAAGTTTTCTATAAAACTTGCATATTACTATGTCTCACATTAATCTTAATGACCCAATAGATATATATTGTTATTTCTAAACTGTCCAAATGAGACAATTTATTGAGTTCTCATTTAAAAAAAAATGAGTAACTCACTAAACGGATACTAAGATTTATTTTTAAATTATATTTATTCAAAATAAATGTATTAACAATCGATAATTAAATAGCACACCCTTTTATATGTTACCCTTATATTTTTCATTTTCATAGGCCTAAATATATGCTCGTTAAATATTTATAAATATTATTTATTATATATTATGAAATTTCATAGGCCTAAATAGCATTACTCTTTAGATATTTGTAATTACTATTTATTACATATTATGAAATTTCATAGACTTAAATATATGCTCTTTAAATATTTATAAATATTATTTATTACATATTATAAAATTTCATAGGCCTAAATAGCATTGCTCTTTAGATATTTGTAATTACTATTTATTACATATTATGAAATTGCATAAGCCTAAATATATGCTCTTTAAATATTTATAAATATTATTTATTATATATTATGCAATTTCATAGGTCTAAATATATGCTCTTTAGATATTTATAATTATTATTTATTACATATTATGAAATTTTATAAGCCTAAATATATGCTCCATAGATATTTATAAATATTATTTATTACATATTATAAAATTTTATAGGCCTAAATATATGCTCTTTAGATATTTGTAATTATTATTTAATACACCTAATTAAATTTTATATTTCTAAATATATACTCTTTGAATATATTTTACTTATTATTTATTGAATATTATGAACTGTTTACATTCTCCTAAATATTTGCTCATTGAATTTGTTATTAATTATATATTAGATTTTACCGCTAACAATCGGGATATTAATTAATTTCTCTTATTTACTCCAATATATATTAAAATGAATTTCAATAATTTAAGTATTTATCAATCACGTACCAATTAAAATTTTATTTAATTTTTCTTAATAATAGTTCCTGTAATTGCTTTTAATTTTTTTACTATGTAATTTATAATATTATTGTTGTAAATATTAAAAGTGTACTAGAAATGAAAGGATAATTAGAGTGTCAATTAAAGAAAAACAAAATGTAGCTTGTGCTATAATAAAAAATAATTATCCAAATTTTAACTAAATTTTATTTATATCTAGCAAAAAATTTATTGATCAATCCACTTATCACATAGTCTATATATTTAATCTCATTTTTAAAACTATTAATTTTTTAATTTTTTAAAAATTATATTATAAATTTATAATAAAAATATTCTTTTCATTATACTTCAAATATCAGCAAATTATAAATAAAAAATAAATTATCATTTTCTATTAGATTTGTACATTTGAGATTTTTTTTTAATTTAGAATAAGACAATATAAATTTCATTATACCGCTTTTAATTATTAAGTTCGAATTATCGAGTTAATATTAAATATCGTTCTTAATTTTTACTCAAATTCTAAAAATAGATAAACTTATTTAAATCTGTAACAATTAAAAAAAATACATAATATTAATACAAAATTCATAAAAATTTCATAATATTCTATTGTTAAGCATATATACAATTAATACTTAATTGTTTAACTACAAACCTAACAATCACTAAAATAAAAAAATATTTTAAATAAAATAAGTTAATAAAATACTCTCTAAACGCTTAATTTTTGAATACTAATTAAGATAAAATTCAGAAAATTACAAAATTAAAATTTTTTATTTTTTAAATTAAACCTAACAATAACTAAAATAAAAAAATACTTTTAAATACTAATTTAATATACAATAATAAAATAACCATATAATTTAAATTCTCAATACTAATTAATTCAAAATTCATAAAATAACAAAAAAATCTAAACATTAATTTCATATAAATTATTAATATAACCAAACATTTTAATTCTTAAAACTAATTAGCTAAAAATCTATAAAATCACAAAATATATCCTAAATTGTACCCCCTTTACATAGATATAGTCATAGTTCGGTTTAAAATTGGAATCAGACCGAAACTAAACCGGTAAAATCAAAATCAAAACTATTTCAAATCGGAACCTAAACCTTAATTTATGATTTTGTTTAGGTTCATGATTTTTAAAAACTATCGAGTTGAATCAAACCGTTAAAAATCGTCAGTTTAAATCATTAAATTAGTGCATTTTATTTAGATTATTGCTTTTATTTTATTTATTTTTTATTCTTTAATTTGTAATTTTTTTACTAACTCTATAAATACCACTTATATTTTAAATTTTTTCATATTTCTACATTTTAATTTCTCTTATTTTTCTCTTTATTCTTTAATTTATATTTACATTATAATCTTTTATATTCTCTAGATTTTCTATTTTTTTAATTTACTCTCTAATATTTTCTACAATTTACATTCTCATTTTTTTAAAAAAATTTATAGTATAATTTTATTTTATATTCAAATTTTATTTCTATTGTTTTTATTTTATTTCTATTATTTTTAAGTTTTTATCTAATGTATTATTGTTTTTTGTTTAAAATTTTATTACATTATAATTTATAAAAAAAATGACAAATAATCAAGGCTCAAATTTTGGATCAAGAAAGAAAATAATATAGTTGATAAATTTTTTTAGACCAATTGATATAGAAAATATAATTGAAGAAATCAAAATAATGATGATAATATTTAATAATTGCATAAATATAATGTAAAAGAAACACGTGAACGTTAATTTATCTTTAAAGTCAAAAAAGATACATAAGCAACTTATCTTTTTTAAGTTGTATATATATTCTTTTTATTATTTTTTAGTAAATTAATCTCAATATTTTTATAAAATTACATGTAAATTATCTCATAAATTGTTCAAAATCACTTTGAACTATCGTAAACCGCTTTTAAATTACCTCTTCGAACTCTTTTCTCAAACTGTCTCTCAAACCGCCTTCGAATCGGAGTTCAAACCGAAATCGGCGATTCTTGAACCGTCTTTGAATCTTCTTGTAGAAGATTTGGTTTAGGTTCAATAATTTTTTAAACCGGAACCGACGATTTGTGAACTGTGGTCATGTCTACCTTTACACTAAACCAAAATTTCAAAAACACACAAATTGTAATTTTTTAACTGAAAATATAAAAATTATTAAAAAATCATTAAAATACCTAAAATAAATCTAAACTCTAAATTATTTCTATTTGCTAAAAAAATTCTAAAAATATAACAAAAATTTTAAATTTCTCTAAAACATATTGTATTTTTGATAAAAAAAAAATAATTCTTCATATTTTGAAATTCTAAAATTGACAAAAATAACTCAAATGTATCTATTTTTTTTAAAAAAATCATAACAAAAATCCAACACCCTAAAATATTTCTAATAACAAAAAAATTGCTAAAAATATAATAAAAATTTTAAATTTCTCTGAAATATATTTTATTTAATTAAAAAAATTAAATTTTTATATTTTTTCAATCTAAAATTTATAAAATTAAATCTAATTTATCTAATTTTTTTATAAATTTTAAAAAAATCCTAACAACAATCAAACAACCTAAAATATTTATATTTATAAAAAATTTCAAAAATATAACAAAATATTTTAAATTTGTCTAAAAAATTATTTTGTTCAATAAAAAAAACCTTAAAAATTAAATATTTTTTTCTGAAATTTATAAAATTAAGTCATTTTACCTATTTTTTTTTAAATTATAAAAAAATCTAAAAATTTTGAATTTCCATAAAATAGTATCTAATTTTTTATTTTATTTCTAAAATCTAATAAAAATTTAACTATAAATTTTTAAAATATAATAAAAATACCTAAAAATCTAAAAAAATAAATAAATTTCAAAATAGCAACAAGATTTCAAAATTTATTATACAAATTTTAAGATTCCTTAAAAGTATATTATGATTAAATAAAACAAAATACAAATTTCATTTTTTTTTTATATTTAGGCAAAAAAAATAAAATCTACCCTAAAACATATTCCAAAATACCTTAAAAAATTAAATAACTAATAAATAAATATTAATAATCAGTCTAAACTACAACACTCAAAAAAATCTCAACACACAATACAAGATTTATTATAAATAAAAACAATAAAATAAAATAAAATAAATAACAATATTTAACAAAAATTTTAAAAAAAATTAAAATAAATACCTATTTCTTCTTATTCTTCTTCGAGCAACAAAAAAAATATTATGGCAGAGAGAGAGGAAAGAAGGAAGGGAAGCCGGCATAAATAGAGAAAAAGAAAAGGAGGTCGGACTTATGTTAAATTTTACCTACAAATATAAATGTATGTCGGTAAATTTACCATGAGAAATATATTTCTTTAATCCACTAGGTGATTGTCTTGAAACTATTCATTTACTGACGGAAAAGAACTTTCATCGGTATTACTGATAGAAAAAATTTTCTTTTGGTAAATGACGGCAAAAATTTTGCCATTTTACTATTTAATTGCCTAGAAAAAAAATTCTCTCGCTAATACCGACAGAAGAAAATTTTTGTCAGTAAATGTATCAAAAGAAGAGTCTTTTTAATTGAACTGAGACTATTTATTTACCGACAACAAAAATTTTATCGGTATTATCGAGATAAATAATCTTCTCTCGGTAAATAGTTAATAAATAACGGTAAAAATTTTATCATTCTGCTATTTAATTACCGAGAGAAAAAAATATTCTCTGGCTAATAAAAACAGAAAAAAAAAATTTATCGGTAAATATTTTAAAAAAAAGCCTTTTTTAATTGAGCAGGAACTATTCATTTCCTGACAGAAACGGACTTCAGTTGGTATTACATAGAGAAATAATCTTTTTTAGGTAAATGGCTAACAAATGACGGCAAAAATCCAGCCATACTACTATTTAATTACCGAGAGAAAAAATATTTCCTCACTAATACTGACAGAAACAAATATCTCAAAGGAAGAGAATGTTTACATTGACTTGGGACTATTCATTTATCGATAGAAAAATATTTTCGTCTGTACAATAAAAAAAATAGACTTCTCTCAGTAATAGAGATTTACTGAGAGAAATCTATTTTTTTGGTAATACAGACGAAAATATTTTTCTGTCGGTAAATATCTCAATAAAAGACCGTATATAAGTTAAATTAGGATTATTTATTTACTGACAGAAAAATATTTTCGTCGAGACTACCAAGAGAAATAGACTTCTCTCGATAAATGTCTTTTATTTACCGAAAGAAATATTCTTCTATGGGTAAAAGTCTCAATAAAAGACCATATATAAATTGAATTGGGACTATTCATTTACCTATAGAACAGATTATAATCACATTCTAGATAGTTAATTTTGTTCTCTTCCATGTAGGGTCTACTTCTTGGTCTTCTTCTATTCCCAGTTGTCTTTAAATCTGTTCTACAGATATGGGCTTATTTTTTCATTGCAACCACCTCTGGATCAGAGGCATATAATGAGAGGAGAAGAGCTTTTCTGTTTTTTGCTTCCCTTTGTCTCATTATGGTCATGATTGTCCCTTCATGGATGCAGTTTGTTCAGGATTTTCAAGTGCGTCCGTGGTTATGGTACTATATTATTCTCTTAATATTTTCTTCAATATGAAATGTTTATCCACTTGAGTTTCTATCTGCTCTAATGTGGAAGTAAAATGTTTATTCTAAGTGGTTGCTTTAGCTTAGAGACTTGCAACGAACAAGTAGGAATAGCTATACTATGTAATGATACAGATGTTTCTTGACAACTGAACTCATGCCTTTCAAGATATTTGAAATTTTGAATTCCCCTAGTATTTTCCCCCATGACCACCAACATTTTCTTCAAGATTTAGAAAATTTTAGCTCTGTTGTTGTATGAAAGAAATATAAATGCCAAATCACCATGTTGGTCTTTTTTTTTCTCCCTTTTTTTTTATTTAATCTATTCGCGTAAATGAGTTTATTTTCTTGGAATTAATGAAATCTTGCAGGGAATCACATCGCTAACATATGCTTTATGAGTGAAGTAAAGAATCATTGTGATTATATATGCTTTAGGTTTCAATCATAAACCCGTTTTATGGCTATGTTAGTTTAAAATGTTTCTTGCTGCCAAAAAAAAAAAACTTCCCAAACTATCCTCTACCTTACTGAACTATTGTTATGGGAGTTGTTGGCCCTTTTAACTTTTTGTAGTCTACCATGGGGTTATCGATTATTCATGGGCATATTAGTTGATTGAGTGTTTTTTTTTTATTAATTTTTTATTTTGAACTATGTGCAAAGGTAGCTTGTTTGCTCTAAGGGTCACCTACATAGTTTAGTTTTTTGAGGCTCCAGGTCATTTCTTCTGTATAATTATTTTATACAATGTATGTTCACTTGTCATTCTTTTTTATTGTTCAGAAGTTAAGTGCTATTAACAAAGCAAATGCAACGAAGAAGAAAAATGCACATACATGTGGAAGAAAAAGCTATGCGAGAAAAAGAAAAGAAATGGTATGAGTAATTAGCGTCTATTTTGAAATTGCATGTACTAATAGTTTGATTACATGTTTTCTACTAGTTAATTTGAGATTTTTGATGGATTATAGATTGATAAAACTGGACAAGTACCTGATAGATTGAGCCTTTATGAAGAAACCCATAAGAGAAAGGATGGGACTTATATTGATGATGAAGTTAGACAATTGATTGTAAGTATCATTTATATTATATATTTAAAAACTATAAATTCCTCTGCTTATATAAGTTTCATTTTGTAGGAAAAAGGCCATTCTTTAATAAGCGAAAGAAGTCAAGATCCTTCTATTGATTCATCTAAATTGAATGAACAAGTTTTTCAAGAAGTCATGGGACAAGAACACAATGGTCGAGTGCGAGGTGTTGGCCTTGGTCCTACACCGACAAGTTATTTTGGTCGGAAGAGAGGAAGGTGTGAATCTTCAGATAATGCACAATCAAAGAAAATTGATATGCTTGAGAAACAATTGGAAGAAGTGACTGGAAAATATGATTTAGTGGCAGCAACTTTGAATGGCTTAAAATCATGGATTTCCAAAACATTTCCGGGTGCTCTTGAGGTAATATAACTACAACTCTGATTTGATTTCTTTTGATTGGATGATTTAATGAGTAGGAAGCAATCGGTTAGTTGTGCTAGTGTCTCATCTTCATGTAGCTCATTTATGATTGTTTCATTGGAACATGCAGTTGAATTCTTTTGTTTTGAAATTCAAATTTTAAACCATTGTTTCATTTATGATTTGTTATCTGGAGTTAGCATTGTTTTATTGGACGGTGCTTATATGCCTGTACTTGTCTAATTTGTTAGCAAAACTAACCTTTATAATTAATAGATTGTTTCTTTCATTGGATAAACTTTTATGGTTTTTATTCATAATACATGCTTTTCATTTAGTGGATTGATATATTTCCATTCATTGACATCAAGTGTTATTTTTATTAAATATTTTTAATGTTATTTACAGGATGTCAATAATGATACAGCAACTAACCGAGATGGATATTCTCCACTTAATATTTCGTCACATTCAAGTCATAATCCGAGGGATAATGTCTAGATGGTTAGTTTGAAGGTATATTAAAATGTAATTTAGTGATCTTTTGGCATTTTGACTCGTGGTGCTTTTTAAAGCATAAATAGTGAGCTTGTTATGAAAATCTTATTTGGCATATTGGCTCAAAGTACTTTTTAAAAAGCAAGAGTAGTAAACTTGTTAGGATAAATTTTATTGAAAGATTAATGAAACAGATTTGTTTTAATTGTGTAATTTGTTTTTTAGCTTACAGTATATATGTATATTAATTTATTTCAAATTAACATGTGTATTTATATTATTTGATTACAAAATCAGTTCCATTAAAAAAAAGAATATAAAAAAATTGTTCAAAGAATCCCTATAATCGCCAAATATAAATACTAGCAAAATTGTAAATTACAAAAAATTTAAATCTAGCATGGAATTTATAGCGGCGGTTTTAAACCGCCTCTACATACGCTGATAAACAATATTAGAGGCGCATCTATTTTTTTTTGAAAAAAATAATTAGAGGAGGTTTCAATTGCCGCTATATGCGCCGCTACTAAATTTTAGCGGTAGCGGCGGTTAAAACCGCCTCTACTTAATTTTGGCGGCATTTTCCGTTTTCAGTTGAAATAAACGTAGAGGCGGTTTTAACCGCCGCTACATACGCTACTATTCATTTTTTGCGGCAAAATTGTGATCAGTTCATTAAGTGTTCTAGAGGCGGTTTTGTGGCGCTGCTACATAAACCGCCGCTAATTTTGAAGCTACCCCGTCGGACCTAATAACCGCCTCTACGACGTAGAGACGGTGGCATTGGCGCCGCTTGTGCGGCGGCTTTCCAAACCGCCTCTAATAATTGTAGGGGCGGTTAAAACCGCCTCTATAGACTAAAAAAACCGCCGGAAAAGACCCAGATTTTTGTAGTGATTTGATGTACATATGGATGAAATCACCTCTCTCTCTCTCTCTCTCTCTCTCTCTCTCTCTCTTGTGCAAGAAGAAGAAGAAGAAATAAGATTCTTTCTTCTCTTCTTATACTTATCATATATATAATAATAATAATAATAATAATAATTTCCAAAAATCCTTCACCACACCTTTTCCTTCTCTTGACTTTCTTTTGACCAATTTATATGTATTATATATTAGCATAAATACAACATATACATTCCATTACACAATCATTTCCTTTGCAAAAACATATATACCTTTAATTCAAATCACACAACAATTGTATTAAAACTTCTAGGGCAAATATTGGGATATTACAATTCTCTCCCCCTTAAATAATTTCGTCCTCGAAATTATTAGTACCATAACAAGCCGCTCTTAAGAAAATACTATCTTAACTTCCATATGAAGTTAATTATATACTTAAGTTATTATGTCATCAAATCATATAACTTCAACTCTTCCCTTTAGAATCAACCATCTTCTCTAAATTTCCATAATTCATCATTCTATATGTCTATACATCTTATTACTTCCTTGATCAAACATTCAAAAGAACTCATTACATTTCCTATTAATGACTTTATACAAGAATCAAATCATTTTATAGTTCATCCAATCTTTATATTTAATATATATATATATATATTTTTCACCTCTTTGTAATTACTCTCTTAACTTTAACCTAAAACATCATTGGTTTATATCTGAGCATTAATTATCCCATCATTACAATCATTGTCTAAATAGACATTTATCAAACTTCAATGGATAACAAAATCCTTATTTTTCACAAATGGAGTTACTTATTTAGCATGCTTTTCACTTAACTTACATAATAATACATTACCTTCCAACTTATTTTATAAATAACCACTCTTTCCCCTTTTTCATCATGATTTATAACTACTAACTCCATTCATTCATGCCCAATCACACTTTAAAATTTTACATTATATACATTATCATGTAAATAATTATACTCTTAGTACAACTATACATATTAAATCTCAATAATAATCCATAATCTTAACCAAATCCAGATCATTTGATCTATCTGTCACAATATACCCACATTCCAATCTTGTTCAATTCCAACTAGCAATTAATTTATTCAAGCTTATCATGAAATTTCACAATATTCATATATATATATATATAACCTAATTCCATTAGGGCAAACATATATACAATTCCTGATCTATTCCGATCCATATTCAATCAAATTATCATGATAACAAATCATTTCAAATTATTTTAGTATAATTTCCACCACTTCTCATAAAAATTTTATACCATATTTACTATCAATAGTTCTTTCATTAAAACCTCAAGTCCATTTATTTATTCATTACATACCATAAACATATTCAGTATAACCTTCAGTCACATTTATAATTTCTCCCTTTTTAATATCTCCTCACATTTCATATCATTGTTATATTTATTTCAATTACCTTTTTGTCATATTCTTCATAACTCAACACAGTTCTATAATTTTCTTTTTCTCTCTTTATCTTCACCATTATAACCAAGTTTCTAACATAAAATGATAAAGTACAACTTTATCCAGCATAACTTTTAACTATACTTCTCAAACATAATTTTCAATCTCACCAAATCTGTATTACAATCATTTAATTTAAGATCCAAATCTATGAATAACAAGTTAACCAATCAACTATACTGAACAAAGCACATGGCTTTACGAGATTAATGTTCAAGCCTGGAACTTTTAAATCAATATTGTTCTTTTATAATTTTATTCTCAATCCTTACAAATACAAGGCAAAGGTGTATCTCAAGAATTACATATTCCTTCTTTACATTTTTTATATAACATAAGTTAACACATTCCAACTCCGTTTCAAACCAATTTGCACTCGATTATATGATCTTTATCAACTTAACTCATGTTTCAACAATATTACTATATACATATTCAATCATATGCAGTTCTTACACAATTTCTATTCGTCACTTCATTTCTAATCCACTTATAATCTCTTACAATATACAATTAGATAGAACTTTCCATATGTGAATACTTTGGAACTCTAAATATCATATGATCATCAAGTTCAATGCTCACCATAACAATTTCCACTGTCCAATATTACTCAAGTCCATACCATAATTACTTTCATCACATAATCCATCTAGCTTTACCCAATTTAAGACCTAATCTTACTTAGGTCCACTAATACGTACAACATCATTTCCATAATACTAATTCTATAATAATACTGCATACATATTCATAAGTCACCTTCATAATGTGATTCACACATTTGTTTATATATCATAATTTCATTCATATTGAAAAACTCAATTCACATATCATATACATGTATACACTTAATTATATGCCCTTATATTATTTTCCTTTTTCATACATTCAATACAAACTTAATGTTTATCACTTTCTTTTAAACACTATCCTTCTCATTCTTCCAATATGATATAAGGTAGTTATTCACACTACAAATATATATATTCTGACTATAATAACACTTCACATCTATCTTGATCACATTCCCAATGTGATATCTCTTTCACTTTCGTCTTTAAAAACATTTAATACACTTCCATATTCATTCTTGCCCTTTTCAGTAAAATGATTTAAAATAACTCATTTCTATTTACTTATCCACTTCCCTGATTACTTCAAAACAAATTCTCATACTATCAATCACATTACTCAATTCATAATACTTTCATGTGCAATATAAGTCATTTCACCTAACTCATGTATTGAATATACATTAAACTATCAATATCCAAATAATCTTTATCAAATTCCACTAAAACTTTAACTTTTCAACTTACTACTTTGCTTAACTTCAACTTACCAAACTCATCTTACGTATATATATCACAAAGCAATATCAAAACATATAATTTTCACAATTACCAAGCTCATTTCAAAATCTCAGATATCGTATATTACCACCATTACCATGAGCTTTCACCATATTCAAGCATCTCACATTTCTAACATTAAATTCACAATGTTTGCATGAAAATAACAATACCAATTTATATTCTTACTTAACCAATATTATCTCTTTTTCCTTTAAACAAAACCTTAACTGTATATATATCCCAACTTTACATAATCACACTTTGTCTCTACTAATCAACTCATTCAATATTCCACCATACTCTCCTCATTTAAATAATATAACTTTCAGTATTAACAATCCAACAATATTTCCTCTGTTTAGCAAACCCAACGTAAACTTTATTATAAAGAGGTTCAAAATGTAGAAGAAAGAGTACTTACTCTTATCTTGATTTAATTTCAATTCATTTTCAACTTTATTCTCCTTTTCATTTCTTTATGTTTCAATTCATATTATGTCCTACATAATATTGCTCATAAACATCAACGTTACATTCCATGTTACACACGACATAACATTTTTCATATGCATCATCAATATACATATATCACATTACATTTCACAATTCGTTTCTCATAATCAATTAGGCACTATGCCTCAATTTTAAGTCATTTCCAACATCATTGCCAACAATCATGGTTTCTCATCACATCAACATAGTATACACATATATCATCAACTATATTGAATATCTCATATAACACAAATATTCTACAATTCATATTATGCCACATCCGAGACCAACCTAGGTGTCAATGCATATGCATGTATTACAAATTTCATTTCAAAACTTTTCCTTTTTACTTCTATTTAAACTTTTCAAAACTTTTTCCTTTTAATCTCACTTAGGCCGAGAATCTCGAACCTAAGCTCTGATACCAAAATAATTGTAGCACCCCCATACCCTAAATACATACTATACGTATGCCAAGTATACACACAGAATGTATAGAGAGTATGAGAACGTTACTTTGCGTTACCTTTTAAAAACCTGTAACAAAATTCAAACCACAATACGTTAATTTACATAACATTTACAAAATCATTGTCTTTATCAAAACTTCATTTTATACATATAAATATCCTCTCGTCAGAAATACATCAAATTTAAAAGTTATACATGTATGCATTACCCTCTAGTTGGTCTCGACAAACTTTACTCTTCTCGTGGCATAACGAAAGACTTCGTATCTTCCACCAAGCTACCTGCGCGATTACACGTCCGCGCTAAGCCCGAAAGCTTAGTAGTACAAATATAAAACATAAACATACATTATAGATATTCTATTATATAATGATATATCAATTCAATGTACAATTAGTTCTTATCATGTTTTTCCTTCTTAATTGCACCTTTCATATATCTTGACTAATTTCATATATTTTATACATTTATACAAAACATTACCACCAACTACAATCCATTTCTAATACTTACAATCAATATATTAATATACATACATTATATATATTATACCAATCAAGAGTCACATTTCCAAGGAAGACAATCCTTATCACCAAACACAATTCATCATTAATACCCACAATCAATACACACATCACATATCATACTTCATAACATTAGTTTGTTCACAATTCACTAATCATAAATCACATTTTCAACAAAGGCAATTATTATCACCAACCATCATCCATCACTAATATCCACAATTTATATATCTCATTACTCATTTATTCCAACATTTATATATATCACATTTACAACAATTGACAGACTCGGGCCCAAAAGACACTAATATGCTATTCGACTTTCAGAGTTAACGCTTTGGTTTAATTATCATATTCATCAATATCCCAACTAGGCTTCAAGGATTAAGTTCAACCAAGCTTCAAGGGGAACAAAGCATGCTAAGTATCAACCCAACTTGGCTTCAAGAACTAATCCAACCTAGCTTCAAGGGTTGTAACATCTCAATTAGGCTTCAAGGACTAGACCCAACCAAGCTTTAAGGGGAGTAAAACATGTTAAACTTCAACCCAACTTGGCTTCAAGGATCGATTCCAACCTAACTTCAAGAGATTGTTACCATTAGGCATGCCACCAACAACAAAACTCTGAAAATGAATAACATATTAGATACACAATTCAATAATTATTTCATCATCAATATCATTTTCAATTCTCATCATCATTTAGGCAAACATTCCTTATTTCTTTCAATTGAATCATCATAGCCAATCACAATGGCTTCATATTTCATTTACAATCATCATAGCCAATCACAATGGCTTCATAACTTATCATATAGACGACATGTCCATTTATTTCATATCAATCATTATTACTAATCACAATGATATCACATTTCATCATTTCTTAAATCACAATATCACATTTCCTCATTTCTCAAATCACAATATCACATTTCATCATTAAAATATTTATCATAACAAATTGCATTGCACATACCTTTTTGAAGGATCATCAAGCTTTCACACTATACATATCACAACATTAGTTACATTATATTAATCAATATAATGAATTACTTAACACTTTTATATTAAATGTGTTAAGTTTCTAAATCATAGAAAAGAGTGCATCTATGTAAGTGTTTACTTACCTCAATAACTACTCCCATCAATCTATACATTCCCTCTTCCAAGAATTCCCAACATTTAGGTTAATGCAACACAATCTCTTCAAAACCTAATCCAAAGATAATTACACACATAAGAAGATAAGAATGATGATTAACTAGGGCAAACTCTACACATGACACGCTCACCAACACGGGCGTGTCCCTGATCGTGCCCTAAACCAACAATACAGAAGCTTTGACACGCTCAGTAACACGGGCGTGTCACTGGACGTGTCACTCATTCTGTCATACAGAAACATTTACACGCCCAACAACACGGGCGTGCTCATGGTCGTGTCAATTACATTTTCTCACAGTAGCTATAACACGCTCAGTAACATGGCCGTGTTAATGGTAGTGTCACAAACGTCCAACTCAGTATCGATTACACGCCCAACCACACGGCCGTGTCACTGACCGTGTCAGACCAGAAATCATGAATTCGAACACACATCCATGAGAACACAAACACTTCAAAACTCATATTTCATCACCTTTAATCAACATCTTGGTTATATTCATCAATTACCTATCAATTAAACACTTATATCACTTCAATATATCATAATAACAATCATTATACACACCACCATATATCAACTACTCAATTTCCCCAATTCATTCATATGAAACCCTTACTCAACCATTTCAATAATTCATCATCATCCTCACAATTCAAACTCAAACAATAAGAATCAAAACAAGAAAAAGGATACTTACTTGGATATTAGGCCAAATCTTCAATAATCATCTTCAATCCTCTCAAAATCCCTTTGGATTTGATGTACATATGGATGAAATCACCTCTCTCTCTCTCTCTCCTCTCTCTCTCTCTCTCTCTCTCTCTCCTCTCTCTCCTCTCACTCCTCTCTCTCTCTCTCTCTCTCCTCTCTCTCTCTCTCTCTCTCTCTCTCTCCTCGTGCAAGAAGAAGAAGAAGAAATAAGATTCTTTCTTCTCTTCTTATACATATCATATATATATAATAATAATAATAATAATAATAATAATAATAATAATTTTCCCAAAAATCCTTCACCACACCTTTCCTTCTCTTGACTTTCTTTTGACCAATTTATATGTATTATATATTAGCATAAATACAACATATACATTCCATTACACAATCATTTCCTTTGCAAAAACATATATACCTTTAATTCAAATCACACAACAATTGTATTAAAACTTCTAGGGCAAATATTAGGATATTACAATTATAATATTATTTAATTACCATGTAATATAAATAAAATAAATTCATTCATCTATAAATAAAAATAATTAATCAAAATATAAAGTCAAATGATATATGAAGAAAATATACCTTTTACAAATTATATTCCTTGGATCTAGTGCAAGACAACTTATTTTACCCATATACGTAAGACACAAGGAAAAATGCAAATAAAATATCACGTCATAAAAACTGAGTTGGTAAAAGTAAAGAAATTTAGTTAATCTTTACAAAATTTTAATGTTTGTAATAAAGTGTTAAATTTATGTTTATTGTTAAATTATGATCAAGATGAATAATTAATGAACTAATTTTTTTTTCTTTTCCAGCTATTCTGTGATGGATTATTAAGTTAAGAAGTTGAATTTGGAGGATAGTAATATTGACAATAATTGCGTTGGACCAATATATAGTCTAATGGTTGAATATTTATGTTTTAATGGAATATATTAAATGAATTTGATATCCCCTCTATCCTAAAAAGATTATTATCTTTTTTATATATAATTTTTTAAAAAAATATAATTAATGTATTGATAATTAATGTATTTATTTTTTTACCTTTATTTATATATTTATTTTATTTTAAAAATAGTTTAAACTATCATTAATTTCTTATTTAAAGTATGAATTTATTAGAGAATAAAATAAAAAAAATATTAAATATATTTAATAAATAAAAATGGATAATAATTTTAAAATATTTTAAAATAGAATAGTAAATAATTTTTGTGATATGGAGGAAGTAGTATTAATCAAATATCTTTACCCAACAAAGTAAAAGACGGTTGAAATATAAAAATTTCTGGGTTCTATTTATATCAAAAGTTTTCTATGCTTCTTCTTACAGTTAGAAAAAGTCATTTGTGCTCGAAAGGAAGGCATAAATCCTGTTGTCACAAGAATTAATCATGGTTTTATATATGATTCGAATTCGAATGCAGATAACTCTGATACTATTAATTACTAATTGATTTTGCAAGTTTTCTTTGTAAATATATAATATAGTTGGTCTATTTTTTTTTCCTGCAAATAGAGGTGATAAATTTCAAAGATATTGACCTAGTGGAAACTTGAACCACTTAAATATGGTATTTAATTAATTTCTATTATATATGAAGCTAATCAGATTACATATATGTATATGTTCAGTTTACACCACACCATATTCAACGTCATAATAATAGCTGCAAATTCACAATTTTTCTGCTTGTTTGATTGAAGTCAGACTTTTCTTACTCCAATTAGAGTGGGTTTGGTCTTACCAAATTGATTTATCCAAATTCATAAAACACATATTAAATGTTACTTTCACTAACCCCACTTAAATTATCATGTATATATATATATATATCTCACTAAAATTATTATTTTATATAATAAAAAATAATAATTTTTTAACTATATTTTTATTATTAATAAATTAATTAATAAAATAAAAATATAATAATTTTAATATTAATAAATTAATAAAAAAATATTTTAATCTATTTAAAATAATTTTTTATAATATTTAATAAATTTAAAAATTTCTTAAATAGATATATATGAGAGAAAGACAATCATTTTATTGGAACAAATAAAATATAAAATTACTGTTAGCTCCATTTGAATTGGCAAACACATTTTTTATTTTATAATAATTAAGAAAATTAGTTAATTTTATTTAAAATATAAATTTTTATTTTTATTTTACTTTTATTTTAATATAAAATATATTTATTAAACATTTTTAATAAACAATATTAAATATAAATATAATAATAATTTAATTTATTAAAATAATAACTAAACTATAATTTTAGCTAAATAAAATAATATACTAATGAATTTAAAATGGGAGAAACATATTTTTTTTATGAAAATAGAGTAGTCTGTTGCAAGACGCAATACAATGTCATTGTATCAGTATATTATTATTATTAAAGAATCAAAAATCTTTTAATTAATTTTAATATTTGGGCCGCTCGTTGAAAGAATTTATATAAAAATAATATATAGGAGCCGGCCAGCTATGTAAGAGGTGGAGACATTAATTGAAGAAGACAAAACGAAGAAAATATAAAGAAAGATCATGCGTTTCCTATGGGTATTTGATTTTCTTAAATTTAGCATTTCTTGTCTTCCCTCTGTTCAGCATTTTATTCTGCTGCCATATTAAGAAAAACACTATTTCTATATATTCACAAGTTGCGCACTTGACTGCTAGTTTAATTATTTTTTATACTTTACCTACTAATACTATATTCACTAAATGATTTTGAAAGTCCAGTTACTGAATTTGTTTGGCATTGTGGGGCTTAATTATATCAATCATTTTTAATTTTTTTATATTATTTTAATAAAATTCTTAAATTTTATTTTATACAATAAAATCTTTAAAATTTTAATTTTATTTTAATAAAATTTTTAAAATTATTTTTCGTTAATTAGAATGTGATGTTACTACACATGTTATTATGTGACAAAAAAAATTTTAATTTCATTTCATTTCCCATCTAATTTTGTTAATAGGCCTAAAATTATATTTTTAGCGGATCTAAAATTATTTATTTTACCTTTAATTTTTTACAAATAAACATAAATTGAGATAAAATTAAATTATTTTATTTATTTTTTACCACGTAAGGACATTATTACCACGTCACATTTTAGTTATTTAAAAAATATTTCAAAAATTTTATTGAAACAAAATAAAAATTTTATTTTTTATAAATAAAATTTAAAAATTTTAATGAGATAAAAGTAAAATATTAAAGATCAACGGTATGATTAATCCATATTGGGTTTTTAATGAATGAGGTGGTTTTTTTTATTTAATAATATTAAATTTATTTTTAAAATTTAAAGGTTGAATATTAAGTGCTATTCAAAATTAAATTAAAAAAATAGTTCACAGTTTAAAATATTTTCAAAAATGAAATTATTGGCCATTGGGTGTAAAATGCGATTTTAATATTTTTGAAGTTGTGATATTAAATTTAATTTAAAATAACATTATAATTAACATTTTAAAGATAATATTTGTTTTATAAATAATAATATTAAATAACTAGAGTGGGCTTAATATATGTATTATTTTATTATCTTATGGGATGTGTAGTACAAAGTCCAAGCAGATGGAGTCAACTAAACAAGTTATTAAAAACCCTTTTTCTTCACTCTTTGTGGGGGAAATTAAGTTTCAGATTTCATGACATTGAAGAAGTATGAGAAATTTTTTAGAAATATAATATAAATTATTATTATATATTTTAATCAAGTTGTTTAAATATTAATTAGATCTATCCTTTCAATTTTATTCATGTTGGTATTATTCCATCGGCTATTTAACCTCCTTGAAAATTTTAATAAATAATAATAAAATAAAAATTAGAAGGGATATAGTTAAAATAAAAAAAAAGTCTTATTTTATTTTTGTTGTTAATAAATCAGAAAAACAAATTTTTTTTCGTTTTTGTAGAATTTGAATCCTACTTGGATTATTTGTATCCTGATCGATTAAACTACATATATATATATATATATATTAATTTTTTTTAAGAAAGTGAAAGTTCGAACTCTTTTTTTATTTTTATTAATAATTATATATGTGAGAGAGAAAACATTTAAAATTTGAGTTTAAGACCTAAACCAAAACAACAATACTCTTAATCACTAATCCTTTGTGCAATACAATGTAATTATCTTTTCTTATTTAAAATAAATTATAAGTTTATTATCATTACTGTATCTTATTTAGTCTGTCTCAGATTTGTATCTAATTTATTGATTTAAAATCTTAATATAATATGAGAACTAATTTTCATATTTTGTATATAAGAAACATTTCTAAATTGAGTGAATAATTATTTTTTGCATAAAATAAAAATTTTTATTTTAATATTATTACTAACTTAACGAATCCTTATTAAATTGGAATTGATAATTGATAACATTATAAATAAAAATATTATTAAAACAATAAAACTTTTTTATTTATGTTTGAATTATATCATTTTTTATTTCTAAAAACAAATATTTTCTACCCCAAAAAGAAAAAAAGAAAACTTTTTCATTTTCTTTTGTTTATTTTTATTAAAATTATTATTTTTATTAAAAATTATTAAAATTATTTATTTATATTGAAAAAATTATTATATATTTTTTAATAAAAGGCTGCCCATGTGGCAGCTTTTTATTGGTTAAATGCTAAAGTGAGACGTCCTCCTACCACAGTGTGAGACAAGTCCCACGGTTCCAGTCTCCTAATGAGACTGTGACCAAAAAAGGCACCCCCGCTGGGGTGCTCTAAGGAATTTTTTATAAAAATTCTTTTAACAATTCTGATCTTATTACGAGACCAACGTCTGGTTGGCGTGTAAAGAAACTACCTAATCAACTTTGTTATGATTAAATAACATAAAATTAGGAATCTTAATATTTGGACCAATTTATAATTATATCACAAAGTTTATTAAAATCCATTTCTTGCATATATTTAACTAGCAATTCATTACAAAATATTTTTTTAATTTAAATAGAAATTTATGTATAATTTTAGATTGAATAATCTAATAAAAAATATTTAAAATAATCATTTTTAGTAAATATTTTAAAAATTAATTTGTAATTTTCATTTTTCTATTTAAATAATTTTTATATGAAATAGTATGATAATACTAAAAGGTAAATATGAATAAAATTTTAATTGAATAATACTAGAGTTGTCTCTCTAATTACAAAATTTCAAATTCGAAAATTTTTTTTACTAGAAAAACTTATGGAATTCATGAATATGCAACAGAACTTACATCATAAAAGAGGGAGGATGATAAACAACTAGGAAAGTCCTCAACCCAAATACTGTTGACAGGTACATTTAAACTAAATTTGGCAAGCTCATGGGCTGACTTATTACGCTCTCTTCTAGCAAAAGACCAAATGAGGAATGAAAAACTTGGCTTAAATTTCCAGTCCATTTCGAAAATCGCTTTGATCTTGCAATTTATCTATAACATACTAGCAGTTCGACTCAACTACCACATTTATAAAACAAAACTCTATTAGGACTGAACATGAATCCTGCAAATATTTAAATTGACTTGATCCGGATTAAAATATCTAGAATAAAAAAGATTCGTTAACTTTTTGATTTTCTTTAACTAAACAAAATCGATTTTTTTAATATGGAATGATTCTTGATATTAGGCTATACCGCACCGAAAACCGAATTAAATCGAATCAGGCAGGACCAAACCGAATCAAACCAAGCCAAATAACCAAAAAATAACCAATTAATTATTAATAGTATGAAATTATATTATATTTTATTATATTAATTGATTACTTAATACTTGATATTTTAAAAATATATTAAAATTATTTTATTCATTTATATTATGTCATATTATATATTCACTTTGAAATTTTTAATTTTTTTATATTATACTTTATATATATATATATAGATATACATTGATTTCTTATTTTATATTTTGTTAATTGAATATATATACATGCCATTAGTATATTTTTATAATACTTATTTTTAAACTATAAAACTATTTTATTTCTATTCATATTTTTATTTTTATTTATAATATTAATTTTATCAATATTAATTTAAATATAAGTAAATAAAAAATATAATTAAATAATTAATTTTCTAATTTATTATATGTTATATGAATAATTATTATCGCTAGCACTAATAATAATAATTCATACTAATTATAGTAATTTATACTTTAATAAAGTAACTTATTGTAATAATATTAGTAGTTTTTAATAATAATAATGAATATTAATATTAATAAACATTAATATTAAGGAGTAACGATAGTAAAAATAAATAATATCGTTATAATTTTTTATTAATATGTGTAATAAAAATTTTCTATAATTGGTAATTTAAATTATTAAGATATTTAAATTTAAAGTTATTTTATTTTATTGTCTTATATTTAATTAAAAATAAAATAAATTTATAAATATAAATATAAACAACCTAATCTAGGGGCTATATATACATTATGATATATATATTACATTATATATATAGTATAATATACTATGTAACACTGTATATGCTATAAATTATAAATTACATGCATTAGATATATAGCATAATATACTATATAATACTATATATGCTATAAATTATATATTATATGCAGTAAACACACACATATATATAAATACTATAAATATTTTAATTTATTTTAATTTTTTTATATATGAAATGCTATTTAAGTTAAAACTACTTAGTTTTATTTTATATAACATAATATAAATAATATTTTTATTATTCTATATATTAAACACTATTTAAATTAAATATATAAAGTTTTGATCAAAACTACATAGTTTCTAACTTGTTTGATAAAATATATTTAATATTTTATTCATCTATCTCTTACCATCATCTGAAAAAAAAATATAATATAGAATTTTTCATTTTAAAAAAATTATCAAAATAAAATTACACGATATGATAGAAGATTTTTTTTATAATATGCTAATTCAATAAAATATTAACAGCTTGTAAAATATTTTTAATTAATATTCTATTACTTAAATTTTAAAAAAATAATTTTAAATCTTCGAATTTTCGTTTCCGTTTGAAATCAGAACTGTTATGTTAGGATCGAATATCCTAACCGAATTTTTCGAAATGGTTCAGTATAGATATTTTATATGTTCGGTTTGATTCCAGTTCAAATGATTTTAAAATATCCAAATTTTGATTCAGTTCTGCAGATTTTAAAATCTCCGGACCGAACCGGTCCATGCTCACCTCTAAGGTCAATAGCTAATCTCAATTCAAAACCAATTGCAATAGCCTCTACGATAGAGGGAGACTAAGATTTTCTCAGCACCGTGCAACCATAAGCTGGCACATGCCCTTCACTATCCTTAAAAACTGTCCCAACACCAATCAAGCCATCGACCGAGAATCCAGTGTCGGTGTTGATCTTGACAACCCCCACAGGTGGAGGAGACCATTTCACCCTACATGACATTGGTTCCGAAATAGAGTGAAATTTTCCTTCATGATTCAGCTCCAGAATTCCATAAAGAGATTATGTACAATAAATATGATCTATTGAATATTTGGATGCTTCTCTTCGTAGAGAAACTTATTGTGAGCAAGCTAAATATGATAACAGATAAAACTAAACTTACACACCTCCTTAAGGGTAAGTACCTCCAACAACCTAGATAACCAATCCTTGAAGCTTTCCCTATACAAGTTCCGCTTTCTCAGAAAAAGGTTGCCTGCCCAAATACCATTCACCCATGAGCAGTCTCTCAGCATATGTAAGACAGACTCAGGCTCAGAACAAAATAAGGCAATGTGTCTCAATTTGTGGGATTCTGGCATTAAAAACTTTTCTAACTGGAAGAATGTTCAGTGCTACCCTCCAAAAAAAATTTCCAATTTTCAGTGGAACTGGCACCTTCCATAACTTATTCCAAAAGCCTGTTATCTGACTTGAAGATGGAACATGCAGATCTTCATGGGACATATTAAGAGCCACTTTATACCCATTTTTGACCACATAACGACCATCTGAACTATAAAACCAAACTAGTTTATCATCCTCTTTACCTTGGAAAAGGGGTAATGATTTTATATGGTCACTGTCAACTAGTAGAAATATATTATCAATGAGCTCATTATTCCATAAGAAAGAATCAGAATTAATTAGAGTTGACACCCTTGCATCTACTGGAAAAGAGAACCTTGGCGAGATAATTTTAAAGGTATGAGGTTGAGGAATCCATCGGTCAATCCATATTTGAATTGATTCTCCTTTGCCTACTTGCTAATAAGAGCCCATATTAAGAATTTCTCTACCTGCAAGTAGGCTAGCCCATATGAAACTCGAGTTATTACACTTTTGCGCTTCAAGGAAATTAGTAAAAGGGAAATACCAAGCCTTAAGTAACCTAGGCATAAGACGGTTCGGAAACATCATGACCCTCCAACCCTGATTTGCTAAAAGAGCCTTATTAAAGCATTCAAAATCCCTAAAACCCACACCACCTTCTGATTTAGGAGTATACATATGCTTCCAACTACACAAATTAATACCCTTCTTATTTTTACTTTTACCCCACCAAAATCGGCAAATCATGGTGTTAATTCCACATAAATTAAGTGGATGGCCCACTAACCTAGTATTTTATTTTTATGTAAATTTATCTACTTATAAAGTTGTAGCCAACTAAACTACCTATTAAGATAGAGATAACTATTATTAAGATAGGATAATTCCTTGATGGAGTGGGAAATCTTTTTTTTAAATTAAATACTAATTGATAATGGTTATCACGTTCAGCTTTTGCTGAACAAATTCTAGCTCTCTTTTCTCATCTATAAAAGGAGCACAGAAAACCCTTTATGACCATGTTTTTAAATTCCATCAATTACAGTTCTTAAAATTTTTGTACATAATAGTTAAATAGAGAGAAGAAGAGTGTTTAGAATTAAAGGTTTCAATAAAAGGAGCTCTTAAATTCTTCAATGGCTACTTTATCAATAAACGGTATGCCTATTTATTTATTATTTCTTAAGATGTTTTGAGTTCAATTAAATAGGGCATCAGATTTATTTCCGCATTAAAATTCTTACAGTTGGTATCAGAGCCTAATTGAATTCAAATATCTTAGAATTATAGTTTTATAATTAATAATTTATTGCGATATTTATTGTTGTGTTTGATTTAATTAATTTTTTCTTGTGATTAGAATTTATGCACAAACTAATTAAAAGTTTTATGATTGAACGTTTGCGAGTTTTGTTGCGAATGAATTTTTGTTATTACTAAACACATCTTTATTATTGAAAATCGGTGGTTTTGATTTGTACGAATTGATGTTCAAGCTTTACCAATAATTTATCTTCATTATTAAAACCATGACTTTGGTTTCTGTAACAACAATAAAAAAAATTGTTTTGATTTGTAACAATAAATTAAAACGTGATGATTACAAAGTTGAAGAACAATATCATATTATGTTTAGATATTCTCACATAATTATATATTCTAGACATATTACTCTGCTTGCATATATACAATTACCATCATATGTACTATTACAATATTTACATAATTATATGCTAATTATATAATTATATTAGCATATATGTTTGAACCGTACATACATCATTTTATTTTGGATATGAATATACTAATAGAAAAGGTATAGACATATTATGTGTTTAATTAGTGTGTCATATGCTTAAACAATATATTATATATTTAACAACTTATATTGCTTATATTTTTTTAAAGCAATATAAACATGAGACCATTATTTGCATAATTAGTATGTAAATTTTTATGCAAATTATGTTAAGTAGCTTTATGACTTAAGATTCACTAACTTAGATTGTTATCAAAGTAACCTAAGTTGTTGAGTCTTGTAATAGTTAAAATACATAAAAGAATAAAATATTGTTAGATAATTTATAGATATATAGTTCACTAGTTTAGATAGTTGCCAAAGTGACCTAAATTAGTGAGTCATATGTCTATTAAATTGCATAAAAGAATTAAGGGAGACTTATAAAGAAATAACATCTTTAATAATATTTATAATTAGGAGATTGGGGCTAGCCTAAAGGAGAGTCACATTCTACTAATTATAAACTAAGAGTTTTATTTTGTGTTATTTAGAAAGGTAATATGGATACCCAAAGGTAACATATAAATAATATAAAATATTAATATAATTTTAAAGCTCCTTTCGAATGAACACTAGATATACTACATTTTTACCCAAAGGAAAACTATAGTGATATCAATAGTTCATCGTTATATATTTTAAATTTATATTTGAGGCCTTATTTGTGAGCATTATTTTATTTTTTGTACAGTTCCCACTTCCTTATACTCCCTTGCATTTGGAATGATAATATTTGATGGGTCAAATTTTTCTGAGTGGTATGAAAGGTTCAATTCTCACTGGGTGTATTAGATCTTGACCTAGCTTTGATAACTAAAAAGCCATCTGAAGCTACCGATGATAGTACTTTGGAGCAGGTGGAACAATTAAAGGCTTGGAAAAGGTCAAATAGACTCAGTCTTATGTTTATGAGAATGACTATTGCTAATAATATCAAGACTTCCCTCTCTCAAACCGAGATCGCCTCGGAATTTTTAAAGTCTGTTGAGGAGCACTTTAAACGTGCTGATAAGTCCCTCGCAGGCACACTGATGGATGAATTGACTACCATGAAGTATGATGGTCAGAAAGGTATTCAGCAGCATATTTTGAACATGACTGAAAAGGCTGCAAAACTAAAAGCACTGGGCATGAATATGGATGAGTCCTTCTTGGTACAATTTGTACTTAATGTTGACCTAGATTTAGGTCAATCTTATTTTTGATCTTGGCAAACAAATTGAAGTGATCTAATGGCTTCAATGAGTGTCTATATGGCAGGAAAGCAACTTAGAATGAGCTGAAATGCAAAGAAATTTGAAGATTTCCTAAGTGCTGAAAATCTATCTTTGAAGGGATGCGCGACCGCCCCAAGGGTGTGCGCGACCATCCAATAATGTGCGACCGCCCCAAGGTGTTGCGCCACCATCCAAACTGTCTTGGTTTAACAGAGAGGTTAGCGGTGGCGTGGAGCGGTGAATGACTCGACGCAAGACAATGCGCGACCGCCCAATGTGGCTGCGCGACCGCTAAATTTATATAGCCGTTGGTGGGCTTCAACGGCTAGTTAAAGAACCAATAAGAAGATGACACGTGTCAAGTAGCCATTAGAGATTTGAATTGCGTGACTGCACTAGACTGTTGGGATGACCGCACAAACAGTTACGCGACCGCCCAAAGGTGATGAGCGACCATCCAAAGGTAGTGCGCGACCGTACCAACAGTCTGACATAAAAATCCAAGAAGATTTTGTGGCTGTTGGAGTTGCACTTTTCTACCCACTTCACCAACGGGCAGAACTGGTTTGAGGCCTATAAATACCACCTCAAACAAGTCTTCTAGCAAGAGAAAAAAATACTAATATTGTCCAAACTCTTGCAATTTATTTACTTAAGCTTTCATCTATTTATCTCTTCATGTAAGGTCGAGTGTTAGCCACTAAAACACCAATTGTAAGGTTGTGAGAGTGAGCCTAGTAAAACTCTTGTAAGTGGTTTGAGTGTTAGCCTTAGTAAAACACTTGTCAAGTTAGGTGTGAGCTTGTAAAAACACCAAAGTTGGAAGTGAGCTTGTAAAACTTCAAGTATAGTGAAATACCCAATTGACGTTGGGGAGTGGATGTAGGATTGTTGAATCCGAACCACTATAAATCTCTTGTGTTGATTTTTCTACTCTCTACTCAATCTTCTACATCTTCTATACTTCTTATTTGTTGAAGTTTTAATTTGCCATCATTTCTTGAGGAAACCAATTCACCCCCCTCTTGGTTGCCATCTTGGGACAACAATTGGTATCAGAGCTTTGAAATTTCTTAAACTTAATTGTGAAATTTGATCCTCAAAGACAACCACACCCACTAATACCTCTATATCAATTTTTTTCTTCCAACTCCATGGCTCATTATCATGGAAACTCAAACTCCCTTGTTATACCTCACTTTGATTATTCATATTGGAAACACAAGATGTTTTTGCTCCTAGATAGTGAAGGAATAGAGCTTTGGGATTATGTTGAAAATGAGTGGAAAATTCCTACAAGAGTGGTTGATGGTGTAGAAAAAGAGATTCCACGAAAAGAGTGGAATGAAGAACAAAGAAGAAGCAATGGGAGAGATAAAAAGGCTTCTTTCATTCTCCTAAGCTCATTACCAAAGGAAGAATGTGGAAGAATTCTTAGATGCTCAAATGCCTATAGTATTTGGAAGACCTTGGAGAATTATCATGAGGGTACTAATCAAGTAAAATTCATGAAGGCCCAAATGCTTGTTCAAGAGTATGAACTCTTCAAAATGAAGTCCTTTGAAGATGTCACGGAGATGACCAACCGACTTCTTGCCATTGTCAATGATTTGAGGAAATTTGGCAAAGTCTCTTTGGAAGACATAAATTGTAAAATCCTTAGAATTCTTACAAAGAAGGAATTTGAAGCAAGAGTATCATCCATTGAGGAAGCACATGATTTAAGCAAGCTTCCAACGGATGTCCTCATTGGAAAATTACTCACACATGAGATGGCAATGGAAATGCAAGAAGAGCAAGAAGAAGAAGAAGAGCAAGCAATTGCAAATCTATGTCTCATGGCTACAGGAGATGATGAACACTCCAATGAGGTAGGTACCCAATCTTTAAAGATGAATTTAAATTACAACAATATTGATGATGCTTTAGATGATAGTGATATAATTGAACATATGAACCTTAGAGTAGAAAAGTATTTTTCTAAGATAAAATTTCATAAGGACAAATGCTCTAAACTAGAAGAGGATTTTTTATGTTTAAAAAATTCTACATTAGAATTAAAGACCTCAAATGAACAAATATCTAAAAACAAACATAGCTTAGAAAATGTTATCAAGGAAAACCCCCTAATTGACAAGGGCAAATGGCATGAAGATGGAGGAGAATGAGTGCTCCATCAAACCAAGTCCAACAATGCTAATAGTAAAGCAATTGGCATTAAAAAATTGGTAACAATTCTTGCCTTACAACATTTGAACTTTTATACATTTAATTTTTACCTTACATGTTGTGTTTTACATTAAGGTTGAAAAATGATTTTATGGTTGACTAAATTATTTTTGTTACATTTTAAATTTGTTCATAATTAAGTTAATCACTTTCTTGAATTGTATTTAATTTTCTTTTTATATTCCTCTTGATTTGACTCCAACAAGAGAGGAGAAAACTTGAATATTTTGATAAAAATGGATCTCAATTGTTTCTAAGTTTTCACTTCTTGAGGAGGAGATCATCAATTGAGGGGGAGTATAATCCAATCAATTGGTATCCTTAACATATTTTTCATTGATTTTTGATATTTTCATTGATTGATACTTTTATTTTTCCTAAGTATATGACTTAGATTTGTGTAAATTGTGAATTTTATTTATGGTGATTGGCCATTGGCTTTGAATTCTATTATAAAGTCACACCAACACTGATTTTGATCTTGTCTTGGCCATTGGCTTGATTGCTCTTCATCTCTCCCCTCCTCTTTTTGAATTTTGGCAAAGGGGGAGAGAATTTGATGAATTTGAACATTATCTTTTGAATTTTCTTATGTTTTTCCATAATGGGAAGTATTGCCTATTTTTGTTGATTATTTTTATTTCAAATTCAATTTGATTGCCAAAATCAAAAAGGGGGAGATTGTTGACCTAGATTTAGGTCAATCTTATTTTTGATCTTGGCAAATAAATTGAACTGATCTAATGGCTTCAATGAGTGTCTATATGGCAGGAAAGAAACTTAGAATGAGCTAAAATGCAAAGAAATTTGAAGATTTCCTAAGTGCTGAAAAATCTATCTTTGAAAGGATGCGCGACCACCCCAAGGGTGTGCGCGACCATCCAATAATGTGCGACCGCCCCAAGGTGTTGCGCGACCATCCAAACTGTCTTTGTTTGACAGAGAGGTTCGCTGTGGCGTGGAGCGGTGAATGACTCGACGCAAGACAATGCGCGACCGCCCAATGTGGCTGCGCGACCGCTAAATTTATATAGCCGTTGGTGGGCTTCAATGGCTAGTTAAAGAACCAATAAGAAGATTCCACGTTTCAAGTAGCCGTTAGAGATTTGAATTGCGCGACCGCACTAGACTGCTGGGATGACCGCACAAACAGTTACGCGACCGCCCAAAGGTGATGAGCGACTATCCCAGGATGCGCAACCATCCAAAGGTGGTGCGCGACCGCACCAACAGTCTGACACAAAAATCCAAGAAGATTTTGTGGCTGTTGGAGTTGCACTTTTCTACCCACTTCACCAACGGGCAAAACTGGTTTGAAGCCTATAAATACCACCTCAAACAAGTCTTCTAGCAAGAGAAAAAAATACTAATATTGTCCAAACTCTTGCAATTTATTTACTTAATCTTTCATCTATTTATCTCTTCATGTAAGGTTGAGTGTTAGCCACTAAAACACCAATTGTAAGGTTGTGAGAGTGAGCCTAGTAAAACTCTTGTAAGTGGTTTGAGTGTTAGCCTTAGTAAAACACTTGTCAAGTTAGGTGTGAGCTTGTAAAAACACCAAAGTTGGAAGTGAGCTTGTAAAACTTCAAGTATAATGGAATACCCAATTGAGGTTGGGGAGTGGATGTAGGATTGTTGAATCCGAACCACTATAAATCTCTTGTGTTGATTTTTCTACTCTCTACTCAATCTTCTACATCTTCTACACTTCTTATTTGTTGAAGTTTTAATTTGCCATCATTTCTTGAGGAAACCAATTCACCCCCCTCTTGGTTGCCATCTTGGGACAACACTTAACTCACTTCCATCACAGTTTGCTCCATTCAAGATCCACTTTAATACTAACAATGAGCAGTGGAACTTGAATGAGCTTACGAGCAAGTGTATTCAAGAGGAAGTGAGATTAAGACAAGATGGACAAAATTTTGCTCTCGCTGTAACTCAAGGAGCCATGAAGAATAAAGGCAAATTCAGAAAAGGAAAGCACAACTCACCAAAGAAAAATAGACCTAGAGAAAGTAGCCAGAGTCATGAAGGTAAATTCATTGTGAAATGCCATTTTTGTGGTAAGAAGGGACACATGAAGAATGAATGCAATAAACGTAAGAATTGGTTCGAAAAGAGAGGTATAAATCTTTCTTTTGTATATTATGAATCAAATCTTACTGAAGTTCCTTCTAATACTTGGTGGATTGATTCTAGAGCCACAACTCATGTTACTAATTTAATGCAGGGATTCCTTACAACCCGGAAACTTAAGGAAAGTGAAAAGTTCCTCTATATGGGAAACCGTCTCAAAGTAGAAGTGGTAACTGTTGGTACCTATCACTTGATTTTAAAGACTAGTCATCAGATGGATCTTTTAAACACTTTTTATGTACCTTCGATTTCTAGAAATTTAATTTCTTTATCCAAATTAGATGCTGTTGGATATTCAGTTTATTTTGGTTGTGGAAAACTAAGTTTGATGTTTAATTCAATAACAGTTGGTTCTGGCATTTTATATGATGATTTATATAAAATTTGTCTGAATAATGAATTTGCACAAGCTTTAGTTACCTTGCATTCAAATGTTGGTTCAAAACGTGACTTAATTAATGAAAATTCTTCATTCTTATGGCACAAAAGACTAGGGCATATCTCTAGGGAAAAAATCGAGAGATTAGTGAAGGATAGAATTTTACAAAATCTTGACTTCACTGATTTTCAAGTATGTGTGGATTGTATAAAAGGAAAACAAACCAAGCATACAAAGAAATGTGCCAAGAGAAGTAATAGGCTTCTTGAGATAATTCATACAGATATTTGCGGACCACTCTCCATTCCTTGTTTTACAGGAGAGATATTTTATCGCCTTTATAGATGATCTGTCTCGACATGGATATGTATATCTAATGCATGAAAAGTCTCAGGCCATTGACATATTTGAGATATACATCACAGAGGTTGAGAGACAATTAGATTAAAAGATTAAAATTGTGAGATCAGATCGGGGTGGTGAATACTATGGTATATATGATGAATCAGGACAAAATCCTGGTCATTTTGCCAAATTCCTAGAAAAGCGTGGAATTTGTGCTCAATATACAATACCAAGTACGCCAAAGCAGAATGGTGTTGTTGAAAGACGTAATCGCACAATAATGAAAATGGTTAGGAGTATGATGAGTTACTCTGCTGTACCTATTTTCTTGTGGGGTGAAGCTGTAAAAATCGCAATGTATATTCTAAATAGAGTTCCTAGTAAAGCAGTTCCAAAAACTCCTTTTGAGTTATGGACTGGTAGGAAACCTAGTTTGAGGCATATACATATATGGGATTGCCCAGCAGAGGCAAGAATCTTCAACCCACATGAGCAAAAGTTAGATTCAAGAACTGTTTCTGGATATTTTATTGGTTATCTAGATAAATCAAAAGGGTACAGATTTTACTGTCCTAACCATAGTGTGAGAATAGTTGAAACCGGTAATGCCAGATTCTTAGAAAATGACAAAATTAGTGAGTATAATGAACCGAGAAAAATAGATATTGAGGAAATAAGAGTGGATATCCCACCACTCTTTTTCTCTCAAGAAAATATTACTCCTCAACCTATTCTTCAAGTTGAGAAAAATGAGCAAAATAATAGAGATGGTTCATTACCTCAAGAAACTGTTGCCATTGAAAATATTGTAGAGCCACCACAACCGACTCTTTTGAGAAGATCTCAAAGGAAAAGAAAATCTGTCATTTCAGATGATTATGTGGTGTATCTACAAGAATCTGATTTTGATATTGGGATAAGGAAAGATCCGGTCTCATTTTCATAGGCCATGAAAAGTAATGATTCTAATAAATGTATAGAAGCCATGAATGAAGAGTTAAAATCTATGGACCATAATGATGTTTGGAATCTTGTTGATTTGCCTGATAATTATAAACCTGTCGGCTGTAAATGGGTCTTTAAGACCAAGCGCGATGCCAAAGGCAATATCGAACGATTTAAAGCTAGACTAGTGGCCAAAGGTTTTATTCAGAAGGAGGGAATAGATTATAGAGATACTTTCTCTCCAGTTTCTAAAAAGGATTCACTTAGAATCATTATGGCCCTTGTAACTCATTTTGATTTAGAGTTACATCAAATGGATGTGAAAACTGCCTTTTTGAATGGGAATTTGGATGAAGATATCTATATGGAACAACCTGAAGGGTTCGCAAAGAAAGGAAAGGAACATCTAGTATGCAAATTAAAGAAATCCATTTACGGTCTTAAACAAGCTTCCAGGCAATGGTATATTAAGTTTAATGATACCATCACATCTTTTGGATTTAAAGAAAATACTGTTGATCAGTGCATATATCTAAAAGTTAGTGGGAGCAAGTTTATATTTCTGATACTGTATGTGGATGATATTTTGCTAGCTAGTAGTGATTTTGGTTTATTACGTGAAACCAAGGAATATCTCTCTAAAAACTTTCAGATGGTTGATATGGGTGAGACAAACTATGTTATCGGCATAGAGATTTTCAGGGATCGATCTCGAGGATTGCTAGGTTTATCTCAGAAAGGTTATATTAATCGAGTTTTAGAGAGATTTAATATGCAATCATGTTTAGCAGGTGTTGCACCTATTTCTAAAGGTGACAATTAAGTAAACGACAGTGTCCAAAGAATAACTTTGAGAGGGAGCGAATGAAGAAAATTCCTTATGCATCAGCTGTAGGGAGTTTGATGTATGTTCAAACATGTACCAGACCAGATATCAGCTATGTTGTTGGTATGTTGGGAAGGTACCAAAGTGATCCAGGATTCGAACACTGGAAGGCTGCAAAGAAGGTTATGAGATACTTACAAGGGACAAAGGATTATATGCTCACATATAAAAGATCAGAATAATTAGAAGTGATTGGATACTCAGATTCAGATTATGGCGGCTACCTTGATAGCTTAAAGTCAACTTCAGGTTTTGTCTTTATGCTAGCTAATGGGGCAATCTCGTAGAAGAGTGTAAAACAGTTAATTACTGCCTCATCTACGATGGAAGCTGAATTTGTTGCTTGTTTTGAAGCTTCAAATCATGCTTTGTGGTTGCGAAATTTTATCTCAGGGCTTGGTGTTGTTGACTCTATTGCTAGGCCGTTGAGAATTTATTGTGATAACACCGCAGCCGTTTTCTTTTCTAAAAATGGCAAATACTCCAGTGGATCAAAACACATGGACTTAAAGTACCTCGTTGTTAAAAAAAGAGTCCAGAAACAACAAATGTCAATTGAAAATATTAGTACCATACTTATGATTGCCGATCCATTGACTAAGAGATTGCCTCCAAAGACATATATGGAACATGTTATAAGGATGAGTCTTTTGAGTAATCCATAATATGTACGATGGATATTTTAGTGGTTATATAATTAACATTTTTGCGCATTTAAAGTATGTTTCTATTCTTTCCTATTTTTCAATTATGGGTGCACATTTTATTATTTGATCAATAGAAAATGTCTTGACAAGACAAATTATAGGGGCTATTTTGGCTTAATGAACTGAGTTTGCAAGGGTTATTGATGTGTAGTACATAGAAGAAAATATGATATTGAAATCATATAACCGCTATGACTCGCATTTATAATCTAAGCTTATTTCAGTATTATAGTATAAGCACTTTGAATTTGTTGGCTACCTTATTAAAATTCGTGATCACGTGTCAAATTCTTTTATGAAATTAAATAAATGTATTTTGATGTAATATATATATATATATTATATAGTTTTCATAATCGGTTTAGTGGACTAAGTGGGAGAATGTTAATTCCACGTAAATTAAGTAGATGACCCATTAACCTAGTATTTTATTTTTATGTAAACTTATCCACTTATAAAGTTATAGCCAACTAAACTACCTATTAAGATAGAGATAACTATTATTAAGATAGGATAATTCCTTGATGGAGTGAAAAATCTTTTTTTTTTAATTAAATACTAATTGATATTGGTTATCACGTTCAACTTTTGTGACTATATTTTTAAATTCCATCAATTACAGTTCTTAAAATTTCTGTGTATAATAGTCAGATAGAGAGAAGAAGAGTATTTAGAATTAAAGGTTTCAATCAAAGGAGCTCTTCAATTCTTCAATGGCTACTTCATCAATAAACGGTATGTCTATTTATTTATTATTTCTTAAAATATTTTGAGTTCAATTAAATAGGGCATCAGATTTATTTCCGCATTAAAATTCTCACAGTCTCTTAAGTCATGTCAAAACCCCACATGCAACTTGAAACATTGTATAATATAGATTGGTATGGTTTGGGCAACAACTTTAGTGAGTAGCTCCTTTCATGACCAAGTGAGTAGTTTCTCTTTCTACTCCTAAAGCTTATGCCAAAGTCTTTATCGATATCCAATTTAAAAAAATATATTTTTTAATTTATATTATTTTCAAAACTATTTATAAAATTAGATTGAGTGTTGTAAAATACTCTACCTATTGCCATATCCGAGAATGAAATAATTGCTACAATGGAACCAATAATGCATAAACTTTTTGTAATGTGTTAATTAGTAGATGTCCAAACGCGTTTGTTTCTTACCCCACACTAACCAAACTTTAGGGAAATAGCAACATTACCTCAAATGATTAAATATTTTATAATAGTTAATAGATCATTACATATTTCCAAGTATGAAGTGTTGAATATTTGAAAAAATTATAATACATAAATTTTAATATTTAAATGGATTTTCTTTATTAAAATTGACAAATTTTAATATGACTCGTGAATTTAATTTGAATTTATTCACTTCTATCTTACTTATAATATATTTAAATTACTTCAAAATCAAAATAATAAAAAGTTATTTATTTAATTCAAATATAATTCATTTCATTCATAATAAGTACTCAATCAGTTTAAATGAATATGATTACTTTATTTTTTCATATGTCCAAATTAAAGATTATTTAATATTTTAATAAATTAATTAATATATTAAATTTCTATAATATCATTATTTAATATCACTTTATAAATATATCTCATACTAAAATAAGAGTATAATATTAAAATTATATATAAATTTATATTTTCATTAAAAATAATTATTTTAAGTAATTAATCTCTGTAAAATAGAAAGTGACAGTGAAAAGTAATAAAAGAACTTTTAAAAAAATTAAAAATATTTGGTAATTGAAAGAGAAAACCGACAATGTAATTAATTTCATATTTAATAAGTTTCTCTGTCCACCTTAAATAAATAAACTCATTTTACTTTTTCATTTGTCCTAATTATAATTTATTTATAATTTTAATAAATTAGTTAGTAAATTAAATATTTATAATACTCTTATTTAGTATTATTTAATTTAATAAATAAATTTTATATTAAAATAAAAAAATTAAATAAAAAATTTATATTTTTAATAAGAATAATTAGTTTTACTGAATTCTTATAAAATAGAGTGAGACTATTAATTCAGCAGGGTGAAAATAATAAAAAAGCCTTTTAAAAAATTAAAATAAATATATATTTTTTTTTCGGAAAGAATAAAAATATTTGGTAATTGAGAGAAAACCGGCCATGTTATCTAACTAACGATTGCCATGTGTCAGCATCCACACCAATCACGCAACAACATAATAGCCGTTGACACAGTGTCCGACGGTCACTATCATATCGGTCCTTTTTTTTGGGCGCATCGTAATCCCCAACGTCTCGCATTTCTCATTAGATCCGTTATCAACGATCACTTTTCTTAACGGCTTTTTAATCAAAGAATTGTGGCTCTATCCTTTCGGTACTAATGGGAACCACTTAGAAGCAAAATTTTCAAACAAATTTGACCCAATTTTCGAACCAATAGAGACAACAGATTGTGAGCGAGAGAGCTCTAACAAAAGCGTATCGTTTCACTATACTCTCTAAAAAATTAATTATATAATTTTTTTAACTAATAATATTATATTTATAAATAATTTATATAAAATAAAATACTTATGACATTAAATTTTACTAATCTATTAATAAAATATTTTACATAGAAAAAATATTAAAAAATATCTCACTAAAAAAAATTAAAAAATTAAATGTCAAAATATAATTATAATATTACTTTAACTGTTCAATTTCACATATAACCTAAATAAATAAAAAAATATTACAATAATAATTTAGATATTGTTTAATTTTTTTTAATAAAATTAAATTATAACTAACTAAATTAATATTTTTTAATCTATTTTTTTTAATATTTTATTATATTTTTTAAATATAATAATATAATAATTTTTTTAATAAAATATAATCTTAATAATATAAGTCTGTAAAGTATATTTTTAGTAATTTACCAAATACACACCAAGTTTCAATAGAAAAAAAATTTAAATCAATATTAAAAAATTTTAATTTAAAATTTATAAATAATTTAAATAAAATAAATTTTTAATAAATACTCATATCTAAAAATAATTTTAGAATTTAAGATAATAGTAAAATAAAAAGGTAATAAAATTTTTTAGAGTAATAAATTTTTTATTTGATAAAAGTAGAGAGATTAATTTTTTTAGCACTTAAAAAAATATAGTATATTTAAAATTTATTACTAATTTATTTTAGAAATTTGAATATATTTTTCAATATACATAGAAATCTACTATCTAATTTATTTACGGAAATTAGAGCCCATAAAAAATTGATTAAATAAAATAAATTAGTTAAATTAAAAATTAAAAATAATCAGACTAATGATTTAGGTTTAAATTTTTAATATTTTTATTTTTAATTTTTATTGATAAAAACCATTCGATTCAATTTGATTAACCGAATAGAATGGTGTATATATTATAAATTATATATATAATTATATAAATTATAAATTATATATATTAAATTATTTTATTGGATTAAATTTAGATTTATATTTTGTATTTTAATTGTTTGTTTGTATTAAGATTTATTGTTGTAATAAATTATATATGATCTTTTTATGTATGAGTATATATTTTTTTAAATTTTAAATTTTATGTATATAGTGTAATAGTTAGAATTGAAAAATATTGGTAAATAATATATTATATACGGTTTTTTTTTTCATGGTTCAATTAACTCAACCTTGAATGTCCCTAATAAAAGTGTTATTAATATTAATTTTTCATTATAATTTAGTTTATTGAGGAGATTGTTAACAATTGATTTTTGGTATGAACGATGGGGTGACATGAACTGTTGCTTTAAAAGGGTAGTGGATTACAGGACCAGCCTGCTTATAAGCAATTTAACATTTTTTTTAAAAAAAAATTGAAAGCTGGCTTACCTGTTCGATTGGTTTCCGGTAAACCGATTCGGCCCTTAACTAATTAATTCAATATCTTGGATTGGGTAATCAATTCAAGAGGTTTATTTAATAGAGTTGGATCGGATCGAAAATCACTTTAATTCTTAATTAATTCACCCGATGGTCAGTTTAATTTTTACAATAATAATACTTAACAGAGGTACAAATTTTAAAAAAAAAATCTTTATTTGACCTATTTAAAGTTTTTAAATTATTATATTTGATTCATTATATTTAACGCAATTTCACCTAAAGTATTTAGTTTCGAAATTAGATGTTTTTATTTGTTATTGCTGAAAATCAGATTACTAAATGATATTAAGTTTTTAATTAAAAATCTTAATTATAAAGACAATATCGAGATTTAAAATTTTACCTTTTATATTATGAAACATATATTCAACTAACATTACAATATTAATTCATTTTATTTATATAAAAAATATATACATTTTCAAAACATAATTATGACGCATATCAAAGCGAGATGCACAATAAATTAATAAATTATTAATGCAGTATGATTTCTCCTTTAAAAGTAAAATTTAAAAGTGATAAAGAAAATTTTTTAAGTAATTAAACATGTTATGAAAATCAAATAATTATTGAATTTTTTAAAAAAATATTAATAAAAATAATACCACCCCTAACTATGATCTCCTTCTCATTATCTATAAATACAAATAGAGGAATATCCCTAAATATAAATTATCTTGTCCCATTTTTTCATTTCTTTTATGTGCGGACCAAACGAACATTTAATGTAAGAATCAAAATTTTTCCACTAAAATCTTGTACGTACAATCATCCGAGCTCAAGCAACTAGGAATATTATGGAGGTCTACCCACCATCAGAAAAAGATAAAAAAAAATTAAATTAAATTTAAATATATTATTTTAAGTATATCTTTTTTAAAGATGCAAATGTATCTTGATGGGTGTGCAACAGTTCTATAATATTGAAATAAATTAGTAGTAAGAACTAGTACTAGTTTTTTTTAAGAGAACCGAACAACAACAATTATGGCAACGCGTCTTTGACAAAATGTATTTTATTATTGTTACTTATTACTAAAAGTTCGTAGCAGCAGCAGCAGTAATAAATCATAATAATAATAATAATAATACTAAAAACTAATTACTTTAATAATCACCCAATACGCGTAAGATTAAAGTCCAAACAAAGCCAGCTCTAAATGGACCCACCAAACTTTTTTATTGTAATTTTTCTCATTATTTGGTATCAACATAACTACTTTTAACAACCCAATTCCATTCTCTATATATGTCTAATACATCAACAAGAAAAAAGAAGAAAAAAAAAACTAAAATTAGGCTCCAAAATCTTCTCTAACAAAATCAAACTGACACCATTCAAATGCCATCAATTTTGCTTTTTTACAATCTTCTTAATTCTTTCATTCTCTATTTGCTTCCCAAGAAGCTTAGGTTTCTCCTGCCTTCTTCTTGGTCGTCTCATCATCACCAAGCCAATTTCCTCCTTAACAAAACACCACCCTCCTCCTCCACCACAACCATCTCCTCCTCCTCCTCCTCTTCCGGCATTGTCCGTAATAAAAGAATGGACAACTCTGAACTCCGCCGTGTTTTCCAAATGTTTGATAGAAATGGGGATGGAAGAATTACAAAGAATGAACTAAGTAATTCATTAGAGAATTTGGGTATTTTTATTCCAGATTCGGAATTAACCCAAATGATTGAAAACATTGATGTTAATGGAGATGGGTGTGTAGATATTGAAGAGTTTAGTATTTTGTACGAGTCAATTATGGATGAAAGAGATGAAGAGGAGGATATGAGGGAAGCTTTTAATGTTTTTGATAGAAATGGCGATGGGTTTATTAGTGTTGATGAATTAAGATCTGTTTTAGCTTCACTTGGGCTTAAACAAGGTAAAACATTAGATGATTGTAAGAGAATGATTATGAAAGTTGATGTTGATGGTGATGGAATGGTTAATTTTAATGAGTTTAGGGAAATGATGAAGGGTGGTGGATTTAGTGCTTTGGGTTAATTTTTTTAATTTTAATTTAACTCTAGAGATTATCTTCATCTTCTTATTTTGAGGGTTTCTTGTAAATATTTTTGGAGCTTTGATTGATTGAAAAAAAAAAAAATTGGGGGATGAAAGTGGGTGAATTTATCGGATGGAGTTGATTTTGCCATGTCGCATAGTTGATGAGTTGGAGCGGTCGGCTTGTCGACACATGTGGAAGAAGGACAACAAGGTAATGCCACATCATCATTGTTGAAGATGAAGAAAATGGAAAATTTGAGAAATATGGGGGAGGCTGGGATAATAATTTGGGAGGATTGAAACTATTGCAATGGTATCTTTTTAATATATATTTTTTGGGTCACCTAATTGAAGGGACTAAAATGATTAGTTTTGAGGGTGTGTTTATTGTTATTTGAAATGTTGTAGGATTGGCTTGGTGGATTATTGTTTCTATTTATGATAATCTCTTCAATTCCTTTTCTGCTCTTTTTTTTTTTTTATCATTTGTTCTTGCTTTTATAGTTTTTTTTTTATCATTTCTTGTTTGATGATCACTTAAAACATACTTGGGGAAGAGCAGGAAACAAAAATAACAATTCTTTTTTTGTAAAGAAACTGTCGAAATTTGAATATCTTATTATATTAATAAATTTCAACAGTATTAGAATTTTCTACTAAATAATTAAATATTATAATGGTACATTTTTATTAGTCTTTGCAATTTTCAAGTAGATGTGATTGGCCTTGGAGAAATATAAAATTGTTGAGTTGTGAAAAACAATTTCTATTTCCAATTTTTTATATTTTTAGCTTTCAAATTAAAATTTAAAAAAAAAAGAAAATATGTAAGATTTCTTCCCATTTAATTTGTTTTATTCCTCCATTTTTCATCTTTATTTCTAAGATTTATATTTTATTATATGTATAACAATTATTTCCCTGAATTATTTAGTTTAACTAGAATTATTTTTTTTACATCATAAGTGCATTTTTTAAAACTTTTTTAAATAGATTCAGATTCCTTTCTCCATTACTATTCTTATACTGTAATATTAAAAAAAAAAAAAAACTAAATCCATTTTAAAGATGACGTGGAAGTAAAGAGTTGCCATACCATGTAGAGTAGGACATTTTTTTTTAGAATCAAAGTCCAATATCACTCGTATTGCTGGATCTGGCAAGCTGTCCTCAACTCTGTGACAACTTGAGTGTACCTTACTTAGTGCAAAGATCATGTGGCCATTTGACATTTTTCAATGTTTTTTTTTTGACTTTTTAAAATCTTACAACTTACATTTATATTTATGAACAATAAAAAAAAAATTCAAATTCCAAATAACTGAATTGAAAAATCTAAAAAAAGAGATAATTTCTGTTTATTAATGGAGTTCAAAGGAATATCATCTGCATTAAAAACACATGAAAATGATAACCAACTTCAAAAGAATTTTTATCATCTGCATAATGGTACAGTCACAGCACAATGCTAACACCAACTACAAGATGCTGAAAAATGATGCAACTTTAAGCTAAAGAGAAACTGCATTTGCAAAAATCTCTCATCCATCATTATTATTATAGTACCTATTCTTAATAACAGACAAGAAATGTCTGAATTTTAGAAAAAACCAGAGAAAAAAAGACTCAATTGTATGACTAAATGCTTATTATATATTCAAACAATGTACTAACAATATTATCTAAGAGCCTAAAATTGCATCCAGTTTTCTTGCTACATTGTCACCATTCAATCTGTGATTCAACTTCTCAAGTAATGTCAATATATTACTTTACTTGCCCTTGTGCATGTGCATATATTGTCAGGATATTCATCATATTTGATAAGTGAAATGAAATTAATTTATAATTTAGTCTACAACTAATAATTCAGCTGGTTTACATACAACCACATATACAGTTAATTCTCATCCCAACCAACTGATAATTGAACACATGCAGATCACAAGTCAATGCTTGAAAAAATAAAAACTAAACAAGCCTATAATTTGGACAATTATATGGAAAGCTTCATCAAGAATGATTAACTCGGAACAAATTTAACTAATGATCTATCACTTGATGTAAATTCCATAGTTTAACTCAACAAGTGGAGATGATTCTATTAGCTATTTGTTGAGATCAAGCATGATAGGAATATACATTTTTTTACATTGAGTAGATTTAAAGACGATTGGATTCTTCTCTATGATGATAAGCTAATTCTTGTTATTGACCTATATTTTGAACATTTAAGTGCAAGAACCCTAAGATCACAGAATTCTCCTGCAATGGGGTTAAAGAAGCAACATAAGCTCCAGGAAGAAACTAGAGCAAATGGTTACAATGTCACTTTGCATATTGTTGGCTTAGGAAAAAAAAAATCAAGCCTGAAAAAATCATAGCTGCAGCCAGAAGGCCACTTGGTAAAACAAAAGCAAAACCAAATAATTGGTTTTGCCTGAGAAAAAGCAAAGATAAAGTGAGAAGCCACTTGCCTTACCTTACACCTGGTTGAGCAGCCAGATCAGGGAATAGCTTGCTATTAAATTTCAGATAAACAAGCTATGATCATCTTGGTCCACTCAGACGAGTTGGAAATACCCAAAGAGATTCACAGGTTATATGTCAGTGCTCTTCAAAGAAAGGGAATCAGGTTAAGATGCCTAACCTCAGAGCGAAGCGAGAGTAATAAGTTTTCTTGTGCTCTAACTTGGCTTAAACAATCCATCTAACTATTAGTTGCAATCTTATATGGCATTTCACAGCTATAAATTGCCAAGTTCAATTTCTTTCAAGCTGTTAATTATGTCTTCAACTCTTGTAGACATAAACTCGGCATGTTCCTCAAGATCTTTAAGAATCATGCGTAGCTGTTGTTGAATTGCTCTTGATTTTTCTCTTTCATACTGCAGCTCATCAAATAAATCCTTGATTTTCTTATCCTTCTCTTCCTGCGATGTGTTGGACAATTAAGAGTTGAACAATGATTGTAAACACAAATTTGGAAGTAATATCAGAAAAATGATGAATATGAATAAGGAAACTTGCAGAATGAATCTACTGTAGCACCACCTTGTTATCTCTAACATCACAAGCCAAGAGTTTCAAGAACCAATTTGCAATTGTGAAGTAATGATCTTACACATGTATTTAAAAAAAAATAAGTTTTTCTACATTATATGTTCTGTTGAGAAATCATTAGAGCCCTTCCCTATTAATATTTTGTGATACATTCTGGGCACTTCAGAAATTATATGAGCTTAACAGCAGTACAATAAAAATGGATGAGATGTATGTGAAACCGTGAGCAAACACAGCTTGAAAGCCTTTTAGACTTTATACGTAATTGCAAAAACCATAAAAATGATAAAGAGGCACAGGACTATGGTGTATTCCTTGGCCAAGCATGGATCACTTGCTAAAAAATTGCTACTTAGCTCCACACAAAGTGATGCAAATACTTTAACTATCTAACTACATCCCAAGCAAATAATTCAGAACTCCACAAGGGTGCATTTATCTATGAATTTTAGCAGAAAAACACAGGGGTTTGGGATGAGATGTAGTGACCTAGCAAGGGAAATAAAGGGCAAGGTTCAAGAGCATAGATTTAGATATCAGGAAATCTAAATAGATAGCCTAGCCTAAAATATATAGCTGTCATGTTAACTTCAATCTCTGAGATTAAATAATCCATATGGTCAATCAAGATGCAGGGTTGTAGCCTAATTATAAATAGCTACCAACTACAAAATCTAGCTAAGACATACCTCACTGAGTATATTTATGGTTGGCAATTCTCCAGGAAATTTACAATGAACCATTAATTTGTGGTTGTGCTCTTGCACAAATTTTGTAACTACCCATTTTCCACCATCTCTTGCTGCCAACCTTATCATGGCTTTGCATCCTTCTCTTGTTATAGGACGAGGAGGAAGAACTCTATCTTTTTGCAGTGCATGCTTTGTAGCACGGAAACCTTCTCTAGAACAAACAAAGTCACGTCCTATAACTGCCATGTTCTTTAGTGAATGCCTGATCCGATTGGTTCTTATGGTGAATCCTGTTTGCTTGGCATAGTCATAATAGAATTCTCTTGCATCATCTAATGATGGAAAAGTCATCCCAGCATATGGTTCTAAACTGTCAGAGCTTAAATTTTCTATTGATGGTGCAGTCAAGATCATAACATTAGTCATACCATTGTGTGAATTGCAGTGTGGCAATAGTGCATGTTCTGCATCTTCCTGTTCTTCACAAATTTCACGAGTTCCATCATCTAAGCCTCCATCACTGTCTAGGAAATCTTGTCCCCCAGTGGTGCTAGTCATTATGTCCCTAAAAAGGGAAAAAGATATCCAATAACCCTAATGGAATTGATATAGTCCTAGCATAGACAAAGGTTACAAATGCCAGGAATATCAACAACTTTATCTTGGTAGCCACAACAATGCACAAGTTTCAGGCTGGCAAACAGAAAGGAAAGAATATGGACAAGTGAATTGTAGCTACACAAACAGGAAGTTTAAGAAACAATTTTCACATATTACAGTTTTCATCTTTTATCAGATAGAAATTCAATTGCATGCCACCTTGTATGTTTATATCTCAATAAATCAAAGAATGATCAAATAACTAATTAATAAAAGAACTGCACTTGGGATACAGTTGCCTATTCATTTCTAGGGTATTTTGAAAATAAGAAAGCAAAAACAGATTCATAGATGATTTGATTAAACCATAATATAAGTAATGGGAAAACACATTCCTCTCTCCAGCTCTTATAAACAAAAGTAGGAATATGTTCCTCCACTATCAACATCTTCTCCCCAACTATCTAAAATAAGTGGAAAATATTTTAAGCTTCTTTCTTTTCAACTAAAATTCATTGGATGCTAAGAATGAGGATAAATGAAAAAGAAAGAAAGAAAAAAAAAGGAACTTGAAACCTAGGGTATGAATTCATTGAAAATTAGGAAGCAGCAGCCTGAACTCAGTGGTTGAGGTGAGACTCTGATTTCTTCAGTTGAAAACAACAAAATGCAACACAATTCACTAATCTATATGTTATGCTACAACACACTTCCCTCAACCACAGATTTATGAACTAACGAAAAGATCATTTTTTTTCTCTTTGAATTTTTCTAGCTAATGTAAATCCTGCATCTAAAACAAAAGCCAAAACCAAGGAAAATTTCCTTGCAAAGAGGATTCTCAGACATGTTTTTGCAGAAGCAAATTAACTTCAAACAGTTGTTTGGTTGCCCAGAAAAAGAAGCATTCTCCACCTATTAAGGACTCCCAGAAAATAACACACTAATCAACCCACAAGTAATAAATTTAGCTGATACCCACAATTGATGAAAAGCACCATACAATAAAAAACCCAAATTTTTTTCTCGGGAACCAATCAAAGAAAATGAAAAATGTACCAATTACTTCATTCTTTTACATTCTCATCGATTCAAAAATACCCATTTCGTCAAATACTCTAATAAACTCTCTCCATATCTTTACACTACTTCAAATAACTATATAGCTTTTCAAAGATTTTGCGAAAGTGCAAAAACTGCCACAAAATCAGCAAAAAAAAAAAAAAAAGAGAAATTTGAAAATTCTAAGCTTACTTGTGTAGTTGAGGTGAGCTTTCATATCAGCTTTTGTTTTGTTTTAAGTACTTTGCCTTTTAGCAGCTTCAAGTGTTACAGTGTGTCTCTGGTGTTAGTTTTAGAGTAGAGAGTGTAGAAAGATTGTTTCTTGAGATGGAGAAGGATATGGAGATGGGAGGAACAGAGGAGTTTCAGATAGGGGATCTGGAGCCAAGTATATCATCTGACGGTTAATGTTTAGCTTTAGCCAGGTATATTATTTAGCCTTTTTTTTAGCTAAATAATTATGAAACCTATTAAATTTTACGTATTATATTAATTAATTTTTATATTTTTAATTTTTAATTTTTAATTTTTAAAAATTAAATTATTTAATCTTTATATTAATATTTTCATTCTAAAAATATTAATCAATTACTTTAATATTATAAAATAATTTATTTACTTTTCCTTTATATATATTTTTACTTGTTATTTGTTAAGTTATGTTTATTTTTAATTTTATTTATATTTCTTACGTATAATTTATTTTAATTTTATAAATATTATTAAAAAATAATTTTAAATAATATAAATAATATTTTTTTATTTTACAGATAATTTATATATATCATTTATTTTAATTTTATAGGTATTATTAAAAAAATAATTTTAAATAATATAAATAATATCTTTTTTATTTTACAGACGATTTATATATAAAATAAAATTAAAAATAAAATAAACTTAATAAATAACAAAGATAAATATATATAAAGGAATGACAAATAAATTATTTTATAATATCAAAATAGTTGACTAATGATTTTAGGATAAAAATATTGACAAAAGGACTAAATAATTTAATTTTTAAAAATACATAGATATAAAAATTAAAAATTAAAAATACAGAGACTAATTATTATAATATATAAAATCATAAAAATTTTATAATTATTTAGCTTTTTTTTTTAAATAACACGAGAATAGTGGCATATAATGCTAGTTTAAGCCCCCTTTTAATGGCGACTATACAATAATTTTCTTTTGATTAGTTATTTTATTAAAAAAATATTATAATAAATAATTTTTAATTAATAAAAAAATTATTAAAAAATTATTTTTTAAAATAACTATAATTAATATTTTTCAAATATATTTAATGTCATTTCCCTTAATAAATTTACTTGATATTCTTAAAATGTTTTTTTTTTACATTTAAAAAACATTTATTATAATTAATACTGTTTTTTATCTATTTCTAAGTAGGTTCGTGCATGATACAGATACTTAGAGTATTTTCTTGAAAAATAGAAAAATAAATATATTTAAAAATTTTTCAATTGAATTATCACAGTAATCATAATTTAATTTCAAAGTTTGAAATAAAATACTTATAAGATTCAAAGTTAAAAATATTTAAAATAGAAAAAAAAAAGTTTGACATAATAGTTATTTTTGCCCAATATCATTATCTCAATTAGTGAAAGTATTATTTACTTAAAAATTACTATTTCAAATTACGATATTCACTTCTTATTTTTCTCAAGTCTCGCGATAGTATGGAAATATAATATTTAGTATTAATAAAATAAATTATTTTAGTTGATATTTATTTTTAAAATCATAATTTTAAATTATATATATTAATTAAATATATTTAAGTATTTAATGAGGTACTAATTAGATTTTATTAAAAGTTGTAAGCATATTTAATTCCTATTACATAAAATATATAAGATAAAATTATTAAAATATAATCTTACAATTAAAAATAATTCAGTACGATTCAATACAATTCTCAATTTATATATTGTCTAATACCTAGAACTAAACCAATTAAGGTCAATGGTACAATTCAGTTCAGTTTTAATAAAAAAGTCAATGATACAATTCAGTTTTGGATATGTTCTTCGGTACTTTGGTTCGATTCAGAAATATCCTATATCCGTACACAACTCTACTTTTAAGTATATGTTGGTATAATATATATATATATATATAAGCTTAAATGCCTGCCGCTCCTTGTTGCGGCAATTAATATTATTATGTGGATAATAGAAAAAAAATAAACAATAATATATACTAAATATAATAATATATACAAAAATATATATAAAATGTTCAAAATATATATAATGTCAAGTTATATACAAAAAATATATTTGTATACAAAAGTATATAAAATATAAAAGAGCATACGAAATATTCGTTTGCATATAAAATATACAAATATATAACAATAATATATGTAAAAATATATATTTAAAATTCATCAATGAAATATTAAGTATAAAGTGCAAAAGTAAATGTTAAAACTCTATAGATGGCACCAAGAAGGGAATTGAATTGGTGTACCGGATGTGCAATGGGAAATAAAAAAAAAATTCTAAAAAGAGTAGGGAAGAGAAAGATGGAGACAAGAGATTTACAGTAGTTCGGGAGTCAACTAATATCTACTCTCTAACTTTAATTGGGAATTCCACTATACTTTATAGTTTTAGAAGCTCACCTCGAACTTGGTGTTTTACAAGCTTATACATAATTTAGTATTTTACGGGCTCACACAAAATCTAACTAAAAGTTTTTCTAAGGTTAACTCTCAAACTTTTTATAAGTGTTTTTTTTTTCAAAGGCTAATACTTAAACCTTTATAAGAGTTTTTGTACTAAACTAACTCTAAACTGAAGTGTTCAATACTTATACTAAATCTTTACAATAGTGTTCAAGGCCAATACTCAACCTTACAAAGAATAAAAAGAAATTAAGGCTCAAGAAATGAAATTAAAAGAGTTTGGACTCTATTAGCACATTTATCATTCATTTAGAGTCTTGTTTGAGGTTATATTTATAGGCCTCAAAGCAATTCTGTCCATTGGTAAAGTTGGTAGAAAAGTCCAACTCTGAAATTATAAAATCTTCAAAGATTTTTGTCATATAGTTGTCACAGTTGTGGAGCTTATTACGTAGTTGCGATCTTCATATCTCTAATGGCTAGTTTGACACGTGACATCTTCTTGTTGGTTCTTTAATTATCCGTTGAAGTCTTTCTGTAATGGTCAAGATTTTAAACATGAAACTTTTTAACTAACATTGATAATTGATAATGTATAGTGATAAAAGTAATATTGATCAATGTTATAAGCAAAGAATAGTGAATAATATATCTCAAAATTTTACTGAAATAATTATTTTTACGATTTTACGAGACTAAAAATTAAATTATAATCAAAGGTTAAGAGTGAGGGTACACCATAGCTAAGATGAGATTGGCCACACTAGATTGAACTTATTATATATATATGTATGTGGACATGTATGTGTGTGTAGAATCTTCTTCCCTCTTCTTCCATCATCCACGCCATTTACCATCACCATCACCGTCTTCTCTATTTTCTTCTTCCTTTCATAAAAGAATCAAGAGAAATCTATCTTTTCCAACAATTTTTTTAAAAGAATTAGTTAGAGTAGGTGGGATTATCAACAAGTGATAAAAAAAAAGAGAAAAAAGAGAGAAGAAGAGAGATTTTGAAAGAGGTATGTTCTTTTGTATTTTAATTTACAAATATTTGAATTTCTATGAATTTTAATGTTTGAATTAGTTGATTGAGTCATTTATAATGAATTATTACTGAAAAGTATTGGTTAAATGGATCGATGAGTGAAAAATGAGTTAAAAAAACTTGTAGTGACGAGTATGGTTCTTAATTTAATCATTATAAGAGTTGAGTGGTTTGATGTTGTTTTTAGCCATGAGTGATGGTTAAAGATCGATTAATTAATGTTTGAGTAAAATATTTGATATAGACTCTTTCCATGTCAAAGAAACTAGTTTTTGATTCATTTTTTTTTATCATAGATCTAGAGTATATTGTGTTTAAGTGGTTAAGTGTACGAAATATAGAATTTTACCTGACACAGCCAGTGATACGACCATGCCACTGGGCATGTCAATGATGCTGTGTTTCAATATTGGAGATACGACCAGTAACATGCCCATGTCATTGGGCGTATCATAGCTACTGTGATGAAAGATAAATGATACGCCCAGTGATACGCTCGTGTCATTGGGCATGTCATAGCTACTGTAATACAAGATTAATGACACGACCAATGAAACACCCGTGCCATTGGGCATGTCAAAGCTTTTGTAATGCAGGAATAGTGACACGCCTATGTCATTGGGCATGTTAAAGCTTCTGTAAGAATGAGCAAATGACACGGTCATTGACACGCCCATATCGTTAGGCATGTCACTTGAAGAATTTGCCTAAAATAGTTATTTTCATTGTCTTTCATTTGTGATTTTGGCCTAAATGATTATAAGGCCTCAAAGTATAAAAGATTTTTGAAATCAACCCTGACAAGTAATGTAATAAGTTTTGAATATATGATAAATATGTATAATACCAAGTGTTAATTAAAGAATTATTCCATTAAAGTGATATACATAATTCGATATTAATCAAAACTAATGAATTGCCCAAATCATACTGATTTTATATCTAGCTTTGGATTGAATGGCTAGCCAGAGGGAGGATAGACATAGTGATAGTGGGCACCTCGTTCTATTAATGGACACATTGTGTTATTAGTGACAGTGAAAATAATTGCCATTATATATTATTGAGATTTGGCATTAAAATTGTTACACTAACCTTTTATCCAAAACTATGATCTAAGTTCATTATGTATGAGCATATTTAATGAAATTATCTAAATTGAAAATATATGTGAATATGATATTATGAATAATGGAAGAAATGCAAAAGAATAATATAAGTCAATTACTTAAAATCGACTTACAGTATTATAGTGTGAAAGTGATTGATAATGTATATATTAATATTTACAAGTGAAAGTTCTAATGCACAGAATAAAAATGTTATGCTCAAGTTATTAACTTGATCAATAACTTTCTAAGTGTTATAATGATTGAAAGTGTATATAATAATATAAGATACAAAGTGCCCCAAAGTATAGTACTAAATTTAAGTGCCAAAAACTATAGATTGAATAAAATTATCCTATATGTGAAACTGAAAAGTAAGACTTACTGAAAAACAAAATAAACATATTATGAGCAATTTTAACAAATAAGAAAGTAAGTCTTAAATAAAATGATTCATAAAGAGAAAAGTTGCAATACCGAAAGTATAATATAATATAATGACTTTTATAAAGTTAAAATTATTATTTTGTGTAATCAAAATATTACATTGGTTTGTTATTGAAAATAGTTAATATATTGAAATATTTCTTAAAACTGAGTGTTATTACTATATTTCCATAAGTATTTTCCTTTAATATTAAGTGACAAAATATGTTTATATAAGCACCACTAAATTTTACTTAGCGTGTTAGAATTATTTTCTGACACGCAGGTATCATGTCATCGGAGCAAGTTAAGCAGTGAAATTAAGGATCTCAGAAATTATCTACAATACATATAGAGATCTTTTGTATATTGAACTCATAAGTTATGAAATATATATATACAATTTAATTTGGCTATTTGAGATATTATATAAATTTGTAAACATGAAAGGAATACATATATTTAGAGAAAGAAGATTGAGATTCTAGTGAATGATTATCAAATAAAGCAATGTATTATATATTTATTTGATTTAACAAATTTATGATGGTTATCTGATTTATAATTAGTATTTGGATTATTAGAGATATTGGAGATTGGTTTAAATGTTGGATTTATAAGTGTTATATTATATAGATTATATTATTATTTGAAAATTTTTATTAGTAATACTTTGAAAGGAAACTTTGCCGATGAAATGATTAGACTACCGACAGTATATTGAGTAACATTCTTTGATAGTTCTAATGAGAATTATCAGAGGATGTTATACTTTCAACGACTATATTGAATCTTGCAGTTGTGCTCTCCATGTCACAGTTGCGATATTCATGTTGCGGCCTTGAATTTCACTGCAATAGCTTATGTATCTTTAGGCTTCAGGTCTTATAAACGATGCGCTTCTTTGAATTTAGGGTCAAGTAGCAATTTTCACTCTGAGAAAGTCAATGTGAAGCTCAACGTGATATCTTCTGTGTATTTTTTGCTTTTGACTTTAGCAAGATCTCGGTGGCGAGAACTTGGGAGCAATCATGACATTCTCGTAAATAATATTATATTGTCAGACTCATTTCGTGGGCATGACACTATTTTCATGGTCGTGATATCTTTGTCATGGTCAATTTATCACTTGGGAGTAGTCGTAGACACACACTATTTTTGCAACCTTTACAGATAAGATTCTCAACACAACTTAATAAACTTCAGTTCTTTCAATTTCAGCCTTTTCTAAGTTGTTTACCTAATATATAGATATTCAATCAAGCCATTAGAATACTTCAATTGTTTTGCTAAGATCAACCTAAATCTAGGTCAATAGTAAAAGAATAATTTATTTAAAAAATAAAAGAAAAATAATTTTAATTAAAATTAAACCGTGTTTCACTTTTGAAATAAATATGTACACAATATCATGCATATGTAATTAGCAAAAATATACTAACTAATATAAGAAAATAAAAATTTAAGTCTATAATTTTTTAAATCTCAAATTTGTTGTATTATTAAAGCAAAGTGTTATTAATATATATTTAATAAAGTAAAACTTTAAATGAGATAATTTTTAATCTTGATATTTAACTATTTTAATCAAAAGGTTAAATTTTGAAATTCATGCTATTTATTAATTATATTCTAATTTTTAAAAAATTTCATATAATAGAATGTAATTTTAAAATTTTTAAAGCATTAAGAATGAAAATTTTAATAGGGAGATGTTTTGAATTAAAATATTTATTTTTAAATAAACTTAAATTATTGAATTTCACTGAAAAAGTGAATAAAAAATCTATAAATGTTAAAGTCAAATAATATAAAACTCTAAATTTTAAATATAATTAATGATATATTTATTTTAAAATATTTTTAAGATAATTAAATTTATATTTTCAGTTTAAAAGTTAGAATATAATAATAAAAAAAATAAAAAAAACATGAAAGTTCATTGTTCTAAAGATTATAACTCTCAGAATTCATTAAAATTAAAATATAAATATAAAAAATAAAAATTGGAGAAGTAAAACAATAAAAAAAAACTTAAAATCATAAAAGAGAAAAATAAAAAAAAAAAAGAAAAAAACATTAAAGAAAAGGGCATTGACTAAAAAAGGGCTGATGATCGTTTTGTCCACGTAGCATACTGCTAATTGTTAGTAGCTTTCAAGAGTCTTCAAAATATATATATACTCTAAAAAGGAACAAAAATCGCAAAAAGAAAAAAAAAAGAAAAAAGAAAAGTTGGGGTAAAGCGAAAAAGAAGAAGAATACCCATATTATTCAAAAAAAAAAAAAGAAAAAGAAAAATACCCATAATTAAATGGGAAATTCATTGTCAAAATGAGCAATAATTTTTGTGGCAATTTTAGTATATATATAATATTAAAAAATAAAATTTTATTAATTTTATAAATTATATAATAACTCACTATAAATAATGCTTAAACTTAATTGTACTGTTCTAATAATTAATAGTAAAAAAGGCCTAATATCTTTGCAGTATCCTGAACTTAATAATTTTGATCATTTTACCCTTCTATATTTATGCATTTATCAGATTGCTCATGTACTTGTTTGTTTTATTCTAACAGATACTTATATAATTATATATTGATCACTTTGCCCCTTGTACTTGTCTATTTCATATTCAATAAATATCTATATAAAGATAGTGTTACATGTACATGTAAGTGTCTCTTTGATATAAAATATATAAGTACGAGGGTCAAAGTGACCAATATGATTATATAAGTCTATTGGAATAAAATATAGAAGTATATGGGGGCAATATGGTAAATGCATAAATACATAGGGTAAAATGACTAAACCTGTCAAGTTTAAGGGACAATTGATATATTAAGCCTAAAAAAATTATAAATTATAGAGAAAATATTTCTATATAAAAAATTAGAATTACACTATGAAATATGAAAATTTTCATCATTCTTTTATTTATTTATTTTAATTATATATTTTTCTATTAAAAAAATATTTTGAGAGTTGTATATATAAAAGAAAAAAATGCAATGATTTATTTTAAAATATTTTCAAAAATATAAAAATTTTAATTTTATTACTATATAATCTTATCAAATCACATGATATTAAAATAATCTACTCTGGCTAAATCCATGTTATTACAACAGGCTCACCTTAACATTACTTAAGGCTGAATATGAATTCTGAAGATTTCTGAACTGATCCAAATGTTCGGATCGAAATATCCAAAAATGAAAAGGTCTATTTGCTTTTAATTTTCTCTGAATCAAATTGTATTAATTTTTATAATATGGAGTAGTTCTAAAGATTAAGCTATATCTGGATTGAGAACCATATTGAACCGGACCGAATTATAATGAATAACAAAAATAAAACTGATTTATTATTAATAATATAAAATTTTATTTTATTATATTGATTTATTACTTAATATTTAATATGATATATATTTAATTTTTTTAATTTAAATAAAATAAATATAAATATAATTAATTGTTATATATAAATTTTAATTTATTACCTAATCAATATTGATTTGCATGTTTTACAAGATTATTGAATTAATCAAATATACATTACATTTAAAAACTTTAATTGTCAATAAATTATTAATTAAATATTTTAAATTAAATTGATATTTAATATGTTTATATAAATAATTGCTATCAAATATTTTTTTATAATAATATTAGTAGTTTTCAGTAAAAAAAGATGAGTATACGATTAAAAATAATTAGTAACACTATTGATTGTGGAGATAAATAAATTATAAATAAATTTAAAAATAATATGAATAATATAAATACTAATTTAGATATTATTACGATAAAATGTTAATATTTTACAAGATGTATTAGAATTATTTTTCATGTTATTTTTGTAATGTTTAAAATTTTAGATACTAAACTTTTAATTTAATATTGATAATTAATAGTGAATTGTGATATAAGTGGTATGGATAAGTGATGTAAATAGTGAATCTCAAAAAAATTTACCGAAAAAATTATTTATTTTTATGGTTTTACGAGATTTAAAATCGAATTAGAATCAAAAGATAAGAAAGAGGGTGTACCATAACTAAGATGAAATTGACCATACTAGATTAAGCCATATATATATGTGTGTGTGTGGACATGTGTGTTATGTAGAAGTTTCTCCTTCCTTTTCTCTTCTTCATTCACGTTCATCACCACCTTCACCCTCAAAACTCTTTCTTTCTTTCTTCTTTCTAAGATTTTAATCAAAACTTAAGATAGGATCACATCTAGATATAAGTTTTTAGAAGATTAAGTTGGAAAAAGTTGAGATTATCAACAAGTGATTAGAGAAAAAAGAAGAGTTTGAAGAGGTATGTGCTTATGTATTTTAATTTGCAAATATTTGAATTTCTATGAGTTTGAATGTTTGAATTGATTGATTAAGTCATTTATAATGAATTATTTCTTGAAAATATTGATTAAATGGATTGATGAGTGAAAAGAGGATCAAAAGAACTTATATGTGGTGAGTATGATTCTTAATTCAATCTTTATAAGAATTGGGTAGTTTGATATTGTTTTAACCATAAATGATGATTGAAGGCTTGACTAATTGAAGTTTGAGTAAGGTATTAGATGTAGACTCTTTTTATGTAAAAAAAAAATAGATTTGATTCATTTTTATCATGGATTTTGAATACATTGAGTTAAAATAGTTAAGTGTGCGAAATGCAAAATTTTTGCCTGACATGGGCAGTGACACGCCCATGTCACTAGGCATGTCATAACTACTGTATTGCAAAATAAATGACACGCCCATGTCATTGGACGTGTCAAAGCTACTGTGAAATGAGCAAAAGACACGCCCAGTGACACGCCCATGTCATTGGGTCTATCACTTGAAGAAATTTGCCCAAAATGGCTCTTTTTCTTATCTTTTTAAATGACTATATGGTCTTAAGATGTAAAAAATATTTGAAATTAATCCTAACAAATAGTGTGATAAATTTATTTTGAATATATGATAAATATGTGTGATACTAAGTGTTGATCAAAGAATTGTTTCATTATAGTACTATACATAATTTAATGTTAGTTAAATCCTAATGAATTGTCCAAAATATACTGATTTTAGATCTAGCTTAGGATTGAATGACTAGCTAAAGAGAGGATATCCAAAGTGATAGTGGGCACTATGTGCCATCAATAGACACTCTGTGTCATCATACTCATTGGGCATTTATGCCATAATGGGCCATTGGCCAAAATTTTATATAGTGGATATTAAATTGTCATGAGTGACCCGTTATCCAAATCTAGAATCTGAGTTCAGTATGTATGGGCATAATTAAAGTAGTTATCTATATTAAAAATAATGTGTTATATAGTTATCGATAAATTACTCAATTCTAAATTTAATTGTGTTTAGTATTTCAATTTTCAATGAATTTATTAATTTCTTTATTTAACATTCCGAAAGTAATACTTTTCATTGTTTCTAAATTATTTAATGTTTAGATCTCTTTTCTTTAAATTTTCTTGCATATTATAAATGCATAAGCACCGCTAAGCTTTGCTTAGCGTGTTAGAATTATTTTCTGATGCGCAGATGAAACAAGGAGAGTTAAGACTATAGAGTGAGAGATATACGTTTTTGATCAACTGCAAGACTAAGGTTCAATGAACAATATTATAAATATTGTATTCTATATAGTTCACACGGCAATACTTTATAATTTTATATGACAGTTGAACAAGTTTGAGAGTAGTTTGAGAATTTTATAATAATGCAAGTTATCATTAAGTGTTCTTTATAAATTAATAGATATATGTTTGTACTATAGAAAGCTTAACAACTGTATTAATGCTTAAAAGTATTTTGACTTTACTTCTTTAATACATATATAGACACATATATAGAACAATTGTGAATGTTAGGTGACATCTCCTATGTAGGTAACTGTATGAGCTATGTAGGGGGTGTTACATTTAGTGATATCAAAGTAGGTTTAGACGGTTCTAAGTTGTGGGTTAAAAGAAAAGAGAAGTACAACTGTCATTGCTATGTGAACTATATAATTGAATAAATATTTGATGCAGTTGATTTTTAATATTTAAAGGTATAAGATGGCCTCTGAATTCTGTCAAGGTACCGAGGAACAAGCTGCATCCTCACACAGTCAAGCTAGTGTGGGAAATCAGCAGCCATCGGAACCTTCTATGGAATAAATTCCATTAGATTCCAAATTTGTGAGAAATATGGGCGAAGTTCTCAGGAAAATTGTGAGAGTTACTCCTCCTGCACAACCTCCACCGCCAGTGCCCCAAAGATATCCATTAGAGAGAATTAGAAATTTGGGAGCAGAAGATTTTAAAGCTCATAATATTGATGAGTCTTCAGTAGCAGAGTATTGGATGGAGAGGATTGTGAGAGTTTTTGATATTCTGTATTGTACTGATGAGGAAAGATTAGAGTGTGCAGTTTCCTTGTTGCAGGAACAAGCTTTTTCCTGGTGGGATACAAAGCAGAAAGGTGTACCCGTAGGTAGACTTACTTGGGCATTTTTCCAAGAAGAATTAAAAAGGAATATATCAGTGAGATTTATTTAGAGGAGAAGCGTCGGGAGTTTTTGTATCTTAAGCAAAGATAATCATTTGTTTCTGAATATGTGAGGCATTTTGTTCACCTCAGCAAATATTTTTTAGAGTTAGTTGTATCTGAGGAAGAGAAGTGTAAGCGGTTTGAACAGGATTTGAACAGTCAGATTCGGGTGTATTTAGTAGCAATAAGGATTAAAGAGTTTTCCACTCTTATTAATGCGGCAATCACTATAGAAAATGAAATTAAACAAGAGCAGGAAAGAAAACAACAATTAAAGAAGGGATTTTTTTAGTGAACAACAACAAGGTGGCCAGAAAAGACAAAGAAATATTCAAGTCCAAACTCAGATGTTTGGTAGAGGAAGTGGAGTTAGTTTTCAGAAATCTAGAGGTGGTAGGTTTGGAGTGGCTACATGCTTATCTTCAAGGGTTGTTACTATACCTTGTCAATATTGTGGTAAGGGTCATGCAAGTGATGATTGTTGGTATCAAAAGGGGGCTTGTTTGAAATGTGGTTCTTTGGAGCACAAAATTAGAGATTGTCCAATGATAAAAGAATTAGAAGTTGTTGAAGAACATAGTTCTGTACAGAGGTCTTAGTCAAGCTGTAAGATAGGTAGAGGTGGTCGACCCAGTGTTAGTCAGCAGAGAGGATCTGAAATAGTGGATAGACCTCAGACTCGAGGCAGTGCTTTAGCTAGGGCTTATGCCATGAAAGCTATGGAGGACTAGGATGCTCCTGATGTTGTAGTTGGTAAATTTTCTTTACTTGGTCTTGATATGTATGCATTGTTAGATCCTGGTTCTACACATTCTTATATTTGTACAACTATAGCTTCAGGGAAGAAAATTTGTGTTGATAAACTTTATTATGAGATAGAAGTTACAAATTCCTTAGGCCATAGTTTGAAGGTAAATGGAGTATATCGAAATTGTCAACTTAGAGTTCATGACGTAGAGTTTTCTGTTGATTTGATTGAACTACCATTCCATGACTTTGATGTAATCTTGGGAATGGATTGATTGTCCCAACATCAAGCAGTTATGGACTGCTGTAGTAAAGTTGTATCTTTTAAGATTCTGGGTTATGGTGAAATTGTATTTCGAGGAGAAAAATAATTTTATCCTTCTAGTTTGATTTCTTCAGCTAAAGCTAGAAGGTTGATTAGGAAGAGATGTGAAGCTTATCTTGCTTATGTTAATGATACATGACATTCAAGCAAGGTTTTGGGAGACATACCTACAGTAAGTGAGTTTTCGGATGTTTTTCCGGAAGAATTACCTGAAATACCATCAGAGAGAGAGGTAGAATTTGTTATTGATGTAGTTTCAAGTACAACACCAATTTCTATTCCACATTATAGAATGGCACCTCCGGAATTAAAAGAATTAAAGGAGCAACTCTAAGAATTGCTTGATAAAGGATTTATAAGACCAAGTGTGTCACCTTAGGGCACACCAGTTTTGTTTGTGAAGAAGAAGGATGGTACCTTAAGATTATGTATAGATTATTGACAATTGAATAAATTGACTGTTAAGAATAAGCACTTGTTACCTAGGATTGATGACTTGTTTGATCAGTTGAGAGGAGTGGGTGTTTTCTCTAAAATTGATCTTAAATCGAGTTATTATTAGATGAAAATTAAAGAAGTAGATATTCCGAAGACAACTTTTAGAACTCGATATGGACATTATGAATTTTTTGTTATGCCCTTTGATTTAACTAATGCTCTAGCTGCTTTTATGGACTTGATGAATCAAGTCTTTAAACCCTATTTAGACCAGTTTGTAGTTATTTTTATTGATTATATACTGGTTTATTCTAGAAATAGAGAGGATCATAATAAGCATTTGAGAATTGTACTACATATACTAAGGGAGAATCAATTGTACGCTAAATTATCAAAATGTGATGTTTTGATGACGAAAGTGACATTTCTAGGTCATGTAGTGTCATCTAATGGTATTCATGTGGATCCAAGTAAAATTGAGACTATTTGAATTGGCAGCCACCAAAGAATATAACAGAAGTCCGGAGTTTCCTTGTGTTGGCAGGATATTATAGAAGATTTGTGCAAGGATTTTCGAAGATAGCACTTCCTTTAACTAAGCTCAGTTTCAAGCTAGTTTTGAATAATTGAAGGCTCCATAGACTGAAGCGCCTGTCTTGACACAACCGAATCCAGGTAAAGACTATGTTATTTATAGTGATGCTTCTCATCAGGGACTTAATTGTGTATTGATGCAAGAGGGTAAGGTAATTGCTTATGATTCTAGGTAATTAAAATCTCATGAATTGAATTACCCTACACATAATTTGGAGTTAGCTGCTATTGTATTTGCTCTTAAAATCTGGCGACATTACTTGTATGGTGAAAGGTGTTATATTTTCACTGATCATAAAAGTTTAAAATACTTGCCAACACAAAAGAACTAAACTTAAGGCAGAGAAGATGGATGGAATTGATCAAGGATTATGATTGTATCACCGACTATCATCCTGGGAAAGCTAATGTGGTAGCCAATGCTTTAAGTCAAAAGACTTTAGCAGGTATGTTTTATAGAAAATATTTTAGTATTATATATATAAATTAAATAAACTAAATGATATCATGTGTTATGTTAGCAGAATTGAGGGTTGAACCAACCATTAGGCAAAAAGTGATAAAAGCTCAGAAATAAAATAAAAAATTATTAGAACTTTTAAAATAAGTGCATGAAGGGGAAAAACCAGATTATGTTGTGTTCAAAGATGGTGGAGTGTATTATAGAGATCAATTGTGTGTACCTGATGTGAAGGAATTAAAGGAGTGTATTCTTGGTGAAGCTCACAATACTATGTATACTGTACATCCTGGAAGCAATAAGATGTACTAGAATTTGAAATCTCATTATTGGTGGCCTAGTATAAAAAGAGATATTACTGAATATGTGACTCGATGTTTAGTGTGTCAACAAGTCAAAGCAGAACATCAAGTTTCATCGGGTCTTTTGCAACCTATATCAATACCAAAATGGAAGTGAGATAGAATCACCATGGATTTTATGACTGGTCTTCCAAACACCCAAAAGAAGCATGATACAATTTGGGTAATTATTGATCGATTAACCAAATCAGCTCATTTTCTTCCCATTCGAGTTGACTATTCAATGAATAGACTTGCAGAGTTGTATGTTAATGAGATAGTCAGGCTTCATGGAGTACCAATGTCTATTATTTCAGATAAGGACCCTCGCTTTACTTCAAGATTTTGGAAAAGTTTTCAGAAAGCATTGGGTACTCGACTTCATTTTAGTACTGCATTTCATCCACAAACAGATGGTCAATCAGAAAGGGTGATACAAATACTTGAGGATATGCTTAGAATTTATGTAATCGATTTTGAAGGTAGCTGGGATAAATATCTGCCTTTAGTAGAATTTGCTTATAACAACAATTATCAAATGAGTATTGGAATGGCTCCATATGAGGCACTCTATGGAAGAAAGTGTAGAACTCCATTGTGTTGGGTGGAATTGAATGAGAGTAAACTTGTGGGACCTAATCTCATAAAACAAACTGAAGACAAAGTAAATTTTATAAAGGATTGATTACAAATTGCAATGGATAGACAAAAATCTTATGCAGGTTTATTGGAAAGTATCACCATGGAAGAAAGTTCTTTGCTTTGGAAAGAAGGATAAACTAAGTCCTAGGTTTATTGGACCATATGAAATACTTGAACGTGTAGGTCCAGTAGCCTATCGACTATCTTTGCCTCCATAATTGGCTAATATTCATAATGTATTCCATGTGTCGATGCTTAGACGATATAGATCAGATCCTACACATGTGATTCAAGTAGAGTCTATTGAAATTCAACTAGATTTGAATTATGAAGAAGAACTAGTGGCTATCTTAGCTCGTGAAATAAAGGAGTTGCATAATAAGTGCATTCCTCTAGTAAAAGTGTTACGGAGGAATCATTCGACATAGGAAGCCATTTAGGAAAGTGAAGAGACAATGAGACAGCAATACCCTCAATTGTTTCAAGCGTCTATAACAGGTAAATTTTGAGGATGAAATTTATTTAGTGGAGGGGAATTGTAATGTTTAAAATTTTAGATACTAAACTTTTAATTTAATATTGATAATTAATAGTGAATTGTTATATAAGTTGTATGGATAAGTGATGTAAATAGTGGATCTCAAAAACATTTACTGAAAAAATTATTTATTTTTATGGTTTTACGAGATTTAAAATCGAATTAGAATCAAAGGATAAGAAAGAGGATGCACCATAACTAAGATGAGATTGGCCACACTAGATTAAGCCATATATATATATGTGTGTGTGTGTGTGGATAGGTGTGTTATGCAGAAGTTTCTCCTTCCTTCTCTCTTCTTCATTCACGTTCATCACCACCTTCACCATCAAAACTCTTTCTTTCTTCCTTCTTTCCAAGATTTTAATCAAAACTTAAGATAAGATCATATCTAGAAACTTATCTTTTTAAATGACTATAAGGTCTTAAGATGTAAAGAGTATTTGAAATTAACCCTAACAAATAGTGTGATAAATATATTTTGAATATATGATAAATATGTGTGATGTTAAGTGTTGATCAAAGAATTATTTCATTATAGTGCTATACATAATTTAATATTAGTTAAAAACTAATGAATTATCCAAAACATACTGATTTTAGATCTAGCTTAGGATTGAATGGCTAGCCAAAGGGAGGATATCCAAAGTGATAGTGGGCACTATGTACCATCAATAGACACTCTGTGTCATCATACTCAGTGGATATTCATGGCCATTGGCCAAAATTCTATACAGTGGGCATTAAATTACCATCAGTGACCTGTTATTCAAATCTAGAATCCGAGTTCAGTGTGTATGGGCATAATTAAAGTAGTTATCTATATTGAAAATAATGTGTTATATAGTTATCGATAAATTACTCAATTACGAATTTAATTGTGTTTAGTACTTCAATTTTCAATGAATTTATTAATTTCTTTATTTAACATTCCGAAAGTAATACTTTTCATTGTTTCTAAATTATTTAATGTTTAGATCTCTTTTCTTTAAATTTTCTTGCATATTATAAATACATAAGCACCACTAAGCTTTGCTTAGCATGTTAGAATTATTTTCTGACGAGCAGATCAAATAAGGAGAGTTGAGACTGCAGAGCGAGAGATATACGTTTCTGATCAATTACATCACCAAGGTTCAATGAACAATATTATAAATATTATATTCTATATAGTTCACATGGCAATACTTTATAATTTTGTATGACAATTATACAAGTTTGAGAGTAGTTTGAGAATTTTATAATAATGTAAGTTATTATTAAGAGTTCTTTATAAATTATTAGATATATGTTTGTACTATAGAAAGCTTAACAGCTGTATTAATGCTTAAAAGTATTTTGACTTTATTTCTTTAATACAAACATAGACACATATATAGAATAATTGTGAATGTTAGGTGACATCTCCTATGTAGGTAAGTGTATGGGCTATGTAGGGGGTGTTACAATTTTATATAATATATTCACTTTGACATTTCTACAATACTCATTTCTAAACTATAAAAATATATTTTCAATTAGAAATATTAATTTCCAAACTGAATTGCTTTGAAAAATCGGAGCAGTATAATTCAAAGATTTTTTACTTTCAGTCAGTTTTGGAGATAACATTTTGAAAATTTTTGACATTTGGTTCGGTTATAGAGATTTTTCAATCTTTGGATTGCTCTAATATATATTAATTTATTACTAATCAACATAACTTTATAATTGTGAGTGGAAATTTTCACCCCACTTCCAGTGGTATGGTTCTTGCGACTTTGACACTGTTAGGCTATGGGTCTTAGAGATCATAGGCCTAAACTTAGAGAATATGAGTCACCACCTGGACGGACCAAAAAAAAAAAAAGAAGGGTTAGACAACTTGATACCTAAGAACCTCAACCCCTACTGGATTCGGAAAGTTGGGTATGTATAGGGAAGGTGAGAAGTGACCTAACACCCCCATAACGTCCGATTCATTGAAACCAACCTTTTTTTAGGTCTAAATATTATTAAATTCATAAATTATTGTGATACTATTCATATTACAAACATTATTGAAATAAACAACTTCATATTATAAACTGAACAAATCAAACAAAATGGACACACATACAAAATGAAAATATGTCCTTATAAATGTCCAAGATCCTTAAAAATAAATAAAATAGGACACCCACCAAAACGTGAAAACGTATCCCTTATTATTGTTCCAAAGTCCTTAAAATAAATTAAGTTATACAATCTTAACAAATAAGGCACCCACAAATGGAAACATATATTTTATATCCTTAAAAATCCAAATAATAAAATTAACACAATTCATAACAAAATAAATAATCTAAACATATAGTTAATCATCATAAAAATAATCATAAATTAGGATTTAATCAAAGAAAATTAAGTTAATCACAAAAATTACAATCCGCAAACATATCTTAATATTAACTTGTTAACAAAATATAAGGCACAACACATACGATGATCTTGCGAGCCGGTTAGCGGGCAAGGATGCTGACCCTGAAAGGTAAACGATTTACCATACTCATTGAATAAGTTGCTGCCTCCAGAATATATATTATTAATTTAAGGTTTAATCCTAAAATTAGGGTTTCGTGTCAAAGATAATAAATTAAATTACAATAAATTTACATAATTGAATAAAGATGACACTCTATCAAGTTAAATAATAGATTTGGTTGATGAAGTTCATACCTTCATTGTATGTTCCACCAAGCAATGATGTTGATCCAAGCCTAAGGACAATCCTCTAGATTCGGTCTTGTTGCTGTGTAATTTGCTTAAGTAAAATAAGCTTTGATGTTGTGTCTCTAGCTTTCTGCTTCTTTCTCACTTTCTGTGCTTAAGGCTTCTATGCCCTTTTTTTTAGCTTCTGTCTATTGGTCTCTATCTCTTTTTTAATTGCTTATTGTTTCCACTTCTTTAATTGCCAATTGTTGCCCATTAATTACTGATTATGGCTCCTAAAATTCTGCCAATAGCCTTTGTATTAATAGGCAGAATTAGGACGGTCCTTGGCTCATCACACTTTAGAAAAGCTTATTGTTTATTCGAGTCTCTCTGAATTTGATAACAATTATGTTGTCCCAAGATGGCAACCAAGAGGGGGGGGGGGTGAATTGGTTTCCTCAAGAAATAATGACAATTAAAAAACTCAACAAAATAGAAGTGCGGAATTAAGAGATGGTTGAGTAATGGAAGAAAGAAAGAACACACAAGATTTATAGTGGTTCGGATTTTACTTCAATCCTACATCCACTTCCTTAACAACTTGTTAAGGTTCCACTAATCTTTGAAGTTTTTACAAGCTCACTTCCAACTTTGGTGTTTTCACAAGTTCACACCTAACTTCACAAGTTTTTTTCTAAGGCTTACACTCAAGAACCTTTAAAGGAGTTTTTAAGGCTTACTCTCACAACCCAAACAAGAGTTTTACAAGGATTACTCTCACAACCCAAGTGTTTTTCCAAGCTCACACTCAAACTTATACAATGGTGTTTTCAATGCTAACACCTAACATTCATTACAATTCAAAAGTAAGTTTAAGTAAAAGAGAATTTGTTGCTTGGCTATCAAAATCTAATTTCTTGCTTCTTGTCCTTCTTTTCTTGTAGAAGCACTGTATTTATAGCCAATGTGGTCTTACTAGCCGTTATTGAAAGTAAGAATAAAGTCTTGGCAGCTTAGACCTTCTTTACTTAAACTGTCCGAAGCTTCTCGCGGTCGTCCTTCATACAAGGATGGTCGCGCTTATGTCACACGCGGTCGTCCTTGAACAAGGCACGGTCGCTGAATTTTAAAAAAGCTTCAATGGTCGAATTTGAGTGCTCTGCAGCTGGAATCTTGCCCATGCTGCGATTGTCGGGATGGTCGCGCATCACCAAGGTGCGGTCGCCCTTTTTGAATGTTGAAGTGGGTTTTTAACGGTCATGTCACGTGGCATTCTCTGACAGGGTAGAAGAGATGTCCGCCATAATTTGAATGTCGCGGTCGCTCTAGGTAGCATCTCGCGGTCGAATTGAGGTTCTCGCGTCGAACTTCTGGACGCACCTGAGGACGCGAACACTACTGTCTCTTTAAGCAAATTCTTCTTGAATTGGTAGAGCAGTCGCGACTCTGAATGGGCGATCGCTAAAGTGGTAAGCGAGGCTGAGTCATTCGCCGTTCTTGTCACCGCGAACCTTACTGTGATTAGAATGATTTGAGTTCCTTGGTTAGCGGTCGTCCATAAATTGGGACGGTAGCTCTTCTTTATGCGCGGTCGCTACTGAGGTCGAGCTTCTGACCGCAAAACCTTCTGTGATAAGGTTTCATCCTGTAATTGAATGGTGTGGTCGTATTCATGTTTGGTACGACCGCTAGAAGTGTTCTGTTCACCTTTATTTGAAGTAACCTAAGCCTGCAACAAGATTCTCCAAACACAAGTTAAATGGATCATTCAATTTGAGTTGTCAAGGATCAAAATTGAGATCATTTGTCTAACAATCTCCCCCATTTTGACTTTGACAATTCAAATTGAATGATTTTAAAACAAACTAAAATGCTCCCCCTTAACATATGCATGAATCATGGTTAAGTCTATCTAGGTGCATTTGAAATTATTTGTTTTGATTATCTTGGTGCATTGAATTCCAATCATTCCAATTTGTGTACTATTTTCTCCCCCTTTGTCATAGGCAAAATGAAACAATGAAAGTGAAAGGAAAATGGTTAAACAAATGCTTTATTAAACAAAACAATCAAAGGATACTAAACATTATGTTTATTAAAACATATTAAGCATTAAAGGAAAGTACAAAGGCAGAACAAATAAAGCAACAAACAGATAATGAAAATGCAAACTATTAAGACTAAACAGTTAAGCTATTCAGAGTCATCATCCTCATCTATCTCTTCTTCTACTAAAGGAGCTTTTCCTTTATCTTGAGGAGCAAAAGAGGTAGAGCTAGTGCTAATGGACTCTTCTTCTTCAGGAAGGCTTTGAGTATGATCACTTATATCCCAATCTTCAAGATTGCATTGAGGCAAGTCCAGTTTGCCTTGCATATCATAGAGGTCATGGTGCATGTGAGATATAAGGTCAATTCTCTTGTTCAAGTGCTGGAATCTTTTGGAGACACTTTTCTTGAACTTAGAGAGTTTCCTGGAGAGAGATTTGATAGCATGGAGAATGAGTTGTGTAGAGGATGAGGTAGTTTCTTGAGGAGCTTTTGATGAAGTAGCTTTTGGAGGTAATTCCACAGCAACTTCCACAGAGTCTCCCTCTTTCTCAATTGCATACCTTGGCCTTTTCTTTTGTCTATCCACAACTCCTTTCTTGCCAAAATAGTATACATATGTACCTTCAATCTTCCTTACACATCCAGCATGCTCTAAGTAGTCAATAGTGATGGCACTAGAGGCAAGATTGAAAGGGTTTCTCAAAGTAGCTAAGTTCAAATCATTTAATAGGTTTAGGTGCCTAGCTATTTGAGTAATTTATGAGGATAGGAAGAAGGTTCCAGTTCTTGTAACAGCATGATGATAAAGGGTGTCAATCAAGAACTTGGTTGTGTTCATTTGGATGTTGTGGGTGAAAGCATATAAAAAGATGAGGTCTCTTTTGGTTACCTTTTCATTCCCATTTGCTCTTTGATGGATGGTGTAGGTGATAATCCTATGGAGCATCCAATGGATGAGGGATTTGATGTGTCTGGCTTTTGATTCCTTTTCAAAAGAAGTTTCCACAAAAATTTCTTGCCAGAATTCAGAGAGAGTTTGGTTTGAGAAGATTTGATCGTTGTAGGAGGTTATACCATCAGTAGGAAAGTTCCAAATGCTGCCAAAATCTTCTAGGGTTAAGGATTGGTATTGATCAAAGAGTTTAAACCTAACCCCATACCATCCTAGTGCATAGCACTCTTTTCTATTTGGAAAGACATTAGAAACTCCTTGCTTAAACTGGAATAACCTACCTCTTCTGGAAATACAAACTTTCTCCATCCAAGGACATCTAGCAATCTCTCAATTTCATCCTTGATATTTAGGGCATAAACCATCCCACCAAAAGGAGATTTGGTTCCCTCAAACTTCTTTCTCTTCAACATAGCATACCTAACATCTTCCTCAGAAGTTTGGTGGTGAGGTTTGTGAATTTTCTCACCTCTTCTAGACTGTGGAGGAGATGGAGGATCAACTATGGGTTCTCTTATTGTGATTCCTGGAACTCTCTTTGCTTGTCCTTTTATTTTGGAAGTGGTTTTCTTTTTGGGAGCCATCATAACAGAAAGAAAGAGAAGAAAACTTGAAAATAGAGGGTGATTGAGAAACAGATGATTTTGAGAAGATTTTAGAGATTCAGAGGGAAGTTTGTATGTTTTAATAAGCAAAATATCAAAGAAACTGATGTAACATACTCTTAAATAGGTGAAATTAAGAAAATAGCCGTTTATGACTGTTGAAAGTTAAGAGTTGCGACCTGTCACACAGCCAACGATTACAAAATTTTGAGCAGAGTGTACAGAGTGCGGTCGCAGATTCAACAGGGTGCGATCGCGAAGTTTGGTCTAGCGACCATTATCAAGACCAGTACGCTCGCGGGTGAAGAAACTATCTGTAACGGTCGAAACTGTTCAAATTATTGCGTCCGCGCACAAATTTTCTCGACCGCGCATAAAGTTTTTTGTTTGAATGAATCTGGCAGACAAGATAGCGGTCGCTATGGACACTGGAGCGAACGCTACTGACTTAGAAATGAAAGATTCAAGGAAAGATGGAGGAATTTTCTAATGTTTAGGCAAAAATATACATATATGCACAAAGAAACTTTATTGAAAGGCAAAAGTTTTAATTAATTCAAAGTGATTCCATCGATCATTTCTAAATTAAGTTTAATGAAGTTAAGTCTATCTTCATTCAAGGGTTTTGTAAAGATATCAGCAAGTTGATTTTGTGTATCTATAAATTCTAGGATTATATTCTGATTTTGTACATTTTCTCTCAAGAAATGATGTCTAATATCTATGTGTTTGGATCTAGAATGTTGGATAGGATTTTTTGACAAATTGATAGCACTAGTGTTGTCACATTTTATGGAGATATTGTTAAATACTTTACCATAGTCAAGCAATTGTTGTTTCATCCATAATACTTGTGTGCAACAAAAACATGCTGCAACATATTCGGCTTCCGTTGTGGATAAAGCAACCGATGCTTGTTTCTTACTATGCCAAGAAACTAGATAATTACCAAGAAAGTGACATGCTCCTGTAGTGCTTTTCCTATCTAAGATACTACCAGCATAATCTGCATCTGAAAAGCCTATGATATGAAATGATGTGTTTTTAGGATACCAAAGTCCTAAATGCATTGTACCACTCAAATATTTCAAAATTCTCTTAGTGGCATTCAAGTGTGATTCTTTAGGACTAGTTTGAAATCTAGCACAAAGACATACACTATACATTATATCAGGTCTAGAAGCGGTTAAGTAAAGTAGTGATCCGATGATACCTCGATATTTCTTCTCATCTACTTCTTTACCATTTTCATCTTTACCTAATTTCAAGGATGTGCTCATAGGAGTTTTGCTAGTTTTGCAGCCATCCATTCCAAATTTCTTGATGAGTTCTTTTGTATATTTGGATTGGTTGATGAAGATCCCATCTTCACATTGCTTGACTTGCAGTCCAAGGAAGAACTTGAGTTCACCCATCATGCTCATTTCAAATTCCCTAGTCATACAAGTAGCAAATTCTTTGCACAAGGCTTCATTAGTAGCTCCAAATATTATGTCATCCACATAAATTTGTACAATCAAAATGTTATGCTTATCCTTTTTAACAAAAAGAGTTGTTTCTACTTTTCCTTTTACAAAACCATTTTCAAGCAAATATGCACTAAGTTTATCATACCAAGCTCTTGGTGCTTGTTTCAATCCATATAAAGCTTTGGTAAGTTTGAAAACATGATCAGGAAATTTGTAGTTTTCAAAACCAGGAGGTTGTTCTACATAAACTTCTTCGCTAATAAGTCCATTTAGAAATGCACTTTTAACATCCATTTGAAAAAGCTTAAAGTTCATGTGACATGCAAAAGCAAGTAATATTCTAATAGCTTCTAATCTGGCTACGGGGGCAAAGGTTTCATCATAGTCAATACCTTCTTCTTGATTATAGCCTTTGGCTACCAATCTTGCTTTATTTCTAACAATGTGACCATTCTCATCAAGCTTATTCCTATAGACCCATTTGCATCCTATTATAGAGTGATCTGTAGGTCTAGGAGTAAGTTGCCAAACATTATTTCTTTCAAATTGATTAAGTTCATCTTGCATTGCAGTTATCCAATTTTCATCATTTAAAGCTTCCTCAACAGTCTTTGGCTCAATTTGAGAAACAAAAGCAAAATTAACATCTACATGATTAATTTTAGATCTAGTAATTACTCCCTTAGATGTTTCTCCAATGATGAGTTCCTTAGGATGATCTTTCTTGTATTGCCAATCCTTAGGTAGATCTTGAGTCTTTTCTTCAAGTTCATGCTGATTTATCTTTGGAGCATCAATAGATTCAAGAGGTTCAAGTGTACCTGCAGGGTCATTGAAAGCAATACCTTTCTTTTGATCACGATTAGATGATTCATCAAATACAACATACATTGATTCTTCTATAACTAGAGTTTTCATATTAAATACTCTATATGCTTTGCTATGTGATGAATATCCTAGGAATATGCCTTCATCTGATTTGGATGAAAATTTTCCAAGATCATCCTTGGTATTCAATATGAAGCATTTGCATCTGAATACTCTAAAATATCCAATTCTGGGTATTCTTCCATTCCATAGCTCATAAGAAGTTTTATTAGTTAAATGCCTTTTGTAAACACGATTTGCAATGTAACAAGCTGTATTAACGGCTTCTGCCCAAAAATAAGATGGTAAATCATATTCATTGAGCATTGTCCTAGCCATTTCAATTAAAGTTCTATTTTTCCTTTCAACTACACCATTTTGCTGTGGAGTTCTAGGAGCAGAAAAATTATGTGAAATGCCAAGTTCATTGCAAAAGCCTTCAAAATTTTCATTCTCAAATTCTTTGCCATGATCACTTCTAATAGATGTGATCACATATCTTTTTCATTTTAAACTCTTTTTGCAAACGTTTTGAAGTAATTAAAGGCTTCATTCTTTTGAGCTAAGAAATTAACCCATGTGAATTTAGAGTAGTCATCAACAAGAACAAATGCATATGATTTGCCTCCTAAGCTTGTAACTCTATTTGGTCCAAACAAATCCAAATGAATGAGCTCTAAAGGTCTAGAGGTACTTATAACACTCTTTGTTTTAAATGAGCTTTTGTGTTGCTTACCATGTTGACAAGGTTCACAAATCCTATCTTTATCATATTTTATCTTAGGTAGGCCATCAACTAAGTTTCCATTGCAGATATATTTCAATTGATCCATACCAGCATGACCTAGTCTTCTATGCCATAACCATGCATCATTATTAGTGGACATTAAACATTTATGATTTGAATGAATGTTGATATTATAAGTGTTGTTTGTTCTAGTACCCTTAAATATGATAATATCATTTGAATTTGTGATTTTGCATTCCTTGGAATCAAAATTGACAAAGTATGCTTTATCACAAAGTTGACTAACACTTAGTAAGTTATGTTTCAAACCATCAACAAGCCATACATCTTCAATTAAATCCTTACCAATAGAACTAATGGAGCCAACACCAAGAATTTTACCTTTAGCATTGTTTCCAAAAGTTACATTACCTCCATATTTGTAGGTAATACTTGTAAAGAGCTTTGCATTCCCAGTCATATGCCTTGAGCATCCACTATCTACAAGCCATGTGCTTTTATTGATAGTAGATTTTAGGCATACCTGCAAGGCAATAGTGATCATCTTCTTTTAGGTACCCACATGAAGTTGGGTCCTTGATTGTTAGTAGTAAAAGTACCTTCTAAATTGAGATGAGCCTTTCTTATATAACAATAGAAATTTTTGTGTCCGAATTTCATGCAATATGTGCATTGCCATGGCATTCTATACTTCTGCATTTTTCTTTTTGTATTTGACGTATTATGCATGCAGCTACAAGTATGTGATTTCTTTTGTGCAAGTTTAGTGAACAATAATGCATAATTATTTTTGGCTTTATCTCCTAGCAAACCATAAGAAGTTCTTGTAGTACTTTTAGACTTGGTGCAAGCATCTTTGATATGAACATCAGGAATTTCAATTGTAGATGCTTTTACAAATGTTGGTTTGCTTGGTGCAATGTTAGTTGAGCCATTGAATCCTAATCCATATTTTAAGGAAGGTGATCTTTGGTTATTAATTAATGTGTTTAATGCTTCCTTTCCTTTATAAAATTTGGAAATTGATTCTTTTAATTCTTTTAGTTCATGCTTCAATGTTTCATTTTCTTTAATCACTTTTTCTAAGTCATGTGAGTTTTTATTTAACTCTCCTATTGTATTCATCAAGTGTTCATTTGAGGTTTTCAATTCTAAGGTAGAGTTTTTTAAGCATATAAAATCCTTTTCTAACTTAGAGTTTTTATCTTTATAGAGCATCATTTTAGAAAAATATTTTTCTATTTTAAAGTTCATGTGCTCAATCAAATCACTATCATCTATATCATTTGTATCATTATGTGCTACTAGATCAAAGGATTGAGTACTTACCTCATTGGAGTCATCTTCAATAGCCATGAGACACAGATTTGCAATTCCTTCTTCTTCTTCTTCTCCACTTGAAGAAGAGTCATCCCATGTGGCTTTGAGAGACTTTTTCTTTTCTTTATCCCATTTCTTTTTGTTCTTTAATTTGAAGCAATCCGATTTAATGTGACCAGTTTTTCCACATTCATAGCATTTTACCTCATTTTTCTTTTCTTTATCTTTGAAGGAGAATTTTGGAGGTGTACCTTTGTTTGCTTGTAATCTTTTCTTTCTTTTCCATTTATTGATTCTTTTTGAGAACATTGCCATTTTATCTTCATCATCAGTACCTTCATTGCTTGAGCTCTCAGCTTCTTTGATTGCTTTGAGTGAAATTGGTTTTCTCTTTTATTTTTCACCTTGATCTTCTTCTTTCTCACTGTGTAGCTCAAATGTGAGTAGTTTACCAACTAGCTCGTCAGTTCTTAATGTGCTGAGATCATGAGCTTCTTCTATGGATGATACCTTTGATTCAAAGTTCTTTCTAGCTCTTAGGGCTCTCAAGATTTTACTGTTTACATCACCTTGATCATATACCCTGCCATACTTCTTTAGTTCATTTACAATAGCAAGCAAGTGATTGGTCATGTCGGTGACATTTTCATTTGGTTTCATCTTGAATAGCTCATACTCATGGACATGCATTTGTTTCTTGGTAAATCTCACTTGAGTCGTACCTTCATGGTAGTTTTCGAGTGTTTTCCAAATGCAATGTGCACAAGTTAAATGTTGAACTCTTCCACCTTCTTCTCTTGAAATGGACTTCATCAAGATGGAAGCGGCTCTATTGTTCTTGAATCGATCTTAGCTGACCATTGTGCTTTGGGAAGTGGAACTTGAATACCGTCAACTTCATAAGTGGGAGGTTTCCACTCACTTTCCACGAAATCCCATAGTTCAATCCCTTCACTGTCTAGAAACAAATACATTTTGTGTTTCCAGTATGAATAATCAGTTCCATCAAAGTAGGGTCTAAGAATAGTGTTAAGATTTCCATGAGAGCTTGATGAAGAAGAAGTTGCCATAGTGGGTCAGATTTCACAATTAAGTTTAAGAAATCTCAGGCTCTGATACCAATTGTTGTCCCAAGATGGCAACCAAGAGGGGGGGGGGGTGAATTGGTTTCCTCACGAAATAATGACAATTAAAAAACTCAACAAAATAGAAGTGCGGAATTAAGAGATGGTTGAGTAATGGAAGAAAGAAAGAACACGCAAGATTTATAGTGGTTCGAATTTTACTTCAATCCTACATCCACTTCCTTAACAACTTGTTAAGGTTCCACTAATCTTTGAAGTTTTTACAAGCTCACTTCCAACTTTGGTGTTTTCACAAGTTCACACCTAACTTCACAAGTGTTTTTCTAAGGCTTACACTCAAGAACCTTTAAAGGAGTTTTTAAGGCTTACTCTCACAACCCAAACAAGAGTTTTACAAGGATTACTCTCACAACCCAAGTGTTTTTCCAAGCTCACACTCAAACTTATACAATGGTGTTTTCAATGCTAACACCTAACATTCATTACAATTCAAAAGTAAGTTTAAGTAAAAGAGAATTTGTTGCTTGGCTATCAAAATCTAATTTCTTGCTTCTTGTCCTTCTTTTCTTGTAGAAGCACTGTATTTATAGCCAATGTGGTCTTACTAGCCGTTATTGAAAGTAAGAATAAAGTCTTGGCAGCTTAGACCTTCTTTACTTAAACTGTCCGAAGCTTCTCGCGGTCGTCCTTCATACAAGGATGGTCGCGCTTATGTCACACGCGGTCGTCCTTGAACAAGGCACTGTTGCTGAATTTTAAAAAAGCTTCAAAGGTCGAATTTGAGTGCTCTGCAGCTGGAATCTTGCCCATGCTGCGATTGTCGGGACGGTCGCGCATCACCAAGGTGCGGTCGCCCTTTTTGAATGTTGAAGTGGGTTTTTAACGATCATGTCACGTGGCATTCTCTGACAGGGTAGAAGAGATGTCCGCCATAATTTGAATGTCGTGGTCGCTCTAGGTAGCATCTCCCGGTCGAATTGAGGTTCTCGCGTCGAACTTCTGGACGCACCTGAGGACGCGAACACTACTGTCTCTTTAAGCAAATTCTTCTTGAATTGGTAGAGCGGTCGCGACTCTGAATGGGCGGTCGCTAAAGTGGTAAGCGAGGCTGAGTCATTCATCGTTCTTGTCACCACGAACCTTACTGTGATTAGAATGATTTGAGTTCCTTGGTTAGCGGTCGTCCATAAATTGGGACGGTCGCTCTTCTTTATGCGCGGTCGCTACTGAGGTCGAGTTTCTGACCGCGAAACCTTCTGTGATAAGGTTTCATCCTATAATTGAATGGTGCGGTCGTATTCTTGTTTGGTGCGATCGCTAGAAGTGTTCTGTTCACCTTTATTTGAAGTAACCTAAGCCTGCAACAAGATTCTCCAAACACAAGTTAAATGGATCATTCAATTTGAGTTGTCAAGGATCAAAATTGAGATCATTTGTCTAACAAATTAGGACACTTAAAATTTGAATTAAAACTGAATTAGGCTAGATTTAAGGATTCATGCGAATTAGCATGGCCAATTCGTCATGTTTTGGCTTTTAAAGTTAAATTGGGCTTGGTTTGGGCTTTTAAAATTGGACCGGTTTTGGTTTAGGCTTTTAAAATTAGACTGAACTTAATTCAAGCTTTTAAAATTTGAATAAATTTGATTTGGGACTTTTAATTAGGACTAAACTCATTCATGGCTAAATTTAAGGGTCTACAATAATTTAATTTAAAAAATAAATGAATAATAATAAAATATATTTTATTAATTCTTTTTATATATTTAAAAGTTAAAATATAATATTTGAATCTCTGAGTTTTCAAACTGAATTGCTTCGAAAAATCAAAGTAGCATAATTTGAAGATTTTTTACTTTAGCCGGTTCTGGAGATGACATTTTGGAAATTTTGGAAATTTGGTTCAGTTCTAGGGATTTCCTAATCTCCGGATTGCTTCAGAGCGTGCTCACCACTACTTGTTACATAGCTTTCTAAGCTATCTCATGTTTAAATTGTTTTCTAATCCCTTATGATGAAAGAATCCTTTTATAGAGGGAGAAAAATGACATTTTGTAATTGTATTGTAGATAATGAAAAGGCCTTCCAGCTATAAAGGTGAACTAGTAGGAAAATACATATATGCTTCTATTGAGTCTTCACATGTGTTTTGTAATATATACAACAAAATGACCTTCCAACTATAAGGGTGAATCAATAGGAAAGCCCATATAGGATTTTACTATGTCTTTACATGTGTTTTCTTGTGTCTTTATTTATAGTCATATGGTGGCCTATAGTGGTAATGGATTATGGAGTCTACTGTATCCTAAAGTTTTCAAAATTTTATATTGGAGTGTCTATTAAGAGTCCATTAACTATTACTTCAAATTCAAGAATTGTTCATAGATTCGTAGCCGATAGTTAATGCTTTCAATTTGTCCTTCATTTTTGCTTTTGTAGTTGGAAATTCACTTTTATTTTCATTTCAATATAAAACAAAATGGTGTTTTTTTTTGTATGTTCTAAATTCTAGTAGTGATTGACTGATGATAAAATTTTGAAAAAATAATCTTAATTTTTGTCACTAAGATTTTAAAATTTATAAGTTCTATAATTCTACAATATAGAGTAGTCAAAGAGGGGATGATTCTACTTTTCACTGGTTACAAAGTATTCTTCCTCTTTGTTGTTGCCAATTTGGGTTGAAGCATAAGATTTTTGAACTAAAAATTGCATTATTAGTGGATTTTGCTTCAAGGGACCTTAGAATTCAAGCTATTTTTATACTACTGATTTTTGTGTTTTTGTCAGGAATGTTGTAAAAATTTCACCTTTTGTTTTTGGATCTCTTTAGTAAAAGTTGCAATCCCTTCCATGTATTGGCACTCTTGAAGCCAAGTTAAAACCTAAGTTAAAAACTATCATAGAGAAAAGGAAAAAAAAGGAAGAAAACTTTCTCATTTTCCAAGGGCTTGCAGTGTTGAAGAGGTTGTAGCTATCATGAATTTCTATATTAAGAAGATCCCAAATTATTCTATAGTATGTCCACAATGGGTGAACTAAAAGGGTGAATAATCTTGTGGTTTTGTATTAGAATGGAGTTCTACTTGCTAGTAGTCCTAATATACAAGATTGTAATAGTTTAAGCAATTTGGAAATTAGTATACAATTGTTTAGTTTTGTAAAGTGTTATCTCTATTAAGTTGGTTGAATAACTTTTTATAAGCAAGTGGAATAGGGTAGATATTGATGGGCTTAGTCAAGCTAGAAATATTTTATTTTAGTTGCTCTAATATATTCTAGAATGGTTCGGTAGTATGATTTGGGGAAGAGGAGGGAGGGGGGTTATGTTGTAAAATCTCAAGGTTTGAAGTACCATTCTTTTAGGAAAATTTTTGTAATTGATGCAGAGGGGCTTTAATAGAAATATACTTCTTTTGTAGTCTAAATATTATGAGCATGGTATTTTAAGAAATATTTAGAAGAAGGTTTAGATATTTTTTATTATTGAGAATCCTTTTGTAAATCATATGATTATTTTGACAGAGTTTTTTTTAAAAAAAATGATTCACCTTTCTTGATGTTTTTGGAAACATGTTTAGGAGATATACCTAGCTAGGCCTATAAAGACTGTGGAGCATATTTACCTTTGGCTAGGTTGGGCTGACTAGCATGAGTAATATTTTATAAGGCTTTAATCAATTTTTTGGTGATATGTGTCGCATATGGGATGATTCCCAATTAAACAAAAGTATATATTTTATTGACTTATTTGAAGGCATTGTGTGTTAGGAGTTGTTGCTAATCGACCATGCAACTTAAATAGACACCTAGTAATGGTCTACGTTATAAGAGATAAGATTCATGTTTTGGTTATGCATAAAGAAGGAAAAACACCTACAACCCCCCAAAATCATTTCTATAGTTGTTGTGATGTTTTTTTATTTATAGAAAAACCGTATTGACTTCCTATAGACCCTGAATTTTTAACCCAGTCCAATCCTATTGTCCAAAATAATTTTTGTGGTATTTTAATTATTTATAATATTAAATAGTTATTTTTAAATAAAAATATTAAAAAATATTAAAAAATAATAAAATAAAAAATTGAATGGATCGGTGAGCGACGCGCGGTAGTGCGGCAGCAAGGAACTTCATCGCAGGCCTGGACCTGCGGTGAAATCATTGCTTGCCAATTCCCCGCACATGCCAGCAAGCAGCCCCAGTCCACCCAGCCTGATCCTCGCAGCAATTTTTGCCAGCGCAGCCTCACAGGCCCAGCAGCCTGCGCGCGCTGCTAATTTTTTGACCAAACGTTATTTCACATGGTTTTGTGATTTTTTCCTAAACAGTTGGTATTTTCTTATTAAAATAGAATTAGGTCTTTTGTTGTCCTATAAATACTAGTATAAAACACACGAATTAGGGAGCTGATTTTTTTAAAAAGAAACTAGGGACTTGGAGAACGGCAACAAAAGAAAAGGGAGACAGAAAACCCTAGCAAAAGGACTTTTAGAACTTTTGGCTGACTTTGAAAACAGAGAGCAACGAATCTAAAATATCAAGTAGAAAAACAATCAACAAGGCAGTAGCTTAGCTCACTGTCTTTTTCTCAATTCAACCAACAAATACAAAGGCAGTGTAATCATTGTCTTTGCTAAAGCTCATCCAGAATTCTGTTCAAACAATTTTGGTGGATCCAACAAACGATGGTATGCTTTAAATTAAATAAATACTATATGTTTTAATTATTTTAAATATTTAATGAGCTCGTTTTTCATTTAGTTAAAGTTACAGTATACAAATTCTTCTAAAAATTAGTTCATATGATTAGTTTATGTGAATTACAGATTATTATTTATATAAATCATATCAATTATAACCCGTAGACTTGTTTAACATAGATTGTTTATTTGTTTTATCTTATGCCTATTTTATCAATACATCACTTAGAATTACATTAGGGTTTTCATATAAAACTTCACAGTAGCATCTACTCTCTTTAAACATATTCATAGTTCACATAACTTATGAACTTTGATAAGTTTTTCATAAACACTAAACCCTAATTCATCTAAAACCTTAATAGCAGTGTTTTAAATATCGGCCATTTCGTATAGAAACGACCGATATTTAACAAAAATGAGGGTTATCGATATGATTTTCTCCGATTTTTGTCTGGGATTTTGAGGATGCTGAAAATCACAAAGAATCGGCTTTAAGAAACGGTGAATCTGCGAAACGAATGATTTGTGTCCGATCTGATTTTTCTAAAACGGAGGAGGAAGAAGAAGTTCTTGAAATTCATGGGAGGTGAACACCATAATTTTTACAGGTGTGATTTTTAGAGAAAAGATGAAGAGCTTGTATTATAATCTCTCTCCATTCTCTTCTCCACCAAATAATCAACATTAATTCATCTCTTGCAGAAGTTTACACGTTTAACAGTATAACATCTTGAAACTTTAAAAAGAAAAAAAATAGAATAAGAGCTTGAAGAAGAAGTGAAAATGGGACCACCGATTATTAAAAATAAATAAATAATTACTTAAATAAAAAAATAAAAAAATAAAATGGGACAATCGGTTATGGCTTTTTCTTTGTTATTGTGTTTTAGTTGTCTACTTTATTATTTATATTAATAAAATAATAGTAAAAAATAGAAATAAAAAATAATATACCAACCAATAAGTGAGTATAATAGTAAAAATGAACCAATAAGTGAGTATAACAGTAAAAATAACCAATGAGTGAGGAGAGAGGAGCTTTGGAATTGCAAATTTCAAATATATCAATTAGTGTCTTCATTTTCGTTCAAAAAAAATCAATGTCTTCATTTCAGTTCAAAAAAAAAAAAAACTAGTGTATTCATTTCAGTTAAAAAAAAACCAGTGTCTTCATCATTTTGCAGGTAAAAAAAATAATTTTTGCCAATGCTTAGATTTGTCTAATTTCGGCGACCAGAGCGACACAGATTCATCTTATTCCAGCCTTTTTTTGCAAGAAAGGTACCATTGATGTGTTCTCATATGCATTTCAGCAAGCAGACTCATATCATTCAAGGTGGAACAGCCAAAATCAAAATTATGGTGATGATAAACAAAATAATCAAGATCCTCCCCAACATTCATTTTGGTGGTAAATTAGTTCGTTTAATTTAATTTTAAGTGGATACTAATAATTGTTATATAGCATATATTTTCGAATTGGATTATTTTTCCTTTATTTTTAATCATTGAGGAAACAATTATTATGATTATTATTATTATTGTTATTTCTAATTTAGTAATTTTTTAATGTAATTTAGCAATGTTATTATTTAAAAAATTGTAACATGTGTTTACTTATTGTTAAAAACTATTTACTTATTGTTATATTGTTATTTTTAATTAAGTTTTGATAATAATTTGATCTTTATTATTATTATGGATCAATTTTAACATATATTATTAATTTATATATTGTAAAAGATATTCATTTTTTTTTTATTTTAATCTGGTTTGATTCATTCCGTTTCACCGATTCCATTATTCGATTCGTCCGATTTTGCGATTACAATTGCATTCACGATAGCGGCAGCCGATTCAGGCCATTTCATACTGATTCAGTCTGATTCCATTTCACCGCGACCGATTCCGATTTCGCGACCGATTCCACGATTTAACTACTTAATAGCCCGTAAAACATATTTTTCAAATCTAAGAACCCTAATTTCATGATGTTAATCCCAAAACCCTAATTTTAACTAAAAAACCCTAATTCAAGATGTAAACCTAAATATATATCTTTATTTACTTTATTTAAGTTTTAGATTTAATTATATAGTTTATTATATGTTTTGATGTGATTTATTTAATTTTGATATTTGATTTAATTTATCATGGATGGATATTTTCTTTATTAATATGATTATTATTTATTTATTCTGGCATTAAAATTGTAAGAGGTATGTTTTCATTATTAGGTACCTCATTAATTAATTTTCATGTAATTTAATTTATCTTCATATTTTGCGATTAATGTAAAGGACACGTTTCTACCTTTTGGCAAGTGTCCTATTTAGTTTTTGTAACACCCCTTCCCGGCCTACATGTGTAAGCCGAGTAGAGGCGCCACACTAGCCTAATGTTGTTACCAATTTTACTTAGTCAAATTTTAGTTCCGGTTTTTACAGAAATTTTGCCAGAGGTTCGCCTAGAAATTGGGTCTCAAGTGTCGACAAAACTGGTTTTTCTGATTTTTGAAAACATTTTTACACAAACCAATGTGAATACAATCAGTTTCAATACACTCCTAATGAATCCACCTTATAACCTCAACTACAACCTGCAATAAGAATTCACACTTCTAATACAAAATAAAGTAGAGGTTTATTATTATTACATACTACTAACGTACAGTATAACATAGTACTTCCCAATCTTATATATAAATATATACATATACATGCCACAACTAGCTAACTCATAATATAGGAAATGAAAGGCTACTCTGAGGTGCTGCGCTGTGTTTGTGCTGCTCGATGCTAATCACCAAAATCTACTGCTCCGAACCTACGAGTCAAGAAAACTTAACTCGCTGAGCAATGACGCTCAGTGGGTACTTTACCGATGAAAATATAAGTAAAACATGAAAGCATTTGAACTAAAAGGAAATAATTAAATAAAAAATCAACCAACATTAAACCAATGGAAGTTATTGTCCATTCAGTGTAGATATACTTTCAACAATTGTAAAACCATAATTCAAACTCATATTGCAGTATGTAGTTTTAGAAAAATAGGACTTTGGCTCAGGCTCTACTGGCATATAGGGAACCATAGCGATAAGGCAGTGGCCCTCACCACTGTAACATAGGTGGCCCTCACCACCATGGTTATAACTAATTCTACTCTATGGCCTATACCCGTAGGTAACCGCAGGAGCATTCCAATCACAATTTCACAACATCTCCGCTCCACGGCCTATACCCGAAGGTAACCGCCGGGGTGTATCAAACACAATAAGTGGCAGTATTGCATAAGTTAGTATAGTGCACCATACCCTTATCTACCACTCCCAACTACCCAGTAGAGCATAAAGGTTAAAACGATTCAATTTAAGTCTCAAACTTCATTTTAGAATGACTCGAGAAATTATTTTAATTCCCGTTACACTTTGCCATTTACGCCGCGCACCACATTCTTTAGTCAAACCATTACCCTTTTTCACATATTTAACATCAACAATAAACATATCAAACATTTCAAAGCATTCCTCAAAGAGTCACAAATTGACCAAATGAATAGTGTCGCGGCACGTAAAATCGGCAACGCAAAATGGCATGACCAAATGAATAGTAAAATCTGGGTTTTCGTCAAAATTTCAGTCCACTTCAGTCATGCATTTGGCCAGGTAAATGATCTTATTTTTGGCTGAAATTTTACAGAAAACTTATTTCATATTTTGACTAATTATACGTAAAATTTCGTTGAAAAATTCATTCATTTGCTACCTCAAACAGCTGCCACAAAAATAGTCCAGAAAGCTGTCACTTTGGGACCATTTCGGCCCAAACATATGAAATACATAGAATAATTTATTTTTCTTTTTCAAATCAATATGAAGGCTTCTTTAATGGTAAAGTGAAGATTCAAACACTTCCCTTTGACAACTTTTGCATGTTTAACTCAAATCAAACTAATTAAAGTTCAAAACAACTTACCAAATCAACTTGTCAAATTTTCTCAAAACATTTGGTTTCAATTAATTTTAAACAACTCAATTGCCATAAGAAACCAAGAACATAACTCAAACATTTAATTTAAACTCAATCAATACATTTAAGCATCACATCAAAAATTCCATAAACCAAAGTTTGTAAGAAAAATAAAATTTCTTTTATGGTAAAGTACCAAACCTTGTTCTTTTAATTCCCCTTTGCTTTTCCTTCTTCTCCTTTCTTAATCTTTGTTTTTTCTTCAAGAAATTCAAGAACACAACCTTAAACATAAACCTTAGCAATTTAGAACAATAAGCTATCCTCCCATTTCTTTTCAAACTAAACCCTAATCTAACCTTATTAAACCTTAGAAACCTTGATTCTTCCATTTAATTAATCAATCTCATCACTACTTAAATTTTCTCCAAATCCACCATAAGAACCCTAATTTCCAACATTCCAATAGATATATAAATACTTAAAATTGATACTAGAATTGAATTCTACATACTTGAAAACCTTAAAACTTACCTTGAAAATCAAACTTGACAAAAATTGGAAATCCTTTGGTGTTCTTCCTATGGCGCCGAAAATTTGGAATGGGTGAGAGAGAGATTTGTTCTTCATGCCATGATATATATATAAGGGAAATGCCTTAGGGCCATTTGTCCACATCTTTTTCTTTTCTTCTTTTTATAATGCTAAATGGTCACCTTTAATTGGTCCAAATGTCTCTTTATTTTATTTATTTAAAACCCAAGTCCTTGAACTTTCTTTTAATCATATTTTGGCCCCTCAACATCCTTGTGCTGAAATTTTTATGGCCTAGGGTGTGAAAAGACTAAAATACCCTCCGACGATTAATCGGTCGTAACTTTTAAACCGTACAGTTCCACGAGGCAAACTACATATGGTTTTGATCCTCTCGACCTCTACTTTCTATTTTTAAAGTCTATTTTAGGTTTCCAAGTCATTTTGAAAATTTACCAATAAGCCCTCGACTTTTTACAAAATTCCCCTTAGGTCCCTTCTTTGCTCGGGTTTTGCCCGGGCTCCATTTCTACTGACGATTGTTTCATATTCAACCCCTCGATATCCTTTACACACTCATGTGTTTATTTCCTACTTTAGATTCATGTATAAATTTTAATTAATAATGACCAACATGTCCCTAGTCAAAATCCCCTATATCTTCCAAACCGTGCGTTTTCTAGAAAAACCGTTATGCGTTGTTGCGACCCGATTTTTCTCTACTCTCTATTTTTGGAATCTGTTATGTGCACTATTAAGAACATCCAGTACAACTTTTAAAATTACAGTCACCTCCCCAAAACTTTTTAAAATTACAGTAACCTCCCCAAGACTTTTTGAAATTACAGTCACCTCCCTAAAACTTTGCATTTTTCTTCAATTAGGTCCCATTGATCCTATAGCCTTATCTGGGGCCGTTGTCAGGAATTATCTTCTCCTTTCCCCTTCTCTCACTGTGCACTTGACTGCTATGCATAAATGCGGTGACGGATGTGACAGTTTTAAACGTGGACAATGTAAGGACATGTTTCCATCCTCGGATGAGTATCCATTTATTTACTTTTTTGGACATTACTTTAATTTTAATATAATGATGCTTTATTTTAATTGTTGCATGTAGTATGGATAATATTGTTATATTTAAGAATTTTATAATATTAAGACTTGCAAAGGAGGCCGGTTCCAATGAACCGGGCATTGTGGGGGTGCTGGGCCATTTCTCACCTTCCCCACACGTATCCAACTTTTCGAACCACTTAAGGGGTTGGGGATTCCTTAGGAATAGAGTCATCCACTTCTTTCTTTTTTTCGGCCCGTCCGGGTGGCAACTCTATTTTCTCCGGGCTTAGGTCCGTGTTCTCTAAGGCCATGAGCCTAAATAGTGCTGAAGTCGCAAGAATCATTCCACCGAGAGTGGGGGCGAAAATCCCTGCTCACACTTTCCAAATATGATCCCAAATTATACTTCCTTTTTTTTATATTATCCTTCTTATCCTTGTAATTGATAATATGTTCATTATCTGGACACAATTATTTTGATAAATATCATTTAATTAGTTTTTATTTTTTAAGTTTATTGTTTTTGATGATATTGTCCACTTCTTTAGCATAATCATTTATTTTAGCTGATTATTTTAATACCTACATTTACAACCTAAACAAAAGAATTTTATATTATTAAGAAATTTTAATTTGATTAAATTTATAATTTTTTAATATCATGCCTATTCTCTAGACATAATTATTTATAATTATTATATTAATTTTATCCTTTTTGTAAATTAAACACAAAATTATTTGTGTATTTTCATTTTTGTTATGATCATCATCAATAAATATTCTTTTATTTTTGTTTAACTTAGATTATTAAAGAAAAGCATCTTAATTAAACTAAATTTAAATTCAAAACTCGATTTCAAATGCCTACATATCCATTTGACGCTATTAAAGCCCTTATAGTTCGAATTGTGTACCAAAAAATAATAAAATAAAATAAAATTTGATGAATTAATTATTATCCTCATATAGCTTGTTTAAATGTTGTTGTTATCATTATTGTCATTATCATTGTTATTATTGTTATTGTTGTTATTTTCATTGCCATCGTTGTTGTTGTCATTATTATTGTCGCCATCGCCATCGCCATCGCCATCCTCATCATTGTTATTGTTGTTGTCATCATTGTCGTCATTGTTATTATCATTCCTATTATCACTGTTGTCATCATCGTTATGGTTCTTGTTGCTATCATCATTTTTATTGTTGTTGTTGTTGCTATTGTTGTCATCATTGTTATTGTTATTATTATCATCATTATCTTTATTGTTGTTGTCACTATCATCATTGTCGTTATTATTATTGTCGTCGTCATTGTCGTTATCATTGTTATTGTTGTTGTCATTGTCATCATCGTCGTTATTGTTATTGTTGCTGTTGTTTTTTTAGATGAATTGTTGTTGTTGTTGTTGTTATTATTATAGCCTCCACTCTTTGGATATAACCATTTTATTTTATTTTTTTTATTTATGATTATTGTTCCTCTTTATTTGATTTAGGAATTACTTTTTAATTTACTATTTATTTTTCTAGAATGTTATTTTTTAAATAATCATACTCACTTCCTCTGCATATAATTATTGAATTTATTTATTTGATATTATTTGTATACATATATTCATTTCCTATATACCAATTTTAAATTTATTTATTGTTCATATGTATGTCTCAACGGTGCCTAAGCTCTTGCCCCATAATCTTGCTAAAGCCAGATGCCAAAAACACACAATAGATATCATGTTGAGCTTCACATTGACTTTTTTAGGGTGAAAATTGATACTTGAATGTGAACTCAAAGAGGCATGATAGCGATTTTCATAAGCTTTGAAGCCTGAAGAGATAGAAGCCATCACTATGAAGATGAAGACCGCGATATGAAGATTGCGATCGTGATATGAAGAGAATGACTGCAAGATTCATATAGCCATTGGAGAGCTTTAACAAATAGTTAAAGAACCAATGAGAAGATGCCACATGTCATACTAGTCGTTAGAGTTATAAAGTTCGTGATCATGAAAAAGATTCAGCGACTACAACAAGCGTCTATCCTTGAAATCTAAAGAGATTTTGTGGCTATTGGAGTTGGAATTTTCTATTCACTCCAACCAATAAGCAAAATTGCTTTGAGACCTATAAATACATCATCAAACAAGGCTCCAAGTGATGAGAAGAGTGCCATTAATGTCCAAACTCTTGCAAATTTATTTTTAAGCCTTTAATCTTTTTATTTACTTATAAGGTTGAGTGTTAGCCATTAAAACATTATTGTAAAATTTAGTATGAGCCATAAATACTTATTGGGTTTAAAATTTAACCTAGAAAAACTCTTGTAAATGGTTTAAGTGTTAGCCTTAGGAAAACACTTAGTTTGGTGTGAGCTTAAACAACAGGTTTAGAGTGAGCCTTAGAAAAACTCTTGTAAGGTTCATGTTTAGATCATTTTTGTACTAGTTTTTAGTGTGATTTTTATGTATTCTTAGTTAATGTTTTGATTGATTTTTGTTTTAAGTTTGTTTAAAGTGTTTGTTTTAGGTTTAAGTGTAAAAACTCCCTTGGAAGATCAAACAGTGCAGGAAAAGCATGAATCAAGCAAGACATGGCCAAGCCAAATCAAGCTTGGCCGTGCTCCCTCAAGAAATTCAAGGCAGAGCTTGACAAGGCCAGGAGACACGGCCAAGCCACTGGCCATGTCTCATCCAAGGAGCAAAACAAAGAAACCAAAGCAAAGAAAGAGCAAAAATGAAGAGGCAGTACTTGACACACTCACATGACATGGCCATGTCTCTTGAAGCTTGGCCATGTCTGCTCGTCTTGGCCATGTCTTTGCCCATGTCTGATTGTCTTGGCCATGTCACTTGAAGCTTGGCCATGTCTCATTGTCTTGGCCGTGTTTCATCCTAAGAAAATAAAATCATATGAAAATAGAAGCAGTGTTGAACATAAGCACCATCTTGGCCATGTCGCATGAAGCTTGGCCATGTCCAAGGAAAAATTGGTAGACATGGCCAAGTTACCCTTATCTTGGCTGTGTCCCTCAAAGAAATTGAAGGTAGAAGGAGACATTGGCAAGAGACATGGGCAAGCCACTGGCCATGTCACATGACATGGCCAGGAGCTTGGCCGTGTCACCACTTGAGAATAAAGAAAAGAAAGAAGGCAGAAGGCGATCACTTTTGCTACAACTACCTCGTATACTTGCGAGTGACGCTTGTAGTAGTACTTAATTCGAGCGCAATAGTTCGATGTGAGCCTGTAAAACATCAAGTTGGGAGTGAGCTTTGCGAACCCTAATTTTGCACCTAAGGGAAACACTCAATTATTGATTCTAAATAAAATCTCATGTGACCACGAATCCAATGCAACTGGAATCACATGAATCGGACATTGAACAGCTAGAATGGGCCTCCAAAGGTTTTCTGCATAAACTGGGCCCTTTGTGACTATAAATATTTAATTTTTCATAATTATATTAAAATTCAATATGTTACGATTCTAACATATCAAAAATCACTTGAATCTAACATCGGATCGGCCCAAATAGGCCTTCAAAAGTTTTTACACAAAATCGGACCCTTTGCAGTGCACTGCCACAATGGGCCTGTAGTATCCCTACAGTAACAATGTGTAACAATCACATTTTTTGCTAAAATAAAATTTAATTAAATTAAAATAAATAATTTGAGGAATATATAAAGATTTAGAAATAAGAAAAATGAAATGTATATGTGTTGTATATGTGGAATATAAGTAACATAAAAAAATCAAAGGGTAATTTGATAAAAAAAGGTAAAAAGTTAAAAAAATTAATAATTATTATTATAAAAAAATTAAGTTAATTAATTAAATAAATAAAAATTAAAATAATTTTTGGTGGAGGTTGAAAAATAGAATTTTTGAAATAAATAAATAAATAAATAATTAAAATAATATATATGCGTGTATGGTTAAGAAATTAAGTAAGAAAAGTAAAAAATCATTAAACTTATCTCTTTCTCTTCTTCTTCCTCTTCCCACCCGATTTTTCCATTGCCAAGGAAGGGAGATTTTGCTTCTTAATTCAAGCAAGTTTTGAAGGATTTTAAAGGTTTAAGAGGGGGGGTTTTGGTGCTTTTACATTAAGTAAGCTTTCTTACCTAATTTTTGAGTTTTATGAAGTTTTTGAATTATGTGTAATATGAGATGTTGATGGAGTGTTTTACAATTGTTCTAATGCATATAGAACATGTTATTTTGATGAGAAAGCAAAGATTTTATGGTTGTTAGTTTGGGTTAAGTTGAAGTTTAGGTTGGTTAGTAAGGATTTTAGGGTCTTGGTTAGGGTTTTGTTTAAGAATACTAGTTCATTGGATTTTATCATTTGAATCATGTTCTAGTATGATTTTAATGATGAAAATGAACTTAAATTAACATTTGGAATTAGTTAGAATAAAATTTTAAAGTTGGAGTGGTTTATGGCAAAATTTTGGAATTTTGAGGGAAATGTTATACATTATATTTTAATGCTTGAAATGTATTAAAATATAATGTTAAAGATGTTTTAAAGCTTAAAATTCTATTTGGAATTAGTGAGATTGATTTTTCAAAGTTAAAGTTCACAAGAAGAAAAAATTGAAGGATTAGGCTTTAATTGATGTTTAGTAGCTTAAACACCTTAAAATTTGATCCTAATGTATGGTCTAACTTGATGGCGAATATGTGCTATCGCAGTGTTACCGCAAGTGCACAGGTCGTGTAAATAATAAAATAGTGAGTAAGATATCGTTCCACTGGGGATAAAGTCAAGTACTAGTGCAAATTTTAACTGTTGTTTAGCAAATCAATAGTTTTTGTGATGATTAAAATAAAAGTTAAATTACTTAATAAATTAAAGTAAAGAAAAATTGAATATTGTGAAAAAAGAGTTGATGATGAAAATATCATCCAGATATTGAATCCCCCTAGCCATAAAAATATTTATGAATATCAATTCAATTAAATCAAATAATAGAGCTGAATTGGCATTCCTCTATATTAGATCAAAACCTCTCTCGAGTGAATTAATCCCTAATCACTAAGTAAAATGTTAGGAATCTTTTCTCAATCATAATTAAATAGACCTTGCAATAAGAACAAGGAAATTTGAACCAAATGGTCTTATAAGTCTATCTCTAGTACTCCAATCAACCCTCAATCCTAATGAAAATTATGTTCATATCAAGCTTTCTCAAGTCAATAATATGAAAATTGCAACCAATCAATCAGCATACTATTATCAATTGAAAATAAGAAATTAAGAATCAAATGATTTAATTTAATAAGAACTATTCAATCCATACAACAAGGCTAGGGTTCATTAATATCTAGATAGAAACACTTTCATAATCAAAAAACCAAAACAAAAGAAATAAGTAAAAGAAGTCAAACAATCCATAATGAATGATTTGTGTTTCTTCACTTCAATCATTGAATCTTGATTTAAATATCACATGAATTGGATCTTCACTTTCACTCTCAGCTGCCAAAATTCTCTTTTTCTCAGGAAGTCAGCTCTAATAATAAAAATTGGATCCCTAATTCATACCTTAGCTTAGATTTTATAGCCCAGAAATTTTGCCTGACACGCCCATTGATACGCGCATGTCAACGATGCTGTTTCAAACTTTAATGACATGGGCAGTGACATGCCCATGTCTTTGGGTGTGTCATTGCTACTACAATGCTGAGTTAAGAATATGGTCAATGACACACCCGTGTTTCTGGACTTGTCACAACTTTTGTAAGGCAGGATCAATGGCACGTTCAGTGACACGCCCATATTTCTGGGTGTCGAGGCTTCTATAAAGTAGTTGAATGACATGGCCATTGACACGCCCATGTCACTAGGTGTGTCAATTGAAGAATTTACCCAAAATAGCTCTTTTTCTTGTCTTTCATCTGTGATTCTGACCTAAATAATGATAAGGTCACAATGTGTCAAAGGTTCCTAGAATCAACACGAATAAACACTTGAACAAACAAATTAAACTCAATTTAACAATAAATACACTAAGAAATAGGGGCAAAAATATCATCAACTATACACTTATCAAATTTCTCCACACTTGAGTTTTTGCTTGTCCTCAAGTAAATCAAATCACTATAATTAGCAGAAATAAAGGACCCCTCTATATCAAAAGAAAATAAAAGTTTTACAATACTCGAATCAGAAAACCCAAACATTCTTAACCAAAAACTAAATCTCAAACATGATAGCTGAATTAAGAAGTTTCAAATAAAAATCTCACAGATCTAAAATTCAAAAATTTAGAGTTAAAATATTGAGCATAAAATTTCAAGAACTCAAAAGTGATGAACAAAGTAAGAAAGTGTAAATTTTCTCTTAAGTTTTTGACCCTTTCATAAAATGCATTGTGTGAAACATTTTTTTAAAGGAGCCCGACTTGTTTGAACTGAGCCTAACTTTTTAACACGAAGGTAAAATTTGTCATGATCTTCCTCATTATGCGAATACACCAAAATATCATCGACAAAGACCACTACAAATTGATCTAAATAGGGTCTGAACACCCTATTCATCAAATCCATAAAAGTTGCTGGTGCATTCATCAACCCAAAAGGCATCACCAAAAATTCATAATGCCCATACCTTGTGCGGAAAGCTATCTTAGATACATCTTCAGTTCTGACTGTCAACTGATGGTACCCTGATCTCAAATCAATCTTAGAGAAAACTGCTGCTCCTTTCAACTGATCAAAGAGATCATCAATCCTAGGCAAAGGATACTTATTCTCTATGGTCACCTTATTCAACTGCCTATAATCAATGCACAATCTTAAAGTCCCATCCTTCTTCTTCACAAATAAAATAGGCGCTCCCCACGAAGATACACTAGGGCAAACAAACCCTTTATCCAACAACTCCTGCAATTGCACCTTCAACTCTCTCAACTCAGCAGCTGCCATTCGATAAGGAGTAATAGAGATAGGAGTGGTATCGGGCAACAAATCGATACCAAACTGATCTCTCTCAGGGGGTATCCCTGGCAACTCCTCAGGAAAAATATCTGGAAAATCAACAACTGTGGGTATACTTGTAGACCCTTAATTTTTGACCTAGTCCGGTCCAATATATTTTAATTAGTCCAAAATAATTTTTGTGTTGTCCAACATATTTTAGTTAGTCCAAAATAATTTTTATTGCATCTTGATTAATTTTATATTTATTTTAGTAAAAAATGGTGAAATGAATAAATTTTTTTTTAAAAAATCGGTGACTGAAAAATCGGCGACGAAAAAATCGTCGCCGAAAGTCAGCGTGGGCCCGTGGGTATTTCGCCCGCAGGAATTTTCTGCGAGCGAAATGGCCTACGGGCCCGTTCCACCCTCTACGGCAATTTTTTTTTGCTAGCGCAGTTTTTCCGCAGCAGTTTTTTTTCGCTAACGCAAATTTTTTGAAAACTAATGCAATTAGGTTTCGGCTTCATTTTTTTTATTGAATATTGTATGTCGTGAATAATTAGAATTACCCATAGAATTCTTATATAAATATGGACTAAACAACACAAAAAAAAGGGGGAGAAATTGGGACAGAAACTTTGAAACCGAAACTAAGGAGGAAAGCAGTGAAATCAAATCTGACTTTTTGAGAGACGAAGAAGCCAAGCCAAAAACAAATCATCAAAGGCAGCAACTGCCTTTGTTTTTTTATTCATCCAAGAAGCAATTTTTGGGTGTAATTCAAGAATCAAGGTTTGAGCTCTTAAATTTTTTTTATTTTTTTTTTCACAATAGCTCAATTCACGAAATTGTGTTCTTTTAATTCAAAAATCCCATAACCTAATTCCCTTTACTCAAAGTTTAAAAATCTTAAATCGTGGCTTTATTTTCCAAAAGTTTAAAGCTATTAGTTTTATTTCTTCAAAACCCCAAAACTCTAATTTACTTTCCAAATTATCAAAACCCTTAAATTATGTTATGTTTCTTTTCAAAAAGTCCTAAAAACATCTTTTCTATTTATAAAAACTTTAATTCATTTGGTTTACTTTCATAAACTTCATAAAATTATCAATTGATTTACAAATACTAAAAATAAAATTCATTACCCTAAACCCTAAATTCAAAAATCCTAAAACCCTAATTCAACTCCAAAACCTAAAATAGTGAACCCTAACCTCCTTAAAACCTTAAACCTTAATTTTTTCTAAACCCTAATCCTTTAAAACTTTAAAAAAATCATATAAACACAAATATTCAATTTTACACAGTATGCTTGAAACCACAATTCAACGAATAGTCGTAAACCACAAATCTAAATATTTCAAAGTGTCCAAACCCTAGTTTCATGATTTCACCATTTAAATATTAATTTAGTTAATCAAAAAGGTTTATCAACCTTTTAAAATATAAAATCTTTAATCCATTTTAATTCTCTTAAAGTCACAGTAGTCAAATTCCATTAATTCCAAAGCCTTAAACACATGAAATAAAGAACCCTAAATGGAAACAGTAGCTATAATTTAGATTTTTATTTGCCTCATTCAATTCTATATTTGATTATGCTTTGATTTATTTTATATGCTTTAATTTATTTAAGTTCAATGCTTAGTTAATTTAATTTATCATGGATGGATGTTTACCTTTTATTGATATTTAATACCTTTGATGAATGATTTATTTATTATGAATGGTTATTTACTTTTATCAATTTATTTAGATTTCCAAATGTTGTAAGAGGTATGTTTCCACTTGTGGGTACCTCATTAGTTAAATATCATGTAATTTAAATTGCTTTTTTATTTTAGAACCAATGTAAAGGACATGTTTCTACCTTTCGGTGGGTGTCCTATTTAGACATGAGATGTAAGGACATGTTTCCATCCTTGGATGGGTGTCCATTTATTTGCTTTGTTTGGACATTGCTTTGATTTTAATATAATGATGCTTTCTTTCAATTATTGTGTAAAATATGGATAATGTTGTTATATTTAAGAATTTTATAATATTAAGACCTGTAAAGGAGGCCCGTTCCAATGAACCGGGCATTGTGGGGGTGCTGAGCCATTTCTCACCTTCCCCACACGTACCCAACTTTCCAAACCCATTAGGGGGTTGGAGATTCCTTAGGAATCGAGTCATCCACCCCTTTCTTTTTTTCCCGGCCAGTCTGGGTGGCAACTCCATTTTCTCCTGACTTAGGTCCGTGTTCTTTAAGGCCCCGAGCCTAAATAGTGCTGAAGTCGCAAGAACCATTCCACCTGGAGTGGGGGCAAAAATCCCGCTCACAGTGGCGACTCCATTGGGGACAAAAGAAGTTGATTCTGTTGGTCTTTATATTATTCTATTCTTTCTTATAATGATATTATCCATTGCATCATCTTAGATTCCATCGTGTGCGTGAGTTAGGATGCTCGTGTTACCCCTGTTGTGTTATGTAAGGGATACCATACTTTCACTCAAGTTATGGAGATCGAGCAGGGCATAATCATTCATAGTCTCATACCATTTGGTATATACTTGATATGGGAGCCTAAGCCTTTTAACCCAAAGACTAAAGCTCATGTAATTGGCCTAGTTACTTTCCTTAGGTTGTACCCTAAATACACGTTGTTTGACTATAGTTAATTTATCTTGGCTTAAATCATGGCTTATTTGGTTTGTTCTTTTTCTAATATGACCTAAGTATATTGTAAGCTCAAAATAAACTTTTCTTTAAAGTCCAAAAGACCAAAGCTATTTTCAAAATTTTTTCAGATGGTCTTTGGACATAAGACTTTTCTAAAAACGAATCAAAAATTCTTTGGCCCATGGCCCAAATACTAAGCCCAAAATCCATTTTTCTAAAATCTTTTACAATGGGCTTAGAAACAAAACTATTTTCACCCAACCTTTTCTTATAAATAGCTTGCAAAATTATTTAGGTCAATTACAAAATACCAAAAATCAATTGTGGGCCTAGTTTATACTAAGAATAAATTAACCATGGGCTTATATTTGGCATGAATCATTAGTTATCTTTTTCAAGTGAGAAATCTATCTATAATAAACCTCTTAATTTAGTTTTAATCCAATATAGCATAAAAGCTACTTTAGTTGGTTGAATGGATTAAACCCTAATTAATGGGAATTATCATAAACTGATTTCCATTTTTGAAAATATAACTATTGGTTGAAACATCTGAGGGAAATATTCGAAAACAAGATACCCCATGTTGGTATTTTGCTAACCATATACCTAGGAAAAGAGACTCGTCATTCGTGTGTGGATGTTATAAGGTTGGAAGGAACATCCTAATTGTCCTTGTTTGTTGATTGTTTGTGCATACATGCATACATACATTTGCATCTCATATCATTGATCCTTTCCGGCTCATAGACCTGAAGTACAGCAATTCAAGAGCATACAATGATACCACCTACAACATTGATTTTGATTCAAGTGCTTCATTGGAAGGATGGATGCAAACCAGCTAAGGGATATAATCGATGAAGTTGTCAAAGCTAGGATGGCCAAGCTACAAGATCAATTGGTTGAAATTATGAAGACCTAGTTGATTCAAATTCTAGAGATCATCAACAATGCTAATGAGGCATCTCCCATTGACATAAGAAAGAAGGAAAAGGCAGCATTAACAAGGAACATGTCTAACGATAGAGATCGAATGAAAAATGAGAGATCAATCCCTATTCTACAAGACCAACTGAACCATTTGCTATCTAAGTGGAGCAACAAGAGCGGCTATCACCCTAGTGGGCAAAGTCTAAGGGAAAGAGAGGTGTTGAGAAAGATGCAACAACTAAGCTAACAAAGAAGCGTAAATTTTCAGACTTAAGGGAGCCTTTGTCAAAGATGTTAGAAAATCTAATGAAAATAGATTTGCTACAACCATTGGCACCTCAGCCTCTACATAAGCCTCTACCACCAAATTTTGATGCCAAGGTTTTCTGTCAATTTCATCAAATGCAAGGGCATGAGACAGATAAATGTGTTTGATTAAGGCATGAAATCCAAGATTTGATTGACTGGAAAGCTGCCTGAGCCTGATAAGCCCAACACTAAGAATAATTCTCTGCTTAAATTTGGAAGGGTACCATCGCTTACAACCTTCATGAAGAGCTTTATCTTGTCACCTTGTCATGATATGGATAGAGAAGCTGCTAAAGATGATGATGAAGCAATGATCCTTGATGATGCAAAAAATCCTTGCCCTTGAGGTGTCTAATCTTTTACTCTAACTCAACAAATTTCCCTTAGCTTGAATGTTGCTTTTCAATTCTACTTTCTTTAATATTTAATTGGAATAATCATATTTTTCAAATTTAAAGTTGCTTTGAATAAATTACTTTCATCAAAATTTTTGTTGGTCTTTGTTCATTTTGGTGCTCAACCAATGAGAAATTTAGCTTGATGTTTATAAATTAATGTGTCTAGGAATCATGACTTGAATGACTTTACTAGGTGAGGGAATTGCTCTATAGCATTGAGTTGTGTATGCTTACTTAGAGAGGGCTCCTGCATAATTACCTTTGTCTAGGTCCTAGTCAGTCTTAGAACATGCTTTGACGAACTTTGGAGGCGAAATTGAACTCTGCTTATTTAAGGGAGAGATGATCTAGGAATTGATTGGTTAGCCAACAACTAGTATCCACCTTATTAAATATCAATCCCTAGTCGTCCCTTTGAGCCTTCATAAAATTTTAGCTTTCTTTTCATTGGCTTACAAACCCCAATAACCTACCCTGAGCTGTTGTGATACTTTTGACAAGTCTTATGATCACTAAGATGAAGAGGCAAGAAGATCAAAGAAAGAAATGAATATTATGAGGATAGTTGAAGTTCTCAAGACCATAAGAGTGGATGAAGTTCTCAAGACCATAAGGGTAGTTGATGTTCCCTTAATATCTCCATTATATCAAGACAACATCAACATCGGAGTAATAAATTATTTATCCCTGTTAAAGAAGATTTATGTCACTCCACTCATCCATTATTGGAAGATCAAGTTAGTACAAACAAGATAACTCTTTTAGAGCTAGAACAAAAAAAAAGAAAAAACAAACAAACAAACCTAACAAAAAAAAAGAGAGAAGAAAAGAAAACAAAAAAAGACAAAAGAAAAGAAAAAGAAAAGGAAAAAAGAGAAAAAAAAAAGAAAAGAAAAGAAAACCTAAAAAGGAGGTTTAAAAAGCCAACTGAGTTCTCTTTTACCTAAGACAACAAAAGGCTTCCATTTGGTTTATAAGGACGGATTGACTTGAATTGGTCCAACCAAACCAAAGATTCAATCAAAATCAAAGGAAAAGGAAAAAGACCATCCGGTTCTTGAAAGTTCTGTACATGATAGTCCTGCAAGGAAGAAGGACAAAATGATAAAATGCTCAAAGAAAGGGAAGAGTAAGAAAAAGAAAAAAGAAAGAAAAGGGAGAAGAAGAAAAGAAATGAATTTGGGTACCAAACTTTATACAAGAGCAAAGACTGTTCCAATCGAGATCTAGATTAATGCCAAGAAGATAGAAGGAATTTGGAGTCTAGCAAGATTGCCTCCAAGCTACCTAAAGTTCAAATAAGAAGTTTGTAGTGTGAAGGTTTATCCATTGTGTCACACTAGCTCTAATCTCAAAATGGTCTTCATTTAAACCTGTGTCCCTTATAGACCCCATTTCAAGCCTACCAAAGACCTGTTAATCTCTCTTGGTAGGTAGAGTCTATTAGTGGAGATAGTTTGGATAAGCGTGCATATGAGGTAGACAGTATTTAAACTCAATGAGACCATTGGCCAAGTAATGTGTATGTGCCTATCTGAAGTGCAACAATTCTTGCTTAAATAGAAATGATTCCCGAGTTTAGTACTGTAGCTAGGGTTGTCATGTTATAGATATGTTGATTTGAAAAATCAAGTCCTGAGGTACATTGACATTAATTTGGCAAAGCCAACATTTGATTTCAAAATTAAAATTCAAAAATTCAAAAAAAAAAGGAAAAGAAAAAGAAGTGTTTTGTGATACAAAGCCTTCAAGTTAAGGGAAGTATGTTGAACCTCCAAAGGACACATTGGGCAAAGGAAATGATTATTGGCAAATTTATGAAGAAACTACCAACCGACATGCCTTCAAGTTTGAAGATAAAATCTACAAATGGAAAAGCTTTCAATCATTCCAATGCAAGACTTGAACAAGCGTCAAAACGGAACCAATGAGAACACTTCTGCTGATCACCTCGGTCTGTGAGTTGATGGAATGACTGTAAGTATTATTCATGTATATCATGCATACATGAGCATATCACATAGCACTTTCTTATCTTGTGTTGTCTATTCCTTGTCAAAATGAACAGCAAACACTCTGTAAAGTAAAGAATCAAAAGAAGATATCAAATCAGGGGGGCATAGAAAGCCCATTGCTTGAGAAAGCTCTAGTAATTTTGCAAAGAGAAGAAATGCGTGCTTGTGCAAAGAACTAGACAACAGCAACATCAATCAGAGTTCGCATAGAAAAATCATGGGTTTGAGCCTACACAGGGGGCAAAGTTTCTCCTTTTCAATTTTTTGAGTTTATGTATAAAACATTTTCAAACTCACTTACAAATATCTCGCCACGCAGGGAGAAAAGGAGAGGATATGAAGGCTAATTAAAAATAGATGAATTTTTGCAAAAAGGAAGAACAAAGGAATAAAACATTAGAACTCTCAAAAGAATGAAGATGCAAAAGATAAAAGATCAGTTTAGCTAAAAGAGCTGAAGCCAGGGTAAAGACCCGACCTCCAATGGATAAAGATCCATGTTCCAAGGGTGAAGATCCGATCTCAAAGGATGAAGATCCGTATTTTCAAGGGTAAAGACCCGATCTCCAATGGATGAAGATTCATTTACAAAGGGTGAAGACTCGATCTCCAAGGATGAAGATCCATTTGCAAGGGTGAAGACCCGATCTCAAAGGATGAAGATCCATTTGCAAGGGTGAAGACCCGATCTCAAAGGATAAAGATACATTTTTCAAGGGTAAAGACCCGATGTCAAAAGATGAAGATTCATTTTCAAGGATGAAGACCCGATCTCAAAGGATGAAGATCCATTTTGAGGGTGAAAAACCACAATGCATAGAATAACCGGAGCAGTCAGATTTTTCAAATGATAAAAGGTCAGTCAAACTCAATCTCGGGTCCAAGCACCCAAATTCAATTCAATCTCGGGTCCAAGTACCCAATTCCAATTCAATATCGGGTCCAAGCACCCAAATTCAATTCAGTCTCGGGTCCAAATACCCATTCTTGGGTCCAGGTACCTAAATCAAATCAATCTCGGGTCCAAGCACCCATTCTCGGGTCCAAGCACCCATTCTCGGGTCCAAGTACCCAAATCAAATCAATCTCGATTCCAAGTACCCAATCCTAGGTCCAAGTACCCAAATTCAATCCAAGCTCGAGTCCAAGTATCCAAATCAAATTCAATCCAATCTCGGGTCCAAGTACCCAATCTCGGGTCCAAGCACCCAATCTCGGGTCCAAGTACCCAAATTAATTCAAGCTCGGGTCCAAGTACCCAATCTCGGGTCCAAGCACCCATTCTCGGGTCTAAGTACCCAAATCAATGCAAGCTCGGGTCCAAGTACCCAATCTCGAGTTCAAGTACCCAAATCAAATTTAATCCAATCTTGGGTCCAAGTACCCAATCTCAGGTCCAAGTACCCAAATCAAATCCAATCTTGGGTCCAAGTGCCCAATCTCGGGTCCAAGTACCCAATCTCGGGACCAAGTACCCAAATCAAAACAATTTCGGGTCCAAGAACCCAATCCTAGGTCCAAGTACCCAAATTTAATCAATCTCGGGTCCAAGTACCCAAATCAAATAAATTTCGGGTCCAAGTACCCAAATCAAATCTAATATCGGGTCCAAGTACCCAAATCAAATTCAATCTGGGGTCCAAGTACCCAATCCTGGGTCCAAGTACCAAAATTCAATCCATTCTCGAGTCCAAGTACCCAAATCAAATCCAATCTCGGGTCCAAGTACCCAAATGAAGTTTAGTCTCAAGTCTAAGTACCCAAAACAAATTTAAATAACCATCTCAAAAATTAAATCTTATTGCTTTTCACTCTCTTTCACTTAAGTCTCAGATCGTTCAAGTCGGGGGCAAACTGTAGACCCTTAATTTTTAACCTAGTCCGGTCCAATATATTTTAATTAGTCCAAAATAATTTTTATGTTGTCCAACATATTTTAGTTAGTCCAAAATAATTTTTATTATATCTTGATTAATTTTAATATTTATTTTAGTAAAAAAATGGTGAAATGAATAAAAAATTAAAAAAAAATCGGCGACTGAAAAATCGGCGACGAAAAAATCGTTGCCGAAAGTCAGCGTGGGCCCGTGGACATTTCGCCCGCAGGAGCCAGCTGCGGCAGTTTTTTTTTCGGCAGCCCAGTTTTTCTGCAGCAGTTTTTTTTCGGCAGCGAAATTTTTTCGACGCAAATTTTTCGAAACCTAATGCAATTAGGATTCGGTTTCCTTTTCTTATTGAATATTGTATGCCGTGAATAATTAGAATTACCCATAGAATTCTTCTATAAATATGGACTAAACAACACAAAAAAATGGGGAGAAATTAAGGAGAAATTGGGACATAAACTTTGAAACCGAAACTAAGGAGGAAAGCAGTGAAATCAAATCTGACTTTTTGAGAGAGGAAGAAGCCAAGCCAAAAACAAATAATCAAAGGCAGCAACTGCCTTTATTTTTTTATTCATCCAAGAAGTAATTTTTGGGTGTAATTCAAGAATCAAGGTTTGAGCTCTTAAATTCTTTTTGTTTTTTTTTTTCACAGTAGCTCAATTCACGAAATTTTGTTCTTTTAATTCAAAAATCCCAGAACCTAATTCCCTTTACTAAAAGTTTAAAAATCTTAAATCGTGGCTTTATTTTCCAAAAGTTTAAAGCTATTAGTTTTATTTTTTCAAAACTCCAAAACTCTAATTTACTCTTCAAATTATCAAAACCCTTAAATTATGTTCTGTTTCTTTTCAAAAAGTCCTAAAATTTCTTTTCTATTTATAAAAACTTTAATTCATTTGGTTTACTTTCATAAACTTCATAAAATTATCAATTGATTTACAAATTCTAAAAATAAAATTCATTACTCGAAACCCTAAATTCAAAAATCCTAAAACCCTAATTCAACTCCAAAACCTAAAATAGTGAACCCTAACCTCCTTAAAACCTTAAACCTTAATTTTTTCTAAACCCTAATCCTTTAAAACTTTAAAAAATCATATAAACACAAATATTCAATTTTACACAGTAAGCTTGAAACCATAATTCAATGAATAGCCGTAAACCACAAATCTAAATATTTCAAAGTGTACAAACCCTAGTTTCATGATTTCACCATTTAAATATTAATTTAGTTAATCAAAGAGCTTTATCAACCTTTTAAAACATAAAATCTTTAATCCATTTTAATTCTCTTAAAGTCACAGTAGCCAAATTCCATTAATTCCAAAACCTTAAACACATGAAATACAGAACCCTAAATGGAAACAGTAGCTATAATTTAGATTTTTATTTGCCTCATTCAATTCTATATTTGATTATACTTTGATTTATTTTATATGCTTTAATTTATTTAAGTTCAATTCTTGGTTAATTTAATTTATCATGGATGGATGTTTACTTTTTATTGATATTTAATACCTTTGATGAATGATTTATTTATTATGAATGGTTATTTACTTTTATTAATTTATTTAGATTTCCAAATGTTGCAAGAGGTATGTTTCCACTTGAGGGTACCTCATTAGTTAAATATCATGTAATTTAAATTGCTTTTCTATTTTAGACCCAATGTAAAGGACATGTTTCTACCTTTCGGTGGGTGTCCTATTTAGGCATGAGATGTAAGGACATGTTTTCATCCTTGGATGGGTGTCCATTTATTTGCTTTGTATGGACATTGCTTTGATTTTAATATAATGATGCTTTCTTTCAATTATTGTGTGTAATATGGATAATATTTTTATATTTAAGAATTTTATAATATTAAGACCTGTAAAGGAGGCCCGTTCCAATGAACCGGGCGTTGTGGGGGTGCTGGGCCATTTCTCACCTTCCCCACACGTACCTGACTTTCCGAACCCATTAGGGGGTTGGGCATTCCTTAGGAATTGAGTCATCCACCCCTTTCTTTTTTTCCGGCCCATCCGGGTGGCAACTCCATTTTCTCCGGACTTAGGTCCGTGTTCTTTAAGGCCCGAGCCTAAACAGTGTCGAAGTCGCAAGAACCATTCCACCGGGAGTGGGGGCAAAAATCCGCACTCACAATACTATCAAGCTGAGAACCCACTACTTTGGTATCTATAACATGAGCAAGATAAGCCTCATATCCTTTCCGAATCAACCTCCTAGCTGCAACAGCTGAAACAAACATGGATGCAAGTTGTTTCTGCTTACTAGATACCATAACACTTCTACCATCACCGGTTCTCAGTGTAATATACTTATTTTGACAGTCTACCATAGCCCCGTGCTTAGACAACCAATCCATGCCTAAGATTAAATCATACTCTTTAAAGGCATTACAATCAAATCACCAGGAAACTCCTCATCTTGCACCACAGCTGAACTATTACGATGCACCTTGCTAACTACCACACTATATCCTAAAGGATTTGTCACCAAAACATCAAATCTTAGGGACTCAGAATGCAATTCTACCTTATGTCGTAACCAAACCGGCGGAACCTCACCAGCTGCTGGTCTCTCTAGCACAGGAGCATATGCCTCTCCAGCTCTCTCAACCCTAGCTCCATCTCTACCCTCATAAGGAGCTACACTCTCAGCACTACCTTCTATGGACTGACGTGACTGAGATGCCATCACTACCTATATCTGCAAACATAACAGAATATACCTCATCAAAGATCAGAAACTGCTAGTGCCAATGCAAGTATCTTATTTAAAAAAATATATTTTAAAATCAAAATTTTCTTTTTCTTACAATTTACCTAGGTTGAGAACCTCAAACCTAGGTTCTGATACAAAAATAATTGTATACGTACACCACATACACCCACGTATGTAATATACGTATACCGGATACAAGAATGTCACAGTCTATTTTAAACAAACAAAACTTTTGACTTAAACATCATAACATTATTAATAAATATAAATAAATTTAAAACATTTAACTTATATTATAGAACATAATAGATAAAACATTCCTTGTTAAACTACACTTACATATCTCTTCATTACACCCAAAGTTTATCCAAAGCATTTGTTTAATAAGAAGCGAAAAAATATAGCGGAATATACATATGTATACATCAAAATCATTATCTACAAAAATATAGAGTTTATACATGCTTGGTAGTTCGTCTCTCCTCTTGAAGTCCAAAATCAACAATTCACAAGGGATCACAAGCCTAGACTCGACTCGGTCTAGCTGAATTCTCCGGCTCAACTGGATTAACCCTGTCACCTGCGTGATAAATCACAATCGCGCTAAGCCATAGGATTAGTTGTACAAACCTTGATAGCAATATGATTCAAATGTAATGCCAATGTCACACTTTCAAGCATTAGAAACAATACTCAAGGATGCCATATTTCATAACATTAAATCTCATTATATTGTTCATTTGTTCCATCATTCATAATTCACATTAAAGCCAAGACAAGCATGGGCTCAACAGAAACTAATATGCCATTCAAATTCTAGAGTTACTATTTTGGTCCAATAATCACATTTTTCAAGCTCGTAGGCAAATCATTATCATAATGAGGATTACCTCATATGTAACATCCCAACTAGGCTTCAAGGACTAGGCCCAACCAAGCTTCAAGGGGAGCTTAGCATCAACCCAACTTGGCTTCAAGGACCAAGCCCAACCTAGCTTCAAGAGATTGTTACTTTTAGGCATGCCACCAACAACAAAACTCTGAAAATTGAATAACATACTAGGCACACAATTCTTTCATTATTTCATTATCAAATCCATTCTCATTTTCTCATGATCATCTAGGCATAATGCCCCAACTATTTTATTTATATCAATATAGCCATCATCAATGGCTTCACATTCCATCATTAGGGTATACATAACAAATTACATTAATCATACATTTTGAATACTCAACTTATATTTCACATAGTTTACATAATGCAAATCATAGCACCATTCTCACATATCAACAATATAATAGGTAACCTAACACATCTTCCAACCAAATGTGTTAAGTCCCAAAGTCATGTAAATGTATGCAATCATGTAAGGTTTGTACTTACCTCTAAGAGCAACAAACACCAATCTAACATCCTCCTCTTCCAAGATATATTCAAGACTTGGATTAGGGCAACTCAATTCTCTTCAAAACCTAATCCAAAGGTGATTATACGCACTCACTTAGTGATACACATAAGAAAATAAGGATAAGAACTAATTAGGGCAAACTCCACTCATGACACGCTAGACAACACGGGCGTGTCCCTAGCCGTGCCCTAAACCCACAACACAGAAGCTTTGACACGCTCAGTGGCTTGGACATATCACTGCACGTGTCAAGTCTCCTCCAACACAGTGGCTATGACACGCTCAGTGACATGGGCATGTCACTGGACATGTCAATCTACCAATAATACAGTAGCTATGACACGCTCAATGACATGGGCGTGTCATTGCTCATGTCACCATACTAAAAATAGAACCAACAACATGCCCAAAGACATGGTCGTGCTACTGGCGTGTCAGGCCAAAAACATGAAATCGACACTAAAAACACTGCATCCAACAAACATCTTTCTTTCACCCATTTCTACTCTAAACAAACTTAACCAAATACATCAATATACCATAATAAACTTGCATAACATCAATACAACTTAATTACATGCATCAACACACAAACACAACTATATTCACAACTCAAAGTCACAACACCCATAACTCTTGTCTCTTTCACCAAACTTAACCCTGTCTCTTCAATCCAACCCCAAAAAATCAAAGTTCAATAGACCAAACACTTCAAACATACCAAATCAACCAAAAACACATCTACAACAACCATTCACCAAACTCAAATACACAAACTCTGAAAGAACACAAAGAAACAAGTTGGAAACTTACCAAAAGTGAAGAAAATCCTTAGAACTCCAACTTGATCACTTGAAACACCCTTCAATTTTGAGTTAGGAATCAACAAAATCTCTCTTTCCCTTTGGCAATGGTGATGGCCGGCTCTTGGAGAAGAAAGAAGAAGATGATGATAGTTATTCTCAAGTCAAAGCAATCAACCTCTCTTAGCCATAAGATTACCCTCTTTAATCTCAACCAAGAAATTAAATATTATAATAATATAAATATCATCTTCCACTTATATATAATTTCTATTTAAAATAATTAATTATCTCATTTAACCATAATTAAAACATTGACTTGTATATGTTGTATATATATCTATATATATAACATATACACACTCCTTCCTTTTTATCTTCTCACTTAATCAAATATACACTTAACATTTAATTCCATTACAACGATAAGCATTTCCAAAATTTTAGGGTATCATTTGGGATATTACAAGAATCACCATTCAAATGGCTACTAGTACTATTCATGATTCCAACTCATTCATTTCAATTCAAGAGTTAAAATCAGCGGAACAGGGATAAATATTCAAAGCTCCTAAAAAATTATTTTAATTTATTATATTTATTTATTTTATTATATTATATTTTTTTTTCAAGAAAAGTGGTCAGGAACTTAAGATAATAAAGATGTCATACTAAGTTCAACTCAAGTATCTAAGGAATTGGGACAGGCTCAAAAATATAACTAAGGTTTTAAACTTAAGATGTGCAACTCTCATCAATCAACTACCTAATTCAAACTATCACATTTAGTCTTTAGCAATCAATTAAGAAAATTGAGTCAACCTCAACAAGATATTGTCATTCATTAAATCAACTATTAATTTAATAAAAAGATAAACCATTTCACTTCATATTATTATAGCAATCTAGTTTACTTGAACCCAAAAATAAAGTCGAAGAAACTAAATGAGACAAATGCATCAAATGGCAAGAATGAAAACAAAAGCTCAATCTAAAAAATATATCTCTCCCCCACACTTAAGATGCACATTATCGCCAATATGTGTAAAATATGAAAAAGAATAAAAGAGAGAGAAAACTGCCCTGACATGTCCATGAATCAACATATATGAATATGGCTCAAAAAAAATATTCTGAAGTTAAATTAGCTACATGACAAAAATTGACATGCAAAATGGTGAAGATTCATTTATATATAAAAAAGATAGAAAGAAAAAAACAAAAACAAAAGTACGAAGTGGTAAAAATTACAATCATCCATACTCAAGATGATATGGAAGGGTCTTAAGTTCAAAGTTGGGTGGATCAATCATAGATGGTTTTGACTTTTTTTTTTTGGTATCTCAATGTTTTCATATGCCCGACACTTGAGTGATTTTCTTACTTTAAGATAAGCAAGTTGCTCCAGTGCTTCCTGATCCTTAACAATATCCTGCAATAAACACAACTCAAGGGGATTCTTGAAAACAATATTAGTAACACAATTTAAGGTTTCATGCTCAATGATATCATTGCATGAATCCACCTCATTGAGTGTAAGTGGGTACTTCATAGCATAGTATATATTAAAAACAACTTTCTCGCTTCCCACTCTTAAGGTCAATGTGCCATCATGGACATCGATAAGGGAACGAGCTATATTTAATGACATAGGCAGTGACATGCCCATATCCTTGGGCATGTCATTGCTACTACAATACTGAGTTAGGGACACAGTCAGTGACACGCCCATGTTTCTGGGTGTGTCACGGCTTCTGTAAGGCAGGATCAATGGCACATTCAGTGACACGCCCATATTTCTGGGCGAGTCGAGACTTCTGTAAAGTAGTTAAATGACTAACACGCCCATGTCACTAGGCATGTCAATTGAAGAATTTGCCCAAAATAGCTCTTTTCCTTGTCTTTAATCTGTGATTATGACCTAAATAACCTTAAGGTCCCAATGTGTCAAAGGTTCTTGGAATCAACCCTAATAAATACTTGAACAAACAAATTAAACTCAATTTAACAATATATATTTATAAAGAAATAGGGGCAAAAATATCATCAACTGTACACTTATCAAATTCCCCCATACTTGAGTTTTTGCTTGTCTTTAAGCAAACTAAATCACTATAATAAGTAGAAATGAAGGACCCCTCTATATCCAAAGAAAATAAAAGTTTTGCAATTCTCAAATAAGAAAACCCAACATTCTCAACCAAAAACTAAATCTCAAACATGATAGCTGAATTAAGAAGTTTCAAAATAAAAATCTCACATATCTAAAATTTAAAAATTCAGAGTTAAAAGATTGAGCATAAAATTTTAAGAACTCAAAAGTCATGAAAAAAGTAAGAAAGTGTAAATTTTCTCTTAAGTCTTTGACCCTTTCGTAAAGTGCATTGTGTGAAACATTTTTTTTAAAGAAGCTCGACTTGTTTAAACTGATACTAACTTTTTAACGCGAAGGTAAATATTTGTGATGCCGACCCTCAGTTACTCAGTTAGAATCACCATTCAAATGGCTACTAGTACTATTCATGATTCCAACTTATTCGTTTCAATTCAAGAGTTAAAATCAGTATAACAGGGATAAATTTTCAAAGCTCCTGAAAAATTATTTTAATTTATTTATTTTATTTATTTTCAAGGAAAGTAGTCGGGAACTTAAGATAATAAAGATGTCATACTAAGTTTGAGTCAAGTATCTAAGGAATTGGAACATGCGCAAAAATATAACTAAGGTTTTAAACTTTAGATGTGCAACTCTCATTAATCAACTACCTAATTCAAACTATCACATTTAGTCTTTAGCAATTAATTAAGAAAGCCGAGTCAACCTCAACACGATATTGTCATTCATTAAATCAATCATTAATTTAATAAAAAGAGGAACTATTTCCCTTCATATTATTATAGCAATCTAGTTTACTTGAACCCAAAAATAAAGTCGAAGAAACTAAATGAGACAAATGCATCAAATGGCAAGAATGAAAACAAAAGTTCGATCTAAAAAATATACCTCTCCCCCACACTTAAGATGCATATTATCCCCAATGTGTGTAAAATAAGAAAAAGAACAAAAGAGAGAGATAACTGCCCTGACATGTCCATGAATCGACATATATGAATATGGTTCAAAAAAAATATTCCGAAGTGGAATTAGCTACATGACAAAAATTGACATGCAAAATGGTGAAGAGTCATTTATATATAAAAAGATAGAAAGAAAAAAAAAACAAAAACAAAAAGTACAAACTGGTGAAAAGTACAATCATCAATACTCAAGGTGATACGGAAGGGTCTTGAGTTCAAAGTTGGGTGGATAGATGGTTTTAGCTTCTTTTCTTTTCATATCTCAATATTTTAATCTGCCCAATGCTTGAGTGATTTGCTTGCTTCAAGAGAAGCAAGTTGCTTCAGTGCTTCCTGATCCTCAACATTATCCTGCAATAAAACATAACTCAAGGGGATCCTTGGAAACAACGTTAGTAACACAATTAAAGGTTTCATGCTCAATGATATCATTGCATGAATCCACCTCATTGAGTGTAAGTGGGTGCTTAATAGCATAGTGTATATTAAAAATAACTTTCTCACTTCTCACTCTTAAGGTCAATGTGCCACTATGGACATCGATAAGGGTATGGATTGTATTCGATGACATGGGCAGTGACACGCCTATGTCTTGGGTATGCCATTGCTACTGCAATGCTGAGTTAGGAACACGGTCAGTGACATGTCCGTGTTTCTAAGCATGTCATCTGTAAGGTAGGATCAATGGCTCATTCAGTGACACGCCCATATTTCTAGGCGTGTCGAGGCTTCTGTAAAGTAGTTGAATGACATGGCCATTGACACGCCTATGTTACTGGGTGTGTCAATTGAAGAATTTGTCCAAAATAGCTCTTTTTCTTGTCTTTCATCCATGATTTCGGCCTAAATAATCTTAAAATCCCAATGTGTCAAAGGTTCCTGGAATCAACCCTAATAAACACTTGAACAAACAAATTAAACTCAATTTAACAATAAATATACCAAGAAATAGGGGAAAAAATATCATCAACTATACACTTATCAATGTTTATATTTTGGTTAGGTGTTGAATAAGTTGTTGTTCCAACAACTGAGCAGTGATAGGATTTTTGGTGAAGTTTTAGAGAGTTGTACTTTTTGGCTTGGAAGTGCTTTTATAAAGAGGTAAGTATATACTTTGAATGAAATGTATTTGTTTGCATTTGTTGTCATGCTATATTGATGTGTGATTTGATGACTATGCTACTTATGTGAGAATTCACATAAAAAGTGCATAGATGCATATTTAAGGTTTTAAAATGCAAAATACGTGATTAAATGAGCTATCTTAAGGTGACTAAAAGCATTGAAATATGTGTTTGTGAAAATGTATGAATATGCTTGAAAAATATATAATTCTTCCACATTGAATGTGTAGCTAGAAAATGGATGAAACTAATGGAAATGTGTGAAAACAATGAAAAATAGTGGAAATTGGCATAATTGCCGAAGAATGAGAAAATATGTGATTGTTTAAAGAATGTGTGTGTAATCTTTTTATAATATCAATTTCCAGAGTATTGTATTTGGTGTTATAAAGTATACCGGTTATTTGTGTTTGGACCAGAAGCTAGGCTCATTATTATTGCCTTCGAGCCAGATGTTGGGCATCACTTTTATTTACCTTCAGGCCAAATATTAGGAGTCAATATTATTTACCTTCGGGCTAGACACTGGGTGTCAAATGCTGGTCCAAAGTAATATCTCTAGAATTTGACTATTATATAAGGTCATTTGGGCCCAATGCATAGAAGTATGGGATGTAATTGTTTGATGAAGTCAAATGTATGACTTGCTTCATGAATTTGCATATCAAGTTAATATGTTGGATTGAGTTGCATTTCTGCATTGCATTGTTCATTAGTTTCCTTTTGCCCATTGAGATCAAGACCAGCTGCTAGCATGTATAAGTTCATTTTGAAAAAAAAAACTTATCTTTTAATCATGTACATTAAAATTGTAAATATGAAATTGTTGAAAATTATTAAAGGTTGGTTTTGATTTTGGGAGTTAGGGATATGTATTTTTATATGTGTGTGTTTGAATATCTTGGAGAAGTGAAGAGGTTTTTGAAAGTATGAAATTGTTGAAAATATTTGGGAGTGTGTTTTTCTTGCAGGTTGGGAAAATTATTTTTTTTTTGGAACATTCATATTACAAATAAAACTCTGGTAAATTTTTTCTAGAGATTTTTACATAAAAATATTTATTTTGACACCTAGAATTATTGTATAATGTTTTTATTTATTTTTTTAAAATGTATTAAAAGTCTATGAATATGTATTATGAAAATATGAAATTTTTTTAAAAAGTATAAACTGTGACATTCCAGTACCGTATTTGCATATTTTACGTATACCGAATATATATTATACTTATATATGATATTAGGGTGTTATGCACTGACTCTTGCGAATAGCCCAAAAACTACCTCAAATGGCCAAAAAATGCTGCAAATGCCCATTTTTCTATTGCAAAATGGTGATTTTGGTTCTGCAAAAACCAAGTCCAATTTTTTTTTCTAATTTTTTCTAAATTTCTCCCTCAAAACCTTAATAAATGCGCCCTAACCTTCATTTTTCCACACCATTCAACTAAGCAATCCCTATTTTCTAGTTTTTTTTTTCATTTTTTCTCTCTATTTTCTTCTTTAAAAGTAAAATGATCAAACTTATTTAGTGCAAACTGCCTTAAGTTTTATTTTTTTTAGCAAACTTGGTAGCTTGGTAAATACTTGAGGTTTTGTTTTCCTTAAACACCTTCAAGCCAGTCACTTTCTAAGCAAATTTTTTACCCTAGCAATTATGGAACTTCATTCCAACTATAATCTAAAGCCGCCCCCACCAAGGGCGTTAAGGAAGGTAAAACCTTAATTCCTTCTTTTTTTTAAGTTAATTTTGATGGATAAATGGACTTTGTGAACTTCAAGGACCATCTTTTGGGCTTTGAAATTAGACCTAATCCATTGGACCTAATCAATTGGACATAAAAGGACTAAATTGGACTTAAGGCTCAAACCAATCAAAAGTTCAAAATTGTTTTTTTCAAAATTAGGTCTCAAACCTAAAAATTATTTTCCAAACGTAAAAATCAAAATTTCAACATAGGTTAAAAGAGTTAAACCTAAAATTTAGACTTTAGACTAAGGTTTTAAAGAGTTAAAACCTAAAAACAATCTTAGACATAGGTTTGGAAGAGTCAAAACTTAAAATCAATCTTAAACTTAGGTTTGGAAGAGTCCAAACCTAAAATGAACCTTAGACTTAGGTTTGGAAGAGTCAAAACCTAAAATCAATAATAGACTTAGTTTTGGAAGAGCCAAAACCTATAATCAATCTTAGATTTAGGTTTGGAAGAGACAAAACCTAAAATCAATCTTAGACTTTGATTTGCAAGAGTCAAAACCTAAAATCAATCTTAGACTTTGGTTTGGAAAAATCAAAACCTAAAATCAATATTAGACTTAGACTTAGGTCTTAAAGAGATAAAACCTCAAATTGACCTTATACTTAGGTTTTAAAGAGTTAAACTCTCAAATTGGACTTAGAGTTAAGAATAAAATTAGACTTAGACTTAGGCTAACCTAAGTTAGGAAAAAAAACCCAAATTTTAAGTCAAGGGAAACCTTAGTCCACAGATTTTTTTCCTACCAGAACCATCTATCATAATCACTAAGTTGGACTTTAGGGGTAGAAGGATCTTATTAGGAAGTTGAGGAATGTTGAAGATCTAGAATGTGCAAAATTATACATACATTCCTTTGCTTCCCCAGATCCAACAATATGCAAAGGGAATGTTTGCACTAAGAAAATTATTGGGCTTGGCCCAAGAGTAATAGTTAAGGGCCAAAGGCTAGGCCTAAGGAAAACAAGCTCATAGAGAACTTAGTTTGAGGAAGGCACACCATTTGATGATCGTTGGCGAAAGAGGCGGTAATGGAGAAGGTGGAAGTTGGAAAGCATAATGGAACTAAGGTAAACATGAGTTAGGCCACTAACCACAAAGGCAGAAAAATAGGGCATGCAATGGTAAATAAAAGGAGAAGCAATTTATTATCTGAGGACATCAAAAAAAAATCAAAATAGACCAAAACAAACACCAACTGATTAACCAATTTCAAAAGAACTTCTCTTTTCTTTTTACAAAGTCATTTCTTATGTCCTACTACATAATTTTTCTTTACTTTTAGCTTCATTTTATCTTGTTTGCCGATATGATATTCAAATCAATTAGATGACCTATTGATTCAATTTTTGTAACTTTTTACTCATTGTTAATATTCCTCCTTGAGAAATCCAAGTGAACCGATAAGGGAAACTTAAAGATTTTATTTTATTTTTGGTTTCATTTTGAGTAGAAGACAGCTTGCATAATTTGATTAGAAAACCTACAATCTTTTGGCACATCTCACATACTTAAAGGCCAAAAATCACCATTCCTTATGCAAACAATACAAATACCAACAAAAATTTAAGTGGATCATAATAAAAATAAGTAACCTAGGGATTTTTTAGGCAATAGGCAATACACACTCTTAGATTTATACCAATAAAAATGAACTAATGAAAAGAAAAGGGCATTAAAGAATATAAAATAAAATATTTTTTATTTTATTAAAGAAAATTTAAACTTATATAAGAAATAAACTTATATAAGAATACTGGTACGTGAAATTGTTATACATAAGTGCAAACAAAAATATTATCCATTCTGATTAAGCTTTTGAGTTTATATTGGGTTTCCATTCTATTTACCAATAGTACAAATATATAATACAACATACAAAAGAGAATATGGAAAGGTAAATTTACAAACAAATTTTGAATGTACCATATCAGACTAGGCTGTAGGTACAAAGCATACTTGTACAAATTACAAAATTTAAAATACAAAAATAAAAAACTTATAAAACAAAATAAAAACAGGGTTAAAAACTTATAGGAGAGTTATACAAGCAACGAGAAAAGAAGGGGTTTGGTTTGAGAGAGGAGAGGAAGACTTAAGCTAAGCTTGGAGAATGTTTCTTCAGAGTGCAAAGAGTTCTGGGTGAAGAAAAGATTGATTTCTCAAGCTTCAAAAAAGGCTTCTTATATAGACAAAATACTGCTAGGCTTTGCTATTTTTTTCACATGCCTAGTACTGTAGATGAATAATACATGATCTGGGATATTGTATCTTCATGTGTCCAACACTATAGATGAATATTACTTTGTCGGTTACTATTTGCTTTACTTTGGATGAATAGTACTGAATAGTACTATTCATCCACTATGTCTTCACATGAAGAGATAAGATTCCTTTTGCCTTTTATTTTTTATTTTTCCTTTTTACTTTCTTTTTATTTTATTTTCTTTTTGTTTTTGTTTTTGCTTTTTTTTTGTTTTTATCTTTTTTCTTTATTGGTAACAGTATACCATAGCAATCATCTTCATTACTAGGGCAATAATCTGAGTTTGAGCCAGAGTCAAAAGTTATAGTAGTGGAAGATGATGTCATAGATGAGGTGAAAGAAGAGTCAGAAGAAGATGAAGGAGATTTAAAAGAAGAGTCAGAAGAAGATGAAGGAGATTTTCTTCTTCTAGACTGGGTTTTATAATGGATTTTATTCTTTTTTAACTGGGTCTTACTAGAAGAACAAGAAGAACTGGGCTTTATAGGCTCAAAGGTTGAAGGAACGAATTCATCAACCTGCTGGCAAATGGCTTTATAATCTTCTATAGTTTTTACACCTACAAAAAGGGCTTGACAAGAGGCTTCATGGGCTCTAAAACAGGAAGTTAATGTTGGATTAACATTACCATATTCTCTTTTGAGAATCCAATTTTTTTTACAGTTGATTCAGTGGTGAATTTCTAAAGGCATTCCACCATTTGACTTTATTTTTTCTTAATACCACACATACATTGATTCCTGGCTGGTAGGCCAAGTTAAAATATTATTAATTTACCCATGGTATAAAAAACTTCATATAAAAGAATAGGAGAGAAGAAAATTATTTTTCATAAAAGGATGGGTGAGCATTGGCTTTAAAATACTAGTATGCCAAGAGTGCATCTTGTGATAATGTATTTTCATGATTACCATAATAATACCACCAATTGACAAACCACATAGGAATTTTATCTGTTTTAATATTAGTATCAAAATATAACAATCATGAATGGGTGTTTGTAGGGTTTTGAAAGTAAAAGGAATTTGTCTAAGCATGAACATAGTCTCAATATCTATACGAAGAACAAGTGGTTTTATATGAAAGAAAATTGACTTTAAAAGATACAAGCATACTGTTTTCCCCATTCAGAAGGATGGATAATTATTTTTATTTCGATTGATGAATAGGCTATAATGATTTTATCCTTGGTATTATAATTATGTTTAATCTTTACAGAATTCGTATCCTCAAGAATAGATAAATAGTATTATTGAGATTTTGACAAATTATAAGGTCCACAAAACTAACATTTGGATATACAGTTATGAGCGGGGATTTTCGCCCCCACTCCAGCTGGAATGGTTCTTACAACTTCGGCACTGTTTAGAAAGAAATAAATTAGGGTTTGGTATTTGTGAAAACTGATTAAAGTTTTAATCAGTTACTGTAACAATTCTTTTTAAAGAGCTTAAATGAAGGTACTGTGAGTTTTTATGGAAAAACCTTAAGTGAGGCTGTTGTAATATTTTGGTTAAATAATCATGCGAAAGAAAACAAATAACACATAGCAAATATCTTAAGCCAACAAGTTTACTGGATCTAGTTTATATGAGTTAGCAAAACAATAACAGTATTTTGCACTCCATGTAAACTAGCATGAATTGATTTTAAAAGAAATAACCTACTATAATCTTAATTAGATGAAGAACGAACATATTCCATATTTAAAACAATCAAAACATATTGTATTTATTTAATTTAGAGTGTACCATCGTTTGCTAGCTCCACCAAAATTATTGGATGAAAATTCTGGGTGAGCTTTTCCAAGACAGTGAGTGCACTGCCTTTGTAAGGTTTGTGTGTCTTTGATCTTCTTTGTCTATCATCCTCTCTATTTCCTTTGTTGATAAAACTTGCTAGGGTTTGTTTGTTGATGAAGTTCGGTTACTGAGTTTCTCACTGGTCTCAACAGTCAGCCCCAATCCAAAAGTCTCCCAACTCTCCTAGAAAAATTAAGTCCAAAGTTTCTTCAAAAAAATTGCCACCCCCAATCCGTGTGTTTAATGCTAGTATTTATAGAAAAACAAAAAACCTAATCCTATTTTAATAAGAAAATAAAAACTATTTAGGAAAAATTAAAAAATCAGGTAAAATAAGATTTGGTCAAAAAATCGGCAGCGTGCACGGGCTACTGGGCTTGCGGGCTACGCTAGAGAAAATTGCTTCGAGAATTGGGCTAGGTGAACTGGGAAGCTAGTTCGCTGCAGGCAGCACCTATGGCAAACTGGGAAAGCCCAGCTGTGGTGAATTGGGCAGTGCCCAATTCGCCGCAGACAATTGCTGCGGCGAAGCTCAGATGGTTGCGCAGCAGCATGGCAGCGCTGCCGCGCATCGCTCGCCGATCTGTCCTATTTTTTTATTTTTTTTATTATTAAAAATAACTATTAAATATCATAAAGATAAATATTATACCACAATTATTTTAGACTATCGGATTGGACTGGGTCAAAAATTAAGGTTCTACAACAGTTTTAATAATTTCCCATGGATTTTGGTGTATAAATCCATCTTCTATTATTAATTTTGTATCCACAAAAGATTTTGTAAACCATTTTGATTTTATTTAAAAATTTACAAAATTTGAAGGAATTATTTGAGTTGGTTGTTTAGAAATTGTCAACTCATTTTTTAAAACATTTTGAGATAGGGTATTTGAAGAGGAAGAATCTCCTATCTCAAGTTTTACAAAATGTACAAGAGCTTTACCTGAGACTACAAAAGCCTGTTCTGTAGGAGGCATAAAGCCCATTGTTGAAGTGCCTGAAGCATCTCTGTGATTAGGTTCATTGGGTAATCCAAGTCATTACTGCTTCTTGTTGGGCTTTAAAGTCTTCACCTTTGACCATTGCGGCCCAAGACTTTATGGTTTTAGAACTAGATTTTAATTTATCTGAATGATCAGATAAGGCTTTAGGAGAGTGGCTCAATTCAGATTTTACAATTTCTTTATTTTTATTGGCTTTCTTCTTTCTATTCCCCGTGGTTTGATTAAAGAAATTCACAAGTCAAGAAATCATGAATACTATTGATTTCTCCTTTTATAAATTCAATATCAAAATCAAATATACTTAAAATAGCTTGCCAACTTGTAAAAATTTATTTCGAGGCAATGTTTTAACATTTTTTTACAAAACTTCTTCTGTAGATTTACAGTCAATACAAAGTAAAAAAATTTTATTTAATAAATTAGGTTGAAATTTAGAAATGCAAAGTACAATACTTAAAATCCCTTTTTTAATAGTAGAATAATTTAATTGGGTTAGATTCCAATATCTTGAGGTAAACTAGACTATGGTTTATCTCCCCTCTTTTATTTGTTTTAACATACCACATTATTCTATATCTAAGGCATCCGTCTCTACAATTTTTTGGGCTGATGGGTCAGGGATATAAAGACAAGAAATAATTTTTACTAAGGCTTTTATTTGTTGAACTATATTATTATGGACTTCAGTCCATGGGCTAGAATTTTTCCTAAACCTGTCATTTGGGGGCTGTATTAACCTATTTAGGTCAAATAAAAATCTATAACATAATTTAAGCATCTAAAAAATCTTTGTAATTAGGCTTTATTTAAGATATTATTAGAAAACTTATCTCCAAATGCTAAATTTTTTTCTATAGGCTCTATTATATTATGCTCTATATAATGTCCTAAAAATATAATTTTAATATAAAATAAGGACATTTTTGTTTTACTGAAAACCAAACCATTTTTCCTTACAATCATGAAAAATATTTTTAAGTATTTAAAATGTTCTTTAATTGTTTTACTAAAAATTAATACACCATCTATATAAACAATATAAAATTTTTTATATATAGGTTAAATATATCATTCAATTACTCTCTGAAATTCAGAGGGTATATTTTTTATTCCAAAAAATATTACATTCCATTTGTATTGTCTAAATAGAACTGTAAATGCAGTTTTACACTTATCTTAGGATGAATCTGAATTTGCCAAAATTCAAACTTCGTATCAAATTTAAAAAATACATTTGTATCATACAATTTATTTAACAAATTTTTGTATTTGAAATAGGGTATCTAATCCATTATAATGCTTTATTTAAAGGATTGTAATTTATTACTAATCTTTGAGCTCCTCATTCTATTTTGTAGGCTTTATTAACATAGAATGTAATACAAGACTATGAACTGTGAGATTTACAAATTAGTTTTTTATTTTCTAAATATGTTATTTCTTTTTTATGAAATTTTATTATATCTGGGGCCATTTGAATGGACCTAGCTTTAGTAGTAATGGATTTTTCATCAAAATCCACTTCATAGGGTAAATCAATTATATATTATTTTCTGTTCCAAAATGTATTGGGCATATCAACACATAGTTTATTTTCAATTTGAGCCTTAATTTGGTCCATTTTATTCTTTACTGTATATGTTTTTAATTGTTTATTTATTTTTTATAATTGAAAATTATTTTTTAAATTACAAAGTTATTCAGACATTGCTTTTATGAATGCATTCATTTCTAATTCATATATTGAATGTGCTTAAAGCAAATTAAGATTTTTCTTTTTAGGTTTTTCTATAAAAGGAAATATAATTTTTTGATTATTTATTTTAAAGGTTATATTATCAGATTTTACATAATATGGAGTAATTAAATTTATAAATGGCGTTCCTAAAATTACCATGTGATAAATTTCTTTAGTTAAAATAAATATGTTTTTTAGGTTTAAATTTTTATTTATAATTGAAGTTTCTGTTTTACCAAGAATTTGCAATTTAGATTTATTGGCTGTTGATAATTTTTCTCTAGTATTTTTTAAAAAAAATTTAGGTACTAAACTAGATTTTATACAATTTAAATCTGCTCCAGTGTTAAACAGAGCTATAGTATCTATAATATAATTTTTAGAAACTTTTAATTTTATTGATATTAAATATTTTCTAAATGTTATTTCATGTAAAATAAATATGAAATTTTTAGGTATATTATCTTTATCTACTATACTAATTTCATTATCATTAATGTCTTCTCCTTCTTCTTCAAAAGAACTTTATTACTCAATAAAGTTTTTATTAATTCTGAATCACTTTGTTGTTTTTGCTTTAATTCTATCTTTATTTCTTTAATTTCTTTTTGTAAATAATTTATTGTTGATTTATTTTTATTTAGTATTGATATTTAGGCATATGTTTGTTTACTAGCGCTGGGTAATACTGAAGGTTTTGGTTTATTATTTGTTTCACTAAAGCTATTTAGCAATTTATTTAAGAATTTTTCTTGTATTTTAGAGTCACTTATATATTTTACTAATTCTAATAAAGATTCTTGTTCTTTAGTTAAAACATTTATTGATTTACTGCTTATTTCAAAACTATCAGATTCTGAATTTATTTCTTCTATTTGGTTTTCTTCTTCAGATTTTGAAAATTCTTCAAATTCTAGATCTAAATATAATTCATAAATTTTATTTAATACAGACTCATCTAGGTTTAATTCCTAAAGTTTTTTTTTTTAAATTTACAAAATTTTAAAGTGTCCTTTTTTACCATAGTTATAACATTCTAAGTATTTATATGCTATATTTTTCTTTTTAAAGAGTTTTTTATTACTAGGTTTTCTAAATTTATTAAACTTAGGTTTTTTATAACAATATTCTTTATTAAATCTTTTTTATAATTCTTTTTATAAGATTTTTAATAAGATTTCTTATGACCTTTAGAATATTGTCCTTGACAACCTTTATAATCCTGAGCTATACTGTAATCAAAGTATTTACAAAATGATCCTAATTCTTGTTTAGTTTTTCTCATTTTAAATTTTAAAGATTTTTATAGTTTTATATATTGACAAAATTTTAATCATTCCTTTTGAACTATACTGATCAGTTGACCATAAGTCAAAAGGTTATAAGGAATTGAATTTCTAAATTTCTATTTTATATTATCTCTAACTTTCTCTCCAAGGAAGAAAGGCAATCCTGCTAAAAAAAAATTTCTTCCAGAAGGCCTGGTTGAAATTTTCTCTTAGCATTATCCTAGTTAAGAAAGTTGTTTTACAATACTAAAAATCACTAAACCTTTTATACTTGAGGTTACTTAGTAATTTTGTATTTTTATCTTTTAAATAAGTTGGATCTCCTATAAAATGGAGTGATATAATCAAAATGAGTATTGTCACTGCACCCTAAACAGTATCCCATTGTTCATTTAATATAGGGGTTCTATCCTTATAAGCTTCTATTGCATTTAGAATTTTTAAATATTGTTCATCAGTGAGATGGTTATTTTACCAATCTTTTAATTAGCTTATAAAGCCAGCTATAATTAATTCTATTATAGTTCTATCAAATGTATCAATTTGGGTTCTATAAGCATTAGCAGCCATAGTCATTTGTTGTAGAAGACTAAGGATATTATATTCTAAAAGACTATCTATATTTCATTCATATACTGATGAGACATTATATTTATACTGTAATAAAATATTAGGTCTTTCTATAATACCAAGGTTTGGTGTAGTTATCCTAGGTACTATTGACTGACTATGAGTTATATGATTTATTTGAAGAGTAACTGTTTTACTAAAAGATTCAAGATCTTCAATTTCAAGAGAAGATCTATCTTCTGATTTTGATTCTTAGTTTTGTATAACAATATTAATAATTTTAGACTGAGGTGTATCTTGAACTACTTCTTTTGACTCGAAAGTTAACTCAATTTTACTTAATTGATCTTTAATTATTTTTTATTTTTACAAAGTCAAAATCTTTATATTTTTTAAATTCTTGTTGTCCTGTTTTAGATACTTGAAAATTTTTAAAATATGATTTTTTTAATTTTTTTTATTTGAAATTTCTTCAGCAGGTTTTACTATTTCTTTACCTTAAATAGAATTTTCTATTCTGTTTAATTGTCTTCTTATACTATGTAAATGTGCATTAAAAAATTATTTTGTTCTAGAATTTTTCTATCTGAATCATCATCAATTATAATTTTAAAAGGTACAACTTTTATTTCATATTCACCATGCAAAAATACACTAATAGTTTTAGGTAGATTTTCACTCTGTATTATTTTACTATTTACTCTCCATTCTATTTATTTATTTCTAGTAGTTATATGATTTATAGATTTTTCTAATTTTTTATTTTTTACAATGTAGATTCTTTTAAACTAATCAAAGAATTTAATTTAATTTAATTTTACAAAATTAATATATTCTGTTTTAATTTACCAAAATCATGTTCTTTACTAATTTTTGCTAGTTTTTCTAAATTTTTAGTTACTGTTATTTCTTCATAAAATTTATCTTCATTAAAAATAAATTCTTTAGTAATAATATTTACTTTTTTTTATCAATGTTTGCTATATTTTCAGTTATGGCTGAGGCTGTAGGAGATATAGGTGGAGAAGGTGAATGTTCTCTATACTGATTTATTCTACGATTTGGATTTATAGGATTTAAGTTATCGTTATACAAAGGATGTGGTACTGTTGTACTATAATCTATGCTTTTAAGTTTATGACTAGATTCAAGTATATCTAATATAGAATACCTAGATTACAAAAGCTTGTAATACAAGTTTAGGGTTTGTTTCATTATACAAAGCATATATTACTGAAGGTAACTAATATACTCTTCCCAAATCTACTGTTGAAGTAGAGGAAGCAATATCTAAGTACCTAGAGCTTATATTATGTCTACTAAATTTTAGTTTTACCTTACCATCTTCATACAGTTCAATTTTACTAATGTTGACATTTGGTTTTATAATTTTTTTCAGGTTCTGGAGGAGGAACAACTCATTCTAAAATCTATTCATCAGAAAGGGATATATTCTTCTACTGTATGGTTTTAGAAATCATTGTATTAGCTTTAACTAAGATGCTCTTTCCAAATCTACTATTAAAGTAGAGGAAGAAGTATCCAAGTACCTAGAGCTTATACTATTTCTATTAAATTTTAGTTTTACTCTACCATATTCATATTGTTTAATTTTACTAATATTGACAATTGGTTTTATAATTTTTTCAGGTTCTGGAGGAGGAACAACTCCTTCTAAAATTCATTCATCATGAACGGATATATTCTTATACTGTATGATTTTAGGAATCATTGTATTAGCTTTATTAAGTTCTGTTTGGAGATATCTAGTTTCTTCTATTTTAGGTTATATTTTATATTTAGTAGCAAAGGCAGAAACTATTGCTTTATAATTTATTTTATATATTAATGCTATAAGAATAAATGTAATATCTTCATGTTTGCCTTAGAAGTCTTGGTTATGTTGTTGTTGTAAATTGGATTGAATGTATATGTTATGTGATAAGAAAAGAAATTGGAAAGAGAATGCTTGTGTATATGTGTTTTGGGAAAGAAAAGAGGGTTTAGAGAGAAGTGTATATGTTGTTTATATGATGATATAATTAACATATACATAAGTCAAATAGAGAGTCAATGCAAGAAGATATTTTATTTGAGATTTGTGAAATTACATATTTGGGCATGCAAGTGACAAAAGCTAAGTTAAGTGATGAGGGGTGTTTTGGTAATTGTCTTGTTAAAATCACTTGGTGGAGATTTAAGGAGAAATTTACTTTGTTTCTTCATCATTTTCTCTTCTTCTTGATGGTAGTGGCCGGCTCCTCCAAAGACAAAAGAAAACTAGAGAGCTAGAGAGGTGTTTGAAGTTCTAAACTCAAATTGAAGGAAGATTGAAGTGATCAAGTGTTGATTCAAGAAGTTTATAGCTTTGGTAAGTTTTCTTTTGGATCTTTTGCTTGTTTGAAATGATATGTGGATTTGATAGATGATCTAAGAGTGTGTTGCTTGATTTTGTTATACTCAAGTGTGTTTGATTAGTTTGATCTTGGATTTTAAGGATGAATTGATGAAAGAAGTAAGTTGATTTTTGAAAGATGGAGAAGGAGTTTGGTTTTAGGGTTTTGAGGGGATATGTGATTAATGTGATGAATATGTAAGATATGTGTTAATAATGTTGATTAAAACCATTTGAATGAGATTATTGTTGTGTATAATGTGTTAAAATGCATTTAGAAGAGTTTGGCCATAATTAGGGTTTGTGTTCTTGAGTGACACGGCCAAAAGCAATGTGAGACACGGCCAAGCCAAGGAAATTTGGGCGTGTTGGGTTGATTTTTGAGAGACACGGCCGTGTCCCCTAGCCGTGTTAGCTACTGTGATTTTTGGTTGAGAGACACGGCCACAAGCTTGGCCGTGTCCCTCAAGTGTGCTGCCCATGTCCCTCAAATGTGTTAGATAAGGTTTTGATTCTTTGTTCTTTTTGCATTGTTTTGGTTCTTCAAAGGTAATTGTGTACCTAAACCTAAACCTAAACACTTTAAACACACTTAAATCAATGAATGACATAAACAAATGCATGTGTAAGATCCTAAAGCTATGAACAATGGTATGTTATATGTATTGTGAATCTTGTAAATGATAATGTGTGATATGGATAATGTATTTTGAAATGCTATATCAATGATGCTATATGCATAATATGAATTGAGATGTGAAATGTGATGCAAAGCCATTGTGATTGGCTATGATGATGCAATTGAAAGAAATAAGGCATGTTTGCCTAAATGTTGATGAGAATTGAGAATGGAAATGATAACTAAATAATAAATGAATTGTGTGGCTAATGTGTTATTCCATTTTTAGAGTTTGTTGTTGGTGGCATGCCTAATAAGTGTAACAATCTCTTGAAGTTAGGTTGGATTGAATCCTTGAAGCCTAATTGAGATGTTACCACCCTTGAAGCTAGGTTGGGTTGGTTCTTGAAGCCAAGTTGGGTTGAAGCTTAGCATGCTTTGCTCCCCTTGAAGCTTGGTTGAACCTAATCCTTGAAGCCTAGTTGGGTCTATGATATTGATAAATGTGACAACAAAACCAAAGCATTAACTCTGAAAATTGAATGGCATATTAGTGTGTTTTGGGCCCATGCTTGTCTATGTTTAATGTGAGTCATGAATGATAACTTGATTGATTAATGAAGGATGTGGAAATATGTTGAATTGTGGTATGCTTATATGATTTGTGATAGGCAAAGGGTTGATGTTAGCTTTTCACCTATGTTGTTGCTTTTATTAATAAGGTGTGTTGCATTGCATTGCACTTAAGCATAACATTAGCATGATTTGTCTTACTAAGCCGTTGGCTTAGCGCGATAGTGTTTGATCGCGCAGGTAATAGAGTTGAACCCTAGAGCTCTTCGAGACCGAGTGAGAGTAGACATTGAAGAGTTGATATAGGGACTTAAAGATCAGAGAAGATTTGCCAATCATGTATAACTCTTTTATATTTTATAAAGTTTTGTTTATAATGTAAATATATGTATAATTGTAAATATGTATTCAAGTGTTTTCATATAGGTAAATATTTTCTAGATTCCGCTGCGTATTAACTAAATGTATTTATATATCTATTTTGTTTTATATTACAAATTGATTACTTATTATCTATAATGTATATTGAGAAAGATGATGGTATTATATAAAATGTTTTTGAATGTTAAGAAAATCCGTAGCATCCCTATGTTCAGTGCACGTATACTACATTGTGGTGTTGTAGTGTGTGTGTATTGGATGTGGGGGTGTTACAATAAATCTTTCTAACATTTTATAATTATGGGTTTTTACTTCTAATACTACACTTTTAAATATATTAGTATCATTTAGAGATACTATAATATCAGGATGAACTTCAAAGGAAATGGGACCCTCACTTAAGCTGGTCTCCATATATCCTAATAGTGAATCCTGAAAATTTGCAAATCATGCACCTCTAACAATAACTAGTATACTTGCATTTAGTCCTTCTCTACTCAAAGGTTTTATACCAATCTATGTTAATTCTATATGTATATACTTATATATTTTATGTGTATGCTTTTGTAAGGTTTGCAGAGATAACAATGTAATTTTTTCAAAAGGTTTACTTAACTGTATATCTCTTTCTTCTATTTTAATAGTATAATATGTTTTTAAAATATTTAATTTAGAAATTTTATAAATTTGTTCTTTATCTATTTTAAGTATGTCTCAATCATCTATTGTTTTATGAAAATCTTCTAAAATTACTTCATTTCTATTTAATATCATTTTAATTTATAAGTCATTAGAACTATCAGTTTTAGTTATGCTAGTTGATTTACACAAAAAAAATGTTTTATTTTTAAATTTTTGAAAAATAGTTTAAAAGTGAAATTATTAGTTTTGGAAGCGACCATCAACTAACTATCCTAAATGCCTATCATCGATTAACCAACGGGACTTACTGCGTATCCAAATTTCTAGACAATAATCACATACTTAATACTACAGATCAATACTTAAAATTGAAATTCTAAATTATGTATCTCATTACTATCTCAAAATTTTAGGCTCTAATACCGACAAACAAAATTCTGATATAATTTTACAAACAAATTTCTGATTTACAATATCAGACTAGGTTACTTGTTTTTATTATGATCCATATATATATATATATATATATATATATTATTTTGCTAGTTTAAGAGAAAAATGTGAGATTTTGTGAACAAAGATACCACAAATCTCAATATGTTATTGTAGGTGTGTGCAAGTGTAATACGCAAAATATTATTTGTCGGAAATGTGAAATTATCTCTTATTATCTCCAATTTCCTATATTTCAAAAGAATTATTAATAATTACAATCACTCATGGACTTGCTTGTGAAATTTTAAGTTTAAATTAAATATGACAAGTTAATAAAATTGAACTAGTAAAATTCTATAAACTATATAAAAAAATATAAAATCACTATTTTTTTGAGGTATGATTTAGCCTCTATGAATAAAACATCTGAAATTTATCTTAAATACAAATTCTAATAACCTTAAATGACTACTTTTAACAGAATATTTTTTTTTTAACAAACAAAGATTCAAACAAATATTAAATCAAGCATGTTTTATCCGCTGAAAATCAGAGAGTACTCGTATGTAAATGGCAACCTGTATCTCAGTCCTTCATAGCTACTATAAATTTGTGGGACTTGAGCACGTGGACGGAGCTAGGATAAGAAATTAGGGACCTAACCAAACAATATAAATAATCATATAAAAAATTAATTAATCATAAATTCTAATTTAAAAAAATTATAGATAATAATATCTTAATTTTAAATAATTAAAAACTAAAAAAAATTATAGAAAATTATAGAAAAAAGTATAAATTGTAGTCTGTCTGAAATTAATACCAACCCTTAAATAATAAAAAGCCAAATTACAAAAAATAAAAGAAAATCCAAAAAATTCACAAAAAACTCACCTATGTTGTGAAATCATAGTCCCAAATTTTAGCTATAATTAATGAAACTGCTCAAATTTTAATTTGCAAAGATGGACAGTAAAGTAAAAAAATAGTAAACTTAATTTATAAGCTTGCATTTTTTTATAAAATAAAAATTTGATCTTGAACTAATATATATTGAATTTTTGATAAAAATATAAAAAAAATTAAAAAAATTTCAAATTTACCATATTTATAAAATATTTATCAAAATACAAGGTTGACAATGAGTATATAATAAATTTATCATGAATTTATTATAAGTTTATAAATTTTACATAGTTTATAATAAGTTTATTATGAATTTAAAATAAAATGACTAAAATATCTTTACTAAAAAAATAAAAATTTTAAAAAATATTGGAGGGTGTCATTTTTCTCATATATATTTAGTCTTGAGCTAAATAAATATATTTGAGTTAATATTTTAGATTTAGACCAAAAATAAAAAACATATATATATAATAAAATATATATAATATATACTCTATAATATTATATATATATATATGATAAAAAAAATAAAAAAAAAAAGAGGGGCTCATAACATAGCTCGGTCACTGCTTGAGCATGTACTACAAGTATAGCAGCCTCCCAAAAATGGCCTCCATAGAATACTATAGATCTGCCATTCAAAAATTACTTCTTCAGTTAAGTATCTTGTATGATATTCCCACAAGTATGGACAAAACACTATGCACAATAATAGCTACCATTAGCAGACTCAGCTTCAAAATAAGATTTTGGCACAAAACTAGATTCATCAATAAGTTGTAATGGGAAATTTTCAACAAAATTCTAGTCAGAATCTGAACTGTCAGGCTCTTCACATTCAAAATCTCTCACTTTGTTAGAAACCGCTTCAATCTTAAGTGATAGCCTTTGTGTATGCTCTTCGATATATTTCAAGACTTTCTGCAGCTGCTCTTCATAAGCAGCTGATTTCTTTTTCTCACGATGCAGTTCCGCTGATAGCTCCTTGATTTTTAGGTCTTTCTCATCCTGCAGACAGAGATCAGAAATGCATATGGTTCTTATGGGAATATAATCTTTTACAGAATGTAACAAGAACTATTAGCACAAAAGAAATGCAAAAATGAACACTCCTGAAACTCACTGAATACAATGCAATAGTAATGAGAATTTATTTTCCATTAAGACAATATGAACAGAAGATGCAAATATATATGCTTCCTAGACTGTTCCATACAAGAACTAATCCTGAAACTTACCTCATTGAACGCAATCCTATGCGATCGTCGAGGAGGTATTTTGCTAGGATTCAGTTCATGGTTGTGTTCTTTTATGAAACCATAAATAACCCATTTCTCTCCATCCTTTGCAGCTATCCTTAACATTGCATTGCATCCCTCTCTAGTAGCAGGCCGTGTTGAAAACTCTCTGTTATCTCTCTTAGTACATTTTCCTGCACAAAAACCTTCTTTTGAGCAAACAAACTCTCGACCAATTATCGAGTTATCTTTAAGTGACCGACGGGTACGATTGTTTCGTATGGTAAAGCCCATACGCCTGCCATACATCTCATAGAATTCCCTAGCATCTTCTGCTGATTCAAACTCCATTCCAATAAATGGTTCCAAAGCTAAAGGAAAATTTTGAACAGAAGGCTGAACTATGTTATCATTTACATCCAGATTTTCTGATAGCTCATCATCTGTTGTTTCTGGACAGTCAAAACTTTCAGCTAGCCAACGCCTATAATTTCCATTTGAATGGACTTGTTGGCCAGAGGTACTTGCCATCACAAAGCTATTAGAAAATGAGACTAAAATCAGGCACAATCATAGAGCCAAAATGCTAAATCATAGTAGAAAAAGCACATGCAATATCGAGAATTTTTCTGTAACCCCAGTATTGAAATTATCCAATCCCCTCCCTGGTCCCAAGAAAAGAAAGGGGAAAACAATGCCATATATATGTTATCACCAACAAACCCCATAACCCTCAATGTTTCAATCATACAGGCTAGAAAAGGTAAGAGAGGGATATAATGCCAATCACTTGCAGCATATGAGGCGGCTAGTCAGAAACCTGCATGCTAGGCCATCAGCTTAATTAAGCATGACTATAAATTCAATTTGCTTGATTTCTGGGGTTCTTCAGGGAGATAATTAGTAAAATTTGCTCACTAATGCCTAACCACAGCGATCATCCCAGACAGATTAGCTTTGCATTACTTATCATGGTTGGATATTTGTTCAAGCTTCTCAAGTAAATGTATAGGGTTTCCAGGTGTAAAGATGTTATGGATCTCTTTTTCCAAGCACCATGGTGCTAAGGACTTGGAAGAAAAGTAGGAAATATCATCAGATTTATTGTTCCTTTCACAGTCATACAACCAGAAAAGGGAATCACAGAAATTAAAAGCATTATTGATAGTCAAGATTGGGAGAAAAATATAAGCAAGGCCAATCAAGAAAATCACCATTTTTGAAATGAAAGACAAGCTTAACTATACTGTCAATGTAACTATAGAATGTTAACATTAAGACGAGTAGACCCTATATGGCTGGATATAAGATATGTGTCTATTAGCTTTTTAGTGCTGCAACCAGTAAAACAACCAGGGCCGCCATCTGATCATGAAACATTTTCTCCCCTAGATATATAATATCCCTCACACCAAAACAAAAACTTAAAATAAAATGAAACTGTATCCAGCAGAGCATGAAAGCAGTTTGGCGCCTCTGCTAGCTACACTAGCATCCCATGGTGATATACGAATTTGGAGTTTTGGACCCAGTGAAATAAATCAGCATTACTGCATCAAAACTTGCAGCAAAACTGCTCATAAGGTATTCACAAACAAATGAATAAATCCCAGATGAAAGACAAGCTCCTCAATCAAATCTCAACACCCAAAGCAAATCTTGACAGAAGTGACAGATTCCGTCATCAGATGCTACCATTGACTTACAGAGTTGAAGAATCAAAAGACTATCAGATGGTGCCTCCTTCACTCTTGTTATACTAGTTTCAAACATCATATTTCAACACCTTTATTACTAAAAAGCTTACCTTCCAAAATAAAGTCCCCTAACAAGTGAAGTTCCCTAAAGTCTTCACCTTTCTGATGGGCTTCATCAGAGGAAAAGATCCAATCGTAAACCAAAACAACAATTAAAAAACAAAATCGAAGATTGAGTTAATTATACACCAATCTAAATAAAAACCAAGTTCCAATTTTGTAGATAAGCTTCACATCTTAATCAAGATTCAGATACCTACAAACCAGGCAAATTCAAGATTCAAAAAAGAAACTAGAATTCGTATTACACAAAATAAAGCTTACCGGAGCAAAGATTTCAAAACCAAAGAAGCCGCATTTGAGCGAAAAGGATTATCCAATAAGAGCTTTGAGTTCCGGAATTCATATCAACATGTTGTACACAGTTCGCGAGATAAGAGGAGAAACAAAAACTCGAAACCCTAACCATCCACTTGATGTTTTTGGTGGGTATATAACAGAAAACAGAATCTCAGGCACCGTTGCAGTTCCACTGCAAGCACTGGAGGCTGTATTAATATGGATTAATTAATTAAAAAAATTATATTTTCTCTTATAATATACTTTTTTTGACTTTTGATTCTTATTTTTCAGTTTTCATTAAAAAACAAAAAAAGCAATTTTATCCTTAAACCATGTTGCCTTAACAATTAAATTTACCCCCAACATTATGCAATTTTGCTATTATATTCTATTTTTCTTTTTAATTATTAAATTTATTATATTTTTACAAATAAAAATACAATAAATTATTACCAAATTAAGAGCAAAAATTAATTATTATTTTACTGTAATATTAAAAGAATTACTTTTATTTAATTTTATCTTGAATTTTTTTAAATTTTGACCCCCTTCACTTAAATTCTAATTTCACCACTTGCTATAGTAATTTTAATAAGTGCATCAATTTCTCTTTTTGTAAAAATAGAAGATAGCAAACTCAAATTCTACCCACCTTGATTATCGATAAGAGCAGACATCCATTGCAAGAAAAACTTTAAATTGTGGTAAATTTGAGACCCATGAACCCCTCCACAAATACGTACCTAATTGTCGTTTCTTATAAGCTATCTAATCTAACATCCCCTGGGCTGGAGTCTCACACTAAAATCATGTTCATCTGGCTCCATAAAGGGCTGCCCCCCAAATTTGCTTTCTGATTTGCAACTTTATTATATTAGGAAAGAGAGTAAAGATATTATGGGTATTAAAAATAAATTTTTTAATTGTTTAACAGAATTTTATAAAAAAAAAATGAGTTGAATAACTAATATGAGTAACAAAAGTAACATATAAATAGATTCTAATTAATTTGACAAAAATAAAGAACTAATTCATTAATCAAGTTAAATTTTAAAATGAACAAATAATTTATCATTAGGAAATATGTGAATGACAATTAATTAATTAGATTAATATTATTTTATCAAAATTATAATTAATTTTATCATATTAAAATTAACTTTTTAATAGTTATAATTTTTTATTTTTATTTAAAATTTATTTACAATACTATTTATATTCATTATGAATAATATTTATATAATAATTTATAATAAAAAAAATTTATCATATTTCTTATTCTTTATCTTATTTATATTAACGATCTATTATCAATATAAAATTCTATCAATTTATTTATTTAAATAGTTAAATTTAATAAAAAAAATAAAATTCTTATTCTAAAACTTATATATATCAATTTAAAAAATTAAGAACCACTCAAAGTTTTCATTAGCAAAAAAAAATTCAGACTTCTTTGCTGCTAATCAATGAGTTCGATTGTAGGAACTTTTTTATTAATTAATAAGTAATTCCTATACTCCTTTAATTTATTGTCTTTCAGTAAAATGGAAGCCCCATCTATCATATCACAAAGGGCTACTGTTTGTACATTAATATATATAAAGTAAAAGTTGACATTATGTTGCAATTTTTTATTGGTTACCATATAAAAATAAAGAATTAGATACGGGTATTGGCCAGTATTATGCATTAATATATAAAAAGCAAACTTATTTTTAATGCACTATAAAAATCTTGATTTACGTGAATGAAGATAGTTTTGTGTATATAGATATTTGCATACAATTGACGGCATATTATCAATTATTGTTTTTCGGCTATTATTAGTTTTTAAGTATTGCTATTAATATTATAGTATTAAGATAATTGTGATTTTTTACTTTTAATTTTGACTATTAATATGTTTTGAATATCAATAATTTCAGTATATTCTATTAATATTTTGACAATCATATTTTAATATATGTATATGTACCATTTGGCTATTATGTTTGGGTGATTTAAAGTTTTGAATTTTGTGGATATATAGTGCAATATGGTTCTTGATTATATATATATTTGTTAAATATATATACATATATTTTGATATTATATTTTGTGTATATTAATAATATATATACTGTTAAAATAAGAAATAAATAAATTTTGAAAATTTATCTACAGAATTTAAATTTAATAGTTATTTTTATATTTATAGTTATATATCTAATAACTTAATATAGTATATGAAAATAAAAGTGATATAAAATTATGAGTAATATTTTTGTATTAAGTGAAATTAGTAAATAAATTAATATTTACTGTGATTTTATATGATCAATTACAATTTTTAGAGTTATGATATTTAAACTCTAATTATAATTTTCAATCCTTATTTGTTCGATAGCTTTATAATCTATCTAATTTATGATTTTTAAATTTTATATATTTACAATGTTAAATCTCTTAAAATTTGAATTTATTACCCTTAATATTTTCTGAAGAAATTATCTATTATGGGTATATAATAATAAGATTTATTTTGATATTATGAATCTTAGAAGTATTATGAAATAAAAAATCAATTATCTCTGCAGAATTGTTTAAAAATAATTATTTTCCTTTGATTATTAAAATAAGAAATTAAAAACTAATTATCTTATTAAGATTTTATTACAACATTTTTTGGTGAATATTAAATTTTTTATGTATGAAATATGATCCTGCAGTAATAATATTGAGAGCATAGATTCATAAAATATTATAAAATAATTTCTTGTTTACTTGAAGCTAAATATATTTTTTAGCTTTTGATGAAAAATTATTAAACTCGTTCAACTATTTTAACATCATTCCTTGACATGAATGTAATATTTTTAAAATTATGGACGAAATCTTAATAAAAAGGGTTGTGGCGAAATTTTTTTCTTACCAATTTTAAAATTAAAAGTACTAAAAAGATATATATTGGCACAACTCATATAATTCTTCACGATAAAAAAATATTTATTATAAAATATTTATTATAATTAACATTAGCGAAAATTAATGTTAATTTGATATTTGGTTCTGCAAATATGGTTTAAATATCCATAAGAATCCAACTTATATTTTGAATTTGAACAAAATTATATATTGATGATGAATTGTATTCGAGGAGATCCTAAATAAATTTATTAAGTTTTAAAGGTATACGTTATAATGGATATCATATTGAAATAAAGAACATGAGAGATATTGAATTTTTATGTATTAACTCTACAAATTTGAATCAAAAATTCATATTAGAAAAATTTTTAAGTTTATTAACTAGATTATATTATACTAAAATAAATATGATTGAAATGTACTATAGGTACCGAAATTGCATAGATCCTAAAATTTTTATACTTTAGTATAATCATTTTAACCGTCTAGGTTCAAACATAATGTAACGTATTTTGGAGAATACAAATAGATATCCATTAAAAAATCAAAAAAAAAATTTTGTCTCATGATTACTTTTATACTCTTGTGCTCAAAGTAAATTAATTGAGAGATTTTTACAATCTAAATCATATTTGGGTCTAATATTTTTCTACAAAGAATACATGGAGGCATTTTGTGATCTAATTCATTTATTTTATTTATCATTTCAATATTTTACAGTTTCAATATATGCTTCAACTTAGTGGTTACATATTTATTTTTTGTGAACTCATAATTTTACTTTATAATTATTCTATCAAGATAAGTTATCTGGATAATACATATAGATTCGCTTGAAAAGTATTTTATAATTATTTATATGAATTACCATTGAATATTTTATTGCATATATTTATACTCAATATGGTTTAGTTGAATCATTATTTATTAAACTTTTACAATCAATTATTATTTCTTTACTTATGGAATAAAAACTTTCTATATCTGCTTAGATACATATTTAGATATATATTATTGTTTATGTTGCACATTTAATTTATATTTGACTGTATGCACATCACAAGTTTTCTACTTTACAATTTATACTTAACTGACATAATATATCTTATTTAGAATTTATGATATTAAAATTTCTTATTACATTATATATGTTCTTATTGCAACCCCTCAAAGAAATAAATGAGTTATCAATATTATCTTGATATTTATATAGATTTTGATTGTCTACATATTATTAGATATTTTGGACCTTTAATGAGAAATTTTCTAGAGCACGATTTTTATATTATCAATTTGATTAATCAGTTTTCCTTTCATTAAGAGAAGATAATTGAATATAGCCAAAAGCACAAGAGATTAATTAAAATACATCAATCTTACTCATTATTGATACATGCATAAATTAGTATGAACATGAATTTCACAAAATAATTCATTTGCAGAATAAATCAGTTCCTAGATATCTTTATGAAAATCAAAGGTCACTAAATAACATATTCTAATTGGTAATGCTCCTAAAAGAATGATTATTCTTGCAAGACATCCTATAAATATGTTCTTATATAAATCTCACATATGTTAGAAGCGTGAAAGACCTAATGGTTCAAAATATTGTTCTTTAAAATAAGAAAAAATGAATAATTTCAAAATGACACTCCTGAAAAGCTCAAAAGCAATATAGATCAACAGTCACATAATTCTAGAGAAGTAACCGCATAAATAGTTTCGGTATGAAAAAATTATGAGATCTCATTAAAATCTAGAAATATATAGAAAAGAGATGAAATTATTATTGATAATATATTCGAATAGATAGTTCATGTTGAAACTATTGAAATATGCTTAAACCTAAAAATATTTAAAAATTTTAACGTCGAAGTAATTGGTCAAAATGGAAAGAAGAAATTCAGACTGAGCTAGATTCATTTGCTAAACATACAATATTTGGACTAATTATCCATATACTAAAAGATATCAGACTCATAGGGTACTGTATGTAAATGAGATTATAAAAATGGCATATTTCATTGGCATATTTCATCTATTATGAATACAATTACTCTTAAATTTAGTTTGGCAGCCCTTGAAGGGCTCGGCATTATATTATAACCAGAGGCAAAAATAGGGGGGTCACGAGAGGTCATCTGACCCCCTGCGCCGGCGGCCAAAAAGGAGAGGTACATCTGGCCATTAATGCTGCTGTGTTAATAAAGTTATGGTCTTTATACCTCATAGACAAGATGGTGATGGAGAAAGCTTAGAAATAGAGGAGAAAAATGGAGGTTTTAGGTGAAATTTGAAAAAAAAAAGTTTATTAGATTTTAGGAGGAAGAAGGTGGTGAGTAGGAAATTTCATCACTACATTTTTCTACGTTAACTTTCCAAATTTTGTTTCTCATGCTTTTTGCCCCCCTTTCGTTTTCCAAATTACAACTTTACACTTTTCTTCTTCAAAGAAAAAATTTGATTAGTTAAGATATTAGGAAATTTGAAATTAATTTATTGGTGCCATTGGTAAATTTAATGGCTCATATTTTAATTAGAGTTATTATTTTTATATCTAGTTATAAATATGTGGCTCTATGTTCTCTCTTTTATTATTTATGATGTAATTTTTTAGAATTTTTATTGATAATATTTACATTTTAAAATAAAAATCTCATAATTTTAAAATTATATTAAAAATATCAATATTTAACATATATATTATTGTCAAATTTTAGATAAATATGTGACTTGAATATTAATATATATGTGACTTGAATAATACATTCATAATTGCAGTTAGGATTTATTTATTTTTAATTCTCTGACTGAAACAATGTTATTTCAGCCAAGATTAGATTAAAATAAATTATAAACCATGATTGAGATAACGCCATTTCAGTCAAGATTAAGTTAAAAAAAAAAGAAGAAGTGAAGAATATAACTTTGTTCTTCACGAGTGAATTGAAAGGTGAGAGAACATAGTTAAAGGGAGGATGTCGTTGCCTTAAAGTTGGCCGATGGACACAACTAAAGTGAGAGAACGTTGACCCCCCTTCATTTCAATTCTAGTTCCGCCACTAATTATGACAACTTACTTATATGACTCGTAAGAGAAATGAGTGAAATGAAATTGTAAGATATAAGACACAACTTATGGCACAAAGATTCTCATATAAACCTAGTACAAATTATGATGAGATATATTTTTGGTGCCATGGATGCTATTACCTTTAGTTTAGTCTTTGAAGGGCTCGACATATATTTGTTAGATGTTGTGAGAGCTTACTTATATAGTTTATTAGTTACTGACATATATATGAAAATTCCTGAAGGATTCAAGATGCATGAAGCATTAAGATACTTGAAGCATATAATACATCGACAATTATACTATATTGAGCTCAAAATATCCTTATATAGGCTAAAACAATCTGGGTGAATGTGGTAAAATCGCCTATTTAAATATCTAGAGAAATGGATGTAGAAATAATTTTGTTTACCTATGTGTTTTTATCTAGAAGATAAATTCAAAATTTGCTATAGTTACAGTTTATGTTGATGATTTAAATATAGTGTAAATTTCATAAAATATCTCAATTACTGTAGACTATTTTAAAAAAAATAATTTGAAATGAAGGATTTTTGGAAGAATAATTTTTTCTCGTATTTCAAGTTGAGTATCTGTCAAATAAAATTTTTGTTCATCAAGCATTATATATCAAAAAATCTTAAAACAATTTTATATGGATAAATCTTATTCGTTGAGCACTCCAATGATTATTTATTCTCTTGATGTAAAAGGAGATCATTTTCACCTATAAAAAAATAATGAAGAGATTCTTAGTTTTGAAATACAATATATATCTTGCTAACAATACAATACCAGGTATTATTTTTACAGTTATCTTGTTTACAATGTTTAGTTCTACACCAACTAAATGACATTGAAATAGAGTGAAACATATTATACACTATCTGCGTGGCACATCTGATATGGGTTTAATTTTTTCAAAATAAATAAAGTCTGAATTGACATGATATGTTGATACTAGATATTTTTTTAATCAGCTCGGACCCAAATAAGTTATATCTTCACACATAATAATATTACTATTTTATGGCCATCTGCGAAGCAGATAATCACTACTACGTCACCAAATTATTCAGAGATATTAATAATTTGTGAACCTTGTCATGAATGTATATGGTTAAAAACAATAATAAAACATATTAGAAAAGCTTGTGGATTATCTATGGAAAACGACAAACCAACAATATTGCATAAAGATAATGCAGAGACTACACAAAGGGTAACAGAATCAAATATATATCACCAAAGTTCTTTTACATTCATAAACTTATAAAGGAAGGAAAAATCGATATTTGCAAAATTTATTCAAGTGACAATTCAGTAGATTTGTTCACAAAGACACTGTCAACAATAATCTTCAAAAAACTTATATATAATATTGAAATACGTTCACTTAAAATATCTTAGTTTCATGTATTTTTGAAAGATAATTATCTATGAATACTGTATTTTTTTTTGCTAAATTTTTATCCTACTAAATTTTTCTTAATAAGATTTTAACGAAATATTTTTATAAAAATAGTCATTCTAAGAAAAGTGCTAAAAAAAATGTGAATGTCTATTTAATTAAATTAATTTTATCTTATTAAGATTATGATTAATTTTATCTTATTTAGATTATAATTAACTTTATAATAATTATAATTTTTTTTTGTTACTATCTAAAATCTATAAAATCTATTTACTGTACTATAAATATCCATTATGGATAATATATATATATAATAATTCACAATAAATTTTTTTTTCATATTTCTCCTTATTTTCTTCGTATTTACAACATTTATCATTTTCTTAAAAATAATTATTTAATAGCTTTTCAATTTTTTGTGGTATACGAGCTTCAGGCATGATAATGTTTTGAAGACACTGGTAAATTCAAAAAGATTCAGTTTTTTTTTCTGTTTTTTTTTTAATACTTGAGTTTTTCATTAAAAATTATTATTTTAATTAATCTTTATTGAGCCAAACTAATTATATTGATGGATGGGTGAAATTTGTTCATAAATTGCTTTAGCAAGTTGCAAAGTTCTGTGGAGTCTATTGCGTAGTTGAAACAAATTTCAACCAAATCCATCACAAACCATAGCAATGACAATAAAAATAAAGAGAAGAAGAAGAAGCAAACATGTGTTGGTATTATCAATTAATCCATGGATTAAGGATTACCAAACTGATGCAATGGTATCACAATTTAACATGAAAAATACACACTCGCCCTTGAGTCTGTGAAAAGCACAAATGCTGTGTATCAGATTAAACTATAATCTAAATGAAGAAGAATAATAAGAGTTAATTGTCAATGACTAATCATAAACCAAAAATATTGGAATGGAGATATGGCAGATGCATCAATATTTGCACTTCTATATGATTCAACTCTCATTCTTTAGCATTTGTTGCACTCGCTTTAATTACAAATCAGACTGGAGGAAACTATCCTATAATTACATTTATGATTAGTATGCCTAATTTTCTTCCTTTTAAGCATGTCTAATAGTAAAGAGAGGAAAAGGGAAAAAAAGTTTAAAAATATTGCACAACTAGATTGCTTGTAGACACTATCTATGTTGCAGAAGCTGATCTATACACTCAAATTCTTTAAGATTTCTTACCACATTTTCAACTTTCTTGGATAGCTGCTCACTGTGCTCCTCCACAATTTTCATAAATGCAGTTAGCTGTTCTTGATACATCGCACATAGCCGCTTCTTATTCCTCAGTTCCATGGTTAATTCTTGAATTCTTTTGTCCTTTTCATCCTGCAAAGTGAATAACGCCTCTTAGATTGCATATCTAAAATTTCTCTTTCATTATTGGTTTGCATAAAACAACCATACAATTGTTAAATTTTGCATAGACAACAGAAAAAAAATTCCTACTTAAGAATTGGGATCCTCAATCACAAGCCCAATAGGAATAGAGTACACAGATACTAGTAAAAGACAAACAAATAAAACAAAACCAGAATTATACACAAAGACACAGAAACTAAAATTTTCCGGAAAACAAAGGAAAAACAATTAACCTCAACAACACAAGTCAGTAAGATAGCATAGACCAAATTTCAACACAAATGGAAAGCACATGATATGAACTTTTAAGTAAAAATGTCACAGCTGAAACAAGGTTAAATGACTAACCCCCTCCCCCTCTGAGATTTAGCCTAATACATGCTTTTGTCCGTGTTATGTCAATATTAGTCACTTTATTACTGTTATCATTTTTTTGAGGGAATACTTTAATCTTTATATTACTATCAATTAAAAGTGTAAGAGTTTGAGAGACTTCAATATTTTATGATATAGCAATTTAGGGGCCAAATGCAATTAAATTTTAAAATTTTTGGGACTAAAGATAGATAAATTATATATGGGAAACAGTCTCTTATACATTGAGATTCAAAATGTAGAGATGTTAAACCTTAGGCAAATCAACTAATGCTGCAATAACAGGGAAAAGAGCAACAAGAGGGTTTTAGTCATTTACTCCAGAAACAATTAGCTAAAACACATCACTTCAATGAATCAGATGTTCTTCGTCCATATTTTCAACTCTCTAATACAAACATATGTTTAAAATGCCCTAGAGATGATAGCACTTCAATGCCTCTTCAAAACTGTAAAGATTGTTCCCTTTTAAAACATATTTAGACCCTAAACTGAGAGAATTGGAGGAAGAGTATCCATACCATCTATGAGATTGAGACTGTTGAGACTTTGAATTGAGTTGTATTGTTAAGCTAAGATTTTCAACCAAAATTTGTTCATTACTCCACGCTGTTCATGAAAATTTGAAAACTATGAAGCCATAGTGTTTCAATCTCTCAAATTCAGGCATATGAGCACAGAGTAAAATGATGACAGTAATAACAGAAAAGAGCTGAATTAACAAGTGCGAGAGAAAACCATAAAGCAATTTAATTCATTAAACATATTGGACCTTGACAATAAAGAAGACTACAAATCAAATCCACATAAAACACGGAGAATCTAAACCAATGGTCCACTCCAGCTCTTGCAAAACAAAGATAATGACTACTACAGTTTTTGGCTTGCACTTACCACAGTATAGACAAATCTCAAAGACAGTTATTTCACACAAAATTAGGGAACCATAAAACTGTCTCCAAATTCTCACTTCCAGGAAATATTCTTCACTAGGTTTCTTCAGATGGTAGGCATTTCAAACCATTTGAAATTTCCCTTCATTTTCAATTATAGCCTTCTCACAAAACTTGTAGATCATTAATTTGAATTGGAACTCCAAGGAATCATTGTTTCATTTTATGGCTTTGGTTGAAAAGTCAGTTACTTGACAGTCAACAGAGAAAATTCATGATCAACTGCTATGCCCGAGACCGAACAATAAAAGATGCAGACAGAAAAATAAGAACAAGAAGATATGGGAAGAAAATGCCATATCCATGTATAGCCTAGTCAATTATTTTACTATCAAGCACTTTATATCAATGAGTTCTTCACATACTATGCAACTATGAACCTTCAGGTTTAGCTCATAAAAACCATTTATTCTAATAACGTGTCTATGATACAAATTACCAATTCACCTTCACAGAATTTGTATAAACGGTGAATCATTTTTATGACATCTCTATCATCCTGCAAGCCATCTGTCATCCTGCAAGCTCTAATGTTACTTGATGAAAATCTCATATTTTCATCTCTCTCTCTCTCTCTCTCTTATATGTACAGAGAAGGGGGTAGAGACATTAGTGTTTGGTCCAAGCAAATTACAATTCCTTCAGCCATTGGGGATTCCACAAGAAATAATAGGCTTTCTCTTCAGATCATCAACCCATTGCAATTGTTTTTCAGCACTAAGCAATGTGTATAACATTTACTTAATTCTTACTGATGCACCATTAATTTCTATTGCCAACATCTCTCTTCCTATTTTACAATACAATTATAACATCATACTACCGAAAAACTTGCACAGGTTTTAAGTGTCCTAATATTTAGATGCAGTGGACTAAGGCAGAAAGAAATAAAATTATGGTTCTAGCCTTTATTAAGAAAAGAAAAAAATTTTGAATTCTTAATAAACTAGGAAAAAAGTCTCTTTTTTTATGTTAGGCTGCTGAAAACTGGAAAAAAAAAAAGCATGAATCCTGGGTATCACCCAAACAAGGATTCAAGTATAACAAATAAAAAGTTTATTTGGTAGAAGAAAAGATAGAAAATACACATAAGCATCTAGCGCAGTTGGAACCAGTGGCTTCAATTAAAACAGCAAGACAAGTCAATGTTAGGGAAGTTACTTCTGATGCTATTTTGCCACTGTAAATGATATACAAGCAAGATTATCGTCTCTTATTTTTTAATTCCATTGTGAATGATGTGAATTTGGGTTTCTATGCGAGAATCTTACAGTTTGATGAGATGGAAATCAAGTACCTAGTAAAAGCCCATGTAAGCATCCACAAAGGTTTTGCTCAGCTCCCTGCTCTCCAATTAAAAATATCACAGAAGATGCACAATCATCTAAAAGTGTTTCTTATCTAGCAGGGAATGAAATGTCTCTCTTACCCATAAATAGACACAAAACAATGAGTTTGATCACTAAGAAAAAAACCCCAAAAGCTAGTGAATAGAATTGCTATCAAGCTTCTGTCAACAAGTTCTTAATTCAACAGTAGTCAAGTCTTATTTGAAGATATCAAAATAGAAAAAACCTATCAACTCTACTCATACAGCTAGCCTAAATGACCATGGAGGTTAGATGGTTACCTTTTGTCAAGCCTAAAACTTTAATTAGTTTGTTGTTATAGGTAAAACATGTTGGCCTTTTTTTTTTATGGTTATACATTGCCCATATGCAGTTTAAATCAATCATATGACAACTGAAATGCCAAGTCTGCCAATGTTAAGATGATTAATACAGTTTGGAATGTTGTAATAGGTTGAAAGAATTCCCTCTTTTGGGTCATCAGACAGATTTAGAGGCACAAACATTAGGTTACTTGAATGCCTTCTTTCTTTTCTTCTCTTTCTTTCTTTCTTATTGTTCATTGCTATTATCCCCTTACTATTTTAAATTTATATTGTGGTCCCCAGGGTGTTGGGAGCTTCACACAGAACTTCAGCATATTATTAGGTTAACTTTTGCAAGTTCTGCTTTTCCTTACAATGGTTAGAGCTAATAGTGCAGCCAATCTGAAAATGTTTAGGATTCCTCCATCTGTAGTTTAGTACTTTAGTTAAGCCTATTTACAATTGCTAGCATATATAAATTAATTTCAGCAAGGATTACTCATGGGTTAATTTAAACAGCTTGTTTTGACAATGATCCACACTCTGTAAATGAGCATCCACTTAATTCAGCTATTCTCAATTTATAAATTATAAAACTTGATTGACCATGCGATTTGCTTTTCAAATCGAGTAGACTTGCCCCACCTAAATGCATATTAGATGCTTCCTTCTCAAAACATGGCATTTTGCATACCAGTTATTTAGTTTCTTTAAAAACTTGATTAACTGTTATTGCATACCAGTTATTTAGTTTTATGTATTCCTAAATGGCATTTTGCACAGAATTCCTTTTTTTTTTTTTTCCATTCTCCATGACTAATCTTGTAAACCATAAAAGAATATAAACATACACTTTCTTTAAAAACATTAGCAGTCCTTAAAAATCACAGCATATGAGGTGTTATATTAATACAAGAGAAAAACAGAATCACCCATGAAAGTTACATAAGCAAATGATGGCAAGGATGCAGCATACAATAAATAAAGGAGAACTTACCATTGTTTGACGAGCTTCACGTGGTGCCACTACAAGAGGATGATTATGGTCCTTGACAAATTTTGTTATCACCCACTTTCCAGACTTATCAAACTTAACATGAATCATTGCTTTACAACCTTCTCTTGTGCTAGGTCGTGGCTTTCGAACATTTCCAAATTTTCCTCGAATGCTAACACAATAACCCTCCTTATTACAACCCAGTCTTCGGGCAAGGATTCTGCCATCCCTTTCAGAACGACGACAAGACATCACTCGCATGACGAATCCTACCCTTCGAGCATATTCATCATAAAATATCTTGGCAGCATCCTCAGATTCAAATTCCATACCCTCACGTGGTTCTATAATTAAATCACCTACCTGCTCAGCTGAATCACCTTCCTGTACAACCAACTCCTGTCCAGCAGAGCTCTCCGCTATTCGGATTCCCTCATCTAAATCCACTACCAGAAATCATCATTTACCATAATACTCAAGACCCATATAAAATCATTCTCCGTATTAAATAGAAAAGAATAAGGCCAAAGTCAATAACAATTAAAAAGTACCCATTTTGGGTTTGGCTAAAACCCAGTGACGAAAATTTGGAAAATTTTCATTTAAACTTCTTATAATCTTTAAAAAAAATTAAAAAAAAGGTATTTCAAGCATGTAAGTACTCAGGAACCAACCAACCAACACAACCCAAATCCTATCTCCTATCATTTTTTTTTTGTTCCAGTTGCAACAAAATCAGTAGATACATATATCCACAAGTAAATATCAAATTTTCCAGTTTACCTCTTAAGTAATTTAGCAAACAGTTAATGGCCAGAAACAGCATAACACATACTCAAAAAGTTCAACACTTTTAAGGGAAAAAAAAAAAAAAAAACAACAAACTCCATCAAAATCAAAATAAAACCCAGAAGCAAAAACCATCAAACATGCGCAAAATTGAAGTATTAAAAAGCTCAGAAAGATTACAAATCCCTATCACTAACAACAGTTTAACAAGACTAATCCAATGTACATTAAAAAACAAAGTAGCAGGGTGAAATGCGAAAGAGAAATAAATTAAAGGGTAAAAGTTGAAATATGGAAAAGATTTGTGCAACTCTCAACTTACTTGATCTAAGGATCAGAATTTGAGGAGCTTTGAGCTGAGAAAGAGAGCGAGAGAGATTGGAGAAGGCTAGTTCTCAGTTTTGAGGGAGCAGTGATAATATAGAAATGAGTCTACTGTCTCTTAATTGTGAACGTCCACTCATTTTATGCCACGTTTTGGGTTCTTGTGCTATTACTTCTAAAATAACCGAATTTCAGTTGCTTGTCTCAAATTCGGGCTTAGGTTCTGATTTGGGTTGGGTGCAAAATTTTGCGCTTCCAACAAATTTACCCAAAAAAAAAAAAGAACGTGAAAATTATCCATATCATCATTTTTTATAAATTTATTTATTTTTATCAAATAAATTTTAATCATTTTATAATAAATTTATAAATTCATAATAAATATATAATAAATTCATAATAAATTATCTGAATCTGATATTTTTATAAAAAAATTATAAATTCTAATAAATCTAAAAATATTTTAAAAAATATAATAAATTTGATTTTTTTTTGATATTTTTATAAGGACAAGAAAAAACATTAGAATTACAAAAAATATCAAAAAATATGAGATTTTTTATCAAACAACATGAAATATTACGATTTCAAAAATATCAAAAAAAAAATCAAATAATCAATCATTTTTTTATCAAATCTCTTTCACTCAAAGATATGTTTAATCAAGTATTTCTTTTATTTTCTACTCTTTGATCCTATTATGAAAATTAAGATTCGAAAAGGGTGGAAAAATAAGTATTTAAGACTCGATTCTATTGCTACTCAAGTTAATTTCTTTATTCCATCCACTTTTGTTTTCGCTTTTGCACAATTGATCTTTGTGAAATTTATCATTCAAAAAGTTTGTCAATTTTTTATTAGATTAGTTCTCAAACCAAACTCATTTCATTTTTTTTTGGAAAAGATGCAATCTGGATTGAGAGCAGCGTGCAGAGTTTGTGAAGCTTAGTAGTTCCAAAATAGATGTCCTTCTGCTGAATCAGCTCATCCTCACCACAGATCTATAAATTTTATATCTTCATTGGCGGCCTTTGTCGAAATCTAGGGTAAGACTCTAGCTCTGCCTCTCTTCTGTTAGTCCGTTGGTTTTTTTTCTTGCTTTTTTCTTGGGTTTCTTGGTTTTATCCTGTGGTTTTTGTTCAGATCTAGGCCTTTTGGGGTCATTTGTGTTAGCACTTTGTTAGAACTGTGGTTTCTTAGGGGCTTTTCCATGATGACAGTGCTTGATTCTAGATAGGGATGTCGGTGTAGCACTAGGGGGCTTTCAGTCTTCGATTTGGTTTTGATCTGTAATAGGCTCTCGAAAATGGTTCAGTTGGAGATAGAAGGAGCTTTTATGCTATTAGGAGATGGGTAACTCATAGGATTCGATTTGGTAGCAGTTGCTCTTCTGCAAAGTTGGCTAAGATCACAACTCTGGTACTGCTTCGGGTGTTTTTTCAGTGTGGTGTTTACTCTTATGGATTTTCTAGTTTCTTCAGCAGCGTTCAAGTTGGTGTTGGTGTTTCTGTAGAATAGCTGTCTGCTGTTGGGTTGTTTAACATTTCTGTATTGCATTTTGTCTTTGGGAGTTCTTTTATCCATATTTTTGGGAGAATCTGGGTAAAATTTGTATTTGATTGGATCTCTTTGGGTTGCTTATCCCAAAAAAAAAAAACACAGATATTTGTGACCTGCAACTTTTCTCTGTTAGGGTTTGTTTCCCCGCAGCCACGGAATTGTCAGATTTACCGCCGGCAGTCCCTCCTGGGCCGTCCGGACAGTCCTTTGCTGATGTTCTTCGGAAAGGTGTATCATCTGCTCTAGGGATTACTGTTAATTCTTCTTTAACCAATGATTCTAAGGAGGGCTTTCTTCCCAAACAAACTTATCGGTATAAGGGGGTCCCTGCAATTTCTTTTTCGGAAGAAGAGATCATTAATCTTGCCTTGCCTTTCTCATTTTCTCTTGTTGGGTTTTTTGCTTCAGGTCGTCCTGGAATGAAATATCTAAAGAAATCGTTTGATGCCATAGGATTTAAAGGGGAATTTCTATTGGGTTTATTAGACGACCAGCATGTCTTGATAAAATTCAATTTGGAAGAAGATTTTCTTAGGTGTTGGCTTAGGCAATTATGGTACTTTAATGGCTTGGCAATGCGGGTTTTCAAATGGACTCCCGATTTTCGATCGGATGTTGACAGTTCTCTTTTTTCGGCTTGGATTACATTGGAAGGGTTACCAATTCATTTTTTTAAGCGAGAACCTCTGTTTCAGATTGCTAAGTTGTTAGGACGGCCTCTGAAACGGAGTATAAAGGGAATGGTACCCCGGATCTTCATGGCATGCAGGATTTTGTGGGTTGTACTGATGATTGTGGTCTAATGGACTTACCTTTTCAGGGAAATGAGTTTACTTGGACTGGAGTTCGGTCTAATGGGCGAGTTTGGAAACGGTTAGACAGGGTTCTTGCGAACATGTCTTTTCTTGATTTTTTTTTTGAATCTGTTTCTTGCAGGCATCTAGGGAAGACTACTTCTGATCATTCTCCAGTTTTAGTTGATTGTCGCAGCTCCTCTCTCTCTGTTCCTAAGGCATTCAAATTCCAGCACATGTGGCTAACTAATGATTCTTTCCTTTCCATGGTTAAGAGGCATTGGGATTCGGAATTTCATGGTGGGGGCATGGGTGGTTTATTTGCAAAGTTGCGATCCTTGAAAAATGCTATCCGTGTATGGAATAGGGAGTCTTTTGGTCATATCTTTAATGACATTGCTACTGCCAAAAAGGAAGCTTTGGATGCTGAGTGTATTTATTCTTCTGATCCTTCTCCTGACAATTTACAGGTTTGGAATGACAAGCAGAGTTTACTCCTACAAAAGCTTAAACTTGAAGAAATTTACTGGAGACAAAAATCTCATGTATCTTGGATAAAGGATGGTGATTGTAATTCCAAGTTTTATCATAACTATGTTAAGGTTCGACGTAAGATGCATCGGATTGTCTCCATTCGCACGACAGATGGTTCTATCATTACTGATCAGGCAGCATTAGGGGTAGAAGCTGTTCGGCATTTCTGTACCCTTTTTGAGCGTGACACTAGTTGGGATCCTGCTTCTTGTAATGAGATCTTAGATTTCATCCCTTCTTTGGTCTCTGGTGAGGACAATATTAATTTAGAAAAAATTCCTGATGATGTGGAAATAAAAGAGGCAGTTTGGCAACTAAATCCTTTTAGTGCTCCTGGACCGGACGGATTTGACGGTTATTTCTTTCGCAATTGTTGGAATATTATTTGTTGGGATGTTTGCAGTGCTGTTAAGGAGTTTTTCCTTGGGTTGCCCATTCCTCGAGCCTTCAATAGTGCCCAGATTGTTCTCATTCCTAAGATTGACAATTCGTCTAATTTTGGCCAATACCGTCCAATTTGCTTGGCAACATTCATTAGCAAGGTTTGTACTTGTATTCTTGCTAATCGGATGTCTCCTCTTATGCCTGTTCTAATTTCCAAAGAACATGTGGGTTTTCTTCAAGGGCGTTCCATTCACACCCAAATTATGCTTGCCAATGAAATGATTCATGAAATTGATAAAAAGACCAGGGGTCATAATTTGGCAATCAAGTTGGACATGGCAAAGGCTTTTGATAGAGTTTCATGGGATTTTCTAGAAGCCATCCTACTACATTTTGGTTTTTCTAGCAAGATTGTGCACCTCATTATGGCTAATCTCTCTTCTACCCATCTCTCCATCTTGATCAATGGTATGAGTTATGGCTTCTTTCAACCTAAAAGAGGTGTCAAACAGGGTGATCCTTTATCACCTCTTCTTTTTATATTATCTTCTGAAGCCTTTTCGAGGGGTCTGAATTGTTTAATTTCCCAGGATTCTATTGCTGCCTATAAGCTTCATCGACACTGCCCAATTGTCTCTCATCTTGCTTTTGCAGACGATCTCTTGATTTTCATTGGTGGGGAAGTTCGATCACTCAAAAAGTTCAGGAAGTTCTTGTTGCTTTATCAGTCTGCTTCAGGGCAGTTAGTTAATTTTGACAAAAGTGCCTTTTATTGTTCTAAAAAAGTTACTCTGGGTACGATAAAGAAGTTTGAAGATATTTTGGCCATTAGGCGTTGTTCTTTACCCTCCACCTATCTTGGTGCTCCGATCTGTCCAGGTATTAACAGGGCTCCTTATTGCAAAGACCTTCTCAAGAAGATTGATTATAAGCTTCAAGGATGGCTAAAGAAGTTTCTTTCTCCAGGTGGTCGATTGGTGCTTATCAAGCATGTCTTGAGTTCCATACCTATACATACTATGGCTGCCATGATGTTACCTAAAGAGATTATCTCTTCTATTGAGCGCCACTTTGCTTGTTTTTTCTGGAGTAGTAATGTTGCCTCTAATAAGCATCATTATGTTAAATATTTTAATCTCACTTTCCCTACTGCTGAAGGAGGGTTGGGAATTCGCTCTATTGGTTCAATTCAAGATGCTTATTCTCTCAAGTTATTGTGGCTTTATTTGTCAGGAGGTTCTCTTTGGGCTGAGTATATGCGCAAAAAATACCATCGGAGAGGTGAAATAAATTTTCTCCAGACTGATTCATGTTCTTGGAAGAGGATTTGCCGCACCTATCTGGGTCACTCTGATATGTTTCAACAACATAATGATACAATTCATTGGAATTATGCATCCTCTGGTGAGTTTACTCTTGCTTCAGCCTATGACTGCAGTCGGTCAAAGAGATCTGTACCTCTTCCGTACCAATCAATATGGGATACAACAGTCCCTTTGAAACTTTCAGTTTTTGCTTGGAAACTTCCTCATAATGCTTTGCCGCTTCCTAATCGTTTACAAAAAATGGGAATACAGCTTGCTTCGGTTTGTTTGTTTTGCTATTCTAATGCAACTGATATTGATCATCTTTTCTTTCAATGTGAGCATGTGCGTAAATTGTGGAGATTTTATGCCGCCCATCTTCTCCCTTATCAAAATCTACACAATTCAACGCTTCGTCAAGAGCTTTCTTCCTGGTGGATTATGAATGCCTCCAAATCAGTTCGGGGCAAGCTGTGTACTCTGTTACCTTTGATAATTTTATTTGTGATTTGGTCTTCGTATTGCAAGAGTGGTTGGGGAAATGAAAGAAATTCGGATTTTGCTATTGATTTGAAAATAAAGAAAATTATTTTCAGCTGGGGAATAGCTCATTCAGGGGACAAATTTGCAGTGCCATTCTTGCCTTTCTCGGACCATCTGCCTTCGTGTTTTGGTAAAGTCAATCTGAAACCTTCTTTGGTGTTCTGGAAAAAACCGAAGCAGGGCTCTTATAAGATGAATATCGGTGCGTCCTTTGCTCCCCCTTTAGCATCGGGCGGTGCTATTATCCGAGATGATGATGGGAATTTCCAAGCTGCATATGCTTTCCTCTTAACTGCTACTGATCCGCATAATGCAGAGTTTCAAGCCCTTAATGTTGGTTTTCGATGGGGACTTCAGCTCGGCTATGACAGTTTACACTTGGAAGTGGATTCTCTTGCTTTGGTTCGTCAACTAAATTCCAGCAGCTCTTGTTCGTCAACCCAGGCTGGTTCGCTTAAAGATTTACTTTGCAAATCTTCCTCTTTTGTCACTCACATTCATAGGGAAGGTAACCAGGCAGCCCACTATCTGGCCTACTACAGCAGATTAAACAAGACAACTAGAGTTTTTAATACCTTTCCTTCTCTCCCTAATTTCATAAAAGGCATTATTCTCACTGATTACAGAAACATCCCTTACATTCGCTTTAAGTAATTAGGGATATACTTCATTAGTTTTCTGCCCATTTAATATAAGGGTATTGTATTTTTGTTATATTTATAAATTTTTGTGGTGGTACCGTCCACCTTTATCTAATATATATATATATATATATATTTGCAGAGAAGGTAAAGGAGAGAGGATGAAAAAAGTGTAATCTTAAAAGAAAGTGTAGAAATCAAAACTGGTAAAAAAAAAATTAAATTTATGTCAAAGACAAACAAGACCATGGTAAAAAAAAAATTGATAAAACTTGATATATGGTGTAATTTCTCTAAAATGTTGGGGTTGGATTGGGTTTGTGTCTCTTATTTATAAGGAGTTTTTACAAAACTGTAAAAATAAATTTTTTTTTTCAAAATATAAAGACACTTTTAGAAAAAATTACATCAAATTTTTAAAAATTTCTTATTCCTCGATAAAATAAAGTTTTTCTTTTTTTCAAAAATGCTTCCCCTCCTATTGTAAATAATATTTTATTTTAATTTTTATTTTTTTAAAATTTTATTATTAAATAAATATATTATAATAAAATAATAAAAATTAATATTTTAAATTACATTTTCAACACATAAAATATATTAATTTTTGTAAAGAAAAATTTTAATTTTTATTACAAACAAGTAATGCATAGAATTAGGATCCAACTCAGAGGGTGCTAAATTTTTTACTCTTGGTTTGATAATGATTGAAATGTGACAATTATATTTTATAAGTCTACATATAATTTTTGATATTTTTATATTTATGTTGGTCCAATGGTAAATTATATGCTAATAGTTTAAAATGACATTATATAGATTTAATTTTAGTAAATCTATCCCCACAAAATCATTTTTTTTAATATGAGTTATTCCAATAAAAAATATCATCCATGTAAGAATTAAAATATTTATATATGAAAAAAAATTCTTATTTTTTATTTATAATAAGACCATGACAATTAAATTTCAATCAATAAAAAAATAATAAATTCTTTTATTAATTGAGTTAATTCTCATAATTATTTTACTTATTATTATTCATGAAATATGAAAAAATTATTAAATATATTGAATTTACTAAAATATATTATGACATTCTCATAAAATTAAAAAAAAATCATATTTAATTGATGAGATTGTGTAGTTTACTAGACATATCCTCGAATTGTTTATTATAAATACATACAATATTGTTAAATATATGATTATTAATATCAATTTCATAATACAAATTGCAAATAATTATAGATGATAAATAGATGGAGTAGACTTATCAATTTAATACACACACATAAATATTAAATTGAAGAGAACATGAATTTATATATACCAGCGCCATCTTATTTAGGAGAAAATATTTCTTATTGAAGTTGAAGTTGTAACTTATAAAGGCTAAAAAATTTCAAGTATATTTTTTTTATGCATCAAAACCTCAAAATAAAATTATCTAATTTATGCATCTCATTACTACCCCAAAAATCTAAGTATTAAGTGTGTGATTTTTTACTAAGGAATTTGGATATGTAATAAGTCTCATTTTAGCCAAATGGTAGGCGTTGAGGGCAGTTAGTTAGTGGTCACTTCTAAAACCATAGATCTTAATCTATAACTCAAAACTTAAAAATGAAACATTTTTTATGTAAATTATCTAGCACAACTGAATCTAAGAGTTTAGATAACTCAAAAATAAAAATGATAGTAAATAGAAATGAAGTAATTTTAGAAGATTTTCATAAAGCAATAGATTATTGAGATATACCCAAAGTAGATAAAGAATAAATTTATAAAATATCTAAATTAAATGTATTTAAAATTGATTATACAATAAAGACATAAGAAAGAGATATATAATTGAGTAAACTCTTTGAAATGATTACTCTGTTATTTCCTAGAACTTTGCAACAACATAAAAATAAAAACTATCGATACATACATATAGGACTTATATATATTGGTATAAAACCTTTAACTGGAGAAGGTCTATACACAAGGATATTAACTATAGTCAGAGATGCAAGATTTGTAAACTTTCATGATTCTTTATTAGGATTTGTAAAGACTAGTCTAAATGAGGGTACCATTTCCTTTGATATACATCCTGATATTACAGTATCTTTGGATGATTCTAATAAATTAAAAAGTGTAATATTAAAGGTAAAAACCCAAATGGTAGGCGTTAAGGGCAGTTAGCCAGTGCCCACTTCCAAAATCATAGATTTTACCCTTAATCTATAACTCAGAACTTAAAAATGGAACCTTTTTTTTTATGTAAATCATCCATCAAAACTAAATTTGAAAGTTCAGATAACTCATAAATAAAAAGAATAGTAAATAGAAATTAAGTAATTTTAAAAGATTTTCATAAAGCAATAGATGATTGGGACATACCTAAAGTAGATAAAGAACAAATTTATAAAGTTTCTAAATTAAATCTTTTTAAAACATATTATACTATTAAAGCAGAAGAAAGAGATATACAGTTAAGTAAATTTTTTTGAAAAAATCATATTGTTATCTCCTCAAACCTTACAAAAGCATAAAAAAAAATATAGGTATATACATATAGAATTAATACAGATTGGTATAAACCTTTGACTAGAGAAGAATTAAAAACAAGTATACTAGTTATTGTTAGAGATTCAAGATTTGTAAACTCTGAGGATTAACTATTAGGATATGTGGAGACCAGCTTAAGTGAGGGTCCTATTTTCTTTGAAGTTCATCCTGGTATTATAGTATCTCTAAATGATGCTAATTTATTAAAAAGTGTAGTATTAGAAGTAAAAACCCACAATTACAAAATGTTATAAGGATCAATTTCTATAATATTAATATATAAAATATATTATAAAGCAATAATTTCAGCCTTTGCTTCTAAATATAAGATACAACATAAAACAAGAGAAACTAGATTTCTCCAAACAAACCATAGTAAAGCTAATACAATAATATCTAAAATCATACAGTGGAAGAATATCTCCCTTCCTGATGAATAGATATTGGACAATTCCTCCTCCAGCACCTGAAAATATCGTAAAACCAAATATCAATATTAGTAAAATTGAATAGTATGAAGATGGAAAAGTAAAATTAAAATTTAATAGATATAGTATAAATACTAGGTATTCTAATACATCTTCCTCTACTTCAACAGTAGAATTAAGAAGAACATCCCAGTTATCTTCAGTAATATATGCTTCATATAATGAAACAAATCCTAAACTAGTATTACAGACTTTTGTCAAACCTAGGTATTCTATAGTATAGCAATACCACATCCTTTGTTTGATAACTTAAATCCTATAGATCTAAATTCTAGAATAAATCAAAATCAATATATGGAATAGTCTCATTCTCCACCTATGTCTCCTACAGCTTCAGCTATAACTGAAATATATCAAATATAGACAGAGAAGTAAATGTAATTACTAAAGAATTTACTTTTAATGAAGATAAATTTTATAAAGAAATAACATCAATAAAGAATATAGAAAAATTAAAAATAGTATTTAATAAAGTAAATGATTTTGAAACACTAAAGAACAAATATATTAATTTTGTAAAATCATATGAAGTTCATATAAAATTTTTTAATTGGTTTAAAAGAATTTATATAGTACAAAATAATTTAGACAGTAAAAAATCTAATAAATCCATTAATCCTAAAACCACTAGAGATAAAAAGTACATAATGAAAAAATAAATGATAAAATAGTACAGAATGAACATTCACGTAAAAGTACTAGTATTTTTATGCATGGAGAATATGAAATAAACGTTGTACCTTTTAAAATTATAGATGGCGATGATCCAAATAGAAAACTTTTAGAACAAAATAATTTTTATAATGCTCATTTACATAGTATTAGAAAATAATTAAATAGAATAGAAAATTCTATTAAAGGTAAAGAAATAGCAAAACCTCTTAAAAAACTTCAGATAAAAAAAAAATTAAAAACTCATGTTTTTAAACCCTTTTAAGTATTCAAAACAGGACAACAAGAAGTTAAAAAATTCAAAGATTTTGATTTTGTAAAAGCAATTAAAGACCAATTAAGTAAAATTGAGTCAACTTTTGAGTCTAAAGGAGTTGTACAAGATACCCCACAATCTAAAACCATTAGTATAGTCATAGGATTAAGAATCAGAATAGGAATCCTCCCCAAGAACTGAAGATCTTAAATCTTTTAATAAAGATATTATCCCTCAAATAAATCATATTACATATAGTCAATCTATAATACCTAGGATAACTATACCTGATCTTGGTATTATAGATAGACATAATATTTTATCATAATATAAATACATTGCCTCCTCCGTGTATGAATGAAACATTGATAGTATATTAGAATACAATATTCTGAATCTCTTGCAACAGATGACAATGGCTGTCAATATTTAATAGAATCCAAATAGATACATCTGATAAAACTATAGCTGAATTAATTATAGCTGGTTATACTGGCCAATTAAAAGGTGGGTGGGATAACCATCTCATTGATGAACAACATTTAGAAATCTTAAATGCCATAAAAATATCTGAAGATGGAACCCATTTATTAAATGAATGTGGTGATACTATTTAAGATGCAGTGGCAACACTTATTTTGATTATATCACTACTTTTCATAGGGGATCCTACTTACTTAAAAGATAAAAATATAGAATTACTAAGTAACCTTAGGTGTAAAAAGCTTAGTGATTTTTAGTATTGTAAAACAACATTTCTAACAAGGATAATGTTAAGGGAAGATTCCAGCCAAGCCTTCTGAAACGAAAAATTTCTAGCAAGATTATCTTTCTTCTTAAGAGAAAAGGTTAGGAATCATATAAAATAGAAAATATGAAAATTCAATTCTTTATAACAACTTGACTTATGGTTAACTAGTTAGTATAATTCAAAAGAAAGGATTGAAACTTTGTCAAGATATAAAACTATAAAATTCTTTAAAATTTGAATTGAGAAAGACTAAGTAAGAACTGGATCATTCTGTAAATAATTTGATTACAATATAACCCAAATTATATGGATTGTCAAGAACAATGTTCCATTGGTAAAAAACCTTATAAAAAATTTTATAAAAAGAATTATAAAAGAAAACCTAATAAAGAAGAATATTATAAAAATATAAATCTCATAAATCTAGAAAATCTAGTAATAAAAAATTTTTTAAAAGAAAAAATAAGCAATTTATTGAATCATATAAAGATTTAAAATGTTATAAATGTAGTAAAAAAAGGGTATACTTCTAGATTTTATAGGTTTAATAAAAACTATAAGAATTAAATTTAGAAGAATCAATATTAAATAAAATTAATGAATTATATTTAAAATATTCAGATTCTAAGAAATAATCAGACTCTGAAGAAATAAATCAGATAGAAGAAATAAATTCTGATTCTACTAGTTTTGAAACTAGTGGTAAATCAATAAATTTTTTAATCAAAGAATAAGAATCTATATTAGAAGTTGTAAAACATATGAATGACCCTAAAATTTAAGAAAAATTCTTAAATAAATTACTAGAAAGTTTTGATGAAATAAATCATTAACAAAAAACTTCTGTGTTACCTAGTACTTGTAAATCAACTTATGATTTAATATCAATATTCAACAAAAACAAACAAGAAAAAACCAAGCCAACAATTAATGACTTACAGAAAGAAATTAAAGAAATAAAAATAGAATTAAAAGAATTAAAATAAAACAACAAAATAATTCAGAATTAATAAAAACATTATTAAGTAGCAAAAAAGAATCCACTTTTTCTGAAAATTCTTCTTCTTCTGAAGAAGATAAATTTAATAACAATGAAATTAGTATGTTAGATAAAAATAATAATTTTATATTTACACTATAAGAAATAACATCTAGAAAATACTTAATATCTATAAAATTAAAATTTTCTAAAATTTACATTATAGATACTATAACTCTGCAGACTTAAATTGTATAAAATACAGTTTAGTCCCTAAAAGATTTTGACAGAATACTAATGAAAAATTATCCACTGCCAATAAATTTAAATTAAAAATTTTTGGTAAAATAGAAGCTTTAATAATTAATCAAAATATGTAATTAAAAAATATATTTATTTTTACTAAAGAAATTCATCGTATGGTAATTTTAGGAATATCATTTATGAATTTAATTACTCTTTATTTAGTCAAATATGGTAATATAACCTTTAAATAAAGAATCAAAAGATTATATTTTCTTTTATAAAAAAATCTAAAAAGAAAAATCTTAATTTACTTAAAGCATATTCAATTTATGAATTAGAAATAAATGCATTAATAAAAGTAAAGTCTGAGCAATGTAATTTAAAAAATAATTTTTATTTATAAAAAATAAATAAACAATTAAAAAAAATATTGTACAAGATAAAATAACTAAAATAAAACTCCAAATAGAAAATGAGCTATGTACTGACCTTCCAAATACATTTTGGAATAGAAAGCAATACATGGTTGATTTACATTATGAAATTAATTTTAATGAAAAATCAATTATAACTAAAGCCCAGCCCATACAAATGGCTTCGGACATGATAGAATTCTATAAAAAAGAAATTTCTAATTTAGATAATAAAAAACTTATTTGTAAATTTCGCTGGCCATGGTTTTGTGTTGTCTTCTATGTGAACAAGGCCTCTGAAATAGAACGAGGGGCTCCATGATTAGTAATAAATTATAAGATTTTAAATAAAGCTTTAAAATAGATTAAGTATCCTATTTCAAATAAAAAATATTTATTAAATAAATTATATGAAGCTAATGTATTTTCAAAATTTGACATGAAATTTAGATTTTGGCAAATCCATATTCATCCTAAAGACAAATATAAAACTGTATTCACAGTTTTATTTGGTCAGTATGAATATCACAAACACAAATACACACATTAGGCCTCAAATCCTTATACAATATACAAGTTTCAGAAATATTAATTTTGCCTATCATGACACCATCATGTCTAGCCCGGAAGACATAGTAATATCAGTGACACCAGTGTGTCTCACTGAAGGAGTAATAATTTATGTGACACTAGCGTATCTCGCCCAGTGTAATTATATCTATGACACCAATGTATCTCGCCCGAAGGCATAAGACATACCAAACAATATCAAATATAACTTTCTGAAATTTGTTATTGTATAAGGCAACATGCATCACATAATTTATCTATATTTAATCATATTTTCATTTCCTTTTTTTTCTTCTCATCATTAATATTAGTTTGCTTACTTTCATCCTATTTAATATCTCATTTTGTTCTTTCTTTATTTCTCATTCATAACTTTCATATATTTCTCGTGATCATCTCATACCATGATCACCACCCATCGTCGCATTCGCTTTAAACATCATTTTTATCATTTTATGCACATTATGTCATCACATTATACAATGTAGTTCATTTTCACATTATTATCATATTTTATCATTTGTCGTAATATTTCCATATACTATAGCTAATTTTCCTATTTTTAGCACATCACATTACATATCCATGAGTCACATTCACAATATGATTCATTTCCACATTTTTATCACCATTCACAAAGGTATACATAATTCAAATCACATTACACATTGTATATAATATTATTAAATTTGACCAATATACGCATATTTATGCATTATATCACTTTAAAAGAATACTACTATCCTTTAAAGTGTACCAACATACATTATGCCAAACATAAACATTCACTTATAATGCTAATAAAGTACGTACTAACCTTTCTTAGCTTCCAACTGAACCCAAAACCTCTTTTCAAGCTTTACATCATCCAAAATCACAGTTCTTCCACTTTGGCCATCTTGGTTAAATCACTCCTAATTCAAATTACAAATTAAATATAGAATTAAAATTATGCTTTAATCAATTAAATTTCAATTGCATCAATTCTAACCAATTATCCCATAAAACTCTAATTACCCATACTACTTCATTTAAACTCCCATTAAACTCATTCATTTAAATTATCTAACTATAAAAATCTCTACTTACACATCAAAATAACTTCATTATAAATATTTTAACAATTATTGAAATCTCCTTCAAAATCTCAAATTCCATATACCAATTCTATAACCCTAACTTTATCCAAACTCGCTCATATTCAATAACCAACCTTAAAATCATAACATATACATTAAAACAACACTAAATCAATTCATTACCATAATTATAAACATCAATACTAGAAATCCTAATTATACATATTCACTACAAAACCCTAATTTCATCATTTATGCTCATTTTCACAAATTGGTCATCAAATAATCACATTTCACTATATTAATTCAATTACTATCAAGTTAATCTTTTATATCAACTTTCTCTCACTACTTTAATTATACATAATCATCAAAACAAGGAAAAATAAGCTTAAAAAGAGAAGAACTTATTTGATTCTTTGACAAACCTTCAAAATCACCTTAAACCTCTTGAATTTCCTATGAAATTTGAAGTGTTTGGAAGAAAGTCTCTCTCTCTCTCTCTTACCCAAATTCGGACATGGCACTAAAGAAGGAAGAAGATGACATTTTTTTTAGTTTCTTTCTTCATTTACCATCCATATATATTAATATAATTAATTAATTAATTATTCATTTTACTTTTAATCTTCACCATTCATTTTCTTTCTTCTTTTGACTTTTCTTTTCTTTTTATTTATTTATTTAGTTATCATCTTCCCATCCATATATATATATATGTACATATATTTAATTTTTATTTATATTTTATTTATATGCTAGGTATATTTTATGTATATGTATATGTAATATATACATCAAGTATATAATATGTATATATCTTGTATACATTATGTATATATCTTGCATATGTTATGCATATATATCATATATTCTCTCTTCTAACATGCTAACTACCCTCAAAAATAATTATTTAATAATATTTAAAATTCATGAGTGTTATATTAATAAACAATCAACTATCCACAAAAACCCCATTAAACACATATAGTTGGTATGAGCCAACATAATTTTTGAAGATTTTGAATTAACATCATTTACAGTTGATCCTTAAGCCATCAAATTAATTGAAATTGAAGACTTAACTAAATTTTTCTCTAACCCCTTATTGATTTACTTGAGAATTAATTTTTCAGCTACTTAAATACAAAAATCATATTGTATAAGTAATAAAATTCATTTTCGCCTTTATCATGTAAACAAAAATCATATTTTGTTGTATTTTAAAAAAAAATTTAAAAATTAATTTATCTAAAAAAAACTAAATTATGCATCTTCTAGCCAGGCTATTTCTTCTAATGGTGATAAGTGGCTTCGATTTTCCCCCTACGATGAATGTAATATGTGCAACAATACTTTTGATAAAAGGAATTTTATGATTCAATTGGCAATTCTTCCTCTGAAAACTATAAGCCTTATGTATCTTAATCTAATCATGTTGATGATTTGCCTTTGGTTCTTGAAAGGATAGTTTGTCATGAGGAAACATCTTCTATTTTGATAGAAGCCATGATCTCTCAACTAAAGCAATGATATGTGGACTTTAAGGAAACTTATGATACAAACAACCTATTTGCTATTTAACAAAATTTTGAAAATAATAAAAGGGTGAGCTTTGACTTTTAGGCTCACCCTATGCAATGAGTTGCCTTGACTGGAACTTCCATGGGCTAGGCAACCCATGTGCAATTCAACTTCTTAAGGAGGTTGTGTAGAGGAACAAGCACAATCTGGTCTTTCTTATAGAGATGCCTGCTTCAAGGAAGAAAATTGAAAATGTTAAACCCAGCTAGGTTTTGATAGCCTTTTTTTTTTTTGTAGCTTGCTTGGGCCATAGTGGTGGGTTAGCTCTATATTGGAACAACAATAATCGTATGTGTCTTAGGATCTTTTCTTGAAATCATATTGATGTTTTAGTTCAAGAGGAAGGTTTAGCTGAATGGAGATTCTCGGGTTTTTATGGACATCCAGAGGCTTCTCATTGAAGAGAATCTTGGAACATACTTCAAATTTGGCAAGAGATTCTAATTTGCCTTAGATTTGCTTAGGTAATTTTAATGATATTATGTTTGCAACTAAAAAAGGAAGGGGAGAAACCAAGGCCTTCTTAGATGATTGATGGTTTTCATGAAACCATTGATGATTATAGTTTATCCTATGCCAATGGATGGGAGTTTTTTTTACAAGGGAGAGAGGAAGAGGAACTACATGTTGGATTTGAGAAAAGCTTGATTGTTCATTTGTAAACGCTGCATGGCTATAAATTTTTCATAACTCGAAAGCTTGTGTTTTAGATACATCAACTTTAGACCACCACCTTTGCTTGTTACCCTTACATGGAATAAACAACGATCTTGTCCATATACTTCTTTCAATTTGAAAACAAGTGTCTTTTAAACATGATTGCTTAGAAGTAATTTTGTTTTCTTGGTTTCAAGACCCCCAAAGAGATTTACAGAATATGCTTTTCAATTTCAGTAATAAGCTAGCAAATTGTAGAAAAATAATGAGAAGACTAAGAAATTCTTCTAGGGCTAATGACATTTTTGCATTAAAACAAGCTAATAAGGTGCATGCTGAGATCTATATAAGCGTGAAGTTCATTGGAAGCAACATGCTAAGCAACATTGGCTAAGAGAAAGTGATGCAAACACAAAATATTTTCATGCAATGACAAATGCAAGAAGTAAGAGGAATTAGGTATTATGGTTCAAAGGGTCTGATGGTATTTGGAATGAATAGAATAATGGTTTAGGTGAGTTAATGATTAGTCATTTCACTTCTCTTTTCCATTTTGAGGTAAACAATTGCGAGAAAATTTAAAAATACATAAATAGTAGTTTATCCTTAGAAGACAATGACTTGCTCATGAAGCCTTATCAAGAAGAAGAGGTAAAACAAGTAGTCTTTAATAAGTAGATGCATTTTTTGTATGTTCATTATTTTGTGAATGTCGTAGCCCATACTTTGGCTAGGGATGTGCTTTCTGCTATTTCCCTAGTCGAATTGTTAATTTCTTACTTTCTGATCAATAAAGTACTTATTTCTTTCTTTTAAAAAATCGAATTAAGCAATGCAAAAAAAAAATGGATTTTTTGAGTAATTAATATTAAAGTATAAATAAATGCAAACTTTGAGTGCGATATTCATATTTTGTTCATTATCAAGGTGGATTAGAGTTCCTATCTCTCATTTACTGAAGAGAATTTCATATAAGCAAAGATAAATATTGAATCTTTATTTGTATCACAATACAAAATCAATGAGACTTTGATGTAACAATATTTAAGTTTTGAAAGATCATAAGATTGATTTTCATTTCTATTATATATTTATATTAAATAATTTATATAGGGTGAGTTCGGGATAGTTTTTATTTTTTGGTTTTAATTTTTTTAAAAGATAGAAAAAAAAACAAGTTTGGTAATATATCTGAGTTTTAGATTTTTTTTATTATATAAGACATGGTTTTGGATAAATATGAAATCTACAAAATATACTTTTTAGAGTTTTGGTTTTGAGAAGAGATTTATATCAGTAAATCTTTTTGTTAGCCAAATCATTGGGCTACTAAGCTCTATTTTGATATTAAGCAATCAAATTGAATAAAACTAATATTGTTATGAAGGTTTATTATGCAAAAAATGTGTAAAACTTAAGAAAATCTTGAAGTGAACCCCTTCTTGTCCGGACCATACATGGATCTACAGGACCAAAACACAAATTTATGAACCAAAGTGTCATAGTAAGGATGTCAGCCAATGTCGCTCCCAATTTCTTACGGACCACCAAATACCACTCGGCCCACCTGCAGTCCGACTAGGAAGCAATTGAGGAAAATATGAAATTCATCCAGGAGGGTTCCAGTCGAGGTGTCGCTCTCAAAAGTTCAACGACATCAAAGTTTGTTTGGACCAGAGTACAGTACAACAAGACTAAGGCTGAGTAAAAGTTGGCAAAAGTTCATGTAAGGTTCACATTGAGTGTCACAGCCAAATTTTCAATGGAACACAAAAAGACTGAATGAAGCAGGGTTTAGTCCTCTTAAAACATTTAAATTGGTCAGAGGAAATCAAGCATGAATTGAGCAACTAATGTGAGAGTGACATGTGGCAAAGTAAAAAATCAAAATCCTGAAAACTTCAAATATTTCAATCGAACCAAAGGAATGACTGACTGGATTAGGCTTACAGAGTAGGTGAAATTTGACCATTATTTATCAGCCCAATTGAAGATTGCCACGTGTACTAGTTGTTGGAGGAATATTAGACACAAACTCATTTATCCTGATCGAAACAAGCCCAATCCACCCATAATCTCAATTTCCCGACTAAACCGAAGGCAATTTGGCCGTTAAAGTCCTTTGACAAGCATTTAATGTAAGAGATTTTGGTTGTTGAAGCTTGGATCTTGCAGCCCTCTTCTCCAATGATTCTTTGGACTTTAGAGGGCTATAAATACTTCACCAATCTTCATGTATTACAACTTTTGTGAATCCATAGCCAAACTCTTACAAATTTATTTCTTGAATTGCTTTGTTCTTTAATTTTCATTTATTACATTTTAAGTGTTGGGTGTGAGTAATAAATATCATTGTAGTGAGTTGGTTAGAGAGTGAGATAAAGGAGAAAACTTTTTCAAGTTGTGAAGAATCTCAAACCTTTGTAAAAAGTTTGGTGTGAGCTTGCAAAAGTGGTATTTGAAAAATAGGTTGCTCAAATTTGAGTATCTAGATAGAATTGATGATACATTGTGTGGAATAATTTCCCTAAGAGCTTATAAAAATGGTATTTGAAAAATTTTAGAGGAATAAAATTACCCTCAAAATATGAAAAAAAATGTCGGCTAGAAAAAAAATTCATTGTATACTTAGGCGTTAGGTATCATTTTAGCATGCTTTTCTTCTATATATGCTATATAGTTTAGTTCTAGAGATGGACACATGTATGCTATTGTGCATTGCTAAGTGTCATTGAAGCTCAATTGCATTTTCACACACGTTCCATGCAACCAACACATGTCAATTTGTTGTGTTTTGGCATTAGCTCCTATGGTGCATGTTGCTCAAATCAGAGTAGTGAATAAGGGGCAAAAAGGGGGGGGGGGGGGGGGGGGGGGAGGGGGTAATAATGGCTTTAATTAATGTAGATGGGTGTGTAATCGTGGGGTTACAATGATCGATAGGGGGCAATAGAAATTAAAATAAATATGGGCAATGAAAATTAGAATGTAACTACATTATAGTATGTAGGCTTTAGACTATTTAGTTGCAAATTAAAAACTAATATTTATAACATTAATTAAATAAAAAAGATTTTGCTTCTCCATGAAGCTGCCACCTTGTTATAAATAACAACTTTAAAATGCATTACATTACTTTTAGCCTTTTTTATATTGTGTTTATAAGGTTAGTTTCTCTCCCGTGCTATTAATTTATCTAGAATGTAGTAGAATATTTTTCACAATAATACAACTTCTAAGTATTCTATATGTTGTGATGCTATTCTATCACTTGCTATTGCTAGCTAATAGTAAGATGAGTGGTGATGGAGAAATCAATTAGCAGATATAATATATGAGAGCATGAGTATACACACTTACTTTTTTGTTGTTTATAGTTAGGTTCTATGGTTACTGCTATTTAAATTAAAACATATAGTTATATAACTATGGAATTGAATTTGTATGTGTTAGTAAAACTAGTGTCCAAAAAATAAGAAACCCCCAAAGCGAAATAAGAGTATTCTTCTAGTAGTTAATTGTTAAATAAAATTTTTTTATAAATAAATAAATAAATAAATTGGTACTTATTTTAAATTATTAAAAAAAAGTTGAGATACTATAAATTATTTTTTAAATACATGTAGAGAAATTTGAGATGCTATCTACACTTGTCAATCTATTTACTTTTTATAAAATTTTGAAATTTTTATGTAAAAATTAGGTATCTAGAATTAATTTAAAATAATTATGAATTAATTAACAAGGTAAATAATATAAAAGTTTAATTTTTTTAAAAAATTATTTATTTTTTATATATTAATAAATTTATAAGAATAAACTAAGTAAAAAATAATATTGTAAAATAAATAGATAAATAAATTTTTGATACATTTTGATTATATTGTCTTTTAAATTTTCTTTATGATTTGAATATTTATATTAATATAAAAATGCTGATAGTAATGTCACCCACATATTTCAAAATAATTCCCTATAAATATTTTGAAATTCAATTTGAGAACTAAAATATTTGAATATTTTTTTTAAATTGTAATCTAACATTCTTTCACAATAAGGGGTCCAATGAACTATTTTTAATGAAAAAATATATTTACTTCAAGACTTTAAAATCCTATTTATCTTTTTCTAGTGATTTTATGTAATGGGTATATAATTGCACTTAAACTCACTAATTTCATATTTGTCTGATATTCTCAACTATAACCAATTATCTACCAACACCCTCTTATAACATTTTATAACAAACAAACATAAAATTCATTTAAAAATATGATAACATTTAATTAAATAATGTTGAGTTCATGATGAAATCCATGGGCTGAGTAACAAATTAATTCTCAAAACATCCTGAGAGCTATCTTTAAAACTAGATAGGGTATTATGATGCCACTTTTGACATGCAATCATACTTTTGCAAGATTAAGAATAAACTAAGTTAATGCTAAAGAGATTTCCTGCTAATGACAAGCAATTGACCAATAAAATAAGGCTTCATTCCTATGATGCCCACTTCACAACAAAACAACCCAAATATTACCCAGTAATAAAACTATTGTCAAACAAATATGAGCTAACTCATCTTTAATTCATGCAAACTGTAACAACCCCTTGACAATCCTATTAAGAACTGTTAAGAGATGTCACACAATGCCTATACACTTATATATTTAATTTTTAGGTAAATACTAAAATTAATGTCAATTAAAATTTCCGCCGAGTCTCTCCTAAAATTTGGCATTTCCAACATCTTCTCCAATCAAACACAACCTACAGAAGAAAAACACTCTTAATATTTTATTCATTCAACCTCAACTTTAATTTTAATAATCCATCATCTATCATCAACAATTTAAATCAATTACCCTTGATTTTATCAAGATTTTAGTTCATTAGATATTTACCACAACTAATATATTTTAATATAAAGTTTAACTCAAATCATAAAATAAAAGTATATAATATTCTAGGTTAAACATAATTATATAACTGTCATTGTAGGTATAATACTGCTATGTGAACAAAATTAAATACATAATGCAAAACTCTTCCTTAACCACCTTTTGATCTGCAGTTAATTTTAAAATTCTTTAACTCGATTAGCTGGATCTATCCTTCTCGTATAATCTGCGCGTCAGAAATAAATTTAACACGCTAAGCAATGCTTAGTGGTGATTTCATGTTCATAATTTACCAAAAAATTTAACATAGGTAAAATATTTAAAATAATACATGTAAATAAAATTACAGCTTTGTATAATAACATGACATAAAATCAAATATAAGCAAGCCAACTTATTTAGCATCATTAAATTTAAGATTCACATACTAAATAAAATTAATTATTTTGTTCAATTTTATATCTTGGTCAATATCATTTGCTATACCCTCACACACTGAATTTTAAATCCTAAGTTTGGATAGCGGGTCAGTAGTGGCAAGTAAATGCCTAGTAATATAAGTCAACATGGTTAATGACCCAATAATGGCGAAATGCCCAATAAGAGTAGTGACACAAAGTGTCCATTAACTGTAATGATACGAGTATCCAATACAGTAATGACACAAATGTCCAGTAATAGTAAGAACGTCCATCCTCTGTCTAGCCATTCAATCCATAAGCTAGGATTAATATCAATATGGTTCAGACAATTCAATTTTTCCTCATTCCAATCAAAATTACATTTTTGGTGTCACTTTATTAAAATCAATAACAATTCTTTAAAAAGAATACACTCTTTCTTTATCATTCAAATGTCTTCACTTTAACCATACATGCAAAGAAATATTTTTTAAATTAAATTCAAGCACATTCACTAAAACATTCAGTAGACATACTAAAACCATTCACTAGACATATTTTTTTTATCATTCAAACGCATTTAAAACATTCACTAGACATACTAAAAACAATCATTTTAATTTCAAAATCTTAAACTTACATAATCTCAAATTCATAAATTTGGAAAAATTTAAAATTTTCTTTAAATTTAGTTTTTGTTTAAAACTACATAAATGTGCTTATTCTTTATCAATTATGGATTTAAATAAATTTTTCAATAATTAATTTCATACCCATCTCTAAACTTTAAATTCAACCTAACATTAAATTCAATACTTTATGAATTCTAAAATTATTTTAAACATGAATTTTGCTTTAAAACCACACACACACACACACACACACACACACACACATATATATATATATTTCTTAATCAATTATGGACTTACAAATATTAGTTTCAAGTACTAGTTTCATTATTACTTATAAACCCTAAATTTTTCCATAACCTTAATTTAACACTTTCAAGACTCAAAATTATTTTAACCATAGTTTTAGGCTAGCAACTTCATAAAAGAATCTAATTATACTCATTTATGAATTTATAAACAATTATTTCATTAACTAGTTCCATATTAAATTTCTAAACCCTAAACTTTCATAACCCTAAATTGATACTTTTATAAATCAAAGACAATTTTAACCATAATTTTAAGCTAAAATATACACATGTACTCTTAAAATTATTTAAAAATGGTTTCAAATGAATTTTCTCTTTACTTAGTTACATATTCCATCTTTCTCTCTCTAAAAATTCAATTAACAAGTTTCATCATAAAATTCAATTAAAGTAGTGAAATCAAATTACATAATTCAAGAAAAATCAAAAGAAAAAAAAAACAATTTATGAACAAGCAAGCACAAATCTATTTATAAATTGATTCGTTCTCTCTCTTTCACAATTTTTCTTGAATTTTTGGTGGTGATTTTAGTGTTTCTAACTTATTCTAATCAATTCTACTAAAAATTTTGAGATATATGTAAACTTTTCCTTAATTTTCTACTTAAGTTTGATGGAAGAAGAAAGAAAAAAGGAGATTTTTTGTTATGGATGGATGTGAGGTCGATTTGGCTTGGAGGAAGAAGAAGAAAAAAATTTTCTATTATATATATTAATTAGAGTTTTGAATCTATAAGGTGAGCTCACCATAACTTTGGTGCACCCATTTTCTTAATTATTTCTAAATTTGACTTTTAATTCTTTAAAACCATAAAAATAATTTCTTTAATTATTTTAAAGCCCCATTATCCATATTTCATATCCCAATTACGGTATAATTTAGTTCTAAGGTCACATGGGCATTTTCATAATTTTAACCACTTAAAGATTCTTTTTCAAAAATATCGATTTTGCCAATACTCAGATTTAACTTTCAAATTTTTAAGGCTTAACTCATCCTATTTTTCCATGTATTTCAAATATCCGAGTCAATATTAACATTATACATAGTCCAATATTTATATAATTCAAAAAATTACCGCTTAAAAATTTTGGAAGGATAAACAAGCTCATACAATAGGTTGGATCAGACTGTGCCATAGTTTTAATCAAAATCTCCTTCCCTGCATTTAAGAGAAGTTTGCTATACCATCCCATAACTCGATTAGAAATCTTATCTCGCAAGAAAGCAAATATCTATCTCTTCTTTTTCCTAATAAGGGATGCGAGACTCAAATACCTATTATGATTAAGAGGAGCCTGCACACCCAGTAGTGATTGCAAATCTACCTGCATATCATGAGGAGTATTAGGGCTAAAGAAAATACCCGACTTTTGAAAATTAATTGTCTGGCCCAAAGTTGCTTTATATGTTGAAAGAATGTTCTTAATAGCACTACACTCCTTAGGGTTAGCCTTGAAGCAGAAAAAGCTGTCATCTGCAAAAAAAAAAAAAAAGATGGGAGACCCTAGGACCTTTTCTACCAATACGACAACTGTAACATCCCTAATTTTTAAAATTAAATTTAAAAAATTAAAAAAATAATTTAAACAAAAAATTGAAGGGTTTTAAGTGAAAAAGTAAAGAGTATATGTAAAATATACATTAAATATACATAACATATATAAAAGTCAACTCTTAAATAGAAAAGTCAAATGACAAATAGCAAAATGGTAATTATACTTTGTAAAATTAAAATTATTTAAATAAATTAAAAATAAATTAATGGAAGAGGTAAGATATGATTTTTTAATAAATAAATAAATAAATAATTATTAGAAATATAATAATATATATATGGTCATATTTTTTTTAAGTGGAAAGAAAGAGATAAATTTTAAATTTTAAATTTTAAATTTCCTTCTTCTTCTTCATGTTGGCCGGATTTCCATAGCCACTAAGGGAGAGATTTCTTCATCTTCCAAGATTTCATAATTGAAAGAAATTCAATGTTTCAAGTGAAGTTTTGGTAATTTCATCTTGAATTAGTAAGTTCTTTAACTTAATTCTTTGGAATTTCATGAAATTGTGATTATGTGGATTTTGAGATTTTCTATTAGCATGATTTAATTGCTTAATTGGGTATTTATACAATTATTTTGGATAGTTATTAGTGATTTTTAAGTTGGATTGAAGAAATGGTTAAGTTTGGGATGAGTTGGTTGAAGAGAGAGAATTTAAGGTTATGGAACATATGGACTTTTGAAATCATGAGTATTAATTGTGCAATTTGATTCCAAATGTGTTTCTTTGATGCATAAACAGGAATTTAAAGTCAAATGATGGATTTAGTTAAGTTTGGATAGAGATTGGATGAAGAAGTCTTGAATTTAGGGTTTTGGAAAGGGAATTTTCAAAGTATTGGTATTTGTTTGAGTTTAATATTTAAATCATGTTAATTAATGGTATTAGTGATAGAAATAAACTTGGATTAATAATTGGAACACGTTGGAATAAAGAACCCTCATTGGTGAAGGTTATGCCATTCTAGGGTTTTGGATAAGAGTATGTATTTAATTAATGTGAATGATTGAAACATGTTATAATATATTTTTAATAATATAAATAAACTTAAAACACTAATTTAAATGGAATAAAATGGAAGTTCAATGTTATAGTAAGGAAAGGCTAAATTTTAGGGTTTTGATTAGAGTGATGTTTAATTAGGTTTTAATGTTGGAAATGTCTTAAAATGTGATATTAAATGGTTGTGTTTGGTTACATTTTGAATAGGAATTAAAGAGAGGTGAATTGCCCAACCCTAGTGTTGAAGGGCAACTTGGAAGTAAAGGTTTATGAGAAATTTTTAGCTTGCATTGGAGAGCTTATTGAGGTATGTACAAACTCTTGATAAATAAAATGTGATTGCATTACATATCACATTCCATTTGGCCTAACACATTTTGGATGGAAAATGTGTTAAGCTGCTTGATACGTTGAACATTCATGAATATTATGCTATGACATGTGAGTTGTTATGTATGCCTTATATGCATTATGAAAAGCCATTGTAAATGGTTAAATTGAAATGTCATAAATTGTGATGAAATGATGAAATATGATGAATTAAAGTGAATTGACATTGATATGAATGAGAAAAATGAGAAAATGAGGCAATGTGCCTAGTTGATTAAAATGAGAAAAGGTTGATTAGGGAAAATATGAATTAATTGTGTGCTTGTTATTCAATTTTCAGAATTCTGTGTTTGGCGGTATGCCTATGAGGTTATCCTCATTATTTTCCTTCAGGGCTAGACACTATGCGTCATTGATTTATGATTTGCCTTCGCGGCTAGATGCTAGGCGTCACTGATATATAATTTACCTTCGGGGCTAGACACTTAGTGTCAATTTGGACCAAAATGGTAACTCTGGGATTTGAATAATGTATTAGTTTGTTTGGGCTCATGCTTGTGTATGTGTTTATGTGAATTATAAAAAGGATGAAAAATTATGTTATAAATTGGAATTAAATGCCACATTGTGCAATAGAATATATATGCATTATGCATTGGCATTGTTTTTAAGTTTTATTATTATCAAAGTTTGTACTGCTAGACTTTTAGCTTAGCATGATTGCATTTCATCGCGCAAGTGATATGAGTGATCCGATTGAGCCGGAGAGTTCTTCTAGACCGGGTCGGGTTTAGATTTGAGATTGCTTGTTGAGTTAATTTTGGGTACATCAAGATCATAGCCGTTTGCCATCATGTATATATTTTATATTATAGTACTTGTGATATTATGTATATTATGTTATATTTTTGGAGTATACATTGTAAATTATAAAGTATATTTTGGATAAATTGAATAATGTGGGTTTTATATATGTTTTTGTATATATATGTATATGTATAAATATTTTGAGGAAATGTGGAGAAATTGAGAAGTTAAGGTGGAAATGTGTGATTTGTTTTATTGGGAGTGTTTTTATGTATGTTGTGTAATTGTTGAAAATTTTAGATGTCCAAATTACAGATAAAACTCTGACAAATTTTTCTCAGAAATTTTCATATAAAATACTTATTTTGGAACCTATGATTTATAAAGAATATTTTATTTGTTATTTAAATATATATTTTAAAGTATTTGAGGTTTTAAACTGGAAATGTGAAAATTTTTAGTAAATCATGTTGTGACATTTTTATACCGCATATGCGTATTTTATATATACTGAGTGTTTGTATTATATGTATATAGGGTATAAGAGTGTTGCATTTATTTTGGTATCAGAGCCTAGGTTAGAGGTTCTCGACCTAGGTGAGTTTTTAGAGACAGAAAATGGAAATTTTAAATATAATTTTAAATTGTGATACATGCAATGGCACTGACATTTTCTGATCTCTGATATGACAATTTCTGCTGTAGTTGCAGATATAGGTAGTTATGACATCTCGGAGGTACCAATCTGTAGAGGGTAGTGTAGAGAGTGTAGCTCTTGATGAGGGTAGAGTTGAAGTTAGAGCTGAGTCTGTTGGAGAGGCGTCTGCTTCTGTGCCTATTAGACCAGCAGCTGAGGAGGTTCCACCGGGCTGGGTATGACATATGGTGAAGTTATTGAGACAAGCTCCGATACAATAGTCATAGTCGCAGCCACAACAGCAGTTGCTAACTTAGAAGTATGACAAGCTGAGAAAGTTTGGAGCCACAGATTTTGTTGGCACTACAGACCTGGCTGGAGTAGAGCACTGACTAGATAAGGTCCAAAGAGTATTCATTCAGTTGTAGGCTAGTCCGGAGGAGAAGTTTGATTATACTATATCTCTTCTGTAGGGGGATGCCTATGAGTGGTGGAAGATAGTTTCTCATGATATAGCTGATCCACCAGTTCTAACTCATGCCGATTTCCTGCATGAATTCGAGAAGAAGTATACTCCCAGAAAGTATAAGGTTGCCAAGAAGATGGAGTTTATGAGTTTGAGGTAGGATACGAGGACAGTGATGGAGTATGAGATTGAGTTAATTCGGGTGAGCCAGTATGCTGGAGCGATTATTTCTGATGAGGTTAATAGATGCTGGAGATTTGAGGAGGGGCTGAGACCCTCTATCATGTGTTTAGTGGCAGGCTCCCGGTATCTAGATTTTTCTCAGTTGATTGCAGCTACCAGAAGTATAGAGAGGGCATAGGGACTTGCAGTAGCAGCCAGGGAGAGGAGAGTAGAGCTAGCAGATCCCAGGGTGAGGCACGGTCTTCATTAGTGAAGAGAGGGAGAGGGGATATCCTCAGAAGTTCAGTATGAGCCAAGGACAGCCTGGCAAGTTAGCACAGCAGCAGAGATAGAGACTTGCAGCCTCAGTGGCTAGTACCTCGACCCCAGTGACTTAGAGGCTGACTCCACCTACCTGTGTTCATTGTAGTAGGGCACATGGAGGTGTCTGCCGGAGGATAGGTGCACTATGTTATAGATGTGGATCACCAAACCATTTTCTTAGAGACTATCCAAAGCCACCAGATGACAAGCAAACATATACAACAGTTTATAGACCCAATGTTAGAGGGGGTCATGGTGGCAGAGATTTTGGTAGAGGTGATCGATTAGGGTCTAGTCAGAGAGGAGGTTCTATAGCAGGGAGTAGACTAGAGGATGCAGGGCTATCACAGCAGATTTATGTGATGCAGAGGCAGCCAGATGTTTTAGCTATTATAGCCAGTATTTTTACTTGTGGTACTTCAGTTCTTGCATTGATAGACCCTGGGTCAACTCATTAATACATTAGTGCATCCATCTTGCCCTGTGAGTGATTTGAATTTGAAGTCCCTAGGATTTGATGTTTTGGTTACCAATCCTTTAAGGCACAGTGTTGTGGTTAGCAGGGTGCACCGAGGTAGCCCAGTTGCTATTCAGGATGAGGAGTTTCTCAGTGACTTGATCAAGATGCGTTTTAGGGAGTACGATCTAATTTTAGGTATAGATTGGTTATCCACGCATGGAGTTATGATAGACTGTCACCAGAAATATGTTACCCTGAGAACACATGAAGGTAGAGATGTGGTGGTATTTAGTGAGCAGAGACATCTTTCATCCATGTTTATTTTAGCTGTATCAGCTAGGAGGATGATCCGGAAGGGGTGTGAGGCATATCTTGCTCATGTGGTAGATACTAGAGTGGTGGGGTCCTAGCTTGATAGTATACCTACAGTTGCTGAGTTTTCAGATGTTTTCTCTGATGAGTTGCCAAGGGTACCTCCTGAGAGAGAGGTGGAGTTTGGTATTGATCTGATGCCTGGCACCACTCCTATCTCCATTACCCCTTATCGGATCTCACCTGCAGAATTAAAGGAGTTGAAGGTGCAGTTGCAGGAGTTACTTGATAAAGGGTTCATCCATCCTAGTGTGTCACCGTCAGGAGCGCCTGTTTTATTTGTGAAAAAGAAGGATGACACCTTAAGATTATGTATTAATGACAGGAAGTTAAATAAGGTGACCATCAAGAATAAGTATTCTTTACCTCGGATAGATGATCTTTTTGATCAGCTGAAGGGAGCAACAATATTCTCCAAGATTGATATGAGATCAGGGTACCATCAGTTGAGAGTTAGAGATGTAGATATACCCAAGACAAACTTCCACACGAGGTATGGACATTATGAGTTTCTAGTGATGCCCTTTGGATTGATGAATGTACCAGCAATATTTATGGATTTGATGAACATGGTGTTTAGACCATACTTAGATCAGTTTGTAGTTTTCTTCATTGATGATATTTTGGTGTATTTTTGTAATGAGAAAGATCATGGTAGACATTTGCGAATTATACTGCAGACTTTGAGAGAGAAGCAGTTATATAGTAAGTTGTCTAAGTGTGAGTTCTGACTTGATCAGGGGACTTTTCTTGGTCATGTGGTATCGGTAGAGGGTATTAGAGTTGATCCGAGTAAAGTTGGGGCTATCTTGAATTGGAGTCCACCAACGACTATGATAGAGGTTAGAAGTTTTCTGGGGTTGGCAAGCTATTATCTTCGATTTATGAAGGATTTTTCTATGATAGCTACACCACTCACTAGACTACTTCGAAAAGGAGTTAGATTTGTGTGGACTGATCAGTGTCAGGCAAGTTTTGAGTAACTGAGAGATATGTTGACTCAGGTTCCTGTCCTTACCCTGCCTGTGGTTTAGGTTGTGTTTTGGTGTAGGAGGGTAGAGTCATTGCTTATACATCTCGACAGTTGAAGCCTCACGAGCTGAATTATCCGACTCATGATTTGGACCTAGCAGCCATAGTTTTTGCATTAAAGATTTGGCGGCATTACTTGTATGGAGAGAAATACTTCATTTATACAGATCATAAAAGTTTGAATTATCTGGGTGTTTGGAGAGAGCTGAATCATTGGCATAGATGGTGGTTAGAGTTAATTAAAGACTACAACTGCTTGATTAATTGTCATCTTGGCAGGGCGAATGTTATTGCGGATGCCTTGAGTCGAAAGTCCATGGCAGGTTTGACTGCCTATTTGCTCTCATTGCTTATTGAGTTAAGAGCTTTGCATACTAGATTTGAGTCATGTGATGATGGTGCATTGATGGCTCAGTTGCAGTTGAGGCCAATATTGTTGGATCAGATTAAGAAAGCCCAGTTGGCAGATGAAAAAATCTAGAAGATTGTGATGGATTGCCAAAAGGGGGAGAGTCAAGACTTTTATATGAGAGAGGATGGTAGTTTGTGGTATAGAGATAGACTGTGCATTCCTGATGATGCAAGATTGAAAAGGAAGATTTTAGAGAAAGCACATCAGTCGCTCTATGCTATACACCCTGGTAGTACCAAGATGTATCAAGATTTGAAGTAGCATTATCGGTAGTTAGGTATGAAGAGGTACATAATAGAGTTTATATCTAGATGTCTCACTTTCCAGATAGTGAAGGCTGAATACCAAGTTCCTTCAGGATTGCTTCAGCCATTATTAGTACCAGAGTGGAAATGGGAGCGAGTGATGATGGATTTTGTGACTGGACTACCTTTGATCCAGAAGAAGCATAATGCAATCTGGGTGATAATTGATCGAATGACAAAGATAGATCATTTTCTTCTAGTTTAGATAGATTACTCTATTGAGAGGTTGGCTAAGTTGTATATCAGTGAGATACTGAGGTTGCATAGTGTCCTAGTTTATTTAATGTCGGATCAAGATCCCCATTTTACATCGAGATTTTTGAGGAGTTTGCAGGATACATTAGGTTCTTGGTTACATTTTAGTACTTCTTTCCATCCTTAGACAAATGGGCAGTCAGAGAGAGTGATTCAGATTCTAGAGGATATGTTGAGGAGTTGTATCATTGATTTCATAGGGAGCTGGGATAGATTCTTGCCACTGATTAAGTTTGCTTATAACAACAGTCATCAGCCCAGTATTGGGATGACACCTTATGAGGCCTTGTGTGGAAGGAAATGCAGGACACCCTTGTAATGGGATGAGGTTGGAGAAGGTAAACTGGTTGGTCCTGATTTGATTAAAGAAATGGAAGAGAAAGTGAAGCTGATTCAGGATCATTTGAAAGCAGCTTCGGACCGACATAAATCCTATACAAATTTGAAGAAGAAAGACATAGAGTTTAGTGTGGGAGATAAAGTGTTTTTGAAGGTGTCTCCATGGAAAAATATTTTGAGATTTGGTCGGAATGGGAAGTTGAGTCCTCATTTCATTGGACCATATGAGGTTGGACCAAATGAGGTTCTGGAGAAAGTTGGTCCAGTGGCTTACAAATTGGCTCTACTACCTAAGTTAGATCAGGTATGTAATATCTTCCATGTCTCTATATTTCGGAGATACAGATACAGATCAGATCCATCTCATATCTTATTAGTGGAGTCTATTGACATGATCCCAGATCTGACTTATGAAACGAAAGGTAAAAAGAGTTAAGAAAGAAGAAGGTACCACTTGTGAAAGTTCTTTGGAGGAATCATGCAACTAAAGAGGCGACATAGGAGAGTGAGCAAATGATGCAGAGTCAGTATCCTAAGTTGTTCCAGAGTTGATAGCAGATAATTTTGGAGATGAAATTTTTTTAGGGGAGAGAATTGTAAGATCCCTAATTTTTAAAATAAATAAATAAATAAATAAATAATTTAAATGAAAAATTAAAGGATTTTAAGTGAAAAAGTAAAGAGTATATGTGAAATATACATTAAATAGACACAAGTCAACTCTTAAATAGAAAAGTTAAAAGTCAACTGGCAAAATGGTAATTATACTTTGTAAAATTAAAATTAATTAAATAAATTAAAAATAAATTATTTTTGAATGGAAGAGGTAAGATATGATTTTTAATAAATAAATAAATAAATAATTATTAGAAATATAATAATATATATGGTCATATTTTTTTAAGAGGAAAGAACGAGAAAAATTTAAAATTTAAAATTTCCTTCTTCTTCTTCTTCATGTTGGTCAAATTTCCATAGCCACTAAGGGAGAGATTTCTTCATCTTCCAAGCTTCCATAATTGAAAGGAATTTAAGGTTTCAAGTGAAGTTTTGGTGATTTTCTCTTGAATTAGTAAGTTCTTTAACTTAATTCTTTGGAATTTCATAAAATTGTGATCATATGGATTTTAGGATTTTCTATTAGCATGATTTGATTGCTTAATTGGGTATGTATATAGTTATTTGGATATTTATTAATGATTTTAAGTTAGATTGAAGAAATGGTTAAGTTTGCGATGAGTTGGTTGAAGAGAGAGAATTTAGGGTTATAGAACATATGAACTTTTGAAATCATGAGTTTTAATTTTGCTATTTGGTTCCAAATGTGTTGTTTTGATGCATAAACAAGGATTTTAAAGTCAAATGGTGGATTTGGTTAAGTTTGGATAGATGTTGGATGAAGTAGTGTTGAATTTAGGGTTTTGGAAAGGAAATTTTCAAAGTATTGGTATTTGTTTGATTTTAATATTTAAATCATGTTAATTAATGGTATTAGTGATAGAAATAAGCTTGGATTAATAATTGGAATAAGTTGGAATGAAGAACCCTCATTGGTGAAGGTTATGCCATTTTAGAATTTTGTATAAGAGTATGTATTTAATTAATGTGAATGATTAAAACATGTTATAATATGTTTTTAATAATATAAATAAACTTAAAACACTAATTTAATTGGATTAAAATGGAAGTTCATTGTTATAGTAAGGAAAGGCTAAATTTTGGGGTTTTGATTAGAGTGATGTTTAATTAGGATTTAATGTTGGAAATACCTTAAAATGTGATACTAAATGATTGTGTTTGATCACATTTTGAATAGGCATTAAAGAGAGGTGAATTGCCCAAGCCTAGTGTTGAAGGGCAACTTGGAAGTGAAGGTTTGTGAGAGATTTTTAGCTTGCATTGGAGAGCTTTTTGAGGTATGTACAAACTCTTGATAAATGGAATGTGATTGTAATCAAATAAATTGAGTGAAAATATAATTACCATTAATATAAAAGTATATATAAACAATATTGACTATTTTATAAAAGAAAATCTCTAAAAAAATATCGCCAGAATTTTGTTTGTAATTACATTAAATCTCAAATTAATAAAACTCAACCTGTAAGATATATAACACTCCCAAATCGATATTCCATAAAAATCTTCAATTCTTCTAATATCACCAAATAATTTCATAAACATTAATCCAATGCACTTTAAATACTTTTACTAAACTTTTAAATGTCATTATTATATAAACAAACTTATACAATCTTATAATATACATTTAAATAATATACTTAATCAAATACTTATACATGCTATGCATTAAATAAACACCAACTATGTAGGCCTTGTAGTGACACACTACCTTCAAGTCTCATCCCAAAACTTAGACCTGCCTAGGTCTAACAACACTTTCTTGGTCTACACTCTTAATCACTTGCGCGATACACACTACCGTGCGAAGCTCAAGAGTTTAATGATACATATTTTGATAACAATAAAATATTTAGAAAAAACCTTACATACTTTCAAGATGTACAACATCACTGTATTATCAACACATGCATAATTAATTTACATTTTCTCTATTTCATAATTTATTTAATACCATAGTCATATAACACTCTCTATTTATCCATTAGCTTATCACACATATATAAGCATATCTTAACCACACACCAATATTGGGCCCAAAAATTCTTATATAATGTGCAGGTTCTAGAAATATTATTTTGGTCTATCAATACACCGGGGATCTAAGTGTTGAATCTCGCTCAAAGGCGAGTCTCCTAATGACACCAGCATATTTCACTGAAGGTGTAATTATATCTGTGACATCAGCATGTCTCGCCCTACATAATAATCAAATATGTGATATAGACATATCTCGCCCGAAGGCATATGGTATACCAAGCAACACCAAATATAACTTTCTGGAACCATATATTGAATAAAGCAACAAGCATCATATTTTATTCATTTCCATTTCACTTCCCATATTTGTCATTCACATCATTCCTTTTCCAAACTTATCAAGTGATCAATTCCTCATTTCATCTCCCATCTCTTTTATCATTTTTCATCTTTTTTGCAGGTCATTACACATAATCCATGAGTCACATTCACAATGTGACTCATTTTCACACTGCAGCACTTTTCACAAATATACATATTGCACATCACATTAAATTTCACATTTCATCTCATTATCATATTTTCATCACATTTTCTCATTCTCACAATTTTCACATACTTAGCTATTTTCCTTGTATTCTTTCTCATTACTTATCATATTGTCCATTCTCATCTTTTCAAATCATTTTAGCATATTTCACACTCTTAATCCAATTTTATCTGTTTTCCATTATATAATTATAATGCACTCAACAATATCATTTCTCACATCAATTTCAAACACATACTCTATTATACATGAAGTCACTTTTTAAATAAATATAATACCCTTAACCCCTATATAGGCACATTACATACATATTGTGTATGTAAAGTAAATATATAGAATACAAGAATACCACAATAGTTATCTATAAAAAACTTTTATACTTTCATTTAATAATTTAAAAATACAACATTGTGAAAGATTATCTGTAATTGAATAAATTGAGTGAACATATAATTACCATTAATATAAAAGTATAAATAAACAATATTGACTAATTTATAAAAGAAAATCTCTGAAAAAAATTTGTCAGAGTTTTATTTATAATTACATTAAATCCCAAATCAATAAAATTCAACCTGCAAGAAATATAACACTCCTAAATCGATATTCCAGAAAAATCTTCAGTTCTTCCAATATCGCCAAATAATTTCACAAACATTAATCCAATGCACTTTAAATACTTTTATAAAACTTTTCAATGTCATTATTATATAAACAAACTTATACAATCTTATAATATACAGTTAAATAATATATTTGATTAAACACTTATACATGCTATGCATTTAAGAAATACCAACTATGTAGGCCTCATGGTGACACTTTACCTTCAAGTCTCAATTCCGAAATTTAGATCTGCCCAGGTCTAACAACACTTTCTTGCTCTACACTCTTAATCACCTACATGATATACACTACCACGCTAAGCTCAAGAGCTTAGTGATACATACTTTGATAACAATAAAATATTTAGAAAAAACCTTACATACTTTCAAGACTTACAACATCATTTTACTTTCAACACATGCATTATTAATTTACATTTTCTCTATTTCATAATTTATTTAATACCATAGTCATATAACACTCATCATTTATGCATAAGCTTATCACTATATAAACATATCTCAACCACACACAAATATTGAGCCTAAAAATCCTTATACAATATACAAGTTCTAGAAATATTATTTTGGCCTACCTAGACACTGAAAATCTAAGTGTCAAATCTTGCCCAAAGACGCGTCCCCTAATGATACCAACATGTCCCGCTAAAGGCGTAATCATGTCTGTGACACCAAGGTGTCTCGTTCCACGTAATAATTAAATTTGTGATACCAACGTGTCTCACCAGAAGGCGTAAAGCATGTCAAACAACACCAAATACAAATTTCTGGAACCATATATTGAATAAGGCAACATACATCATATTTTGTTCATTTCCATTTCACTTCCCTTAATTGTCATTCACATCATTCCTTTTCTATACTTATCAAGTGATCAATTCATTCATGATCCATCTCTTTTATCATTTTCCATCTTTTTTTATAGGTCATTACACATAATCCACGAGTAACATTCACAATGCGACTCATTTTCACATTTTAGCACTTTTTACAAGCATATACATATTACACATCACATTACATTTTACATTTCATCTCATTTTTATATTTTCATCACATTTTCTCATTTCTCACAATTTTCACAATTTTCGTATACTTAGCTATTTTCATCATTTTCTTTCTCATTACTTATCATATTGTCCATTCTCATCTTTCCAAATCATTTTTAGTATATTTCACACTTTTAATCCAATTTTATCTTTTTCCATAATATTTCCATAATGCACACAATAACACCATTTCTCACATCAATTTCAACCACATAATCTATTATACATGGAGTCACTTTAAAGAATATCTTCATTCTTTAAAGAATACCCACATGTATAATACCATGCATAATCAATTAAATTAAATGCTATAAAAATATGTGCTAATCTCAATCATGCCAAAACCAAAGCCAAAACACAATCCCAGCCTTACTTCTTCCAAAAGCCCTTCTTCTCTTTGATTTAGCAACTTCACTTTGCACAATCCTGAACCAATTATAAGTCCAAATATATCATTAGGCACACATTCTAACACTTTTCAATCATTCAAATACCAATTACGTCAATTCTATCCAAATTTCCTTCAAAATCCTAATTCACCCTTACTACCTCTTTCAAACTACCACCTAACCTATCCCTTTTTATCATCCAAAAATAAATTTATTACATAAACATCAATAAAGCATCAAAATAATTAATTTTAACAATTATAAACATTACCATCAAAAACTCTAATTTCACATATTCTACCCATAAATCCTAACCTCATCAAAACCAATTCATTTTCACTAACCAACCTTAAAATCATATCATCCATTGCAAAATAACTTCAAAATAATCTATATTAGCAATTATCAACACCCACATCAAAACTTGAAATCTCACATATTCACCAAAATTTTAAAAACCAAACTTAAAGTAAGAATTACTTACTTAAATATTGATTATTCTTTAAAAGCATCCTAAATCTTTAGAAAAAATCTATGGAATAAATGCATAAGATGAACGAAATCTTTCCCCCTTCTAGCTTCTCAAATTCGGCCTCTAATGGGGAAAGAAGAAGATGGTCATCATTTTTATATTTCACTTTTCCCATTTTAGTCTTCACTTATACTTATATTTACTAAATCTTTAATTAAGATAATATTAGAATATTTAGTCTTCTTTCCTATCCATAAATAATTTGATTTTTATTTATTATTATTATTTAATTTATTATTTTTTTAACTTTTTACTTTTCAACTTTGACATTTTCTTCATTTTGTCCTTAGTAATGCAAAATATATATATATATATTGTGTATACTTTATGTATACAATGTATATATTTTTAGTATTTATCATGTTTATACCTTGTATCATTCCCTTCAACATATTAATTAACTCTCCATATTAATTATTTTATTGTATTTAAAATCTCGAGTGTTACATTCAATCTGTTAGCAAGGACTTTAGAGACAATCTTATAAAGTACATTACATAATGTAATTGGTCTCAAGTCTTTAACCATTTTAGGATTATCAAACTTAGAAATTAATACAATATTAGTTAGAGAATCAGGAAAAAATACCTATCTCCAACCAAGTCAGGCAACTTTCATAGACATCTCTACCCACAATCTGCCAAACGCGCTGGTAAAAAGTCGGATTGATGCCATCTGGACTTGAAGTTTTATCTGGGTGCATACTAAATGTAGTTTTTTTAAATTCCTCCTCAGAAAAAGGAGTTAGCAATCAGTTGTTGTCTTCTAAGTTGACTTTTGGCTGAACACAGAAGATAAAATTCTCATAGTTTCCTTCCACTTCCTCAAACAAAATTGTAAAATAATCTTAATTAGTTCCCCTATAGCCTCATCATTAGTAACCCAACTGCTATCATTGTTATATTTTTTCCTTTTTCTAGTCGTGGCTGTCTTGTGAAAGAAAGCCATATTCTGATCTCTATAATTTAGCCAGTACTGTTTTGATCATTCTCTCCAATAGTCTTCCTCTTAACAGAAGCAATCATTCAGCCTTGCCGTGAGATTCACCATTGATTGAAAATCTCCATTGTTCCTAAAATTTTCCAGTTGCAGCTTCAATAACCTTTTCCTCTCTCTAAAATTACCATGAAAATGTTTACTCCAATCCAAAAGGGCCTTCCCACATGCTAAGATTTTCTCAATAATAGGAATATAATTCACCCATCTCCAGCTCAACTCAACAGTGGTAACAACATCAGGTTCCCTCATCCATGAGTTTTAAAAACAGAATTTGCGAACTGGACTACTAGCTGGAGCATCAAAAATAGAAAGTTTTAATGGGTTACGGTCTGATACTGGGGCAACAAGGTTAAATAAAGCATGATGTGGGAAAAGATTCAGCCATCTGTCATTTGCAAAGGCCATATCTAGGCGCTCCAAAATTCTATTCTCCACATTCAAACCCCTTCTCTACGTAAACACATAGCCATGCATGCAAATATTATGAAGTGCACAATCTTGAATCGCTTCATTGAAACCATGAAATAGATTAGGGGGATGAGGGGCACTGCCTTCTTTATCATTCTCATTCAATAAATCATTAAAACCACTAATAATTAACCATGGAAGATTGGATATTCGAGACAGAGATCTTAATTAATTTTTGTTAATATAAATTAATACTTAAGTTTTTCTATACAATTGAAAATATCTAGTTAATCTACTTCCTCTTCAATAGTAAGTTTCTAGTTATCTACTGATTGGAAATTTAGAATTGAAAGATTTTCACTTTCAACAAAATTTTTAGTATTTAATTTCGCAATTTCTTCGAAGGTCAATATTTATCTCTAGATTTATTATCAACAATATCTAAAAGAGGAAGAAGGACTTTGCCGTTGGATCCCATTTGTTTTCCTCTGGATATAATGCTTATCCGCCAAATTTTTTAATATATTTTTTCATGCATGCATGGACTTGATGAAAATTAAATTTTTTAAGGCGAGAAAATAAATAGAAATATTTTGTTTCAACGCGGGAAATTAAATAATTTTTTAATTAATACTTGAAATTGTTTATACACACTAATTTGAGATTAAATAAATTTATAATTTTTTTCTCTTTATAGAAATTAAATATTGAACAAAATTTCTCCCTTGGATCCTCTCTTCCCCCTTCATTAACTCCAAGCCCACTCTGCATAGTCTAGAGAAACTCCGATACACACATTACAAAGCTTGGGGAAGCTAAAAAGAACTTAAGTAGCTAATAAAGCAACCTTTATCATCTAAAAACATTTAATTAAGATACCAAAATCTTATAGTACTACTAATGATAAACAAATAAAATTTACTTTTAATTTTGTGTAATTTTATCATTATATATACTATTATTTAAAATTTTTGTTAAGTCTATCACAATTTCAAAACATAATATAATTTTATTTTAAATTATATTTATTAGAAAATTTTATTGAATAGAAAATGTTATAATGTACTATTATTATCAAATTTGAGGTTAAATTTTGATTAAAGTTAATTGAACTATTTCATTTTGTTAATTTGATTAATTAGACAATTGATTATAAGTAATTTACCAAATTCACAAAATTAAAGGTCAAAATTTAAGAATTAAATTGAAAACTATTATGAGATATGTGGTTGACTACTTAATTTGGATTAATTTTATGTTATCAAGATTATGATTACCTTTATTCTATTCAGATTAGGATTAACTTTATGATAGTTGTAATCTTCTATTTTTATCTAAAATCCACTCACACCACTATATATACCTATTATGAGTAGTGTATGAGAGACAATTGATAATAAAGAAATTTCTCATATTTTTATTTCTCTATCTATTTTCTTTATATTTATAAAAAGTTATTAGCATGAAACTCTACCAATTTAGAAGATTAAGAACTACAAAACTCAAGGTTTTCATTAACAATAAGGGTTCAGGTATGCTTCCGCATTAAAATTTTATAGTTGGTATTAGAGCCTAATTGAATTTAAATATCTTAGAATTATAATATTGTGATTGTTCCAATATTCATTGATTATGCTTATGATTAATATTTATAAACAAACGAATTAAAATTTTTTTGTGATTTCATTTTGCGCATTTTGTGATACTGGATTCATAATAGAGCAAACTATTATTATTAGGTTTGTTTTTGTTTTTACGAATTGACAATGCTTACAAATGAATCCATCTTTATTATTAAAATAATAATAAAATATTTAGTGGTTTTGGTAATGTAACTTGGTCTCTATAATATAATATTGCAATTGTATTGTAACACCCCCATACTCTATATAAGTACTATACATACACCTTGTATACATGCAGTACATATATAAAGTATAAGAATGTCACTTTTCAGTTCAGATTAAAACCTTTACTTTAGTTCACAATCATCAATACATTTATCCATGGATAATCAACTAGATTTGAGCTTACGACCCAGTCTTTTCACTCAATCTAGCTTTAAGAATTTTTTTTTGAGGCTTACGACCCAGTCTTTTCACCCCAAAAACATCACATTTCACATTTTTCAGCTGGACTCGGCTTACGACCCGGTCTTTTCACCTATCCAGCGATTCATAGGCATGCCGCCAAACCTAGAACTCTGAAAATTGAATAACATATTAAGCACACAATTATTTCATTTATCTCTTTATCAATCTCTTTCTCAATTCATTTCTCATTTCATATTTCATAATCAAATAAGCAACCATGCCCCAATTATTTCATTTGCACTATCATAGCCAACAACAATGGCTTCACATCTCATCATATCACAATTCACATTAAAGCAATTCATCATTAAAGTATTCATCATAACCTATTGCATTGCACATACCTTTTGAATGATCATCATATCTTTCACATTATACAAATCATAACATTAATCAAATAGTAATAACAATATAGTAGATTACTTAACACATTTATAACCAAATGTGTTAAGTCTCAAAATCATGTAAAAGAATGCATCCATGTAAGTTTGTACTTACCTCAAGAGCAACTCACATCAATCTATACACTTCCTCTTCCAAGAATTCTTCACACCTAGGTTAAGGCAACTCAACCTCTTTACAACCTAATCCAAAAGGAAGAATACACACTTACTTACAAATACACATGAATTCCAATACACTTATTCACCAATTAGTCTTATACTAGACCCATAGATCACAAATTATAAGCCAACATAACTCTCTAGGACCCCACGGTCGTGGCCTCACAACCCCACGGCCGTGGGTTAACAAACGAATCTGCCCACTTAGCTCTACAACCCCCACGGTCGTGGCCTTCAATGCCCACGGTCGTGGCATCCAAGGGCCACGGTCGTGGCATCCATTTTGCTTCTGTTTTGGACCAAACTCATGTATTCTGTGTTTTTAACTTCAATAAACACAAACATATAGAAAATCCAAGATAATAATTGATCAAACTCCCAACATACATCAATTACCAATTAATTTAACACTTATATAACTTCAACCTATCATAATAATAATCATTATATACATCATCCATATATCAATTATTCAATTCCCCAACTCATTTATATTAAACCCTTACTAAACAATTTCAACAATCCATCATCATCCTCACAAATAACCATTTTATCATCATCTAAATACCAATTCAACATATCTATATACTTCAATCTTTCATTATTATCATCTTCACACACTAACCATATCAAATATAAGCTCAATTAATAGAAATCAATACAAGGAAATGAATACTTACTTGAATATTTTGCCAAATCTTCAATATCCACCTTCAATTCTCTCAAAACCCTTATGAATTTAATGTATATGCCACAAAATCACATCTCTCTCTCTCTCTCTCTCTCTCTCTCTCTCTCTCTCTCTCTCTCTCGTTCAAGAAGAAGAAGAAGAAGGAAATAAAGAAAATCCTCTCTTTTCCCTTTTAAGCTTATCTTATATATATATAATAATAATAATAATAATATAATTAAACAACTCTAAAAATTCTCCACCACAAGATTTACTCTTCCCTTTGACTTTCTTTTCTTCTTTTTCTCCTGTCATTATTATTATTATTATTATTATTATTATTATTATTATTATTATTATTATTATTATTGTTATTACTACTTACTTACTTACTTACTTACTTACTTACTTACTTACTTTTCCTACACCAATATATACATCATGTATATGTGATGTATATGTTGCTATATGTATATCTCTTATATAATTCCTTTTAATGAATTAATTATCTTCTTTTCTCTTTCCATTAAACATATACATTAAATCCAAATACAACAATAATTCCAAAACTTTTAGGGTATTCTTTGGGATATTACAATTCTCTTCCCCTTAAATAATTTCGTCCTCGAAATTATCTAGTACAGTAACAATCCATTCTTAACAAAATACCATCTTAACCTTCATATGAAGTTAATCATATTATTAAGTTATTATGTCATCAAATCACATAACTTATACTCTCCCCCTTAAATAATTTCGTCCTCGAAATTATCTAGTACAGTAACAATCCATTCTTAACAAAATATCATCTTAACCTTCATATGAAGTTAATCATATTATTAAGTTATTATGTCATCAAATCACATAACTTCTACTCTCCCCCTTAGAGTCAATCATCTTCTCTAAACTTCATAACTCATCATTATATATATATATATATATATATATATTTTTTATTACTTCTTAACCAAACATTCAAAATAACTCATTACATTCCCAATTAATTTATCTTTGTACAAGAATCAGATCATCTTATAATATACTTATACTTCGTCCAATTATTACATTCAAGATATTTTATTACTTCATCTCTTTATAAATACTCTCTTAACTTTAACCTTAAAAATCATTGATTTATATCTTAATATTGATTATCCCGTCATTACAATCACTTTTAGAATAGACATTTATCAATCCTTAATTGATAATAATATCCTTATTCTTCATACACTTAATTCCTTCTTTAGCATGCTTCTCACTTAACATAAATATTAATACAATGCCTTTAAACTTACTTTACAGGTAATCAACCTTTTCCCTTTTTATCATCATTTACAACTGATATAACTCAATTCATTCATGTCCATTCATATGTCAGAATATTACATCATATACATTATCATTTAAATTTTATACTCTTAGTACAACTATACATATTAAATCTCAAAAATGATTCGCAACCTTAGCGAAATCTAGATCAATTGATCTATCTGACACAATATACCCACGTTTCAATCTTGTTAGATTCAAACCAACACTTAACTTATTTAAACTTATCATTAGATTTCACAATGTATATATATGACCTAATTCCATTAGATCAAACTTATATTCAAATTCTAATTTCTTCAAATCCATTTTTTAGCTTTTTGAAATTATGATTATTAATAACAAATCACTTCAAATTATCTTTCCATATACACATAGTTTATTTTCTATTATCTTAGTACAATTTCCACAAAATTATCATGATCATCTCATACCATATTTATTACCCATATTTCACTCACTTAAACCTTAAGTCCATCCACTTATTCACTTTATACCATAAACATATTCAGTATAACTTTCAATCACATTTTGTAATTTCTCCCATTTAATATCTCCTCACATTTCATACCATTACTATTTTTACAATAATTATCTTTTTATCACATTATCCATAACTCAAAACATTTTCACAGTTCTCTTTTCTTCCATACTTTCTATAATTATAAACAAATTTCTAATATAAAATGATAAGGTACAACTTTACCAATTATAACTCTTGACCATGTTTCTAGAAACATAATTATCAATCTCACCAAAACTATACTACAGTCATGTTATCTCAGTCCCAAATCTGTGGATAACAAAACTAACCGGCCAAATATACTAAACAAATCATATAGCCATAAGAGATTAATGGTCATGCCTGTGGCTTATAAATCAATACTGTTCCTCTATTATTCTGCTTCCAACCTTTCCAATTACAATGCTAAGTTTGTATCGCAAGGATTACGTATTCATTCTCTAAACTTTTGCTACACCAATAGTTAACACATTTCAACTCCGTTTCAAACCAATTTGCACTCGATTATATGATCATCATTAGCTTAATTCATGTTTCAACAATATTACTATTAACATCTCTTACGTATACATATTCGATCATATGCAAATCTTACAAAATTTCCATTTGTTACTCCATTTCTAATCTATCTCTTCTAAATTTTTTTTTTTATACATTATACTTCCCCTTTTTCCCTACAATCTCTTATTATACACATATACATAGAACCTTTCCACATGTAAATACTTTGGGACTCAAAATATTATATGATCATCAAGTTCAGTAATTACCATAACAATTTCACCGTCCAGTATTACTCGAGTCCATTCTCACTCTCAATTTCATCCTATAGTCTATCTCTACGCAGGTCAAGACCTAATCTCTCTTAGGTTCACTAACACATGCAATATTATTCTCAATACCATTAGACCAGTAGTTATACCACCTACACATTCATAGGTCACATTCATAATGTGACTTACTTTCCACATTTCTTACATAATACAATTACATTCATATCGAAAAACTCATCTTACATATCCTATACATGTATACTTATAATCATGCAATTTTATTTAATTTCTCTTTTGCATACAATCTATACAAATTTAATGTTTATTACTTTTCTTTGAACATTATCATTCTCATTCTTTTAACATAACTTAAGTTATTCGTCAACACAACAAATATATATATTCTAACCATAATAACACTTCACATACATCCTAGTCCCATTTCTAATGTGACATCTCTCTCACATTTGTTTTTAAAAGCATTTAGTATACCCTTCATATCCATTTTCATCATTTCCAATCAAATTACTTAAAGCAACTCATTTTCACACGCTTAATCACTTTCCTTTTATTTCAAAACAAATTTTCATATTATCAATCACATTACTCAATTCATAGTACTTTCTTATACAATAGTATTCATTCAAATTATCTCATATGCTTAATATACATTAAACTATCGATATCTAAATAATCCTCATCAAAATTCTATTAAAACTCTAACTCTTAACTTACTACTTTACCTAAACTTCAATTTACAAATCTCATTTTCTTAATATTAGCTTTAAAAGCATTATATATATACCATAATGTAACATCAAAACATATCATTTTCACAATTATTAAAGCTCATTTCAAAAATCCAAATGTCACATATTACCACCATTAACATGAGCTTTAACAACACTTAAGCATATCACATTTCTAACATTGAAATCACAATATTTGCATTAAATTAACAATACAAACAACACCATTATATTTCCTTACTTAACCAACATCACCTCTTTTTCTTTTAAAAACCTTAACTTTACATACCCAAAATCTTAAATTGTCACACTTTGTCTATACCAATCAACTCACTCAATATTCCACCATACTTTCTTCAATTTAATAACACATCTATCCATTTTAACATTCAAACAATATTTCCTCTCTCTAGTAATCCAAACATAAGCTTTATTAGAAAGAGATCCAAACTTTAGAGAAATGAGTAATTACTTAAATCTTGATTTTTTTAACTCATTTCCAACATTATTCTCCTATTCATTTCTTTATGACCTTTTTCACAAGCACACTTCCATAATCATAAATTTTCAAAATTTACTTTACTTAAGTAAACTTCAATTCTTTAATTTATCAATTATACTTGTACAAATTTTCCTATATCATTTCTTTCTCTAGCTTTACTTTCATGTAAAACCTCATTCACACACTATCATCCATCTCATATAATTCAGATATACTACAAATCACATAATGCCACGTCTGAGACCAACCTAGGTGTTAATGCATATGCATGTATCACAATTTCACTTTTTTTTTAAAAAATTTTCCTCTTTTCGTTTTAAATCTGCTTAGGTCGAGAATCTCAAACCTAAGCTCTGATACCAAAATAATTGTAACACCCCCATACTCTATATAAGTACTATACATACACCTTGTATACATGCAGTACGTATATAAAGTATAAGAATGTCACTTTTCAGTTCAGATTAAAACCTTTACTTTAGTTCCAAACAATAATATATTTTATTTAAAGAACATTTACAAACTCATTATACTTTTGTTGATATTACATATATATAATGATCTTGTCTTTACTAAAATTCATTTATACATATGAATATATTTTTTTCAAAATACAACAAAATTAAATTGTACATGTATGCACCACCTTCTAGTTGGTCTCGAAATACTCCTACCCTTCACGCAGCATAACGATTTGACTTCAGATCAACCACCTACTCACCTGCGCGATTTACACAACCGCGCTAAGCTCGAAAGCTTAGTAGTACAAATAAATATTATAAACATACATTACAGAAAATCATACTCATATATTAAATTCATGTATCATTATTTTCTTATCATGTTTTCCCATTTCAATTACACTTTTCATATATTTCTACTAATCTCGTAATTATATACATATACACATATATCATTAACACAAACTACAATTCCATAAATTATTAGAACATTCATAAAATAATACTCACAATGTCCACATCCATATACATATTACATGTCATATTACACTTTCAGATTCTCATCTTTCAACATAGCTTCTCAGGCCATATTTCTTTTCAATAATTTACTTATGTATTGTAATCATAACATACTTCATAATATTACATTTCATTACTTTATTCAATTGGTTCACCATTCATAAATCACATTGAAACAAAGACAAGCATGGGCCCAAAAGACACTAATATGCCATTCAACTTTCAGAGTTACTGCTTTGGTCCATAATCACAATCATCAATACATTTATCCATGGATAATTAACTAGATTTGAGCTTAAGACCCAGTCTTTTCACTCAATCTAGCTTTAAGAATTTTTTTTTGAGGCTTACGACCCAGTCTTTTCACCCCAAAAACATCACATTTCACATTTTTCAGCTGGACTCGGCTTACGACCCGGTCTTTTCACCTATCCAGCGATTCATAGGCATGCCGCCAAACCCAGAACTCTGAAAATTGAATAACATATTAAGCACACAATTATTTCATTTATCTCTTTATCAATCTCTTTCTCAATTCATTTCTCATTTCATATTTCATAATCAAATAAGCAACCATGCCCCAATTATTTCATTTGCACTATCATAGCCAACAACAATGGCTTCACATCTCATCATATCACAATTCACATTAAAGCAATTCATCATTAAAGTATTCATCATAACCTATTGCATTGCACATACCTTTTGAATGATCATCATATCTTTCACATTATACAAATCATAACATTAATCAAATAGTAATAACAATATAGTAGATTACTTAACACATTTATAACCAAATGTGTTAAGTCTCAAAATCATGTAAAAGAATGCATCCATGTAAGTTTGTACTTACCTCAAGAGCAACTCACATCAATCTATACACTTCCTCTTCCAAGAATTCTTCACACCTAGGTTAAGGCAACTCAACCTCTTCACAACCTAATCCAAAAGGAAGAATACACACTTACTTACAAATACACATGAATTTCAATACACTTATTCACCTATTAATCTTATACTAGACCCATAGATCACAAATTATAAGCCAACATAACTCTCTAGGACCCCACGGTCGTGACCTCACAACCCCACGGCTGTGGGTTAACAAACGAATTTGCCCACTTAGCTCTACAACCCCCACGGTCATGGCCTTCAATGCCCACGGTCGTGGCATCCATTTTGCTTTTGTTTCGGACCAAACTCATGTATTCTGTGTTTTTAACTTCAATAAACACAAACATATATAAAATCCAAGATAATAATTGATCAAACTCCTAACATACATCAATTACCAATTAATTTAACACTTATATAACTTCAACCTATCATAATAATAATCATTATATACATCATCCATATATCAATTATTCAAATCCCCAACTCATTTATATTAAACCCTTACTAAACAATTTCAACAATCCATCATCATCCTCACAAATAACCATTTTATCATCATCTAAATACCAATTCAACATATCTATATACTTCAATCTTTCATTTTCATCATCTTCACACACTAACCATATCAAATATAAGCTCAATCAATAGAAATCAATACAAGGAAATGAATACTTACTTGAATATTTTGCCAAATCTTCAATATCCACCTTCAATTCTCTCAAAACCCTTATGAATTTGATGTATATGCCACAAAATCACATCTCTCTCTCTCTCTCTCTCTCTCTCTCTCTCTCTCTCTCTCTCTCTCGTTCAAGAAGAAGAAGAAGAAGGAAATAAAGAAAATCCTCACTTTTCCCTTTTAAGCTTATCTTATATATATATATAATAATAATAATAATAATAATAATAATAATAATAATATAATTAAACAACTCTAAAAATTCTCCACCACAAGATTTACTCTTCCCTTTGACTTTCTTTTCTTCTTTTTCTCTTGTCATTATTATTATTATTATTATTATTATTATTATTATTATTATTATTATTATTATTATTATTATTACTTACTTACTTACTTACTTACTTACTTACTTACTTACTTACTTACTTTTCCTACACCAATATATACATCATGTATATGTGATGTATATGTTGCTATATGTATATCTCTTATATATTTCCTTTTAATGAATTAATTATCTTCTTTTCTCTTTCCATTAAACATATACATTAAATCCAAATACAACAATAATTCCAAAACTTTTAGGGTATTCTTTGGGATATTACATGTATTGTTGTGTGGGCCATTATAGCTTTAAAATATTCTAAGATATTTTGGACAATATCTAAAATATATGTGAATGAAGTTTTGTATTTTATTGATTTCTTGAACATTATATTACTTTGATTTGTATATTTCATTGGTTAATTTGTTCCTAATGATTTTGTTAATACTGGATCCAAAATGAATTGTTTGATATGTATATAGTGTTCACATGCCATAAATGCAATCATATATATCTATATATTCATATAGTGTATTATATCCTTTCATGGTTTGTTATATTTCTAGTAACTTAGATTGTTTATATAGATATAAGGCGGCCATTATTCACATAATTAGTTTGTGAATTTTGATGCAAATTATGTTGAGTAGTTTTATGATTTAGGATTCACTAACTTAGATAGTTACTAAAGTAACCTAAGTTGATGAGTATTGTATTAGCTAAACTACATAAAAGAATCATCATTAGTTAAACTATATGAATAGCATATAAAAGGATTGAATTCTTTCTATATGGATTTAGATAAAATATGTATTAGAAAAATTAAATGCTTTCCTCTAATTTGTACTACACATAAGTTAATACAATTGAAGCAAATTTTATAGTAAACTAGAAGTTTATAGTTAAATTTATTACTCTTGATATTTTCTGAAGAAATTATCCGTTATAAGTACTTGATAATGGGACGCATCTCAATATTGTGAATCTTAAAAATATTACAGAAAGGAAATCAAGCATCTATACAAGATCGCTTCAAAGTAATTATTTTCCTTTTTGATTATTTATACGATAAATTAAAAAATAATTATCTCATCATTAATTATTTATTATATTTTTTGTGAATATTAAATTTTTATGTCTTGAATGTGCTTATGCAATAGCAATATTGAGAGTATAGATTCACAAAATATTATAAAACTAATTTCTTGTTTACTTGTAGCTAAATAAGATTTTTAGCTTTTGATGAAAATTATCAAACTCGTCCTGTAACACCTCGATACCCTATATAAGTACTATACATATACTTAGTATACATACAGTAAGTATATAAAGTATAAGGATGTCACTTTTTGTTATCTTTTAAAAACCTGTAACAGAGTTCAAACCATAATACGTTAATTTAAATAACATTTACAAAATCATTATCTTTATCAAAACTCCATTTATACATATAAATACTCTCTCATCATAAATACATCATAATTAAAAGTTATACATGTATGCATTACCCTCTAGTTGGTCTCGACAAACTCTTACTCTTCTCGTGGCATAACAGCTGGACTTCCAGAACAACCGCATATCCACCTGCGCGATTACACAACCGCGCTAAGCCCGAGAGCTTAGTAGTACATAAATAACATATAAACATACATTATAAAAATACTAATATATATTAATATATCAATTTCATGTGCCATTAGTTTCTTATCATGTTCTCCTTTTAAATTGCACCTTTCATATATCTTAACTAATTTCATGTATTAAATACATATCATTTTCACCAACCACAATTCATCACTAATAATCACCATCAACATATTAATATCCACATTATATATCATGTCATTATCACCAATCATCAATCCAACATTAATACTCAAAATCAATATTTCAATATACATAACATTTCATGTCATTATTTTATTCACAATTCATCAATCATGAATCACATTTCCAACCAAATCCACCATAGATTTCATTACTCGTTTATTACAACATTTATATATATCATATTGACAACAACGACAGACTCGGGCCCAAACGACACTAATATGCCATTCAATTTTCAGAGTAATGCTTTGGTTCATTCATCATATTTATCATTATCATAGACCCAACTAGGCTTCAAGGATTAGGTTCAACCAAGCTTCAAGGGGAGCAAAGCATGCTAAGCTTCAACCCAACTTGGCTTCAAGAACCAACCCAACCTAGCTTCAAGGGTGGTAACATCTCAATTAGGCTTCAAGGATTCAATCCAATCTAACTTCAAGAGATTGTTACACTTATTAGGCATGCCACCAACAACAAACTCTGAAAATGGAATAACACATTAGTTACACAATTCATTTATTACTTTCATTCTCAATTCTCATCATCAATTAGGCAAACATGCCTTATGTCTTTCAATTGAATCATCATAGCCAATCACAATGGCATCACATCACATTTGAGTCATCATTATACATATACAACATCAATTACATTAGCTAAACAAACCAATCATTAGCTTTACATCTCTTTATGTCTCAATTCACATTATACACTTCATTATTCAAGCATACATAATCAATTTCGTTGCACATGTATCTTAAATTCATCATCATATAAACAACATATCCCTTTATAACATTTCAATCATTTCTCAAAACACATTGACAACATTCATTATTAAGACATTTATTATAATAAATTGTATTGCACATACCTTTTGGGATGATCCTCATCTCTTCCACACTATACAAGTCATCATATTAGTCACATTGTTCATATAACATACTACCATTCACAAGATTCACAATGCAAAACATAACCTTGTTTAAACATAATCATATGCATCATTGATACAATATTTCAAAGTACACATCACATTACCATTCACAATGCATATAGCCTAACATTGTTTATATACTTCATCAATCCCATCACATGTGTGCTATAATCTCAACATCATATGAATGTATGTTCCACATATATTTATTTAGATCATTCTTTGTTTTCAAAGTGTTTATGTTTAGGTTTAGGAACAACAAAACCTTTGAAGAATCAAACAAAGTGAGAAAAGTGAAGAACCATCACAGTAGCAAACACCTTCATGGGACACGGCCAAGCTTGTGGCCGTGTCTCTCAAAACCAATTGGCAGTAGCAAACACATGCATAAGACACAGCCGTGTCCCTCCAAATTCAATCCAACACGGTTCAATTTTCCTTGACTTGGCCGTGTCTCTCATGAATTGGCCGTGTCTCTCCTTGCTTTTGGTCGTGTCACTCAAGAACAAAACCCTATTTGTGGCCAAAACACTTCTAATTGAATTTAAACACATGATACTCAACATAAACTCATTCAAATAGATGTAATCAAAGTCATTAACACTTATTTATCTCAATATTCACATTAACACTTGATCAACCATACATTCAAACACTTACCACATCAAACCCTAAAAACCAACATCAATCTTCTTCTTTCTATAACAACATCCATTTAACTTACCATTTTCAAACAAAACCAACACCAATTTAACCTTTTTAACTCACAATCAATTTCCATACTTTTAAACATATCACAAACACTCTAAATCATGATATTAACAAATCACAACACACATCAAACACATCTTCAAAATACCAAAGGAAATCAAGAGAGTACTTACCTTAGATGAAGAAATTTGACAAATCTCCAACTTCATCCTTTGATTCATCCTTCAATTTGATGTTAGAAATCAACACACCTCATTTGCTCTTCCTTTCCCTTTGGTAGCCGGCCACACCAACAAAGAAGAGAGAAAATGAATACAAATTCAACTTTTCTTCTTCTTTAAATATCCACCAAGCAATTTAACAAGACAATTACCTAATTGCCCTCATCCATTCAACTTAACTTTTGTCACTTATATGCCCTTTATAGTAATTTCACTTAGCACAAGTTAAAATATCCTCTTACCTTGACTCCCCATTTGACCAACTTATATTTTATATATATTACAATATACACAACATATACATTCTCTTAACACACTCATTTCCTTTACAAATACATATATACATTTAATTCAAATCAAAACAACAATTGTATCCAACTTCTAGGGCACCCATTGGGATATTACACGTCCAACTAGCTTAACATCATTTCCTAAAGTAAATGTGATTTTATTTTTCAAGACCATGTACAAGATCTTGATAAAAAAAAGGTTGTGGTGAAATTTTTTTCCTACCAATTTTAAAATCAAAAGTACTAAAAAGATATATATTGGCACAACTCTCATAATTCTTCATAATCAGAAAATATTTATTATAGTTAACATTATCTGAAATTAATATTAATATGATATCTAGTTCTGCAATTGTAGTTGAACGCTCCAAAAGAATCCACCTTATATTCTAAATTTAAATAAAATAATGTATCGATGATCCATTGTATTTAAGTAGATCCCGAAGAAATCTACTAAATTTTAAAGAATACATCGTAATGGATATCCTATTGAAACAAAGTTAGAGAGATATTGAATTTAATGTGTTAACTCAACAAATTAAAACCAGAAGTTCATATTTAAGAAATTCAAAATTTCTTAACTGGATTGTACTTTATAAAAAATAAAGATGGTTGAGTTATATTATATGCACTGGAAGTGCATAGATCTTAAAATTTTTATACTTTGGCATGATCATCTTGGTCATCCTGGTTCAAATATAATGCGACATATTATTGAGAATATAAATGGACATCCATTGAAAAATTAGAAAATTCTTTTGTCTGATGATTACTTGTATTTTTTGTGCTCAAGATAAATTAATTGTGAGACATTTACTATCTAAATTATATTTAGAGTCCCCTGAATTTCTACAAAGAACACATGAGAATATTTATAGCCCTATGAATCAATCTTGTGGACCATTTAGATACTTTATGATTTTAATTGGTCCTTCAACTCGATAGTCACATGTTTGTCTGTTGTCAACTCGTAATATTTTTTTTGCTAAATTTCTTATGCAAATTATAAAAGTTAATTTCATTATTTCTTGATTATCATTTCAAGATAATTTATCTGAATAATACATATGAATTCACTTGAAAAATATTTTATGATCATATTACTATTGAACATTGTACTGTATATGTTCATACTCAATATAGTTTAGCTGAATCATTATTTATTAAGATTTTATAATCAATTATTATTATTATTATGCTTAGAATAAAAACATCCAATATCCATTTGGATACATGTTATTATTTATGTTGTATCTTTAATTTACATTTGACTGTCTGCACATTATAAGTTTTTCATTTTACAACTTGTGTTTATCTAAATTAATATATCTTATTTAAAATTTGTGATATTAAAATTTTTTTGTTGAAATTATATGTTCTTGTTGCATCCCCTCAAATAAATAAAATGGATTATCAATATTATCTTGATATTTATATAGATTTTAATTGTCTACATTAGATATTATGGACCTTTAATGATAAGTTTTCTAGAGCAATATTTTTAGTGAGTTAGCTTTTTCACCATTAGGAGAAGATAAAAATTAAGGGCCAGAATCACAATAGATTAGTTGGAATAGACCAACTCTGTCTAAATCTTGATACATGCACAAATCAATGTGACTGAAAGTTTAAAAATTAGTTCATTTACATAATATTGCAAATCAGTTACCAAGTATCTTTACAGATACCCAGAAGGTATCTAAATCACATATTACACCTGTTAATACTCTTGTTTGATTGATTATCCCTATAAACATCTTATTAGTATGACAACAAATGAATATAATATATGTCTGAAGCGTGGTGAACCACTTGGTTCAAAATATTACTTTTTTAAAAGAAGAGAAAATGAATAATTTCAAAATGATACTTCTGAAGAGGTCAAAAGCAACATAAATTAATAACTGCGTATTTCTAGAGAAGTAACATAAAAAATGGTTTCGATACCAAAAAATTATGAGATCTCATTAAAACCTAAAAATATGTAAGAAATTGGTGAAGTTATTAGTGATAGTATATTTGCATATGTTGCTGCTGAAATTATTGAAATATGCTTAAGTCTAAAATTATTTAAAATCATTGACATCTAAGTTATTGGCCAAAATCAAAAGTAATCTTGGCTGAGCTATATTTATTTTCTAAACATATAATATTTGGATCAATAGTCCAGACACCAGAAGATGTTAAACCCATGGGGTATTGTATGTGAAAGAATGAATTAAATAAGATTATAAAAGAGCATGTTTCCTCTATTATGAATGTAATCACTTTTAAAATTAGTTTGGCAGCTCCTAAAGCGCTCAATATTATATTATGACAACTTACTCATATGGCTCATAAGAGAAATGAGTTAAATAAAATTGTGATATACAAGGCACAACTTGTGGCACAAGAATTCTCGCAAACACTTTGTATAGATTTTGATGAGACATATTCCCATCGTGGATATTATTATCTTTAGATTTTTAATTTGTTTGGTAACCTCTAAAAGGCTCAATATATATTTGATGGATGTTATGACAGTTTACTTATATGGCTCAGTAGATAATGATATATATATATATATATATGAAAGTCTCTGAAGGATTCAAGATGCTTGAAGCATATAATACTTTGAAAAATATAGTATATTGAGCTCCAAAGATCCTGATATGAGCTAAAGCAATCTAGGAAGATGTGGTGGAATCACCTATTTGAATATTTAGAGAAAATGGATATGGAAATAATTTCATTTGCCCTTGTATTTTTATCTTGAAAATAAATTCAAAATTTATTATAGTTGCAGTTTATGCTGATGATTTAAATATATCGGAAGCTCTAGAAGAAATCTCAATGACTGCATACTATTTAAATAATGAATTCGAAATGAAGGATCTTGGAAGAATAAAATTTTGTCTTAGATTTCAAGTTAAGCATCTGTCAAATGGAATTCTGGCCCATCAAGCATTATATATCAAACTTGAAATAATTTTATATAGATAAATCTTATCAATTAAGCACTCTAATGGTTGTTCATTCTCTTGATATAAAAGGAAGATCTTTTTTGCCTATGAGAAGATAATAAAGAGATTTTTGGTCCTGAAGTACCATATCTTAGTGTAATAGGAGCATTTTTATATGTCGCTAACAACACAATACTAGATATTATTTTTGCAGTTAACTTACTTGCAATGTTTAGTTCTACACCAATTAGAAGGCGTTTGACTATAGTAAAATATGTTCTACATTATTTACGTATAGTGAAATATGTTCTACACTATCCACGTGGCATATCTAATATGAGTTTGATTTTTTTCAAAAGGAGTAAAGTATGAATTAGTAAGATATGCTGATGTTGGATATCTTTCTGATCCTTATAAAGCTCGATCCTAAAAAAGTTACGTCTTCACATATAATAATACTATTATTTTATGGCTATCTGTGAATCAAACAATCACTGCTACTTTATTGAATTATTTAGAATTATTAGCCATTCGTGAAGCTAGTCGTGAGTGTATATAGTTGAGAACCATAATCAAACATATTAGATAAGATTGTGAGTTACTATAGAAAGCGACAAACTAACAATATTGCATAGAAATAATGCAATATGTATTGCACAAATCAATGAATGCTACTTAAAAGGTGACAAGACTATATATATATCACCAAAGTCCTTTTACACTCTTGAACTCATGAAGGAAGAAAAAGTTAATATTTGCAAAGTTCATTCAAGTGACAATCCAACAGATTTGTTTACAAAGACACTGCCGACATTAATCTCTAAAAGACTACACAATATTAGAATGGGTTCACTTAAAATAGATATCTTAGTTAGAAGTTTTTTTAAGGTGAAGTTACCTATAAATATTGTACTTTTTTTTTCCTTCGCTAAGTTTTTATTCCACTGAATTTTTCTTAGCAAGGTTTTAACGAGGCATATTTATAAGTATAGTCACTCAAGGAAAAATGTTATAAGATATGTGATGACTACTTAATTTGGATTAATCTTATCTTATTAAGATTATGATTACATTTATCCTATTCAGATTAGGATTAACTTTATGATAATTGTAATCTTTTGTTGTTATCTAAAGTTTACTCACACCACTATATATACCAATTATGAGTAGTGTATGAGAGACAATGAATAATAAAGAAATTTCTTATATTTCTATTTCTCTACCTATTTTCTTTATATTTATAAAAAAACATTATATTTTAAGGTCAATTTAACTTTTTTCTTTCAAATTAATATGCAATTATTATTATTATTATTGTTATAACTCTATAGGATATGATTGAAATTAAAATATCAAATTAGAGTAAAACTGATATGAAAAAAAATATATAATTGTAAAACCATCATCATCATCATCATCATCATTATTATTATTATTATTATAACTCAATAGGATATGATTGAAACTAAAATTTCAAATTAGAGTAAAACTGATATGAGAAAAGAAGAAGATATAATTATAAAACCATAAAAACTTTATGGTAAATCTATTTATTAAGTCATCTTATAATTAAGAAGAAAAAGAAATTGAAAATGACGCTTTGTGTTGTGTGTCTAATTAATTAAAAGGTTTCTTGAACCTAACATAGAATTTTAGATAATTAAAACACTTTCAGAATTCAAAGAGTCAATTCAAGGAGTTGATTCACTATACACACACACACACACTATAATGCAACCTCTGCCAAAAGAAATCAAATTAGACTAAGAATTTGGATTAAATTTATCCATTGAAAACATAATTAGTAATGGAAACACTTGGCCAGATATTTGGATTTCTTAAATCCAAGATTGCGTCTTTATTGAATTATCTTTCTGTCAAGATTGATAAGGTATGGCTAGATGCTGCTTCATCAAGTGTCAAAATTTTCTTAAATCGAAGAAAAAAATTGATGAGATGATGGAGAGAATTGGAATTTTGATGAGCAATACTTGTAATTCAATTGAAGGCAGGTCAGTGAGATATGCAACTCTGTTAAATATTTCTATGAAGCCACAAAGAAAGACCCACTATAATTGTACTAATATCACAAAACCAAATCACATAATATGACAAATAACACATAGCAATAGCACTAAAGAAAACATATTATTATTTCAGTGCTATCACACATCACATTCACATAAGGGTAGCTTCTACCCTACAAATCACAAATTTTTATGTGCACATAGCCTGATGGTATAGCCCCCATCAAGCTGAAATTCTTTCATATTGGCTAATTAAATGGCTTGGTATGATCACATAGGCCTAGAGGCCACATTGAGTTTCACAATTCATAATTACAAGAACACAAGCAACAAGATGATATCAAATGTTTAAGTATCAACAATGGTTCAAATTTCATCAAAGAATTCCAAAGTAACAAAATAAAGGATGGACACTATAACTATGTTTCTTTAAACTCCTTCAACTCTGTTGGAGCCATTCTGTATGGAGGAATAGTAATAGGTATTGTACCAGGTAGCAAATCTATACTAAATTTTATTTCCCTCTTAGAGGCAAAGTGGTCAGTTCATTAGGGAATACATCAGGAAATTCTCGTACTATAGGTATCTATGCCAAACTAGGGGATGAAATCATACCCTATACACCCCTTTCTTAATAATCTATTAATACTAATTGCTGAAATCATACTGTTTAGCACTTCACTTCTATCCCCCTGAAATTCAAAAATTTCCCTTGATGAACTATGAAATATTACTCTCTTATCATTACAATCTAAGGTGGCAAAATACTTAGACAGCCAATCCATTCTTAAAATAATATTAAACTCTAACACTAGTAATTCTATCAAATCAGTTATTCAGATTTTGTCATCTATCACTACCTCACAAGAAGAGTACACATTTTTAACAATAATTTCTTCCTCTAAAGGAGTAAACACAGTGAGAGGAATATCAAGTAGTTTAGGAGGTACATGTAATTTAGAAGCAAAATAGGTGGATACAAAAGAATGGGTTGCCCCTAAATCAAACAACACCCTTCCTTTGACAGATTGGATGGAAATGATACCTGTAATAGCTGCATTTGATGCTTGTGCCTCCTGAGGTGATAAGGTATACACTCTCCCTCTACCCCTACCACATGGTGGTTGAACTGTAGGTCTCTCAGTAACACTGCCTCTTCCAGAATCTTTTCCAACTCTACTAGATCTAGGACTCCTTTCTATCTGCACTGTGGTCTAGGATGTTTAGGGTCTTGTTTCTACTGCAATCAAAGGACAATCTTTAATCATATGATCTTTTTGCCCACATTTAAAGCATGCCCTAATCTCCCTGTAACATTGGCCTCTATGCATCTTCCCACGAGTCTGACATGAAGTATGTACAGGAGGCCTCTGAATATTAGTACTAGAAAATCCATGGGTAATAGTCCCATATGTCCTTCCTGTAGATGGTCTAGGTGGAAGTCCCATTGAGATTCTTGGTAGATTGGTTTGTGACATAGATTGTGATTGTAACCAAGCACTAGGTGTCCCTACTTCATCCCTGCCTCTCTGTCTTATAAAGCTTTCAGTTCTAGCCTTCTTCTTCTATTCTCTGGCTTCTATCTCTCTATTTTATATTATTCTTGGTTTGTCCACTAATTTGGAGTAAGAATCATAATCATGAGCAGCCAAAATCATGTACAGTGAATTAACTAATCCTCATCTGAACCGATGTATTCTTGCTGCTTCATTTTGTACTAGAGCACGTACATACTTACTCAACTGATTAAACTATCTTGCATATTCAGATATTGTCATACTAGATGTTTGTGCTAACCTCTCAAATTCTAAAGCCTTGGCTTGCCTAACACTTTCATATAGAAACTCTTGCAATACCATTTCTGCAAATTGCTCCAAAGTCAAAAAATATTTTTTTTCAATAATCCAACCACAACTCTCTTGTACCATTCCTTCACATCACCTCTCATCTGGTACCCTGCAAATTCAATTACTTTCCTGTCTGGACAACAAAGTATTTGAGTTTTTTATTCCATTTCCTCTAAAAACTCTGTAGGATCTTCTTTCCCTTTATAGATTGGAGGACTAAGTTTTAAAAATTCCGCTAATAATTTTCTTTCTTCATCTGATTTCATTTATGGTGGTGGAGGTGAAGGAACTTGGACTTCAGGGACAAAAGCCTTTTGTTGTTGTTGTCTTTGTTGTATCACCATTTTCATTATCAACTCATAATTTTTCTTTAATTGTTTAAGTCTTTCCATCACCCCAGTTATTCTGTCTTCAGATGTCGGTGATTCTGAGGGAGGAGTCCTTACATTCTCAACTCTTTGCACAAATTTCTCAGAAGGAACAGCTCCCTCAAATCTAATTACCCTAGGTCTTTTTCGGGTTTTCATTACTAAATTATAAGAGAAAAAAGAATTATTCAGTTAGCGTATGAATTAACGCAGATCTAGATTACAACAAAAATAAGACATGACAGAATAATTCTAAGTTCCATAGTATTCTTACACATTTATGCTTACAACCTTTAACCTATATGTTATTATAAACCTAGGCTCTTATACCACCTTTGTCATACCCCATTTTTAGAAGTGTGACAGTCCTAGGGTCCAGGTAGGCTTAACGCCACCAGGCACCATGTAGAACCTAACAAATTTATGTATTCATACATATTGGTTAATTGCACTAGTAAATTAAAATTTCATATCATAATTTTTATTATTTACTCATAATTTTATGGTATATCATTACACATTCATTTTGATATTGTATATTTTTTTACATTATAGATTACTTCCACACTTTAATAAAATATTCACAATAGTACTACGGAGCAACTAGAGTATAGCACAAATGTAATTATTTAATTACATATGATAGTATTTGTTAATACATTATTCTCAAGCTTCTTGTTGGAAGAAGAAATCAAGAAGTTGATGGCCCTGGGTCACCTCTACCTAAAACCGCAGACAATGGGGTGAGTCATCAACTCAATGAGATTATAGTATCATAAGGGTAGGATGTACAATAAAATAGTTTAAGGTTCAAGAATAATAAATACATAAGGTACCAACATAATAAAGATATAGCAATAAAATTCAATCCAAAAGAAAAGTCCGCAATAATTGGACCAATATAACAAAAGTAAATCACATAAAATGAAAAATAACACATAGCAATAGTACTGAAGAAAATATATTATTATTTCAGTGCTATCACACATCATATTCACATAAGAGTAGCTTCTACCCTATAAATTGTAAACTTCTATGGGCACATAGCCTGATGGTATAGCCCCTATCAAGTTTGAATTTTGTCATATTGGCTAATCAAATGGCTTGGTATGATCATATAGGCCTAGAGGCCATATTGAGTTTCACAATTCATAATTACAAGAACACAAGCAACAAGATGATATCAAAATGCTCAAGTATCAACAATGGTTCAAATTTCATCAAAGAATTCCAAAGTAACAAAATAAGGGATGGACACTATAACTTACCTTGAACATGCAAATTTGATTCATCTAAGTCATTGAAAATAATTGGTTAGTTCGATGGTACTACTCGACCTACATTCATATCCACACATAAATCACACATTCAGATTTATTTTTAATTTATTATTTGTCATTCTTGTTTTAATTGTTTATTAGGCACTTTTAGATAAATGATCTCAATTTTGATCCTTGACAACTCAAATTGAATGACTTATTTAACATGTGTTTAACGAAATTTATTGCAGGATTAGATTTATTTGAATAGAGCATATTTAGCGGTCGCACGAGACATGAAGACGACCGCCCCCACTCAATTGCAGGATGAAACCATATCACAGTAGGGTTCGCAGTCAGAAACCCGACCTCAGTCGCGACCGCACTTACACAAGAGAGACCATCCTACAATCATGGACGACCGCAACACAAGAAACCCAAATCATCCAAATTACAGTAAGGTTCGCGGTGACAAGAACAGTGAAGGATATGGTCTCGCTTATCACTATAGCGACCGCCCTTTAAAATCCGCGACCGCACTGATGATTCAGGAGAAATCTGCTTAAACTGAAAGTAGTGTTCATGTCCTAAGGTACGTCCAGAAGTTCGACGCGAGTGTCTCAACTCGACCGCGAGATGGCACCTAGAGCGACCGTGACATTCATATTTAGGCAGACTTTCATTTTGCCCAGTCAAAGAATGCCACGTGTGATGACCGTTATAAACCCACTTCAGCATTCAAAAAGGGCGACCACACCTATCATACGCGCGACCGTCCTGACAACCACAGCATGGGCAAGATTCTTGCTGCAGAGCACTCAAATTTGACCGTTGAAGTAAATTTGAATGCAGCGACAGCACCTTGTCCAAAGGCGACCAAGTAAGTCATGAACGCGACCATCCTTGTATCAAGGACGACCGGGAAATGCTTCAAACAGTCTATTGAAAATGGTCTAAACTGCCAAGACTTAATTCTTATTATCTATAACGGCTAGTCAGACCACATTGGCTATAAATACATTGCTATTCTGTTAAGAAAAAAAAAGTAAGAGAAGAAAAAAGAGGAGAATCAAGAATTTTATAGTCAATCAACATATTTTCTTTTACTCCAACTTACATTTGAATTGTAATGAATGTTAGGTGTAAGCATTGAAAACACCATTGTAAAAGTTTGAGTGTGAGCTTGAAAAACACTTAGGTTGTGAGAGTGAGCCTAGTAAAACTCTTGTAAAGGTTGTGAGAGTAAGCCTAGTAAAATTCTTGCAAAGGTTTTGAGTGTAAGCCTTAGTAAAACACTTGTCAAGTTAGGTGTGAACTTGTGAAAACACCAAAGTTGGAAGTGAGCTTGTGAAACTTCAAAGATTAGTGATACCTTAACAAGTTGTTAAGGAAGTGGATGTAGGATTGAAGAAAATCCGAACCACTATAAATCTTATGCGTTCTTTCTTCTTCTCACTACTCAACCAATTCTCTATTCCGCATTTCTTGTTTGTTGAGTTTTTAAATTTGTCATCATTTCTTGAGGAAATCAATTCACCCCCGTTCTTGGTTGCCATCTTGGGACAACAATTGGTATCAGAGCTTCAAATTTCTTAAACTTAATTGTGAAATTTGATCCACTATAGAAACTTCTTCTTCATCAAACTCTATCTCTCATGGAAATCTTAACACTATTCTTAGACCCTACTTTGATGGAACTGATTATTCCTACTGGAAACACAAAATGTATTTGTTTCTAGACAATGAAGGGATTGAACTATGGGATTTTGTGGAAAGTGAGTGGAAACCTCCCACTTATGAAGTTGATGGTATTCAAGTTCCTCTTCCCAAAGCACAATGGTCAACTATCAATGTCAAAGATCGATTCAAGAATAATAGAGCCGCTTCCATCTTGATGAATTCCATCTCAAGAGAAGAAGGTGGAAGAGTTCAACATTTAACTTGTGCACATTGCATTTGGACGACACTCGAAAACTATCATGAAGGTATGACTCAAGTGAGATTCACCAAGAAACAAATGCATGTTCATGAGTATGAGCTATTCAAGATGAAATCAAATGAAAACGTCACCGACATGACAAATCGCTTACTTGCTATTGTCAATGAACTAAAGAAGTATGGCAAGGTATATGATCAAGGTGATGTAAACAGTAAAATCTTGAGAGCCCTAAGAGCTAGAAAGAACTTTGAATCAAAAGTACCATCCATCGAAGAAGCTCATGATCTTAGCACATTGAGAACCGACGAGCTTGTGGGAAAACTACTCACATTTGAGCTGCACAGTGAAAAAGAAGAAGATTAAGGTGAGAAAGAAAAGAGAAAACCAATTGCTCTCAAAGCAATCAAAGAAGTTTAGAGCTCAAGCAACGAAAGTACTGATGATGAAGATGAAATGGCAATGTTCTAAAAAAGAATTAATGAATGTAAAAGGAAGAAAAGATTACAAGTAAATAAAGGTACAATTCCTAAATCCTCCTTCAAAGATAAAGAAAAGAAAAATGAGGTAAAGTGCTATGAATGTGGAAAAACTGGTCACATCAAATCAGATTGCTTCAAAGTAAAGAACAAAAGGAAATGGGACAAAGAAAAGAGAAAGTATCTCAAAGCCACATGGGATGACTCCTCTTCGAGTGAAGAAGAAGAAGAAGAAGGAATTGCAAACCTATGTCTCATGGCTATTGAGGATGACTCCAATGAGGTAAGTACTCAATCCTTTAATCTAGTAGCACATGATGATATTAATGATCTAGATGATAGTGATTTGATTGAGCACATGAACTTTAAAATAGAAAAATATTTTTCTAAAATGATGCTCTATAAAGAAAAAAGCTCTAAGTTAGAAAAGGATTTTATATGCTTAAATAACTCTACCTTAGAATTGAAAACCTCAAATGAACACTTGATGAATTCAATAGAAGAGTTAAATAAAAACTCACATGATTTAGAAAAAATTATTAAAGAGAATGAAATTTTGAAGCATGAACTAAAAGAACTAAATGAATCAATCTCAAGATTTCATAAAGGAAAGGAAGCCTTAGACACATTAATTGGTAACCAAAGATCACCCTCCTTAAAATATGGATTAGGATTCAATGGCTCAACCAACATTGCACCAAGCACACCAACATTTGTAAAAGCATCTACAACTAAAATTTCTAATGTTAATATTATAAAGAACAAAGATGCTCGCACCAAGTCTAAAAGTACCAAAAGAACTTCTTATGGATCACTAGGAAATAAAGCTAAGTTCTCAAAAAGTAATCATGCATTTATGTACACTAAACTTGCACAAAAGCAATCACATATTTGTAGTTGTATGCATAATACTTGGAATACAAAAAGAAAAATGAAAAAATATAAAACACTATGGCAATGCACATATTGCATGAAATTTGGACATAAAAGTTTTTTCTGTCATATAAGAAAGGCTCATCTCAAGTTAGAAGACACCTTTATTACTAACCATCAAGGACCCAACTTCATTTGGGTACCTAAGAAAAGATGACCATTATTGCCTTGTAGGTATGCCTAAAATCTACTATCAACAAAAGCACATGGCTTGTGGATAGTGGGTGCTCAAGGCATATGACCGGGAATGCAAAGCTCTTTACAAGTATTACCTACAAACATGGAGGTAATTTTACTTTTGGAAATGATGCTAAAGGTAAAATTATTGGTGTTGGCTCCATTGGATCAATTGGTAAAGATTTAATAGAAGATGTATGGCTTGTTGATGGGTTGAAACATAATTTGCTAAGTTTTAGTCAATTATGCGATAGAGCATACATTGTTAATTTTGATTCCAAAGGATGCAAGATCACAAATTCAAATGGTGTTATCATATTTAAGGGTACTAGGACAAACAACACTTATAATATTAACATACATTCAATTCATGCATTTAAATGTCTAATGTCTACTAATAATGATGCATGGTTATGGCATAGAAGACTAGGATATGCTGGTATGGATCAATTAAAATATATTTGTAATGAAAACCTAGTTGATGGTCTCCCTAAGATAAAATATGACAAAGATAGAATTTGTGAACCTTGTCAACATGGTAAGCAACATAAGAGCTCATTTAAATCAAAGAATGTTATAAGTACCTCTAGACCTTTAGAGCTCATTCATTTGGATTTGTTTGGACCAAATAGAGTTACAAGCTTAGGAGGCAAATTATATGCATTTGTTTTTGTTGATGATTACTCTAGATTCACATGGGTTAATTTCTTAGCTCAAAAGAATGAAGCTTTTAATTACTTCAAAACGTTTGTAAAAAGAGTTCAAAATGAAAAAGGATATGTGATCACATCTATTAGAAGTGATCATGGCAAAGAATTTGAGAATGAAAATTTTGAAAGTTTTTGTAATGAACTTGGCATTTCACATAATTTTTCTGCTCCTAGAACTCCACAACAAAATGGTGTGGTTGAGAGGAAAAATAGAACCTTGGTTGAAATGGCTAGAACAATGTTCATTGAATATGAATTACCATCTTATTTTTGGGTAGAAGCCGTTAATACAGCTTGTTACATTGCAAATCGTGTTTACAAAAGGCATTTAACTAATAAAACTTCTTATGAGCTATGGAATGGAAGAATTCCCAGAATTGGATATTTTAGAGTATTTGGATGCAAATGCTTTATATTGAACACCAAGGAAAATCTTGGAAAATTTTCATCCAAATCAGATGAAGTCATATTCCTAGGATACTCATCATAAAGCAAAGCATATAGAGCATTTAACATGAAGACTCTAGTTGTTGAAGAAACAATGCATGTTGTATTTGATGAATAATCTAAACTTGATCAAAAGAAAGGTAGTACTTTCAATGACCCTGCAGGTACTCTTGAACCTCATGAAACTATTGATGCTCCAAAGATCAATCAGCATGAACTTGAAGAAAAGACTCAAGATCTACCTAAGGATTGGCAATACAAGAAAGATCATCCTAAGGAACTCATCATTGGTGAAACATCCAAGGGAGTAATTACTAGATCTAAAATTAATCATATAGATGTTAATTTTGCTTTTGTTTCTCAAATTGAGCCAAAGACCATTGAGGAGGCTATAAACGATGAAAGTTGGATGATTGCAATGCAAGATGAACTTAATCAATTTGAAAGAAATAATGTTTGGCAACTCACTCCAAGACCTACAGATCATTCTATCATAGGATGCAAATGGGTCTATAGAAATAAGCTTGATGAAAATGGTCACATTGTTAGGAATAAAGCAAGGTTGGTAGCCAAAAGCTATAATCAAGAAGAAGGTATTGACTATGATAAAATAATTTCTCCGGTAGCTAGATTAGAAGCTATTAGAATATTACTTGCTTTTGCATGTCACATGAACTTTAAACTCTTTCTAATGGATGTTAAAAGTGCATTTCTAAATGGACTTATAAGCGAAGAAGTTTATGTAGAACAACCTCCTAGTTTTGAATACTACAAATTTCCTAATCATGTTTTCAAACTTACCAAGGCTTTATATGGATTGAAACAAGCACCAAGAGCTTGGTATGATAGACTAAGTGCATATTTTCTTGAAAATGGTTTTTCAAAAGGAAAAGTAGATACTACTCTCTTTGTTAAAAAGGACAAACATAACATTTTAATTGTACAAATTTATGTGGATGACATAATATTTGGAGCTACTAATGAAACCTTGTGCAAAGAATTTGCTTGTTGTATGACTAGGGAATTTGAAATGAGCATGATGGGTGAACTCAAGTTCTTCCTTGGACTGCAAATCAAGCAATATAAAGATGGGATCTTCATTAACCAATCCAAATATACAAAAGAACTCATCAAGAAATTTGGAATGGATGGCTGCAAAACTAGCAAGACTCCTATGAGCACATCCTTGAAATTGGGTAAAGATGAAAAAGGTAAAGCAGTAGATAAAAAGAAATATCGAGGTATTATCAGATCACTACTTTACTTAACCGCTTCTAGACCTGATATAATGTATGGTGTATATCTTTGTGCTAGATTTCAAACTTGTCCTAAAGAATCACAGTTGAATGCTACTAAGAGAATTTTGAAATATTTAAGTGGTACAATGCATTTAGGCCTTTGGTATCCTAAAAACACATCATTTCATATCTTAGGTTTTTCGAATGCGGATTATGCTGGTAGCATCTTAGATAGAAAAAGCACAACAGGAGCATGTCACTTTCTTGGCAATTGTCGAGTTTCTTGGCATAGTAAGAAACAAGCATCGGTTGCTTTATCCACGGCGGAAGCCGAATACGTTGCAGCATATTTTTGTTGCACACAAGTATTATGGAAGAAACAACAACTGCTTGACTATGGCAAAGTATTTAACAGCATCTCCATTAAATGTGACAACACTAGTGCTATCAATTTGTCTAAAAATCCTATCCAACACTCTAGATCTAAACATATAGATATTAGACATCATTTTTTGAGAGATAATGTACAAAACCAGAATAATGTCTTAGAGTTTATAGATACATATAATCAACTTGCTGCTATCTTTACAAAACCTTTGAATGAAGATAGGCTTAACTTCATTAAACTAAATTTAGATATGATTGATGGAACTTCCCTGAATGGATAAAAGATTGGCTATCTATAAAAATTTCTTAAACATCTCATCGCATAGATTTTTTTTTTAATTACAAAAATCCATCATCTTTCATGTCTCTCTCTTTTTTAAGCTACTCGCATTCGCTCCAATGCCTCTAGCGATCGCTATCTTGAGAGAAAGATTCATCTAAATTGATACCTCTGTGAGTGGTCGGGAAACTTTGTGCGCGGTTGCTAAGATTTAAATAGTTTCGACCATTGCAGACATTCTCTGCATTCGAGAGCTCACCAATTTTCTTACTGGTCGCTAGAGTGTCCTTCGCGACCGCACTCTGTACACTTTGCTCGAAATTTTGTAACTGTTGGCTGTATGACAGGTCGCGATTTTCAACTCGCAACAGTCATAAATGGGTACTTTCTTAATTTCTTCTATTTAAGAGCATTATACATCAGTTACTTGGATCTTTTACTTCTTATAACATACAAACTTCCCTCCAAATCTCCAAAACCCTCTCAAGATCATCTCCTTCTCAAACACTCTCTGTTTTCCAGTTTTATTCTTGTTCTTCAACTCTAATTGCCCCCAAAAAGAAAATTACCTCCAAAGGGAAAGGGAAAGGAAAGAAACCTTCAGGAATCATCATAAGAGAACCAACAGTTGTTCCTCCATCTCCTCCACAGTCTAGAAGAGGTGAGAAAATTCATAAACCTCACCACCAAACCCCTGAAGAAGATGTGAGATATGCCATGCTAAAGAGAAAGAAATTTGAAGGAACCAAATCTCCATTTGGTGGGATGCTCTCTGCCCTTAACATTAAAGATGAGATTGAAAGTTTACTTGATGTTCTTGGCTGGAGGAAATTTGTATTTCCTGAAGAGGTAGGCTACTCTAGTTTAAGTAAGGAATTTCTCATGTCCTTTCAGATTGAAAAGAGTGCAAATTCTGCACTAGGGTGGTATGGGGTTAGATTTAAGTTATTTGACCAATACCTAGCCTTAACATTAGAAGACTTTGGCAAAATCTGGGACTTTCCTGTTGATGGAGTAACCTCCTACAATGATTTAGCCTTCTCCAATCAAACACTCTCTACCTTTTGGCACGAAATTTTAGTGGAAACCTCATTTGAAAAAGAGTCAAAAGCTAGACACATCAAATCCCTCACCCATTGGATGCTTCATAGGATCATCACCTACACAATTCATCAAAGGGTTGATGGGAATGAAAAGGTAACAAAAAGAGATCTCATATTCTTATATGCCTTCACCCATAACATCCAAATGAACACAACAAAGTTCTTGATTGACACATTGTATCACCATGCTGTCATAAGAACTGGAACTTTCTTCTTGTCCTCACAAATAACTCAAATAGCTAGGCACATGAACTTAGTAAATGATCTCAACTTAGCTACCTTGAGAAACCCTTTCAATCTTGCCTCAAGTGCCATCACCATTGACTATCTAGAACATGCTGGCTGTGTAAGGAAGATTGAGGGTACATATGTATATTACTTTGGCAAAAGAGGTGTTGTGGATAGACAAAAGAAAAGACCAAGGTATAACATTGAGGAAGAAGGAGACTCCTTAGAAGTTGCTGTTGAACTACCTCCAAAAGCTTCCTCATCTAAACCTACTCAAACTAGCTCTCCCACAAAACTAATTCTAAAAGCTATCAAATCACTCTCAAGAAAACTCTCTCGGTTCAAGAAAAGTGTCTACAAGAGATTCCATCACTTAAACAAAAGGATTGACCTTATATCTCACATGCATCATGATCTATATGACATGCAAGGCAAACTGGACTTGCCTCAATGCAATCTTGAGGATTGGGATATAAGTGATCATACAGAAAGTCTCCCTAAAGAAGAAGAATCAATCAGCACTAGCTCTACCAGCAATGTCCCTCTTGATAAGGGAAAAGCTCCTTTAGAAGAAGAAGAGCTAGATGAGGATGAAGATTCTGATTAGTTTATTTTTCCTATTTTTTGCTATGTCTTGTTGCTTTGATTTTGTTTTCTTTTCTCTGCTTTCTTTTTTGCACTATCTTTGTACTGCCCTGTAGCTAATAACATTGTGTTTTATATACATAATCTTCTCATTGTCTCTTATATCATGCATTTTGCCTATGACAAAGGGGGAGAGAAAGACAGATATAAAATAAGCGATAGACAAAGAGGGAGAGATATAAAATGAGAATGATATTTTTCTAATGAACCAAGTTATACATTTGAATGGTATTATACTAATGCACCTAGTTGTACTCCAACATAAACATGATTCATGCATATGTTTAGGGGGAGCATTGTAAAAATTTATTAACATTTAACACATGAGCATTTTAAATTAAGAGAGATTGTTAGTCAATCTAATTTATATTTTTTTTCAAATTATATCATCATTCCATTTGATTGTCAAAGTCAAAATGGGGGAGATTGTTAGACAAATGATCTCAATTTTGATCCTTGACAACTCAAATTGAATGACTTATTTAACATGTGTTTAAAGAACTTTGTTGCATGATTATATTTATTTGAACAGAGCATATTTAGCGGTCGCACAAGACATGAAGACGACCGCCCCCACTCAATTGTAGGATGAAACCATATCACAGTAGGGTTTGCGGTCAGAAACCCAACCTCAGTCTTGACCGCACTTACACAAGAGCGACCGTCCTACAATCATGGATGACTGCAACACAAGAAACCTAAATCATCCAAATTACAGTAAGGTTCGCGGTGACAAGAACGGTGAAGGATATGGTCTCGCTTATCACTGTAGCGACTGCCCTTTAATATCCGCGATCGCACTGATGATTCAGAAGAAATCTGCTTAAACTGACAGTAGTGTTTGTATCCTAAGGTGCATCCAGAAGTTCGACGTGAGTGTCTCAACTCTACCGCGAGATGGCACCTAGAGCGACCGCGACATTCATATTTAGGCGGACTTTCATTTTGCCCAGTCAAAGAATGTCACGTATGATGACCGTTATAAACCCACTTCAGCATTCAAAAAGGGCAACCGCGCCTATCCTACGTGTGACCGTCCCGACAACCACAGCATGGGCAAGATTCCTACTGCAGAGCACTCAAATTCGACCGTTGAAGCAAATTTGAATGCAGCGACCGCACCTTATCCAAGGGCGACCATCCTTGTTTCAAGGACGACCGCGAAATGCTTCGTACAGTCTATTGAAAATGGTCTAAACTGCCAAGACTTAATTCTCATTATCTATAACGGCTAGTCAGACCACATTGGCTATAAATACATTGCTATTATATTAAGAAAAATAAAAGCAAGAGAAGAAAAAAGAGGAGAATCAAAAATTTTATAGCCAAGCAACATATTTTCTTTTACTCCAACTTACATTTGAATTGTAATGAATGTTAGGTGTAAGCATTGAAAACACCATTGTAAAAGTTTAAGTGTGAGCTTGAAAAACACTTAGGTTGTGAGAGTGAGCCTGGTAAAACTCTTGTAAATGTTATGAGAGTAAGCCTAGTAAAACTCTTGTAAAGGTTTTGAGTGTAAGCCTTAGTAAAACACTTGTCAAGTTAGGTGTGAACTTGTGAAAACACCAAAGTTGGAAGTGAGCTTGTGAAACTTCAAAGATTAGTGATACCTTAACAAGTTGTTAAGGAAGTGGATGTAGGATTGAAGAAAATTCGAACTACTATAAATCTTGTGCGTTCTTTCTTCTTCTCACTACTCAACCAATTCTCTATTCCTCATTTCTTGTTTATTGAGTTTTTAAATTTGCCATCATTTCTTGAGGAAACCAATTCACCCCCCCCCCCCTCTTGGTTGCCATCTTGGGACAACAGGCACCTATGCCTTATTTTAGCATCTTAATATGTCCTAAGATTTATTTTATAACTATGGATTTAAATATCACAAAATTATATTACAAAAGGGCTATGCAATTATGTAAGTTCTAAATATGTGCCATATGCCTATATAAATGTATTAGCTCCTTCAAGTCATTTGATTTATTTATTCATTAAATTAGCATTTGGACTTTTGGAAACATTAATATTAAACTTTATGTTCATCTATTATATGCTTATATTTATAATTAGATTAAATATATTTTGTTATGATCAACTCAGCCTCAAGTCAACAAAACACCTAAATTTCAACATTTGAGTAGTTTGTATTTATTTAATTGTATATTAATTTCTTCAAATTCATTTACCCTAAATTTTTTTCTGCAAGAAGCTTGAGAATAATGTAATTAACAAATACTATCATATGTAATTAAATAATTACATTTATGCTATACTCTAGTTGCTCCGTAGTACTATTGTGAATATTTTAATAAAGTGTGGAAGTAATCTATACTGTAAAAAATGCATGTAATATACAATATCAAAATGAATGTGTAATAATATACCATAAAATTATGAGTAAATTAGTTGGGTTCTACATAGTTCCTGGTGGCCTTAAGCTACCTAGACTCTAGGACTGTCACACTTCTAAAAATGGGGTTGGACACTCATCTTGCCCATAGCCAATAAAGATATATTGTCTAGTCTTGGCATCTAACTTGGACCTCTCATCTTTGGGAACATGCATAAAGCATTTGCTGCCAAACACTCACAGGTGGTCATAGGAAACATTCCTACCATAGCAGAACCTATTTGGAACATCATTTCCCAATGCAATATTTGGAGTTAGATTAATCACATGTGTAACAGTGTACAAAGCTTCATCCCAAAAAGAGTTAGGCAATTTATCCTCTAAAAGCACACATCTAACTCTCTCCATCAATGTTATGTTCACCCTTTCTACTAAACCATCCAGCTAAAGAGTCTTAGGAGGTGTCTTTAGATGTCTGATACCATGTTCTCTGCAATATGAATCAAAAGGCATATAATACTCACCACCATTATCAGTGTGAATATGCTTCAAATTCTTTCCAGATTCTATCTCAGCAGAAGCTTGAAATTCTTTAAATGCACCAAGAACTTGATCTTTTGACTTTAAGATTTGAACACAAAGTCCCCCAGAATGATCATCAATAAAGGTCACAAAGTAAAGTGCACCGCCAACTGACCTTTCCTTCAAAGGACCACATAAATCTGAGTATACCAGCTTAAGCAAATTATTTTTCTTGGAAGGAGAATAATATTTGAAAGAAACCCTCTTCTATTTCCCAGCTAAACAATGAATACACAAGTCTAACCTTGCACCTTTCAATCTTGAAAGCAATTTATTGCTCTTATTATGTTACTGACTTGAATGATATCTATAATTTAGATTTTTTTAGGGAGGGGTGGGAAATATAATAAAAATATTTTAGTATTTCTTAATTAGATTGGAAAAAAAGAGGGATTCTAGTTGTACGATATCTAATAAAACCATCGTTGGAATTGTGATTTAATTCAATGAAAAAATATCCAATATAGATGGATCTGATCCACAAGGACCATGATTGAGAATTGTTTGATCATTTTTCTCTGAGGAAGGGGCAAAACATAATCAACTTAAATTTGGGACAGCTATTTAAAATCTTAGTGAAAGACTGGATTTGTTATTTCATGTTTGCTTTTCATGAAAAAATACCAATTGAAGTGGAGGGTTTCTTCAAATAATAAGAAGTTGGATCAACTATTTAATCAAATGATATTGAGCATATTTCCCATCTCTTCTCGAGAAAGAAGTGGGCTATTTATTTGCAAAATTGTGCTCAATTTCATATGTGGCAATTCCACCAAGATCTCTTCCTTAGTTGGGCAAATAATTCGCGCGAATTAGATTTTTTTGAGGAACATATCGAGAAAGAATTAGATTTGGTTAGACAATGTGTGGTTGGTAAACAAGGATTGGCTTTTTAGCAAGTGTAGACCCTTGATTTTGGCCCTAAGCTAGTTCAATCTTAAGTAAAGAAGGCTAAGTCATAGCCGGTCCATTTTTAATAAGCTTAAACCTACTTTAATCTTTTAATTAAATTGGTTCAGTTTTATAAGGCCTAAAATAAGTCTGTTTCAATTTTAAAGCCCTGAAATGGTCCAATTCAAATTTGATTGGGTTTATTTGGGTTTGGGCCAGGCCATTTCGATATGGGCAGCAACCATATCAAATTGGAGCCACCCAATTTGATATGGATCCAATTCAATATAGATGGCTCCATATAGAATTGGAGGCCTCCATATCGAATTGGAATGGATACCATATCGAATTAAGTTAGTTTTAATTTTATATGGCCTCTGTTTCATGTCGAACTTAGAGCACTTTAATTTGATATGCTTTAATCCGAGCCATGCTTAATTAGGAATCAAAATTAAACTCAGATTAAGCTCAGTTACAATAGATTTAACCTAATTTATTCCTATAAATACAGGTTTAAATTAAAAAACAGAGGGGATTAACACAAACAGAGAGAACCGGCAGTAACCAAGGGACCAAAATTAACACACATAAGGAGGTAGCAACTGAAAACTAAAAAGAGAGAGGCAGCAACTGAAAGCAAGAATTATACAGAAATATCAACAAGAACACGGGAAGAGGGAGGTAAGCATCAGTACAAAAGAGCAGTAAACAATTAATACCTAGCAATCAACGCACAACAGAAGCTAGTAGGCATTGTCTTTACCTTGCTCAGCCAAAACTCTAAATTGGTACAGGCAGTGGCTTGGATCAGAGTTCATTAAATTTGGTGGAGCCAACAAATGGAGATTTAGTTTCCTTAACTCTTTAAATTTACAGTATGCTTCTCTTATTAATATTTCAACTATCGCCTTGCAATTACTTAAACCTTCAGTAAGCAGCTTTCGTTTCAATAAGAAAATAATATCATCATACAGTAGCTACATTCACGTTGTTTCACAGTTACAATTTCAATCAATATATTCTCATATAATAAAAGCCATTATCCAGTAGTAATAAATTGTTACTTCAGGCCATAACCAAATGTAAGAATTAAACGCTATTAATATATTAAATCCAACTTATTTTGTTCCAAAATCCTAACCCATTAGGTTTAGCTTTAAATTGTATGTTCTAATCATAGACTTGTATATTTTGATCTAACACTCTAGTTTATTTTACAAAACCTTAATTTTCCCTTAAAAACTCTAATCTTCCTTTATAAACTCTAATCTTATTTCCTAAACCCTAAAACTATGATTTAAACCCTATAAGCCCTAATTTAGTATGTAAACCTTAATTTTGTATATTTAATGCTTTATTTAAGATTAAAATCTAGATTTGATTATTTGATTCATTATTGTATGTTGATAAATGATCTATTGATGTTTTATTTATGATGAATGGTTGAGTGCTTCAATTGGTTTATTTTGATTTCAATGATGTAAGGGGTATGTTTTCACTATGTGGGTACCTCATTAATTAAGTTCCAATGTAATTTAATTTATTTTGGATTAATGTAAAGGGTACGTTTCCACTAAATATGGGTGTCCCATTTTATTTAGTTTAAATATTGGACATTAAATAATTGTTGTAAAGGCATATTTTCATCCTTGGATGGGAGCCTATTTTGATTATTTATTTTAAATAAAGGTGATGGATGTTTATTTGCTTTAATTTGCATGTAATATGGATGATGCTATAATAAGTTAAGAATTTAATAATATATAGACCTGAAAAAGAGGTCGGTTCTAATGAACCAGGCGCTGTAGGGGTGTTGGGTCATTTTCACCTTCCTTATACGTACCCAACTTTTCAAACCCAATAGGGGGTTAGGGATTTCTTAGGAATGGAGTCATTCATCCCTTTTTTTTTTCGGCCCATCCAAGTAGTGACTCCATTTTCTCCGGGTTTAGGCCTGTGTTCTCTAAGGCCTTGAGCCTAACAGTGCCAAAGTTACAAGAATCATTCCACAAAGGAGTGGGGGTGAAAATCCCAGCTCACAGTGGCGACTCCACTGGGGATAAGAGAAGTTGATTCCATTGGTCTTTATATTATTTTATTCTTTCTTATTATAATATTATTTATTGTATCATTTAGATTATATTGTGTGTGTGAGTTAGGATGCCTGTGTTACCCGTGTTGTATTATGTAAGGAATATCATACTTTCACACAAGGTATGGAAATCGAGCATGGTATAACCACTCATAGCCTTGTACCTTTAGTATACACTTGCTATGGGAACCTAAACTTTTCAACCTAAAGACTAAAGCTCATGTAAATAGCCTAGTTATTTTTCTAAGATTTTTACCCCCAATGCTTGTTGTTTGACTATGATTAATCTATCTTGGTTTGAACCATGGCTTATTTGGTTTGTTCCTTTTCTAATATGACCTACCTATGTTGTAAGCTCAAAATAGTTTTATTCTTTTAAGCTGAATGATCAAAAATATTTTTAAAAATCCTTTTCAAGGAGGACTTTGGACATGAAAACCTTTCAAGATGGGTCAAAAATCTTTTTTCACATTATGGTCCAAACTTAAGAGCCCAAGGGCTTTGAAACAAAGTTATCTTTCACTTTATCTAAAACTACAACCTTTTCTTAAAAAGAGCTTATAAATATTTAGGTCATTTATGAAATACCAAAAATCAATTATGGGCATAGTTTATACCGAGAATCATTAATCACAGGCTTATTTTTGGCATGGATCATTAGTTATTTTTTCAAATGAAAAATCTATTTATGATAAACCTATTAATTTTGTTTCAATCCCATATAACATAAAAGCTATTTTTTAGTTGATTCAATGGATTAAAGCCTAATTAATGGGAATTATCATGGACTGACTTCTATATTTGAGAATGTAACTATTGGTTAAAATCATTCGAGGGAATTTTTACAAAAATAAGATATCTCATGTTGGTATTTTGTTGCCATATACCTAGGGAAAGAGACTCGTCATTCGTCTGTGAAAGTTATAAGGTTGGAAGGAACATCCTAATTATTTTTATTTGTTTATTACTTGTGCATACATGCATACACACATTACATTATATGACATTAATCCTCTCTGGCTCACAGACCTGGAGTACAGCAGTTCAAGGACATACGACAACCCAACCTATATCAGTGAATCAGAGTTTAGTGTAGATTTAATTAACTTCACTCTAAGAACCATGAATCCCAATTCAAAATCTGATAAATGAAGCTCTTGCTTCCAAGATGGAAGAGTTAGAGGGGGTCTTAGCTGAGACCATAAGAAATCAACTAGCTTCACTATTAGAAGGAAATACTGTTGAAGCATTTGCTAGTACTAAGAAAGGATATGGGAAAGGCAAAGGTCGGCAAAGTTGCCTTTGATGATGCAAAAGTAATTGTTGATGATGATGATGACTGGGCTCAATACTTCCAAGATCTTTAAGATAAGAAGAAAGAGTCGAAGGTTGGGGAAAAGACCAAAACTTCAGACGTAGAGAAGATGATTGCCGATTTAGAAAAGAAGTTTGAAAATAAGCTGAAGGCTGAAGAGGTGTCAGAAGTGGACAAACTATTTGAGCAAGATGAAGAAGTTCCTTACAAGTTCAAGATGCCTTCTTTCTCTAGAGACAACGGTACAAGGAATCCTCACTTTCATGTTAAGAAGTACATCACTGCTATGTAGTCTATTAGAGCTACCAAGGCTCAAACTCTAAGGTATTTTATGCTCTCATCGGATTTTGTTGTGCATAATTGGTTCAATACCTTGGAAGAAAGTACCCAAAAAGATTATGATATATTGTATAATGCCTTCATCCAGTGGTATGGGTACAATGCTAAATTGGAAGTGACTTTGATTATTAGGCAAAAAAAATTGGAGGTGAAAAATGAAAAATTGGAGGTGGAGACTATTAGGCAAAAAAATGAAAGTTTTGTCGATTATGTGAAGAGATGGAGAAATAAGGCTGCACTTCTCAAAAAGAGGCCAGATGAGTCTGACCAGATTAGATGATTGTGAGAGGGGTGCTACCTAATCTCCGTGAATGGCTATCTCACACCCTTGTCAAAGATTTTAAAGATCTTCAAGATGGCTTGCAAATAGAAGAGTGGAAAAGAGAGAAGAACTATTTTTCTGCAAAATGAAATTATCAGTCTGGCAATCAAAGTACACATAAGGAAGTCAATGTTAATGCAACTGGTCAAGAAAATAAAAGACAGCTTTCAGAATTGGGAAAGCCATTGTCTTGGGTTTTCAACAAGTTACAAAAAAAGGGATTGTTACAACCATTGGCTCCTCGACCCTTGCCGAATCCTTTACTACCAAACTTTGATACCAAGGCCATTTTTCAATTTCATCATACTTAAGGACATGAGATAGATAGATTCACCCAATTGAAGTATGAGATCCAAGATCTAATAGACAGTGGTAAGCTATCTGAACTTGATAAGCTCAGCATAAAGGATAATCCTTTGCCAAGGTTCAATAGAATGCCACCATCAGCAACCTTCATAGTAGGAGGAGGATTGGAGGAAGATTTTGTTTTATTCTCCTTTCAAGATGGGAGTATTGAAGATGTGAAGTAAGGAGAAATCTCATTCAACAAAACTCCCTTAGCTTGAAGTGTTGCTCATTTTATTTTGCTTTCTTTAGTACTTATTTGGAACAATTATGTTTTTCAAATAAAGATGGTTTAAATAAATTACTTTTGTTACATTTATAATTTATTGGTATTTGTTCATTTTGTTTCTCAACCAATGATGAATCTAGCTTGATGTTCATAAATTACTGAGTCAATGCATCATGATCCGAATACGTTTACTAAGTGAGGGAGTTATTCTATAGCATTGATTTGTATATGCTTACTTAGAGAGGGCTCCTGCATAATTACCTTAGTCTAGGTCCTAGTTGATCTTAGAACATTCTTTGACAAACTTTTGAGGAGAAATTGAACTCATCTTATTTAAGGGAGAGATGATCTAGGCAGTGTTTGGTTAGCCAACAACATTATCCACCCAATTAATTATCAATCCCTAGTTGTCCCTTTGAGCTTCATAAAATTTTAGCTTACTCTTTATTGGCTAGTAAACCCAATGACCTACCCTGATAAGTCTTATGATCACTAAGGTGAAAAGGAAAAAGAAGATCAAAGAAAGGAATGCATAGTCAAAATCATAAGGATAGTTGAAGGTCTCAAGACCATAAGGGTAGTTAAAGTTCACCTGATACTAGATCTAATATCTCCAATTCATTAAGATGACATCAGGGCAACAAATGATTTATCCTTGTTGAAGTAAGCTCACTCTACTTCACTCATCCATAGTCAACAATATAGAATGTTGTAGACAAAATAATTTTCTTAGAGATAGAATAAAAAAAGAATAGAAAAAGAAAAAGAAAAGAATAAAAAAAGCAAAAAAAACCCCAAAAATAAGGGGTAGTTAACCCAAAAGGCCTGTTTAGAAAGTCAACAGAGTTCTTCTTACCTAAAGCATTAGAAGACTTTCACTTAGTTTACAAGGACAGATTGACTTGAATTGGTCTAGTCCAGTCAAAGATTCAAATAAAATCAGAGAATTGGGGGAAAGACCTTTTGTTTTATCCAACGTAACTCCAAGTTAGCAATATTAAAAGTCTTAGACTTCATATTCCAAAAGGAAAAGGACATAAAGAAAGAGGAAGAAAAAGGGTACTGATTGGATCTAGATTTCTGCCAAGAGGATGGAAGGATATTCAAGCTTTGTATTTTCATGAAGTCAGAAGGAAATTATGCCCAGAAGGTGAAAATGGAACCTCTAACAGTATACAGTTCCAATAAAAAGTTTGTAATGTGAAGGTTTGTCGGTAGTGTCACATCAACTCAGCTCAAAGATGGCTTTCATTTAACTCGTATCCCTTATAGACCCCATTTCAAGACGATTAAAGACCTGTTGATCTCTCTTGGTAGATAGAGTCTATTAGTTGAGATAGTTCAGATAAGCATGCTTATGAGATAGACAATATTTAAACTCGATTAGACCTTTAGCCAAGTAAAGTGTACGTGTCTATTTGAAGTGCAATAGTTCTTGATCAACTGAAAATGATTCCCCAGTTTAGTATGATAACTAGGGTTGTCATGTTATAGATGTGTTAATTTGGAAAGTCAAGTCCTGAGGTACAATGACACTGATTTGACAAAGTCAAAGTATGAAAAAAAAAAGAAAAAACTATTTTCATGTTATATAAACCTTCAAGTTACGGGAAGTACATTGAACCGTTGAACCTCGAAGAACACATTAGGCAAAATAAATGATTATTGGCGAGGTTATGAAGAAGCTACCAATTGACGTGCTGAATTATAGTTTGAAATGAGTGTATCTCTGACTATTTTGCTGGGGCCCCCACTACTCATGATTTCATCTTGGAAAATAAAAGCCACAAATGTGAAGACTTTTGTTGTTCCAATACAAGATCTAAACGAGCATCTAGAATGAATCCATGGGAGCACTTCAGTTGATCGCCTCAATTTGTGAGTCAATGGAACTACTATAAGTATTATTCATGCATATCATACATGCATGAGCATATCATAATGCATTTTGTTGTATTGTATTGCCTATCCTTTGTCAAAGTGAATAATATATACTCTATGAAGCAAATAATAAGAAGCATAAATGGAATCAGAGGGGTAGGAAAGGCCCAATGATTGAGGAAGATCCAGCCCATTGATTGAGGAAGATCCAGTCACTTTATAAAAATAGAGATGCATGCTTATTCAAGGAACTAGACAATACACAAACATCAATCAGAGCCTGCATGGGGAAAATCATTGGTTTGAGCCTACACAGGGGGCAAAACTTTCTCTTTTCAATTTTTGAGTTTATGCGTGTACAAAATATTTTTAGACTCACTTTAAATATTTTGCCACGTAGGGGGTAAAGAGAGGATATGAGGACTAGCTAAAAAATAGTTGAATTTTTTGTAAAATATCATTTAAAAATGGAACAATAAGAAAATTAGAACTCTCAAAAGAATGAAGATGCAAGATCAATCCAGCTAGAAGAGCTGAAGCCAATATAGACCCAATCTCCAAAGGATAAAGATATATTTTTAAGGGTGAAGACTTGATGTCCGAGGATGAAGATCCATTTTAAATGGTGAAGACTCAAAGTCCAAAGGATGAAGATCCATTTTGAAGGGTGAAGACCCGATGTCCAAGGAGGAAGATCCATTTTGAAGGGTGAAGACCTAATCTCCAAAAGATGAAGATCCATTTTGAAGGGTGCAGACCCAATCTCCAAAGGATGAAGATCCATGTTGAAGGGTGGAGACCCGATGTCCAAAGAATGAAGATCTATTTTGAAGGGTGAAGACCCGATGTCCGAGGATAAAGATCCATTTTGAAGGGTGAAGAACCAATGTCCAAGGATGAAGATCCGAGGTCCAAGAATGAAGATCTATTTTGAGGGTGAAGACCCACAATCCATTGAAGAATGAAACAACCGGATAGAAGAAATCCAAAATTCTCAAATGACAGAAGGTCAGCAGAATTCATAGAAGAATGGAATAACATACTAGAAGAAAGCCAAAATTCCCAAATGACAGAAGGTCGGTCCAGCTAAAAAAGCTGGAGATGATCCATTGAAGAATGAAGCAAGTGGCTAGAAGAAAACCATGATAGAAGATAAATCAGCTGGAAGAGCTAAAATTAACTGGCTAGAAGACAGCTAGAACTCTCACCTAATAGAATGTCACCTAAGTCTTAGGTCCAAGTACCCAGTTTAGGGTCCAAGTTCCCAGTCTTGGGTCTAAGAACCCAAATCACTATCAAGTCTAGAACTCAATCCGGGTCCATAACACAAACAAACTCAGGTTTAGAACCCAACCAAACCAACTCAGGTCCATAACTAAAATTATTTTCGCATCCAAAACCCGAATAAACTCTGGTCTAGAATTAAAATTATTTTGAGTCCAGAACTCAATCCAACCTCGGGTTCAAAACTCATCCTTATCCAAAATTAACTCAAAGTCATGTTGCTTTTTACTCCCTTCTACTGAAGTCTTAGATTGTTCAAGCAGGGGGCAAATTGTAGACCCTGGATTTTGGCCCTAAGCTAGCCTGATCCTAAGTAAAGAAGGCCAAGTCATGATCAATCCATTTTTAATAAGCTTAAACCTGCTTTAAGCTTTTAATTAAATTGCTCCAGTTTTATATGGCATAAAATAAGTTCGGTTCAAATTTTAAAGTCCTGAAACGGTCCGATTCAGAATTTGATTGGGTTTATTTGGTTTGGGCCTGGCCATTTCTATATGGGCAGCATCCATATCGAATTGGAGCCACGCAATTTGATATGGATGGCTCCACATTGAATTGGAGGTCCTCCAATTCCATATGGAGGCCTCCATATCGAATTGGACAATTGGAATGGATACCATATTGAATTAAGTTAGTTTTAATTTGATATGGTCTCGGTTTCATGTAGAACTTAAAATGCTTTAATTCGATATGCTTTAATCTGAGCCATGCTTAATTTGGAATCAAAATTAAACTCGGATTAAGCTCAATCAACTAGCTTTAACCTAATTTATTCCTATAAATATAGGTTTAAATTATAAAATAAAGGAGATTAACATAGACAGAGAGAACCGGCAGTAACCAAGGGGCCAAAATTAACACACAGAAGGAGGTAGCAATTGATAACTAAAAAGAGAGAGGCAGCAACTGAAAGCAAGAATTATACAGAAACATCAACAAGAACACGGGAGGAGGGAGATAAGCAGCAATACAAAAGAGCAGTTAACAATTAATATCGAGCAATCAATGCACAACAGAAGGCAGTAGGCATTGTCTTTACCTTGCTCAGCCAAAACTTTAAATTGGTACAGGCAGTGGCTTCGATCAATGTTCTTTAAATTTGTTGGAGCCAACAAACAGAGGTTTAGTTTCCTTAACTCTTTAAATTTATAGTATGCTTCTCTTATTAATATTTCAAACATTGCCTTGCAATTACTTAAACCTTCAGTAAGCAGCTTTCATTTCAATAAAAGAATAATATCATCATACAGTAGCAACTTTCACATTGTTTCATAGTTACAATTTCAATCAATATATTCTCATATAATAAAAGCCATTATCCAGTAGTAATAAATTGTTACTTCGGGCCGTAACCAAATGTAAGTATTAAACCCTATTGATATATTGAATCTAACTTATTTTGTTCCAAAATCCTAATCCATTAGGTTTAGCTTTAAATTGTATGTTCTAACCCTAGACTTGTATATTTTGATCTAACACTATAGTTTATTTTATAAAACCCTAATTTTCCCTTTAAAACTCTAATCTTCCTTTATAAACTCTAATCTTATTTCCTAAACCCTAAAACCATGATTTAAAGCCGTAATTTAGTATGTAAACCTTAATTTTGTGTATTTAATGCTTTATTTAAGATTAAAAGCTATATTTGATTATTTGATTCATTATTTTATGTTGATAAATGATCTATTGATATTTTATTTATGATGAATGGTTGAGTGCTTCAATTGGTTTATTTTGATTTCAATGATGTAAGGGGTATGTTTTCACTATGTGGGTACCTCATTAATTAAGTTCCAATGTAATTTAATTTATTTTGGATTAATATAAAGGGAACGTTTCCACTAAATGGTGGGTGTCCTATTATGAGCGGGGATTTTTGCCCCCACTCCCGATGGAATGGTTCTTGCGACTTCAACACTGTTAGGCTCAGGGCCTTAGAGAACACGGGCCTAAGCCCGGAGAAAATAGAGTCGCCACCTCTTAATGGGTTTGAAAAGTTGGGTACGTGTGGGAAAGGTGAGAAATGACCCATCGCCCCCATAACGCCCGGTTCATTGGAACCGGCCTCCTTTTCAGGTCTTAATATTATAAAATTCTTAAATATAAGATATTATCCATACTACATGCAATAATTAAAATAAAGCATCATCATATTAAAATCAAAGCAATGTTCAAACAAAATAAATAAATAGACACCCATCTAAGGATGAAAACATGTCCTTACATCGTCTAATATCTAAAACTAAATAGGACACCTACCAAAAGGTGGAAACGTGTCCTTTACATTGATCCAAAACTTTTAAAATTAATTAAATTACATGATGCTCACAATATGAGGTACCCAATCATGGAAACATACCTCTTATAATTTTAATAAACAAATAAAAATTGAAAAAAAAATATTCATCCATGATAAATTAAATAAATCAAGCATTGAAATTAAATAAATCAATCTTCAAAATATATAATAAACTACGTAATTAAATCTAAAACTGTATAAAGCAATAAATGTATAAGTCTAAGGTTTTAGAATTCTAATAATCAAACTAGGATTTTTAAATAAAGGGAGTTAAACACAAAGGCTTATAATACACAAATAAATATTGACTCCTTAACGAACCTATACGGCGGTCCCTGTCTGATTAGGGGTTTTGAAAACTAGTTTTAGGGCTTGAGGAAAATATGATTAGGGGTTTTTAGTTTAGAAATTAGGGTTAGGGTTTTGATAAAAATTTGGTCATTGTGTATTTAAAATTAGGGTTAGGATTTTAATATCCGCTACTGTGATGAATAAAAAAAACATAAATATGGCTACTGATTTGTTTGAATGTCTAGTAAATTAATGCATGAGATAACAATAATGTAACTATTATAATTTAAATGAATTAAACATAAAAAAATAAATCTTCATTCGTTGGCTCCATCGAAATTAAAAGATTTGAACCAAGTTTTTGTTTGATTTTTACTACGCCTGAGTCAATTATTTTTTTGGTTGAAGTTTGGCAATTTGGCAATTGCCTTGACACTGCCAGTTGCTTCCTTCATTCAATAATTTTTGCTCCTTCGGCTGCTAGGGTTTCTTCTTTATTTTGTTGATTTCTCCTTTCAAATTTTCAAAGTCTCGTCCCTGAATCAATTGCTTAGAAAAAGTTCAAATAATTCTTCCCTGGCCGAATAAAATTGTTCCTCCCCATCCCCCTTTTGTGTTTTTTAATGTGGTATTTATAGGCAAAAAAAAAAAACCTAGTATCTTAAGAAAATTAAAAATTATTTTGGAAATAAAATCAAAAACTAAGTAAAATAAGGTTTCAGCGAAAACTGTGTGGGCCCAGGCAAAATTGCACGCAGGGCGCAATTTCACCACAGGTTTTGCCTGCGGCAAATTGGCCCATGGCCAATTCATCGCTAGCGATTCTACCGTCGCCGATTTTTTTATTTTTATCTTTTTTGATATTTTTATTTTTATTAAAAATAACTATTAAATTTTATAAATAAAATAATAAATAAAATAAATATTATAGGTAATAAATTTTATTAAAATAAATAATAAATATTAAAATACCCAAAAAATTATTTCGGACTATTTTAAAATCTTTGAACTGGACCGGGTCAAAAATTAAGGATCTACACCTATTTTATTTAGTTTTATACATTGGACATTAAATTATTATTAAAAAGACACGTTTTCATCCTTGGATGGGTGCCTAGTGTGATTATTTATTTTAAATAAAGGCGATGGATGTTTATTTCTTTTAATTTGCATGTAATATGGATTATGTTATAATAAGTTAAGAATTTAATAATATTTAGACCTGAAAAGAAGGTCGGTTCCAATGAATATATCGTCAATAATTCAATATAATTCCAAAAGATCTAGTTTCATTCAATGAAGGAATTCTAGCTAATTGAAGAGATCTTATGATCAATCCAAAGATCATTTTGATTCCATTAGTAATAAGGATTTGAAATATCACACATTGATCAATCAAAGAAATATTCAACAACTAAAAGAAAGATCGATTCTTTAGGATCCTTCCTTTCTTTAAATGGAACGAATAGAAATAAAATCAGACCGATTTCCTAAATGCCTTTTTGGATATTCCTTAATGTCTAGACTATTCAAGGAAGGTGAAAATGAGATGAATAATCATTTGCTTCTGGAAGAAATTGAAAAATTTCTTGGGAATCCTATAAGATCCATTTATTCTTTTTTTCTCTAACAGATCGTCAAAACTTCATTTGGTTTTGAATCCTATTGAGAGGTCCATTAAATTATTAAAGAAAGAATAAGATGTTTCTTTTATCCCTTCTAGGCAATCAAAAAATAAAAAAAAATAGTTAATATATTCAAAATAATCATGTATTTACAAAATACCACCTCAATTCATCCTATTTCATCGTATCTAGGATGTGATATGGTTCTGAAGGACAAACTGGATATGGACAGTTCTAATAAGATTTTTTTCTTGAACAAAAATCCATTTTTTGATTTATTTCATCTATTCCATGATTGGAACAAGGGGGATACACGTTACACCATAATTTTGAATCAGAAGAGAGATTTTAAGAAATGGCTCATCTATTCACTCTATCAATAATTGAGCCAGATCTGGTGTATCATAAAGGATTTACCTTTTTTTATTGATTCCTACATATTAGATTAAAAATAAATCTTTAATGAGGTATTCAACTTCAGGGATGAATTGAAAAATAAATCTTTATTTATTATACCTCCTATTTTTTTATGAAGAGAATGAATCATTTTATCAAAGGATAAAAAAAAAGGGTTCGGATCTCCTGTGGAAATGATTTGGAAGATCCAAAACAAAAAATAATGGCATTTGCTAGCATCAACATAATGGGGGCAGTCAGTCAATATGGATCGATCCTAAATCTAATTCAAATCCAATATAGTGCCTATAGGTACATAAGAAATGTATTAACTTAATTCTTTTTAATGAATAGATCTAATCACAACTTCTAATATGGAATTCAAAGGGATCAAATAGAAAATGATACTCCGAATCATAGAACTATAATGAAATATACGATCAACCAACAATTATCAAATTTGAAATAGAGTTAGAAGAACTGGTTCGATATTCTTATTTTTCTTTCTTGAATCGAGAGATCCATGAATTGGGATCCTAATGCATATAGATACAAATGGTCTAATAGGAGCAAGAATTTCCAGGAACATTTAGAATATTTCATTTATGAGAAGAAGAGCCATTTATTTTCAAGTAGTGTTCGATCGATTACACATTAATCAATATTCAATTAATTGGCCTGAGGTTATCGACAAAAAAGATTTGTCTAAGTCACTTAATTTCTTTTTGTCCAAGTTACTTCTTTTTTTTTGTCCTAGTTTCTTCTCTTTTTATCTAACTCACTTCCTTTTTTCTTCGTGAGTTTCTGGAATATCTCCATTCGTAGGCCTAAAATCCATATCTATGAATTGAAAGGTCCAAATGATCAACTGTTAGAACCAATAGGTCTTCAAATTGTTCATTTGAAAAAATGGAAACCCTTCTTATTGGATGATCATGATACTTCCCAAAAATTGAAATTTTTGATTAGTGGAGAAATAATATCACCATTTTTGGTTAATAAGATACCAAAGTGGATGATTGACTCATTCCATACTAGAAGTAATCGCTGGAAATCTTTTGATAACATAGATTCATATTTCTCAATGATATCTCATGATTAAGATAATTGGATGAATCCCATGAAACCATTTCATAGAAATTTATTGATATCTTCTTTTTATAAAGCAAATTGACTTTGATTCTTGAATAATCTACATCACTTCTGCTTCTATTGTAACAAAAGATTCCTTTTTTATGTGGAAAAGGCCCGTATCAAGAATTATGATTTTACATATGGACAATTCCTCAATATCTTGCTCATTCGCAATAAAATATTTTCTTTGTGCTGCGATAAAAAAAATGCTTTTTTGGAGACAGATACTATTTTACCAATCGAATCATAGGTATCTAACATTTTCATACCTAATGATTTTCCACAAAGTGGTAACGAAAGGTATAACTTGTACAAATCTTTCCATTTTCTAATTTGATCCAATCCATTCATTTGTTGTAACACCCCGATACCCTATATAAGTACTATACGTATACCTAGTATACATACAGTAAATATATAAAGTATAAGGATGTCACTTTTCGTTACCTTTTAAAAACCTGTAACAGAGTTCAAACCATAATACATTAATTTAAATAACATCTACAAAATCATTATATTTATCAAAACTTCATTTATACATATAAATACTCTCTCGTCAGAAATACATGATAATTAAAATTTTATACATGTATGCATTACCCTCTAGTTGGTCTCGACAAACTTTACTCTTCTTGTGGCATAATAAAAGACTTCATATCTTCCATCTATAAACATGCGCGAATAAACACCCGCGCTAAGCCCGAGAGCTTAGTAGTCCAACTATAAAGATATAAACATATAGTATAGAAGTATTGACATATAATGATACATCAATTCAATATATAATTAGTTCTTATCATATCTTCTTTTCTTTTTAATTTCATCTTTAATATATATCATAACTAATTTCATATATGATGTATATATATATACATAATATTATCACCAACCCCAATGCATCACCAATACTCAAAACCAATATATTACTACCCCTACATTATATATATACCATACCAATCATTATTGCAATACACACTTTACCTATCATACCACTCATTATTGCAATACACAAATTACATATCATACAAATCATAAATCACAATTCATTTACATATTACACCTAATAACATTATATTATTCACAATTCACCAAGCATAATTCAGTATTAATACTCACAATCAATATTTCAATACTTGCATTTCACATTGACAATAAAGACAGACTCGGGCCCAAAACACTAATATGTTATTCAAAGTTCAGAGTTACTGCTTTGGTCTATAATCATAATTATCAAGCCCGTAGGCATCATATATCAATATCTCTATCCATGGATAGCGTAACAGACCCAGTCTCTTGGATCATCAACTCGGCTAAACTCGAGGTGATCCTCAACCCGGCAAGACTGTTACCAATCATATATCTCATAATTACCATTTCTCATAGTGTAACAGACCCAGTCTCTTGGATCTCAATTCAACTCAAAACGAAGAGATCCTCAACCCGGCAAGACTGTTACCTTTTTCATTTTATAGGCATGCCTCCAAACCCAGAACTCTGAAATCGAATAACACATTAGTTACACAATTCATTTATTATTTCATTATCAAACTCATCATCAATTAGGCAAACATGCCTTATCTCTTTCAATTGAATCATCATAGCCAATCACAATGGCTTCACATCTCATTTGAATCATCATTGCCAATCACAATGGCTTCACATCATACACATCATCATTGATATATATATATATACAACACCAATTACATTAACTACACGAACATGACATTATTCGAACATACATCATTAATTTCATTGCATATGTATCTTAAATTCATCGTCATATAAACAATATGTCTATTTATTTCATTTCAATCATTTCTCAAGACACATTAACATCATTCGTTATTAAAACGTTTATCATAACAAATTACATTGCACGTACCTTTTTGAATGATCATCGCCTCTTTCGCGCTATTTAAGTCATAACACTAGTCACGTTATGCAAACAATATAATACATTACCATTCACAATACATAATATAACATTGTTCAATCTCAACAATGATGTTAGACAAATGATCTCTATTTTGATCCTTGACAACTCATATGGATGATCTATTTAACATGTATTTGAGAATCTTGTTACAAAAATTAAATTGCTTCAAATAAAGCAGAACAGAACACTTCTAGCGGTCGCGCCTCACCTGAATACGACCGCGCCATACAGTTACACGATGAAACCTTATCACAGTAGATTTCGCGGTCAGAAGTCCGACCTAAGTCGCGACCGCACTTCACAATCAAAAGATGAAACCCTATCACAGTAGGTTTCGCGGTCAGAAGTCCGACCTAAGTCGCGACCGCACATGACTAAATAGCGACCGCCCAAGACTAATAGCGACCGTCCCAAATTACGTTTCTCATACATAAACCCTAAATGTAGCCAAACTTCTTTTGGTTAACTTAAAACACATTGTACACAACATAACCTCATTCAAATGGACATAATCAACATTATTAGCAATTATTTTACATACTCATCACAACATTTTCATCACCAACATATAACAATCAAACCTTCAAACAACTTCAATTAGCAAGAGAAACAAGTGTGTACTTACCTTAAGCACCACTTCTAAACACTTCCTTTTCCAAGACTTCTTCACTTCCCAAATCAATGACAATTCACTTCCTTCAAAACTTAATGCTTAAAAACACATCACAAACACACTTAATCAACCATCCATATCAACTCACCAATCCCAAACACAATTTCAAAAGAACAAAGGAAAATCAAGAGAAAGAACTTACCTAAGTTGTTGAATTCCACAAATCTTCAATTAAATCCTTTGATTCTCCCTTCAATTTGATGTTAGAATTAAACAAATCTCACTTTGCTCTCTCTTGTCTAAGGAGGAGCCAACCAACGTGGAGAAGAGAAGAAGAAGAAGAAGAAGGAAATGAAGAAAAGACAAAATATCACCTCTTTAAATCTCCACCAAGTGATTCAACAAGAGTAATTACCTAAACACCCTTATACCATTTGTCTTGATTACCATTCATTACATGCCCTTTATAGTAACTTCACACTTAACAAAAATAAATATCTTCTTTCCTTGACTCTTCATTTTGACCAACTTATATGTTATATATATCATCATATACACAACATATACCATTCTCTCTAAACCCTAAATTCTTTCCCAAATCACATATACATAAACATTCTTTTCTCTATTTCTTTTCTCTTGTAATTTAACACATATATTCAATCCAATTATATAACAACAACAACAACATAATCACAACTTCTAGGGCATATATGAGGATATTACATTTGTAAAGCTATTTATTTGATCAAAGACATTTCTGAACACCTTTAACAGAGGGACAAATAGTCCCTTTTGAAAGAACTTATTGCCAACCTCTTTCTGATAGGATTCTATCTAATTTAGAAGGGAAGAACTTACATCAGTATCTCAATTTCAATTCAAATATGAGTTTGATTCACAGTCCATGTTCTGAAAAATATTTACTATCCAAAAAGAGAAAAAATGGAGTCTTTGTCTAAAGAAATGTGTTGAAAATGGGTAGATGTATAGAACCTTTCAAGGAGATAGTGTTTTTTCAACTCTCTCAAAATGGAATCTATTCCGAACATATATGCCAAGGTTTCTTACTTCGATAGGATACAAATATCTAAATTTGATACTTTTAGATACCTTTTCGGACCTATTATCGATACTAAGTAGCAGTCAAAAATTTGTATCCATTTTTCATGATAATATGCACGGATCAGATATCTCATGGTGAATTCTTCAGAAAAAATTGCGTCTTCCACAATGGAATTTGATAAGTGAGATTTTGAGTAAGTGTTTACATAATTTTCTTTTGTCTGAAGAAATGATTCATTAAAATAATGAGCCACCATTGATATCGAAACACATGAGACTGCCAAATGTTTGGGAGTTCCTCTATTCAATCCTTTTCTTTCTTCTTGTTGTTGGATATCTCATTCGTACACCTCTTCTCTTTGTTTCCCGAGGCCATAGAGAGTTACAAACAGAGTTCAAAAAGGTCAAGTCTTTGATGATTTCATCATACATGATTAAGTTGCAAAATCTTCTAGATAGATATCCTACATCTAAACTAAATTATTTTTGTTTAAAAAATCTCTTTCTAGTTGCTTTGGAACAATTAGGAGATTTTCTAGAAGAAATACAAGTTCTACTTCTAGCAGAACAATGCTATGGGGTGGTGGTCCCGCTTATGGGGTTAAATCAATATGTACTAAGAAGAAATTTTTGAATATCAATCTCTTCCATCTCATAAGTATCATACATCAATCGAATCGCTTTTTTTTTAGAAACACAAGATATCTAAGTCATACAAGTAAAGAGAATTATTCATTAATAAGAAAAAAGAAAAACATGAATGGTGATTGGAATGATGATAAAATAGAATCCTTGGTCTCAAACAGTGATTTGATTGATGATAAAGAAAGAGAATTCTTAGTTCAGTTCTTCACCTTAACGATAGAAAAAAGGATTGATCAAATTTTATTGAGTCTAACTCATAGTGATCATTTATCAAAGAATAACTCTGGTTATCAAATGATTAAAGAGCCAGGAGCAATTTATTTATGATACTTAGTTAACATTCATAAAAAGTATCTAATGAATTATGAGTTCAGTACACCCTGTTTAGCAGAAAGATGGATATTCATTATTTATTATTATACAACCGCTTATTCACAAACCTTGTGTGGGATAAATAGTTTTAATTTTCCATCTTATGAAAAACCCTTTTTCACTCCGCTTAGCCTTATCCCTCTAGAGGTATTTTAATGATAGGTTTCTATAGGAACTGGATGATCCTATTTGGTCAAATACCTAGTGACAAACACTTATCTTCCTTTCATTATAGTAATTATGAACAAGTTCCTAGATAACAAGCCTAAGGGATTTCTTATTAATGATAGTGATGATATTAATCTGAGTGATGATATTGCGCATGACTTTGATATGGAGCTAGAGTTTCTAACTAGGATGAATGTGCTAACTATGGATATGATGCTGGAAATAGACCGATTTTATATCTCCCTTCAATTTGAATTAGCAAAAGCAATGTCTCATTGCATAATATGGATTCCAAACATTCATGATCTGGATGTGAATGAGTCGAATTACTTATCCCTCGATCTATTAGTGAACTATCTCTCCAGGGATTGTGAAAGATATTTCACTAGAAATATTCTTATTATTGCTTTGACTAATATTCCCCAAAAAGTGGATCCCACTCTAATAGCTCCAAATAAATTAAATACATGCATTAAGATACAAAGGCTTCCAATTCCATAACAAAAAAAAGCACCTTTTTACTCTTTCATATATTAGGGGATTTCACTTGGAAAAGAAAATGTTCCATACTAATGGATTTGGGTCCATAACCATGGATTCTAATGTATGCGATCTTATAGCACTTACCAATGAGGCCCTATCGATTAGTATTACACAAAAGAAATCAATTATAGATGCTAATATAATTAGATCTACTCTTCATAGACAAACTTGAAATTTGCAATCCCAAGTAAGATCGGTTTAGGATTATGGGATCCTTTTCTATTTGATAGGAAGGGTTGCTGCACAAAATGTATTTCTAAATAATTGCCTCATAGATCATATATCTATCTATATGAAGATGAAATCATGTAATGAAGGGGATTCTTATTTTTATAAATGGTACTTCAAACTTGGAACGAGCATGAAAAAATTAATGATACTTATTTATCTTTTGAGTTGTTCTATTGGATTAGTTACTCAAGACCTTTGGTCTCTACCCGGACCTGATGAATAAAATAGGATTGTAACACCCCTTCCCGACCTATATATGTAAGCTGAGTAGAGGCGCCACACTAACCTAATGTTGCTACCAATTTTACTTAGTCAAATTTTAGTTCCGATTTTTTTTTCAAAAATTTTGCCATAGTTTCGCCTAAAAATTGAGTCCCAAGTGTCGACAAAACCGGTTTTTTTCTTATTTTTAAAAACATTTTACACAACCCAATGCAAACAAAATCATTCTCAGTACACTCCCAATAAATCCCCCTTGTAACCTCAACTACAACCTGCAAAAAGAATTTACACTTCTAGTACAACATAAAATAAAGGTTTTGTGACAATCCCCCATTTTTAAATATTACACAGCGGAAGTTATAAAATATTTACATATTTACATATTAAACATTTCTTTACAAAATATAAAGAAATATACATGATTGGCAAGTCTACTCTGATCTTTAAGCTCCCAAAATGGATTCAACAAGGTCTACTCTCACTTGGTCTTAAAGAACTCTCGGGTTCAACTCTATCCACTCTATTACCTGCGCGATTAAACACTATCACGCTAAGCCAACGGCTTAGTAAGATAAAACATGCTAATAGTATGCTTTAATGCAATACAATGCCACATATGCTATTAATAAGATCAACATTATAAATATAAAGTTAACACATAATTATGCATTTCACAAATCATAGTCATATGAGCATACCACATTTCAACATCTTTCCACATTCAACATTACTCAATAACCAACATCTTATTTCATTAACTCATAACATTATTTAGGACATTCATATAACCTTGACACCTATGGGCCCAACAAATATTTAATACGATATTCAGAGTTCAGAGTTACTGCTTTGGTTCATAGTCACAATTCTCATAGTGTAACAGACCCAGTCTCTTGGACCATCAACTCAACACATTTGAGGAGATCCTCAACCCGGCAAGACTGTTACAAATCATATATTTCATATTCACAATTCTCATAGTGTAACAGACCCAGTCTCTTGGACCATCAACTCAACACATTTGAGGAGATCCTCAACCCGGCAAGACTGTTACCTTTCATCATTTCTTAGGCATGCCACCCAAATCCAGAACTCTGAAACTGAATAACATATTAAACAAACAATTCATTTATTATATACTTACCATTTCCATTCTCAAATTCTCATCACATTTAGGCAAACATGCTTTCTTTCTTTCAATATCATCATCATAGCCAATCACAATGGCATTGTCGCATATCATGTCTTATTTGAATTATCATTTCAATTTCAATGTATATCATTCATGAAACACATAACCATTCACAATGCATAACATAACATTGCTCAATCTCAACAATGCAATTAGGGCAAAGAACAATTGATATGATTCATATAAATAATACATTCTGGTTTTAGACTCCATTTTATCCTTATTTTGAAAAATTGTATAAAATAATCTACTTGACTAAAAATTCTAAAATTTTTACAGAATTTAGTTTTGTATCTTAAAATCATCCCTTTAAAATTTCAGATCAAACTGAACACAAAATCTTGGTCAAATAGTTCACCTAACCAGACTGCCCCAATTGCCCTGCATCCTGGCAGCAGTTCTGAACTTTGTGAATTCCATAAATCAAATTCAATCAACGTGGTTCAAAATTATTTTTCTCAAATACTAGACTCACTAAGCAACAACATATCCAAAATTCAATTGAATATGATTTTTCTACATTTTATTAAAAATCCCGAAATATAGCTGTCTCAGTTAAGGTACCTGCTGGAACAGTTCTACTAAAAATAATCTTTCTAAACTCATAACCATTCCAAAATCGAATCAACATATTTTTCAGTCATTCTAGACTCATAGAGGCACAACATATCAAAAATTCACTTCAAGAACATTTTTCTAAAATTAATTAAAAATCATACAAGTCACAGCCTTTACTAATCCTAAAACAGAAACAATTTCACTAAACACCAATCTTACTCTTCCATCACCAACACCAACCCAACTTCTCATCTATCAAGCAAAATCAATACTTACAATCATACCATAAGCAACTTAATCATACCACTTCAAAAGAATTGAAGAAATTAGAGAAAAGATCTTACCTTAGTTAAAAACTTCTTAAATCAACACTTGAACACTTAATCTTTCTTCAATTTAAGCTTGAAATCATCAAAACCATCACTTGTCTCTTTCTTTCTCTTTGGCTATGGAGGGCCGGCCATCAACAAGAAGAAGAAGAAGAAATGATGAAGAAAACACAAGTCAAACCTTCTTTAAATATCCACCATATGATTTTATCCAGGCAATTACCAAAGTGCCCTTATTCACATAATTATCTTTTTGTCTTATATGTGCCCAATTAAGTAATTTACCAATCTCAAATAAATATCTTCTCTTGCATTGACCAAGCCTTTTGACCACTTTATATGTCATATATATTAACATATACACAACATATAAATTTGTCTCTAAACCCTATTTCTTCCCAAAATACATATACATATACTTTCTCTTCTCAATTTCTTTTCTCTTACAATTTAACACATATATTCAATCCAATATATAACAATAACAGCAACAACAATATGCAAAACTTCTAGGGCATAAATGAGGATATTACAAGGATCACTTATTATGGACTTGTTGAGAATGGTTATGATCTAGTTCATAGCCTATTAGAAGTAGAAGGCACTCTGGTGGGATCCTCACGTACAAAAAAAGATTGCAATCAGTTTGATAATGATACAGTGACATTGCTTCTTCGGCCCGAACCAAGCCTCCCTTAGATATAATGCAAAATGGATCTTATTCTATCCTTGATCAAAGATTCCTCTATGAAAAAATATGAATTGAAGTTTAAAGAAGGGAAAAGAGAAAAAGTCCTCAACCCACAACAGATAGAGGAGGATATATTCAATCACATTGTTTCGGCTCCTAGAATATGGCACCCTTGGGGTTTTCTATTTGATTGTATCTAAAGGCCCAATGAACTGGGATTTCCTTATTGGGCCAGGTCATTTCGGGACAAGCGAATCATTTATGATGAAGAGGATAAGCTTCAAGAGAATGATTTGGAGTTCTTATAGAGTGGATCCATGTAGCACGAGATATGAGATAGATCTACCAAAGACCAAGGCTTTTTTTTTAATAAGCCAATTCATTTAGGACCTTGTAGATCCACTCTTTTTTCTAGTCAAAGATTAGCCCTTTGTATCTGTGTTTTCACATCGAGAATTCTTTGCAAATGAAGAGATGTCAAAGGGGCTTCTTACTTCCCAAACAAATCCTCCCACATTTATATAAAAATGCCAGTTTATCAAGAATATGTAAGAAAAGCACTTTACATTGTTGATTCAACAGTAGAGATGGCTAGTTCATTATCTAATTGATTTTTTAGTTCTAATACTCTATCCGAGAGTTATTAGTATTTATTAATTACGTTCCTATCTAATGGAATGCTATTGGATTAAATAACAAAGGCATTGTTGAGAACGAGATTGCTTTTCTCAGATGTAATGAAAATTGGATTCATATAATAGGAGAAAAGTTTCTCATTCCTTAGCCTGAAAGATATGTGGCCATGAAATAGAGATTAAATGGAACATACTTGATTAGGATTTCTTTCATATTTTGGACATGGTACACTATGTTACTACTGAAACATGGAAGAATTGAATATTAGATCAAAACACTATGTATGGATGGTATGAATTGACAAAATAAGAATTCTTGAACAACGAGCAACCAGAACTATTACTCACTACATCAAAAAAAATTCCATTAATGAAAGATATAAATCCATTAGAAAATAAAAAATACGTATGTCGAATGAAATGATGGCTATTGCTATTTGCTCCAGTAACGAATTATTGATTTAACTGAATAACTAAATAAAATAGATAGACCTCTCTCTTCATCTCAGGTTGATGGATCTTCTCAATTGTTGGATCCCCTATATGGATAATACACATTCTAGTTGACCAGGCATAATTCTAATTATTTCATTTTGAAGCAAAGATATTCAGGGGGTGGTTAGTCCTATTCATATATTCACGGCCAATAAGTATTGGATTCTCTTTCGGATAGGCCCTAAAAGGAGAAGGAAGGGTGGAATGACAATAAACGTCTATTATTGAATTCACTTAACTCGAGAGTGCAATTTTATTTTGGGAACATCTAGTGCCAAAGTCACTAAATGGGTAAGTCGCCAATCCCTAAAACAAGCTATGTAATGTACTTTATCCGTTGGGTAATGGGCGGGCATTTTATCAGAGGTTTCTATTGTACCAACTAACCTTGTGTAATTCTTGTTGAAGAATATACTCCAAATTCATTAAATAAAGAAGATCACCAAGATTTCATGATTCGCTACCGAACTTATTCTAATTCCAAGATCTCAGATCAAATCGATATATCAATATTGATTGATCCAAGATCTCTTATTGAATTGCTCATTCAATGAGCATTCTCAATATTATGTATGCCTTGAAGAGGACTTGAACCTCTACTCTCTTTAATATGAGATTTTGAGTCTCTCATGTCTATTATTTCACCACCAAGGCATCTAGAAAGTAAATCATACTCCATAAATATGATATCTATGTGGTGTGATGTATGGAATATGTGATAAAGGTGGAGTGTTAGAGTATTTCTATTGATCGTTCATGTCATATAGGCTCGAGTCAGATATCCAATTGCTTCAATTTAAATTATCCAGAAGATGCCTTATATATTATATTAAATTCTATATTCTATCATAAAATAGACAATCAAACCCATTTCCCGATTCAATAGAAGCCAAAAGAGGTGAATAGAATAGGGTGCAAAATAAGGAGAGAGATATATATGTAAAAAATGGGTCTGATTATGCCTATTCCTAATCCTAAATGGAATGTAACAATGGAGAGATTCATATGTAAATATAGTATCTATTTAGATATGCTCGAATAATCCCTTCTTTCTCATAATAAGAATGTATATAAGCTTACTCTGGTCCGGTCTGGTCCAGTATGGAATGAACTTATAATCATGGAATTGACTAGATTATCATATTATAATTTATAAGTTCATAACCCTTACCATTTCCATTTTGAGCGGAACAGATCTATTAATTCTTTGATTCCAGTTAGTAAGAAGGATCTTGAACTAAGAAATAGATTCTAAAAGTTAAAAAAGGTATCTTAAGCAATTTTAATAATTGAGTTCATTGATATTCCTGGTATAGTAGATGCTATCACACATACATTCATACTCAATTCGATGGAATTGTTTGATCTTAAAGGGGATCTTCTATAATTTCGCACGTAAGGGGTTATTTCTTAGTTTCATCTAATCATTAATAACTTAATTATATTTAGATAATAGTAGATAGAAATAATTCTCGTAAGGAGACCTATTAAAACCAAGAAATATAGGCCTGCCTGCCATCCACACCAGAATAAATGGAGTTTTTTTTTTTAAAAAACCCTACTAATAAAGGATGACCTCCTAGAGATAAGAGACATAGGTCTAAAGAGATCGCCAAAAAAGAATCTTTCATGTATAATCATGCATAATCTCGAATGTTATCAGTTCTAATGCATAGACCAAATAATACAATACAAGAAAAAGTTCCTAGATTCATGGAGATATAGAAGAGCATATAAGTTATTGTAATATCCTCATATATGCCCTAGAAGTTGTGATTATGTTGTTGTTGTTGTTATATAATTGGATTGAATATATGTGTTAAATTACAAGAGAAAAGAAATAGAGAAAAGAATGTTTATGTATATGTGATTTGGGAAAGAATTTAGGGTTTAGAGAGAATGGTATATGTTGTGTATATGATGATATATATAACATATAAGTTGGTCAAAATGAAGAGTCAAGGAAAGAAGATATTTATTTTTGTTAAGTGTGAAGTTACTATAAAGGGCATGTAATGAATGGTAATCAAGACAAATGGTATAAGGGTGTTTAGGTAATTACTCTTGTTGAATCACTTGGTGGAGATTTAAAGAGGTGATATTTTGTCTTTTCTTCATTTCCTTCTTCTTCTTCTTCTCTTCTCCACGTTGGTTGGCTCCTCCTTAGACAAGAGAGAGCAAAGTGAGATTTGTTTAATTCTAACATCAAATTGAAGGGAGAATCAAAGGATTTAATTGAAGATTTGTGGAATTCAACAACTTAGGTAAGTTCTTTCTCTTGATTTTCCTTTGTTCTTTTGAAATTGTGTTTGGGATTGGTGAGTTGATATGGATGGTTGATGGAGTGTGTTTGTGTATGGTGTGTGTAAAAGTGCTGAAATGGAATTAAAGATAAGAAGCTAGGTTGGTGTTGGTGATGGAAGAGTAAGAGTTGTGTTTAGTGAATTTTTTTTCTGTTTTACAATTAGTAAAGGCTGTGACTTGTATGATTTTTAATTAATTATAGAAAAATGTTCTTGAAGTGAATTTTTGATATGTTGTGCCTCTATGAGTCTATAATGACTGAAAAATATTTTGATTCGATTTTGGAATGGTTATGAGTTTAGAAAGATTATTTTTATTAGACCTGTTCCAGCAGGTACCTTAACTGAGACAGCTATATTTCGGGATTTTTAATAAAATGTAGAAAAATCATATCCAATTGAATTTTGGATATGTTGTTGCTTAGGGAGTCTAGTATTTGAGAAAAATAATTTGGAACCACGTTGATTGAATTTGATTTATGGAATTCACAAAGTTCAGAACTGCTGCCAGGATGCAGGGCAATTGGGGCAGTCTGGTTAGGTGAACTATTTGACCAAGATTTTGTGTTCAATTTGATCTGAAATTTTAAATGAATGATTTTAAGATACAAAACTAAATTCTGTAAAAATTTTAGAATTTTTAGTCAAGTAGATTATTTTATACAATTTTTCAAAATAAGGATAAAATGGAGTCTTAAACCAGAATGTACTATTCATATGGTCATTTTGCTAATATTCCTTTGGATTAGGTTTTGAAGAGATTGGGTTGCATTAACCTAAATGTGGAGAATTCTTGGAAAGAAAAGAAATGTATAGATTGATGGGACTAGTTCTTGAGGTAAGTACCAATACATATGATTGTATTTAATTACATAATTTGAGGCTTAACACATTTGTTTGCAAATGTGTTAAGTGATCTATTATATTGTTAACATAATTGGACTAAGGTGATGATTGAATGATGTGAAGGATGTGAAGATCATTAACCAGGTAAGCATAAACCCTATTTGATTGTATATCCTTATATGTCTTTGAACATTAACACATTGGGATGAAAGTGTTAAATAAGCTATTATATTGTGAATGTAAATGAAGAATATATATAAAGGATGAAATATGAAATGGGAAAGGTAGGAAGAAATGAGGATCATTCTTAAGGTATGTGCAATTTGTTATGATAAATGCTCTAGTAATGAATGATGTTAATGTGTTTTGAGAAGTGAGAAAATGTTATGTTATATGCATTGTGAATCTTGTGTATGGCAATGTATTATATGAATAATATACTTTGAAATGTGATATCAATGATGCTATATGTATCATATGGATTGAGATATGATATGATATGAAGCCATTGTGATTGGCTATGATAATTCAATTGAAAGAGATAAGGCATGTTGGCCTAATTGATGATGAGATTGATAATGAAATAATAAATGAATTGTTTGTTTAATATGTTATTCAGTTTCAGAGTTCTGGATTTGGGTGGCATGGCTAAGAAATGATGAAAGGTAACAGTCTTGCCGGGTTGAGGATCTCCTCATATGTGTTGAGTTGATGGTCCAAGAGACTGGGTCTGTTACACTATGAGAATTGTGAATATGAGATATATGATTTGTAACAGTCTTGCCGGGTTGAGGATCTCCTCATATGTGTTGAGTTGATGGTCCAAGAGACTGGGTCTGTTACACTATCCATGGATAGAGATACATGTATATACATTGCCTACGGGCGTGATGATTGTGACTATGAACCAAAGCAGTAACTCTGAACTTTGAATAACATATTAGTGTTTTGGGCCCGAGTCTGTCTTTATTGTCAATGTGAATTGCAAGTATTGAAATATTGATTGTGAGTATTAATAATGAATTATGCTTGGTGAATTGTGAATAATATAATGTTATTAAGTGTAATATGTAAATGAATTGTGGTTGATGATAAAGGTTGTCTTTATTGTAAATGTGATTTATGATTTGTATGATATGTAATTTGTGTATTGCAATAATGATTGGTATGGTATATATAATGTAGGGGTATTAATATATTGGTTTTGAGTATTGGTGATGCATTGTGGTTGGTGATAATATTATGTATATATGTACATCATATTTGAAATTAGCTAGGATATATTAAAGATGAAATTAAAAAGAAAAGAAGATATGATAAGAACTAATTATATATTGAATTGATGTATCATTATATGTCAATACTTCTATACTATATGTTTATATTTTATAGTTGGACTACTAAGCTCTCGGGCTTAGCGCGGGTGTTTATTCGCGCAGGTATATAGATGGAAGATATGAAGTCTTTTGTTATGCCACAAGAAGAGTAAAGTTTGTCGAGACCAACTAGAGGGTAATGCATACATGTATAAACTTTAATTATGATGTATTTCTGACGAGAGAGTATTTATATGTATAAATGAAGTTTTTGATAAAGATAATGATTTTGTAAATGTTATTTAAATTAATGTATTATGGTTTGAACTCTGTTACAGGTTTTTAAAAGGTAACGAAAAGTGACATCCTTATACTTTATATATTTACTGTATGTATACTAGGTATACGCATAGTACTTATATAGGGTATCGGGGTGTTACAATTATTTTGGTATCAGAGCTTAGGTTCGAGATTCTCGGCCTAAGTGAGAAAAATTTTTTTTTGAAAAGTTTAAATAAAAGTAAAAAGGAAAAGTTTTGAAATGAAATTTGTAATACATGCATATGCATTGACACCTAGGTTGGTCTCGGATGTGGCATTATATGAATTATAGAATATTTGTGTTATATGAGATGTTCAATATAGTTGATGATATATGTGTATACTATTTTGATGTGATGAGAAATTATGATTGTTGACAATGATGTTGGAAATGAATTATAATTGAGGCATAGTGCCTAATTGATTATGAGAAACTAATTGTGAAATGTAATATGATATATGTATATTGATGATGCATATGAAAATGTCATGTTGTGTGCAACATGGAATGTAATGTTGATGTTTATGAGCAATATTATGTAGGACATAATATGAATTGAAACATAAAGAAATGAAAAGGAGAATAAATTTGAAAATGAGTTGAAAATCAAATCAAGATAAGAGTATGTACTTTTTCTTCTATACTTTGAACCTCTTTATAATAAAGTTTATGTTGGTTTTGCTAATGTTGAATTTACTAGACAGCGGAAATGATATCGAATTGTTAAAATTGAAAGTTATGTTATTTAAATGAGGAGAGTATGGTGGAATGTTGAATGAGTTGTTTAGTAGAGACAAAGTGTGATTATGTAAAGTTGGGATGTGTATACAGTTAAGGTTGTGTTTAAAGGAAAAAGAGATGATAGTGGTTAAGTAAGAATATAACTTAGTATTGTTACTATAATGCGAGCATAGTAAATTCAATGTTAGAAATGTGAGATGCTTGGATATTGTGAAAGCTCATGGTAATGGTGATAATATGTGATATTTGAGATTTTTGAAGTGAGCTTTATGATTGTGGAAATTATATGTTTTAATATTGCTTTGTGATATATATATTTGTAAGATGTTTTTAAAGTGATGATAGAAAAGATGAGTTCGGAAAATTGAAGCTTAAACGAAGTAGTAAATTGAGAAGTTAAAGTTTTAGTGGAATTTGATAAAGATTATTGGGATATTGATAGTTAACTGTATATGCAATGCATGAGCTAAGTGAAATGACTAGTATTGCATATGGAAGTATTATGAATTGAGTAATGTGATTGATAGTATGAGAATTTGTTTTGAAATAATCAAGGAAGTGGATAAGTAAATAGAAATGAGTTATTTTAAGTCATTTTACTGAACAGGGTAAGAATGAATATGGGAGTGTACTAAATATTTTTAAAGACGAAAGTGAAAGAGATGTCACATTGGGAATGTGACTGAGATGAATATGAAGTGTTACTATAGTCGGAATATATATGTTTGTAGTGTGAATAAATACTTTATATCATATTGGAAGAATGAGAAGGATAGTGTTTAAAAGAAAATGATAAACACTAAATTTGTATTGAATGTATGAAAAAGGAAAATACTATAAGAGCATATAATTAAGTGTATACATGTATATGATATGTGAATTGAGTTTTCTAATATGAATGAAATTATGATATATAAACACATTTGTGAATCACATTATGAGGATGGCTTATGAAGATATATGTGGTATAATTATAGAATTAGTGATATGGAAAAACAATGTTATATGTATTAGTGGACCTAAGAGAGATTAGGTCTTGAACTGTGTAAAGCTAGATGGATTATGTGATGGAAGTGAGAATGGAAAGAACTTGAGTAATATTGGACAGTGGAAATTGTTATAATGAGTATTGAACTTGATGATTATATTATATTTAGAGTTTCAAAGTATTCACATATGAAAAGTTCTATGTAATTATATTATAAGAGATTGTAGATGGATTAGAAATGAAGTGATGAATAGAAATTGTATAAGAACTGTATATGATTGAATATGTATATAGTAATATTGTTAAAGCATGAGTTAAGTTGATAAGGATCATATAAGCGAATACAAATTGGTTGAAATGAAGTTGGAATGTGTTAACTTCTGTTATACTAAAAATGTTAAGATTGAGAATAGAATTATAAAAGAACAGTATTGAATTGAAAGTTCTAGGTTTGAATATTAATCTCTTAAAGTCATGTGTTTTGTTCAGTATTTTGGATCGGTTAATTTGTTATCCATGGATTTGGATCTTAGATATAATGATTGTAATACGGATTTGGTGAGGTTGACAATTTTGTTTGAGAAGTATAGTTAAAAATTATGATGGTTAAAGTTGTACCTTATTATTATTATTTTTTATGTTAAGAATTTGGTTAAAACTGTGAAAAAAAAAATTTTAAAAAAATTTTGAAATGTGTTGAGTTATGGATAATATGACAAAAAGGTAATCAAAATAAATATACCAATGATAGGAAATGTGAAGAGTTAGTAAAAGGGAGAAATTATATTATATGAATGAAAGTTATACTGAATATGTTTATGGTATGTAACTTGAGGTTTAAGGGAATGAACTCAAAGTTTGAGTGAATGAATTATAGATATTAAGTATGATATAACATTTTTATGAGAATTGGTGGAAATTATACTAAGATAATAAAGAATAAACTATGTGTATATTAAAAGATATTAGAAGTGATTTGTTATCATGATGATTTGACTGAAAATAGATTGAAAGAGAGCAGAAATTGAATATAAGTTTGCTCTTATGGAATTAAGTTATATTTATACTTATATGAAAATTGTGAAATTTCATGATAAGTTAGATTACTTAATCGTTGGTTGGAATTGAACAAGATTGGAACGTGGGTATATTGTGACAGATAGATTAATTGATCTGGATTTGGCTAAGATTATGGATCATTAATAAAATTTAATGTGTATAGTTGTATTAAGAAAATAGGTATTTACATGATAATGTATATGATGTAAATTTTAAAGTATGATTGGACATGAATGAGTGGAGTATAGTAATTGTTAATCATGATAAGAAGAGAAAAAGATTGGTTATCTATAAAATAAGTTGAAAGATAATGTATTAATATGTAAGTTAAGTGAAAAGCATGCTAAAGAAATAACTCCATTTATGAAAAATCAGGATTTTGTTATCTATTGAGAGTGATAAATGTCTATTTAGACAGTGATTGTAATGAAGGGATAATTAATGTTCAGATATAAGTCAATGGTTTTTAATGTTAAAGTTAAGAGAGTAATTATACAGAGGTGAAATAACAAAATATATTAAATATAAAGATTTGACAAAGTATTATTGTACTATATGATGATCTGATTCTGGTATAAAGATATTAATAGGAAATGTAATTTGATCTTTTGAATGTTTGATTAAGAAAGTAACCAGATGTATAAACATATAGAATGATGAGTTATAGAATTTAAAGAAGGTGGTTGATTCTAAAGAGGAGAGTTGGAGTTATATGATTTGATGATATAATGACTTAAGCGTATAATTAACTTCATATGGGAGTTAAGATAGTATTTTGTTAAGAATAAATTGTTATGGTACTGATAATTTCGAGGACGAAATTATTTAAGGGGGAGAGAATTGTAATATCCTCATATATGCCCTAGAAGTTGTGATTATGTTGTTGTTGTTGTTATATAATTGGATTGAATATATGTGTTAAATTACAAGAGAAAAGAAATAGAGAAAAGAATGTTTATGTATATGTGATTTGGGAAAGAATTTAGGGTTTAGAGAGAATGGTATATGTTGTGTATATGATGATATATATAACATATAAGTTGGTCAAAATGAAGAGTCAAGGAAAGAAGATATTTATTTTTGTTAAGTGTGAAGTTACTATAAAGGGCATGTAATGAATGGTAATCAAGACAAATGGTATAAGGGTGTTTAGGTAATTACTCTTGTTGAATCACTTGGTGGAGATTTAAAGAGGTGATATTTTGTCTTTTCTTCATTTCCTTCTTCTTCTTCTTCTCTTCTCCACGTTGGTTGGCTCCTCCTTAGACAAGAGAGAGCAAAGTGAGATTTGTTTAATTCTAACATCAAATTGAAGGGAGAATCAAAGGATTTAATTGAAGATTTGTGGAATTCAACAACTTAGGTAAGTTCTTTCTCTTGATTTTCCTTTGTTCTTTTGAAATTGTGTTTGGGATTGGTGAGTTGATATGGATGGTTGATGGAGTGTGTTTGTGTATGGTGTGTGTAAAAGTGCTGAAATGGAATTAAAGATAAGAAGCTAGGTTGGTGTTGGTGATGGAAGAGTAAGAGTTGTGTTTAGTGAATTTTTTTTCTGTTTTACAATTAGTAAAGGCTGTGACTTGTATGATTTTTAATTAATTATAGAAAAATGTTCTTGAAGTGAATTTTTGATATGTTGTGCCTCTATGAGTCTATAATGACTGAAAAATATTTTGATTCGATTTTGGAATGGTTATGAGTTTAGAAAGATTATTTTTATTAGACCTGTTCCAGCAGGTACCTTAACTGAGACAGCTATATTTCGGGATTTTTAATAAAATGTAGAAAAATCATATCCAATTGAATTTTGGATATGTTGTTGCTTAGGGAGTCTAGTATTTGAGAAAAATAATTTGGAACCACGTTGATTGAATTTGATTTATGGAATTCACAAAGTTCAGAACTGCTGCCAGGATGCAGGGCAATTGGGGCAGTCTGGTTAGGTGAACTATTTGACCAAGATTTTGTGTTCAATTTGATCTGAAATTTTAAATGAATGATTTTAAGATACAAAACTAAATTCTGTAAAAATTTTAGAATTTTTAGTCAAGTAGATTATTTTATACAATTTTTCAAAATAAGGATAAAATGGAGTCTTAAACCAGAATGTACTATTCATATGGTCATTTTGCTAATATTCCTTTGGATTAGGTTTTGAAGAGATTGGGTTGCATTAACCTAAATGTGGAGAATTCTTGGAAAGAAAAGAAATGTATAGATTGATGGGACTAGTTCTTGAGGTAAGTACCAATACATATGATTGTATTTAATTACATAATTTGAGGCTTAACACATTTGTTTGCAAATGTGTTAAGTGATCTATTATATTGTTAACATAATTGGACTAAGGTGATGATTGAATGATGTGAAGGATGTGAAGATCATTAACCAGGTAAGCATAAACCCTATTTGATTGTATATCCTTATATGTCTTTGAACATTAACACATTGGGATGAAAGTGTTAAATAAGCTATTATATTGTGAATGTAAATGAAGAATATATATAAAGGATGAAATATGAAATGGGAAAGGTAGGAAGAAATGAGGATCATTCTTAAGGTATGTGCAATTTGTTATGATAAATGCTCTAGTAATGAATGATGTTAATGTGTTTTGAGAAGTGAGAAAATGTTATGTTATATGCATTGTGAATCTTGTGTATGGCAATGTATTATATGAATAATATACTTTGAAATGTGATATCAATGATGCTATATGTATCATATGGATTGAGATATGATATGATATGAAGCCATTGTGATTGGCTATGATAATTCAATTGAAAGAGATAAGGCATGTTGGCCTAATTGATGATGAGATTGATAATGAAATAATAAATGAATTGTTTGTTTAATATGTTATTCAGTTTCAGAGTTCTGGATTTGGGTGGCATGGCTAAGAAATGATGAAAGGTAACAGTCTTGCCGGGTTGAGGATCTCCTCATATGTGTTGAGTTGATGGTCCAAGAGACTGGGTCTGTTACACTATGAGAATTGTGAATATGAGATATATGATTTGTAACAGTCTTGCCGGGTTGAGGATCTCCTCATATGTGTTGAGTTGATGGTCCAAGAGACTGGGTCTGTTACACTATCCATGGATAGAGATACATGTATATACATTGCCTACGGGCGTGATGATTGTGACTATGAACCAAAGCAGTAACTCTGAACTTTGAATAACATATTAGTGTTTTGGGCCCGAGTCTGTCTTTATTGTCAATGTGAATTGCAAGTATTGAAATATTGATTGTGAGTATTAATAATGAATTATGCTTGGTGAATTGTGAATAATATAATGTTATTAAGTGTAATATGTAAATGAATTGTGGTTGATGATAAAGGTTGTCTTTATTGTAAATGTGATTTATGATTTGTATGATATGTAATTTGTGTATTGCAATAATGATTGGTATGGTATATATAATGTAGGGGTATTAATATATTGGTTTTGAGTATTGGTGATGCATTGTGGTTGGTGATAATATTATGTATATATGTACATCATATTTGAAATTAGCTAGGATATATTAAAGATGAAATTAAAAAGAAAAGAAGATATGATAAGAACTAATTATATATTGAATTGATGTATCATTATATGTCAATACTTCTATACTATATGTTTATATTTTATAGTTGGACTACTAAGCTCTCGGGCTTAGCGCGGGTGTTTATTCGCGCAGGTATATAGATGGAAGATATGAAGTCTTTTGTTATGCCACAAGAAGAGTAAAGTTTGTCGAGACCAACTAGAGGGTAATGCATACATGTATAAACTTTAATTATGATGTATTTCTGACGAGAGAGTATTTATATGTATAAATGAAGTTTTTGATAAAGATAATGATTTTGTAAATGTTATTTAAATTAATGTATTATGGTTTGAACTCTGTTACAGGTTTTTAAAAGGTAACGAAAAGTGACATCCTTATACTTTATATATTTACTGTATGTATACTAGGTATACGCATAGTACTTATATAGGGTATCGGGGTGTTACAGTTATCATGCTTGCATATCCACTATTTGAGTCTCCAACAATTATTCCAATAATTACATATCTGATTTGACATATGGATGAATATGCAAACATATGTTTCATGCTTGTTTGAGTAATAGCAATAAGATTCCCCACTATCATATTCAAAAAAGCTAGGATTTCTAGAAGAAGATGTCATTCGTTTGATGAGAAATAAAAAGAAATATAAAAAATTTGAGTGGTTGAAGTTGAATGACACCATGTGACTATAGATGGAAAGCACTTACAGAAGCAACCAATTAAGAGTATGTTGATTGCTTCCATAATTCAATTTCATAATCTCTGTATGATAGGATTCTTAGAGAAAGATAAAAAACATGAAAATGAGAAAGAATACCAAAGAAAAAGGACAACAAATCTATAGAGAAGTCATTGCAAGTGTTCTACAAAATCACACACATACGGAGAGGCAGAAGGGGGGGGGGGGGGGGACATGTACAGTGCTTGGAACTGACATTACAGATTTAAAGACACAACCTTAAGAAACTACCTTAGGGACTTCACCCACCTATTCATATATTTTGTAACAAAATCTATGGAAAGATCAAATTTGATGAAAAACACATGTACAAATAATACCTCAACTGTTCTATTGAAAATTGGAAAATTTTAGATTAAAAACCTAAACCAAAATCAAATTAATGTTGTTGACAATGAAAATGTGATGAATATTATTTTTGTTATTGCTTCTAAAAATGCTACATCCTTTAGGCATTTTAAGTACACAAATGAACTTTAATTTTAAATTTTAAATAAAATCCAATAGTTTTTGAAATATTCTCATCAAATGAATGCCTATGGATTCCTAAGTTGGAATCTCCATAGTATAAATTCATATTCAATATTAGAGCATCAATATCCAAAAGCTAAAAACAATAATTTTCCAACAAATTTACACATATACAATGATCCCTTAACACATGAATTAAGTTGTCAATTAATTAGAAATATAAAAGTTACATCAAATCATAAATAATTAGAACAAAAAAAAAAGATTATCATCCAAAAAATACAGATGAAATCAAACAAAAAAATCAAAATTATCAATTGAAGGAAAAATTAAAGATTTTTTTACCAATTAATCAAATAATTAAATTCTAATAATATGCCCATGAATTATGTTTGTATTGCTAAAAAAGTAAATCACAAGAGGAAATTCATTAGATTTCCACAACCTAAGAGTTATTCCAAGCAAGCAGTCAATTCTTCTAAAAGAATTTTTCAGATAGAGTTTTCTGTATCTTTTTTCTGTATCTTTTTTTTTACTGTATGTTCTTTTCAACAAAATGAGTTTTTCTCCTTTTTGTGTAGTAACTACATTAAGCAGTTACTTACACACACCCACATCCTAGGGGATGTGGGTGGTTATTAATTGGATAAACCCACATCCAATTTGGATGTGGGTGAGTTATTTTCAGAATTAGGTTGACCCATCATGGAGACCCAACCCGAAATCCATTATCAACCTTATTTTTAATTCCCAGAATTTCTCATTAAGCAATTTAGATCAATAAGAAATTGAGATATTAATTAAAAGAAGCAACATAATTGAAATTAGATTGAGAACCTTTCTTTGCTTGGCGTTGATCTCTTTAGAAATGTTGGCCTTCTCGTTCAAGGAGGCCATACAAAAAATTATAAAATCGGCTAAAAAATGAGAGAGAATAAATAAAAGAAGTGAGAAATTGAGGTTAATTTTGTCTTCTTATGATCTGTTTATTTATTTCTCCTCTCATTGTTTCTGTGTACATATATATAATTGATAATTCCTACATCTTTAACTTTGTTTCCATCATTCTAGTCATTTAAAACACTAAAATTGAAATTAATATTCATATTAAAAGAAAAAAAATCGATATTCAAGTAAGTTACAAAACGTAGATTTTGATTAGGTTTATCGTCCATGAACCAAACTCCATCAAAAGATATATATGCTTTTGTTATCACAAGACTTGGGTCTGCGGGAACTTCAACAACTTTTGGCATCTCTTGTGTTTACGATTTGCTCAAATCATTAGCAAATAAAAAAAAAGACCAAATCATTAAACTGGAGGTAGAAATAAGAACCTGAAACACAAAAAGACAGATCAAAATACTTATGTGTTTCACAAAGAAAAAGAAACAAAAATCATTATTTGAATCGAGCACTGAAAATTGAAATTCAATAAATGAAAATGTCAAATTAAAAATTAAAAAAAATAGAACTAAAATTTTACATATGATTTATAAAATAGGTGTAAAGAGGAAGAAAGTTGGAATTGTTGGTGTGGCAGTGGCCATGATGGTTTTTCGATGAATAAAAAACCAATTCAAGAATTTATTATCATTTATTCCTTTTGAAAACAGAAATGAATCAAAACAGATTTTCTTTTGGCATGAAATAGAGTAATATTCTAGAGTGTAGTTTTCTAAAAAAATGAACAAAATAAATGGAAAAAAAGGAATGACCTTTGTTTTAAAAAATGGCTCATGTGGCGGAACAAAAATAACCCTAAAATCCTCATCTTTTATATATTTATATATATTACATATTTATTTATTTATTTTGATAAGGTATAGATTACATATTTATTAAACAGTGTATAGTTTTATTTTGCATTATATAATATATTTAATATTTAATATATATATATTTATTTGATTCTTTGATGGCGGCTGAGGTCTGTGCTTCCGAGAACCCTAGTCTTCCAAAGGATGATGATATGTCCAGAGCCACAAAAAAGGTACATCACAGAGAGGATATTGTGGTACATCATGGGCTTTACAAGGATCATCTTCTCTAGGGTACAGTGCTGGAGTTTAGTTTGGTGGAAGCTTTAAACTCTTTCGAAGTTTTCGTAAAGCAGGGTAATATCAATATTGATCGGTCTGGGGCTATCCCTGTGGTTAGTTTTTCTCATGATCTGAAGGATAGGCTAGCCAAGACCTTGGACAAAGCTGTTGTTATTAACCTGTTGGGGCGAAGTATTGGTTACAAAGTTTTTATGTAGTAAGTTGTACGATCTATGGGATATGAGAATAGCTAAGGTGTGGGACATTGGAAGAGGTTTCTTTCTAGTTAACTTCAATGACGAGAGATAAAAGTCTCAAGCTTTATTTGGTGGTCCATGGACTATTTTAGGCCACTACTTGCAAATGCAACCTTGGACTTCTGACTTTCATATAGATCATTATAAGGTTGGGAGAACTATTGTCTGGGTTTGGTTCCCTAAATTAGCTCTGCATTACTATCCTTCTGAGGTCATTAGTGCCATTGTAGAAGCTGTAGGTCTAGTGGTTAGGATCGATATAATATAATGGATTTCCAACAAGCTAAGTTTGCTAGAGTGGCTATTTCATCAAACCTTTATTATCAAAATTTGTTATTAATGGGGGAGGTACAGCGAATTGAGTATGAGTGTCTTCCTGAAATTTACTTCTCTTGTGGTCATTTTAGTCATGTTGATTCTTCTTGCTCTTTTAGGGTTGAACCAGCAGTTACTGACAAATCTATTTCTGAGACTATCCCGAATCAGGTGCGGATGGTTGAGCAACTGCAGGAGTTTGGCCCATGGATGATTGTAGAACGGAAAAAAGGAGTTTTAAAAGAGGGAACTTGAATTTAAATGCTGGTTCAACTAAGCCTCTACGGTCCCATTTTTCTATCTTATTAGACAAGGATGATGTTGCTGTTTTGTCTCCTATTGATAGTAATGCCGAGGTTTTTGAGGATAGGAATGTTGTAGACCATAATGATGTAAGCCCAGGTTTGAGGAATATTGGTGGAAAACTCCCTGCTAGCGGGAAAGATGCATGTGTTAGGCTTAAATCAAAGACCTTTCATATAGGGGAGTCTTCTTAGCAAGCTCGGCCACTTAAAACGTCTTTGGGAGAGTTTTTTGAGTTTCAACAGAGGCAGTCTCAGGTAGAGTCTTTGGTTGTATGTCCAACTTCCTTGGACTCATCTAAACATAAGGTAGTTGGTTTGCCTCCTTCCTATGCAATGTTACCCACCCCCACCCCCCTACCCCCCCTCCTCCTAAGGTGACTGATGTTTCCATACAAACTGTGGGTATAACAACCACTACTTGTGCAGAGTTGCTTGGGGGGCCTCCTAATGATGTTTCATCTGTTAGGGAGCATCCTCCACTTTATTGAATAATGATATGTCCATTGCCGATGCACGTGATGACGATATTAACAAGCAGGAACATGTAGAGGATGAGTGCCTGGATCCTTTTTATGTGGGATTGAGCTTTTTATGCTTATTATTACACTTATCTTTTTAATGTCTATTTTTTGTTGGAATTGCCAAGGGCTAGAAGTCCTTCTTTCAGTTGGACCTTGCTGGTGTTTCTTCAATAGTATCACCTACTTTTGTTGGTGTTACTTGAGACAAGAATAAGTGGGACGCAGGCTGACAAGTGTATTTCTAAGCTGAATTTTGAATTCTCTTTTCGTGAAGAGGCCAATGGATTTTCAGGTGGCATTTGGGTTTTGTGGAATTATCCATGGACAATTGATGTTTTGGAATCCCATTCTCAATTTATTCATATGAGAATTATGAATAATAATGAGTTCTCTTTTCTTTTCACCGCTATTTATGGCTCTCCTACTTCTTCTAAAAGGAGGTATCTCTGGGCTCATCTTTAAAGATTAAATTTTTTATTTCAGAAGCTTGGTGCTTTATGGGAGATTTCAATGCTATTTATAAGAGTTTGGAGAGAAGGGGAGGTTCTTCTCAACAGACGGGGGTGTATAAATTGTTCCAATCTTAGTTCAATAATTCTGGTCTTCTTAATGTTGGTTTTTTAAGGCCATATTTTACCTAGAAGAGGTTTTTTGCTTGAGAGATTGGATTGGATCTTGGTCTTTGTAATTCTGTTTGGAGGTTCTTGTTTCCTGAGGCTGCTATTTCTCATCTTCCAAGATTGCATTCGGATCACTGTCCTTTTCTTTTAAAGCTTCATAGTTTTTCCCTTGTTGGTGTTTACAGTCCTTCTAGATTTTTGCAAGCTTGGCTTCTTCATGATGGTTTTAATCAATTTGTAGCTGCAAAATTGGTCTTGTAACTTTAATTTCTTACCCTCTTTGAATGCCTTTGCTTGCAAATTGAAAAATGGAATATTGATGTTTTGGTAATGTGTTTAAGCAAAAATGCCAGCTACTTGCTAGAATTGCTGGTGTTTAGAGGGTCCTAAATCATTGATATAATGCTAATCTTTATAAGCTTGAGGAGGAGCTGAAGAAGGAGTAAGATACGGTTCTTTTGAGGGAGGAGGTCATTTGATTTCAGAAGTCTCATAGTGATAATATTTTGTGAGGTGACAAGAATACAAGTTTTTTTCATCTTTGCATTATTAAAAGGCAGAAGCGAAATAGTATTGAGATGTTGCAAGATGACTTAGGGAATTGGATTACTGATAATGAGGTCTTAAAGGCTTTGGGCGTGTCCTTTTTTCTAAATCTATATAATGAGGAGCACTACTATTTGTCAGGGTTTCCTATTCATAGTAGGTTTTCATCTTGTGATATGAGTTCTATGGGTGCTTTCTCTAGCCCTTCAATTTTAGATGAGATTAAACAGGCTCTGTTTCAGATGAAGCCATGGAAGGCTCCTGGTGTTGATGGATTTCAAGTGGGATTTTATCAAGCTGAGTGGGCCATTATTGGTAAAGACTTATGTCAGGAGGTTCAAAGAATCTTGGATGGGGGTGCTATGGAACCAAAGAAGAATAAGACTATGATTTGCCTCATTCCTAAGGTGGAGGTCTCAAAATCTTTTTCTCAGTTTCGGCCAATTTCTCTTTGTACTATTACTTGCAAAATTGTGACTGAAGTTATAGCTAATCGCTTAAAGCAGTTTATGCCATTGCTTATTAGACCTTCTCAAACTAGTTTTGCTCCTAGACGACATTTTGGAGAATATAATCCTTACTCGGGAGGTTGTCCATACCATGCATAGAAAGTCTAGTAAAATGGGATTGCTGTCTATTTTCGTTGATCTGGAAAAAGCATATGATAGAATAAGTTGGTCTTTCCTTAATGGCACTTTGGTTGAGGTGGGACTTCCTTAATCTTTAATTTCTATTATTATGCATTATGTCGCATCAGTCTCAATGCAGATTTTATGGAATAGAGAGCTGACTAACTCTTTCACTCCTTCTAGAGGGTTGAGACAATGGTGTCCCCTTTCTCCGTATTTATTTGTCTTATGTATGGTGAGGTAAGTGTTGTCGCCGTGTGACCTGAGGTCACGAGTTCGAGTCGTAGAAACGGCCTCTTGCATTTAATTGCAAGAGAAGGCCGCGTACAAAGACCCAATGGGTCCGACCCTTCCCCGGACCGCTCATTACAGGAGCATTCGTGCATCGGGTTGCCCTTTTTTTATGTATGGTGAGGTTTTCTCATGCCATCCACAAAGCAATTGATGATAAGTTATGGAAGCCAATCTATCTTTCTAGAAATGGGCCTAGTCTCACACATTTGTTTTTTAAGATGATCTGTCATTATTTGCTAAAGTAGAGCTTTCCCAAGCATGTGTTATAAAGGGAGTTTTGGATGATTTTTGTGCTTACTCTAGACAAATGGTTAGCTCTCTAAAGACTCATGTTTTTTCACCAAAAATGTGAATAGAAGCATGAAGATTTCTATTTGCAATCAGCTGGGCTTTTGAGAGACTTCTAATTTGAGATATTTGGGAGTACCTTTGCTCCACTTGAGAGTTGCTAAAAGTACTTACCACTATTTGGGGGGCCAGTGGAAGATTGCCAATTGGAATATTTCTAATATTTAGTTGATAGGGTTACATTGGCTAAGTTTGTTCTTGGGCATACTGCTTTATACACCATGCAAATAGCTAAGATTCTAGTGGAAACATGTCAAGCTTTGGAAGCTTCTATGAGGAGGTTTGTATGGGTTGGTCGGAATAATCATGGTCGTGTTGCCTTGGTTCCATGGCTGTCAGTTTGCAAATCTCCTTCTAATGGCGGGCTTGGTATTCGAGACCTAGGGGATTTTAATCTAGCTTTCTGCTTAAAGCTAGTTTGGTGTTTTATTTCGAAGCCCAATAGCTTATGGGTTCAAGTGTCGAGGGCCAAATATAGGTATGAGAATTTTTTTATCTGAAGCTCCAAATACGGTGGCTAATTCTTCATTGCTTTGGAAGTTCATGTGTTCTAATTGGAATATGGTGCTCGAAAATTTATTTTGGTCCATCGGTGATGGTAGGACTTCCAAGTTTTGGTTTGATTGTTGGGTTCCAAGGCTAGAGGATAATATTTTTTCGATGGTTGTTTTTCCAATCTCGGATAGCTTTAGGCTACAATCAGTTTCTTGGTTTATCAAGGATGATGGGAGGTGGGATCTAGAGCTTTTCTTCGGTTTCTTATATGATGAAGTGATCGCCTTAATTATGGCAGTCTTGCCACCGTCTGTGGAGTCCGGGCCAGATTCTTTCTTTTGGGCTCATTCTTTTTCAGGTTCCTTCTCTGTAACGTCAACTTATGCTCTGATTTCTAGGGAAAGTGACTTGCCTCCTGCCTTTCCTTGGAAGTTAATTTGGGGTTGGAAGGGTCCACAAAGAGCTAAAATGTTCTTATGGTTGATTTTGAACAATGGAATTGTGTTGAATTCTGAGAGGGTGAGGCGCCATTTCTCATCCTCTGATCTCTGCCCAGTATGTTCTCCCATGCAGGAGTCTAAATTTCATTTGCTTTGAGATTGCTCCCATATTTCTCAATTCTGGTATATGCTTCTCCTTGCTTCATTCCAGGTCTGGTTTTTTTATCCTTCTATGAGTTTTGATGCTTGGGTATTGAAGAATTTGCAATGTATTTCCCTAGTGACCCATGGTGTTCCATGGAATACTCTTTTTAGTATGAGCTGTAGGTTGATATGGAAGAGGCAGAATGGAGTGGTGTTTGAGGATAAACATCTTACAGTCTCTTCTTTGACTGTTAAGGTAATTCTTCAATCCAAGTGTATTATGTTGGCCTTTGAGAATCTGCGGAAGTTGGATGCTAAGGTTCTTAAGCCCGTTCTTGTTTTTTGAAAATGTCCTTCTTATGGTTGTATGAAACTTAACACTCTTCATTGAATATACATCACATGGCAGCCTTTAGAGGAGGGTTAATCCGATATTCTAATGGGGTGTGGCAATGTGGTTTTGTTGCAAATATCAAATGGTGCTCTATTTTACAAGCCGAACTATGGGCTCTGTTGCATGGTATTCAATTGGCTATTCAAAGAGGTGTTTCTCATCTTCAAGTTAAGTCTGATAGTTCAGTTGCAGTGGATATGATTTTAGGTCATTCTATAGTTTCTATAGTCAGTAGAGCTTTGGTGTCCTGCATCAGGATTTTGTTGTCTTCTTTCCAATGGGCAACTGTTTCTCATGTTCACATAGGGAAACTTTGCAGCTGATGCTCTCTCTCATTTAGCTGCTACTTACAGTCCTAGGGTGTTTTTATCTTGATGATCCTCCTGATGGGTTAAGTTTTTGGCTTCTTCATGATATTTTAGGTGTATCCTATTTCCGTTGGTTCTTTTTGGGGGTTCCCTAACTTATGTACCAAAAAAAGACAACTCAAATTAAAACTATGTAGTTTAATCTTGTATTATATAATATATTTAATATTTTATACATCTAGCCCTAAAATCTAAACAAAATCTGAAGTCTTCTTTTGACCATCCAACTCATGCTGCCTCTCCCAAAGACAACAGCAAATTCTTCTCAAAGACAAACCATATCCGCATCTCACCACCACCGGCTGCTGCCTCTCACCACCGTCATCATCTCCATTCTATTTTGTGTAGTTACCAGGTACATTCGATTTTTCCTTTGTTTTGAATGATTATGTGCAATTTGTATTTGCTGTTGATTTTATTATTTTGAATTTTGGTTTTAAGAACTTCTTTTAAGTTTAAGTTTTCAACGATTATAGGAAATTAGAAATTTAAGTTTTGAGAACTCTTTTTTTTTTTATATAATTTTTCCAATTTTCAATTTTCGTATTCGGTTTGTGTTAGTTAGATTTATGATTTTAGAAAAAGAAAGGCTAAGAAGAATCGACTGCCAACTTCACTAATTTTCTTGATTGTACTTTTTTTCAAAGATCGATGGACTAGCGTGTGCATTTTTTTTTTGTTGTTGTAGTTTCTTTCACTGCTAGTTTGCTGGAGCCTATTTTGATAACCTAATCTCGAACCTGAGTTTTTAACAATGAGGTTTTATCTTCTTTAAAAAATAGAGTTGCCTTTTAGTAATTCTTATGAATATCTTAAGGATGCTTTGTGTAGATATAGGAAAGAGACACTGCTATTACATTTGTCTTTGCTTGAAAAGAATATCAGATATATATATATATATATATATATTCAAATTTTGTCTATAACACTTCAAAATGTATGAAAAATATAGCACTTTAGTTACTAATATAATCCTCAGCTCCATGGACATATCTGTTGCAAAACATTATTGAAATAATAGAATTTGATGGAATGTTGCCATAAAAAACATAAAGAAACAACACTTGAAACAACACCTGCAACATTTATATAATAGATTTCTCATTTGAATCAACAATATTGATTTGCAGTATAGACACAATCATGGAGTTGTAATACAAACAAGTGGGTTCAATTTCTTCAAAACAAGACCATTCTTAAATCAAGGTAGGAACCCTCCTGCAATTTCCACTCAAGATGTCAAGAGTGTAGGCTAGCTACTGCATAGATAAATAATTGTTGTGCTTAGTTTTTCTTCTCTTCTTTATTATGATCTGTGTATTCTAATATGTGTATTCATTGATGGTACTCAAAAACTTGTGACTTAGTGAAAAATATATTAGATAATTTACATTTTGTTGCATTTTAAATTTATTATCTTAAATGGATAATTAAACAGATATCGGATCGTGAATGGATAGTATTAATCGGGTGTGGGACGAGAATGGGTATTGAATTATTAATTGGGTTCAGGAATGGATAGCACTTATCGTGGGTATCCTACCCCTTGCCACTCCTACTCTCCTCTCCCTCAGGCCCTTGCCATCACCAGAAACCACCAGCAAGCATTGCCATCGTAGCCAGCATCTCCATCACCAGAAACCCAGTAGAAACGCCAGTGTTGCCATCACCATCTAGTCAACATTCAAGATTTAGGTCTGGTATTTTACTACCTGGGAGCTTTGCAACAGTTATCTTAATCTATCTGCTTTTAAACATTGCAACTGTTTGGCTTTGCTAGTTTGTTTAGTTATTGAATTAATACTAGCTGTTAAACCATTGCAACACTATCTTTAAAGTTTGTTTAGCTATTAAACTAAGTTAAAATTGTTTGTTGGACTCGTAAACTTTCAGAGTATAAATATATTTTTTAACAATAAGTCTAAAATTTAAATACTTTAATTTTACAAATTCGAAAGATGAACAGTTATTAAAATTGATAAACCAATTTTAAATCTGGTATTTTACTGCCATAGAGTATATGATAAATCCAAATTACAAATTCGACTCGTTGAACAATTCATGAACTTACTGTTGGATTTTGACCAAAAAAAAAGGCAGAAGCCAAATATCTTTTCTGGATTTTCTTGGAAACACAAATTTTGTTTTCTTTTTTTTTTTTAAATATAGTTTTTTATTTGTCAATCACATTTTATAGTGAATATTATAGTTTTTTTTGTCTCGGGATATTACAGTTTCTTGGAAAGATGAAGAAGATGATAGCTTTAGGATTTGAAGGTTCAGCTAACAAGATTGGAGTTGTAACCCTAGATGGTACGATTTTATCAAATCCTCACCACACGTATATTACCCCCTCCTGGCCAAGGATTTTTACCCCATGAAACTGCACAGCATCATTTAGTACATGTGCTTCCATTGGTAAAATCTGCTTTAGAATTGTCCAAATAACTCTTGATGAAATTTGTTGCCTTTGTTATACTAAGGGCCCTGGCATGGGAGCACCACTTCAAGTTTCTGCCATTATCATTCGAATCCTTTCACAGCTTTGGAAGAAACCCATTGTTGATGTTAATCACTGTGTTGCACATATCGAGATGAGTAGGATTGTTACTGGGGCAAATGATCCTATTGTGTTGTATGTTAGTGGTGGGAATACTCAAGTTATTGCTTATAGTGAAGGGAAATATCGAATCTTTGGTGAGACTATTAACATTGCTGTTGGGAATTGTTTGGATAGGTTTGCTAGGGTTTTACAGCTTTCCAATGATCCAGCTCCTGGATATATTATTGAGTAGGTATTATTATTGTTTTTCTTTTTATTATTAGAGTTTTGTTATTTATTTATTTATTTATATATGAATTCTGATTCAAATCTTTATGTTCCTTATACCTGATAAGTTTAAGTACTTCTTTAGGTTTGTGTTTTGTTTCTATTCAGTTTAGTCTTTTACTGTATTTAGTGAATAATACATTGGGAAGATGTGTTTTTATCAATTTACGTGAATTTCTCTAATTAGTTTTTGTTGTTTTGTGGGTAAAAGTGATGTTATGACTAAAAATCAATATATCGGATGTTAGTATGGGTTGCATGTCTTAATTTTGTTTATTGTTAGCAGTTATTTCTCAAGCAGATATTAACTAAAATTTTTTAAATCCATTTTTGAACAAGTTGGTCTGTTCTAAATGTAAAAGTTAGGTTGTTGTAGTTATCATAAGGAGAGATTATTTTCTCAAGGAGATGTTAACTAAAGAGAGATTATTTCTCAAGGAGATGTTAGCTGTTCTAAATGTAAAAGTTAGGTTGTTGTAGTTATCATAAGGAGAGATTATTTTCTCAAGGAGATGTTAACTAAAGAGAGATTATTTCTCAAGGAGATGTTAGCTAAAAATTAGGTTATTAAAATTTGTAATCCCATTTTGAACAAGTTGAGGTGTTTTAAAGATAAAAGTTAGGTTATTGTAGAAAGAGATATGTTAATTCCCTTATCCAGAATCATGATACACCTACATTTATGCAACCCTATATTTGTGAACTTTTGCGGAATGATTACAAATTTACAATAGCTCAAAATTTGACATTTCTTGATTTGTTGTATTTTCTTTTGCTAGTGTTTCTTCTAATCCATTTATTTCTGTGATTAGCTTAGGTGCCTCTGCCCCATAAAATAACTATTATTGTTGTCTGGGGCATATTTCCCGAATCATTCATTTCCCTATGCCAATGAATTTTATTTTATTGTTGCATAAAATGAAGATTTTAGTTAATTGCTAGTTTTCTATTAGAATTTGATATGAATTAGGTGCTTACTTGATTAGACCTGAAGCATATTATATAATTGTGGCAATATGTCTGCTCAACTTGAATATGTCAGTGCTTCCATCTTCACTTTCATGATATGCTTCTTAACCAGCTTGCTAAGATAGGAGAGCAATTTATAGACCTTCCTTGTGTTGTGAAAGGGATGTATGTTTCTTTTAGTGGAATATTGAGCTTTATTGAGGCTACTTCTGAAGAGAATCTTAAGAATAATGAATGTACTCCTGCAGACTTGTGCTACTCCCTCCAGGTAATTTATTTTCAATGCCTTCATGTCTTGGAGGTGAATGACTGATGCTGAGTTTGGCTAAAACTTTAAGCTATATGCTTATATATATTTACTGAGGAGGTGTGTGTGTGTGTGTATATCTTATTCTAATGTATCCAATGCAGATGATATGATGCAGGAAACAGTGTTTGCTATGCTTGTGGAGATCACAGAATGGGCTATGGCACATTGTGACAATAAAGATGTTCTTATTATTGATGGTGCGGGCTGCAATGAGCGGCTGCAGGAAATGATGAAAACAATGTGTTCTGAGTGGGGTGGAACACTGTATGCAACAGATGACAGGTATTGCATTGACAACGGAGCAATGATTGCATATACTGGCCTCTTAGCTTTTTGCTCATGGTATGACAACGCCTCTAGAGGAGTCAACTTTTACTCAGAGGTTCCGAACTGATGAAGTGCATGCAATCTGGAGGGAGGAGTTAGCTATCATGAAAGATATTGGAGAATAGGGGGCTCGACCAAGCAAATCTATATGTATGTCCTTTTATCGCTCCATCTCTGATGAATTCACCATTTTCTGAAATCAATTTAAACATAAAGCAAAATGGTTGCCTAATTTTTGAAAGGTATCAATAATATAAATTACTTGACAAAAAAGAAACATTGAAACTAAAGGATATGTTCAGAGTATATGAAGGTCAAGAATAGAAGAAGTTGTTCATAAAGAAGAGAACATGTAGAGTAATGTGTGTAGAAAACTATCAGCGTCATCCAATCAGTAGGTTTTTTTCCTAAGCTTTAGATAGTGTGGTAGAGTAGAATAACAAATTCCTACTGTGAGCTGTGTTTTAGATATATGAAACTTGGTTAAAACTTTAAATATGAAAATCGTAGCAATCCTATGATTATAGTCCTTAATTACACATTCAACATCAAGTTAGCCCATGAAGCTCATTTAGGTTGCATGCTTGTGAGATAAAGTAAAAATAAATAAATACTATTAATTAATTATATTTTTCGAAACTTAAGAATAAGAAAATGGAATTAAATTTTTGTAAAATTGAAGTTTCAAAACAGGAGTTTTGAGTTGTGATGTGCCTGCCTGGCATTTGCAATTCTATCCAATTCTATAACTATCAATAACAGTGCTAGAAGTAATTGCTGGCTGCTGCAATAACAGTGCTATTAATGCTTATGGATTAATCCTCCCATCATAAACTCTCTTGTTCTGATATATTATGCCTGTGCAGACGAACTATATTTCCAGCAACTTTCAAGCAGATTCTGGTTTTACAACGTAACAGATCTCTTTGTAGAGCAGTTCCAAATTTGCCTTGTAAATCTAGCTGCATAACAATAATGATGATGTAACACTTGGGAAAATTTGCCTTGCAACATGGTCCTTTGGAAATTTTGATGATAAAAAGAACTTGAATGAATCATTTGGAAAATTTGCATTGCAACATGGTCATTTGGAAATTTTGTTGATAAAAAGAACTTGAATGAATCATAACTTTTCTCTCGTCTTGTGCAAATTGGTCTCCACATTTCCTCATTATCCAATAAGTTGATTTGGAATTACAGTACCCTATTTCAAAGTCGAGCATTTAACCCAGGGGCAGGGCTATAGCAGGCCTCAGAGTCTAAAGAGTAATTCAACCAAATATAATTTTTGATCCTCACGCGAACTACAGCAACCCTCTCCGTTGTTGCTGCTCTCACAATTCACTAACAAAAACGGATTTTAAATATTCAAAACAATAAATAGAAGAACAACAGCACAAATAATTCAATCCAGAATAACTAATCGCAATGTTACCAACAGCACTAGAAGAAATATGCATAAAAGAAATGGAAATATCTTGTTAGCTATAGAGGCGCGGGGAATATGTGCTCAAATGAATAGAAATTTCGAATCGGGTAGGTCGCAAGAACGTGTGTGTGTTTTTTTTTTCAGGAAAAACGATGTCGTATTGAAGCTCTTTTAGGTTTTTAAGATGGAGGTTTATTCGTCTTTGAATTTTAAGCTAAAACAGCCATACGAGTTTCTTGATTTCAACTTCTTTTCACCGCCAATTTTACACTTCTTTATGGGGTCTGAGTTCTGAATACTCTATTTGAGTTTTTGTTTTCGTTATTTTGCTGTCGCTCTGTTGCTCTCACTGGAATGGCAAAGGCTCTGTTTCGTAGCCCGATAAGCGCTTTTTCACTTGTCAAGCCATGTTCATCTCTCAAGCCCTTCTTTCTTAGGTACTCTCTCTATCTGTTCATCTATGAATTATTATTTTTATTGACTTCCCAGTTGTTTTTATGTTTTATAATTTGAAGAAAAATAGATTCCTGAATGCTGGGTAATTGAGGGTTTTTTTTTCACCGGTTCCTAACAGGCCAATTTTCCATTCCTCAGCATCAGTTTTCTACCCTTCAGGAGTCATATTTCCATTAAATTTACCAAACCCACCATGGGTATTTCGAAACTTGAGCCATGGTACTGTAAACTTGGTGATATCACAGGGGAAACCCAAGTTTGAAATGCACGAGGTTGATCCTCCAAAAAAGGAGAAGTGGCAGACGAAGAAGAGACTGAAAATGCGGAGAAAGAGAGAGAAGCAAATGCGAAAAGATGCTAATAAGAGGGATCCGCGTAGGCTCACTGTCAAGAGGAAGAGGAAACAGAAATTTGCAAATGCAGAAGAAAGAATTAAGTACAAGCTAGAGAGGGTGAGTGCACTTCTACTTGTTTTCTTTTTCTTCATATTTGTTGAGTATTAAATTGCTGTGCTGTTCTTTCTGGCTGCATTAAACCTCCTCATACAAATGCTCTAATATATTGTGAGTTCTCATTAATGATAGTTCATGGAGTTTCAATCTTTTGTGTGATATTAGCTATTTTCTTTTGCATGATGACTATGTTTATGCAGCTGAATTCTACCTGACTAGGGGCTATTCCATGTTGTTTATTGTTATTATTAAAAGTTTTTTTTTTTTTGGTTAAATGTTAAGTTTTATAATCACTTTTATTCGTCAATTGATTATTAAACTTCCACACACTTCTCTTTTTTTGCAAGTTGAGGAGCTCTGTTTGTAGTGATTACTTCTTTCTTCCAAGTCAAGTTTGTTGCTTATTAATTGTGAAGCCAGGTTTAGAGTTGTAGAAATGGAAAAAGGTGGGTTTTATTGATTAAGGATCTAAATAAACTGTTACACTTGGTTAGATGGAAGAAAAAATTTCTATGAGTTGGCATTATATTAAATGATGAGAATTGTTTTAGTGATTATCTTATTGTGAAAATGATTTGTCTCTGGATTTTTTTTTTCGAGAATTGCTCTTAAGGACTATTCTTGGTTGTTTGGCATGAATTGCAATGTGAATATAAGGACAATGTATTATGGATTTTTTATAACACAAGAAAAGTTTGAAGAGTTATTGCAAGGATTAAAAATTGATTAAATTACTCTTTATACCCTAAGGCTTGCTATAGCTATGGGTGAAAATGATATTTTTGAGAACAATCTCATCCCCCAATGAACTTTTTATTTCACAACATTATTGAATTGACCAGGTTGTCTTTATGTTTTTATGACTTCAGTGGTTAGTAAGTTTGAAAATGGAAAGAAGCCATTTTATACTTTTTGTTTTCCAAGAGGGTGAATGTCATGGAGAGTTTTATAGCATTAAAATAGTTTTCCTTTTCTTTGAAAGGAACATCTGCTAAATGATAGTTTAGTTAGTATTTTATAAATAAAAAATTTCTTCCTTTTACCCTTTTCTGCTCCATTTTTCCTTCTTTTTTGGTCAAAATAGACATGCAATATGAGCCCAATTTGGAATTTTATTATAGTCAGTTTAGATAACTGAACATTTGAAATTATTGTTTGGATTTTTTAATTTGAGTTTTATGCGTAAAATTATAAAAGATAGGCAAGATGACAAATTCCAAATGCTTAATAATTTCAAATCGAAATTTGGGCAGGTACCTTGCCAAACTGTCCGGCCACATTCTATTCCGACCTCCTCCTTTCCTCAGACATTCAAATGGACCTTTAGATTATTAATGTGCCAAATCATCATTGTGGAGTTATTGACATAACTTGCCAATTTAAGATTAATTGTTATTACTTGACCAAAATATGGGTTGGGTAATGGGTAAATCTCAAAAATGAATGTACTTTACCCTTTATGTTTTTTCCTCTTTATTATTGTCTGTTTGTGATCAGACCAAAGGAGTAATATTAGGGCTTTTTTTCTTCTCACAAGGCTAGCAAATTTTTTTTCCTGAAACTTAATAGTTGCTAGAGATCAATATTAATATTCATTACTTTTGTTAAACTTACAGGCCAAAATCAAGGAAGCCTTGTTAATTGAAAGACTTAAGCGGTATGAAGTTCCAAACGTTCAGGGTCCTGAGGTCAAACCACATGATCTGACGGGTGAGGAACGGTTTTTTGTGAAAAAGATGGCCCAAAAAAGGTCCAATTATGTGGAAGTTGGTAGAAGAGGAGTATTTGGAGGTGTAATTCTTAATATGCATATGCAGTGGAAGAAACATGAAACTGTAAAGGTCATTTGCAAGCATTGTAAACCTGATCAATTGCATGAATATGCTCAGGAAATTGCCAGATTGAGTGGTGGGATTCCCATATAGTTTGTTGGAGATGAAGCCATTATATTTTATCGGGGGAAAAATTATGTGCAACCAGAAGTCATGTCACCAATAGATACATTGTCAAAAAAAAAGGTACCTATTCCGTCTTCTGATGTTATCAGCTGTCCTCAAAAGTTTCTTTTTTCAAGTATTGAGGATGTTCATGCCATTTTTATGTTAGGATAAGAACATATGAAACTGTGACGTATATCCCTGGGAATGTCCTCATACAATATTTCATCATTAACTTACCATCATTCTTGTTATCATGCGAGCAGTTACATGGTTTTTTCTAGCATCAGTTGCATAATTATTTCAATTCTGTTATTGCACTTTATTATAGAATTGTTTTTGACTTCTGGTACTTTGTGCCTTTTGAAGTTCATTCTCCAGCTTATCACCTCTTTGTCAATCTATGTTTTCATAAGGGCTAGTCAAGTTGCGAAATTTCACAACTTGTGTTTGCATAGTCATGAAAGGTGTAAGGCACACCAAGGCAGGGATCCTAAAGCCTTGCCACAAGCCATGAGAGGTGAGGCAATTAAAAAAAATTCCCCAGAAAATTTATAATGAACATGCTGCATTAATATGAAAACCAACTTGTAGTGACTATCCCTCATTTTGGATGTGGCAAATGCATAAGATCTCTTCTGCAAGTATTAGGGCTATAAAAATAAAGAAGACAAAAGTAATAGAATCCTTATTTGAGACAAAAAGAATGTGAGAGTTATCTCCTTGTGAGTTCTCTAATTTAGTTGAAAAACTAAGTGGAAATAGAAGAAGAAATAGGTAATCTGATGAAAAGAAAACAAAGGACAAGAGAGAGGAAGAGTGGAGAAAAGATAGAGAGAGAAGATGGAGAAGGAAAAGATGAAATAAAAGACCATGAGAAAGAGAGAGAAGAGTGGAAGAAAGGAAAGTTAAAACAGAGGGATTATAATTGAAGAATAGAATGAAGAGATAGGGAGAGAGGCAATTGATAGGGGATTGTAGAAAACCCTTCTTTTTTTGTTTCATCTTTGGTGTGATTTTAAATTGAAAACATTGCAGTACCTATCTAGTCCTCTTCACTATTTTCTTTTTGTTACTTTTAATTAATTGGATTTATTACGATGCACCATAAAATATTTCCCATCCTTAAATTGATAGTTTAAATAACATCAAGTAAATGGAAAAATTTAGATGGAGGCAGTCAGAATATAACAAAGATGTGCTTCTGTTGCACCTTGGCAACTGGAAAAAAGTTGTGTTCCTAGGCAATAAAGGATGCTCCTTAGTTGGGTAATCTGCCATATTAAAAGTGCTAAACCTAACACCTGTTGAGCTTGAACCTGGGGCCCAGTAGAATGGTGAGTTGCTCCAATTAGGGATCCGATCAGTATTGGAGAATGAGTAGAGTAATGTAGGTCTCTCAAGTCAGTGGCAGCCAGGATTGAGGAACTCATCAAGGTGGCTAATATGTTTGATTCATGTTGAAACCATGGAATAATTGTGGCTTCCAGTCGCTATCTGTCTCTGTAGCATAATCCAGTGTTAATAAAGTTCTTGGGCTGCCTAATCAAAGAGATTGCTTACATATCAAGTTTCAACTGGTTATCTTTGAATTGCAGCCCCAACCTTTATCAGGCTTCATAAACTGATTGTTGAAAGTTGCTACTGGCAATGAACCCAGATACTTTTGTGCTGCAATTGAAATATAACCAGCATCAGGGTTCTTAGCAGCTGCTGCTGCTCCATCAGTTTTAGCAATCTAGGATTGTGCAATAGTGATGGATCTTAACCTGGATCTAAATGCTTTTCTCTTGCATTGGGCCACACCGATCTTAATTAGGAGTAAATTATGGTCCTTTTCTACGTGCAAATGCTTATATTCAATGAAGGATGATGATAAAGGATTGCAGTATACTGAATTTGGATTCATCACTCTTTAATCCTACTCTTATTCATGTTCTGTGATAAGAATAAAAGGAATCTTTATGGACAGTAAGCTTCTTGGTCACAATTTAGTCAGGGAAAGCTGTATGGATGTTTTTCCTCCAATCCACCTTGTTTTGGATTACATCGATAGACTGTTTAGAGTTCTAGAAATGGTGAATTGTTTTTTCACCATTTCACCCTACTTCATCCAAGGTCTGGCCCTTCTTTTCCTCCTACAACATTGATGTGCTTGACCTTTCAGTAGCAGACCCTAAGTGTTAATTGAAAAGGTCCATAACTAATGAAATCAGTTTTACCTGTAAATATCAACTTTTGTTTTGTTAACCAAATATTAATCTTAAGATGCAAACTGATTAAACCAAATCTTATTGATTACATCCATTTATCTACATAAATATGTTTATATGTGTGTATACATGTTAAATAAACATCTTTGATCTCTTTTTCTAAGCTTTACTAACTGAAGTAGGTTTTGGTAGCAGTTCTTAAGATATGCTGGGTATAGGAGGTATTTGAGAGGACTTCAACTTCTAGGATGAGAGCAGAGAACAGTGATGTGAATTGTAGGTTCTCACACCCAGAACAATCTAATTCAATCAAAAATAAAAAATGTGATGAAGGCTTCATCCGTTTACAGAGAAAATAAGTAGAAAGTTACTATGCTAGCCTACTAGAGTATAAAATTTCTTATTAAAATTTCCCACTGCTAGAGTGTCTAATCAGTAATCTCTAATGGTTTTAAACTTTGGCCTATGTGGATGAGTATGAACAAGTACAACATCAAACAGTTAATTGGTTTTTTTGGCTTTCTTTGTTCATTTGCATACTAGCCAAATTGGTCTATAATAGAGTTGTGCCAAACCTTCATCGGCAATGTTGAGGTGACAGTATGTTATCTATGATGATAAGATGCGGTGATACGTGTCAAAAGAAAACAACAAAGCATTTTGCTGATTTTTTTGTTTTACTTGTGAACTTTTCTTGTCCTAAAAAATCAGCCGCAGGATTGATTTGCAGAAAAAAATAGCGCATCTAATTCTCATCCTGCCTTCTGTTTTTCAGATAGCCTTTCTGGTTTCATTATTTAATGATTATGCTTATATTATTATAGCTTTTTTTTTGGGCATAGGTTTTGATAGATTGCTTTTTCTTTGTTTATATATTTAAGATGAGAAAATGGTTGATGTGGCCAGTGGCCTATTCTCTCACCATTGTTATTGCTTTTTCATCTGATAATGATTCTGAAATTGAGATGTACTTTTTATTTTCATGTGACAACAACTGTATGCACCTTCATCGTTAACTCTTCATGTCGTTTGCAGGCATTGGAAAAATCCAAGTATGAGCAGTCACTCGAATCAGTGAGGCGATTCATTGCTATTTCAGAGAGGGAATTAAAACTCTACTACAGGCACATTGCACTTTATGGTGATCCAAATAATAGGGATCCCCTTAGTGTCTTGGACAGTCCTAGAAATGAGTTTGAGGAATCTGGGAAACCTGAAAAAGGAAGGAATAATTTTGATTCCAGTGATAAAGAAGTATCAGAAACTGAAGATGAAGAAGACTTACCTTCAAGTGAATCAGATTCTGTAGGTAGCATTTCTGGTTGGGTTGATAAAGAAAGAGAAGATATCAACTTGATGACAGAAATTAGATCCTCCAAAGTTTTAAATTCATCTTCACTGTTTGAGAATAAATTTAATACTGAAAATCAAAGATTATAAGAGGGTAATTAACTGTGTATATGATTATCTTATTTCTATCTGATTTATGAAATCTGTCACTTCGTGATGCCACTACCACATCTAAATAATTATAATAGCTTCGTGTCATTTGCCTATTTTTTCCTTTTTTGTCTTCTTTCTATTTCTAACCTCAATTACAGCCTAATGATCCAAAAACAAAAAACAAAAGCATTTTTGTGTTTGTAAATTTTAATTCAAAAACATAATTTCAATTTTACTTAATGAAAAAGAAAGTTTATGTTATTTTATTCTTAATTGGCAAATAATTTAAATTGACCATTATTTTATATAAACAGTCAATTTTAATTTATAAAACTTGAATTTTCTATAATTAAATCATTAATTGAATCAGTAATTATTTATTAAATTGAAATTCTAATTCTTTAAAATCATTTATATCAAATTTGAAAATTTAGATTACTACTTTTTTTTATTTGAATCCAATTAGAATTGGATTTTGAGATTTTTTTTAAAAAAATTCTAAAAAGAACTTTAATATTAAGTTCATTAATAGATTAAACTCAAATTGCTACTACTCATATCCCATACGTATTTATAATTTTAAATTATCATTTAATTTTTATATTATAATTAAAAAAAGAATTCTTTAATTTTGGACTTTTTTATTTAAAAATATCCAAAAAAGCAAGGAAATAAAATAGAGTTTAGTGAGAGAAGAAGACGCAGCAAACACCTGGCTGGAAATTTGACCTCAAGCCAAACTATAATTTTCGTCACGCGACTTTCAAGAAGCGTCACGTGAACTCAATATTCACCTTTCTTTTTTTAGTCTATTCCAATTTTCTTTTTTTTTTTTCTTTTTCCGATGATTAAAAACAAATAATTTTCTTTTTTGTTAAGGTCAAATATTCAAATGGATAATTAATTTATAGCTTCAGTAATAATTAAACGTTTAAAATTTTTTTAAATTATTTAAGTTTTTTTATTAACATAATATTAAATAAATATAAATTTAATAATTAAATTTTTAAATTTTTTAAATTATTTAAATATTATTTTATCAAAATAATATCAAATTAATATAAATTTAACAGAAACTATAATATCCGATAAATAATATTCTTTTTGATAAATATAAGATACACTTTTTTAATTTTTATTAAAAAAATTAATAAATTATTGTATTAATTTATATTAATAAATTAATAAAATTTTTTTATTAATTAACAAATTAATAATTTTTTATATTATTTATTTTTTTAATGATGGTGTATATTTAATTAATTAATTAATAATTATTATGATAATATTAAAATTGTAGTAGAATTTTTATAATATCAACATAAAATAATAATAGTAGTAGTAGTAGTAATATTAACTTATAATATCAGTTTCAATACACAATAAATATCATTCAGTTATAATAAAATATGTGATATTAAAGTATTAATTTTTATTCAATAAAAATTAAAATGAGTGAGTATAACATTTATCAAAAAGAGTATTATTTGATAAAAATTATAGTTGCTATTAAATTTATAATTATTTAATTTTATTTTAATAAAAAAAATATTTAAATTATATCAAAAAATTTAAATATTTAATTACTATTTAGGTTATTTGAACCTTTAATTTTTTTTAATTAATATATATATATATATATCTTATTATTTGAACTCAAATTTGCTTATGGAGATTGTAAACTTTTCTCTTTTACACATAATTAATTAAGAATTTTTTTTCTCATTTTCATTTTTAATTATATCAAAATTTTGAGATATTATAATTAATTATATGTAAAATTTTAGAAATAAAATTTTTTTTTCTTTTTCTCTTCTCTATTTATTTCAAATAAAACTAAAATCAACGTGACACCATCATTTCCTCTCTATTTTCGTTTCGACCCAAAATTTTATTTCTTATTTTTTTTAATTTTAATTATTAGATATATTTGAAATTTGATTAGTGAAAATTTATTAAATATATTAAATTAAAAACTTTTAGTTAAATCTAATCAAAATTTAATTACTAAATTCATAACATTACAATCTTCTAACTGAATAAAAAATAATTTTTTATTCTGATAAAAATATAATTGGATTTGATTCTGTATTTTAAAAGGTTTAGATGGATTTAATTAATAAAAATGATGTAGATATTTTGCGGCACTTATGAAGAAAAAATAATAACAAAAACTACAAATTAATCAACATCTATATAAAAATTGAATCTAAAATTGATGAAGACATGACACATGTTCATAGTAATAGTAATAGATAGGGTATCCATGCAAATTATTCTATTTAAATCTAAATCTATTTAATTTTTAAAATACTTAAATCTGTTTGAACCCAATTATAGTTATACCCGTACCCATCTTAAATTTATTTAATATTACTCATTTATTATCCGAATCCGTTTAATTACCCATTTAAATATATAAAATTTAAAAAGATTATAAATTATAAATTATAATTTTTTAATTAAATAATTATAAATAAATATTTAATATTAATATAATTTTATATCATATAATTTTATATCATATAATTTTATAATTAAAATATAATATAATAATTATATAATTAAAATTTTAATAGAATATAATTAATATATAATCAAATTCGGATAATAGATACTCAAAAATTTATACTCAAATTTAATCTGAATTTATTATAAATAATAAAAATATTATTTATATTTATTTAAATCTATTTATAAATTATTTATATCTTAATGTGGCTCAACCTTAAGTGGGTATTTCACTAATTTTGAAATTTTGCAAGCTTACTCTCAACTTAAAATTTAAAGCTTACGCCAAATTTAGCTAACATAAAATCTAAACAAGAGTTTTCCTAAGGCTAGCTCTCAAATGCTTAACAAGTGTTTTTCCCAAAGGCTAACACTCCAACTTTTTACTAGTATTTTATCATAGGTTAACTCTCAACCCAAGTATTTAAGACTAGCACTAAATCTTGCAATAATGTTTAAGTCTATCACTTAACCTTACATGAAGAATAAAAAAGGTTTAAGGCTCAAGAATTAAAATTACAAGAGTTTGGATACTATAAGCACATTCTTCATCACTTGGTTTGAGTTTGTATTTGTAGCCCTTAAAGCAATTATGCTTGTTGGTAAAATGGGTAGAAAAGTTCAACTCCAACAGCCATAAAATCTTCTTGGATTTTGGTGTCAGACAGTTGTCGTAGTCACGAGAGCATCTTTCATGATCACAAACTTCATAGTTCTAACGGCTGCTTGACATGTAACACCCTTATACCTTATATACATACTATACACATACCCCATATATGTATAATATGTATATGAGACATAAGAATGTTACATTACAAATCCTTTCAAACCTTTCATTATCGTTTTCATACAGATACATATATATATATATAAGAACATAAGAACATTTTTCATTTAATTACATATATACATTTATACATTGTCTTTCCAAAAATTTACTTATATACATATACATATGGTCAAACTACAGAATAACAAAATGGACATGCATGCACCACCTTCTAGTTGGTCTCTGGCACACCCTCAATCTTCACGTAGCATAAATATCTGACACTCAGATTAGCATCTACTTACTTGTGTGATTCACACAACCGCGCTAAGCTTCACAGCTTAGTGATACATATAAATAATATTTATATACAAATACATAATTACAAAATAGGGGTTAACATCTCACTTACACATTATTACACTATTGAAAATCACATTTTATATTCGTACATAACTATTGGCTTCACATCCTACTCACACATCATTGTAATTATTAAGTTCAGTTGTCACACTTTCAGTTTCTCGACCCAACTCTGCTTGGATCTAATTTCAATTTCAATCACATGACCTAGCTCTGCTAAGGTCAACCATCATTTCAAACACATGACCCAGCTCCGCTCGAGTCAAAACCTAGCTCTACTCAGGTCTAATAACATATGCACATCTAGGCCTAGCTCTGCTCAGGACCTCTCGTGCATATCCAATCAATCTTAACACAATTAGACAAGTAATGATATAGGTTATATGTATATAATATCACTTTAGTTTATACTTTTCCAATGATCTTCACCATTCTTTATCATATCACATTACTAGTTCACCTTATTCATACATAGGTCACATGCTTTATTTCTCATTTTTCTCATTTATTTCAATATCATATCATTATTCATTTATAATTCACACTTGAAATCTAACTATATTTTCCCATTTTATACTTTTACAATGCAAATATGAGCCACACTTACCATATGACTTATCAACATACCAATATGTAGTATAATTAACATATTTTCTCATAACTCTTCAAGTGACACACTCAACTTCTATAATTTTGACACACCCAGGGACATGGGCGTGTCACTGCCCATATCTTTGATACTGCCTTACAGTTGCTATGACACGCCCAGAGACATGGGTGTGTCACTGCCAGTGTCATTCATTCTGCCTTACAGAAACTTTGACATGCCCAACAACACGGGCTTATTAATGGCCGTATCAATTATACTACCTTTCAGTATCTACGACACGCCCAGAAATATGGGCGTATCACTGCACGTGTCTTTAATTCTGTATTACAATGACTACAACACGCCTAAGGACATGGGCGTATAAGGCTAAATCTCTGGGTACACCCATGACATCGCAAAAGTACTCTTTCACTCCATTTCATCAATACAATACTGACATATCACATAGCAACTCCAACCCATGTTAAATTAAATATGCACAATCTCAAAATCATATATATAAACTCAAAATTATATATACAAACCAAAGAAGTTATACATATAAATCTTTGGTTATTCCCAAGCTTACTCTTCTTTCCTTTTTCTTGTTAATCTAAACACAAAATCATAATATCAATAATCATATATTTTATTCATACCATTATCCATATATCAATTCATTCAATCGCCAACTCAACTTTACCAAACCCTTGTTCTTTTCTTAATTCCAACTACTCATTATTATCCCCAACATCTAATCATATTTTTTTTTATCTATGTATCAATTCAATATATATATATATATATATATACACACATCAATATATCATTGTTATAATATTATTCAATTAATCATCACTTTCTCTTATTAATTATATCATACATATATACATAAAATCCATAAAAATAAGTTTAAGAAGAATGTACTTGAATTACTTGTCAAATCTTAACTATTTTCTTTAATCCCTCTTGAATCTCATGTAGCATGAAAAATTCACTCTTCCCCATTCTCTCTCTCTAACCCACGTTGAAGAAGAAGAAGAAGAAGAACATTTATCTTCTCCTTGCTCATCCTTATCCTTATATAATTAAAATATTATATAAAATTTCCACTTAAATTCTCCACTATTCATCTTATTCCTTCCTTTGACTTTTTACTTTCCCTTTTATTATCAATTTATTATTATTATTTTATTATTATTATTAATGAATTAAATGATTAAAATCAACTTTTCCACTACCAATGTATACGTCATACATATGTGTAGTATATGTTAGATATATGTATATGTCTTATATGTTCTATTTATCCTTCTCATGTATCTCGTATATATATAGTTCATATATAACATCCATCATAAGCATTCATCTAATATTTTTTCTACCCATTACACCCATATGCTCTCTCTTATTTACTATTCTAAAGTACATTAAAAATTGAAATATTACAATTCTCCCCCTTAAATAATTTCGTCCTCGAAATTATCTATCTCATTGAATAAATCCCATTAATACAACCACTAATCTCTACTCTCTCCCTTATGCACATCCTTAAACATTTATGCCAATCTCCCAAATAAATTTAAATAATTCTCAATTCTAACAATTTCATCCAAGAAAGCACACACGTAATCATTACACATCTAATAATACTAGATAATCAAATTTTTACCTTCATCTAGAATATTTTGCTCTCCCTACATTGCATACATCCTTTACACTGTTCTATCTCTTTCTGATCTATCCACGGTCGTAGACCCTTTTATCTGTCTAAATCTTACCCTGCCACCTCTACCACCTCTGTCTCATCTAGAACCTGGTCCAAAATCAACAGTCTCCTCCTGACTATTAGTTGGTGGCTCTGGACAATCTCTCACATAATGCTCATGTGATCCACATCTATACTATCCTCGAGAATTGACTCCCCAACAAACACCTCTATGAACTCTACCACATTGACTACATATTGATAGAGCAGGTCTCGGAGAACTAAAAATAGGGGTAGTAGCTTCTAATGATATAGGCCTCTGCCCCAACTGAATGGTCCTACTAGGCTACCCTTGACCTCACTATCACTTTGAGGGTATCCCCCTTGATCTCTCTTCTCTAATGAAGACTCTGTCTCACTCTGGGATCTCCTACTTTTGCTCTCCTCATCTCTAGTAGCTACTGCAAGACCCTGTGCTCTCTCAACACTCCTTGCAGCTGCAACCAACTGAAAAAAATTCTGATGTCGAGAGTCTGCTATAAGACACATGATAGAGGGTCTCAACCCCTCCTCAAACCTCCGGCATCTGTCAATCTCATCAGATATGATTCCTCCAGCATACTGACTCAGTCGAATGAATTCAATCTCATATTCCATCACTGTCCTGGTGTTCTACCTCAAACTCAAAAATTCCATCTTCTTCGCATCTTTATACTCCCTCAGAGTATACTTCTTTTCGAATTCTTGTATAAAATCATCATAGGTCAGAATTGGTGGATCAGTTGTAGCATGTGGAATCTTCTTCCACCACTCATAAGCATCCGTCTGTAGAAGAGATCTAGCATAATCAAACTTCTCCTCTGGACTAGCTGGATGAACACTCTCTGAACCCTGTCCAACCACTGCTCTGCTCAACAGGGTCTATAGTACCAACAAAATTCTCAGCTTCAAACTTTCTCAACTTGTCATATTTCCTCGTCAGCAATTGCGGCTGTGGCTGCGGCTGTGGTGGCAGCGACTGCTGAACCGGAGCCTACCTCAGCAACTCCACAATATGCCGTACCTAGCCCGGCAAAATCTCGTCAACTGCTGGTCTCACTGGCATGGAAGCAGATGCCTTACCAGCAATCTCAGCTCTAGCTTCATCTCTACCCTCATCAAGAGCAACACTCTCTGCACTACTGTCATCTGGTATGCGTCCTTCGGATGCCATTACAACCTATTTCTGTCATAACAAATAAACACAAATAATACTATATCAGAGACCAACTTAGGTGCCAATGCAAATGCATGTAATACAACTCATTTCACATTTCAAAGCTTTAATTTCCTTTCTTTTCAAAAACATACATAGGTTGAGAATCTCCAACCTAAGCTCTAATACCAAAATAAATGTAACACCCTCATACCTTATATACATACTATACACATACCCCATATATGTACAATATGCATATAAGACAAAAGAATGCTATGTTACAAATCCTTTCAAACCATTCATTATCGTTTTCATACATATACATATATATATAAGAACATAAGAATATTTTTCATTTAATTACATATATACATTTATACATTATCTTTCCAAAAATTTTCTTATATACATATACATATGGTCAAACTACAGAATAACAAAATGGACATGCATACACCACCTTCTAGTTGGTCTCTGCCACACCTTCAGTCTTCACGTAGTACAAATATCCGACTCTCAGATCAACATCTACTTACCTGCACGATTCACATAATCGTGCTAAGTTTCACAGCTTAGTGATGCATATAAACAATATTTATATACAAATACAAAATTATAAAATAGGGATTCACATCTCACTTACACATCATTACACTATTGAAAATAACATTCTATATTCATACATAACTATTGGCTTCACATCCCACTCACACATCATTGCAATTATTAAATTCAGTTGTCACACTTTCAGTTTCTCGACCCAACTCTGCTTGAGTCTAATTTTAATTTCAATTACATGACCTAGCTCTGCTCAAGTAAACCATCATTTCAAACACATGACCCAGCTCTGCTCGGATCAAGACCTAGCTCTGCTCAGGTCTAATAACATATGCATATCTAGGCCTAGCTCTGCTCAGAACATCTCATGCATATCCAATCAATCTTAATACAATTAGACAAGTAATGATATAGGTTACATGAATATAATATCACTTTAGTTTATACTTTTCCAATGATCATCACCATTCTTGATCACATCACATTACTAGTTCACCTCATTCATACATAGGTCACATGCTTTATTTCTCATTTTTCTCATTTATTTCAATATCATATCATTATTCATTTACAATTCACACTTGACATCTAACAATATTTTCCCATTTTATACTTTTACAATGCAAACATGAGCCACACTCACCATATGACTCATCAACATACCAATATGTAGCATAATTAACATATTTTCTCATAACTCTTCAAGTGACACACTAAACTTCTATAATTTTGACACACCCAGGGACATGGGCGTGTCACTGCCCGTATCTTTAATACTGCCTTACAGTTGCTATGACACGCCCAGAGACATGGGCGTGTCACTTCCAGTGTCATTCATTCTTCCTTATAGAAACTTTGACACGCCCAACAACACGGACGTATTAATGGCCATCTCAATTATACTACCTTTAAGTATCTACGACACACCCAGAAATATGGGTGTGTCATGTGTCTTTAATTCTATATCACAGTGACTACGACATGCCTAGGGATATGGGCTTGTCATTGGGCTTGTCAGGCTAAATCTCTGGGTACACCCATGACATCGCAAAAGTACTCTTTTACTCCATTTCATCAATACAATACTCACATATCACATAGCAACTCCAACCCATGTTAAATCAAATACACACAATCTCAAAATCATATATATAAACTTAAGAACATATATACAAACCAAAGAAGTTATACATACAAATCTTTGGTTATTCCCAAGCTTACTCTTCTTTCCTTTTTTCTTGTTAATCTAAACACAAAATCATAATAACAATAATCATATATTTTATTCATAACATTATCCATATATCAATTCATTCAATCCCCAACTCAACTTTACCAAACCCTTGTTCTTTTTCTTAATTCCAACTACTCATTATTATCCCCAACATCTAATCATATTTTCTTTATCTATGTATCAATTCAACATATATATATGCATCAATATATCATTGTCATAATATTATTCAATTAATCATCACTTTCTCTTACTAACTATATCATACATATATACATAAAATTCATAAATTAGGTTTAAGAAGAAGGTACTTACTTGAATTACTTGCCAAATCTGGACTATTTTCTTTAATCCCTCTTGAATCTCATGTAGCATGAAAAATTTACTCTTCCCCACTCTCTCTCTCTCTCTAACCCACGTTGAAGAAGAAGAAGAAGAACACTTATCTTCTCCCTACCTATCCTTATCCTTATATAATTAAAATATTATATAAAATTTCCACTTAAATTCTCCAGCACTCATCTTCTTTCTTCCTTTGACTTTTTACTTTCCCTTTTATTATCAATTTATTATTATTATTATTATTATTATTATTATTATTATTATTAATGAATTAAATGATTAAAATTAACTTTTTCACCACCAATGTATACCTCATGCATATGTGTAGTATATGTTAGGTATATGTATATGTCTTGTATATGTCTTATATATTCTATTGTAGTGGTCGCGGAGTGATGCGAACAAAGATAGCAGTGTGAGCAAGGCTAGCGAAGTAATCAGAGGAGGCCAACATGGCATGGAGCTCGTTTTACCAAGTGGGTCAATTATAAGATCGCAAGCCAAGAAGCTCAAATCTACCTTCCAAGGCTTTGTAAGGTGATTCATGGAAGAAAGGCTTGATAGACAGGCCTTTGACGCCAAGGACATAGAGGAGAAGCAGCCCATAAATTTAATCCAAACATATGAGTCTATTATTTAATATGTATTAAGGCCCACTAGTTATACTTATTTAAAAAGTAAGGGCCTTGTTTGTTTTGTGTTAAATTTAGCTTTGTTTACTTTATTAATTCTTAAAACTTTGATTAGCCAACCAAACGCTACTTAGTAACCCTAATTAGAGTTTAGCTATTTATAGCACTTTTAGGGTTGTAAGACGACAGTTTTTATGATATTATTCAATTAACTTTAGCTTACCCAAAATTCAATTCAAGAGAGGGTTCTTCTTCTTGTTGTTTCATCAGGAATTGAAATCAACTTATCAAGGTAACACTTGTGGCATTCTTTTTAGTTCTATCCAATTATCTATGTTTCCAATTGTATGCCAATTAGGGATTTAGTAGGACAAATAATCATTTAGGGTTCTTAGCATACTGAATTTGTGTGTTGGGGTTTCGAATTGTTTATAATCTTGGGATTCCACATCATTGTTTATAATTTTTGAGGAGAGAGGCATTGATGTGAACAAAGATGGCATTGTGAGCAAGGCTAGCAAAGCAAGCAAAGGAGGCCAACATGGTATGGAGCTCATTTTACCAAGTGGGCTAATTCAAGATCACAGGCCAAGAAGTTCAAATCTACCTTCCAAGGCTTTGTAAGGCGATTCATGGAAAAAATGCTTGGTGGACAGGCCTTTGATGCCAAGAATATAGAGGAGAAGCAACCCATAAATTTAATCCAATCATATGGGTTTATTATTTAATATGTATTAAGGTCCACTAGTTATACTATTTAAAAAGTAAGGGCCTTGTTTATTTTGTGTTAAATTTAGCTTTGTTTACTTTATTAGTTCTTAAAACTTTGATTAGCCAACCAAATGCTAATTAGTAACCCTAATTAAGGTTTAACTATTTATGGCTCTTTTAGGGTTGTAAGACGACTATTTTTATGATATTATTCAATTAACTTTGGCTTAGCCAAAATTTAATTCAAGAGAGGGTTCTTTTTCTTGTTGCATCAGGAATTGAAATCAACTTATCAAGGTAGGACTTGTGGCGTTCTTTTTAGTTTTGTCCAATTATCTACGTTTCTAATTACATATCAATTAGGGGTTTAGTAGGACAAACAATCATCTAGGGTTCTTATTATACTGAATTTGTGTGTTAGGATTTTAGATTGTTTATAATCTTAGGGTTCCACATCATTATTTATAATTTTTGAGGAGGGAGGGATTGATGCGAACAAAGATGGCATGTGAGCAAGGGTAGCGAAGCAAGCAGAGGAGGCCAACATAACATGGAGTTCATTTTACCAAGTGGGCCAATTACAAGATCACAGGCCAAGAAGCTCAAATCTACCTTCTAAGACTTTGTAAGGCGATTCATGGAAGAAAGGCTTGGTGGACAGGCCTTTGATGCTAAGGACATAGAGGAGAAGCTACCCATAAATTTAATCCAAGTATATGGGCCTATTATTTAATATGTATTAATGCCCACTAGTTATACTTATTTAAAAAGTAAGGGCCTTTTTTGTTTTGTGTTAAATTTAGCTTTGTTTATTTTATTAGTTCTTAAAACTTTGATTAGCCAACCAAATGCTACTTAGTAACTTTAATTTGGGTTTAGCTATTTATAGCTCTTTTAGGGTTGTATGACGACAGTTTTTATGATATTATTCAATTAATTTTGGGTTAGCCAAAATTCAATTCAAGAGAGGGTTCTTCTTCTTATTGTTGCATCAGGAATTAGAATCAACTTATCAAGGTAGCACTTGCGGCATTCTTTCTAGTCCTGTCCATTTATCTACACTTCTAATTGCATGTCAATTAGGGGTTTAGTAAGACAAACAATCATCTAGGGTTCTTAGTATACTGAATTTGTGTGTTGGAGTTTCGGATTGTTTATAATCTTATGGTTTCACATCATTTTGGTATCAGAGCCTTGGCTATATCAATGTTTTTATGCTTTCTATGATATTCTTTTCTTTGCTTCAATCAATTCAAAAATTTCATTTTTTATGGTCTATTAGTTCTTTAGCTTAAAAAAAAGAAAAGAAAAAAAATTAAAAAAAATGAAAAAAATGAAACTAGCTTGGCAGCTACTAGAACAAAGCTAGGGTTGGAGGAGATCTTTTGGATTGAAATTAGGGTTGAAAAAATAAAGGGTCAATGTTGGTTATGGAAGGGCCAACTTTGAAAGGCCATAACTTTTTGCTACGGAAGAGTTATGGAACACATAATACCAATTTAGAAACTGATTTTTGAGCCCTATATATGTTATAGGATTTCTTTGTAAGGGCTTGTCACTGCCTCCAAATCATTCAATTTTAGGGCGAACGGGCCATCTGAAAATTTTTGCTCAATTTTTTTGGGATTATTGATTTTGTTTCCAAAACTGTTTAGGGTTTCCTTCTTTCAATTAATTTTCTTTCGTATATACACTCTATCTTACCTTCCTAATTGGTGTAAGTTAGTTGAATCACTAGGTCTAGGGATTATTTTGGCTTCCACTTAGGGAAAATAAAAATTCTTAAATTTAGCTTCCTGTTTTGTCAATTTTATTGTAATTCATAGTTTAATTTCTTTTGTTTTCTATTTCTTTTACTTCTACCCCACATATAAGGGTGACTTTTTGCATTCTGGATACTCTTAGGACTTGTATTCACAAACATACAATTCTTCATCTGTGTGTTTTTCTCTTTTTGAAAAAAATTATTTTAAATGATTATCAAATTGCATCTAAAACTTGGTTTTTTTCAATTCTTGTTAGGCTTTTCATTGTAATTTCTACAGATTGCTACTTGTGACTAATCTGATTAGTTGTTTTAAATTCTAAAGTGCAACTTTAAGAAGGAAACAAGAGAGGTAAAAGGCAAGAGAATGTGAGCCAATAAGAGGATAAAAGCCTAATTTGAGTGAAACACGAGTGGAGTGACATATTATTGAGTGTAAAGACGTGAGGGAGAGTGTGAGGGTTTTTTTTATTTCTCTCTCTAACATTTTCTTGCAGTTTTATATTATGTCTAAGGAGGCAGGCAAGGGTGGTAAAATGAGCATGAAAGAAGTAGTTTTCATGTTGAAGGCTATGCAAAACCAATTTGAGAAGTTTAGTTTAGATGTTATGAATTTGAGGGATGAAGTTGAGGTGGTTAAGCAATCCCAACAATCATGAACTATATCAACTAGGCGGAGGGATACTAGGCAACAAATTTTATGATGAAGAAGATACAGAGTCCCGTGATGAACCTGATGAAGATAAAGATTCCATAAAGATAAAGATTCCAACATATGTAGGAAGGAATGATGCTGAAACATACCTGGAGTGGGAAAGGAAGGTGAAGTTTATCTTTGATCGTCATAATTGTTCAAAGAGAAAGAAGGTGAAGTTGGCAGCAGTTGAGTTCACAGATTATACATCGATATGGTGGGAGCAACTGAAACTTACAAGAAGAAGGAATGGAGAGAGGCCTATTGAGATATGGGTAGAAATGAAGGCTGTCATGAGAAGGACATTTGTTTCATCCTACTACTATCGTGAGCTACACCAGAAATTGTAGAGACTCACATAAGGTCTATGTCAATAGAAGATTATCATAAAGAGATGGAGATGGCAATGATTCGAGCAAATATTGAAGAGGATAAATAAGCTACTATGGTTTGATTCTTGGGAGGTCTAAATAGAGATATTGCAAATGTGGTAGAGCTACATCACTATATAGAGCTTGAGGAGATAGTGAACATGGCCATGAAGGTGGAGAGACAACTCAAGCAAAAGGGGACAGTAAGGGGTTTCTCCAATTACAACCCAACATGGACCTCAAGGTGGCCAAAGAAAGATGAGAGGTCTAAGGATAGAGACTCAAGTTCCAAGATGAAAGGTGCAAGCTTTGAAATGAGCAAATGAGCCTATTCCACAAATAATGGTATCACTGATTTTTCTAATTCTTCTAATAAGCAAAGAAATATTAAGTGTTTTAAATATTTGGGTAATGGACATATTGCTTCACAATGTTCCAATAAAAAGACTATGTTTATGAGGGACAATGGAGAAAATAAATTTGATTCAGAATCTGACTCTAATTCTATGCCTAATTTGGAGGATTGCAGTGATGTTGAGGTTGAACATGCTGTTTGTGGTGAATCTTTGGTAGTTAGGCATGCACTTAATGTTCAGGTTAAGAGGAGAGTATAGAACAAAGGAAAAACATCTTTCACACTAGGTGTTTGATAGGAGGAAAAGTTTGCAACTTAATTATAGATGGAGATAGTTGTACAAATGTAGCTAGTACAACCTTAGTTGATAAGTTAGGGTTGAAGTGTGAAAAACACCCTAAACCATATAGGCTACAATGGTTGAATGATAGCGGTGAAGTAAAGATAACAAAACAAGTTGTGGTGCCATTTTCTATTAAGAAATATGTTGATGAAGTATTGTGTGATGTAGTACCCATGCAAGCTAGGTATTTATTATTAGGTAGGCCTTGGTAGTTTGATAGGAAAGTCACACATTATGGGTACAAGAATAGGTACTCTTTTAGTTTGAAGGGGAAGATTTTCACTTTAGCACCTTTATCTTCAAAAGAAGTGTATCAAGAACAAATTAAGATGATGAAGACTTCAAATGGGGATTCAGGTAGTTAGTTAACTAAAAGAATAGAGGGACAAGAGGCCAAGAGAGAAAAGAAATAATTATATGGCTCAATGGGGAGTGGCTGCACAAGTGAGGTAAAGAAAGAGAGATATGCATGAGAGAACAGTAAGAGGAGAGAAAATAAGAGTGAAAAGAAACAGAGTTTCTTTGCAAAAGAGAGAGATCTTAAGAGTGTTTATATAGGCGGAAGAACACTCACAGCAATAAGGTTTAAGGAGAGTTTATTGATTATGACTGACCTTAACCTAGATTCGCCTAGCGATTTTTTTTCTTTGTTATAGGAATTTGATGAAGTCTTTCTTAAAGAGATGCCGAAGGGACTTCCTCCCTTGAGGGGTATTGAGCATCAGATTGATTTTATACCTAGAGCAGTAATTCCAAATAGACCAGCCTATAGAAGTAACCCAGAGAAGACAAAGGGACTTCAAAGGTGAGTAGATGAATTATTGGAGAAGGGGCATGAGAGAGAGAGCCTTAGCCTGCGCGTCATACCGGTGTTGTTGGTACTCAAGAAAGATGGACCATGGAGGATGTGTGTAAATTATCGTGTGGACAATAAAATCACTATAAAGTATCAACATCTCATTCCTAAATTAGATGACATGTTAGATGAGTTATATGGTGCATGTATTTTCACTAAAATAGATCTGAAAAGTGGATATAATTAAATTAGGATGAAACCAGGTAATGAGTGAAAAACTGCATTTAAAACAAGATATGATTTATATGAATGGATGGTTATGCCTTTTGGTTTGACTAATGCACCTAAAAAATTTATGAGGCTAATGAACCATGTTTTGCATAATTTCCTTGGAAAATTTATTGTTGTTTTTTTTTATGACATTCTCATATACAACAAGTCTCCAGATGAGCATATCATGCATGTTAGGTTAGTTCTAGAGGTTCTAAGGAAATAAAAGTTATATGCTAATTTTAAAAAGTGTACTTTTTGTATTGATAAACTTGTTTTCATGGGTTTTGTTGTGAGTGCTAAAGGAGTTGAGGTAGATGCTAAAAAGGTAAAAGTTATTCAAGAATAGCCTAGCCTAAGAGTATGTTTGAGGTAAGGATTTTTCACGGGTTAGCTAATTTTTATAGAAGATTTTTGAAAGATTTCTCATCCATTACAGCTCCTTTGATTGAAATAATTAAAAAAGATGCTGGTTTTAAGTGGGTAGTTGAACAAAATAGGGCTTTTAATACTTTAAAGGATAGGTTGTGTTCTGCTCCTATTTTATGTTTACCTAACTTTGATAAAACTTTCAAACTTGAATGTGATGCTTCTGGGATTGGTATAGGTGTTGTGTTGATGCAGAAAAATGTCCCATAACATATTTCAGTGAGAAGTTGAATGGAGCTCAATTGAAGTACTCTACTTATGATAAGGAGTTGTATGTCCTAGTGAGAGTACTAGACGTGTGGCAGCATTACTTGCTTCTAAAAGAATTTGTAATCCATACAGACAATGAGTCATTGAGCCATTTCCTTATGTGATCCACTATAAGCAAGGTAAAGATAATATTGTTGTTGATGCATTTATCAAAGAGGTACGCTTTAATCACTACACTTAGTTTTAAGATGTTAGGATTTAAGCAACTTAAAGATATGTATGCAATAGATTCTGATTTTGGTAATGTTTATGTTGCTTGTGAATATGCTATTTTTCAAAGATTTTATAGGTATGATGGATTTTTATTTCGTGGGAATCGGTTATGTGTACCTGCATGTTCATTAAGGGAATTACTTATACGTGAATCACATAGTGGTACATTGATGGGTCATTTTGGTGTGCATAAGACTTTAGACATACTTTCTGAGCATTTTTATTGGCCACACATGCGTAGGGATATTGAGAGAATTTATTCAAAATGTATTGCATGTAGGCAAGCTAAGTCCAAATCTATGCCTCATGAATTGTATACACCTCTACCTATTTCAATGAACCCTGGGTTGACATTTCTGTGGATTTTGTGATAGGTTTTGTGAACCTCGGTTTTCCGCCCGAAAAGGATCCGGGCGAAAGTTCACTCGTTGTCGGGAGTCGCCACTCAGTTTATTTTGTTCGAAGGGAAAAACTAAGAAAACCCTTGTTTGACTCCAATAATGCATCCAATGTAAAGGCTTCTAGTCTGCGAACCCAAGGAGGATTCGGGGACTATGTCATGCATTTGACTAACTTGCAAAAAGAACAAATCTAAAAGGAATGAAGAAAAGAAGAAGGACTGATTGTTGATAAATAGCGGACTTGCTACTTGGGGTGAATCCCAAATATGCCTACATACTCCCTTTTGAATGGAAGATCAAAGCCCATGTAGTTCGGAAAAGCCTATTTAAAGGCGATGAAATTTATGCTTCATGCATGTGTGTGTGTATGCTTCGTGCATTTGTCGGGCTTTTTGCCAAATTTGTGAGATTTAGCACTTAGTGCAAAAATTGTATAATTTCGGGTACTTAGTACCAAAAGAGTTCGATTTAGGCTGCATGCCAAAAGTTCATTTTAATGGTGCCGTTTAGGTACTTAGTACCAAAGAGATGCAATTTAGGCTCCGTGCCAAAAAGGTTGATTTTATTTACGGCTTAAAGCCGAAAGGGTGATTGATTAGTCCATTAGGCCCTCAGACCTAAAAAGATTAGGTCTTTGACCGAGAAGAAATTAAGAAGAAGATTAGAATGCTTATGATATGCTCAAATTGACCAAAGATAAATTATGATATTACCTTGATTAGAATTTTTCCACTTCTAAGTTCCAGATCTTGTTTCCTTGCACTTTTGAGTATGATTCTTGCTTTCTACAACACAATATTAGAAATTCTTAAGCATAAAAATTTCGTCAGCATCTGGGCGTAGAAAGTTCCAAAAGTCCCTTTTTCTGAAAATCTGAAGCCTATTTATAGGCAAAATCGGGCTGGACGGCGGCCGGGCCGCCGTCCTGGCCCACCGCGACACGCGCTATTTTCCACTAAAGCTGACTTTCTGGGAGCCACGGGCCTCCAAAAATTATTCCGAGACCATATCCGTGATCATCACGTCGTCCCGGACATTTCAAGTACCATGAAGACATACTTTCGGTGGACTTTTACCGTGGCCCCCGGTCCGGCTCGGTTGTTTGCAGTCTTGATAAAATCGGCTCTCCGAGCCTCAAAATTCGGGTGTTCACAATTGCCCCCCACTGGGGTCCATAAAAATGATTTATGGGGCCCAATGGCTTTCTAAAGAGCGAATTTTGAGCGAGGTGCAAAAAGACCCGCATTTTCATATTTTTCTATAAATAGGCTCATTTCATTCAATTTTCATTTGCTTTCATTCATTCTTCTTCTTTCACTTCTTTCAAATTTTCTTTCAACGATGGATTTTACCGGCTTTGAAGACCTCGAGATCCCACTCCCTCCCTACAATCTTTTACTTGAGGAGGAGAAGCACAGTTCTCGGACCGGCTGCTATGAGGTGAGTACTTTCCGTTTGTTCATCTAGTATGCATGCTTAGGAATTTTATTCATTTCCAGTAAGGAACTTAGAAATAAATTTTAGGAATATTTCCTTTACATGTACTAGTAATGAATTAGGATCTGTACCAGGCTTCATTATGTTCTGCCATCAGTAATTATTTCTAGTAAAGAACTTAGAAATAATACTTTAGGAATCCACACCCGGCTGGGGAAAGAACTTAAATCTTTTCTGAATTTGTCCAACTTTTCTGATATATTTTTTTTAGGACTCTACAATCAAGATATCTATAGCTGAGCGTCCGATGGTCACTATTCCGGCTTACATTTTTGATGCCGGGCACCCAGTGGGGGATCTTATCAGACCTGCTTTCCTCCACCATTTGAGGGCTATAGATGTGGGCAGAGATATCCACCGGGATTTGATCTGTGCTTTAGCCGAGCGCTGGTGGCCTACCACTGACACTTTCCATTTTTCTTGGGGGGAGATGACAATGACGCCTACTGACTTTTCCATCATCTCTGGGATTCCCTTTGGCGTTGAGATGGTGGAGTCCTATGATGACTGGCGGCAGGACATTTCTTCAGCCGACATGATTACCTTGATCGGGGTTGACTATCCTCGATATCAGGCGCCTCGCTGCATTCAGCGGAGGTGGCTTGTGGAGCAAGCGCCAGGTATCTACACTGGTTACGAGACAGGCAACCTTACTGCTGACCAGGCGGCCAGGTTTACCTTGCTTCTCCTGTTTGCTAGCTCCTTCTTATCAAACAGGAAAGATGCAGTGAGTCTCAATGTGCTGAAGAGCCTACTTGACCTGACACGGCTTCATATGTACGATTGGGCTAGCATGATGCCGTGTAGGTTGTATGACGATATGCCTGACCTCTGCTATACCCGTATTGCTCCCTGTGGCTTGTATTACTTCTGGGAGGTAATGTAAAGAACATTTCCCCTAACTTTATATATGTTGGCATACACCAATTCTCATATTTTTTTTTTTTAGACTTGGGCTTACGAGTACTTTCCTGTCATCGCCCCTTTTCTTCGCGAGATACCTGCCCCCGTCGATCCTCTTTCCCCCATTGCTTGGAGGTGGTATAGAGAGAGGGTAGAAGTACCAAAGAGGAAACTTCCCATTAGAGGGCTGAGATCATTCTTCGACAGCTGCCCAATGGACTCAGTAAATGCTTTATCGTCATCTTTTTTATTATATTAGAGAAAATGATTCACTAATATAACAAACTTTTACAGGTTGCATCTGAAGTGATGTCTCACCGACTGGCAGAGTGGATTGCTCAAGATTACAGCTTTCGGCGATCAGAGTTTCTGACTCGCCGTCGATTCATACTTCCCCATCCAGAGTTTCGACGGTATTATCTCGCTGAGAGGGTAATTTTCCAGATCGCCGGTTTCCGTGCAGTTCCCATGGATCCCCCTGACGATATGCTATCTTCGACACTTCTGCCTGTTACTGTGTCCCAGTATGAGGGCGACCCTTTCGAGTCGGCTTATGCCCCGGATGAGGATTATGACTTCTACTGCCTTCATCGACTGATGCCGTGCATTGGGACACGATTTGATTCTGTACCACCTTATCGGTCTTCCCACTCTTCGGCTCCCACTTCTGGCACTCCGAGAGACCATCCTTCTCCCGACCGGCAAACTGACAGACCCTCTTCCTCTAGGGCTGAGACTTCCGCTTTCGGGGCTGGACCATCACACACTGGAGGAAGCAGCAGTTCATCTCATTTGAGGCCTCCCGCATCCGTCCTCACAGCTACCGGCCAATTTGACCCTATTTTGGCCGACTTGAGGCTGCCTTATGCTGCTCGTTATCATGCACCTGGTGGTTGGGTGACCCGACCAATTAGTGCAGAGGGTGCATTATATCGGAGCTTTGCTCATGTCACTCAGGTATATTCTCATAGAACTTTTCATGAAAAGGATTCATAAAATTCTCTTGAGATTGTTTGTGATTCTGTCTCTTTTACAGGTACCAGAGGGCCTGATCACGGAAATGGCGGCACTGATTACTGCTTTCTCGGATGAACTGTCTGGTGCTTGGACTGAGGCTGCTTACGAGAGGCAGAGCAGGCCGCAAAGACGAAGAGGCCGGCACTGATTGATTTTTTTCATACTTGTCTTGAACTATGCTTGCTGTATTTAAACTATTCCCCTTCTGTACTTTGTACCTTTCATGTTTTTCTACTGTTATCAGAACTTATCTGTAAACCTGCACTTATTTGTTAGTATTAACAGCTCATATGTATGCATGATGCTTTTTTTCTTTTTAGAAATCTATTTTAAAAATAAATCCCTGACATAACCCCGAAAAAAATAGCACATAACAGGGCCTAAACAGGGCCAAAACATGAGAATTTTTACAAAACATCAAAAAAAAGAATCAGGAAGGTCGGCAGCGGCGGCCGAGCCGCTGCCCGGGCCAGACCAGTATAAATATCAAGGTTGTCTTACATCTGTGGGCCAGAAAGCAATCCTCTTACTGAAAGATCTTATATATTTTTTTCAAATAACAATGAATCCCCTTTTTAATCACGTGATGCATAATTGGACCAAAAGTCTCCACAATGTTGAAAGGATCAACATGGGGAGGTACGGGTTGAAAGCTGTCGCCACACTCAGAGGTGTAGCTGTAGACTGGGATTTCTTGCATTCTTGCATCAGGTTCTGGGATCCCCAAGCCCATGTTTTCAGATTTGGGGCTCGGATGGAGGAAATGTGTCCTCTTTTTGAGGAGTTCTGCTCGATCATTGGGTGCGATCCAAATGCCCCTCTTGTGAGGTATGAGGTCCAAATCGGGTATGTGGGATCTTTTCAGAGGCTTTTTAGCTTCACAAAACCCCAAGCCCAAGCTATGATTGTAGATGGGGATAAGGCGATGCTGCTTCCCCTAATTGATGAGTTCTTGACCGTCGATTTTGAAGACGATGTTCAATTGAGGCATAGAATGCGAGCCTTCATCTTTTGTCTGTTAGCTGGGTTCCTCTTCAACCGTGACCCCGGCTTTGGAGATTTGAGACTTTGCCCAATGGTTAGGCAAATGGAAGAGCTCAACTGTATCGGGGGCATGATCCTGGCTGAGACTATTCAGAGTCTCGACAGATGTGCACTTGGATTTGAACGTTGGACCGTCACCCCGGTCATCCTTCAGGTAATTTATACCTTTTGTTTCTTTTGCTTATTCCATCATCTCTCTTTTCCTTTGTAAAATAGAAAGTATCTATTTTTTCAGGTTTGGCTGAGAGATCATCTTCGAGTGGTTGCAGCCCCCCAGACTTTGACCTACAACCCTTCGCAGTACCGCACCAGGAAAATTCAGATTTCTTTTCCCTCTATGGCCGAATGGACTGTTTGGCTGTTTGAGCTTGGACCGGAAGAATTATTATGGTTCGTCCCTTGGTATAGGATTCCTCAATTCATAGAGGCAAATGCCATGCACAACCATGTCTACCTGCTTGGGTTCACTCACAGTACTTGGTACAGTGCTTCCCGCGTCCTCAGGCAGATGGGTATTGATCAGAGAGTTCCCCTTCCTGTCGGGCTTACCATTGCTTTTCCTATTACCCCCGGGGTTACTCGGGCTGTTCTACAGACTTGGGTCAGAGACCATCGGATGATCAGGCCTTGTGCAGAGCCTTCCCTCGTTCAGCCCACTCCAGAGTACAGGACCTGGTTTATAGCTGAGGTTTGGCCCGTTGAGAAACCGAGGAGGTGCGCATTGCTGCAGGAGTTGGAGGGAGAGGGGGTGTAGGATTTGGATCCCAGGGTGACTCCGTTGTCTTTTCTGAACTCTTCTTGCAGATTTGTAGTTGAGGGTATAAGGTGAATTCATTGGGAGTGCATTAAATTTGATGGTATTCATATTGGTCTGTGTAAAATGTTTTCAAAAATAAGAAAAATCAGTTTTGTCGACACTTGGGACCACCAATTATAGGGGAAACTTTGGCAAATTTTTTTTTAAAAATATGCACTTAAAATTGGCTAAGTAAAATATTAAGACACAACTACCAGGAGATAACAGTCCATCTTGGTCTATAAACGTAGGCTAAGATGGGGTGTTACAATTAGTGGTATCAGAGCAAAGGTTTAGCCAGTTCTGGGTAATTAGTTGATGATGGGATCTTTATATACGTGCCACCTAGGATAAGATAATGTTGTTGGTCTAGGTCGTTACGTATGATGGGATTGTATACGTTTTGCTCTGTTCTTTAGATGCCGCAAGAAGCGCTAGACGTGATTGCAGGTCAGTTGTCTATGTTGGGAGTTCTGCTTTACATTTTAATAGATTCGGGTTCTTCACACTCATATATATGCACAAAAAAAAATTGAGAAATATATGCAATAAAGGTTAAGGCAATTATGAGAGGTAAGTAGTAAAAGCACCGAAAGAATAATAACGAATAGAATACCGACCATAATACAAGAGTCTAAAATTGAAAGAGTGAAGAATAATAGTACGGCAAGAAAAAAAAATCATAGAAAATAAAATTGAGAACTAAGAAAAGGAAGCAAAACTAGTTAGATTCTCCAGGATTAATGCTTTACCTGGTTGAAATCATGTGTTCATTATATAATGAACTATTTAAACTTATGTTGGAAATGTTTGGTAATGTGTTCTGACAACTTGAGAATTTTTGTGCCTATGGGTGCATTGATATGAATGAAGGAAAGAGAATAAAATATTAGAAAGATATGCTTACCTTGGTAATTCAGTTTGAATCAGAGTTGGGATGAGTGTATTTATATGGCATTAACATTATACTCAATGGTGAGGGCCATTGGGGCCAGTGGTGAGGGCCACTGGTTTTGATATTTATCTGACACCGATATATATACTCAGTGGTGAGGGCCACTGGGGGCCATTGGTTTGATGAAAAAGGTGGTGAGGGCCACCTGTGCCATGGAAATGAAACGGTGGTGAGGGCCACCCATGCCATGCTGGTTCCATATGGTATTGTCTCATCCCACTTTGATTCTACTGTCATTACCTTGAGGAGCTAAGTAAGAAAAATATGTGATAATATACAGATGAAAAAAAAGTATATATGAAAATAAACAGAAAGTGAATTGAAACATATTCTAAAAAGAAAGGAAAGAAAGAGTTTTAAATGTAAAAAAAAAAGAAAGAAAGATGTTCTCACCTTATGTTGGGATCGGCCGTAACCAACATAGAGCGAGACACGTAATGAAATAAATAGTACTTCGAGAATAATGGTATCATGGACTGATCACCCATGAGCTATTATTTGAGATGTATATATGACAACACAAGGAAAGTCAGATGAGTTGATACTTAAGGAATGCTACCACACTGCACGAATATACATAGGACATACAAATTCAGTAAGAAGTAAATAAAGAATAACCACAATGCAAAGAGAAGGAAGCTTAGAAATGAATACATTAGAAAGTGAGAAACGTACAAGAAGGAATAAGAAAGAACAAACATGAATCAAAGTTGAAGGAAATACAAGAGAAGTAATTGTGATGTTTCAAATGAGAAATCGTGACAAAAGTCAAAGCATGTTGAACCACATAATAGTCTATTGGATAATCTTGTAGAATAATAAACAGCAAGTGAACAGATATGGGAAGAAAATAGAATACAAAAGGTAAAACATGTTGAATCTTAAAATAGTTAATCTCAGTCAAAATAAGGCAATACGTAAACAATATAGAAAGATGACAGAGCAATCAAGTTAATAAGGTGAAAGAGTGGCAAAAGCAATAGACAGTAGTTAAAGAACATCAAGTATATAGAATGAGTAAGTTTCAGGATGAAACTTAAATTAAGGGGGATAGAATTGTAACATCCCGAATTCCAGATTGGTAAGAAACAGACATTGAGGATATGAATTAGGCTTAGAGCAAAGGAGTTTAGAACATGACCTATAAATTGAACTCGAATTTCATCCATATCAATGACAGAATTAGAGAGTCTCAAAGAAGACTTAATTGTTTATTTGTGTCTTAGCTAGATGTATAACTTAAAATTACTCAATTTGGAGTTGTACAGAATAAGATATGATGGATTTACTAGACAATGTGCAAGCTGCCTCAGGACAGCATAGTAGGCTTGACTTCAAAGGACAGTCAAAAATCAGATATAGCTCGGATTGACCTCAAATTTTGATACAATATATCCCCGGATGTCTAGTTTCAGTGGGAATAAGAATTACTTAATTTGGAGTTGTGAGTAAAAAGATATTAATAAAGAAAGACAGCAAGGTCAAGAAGGGATATCAAAAGGACCTAAGTGGAAATTTCTCAAAAGTTAGGGGCAACTATGTAAACTTAAAAATTAAGTGTCGGAAGTTCTTAATAGTGCCCATATCCGACCCTGGAAGAATATTCTCGAGATTAATTGGGTCATAACCGTGGGTTTCAATTTTTCCTGAAAACGCATGGTTTGTAAGTTACGGACGATTTTCCGATAAGGACATTTTGGACATTTCCACTGGAGGGGATTTTGTAATTTAATATAACTTTGGGGACCAAATATTAAAATAACAAAAAAACCACTTTCAAGTGGCCAAATCCTAGCCATTAAATCCAAATGTGTTGGACAAATCATGGCCATTGAAAATAAACCAAATCCTAGCCATTAAATCCAAATGTGTTGGACAAATCATGGCCATTGAAAATAAATAAATTAATTAAATGGAAATTAAATTATAAATAACTAATTATGGTCTTCCAAACACAAGTAAGGATCAAAAAGACACCACCATCACCACTTTTCTTCTTCTTTAAGTCGTGCTCCCCCTCCCTTCCATTTTCAAGGAGACAAGTTTCAAGTTCAAGCCATTTCTCAAGTGAAATTCAATAGGAAATAAGGTAAGATACCATCCTAAGTCTTATTCTTTCATTAGAATTAGGTATTAGGCTATGTTTAGGAAGATTTGATATTATGTTCATGTTGGGAAAGAATTAGTAAGTTTATGATTATGGTGAAAATGATAAACTACTTAAAGGAAATGATGAAAATGGTGATTATTAGTAAGAATAAGTAAAGGATTGTTAGAAAATCATAAGGTAGCATCATGTTCATATCTAGGGTTTGTTCTTACATATGTGACATATTAAATTCATAGGAAATCAAGGAGATTAGAGAAGAAAGGAAGTGAAATAGATAAGAAGAGCAAGGAAAAGCAAGGTTTGGTACTTTACCTTTGAATAATTACTTTTGATTTGGTGCTTTACCATAAAAGAAATTCTATTTGCTTACAAACTTTGGTTTATGGAAGTTTTGAAGTTGATATTTAAATATATTGATTGAGTTTAAATTAAATATTTGAGTATGTTCTTGTTTTCTTATGGCAATTGGGTTGTTAAATTTAATTGAAACCAAATGTTTTGAGAAAATTTGGCAAGTTGATTTGGTAAGTTGTTTTGGACTTAAATTAGTTTGATTTGAGTTAAACATGCAAAAGTTGTTAAAGGGAAGTGTTTGAATCTTCACTTTACTATTAAAGAAGCCTTAATATTGATTTGCAAAAGAAAAATAAACTATCCTATGCATTTCAAATGTTTGGGCCGAAATGGTCCCAAAGTGACAGCTTCTGGACTATTTTTGTGGCAATTGTTTGGGGCAGCAAACGAATGAATTTTTCAACGAAATTTTACATTCAATTATTCAACATATGAAATAAGTTTTCTGTAAAATTTCAGCAAAAAATAAGAACATTTACTTGGTCAAATGCATGACTGAAGTGGACTGAAGTTTTGACGAAAACCCAGATTTTACTATTCATTTGGTCATGCCATTTTGCGTTGCCGATTTTTCTCGCCGCAACACTATTCATTTGGTCAATTTGGGATATTTTGAGGAATGCTTTGAAATGTATAATATGTTTATTGTGGATATTAAATATGCGAAAAAGGGGAATGGTTTGACTAAAGAATGTGTTGCGCGGTATAAATGGCAAAGTGCGATGGGAATTAAATTGATTTCTTGAATCATTCTAAAATGAAGTTGAGACTTAAATTGAATCATTTAAATCTTTTTGCTCTACTGGATAGTGGGAGTGGTAGATAAGGGTATGGTGCACTATACTAACGCATGCAGTACTGCTCATTATTGTGATATGATATTTTATTCAGTGGTGAGGCCACTAAAGCCAATGGGGAGGCCCATTGGTTAACCAGGATGGGGAGGCCCATTCCTGTGATTTGATATCGGTGGGGAGGCCCACCTATGTTACAGTGGGGAGGTCCACTGCCTTATCACTATGGTTCCATATATACCAGTAGAGCCTGAATCAAAGACATATTATTTTTCGTTAAACTACGTATTGCAAAATGAGTTGATTTATGGTTTTTTTTTTTTACATTTGTTGGAAGCATATTTACACTGAATGTATAGAAACTTCTATTGGTTTAAGGTTGGTTGAATTATGATTTAATTATTTCCTTTTATGCCGTCGCAGATGCAATGAATTTACAATTTTTGTGTCATTATATGGATTTTTTATATAAAATACACACACCTGTAGTAATAATATTTACAATTTAATTACATAAATCTAAATTTACATCAATTTTCATTTATATAAAATGCAATAGTTAGTTAAACTAACATAATTCAAAAGTCATTACAATATATAAGTTTTAAACATTTCAGAGTATTAAAGTATGAACACTGTCAAAAGTAAAAACTAAGCCGAAGGCATACACTAGTCATCATCTGGATGTTCTGCTGTTACTTGATCTTCTGCTGGTGGGGTTGGTTCTGTTGGAGCCCATCTAGGAGGTTCAGTTGGCCGTCCTAGTAACATATTCTGAATCCAAGTCTGGTTCTCAACCAAAAATCGAGTCATATCTGCAATTTTGGTGTCTAATTTGCTCTCTATATGACTGACTTTATTGCTTATCTCATCACGTATCTCAGTTAACATATTCTCATTCACTTGTTGAGATGTACTTCCACTGCCCTTAAAGATGTGAGAAATCACTAAATTCCCCAACCCATATAATCTGGCCTTCTTTGTTCCTCCTGCCGCTTCAACAAATAAATCATCATCATCCTTAGTACAAGATTGAACTTCCTCTCCATTTGCCTCTTCTGTAGACTGTGATGCTTTCAATTTCTGAAAGCTTTCCTAAAAAAGAAAATCAAAACAACGTTAGAGTCAAAAGAATCCAGTAACCAATACACATAATTCACAAGCAATATTCATAAAAAAGCATGTTAACAAACCAAGCATGTTAAAAGTATGTTCTTAATAAAAAAAATATAGTACTAATAAAAAAACACTTGCTGCACCAGCGCTTCTATAATGCAAAGGTCCAGTGAAGAATCGGACCTATGAGATTTAAGACTATTTCTACTACTTGAATATTTGTGCTAAGGCTTCCCTTCTACCTAATAAAAAAAATTGCAATTTTTTTTTCTCAACTAGAATCTTGCGGTTGTCATGGATCCATGGGTATCTTATTATTATTTATTGATACATTTTATAATTTAAGTCAATAGGTGTAGCTATATATGATATCATGAAGGTTTTAGCTTAAGATTCAATGGATTTGTATACTTTCTAATATATGTATCCCTTTATTGCCATCGCTGGTCAACTCTTTATTTAACTTCACAGACTATTTTTTTAAGTATAGAGTTTGTTACAGCTAAAAAAGCTAAGTATTTCTCATGATAACAATCAAATTGCTAATTATTAACTAACCTTCTAAGTTATTTTTTTTGTTACAATTAAATTTTTGAAGGCACAAATTGGAATATCTGACTTTCTATATATATTATAAGATAACCACTTGATAGCATTAAACTAATTTAATTAGTGTAATATAGGAGAAGTCAATATAGACTCCATAGATGGAACTGAAAATTGAATTGTAAAATTAACAATTACATTAACAAAGTTATTTTGGAAAATATAAAGATAATTGCATATAAATTAACAAGATTGACCATCACTATCATATTATACACTGCATTTTCTATGTCAAGAAATTAAGTTCTCCATTCTTTATAATCAAGCTATGTATAATTGTAGGTAAGACTTACTTTCCCAGTACCAAATCAAATATTATTAGTATTTGAACCATAAAATTAGAACAAAAAAAGCAGATCCTTGATTTGTCTTCCAAACCATAATTTCCTTTTTTATGTAAATTAGAATTACTTAGTTCAGTAATTATTATTTGTAATGAAACAACAGCTGAATATGACCAATCACACCATCTCACTTTCTATAACAATAATTATATAATTAGTAAGCACCCAATGAATTTTTTTAATTATTTCCTAATTTATTGAATTCAAAATCATCTTGAAGCCAAAAGGTGAACATTTATATATATATAATACTCTCTAATCAATTTATTATATATATATTTATCAAATTTAAATAATCTTATAAGTGTATTCTTTTTTTTTTTTTACTTTGCACTACGTACCAAAATTTTCTATCAATTTGTTTTCTGTCAATAACAGTGATGGAGCCTTAGCTATGCAGTATTTTTTTTATCAGTAAAAATATCATTCATAAAACAAAGAAAGGAGTGATAATGAACCATAATTGGTATTGAGAAACCAACACAAAAACCATTCCGACTTCCAGAAACATAAAAATTTAAACAAAGCCTTAGAAAAGGTATCTTTAACAAAATTTCTCCAAAAACACAGGCCAAGATAAGAACATTAAGAAAGCCTAAAAAGCAACTCAGTACTCATCCTTGAGACAAATTTTGGCTCCAAAGCAAGCTAAAAAGGGGGACCAAACGTTATAATATAAAAAACAACGCAAAGAAGGTCTCAAAAAATCTAAGATAAACTAGCAGAGTTGTTAGAGGTTGTCTTTGCAGGAAAGAAAAGACTCCTCAAGGACAGTACTTGCATAAATGAGACTTCGGCTAAAAAAGATTAGACTGAAAGCCTCTTCCTCAAATTGAGAACTTGAAATTCCGAACAAAAATGGGAGAGAGTAATAACGCAAAGACTAAATTTTTCATTGTTAATGTTTTTACAACTTGTTAATGTTTTTACAACTATGAAATCAAATTGCCTATATTAATTGAAATCAACACATTTGAAAGAGGGTGTATACATTATGCAATACCAAGTAAACCACATACCATATCAATCATATTTTCAACAAAAACATTATAAACTCATCCATAAAATAATGTAAATACAATATATTAACTTACATGAACAAGTTCCGATCTCTTATCTATAAACTTCCCCCGATCTTTTTTATTGGTATGGCTATGCTTGAACAATTCATAATTTCCAGGAAACTTTCCCCCATTTGCTGCAGCCTGTTTAAATCAATATGAAACACAAACATATGAGGGAGAATAACAGAACAAATGAGGTAGCTTGTAATGGATGCCCTTGCTCGCTAGTTCCCTTATAAATAAACTTCCTAGCAGCCCTACCTAACTCATACGGACAACAAAAGAGCCATGGTCCCTCTGCACTAAAATCCTATTCTCTTCCCTTATTCCGTATATATCATTGAATAATGAGAATTAAAAATAATGAACTGTTCCTTATTTTCTCGATTCTAGCACTTGTTCATAGTACCAGTTGCCGCTATACCAAATGCATTTCCTAACAAGGTAGAAAACAAGAACTTAAAATTACCAAGTATTCTGATATGTTTCTACGAACTATTTCCGCCATAAGGGGGGCTGTAAAATCCTGCAATAATGGCAGCAAGATTAACACAATACAAAGTGTTTCTCGCCAATCATATCCCATGCAGACCAAACCCACTTCACAATTGATTTCCAAGGTTGCTCTTGCATTAGATTTTGTTTTAAGAAAAGATACCCAAGTAAATCTTGAAAAATCATCAATTATAGTGAGAAAATATCTGTTGCCAGAGACAGAAACTGTTGTGGGACCCTAGATATCTAAGTGTACAAGATCAAAAGCCTTGATTGAAGTAGAAACACTGGTAGGAAACATAGTTCTTTTCTGCTTGGCAAAATGACAGATATCACAAACATCTGATTTTGAAAAATGAATCTCAGGATATAAATCTTACAAACTTCTGATCCTAGGATGAGATGGATGACCTAATCTGTAATGCCAGATGTCATCTTTATTACATGCAACAGAGCTATTTACATAGGAATGAGAATAAATTTCAGGCTTATTTGCAACAGCAAAGTTATTCTGAAAGTGATAAAAGTCCATTACTGATTTAAGCTGCACCAATCTTCCTCTTCATAGATGCATCCTGAATAATACATGAATCAGCAGTAAAAAGAACTGAAATCTGAACAGTAGCCAACATCTTACTAACTGAAATCATATTGTAAGCAAATGATGGAACACACAAGACATTTTGAAGTAGGATATCGGAATTTAATCTAATAGATCCAACATGAGTAACTTGAACTTGATTTCCACTTGGAAGAAAAACAAAAGAATCTACAGCAGGCTTGCAGTTGATCAAGAGAGACTTATCACAAATGATATGTTCTGATGCACCAGTATCTAAAATCCAATTAACTGATGGAAAAACTAAACTTCCAATAACAGAAAAAGATATACTAGTAGGAGAAGCATCAGAGGTACTGGCATAATGAGAAGAAGCAACTGCAACTGTCCGGTCAGAATCTACAATGGCTCGAAGAAGCTCTGGCTTCAACAGGAAGTCTCTGAATCCTGAACTGTGAATTCCAACAGCCCCTGGCATTGTTCAAAAAATAAACCAATATCAACACAAGAAACATTTTAATTGCAAAATGAAAACAAGAGGAATTTCCCCAGTGCAGAGGAAAAACCAGAAACTGAATATGCTACACTGATTTTATGATTGGATTGTGATTTTGTTTGTTAAGTTTTTATTATAAATATGTAAGGTTTTATGAATAATAAAATATGCAAGTTTCTTTTCTTACATTTATCATATTGTTTGTTATATGTGAAAAATAACAAGAAGCTTTCGTTTCATCACACACTAGTTTTGATTTTGCATTGCATAGTTCGAAGAGGTTGTGAATTCAAATCCAGTTAAAAGTTTAATACAAAAAAAAAGTAAAATTATAGCAACATATTGAAAAATCACAGAACTAGAAAAGAGTTTTATCAAGAATTACAAAAGCCAGAAACAAAGATCTAAGAAAACATTAAGGCTATACATAATCAAAACAAATTAAAAACGAGAAACCCAGATCAAATTTCTAATACAAAGTGAAAAATGATTTACAAAGAGGTTAATTCATACCAATTACATCACCAACTTGGAAAGTTTTAGTAGCTGCCCACTGTTTTAGTCAATATTACCAATGGTGGTCCAACCAGCAGAATCGCCAACCTTGTAAACAACAGTATCGATCACCTGAGACATTAATGACATTATTAATAGCGTTAGCAGAACTAGAGCTCTCTTCACCAATTCCATGGCTACCAAACACTGAATGGAGGAGTTAATTTGGGGTCTGAGAACTGGAGAGTTGTTTTATGGTTGAAGCGTTTATAAATCTTTTGGACTTAACATAGAATAAGTTTGGTCGCTACGACATCATCATAAATTTATTTTATTTCTTTTAGGGAGTAATAGCCAAGGTTGATTAGAAATGGAGATTTGTACTGCTAATAAAGAGTCAGATTCGAAATGGAGATTTGTACTGCTACAATCCAAATGATTCAAAATGTGTGTGTGGGGGGGGGGGGGGGGTGTGTGGAGGACATACCAGCAGGCTGAGATGAAGATGGAGGTGGCGATGACGGCGGTGACCTCTCTGTGAAGGCGAGAGGAGGCTGAGATGAAGATGGCGAGCTGCGATGGTGGGCGGAGATGAAGATGATTGGTTACTGTAGAGAGGAGAAGTGAGGGAGCGGCGCAAATAGGAGAGTGAGGATTCTGAGATTAGGTTAGGCAGTAAAACCTTTCATACATTACCCTTCAAAAATATATCAAAAATTCAATTTTCTTTGTTAACTTTAAAAATATCATTTTTTCAAATATATATTTAATTTATTAAAAAATATATTTTATTTTTAAATAGACATAGATTATATATGTAGTATATCAAGTTCATATAAAAAAAACAATATTTTTTTAAAAAAAATATAAATTGTGTTATACAATATAGTTTCTTAAAAAAATCAGAATTATCTATATTTATATTTATTTTATTTTGAAGTTAAATTAAAATATATTTTAATTATTTATATGATGATAAATATTAGACAGTAAATTAGTATAATAAAATATAATTTTATACTATTAATATGTTATACTATTAATTTTACTATTTTAATTTACAAAACACAATTCATTATATTATTAGTACTATTAGTACTGTTTATTGCTTAATAACTAATAAGTATTTATTATAACCACTAAATACGTAGATCACTTAATAAAAATATCATTTTAATTTAATAAAATAATTCATAAATTTGAATTACAAATATGATTCTATCATACTCCACTTTAAGATAATGAATTGCACAAAAAAAATTAAATACTAATTTAAAATTTTATATTAGTGATAATAACAAGTAAATTTAATTTGTCATTATAAATTATTAAATTAATATCAATGTAATATATAAAATATTTAAATGAAGCAATACAAATAAATCGAATTGTTGAAATCAAAATATGCTTTAAAATAATTAAACAGATATACTCAAATATATCATTCATGTTATACGATAAATGCAGAGAAACGAGATAAAATAAAATGCCTATAACGAAATTATGTAAAAAACAAAAATTAGTATTTTTTTTATATAAAATAAGTCTTCTAACTTATTTCAAATAATTATAATTTCTTTTTTGGGCTCCCACTAAAAATTTCCTTTCAGTTTTACGACCAAAATTTTTGACAGCTATTTTCTGTCGCAAATTTGCTACAGATTTGCCACCGATTTGCGACGGATACATATATAGTCAAATTTTATTTTCGTCGCAAATCCGTAGCAAATGGGCAACGAATCTGCGACCAATCTGCGACGGTTCAAATTTTCCACGAAAATTCTCGGAGGGAATAATCCCACCAACTTTAGCGACGAAATTTGTGACGAACAAAAATTCGTCGTAGATTTATTACGGATTTGCAATCGATTTGCGACGGCTTTCTCAAAATTAATTAAACTTATTATTCCGTCGCAAAACCGTTGCAGATCCGTAGCAAATTTGCGACGGAAACATGTCCGTCGCAGATTTCTGTCGCAAATGCCGAATATTTTTATAGTGAAATTTGCGACGGTAATAGACGGTAGCAGATCTCCGTTGCAAATTGCTTCTTTAGTGTTTTCTCTCTCGCGCCAAGTTTCTCCGCCAACTTTTGCCACAGAAATCTGCGATGGAATGATTTTCGTCGCAGATCTGCGACGGATTTGCAACGGATTTGCGACCAGTTGCTCAAAATTCCTCTGACTTGTCCTTCCGTCGTAAATCCGTCGCAAATGCCGAATATTTTTGTAGTGATACTACTTTTATTTTTATTGGTAAAGTACCCACTGAGCGACAACGCTCAGCGAGTTAAGTTTTCCTTGACTCGTAGAAGTAGATAAATCTTGGGGAAGCAACGACCAGACCACAGCAAATCTCAGGGGTAGATCTTTTAGATCCATTATGAGTTAGCTAGTTGTGGCATGTATATAAATAAATATAAAAGAGAATTTCTATGTTACAATGGTATGTTAGTAGTGTGTAATAATCATAAACCTTTACTTTATGTTGTATTAGAAGTGTGAACTCTTCTTGCAGATTTGTAGTTGAGGGTATAAGGTGAATTCATTGGGAGTGCATTAAATTTGATGGTATTCATATTGGTCTGTGTAAAATGTTTTCAAAAATAAGAAAAATCAGTTTTGTCGACACTTGGGACCACCAATTATAGGGGAAACTCTGGCAAATTTTTTTTTAAAAATATGCACTTAAAATTGGCTAAGTAAAATATTAAGACACAACTACCAGGAGATAACAGTCCATCTTGGTCTATAAACGTAGGCTAAGATGGGGTGTTACAGCAAACATGTTGCCATTTTGGCACTCTTGACTTTGATGTCCACCCCCACACCATTCACAAGACATCACTTGCATTACTTTCCCAAAAGAAGAAGCCAAAGAATTAAATTTTTTATTCAATGCTTCTAATTGGGTTGTCAAAGCCACCACAAGATCTAATTGGTGTGAACCCATGACTTTCAGCTTTTCTTGCTCCCTTGGGGCTTGCCATTGATAATTGGTGATAGCCATGTCTTCAATTAAATCTCTTGCTTGTTCAGGTGTCTTGTTATTTATGGTACCACCAGCTGCTGCATTAATGGATTGCTTACTTACATAATTCAACCCATTGTAAAATGTTTGAATTTGAAGCCATAGTGGAAGTCCATGATGAGGACACTTTCTCAACAAATCTTTAAATCTTTCCCATGCATCATAAAGGGTCTCACCATCTTGCTGCAGAAAGGATGAGATATCATTCCTCAACTTAGCTATTTTGGACGGTGGGAAGTATTTTTCTAGGAATTTCTCTGCCAACTGACCCCATGTGGTGAAGGTTCCTGGATGAAAAGATTTCAGCCACTTCTTTGGTCTATCTCTAAGGGAAAATGGGAATAACCTCAGCCTAATTGCATCCTCTGAGACATTATTTATCTTGAAAGTGTCACATATCTCCAGAAAATTCTCAATATGTGCATTAGGATCTTCATCCAGTAACCCATCAAACTGACAAGTCAGCTGCACCATTTGAATTACATTTGCTTTTATTTCAAAGTTGTTGGCAGTAACTGTTGACCTCCAGATACTAGATTCAGCTCCATTGAGATTGGGCTTAGCAAACTCCTGCATTGTTCTTGGCTCAGCTCCTTCCATCACTTCAAACTCTTCTTCTTCTTCTGCTATTTCCAGATTTATTTCAGTTTCTGCGTCTTCCAAAACTGCCTCCTCTTCTTCCTTTCGCTTTCTCCTTAATGTTCTTTCTAGCTCTGGATCTAATTCAAACAGTTGGGATGAGTTACCTCTGGTCATAAACGGGAGGAAATACCTAAAAATAAGCAAGAACCAATGTTAAAAACAAATAAAAATAAAACTAAATCAACAATCTTAATTATATTGCTAATATTGAAACCGTTGTCCACGGTAACAGCGCCAAAAACTTGGTGCACGTGAGCTACGCTATAGCAATACCGCAAGTGCATGGGTCGACCAAGTAATAGAGTAGTGAGTGAGTTATCATTCCACTAAGGACAAGGTCAAGTACTAGTGCAAATCTTAACCGTTGTTTAGCAAATCAATAGGTTTGTGATTGGTGTAATTAAGAATAATTAATCTAATGACCGAAAGTAAAGAGAGATTAAATGTTGAGCAAAAAGGATTGATGATAATAAAACTATCCAGATATTGAATCCCCCTAGCCTCAATGATATTTATGAACATCAATTCAGTTAAATCATTTAATATAGTTGAGTTGGCATTCCTCTAACTTAGACTAAAACCTCTCTCGAGTGAATTAATCCCTAATCACTAAGTAGAGTGCCGGAATCTCTTCTCAAACACAATTAATTAGATCTTGCATTAAGAACAAGGAACTATAAACCAAAGGATCTTGTAAGTCTATCTCTAGTACTCCAATCAATCCTCAACCCGTATGAGTATTCAATTCATATCAAGCTTTCTCAAGTCAATAATATGAAAATTGCAACCAATCAATAAGCATGCTATTATCAATTGGAAATAGATCATTAAGTATCATAAGAATAAAATAACTCAATCAAATGATTCAACTAAATATAATTATTCAATCTATACAATAGATAGAGAATGAATTAGTTCATATTCAAAACCAGAAAAACATAACAAGAAAAATGAATAAAGGAAACCAAACAATCCATGGCGAATAATTTGTATTTCTTCACTTCAATCCTTGATTCTTGATTTAGATCTTGTTTAGAGTATGTTTTCACCCTCAATCTCAACTCCAAAACTCTCTGCTTTGCTTTAGAAGTCGGCTCTAGGATATAAAATATGAAATTCGGATCCTTAATTCTTGCTTCAGCGCAGCTTTTATAATGTAGATAATTTCGCCTTACAAGCCCATTGACACGCCCATGTCACTGGGCATGTCATTGCCACTGAGATTTTGAACATAAGGCATGTCTAGTGACACACCCATGTCACTGGGCGTGTCGCAGCTACTGAAAAGTATTGCAAAAGGCACGTTTGGTGACACGCCCATGTCGCTGGGCGTGTCAATGCTTCTGTATGCAGCATCAAGGGCACGTCCATTGACACGCCCATGACCATGGGCGTGTCCATTGATGAATTTTATTATTTTCTTCTACTTTCATCCGTAATTCCTCCGAAATGACCATAAGCCTCAAAATACAGAGAATTAGTGAAATTAACCCTAAAATACACTTTGAACAAACAAATTAAACTCAATTGGATAATATTCATATTAAGAAATAGGAATAAAATATCATCAATTGTGCACTTATCATACCACTTTATGGCTGGGGTGAAGCTGGTCTCGCCTGTCTTTACCATGGTCTTGATAAAATTTGCCGAAATAAGAAGTCTTTTGTCGGCTTTATGGCAATTTTTGAGGCCATAAATTATTTAATTAAAATAACAAAAAATTTATTTTGGACTATATAAAATATATTGGACCGGACTGGGTCAAAAATTAAGGGTCTACAAATAGCAAGTTGGTTTTGTATATCAATGAACTGTAAGACCAGATTTTGGTTTTGGACATTATCGCTTAATAAGTGATACCTAATGTCTATATGTCTTGACCTATAATGTTGAATTGGATTTTTGGATAAGTTCACGGCACTAGTGTTATCACACTTAATGGGGATGTGTTCAAATGTTTTTCCATAGTCAAATAATTATTTTTTCATCCAAAGAACTTGAGTACAACAAAATCATGCATCAACATATTCAGCCTCCGCGGTAGATAGAGCAACCGACACTTCTTTCTATTAAACTAAGAAACTAGACATGCACTAAGAAAATGACTTGCCACGGTCACGCTCTTTCTATACAAAAGATTACCGGCATAATCAACATTTAAGAAACTATGAGTGGGGATTTTTCCCCCTGCTCTCGGCAGAATGGTTCTTGTGACTTTGGCACTGTTTAGGCTTAGAGCCTTAGAGAAGATGGGCCTAAGCCCGGAGAAAATGAAGTCACCACCCGGATGGGCTTGGAAAAAAGAAAGGGGTGGATGACTATTCCTAAGGAATCCCCAACCCCCTAATGGGTTCAGAAAGTTGGGTACGTGTGGGGAAGGTGAGAAATGGCCTATGTAATATCCCAAATGATACCCCAAAATTTTTGGAAATATTAATTGTTGAAATTGAATTAAATGTTTTAAGTGCATATTTAATTAAGTGAAAAGATAAGAGGAAGGAGTGTGTATATGTTGTATATATAGAGATATATATACAATATATACAAGTCAATATCTTATTTGGTCTAAAGATATTTTTATTATTTAAATAGAATTAATTATGGTTAGTGGAAGAGCATAATTGGGATTAATATTATAATATTATTAAATGCTTGGTGGAGAGTGATTTAGGAAAAGGTGTTCGGTTAAAAGAGAAGTGTTTGGTGGTTGTTTTTGACTTTGCATCTTCATCTTCTTCTTTCTTCTTTCGGCCGGCCACCACCATCTTCATCAAGGGAGAGATTTTGCTTCTTGCTAACTAAAGAAATTGAAGGATTTCAAGTGATCAAGTTGGTGTTTTAAGGAATTTCTTAGTATTTGGTAAGTTTCCAACTTGTTTCTTTGATTTCTTTTGAGTTTGTGTTTATAAGTTTGTTGGATTGTTGATGTAGTTGTTTTTATGGTTGATTTGGTATGTTTGAAGTGTTTTGTCTTGTTAACTTTGATTTTGGGGTTGGATTGAAGAGAAAGGGTTAAGTTTGGTGAAGAAAACAAGAGTTGTGGATTGTGTAAGTTTGAGTTATGAAATATGGTTGTGATTGTGTTTTGATGTGTGTAATTGAGTTATTTTGATGTTATGTAAGTTTATTATGGTATATTGATGGATTTGGTTGAGTTTGTTTAGAGTGGAAAAGGGTAAAAGAAAGATGTTTGCTGGATGTGGCAATTTTTGTGTCGATTTTAGGTTTTTGGCCTGACACGCCCAGTAGCACGGCCATGTCTTTGGGCGTGTCGATGGTTTTATTTTTAGTGTGGGTGAAATGACCAGTGACATGCCCATGTCACTGAGCTTGTCACAACTTATGTGTAGTAGTAGTATTGACACATCCAGTGACACACCTATGTCACTGAGCGTATCATAGCTACTGTGTTGGAGGAGAATTGACACGTGCAGTGACACGCCCATGTCACTGAGCGTGTTAAAGCTTATGTGTTGTGGGTTTAGGGCATGTCCATGAACACACATGTGTTGTTGAGAGTGTCAAGTGTAGAGTTTGCCCTAGATAGTTCTTATTCTTATTTTCATATGTGCATCACTAAGTGAGTATTTATAATCACCTTTAGATTAGGTTTTGAAGAGAATTGAGTTACCCAATCCAAGTGTTGAAGGATATCTTGGAAGAGGAGGTTGATAGAGTGGTGTTGTTGCTTTTAGAGGTAAGTACAAACTTTGAATGATTGCATACATTTACATAACATTGGGACTTAACACACTTGGTTGGAAAAAATGTGTTAAGTTACTTAATATATTGTTGATGAATGAGAAATATGTTATGATATGCTTAATGTTAATTATGATGATGTATCAAAGCAATTGAGTAATGTGTTATAAATGAAAAGAAATGTTGAATAATGTGATGAGATATGTGAAAACATAATGTAATAAATTGATATTGATATAAAAGAGAAAAATGAGAAAAGTGAGAAAAAGATGATATAATAAGGCAATGTGCCTAGTTTGATTTTGAGAAGATGAGAAATGATTTGAGAATGGAATTATGAAAGAAATTGATAATGAGAAATATGAATAAATTGTGTGCCTAGTATGTTATTCAATTTTCAGAGTTCTGAGTTTGGCGGCATGCCTATGAATTGCTGGGCATGTGAAAAGACCGGGTCATAAGCCAGGCCCAGCTGATAAATGTGATGTTTTTGGTGTGAAAAGACTGGGTCGTAAGCCTCAAAAATAAATCCTTGAAGCTAGACTGAGTGAATAGACTGGGATGTAAGCTCAGATCTAGTTGGATTATCCATGGATATATATTGCCTACGGGGCTAGACACAATGTGTCAATATGGACCAAAGCAGTAACTCTGAAATTTGAATAGCATATTAGATCCTTTTTGGGCCCATGCTTGTCTTTGCTTTAATATGAATTATGAAATGTGATGCAAATGATTAATATAAAGAGATATAATGTAATGAGTTGTTATATTCTTATGTGTTATGCATTAGCATCGCATTGATCTATATTGAATCAAAGTTTGTACCACTAAGCTTTTGGCTTAGCGCGATTGTGGTTCATCGCGTAGGTGACAGGGTAGATCCGATTATGCCGGAGAGCTCATCTAGACCGAGTCGAGTCTAGGCTTGAGACTTTGAGATTAGAGTTGTTAGTGGACATCAAGATCAGAGATGAACAACCATCATGTATAAATTTCATATTTTTGTATTTATTGATTTTGATGTAAACATATGTATATTCTGCTGCATGTTCCGCTACTTATTAAACAAATATTTTGGATAAACTTTTGGGTAATGATGATATATATATGTATTTTAACAAGGAATATTTTATCTCTTACTTTCTTTAATATAAGTTAAAGTTTAAAATTTAGTTTGTTTAAAATGGATTGTGACATTTTTGTATCCGGTATACGTATATTACAGTTGTGGGTGTATGTGGTGTATGTATATGGGGTACAAGGGTGTTACACTTGTTTTGTTATTAGAGCCTAGGTTTGAGGTTCTCAACCTAGGTGAATTGTAAGAAAAAGAAAATTTATATCTTAAAATATGGTTTTTAAATAAGATACATGCATTGGCACTGGCAGTTTCTAATCTTTGATGAGATAATTTCTACTGTGTTTGTAGATATAGGTAGTGATGACGTCTCACACACGTCAGTCTATTGAAGGTAGTGTTGAGAGTGTAGCTCCTATTGAGGGTAGAGTTGGAGCTAGAGTTGAGATAGCTGGAGAGGCACCTGCTCCTGTGCCAGAGAGACCAGCAGTTGATGAGATTCTGCCGGTTTGGTTACAGCATATGGTAGAGTTGTTGAGGTAAGCTCCAGTACAGCAGCTGCCACCGCAACCACAGCCGCTAGTACCAATGAGGCAATATGATAAATTGAGGAAGTTCGGAGCTGAAGACTTCATTGCTACTACAGATCTTGCAGTAGTTGAGCAATGGTTAGATAGAGTTCAAAGGGTATTCATCCAGCTACAAGCTACTCCTAAAGAAAAGTTTGATTATGCTAGATCCCTTCTGCAGAGAGATGCATATGATTGGTGGAAGACGATTCCACATTCGATGGATGATCTACCAACCCTGACTTATGGTGATTTTCTATGGGAGTTTGAGCAGAAGTATAACACCCCTATACCTCATATACGCACACTACATACAACCATATCTGTAATATACGTATACCAGATACAGGAGTGTCACAGTTTACTAAACAAATAAATCTTTTCTTTTAGCAATAATATGAGAAAACTTAAAAAAATTAAGTTATATTATAAAACATAATAGATAAAACATTTATTTATTAAGCAGCGGAAAAGGTAGCGGTATTTACATATATATATACATCAAAATCAATATTTACAAAACATAAAGTTTATACATGTTTGGCAGTTTGTCTCTGATCTTTAAGTCCACTATCAACACCTTACAAGCCTAAACTCGACTCGGTCTATCTGAACTCTCCGGTTCTACCATGTCACCTGTGCGATGAACCATAATCGCGCTAAGCCATAGGCTTAGTGGTACAAACCACAATAACAATATGCTTTAATGCAATGTCAGTGTCATGCTTTCAAGCAATAGAGATCATATTCAAAATTGCTATATTTCATAACATTACATTTCCTTATCTTATTCAATTGTATTACCATTTATGATTCACATTGAAACAAAGACAAGCATGGGCCCAAAAAGGATCTAATATGTTATTCAAAGTTCAGAGTTACTGCTTTGGTCCATAATCACATTCATCAAGCCCGTAGGCGATATATATATCTATCCATGGATAATGTAACAGACCCAGTCTCTTGGACCTCAACCCAGCTAGACCCTAGGGCCCCAGTATCTTGGTCCTCAACCCGGCTAGACTGTTACTATTTTTGAGGCTTACAACCCGGTCTTGTCACCTCAAAAATATAATATTTCATATTTATCAGCTGGGCTCCGCTTACGACCTAGTCTTTTCACCTGCCCAGCAATTCATAGGCATGCCGCCAAACCCAGAACTCTGAAAATTGAATACAAACTAGGAACATAATTAATTCATTTATCTCATTATCAATCTCTTTCACAATTCATTTCTCATTTCATTTCTCATAATCAAACTAGGTAACCATGCCCCCAATTATTTCATTTGCATCATTATAGCCAACAACAATGGCTGCACATCTCATCATTAAAGTATACATAGCCAATTGCATTGGACATACATTTTGAATGATCATCATATCTTTCACATTATGCAAATCATAACATTAATCAAATGTATTAACAATGTAATAAATTACTTAACACATTTACAACCAAATGTGTTAAGTCTCAAAGTCATGTAAATGTATGCAACCATGTAAGTTTGCACTTACCTCAAGAGCAACTCACACCAATCTAAACACTTCCTCTTCCAAGAATCCTCCAACGCTTGGATTAGGGCAACTCAATCTCTTCAAAACCTAATCCAAAAGTGATAATACACACTCACTTAAAGATACACATGAGATAATAAGGCTAAGAATCAACTAGGGCAAACTATACACATGACACGCTCAACAACACGGGCGTGTCCCTGACCGTGCCCTAAACTCACAACACAGAAGCTTTGACACGCTCAGTGACATGGGCGTGTCACTGGTCGTGTCAATCCTCCCTCAACAAAGTAGTTATGACACGCTCAGTGACACGAGCGTGTCACTGGACATGTCAATGCTACTACAATACAGAAGCTATGACACGCTCAGTGACATGGGAGTGTCACTGGTCGTGTCACCCATTCAGAAAACACAATCATTGACACGCCTAAAGACTTGGCCGTGCTCATGGGGGTGTCAGGCCAAAAATCCTGATTTCGGCAACAACAACATCACATCCAACAAACTTAACTAAACACACCCATAAACCATACTAACTTGCAAAAACATCAAAACAACTCAATACATACATCAAACACCAATTCACAACCATCACATACACACAACTCAAACACAACACTTGTTTTCTTCCAATACCAAACTTAACTCTATCTACAAAATCAACACCAATAAGATCTAACACCCTCAAATACACCATAATCAAATATACACATACCATCAACAATCAAACACCAAACTCAAAACACAAACTCAGAACAAAACCAAAGAATCCAATGGAGAACTTACCAAAAGTGATGAAAACACTTAGATTTCCAACTTGATCACTTGAAACACCCTTCAATCTTGAGTTTGGAAAGAAAAAATCTCACTTCCTCTCTTGCTATGGAGCTAGCCGGCCAAGGAGAAAAGAAAAGAAGAAGAAGATGATTAGAGAAAAGCAAAGTCAACACTCAACTCTTCTTTCAACCACTAAAACTCCCTTTAATTCTCAACCAAGCAATTTTATTAATATAATATTCATAAAAATCTTCATCCACTTACTAATTTCCATTTCAATTAATTTAACAAAAAAAAAATAAATCTTCTTTTGACCTTCCATTTCTTTGACTTTTATATGTTGTATATATCTCATATATACAACATATACACTCTTCTCTTTACCTCTTTTCTCTTTCCACTTAAACATATACATTTAATCCAAATACAATAATAAATATTCCAAAATTTTTAGGGTATACTTTGGGATATTACAAGAAGTATACTCCGAGGAAGTATAAGTTGCAAAGAAGATGGAGTTTCTAAGTCTGAGATAGGATAACCGGACAGTGACAGAGTATGAGATTGAGTTTATCCGGTTGAGTCATTATGCCGGTGGGATTATTTTAGATGACATAGACCGGTGCAGGAGATTTGAGGAGGGGTTGAGGCCCTCTATTATGTGTATTGTCGTAGGCTCTCAGTATAAAGATTTTTCTCAGTTGGTTATAGCTGCCAGGAGTGTTGAGAGAGCACAGGGTATTGCAGCAGCTGCTATTGATGGGGAGACTAGAGTTAGGAGACCTCAAAGTGAGATAGGATCTTCATCTATGAAGAGAGGTCGGGGAAGATATTTTCTGAGGTTCAGTACGAGCCAAAGGCATTCTGGTAGGTCAGTTCAGCAGCAGAGATCGAGACCAACAATTTCTGTGGCTAGTGCACTGACCCTAGTGGCTCAAAAGTCTGCTCCACCTGCTTGTGTTCATTGTGATAGAGCACACGGAGGTGATTGTTGGTGGAGAGGTACTTCGGGAGTGTGTTTTAGATGTGGGTCACCAGATCATTTCGTCAGAGATTGTCCAAAGCCATCAGAGCATAGATAGGCAGATGCTGCAGCTTCTCAACCTATTGTCAGAGGAGGTTGAGGGGGCAGAGGTTTTAGTAGAGGTGGTTGACTTGGGTTTAGTAAGAGAGGAGGCTCTACATCGGAAGGCAGTAGGCCAGATGAGGCTAGGCCATCTTAGCGGGTTTATGTGATGCTGAGGCAGCTGGATACTTCAGCCATCATTGCAGGTACATTTTCTTTATTTGGTACTCCAGTTCTTGCTTTCATAGATCCAGGATCGACGCATTCATACATAAGTGCATCTATCTTGCCTGTGACTAAATTGCATTCAGTGTCCTTAGGATTTGATGTCTTGGTGACAAATCCATTAGGGCATAGTGTGGTGGTGAGTAAGGTGTACCGAGATAGTCTAGTTGTTATTCAGGATGAGGAGTTTCTCGGTGACCTGATTGAGATGCCTTTCAAGGAGTATGATCTGATTTTAGGCATTGATTGGTTATCTAAGCATGGGGCTGTGGTATACTGTCAAAATAAGTGTGTTACCTTGAGAACCTGGGATAGTAGGAGTGTTATGGTATCTAGTGAGTAGAGACATCTTTCATCCTTATTTGTTTCAGCTGTTACAGCTAGGAGGATGATTCAGAAAGGGTGTGATGCTTATCTTACTCTTGTTGTAGATACCATAGTAGTGGGTTCCCAGCTTGATAGTGTACACACAGTTGCTGAATTTCCAGATTTTTTCTGAGGAGTTGCTAGGGATACCCCCTGAGAGAGAAGTGGAGTTTTGTATCGATTTGTTGCCTGGTACCAATCCCATCTCTATTACTCCCTATCGAATGCACCTACTGAGTTGACAGAATTGAAGGTGCAGTTGCAGGTGTTGTTGGATAAAGGGTTTGTTCGCCCTAGTGTGTCTTCGTGGGGAGCGCTGTTGCGCTCAAATTAACTCTACCACAAAGTGTCACTCGCAAGTATACGAGGTAGCTGTAGCAAAGGTGATCACTCCAAGGACGTCTCACAAGGAAGCCAAAGTGGGTAATTGATTATCAAATTAAAAGTAACAATTAGTAAAGAAATTTAAATTTCAAAGTAATGAAGAAGATTGATTTAAGTTGAAAACGATAAAAATAAACAAAAGCTGATGTTTTGATTCACTTGATAAAAGGGTCTAGGGTTTGCACTTCTCTACTACTGATATGTATGAACGGTTATTCCACTTAACTAATTTAATTTCAAAGATTCATTCTCAAACAACTTAATTAATTGAGTCAAGGAAATAAGCTCTCGCATTCAAACCTCTTACAACTAATCTTGTTATAATTGAAACAATCTTTTTAATAGGTTATATTTCTAATTCACCTAAGTCCTTAATTAAATTATTCCAGCATTAGAATTCATCTCTCAATCCATCATCTAATACCTAAAACACATAATTGGTGGCCAATCAATTATATGTTAATAATATTTCATTCAATAAAGGCTAAAGAAATCATTAGTTAAGAGAATAACCAATTCATACAATCATAGTAAATCCATACAAACCCTAGACTAGATCGAATTAGTTCATAATGCAATCAAACATATTCATCTCATTAATGTTCAAAGAAATCGAAATAGACATGATAATATCCATTCAATAAAAATAAAGAGAATAAGTTCAAGAACAAAACCAAGTTACAGCTCCTTGAAGTTTCTGAAGAATCTCTTGTTCAAAATCTTGCAAGAAGAATGAATCACTGGCATAAACAATCTAATCTAGCTAGTTTTGATCCAAAGTGAAATCAAAATTAAGAAAATAAATGTTAAAACCCTAGCTCTAATCTCTGACGGCTCAAAATCTGCTCCAAATCGTCAACAGTTGTAACCTAGCTCTCTTCTTTCCTTTTATACGAAACGTCCGCTTTAAAATTCGGTGCGCGTTTGGTTCATGAGGGACACGACCGTGTGAGAGCTTGTTGGAGGGACACGGCCACAAGACACGGCCATGTCCCCTGCAGGTGTCCACCTTTGTTTGTTTCTCTCCTCTCTTCTTCTTTGGTTGAGTGACACGGCCAAGTCAGAAGTGACTTGGCCGTGTTGCACCATGTTTGAGGGACACGGCCACAAGACACGGCCGTGTCCCCTGCAGGTGTTTACCTCTGTGCAATTTTGATCTCTTTCCTGTGGAACCAAGTGAGACACGGCCAAGTGAAGCTTGACTTGGCCGTGTTGGGTCTTTTTGGAGGGACACGGCCAGGTGACTTGGCCGTGTCCCTTGCATGTGTCTGCTACTGGGACTTGTTCTTCAATTTAATCTTGGTATGGGACACGGCCAGTGACTTGGGCATGTCTTCTGCCTATGTCAGCCACTGCCACTTTCTCCTTCAAATTTGCTTCCTTGCCTTTTTAACCTAACACAAAACTCAAAACAAATCTTAACAAGAAATCAATAGACAATAACCAACACAACATAAACACAATACTAAAAACTACATCAAAAACGACATAAACATTGAAATAAACTAAAACTACCACAATTAAAGAAAACACTAGACAAACCGATTAAAACTAACAAAATACCTAAATAAAACAATAATTAACATAACAAACAAGACACAAAACTATAAGAAAAACTAATAAAACAACTACCCCACACTTAAAACTTTGCTTGTCCTCAAGCAAATTCACATGGCATAAATTAAAAACTCAAACAACCTTAACTAAAATTCCAGCATATAGATGAAATACTTAAAGAGTCAGACATAAATAATTGCAATTTCCTTCAATCAAGAATTTTCTTAACTCATTCATTAATCCAAACATACAAATCTTATCTCTCAACTAAGTGTTTCACTCGATTTCAAAGGTTAATCACTCATACCACTCATGAGTGCATACTGCTATAAACTTGCTTAATTATCCAATCTCCCTCACTGATTTTCTCAAGAAATAATCCGAAGGTCTTTTATTTGGATGTAATGGGGCTAAGGTAAGGTGTGAGAAAAGACATTTAAGCTGGAGCATCAAGAAATGGAGTATCTAAATTAGACACTATTCTTGCTAAGAATTTCATAACTCCTTCAAATAGCATACTTGCACACTAAAAGAAAAGTAATGAGTCAAAATTCCTCTAAGGCTAGAAAATATATGAACTTTGTATATATATATCTCCCTTTTTTTTTTTTACTTTTTCTTTTTCTTCTTCTTCTCTTTTTTTTATTATTATATTTTTTTATTTTTATTAGCATTTTTTTTTATTTTTTTTAATAATATAAATATACAAAGTATAAACTTACATGGAACATCTAGCTTAAAATGTAGAGGAAAAGAATAATGACTCTTAATCAAATACAATATGCAAAGTATGCATTTCAACCCTCAATTAGGAATTCCATATTATTTATTTTTTTTACTTACCCCACACTTGAAATAAACTACCCTATTGTCAAATCATAAAACTCAATTCCTTAATGCATAGGTATGATGATAATAAGAACATGTTAAGTTGAGAATTGTGTTAATCAAACAAGAAACGGTCAATGGCTTAACTTGGCTCACTAAGGAAATCAATATTAAGGGAAGTCTCTTTAAGCTAAAGGGGCTAACCTAATTTGCCTTCATCATTTTAAAACTTGAGATTAAATCATAATGTGAGTTCAATAAGTATGCAAAAGCAAACTCTAGAGATGCAACATCATGAAGGTGCACACTTAAGAAAAGAAAATCAATTGACAAAAATATCAAATTTTATGAGGCTCAAAACTCACACAGGTGGGTTCACAAAGATTTATATGTCATGAATTGCAGAATGCGAAAATTAATCCCGAATGAATTCAAATGCTCATTTCTATGCTGATACCAAAGTCTCAACTATAATGCTAGAATTAAAGAAAAGATCAATAAATTTTCAACAATTATGCCATGCACAAAAACACAATAAACAAAACAACCACAATAAGCAAAACAAGAATTAAAGGAAAGCTTAAAGAGTACCCCACACTTAAAATTTACATTGTCCTCAATGTAAAACAAGAATAATAAATAAAAAGAGTCAAAGGACAACCTGTCTTCCATCGTACCTGGTGAGGCAAAATCCTAGCTTTCCATTACAAACACAAAAGTTCAAAAATAAGAGTACAATATAAAAATAAAATATCCAAATACAAAACGTTAACATTAAAACAAAAACGAAAAATAAAACAAAAGTACACTAAATAAAATAAAGCAAGGACTGAAAATCTATGGAAAATGTGGGCGGGAAGATGATGCAGCTGAGGGATGGAGACTCAAGATCGTCGCAAGGTTACTGTTAATCTGTTCCATTTGCTGTAAGATCTCAGCATGGTTACGGTCCACCTTGCTATCCAGTCAATCCACTTTTCCCTCCAGGGGCTCAATCCTCAGAAGTACCTCTTGATGTTCCGAGACCGGAGCATCCTCATCTAGACCTAAAGAATCCGAGTCTGACTCCTCTTCAACACGGGCTGTAACACCCCTTCCCGGCCTACATGTGTAAGCAGAGTAGAGGTGCCACACTATCCTAATGTTGCTACCAATTTTACTTAGTCAAATTTTAGTTCCGATTTTACAGAAATTTTGCCAGAGGTTCGCCTAGAAATTTGGGTCCCAAGTGTCGCCAAAACTGGTTTTTTTTTTTTGAAAACATTTTTTTTCCACAAACCAATGTGAACACAATAAATTTCAATACACTCCCAATGAATCCACCTTATAACCTCAACTACAAATCTGCAAGAAAAGTTCACACTTCTATATCATTTCTCAAGATTACATATCATTCGCTAAGTTTCATTACCATACTACTGTTTATTCTCTTGTTACATACACCATAATACTTAATATGCTAACAAACCTTTACAATAGATATACCGTACATGCCATACTACTATTTTATGTCAAAAGTCCTATACTAATCGCCGTCGAGCTGATGCGAGCTGCTGCAGAATTGCTGATCTTCTATACACTACCTGCGAGTTAGACATATAACTCGCTGAGCAACTTATTGCCCAGTGGGTACTTTAATCATTGCCATACAATGTCTACTCGATATCACATATAAAAGTAGAATACTGCATAATTAAACTATTTTCATACAATCATCATATTTATATTTTCTAATTAAGTTAAGATTCACATTCTGTATGTAAACAACATGTAATATAACTTCATTATAATTACGAGTTAATCTGCTCCACTAGGTAATTATGAATACACCGATCTTGAAATGAGGCCTCATATAGAGTTACGCGTGGTCTTGACCTCACACGAATAATTGTCATGGTCTTTGTCTCACACGATATAGAATAACTGCGTGGTCTTGGTCTCACACGACTAGTTGCCATGATCTTGACCTCACACGATATAACCGCGCGCGCGTAAGTAAAATCCCAACCGAAGCCGTTAAGACAGTACTGCCGGTAGGATGGCATGCCAAACCCCCATTCTAGACCAGTTTTACCCATTTACCAAGTAGAGCATATATAACATTTCATATATACCCATTCACTTCGTATATATAACACATATTCTCCATGTATATACAATATATATTTACACAAATATCACATATACTCACATATGTATCATATGTATTCACATATTTTCCATCTTAATTTATTCTTCATATCATAATAAAACTCAATACTAGAAATAAAATGATAAAACACCCACACCAAGTTTTTGACCAAGTTAATAATGAAAAATTTCTATATGAACAATAAACTCTGGTTCTTGACCCAACTTGATCCTTGTTTTAGAAAATTTGTATAAAATAATCCACTTGGCTAAAAACTCTAAAATTTTTACAGAATTTATTTTTTCATCTTAAAATCATTCCTTCAAAATTTCAGATCAAACTGGACACAAAATCTTGGTCAAGTAGTTCACCCAACCAGACTGCTCCAGTTGCCCTGCATCCTGGCAGCAGTTCTGAATTTTATAAATTCCGTAAATTAAATTCAATCAATGTGGTTCCAAATTATTTTTCTCAAATACTAGACTTATTAAAAAACAACATATCCAAAATTCAACACAAGATAATTTTTCTATATTTAATTAAAAATCATACAAGTCACAGCATTTTACTAATTGTAAAACAGAAAAATTTCAAAAGGAGTTCAATGGTTAAAGTACCAAACCTTGCTCTTTTAATTCCCTTTTGCTTTTCCTTCTTCTCCTTCCTTAATCTTTGTTTTTCCTTCAAGGTATTCAAGAACACAATCTTAAATATAAACCTTAGAAATTTAAAATAATAAGTTATCCTCCATTTCTTTTCAACCGAAACCCTAATCCAACCTTATTAAACTTTATACATCTTGATTCTTCCATTTAATCAATTAATCTCATCACTTACTTAAATTCTCTCCAAATCCACCATAAAAACCCTAATTTCCAATCTTCCCATAGATATATAAATACTTAAAATTGATACTAGAATTGAATTCTACATACTTGAAAACCTTGAAACTTACCTTGCAAATCAAACTTGACAAAAATTGGAACTCTTTGGTGTTCTTCCCTATGGTGGCCGAAATTTTGAAGTGGGAGAGAGAGAGTTTTGTTCTTCATATCATGATATATATATAAGGGAAATGATGGTCACCTTTGGAAGAATGAATGGTTTAAAGCCAAATGTTCACACTTTTCTCTTTCTTCTTTATTATAACTTTTAAATGTCCACTTTTCATTAGCCCAAATGTCTCCTACTTTTATTTATTTAAAAACCCAAGTCCTTCAACTTTCTTTTAATTATATTTTGGCCCCTCCACCATCTTGTGTTGAAATATTTATGGTCTAAGGTGTGAAAAGACCAAAATACCCTCTGGCGATTATTTGTTCGTAACTTTTAACCCGTACAATTGCACGAGGCAAACTACGTATAGTTTTGATCCTCTCAACCTCTATTTTCTATTTTTAAGGTCTATTTTAGGTTTCCAAGTTGTTTTGAAAAATTACCAATAAGCCCTCGACTTTTTACAAAATTCCCTTTAGGTACTTTCATTTCTTGGGTGTTGCCCGGGCCCCGTTTCTACTGACGATCATTTCATATTTACCCCCTTAACTTCCTCTACTCACTCTTGTGTTTATTTCCTACTTCGGATTCATGTATAATGACCAAAATGTCCCTAGTCAAAATCTCCTATATCTCCCAAACCGTGCGTTTTCTGGAAAAATCGTTACTCGTAGTTGCGACCCAAATTTTCTCTACTTTCCATTTTTGGAATATGTTATGTGCACTATTAAGAACATCCAGTACAACTTTTGAAAATTACAGTCACCTCCCCAAAACTTTTGGAAATTACAGTCACCTCCCCAAAACTTTTGGAAATTACTCTTAGGTCCTTAGCCTTTCAAAAAATTACTTTAGGTCCCGTCAACTTCACGGGCCTCCTTTGCACACCGATTTTGTTTTTGACTATCTCGAGCCTCTATTTGACCACTTATTTATGTCCTTGCCTAATACTCAACTACCTAAACTTTGGGATGTGACAGTTCTACCTCCCTTAATTTAAGTTTCGCCCCGAAACTTGCTTGTTCATACATGTAAATACATTGCTAGCCCTAGTCCTGGTCCATGGGCTTCCTCAACACCTATTTGTGCGGAGGCTTGGGATTCCGTCTCCTGTTCCATAGCTTGTTGCGTGTCTAGAGACATCCTACAATATAAAAATAATCAGCAGTCTGCACAGCTCGACATATAGCCTTTTTCCTATATGGCATGTACATTAGACTCAATAACTCATGCTTAATTATTCTCGACTCTTTCTTTTCATATATAACTGTTTTACAAATACCATAACTACTACAGGGTATCCCGTTTTACGTTGGTAATGGCCACTCCCAACATAAAATGTATATCCTTCTATATTTTCCTCTTCCTATCTAAAGTCTTTCTAACTCACTTCATTTACTATCTCTCGATATCTAATTATCATACACTTTCCTATGTCTAACCGTCCAGGAATGGCTAAACCTATGCTCTGATACCACAAATTGTAACACCCCTTCACGGCCTACATGTGTAAGCTGAGTAGAGGTGCCACACTATCCTAATGTTGCTACCAATTTTACTTAGTCAAATTTTAGTTCCGATTTTACAGAAATTTTGCCAGAGGTTCGCCTAGAAATTTGGGTCACAAGTGTAGCCAAAACTGGTTTTTTTTTATTTTGAAAACATTTTTTTTCCACAAACCAATGTGAACACAATAAATTTCAATACACTCCCAATGAATCCACCTTATAACCTCAACTACAAATCTGCAAGAAAAGTTCACACTTCTATATCATTTCTCAAGATTACATATCATTCGCTAAGTTTCATTACCATACTACTGTTTATTCTCTTGTTACATACACCATAATACTTAATATGTTAACAAACCTTTACAATAGATATACCGTACATGCCATACTACTATTTTATGTCAAAAGTCCTATCCTAATCGCCGTCGAGCTGATGCGAGCCGCTGCAGAATTGCTGATCTTCTATACACTACCTGCGAGTTAGACATATAACTCGCTGAGCAACTTATTACCCAGTGGATACTTTAACCATTGCCATACAATGTCTACTCGACATCACATATAAAAGTAGAATACTGCATAATTAAACTATTTTCATACAATCATCATATTTATATTTTCTAATTAAGTTAAGATTCACATTATGCATGTAAACAACATGTAATATAACTTCATTATAATTACGAGTTAATCTGCTCCACTAGGTAATTATGAATACACCGATCTCGAAATGAGGCCTCATATAGAGTTACGCGTGGTCTTGACCTCACACGAATAATTGTCATGGTCTTGGTCTCACACGATATAGAATAACTGCGTGGTCTTGGTCTCACACGACTAGTTGCCATGATCTTGACCTCACACGATATAACCGCGCACGCGTAAGTAATATCCCGACCGAAGCCGTTAAGACAGTACTGCCGGTAGGATGGCATGCCAAACCCCCATTCTAGACCGGTTTTACCCATTTACCGGGTAGAGCATATATAACATTTCATAAATACCCATTCACTTCATATATATAACACATATTCTCCATGTATATACAATATATATTTACACAAATATCACATATACTCACATATGTATCATATGTATTCACATATTTTCCATCTTAATTTATTCTTCATATCATAATTAAACTCAATACTAAAAATAAAATGATAAAACACCCACACCAAGTTTTTGACCAAGTTAATAATGAAAAATTTCCATATGAACAATAAACTCTGGTTCTTGACCCAACTTGATCCTTGTTTTAGAAAATTTGTATAAAATAATCCACTTGGCTAAAAACTCTAAATTTTTTACAGAATTTAGTTTTGCATCTTAAAATCATTCCTTTAAAATTTCAGATCAAACTGGACACAAAATCTTGGTCAAGTAGTTCACCTAACCAGACTGCTCCAGTTGCCCTGCATCCTGGCAGCAGTTCTGAATTTTATAAATTCCATAAATTAAATTCAATCAATGTGGTTCCAAATTATTTTTCTCAAATACTAGACTTATTAAAAAACAACATATCCAAAATTCAACACAAGATAATTTTTCTATATTTAATTAAAAATCATACAAGTCACAGCATTTTACTAATTGTAAAACAGAAAAATTTCAAAAGGAGTTCAATGGTTAAAGTACAAAACCTTGCTCTTTTAATTCCCTTTTGCTTTTCCTTCTTCTCCTTCCTTAATCTTTGTTTTTCCTTCAAGATATTCAAGAATACAATCTTAAATATAAACCTTAGAAATTTAAAATAATAAGTTATCCTCCATTTCTTTTCAACCGAAACCCTAATCCAACCTTATTAAACTTTATACATCTTGATTCTTCCATTTAATCAATTAATCTCATCACTTACTTAAATTCTCTCCAAATCCACCATAAAAACCCTAATTTCCAATCTTCCCATAGATATATAAATACTTAAAATTGATACTAGAATTGAATTCTACATACTTGAAAACCTTAAAACTTACCTTGAAAATCAAACTTGACAAAAATTGGAACTCTTTGGTGTTCTTCCCTATGGTGGCCGAAATTTTGAAGTGGGAGAGAGAGAGTTTTGTTCTTCATATCATGATATAAATATATAAGGGAAATGATGGTCACCTTTGGAAGAATGAATGGTTTAAAGCCAAATGTTCACACTTTTCTCTTTCTTCTTTATTATAACTTTTAAATGTCCACTTTTCATTAGCCCAAATGTCTCCTACTTTTATTTATTTAAAAACCCAAGTCCTTCAACTTTCTTTTAATTATATTTTGGCCCCTCCACCATCTTGTGTTGAAATATCTATGGTCTAAGGTGTGAAAAGACCAAAATACCCTCTGGCGATTATTTGTTCGTAACTTTTAACCCGTACAATTGCACGAGGCAAACTACATATAGTTTTGATCCTCTCGACCTCTACTTTCTATTTTTAAGGTCTATTTTAGGTTTCCAAATTGTTTTGAAAAATTACCAATAAGCCCTCGACTTTTTACAAAATTCCCTTTAGGTCCTTTCTTTGCTCGGGTGTTGCCCGGGCCCCGTTTCTACTGACGATCATTTCATATTTACCCCCTTAACTTCCTCTACTCACTCTTGTGTTTATTTCCTACTTCGGATTCATGTATAATGACCAAAATGTCCCTAGTCAAAATCTCCTATATCTCCCAAACCGTGCGTTTTCTGGAAAAACCGTTATGCGTAGTTGCGACCCAATTTTTCTCTACTTTCCATTTTTGGAATATGTTATGTGCACTATTAAGAACATCTAGTACAACTTTTGGAAATTACAGTCACCTCCCCAAAACTTTTGAAAATTACAGTCACCTCCCCAAAACTTTTGGAAATTACTCTTAGGTCCTTAGCCTTTCAAAAAATTACCTTTAGGTCCCGTCAACTTTACAGGCCTCCTTTGCACACCGATTTTGTTTTTGACTATCTTGTGCCTCTATTTGACCACTTATTTATGTCCTTCTTGCCTAATACTCGACTACCTAAACTTTGGGATGTGACACGGGCTCTCTTCTGCTTGTCCCCTGGTGCTTCAGGCTCAGCTGAAGGCATCACAAAAGTCCCTCTCCTATGCACCACCATGTGCATCTTCTCAAGGGTAGCTAAATCCAAGGAATCATTACCCAAAATTCGAGTCATCCGAGTAGTACTCGGGTCAAAATCCTCAACAAGGGCTACTACTAATGTAGTGATCAATCCTCCAACACAAATAGCCCCCCTCCTTTTATTAGCTACAGTATCAAAAATATCGGCTAAATAATAGCCGGCACTAATATTCATTTCATTCAAAACACAATCCAAGAAAAATAGCTCACTCGACTCAACCACACCCAGGCTCTCCTTCCGAGCAAAGAACCCACATGACATAAACCTGTGCAAATATCTCAAAGTAGGGTTCCGTAATTTAGATGCTTTGCCTGATTTGGCCACATAAGTACCCGAGCCTAAGGTTCCCCAAGCAAATTGTTGTCTAAAATCTTTCGGTATCGATCTTTCCCCATGCTGATGAAAACCATAGATATCATTCAACTGATCAATAGTAAGCACAAATGATTTACCCATTAATTTAAACATCAGTCTCCTGCAGATTTTCTTATCATCTCTTTCCACCTTAAGAGATGTCAAAAATTCTAGAGTAAGTTCCTCAAACTGCAAAGGTCTCAATGATACTAGAGTCTCCCACCCAAGATATTGCACATATCTATAAAAAGCAGTTCTAATTTGCAAAGCATCTAGAGATTCATCATTCACATACCTTGTCGAAAAAAAACCCCGAGCCAAAAGAGTTGCCCTCTTGAAAGATAAAGTGGAGGAAGAGGAAGAAGCTCCTTCGGTATTAGATTTCTTCTTCTTGCGGTGTGATACAGTTTTAGGTCTTGGCATCTTGAGATCTGAAAAATTAACACCCAAAACTGAATTAAATCAAAATAATACGACTCAAGAGGAAGTTTTAAGTGATTATCTCAAGTTTTGTTGAAGTAATTTGAAGTTTTAATGGAAGAGGTGGAGTTTTGAAATCAAAAGCTATGGTTTTGGTGTTACAGAGAGCGAGAGAACGAAAGAGACGAAGAATAGGAAATTAGGGATTTATGAAAAGAAACTAGGCTAGATCGGGTTTTTAAAACTGTAAAATTGAGGTGACATGGCCGTGTGTGTGTTGACTTGGCCGTGTCTGTGTGTGAAAGTGAAGGGACACGGCCAAGTGGAGAGCACACGGCCGTGTCTAATGATCTTGGGGGACACGGCCAGGTGACTTGGCCGTGTCCCCTGGATGTGTCCAATTCTGTACAAAATTTGCAAAATCGATCAATTTTTTTTTTCAAAAGAGCTTGGCCGTGTCCAGTGTGTGACACGGCCAAGGGACACGGCCAAGTCCTTTGGCCATGTCACCTACTGCCTTTTTATTAACTTTTACCTCTTTTTTTTATAACAATTTTGCAAACCTTCTTCTTTAAACACCCTGAAACACAAAGTAAAGAAAAACCGATCAAAGCACAGTCCATTTATTTAAACCGAACATAAAATCAATACTCGCTAAATTTAAAATTACAACTACGAAAAATAAATGCAAACCGATGGGTTGCCTCCCATTTAGTGCTTCTTTAATGTCATATAGCTGGACATCATGCAAGGCCTAGGGATCATGAATCAAAGTACTGTCAATGACCCTCACTTCCTGAAATCCTTCATTGTATGGCTTAACTCTCTGTCCATTCACTTTGAAAGTCTCACCTGTTCTAGAGTTAAGTAATTCAATTGCACCAGAAGGATATACCTGAGTTATCTCGAAAGGACCACTCCATCGAGACTTGAGTTTACCTGGAAAAAGACGGAGTCGTGAGTTAAAAAGTAAAACCTTCATACCTGGACTCAATGTCTTTCGCACTATAATTCTGTCATGAAGTGCTTTAGTGCGATCCTTGTAAATTCTCGAGCTCTCATAAGCCTCATTCCTCAGCTCATCTAACTCTGAAATTTGCAGAAATCTTTCTATCTTTGCTTTGTCCAAGTCCAAATTCAGAGTCTTGATTGCCCAATATGCTATGTGCTCCAACTCCACTGGTAAGTGACAAGCTTTTCCAAACACCAATCGATATGGACTCATACCTAGAGGAGTTTTGAAAGCAGTCTGATATGCCCATAGTGCATCGTGCAATCTGTTTGCCCAATCCTTCCTGGATGTGTTGACTGTTTTCTCCAGAATTCCTTTTAGCTGCTTGTTCGATGTTTCCACTTGTCCAAAAGTCTGTGGATGGTATGGGGTTGACACCTTGTGCATCACGCCAGATTTGTGCATTAACTTCTCAAAAAGCCTATTGCAAAAATGACTCCCCCCATCACTGACTATCACCCTTGGTGTGCCAAACCTGCTAAGAATGTTTTCCTTCACAAATTTAACAACAATATTAGCATCATTAGTACGGGTGGGGATTGCCTCCACCCATTTGGAAATATAATCAACAGCAACTAAAATGTATTCATAACCAAAGGACTTGGGGAAAGGACCCATGAAGTCTATTCCCCACACATCAAACAGTTCAACAACCATATATGACTGAAGGGGCATTTCATTCCTCCTCCCAATGTTACCTACTCTTTGGCAACGATCATAGTTTTTACAATAGTCTTGAGCATCTTTAAATAAAGTAGGCCAGTAAAAACCACTTTGAAGCACTTTTTCTGCAGTCTTTCTTCCTCCAAAATGACCCCCACAGTGAAGGTCATGACAAAATTGAAGAACGCTCAGTTGTTCTTCCTCAGATACACAGCTGCAAACTATCTCATCTTTGCATATCCGGAATAGATAAGGTTCATCCCAAAAATAAAACTTACTCAAGTGTAGAAATCTTTTCTTTTCCTGAAAGGACATGTTAGATCGCAAAATACCACAGGCAAGATAGTTAGCAATATCTGCAAACCAAGGTGCATTAATTACCACAAACAAATGCTCATCAGGAAATACCTCTAAATTTTTATGAATGCTATCAGATGCAAGGTTTTCACTAAAGAAGGGTAATCTGGATAAATGATCAGCAACAACATTCTCACTACCCTTAGTATCCTTGATTTGGAAGTCAAACTCTTGCAATAACAACACCCATCTAATTAAGCGCGGTTTAGCATGCTGTTTTGTTAAAAGATATTTAAGAGTTGCATGGTCAGAATGCACAATAATTTTTGACCCAATTAAATAAGCTCTAAATTTGTCTAAAGCAAAAACAACAGCTAACATTTCCTTCTCAGTTGTGGTGTAGTTCATTTGTGCACTATTCAGGGTTAAACTAGCATAATATATTACTCTCAAGTATTTATCAACCCTTTGCCCAAGAACAGCTCCTACTGCATGATTAGAGGCATCACACATGATTTCAAAAGGTAAAGACCAAACAGGAGCTACAATTACTGGTGCATTAGTCAATTTTTCTTTAAGGGAATTAAAAGCTTGCATGCATTGTGCTGTAAATTCAAATGGAACATCTTTTCCCAACAAATGGCACAATGGTTGGCTTATTTTGGAAAAATCCTTAATAAACCTCCTGTAAAATCCTGCATGCCCTAGAAAACTTCTTATTCCCTTAACAGAGGTAGGTGGGGGTAACTTAGCGATCAATTCAATGTTAGCCTTATCCTCCTCAATCCCTTTACTTGACACCACATGACCTAAGACAATGCCCTGAGTAACCATAAAATGACTCTTTTCCCAACTTAAAGTGAGGTTACATTCAATGCATCTCTCAAGCACACGAACAAGTTTATCGAGGCAATTATCAAAAGAATTACCAAAAATAGAAAAATCATCCATAAATACCTCAATAAAATCATCGATCATATCTGAGAAGACAGACATCATGCATCTCTGAAAAGTTGCAAGTGCATTGCACAAGCCAAAGGGCATACGTCGAAATGCATAAGTCCCAAAAGGGCAAGTAAAGGTTGTCTTTGACTGATCCTCTGGAGCTATTGGCACTTGATAGTAACCTGAAAGGCCATCCAGAAAACAATAATGTGAGTGTCCAGAAAGTTTATCTAACATCTGATCAATAAAAGGAAGAGGGAAATGATCTTTCTTTGTAGCATTAGTCAACTTCCTATAATCGATGCACATTCTCCACCCAGTCGTAGTCCTAGTAGGAACCAATTCATTATTCTCATTTTTCACCACAGTGATTCCAGATTTCTTAGGAACTACATGTACTGGGCTCACCCAGTCACTATTAGCTATTGGGTAAATTACTCCTTCATCCAGCAATTTGAACACTTCTTTCTTAACCACTTCACTCATATTTGGGTTAAGTCGCCTTTGGGTCTCCCTCACAGGTTTAGCTCCCTCTTCTAAAGTGATTCTATGCATGCACATAGAAGGGCTAATACCCTTTATGTCACTCAATCCCCATCCTATTGCTCTCTTTAATCTTTTAAGCTCACTCACCAACCTCATCTCCTCCCCTTCACTAAGTTCACTAGATATTATCACAGGTAAAGTATTGTGATCTCCTAAAACACATATTTCAGGTTCTTAGGTAACTCTTTCAGCTCTAACTCTAGTGAGGGGTTCTTCTCTTCTTTTTCAAGGGGGGAAAGCTCACAAACTGTGTCCTCCTTAAGTTCCTCTACTTCAGCACTTCCTAAGGTCTCAAGACAACTGGCTATTTCTGCATCAAAAATTTCCAAATCACTATCCAAAGTCAATGGCAGCTCAAATTTATCAGAGGAACCTGTCTGCAAGAAAACATCTGAAACAACTGCATCAACACAATCAATGAAAGAACAATCCTCATACCAAGCAGTTGTAGGAATAGGAGAAGTGTTAAAAATAGAAAATTCCATAGTTTGTCCCAAAATAGTCATTGATAATTTTCCATTCTTAACATCTATCAAAGTATTGGTAGTCGCCATAAAAGGCCTACCCAGCAGAATGGTGTGTGCAGATGGTGAAGAATTACCTACTTCCATGTAAAGAACAATGAAATCCATAAGAACTATAAAACCACCAACTTTAACTAACACATCTTCTATAACCCCTTTTGGGAATCTAAGAGATCTATCAGCTAATTGCAACACCATTTTTGTTGGTTTAAGTTCCCCTAATTCCAAATCAAGATAAACAGAATAAGGCATTAAATTCACACTAGCTCCTAAATCACACATGCCCTCAGTACCTTTTCCATTCCCCATAGTAATTTGAATAATAAAGCTTCCAGGTTCCTTTAGCTTAGGAGGTAGTTTATGCTGCAAAACAGCACTTGCTACCTCAGAAACTATCACCTTTTCATTCGGCTCATACCTCTTTTTCTTGGTATTCAGTTCTTTGAAGAATTTAGCATAAGCCGGCATGTTCTTAATTGCTTCAAGTAAGGGTAAGTTAATACTTACCTTAGATAGCATGTTGAAGATATCTGAAAACTGCTTATCTTTTTTATCATCCTTCAACCTGCTAGGGAATGGTATAGGTGGCCGGTATGGATTGCTTGCCTTGTGCAAATCTGGTGTAGGGGACTTCTCCATTGATCCTTCTTTAGCACCTTTGTTCTCTAATTCTCCTTCCTTTTTCTTTTCTTGCTCACCTGCATTCACAGAGTTATTTTCAACATTATTATTAATTACCTTGCCACTCCTAAGAACAGTCACTGCTTGTGCCTGCTCAGGTTGGCTTGGGAACTTCCCCTTTTGTTTAATCTGCATCTGTTGTGCAAGTTGGCCCACTTGGGTCTCCACCTTCTTAAAAGATGCTTCTAAGGAATCCAGTCTCTTGTTGTTCATCTCTTGGTTTTGAGCACTGACTTTGATGAAAGCTTGTAAACTTTCCTCCAAACTCTCTCTTTTAGGCTGACCTTGATTTGAGGATTGGCCCTACTGTTGGTTCTGTCTCTGGAGCAAATGGAAAGGCTGTTGAGCATTATTTGTTGTCCAGGAAAAATTGGGGTGACTCCTCCAACCAGGATTGTAAGTGTTGGAGTAAGGATCATTCCTGGCTCTTGGTTGAAATCCCCCCATAGCATTAACTTGCTCAGCTTCATTCCCAAAAGACTCATATGCAGAGGGACATATATTTGCTCCATGCCCAAATGTCCCACAGATTCCACACACTTCTTGAGTAGATGAAGAAATATTGTTCTTCATGTTTAGCATCTGAACCTGCCTTGTCAACTCAGCTATTTGACTAACCATTTCAGTATTGGCTTCCAGTTGATTCACCCCCTTGCTTCTTCCCCTTACACTCTTTTGTTGAGAATTAGCTCCCAACATCTCAAAGATCTCGTAAGTCTCATCAGTTGTCTTTTCTCCCATGGCTCCCCCAACTGCATTATCAACTGTGTTCTGAAATTGCTGGGTGAGACCATCATAGAAAAACTGATTAAGGAGTTGAAGTGGGTAGTGATGATGTGGACACTGGATCAATAACATCTTGAATCTGTCCCAAGCCTCATGAAATGGCTCTCCTTCGAATTGAGAGAATGTAGCAATCTTCCCTCTCAATTCAGCTGTCTTTTGGTGTGAATAGAACTTGCCCATGATCTTGTTATAAACTTGCTCCCAAGTTGTCAGTGAATTTTTAGGCAACATCATGAGCTAGCTCTTTGCCCTATCCTTCAAAGTATAAGGGAAACATCTCATCCTCAACTAATCTTCTGTTAGTCCTCCCAAAGGAAAAGTGTTGAGGGTGGAGTAGAAATCCCGAATAAAATTCAAAGGATCTTCATTTGGAACTCCATAGAACGATGGCAGCATGTTGTAATGAATGTTCTTCAACTCATAGTTCCTTGCTGCATCTGTCAGTCTTATGCAAGAAGTGGAAGTCCCAATGACAGGTCTAGCAAAATCTCTCATGGTTCTTTGTCTTTCTTCAGCCATCTTTATAGATTTTTCAGATTCTGACTCAAAATCTGAAATGTCCTCCTCTGAAGCATCAAATCCGGTGTAGAGCTCAAACTCTTCTCTGCTCCTTTTCACTCTTTGAATTTCTGGAATGAATGGATGTAGCTTTCCTTCGAGTGATCTCCTGCCTTGCATAAACAAAAATTTCTAGAAAAAGAAATATCAAAAGCAAAAGACAAATAAAATAAAATGGAAAACAATGAAAATAATTTGAAATTTATTTATTTATTTATTTTTAAATAAACAATTACGCCAATTAGCTTCCCCGGCAGCGGCGCCAAAAACTTGTTGCGCTCAAATTAACTCTAGCACAAAGCATCACTCGCAAGTATACGAGGTAGCTGTAGCAAAGGTGATCGCCCCAAGGTCGTCTCACAAGGAAGCCAAAGTGGGTAATTGATTATCAAATTAAAAGTAACAAATAGTAAAGAAATTTAAATTGCAAAGTAATGAAGAAGATTGATTTAAGTTGAAAACGATAAAAATAAACAAAAGCTGATGTTTTGATTCACTTGATAAAAGGGTCTAGGGTTTGCACTTCTCTACTACTGATATGTATGAACGGTTATTCCACTTAACTAATTTAATTTCAAAGATTCATTCTCAAACAACTTAATTAATTGAGTCAAGGAAATAAGCTCTCGTATTCAAACCTCTTACAACTAATCTTGTTATAATTGAAACAATCTTTTTAATAGGTTATATTTCTAATTCACCTAAGTCCTTAATTAAATTATTCCAGCATTAGACTTCATCTCTCAATCCATCATCTAATACCTAAAACACACAATTGGTGGCCAATCAATTATATGTTAACAACATTTCATTCAATAAAGGCTAAAGAAATCATTAGTTAAGAGAATAACCAATTCATACAATCATAGTAAATCCATACAAACCCTAGACTAGATCGAATTAGTTCATAATGCAATCAAACATATTCATCTCATTAATGTTCAAAGAAATCGAAATAGACATGATAATATCCATTCAATAAAAATAAAGAGAATAAGTTCAAGAACAAAACCAAGTTACAGCTCCTTGAAGTTTCTGAAGAATCTCTTGTTCAAAATCTTGCAAGAAGAATGAATCACTGGCATAAACAATCTAATCTAGCTAGTTTTGATCCAAAGTGAAATCAAAATTAAGAAAATAAATGTTAAAACCCTAGCTCTAATCTCTGACGGCTCAAAATCTGCTCCAAATCGTCAACAGTTGTAACCTAGCTCTCTTCTTTCCTTTTATATGAAACGTCCGCTTTAAAATTCGGTGAGTGTTTGGTTCATGAGGGACACGGCCGTGTGAGAGCTTGTTGGAGGGACACGGCCACAAGACACGGCCGTGTCCCCTGCAGGTGTCCACCTCTATTTTTTTTCTCTCCTCTCTTCTTCTTTGGTTGAGTGACACGGCCAAGTGAGAAGTGACTTGGCCGTGTTGCACCATGTTTGAGGGACACGGCCAGAAGACACAGCCGTGTCCCCTGCAGGTGTTCACCTCTATGCAATTTTGATCTCTTTCCTGTGGAACCAAGTGAGACACGGCCAAGTGAAGCTTGACTTGGCCGTGTTGGGTCTTTTTGGAGGGACACGGCCAGGTGACTTGGCCGTGTCCCTTGCATGTGTCTGCTACTGGGAGTTGTTCTTCAATTTAATCTTGGTATGGGACATGGCCAGTGACTTGGCCGTGTCTTCTGCCTGTGTCAGGCACTGCCACTTTCTCCTTCAAATTTGCTTCCTTGCCTTTTTAACCTAACACAAAACTCAAAACAAATCTTAACAAGAAATCAATAGACAATAACCAACACAACATAAACACAATACTAAAAACTACATCAAAAACGACATAAACATTGAAATAAACTAAAACTACCACAATTAAAGAAAAAACTAGAAAAACCGATTAAAACTAACAAAATACCTAAATAAAACAATAATTAACATAACAAACAAGACACAAAACTATAAGAAAAACTAATAAAACAAGCGCCTGTTTTGTTTGTGAAGAAGAAGGATGGTACTTTGAGACTGTGCATTGATTATTGGCAGTTGAATAAGGTGACCATCAAGAATAAGTATCCTTTGCCTCGGATAGATGATCTCTTTGATCAGTTGAAAGGAGCAGTAGTTTTCTCTATGATTGATTTGAGATCAGGGTTTTCTCTAAGATTGATTTGAGATCAGGGTACCATCAGTTGAGAGTTAGAGAGGAAGATGTACCTAAGATAGCTTTTCATACAAGGTATGAGCATTATGAGCTCTTATTAATGCCTTTTGGATTAACGAATGCACTAATAGCTTTTATGGATCTGATGAACAGGGTGTTTATACCCTATCAAGATCAGTTTGTGATGGTCTTTATCGATGATGTTTTGGTGCATTTGCATAATGAGGAGGATCATGATAAGCATTTGTGGATTGTATTACAGACTTTGAGGGAGAAGTAGTTGTATGCTAAGCTATCTAACTGTGAGTTTTGGCTTAATCAAGTGACTTTTCTCGGTCATGTGGTTTCAGCAGAGGGTATAAGAGTTGATACGAGTAAAGTTGAAGCTATTTTGAATTGGAGTCCACCGAAGACTATGACTGAAGTTAAAAGTTTTCTTGGTTTGGCAGGCTATTATCGACGGTTTGTGAAGGGTTTTTCTTTGATAGCTACTCCACTCACCAGATTACTTCGGAAGGGAGTTAGATTCATGTGGGCAGATCGGTGTCAAGCAAACTTTGAGCAGTTGAAGGAGATGTTGACTCAAGCTCCTTTTCTTACTTTGCCTGTGGAAGATAAACCATATGTGATTTACAGTGATGCTCACATAGTGGTTTAGGTTGTGTTTTGATGCAAGATGGTAGAATCATTGCTTATGCTTCTCAACAGTTGAAGCCGCATGAGCTTAATTACCCAACACATGATTTGGAGTTAGCAGCAATAGTCTTTGCTTTGAAGATTTGGCGGCATTACTTTTATGGGGAGAAGCGTTTCATTTATACGGATCACAAGAGTTTGAAATACTTGGATGTTTAGAGAGAGCTGAATCTTTGGCAGAGACAGTGGTTGGAGTTGATTAAAGACTACAAATGTTTGATTGATTATTATCCTGGTAAGGCAAATGTTGTTACTGATGCCTTGAGTCAGAAGTTTTTGGCAGGTTTGACTGCTTTTTTTGCTCTCGTTGCTTGTTGAGTTGAGAGCGTTGCATGCTAGAATTGAATCATTTGATGATGGTGCTTTGATGGCTCAGTTGCAATTGAGGCCGGTGTTGTTGGATCAAATTAGAGAGTCTTAGTTGGTAGATGAGAAAATCCAGAAAGTTGTTTTGGATTGTCATAAGGGAGAGAGCCAAGATTTTCTTGTGAGAGGTGATGGCAGTTTATGGTACAAAGATAGATTGTGTGTTCCTGATGATGTAGAATTGAAAAAGATTATTTTGGAGGAAGCACATCAGTCAGTGTATACTATGCACCCTGGATGTACTAAGATGTATCATGATTTGAAGCAATATTATTGATGGTCAGGTATGAAGAGGGATATAGTGAAGTTTGTATCCAAATGTCTCACTTGTCAGAGAGTGAAGGTCGAGCACCAAGTTCCTTCAGAGTTGCTCCAACCTTTATCAGTGTCAGAATGGAAATGGGAGCGAGTAACGATGGATTTTGTGACTGATTTGTCGTTGACTCAGAAGAAACATGATGCCATTTGGGTGATTGTTGATTAGTTGACGAAGACAGCTCATTTCCTTTCAGTTCGGATGGACTATTCGCTTGAAAAGTTGGCTGAGTTGTATATCAGTGAGATAGTGAAGTTGCATGGAGTCCCAATTTCTTTGGTGTCGGATCGAGATCCCCGATTTACTTTGAGATTTTGGAAGAGTTTGCAGGATGTTTTGAGTTCTTGATTGCATTTTAGCACTGCTTTTCATCCGCAAACAGATGTGCAGTCAGAGAGAGTGATACAGATTTTAGAGGATATGTTGAGAGGTTGTATCATCTATTTCTTAGGGAGTTGGGACAAATTTTTGCCATTGATTGAGTTTGCCTATAACAACAGTCATCAGTCCTGTATTAAAATGGCACCTTATGAGGCATTGTATGGTAGAAGATGCAAGATGCCTCTATGTTGGGATGAGGTTGGAGAAGGTAAGTTGGTTGGTCCTGATTTGATTAAAGAAACAAAAGAGAAAATGACGATAATTCGGGATCATTTGAAAGCAGCTTCAGATCGACAAAAATCATATTCAGATTTAAAGAGAAGAGACATATAGTTCAATGTAGGAGATAAAGTATTTTTGAAAGTGTCTCCTTGGAAGAGAATTTTGAGATTTGCTTGCAAAGGGAAGTTGAGTCCTCGTTTCATTAGACCTTATGAGGTATTGGAGAGAGTTGGACTAATGGCCTATAGACTCAGTTTGCTGCCTGAATTGGATCAAATTCGCAATGTCTTCCATGTCTTTATGTTACGGAGGTACAGGTCAGACCCATCTCATATTTTGCCAGTAGAATCTATTGAGGTGAATCCAGATCTCACTTTTGAAGAAGAACAAGTGGCTATTTTGACACATGAAGTGAAAGAGTTGAGAAATAAGAAAGTGCCACTTGCGAAGGTTCTTTGGAAGAATCATGCTAAGGAAGAGACAACTTGGGAGAGTGGGAGAGTGATGCGTGATCAGTATCTCCAGTTGTTCCAGACTTGAGAACAGGTAATTTCGAGGATGAAATTTATTTGTAGAGGGGGAGAATTGTAATATCCCAAATTATGCCCCAAAATTTTTGGAAATATTAATTGTTGAAATTAAATTAAATGATTTTAAGTGTATATTCAATTAAGTGAAAAGATAAGAGGAAGGAGTGTCTATATGTTGTATATATATAGATATATATACAATATATACAAGTCAATATCTTATTTTGATCTAAAGATATTTTTATTATTTAAATAGAATTAATTATGGTTAGTGGAAGAGCATGATTGGGATTAATATTATAATATTATTAAATGCTTGGTGGAGAGTGATTTAGGGGATGGTGTTTAGTTAAAAGAGAAGTGTTCAGTGGTTGTTGTTGAATTTGCATCTTCATCTTCTTCTTTCTTCTTTGGGCCAGCCACCACCATCGTCATTAAGGGACAGATTTTGCTTCATGCTAACTCAAGAAATTGAAGGATTTCAAGTGATCAAGTTGTAGTTTTAAGGATTTTTCTTCATATATGGTAAGTTTCCTACTTGTTTCTTTGATTTCTTTTGAGTTTGTGTTTATAAGTTTGTTGGATTGTTGATGTAGTTGTGTTTATGGTTGATTTGGTATGTTTGAAGTGTTTTGTCTTGTTAACTTTGATTTTGGGGTTGGATTGAAGAGAAAAGGTTAAGTTTGGTGAAGAAAATAAGAGTTGTGGATTGTGTAAGTTTGAGTTGTGAAATATGGTTGTGATTGTGTGTTTGATGTATGTAATTGAGTTGTTTTGATGTTATGCAAGTTTATTATGGTATATTGATCGATTTGGTTGAGTTTGTTTGGAGTGAAAAACGGTAAAAGAAAGTTGTTTGTTGGATGTGGAATTTTTGGTGTCGATTTCAGGTTTTTGGCCTGACACGCCCAGTAGCACAGCCATGTCTTTGGGCATGTCAATGGTTCTATTTTCAATATGGGTGACATGCCCATGTCACTGAGCTTGTCACAGATTCTGTGTAGTAGTAGTATTGACACGTCCAGTGACACTCCCATGTCACTGAGCATATCATAGCTACTGTGTTGGAGGATAATTGACACGTGCAGTGACATGCCCATGTCACTGAGCGTGTCAAAGCTTCTGTGTTGTGGGTTTAGGGAACGTCCATGAACACACCCATGTTGTTGAGCATGTCAAGTGTAGAGTTTGCACTAGATAGTTCTTTTTCTTATTTTCTTATGTGTATCACTAACTGAGTATTTATAATCACCTTTGGATTAGGTTTTGAAGAGAATTGAGTTACCCAATCTCAGTATTGAGGGATATCTTAGAAGAGGAGGTTGATAGAGTGGTGTTGTTGCTTTTAGAGGTAAGTACAAACTTTAATTGATTGCATACATTTACATAACATTGGGACTTAACACACTTGGTTGGAAAAAATGTGTTAAAAAAATGTGTTAAGTTACTTAATATATTGTTGATGAATGAGAAATATGTTATGATATGCTTAATGTGAATTATGTTGATGGATCAAAGTAATTGAGTAATGTGTTGTAAATGAAAAGAAATGCTGAATAATGTGATGAGATATGTGAAAACATAATGTAATAAATTGATATTGATATAAAAGAGAAAAATGAGAAAAGTGAGAAAAAGATGATATAATAAGGCAATGTGCCTAGTTTGATTTTGAGAAGATGAGAAATGATTTGAGAATCGAATTATGAAAGAAATTGATAATGAGAAATATGAATAAATTGTGTGCCTAGTATGTTATTCAACTTTTAGAGTTTTGAGTTTGGTGGCATGCCTATGAACTGCTGGGAGGTGAAAAGACCGGGTTATAAGCTGGGCCCAGCTGATAAATGTGATTTTTTTGGGTGAAAAGACCGGGTCGTAAGCCTCAAAAAAAATCCTTAAAGCTAGACTGAGTGAAAAGACCAGGTCGTAAGCTCATATCTAGTTGGATTATCCATGGATATATATTGCCTACGGGGCTAGACATAAGGTTTCAATATGGACCAAAGCAGTAACTCTGAAATTTGAATAGCATATTAGATCCTTTTTGGGCCCATGCTTGTCTTTGCTTTAATGTGAATTATGAAATGTGATGCAAATGATTAATATAATGAGATATAATGTAATGAATTGTTATATTCATATGTGTTGCGCATTAGCATCGTATTGATCTATATTGAATCAAAGTTTGTACCACTAAGCTTTTGGCTTAGCGCGATTGTGGTTTGTCGTGCAGGTGACAGGGTAGATCCAGTTGTGCCTGAGAGCTCGTCTAGACCGAGTTGAGTCTAGGTTTGAGACTTTGAGATCAGATATGTTAGTGGATATCAAGATCAGAGACGAACTGCCAGCATGTATAAATTTCATATTTTTGTATTTATTGATTTTGGTGTAAACATATGTATATTCCGCTGTATGTTCAGCTGCTTATTAAACAAATATTTTGGATAAACTTTTGGGTAATGATGATATATATATATATATTAACAAGGAATTTTTTATCTCTTACTTTCTATAATATAAGTTAAAGTTTAAAATTTGGTTTGTTTAAAATGGATTGTGACATTTTTGTATCCGGTATACATGTATTATAGTTGTGGATGTATGCGGTGTACATATATGGGGTACAAGGGTGTTACACTTGTTTTGATATCAGAGCCTAGGTTTGAAGTTCTCAACCTAGGTGAATTTTAAGAAAAATAAAATTCTGGACTTAAAAAATAATTTGGGTTTTAGACCCGAGATAAGTTTTGGACTTAAAGATAATTTGGGTTTTGGACCTGAGATAAGTTCTGGACTTAAAAAATAATTTGGGTTCTGGACCCGAGATAAGTTCTAGACTTAAAAGATAATTTGGGTTCTGGACCCAAGATAAGTTATGGACTTAAAAATAAGTATTGCTTATCTGTAAAAAATGATTGTAGTCAGTAGGATACTAAAGAAATTTGCAAAAAATTTAGCTATTTTTACCATACCTATATCCTATTGCCCCCTGCGTGTAAAAAAATTTTAAAAGTGCCAAAATATTTTTAGAAACGCAAATATCTAAATAATTTAATTGAATAATTGAATTTAATATTTATTTATTGTGTTGTCACTATTTACTAACTATTCATTTACTATTTATCAACGGTGTTATTGACTTTTTTTCACTAGAATACTATTTTTTCCTTTTTGGTTTTTGTCTATTTCCTTTGCAATTTGCATATATAAACCCTCTTTTATCTTTGCATTCTCACATCATTTCCATTTCCTTTTTATTTTTCATTCAAAATCACGAAAGTTTCATCTTTATTTCCTTTTTCTTTTCCTTTGTAATTTTCCTATATAAACAGCTTGTTTCTTCAATACTCATCCACACTTACATATTCTCATAATTAAAGCAGAGAGTTTAGCAAAGAGTTAAAGAGAAAATACATGCTTCGAGATCAGAACCTCGATCCAATGCTGAGTTATTGGAAGTTATTCGATGGCATGAAAATGGAACTGTAAGTCTACTGGCTGGGATGCAACTTCATCGCAGTTCAAGTCAAAAAACTAAGGTAACAATAGAACTTAACATTTGAATAGCAAAATTAATTATTATCCGAGTATTTGTAGTACCCTCTCGAGTAAAACGGATTGTCCGAGATTGCAGTTTTGAAAGCTTTATCTTGCAATTACCATCTGAGGAGTGTCCGATAGATAGGAGTGTAGTTCAAGCATTGTCGGAGCTGCGGATGGACTCGACCCATACTTTTCATCTACTTGTAGGAGAGATGACCATTGGCCCAGTCGATTAGGTAGCCATAACTGGTATTCAATACTATGGCCTTCTGGTCCATCTTACCAATGATATTCTGACACATAAAGAAGTCCAACAGTTAATCGGTGTGGAACCGTCATTCAAAGAGCCCTTTAAGATAAAAATTGAGCCAATTTAGAGCTATTGGATGAACTACGATGAAGTTGCCACAAATTTTCAACTTCAACATCAAAATTCCTTTTAACAATTCTAATTTCCCTTCAATTGTCAATAATGACCGAACTTAATTTGAAGAAAATAAAAGGTCTATTTAAAAATATGAATGCCATTCACCGAGAACAAATATCTTGGTCCAGAATTAATACTTTGAAGTGTTTTTAAAATATTAAATTGGACCATTCTTTTTTTACATGCCATGGTTTCTTTTTGGAATGTGAATTGTAGGACTTTTAAGATAAATGACTTTGAGATATGTCTCATAATTTAAGAGTTTGAGGCCATCCTTAGTTATCCAAGCAATGAACCAATGGCGTTACCTATATTGATTTCCATGACTCAATAAAAGATGCAAATGTTGTTTCAACTTTAAAAACCCGAAGTTCTACAGTTGATGAGAGGTGAGAAAATTCTGCTTGGTCCCGTAATTGACTTTTGCATTTCTCACTTGGCTCCTACCAAGGCATGGGGACGTATGCTTTGTCTATGCTTGCGTGGCCAATTTTTGCTTGTTTCTTCTGATGGTGATATTGACCCACGAGTATTGGATATCATGGACCAAATGGAAGGAGGCTTGTCTCCAATACCCATGATCTTAGCTGAGACTTTAGTTGGACTAGATCAACTTAAATCGGGATTGTCAAAGACATTAGCCAGGAGTTCGTTGCTACTTCAGGTAATTACCTAAATTGGCCTTTCGAGTTTTCAATTTAGGTCTCTTTTTTCTTTTTTCTTTTTTTTTATTTTATATTGCTCTAATTTTTACTTAGTCCACCCTTGCGGGTTTTCAGAACTACTGAGTTGTCCTAGTTTTTTTGCTTAGGTTGTCCTCATGGATTTTCGACCTAATAGACCATTTTTTTATGCTTATAGTTTAACTTCAGGAGCATCTCTGCTTGCTCGACACTCCATCTATGGAATTTGCCAGATATCTACCATGACATCATTTTGCTAGGAAACTACTCCATCCTGCTTCTTCATATGCTGACTGGGTTGATTGGATCCACTCACGCGCTGAAGTCAACATCTGTTGGTTAGTACCTTGGTGGAAGATTTCTCGTATCACCATTCGGACGTACTTGATGTATGTTCCTCTTGTTGCTCTTCATTGAGGTACCTGCTGTGATCCTCACCGGCTTGGCCGTTGGTATGGAGCTGAGCCTTGAGATTTTGATTTTACTCCTGATTTGGACATGCCTTGTCTGACCGAAGCCTACTTGGATAGACTGAAGCAAAGCTGGCCTACAAGCTATACTTATCGTCTGCCATAGATCTTACATTTATCAATTTTTCTAGAAAAATATTGTTAGGATGTAAAAATAATGGAAGTAGCAATAAGATATGTTTATTTTCCTTTCATAATTTGTCATCACCTATTGCTCTTGTGGTTATTCATTTTATCCATATTTGGTAAAATACTTAAAATAATGCATGCGGAACAATTTTAATATTAATTCTGTTTTATTAAATTGGGGAACAACCAAACCTAAAGCCAGCTTAAACAAGATCACTCCTTTTGCCAACTAGCCCTTTCAGGTTTTCTAATTGACGTTTTTCTCTTGCTTAGCCCTAATTGTTACCTAGCCCATCCTTTTGGGTTGTCGAAACTAGCAGACTACTCTAACTTTTGTCCAGGCCGCCCTTTTGGATTTTCAACCTAGCGATATCTTTTTGTTTTATATATAAAACCTCTTCAACCTGTCAATGTTCACTGGCTCACTAAATTCATTCCTGTTCATGTCTGATAACTTAACTGTACCCTTGTTTATGACTTATTTCACAACATATGGCCCTTCCCAGCTAGTCCTAAATTTTCCTCTCGGATCAGATACATTAAGCTTACATTATTTCAACACTAAATCACCGACTTTGAGTTTTCTGATCTTAACCATTTTATTATAGGCTTGAGCTATCCTCATTTGATACAGATGATGATGATACAGTGCTTTTAACCTTCTCTCCTCTAGTAAAGCTAACTATGTGTATCTGCTTACTACCCACTCTATCTCAGGCAGTTAAGCTTCCAAGACCACTCTCAATGACTTGATCTTAATTTCAATTGGCAACACTGCTTCCATCCCGTAAACCAAAGAGAATGGTGTCATTCCAGTCGACGTTCACACACTTGTTTTGTATCCCCAAAAAGCAAAAGGAAGCATTTCTGACCAATCCCTATATGTCTTGGTCATCTAGGATAGAATTTTCTTAATTGCCTTATTTGTTGCTTCTACCGCACCATTAGCCTTTGGTCTATAAGAAGAAGATCGGTGATAATGGATTCGGTACTTTGAGAATAAGTCCTTAACTGCACCTTGAAACTGTACCCTATTGTCTGATATCACACTATGCGGGACCCCATACCTGCAAATGAGATTATTTTCAATAAATTTAGCCATTTGTTTTTCCCTCAGTTTGTTGAAAGATTCGGCTTCAACCCATTTTGAAAAATAATCTACCGCTACTACAATGAAATGGTGACCATTTGAGGTTGTTCAATGTCTCTCCTATAATGTCAATTCCCCAAGTTGCGAAGGGCCAGGGTGAAGACATAGAATGCAATTTTTCAGGTGGCATGTGATTTAAATTACCATACATCTGACATTGCTGGCACTTCTTTACAAATTCAATACAATCTCTCTCCATGGTCAACCAGTAGTAACCTTGTCGAATTATTTTTTAACTAGGGCTAAACCACTCATGTGTGGGACGCAACTTCCCATGTGTATTTCTGACATGATATGCTCCACTTCGGGCTTCCTCAAGCATCTCAAGTGCACCCCATCAGGCCATCTTCGATACAATTCTCCATGGAAGGTGATGTATTGTAAGGACCACCGCCTTATGGCTCTTCTTTCTTTCTTTGTTGCCCCCTGTAATATCCCTATGCATGCCCTAGAAGTTTTGTTGTTGTTGTTGTTGGTTTGAATTGAGAAATGGGAAGAGAATGTTTTTGTATGGTGGTTGGGAAAGAAAAGAGGGTTTGGAGATAATTGTATATGTTGCTTATATGGTGATATATATAACATATAAAGTGGTCAAAATGGAAAGTCAAGGAAAGAGGATATTTTTGTGTTGGTTGTGAATTACTTAAATGGGTATAGATATGACAAAAGCTTAGTTAAATGGATGAGGGTATTATAGTAATTTTCTTTTGGATGGGTATTTAATGCCTATTGACTTTGTGTTTCTTCATCATTTCTTCTTCTTGTTGTTGTTGTGTGGCCGGCTCATCAAAGAGAGAAGAGAGCAAGAGAACAAGTGATGGTTTTGATGATTTCAAGTTCAAAGTGAAGGAAGTTTTCAAAGTTACAAGTTGGAGTTTCAAGGAATTTCATTATTTGGTAAGTTTGCTCTTGTTTACCCTTGTTATTTTTGAAGTTATGCTTGAGTTGAGTTGTGATTTGATGATGGTATGATTAAGTTGCTTATGGTGTGATTTTAAGTATTGATTTTGCTTGATAGATGAGAAGTTGGGTTGGTGTTGGTGATGGAAGAGTAAGAGTTGTGTTTAGTGAAATTGTTTCTGTTTTACAATTAGTAAAGGCTGTGATTTGTATGATTTTTAATTAATTATAGAAAAATGTTTTTGAAGTGAATTTTTGATATGTTGTGTCTCTATGAGTCTAGAATGACTGAAAAATATGTTGATTCGATTTTGGAATGGTTATGAGTTTAGAAAGATTATTTTTATTAGACCTGTTCCAGCAGGTACCTTAACTGAGACAGATGTATTTCGGGATTTTTAATAAAATGTAGAAAAATCATATCCAATTGAATTTTTGATATGTTGTTGCTTAGTGAGTCTAGTATTTGAGAAAAATAATTTGGAACCACGTTGATTGAATTTGATTTATGGAATTCACAAAGTTCAGAACTGCTGCCAGGATGCAGGGCAATTGGGGCAGTCTGGTTAGGTGAACTATTTGACCAAGATTTTGTGTTCAGTTTGATCTGAAATTTTAATGGAATGATTTTAAGATACAAAAATAAATTCTGTAAAAATTTTAGAATTTTTAGTCAAGTAGATTATTTTATACAATTTTTCAAAATAAGGATAAAATGGAGTCTAAAACCAGAATGTACTATTCATATGGTCATTTTGCTAATATTCCTTTTGGATTAGGTTGTGAAGAGGTTGAATTGCCCTAATTGCATTGTTGAGATTGAATAATGTTATGTTATGCATTGTGAATGGTAATGTGTTTCATGAGTAATGCACATTGAAATGTTATACCAAAGATGTTATAGTGATTCAAATGAAATATGATTGAAGCATGCATTGATGATAGGATTGAATAATAATGTGAGTGTTTAGATAATGTAATGAATATTGTATATAATGATTGCTTAACTTGCTTGTGAAAAAGAAATGAATTGAAAAGGTATTGATAAGTTTAATGAACGGACCTATCCGTCTCCTGCGGAACCATGCCGACCCAGTGGGTTGGGCAACCGATCTTGGACTACCGATCTGGTAGGAGGAAGGTTCGATATAGTCAGTATTATACGTACCTATTTGCCTCCTGCGGAACCATGCGGACCCATTGGAATGGGCAACCGAACTTGGACAACCAACCTGGATGGGGAAAGGTATGTTACTGATAATGTTATACGTGCCTATTTGCCTCCTGCGGACCCTTGGGATTGGAAGGCAACCGACCTGGTTGGGAAAGGGTACGTATATAAAGTCATAGTTGTTGGCTATAATGATAAATTTAAATGAGTATAATGAATGGTGCTATTATATGAATATTGATGTGACATTGAACAAAGCAACATATTGAATAAATAATATGCTTTTGATTGATATATGTAATTAATTTGTGACATTGCATTTTAGCATGAATTATCTTACTAAGCCCTTGGCTTAGCGCGATAGTGTTTAATCGCGCAGGTAATAGAGCTGATAGAGTCGAACCCGAGAGTTCATCAAGACCAAGTGAGAGTTGACCTTGAAGAGTTGATTTTGGGAACTTAAAGATCAGAAGAGAATTGCCAATCATGTATACTTCTTTATATTTTGTAAAGTAATGTTTATAATGTAAAAGTATGGATATATTTAAATATGTAATCAAGTGTTTGTAAATATGTACATATTTTATAACTTCCTCTGGGTAATATTTAAATGTATATATATATATATAACTAATATGTTTTGTTTTATAAGTAAATAATCTACTTTTCTATAATGTATAATGATAAGGGTATTGTATCAAGTTTAAAGTGTTTTGAATATTAAGAAAACCGTAGCATCCCTATGTTTGATGCACTTATGCTACATTGTTGTGGTTGTAGTGTGTGGGCATTGGATATGGGGGTGTTATAAGAAGTGTAAATCCTTTTTGCAGGTTGTAGTTGAGGTTATAAGGGGGATTTATTGGAAGTGTACTGAGAATGATTTTGGTTGCATTGGTTTGTGTAAAAATATTTTCAAAAATCAGAAAAAAAAACAGTTTTGTCGACACTTGGGACTCAATTTTTAAGTGAAACTATGGCAAAATTTCTATAAAAATTGGAACTAAAATTTGACTAAGTAAAATTGGTAGCAACATTAGGTTAGTGTGGCGCCTCTACTCAGCTTACACACGTAGGTCGGGAAGGGGTGTTACACCCCCAATGGGTATTCCTTCTCTTCCAAAAACCGTCTTATAGTGTCATACCATGCATCATGGTCTGTATCGATTTCCATGATTGTTTCATATTCATAGCAAGGAGTTTATGAACTAGTTAAAATCAGAGGTTAAGGAATAAATTGACAGGATTTTCCCATACCGAAGCCAATGTGGCTAGGGCATCAGCCATCTGGTTTTCTTCTCTTGGTAGGTGTATAAACCTGCATTCCTTAAAGTTCTTCTTCATCATGGTAAAGTATTGGTGGTATGGTTTTAACTTCTCTTCTTTTAACTCCCACTCTCCATTTACTTGGGACACTACTAGCAATGAATCGCCAAAGACTTCCACCTTATCCACCTTCATAATCATCAGGGTTTCCAAACCAAAAATGCATGCTTCATACTCCACCATATTATTGGTCGCCCTGAATTTTAACTTCTTGGCTAAAGGGATAAGCTCCCCTTTGGGTGATTCTAGTATGACTCCCAAACCTGCTCCTTTCCTATTCACTGCCCCATTAAAATACATTTTCCATCCTTGTACTTCTATGGCCTCTAAATGTTCATCAGAAAATTCCAAGACTACCTCTTCGCTATCCGGTAATAGTTGTTGGTCCAGGAATTCTGCCACTGCTCTACCTTTGATTGTTTTCCTGGTTACATACTCAATCTCAAATTCTTCCAATATTATCAACCATCGCCCATACTTCCCAATCAAAGAGTGTGTCTCCATTAAGTACTTCATCAGATCCAACCTAGAAATTGCTTGCGCACTATAAGATTGAAAGTAATGCCACAACTTCTTAGAAGACCAAACCATAGCTATATAGGTCTTTTCAATAATACTATACTTAATTTCATAAGGTAAGAGTTTTGTACTCAAATAGTAAACTGTGTGCTTAATCCTTGACTCGTCTGTTTGGGCTAGCATGGCTCCTATTAACTCTTCTTCTACTGCTAAGTATAGTAACAAGGGTTTACGAGGTTTAGGTGATTTTAAAATAGGTGGATTTAGCAAATATTGCTTTATTCGCTCAAAGGCCTTTTGACACTCTTCATTCCACAGGACCGGCTATGTGAGCCGAGATTTTCATCCCCACTCCCGGTGGAATGGTTCTTGCGACATCAGCACTGTTTAGGCTCGGGGCCTTAGAGAACACGGACCTAAGTCTAGAGAAAATGGAGTCGCCACACGGGCCGGGAAAAAAGAAAGGAATGGATGACTCGATTTCTAAGGAATCCCCAACCCCCTAATGGGTTCGGAAAGTTGGGTACGTGTGGGGAAGGTGAGAAATGGCCTAGCACCCCCACAACGCCCGGTTCATTGGAATCGGCCTCCTTTACAGGTCTTAATATTATAAAATTCTTAAAAATAATAACATTCTCCATATTACACACAATAATTAAAAGAAAGCATCAATATATTAAAATCAAAGCAATGTCCAAACAAAGCAAATAAATGGACACCCATCCAAGGATGGAAACATGTCCTTACATCACACACCTAAATAGGACACCCACCAAAAGGTAGAAACGTGCCCTTTACATAGGTTCTAAAATAGAAAAGCAAATTAAATTACATGATGTTTAACTAATGAGGTACTCACCAAGTGGAAACATACCTCTTACAACTTTTGGAAATCTAAATTAATTGATAAAAGTAAATAATCATTCATTATAAATAAATCATTCATCAAAGCTATTAATCAAAATATAAAATAAACATCCATCCATGATAAATTAAATAAATCAAGTATTGAAATTAAATAAATTAAAGCATAAGAAATAAATCAAAGCATAATCAAGTATGGAATTAAATGGAATTAAAATAAATTAGGGTTTTATGTTTTAAAGGGTTGGTAAGACTCTTTGATTAACAAAATTAAGGTTTGAAGGATGATATCATGAAACTAGGGTTTTAAACACTTTAAAATACTTTAATTTGTGATTTTTGGTTATTGGGTTCCTAAGCTACTGTCTAAAATTTAGGATTTTATGTTTTTATGTTTTTTAATGTTTTAAAAGGATTAGGGTTCATAAAAATTAGGGTTTAAGGTTTTAAAATGGTTAGTGTTCATTATTTTGGGTTTAAAAGTTGAATTTTGCATTTTAGGATTTAGAAGTAGGGTCACAGGTGGTGAATAATTTTTAGGGTTTTAGAAATCAATTTGATAATTTCATGAAGTTTTATGAATTTAAACAAATAAATTAAAGTTTTTATAAGTAGAAAAGATGTTTTAGAAGACTTTTTGAATGAAATAGAACCTACTTTAAAATTTTAAAAGAAGTAGAATTTATATCTTAGTTTTGTTGAAAAATATGTTCAATTAGAATTTTAAGGTTTTTAAGAAGAAAAAATAACAATTTTAAGCCTTTTAATTTTGATTTCATAGATTTGCTACTGTGTAAAAAAAACAATTAAAGAAAATTAATTAACACATACCTTCTTTTGATGATTTCTCCAAAAACAATTCTTCTTGGATGAACTAGCTCCAAAGACAAGCCTTTTCTTGCCTTTGAATTGCTTAAATCATGGTGCTGCTGTTCCAGAAAAAGATTGAATTGAATTTCTTCTTTTCCTTCCTTGATTTGGTTTCAAATTTTCCAAGCCACTCTTGGATTTTTTTCCTCCCTCCAAATTAATTGCCTTTGGTCCTTATTTATAGTGGTTTGAGGTTCTTTATTCCTAATTAGTTAAGGTAAGTAATATTAAAAAAAAAAAGAAACCAAAACCTAATTGGATTAGGTTTCAAAAAATTTGCGCTGCCGAAAAAAATTCTACCGCAGAAATCTGCGGCAGCGCGCGCGGAGTGGGTCCGTAAGCTATTTTGCAGGCAGAAATTTCTGCGTGCGAAATAGCACAGTGATTTTGCCAGCAGGAATTTCCTGCGGGCGAAATGCCCATGGGCCCGCGCGATGATTTTTTTATCGCCGATTTTTTCGACTCCGATTTTTATTTTTATTTTTATTTTTATTTGTTTATTTCTATTTTTTATTAAAAAAATTAGATACTAAAGCAAAAATTATTGAAAAAAAATTATTTTGGACCAATTAGACAACAAAAATCATTTTAGACAAACTAAAACATATTGGACCGGATTAGGTAAAAAATTAAGGATCTACAGTTTGCCCCCTGCTTGAATGATTTGAAACCTTAGTGAAAGAGAGTGAAAAGCAATAAGACTTAATTTTAGATGAAACGTTTGAGGTTTTGAGTTCTGGACCCGGTTTAAGTTCTGGACTCAAGTATAATTCTAGGTTCTGGACCTAAGGAAAATTTGGGTTCTGGACCCGGTTCGAGTTCTGGACTCAAGGATAATTCTAGGTTCTGGACCTAAGGAAAATTTGAGTTCTGGACCCGGTTCAAGTTCTGGACTCAAGAATAATTCTAGGTTCTGGACCTAAGGAAAATTTGGGTTCTGGACCCGGTTCGAGTTCTGGACTCAAGGGAGATTCTAGGTTCTGGACCTAAGAAAAATTTGGGTTCTGGACCCGGTTCGAGTTCTGGACTCAAGGATAACTCTAGATTCTGGACCTAAGGAAAATTGGGTTCTGAACCTAGTTCGAGTTCTGGACTCAAGGGAGATTCTAGGTTCTGGACCTAAGGAAAATTTAGGTTCTGGACCCGGTTCGAGTTCTGGACTCAAGAATAATTCTAGGTTCTAGACCTAAGGAAAATTTGGGTTTTGGACTCGGTATTGGGTACTTGGACCTGAGATTGATTTGATTTGGGTACTTAGACCCGAGATTGATTTGATTTGGGTACTTGGACCCGAGATTGATTTAATTTGGGTACTTGGACCCGGGATTGATTTGATTTGGGTACTTGGACCCGAGCTTGGGTACTTGGACCCGAGAATGGGTGCTTGAACCCGAGAATGGGTGCTTGGACCCGAGATTCAGTTTGACTGACCTTTTATCATTTGAGAAGTCTGACTGCTCCGGCTGTTTTATGCATTGTGATTCTTCACCCTTAAAAATGGATCTTCATCCTTTGAGATCGGGTCTTCACCCTTAAAAATGGATCTTCATCCTTTGAGATTGGGTCTTCACCCTTAAAAATGGATCTTCATCCTTTGAGATCGGGTCTTCGCCCTTGAAAATGGATCTTCATCCTTTGAGATTGGGTCTTCACCCTTGAAAATGGATCTTCATCCTTTGAGATTGGGTCTTCACCCTTGAAAATGGATCTTCATCCTTTGAGATCAGGTCTTCACCCTTGAAAATGGATCTTCATCTTTTGAGATCGGGTCTTCACCCTTGAAAATGGATCTTCATCCTTTGAGATCGAGTCTTCTTTGTTCTTTGAAGATGGGAGTGACACGGCCAGTGGCTTGGCCATGTCCCCTGGGTGTGTCAGCTTCTGTGTTTTTTCTTTGGTTCTTCTTTATTATTGTATTAGGATGGGACACGACCAAGCTTGTGGCCGCATCATGTGACACGGCCAGTGGCTTGGTCGTGTCGCCTGCCAGTGTCACCTACTGCTTCTCTTCTCTCTTTGCTTGGTCTTTCTTGGCTTTGCCCTTTAGGTGAGACACGGCCAGTGGCTTGGCCATGTCTCCTGCCCGTGTCATGTTCTGCCAAGATTTCCTTTGAGGTGATACGGCCAAGCTTGATTTGGCTTGGCCATGTCTTGCTTGATCCATGTTCTTCTTTCCTTGTTTTTATCTTCCAAGGGTGTTTTTACACTCTAACCACTTTTCCCTTGCAGCTGCTTTTCCTTTTTTTTCTCTAATTTTGATTGGATCTTATATCCTCTCCTTGCACCCCAAGGATTTTTTCTTTTACGCAAGCTTTGATTGATTTTTTTCTTGTCTAGTTCTTTGCATAAGCACGCATTTCTTCTCTTTGCAAAGTGACTGGGGCTTCCACAAGCGAATAGGCTTTCCATGCCCCCTTGATTCAATTTCTTCTTTTGATTCTTTAATTCACAGGGTGTTTGTTGTTCATTAATACAAGAAAGTGCGATGTAATATGCTCATGTATGCATGATATGCATGAATAATACTTACAGTCATTCCATCGACTCACAGACATAGGTGATTAGCAAAAGTGTTCTCATTGGTTTCTTTTTGACGCTCGTTCAAGTCTCGCATTGAAATGTTTAAAATCTTTACATTTGGCTTTTATCTTCAAGACGTTGAAAACATGAGTGGTGGAGACCCTAAGCAGCAGAGTCAGGGATGTATCCATTTCAAACTATGTTTCAGCTTGTCAGTTGGTAGTTTCTTCATGACTTTGCCAATAATCAATTCAACATACTTCCCTTAACTTGAAGGCTTTGTATGACAAAACACTCTTTTTTTTTTGAATTTTGATTTTGAAATCAAATGTTGGCTTTGCCAAATTGATGTCAATGTACCTTAGGACTTGATTTTTCCAAATTAATATATCTATAACATGACAACCCTAGTTACCGTACTAAACTCGGGAATCATTTCTATTTAAGCAAGAACTGTTGCACTTCAGATAGGCACAAACACATTGCTTGGTCAAAGGTCTCATTTGAGTTTAAATATTATCTATCTCATATGCATGCTTATCCAAACTATCTCCACTAATAGACTCTACCTACCAAGAGAGATCAACAGGTCTTTGATAGGCTTGAAATGGGGTCTGTGAGGGACACGGGTTTAAATGAAGGCCATTTTGAGATTGGAGTTGGTGTGACACAATGGACAATCCCTCACACTACAAATTTCTTATTTGAATATCGGCAGCTTGGAGTAATCTTGCTAAATTCCAAATTCTTGGCATTAATCCGGATCTTGATTAGGACAGTTTATGCCGTTGTAAAACGTTTAAGACCCAAATTCGTTTCTTTTCTTCTTTTTCTTTTTCTTTCCTCTTATTTTTCTTACTCTTCCCTTCTCTTTCTCATTCTTTACTCCTCCATTTCTTTTATCATTTTGTCCTTCTTTCTTATAGGACTATCAAGTACAGAACTTTCAAGAACTGAATGGTCTTTCTCCTTTTCCTTTGGTTTTGATCGAATCTTTGGTTGGGTTGGACCAACTCAAGTCAAACTGTCCTTATAGAAGCCTTTTGTTGTCTTAGGTAAAAGAGAACTTAGTTGGCGTTTTGAACTGCCTTTTTTAGGTTTTCTATTCTTTTTTCTGTTCTTTTCTTTTTTTCTTTTTCTTTTCTTTTTCTTTTCTTTTGTCTTCTTTGTTTTCTTTTCTTTTCTTTTTTATTTGATTCATTTTTTTCTTTTTAGCTCAAACTGAGTTGTCTTATTTGTACCAACTTGGGCTTCCAATAATGGATGAGGGGAGTAACATAAATCTTCATTAGTAGGGATAAACCATTTGTTACTCTAATGATGATGTTGTCTTGATATATTGGAGATATTAAGGGAACTTCAACTACCCTTATGGTCTTGAAAACTTCAACCACCCTTATGGTCTTTAGAACATCAACTATCTTTATGGTCTTGAGAACTTCAACTATCCTCATGATCTTGACTAATCATTGCTTTCTTTGATCTTCTTGCCTATTCATCTTAGTGATCATAAGACTTGTCAAAAGTATCATAACAACTCAGGGTAGAGTATTGGGGTTTGTAAGCCAATGAATAGAAAGCTAAAATTTTATGAAGGCTCAAAGGGATAACTAGGGATTGATATTTAATAGGGTGGATACTAGTTGTTGGCTAACCAAACAACGCCTAGATCATCTCTCCCTTAAATAAGCATAGTTCAATTTCACCTCGAAAGCTTGTCAAAGCATGTTCTAAGACTGACTAGGACCTTGACAATGGTAATTATGCAGGAGCCCTCTGTAAGTAAGCATACACAACTCAATGCTATAGAGCAATTCCTTTTCCTAGTAAAGTCATTCAAGTCGTGGTGCATAAATCTATCAATTCATGAATTATCAAGATAAATTTCTCATTGGTTGAGCACCAAAATGAACAAAGACCAACAAAAATTTTGATGAAACTAATTTATTCAAACAAATTTAAATTTGAAAAACACAATAGTTCCAAAACATTAAAGAAAGTAGAATTGAAAAGCAACATTCAAGCTAAGGAAAGTTTTTTGAGTTTAAGCTTCTCTTCTCTTCACATCTTCAATATTTCCATCTTGAAAGGATGATAAAACAAAATCTTTTTCCAATCCTTTTCCCACCATGAAGGTTGCCGGTGGAGGTACGCTATTGAACCTTGGTAATGGATTGTCTTTGGTGTTGGGCTTATCCGGTTAGGGTAGCTTGCCACTATTAATCAAATTCTGGATCTCATGCCTCAACTTCATGCAATTGTCCGTTTCGTGTCCAGGCCTTTGATGGAATTGGCAAAATGCACTAGTATCAAAGTTAGGTGTTAGAGGATTAGGCAAAGGACGAGGAGTCAATGGTTGTAAAAATCCTTTATTTTGTAGTTTGCTAAAAACCCAAGATAGAGGCTTCCCCAGATCTGAAAATTGTCTTTTATTTCCTTGACCAGTTACATTAACATCAACTTCTTTTTGTGTGCTTTGGCTACCAGGTTGATAGCTCCCTTTCTCGTTCCTTTTTGTTGCAAAGCGGCTCTTCTCCCTTTCCCATTCTTCAATTTGCAAACCAACTTGGAGAAGGTCTTTGAAATCCCTTATAAGGGTGTGAGACATCCTTTCACGGAGATTAGGCAACACCCCTCTCACGATCATCCTTATTTGATCATATTCATCGGGCCTTTTCTTGAGCAAAGCAGCCTTATTTCTCCATCTCTTCACATAGTCTACAAAATTCTCATTTGGCCTTTGTCTAATGGACTCCACTTCCGTTAAGATAACTTCCATCTCGATATTATATCCATATTGTTGGATGAAGGCCTTGTAAAGCAAATCCCAATTCTTTTGTGTTCCATCATCTAAGGTATTGAACCAATTTTGGACAGTAGGATCCAATGAGAGCATGAAGTACCTTAGAGTTTGAGCCTTAGTAGCTCGGGCATACTGCATGGCAGAGATATACTGCTTCACATGGAGATGAGGATTTCCGGTGCCATTGTACTTTGCAAAGGATGGCATCTTGATTTTGTATGGAACTTCTTCATCTAGCTCAAATAATTTTTCAATCTCGGACATCTCTTCGGCCTTCATTTTCTTCTCAAATTTCTTTTCTAAATCAGTAATCATCTTTTCAACATCAGAAGTCTCGGTCTTTTCAATAGTTGCCTTCTCAACGACCTTTGGTTCTTTCTTCTTTTCTTGAACCTCTTAGTAGTATTGAGCCCAATCATCATCATCATCAATGATCACCTTTTCATCATCAAAAACAACTTCACTAACTTTGATCTTCCCTTTTTCCTTTGGTTTCTTAGTGCTAGCAGATGCCTCGGCATGGTTTTCTAAGATTGCAGTCAATTGGTTCTTTATGGTCTCAGGTAGGGCCTCTTTGATTTCTTCCATCTTGGCATTAAGAACTTCATCCACCATCCTTTGAATTTGTTTGGGCTCCATTGCTTTAGGTGAGCAAGTGATTGAGTCATTGCTAGATACTTCATCTCCGGCGTAGGTCGCATTGTTGTAAGCTTTAGAACTATTGTAATCCAGGGTTGTGATCCAGAGAGAATCAATGATATGAGATGCAAATGTATGCATGTATGCATGTACAAATAAGGATAAATAGGATGTTCCTTCCAACCTTATAACATCCAAACACGAATGGCGAGTCCCTTTTTCCTAGGTATATGGTTAACAAAATACCAACATGGGATATCTTGCTTTCGAATAATTCCCTCGGACGTTTCAACCAAAAGTTATATATTTGAAAATGGAAATCAATCCATGATAATTCCCATTAATTAGGTTTTAATCCATTCAACCAACTAAAGTAGCTTTTATGCTATGTTGGATTAAAATGAAATTAAGAGGTTTATTATAAATAGATTTCTCACTTGAAAAAGGTAACTAATGATTCATGCCAAAAACAAGCCCATGGTTAATTTATTCTTAGTGTAAACTAGGCCCACAATTGATTTTTGGTATTTCATAATTGACCTAAATAATTTGTAAGCTCTTTGTAAGAAAAGGTTGGGTGAAAATAATTTTGTTTCTAAGCCCATTGTAAAGAGATTTTAGAAAAAATTGATTTTGGGCTTAGTATTTGGGCCATGGTCCAAAGAATTTTTTATTTGTTTTTAGAAAAGTTTTAAGTCCAAAGACCATCTTGAAAAATTTTAAAATTAGTTTTGGTCTTTTGGGCTTTAAGAAAATTTATTTTGAGCTTACAATACTTAGGTCGTATTAGAAAGAGAACAAACCAAATAAGCCATGATTTAAGCTAAGATAAATTAACCATAGACAAACAACATGCATTTGGGGTAAAACCTAAGGAATGTAACTAGGCCAATTACATGAGCTTTAGCCTTTGCGTTAAAAGGCTTAGGTTCACATAGCAAGTATATACCGAATGGTACGAGGCTATGAGTATTTATGCCATGCTTGATCTCCATACCTTGAGTGAAAGAAAGGTATCCCTTACATAACATAACACGGGTAACACGGGCGTCCTAACTCACGTACACGATGCAATCTAAGATGATGCAATGGATAATATCATTATAAGAAAGAATAGAATAATATGAAGACCAACGAAATCAACTTCTCTTATCCCTAGTGGAGTTGCCACTATGAGCGGGGATTTTCGCCCCCACTCCCAATAGAATGGTTCTTGCGACTTCGGCACTGTTTAGGCTCGAGGCCTTAGAGAACACAGACCTAAGTCCGAAGAAAATGGAGCCGCCACCCGGATGGGCCGGGAAAAAAGAAAGGGTGGATGACTCAATTCCTAAGGAATCCCCAACCCCCTAATGGGTTCGGAAAGTTGGGTACGTGTAGGGAAGGTGAGAAATGGCCCAGTACCCCTACAACGCCTGATTCATTGGAACCGGCCTCCTTTACAGGTCTTAATATTATAAAATTCTTAAATATAATAACATTATCCATATTACACACAATAATTAAAAGAAAGCATCAATATATTAAAATCAAAGCAATGTCCAAACAAAGCAAATAAATGGACACCCATCCAAGGATGGAAACATGTCCTTACATCACACATCTAAATAGGACACCCAACAAAAGGTAGAAACGTGCCCTTTACATAGGTTCTAAAATAGAAAAAGCAAATTAAATTACATGATGTTTAACTAATGAGCTACCCACCAAGTGGAAACATACCTCTTACAACTTTTGGAAATCTAAATTAACTGATAAAAGTAAATAATCATTCATCATAAATAAATCATTCATCAAAGCTATTAATCAAAATATAAAATAAACAAACGTCCATGATAAATTAAATAAATCAAGTATTGAAATTAAATAAATTAAAGCATAAGAAATAAATCAAAGCACAATCAAGTATGGAATTGAATGGAATTAAAATAAATTAGGGTTTTATGTTTTAAAGGGTTGGTAAGACTCTTTGATTAACAAAATTAAGGTTTGAATGATGATATCATGAAACTAGGGTTTTGAACACATTAAATACTTTAATTTGTGATTTTTGGTTATTGGGTTCCTAAGCTACTGTGTAAAATTTAGGTTTTTATATTTTTATGTTTTTTAATGTTTTAAAAGGATTAGGGTTCATAAAAATTAGGTTTTAAGGTTTTAAAAGGGTTAGTGTTCATTATTTTGGGTTTAAAAGTTGAATTTTGCATTTTAGGATTTAGAAGTAGGGTCACGGGTGGTGAATAATTTTTAGGGTTTTAGAAATCAATTTGATAATTTCATGAAGTTTTATGAATTTAAAAAAATAAATTAAAGTTTTTATAAGTAGAAAAGATGTTTTAGAAGACTTTTTAAATGAAATAGAACCTACTTTAAAATTTTAAAAGAAGCAGTATTTACATCTTAGTTTTGTTGAAAAATAAGTTCAATTAGAGTTTTAAGGTTTTTAAGAAGAAAAAATAACAATTTTAAGCCTTTTGGAAGATAAACCAACGAAATAATGTTTTTTTTTGCTTTAGAAAAACTAAATTAAAGTTCAAAGGTTTTTAATTTTGATTTCATAGATTTGCTATTGTGTAAAAAAAACAGTTAAAGAAAATTAATTAACACATACCTTCTTTTGATGATTTCTCTAAAAACAATTCTTCTTGGAAGAACTAGCTCCAAAGACAAGCCTTTTTTTGCCTTTGAATTGCTTAAATCGTGGTGTTGTTGTTCCAGAAAAAGGTTGAATTGAATTTCTTCTTTTCCTTCCTTTTGTTTTCAAATTTTCCAAGCCACTCTTGAATTTTTTCCTCCCTCCAAATTAATTGCCTTTGGTCCTTATTTATAGTGGTTTGAGGTTGTTTATTCCTAATTAGTTAAGGTAAGTAATATTAAAAAAAAAAGAAACCAAAACCTAACTGGATTAGGTTTCGAAAAATTTGCATCGAAAAATTTGCGCTGCCGAAAAAAATTCTGCCACAGAAATCTGCGGCAGCGTGCACGGAGCGGGCCCATAAGCTATTTCACAGGCAGAAAATTTCTACATGCGAAATAGCTGGGCTGGGCTATTTCACAGGTAAAAAATTTCTGCGTGCAAAATAGCACAGTGATTTCGCCCGCAAGAATTTCCTGCGAGCGAAATGCCCACGGGCCCGAGCGACGATTTTTTCGTCGCCGATTTTTTCGACTCCAATTTTTATTTTTATTTTTATTTTTTTATTTTTATTTGTTTATTTCTATTTTTTTTAAAAAAAATTAGATACTAAAGCAAAAATTATTTAATAAAAATTATTTTGGACCAATTAGACAACAAAAATCATTTTAGACTAACTAAAACATATTGGACTGGATCGGGTCAAAAATTAAGAGTCTTCAGGCTGATTTTTTTTAAGCAATTTGAAGATAGGTTCACAGATTGTGGAGAGCTTTGCTATAAACCTACTAATGTACTTTAATTTGCCAATGAATCCCCGAACTTCTCTCTTCATCTTAGGGGCTGGCATATACCTAATTACTTTAACTTTGTCAGGGTCAATCTCAATTCCATTTGGACCAATCACATGTCCCAACAATTTGCCTGAGGTAACCCCAAATACACACTTCTTCGGGTTTAGCCTTAGCTTATACTTCACTGCTCTATCGAAGAATAATTCTAAGTTTTGGAAGTGTTGTTCTCTTGTATCTAATTTCACCATCATATCATCAATATACACTTCAACTTCTTTGTGCATCATAACATGAAACAATGTGGTGGCCATCCTTTGATAGGTTGCTCCAGCATTCTTTAACCCAAACGGCATTACCCTATAACAAAATATACCCCATGTAGCAATGAAAGCAGTTTTTGGCTTTATCCCCTTGGGCCATTAACACTTGGTTGTATCCGAAAAATCCATCTATAAACGAGTGTAGTATGCTAGAGGCTGCACTATCAATGATGACATCTATATGGGGTAAAGGAAAATTATCTTTAGGGGAAGCCTTGTTTAAATCTCTATAGCCCACACAGACCCTAATTCTTCCATCCCTAATTCTTCCATCTTTCTTTGACACGGGTACTATGTTGACTAGCCAGTCTGGATAATCTATCACTTCAAGGAACTTTACTTGTATTTGTTTAGTGACCTCTTCTTTAACCAATTTTGCCCATTCCGGCCTCAAACGCCTAAGCTTTTATTTGATAGGTTTCATGTGAGTGTAAGTAGGAATCAAATGTTCGGCTATGTCTCGATCTATTCCAGGCATATCCTCATAAGACCAAGCAAATACTTCTTCATATTTTTTAAATATTTTTTCAAATCTCTCTCTCTCATCAGGAGTAAGGTCGGATGCTATGCTAATATTTTTAGGATTTTCGGTTGTTCCCAAATTTAATGATTGTGTATCAATAGAGTTAATATTAAAGATGCTCATGTAACCACTATTTGGATGTATGCAACCATTAGGAGAAACATCACACAACTAAGCAAAATCAGACTTTATTGCATTCATTTTGGTAAAGAAAACATCATCATCCTTATACAAAGCAGATAAATTAAAATCAAAATCAAAATCATTGTCATTGTTCTCAAAATCATAAAGCATGACATCTTTAAACTTTTCTTCAACCAGGGTAGCAATCTCCTCTGGAGTTTTCTCAGCTTTTATGGTAGCTTCCTTCTTCCTTTTCGGATTAGGCTCCTTGTTGGTTGGCAAGGTGAGCTCTTTCTTCACTTGTTCCACTATCTTGGCAACATCAGTAAAAATTTCAAAACTGGTGATCAACTTTCCCATGAACATGATTCGTTCAGGCTTTCCTTGGAGTGGTCCCATGTCTGGAGCTTTGACAAAGATCTCTTCAAGTGGTGGGAAGCTTATCTTCTCATTCTTCTTTGGCTGGACATCTTTGTCAATTTCTTCATACCCTAACCCTTTCTTGGAAGTTTGAGTTTTGAAATCTAGAAGCTTTGTCACACAGGCCTTGCCCTTTCCAAGACCAGCTCCGGGAAGGTAGCTCATGTTCTTCATCACTTTCAAGACCTTAGAGTCCATTACTTCATCATTAGAAATTATAGCTACTTGGAAACCATTAAGAGGCCTCTCAATCATTAAAGCATTAACAACCTCATTATCTTCAGCCTCGATGACCATCGTCTCATCTCTGTTAGGGAATTTGATCTTTTGATGAAGGGTGGAAGGAACTCCACTAAGAGGATGAAACCACAGTTGTCCCAAAAGTAGAGCAAAAGTAACAGGTATGTTCAAAACAATAAATTCAACAACAAATTCAATTGGACCGACCTTCACAATAGCTTTGAAAGTCCCCTTGGCATGCCTCTTAGTATTGTTATAAGCCCTAATGGTTACCTCGTTTGGGCTTAGATCCCTCGATGACATAGTTAGCTTTGGCAATACTTTAAGTGGACATACATTTATGGCGGACCCATCATCAACCATCACACATGGAGTCCTTTTTCCTTTGATTTCTACTTTAATAAAGAGAGGAAAAATGTGATCTCTCCCCTCTTCCGGTAAATCCGCATCTGAGAAAGATACCATTCCCATATTAACTTAGCTCTTCTTTTGAATATCCTCACATTTCATTATTCCTTCAACTTTTATGAAGTTAATCAGTTCCTCCGATGTTATGGAGGTGGCAATTGGCATACTAGCCAAGGCCTTGGCCATAGTTTCACAGTGTTTCTTAGAAGTGGCCAATCCCAAATGCTAACATTTGCATTGGTTCTCTACAACTACTTAAGCATAGTATCATCTTCCTCTTCTTTGTTCCCCATTTCAACTTCCTTTCCTTTATTAGCCTCTACTTCTTTAGGTGGTGGCCTCGCATAAGGCTTACCAGATCTAGTGTTCATTACTTCATCTTGTTCGGGCTCGGACCATGTCCATTCCTCCTTCTTGGGTACAAGATCATCATCACTATTTCTTGAATCCCAAAACTCATTCACAACACAGATTGCTACTTCTTTACCCACCATAGCTTGTTAAACTTTGCTAAATACCACTTCTTCCTTGGTTGTGTGAGCGGGATTTTCTCCCCCACTCCCGGTGGAATGGTTCTTGTGACTTCGGCACTGTTTAGGCTCGGGGCCTTAGAGAACACGGACCTAAGTCCGGAGAAAATGGAGTCGCCACCCGGACGGGCTGGGAAAAAGAAAGGGGTGGATGACTCGATTCCTAAGGAATCCCCAACCCCTTAATGGGTTCGGAAAGTTGGGTACGTGTGGGAAGGTGAGAAATGGCCCAGCACCCCCACAACGCCCGGTTCATTGGAATCGGCCTCCTTTACAGGTCTTAATATTATAAAATTCTTAAATATAACAATATTATCCATACTACACACAATAAAAAGAAAGCATCATTATATTAAAATCAAAGCAATGTCCAAACAAAACAAAACAAATAAATGGACACCCATCCAAGGATGGAAACATGTCCTTACATCACATGCCTAAGTAGGACACCCACCAAAAGGTAGAAACATGCCCGTTACATAAGTTCTAAAATAGAAGAGAAAATTAAATTACATGATGTTTAACTAATGAGGTACCCACCAAGTGGAAACATACCTCTTACAACTTTTGGAAGTCTAAATTAATTAATAAAGGTAAATAATCATCCATAATATATAAATCATTCATTAAAAGTATTAACCAAAATATAAACAAACATCCATCCATGATAAATTAAATGAATCAAGTATTGAAATTAAATAAATTAAAGTATAAGAAATAAATCAAAGCATAAATAAATATGGAATTGAATAAAACCAATAAAAGTTCAAGTATAGCTACTATTTCTATTTAGGGTTATTTATCTCATGTGTTAAGGCTTTGGAAATTCTAAAGTTTAAGCTACTATGACTTTTTAGGTAATTAAAATAGATTAGGTTTTATGTTTTTTAAAGGTTGGCAAGACACTTTGATTAAACAAATTAAGATTTGAATGATGAAATAAAAAAAACTTGAGTTTTAGACACTTTTGAAATATCTTTAATTCATGATTTTAAATAATAAATTGAGCTACTGTAGCTTTTTTGAATTTTTTATGTTTTTATGTTTTTTATGTTTTAAAGGGTTTAAAGTTTAGAAAAAGTTAGGGTTTAAGGTTTTAAAGGGTTAGGGTTCATTATTTTAGGTTTAAAAGATGATTTTTGGATTTTAGGCTTTGAAATTGGGGTCTCGGCTAAAGGATAATTTTTAGGGTTTTAAAAAAGCAATTTGATATTTTATGAGATTTTATGAATTTAAACACATGGATTGAAGTTTTTATGAGTAGAAAAGATTTTTTTTAGGTTTTTTGAATGAAAAAGAGCCTACTTTAAAATCTTAAAAGAAACAGAATTTTATTTTGGTTTTGTTGAAAAATATGTTCAATGAGTGTTTTAAGATTTTTAAGAAGAAAAAATAACAATTTTAAGTCTTTCTAGAAAAGAAGTTCACGTTTTTAATGTTCTAATCTTGGAAAAATTAAATTAAAGCTCTAAGATTTTTTATTTAAAAAACTTAAATTTTATATATTTGGCTATTGTAAAACATAAATCAAAAGAATTAAAACATACCTTCTTTTGTTGATTCTCCAAAAAATAACTCTTCTTGGATGAACTAGCTCCAAAGACAAGCTTTGATTGCCTCTTTTCTTCTCTCCTTTTTCGTGCTACTGCTGCTATAAATATCAATTGGATTGAGTTTTTTCCTTTCCTTCCTTGATTTGGTTTCAAAACCTAAAGCTATCATGAAAAATTTTTTCCTCCTCTGATTTGGTTTAATTGGTCCTTATTTATAGTGGTTTTTAGGTTGTTTATTCCTAATTAATTAGGGTAAGTAATAATAATAAAAAAAAAGAAATTAAAACCTAATTGGATTAGAATTCTAAAAATTGCAGCTTAAAAATTTGCGCTGGCAAAAATTCTGGCGACGGGCCGGTGGGCGTGCCAGCCCGCAGGCGCGCCAGCGTGCCAGCGTGCAGGCGCGCCAGCGTGCCAGCCTGCAGGAAATTCCTGTGGGCGAGCCACTGTTTGCCTGACGGGCCCGCGCAACCACTTTTTGCTGCCGATTTTTTTCCGACTCCGATTTTTATTTTTATTTTACTTTTAATTTTTATTTATTTATTTTCATTTTTTACTACTAAAAATTAGATACTAAGGTAAAAATTATTTAATTAAAATTATTTTGGACCAATTAAACAACAAAAATCATTTTGGACTAAATAAAGCATGTTGGATCGGATTGGGTAAAAAATTAAGGGTCTGCAGTTTGCCCCCTGCTTGAATGATCTGAAACCTTAGTGAAAGAGAGTGAAAATTAATAAGACTTAATTTTTGAGGTTTTGGGTTCTGGACCCGAGAGATTGGTTTAACTCATCTGACCTTTTATCAGTTGAGAATTCTAGCATAACTGGTTGTTCCATTTTTACGAATTGTAGGTCTTTACCCACCAAAAATAGATCTTTATCTATTAGAAACTATGTCTTTTACCTAGGAACATGGATCTTTATCCATTGGAGATTGGGTCTTTACCCGTAAAAATGGATCTTTATCCATTGGAGATCGGGTCTTTACCCTTGAAATATGGATCTTTATCCATTTGAAATCGGATCTTTACCATTGAAACAAGGATCTTTATCCTTCGAACTTTGGGTCTTTACCCTTTGAAACATGGATCTTTATCCATTGAAAATCGAGTCTTTACCCTTGAAACAAGGATCTTTATCCTTCGAACTTTGGGTCTTTACCCTTTGAAACATGGATCTTTATCCATTGAAAATCGGGTCTTTACCCTTGAAACATGGATCTTTATCCATTAGAAATCGGGTCTTTACCCTTGGAACATGGATCTTTATCCATTGAGATCGGGTCTTTACCCTTGAAAATGGATCTTCATCCTTTGAGATCGGGTCTTTACCCTTGAAAGTGGATCTTCATCCTTGAGATCGGGTCATTACTGTAATATCCCAACGTATGCCCTAGAAGTTTGGATATAATTATTGTTTGTTTGAATTATGTGTATATGTTATGTTGATAAGAAAAGAAATTGAAAAGAGAATGTTTATGTATTGTTTAAAAAGGAAAGGCATGTGTAGAGAGAAAGTGTATATGTTGGGTATATGGTAATATATATAACATATACATAAGTCAAAATGGAAGGTCAATGCAAGAGGATATTTATTTGTGGCATGTGAAATTACTATTAAGGGCATATAAGAAAAAGAAGTTAAGTTAAATGGGAAGAGGGCATGTTAGTAATTGCTCATGTAGAATTGCTTGGTGGAGATTAAAAGAAGAAGAGGAGTTTGACTTAATTTTATTTTCTTCTCTTCTCATTTGGTGTGGCCGGCTACCATAAGGAAAGGGAGAGCAAGAGAAGTGTTTTCATTTCTAACATCAAATTGAAGGGAGAATCAAAGGATTAAGTTGGAGAGTTGTGAAATTTCTTCAATTAGGTAAGTACTCTCTTGTTTTCCTTTGTTATTTTTGAAGTTGTATTTGAAGTGAGTTTTGATTTGTTGAGATTATGATTTGGTGGGGTTGAGATGTGATTATAAGTGTTTAAATTGGTTGTAAGTTAAATTGGTGTTGGTTTTGGTTTGAAAATGGTAAGTTGAGTGGATATTGAAATTGAAAGAATAAGAATGATGTTGGTTTAGGGTTTTGAAGTGGTATGTGTTTAAATGTGTTGTTAATGATTTGTTAATGAGAATATTATGATGAATATGTAAAATAAGTGTTAATGACATTGTTTATATCGAATTGAATGAGGCTATGTTGTGCACAATGAGTTTAAATGCAATTAAAAGAGTTTTGGCCACATTTAGGGTTTTGTTCATGTGAGACACGGCCAAACCAAAGAAGGAACACGGCCAAGACTTAAGATTTTTGGGAGACACGGCCAAGTTCAAGGAAATTTGGTTGTGATGGATGAATTTTGGAGAGACACGGCCACTGGCTTGGCCGTGTCCCTTGATTGTGTTTGCTACTGCCTGAGTTTGGTTGAGAGACACGGCCGTGTCCCCTTGCCCGTGTCTACCTCGGTTTGAATTGGTGTTGAGAGACACGGCCACAAGCTTGGCCTTGTCCCTTGAGTGTGTTGGTTACTGTGTTTGGTTTTTGCTCTTCTTACATGATTGGGATTGAACCTACATTTGATGATGCATATGATACTATATGAACAATGCTATGTTTTATGCATTGTGAATCTTGTGAATGGTAATGTGTTATATGAATAATGTACTTTGTAATGTTACATCAATGATGCTATAGGTAAAATGTGAAGGATATGATGAGGTAATTGATTATGTATAGCTTGATGGGAGTAGTTCTTGAGGTAAGTACAAATTTACCTAGACTCATTCTTTTATATTATTTTGAAACTTAAAACAATGTTAAGTAGATTATTATATTGTTAATACAATGTGATTAATGTTGTTATTTGTATAGTGTGAAAGCTATAATGATTATCCAAAAAGGTATGTGCAAATGCAATTTGTTATGATAAATGTTTTAATAATGAATGGTGTAAATATGTCTTGAGAAATGATGCAATGTGATGTTATCATAGTTGATAATAATGATCAAAATGAAAAAAATGGACATATGGTTTATATGACAATGAATTTAAGATACATGTGCAATGTAATTGATTATGTATGCTTGGATGATAAAGTGTATAATGTGAATTGAGATAAAATGTGATGTGAAGCCATTGTGTTTGGCTATGATGATTCAAATGTGATGTGAAGCCATTGTGTTTGGCTATGATGTTTCAATTGAGATAAATGAGGCATGTTTGCCTAGATGATGATGAGAATTGGGAATGAAAGTGCTAATGAAATAGTGAATGAATTGTGTGGCTAATGTGTTATTCCATTTTCAGAGTTTGTTGTTGGTAGCATGCCTAATATTAGTAACAATTTCTTGAAGTTAGGTTGGACTTGATCCTTGAAGCCAAGTTGGGTTGAAGTTTAACATGTTTTACTCTCCTTGAAGCTTGGTTGGGTCTAATCCTTGAAGCCTAATTGAGATGTTACAACCCTTGAAGCTAGGTTGGATTGGTTCTTGAAGCCAAGTTGGGTTGAGACTTAGCATGCTTTGTTCCCCTTGAAGCTTGGTTGAACCTAAATCCTTGAAGCCTAGTTGGGTCTATGATAATGATAAATGTGATAACAAAACCAAAGCATTAACTCTGAAAATTGAATGGCATATTAGTGTCTTTTGGGCCCGAGTCTGTCTTTGTTGTCAATATGATATACAAATGTTGAAATAAATGAGTAATGAGATCTATGGTTGACTTTGTTGGCAATGCGACTCATGATTGGTGAATTGTGAATTAAACAATGTTAGGAAGTATGATGTGAAATGTGTATATTGATATACTAATTGTGAGTATTAATGATGGATTGCGGATAATGATTCAATTGAATGATATAATGATTGCCTTTGTTGAAAATGTGATTCATGAATATTGAATTGTGGATAATGATTTAATTGAATGGCGTAATGAGATGTAAGGTTATGAAGTATGCCATTATAATATTGTATAAATGAGTTATTGAAAAGAGATTTGATTTTGAGAAGTTATGTTGAGATATATGATTCTAGAAGTATAATATGACATGTAATATGTATATGAGGTAGCAATGGTAAGTATCGTTTTGTGAATGTTTTATGTAAATATATATATAATCTATGAGATTAGTGGGTGTATATGAAGATTGCACTAAGAAAGGAAAAACAGGATAAGAAAACAATAAAACATGATTCTAAAAATATGAGGTACAATTCTTTTGTAAAGTATATTTTAATATTTATTTGTACTACTAAGCTCTCGGGCTTAGCGGAGATATGTAATCGCGCAGGTGTCTAGGAGGAAGATATGAAGTCTTTCGTTATGCCACGAGAAGAGTAAGAGTTTGTCGAGACCAACTAGAGGGTGATGCATACATGTATAATTTCTAATTATGATGTATTTCTGACAAAAGTGTATGTATATGTATAAATGCAATTTTGATAAAAATAAGATTATGATATATATGTAAGATCATTAAAAATATAATGATTTGTAAATGTTCTTTAAATTAATGTATTGTGGTTTGAATTCTGTTAAAGGTTTTTAAAATGTAACGAAAAGTGACATCCTTATACTTTATATATTTACTGTATGTATACCTGTGTATGTATAGTACTTATATGGAGTATCAGGGTGTTACAATTATTTTGGTATCAGAGCTTAGGTTCGAGATTCTCGGCCTAAGTGAAATTAAAAAAAAAAGTTTTGCAACGCTTAAAATGAATTAAAAAGAAGAGTTTTGAAATGCAATTAGTAATACATGCATATGCATTGACACCTAGGTTGGTCTCGGATGTGGCATTATATGATTTGTAGTATATCTGTGTTATATGAGATGGATGCTAGCGTGTGAAAGATGTTTTATATGAAAGTAAAGCTAGAAAAAGAAATTTATGCAAGTAAAGTGAATTATTAAATGTGTTGAAGTATAAAGAAATGAAAAGAAGAATAAAGTTGAAAATGAGTTGAAATCAAATCAAGATAAGAGTATGTACTTTTTCCTCTACATTTTGAACCTCTTTGTAATAAAGTTTATGTTGGGTTTGCTAGACAGAGGAAATATTGTTGAATTGTTAATATTGAAAGATATGTTATTAAAATGAGGAGAGTATGGTGAAATATTGAATGAGTTGATTAGTATAGACAAAGTGTGACTATTTAAAGTTTGAGGTATATATATAAAGTTAAGGCTTTGTTTAAAGGAAAAAGAGATGATATTGGTTAAGTAAGAATATAAATTGGTATTGTTATTTTAATGCAAACATTGTGAGTTCAATGTTAGAAATGTGAGATGCTTGAATATTGTGAAAGCTCATGGTAATGGTGATAATATGTGATATTTGAGATTTTTAGAAATGAGCTTGATAATTGTGAAAATTATATGTTTTGATATTGCTTTGTGATGTATATATATAAGATGTTTTTAAAGTTGATATTAAGAAAAGATGAGTTTGGCAAATTGAAGCTTAAACGAAGTAGTAAGTTGAAAAGTTAAAGTTCTAGTGGAATTTGATAAAGATCATTTGAATATTGATGGTTTAATGTATATTCAATACAGGAGCTAGGTGAAATGACTAATATTGCACATGAAAGTATTATGAATTGAGTAATGTGATTGATAGTATGAGAATTTGTTTTGAAGTAAAAAGGGAAGTGGATAAGCAAATGAAAAGGAGCTATTTTAAGTCATTTTACTGCAAATGGGTAAAAGTGGATATGGAAGTATATTAAATGTTTTTAAAGATGAAAGTGAAAGAGATGTCACATTGGGAATGTGACTAAGATAGATGTGAAGTGCTATTATAGTTAGAATATATATATATATTTATATATATGTGTGTTGTGTGAATAAATACTTTACATCATATTGGAAGAATGCAAATGATAGTGTTTAAAAGAAAGTGATAAACATTAAATGTGTATTGAATGTATAAAAAAAAGCATATAATTAAGTGTATACATGTAAATGATATGTGAATTGAGTTTTTCAATATTAATGAAATGTGTGTGAATCACATTATGAAGGTGACCTATGAGTATGTATGTGGTATAATTATAGAATTAGTGATATGGAAACGATGTTGTATGTATTAGTGGACCTAAGAGGGATTAGGTCTTGAACTGTGAAAAAACTAAATGGATTATGTGATGGAAGTGAGTATAGAATGGACTTGAGTAATATTGGACAGTGAAAATTGTTATGGTGAGCATTGAACGTGATAATCATATGATATTTAGAGTCTCAAAGTATTCACATATGGAAAGTTCTATGTAATTATATATTATAAGAGATTGTAAATGGATTAGAAAAGAAGTGACGAATAGAAATTGTATAGGAATTGCATATGATTGAATATGTATATAGTAATATTGTTGAAACATGAATTAAGTTGATAAAGATCATATAATCGAGTGCAAATTGGTTTGAAACGGAGTTGGAATGTGTTAACTTTTGATATAGCAATAATGCAAAGAAGGAATATGTAATTTTTGAGATACACCTTTGTAACATCCTAAAGTATACCCTAAAAGTGTTGGGATTACTGTTGTATTTGGATTCAATGTGTGTATTGAAGAGAAAAGAAGAAGAAAGTCAAAAAGGAATTGTGTGTGGTGGAGATTTAATGGTATAATTGTTATTATTATTATTATTATTGTTATTATTATTATTATTATTATATATATATATATATATAAGATAAGAACGAAGGAAGGATGGAGAACCTTCCTTCTTCCTCTTCTTCTGTTTCTTCTTCGTGGACAAGAGAGCACGAGAGAGAGAGAGAGAGCACGAGAGAGAGAGAGAGAGAGATTGATCTTCATCAAATTTCTTAAGGATTTTAAGAGTATTGAAGATGGAGATGAAGATTTGGCAAGCTATACAGGTAAGTACACATTTCTTGAATGAATTTTATTGATTATATATATATATATGTATATACCTTCTCGTGTGGTTTTCTTTTGGATTGAGGTTATGTTGGGTATGACTGGTATGTAAAATGATGATAACAAGAAATTGAAGTATGTAAATGTGTGGAATTGATATCTAAGTGATGATGAGTTGAGAAAATTGTGAGGAAAATGATGAAATGTTGAATTAGAGTTTGGTTTAGATGAATTTCGAAGTGTTTGGTCTTAGAATTATTGAAGGACACGGCCAAGTTATGGGAGACACGGCCAAGTTAGGGCAAATTTGGCCGTGTTGGATGAGTTTTGGAGTCCCTTGCCTGTGTTTGTTACTGTCTGATTTATGTTGAGAGACACGGCCGTGTCCGTTGCCCGTGTCTGGTACTGGATTGTTGTGTTGAGAGACACGGCCACTGGCTTGGCCGTGTCCATTGCCCGTGTTTGCTACTGCTTGTATTAGTGTTGAGTGACACGGCCACAAGCTTGGCCGTGTCCCTTGGGCGTGTTGGCTACTGGATGTTTATATTGGGAGACACGGCCACAAGCTTGGCCGTGTCCCTTGAGGGTGTTTGCAAATGTGTTTGTTATTTGGTCTTCAACATTGTTGGATCTTCAAATGTCTTTTATACCTAAACACACTTAAAACAATAATGATCCAACCAAATGTATATGGAGGATTCTAAGTTCTTGAATAAGGTAAATTGTTATGTATGAATATATCAATGATAATATAGGAAATGTGGAAGATATAATGATCAATGAAAAAGTATGTGCAATGTCATTGATTATGTATAGTTGAGTGATGAATTGAATTGATCAATATGATTTGATGATAACGTTGATATTATATGAACCATGTTAGGTTTTATGCATTGTCAATCTCATAAATTGTGTTGTACTGTATGTAGATTGAGGATGCATATGAATAATGGCATGTTGTGTATAATGTGGAATATCTTGAGATCATTGATGATGAATTACTTTAATGTTATGATTGAAGCATGCCTATATGGTATGATTGATTCATGATATGTTTGTTTAGTAATGTAATTGATGTTGCATATATCAATGATGAAACTTGAAATGTGATTTGAGATATAATGTGATATAAAGCCATTGTTCTTGGCAATGATGACTCAAATGTAATATAAAGCCATTGTGATTGGCTATGGTGATGCAATTGAAAGAAATAAGGCATGTTTGCCTAAATGATGATGAGAATTGAGAATAGAAATGATAATGAAATAATAAATGAATTGTGTGACTAATGTGTTATTCCATTTTCAGAGTTTGTTGTTGGTGGCATGCCTATTAGTAGCAATCTCTTGAAGTTAGGTTGGATTTAATCCTTGAAGCCAAGTTGGGTTGAAGTTTAACATGTTTTACTCCCCTTGAAGCTTGGTTGGGTCTAATCCTTGAAGCCTAATTGAGAAGTTACAACCCTTGAAGCTAGGTGGGTTTGGTTCTTGAAGCCAAGTTGGGTTGATACTTAGCATGCTTTGTTCCCCTTGAAGCTTGGTTGAGCCTAATCCTTAAAGCCTAGTTGGGTCTAAGATAATGATAAATGTGATGAATAAACCAAAGCATTACTCTGAAAATTGAATGGCATATTAGTGTGTCTTGGGCCCATGCTTGTCTTTGTGTAATGTGAGTCATGAATGGTAACATGATTGATAAATAAGATATATGGAAACAATGTTGAAACAAATGAATAATGAGATCTATGAATTCTTTTGATGGAAATGTGTTTCATGATTAATGAATTGTGAATAAAGTGATGTTATGAAGTATGAGTTTGTAATATATGTATTGATTTTGTTAAGATATGAGGTTATGGAATTGTTGTATCATGTGTAACATGTTTGTGATTGTGGAATTTGTGAGAATTGTTCTTATAAAGGTTTGAATGGTGTTTTGTTGTGATAATGTATACATATATATGTGTATATGAAATAGAAAGGGTAAGTATTGTGTTGTGAATATGCTATGTAATGATGTATTTAATTTATGAGATTAGTGGCAATATATGAAGAATCCATTGAGAAAGGAAAAAGTGGTAAGAGAACAATAAAACATGATGCTAAAATTATAAGGTATGATTATTTTGTAATGTATATTTTATTATTTATTTGTACTACTAAGCTCTCGGGCTTAGCGCGGTTGTGTAATCGCGCAGGTATTTATGCGGATGATCTGGATGCTTAGCTGCTATGCCACGAGAAAGGTATGAGTGTCTCGAGACCAACTAGAAGGTGATGCATACATGTATGATTTTAATTATGTTTTATTTTTGATAACAATAATGATTCTTATAAATGTTTCTTAAATTAATATAATATTGCTTGACCTTGGATAAAGATTTTTAAATAGAAACTAAAAGTGACATTCTTATACTTTATATACGCATTGTATGTATACCAAGTATATTTATAGTGCTTATATAGAGTATGGAGTGTTACAGTTATTTTGGTATCAGAGCTTAGGTTCGAGATTCTCGGCCTAAGTGAAATTTAAAAGAAAAATTTTTGAAGAGTTTAAATAAGAAGTGAAAAGAAGATTTTTGAAATGCAATTGGTAAGACATGCATATGCATTCACATCTAGGTTGGTCTCGAACGTGGTATTATGTGAATTGTGATGTATTTGAATTACATGAAATAAATGATAGTGTATAAATGAGGTTTCATATAAAAGCAAATTTTGAAATGTTGATAATTAAGAGATGAGTGTGATACAAAGAAATGATATGGAAGGTATAAGTAAAAAGTTTGATTATTGACATGTGTATGATATTTAAAGAAATGGCTAGAAGAATTAAGTGGGAAATGAGTTAGAAACAAATTAAGATTAAAGTATGTGATCTATCCTCTATTGTTTGAATCTCTTTCTAATAAACTTTATGGTTGAATTTATAGAAAGACGAAATATTTTTGGATGGGTAATATGAAAAGATATATTATGTAAATGCAAAGAGTGCAGTGAACTATTGAATGAGTTGATTGGTATAGATTAAGTGTGATAATGTAAGGTGTCGATATGTAAAGTTAAGGTTATGTTCAAAAGAAAAAGAGATGACGTTGGTTAAGTACAAATATACATTGGTGTTGTTTGTATTGCTATTTTAATGCAAACATGGTGATTTCACTATTAGAAATGTGATATGCTTGAATATTGTGAAAGCTCATGTTAATGGTGGAGATATGAGATATTTAGATTTTCTTTGGAATGAGTTTAATAATTGTGAAACTTATATGTTTTGATGTTACTTTGTGGTATATACATATAAGATGTTTTAAAGTTAATATGAAGAGTAGGAGATGGATAAATTGAAGTTTGAGTAAATTAGTAAGTTGGAAATTTATAGTTTTCATGGAATGTGGATGAAGATCAATGAAGTATTGATAGTTTAATGTATTTAATACATGAGATATATGAAATGAATATTAGTGCTCATGAAAGTATTATGAATTGGGAGATGTGATTGATAGTAGGAAAATTTGGTGTGAAATGAAAGAAAAGGAATTGAGCAAAAGAAAATGAGTTACTTTAAGTAATTTGATTGGGAAGGATGAAAAATGACTATGAAAGATGTGTTAAAGATATTTATAAACAAATGTAAGAGAGATATCACATTGGAAATGTGATTAAGTTCCTTGTGAAATAATATTATAAGTAGAGTATGTATATTTATTGAAGTTAATGAATAACTTAAGTTATGGTAAGCAAATGAGACTGATAATAGTTAAAGGAAAGTGATAAATATTAAATTCGTATAAATTATATGCAGAAGGGAAATTCAGTAAATTGCATAATTATGTGTTTGTATAAAGAGGATTGTGAAATGAACTTTTCGATATGAATGTGACCTATGAAGGTGTATATAATATGTTTATTATTTTATATCATTAAATGTTTAATGGTATTAGAAGTAAGAATGGACCTGGGTAATATTGAACAGTGAAATTGTTATGGCAATAATTAAATGAGGTTATTAAAAGATGTTTTGGAACTCAAAGTATTTGAGTGTGAAAATGTTTTATGTATAAATGTATAATAAGAATTGTAAGGAAGGAATTATGTATTTGAAAATTTCTAGAAGAGATGGATTGGAAATGGAGTAATGAAAGATACTTGTGTAAGATTTGTATCTAGTTGAAGGTTGGGTATAGAAAATGTTAAAGATAATATTATTGAACATGAGTTGGGTTAATGATGATTATATAATCAAAAGCAAACTGTTTTGAAATGGAATTAAAATGTGTTAATTCTTGGTGTAATACAAGTTTGGAGAATATATATATATAATTTTTGTGATATAATCTAATATTATAATTGTAAAGGTTGGAAATCGAATAATAGAAGAACGAGATTGATTTACAAACCCCAAATGTGATTGTATATATATTATGGTCATATGACTTGGTTAGTGTGATTAGTGGTTAGTTTTATTATCTTCAGATTTAGAACTGAGATTGATAACTATGTTTTTAGAAACATGGTTAAAAGATATGATTGGGGAAGTTATATTTTATAATTTCGATGTTAAAAAGTTAATTATACTTATGAGAAGTAAAGTAAGGGAAGAGAATTGTGATAATGTTTTAAGTTATGAATTGTGTAATAGAACAATAATTATATAAATATAGTAATATTGGGTGAAGAAATAATAACAGGAAAGAAATTGTAATCATGATTGAAAGTTATACTGAATATATTTACAGTATAAAGTGATTAAGTGATTAAACTTAAAATTTATGGGAGTATGAATAATGTAAATTAATATGTGTATATCAATAATGTTGGAAATGATATGATTGAATAATGAGGTGTTCAAAATAGTCGATGATATATAAGTATACTATTTTGATATGATGAGAAATCATAATTGTTGGCAATGATGTTAGAAATAAATTATATTGAGGTATAATGCCTAAATGATTATGAAAAATGAATTGTGAAAAGATAAATGAACGGACTTATCTGCCTTCTGTGGAACCATGCGGACTCAATGTGTTGGGCAATCGAACTTGGATTACTAATTTTGGTTGGAGGAAAAGTACGTTTATAAAGATATAGTTGTTGGCTATATTGATAAACTTTGAATGAGTATAAGAAATGATGATATAATTATTGAAATAAGGAAATGTATATGCATAAGCATGATTCATATTGATTGAATATATGAATTTGGAAAGATTAGAATTTGAATATAAGTTTGACCTAATGAACTTAGGTTATATATAAGCATATGTGGTAAAATCCAATGATAAATTCCAATAAGTTAATTGTTGGTTTGAATTAAATAAAGTTGAAATGTTAGTATATTGTGATGGATAAATCGATTGATCTAGGTTTCGTTAAAGTTGCAAGGCAACATTGAGATTTAATATGTGCAACTGTATTGGGAGTGTAAGATTTAATGGTAATGTGTATGATATAATATTCTGATTTATGAATGAACATAAATAAATTGAGGTATATTAATTGTACATGGTGAGAAACAAGCTTAAGAGAGTAAGGATTTAGTTATCCATTGAAGTTTGGTAAATGTTTATTTTGAAAGTGATGGTAAGAATGGAATAAACAATGCTAAGATATTGATTAATGATTTTTGAGGTTAAAGTTAAGAGAATATCTATAAAGAGTTAAAGTGATAATCTGACTTTAGTACAAAGATAAAATGTATTGGAGATGTTATGAGGTATCTTGATTGCTTTGTTGAGAAAGTAATAAGAGGTAAAGATATATATATATATATACCTATACAATGATGAATTATGAATTTCAGAGAAGATGATTATCTCTAAGGGGGAGAGTAGAAGATATGTAATTTGATAAAACTATATTGTAAGATACGATTATCTTCATATGGAAATTAAGATGGTGAATTGTTCTAAATGGATTGTTATTATACTGGATAATTTCGAGGACGAAATTATTTAAGGGGGAGAGAATTGTAACATCCTAAAGTATACCCTAAAAGTGTTGGGATTACTGTTGTATTTGGATTCAATGTGTGTATTGAAGAGAAAAGAAGAAGAAAGTCAAAAAGGAATTGTGTGTGGTGGAGATTTAATGGTATAATTGTTATTATTATTATTATTATTGTTATTATTATTATTATTATATATATATATAAGATAAGAATGAAGGAAGGATGGAGAACCTTCCTTCTTCCTCTTCTTCTGTTTCTTCTTCGTGGACAAGAGAGCACGAGAGAGAGAGAGAGAGATTGATCTTCATCAAATTTCTTAAGGATTTTAAGAGTATTGAAGATGGAGATGAAGATTTGGCAATCTATACAGGTAAGTACACATTTCTTGAATGAATTTTATTGATTATATATATATATGTATATACCTTCTTGTGTGGTTTTCTTTTGGATTGAGGTTATGTTGGGTATGATTGGTATGTAAAATGATGATAACAAGAAATTGAAGTATGTAAATGTGTGGAATTGATATCTAAGTGATGATGAGTTGAGAAAATTGTGAGGAAAATGATGAAATGCTGAATTAGAGTTTGGTTTAGATGAATTTCGAAGTGTTTGGTCTTAGAATTATTGAAGGACACGGCCAAGTTATGGGAGACACGGCCAAGTTAGGGCAAATTTAGCCGTGTTGGATGAGTTTTGGAGAGACACGGCCACTGGCTTGGCCGTGTCCCTTGCCTGTGTTTGTTACTGTCTGATTTATGTTGAGAGACACGGCCGTGTCCGTTGCCCGTGTCTGGTACTGGATTGTTGTGTTGAGAGACACGGCCACTGGCTTGGCCGTGTCCATTGCCCGTGTTTGCTACTGCTTGTATTGGTGTTGAGTGACACGGCCACAAGCTTGGCCGTGTCCCTTGGGCGTGTTGGCTACTGGATGTTTATATTGGGAGACACGGCCACAAGCTTGGCCGTGTCCCTTGAGGGTGTTTGCAAATGTGTTTGTTATTTGGTCTTCAACATTGTTGGATCTTCAAATGTCTTTTATACCTAAACACACTTAAAACAATAATGATCCAACCAAATGTATATGGAGGATTCTAAGTTCTTGAATAAGGTAAATTGTTATGTATGAATATATCAATGATAATATAGGAAATGTGGAAGATATAATGATCAATGAAAAAGTATGTGCAATGTCATTGATTATGTATAGTTGAGTGATGAATTGAATTGATCAATATGATTTGATGATAACGTTGATATTATATGAACCATGTTAGGTTTTATGCATTGTCAATCTCATAAATTGTGTTGTACTGTATGTAGATTGAGGATGCATATGAATAATGGCATGTTGTGTATAATGTGGAATATCATGAGATCATTGATGATGAATTACTTTAATGTTATGATTGAAGCATGCCTATATGGTATGATTGATTCATGATATGTTTGTTTAGTAATGTAATTGATGTTGCATATATCAATGATGAAACTTGAAATGTGATTTGAGATATAATGTGATATAAAGCCATTGTTCTTGGCAATGATGACTCAAATGTAATATAAAGCCATTGTGATTGGCTATGGTGATGCAATTGAAAGAAATAAGGCATGTTTGCCTAAATGATGATGAGAATTGAGAATAGAAATGATAATGAAATAATAAATGAATTGTGTGACTAATGTGTTATTCCATTTTCAGAGTTTGTTGTTGGTGGCATGCCTATTAGTAACAATCTCTTGAAGTTAGGTTGGATTTAATCCTTGAAGCCAAGTTGGGTTGAAGTTTAACATGTTTTACTCCCCTTGAAGCTTGGTTGGGTCTAATCCTTAAAGCCTAATTGAGATGTTACAACCCTTGAAGCTAGGTGGGTTTGGTTCTTGAAGCCAAGTTGGGTTGATACTTAGCATGCTTTGTTCCCCTTGAAGCTTGGTTGAGCCTAATCCTTGGGCCCATGCTTGTCTTTGTGTAATGTGAGTCATGAATGGTAACATGATTGATAAATAAGATATATGGAAACAATGTTGAAACAAATGAATAATGAGATCTATAAATGCTTTTGATGGAAATGTGTTTCATGATTAATGAATTGTGAATAAAGTGATGTTATGAAGTATGAGTTTGTAATATATGTATTGATTTTGTTAAGATATGAGGTTATGGAATTGTTGTATCATGTGTAACATGTTTGTGATTGTGGAATTTGTGAGAATTGTTCTTATAAAGGTTTGAATGGTGTTTTGTTGTGATAATGTATACATATATATGTGTATATGAAATAGAAAGGGTAAGTATTGTGTTGTGAATATGCTATGTAATGATGTATTTAATTTATGAGATTAGTGGCAATATATGAAGAATCCATTGAGAAAGGAAAAAGTGGTAAGAGAACAATAAAACATGATGCTAAAATTATAAGGTATGATTATTTTGTAATGTATATTTTATTATTTATTTGTACTACTAAGCTCTCGGGCTTAGCGCGGTTGTGTAATCGCGCAGGTATTTATGCGGATGATCTGGATGCTTAGCTGCTATGCCACGAGAAAGGTATGAGTGTCTCGAGACCAACTAGAAGGTGATGCATACATGTATGATTTTAATTATGTTTTATTTTTGATAACAATAATATTCTTATAAATGTTTCTTAAATTAATATAATATTGATTGACCTTGGATAAAGATTTTTAAATAGAAACTAAAAGTGACATTCTTATACTTTATATACGCATTGTATGTATACCAAGTATATGTATAGTGCTTATATAGAGTATGGAGTGTTACAACCTTAGCCTTGTATTTGTAAAGATTGAGAATAAAATTATAAAAGAACAGTATTGATTTGGAAGCTTCAGGCTTGAATATTAATCTTTTAAAACCATGTGTTTTGTTCAGTATATTTGATCGATTAATTTGTTATCCATGGATCTGGGTCTTAGACAAAATGATTGTAATACAAATTTGGTGAGATTAAAAATTTTGTTTGAGAAGTATAGTTAAAATTTATGATGGATGAAGTTGTACCTTAACATTTTATGTTAAGAATTTGGTTATAATTATGAAGGTAAAGAGAGAAAAGGAAATTATGTAAATGTTTTGAGTTATGGATAATATGACAAAAAGGTAATCAAAATAAATATAACAATGATAGGAAATGTGAGAAGATATTAAAAAGGGAGAAAATATGAGAGGTGACTGAGAATTATACTGAATATGTTTATGGTATGTAATGAATAAATGAACGAACTTGAGGTTTAAGGAAGTGAACTATAAATAGTAAAAATGGTATAAATTTTTTTTTTATGAATTTGAGGGGAATTATACTAAGATAATTTGAAGTGATTTGTTATCATGATAATTTGAATGAATATGGATCGGAAGAGATCGGGAATTGTATATAAGTTTTCCCTAATAGAACTAAGATATATATATACATATATGAATATTGTGAAATTTCTTGATAAGTTAAATAAATTAATCGTTGGTTGGAATTAAACAAGATTGGAACGTGAGTATATTGTGGCAGATAGATCAATGAAACTGGATTTGGCTAAGATTATGAATCATTATTGAGATTTAACATGTATAGTTGTACTGAGAGTATAATTATTTACACGATAAAGTATATGATGTAAAATGTTAAAGTGTGATTGGACATGAATGAATGGAGTTATAATAGTTATCGATCATGATAAAAAGGGAAAAGATTGATTATTTATAAAATAAGTTAAAAGGTAATGTATTAATATGTAAGTTAAGTAAAAAGTATGCTAAAGAAGTAACTCCTTTTGTGAAAAATAAGGATCTTGTTACCCATTGAAGGTTGATAAATGTCTATTTAGACAATGATTGTAATGACAAGATAATTAATGATAAGATTTAAACCAATGATTTTTAAGGTTAAAGTTAAAAGAGTAATTACTAAGAGGTGAAGAAACAATATATATATTAAAAATAAAGATTGGATGAAGTATAAGTGTACTATAAAATGATCTGATTCTTGTATAAAGACATTAATAGGAAATGTAATGAGTTCTTTTGAATGCTTGATCAAGGAAGTAATGAGATATATAAACATATAGAATGATGAGTTATGGAATTTAGAGAAGATGGTTGATTCTAGAGGGAAGAGTTGAAGTTATATGATTTGATGATATAATAACTTAAGCATATAATTAACTTCATATGGAAGTTAAGATAGTATTTTGTTAAGAATAGATTGTTACGGTACTGATAATTTCGAGGACGAAATTATTTAAGGGGGAGAGAATTGTAATATCCCAACGTATGCCCTAGAAGTTTAGATATAATTATTGTTTGTTTGAATTATGTGTATATGTTATGTTGATAAGAAAAGAAATTGAAAAGAGAATGTTTATGTATTGTTTAAAAAGGAAAGGCATGTGTAGAGAGAAAGTGTATATGTTGGGTATATGGTAATATATATAACATATACATAAGTCAAAATGGAAGGTCAATGAAAGAGGATATTTATTTGTGGCATGTGAAATTACTATTAAGGGCATATAAGAAAAAGAAGTTAAGTTAAATGGGAAGAGGGCATGTTAGTAATTGCTCATGTAGAATTGCTTGGTGGAGATTAAAAGAAGAAGAGGAGTTTGACTTAATTTTATTTTCTTCTCTTCTCATTTGGTGTGGCCGGCTACCATAAGGAAAGGGAGAGCAAGAGAAGTGTTTTCATTTCTAACATCAAATTGAAGGGAGAATCAAAGGATTAAGTTGAAGAGTTGTGAAATTTCTTCAATTAGGTAAGTACTCTCTTGTTTTCCTTTGTTATTTTTGAAGTTGTATTTGAAGTGAGTTTTGATTTGTTGAGATTATGATTTGGTGGGGTTGAGATGTGATTATAAGTGTTTAAATTGGTTGTAAGTTAAATTGGTGTTGGTTTTGGTTTGAAAATGGTAAGTTGAGTGGATATTGAAATTGAAAGAATAAGAATGATGTTGGTTTAGGGTTTTGAAGTGGTATGTGTTTAAATGTGTTGTTAATGATTTGTTAATGAGAATATTATGATGAATATGTAAAATAAGTGTTAATGACATTGTTTATATCGAATTGAATGAGGCTATGTTGTGCACAATGAGTTTAAATGCAATTAAAAGAGTTTTGGCCACATTTAGGGTTTTGTTCATGTGAGACACGGCCAAACCAAAGAAGGAACACGGCCAAGACTTAAGATTTTTGGGAGACACGGCCAAGTTCAAGGAAATTTGGCCGTGTTGGATGAATTTTGGAGAGACACGGCCACTGGCTTGGCCGTGTCCCTTGATTGTGTTTGCTACTGCCTGAGTTTGGTTGAGAGACACGGCCGTGTCCCCTTGCCCGTGTCTGCCTCGGTTTGAATTGGTGTTGAGAGACACGGCCACAAGCTTGGCCGTGTCCCTTGAGTGTGTTGGTTACTGTGTTTGGTTTTTGCTCTTCTTACATGATTGGGATTGAACCTACATTTGATGATGCATATGATACTATATGAACAATGCTATGTTTTATGCATTGTGAATCTTTTGAATGGTAATGTGTTATATGAATAATGTACTTTGTAATGTTACATCAATGATGCTATAGGTAAAATGTGAAGGATATGATGAGGTAATTGATTATGTATAGCTTGATGGGAGTAGTTCTTGAGGTAAGTACAAATTTACCTAGACTCATTCTTTTATATTATTTTGAAACTTAAAACAATGTTAAGTAGATTATTATATTGTTAATACAATGTGATTAATGTTGTTATTTGTATAGTGTGAAAGCTATAATGATTATCCAAAAAGGTATGTGCAAATGCAATTTGTTATGATAAATGTTTTAATAATGAATGGTGTAAATATGTCTTGAGAAATGATGAAATGTGATGTTATCATAGTTGATAATAATGATCAAAATGAAAAAAATGGACATATGGTTTATATGACAATGAATTTAAGATACATGTGCAATGTAATTGATTATGTATGCTTGGATGATAAAGTGTATAATGTGAATTGAGATAAAATGTGGTGTGAAGCCATTGTGTTTGGCTATGATGATTCAAATGTGATGTGAAGCCATTGTGTTTGGCTATGATGTTTCAATTGAGATAAATGAGGCATGTTTGCCTAGATGATGATGATAATTGGGAATGAAAGTGCTAATGAAATAATGAATGAATTGTGTGGCTAATGTGTTATTCCATTTTCAGAGTTTGTTGTTGGTAGCATGCCTAATATTAGTAACAATCTCTTGAAGTTAGGTTGGACTTGATCCTTGAAGCCAAGTTGGGTTGAAGTTTAACATGTTTTACTCCCCTTGAAGCTTGGTTGGGTCTAATCCTTGAAGCCTAATTGAGATGTTACAACCCTTGAAGCTAGGTTGGATTGGTTCTTGAAGCCAAGTTGGGTTGAGACTTAGCATGCTTTGTTCCCCTTGAAGCTTGGTTGAACCTAAATCCTTGAAGCCTAGTTGGGTCTATGATAATGATAAATGTGATAACAAAACCAAAGCATTAACTCTGAAAATTGAATGGCATATTAGTGTCTTTTGGGCCCGAGTCTGTCTTTGTTGTCAATATGATATACAAATGTTGAAATAAAAGAGTAATGAGATCTATGTTTGACTTTGTTGGCAATGCGACTCATGATTGGTGAATTGTGAATTAAACAATGTTAGGAAGTATGATGTGAAATGTGTATATTGATATACTAATTGTGAGTATTAATGATGGATTGCGGATAATGATTCAATTGAATGATATAATGATTGCCTTTGTTGAAAATGTGATTCATGAATATTGAATTGTGGATAATGATTTAATTGAATGGGGTAATGAGATGTAAGGTTATGAAGTATGGCATGATAATATTGTATAAATGAGTTATTGAAAAGAGATTTGATTTTGAGAAGTTATGTTGAGATATATGATTCTGGAAGTATAATATGACATGTAATATGTATATGAGGTAGCAATGGTAAGTATCGTTTTGTGAATGTTTTATGTAAATATATATATAATCTATGAGATTAATGGGTGTATATGAAGATTGCACTAAGAAAGGAAAAACGGGATAAGAAAACAATAAAACATGATGCTAAAAATATGAGGTACGATTCTTTTGTAAAGTATATTTTAATATTTATTTATACTACTAAGCTCTCGGGCTTAGCGGAGATATGTAATCACGCAGGTGTCTAGGAGGAAGATATGAAGTCTTTCGTTATGCCACGAGAAGAGTAAGAGTTTGTCGAGACCAACTAGAGGGTGATGCATACATGTATAATTTCTAATTATGATGTATTTCTGACAAAAGTGTATGTATATGTATAAATGCAATTTTGATAAAAATAAGATTATGATATATATGTAAGATCATTAAAAATATAATGATTTGTAAATGTTCTTTAAATTAATGTATTGTGGCTTGAATTCTGTTAAAGGTTTTTAAAATGTAACGAAAAGTGACATCCTTATACTTTATATATTTACTGTATGTATACCTGGTGTATGTATAGTACTTATATGGAGTATCAGGGTGTTACATTTACCCTTAAAAATGGATCTTTATCCATTGAAAATTGGGTCTTTACCCTTGAAACATGGATCTTTATCCATTGGAAATCGAGTCTTCACCCTTGAAAATGGATCTTCATCCTTTGAGATCGGGTCTTCACCCTTGAAAAAAATGGATCTTCATCCTTTGAGATCGAGTCTTCACCCTTGAAAATGGATCTTCATCCTTTGAGATCGGGTCTTCACCCTTGAAAATGGACCCTCATCCTTGAAAATGAATTTTCATCTTTTGACATCGGGTCTTTACCCTTGAAAAATGGATCTTTATTCTTTGAGATCGGGTCTTCACCCTTGAAAATGGATCTTCATCCTTTGAGATTGGGTCTTCACCCTGGCTTTAGCTCTTTTAGCTGGATTGGTCTTTTGTCTTTTGCACCTTCATTCTTTTGAGAGTTCTATTGTTCCATTCTTTTGTTCTTTCTTTTTGCAAAGATTTAGTTATTTTTAATTGGACCTTATATCCTCTCCTTGCCCCCCTATGTGGCAAAATATTTGTAAGTGAGTTTAAAAATATTTGGTATATAAACCCAAAAAATTGAAAAGGAGAAACTTTGCCCCCTGTGTAGGCTCAAACCAAAGATTTTTTCCATGCAAGCATTGATTGATGTTGTTGTTGTCTTGTTCTTAGTACAAGCACTTATTTCTTCTCTTCGTAAAATGACTAGAGCTTTCTCAAGCAATGGGTTTTCCATGCCCCCCTGATTTGACATCTTCTTTTGATTCTTTACTTCGCGAGGTGTTTGCTGTTCATTTTGCCAAAGAATAGACAACACAAGACAAGAAAGTGTGATGTGATATGCTCATGTATGCATGATATACATGAATAATACTTACAGTGGTTCCATGACTCACAGACCGAGGCGATCAGCAGAAGTATTCTCATTGGTTCCGTTTTGACGCTTGTTCAAGTCTTGCATTGGAATGATCGAAACCTTTGCATTTGTGGCTTTTATCTTCAAGATGTGGAAAACATGAGTGGTGGAGACCCCAAGCAATAGAGTTAGGGATACATCCATATCAAACTATATTTCAGTTGGTAGTTTCTTCATAACTTTGCCAATAATAATTTTCTTTGCTCAATATGTCCTTTGGAGGTTCAATATACTTCCCTTAACTTGAAGGCTTTGTATGACAAAACACTTTTTTTTTGAAATTTTTTTTGAATTTTTCATTTTGAAATCAAATGTTGGCTTTGCCAAATTAATGTCGATGTACCTCAGGACTTGATTTTTCCAAATTAACATATCTATAACATGACAACCCTAGTTACCGTACTAAACTCGGGGATTATTTCTACTTAAGCAAGAATTGTTGCACTTCAGATAGGCACATACACATTACTTGGCCAAAGGTCTCATTGTGTTTAAATACTGTCTATCTCATATGGATGCTTATCCAAACTATCTCCACTAATAGACTCTACCTACCAAGAGAGATCAACAGGTCTTTGATAGGCTTGAAACGGGGTCTATGAGGGAAACAGGCTTAAGTGAAGGCCATTTTGAGATTGGAGCTAGTGTGACATAATGGACAAACCCTCACACTACAAATTTCTTGTTGGAACTTTAGACAATTGGGAACAATCTTTCTAGACTCCAAATTCCTTCTATATCTTCTTGGCATTAATCTGGATATTGACTAGGATAATTTTTGCCCTTGCAAAAAGTTTGGTTCCCAAATTCATTTCTTTTCTTCTTCTCCCTTTTCTTTATTTCTCTTACTCTTCCCTATCATTTTTTCCTTCTTCCTTATAGGACCGTCAAGTACAAAACTTTCAAGAATTGGATGGTCTTTCTCCTTTTCCTCTGATTTTGATTGAATCCTTGGTTGGGTTGGACTAATTCAAGTCAAACTGTCCAAATGGAACTCAGTTGGCTTTTTGAACCATTTTGGGTTTTTTTTTCTCTCTTTTCCTTTTTTCTTTTCTTTTGTCTCACTTTTTTTTCTTCTTTTCCTTTCTTTTTTTTTGTTGTTTTTTTTGTTGTTTTTTTTAGCTCAAACTGAGTTGTTTTGTTTGTACCAACTTGGACTTCCAATAATGGATGAGTGGAGTAACATAAATCTTCTTTAATAGGGATAAATCATTTATTACTCCAATGTTGATGTTGTCTTGGAGATATTAAGGGAACTTCAACTACCCTTAGGGTCTTGAAAATGTCCACTATCTTTATGGTCTTGAGAACTTCAACTATCTTTATGGTCTTGAGAACTTCAACTATCTTTATGGTCTTGAGAACTTCAACTATCTTCATAGTCTTGAGAACTTCAATTATCTTCATGATCTTGACTAATCATTACCTTTTTTGATCTTATTGCCTCTTTATCTTAGTGATCATATGACTTGCCAAAAGTATCACAACAGCTCAAGGTAGGTTGTTGAGGTTATAGGCCAATGAAAAGAAAGCTAAAATTTTATGAAGGCTCAAAGGGACAACTAGGGATTGATATTTAATAGGGTGGATACTAGTTGTTGGCTTATCAAACAATGCCTAGATCATTTCTCCCTTAAATAAGCAGAGTTCAATTTCGCCTCGAAAGTTTGTCAAAGCATGTTCTAAGACTGACTAAGACCCAAACAAAGGTAATTATGCAGGAGCCCTCTCTAAGTAAGCATACACAACTCAATGCTATAGAGCAATTCCCTCACCTAATAAAGTCATTCAAGTCATGATGCCTAGATACATTAATTTATAAACATCAAGCTAAATTCCTCATTGGTTGAGCACCAAAATGAACAAAGACCAACAAATTTTTTGATAAAAGTAATTTATTCAAACAAATTTAAATTTGAAAAACATGATAGTTCCAATTAAAGAAAGTAAAATTGAAAAGCAACATTCAAGCTAAGGAAAGTTTATTGAGTTGGAGTCAAAGATACTCCATTCTTCAAGGACAAGGATTTTTTCCATCATTAAGGATCATGGCTTCATCATCCATAGTTAATCCAAACTTGTTTAGTAGCACATCATCTTTAGCAACTTCTCTATCCATATCATGATGAGATGATAAGATAAAACTCTTCATGAGGGTTGCAAGCGGTGGCGCCCTTCCAATTTTAGGCAGAGGCTTATTCTTAGTATTGGGCTTATCAGGCTCAAGCAGCTTTCCACTGTCAATCAAATCTTGGATTTTGTGCCTTAAGTGAACATATTTATCTGTCTCATGCCCTTGCATTTGATGGAATTGACAGAAGACCTTGACTTCAAAATTTGGTGGTAGAGGCTTATGTAGAGGCCGAGGTGCCAATGGTTGTAGCAAATCCATTTTCATTAGATTTTCTAACATCTTTCTCAATACCTCCTCTTTCCCTTTGACTTTTCCCACTAGGGTGATAGTCGCTCTTATTGCTCCACTTAGATAGCACATGGTTCGGTTGGTCTTGTAAAATAGGGATTGATCTCTCATTTTTCATTCTATCTCTATCAGTAGACATGTTCCTTGTTAATGTTGTCTTTTCCTTCTTTCTTATGTCAATGGGAGATGCCTCATTAGCATTGTTGATGATCTCTAGAATTTGAATCAACTGGGTCTTCATAATTTTAACCAATTGATCTTGTAGCTCGGCCATCCTAGCTTTGACAACTTCATCGATTATATCCCTTAGCTGGTTTGCATCCATCCTTCGAATGAAGCACTTGAATCAATGTTGTAGGTGATATCGTTGTATGCTCTTGAATTGCTGTACCTCAGGTCTATGAGCCAAAAAAGATCAATGATATGATATGCAAATGTATGCATGTATGCACAAACAATAAACAAAAAAGAACAAATTAGGACGTTCCTTCCAACCTTATAACATCCACACATGAATGGCGAGTCTCTTTTCCTAGGTATATGGTTAACAAAATACCAACATGGGGTACCTTGCTTTCGAATAATTCCCTCGAACGTTTCAACCAATAGTTATATTTTCAAAAATGGAAATCAATCCATGATAATTCCCATTAATTAGGTTTTAATCCATTCAACCAACTAAAGTAGCTTTTATGCTATGCTGGATTAAAACGAAATTAAGAGGTTTATTATAAATGGATTTCTCACTTGAAAAAGTAACTAATGATTCATGCCAAAAACAAGCCCATGGTTAATTTGTTCTTAGTGTAACCTAGGCCCACAATTGATTTTTGGTATTTCATAATTGACCTAAATATTTTTGCAAGCTCTTTGTAAAAAATGGTTGGGTGAAAATAGTTTTGTTTCTAAGCCCATTGTAAAAGATTTTAGAAAAATGGATTTTGGGCTTAGTATTTGGGCCATGAGCCAAAAGAATTTTTGATTTATTTTTAGAAAATTCTTATGTCCAAAGACCATCTTAAAAAGTTTTGAAAATAGTTTTGGTCTTTTGGATTTTAAAAAAAATTATTTAGAGCTTGCAAATGTACTTGGGTCATATTAGAAAAAGAACAAACCAAATAAGCCATGATTTAAACCAAGATAAATTATCCATAGTCAAACAACATGCATTTGGGGTAAAACCTAAGGAAAGTAACTAGGCCAATTACATGAGCTTTAGTCTTTGGGTAGAAAGGCTTAGGTTCCCATAGCAAGTATATACCAAATGGTATGAGGCTATGAGTGGTTATGCCATGCTCGATCTCCATACCTTGAGTGAAAGTATGGTATCCCTTACATAACATAACACGGGTAACATGGGCGTCCTAACTCACGCACACAATGCAATCTAATATGATGAAATGGATAATATCATTATAAGAAAGAATAGAATAATATAAAGACCAACGGAATCATCTTCTCTTATCCCCAGTGGAGTCGCCACTGTGAGCGGGGATTTTTGCCCCCACTCCCGGTGAAATGGTTCTTGCGACTTAGGCACTGTTTAGGCTCGGGGCCTTAGAGAACACGGACCTAAGTCCGGAGAAAATGGAGTCGCCACCCGGACGGGCCGGGAAAAAGAAAGGGGTGGATGACTCGATTCCTAAGGAATCCCCAACCCCTTAATGGGTTTGGAAAGTTGGGTACGTGTGGAGAATGTGAGAAATGGCCCAGCACCCCCACAACGCCCGATTCATAGGAACTGGCCTCCTTTACAGGTCTTAATATTATAAAATTCTTAAATATAACAATATTATCCATACTACACACAATAAAAAGAAAGCATCATTATATTAAAATCAAAGCAATGTCCAAACAAAACAAAACAAATAAATGGACACCCATCCAAGGATGGAAACATGTCCTTACATCACATGCCTAAGTAGGACACCCACCAAAAGGTAGAAACATGCCCTTTACATAAGTTCTAAAATAGAAGAGAAAATTAAATTACATGATGTTTAACTAATGAGGTACCCACCAAGTGGAAACATACCTCTTACAACTTTTGGAAGTCTAAATTAATTAATAAAGGTAAATAATCATCCATAATATATAAATCATTCATTAAAAGTATTAACCAAAATATAAACAAACATCCATCCATGATAAATTAAATGAATCAAGTATTGAAATTAAATAAATTAAAGTATAAGAAATAAATCAAAGCATAAATAAATATGGAATTGAATAAAACCAATAAAAGTTCAAGTATAGCAACTATTTCTATTTAGGGTTATTTATCTCATGTGTTAAGGCTTTGGAAATTCTAAAGTTTAAGTTACTATGACTTTTTAGGTAATTAAAATAGATTAGGTTTTATGTTTTTTAAAGGTTGGCAAGACACTTTGATTAAACAAATTAAGATTTGAATGATGAAATAAAAAAAACTTGAGTTTTAGACACTTTTGAAATATCTTTAATTCATGATTTTAAATAATAAATTGAGCTACTGTAGCTTTTTTGAATTTTTTATGTTTTTATGTTTTTTATGTTTTAAAGGGTTTAAAGTTTAGAAAAAGTTAGGGTTTAAGGTTTTAAAGGGTTAGGGTTCATTATTTTAGGTTTAAAATATGATTTTTGGATTTTAGGCTTTGAAATTGGGGTCTCGGCTAAAGGATAATTTTTAGGGTTTTAAAAAAGCAATTTGATATTTTATGAGATTTTATGAATTTCAACACATGGATTGAAGTTTTTATGAGTAGAAAAGATGTTTTTTTAGGTTTTTTGAATGAAAAAGAGCCTACTTTAAAATCTTAAAAGAAACAGAATTTTATTTTGGTTTTGTTGAAAAATATGTTCAATGAGTGTTTTAAGATTTTTAAGAAGAAAAAAATAACAATTTTAAGTCTTTCTAGAAAAGAAGTTCACGTTTTTAATGTTCTAATCTTGGAAAAATTAAATTAAAGCTCTAAGATTTTTTTTTAAAAAACTTAAATTTTATAGATTTGGCTATTGTAAAACATAAATCAAAAGAATTAAAACATACCTTCTTTTGTTGATTCTCCAAAAAATAACTCTTCTTGGATGAACTAGCTCCAAAGACAAGCTTTGATTGCCTCTTTTCTTCTCTCCTTTTTCGTGCTACTGCTGCTATAAATATCAATTGGATTGAGTTTTTTCCTTTCCTTCCTTGATTTGGTTTCAAAACCTAAAGCTATCATGAAAAGTTTTTTCCTCCTCTGATTTGGTTTAAATGGTCCTTATTTATAGTGGTTTTTAGGTTGTTTATTCCTAATTAATTAAGGTAAGTAATAATAATAAAAAAGAAATTGAAACCTAATTGGATTAGAATTCTAAAAATTGCAGCTGAAAAATTTGCGCTGGCAAAAATTCTGGCGACGGGCCCGTGGGCGTGCCAGCCCGCAGGCGCGCCAACGTGCCAGCCCACAGGAAATTCCTGGGGGCGAAACGCCCACAGGCCTGCGGGCGAGCCACTGTTGGCCCGAAGGGCCCGCGCGACCACTTTTCGCTGCCGATTTTTTTCCGACTCTGATTTTTATTTTTATTTTTATTTTTTTATTTATTTATTTTCATTTTTTACTACTAAAAATTAGATACTAAGGTAAAAATTATTTAATTAAAATTATTTTGGACCAATTAAACAACAAAATCATTTTGGACTAAATAAAGCATGTTGGATCGGATTGGGTCAAAAATTAAGGGTCTACAGGTTGCTTCTCCACCCATATCTTGGAAAGAAGACATGACAAAACTTTCATGTAACCCTTCTCCAATCATGAAAGTTGTAACACCCATACTCTATTTAAGTACCACACATATACCTGGTATACATGCAGTACGTATCTAAAGTATAAGAATGTCACTTTTCATTTTTAAACTAAAAATCCTTTCGTTTAGTTGCAAACAATAATACATTTTATTTATAGAACATTTAGAAACTCATTTATACTTTTGAATAGATGTTTATCAAAATACAACATATTTAAAATTATACATGTATGCATCACCTTCTAGTTGGTCTCGAAATACTCTTACCTAGCTCATGGCATAACGACTTGACTCCAGATCATCCACCTATTCACCTGCGCGATACATATCCGCGCTAAGTTAAATAGCTTTACTGTACAAATAAATATAATAAACATATATCACAGCAATTATACTTATATATATTAATTTCATATATCATCACTTTCTTATCATGTTTTCCTCATTTAAATTATACTTTTATATGTTTCTACAAATCTCCTAATCATATACATACACATACACTTCATTTCAATAAATCACAATTCAATGAATTATCAAAACCTTCATGAAACAAAACTCACCATTTCCACATCCATATACATTTTACACATCATATTATATTTTCATAATCATTCAACATAGCTTCTCAAGCCATATTCACTTTCAATAATTTACTTATGTATTGTATACATCTCATTCCATGATTTTCACCATATATCTCCTAACATTACATCTCATTCCATAGTTATCATCATATATCTCATAACATTATATCTCATTCCATAATTCACATTAAAGCAAAGACATGCATGGGCCCAAAAGACACTAATATGCCATTCAACTTTCAGAGTTAATGTTTTGGTTTAATTATCTCATTTATCATTATCATTATCCCAACTAGGCTTCGAGGATTATGTTCAACCAAGCTTCAAGGGGAACAAAGCATGCTAACTATCAACCCAACATGGCTTCAAGAACCAACCCAACCTAGCTTCAAGGGTTGTAACATCTCAATTAGGCTTCAAGGACTAGACCCAACCAAGCTTCAAGGGGAGTACAACATGTTAAACTTCAACCCAACTTGGCTTCAAGGATCAAGCCCAACCTAACTTCAAGAGATTGTTACTATAGGCATGCCACCAACAACAAACTCTGAAAATGGAATAACACATTAGCCACACAATTCATTTATTATTTCATTATCAATTCTCATCATTATCTAGGCAAACATGCCCCACTTATTTCAATTGAATCAACATAGCCAATCACAATGGCTTCACATCTCATTTGAATCACCATAGCCAATCACAATGGCTTCACATCTCATTTCCCATTATAACACTTCATTATTCAAGTATACTTTGAACATATATTCTAGATTCATCATCATATAGACAACAAGCTCTATTCATTTCATTTCAATCATTATTACCAACCACAATGACAATTCATCATTAAAATATTTATCACAACAAATTACATTGCACATACCTTTTTGAATAATCACCATAGCTTTCACACTATACAAATCATAACATTAGTCACATTGTATTAACAATATAGCAAATTACTTAACACATTTTTACTAAATGTGTTAAGTCTCAAAATCATGTAAAAGAATGCATCCATGTAAGTTTGTACTTACCTTAAGAATCACTCACACCAATCTATACACTTCCTCTTCCAAGAACTCTTCACCACTTGAATTAGGGCAATCCACTTTCTTCACAACCTAATCCAATTAAAATGATAAAATACATGAATCCCAATACAATTGTTCACTTATTAACCTCATACTAAACCTCTAGATAACAAATTACAAACCAAAACCCTTATCTAAGTCCCCACGGTCGTGGCCTTACAACCCCACGGCCGTGGGTTAGCAACCGACTCTGCCCATTTTTCTTTAAACCCCGACGGTCGTGTCCCTCATGTGCCACGACTGTGGCACTCATTTGCCATGACCGTGGCATCCATTTTGCCTCTGTTTCGGACCAAACTCATGTATTCTTATGTTTTCAACTTCCTTAAACACAAACATACAACAATTACTCAATTCTCCAACTCATTTATATTAAACCCTTATTAAACAATTTCAATAAACCATAATCATCTTCACAATTAACCATATTATCATCATCTAAATACCAATTTAACATATCTATAAACCTTAATCTTTCACTATCATCATCTTCACATACTACCCAAATCAATTATAAGCACAATTAATAGAAATCAACTCAAAGGAATGAACACTTACTTGAATATTATGCCAAATCTTCAATATCCATCTTCAATTCTCTCAAAATCCCTATGGATTTGATGTGTGTAATTAAAATCACCTTTCTCTCTCTTTATCTCTCTCTCTCTCTCTCTCGTGCTAGAAGAAGAAGAACGAGAAGAAGGAAGAAAGAAAATCTTCTTTCTTTTCTCTTATCACTTATATATAATAATAATAATAATAATAATAATAAAATATCATATAAATTCTCCACCACAATTTTCTTCCCTTTGACTTTCTTTCTTCTTTTTCTTTTGTCATTATTATTATTATTATTATTATTATTATTATTATTATTATTTAATTATAGAAACTTACTTTTCCTACACCTCTTTATACATGATGTATATGTGATGTATATGTGGGTATATGTATATCTCTTATATATTGTATTTATATTTCCCACATTTTCCAAATACCATATATACATATCATCCCTCATATACATCTATTTCTTATAATATTTTCCTTACATATTTTACCAACATATCTACTCACAACTACTACTCCCATATACACCAAAATCGGGGTATTAAATTAATTCGTTGCTCTTCTTTTGATTTTCATTAAACATACACATTAAATCCAAACACAACAATAATTATTCCAAACTAATTATTCCAAACTTTTAGAGTGTGCTTTGGGATATTACAATTCTCTCCCCCTTAAATAATTTCGTCCTCGAAATTATCTAGTACAATAACAATCCATTTTTTTAACAAAATACCCTCTTATCTTTCATATAAAGTTTAATATATCATTGAGTTATTATGTAATCCAATCATATAACTTCAACTCTCCCCCTTAGGATCACTCATCTTATCTAAATTTCATAGTTCATCATTATATCTTTATATGTCTTAGTACTTTCTCAATAAAGTAATCAAGATAATTCCTCACATTCCCAATCAATATACCTTTATACTAGAATCAGATCATCTTTTAATATACTTATAGTTCGTTTAATTATTCTCTTCAAGATATTTTAGTACTTCATCTCCTCATAATTGCTTTCTTAACTTTAACTTTAAAAATTATTGATTTATATCTTATTATTGTTTATCTCGTCATTACACTCACTTTCAGAATAGACTTTAATCAAACCTTAATTGATAACAAGATCCTTATTTGTCACACGTTTAATTCCTTCTTTAGCATGCTTTTCTCTTAACATAAATATTAGTACAATTTCTTTAAACTTACTTTACAAGTAATCAATCTTTTCCCTTTTATCATCATTATATTCATGTCCATTCATTAGTCAGAATATTACCTCATATACATTATTATTTAAATCTTATACTCCCAGTACAACTGTACATATTAAATTTCAATAATGATTCGTAATCTTAATAGAATTGAGATTAACTAATCTATCTATCACCATATACTAACATCTCAATCTTAGTCAATTCTAACCAACAATTAATTTATTTAAATTTATCATCAAATTTTACAATATATATGACCTAATTCCATTAGGTCAAACTCATATTCAAATTTTAATCTCTTCACATCCAAATTCAGCCTTTTGAAACTATGATCATTAATAACAAATTACTTCAAATTATCTTATTACAATTTTCCACTAAATTCTCATGATAATCTCATACTATACTTTCTATCCATAGTTCACTCACTTAAACCTTAAGTCCATTCACTTACTCACTTTATACCGTAAACATATTCAGTATAACTTTCAGTCACATTAGCTATAACTCAAAACATTTTACATTTCTCTTTTCTTTTCTTACTTTTCATAATTATAACCAAATTTCTAACATAAAATGATAAAGTATCACTTTACCAGTCATAACTCTTGAACATGTTTTCTAAAAACATAATTATCAATCTTATCAAAACTATACTATAGTCATGTTACCTCAGTCCCAAATCTGTGGATAACAAAATTAATCGACCAAAATATACTAAACAAATCATAGGATTATAGGAGATTAATGGTCATGCTTGAAACTTATAAATCCATACTGTTCCTCTATTATTCTGTTTCCAACCTTTCCAATTACAAAACTAAATTAGATCACAAGAATTACATATTCATTCTTTAAACTTTTGCTACACCAGAAGTTAACACATTTCAACTCCGTTTCAAATCAACTTGCACTCGATTATATAATCATCATTAACTTAACTCATGCTTCAACAATATTACTATTAACATCTCTTACATATACATATTTAATCATATACCAATATAACACAATTTCCATTTGCTACTCCATTCCTATTCTATAAATTTTTATACATTATACTTTCTTTCTTTATTTTTTCCTTACAATTCCTTATGATACACATGTACATAGAGCCTCTTCACATATAAATTCTTTAGGAGCTCAACATATTATATAATCATCAAATTCAGGGATTACCATAAATATTTTTATAATCTAGTATTACTCAAGTCCATTCTTAATCTTAATTCCGTCACATAATCTATTTATCTTTGCTCAAGTCATGACCTACTCTTTCTTAGGTACACTAACACATGCAATATTCTTCTCCATATCACTAATCTAATAGTTATACCACATACACATTCATAGGTCACCTTCATAATGTGACTCACATTTTCACATTTTTTTACATATCATAATTATATTCATATCGAAAGATTCATCTCACATATCCTCTACAAGTAAACACATAATCATGTAATTTTTACTTAATTTCTCTTTTGCATATAATCTATACAAAATGAACGTTTATTATTTTTCATTAAACATTAGCAGTCTCATTCTTTTTAACATAACTTAAGTTATTCATCAACTCAATAAATATATATACACTCTACTCATAATAATATTTCACAAAATCTTAATCACATTTCTAATGTGACATCTCTTTCACTTTTGTCTTTAAAAGCATTTAATATACCTCCATATCCACTTTTACCCTTTCCACTCAAATAACTTAAAGTAACTCATTTTCACTTGCTTATTCACTTTCTTTATACTTCCAAAACAAATTCTCATACTATCAATCTCATTACCCAATTTGTAGTATTCTTATATGCAATGATATTCATTGCAAATAACTCATATGTTTAACATACATTAAGCCATCGATATATAAATAATCTTTATCAATATTCCATTAACATTCTAAATTCTCAAATCACTATCTTACCTAAACTTCAATTTACAAATCTCATCTTTTCTTAATATCAACTTTTAAAAACATCTTATACAATTACACCACAAAACAACATCAAAACATATAATTTTCACAATTATTAAGCTCATTTCAAAAATCCCAAATGTCACATATTACCACCATTAACATGAACTTTCACAATATTCAAGCATATCACATTTCTAACATTGAAATTACAATATTTAAATTAAAATAACCATACAAACGACACCAATATGTCTTCTTATTTAACCAACATCATCTTTTTTTTATATATATATTTTAAACAAAACCTTAACGTCATATACCTTAAACTTTAAATAATCACACTTTGTCTATACCAATCAACTCACTCAATATTCCGTCATACTCTCTTCATTTTAATAACATATCTTTCCATATAATCAATCCAACAATATTTCCTCTCTCTAATAATCCAAACATAAGGTTTATTAGAAAGAAACCCAAACTATAAAGGAAAGTGTACATACTTTAATCTTGATTTTGTTTTCAAATCATTTTCAACTTTATTCTCCTCTTCATTTCTTTATATTACAATCACTTTTCAATAATCAACATTTCAAATTTTACTTTCCTTAAATTAACTCCCATTCTTGAATTTACCAATTAAACTTTTACCAATTTCTCGTATCATTTCTTTCCCAAATTTTACTTTCATGTAAAATCTTATTCACACACTATAATCCATCTCATACAATTCAGATACATCATAAATCACATAATGCCACGTTCGAGACCAACCTAGGTGTTAATGCATATGCATGTATTACAAATTTCATTTCAAAACTTTTTTTTTCTCCACTTAGGCCGAGAATCTCGAACCTAAGCTCTGATACCAAAATAATTGTAACAACCCCCATACTCTATTTAAGTACCACACATATACCTGGTATACATGCAGTACGTATCTAAAGTATAAGAATGTCACTTTTCATTTTTAAACTAAAAATCTTTTCATTTAGTTGCAAACAATAATACATTTTATTTATAGAACATTTAGAAACTCATTTATACTTTTGAATAGATGTTTATCAAAATACAACATATTTAAAATTATACATGTATGCATCACCTTCTAGTTGGTCTTGAAATACTCTTACCTAGCTCGTGGCATAACGACTTGACTCCAAATCATCGACCTATTCACCTGCGCGATACATATCCGCGCTAAGTTAAATAGCTTTACAGTACAAATAAATATAATAAACATATATCACAGCAATTATACTTATATATATTAATTTCATATATCACCACTTTGTTATCATGTTTTCCTCATTTAAATTATACTTTTATATGTTTCTACAAATCTCATAATCATATACATACACATACACTTCATTTCAATAAATCACAATTCAATGAATTATCAAAACCTTCATGAAACAAAACTCACCATTTCCACATCCATATACATTTTACACATCATATTATATTTTCATAAGCTCATCATTCAACATAGCTTCTCAAGCCATATTCACTTTCAATAATTTACTTATGTATTGTATACATCTCATTCCATGATTTTCACCATATATCTCCTAACATTACATCTCAATTCATAGTTATCATCATATATCTCATAACATTATATCTCATTCCATAATTCACATTAAAGCAAAGACATGCATGGGCCCAAAAGACACTAATATGCCATTCAACTTTCAGAGTTAATGTTTTGGTTTAATTATCTCATTTATCATTATCATTATCCCAACTAGGCTTCAAGGATTAGGTTCAACCAAGCTTCAAGGGGAACAAAGCATGCTAAGTATCAACCCAACATGGCTTCAAGAACCAACCCAACCTAGCTTCAAGGGTTGTAACATCTCAATTAGGCTTCAAGGACTAGACCCAACCAAGCTTCAAGGGGAGTACAACATGTTAAACTTCAACCCAACTTGGCTTCAAGGATCAAGCCCAACCTAACTTCAAGAGATTGTTACTATAGGCATGCCACCAACAACAAACTCTGAAAATGGAATAACACATTAGCCACACAATTCATTTATTATTTCATTATCAATTCTCATCATTATCTAGGCAAACATGCCCCACTTATTTCAATTGAATAAACATAGCCAATCACAATGGCTTCACATCTCATTTGAATCACCATAGCCAATAACAATGGCTTCACATCTCATTTCCCATTATAACACTTCATTATTCAAGTATACATTGAACATATATTCTAGATTCATCATCATATAGACAACATGCTCTATTCATTTCATTTCAATCATTATTACCAACCACAATGACAATTCATCATTAAAATATTTATCACAAGAAATTACATTGCACATACCTTTTTGAATGATCACCATAGCTTTCACACTATACAAATCATAACATTAGTCACATTGTATTAACAATATAGCAAATTACTTAACACATTTTTACTAAATGTGTTAAGTCTCAAAATCATGTAAAAGAATGCATCCATGTAAGTTTGTACTTACCTTAAGAATCACTCACACCAATTTATACACTTCCTCTTCCAAGAACTCTTCACCACTTGAATTAGGGCAATCCACTTTCTTCACAACCTAATCCAATTAAAATGATAAAATACATGAATCCCAATACAATTGTTCACTTATTAACCTCATACTAAACCTCTAGATCACAAATTACAAACCAAAACCCTTATATAAGTCCCCACAGTCGTGGCCTTACAACCCCACGGCCGTGGGTTAGCAACCGACTCTGCCCATTTTTCTTTAAACCCCCACGGTCGTGTCCCTCATGTGCCACGACCGTGGCACTCATTTGCCACGACCGTGGCATCCATTTTGCCTCTGTTTCGGACCAAACTCATGTTTTCTTATGTTTTCAACTTCCTTAAACACAAACATACAACAATTACTCAATTCTCCAACTCATTTATTTTAAACCCTTATTAAACAATTTCAATAAACCATAATCATCCTCACAATTAACCATATTATCATCATCTAAATACCAATTTAACATATCTATAAACCTTAATCTTTCACTATCATCATCTTCACATACTACCCAAATCAATTATAAGCACAATTAATAGAAATCAACTCAAAGGAATGAACACTTACTTGAATATTATGCCAAATCTTCAATATCCATCTTCAATTCTCTCAAAATCCCTATGGATTTGATGTGTGTAATTAAAATCACCTTTCTCTCTCTTTATCTCTCTCTCTCTCGTGCAAGAAGAAGAAGAACGAGAAGAAGGAAGAAAGAAAATCTTCTTTCTTTTCTCTTATCACTTATATATATATATATAATAAAAATAATATTAATAAAATATCATATAAATTCTCCACCACAATTTTCTTCCCTTTGACTTTCTTTCTTCTTTTTCTTTTGTCATTACTATCATCATCATCATCATTATTATTATTATTATTATTATTATTATTATTATTATTATTATTATTATTATTATTATTATTTAATTATAGAAACTTACTTTTCCTACACCTCTTTATACATGATGTATATGTGATGTATATGTGGGTATATGTATATCTCTTATATATTGTATTTATATTTACCACATTTTCCAAATACCATATATACATATCATCCCTCATACACATCTATTTCTTATAATATTTTCCTTACATATTTTACCAACATATCTACTCACAACTACTACTCCCATATACACCAAAATCGGGGTATTAAATTAATTCGTTGCTCTTCTTTTGATTTTCATTAAACATACACATTAAATCCATACACAACAATAATTATTCCAAACTAATTATTCCAAACTTTTAGAGTGTACTTTATGATATTACAAAAGTCACCGGTGGTGGTACTCTATTGAACCTTGGCAATGGATTATCTTTGGTGTTTGGCTTGTTGGGCTCGGGCAGCGTCCCATTATCAATCAAATTTTTGATCTCATGCCTCAATCTCACACATCTATCCATGTAGTGCCCTTGCATTTGATGAAATTGAGAAAATGCCTTAGTGTCAAAATTAGGTGGGAGAGGGTTAGGCAAAGGATGAGGATTTAAGGGTTGTAACAATCCCTTCTTTTGTAGCTTATTGAGAACCTAAGACAGAGGCTTCCCTAATTCTGAAAACTGCCTTCTTCCTCCTTGGCTAGTAGCATTAACACCAACTGCCTTTTGCATGCTTTGGTTACTAGACTGGTAGTTTCCTTTCTCGTTCTTTCTTGCTGAAAAGCGGTTCTTCTCCCTTTCCCACTCTTCGATTTGCAAGCCAACTTGCAAAAGGTCTTTGAAGTCCCTTATAAGGGTGTGAGACAGCCTTTCACGGAGGCTAGGTAACATGCCTTTCATAATCATTCTAATTTGATCTGATTCATCAGGCCTCCTTTTGAGAAGTACATCCTTATTTCTCCATCTTTTCACATAGTCCATAAAATTCTCATTTGGTCTTTCCCTAATGGTTTCCACCTCCATCAACGTTACTTTCAGCTTGACATTGTACCCATATTGCTGAATCAAAGCCTTGTACAACATGTCCCAATCTTTTTGAGCACTTTCCTCTAAGGTGCTGAACCAATTTTGGACAACAGGGTCCAATGAGAGCATGAAATACCTCAGAGGTTTGAGCCTTAGTAGCTCTAGTAGACTGCATGGCGGTGATGTACTGCTTAATTAGGAGGTGAGGATTTTTGGTTCCATCAAACTTTTCAAAGGATGGCATCTTGAACTTTTACGGAACTTCTTCATCTAGCTCAAATAATTTGTCAACTTCGAACATTTCTTCGATTTTCAGCTTCTTTTCAAACTTCTTTTCTAGATTAGCAATCATCTTTTCAACATTTAAAGTTTTAGTTTTCTCCAAAGCTGATTTTCACCAACTTTAGCCTTCCCCTTATCTCTCTTAGTGCTTGCGGATGCTTCGGCATTGTTCCCAAATATTGTAGTCATTTGATTCTTCATGATCTCAGCTAGGGCCCCTTTTGTTCTTCCATTTTAGCATTGAGGGTGTCGTCCACCATTCTTTGAATTTTTTCGGGATCCGTTGCTTTTGGTGAAAAAGTGATTGAGTCGCTGCTAGATTTTCATCTTCGGCGAAGGTCGGATTGTCATAAGCTTTTGAACTATCGTAATCCAGGGCTGTGAGCCATAAAGGATTAATGATTTGTGATGTGATGCATGTATGCATGTATGCACAAATAATAAACAAACAAGAATAAAATAGGATATTCCTTCCCACCTTATAACCTCCACACACGAGTGGCGAGTCTCTTTTCTTAAGTATATGGTTAACAAAGTACCAACATGGGGTATCTTGTTTTTAAAAAATTCTCTCGGACGTTTCAACCAATAGTTATACTTTAAAAATGGAAATCAGTTCATGATAATTCCTATCAATTAGTTTTTAATCCATTCAACTAACTAAAGTAGCTTTTATGTTATATTGGATTAAAACTAAATTAAGAGGTTTATTATAAATATATTTCTCACTTGAAAAAGTAACTAATGATTCATGCCACAAACAAGCCCATGGTTAATAATTCTTAGTATAAACTAGGCTCACAATTGATTTTTGTGTTAGTGTATGTGCCCTAGGCCATTTATTTGGATCTTTATGTTATACATTCATTATTAATAAATGAGGTTTTATTATCATTATTGTTTGTTTGAATGTTACACAATTTTGATATTTGTCCCTGGTTTATTATTGTTATAGAGATAAAAAAAATAATTTTTAACCAGTATGAACATTGATTTGATAATCATCAGATGGTTATGTGTATAGTGATACAAATCAATTTCATAGATACTTGTTAGAGAACAATGTATTGGATAGACCCATCATGAGATTACTACATGGGTTAGTGTCATAAGTAAATCTCATGATAGTTATGTATTAATTCTTTGACTTGAGATTGTCATAGTTTCCAATATAAGGACTATTATATTTTGACATGATCAAACATTATCCGTAACTGGATAGTAATAAAGGTTATGATCATATATGATAGAAATTATGTAGAGGATAATGAACAATCAAGATAGAATTTGTCACTCTCTTTGAGAGAGATAACTTTTGGGCCCTCGATAAGTGAGACAGTGAAATGCATGGCCGATCTCAAATGAATTGATAGTGTGATCAATTTCATTTGTTTTTATCAGTCTACTTAGAGATCGAGTAATCATAAGTTTCGACAATATAAGTATGACGTTCACCATGACTTATGTTCAAGCTAGATATTGTGTGACAAAGGGATTAATGCATGTACTATTATTAGGCAAATTGGACATTCCTTATATGGTAGTTGTAATGCCTTGCTAGAGGCCAATTATGACTTGTTGGTTTAATAGAGATTAAATGGACTGCCAATTAATATGGGCCTATCGGGTCACACACAAGAATGCGCTTTGGGCTAGATATAATATTAATAATATTAATATTAGATATTAATATTTATTATTATTATTATTATTATCATCTTTTATATATATTATTAGATAATATATTCAGAATCATTATTAGATTTGGATTCTGATTTTCACTTACCTTATCCAATTCTGAATTGGATTCTGGAGTGATTATATTCACTCCAAACGTTAAGTCTTCTCAGAGGTAACATTAGAAAACAAAAGAGAATGAAAATAAAGGAACCCTAATACGTTTTAGAGAAAATGTTTTTCCAGCCTTCGCCGTTGGAGAGAGCTAGCACTCCAGACGGTAGCATTCATGTGGATACACGATAGAGGGTGTTTCACGATCGAGGCATCTCTTCCAAACTGTGATTTTAAATCATCAACAGGTTAGTTCTTTGAACACTTTCATCGAATTAAACGAATAGCATGGATCCTAGTGGGAAATCAGAGATCACAAAAAAAAAAAAAATTTCCGCTGCGTGTTTTTGGTTTGCAGTGATCTCCTTGATTTCCTTACAGTGGTATCGGAGCCACTTGTTGTTTTCGTTTAAGTAGAAAATGCCATGTTGATATGATTACATGAGATATATTGATTTCGTATGGCATGTTAACTATAAAACCCTAATTTGTTTTTCATATGATGAGAAAGGATTGGTTTTTTGGTTTCGTTTCTGTAAAACCCTAATTTGTTTTTCATATGATGAGAAAGGATTGGTGTTTTTAATTTTGTTTTCATGAGATGATCACGTATATATGATTGGTTGATTAAAACGATTTTCATATGATGAAAACGATTAAGTTTATATGTGATATAAACATTTGGTAATGATTCTGTAATGGGTTGTACATATTCGAAATAAAATAGTAAGAAGGTTAATGAGATTAATGATTCTATTTTAGGGTTTCGCCAAAGAAAAATGTTAATGAGATTAACGTTTTTGTTTGGCTTCGAGGGGCGCTGCTCCTCGACCCCTCCCAGGGGAACTGCACCTTCGGAACCCCGCCCGCTGACCAGCCAGCGGGAGCCCCGCCTGCTGACCGGCTAGAGGGACCGCCGTATGTTCGTGCCCTATAGTTTGTTACCGTGACATTAAGAATGTCAATATATTTGTTTCTATTTAACATGTTGGTGATGAATATGTTATGTTTGTTTGATGTCTTGGCATGGTGCATAGCACGGCCTTATGACCTATGTGATTGGTTTATTCATATCTTAATTTTGGGTAAATACGGCCTGCGTGTCGTTTATTTTGTTGTAATTTATTTTACTAGTAGTTAGATTTTCTTTTATTGTAATAAATGAAGATTCAAGCTATAATGTTTGTGATGGAGATTCATACCAAGGAGAAGATGGTTCCATGGTGATGGAAGCACAAGCTCAAGTTTTGAAGATATGTAATATTGCAAGTGTTGTAATAGATAGGTTTTTCACCTAGGGTTGCCTTTATGATCTTCATTTGGTCTCTTAAAGATCATATTTAGTTTGGACATGCTATGTCACGTTTACATATTTTGTCATTTGGTATATGATGCTTATGTGATAAATTATATATATGCATATAGGATGCTAAAATATAATGATATGTAATGCAAGACATGATAATAATTTAGTTGAACCCTCATTAATAATTTAAGTCTAAATGCCATCCACATTTTGAACACCTATCAAAACTAAGATTGTATTAAAGTAGGTATTGCCAAAGCAATATGCTTTAAACATTCCTAGCTAAGTAGGATGAGTAATAGTGCTACTCATACGTTTTAAAATTGGTTAGACTTAATTAGGCTATCAAAATGGTTTTTGGGCCTAAGGCATTAGATGAAATTCAACATGCTATGACATATGATGTCAATATTCCATAATTACTAAGAGTTACATGAGATGTAATTGGTAAAGATGTTACCTACCTAAATAACTTGATTTTAAGCATCACGCCAAAGCTGAGTTTAGATTTAAGTGAAATACGAATCTTAGCCTACTAAAATATTTCTTTAGAGGGTTATATTTTTAGTAGGAGTTTAAATAATTTTAACCTCATTATTAATTAAAATTTGACTTTGCATATTTATTTTGTAAATGGCTGCTAATAACAATTCCACCTTATCACTGCGATCTATCCTTGAGAAGGAAAACCTGAAAGAATGTGGGACTAATTTTGTTGACTAGTTTAGGAACCTGAGAATTGTTCTCAAACAAGAGAAAAAGTCCTACGTGCTTGATGAAGCTATCCCTGACCCACCTCCTATTGATGCTTCTAATGCTGCTAAGAGTAAGCATAAGAAGCATGTGGATGATTCCAATGACATAGGATGTCTTATGTTGGCTACTATGTGTCTAGGACTTCAGAAGGATCTGGAACACTTAGAGGCTTATGAGATGAGTGTGCATCTCAAACAAGCTTTCCAACAACAGGCTAGGCAAGATAGGTTTGACACCACTGTTGCATTATTTGACTACAAAATGTCTGAAGGTGAATCTGTTAGTGCTCATGTTTTGAAGATGAAAGGCTATCTAGATCACCTTGCTAGACTTGGATATCCCCTGAGTTTAGAACTCTCCACGGATTTGATCCTACATTCATTGCCTAGCAGTTTCTCACAGTTTTTCATGAACTATAACATGAATGACATGGAGAAATCCATTCCTGAGCTACATGGTATGCTCAAAACTGCTGAGGGGAATATCAAAAAGCCTACCCAAATATTGAATGTCAATATTAAACAAATGAAAAAGAAAGCCAAAGATACTAAAGGCAAGGGTAAGGCAAAAGGTGTAAAGGGTCCAAGGGACAAGCTAAACCAAAACCTGAACCTAAGGCTAAAGTTCCTAAGGAAGGGACTTGTTTCCATTGCAACAAGCCTGGGCATTGGAAGAGAAAATGTCAACTCTATTTGGATGAGTTAAAGAAGTTGAAGGGTAGTGCGACTACATCTTCAGGTATTTATGTTATAGAAATTAATTTATCTATTCCTTCTTCCTGAGTATTAGATACCGAATGTGGATCTCATATTTGTACAAATATGCAGGGAATCAAAAGGAGTAGGATGCTGAAGAAGGGCGAAGTGGACCTACGTGTTGGCAATAGAGCAAAAGTTGCTGCTATAGCTGTAGGAACTTATGAACTTGTTATGCCTAATGGGTTTTTGTTAATTTTGAACAATTGCTTTTATGCTCCTACTATGAGTAGGAATCTTATTTTAGTATCTGTTTTGGATGATAAAGGTTATTCATTTTTTATTAAGAATAAGAAATGTTCTATTTTCGATAAAAATGATTTGCTTTATGGTATTGCAAATTCTTATAATGGCCTTTATATCCTTAATCTTGATGATTCTAATGGTAATGATATCTATAACATAACTTCTAAGAGAACTAAGCCAAATGAGTTAAACCCTACTTATTTATGGCATTATCGCCTTAGCCATATAAATGAGAAATGCATTTCTAAGCTCCATCAAGATGGATTATTAGATTCATTTGATTTTGAATCATTTGAAACATGTGAGTCTTTTTTGCTTGGTAAGATGACAAAGGATCCTTTTACTGGCATTGTGAAAGGGCTAATGATTTATTGGGCTTGATACATACAGATGTATGTGGTCCTTTTAGCATTAGTGCCAGAGGAGGATTTCGATAATATATTACTTTTACTGATGATTTCAGTAGGTATGGCTATGTCTACCTAATGAAACATAATCATGAGTCTTTTGAAATGTTTAGAACTTTTCAAAATGAAGTACAAAATCAACTTGGTAAAACAATTAAACTACTTCGATCAGATCAAGGTGGTGAATATTTGAGCCAAGAGTTTGATGATCATCTAAGGGATTGTGGAATTGTTTCACAACTGACTCCTCCAGGAACTCCACAGTGGAATGGAGTTTCTGAAAGGAGAAATCGAACTCTATTAGATATGGTTCGATCAATGATGAGTCAAGCGAATCTTTGCATTCATTCTGAACTGTGTACCATCTAAGGCGGTTGAAAAGACACCATATGAGATATGGACAGGTAAGACACCTAGTTTGTCTTTTCTTAAGATTTGGGGTTGTGAAGCTTATGTGAAAAGACCAGTTTTAGATAAGTTAGCTCCAAAGTCTATCAAATGTAATTTTGTGGGGTATCCTATGGAAACTAAAGGATACTATTTCTATACTCCTTCAAAGAACAAAGTGTTTGTTGCTCGAAATGGGATCTTTTTGGAAAAGGAATTTCTTTCTAAGAGAACTAGTGGGAGTATAGTAGAACTTGACGAAACTCAAGTACCACAAGAAATCATTGAGCCATCTATAGAGCCTATTTCAGAACCACAAATAGTTGTGGAGTCTGAAAATGTAACACAAATCCCTCGCAGGTCTGATAGGACACATCGTCAGCAGAGAGATATGGATTTCTTGTGACTGATGATAGTGAAGTAATGCTCATAGATCAAGATGAGCCTACTACCTATCAAGAAGCTGTGTCAGGTCCAGATTCAGACAAATGGCTTGGAGCCATGAAATCTGAGATGCAATCTATGTTTAACAACCAAGTTTGGTCTTTAATTGATCCTCTAGAGGGTATTAAGACTATTGGTTGCAAATGGGTTTTCAAGAAGAAAACTGACATGGATGGGAATGTGCAGACCTATAAAGCAAGGCTTGTTGCAAAAGGTTTCAAGCAAACTCATGGTATAGACTATGATGAAACCTTTTCACCAGTTGCTATGCTTAAGTCTGTTAGAATTCTCATTGCCATTACAGTATACTATGATTATGAGATATGGCAAATGGATGTCAAAACTGCTTTCCTTAATGGAAACTTGCTTGAGGATGTGTATATGACACAACCTGAGGGTTTTGTAAATCCTGAGAATTCTACAAAGGTTTGCAAGCTTCAAAGATCCATTTATGGATTGAAGCAAGCATCTCGAAGCTGGAATCTTTATTTTGATGAAACAGTTAGGAACTTTGGTTTCATCAAGAATGAAGATGAACCTTGTGTTTACAAGATGGTTAGTGGGAGTGCAATAGTGTTTTTAGTCTTATATGTGGATGACATATTACTCATTGGGAATGATATCCCTACCTTGCAAAAGGTTAAGACTTGGTTAGGGAATTCTTTCTCAATGAAAGACTTAGGTAAGGCTGCCTATATCCTTGGGATAAAGATCTATAGAGATAGATCTAGAAGGATAATTGGCCTGAGTCAAAGTACATACATATATAAAGTGTTGAAGAGGTTCAACATGCAAGATTCCAAAAAGGGATTCTTGCCTATGTCTCATGGCATTCATCTCAGCAAGAGTCAATGTCCTATGACATCTGATGAGCGAGATTGAATGAATAAGATTCCTTATGCTTCTTCTATAGGATCTATTATGTATGCCATGTTATGTACTAGACCAGATGTCTCATATCCATTAAGCGCAACTAGTAGATTTCAAGCTGATCCTGGTGAAGGTCACTGGACAGCTGTCAAGAATATTCTTAAGTACCTTTGAAGGACTAAAGATGTATTCTTGGTTTATGGAGGTTTGGAAGATGAGCTAGTTGTAAATGGTTACATAGATGCTAGTTTCCAAACTGACATAGATGATTTTAGATCGCAGTTAGGTTTTGTATTCACATTGAATGGTGGAGCTGTTAATTGGAAGAGTTCAAAACAATAGAGGCTGAGTATATAGCAGCATCAGATGCGGCTAAGGAAGCAGTCTGGTTGAAGAAATTCATCATTGAGCTAGGAGTGGTGCCTAGCATTGCAAATCCTGTGGACATTTATTGTGACAACAATGGTGCCATAGCACAGGCAAAAGAGCCTATATCTCATCAAAGGTCTAAGCATATACTCAGGTGTTTTCACCTCATTCAAGACATTATCGATAGAGGAGATATCAAGATATGCAAAGTTGACACAAATGATAACATAGCAGATCCAATAACAAAGCCTCTCTCACGGGTCAAGCATGATCAGCACACTAGATCTATGGGTCTTAGAAATTTGTAGGCCCATTGCAAGTGGGAGATTGTTAGTGTATGTGCCCTAGGCCATTTATTTGGATCTTTATGCAATGCATTCATTAATAATAAATGAGGTTTTATTATCATTATTGTTTGTTTGCATGTTACACAATTTTTATATTTGTCCCTGGTTTATTATTGTTATAGAGATAAAAAAAAATAATTCTTAGCCAATATGAACATTGATTTGATAATCATCAGATGGTTATGTGTATAGTGATACAAATCAATTTCATAGATACTTGTTAGAGAACAATGTATTGGATAGACCCATCATGAGATTACTACATGGGTTAGTGCCTTAAGTAAATCTCATGATAGTTATGTATTAATTCTTTGACTTGAGATTGTCATAGTTTCCAATATAAGGACTATTATATTTTGACATGATCAAACATTATCCGTAACTGGATAGTAATAAAGGTTATGATCATATATGATAGAAATTATGTAGAGGATAATGAACAATCAAGATAGAATTTGTCCCTCTCTTTGAGAGAGATATCTTTTGGGTCCCTCGATAAGTGAGATTGTGAAATGTATGCCCATGCTCAAATGAATTGATAGTGTGATCAATTTCATTTGTTTTTATCAGTCTACTTGGAGATCGAGTAATCATAAGTTTGGACAATATAAGTATGACGTTGACCATGACTTATGTTCAAGCTAGATATCGTGTGACAAAGGGATTAATGCATGTACTATTATTAGGCAAATTGGACATTCCTTATATTATTGGGTAGTTGTAACGCCTTGCTAGAGGCCAATTACGACTTGTTGGTTTAATAGAGATTAAATTGACTGCCAATTAATATGGGTCTATTGGGTCACAGACAAGAATGCGCTTTGGGCTGGATATAATATTAATAATATTAATATTAGATATTAATATTTATTATTATTATTATTATTTTCATTTATATATATATATATATTATTAGATAATATATTCAGAATCATTATTAGATTTGGATTCTGATTTTGACTTACCTTATCCAATTTCGAATTGGATTCTAGAGTGATTATATTCACTCCAGACGTTAAGTCTTCTCAGAGGTAACATTAGAAAACAAAAAAGAACAAAAACAAAGGAACCCTAATACGTTTTAGAGAAAACGTTTTTCTAGCCTTCGCCGTTGCAGAGAGCTAGCACTCTATACGGTAGCATTCGTGTGGATATGCGATAGAGGGTGTTTCGCGATCGAGGCATCTCTTCCAAACTGTGCTTTCGAATCATCAACAGGTTAGTTCTTTGAACACTTTCATCAAATTAAACAAACAGCATGGATCCTGGTGGGAAATCAGAGATCAAAAAAAAATTTCGCTGCGTGTTTTTGGTTTGCAGTGATCTCCTTGATTTCCTAACATTTTGGTATTTTCATAATTGACCAAAATATTCATAAGCTCTTTTAAAAGATTATGAAAATAATTTTGTTTCTAAGCCCATTTGTAAAAATATTTTAGAAAAAAATGGATTTTGGGCTTTGTGTTTGGGTCATGAGAAAAGAATTTTTGATTTGTTTTTTAGAAAAGTTTTATGTCCAAAGACCATCTTGAAAAGTTTTGAAAATAGCTTTGATCTTTTGGATTTTAAAGAAAAATTTATTTTGAGCTTATAATGTACTTAGGTCATATTAGAAAAAGAACAAATCAAATAAGCCATGATTTAAACTAAGATAAATTAACCATAGTCAAACAATAAGCATTTGGGGTAAAAACCTAAGGAAAGTAACTAGGCCAATTACATGAGCTTTAGTCTTTGGGTTAAAAAGGCTTAGGTTCCCACAACAAGTATATACCAAAAGGTACAAGGCTATGAGTGGTTATGCCATTCTTGATCTCCATACCTTGAGTAAAAGTATAGTATCCCTTACATAACACAATGCAGTTATCACAGGCATCCTAACTCACTCACACGATGCAATATAATATGATGCAATGGATAATATCATGATAAGAAAGAATAAAATAATATAAAGACCAACAAAATCAACTTCTCTTATCCCAAGTGGAGTCGCCACTGTGAGCGGGGATTTTCGCCCCCAATCCCGGTGGAATGGTTCTTGCAACTTTGGCACTGTTTAGGCTCAGGGCCTTAGAGAACACGAGCCTAAACTCTGAGAAAATGGAGTCGCCACCCGGACGGGCTGGAAAAAAAGAAAGGGGTGCATGACTCGATTCCTAAGGAATCCCTAACTCCGTAATGGGTTCAAAAAGTTGGGTACGTGTGGGGAAGGTGAGAAATGGCCCAATACCCCCCACAACGCCCGGTTCATTAGAACCAGCCTCCTTTGCAGGTCTTAATATTATAAAATTCTTAAATATAACGATATTATCTATACTACAAGCGATCATAAGAATAAATAAATACTTTATTAAAATTACAACAATGTCCAAATAAAACAAATAAATGGACACCCATCCAAGGATGGAAACATGTCCTTACATCACCCATATCTAAAACTAAATAGGGCACTCACCAAAAGGTGGAAACATGTCCTTTACATTAATTCCAAAATATGAAAATAATCTAAATTACATAAATATTAAATAATTAGGTACCCAATCATGGAAACATACCTCTTATAATTTTTAATACAAAAATAAAAATAATAAAGAAATCATCCATCTATGATAAACAAATCAAATATCGAAATTAAATAAATCAATCATCAAAACATATAATAAACTACATAATCAAATTTAAAATTAAATAAAGTAATAAATGTATAAACTTAGGGTTTTAGAATTTTAATAACCAAATTAGGGTTTTTAAATAAAGAGAGTTAAACACAAAGGCTTATAATACACAAATAAATATTGACCCCTTTGATGAGCCCATACGGATGTCCCGCTAGCCGGTTAGCCGGTGGGGTCAAGGGGCGGCGCCCCTGAAAATTTTGAAAAATTGGCTTTTAGGGTTGTAGGTTTTGGTGTTGAAAATTAAGATTTAAGGGTTTGAGATTTAGAAAATAGGATTTGGGAATTGAAAGAAACAAGCTACAGTAAATCTTAGAAAAATAAAATTGATTATGGTTTTGAGAAAATAGATTATTGTTTTGTGGTTTAAAAAAGTGTAATTAGCGTTTTAGATTTCAAAAATATAATTTACGGGTATTAAGGCATTAGGGTTTTGAAAAATAATTTTTAGGGTTTTAAATATAATTTGGATGGTAAGTATAACAATTGATCATTTATTGTACATTTAAATAATTAATCCAATTGAATGATGAGGCTACTATAAATATAAACAAGTAAATAGAGATTCTAACCTCCATTATTGGTTCCACCGCAAATTTTAATTCTAGTTGAACAATAACAAAGACAGTGTGGGCTATCTTTGATAGATTGTTTATTGCTTGCTGACTGCCTCTTCCTCCTTCAAGTCCAAGGTTTTGAATCTATTCTGAAAAAGTCTAGCTCCTTCCAAAAGTCCAATCTCCTTTTAAAATATCCAAGTCCCTTTCTGTGTGTTTTGATGTGGTATTTATAAGAAAAATAAAAATCTAATACTAATTGGTTAAGGAAATAAAAACCGTTTAGGAAATGAAATTAAAAACCAAGTAGAATAGGATTTCAAAACAAATTACACTGGCTGAAAAATGAGCTAGCAAAAATTGCTGTAGGGCGCGCAGGCTGGGCGCGGGCCTCTCAGGTTTTTCCTGCGGTGGATTGGCCCAAGCCAATTCTTCTCCAGCGACAAAAAATTTTATCGCCGATTTTGCCCGTCGCCGATTTTTATTTTCAATTTATTTTTTATCTTTTCTTCTTTTTTAATTAAAAATAAATACTATAAGTAATAATAGTATTAAAATACCATAAAAATTATTTTGGACTGTTTAAAAAATATCGGACCGTGCTAGGTAAAAAATTAAGGGTCTATAGAAACCTAATATGTCGAATGACGTATTCCTAGGATACCAAAGTCCTAAATGCAATATGCCATTCAAATATTTCAAAATTCATTTAGTAGCATTCAAATGAGAATCCCTAGGGCATGATTGAAATCTAGCACAAAAATAAACACTACATTATATAGGGTCTAGATGCGGTTAAGTAAAGTAAGGATTTGATAATACCTCAATATTTCTTTTCATCCCCTACCTTACCACTTTCATCCATGTCAAGCTTTAGAGATGTACTCATGGGAGTTTTGCTAGACTTGCAGCCATCCATTCTAAATTTCTTGAGGAGTTCCCTCATGTATTTGGATTGATTAATGAAGATCCCATTTTTGCATTGCTTGATTTGTAGTCCAAGGAAGAATTTGAGTTCACCCATCATGCTCATTTCAAATACCTAAGTCATACAAGAAGCAATTTCTTTGCACAAGGATTCATTAGTAGCACCAAAAATAATGTCATCAACATAAATTAGCACAACTAATATATTATGTCTATTCTTTTTAACAAAAAGAGTTGTGTTAACTTTGTCTTTTGAAAAATAATTTTCAAGCAAACACGCACTAAGTCTATCGTACCAAGCTCTTGGAGCTTGTTTCAATCCATATAGTGCTTTTTTAAGTTTAAAAACATGATTTAAAAATTTATAATCTTCAAAACCGGGAGGTTGTTCAAACTAAACTTCTTCATTGATAAATCCATTTAGAAATACACTTTTAACATCAATTTGAAAAAGTTTAAAATTCATGTGGCATGCAAATGCAAGATGCATCCTAATAGCTTCTAATCTAGCATCGGTTGTCTCATCATAGTCTATGCCTTCCTCCTGGTTATACCCTTTGGCTACCAATCTAGTTTTATTTCTAGTGATGAGACCATGTTCATCAAGCTTATTCCTATATACCCATTTACATCCAATAATTGGATGATCCTTCGATTTAGGAACAAGTTCCCATACATTATTTCTCTCAAATTGGTTGAGTTCATCTTGCATAGCAATCACCCAACATTCATCAATAAGAGGCTCATCAATTGTCCTTGGCTCAATTTGAGAGACAAAGGCCAAATTAACATCTAAGTATTTAAGTACGGATCTAGTAGTTACTCCCTTTGATGTTCCACCAATGATGAGTTCTTTTGTATTATCCTTCTTGTATTCCCAATCCTTAGATAGCTCTTGAGTCTCCTCATCTTGTTCATCATGATTATCCTTTGGAGTATCAATTTGTTCAAGTGTACCTATAAAATCATCAAGAACACTACCTTTCCTTTGTTCAAGTTTAGAAGATTCATCAAAGACAACATGCATTGACTCTTTAACTACTAGAGTTCTTTTATTAAATACTCTATATGCTTTGCTAAATGATGAATATCCTAAAAATATGCGTTCATCCGATTTGGATGAAAATTTTCCAAGATTATCCTTGGTGTTTAATATAAAGCATTTGCATCCAAATACTCTAAGGTATGAAATTCTAGGTGTTCTTCCATTCCATAGCTCATAAGAAGTTTTGCTTATCAAAGGTCTTTTATGGACACGATTTGAGATGTAACAAGCAGTATTAACCACTTCTGCCCAAAAATAAGATGGCAGTTCATACTCATTAAGCAGTATCCTAGCCATTTTAATTAAAGTTCTATTTTTCATTTCAAACACACCATTTTGTTGTGGTATTCCAGGAGATGAAAAGTTATGTGAAATGTAACACCCTTATACCCTATATACGTACAATACATATTTTCAGCATATGTAAAATACGCATATATGGCATAAAAATTTCACAGACCGATTTAATAATAATTTTTACGTTTCTGTTTTAAGATTTCAAATACTAATATATAAAATAAATAGTATATAAATATTTTTTGCTTGTTATAGTAATCCAAAATAAATATTTTATATGAAAATCTCTAGAAAAATTCGCCAGAGTTTTGTTTGTAATTTAAACGTTTCCAAAATTCAACAAAACACAACCTGCATAAAACAAACGTTACAAATAAAATCAATTCACCAATACTTCTCAATTTCTCCATATTTTCTAAAAATACTTATATATAGGTATATATATATCAACATTATAAATAAAATCCCATCTTAAACAAAATTATTCAAATCAGTCTTTACAATTTACAATATATGCTTCAAAAACATATCATAACATACATAATATCAAAAATGCACATGCTGGCAACTGGCTCTGATCTTGATGTATCAAAACAACTCTTCAAGCTCAATAAATGCAAACCTAGACCAGACCAGCTCTAGTAAAATTCTCCGGCTCTACCAAAACGTCCATGACACCTGCGTGACGAATTACAATCGCGCTAAGTCGAAGCCTAGTGGTACAAACTTTGATAATAATAAAAATGTAAAGTAATGCCAATACACAATGCATATAGAGGTCACATCATTTCACTTTATTATATTTTTCAAATATTTTATACTCACAACTCATAACATTATATTGCTCAATTGTATCACAATTCATAATTCACATTAAAGCAAAGACAAGCATGGGCCCAAAAATGATCTAATATGCTATTCAAATTTCAGAGTTACTGCTTTGGTCCATAATGACACCATGTGTCTAGCCCATAGGCAATATATATATCCATGGATAATGTAACAGCCCCAGTCTCTTGCACTCAACTCGGTTAGACCCTTAGGCCTCAGTATCTTGGTCCTCAACCCGGCTAGACTGCTACGATTTTTGAGGCTTAAGACCCAGTCTTTCCACCCCAAAAACATCATATTTATCATTTATCAGCTGGGCTCGGCTTACAACCCGGTCTTTTCACCTGCCCAGCAATTCATATGCATGTCGCCAAACCCAGAACTCTGAAAATTGAATAACATACATGGCACACAATTAATTCATTTATCTCATTATAAAATACTTTCACAATTAATTTCTCATTTTATTTCTCATAATCAAACTAGGCTCATTGCTTTATTTTCACAATTTTTTTCTCATTTTTCTCATTTTTCACATCTTTCTCATTTTTTCTCATTTTTATCAATATCAATTCATTTCATTATTCCACATATCTCATTTTTGCATTCACAACACATTACCCAATTACTTTAGGTATTTTCACATAATATGCATATTTCACACTTTACACAATTTAGCCATTATCAATGGCTTTTCACAATGCATTTAACACATATATGACATTACAAATGTCATAGTACATTATTCATACTAAATCAATGAACCAAGTAGCTTAACACATTTTTCAACCAAAATGTGTTAAGTCCAAATGTCATGCAAATATAAACATTATACTCAAAGTTTGTACATACCTCTACTAGCAACCCAAAGTAAGCTTAATACAACATCCAATCCTATCCTTCCAACTTGCCCTTCACCACTTGGATGAAGCAAATCAACCTCCCTCAATGCCTATACCAAATGTGATCATACATAATCATTTAATATCATATTCTAAGGTATTCTCAACATAAAACCATAATTAAACATCACTCTAAACCAAATTCCAAAATTAATCTTCACCTCACTTTAACTTTGAAAAACCATATCAAGCCATTTAATTTAGTGTTTTAAGTTTATTAATATCATTAAAAACATATTTTAATACATTTAAATCATTTACATTACAACAATACACTCTTATACACAAAATCTAAAAAATGGCATAACATTTCCCCATTGAAGGTTTTCCATTCCAACACAATCCATTACTCATTTCTAGCTTACATTCATCACATTTAATACTAAACAACATGCTTAAACAAATAAAATCACACAATTCAACTACTTTGGAAAATCACTTTTCCAAAACCCTAAATCTCCACTTCCATTCTCAAACTCCAACCAAACACAACCAAATCTAATATTTGACTTTAAAATACTTATTTATGTATCAAAAAAAACTCATTTGGAATCAATTTACACAATTAAAAATCATGATTTCAAAACCCCAAAAATTACATAACCCTAAATTCTCTCTCTTCACCATTCTTTAACCAAACTCCATCATTTCTTCAATCTAACCTTAAAATCATTGTTAACTACCCAAAATAATATTATACACAGCAATTCCAACAATTATAATATACTACATCAAAATCCAAATTCTCACATAATACAAGTTTTCAAGGAATTCAAAGAAAAGAGTTGGAAACTTACTAGTTTTGGATGAAATCACCAAAAATCCACTTGAAACTTGTTAAATCCTCCAATTTATAGAGTATGGAAGAAGAAAATCCCTCTCTTGAAGCCATAAAATTCGGCCTTGAAGGAAAGAAGAAGAAGAAGACTTTATTTTTTTTTATTTCTCTTTCCTTTCACCCTTTAATTTTAAACCATATATATATATTAAAATAATTTAATAATTAATTATTTATTTATTTATTTAATAAATTAAAAGTCCTAAATTCCCTCTTCCATTAAAATATAATTTATTTTTGAATTATTTTATTAAATTTAAATTTTAAGAGTTAATTACCAAAATACCCTTTTACTTTGACTTTTCTTTTAAAAAGTGTTGATTTTTATATGTTATATATATTTTACAAATATATCACATATATTATCCACTTTTTTATTTAAAACCTCTACATTTTTTATTTAAAACCATTAATTTAATTTATCTATTTAAATTATAATTTATTTTATCAAATTTCCAAAAAATAGAACTTTTCAAAAATTTAGGATATTACACATATGCACAACTAATATGTATCTTATATACACATCAAATGTACCTTATATGTGTATTAAATATTAAGTATGTAATGTATTAATCCAACATATACAATTAATATACCATATGTGTATGTTATATATACTCTAGATATATATATTGAGTATATAAAATTTTATATCTCAAAAATCACGGATGTTACAATTTTCTCCCCACTTAAATAATTTCGTCCTCGAAATTATCTAGTATGGTAATAAATCATCCAAATCATTATTTTACCAAATTACATAATATCTATTCTCCCCCTTAGGTTCATTCTTAATTTCCTTTTTATCATTCCCTAACACATCATTATACTGTCTATTTACTCAAACAGTCACAACAAATTATCATATCAACAATTGAATTATCATTAGACAAAAATTAGTTCTTCTCTTTAATATATATACCCACACACCTATTGCAATCAAAATATTTGATCACTTCATTATCTTAAAAATATACTCTCATCACCTTAAATTCAAATGTTGATAACTTTTATCTTAACATAATAATTTTCCACATCCTCACTTTGATCCTACTCTTTATACAATTACCACATATTAATTTGACATCACCATTATACAACAGCAAAATCTTATTTCCTTAATAAGATTCATTCCCAATATACTATAACTAACATTTTCTGTAACACCCCTTCCCAACCTACGTGTGTAAGCTGAGTAGAGGCGCCACACTATCCTAATGTTGCTACCATTTTTACTTAGTCAAATTATTGTTCTGATTTTTACTGAAATTTTGCCATAGTTTCGCCTAAAAATTCAATCCCAAGTGTCGACAAAACTGGTTTTTTTCTGATTTTTGAAAACATTTTTACACAACCCAATGCAAACAAAATCATTCTCAGTACACTTCCAATAAATCCCCCTTATAACCTCAACTACAACCTGCAAAAAGGATTTACACTTCTAGTACAAAATAAAGTAAAGGTTTATTATGAAATACAGTAGATAAAATATTTGTTCACTATGCAACGGAAAGTAACAATATTTACAAATTCATATACATCAAAACTCAAATTTTACAACACATAAAATTTATACATGTTTGGCAGTCAGTCTTCGATCTTAAAGCCCACTATTCACTCTTCAAAATCTAGGCTCGACTCGGCCTAGAGGAACTATCTGGTTCTTCCCTGTCACCTGCACGAAGAATCACATTCGCGCTAAGCCAATGGCTTAGTGGTACAAACTACAGTGCTATGATGCTTTAATAATATGCTAATGTCACACATTTCAATAGTTAAGACAATATTCACAAATGATATCTTTATATTGTTAAAGACTACATTACATCATTTTATTCATCACTTATGATTTACATTGACACAAAGACAAATATGGGCCCAAACGACACCAATATGTTATTCAAAGTTCAGAGTTACTGCTTTGGTCCATAATCATAATCATCAAGCCTGTAGGCGATACACATATATATCTCTATCCATGGATAGGGTAACAGACCCAGTCTCTTGGACCTCAACTCGGCTAAACTCGAGGAAATCCTCAACCCGGCAAGACTGTTACCTGTAACAGACCCAGTCTCTTGGACCTCAACCCGGATAAACCAAGGAGATCCTCAACCCGGCAAGACTGTTACTATAATTCATATTTCACATTTATCAACTGGAATCGGCTTACGACCCGGTCTTTTCACCTATCCAGTACTTTATAGGCATGCCACCAAACCCAGAACTCTAAAGGTTGAATATCACATTAGACACACAATCTTTTCATTTATTTATATCTTTGTACATTTCTTTCTCAATTCATCTCATTCTCATAATCAAATAGGCAATCATGCCTCCATTATCTCATTTGCATTATCATAGCAAAAAATCATGGCCTCATAACTCATAATATCTCAAATCACAATAAAATAATTCTTCATAACATCATATCTTTCACATTTCATTTCCATATTTCATTTCATCATCATATAAGCAAATATGTTTCAACCATCTCATATTATATTTCAAATCACATTAATCAGTTCATTATTCAAATGGATATAATCAATGGCATTAACACATATTTTACATGCTCATCACAACATTCACATATTACCAAACATAATGTGATTTTTAATATCCATCAACAATGCATTAGGTTCCTTATCACATTTACAATCAAATGTGTGTCAAATCTCAACATCACATGAATGTATGCAATAGTGTAGCTTGTACTAACCTTAAAACCAACTCACACCAATCTATATACTTACTCTTCCAAGAATCCTCAACACTTAGATTAGGGCAATTCAACCTCTTCACAACCTAATCCAAAAAGGAGTATTAGCAAAATGACCATATGAATAGTAAATTCTGGTTTTGGACTCAACTTAATCCTTATTTGGAAATATTGTATAAAATAATCTACTTGACTAAAAACTCTAAACTTTTTGCAGAACTTAATTTTACATCTTAAAATCATTCCTTTAAAATTTCAGATCAAACTGAACTCAAAATCTTGGTCAAATAGTTCACCCAACCAGACTGCCCCAATTGCCCTGCATCCTGGCAGCAGTTCTGAACTTTGTCAATTCCATAAATTAAATTCAATCAACTTGGTTCCAAATTATTTTTCTCAAATACTAGACTCACTAAGAAACAACATATCCAAAATTCAATTGGATATCATTTTTCTACATTTTATTAAAAATCCCGAAATATAGATGTCTCAGTTAAGATACATGCTGGAACAGGTCTAATAAAAATAATCTTTTCAAAATCATAAACATTCCAAAATAAAATCAACATATTTTTCAGTCATTCTAGACTCATAGAGGCACACCATATCAAAAATTCACTTCAAGAACATTTTTCTATATTTAATTAAAAATCATACAAGTCACAGCCTTTACTAATAGTAAAACAGAAAAATTTCAACTTCACTAAACACAACTCTTACTCTTCCATCACCAACACCAACCTAACTTCTTTTCTTTAATTCCATTTCAACACATACAAACACACCACAAGCAATCCTAACCATATTATCAATAACACTTCATCAAACTCAAAAATAACTTCAAAAACAACAAGAGCAACCAAGAGAGAACTTACCAAAATAATGAAATTTCTTGAAATTCCAACTTGTTTATTTGAAATCTTCCTTCAATTAGCTATTAAAATTCAAAAACCCTCACTTGCTCTCTTGTTTCCTTGAGGTCCGGCCACACAAAGAGAAAAGAAGAGAAAATGGAAAAATAAAAGAGACAAAGTCAACTTCTCATCTCTTTAAACCTCCACCAAGCAATTTAAAAAGAAATTTACTTAAATACCCTCTACTATATATATTAACTCCCTTTCATTACTTACCCTTTAGTAATTTCACAAATAAGACATTAAATATCTTCTTCCTTTGACCATTCATTTGACTTATGTATATGTTATATATATTTCCATATATACAACATATACACTCTCTCTTCAATTTTTCTTTTTTTTTTCAAATTCCACATATACACTTAATCCAATTACAATAATAATATCAAAACTTCTAGGGCACACTTTGGGATATTACAATTCTCCCCCTCTAAAAAGAAATTTCATCCTCAAAATTACCTGATATCAAGTCTGAAACAGTTGAGGATACTGATCTCGCATCGCTTGCTCACTCTCCCAAGTTGCCTCTTCTCTACCATGATTCTTCCAAAGAACCTTTACATGTGGCACTTTCTTATTTCTCAACTCTTTCACTTCATGTGCCAAAATAGCAATTGGTTCTTCTTCAAATGTCAGATCTGAACTCACCTCAATAGATTCAACTGGCAAGATATGAGATGGATTTGATCTGTACTTCCTCAACATAGAAACATGGAATACATTATGAATTCTATCCAACTCAGGTGGCAAAGCAAGATGATAAGCAACTGACCCAACTCTTTCTAAAATTTCATACGGTCCAATGAAATGAGGACTCAGCTTCCCTCTTCGACCAAATCTTAAAATCTTTTTTCCAAGGAGACACTTTCAAAAATACTTTATCTCCAATATCAAATTCTATGTTTCTCCTCTTCAAATCTGAATAAGATTTCTGTCGGTCTGAAGCTGCTTTCAACCGATCCCGAATTATCTTCACTTTCTCTTCAGTTTCTTTAATCAAATCAGGACCAATTAGTTTGCCTTCTCCAATTTCATTCCAACATAAAGGCGTTCTGCATCTTCTACCATACAATGCCTCAAATGGTGCCATACCAATACTGGATTGATGACTGTTGTTGTAAGCAAATTCTACAAGTGGCAAAAATCTGTCCCAACTTCCAGAGAAATCAATGACACAGCTTCTCAACATATCCTCAATAATCTGTATCACTCTCTCTGACTAGCCATCTGTCTGCGGATGAAAAGCAGTGCTAAAATGCAATCAAGAACCCAAAGCACCATGTAAACTCTTTCAAAAATCTTGAAGTAAATCTAGGATCTTGATCAGACACTAAAGAAATTGGAACTCCATGCAACTTCACTATCTCACTAATATATAGCTCAGCCAACTTCTCAAGTGAATAGTCCATCCGAACCGAAAGAAAATGAGCTGTCTTTGTCAACCTATCAACAATCACCCAAATAGCATCATGCTTCCTCTATGTCAAAGGTAAACCAGACACAAAATCCATTGTCACTCTCTCCCATTTCCATTCAGGCACTGATAAAGGTTGAAGCAATCCTGTTGGAACTTGATGCTCAGCTTTCACCCTCTGACAAGTGAGACACTTGGATACAAACTCCGTTATGTCTCTTTTCATACCTGACCACCAATAATGCTGTTTCAAATCATGGTACATCTTTGTATTTCCCGGATGTATAGCAAAAACCGACTGATGTGCTTCTTCTAAAATAATCTTCTGAATTTTCTCATCTGTCAATTGAGCCTCCTTAATCTGATCCAACAATACTGGTCTCAATTGCAACTGAGCCAACAATGCACCATCATCACATGCTTCAAAACTAGCATGTAACGCTCTCAACTCAACAAGCAACGAGAGCGAATAAACAGCCAAACCTGCCAGAGACTTCCGACTCAAGGCATCAGCAACTACATTCGCCTTACCAAGATGGTAATCAATCAAACAATCGTAGTCTTTGATCAATTCCAACCATCGTCTTTGCCGAAGATTAAGCTCCCTCTGAACACCCAGATATTTCAAACTCTTATGATCCGTATAAATAAAATATTTCTCTCCATACAAGTAGTGTCGCCAAATCTTCAAAGAAAACACTATGGCTACCAACTCCAAATCATGCGTCGGATAATTAAGCTCATGTGGCTTCAACTGCCGAGAAGCATAAGCTATGACTTTACCCTCTTGCATCAAAACACATCCTAAATCATTATGTGAAGCATCACTGTGAATCACATATGGTTTATCTTCCACGGGTAAAGTAAGAACAGGAGCTTGAGTCAACATCTCCTTTAACTGTTCAAAACTAGTCTGACACTGATCTGTCCACACAAATCTAACTCCCTTTCGAAGCAATCTGGTGAGTGGAGTAGCTATCGAAGAAAAACCTTTCACAAACCTTCGATAATAGCCTGCCAAACCTAGAAAACTTCTAACTTCAGTCACTGACTTTGGTGGACTCCAATTTAAAATGGCCTCGACTTTACTCGGATCAACTCTTATACCCTCTGCTGAAACTATATGACCCAGAAAAGTCATCTTATTCAATTGCCTATAATTAATGCATAACCTCATAGTACCATCCTTTTTCTTTACAAACAACACAGGAGCTCCCCACAGAGAAACACTAGGGCCAATAAAACCCTTTATCCAACAACTCCTGCAACTGCACCTTCAACTCTCTCAATTCAGCAGGTGCCATTCGATATGGAGTAATAGAGATGGGAGTGGTACTAGGCAACAACTCGATACCAAACTCAACCTCTCTCTTAGGGGGTAACCCTGGCAACTCCTCAGGAAAAACATCTGGAAACTCCGCAACTGTGGGTATACTATCAAGTTGAGAACCCACTACTCTGGTATCCACAACATGAGCAAGATAAGCATCACACCCTTTTCTAATCAACTTTCTAGCTGTTACAGCTGATACAAACAAGGATGCAAGTTGTCTCTGCTCACTAAGTACCATCACACTCCTACCATCACTGGTTTTCAAGGTAACACACTTCTTTTGACAGTCTACCATAGATCCATGCCTAGACAGCCAATCCATGCCTAAAATCAAATCGTATTCTTTAAAAGGCATTTCAATCAGATCACCAAGAAACTCCTCACCCTGAACCACCACTGCACTATCACGGTGCACCTTACTAACAACCACACTATGTCCTAAAGGATTTGTCACCAAAACATCAAATCCTAAGGATTCTGAATGCAATTCAGACACAGGCAATATGGATGCACTTATGTATGAATGAGTAGATCCTGGATCAATTAAAGCAAGTACTGAAATGCCAAATAAAGAAAATGTACCCGCTATAACTGCTGAAGCATCTGGCTGCATCTGCATCACATACACCCTCTGAGAAGATCCGGCCTCCTCTGGCCTACTGCCTCCGGATGATGATCCTCCTCTCTGACTATACCCGGATCGACCACCCCTACTGAAACCTCTGCCTCCTCGACCACCTCTGCTAACACTGGGTCGAGAGGCTGCAGACTCAGCCTGCCTATGCTCTTGCATCTCAGGACACTCCCTAATGAAATGGCCAGGCGATCCACACCTGAAGCATACAGCTGATCTACTATACCTCCAACAAATGCCCACATGTCTTCCACCACACTGAACACATACAGGTGGAGTAGACCTCTGCATCACGGGAGTCGGGGCACTGGCTACAGAAGTTATAGGTCTTGGTCTCTGTCTCTGATACTGCACTGACCTACCCGGCTGTCTCTGACTCCTACTGATCCTCGGAACAAAACTTCCTCTACCCCTCTTCACAGATGAAGATCCTGCCTCAAACTGGGGTCTCCTCACTCTAGTCTCCTCCTCACTAGCAGCTGCTGCAATACTCTGCGCTCTCTCAACACTTCTAGCTGCTGCAACAAGCTGAGGGAAATCCTGGTATCTAGAACTAGCCACAATACACATGATAGAGGGCCTCAACCCCTCCTCAAACCTTCTGCATCGGTCTATTTCATCAGAGATAATTCCCCTAGCATAGCGACTCAACCGGATGTACTCAATCTCATATTCTGTTACCGTCCGGTTGTCTTGCCTTAAATTCAAAAATTCCATCTTCTTAAGATCTTTATACTCCCTCGGAGTATATTTCTGCTCGAACTCCCTCAGAAAATCACTATAAGATAGTGTAGGTGGATCATCCATATCATGAGGGACAATCTTCCACCAATCATAGGCATCTTTCTGAAGGAGGGATCTGACATAGTCAAACTTCTCATCCGAAGTGGCTTGCAACTGAATGAATATCCTCTGTACCCTATCCAACCACTGCTCAGCCACTGCAGGGTCGGTAGTGCCTAAGAAATCTTCAGCCCCATATTTCCTCAACTTGTCATAATGTCTTACCGGCATCTGAGGCTGTGGTGGTGGTTGCACTGGAACTTGTCTAAATAGTTCTACCACATGCCTCAACCAACCCGACGGACCCTCCTCTACAGCTGGTCTCTCTGGCATAGAAACAGGTGCCTCACTAACTCTGTCAACTCTAGCTCCATCTCTACTCTCTCCTGGAGCTACACTCTCAACACTTCCTTCTACAGTCTGACGTGAATGGGACTCCATTACTACCTATATCTGCAAACACAGTAGAATATTCCTCATTAAAGATTAAAGACTACCATACCAAAACATGTATTTTATTCAAAAACCAACTTGTAAAATCAAAATATTCTTTTTCTTACAATTCACCTAGGTTGAGAATCTTAAACCTAGGCTCTGATACCAAAAATTGTAACACCCCTTCCCGACCTACGTGTGTAAGCTAAGTGGAGGCGCCACACATATCCTAATGTTGCTACCACTTTTACTTAGTCAAATTTTTTGTTCCCATTTTTACAGAAATTTTGCCTTAGTTTCGCCTAAAAATTCAATCCCAAGTGTCGACAAAACTGGTTTTTTTCTGATTTTTGAAAACATTTTTACACAAACCAATGCAAACAAAATCATTCTCAGTACACTTCCAATAAATCCCCCTTATAACCTCAACTACAACCTGCAAAAAGGATTTACACTTCTAGTACAAAATAAAGTAAATGTTTATTATGAAATACAGTAGATAAAATATTTGTTCACTATGCAACAGAAAGTAACAATATTTACAAATTCATATACATCAAAACTCAAATTTTACAACACATAAAATTTATACATGTTTGGCAGTCAGTCTTCGATCTTAAAGCCCACTATTCACTCTTCAAAATCTAGGCTCGACTCGGCCTAGAGGAACTATTTGGTTCTTCCCTGTCACCTGCGTGAAGAATCACATTCGCGCTAAGCCAACGGCTTAGTGGTACAAACTACAGTGCTATGATGCTTTAATGCCATGCTAATGTCACACATTTCAATAGTTAAAACAATATTCACAAATGATATCTTTATATTGGTCAAGACTACATTACATCATTTTATTCATCACTTATGATTTACATTGACACAAAGACAAATATGGGCCCAAACGACACCAATATGTTATTCAAAGTTCAGAGTTACTGCTTTGGTCCATAATCATAATCATTAAGCCTGTGGGCGATACACATATATATCTCTATCCATGGATAGGGTAACAGACCCAGTCTCTTGGACCTCAACTCGGCTAAACTCGAGGAAATCCTCAACCCGGCAAGACTGTTACCTGTAACAGACCCAGTCTCTTGGACCTCAACCCGGATAAACCAAGGAGATCCTCAACCCGACAAGACTGTTACTATAATTCACATTTCACATTTATCAAATGGAATCGGCTTACGACCCGGTCTTTTCACCTATCCAGTACTTTATAGGCATGCCACTAAACCCAGAACTCTGAAGGTTGAATAACACATTAGACACACAATCTTTTCATTTATTTATATCTTTGTACATTTCTTTCTCAATTCATCTCATTCTCATAATCAAATAGGCAATCATGCCTACATTATCTCATTTGCATTATCATAGCCAACAGTCATGGCCTCATAACTCATAATATCTCAAATCACAATAAAATAATTCTTCATAACTTCATATCTTTCACATTTCATTTCCATATTTCATTTCATCATCATATAAGCAAATATGTTTCAACCATCTCATATTATATTTCAAATCACATTAATCAATTCATTATTCAAATGGATATAATCAATGGCATTAACACATATTTTACATGCTCATCACAACATTCACATATTACCAAACATAATGTGATTTTTAATATCCATCAACAATGCATTAGGTTCCTTATCACATTTACAATCAAATGTGTGTCAAATCTCAACATCACATGAATGTATGCAATAGTGTAGTTTGTACTAACCTTAAAACCAACTCACACCAATCTATACACTTACTCTTCCAAGAATCCTCAACACTTAGATTAGGGCAATTCAACCTCTTCACAACCTAATCCAAAAAGGAGTATTAGCAAAATGACCATATGAATAGTAAATTCTGGTTTTGGACTCAACTTAATCCTTATTTTGAAAAATTGTATAAAATAATCTATTGACTAAAAACTCTAAAATTTTTACAGAACTTAATTTTACATCTTAAAATCATTCCTTTAAAATTTCAGATCAAACCGAAAACAAAATCTTGGTCAAATAGTTCACCCAACCAGACTGGCCCAGTTGCCCTGCATCCTGGCAGCAGTTCTGAACTTTGTGAATTCCATAAATTAAATTCAATCAACTTGGTTCCAAATTATTTTTCTCAAATACTAGACTCACTAAGCAATAACATATCCAAAATTCAATTGGATATCATTTTTCTACATTTTATTAAAAATCCCGAAATATAGTTGTCTCAGTTAAGGTACCTGCTGGAACAGGTCTAATAAAAATAATCTTTTCAAAATCATAACCATTCCAAAATCGAATCAACATATTTTTCAGTCATTCTAGACTCATGGAGGCACAACATATCAAAAATTTACTTCAAGAACGTTTCTCTATATTTAATTAAAAATCATACAATTCACAGCCTTTACTAATAGTAAAACAGAAAAATTTCAACTTCACTAAACACAACTCTTACTCTTCCATCACCAACACCAACCTAACTTCTTTTCTTTAATTCCATTTCAACACATACAAACACACCACAAGCAATCCTAACCATATTATCAATAACACTTCATCAAACTCAAAAATAACTTCAAAAACAACAAGAGCAACCAAGAGAGAACTTACCAAAATAATGAAATTTCTTGAAATTCCAACTTGTTTATTTGAAATCTTCCTTCAATTAGCTATTAAAATTCAAAAACCCTCACTTGCTCTCTTGTTTCCTTGAGGTCCGGCCACACAAAGAGAAAAGAAGAGAAAATGGAAAAATAAAAGAGACAAAGTCAACTTCTCATCTCTTTAAACCTCCACCAAGCAATTTAAAAAGAAATTTACTTAAATACCCTCTACTATATATATTAACTCCCTTTCATTACTTACCCTTTAATAATTTCACAAATAAGACATTAAATATCTTCTTCCTTTGACCATTCATTTGACTTAGTATATGTTATATATATTTCCATATATACAACATATACACTCTCTCTTCAATTTTTCTTTTTTTTTTTTCAAATTCCACATATACACTTAATCCAATTACAATAATAATATCAAAACTTCTAGGGCACACTTTGGGATATTACATTTTCTCTTATAATTATTTGAAACTAATATAACTTAGCTCCTTTCATATGCATATACATATCAGAATGTTGTATTAAGTACATTATCATATAGCTTGCATATTCTTAATACAACTGCACACATTGAATTTCAATAAATACTTGTAAACTTATTACATTTCGGATGAATTGATCTAATTATCACAATATGACCATCACAACCTTATTCTATTCTGACCAACCTTTAGTCTATTTTAAATTCATCAATTTAGTTTCAATTCATGACCTAATTCTATTAGGTCAAATTTATTCTCAAATTTTAATTCTCTTCGAATTCATCATTACAGGTAATATTCACTTCCCCTAGTCTCATTTACTTTACACATCATTTTCATCAACTTATTCATTTTATACCACTTTCAAACACATTTATTATAACTCTTACTCACATTTCATAATTCCTTTCATTTACCATTTTCTCACATTTCTTATAGTTACCCTATTTACACAAATCACTTTTCTTATACATCATTTAAAGCTCATCATAGTTTTACAATTCTCTTATGTTTTCACACTTTCTATAACTATAAACAAATTTCTAGTATAAAAATTATAAGATACAACTATGCGAACCATAAGTCTTGACCATGTTTCTTGAAGCATAACTATCAATCTCACCAAAACTATCCAACGGTCATGCCATAATAATGGTCACATCCGTGGCTTATAAATAAATACTACCCTTCTATCATTCTTCTTCAAACATTTCCAATCACAATGTTAAGTTTGTATCGCAAAAATCACATATTCATTTTCTAATCTTTTAATACACAAAAAGTTAACACGTTTCAGCTCTTTTTCAAAGCAATTTACTCTTGATCACTTGATCATCATTAGCCTAACTCATGTTTCAACAATATTATCATTAACATCTCTTACATATACACATTCGTTCATATGCTAATTTACACAATTTCCATTTATTACTCCATTTCTAATCTCTCTTATAAAAATTTTCATTCATTTTTTTTTACTTCCATACTTTCTTCATTTTACTTTCCTTTTTCCTTACAATCTCTTATTTATACGCATATACTTTAGGCCCAAAACACTATACAATCATGAAGTTCAGTTGTTAAACTAACAATTTCACCGTCCAGCTCTGTTCTGGTCCATTCTCAATCTCAATTCATCACATGACCTAACTCTACGCAGGTCAAGACCTAATCTCTCTTAGGTCTATTAATACATGCAATATCATTTTCAATATCACCAGACACGTATTTGTATAAGGTAGTAAACACTCGATAACTTTTTTTTTAATCATCCACATACACCTTCGTAAGTCATAATCACAATATGACTTACTTTCCAAATTTTCTTACATATCATATTTGTGTTCATATAGAAAAAAAAATCTCATCACATAAATCATACAATTATACTCAATTCCTCTTTTAAATACAACCTATACAAAGTTCACATTTATCACCTTTCAAGAACATTATCATTTCTCATTATTTTGACATTACTTAGGTTATTCATCAATTCAACATATATACACACTCTGACCACAACATAATTAACATCTTCCTTATTCAATCGCCCATCTCTTAATTAAGTTTCTTATTATATATTTTTTTTCTAACACTTCACATAAATTTTAGTCACGTTTCCAATGTGACATCTCTCTCACATTTTTTTTTTTGCATTGATCACACCTTTCATATCCATTTTCATCATTTCCAATTCAATTAACTAAAGTAACTCATTTTCATCTACTTAATCATTTCCCTTTATTTCATAATAAATTTCTATATTATCAACCGCATTACACCTTAGTTAGTACTTTTATAAGTAACATTACTCATTCAAAATTACTCCCATGCTTATTAAATATTAAACTATCAATATCTAAACAATCCTCATTCCCTTACAACTCTAAATTTCCAATTTACTATTTTACTTAAACTTCATTCTATTAATCTCACTTTCAAGAGCTAACTTTATAAACATTATTTTTATATTAATATAACATCAAAACACATCACTTTCACAATTATGGAAACCCATTTCAAAAATTCAAATTTTATAAAATACAACCAACAACATGAACCTCACCAAATCTCACCCATATCACATTCTTAATCTTAAGATCATAACATTTACTTTTAAACAACACTAATTCATTTCCTTACACTAATTAATATCATCCATTTAGTTACTTTAATTTTACACACTCAACCCTAAATTATGCATCATTGTTCCATAATAAATAATTCACTATCATATATGATTTCACTCTTTGATTTTAATTATGAACTCTTTGTTGAAAATTATTAAAAACTCCATATTCCTTCTATACTTATACCCATATGCATATAAATTTTTGTAATTTTCTTCATTCATTTGTCTCATAAAATTAATTTATTACTTACTTACACAAAACTGCATGGCTTCCTCAGTTTCATATCAATCTCACTTCCAATTTTTATATTCCTTACCAATTCTTTATAAAAGCTTGTAAAAGATTATCCATGTGCACTTGACACATATATGGACTTATATTTAATGTTTTAGATTTTTCCAAGCTGATTTAATATATTTAAAAATTAAATCTTCCAAAATCAGAGAATCTGTCTCTTTAATAATTTCTCTGGCAGCACCCGGTTGTCTATTTGTTTCAGGTACCATACCTTAATACAAATTCATGAAATTTTAACCATATTTGCTAGGAATACATATGATATTTTTTGTAAATTTTCAGATTTTTCTGGGTTGGTTTACCATAGTTTCTAAATTTGTTTTTCTCAATTTTTACAGATTCTGAATTTCTGAAACTCCTCCAACAATCTATATTCTTCTACCTTTCTTAATTAGTAATTCATCTTTAAAAATTATGAAATTTTATACATTAGATTCTAACATATAGAAAAACTTTCTATTAAATGTTCAAACTCATCCAACATTTCTAGATTTGTCCAACAATTCAGACAATATCACTTTGCAGTACATCTATAAAATTTTCTGTAACTATCATGTTCATTTCTCAAAACTTTTATTTTAATATTTTAAATTATTTTCTAGATTGTTTTTCTAATTTCACTTATTCATCAATTCAATCCACTATGAATCCTAATTTTGAATAAAAAAAATTCTAAAAATTCTTAATCCATAAACTACAGCATAACGCTTCCATTGTGCCATTCTGATCTATGCAACCCAGACACCATCTCAACTCATATCCATTATATCAAATGGACATTGCCACATCAGGGATCAAATAAAATGCCAGTGCCAATGCATGCATTACAATTGAAAAATCATTTTTTTAAATTTAAATTTTCTCTCTCTAACAACCCACCTAAGTCGAGAACCTCAAACCTAGGCTCTGATACCAAAATAAACGTAACACCCTTATACCCTATATACGTACAATATATATTTTCAGCATATGTAAAATATGGATATATAGTATAAAAATGTCACAGACCAATTTAATAATAATTTTTACATTTATGTTGTAAGATTTCAAATACTAATATGTAAAATAAATAGTATATAAATATTCTTTGCTTGTTATAGGAATCCAAAATAAATATTTTATATGAAAATCTCTCGGAAAAATTCGCCAGAGTTTTGTTTGTAATTTAAACATTTCCAAAATTCAACAAAACACAACCTGCATAAAACAAACACTCTAAATAAAAATAAATTCACCAATACTTCTCAATTTCTCTAAATTTTCTCAAAATACTTATATATAGGTATATATATATCAACATTATATATAAAATCCCATCTTAAACAAAATTATTCAAATCATTCTTTACAATTTACAATATATGCTTCAAAAACATACCATAACATACATAATATCAAAAATGTACATGCTAGCAACTGGTTCTGATCTTGATGTACTCAAAACAACTCTTCAAGCTCAATAAATACAAACCTAGACCTGACCAGGTCTAGTAAAACTCTCCGGCTCTTCCAAAACGTCCATGACACTTGCGCAACGAATTACAATCGCTCTAAGCCAAAGCCTAGTGGTACAAAATTTGATAATAATAAAAATGTAAAGTAATGCCAATACACAATGCATATAGAGGTCACATCATTTCACTTTATTATATATTTCAAATATTTCATACTCACAAATCATAACATTATATTGCTCAATTGTATCACAAATCATATTTCATATTAAAGCAAAGACAAGCATGGGCCCAAAAGAATCTAATATGCTATTCAAACTTCAGAGTCACTAGTTTGGTCCATAATGACACCATGTGTCTAGCCCGTAGGCAATATATATATCCATGGATAATGTAACAGCCCCAGTCTCTTGCACCTCAACCCGACTAGACCCTTAGCCCCAGTATCTTGGTCCTCAACCCGGCTAGACTGCTGCGATTTTTGAGGCTTACGACCTAGTGTTTTCACCCCAAAAATATCATATTTATCATTTATCAGCTGGGTTCGGCTTACGACCCGGTCTTTTCACCTGCCCAGCAATTCATAGCCATGCCGCCAAAACAAGAACTCTGAAAATTGAATAACATACTAGGCACACAATTAATTCATTTATCTCATTATCATATACTTTCACAATTCATTTCTCATTTTATTTCTCATAATCAAACTAGGCTCATTGCTTTATTTTCACTTTTTTTTTTCTCATTTTTCTCATTTTTGACATTTTTCTCATTTTTCTCACTTTTCTCATTTTTTCTCATTTTTATCAATATCAATTCATTTCATTATTCCACATATCTCATTTTTCCATTCACAACACATTACCTAATTACTTTGGGTATTTTCACATAATATGCATATTTCACACTTTACACAATTTAGCCATTATCAATGGCTTTTCACAATGCATTTAACACATATATGACATTACAAATGTCATAGTGCATTATTCATACTCAATCAATGAACCAAGTAGCTTAACACATTTTTCAACCAAAATGTGTTAAGTCCAAATGTCATGCAAATATAAACATTATACTCAAAGTTTGTATATACCTCTACTAGCAACCCAAAGTAAGCTTAATACAACCTCTAATCTTATCCTTCCAACTTGCCCTTCACTACTTGGATGAAGCAAATCAACCTCCCTCAATGCCTATACCAAATGTGATCATACATAATCATTTAATATCATATTCTAAGGTATTCTCAACATCAAACCATAATTAAACATCACTCTAAACCAAATCCCAAAATTAAGCTTCACCTCATTTTAACTTTGAAAAACCATATCAAGCCATTTAAATTAGTGTTTTAAGTTTATTAATATCATTAAAAACATATTTTAATACATTTAAATCATTTACATTATAACAATACACTCTTATACACAAAATCTAAAAAATGGCCTAACCTTCCCCCATTGAAGGTTTTCTATTCCAACACAATCTATTACTCATTTCAAGCTTATATTCATCACATTTAATACTAAACAACATGCTTAAACAAATAAAATCACACAATTCAACCACTTTGGAAAATCACTTTTCCAAAACCCTAAATCTCCACTTCCATTCTCAAACTCCAACCAAACACAACCAAATCCAATATTTGACTTTAAAATACTTGTTTATGTATCAAAACAACTCATTTGGAATCAATTTACACAATTAAAAAATCATGATTTCAAAACCCCAAAAATTACATAACCCTAAATTCTCTCTCTTCACCATTCTTTAACCAAACTCCATCATTTCTTCAATCTAACCTTAGAATCATTGTTAACTACCCAAAATAATATCATACACACCAATTCCAACAATTATAATATACTACATCAAAATCCAAATTCTCACATAATACAAGTTTTCAAGGAATTCAAAGAAAAGAGTTGGAAACTTACTAGTTTTGGATGAAATCACCAAAAATTCACTTGAAATTTGTTAAATCCTTCAATTTATGGAGTATGGAAGAAGAACATCCCTCTCTTGAAGCCATGAAATTCGGCATTGAAGGAAAGAAGAAGAAGAATACTTTATTTTTTTTTATTTCTCTTTCCTTTCACCCTTTAATTTTAAGCCATATATATATATATATTAAAATAATTTAATAATTAAGTAATTATTTATTTATTCAATAAATTAAAAGTCCTAAATTCCCTCTTCCATTCAAAAATAATTTATTTTTGAATTATTTTATTAATTTTAAATTTTTAAGATTTAATTACCAAAATACCCTTTTACTTTGACTTTTCTTTTAAAAAGTGTTGATTTTTATATGTTATATATATTTTACATATATATCACATATATTATCCACTTTTTCATTTAAAACCACTTCATTTTTCATTTAAAACCATTAAATTAATTTATCCATTTAAATTATAATTTATTTTATCAAATTTCCAAAAATTAGAACTTTTTAAAAATTTAGGATATTACACATATGCACAATTAATGTGTATCTTATTTACACATCAAATGTACCTTATATGTGTATTAAATATTAAGTATGTAATGTATTAATCCAACATATACAATTAATATACCATATGTATATGTTATATATACTCTAGATATATATATTGAGTATATAAAATTTTATATCTCCAAAATCACGGATGTTACATGAAATACCAAGTTCATTGCAAAAGTTTTCAAAATTTACATTTTTAAATTCTTTGCGATGATCATTTCTATAGATGTGATCACATAGCCTTTTTCATTTTGAATTTTTTTGCAAATATTTTAAAATGATTAAAAGCTTCATTCTTTTGAGTTAAGAAATTTACCTATGTAAACCTTGAGTAGTCATTTACAAGTACAAATGCATATAGCTTTCCACCTAGGCTAGCAAATTTATTAGGTCCAAACAAATCTACATGAATAAGTTCCGAAGGCCTTGAAGTACTTACAACATTTTCATATTTAAATGAACTTTTATGTTGCTTACCAAATTGACAAGGTTCATGTGAGCGGGGATTTTTGCCCCCACTTTCGGTGGAATGATTCTTTCCACTTCAGTACTGTTAGGCTCGGGGCCTTAGAGAAAATGAGCCTAAACCCAGAGAAAATGGAGTCGCCAGATGACTTGATTCCTAAGGAATCCCCAACCCCCTATTGGGTTTAAAAAGTTGGGTATGCATGGGGAAGGTGAGAAATGGCCCAGCACCCCCACAGTGCCCGATTCATTGGAACCAGCCACCTTTTCAGGTCTTGATATTATAAAATTCTTAAATATAATGACATTATCCATATTACATGAGATCATAAGAATAAATAAATACTTTATTAAAAATCATAGCATGTCCAGACAAAATAAATAAGTCGACACCCATCCAAGGATGGAAACATGCCCTTACATTGTCCAAAGTCTAAAACTAAATAGGACACCCACCAAAAGGTGGAAACGCATCCTTTACATTAATCTCAAAATGGAAAATAACTTAAATTACATGAAGTTTAATTAATGAGGTACCCACAAGGTGGAAACATACCTCTTACATAATGAAAAAATAAAGTAAACTAATAAAAGACATTCAACCATTCATCATGAAAGTAAACCATTCATTATAAGCCAAATAAAGATCAAGATATGAATATGTAAACTAAGTATGTAAAGCAGGATTCAAATAACAATTAAAGACTAAATATAAAAGCTAGTGTTTTATGAAATATGGTTTAGGAAAATACGATTAGGGTTTAGGATTTCCCTTTTTAAAAATAGGATTAGGGTTTTAAAGTTTTAGGGTTTATATTCAAAAACTACGGTTTTAGGGTTTGGAAAAACTAATATTATTATAATTATTTTTCGCGTATTAAGCTACGGTAAAGATTTTAAAAAATAGAATTAATTAGGGTTTAGGGCTCATACCATGCAATTAGGGTTTTGAAATTTATAAATTAGGGTTTGAAAAAAATAATGGTCAAAGCTTTGAAGTTGAATAAGCTACTGTTAATAATATTTGAGAAAAATTAAATAACATCACAAAAAACGTTAAACAAAGCTATTAGCATGCTGACTAAATAATCATGTATGTAGAAGAATTCATGCTAATAGGTTACTGGATTTGATTTTAAATAAAGATCATGCATGTTCCACGTTAAAACTATCAAAATCATGTTATAATGAATTGATTAAAAAAATACCATCGTTTGTTGGGTCCACCACAATTGCACCATTGGAATTCTGGGGAAGCTTTGATCAAGACAACTCAGCCTTGTTGCCTTATGGATGGGAGTGTTCTTTTTGTTATTGGCTGCTTCGGGTTGCTTCATAGTTTAAAGTTCCAATAGTAATTCTTGAGTAATTTTTTCCGTCCTCGCTTTTGTCTTTAAAACTGTTATTTATAGGCAATTAAAAAAAATAAAACCTAATTAATTAAGGAAATAAAATCTAATTAGGAAATAAATTGAATCATTAGAGTAAAATAAGGTTTTTGGTAAAATAGGCCAAGGGAAATTGCACGCGGACCATGGGCGTGGGCTGCTATGTGGGGTGGAGTGTGGGCTGCAAGCCAATTCACCGTGGGCATGCCCTGCGGTGAATTGGCAAGCCCTGCGGCGAATTGGGCATGCCCAATTCACTGTAGGCACGCCCTGCCGCGAATTGGCATGCCCTTCGTCATCTAATTATTTATTTATTTATTTATTTTTATTATTAAAAATAAATATTATATAATTTAAAATTAAATAATAAATATTATATTATAATATTAAAATAAATAATAAATATTATAAAATTTATTTTTGGACTATTTTAAAATATCGGACTAGATTTGGTAAAAAATTAAGGGTCTATAGTTTGCCCCCTACTTGAATAATCTGAGACTACAGTAGAAGAGAGTGAAAAGCAACATATTTTTCAGTTGATTTTGGTTGAGGATGGGTTCTCGACCCGGGTGAGTTATGGACTCAAAAAAAGATTTGAGTTCTAGACACGAGGTGAGTTCTGGACTCAAAAATATTTTAGGTTTGAATATTTAGACTCGAAACTGGGTACTTGGACCCGAGACTGAATTGATTTGGGTATTTGGACCCGAGACTAGGTACTTAGACATGAGATTGAATTTGATTGACCTTCTGTCAGCTTGAGAGTTCTGGCTTTCTTCTATCCAATTGTTCCATTCTTCAACAGACTGTGGGTCTTCACCTTCAAAATGGATCTTCATCCTTTTGACTTTGGGTCTTCGCCCTTGAAAATGGGTCTTCATCCTTGAGCTTCGGATCTTCATCCTTGATCATCAGGTCTTCACCCTTGAACCTTAAAAATGGATCTTCATCCTTTGGACATCGAGTCTTCACCCTTTAAATTAGATCTTCATCCTTAGAGATTGGGTCTTCACCCTTTAAATTGGATCTTCATCCTTTTGACTTTGGGTCTTCGCCCTTTAAATTGGATCTTCATCATCTGCATCGGGTCTTCACCCTTTAAATTGGATCTTCATCCTTTGACTTTGGGTCTTCACCCTTGAAAATGGGTCTTCATCCTTGAGCTTCGGATCTTCATCCTTGATCATCAGGTCTTCACCCTTGAAAATGGTTCTTCATCCTTAGAGATTGGTTCTTCACCCTTGAAACTGAATCTTCATCCTTGGTCATTGGGTCTTCACCCTTAAAAGCGGATCTTCATCCTTGGTAACGAGCCTTCACCCTTCAAAATGAATCTTCATCATTGGAATCAGGTCTTCACCCTTGAAATTGGATCTTCATCCTTGGCATCGGGTCTTCACCCTTGAAAGTGGATCTTCATCCTTGGAATCAAGTCTTCACCCTTGAAATCGGATCTTCATCCTTTTGACTTTTGTCTTATATTGGCTTTAGCTCTTTTAGCCGGACTGATCTTTTATCTTTTGTAACTTCATTCTTTTGAGAGTTCTAATTTTCTTCTTTTCTTTTCTCTTTTCATGTTCTTCCTTTGCACTTTTCCTAGCTCCTTATATCTTCTCCTTGCCCCTTTGCCCCCTGTGTAGGCTTACACCAATGATTTTTCCCATGCAGGTTCATAATGATTTTTGTATATTGTCTAGTTCTTCGGGGAAGCATGTATTTCTTCTTTCTTTTGCAAAATTATTGGAGATTCCTCAAGCAATGGGCCTTTCATGCCCCTTAATTCAATATCTTCTTTTGATTCTTTACTTCACAGGGTATTTGCTATTCACTTTGACAAATGATAGGTGGCACAAGATAACAAAATGCAATGTGATATGCTCATGTATGCATGATATGCATGGATTACACTTACAGTGGTTCCATTGACTCATAGACTGAGGTGATCAACTGAAGTGTTCTCATTGACTCCTTCCAGATTCCCATTCATGTCTTGCACTGGAATGGTAGAAGGCTTCGCTTTATGGCTTTTTATCTTAAACATGTTGAAAACATGAATAATGGAGGCCACAAGCAGTAGAGATACATCTATTTCAAACTATGATTCAGTATGCCAGTTGGTAGCTTCTTCATAACCTTGGCAATAATTATTTACCTTGCCCCTATGTGTTTTTCAAGGTTCGACGGTTTGATATACTTTCCTTAACTTGAAGGCATTGTATGGAATTTTTTTTCTTTTTCTTTTTGAATTTTGATTTTGAAATCAAATGTTGGCCTTTCCAAATCAATGTCAATTTACCTGAAGACTCAATTTTTCAAATTAACATATCTATAATGTGATAACCCTAGATACTGTACTAAACTCAGGAATCATTTCTATTTGAGCAAGAACTGTTGCACTTCAGATAGGCACATACACATTACTTAGCCAAAGGTCTCATTGAGTTTAAATATTGTCTATCTCATATGCATGCTTATTCAAACTATCTCCACTAATAGACTCTACCTACCAAGAGAGATCAATAGGTCTTTAATAGGCTTGAAATAGGGTCTATAAGGGACACAGGTTAAATGAAGGCCATTTGTAAGTTGGAACCATTGTGACACTATAGGAAAACCCTCACACTACAACTTTCTTATTTAGACAATTGGAAGCATGAAAAGATAGAGCTTTAAACATTCTTTTTTCTTTTTGACACGAATTTGGGTCTTTGGATCTTGATTAGGACAGTTTTTGCCTCTGCAAAAAGTTTGGTACTCACACTCCTTTCCTTTTTTCTTTTCCTTTTTTTCTCTCTTTTTTAGCATTTTATCATTTTGTCCTTCTTCCCTGCAGGACTGTCAAGTATAGGACTTTCAAGCACTAGATGACCTTTCTTTTATCTCTCTAATTTTAGTTGAATTTCTGGTTTGGTTGAACCAATTTAAGTCAAACTATTTTTGCCTTCTATTGCTTTAGGTAAAGGAAAACCCGATTGGCTTTCTGGACTTCCATTTGTATTTTCTTTTCCTTTTGGTTTCGCACAAACACAAGACATGTTTTTTTTTTGCTTTCTTTTGTTTTTTTGCTTTTTTTTTCTCTCTTTCTCTTTTCCTTTCCTTTTATTCTTATTTTTGTGTTGGGTCTTAGCTCCAAAAGGATTATCTCGCTTGCACCATTCTATACTTCTATTTATGGATTAGTGGAGTAGAGTGAGTCTTATTTCAATAAGGATAAATCATCTTAATAAATTGGAGATATTAGGTCTAATATCAGGTGAACTTCAGCTTCCCTTATGGTCTTGAGAACTTCAACTATCCATATGGTCTTGACTATGCATTCCTTTCTTTTATCTTATTGCCTTTTCATCTTAGTGATCATTAGATTTGTCAAAAGTGTAACAACAGGTCAGGGTAGGTCATTGGGATAATAAGTCAATAAAGAGAAACTAAAATCTCATAAAGGCTCAAAGGGACAACTAGGGATTGATATTTAATTGGGTGGATACTAGTTGTTGGCTTACCAAACAATGCCTAGATTATCTTACCCTTAAATAAGCATAGTTCAATTTCATCTAGAAAGTTTATCAAAATTGAATAGACAAAGGTAATTATGAAGGAGTCCTCTCTAAGTAAGCATACACAACTCAGGGCTATAGAACAACTCCCTCACCTAGTAAAGTCATTCGAATTATAATGCATAGATATACTAATTCATAAAGATCAAACTAAATTCATCATCGGTTGAGCACCATAATGAACAAAGACCATGGAAATTTTGATGAAAATAATTTATTCAAAAAAACATAATTTGAAAAACATAATTATTCCAATTAAATATTAAAGAAAGCAAAATAAAAAGAGCAATACTCCAATCTAAGGGAAGTTTGTTGAATAAAATTTCTCCTTATTCTACATGTTCAATACTCTCATCTTGAAAGGAGGATAAGACAGAATCTTCCTCCAATCCTCCTCCTACCATGAAGGTCACTAATCGGGCTCAGGTAGCTTACCATTGTCGATTAGTTCTTGGATTTCATTCATGAATCAGGTGCATCTATCTGTCTCATGTCTTTGAGTCTGATGAAACTGACAAAAGGCTTCAGTATCAAATTTTGGGGGTAAAGGATTCGGCAAAGGTCGAGGGGCCAACGGCTGTAATAGTCCCTTCCCTTCTTTTATAGCTTGTTGAAAACCCAAGACAGAGGTTTTCCCAACTCTAAAAATTATGTTCTACTTTCTTGACCAGTTACATTAACATCAACTTCCTTCTGGATGCTTTGATTACCCGACTGGTCGTTCCCTTTCTCATTCCTTCTTGTAGAAAAGTGATTCTTCTCCCTTTCCCACTCTTTGATTTGCAAACCAGCTTGCAAGATGTCCTGGAAATCCCTTATAAGGGTTTGAGACAGCCTCTCACGAAGGTTGGGCAGGATATCTCTCACAATCATCCTGATTTGGTCCAACTCATCAGGCGCCCTCTTGAGCAATGCAACTTTGTTTCTCCACCTTTTTACATAATCAACAAAGTTCTCATTTGGTTTTTGCCTAATGTTCTCCACCTCCATCAAGGTAACTTCCAGCTTTATATTGTGCCCATACTGTTGAATGAAAGCTTTGTACAACATATCCCAATCTTTTTGAGTACTTTCCTCTAAGGTGTTGAACCAGGTTTGGACAGCATGGTCCAATGAGAGCATGAAATACTTTAGAGTTTGAGCCTTAGTAGCTTGGGCAGACTGCATAGTAGTAATGTATTGCTTCACATGTATATGACATTTCTAGTTCCATCAAATTTGGCAAAAGAAGGCATCTTGAACTGTTATGGGACCTTCTCGTCTAGCTCGAACAACTTGTTGACCTTGGACATCTCTTAAGTTTTTAGCTTCTTTTCAAATTTCTTTTTGAAATTAGCAATCATCTTCTCAATATCAGACATCTCGGTCTTTTCAACAGTTGTCTTCTCAACAACCTTCGGCTCCTTCATTTTATCTTATCTTGAAAGTATTGGGCCTAGTATTCATCACCATCCATAACCATCTTGTCATCATCGAAGACTACTTCACCAACTTTAGCCTTTCCATTATCATTCTTGGTGCTTGCGAATGCTTCAACAGTGTTTCCAAACATTGCATCCATTTGACTTTTCATGATCTCAGCTAGGGCCCCCTTTAGTTCTTCCATGTTTACTTCAAGGGCATCATCCAACTTCTTTTGAATCTGCTCAGGTTCCATTGCTTTTGGTGAGAAGCTAACTGAGTTATTGCTGGATTTTTCATCACCGACGTAGGTCTGATTATCATAGGCATTTGAACTATTGTAATCCAGGGCTGTGAGCTAGAAATGATCAATTATATGAGATGCAAAAGTATGTATGCATATATGAATGTATGCACAAACAATAAACAAAGATAGTTAGGACGTCCCTTCCAAGCTTATAACTATCACACACGAATGACGAGTCTCTTTTCTTAGGTATATGGTTAACAAAATACCAACATGAGGTATCTTATTTTTGAATAATTTCCACGGACGTTTCAACCAATAGTTATATTTTCAAACATGGAAATCAGTTCATGATAATTTCCATTAATTAGGTTTTAATCCATCCAATCAACTAAAGAAGCTTTTATGCTATATTGAATTAAAACTAAATTAAGAGGTTTATTATAAATAGATTTCTCACTTGAAAAAGTAACTAATGATTCATGCCAAAAACAAGCCCATGATTAATAATTCTTAGTATAAACTAGGCTCACAATTGATTTTTGGTATTTCCATAATTGACCTAAATATTTGTAAGCTCATTCAAAAGGTCATAATGAAGTGAAAAATAGTTTTGTTTAAAAGCCCATAAAAAGATTTTAGAAAAAAAAAATTTTGGGCTTTTGTATTTGGGTCATGAGAAAAAGAATTTTTGACTTGTTTTGGAAACATTTTATGTCCAAAGACCATTTTGAAAATTTTGAAAATAGTTTTGGTCTTTTGGATTTAGAGAAAAAAAATTTTTAAGCTCACAATGTAATTAGGTCATATTAGAAAAAGGACAAACCAAATAAGTCATGCTTTAAACTAAGATAAATTAACCGTAGTCAAATAACAAGAATTTGGGGTAAAAACCTAAGGAAAGTAACTAGGCCAATTACATGAGCTTTAGTCTTTGGGTTGAAGGGCTTAGGTTCCCATAGCAAGTATATACCAAAAGGTACAAGGCTATGAGTGGTTATGCCATGTTTGATCTCCATACCTTGAGTGAAAGTATGGTATCCCTTACATAACACAACACGGGTTACACGGGCGTCCTAACTCACACACACGATGCAATCTAAATGATGCAATGGATAATCTCATAATAAGAAAGAATAAAATAATAAAAGACCAACGGAATCAACTTCTCTTATCCCTAGTGGAGTCGTGTAGACCCTTAATTTTTGACCCAATCCGATCCAATATGTTTTATTTAGTCCAAAATGATTTTTGTTGTCTAATTGGTCCAAAATAATTTTTGTTAAATAATTTTTTGCTTTAGTATCTAATTTTTATTAATAAAAAATAAAAATAAACAAATAAAAGTCAAAAAATAAAAATAAAAATAAAAATTGGAGTCAAAAAATCGGCGACAAAAAAATCATCGCGCGGGCCCGTGGGCATTTCACAGGTAGGAATTTCCCAGGGGAAATAGCTTTTCTATTTTGCTCACAGGATTTTCTTGTGAGCGAAATAGTGTGAGCTATTTCGCCCATAGGAAAATCCTATGGGCGAGATGGTCGCCCATAGGAATTTCCCATAGGATTTTCCTGAGGGAGACGTCCGCAGCCCGCCCCTGCCTCAATTTCCTGCGCAGAATTTTTTCGGCGGCTCAATTTTTCCGATGCAAATTTTTTGAAACCTAATTCAATTAGGTTTTGGTTTCTTTTTTTATTAATATTACTTACCGTGACTAATTAGGAATAAACCACCTCAAACCACTATAAATAAGGACCAAAGGCAATTAAATTGAGGGAGCCGAAAATCCAACAGAAGCTTGAAAATTTGAAACCAAATCAGGGAAAGAAAAGGAGCAATTCAATTTCTTTTTTTCTGGAACAGCAGGGACACGATTTAAGCAATTCAAAGGCAGCAATTGTCTTGTTTCTTATTCATCCAAGAAGAATTATTTTTGGAGAATCAACAAAAGGAGGTATGTTAAATTCTTTTTGTTTTATTTTTTCACAATAGCATAAACTATGAAATTTTGTTCTTTTAAATCAAAAACCTTAGAACTTTAATTTAGTTTTTCCAAAGTTAAAACACTAATACGTTACTTTATTTTCCAAAAAGACTTAAAATTGTTATTTTTACCTCTTCAAAATCTCAAAACCTTAATTAAATATATTTTTCAACGAAAACAAAATTTGATTCTATTTCTTTCAAAACTTTAAACTAGGTTATGTTTCTTCCAAAAAACCATAAAAAATATCTTTTCTACTTATCAAAACTTTAATCCGTTTGTTTAAATTCATAAAATGTCATAAAATCATTAAATTGTTTTTCTAAACCTTAATTCAAATTCATCACCCGAGACCCTAATTTGAAAGCCTAAAACCCTAAATCAACTTCCAAAATTAAAATAGTAAATTTTAACCCCTTTAAAACCTTAAACCCTAACTTTTTCTAAACCTTAATTCTTTAAAACATTAAAAATCATAAAAACATAAATATTTCAAATTTACACAGTAGCTTGAAATCACCTTTTAAAACCATGAATCAAAAGTACTTTAAAGTGTCTAAAACCCTAGTTTCATGATTTCAGCACACAAACCCTAATTTGGTTAATCAAAGAACTTTACCAATCTTTTAAAACATAAAATCTTAATCTATTTTAATTCCTTAAAAAAGTCATAGTAGCTTGAACTTATGAAATTCCAAAACCTTAGCACATGGGATAAAGAACCCTAAATGGAAACAGTAGCTATATTTTGGATTTTTGTTTACCTTATTCAATTCCATATTTGATCATGCTTGGCTTTATTTCTTATGCTTTAATTTATTTAAATTCAATGCTTGGTTTATTTTATTTATCATGGATGGATGTTTACTTTTTATTGATATTTGGAACCTTTGATGAATGATTTATTTATTATGAATGGTTATTTACTTTTATCAATTTATTTAGATTCCTAAAAGTTGTAAGAGGTATGTTTCCACTTGGTGGGTACCTCATTAGTGAAATATCATGTAATTTAATTTTCTTTTCTATCTTAGAACTTATGTAAAGGGCATGTTTCTACCTTTCGGTGGGTGTCCTATCTAAGCATGTGATGTAAGGACATGTTTCCATCTTCGGATGGGTGTCCATTTATTTGTTTTATTTTGTTTGGATATTGTTTTGATTTTAATATAATGATGCTTTCTTTTTATTTGTGTGTAGTATGGATAATGTTGTTATATTTAAGAATTTTATAATATTAAGACCTGTAAAGGAGGCCGATTTCAATGAACCGGGCGTTGTGGGGGTGCTGGGGCATTTCTCACGTTCCCCACACGTACCCAACTTTTTGAACCCATTAGGGGGTTGGGGATTCCTTAGCAATCGAGTCATCCACCCCTTTCTTTTTTTTTCGGCCCGTCCGAGTGGCGACTCCATTTTCTCCGAACTTAGGTCCGTGTTCTCTGAGGCCCCGAGCCTAAATAGTGCAGAAGTCGCAAGAACTATTCCACCGGGAGTGGGGGCAAAAATTCTAGCTCACAGTGGCGACTCCACTGGGGATAAGAGAAGTTGATTCCGTTGGTCTTTATATTATTCTATTCTTTCTTATAATGATATTATTCATTGCATGATCTTAGATTGCATCGTGTGCGTGAGTTAGGACGCCCGTATTACCCGTGTTATGTTATGTAAGGGATACCATACTTTCACTCAAGGTATGGAGATCGACCATGGCATAACCACTCATAGCCTCGTACCTTTTGGTATATACTTGCTATGGGAACCTAAGCCTTTTAACCCAAAGACTAAAGCTCATGTAATTGGACTAGTAACTTTCCTTAGGTTTTACCCTAAATGCATGTTGTTTGACTATGGTTAGTTTATCTTAGCCTAAATCATGGCTTATTTGGTTTTCTCTTTTTCTAATATGACCTAAGTATATTGTAAGCTCAAAATAAACTTTTCTTTAAAGTCCAAAAGACAAAGCTATTTTCAAAATTTTTTCAAGTTGGTCTTTAGACATAAGACTTTTCTAAAAACAAATCAAAAATCCTTTGGCCCATGGCCCAAATACTAAGCCCAAAATCCATTACAATGGGCTTAGAAACAAAACTATTTTCTTACAAAGAGCTTGCAAAATATCTTAGGCCAATTATGAAATACTAAAAATCAATTGTGGGCCTAGATTGCACTAAGAATAAATTAACCATGGGCTTGATTTTGGCATGAATCATTAGTTACCTCTTTTCAAGTGAGAAATCTATTTATAATAAAGCTCTTAATTTCGTTTTAATCCAATATAGCATAAAAGCTACTATAATTGGATGAATGGATTAAAACCTAATTAATGTGAATTACTATGAATGGACTTCCATTTTCGAAAATATAACTATTGGTTGAAACGTCCGAGGGAATTATTTGAAAGCAAGATACCCCATGTTGGTATTTTGTTAACCATATACCTAGGAAAAGAGACTCGCCATTCGTGTGTGGATGTTATAAGGTTGGAAGGAACGTCCTATTTGTCCTTATTTATTGATTGTTTGTGCATACATGCATACATTTGCATCTCATATCGTTGATCCTCTCTGGCTCACAGCCCTGGATTATGATAGTTCTAAAGCTTACAACAATCCGACCTACGCCGGAGATGAAGTATCTAGCAACGACTCAATCACTTGTTCACCTAAAATAATGGAGCCCAAACAAATTCAAAGGATGGTGGATGAGGCCCTCAATGCCAAGATGGAAGAAATCAAAGAGGCCCTAGCTGAGACCATGAAGAACCAATTGACTGCAATCTTAGAGAACCATGCCGAGGCGTCTGCTAGCACTAAGAAACCAAAGGACAAAGGGAAGACCAAAGTTAGTGAAGTGGTTTTTGATGATGAAAAGGTGATCATTGATGATGATGATGATTGGGCTCAATACTACCAAGATGTTCAAGAGAAGAAGAAAGAATTGAGGGTTGTTGAGAAAGCAACTATTGAAAAGACCGAGACCTCCGATGTTGAAAAGATGATTGCTGATTTAGAAAAGAAATTTGAGAAGAAGTTGAAAACCGAAGAGATCTCAGAGATCGATAAACTATTTGAACAAGATGAAGAAGTCTCGTACAAGCTCAAGATGCCATCCTTTGCAAAGTACAATGGCACCGAAAATCCTCATCTCTATGTGAAGCAGTATATCACTGCCATGCAGTCTGCCCGAGCTACTAAGGCTCAAACCCTAAGGTACTTTATGCTCTCATTGGACCATGTTGTCCAAAATTGGTTCAACACCTTAGAGGAAAGTACACAAAAGAGTTGGGATCTACTTTACAAAGCCTTCATCTAGCAATATGGGTATAATGTTGAGTTGGAAGTTACCTTGATGGAAGTAGAGTCCATTAGGCAAAGGCCAAATGAGAATTTTGTGGACTATGTGAAGAGATGGAGAAACAAGGCTGCTTTGCTCAAAAAGAGGCTCGATGAATCCGATCAAATAAGGATGATTGTGAGAGGGGTGTTGCCTAATCTTCGTGAGAGGATGTCTCACACGCTCATCCATGATTTCAAAGACCTTCTCCAAGCTGGTCTACAAATTGAAGTGTACGAAAGGGAGAAGAATCACTTTTCAATAAAAAGGAATGAGAAAGGGAATTACCAGTACGAAAATCAAAGCACGCAAAAAGATGTTGACGTTAATGTAACTAAAAGACAATTCTCAGAATTGGGGAAACCACTATCTTGGGTTTTTAGCAAGCTGCAAAAGAAAGGGTTGTTGCAACCATTAGCTCCTCGACCACTACATAATCCACTGCCACCAAACTTCAATGCCGAGGCCTTCTGTCAATTTCATCAAATGCAAGGGAATGAAACAGATAAATGTGCTCGTCTAAGGCATGAGATCCAAGATTTGATTGATAGTGGTAAGCTACCCGAGCCGGATAAGCCCAACACCAAAGACAATCCATTACCAAGGTTCAATAGAGTACCTCCACCGGCAACCTTTATGGTGGGAAAAGGATTGGAAGAAGATTTTGTTTTATCATCCTTTCAAGATGGAAATATTGAAGATGTGAAAGGAAAAGAAGCCTAACTCAATGAACTTTCCTTAGCTTGAATGTTGGTTTTCAATTTTACTTTCTTTAATTGGAACTATCGTGTTTTTCAAATTTAAAGTTGCTCGAATAAATTACTTTCATCAAAATTTTTGTTGGTCTTTGTTCATTTTGGTGCTCAACCAATAAGGAATTTAGCTTGATAATTCACGAATTAATATACTTATGCATCATGACTCGAATGACATTACTAGATGAGGGAATTGCTCTATAGCATTGAGTTGTGTATGCTTACTTAGAGAGGGCTCCTGCATAATTACCTTTGTCTAGCTCCTAGTCAGTCTTAGAACATGCTTTGACAAACTTTCGAGGCGAAATTGAACTTTGCTTATTTAAGGGAGAGATGATCTAGGCATTGTTTGTTGAGCCAACAACTAGTATCCACCCAATTAAATATCAATCCCTAGTTGTCCCTTTGAGCCTTCATAAAATTTCAGCTTTCTTTTCATTGGCATATAACCTCAACAACCTACCCTGAGCTGTTGTGATACTTTTGACAAGTCTTATGATCACTAAGATAAAGAGGCAAGAAGATCAAAGAAGACAATTATTAGTCAAGACCATAAGGATAGTTGATGTTTTCAAGACCATAAGGATAATTGAATTTTTCAATATATCAAGACAGAGTAACAAATGATGTATCCCTGTTAAAGAAGATTTATGTTAATCCACTCATCCATTATTGGAAGCCCAAGTTGGTACAAAAGAAACAACTCTGTTTGACCTAGAACCAAAAAAGTAAAGAAAGAAAGAAAAAGAAAAAAAAAAGAGAAAAGAAAAGAAAGAAAAAGAAAAAAATGAAAAGAGAAAAAAATGAAAAGAAAAGAAAGAAAATAAAACCTAAAAAGGTGGTTCAGAAAGCCAACTGAGTTTTCTTTTACCTAAAGCAGCAAAAGGCTTCCATTTGGATCATAAAGACATTTTTATTGGTCCAACCCATCCAAAGATTCAATAAAAATTGGAGAAAAAGGAGGGAGACCATCCAGTTCTTGAAAGTTCTGTACTTGATAGTCCTACAAGAAAGAAGGACAAAATGATAAAGAAAAGGGAAGAGTAAGGAAAGAGAAAGAAGTGGGAAGAGTAAGGAAAAATAAGGAAGGAAAAGTGAAAAGAAGAAAAGAAACGAATTTTGGTCTTAAATTTTTTGCAAGGGCAAAGACTGTCCTAATCAAGATCCAGATTAATGCCAAGAAGACAAAAGGAATTTGGAATCCAACAAGATTACTCCCAATTGTCTAAAGTTTCGACATGAAATTTGCAGTGTGAGGGTTTGTCCATTGTGTCACATCAGCTCTAATCTCAAAATGGCCTTCACTATAACCTGTGTCCCTTATAGACCCCATTTCAAGCCTATCAAAGACCTGTTGATCTCTCTTGGTAGGTAGAGTCTATTAGTGATGATAGATTGGATAAGCATGCATATGAGATAGACAATATTTAAACCAAATGAGACCTTTCTCCAAGTAATGTGTATGTGCCTATCTGAAGTGCAACAATTCTTGCTTAAATAGAAATGATTCCCGAGTTTAGTATGGTAACTAGGGTTGTCATGTTATAGATATGTTAATTTGGAAAATCAAGTCCTGAGGTACATTGACATTGATTTGGCAAAGCCAACATTTGATTTCAAAATTAAAATTCAAAAAATTAAATAAAAAAATGTTCTTGTCATACAAAACCTTCAAGTTAAGGGAAGTATATTGAACCTCCAAAGGACACATTGGGCAAAGAAAATGATTATTGGCAAGGTCATAGTGAAATATAGTTGGAAATGGATGCATCCTTGACTCTGATGTTTAGGGTCTCCACCACTCATGTTCTCAACATCTAGAAGATAAAAGCCACAAATGCAAAGCTTTCGATCTTTCCAATGCAAGATTTGAAAGAGCGTCAAAAGGGAACCAATAAGAACACTTTTGCTGATCGCCTCGGTCTGTGAGTCAATGGAACAACTGTAAGTATTATTCATGCATATCATGCATACATGAGCATATTACATCGCACTTTCTTGTCTTGCATTGTCTATTCTTTATCAAAATGAACAGCAAACACCCTACGAAGTAAAGAATCAAAATCAAATCAGGGGGCATAGAAAGCCCATTGCTTGAAAAAGCTCCAGTAATCTTGCAAAAAGAAGAAATATGTGCTTATGCAAAGAACTAGACAACAACAACATCAATCAGAGTCCGCATAGAAAAATCATGGGTTTGAGCCTACACAGTGGGCAAAGTTTCTCCTTTTCAATTTTTTGAGTTTATATACGAAATATTTTTAAACTCACTTACAAATATTTTGCCACACAGAGGGGCAAGGAGAGGATATAAGGTCCAATTAAAAATAACTAAATCTTTGTAAAAAGGAAGAACAAAAGAATGGAACATTAGAACTCTCAAAAGAATGAGGATGCAAAAGATAAAAGATCAGTCTAGCTAAAATAGCTAAAGCAAGGGATAAAGATCCAATTTTAAAGGGTGAAGGCCCAAAGTTCAAAGGATGAAGATCCACTTTTCAAGGGTAAAGACTCGATGTCAAAAGATGAAGATTCAATCTCAGGGTAAAGACCCAACCTCCAATGGATAAAGACCCATGTTTCAAGGGTAAAGACCCAATCTCAAAGGATGAAGATCCATTTACAAGGGTGAAGACCCGATGTCAAAAGATGAAGATTCATTTTCAAGGATGAAGACCCGATCTCAAAGGATGAAGATCCATTTTGAGGGTGAAAAACCACAATGCATATAATAACCGGAGCAGTCAGATTCCTCAAATGATAAAAGGTCAGTCAAACCCAATCTCGGGTCCAAGCACCCATTCTCCGGTCCAAGTACCCAAATCAATTCAAGCTCGGGTCCAAGAACCCAATCTCGAGTCCAAGCACCCAATCTCGAATCCAAGTACCCAAATCAAATCAATCTCGGGTCCAAGTACCCAATCTAGAGTCCAAGTACCCAAATCAAATCAATCTCGGGTCCAAGTACCCAAATCAATTCAAGCTCGAGTCCAAGTACCCAATCTCAGGTCCAAGCACCCATTCTCGGGTCCAAGTACCCAAATCAATCCAAGTACCCAGTCCTGGGTCCAAGTACCCAAATTAAATCCAATTAGGATCGAGTATCCCAATCCAACTTAGGATCGAGTATCCAAATCCAGTTAGGATCGAGTATCCAAATCAAGTTAGGATTGAGTATCCAAATCCAGTTTAGGATCGAGTATCCCAATCCAATTTAGGATCAAGTATCCAAATCTAGTTAGGATCGAGTATCCCAATCCAGTTTAGGATCGAGTTTCCAAACCTTTCGAGTCCAGAACCCAAATTTTTCTTAGGTCGAGAACCTAGAATTATCCTTGAGTCCAGAACTCGAACCGGGTCTAGAACCCAAATTTTCCTTAGGTCGAGAACCTAGAATTTATCATTGAGTCCAGAACTCAAACCAGGTCCAGAACCCAAAACCTCAACCATCTCAAAAATTAAGTCTTATTGCTTTTCACTCTCTTTCACTAAGGTTTCAGATCATTCAAGCAGGGGACAAACTATAGACCCTTAATTTTGACCCAATCCGGTCCAATATGTTTTATTTAGTCCAAAATGATTTTTGTTGTCTAATTGGTCCAAAATAATTTTTGTTAAATAATTTTTTGCTTTAGTATCTAATTTTTATTAATAAAAAATAAAAATAAACAAATAAAAGTCAAAAAATGAAAATAAAAATAAAATCGAAGTCAAAAAAATCGGTGATGAAAAAATCGTCGCGCGGGCCCGTGGGCATTTCGCCAGTAGAAAAAATCTGTGGGCGAAATAGCTTTTCTATTTCGCCCACAGGAAAATCCTGCGGGCAAAATGGTCACCCGCCTGCATCCTGCCCCTGCCGTAATTTCCTGCGACAGAATTTTTTTGCCAGCGCATTTTTTCTTGCGACAGTTTTATTTTTCGGTAGCGCAATTTTTCCGATGTAAATTTTTTGAAACCTAATTCAATTAGGTTTTGGTTTTTTTTATTAATATTACTTGCCGTGACTAATTAGGAATAAACCACCTCAAACCTCTATAAATAAGGACCAAAGGCAATTAAATTGAGGGAGCCAAAAATCTAACAGAAGCTTGAAAATTTGAAACCAAATCAAGGAAGGAAAAGGAGCAATTCAATTTCTTTTTTTCTGGAACAGCAGGACACGATTTAAGCAATTCAAAGGCAGCAATTGTCTTTGTTCTTGTTCATCCAAGAAAATTTATTTTTGGAGAATCAACAAAAGGAGGTATGTTGTAATATCCCAAAAGTGTGCCTAGAAGTTTTGAGATGATGGTTGTTTTATTTGAATCATATGTATATGTGTTATTGGAAAGGAAAAGATTGTTTAGAGGGAATGTATATGTTGTATATATGGCAATATATAACATATATATTAGTCAAAATGGTGGGTCAAGGGAAGAAGATATTTAATTTGTGAATTGTGAAATTACTAAAAAGGACAAGTGAATATAAGGGAGTTAGAATTTATAAAGGGGGTATTGAAGTAATTTTCATTTTGAATTGCTTGGTGGAGATTTAAAGAGAAGAGAATTTTGACTTTTCTACATTTCTTCTTCTTTCCTTTCTCCATTGTTGGCCGGCCACCCACCCAAAGCAAGAGAGAGCAAGAGTAGGTTTTGATGTTCAAGCTCAAAATTGAAGGAGTTTTCAGGTGATTAAGTGAAAGTCCAAGAAGTTTTATTATTTTGGTAAGTTCTCTCTCTTGATTTCTCTTGTTTATTTGAAGTGGTGTATGAGTTTGATTGTTGATGTTTGATAATAGGGGTGTGTTGGTTGTAGTATGTTGGAGTATGTTTGATTTTATTAATTATGGTGTTGGTTTTGGTTTGAAGGAAGTAAGTTAAGTTGATATTGGTTTTGAAAGTGTTTGTGTTGAAATTGTATTAGGGTTTTGAGTTGGTAAGTGTTGTTAATGTTAAGTTTGGTTTATTATTTTTGTTAGTCTTCATGATTTTTGGGTTTGATGGAGTTAGAAGCTTGGAATACATGTTTTGGTGGGAGGCAGTAGCACCTTGGATGCCACGCCCGTGGCCCTTTGATGCCATGGCCGTGGGGGATTGTATAATTTTGGGTAGAAGCATTCTTTAACCCACGCCCGTGGGGGTCTTGAGTGGCCACAACCGTGGGCTTTGAGGTTGAGTTGTTGGTTTGTAATGGTGATCTATGGGTCTAGTATGAGGTTATTAAGTGATTGATTGTATTGGAATTTATGTGGTTCATCATTGTTTTGGTTTAGGCTGTGAAGAAAGTGAATTGCCTTAATTCATTTGGTGAAGGACTTTTGGAAAGTGAAAGTGTTTAGAGTTGTGTGGATTGCTTTTGAAGTAAGTACAAACCTTGCATTGTTGCATACATTCATTTGATATGGCATTTTTGATATATATATATATATATGAATAATGTTATGTTTTGCACATTGTGAATCTTGGGAAATGTACTATATGTATAATGATGAATTGCTTTGGTGTAAATGGAAATATAATGATGAATTGCTTTGATGTAAATGGAGATATAATGAAGCCATTGTTGTTGGCCATGATTGTACAAATGAAATTATTGAGGCATGATTGCCTATTTGATTATGAGATACAAATTGAGAAAGAGAATGATAAAAAGATTAATGAAATAATTGTATGTTTAATATGTTATTCAATTTTAGAGTTCTGGGTTTGGAGGCATGCCTATAAAATGAAAGGTAACAGTCTTGCTGAGTTGAGGATCTCTTCAAATTGAGTTGAATTGAGGTCCAAGAGACTGGGTCTGTTACACTATGTGAATTATTGATATGAAATATATGAAAAGTAACAGTCTTGCCGGGTTGAGGATCTCCTCGATTTCAATCGGGTTGATGGTCCAAGAGACTGGGTCTGTTACTAGTAACAGTCTTGCCGGGTTGAAGATCTCCTCAAGCTTATTGAGTTGATGGTCCAAGAGACTGGGTCTGTTACACTATCCATGGACAGAGATATGAGATATATTGCCTACGGGCTTGATCATTGTGATTATAGACCAAAGCAGTAACTCTGAACTTTGAATATCATATTAAATACTTGTTGGGCCCATAGGTGTCTATGTTGAATGAGTATAATGGATGATGATATAATTATTGTATAATGAAATGTAACATTTATAAGTATGATCTTTATTGGTTGAATGTATGACATTGATATTGACATTGCATAGTATCATTATAGTTTGTACTACTGAGTTGTTGGCTCAGCGCGATTGTGGTTCATCGCGTAGGTGATAGAGTTGATAGGGTTGAGACAGAAGATTCTTCTAGACCTAGTTGAGTTTATGCTTGAAGAGTTGGACTAGAGTTTAAAGATCAGAGAGTCAAGCTGCCAATCATGTATATATATTCTATGTTTTGTAAATTTCAAATTTTTATGTATTTGTACTTGTAAATATTTATTATAACTTCCGCTGTGTATTAATAAATGTTTTCATCTATTATATTTTATGAATTTCTTTTAAACGATTGATATTTGTTTTATTTTTTTTTCGAGATATGACTTGTGTATTTTTAAACTGTGGCATTTGCTATATTCAGTATACGTATATTACGATCGTATAAGCATGCTGTGTACGTATACGGGATATAGGGGTGTTACATATGTTAAATTCTTTTTGTTTTATTTTTTCACAGTAGCATAAACTATGAAATTTTGTTCTTTTAAATAAAAAACCTTAGAACTTTAATTTAGTTTTCCCAAAGTTAAAACACTAATACATTACTTTATTTTCCAAAAAGACTTAAAATTGTTAATTTTACCTCTTCAAAATCTCAAAACCTTAATTAAATATATTTTTCAACAAAAACAAAATTTGATTCTATTTCTTTCAAAACATTAAACTAGGTTCTGTTTCTTCCAAAAAACCATAAAAAACATCTTTTCTACTTATCAAAACTTTAATCCGTTTGTTTAAATTAATAAAACCTCATGAAATGATTAAATTGTTTTTTCTAAACCCTAATTCAAATTCATCACCCGAGACCCTAATTTGAAAGCCTAAAACCTTAAATCCACTTCCAAACTTAAAATAGTAAATTTTAACCCCTTTAAAACCTTAAACCCTAACTTTTTCTAAACCTTAATTCTTTAAAACATTAAAAACCATAAAAACATAAATATTTTAAATTTACACAGTAGCTTGAAATCACCTTTTAAAACCATGAAACAAAAGTACTTTAAAGTGTCTAAAACCCTAGTTTCATGATTTCACCACACAAACCCTATTTTGGTTAATCAAAGAACTTTACCAATCTTTTAAAACATAAACTCTTAATCTATTTTAATTCCTTAAAAAAATCACAGTAGCTTGAACTTATGAAATTCCAAAACCTTAACACATGAGATAAAGAACCCTAAATGGAAACAGTAGCTATAATTTGGATTTTTGTTTACCTTATTCAATTCCATATTTGATCATGCTTGGTTTTATTTCTTATGCTTTAATTTATTTAAATTCAATGCTTGGTTTATTTTATTTATCATGGATGGATGTTTACTTTTTATTGATATTTGGTACCTTTGATGAATGATTTATTTATTATGAATGGTTATTTACTTTTATCAATTTATTTAGATTCCTAAAAGTTGTAAGAGGTATGTTTCCACTTGGTGGTTACCTCATTTGTTAAATATCATGTAATTTAATTTTCTTTTCTATCTTAGAACTTATGTAAAGGGCATGTTTCTACCTTTCAGTGGGTGTCCTATCCAGGCATGTGATATAAGGACATGTTTCCATCTTCGAATGGGTGTCCATGTATTTGTTTTGTTTTGTTTGGACATTGCTTTGATTTTAATATAATGATGCTTTCTTTTTATTTGTGTGTAGTATGGATAATGTTGTTATATTTAAGAATTTTATAATATTAAGACCTGCAAAGGAGGCCGGTTCTAATGAACCGGGCGTTGTCGGGGTTGTAACACCCCGATACCCTGTATAAGTACTATACATATACCTAGTATACATACAGTAAGTATATAGAGTATAAGGATGCCACTTTTCTTTTTACTTTTTAAAACCTGTAACAAAATTCAAACCATAATAGGTCAATTTAAAGAACACTTACAAAATCATTGTCTTTATCAAAACTTCATTTATACATATAATATAACATACTTAAAGTGGATACATGTATGCATTACCCTCTAGTTGGTCTCGACAAAATCTTACTCTTCTCGTGGCATACCAAAAGACTTCATATCTTCCACCAAGCTACCTGCGCGATAATACATCCGCGCTAAGCTCGAAAGCTTAGTAGTATAAATATAAAATACAAACATATATCATGGAAATACTAACATATAAAGATATATCAATTCCATATACTTTTAGTTCTGATTAAGTTTATCCCTTTTCATTTGCACCTTTCATATCTTTCAACTAATTTCATATCTTATACACATATATATACATAACATTTCTACCAATTCCAACCCATCACTAATATTCACAATCAACATCTCAATACACACATTATACATCATACTAACCATAAGTCACATTTCCAATTAAGACAATCATTGTCATCAACCACAATTCATCAATTGAATCCACAATCAATGCTAGCACACACATTATACATCATACCAATCATAACATTTCTTTATTCACAATTCACCATTAATGATTCATCATTAGTGCTCATAATCAATATTTCAACACACATATTACATATCATCAATCACATGTCCAATGAAGTATACCAAAGATTTCATTATCCATTTCTTTCAACATTTGTATATCACATTGACAACAAAGACAGACTCGGGCCCAACAGACACCACTATGTTATTCAGAGTTCAGAGTTACTGCTTTGGTCTATAATCATAATCATCAAGCCCGTAGGCATCATATATCAATATTTCTATCCATGGATAGTGTAACAGACCCAGTCTCTTGGACCATCAACTCATCATGAGGAGATCCTCAACCCGGCAAGACTGTTACCAATCATATATTTCATATTCACAATTCTCATAGTGTAACAGACCCAGTCTCTTGGACCTCAATTCAACTCAATTTGAAGAGATCCTCAACCCGGCAAGACTGTTACCTTTTTCATTTTATAGGCATGCCTCCAAACCCAGAACTCTGAAGATTGAATAACACATTAAACACATATTTCACTTATTGTTTCATTATCAATTACAATCTCAATGCTCATTATCATCTAGGCAAACATGCCTTATTTCTTTCAATTGGATCATCATAGCCAATCACAATGGCTTCATCTCACATTTGAATCATCATGGCCAATTACAATGGCTTCACTACATATCATATCTCAATCCATATGATACATATAACATCATTGATATAACATTTCAAAATATATTATTCATATAATACATTGCCATACACAAGATTCACAATGCATATAACATAACATTTTCTCATTTATCAACACACATTAACATCATTCATTACTAGAGCATTTATCATAACAAATTGCACATACCTTAAGAATGATCCTCATATCTTCCTACCTTTTTCATTTCATATTTCATCCTTTATATATATATATATTGTAATATACATTCTTCATTTACATTCACAATATAATAGCTTATTTAACACTTTCATCCCAATGTGTTAATGTTCAAAGACATATAAGGATATACAATCAAATAGGGTTTATGCTTACCTTGTTAATGCTCTTCACATCATTCAATCATCACCTTAGTCCAATTATATTAACAATATAATAAATCACTTAACACATTTGCAAACAAATGTGTTAAGCCTCAAATTATGTAATTAAATACAATCATATGTATTGGTACTTACCTCAAGAACTATTCCCATTCCTCCATACATTTCCTCTTCCAAGAATTCTCAACATATAGGTTAATGCAAACACAATCTCTTCAAAACCTAATCCAAAGATCATTATACATAGGTTTAGAATCATCCACATACATTTGATTAGGGCATTCTTTGTTTTAGACATGTTTAAAGTGTTTATGTTTAGGTTTAGGTACCATAATACCTTTGAAGAATCAAAGCCATGCTAAAAGAACAAAGAATAAAAACAATAACCATTACATTTGAGGGACACGGGCAGCCCACTTGAGGGACACGGCCAAGCTTGTGGCCGTGTCACTCATCCTCAAAAACTCCCGAGGCAGACACGGGCAAGGGACACGGCCGTGTCTCTCATCCAAAAACAGACAGTAGCAAACACCTTCAAGGGACACGGCCAAGCCAGTGGCCGTGTCACCCCAAAACTTGTCCAACACGGCCAAGATCCTTCCAACTTGGCCGTGTCACCCAAATTTCTCAAGTCTTGGCCGTGTCTCTCCTTGGTTCCAGCTGTGTTACTCAAAAACACAACCCTAATCAAAACCAACACTCTTCCAAAATGCATTTTCACACCCTTTTGCAACAATAATAACTTCATTCAATTGATTCTAATCAATGTTATTAACACATATCATACATATTCATCACATTAACCACTTAAACAACACATAACCATTACATTAAAACATTCACCAATACCAAAACCCTAAAACCAACTTCCCACTTGATCTTCCACAATCAACCTCCATATATCTAACCATATTCACAACCAAACCAACACCAATTCCATCTTTTAACTTACAATCACTTTAAACACTTATAAACACATATCAAACACACCAAATCATCACATCAACCAATCACAATTTTATTTAGACACAACTTCAAAATTGACAAAGGGAAACAAAAGAATTCTTACCTAAAATGAAGAAATTCCACAAATCTCTTGTCACGACCTTTGATTTCTTCTTCAATTTGCTTCTTGTCTCAAGAACACTTCTCTTTCCCTTTTGTCTAAGGAAGAGCCGGCCACACACAAATGAGAAGAGGAAAAGATGAAGAGCAAAAGTCAAATTTTGCTTCTTATATCCACCAAGAGTTTTTAACCTTGCAATTACTAAAACACCCTTCACCATTTAACTACCCTTTTGTCTCATATGTGCCCAATTAAGTAATTTCACATGCCACATAAAAATATCCTCTTGCATTGACTCTCCCTTTGACCAATTTATATGTTATATATATCATCATATACCCAACATATAAACTTGTCTCTAAACCCTAAATTTCTTCTCCAAAACACATATACATATACATTCTCTTTCCATTTCTTTTCTCTTACAATTTAACACATATATACAATCTAATATATAACAACAACAACACTAACCACAACATCAACAACATAATCAAAACTTTTAGGGCATATATGAGGATATTACAATTCTCTCCCCCTTAAATAATTTCGTCCTCGAAATTATCTAGTATAATTGTAATTCATTCATAATACCATACCATCTTAAATTCCATATGAAGTTAATTATACGCTTAAGTCATTATATCATCAAATCATATAGCTTCAACTCTCCTCTTTAGAATCAATCACCTTCTTTAAATTCCTTAACTCATCATTCTATATGTCTATACATCTTATTACTTTCTTGATCAAACATTCAAAAGATCTCATTACATTTCCTATTAATATCTTTATACCAGAATCAGATCATCATATAGCACAAAAATACTTTGTCAAATCTTTATATTTGATATATTTTGTTCTTCACTTCTTTATAATTACTCTCTTAACTTTAACCTTAAAAACTATAACTTATATCTGAGCATTAATTATCCATTCATTACAATCACTGTCTAAATAGACATCTATCACCCTCAATAGATAACAAAATCCTGATTTTTCATACATGGAGTTATTTCTTTATCATGCTTTTCACTTAACTTACATATTAATACATTACTTTTCAACTTATTTTATAAATAACTAATATTTTTCCCTTTTTCTCATGATGATTTATAATTATTATACTCCACTCATTCATGTCCAATCATACTTTAAAATTTACATCATATACATTATCATGTAAATAACTACACTCTTGGTACAACTATACACATTAAATCTCAATAATGATTCATAATCTCAGCCAAATCTAGATCCATTGATTTATCTGTCACAATATATCCACATTCCAATCTTGTTCAACTCCAACCAATAATTAATTTATTCAAACTTATCATGAAATTTCACAATATTCATATATGTATATATATTTATAACCTACTTCCATTAGGGTAAACATATATACAATTTCTGATCTCTTCCGATCCATATTCAATCAAATTATCATGATAACAAATCACTTCAAATTATCTTTTAATATACACATAATTTATTCTCTATCATCTTATTATAATACCCACCAATTCTCATAAAGGTTTTTATACCATATTTACTATCTACAATTCATGCACTCAAACCTCGAGTTACATATCTTAAACATATTCAATATAACTTTCATAACATTCCATATCATTATTATATTTATTTTGATTACCTTATTTTCATATCATCCGTAACTCAAAACCTTTCCATAGTTTCTTTTTCCTCTCTTAGTCTTCACAATTATAACCAAAATTGTTAACATAAAATGATAATATACAACTTTATCCATCATAACTTTTAACTATACTTCTCAATTATAATTTCAACCTCACCAAATCTGTATTACAATCATTTTATCTAAGATTCAAATCCATGGATAACAATTTAACCGATCAAATATACTGAACAAAACACATGCCTTTAAGGGATTAATATTCAAGCCTGGAACTTTTAAATCAATACTGTCTTTCTTTCTTTCTTTTTTTTTTCATCCTCAATCTTTACAAATACAATGCTAAAGTACATATCAAGAATCACTTATTCCTTCTTTACATTTTTGCTATATCAATAGCTAACACATTCCAACTCCGTTTCAAATCAATTGCACTCGATTTATAATCTTTATCCACTTAATTCATGTTTCTACAATATTACTCTATACATATTCAATCATATGGAGTTCCTATACAATTTCTATTTGTCACTTCATTTCTAATCCATTTACAATCTCTTATAATATAACATTACATAGAACTTTCCATATGTGCATACTTTGGAACTCTAAATATCATATGATCATCACATTCAATGCTCACTATAACAATTTCCACTATCCAATATTACTCAAGTCCATTCCATTCTCACTTCCATCACATAATTCATTTAGCTTAACACAATTCAAGACCTAATCTCCCTTAGGTCTTTTAATACACACAACATCATTTCCATATTACTAATTCTATAATAATACCACATACATTTTCATAGGTCACCCTCATAATGTAATTCACCCATTTGTTTAAATGTATATAATTTCATTCACAGTGAAAACTCAATTCACATCTCATATACATGTATACACTTAATTATATGCTCTTGTTTTATTTCCCTTTTTCATACATTCAATACAAATTTAATGTTTATCACTTTCTTTTAAACATTGTCATTCTCATTCTTTCAATATGATGTAAAGCATTTATTCATACTACAATGTATATATATATATATCCTGACTATACTAATACTTCACATTCATCTTGATCATATTCCCAAAGTGACATCTCTTTCACTTTCATCTTTAAAAACACTTAATATACTTCCATAACCAGCTTTACTCTTTGCAGTTAAAATGACTTAAAATAACTCATTTTCATTTGCTTATCCAATTCCCCTTTTTTACTTTAAAACAATTTCTCTTTCTATCAATCACATTACTCAATTCATAATGCTTTAATATGGAATATTAGTCATTTCACCTAACTCATATATTGAATATACATTAAACCATCACTATCCCAATAATCTTTATCAAATTCCACTAAAACTTTAACTTCTCAAATTACTACTTCATTTAAGCTTCAATTTACCAAACTCATCTTTTCTAATATCACTCTAAAACATCTTACAAATATATATCACAAAGCAATATTAAAACTTATAATTTCCACAATCATCAAGCTCACTTCAAAAATCTCAAATATCACCTATTATCACCATTACCATGAGCTTTCACAATATCCAAGCATTTTACATTTCTAACATTGAATTTACTATGTTCGCATCAAAATAATGATATCAACTTATTTTCTTACTTAACCAATATCATCTCTTTCCTTTAATAAAACCTTAACTTTATATATATATATATATATTCCAACTTTAACTAGTCACACTTTGTCTATATTAACCAACTCATTCAATATTCCACCATTCTTTCCTCATTTTTAGTAACATATCTTTCAATAATAACAATCCAACAATATTTTCTCTGTCTAGCAACCTCAACATAAACATTATTATAAAGAGATTCAAAGTATAGAGGAAAGAGTGCATACTTTAATCTTGATTTTTGATTTCTATTCATTTTTCAACTTTATTCTTTTTTTTTATATTTCAATTCACATTATGTCCCACATAATATTACTCATAACCATCAACATTACATTCTATGTTGCACACAACATGACATTTTTCATATGCATCATCAATATACATATATCACATTATATTTCACAATTCGTTTCCCATAATCAATTAGGCACTATGCCTCAATTATAATTCATTTCCAACATCATGGTCAACAATCATGGTTTCTCATCACATCAAAATGGTATACACATATATCATCAACTATATTGAACATCTCATATAACACAAATATTCTACAATCATATAATGCCACATCCGAGACCAACCTAGCTATGAATGCATACACATGTATTACAAATTTCATTTCAAAACTTTTCCTTTGTAACTCTATTTAAGCTTTCCAAAACTTTTCTTTTTAATTCTACTTATACTCTTCAAAAATTCTCTTTTTAGTTTCACTTAGGCCGAGAATCTCGAACCTAAGCTCTGATACCAAAACAATTGTAACATCCCGATACCCTGTATAAGTACTATACATATACCTAGTATACATACAGTAAGTATATAGAGTATAAGGATGCCACTTTTCTATTTACTTTTTAAAACCTGTAACAAAATTCAAACCATAATAGGTCAATTTAAAGAACACTTACAAAATCATTGTCTTTATCAAAACTTCATTTATACATATAATATAACATACTTAAAGTGGATACATGTATGCATTACCCTCTAGTTGGTCTCGACAAAATCTTACTCTTCTCGTGGCATACCAAAAGACTTCATATCTTCCACCAAGCTACCTGCGCGATAATACATCCGCGCTAAGCTCGAAAGCTTAGTAGTATAAATATAAAATACAAACATATATCATGGAAATACTAACATATAAAGATATATCAATTCCATATACTTTTAGTTCTGATTAAGTTTATCCCTTTTCATTTGCACCTTTCATATCTTTCAACTAATTTCGTATCTTATACACATATATATACATAACATTTCTACCAATTCCAACCCATCACTAATATTCACAATCAACATCTCAATACACACATTATACATCATACTAACCATAAGTCACATTTCCAATTAAGACAATCATTGTCATCAACCACAATTCATCAATTGAATCCACAATCAATGCTAGCACACACATTATACATCATACCAATCATAACATTTCTTTATTCACAATTCACCATTAATGATTCATCATTAGTGCTCATAATCAATATTTCAACACACATATTACATATCATCAATCACATGTCCAATGAAGTATACCAAAGATTTCATTATCCATTTCTTTCAACATTTGTATATCACATTGACAACAAAGACAGACTCGGGCCCAACAGACACCACTATGTTATTCAGAGTTCAGAGTTACTGCTTTGGTCTATAATCATAATCATCAAGCCCGTAGGCATCATATATCAATATTTCTATCCATGGATAGTGTAACAGACCCAGTCTCTTGGACCATCAACTCATCATGAGGAGATCCTCAACCCGGCAAGACTGTTACCAATCATATATTTCATATTCACAATTCTCATAGTGTAACAGACCCAGTCTCTTGGACCTCAATTCAACTCAATTTGAAGAGATCCTCAACCCGGCAAGACTGTTACCTTTTTCATTTTATAGGCATGCCTCCAAACCCAGAACACTGAAGACTGAATAACACATTAAACACATATTTCACTTATTGTTTCATTATCAATTTCAATCTCAATGCTCATTATCATCTAGGCAAACATGCCTTATTTCTTTCAATTGGATCATCATAGCCAATCACAATGGCTTCATCTCACATTTGAATCATCATGGCCAATTACAATGGCTTCACTACATATCATATCTCAATCCATATGATACATATAACATCATTGATATAACATTTCAAAATATATTATTCATATAATACATTGCCATACACAAGATTCACAATGCATATAACATAACATTTTCTCATTTCTCAACACACATTAACATCATTCATTACTAGAGCATTTATCAGAACAAATTGCACATACCTTAAGAATGATCCTCATATCTTCCTACCTTTTTCATTTCATATTTCATCCTTTATATATATATATATAGTAATATACATTCTTCATTTACATTCACAATATAATAGCTTATTTAACACTTTCATCCCAATGTGTTAATGTTCAAAGACATATAAGGATATACAATCAAATAGGGTTTATGCTTACCTTGTTAATGCTCTTCACATCATTCAATCATCACCTTAGTCCAATTATATTAACAATATAATAAATCACTTAACACATTTGCAAACAAATGTGTTAAGCCTCAAATTATGTAATTAAATACAATCATATGTATTGGTACTTACCTCAAGAACTATTCCCATTCCTCCATACATTTCCTCTTCCAAGAATTCTCAACATATAGGTTAATGCAACACAATCTCTTCAAAACCTAATCCAAAGATCATTATACATAGGTTTAGAATCATCCACATACATTTGATTAGGGCATTCTTTGTTTTAGACATGTTTAAAGTGTTTATGTTTAGGTTTAGGTACCATAATACCTTTGAAGAATCAAAGCCATGCTAAAAGAACAAAGAATAAAAACAATAACCATTACATTTGAGGGACACGGGCAGCCCACTTGAGGGACACGGCCAAGCTTGTGGCCGTGTCACTCATCCTCAAAAACTCCCGAGGCAGACACGGGCAAGGGACACGGCCGTGTCTCTCATCCAAAAACAGACAGTAGCAAACACCTTCAAGGGACACGGCCAAGCCAGTGGCCGTGTCACCCCAAAACTTGTCCAACACGGCCAAGATCCTTCCAACTTGGCCGTGTCACCCAAATTTCTCAAGTCTTGGCCGTGTCTCTCCTTGGTTCCAGCCGTGTTACTCAAAAACACAACCCTAATCAAAACCAACACTCTTCCAAAATGCATTTTCACACCCTTTTGCAACAATAATAACTTCATTCAATTGATTCTAATCAATGTTATTAACACATATCATACATATTCATCACATTAACCACTTAAACAACACATAACCATTACATTAAAACATTCACCAATACCAAAACCCTAAAACCAACTTCCCACTTGATCTTCCACAATCAACCTCCATATATCTAACCATATTCACAACCAAACCAACACCAATTCCATCTTTTAACTTACAATCACTTTAAACACTTATAAACACATATCAAACACACCAAATCATCACATCAACCAATCACAATTTTATTTAGACACAACTTCAAAATTGACAAAGGGAAACAAAAGAATTCTTACCTAAAATGAAGAAATTCCACAAATCTCTTGTCACGACCTTTGATTTCTTCTTCAATTTGCTTCTTGTCTCAAGAACACTTCTCTTTCCCTTTTGTCTAAGGAAGAGCCGGCCACACACAAATGAGAAGAGGAAAAGATGAAGAGCAAAAGTCAAATTTTGCTTCTTATATCCACCAAGAGTTTTTAACCTTGCAATTACTAAAACACCCTTCACCATTTAACTACCCTTTTGTCTCATATGTGCCCAATTAAGTAATTTCACATGCCACATAAAAATATCCTCTTGCATTGACTCTCCCTTTGACCAATTTATATGTTATATATATCATCATATAACCAACATATAAACTTGTCTCTAAACCCTAAATTTCTTCTCTAAAACACATATACATATACATTCTCTTTCCATTTCTTTTCTCTTACAATTTAACACATATATACAATCTAATATATAACAACAACAACACTAACCACAACATCAACAACATAATCAAAACTTTTAGGGCATATATGAGGATATTACAGGGGTGCTGGGCCATTTCTCACCTTCCCCACACGTACCCAACTTTCCGAACCCATTAGGGGGTTGGGGATTCCTTAGGAATCGAATCATCCACCCCTTTCTTTTTTCCTGACCTGTCCGGGTGGCGACTCTATTTTCTCCTGTCTTAGGTCTGTGTTCTCTGAGGCCCCGAGCCTAAACAGTGCCGAAGTCGCAAGAACCATTCCACCGGGAGTGGGGGAAAAAATCCCCACTCACAAGTCGCCACTATGAATAGAGATTTTTGCCCCCACTCCCGGTGGAATGATTTTTGCGACTTTGACACTGTTAGGCTTGGAGCCTTAAAGAACTCAATCCTAAATTCGGAGAAAATATAGTTGCCACCCAGACAGGCTGGATAAAAAAAGGACTGGATGGCTTGATTCCTAAGGAATCCCTAACCCCCTATTGGGTTTAAAAAGTTAGGTACGCGTGGGAAAGGTGAAAAAAGGCCCAGCACCCCCACAACGCCCGGTTCATTGGAATCTATCACATCTGTGATTTTAGAAATATAAAAGTTGTATATACCCAATATATATATCTAGAGTGCATATATAACATATACATATGGTATATTAATTGTATATGTTGGATTAATACACTACATAGTTAATATATTTAATACACATATAAGGTACATTTGATGTATATATAAAATACACATTACTTGTGCATATGTGTAATATCTCAAATTTTTTGAAAAGTTCTAATTTTTAGAAATTTAATAAAATATATTATAATTTAAATGGATAAATTAAATTAATAGTTTTAAAAGAAAAATGAAGGGATTTTAAATGAAAAGTGGAATATACATGTGATATATATGTAAAATATATACAACATATAAAAGTCAACACTTTTTAAAAGAAAAGTCAAAGCAAAAGGGTATTTTGATAATTAAATCTTAGAAATTTAAAATTAATAAAATAATTCAAAAGTAAATAATTTTGGATGGCAGATAATATTTTGGAATTTTAATTAATTAATTAATTAAAAATATATTAAAATAATAATATATATAAGGTTGAAAATGTGAGTGGGAGGAAAGAGAAAATCACTTTTTTTTTCATCATCTTCTTCTTCTTTCCTTCAAGGCCGATTTTCATGGCTTCAAGAGAGGGATTTGCTTCTTCCAAACTCATTTAATTGAAATATTTACAAAGTTTCAAGTGGATTTTTACTGTTTTCCTCTTTAATTAGTAAGTTTACTCACTTTTTCTTTGGATTTCCATGAAAGTTTGAATATGTGTGTTTTGGGTTTTTGAAGTTCTAAGATTTAATTATCTATTTGGATATGGATGAAGTTGTTTTAAGTGATTAACTGTAATATCCCAAAGTGTGCCCTAGGAGTTTTGATAATTGTTGTTTTATTTGAATTAAAATGTATATGTATAATTGGAAAGAGAAAAGAATTTAAAAGAAAGTGTATATGTTGTGTATATGGAAATATATACAACATATATACAAGTCAAATGTGATGGTCAAAGGAAGAAGATATTTATTTTGTTAATTATGAAATTACTAAAAAGGGCATGTAAGTGAAAGGAGGTTAAAACAAATAGAAGAGGGTATTTAGGTAATTTCTTATTTTGAAATGCTTGGTAGAGGTTTAAAGAGATGAGAAGTTTGACATTGATTCATTTTCTCTTCTTTTCTTTTTGGGTTGGCCGGCTCATCAAAGTCACAAGAGAGCAAGAGAGGTTATGAATTCTAAGAGAAAAATAAGGGAAGAATCAAGTGATTGAATTGGAAAATTTTGAAGTTTCTTCAACTTTGGTAAGTTCTCTCTTGATTTCTTTTGTTATATTTGAAGTTAGGTGTGAGTTTGATTATTGGTATTTGAAAGTAGGGTTATGTTGATGGTAGTGTGTTGATGTGTGTTTGATTTAATTGATTTTGGTGTTGGTTTTGAATTGAAAATAAAAAGGTTAAATTGATGTTTGTTTTGTAAAGTAAAAGTGATGTTGGTTTTAGGGTTTTGAATTTGTAAATGATGTTTAACTTGAGTTTGATCAATTATTTTCATAGATCTTCATGTTATTTGTGTTTGTTGGAGTTGTAAGCCTAGAATATGTGCATTTGGTCAGAAGCAGTAGCACTTTGGATGCCACGCCCGTGGCCTTGGATGCCATGACCGTGGCCATTAGTAGCCATGGCCGTGGAGGTTTGGAGCAAGGGAGACAGAACCATTCTCTAACCCACGCCAGTGGGGGTTGGGGTGGCCACAGCCGTGGGCTCTAATATGTGGTTTTGAGTTGTAATTTGTGATCTAAAGGACTAAGATGAGGTTAATAAGTGATAAATTGTATTGGAATTCATGTATTGTATCATTTTTGGATTAGGTTTTGGAAGATAGTGATTTGCCCTAATTTAAGAAGTGAAGAAATCTTGGAAGAAGAGTATAGAGTTGTGTGAGTGTTCTTGAGGTAAGTACAAACTACATTATTGCATACATGCATATGATTTTGAGACTTGATATACATTTGGTTGTATATGTGATAGGAGATGTAATGCATTGTTGATGTATATTAATAATGTTATGTTTGGTATAATATGAATGTTGGGATAAGCATGTAAAATGTATGTTAATGCCATTGATTATATACATTTGAATGATGAATTGATTGAGGTGATTTGAGATGATTGAAGCATATTTGCTTATATGATGATGAAATGAAATATGAAATATGAAATGTGAAGGGTATGATGTTATGATGAATTGCTTTCTTGTGATTTGAGATCATATGAGATATGAGGCCATGGCTATGATAATTCAAATGAAATGTGAGGCCATTGTGATTGGCTAAGATGATTTAATTGAAATAAGTGGGGCATGTTTGCCTAAATGATGATGAGAATTGAGAATGGAATTGATAATGAAATAATAAATCAATTGTGTGTGTAATGTGTTATTCATTTTCAGAGTTCTGAGTTTGGCGGCATGTGAATGAATCACTGGATAGGTGAAAAGACCGGGTCGTAAGCCGATTCCAGTTGAAAAATGTGAAATGATAAATGTGAAATGTGATGTTTTTGGGGTGAAAAGACTAGGTCGTAAGCCTCAAAAATAGTAACAGTCTAGCCGGGTTGAGGATTTCCTCGGTTCTAACCGGGTTGAGGTCCAAGAGACTGGGTCTGTTACGCTATCCATGGATAGAGATATATATATATGTTGCCTACGGGCTTGATGATTATGATATGGACCAAAGCAGTAACTCTAAACTTTGAATAACATATTAGTTTCTTTTTGGGCCCTTGCTTGTCTTTGTTTTCCATGTGATTTATAAATGATGAAATAAATAAATATTGAGATCTAGGCTTGTTTTGAGTTCAATATGTTCTATAATTGATGACACAAATGTTTGATACAATGAAAAGTAATATCATGAAATATGAGATTCTTGAGAATCACTTGTATGTTGAAAAGTATGACATTGGCATTTCATTATAGCATGATATCATTGTAGTTTGTACCACTAAGCCGTTGGCTTAGCGCGATTGTGGTTTATCGCTCAGGTGACAGGGAAGAACTGGAGAGTTCATCTAGGCCGAGTAGAGTCTAGATCTTGGGGTGTTGATAGTGGAGCTTAAAGATCAAAGACATACTGCCAAACATGTATATACTTTATGTTTTGTAAAACTTGAGTTTTAATGTATAAGTATTTGTAAATATTTGTTATATTTTCCGCTGCTTTTAATTAAACATTTTATCTTTTGTCTTTTATAATTTCTTTTAAATGATTTAAACTTGTTCATGTTTTTGTAAAAGGGATGAGTCATTTCTTAAGTATATCGTGGCATTTCTATATTCAGTATATGTATATTATGATCGTATTAGCATGCTGTGTACGTATACGGGATATAGGGATGTTACAATTGTTTTGGTATCAGAGCCTAGGTTTGTGATTCTCAACCTAGGTAAATTGTAAGAAAAAGAATATTTTGATTTTTAAAGTGGGTTTTTGAGTAAAATACATGTTTTGGTATGGCAGTCTTTGATCTTTAATGAGGAATATTCTGCTGTGTTTGCAGATATAGGTAAAGATGGCATCTCATTCACGACAGTTTGTTGAGGGTAGTGCGGAAAGTGTAGCTCCTGAAGAGAGTAGAGATGGGGCTAGAATTGAGAGGGTTAGTGAGGCACCTATTTCTGTGCCAGAGAGATCCGCTGCTGAGGAGGCTCCGCCGGGTTGGTTAAGGCATGTGGTAGAACTGTTGAGGGGAGCTCCAGTGCAGCCACCACCACCACCACAGCCTCAGGTGCCGGTAAGACATTATGACAAGTTGAGAAAATATGGGGCTGAAGATTTCTTGGGCACTACCGATCCTGTAGTGGCTGAGCAGTGGTTGGATAAGGTGCAGAGGATATTCATTCAGTTGCAAGCCACTTCGGATGAGAAGTTTGACTATGCCAGATCCCACTTACAGAAAGATGCCTATGACTGGTGGAAAACAGGTCCTCATGCCATGGATGATCCACCTACATTATCATATGGGGATTTTCTGAGGGAGTGTGAGCAGAAATATACTCTGAGGGAGTATAAAGATATTAAGAAGATGGAATTCTTGAATTTGCGGCAAGACAACCGGACGGTAACAGAATATGAGATTGAGTACATCCGGTTGAGTTGCTATGCCGGGGGAATTATCTCTGATTAAATAGACAGGTGCAGAAGGTTTGAGGAGGGATTGAGGCCCTCTATCATGTGCATTGTGGCTGGTTCTAGATACCAGGATTTCTCTCAGCTTGTTGCAGCAGCTAGAAGTGTGGAGAGAGCGCAGAGCATTGCATCAGCTGCTTCTGAGGAGGAGACTCGAGTAAGGAGACCCCAGTTTGAGGCAGGGTCTTCATCTGTGAAAAGGGGTAGAGGAAGTTTTGTTCCGAGGATCAGTAGGAGTCAGAGGCAGTCAAGCAGATCAGTGCAGTATCAGAGGCAGAGGCCGAGACCGACAGTCTCTGTAGCTAGTGCCCCGACTCCTGTGATGCAAAGGTCTACTCCACCTGTATGTGTTCACTGTGGCAGGCCCCATGGAGGTGTTTGTTGGAAGACTGGTGTATCTGGAGTATGTTATAGATGTGGGTCACCAGATCATTTTATTAAAGATTGCCCTGATATGCAAGATGATAGGCAGACTGATACTATAGTTTCTCGACCCAGCATTAGTAGAGGTGGTCGAGGGAGCAGAGGTTTCAGTAGAGGTGGTAGACCCGGGTTTAGTCAGAGAGGGGGATCTTCATCCAGAGGCAGTAGGCCAGATGAGGCCAGATCTTCTCATAGGGTATATGTGATGCAGAGGTAGCCTGATGCTTCAGCAGTTATAGCGGGTACATTTTCTTTATTTGGCATTTCAGTACTTGCTTTGATTGATCCAGGATCTACTCATTCATACATAAGTGCATCCATATTACCTGTGTCTGAATTACATTCAGAATCCTTAGGATTTGATGTTTTGGTGACAAATCCTTTAGGACATAGTGTGGTTGTTAGTAAGGTGCACCGTGATAGTGCCATTGTGGTGCAAGGTGAGGAGTTTCTTGGTGATCTGAATGAAATGCCTTTTAAAGAATATGATTTGATCATAGGCATGGATTGGTTGTCTAAACATGGAGCTGTGGTGGATTGTCAAAAGAAATGTGTCACCTTGAGAACCAGTGATGGTAGGAGTGTAATGGTATCTAGTGAGTAGAAACAACTTGCATCCTTGTTTGTATCAGCTGTAACAGCTAGAAAGTTGATTAGAAAAGGGTGTGAAGCTTATCTTGCTCATGTTGTAGATACTAGAGTAGCAGGTTCTCAACTTGATAATATAACCACAGTTGTAGATTTTCCATATGTGTTTCCTGAGGAGTTGCCAGGGTTACCCCCCTGAGAGAGAGGTTGAGTTTGGTATCGATTTATTGCCTGGTACCACTCCCATCTCTATCACTCCTTATCAAATGGCACCTGCTGAATTGAGAGAGCTGAAGGTGCAATTGCAGGAGTTGTTGGATAAAGGGTTTATTCGCCCTAGTGTTTCATCGTGGGGAGCTCCTGTGTTGTTTGTGAAGAAGAAGGATGGTACTTTGAGGTTATGTATTGATTATAGGCAATTGAATAAAGTGACTATCAAGAATAAATATCCTTTTCCTATGATTGATGATCTCTTTGATCAATTGAAGGGAGCAGCAGTGTTTTCCAAGATTGATTTGAGATCCGGGTACCATTAGTTGAGGGTTAGAGCTGAAGATGTTCCTAAGACAGCTTTCCGTACAAGGTATGGGGATTATGAGTTTTTAGTAATGCCTTTTGGATTGACGAATGCACCTGCAGCTTTCATGGATTTGATGAATAGGGTGTTTAGGCCCTATCTGGATCAGTTTGTGGTGGTTTTCATCGATGATATTTTGGTGTATTCACGTAATGAGGAGGAGCATGACAAGCATTTGCGGATTGTGTTACAGATTTTGAGAGAGAAGCAGTTGTATGCTAAGTTGTCAAAGTGTGAGTTTTGGCTTGACCAAGTTACTTTTCTGGGTCATATAGTTTCAGCGGATGGTATAAAAGTCGATCCAAGTAAAATTGAAGCTATTTTGAATTGGAGTCCACCAAAGTCTGTAACTGAAGTTAGAAGTTTTCTGGGTTTGGAAGGCTATTACCGATGGTTTGTGAAAGGTTTTTCTTTGATAGCTATTCCACTCACCAAATTGCTTCGAAAGGGAGTTAGATTTGTGTGGACGGATCAGTGTCAAGCTAGCTTTGAGCAATTGAAAGAAATGTTGACTCAAGCACCTGTTCTTACTTTACCCGTGGAGGATAAACCATATGTGATTTACAGTGATGCTTCACATAATGGTTTGGGATGTGTTTTGATGCAAGAGGGTAAAGTCATAGCTTATGCTTCTTGGCAGTTGAAGCCGCATGAGCTTAATTATCTGACTCATGATTTGGAGTTGGCAGCTATAGTGTTTGCTTTGAAGATTTGGCGACACTACTTATATGGGGAGAAATGTTTTATCTATACGGATCATAAAAGTTTGAAATATTTGGGTGTTCAGAAGGAGCTGAATCTTTGGCAAAGGCGATGGTTAGAACTAATTAAAGACTATGACTGCTTGATTGATTACCATCCTGGTAAGGCAAATGTAGTTGCTGATGCCTTGAGTCGGAAATCATTAGCAGGTTTGGCTGTTTATTCGCTCTCGTTGCTTGTCGAGTTAAGAGCGTTGCATGCTAGTTTTGAAGTATGTGATGATGGTGCATTATTGGCTCAGCTACAGTTGAGACCAGTATTGTTGGATCAAATAAAGGAGGCTCAATTGGCAGATGAGAGAATTCAGAAGATTATATCGGATTGCCGAAATGGGGAGAGCCAAAATTTTCATGTGAAAAGTGATGGTAGTCTTTGGTTCAAAGATAGGTTGTGTGTTTCTAATGATAATAGTTTGAGAAAGATCATTTTGGAAGAAGCACATCAATCAGTTTTTACTATGCATCGTGAAAGTACAAAGATGTACCCTGATTTGAAACAGTACTACTGGTGGTCTGGTATGAAGAGAGACATAGCAGAATTTGTGTCCAAATGTTTCACGTGTCAGAGGGTGAAAGCTGAGCATCAAGTTCCAATAGGGTTACTTCAACCTTTAACAGTGCCTGAATGGAAATGGGAGAGAATAACAATGGATTTTGTATCTGGTTTACCATTGACTCAGAAGAAGCATGATGCCATTTGGGTGATTGTTGATCGGTTGACAAAGATAGCTCATTTCCTTCCTGTTAGAATGGACTATTCTCTTGAAAGGCTGGCTGAGCTGTATATCAGTGAAATAGTAAAGTTGCATGGAGTCCCAATTTCTTTAGTGTCTGATCGAGATCCCCGGTTTACTTCGAGGTTTTGGAAGAGTTTACATGATGCATTGGGTTCTCGGTTACACTTTAGTACTGCTTTCCATCCACAGACAGATGGGCAGTCAGAGAGAGTGATACAGATTATTGAGGATATGTTGAGAAGCTGTGTCATTGATTTCTCTGGAAGTTGGGACAGATTTTTGCCACTTGTGGAATTTGCTTACAACAACAGTCATCAATCCAGTATTGGTATGGCACCATTTAAGGCATTGTATGGTAGAAGATACAGAACGCCTTTATGTTGGAATGAAATTGGAGAGGGCAAGTTAATTGGTCCCGATTTGGTTAAAGAGACTGAAGAGAAAGTGAAGATAATTCGGGATCGGTTAAAAGAGGCTTCAGATCGACAGAAGTCTTATTCAGATTTGAAGAGGAGAGACATAGAGTTTGATATTGGAGATAAAGTATTTTTGAAAGTGTCTCCTTGGAACAAAATATTGAGATTTGGTCGAAAAGGGAAACTGAGTCCTCGTTTCATTGGACCATATGAAATTTTAGAAAGAGTTGGGCCAGTTGCTTATCGTCTTGCCTTGCCACCTGAGTTGGATAGAATCCATAATGTATTCCATGTTTCTATGTTGCGGAGGTATAGATCAGACCCATCTCATATCTTGCCAGTTGAATCTATTGAGGTGAGCTCAGATCTGACATTTGAAGAAGAACCAGTTGCTATTTTGGCACACGAAGTGAAAGAGTTGAGACATAAGAAAGTGCCACTCATGAAGGTTCTTTGGAAAAATCATGGAAGAGAAGAAGCAACTTGGGAGAGCGAGCAAGCAATGCAAGATTAGTATCCTTAACTATTTCAGACATAATATCAGGTAATTTTGAGGACAAAATTTCTTTTTAGAGGGGGAGAATTGTAATATCCCAAAGTGTGCCCTAAGAGTTTTGATAATTGTTGTTTTATTTGAATTAAAATGTATATGTATAATTGGAAAGAGAAAAGAATTTAAAAGAAAGTGTATATGTTGTGTATATGGAAATATATACAACATATATACAAGTCAAATGTGATGGTCAAAGGAAGAAGATATTTATTTTGTTAATTATGAAATTACTAAAAAGGGCATGTAAGTGAAAGGAGGTTAAAACAAATAGAAGAGGGTATTTAGGTAATTTCTTATTTTGAATTGCTTGGTAGAGGTTTAAAGAGATGAGAAGTTTGACTTTGCTTCATTTTCTCTTCTTTTCTTTTTGGGTTGGCAGGCTCATCAAAGTCACAAGAGAACAAGAGAGGTTTTGAATTCTAAGAGCAAAATAAGGGAAGAATCAAGTGATTGAATTGGAAAATTTTGAAGTTTCTTCAACTTTGGTAAGTTCTCTCTTGATTTCTTTTATTATATTTGAAGTTAGGTGTGAGTTTGATTATTGGTATTTGAAAGTAGGGTTATGTTGATGGTAGTGTGTTGATGTGTGTTTGATTTAATTGATTGTGGTGTTGGTTTTGAATTGAAAATAAAAAGGTTAAATTGATGTTGGTTTTGGAAAGTAAAAGTGATGTTGGTTTTAGGGTTTTGAAGTTGTAAATGATGTTTAACTTGAGTTTGATCAATTATTTTCATAGATCTTCATGTTGTTTGTGTTTGTTGTAGTTGTAAGCCTAGAATATGTGAATTTGGTCAGAAGCAGTAGCACTTTGGATGTCACGCCCGTGGCCTTGGTTGCCATGACCGTGGCCATTTGTTGCCATGGCCGTGGAGGTTTGGAGCAAGGGAGGCAGAACCATTCTCTAACCCACGCCCGTGGGGGTTGGGGTGGCCACGACCGTGGGCTCTAATATGTGGTGTTGAGTTGTAATTTGTGATCTAAAGGTCTAAGATCAGGTTAATAAGTGATAAATTGTATTGGAATTCATGTATTGTATCATTTTAGGATTAGGTTTTGGAAGAAAGTGATTTGCCCTAATTTTAGAAGTGAAGAAATCTTGGAAGAAGAGTATAGAGTTGTGTGAGTGTTCTTGAGGTAAGTACAAACTAAATTATTGCATACATGCATATGATTTTGAGACTTGATATACATTTGGTTGTATATGTGATAGGAGATGTAATGCATTGTTGATGTATATTACTAATGTTATGTTTGGTATAATATGAATGTTGGGATAAGCATGTAAAATGTATGTTAATGCCATTGATTATATACATTTGAATGATGAATTGATTGAGGTGATTTGAGATGATTGAAGCATATTTGCTTATATGATGATGAAATGAAATATGGAATATGAAATGTGAAGGGTATGATGTTATGATGAATTGCTTTCTTGTGATTTGAGATCATATGAGATATGAGGCCATGGATATGATAATTCAAATGAAATGTGAGGCCATTGTGATTGGCTAAGATGATTCAATTGAAATAAGTGGGGCATGTTTGCCTAAATGATGATGAGAATTGAGAATGGAATTGATAATGAAATAATAAATCAATTGTGTGTCTAATGTATTATTCATTTTTAGAGTTCTGAGTTTGGCGGGATGCCAATGAATCACTGGATAGGTGAAAAGACCGGGTCATAAGCCGATTCCAGTTGAAAAATGTGAAATGATAAATGTGAAATGTGATGTTTTTGGGGTGAAAAGACTCGGTCGTAAGCCTCAAAAATAGTAACAGTCTAGCCGGGTTGAGGATTTCCTCGGTTCTAACCGGGTTGAGGTCCAAGAGACTGGGTCTGTTACGCTATCCATGGATAGAGATATCTATATATGTTGCCTACGAGCTTGATGATTATGATATGGACCAAAGCAGTAACTCTGAACTTTAAATAACATATTAGTTTCTTTTTGGGCCCTTGCTTGTCTTTGTTTTCCATGTGATTTATAAATGATGAAATAAATAAATATTGAGATCTAGGCTTGTTTTGAGTTCAATATGTTCTATAATTGATGACACAAATGTTTGATACAATGAAAAGTAATATCATGAAATATGAGATTCTTGAGAATCACTTGTATGTTGAAAAGTATGACATTGGCATTTCATTATAGCATGATATCATTGTAGTTTGTACCACTAAGTCGTTGGCTTAGCGCGATTGTGGTTTATCGCGCAGGTGACAGGGAAGAACCGAAGAGTTCATCTAGGCCGAGTAGAGTCTAGATCTTGAGGTGTTAATAGTGGAGCTTAAAGATCAAAGACATACTGCCAAACATGTATATACTTTATGTTTTGTAAAACTTGAGTTTTAATGTATAAGTATTTGTAAATATTTGTTATATTTTCCGCTGCTTTTAATTAAACATTTTATCTTTTGTCTTTTATAGTTTCTTTTAAATGATTTAAACTTGTTCATGTTTTTGTAAAAGGGATGAGTCATTTCTTAAGTATATCGTGGCATTTCTATATTCAGTATACGTATATTACGATCGTATTAATATGCTGTGTACGTATACCGGATATAGGGGTGTTACATTAACAATGATTTTAAGGTTAGATTTAAGAAATGGTTGAATTTAAGTTGAGTTTGGTGAAGAGAGAGAATTTAGGGTTATGGAAAATTTGAGTTTTTGAAATCATTAGTTTTGATTGTGCAAACTGGTTCCAAATGTGTTGTTTTTATTAATAAACAAGGATTTTAAAATCAAATGATGGATTTAGTTAAGTTTGGATAGAGTTTGAAGATGGTAGTATTGATTTAGGATTTTGGAAAAGTGAATTTTCAAAGAATGATTAATTCTTTGATTTTAATGCTTAAATCATTTTATTTAATGATATAAGTGGTGAAATAATATTGAAATGATAATTGGATTGAGTTGGAATGGAGATCCTTCAATGGTGAAGGTTATGCCATTTTAGGGTTTTGAACATAAGCATGTGGTTAATTAATGTAATTGGTTTAAACATGTTAGAATATGTTTGTAATGATATAAATAAACTCAAAACAATAATTTAATGGGTTAATATGGATTTTCTAAGTTAAAGTAAGGAAAGACATAATTTTTGAAATTTTGTAAGAGTGTTATTAATTTAAGGTTTGATGTTGAGAATGCCTTAGAATGTGATATTAAATGATTGTTTATGATCGCATTTGATATAGGCATTAAGGGAGGTTGATTTGCTTCATCCAAGTGGTGAATGGCAAGTTGGAAAGATAGGATTGGAGGTTGTTTTAAGCTTGCTTAGGGTTGCTAGGGTAGGTAAGTACAAACTTTGAATGACTGCATATATTTACATGACATTGGGACTTAACACATTTAGTTGAGAAATGTGTTAACTTACTTAATATACTGTTGATGAATGTGAATTATGTTATGATATGCATAATGTGTATTATGTTGAAGTACCAAGGTAATGCGCTGAAAATGAAAAGAAATGTGGTATAATGTGATGAGATATGTGAAAACAAAAGTAATGAATTGATTTTGATAGAAAAGAGAAAAGTGAGAAAAAGATGATATAATAAGGCAATGTGCCTAGTTTGATCATGAGAAAATGAGAAAAGTTTTGATAAAGGAATTATGAAAGAATTTGATAATGAGAAATATAAATAAATTGTGTGCCTAGTCTGCTATTCAATTTTCAGAGTTCTGGGTTTGGAGGCAAGCCTATGAATTGCTGGGCAGGTGAAAAGACCAGGTCGTAAGCCGGGCCTAGCTGATAAATATGATATTTTTGGGTGAAGACCAGGTCATAAGCCTCAAAAACAAATCCTTGAAGCTAGACTGAGTGAAAAGACTGGGCCGTAAGCTCAGATCTAGTTGGATTATCCATGGATATATTTCCTACGGGGCTAGACACAAGGTATCATTGTGGACCAAAGCAGTAACTCTGAAATTTTAATAGCATATTAGATCCTTTTGGGCCCATGCTTGCCTTTGCTTTAATGTGAATTATGAATTGTGATACAATTGAGCAAAATAATAAGATATAATGTTATGAGTTGTGATATATATATGTGTTGTGCATTAACATTACATTTGGACTATATTGTTATCAAAGTTTGTACCACTAGGCTTCGCTTAGCGCGATTGTAATTCGTCGAGCAGGTGTTATGGATGTTTTGGTAGAGTCGGAGAGTTCTACTAGACCTGGTCAGGTCTAGGTTTGTATTTTTTGAGCTTGAAGAGTTTTTCAATACATCAAGATCAGAGCCAATTGCCATCATGTAGATATTTGATATTATAGTATATTTTGATATTATATATGTTATGATATGTTTTTGAAGTATATAATGTAAATTGTAAAGAATGATTTGAATAATTTGTTTAAGATGGGATCTTATATGTGATGTTGATATATATACGTATATATAAGTATTTGGAGAAAATATGAAAAAATTGAGAAGTATTGGTGAAATGGTGAATTGATTTTATTTGGAGTGTTTGTTTTTTGCAGGTTGTGTTTTGTTGAATTTTGGGAACGTCCAAATTACAGACAAAACTCTAGCGAATGTTTTTCAGAGATTTTCATATAAAATGTTATTTTGGGTCACTATAGCTTGTAAAGAATATTTATATACTATTTAATTTTATATATTTAGTATTTGAAATTTTAAAACAGAAATGTGAAAATTTTTATTAAATCGGTTTGTGATATTTTTATACCATATATGCATATTTTACATATGCTGAAAATATATATTGTATGTATATAGGGCATAAGGGTGTTACATTTATTTTGGTATCGGAGCCTAGGTTTGAGGTTCTCGACCTAGGATGGTTGTTAGAGAGAGAAAATTGGAATAAAAAAAATTTTCAATTGTGATGCATGCATTGGCACTGGCAATTTATTTGATCCCTGATGTGGCAATGTCTATTTGATATAATGGATATGAGTTGAGATGGCATCTGGGTTATATAGATCAGAGTGACACAATAGAAAAGTCATTCTGGAGCGTATGGATTAAGAATTTTTTGATCTTTTATTTGAAATTAAAATTCATAGCTGATTCAATTGATGAATAAGTGAAATTAAGAAAAATAATTTATGAAAAGATTTAAGATATGAAATAAAAGTTTGAGAAATGGGAATGATAGTTACACAAAAGTTTATAGGTGTGCTGTAAAATGATATTATTCGAATTTTTGAATAAATATAGGAATGTTGGATGAGTTTGAAAATTTAATGAAAAGTTTTTCTATATGTTAGAATATAATGTATAAAATTTCATAATTTTTAAAGATGAATTACTAATTAAGAAAGGTAGAAGAACACAGATTGTTGGAGGAGTTCCGGAAACTCAGAATCTATAGAAATTGAGAAACATATTTAAAAACTATGGCAAACCAACCTCGAAAAATATGAAAATTTACACCTAATATCATTTGTATTCCTATAACATATGGTTTAAATTTCATGAATGATTATTAAGGTATGATACCTAAAACAATGGACAACCTGGTGATGCCAGAGAAATTATTAAAGAGACAGATTCTCTGATTTTGGAAGATTTAATTTATTTAAATATATTAAATCAACTTGGAAAAATCTAAAACTTTAAATATAAGTCCATATATGTGTCAAGTGAACATGGATAAAAGTTTACAAGCTTTTATTAAGAATTGGTAAGGAATATAAAAATTGAAAGTAAGAGTGACATGAAACTAAGGAATTCAAACAATTTTGTGTACATGAGTAATAAATTAATTTCATGAGACAAATGAATAAGAACAATTATAAAAATTTATATGCATACGAGTAGAAGTATGAAGAAGGAATATGGAGTTTTAATAATTTAGAACAAAGAGTTCATAAAAAAATAAATAAATGATACATGATTTAGGGTCTGATTATGTAAAAGTATAATATCTAATTGATGATATTAATTAGTGTAAGGAAATAAATTAGTGTTTTTTAAGAGTAAATGTTATGATCTTAAAATTGAGAATGTGATATGGATGAGATTTGGTGAGGTTCATGTTGCTGGTTGCTGTTACGCTCTAATTAACTCTACCACAAAGCGTCACTCGCAAGTATACGAGGAAGCTGTAGCAAAGGTGATCGCCCCAAAGTCGTCTCTCAAGTAGGCTAGAATAGCTAATTGATTATCAGATTATAGATAACAAGTAATGAATAAATTTAAATCACTAACAACTAATGAAAAAGATCGATTGGAGTTTAAAACAAATAAAAGTAAATTGGACTGATGTATTGATTCACTTAATAGAATGGTCTAGGGTTTGCACTTCTCTACTACTTATATGTATGAACGGTTATTCCTCTTAATTAATTTAATTTCAAAGATTAAATCTCAAGCAACTTAATTAATCGAATCAAGGAAATAAGCTCTCGCATTCAAAACTTTCTCAAATAATCTTGTTACAATTGAAATAATCTTTTCCTAGGTTATATCTCTAATGCATCTAAGTCCCTAATTGAATTGTTCCAGCATTAGACTTCATCTCTCAATCCATCATCTAATACCTAAAACACATAATTGGTGGCCAATCAATTATATATTAACAATAATCCATTCAATCAAGGCTAAAGAAATAATTAAGTTAAGAGTAATAACCAATTCATACAATCATAGCAGATCCATACAAACCCTAGACTAGATCAAATTAGTTCATAATGCTATCAAACATACTCATCTCATTAAAATTCAAAGAAATCAATTTAGACATGATAATATTCTTAAATACAATTCCAATGAAATTAAAGAGATAAAGTTTGAGAACAAACCCAAATTACAAACTTCTTAGCTCTTGAAGAATCTCTTGTTCAGAACTTGCTCGAAGAATGTATCAATGGCTAGAACAAATCTAATCTAAGCTAGTTTAATTAAAGTGCAATCAAAAGATCAAAGAAAACAAGATATGAAAACCCTAATGTTCTTTGACGGCTAAAACAAAATTCAAACTCTCAACCCCCGCTCTTAAAACCCTAACTTTAATATTTATACGAAAACCTCCGCTTCAAAAATCGGCGTTTTCTTTAATCCATGAGTGACACAGCCAAGTTGGTGGAGACACGGCCGTGTCTGAGGTTCTTCGATGGACACGGCCACAAGCTTGGCCGTGTCCCCTGAAGGTGTCTTCTACTGCTTGATTTTCATCTTTCTTTTGCTTTGGACTTGAGTGTGACATGGCCAAGCTTAAACAACTTGGCCGTGTTGGAAAATTTTGGAGGGACACCGCCACAAGCTTGGCCGTGTCCCTTGCATGTGTCACCTTTTGTATCTTGGTCTTCTTCCTTAGCTTGGTATGGGACACGGCCGGTGGCTTGGCCGTGTCCTCTGCATGTGTCAGCTACTATCCATTTTTTCCTTCTTCTTATTTTCTTGGCTTTTTAATCTAAAACAAAACTTGAAACAAACTTTAACAAGAAGTAAATAAATATTAACCAACAAAACATGACACCACACTTAAAACTAGGACAAAAATAACAAAAACACTGAAATAAATTAAAACTACCAAAATTAATGAAAACACTAAATAAACTGATTGAAACTACCAAAATACCTAAAGAAAACAATAATTATCATAACAAATAAGATACAAATCTATGACAAAAACTAATAAAACAACTACCCCACACTTAAAATTTTGCTTGTCCTCAAGCAAATTCATATGTTATAAATTAAAAACTCAAATAACCTTAACTATAATTCCAGTATATAAGATGAAATCCTTTAAGACTCAGCCATAAATAATTGCACTTTCCTTCAATCAAGATTTTCTTAACTCATTCATTAATCTAGACATACAAATCTCATCTCTCATCTAAGTGTTTCACTCGATTTCAAAGGTTAATTCACTCAAACCACTCATGACTGCATACTACCATAAACTTGCTTAATTATCCAATCTCTCTCACTGATTTTCTCAAGAAATAATCTGAAGGTCTTTTATTTGGATGTAATGGAGCTAAGGTGAAGGTATGAGAAAAGACATTTAAGCTGGAACATCAAGAAATGGAGTATCTAAATTAGACAATACTCTTGGTCAGAAACTCATAGCTCCCTCAAATGGCATATTCACCAACCCTTGATAATCTTACATACTTGCATACTTCAAGAAAAATACATGAGTCAACATTCGTCTAATGCTAGAAAATATATGAATTTTGTATATATATATATCTTTTCTTTATTTTCTTTTATTTATTTTTTATTTATTTTCTTATTTTTTTATATATATACAAAGTATAAAATTGTATGGAACATCTAGCTTAAAATGAAGAGGAAAAGAATAACCAACTCTTAGCAAATACAATGTGCAAAGTATGCATTTCAACCTCAAATAGCAATACAATTTTTTTAATTACTTACCCCACACTTTTGAATCAAACCACCCTATTGTCATATCATAAGAAACTCCATTCCTTAATGCAGGTATGATGATAATAAGCAAAAGTTGAGTTGTGAATTGTGTTGATCAATCAAGAAAAGGTCAATGGCTTAACTTGGCTCACTAAGGAATTCATAATTAAGGGAGGTCTTTTTAAGCTAAAGGGCTAACCTAATTTGCCTTCATCATTTTAAAACTTGAGATGAAATCATAATGTGAGTTCAATTAGTATGCAAAAGCAAACTCTAGAGATGCAAAATCATGAAGGTGCACACTTAAGAAAAGAAATTCAATTGACAATAACATTCAATCTATGAGGCTCAAAACTCACAAAGGTGGGTTCTCAAAGATTTATATGTCATGAATTGCAGAATGTGAAAATTGATCCTGAATGAATTCAAATGCTAATCTCTATGCTGATACTAAAGTTTCAACTATAATGCTAGAATCACAGAAAAAATCAATAAGTTTTCAACAATCATGCCATGCACAACACACAATAAAACACACCAAGACAAACAAAACAAAAATTAAAGAAAAGCTAAAAGATTACCCCACACTTTAGAATTTACATTGTCCTCAATGGAAAACAAGAATAATAAAGAAAAAAGGGTTAAGGTTCAACTTGTTTTCCATCAGTCTCTGGTGAGGCAAAAACCTAACTTTTCATCACAAACACAAATGTTCAAAAACAAAATACAATATATAAAATAAAATATCCAAAATATAAAATGTTAACATCAAAAAACAAAAACAAAAAATAACAAAAATATGCAATAACTAAACACAAGAAAGTAGGGAAAATCTCTCCAAAGATTAGAGCTAATGCCATCTACGGTGAAGGAGGATGTGAAGATGATGCAGCCGAGGGATGAAGACTCAAAATCTTAGCAAGGTTGCTATTCATTTGATCCAACTGTTGCAAGACCGCAGCATGATTACGGTCTACCTTGCTCTCCAGAGCCTCAATCCTATTAAGTATCTCTTGATTACCCAAGACCGGAGCATCTTCATCTAAATCAAGAGAATCCAAATGGGACTCCTCTTGAACTCGAGTTCTCTTCTGTCTGTACCCCGGTACTTCTGGCTCAGCTGAAGCCATCATATAAGCCCCTCTCCTATGCACCACCATATGCATCCTCTCTAGTGTAGCCAAATCCAATGAGTCATTACCCTTAATTCTAGTCATGCGACAGGTACTCGGGTCAAAATCATCAAAGAGGGCTATGGCTAATATGGTAACTAATCCTCCAATATAGATAACCCCCTTCTTCTTGTTTGCCACACTATAAAAAACATCGGCTAACTAATAGCCAAAACTAATAGGCACTGCATCAATCACACAATCCAAGAAAAATAGTTCACTCAGTTCCACCACACCCGGGCTCTCCTTCCTAGCAAAGAATCCACAAGACATAAAATGATGCAAATACCTCAAAGCAGGATTCCTCAATTTAGTTGTTTTTGCCGATTTGGCCACATAAGTCCCCGAGCCCAATGCTCCCCAAGCAAATTGTTTTTTAAATTCCTTAGGTACCGACCTTTCACCATGTTGATGGAAACCAAATATACCATTGAATTGTTCAATACTTATCACAATTGATTTTCCAAACAACTTAAAACTCAATCTAGAGCAAATTTTCTGCGCATCTCTTTCAACATTAAGAGAAATTAAGAACTCCAAAGTAAGCTCTTGAAATTGCAAAGGTCGCAAGGAGACTAGGTTCTCCCACCCTAGGATTTGAACATAATGATAAAAATTATTCCTAATATTAAGAGTATCAAGGGACTCATCATTGACATACCTCGTCGGGAAGAAACCCCGAGCCAAAAGATTTGCTCTCTTCAAAGATGAGACCGATGAAGATGAAGATGCACCTTCAGTTGTAGATCTCTTTTTCTTGCGGTGGGAAACAATCTTCGTTCTTGGCATCTTGAAAGATCTAAAAAAATTTGAAGTTAAAACTGATTAAATTGATCTTTTGTGAGAAAAGAAGAAGTTTTAATGGATTAATTTTAGTTTTGGTGAAGATAATTGAGATTTAATTGAGATTTTGAAGCTTTGAAACACAAACAATGGAGTTTTGGTGAGAGAGAAGTCGAGAGAGCAAGAGAGAAAACAAAACAGATCTAGGGATTGGAATGAGCAAACAGTGCAAAAATCGTGTTTTTAAAGTGTAAAAGTGAAGAGACATGGCCAAGTTTGGGTGGACACGGCCATGTCTAGTGTGTTTTGAGGGACACGGCCAGTGACTTGGTCACTGGCCGTGTCCCATGGGTGTGTCACTCACTGTAAAGAAGAGTTGCTAAAATAAAAACAAACAGATTTTTGGTGAAGCTTGGCCGTGTCCCATGTGACACGGCCAAGGGACACGGCCAAGCTCCTTGGCCGTGTCACTTACTGTGAAAAACTTTGCAAAAACAAAAGAAAAAAATTTATTTTTTTTAATTGAAGCTTGGCCATGACCCATGTGACACGGCCAAGGACATGACCAAGCTCCTTGGCCGTGTCTCTTTCTGCCAATTTTAACTTCTTTTTTTTTCACCACATTTTAAAGGAATTTCAAACCTCTTCTTTAATCAACCCTGAAACACATTAAAAAAATAAAAACCGATCAAAGCACCCAATCCATTTATTTAAACAAACATAAAATCAAAATTGCTAAATTTAAAATTATAACTATGAAAAAGAAATGCAAACCGATGGGTTGCCTCCCATTTAGCGCTTCTTTAATGTCATAAAGCTAGACATCACTGCAAGACTTAGGGATCATGGATCAAAGTGCTGTCAATGATCCTTACTTCTTGAAATCCTTCTTTATATGGTTTAATTCTCTGTCTATTTACTTTAAAAGTCTTATTGGTCCGAGAGTTAAGCAATTCAATGGCACCAGAAGGACCTACCTGAGTTATCTCGAAAGGACCACTCCATCGAGACTTGAGTTTACCTGGAAACAGACGGAGTCGAGAATTAAAAAGTAAAACTTTCATACCTGGACTCAATGTCTTTCGCACTATAATTCTGTCATGAAGTGCTTTAGTGCAATCCTTGTAAATCCTCGAGCTCTCATATGCCTTTGGGTTAAGGCACCTTTGAGTCTCCCTCACTGGTTTATCCCCTTCTTCTAAGGTCAGTGTCAGCTCCAATTTATCTGAGGAACCTGTCTGCAAGAAAACATCTGAAACAACTGCGTCAATACAATTAATTAAAGAACAATCCTCATATAAAGCAGTTGTAGGAATAGGAGAGGTTAAAAATAGAAAATTCGATAGTTTGTCCTAAGACAGTCATTGACAATTTACCATTTTTAACATCTATTAAGGTGTTAGTAGTAGCCATAAAAGGCCTACCCAGTAAAATAGTGTGTGCTGATGGTGTAGGGTTACTTCCTTCCATGTCAAGAACTATAAAATCCACAGGTACTATCAACCCTCTAACCTTAACTAACACATCTTCTATAACCCCTTTTGGGAATCTATGAGATCTATCAGCTAATTGCAACACCATTTTGGTTGGTTTAAGTTCCCCTAGTTCTAATTCTTGATACACAGAATAAGGCATCAAATTTACACTGGCTCCTAGATCACACATGCCATCAGTCCCCTTTCCATTCCCCACAGTAATTTGAATTATAAAGCTACCAGGATCCTTTAGCTTGGGAGGTAGTTTATGCTGCAGAACAGCACTAGCAACCTCTAAAACTATCACCTTTTCATTCGGCTCATACCTCTTTTTCTTGGTGATCAGCTCTTTGAAGAATTTGGCATAAGCCGGCATGTTCTTTATTGCTTCAAGTAAGGGTAAGTTAATACTTACCTTAGACAGCATGTTGAAGATGTTAGAAAATTGCTTATCTTTTTTATCATCCTTCAACCTGCTGGGGAATGGTATAGGTGGCCGGTATGGATTGCTTGCCTTATGTAAATCTGTTGAAGAGGATTTCTCCGTTGATCTTTCTCCAACACCTTTGTTCTCTGGTTCTCCTTCTTTATTGTTCTCTTGGTCACTTGCATTCACAGAATTATTTTCTACATTATTGTTAATTACCTTGCCACTTCTAAGAACAGTCACTGATTGTGCCTGCTCAGGTTGACTTGGGAACTTCCTCTTTTGTTGAATCTGCATCTGTTGTGCTAGTTGTCCCACTTGAGTCTCCACTTTCTTAAAAGATGCTTCTAATGAATCCAACCTCTTGTTGGTCATCTCTTGATTTTTAGCACTGACTTGGATGAAAGCTTGTAAACTTTCCTCCAAACTCTCTATCTTAGACTGCCCTTGATTTGAGGATTGGCCGAGCAAATGGAAAGGCTGTTGAGAATTATTTGTTGCCCAGGAAAAATTTGGATGATTCCGCCAACTAGGATTATAAGTATTCGAATAAGGATCATTCCGGGCCCTTGGTTGAAATCCCCCCATAGCATTGACTTGCTCAGTTTCATTCCCATAAGTCTCTTATGCGGAGGGGCAAATATTTGCTCCATGCCCGAAAGTTCCACAAATTCTACAAATTTCTTGAGTGGATGAAGGAAAATTGTTCTTCATGTTCAGCATCTACACTTGCCTTGTCAATTCAGCTATCTGATCGACCATCTAACTATTGGCTTCCAATTGATTCACCCCTTTACTTCTTCCCCTTACACTTTTCTGTTGAGAATTAGCTCCCAACATCTCAAAGATATCATAAGTTTCAGCTGCTGTCTTTTCTCCCATGGCTCCCCCAGCTGCATTATCAACTGTATTCTGAAATTGCTGGGTTAACCCATCGTAGAAAAACTGATTCAGAAGTTGAAGTGGGTAGTGATGATGTGGACACTGGATCAATAACATTTTAAATTTGTCCCAAGCCTCATGAAACGGCTCTCCTTCAAATTGAGAGAATGTAGCAATCTTCCCTCTCAATTCAGCTGTCTTTTGATGTGAGTAAAACTTGCCCATAAATTTGTTATAAACTTGCTCCAAAGTTGTCAAAGAATTTTCGGGCAACATCATAAGCCAGCTCTTTGCCCTATCCTTCAATGTATATGGAAAACACCTCATCCTCAACTGATCTTCTGTTAGTCCTCCCAAAGGAAAAGTGTTGAGGGTAGAATAGAAATCCCGAATAAAGTTCAAAGGGTCTTCATTTGGAACTCCATAGAATGATGGCAGCATGTTGTAATGGATGTTCTTCAATTCATAGTTTCTTGCTACATTCGTCAATCTTATGCAAGAGGTGGAAGTTTCAATGGCAGGTCTAGCATAATCTCTCACAGTCCTTTGTCTTTCTTCTCCCATGTTGGTAGATTGTGCAGATTTCGACTAAAAATCAGAAGTGTCCTCCTCTATAGTATCAAATCCGGTGTACAGTTCAAACTCTTCCCTGCTCCTTTTCACTCTCTGAATTTCTGGAATGACTGGGTATAGTTCTCCTCCAAGTGATCTCCTGCCTTGCATAAACAAAATTCATAGAAAAAAAGAATTATTAAAAACAAAAGACAAACTAAATCAAAAGTAAACAATGAAAAATAATATAAAATATCTATGACTAATAAACAATTTCGCCAATTAGCCTCCCTGGCAGCGGCGCCAAAAACTTGTTACGCTCTAATTAACTCTACGACAAAGCGTCACTCGTAAGTATATGAGGAAGCTGTAGCAAAGGTGATCGCCCCAAGGTCGTCTCTCAAGGAAGCTAGAATAGCTAACTGATTATCAGATTATAGATAACAAGTAATGAATAAATTTAAATCACTAACAACTAATGAAGAAGATCGATTGAAGTTTAAAACAAATAAAAGTAAACTGGACTGATGTATTGATTCACTTAATAGAATGGTCTAGGGTTTGCACTTCTCTACTACTTACATGTATGAACGGTTATTCCTCTTAATTAATTTAATTTCAAAGATTAAATCTCAAGCAACTTAATTAATCGAATCAAGGAAATAAGCTCTCGCATTCAAACCTTTCTCAAAAAATCTTGTTACAATTGTAATAATCTTTTCCTAGGTTATATCTCTAATTGAATTGTTCCAGCATTAGACTTCATCTCTCAATCCATCATCTAATACCTAAAACACATAATTGGTGGCCAATCAACTATATATTAACAATAATCCATTCAATCAAGGCTGAAGAAATAATTAAGTTAAGAGTAATAACCAATTCATACATTCATAGCAGATCCATACAAACCCTAGACTAGATCAAATTAGTTCATAATGCTATCAAACATACTCATCTCATTAAAATTCAAAGAAATCAATTTAGATATGATAATATTCTTAAATACAATTCCAATGAAATTAAAGAGATAAAGTTTGAGAACAAAACCAAATTACAAACTTCTTAGCTCTTGAAGAATCTCTTGTTCAGAACTTGCTCGAAGAATGTATCAATGGCTAGAACAAATCTAATCTAAGCTAGTTTAATCAAAGTGTAATCAAAAGATCAAAGAAAACAAGATATGAAAACCCTAATGTTCTTTGACGGCTAAAACAAAACTCAAACTCTCAACTCCTGCTCTCAAAACCCTAACTTTAATACTTATATGAAAACCTCCGCTTCAAAAATCGGCATTCTCTTTAATCCATGAGTGACACGGCCAAGTTGGTGGAGACACGGCCGTGTCTGAGGTTCTTGGAGGGACACGGTCACAAGCTTGGTCATGTCCCCTGAAGGTGTCTTCTACTGTTTGATTTTCATCTTTCTTTTGCTTTGGACTTGAGTGCCACACGGCCAAGATTAAACAACTTGGCCGTGTTGGACAATTTTTTGGAGGGACATGGCCACAAGCTTGGCCATGTCCCTTGCATGTGTCACCTTCTGTGTCTTAGTCTTCTTCCTTAGCTTGGTATGGGACACGGCCAGTGGCTTGGCCGTGTCCTCTGCATGTGTCAACTACTGTCCATTTTTTCCTTCTTCTTGGTTCCTTGGCCTTTTAATCTAAAACAAAACTTGAAACAAACTTTAACAAGAAGTAAATAAATATTAACCAACAAAACATGACACCACACTTAAAACTAGGACAAAAATAATAAAAACACTGAAATAAATTAAAACTACCAAAATTAATGAAAACACTAAATAAACTGATTGAAACTACCAAAATACCTAAAGAAAACAATATTTATCATAACAAATAAGATACAAATCTATGACAAAAACTAATAAAACAGTTGCATTATATGAAATTTGAATTTTTGAAATGGGTTTTCATAATTGTGAAAGTGATGTGTTTTGATGTTATATTAATATAAAAATAATGTTTATAAAGTTAGCTCTTGAAAGTGGGATTAATAGAATGAAGTTTAAGTAAAGTAGTAAGTTGGAAATTTAGAGTTGTAAGGGAATTTTGATGAGGATTGTTTAGATATTGATAGTTTAATGTTTAATAAGCATGAGAGTAATTTTGAATGAGTAATATTATTTATAAAAGTACTAACTATGGTTTAATGTGGTTGATAATATAGAAATTTGTTATGAAATAAAGGGAAAGGATTAAGCAAGTGAAAATGAGTTACTTTAGTTAATTGAATTAGAAGTGATGAAAATGGATATGAAATGTGTGATCAATGCATAAAAAAAAATGTGAGAGAGATGTTACATTGGAAACGTGACTAAGATTTATGTGAAATGTTAGAAAAAAATATAATAAGAAACTTATTTAAAAGATGGACGATTAAATAAGAAAGATGTTAATTATGTTGTGGTCAGAGTGTATATATATGTTGAATTGACGAATAACCTATGTAATGTCAAAAGAATGAGAAATGATAATGTTCTCTGAAAGGTGATAAATGTTAACTTTGTATAGGTTGTATGTAAAAGAGGAATTGCGTATAATTATATGATATGTGTGATGAGATTTTTCAATATAAACGTAATTGTGATATATAAGAAAATGTGGAAAGTAAGTCACATTGTGAATATGACTTACGAATGTGTATGTGGATGATTAAAAAAATATTATCGAGTGTTTGTTACCTTATACAATTACTTGTCTAGTGATATTGAGATTGATATTGCAAGTATTAATATACCTAAGAGAGATTAGGTCTTGACCTGAGTAGAGTTAAGTCATGTGATGAAATGGAGATTGAGAATGGACCCGAGTAGCGCTGGACGGTGAAATTGTTATTGTAACAACTGAACTTGATGATTGCATAGTGTTGGGCCCAAAGTAGATGCGTATAAATAAGAGATTGTAAGGAAAAGGAAAGTATAATGAAGAAAGTATGGAAGTGAAAAAAATGAATGAAAATTTTTATAAGAGATAGATTAGAAATGGAGTAATAAATGGAAATTGTGTAAAATTAGCATATGAACGAATGTGTATATGTAAGAGATGTTAATGATAATATTGTTGAAACTTGAGTTAGGCTAATGATGATCAAGTGATCAAAAGTAAATTGCTTTAAAACAGAGCTGAAATGTGTTAACTTTTTGTGTAGCAAAAGATTAAAAAAATATGAATATGTGATTTTTGCAATACGAACTTAATGTTGTGATTGGAAATGTTTAAAGAAGAATGATAGAGGAGCAGTATTTATTTATAAGCCATAAGCATGACCATTATTATGCCATGGTCTTATGATTTGTTTAGTATATTGACCGATTAGTTTTGTTATCCACGAGCATGGGCCTGAGATGACATGACCGTTGGATATATTTGGTGAGATTGATAGTTATGCTACAAGAAACATGGTCAAGATTTATGGTTTGCATAGTTGTATCTTATAATTTTATGTTAGAAATTTGTTTATAATTATAGAAAGTGTGGAACATAAGAGAATTGTGAAAATATGGTGAGCTTTAAATGATGTGTAAGAAAAGTGATTTTTGTAAATATGGTAACTATAAGAAATGTGAGAAATGATAAATGAAAGGAATTATGAAATGTGAGTAAGAGTTATTTTGAAGGTGTTTAAAAATGGTATAAAATGAAGAAGTTGATGAAAATGATGTTTAAAGTGAATGAGATTAGGGGAATGAATATTATCCGTAATGATTAATTCTAAGAGAATTAAGATTTGAGAATAAATTTGACCTAATAGAATTAGGTCATGAATGGAAAAAAGATAGATGAATTTAAAATAGACAAAAGGTTGGTCAGAATAGAATAAGGTTGTGATGGTCATATTGTGATAGTTAGATCAATTGATCTGAAATGTAATAAGTTTATAAGTATTTATTGAAATTCAATGCATGTAGTTACATTAAGAATATGCAAGCTATGTGATAATGTGCATAATACATCATTCTGATATGTATATGCATATGAAAGGAGCTAAGTTATATTAGTTTCAAATAATTATAAGAGAAAAGTGTTAGTTATAGTATAATTGGAATGAATCTTAATAAGAAAATAAGATTTTGTTGTTGTGTAACGGTGATATTAAATTAATATGTGGTAATTGTATAAAGAGTAGATCAAAGTGAAGATGTGTAAAATTATTGTGTTAAGATAAAAGTTATTAACATTTGAATTTAAGGTGATGAGAGTATATTTTTAAGATAATGAAGTGATCAGATATCTTGAGTGCAATACGTGTGTGGTGTATATATATTAAGGAGATGAACTAATTTTGTCTAATGACAATTCGATTGAAGATATGATAATCTGTTGTGACTGTTTGAGTAAATAGACAGTATAATAATGAGTTGTGTAATGGTAAAAAGGTAATTGAGAATGAACCTAAGGGGGAGAATAAAAATTGTGTAATTTGATAAAATAATGATTTGGATAATTTATTACGGTACTAAATAATTTCGAGGACGAAATTATTTAAGGGGGAGAAAATTTTCACATCCGTGATTTTAGAAATATAAAAGTTGTATATACCCAATATATATATCTAGAGTATATATAACATATACATATGGTATATTAATTGTATATGTTGGATTAATACATTACATACTTAATATATTTAATAAACATATAAGGTACATTTGATGTATATATAAGATACATATTATTTGTGCATATGTGTAATATCCCAAATTTTTTGAAAAGTTTTAATTTTTGGAAATTTAATAAAATAAATTATAATTTAAATGGATAAATTAAATTAATGGTTTTAAATGAAAAATGAAGGGATTTTAAATGAAAAAGTGGAATACATATGTGATATATATGTAAAATATATACAACATATAAAATGTAACACCCCCATACTCTATATAAGTACTGTACATATACCTGGTATACATACAATACGTATGTAAAGTATAAGAATGTCACTTTTCGTTTCACTTTAAAAACCTTTAGTCAAGTTCAAGCAATATAACATTAAATTAAAGATCATTTATGAAAAGCATTGTTCTTATAAAAATACAACATAATTAAATTCATATATGTATGCATCACCTTCTAGTTGGTCTCGAGACACTCTTACCCTTCTCGTGGCATCACATCTAGACTTCCGGATCAACCGCATAAATACCTGCGCGATTAAACATCCGCGCTAAGCCCGAGAGCTTAGTAGTACAATTAAATAATAAAATACACTTTAACAAAATTATCATACCTCATATGTTTAGCATTATGTTTTATTGTTCTCTTACCACGTTTTCCTTTCTCAATGCATTCTTCATAAGTTCTCACTAATCTCATATACATAAACATATACATTAGTTCAACCAATTACCATTCGAAAACCTATTCAACACCTTTACGAACACAATGCTCACAAATTCAACATTCATATACATTTTACACATCATATAACATTTTCACCAACTCCAACCCATCACTAATAATCACAATCATTATATCAATACACATATTATACATCATACTAATCATGAATCACATTTCCAATGGAGACAACCATAGATCTAATTACTTATTTAATTCAACATTTGCATATCACATTAACAACAAAGACAGACTCGGGCCCAACAAAACACTAATATGTTATTCAAAGTTCAGAGTTACTGCTTTGGTCTTATCAATATACTCAAGCCCGTAGGCGAAACACATATATCTCTATCCATGGATAGGGTAACAGACCCAGTCTCTTGGACCATCAACTCAACATCTTGAGGAGATCCTCAACCCGGCAAGACTGTTACCTGTAACAGACCCAGTCTCTTGGACCATCAACCAGACTAAATCGAGGAGATCGTCAACCCGGCAAGACTGTTACCATTCATATATTTCATATTCACAATTCTCATAATGTAACAGACCCAGTCTCTTGGATCTCAATTCAACTCAAAATGAAGAGATCCTCAACCCGGCAAGACTGTTACCTTTAATTTTATAGGCATGCCTCCAAATCTAGAACTCTGAAACTTGAATCAACATATTAGACACGAAATCATTCCATTTATAACTTTATACATTTCTTTCACAATTCATTTCATTCTCATCAATTAGGCACTATGCCTCATTTATCACAATTGAATTATCATAGCCAATCGCAATGGCTTCATGTCTCATTTAAATTACCATAGCCAATTCCCATGGCTTCATATATCATTTATATTTCAATTCATATCATAGCATTTCATCTTTCAAATACACAATCATTTATCTCAGATATTACACATGTCATATAACATCATTATCAATCACAATTACATCACCTCTTATTTGGTCTCAATTCACATTAGAATACTTCATTATTTACATATTCATAATCAAACACATTTAACATTCATCAAGAATGATCATCATTGATATTCATATATATATTTTATCCTATTCTTAGATTTGGAATCCTCAACATACATTTGTTTCATATATATATGAAGTATAGATTCAACAAAACCCTTGGAGGATCCAACAATACAAGAATAATCAAGAATAAGAATCATTAACTAACCAATTGGAGGGACACGGCCAGCATCACTTGAGGGACACGGCCAAGCTTGTGGTCGTGTCTCTCAACCCCAAATTGGCAGTAGTGAACACGGGCATGCGACACGGCCGTGTCTCTCAACACAAATTAAGGTAGTAGGTGACACGGGCAAGGGACACGGCCAACCTTGTGGCCGTGTCTCTCAACCAAGAATCACAGTAGCTAACACGGCTAGGGGACACGGCCGTGTCTCTCCACAAAAATCGGACAGTAACAAACACGGGCAGAGGACACGGCTGAGACTGTGACCGTGTCTCTCCCAAAATCAATTCATCACATCCAATTTTCCTTGACTTGGCCGTGTCTCACATGAATTGCATCCTAAACATGTCCAAATCTTCTTTGGTTACACTAACTCACATTATACACCTATATAACATGATTCCAATGGACATAATCAACATTATTAACACAATTACTAATGAATATGTATTAAGCTTACACATCACATGAAGCATGAAATAAGGTAATTTGTACTTACCTTAAGAACCACTCACAAATCTATTCCCCTTTATCTTCCAATAACTCTTCATCACTTAGCAATCCACTTCTTCACAACCTAATTCAAATCATCAAAATACCAATTTCCCACATATATCAACTTTAATCCTTCATTAGCATCATCATCACACCAACCATATCAAATCCCAAACTCAAACAATGAAAATCAACTCAAAGAAATGAATACTTACTTGAATCCTTTGTCAAATCTTCATCTCTATCTTCAATCCTCTTGAAATCCTTAAGAAATTTGGTATATAAATCACATATCTCTCTCTATTCTTACTCTCAATTCCATCATAAAATTCATCTAATTTGTTCAAGTCATAACCTAATCTTTATTAGGTTCACTAATACATACACTATCATTCTCCATATCACTAATTCACTAATTGTACCACATATACATTCATAGATCACATTCATAATGTGATGCATATTTCTTACATATCATAATTTCATTCATATTGAAAAACTCAATTCATATCTCCTATACATGTATACACTTAATTATATGTTCTTATTTATTATCTTGAACATCTCCTACGCACAACATTCAATCACATACAAATCTTACACAAATTTCGTTCATTACTCCATTTCCAATTTATCTCTTCTAAAAACTTCATACATTATATTTTCTTTTTCCCCTTACAGTCTCTTATTATACACATATGCATAGAACATCTCCTCACACAAATACTTTGAGCCCATAACATTTATGATAACCAAATTCAGTTATTGCCATAACAATTTCACTGTCCAATTTTACCCAAGTCCATTTCATTTCATTTCAGCACATAATCTTTGCGTAAATTAAGGTCTAATCTATTTTAAGTCCGCTGCCACATACCATATCATTTTCAATATTACTAAACATACGATTATATAAGATATAATTCATATCACATACACATTCATAAGGTGACTCACTTCTCACATTTCTTACATATTATCATCACATTCATATCGAGAAATTCATCTTACATATCCCATTCATGTACACATATAATTTTATACGTATTTTTAATTTTTCTTTTACATATAATCCATACAACTTTAACATTTATTACTTTTCATTTAACAACATCATTCTCATTCTTTTGACATAGCTTATTTTATTTATTAACTCAACATATATATATATATATACTCTTTCATAATAATATTTCACAAAAATCTTAGTCACATTCCCAATGTGACATCTCTCTCACACTTGTCTTTAAATACATTTAATATATCTTCATATCCATTTTCATCCTTTCCAATCAAATGACTTAAAGTAACTCATTTTCACACACTTACTCACTTTCTTTTGACTTCAAAATAAATTCTTATACTATTAGTCACATTACTCAATTCATAATATTTCCATGTGCAATATTATCCATTTCACATAGCTCATGTATTGAATATACATTAAGCCATCAATACCCAAATAATCTTTATCAAATTCCACTAGAACTTTAACCTTTCAACTTACTACTTCACTTAAACTTCAGTTTACCAAACTCATCTTTTATTAACATCAACTTTAAAACATTATATATTTATCACAAAGCAACATCAAATATATAATTCTCACAAGTCTTAAGCTCATTTCAAAAAATCTAAATATTATATATTATCACTGTTACCATGAGCTGTCACAATATTTAAACATCTCACATTTCTAACTTTGAAATCACAATATTTACATAAAGAAAAACAATACAAACTATACCAATATCATCTCTTTTTCTTTTAAACACAACCTTAGTTTTGTATACCGCAAACTTTAAATAATCACACTGTGTCCATATTAATCAATTCATTCTATATTCCACCATACTCTCTTCCTTTAAATAACATCTCTTTTCATATTGACAATCCCACAATATTTCCTCTTTCTCATAAACCACACATAAGCTTTGTCATAAAGATATTCAAAGCGTAGAGGAAAGAGTAAATACTCAAGTCTTAATTTTATTTTCAACTCATTTTCAACTTTATTTTACAATCACCTTCCAATAATCAATACTTCAAAATTTACTTTCTGTAAGTAAACTCCCATTCTTGAATTTACCAATTACACTTGTACCAATTTTCCATATCATTTCCTTTTCCATTAATTACTTTCATATAAAATTTTATTCACACACTTTCATTCACCTCATGTAATTCAAATACATTGCAAATCACATGATGCCACGTTCGAGACCAACCTAGATGTGAATGCATATGCATGTATCACAAATTTCATTTCAAAACTTTTCTTTTCACTTCTCTTTAAGCTTTTCAAAATTTTCTCTTTTTAATTCTACTTAGGCCGAGAATCTCGAACCTAGGCTCTGATACCAAAATAAATGTAACACCACCATTGTTATATCCCGGAATAGACCCTAAGAGTTTTGGAGTTATTGTTGTTGTATTTGGATTTAATGTATATGTGTATATGTGAAATATCAGGATAATATATGTAAGACATATACATATACATCACATATACATGGGATATATATATAATGGTGAAGGATAAGTGAGTTGTATATATATTTGTATAACTAAATAATAATAATAATAATAAAGACAAAAAGAAAAGAGAAGAAGAAAATCAAAGAAAGAATATGTGGTGGAGATTTAAAGTATTGTTATTGTTATTATTAGTATTATTATTATTATTACTATTGTTATTGTTATTGTTATTATTATTATTATTATATATATATATATATATGGATAAGGACAAAGGAAAGAAGTAGAAACTTCTTCTTCCTTCTACTCCTTCTTCGTCTTCTTCGTTCTTCTTGGCCGAGAGAGAGAGAGAGAGAGAGAGAGAGAGAGAGAGAAAGAGAGAAAGATGTGATTTTCTTACCAAATTTCTTAAGGAATTCAAGAGATTTGATGATAGAGATGAAGATTTGATAAAGGATTCAAGTAAGTATTTATTTCTTTAAATTGATTTTCATTGTTTGAGTTGGGTTTGGTATGGTTGATGTGTGATGATGATGATATTGAAAGATTTAAGTATATATATGTGTTGATTTGGTAATTGGATGATGATAATATGATTATTTGTGAAGATGATGATGAATTGTTGAATAAGGGTTGAGTTTAATGAAATTTGGGGATTTGATAAATTGGTATATGAATGATGTTTATAATGATGATTGGTGTGTGTTTTGAGTGTTGTTGATGTTTTGGTAAGTTTGTTATGGTTTTTGGGTGTGTTTGATGAAGATTGTTTGAAGTGAGTAATGATAAAAAGATGGGTATTGTTGGATGTTGTTGTGTGTTGACCGGAATCTGGGTTTTTAGTCGGACACGCCCAGAGACACAGCCAGTTTGTTAGGCGTGTCGTTGGTTCTGTTTTCTGGAGTTGGTAGCACGAGCAGTGACACGCCCATGTTATTGAGCGTGTCATAAGTTCTGTGTGGCAGTAGAATTGACACGACCAGTAACACGCCCGTGTTATTGAGCGTGTCATAGCTACTGTGAGTTTGGAGAATTGACACGGCCATGAGCACGCTCTTGTTGATTGGACGTGTTGATGTTTTTGAGATACAGAATGTATTACACGCCCAGTGACACGCCCGTGGTTATGAGCGTGTCAATGTTTCTGTGTTGTGGAGTTAGGGCACGATCAGGAACACGCCCGTGTTGATGAGCGTGTCATGTGTTGAGTTTGCCCTAATTGATTCTTATTTGTATTATCTCATGCGTATTTCTAAGTGAGTGTGTATGATTACTTTTGGATTAGGTTTTAAGAGATGGAATTGCCCCTAATCCAAGTATTGAAAGATCTATGGAAGAGAAGTTATAGGGGAGTGAGTTCTTTAGAGGTAAGTACAAAACCCTATTGGATTGCATATAAGTATATTGTTAAAATAAATATTAATATTGTATATGCAATGAAAAGATAAGAGATATGATAATACATTAATACATATAAGATGTGAAGGCATTCAATATATATATGTTATGAAATGTGAAAGATGTGAGGATATGATTTGTATGATGTGTATTCCAATTTATATGGTAATGCAATTGATTGTGCATACTTGAGTAATAAATGATTATGCATATAAATATCAAAGATGAACTATGAAATGTGATAATGTGATATTGTGGTGAACTATGAAATGTGATAATGTGATATTGTGGTGAACTATGAAATGTGATAATGTGATATTGTGATGAACTATGAAATGTGATAATGTGATATTGTGGTGAACTATGAAATGTGATATTGTGATGGAATATGAAATGTAAATTGAGAGGTGATGATGTATAAAGCCATTGTGGTTGGCTATGATATTGAGAATGAGATAAATGAGGCATGTTTTGCCTAAATGATGCCATTGTGGTTGGCTATGATGATGTAAATGATGATGAGAATGAGAATGAAATTGATAATGAAATAATAAATGAATTGTGTGGCTAATGTGTTATTCATTTTCAGAGTTCTGTTGTTGGTGGCATGCCTAATAAGTGTAACAATCTCTTGAAGTTAGGTTGGATTGAATCCTTGAAGCCTAATTGAGATGTTACCACCCTTGAAGCTAGGTTGGGTTAGTTCTTGAAGCCAAGTTGGGTAGAAGCTTAGCATGCTTTGCTCCCCTTGAAGCTTGGTTGAACTTAATCCTTGAAGCCTAGTTGGGTATATGATATTGATAAATGTGATAACAAAACCAAAGCATTAACTCTGAACTTTGAATGACATATTAGTGTCTTTTGGGCCCGAGTCTGTCTTTGTTGTTAATGTGATGTATATACAAGTTGAAATAAATGAGTAATGGGATCTATGTTGCCTTTGTTGGAAATGTGAGTTGTGAATTATGAATTGTGGTTAGTGATATAATTATATAACATACATGAATTATTGAAAGGAGATATGGTTTGTGAAGTTATATGCAATATGCGATTATAAAGTATAAAATGATATATATGATATGTATGAGGTGAAATTGGTAAGTATCATAATATGAAGGTTCTATCAATTTATTGAATTATGTTTGATGGTTATGTTATATGTGTATATGTATATCCTCTATAAGGTTAATAGGATTATATGAAGAATGCATTGAAAAAGGGGAAAACAGAGTAAGAAAATGTTAAAACATGAGACTAAACATATGAGGTATGTTTCCTTTATATTGTATATTTTAATGGTTACTTGTACTACTAAGCTTTCGAGCTTAGCGCGGTTATCTTAATCGCGCAGGTATATAGGTGATGAAGCTGGAGATAAGCTGCTATGTCACAACGAGGACAAGTATAGTTCGAGACCAACTAGATGGTGGTGCATGCATGTAATTATACTGTATTTTCATAAGAATGTATTCATTTGTATAAATGAATCTTTGGAAGAAACAATGTAACTTATATTTATGTATTACCATGATAAGAATAACCATTTTGTAAATACTTTCATATGATTTAAATGTATTATGGTTTTAAAAATTAAAGTAAAGAGTTATAATGGTGATGAAAAGTGACATTCTTATACTCTATATACATATTGTATGTGTACCTGGTATATGTACAGTATTTATATGGGGTATCGGGGCGTTACAACCATACTCTATATAAGTACTGTACATATACCTGGTATACATACAATACGTATGTAAAGTATAAGAATGTCACTTTTCGTTTCACTTTAAAAACCTTTAGTCAAGTTCAAGCAATATAACATTAAATTAAAGATCATTTATGAAAAGCATTGTTCTTATAAAAATACAACATAATTAAATTCATATATGTATGCATCACCTTCTAGTTGGTCTCGAGACACTCTTACCCTTCTCGTGGCATCACATCTAGACTTCCGGATCAACCGCATAAATACCTGTGCGATTAAACATCCGCGCTAAGCCCGAGAGCTTAGTAGTACAATTAAATAATAAAATACACTTTAACGAAATTATCATACCTCATATGTTTAGCATTATGTTTTATTGTTCTCTTACCACGTTTTCCTTTCTCAATGCATTCTTCATAAGTTCTCACTAATCTCATATACATAAACATATACATTAGTTCAACCAATTACCATTCGAAAACCTATTCAACACCTTTACGAACACAATGCTCACAAATTCAACATTCATATACATTTTACACATCATATAACATTTTCACCAACTCCAACCCATCACTAATAATCACAATCATTATATCAATACACATATTATACATCATACTAATCATGAATCACATTTCCAATGGAGACAACCATAGATCTAATTACTTATTTAATTCAACATTTGCATATCACATTAACAACAAAGACAGACTCGGGCCCAACAAAACACTAATATGTTATTCAAAGTTCAGAGTTACTGCTTTGGTCTTATCAATATACTCAAGCCCGTAGGGGAAACACATATATCTCTATCCATGGATAGGGTAACAGACCCAGTCTCTTGGACCATCAACTCAACATCTTGAGGAGATCCTCAACCCGGCAAGACTGTTACCTGTAACAGACCCAGTCTCTTGGACCATCAACCCGACTAAATCGAGGATATCCTCAACCCGGCAAGACTGTTACCATTCATATATTTCATATTCACAATTCTCATAATGTAACAGACCCAGTCTCTTGGATCTCAATTCAACTCAAAATGAAGAGATCCTCAACCCGGCAAGACTGTTACCTTTAATTTTATAGGCATGCCTCCAAATCCAGAACTCTTAAACTTGAATCAACATATTAGACACGAAATCATTCCATTTATAACTTTATACATTTCTTTCACAATTCATTTCATTCTCATCAATTAGGCACTATGCTTCATTTATCACAATTGAATTATCATAGCCAATCACAATGGCTTCATGTCTCATTTAAATTACCATAGCCAATTTCCAATGGCTTCATATATCATTTATATTTCAATTCATATCATAGCATTTCATCTTTCAAATACATAATCATTTATCTCAGATATTACAAATGTCATATAACATCATTATCAATCACAATTACATCACATCTTATTTGGTCTCAATTCACATTAGAATACTTCATTATTTACATATTCATAATCAAACACATTTAACATTCATCAAGAATGATCATCATTGATATACATATATATAATTTATCCTATTCTTAGATTTGGAATCCTCAACATACATTTGTTTCATATATATATGAAGTATAGATTCAACAAAACCCTTGGAGGATCCAACAATACAAGAATAATCAAGAATAAGAATCATTAACTAACCAATTGGAGGGACACGGCCAGCATCACTTGAGGGACACGGCCAAGCTTGTGGCCGTGTCTCTCAACCCCAAATTGGCAGTAGTGAACACGGGCATGCGACACGGCCGTGTCTCTCAACACAAATTCAAGCAGTAGGTGACACGGGCAAGGGACACGGCCAAGCTTGTGGCCGTGTCTCTTAACCAAGAATCACAGTAGCTAACATGGCTAGGGGACACGACTGTGTCTCTCCACAAAAATCGGACAGTAACAAACACGGGCAGAGGACACGGCTGAGACTGTGACCGTGTCTCTCCCAAAATCAATTCATCACATCCAATTTTCCTTGACTTGGCCGTGTCTCACATGAATTGCATCCTAAACATGTCCAAATCTTCTTTGGTTACACTAACTCACATTATACACCTATATAACATGATTCCAATGGACATAATCAACATTATTAACACAATTACTAATGAATATGTATTAAGCTTACACATCACATGAAGCATGAAATAAGGTAATTTGTACTTACCTTAAGAACCACTCACAAATCTATTCCCCTTTATCTTCCAATAACTCTTCATCACTTAGCAATCCACTTCTTCACAACCTAATTCAAATCATCAAAATACCAATTTCCCACATATATCAACTTTAATCCTTCATTAACATCATCATCACACCAACCATATCAAATCCCAAACTCAAACAATGAAAATCAACTCAAAGAAATGAATACTTACTTGAATCCTTTGTCAAATCTTCATCTCTATCTTCAATCCTCTTGAAATCCTTAAGAAATTTGGTATATAAATCACATATCTCTCTCTCTCTCTCTCTCTCTCTCTCTCGTCCAAGCAGCAAGAAGAAAACGAAGAAGAAGGAGCAGAAGAGGAAAGAAGTTTCTACTTCTCTCATTCGTTCTTATCATATATATATATATAATAATAATAATAATAATAATAATAATAATAATAATAACAACACTTTAAATCTCCACCACATAATCTTTCTTTGACTTTCTTCTTCTCTTTTCTTTTTGTCCTTATTACTATTACTATTATTAATTAATTATACAAATATATATATATATAATTCACTTTCCCTACACCATATTATATCCCATGTATATGTGATGTTTATGTATATGTCTTATATATTATCTTTATATTTCCCATATATACATATACATCAAATCCAAATACAACAACATTAACTCCAACACTCTTAGGGTATATTCCGGGATATTACATAAAAATCAATACTTTTTAAAAGAAAAGTCAAAGTAAAAGGGTATTTTGGTAATTAAATCTTAAAATTTTAAAATTAATAAAATAATTCAAAAATAAATAATTTTGGATGGAAGATAATATTTTGGGGTTTTAATTAAATAAATAAATAAGTAAATAAATAATTAAAAATATATTAAAATAATAATATATATAAGGTTGAAAATGTGAGTGGGAGGAAAGAGGAAATCACTTTTTTTTCATCTTCTTCTTCTTCTTTCCTTCAAGGCCGATTTTCATGGCTTCAAGAGAGGGATTTTCTTCTTCCAAACTCATTCAATTGAAATATTTACAAAGTTTCAAGTGGATTTTTAAGGTTTTCTTCTTTGATTAGTAAGTTTACTCACTTTTTCTTTGGATTTCCATGAAAGTTTGAATAAGTGTGTTTTGGGTTTTTGAAGTTCTAAGATTTAATTATGTATTTGTATATGGATGAAGTTATTTTAAGTAATTAACAATGATTTTAAGGTTTGATTTAAGAAATGGTTGAATTTAAGTTGAGTTTGGTGAAGAGAGAGAATTTAGGGTTATGGAACATTTGAGTTTTTGAAATCATGAGTTTTAATTATGCAAATTGGTTCCAAATATGTTGTTTTGATTCATAAACAAGGATTTTAAAGTCAAATGATGGATTTAGTTAAGTTTGGATAGAGTTTGAAGATGGTAGTATTGATTTAGGGATTTGGAAAAGTGAATTTTCAAAGAATGATTAATTGTTTGATTTTAATGCTTAAATAATGTTATTTAATGATATAAGTGGTGGAAATAAGATTGAAATGATAATTGGATTGAGTTGGAATGGAGATCCTTCAATGGTGAAGGTTATGCCATTTTAGGGTTTTGAACATAAGCATGTAGTTAATTAATGTAATTGGTTTAAACATGTTAAAATATGTTTGTAATGATATAAATAAACTCAAAACAATAATTTAATGGGTTAAAATTGATTTGCTAAGTTAAAGTAAGGAAAGACTTAATTTTTGAAATTTTATAGGAGTGTTATTAAATTAAGGTTTGATGTTGAGAATGCCTTAGAATGTGATATTAAATGATTGTTTATGATAACATTTGATATAGGCATTGAGGGAGGGTGATTTTCTTCATCCAAGTGGTGAAGGGCAAGTTGGAAGGATAGGATTGGAGGTTGTTTTAAGCTTGCTTTGGGTTGCTAGTGGAGGTAAGTACAAAGTTTGAATGACTGCATATATTTACATGACATTGGGACTTAACATATTTAGTTGAAAAATGTGTTAAGTTACTTAATATACTGTTGATGAATGTGAATTATGTTATGATATGCATAATGTGTATTATGTTGAAGTACCAAGGTAATGTGTTGAAATATGAATATGTGTTGTGCATTGACATTACATTTGGACTATATTGTTATCAAAGTTTGTACCACTAGGCTCCGACTTAGCGTGATTGTAATTCGTTGGGCAGGTATCATGAATGTTTTGGTAGAGCCGGAGAGTTCTACTAGACCTGGTCGGGTCTAGGTTTGTATTTTTTGAGCTTGAAGAGTTTTTCAATACATCAAGATCAGAGCCAGTTGCCAGCATGTAGATATTTGATATTACATTATATTTTGATACTATATATGTTATGATATATTTTTGAAGTATATAATTTAAATTGTAAAGAATGATTTGAATAATTTGTTTAAGATGGGATCTTATATGTGATGTTGATATATATACCTATATATAAGTATTTTGAGAAAATATGAAAACAATGAGAAGTATTGGTGAAATAGTGAATTGATGTTATTTGGAGTGTTTGTTTTATGCAGGTTGTGTTTTGTTGAATTTTGGAAATGTCCAAATTACATACAAAACTCTGGCGAATTTTTTTCAGAGATTTTCATATAAAATGTTATTTCGGGTTACTATCACTAGTAAATAATATTTATAAACTATTTAATTTTATATATTTAGTATTTAAAATTTTAAAACAGAAATGTGAAAATTTTTATTAAATCGGTTTGTGATATTTTTATACCGTATATGCGTATTTTACATATGCTAAAAATATGTATTGTACTTATATAGGGTATAAGGGTGTTACAGAATTGACCTTCTTTTCAGGTCTTAATATTATAAAATTCATAAATATAATGACATTATCCATATTACATGCGATCATAAGAATAAATAAATAATTTATTAAAAATCATAGTAATGTCCAAACAAAACAAATAAGTGGAAACCCATCCAAGGATGGAAACATGCCCTTACATTTTCCAAAAGTCTAAAACTAAATAGACACCCACAAAAGGTGGAAACGTATCCTTTACATTAATCCCAAAATATGAAAATAATTTAAATTACATAAAGTTTAATTAATGAGGTACCCACAAGGTGGAAACATACCTCTTACATAATAAAAAAATAAAGTAAACCAATAAAAGATATTCAACCATTCATCATGAAAGTAAACCATTCATTATAAGCCAAATAAAGATCAAGATATGAAGATGTAAACTAAGTATGTAAAACAGGATTAAAATAACAAATAAAGACAAAATATACAAGCTAGGGTTTTATGAATTATGATTTAGGAAAAAAAGATTAGGGTTTAGGATTTCCCTTTTTTAAAAATAGGATTAGGGTTCAAAGGTTTTAGGGTTTATATTCAAAAAATAGGGTTTTAGTGTTTGGAGAAACTAATATTATTATAATTATTTTTTAAGTATTAAGCTACTGTAAAGATTTTGAAAAATAGAATTAATTAGGGTTTAGGGCTCATGCCATGCAATTAGGGTTTTGGAATTTATAAATTAGGGTTTTGGAAAAAATAATGGTCAAAGATTTGAAGTTGAACAAGCTACTGTTAATAATATTTGAGAAAAATTAAATGTAATATCCCAAGTGATACCCTAAAATTTTTTTGAAAATATTATTTTGTTGAGAATTAATTAAAGGATTTTAAAGTGTATTTATGATTAAGTGAAAGATAAGAGGAAGGAGTGTGTATATGTTATGTATATGAAGATATATATACAATATATATATACAAGTCTATAGCTTATTTGGGCAAGAGATATTTTGATTAATTAAATAGTAATTAATTATGTAATATCCCAAACTATACCCTAAAATTTTGGAATGTTTATTTGTGAAAACTGGATTAAATAATTTAAAGTGTATGTTTGATTAAGTGAAAAGATAAGAGGAAGAAGAAGTGTATATGTTATGTATATGGAGAAAAAAACAATATATATACAAGTCAATTGGTCTTATAAGCCAAAAGAGATATTTTGATTAATTAAATGGATTTATTTAAGTTAGTGGAAGATGATGTTAGTGGTTGAATATTATATTGCTTAAATGTATGGTGGAGAGTGATTTGGGGAAAAGTGGTTTGGTTAAAAGAGAAGAGTTTTGACTTTCTTTCTTTCCTTCTCTCTTTCATCTTCTTCTTTCATCTTCATCTTCTTCTTTTCTTCTCTTTGGCCGGCCACCCTTGCAACCAAAGGAATAGAGGTTTTCTTGCTTCCAAGCTCAAAAGATTGAAGGGTTTCAAGAGATCAAGTTGGAGTTTTAAGGATTTTCTTCACTTTTGGTAAGTTTCCAACTTGTTTCTTGGTTTTCTTTTGAGTTTGTGTTCTTGGATTTGTTGGATGGTTGTTGTAGTTGTGATATATGGTGGTGTTTGTGTTTGATGTTTGTGATTGAGTTGTTTTAAGGTTTACTCAAGTATTATTGGGTTGTTGAAGGTTTTGATTGGGTTTGTGTGTTGTTGATTTGGCTTTGTTGGTTGTGGCTTTATTGGTGTCGATTTTAGGATTTTTGGCTTGACACACCCAGGAACACAGCCATGTCTTTGGGTGTGTCGTTGGTTCTATTTTCTAGGTGGGTGACACGAGCAGTGACACACCCATGTCACTGAGCGTGTCATAGCTTCTGTGTTGTAGTAGCATTGATATGGCCAGTGACATGCCCATGTCACTGAGCGTGTCATAGCTTCTGTGTTGTTGGAGGATTGACACGGCCAGTGACACGCCCATATCACTAAGCGTGTCAAAGCTTCTATGTTGTGAGTTTAGGGCACGGTCAGGGACACACCCGTGTTGTTGAGCATGTCAAGTGTAGAGTTTGCCCTAGATAGATCTCTTCCTTGTTTTCTTATGTGCAACATTAAGAGAGTGTTGTTTGATCACCTTTGGATTAGGTTTTGAAGAGAATTGAGTTACCCAAGCCAAGGTTTGAGTGAGATCTAGTTGTGCCGGAGAGGTCATCTATATCGAGTCGAGTATAGGCTTGAGATTGTTAGAGCAGTGTTATGTTATGGACATCACGATCAGAGACGAACTGCCAGCATGTATAAATTCTATAATTTTGTAAACATAGATTTTGATATATATACATATGTATTTTCCGCTGCTTATTTAACAAATGTTTTGAACAGACTATTTTGGATAAACTTTTGGGTACTAATGTTGTACATATATATATGTATTTTAACAAAAGAATGTTTTATCTATTACTATTTATAATATAGGTTAAATGTTTTAAGTTTACTCAGACTAATTTATGATGATTATATATTAAAGATTAAAGTTGGGTTGATTTGTTTAAAATGAATCGTGGCACCCCTATATCCGGTATACGTATATCACATGTTGTGCGGGCATATGCGGTGTGCGTATATGGGGTACGGGGGTGTTACAAATTATGTTAGTGGAAGATGACATAAGTGGGTTTAATATTATATTGTTAAATTGCTTGGTGGAGAGTGATTTGGGAAAAGTTTTTGGTTAATAGAGTGTGGTTTGACTTTGCTTTTTCTTCTTCTTCTTCTTTCTTCTTTGGCCGGCCATCATCACCACCATCTTCAAGAGGGAGAGATTTTGTTGCTTCCAAACTCAAGGAATTGAAGGATTTCAAGAGATCAAGTTGGAGTTTTAAGGATTTTCTTCACTTTTGGTAAGTTTCCAACTTGTTTCTTTGTTTTCTTTTGAGTTGTATTTATGAGTTTGGTGAATGGTTGTTGTAGATGTGTTTATAGTTGATTTGGTATATTTGGGGTTGTGTTGTTTTGTTAACTTTGATTTTGGGATTGAATTGAAGAGAAAAGGGTTAAGTTTGGTGAAAGAGAAGTGTGTGGATGGTGTAAGTTAGAGTTGTGATATATGGTTGTGATTATGTTGTGATGTTTGTAATTGAGTTGTTTTGATGTTTATTTAAGTTCATATGGTATATTGATGGTTTTGGTTAAGTTTGTTTGGAGTGAAAAAGGGTAAAAGAAAGATGTTTGATGGATGTGGCATTTTAGTGTCGATTTTATGGTTTTTGGCTTGACACACCCATTAACACGACCATGTCTTTGGGCATGTCGTTGGTTCTATTTTCTAGTTTGGTGAGACGTCCAGTGACACGCCCATGTCACTGAGCGTGTCGCAACTTCTGTGTTGTGGTAGATCGACACGTCCAATGACACGCCTATGTCGCTGAGAGTGTCATAGCTACTGTGTTGGAGGAGAATTGACACGACCAGTGACACACCCATGTCACTGAGCTTGTCAAAGCTTCTGTGTTATGGGTTTATGGCATGGTCAGGGACACGCCTGCGTTGTTGAGCGTGTCAAGTGTAGAGTTTTCCCTAGATAGTTCTCTTCCTTATTTCTTATGTGTATCACTAAGTAAGTATGTGTAATCACCTTTGGATTAGATTTTAAAGAGAATTGAGTTACCCAAGCCAAGGTTTGAGGGATATCTTGGAGGAAGAGGTTGATAGAGTGGTATTGTTGCTTTTAGAGGTAAGTACAAACTTTGAATGATTGCATACATTTATAGGACATTGGGACTTAACACATTTAGTTGAGAAATGTGTCAAGTTACTTGATACATTGTTGATGAATGAGTTATATGTAATGATATGCATAATGTGAATTATGTTGATATATCAATGCAATAGAGTAATGTGTTGTATATGAAAAGAAATGTGGAATAATGTGATATGATATATGAAATCATAATGTAACAAATTTATATTGACACAAAAGAGAAGAATGAGAAAATGATGATATAATAAGGCAATGTGCCTAGTTTAATTGTGAGAAATGAAAAGAGGATGGAATAATGAAAGTATTTGATAATGAGATAAATGAATTAATTGTGTGCCTAGTATGTTATTCAATTTTTAGAGTTCTGGGTTTGGTGGTATGCCTATGAATTGCTGGGCAGGTGAAAAGACCGGGTCATAAGCTAGGCCCAACTAATAAATGTGATGTTTTTGGGGTTAAAAGACTGGGTCGTAAGCCTCAAAAATTATAGCAGTCTAGTCGGGTTGAGGACCAAGATACTTGGGCCTAGGGTCTAGCCGGGTTGAGGTCTAAGAGACTGGGGTTGTTACATTATCCATGGATATATATATTGCCTACGGGGCTAGACACAAGGTGTCATTATGGACCAAAGCAGTAACTCTGAAATTTGAATAGCATATTAGATCCTTTTTCGGTCCATGTTTGTCTTTGCTTTAATGTGAATTATGAAATGTGATGCAAATGATTAATATATTGAGATATAATGTAATGAGTTGATATATTCACATGTGTTATGCATTAGTATCGTATTAATCTATATTGAATCAAAGTTGCACAACTAAGCTTTTTTCTTAGCGCGATTGTGGTTCATCGCGCAGGTGACAGGGTAGATCCGGTTGTGCCGGAGAGCTCATCTAGACCGAGTCGAGTCTAGGCTTGAGTTTGTGAGAGCAATGTTTAGTTGTGGACATCAAGATCTAAGATGAACTGCCAGCATGTATAATTTTCATATTTTTATACTTATTGATTTTGATGTAAACATATGTATATTCCTCTACATTTTTTGTTGCTTATTAAACTAATATTTTTGATAAATTTTTGGGGTAATGAATATATATATATATATATGTATAAATCTTAACCAAGGATGTTTTATCTATTATTTTCTATAATATATGATTAAATATATTAAGTTTACTCATATTGTTAAAATGATGATTTGATGTTAAAGTTTTAAAGATTGGTTTGTTTAAAATGGACTGTGACACTCTTGTATCCGGCATACGTGTATTACAGATGTAGGCATATGTGGCGTACGTATATTGGGTGTAGGGTGTTACATTAAATGACATCATAAAAAACTTTAAATAAAGCTATTAGCATGCTGACTAAATAATCATGTAATTGGAAGAATTCATGCTAATAGGGTACTTGATTTAATTTTAAATAAAGATCATGCATATTCCATAGTAAAACTATCAAAATCTTGTTATAATGAATTGATTAAAAAATACCATCGTTTGTTGGCTCCACCACAATTGCACCATTGGAATTCTGGGGAAGCTTTAATCAAGACAACACAGCCTTGTTGCCTTATGGATAGGAGTGTTCTTTTTGTTCTTGGCTGCGTCGGGTTGCTTCAAAGTTCAAAAGTCCAGTAGTAATTCTTGAGTAATTTTTGTCGTCCTCATTTCTGTCTTTAAAACTGTTATTTATAGGCAATTCAAGAAAAAATAAAACCTAATTAATTAAGGAAATAAAATCTAAGTAGGGAATAAATTGAATCATCCGAGTAAAATAAGGTTTTTGGTGAAATCGACCAGAGGAAATTGCACACGGACCGTGGGCGTCCGGTGCTGCATGGGGCAGGGCACGGGCTGCAAGCTAATTCATCGTGGGCATGCCCTGCAGCAAATTGGCATGCCCCAATCCGCCGTGGGCATGCTGTGTGGCGAATTGGGCATGCCCAATTAGCCATAGATACGCCCTGCCGCGAATTGGCATGCCCTTCGTCGTCCATTTATTTATTTTTTTTATTATTAAAAATACATATTATAAATATTATATAATTTAAAATTAAATAATAAATATTGTATTATAATATTAAAATAAATAATAAATATTATAAAAATTATTTTTGGACTATTTTAAAATATGGAACTAGACTTGGTAAAAAATTAAGGGTCTACAGTTCACATGTTTTATCTTTGTTAAATTTAATTTTAGGAAGACCATCAACTAACTCTTCTTTATTAATGCATTGCAAATGATCCATGCTAATATCTCCTAGTCTCCTATGCCACATCCAAGCATCACCATTAATAGAGATCAAACATTCAAATGCATTATTGGAATTTATGTCAATTTTATATGTGTTACTAATCCTAATTCCTTTAAATGCAATTTCACCATTTGAATTTGTAACTTTGCATCCTTTGGAATCAAAATTTACATTATATCCTTTATCACACAATTGGCTTACACTAAGCAAATTGTGCTTTAACCCATCAATAAGACAAACATTTTCAATCACATTTTCACCAAGCATGCCAATGGAGCCAATGCAAATAATTTTACATTTAGCATTATTTCCAAAAGTAACATTACCTCCATGCTTATAAGTGAGTGTTGTAAAAAGCTTTGCATTTCCAATCATATACCTTGAGCACCCACTATCCATAAACCAAGAACTCTTATTGGTAGTAGATTTTAGATATACCTATAAAAGCAATAATGTTTATCTTCTTTTAGGTACCCAAATGAAGTTGGGTCCTTGGGGGTTAGTAGTAGAAGGATCCTCTAACTTGAGATGAGCCTTTCTAATATAGTAAAATGTGCTCTTATGCTCAAATTTCATACAATATGCGCATTGATGTAGTGTTCTATACTTTTGCACTTTTTTTATTGAAAGTTAATGAATTGTGAACACAATTACAAATATAAGTAGGCTTTTGTGTAATTTTGTGTTTGTGTTCATGTCTAGTGTACATGAATACATGATTTGCTCTTGGAACCTTGATTCTAGAATTTTGTGTACCCAAAGTAATCCTTTTAGGATTTTTAGTCTTGGTTTGTGCATTGGTGTTCTTTACAACTTCAACACTAGAGGTTTGAGTTGTAGATGCTTTTACAAATATGGGTGCTCTAGATGGGGTATTTGATGATCCATTGAACCCTAAACCATGTTTCAAGGAAGGTGATCTTTGATTATCAATTAACATATGTAATGCTTCTTTTCATCTATGAAATTTTGAAATTGAATCTTCAAGTTCCTTTAGTTAATGTTTTAAAATTTCATTTTCCTTGATCACATTTTCTAAACTTGTGAATCTTTGTTCATTACATCAAGTGATTTCAACAATTGTTCATTTGAGGTCTTTAGTTCTAAGGAATATTTTTTAAAACTTACAAAGTCTTTTTGTAGCTTAGAACATTTATCCTTATAAAATTTCATCTTAGAAAAATATTTTTCTATCCTAAGATTCATATGTTCAATCATATCATTATCATCTAAAGCATTATCATTGTATTCAATAAATTCAAGGGTTGAGTACCTACCTCATTGGAATCTTTTTCATCCTTAGTAGCCATAAGACATAGATTAGCAATTTCTTCCCCATCTTCTTCTTCTTCACTTGAGGAAGAGTCATCCCATGTAGCTTTGAGTGATTTCTTCTTTTCTTTATCCCACTACTTTTTATTCTTTAATTTGAAGCAATCCGACTTGATATGCCCAGATTTGCCACATTCATAACATTTTACTTCATTTTTCTTATCTTTGAAGGAAGTTTTAGAAAGTGTACCTTTGTTAGTTTGCAATCTTCTCTTTCACTACCAATCATTCATCCTTTTAGAAAACATTAACATTTCTTCTTCATCATCACTATCATCATTGCTTGAGCTCTCAACTTCTTTGATTGCTTTGAGAGCTATTGCTTTCCTCTTATCCTTCTCACCTTGTTCTTCATCTCTTTTGGTGTGCAATTCGAAGGTGAGTAGTTTTTTGTCAAGTTCATCAGTTCTCAAAGAACTTAGATCGTGAGCCTCTTCAATAGCAGAAACCTTAGACTTAAAGTTCTTCTTACCTCTAAGTGCTCTCATGATTTTGCCATTGACTTCATCTTGATAATATATCTTGCCATATTTCTTCAATTTGTCGATGATGGCAAGTAATCGATTTGTCATACCGGTAATATTTTTGCTGGGCTTCATCTTGAATAGCTCATACTCATGTATGTACATTTGCTTCTTGGTGAGCCTCACTTAGGTAGTACCCTCAGGGATAGTTCTCAAGATTTTTCCAAATGCAATGAGCACAAGTGAGATGTTGGACTCTCCCACCTTCTTCTCTTGAGATAGAATTCAACAAGATGGAGGCTGCCCTATGGTTTTTGAATCGATCTTTTTTGTTGGTATTTGACCATTGTGACTTGGGAAGAGAAACTTGGACACCCTCAACTTCATGAGTAGGAGGCTTCCACTCACTTTCAACATAGTTCCAAGGCTCTATTCCCTCACTATCTAGAAACAAAAATATTTTATGTTTCCAATAGGAATAATCGGTTCCATCAAAGTATGGTCTAAGAAGAGAGTTGAGGTTTCCATGAGAGGATGAAGAAGAGATTACCATTTTGGATCAAATTTCACAATTAAGTTTAAGAAATTGACAAGCTCTAATACCAATTGTTGTCCCAAGATAGCAACCAAGAGGGGGGATGAATTGGTTGGTCTTAAGAAATGATGATCAATTCAAAAATTCAAAGATTAAAAATAAAGTGTGGAGAGTGTAGAAGAAGATTAAATAGAAGATGGAACACAAGATTTATAGTGGATAAGATTTACCTTAATCCTACAGCCACTTCCTTAACAACTTGTTAAGGTTCCACTAGCTTTTAGCTTTTATAAGCTTAACTCTAACTTGGTGTTTTTTGTAGCTCACACCAAACTACTCACAATGGTTTAAGATCACTTCCTTGCAACCCTTACAAGAGTTTTTCCAGCTTACTCTCACATCCTAAGTGTTTCCAAGCTCACACTCAAACTTAAGATGGTGTTTAATGCTCATAACCAACACTCAATTAATACAAAGGTTGATTTTGATGCAAAAGAAAGAAAGATGTTCAAGGAGGCTATCACAATAAAAAAAATCTTTTTAATGATGAAGTTACATAAGGTATTTATAGCCTTCAAGCATATAATTAGCCATTTAAAGTTGGGACCAACATGTTTAATTCTTGTCTTCCACTTATTTCTCTGACTGAGCAATTTTCTGATCGATATCTTCATGGTTTGGCGGGAAGTACAATAGTCCGGTCAGAATAAGGTATGATCTGCTCAAAGTAATTGAATTTCTCCTTAATACTCTTCCAATGGCTAGTCCACGTGGCTTCCACTTATTGAGTGGAGATGTAATGTTGCGCTCGAATTAACTCTACCACAAAGCGTCACTCGCAAGTATACGAGGTAGCTGTAGCAAAGGTGATCGCCTCAAGGTCGTCTCACAAGGAAGCTAAAGTGACTAATTGATTATCAGATTATGCATAGCAAGTAATGAATAGATTTAAATTGCTAACAATGAAGAAGAGTGATTGAAGTTTAAAACGAATAAAAGTAAATTAAGCTGATGTTTCGATTCACTTGATAGAAAGGTCTAGGGTTTGCACTTCTCTACTACTTATATGTATGAATGGTTGTTCCTCTTAACTAATTTAATTTCAATGATTAAATCTCAAACAACTCAATTAATTGAGTCAAGGAAATAAGCTCTCGCATTCAAACCTCTTTCAACTAATCTTGTTATAATTGAAATAAACTTTTTAATAGGTTATATCTCTAATTCACCTAAGTCCCTAATTGAATTGTTCCAGCATTAAACTTCATCTCTCAATCCATCATCTAATACCTAAAACACATAATTGGTGGCCAATCAATTATATATTAACAATATTCCATTCAATTATTCAAGGCTAAAGAAATTATTAGCTAAGAGAATAACCAATTCATACAATCATAGCAGATCCTAGACTAGATCAAATTAGTTCATAATGCTATCAAACATACTTATCTCATTAATATCCAAAGAAATCAATTCAGACATGATAATATCCATAAATACAATTCCAATGAAAATAAAGAGATAAAGTTCAAGAACAAAACCAAATTACAAACTCCTTGAAGCTTCTGAAGAATCTCTTGTTCAAATCTTGCAAGAAGGATGTATCAATGGCTAGAACAATCTAATCTAAGCTAGTTTAATCAAAGTATAATCAAAATCAAAGAAAACAAATGTGAAACCCTAAGTTCTTCTCTTTGACGGCTCAATCTGCTCTCAAAATCGCAACAACCTCTTAAGAAAACCCTAAATCCATATTTATACGAATCCCGCTTTTAAAAATCCGCGTTGCCTTTGGTCCATGAGAGACACAACCAAGTTAGAAGAGACTTGGACGTGTTGGAGTGCATTGGAGGGACACGGCCAGTGACTTGGCCGTGTCCCTTGCTTGTGTTCACTACTGCTTGCTTTTGATCTTTTCTTCTTTGGTTGAGTGACACGGCTGTGTTGGACCTTTTTGGAGGGACACGGCCAGTGACATGGCCGTGTCCCTTGCCTGTGTTTGCTTCTGTGAGAATTGCTCTTCTTTGCTTTGGATTTAGGTGAGACACGGCCATGTTAGAGCAACTTGGCCGTGTTGGAGCATTTTTGGAGGGACACGGCCACTGACTTGGCCGTGTCCCTTGAGTGTGTCCCTCTCTGTGTCTTGAACTTCCTTTTAACTTGGTATGAGACACGGCCAGTGACTTGGCCGTGTAACACCCCCATACCCTATATAAATACTATACATATACCGAGTATACATACAGTACATATATAAAGTATAAGAATGTCACTTTTTGTTTCAATTTAAAAACCTTTAGCTGAGTTCAAACAATATTACATTAATTTAAAGAACATTTACAAAATCATTATACTTTTAATGATCTTATATATATATAATAATCTTATCTTTACTAAAACTTCATTTATACCTATGAATACATTCTTGTCAGAAATACAACATAATTAAATTATACATGTATGCATCACCTTCTAGTTGGTCTCGACATACTCTTACTCTTCTCATGGCATAACGATTGACTTCGGATCTACCAACTACTCACCTGCGTGATTACACAACCGCGGTAAGCCCGAGAGCTTAGTAGTACAGATAAAAAATATAAACATACATTACAGAAATTTAAACACATATACATTAACTTCATGTACCATTAGTTTCTTATTATGTTTTTCCCTTTTCAATTACACCTTTCATATACCTCTACTAATCTCATATCTTATATACATATACATATATCATTAACACAAACCACCATTCCAATAACTTATTAGAACATTCATAAAATAATACTCACAATGTCCGCATCCATATACATATTACATGTCATATTACACTTTCAGATTCTCATCTTTCAACATAGCTTCTCAGGCCATATTTCTTTTCAATAATTTACTTATGTATTGTAATCATAACATACTTCATAACATTAAATTTCATTACTTTATTCAATTGGTTCACCATTCATAAATCACATTGAAACAAAGACAAGCATGGGCCCAAAAGACACTAATATGCCATTCAACTTTCAGAGTTAATGTTTTGGTTTAATTATCACATTTATCATTATCATTATCCCAACTAGGCTTCAAGGATTTAGGTTCAACCAAGCTTCAAGGGGAACAAAGCATGCTAAGTATCAACCTAACTTGGCTTCAAGAACCAAACCCAACCTAGCTTCAAGGGTTGTAACATCTCAATTAGGTTTCAAGGACTAGACCCAACCAAGCTTCAAGGGGAGTTAAGCATGCTAAACTTCAACCCAACTTGGCTTCAAGGATTTAGCCCAACCTAACTTCAACAGATTGTTACTATTAGGCATGCCACCAACAAAAAAACTCTGAAAATAAATAACATATTAGACACACAATTTATTCATTATTTCATTATCAATTTCATTCTCATTTTCTCATCATCATTTAGGCATCCATGCCTCAATTATCTCATTCGCATCATTATAGCCAACAACAATGGCTTCACATCTCATCAATAGAGTATACATACTCAATTGTATTGGACATCATTATTTAAACAACCATGCCTCATTCATTTCATTTGTATCATTATAGCCAACAACAATGGCATTACATCTCAATAAGCTCAAATCATATAAAAGCAATTCATCATAACTAATTGCATTGCACATACCTTTTTAATGATCATCATATCTTTTACATTTCATATTTTATCATTAACATATATATATACATAACATTATTCATATGCATCATCAATGTAATAGGTTACTTAACATATTTATAACCAAATGTGTTAAGGTTCAAAGACATATAAATATATGCAATCAAATAGGGTTTGTACTTACCTCATGGGCAATCACACCACACCAAACTCACCTTCCAATAATCCTCAATACTTGGATTAGGGCAACACAATCTCTTCAAAACCTAATCCAAAGATAATTATACATATAAGAAAATAAGAATGATAACTAACTAGGGCAAACTGTACACATGACACGCTCACCAACACGGGCGTGTCCCTGATCGTGCCCTAAACCAACAATACAGAAGCTTTGACACGCTTAGTAACACGGGAGTGTCAATGGACGTGTCACTCATTCTGCCTCACAGAAACATTGACACTCCCACCAACACGGGCGTGTTCAAGGCCGTGTCAATTACTTTTTCTCACAGTAGCTATGACACGCTCAGTAACATGGCCGTGTTAATGGTCGTGTCACAAATGTCAAACTCAGTACCGTTGACATGCCGAACAACATGGCCGTGTCACTGGCCGTGTCAGGCAAAAATCATGCATTTCGAACTCTCATCCATGTAAACACAAACACTTCAAAACCTATACTACAACACCCTTAATCAACATCTTAGTTATATTCATCAATTACCTATCAATTTAACACTTATATAACTTCAATATATCATAATAATAATCATTATATACATCACCATGTATCAACTACTCAATTCCCCAATTCATTTATATGAAACCCTTACTAAACAATCTCAACAATCCATCATCATCCTCACAAATAACCATATTATCATCATCTAAATACCAATTCAACATATCTATATACTTCAATCTTTCATTAACAACATCTTCACACACCAACCAAATCAAATATAAACAAAATCAATAGAAATCAACTCAAAGAAATAAACACTTACTTGAATATTTTGCCAAATCTTCAATCTCCACCTTTAATTCTCTTAAAGCCCTTAAGAATTTGGTGTGAAAGTAATTTAAAATCACATCTCTCTCTCTCTCTCTCTCTCTCTCTCTCTCTCATTTAAAAGGAAGAAGAAGAAGAAGAAAGAAGATCTTTTCTCTTCTTTTTCATACTTATCATATATATATATAATATAATTAAATATTTCTAAAATATTCTCCACCACCACTTTCATCCTTTGACTTTCCTTTCTTCTTTTTCTTTTATTATTATTATTATTATTATTATTATTATTATTATTATTATTATTATATAAACTTACTTTTCCTACACCACTTTATACATTATTTATATGTGATGTATATGTTGATATATGTATATCTCTTATATATTGTATTTATATTTCTCATATTTTCCAAATACCATATATACATTTTATCCTTCATATACATCTATCTCTTATAATATTTTCCTTACCTATTTTACCAACATATCTTCTCACTACTTCTATTCCAATGTACACTAAAAATCGGGTATTAAATTAATTCATTTCTCTTCTTTTTACCTTCATTAATTTAACTTATATATATATATATTTCCATAAATACAACATATACACTCTCTTCACTTCTTTTCTCTTTCCATTAAACATATACATTAAATCCAAATACCATAATAATTCCAAAACTTTTAGGGTGTACTTTGGGATATTACAATTCTCTCCCCCTTAAATAATTTCGTCCTCGAAATTATCTAGTACAATAGCAATCCATTCTTAATACAATAATATCTTAATTTTCATATAAAGTTAATTATATTCTTAAGTAATTATGTCATCATATCACATAACTTTTACTCTCCCCCTTGGATACAATCATCTTCTCTAAATTTCATAACTCATTCTTATATATATATATATTATTACTTTCTCAACAAAGCAATCAAGATAATTTCTTACATTCCCAATGAATTTACCTTTATACAAGAATCAGACCATCTTATAATATACTTATACTTCGTCCAATTATTACCTTCAAGATATTTTATCACTTCATCTCTTTATAATAACTCTCTTAACTTTAACAATCATAAATTTATATCTTAATATTGATTATCTCGTCATTACAATCACTTTCAGAATAGACATTTTTCAAACTTTAATTGATAATAACATCCTTATTTTTCATACACTTAATTCCTTCTTTAGCATGCTTCTCACTTAACATACATATTAGTACAATGCCTTTAAACTTACTTTACAGATAATCAATCTTTTTCCCTTTTATCATCATTTACAATTGATATAACTCAATTTATTCATGTCCATTCATTAGTAAGAATATTACATCATATACATTATCACTTAAATTCTACACTCTTAATACTACTATACATATTAAATTTCGGTAATGATTCGCAACCTTAGTCAAATCCAGATCAATTGATCTATCTGTCACAATATACCCACGTTTCAATCTTGTTCAATTCAAACCAACAATTAATTTATTCAAACTTATCATGAAATTTCACAATATACATATATATATATAACCTAATTCCATTAGGGCAAACTTATATTCAATTCCTGATCTCTTCAGATCCATATTCAGTCAAATTATCATGATAACAAATTACTTCAAATTATCTTTCAATATACACATATTTTGTTTTCTATTATCTTAGTACAATTTCCACAAAATTCTCAAGATTATCTCATATCATATTTATTACCCATAGTTCACTCATTTAAACTTTACGCCCATCCACTTATTCACTTTATACCATAAACATATTCAATATAACTTTCAATCACATTTGCAATTTCTCCCATTTATCATCTCCTCACCTTTTCATACCATTACTATATTTACATAATTACCTTTTTATCACATTATTCATAACTCAAAACATTTTCACAATTCTCTTCTCTTTCCTTACTTTTCATAATCATAACTAAATTTCTAACATAGAAATTATAAGATACAACTTCACCAATCATAACTTTTAACCATGTTTCTAGAAATATAATTATCAATCTTACCAAAACTGTACTAGAGTCATGTTATCTCAATCCCAAATCTGTAGCTAACAAAACTAACCGGCCAACAATATACTAAACAAATCATATGGCCATAGGAGATTAATGGTCATGCCTGAGGCTTATAAACCAATGTTGTCCCTTTATTATTCTACTTCCAACCTTTCCAATTACAAAACTAAACCATATCACAAGAATTACATATTCATTCTCTAAACTTTTGCTACACCAAGAGTTAACACATTCCAACTCCGTTTCAACTCAATTTGTACTCAATTATATGATCATCATTAACTTAATTCATGTTTTAACATTTCTTACATATACATATTCAATCATATGCAAATATAACAAAATTTCCATTTGCTACTCCATTTCTAATCTATCTCTTTTAGAATTTGTATATATTACACTTCCCTTCTTCCTTACAATTTCTTATTATACCCATGTACATGGAACATTTCCACATGTAAATACCTTGGAACACAAAATATTATATGATCATCAAGTTCAGTAATCACTATAACAATTTTCACTGTCCAGTATAACTCAAGTCCATTTCCACTCTCAATTCCGTCACATAATCCATCCATCTAGCTTTACACAGTTCAAGACCTAATCTCTCTTAGGTCCACTAATACATGCAATATCATTCTTAATATCATTAAACCAATAGTTATACCACACACACATTCATAGAGCACATTTATAATGTGATTTATTTTCCACATTTCTTACATACTTCATTTACAGTTATATTGAAAAACTCATTTCACATATCCTATACATATATACACATAATTATATATGTATATTTAATTTTTTTTCTTTTACATACAATCCATACAAATTTAGCATTTATTACTTTTCATTTGAACAGTATCATTCTCATTCTTTTGACATGACTTAAATTATTTATCAACTCAACATATATATATATTTACTCCAATCATAATGATATTTCAAAGAAATCTTAGTCACATTTCCAATGTGACATTTCTTTCACTTTTGTTTTTACAAATATTTAATATACCTCCATATCCATTTTTACCCTTTCAAATCAAATGACTTAAAGTAACTCATTTTCACTCGCTCAATCACTTTCTTTTTTTCTTCAAAACAAATTCTCATACTATCAATCACATTACTCAATTCATAGTATTCTCATATGCAATAATATTCCTTCAATTAGTTCATATGCTTAATATACATTAAACTATCCATATATAAATAATCTTTATCAATATTCCCTTAACATTCTAAATTCTTAAATCACTATCTCACCTAAACTTCAATTTACAAATCTCATCTTTTCTTAATATCAACTTTAAAAGCATCTTATATATATACCACAAAGCAACATCAGAACATATAATTTTCACAATTATTAAGCTCATTTCAAAAATTCAAATGTCACATATTACCACCATTAACATGAGCTTTCACAATATTCAAACATATCACATTTCTAACATTGAAATCACAATGTTGGCATTAAAATAACAATACAAACAACACCAATATATCTTCTTACTTAACCAACATCATCTCTTTTTCTTTTAAACAAAACCTTAACTTTATATACCCAAACCTTAAATGGTCACACGTTGTCCATACCAATTAACTCACTTAGTATTCCACCATACTCTCTTCAATTAATAACATATCTATCCATTTTAACAATCCAACAATATTTCCTCTCTTTAGTAATCCAACCATAAGGTTTATTAGAAAGAGATTCAAATTGTAGAAGAAAGAGTACATACTTTAATCTTGATTTTATTTTTAACTTAGTTCCAACTTTATTCTTTTATTCATTTCATTATAACCTTTTTCACAAGAATACTTCCATAATCAGAAATTCCAAAATTTACTTTACTTAAATAAATTCCCATTCTTTAATTTATCAATTAAACTCATATAATTTTTTTTTCATATCATTTCTTTCTAAAATTTTTCCTTTCATGTAGAACTTCATCCACACACTATCATTCATCTCATCTAATTCAAGTACATTACAATTCACATAATGCCACATCCGAGACCAACCTAGGTGTTAATGCATATGCATGTATTACAAATTTCATTTCAAAAACTTTTCTTCTTCTTTTTTTATTTAAGCTTTTCAAAACTTTTTCTTTTTAATTCCACTTAGGCCGAGAATCTCGAACCTAAGCTCTGATACCAAAATAATTGTAACACCCCCATACCCTATATAAATACTATACATATACCGGGTATACATACAGTACGTATATAAAGTATAAGAATGTCACTTTTTGTTTCAATTTAAAAACCTTTAGTTGAGTTCAAACAATATTACATTAATTTAAAGAACATTTACAAAATCATTATACTTTTAATGATCTTATATATATAATAATCTTATCTTTACTAAAACTTCATTTATACCTATGAATACATTCTTGTCAGAAATACAACATAATTAAATTATACATGTATGCATCACCTTCTAGTTGGTCTCGACATACTCTTACTCTTCTCGTGGCATAACGATTGACTTCGGATCTACCACCTACTCACCTGCGCGATTACACAACCGCGCTAAGCCCGAGAGCTTAGTAATACAGATAAATAATATAAACATACATTACAGAAATTTAAACACATATACATTAACTTCATGTACCATTAGTTTCTTATTATGTTTTTCCCTTTTCAATTACACCTTTCATATACCTCTACTAATCTCATATCTTATATACATATACATATATCATTAACACAAACCACCATTCCAATAACTTATTAGAACATTCATAAAATAATATTCACAATGTCCGCATCCATATACATATTACATGTCATATTACACTTTCAGATTCTCATCTTTCAACATAGCTTCTCAGGCCATATTTCTTTTCAATAATTTACTTATGTATTGTAATCATAACATACTTCATAACATTACATTTCATTACTTTATTCAATTGGTTCACCATTCATAAATCACATTGAAACAAAGACAAGCATGGGCCCAAAAGACACTAATATGCCATTCAACTTTCAGAGTTAATGTTTTAGTTTAATTATCACATTTATCATTATCATTATCCCAACTAGGCTTCAAGGATTTAGGTTCAACCAAGCTTCAAGGGGAACAAAGCATGCTAAGTATCAACCCAACTTGGCTTCAAGAACCAAACCCAACCTAGCTTCAAGGGTTGTAACATCTCAATTAGGTTTCAAGGACTAGACCCAACCAAGCTTCAAGGGGAGTTAAGCATGCTAAACTTCAACCCAACTTGGCTTCAAAAATTTAGCCCAACCTAACTTCAACAGATTGTTACTATTAGGCATGCCACCAACAACAAAACTCTGAAAATGAATAACATATTAGACACACAATTCATTCATTATTTCATTATCAATTTCATTCTCATTTTCTCATCATCATTTACGCATCCATGCCTCAATTATCTCATTCGCATCATTATTGCCAACAACAATGGCTTCACATCTCATCAATAGAGTATACATACTCAATTGTATTGGACATCATCATTTAAACAACCATGCCTCATTCATTTCATTTGTATCATTATAGCCAACAACAATGGCATTACATCTCATTAAGCTCAAATCATATAAAAGCAATTCATCATAACCAATTGCATTGCACATACCTTTTTAATGATCATCATATCTTTTACATTTCATATTTTATCACTAACATATATATACATAACATTATTCATATGCATCATCAATGTAATAGGTTACTTAACACATTTATAACCAAATGTGTTAAGGTTCAAAGACATATAAATATATGCAATCAAATATGGTTTGTACTTACCTCATGGGCAATCACACCACACCAAACTCACCTTCCAATAATCCTCAATACTTGGATTAGGGCAACACAATCTCTTTAAAACCTAATCCAAAGATAATTATACATATAAGAAAATAAGAATGATAACTAACTAGGGTAAACTCTACACATGACACGCTCACCAACACGGGCGTGTCCCTGATCGTGCCCTAAACCAACAATACAGAAGCTTTGACACACTTAGTAACACGGGAGTGTCAATGGACGTGTCACTCATTCTGCCTCACAGAAACATTGACACGCCCACCAACACGGGCGTGTTCAAGACCGTGTCAATTACTTTTTCTCACAGTAGCTATGACACGCTCAGTAACATGGCCGTGTTAATGGTCGTGTCACAAACATCAAACTCAGTACCGTTGACACGCCCAAAAACATGGCCGTGTCACTGGCCGTGTCAGGCAAAAATCATGCATTTCGAACTCTCATCCATGTAAACACAAACACTTCAAAACCTATACTACAACACCCTTAATCAACATCTTGGTTATATTCATCAATTACCTATCAATTTAACACTTATATAACTTCAATATATCATAATAATAATCATTATATACATCACCATGTATCAACTACTCAATTCCCCAATTCATTTATATGAAACCTTTACTAAACAATCTCAACAATCCATCATCATCCTCACAAATAACTATATTATCATCATCTAAATACCAATTCAACATATCTATATACTTCAATCTTTCATTAACAACATCTTCACACACCAACCAAATCAAATATAAACAAAATCAATAGAAATCAAATCAAAGAAATAAACACTTACTTGAATAATTTGCCAAATCTTCAATCTCCACCTTCAATTCTCTTAAAGCCCTTAAGAATTTGGTGTGAAAGTAATTTAAAATCACATCTCTCTCTCTCTCGTTTAAAAGGAAGAAGAAGAAGAAGAAAGAAGATCTTTTCTCTTCTTTTTCATACTTATCATATATATATATATATATATATAATATAATTAAATATTTCTAAAATATTCTCCACCACCACTTTCATCCTTTGACTTTCCTTTCTTCTTTTTCTTTTATTATTATTATTATTATTATTATTATTATATAAACTTACTTTTCCTACACCACTTTATACATTATGTATATGTGATGTATATGTTGATATATGTATATCTCTTATATATTGTATTTATATTTCTCATATTTTCCAAATACCATATATACATTTTATCCTTCATATACATCTATCTCTTATAATATTTTCCTTACCTATTTTACCAACATATCTTCTCACTACTTCTATTCCAATGTACACTAAAAATCGGGTATTAAATTAATTCATTTCTCTTCTTTTTACCTTCATTAATTTAACTTATATATATATATTTCCATAAATACAACATATACACTCTCTTCACTTCTTTTCTCTTTCCATTAAACATATACATTAAATCCAAATACCATAATAATTCCAAAACTTTTAGGGTGTACTTTGGGATATTACAGGCCGTGTCCTCTGCCTGTGTCAGCTACTGTCCCTTTTTTCCTTCAATTTGCTTCCTTGCCTTTTTTAACCTAAAACAAAACTCAAACAAACTGTAAACAAGAAGTATATAAATAATAACCAACAAAACATAAACACCATACTAAAAAACTAGATAAAAAATATCATAAACACCGAAATAAACTAAAACTACCAAAATTAATGAAAACACTAAACAAACCTATTAAAACTAACAAAATACCTAAATAAAACAATAATTATTATAATAAACAAGACACAAATTTATAACAAAAACTAATAAAACAACTACCCCACACTTACAACTTTGCTTGTCCTCAAGCAAATTCATATGGCATAAATTAAAAACTCAAACAACCTTAACTATAATTCCAGCATATAAGATGAAATCCTTTAAGACTCAGCCATAAATATTTGCATCTTACTTCAATCAAGGATTTTCTTAACTCATTCATTAATCCAGACATACAAATCTTATCTCTCATCTAAGTGTTTCACTCGATTTCAAAGGTTAATCACTCAAACCACTCATGACTGCATACTACCATAAACTTACTTAATTATCCAATCTCTCTCACTGATTTTCTCAAGAAATAATCCAAAGGTCTTTCGTTTGGATGTAATGGGGCTAAGGTAAATTTGTGAGAAAAGACATTTAAGCTGGAGCATCAAGAAATGGAGTATCTAAATTAGACAATACTCTTGCTAAGAAATTCATAACTCCCTCAAATGGCATACTCACAATCCATTAATACTTCACATACTTGCATACTTCAAGAAAAATAACGAATCAACATTCTTCCAATGCTAGAAAATATATGGATTATATATATATCTCTCTTTTTTTTCACTTTTTCTTTTTTTTCTTTATTTTTATCATCATTTTTTTAATAATATATATATACAAAATATAAACTTGCATGGAACATCTAGCTTAAAATGTAGAGGAAAAGAATAATCAACTCTTAATCCAATACAATGTGCAAAGTATGCATTTCAACCCCAAATAGCAATACCATTTTTTTATATTTTTATATATTTTTTTACTTGCTTACCCCACACTTTGAAATAAACCACCCTATTGTCATATCATAAAACTCCATTCCTTAATGCAGGTATGATCATAATAAGAGAATGCTAAGTTGAGAATTGTGTTGATCAAACAAGAAAAGGTCAAAGGCTCAACTTGGCTCACTAAGGAATTTAATATAAAGGGAGGTCTTTTTAAGCTAAAGGGCTAACCTAATTTGCCTTCATCATTTTAAAACTTGAGATTAAATCATAATGTGAGTTCAATTAGTATGCAAAAGCAAACTCTAGAGATGCAAAATCATGAAGGTGCACACTTAAGAAAAGAAAATCAACTGATAATAATATCAAATTATGAGGCTCAAAACTCACACAGGTGGGTTCTCAAAGATTTATATGTCATAAATTGCAAAATGTGAAAATTGATCCTAAATGAATTCAAATGCTAATCTCTATGCTGATACTAAAGTCTCAACTATAATGCTAAAATCACAGAAAAGATCAATAAGATTTCAACAATTATGCCATGCACAACAAACACAATAAACAAAACAGAACAAAAATTAAAGAAAAGCTTAAAGATTACCCCACACTTTAGAATTTACATTGTCCTCAATGGAAACAAGAATAACAAAGAAAAAGAGTTAAAGGACAACCTGTCTTCCATCGTACCCTGGTGAGGCAAAACCCTAACTTTTAATCATAAACACAAAAGTTCAAAAACAAAAGTACAATATATGAAAATAAAATATCCAAATATAAAATGTTAACATGAAAAACAAAAATGAAAAATAATAACAAAAATACACTAAACAAAATAAAGCAAGGAACTCAAAATCTATGGAAAAGGCGGGTGTGAAGATGATGCAGCCGAGGGATGGAGACTCAAGATCTTCGCAAGGTTGCTATTAATCTGTTCCAACTGCTGCAAGACCTCAGCATGGTTATGGTCCACCTTGCCCTCCAGTCTATCTACCTTGCCCTCCAGGGCCTCAATCCTAATCAGTACCTCTTGAGTTTCCGAGACCGGAGCATCCTCATCTAGATCTAGAGAATCCGAGTCGGACTCCTCATGGACTGGTGCTCTCTTCTACCTGTCCTCTGGTGCTTCTGGCTCAGCTGAAGCCATCATATAAGCCCCTCTCCTATGCACCACCATATGCATTTTTTCTAATGTGGCCAAATCTAATGAGTCATTACCCAAAATTCTAGTCATGCGACTAGTACTCGGGTCAAAATTTTCAAGAAGGGCTACTGCTAATGTGGTAATCAACCCTCCAACACAAATTGCTCCCCTCGTTTTATTAGCCACAGTATCAAAAATATTGGCTAACCAATAGCCGGCACTAACAGGCACTGCATTCAAAGCACAATCCAGGAAAAATAGCTCACTCAATTCCACCACACCCAGGCTCTCCTTCCTAGCAAAGAATCTGCAAGACATAAACCGATGCAAATACCTCAAAGCGGAATTTCTTAATCTAGATGCTTTGGCCGATTTGGCCACATGGGTCCCCGAGCCTAATGCTCCCCAAGCAAATTGTTGTTTAAATTCTTTAGGTACCGACCTTTCCCCATGCTGATGGAAACCATATATATCATTCAATTGTTCAATATTAAGCACAAATGATTTACCCAGCAATTTAAAACTCATTCTAGTGCAGATTTTTTTATCATCTCTTTCAACCTTAAGAGATGTCAGAAATTCCAAAGTCAGCTCCTAAAACTGCAAAGGTCGCAAGGAGACTAGATTCTCCCACCCAAAGAATTGCACATATCGATAAAAATTAGTCCTAATTTGCAGAGCATCAAGAGATTCATCATTAACATACCTCGTCGGGAAAAAACCCCGAGCCAAAAAATTTGCTCTCTTCAAAGATGAAATTGATGAAGAGGACGAAGCTCCTTTGGTTGTAGGCCTCTTCTTCTTGTGGTGTGAGACTATCTTTGTTCTTGGCATCTTGAGAAATATGAAAAATTTAGCACCAAAACTTGATTAAATCAAACTTTTATGAGCAAAGAAGAAGTTTTAATTGATTATTTCTAGTTTTGGTGAAGAGATTTGAGGTTTAATGGAGGATTTGGTGCTTGGAAACACAAGTTATGGAGGTTTGGTGAGAGAGAAAATGAAAGAGTGAGAGAGATACGAAAGAGAACTAGGGATTGAATGGAACATTTGTGCAAAAATCGTGGCTTTTTAAAGTGAAAAAGTGGGAGACACGGCCAAGTTGAGGGCTACACGGCCGTGTCATGTGTTTTTTGAGGGACACGGCCAATGACTTGGCCGTGTCCCATAGGCGTGTTCGTCTCTGTGAAGAAAAGCTACAAAAAATAAAATCAAAGAAAAATTGGTGAAGCTTGGCCGTGTCCAAGTGACACGGCCAAGGGACACGGCCAAGTCCCTTGGTCGTGTCACTCACTGTGACAAAGTGCAAAAATTTTTTTTTATGACGCTTGGCCGTGTCCCATGTGACACGGCCAAGCTCCTTGGCCGTGTCTCCTTCTGCCACGTTTACCCTTTTTTTGTTGTTTTTTAATTTGAGATCTTTTCTTAAAGATTTTGCAAACCTTCTCCTTTAAACCACCCTGAAACACAAAATAAAAACCGATCAAAGCACCCATTCCATTTATTTAAACCGAACATAAAATCAAAATTTACTAAATTTAAAATTACAACTATGAAAGGAAATGCAAACCGATGGGTTGCCTCCCATTTAGCGCTTCTTTAATGTCATATAGCTGGACATCATGCAAGGCCTAGGGATCATGGATCAAAGTGTTGTCTATGATCCTCACTTCTTGAAATCCTTCATTATATGGCTTAACTCTCTGTCCATTTACTTTAAAAGTCTCATTTGTTCGAGAGTTAAGCAATTCAATGGCACCAGAAGGATACACCTGAGTTATCTCGAAAGGACCACTCCATCGAGACTTGAGTTTACCTGGAAAAAGACGGAGTCGAGAGTTAAAAAGTAAAACTTTCATACCTGGACTCAATGTCTTTCGCACTATAATTCTGTCATGAAGTGCTTTAGTGTGATCCTTGTAAATTCTCGAGCTCTCATACGCCTCATTTCTCAGCTCATCTAACTCTGAAATTTGCAGAAATCGTTCTCTCTTCGCTTTGTTCAAGTCCAAATTCAGAGTCTTGATTGCCCAATACGCTCTGTGCTCCAACTCCACTGGTAAGTGACAAGCTTTTCCAAACACCAATCGGTATGGACTCATACCAAGAGGAGTTTTGAAAGCAGTCTGATATGCCCATAGTGCATCATGTAATCTACTTGCCCAATCCTTCCTTGATAAGTTGACTGTTTTCTCCAAAATTCCTTTAATTTGCTTGTTGGATGTTTCCACTTGTCCAGAAGTCTGTGGATGATATGGGGTCGCCACCTTGTGCTTCACACCAGATTTGTGCATTAACTTCTCAAAAAGCCTATTGCAAAAATGACTTCTCCCATCACTGACTATCACTCTTGGTGTGCCAAATCTGCTAAGAATGTTTTCCTTCACAAATTTAACAACCACATTAGCATCATTAGTACGGGTGGGGATTGCCTCCACCCATTTGGAAACATAATCAACAGCAACTAAAATATATTTATAACCAAAGGACTTGGGGAAAGGACCCATGAAGTCTATTCCCCACACATCAACAGTTCAACAACAATATATGATTGAAGGGGCATTTCATTTCTCCTCCCAATGTTACCTACTCTTTGGCAATGATCACAGTGCTTACAATACTCTTGAGCATCTTTAAATAAGTTAGGCCAGTAAAAACCACTTTGAAGCACCTTTTCTGCAGTCTTTATTCCTCCAAAATGACCCCCACAGTGAAGGTCATGACAAAATTGAAGAACACTAAGTTGTTCTTCCTCAGATACACACCTGCGAACTGTCTCATCTTTGCATATCCGGAATAGATAAGGTTCATCCCAAAAATAAAACTTACTCAAGTGTAAAAACCTTTTCTTTTCCTGAAATGACATGTTAGTACGCAATATACCACAAGCAAGATAGTTAGCAATATCTGCAAACCAAGGTGCATCAAATACCACAAACAGCTGCTCATCAGGAAATGCTTCTAAATTTTTATGAATGCTATCAGATGCAAGATTTTCACTAAAGAAGGGTAATCTAGATAAATGATCAGCTACCACATTCTCACTACCCTTAGTATCTTTGATTTGACAATCAAATTCTTGCAATAACAACACCCATCTAATTAAGCGCGGTTTAGCATGTTGTTTTGTTAAAAGATATTTTAGAGCTGCATGATCAGAATGCACAATAATTTTTGACCCAAATAAATATGCTCTAAACTTATCTAAAGCAAAAACAACAGCTAACATTTCCTTTTTAGTTGTGGTGTAATTCATTTGTGCACTATTCAGGGTCAAGCTAGCATAATATATTACTCTCAAGTATTTATCAACCCTTTGCCCAAGAACAGCTCCTACTGCATGATTAGAGGCATCACACATGATTTCAAAGGTAAAGACCAAACAAGAGCTACTATTATTGGTGCACTAGTCAATTTTTCTTTAAGGGAATTAAAAGCTTGCATGCATTGTGCTGTAAATTCAAATGGAACATCTTTCCCCAACAAATGGCACAATGGTTGGCTTATTTTGGAAAAATCCTTAATAAACCTCCTGTAAAAACCTGCATGCCCTAAGAAACTTCTTATTCCCTTAACAGAGGTAGGTGGGGGTAACTTAGCAATCAATTCAACTTTAGCCTTATCCACCTCAATCCCTTTACTTGACACCACATGACCTAAGACAATACCCTGAGTAACCATAAAATGACTCTTTTCCCAACTTAAAGTGAGGTTACATTCAATGCATCTCTCAAGCACACGAACAAGTTTATTGAGGCAATTATCAAAAGAATTACCAAAAACAGAAAAGTCATCCATAAATACCTCAATAAAATCATCTATCATGTCAGAGAAGACAAACATCATGCATCTCTAAAAAGTTGCAGGTGCATTGCACAAGCCAAAGGGCATACGTCGAAATGCATAAGTCCCAAAAGGGCAAGTAAAGGTTGTCTTGGACTGATCCTCTGGAGATATTGACACCTAATAGTAACCTGAAAGGCCATCCAAAAAACAATAATGTGAGTGTCCAGAAAGTTTATCTAACATCTGATCAATAAAAGGAAGAGGGAAATGATCTTTCTTTGTAGCATTGTTCAACTTCCTATAATTGATGCACATTCTCCACCAGTAGTAGTCCTAGTAGGAACCAATTCATTATTCTCATTTCTCACCACAGTTATTCCAGATTTCTTAGGAACTACATGTACTGGGCTCACCCACTCGCTATTAGCAATTGGGTATATTACTCCTTCATCTAGCAATTTGAGCACTTCCTTCTTAACCACTTCACTCATATTTGGGTTAAGTCGCCTTTGGGTCTCCCTCACAGGTTTAGCTCCCTCTTCTAAAGTGATTCTATGCATGCAAATTGAAAGGCTAATACCCTTGATGTCACTCAATCCCCATCCTATTGCTTTTTTCAATCTTTTAAGCTCACTCACTAACCTCATCTCCTCCTCTTCACTAAGTTCACTAGATATTATCATAGGTAAGCTATTGTGATCTCCTAAAAACACATATTTCAGATTCTTAGGTAACTCTTTCAGCTCTAACTCAAGTGAAGGGTTCTTCTCTTCTTTTTGAATGGGGGAAAGTTCAAAAATTGGGTCCTCCTTAAGCTCCTCTATTTCAGCACCCTCTAAAGTCTCAAGGCAACTGGCTATTTCTGCATCAAAAATATCCACATCACTCTCTAAGGTCAATGCCAGCTCCAATTTATCAGAGGAACCTGTCTGCAAGAAAACATCCGAAACAACTGCATCAACACAATCAATGAAAGAACAATCCTCATATAAAGTAGTTGTAGGAATAGGAGAAGTGTTAAAAATAGAAAATTCAACAGTTTGTCCCAAAACAGTCATTGATAATTTACCATTTTTAACATCTATCAAAGTGTTAGTAGTCACCATAAAAGGCCTACCCAGCAGAATGGTGTGTGCAGATGGTGAAGGGTTACTTCCTTCCATGTCAAGAACAATGAAATCCACAGGTACTATCAAACCACCAACTTTAACTAATACATCTTCTATAACCCCTTTCAGGAATCTAAGAGATCTATCAGCTAATTGCAACACCATTTTCGTTGGTTTAAGTTCCCCTAATTCTAATTCAAGGTACACAGAATAAGACATTAAATTCACACTGGCTCCTAAATGATGAATGATGAAACTACCAGGATCCTTTAGCTTGGGAGGTAGTTTATGCTGCAAAACAGCACTAGCTACCTCAGAAACTATCACCTTTTCATTCGGCTCATACCTCTTTTTCTTGGTATTCAGTTCTTTGAAGAATTTAGCATAAGTCGGCATGTTCTTTATTGCTTCAAGTAAGGGTAAGTTAATACTTACCTTAGACAGCATGTTGAAGATATCTAAAAATTGCTTATCTTTTTTATCATCCTTCAACCTACTAGGGAATTGTATAGGTGGCCGGTATGGATTGCTTGCCTTGTGCAAATCTGCTGTAAGGGACTTCTCCATTGATCTTTCTTCAGCACCTTTGTTCTCTGGTTCTCCTTCCTTTTTATTCTCTTGATCACCTGCATTCACAGAATTATTTTCAACATTGTTGTTAATTACCTTGCCACTTCTAAGAACTGTCACTGATTGTGCCTGCTCAGGTTGACTTGGGAACTTCCCCTTTTGTTGAATCTGCATCTGTTGTGCAAGTTTCCCCACTTGAGTCTCCACCTTCTTAAAAGAAGCTTGTAGTGAATCTAGCCTCTTGTTGTTTATCTCTTGATTTTAGCACTGACTTGGATAAAAGCCTGCAAACTTTCTTCCAAACTCTCTCTCTTAGGCTGCCCTTGATTGGAGGATTGACCCTACTGTTGGTTCTGTCTCTGGAGCAAATGGAAAGGCTGTTGAGCATTATTTGTTGTCCTCCAACTAGGATTATAAGAATTGGAGTAAGGATCATTACGGTGATTGAAATCCCCCCATAGCATTGACTTGCTCAACTTCATTACTAAAAGACTCATATGCAGAGGGGCATATATTTGCTCCATGCCCGAATGTCCCACAGATTCCACACACTTCTTGAGTAGATGAAGAAATATCGTTCTTCATGTTCAGCATCTGCACCTGTCTTATCAATTCAGCTATTTGACTAACTATTTCACTATTGGCTTCCAATTGATTCACCCCTTTACTTCTTCCCCTTACACTCTTTTGTTGAGAATTAGCTCCCAACATCTCAAAGATCTCATAAGTCTCATCAGCTGTCTTTTCTCCCATGGCTCCCCCAGCTGCATTGTCAACAGTGTTTTGAAATTGCTGGGTTAGACCATCATAGAAAAACTGATTAAGAAGTTGAAGTGGGTAGTGATGATGTGGACACCGGATCAATAACATCTTAAATCTGTCCCAAGCCTTATGAAATGGCTCTCCTTCGAATTGAGAGAATGTAGCAATCTTCCCTCTCAATTCAGCTGTCTTTTGATGTGAATAAAACTTGCCCATGAATTTGTTATAAACTTGCTCCCAAGTTGTCAAAGAGTTTTCGGGCAACATCATAAGCCAGCTCTTTGCCCTATCATTTAAAGTATAAGGGAAACATCTCATCCTCAAATGATCTTCTGTTAGTCCTCCCAAAGGAAAAGTGTTGAGGGTGGAATAAAAATCCCGAATAAAGTTCAGAGGATCTTCATTTGGAACTCCATAGAATGATGGCAGCATGTTGTAGTGAATGTTCTTCAACTCATAATTTCTTGCTGCATTTGTCAGTCTTATGCAAGAGGTGGAAGTTCCAATGACAGGTCTAGCAAAATCTCTCATCATTCTTTGCCTTTCTTCAGCCATTTTAACAAATTGTACAGATTCCGAAAAAAAATCAGAAGTGTCCTCCTCTGCAGTATCAAATCCTGTGTATAGTTCAAACTCTTCCCTGCTCCTTTTCACTCTCTGAATTTCTGGAATGACGGGGTATAGCTCTCCACCAAGTGATCTCCTGCCTTGCATAAACAAAAATTCCTAGAAAAAAATTATTAAAAACAAAAGAAAAATAAAATCAAAAGTAAACAATGAAAAATAATCTAAAATTTCTAAAACTAATAAACAATTATGCCAATTAGCTTCCCCAGCAACTACGCCAAAAACTTGTTGCGCTAGAATTAACTCTACCACAAAGCGTCACTTGCAAGTATACGAGGTAGCTGTAGCAAAGGTGATCGCCCCAAGGTCGTCTCACAAGGAAGCTAAAGTGACTAATTGATTATCAGATTATGCATAGCAAGTAATGAGTAGATTTAAATTGCTAACAATGAAGAAGAGTGATTGAAGTTTAAAACGAATAAAAGTAAATTAAGCTGATGTTTTGATTCACTTGATAGAAAGGTCTAGGGTTTGCACTTCTCTACTACTTATATGTATGAATGGTTATTCCTCTTAACTAATTTAATTTCAAAGATTAAATCTCAAACAACTCAATTAATCGAGTCAAGGAAATAAGCTCTCACATTCAAACCTCTTTCAACTAATCTTGTTATAATTGAAATAATCTTTTTAATAGGTTATATCTCTAATTCACCTAAGTCCCTAATTGAATTGTTCCAGCATTAAACTTCATCTCTCAATCCATCATCTAATACCTAAAACACATAATTGGTGGCCAATCAATTATATATTAATAATATTCCATTCAATCAAGGCTAAAGAAAATATTAGCTAAGAGAATAACCAATTCATACAATCATAGCAGATCCATACAAACCCTAGTCTAGATCAAATTAGTTCATAATGCTATCAAACATACTCATCTCATTAATATCCAAAGAAATCAATTCAGACATGATGATATCCATAAATACAATTCCAATGAAAATAAAGAGATAAATTTCAAGAACAAAACCAAATTACAAACTCCTTGAAGCTTCTGAAGAATCTCTTGTTCAAATCTTGCAAGAAGGATGTATCAATGGCTAGAACAATCTAATCTAAGCTAGTTTAATCAAAGTATAATCAAAATCAAAGAAAACAAATGTGAAACCCTAAGTTCTTCTCTTTGACGGCTCAATCTGCTCTCAAAATCGCAACAACCTCTTAAGAAAACCCTAAATCCATATTTATACGAATCCCGCTTTTAAAAATCCGCGTTGCCTTTGGTCCATGAGAGACATGGCCAAGTTAGAAGAGAGTTGGCCATGTTGGAGTGCATTGGAGGGACACAGCCAGTGACTTGGCCGTGTCCCTTGCTTGTGTTTGCTACTGCTTGCTTTTGATCTTTTCTTCTTTGGTTGAGTGACACGGCCAAGTCTTGAAGAAGACACGGCCGTGTTGGACCTTTTTGGAGGGACACGACCAGTGACTTGGCCATGTCCCTTGCCTGTGTTTGCTTCTATGAGAATTGCTCTTCTTTGCTTTGGATTTTGGTGAGACACGGCCAAGTTAGAGCAACTTGGCCATGTTGGAGCATTTTTGGAGGGACACGGTGACTTGGCCGTGTCCCTTGAGTGTGTCCCTCTCTGTGTCTTGAACTTCCTTTTAACTTGGTATGAGACACGACCAGTGACTTGGCCGTGTCCTCTACCTGTGTCAGCTACTGTCCCTTTTTTCCTTCAATTTGCTTCCTTGCCTTTTTTATCCTAAAACAAAACTCAAACAAACTGTAAATAAGAAGTAAATAAACAATAACCAACAAAACATAAACACCATACTAAAAAACTAGATAAAAAATAACATAAACACTGAAATAAACTAAAACTACCAAAATTAATGAAAACACTAAACAAACCTATTAAAACTAACAAAATACCTAAATAAAACAATAATTATTATAATAAACAAGACACAAATCTATAACAAAAACTAATAAAACATGTAACAACTTCTAACCTGAATAATATTTAAAAATTCCAGTCAGACTTGCTTCTAGTCCAGTCAGACTTTACTTGGTTCATCCAATTATTGGACGTACCTTTAACCGAAAAACCTACTGGATGTTTTGAGGGAAAATTGCCTTGTAAGGTCTGGACGGAATTTTCTTGAGTCCGGTTGGACTTTTGTGGTACTCTGAGAAAATGAGAGTACTTCTGACTATGAATCCTTCTGTGTGATTTACCTCTTTTAGTCATCCATGGTTTGGTCGGTATGACACATAGTACAGTAAAACTTTACATAATATGGTGAGATTTTTTGAGTACTCTCCACCGTGAAACCTTCTATGTCTTTTTGGCTCATTTAGTCATCAAGGGTCTGGTCGGTCTTCTATATGGTTTGATCGGACTTTTCATATTTCTTTAAAAGAATTAACTTACTACAAAATGAAACTTGGTGTAAGTGTTAAGTAAATTCAATTTAATTGCCTAATATAAAAAATAAGAGGGTTTGGTTAACAACCTTTTGTGTGCTTTGATTACCAGATTGATAATTCCCTTTGTCATTCCTTCTTGTAGAAAAAAAATGTTCTTCTTTCTTTTCCATTCTTCTATTTGCAAGCTAGCTTGAAGGAGATCCTTAAAATCTCTAATAAGGGTATGAGACATCCTTTCATGAAGATTAGGTAGCACCCCTCTCACAATCATCCTAATATGGTATGATTTGAGCAATGTAGCTTTGTTTCTCCACCTTTTCATATAGTCAATAAAGTTCTCATTCTGTATTTGCCTTATTGTCTCTACCTCTATTAAAATGAATTCTAATTCAGCATTATACCTATACTATTGGATGAAGACTTTGTATAGTGAATCACAGTTCTTTTAAGTACCATGCTCTAAGGTATTGAACCAATTATGTACAACAGGATCAAACGAAAACATGAAGTACCTTAGAGTTTGAGCCTTAGTAGCTCGGGCAGACTAAATGGCAGTGATGTATTACTTCACATGGAGATGAGGATTCCCAGTTCCACTAAACTTGGCAAAGGAGGGCATCTTGAACTTGTACAGAACCTTCTCATCTTGTTCAAACAGCTTTTCCACCTCTGACATCTCTTTAGTTTTCAGGTCCTTTTCAAACTTCTTTTCTAAATCAGCAATCATATTCTCCACATCTAAAGTTTCAATCTTTTCCGCAGTTGATCTTTCCATAACTTTTGGCTCTTTCTTCTTATCTTGAGGATCTTAGAATTATTGAGGCCAGTCATCATCATCATCAATAACTTTGTCATCATCAAAGGCTACTTCACCAATCTTAGACTTTCCTTTGTCCTTCTACTTCTTAGTACTAGCAGATGCATTAGTAGTGTTTCCTAAAAGTGTAGCCATTTGGCTCTTCATAGTCTCAGCCAGGGCCTCCTTCAGTTCTTCCATCTTGGCATTGATGGTGTTGTCCACCATCTTTTTAATTTGTTCAGGTTTCATTGCTCTTGGTGAGAAGTTGACCGAGTCATTACTGGATTCTAAGTCACTGGCATAGGTCAGATTATCATACACTCTTGAACTGCTATGCTCCACGTCTGTGAGCCATAAAGGATTAATGACATGTAATGCAATATGTGTATACATGCATGCATGTATGCACAAGTAACGAGCAAACAAAGATAATTAGGACGTTCCTTCCAACCTTCTAACTTCCTCACATGAATTGCAAGTCTCTTTTCCTATGTATATGGTCAATAAAATATCAACATGGGATATTTTATTTTCAAAAAATTCCCTCCGACAGTTTTAACCAATAGTTGTATTTTCAAACATAGAAGGCAATCCATGATAATTTCCATTAATCAAGTTTTAATCCATTGAATCGGCTAAAAATAACTTTTATACTATATTAAGGATTAAAATAAAATTAAAAGGTTTATCATAAATAAATTTCCTATTTGAAAAATAACTAATGATTCAAGCCACAAACAAGCCCATGATTAATAATTTTTGGTATAAATTAGGCCCACAATTGATTTTTGGTATTCAATAATTAACCTAAATAGTTGTAAGCTCACTAAAGAAAAAGGTTTAATTTGGATGAAGTGCAAAAATAGTTTTGTTTCAAAGCTTATTGTAAAAATATTTTTTAAAAAATGGATTTTGGGCTTTGAGCTTGGGCTATGAGGTAAAAAAGAAAGTTTTTTTGATCCACCTTTAAAAGGTTTTATGTCTGAAGACCATCTTAAAATGTTTTGAAAATAATTTTGGTCTTTTGGATTTAGAAGAAGAAAACTATTTTGAGCTTACAATATAATTAGGTTATATTAGAAAAAAGAACAAACAAAAAAAGCCATTGTTCTCAATAAGATATATCAATTGTAGTCAAATGACAAGCATTTGGGTAATAACTTAAGGAATGTAGCTAGGCCAATTAGATGACCTTTAGTCTTTGGGTTGAAAAGTTTAGGTTCCCATAGCAAGTATATACCAAAAGGTACAATGCTATGAGTGGTTATGTTATGCTCGATCTCTATACCTTTAGTGAAATTATGGTATCTGTTACATAACACAACATGGGTTACACGGGCATCCTAACTCACACACACAATGCAATCTAAATGATGCAATGGATAATATCATAATAAAAAAGAATAAAATAATATAAAGACCAATAGAATCAACTTCTCTTATCCCTAGTGGAGTCACCACTGTGAGCGGAGATTTTTTCCCACACTCCCATGTGGAATGGTTCTTGCGAATTTGGCACTGTTAGGCTTAGGGCCTTAGAGAACAGGGGCCTAAACTTGGAGAAAATGGAGTCACCAATGTGAGCGGGAATTTTCATCCCTACATCCATGTGAAATGGTTCTTGCTACTTCAGCACTGTTAGGCTCAGAGCCTTAGAGAACACGGGCCTAAACCCGGAGAAAATGGAGTTGCCACTCGGATGGGCCGGGAAAATGGAAAGGGGTGGATGAATCAATTTTAAGGAATCCCCAACCCCCTATTGGGTTTGAAAAGTTGGGTACATGTGGGGAAGGAGAGAATGAGCCAACACCCTTACAGCTCCCGGTTCATTGGAACCAGCCTCCTTTTCAAGTCTAAATTTTATTAAATTCTTAACTTATTATAGCATCATCCATATTATACAAATATTAAAGCAAATAAATATTCACTGTATTAAAATCAAAGAAGATCTAAACAAAATAATAAATGGGCACCCATATAATATGGAAACATGCCCTTATAATGTCCAATGTCTAAAATAAAATAAAATAGGACACCCACCGCTTGGTGAAAACATGCCCTCTTACATTGATCCTAATCGATGAGGTACCCATAAAGTAGAAACATACCTCTTACATTCTTGAATAATGAAACAGTCAATTCAATATAACTCAATCATTCATAATAAACAACTAATTGAAATCACATGATTAATCATCAATAAATAATCTAAAAAAATCATTCATCCATCATAAAATAAGATAATTAAGATCAATATATAAAAATACACAACAAGGTTAAACTATATAAAGTTGAGTTGAAATTGCAACTAGATGCCAAATATATAAACTAGGGTTTAAACCTAAAGAATGGAAGTTTTGGATTTAGGGTTTTAGGAATTAGGGTTTGGAAGTTGAGTTAGAGGTTTAAATCAAGTTTTAGCTTACTGTGAAGTTCAAACAAATTAACATGAAGTGGACTACTAAATGATATAAAAATATGAGGTTTTAGTTTTATAAAATATATACTAGGTCTTGGTGATTAAGGTTCTGGACAAAACCATTAAATAAGCATACTATGATGATATATTAAAAGATGATTTGCAAATACTAAACAAATAAATTGAATTAGAAAGTTAAACCTGCATTTGAAGGCTTCACCAATTTGAATGTGTTGAATCAAACTTGACTTTATCACTGCCTGAATCTGCTTTGTTATTGGTTGAGGGAAACCACTGCCTCTGCCTGAGACAATTGTTATATGTTTGCTATCTTTCAATTGCCTTTTGAAAATTAAGGTTTTATAAAAACTGCTACTATCTCTTCTCAGTGCTGCTAGGGTTTGTTTTTAAATTTTTCTGTTGTTGCTTCTGTGTTGCTTTGTTTTCGTCTACTGCTAGTTCCTTAATCAAAGTCCTCCCTTGTTGTTTGATACTAATCCCACTATTTAACTTATTAATCACCAATTTATAGGAAACCAACTAGGTTAAAACAAATTCAAACTGAGCTTAATCAGGATCAATCTCATAAAACCATATCCATGTCGAATTAAAATCAGATTAATTCAATATGGACAAGAATTAAGAGACCAAATTAAATATGGAAGGGTCCATATCGAATTGGTAGCCAACAAATTCAATATGGACCTAGATCCATATCAAATTGGTGGACCAATTCGATATGGAATGTTCCATATTGAATTGGTTAGCTACCAATTCGATATGGACCTTTCCATATCGAATTGGTCTTACTCCATTCCATATCGAAGTAGAAGACAAATTTGATATGGAATGGTCCATATCGAATTGGTAGCTAACCAATTCGATATGGACCATGTCAATATTGAATTGGACACTCCAATTTGATATGGACATGTCCGATATCGACTTGGATCAACACCCAACCCTTCTAACTTCAAATCAAACCATTTTTAAGGCATGCAAAATTGAACCGGCTTATTTTAGGCCTAATAAAATTTAACTAATATAATTATAGGCTTTAAAATGAGTTAAGGCCATTAATAATGTACCAAAATTGACTAGGTATTCCTTAATTAGGATTGGACTAGCTTAAGGCAAAAATCAAGAGTCAACAGTTTGCCCCCTTGTTGAACAATTTAAGACTTCAGTAGAAGAGAGTGAAAAGCAACATGACTCTGAACAGATCTTGGTTAAGAATGGGTTCTCGACCCGAGGTTGATTGGGTTTTGGACTCGAGACTGGATTGGGTTCTAGACCCAAGACTGGATTGGGTTCTAAACCCCAAATGTGTTCTGGACTAAAAAAAGATTTGGGATCTGGACCCAAGACTAATTTTGATTTGGGTGACATTCTGTCAGGTGAGAGTTCTGGCTGTCTTCTAGCCAATTAATTTTAGCTCTTCTAGCTGATTGATCTTCTATCATGGCTTTCTTTAAGCTACTTGCTCCATTCTTCAATGGATGGACTCTAGCTCTTCTAGCTAGACTGGCCTTCTTTCATATGGGAATTTTTGCTTTCTTCTAGCCAGTTGTTTCATTCTTCAACGAATTATGCTGACCTTCTAATATTTGAGAATTTTGGCTTTCTTCTAGCTGGTTGTTCCATTCTTCAATGGATTGTGGGTCTCCTCAAAATGGATCTTCATCCTTGGATCTAGAATCTTCATCCTTAGACATTGGGTCTTCACACTTCAAAATGGATCTTCATCCTTTAGACATAGGGTCTTCACCCTTTAAAATGGATCTTCATCCTTGGAGATCAGGTCTTCACCCTTAACAATGGATCTTCATTGTTTGGAGATTGGGTCTTCACCCATCAAAATGGATCTTCATCCTTTGGACATCGGGTCTTCACCCTTCAAAATGGTTTTTCATCCTTTGGACATTGGGTCTTATATTGGTTTTAGCTCTTCTATCTGGACTAATCTTTTGTCTTTTGTATCTTCATTCTTTTGAGAGTTCTAATTTTCTTCTTATTCCATTCTTAAATGATCTTTTGTAAAAAATTCAACTATTTTTTTAGCTAATCCTCATATCCTCTTTTTACCCCCTGCGTGGCAAAATATTGTAAGTGAGTCTGTAAATATTTTGTACATGCATAAACTCAAAAATTGAAAGGAGGAAGTTTTGCCCCTTGTGTAGGCTCAAACAAATAATTTTTTTCCCATGCAAACTCTGATTGATGTTTGTGTTGTCTAGTTCTTTGCACAAGTATGAATCTCCATTTTTGTAAAGTGCTGATTGATGTTTGTGTTGTCTAGTTCTTTGCACAAGTATGGATCTCCATTTTTATAAAGTGACTGGATCTTTCTCAAGCAATGGGCCTTCTATGCCTCCTGATTCCATATCTCCTTTATATTTGCTTCATAGAGTATCTGTTGTTTACCTTCACAAATAATTGGAACACAAGACAAAAATGCAGTGTGATATGCTTATGTATGCATGATATGCATGAATGATACTTATAGTTCCATCGACTCACAAACCGAGGTGATTAGCTGAAGTGTTCTCATTGGTTCCTTCCAAATGCTCATTCAGGCCTTGCATTGGAATGATAGAAAGCTTCACATTTATGGCTTTTATCTTCAAGATGTTGAAAACATGAGTAGTAGAGGCCAAAGCATGTTAGCCAAAGACACGGGAGATATTCATTTGGTTAATAACTACTTCATGACATGACGTTGCAAGTGATTCATTCATTAGCCCTCTTCGAGGTTTGAAAATGAAACATACTTCCCTTAACTTGAAGGCTTTGTATGATAAAAACACAAATTTTTTTTTTAAAAAAAAAATCTTAAAATCATATTTTAGCTTTGTCAAATCAGTGTCATTGTACCTCAGAACTCAATTTTTGAAATTAACATATCTATAACATGACAACCCTAGTTACAATACTAAACTCAGGAATCATTTCCATTTAAGCAAGAACAGTTGCATTTCAGATAGGCACATACACATTTCTTGGCCAAAGGTCTTATTGAGTTTGAATATTGTCTATCTCATATGCATGCTTATTCAAACTATCTCCACTAATAGACTCCATCTACCAAGAGAGATTAACAGGTGTTTAATAGGCTTGAAACGGGGTCAATAAGGGACATGGGTTAATTAAAGGCTATTTTTAGATCGGAGTTGATGTGACACTACTGACAAACCTTCACACTACAATCTGCTTGTTGGAACTGTATATTGTTAGAGGTTCTGTTTTCACCTTTTGGGATCACTTTTATCTTCTGACTTCATGAACATACAATGCTTAAATGTCCTTTCTTAGTTATGGCATAAATCTAGATCCAATCAGTACTGTCTTATTCTTTAGACCACCCTTTTTTTACTCATTCTTTTCGTCTTTCTCCCTTTTGGAATATCAAGTGTAGGACTTTCAAGATTGCAAACTTGTAGCTATGTTAGAAAAAATGAAAGATGGTCTTTCTCCTAATTCTCCGATCGATATATCCTAAACTAAGTGGAAGTCCTCTGATTCTTTAGGTAAGAAGAATTATGTTGGCTTTCTAAACCGGCCTTTTGGGTTAACTGCCCTTTTTTAGGTTTTTTTTTTCTCTTCTTTTTTATTTTTTACTTTCTTCTTCTTATTCTTCTTCTTCTTTAGGTTCTAGCTCTAAACAGTTGTCTTCTTTATTCCAACTTTTGTTTTTCATAATGGATGAGTGGAGTCACATAAGTTTGCTTCAGTCCTGACTTTATCTCAATAAGTCTATGATATTAAGTCTAATTCAGGTGTTATTCAACTATCATTATAGTCTTGATTGTACATGTAACACCCTTATACCCAATATACATACACTACATATACCCCACATATGTAATATATGTATAGAGGATACAAGAATGTCACAACCCATTTTAAACAAGATCCAAATCTTCAATTACAAAATCTGTATAATCTTAAAACATTCAATCGATATCATATATATAACTTTATTACTAAAGGTTCAACCAAAACATTTTTCAAAATAGTTTGCGGAATATACATATTTATATACATCCAAAATCAATATGTACAAAAACATAAAATATATACATGCTGGCAGTTTATCTCTGATCTTGATGTCCAACAATCTACTCCGCACACAAGGTCTCAAGCTTAGACTCGACTCGGTCTAGATGAACTATCCGGCTCAACCGGATCTACCATGTCACCTGTGCGATCAGCCATAATCGCGCTAAGCAAAAAGCTTAGTAGTACAAACTTTGATAACAAAATAATTCAAATGTAATGCCAATGCACAATACATAAGGATATCATATCTCATAACATTATTTCATTCTATCTTAATAAATTGCTCAATTGTTCCATAATTCATAACTCACATGAAAACAAAGACAAGCATGGGCCCAAAAAGGATCTAATATGCTATTCAAATTTTAGAGTTATTGCTTTGGTTTATAATAACACCTAGTGTCTAGTCCCGTAGGAAATATATCCATGGATTAATCCAACAAGGACTGAGTTTATGACTCGGTCATTTCACCTAGCCTAGCTTCAAGGATTTGTTTATGAGGCTTACGACCCGGTCATTTCACCTCAAAAACATTTTCATAATGAGGCCCATCGTCTAGCCCGTAGGCAATTCATAGGTATGCCTCCAAACCCAGAACTCTGAAAATTAAATAACATACTAGGCACACAATTTATTCATATTTCTCATTATCAATTTCTTTATCATTGTCACATAATCAAGCTAGTCACATTGCCTTTCTTTCTCATCTTTTTCTCACTTTTCTAATTTATATCAATATCAATTCATTACATTATGTTTCCACATATTTCATCACATTATACCACATTTCTTTTCATTTACAACACATTACTCAATTACCTTGAGTATTTCAACATACCTCACAATGTTCAAATCATAGCATATTACTCATGCATCAACAATGTATTAAGTAACTTAACACATTTCCAACCAGATGTGTTAAGTCCCAATGTCATGTAAATATAAACAATTATTCAAAGTTTGTACATACCTCTAAAAGCAACAAACACCACTATAAACCTCTTCTTCCAAGATATCCCTCAACACTTGGATTGGGGCAACTCAAGTCTCTTCAAAGCCTAAACTAAATGTGATTATAAATAATCACTAAGTGATACACAAAGAAAAATAAGGAAAAGAACCATCTAGGGCAAACTCTACACATGACACGCTTAACAACACGGGCGTGTCCATGACCATGCCCTAAACCCACAACACAGAAGCTTTGACACGCTTAGTGAATGGGCGTGTCACTTCACGTGTCAATTCTCCAAAAACACAATAGCTACGACATGCTTAGTGACATGGGCATGTCACTGCACATGTCAATTCTCCAATAACACAGTAGCTATGACACGCTCAGTGACATGGGCATGTCACTGCACATGTCACCAACACTGAAAATAGAACCATCAACACGCCCAAAGACATGGTCATGCCACCGGCCATGTCAGGCCAAAAACCTGATATCGACACAAAAATGCCACATCCAACTATCATCTTTCATAAACCTTTTCAACTCCATACAAACTCAACCAATACCATCATTAAACCACATAATCCTTGTATAAACATCAAAACAACTCAAACACGAACAATAATACACAATCACAACCATACTTCACAACTCAAAAGTTACACAATCCACAACTCTTATTTTCTTCACCAAATTAACCCTTTTTCTTAAATCCAACTCCAAATTCATAGTTATCTACTAAAAAAAACTTCATACATACCAATATCAACCATAGACACATACCACACCACACATTCAATTCACATATACACAAACTTCCAAAAGAAATCAAAGAAACAAGTTGAAAACTTACCAAATATGGAGAAAATCCTTAAAACACCAACTTGAACACTTGAAATCCTTCAATTTCTTGAGTTAGAAAGAAGCAAAATCTCTTTCCCTTTGATGGAGATGATGGCCGGCTACCATGGAGAAGGAAGAAGAAGAAGATGAAGATAGTAATTGTAACACCCCTTCCCGGCCTATGTGTGTAAGCCGAGTAGAGGCGCCACACTAACCTAATGTTGCTACCAATTTTACTTAGTCAAATTTTAGTTCCGGTTTTACAGAAATTTTGCCAGAGGTTCACATAGAAATTTGGTCCCAAGTGTCGACAAAACTGGTTTTTCTGATTTTTGAAAATATTTTTACACAAACCAACGCGAATACAATCAGTTTCAATACACTCCCAATGAATCCACCTTATACCCTCAACTACAACCTGCAAAAAGAATTCACACTTCTAATACAAAATAAAGTAGAGGTTTATTATTATTACATACTACTAACGTACAGTATAACATAGTCATTCTCAATCTTATATATACATATACATGCCACAACTAATTAACTCATAATGGAAACTAGGAGATCTACCCTGAGATGCTGTGGGTCTGGTTGTCGCTTCCCAAAAGTTATCTACTGCTCCGAACCTACTAGCCAAGGAAAACTTAACTCGCTAAGCAATGTCGCTCAGTGGGTACTTTACCAATGGAGATAAAAGTAAAATATGAAAGCATTTGAAATAAAAGGAAATAAGTAAATAAAAAATCAACCAACATTAAACCAATGGAAGTTATTATACATTCAGTGTAAATATGCTTTCAACAAATGTAAACACCATAACTCAAACTCATTTTGCATTACGTAGTTAAAAAAAATAATAACCGGACTTTGGCTCTACTGGAATATAGGGAACCATAGCGATAAGGCAGTGGCCCTCACCACTGTAACATAGGTGGCCCTCACCATCGGTATCAAATCACAGGAATGGCCCTCACCATCCTGGTTATAACCAATGGCCCTCACCATTGGCCCCCAGTGGCCCTCACCATTGAGTTTAGATCATAACAATTCAATCGCAATATCAAGCAGTACTACATAAGTTAGTATAGTGCACCTTACCCTTATCTACCACTCCCAACTACCTAGTAGAGCATAAAGGTTAAAATGATTCAATTTAAGTCTCAAACTTCATTTTAGAATGACTCGAGAAATCATTTTAATTCTCGTCGCGCTTTGCCATTTACGCCGCGCACCACATTCTTTAGTCAAACCATTACTCTTTTTCACATATTTAACATCCACAATAAACATATCAAACATTTCAAAGCATTCCTCAAAAGATCACAAATTGACCAAATGAATAGTGTCACGGCACGTAAAATCGGCAACGCAAAATGGCATAACCAAATGAATAGTAAAATCTGTATTTTTGTCAAAATTTCAGTCCGTTTCAGTCATGCATTTGACCAAGTAAATGATCTTATTTTTGGCTGAAAATTTACAGGAAACTTATTTCATATGTTGACTAATTTCATGTAAAATGTTGTTGAAAAATTTCATCGTTTGCTGCCTCAACTGGCTGCCGAAAATTAGGTCCAGAATTGGGTCCCAAAGGCACCAATTCGGCCAACAATTGCACTTACTGCAAAATTGTTTATTTTTCTGTTTTAAACCCATTTCAAAGCTTCCCTAATAATTTAATGAAGACTTAAACACTTCCCTTTTAAAATAACTTGATTGTTTAAATCAATTTGGACTAAATAGAGTCCATAAACTCTTTTACCAAAATCTTTGGAAACAATAGATTTCAATTGAATTTAACAACTCAATCACTACATGGATTTAAAAATACCACTCAACAATTGAATTCAAACTCAAACAACACATTTATGCATCCATAGTAAAAGTTCCATAGATAAAGTTTTGGTAAGAAAATGAAAGGAAAATTAATTCTTCAAAGATAAAGTACCAAACCTTGTTCCTTTAATTCCCTTTTTCTTTTCCTTCTTCTCCTTCCTTAATCTTTGTTTTTCCTTCAAGAAATTCAAGAACACAACCTTAAACATAAACCTTAGAAATTTAGAACATGCACTACACTTCCATTTCTTTTCAAACTAAATACTAATCTAACCTTATTAAACCTTAGAAACCTTGATTCTTCCATTTAATTAATCAATATCATCACTACTTAAAATTTTCCCAAATCCACCATAAGAACCCTAATTTCCAATCTTCCAATAGATATATAAATACTTAAAATTGATACTAGAATTGAAATCTACATGCTTTAAAACCTTAAAACTCACCTTGAACTTGAATCAAACTTGATAAAATTTGGAATTTCTTTGGTGTTCTTCCTATGGTGGCCGACGGTTTGGAGGTGAGAGAGAGAGAGAGGTTTTGTTCTTCTTGCTATGATATATATATAGGAGAAATGATGCTCACTTTTGGGTTGGATAAATGCCTTAGGGCCATTTGTCCACCTCTTTTTCTTTTCTTCTTTTTATAAAGGCTAAAAGGCTAATTTCCATTAGTCCATTTGTCTCTTTCTTTTATTTATTTAAAACCCAAGCCCTTGGACTTTCTTTTAATTATATTTTGGCCCCCCAACCTCCTTGTGTTGAAATTTTATGTTCTAGGTTGTGAAAAGACCAAAATACCCTCCAGCGATTAATTGATTGTAACTTTTAAACCGTACAGTTCCACGAGGCAAACTACATATGGTTTTGATCCTCTCGACCTCTACTTTCTATTTTTAAAGTCTATTTTAAGTTTCCAAGTCATTTTGAAAAATTACCAATAAGCCCTCGACTTTTTTACAAAATTCCCTTTAAGTCCTTTCTTTGCTCGGGTTTTGCCCGGCTCCGTTTCTTCTGACGATCGTTTCATATTCAACCCCTCGACGTCCTCTACTCACTCTTATGTTTATTTCCTACTTTAGATTCATGTATAAATTTTTATTAATAATGATAAAAATGTCCCTAGTCTACACGTCTTCATTTCTCTCTAACGAGGCGTTTCCTGGAAAAACCGTTACGCGTCATTGCGACCCGATTTTTCTCTACTCTCCATTTTTGGAGTTTGTTATGTGCACTATTAAGAACCTCTAGTACAACTTTTAAAAATTACAGTCACCTCCCCAAAACTTTTTGAAATAACAGTCACCTCCCTAAAACTTTGCATTTGTCTTCAATTAGGTCCCGTTTATCCTATAGCCTTATCTGGGGCTGTTGTCAGGAATTATCTTCTCCTTTCCCCATCTCTCACTGTGCACGTGACTATTATGTATAAATGCAGTGGGCGGATGTGACAGTAATGGACAGTAACTCCACTAATCTCAAAATTCTCTTTATTTAAAACCACACAATTCCCTCTTTTAATCTCCACCAAGCAATATATTATTATAATAATAATTAATCTCATAAATCATCTTCCACTATCCATTAATTTATATCTATTTTAAATAATTAAATATCATTTAACCCTATTAACATGTTGACTTGTATATATTGTATATATCTGCATATATACATCATATACACACTTCCCTTTTTCCTTAATTAAATATATACACTTTTAAATTCTTTAATTAATTAATTTTCAAAAATTAATATTTATTTCAAAATTTTGGGATATTTCAGTACATCCTTTTTCTTTGATCTTCTTTCTCTTTAGCAACTCAATGAAGATCAGAATTTTCATGAGTCTCACAATAGCTCAAGGTAGAGTATTGGGTTTACAAGCCAATGAAAAACAAGCTAAAATCTTATGAAGGCTCAAAGGGACAAACTAGGGATTGTTGTTAATAGGGCAGATACTAGTTGTTAGCTTACCAAACAATGCCAAGATAATCTCTCCTTTAAATAAGCATAGTTCAATTTCACCTCAAAAGTTTGTCAATGCATGTTCTAAGATTGACTAGGACTTAGACACTCATAATTATGCAGGAGCTTTCTCTAAGTAAGTATACACAACTCAATGCTATAGAACAATTCCCTCACCTAGAAAAGTCATTCAAATCATGATGCATAGATATAATAATTTATGAATATCAAGCTAGACTAGTCATTGGTTGAGCACCAAAATGAACCAACATAAACAAAAATTTTGATGAAAGTAATTTATTCAAACAATCTTAATTTGAAAGATGTAATTTTTCCAAATAAGTACTAAAGAAAATAAAATGAGCAACACTTTTAAGATAATATCCCAAAGTATGCCCTAGAAGTTTTGATATTATTGTTGTAATTGTATTGAATGTGTATATGTTAAATTTTAAAGAGAAGAGAGTTTTAAAGGGAAGTGTATATGTTGTGTATATGGAAATATATATAACATATATACAAGTCAAAGTGATGGTCAAAGGAAGAAGATATTTAGCTATTTTTAATTAATTAAGTTAATTAGTGGAAAATCAAGAAACCAAAGTCAAATACTGCTCTCTTTAAATCTCCTCCAAGCAAATATAATATTAAATAATCCAAAATCCTGGGACCTGCGGGTTATGGGCCCACCACGCTTCCGCTGCGCCACTCTGATACCAAAATAAATGTAACACCCCTATATCCCGTATACGTACATAGCATGCTTCATAATATACGTATACTGAATATAGAAATGCCATAATAAATAAAATAATGACTCATCCCTTTTCAAAAACATGAACAAGTTTGAATCATTTAAAAGAAATTATAAAAGACCAAAAGATAAAATGTTTAATTAAAAGCAGCAGAAAGTACAACAAATATTTACAAATGTTTATACATCAAAACTCAAATTTTACAAAACATAATATATATATACATGTTTGGCAGTGTCTTCGATCTTTAAGCTCCACTCTCAAAGTCTCAAAATCTAGACTCTACTCGGTCCAGCGGAACTCTCCGGTTCTTCTCTGTCACCTGCGCGATGAATCACAATCGCGCTAAGCCAACGGCTTAGTGGTACAAACTACAATAATAATATGCTTCTATGCAATGCCAATGTCACACATTTCAACAATTCATATAATATTCATAAATGATAGTTTCATATTATTCATAAGACTACATTTCATCATTTTATGATTTACATTGACACAAAGACACGTATGGGCCCACAAGACACTAATTTGTTATTCAAAATTCAGAGTTACTACTTTGGTCTATAATCATAATCATCAAGCCTGTAGGCATCATATATATACCTCTATCCATGGATAGTGTAACAGACCCAGTCTCTTGGACCTCAACCCGCTAAACGCGAGGAGATCCTCAACCCGGCTAGACTGTTACTAGTAACAGACCCAGTCTCCTAGACCTCAACCCGGATAAACCCGAGGAAATCCTCAACCCAGCTAGACTGTTACTTTTAATTCACATTTCACATTTATCATTTCACATTTTTCAACTGGAATCGGCTTACGACCCGGTCTTTTCACCTATCCAGTAATTCATTGGCATGCCACCAAACTCAGAACTCTGAAGGTTGAATAACACATTTGATACAAAATCTTTCTCAATTCATTTCTCATACTCAAAATAGGCAACCATGCCTCAATTATAATTCATTTGCATCATTATAAACCATCACATTGGTTTCACATCTCATTTCACATTTAGTTGTACATAGTCAATGGCATTAACCCACAATTTAGATGCTCATTAATATTCACATTATATCAAACATAGCATTATTAACAAGTATTAACAATACATGAGATTTCTTAACACATTTACAATCAAATGTATGTTAAGTCTCAACATTATATGAATAGATGCAACAATGTATCTGGTATTTACCTTAACCACCACTTATACAAATCTATACACTTCCTTTCCAACACTTCTTAACCACTTAAGTTAGGGCAAATCAACCTCTTCACAACCTAATCCAAAAAGGAATAATACATATGAGATAAAATAGATAAGACTAACTAGGGCAAACCCTAGACATGACACGCTCACCAACACGGGCGTGTCCCTGACCGTGCCCTAAACAAACTTTGGGATATTACATTAAAAGTGTTGCTCATTTTATTTTCTTTAGTACTTATTTGGAAAAATTACATCTTTCAAATTAAGATTGTTTGAATAAATTACTTTCATCAAATTTTTTCCAAATAAGATTGTTCAAACTTAGATCTTTCAAAAAAAAAAGAAATTAGGAACCAAACTTGGGACTCTCAAAAATTCTTTCAGCCAAAAGAAAACCCTAGCAAGCAAGGAGAAATTCAAGAGACAACAATCAAAGGAGGCAACAAGCAATCATCTCCATATTGCTTTGCTCAACCAAAATCAAATCTGAAGCAAGCTACAGCTTGGTTCAATCTCTTCAAATTTGGTGGAGCCTTCAAACGTATGTAAATTACTCTAACTTTAGTTTTTTGAATCATTAATGGTCTCTACCTTTTAAGCCATCATCACACTGTCTTAGTTATTTAATTCTTCCTTCAATCTAGTTTAGGCAGTAGCATAAATTAATTCATACAATACTTAAGGTCTTAATTAAAGTAAATAATATAATCATTCCAACACAAATCTAATTTCATAAACCCTAAGTTATTCAAACCCTAAATCTTAATTAATTTTGTTTTCAAACCTTCATAGTAGCTATTTTGCTATAAGTTTATTCAGTGAGCTATTTTAATCTTTCAACAATAAATTTGGCTTTCTATATTTGTTTCACCTAAAAAATATATAAGTAGTTGATATAGTTAATATTAAAAGCACACTTAACTTTGATTACGGTGAAGCATCAAATTATAAATTATAAATCATAATTTATAGAATCAAGATTTTAAACCATAAAACCCTAATATCTTAATCGTAAAACCCTAAAACTTTAATAGCCTTAAAACATGTTTTTCAAATCTAAAATCCTAATTACACCTTTCAAAAAATTAAAACAACAAACTGTTTGCTTAAAACCCTAATCAAACTTATTTTTTTTTAAATCATAGTAGCGTTATTTTGATAAAAGCATCCAAAACCTTAAATATTTAAAACATCCAGTAGCTATGTTATTACTTTAAAATATTTCTCAACTAATTAAACTAGTATATGCAAAACCCTAGTTATTAAACATAAAACCCTAGAAATCTTAATTGATGCATGAACCCCTAAAGTTAATAAATTTACTATTTTATTTAAATTGGATGAATGTTTATTATATATTTTGATTGATGTTTGATGTCTTTAATGAATGATTTATTTATGATGAATGGTTGTTTACTTTCATTGATTTATTTTGATTTCAAAACATTGTAAGAGGTATGTTTCCACTTTGTGGGTACCTCATTATTTAAACCTTATGTAATTTAATTTATTTTATATTTTGGGACCAATGTAAAGAACACGTTTCCACCTTTCGGTGGGTGTCCTATTTAGTTTTAGACGTGGACGATGTAAGGACATGTTTCCATCCTTGGATGGGTGTCCAATTATTTGCTTTGTTTGGACATTTTTTTGATTTCAATATAATGATGCTTTATTTTAATTGTTGCATGTAGTATGGATAATATTGTTATATTTAAGAATTTTATAATATTAAGACATGCAAAGGAGGCCGGTTCCAATGAACCGGGTGTTGTGGGGGTGCTGGGCCATTTCTCATCTTCCTCACACGTACCCAACTTTTCGAAACTATTAGGGAGTTGGGGATTCCTTAGGAATTGAGTCATCCACCCCTTTCTTTTTCTCGGCTCGTCCGGGTAGCGACTCCATTTTCTCTGGTCTTAGGCTCGTGTTCTCTAAGGCACCGAGCCTAAACAATGCCGAAGTCGCAAGAACCATTCCATTGGGAGTGGGGGCGAAAATCCCCGCTCACAGTGGCGACTCCACTGGGAATAAGAGAAGTTGATTTCGTTGGTCTTTTGTTTTATTAGTTTTTGTTATAGATTTGTGTCTTGTTTATTATGATAACTATTGTTTTCTTTAGGTATTTTGTTAGTTTTAATATGTTTATTTAGTGTTTTCATTAATTTTGGTAGTTTTAGTTTATTTCAGTGTTTATGTCGTTTTTGATCTAGTTTTTAGTATGGTGTTTATGTTTTGTTGGTTATTGTTTATTTACTTTGTGTTTATGGTTTGTTTCAACTTTTGTTTTAGGTTAAAAAGCCAAGGAAGCAAATTGAAGGAAAAAAGGACAGTAGCTGACATAGGCAGAGGACACGGCCAAGTCACTGGCCGTGTCTCATACCAAGTTGAAAAGGAAGTTCAAGACACAGAGAGGGACACATGCAAGGGACACGGCCAAGTCAGTGGCTGTGTCCCTCCAAAAGAGCTCAAACACGGCCAAGTTGCTTCAACTTGGCCGTGTCTCATTCAAATCCAAAGCAAAAAAGGAAGAAAATCAATCAGTAGAAGGCACAGGCAAGGGACACAGCCAAGTCAGTGGCCATGTGTAATATCCCAATGTGTTCCCTAGAAGTTTGGATACAATTGTTGTTTGTTTGAATTATGTGTATATGTTATGTTGATAAGAAAAGAAATTGAAAAGAGAATGTTTATGTATTGTTTAAAAAGGAAAGTAATGTGTAGAGAGAAAGTGTATATGTTGGGTATATTGTTATATTTATAACATATACATTAGTCAAAAGGGATGGTCCATGGAAGAGGATATTTATGTGTGATATGTGAAATTACTTTAATGGGCATATAAGTGACAAAGGTTAAGTTAAATGGATGAGGGCATTTAGGTAATTGCTTTGTTAGAATTGCTTGGTGGAGATTTAAAGAAGAAGAGAAGTTGTTTTAATGGGAGTAGTTCTTGAAGGTGAAAGCTATAATGATCATCCAAAAAGGTATGTGCAATGCAATTTACTATGATAAATGTTTTAATAATGATTGAAATGAAATAGAGGGACATGTTGTTTAGATGACGATGAATTTAAGATACATGTGCAATGAAATTGATTATGTATGCTTGAATGATGAAGTGTATAATATGAATTGAGATAAAATGTGATGTGAAGCCATTGTGTTTGGCTATGATGATATATGTATTATGTGAAGCCATTGTGATTGGCTATGATAACTCAAATGTGATGTGAAGCCATTGTGATTGGCTATGATGATTCAATTGAAAGACATAAGGCATGTTTGCCTAATTGATGATGAGAATTGAGAATGAAATTGATAAATGAATTGTGTGGATAATGTGTTATTCCATTTTCAGAGTTTGTTGTTGGTGGCATGCCTAATAATAGTAACAATCTCTTGAAGTTAGGTTGGCTAAGGCCTTGAAGCCTAATTGAGATGTTACAACCCTTGAAGCTAGGTTGGATTGGTTCTTGAAGCCAAGTTGGGTTGATACTTAGCATGCTTTGTTCCCCTTGAAGCTTGGTTGAACCTAAATCCTTGAAGCCTAGTTGGGATAATGATAATGATAATGTGATAATAAAACCAAAGCATTAACTCTGAAAGTCGAATGGCATATTAGTGTCTTTTGGGCCCGAGTCTGTCTTTGTTGTCAATATGATATACAAATGTTGAAATAAGTGAGATCTATGGTTGACTTTGTTGGAAATGTGATTCATGATTGGTGAATTGTGAGTAATATAATGTTATGAAGTATGTTGTGTAATGTGTGTATTGATATATTGATTGTGAGTGTTAATGATGGATTATGATTGATGAATTGTGAATAAAACAATGTTATGAAGTATGATGTGTAATGTGTATATTGATATATTGACTGTGAGTATTAATGATGGATTGTGGTTGGTGATAATGATATGTATATTATAAATGGAATTAGTCGAGATATATGAAAGGTACAATTCAAAAGGAAAAACATGATAAGATATTAATGGTATATGAAAGTGATATTTCATTATATGTTAGAATTTCTATAATGTATGTTTATATTTTATATTTGTACTACTAAGCTTTTGGGCTTAGCGCGGATGTGTAATCGCGCAGGTGACTAGGTGGAAGATATGAAGTCTTTCGTTATGCCATGAGAAGAGTAAGAGTTTGTCGAGACCAACTAGAGGGTGATGCATACATGTATAACTTTTAATTATGATGTATTTATGACAAGAGTGTATTTATATGTAAAAATGAAGTTATGATAAAGACAAGATTAATATATATATGTATGATCATTAAAAGTATAATGATTTTGTAAATGTTCTTTAAATAGATGTATTGTGGTTTGAACTCTGTTAAAGGTTTTAAAAATGTAAAGAAAAGTGACATCCTTATACTTTATATACTTACTGTATGTATACCAGGTGTATGTATAGTACTTATATGAAGTATCGGGGTGTTACAATTATTTTGGTATCAGAGCTTAGGTTCGAGATTCTCGGCCTAAGTGAAATTAAAAAGAAAAAGTTTTGAAATGCTTAAAATGAATTAAAAAGAAGAGTTTTGAAATACAATTGGTAATACATGCATATGCATTAACACCTAGGTTGGTCTCGGATGTGGCATTATATGATTTGTAGTGTATCTGTGTTATATGAGATGGATGCTAGCGTGTGAATGATGTTTTACATGAAATTAAAGCCAGAGAAAAAAATGATATGTAATTTATATAAGATTGATTGATAAAATTTATGCAAGTAAAGTGAATTGTTAAATGTGTTGAAGTATAAAGAAATGAAAAGGAGAATAAAGTTGAAAATGAGTTGAAATCAAATCAAGATAAGAGTATGTACTTTTTCTTCTATATTTTGAATCTCTTTATAATAAAGTTTATGTTAGGTTTGCTAGACAGAGGAAATAATGTTGGATTGTTAATATTGAAAGATACGTTATTAAAATGAGGAGAGTATGGTGGGATATTGAATGAGTTGATTAGTATAGACAAAGTGTGGCTATTTAAAGTTTGGGGTATATATATAAAGTTAAGGTTTTGCTTAAAGGAAAAAAGAGATGATAATGGTTAAGTAAGAATATAAATGGGTATTGTTATTTTAATGTAAACATTGTGAATTCAATGTTAGAAATGTGAGATGCTTAAATATTGTGAAAGCTCATGGTAATGGTGGTAATATGTGATATTTGAGATTTTGAAATGAGCTTGATAATTGTGAAAATTATATGTTTTGTTATTGTTTTGTGAAATATATATATAAGATGTTTTTAAAGTGATATTAAGAAAAGATGAGTTTGGCAAATTGAAGTTTAAGCGAAGTAGTAAGTTGAAAAGTTAAAGTTTTAATGAAATTTGATAAAGATTATTTGGATATTGATGGTTTAATGTATATTCAATACATGAGCTAGGTGAAATGACTAATATCGCACATGAAAGTATTATGAATTGAGTAATGTGATTGATAGCATGAGAATTTGTTTTGAAGTAAAAAGGGAAGTGGATAAGCAAATAAAAATGAGCTATTTTAAGTCATTTTACTGCAAAGGGTAAAAATGGATATGGAAGTATGTTAAATGCTTTTAAAGACAAAAGTGAAAGAGATGTCACATTGGGAATGTGACTAAGATGGATGTGAAGTGCTATTATAGTTAGAACATATATATATGTGTGTTGTGTGAATAAATACTTTACATCATATTGGAAGAATGAGTATGATAGTGTTTAAAAGAAAGTGATAAACATCAAATGTAAGGAAGAGTTAGGGTTTTAAGTTTTTTGCGATTTTGAGAGCAGATTGAGCCGTTAAAGAGAAGAACTTAGGGTTTCACATTTGTTTTCTTTAATTTTCATTATACTTTGATTAAACTAGCTTACATTAGATTGTTCTAGCCATTGATACATCCTTCTTGCAAGATTTGAACAAGAGATTCTTCAGAAGCTTCAAGGAGTTTGTAATTTGGTTTTGTTCTTGAACTTTATCTCTTTATTTTGATTGGAATTGTATTTATGGATATTATCATGTCTGAATTGATTTCTTTGAATATTAATGAGATGAGTATGTTTGATAGCATTATGAACTCATTTGATCTAGTCTAGGGTTTGTATGGATCTGCTATGATTGTATGAATTGGTTATTCTCTTAGCTAATAATTTCTTTAGCCTTGATTGAATGGAATATTGTTAATATATAATTGATTGGCCACCAATTATGTGTTTTAGGTATTAGATGATGGATTGAGAGATGAAGTTTAATGCTGGAACAATTCAATTAGGGACTTAGGTGAATTAGAGATATAAACTATTAAAAAGATTATTTCAATTATAACATGATTAGTTGAAAGAGGTTTGAATGCGAGAGCTTATTTCCTTGACTTGATTAATTGAGTTGTTTGAGATTTAATCTTTGAAATTAAATTAGTTAAGAGGAATAACCGTTCATACATATAAGTAGTAGAGAAGTGCAAACCCTAGAACTTTCTATCAAGTGAATCAAAACATCAGCTTAATTTACTTTTATTCGTTTTAAACTTCAATCACTCTTCTTCATTGTTAGCAATTTAAATCTATTCATTACTTGCTATGCATAATCTGATAATCAATTAGTCACTTTAGCTTCCTTGTGAGACGACCTTGGGGTGATCACCTTTGCTACAGCTACCTCGTATACTTGCGAGTGACGCTTTGTGGTAGAGTTAATTCGAGCGCAACAAGTTTTTGGCGCCGCTGCCAGGGAGGCTAATTGGCGTAATTGTTTATTAGGCAAAAATATTCTAGATTATTTTTCACTGTTTTCATTTTATTTTATTTGTCTTTTACTTTTAATAATTTCTTTTTCTAGAAATTTTATTTATGCAAGGCAGGAGATCACTCGAAGGAGAGCTACATCCATTCATTCCAGAAATTCAGAGAGTGAAAAGGAGCAGAGAGGAGTTTGAACTTTATACAGGATTTGATACCGAAGAGGACACTTCTGATTTTGAGTCAGAATCTGCACAATTTTTTAAAATGGCTGAAGAAAGACAAAGGAATATGAGAGACTTTGCTAGACCTGTCATTGGAACTTCCACTTCTTGCATAAGATTGACAGATGCAGCAAGAAACTATGAATTGAAGAACATTCATTACAACATGCTGCCATCATTCTATGGAGTTCCAAATGAAGATCCTTTGAACTTTATCTGGGATTTTTATTCTACCCTCAACACTTTTCCATTGGGAGGACTAACAGAGGATCAGTTGAGGATGAGATGCTTCCCTTATACATTGAAGGATAGGGCAAAGAGTTGGCTTATGATGTTGCCTGAGAACTCTTTGACAACTTGGGAACAAGTTTATAACAAATTTATGGGCAAGTTTTACTCTCATCAAAAGACAGCTGAATTGAGAGGAAAGATTGCTACATTCTCTCAATTTGAAGGAGAACCATTTCATTAGGCTTGGGATAGATTCAAGATGTTATTGATCCAGTGTCCACACCATCACTACCCGCTTCAACTTCTGAATCAGTTTTTCTATGATGGTCTAACCCAGCAATTTCAGAACACTGTTGATAATGCAGCTGGGGGAGCCATGGGAGAAAAGACAGCTGATGAAACCTATGATATCTTTGAGATGTTGGGAGCTAATTCTCAACAGAAAAGTGTAAGGGGAAGAAGTAAAGGGGTGAACCAATTGGAGGCCAATAGTGAGATGGTAAATTAGATAGCTGAGTTGACAAGGCAGGTACAAATGCTGAATATGAAGAACAACATTTCTTCATCTGCTCAAGAAGTGTGTGGAATCTGTGGAACTTTAGGGCATGGAGCAAACAGTTGCCCCTCTGCGTATGAATCATATGGGAATGAAGCTGAGCAAGTCAATGTTATGGGAGGATTCCAACCAAGGGCCCGAAGTGATCCTTACTCCAACACTTATAATCCTGGTTGGCGGAATCACCCAAATTTTTCCTGGGCAACAAATAATTCTCAGCAGCCTTTCCATTTGCTCTAGAGACAGAACCAACAACAGGGTCAATCCTCAAATCAAGGGTAGTCTAAGATAGAGAGTTTGGAGGAAAGTTTACAAGCTTTTATCCAAGTTAGTGCTAAAAATCTAGAGGTGACCAACAAGAGGCTGGATTCATTAGAAGCATCTTTTAAGAAAGTGGAGACCCAAGTAGGGCAATTGGCACAACAAATGCAGATTCAATAGAAGGGGAAATTTCCAAGTCAACCTGAGCAGGCACAATCAGTGACTGTTCTTATAAGTGGTAAGGTAATTAACACTAATGTTGAAAATGACTCTGTGAATGCAGGTGACCAAGGGAAAAAGAAGGAAGGAGATCCAGAGAGCAAAGGTGCTGGAGATAAATCAATGGAGAAGTCCCCTTCAGCAGATTTACATAAGGCAAGCAATCCATACCGGCCTCCTATACCATTCCTCAGCAGGTTGAAGGATGATGATAAAAAAGATAAGCAATTTTCTAACATCTTCAACATGCTGTCTAAGGTAAGTATTAACTTACCCTTACTTGAAGCAGTAAAGAATATGCCGGCTTATGCCAAATTTTTCAAAGAGCTAATCACCAAGAAAAAGAGGTATGAGCCGAATGAAAAGGTGATAGTTTTCGAGGTAGCTAGTGCTGTTCTGCAGCATAAACTACCTCCCAAACTAAAGGATCCTGAAAGCTTTATAATTCAAATTACTGTGGGAAATGGAAAGGGGACTGAGGGCATATGTGATCTAGGAGCTAGTGTGAATTTGATGCCTTATTCTGTGTATCAAGAATTAGAACTAGGGGCACTTAAACCAACTAAAATGGTGTTGCAATTAGCTGATAGATCTCTTAGATTCCCAAAAGGGGTTGTAGAAGATGTGTTAGTTAAGGTTGGAGGGTTAATAGTACCTGTGGATTTCATAGTTCTTGACATGGAAGGGAGTAACCCTGCACCGTCAGCACACACTATTTTGCTGGGTAGGCCTTTCATGGCTACTACCAACACCTTAATAGATGTTAAAAATGGTAAACTATCAATGACTGTCTTGGGTCAAACTGTTGATTTTTCTATTTTTAACACTTCTCCTATTCCTACAACTGCTTTATATGAGGAATGTTCTTTAATTAATTGTGTTGAAGCAGTTGTTTCAGATGCTTTCTTGCAGACAGGTTCATCAGATAAATTGGAGATGAAACTGACCTTAGAAGAGGGGGCTAAACTAGTGAGGGAGACCCAAAGGTACCTAAACCCAAAGGCATATGAGAGCTCGAGGATTTACAAGGATCGCACAAAAGCACTTCATGACAGAATTATTGTGTGAAAGACATTGAGTCCAGGTATGAAAGTTTTACTTTTTAATTATCGACTCCGTCTATTTTCAGGTAAATTCAAGTCTCGATGGAGTGGTCCTTTCGAGGTAACTAAGGTATGTCCTTCTGGTGCCATTGAATTGCTTAACTCTCAAACCAATAAGACTTTTAAAGTAAATAGACAGAGAGTTAAACCATATAAAGAAGGATTTCAAGAAGTGAGGGTTATTGACAGCACTTTGATCCACGATCCCTAAGTCTTGCAGTGATGTCCAGCTTCATGACATTAAAGAAGCGTTAAATGGGAGGTAACCCATCGGTTTGCATTTCTTTTTCATATTTTTAATTTTATATTTTGCAATTTTGATTTTATTTTTAGTTTAAATAAATAGAAACCCTAAAGCTCTCTTGAGTTTTGTTTTTGAACTTTTGTGTTTGTGATAGAAAGTTAGGGTTTTGCCTTTCCAGGGTACGATGGAAGACAGGTTGTGCTTAACTCTTTCTCTTTATTATTCTTGTTTTCCATTGAGGACAATGTAAATTCTAAAGTTTGGGGTAATCTTTTAGCTTTCTTTTTGTTTTGTTTGCCTTGGTGTGTTTTATTGTGTGTTGTGCATGGCATAATTGTTAAAAATTTATTGATCTTTTCTGTGATTCTAGCATTATAGTTGAGACTTTAGTATCAGCATAGAGATGAGCATTTTAATTCATTCAGGATCAATTTTCACATTCTGCAATTCATGACATATAAATCTTTGAGAACCCACCTGTTGAGTTTTGAGCCTCATAATTTGATATTATTATCAGTTGATTTTCTTTTCTTAAGTGTGCACCTTCATGATTTTGCATCTCTAGAGCTTGCTTTTGCATACTAATTGAACTCACATTATGATTTAATCTCAAGTTTTAAAATGATGAAGGCAAATTAGGTTAGCCCTTTATCTTAAAAAGACCTCCCTTAATATTGAATTCCTTAGTGAGCCAAGTTGAGCCTTTGAACTTTTTCTTGTTTGATCAACACAATTCATAACTCAACTTTTTCTTATTATCATTATACCTGCATTAAGGAATGGAGTTTCTTATGATATGACAATAGGGTGGTTTATTTCAAAGTGTGGGGTAAGCAAGTAAAAAAAATGGTATATACTTTGCACATTGTATTGGATTAAGAGTTGATTATTCTTTTCCTCTACATTTTAAGCTAGATGTTCCATGCAAGTTTATATTTTGTATATATATATATATTAAAAAAATGATAAAAAAAGAAAAAAAAGAAAAGAAAAAGTGAAAATAAGTAAAAAAAAGAGATATATATATATATACAAAATCCATATATTTTCTAGCATTGGAAGAATGTTGATTCATTATTTTTCTTGAAGTATGCAAGTATGTGAAGTATTAATGGATTGTGAGTATGCTATTTGAGGGAGTAATGAATTTCTTAGCAAGAATATTGTCTAATTTAGATACTCCATTTCTTGATGCTCTAGCTTAAATGTCTTTTCTCACACCTTTACCTTAGCCCCATTACATCCAAATGAAAGACCTTCGGATTATTTCTTGAGAAAATCAGTGAGAGAGATTGGATAATTAAGCAAGTTTATGGTAGTATGCAGTTATGAGTGGTTTGAGTGAATTAACCTATCAAATTGAGTGAAACACTTAGATGAGAGATAAGATTTGTATGTCTGGATTAATGAATGAGTTAAGAAAATCTTGATTGAAGGAAATTGCAATTATTTATGTCTTACTCTTAAAGTATTTCATCTTATATACTGGAACTATAGTTAAGGTTGTTTGAGTTTTTAATTTAAGCCATGTGAATTTGCTTGAGGACAAGCAAAGTTTTAAGTGTGGGGTAGTTGTTTTATTAGTTTTTGTTATAGATTTGTGTCTTGTTTATTATGATAATTATTTTTTTCTTTAGGTATTTTGTTAGTTTTAATATGTTTATTTAGTGTTTTCGTTAATTTTGGCAGTTTTAGTTTCTTTCAGTGTTTATGTCGTTTTTGATCTAGTTTTTAGTATGGTGTTTATGTTTTGTTGGTTATTGTTTATTTACTTTGTGTTTAAGGTTTGTTTCAAGTTTTGTTTTAGGTTAAAAAGACAAGGAAGCAAATTGAAGGAAAAAAGGACAGTAGCTAACACAGGCAGAGGACACGGCCAAGTCACTGGTCGTGTCTCATACCAAGTTGAAAAGGAAGTTCAAGACACAGAGAGGGACACATGCAAGGGACACGGCCAAGTCAGTGGCCGTGTCCCTCCAAAAGAGCTCAAACAAGGCCAAGTTGCTTCAACTTGGCCATGTCTCATTCAAATCCAAAGCAAAAGAGGAAGAAAATCAATCAGTAGAAGACACAGGCAAGGGACACGGCCAAGTCAGTGGCCATGTCCCTCCAAAATGATCCAACATGGCCAAGTCACTTCCAACACGGCCGTGTCACTCAACCAAAAAGAAAAGAAGAAAAGCAGGCAGTAGTGAACACAAGCAAGGGACACGGCCAAGTCACTGGCCGTGTCCCTCCAATTGACCTCCAACACGGCCAAGTCTCATCCAACTTGGCCGTGTCTCTCATGAACCAAAGATAACGCGGATTTTTAAGTGGAGGATCCATATAAATATAAAGAAGAGTTAGGGTTTTAAGTTTTTTGCGATTTTGAGAAAGAACTTAGGGTTTCACATTTGTTTTCTTTGATTTTTATTATACTTTGATTAAACTAGCTTAGATTAGATTGTTCTAGCCATTGATACATCCTTCTTGCAAGATTTGAATAAGAGATTCTTCAGAAGCTTCAAGGAGTTTGTAATTTGGTTTTGTTCTTGAACTTTATCTCTTTATTTTCATTGGAATTGTATTTATGGATATTATCATGTTTGAATTGATTTCTTTGAATATTAATGAGATAAGTATTTTTGATAGCATTATGAACTAATTTGATCTAGTCTAGGGTTTGTATGGATCTGCTATGATTATATGAATTGGTTATTCTCTTAGCTAATAATTTCTTTAGCCTTGATTGAATGGAATATTGTTAATATATAATTGATTGGCCACCAATTATGTGTTTTAGGTATTAGATGATGAATTGAGAGATGAAGTTTAATGTTGGAACAATTCAATTAGGGACTTAGGTGAATTAGAGATATAACCTATTAAAAAGATTATTTCAATTATAACAAGATTAGTTGAAAGAGGTTTGAATGCAAAAGCTTATTTCCTTGACTGGATTAATTGAGTTGTTTGAGATTTAATCTTTGAAATTAAATTAGTTAAGAGGAATAACCGTTCATACATATAAGTAGTAGAGAAGTGCAAACCCTAGACCGTTCTATCAAGTGAATCAAAACATCAGCTTAATTTACTTTTATTCGTTTTAAACTTCAATCACTCTTCTTCATTGTTAGCAATTTAAATCTATTCATTACTTGCTATGCATAATCTGATAATCAATTAGTCACTTTAGCTTCCTTGTGAGACGACCTTGGGTAGATCACCTTTGCTACAGCTACCTCGTATACTTGCGAGTGACGCTTTGTGGTAGAGTTAATTCGAGCGCAACATCTTTATATTATTCTATTCTTTCTTATCATGATATTATCCATTGCATCATATTAGATTGCATCGTGTGCGTGAGTTAGGACGCCTGTGTTACCCATGTTGTGTTATGTAAGGGATACCATACTTTCACTCAAGGTATGGAGATCGAGCATGGCATAACCACTCATAGCCTTGTACCATTTGGTATATATTTGCTATGGGAACCTAAGCCTTTTAACCCAAAGACTAAAGCTCATGTAATTAGCCTAGTTACTTTCCTTAGGTTTTTACCCTAAATGCTTATTGTTTAACTATGGTTAATTTATCTTGGCTTAAATCATAGCTTATTTGGTTTGTTCTTTTTCTAATATGACCTAAGTACATTGTAAGCTCAAAATAAATTTTTCTTTAAAGTCCAAAAGACGAAAGCTATTTTCAAAACTTTTCAAGATGGTCTTTGGATTTAAAACTTTTCTAAAAAAAAACTCAAATATTCTTTTCTTATGACCCAAATACAAAGCCCAAAATCCATTTTTTCTAAAATCTTTTTTACGATGGGCTTAGAAATAAAACTATTTTCATCCAACCTTTAAAAGAGCTTACAAGCTATTTAGGTCAATTACGAAATACCAAAAATCAATTGTGAGCCTAGTTTATACTAAGAGTTATTAATCATGGGCTTGTTTTTGGCATGAATCATTAGTTACTTTTTCAAGTGAGAAATCTATTTATAATAAACCTCTTAATTTAGTTTTAATCCAATATAGCATAAAAGCTACTTTAGTTGGTTGAATGGATTAAAACCTAATTAATGGGAATTATCATGAACTGATTTTCATTTTTGAAAATATAACTATTGGTTAAAATGTCCGAGGGAATTATCCGAAAAATAAGATACCCCATGTTGGCATTTTATCCATATTACCTAGGAAAAGAGACTTGCCATTTGTGTGTAGAAGTTATAAGGTTGGAAGAAATGTCCTAATTATCTTTCTTTGTCTATTGTTAGTGCATACATGCATACATACATTTACATCTCATATCATTGATCCTCTGTGGCTCACAGCCCTAGATTATGACAGTTCAAAAGCTTATGACAATCCGACCTACACCGGAGATGAAGAATCTAGTAGCAACTCAATCACTTGCTCACCAAAAGCAATGGAGCCTGAACAAATTTAAAGAATGGTGGATGACGCCCTCAATGCCAAGATGGAATAAATAAAAGAGGCCCTAGTTGAGACTATAAAGAATCAATTGGCTAAAATTTTAGAAAACAATGTCGAAGCATCTGCTAGCACTAAGAAGCCAAAGGACAAGGGGAAGGCTAAAGTTGGTGAAGTAGTTTTTGATAATGATAAGGTAATCATTGATGATGATGATGATTGGGCTCAATACTTTCAATATCCTCAAGACAAGAAGAAAGAACCAAAGATTGTTGAAAGAACAGTGATGGAGAAAATCAAAACTTCTGATGTTGAAAAAATGATTGCGGATTTGGAAAAGAAATTTGAGAAAAAGCTAAAAATCAAAGAAATGTCCGAAGTTGACAAATTATTTGAGCTAGACAAAGAAGTTTCATATAAATTCAAGATGCCATCTTTTACAAAGTTTGATGGAACCGAAAATCCTCACCTCCATGTGAAGCAGTATATCACTGCTATGCAGTATGCCCGAGCTACTAAGGCTCAAACTCTAAGGTACTTTATGCTCCCATTGGATCCTGTTATCCAAAATTGGTTAAATACCTTAGATGATGGTACATAAAAGAGTTGGGATTTGCTATACAAGGCCTTCATCCAATAATATGGATACAATGTCGAGATGGAAGTTACCTTAATGGAAGTGGAGTCCATAAGACAAAGGCCCAATGAGAATTTTGTGGACTATGTGAAGAGATGGAGGAACAAGGCTGCTTTTCTCAAGAAGAGGCCCGATGAATCTGATCAAATAAGGATGATTGTGAGAGGGGTGTTGTCTAGTCTTCGTGAAAGGTTGTCTCATACAATCATCTGTGATTTCAAAGATCTTCTCCAAGCTGGTCTGCAAATCCAAGAATGGGAAAGAGAGAAGAACCACTTTTCAGCAAGAAGGAATGGGAAAGGAAACTATCAGTCTGGTAACCAAGGCATGCAAAAGGCAGTTGGTGTTAATGCTACTAGCAAAGGAATAAGACGAGAGTTTTCAAAATTGGGGAAACCGCTGTCTTGGGTTCTCAATAAGCTTCAAAGGAAGGGATTGTTACAACCCTTAAATCCTCGTCCTTTCCCTCTCCCACCTAATTTTGACATTAAGGTATTTTGTCAATTTCATCAAATGCAAAGACACGACACGGATAGATGTGTGAGGTTAAGGCATGAGATCCAAAATTTAATTGATAGTGGAAAGCTGCCTGAGCTCAACAAGCCGAACACCAAAGACAATCCTTTACCAAGGTTCAATAGAGTACCACCACTGGCAACCTTCATGGTTGGAGGAGGTTTGCATGAAAGTTTTTCATATCTTCTTTCCAAGATGTGGGTAGAGAAGCAACCAAAGAAGAAGAGGTATTTAGCAAAATTGAACAAGCTATGGTGGGTAAAGAAGTAGTAATTTGTGTTGTGAATGGGTTTTGGGATTCAAGCGATAGTGATGATGATCTTGTACCTAAGAAGGAGGAATGGACATGGTCTGAGCCCGAAGAAGATGAAGTAATGAACACTAGATCCGGTAAGCCTTATGCAACTCCACCGCCTAAGGAGGTAGATGTTAATAAAGGAAAGGAAGTCGAAGTAGGGAACAAAGAAGAGGAATATGATACTGTGCTCAAGCAATTGAAAAGAACCCAAGCAAGTGTTACCATTTGGGACTTATTGGCTATTTCTAAAAAGCACTGAGAAACTATGGCCAAGGCCTTGGCTAGCATGCCAATTTCCACTTCCATAACATCGGAGGAGCTGATCAACTTCATAAAAATTGAAGGAGTAATGAAATGTGAAGATATTCAAGAGAAGAGCATAGTTAATATGGGAGCGGTATCTTTCTCAGATGTGGATTTACCGAAAGAGGGAAGAGATCACATCTGTCCTCTCTTTATCAAAGTGGAAATCAAAGGAAGAAGGACTCCATGTGTAATTGTTGATGATGGGTCCGCCATAAATGTTTGCCCACTTAAAATATTGCCAAAAATAGCCATGTCAACAAGGGATCTAAACCCAACCGAGGTAACTATTTGGGCTTATAACAACACCAAGAGACATGCCGAAGGAACTTTCAAAGCTGCTGTCAAGGTTGGTCCAATTGAATATATTGTTGAATTTGTTGTTTTGGACATACCTGTTACCTTTGCCTTACTCCTGGGACGACCATGGTTTCATCCTCTTGGTGGAGTTCCTTCCACCCTCCATTAAAAGATTAAATTCCCTAACGGAGATGAGATAGTGGTCATCGAGGCCGAAGATAATGAGGTTGTTAATGCTCTAATGATTGAGAGGCCTCTCAATGGTTTCCAAGTAGCTACAATTACTGATGATGAAGTAGTGGACTCTAAGGTCTTGAACATGATGAAGAACATGAGCTACCTTCCTGGAGCTGGTCTTGGAAAGAGCAAGGCCGGTTTGACAAAGCTTCCAGATTTCAAAACTCAAACTTCCAAGAAAGGGTTAGGGTATGAAGAAGCCAACAAAGATGTCCAGCCAAAGAAGAATGCGAAGATGAGCTTCCCACCACTTGCAAAAATCTTTGTCAAAGCTCCAGACATGGGACCACTCCAAGGAAAGCCTGAGCCAATCATGTTCATAGGAAAGTTGATCCCGGGTTTTGAAATTTTTGCTGATGTTGTCGAGCTAGTGGAGTAAGTGAAGAAAGAGCTCACCCTACCAGCCGACAAGGAGTCCAATCTAGAAGAGAAGAAGGAAGTTGTCCTGAAAGCCGAGAAGACTCCGAAGAAGATTGCTGCCCTGGTCGAAGAGAAGTTTGAAGATATTCTGCCTTATGATTTTGAGAACAATGATTTTGATTTTGATTTTAATTTGTCTTCTTTGTATGAGGATGATGATGTTTTCTTTTCCAAAATGAATGCAATAAAGTCTAATTTTGCTTACTTGTGTGATGTTTCTCTTGATGGTTGCATACATTCAAATAGCGGTTACATGAGCATCTTTAATATTAACTCTGTTGATACACAACCATTAAATTTGGGAACAACTGAAAATCCTGAAAACATTAGCATAACATCCAACCTTACTCCTGATGAGAGAGAGAGATTTGAAAAAGTATTCAAAAAATATGGAGAAGATTTATTTGGTCTTATGAGGATATATGCCTGGAATAGATCGAGACATAGCCGAACATCTTATTCCTACTTAAACTGACATGAAACCTGTCAAATAAAAGCTTAGATGATTAAGACCTGAGTGGGCTGAATTGGTTAAATAAGAGGTCACTAACAAATACAACTAAAGTTCCTTGAAGTGATAGAATATCCAGATTAGCTAGCCAACATAGTACCCATGCCAAAGAAAGATGGAAGAATAAGGGTCTGTGTGGACTATAGAGATTTAAACATGGCTTCCCCTAAAGAAAATTTTCCTTTACCCCATATAGATGTCCTCATTGATAGTGTAGCCTCTAGCGTGCTACATTTATTTATAGATGGATTTTCTAGATACAACCAAGTATTAATGGCCCAAGAGGATAAAGCCAAAACTGCCTTCATTATTACATGGGGTATATTTTGTTATAGGGTGATGCCGTTCGGATTAAAGAATGCTGGAGCAACCTACCAAAGGATGGCCACCACATTATTTCATGACATGATGCACAAAGAAGTCGAAGTATATGTTGATGATATGATGGTGAAATCAGATACGAGGGAACAACACTTCCAAAACTTAGAATTATTCTTCAATAGAGCATTGAAATATAAGCTAAGATTAAACCCGAAGAAGTGTGTGTTCGGGGTTATCTCAGGCAAATTATTGGGACATGTGATTAGTCCAAATGGCATTGAGATTGACCCTGACAAAGTTAAAGCAATCAGGGATATGCCAGCTCCTAAGATGGAGAGAAAAGTTTGGTGATTCATTGGTAAATTACAATACATTAGCAGGTTTATAGCAAAGCTCACAATAATATGTGAGCCTATCTTCAAGTTGCTTAAGGAGAATTAGCCGGTCCTGTGGAATGAAGAATGTCAAAGGGCCTTTGAATGAATAAAGGATTATCTACTAAATCCACCTATTTTGAAACCACCTAAACCTGGTAAACCCTTGTTACTATACTTAGCAGTAGAAGAAGAGTCAATAGGAGCCATGCTAGCCCAAGCAGCTGAGTCAGGGATTGAGCATGCAGTTTACTATTTGAGTAGAAAGCTCCTACCTTATGAAATTAATTATAGTATCATTGTAAAAACTTGTATAGCTGTGGTGTGGTCTTCTAAGAAGTTGTGGCATTACTTTCAATCTTATAGTGTGCAAGCAATTTTCAGGTTGGATCCAATGAAGTACTTAAGGGAGACACCCTCTTTGATTGGGAAGTATGGGCGATGGTTGATAATATTGGAAGAATTTGAGATTGAGTATGTAACCAAGAAAACAATCAAAGGTAGAGCAGTGGCAAAATTCCTGGCCCAACAACCATTACCGGATAGCGAAGAGGTAGTCTTGGAATTTTTGAATGAACATTTAGAGGCCATTGAAGTACAAGGATGGAAAATGTATTTTGACGGAGCAGTGAATAGGAATGGAGCAGGTTTGGGAGTCATACTAGAATCGCCCAAAGGGGAACTTATCCCTTTAGCAAAAAAATTGAAATTCAGGGCAACCAATAATATAGTGGAATATGAAGCATGTATCTTTGGTTTGGAAAGCCTACTGATTATGAAGGTGGATAAGGTGGAAGTTTTTGGCGATTCATTGCTAGTAGTGCCCAAGTAAATGGAGCGTGGGAGTTGAAAGAAGAGAAATTAAAACCATACCACCATTACTTTACCACGATGAATAAGAACTTTAAGGAGTGCAGGTTTATACACCTACCAAGGGAATAAAACCAGATGGCTAATGCCCTAGCCACATTGGCTTCGGTATGGGAAAATCCTGTCAATTTATTCCTCAAGCCTCTAATTTTCACCAGTTCATCAACTCCTTGCTATGAATATGAGACAATCATGGAAACTGATACGGACCATGATGCGTGGTATTATACTATAAGATGATTTTTAGAGAAAAGGGAATACCTGTCGGGGGCAACAAAGAAAGAAAGAAGAGCCATAAGGCGGTGGTCCTTGCAATACATCACCTTTCATAGAGAATTATATCGAAGATGGCCTGATGGGGTGCATTTGAGATGTTTAAGGAAGCCTGAAGTGGAGCATATCATGTCATAAATACACGCAGGAAGTTGCGGTCCACACATGAGTGGTTTAACCCTAGTTAAACCACTCATGTGTGGACTGCAGCTTCCTGCGTGTAATTCTGACATGATATGCTCCACTTCAGGCTTCCTCAAGCACCTCAAGTGCACCCCCATCAGGCCATCTTTGATATAACTCTCCATGGTATGTGATGTATTGCAAGGACCACCGCCTTATGGCTCTTCTTTCTTTCTTTGTTGCCCCCGACGGGTATTCCCTTTCCTCTAAAAATTGTCTTATAGTATCATACCATGCATCATGGTTTGTATCAGTTTCCATGATTGTCTCATATTCAAAGCAAGGAGTTGACGAACTGGTCAAAATCAGAGGCTTGAGGAATAAGTTGACAGGATTTTCCTATACCGAAGCCAATGTGGCTAGAGCATCAGCCATCTGGTTTTCTTCTCTTGGTAGGTGTAGAAACCTGCACTCCTTAAAGTTCTTCTTCACCATGGTCAAGTAATGGTGGTATGGTTTTAATTTTTCTTCTTTCAACTCCCACTCTCCATTTACTTGGGATACTAATAACAATGAATTGCCAAAATCTTCCACTTTATCCACCTTCATAATCATTAGGTTTTCCAAACCAAAGTTACATGCTTCGTACTCCACCATATTATTGGTTGCCCTGAATTTCAACTTTTTGGTTAAGGGGATAAGTTCCCCTTTGGGCAATTCTAGTATGGCTCCCAAACCTGCTCCTTTCCTATTTACTGCTCCGTCAAAATACATTTTCTATCCTTGTACTTCAATGGCCTCTAAATGTTCATCCGAAAATTCCAAGACCACCTCTTCGCTACCCGGTAATGGTTTTTGGGCCAGAAATTCTGCCACTGCTCTACCTTTGATTGTTTTCCTAGTTATATACTCAATCTCAAATTCTTTCAATATTATCAACCATCACCCATACTTCCCAATCAAAAAGGGTGTCTCCCTTAAGTACTTCATTGGATCCAACCTGGAAATTGCTTGCACACTATAAGATTAAAAGTAATGCCGCAACTTCTTAGAAGACCACACCACAGCTATACAGGTTTTTTCAATGATACTATGCTTAATTTCATAAGGTAGGAGCTTTCTACTCAAATAGTAAACTGCATGCTCAATCCCTGCCTCATTTGCTTGGGCTAGCATGGCTCCTACTGACTCTTCTTCTACCACTAAGTATAGTAATAAGGGTTTACCGAGTTTAGGTGGTTTCAAAATAGGTGGATTTAGTAGATACTCCTTTATTCGCTCAAAGGCCTTTTGACACTCTTCATTCCATAGGACCAGCTGATTCTTTTTAAGCAACTTGAAGATAGGCTCACAGATTGTTGTGAGCTTTGCTATAAACCTGCTAGTGTATTGTGATTTACCAATAAATCCCCGAACTTCTCTCTCCGTCTTAGGGGCTGGCATATCCCTGATTGCTTTAACTTTGTCAGGGTCAATCCCAATGCCATTTGGACCAATCACATGTCCCAAAAATTTGCATGAGGTAACCCCAAACACACACTTCTTCGGGTTTAATCTTAGCTTATATTCCAATGCTCTATCGAAGAATAATTCTAAGTTTTGAAAGTGTTGTTCCCTTGTATATGATTTAACAATCATATCATTAACATATACTTCGACTTCTTTGTGCATCATGTCATGAAATAATGTGGTGGCCATCCTTTTGTAGGTTGTTCCAGCATTCTTTAAGTCGAATTGTAACACCCCTATATCCCGTATACGTACAAAGCATGCTTATAGAAATGACACACATTAAAAATACACAAATCATATTTAATGTAAAACTAAAAATTTAAGAAATACCAAACAAAGAGAAAATGAAAATCATAAGACACAATACATAAAAACGTTTGTTTATTACGCAACGGAAGTTTCATCCAAAACTTACAAGTGTAAATACATTAAACCTCAAAAATTACAAAATATGAAATATATACATGATTGGCAGCTTGACTCTCTGATCTTTAAGCTTTAATCCAACTCTCCACAATCAAAACAACCTCAACTAGGTCTAGAGGAATTCTCTGTCTCAACTCTGTCACCTCTATCACCTCTATCACCTGCGCGATGAATTATAATCGCGCTGAGCCAACAACTCAGTAGTACAAACCATAATGCTATGATGCTTAATCAATAACAATGATATACAATCAAACAATAAAGATCATACTCAATATCCAATATTTCATGAATATTACATTATTTCATCACATTATAACTTTATTCATAACATCAACATGACATAGACACCTATGGGCCCAACAAGTGTTTAATACGATATTCAGAATTCAGAGTTACTGCTTTGGTTCATAATCACAATAATCAAGCCCGTAGGCAACATATATATATGTCTCTATCCATGGATAGTGTAACAGACCCAGTCTCTTGGACCATCAACTCAATAAATCAAGGAGATCCTCAACTCGGCAAGACTGTTACCAATCATATATCTCATAATAACAATTCTCATAATGTAACAAACCCAGTCTCTTGGACCTCAATTCAACTCAAATTGAAGAGATCCTCAACCCGGCAAGACTGTTACTATTCATAATTTCATAGGCATGCCACCCAAATCCAGAACTCTGAAACTGAATAACATATTAAACATACAATTATATCATTATTCTCTTTCTCAATTTGTATCTCAATATCAAATAGGCAATCATGCCTCAACACTTTCATTTGTATAACCATAGCCACTCACAATGGCTTCTCATCACATTTGAATCATCATGTCTCAATTCACAACATAATACATCATCTTTCACATATTCATAATCAATTACATTAAACATAATCATATATGCATACATGTCTCAATTATCTCATTTCACATTATACATATAGTACATTTCACAAGATTCACAATGTGCAAAACGTAACATTATTCATATATAACAATAATGTCAAATCAAGTGAATGTATGCAACAATGCAAGGTTTGTACTTACCTCAATAACAATTCACACAACTCTAAACACTTTTCTTTTCCAAGATTCTTTTACTTCTTAGATCAATGACAAATCACTTTCTTCAAGACCTAATCCAAAAATAATAACATACACTTGCTTAGGGATACACATGAGATAATCAAATTAAGAGTTAACTAGGGCAAACCCTAAACAGGACACGTTCAACGACACGGGCGTGTCCCTGACCGTGCCCTAACTCTACCACACAGAGGCTTTTACACGCTCAGAACCACGGGCGTGTCACTGGGCGTGTAATACATTCTGCCTCTCTGCAAAATACCAACACGTCCAACAACGTGAGCGTGCTCATGGATATGTAAATTCTCCAATCTCATAGTAGCTATGACACCCTCAATAACACGGGCGTGTTACTGGTCGTGTCAAACCTACTGCCTCCAACACAATTGACACGCCTAAGACTCTGGACGTGCTCCCGGGCGTGTCAGACCAAAAACTCAGATTCCGGCCAAACAATAAAATACCCAACAAAATACTTCTTTTCACTAACATCCTCTTCAAAAAAACTTAACAAAACATACCCAAAAACTATCTTAAACTTACAAAAACACCAAAACAACTCCACATCTATAACAAACACAAATCACAACATCATCTCAAACCCTAAACACAAATACAACACCATCACTTCCAACCAACTCACTCTTTTCTTCAATCCATCTTTAAAATCCATAATCAATTCAATCAAACACTCTTAAACATATTACAATCAAACAACACACTCTTACATACTCTATCAACTCACAACACAACTTCAAATAAGCAAAGAAATCAAAAGAGGACTTACCAAAGTAATGAAACTTCTTGAATCACCAACTTGATCACTTGATTCTCCTTTGCACTTGATCTAAGAACTCAAAACTCTCCTCTTTCTCTCTTGTCTTAGGGAGGTTCGGCCACCAAGGAAGAAGAAAAGAAAATAAAGAAGCAAAGTGAAATTTGTCATCTCTTTAAACCTCCACTAAGCATTTCTAAAAAGTCAATTACCCAAATACCCTCTTCTCACTTACTTTAGCTCTCTTCACTTACATGCCCTTATTAGTAATTTCACCAATAACCAAATAAATATCTTCATCCCTTGACTCTCCATTTTGACTTAGGTATATGTTATTTATACTTCCATATATACAACATATACACTTTCTTTTAATTTCTTTTCTCTTGCCAATTGACATATACATTCAATCCAATTTAAAACAACAACAATATTCAAAACTTCTAAGGCATACATTGGGATATTACAATTCTCCCCCTCTAAAAAGAAATTTCGTCCTCGAAATTACCTGTCATTGAGTTCGAAACAACTGAGGATATTGATCTCGCATTGCTTGCTCACTCTCCCAAGTTGCCTCTTCCTTTGCATGATTCTTCCACAAAATCTTCACAAGTGGCACTTTCTTATTTCTCAATTCTTTCACTTCACGTGCCAAAATAACAATTGGTTCTTCTTCAATTGTCAGATCTGAACTTACTTCGATAGATTCAATTGGCAAAACATGAGATGGATCCGACCTGTACCTTCTCAACATAGAAACATGCAATACATTATGGATCCTATCCAACTCAGGTGGCAAAGCAAGCCGATAAGCAACTGGCCCAACTCTTTCCAAAACTTCATACGGTCCAATGAAATGAGGACTCAATTTCCCTTTCCGACCAAACCTTAATATCTTCTTCCAAGGAGACACTTTCAAAAATACCTTATCTCCAACCTCAAACTCTATGTCTCTCCTTTTCAAATCTGAATAAGATTTCTGCCGATCTGAAGCTGCTTTCAACCTATCTCGAATCATTCTCACTTTCTCTTCAGTTTCTTTAACCAAATCAGGACCAATTAACTTACCTTCTCCAAGTTCATTCCAACATAGAGGTGTCCTACACTGTCTACCATATAATGCTTCGAATGGTGCCATACCAATGCTGGATTGATGACTATTATTGTAAGCAAATTCCACAAGTGGCAAAAATCTATCCCAACTTCCAGAGAAATCAATGACACAACTTCTCAACATGTCCTCGATAATCTGTATCACTCTCTCTGACTGCCCATCTGTCTGTGGATGAAAAGCAGTGCTGAAGTGTAATCGAGAACCCAAAGCACCATGTAAACTCTTCCAAAACCTTGAAGTAAATCGGGGATCTTGATCAGACACTACAGAAATTGGGATACCATGCAACTTTACAATCTCATGGATATACAGCTCAGCTAACCTTTCCAGAGAATAATCCATCCGAACCGGAAGAAAATGAGCTGTCTTAGTCAACCTGTCAACAATCACCCAAATAGCATCATGCTTCCTTTGTGTCAATGGTAAACCAGATACAAAATCCATGGTTACTCTATCCCATTTCCATTCAGGCACTGATAACGGTTGAAGTAACCCTGTTGGAACTTGATGCTCAGCTTTTACCCTCTGACATGTGAGACATTTGGACACAAAATCTGCAATGTCTCTCTTTAAACCAGATCACCAGTAATTCTGCTTCAAATCATGATACATCTTTGTATTGCCCAGATACATAGCAAATACTGATTGATGTGCTTCTTCTAAAATGATCCTTCTCAAATTAGCATCATCAGGTACACACAATCTGTTCTTAGACCAAAGACTCCCATCACTTCTCACAATAAAATCTTGACTCTTTCCATTCTGGCAATCTGAAACAATCTTTTGAATCTTCTCATCAGCCAATTGAGCCTCTTTAATCTGATCCAATAATACTGGTTTCAATTGCAACTGTGCCAACAATGCACCATCATCACAAGATACAAAGCTAACATGCAATGCTCTCAACTCAAAAAGCAACGAGAGCGAATAAACAGTCAAACCTGCTAAAGACTTCCGACTCAAGGCATCAGCAACAACATTTGCTTTACCAAGATGATAATCAATCAAACAGTCATAGTCTTTAATCAACTCCAACCATCTCCTCTGTGGAAGATTGAGCTCTCTTTGGACACCCAAATATTTTAAACTTTTATGGTCTGTATAAATAAAACACTTCTCCCCATACAAATAGTGTCGCCAAGTCTTCAATGCAAACACAATGGCTGCTAACTCTAAATCATGGGTCGGATAATTGAGCTCATGCGGTTTCAACTGTCGAGAAGCATAAGCTATAACTTTACCTTCTTGCATTAGCACACAACCCAAACCACTATGTGAAGCATCACTGTAGATCACAAATGGTTTATCTTCCACAGGTAAAGTTAAAACAGGCGCTTGAGTCAACATTTCCCTCAACTGCTCAAAGCTAGCCTGACACTTATCTGTCCACACAAATCTAACTCCCTTTTGAAGTGATCTGGTAAGTGGAGTAGCTATTAAAGAAAATCCTTTCACAAACCGTCTGTAATAGCCTGCCAAACCCAGAAAACTTCTAACTTCAATCACATACTTTGGTGGACTCCAATTCAAAATAGCTTCAACTTTACTCGGATCAACTCTAATACCCTCTGCTGAAACTATATGACCGAGAAAAGTTACTTGGTCAAGCCAAAATTCACACTTCGACAGTTTAGCAAACAATTGCTTCTCTCTCAAAATTTGCAACACAATTCGCAGATGCTTGTCATGCTCCTCCTCATCACGCGAATACACCAAAATATCATCGATGAAGACCACCACAAATTGATCCAAATAGGGACTAAACACCCTATTCATCAAATACATAAAAACTGCAGGTGCATTCGTCAAACCAAAAGGCATAACTAGAAACTCATAATGCCCATACCTTGTACGAAAGGCTGTCTTAGGAACATCTTCAGCTCTGACTCTTAACTGATGGTACCCTGATCTCAAATCAATTTTGGAAAACACTGCTGCACCCTTCAATTGATCAAAGAGATCATCAATTCTAGGCAAAGGATATTTATTTTTAATAGTCACCTTGTTCAATTGCCTATAATCGATACACAATCTCATAGTACCATCCTTCTTCTTCACAAACAAAACAGGAGCTCCCCACGGTGAAACACTAGGGTGAACAAACCCTTTATCCAACAACTCCTGCAACTGCACCTTCAATTCTTTCAATTCAGCAGGTGCCATTCTATAAGGAGTAATAGAGATAGGAGTGGTACCAGGCAATAATTCAATACCAAACTCCACCTCTCTCTCAGGAGGTAACCCTGGCAACTATTCTGGAAACACATCTGGAAACTCTGCAACTGTGGGTATACTATCAAGTTGAGAACCCTTTACTATAGTATCCAAAATATGAGCAAGGTAAGCATCACACCCTTTTCTAATCAATCTCCTAGCTGCAACAGCTGAAACAAACAAGGATGCTAACTGTCCCTGCTCACTAGATACTATCACATCTCTACCATCATCAGTTCTCAAGGTAACAACTTTCTTTTGACAGTCTACCACAGCTCCATGTCTAGATAACCAGTCCATGCCTAGGATCAAGTCATATTCCTTAAAAGGCATTTCAATTAAATCTCCAAGGAACTCCTCACCTTGCACCACTACTGCACCGTCTCGATGCACCTTACTAACAATGACACTATGCCCTAAAGGATTTGTCACCAATACATCAAATCCTAGGGATTCAGCATGCAATTCAGACACAGGCAAAACAGATGTACTAATATATGAATGTGTAGATCCTGGATCAATCAAAGCAAGTACTAAAATACCAAATAAAGAGAAAGTACCAGCTATGACTGCCGAAGCATCTGGCTGCCTCTGCATCACATAAACTCATTGAGAAGGCCCAGCCTCATCTGGTCTAGTAACCCTGGATGAAGATCCTCTCTGACTATACCCAGGTCTACCCCCTCTGCTAAAACTTCTGCCCCCTCAACCACCTCTGACACTAGGTCGAGAAACTACAGAATCTGCTAACCTCTGTTCTCGCATCTATGGACACTCTCTAATAAAATGATCCGGAGATCCACATCTAAAGCACACAGCTGGTCCACTATTCCTCCAACAAGCACCCCTATGTGTTCCACCACACTGAGCACACACAAGTGGAGTGGATCTCTGAACTACCAGAGTAGGAGCACTCGCTACTGAAGCTGTAGGTCTCGATCTCTATCTCTGAAACTGAACCGACCTACCAGCCTGTCTCTGACTTCGACTGATTCTGGGAACAAAGCTTCCCCTACCTCTCTTCACAGAAGAAGACCCTGCCTCAAACTGGGGTCTACTAACCCTGATCTCTTCCTCAGAAGCAGCTGCTGCAATATTCTGAGCTCTTTCCACACTCCTAGCTGCTGCAACCAGTTGGGAAAAGTCTTGGTATCTAGAACCAGCCACAAGACACATAATTGAGGGTCTCAATCCCTCCTCAAACCTTCTACACCTGTCAATCTCGTCAGAAATAATTCTCCCGGCATAGTGGCTCAACCGGATAAATTCTAATTCATACTCCGTCACAGACCGGTGATCTTGCCTCAAGGTCAGAAACTCCATCTTCTTCACATCTTTATACTCCCTTGGAGTATACTTCAATTCAAACTCTCTTAGAAAATCAGCATAGGACAAAGTAGGTGGATCATCCATAGCATGAGGCACTGTCTTCCACCAGTCATATGCATCCTTCTGCAACAATGATCTTGCATAATCAAAATTTTCTTCTGGAGTGGCTTGTAACTGAACAAATATTCTCTGTACTTTATCTAGCCACTGCTCAGCTACAGCTGGATCAATAGTACCCAGAAAATCTTATGCTCCGTACTTCCTTAATTTATCATACTGTCTCATTGATACTAAAGGTTGTGGGGGTGGTGGCGGTGGTTGCACTGGTGCTTGCCTCAAAAAATCGACCACATGCCTAAACCAAACTGGCGGAACCTCCTCACCAGCTGGTCTCCCCGACACAGAAGCAGGTACCTCTCCAGCACTATCCACTCTAGCTCCCTCTCTAACCTCTCAGGAGCTACACTCTCCGCACTACCCTCTACTGACTAACGTAAGTGAGAATCCATCACAACCTATATCTGCAAACACAGCAGAATACATCTCATTAAAGATCAGAGACTGCCAATACCAAACATGTATGTTATTCAAAAACTAACTTTTAAAGTCAAAATATTCTTTTTCTTTCATTTTACCTAGGTTGAGAATCTCAAACCTAGGCTCTGATACAAAAACAATTGTAACACCCCTATATCCTGTATACGTACAAAGCATGCTTATACGATGATATTATACGTATACTGAATATAGAAATGACACACATTAAAAATACACAAATCATATTTAAAGTAAAACTAAAAATTTAAGAAATACAAAACAAAGAGAAAATGAAAATCATAAGACACAATAGATAAAAACATTTTTTTATTACGCAACGGAAGTTTCATCCAAAACTTACAAGTGTAAATACATTAAACCTCAAAAATTACAAAATATGAAATATATACATGATTGGCAGCTTGACTCTCTGATCTTTAAGCTTTAATCCAACTCTCCACAATCAAAACAACCTCAACTAGGTCTAGAGGAATTCTCCATCTCAACTCTATCACCTCTATCACCTGCGCGATGAATCATAATCGCGCTGAGCCAACAACTCAGTAGTACAAACCATAATGCTATGATGCTTAATCAATAACAATGATATACAATCAAACAATAAAGATCATACTCAATATACAATATTTCAAGAATATTACATTATTTCATCACATTATAACTTCATTCATAACATCAACATGACATAGAAACCTATGGGCCCAACAAGTGTTTAATACAATATTCAGAATTCAGAGTTACTGCTTTGGTTCATAATCACAATAATCAAGCCCGTAGGCAACATATATATATGTCTCTATCCATGGATAGTGTAACAGACCCAGTCTCTTGGACCATCAACTCAATAAATCGAGGAGATCCTCAACCCGGCAAGACTGTTACCAATCATATATCTCATAATCACAATTCTCATAATGTAACAGACCCAGTCTCTTGGACCTCAATTCAACTCAAATTGAAGAGATCCTCAACCCAGCAAGACTGTTACTATTCATAATTTCATAGGCATGCCACCCAAATCCAGAACTCTGAAACTAAATAACATATTAAACATACAATTATATCATTATTCTCTTTCTCAATTTGTATCTCAATATCAAATAGGCAATCATGCCTCAACACTTTCATTTGTATAACCATAGCCAATCACAATGGCTTCTCATCACATTTGAATCATCATGTCTCAATTCACAACATAATACATCATCTTTCACATATTCATAATCAATTACATTGAACATAATCATATATGCATACATGTCTCAATTATCTCATTTCACATTATACATATAGTACATTTCACAAGATTCACAATGTGCAAAACGTAACATTATTCATATATAACAATAATGTCATATCAAGTGAATGTATGCAACAATGCAAGGTTTGTACTTACCTCAATAACAATTCACACAACTCTAAACACTTTTCTTTTCCAAGATTCTTTTACTTCTTAGATCAATGACAAATCACTTTCTTCAAGACCTAATCCAAAAATAATAACATACACTTGCTTAGGGATACACATGAGATAATCAAATTAAGAGTTAACTAGGGCAAACCCTAAACAGGACACGTTCAACGACACGGGCGTGTCCCTGACCGTGCCCTAACTCCACCACACAGAGGCTTTTACACGCTCAGAACCACGGGCCTGTCACTGGGCGTGTAATACATTCTGCCTCTCTGCAAAATACCAACACGTCCAACAACGTGAGCGTGCTCATGGCCGTGTAAATTCTCCAATCTCACAGTAGCTATGACACGCTCAATAACACGGGCGTGTTACTGGTCATGTCAAACCTACTGCCTCCAACACAATTGACACGCCTAAGACTCTGAACGTGCTCCCGAGCGTGTCAGACCAAAAACTCAGATTCCGGCCAAACAACAAAATACCCAACAAAATACTTCTTTTCACTAACATCTTCTTCAAACAAACTTAACAAAACATACCCAAAAACTATCTTAAACTTACAAAAACACCAAAAAAACTCCACATCTATATCAAACACAAATCACAACATCATCTCAAACCCTAAACACAAATACAACACCATCACTTCCAACCAACTCACTCTTTTCCTCAATCCATCCTTAAAATCCATAATCAATTCAATCAAACACTCTTAAACATATTACAATCAAACAACACACTCTTACATACTCTATCAACTCACAACACAACTTCAAATAAGTAAGGAAATCAAAAGAGGACTTACCAAAGTAATGAAACTTCTTGAATCACCAACTTGATCACTTGATTCTCCTTTGAATTTGATCTAAGAACTCAAAACTCTCCTCTTTCTCTCTTGTCTTTGGGAGGTCCGGCCACCAAGGAAGAAGAAAAGAAAATAAAGAAGCAAAGTCAAATTTGTCATCTCTTTAAACCTCCACCAAGCATTTCTATAAAGTCAATTACCCAAATACCCTCTTCTCACTTACTTTAGCTCTCTTCACTTACATGCCCTTATTAGTAATTTCACCAATAACCAAATAAATATCTTCATCCCTTGACTCTCCATTTTGACTTAGGTATATGTTATTTATACTTCCATATATACAACATATACACTTTCTTTTAATTTCTTTTCTCTTGCCAATTGACATATACATTCAATCCAATTTAAAACAAGAACAATATTCAAAACTTCTAAGGCATACATTGGTATATTACACGAATGACATCACCCTATAACAAAATATACCCCATGTAGTAATGAAAGCAGTTTTGGCTTTATCCTCTTGGGCCATTAACACTTGGTTGTAAAAAATCCATCTACAAATGAGTGTAGCATGCTAGAGGCTGCACTATCAATGAGAACATTTATATGGGGTAAAGGAAAATCATCTTTAGGGGAAGCCTTGTTTAAATATCTATAGTCCACACAGACCCTAATTCTTCCATCTTTCTTTGGCATGGGTACTATGTTGGCTAGCCAATCTGGATATTCTATCACTTCAAGGAACTTAACTACTATTTGTTTAGTGACATCTTCTTTAACCAATTCAGCCCACTCAACTCCTAATCGCCTAAGCTTTTGTTTGATAGGTTTCATATGAGTGTAAGTAGGAATAAGATGTTCGGCTATGTCTCAATCTATTCCAGGCATATCCTCATAAGACCAAGCAAATACTTATTCATATTTTTGAATATTTTTTTAAATCTCTCTCTCTCTCATCAGGAGTAAGGTCGGATGCTATGCTAATGTTTTTAGGATTTTCGATTGTTCCCAAATTTAATGACTGTGTATCAACAGAATTAATATTAAAGATGCTCATGTAACCGCTATTTGAATGTATGCAACCATCAGGAGAAACATCACACAAGTAAGCAAAATTAGACTTTATTGCATTCATCTTGGAAAAGAAAACATCATCATCCTCATACAAAGCAGACAAATTAAAATCAAAATCAAAATCATTGTTCTCAAAATCATAAAGCATAATATCTTCAAACTTCTCTTCAACCATGGCAGCAATCTCCTCCGGAGTCTTCTCAGATTTCAGGACAGCTTCTATCTTTTCTTCTAGATTGGGCTCCTTGTCAGCTGGCAAGGTGAGCTCTCTCTTCACTTGTTCCACTAGCTCGGCAACAGCAAAAATTTCAAAACCCAGGATCAACTTTCCCATGAACATGATTGGCTCAGGATTTTCTTAGAGTGGTCCCATTTCTGGAGCTTTGACAAAGATTTTTTCAAGTGATGGGAAGTTCATCTTCTCATTCTTCTTCGGATGGACATATTTGTTGGCTTCTTCATACCATAACTCTTTCATGGAAGTTTGAGTTTTAAAATCTGGAAGCTTTGTTACACCGGCTTTGCCCTTCCAAAACAATCTCCGGGAAGGTAGCTCATGTTCTTCATCATGTTCAAGACCTTAGAGTCCACTACTTCAACATCAAAAATTGCAGCTACTTGAAAACCATTGAGAGGCCTCTCAATCATTAAAACATTAACAACCTCATTATCTTCGGCTTCGATTACCACTGTCTCATCTCTGCTAGGGAACTTGATCTTTTGATGAAGGGTGGAAGGAACTCCACCAAGAGGATGAAACCATGGTCATCCCAAGAGTAAGGCTAAGGTAACAGGTAAGTCCAAAACAACAAATTCAATAATAGATTCAATTGGACCAACCATGACAGCAACTTTGACAGTTCCTTCGATATGTCTCTTGGCGTTGTCATAAGCTCGAATGGTTACCTCGGTTGGGTTTAGATCCCTTGTTGATATGGCTAGCTTTTGCAATATTTTAAGTGGACAAACATTTATGGTGGACCCATCATCAAGCATTACACATGGAGTCCTTTTTCCTTTGATTTCTACTTTGACAAAGAGAGGGTGAATGTGATCTCTCCCCTCTTTTGGTAAATCCACATCTGAGAAAGATACCGCTCCCATTTTAACTTCACTCTTCTCTTGAATATCTTCACATTTCATTACTCCTTCAATTTTTATGAAGTTGATCAACTCCTCTGGTGTTGTGGAGGTGGAAATTAGCATGGTAGCCAAGTCCTTGGCCATAGTTTCTCGGTGCTTTTTAGAAGTAGCCAATAAGTCCCAAATGCTAAGACTTGCTTGGGTTCTTTTTCAATTGCTTGAGCACAATATCATCTTCCTCTTCTTTGTTCCCTACTTCAACTTCCTTGCATAAGGCTTACCGGATCTACTATTCATTACTTCATCTTCTTCGGGCTTGAACAAGGTCCATTCGTCCTTCTTGGGTACAAGATTATCATCACTATCGGTTAAATCCCAAAACCCATTCACAACACAAATTGCTACTTCTTTACCCACCATAGCTTGTTCAATTTTGCTAAATACCTATTCCTCTTTGGTTGCTTCTCCACCCACATCTTGGAAAGAAGACATGACAAAACCTTCATGCAAACCTCCTCCAATCATGAAGGTTGCCGATGGTGGTACTCTATTGAACCTTGGTAATGGATTGTCTTTGGTGTTCGGCTTGTTGGTGTGAGCTGGGATTTTTGCCCCCACTCTGGTATAATGGTTCTTGCGACTTCGGCACTGTTTAGGCTCGGGGCCTTAGAGAACACGGACCTAAGTTTGGAGAAAATGGAGTCACCACCCGGACGGACCGAGAAGAAAGAAAGGGGTGGATGACACGATTCCTAAGGAATCCCCAACCCCCAAATGGGTTCAAAAAGTTAGGTACGTGTGGGGAAGGTGAGAAATGGCCCAGCACCCCCCACAACGCCCGGTTCATTGGAACCGGCCTCCTTTACAGGTCTTAATATTATAAAATTATTAAATATAACAATACTATCCATACTACACACAATAAAAAGAAAGCATCATTATATTAAAATCAAAGCAATGTCCAACAAAACAAAATAAATAAATGGACACCCATCCGAAGATGGAAACATGTCCTTACATCACATGCCTAGATAGGACACCCACCGAAAAGGTAGAAACATGCCCTTTACATAAGTTCTAAGATAGAAAAGCAAATTAAATTACATGATATCTAACTAATGAGGTACCCACCAAGTGGAAACATACCTCTTACAACATTTGGAAATCTAAATAAATTGATAAAAGTAAATAACCATCCATAATAAATAAATCATTCATCAAAGATATTAAATATCAATAGAAAGTAAACATCCATCCATGATATATTAAATGAACTAAGCATTGAACTTAAATAAATTAAAGCATATAAAATAAATCAAAGCATAATCAAATATAGAATTGAATAAGGCAAATAAAAAGCTACTGTTTCCATTTAAGGCTCTTTATTACATGTGTTTAAGGTTTCAGATTTTATGGAATTAGGCTACTGTGACTTTTTAAGAGAATTAAAATAGATTAGGGTTTTATGTTTTAAAAGGTTAGTAAAACTCTTTGATTAAACAAATTAAGGTTTGAATGATGAAATCATGAAGCTAGGGTTTTAGACACTTTAAAATACTTTTGATTCATGGTTTTAAATGGTGATTTCAAGCTTACTGTGTAAATTTAGAATATTTGTGGTTTTATAGTTTTTAATATTTTAAAGGATTAAGGTTTAGAAAAAGTTAGGGTTTAAAATTTTAAAGGAGTTAGAGTTTAATATTTTAGGTTTAGAAGTTGAATTAGGTTTTTAGGATTTAAAATTAAGGTCTCGGGTGATGAATTTGAATTAGGGTTTAGAAAGATAATTTGATGATTTCATGAGGTTTTATGAATTTAAACAAACGTATTAAAGTTTTTATAAATAGAAAAGATGTTTTTTAGGGCTTTTTGAAAGAAACAGAACCAAGTTTAAAATTTTGAAAGAAACAGAATCAAATTTTGATTTAAAAATATGTTTAATTAGGGTTTTAAGATTTTAAAGAAGTACAAATAACAATTTTAAGCCTTTTGGAAAATAAACCAACGAAATAAGGGTTGTTTTGACTTTAGAAAAACTAAATTAAAGTTCTAAGATTTTAACTTTTGAAAAACACAAAATCCTAGTTTTAGCTACTGTGAAAAAATATAAAGAAATTAGAATTTCATACCTTATTTTGTAAGTTGCACCAAAATTGCTTCTTGGATGAACAAGCTCAGAAAGACCAGCCCTTTTGCCTTTTTTAATCCCTTAAATTGTGTTTTTGCTACTTTAAAAATCAATTGAATTCAAGCTTTTCCTTCACAGATTTGGATTTTCTTTTTCACTGTCCCTTTCGGCCTCCTCTATTTTCATTATCTTTGGTCCTTATTTGTAGTGGTTTGATATGGTTTCTTCCTAATTAGTCACAGTAAGTAATATTAATAAGAAAAGGAAGCCAAAACCTAATTGAATTAGGTTTCAAAAAATTTGCGTAGGAAAAATTGTGCTACCGAAAAAAATTGCCGCAGGAAAAAATGCGCTGGCGAAAAAGTCTGCAGCAGGAAATTTCTTTGACTTTTATTTGTTTATTTCTGTAGTGGACTGATTTTTTCGACGCTGAATTTTATTTTTATTTTTATTTTTTTGACTTGTATTTGTTTATTTTCATTTTTTTATTAATAAAAATTAGATACTAAAGTAAAAATTATTTAACAAAAATTATTTTGGACCAATTAGACAACAAAAATCATTTTGGACTAAATAAAACGTATTGGACCGGACTGGGGCCTAAAATTAAGGGTCTACAGTTTGCCCCCTTCTTGAATGATCTAAAACTTTAGTGAAAGAGAGTGAAAAGCAATAAGACTTAATTTTTTACTAGGTTGAGGTTTTGGGTTCTGGACCCGAGAGATTTGGACACTCGATCCTAAACTAGACTTGGATACTTGATCCTATCTGAATTTGGATACTCGATCCTAAATTGGATTAGGATACTCGATCCTAACTGGACTTGGATACTCGATCCTAAACTGGATTTGGATACTCGATCCTAAACTGGATTTGGATACTCGATCCTAAACTGGATTGGGATACTCTATCCTAACTTGATCTGGATACTCGATCCTAAACTAGATTTGGATACTCGATCCTAAACTGGATTTGGATACTCAATCCTAAACTGGATTTGGATACTCAATCCTAAATTGGATTAGATACTCGATCCTAACTGGATTCGGATACTCGATCCTAAACTGGATTTGGATACTCGATCCTAACTGGATTTTGATACTCGATCCTAGCTGGATTTGGATTGGGATACTCCATCCTAAATTGGGTTCGGATACTCGATCCTAAATTGGGTTGGGATACTCGATCCTAACTTGATTTGGATACTCGATCCTAACTGGATTTAGATATTTGATCCTAAATTGGATTAGGATACTCGATCCTAACTTGATCTGGACACTCGATCCTAAACTAGATTTGGATGCTCGATCCTAAACGTGATTTGGATACTCGATCCTAAATTGGATTGGGATACTCGATCCTAACTTGATTTGGATACTCAATCCTAAATCAGATTTGGACACTTGATCCTAGCTAGAATGGAATACTCAATCCTAAATTGGATTTTGTGACTCGAGATTTGAATTTGTTTTGATTGAACTTTTATTAGTTGAGGATTCTGGCTTAACTTGTTGTTCGTAAAAATTCAGCTATTTTTTAGTTGGTCCTCATATCTTCTCCTTACCCCCAGCATTGCAAAATACAATTGAATTTGAAAATATTTGGTATATAAACTTCAAAAAAAATTGAGAAGGAGAAACTTTGCCCCCTATCTAGGCTCAAACCAAAGATTTTTTCCATGCAAACTTTGATGATGTTTTTGCCGAGTAGTTCTTCGCACAAGCACGTATTTCTTCTCTTTTCAAGATTACTGGAGATTTCTCAAGCAATGGGCTTTCTATGCCCCCGTGATTTGATATCTTTTGATTCTTTAAGTCGCAGGGTGTTTGCTATTCATTTTGCCAGAGAATAGATAACACAAGACAAGAAAGTGTGATGTGATATGCTCATGTATGCATGATATGCATGAATAATACTTACAGTTGTTTCATTGACTCACAGACCGAGGTGATCAGCAGAAGTGTTCTCATTGATTCCTTTTTGATGCTTGTTCAAGTCTTGCATTGGAATGATCGAAAGCTTTGCATTTATGGCTTTTATCTTCAAGATGTTGAAAATATTAATAATGGAGACCCTAAGCAGCAGAGTCAGGGATTCATCTAAGTCAAATTATGTCCCAGCATATCAGTTGATAGCTTCTTCATGACCAAGCAAATAATAATTTTCTTTGCCCAATGTGTCTTTTGGAGGTTCAACATACTTCCCTTAACTTGATGGCTTTTTATGAAAAAACTTTTTTTTTATTTTGAATTTTGATTTTGAAATCAAATGTTGGCTTTGCCAAATCGATGTCAATATACCTCAGGACTTGATTTTTCAAAATTAACATATCTATAAAATGACAACCCTAGTTATCGTACTAAACTCGGGAATCATTTCTATTTAAGCAAGAATTGTCGCACTTCAGATAGGCACATACACATTACTTGGCCAAAGGTCTCATTTGGTTTAAATACTGTCTATCTCATATGCATGCTTATCCAAACTATTTCCACTAATAGACTCTACCTACCAAGAGAGATCAACAGGTCTTTGATAGGCTTGAAATGGGGTCTATAAGGGACACAGGTTATAGTGAAGGCCATTTTGAGATTGGAGCTGATGTGACACAATGGACAAACCCTCACACTACAAATTTCTTATTTGAACTTTAGGCAGTTGGGAGTGATCTTTCTAGACTCCAAATTCCTTCTATCTTCTTGGCATTAATCTGGATCTTGATTAGGACAATCTTTGTTTCTTTGCATAAAGTTTGGTACCCAAACTCGTTTCTTCTCTTCTTCTTCTTTTCTTTCTTTTTATTTGTCTTACTCTTCCCTTTTTTCTCTTTCCTTACTCTTCCCTTTCATTTATCATTATGTCCTTCTTTCTTGTAGGACTATCAAGTATAGAACTTTCAAGAACTGGATGGTCTTCCTCCTTTTCTCCAATTTTGATTGAATCTTTAGTTGGGTTGGACCAATTCAAGTCAAACCGTCCTTATAAACCAAATGGAAGCCTTTTGTTGTTTTAGGTAAAAGAGAACTCAGTTGGCTTTTTGAACCATTTTGGGTTTTCTTTTCTTTTTCTTTTTCTTCTTTTTTCTTTCTTTTTTTTTTGGTTCTAGCTCTAAAAGAGTTATCTTGTTTGTACCAACTTGGGCTTCCAATAATGGATGAGTGGAGTAACATAAATCTTTTTTAACAGGGATAAATCATTTGTTACTCTGATGTGGATGTTGTCTTGATATATTGGAGATATTAAGTGAACATCAACTACCCTTATGGTATTGAGAACTTCAACCACCCTTATGGTTTTGAGAACTTCAACTATCTTGAGAACTTCAACTATCTTCATAATCTTGACTAATCATTGCTTTCTTTGATCTTCTTACTTCTTCATCTTAGTGATCATAAGACTTGTCAAAAGTATCACAACAACTCAAGGTAGGTTATTGGGGTTTGTAAGCCAATGAAAAGAAAGCTAAAATTTTATGAAGGCTCAAAGGGACAACTAGGGATTGATATTTAATTGGGTGGATGCTAGTTGTTGGCTCGTGAAACAATGCCTAGATCATTTCTCTCTTAAATAAGCAGAGTTAAATTTTGCCTCGAAAATTTGTCAAAGCATGTTCTAAGACTGACTAGGACCTAGACAAAGATAATTATGCAGGAGCCCTCTCTAAGTAAGCATACACAACTCAATGCTATAGAGCAATTCCCTCACCTAGTAAAGTCATTCGAGTCATGATGCATAAATATATTAATTCACGATTTATCAAGCTAGATTCCTCATTAGTTGAGCATCAAAATAAACAAAGACCAACAAAATTTATGATAAAAATAATTTATTCAAACAAATTTAAATTTGAAAAGCACAATAGTTCCAATTAAGTAAAGTAAAATTGAAAAGCAACATTCAAGCTAAAGAAAGTTCATTGAGTTAGGCTTCTTTTCCTTTCACATCTTCAATATCCCCATCTTGAAAAGAGGATAAAACAAAATCTTCTTCCAATCCTTTTCCCACTATAAAGGTTGCCGTTGGTGGCACTCTTCCGAATTTAGGCAAAGGGTTATTCTTGGTATTGGGCTTATCCCGCTCGGGTAGCTTGCCACTATCAATCAAATCTTGGATCTCATGCCTTAGACAAGCACATTTATCTGTTTCATGTCCTCACATTTGATGAAATTGACAGAAGGCCTCGGCGTTGAAGTTTGGTGGCAGTGGATTATGTAGTGGTCGAGGAGCTAACGGTTGCAATAACCCTTTCTTTTGCAGCTTGCTAAAAACCCAAGATAGAGGTTTCCCCAATTCTGAGAATTGTCTTTTATTTCCTTGACCGGTTACATTAACATCAACCTCTTTTTGCGTGCTTTGATTTTCAGACTGACAATTCCCTTTCTCATTCCTTCTTATTGAAAAGCGATTCTTCTCCCTTTCCCACTCTTCAATTTGTAGACCAGCTTGAAGAAGGTCTTTGAAATCACGGATGAGTGTATGAGACATCCTCTCATGGAGGCTAGGCAACACCCCTCTCACAATCATCCTTATTTGATTAGATTCATCGGGCCTCTTCTTGAGTAAAGTGGCCTTATTTCTCCATCTCTTGACATAATCTACAAAATTCTCATTTGGCCTTTGCCTAATGGACTCTACTTCCATCAAGGTAACTTCCAACTCAACATTATATCCATATTGTTAGATGAAGTCTTTGTAAAGTAGATCCCAACTCTTTTGTGTTCCATCATCTAAGGTATTGAACCAATTTTGGACAACAAGGTCCAATGAGAGCATAAAGTACCTTAGGGTTTGAGCCTTAGTAGCTCGGACAGACTGCATGGCAGTAATATACTGCTTCACATGAAGATGAGGATTTCTGGTGCCATTGCACTTAGCAAAGGAAGGCATCTTGAATTTATAAGGGACCTCTTCATCTTGTTTAAATAGTTTGTCAATCTCAGACATCTCTTTGGTTTTCAGTTTCTTCTCAAATTTCTTTTCTAAATCAGCAATCATCTTTTCAACATCAGAAGTCTCGGTCTTTTCAATAGTTGCCTTCTCAACAACCTTCGGTTCTTTCTTCTTCTCTTGAATAACTTGGTAGTATTGAGCCCAATCATCATCTTCATCAATGATCACTTTTTCATCATCAAAAACCACTTCACCAACTTTAGCCTTCCCCTTGACTTTCTTGGTGCTAGCAGATGCCTCAACATGATTTTCTAAGATTGCAGTCAATTGGTTCTTCATGGTCTCAGCTAAGGCCTATTTTATTTCTTCCATCTTGGCATTGAGGGCCTCATCCACCATCCTTTGAATTTTTTCTGGCTCCATTGTTTTTGGTGAGCAAGTGATTGAGTCATTGCTAGACACTTCGTCTCCAGCATAGGTCGGATTGTTGTAAGCTTTTGAACTATCATAATCCAGGGCTGTGAGCCAGAGAGGATTAATGATATGAGATGCAAATGTATGCATGTATGCATATATGCATGAACAGTCAACGAAGAAAGATAATTAGGACGTTCCTTCCAACCTTATAACATCCACACACGAATGGTGAGTCTCTTTTCCTAGGTATATGGTTAACAAAATACCAACATGGGGCATCTTGCTTTCGAATAATTCCCTCAGATGTTTCAACCAATAGTTATATTTTCAAAAATGGAAATCAGTTCATAATAATTCCCATTAATTAGGTTTTAATCCATTTATCCAACTATAGTAGCTTTTATGCTATATTGGATTAAAATGAAATTAAGAGGTTTATTATAAATAGATTTCTCATTTGAAGAAAGGTAACTAATGGTTCATGCCAAAAACAACCCCATGGTTAATTTATTCTTAGTGTAAACTAGGCCCACAATTGATTTTTGGTATTTCATAATTGACCTAAATATTTCTGCAAGCTCTTTGTAAGAAAAGGTTGAGTGAAAATATTTTTGTTTCTAAGCCCATTGTAAAAGATTTTAGAAAAATGGATTTTGGGCTTAGTATTTGGGCCATGGGCAAAAGAATTTTTGATTTGTTTTTAGAAAAGTCTTATGTCCAAAGACCATCTTGAAAAATTTTGAAAATAACTTTTGTCTTTTGGACTTTAAAGAAAAGTTTATTTTGAGCTTACAATATACTTAGGTCATATTAGAAAAAGAACAAACCAAATAAGCCATGATTTAGACTAAGATAAACTAACCATAGTCAAACAACATGCATTTGGGGTAAAACATAAGGAAAGTAACTAGGCCAATTACATGAGCTTTAGTCTTTGGGTTATAAGGCTTAGGTTCCCACAACAAATATATACCAAAAGGTACGAGGCTATGAGTGGTTATGCCATGCTCGATCTCCATACCTTGAGTGAAAGTATGGTATCCCTTACATAAAACAACACGGGTAACACGGGCATCCAAACTCACGCTCACGATGCAATCTAAGATGATGCAATGGATAATATCATTATAAGAAGGAATAGAATAATATAAAGTCCAACAGAATCAACTTCTCTTATCCCCAGTGGAGTCCCCATTGTGAGCGGGGATTTTCACCCCACTCCCGGTGGAATGGTTCTTGCGACTTCGGCACTGTTTAGGCTCGGGGCCTTAGAGAACACGGTCCTAAGTCCGGAGAAAATGGAGTCACCACCCGGACGGGCCGGGAAAAAAAGAAAGGGGTGGATGACTCGATTCCTAAGGAATCCCTAACCCCCTAATGTGTTTGGAAAGTTGGGTATGTGTGGGGAAGGTGAAAAATGGCCCAGCACCCCCACAACGCCCGGTTCATTGGAACCGGCCTATAAAATTGTTAAATATAACAATATTATCCATACTACACACAATAAAAAGAAAGCATCATTATATTAAAACAAAAGCAATGTCCAAACAAAACAAAACAAATAAATGGACACCCATCCGAAGATGGAAACATGTCCTTACATCACATGCCTAGATAGGACACCCACCTAAAAAGGTAGAAACATGCCCTTTACATAAGTTCTAAGATAGAAAAGCAAATTAAATTAGATAATATTTAACTAATGAGGTACCCACCAAGTGGAAACATACCTCTTACAACATTTGGAAAATTAAATAAATTGATAAAAGTAAATAACCATTCATAATAAATAAACCATTCATCAAAGATATTTAATATCAATAGAAAGTAAACATCCATCCATGATATATTAAATGAACCAAGCATTGAACTTAAATAAATTAAAGCATATAAAATAAATCAAAGTATAATCAAATATAGAATTGAATAAGGCAAATAAAAAGCTACTGTTTACATTTAAGGCTCTTTATTACATGTGTTTAAGGTTTTAGATTTAATGGAATTAGGCTACTGTGACTTTTTAAGAGAATTAAAATAGATTAGGGTTTTATGTTTTAAAAGGTTAGTAAAACTCTTTGATTAAACAAATTAAGGTTTGAATGATGAAATCATGAAACTAGGGTTTTAGACACTTTAAAATACTTTTGATTCATGGTTTTAAATGATGATTTCAAGCTTACCGTGTGAATTTAAAATATTTGTGGTTTTATGGTTTTTAATGTTTTAAAGGATGAAGGTTTAGAAAAAGTTAGGGTTTAAAGTTTTAAAGGAGTTAGAGTTTAATATTTTAGGTTTAGAAGTTGATTTAGGGTTTTAGGATTTAAAATTAGGGTCTCGGGTGATGAATTTGAAGTAGGGTTTAGAAAGATAATTTGATGATTTCATGAGGTTTTATGAATTTAAACAAACGGATTAAAGTTTTTATAAATAGAAAAGATGTTTTTTAGGGCTTTTTGAAAGAAACAGAACCAAGTTTAAAATTTTGAAAGAAACAGAATAAAATTTTGGTTTTGTTGAAAAATATGTTTAATTAGGGTTTTAAGATTTTAAAGAAGTAAAAATAACAATTTTAAGCCTTTTGGAAAATAAACCAACGAAATAAGTTTTTTTTTACTTTAGAAAAACTAAATTAAAGTTCTAAGATTTTAACTTTTGAAAAACACAAAATCCTAGTTTTAACTACTGTGAAAAAATATAAAGAAATTAGAATTTCATACCTTATTTTGTAAGTTGCACCAAAATTGCTTCTTGGATGAACAAGCTCAAAAAGACCAGCCTTTTTGCCTTTTTTTAATCCCTTAAATCGTGTTTCTGCTACTTTAAAAATCAATTGAATTCAAGCATTTCCTTCACGGATTTGGATTTTCTTTTTCACTGTCCCTTTCGGCCTCCTCTATTTTCATTGCCTTTGGTCCTTATTTATAGTAGTTTGATATGGTTTATTCCTAATTAGTCACGACAAGAAACCAAAACCTAATGGAATTAGGTTTCAAAAGGTTTGCGTCGGAAAAATTGTGCTGCCGAAAAAAATTGCCACAGGAAAAAATGCGCTGGCGAAAAAAATCTGTCGTAGGAAATTGCGGCAGTGGGCGAGGAGCGGGTGTCGCCCGCAGCAAAGCCATTTTGCCTACAGATTTTTTCTGCAGGCGAAATGCCCAAGGGCTCGCTAGACGATTTTTTCATCGCCGATTTTTCCGACGCTGATTTTTATTTTTATTTTTTTGACTTTTATTTGTTTATTTTCATTTTTTATTAACTAAAATTAGATACTAAAAAAATTATTTAAAAAAAATTATTTTGGACCAATTAGACAAAAAAATCATTTTGGACTAAATAAAACGTATTGGACTGGACTGGGTCAAAAATTAAGGGTCTACAGTTGGGCTGAGGCAGCTTTCCACTATAAATCAAATTTTGGATCTCATGCCTCAACCTCACACATCTATCCCTGTCGTGTCCTTGCATTTGATGAAATTGACAAAATGCCTTAGTGTCAAAATTAGGTGGGAGAGGGTTAGGCAAAGGACGAGGATTTAAGGGTTGTAACAATCCCTTCCATTGAAGCTTATTGAGAACCCAAGACAGCGGTTTCCCCAATTCTGAAAACTGCCTTCTTGTTCCTTGGCTAGTAGCATTAACACCAACTACCTTTTGCATACCTTGGTTACCAGACTTATAGTTTCCATTCTCATTCCTTCTTGTTGAAAAACAGTTCTTCTCTCTTTCCCATTCTTCAATTTGCAGACTAGCTTGGAGAAGATCTTTGAAATCACGGATGAGTGTATGAGACATCCTTTCACAAAAGACTAGGCATCACCCCTCTCACAATCATCCTTATTTGATCAGATTCATCGGGCCTCATCTTGAGCAAACCAGCCTTATTTCTCTATCTTTTCACATAGTCCACAAAATTTTAATTTGGCCTTTGTCTAATGGACTCAACTTCCATTAAGGTAACTTCCATCTCAACATTGTATCGATATTGTTGGATGAAGGCCTTGTATAGCAGATCCCAACTCTTTTGTGTTCCATCATCTAAGGTATTGAACCAGTTTTGGATAACAGGATCCAATGAGAGCATGAAGTACCTTAGAGTTTGAGCCTTAGTAGCTCGGGTAGACTGCATAGCAGTGATATACTGCTTCACATGGAGGTGAGGATTTCTGGTTCCATCAAACTTTGCAAAGGTTAGCATCTTGAACTTGTACGGAACTTCTTCGTCTAGCTAAATAATTTGTCAACTTCGGACATTTCTTCGGTTTTCAGCTTCTTCTCAAATGTTTTTTCCAAATCCGCAATCAACTTTTCAACATTAGAAGTTTCAGTTTTCTCCATAGCTGACTTTCAACAATCTTTGTTTCTTTCTTCTTATTTTGAGGATCTTAGAAGTATTGAGCCTAATCATCATCGTCATCAATGATCACCTTATCATCATCAAAAACCACTTTTCCAACTTTAGCCTTCCCCTTGTCCTTTGGCTTATTAGTGCTAGCATAAGCTTCAGCATTGTTTCCTAAAATTGCAACCAATTGGTTCTTCATTGTCTCAGCTAGGGCCTCTTTTATTTTTTCCACTTTGGCATTGAGGGCATCATCCACCATTCTTTGAATTTGTTCAGGCTCCATTGCATTTGGTGAGCAGGTGATTGAGTTGCTACTAGATTCTTCATCTCCGGCGTAGGTCGCATTATCGTAAGCTTTTGAACTATCGTAATCCAGGGCTGTGAGCCAGAGAGGATCAATGATATGAGATGCAAATATATGTATGCATGTATTGTGAGCGGGGATTTTTGCCTCCACTCCCGGTGGAATGGTTCTTGTGACTTTGGCACTGTTTAGGCTCCAGGCCTTAGAGAACACAAACCTAAGTCCGGAGAAAATGGAGTCGCCACCCGGACGGGCGGGGAAAAAAGAAAGGGGTGGATGACTCTATTCCTAAGGAATCTCCAACCCCCTAATGGGTTCGGAAAGTTGGGTACGTGAGGGGAAGGTGAGAAATTGCCCAGCACACCCACAATGCCTGGTTCATTGGAACCGGCCTCCTTTACAGGTCTTAATATTATAAAATTCTTAAGTATAACAACATTATCCATGCTACACACAATAAAAAGAAAGCATCATTATATTAAAATCAAAGCAATGTCCAAAGAAAACAAAACAAATAATTGGACTCCCATCCAAAGATGGAAACATGTCCTTACATCACATGCCTAAATAGGACACGCACCGAAAGGTGGAAACATGCCCTTTACATAAGTTCTAAGATAGAAAAGCAAATTAAATTACATGATATTTAACTAATGACGTATCCACCAAGTGGAAACATACCTCTTACAACATTTGGAAATCTAAATAAATTGATAAAAGTAAATAACCATTCATAATAAATAAATCATTCATCAAAGATATTAAATATCAAAAGAAAGTAAACATCCATCCATGATAAATTAAATGAACCAAGCATTGAACATAAATAAATTAAAGCATATAAAATAAATCAAAGCATAATCAAATATAGAATTAAATAAAGCAAACAAAAGTCTAAATTATAACTGCTATTTCCATTTAGGGTTCTTTATTTTATGTATTTAGAGTTTTGAAATTTATGAAATTAAGCTACTGTGACTTTTTTATGGAATTAAAATAGATTAAGGTTTTATGTTTTAAAATGTTGGTAAGACTCTTTGATTAAACAAATTAAGGTTTGAATGGTGAAATCATGAAACTAGGATTTTAGAAACTTTAAAATACTTTTGAGTCATGGTTTTAAATGGTGATTTCAAGCTTACTGTGTAAATTTATGTTTTTATGGTTTTTAATGTTTTAAAGGATTAAGGTTTAGAAAAAGTTAGGGTTTAAAGTTTTAAAGGAGTTAGAGTTTAATATTTTAGGTTTGGAAGTTGATTTAGGGTTTTAGGATTTAAAATTAGGGTCACGGATGATGAATTGGCTTTTAGAATTTGGAAATCAATTTGATAATTTTATGAAGTTTTATGAATTTAAACAAACGGATTAAAGTTTTTATAAATAGAAAAGATGTTTTTTAAACCCTTTTGAAAGAAGCAGAACATAGTTTAAAGTTTTGAAAGAAATAGAATCAAATTTTGGTTTTGTTGAAAAATATGTTTTTAAGGTTTTAAGATTTTGAAGAGGTAAAAATAACAATTTTAAGTCTTTTTGGAAAATAAAGTAACGTATTAGTGTTTTTAATTTTGGAAAAACTAAATTAAAGTTCTAAGGTTTTTGATTTTAAAAAAAAATTTATTGTTTATGTTACTGTGAAAAAATAGAACAAAAAGAATTTAATACATACCTCCTTTTGTTGATTCTCCAAAAATAATTCTTCTTGGATGAACAAGAACAAAGACAGTTGCTGCCTTTGAATTGCTTAAATCGTGTTTTTGCTACTTTAAAAATCAATTGAATTCAAGCTTTTACTTCACGGATTTGGATTTTCTTTTTCATTGTCCCTTTCGGCCTCCCCCTATTTTCATTGCCTTTGGTCCTTATTTATAGTTGTTTGATATGGTTTATTCCTAATTAGTCATGGCAAGTAATATTAATAAGAAAAGAAAACTGAAACCTAATTGAATTAGGTTTCGAAAAATTTGCATCGAAAAAATTACGCTGCCGAAAAAAATTGCCGCAGGAAAAAATGTGCTGGAAAAAAAATTGCGGCAGGAAATTGCGGCAGGGGGCGAGCTGCAGGCGACCATTTTGCCAGCAGGCAATTTCCGTGGGCGAAATGCCCACGGGCCCCCGCGATGATTTTTTCGTCACCGATTTTTTCAATGCCGATTTTTATTTTTTTTATTTTTTTGACTTTTATTTATTTTTATTAATAAAAATTAGATACTAAAGAAAAAATTATTTAACAAAAATTATTTTGGACCAATTAGACAACAAAATCATTTTGGACTAAATAAAACATATTGGACCGAACTGGGTAAAAAATTAAGCACAATGTGACACAATGTGGACCAAAATTAAATGTGGACCAATATGGACCAATTTGACGCTTGCCAATAATCATTTCCTTTACCCAATGTGTCTTTTGGAGGTTCAACATACTTCCCTTAACTTGAAGGCTTTGTGTGACAACCTTTTTTTTTTTTTAATTTTTGAATTTTAATTTTGAAATCAAATGTTAGCTTTTCCAAATTAATGTCAATGTACCTCAGGACTTGATTTATCCAATTAACATATCTATAACATCACTACCCTAGTTACCATACTAAACTCGGGAATCATTTCTATTTAAGCAAGAATTGTTGCACTTCAGATAGGCACATACACATTATTTGGCCAAAGGTCTCATTTGAGTTTAAATATTGTCTATCTCATATGCATGCTTATCCAAACTATCTCCACTAATAGACTCTACCTATCAAGAGAGATCAACTGGTCTTTGATAGGCTTGAAATGGGGTCTATAAGGGACACTGGTTTAAGTGAAGGCCATTTTGAGATTGGAGCTGGTGTGACACAATGGACAAACACTCACACTACAAATTTCTTATTTGAACTTTAGGCAGCTGGGAGCAATCTTGCTAGATTCCAAATTCCTTATATTTTCTTAGCATTAATCTGGATCTTGATTAGGACAGTTTTTACTCTTGCAAAAAGCTTGGTACCCAAATTCATCTCTTTTCTTCTTCTCCCTTTTCTTTCTTTTTTATTTTTCTTGCTCTTCCCTTTTTTCTCTTTCCTTACTCTTCCCTTTCTTTTATCATTTTTTCCTTCTTTCTTGTAGGACTATCAAGTATAGAACTTTCAAGAACTGGATGGTCTTCCTCCTTTTTCTCCAATTTTGATTTAATCTTTGGTTGGGTTGGACCAAATCAAGTGAATCCGTCCTTATAAACCAAATGGAAGCCTTTTGTTGTCTTAGGTAAAAGAGAACTCAGTTGGCTTTTTGAACTACCTTTTAGGTTTTCTTTTCTTTTTTCTTTTCTTTTCTTCTTTTTTTTCTTTTCTTTTTTTTTTTTGGTTCTAGCTCAAACAAAGTTGTCTTATTTGCACTAACTTGGGTCTCCAATAATGGATGAGTGGAGTGACATAAATCTTCTTTAACAGGGATAAATCATTTGTTACTCCGATGTTGATGTTGTCTTGATATATTAGAGATATTAAGGGAGCTTCAACTACCCTTTCAACCACTCTTATGGTCTTGAGAACTTCAACTATCTTGAGAACTTCACCTATGATATGGACTAATCATTGTTTTCTTTGATCTTCTTGCCTCTTCACCTTAGTGATCATAAGACTTGTCAAAAGTATCGCAACAGCTCAGGGTAGGTTATTGGGGTTTGTAAGCCAATGAAAAGAAAGCTAAAATTTTGTGAAGGCTCAAAGGGACAACTAGAGATTGATGTTTAATTGGGTGGATACTAGTTGTTGGCTAACCAAACAATGCCTAGATCATCTCTCCCTTAAATAAGTAGAGTTTGATTTTGCCTCGAAAGTTTGTCAAAGCATGTTCTAAGACTGACTAGGACCTAGACAAAGGTAATTATGCAGGAGCCCTCTCTAAGTAAGCATACACAACTCAATGCTATAGAGCAATTCTCTCACCTAGTAAAGTCATTTGAGTCATGATGTATAAATATATTAATTCATGAATTATCAAGCTAGATTCCTCATCGGTTGAGCACCAAAATGAACAAAGACCAACAAAAATTTTGATGAAAGTAAGTTATTCAAACAAACATAATTTGAAAAATAAGATTGTTCTAATTAAATATTAAAGAAAGCAAAATTGAAAAGCAACATTCAAGCTAAGGAAAGTTCATTGAGTTGGATTCAAAGGTGCTTCATTTATTTAGACACCTCAAGGGCAAGGATTTTTTCCATCATCAAGGATCATTGCTTTATCATCCACAGTTAGTCCGAGCTTGCTTAGTAGCATATCATCTTTAGCAGCTTCTCTATCCATATCATGACAAGGTGACAAGATAAAACTCTTCATGAAGGTTGTAAGCGATGATGCCCTTCCAAATTTAGGCTGAGGATTATTCTTAGCGTTGGGCTTATCAGGCTCAGGCAGCTTTCCACTGTCAGTCAAATCTTGGATTTCATGCCTTAATCGAACACATTTATCTGTCTCAAGCCCTTGCATTTGATGGAATTGACAGAAGACCTTGGCATAAAAATTTGGCGGTAGAGGCTTATGTAGAAGCCGAGGTGCCAATGGTTGTAGCAAATCCATTTTCATTAGATTTTCTAACATCTTTGACAAAGGCTCCCTTAAGTCTAAAAATTTACGCTTCCTTGTTGGCTTAGTTGTTGCATCTTTCTCAACACCTCCTCTTTCCCTTTGACTTTGCCCACTAGGGTGATAGCCGCTCTTATTGCTCCACTTAGATAGCACATGGTTCAGTTGGTCTTGTAGAATAGGGATTAATCTCTCATTTTTTATTCAATCTCCATCAGTAAACATGTTCCTTGCTAATGATGTCTTTTCCTTCTTTCTTATGTCAATGGGAGATGCCTTATTAGCATTGTTGATGATCTCCAAAATTTCAATCAACTGGGTCTTCATAATTTCAACCAATTGATCTCGTAGCTCGGCCATCCTAGCTTTGACAACTTCATCGGCTATGTCCCTTAGCTGGTTCGCATCCATCATTCCAATGAAGCACTTGAATAAAAAATCAATGTTGTAGATGATATCGTTGTAAGCTCTTGAATTGTCGTATTTCAAGTCTGTCAGCCAGAGAGGATAAATGATATGAGATGCAAATGTATGCATGTATGCACAAACAATCAACAAACAAGGATAATTAGGACGTTCCTTCCAACCTTATAATCATCCACACATGAATGGAAAGTCCCTTTTCCTAGGTATATGGTTAACAAACATGGGATATCTTGTTTTTGAATATTTCCCTCAGACGTTTCAACAAATAGTTATATTTTTGAAAATGGAAATCAGTTTATAATAATTCCCACTAATTAGGTTTTAATTCATTCAACCAACTATAGTAGCTTTTATGCTACATTAGATTAAAACTAAATTAAGAGGTTTATTATAGATAGATTTCTCACTTGAAAAAGGTAACTAGTGATTCATGCCAAAAACAAACCCATGGTTAATTTATTCTTAGTGTAAACTAGGCCCACTGTAACACCCCTATATCTCGTATACGTACCAAGCATGCTTAAACGATCATAGTATCCGTATACTGAATATAGGAAATGCCACAGTTTTAAAATGATACATAACAATTTTCTTTTTAAGTAATTGAAACAAACTCAAACATTTTAAAAGAAATCCAAAAGACACCATATATATATATACATATAAAATATTTATTAATACACAGCGGAAGTTATTACAAATGGGTTAAAAACCAAAATTTATAAAATGTAGAATATATATACATGATTGGCAGCTCTTCTCTGATCTTTAAGTCCCAAAATAAACTCTTCAAGGTCTACTCTCACTTGGTCTCGAGGAGCTCTCAGGTTCAACTCTGTTACCTGCGCGATCAAACACTATCGCGCTAAGCCAAGGGCTTAGTAGTACAAGATATAATAACATTATACTAGAATGCAGTGTCACAATCAATTACATACATCATTCAAAAGCATATCACCCTTTTGATATAATACTTTGTTCAATATCATATTCATTCAAATTCATCATTATAGCCCATAACCATAACTTCATATACGAACCCTCCCCCAACCAGGTCGGTTGCCCTCTAATTCCAAGGGTCCACAGGAGGCAGATAGGCACGTATAAAACTATCAGTAACGTACCTTTCCTCAACCAGGTCGGTTGTCCAAGTTTGGTTGCCCATCCCAATGGGTCCGCATGGTTCCGCAGGAGGCAAATAGGTACATACAATACTAACTGTATCGAACCTTTCCCCAACCAGGTCAGTAGTCCAAGCTCGGTTGCCCAACTCACTGGGTCTGCATGGTTCCGCAGGAGGCAAATACGTTCGTTCAACAATCTTTAACATTTCATTTCATCATAGTATACAACATCAATTACACTATCTAAACACACATATTATTATTCAATCATATCATCAAGGCATGCTTCAATTATATCATTCACATCTCTTTATGTCTCAATTCATATTATGCATATAGCATCATTAATATAGCATTTCAAAGTACATTATCCATATAACACCTTATCATTTACAATATTCACAATGCATATAACATACCATTGTCCATAGCTTTAGAATCTTACACATACATTTGTTTATGTCATTCATTAATTTTAGTGTGTTTAAAGTGTTTAGGTTTAGGTTTAGGTACCAACTTACCTTTAGAGAACAAAAACAATGCAAGAGGAACAAAGAATAAAACATTAACTAAGACATTTGAGGGACACGGCCAAGCTTGTGGCCATGTCTCTCAACACAATTTTGGCAGTAGCAAACATGGGCATGGGACACGGGCAAGCTTGTGGCCGTGTCTCTCAACCCCAAAAATCCAGTAGCTAACACGGCTAATGGACACGGCCGTGTCTCTCAAAAACAAATCCAACACGCCCAAATTTCCTTGGCTTGGCCGTGTCTCTCCTTGCTTTTGGCCGTGTCACTTAAGAACAAAACCCTAAATGTGGCCAACACTCTTCTAAATGCATTTTAACACATTATGCACAACACAAACTCATTCAAATGGATGTAATCAAAGTCATTAACACTTATTTTGCATGTTTAACACAATATTCACATTAACCATAAATTAAAGCATTCACCAATTCCAAACCCTAAAACCAACTTCACACTTGCTCTTCCACCATTAACATCCACTTAAACTTACAATCTTCACAACCAAACCAACACCAATTCAATCTCTTAACTTACTATCAATTTTAACACTTGTAAACACATATCAAACACACCAAATCATCACATCAACAAATCACAATTCGCATTAAACACAACTTCAAAATTAACAAAGGAACACAAGAGAGTACTTACCTTAAATGAAGAAATTTCACAAATCTCTAACCAAATCCCTTAATTCCTTCTTCAATTTGGTTCTAGCATCAAGCACACCTCTCTTGCTCTCTCTTTTCTTCATTGGCCGGCACACACATGAGAAGAGAAGAAGAATGATTACAAATCAACCACTTCTTCTTCTTTAATTCTCCACCACACAATTTAACAATACAATTACTTAAATGCCCTTCATCCATTTAATTAACCTTTTGTCTCATATGTGCCCATTTAAGTAATTTCACAAATCTCAAATAAATATCTTCTTGCATTGACTCTCTATTTGACTTATGTATATGTTAATTATATCATCATAAAAACAACATATAAACTTGTCTCTAAACCCTCTTTTTTTTTTTCCCAAAACACATATACATATACATTCTCTTCTCAATTTCTTTTCTTAACACATAACATATACATTCAATCCAATTATAATAACAACATAACCAATACTTCTAGGGCATATATGGGGATATTACAATTCTCCCCCTCTAAAAAGAAATTTCGTCCTCGAAATTACCTGATATCAAGTCTGAAACAACTGAGGATATTGATCTCGTATGGTTTGCTCACTTTCCCAAGTTGCTTCTTCTTTTGCATGATTCTTCCACAAAATCTTCACAAGTGGCACTTTCTTATTTCTCAATTCTTTCACTTCACGTGCCAAGATAGCAACTGGTTCCTCTTCAAACGACAAATCTTGACTCACTTCGATTGATTCAATTGGCAAAACATGAGATGGATCCGATCTGTACCTCCTCAACATAGAAACATGGAATACATTATGGATACGATCCAACTCAGGTGGTAAAGCAAGCCGATAAGCAACTGGCCCAACTCTTTCTAAAACTTCATACGGTCCAATGAAACGAGGACTCAATTTCCCTTTCCGACCAAACCTCAATATCTTCTTCCAAGGAGACACTTTCAAAAATACTTTATCTCCAACATCAAATTCTATGTCTCTCCTTTTCAGATCTGCATAAGACTTCTGTTGGTCTGAAGCTGCTTTCAATCTATTTTGAATCATTTTCACTTTCTCTTCAGTATCCTTAATCAAATCAGGCCCAATCAACTTACCATCTCCAAGTTCACTCCAACAAAGAGGTGTCCGACACCGTCTACCATACAATACTTCGAAAGGTGCCATACCAATGCTAGATTGGTGACTGTTGTTGTAAGCAAACTCCACAAGTGGTAGAAATCTGTCCCAACTTCCAGAGAAATCAATGACACAGCTTCTCAACATGTCCTCAATAATCTGTATCACCCTCTCTGACTGCCCGTCTGTCTGCGGATGGAAAGCCGTACTGAAATGTAATCGAGAACCCAAAGCACCATGCAAACTCTTCCAAAATCTTGAAGTAAACCGAGGATCTCGATCGGACACTAAAGAAGTTGGAACACCATGCAACTTCACAATCTCATGGATATACACCTCAGCTAACCTCTCCAAAGAGTAATCCATCTGAACCGGAAGGAAATGAGCTGTCTTAGTCAATCTATCCACAATCACCCAAATGGCATCATGTTTCCTTTGTGTCAATGGCAAACCAGACACAAAATCCATTGTCACTCTTTCCCACTTCCATTCAGGCACTGACAAAGGTTGAAGCAACCCGGTTGGAACTTGATGCTCTGCTTTTACCTTCTGACATGTGAGACATTTCGATACAAACTCAGCAATGTCTCTCTTCAAACCAAACCACTAGTAAAGCTGTTTCAAATCATGATACATCTTGGTATTGCCTGGATGCATAGCAAACACTGACTGATGTGCTTCTTCCAAAATGATCCTTTTCAAATTAGCATCATTGGGTACACACAATCTGTTCTTAAACCAGAGACTCCCATCATTTCTCACCATAAAATCTCTACTCTTCCCATTCTGGCAATCTAACACAATCTTTTGAATTTTCTCATCAACCAACTGAGCCTCTTTAATCTGATCCAACAAAACTGGCTTCAAATTCAATTGTGCCAACAATGCACCATCATCACAAAGTACAAAACTGGCATGCAATGCTCTCAGCTCAATAAGCAACGAGAGCGAATAAACAGTCAAACCTGCTAAAGACTTCCGACTCAAGGCATCAGCAACAATATTTGCTTTACCTGGGTGATAATCAATCAAACAGTCGTAGTCTTTAATCAATTCCAACCACCTCCTCTATCGAAGATTGAGCTCTTTTTGGACACCCAAATACTTCAAGCTTTTGTGATCAGTGTAGATGAAACATTTCTCCCTAAATAAATAATGTCGCCATATCTTCAATGCAAATACAATGGCTGCTAGCTCCAAATCATGGGTCGGATAATTGAGCTCATGCGGTTTCAACTGTCGAGAAGCATAAGCTATAACTTTACCTTCTTGCATCAGCACACACCCCAAACCACTATGTGAAGCATCACTGAAAATCACATATGGTTTGCCTTCTACAGGTAAAATAAGAACAGGCGCTTGAGTCAACATTTCTTTCAACTGTTCAAAGCTAGCCTGACACTGATCAGTCCACACAAATCAAACTCCCTTTCGAAGCAATCTGGTGAGTGGAGTAGCTATCAAAGAAAATCCTTTCACAAAACGTCGGTAATATCCCGCCAAACCCAGAAAACTTCTAACTTCAGTCACAGACTTTGGTGGACTCCAATTCAAAATAACTTCAACTTTACTCGGATCAACTCTAATACCCTCTGCTGAAACTATATGACCGAGAAAAGCTACTTGGTCAAGCCAAAATTCACACTTCGACAATTTAGCAAACAATTGCTTCTCTCTCAAAATTTGCAGCACAATCCGCAGATGTTTATCATGTTCCTCCTCATTCCGCGAATACACCAGAATATCATCGATAAAGACTACTACAAACTGATCCAGATAGGGCCTAAACACCCTATTCATCAAATCCATAAAAGTTGCAGGTGCATTCGTCAGACCAAAAGGCATAACTAGAAACTCATAGTGCCCATACCTGGTCCGAAAAGCGATCTTAGGAACATCTTCAGTTCTGACTCTCAACTGATGGTACCCTGATCTCAAATCAATTTTAGAAAACACAACTGCACCCTTCAATTGATCAAAGATATCATCAATTCTAGGCAAAGGATATTTATTTTTAATAGTCACCTTATTCAATTGCCTATAATCGATACACAATCTCATAGTACCATCTTTCTTCTTCAAAAATAAAACAGGAGCTCCCCACGGAGAAACACTGGGGCGAATAAATCCTTTATCCAACAACTCCTGTAATTGCACTTTCAACTCCCTCAATTCTGCTGGTGCCATTCTATAAGGAGTAATAGAGATAGGAGTAATACCAGGCAATAATTCAATACCAAATTCCACCTCTCTCTCAGGAGGCAACCCTGGCAACTCCTCTGGAAACACATCTGGAAACTCTGCAACTGTGGCAATACTATCAATTTGAAAACCCCTTACTCTAGTATCTACCACATGAGCAAGGTAGGCATCACACCCCTTTCTAATCAACCTCCTGGCTGTAACAGCTGAAACAAACAAAGATGCTAGTTGTTCCTGCTCATTAGTTACTATCACCTCTCTACCATCACCAGTTTTCAAAGAAACAATTTTCTTTTTATAGTCCACCATAGCTTCATGTCTAGCTAGCCAGTCCATGCCTAGAATCACATCATATTCCTTAAAAGGCATCTCAATCAAATCTCCAAGGAACTCTTCACCTTGCACCACTACTGCACTATCTCGGTGCACCTTGCTAACAATCACACTATGCCCTAGAGGATTTGTCACCAATACATCAAATCCTAGGGATTCAGCATGCATATCAGACACAGGCAAAACAGATGCACTTATATATGAATGTGTGGATCCGGGATCAATCAAAGCAAGTACTGAAGTATCAAATAAAGAAAAAGTACCAGCTATGACTGCCGAAGCATCTGGCTGCCTCTGCATAACATATATCCTCTGAGAAGATCCAACCTCCTCTAGTCTACTCTCCCTGGATGTAGCACCTCCTCTAGAACTGAACCCAGGTTTGCCTCCTCTGCTAATACCCCTGCCTCCTCGACTTCCCCTCACACTGGGTCGAGAAGCTGCAGAATCAACTGGCATCTGCTCTTGCCTCTCAGGACAATCTCTAACAAAATGATCAGGAGATCCACATCTAAAGCATACAGCTGGTCCACCACTCTTCCAACAAACACCTCTATGATAACCCCCACACTGAGCACATCTAGGTGGAGTGGATCTCTGCATCCCTGGGGTCGGAGCACTAGCCACTGAAATTGTAGGTCTAAATCTCTGCCTCTGAAACTGTACTGACCTACCAGCTGGCCTCTGACTCCTACTAACTCGAGGAACAAAGCTACCTTTACCTCTTTTAACAGATGAAGACCCTGCCTCAAACTGGGGCCTTCTCTCCCTAATCTCTTCCTCTGAAGCAGCTGCAATAATCTGAGCTCGCTCTACACTCCTAGCTGCTGCCACAAGCTGGGAAAAATCATGATATCTAGATCCAGCCACTAGACACATGATAGAGGGCCTCAATCCCTCCTCAAATCTCCTGCATCTATCTATCTCATCAGATATAATGCCCCCAGCATACTGACTCAACCGGATAAACTCAACTTCATATTCGGTAACGGTCCGGCTGTCTTGCTTCATGCTCAAGAACTCCATCTTCTTCATGTCCTTATACTCCCTTGGAGTATACTTCAATTCAAATTCTCTCAGAAAATCGGCATATGACAAGGTTTGTGGGTCATCCATAGAATGGGGCACTGTCTTCCACCAATCATAGGCGTCCTTTTGTAGCAATGATCTTGCATAGTCAAATTTCTCCTCTGGGGTGGCTTGCAACTGAATAAAGATTCTCTGTACTTTATCAAGCCATTGCTCTGCTACAGCTGGATCAACTGTACCAAGGAAATCCTCCGCTCCATACTTCCTTAATTTGTCATAGTGCCTCACTGATACCAAAGGCTGTGGGGGTGGCGGCTGTGGTTGCACTGGTGCTTGCCTCAAAGCCTCTACCATATGCCTAAGCCAAGCTGGTGGAACCTCCTCACCAACTGGTCTCCCCGACACCGAAGCATGTGCCTCCCCAGCACTATCAACTCTAGTTCCATCATCAGGAGCAACGCTCTCCGCACTTCTCTCAACTGACTGATGCAAATGAGGATCCATCACAACCTATGTCTGCAAACACGGCAGAATACATCCTATTAAAGATCAGAGACTGCCAATCCCAAACATGTATATTATTCAAAAACCAACTTTTTTTTTTATCAAAACACTCTTTTTCATACACTTGACCTAGGTTGAGAATCTCAAACCTAGGCTCTGATACCAAAACAATTGTAACACCCCTATATCTCGTATACGTACCAAGCATGCTTAAACGATCGTAGTATCCGTATACTGAATATAGGAAATGCCACAGTTTTAAAATGATACATAACAATTTCCTTTGTAAGTAATTGAAACAAACTCAAACATTTTAAAAGAAATCCAAAAGACACCATATATATATATACATATAAAATATTTATTAATACACAGCGGAAGTTATTACAAATGGGTTAAAAACCAAAATTTATAAAATGTAGAATATATATACATGATTGGCAGCTCTTCTCTGATCTTTAAGTCCCAAAATAAACTCTTCAAGGTCTACTCTCACTTGGTCTCGAGGAGCTCTCAAGTTCAACTCTGTTACCTGCGCGATCAAACACTATCGCGCTAAGCCAAGGGCTTAGTAGTACAAGATATAATAACATTATACTAGAATGCAGTGTCACAATCAATTACATACATCATTCAAAAGCATATCACCCTTTCGATATAATACTTTGTTCAATTCATATTCATTCAAATTCATCATTATAGCCCATAACCATAACTTCATATACGAACCCTCCCCCAACCAGGTCGGTTGCCCTCTAATTCCAAGGGTCCACAGGAGGCAGATAGGCACGTATAAAACTATCAGTAACGTACCTTTCCCCAACCAGATCGGTTGTCCAAGTTCGGTTGCCCATCCCAATGGGTCCGCATGGTTCCGCAGGAGGCAAATAGGTACGTACAATACGAACTGTATCGAACCTTTCCCCAACCAGGTCGGTAGTCCAAGCTCGGTTGCCCAACTCACTGGGTCCACATGGTTCCGCAGGAGGCAAATACGTTCGTTCAACAATCTTTAACATTTCATTTCATCATAGTATACAACATCAATTACACTATCTAAACACACATATTATTATTCAATCATATCATAAAGGCATGCTTCAATTATATCATTCACATCTCTTTATGTCTCAATTCATATTATGCATATAGCATCATTGATATAGCATTTCAAAGTACATTATCCATATAACACCTTATCATTTACAATATTCACAATGCATATAACATACCATTGTCCATAGCTGTAGAATCTTACACATACATTTGTTTATGTCATTCATTAATTTTAGTGTGTTTAAAGTGTTTAGGTTTAGGTTTAGGTACCAACTTACCTTTAGAGAACCAAAACAATGCAAGAGGAACAAAGAATAAAACATTAACTAAGACATTTGAGGGACACGGGCAGCACACTTGAGGGACCCGGGCAGCAAACTTGAGGGACACGGCCAAGCTTGTGGCCGTGTCTCTCAACACAATTTTGGCAGTAGCAAACACGGGCATGGACACGGGCAAGCTTGTGGCCGTGTCTCTCAACCCCAAAAATCCAGTAGCTAACACGGCTAATGGACACGGTCGTGTCTCTCAAAAACCAATCCTACACGCCCAAATTTCCTTGGCTTGGCCGTGTCTCTCCTTGCTTTTGGTCGTGTCACTTAAGAACAAAACCCTAAATGTGGCCAACACTCTTCTAAATGCATTTTAACACATTATGCACAACACAAACTCATTCAAATGGATGTAATCAAAGTCATTAACACTTATTTTGCATGTTTAACACAATATTCACATTAACCATACATTAAAGCATTCACCAATTCCAAACCCTAAAACCAACTTCACACTTGCTCTTCCACCATTAACATCCACTTAAACTTACAATCTTCACAACCAAACCAACACCAATTCAATCTCTTAACTTACTATCAATTTTAACACTTGTAAACACATATCAAACACACCAAATCATCACATCAACAAATCACAATTCGCATTAAACACAACTTCAAAATTAACAAAGGAACACAAGAGAGTACTTACCTTAAATGAAGAAATTTCACAAATCTCTTACCAAATCCCTTAATTCCTTCTTCAATTTGGTTCTAGCATCAAGCACACCTCTCTTGCTCTCTCTTTTCTTCAATGGCCGGCACACACATGAGAAGAGAAGAAGAATGATTACAAATCAACCACTTCTTCTTCTTTAATTCTCCACCACACAATTTAACAAAACAATTACTTAAATGCCCTTCATCCATTTAATTAACCTTTTGTCTCATATGTGCCCATTTAAGTAATTTCACAAATCTCAAATAAATATCTTCTTGCATTGACTCTCTATTTGACTTATGTATATGTTAATTATATCATCATATAAACAACATATAAACTTGTCTCTAAACCCTCTTTTTTTTTTCCCAAAACACATATACATATACATGCTCTTCTCAATTTCTTTTCTTAACACATAACATATACATTCAATCCAATTATAATAACAACATAACCAATACTTCTAGGGCATATATGGGGATATTACACCCACAATTGATTTTTGGTATTTCTTTATTGACCCAAATATTTTTGCAAGCTCTTTGTAAGGAGAGGTTAGGTGAAAATAATTTTGTTTCTAAGCCCATTGTAAAAACTTTTTAGAAAATATTTAATTTGGGCTTAGTATTTGGGCCATGAGCAAACGAATTTTTGATTTGTTTTGTAGAAAAGTTTTATGTCCAAAGAACATCTTGAAAAGTTTTGAAAATAGATTTGGTCTTTTGGACTTTAAATAAAAATTTATTTTGAGCTTACAAAATGTACTTGGGTCAAATTAGAAAAAGGACAAACCAAATAAGCCATGATTTAAGCTAGTTACTTTCCTTAGAAAAAGAACAAACCAAACAAGGATAATTAGGACGTTCCTTCCAACCTTATAATCATCCACACAGGAATGGTAAGTCTCTTTTCCTAGGTATATGGTTAACAAAATACCAACATGGGATATCTTGTTTTTGAATATTTCCCTCAGACGTTTCAACCAATAGTTATATTTTCAAAAATGGAAATCAGTTTATAATAATTCCCACTAATTAGGTTTTAATCCATTCAACCAACTATTGTAGCTTTTGTGCTACATTGGATTAAAACTAAATTAAGAGGTTTATTATAGATAGATTTCTCACTTGAAAAATATAACTAATGATTCATGCCAAAAACAAGCCCATGGTTAATTTATTCTTAGTGTAAACTAGGCCCACAATTGATTTTTGGTATTTCTTAATTGACCCAAATATTTTTGCAAGCTCTTTGTAAGGAGAGGTTAGGTGAAAATAATTTTGTTTCTAAGCCCATTGTAAAAACTTTTTGGAAAATATTTAATTTGGGATTAGTATTTGGGCCACGAGCAAAAGAATTTTTGATTTATTTTTTAGAAAAGTTTTTATGTCCAATGAACATCTTGAAAATTTTGAAAATAGATTTGGTCTTTTGGACTTTAAAGAAAAATTTATTTTGAGCTTACAAATGTACTTAGGTCAAATTAGAAAAAGGACAAACCAAATAAGCCATGATTTAAGTTAGTTACTTTCCTTAGAAAAAGAACAAACCAAACAAGGATAATTAGACCGTTCCTTCCAACCTTATAATCATCCACACACGAATGGCAAGTCTCTTTTCCTAGGTATATGGTTAACAAAATACCAACATGGGATATCTTGTTTTTGAATATTTCCCTCAGACGTTTCAACGAAGAGTTATATTTTCGAAAATGGAAATCAGTTTATAATAATTCCCACTAATTAGGTTTTAATCCATTCAACCAACTATTGTAGCTTTTGTGCTACATTGGATTAAAACTAAATTAAGAGGTTTATTATAGATAGATTTCTCACTTGAAAAAGGTAACTAATGATTCATGCCAAGAACAAGCCCATGGTTAATTTATTCTTAATGTAAACTAGGCCCACAATTGATTTTTGGTATTTCTTAATTGACCCAAATATTTTTGCAAGCTCTTTGTAAGGAGAGGTTGGGTGAAAATAATTTTGTTTCTAAGCCCATTGTAAAAACTTTTTAGAAAATATTTAATTTGGGCTTAGTATTTGGGCCATGAGCAAAAGAATTTTTGATTTGTTTTTTAGAAAAGTTTTATGTCCAAAGAACATCTTGAAAAGTTTTGAAAATAGATTTGGTCTTTTGGACTTTAAAGAAAAATTTATTTTGAGCTTACAAATGTACTTGGGTCCAATTAGAAAAAGAACAAACCAAATATGCCATGATTTAAGCTAAGATAAATTAACCATAGTCAAACAACATGCAATTTGGGTAAAAACTTAAGGAAAGTAACTAGGCCAATTACAAGAGCTTTAGTCTTCGAGTTAAAAGGCTTAGGTTCCCATAGCAAGTATATACCAAATGGTACGAGGCTATGAGAGGTTATGCCATGCTCGGTCTCCATACCTTGAGTGAAAGTATGGTATCCCTTACATAACACAACACGGGTAACATGAGCGTCCTAACTCACGCACACGATGCAATCTAATATGATGCAATGGATAATATCATTATAAGAAAGAATAGAATAATAAAAAGACCAACAAAATCAACTTCTCTTATCCCTAGTGGAGTCGCCAATGTGAGTAGGATTTTTGCCTCCAGTCCTAGTGGAATGGTTTTTGCTACTTCGGCACTGTTTAGGCTCGGGGCCTTAGAGAACACGGACCTAAATCCGGAGAAAATGGAGTCGCCACCCGGACGGGCAGGGAAAAAGAAAGGGGTGGTTGACTCGATTCCTAAGGAATCCCCAACCCCCTAATGGGTTCAAAAAGTTGGGTACATGTGGGGAAGGTGAGAAATTGCCCAGCACCCCCACAACGCCCGGTTCATTGGAACAGGCCTCCTTTACAGGTCTGAATATTATAAAATTCTTAAGTATAACAACATTATGCATACTACAAATAATAAAAAGAAAGCATCACTATATTAAAATCAAAGCAATGTCCAAAGAAAACAAAACAAATAAATGGGCCCCCATCCGAAGATGGAAACATGTCCTTACATCACATGCCTAAATAGGACACCCACCGAAAGGTGGAAACATGCCATTTACATAAGTTCTAAGATAGAAAAGCAAATTAAATTACATGATATTTAACTAATGACGTATCCACCAAGTGGAAACATACCTCTTACAACATTTGGAAATCTAAATAAATTGATAAAAGTAAATAACCATTCATAATAAATAAATCATTCATCAAAGATATTAAATATCAATAGAAAGTAAACATCCATCCACGATAAATTAAATGAACCAAGCATTGAACTTAAGTAAATTAAAGCATATAAAATAAATCAAAGCATAATCAAATATAGAATTAAATAAAGTAAACAAAAGTCTAAATTATAAATGCTATTTCCATTTAGGGTTCTTTATTTTATATATTTAGAGTTTTGGAATTTATGAAATTAAGCTACTGTGACTTTTTTATGGAATTAAAATAGATTAAGGTTTTATGTTTTAAAAGGTTGGTAAGACTCTTTGATTAAACAAATTAAGGTTTGAATGGTAAATCATGAAACTAGGATTTCAAAAACTTTAAAATACTTTTGATTCATGGTTTTAAATGTTGATTTCAAGCTTACTGTGTAAATTTATGTTTTTATGGTTTTTAATGTTTTAAAGGATTAAGGTTTAGAAAAAGTTAGGGTTTAAAGTTTTAAAGGAGTTATAGTTTAATATTTTAGGTTTGGAAGTTGATTTAGGGTTTTAGGATTTAAAATTAGGGCCACGGATGATGAATTGGCTTTTAGAATTTGAAAATCAATTTGATAATTTTATGAAGTTTTATGAATTTAAACAAAAAGATTAAAGTTTTTATAAATAGAAAAGATGTTTTTTAAAGCCTTTTGAAAGAAACAGAACCTAGTTTAAAGTTTTGAAAGAAATATAATCAAAATTTGGTTTTGTTGAAAAATATGTTTTTAAGGTTTTAAGATTTTGAAGAGGTAAAAATAAAAATTTTAAGTCTTTTTAGAAAATAAAGTAACGTATTAGTGTTTTTAACTTTGGAAAAACTAAATTAAAGTTCTAAGGTTTTTGATTTAAAAAAATAAAATTTCATAGTTTATGCTACTGTGAAAAAATAAAACAAAAAGAATTTAATACATACCTCCTTTTGTTGATTCTCCAAAAATAATTCTTTTTGGATGAACAAGAACAAAGACAGTTGCTGCCTTTGAATTGCTTAAATCGTGTTTCTGCTACTTTAAAAATCAATTGAATTCAAGCTTTTCCTTCACGGATTTGGATTTTCTTTTTCATTGTCCCTTTCGGCCTCCCCCTATTTTCATTGGCTTTGGTCTTTATTTATAGTGGTTTGATATGGTTTATTCCTAATTAGTCATGGCAAATAATATTAATAAGAAAAGGAAACTGAAACCTAATTGAATTAGGTTTCGAAAAATTTACGTCAAAAAAATTGCGCTGCTGAAATAAATTGCTGCAGAAAAAAATGAGCTGGCAAAAAAAATTGCAGTAGGAAAATCCTGCGAGCGAAATGGCTTGAGCCATTTCCTCGCAGGCAATTTCTGCGGGTGAAATGCCCACGGGCCCGGGCGATGATTTTTTCGTCACCGATTTTTTCGACTCCGATTTTTATTTTTATTTTTTTTTTGACTTTTATTTGTTTATTTATATTTTTTATTAATAAAAATTAGATACTAAAGCAAAAATTATTTTGGACCAATTAAACAACAAAAATTATTTTGGACTAAATAAAACATATTGGACCGGACTGGGTCAAAAATTAAGGGTGTACATGTATGCACAAACCATATATGCACAAACAATAGACAAAGAAAAATAATTAGGATGTTCTTTCAAACCTTATAACTTCCACACATGAATGGCGAGTCTCTTTTCCTATGTAATATGGTTAACAAAATACCAACATGGGATATCTTGTTTTTAAAAATTTCTCTCGGACGTTTCAAGCAATAGTCATATTTTCAAAAATGGAAATCAGTTTATAATAATTCCCATTAACTAGGTTTCAATCCATTCAACCAACTAAAGTAGCTATTATGCTATATTGGATTAAAACTAAATTAAAAGGTTTATTATAAATAGATTTCTCACTTGAAAAAGTAACTAGCGATTCATGCCAAAAACAAGCCCTTGATTAATTATTCTTAGTATGAACTAGGCTCACAATTGATTTTTGGTATTTCATAATTGACCTAAATATTTGTGAGCTTTTTAAAAGGTTGAAAATAATTTTGTTTCTAAGCCTGTTGTAAAAAGATTTTAGAAAAAACGGGTTTAGTATTTGGGTCATAAGCAAAAGAATTTTTTTTTTTAGTAAAGTTTTATATCTAAAGACCATCTTGAAAAGTTTTGAAAATATCTTTGATCTTTTGGAATTTAAAGAAAAATTTATTTGAGCTCACAATGTAATTAGGTCATATTAGAAAAAGAACAAACCGAATAAGCCATGATTTAAGCCAAGATAAATTAACCATAGTCAAACAATAAGCATTTGGGGTAAAACCTAAGGAAAGTAACTAGGCCAATTACATGAGCTTTAGTCTTTAGGTTAAAAGGCTTAGGTTCCATAGCATGTATATAACAAATGGTACGAGGCTATGAGTGGTTATGCCATGCTCGATCTCCATACCTTGAGTGAAAGTATGGTATCCCTTACATAACACAACACGGGTAACATGGGCATCCTAAATCACGTATACTATGCAATCTAATATGATGCAATGGATAATATCATGATAAAAAAGAATAGAATGATAAAAAGACCAATGGAATCAACTTCTCTTATCCCCAGTGGAGTTGCCACTGTGAGGGGTGATTTTTGGCCCCACTTTCTGTGGAATGGTTCTTGCGACTTCGACACTGTTTAGGCTCGGGGCCTTAGAGAGCACGGGCCTAAGCCCGGAGAAAATGGAGTCGCCACCCGGATGGGTCGGGAAAAAAAAGGGGTGGATGACTCAATTCCTAAGGAATCCCCAATCCCCTAATTGGTTCAAAAAGTTAGGCACGTCTGGGGAAGGTGAGTAATGGCCCAGCACCCCCACAATGCCCGATTCATTGGAACCGATCTCTTTTACAGTCCTTAATATTATAAAATTCTTAAATATGACAATATTATCCATACTACATGCAACAATTAAAATAAAGCATCATTATATTAAAATCAAAGTAATGTCCAAACAAAGCAAATAAATGGACACCCATCCGAGGATGGAAACATGTCCTTACATCGTCCATGTCTAAAACTAAATAGGACACCCACCGAAAGGTGGAAACATGTCCATTACATTGGTCCAAAAACTTTAAAATAAAATTGATTACATGATGCTCGCAACATGAGGTACCCAAAATATGGAAACATACCTCTTACAATGTTTTGAAATCAAAATAAATCAATAAAAGTAAACAATCATTCATCATAAATAAATCATTCATCAAAGATATCAAACATCAATCAAAATATGTAATAAACATTCATCCAATTTAAATAAAACAGTAAATATATTAACTTTAAGGGTTCCTGCATCAATTAGGGTTTTTCGGATTTTATGTTTAATAACTAGAGTTTTGCATATACTAGTTTAATTAGTTGACAAATATTTTAAAGAAATAACATAGCTACTAGATGTTTAAAAGAATTATGGTTTTGGGTGTTTTTATGAAAATAATGCTGCTATGATTTAAAGAAATAGGTTTGATTAGGGTTTAAAGCAAACAAATTGTTGTTTTTGTTTTTAGAAAGGTGTAATTAGAATTTTAGATTTGAAAAACATGTTTTAAGGCTATTAAGGTTTTAAGGTTTTACGGTTAGGATATTAGGGTTTTATGGTTTGAAATCTTGATTCTATAGATTATGATTTTAAATTTATAATTTGGTGCTTTTCTGTGATAAAAGTTGAGTGTGCTTTTAATATTGATTGTATCAACTACTTATGTATTTTTGGGTGAAACAAATATAAAAATCCAAATTTATTGTTGAAAGATTAAAATAGCTCACTGAATAAAATTATAACAAAATAGCTACTATGAAGGTTTGAAAACAAAGTTAATTAAGATTTAGGGTTTGAATAACTTAGGGTTTATGAAATTAGATTTGTGTTGAATGATTATATTATTTATTTTGATTAAGATCTCGAGTATTGTATGAATTAATTCATGCTACTGTCTAAACTAAATTGAAGAAAGAATTAAATAACTAGGGCAGTGTGATGATGACTTAAAAGGTGAAGATGATTTCATGATTCAATAAACTAAAGTTAGAGCAATTTACCTACGTTTAAAGGCTCCACCAAATTTGAAGAGATTGAACCAAGTTGTTGCCTTCTTCAGATTTGATTTTGGTTGGGCAAAGCAATCTGGAGATGATTGCTTGTTGCCTCCTTTGATTGCTGTCTCTTGAATTTTTCCTTGCTTGCTAGGGTTTTCTTTTGGCCGAGAGAATTTTTGAGAGTCCTAAGTTTGCTTCCTAATTTCTTTTTTGAAAGATCTAAGTTTTGGTCTCCCCAAAGTCCAGTTCTCTTTTTGAAATGTTTTAATGTGGTATCTATAGAAAAAAAAATCCAAACCTAATTCTAATTGTCTAAGGAAATTAAAACCATTTAGGAAAAGAAATCAAAACCAAATAGAATTCAGTTTCGGAAAAAACTGAGCTGAAAAAACTACGTTGGAGAAAAAATTACTGCGGGCCAGCACGAAAATTGCGAACGGGCCAGCCAATTCGCATCAGGAATTTCCTACGACGAATTGGCCCAAGGTTATTTTGCCGTAGGAATGACCCAAGCCAATTCACTTTTGGCGATGAAAATTTTTCGTCCCCGATTTTTATTTATTTATTTTATATTTTTTTAACTTTACTAATATTATCTTTTTTACTTTTATTAAAAATTATAAATAATAAATACTAAATAAATATTATTTAATTAAAATACTACAAAAATTATTTTGGACTATAAAAAATATTGGACCAAACTGGGTCAAAAATTAAGGGTCTACACAACCCAAAGACTAAAGCTCATGTATTTGGCCTAGTAATTTTCCTTAGGTTTGCCCTAATTCCTTGTTGATTGACTATAATTAACTTGACTTAGTTTAAGTTATGGCCCATTTGGTTTGTCTTAGTCTAATATGAGCTAATTATGGTGAAGGCCCAAAACTATTTTAAGCCCAAAAGCCTAGATCATTTTCAAAAATAGGTTTGAAACCTTTTTCAACAAAGTTGGGTCAACAATTGTTTTCCTGTGGCCCAAATATGAAGCCCAAAATTGATTTTTGAAACAAACATTTTACAATGGGATTTAAAGTGTTTTCAAAATGGGCCTAAAATCATTTTTCACTTTATGGCCTATTTTTCTTAAAAATCTTTTTAAAACGGGATTTCAATTAATTAGGTCAATTATGGAATCCTAAAATCAATTGTGGGCCTTATTTATACCAAGACATGTTAGTTATGGTCTTATTTGTGCCATGGACCATTAATTGTTTTTCCAAGTAAGAAGTCTATTTATGCAAACCTACTAATTTAGTTTTAATCCATGATATGGCAGAAATTCCACTTGAATGTTTCTGTAGACCCAAAGGATTAAAGCTTAATTAGTGAGAATTATCATAAACTGACTTATATTTTGAAAAAACAACTATTGGTTATTTCATCCTAGTGATTTAAAAACAAAAGTATGTCTTGTGATATCTTTATTGACCACAATACCTAGGAAAAGAGACTCGCCATTAGTGTGTGGAAGATATAAGGTTGGAAGGAGAGTTCTAACTTTATTTGTTTATTTCTTTGCTACATATGCATACATGCATTGCATTACATCACATTAATCCTTTCTAGCTTGCAGACCTAGAGTTCAGCAGATCAAGAGCTTATGACAACTCGACCTATGGCAGTGACTCAAAATTAAGTGAAGGCTCAATTAACTCCACACCAAAACCAATAGATCATGAGCAAATTCAAAACTTGGTGAATGAGGCCCCAGCCTCAAAGATGGAATAACTGAAAGGGACCCTGGCTGAGGTTGTGAGAAGTCAATTAACTGCACTACTAAAAGATAAAATTGATGAAGCATCTGCTAGTATTAAGAAGCAAAATGACAAAGGAAAGGCTAAGATGGATGAGCTAGCCTTTGATGAAGAAAAGGAGGTAATTGATGATGATGATGACTGGGACCAATACTTCCAAGACCAACAAAAAAATAAGAATGAAAATAAGACTGTGGGGAAGACCAAATTTGCTGATGTTGAAAAGTTGATTGTAGACTTGGAGAAAAAGTTTGAAAAGAAGCTGAAGATTGAAGAGGTGTCGGAGGTGGATAAACCATTTGAGGATGATGAAAGAATTCCTTACAAGTTCATGATGCCTCCATTTTCTTAGTTTGACGAAATCCCCACTTGTATGTTATGTAGTACATCACTGCCATGCAGTCTGCTAGAGCTACCAAGGCTCAAACCCCGAGGTATTTTATGTTTTCTCTAGATCCTGTTGTGCAATAATGATTCAAAACCTAGAGAAGAACATCTAAAAGGATTGGAATTTTTTGTATAAAGGCTTCATTTAGCAATTCAGATACAATGTTGAGCTGGAAGTGACCTTGATGGAAGTGGAGACTATCAGACAAAAGCATAATAAAAATTTTGTTAATTATGTGAAAAGGTGTAGGGACAAGGCTGTTTTTCTCAAAAAGAGGATGATGAATTTGATTAGATCATAATGACAGTGAGAGGTGTCCTACCCAACCTGTAAGAGGCTCTCATACTCTTATTAGAGGTTTCAAAGATCATCTCCAAGCCAGCTTATATATAGAAGAATGGGAAAGGGAAAGGAACTAATTTTCTGAAAGAAGAAACGAGAAGGGAAGTTATCAATCTGGTGGTCAAAGTACACAAAAAGTAGTGGATGTTAATGCAACTACTGGCCAAGAAAATAGAAGACAGTTCTCGAACCTAGGGAGACCCCTGTCTTGGGTTTTAAACAAGCTGTAGAAGAAAAGACTCTTACAGCCATTAGCCCCTCAACCTTTGCCAAATTCGCTACCACCAAACTTTGATGCCAAGGCTTTCTGCCAATTCCACCAAGTGCAAGGGCATGATAAAGATAATTGAATTTAGATTCTAAGGACGTTCCTATAGGATAGGTTATTGGCAAGAATTAATTAGAGAACATTTGCTAATTAACTTAAAATCTAAGGAAGGATTGGTATTGAGAGCTTGTCCAATACTATAGTTGGTTTATTGAATAATTAAAAGAGTGATATTTGAATCTATGATCAATTTATGAATTGAACTAAGATTATTTCTTCAACTAAGACTTCTCTCATTGAATTTTTCTTAATCTTTATCTTTGCCTTTAATTTAATTAGTTAAAATTACTTTCTAATTTTAATTTTAATTTTTACTTCTTCAAATCTCCATTTTAATTTTTTTTTCTAAATTAATTTTTCTTTGTTATAACGGAATAATAATAATAATAATTCCTTGAGGATCGACACCCTATTCACCACTTTTACAAATTAATTTTTATAGGAATAGCAATTTTTTTTATGGCTTCGACACCCATTAGAGATCACAGTTGTTGCTCTCCCTTTCTCTATTTCTATGGCTCAAGTTGTCTCAGGGCAGATGAGTGAGCAAGGGCAAACCTTGATAGGGCATGAGGAAGGAACTTCCCTTACAACAGTAGAGGGAGCGTACTCAAAAGGAAGGGAACATGTCTTGAGCCTCGCTCAAGTACAGTAAGCCTTTAGTGAAGACTTCAAGGTCCATTACTGAGAGAAGTACTCAATCACCAATGTTGAGGTTGGGATGTTTTGCTAAGACTTCTTGAGGAGGGTTCCTAAGGAGAATAACCATTAAAGCAAGATAAGCATTTCTGCTTTGCCAATCCAATTCACTAATGCTACTACCAATGAAAGGATAGTTTGGCCTTAATCTTATTTTTTACTTAGATTTGATGTTTCTTTTTTACACAGATTAGCGTGTTTCTTTTACTGGCATACTCACTCTCCATGTGGGAGATTAGTTCATGGGGATGGTGCAAGGCTATAAGAAAGTTAAAGAGGAAGCAAAGAAGGCTTCGAAAGTCGAGCAGTAAGCGAGGACTCAAATTTAAGATGCTAAGTGTAGACCCTTATTTTTTGACAAAAGTCCAGTCCAAAGATTTAAAACAGTCAAAATTTTTTTATAGTATTTATTATTTATTTTAATATTTAATATTTATTTTAACAATATAACATTATTTATTATTTTTAAAAAATAATACAAATATAAAATAATAAAATATAAAATATAAAAAACCAGACGAAATGGCGAGAAATGCGAGGCCGCTGGCGTGTTGGCCTGCGGTGAATTGGCTTGGGCCAATTTACCCCAAGCCACGCCTGCGGCGAAATTGGCAAGCAACACCTTGCCTCGCAGGGGGCTCACACTCTCCAGCGCCCCACTCAAGCAGTAGCCCGCGTCCTCACAACCAATGCCCGCACGCAATTCGCCTTGTCTATGTTGCCGAAACCTAGTTTAATTAGGGACATTTTAATTTATTTCCTTTAATAGATTATATTTACTTAAGAGATTAGGTTTTTTCATTTTTAATTGCTTATAAATAACACACTACAAAGATTGAAACAGGGGACTTGGAATTTTTAATTGTGGGAGGGGATTTTTTTGAGACTTTTGGGACTTTTGATTTGAAGACTTTGGAACGGCAGCAACAACAAAATAAAACCCTAGCAATAAAGAAGAGATGAGATAGAAGCAATCAAACGGTGGGAACAACCTTATAAAGGTAGTTAAACACTGTCTTTGGTTTTGACTCTACAAGAAACATAAATTGTTGCAAGCAAGATTGTTGACTGACATTTAAATTTTTGTGGAGCCGTCAATGCAGGTTTGAATTTCTAAATTCTATATTCAGTATCTATACCTATATTAATAAATATTAAACATTAATTCATCCAATAGCTTGTTCAAATCCTAATTTAGTATCACAGTAGCTCGTTTAATTAAATTAACATTAAACCTTAATATCCCAGTAACTTGTTTATTAAAATTCTAGAAATCAATATTTATATGTGGATTGTAATTTTTTATGATTAATCTAGGTTGGATTGCTTAATTTATTATTACATGTTTTACAATGGATGATACATTTCAATAATTTTATAGCTCATTTTATTTAATTGAATTATGTTTGATTATTTGGATTGTGAGAGGTATGTTTCCACGATTGGGTACCTCAATTATTAAGTTTCATATAACTTAATTTATTTTAAGTATTAGATCAATGTAAAGGATATGTTTCCACCAATTGGTGGGTATCCTATTTTATTTGTTTTCTTTTAGACATTAAACAATTGTAAAGACACATTTCCATCCATGGATGGGTGCCTATTTGTTTATTTTGTTTGAACTTGTTATGATTTTAATAAAGTAATTATTATTTCTTATGATTGCATGTAGTATGGATAATATCATTATATTTAAGAATTTTAAAATATTAAGACCTGAAAAGGAGGCCGATTCCAATGAATAGGGCGTTGTGGGGGTGCTGAGTCATTCTCACCTTCCCCAAACGTACCCAACTTTTTGAACCCATTAGAGGGTTGGGGATTCCTTAGGAATCGAGTCATCCACCTTTTTCTTTTTTCCTGCCCATCTGAGTGGCGACTCCATTTTTCTCTGGGCTTAGGCCCGTGTTCTCTAAGGCCTCGAGCTAACAGTGTCGAAGTCACAAGAACCATTCCACATGTGAGTGGAGGCAAAAATTCTCGCTCACAGAGGTTACTCCACTCGAGATAAGAGAAGTTATTTTCATTGGTCTTTATATTATTTTATTCTTTTTTATTATGATATTATCCATTTTATCATTTATATTGCATTGTGCGCATGAGTTAGGACGCCCATGTTACCCTGTTGTGTTATGTAAGGGATGACATACTTTCACTCAAAGTATGGAGATTGAGCATGGCATAACCACTCATATCCTTTTACCTTTTGGTATATACTTGCTATGTGAACCTAAGCCTTTCAACCCAAAGTCTAAAGCTCATGTAATTGGCCTAGTTATTTTCCTTAGGTTTTTAGCCCAAATGCTTGTTGTTTGACCATGGTTAATTTATCTTGGTTTAAATCATGACTTATTTGGTTTGTTCTTTTTGTCATATGACCTAGTTACATTGTGAGCTCAAATAATATTTTCCTCTAAATCCAAAAGACCAAAACTATTTTCAAAATTTTTGAAATGGTCTTTGGACATAAATCTTTTCCAAAACAAGTCAAAAATTATTTTCTCATGACCCAAATACAAAGCCCAAAAACCATTTTTCTAAAATCTTTTTACAATGGTATTAGAAATAAAATTATTTTCACAACCTTTTGAATGAGCTTACAAAATATTTAGGTCAATTATGAAATATTAAAAATTAATTGTGAGCCTAGCTTATGCTAAGAACTATTAATCATGGGCTTATTTTTGGCATGAATCATTAGTTACCTTTTTGAATGAGAAATCTATTTATAATAAACCTCTTAATTTAGTTTTATTCTAATATAGCATAAAAGCTATTGGATGGATTAAAGCCTAATTAATGGTTATTATCATGAGCTAACTTCCATTTTTAAAAATATAACTATTGGTTAAAATCGTCTGAGGGAATTTTTCGAGAACAAAATATCCCATGTTGGTATTTTGTTAACCATATACCAAGGAAAAGAGACTTGCCAATCGCGTATGGAAGTTATAAGATTGGAAGGGACGTCTTAATTATCTTTGTTTGTTTGTTGTTTATGCATACCTGCATGCCTGCATACATGCATTGCATAACATATTATTGATTCTTTTTGGCTCATAGACCTGGAGTACAATAGTTCAAAAGTGTACGACAACCCAACCTACGCCAGTGACGTAGAATCCAACAGCGACTCAATTAGCTTTTCACCAAGGCCAATGGATTCCAAACAAATTCAAAGAATGGTGGATGAAACCCTCAATGCCAAGATGGAAGAACTGAAGGAGGTTTTGGCTGAGACTATGAGGAACCAATAGGCTGCACTTTTGGGGAACACTGCTGAGGCATCTGCCAGCACTAAGAAGCCCATGGACAAAGGGAATGCTAAGGTCGCTGAAGTAGCCTTTGATGATGACAATGCCATCATTGATGATGATGATGAGTGGGCCCAATACTTTCAAGATCCTCAAGACAAGAAGAAGACCAAAACCTGAGATGTTGAAAAGATGATTGTTGATTTAGAGAAGAAATTTGAAAAGAAGCTGAAAGCTGATGAGATGTCAAAATAGACAACCTGTTTGATCAAGATGAAGAGGTCCCATATAAGTTCAAGATGCCTTCCTTTGATAGGTACAACGGTACAAGAATTCCTCACTTGCATGTTAAGCATCACATCACTGCCATTCAGTCTGCCAGAGCTACCAAGGCTCAAACTTTAAGGTACTTCATGCTCTCATTAGATCCTATTGTGCAAAACTGGTTCAACACCTTAAGGGAAAGTACCCAAAAAGATTAGGATTTGTTATACAAGGCTTTCATCCAATAATATGGGTACAATGCTGAATTGGAGGTTACCTTAATGGAAGTTGAGTCCATTAGACAAAGGCCAAATGAGAACTTTGTGGACTATATGAAGAGGTGGAGAAATAAGGTTGCATTACTCAAGAAGACACCCGATGAATTGGATCAAATCAGAATGATAGTCAGAGGAGTCCTGCCCAATCTTCGTGAAAGGTTGTCTCACACCCTTATAAGAGATTTCAAAGATCTTCTCTGAGTTGGATTGCAAATAGAAGAGTGGGAAAGAGAGAAAGACCATTTTTTTGCAAAAATGAAATTATCATTTTGGCAATCAAAGTACACATAAGGAAGCAGATGTTAATGCAACTAGTCAAGGAAGTAGAAGACAATTTTTAGAGTTGGGAAAACCTCTGTCATAGATTTTCAACAAGCTATAAAAGAAGGGGTTGTTACAACCGTTGAATCCTTGACCGCTACATGATCCTCTTCCATCAAACTTCAATGCCAAGGCCTTCTATCAATTTCATCAAATGCAAGGGCAGGAGACGGATAAATGCGCTCTTTCCAAGCACGTGATCCAAGATTTGATTGACAGTGGAAAGTTGCATGCGCTTGATAAGCCCAATACCAAGAGCAATTCTTTGCCTAAATTTGGAAGAGTACCTCCACCAGCAACCTTCATGGTAGGAAGAGGATTGGAGGAATATTTTTTCTTATCCTCTTTTCAAGATGAGATTATTCAAGATGTGAAAAGAGAAGAAGCTCAACTCAACGAACTTCCCTTAGCTCGAATGTTGCTATTCTATTTTGCTTTCTTTAATATTTTATTAGAACAATTATGTTTTTCAAATTATGTTGTTTAAAAAATTTATTTTCATTCAATAATGAGCCTACCTTGATATTTATAAATTAGCAATTCTATGCATCATGGTTTGAATGGCTTTAGTAGGTAAGAAAACTATTCTACAGCATTGAGTTGTGTATGCTTACTTAGAGAGGGTTCCTACATAATTACCTTTGTCTAGGTCTTAGTCAGTCTTAGAATATGCTTTGATAAACTTTTGAGGAAAAATTGAACTCTTCTTATTTAAGGGAGAGATTATCTAGGCATTGTTTAGTAAGCCAATAACTAGTATTCACCCAATTAAGTATCAATCCCTAGTTGTCCCTTTGAGCCTTCATGAAATTTTAGCTTTCTCTTTATTGGCTTATAAGCCTGATGACCTACCCTGAGTTGTTGTTACACTTTTGAAAAATCTGATGATCACTGAGGAGAAGAGGCAAGAAGATTAAAGAAAGGTATGCATAGTAAAGGCTATAGAGATAGTTGAAGGATGCATGAATTAGACATAATATCAAAAACTAATGAAGATAAAGCCAGGGTTGAAGCAGACTTATGTCACTCCACTCATCCATTATTAGAAACACAAGTTGGTACAAACAAGAAAACTCTTTTAGAGCTGGAACCTAAAAAAAGAGAAGAAGGAAAAAAGAAAAGGAGAAAAAAAAAGAAGAAAAAAAGAAAAAGAAGAAGACAAGAAGAAAAGGAAAATAAAGAAAGAAAAATAAAAAGGAAAAAAGAGAAAAAAAAAGAGAAGAAAAAGAAGAAAGAAAAAGAAGAAGAAGAAGAAGAAGAAGAAGAAGAGAAGAAAAAAGAAAAGGAAAAGAAAATAAAACACAAAAGGCAGTTCATAAAGCCAACTGAGTTTTTCTTTACCTAAAGCAGTAGAAGGCAAAGACAGTTTGACTTAAATTGGTCCAACTCAACCAGAAATTCAACCAAAATTAGAGAGATAAAAGAAAGGTCATCTAGTTCTTGAAAGTCTTGTACTTGACAGTCTTACAGGCAAGAAGGACAAAATGATAAAATGCTAAAAAGAGAGAGAGAGAGAGAGAAAGGGAAAAGAAGAAAAGGAAAGGAATATGGGTACCAAATTTTTTACAAAGGCAAAGACTATCCTAATCAAGATCTAGATTCATGTTATGAAGAAAGAAGAATGTTTAAAGATCTATCTTTTCAGGCTTCCAACTGTCTAAATAAGAAATTTGTAGTGCGAGGGTTTGCCCATAGTGTCACAATGGCTCAAACTTACAAATGGCCTTCATTTAACCCGTGTCCCTTATGGACCCTGTTTCACGCCTATTAAACACCTCTTGATCTCTCTTAGTAGGTAGAGTCTATTAGTATAGATAGTTTGAATAAGCATGCATATGAGATAGATAATATTTAAACTTAATAGACCTTTTGCCAAGTAATGTGTATGTGCTTATCTGAAGTGGAACAGTTCTTGCTTAAATGGAAATGATTCCCGAGTTTAGTACGGTAACTAGGTTCAACATGTTATAGATATGTTAATTTAGAAATTCAAGTCCTGAGGTACAATGACACTAATTTGACAAAGTCAAAAAAAATTTTACATAAACCTTCAAGTTAAGGAAAGTATGTTGCACCGCCGAAACTCGAAGGACACATTGGGTAAAATAAATGATTATTTACAAGGTTGTGAAAAAGTTACAAATTGGCATGCTGAATCCTAATTTGAAATGATGTATCTCTGCTGCTTGGGCATACACTATTCATGTTTCCAATATCTTGAAGATAAAATCCATAAATGTGAAGCCCTCTGTCATTCCAATGTAGGACTTGAACGAGCATCTGGAAGGAATTCATGAGAACACTTTAACTGAGCACCTTGGTCTATGAGTCGATGGAACCACTGTAAGTATTATCATGCATATCATGCATACATGAGCATATCACACTGCATTTTGTTGTATTGCCTATCCTTTGTCAAAGTGAACAACAATACTCTATGAAGAAAACATGAAGCAAATATGGAATCAGAGGGGCATGGAAGGCCCATTGCTTGAGAGAGCTCCGATCATTTTGCAAAAGAAGAAATGCATGCTTGTCCGAAGAACTAGACAATATACAAACATCAACCAAAGCTAGCATAGAAAAAATTATTGGTTTGAGCCTACACAAGGCCCAAAGTTTCTCCTTTTCAATTTTTGAGTTTCTGCGTGTACAAATCTTTTTCAAACTCACTTCCAAATTTTTTTCGACGCAGGGGGTAAAAAGAGGATATGAAGACTAGCTACAAAATGGCAGAATTTTTTGTAAAAGTGCAAAAGATGAACAAAAAAAAATGGAACATTAGAACTGTAAAAAAAAATGAAGTTGCAAAAGACAAAAGATCAGTCTAGCTAGATGAACACATAGGACAAATGTTCAAAAGCATAAAGATCCACTTTGAAGGGTAAAGACCTGATCACCAATGGATAAAGATCCATGTTTCAAGGGTAAAGACCCAATCTCCAATGGATAAAGATCCATGTTTCAAGGGTAAAACCTGATCACCAATGGATAAAGATAATTTTTTTGTGGGTAAAGACCCACAATCCATTAAAGAATGGAATAGCCATTTAAGCTAGAATTCTCAACTGATAAAAGGTCAGTCAAATTCAGTCTCGGGTCCAAGTACCCAATCTGGTCTTGGATCAAAAATCCAAATCCAGTTTTAGGTTGAGAACCCAAATCCAGTTTTGGGCCAAGAACCTAAATCTAGTTTTTGGTCAAGCACCCAAATATAGTTTCGGGTCAAGCACCCAAATCCAGTTTTGGGTCAAGCATCCAAAATCTAATTTTAGATAGATCACCCATAATCCAATCTTGGATCGAGCATTCAAATTCTATTTTTTGTCTAGCACCCAAATCCAGTTTTTATTCGAGAATCAAAAATTCAGTTTTGAGTTGAGAACCCCAATCTAGCCTTGGGTCGAGAACCCAAAATCTAGTTTCGGGTTTAGAACCTCAATCTAGTCTTGGGTTGAGAACCCAAAATTCAGTTTAGGGTCGAGAATCCAAATCCATTCTCAGGTTGAGAATCCAAAATCCAGTTTAGGGTCAAAAACCCAAAACCCAGTCCCGAGTCCAGAACCTAAATCTTTTTTAAGTCCATAACTCACCTCGAGTTCAGAACCCAACCATTGCCAATCTCGAGTCGAGAACCCATCCTCATCCAAAGTCAGCTCAAAAATCAATTTGCTTTTCACTCTCTTCTACTGAAGTCCCAGATCGTTCAAGCAGGGGGCAAACTATAGACTCTTATTTTTTTACCTAGTCTAAAAATTTAAAATAGTCCAAAATAATTTTTGTAATATTTATTAATATTATACTTATTATTTATTATTTAATATAATATATAAAAAGGGAAATTATAAATATTTATTTATAATATAATATTTATTTTTAATAATAATAATAATAATAAATAAAAAATAAAAAATATCGGGAGAATAGGTGGGTGACACTCGACAGCATGGCCATGGCAAGCCTCGCAGCAAATTGGCTTAGACCAAATTTAGTGTAGGCGCCTGCAGAGCAATTTCCCAGCCCACAGCACCTTGCCTCACAGCAGGCACACGCTTGCCAGTGCCCTACGATGTAGCAGCCCGTGTCCTCACAGCCAACGCCCGTGTACAATTTGCCTTGCCCTTTTTTGCCGAAACCTAGTTTAATTAGAAGCATTTTAATTTATTTCCTTAATAGATTATATTTACTTAAGAGATTAGGTTTTTTCATTGTTAATTGCCTATAAATAACACACTATAAAGATTGAAACAGGGGACTTGGAATTTTTAACTGTGGGAGGGGATTTTTCTGAGAATTTTGGGAATTTTTATTTAAAGACTTTGGAATGGCAGCAACAAGAAAATAAAACCCTAGCAATAAAGAAGAGACGAGACAAAAGCAATCAAATGGTGGGACACAACCTTACAAAGGCAGTTACACATTGTCTTTGGTTTTGACTCTGCTAGAAATATAAATTTTTGCAAGCAAGATTTTTGATAGACATTTAAATTTTGGTGGAGCCTTCAAAGCAGGTTTGAATTTCTAAATTCTATATTCAATATCTATACCTATATTAATAAATATTAAACATTAATTCATCTAGTAGCTTGTTCAAATCCTAATTTAGTATCACAGTAGCTCATTTAATTAAATTAACATTAAACCTTAATATCCTAGTAACTTGTTTATTTAAATTCTAGAAATTAATCTTCAACACAAAAACCTAAAACCCTAAAAATCAGTTTTCAAAATTTTTAGCGGCGTTGCCTCCTTGACCCCTGCCCACTTTCAAGGACCGTTGTATGGGCTCGTCGATGGGGTCAATATTTATTTGTGGATTGTAAGTTTTTGTGATTAATCTAGGTTGGATTTCTTGATTTATTATTACATGATTTACAATGGATGATACATTTTGATTATTTTATTGCTAATTTTATTTAATTGCATTATGTTTATTTATTTGGATTGTGAGAGTATGTTTCCATGATTGGGTACCTCAGTTGTTAAGTTTCATGTAACTCAATTTATTTAAGTATTAGATTAATGCAAAGGATATGTTTCCACTAATTGGTGGGTATCCTATTTTATTTGTTTTCTTTTAGACATTAAACAATTATAAAGGCACGTTTTCATCCATGGATGGGTGCCTATTTATTTATTTTGTTTGAACTTGTTTTGATTTTAATAAAGTATTTATTATTTTCTGATGATTACATGTAGTATGGATAATATCATTATATTTAAGAATTTTATAATATTAAGACCTGAAAAGGAAGCCGGTATTAATAAATCGGTCGCCGTGGGGGTGTTGGGTCATTCTCACCTTCCCCGTGAGTACCCAACTTTTTGAACCCATTAGAGGGTTAGTCATTCCATAGGAATCAAGTCATCCACCCCTTTCTTTTTCCCGGTCCATCCGGGTGGTGACTCCATTTTTCTCTTAGCTTAGGCCCATGTTTTCTAAGGCCCCAAGCCTAATAGTGCTGAAGTTGCAAGAACCATTCCACATAGGAGTGGGGTCAAAAATCCCTGCTTACAATATTTCTTGACAATGGTTTGGATATCTGAGGTTGAACCTTTGGTTATTACATCGTACAGTGGTACTTATCTCTCATCATATATCTTCTTTCACCTGCTGAGTCATAAACCCAGTTCATTCAGGAGCAGCTCTTGAGTTTTAAAGTTTCTCTTACTAGTGTCTGAGGACTTCTTAAAGAAGAAGAAGAAGATGATGATGATGAAGAACAAGATGATGATGATGATTATGAGGATGATGAGGAAGAGGAAGAGGAAGAAGAGAGTGATGGAGGGGAAGATGAGAGGGTAGAGTCTTCTCCTCATACTCATGGTGATGCCAGGGCTACTACTTATTAGGTGAATGCAAATGTAACACCCTTATACCCTATATACGTACAATACATATTTCCAGCAAATGTAAAATATACATGTCACAACCGGCTATAGCAGGTATGTACAGTATTTACGTGTACAGTATTCACACGTGCTGACAAAGTAGGCATGCTAAAGAGATCCGGCTAACCCTAGACCGTTAAGCTATAATTCATTAAAGGACCGGGGTTAAACGTGTGTAACTAACGGCGATGGGTGACCAGTCTGGAAAGTCTTAATAATATATGTGATAGTGTAATGAAATGGAAACTAGAGAAAAACCGGGTAAAAACTGTGAACTGTGACTTTCTTCGGAAATGCCCCGGTAGAGAGAAACGAAGACACGTAAACTAGGGCCATTTTGGTCATTATAAATTAAAATTTATACATGAATCCAAAGTAGGAAATAAAAACACGAGTGCGTAGAGGACGTCGAGGGGTTGAATATGAAACGATCGTCAGTAGAAACGGAGCCCGGCAAACCCGAGCAAAGAAAGAACCTAAAGGGAATTTTGTAAAAAGTCGAGGGCTTATTGGTAAATTTTTAAAAGGACTTGGAAACCTAAAAATGACTATAAAAATGGAAAGTAGAGGTCGAGAGGGTCAAAACAATATGTGGTTCACTTTGTGGAACCACACAGTTTAAAAGTTACAGACAATCAATCGCGGAGTGTATTTTGGTCTTTTCACATCCTAAATCATAAAATTACAGAAAAGGGAAGAAGAGGGGCCAAAATATGATTAAAAGAAATCCCAATGGCTTGGGCCTTAAATAAATAAAAGAGAGAGACAATTGTACCAATGAAAAATGGCCATTTTGCCTTAAAGTGGACCAATTGGAATTAAGCATTTGTCTTAACACATTATTAGCCAAATTGGGAAGCCATTTGGACCAAAAACACATGAAAAAAGAAAGCAAAAACTCCCTCTTGAGAAGAAGGGTCGTCCAAGCCATAGGAGAAGGAAGAATGGTGGTGATTTTCAAGTTTTAAGGTTTATTATGAAAGGTTTTGGTGGAATCCAAGGTCCAAAACTAAGGTAAGTTCATTTCTAATCCTAATTTCAGGTTTTAATGAGTAATTTGAGAGATTAAAATTAGGGTTCTTATGGTGGATTTGGGGAAAAGTTAAGTAGTATGATATTGATTAATTAAATGGAAGAATTAAGGTTTCTAAGGTTTAATAAGGTTAGATTAGGACTTAATTTGAAAAGAAATGTAAGGGTAGTGCATGTTCTAAATTTCTAAGGGTTTATGGTTGAGGTGGTGTTGTGGAATTTTTGTAGGCAAGGGTGGAAATAAGGAGAAGGAAGAGCTTGAAAGAGAAGGGAAAGCAAAAGGAAATTAAAATACAAGGTTTGGTACTTTACCTTGGAAGAATTAATTTTCGTTTCATTTTCTTGTCAAAAATTTATCAATGGAACTTTTGCTATGGATGCCTAAATGTGTTGTTTGAGTTTGAATTCAATTGTTGAGTGGTATTATTGAATCCATGTGGTGATTGGGTTGTTTAAATTCAAATGAAATATAATGTTTTCAATGATTTTGGTAAAAGAGTTTATGAACTCCATTTAGTCCAAATTGATTTAAACAATCAAGTTATTTTAAAAGGGAAGTGTCTAAGTCTTCATTACATTATCAGGGAAGCTTTGAAATGGGTTTAGAACAAAAAAATAAACAATTTTTCACCAAATGCAAGTGGGGGTCGAATTGGTGCCCTTTGGGAGCCAATTCTAGACCCAACTTTGGACAGCCAGTTGAGGCAGAAAACAATGGAATTGTTTAACAAAATTTTACATGCAATTAGTCAACATATGAAGTAAGTTTCCTGTAAAATTGCAGCTAAAAATAAGATCATTTACCTGGTCAAATGCATGACTGAAATTGACTGAAATTTAGACAAAAACCAGATTTTACAATTCATATGGTCATGCTATTTGCGTTGCCGATTTTACGCGCCGTGTTATTATTCTTTTGGTCATTTTTGGGAATTGTTCTCATGTGATTTGACGTGTGTGGAAATGACTAGGAATGGTGGCAAACTCTTGGAAATGAAATGGCCTTTAGCCACAAAGTTAGTACACGATGAAATGGCATGACTTGGTAAAAATGAAAAGGGATCTGCAAATCATTTGAAAATTTGTGGAAATCTTGGATTTGAATTTTAAACCCTTATGCTCTACTTGGTGGTACTTGGTAGATAAGGGTATAGTGCACTATACTAACTTATGCAGTACTGCTTGATATTGTGATTGAATTGTTATGATCTGAACTCAATGGTGAGGGCAATTGGGGCCAATGGTGAGGGCCATTGGTTATAACCAGGATGGTGAGAACAATTCCTGTGATTTGATATCGGTGGTGAGGGCCACCTGTGTTACAGTGGTGAGGGCCACTGCCTTATCGTTGTGGTTCTGCTTTTACTAGTAGAGCAAAAATTTACAAACTATGACACGACTATTTTATGGCATAAGATGAATTGTGAATATTTTACAATTTTAGTTGAAATCTTTTGAAAAACATGAAATTCTTTTTTGGGAAGTACGCTTTTATTTCATTGAAATGAGCTTTATATTTTATTTCTTATAGTATTTAACATTCATATATTTTATTGCCTTGCTTGTACAAATACTCTTTACTTTTATTTCCATTGGTAAAGTACCCACTGAGCAACATTGCTCAGCGAGTTAAGTTTTCCTTGACTCGTAGGTTCGGAGGATTACCTAACTCTTGGGAAGAGACGACCAGACCCACAACATCTCAGGGTAGATATCTTAGTTTCCATTTTGAGTTAACTAGTTGTGACATGTATATATATATAAGATTGAAATTTACTATGTTATACTGTACGTTAGTAGTATGTCATAATAATAAACCTCTACTTTATTTTGTACTAGAAGTGTGAATTCTTCTTGCAGGTTTATAGTTGAGGTTATAAGGGGGATCCATTGGGAGTGTATTGAGACTGATTGTGTTCGTATTGGTTTGTGTAAAAATGTTTTCAAAAATTAGAAAAACCAGTTTTGTCAACAATTGGGACCCAATTTCTAGACGAACCTCTGGCCAAATTTCTGTAAAAATCGAAACTAAAATTTGACTAAGTAAAATTGGTAGCAACATTAGGTTAGTGTGGCGCCTCTACTCGGCTTACACACGTAAGCTGGGAAGGGGTGTTATAATTTTTGGTATCAGAGCTTCGGTTTAGCCGGTCCTGGGTAGTTAGTTGAACTAAAACTTAAATGTATGACACATAGGGTTAGGTGAGGGGTTCTAAATATGTAACTATACATGTGTGTAGTATTGTTAGTTATGTTATTCTAATTATAACAGGAGCAATTATGGATGATCTAAACAATGAGATGAGGGAGCTGAGGATGAAAGTAGAGAGGCTAAAGCAGATAGTGCAGGAGCAAGATGATACCATAGATATCCTGGCAGATCGAAGTCTACAGGATCGTGAATACCTGAGATTAGCACATGAGATGATTATCTCCTTGAGGAGAGACGTGCTGATGTTAAAGGAGGACAGGCTTAGTCATAGAGTGGAGTTTGATAGTGCCTGTAGGAGTCTTGGGGTAGCACATAGAGAGATCCGTGCTTTGCAGGAGAGGGTCCAGGAGCTAGGCCAGCACTTACCTGGTGAAGCATCGCATGACCCAGAGTTTGATCCTGAGATAGAAGAGTATTTGTCTGAAAGTGCCACCTCACCTAGGGCACCTACTCACTAAGCTTCGAGATGTGTTGCTTTTTGGAGGTCCTTTTGGTTATGTACATATGTGACATCGGGGTATCATGTAGATATTGTATGGTTGTATGACATGATGATATAGTAGTAAGGAGTCCTAAATTTTGGAATGTACATAAGGGCTTCCTAGTAATGTAAATACTTTTGCTTGGAAATAAATAAAAGTTGTGTTGTATATGTGTTATTTAAGAGTTTTATCTTTATATACATGCCACCTAGGGTAATATAATGCTGTTGGTCTGGGTCGTTATTGATGATGGGATTGTATATGTTTTGCTCTATTCTTTAGATGTCGCAAGTAGCGCAGCGTGATATAGAGGAGGAGGTCAAGTCTTAAGCCTCCCGAATTGTAGAAACGCATGTATCAGAGACACCTGCATCTGAGCAACCACTAGCTGATACTCCTATCCGCAACAAAATGTTGCAACAAATGGCTGTCGTATTACGGCAGATAGCCGGTGCCGCCCCGGCACCACCACCAGCGCCAGCACCCATACCAGTACCTGGTGTGGGAGGGGAAAGGAAACCCTCGATCAAAAAGATATGAAAGTACGGGGCGTAGGAGTTTAGGGCCCGAAGGGACGATGATTCTTCTATAGCCGAGTATTGGCTGGAAGGAACGGTACGAGCCTTAGATCAGTTACAGTGTACTCTAGAGGAGCGAGTTGTGTGCGCTACTTCCTTGTTAGTGGAAGAAGCGTATGTCTGGTGGGACATAGTCCAACAATGACTTCCACCAGAGCAGAGGACATGGGACTTCTTTGTAAGAGAATTTAAGAGAAAGTTTATTTCTGAAGCATATCTCGACGCCAGGAGGAAAGAGTTTCTACACTTGAAGCAGGGTCAAATGACAGTGACAGAGTACGAAAGGGAGTTCACCAGATTAAGCAGGTATGCTAAGAAAGTGATAGAAGACGAGGAAGATTGATGTAAACAATTCTTAGACGGATTGAATAATGAGATTAAGGTGCAGCTGATTGCTGCTCATATTAAGGAATTTTCTGTGTTAGTCACCCGAGCTATTGAAGTGGAGCAGTGTCAGTCTGATGAGAAGAATAGAAGACAAAAGATGAAACAGAAGAGAGATACCCACAACTATTCGGGAAACTACCAATCATTAAGGAAACGATTCCGAGGCAGTGGTTCCACAGGAGGCGGTCAACGCCAGGGTTACAGTCAGGGATCGAATCGCGGTGGCCCAAGTCAAGTCACCTCAGTCGCTAGTACCGGATGATCCGGAAGAGGGCAAGGAAGAGGATTCAACTGAAGTGGAGGTAACTTTTCTACCGGTCCGAGAGGTAATGAAGGTGAAAATACTAATCCACGCTGTGATCAATGCGGACACCGCCACACGGGAGAATGTTGGGGTCGGACATTTGCATGCTACATATGTGGATCTTTAGACCACCTTATGCGAGAGTGTCCCCAGCGAATGCAGAATCTACCTAGGGAGACTAAGGGATCGCAAGCGGCAGCAGGACGAGGCCGAGGCAGAGATAGGGGCAAAAATTCGTCACGCGTGCAGTCTGAGACGGTGGATCGACCAGAAGCGAGGGCTCCTGCTAGAATGTATGCCATGAGGGGGCGAGAAGATGAAGAAGTGCTAGACGTGATTGCAGGTCAGTTGTCTATGTTTGGAGCTTCGCTTTATGTTTTAATAGATCTGGGTTCTTCACACTCATATATATGCACGAAAAATGAAAAACTTGGGAACCTAAAGGTAGAACTAGAGGAAGAGGGAATATTAGTTACTAGCCCATTAGGGAGTAATGTGATTACGAGGAAGGTAGTGAAAGATTGGCCCATGGAGATTCATGGACGTATCTTTTGGGGAGACTTATTTGAACTACCATTTCAAGAATTCAACGCTATCCTTGGGATTGATTGGTTGGCCAAACACGATGCACTGGTTGATTGTAAACGGAAGAGAGTTACTCTGCATACGTCAGACGACGACGAAGTGACCTTAGTGGGAAAGAGGAAGGACTATCTAACTAACATCATTTTCGCTATGATGGCTAAGAGGTTAATGCAAAAAGGCTACGAGGCATACCTGTTATGCACATTAGAAGTGAAAGAAGAGGCATTGAAGCTACAAGATATACCTATTGTTTGCGATTTTCCCGACGTATTTCCTGACGACTTACCTGGATTACCACCTAAACGAGAGGTGGAATTCACCATAGACGTGTACCCTGGAGCTGCACCAGTATCCATCGCACCTTACCGAATGGCGCCAGCGGAGCTAAAAGAACTAAAGGTACAACTATAGGAACTTTTAGACAAGGGGTTCATTAGGCCAAGCGTCTCACCATGGGGAGCGCCAGTATTGTTTGTGAAAAAGAAAGACGGATCCCTAAGGTTGTGTGTGGATTACCATCAACTCAATAAGCTGACCATCAAGAACAAGTATCCACTACCTCGCATAGACGATTTGTTTGATCAACTCAAAGGTGCTGGAGTCTTTTCAAAAATCGATCTATGATCGGGTTATCATCAATTAGGGATCAAAGACGAAGACATACCAAAAACTGCATTCAGAACTCGCTATGGACGTTATGAATTCATCGTTATGCCTTTCGGATTAAAGAACGCACCTGCAATATTAATGGATCTGATGAACAGAATCTTCCACCCGTATTTGGATCAGTTCGTGGTTGTATTCATTGACGACATATTGGTGTATTCAAAGAATCGAGAGGACCATGATCGCCACCTTAGGATCATTTTGCAAATCCTGCGAGAGAAGCAGTTATACGCTAAATTCAGCAAATGCAAATTTTGGTTGGAAGAAGTAGCCTTCTTGGGACATATTGTATCGGTAGAAGAAATAAGGGTCGATCCCAAGAAAATAGAAGCAGTATTGGAATAAACCTAAGACAGTAACGGAAGTCCGTAGTTTCTTGGGTAGCAGGATATTATCAGAGATTCGTCAAAGCCGCACCTATGACCAAACTACTTTAGAAGAATGCCAAATTCCAGTGGACCGACGCTTGTTAACGGAGCTTTGAAAGGCTGAAGCAAAAACTTACTGAAGCGCCCATTCTTACACAACCCGAATCAGGAAAAGATTTTGTGATCTATAGATATGCATCCCACATTGGGTTAGGTTGCGTATTGATGCAGGAGGGCAAAGTCATTGTGTATATCTCTCGACAGCTCAAGCCACACGAAAAGAATTATCCCACGCATGACTTAGAACTAGCAATGATTGTTTTGGCTTTCAAGACGTGGAGGCACTACTTATAAGGGGAAAAGTGTTACATTTATACGGATCATCAAAGCCTGAAGTACCTACCCACGCAGAAAGATTTAAACCTGCGACAGCTAAAATGGATGCAACTGTTAGCCAACTACGACTATACGATTAACTATCACCCAGGCAAAGTGAATGTCGCAGCAGATGCACTTAGTAGGAAGTCAATGCAAGCGCTACGTGCTATGAGGGTAGAATTAGAGCCCACAGAAGATGGAGCTATCTTTGCAGAAATGCACGTGCGACCTACCTTACATCAACAAATACGTGAGGCTCAGAAGGAAGATGAACAAGTGAAGAAGTGGAGTCAACAGGCGCAGGAGAATTCGTCAGGAGATTATCAAATTCGTCCAGATGATATCCTATACTACAAGAAGAGAATGGTGGTACCTAATTTCGAGGAACTGAAGAAACAGATTTTGCAAGAAGCTCATAACAGTCCTTACACAATGCATCTGGGAGCAACGAAAATGTACCGGGACTTGAAGGAGTATTACTGGGGGCCAGGAATGAAAAGAGACATTGTGGATCACGTGACGAAGTGTCTGACCTGTCAGCAAGTGAAAGCGGAACATCAACTACCCTCAGGACTACTACAACCTATTACGATTCCAACCTGGAAATGGGATCGTATTACTATGGATTTTGTCACAGGATTGCCTATGATTAGGGACAAACATGACGCGATCTGGGTAATCGTGGATCGACTTACTAAGTCCGCTCATTTCTTACCAGTACGTGTGGATTACTCGCTAGACAAGTTGGCAGACTTGTACATCAAAGAGATCGTACGTCTCCACAAAGTTCCAACTTCAATCATATCATATCGAGATCCACGCTTTACGTCAAATTTTTGGTAGAAGTTCGAAACAGCCCTTGGGACTCGAACATACCACAGTACAACATTCCACCCCCAAACAGACGGACAGTCGGAAAGAGTGATTCAAGTTTTGGAAGATATGCTGAGGGCGTGCGTTTTAGAATTTAAAGGCAGCTAGGACAAACACCTGAGCTATTAATCCAGCATACAAATGGCTCCTTATGAAGCACTGTATGGTCGAAAATGCAGAACTCCAGTTTGCTGGACAAAATTGAGCGAGGAAAAGATATTGGGGCCAAATATAGTTAAGGAAACTGAGAAAAATGTAAAGATCATTCGAGGCCGATTAAAAGCAGCGGCGGACAGGCAAAAATCATACGCGGATCTAAAGAGGAAAGACATTCAGTTCGAGGTCGGCGACAGAGTATTCCTCAAAGTCTCTCCTTGGAAGAAGGTGTTACGATTTAAACAGAAAGGCAAGCTAAGCCCTAGATTCATCGGACCATATGAGATCATCAAACGGGTAGGTCCGGTAGCTTACCAGTTGGCGTTACCACCTAAATTAAGTAAAATACATGATGTTTTCCACGTTTCAACACTAAGGAGGTATCGTTCAGATCCAACCCACGTCATACAAGCTCAAGACATTGAGATTCAGCCCGACCTGACGTACGAGGAAGAGCCGGTAGAAATCTTAGCACGGGAAATCAAAGAGTTGAGGAATAAGAAGATCCCATTGGTCAAAGTGCTTTGGAGGAATCACAAAGTAGAAGAAGCTACAAGGGAACGCGAAGAAACTATGAGGAAGCAGTACCCATATTTATTTCCACCTGATAGGCTTCGGGGCGAAGCCTAAATTAACGGGGGAGGAATTGTCACGACCAGCCGTAGCAGGTATGTACAGTAATTACTTGTACAGTATTCACACATGCTGACAAAGTAGGCATGCTAAAGAGATATGGCTAACCCTAGACCGTTAAGCTATAATTCATTAAAGGACCGGGGTTAAACGTGCGTAACTAACGGCAATGGGTGACCAGTATGGAAAGTCTTAATAATGTTTGTGATAGTGTAATGAAATGGAAACTAGAGAAAAACCGGGTAAAAACTGTGAACTGTGACTTTCTTCGGAAATGCCTCGTTAGAGAGAAACGAAGACACGTAGACTAGGGGCATTTTGGTCATTATAAATTAAAATTTATAAATGAATCAAAAGTAGGAAATAAAAACACGAGTGCATAGAGGACGTCTGAATATGAAATGATCGTCAGTAGAAACGGAGCTCGGGCAAACCCGAGCAAAGAAAGGACCTAAAGGGAATTTTGTAAAAAGTCGAGGGCTTACTGGTAATTTTTTAAAACAACTTGGAAACCTAAAATAGACCATAAAAATGGAAAGTAGAGGTCCAGAGGGTCAAAACCATATGCGGTTCACTTCGTGGAACCACACGGTTTTAAAGTTGCAGACAATCAATCGTCGGAGGGTATTTTGGTCTTTCACATCCGAAATCATAAAATTACAGTAAAGGGAAGAAGAGGGGCCAAAATATGATTAAAAGAAAGCCCAATGGCTTTGGCCTTAAATAAATAAAAGAGAGAGACAATTGTACCAATGAAAAATAGCCATTTTGCCTTAAAGTGGACCAATTGGAATTAAGCATTTGTCTTAACACATTATTAGCCAAATTGGGCAGCCATTTGGACCAAAAACACATGAAAGAAGAAAGCAAAAACTCCCTCTTGAGAAGGAGGGCGTCCAAGCCATAGGAGAAGGAAGAAACGTGGTGATTTTCAAGTTTTAAGGTTTATTATCAAAGGTTTTGGTGGAATCCAAGGTCCTAAACTAAGGTAAGTTCATTTCTAATCCTAATTTCAGGTTTTAATGAGTAATTTGAGAGATTAAAATTAAGGTTCTTATAATGGATTTGGGGAAAACTTAAGTAGTGATGATATTGATTAATTAAATGGAAGAATTAAGGTTTTTAAGGTTTAATAAGGTTATATTAGGACTTAATTTGAAAAGAAATGGAAGGGTAGTGCATGTTCTAAATTTCTAGGGTTTATGGTTGAGGTGGTGTTATGAAATTTTTGTAGGCAAGGGTGGAAATAAGGAGAAGGAAGAGCTTGAAAGAGAAGGGAAAATAAAAGGAAATTAAAATACAAGGTTTGGTAATTTACCTTGGAAGAATTAATTTTTCTTTCATTTTCTTGTCAAAAATTTATCAATGGAACTTTTGCTATGGATGCCTAAATGTGTTGTTTGAGTTTGAATTCAATTGTTGAGTGGTATTGTTGAATCCATGTGGTGATTGGGTTGTTTAAATTCAAATGAAATCTAATGTTTTCAATGATTTTGGTAAAAGAGTTTATGAACTCCATTTAGTCCAAATTAATTTAAACAATCAAGTTATTTTAAAAGGGAAGTGTCTAAGTCTTCATTACATTATCAGGGAAGCTTTGAAATGGGTTTAGAACAAAAAAATAAACAATTTTGAACCAAATGCAAGTGGGGTCCGAATTGGTGCCCTTTGGGAGCCAATTCTGGACTCAACTTTGGGCTGCCGGTTGATGTAGTAAACGATGGAATTGTTCGACGAACTTTTACATGCAATTAGTCAACATACGAAATAAGTTTCCTTTAAAATTTCAGCCAAAAATAAGATCATTTACCTGGTCAAATGCATGACTGAAATTGACTGAAATTTAGACAAAAACCAGATTTTACTATTCATATGGTCATGCCATTTGCGTTGCCGATTTTACGCGCCGTGTTATTATTCTTTTGGTCATTTTTGGGAATTTTTCTCATGTGATTTGATGTGTGTGGAAATGATTGGGAATGGTGGTAAACACTTGGAAATAAAACGGCCTTTAGCCACAGAGTTAGTACACGGCGAAATGGCATGACTTGGTAAAAATGAAAAGGGATGTGCAAATCATTTGAAAATTTGTGGAAATCTTGGATTTGAATTTAAACCCTTATGCTCTACTTGATGGTTGAACTTGGTAGATAAGGGTATAGTGCACTATACTAACTTATGTAGTACTGCTTGATATTGTGATTGAATTATTATGATCTGAACTCAATGGTGAGGGCCATTGGGGCCAATGGTGAGGGCCATTGGTTATAACCAGGATGGTGAGAACCATTCCTGTGATTTGATATCGGTTGTGAGGGCCACCTATGTTACAGTGGTGAGGGCCACTGCCTTATCGTTGTGGTTCTACTTTTACCAGTAGAGCAAAAATTTACAAACTATGACACGACTATTTTATGGCATAAGTTGAATTGTGAATATTTTACAATTTTAGTTGAAATCTTTTGAAAAACTTGAAATTCTTTTTCTGGAAGTACGTTTTTATTTCATTGAAATGAGCTTTATATTTTATTGCTTCTAGTATTTAACATTCATATATTTTATTGCCTTGCTTGTACAAATACTCTTTACTTTTATTTCCAATGGTAAAGTACCCACTGAGCGACATTTCATTGAAATGAGCTTTATATTTTATTGCTTATAGTATTTAACATTCATATATTTTATTGCCTTGCTTGTACAAATACTCTGTAATATCCCAATGTATGCCCTAGAAGTTTTGAATATTATTGTTGTTTTAATTAGATTGAATGTATATGTTGATGTGTAAGAGAAAAGAAATTGGAAAGAGAATGTTTATGTATTTCCAGGGAGGTCAGGGGTTCGATCCAGGGAGGTACTGGATGGTTTTTGCTGGCTCTCTTAAGTGGGAGGTCAGGGGTTCGATCCAGGGAGGCGACTCCTTAGGGAGCCAAATAAACAAATTCCTGCTGGGTGGGCCGCGAGGGCTGTCCAGTACTGTAGCGATCGCTTGCCTCCTGCGGACTCCATGCCCAGGTGGTGAAAAGGCCGGGCCGTAAGCCACTAGTGGGCCGGGCAGCCGACCTGGTCGGGGAGGGTCGTTACAGTGTCCCTTGAGGGTGTCCCTTACTGTGATTTGTTTCTTGCTTTTCTCACATTGTTGAATCATTCCAAGGTCTTTTTGTATTTCCACTTTGAATATACTTAAAACAAAGATGACCTAAACAAATGTGTATTGAGGATTCTAAATTTAAGAATAAGGTGAATTATATATGTGCATATATATATCAATGATGATCATTTTTAATGGATGTTTAATGTGTTTGATTATGTACATTTCAATAATAATGTACTTTCAAATGTTGTATCAATGATGCTATATGAATAATATGATTTGAGATATAATATGATATGAGGCCATTGTAATTGGCTATGATAACTCAAATGTGATATTAAGCCATTGTGTTTGGCTATGATGATTCTATTGGAAGAACATAAGGCATGTTTGCCTAATTGATGATGAGATTTGAGAATGAAATAATAAATGAATTGTGTGTCTAATGTGTTATTCATTTTTAGAGTTTTGTTATTGGTGGCATGCCTATTGGTAACATTCTCTTGAAGTTAGGTTGGATTTGATCCTTGAAGCCTAATTGAGATGTTACAACCCTTGAAGCTAGGTTGGGTTGGTTCTTGAAGCCAAGTTGGGTTGATACTTAGCATGCTTTGTTCCCCTTGAAGCTTGGTTGAATCTAAATCCTTGAAGCCTAGTTGGGTTTATGATAATGATAAATGTGATAACAAAACCAAAGCATTAACTCTGAAAATTGAATGGCATATTAGTGTGTTTTGGGCCCATGCTTGTCTTTGTATATAATGTGATTCTTGAATGGTAAAATCAATGGAACTATGAAGATGTAATATGAATATTGTTATGACATTGAATGTAGTATGATGTGGTAATGTGATGTGCTTCTATGTGTATTGTTTATGAAATATAAAGGTGTGATGTTAACTTTATGATTTAGATGTGTAACATTATTTTGCTTTAAAGTATAATGTTGGTATATTTTTGTACTACTAAGCCGATGGATTAGCGCGATAGTGTTTGATCACGCAGGTGACAGAGTTGAACCTGAGAGCTCCTCGAGACCGAGTGAGAGTAGACATTGAAGAGTTGTTTTGGGACTTAAAGATCAGAGAAGAGCTGCCAATCATGTATATATATTCTATGTTTTGTAAACCTTGATTTATAACATATTTGTAATAACTTCCGCTGTGAATTATTAAACATTTTGTATATAGTGTCTTTTGGATTCTTTTATTTGTTTGAGATTGGTTTCACTTATTTACAAAGATATTTGTTGTGTCTTTTTAAACAGTGGCATTTTCTATATTCAGTATACGTATATTACGATCGTTTAAGCATGCTTGGTACGTATACAGGGTATAGAGGTGTTACAATTATTTTTGTATCAGAGCCTAGGTTTGAGATTCTCAACCTAGGTCAAGTGTAAGAAAAAGAGTGTTTTGATTTTAAAACGTGAATTTTTGAATAACATACATGTTTGGCATTGGCAGTCTCTGATCTTTAATGAGAGGTATTCTGCTGTGTTTACAGATATAGGTTGTGATGGATTCTCACTCACGTCAGTCGGTCGAGGGTAGTGCTGAGAGTATAGCTCCTAATGAGATTAGAGAGGGAGCTAGAGTGGATGGTGCTGGAGAGGTACCTGCTTCTGTGTCGGGGAGACCAGCTGGTGAGGAGGTTCCGCCAGGTTGGTTTAGGCATGTGATTGATTTGTTGAGGTAAGCACCAGTACAACCACCGCCACCACCCCCACAGCCTTTGGTATCAGTGAGACAGTATGATAAATTAAGGAAATATAGAGCAGAAGACTTCTTGGGTACTATTGATCCAGCTGTAGCTGAGCAGTGGCTAGATAAAGTACAGAGAATATTTGTTCAGTTGCAAGCCACTTTAGAGGAAAAGTTTGATTATGCAAGATCATTGTTGCAAAAGGATGCATATGACTGGTGGAAGACAGTGCCCCATGCTATGGATGATCCACCAACATTGTCCTATGCTGATTTTCTAAGAGAGTTTGAATTGAAGTATACTCCTAGGGAGTACAAAGATGTGAAGAAAATGGAGTTTCTAAGTTTAAAGCAAGATCACCGGACTGTGACGGAATATGAGTTAGAGTTTATCCGGTTGAGCCAGTATGCTTGGGGTATTATATCTGATGAGATAGATATATGTAGGAGATTTGAGGAGGGATTGAGGCCCTCTATCATGTGTCATGTGGCTGGATCTAGATATCATGATTTTTCCCAGCTTGTGGCAGCAGCTAGGAGCGTGGAGAGAGCTCAGGTTATTGCAGCTGCTTCAGAGGAAGAGATCAGGGTTAGAAGGCCCCAGTTTGAGGCAGGGTCTTCATCTGTGAAAAGAGGTAAAGGAAGTTTTGTTCCTCGGGTTAGTAGGAGTCAGAGGCCAGCGGGTAGGTCAGTACAGTTTTAGAGGCATAGATCTAGACCTACAGTTTCAGTGGCGAGTGCTCCGACCCCAGTGATGCAGAGATCCACCTTACCCATATGCATTCATTGTGGTAGACCACATGGTGGTCCTTGTTGGAGGACTGGTGTGACAGGGGTATGTTTTAGATGTGGGTCGCCTGATCACTTTGTTAGAGATTGTCCTGAGAGACAGGAGCGGATGTCAATGGATACTGCAGCTTCCCGACCTAGTGTGAGGGGGAGGTCGTGGAGGCAAAGGTTTCAGCAGAGGAGGTAGATTTGGGTTCAGTTCTAGAGGAGGTTCTACATCCAGGGAGAGTAGACCAGAGGAGGCTGGATCTTCTCAGAGGATTTATGTGATGCAGAGGCAACCAGATGCTTCGACAGTCATAGCTGGTACTTTTTCTTTATTTGGTATTTCAGTACTTGCTTTGATTAATCCGGGTTCCACACATTCATATATTAGTGCATCTATTTTGCCTGTGTCTGATGTGCATGCTGAATCCCTAGGATTTGATGTATTGGTGACAAATCCTTTAGGGCATAGTGTGATTGTTAGTAAGGTGCACCGAGAGAGTGTAGTAATGGTGCAAGGTGAGGAGTTCCTTGGAGATTTAATTGAGATGCCTTTTAAGGAATATGATGTGATCCTAGGCATGGACTGGTTATCTAGACATAGAGCTGTGGTTGACTGCCAAAAGAAAGTTGTTACCTTGAGAACCAGCGATGGTAGAGAGGTGTTAGTATCTAGTGAGCAGGGACAGCTAGCATCATTGTTTGTTTCAGCTGTTGCAGCTAGGAGATTGATTAGAAAAGGTTGTGATGCTTACCTTGCTTTGTTGTGGATACTAGAGTAAAAAGTTCTCAACTTGATGATATACCCACAGTTGCAGAGTTTCCAGATGTGTTTCCAGAGGAGTTTCCAGGGTTGCCTCCTGAGAGAGAGGTGGAGTTCGGTATTGAATTATTGCCTGGTACCACTCCTATTTCTATTACTCCTTACAAAATGGCACCTGCTAAACTGAGAGAGCTGAAAGTGCAGTTACAGGAGTTGCTAGATAAAGGGTTTGTTCACCCTAGTGTTTCACCGTGGGGAGCTCCTGTTTTGTTTGTGAAGAAGAAAGATGGTACTATGAGATTGTGTATCGATTATAGGCAATTGAACAAGGTGACTATTAAAAATAAATATCCTTTGCCTAGAATTGATGATCTCTTTGATCAATTGAAAGGTGCAGCAGTGTTTTCCAAAATTGATTTGAGATCAGGGTACCATCAGTTGAGAGTCAGAGCTGAGGATATTCCTAAGACAACCTTTCTTATGAGATATGGGCATTATGAGTTTCTAGTTATGCCTTTTGGTTTGACGAATGCACCTGCTGTTTTTCTGGATTTGATGAATAGGGTGTTTAGGCCCTATCTTGATCAGTTTGTAGTGGTCTTTATTGATGATATATTGGTGTATTCGCGTAATGAGGAGGAGCATGATAAGCATATGCGGATTGTGCTGCAGATTTTGAGAGAGAAGCAATTGTTTACTAAACTGTCGAAGTGTGAGTTTTGGCTTGACCAAGTTACTTTTCTCGGTCATATAGTTTCAGCTGAGGGTATTAGAGTTGATCCGAGTAAAGTTGAAGCTATTTTGAATTGGAGTCCACCAAAATATGTGACTGAAGTTAGAAGTTTTCTGGGTTTGGCAGGCTATTACTGACAGTTTGTGAAAGGATTTTCTTTGATAGCTACTCCACTTACCAGATTGCTTCGAAAGGGAGTTAGATTTGTGTGGACAGATCAGTGTCAGGCTAGTTTCGAACAGTTGAGAGAAATGTTGACTCAAGCGCATGTTCTTACTTTACCTGTGGAAGATAAACCATATGTGATTTACAGTGATGCTTCACATAGTGGTTTGGGTTGTGTTCTGATGCAAGAAGGTAAAGTTATAGCTTATGCTTCTCGACAGTTGAAACCTCATGAGCTCAATTATCTGACCCATGATTTGGAATTAGCAGCCATTGTGTTTGCATTGAAGATTTGGTGACATTATCTATATGGGGAGAAGTGTTTTATCTATACTGATCATAAAAGTTTAAAATACTTGGGTGTCCAAAGAGAACTCAATCTTCAACAGAGAAGATGGTTGGAATTGATTAAAGACTACGAATGTTTGATTGATTATCATCCGGGTAAAGCAAATGTTGTTGCTGATGCCTTGAGTCGGAAGTCTTTAGTAGGGTTGACTGTTTATTCGCTCTCGTTGCTTGTTGAGTTGAGAGCATTGCATGCTAGTTTTATACCTTGTGATGATGGTGCATTGTTGCCACAATTGCAATTGAAACCAATATTGTTGGATCAGATTAAAGAGGCTCAATTGGCTGATGAGAAGATTCAAAAGATTGTTTCAGATTGTCAGAATGGAAAGAGTCAAGATTTTATTGTGGGAGGTGATGGGAGTCTTTGGTTTAAGAGCAGAATGTGTGTACCTGATGATACTAATTTGAGAAGGATCATTTTAGAAGAAGCACATCAGTGAATATTTGCTATGCATCCGGGCAGTACAAAGATGTATCATGATTTGAGACAGCATTATTGGTGGTCCAGTATGAAGAGAGACATTGCAGATTTTGTGTCTAAATGTCTCACATGTCAGAGGGTAAAAGCTGAGCATCAAGTTCCAACAGGGTTACTTCAGCCTTTGTCAGTGCCTGAATGGAAATGGGACAGAGTAACCATGGATTTCGTATCTGGTCTGCCATTGACACAAAGAAAGCATGATGCTATTTGGGTGATTGTTGACAGGTTGACTAAGACAGCTCATTTTCTTCCAGTTCGGATGGATTACTCTATGGAGAGGTTAGCTGAGCTGTATATCCATGAGATTGTGAAGCTACATGGTGTTCCAACTTCTATAGTGTCTGATCGAGATCCCCGATTTACTTCAAGGTTTTGGAAGAGTTTACATGGTGCTTTGGGTTCTCGATTACATTTCAGCACTGCTTTTCATCCTCAGACAGATGGGCAGTCTGAGAGGGTGATACAGATTATTGAGGATATGTTGAGAAACTGTCATTGATTTCTCTAGAAGTTGGGATGGATTCTTACCACTTGTTGAATTTGCTTACAATAACAGTCATCAATCCAGCATTGGTATGGCCCCATTCGAAGCATTGTATGGTAGATGGTGCAGGACACCTCTATGTTGGAATGAACTTGGTGAAGGTAAGTTAATTGGTCCTGATTTGGTTAAAGAAACTGAAGAGAAAGTGAAAATGATTCGAGATAGGTTGAAAACAGCTTCGGACCGACAGAAATCTTATTCAGATTAGAAGAGGAGAGACATTGAGTATAATGTGGGAGATAAAGTATTTTTGAAGGTGTCTCCTTGGAAAAAGATCTTGAGGTTTGGTCGGAAAGGGAAATTGAGTCCTCGTTTCATTGGACCGTATGAAGTTTTGGAAAGAGTTGGACCAGTTGCTTATCGGCTTGCTTTGCCACCTGAGTTAGAAAGGATCCATAATGTATTCCATGTTTCTATGTTGAGGAGATACAGGTCGGATCCATCTCATGTGTTGCCAATTGAATCTATCGAAGTGAGTCCAAATCTGGCATTCGAAGAAGAACTAGTTGCTATCTTGGCACGTGATGTGAAAGAGTTGAGAAATAAGAAAGTGCCTTTGGTAAAGATTTCGTGGAAGAATCATGCAAGAGAAGAAGCAACTTGGGAGAGTGAGCAAACCATACGAGATCAATATCCTCAACTATTCCAGACTTGATATCAGGTAATTTCGAGGACGAAATTTCTTTTTAGAGGGGGAGAATTGTAATATCCCATTGTATGCCCTAGAAGTTTTGAATATTATTGTTGTTTTAATTAGATTGAATGTATATGTTGATGTGTAAGAGAAAAGAAATTGGAAAGAGAATGTTTATGTATTATTTAAAAAGGAAAGAAATGTGTAGAGAGAAAGTGTATATGTTGGGTATATGGTTATATACATAGCATATACATTAGTCAAAAGGGATGGTCAATGGAAGAGGATATTTATTTGTGACATGTGAAATTACTTAAATGGGCATATAAGTGACAAAGGTTAAGTTAAATGGGTGAGGGCATTTAGGTAATTGCCTTATTAGAATTGCTTGGTGGATATTTAAAGAAGAAGAGAAGTTTAACTTGTGATTATTTTCTTTTCTTCTCCTTTGTGTGCCGGCTATTCAAGAGAGGAGAGAGCAAGAGAGGTGTTCTTGATGCTAGAATCAAATTGAAGGAGAAATCAAAGGAGTTGGTTGGAGATTTGTGAAATTTCTTCATTTAAGGTAAGTACTCTCTTGATTATCTTTGTTATTTTTTGAAGTTATGTTTGAGGTGGGTTGTGATGTGTTGAGATTATGAATAGGTGTGTTTGAGATGAGTTTATAAGTGTTGAGGTTGATTATAAGTTGAAAAGGCTGGATTGATGTTGGTTTCGGTTGGAAGATGATAAGTTAAGAGTGATGTTTGGTTTTAGGGTTTTGAAATGGTAGATGATTAAATGGATTGTTGATGTATGGTTAATGTGAATATTGTGTTAAACATGCAAAATAAGTGTTAATGACTTTGATTACATCCATTTGAATGAGTTTATGTTGTGTATATTGTGTTTTTATTCAATCAAAAGAGAGTTGGCCATAGTTAGGGTTTGTATACATGAGAGACACGGCCAAACCAAGGAAGAGACACGGCCAACCTAAAATATTTTTGAGAGACACGGCCAAGTCCATGGAAATTTGGCTATGTTTGGTATTTTTGGAGAGGACACGGCCGTGTCCCTTGCCCATGTCTGGTTCTGTTGCTTTTGTTTGAGAGACATGGCCACAAGCTTGGCCGTGTCCCTTACTGTGATTTGTTTCTTGCTTTTCTCACATTGTTGAATCATTCCAAGGTCTTTTTGTATTTCCACTTTGAATATACTTAAAACAAAGATGACCTAAACAAATGTGTATTGAGGATTCTAAATTTAAGAATAAGGTGAATTATATATGTGTATATATATATCAATGATGATCATTTTTAATGGATGTTTAATGTGTTTGATTATGTACATTTCAATAATAATGTACTTTGAAATGTTGTATCAATGATGCTATATGAATAATATGATTTGAGATATAATATGATATGAGGCCATTGTAATTGGCTATGATAACTCAAATGTGATATGAAGCCATTGTGTTTGGCTATGATGATTCTATTGGAAGAACATAAGGCATGTTTGCCTAATTGATGATGAGATTTGAGAATGAAATAATAAATGAATTGTATGTCTAATGTGTTATTCATTTTCAGAGTTTTGTTATTGGTGGCATGCCTATTGGTAACATTCTCTTGAAGTTAGGTTGGATTTGATCCTTGAAGCCTAATTGAGATGTTACAACCCTTGAAGCTAGGTTGGGTTGGTTCTTGAAGCCAAGTTGGGTTGATACTTAGCATGCTTTGTTCCCCTTGAAGCTTGGTTGAATCTAAATCCTTGAAGCCTAGTTGGGTTTATGATAATGATAAATGTGATAACAAAACCAAAGCATTAACTCTGAAAATTGAATGGCATATTATTGTGTTTTGGGCCCATGCTTGTCTTTGTATATAATGTGATTCTTGAATGGTAAAATCAATGGAACTATGAAGATGTAATATGAATATTGTTATGACATTGAATGTAGTATGATGTGGTAATGTGATCTGCTTCTATGTGTATGGTTTATGAAATATAAAGGTGTGATGTTAACTTTATGATTTAGATGTGTAACATTATTTTGCTTTAAAGTATAATGTTGGTATATTTTTGTACTACTAAGCAAATGGCTTAGCGCGATAGTGTTTGATCACGCAGGTGACAGAGTTGAACCTGAGAGCTCCTCGAGACCGAGTGAGAGTAGACATTGAAGAGTTGTTTTGGGACTTAAAGATCAGAGAAGAGCTGCCAATCATGTATATATATTCTATGTTTTGTAAACCTTGATTTATAACATATTTGTAATAACTTCCGCTGTGAATTATTAAACATTTTGTATATAGTGTCTTTTGGATTCTTTTATTTGCTTGAGATTGGTTTCACTTATTTACAAAGATATTTGTTGTGTCTTTTTAAACCGTGGCATTTTCTATATTCAGTATACGTATATTACGATCGTTTAAGCTTGCTTGGTACGTATACAGGGTATAGAGGTGTTACATACTCTTTACTTTTATTTCCAATGGTAAAGTACCCACTGAGCGAAATTGCTCAACGAGTTAATTTTTCCTTGACTGGTAGGTTCGGAGCAGTAGCTAACTCTTGGGAAGCGACGACCAGACCCACAGCATCTCAGGGTAGATCTCTTAGTTTCCATTTTGAGTTAACTAGTTGTGACATGTATATATATATAAGATTGAGAATTACTATGTTATACTGTACGTTAGTAGTATGTCATAATAATAAACCTCTACTTTATTTTGTACTAGAAGTGTGAATTCTTCTTGCAGGTTTGTAGTTGAGGTTATAAGGGGGATCCATTGGGAGTGTATTGAGACTGATTGTGTTCGTATTGGTTTGTGTAAAAATATTTTCAAAAATCAGAAAAACCAGTTTTGTCGACACTTGGGACCCAATTTCTAGACGAACCTCTGGCCAAATTTTTGTAAAAACCGGAACTAAAATTTGACTAAGTAAAATTTGTAGCAAAATTAGGTTAGTGTGGCGCCTCTACTCGGCTTACACACGTAGGCTGGGAAGGGGTGTTACAATACATATACGGTACAAAAAATTTCACAGACCGATTTAATAAAAAATTTCACATTTCTGTTTTAAAATTTCAAATACTAAATATATAAAATTAAATAATAAATAAATATTATTTACTTGCTATAGTAACCCGAAATAACATTTTATATGAATATCTCTGAAAAAAATTTGCCAGAGTTTTGTTTGTAATTTGGACATTTCTAAAATTTAACAAAACATAACCTGCATAAAACAAACACTACAAATAAAATCAATTCACCATTTCACCAATACTTCTCAATTTCTCCATATTTTCTCAAAATACTTATATATGGGTATATATATCAACATCACATATAAGATCCCATCTTAAATAAATTATTCAAATCATTCTTTACAATTTACATTATATACTTCAAAAACATATCATAACATATATAATATCAAAATATATTGTAATATGAAATATCTACATGCTGGCAACTGGCTCTGATCTTGATGTACAGAAAAAACTCTTCAAGCTCAATAAATACAAATATAGACCTGACCAGGTCTAGTAGAACTCTCTGGCTCTACTAAAACATCATTGACACCAGCGCGACGAATTACAATCTTGCTAAGCCGAAGCCTAGTGGTACAAACTTTGATAACAATATAGTCCAAATGTAATGTCAATGCACAATGCATATAGATGTCATATCATTCCACTTTCTTATATTTTTAAAATATTTCATAATCACAACTCATAACATTATATTGGTCAATTGTATCACAATTCATAATTCACATTAAAACAAAGACAAGCATGGGCCCAAAAAGGATCTAATATGCTATTCAAATTTCAGAGTTACTGCTTTGGTCCATAATGACACCATGTGTCTAGCCTTATAGTAAATATATCTATGGATAATGTAATAGCCCTAGTCTCTTGGATCTTAACCCGGCTAGACCCTTAGGCCCCAGTATCTTGGTCCACAACCCGTCTAGATTGCTATAGCTTTTGAGGCTTACGACCTAGTCTTTTCACCCCAAAAATATCATATTTATCAACTGGCCTGGCTTACGACCTAGTCTTTTCACCATTTCAGCGTTTAGCCCGTAGGCAATCATAAGCATGCCGCCAAACCCAGAACTCTGAAAATTGAATAACATACTAAACATACAATTTATTCAATTTTCTCATTATTAATCTCTTTCTCTTTGTCACATATTCAATCTAGGCACATTGACTTATTTTCACATTTTTTCTCTCTTTTCTCATTTTTCACATCTTTCTCTTTTTTCTCATTTTTCTCACTTTTCTCATTTTTATCAATATCAATTCATTTCATTATTCCACATATCTCATTTTTGCATTCACACCACATTACCCAATTACCTTGGGTATTTTCACATAATATGCATATTTTACATTTTACACAATTTAGCCATTATCAATGGCTTTTCACAATGCATTTAACACATATATGACATTACAAATGTCATAACGCATTATTCATACACAATCAATGAACCAAGTAGCTTAACACATTTTCTAACCAAAATGTGTTAAGTCCAAATGTTAGGCAAATATAAACATTATATTCAATGTTTGTACATACCTCCACTAGCAACCCAAAGCAAGCTTAAAACAACTTCCAATCCTATCCTTCCAACTTTCCCTTCACCACTTGGATGAAGCAAATCAACCTCCCTCAATGCCTATATCAAATGTGATCATAAACAATCATTTAATATCATATTCTAAGGCATTCTCAACATCAAACCTTAATTTAACAACACTCCTATAAAATTTTAAAACTTAAGTCTTTCCTTACGTTAACTTAGCAAACCCATATAAACCCATTAAATTATTGTTTTGAGTTTAATTATATCATAACAAACATATTTTAATATGTTTAAACCAATTACATTAATTAACCACATGGTTATGTTCAAAACACTAAAATGGCATAACCTTCACCATTGAAGGATCTCCATTTCAACTCAATCCAATTATCATTTCAATCTTATTTCCACCACTTATATCATTAAATAACATGATTTAAGCACTAAAATCAAACAATTAATCATTCTTTAAAAATTCACTTTTCCAAAACCATAAATCAATACTACCATCTTCAAACTCTATCCAAACTTAACTAAATCCATCATTTGATTTTAAAATCCTTGTTTATACTTCAAAATAACACATTTGGAACCAATTTGCACAATTAAAACTCATGATTTCAAAAACTCAAATGTTCCATAACCCTAAATTCTCTCTCTTCACTAAACTCAACTAAAATTCAACAATTTCTTAAATCTAACCTTAAAATCATTAATAACCAATCAAAAAAACTTCATTTATATCCAATTAAGCAATTAAATCATGCTACTATGAAATCCAAAAATTCACTTAACACACTTTTCCATAGAATAGGCAAAATTGGTAAAGAAGCTTACTTATGAAGAATCTTCTAAAACTTCACTTAAATTCTTGAAATCTCTTCAATTATGGTTGCTTGGAAGAAGGAAAATCCTCTCTTGAAGCCATGAAAGTCGGCCTTGAAGGAAAGATGAAGAAGAAGATTAAAAAAAAAGTGATTTTCTCATTCCTCCCACTCACATTTTCAACCTTATATATATTATTATTTTAATATATTTTTAATTAATTAATTAATTAATTAATTAATTAATTAAAATCCCAAAATATTATCTTCCATCCAAAATTATTTATTTTTTAATTATTTTATTAATTTTAAATTTCTAAGATTTAATTACCAAAATACCCTTTTACTTTGACTTTTCTTTTAAAAAGTATTGACTTTTATATGTTGTATATATTTTACATATATATCACATATATATTCCACTTTTTCATTTAAAATCCCTTCATTTTTCATTTAAAACCATTAATTTAATTTATCCATTTTAAATTATAATTTATTTTATTAAATTTTCAAAAATTAAAACTTTTCAAAAAATTTGGGATATTACACACATGCACAAGTAATGTGTATCTTATATACACATCAAATGTACCTTATATGTGTATTAAATATATTAAGTATGTAATGTATTAATCCAACATATACAATTAATATACCATATGTATATGTTATATATATATACTATAGATATATATATTGAGTATATATAAAATTTTATATCTCCAAAATCACGGATGTGATAGAAAATATATTGTCCACAACATCCTTTCTTCAATTTGTTCTAACACTTTATGAACATCGTAGGCTATTGGTTCTATTGATCATAAGGCTGGATCATCCTGTGCTGCCTCGATTCAAATGTAATTTTCTTCATTCGCTTATTCTATGGCTCCACCTCCTTATGCTGATATGTCACCTTATCCTATTCCATCTTGATTTATGTTGTATGTATGCATGATTATGCATTTTCTTACCTTTTCTTTTTTCGGCTCACAACGGATGCTCGAGAAACAAAATAGGAAGTCACTAGAAGAGTTAGCTGCTAGTCAGCTGCTAGTCATCGAGAGTTGGATGATAGTTGACAAAATGCCACACACTTCAAAGATCTATACCACAGATCAGAGCAAAATTTATAAGACTTTTGGTTCCAAGGCTTTAGAGATCTTGATACGGCTTCTTCGTCAAGGGGACTGCAGACCCTTAATTTTTTACCTAGTATAGTCCAATATATTTAAACAATCCAAAATAATTTTTGTTATTTTTTAATAATATTTATTACTTATAGTATTTATTTTTAATTAAAATATAAAATAAAAAAGAAGAAGAAAAGATAAAAAAAATAAATTAAAAATAAAAATCGGCGACGGGCAAAATAGGAGATGAAAATTTTCATTGCTGGAGACAAATTGGCCAAACTTGAGGCAAAATGGCCACGGGCCAATTCATCGCAGGTTTTTCCAGTGACAAATTAGCCTGTGGCCCTCACCCAGCCCGCGTCTAGCCCACGCACCCAGCCAGCAGGAAATTTTTGGCAGCGCAATTTTTGCCAACGTAATTTTTTCAAAACCCTATTCCACTTAATTTTGGTTTTTTAATTTTATTTCCTAAATGGTTTTTATTTCCTTAACCAATTAGTATTAGGTTTTTATTTTTATTTTTCTTATAAATACCACATAAAAACATACAGAAAGGGACTTTGATCTTTTTTAAAAAAAAGGGGATCGAACTTTTAGAAGGAACTGGACTTTTTCAAAATAGATTCAGAACCATGGACTTGAAGGAGGAAGAGGCAAGCAGCAAACAATAAACACTCCATCAAAGGTAGCCCACACTGTCTTTATTATTATTCAACCAGAATTCAAATTGTGGTAGAACCAACAATGTAGGTTTGAGTTTCTATTGACTTATTTATGTTTACGGTAGCTTCATCATTAAAATTGATCAATTGTTTAAATATACAATAGATGATGTTTTTGTTATTTGATCAATAATTTTGTTTACCATATAGACTTTATTTAAAACCCTAAAAATTATTTTCCAAGACCCTAATACCTTAATACCAGTAAAACTAATTTTTGAAATATAAAAACCTAGTTGCACTTTTCTAAAGCCACAAAACAATAATTTGTTTTCTCAAAACCATAATCAATTCTATTTTTCTAAAAATTTATAGTAGCTTGTTTCCCCTTGACCCCGCACTCTAACCGGCTAGCGGGACAGCCGTATGGGCTCGTCGAAGGGGTCAATATTTATTTGTGTATTATAAGTCTTTGTGTTTAACTCCCTTTATTTAAAAACCCTAATTTGGTTATTAAAATGCTAAAACCCTAAACTTATACATTTATTGCTTTATTTAGTTTTATATTTGATTATGTAGTTTATTATATGTTTTGATGATTGATTTATTTAATTTCAATATTTGATTTGTTTATCATGGATGGATTATTTATTCATTATTATTTGTTAAAATTGTAAGAGGTATGTTTCCATAATTAGGTACCTCATGTCGTGAGCATCATATAATTTATTTTATTTTAAAGTGTTTTGGAACAATGTAAAGGGCATGTTTCCATCTTCTCGGTGGCTGTCCTATTTAGTTTTAGACATGGATGATGTAAGGACATGTTTCTATCCTCAGATGGGTGTCCATTTATTTGCTTTGTTTGGACATTGTTGTGATTTTAGTAAAGTATTTATTTATTCTTATAATCACATGTAGTATGGATAATATCATTATATTTAAGAATTTTATAATATTAAGACCTGCAAAGGAGGCCGGTTCCAATGAATCGGGCGTTGTGGGGGTGTTGGGTCATTTCTCACCTTCCCTACACGTACCCAACTTCTCAAACCCATTAGGGGATTAGAGATTCCTTAGGAATTGAGTCATCCACCTCTTTCTTTTTCTCAGTCCTTTCGGGCGGCAACACCATTTTCTCTAGACTTAGGCCCATGTTCTCTAAGGTCCCGAGCCTAAACAGTGCTGAAGTAGCAAGAACCATTCCACTGAGAGTGGCAGCAAAAATTCTTGCTCACAGGGACCCCAGACCGATGATCATGAGATTCCTCCTCCTTTAGTCGATGAGTTCTTTAGAGCACTATTTGATTATGGGCCGCCTCCTCCACCCTAATGATCTTGTAATTTATTTACCTTGTATTGAGCATGTAATGACTAAGACCACTGTAATTAAGTAAATTAATTTTTTAACTTTTTTGACTTTTGAAATTTTCTTTTTTACTTTTTTTAGCCCTTTTTTCTTTTTTCTTTCTTTTTTGGCACAAATATTTCCCATGTCAAATTCTTTTGAATGAATTCGACATGGGTTAAATCTTTTACAAAACTAAAACTAATTAGGCTACCCAAAACGCATATTCATTTTACTCACACGACATGGACTTCAACCCATCACTTATATAAATTGCCCCCTTGTATTTCTTTTCGCACATACTACCACCTAGTCTCTTCCTTCTCCACTAAAGCCATTAAGCTCATTTAGACCAACAAATCGTAGATTGTCTTCTTAGCAAGGCAAACAGCTTCAAGCCAATTTAAAGAATATGAAGAATTTATTCAAGACCCTTGAAGCTATTCATTGGCTACAAACATCTTGGTCTCAAATTAATATTTGAAGATGCTTCCAAAATGTCAAATTAAAACAATCCTTCTTACATGTTATGGCTTCTTTTTGAAGTGTAGAATCTAGAACCTTTGAGATTAATGACTTTGAGTTGTGTCCCATGATTGAAGAATTTGAAGTCATACTTGGATATCTAAGTGACTGTCAAATACCATTGTCCATATTGTCTTCCAACTCTCATCAAAAAATGCAAATGGTATTCCAAATATTAAAACCTGAGGTCCTTCAACTAACCAAAGGTGTGAAAATTTTACTTGGCCCTTTGATTGATTTCTGTACAACCTGCTTGGCTACCATAAAAGAATGCGGGCACATTTCTGCTTATGTCTGCTTGGCCAATTTTTGTTTGTTTCTTCTGATGGTGATATTGATCTGCAATTACTGGACATTGTGGACCAAATGGAGGGAGACTTTTCACCAATACCTTTGATTTTAGCTAAAATTCTAGTTAGATTTCACCAATTGAAGACTAGTCTGACGAGTAGACTGACTGGAAGTCCTTTGCTGCTTCAGGTAACTACCTAAATTGCCCTTTTAGGTTTTCAATTTATGTCATCCTTTATTTATTACTCTAATTTCTTCCTAGCCCTCCCTTATGAGTTTTTAAAACTAGCACGTTTTATTATTAATTTTTATTTTGGTCCTAATTTTTGTCTAACCCGCCCTTGTGGGTTTTCAAGACTAGCGGACAACCTTATCTTTTACCTAGGTCGCCCTTGCAGGCTTTCAACCTAACGGGCTCTTTTTTTTTTAAAATATTACCTTCTTTCTCTCAGGTCTGGCTGCATGAATACTTTTACTTACTTGACACCCCAACTGTAGATCATGCGAGATACTTAACCCAACACCATTCTGCAGGGAGACTTCTCCATCCTACTTCTTCGTATGCTGAGTGGGTTGAATGGTTCAATTCAAGAGTTGTTATCAACATATGTTGGTTGGTGGCTTAGTGGAAAATTGACCTAATTACCAATTGAACATATCTAATGTACGTTCCACTTGCTGCTCTTTGCCGAGGTACTTGCCATGATTCTCATTGTCTTGGTTTCCATTATGCAATTTAACCTCGAGATTCTAACTTCGCAGTAGATCTAGACATGCCTTTTTTTGACCGAAACCTTTTTAGATCACCTGAGGCAGAGCTGGCCTACATGTTATACCTACCAGCTTCCATAAATTCTACAAATTGTCAGTCTTTAAATGTATAAAATAATTTTAGGATGAAAGATATTTTCTTTTTATCATGATTTGTCATCACTTTTTGTTGTTATACAATTTGTTTTTATAGTTCTCATTGCTATCAAAATGGTGCACATAGAACAATTTTATTATTAACTATATCTCATTAAATTTGAAATAACCATAAACATATAGCAAGCATACAAAAAATTACTCATGTCGCCAATCGGCTTTTTTAGGTTTTCTAGTTAGTAATGTTTTCTCATTTTTTTGTCCTAATTATTGCCTAGCCTGTCCTTTCAGGTTTTCAAAACTAGCAGGCTACTCTAATTTTTCTTAGCCTGCCTTTTTCGATTTTCAACCTAGCGAGCTTTCTTATTTATTTACTCTCTTTTTTATTTTTTATTTTTTTAAACATAGAATTTATTCAGCCTGTCAATGTTTACTGATTTGCTGAACTCATTTCCATCCATTTTTGACAGCTTGACTACACCTTTCTTCATTACTTCTTTCACAATGTAAGGCCCTTCCCAACTTAGTCTGAACTTTCCTCTTAGATCTGGGACATTGATTTTACATTGTTTAAGCACTAGGCCACCAACTTTATGTCTTATGATATGGACTTTTTTATTTTAAGCCTGAGCTATCTTTCTTTGGTAAACTTGGTAATGATACAATGGTCTTAGCCTTCTTTCTTCCAATAAAGCCAGTTGTGTAAATCTATCTAGTAGTCATTTTTTCTCTAGCACCTTGGCTTCTAAAACTACCCTCAATGATTTGATCTTAACTTCAATAGGTAGTACTGCCTCCATCTCATAAACCAAAAAAATGGCATCATTCCAGTCAGAGTCTGAACACTTGTCTTGTACCCCTATAGAGCAAACAAAAGCAATTTAGACCAGTCTTCATAGGTCTTGGTCATCTTGGAGAGAATCTGCTTGATTGTCTTGTTGGCGGCTTTCGCTGCACCATTAGCTTTTGGTCTACATAGGGAGGATCAATGGTGATTGATTTGATACTTAGCACACAAATCTTTAACAGCTCTTTGGAACTGCACCCCATTGTTTGACACTACACTTTATGGAATAACATATCTGCAAATAAGATTTATTTTAATAAACCAAGCCATTTGTCTTGCCCTCAGATTATTAAAAGATTTATCTTCGACCCACTTTGAAAAGTAATCAACTACTACAAATATGTAACGGTGGCTATTTGAGGTCATTGGATGTATCTCCCTAATAATGTCTATACCCCAAGCTGTGAATGGCCAAGTTGAAGACATAGAATGCAATGCTTTGGGAGGTAAATGATTTAGATTTCCATATAGTTCACATTTTTGACACTTCTGCACAAAATCAATACAATCCCTCTCCATGTTTAACAAGTAGTATCCTTGTCAAATTATCTTCTTAACTAGAGCTAGACCCGCAGGTCTCTCCAAAACCAATACAATCCCTCTTCAGATAAGGCCTGCAGGTCCCTATATGTACTTCTGACATGATTTGTTCAACTTCAAACTTTCTTAAAAATCTCAAATGTACTCCGTCTGGCCATCTTTAATGCTACTCCCCTTGGAAAGTGATATATTACAAAGTCCATGAACTTATACCTCTTCTTTCTTCTTTTGTTGCCTCCGGTGGATAATCTCAGCTTTCCAACAACTACTTAATAGTATCATACCATGAGTCATGATCTGTGCTAGTCTCCATGATCATTTTATACTCATACCAAGGATTTAATAAGTTGGTCAAAACCAAAGGTTTGAGGAACAATTTGGCAGAATCCTTCCATACCGAAGCTAGTGTATCTAGGGCATCGGCCATCTAGTTTTCTTCTCTTGGTAAGTGTGAGAACCTATAGTCTTTAAAATTTCTCCTTACTATAGTTAAGTAATCATGGTACGATTTCAGCTTCTCTTCCTTCAAATCCCATTCTCCATTTGTTTGTGATATTACCAGCAATGAATTACTAAAAGCCTGCACTCTATCAACCCTCATAATCATCAAGGTTTCCAAGCCAAAGATGTATGCCTTGTATTCTTCCATATTGTTGGTTACTTTGAAATTTAATTTCTTAGATAAAGGGATAATTTCTTCTTCTTCAAGTGATACTAATATGACTCCCAATCTAGCTCCTTTTCTATTCATAGCTCTTTCAAAGTACATTTTCCATTCTTGTACTTCTATAGCCCTCAAGTGTTCATCTGGGAATTCAAAAGTTACTTTCTCACTTTTAGGAAATGGTTGTTGAGCTAGGAATTCTGCTACTGTTCTTCCTTTAATTGTTTTCCTGGTTATATATTCAATTTCAAATTCTTCTAGGATTATCAATCACTTGCCATACTTCCCAATCAATGAAGGTGTTTCTCTTAAGTACTTGATTGGATCCGACCTAGAGATTGCTTGCACACTATAAGATTGAAAGTAATGCCGCAATTTCTTTAATTACCAAACTATGGAAATACAAGTCTTTTTAATGATACTATACTTCATTTCATAAGGCAGAAGTTTCCTACTAAATAGTAGATTGCATGCTTGACTCTTAATTTATTCGCCTAGCCTAGCATTACCCCTATTGATGCTTCTTCAACTACTAAGTACAGTATCAATGGTCTACTAGGTTTGGGTGGTTTCAAGACAGGTGAATTCAATAAGTATTCTTTTATGCACTTGAAAGTCTTTTGATACTCATCACTTCATTCATTCGGCTGGTTTTTCTTAAGCAGTTTAAAGATGGGTTTACAAATTGTTGTAAGATTTGCTATGAACCTACTTATATATAGTAACCTTCCAATAAATCTCCTAATTTCCTTCTCTATCTTAGGGGTTAGCATATCTCCAATTGCCTTAACCTTGTTAGGGCTAATCTCAATGTTGTTTGGGCTAACTATGTGTCCCAGCATCTTACCTAAGCTAACCCCAAATACACAATTTTTTAGGTTTAACCTAAGGTTGTACTTAACTGCCCTTTCAAAGAAACTTCCTAGGTTCTAGAAATGTTGTTCTCTTGTTATCGACTTTACCATCTGTTGCGCTCAAATTAACTCTACCACAAAGCGTCACTCGCAAGTATACGAGGTAGCTGTAGCAAAGGTGATCGCCCCAAGGTCGTTCTCTCAAGGAAGCTAAAGTGGTTAATTGCTTATCAGATTATGTTTAACAAGTAATAAAGAGATTTATAAATTGCTAAATAATGAAGAAGATTGATTAAAGTTTAAAACAATAAAAGTAAATTGAGCTGTGTTTTGATTCACTTGATAGAATGGTCTAGGGTTTGCACTTCTCTACTACTTATATGTATGAATGGTTATTCCTCTTAACTAATTCAATTTCAAAGATTAAATCTCAAACAACTCAACTAATCGAGTCAAGGAAATAAGCTCTCGTATTCAAACCTCTTTCAACTAATCTTGTTATAAGTGAAATAATCTTTTTAATAGGTTATATTTCTAATTCGCCTAAGTCCCTAATTGAATTGTTCAAGTATTAAACTTCATCTCTCGATACATCATCTAATACCTTAAAACACATAATTGGGTGTCAATCAATTATATATTAACAATGTTTCATTCAATCAAGGCTAAAGAAATTATTAGCTAAGAGAATAACCAAATCATACAATCATAGCAGATCCATACAAACCCTAGACTAGATCAAATTAGTTCATAATGATTTCAAGCATACTCATCTCATTAATATTCAAAGAAATCAAATTAGACATGATAATGTTCATAGATGCAATTTCAATGAAAATAAAGAGATAAAGTTCAAGAACAAAACCAAATTACAACTCCTTGAAGTTTCTGAAGAATCTCTTGCTCAAATCTTGCAAGAAAGATGTATCAATGGCTAGAACAATCTAATCTAACTAGTTTTAATCCAAAGTGAAATAAAAATCAAGAAAACAAATATTAAAACCCTCTCTTTGCTCTCTGACGGCTCCAAAATCTGTTCTCAATCGTCAACTCCCTAAACCCTAACTTTTCTTTTTGCTTTTATACGAAACATCGGCTTTAAAATTCGGTGCGCGTTTGGTTCATGAGGGACACGGCCAGGTGATGAGGGACACGGCCGTGTGAGGGCTTGTTGGAGGGACACGGCCACAAGACACGGCCGTGTCCCTTGCCAGTGTCCGCCTCTGCTTGTTTCTCTCTTCTTTCTTCTTTAGATGAGTGACACGGCCAAGTCATGAGTGACTTGGCCGTGTTGCACTATGATTGAGGGACACGGCCACATGACTTGGCCGTGTCCCTTGCCTGTGTCTTCCACTGTGAGTTTTTAGTCTTCTTTGCCTTTGGAATTGGTGAGACACGGCCAAGTCAGAAGTGACTTGGCCATGTTGGAGCATTTTAGGAGGGACATGGCCATGTTTGAAGTGACTTGGCCGTGTTGCTTCATTTTGGAGAGACATGGCCAGGTGACTTGGCCATGTCGCTTGCATGTGTCGCCTGACTTGGCCATGTCGCTTGCATGTGTCGCCTGACTTGGCCATGTCGCTTGCATGTGTCACCTACTGTGATGACTTGGCCGTGTTTAAGCATATTTGGAGAGACATGGCCAGGTGACTTGGCCATGTCGCTTGCATGTGTCGTCTGACTTGGCCATGTCGCTTGCATGTGTCACCTACTGTGATGACTTGGCCGTGTTTGAGCATATTTGGTGAGACATGGCCAGGTGACTTGGCCATGTCGCTTGCATGTGTCGCCTACTGTGATGATTTGTTCTTCTTCAGTCTTGGTTCCTTGGCTTTTTTAACCTAAAACAAAACTCAAACAAACTTTAAACAAAAAGTAAATAAACAATAACCAACAAAACATAAACACCATACTAAAAACTAGATCAAAAATGACATAAACACTGAAATAAACTAAAACTACAAAATTAACAAAAACACTAAATAAACCGATTTAAACTAATAAAATACCTAAATAAAACAATAATTATTATAATAAACAAGACACAAATCTATAACAAAAACTAACAAAACAACTACCCCACACTTACAACTTTGCTTGTCCTCAAGCAAATTCACATGGCATAAATTAAAAACTCACACAACCTTAACTATAATTCCAGTACATAGATGAAATACTTTAAGACTCAGACATAAATAATTGCATCTTACTTCAATCAAGGATTTTCTTAACTCATTCATTAATCCAGACATACAAATCTCACCTCTCATCTAAGTGTTTCACTCGATTTCATAGGTTAATTCACTCAAACCACTCATGACTGCATGCTACCATAAACTTGCTTAATTATCCAATCTCCCTCACTGATTTTCTCAAGAAATAATCCGAAGGTCTTTCATTTGGATGTAATGGGGCTAAGGTAAAGGTGTGAGAAAAGATATTTAAGCTGGAGCATCAAGAAATGGAGTATCTAAATTAGAAAATACTCTTGCTAAGAAATTCATAACTCCCTCAAATGGCATACTCACAATCCATTAATACTTCACATACTTGCATACTTCAAGAAAAATAACGAGTCAACATTCCTCTAAAACTAGAAAACATATGGATTTTGTATATATATATATATCTTTTTCTTTTTTTTTTCCTTTTTTTTATCATTCATTTTATATATATATATATACAAAATATAAACTTGCATGAAACATCTAGCTTAAAATGTAAAGGAAAAGAATAATCAACTCTTAATACAATGTGCAAAGTATGCATTTCAACCCCAAATAGCAATACCATTTTTTTTCTTTTTTTTTACTTGCTTACCCCACACTTTGAAATAAACCACCCTATTGTCATATCATAAAACTCCATTCCTTAATGCAGGTATGACGATAATAAGAGAAAGTTGAGCTGTGAATTGTGTTGATCAAACAAGAAAAGGTCAAAGGCTCAACTTGGCTCACTAAGGAATTCAATATTAAGGGAGGTCTTTTTAAGCTAAAGGGTTAACCTAATTTGCCTTCATCATTTTAAAACTTGAAATTAAATCATAATGTGAGTTCAATTAGTATGCAAAAGCAAACTCTAGAGATGCAAAGTCATGAAGGTGCACACTTAAGAAAAGAAAATCAACTGAAAATAATATCAAATTATGAGGCTCAAAACTCACAAAGGTGGGTTCTCAAAGATTTATATGTCATGAACCGCAGAATGTGAAAATTGATCCTGAATGAATTCAAATGCTCATTTCTATGCTGATACAAAAGTCTCAACTACAATGCTAGAATCACAGAAAAGATCAATAAATTTTCAACAATTATGCCATGCACAACAAACACAATAAACATACCAAGGCAACCAAAACAAAAATTAAAGAAAAGCTAAAAGATTACCCCACACTTTAGAATTTACATTGTCCTCAATGGAAAACAAGAATAATAAAGAGAAAGAATTAAGGACAACCTGTCTTCCATCGTCCCCTGGTGAGGCAAAACTCTATCTTTCAAACACAGATGTGCAAAAACAAAATGCAAGAGAGCTTTAGGGTTTCTATTTATTTAAACTAAACATAAAATCAAAATTGCACAAATTAAAATTATAACTATGAAAAAGAAATTCAAACTAATGGGTTGCCTCCCATTTAGCGCTTCTTTAATGTCATAAAGCTGGACATCATGCAAGACAAGGAATCATGGATCAAAAGTGCTGTCAATGATCCTCAATTCCTGAAATCCTTCTTTATATAGCTTAACTCTATGTCTATTTGCTTTAAAAATCTTTTTGGTTCTAGAGTTTAGCAATTCAATAGCACCAGAAGGACATACCTTAGTTACCTCAAAAGGACCACTCCATCTAGAGTTGGGTTTACCTGGAAACAGACGGAGTCGAGAATTAAAAAGTAAAACTTTCATACCTGGACTCAATGTCTGTCTCACAATAACTCTGTCATGAATTTCTTTTGTCTGATCCTTGTAAATCCTTGAGCTCTCAAATGCTTTTGGGTTAGGGTACCCTCGGGTCTCCCTCACTGATTTAGCCTCCTCTTCTAAATTCAGTGTCAGCTCCAATTTATCTGGGGAACCTGTCTGCAAGAAAGCATCTGAAACAACTGCTTCAACATAATTAATTACAGAACATTCCTCATATAAAGCAGTTGTAGGAATGGGAGAAGTATTAAAAATAGAAAATTCCACAGTTTGTCCCAAAACAGTCATTAATAATTTTCCATTTTTAACATCTATCAAAGTGTTGGTAGTCGCCATAAAAGGCCTACCCAGCAGAATGGTGTGTGCAGATGGTGAAGAATTACCTACTTCCATGTCAAGAACAATGAAATCCACAGGTACTATCAAACCACCAACTTTAACTAACACATCTTCTATAACCCCTTTCGGGAATCTAAAAGACCTATCAGCTAATTGCAATACCATTTTTGTTGGTTTAAGCTCCCCTAGTTCTAATTCTTTAAACACAGAGTAAGGCATTAAATTCACACTAGCACCTAGATCACACATGCCCTCAGTTCCTTTCCCATTCCCCACAGAAATTTGAATTATAAAGCTTCTAGGATCCTTTAGTTCGGGAGGTAGTTTATGCTGTAGAACAGCACTAGCTACCTCGGAAACTATCACCTTTTCATTCATCTCATACCTCTTTTTCTTGGTGATTAGGTCCTTGAAAAATTTGGCATAAGCCGGCATGTTCTTTATCGCCTCAAGTAATGGTAAGTTAATACTTACCTTAGACAGCATGTTGAAGATGTTAGAAAATTGCTTATCTGGTTTATCATCCTTCAACCTGCTGGGGAATGGTACAGGTGGCCGGTATGGATTGCTTGCTTTATGTAGATCTGCTGTAGGGGACTTCTCCACTGATCTTTCTCCAGCACCTTTGTTCTTTGGTTCTCCTTCCTCCTTGTTCTCTTTGTTACCTGCATTCACAGAATCATTTTCAACATTATTATAAATTTCCTTACCACTTCTAAGAACAGTCACTGATTGTGCCTACTCAGTTTGACTTGGGAACTTCCCCTTTTGTTGAATCTTCATCTGTTGTGCAAGTTGTCCAACTTGTGTCTCCACCTTCTTAAAAGATGCTTCTAGTGAATCCAGTCTCTTGTTGGTCACCTCTTGATTTTTAGCACTGACTTGGATAAAAGCTTGTAAACTTTCCTCCAAGCTCTCTATCCTAGACTTCCCTTGACTTGAGGATTGACCCTGCTCTTGGTTCTGACTTTGGAGCAAATGGAAAGGCTGCTGAGAATTATTCCTTGCCCAAGAAAAATTTGGGTGATTCCTCCACCCAGGGTTGTAGGTGTTGGAGTAAGGATCATTTCTGGCCCTAGGTTGGAATCCTCCCATAACATTGACCTGCTCAGCTTCATTCCCATAGGACTCATATGTAGAGGGGAAAATATTTGCTCCATGCCCTAAGTTTCCACAAATTCCACAAATTTCTTGAGTGGATGAAGAAATATTGTTCTTCATATTCAGCATCTGCACTTGCTTTGTCAACTCAGCTATCTGACTGACCATCTCACTATTGGCTTCTAGTTGATTCACCCCTTTACTTCTTCCCCTGACACTCTTCTGTTGAGAATTAGCTCCCAACATCTCAAAGATATCATAGGTTTCAGCTGCTGTCTTTTCTCCCATGGCTCCCCCAGCTGCATTATCAACAGTGTTCTGAAATTGCTGGGTTAGACCATCATAGAAAAACTGGTTCAGAAGTTGAAGTGGATAGTGATGATGTGGACACTGGATCAATAACATCTTGAATCTGTCCCAAGCCTCATGAAATGGCTCTCCTTCAACTTGAGAGAATGTAGCAATTTTCCCTCTCAATTCAGCTATCTTTTGATGTGAGTAGAACTTGCCCATGAATTTATTGTAAACTTGCTCCCAAGTTGTCAGTGAGTTCTCTGGCAACATCATAAGCCAGCTCTTTGCCCTATCCTTCAAAGTATAAGGGAAACATCTCATCCTCAACTGATCCTCTGTTAATCCTCCCAAAGGAAAAGTGTTGAGGGTGGAGTAGAAATCCCTAATAAAATTCAAAGGATCTTCATTTGGAACTCCATAGAATGATGGCAGCATGTTATAGTGAATATTCTTCAACTCATAGTTCCTTGCTGCATCTGTCAGTCTTATGCAAGAAGTGGAAGTCCCAATGACAGGTCTAGCAAAATCTCTCATGGTTCTTTGTCTTTCTTCAGCCATTTTAACAGATTTTTCAGATTCTGACTCAAAATCCGAAATGTCCTCCTCTGAAGTATCAAATCATGTGAAAAGCTCAAACTCCTCTCTGCTCCTTTTTACTCTCTGAATTTCTGGAATGAATGGATGCATCTCTCCTTCAAGTGATCTCCTGCCTTGCATAAACAAAAATTTCTAGAAAAAAAGAAATATCACAAGCAAAAGACAAATAAAATAAAATGAAAAACAATGAAAATAATCTGAAATGTATTTATTATTATTATTATTATTATTTTTAAACAATTATGCCAATTAGCTTCCCCGGCAGCGGCGCCAAAAACTTGTTGCGCTCAAATTAACTCTACCACAAAGCGTCACTCGCAAGTATACGAGGTAGCTGTAGCAAAGGTGATCGCCCCAAGGTAGTTCTCTCAAGGAAGCTAAAGTGGTTAATTGCTTATCAGATTATGTTTAACAAGTAATAAAGAGATTTATAAATTGCTAAATAATGAAGAAGATTGATTAAAGTTTAAAACAATAAAAGTAAATTGAGCTGTGTTTTGATTCACTTGATAGAATGGTCTAGGGTTCGCACTTCTCTACTACTTATATGTATGAATGGTTATTCCTCTTAACTAATTCAATTTCAAAGATTAAATCTCAAACAACTCAACTAATCGAGTCAAGGAAATAAGCTCTCGCATCCAAACCTCTTTCAACTAATCTTGTTATAAGTGAAATAATCTTTTTAATAGGTTATATTGTTGCGCTCAAATTAACTCTACCACAAAGCGTCACTCGCAAGTATACGAGGTAGTTGTAGTGTAATATCCTCATATATGCTCTAGAAGTTTTGATTTTGTTATTGTTATTGTTGTTATTGTTGTTGTTGTTATATTGGATTGTATATATGTGTTAATTGCAAGAGAAAAGAAATTGGGAAAGAAAATAGGGTTTAGAGAGAATGGTATATGTTGTGTATATGATGATATATATAACATATAAATTGGTCAAATGAAGAGTCAAGGGGGTAGAGATATTTATTTGGTTATTGGTGAAATGACTATTAAGGGCATTGGATTAAAAAGAAAGCTAGAACAAATGATAAAAGGGTGTTTTGGTAATTGTTTGAATTGGAACACTTGGTGGAGATTAAAAGAAGAGTTGACTTTATTTTTGTGGTTCATTTCTTCTTTCTTCTTTGTGTGGCCGGCTCCTTCATAGACAAAGGAAAACAAGAGACAAAGTGAAGATCTTGATGTGTTAAGCTCAAATTGATGGAAGATTGAAGTGATCTAGTGGATGATACAAGAAGTCTTATAACTTTGGTAAGTTCTCTTGTGATCTTTGTGTTTATTTGAAATGATATTTGTGTTTGATAGATTTTTAAGAGTGTGTTGGTTGATTTTGAGATGTGAGAAGTGTTTGAGTGATTGGATGATGGATGTTGAGTATGGATTGAAGAAAAGAGTAAGTGGTTGGAAGAGATGATGTTGTATATGTGGTGAGGGTTTTGAGATGATTTTGTGTTTTGTGCTTGATGTGTGTTTGGCTTGTTTTGGTGTGCTGCAAGTTTTAGATGAGTTTTGAGTATGTTTTGTTAAGATGGTGTGAAGTGGATGTTGTTGGATAAAAGTGTTTTGTTGAGTGTTTGGTTGTTTTGGTCAGAATCTTGATTTGTGGCCGGACACGCCCATGAGCACGTCCAGGGTCTTTAGGCGTGTCAATTGTGTTGGAGGCAGTAGGTTTGACACGACCAGTAGCACGCCCGTGTTATTGAGCGTGTCATATCTACTATGAGATTTGAGAATTTACACGCCCAGAAACACGCCCATGTTGTTGAGCGTGTAAATACTTCTGTGTTGTGGAGTTAGGGCACGGTCATGGACACGCCCGTGTGGGTGACGTGTCAGGGTTAGGGTTTGCCCTAATTAATTCCTAATTGGATTATCTCTTGTGTATCCCTAAACAAGTATATGCTATTACTTTTGATTTAGGTCTTGAAGATAGTGATTAATCATTGATTTAAGAGGTAGAAGGATCTTGAACAAGGAAGTGTTAAGAGTTGTGTGATTTGTTTTTGAGGTAAGTACAAAACCTATATGATTGTGTGTAAGTTCAAATGTGGCATTATTACATTGTTAATTTATTTGAGCAATGTGTATTGTTATGTTTATATCACTGATGATATATATATATATGAATAATGTGAATGACATGATGATGCAAATGAATGTGTTTATGAAAGATTGAAATGTTATGTTGTGAATTGAGATGAAATGGAATATAGAGCCATTGTGATTGGCTATGATGATATAATTGAATGATGTATGGCATGTTTGCCTAATTGATGAGAAAGATTGAGAAAGAGTTTGATAAAGAGAATAATGAAATAAGTGTATGCTTAATATGATATTCAATTTCAGAGTTCTGGTTTTTGGAGGCATGCCTATTTAATGAAAGGTAACAGTCTTGCCGGGTTGAGGATCTCTTCAAATTGAGTTGAATTGAGGTCCAAGAGACTGGGTCTGTTACACTATGATAATTGATATTATGAGATATTTGATTTGTAACAGTCTTGCCGGGTTGAGGATATCCTCGAGTTAGATGAGTTGATGATCCAAGAGACCGGGTCTGTTACGCTATCCATGGATAGAGATATATATATATATATGTATATGTTGCCTACGGGCTTGATAATGGTGTTTATGAACCAAAGCAGTAACTCAGAATTCTGAATATCGTATTAAGTACTTGATGGGCCCATAGGTGTCTAGGTTTTATGTATAACATAAATGTTGTTCTAATGTAATGAAATGTTAATATTACTTATATGATGAAACGGACTATTCACGGAATATTGTTTGTTGACTATGATCTTTACTAATTGTGTGTGTATCATTGATGTTGATTTATTAATACAAATGTGAAACATTGCATTGCACTAAAGCATAACATTAGCATGAATTGTCTTACTAAGCCCTTGGCTTAGCGCGATAGTGTTTGATCGCGCAGGTAATAGAGTTGAACCCGAGAGCTCTTCGAGACCGAGTGAGAGTAGACAGTGAAGAGTTGATTTTGAGAACTTAAAGATCAGAGGAGACTTGCCAATCATGTATAACTCTTTTATATTTTGTAAATATGGGTTATAATGTAAATATATGTATAATTGTAAATACGTATTCAAATGCTTTCATATATGTAAATTTTTTCTATATTCCGCTGCGTAATATTTAAATGTATGTATATATATATATCTAATATGTTTTGTTTATAAGTAAATGATTTATTTTTCTATAATATATAATGATAAGAGTATTGTATCAAGTTTAAAATGTTTTGAATGTTAAGAAAATCCGTAGCATTCCTATATTCGATACATGTATACTACATTGTGGTGTATGTAGTGTGTATGTATTGGGTGTGGGGGTGTTACAATTGTTTTCGTATCAGAGCCTAGGTTTGAGATTCTCAACCTAGGTAAAATGTAAGAAAAAGACTATTTTGATTTTAAAAAGTGGTTTTTGAATAAAATATATGTTTGGGATTGGCAATCTCTGATCTTTAATAAGATGTATTCTGCTGTGTTTGCAGAAATAGGTTGTGATGGATCCTCATTTGCGTCAGTCAGTTGAGGGTAGTGAGGAGAGTGTAGCTCCGGAGGATAGAGCTAGAGTTGATAGTGCTGGGGAGGCACCTGTTTCGGTGTCGGGGAGACCAGTTGGTGAGGAGGTTCCGCCAACTTGGCTTAGGCATGTGATAGAGGCTTTGAGACAAGCACCAGTGCAACCAGTGCCACCACCCCCTCAGCCTGTGGTACCAGTGAGGCACTATGATAAACTAAGGAAGTATGGAGCAGAGGATTTCCTTGGTACTACTGATCCAGCTGTAGCATAACAGTGGCTTGACAAAGTACAGAGGATCTTTATTCAGTTGCAAGCCACCCCAGAGGAAAAGTTTGATTATGCAAGATCATTGCTACAGAAGGATGCATACGACTGGTGGAGGATAGTGCCCCATTCTATGGATGATCCACCAATCTTGTCATATGCGGATTTTCTGAGAGAGTTTGAGTTGAAGTATACTCCTAGGGAGTACAAAGACATGAAGAAGATGGAGTTCTTAAGCTTGAAGCAAGATAGCAAGACTGTAACTGAGTATGAGGTTGAGTTTATTCGATTGAGCCAGTATGCTGGGGGCATTATAGCTGATGAGATAGATAGATGCATGAGATTTGAGGAGGGATTGAGGCCCTCTATCATGTGTCTAGTGGTTGGATCTAGATATAATGATTTTTCCCAGCTTGTGGCAGCAGCTCGGAGTGTGGAGCGAGCTCAAGTTATTGCAGCTGCTTCAGAGGAAGAGGTTAGGGTTAGGAGGCCCCAGTTTGAGGCAGGGTATTCTTCTGTTAAGAGAGGTAAAGGAAGCTTTGTTCCTAGAGTTAGTAGGAGTCAGAGGTTAGCTGGTAGGTCAGTGCAGTTTCAGAGACAGAGATTTAGACCTACAGCTTCAGTGGCGAATGCTCCGACCCCAGTGACTCAGAGATCCGCTCTACCTGTGTGTGCTCAGTGTGGTGGATCACATAGGGGTGCTTGTTGGAGGTATAGTGGGTCAGCTGTGTGCTTCAGATGTGGATCTCCTGAGCATTTTATTAGAGATTGTCCAGAGAGACAGGAGCGGATGTCAGTTGATACTGCAGCTTCTCGACCTAGTGTGAGGGGAGGTCGAGCAGGCAGAGGTAGCAGCCGGGGAGGCAGATCCGGGTTCAGTGCTAGAGGAGGTGCTACATCCAGGGAGAGTAGACCAGAGGAGGTTGGATCTTCCCAGAGGATGTATGTTATGCAGAGGCAGCCGGATGCATCGGCAGTCATAGCTGGTACTTTTTCTTTATTTGATACTTCAGTGCTTGCTTTGATTGATCCGGGTTCCACACATTCTTATATTAGTGCATCTGTTTTGCCTGTGTCTGATATGCATGCTGAGTCCCTAGGATTTGATGTGTTGGTGACAAATCCGTTAGGGCATAGTGTGATTGTGAGTAAGGTGCACCGAGATAGTGCAGTGAGGGTGCAAGGTGAGGAGTTCCTTGGAGATTTGATTGAGATGCCATTTAAGGAATATGATGTGATTCTAGGTATGGACTGGCTATCTAGACATGGGGCTGTGGTGGATTGTAAAAAGAAAGTTGTGACTTTGAGAACTGCTGATGGTAGAGAGGTGATAGTATCTAATGAGCAGGAACAGTTAGCCTCCTTATTTGTTTCAGCTGTTGCAGCTAGGAGGTTGATTAGAAAAGGGTGTGATGCTTATCTTGCTCATGTGGTAGATACTAGAGTAAGAGGTTCTCCTATTGATAGCATTGCCACAGTTGCAGAGTTCCCAGATGTATTCCCAGAGGAGTTGCCAGGATTGCCTCCTGAGAGAGAGGTGGAGTTCGGTATTGAATTGTTGCCTGGTACCACTCCTATTTCTATTACTCCTTATAGAATGGCACCAGCAGAATTGAAGGAATTGAAAGTGCAATTACAGGAGTTGTTGGACAAAGGATTTATTCGCCCCAGTGTTTCTCCTTGAGGAGCTCCTGTGCTATTTGTGAAAAAGAAAGATGGTACTATGAGGTTGTGTATCGATTATAGGCAATTGAACAAGGTGACTATTAAAAATAAATATCATTTGCCTAGAATCAATGATCTCTTTGATCAATTGAAGGGTGCAGCTGTGTTTTCTAAAATTGATTTGAGATCTGGGTACCATCAATTGAGAGTTAAAGCTGAAGACATTTCCAAGACCGCCTTTCGGACCAGGTATGGGCATTATGAATTTTTAGTTATGCCTTTTGGTCTAACGAATGCACCTGCAGCTTTTATGGATTTGATGAATAGGGTGTTCAGGCCCTATCTGGATCAGTTTGTAGTGGTCTTCATCGATGACATTCTGGTGTATTCGCGGAATGAAGAGGAACATGATATGCATCTGCGGATTGTGTTGCAGATTTTGAGAGAGAAGCAGTTGTTTGCCAAATTGTCGAAATGTGAGTTCTGGTTGGATCAAGTCGCTTTTCTCGGACATATTGTTTCAGCAGAAGGCATTAGAGTTGATCCGAGCAAAGTTGAAGCTATATTGAATTGGAGTCCACCCAAGTCGGTTACAGAGGTTAGAAGTTTTCTGGGTTTGGCAGGCTATTACCGACGGTTTGTGAAAGGGTTTTCTTTGATAGCTACTCCACTCACCAGATTGCTTCGTAAGGGAGTGAGATTTGTGTGGACGGATCAGTGTCAGGCTAGTTTTGATCAGTTAAGAGAAATGTTGACTCAAGCGCCTGTTCTTACTTTACCTGGAGAAGGCAAACCATATGTGATTTACAGTGATGCTTCACATAGTGGTTTGGGGTGTGTGCTGATGCAGGAAGGTAAAGTTATAGCTTATGCATCTCGACAGTTGAAACCGCATGAGTTTAATTATCCGACCCATGATTTAGAGTTAGCAGCAATTGTGTTCGCATTGAAGATTTGGCGACACTATTTGTTTGGGGAGAAATGTTTCATCTACACTGATCACAAAAGCTTGAAATATTTGGGTGTCCAGAAAGAACTTAATCTTCGACAGAGGAGATGGTTGGAATTGATTAAAGACTACGACTGTTTGATTGATTATCATCCAGGTAAAGCAAATGTTGTTGCTGATGCCTTGAGTCGGAAGTCTTTAGCTGGTTTAACTGTTTACTCGCTCTCGTTGCTTGTTGAGTTGAGAGCTTTGCATGCCAATTTTGTACCTTGTGATGATGGTGCATTGTTGACACAATTGCATTTGAAACCAATTTTATCGGATCAGATCAAAGAGGCTCAGTTGACTGATATGAAGATTCAAAAGATTATTTCAGATTGCAAGAATGGGAAGACTAGAGATTTTATTGTGAAAGGTGATGGGAGTCTCTGGTTTAAGAACCGATTGTGTATACCCGATGATGCTGATTTGAAAAGAGTCATTTTAGAAGAAGCACATAAGTCAGTGTTTGCTATGCATCCGGGTAATACAAAGATGTATCATGATTTGAGACATCATTATTGGTGGATTGGTTTGAAGAGAGACATTGCTGAGTTTGTATCGAAATGTCTCACTTGTCAGAAGGTAAAAGCAGAGCATCAAGTTCCAACTGGATTGCTTTAACCATTATCAGTACCAGAATGGAAGTGGGATAGAGTGACGATGGATTTTGTGTCTGGGTTGCCATTGACACAAAAGAAGCATGATGCTATATGGGTGATTGTGGATAGATTGACTAAGACAGCTCATTTCCTTCCGGTTCGGATGGATTACTCTTTGGAGAGATTAGCTGAGCTGTATATCCATGAGATTGTGAAGTTGCATGGTGTTCCAACTTCTTTAGTGTCTGATCGAGATCCCAGGTTTACTTCAAGACTTTGGAAGAGTTTGCATAGTGCTTTGGGTTCTCGATTACACTTCAGTACTGCTTTTCATCCACAGACGGATGGACAGTCAGAGAGGGTGATACAGATTATTGAGGACATGTTGAGAAGCTGTGTCATCGATTTCTCTGGAAGTTGGGATAGGTTTTTACCTCTTGTGGAGTTTGCTTACAACAACAGTCACCAATCCAGCATTGGTATGGCACCATTTGAAGCATTGTATGGCAGACGGTGTAGGACACCTCTTTGTTGGAATGAGCTTGGAGATAATAAGTTGGTTGGTCCTGATTTGATTCAAGAAACTGAAGAAAAAGTAAAGTTGATTAGAGGCAGGTTAAAAGCAGCTTCAGACCGACAGAAGTCTTATGCAGATCTGAAAAGGAGAGACATAGAGTTTGATGTTGGAGATAAGGTATTTCTGAAAGTGTCTCCTTGGAAGAAGATTTTAAGGTTCGGTCGGAAAGGGAAATTGAGTCCTCGTTTTATTGGACCGTATGAAGTTTTGGAAAGAGTTGGGCCAGTTGCGTATCGACTTGCTTTGCCACCTGAGTTGGATCGTATTCATAATGTATTTCATGTTTCTATGTTGAGGAGATACAGATCAGATCCATCTCATGTGTTGCTGATTGAATCTATCGAGGTAAATTAAGATTTGACATTTGAAGAGGAACCAGTTGCTATCTTGGCATGTGATGTGAAAGAATTAAGAAATAAGAGAGTGCCACTTGTGAAGGTTCTATGGAAGAATCATGCAAAAGAAGAAGCAACTTGGGAAAGTGAACAATCCATGCGAGAGCACTATCCTCAGTTGTTTCAGCTTTGATATCGGGTAATTTCGAGGACGAAATTTTCTTTTTAGAGGGGGAGAATTGTAATATCCTCATATATGCTCTAGAAGTTTTGATTTTGTTATTGTTATTGTTGTTATTGTTGTTGTTGTTATATTGGATTGTATATATGTGTTAATTGCAAGAGAAAAGAAATTGGGAAAGAAAATAGGGTTTAGAGAGAATGGTATATGTTGTGTATATGATGATATATATAACATATAAATTGGTCAAATGAAGAGTCAAGGGTGTAGAGATATTTATTTGGTTATTGGTGAAATGACTATTAAGGGCATTGGATTAAAAAGAAAGCTAGAACAAATGATAAAAGGGTGTTTTGGTAATTGTTTGAATTGGAACACTTGGTGGAGATTAAAAGAAGAGTTGACTTTATTTTTGTGGTTCATTTCTTCTTTCTTCTTTGTGTGGCCGGCTCCTTCATAGACAAAGGAAAACAAGAGACAAAGTGAAGATCTTGATGTGTTAAGCTCAAATTGATGGAAGATTGAAGTGATCTAGTGGATGATACAAGAAGTCTTATAACTTTGGTAAGTTCTCTTGTGATCTTTGTGTTTATTTGAAATGATATTTGTGTTTGATAGATTTTTAAGAGTGTGTTGGTTGATTTTGAGATGTGAGAAGTGTTTGAGTGATTGGATGATGGATGTTGAGTATGGATTGAAGAAAAGAGTAAGTGGTTGGAAGAGATGATGTTGTATATGTGGTGAGGGTTTTGAGATGATTTTGTGTTTTGTGCTTGATGTGTGTTTGGCTTGTTTTGGTGTGCTGCAAGTTTTAGATGAGTTTTGAGTATGTTTTGTTAAGATGGTGTGAAGTGGATGTTGTTGGATAAAAGTGTTTTGTTGAGTGTTTGGTTGTTTTGGTCAGAATCTTGATTTGTGGCCGGACACGCCCATGAGCACGTCCAGGGTCTTTAGGCGTGTCAATTGTGTTGGAGGCAGTAGGTTTGACACGACCAGTAGCAAGCCCGTGTTATTGAGCGTGTCATAGCTACTGTGAGATTTGAGAATTTACACGCCCAGAAACACGCCCATGTTGTTGAGCGTGTAAATACTTCTGTGTTGTGGAGTTAGGGCACGGTCATGGACACGCCCGTGTGGGTGAGCGTGTCAGGGTTAGGGTTTGCCCTAATTAATTCCTAATTGGATTATCTCTTGTGTATCCCTAAACAAGTATATGCTATTACTTTTGATTTAGGTCTTGAAGATAGTGATTAATCATTGATTTAAGAGGTAGAAGGATCTTGAACAAGGAAGTGTTAAGAGTGGTGTGATTTGTTTTTGAGGTAAGTACAAAACCTATATGATTGTGTGTAAGTTCAAATGTGGCATTATTACATTGTTAATTTATTTGAGCAATGTGTATTGTTATGTTTATATCACTGATGATATATATATATGAATAATGTGAATGACATGATGATGCAAATGAATGTGTTTATGAAAGATTGAAATGTTATGTTGTGAATTGAGATGAAATGGAATATAGAGCCATTGTGATTGGCTATGATGATATAATTGAATGATGTATGGCATGTTTGCCTAATTGATGAGAAAGATTGAGAAAGAGTTTGATAAAGAGAATAATGAAATAAGTGTATGCTTAATATGATATTCAATTTCAGAGTTCTGGTTTTTGGAGGCATGCCTATTTAATGAAAGGTAACAGTCTTGCCGGGTTGAGGATCTCTTCAAATTGAGTTGAATTGAGGTCCAAGAGACTGGGTCTGTTACACTATGATAATTGATATTATGAGATATTTGATTTGTAATAGTCTTGCCGGGTTGAGGATATCCTCGAGTTAGATGAGTTGATGATCCAAGAGACCGGGTCTGTTACGCTATCCATGGATAGAGATATATATATATATGTATATGTTGCCTACGGGCTTGATAATGGTGTTTATGAACCAAAGCAGTAACTCTGAATTCCGAATATCGTATTAAGTACTTGATGGGCCCATAGGTGTCTAGGTTTTATGTATAACATAAATGTTGTTCTAATGTAATGAAATGTTAATATTACTTATATGATGAAACGGACTATTCACGGAATATTGTTTGTTGAGTATGATCTTTACTAATTGTGTGTGTATCATTGATGTTGATTTATTAATACAAATGTGAAACATTGCATTGCACTAAAGCATAACATTAGCATGAATTGTCTTACTAAGCCCTTGGCTTAGCGCGATAATGTTTGATCGCGCAGGTAATAGAGTTGAACCCGAGAGCTCTTCGAGACCGAGTGAGAGTAGACAGTGAAGAGTTGATTTTGAGAACTTAAAGATCATAGGAGACTTGCCAATCATGTATAACTCTTTTATATTTTGTAAATATGGGTTATAATGTAAATATATGTATAATTGTAAATACGTATTCAAATGCTTTCATATATGTAAATGTTTTCTATATTCCGCTGCGTAATATTTAAATGTATGTATATATATATATCTAATATGTTTTATTTATAAGTAAATGATTTACTTTTCTATAATATATAACGATAAGAGTATTGTATCATGTTTAAAATGTTTTGAATGTTAAGAAAATCCGTAGCATTCCTATATTCGATACATGTATACTACATTGTGGTGTATGTAGTGTGTATGTATTGGGTGTGGGGGTCTTACAATTGTTTTACTAGCAGAAATGGTACTGGATGGTTCTCGCTGGCTCTCTTAAGTGGGAGGTCAGGGGTTCGATCCAGGGAGGCGACTCCTTTGGGAGCCAAATAAACAAATCCTGCTGGGTGGGCCGCGAGGGCTGTCCATTACTGTAGGGGTCGCTTGCCTCCTGCGGACTCCGTGCCCAGGTGGTGAAAAGGCCGGGCCGTAAGCCACTAGTGGGCCGGGCAGTCGACCTGGTCGGGGAGGGTCGTTACATGTAGCAAAGGTGATCCCCCCAAGGTCGTTCTCTCAAGGAAGCCAAAGTGGTAATTGATTATCAAATTAAAAGTAACAAGTAGTAAAGAAATTTAAATTGCAAAGTAATGAGAAAATTGATTTAAGCCGAAAACAATAAAAATAAACAAAAGCTGATGTTTTGATTTACTTGATAAAAGGGTCTAGGGTTTGCACTTCTCTACTACTCATATGTATGAACCGTTATTCCACTTAACTAATTTAATTTCTAAGATTAAATCTCAAACAACTTAATTAATTGAGTCAAGGAAATAAGCTCTCGCATTCAAACCTCTTACAACTAATCTTGTTATAATTGAAACAATCTTTTTAATAGGTTATATCTCTAATTCACCTAAGTCCTTAATTGAATTGTTCCAGCATTAGATTTCATCTCTCAATCCATCATCTAATACCTAAAACACCCAATTGGTGGCCAATCAATTATATGTGACAATTTTTCATTCAATAAAGGCTAAAGAAATCAATAGTTAAGAGAATAACCAATTCATACAATTCATAGCAAATCCATACAAACCCTAGACTAGATTAAATTAGTTCATGATGTTATCAAGCATACTCATCTCATTAATAATCAAAGAAATCAATTTAGACATGATAATGTTCATAAACACAATTTCAATGAAACTAAAGAGACAAAGTTTAAGAATAAAACCAAGTTACAAACTCCTTGAAGCTTTTGATGAATCTCTTGATCGAATCTTGCAAAAAGGATGAAACAATGGCATGAACAATCTAATCTAAACTAGTTTAATCCAAAGTAAAATCAAAATCCAAGAAAACAAATGTTTAAACCCTAAGATCTCTCTCAGACGGCTAATTTGCTCTCAAAATCGTCAAAAGACCCTTAAACCCTAACTTTCTTTTCCTTTTATATGAGTCGTACGCGTTAAAAAGCCGATGCGGGCTTGGAACATGAGGGACACGGCCAGGTGATGAGGGACACGGTCGTTTGAGGGCATGATGGAGGGACACGGCCAGGTGACACGGCTGTGTCCCCTGCATGTGTCCTCCTCTGTTGCTTTTGGTCTTCTTTTCTTCTTTGTTGAGTGACACGGCCAAGTGGAGCTTGACTTGGCCGTGTGAGTGAGATGGGAGGGACACGGCCAGGAGACACTGCCGTGTCCCTTGCCTGTGTTCGTTTCTATGTAATTGATGACCTCCCTTTCCTTTGGTAACAAGTGGGACACGGCTAGGTCATGGTGACTTGGCCGTGTTGCTCTTCTTTGGAGGGACACGGCCACATGACTTGGCCGTGTCCCTTGCTTGTGTCTGCTACTGGGACTTGTTCTTCCTTTTAACTTGGTATGGGACACGGCCAGTGACTTGGCCGTGTCCTCTGCCTGTGTCAGCTACTGCCCATTTCATCTTCAATTCGTTTCCTTGCCTGTTTTAACCTAACACAAAACTCAAAACAAACTTAAAACACGAAGTAAATAAACAATAACCGACAAAACATAAACACAAACTAAAAACTAGATAAAAAACGACATAAAACTAAAAATAAACTAAAACTTCACAATTAAAGAAAACACTAGACAAACCGATAAAAACTAACAAAATACCTAAATAAAACAATAATTAACCTAATAAACAAGACACAAAACTTATAACAAAAACTAATAAAACAACTACCCCACACTTAAAACTTTGCTTGTCCTCAAGCAATTTCACATGGCATAAATTAAAAATTCAAACAACCTTAACTATAATTCCAGAACATAGATGAAATACTTTAAGACATCAGACATAAATAATTGCAATTTCCTTCAATCAAGATATTCCTAACTCATTCATTGATCCAGACATACAAATCTTATCTCTCAACTAAGTGTTTCACTCGATTTCAAAGGTTAATCACTCATACCACTCATGAGTGCATACTGCCATAAACTTGCTTAATTATCCAATCTCCCTCACTGATTTTCTCAAGAAATAATCCGAAGGTCTTTTATTTGGATGTAATGGGGCTAAGGTAAGGTGTGAGAAAAGACATTTAAGTGGAGCATCAAGAAATGGAGTATCTAAATTAGACACTACTCTTGCTAAGAATTTCATAACTCCTTCAAATAGCATACTCACCAACCCTTAGCAATCTTACATACTTGCACACTAAAAGAAAAGTACACGAGTCAAAATTCCTCTAAGGCTAGAAAATATATGAACTTTATATATATATATCTCTTTTTGTTTTATTTTCACTTTTTTTTATTGAGTTTATATTTTTATATATATATATACAAAGTATAAACTTAATGGGACATCTAGCTTAAAATGTAGAGGAAAAGAATACTGACTCTTAATCAAATACAATATGCAAAGTATGCATTTCAACCCTCAATTAGGAATTCCATATTATTTTTTTTTACTTACCCCACACTTGAAATAAACTACCCTATTGTCTAATCATACAACTCCATTCCTTAATGCATAGGTATGATGATAGTAAGAACATGTTAAGTTGAGAATTGTGTTAATCAAACAAGAAACAGTCAATGGCTCAACTTGGCTCACTAAGGAAATCAATATAAAGGGAAGTCTCTTTAAGCTAAAGGGGCTAACCTAATTTGCCTTCATCATTTTAAAACTTGAGATTAAATCATAATGTGAGTTCAATAAGTATGCAAAAGCAAACTCTAGAGATGCAACATCATGAAGGTGCACACTTAAGAAAAGAAAATCAATTGACAAAAATATCAAATTTAATAAGGCTCAAAGCTCACACAGGTGGGTTCACAAAGATTTACATGTCATGAATTACAGAATGCGAAAATTAATCCCGAATGAATTCAAATGCTCATTTCTATGCTGATACCAAAGTCTCAACTATAATGCTAGAATCAAAGAAAAGATCAATAAATTTTCAACAATTATACCATGCACAAAAAACACAATAAACAAAACAACCACAATAAGCAAAACAAGAATTAAAGGAAAGCTTAAAGAGTACCCCACACTTAAAATTGACATTGTCCTCAATGGAAAACAGAATAATAAATAATAAGAGTTAAAGGACAACCTGTCTTCCATCGTACCTGGTGAGGCAAAATCCTAGCTTTCCATCACAAACACAAAAGTTTTATAACAAAAGTACAAGAAAATATCCAAACACAAAAGTTTTAAAATAAATAACAAAAATGAAAAATAAAACAAGAGTACACTAAATAAAATAAAGCAAGGAATGAAAATCTATGGAAAATGTGGGCGGGAAGATGATGCAGCTGAGGGATGGAGACTCAAGATCGTTGCAAGGTTACTGTTAATCTGTTCCATCTGCTGTAAGATCTCAGCATGGTTACGATCCACCTTGCTATCCAATCGATCCACTTTGCCCTCCAGGGCCTCAATCCTCAGAAGTACCTCTTGATGTTCCGAAACCGGAGCATCCTCATCTAAGTCAAGAGAATCCGAGTCAGACTCCTCTTCAATCCGGGCTCTCTTCTGCCTGTCCCCCGGTGCTTCAGGCTCAGCTGACGGCATCACAAAGGTCCCTCTTCTATGCACCACCATGTGCATCTTCGCCAGTATAGCTAAATCCAAGGAATCATTACCCAAAATTCGAGTCATCCGAGTAGTACTCGGGTCAAAATCCTCCACAAGGGCTACTGCTAATGTAGTGATCAATCCTCCAACACAAATAGCCCCCCTCCTTTTATTAGCTACAGAATCAAAAATATCGGCTAACCAATAGCCGGCACTAATATTCATTTCATTCAAAACACAGTCCAAGAAAAATAGCTCACTCGACTCAACCACACCCGGGCTCTCCTTCCTTGCAAAGAACCCACATGACATAAACCTGTGCAAATATCTCAAGGTAGGGTTCCGTAATTTAGATGCTTTGGCCGATTTGGCCACATAAGTACCCGAGCCTAAGGCACCCCAAGCAAACTGTTGTCTAAAATCTTTGGGTATCGATCTTTCTCCATGGTGATGAAAACCATATATATCATTCAACTGATCAATAGTAAGCACAAATGATTGACCCATTAATTTAAACATCAGTCTCCTGCAAATTTTCTTATCATCTCTTTCCACTTTAAGAGTTGCCAAAAATTCTAGGGTGAGCTCCTCAAACTGCAGAGGTCTCAATGAAACAAAAGTTTCCCACCCAAGATATTGCACATATCTATAAAAAGTAGTTCTCATTTGCAAGGCATCTAAAGATTCGTCATTCACATACCTTGTCGGGAAAAAACCCCGAGCCAAAAGACTTGCCCTCTTGTGAGATAAAGTTGAGGAAGATGATGAAGCTCCTTCGGCTCCAGATTTCTTCTTCTTTCGGTGTGGTACAATTTTAGTTCTCGGCGACATGAAATCTGAGAAAATAACACCCAAAACTGAATTAAATCAAAATAATATGAGTAAAGAGCAAGTTTTAAGTGATAATCTCAAGTTTTGGTGGAGTAATTTGAAGTTTTAACAGAAGAGATGGAGATTTGAAAATAAAAATCAAGGGTTTGGTGTTGCAGAGAACGAGAGAGCGAGAGAGAAGAAGATAGAAAAGTTAGGGATTTATGAAATAAAACTGGGCAAAATCGGGCTTTTTAAAGGCAAAAATTGAAGGACACGGCCGTGTGTGTGCTGACATGGCCGTGTCTGTGTGTGAAAGTGAAGGGACACGGCCAAGTGGAGAGCACACGGCCGTGTCTCATAGTTTTTGGGGGACACGGCCAGGTGACACGGCCGTGTCCCCTGGGTGTGTCCAAATCTGTAAAACATTGCAAAATCATTCAAATTTTGAAGAATTTTTGGCCGTGTCCAGTGTGTGACACGGCCAAGGGACACGGCGAAGTCCTTTGGCCGTGTCACCTTCTGCCTTTTTATAAACTTTAATAATTTTTTTTCTTTTTTCTTTTTAATGATTTTGCAACCCTTCTTCGTTAAACACCCTAAAACACAAAGTAAAGAAAAACCGATCAAAGCACAGTCCAATTATTGAAACCGAACATAAATCAAAACTTGTTAAACTTAAAAGTACAAATATGAAAAATAAATGCAAACCGATGGGTTGCCTCCCATTTAGCGCTTCTTTAATGTCATATAGCTGGACATCATGCAAGGTCTAGGGTTCATGAATCAAAGTACTATCAATGACCCTTACTTCCTGAAATCCTTCATTGTATGGCTTAACTCTCTGTCCATTCACTTTGAAAGTCTCACCTGTTCTAGAGTTAAGTAATTCAATTGCACCAGAAGGATATACCTGAGTTATCTCGAAAGGACCACTCCATCGAGACTTGAGTTTACCTGGAAAAAGACGGAGTCGTGAGTTAAAAAGTAAAACCTTCATACCTGGACTCAATGTCTTTCGTACTATAATTTTATCATGAAGTGCTTTAGTGCGATCCTTGTAAATTCTCGAGCTCTTATAAGCCTCATTCCGCAGCTCATCTAACTCTGAAATTTGTAGAAATCTTTCTTTCTTCGCTTTGTCCAGGTCCAAATTCAGAGTCTTGATTGCCCAATATGCTCTGTGCTCCAACTCCACTGGTAAGTGACAAGCTTTTCCAAACACCAATCTATATGGACACATACCTAGAGGAGTTTTGAAAGCAGTCCGATATGCCCATAGTGCATCGTGCAATCTGTTTGCCCAATCATTCCTGGATGTGTTGACTGTTTTCTCCAGAATTCCTTTTAGCTGCTTGTTGGATGTTTCCACTTGTCCAGAGGTCTATGGATGATATGGGGTCGACACCTTGTGCTTCACACCGGATTTGTGCATTAACTTTTCAAACAGCCTGTTGCAAAAATGGCTCCCCCCATCACTAACTATCACCCTTGGTGTGCCAAACCTGCTAAGAATATTTTCCTTCACAAATTTAACAACAATACTAGCATCATTAGTACGGGTGGGGATTGCATCCACCCATTTGGAAACATAATCAATAGCAACTAAAATGTATTCATAACCAAAGGACTTGGGGAAAGGACCCATGAAGTCTATTCCCCACACATCAAACAATTCAACAACAACATATGACTGAAGGGGCATTTCATTTCTCCTCCCAATGTTACCTACTCTTTGGCAACGATCACAGTGCTTACAATAATCTTGAGCATCTTTAAATAAAGTGGGCCAGTAAAAACCACTTTGAAGCACCTTTTCTGCAGTTTTTCTGTAATATCCCAAAATGTACCCTAGAAGTATTGGAGTAATTATTGTTATTATTGGATTAAGTGTATTTATTTTATTGGAAAGAGAGTTGAGGTTAGAGTAATGTGTATATGTTGTATATATTGTGATATACTTAACATATACAAATATTTGTTTGAAGGGTATAAAGGTAATTATTTTGAAATTGAGTTAGTGGATTAAGATGGGTGGATGGTGATGTTTGAGATTATTTTATTTTTTTTTATTTGTGTGGAGGAGAATGTTTTGAGGAGAGAGAGGGTTAATGTTTGACTTTTCTTTCTTTTCCTTTTTTTCCTTCTTCCTCTCTTCTCGTGTCTCTCATTTTCCTTTTCTTCTCCTTTCTTTGCTTTGGACGGCAGCAGCAAGAGAACAAGAGAGAGGGAGAGATTTGACCTTCCAAGCTCAAGATTGAAGAAGTTTTCAAGAGATCAAGGAGGAATTTAAGAGTTTTCTTCATTCTTGGTAAGTTTCCTCTTGATTTCCTTGTTTTCTTTGAGTTTGTGTTGTGGGTTTGGTGATTTATGGTTGTTGATATGGATATGTTTGAGTGTGTTGTGTTTAAGAGTGTTGGGTTTACTTGATCTTTGATTCTTGGGTTGGATTGAAGAAAAGAGTAAGATTGAAAGGAAGAATAAGTTTGTTGGTTAAGATTGAGTTGTGGTTGTGTTTAGAGTTTTTGATGATGTTGTGATTTGGTGTTGGATGTGTATTTTGAGTTGTGTTGGTGTTTTTGCAAGGTTGCTATGGTTTTGGGTGTGTCTAGTTGAGTTTTGTTGAAGTGGAAGATGGTGGAAGATTGTTGTTTGTTGGTTGGATTGTTGTTTTGGCCGGAATCTGGGTTTTTGGCCTGACACGCCCTGGAGCACGTTCAGGTCTTTAGGCGTGTCAATTGTGTTGGATGGCAGTAGGTGTGACACGGCCATTAACACGCCCGTGTTAGTGAGCGTGTCATAGCTACTGTGACTTTGGGGAATTGACACGGCCAGGAACACATTCATGATGTTGGACGTGTCGATACTTCTGAGAGACAGTAGGTATTACATGCCCAGTGATACGCCCGTGGTCCTGAACGTGTAAATGCTTCTGTGTTGTGGAGTTAGGGCACGGTCAGGGACACGCCCGTGTGGGTGAGCGTGTCCAGTTTAGAGTTTGCCCTAATTGATTCTTAGCCTTATGATCTTATGTGAGTTTCCTCATTGTTCTGAATTAGGTTGTGAAGAAGGTGAATTGCCTTAATTATTTGGTGAAGGACTTGTTAAGAGGAAGTGTTTAGAATTGTGTGGATTTCTTTTGAGGTAAGTACAAACCTTGCATTATAACATACATTCATGTGATTTTGGAACTTATACATTTGAGTGTGAATGTACTAAGTAATTTCATTGTATTGTTGATATGTTTGAATAATGTTATGTTTTATACAATATGAACCTCATGAAATGTAATATGGTATATGTATGTGTTATGAAAATGAAAGATGTGATGATAAGATGATGTGTAAAGCCATTGTGATTGGCTATATTGATTCAAATGAGGCATGTTTGCCTAGTTGATTGTGGAATGAGAAATGAATTGAGAAAAAGATTTATAAAGAGATATATGAAATGGTTGTGTGCCTAATATGTTTATTCAAATTTCAGAGTACTGGTTTTGGTGGCATGCCTATATAAAAGGTAACAGTCTAGCCGGGTTGAGGATCTCTTCAATTGAATTGAATTGATGGTCCAAGAGACTGGGTCTGTTACACTAAATGAAATGTGAAAATGAAATGTATGAAAAGTAACAGTCTAGCCGGGTTGAGGATCTCCTCGATTAGTCGGGTTGATGGTCCAAGAGACTGGGTCTGTTACTAGTAACAGTCTAGCCGGGTTGAGGATCTCCTCATGTTAATGGGTTGATGGTCCAAGAGACTGGGTCTGTTACACTATCCATGGATAGAGATATGATATATATTGCCTACGGGCTTGATCATTGTGATTATAAACCAAAGCAGTAACTCTGAACTTTGAATATCATATTAAATGCTTGTTGGGCCCATGTGTGTCTATGTTAAATGTGTGAGTAATGGATGATGATACAATTATTGAAATAATGAAATGTAACATCCATAAAATAAAGTGTATTGAGTATGATCTATATTGTTTGATTGTATGACATAGCATAATATCATTATAGTTTGTTCTACTGAGCTGTTGGCTCAGCGCGATTGTGGTTCATCGCGCAGGTGACAGGATTGAACCCGAGAGTTCCTCTAGACCTAGTGAGTCTAGGCGTTGAAGAATTGATTTTTGGACTTAAAGATCAGAGAAGAGCTGCCACTCATGTATATATTTTATATTTGTAACTTTTGATTTTGATGCAAATGTATTGGGAAACATTTGTTATATTTTCCGCTGTGTTTTAAATAAACTTTCTATCTATTTCGTTTTATAAACTCATTTAAAGGTTTTGAATTTTTTCATAGTATATAAGAGTCATGTCATGTGTGTTTTGTAACCGTGACATTTCTATATTCAGTATACGTATATTACGATCGTATTAGCATGCTGTGTACGTATACGGGGTATAGGGGTGTTACAATTGTTTTGGTATCAGAGCCTAGGCTTGAGATTCTCAACCTAGGTAAACTGTAAGAAAAAGGATATTTTGATTTTTAAAAGTTGGTTTTGAATAAAATATATATTTAGTATTGGCAGTCTCTGATCTTTAATAAGGTATATTCTGCTATGTTTGCAGATATAGGTTGTAATGGATCCTCATTCACGTCAGTTTGTTGAGGGAAGTGCGGAGAGTGTAGCTCCGGAAGAGAGTAGAGATGAGGTTAGAATTGATAGAGCCGGTGAGGCACCTGCTTCTGGGTCAGGGAGACCAGTTGGTGATGAGGTTCCACCAGCTTGGTTCAGGCATATGATGGAAGTGATGAGACAAACACCAGTGCAACCACCGCCACCACCACCTCAGCCTCAAGTACCAGTGAGACAGTATGATAAGTTGAGGAAGTTTGGGGCAGAAGATTTTCTGGGTACTATAGATCCAGCAGTGGCTGAGCAGTGGCTAGATAAAGTACAGAGGATCTTTATTCAGTTGCAAGCCACTCCAGAGGAAAAAATTTGATTATGCTAGGTCATTATTGCAGAAGGATGCATATGACTGGTGGAAAACAGTGCCTCACGCTATGGACGATCCACCTACCTTGTCTTATGCTGACTTTCTCAGAGAGTTTGAGCTGAAGTGTACTCCTAGGCAGTATAAAGATGTTAAAAAGATGGAGTTTCTGAGTTTGAAACAAGACCACAGGACAGTAACAGAGTATGAGGTCGAGTTCATCAGATTGAGTCATTATGCTGGAGGTATTATATCTGATGAGATTGACAGATGCAGAAGGTTTGAGGAGGGATTGAGGCCCTCTATTTTGTGTCTTGTGGCTGGTTCCAGATACCAGGATTTCTCCCAGCTTGTTGCTGCAGCTAGGAGTGTAGAGAGAGCCCAGGGCATTGCAACATCTGCTTCTGAGGAGGAGACTAGAGTGAGAAGGCCCCAGTTTGAGACAGGGTCTTCATCTGTGAAGAGAGGTAGAGGCAGCTTTGTTCCTAGGACCAGCAGGAGTCAGAGGCCAGTTGGTAGGTCAGTGCAGTTTCAAAGACAGAGATCGAGACCTACGGTTTCAGTGACGAGTGCTCCGACTCCAACGGTTCAGAGGTTCACTCCACCTATATGTGCTCAGTGTGGGGGGTCACATAGAGGCGTTTGTTGGATAAGTAGGGGACCAGCTGTGTGCTTCAGATGCGGATCCCCTGATCATTTCATTAGAGAATGTCCTGAGGTACAGGAGCAGAGGTCGGTGGATACTGCAGCTTCACGACCTAGTTTTAGCAGAGGAGGTAGAGGAGGCAGAAGTTTTAATAGAGGGGGTCGATCTGGGTTCAGTCAGAGAGGAGGCTCTTCATCTATGGACAGTAGACCAGATGAGGCTGGACCTTCCCAAAGAGTTTATGTGATGCAGAGGCAGCCAGATGCTTCAGCTGTTATTGCTGGTACATTTTCTTTATTTGGCATTTCAGTACTTGCTTTAATTGATCCAGGATCTACTCATTCATACATAAGTGTATCCATTTTGCCTGTGACTGATTTGCATTCTGAGTCCCTAGGATTTGATGTCTTGGTGACAAATCCTTTAGGGCATAGTGTGGTTGTTAGTAAGGTACACAGAGATAGTGCAGTTGTTGTACAAGGAGAGGAATTTCCTGGTGATTTGATTGAGATGCCATTTAAAGAGTATGATTTGATTTTGGGCATGGACTGGTTGTCTAGACATGAAGCTGTGGTAGATTGTAAGAAGAAGTGTGTTACTTTGAGAACTAGTGATGATAGAATTGTGATGGTATCTAGCGAGCAGAGACAACTTGCATCCTTGTTGATTTCAGTTGTTTCAGCTAGGAAGCTGATTAGAAAAGGGTGTGATGCCTATCTCGCTCATGTTTTGGATACCAGGGTAGAGGGTTCTCAGTTTGATAGCATTCCCACAGTAGCTGAGTTTCCTGATGTATTTCCAGAGGAGTTGCCAGGATTGCCTCCTGAGAGAGAGGTAGAGTTTGGTATTGATTTGTTGCCAGGTACCACTCCTATCTCTATTACTCCTTATAGAATGGCACCTGTTGAATTGAGAGAGTTGAAGGTGCAGTTGCAAGAGTTGCTGGATAAAGGATTCATTCGCCCTAGTGTTTCGCCATGGGGAGCTCCTGTTTTGTTTGTAAAGAAGAAGGATGGTACTATGAGATTGTGTATCGATTATAGGCAATTGAATAAAGTGACTATCAAGAATAAATATCCTTTGCCTAGAATTGATGATCTCTTTGATCAATTGAAGGGAGCAGCAGTATTTTCTAAGATTGATTTGAGATCAGGGTACCATTAGTTGCGGGTCAGAGCTGAGGATGTGCCCAAGACAGCTTTTCGAACCAGGTATGGGCATTATGAGTTTCTAGTGATGCCTTTTGGGTTGACGAATGCACCTGTAGCTTTCATGGATTTGATGAATAGGGTGTTTAGGCCCTATCTGGATCAGTTTGTGGTAGTCTTCATTGATGATATTTTGGTGTATTCTCGTAATGAAGAAGAGCATGACAAGCATCTACGGATTGTATTGCAAATCTTGAGAGAGAAGCAATTGTATGCTAAGCTGTCAAAATGTGAGTTCTGGCTAGATCAAGTAACTTTCCTCGGTCATATAGTTTCAGCAGATGGCGTTAGAGTTGATCCGAGTAAAGTTGAAGCTATTATGAATTGGAGTCCACCAAAGTCTGTGACTGAAGTTAGAAGTTTTCTGGGTTTGGCAGGCTATTATCGACGCTTTGTGAAAGGATTTTCTTTGATAGCTACTCCCCTTACCAGATTACTTCGAAAAGGAGTTAGATTTGTGTGGACTGATCCGTGTCAAGCTAGTTTTGAGCAGTTGAAAGAGATGTTAACTCAAGCACCTGTTCTCACTTTACCTGTGGAAGATAAACCATATGTGATCTACAGTGATGCTTCACAGAGTGGTTTGGGTTATGTTTTGATGCAAGAGGGTAAAGTGATAGCTTATGCTTCTCGACAGTTGAAGCCACATGAGCTAAACTATCCAACCCATGACTTGGAGTTAGCAGCCATTGTGTTTGCATTGAAAATTTGGCGACATTACTTGTATGGAGAGAAATGTTTTATTTACACTGATCACAAAAGTTTGAAATATTTGGGGGTTCAGAAAGAGCTTAATCTTCAACAGAGACGGTGGTTGGAATTGATTAAAGACTACGATTGTTTGATTGATTATCATCCAGGTAAAGCAAATGTTGTTGCTGATGCCTTGAGTCGGAAGTCTTTAGCAGGTTTGACTGCTTATTCGCTCTCGTTGCTTGTTGAGTTGAGAGCGTTGCATGCTAGCTTTATATCTTGTGATGATGGTGCATTGTTGGCACAATTGCAGCTGAGACCAGTGTTGTTAGATCAGATTAAAGAGGCTCAATTGATTGATGAGAAAATTCAAAAGATTGTTTCAGATTGCCAAAAAGGGGAGAGCCGAGATTTTCTTGTGAAAGGTGATGGGAGCTTATGGTTTAAGAGTAGACTGTGTGTGCCAGATGATATTAGTTTGAGAAGGATTATTTTAGAAGAAGCACATCAATCAGTTTTTGCTATGCATCCGGGCAGTACGAAGATGTATCATGATTTGAGACAGCATTACTGGTGGTCTGGTATGAAGAGAGACATTGCAGAGTTTGTATCCAAATGTCTCACATGTCAGAGGGTTAAAGCAGAGCATCAGGTCCCAACAGGGTTGCTTCAACCTTTATCAGTGCCTGAGTGGAAATGGGAAAGAGTGACTATGGACTTTGTGTCTGGTTTACCATTGACACAGAGAAAACATGATGCCATTTGGGTGATTGTTGATAGGTTGACTAAGACAGCTCATTTTCTTCCGGTTCGGATGGATTATTCTCTTGAGAGATTGGCTGAGCTGTATATTAGTGAGATTGTGAAATTGCATGGAGTCCCAATTTCTTTAGTGTCTGATCGAGATCCGAGGTTCACATCGAGGTTTTGGAAGAGTTTGCATGGTGCTTTGGGTTCTCGATTACACTTTAGCACTGCTTTCCATCCGCAGACAGATGGGCAGTCAGAGAGAGTGATACAGATTATTGAGGATATGTTGAGAAGCTGTGTCATTGATTTCTCAGGAAGTTGGGACAGATTGTTGCCACTTGTGAAATTTGCTTACAATAACAGTCATCAATCTAGCATTGGTATGGCACCATTTGAGGCATTGTATGGAAGAAGGTGCAGAACACCTTTATGTTGGAATGAGACTGGTGAAGGTAAGTTAATTGGTCCTGATTTGGTTAAAGAGACAGAAGATAAAGTGAAAATAATTCGAGATAGGTTGAAAACAGCTTCAGATCGGCAGAAATCTTATTCGGATTTGAAGAGGAGAGACATTGAGTATAATGTGGGAGATAAAGTATTTTTGAAAGTTTCTCCTTGGAAAAAGATTTTGAGATTTGGTCGAAGAGGGAAACTGAGTCCTCGTTTCATTGGACCATATGAAGTATTGGAAAGATTGGGACCGGTTGCTTATCGGCTTGCTTTGCCACCAGAGTTAGACAGAATCCATAATGTCTTCCATGTTTCTATGTTGAGGAGGTACAGGTCAGACCCATCTCATGTGTTATCAGTGGAATCTATTGAGGTGAGTCCAAATCTGACTTTTGAAGAAGAACCGGTTGCTATTTTAGCATATGGGATGAAAGAGTTGAGACGTAAGAAAGTGCCAATTGTGAAGGTTCTTTGGAAGAGTCATGGTAGAGAAGAATCAACTTGGGAGAATGAGCAAACGATGCTAGAACAATATCCTCAGTTGTTTCAGACTTGATTTCAGGTAATTTCGAGGACGAAATTTCTTTTAGAGGGGGAGAATTGTAATATCCCAAAATGTACCCTAGAAGTATTGGAGTAATTATTGTTATTATTGGATTAAGTGTATTTATTTTATTGGAAAGAGAGTTGAGGTTAGAGTAATGTGTATATGTTGTATATATTGTGATATACTTAACATATACAAATATTTGTTTGAAGGGTATAAAGGTAATTATTTTGAAATTGAGTTAGTGGATTAAGATGGGTGGATGGTGATGTTTGAGATTATTTTATTTTTTTTTATTTGTGTGGAGGAGAATGTTTTGAGGAGAGAGAGGGTTAATGTTTGACTTTTCTTTCTTTTCCTTTTCTTCCTTCTTCCTCTCTTCTCGTGTCTCTCATTTTCCTTTTCTTCTCCTTTCTTTGCTTTGGACGGCAGCAGCAAGAGAACAAGAGAGAGGGAGAGATTTGACCTTCCAAGCTCAAGATTGAAGAAGTTTTCAAGAGATCAAGGAGGAATTTAAGAGTTTTCTTCATTCTTGGTAAGTTTCCTCTTGATTTCCTTGTTTTCTTTGAGTTTGTGTTGTGGGTTTGGTGATTTATGGTTGTTGATATGGATATGTTTGAGTGTGTTGTGTTTAAGAGTGTTGGGTTTACTTGATCTTTGATTCTTGGGTTGGATTGAAGAAAAGAGTAAGATTGAAAGGAAGAATAAGTTTGTTGGTTAAGATTGAGTTGTGGTTGTGTTTAGAGTTTTTGATGATGTTGTGATTTGGTGTTGGATGTGTATTTTGAGTTGTGTTGGTGTTTTTGCAAGGTTGTTATGGTTTTGGGTGTGTCTAGTTGAGTTTTGTTGAAGTGGAAGATGGTGGAAGATTGTTGTTTGTTGGTTGGATTGTTGTTTTGGCCGGAATCTGGGTTTTTGGCCTGACACGCCCAGGAGCACGTTCAGGTCTTTAGGCGTGTCAATTGTGTTGGAGGCAGTAGGTGTGACACGGCCATTAACACGCCCGTGTTAGTGAGCGTGTCATAGCTACTGTGACTTTGGGGAATTGACACGGCCAGGAACACGTTCATGATGTTGGACGTGTCGATACTTCTTAGAGACAGTAGGTATTACACGCCCAGTGATACGCCCGTGGTCCTGAATGTGTAAATGCTTCTGTGTTGTGGAGTTAGGGCACGGTCAGGGACACGCCCGTGTGGGTGAGCGTGTCCAGTTTAGAGTTTGCCCTAATTGATTCTTAGCCTTATGATCTTATGTGAGTTTCCTCATTGTTCTGAATTAGGTTTTGAAGAAGGTGAATTGCCTTAATTATTTGGTGAAGGACTTGTTAAGAGGAAGTGTTTAGAATTGTGTGGATTTCTTTTGAGGTAAGTACAAACCTTGCATTATAACATACATTCATGTGATTTTGGAACTTATACATTTGAGTGTGAATGTACTAAGTAATTTCATTGTATTGTTGATATGTTTGAATAATGTTATGTTTTATACAATATGAACCTCATGAAATGTAATATGGTATATGTATGTGTTATGAAAATGAAAGATGTGATGATAAGATGATGTGTAAAGCCATTGTGATTGGCTATATTGATTCAAATGAGGCATGTTTGCCTAGTTGATTGTGGAATGAGAAATGAATTGAGAAAAAGATTTATAAAGAGATATATGAAATGGTTGTGTGCCTAATATGTTTATTCAAATTTCAGAGTACTGGTTTTGGTGGCATGCCTATATAAAGGTAACAGTCTAGCCGGGTTGAGGATCTCTTCAATTGAATTGAATTGATGGTCCAAGAGACTGGGTCTGTTACACTAAATGAAATGTGAAAATGAAATGTATGAAAAGTAACAGTCTAGCCGGGTTGAGGATCTCCTCGATTAGTCGGGTTGATGGTCCAAGAGACTGGGTCTGTTACTAGTAACAGTCTAGCCGGGTTGAGGATCTCCTCATGTTAATGGGTTGATGGTCCAAGAGACTGGGCCTGTTACACTATCCATGGATAGAGATATGATATATATTGCCTACGGGCTTGATCATTGTGATTATAAACCAAAGCAGTAACTCTGAACTTTGAATATCATATTAAATGCTTATTGGGCCCATGTGTGTCTATGTTAAATGTGTGAGTAATGGATGATGATACAATTATTGAAATAATGAAATGTAACATCCATAAAATAAAGTGTATTGAGTATGATCTATATTGTTTGATTGTATGACATAGCATAATATCATTATAGTTTGTTCTATTGAGCTGTTGGCTCAGCGCGATTGTGGTTCATCGCGCAGGTGACAGGATTGAACCCGAGAGTTCCTCTAGACCTAGTGAGTCTAGGCGTTGAAGAATTGATTTTTGGACTTAAAGATCAGAGAAGAGCTGCCACTCATGTATATATTTTATATTTGTAACTTTTGATTTTGATGCAAATGTATTGGGAAACATTTGTTATATTTTCCGCTGCGTTTTAAATAAACTTTCTATCTATTTCGTTTTATAAACTCATTTAAAGGTTTTGAATTTGTTCATAGTATATAAGAGTCATGTCATGTGTGTTTTGTAACCGTGACATTTCTATATTCAGTATACGTATATTACGATCGTATTAGCATGCTGTGTACGTATACGGGGTATAGGGGTGTTACATTTTCTTCCTCCAAAATGACCCCCACAGTGAAGGTCATGACAAAATTGAAGAACACTCAGTTGTTCTTCCTCAGAAACACACCTGCGAACTATCTCATCTTTGCAAATCCAGAATAGATAAGGTTCATCCCAAAAATAAAACTTACTTATGTGTAGAAACCTTTTCTTTTCTTGAAAAGACATGTTAGATCTCAAAATACCACAAGAAAGATAGTTAGCAATATCTGCAAACCACGGTGCATCAATTACCACAAACAAATGCTCATCAGGAAATGCTTCTAAATTTTTATGAATGCTATCAGATGCAAGATTTTCATTAAAGTAGGGTAATCTGGATAAATGATCAGCAACAACATTCTCACTACCCTTAGTATCCCTGATCTGGAAATCAAACTCTTGCAATAACAACACCCATCTAATTAAGCGCGGTTTAGCATGCTATTTTGTTAAAAGATATTTAAGAGCTGCATGGTCAGAATGAACAATAATTTTTGACCCTATTAAATATGCTCTAAATTTGTCTAAAGCAAAAACAACAGCTAACATTTCCTTCTCAGTTGTGGTGTAGTTCATTTGTGCACTGTTCAGGGTTAAATTAGCATAATAAATTACCCTTAAGTATTTGTCAACCCTTTGCCCAAGAACAGCTCCTACTGCATGATTAGAAGCATCACACATGATTTCAAAAGGTAAAGACCAGACAGGAGCTACAATCACAGGTGCACTAGTCAATTTTTCCTTAAGAGAATTAAAAGCTTGCATGCATTGTGCTGTAAATTCAAATGGAACATCTTTCCCTAATAAATGGCACAATGGTTGGCTTATTTTGGAGAAATCCTTAATAAACCTTCTGTAAAATCCTGCATGCCCTAAAAAACTTCTTATTCCTTTAACAGAGGTAGGTGGGGGTAACTTAGCAATCAATTCAATTTTAGCCTTATCCACCTCAATCCCTTTACTCGACACCACATGACCTAAGACAATGCCCTGAGTAACCATAAAATGACTCTTTTCCCAACTTAAAGTGAGGTTACATTCAATGCATCTCTCAAGCACACGAACAAGTTTATCGAGGCAATTATCAAAAGAATTAACAAAAACAGAAAAATCATCCATAAATACCTCAATAAAATCGTCGATCATATCCGAGAAGACAGACATCATGCATCTCTGAAAAGTTGCAGGTGCATTGCACAAGCCAAAGGGCATACGTCGAAATGCATAAGTCCCAAAAGGGCAAGTAAAGGTTGTCTTTGACTGATCCTCTGGAGCTATTGGCACCTGATAGTAACCTGAAAGGCCATCCAGAAAACAATAATGTGAGTGTCCAGAAAGTTTGTCTAACATCTGATCAATAAAAGGAAGAGGAAAATGATCTTTCTTTGTAGCATTGTTCAACTTCCTATAATCAATGCACATTCTCCACCCAGTAGTAGTCCTAGTAGGAACCAACTCATTATTCTCATTTTTCACCACTGTGATTCCAGATTTCTTGGGAACTACATGTACTGGGCTCACCCACTAACTATTAGCAATTGGATAAATTACTCCTTCATCCAGCAATTTGAGCACTTCCTTCTTAACCACTTCACTCATATTTGGGTTTAGTCTCCTTTGGGTTTCCCTCACAGGTTTAGCTCCCTCTTCTAATGTGATTCTATGCATGCACATGGAAGGGCTAATACCCTTTATGTCACTCAATCCCCATCCTATTGCTCTCTTCAATCTTTTAAGCTCACTCACTAACCTCATCTCCTCCCCTTCACTAAGTTCACTAGATATTATTACAGGTAAAGTATTGTGATCTCCCAAAAACACATATTTCAGGTTCTTAGGTAACTCTTTCAGCTCTAACTCTAGTGAGGGGTTCTTCTCTTCTTTTTCAATGGGGGAAGGTTCAAAAATTGGGTCCTCCTTAAGCTCCTCTATTTCAGCACCCTCTAAAGTCTCAAGGCAACTGGCTAGTTCTGCATCAAAAATTTCCAAATCACTATCCAAAGTCAATGCCAGCTCCAATTTATCAGAGGAACCTGTCTGCAAGAAAACATCTGAAACAACTGCATCAATACAATCAATAAAAGAACAATCCTCATATAAAGCAGTTGTAGGAATAGGAGAAGTATTAAAAATAGAAAATTCTACAGTTTGTCCCAAAACAGTCATTGATAATTTTCCATTTTTAACATCTATCAAAGTGTTGGTAGTTGCCATAAAAGGCCTACCCAGCAGAATGGTGTGTGCAGATGGTGAAGAATTACCTACTTCCATGTCAAGAACAATGAAATCAACAGGAACTATCAAACCACCAACTTTAACTAACACATCTTCTATAACCCCTTTCGGGAATCTAAGAGATCTATCAGCTAATTGCAACACCATTTTTGTTGGCTTAAGTTCCCCTAATTCTAAGTCAAGGTACACAGAGTAAGGCATTAAATTCACACTAGCTCCCAAATCACACATGCCATCAGTACATTTTCCATTCCCCATTGCAATTTGAATAATAAAGCTTCCAGGATCCTTTAGCTTAGAAGGTAGTTTATGCTGCAAAACAGCACTAGCTACCTCAGAAACTATCACCTTTTCATTCGGCTCATACCTTTTTTTCTTGGTATTCAATTCTTTGAAGAATTTAGCATAAGCTAGCATGTTCTTAATTGCTTCAAGTAATGGTAAGTTGATACTTACCTTAGATAGCATGTTGAAGATATCTGAAAACTGCTTATCTTTTTTATCATCCTTCAACCTGCTAGGGAATGGTATAGGTGGCCTGTATGGATTGCTTGCCCTGTGCAAATCTGGTGTAGGGGTCTTCTCCATTGATCTTTCTTCAGCACCTTTGTTCTCTAATTCTCCTTCCTTTTTCTTCTCTTGCTCACCTGCATTCACAGAATTATTTTCAACATTGTTATTAATTACCTTGCCACTCCTAAGAACAGTCACTGCTTGTGCCTGCTCAGGTTGACTTGGAAACTTCCCCTTTTGTTGAATCTGCATCTGTTGTGCAAGTTGCCCCACTTGGGTCTCCACCTTCTTAAAAGATGCTTCCAAGGAATCCAGCCTCTTGTTGTTCATCTCTTGGTTTTGAGCACTGACTTTGATGAAAGCTTGTAAACTGTCCTCCAAACTCTCTCTTTTATGCTGACCTTGATTTTGACTTGAGGATTGGCCCTGCTGCTGGTTCTGTCTCTGGAGCAAATGGAAAGGCTGTTGAGCATTATTTGTCGTCCAGGAAAAATTGGGGTGACTCCTCCAACCAGGATTGTAAGTGTTGGAGTAAGGATCATTTCTGGCCCTAGGTTGGAATCCTCCCATAACATTGACCTGCTCAGCTTCATTCCCAAAAGACTCATATGCAGAGGGACATATATTTGCTCCATGCCCTAATGTCCCACAGATTCCACACACTTCTTGAGTAGATGAAGAAATATTGTTCTTCATGTTTAGCATCTGAACCTATCTTGTCAACTCAGCTATTTGACTAACCATTTCAGTATTGGCTTCCAGTTGATTCAACCCCTTGCTTCTTCCCCTTACACTCTTTTGTTGAGAATTAGTTCCCAACATCTCAAAGATCTCATAAGTCTCATCAGTTGTCTTTTCTCCCATGGCTCCCCCAGCTGCATTATCAACAGTGTTCTGAAATTGCTGAGTGAGACCATCATAGAAAAACTGATTAAGGAGTTGAAGTGGGTAATGATGATGTGGACACTGGATCAATAGCATCTTGAATCTGTCCCAAGCCTCATGAAATGGCTCTCCTTCAAATTGAGAGAATGTAGCAATCTTCCCTCTCAACTCAGCTGTCTTTTGGTGTGAGTAGAACTTGCCCATGAATTTATTATAAACTTGCTCCCAAGTTGTCAGTGAATTTTCAGGCAACATCATGAGCCAGCTCTTTGCCCTATCCTTCAAAGTATAAGGGAAACATCTCATCCTCAACTGATCTTCTGTTAGTCCTCCCAAAGGAAACGTGTTGAGGGTGGAGTAGAAGTCCCTAATAAAATTCAAAGGATCTTCATTTGGAACTCCATAGAATGATGGCAGCATGTTATAGTGAATATTCTTCAACTCATAGTTCCTTGCTGCATCTGTCAGTCTTATGCAAGAAGTGGAAGTCCCAATGACAGGTCTAGCAAAATCTCTCATGGTTCTTTGTCTTTCTTCAGCCATTTTAACAGATTTTTCAGATTCTGACTCAAAATCCGAAATGCCTTCCTCTGAAGTATCAAATCCTGTGAAAAGCTCAAACTCCTCTCTGCTCCTTTTTTGTTCTCTGAATTTCTGGAATGAATGGATGCAGTTCTCCTTCAAGTGATCTCCTGCCTTGCATAAACAAAAATTTCTAGAAAAAGAAATATCAAAAGCAAAAGACAAATAAAATAAAATGAAAAGCAATGAAAATAATCTGAAATGTGAATTTTTTTTTAAAAGAAAAATAAACAATTACACCAATTAGCCTCCCCGGCAGCGACGCCAAAAACTTGTTGCGCTCAAATTAACTCTACCACAAAGCGTCACTCGCAAGTATACGAGGTAGCTGTAGCAAAGGTGATCGCCCCAAGGTCGTTCTCTCAAGGAAGCCAAAGTGGTAATTGATTATCAAATTAAAAGTAACAAGTAGTAAAGAAATTTAAATTGCAAAGTAATGAGAAAATTGATTTAAGCTGAAAACAATAAAAATAAACAAAAGCTGATGTTTTGATTTACTTTATAAAAGGGTCTAGGGTTTGCACTTCTCTACTACTCATATGTATGAACGGTTATTCCACTTAACTAATTTAATTTCTAAGATTAAATCTCAAACAACTTAATTAATTGAGTCAAGGAAATAAGCTCTCGCATTCAAACCTCTTACAACTAATCTTGTTATAATTGAAACAATCTTTTTAATAGGTTATATCTCTAATTCACCTAAGTCCTTAATTGAATTGTTCCAGCATTAGATTTCATCTCTCAATCCATCATCTAATACCTAAAACACACAATTGGTGGCCAATCAATTATATGTGACAATTTTTCATTCAATAAAGGCTAAAGAAATCAATAGTTAAGAGAATAACCAATTCATACAATTCATAGCAAATCCATACAAACCCTAGACTAGATTAAATTAGTTCATGATGTTATCAAGCATACTCATCTCATTAATAATCAAAGAAATCAATTTAGACATGATAATGTTCATAAACACAATTTCAATGAAACTAAAGAGACAAAGTTTAAGAATAAAACCAAGTTACAAACTCCTTGAAGCTTTTGATGAATCTCTTGATCGAATCTTGCAAAAAGGATGAAACAATGGCATGAACAATCTAATCTAAACTAGTTTAATCCAAAGTAAAATCAAAATCCAAGAAAACAAATGTTTAAACCCTAAGATCTCTCTCAGACGGCTAATTTGCTCTCAAAATCATCAAAAGACCCTTAAACCCTAACTTTCTTTTCCTTTTATATGAGTCATACGCGTTAAAAATCCGATGTGGGCTTGGAACATGAGGGACACGGCCAGGTGATGAGGGACACGGCCGTGTGAGGGCTTGATGGAGGGACACGGCCAGGTGACACGGCCGTGTCCCCTGCATGTGTCCTCCTCTGTTGCTTTTGGTCTTCTTTTCTTCTTTGTTGAGTGACACGGCCAAGTGGAGCTTGACTTGGCCGTGTGAGTGAGATGGGAGGGACACGGCCAGGAGACACGGCCGTGTCCCTTGCCTGTGTTCGTTTCTGTGTAATTGATGACCTCCCTTTCCTTTGGTAACAAGTGGGACACGGCCAGGTCATGGTGACTTGGCCGTGTTGCTCTTCTTTGGAGGGACACGGCCACATGACTTGGCCGTGTCCCTTGCTTGTGTCTGCTACTGGGACTTGTTCTTCCTTTTAACTTGGTATGGGACACGGCCAGTGACTTGGCCGTGTCCTCTGCCTGTGTCAGCTACTGCCCATTTCATCTTCAATTCGTTTCCTTGCCTGTTTTAACCTAACACAAAACTCAAAACAAACTTAAAACACGAAGTAAATAAACAATAACCGACAAAACATAAACACAAACTAAAAACTAGATCAAAAATGACATAAAACTAAAAATAAACTAAAACTTCACAATTACAGAAAACACTAGACAAACCGATAAAAACTAACAAAATACCTAAATAAAACAATAATTAACCTAATAAACAAGACACAAAACTTATAACAAAAACTAATAAAACATATATTTCTAATTCGCCTAAGTCCCTAATTGAATTGTTCAAGTATTAAACTTCATCTCTCGATCCATCATCTAATACTTTAAAACACATAATTGGGTGTCAATCAATTATATATTAACAATGTTTCATTCAATCAAGGCTAAAGAAATTATTAGCTAAGAGAATAACCAAATCATATCATAGCAGATCCATACAAACCCTAGACTAGATCAAATTAGTTCATAATGATTTCAAGCATACTCATCTCATTAATATTCAAAGAAATCAAATTAGACATGATAATGTTCATAGATGCAATTTCAATGAAAATAAAGAGATAAAGTTCAAGAACAAAACCAAATTACAACTCCTTGAAGTTTCTGATGAATCTCTTGTTCAAATCTTGCAAGAAAGATGTATCAATGGCTAGAACAATCTAATCTAACTAGTTTTAATCCAAAGTGAAATAAAAATCAAGAAAACAAATATTAAAACCCTCTCTTTGCTCTCTGACCGAGCCAAAATCTGTTCTCAATCGTCAACTCCCTCAACCCTAACTTTTCTTTTTGCTTTTATACGAAACGTCGGCTTTAAAATTCGGTGCGCGTTTGGTTCATGAGGGACACGGCCAGGTGATGAGGGACACGGCCATGTGAGGGCTTGTTGGAGGGACACGGCCGTGTCCCTTGCCAGTGTCCGCCTCTGCTTGTTTCTCTCTTCTTTCTTCTTTAGTTGAGTGACACGGCCAAGTCATGAGTGACTTGGCCGTGTTGCACTATGATTGAGGGACACGGCCACATGACTTGGCCTTGTCCCTTGCCTGTGTCTTCCACTATGAGTTTTTAGTCTTCTTTGCCTTTGGAATTGGTGAGACACGGCCAAGTCAGAAGTGACTTGGCCGTGTTGGAGCATTTTAGGAGGGACATGGCCATGTTTGAAGTGACTTGGCTGTGTTGCTTCATTTTGGAGAGACATGGCCAGGTGACTTGGCCATGTCGCTTGCATGTGTCACCTGACTTGGCCATGTCACTTGCATGTGTCGCCTGACTTGGCCATGTCGCTTGCTTGTGTCGCCTACTGTGATGACTTGGCCGTGTTTGAGCATATTTGGAGAGACATGGCTAGGTGACTTGGCCATGTCGCTTGCATGTGTCGTCTGACTTGGCCATGTCGCTTGCATGTGTCGCCTACTGTGATGACTTGGCCGTGTTTGAGCATATTTGGAGAGACATGGCCAGGTGACTTGGCCATGTCGCTTGCATGTGTCGCCTACTGTGATGATTTGTTCTTCTTCAGTCTTGGTTCCTTGGCTTTTTTAACCTAAAACAAAACTCAAACAAACTTTAAACAAAAAGTAAATAAACAATAACCAACAAAACATAAACACCATACTAAAAACTAGATCAAAAATAACATAAACACTGAAATAAACTAAAACTACAAAATTAACAAAAACACTAAATAAACCGATTTAAACTAATAAAATACCTAAATAAAATAATAATTATTATAATAAACAAGACACAAATCTATAACAAAAACTAACAAAACACCATCATGTCATCAACATACACCTTAACCACCCTATGCATCATATCATGAAATAAGGTAGTAGCCATCCTCTGGTAGGTTGCTCATACATTCTTTAATCCAAATGGCATCACATTGTAGCAGAAGATACCCCATGTAGTTATAAAAGCAGTTTTGGTCTTATCCTCTTTGTCCATTAACACTTGATAGTATCCGAAAATGCGTCAACAAATGAGTGTAGCACTCTAGAGGCTATGCTATCAATTAAGACATCTATATGAGGTAAAAGAGAATCATACTTGGGGGAAGCCTTATTAAAATCCCTATAGTCCCACAAATCCTAATTCTTCCATCCTTCTTTGGCACTAGAATGATATTGGCCAACCAGTTAGTATATTCAATCACTTCCAAGAACTTCATCTGTATCTTCTTGGTAATCAATTCCTTGATCAGCTCTTCCCATTTTGGTCTTAGGCGTCTCAACTTTTGCTTGACAGGCTTTATGTGAGTATAGGTCAGGAACATGTGTTCAACTATATTCCAATCAATTCCTAACATATATTCATAAGACCATGCAAAAAACTTCTTTATATTTTTTAAATAATATTTCAAATCTCTCTCTCTTAAATGCTATGCTAGGAATTGATAATATTTCAAATCTTCAGGAGTAATTGATAATATTTCAAATCTATTTCAAAAACTTCTTTAGGAGTAAGTTCAAATGCTATGTTAATATTTTTAGGGTTTTCAGGTGCTCCCAAATTTAATGATTGAGTGTCAATAAAGTTAATATTAAAAATGCTCATGTAATCACCACATTGATGTAAGCAACCACCAGGAAAAACATCATACAGGTAAGCAAAATCAGACTTTATTGCATTCATTTTGGAAATGAAAACATCATTATCCTAATAAAGAGAAGACAAATCAAAATCAAAATCAATGTTTTCATCATCACTTATTACAAGATCTTTAATTTAATCTTGAATTAGAGCAGCAATCTCCTCTTGAGTCTTCTAGATTATGGGGCTACCTTCCTGCTTTCCCTCTTGATTTACTTTTTGGTCAGTTGGCGAGATGATCTTTTTCACCTTTTTAGCAAGCTCAACAACATCAACAAAGATCTCAAAACCTATAATCATATTTCTTATGAACATGACTGGCTCTAGTTTTCCTTATAGTGGTCCTAATTCTGAAGCTCTGACAAGTATCTCATCCAGTGGAGGAAATTCTATCTTCCTGTCTCCCTTTAGCAAAGTACCTCCATCCATTTCTTTATAACCTAGCCCTTTCCTTGATACTTGAGTCTTGAAATTTTGAAGCTCCATCACACCTGCTTTTCCTTTCCCAATTCTAGTTCCTGATAAGTAATTCATCTACTTCATCATGGTTAGAACCTTAGAGCCCACTACCATATCTTCAGAAATACTAGCCACTTGAAAACCATTGAGAGGCCTTTCCACCATAAGAGAATTGACTGCTTCACTATTTTCCTCCTCTATTATTATCATCCCATCACTTCTTGGAAACTTGACCTTTTGATGGAGTGTTGAAGGAACTCCACCAAGAGAGTGAAACTATGGGTGACCTAAAAGCAATGTAAAGGTAACTAGTATATCCAAAACCACAAACTTTATCATGGATTTAGTGTGTAACATCCCAAAATTTTGAAATAAATATTAATTTTTAAAAATTAAATAAAGGATTTAAAAGTGTATATATTTAATTAAGTGAAAAAGAAAGGAAAAAGGAAAAAGGGAAGTGTGTATATGTTGTATATATGAAGAATATACATTATATACAAGTCAACATGTTTAGTTGGTCAAATGATATTTTAAATTATTAAGATATTAATATGTTATGATAGTGGAAGATGATATTATAATATGATATTATTAATGTTTGGTGGAGATTAAAAGAAGATATTTGTGCGGCTATAGGGATTTAGTTAGTAAAAAGAGGAGTTGACCATTTTCATCTTCTTCTTCTTCCTCCTTTAAGCCGGCCACCATTACCATCAAAAGGAAAAGAGGTTTTGTTTCTTCCTAACTCAATCAATTGAAGGATTTCGAGTGATCAAGTTGGAGTTTTAAGGATTTTTCTTCATATTTGGTAAGTTTCCAACTTGTTTCTTTGATTTCCTTTGAGAGTGTGTTTATGAGTTTGTTGCCTGACACGCCCGGTAGCATGGCCATTCCTTTGGGAGTGTTGATGGTTCTATTTTTTTAGTGTTGGTGACACGAGTAGTGACACACCCATGCCACTAAGTGTGTCACAACTACTGTGTTGTGGTAGAATTGACGTGTGCAGCGACACACCCATGTCACTGAGCATGTCATATCTACTGTGTTGTTGTAAAATTGACACGTCCAGTGACACGCCAATGTCAGTGAGCATGTCATAGCTACTGTGTTAGAGGAGAATTGACACGTGCAGTGACACGCCCATGTCACTGAGCATGTCAAAGCTTCTGTGTTGTGGGTTTGGGGCACGGTCATGGACACGCCCGTGTTGTTGAGCATGTCATGTGTAGAGTTTGCCCTAGGTTGTTCTCTTCCTTATTTTCCTTTGTGTATTACTAAGTGATTATTTATAATCACCTTTGGAATAGGTTTTGAAGAGAATTGAGTTACCCAATCCAAGTGTTGAGGGATATCTTGAAAGAGGTGGTTGAAGTGGTGTTGTTGCTTTTAGAGGTATGTACAAACTTTGAATGATTGCATACATTTACATAACATTGGGACTTAACATATTTGGTTGGAAAATGTGTTGAGTTACTTAATATATTATTGATAAATGAGAAATATGTTATGAAATGCATAATGTGAATTATGTTGAAGTATTAAGGTAATTGAGTAATGTGTTGTAAATGAAAACAAATGTGGTATAATGTGATTAGATATGTGAAAACAAAATGTAATAAATTGATATTGATATAAATGAGAAAAATGAGAAAAGTGAGAAAAAGATGATATAATAAGGTAATGTGTCAAGTTTGATCATGAGAAAATGAGAAATGAATTAGTAATGGAATCATGAAAGAATTTGATAATGAGAAATATGAATAAATTATCTTCCTAGTATGTTATTCAATTTGTAGAGTTCTGAGTTTGGTGGCATGCCTATGAATTGCCTCCGCGCTAAACACTGGGCTGGTGAAAAGACCAAGTCGTAAGCCAGGCCCAACTGATAAATCTGATGTTTTTGGGGTGAAAACACCGGGTCGTAAGCCTTAAAAATAAATCCTTGAAGCTAGATTGAGTGAAAAGACTGGGTCATAAGCTCAGATCTAGTTAGATTATCCATGGATATATTGCCTACGGGGCGAGATACAAGGTGTCATTATGGACCAAAGTAGTAACTCTAAAATTTGAATAGAATATTAGATCCTTTTGGGCCCATGCTTGTCTTTGCTTTAAGGTGAATTATGAATTTTGATACAATTGAGCAATATAATGAGATATAATGTTATGAGTCGTGATGTATATATGTGTTGTGCATTGACATTACATTTGGACTATATTGTTATCAAAGTTTGTATCACTAAGCTTTTGGATTAGCATGATTGTGGTTCATCGCACAGTTAACAGGGTAGATTCAGCTGTGCCGGAGAGTTCGTCTAGACCAAGTCATGTCTAGGCCTGAGATCTTGTGAGCGGAGTTTATTTTTGGACATTAAGATCAGAGATAAACTGCCAGCATGTATAAATCTTATATTTTGTACATATTAATTTTCATGTATATATATGTATATTCCGCTGCTTAATAAAAATGTTTTGGATAAACTTTTAGGTAATGAAGATACATATATGTTTAAATAAGAATTGTTTCCTCTATTACTTATATAATTTAAGTTAAATGTTTTAAGTTTATACAGATTTGACCTATGATGATTTGATTGTTTCTAAATGGTTGTGACATTCTTGTATCCTCTATACGTATAGTACATATATGAGTGTATGTAGTGTACGTATATTGGGTATAGGGGTGTTACATTTGTTTTGGTATCAGAGCCTAGGTTTGAGGTTCTCAACCTAGGTGGATTGTAAAAAAAGAAAAATTGAGATTTTTAAAAATGGTTTTTAAATAAGATACATGCATTGGTACTGGCAGTTTCTGATCTCTTATGTAGCAATTTCTGCTATGTTTGCAGATATAGATAGTTATGGCGTCTCAGACATATCGGTCTATTGAGGGTAATGCTGAGAGTGTAGCTCCTGTTGAGGGTAGAGATGAAGCTAGAGTTAAGATAGTTAGAGGGACACCTACTCCTATGTCAGAAAGACAAGCAGTTGATGAGATTCCTCCAAGCTGGGTATGGCATATGGTGGAGTTGTTGAGGCAGGCTCCAGTTCAACAGCCGCCACCATCGGAGCCGCAGCCGCAAGTATCGATGAGGCAATATGACAAATTGAGGAAGTTTGGAGTTGAGGACTTTATGGGTACTACAGATCCTGCTGTAGCTGAGTAGTGGCTAGATAGAGTCCAGAGAGTATTCATCCAGCTATAGGCAACTCCTGAAGAAAGGTTTGATTATGCTAGATCCCTTCTACAAAAGGATGCATATGATTGGTGGAAGATGTTGCACTCAGATTAAGTACTACTACAAAGCGTCACTCGCAAGTATACGAGGTAGTTGTAGCAAAGGTGATCGCCCTAAGGTCATTTCCCCAAGAAGATGTGGTTCGTAATAGCTTGATTAAAGTAATTAAATTAAAAGCAAGAGTTTGTTATTTGGAATTGTAAAAGAACAATTTAAACCTAAGATTAAGGAGTGTAGGGTTGATGTATGAAGGTTGTACAAGATCAAATCGATTCTTGGGAATATGCCTAGGGTTATAGGTCCATTTAATCAAAGCTCAATTCTCAATTATACATTAACATAACCTTGTAATTAATTTGTTCCTTAAGGTTAATTAGTCAATTACTAATCCATTAGTTCTCACATTCATGAATTAACAATGAACAATTCTATTATATTTGCAAATTAATAAACCCTAGAACTTATATTTCTAATTCATTCATAGGGTAGTCGATTGCATAATTTCGATATCGAATTTCACCTCTCGGTCCTTTGTTCAATATCTAGAGATCAGTAGGTAGCTAATCTATCAACCTAGCATACAATCCAATGCAATCAACCAACAACAAGGTACATCAATGGAAATATCCAATCAAAGCATTCAATCAAATATACTACAAACCCTAGGTATGGGTATTTAATTCAACATCATCAATTTAAAACATTCATTCAACTCAATATAAATCAAATACAAATTGTTCATTGCAATATCAATTCTCTTAATACAACAAAAACAATATTGAAATGAATTAAAAGAGAGAATATGTAATATCCCGGAATAGACCCTAAGAGTTTTGGAGTTATTGTTGTATTTGGATTTAATGTATATGTGTATATGGGAGATATAAAGATAATATATATAAGACATATACATATACATCATATATATACATGGGATATAAAATTGGTGTAGGGAAAGTGAATTGTATATATATTTGTATAATTAAGTAATAATAATAATGATAATAAGGACAAAAAGAAAAGAGAAGAAGAAAGTCAAAGAAAGAATATGTGGTGGAGATTTAAAGTATTAGTATTAGTATTATTATTATTATTATTATTATTATTATTGTTATTGTTATTATTATTATTATTATTATTATTATATATATAAGATAAGAACGGAAGAAGCAAGAAGTTTCTTTCTTCTTCTGCTTCTTCTTCTTTGTGGTCGAGAGAGAGAGAGAGAGAGAGAGAGAGAGAGAGGATGATTTTGAGAAGATTGAAGATTTTTATTCAAGATTTGGCAAATAACCAAGTAAGTATTCATTCCTTTACATTGATTTCTATGGTTTGAGTTTGAATTTGATATGGGTAGTTATGAGGATGATGATGAATTGTTGAGATTTAAGGTAGTTAATATGTTAAGATGATGAAGGATTAGTGAAATTGGTGGGTAAGGATTTAATATGTATTAGTTGGAGAATTGAATAATTGATGTATGATTGATGTATGTTTGTGTTTAATGGAGTTTAAAACATAGAATACATGTGTTTGGTCCGGAAACAGAGGTATTTTGGGTGCCACGCCCGTGGCCATTGGCTGCCACGACCGTGGCCATTGGAAGCCATGGCCGTGGAGGTGTTGAACACAAGAAACAGATTCACTTTATATGCCACGGCCGTGGGGATTGGAAGGCCACGACCGTGGCCATTTTAGAGCATTTGGGCAGAATTGGTTGTTAAGCCACGCCCGTGGGGGGATGGTAGGCCACGGCCGTGGGGCTCTAGAGAGAGAAGTCGGTTTGTAATTTGTGATCTAAAGGTCTAGTATGTGATTAATCTAAGAATAATTGTATTGAGATTCATATATTTTATTATTTGAATGGAATAGGTTGTGAAGAAAATGGATGCCTCTAATTCAAGTGGTGAAGAGTAATTGAAAAAGGAAGTGTGTAGTTTGGTGTAAGTGGTACATAAGGTAAGTACAAACCCTATTTGATTGAGTATGTTTATATACTCTTAGATCTTAACACATTTAGCTATAAATGTGTTAAGTAATCTATTATATTATTGATGCTTATGAATAATGTAAATTGCTATGTATATATATATATATATATATATTATTAATGAAATATGAAATGTGAAAAAGATGCTGATATGAGGAAATATGGCAAGTGGAAGATATGAGGATCATTAAAAGGTATGTGCAATAGAATTTATTATAAATTGTAATACAATTGAGATATAAGGAGATGTGTGAAATTAATGTTATAAGCTATAATGATGTAAATGATATGATTGAAGCATGTTTATATGATATGTTTGTTTAATTGATATTCAATATCATTGATGATATATATATATATATATACTTGAATAGTGAAGTGTTATATTGTGAAATGAAATGTGAAGCCATTGTGATTGGCTATGATGATTCAAATGAGATATGAAGCCATTGTGATTGGCTATGATGGTTCAATTGAGATAAATGGGGCATGTTTGTCTATATTATGATGAGAATTGGAAATGGAATTGAGAATGAAATAATAAATGAATTGTGTGTGTCTAATATGTTATTCATTTTCAGAGTTTTGTTATTGGTGGCATGCCTAATGATAGTAACAATCTTTTGAAGTTAGGTTGGATTTGATCCTTGAAGCCAAGTTGGGTTGAAGTTTAACATGTTTTACTCCCCTTGAAGCTTGGTTGGGTCTAATCCTTGAAGCCTAATTGAGATGTTACAACCCTTGAAGCTAGGTTGGATTGGTTCTTGAAGCCAAGTTGGGTTGATACTTAGCATGCTTTGTTCCCCTTGAAGCTTGGTTGAACCTTAATCCTTGAAGCCTAGTTGGGATAATGATAAATGTGAAAATTAAACCAAAACATTAACTCTGAAAGTGGAATGGCATATTAGTGTTTTGGGCCCATGCTTGTGTTTGTATATATATGGATTATTGAATAATGGAATAAATGAATAATGTTGAATAATGGAGTAAATGAATAATGAGATATATGTTGTCTTTGTTTTAATGTGAACTATGGAATGAAATATAATGTTATGTGATATATGGTGATAACCATGGATTGAAATATGTGATGATAATCATGGAATGAGATGTATACAATATATATAAGCAAATTATTGAAAGTGAATATAGCTTGAGAAGCTATGTTGAATGATGAGCTTATAAAATTATAACATGATGTGTAAAATGTATATGGATGTGGAAATGTTGAATATTGCTTCATGAAGGTTTTGGGTAGTCAGTGAATTGTGAATTATTGAAATGAAGTGTATGTGTATATAATTATGAATAAAACATTAGTAAAAGTATATATGAAAAGTGTATTCACAATGGGAAAACATGATAATAAATAATGATATGTAAAGTTAATATATAAATATGATTTTATGAAATGTATGTTTATATGAATGTTTTGTATTACTAAGCTCTCGGGCTTAGCGCGTTTGTGTGATCGCGCAGGTGATTATGCGGTTGATTCGGAAGTTAAGCTGTTATGCCACGAGAAGGGTAAGAGTGTTTCGAGACCAACTAGAAGGTGATGCATACATGTAAAGTTTAATTTTGTTATATTATTCACAATCATATATTCATATGTATAATGATTTAATAAATGTTATTAAAATCTAAAGATAGTAATGTTTGAACTTGGATAAGATTTTTTTTTAAATTAAAACTAGAAGTGACATTCTTACACTCTATATACGTATTGTATGTATACTAGGTATATGTATAGTACCTATATAGAGTATGAGGGTGTTACAGAATAGAAAAATCCCTTGTGAAGATGCCAAGAGTAGGATTGCTAGTCTTCCTCCTAGCTCCACCTTGATGTTTGATGAAGAACTCAAGCCCTCTTCAATGGTTGATTCCCCTTTTCGCAATATGGAGCTTTCTCAAGTCTCCAAACCTTGGAATGGATCTTGCCTTTGGTAGATGGAATGGAGCTTTCTCAAGTCACCAAACCTTTCAATGAAGCTTCTTCAACCTTCAAGAGCTTGTAACCCAATTTAACCCAAAGAACCTCAAAGATCTTGTCAATGGAAGATGGAGAAGATGAAGATGGAGGATGAAGATGAAGGGACAAGGAGAGTGTCACTCTCTCCTCATCCCAAATGGTGTTTTGCTCCCTCCTCTTTTCTTTTCTCAAACCCTAGCCCTCTCTTTTTCTGTCGTACGAAAGAGCTTAAATAGATTTTAAGAGTGACACGGCCAAGCTTGATTTGGCTTGGCTGTGTCTCTCATTTTTCTTTAGGACATAGCCAAGCTTACTGGCCGTGTCCTTCACTGCCTTCTTCTTTGTTTCTTTCTTTTCTTTGTTCTTTTAGTGAGACACGGCCAGTGGCTTGGCCGTGTCTCATAACCATGTTTGCTTTTGGACTTGATTTCTTGAGGGACACGGCCAAGACATGTGGAACTTGGCCGTGTCACTTGTTTTTCTTCAATTTCTTCACTTTTGATGAGAGACACGGCCAAGACATGTCTAGCTTGGCCCTATCACTTAATTTTCTTCAATTTCTTCACTTTTGATGAGGGTCACGGCCAAGACAATGAGACATGGCCAAGCTTCAAGTGACATGGCCATGTCGATCAGACACACTCACAGACATGGCCATGTCTGTGAGTGTGTCAAGCACTGCCTCTATTTTAGGATGAAACATGGCCAAGACTTCTATTTTAGGATGAAACACGGCCAAGACATTGAGACATAGCCAAGCTTCAAGTGACATGGCCATGTCGATCAGACACACTCACAGACATGGCCATGTCTGTAAGTGTGTCAAGCACTGCCTCTATTTTATTTCTTTCTTGGTTTCTTTTTCTTGGGTGAGACACGACCAGTGGCTTGGCCGTGTCTCTTGGGTGTGTCAGCTACTGTCTTGGAATTCTTTTGAGGGACATGGCCAAGCTTGCTTTGGCTTGGCCATGTCTTGCTTGATTCATGCTCTTTCTTCATTTTTCTTGATTGTTTTGATCATCCAAGGGAGTTTTTACACTTAAACCTAAAACAAACAATTTAAACAAACTTAAAACAAAAATCAATCAAAACATTAACTAAAACACATATAAAATCATACTAAAAACAAGTACAAAATTGATCTAAACAGAAGACGGTTCCACATGCTTTGGATGATCCACCAACCTTGACCTATGATGATTTCCTACAGGAGTTTGAGCAGAAGTATACTCCGAGGGAGTATAAAGATGCAAAGAAGATGGAGTTCCTAAATCTGAGATAGGATAATAGGACAGTGACAGAGTATGAGATCGAGTTTATCCGGTTGAGTCATTATGCTGGCGGGATTATTTTGGATGAGATAGACCGATGTCGGAGATTTGAGGGGTTAAGACCCTCTATCATGTGCATTATCACAGGCTCCTCATATCAAGATTTTTCCCAGTTGGTTGCAGCTACTAGGAGTGTTGAGAGAGCACAGGGTCTTGTAGCAGCTGCTAGGGATGAGGAGACCAGAGTTAGGAGACCCCAGTTTGAGGCAAGGTCTTCATCTGTGAAGAGAGGCCGAGGAGGATATCTTTTGAGGTTTAGCAGGAGCCAGAGGTAGTCTGGTAGGTCAGTTCAGTAGTAGCAGAGGCAGAGATTGAGACCTTCAGTGTTAGTGGCTAGTGCACCTGTGGTTCAGACCCTAGTGGTTCAGAGGTCTGCTCCACCTACATGTGTCCATTGTGGTAGGGCACATGGGGTTTTTTTGGAAGATAGGTGCACCAGCCATATGTTATAGATGTGGGTCACCCGATCATTTTATCAGAGATTGTCCAGAGCTACCAGAGGATAGACAGGCAGATTCTGTAGCTTCTCAACCCAGTGTTAGATGGGTCATGGTGGTAGAGGTTCTAGCAGAGGAGGTCGGACATGGTCTGGTCAGAGGAGGTCGTGGTGTCATATGAAGCCTTTAAGATGTTGAAAATATGAATAATGAAGGCCTCAAACAGCAAAGATACATCCATTTTAAATTATGATTCAGCATGTCAGTTGGTAGCTTCTTCATGACCTTGCAAGTAATCATTTCCTTTGCCCAATGTGTCCTTTGAGGTTCGATAGTTCAACATACTTCCCTTAACTTGAAGGCTTCAAATGACAAAAACATATATTTTTTTAAATCAAATGTTGTCTTTGCCAAATCAATGTCAATTTACCTCAGGACTCAATTTTCAAATTAACATATCTATAACATGACAACCCTAGTTACCGTACTAAACTCAGGAATCATTTCTATTTAAGTAAGAATTGTTGCACTTTAGATAGGCACATACACATTACTTGGCCAAAAGTCTCATTTGAGTTTGAATATTGTCTATCTCATATGCATGCTTATTCAAACTATCTCCACTAATAGACTCTACCAACCAAGAGAGATCAACAGGTCTTTGATAGGCTTGAAATGGGGTCTATATGGGACACGGGTTAAATGAAAGCCATTTTGAGATTGGAGCTGATGTGACACAATGGACAAATCCTCACAATATAAATTTCTTGTTTGAACCTTAGGCAGCTGGGAGCAATCTTGCTAGACTCCAAATTCCTTATATCTTCTTGGCATTAATCTGGATCTTGATTAGGACAGTCTTTGCCCTTGCAAAACGTTTGGTACCCAAATTTTCTTCTTTTCTTCTTCTCCCTTTTCTTTCTTTTTCTTTTTCTCACTCTTCCCTTTCTTTGAGCATTTTATCATTTTGTCATTCTTCCTTGTAGGACTGTTAAGTACAGAACTTTCAAGAACCGGATGGTCTTTCTCCTTTTCCTCTGATTTTGATCAAATCTTTGGTTGGGTTGGACCAATTCAAGTCAAACTGTCATTATAAACCAAATGGAAGCCTTTTGTTGCTTTAGGTAAAAGAGAACTCAGTTGGTTTTCTAAACCGTTTTAGGTTTTATATTTTTATATTTTTATATTTTTTCTTCCTTTTTTTTCTTCTTTTTTTCTTTTGTTTTCTTTTCTTTCTTTTTTCTTTTCTTTTTTCTTTTTTTTTTGTTTCTATACGTATATTACATATATATGGTTGTGACATTCTTGTATCCTCTATACGTATATTACATATATGAGTGAACGTAGTGTACATATATTGGGTATAAGGGTGTTACACAGTGGGACCCACCTTTACCAGGGTTTTAAAGGTTCCTTCAGATTGTCTCTTAGCATTGTCATAGGCTCGGATTTTTACATCAGACAAACTAAAGTCACGAGTTGACATGGCTAACTTTTGCAAAATCTTGAGTGGATAAACATTTATACCGCCACAATTACCAACCATGACACAAAGGGTCTTCATTCCCTTAACCACTACCTTGATGAAGAGTGGGCGGACGTGGTCTCTTCCATCTTCTAGTAAGTCAGCATCTGAAAAAGAAACCACCCCAACTTCAATCTTGTTCCCCTCTTGAATAACTTCACATTTCATCACCTCTTTGGCTATCTTTTTCTCTCATGAAACTAACTAGCTCCTTTGGTGTTGTAGAAGTGCAAATATATATGCTTTCCAATAGCTTTGACCATAGTTTTACAATAGTTCTTGGATGTAGCCAATAGTTCCCAAATGTTGATTTTGGCTTGGGTCCTTTTCAGTTGCTTAAGGACAACATCATCTTCATCTTCTTTTCTTTCTTTCTTAGTATGCTTCCCTTTGTCGACCTCTGCTTCTTTTAGTATAGCCCTTCTATAATGTTTACCAAAGTAGGTATTCAGTACTTCTTTTTTGGGTTTGGACCAATCCCACTCTTCTTCTTTGGCTTCTAACTCCTCATCACTGTTAGTTGAATCCTAAAATTCATTCACAACGTAGATAGTCAATTACTTCTCATCCATGGTTGATTCAATCTTTGCAAGTGGAATTTCCTATTTTGTAGCTTCTTCACCTATGTCTTGAAAAGATGACAAGATATGTAACACCCTTATACCCTATATATATACAATACATATTTCCAGCATATGTAAAATATGCATATATGGTACAAAAATGTCACATACCGATTTACTATTTTTTTTTACATTTCCAATTTAAAATTTTAAATTCTAAATAAATAAAAATTAAATAGAATATAAATATTCTTTACTTATTATGAGAACCCAAAATAAATAATATATATATAAATCTCTAGGAAAAATTTGCTAGAGTATTTGTCTGTATTTTGGATATCCCAAAATTTAGCAATTACCCAACCTGCAAAAAGAAAACACTCCCAAATAATTTCCAACCACCATCTCAACCATACTTCTCAATTTCACCAAGTTTCTCAAACATTTATACATATAGATATATATAATTTAAAACATACTTACTCTCCCATTTTAAATACATTGACCCAAACATTCTTTATAATATACAATACGCAAAATTCAAAACATAATATATTATGCATAAAACTCAAAATATACAATAACATAAAAATATATACATGCTGCTGACAGTGTTTCTGAACTCGATAGCAACTCTACAAGCTCAACTACAAGTCTAGACCCGACCTGGTCTAGAAGAACTCTCTGGCTTAACTGGGTCTACCCTATCACCTGCGCGATGGAAACAATCGCGCTAAGCCGAAGCCTAGCGGTACAAACTTTGATAATAACAATATAACTCAATGCAATACCAAATGCATAATGCATATAGATGTCACATCAATCCACTTTTTTTATATTTTTCAAATATTTCATATGCATAACTCATAAAATTATATTACTCAATTGTATCATAATTCATAATTCACATTAAAACAAAGACAAGCATGGGCCCAAAACGGATCTAATATGTTATTCAAGTTTCAGAGTTACTGCTTTGGTCCATAATGACACCACGTGTCTAGCCCCGTAGGTAATATATATATCCATGGATAATGTAACAGCCCCAGTCTCTTGGACCTCAACCCGGCTAGACCCTTAGGCCCCAGTATCTTGGTCTTCAACCCGGGTAGACTGATACAGTTTTTGAGGCTTACGACCTAGTCTTTTCACCCCAAAAACAACATATTTATCAGCTGGCCTAGCTTATGACCCAGTCTTTTCACCATTCTAGTGTGTAGCTCGTAGGCAATCATAGGTGTAATATCCCAAAGTATGCCCTAGAAATTTTGATATAATTGTTGTTTTATTTGGATTGAATGTATATGTTAAATTTGAAAGAGAAAAGAATTTAAGAGAGAGTGTATATGTTGTATATATGGAAATATATATAACATATACACAAGTCAAATAAGAAAGTCAAAAGAAGAATGTAATATCCTCATGTATACCTTAGAAGTTTTGATTATGTTATTGTTGTTGTTGTTATAAATTGGATTGAATATATATGTGTCAAATTGCAAGAGAAAAGAAATTGAGAAGAGAATGGTTATGTATTTGTGTTTTGGGAAAGAAAAGAGGGTGTAGAGAGAAGTGTATATGTTGTTTATATGGTTGTATAATTAACATATACATAAGTCAAAGGTGGAGTCAATGCAAGAGGATATTTTTGTGTGACATGTGTAATGACTATAATGGGCACATATGAGACAAAAGGTTAATTAAATGGATGAGGGCATGTTGGTAATTGTTTTGTTAAATTGGGTGGTGGAGATTTAAAGAAGAAGAAATGGTTGATTTGTATTCATTCTTCTTCTCTTCTCATGTGTGTGCCGGCCATTGAAGAAAAGAGAGAGCAAGAGAGGTGTTCTTGAAGCTAGAATCAAATTGAAGAGGCAATCAAAGGGATTGGTTAGAGATTTGTGAAATTTCTTTATCTAAGGTAAGACTTCTCTTGTTTTCCTTTGTCAATCTTGAAGTTGTGTCTAAAAGAAATTGTGATTTATTGATGTGATGATTTGGTGTGTTTGATATGTGTTTATAAGTGTTTAAAGTGATTGTAAGTTAAAAGATGGAATTGGTGTTGGTTTGGTTGTGAATATGGTAAGATATGTGAAGGTTGATTGTGGAAGATCAAGTGGGAAGTTGGTTTTAAGGTTTGGTATTGGTGAATGTTTTAATGTAATGTTTATGTGTTGTTTAAGTGGTTAATGTGATGAATATGTAAGATATGTGTTAATAACATTGATTAGAACAAATTGAATGAAGTTATTGTTGTGCAAAGGGTGTGAAAATGCATTTGGAAGAGTGTTGGTTTTGATTAGGGTTGTGTTCTTGAGTGACACGGCTAGAATCGATGAGAAACACGGCCAAGACTTGAGAAATTTGGGTGACACGGCCAAGTTGGAGGGATTTTGGCCGTGTTGGTTATGTTTTGGGGTGACACGGCCACTGGCTTGGCCGTGTCCCTTGAGTGTGTTTGCCACTGCCTGAGTTGTGTTGAGAGACACGGCCGTGTCCTTACCCATGTCTGCCTCGGGAAGTTTTGGTTTTGAGAGACACGGCCACAAGCTTGGCCGTGTCCCTTGGGTGTGTTTGCTACTGTGATGGTTTTGGTTCTTCATGCATTGTTTGATTCTTCAAAAGTCTTGTGCTCCTAAACATTTTATATACACCCTAAGTACTTTGTAATCAAAGAATGACCTAAACAAATGTATGTGGATGATTCTAAACCTATAAATAATGATCTTTGGATTAGGTTTTGAAGAGATTGTGTTGCATTAAACTAAATGTTGAGAATTCTTGGAAGAGGAAATGTATAGAGGAATGGGAATAGTTCTTGAGGTAAGTACCAATACATATGATTGTATTTAATTACATAATTTGAGGCTTAACACATTTGTTTGCAAATGTGTTAAGTGATCTATTATATTGTTAATATAATTGGACTAAGGTGATGATTGAATGATGTGAAGGATGTGAAGATCATTAACAAGGTAAGCATAAACTCTATTTGATTGTATATCCTTATATGTCTTTGAACATTAACACATTGGGATGAAAGTGTTAAATAAGCTATTATATTGTGAATGTAAATGAAGAATGTAAATTGCTATATATATATAGATATATATAAAGGATGAAATATGAAATGGGAAAGGTAGGAAGAAATGAGGATCATTCTTAAGGTATGTGCAATTTGTTGTGATAAATGCTCTAGTAATGAATGATGTTAATGTGTTTTGAGAAGTGAGAAAATGTTATGTTATATGCATTGTGAATCTTGTGTATGGCAATGTATTATATGAATAATATACTTTGAAATGTGATATCAATGATGCCATATGTATCATATGGATTGAGATATGATATGATATGAAGCCATTGTGATTGGCTATGATGATTCAATTGAGAGAGACAAGGCATGTTTGCCTAATTGATGATGAGATTGATAATGAAATAATAAATGAATTGTGTAACTAATGTGTTATTCGGTTTCAGAGTTCTGGGTTTGGAGCCATGCCTATAAAATGAAAAAGGTAACAGTCTTGCCGGGTTGAGGATCTCTTCATTTTGAGTTGAATTGAGATCCAAGAGACTGGGTCTGTTACACTATGAGAAATTGTGATTATGAGATATATGATTGGTAACAGTCTTGCCGGGTTGAGGATCACCTCGAGTTTAGCCGAGTTGATGATCCAAGAGACTGGGTCTGTTACGCTATCCATGGATAGAGATATTGATATATGATGCCTACGGGCTTGATAATTATGATTATAGACCAAAGCAGTAACTCTGAACTTTGAATAACATATTAGTGTTTTGGGCCCGAGTCTGTCTTTATTGTCAATGTGAAATGCAAGTATTGAAATATTGATTGTGAGTATTAATACTGAATTATGCTTGGTGAATTGTGAATAATATAATGTTATTAAGTGTAATATGTAAATGAATTGTGGTTGATGATAAAGGTTGTCTTTATAGGAAATGTGATTTATGATTTGTATGATATGTAAAGTGTGTATTGCAATAATGATTGGTATGGTATATATAATGTAGGGGTATTAATATATTGGTTTTGAGTATTGGTGATGCATTGGGGTTGGTGATAATATTATGTATATATGTACATCATATATGAAATTAGCTATGATATATTAAAGATGAAATTAAAAAGAAAAGAAGATATGATAAGAACTAATTATATATTGAATTGATGTATCATTATATGTCAATACTTCTATACTATATGTTTATATCTTTATAGTTGGACTACTAAGCTCTCGGGCTTAGCGCGGGTGTTTATTCGCGCAGGTATATAGATGGAAGATATGAAGTCTTTTATTATGCCACAAGAAGAGTAAAGTTTGTCGAGACCAACTAGAGGGTAATGCATACATGTATAAATTTTTAATTATGATGTATTTCTGACGAGAGAGTATTTATATGTATAAATGAAGTTTTGATAAAGATAATGATTTTGTAAATGTTATTTAAATTAATGTATTATGGTTTGAACTCTGTTACAGGTTTTTAAAAGGTAACGAAAAGTGACATCCTTATACTTTATATATTTACTGTATGTATACTAGGTATACGTGTAGTACTTATATAGGGTATCGGGGTGTTATAATTATTTTGGTATCAGAGCTTAGGTTCGAGATTCTCGGCCTAAGTGAGAAAAAAAAAGTTTTGAAAAGTTTAAATAAAAGTAAAAAGGAAAAGTTTTGAAATGAAATTTGTAATACATGCATATGCATTGACACCTAGGTTGGTCTCGGATGTGGCATTATATGAATTATAGAATATTTGTGTTATATGAGATGTTCAATATAGTTGATGATATATGTGTATACTATTTTGATGTGATGAGAAATTATGATTGTTGACAATGATGTTGGAAATGAATTATAATTGAGGCATAGTGCCTAATTGATTATGAGAAACTAATTGTGAAATATAATGTGATATATGTATATTGATGATGCATATGAAAAATGTCATGTTGTGTGCAACATGGAATGTAATGTTGATGTTTATGAGCAATATTATGTAGGACATAATATGAATTGAAACATAAAGAAATGAAAAGGAGAATAAATTTGAAAATGAGTTGAAAATCAAATCAAGATAAGAGTATGTACTTTTTCTTCTATACTTTGAACCTCTTTATAATAAAGTTTATGTTGGTTTTGTTAATGTTGAATTTGCTAGACAGTGGAAATGATATCGAATTGTTAAAATTGAAAGTTATGTTATTTAAATGAGGAGAGTATGGTGGAATGTTGAATGAGTTGTTTAGTAGAGACAAAGTGTGATTATGTAAAGTTGGGATGTGTATACAGTTAAGGTTGTGTTTAAAGGAAAAAAAAAAGATGATATTGGTTAAGTAAGAAAATAAGTTGATATAAAAAAAAGATGAGTTTGGCGAGTTGAAGCTTAAGTGAAATAGTAAGTTGAAAAGTTAAAGTTTTAGTCAAATTTGATATAGATTATTGGGATATTGATAGTTAACTGTATATGCAATGCATGAGCTAAGTGAAGTGACTAGTATTGCATATGAAAGTATTATGAATTGAGTAATGTGATTAATAGTATGAGAATTTGTGTTGAAATAATCAAGGAAGTGGATAAGTAAATAGAAATGAGTTATTTTAAGTCATTTTACTGAACAGGGTAAGAATGAATATGGGAGTGTATTAAATATTTTTAAAGACGAAAGTGAAAGAAATGTCACATTGGGAATGTGACTGAGATGAATATGAAGTGTTACTATAGTCGGAATATATATGTTTGTAGTGTGAATAAATACTTTATATCATATTGGAGGAATGAGAAGGATAGTGTTTAAAAGAAAATGATAAACACTAAATTTGTATTGAATGTATGAAAAAGGAAAATACTATAAGAGCATATAAATTAAGTGTGTACATGTGTATGACATGTGAATGAAATTATATATATATACATAAAGGTGTGAATCATGTTTTGTAGATGACCTATGAAGATGTATGTGGTATAATTATAGAATTTGTGATATGGAAAAAAAAACAATGTTATATGTATTAGTGGACCTAAGAGAGATTAGGTCTTGAACTGTGTAAAGCTAGATGGATTATGTGATGGAAGTGAGAATGGAAAGAACTTGAGTAATATTGGACAGTGGAAATTGTTATAATGAGTATTGAACTTGATGATTATATTATATTTAGAGTTTCAAAGTATTCACATATGAAAAGTTCTATGTAATTATATTATAAGAGATTGTAAATGGATTAGAAATGAAGTGATGAATAGAAATTGTATAAGAACTGTAAATGATTGAATATGTATATAGTAATATTGTTGAAGCATGAGTTAAGTTGATAAGGATTATATAAGCGAGTACAAATTGGTTGAAACGAAGTTGGAATGTGTTAACTTCTGTTATACTAAAAATGTAAAGAAGGACTATATATATATTTTTTAAAAAAATACACCTTAGCTTTGTATTTGTAAAGATTGAGAATAGAATTATAAAAGAACAGTATTGATTTGAAAGTTCTAGGTTTGAATATTAATCTCTTAAAGTCATGTGTTTTGTTCAGTATTTTGGATCAATTAATTTGTTATCCATGGATTTGGATCTTAGATATAATGATTGTAATACGGATTTGGTGAGGTTGACAATTTTGTTTGAGAAGTATAGTTAAAAGTTATGATGAATAAGGTTGTACCTTATTATTATTTTTTATGTTAAGAACTTGGTTATAATGGTGAAGATAAAGAAAGAAAAAGAAATTATGGAAATATGGTGAGTTATGAATAATATGAAAAGGTAATTGAAATCAGTATAACAATAATTTGAAATGTGAAGAGATATTAAAAAGGGAGAAATTCTAATATATGAATGAAAGTTATACTGAATATGTTTATGGTATGTAACTTGAGGTTTAAGGGAATGAACTCAAAGTTTGAGTGAATGAATTATAGATATTAAGTATGATATAACATTTTTTATGAAAATTGGTGGAAATTATACTAAGATAATAAAGAGTAAACTATGTGTATATTAAAAGATAATTGGAAGTGATTTGTTATCATGATGAATTGACTGAAAATGGATCGGAAGAGTTCAGGAATTGAAAATAAGTTTGCCCTAATGGAATTAAGTTATATATATACATATATGAATATGGTGAAATTTTATGATGAGTCAAATACATTAATTGTTGGTTGGAGTTGAATAAGATTTGAATATGGATATATTGTGACAGATAGATCAATGGATCTAGAATTGGCTAAGATTATGAATCATTATTGAAATTTATTGTGTATAGTTGTATTAAGAAAATAGGTATTTACATGATAATGTATATGATGTAAATTTTAAAGTATGATTGGACATGAATGAGTGGAATATAGTAATTGTTAATCATGATAAGAAGAGAAAAAGATTGGTTATCTATAAAATAAGTTGAAAGATAATATATTAATATGTAAGTTAAGTGAAAAGCGTGCTAAAGAAATAACTCCATTTATGGAAAAATCAGGATTTTGTTATCTATTGAGAGTGATAAATGTCTATGTAGACAGTGATTGTAATGAAGGGATAATTAATGTTCAGATATAAGTCAATGGTTTTTAATGTTAAAGTTAAGAGAGTAATTATACAGAAGTGAAAGAACAAAATATATTAAATATAAAGATTTGACAAAGTATTATTGTGTTATATGATGATCTGATTCTGGTATAAAGATATTAATAGAAAATGTAATGTGATCTTTTGAATGTTTGATTAAGAAAGTAACCAGATGTATGAACATATAGAATGATGAGTTATAGAATTTAAAGAAGGTGGTTGATTCTAAAGAGGAGAGTTGGAGTTATATGATTTGATGATATAATGACTTAAGCGTATAATTAACTTCATATGGAAGTTAAGATGGTATGGTATTATGAACGGATTACAATTATACTAGATAATTTCGAGGACGAAATTATTTAAGGGGGAGAGAATTGTAATATCCTCATGTATACCTTAGAAGTTTTGATTATGTTATTGTTGTTGTTGTTATAAATTGGATTGAATATATATGTGTCAAATTGCAAGAGAAAAGAAATTGAGAAGAGAATGATTATGTATTTGTGTTTTGGGAAAGAAAAGAGGGTGTAGAGAGAAGTGTATATGTTGTTTATATGGTTGTATAATTAACATATACATAAGTCAAAGGTGGAGTCAATGCAAGAGGATATTTTTGTGTGACATGTGTAATGACTATAATGGGCACATATGAGACAAAAGGTTAATTAAATGGATGAGGACATGTTGGTAATTGTTTTGTTAAATTGGGTGGTGGAGATTTAAAGAAGAAGAAATGGTTGATTTGTATTCATTCTTCTTCTCTTCTCATGTGTGTGCCGGCCATTGAAGAAAAGAGAGAGCAAGAGAGGTGTTCTTGAAGCTAGAATCAAATTGAAGAGGCAATCAAAGGGATTGGTTAGAGATTTGTGAAATTTCTTTATCTAAGGTAAGACTTCTCTTGTTTTCCTTTGTCAATCTTGAAGTTGTGTCTAAAAGAAATTGTGATTTATTGATGTGATGATTTGGTGTGTTTGATATGTGTTTATAAGTGTTTAAAGTGATTGTAAGTTAAAAGATGGAATTGGTGTTGGTTTGGTTGTGAATATGGTAAGATATGTGAAGGTTGATTGTGGAAGATCAAGTGGGAAGTTGGTTTTAAGGTTTGGTATTGGTGAATGTTTTAATGTAATGTTTATGTGTTGTTTAAGTGGTTAATGTGATGAATATGTAAGATATGTGTTAATAACATTGATTAGAACAAATTGAATGAAGTTATTGTTGTGCAAAGGGTGTGAAAATGCATTTGGAAGAGTGTTGGTTTTGATTAGGGTTGTGTTCTTGAGTGACACGGCTAGAATCGATGAGAAACACGGCCAAGACTTGAGAAATTTGGGTGACATGGCCAAGTTGGAGGGATTTTGGCCGTGTTGGTTATGTTTTGGGGTGACACGGCCACTGGCTTGGCCGTGTCCCTTGAGTGTGTTGGCCACTGCCTGAGTTGTGTTGAGAGACACGGCCGTGTCCTTGCCCGTGTCTGCCTCGGGAAGTTTTGGTTTTGAGAGACACGGCCACAAGCTTGGCCGTGTCCCTTGGGTGTGTTTGCTACTGTGATGGTTTTGGTTCTTCATGCATTGTTTGATTCTTCAAAAGTCTTGTGCTCCTAAACATTTTATATACACCCTAAGTACTTTGTAATCAAAGAATGACCTAAACAAATGTTTGTGGATGATTCTAAACCTATAAATAATGATCTTTGGATTAGGTTTTGAAGAGATTGTGTTGCATTAACCTAAATGTTGAGAATTCTTGGAAGAGGAAATGTATAGAGGAATGGGAATAGTTCTTGAGGTAAGTACCAATACATATGATTGTATTTAATTACATAATTTGAGGCTTAACACATTTGTTTGCAAATGTGTTAAGTGATCTATTATATTGTTAATATAATTGGACTAAGGTGATGATTGAATGATGTGAAGGATGTGAAGATCATTAACAAGGTAAGCATAAACTCTATTTGATTGTATATCCTTATATGTCTTTGAACATTAACACATTGGGATGAAAGTGTTAAATAAGCTATTATATTGTGAATGTAAATGAAGAATGTAAATTGCTATATATATATAGATATATATAAAGGATGAAATATGAAATGGGAAAGGTAGGAAGAAATGAGGATCATTCTTAAGGTATGTGCAATTTGTTGTGATAAATGCTCTAGTAATGAATGATGTTAATGTGTTTTGAGAAGTGAGAAAATGTTATGTTATATGCATTGTGAATCTTGTGTATGGCAATGTATTATATGAATAATATACTTTGAAATGTGATATCAATGATGCCATATGTATCATATGGATTGAGATATGATATGATATGAAGCCATTGTGATTGGCTATGATGATTCAATTGAAAGAGATAAGGCATGTTTGCCTAATTGATGATGAGATTGATAATGAAATAATAAATGAATTGTGTAACTAATGTGTTATTCGGTTTCAGAGTTCTGGGTTTGGAGGCATGCCTATAAAATGAAAAAGGTAACAGTCTTGCCGGGTTGAGGATCTCTTCATTTTGAGTTGAATTGAGATCCAAGAGACTGGGTCTGTTACACTATGAGAAATTGTGATTATGAGATATATGATTGGTAACAGTCTTGCCTGTCACCTCGAGTTTAGCCGAGTTGATGATCCAAGAGACTGGGTCTGTTACGCTATCAATGGATAGAGATATTGATATATGATGCCTACGGGCTTGATAATTATGATTATAGACCAAAGCAGTAACTCTGAACTTTGAATAACATATTAGTGTTTTGGGCCCGAGTCTGTCTTTATTGTCAATGTGAAATGCAAGTATTGAAATATTGATTGTGAGTATTAATACTGAATTATGCTTGGTGAATTGTGAATAATATAATGTTATTAAGTGTAATATGTAAATGAATTTTGGTTGATGATAAAGGTTGTCTTTATAGAAAATGTGATTTATGATTTGTATGATATGTAAAGTGTGTATTGCAATAATGATTGGTATGGTATATATAATGTAGGGGTATTAATATATTGGTTTTGAGTATTGGTGATGCATTGGGGTTGGTGATAATATTATGTACATATGTACATCATATATGAAATTAGCTATGATATATTAAAGATGAAATTAAAAAGAAAAGAAGATATGATAAGAACAAATTATATATTGAATTGATGTATCATTATATGTCAATACTTCTATACTATATGTTTATATCTTTATAGTTGGACTACTAAGCTCTCGGGCTTAGCGCGGGTGTTTGTTCGCGCAGGTATATAGATGGAAGATATGAAGTCTTTTATTATGCCACAAGAAGAGTAAAGTTTGTCGAGACCAACTAGAGGGTAATGCATACATGTATAAATTTTTAATTATGATGTATTTCTGACGAGAGAGTATTTATATGTATAAATGAAGTTTTGATAAGGATAATAATTTTGTAAATGTTATTTAAATTAATGTATTATGGTTTGAACTCTGTTACAGGTTTTTAAAAGGTAACGAAAAGTGACATCCTTATACTTTATATATTTACTGTATGTATACTAGGTATATGTGTAGTACTTATATAGGGTATCGGGGTGTTACAAAGAAGATATTTATGTTTATTATTGTTGAATTAATTAATTAATGGAAAATAGAAATTTAGATGAGTGGAAGAGAGAAGATGGATTATTTTAATATTAAAAATACTTGGTGGAGAATTGAGAGGAGACTAAATATTTGACTTTGATTTATTTTACTCTTCATTTTCTTCTTTTTCTTTTGGGTTGACCGGCACACCAAAGACACAAGAGAGCAAGAGGGGTTTTGATTTCTAGGATCAAATTGAAGGAAGATTTCAAGAAAACAAGTTAGAAATTCAAGAAGTTCATCATTTTTGGTAAGTTTTCTCTTGATTTCTCTTGTTCTATTTGGAATTTTGTTTGAGTTTGATGGAGTGTTGTTGATGGTTGGAGTGTGTTTGTGTATGGTGTGTGTAAAAGCGTTGAAATTGAATTAAAGATAAGAAGTTAGGTTGGTGTTGGTGATGGAAGAGCAAGAGATGTGTTTAGTGAAGTTGAAAGCATATAATACATGAGTTTGGTACTTTAACCATTGAACTCCTTTTGAAATTTTTCTGTTTTACAATTAGTAAATGCTGTGACTTGTATGATTTTTAATTAAATATAGAAAAAATGTTCTTGAAGTGAATTTTTGATATGTTGTGCCTTTATGAGTCTAGAATGACTGAAAAATATGTTGATTTCATTTTGGAATGGTTATGATTTTGGAAAAGATTATTTTTATTAGACCTGTTCCAGCAGGTACCTTGACTGAGACAGCTATCTTTTGGGATTTTTAATAAAATGTAGAAAAATAATATACAATTGAATTTTGGATATGTTGTTTCTTAGTGAGTCTAGTATTTGATAAAAATAAGTTGGAACCACGTTGATTGAATTTAATTTACGGAATTCACAAAGTTCAGAACTGCTGCCAGGATGCAGGGCAATTGGAACAATCTGGTTGGGTGAACTATTTGACCAAGATTTTGTGTTCAGTTTGATCTGAAATTTTAAAGGAATGATTTTAAGATGTAAAAATAAATTCTGTAAAAATTTTAGAGTTTTTAGTCTGGTAGATTATTTTATACAAGTTTTCAAAATAAGGATTAAGTTGAGTCCAAAACCAGAATTTACTATTCATTTGGTCATTTTGCTAATATTCCTTTTGGATTAGGTTGTGAAGAGGTTGAATTGCCCTAACCTAAGTGTTGAGGATTCTTGGAAGAGTAAGTGTATAGATTGGTGTGAGTTGGTTTTAAGGTAAGTACAAACTACATTATTGCATACATTCATATGATGTTGAGACTTAACATACATTTGATTGTAAATGTGTTAAGAAATCTAATGCATTGTTAATGCATATTAATAATGTATGTTTGGTATAATGTGAATGTTGTGATGAGCATGTAAAATGTGTGTTAATGCCATTGGTTATATACACTTGAGTGATGAATTGATTAATGTGATTTGAGATATAATGAGATGTAAAACCAATGTGTTTGGTTATAATGATGTAAATAAGATGGTTGAAGCATATTTGCCTATATGATGATGAAATGAAATATGGAATATGAAATGTGAAAGATATGATGATTGTGTGCCTAATATGTTAATTCAATTTTTAGAGTTCTGGGTTTGGTGGCATGCCTATGAATCACTGGATAGGTGAAAAGACCGGGTCGTAAGCCGATTTCAGTTGAAAAATGTGAAATATGATGTTTTTGGGGTGAAAAGACTGGGTCGCAAGCATCAAAAACAGTAACAGTCTAGCCGGGTTGAGGATTTCCTCGGTTCTAACCGGGTTGAGGTCCAAGAGACTGGGTCTGTTACGCTATCCATGGATAGAGATATATATATATATATATTGCCTACGGGCTTGATGATTGTGATTATGGACTAAAAGCAGTAACTCTGAACTTTGAATAACATATTAGTGTATTTTGGGCCTATGCTTGTCTTTGTTTTCAATGTGAATCATGAATGTTTTGATTAATTATTAAATAATGTAAGATTGTGAAATGTAATATTCTTTTGAATTGTTTATGAAACTTGATTGTGTGACATTGGCATTGCATTGAGGCATAATATTATAGTGGTTTGTACCACTAAGCCGTTGGCTTAGCGCGATTGTGGTTTATCACGCATGTGACAGGGTGGAACCGGGGAGTTCCTCTAGGCCGAGTAGAGTTTAGATTCTGAAGTGTGAATAGTGGGCTTAAAGATCAAAGACTGACTGCCAAACATGTATAAACTTTATGTTTTGTAAAACTTGAGTTTTGATGTATATGAATTTGTAAATATTGTTACTTTCCGCTGTATAGTGAACAAATATTTTATCTACTGTGTTTCATAATAAACCTTTACTTTATTTTGTACTAGAAGTGTAAATCCTTTTTGCAGGTTGTAGTTGAGGTTATAAGGGGGATTTATTGGGAGTGTACTGAGAATGATTTTGTTTGCATTGGTTTGTGTAAAAATGTTTTCAAAAATCAGAAAAAAACCAGTTTTGTCGACACTTGGGACTCAATTTCTAGGCGAAACTATGGCAAAATTTCTGTAAAAATCGGAACTAGAATTTGACTAAGTAAAATTGGTAGCAAATTTTGGATAGTGTGGCGCCTCTACTCAGCTTACATAGGTAGGTCGGGAAGGGGTGTTACAATTTTTGGTATCAGAGCCAAGGTTTGAGATTCTCAACCTAGGTGAATTGTAAGAAAAAGAATATTTTAATTTTAAAAGTTGGTTTTTGAATAAAATACATGTCTTGGTATGGCAGTCTTTGATCTTTAATGAGGAATATTCTGTTGTGTTTCCAGATATAGGTAGTAATGGAGTCCCATTCACGTCAGACTGTAGAAGGAAGTGCTGAGAGTGTAGCTCCAGGAGAGAGTAGAGATGGAGCTAGAGTTGAGAGGGTTAGTGAGGCACCTATTTCTATGCGAGAGAGATCAGCTGCAGAGGAGATTCCGCCAGGTTGGCTAAGGCATGTGATAGAACTATTGAGGCCAGCTCCAGTGCAGCCCCCACCACCACAGCCTCAGGTGCCGGTAAGACATTATGATAAGTTGAGAAAATATGGGGCTGAAGATTTCTTGGGCACTACCGATCCTGCAGTGGCTGAGCAGTGGTTGGATAAAGTGCAGAGAATATTCATCCAGTTGCAAGCTACTTCAGATGAAAAATTTGACTATTCCAGGTCCCTCCTACAGAAAGATGCCTATGACTGGTGGAAGACGGTTCCTCATGCCATGGATGATCCACCTACATTATCCTATGGATATTTTCTGAGGGAGTTCGAGTAGAAATATACTCCGAGGGAGTATAAAGATATTAAGAAGATGGAATTCCTGAATTTAAGGCAAGACAACCGGACGGTAATAGAGTATGAGATTGAGTATATCCGGTTGAGTCGATATGCCGGGGGAATTATTTCCGATGAAATAGACCGGTGCAGAAGATTTGAGGAGGGATTGAGGCCCTCTATCATGTGCATTATGGCTGGTTCCCGGTACCAGGATTTTTCTCAGCTTGTTGCAGCAGCTAGAAGTGTTGAGAGAGCACAGGGCATTGCAGCAGCTGCTACTGAGGAAGAGACCAGGGTAAGGAGACCCCAGTTTGAGGCAGGGTCTTCATCTATGAAGAGGGGTCGAGGAGGTTTTGTTTCGAGAACCAGTAGAAGCCAGAGACAGTCGGGCAGATCAGTTCAGTATCAGAGGCAGAGGCAGAGGCCGAGACTAACAGTTTCTGTAGCTAGTGCCCCGACTCCAGTGATTCAGAGGTCTACTCCACCTGTATGTGAGCATTGTGGTAAGACCCATGGGGGTGTTTGTTGAAAGATTGGTGGATCAGCTGGGTGTTTTAGATGTGGGTCACCAACTCATTTTGTTAGAGATTGTCCTGAGATGCAAGAGTATAGGCAGGCTGATACTGCAGCTTCTCGACCTAGTGTCAGCAGAGGTGGTTGAGGGGGCAGAGGTTTCAGTAGAGGTGGTAGACCTGGGTTTAGTCAGAGAGGAGGATCTTCATCCAGGGGCAGCAGGCCAGATGAGGTCGGATCTTCTCAGAGAGTATATGTGATGCAGAGGCAGCCAGATGCTTCAGCAGTTATAGCGGGTACATTTTCTTTATTTGGCATTTTAGTACTTGCTTTGATTGATCCATGATCTACTCATTCATACGTAAGTGCATCTATCTTGCCTGTGTCTGAATTGCATTCTGAGTCCTTAGGATTTGATGTTTTGGTGACAAATCCTTTAGGGCATAGTGTGGTTGTTAGCAAGGTGCACCGAGATAGTGCTGTAGTGGTGCAAGGTGAAGAGTTTCTTGGAGATTTAATTGAAATGCCTTTTAAAGAGTATGATTTGATCTTAGGCATGGATTGGTTGTCTAAGCATGGAGCTGTGGTGGATTGTCAAAAGAAATGTGTTACTGTGAGAACTGGTGATGGTAGAAGTATATTAGTATCTAGTGAGCAGAGACAACTTGCATCCTTGTTTGTATCAGCTGTAACAACTAGAAAGTTGATTAGAAAAGGGTGTGATGCTTATCTTGCTCATGTTGTGGATACAAGAGTAGTGGGTTCTCAACTTGATAGTATACCCACAGTTGCGGAGTTTCCAGATGTTTTTCCTGAGGAGTTGCTAGGGTTACCCCCTGAGAGAGAGGTTGAGTTTGGTATCGAGTTGTTGCCTGGTACCACTCCCATCTCTATTACTCCATATCGAATGGCACCTGCTGAATTGAGAGAGTTGAACGTGCAGTTGCAGGAGTTGTTGGAGAGAGGGTTTGTTCCCGCTAGTGTTTCACCGTGGGGAGCTCCTATTTTATTTGTGAAGAAGAAGGATGGTACTATGAGGTTATGCATTGATTATAGGCAATTGAATAAGGTGACTATCAAGAATAAGTATCCTTTGCCCCGAATTGATGATCTCTTTGATCAGCTGAAGGGAGCAACAGTGTTTTCCAAGATTGATTTAAGATTAGGGTACCATCAGTTGAGAGTCAGAGCTGAAGATGTTCCTAAGACAGCTTTTCGTACAAGGTATGGGCATTATGAGTTTTTAGTAATGCCTTTTGGATTGACGAATGCACCTGCAGCTTTCATGGATTTGATGAATAGGGTTTTTAGGCCCTATCTGGATCAGTTTGTGGTGGTTTTCATCGATGATATTTTGGTGTATTCACGTAATGAGGAAGAACATGACAAGCATCTGCGAATTGTGTTACAGATCTTGAGAGAGAAGCAGTTGTATGCTAAGCTGTCAAAGTGTGAGTTTTGGCTTGACCAAGTAACTTTTCTCGGTCATATAGTTTCAGCAGATGGTATAAGAGTCGATCCAAGTAAAGTTGAAGCTATTTTGAATTGGAGTTCACCAAAGTCAGTGAATGAAGTTAGAATTTTTATGGGTTTGGCAGGCTATTATCAAAGGTTTGTGAAAGGTTTTTCTTTGATAGCTACTCCACTCACCAGATTGCTTCGAAAGGGAGTTAGATTTGTGTGGACAGATCAGTGTCAAGCTAGTTTTGATCAGTTGAAAGAAATGTTGACTCAAGCTCCTGTTCTTACTTTGCCTGTGGAAGATAAACCATATGTGATTTACAGTGATGCTTCACATAATGGTTTAGGATGTGTTTTAATACAAGAGGGTAAAGTTATAGCTTATGTTTCTCGGCAGTTGAAGCCGCATGAGCTTAATTATACGATGCATGATTTAGAGTTGGCAGCCATAGTGTTTGCTTTGAAGATTTGGCGACACTACTTGTATGGGGAGAAATGTTTTATCTATACGGATCATAAAAGTTTGAAATATTTGGGTGTCCAGAGGGAGCTGAATCTTCGGCAAAGGCGATGGTTAGAGCTGATCAAAGACTACGACTGTTTGATTGATTATCATCCTGGTAAGGCAAATGTAGTTGCTGACGCCTTGAGTCGGAAGTCTCTGGCAGGTTTGGCTGTTTATTCGCTCTCATTGCTTGTTGAGTTGAGAGCGTTACATGCTAGTTTTGAAGCATGTGATGATGGTGCATTGTTGACTCAGTTGCAATTGAGACCAGTATTATTGGATCAAATTAAGGAGGTTCAATTGACAGATGAGAAAATTTAGAAGATTGTTTCAGATTTCCAAAACGGGGAGAGCCGAGATTTCTTTGTGAGAAGTGATGGTAGCCTTTGGTTTAAGGATAGATTGTGTGTTCTTGATAATGATAGTTTGAAAAAGGTTATTTTAGAAGAAGTACATCAGTCTGTTTTTGCTATACATCCGGGAAATACAAAGATGTACCATGATTTGAAACAACATTATTGGTGTTCAGGTATGAAAAGAGACATAGTGGAGTTTGTATCCAAGTGTCTCACTTGTCAGAGGGTGAAAGCTGAGCATCAAGTTCCAACATGATTGCTTCAACCTTTATCAGTGCCTGAATGGAAATGGGAGAGAGTGACAATGGATTTTGTGTCTGGTTTACCATTGACACAGAGGAAGCATGATGCTATTTGGGTGATTGTTGATAGATTGACAAAGACAGCTCATTTTCTTCCGGTTCGGATGGACTATTCACTTGAGAAGTTGGCTGAGCTGTATATTAGTGAGATAGTGAAGTTGCATGGAGTTCCAATTTCTTTAGTGTCTGATCGAGATCCTAGATTTACTTCGAGGTTTTGGAAGAGTTTACATGGTGCTTTGGGTTCTCGATTGCACTTTAGCACTGCTTTTCATCCGCAGACAGATGGACAGTTAGAGAAAGTGATACAGATTATTGAGGATATGTTGAGAAGCTGTGTCATTGATTTCTCTAGAAGTTTGGACAGATTTTTGCCACTTGAAGAATTTGCTTACAACAACAGTCATCAATCCAGTATTGGAATGGCACCATTTGAGGCATTGTATGGAAGAAGATGTAGAATGCCTTTATGTTGGAATGAAATTGGAGAGGGCAAGTTAATTGGTCCTGATATGATTAAAGAGACTGAAGAAAAAGTGAAGATGATTCGGGATAGGTTGAAAGCAGCTTCAGACCAACAGAAGTCTTATTCAGATTTGAAGAGGAGAGACATAGAGTTTGATGTTGGAGATAAAGTATTTTTGAAAGTGTCTCCTTGGAAAAAGATATTGAGATTTGGTCGAAAAGGGAAGCTGAGTCCTTGTTTCATTAGACCGATGAGATATTAGAAAGAGTTGGACCAGTTGCTTATCATCTTGCTTTGCCACCTGAGTTGGATAGAATCCATAATGTCTTTCTTGTTTCTATGTTGCGAAGGTATAGATCTGACCCATCTCATGTTTTACCAGTTGAATCTATTGAGGTGAGTCCGGATCTAACTTTTGAAGAAGAACCAATTGCTATTTTGGCACATGAAGTGAAAGAGTTGAGAAATAAGAAAGTGCCACTTGTAAAGATTCTTTGGAAGAATCATGGTAGAGAAGAGGCAACTTGGGAGAGTGAGCAAGCGATGCGAGATCAATATCCTCAACTGTTTCAGACTTGATATCAGGTAATTTCGAGGACGAAATTTCTTTTTAGAGGGGGATAATTGTAATATCCCAAAGTGTGCCCTAGAAGTTTTGATATAATTGTTGTTTTATTTGGATTGAATGTATATGTTAAATTTGAAAGAGAAAAGAATTTAAGAGAGAGTGTATATGTTGTATATCTGGAAATATATATAACATATACACAAGTCAAATAAGAAAGTCAAAAGAAGAAGATATTTATGTTTATTATTGTTGAATTAATTAATTAATGGAAAATAGAAATTTAGATGAGTGGAAGAGAGAAGATGGATTATTTTAATATTAAAAATACTTGGTGGAGAATTGAGAGGAGACTAAATATTTGACTTTGATTTATTTTACTCTTCATTTTCTTCTTTTTCTTTTGGGTTGGCCGGCACACCAAAGACACAAGAGAGCAAGAGAGGCTTTTATTTCTAGGATCAAATTGAAGGAAGATTTCAAGAAAACAAGTTAGAAATTCAAGAAGTTCATCATTTTTGGTAAGTTTTCTCTTGATTTCTCTTGTTCTATTTGGAATTTTGTTTGAGTTTGATGGAGTGTTGTTGATGGTTGTAGTGTGTTTGTGTATGGTGAGTGTAAAAGTGTTGAAATTGAATTAAAGATAAGAAGTTAGGTTGGTGTTGGTGATGGAAGAGTAAGAGTTGTGTTTAGTGAAGTTGAAAGCATAGAATACATGAGTTTGGTACTTTAACCATTGAACTCCTTTTGAAATTTTTCTGTTTTACAATTAGTAAATGCTGTGACTTTTATGATTTTTAATTAAATATAGAAAAACGTTCTTGAAGTGAATTTTTGATATGTTGTGCCACTATGAGTCTAGAATGAATGAAAAATATGTTGATTTGATTTTGGAAAGATTATTTTTATTAGACCTGTCCCAGCATGTACCTTGACTGAGACAGCTATCTTTCAGGATTTTTAATAAAATGTAAAAAACTAATATCCAATTGAATTTTGGATATGTTGTTGCTTAGTGAGTCTAGTATTTTAGAAAAATAATTTGGAACCACGTTGATTGAATTTAATTTACGGAATTCACAAAGTTCAGAACTGCTGCCAGGATGCAGGGCAATTGGAGCAGTCTGGTTGGGTGAACTATTTGACCAAGATTTTGTGTTCAGTATGATCTGAAATTTTAAAGGAATGATTTTACGATGTAAAACTAAATTCTGTAAAAATTTTAGAGTTTTTAGGCAGGTAGATTATTTTATACAATATTTCAAAATAAGGATTAAGTTGAGTCCAAAACCAGAATTTACTATTCATTTGATCATTTTGCTAATATTCCTTTTGGATTAGGTTGTGAAGAGGTTGAATTGCCCTAACCTAAGTGTTGAGGATTCTTGGAAGAGTAAGTGTATAGATTGGTATGAGTTGGTTTTAAGGTAAGTACAAACTACATTATTGCATACATTCATATGATGTTGAGACTTAACATTCATTTGATTGTAAATGTGTTAAGAAATCTAATGCATTGTTAATGCATATTAATAATGTATGTTTGGTATAATATGAATGCTGTGATGAGCATGTAAAATGTGTGTTAATGCCATTGGTTATATACACTAGAGTGATGAATTGATTAATGTGATTTGAGATATAATGAGATGTAAAACCAATGTGTTTGGTTATAATGATGTAAATAAGATGGTTAAAGCATATTTGCCTATATGATGATGAAATGAAATATGGAATATGAAATGTGAAAGATATGATGATTGTGTGCCTAATATGTTAATTTAATTTTCAGAGTTCTGGGTTTGGCGGCATGCCTATGAATCACTGGATAGGTGAAAAGACCGGGTCGTAAGCCGATTTCAGTTGAAAAATGTGAAATGATAAATGTGAAATATGATGTTTTTGGGGTGAAAAGACTGGGTCGCAAGCCTCAAAAACAGTAACAGTCTAGCCGAGTTGAGGATTTCCTCGGTTCTAACTGGGTTGAGGTCCAAGAGACTGGGTCTGTTACGCTATCCATGGATAGAGATATATATATATATTGCCTACGGGCTTGATGATTGTGATTATGGACCAAAGTAGTAACTCTGAACTTTGAATAACATATTAGTGTATTTTGGGCCCATGCTTGTCTTTGTTTTCAATGTGAATCATGAATGTTTTGATTAATTATTAAATAATGTAAGATTGTGAAATATAATATTCTTTTGAATTGTTTATGAAACTTGATTGTGTGACATTGGCATTGCGTTGAGGCATAATATTATAGTTGTTTGTACCACTAAGTCGTTGGCTTAGCGCGATTGTAGTTTATCGCGCAAGTGACAGGGTGAAACCGGGGAGTTCCTCTAGGCCGAGTAGAGTTTAGATTCTGAAGTGTGAATAGTGGGCTTAAAGATCAAAGACTGACTGCCAAACATGTATAAACTTTATGTTTTGTAAAACTTGAGTTTTGATGTATATGAATTTGTAAATATTGTTACTTTCCGCTGTATAGTGAACAAATATTTTATCTACTGTGTTTCATAATAAACCTTTACTTTATTTTGTACTAGAAGTGTAAATCCTTTTTGCAGGTTGTAGTTGAGGTTATAAGGGGGATTTATTGGGAGTGTACTGAGAATGATTTTGTTTACATTGGTTTGTGTAAAAATGTTTTCAAAAATTAGAAAAAAACCAGTTTTGTCGACACTTGGGACTCAATTTCTAGGCAAAACTATGGCAAAATTTCTATAAAAATCGGAACTAGAATTTGACTAAGTAAAATTGGTGGCAATTTTTGGATAGTGTGGCGCCTCTACTCAGCTTACATAGGTAGGTCAGGAAGGGGTGTTACAATAGGCATGCCGCCAGACCCAGAACTTTGAAAATTGAATATCATACTAGGTAAACAATTTATTCATATTTCTCATTATTAATCTCTTTCTCATTTTCACATATTCAATCTAGGCACATTGCTTTATTTTCACTTTTTTTTCTCACTTTTCTCATTTTTCACATCTTTTTCATTTTTCTCACTTTTCTCACTTTTCTCATTTTTATCAATATCAATTCACTTCATTATTACACAAATCTCATTTTTGCAATCACAACACATTACCCAATTACCTTGGGTATTTTCACATAATATGCATATTTCACATGTTACACAAATTAGCCATTATCAATGGCTTTTCACAATGCATTTAACACATATATGACATTACAAACGTTATAGCACATTATTCATACACAATCAATGAAACAAGTAACTTAACAATTTTTCCAACCAAAATATGTTAAGCCCAAATGTCATGCAAATATAAACAATATATTCAAAGTTTGTACATACCTCCACTAGCAACCCAAAGCAAGCTAAAAACAACCTTCAATCCAATCTTTCCAAATTGCCCTTCACCACTTGGATGAAGCAAATCAACCTCCCTCAATGCCTAAACCAAATGTGATAGCAAATAATCATTTAGTATCACATTTAATGGCATTTCTAACATTAAACAATAATTACACATCACTCCTATAAATTTCCAAAAATTTAGCATTTCCTTACTTCAACATTGGAATTCCATTCTACTACAATTAAATTAGTGTTTTAAGTTTATTTATATTATTAAAAACATATTTTAATACATTTAAATCATTTACATTATAAAAATACACTCTTATACTCAAAATCTCAAAAATGGCATAACCTTCCCCCATTAAAGGTTTTCCATTCCAACATAATCCATTACTCATTCTAAACTTATATTCATCACTTTTGACACTAAACAACATGCTTTAACAAATAAAATCACACAATTCAACCACTTTGGAAAATCACTTTTCCAAAACCCTAAATCTCCACTTCCATTCTCAAACTCCAACCCAACACCACCAAATCTAATAGTTGACTTTAAAATACTTGTTTATGAATCAAAACAACTCATTTGGAATCAATTTGCACAATTAAAGTTCATGTTTTCAAAACCCCAAAAATCTATAACCCTAAATTCTCTCTCTTAACCATTCTTTAACCAAACTCCATCATCTCTTCAATCTAACCTTAGAATCATTGTTAACTACCCAAAATAACATCATACACCCCAATTCCAACAATTATAACATACTACATAAAAATCTAAATTCTCACATAATCCAAATTTCCAAGGAAATCAAAGAAAAGAGATGGAAACTTACTAATTTTGGTGGAGATCACCAAAAATTCACTTGTAACTTGTTAATTCCTTCAATTTATGGAGTATGGAAGAAATAAATTGTTGGTCTAACTCCCATGGAAAATTCGGCCAAAGGAAGGAGAAGAAGAAGACTTTTAATATTTCTTTTCCTTTCATCTTTTTTTTTTTAAACCACACACATATATATATTAAAATAATTTAATATTTAATTATTTAATTATTTTTTAATAAATTAAAAGTCCTAATTTCCCTCTTCCATTCAAAATTAATTTGTTTTTAAATTATTTTATTAATTTTGAATTTATAAGATTTAATTACCAAAATACCCTTTTATTTTAAAAAATGTTGACTTTTATATATGTTATGTACATTTTGCATATATATCACATATATGTTCCACTTTTTCATTTAAAATCCCATCATTTTTCATTTAAAACCAATAATGGCAAAAATTTGTCCCAATTCCCGGCAAAATCAATGATACAGCTCCTCAACATATCCTCCGAAATCTGTATCAGTCTCTATGACTGTCCATCTATCTGAGGATGGAAAGCAGTACTAAAATGCAATCAAGAACCCAGAGCATTATGCAAACTCTTTCAAAACCTCGAAGTAAACTGGGGATCTCAATCCGACACCAAAGAAACTGGGACTCCATGCAACCTAACTATCTCTTTGATATACAGCTCAGCCAACCTCTCAAGACAATAATCCATTCGAACTGGAAGAAAATGAGCTGTCTTCATCATCTGATCAACTATCACCCAGATTGCATCATGCTTCTTCTGGGTCAAAGGCAGTCCAGTCACAAAATTCATTGTCACTCACTCCCATTTCCACTCTGGCACTAATAAAGGTTGGAGCAATCTTGAAGGAACTTGGTGCTCAGCCTTCACTTTCTGGCAAGTGAGACATCTGGATACAAACTCTGCTATATCCCTCTTCATACCTGATGACAAATAATGTCACTTCAAGTCCTGATACATCTTGCTACTCCCAGGATGCATAGCAAAAAGTGACTAATGTGCTTCCTCTAATATCATTCTTTTCAATTCTGCATCATCAGGAATACACAATCTATCTTTGTACCATAGACTGCCATCATCCCTCACAAAAAAGTCTCGACTCTCCCCCTTCTGACAAACCAACACAATTTTCTGCATTCTCTCATCTGCCAACTGAGCCTCCCTAATATGATCCAACAAGACTGGCCTCAACTGCAACTAAGCCATCAAAGCACCATCATCAGAAGATTCAAATCTAGCATGCAACGCTCTCAACTCAACAAGCAACGAGAGCGAATAAGTAGTCAAATATGCCAAAGATTTTTTACTCAAAGCATCAGCAACAACATTTGCCTTACCAGGATGATAATCAATCAAACAGTCGTAGTCTTTAATCAACTCTAACAACCTTCTTTGCTGAAGATTCAGCTCTCTCTGAACACCCAGGTATTTCAAACTCTTGTGATCTGTATAAATGAAACACTTTTCCCCATACAAGTAATGCCGCCAAATCTTCAAGGCAAAAACTATTGCTGCTAATTCCAAATCATGCATTGGATAATTCAGCTCATGTGGCTTCAACTGCCGTGAACCATAAGCAATGACTCTACCCTCCTGCATCAGAACACAACCTAAACCACTATGTGAAGCATCACTATATATCACATATGGTTTACCTTCCACATGCAGGGTAAGGACAGGAACTTGAGTCAACATCTCCCTCAGCTGCTCAAAACTCGCCTGACACCAATCTGTCCACACAAATTTAACTCCTTTCCAAAGTAATATGGTGAGTGGTGTAGCTATTATAGAAAAACCCTTCACAAATCGATGATAATAGTCTGCCAATCCCAGAAAACTTCTAACCTCTGTCACAGTATTTGGTGGACTCCAATTCAAGATAGCCTCAACTTTACTCGGATCAACTCTAATACCCTCTACTGAAACCACATGACCAAGAAAAGCTACCTGATCGAGCCAGAACTCACACATAGACAGCTTAGCATACAACTGCTTCTCAGAGTCTACAATACGATCCGCAAATGTCTATCATGATCCTCCTCATTACGCAAATACACCAAGATGTCATCAATGAAGACCACCACAAAATGATCCAAAAATGGTCTCAATCCCATGTTCATCAAATTCATTAAAGCTGCTGGTGCATTCGTCAATCCAAAGGGCATCACTAGAAACTCATAATGCCCATACCTCGTACGAAAAGCTATCTTGGGTACATCCACATCTCTGACTCTCAATTGATGGTACCCCGATCTCAGATCAATCTTAGAGAATATTGCCGCTCCCTTCAACTGATCAAAGAGATCATCTATCCGAGGCAAAGGATACTTGTTCTTGATGGTCACCTTATTCAACTGCCTATAATCAATACACAATCTCATGGTGCCATCCTTCTTCTTCATAAACAACACATGCGCTCCCCACTGGGACACACTAGGGCGGATAAACCCTTTATCCAATAACTCCTAAAACTGCACCTTCAACTCTCTCAACTCAGCAGGTGCCATCCGATAAGGGGTAGTAGAAACAGGAGTGGTATCAGGCAACAAATCGATACCAAACTCCACATCTCTCTCAGGAGGTACCCCTAGCAACTCATCAGGGAAAACATCTGGAAACTTGACAACTGTGGGTATACTTTCAAGCAGGGATCCCACTACTCTAGTATCTACAACATGAGTAAGATAAGCCTCACATCCCTTCCGAATCATCCTCCCAACTGAAACAGCTGAAACAAACATAGATGAAAGATACCTCTGCTCACTAGATACTATAACATCCCTACCATCCCGTGTTCTCAAAGTAACACATTTCTTCTGACAGTCTACCACAGCCCCATGCTTGGATAACCAATCCATGCCCAAAATCAAATCATATTCCCTGAAAGGCATCTCAATCAGGTCATCGAGAAACTCCTCATCCTGAACAACAACTAGACTATCTCGATGCACCCTGCTCACCACAACACTATGCCCTAAAGGATGCACTTATGTATGAATGCGTAGATCCAGAATGCAATTCAGACACAGGCAAGATAGATGCACTTATGTATGAATGCGTAGATCCAGGATCTAATAAAGCAAGGACGAAATTACCAAATAAAGAAAATGTACCTGCAATGACGGCTGAAGCATTCGGCTGCCTCTGCATCACATAAACCTACTGAGATAGCCAAGCCTCATCTGGACTACTGCCTCAGGATGTAGAGCCTCCTCTCTGACTAAACCTAGGGTGACCACCTCTACTAAAACCTCTGCCACCACGACCCCCTTTGACACTTGGTCGAGAAGATGCAGTATTTGCCTGCCTAACCTCTGGTGGCTCAGGACAATCTTTGATAAAATGGTCTGATGACCCACATCGAAAACACACTCCCAAAGCAACTCTCCGCCAGCAGACACCTCCGTGTACTCTACCACAGTGAACGCAAATAGGTGGAGTAGGTCTTTGAGCCATTCGAGTCGAAGCACTAGCCATTGAAACTACAGGTCTCTATCTCTGTCTCTGCTGCTGTACTGACCTGCCAAACTGCCCCTGACTCCTACTAAACCTCTGAAAATGTCCCCCTCAGCCTCTCTTCACTGATGAAGACCCTGCCTCACTCTAGGGTCTCATAACTCTGGTCTCCTCAACCCTGGCAGCTGTTGCAAGACTCTGTGCCCTCTCAACACTCCTGGCAGCTGCGACTAACTGGGAAAAATCTTGATACCGAGAGCCTGCAATGATGCACATGATAGAGGGTCTCAGTCCCTCCTCAAACCTCCTGCACCTGTCAAACTCGTCAGAAATGATCCCATCAGCATAGTGACTCAACCGGATAAACTCGATCTCATACTTGGTCACTATCCTGGTATCCTGTCTCAGACTCAGAAACTCCATCTTCTTTGCATCTTTATACTCTCTCGGAGTATACTTCTGCTTAAATTCCCGCAGGAAATCATCATAGGTCAGGATTGGTGGATCATCAATGGCATGTGGAACTGTCTTCCACCAATCATATGCATCTCTCTGCAGAAGAGATATGGCATAATCAAACTTCTCTTCTGGTCTGGCCTGTAACTGAATAAATATCCTCTGAACCCGGTCTAGCTACTGCTCTGCTACAGCAGGGTTTGTAGTACCAACAAAGTCCTCAGCTCCATACTTTCTCAGTTTATAATACTGCCTCACAGGAAACTGCGGCTGTAGCGGCTGCGGATTTGGAGCCTACCTCAACAACTCTACCATATGCCACACCTAGCCAGGCGGAACCTCATCAGCTGCTGGTCTCACAGGCACAGAAACAGATGCCTCACCAGCAGATACAACTCTAGCTCCATCTTTACCCTCATCTGAAGCCACACTCTCTGCACTACTCTCAGCAGCCTGATGCGGCCGAGATGCCATAACTACCTATATCTGCAAACAAAGCAGAAAATACTATATCAGAGATCATAAACTATCAGTGTCAATGCATGTATTACAATTAAAAACTATTTTTTAAATCCCCCATTTTCTCTCTCTATCATCCCACCTAGGTCGAGAACCTCAAACCTAGGCTCTGATACCAAAACAAATGTAACACCCTTATACCCTATATATGTACAATACATATTTCTAGCATATGTAAAATACGCATATACGGTACAAAAATGTCACAGACCGATTTACTAATTTTTTTTTACATTTCCAATTTAAAATTTTAAATTCTGAATATATAAAAATTAAATAGAATATAAATATTCTTTACTTATTATAAGAACCCAAAATAAATAATATATATAAAAATCTATGGGAAAAATTGGCCAGAGTTTTGTCTGTATTTTGGATATCCTAAAATTTAGCAATTACTCAACCTACAAAAAGAAAACACTCCCAAATAATTTCCAACCACCATCTCAACCATACTTCTCAATTTCACCAAGTTTCTCAAACATTTATACATATAGATATATATAATTTAAAACATACTTACTCTCCCATTTTAAATACATTGACCCAAACATTCTTTATAATATACAATACGTAAAATTCAAAACATAATATATTATGCATAAAACTCAAAATGTACAATAACATAAAAATATATACATGCTGCTGACAGTGTTTCTGAACTCGATAGCAACTCTACAAGCTCAACTACAAGTCTAGACCCGACCTGGTCTAGAAGAACTCTCTGGCTTAACTGGGTCTACCCTATCACCTGCGCGATGGAAACAATCGCGCTAAGCCGAAGCCTAGTGGTACAAACTTTGATAATAACAATATAACTCAATGCAATACCAAATGCATAATGCATATAGATTTCACATCAATCCACTTTTTTTATATTTTTCAAATATTTCATATGCATAACTCATAAAATTATATTACTCAATTGTATCATAATTCATAATTCACAATCAAACAAAGACAAGCATGGGCCCAAAATGGATCTAATATGCTATTCAAGTTTCAGAGTTACTGCTTTGGTCCATAATGACACCACGTGTCTAGCCCCGTAGGCAATATATATATATATCAATGGATAATGTAACAGCTCCGGTCTCTTGGACCTCAACCCGGCTAGACCCTTAGGCCCCAGTATCTTGGTCCTCATCCCGGGTAGACTGATACAGTTTTTGAGGCTTACGACCCAGTCTTTTCACCCCAAAAACATCATATTTGTCAGCTGGCCTAGCTTACGACCCAGTCTTTTCACCATTCCAGCATGTAGCCCGTAGGCAATCATAGGCATGCTGTCAAACCTAGAACTCTGAAAATTGAATAACATACTAGGCAAACAATTTATTCATATTTCTTATTATTAATCTCTTTCTCATTTTCACATATTCAATCTAGGAACATTGCCTTATTTTCACATTTTTTTCTCACTTTTCTCTTTTTTCACATCTTTCTCATTTTTCTCACTTTTCTCACTTTTCTCATTTTTGTCAATATCAATTCACTTCATTATTACACATATCTCATTTTTTATTCACAACACATTACACAATTTGTAACGACCCTCCCCGACCAGGTCGGCTGCCCGGCCCACTAGTGGCTTACGGCCCGGCCTTTTCACCACCTGGGCACGGAGTCCGCAGGAGGCAAGCGATCGCTACAGTACTGGACAGCCCTCGCGGCCCACCCAGCAGGATTTGTTTATTTGGCCCCTCAGGCATTGTCACACTGAGAGGTCGCCTCCCCGGATCGAACCCCTGACCTCCCACTTAAGAGAGCCAGCGAGAACCATCCAGTACCATTTCTGCTAGTAAAACTGGATGGTTCTCGCTGGCTCTCTTAAGTGGGAGGTCAGGGGTTCGATCCGGGGAGGCGACCTCTCAGTGTGACAATGCCTGAGGGGCCAAATAAACAAATCCTGCTGGGTGGGCCGCGAGGGCTGTCCAGTACTGTAGCGATCGCTTGCCTCCTGCGGACTCCGTGCCCAGGTGGTGAAAAGGCCGGGCCGTAAGCCACTAGTGGGCCGGGCAGCCGACCTGGTTGGGGAGGGTCGTTACAGTTAAAAAGGCACCTTTTTAACTGTAACGACCCTCCCCGACCAGGTCGGCTGCCCGGCCTTTTCACCACCTGGGCACGGAGTCCGCAGGAGGCAAGCGATCGCTACAGTACTGGACAGCCCTCGCGGCCCACCCAGCAGGATTTATTTATTTGGCCCCTCAGGCATTGTCACACTGAGAGGTCGCCTCCCCGGATCGAACCCCTGACCTCCCACTTAAGAGAGCCAGCGAGAACCATCCAGTACCATTTCTGCTAGTAGCAGAAATGGTACTGGATGGTTCTCGCTGGCTCTCTTAAGTGGGAGGTCAGGGGTTCGATCCGGGGAGGCGACCTCTCAGTGTGACAATGCCTGAGGGGCCAAATAAACAAATCCTGCTGGGTGGGCCGCGAGGGCTGTCCAGTACTGTAGCGATCGCTTGCCTCCTGCGGACTCCGTGCCCAGGTGGTGAAAAGGCCGGGTCGTAAGCAACTAGTGGGCCGGGCAGCCGACCTGGTCGGGGAGGGTCGTTACACAATTACTTTGGGTATTTTCACATAATATGCATATTTCACATGTTACACAAATTAGCCTTTATCAATGGCTTTTAACATTGCATTTAACACATATATGGCATTACAAATGTCATAGCACATTATTCATACACAATCAATGAACTAAGTAACTTAACACATTTTCCAACCAAAATGTGTTAAGCCCAAATGTCATGCAAATATCAACAATATATTCAAAGTTTGTTCATACCTCCACTAGCAACCCAAAGCAAGCTAAAAACAACCTTCAATCCAATCTTTCTAACTTGCCCTTCACCACTTGGATGAAGCAAATCAACCTCCCTCATTGCCTAAACCAAATGTGATAGCAAATAATCATTTAGTATCACATTTAATGGCATTTCCAACATTAAACCATAATTACACATCACTCCTACAAATTTCCAAAAATTTAGCCTTTTCTTACTTTAACATTTGAATTCCATTCTACTACAATTAAATTAGTATTTTAAGTTTATTTATATTATTAAAAATATATTTTAATACATTTAAATCATTTATATTATAAAAATACACCCTTATACACAAAATCTCAAAAATGGCATAACCTTCCCCCATTGAAGGTTTTCAATTCCAACACAATCCATTACTCATTCTAAGCTTATATTCATCTCTTTTGACACTAAACAACATGCTTAAACAAATAAAATCACACAATTTAACCACTTTGGAAAATCACTTTTCCAAAACCCTAAATCTCCACTTCCATTCTCAAACTCCAACCCAAAACTACCAAATCCAATAGTTGACTTTAAAATACTTGTTTATGAATCAAAACAACTCATTTGGAATCAATTTGCACAATTAAAGTTCATGTTTTCAAAACCCCAAAAATCTATAACACTAAATTCTCTCTCTTCACCATTCTTTAACCAAACTCTATCATCTCTTCAATATAACCTTAGAATCATTGTTAACTACCCAAAATAACATCATACACACCAATTCCAACAATTATAACATACTACATAAAAATCCAAATTCTCACATAATCCAAATTTCCAAGGAAATTAAAGAAAAGAGATGGAAATTACTAATTTTGGTGGAGATCACCAAAAATCCACTTGCAACTTGTTAATTCCTTCAATTTATGGAGTATGGAAGAAATAAATTCTTGGTCTAACTCCCATGGAAAATTCGGCCAAAGGAAGGAGAAGAAGAAGACTTTTAATATTTCTTTTCCTTTCATCTTTTTTTTAAACCACACATATATATATTAAAATAATTTAATATTTAATTATTTAATTATTTTTTAATAAATTAAAAGTCATAATTTCCCTCTTCCATTCAAAATTAATTTGTTTTTAAATTATTTTATTAATTTTGAATTTATAAGATTTAATTACCAAAATACCATTTTCTTTTAAAAAGTGTTGACTTTTATATATGTTATGTGTATTTTGCATATATATCACATATATATTCCACTTTTTCATTTAAAATCCCTTCATTTTTTATTTAAAACCATTAATTTAATTTATCCTTTTAAATTATAATTTATTTTATCAAATTTTCCAAAAATTAGAAATTTTCAAAATTTTTAGGATGCTACAAGATAAATTTCTCATTCTGTCCTCCTCCTATCTTGAAAGTTGTTGTTTGAGGTACCCTATTGTTCTTAGGCTTTGTGTTGGGTTTGTTAGGTTCAGGTAACTTTCCACTTTCAATCAAATTTTGGATCTCATGCTTTAACTAATTATTGACAGCCTTAAAAACTAGAATGACCTGTTTCTAACAATTAATCCCAACCTGAGATTTATTTAATTAGATTGTATAATTTCTTAGGAAAAATAATTAGATTGATATTTTTTAAATCAAAATATCAAGAACAATTACGGATTCAAGAATTTTGAATAGCTATATGCTATTTAACTAATTAAACAATGGATCCTCTTGATTAACTAGCCAAACAATAATTTAATTAAGCCACGAATAATTATATAAATACTAAATATTAAAACAAAGAAGAGTCAAGTTGTTTAGATCTCACAATTCTTGAATTTGGACTTAAATTACCCTTCAACCAAGAAGTAAATTAGTTGCTCATTCATAAGAAAAGAAAAAGTTTGATACATTATAAAGTTGTAGTAGCCAAAGTATGTCAAAAATGATCCTAGGGTTGCTGGAAAGACCAACTTAAATATCCTTCCCAAAAAAAACTTCCTAAATTGAGTCTAATTAGGAAAATTACAATTAAAAATAAAAAAAATAAAAATGATAGGAATATTCTAAATCAAATTCCTAACTAATACGGAATTACAAGATCAAATTTATCTCTTCAAAGCCTATCAAAATCGAATTTCCAAAGGTCAAAACATGGTAAGTGCAAGCTGTCAAAATTATCCACAATCTGTCAGGTCAGATATGCAATTAGCCTTGTGCAAGGCTCCTACCCAAGAATCGTGTCTGCACATTTATTGTAAATTTTTTGCTTCCTCAACTTTTTCTTCATCTGAATGCAAGTCTTCTTCTTGCAACTTTTTCTTCAAAAATAGTAAGAAATCATTAGAAGGACTAGACAATGAACTTAATTTCACCTACTAAATATGAAAAATATATGCTCATTATCAAATGTTAGCCAAATCATTGGCCTCTATTTAGATCTTAGGCAATCAAATTGATCAGGACTCATATTTGTACCAAGTAACATTTTTGCAGGACTTTAATTTTTTTGAAGAAATCTTAAGAGCCCGACCAGATCAGAATCAAGGTCGACCGAACTCAAGAAAAGTTAGCCATACTGAACTTACGAAGGTAAAGTTCGACTGCACTAATACCTAGACAATGAGGTGAAAAGCACAATCATTCCAAAACCAAGCTTACCGAATTGAAGTATGGTATGACCAGATCGAGCCTCACCTGCCATAACTGAACATGAGCTTAGTGGTCCGAGCTTGAGCCAAATATGTAGTAGAGTTCATGATCAATGTCACTCCCATATTATGAACAGACTATATGTCACGGCTGGACCTCTGAGCAGCCCGATCATATAGAGCTCGAGCTAAAACTTTAGAACATCAAGTAGAGCTCACAGTTACTGATTACTATAAAAACTTCAGTATACCATGTCTGATATGACCGGACCTGATGCAGTCCGATCGGACCGAGTCAAAGCTAAAAAAATCCAACAAGTTCCAATAGAGTTCATGATCTCCAGTACTCCCAAAATCTCAGCATACAAAATTAGACCAACCAGACCAAACTTATCAAGACCATACTAATGGAATAGGGTTTAAAAATTATAGCCGTTACTTATCCACCAAATTATTGGATGCCACATGTATTAGTCATTGAAGAACATTTGTTAGAAAAGTAGAGAGCACAACTAGGCCGAGCCCAGTCCAACTATGCCTAGCTTGAGCCGAGCAGACCAAAGGTAGTCTGACCATGAACTTGCTCTAAAAAGTGATTAAAGTGGGAAACAAGAATCAAACATATTGGCTCTCACCTCAAATGGGTAGTTGAAGACTTGAAGGCTATAAATATCACAAGAAACCTCATTTTTCTGTAAGATTATGATTGTAATTGCTAAGATTAACAACTTTCATTTGTTTGCATTAAAATTCCTCTTTGTATTCTTTGAGTGTTGGGTGTGAGCATTAAAACACCATTGTAAGTTTGAGTGCGAGCTTTGAAACTCTTAGGTTATAGAGTGAGCTTGGGAAAACTCTTGTTTCTATTGTGAGGAAGATTCTCAAACCTTATTAAAGTTTGGTGTGAGCTTGTGAAAACACCAAGTTAGAGTTTAGCTTGTAAAAACTCAAGATTAGTGGAAGCTTAACAAGTTGTTAAGGAAGTGGACATAGGATTGAGGTAATCCAAAACACTTTAAACTCTTTATGTTCATTCTTCTCTACTATACTCCTTTCTTATTTTGTTTGATTTAAAATTTTTAATTTACCATCACTTCTTCAAATAAACTAATTCACCCCCCTCTCCCCCCCCCCCTTTCGGTTGCCATCTTAGGACAACAATTGGTATCATAACCATAAAATTTTAAGAAGCTTAATTATGAAATTTGATCCACAAATGCAACCAATTCTTCATCCACCTCCATTGCTCAATCTCATGGAAATATCAATTCTTATCTAAGACCCTACTTCGATAGAACAAATTATTGTTTTTAAAATACAAGATGTATTTGTTTCTTGATAGTGAGGGAATTGAGCTTTGGAAATGTTTGCAAAATTCATGGAAACCTTCTATTCATGAGGTTAATGGTGTTTAAGTGTCTCTGCCTAGAGACAAATGGACCGATGCTCAAGAAAAGGCTCACTACAAGAACATTAGAGCAGCATCCATCTTGGTTAAATCTTTATCTAGAGAAGAAGTTAGAAGAATCCAACATCTTATTGTGCATATAGCATTTGGAAAACTCTTGAGAATTATCATGAGGGAACTACCCAAGTGAGGTTCGCCAAGACTAAAATGCCTGTGCATGAGTATGAACTTTTCAAAATGAAGCCAAATGAAAATGTCACTAAAATGATAAATCAGCTACATGTTATTGTTAATGACGTAAAGAAATATAGAAAAATATATGACCAAGGTGATGTCAATAGAAAAATATTGAGAGCACTTAGAGCCAAGAAAATCTTTGAATCAAAGGTTTCTTCAATTGTAGAAGGTCATGATCTTAGCACACTAAGAACCAATGAGCTTGTTAGAAAACTCCCCACTTTTGAATTGCATACTGAGAAAGAAGATGAGAAAGATAATAGGAAAGCAATAGCTCTCAAAGTCACCAAAGAAGTTGAGAACTTAAGTGAAAAAGATAGTGATGATGATGAAGAAATGGCCATGCTATCTAAAAGAGTAAGTGAATGGAAGAGAAAGAGGAGATTCCAAGCAAAAGGTAATTCCTTTAAATTCTCTTTCAAAGATAAGGAGAAGAAAAGTAAAATTTTATAAATGTGGCAAACCAGGTCACATCGAAATGGATTGCTTCAAAATCAAGAACAAAAATAAATGATACAAGGAGAAGAAGAAATCTCTCAAAGCATATGGGATGATGACTCATCAAGTGAAGAAGAAGAGGAGAAAGAGCAAGGAATTGCAAATATTTATCTCATGGATATTGGAGATGATAATGATCACACCAATGAGGTAAGTACTCAATCTTTGAATTTAAGTGCATATACTGATAATGTATATGTTACTTTATATGATAGTGATCTAGTTGAGCATATGAACCTAAGAGTTCAAAAATATTTTTCTAAGATGAAATCCTATAAAGAAAAATACTCTAAGTTAGAAAAGGATTTTTGTTCCTTAAAAAATTCTACTTTAGAAATAAAGACCTCAAATAAATAATTGTTGAAATCCATTGATGAAATGTCTAGAAATTCACATAGCTTAGAAAAGATAATCAAGGAAAATAACACTTTGGAAGAAGAAATAAATGAACTAAATAATTCTATTTCAAAATTTCACAAAGGTAAGAAAGCCTTGGATACATTGATTAGTGTCCAAAGGTCACCTTCCTCCAAGTATTGCTTAGGGTTCAATGGCTCTTCAACAACTACATCTAATGAATGCACCAACATTTGTTGAAGTATCTATAGCTCAAACATCTAGTGTTAAAGTTGTAAAGAATACAAATGTGCACACCAAACCAAAAAATCCTAAAGAGACTACACTAGGCTCACTAGGCTCTAGAACTAAGATTCCAAGAGCAAATTATGCATACATGTACACAAGTTCATTTGGCTACCTAAAAGAAGATAAACTTTATTGTCTTGTATATATGCCTAAAGTCTATTATCAACGAAAGTGTTTGGCTTGTAGATAGTAGATGTTCAAAGCACATAACCAATAATGCAAAGCTTTTCACAACTCTTACTTATAAGCAAGCAGGAAATGTGAAATTTATAAATAATGCTAAAGGAAAAACTATAGGCATTGGTTCTAACGGTATGCTTGGTAAAAATTTAATTGATGATGTGTGGCTAGTTGATGGATTGAAGCATAATTTGTTTAGTGTTAATAAATTGTGTGAAAAAGGATATAATGTCAACTTTAATTTTGAAGCATGTAAAATTACCTATTCTAGTATTGAACTTGCATTCAATGGAAATAGAATTTGTAATACATATAAAATTGATCTACACTCTAATAATGCTTTTGAATGCTTAGTCACTATTAGCAATGATGCTTGGCTTTGGCATAGAAGATTAGGACATGCTAATATAGACCAATTGCAATATCTAAGCAAAGAAGAACTTGTAGATGATCTCACTAAAATAAAATTTAATAAAGATAAAATTTGTGAATCTTGTCAATTTGAAAAATAACATAAAAGTTCTTTCAAAGCAAAGAATGTTGTAAGTACATCTAGACCATTAGAACTAATTCATTTAGGTTTGTTTTATCCTAATAGAGTTGCTAGTCTAAAAGGAAAGTTGTATGCATTTATGCTTGTTGATGATTACTCAAGGTTTACATGGGCTAATTTCTTAGCTCGAAAGAATGAAGCTTTTAATCATTTCAAAGTTTTAGAAAAGAGTTCAAAATGAAAAAGGCTATGTAATATTATCTATTAGAAGTGATCATGGCAAATAATTTAAAAATGAGTATTTTGAAAATTTTTGCAATGAACTTGGTATTTCATATAATTTTTCAGCTCCTATAATACCACAACAAAATGGTGTAGTTGAAAGGAAAAATAGAACATTGGTTGAAATGGCTAGAATAATGTCCTATGAGTTTAGTTTACCTTCTTACTTTTGGGCAAAGGCTGTTAAGATCACATGTTATATTTTAAATAGAGTTTTCAAAAGACAATGAATAAAACCGCTTATGAGCTATGGAATGGAAGAAAACCTAAAATTTCATACCTTAGAGTGTTTATATGCAAATGCTTCATATTAAATACCAAGGGTAGCCTTGGAAAATTCTCATCCAAATTGGATGAAGGTGTATTCTAAGGGTACTAATCTTCTAGTAAAGCATATAGAGTATTCAATAGGAGAACTCTAGTAGTTGAAAACTCAATGTATGTTATCTTTGATGAATAATCCAAGCTTGAACATGGGAAAGGTAGTACTCTTGATGATTTTATAGGTACATTTGAAAAACACGAGACAAAGGATGTTCCAAAGCAAAACAATGATGAGATGGAATAAATTGTAGAATAAGAAGAATCTAAGATAGATGAAACTCAAGAACTTCCCAAAGATTGGCACTATCGAAAGGATCATCCTAAAGAACTCATCGTTAGTGATACTTTAAAAGGACTAACTACTAGATAAAAATTTAAATATTTAGACTCTAATATTGCTTTTGTTTCTCAAATTGAGCTAAGGACTATTAAGGAGGCTCTTAAAGATGAATTTTGGGTAATTTCCATGCAAGATGAACTCAACCAATTTGAGAGAAACAAAGTGTGGGAGCTTGTTCCTAGACCCAAGGATCATCTAATTATTTGTTGCAAATGGGTATATAGGAATAAGCTTGTTGAAGATGGTCTCATTACTAGAAATAAAGCTAGATTCATAGCCAAAGGCTATATCCCAGAGGAAGGCATTGATTATAATGAGACATTTGCCCCCATAGCAAGATTAGAAGCAATTAAAATTTTACTTGCATTTGCATGCCACTAGAATTTTAAATTTTTTCAAATGGATGTCAAAAGTAATTTTTTGAATGGTTTTTATTAATGAATAAGTTTATATTTAACAACCCCATGGTTTTAAAGATTATAAATTTCCAAATCATGTATTTAAATTAACCGAGGAATTATATGGATTGAAGCAAGCTCTAAGAGCTTGGTATGATAAACTTAGTGCTTATTTATTGGAAAATGATTTTACAAAAGGCAAAGTTGAAACTACACTATTTCTTAAAAAGAAATTGCATAACATTATAATTATGCAAATTTATATTGATGACATTATATTTGGTGCTACTAATGAATCTTTGTGCCAAGAGTTTGCTTCTTGTATGACTAGGGAATTTAAAATGATCATGATGGGTGAACTTAAAATTCTTTCTTGGTCTACAAGTTAAGCAATGCAATGATGATATTTTCATAAATCAATCCAAATTTACAAAGTAACTTTTCAAGAAGTTTGGCATGGATAGCTGCAAAGCAAGCAGAACTCTAATGAGTACATCCTTGAAATTGGACAAAGATGAAAGTGGTAAGAAAGTTGATGAGAAGAAATATCAAGGTAGTATCGAATCACTTCTTTACTTAACTACTTCTAGACCCGATATAATATATTGTGTTCATTTGTGAGATAGACTTAAATCATGCCCTAAATAATGACACTTGAATGCCGAGGATTTTAAAATATTTGAGTGGAACATTGCATTTAGGACTTTGGTATCCTAGAAATACATCATTTAATATTTTAGGTTTTTTGGATGCGAATTTTTCTAGTAACCTAATGTATAGGAAAAGCATGACCAGAGCAAGCCAATTTTTTTGTGATTGCCTAGTTTCTTGGTTTAGTAAGAAATAAGTGTCGGTTGCCCTATCCACTGCAGAAGCTTAATATGTTGCTGCATGTTTTTATTGTAAACAAGTTTTGTAGATGAAGAAACAATTTCTAGATTATGGTAAAAATTTTGTTCACATTCCCATTAAATGTGAAAATGCAAGTGCTATTAATATGTCCAAAAATCCAATCCAAAATTCTAGGTTAAAACATATGGATATTAGACATCATTATGCTTTTGGTGCTTAAGGTATTAGAACTCAATAAAAAAAAGGCCAAGAATTGCTGATGATAGTCAAGAGTCATTTCAAGTGGAATTTCAAAGACTTTAAACCTATAGAGCCCAAGGTTCAATCCTTTACATCCTCCATCAAATTTAAGAACAAATTACCTCACAAACCTCTCACATTGATGATCTTACCAAGGGAGTCTCTCACCTTCATATGGACTTTAGGGATATGCAAGAGTTTATTGGCATTCCCAAATGTCCCTCATCAGATGAAGAAGGAGATGAAGGAAAGCCAACCAAAATCTTTGATGAAGGTTTATGTAATATCCAGAAAGATACCCTAAAATTTTTGAAATGCTTATTGTTGTAATGGAATTAAATGTTAAGTGTATATTTGATTAAGTGAGAAGATAAAAAGAAGGTGTGTGTATATGTTGTATATATAGAGATATATACAACATATACAAGTCAATGTTTTAATTATGGTCAAATGAGATATTTAATTATTAGTGGAAGATGATATTTATATTATTATAATATTTAATTGTTTGGTTGAGATTAAAGAGGGTAATCTTGTGGTTAAGAGAGAAAATTTGCTTTGACTTGAGGGAAGCTCATCTTCATCTTCTTCTTTCTCCTCCAAGATCTGGCCATCACCATTGCCAAAGGGAAAGAAAGGTTTTGTTGATTCCTAACTCAAGCAATTGAAGGATTTCAAGAGATCAAGTTGGAGTTTTAAGGATTTTCTTCACTTTTGGTAAGTTTCCAACTTGTTTCTTTGTTTTCTTTTGAGTTGATGGTTGGTATAGTTGTGTATATGGTTGATTTTGGTGTGTTTGAGGTTGTTTGGTCTATTTAACTTTGATTTAGGGGTAAAATTGAAGAGAAAGAGGTTAAGTTTTGTGAAAGAGACAAGAGTTATGGATTGTGTATGTGTTGAGTTGTGAAATATGGTTGTGTTTGTGTTTTGATGCATATAATTGAGTTGTTTTGATGTTGTGCAAGTTTATTTTGGTATATTGATGGTTTTGGTTAAGTTTGTTGGAGGTGGTGTTTTTGGTGTCGAAATCAAGTTTTTGGCCTGACATGCCCAGTAGCACAGCCATGTCTTTAGACGTGTCGTTGGTTTTATTTTCTGTATGGGTGACACGACCAGTGACACGCCCATGTCACTGAGCGTGTCACAGCTTCTGTGTTGGAGTAGTATTGACACGTGTAGTTACATGCCCATGTCACTGAGTGTGCCATAGCTACTATGTTGTTGGAATATTGACACGTCCAGTGACAGGCCCATATCACTTAGCGTGTCATAGCTTCTATGTTGGAAGAGAATTGACACATGCAGTGACATGCCCATGTCACTGAGCTTGTCCAAGCTTCTGTGTTGTGGGTTTAGGGCATGATCAGGGACACGCCCGTGCTGTTGAGCGCGTCATGTGTAGAGTTTGCCCTAGATAGTTCTTTTTCTTATTTTCTTATGTGTATCATTAAGTGAGAGTGTATGATCACCTTTGGATTAGGTTTTGAAGAGAATTGAGTTGTACCAATCCAAGTGTTGAAGGATTCTTGGAAGAGGAAGTTGATAGATTGGTGTTAGTTGCTCTTAGAGGTAAGTACAAACCTTACATGATTGCATACATTTACATGACTTTGGGGCTTAACACATTTGGATGGAAAATGTGTTAGGTTACCTATTATATTGTTGATCTACGAGAATGGTGCTATGATTTGCATTATGTGAACTATTTGAATTATATGTTGAGGATTAAAAATATATGAACAATGTAATTTGTTGTGTATATCCTAATGATGATATGTGAAGCCATTGGTGATGGTTATAATGATATAAATGAAATACTTGGGGCATTGTGCCTAAATGATCATGAGAAAATGAGAATAGATTTGATAATGAAATAATGAAAGAATTATGTGCCTAGTATGTTATTCAATTTTCAGAGTTTTATATTTGGTGGCATACCTATGAAGTAACAATCCCTTGAAGCGGGGTTGGGCTTGGTCCTTGAAGCCAAGTTAGGTTGATGCTGAGCTCCCCTTAAAGCTTGGTTGGGCCTAGTCCTTGAAGCCTAGTTGGGATGTTGCATATGAGGTAATCCTCATTGTGATAATGATTTACCTACAGGCTTGATAAATGTGATTATTGGACCAAAATAGTAACTCTAGAATTTGAATGGCATATTAGTTTCTTTTGGGCCCATGCTTGTCTTTGCTTTAATATGAATTATGAATGATGGAACAATTGAATAATATAATGAAATTTAAGGTTATGAAATATGATATCCTTGTATATTGCTTCTAATTCTTGAAAGTTTGACATTGACATTACATTTGAATCATATTGTTATCATAGTTTGTGCCACTAAGCCTTTGGCTTAGCATGATTGTGATTTATCATGCAGGTAACAGGGTAGATCCAGTTGAACCGGAGAGTTTAGCTAGACCGAGTCGAGTCTAGACTTGTGATCCCTTATGAAGTATCAATGTTTTTACTTCAAGATCAGAGACGGACTGCCAGCATGTATAAACTTTATATTTTTGTAAATATTGATCTTTGATATATACATATGTATATTTCACTATATTTTCCACTGCTTATTAAACAAATGTTTTGGATAAATTTTTGGGCAATGAAGATATATATATATCTATACATATGTGTGTTAATAAAGGATGTTTTATCTATTACTTTCTATAATATAATTTAAATGTTTTAGGTTTTATCTAGATTGGTTTGTTTAAAAATAGACTGTGACATTCTTATATCCTCTATATGTATATCACATATAGTGTCTACATGTGGTGTATGTATATTGGGTATAGGGGTGTTATAGTTTAGAAGAGGAAGAAGGGGTTAAGGATGAAGAAGAGGAAGAGGGAAATGGAAATAATGATGATGATTTTGTTTATCCTCCTTACTATCCATAACCTTAACTTTTTGTTTTTAATTTTATATGATCTCTATATCTTTTATTAGCCCTTAAATGTAAATGATCACACACATATGTTTACTTTTCATTTGTTTAATATTAATAAAAGTTTAGTTTATGATAATTTTCATTCCTTTTTGTCTTTGTCAAAGAGGGAGAATTTGAATTGTTGATTGAATTGATTGAATTGCATTATTTGACTTGATAGCATATGTTAAGGGGAGCATTTGTAAAAACTTGATAGAACATGCTAAGGGGGAGTATTTACTTGTTAAAACTTTCTTTTGTCAAAGGAAGATCATATGTTAAATGGAAAAACACTCTTAAGACAAGAAAACTTTTAAAGTTCATTTTAAATCAATTCAATTTAATTGCCAAAGTCAAAAAGGGGCAGATTGTTAGACAAATCATTGGCATCTATTTTTATCTTAGGAAATTAAATTGAATAGCACTAATATTTGTACTAATTAACATTTTTGCAGGACTTTATTTTTTTTGAAGAAATCTCAAGAGCCCGGCCGGACCAGAATCAAGGCCGACCGGACGCAAGAAAAGTTAGTCATATTGAGCTTACTGTGCTAAAATCCGACCGTACCAATACCTAATTGACAATTAATGAATGAGGTAAAGAGCACAATCATTCCAAAACCCAGTTCGCTAAACTAAAGTATGGTATGACTAGACCAAGCCTGAGCTATCATAACTTAACACGAGCAAAGTGGACTGAGCTCGAGCAAAATATATCTAGTAAAGTTCATGATTAATGTCACTACCACATTGTCAATAGACTATATGTCACGATCAGACATTTGAGTAGTCTAATCATACCTGTAGACCCTTAAATTTTGGCAAGTTTAGATTTAGGAAGCTTATCTTTGTCTGTTATAATTTTAAAGTGCCTAAACCAAATTTAAAGCTTGAAATTAAACTGGTCTAACTCATCAAAGCCAAAATTAAATTTGTGAAATAGGTTCAGTCTAAAAATTAAATAGTTTAAATTCGATTTCAATCGAAGTAGGTCCAAGTAAACATGAGCTAGTGCTCATGTCGATTTAGACACCCTAAAAATGAGCAATGCTCATGTTGTCGACTTGGACATTCCAAGTCAACATGAAACCTAATTTGGAAAACATTTAGCCGATTTAGTGTTGCGCTCTAATTAACTCTACTACAAAGCGTCACTCGCAAGTATACGAGGTAGCTATAGCAAGGTGATCACCCCAAGGTCGTCTCACAAGGATGCTAAAGTAGCTAATTGATTATCAGATAAATAACAAGTAATGAAGAAATTTAAATTGCTAACAATTAATAAAGACAGATTGATCGAAGTTTAAATCAATAAAAGTGAGCTAATGTTTTGATTCACTTAAAAAAAGGGTCTAGGGTTTGCACTTCTCTACTACTTATATGTATGAACGGTTATTCCTCTCAACCAATTTAATTTCAAAGATTAAATCTCAAGCAACTTAATTAATTGAGTCAAGGAAATAAGCTCTCGCATTCAAACCTCTTTCAACTAATCTTGTTACAATTGAAATAATCTTTCCCTAGGTTATATCTCTAATTCACCTAAGTCCCTAATTGAATTGTTCCAGCATTAGACTTCATCTCTCAATCCTTCATCTAATACCTTAAAACACATAATTGGTGGCCAATCAATTATATATTAACAATATTCCATTCACTCAAGTGTTAGTGTATGTGCCCTAGGCCATTTATTTGGATCTTTATGTTATACATTCATTATTAATAAATGAGGTTTTATTATCATTATTATTTGTTTGCATGTTACACAATTTTGATATTTGTCCCTGGTTTATTATTGTTATAGAGATAAAAAAAATAATTCTTAACCAGTATGAACATTGATTTGATAATCATCAGATGGTTATGTGTATAGTGATACAAATCAATTTCATAGATACTTGTTAGAGAACAATGTATTGGATAGACCCATCATGAGATTACTACATGGGTTAGTGTCATAAGTAAATCTCATGATAGTTATGTATTAATTCTTTGACTTGAGATTGTCATAGTTTCCAATATAAGGACTATTATATTTTGACATGATCAAACATTATCCGTAACTGGATAGTAATAAAGGTTATGATCATATATGATAGAAATTATGTAGAGGATAATGAACAATCAAGATAGAATTTGTCCCTCTCTTTGAGAGAGATATCTTTTGGGCCCCTCGATAAGTGAGACTGTGAAATGCATGGCCGTGCTCAAATGAATTGATAGTGTGATCAATTTCATTTGTTTTTATCAATCTACTTGGAGATCGAGTAATCATAAGTTTGGACAATATAAGTATGACGTTGACCATGACTTATGTTCAAGCTAGATATCGTGTGACAAAGGGATTAATGCATGTACTATTATTAGGCAAATTGGACATTCCTTATATTAATTGGGTAGTTGTAACGCCTTGCTAGAGGCCAATTATGACTTGTAGGTTTAATAGATATTAAATTGACTGCCAATTAATATGGGCCTATCAGGTCACACACAAGAATGTGCTTTGGGCTGGATATAATATTAATAATATTAATATTAGATATTAATATTTATTATTATTATTATTTTCATTATATATATATTATTAGATAATATATTCAGAATCCTAATTAGATTTGGATTCTGAATTTGACTTACCTTATCCAATTTTGAATTGGATTCTGGAGTGATTATATTCACTCCAGACGTTAAGTCTTCATTAAGGTAACTTTAGAAAATAAAAGGAGAACGAAAAAAAAGAAGGAACTCTAATACGTTTTAGAGAAAACGTTTTTTCAGCGTTCGCCGTTGTAGAGAGCTAGCACTCCAGACGGTAGCATTCGTGTGGATACGTGATAGAGGGTGTTTCGCGATCGAGGCATCTCTTCCAAACTGTGATTTCTAATCATCAACAGGTTAGTTCTTTGAACACTTTTGTCGAATTAAACGAACAGCATGGATCCTGATGGGAAATCAAAGATCAAATTTTTTCGCTGCGTATTTTTGGTTTGCTATGATCTCCTTGATTTCCTAACAGTGGTATCAGAGCCACTTGTTGTTTTCGTTTAAGTCGAAAATGCCATGTTGATATGATTACATGAGATATATTGATTCCGTATGGCATGTTAACTATAAAACCCTAATTAATTTTTCATATGATGAGAAAAGGATTGTTTTTGGTTTCGTTTCTGTAAAACCCTAATTCATTTTTCATATGATGAGAAAGGATTGGTGTTTTTAATTTTGTTTTCATGAGATGATCACGTATATATAATTGGTTTTCATATGATGAGAAAAGATTGTTTTTGGTTTCGTTTCTGTAAAACCCTAATTCGTTTTTCATATGATGAGAAAGGATTTGTGTTTTTAATTTCATTTTCATGAGATGATCACGTATATATGATTGGTTGATTAAAGCGATTTTCATATGATGAAAACGATTAAGTTTATATGTGATATAAACATTTGGTAATGATTCTGTAATGGGTTGTACATATTCGAAATAAAACAGTAAGAAGGCTAATGAGATTAACGATTCTGTTTTAGGGTTTCACCAAAGAAAAATGTTAATGAGATTAGCGTTTCTGTTTGGCTTCGAGGGACCGCCGTATGTTCGCGCCCTATAGTTCATTACCGCGACATTAAGAATGTCAATATATTTGTTTCTATTTAACATGTTGGTGATGAATATGTTATGTTTGTTTGATGTCTTGGCATGGTGCATAGCATGGCCTTATGACCTATGTGATTGGTTTATTCATATCTTAATTTTGGGTAAATACGGCCTGCGTGTCGTTTATTTTGTTGTAATTCATTTTACTAGTAGTTAGATTTTCTTTTATTCTAATAAATGAAGATTCAAGCTACAATGTTTGTGATGGAGATTCATACCAAGGAGAAGATGGTTCCATGGTGATGGAAGCACAAGCTCAAGTTTTGAAGATATGTAATATTGCAAGTGTTGTAATAGATAGGTTTTTCACCTAGGGTTGCCTTTATGATCTTCATTTGGTCTCTTGAAGATCATATTTAGTTTGGCCATGCTATGTCACGTTTACATATTTTGTCATTTGGTATATGATGCTTATGTGATAAATTATATATATGCATATAGGATGCTAAAATATAATGATATGTAATGCAAGACATGATAATAATTTAGTTGAACCCTCATTAATAATTTAAGTCTAAATGCCATCCACGTTTTGAACACCTATCAAAACTAAGATTGTATCAAAGTAGGTATTGCCAAAGCAATATGCTTTAAACATTCCTAGCTAAGTAGGATGAGTAATAGTGTTACTCATATGTTTTAAAATTGGTTAGACTTAATTAGGCTATCAAAATGGTTTTGGGCCTAAGGCATTAGATGGAATTCAACATGCTATGATATATGACGTCAATATTCCATAATTACTAAAAGTTATATGAGTTGTAATTGGTAAAGATGTTACCTACCTAAATAACTTGATTTTAAGTGTCACGCCAAAGCTGAGTTTAGAATTAAGTGAAATACGGATCTTAGCCTACTAAAATTTTTCTCCTGAGGGTTATATTTTTAGTAGGAGCTTAAATAATTTTAACCTCATTATTAATTAAAATTTGACTTTGCATATTTATCAACAGATGGCTGCTAATAACAATTCCACCTTATCACTTCGATCTATCCTTGAGAAGGAAAAACTTAAAGAATGTGGGACTAATTTTGTTGACTGGTTTAGGAACCTGAGAATTGTTCTCCAACAAGAGAAAAAGTCCTACGTGCTTGATGAAGCTATCCCTGACCCACCTCCTGCTAATGCTTCTAATGCTGCTAAGAGTAAGCATAAGAAGCATGTGGATGATTCCAATGACATAGGATGTCTTATGTTGGCTACTATGTGTCCAGGACTTCAGAAGGATTTGGAACACTTAGAGGCTTATGAGATGAGTGTGCATCTCAAACAAGCTTTCCAACAACAGGCTAGGCAAGATAGGTTTAACATCGCTGTTGCATTATTTGACTGCAAAATGTCTGAAGGTGAATCTGTTAGTGCTCATGTTTTGAAGATGAAAGGCTATCTAGATCACCTTGCTAGACTTGGATATCCCCTGAGTTTAGAACTCTCCACGGATTTGATCCTACATTCATCACCTAGCAGTTTCTCACAGCTTGTCATGAACTATAACATGAATGACATGGAGAAATCCATTCCTGAGATACATGGTATGCTCAAAACTGCTGAGGGGAATATCAAAAAGCCTACCCAAATATTGAATGTCAATATTAAACAAATGAAAAAGAAAGCCAAATATACTAAAGGCAAGGGTAAGGAAAAAGGTGCTAAAGGGTCCAAGGGACAAGCTAAACCAAAACCTAAACCTAAGGCTAAAGTTCCTAAGGAAGGGACTTATTTCCATTGCAACAAGCCTAGGCATTGGAAGAGAAATTGTCAACTCTATTTGGATGAGTTAAAGAAGTTGAAGGGTAGTGCGACTACATCTTCAGGTATTTATGTTATAGAAATTAATTTATCTATTCTTTCTTCCTGGGTATTAGATACCGGATGTGGATCTCATATTTGTACAAATATGCAGGGACTCAAAAGGAGTAGGATGCTGAAGAAGGGCGAAGTGGACCTACGTGTTGGCAATAGAGCAAGAGTTGCTGCTATAGCTGTAGGAACTTATGAACTTGTTATGCCCAATGGGTTTTTGTTAATTTTGAACAATTGCTTTTATGTTCCTACTATGAGTAGGAATCTTATTTCAGTATCTGTTTTGGATGATAAAGGTTATTCATTTTTTATTAAGAATAAGAAATGTTCTATTTTTGATAAAAATGATTTGCTTTATGGTATTGCAAATTCTTATAATGGCCTTTATATCCTTAATCTTGATGATTCTAATGGTAATGATATCTATAACATAACTTCTAAGAGAACTAAGCCAAATGAGTTAAACCCTACTTATTTATGCCATTGTCGCCTTAGCCATATCAAAGAGAAACGCATTTCTAAGCTCCATCAAGATGGATTATTAGATTCATTTGATTTTGAATCATTTGAAACATGTGAGTCTTGTTTGCTTGGTAAGATGACAAAGGATCCTTTTACTGGGCATAGTGAAAGGGCTAATGATTTATTGGGCTTGATACATACAGATGTATGTGGTCCTTTCAGCATTAGTGCCAGAGGAGGATTTTGATACTTCATTACTTTTACTGATGATTTCAGTAGGTATGGCTATGTCTACCTAATGAAACATAAGCATGAGTCTTTTTAAATGTTTAGAACTTTTCAAAATGAAGTACAAAATCAACTTGGTAAAACAATTAAACAACTTCGATCAGATCGAGGTGGTGAATATTTGAGCCAAGAGTTTGATGATCATCTAAGGGATTGTGGAATTGTTTCACAACTGACTCCTCCAGGAACTCCACAGTGGAATGGAGTTTCTGAAAGGAGAAATCGAACTCTATTAGATATGGTTCGATCAATGATGAGTCAAGTGGATCTTCCTTTATCTTTTTGGGGTCATGCCTTGGAGACATGTCACATCCGCCTACTGCATTTATGCAGTGTAGACACGTGCATAGCGAGAGTAGGGGAAAGGAGAAGATAATTCTTGATAACAGCCCTAGATAAGGTTGTATGACCAAAGGGACCTAATTGTAATTTTTAAAAAAGTTTGGGGACGTAGATGTAATTTCAAAGAAAGTTGCACCGGATGTTCTTAATAGTGCATATAACAGATTCCAAAAGTGGAATGTAGAGAAAAATCGGATCGCAACGACGTGTAACGGTTTTTCCAGGAAATGTCCCGTTAAAGAAAAATGAAGAAATGCTGACTAAGGGCATTTTGGTCATTACCAATTAAAGTTATACATGAATTTAGGGTAGAAAATAAAGACGTGAGTACGTAGAGAATGGCGAGAGGTTAAATATGAAACGATCGTCAGTAGAAACGAAGACGGAGAAAACCCGAGCAAAAATAGGACCTAAAGGGAATTTTGTAAAAAGTTGAGGGCTTACCGGTAATTTTTCAAAATGACTTGGAAACCTAAAATAGATCTTATAAATAGAAAGTAGAGGTCGAGAGGATCAAAACCATATATAGTTTGACTCGTGGAACTATACGGTTTAAAAGATATGATCGATTAATCGCCGGAACGTAATGTGGGCTCGGTTTCGTGTCGGGACCGGATGGGTAACCCGGGACAACTTTATGAGATCCAATGGGAAGAGAGACAAGTGGAAAGAAGTAAAGGAAAAAGGAAGTTATAAAAATCAAAGGTTGGCCAATCAAAAGAAAGCATTTAGCATGTGTAATAAATGAAGAAAGAGAAAAAGTGGACAAGTGGTCAAGGTGATCATCACTTCCTTGGTATATAAATATAGGTGATATGAAGAGCAAATTCTCTCTTTTTCCACTCACCAAATTCGGCCAACAAAAGAAAAAACCAAGGGACTTCCAAGTTTCTCCAAACTTTGATTTTTAAGGTAAGTTCTAAGGTTTTTAAGTGTGTAGACTTTAATTTTAGTATTAGTTTTAGGTAGTTATATATTTATTGGAAGATTGGTAATTAGAGTCTTATATGGAATTAAAAAATAATAATAAGATTAATTGATTAAATGGAAGAATCAAGATGTAGAAAGATTAATAAGGTTGGATTAGGGGTTTCGGTTGGAATAGAAATAGAGGATAATTTATTAGTTTGAAATTCTAAGGTTTATGTTGTATCTTGAATTGATTGAAAGAGAAATAAAGAATTAAAGAAGGAGAAGAAGGAAAAGCCAAGAGGAGTTAAAGAAATAAGGTTTGGTACTTTACCTTTAAATAGTTACCTTTGATTTGGTGCTTTACCATAAAAGAAATTCTATTTTCTTACAAACTTTGGTTTATGAAAGTTTTGTTGTTGATGCTTAAATATATTGATTTGAGTTAAACATGCAAAAGTTGTCAAAGGGAAGTGTTTGAATCTTCACTTTACCATTAAAGAAGCCTTAATATTGATTTGCAAAAGAAAAATAAACTATCCTATGCATTTCATGTGTTTGGGCCGAAATGGTCCCAAAAAGACAGCTTTCTGGATCTTTTTGTGGCAATCGTTTGAGGCAGCAAATGAATGAATTTTTCAACGAAATTTTACATGCAATTAGTCAACATATGAAATAAGATTTCTGTAAAATTTCAGCTAAAAATAAGATCATTTACTTGGTCAAATACATGACTGAAGTGGACTGAAATTTTGACAAAAACCCAGATTTTACTATTCATTTGGTCATGCCATTTTGCGTTGCCGATTTTTCTCGCCGCAACACTATTCATTTGGTCAATTTGTGATCTTTTGAGGAATACTTTGAAATGTTCGATGTGTTTATTGTGGATGTTAATATGTGAAAAAGTGCAACGGTTTGACCAAAGAAAGTGGTGCACGGCATAAATGGCAAAGCGCAGTGAGAATTTAAATTGATTTCTTGAATCATTCTAAAATGAAGTTGAGACTTAAATTGAATCATTTAAATCTTTTTGCTCTACTGGATAGTGGGAGTGGTAGATAAGGGTATGGTACACTATACTAACGCATGCAGTACTGCTCATTATTGTGATATGATATTTTATTCAGTGGTGAGGCCACTGAAGCCAATGGGGAGGCCCATTGGTTAGCCAGGATGGGGAGGCCCATTCCTGTGATTTAATATCGGTGGGGAGGCCCACCTATGTTACAGTGGGGAGGCCCACTGCCTTATCACTATGGTTCCTTATATACCAGTAGAGCCTGAATCAAAGACATATTATTTTTCGTTAAACTATATAATGCCAATGAGTTTGAATTATGATTTTACATTATTGAAAGCATATCACACTTAATGTATCACGATTTCTATTGGTATAAAGTTGGTTGATTGTGGATTTAATTATTTCCTTTGATTTTGAATACTTTCATATACTACTTTTATTTTTATTGGTAAAGTACCCACTGAGTGACAACGCTCAGCGAGTTAAGTTTTCCTTGACTCGTAGGTTCGGAGCAGTAGATAAATCTTGGGGAAGCAACGACCAGACCACAGCAAATCTCAGGGGTAGATCTTTTAGTTCCATTATGAGTTGATAGTTGTGGCATGTATATGAATAAATATAAAAGAGAATTTCTATGTTATAACTGTATGTTATTAGTATGTAATAATTATAAATCTTTACTTTATGTTATATTAGAAGTGTGAACTCTTCGTGCAGGTTTGTAGTTGAGGGTATAAGGTGGACTTATTGGGAGTGCATTAAATTTGATGGTATTCTTATTCACATTGGTATGTGTAAATATTTTCAAAAATCAGAAAAACAAGTTTTGTTGACACTTGGGATCCAAAATTCTAGGCGTAACTATGGCAAAATTTCTATAAAAATCAGAACTAAAATTTGACTAAGTAAATTGGTAGCAACATTAGGATAGTGTGGCGCCTCTACTCGACTTACACATGTAGGTTGGGAAGGGGTGTTACAATTTGTGGTATCAGAGCAAAGGTTTAGCCGGTTCTGGGTAGTTAGTTGAAATAAAGGTTGTGTTGTATATGTGTTATTTAAGAATTTTTATTTATATACATGCCACTTAGGATAAGATAATGCTGTTGGTCTGGGTCGTTAATAATGATGGGATGGTATATGTTTACTCTTTAGATGTCGCAATCAGCGCAGCGTGATATAGGGGAGGAGGCCGAATCTCAGGCCTCCCGAATTGTAGAAATGCAGGTATTAGAGACATCAGCATCTGAGTAACCACCCGCTGATGCTCCTATTCCCAATGAAATGTTGCAACAAATGGCTGTCGTACTTCGGCAGATAGCCGGCGTTGCCCCAGCCCCACCTCCAGCGCCAGCACCCGTACCAGTACCTGCTGTAGGAGGGGAAAGGAAACCCCCGATAGAAAAGATAAGAAAGTATGGTGCGAAGGAGTTTAAGGCTCGAAGGGACGATGATTCTTCAACAGCTGAGTATTGGCTGGAAGGAACAATACGAGCCCTAGATCAGACAGTGTACGCCAGAAGAGCGAGTGATATGTGCTACTTCCTTATTAGTGGAAGAAGCATATATATGGTGGGACACAGTTCACCAACGAGTTCCACCGGAACAGCGAACATGGGATTTCTTTGTGAATGAGTTCAAAAGAAAGTTTATATCGGAGGCATACCTAGATGCCAAGAAAAAGGAGTTTCTACACTTAAAGCAAGGTCGACTGACCGTTGCTGAATACGAGAGGGATTTTACTAGGCTGAGTAGGTATGCCAAGAAGACAATTGAAGACGAACATGATAGATGTAAGCAGTTCCAGGATGGGTTGAATAATGAGATTAGGATGCAGCTAATCGCTGCTAATATCAAAGAATTTTCCGAGTTGGTCAATAGGGCTCTAGAAGTAGAGCAATGTCAGTCTGACAAGCAGAATAGACGACAGAAGATGAAACAGAAGAGAGGTACCCAGAACTATTCGGGAACCTACCAATCATCAGGGAAACGATTCCGAGGCAGTGGTTCCATGGGAGGCGGTCAACATCGAGGTTACAGCCAGGGATCGATTCGCGGTGGCTTAAGTCAAACTACCTCAGTCGCTAGTACGGGATGATCAGGAAGAGGACAAGGAAGAGGATTCATCTGAGGTGGAAGTAACTTCTCTTTTGGCCCGAGAGGTAATGAAGGTGAAAATACTAATCCACATTGTGATCAATGCGGAAGCCGTCACCCGGGAGAATGTTGGGGTCGGACATTTGCATGCTATATATGTGGATCTTTGAACCACCTTATGCGAGAGTGTCCCCAGCCAATGCAGAATCTACCTAGGGATACTGAGAGATCGCAAGCGGCAGCAGGTCGAGGCCGAGGCAGAGGTAGGAGCGAAAATCCGTCGCGTGTGCAATCTGAAACGGTGAATCGACCAGAAGCAAGAGCTCCTGCAAGAATGTATGCCATGAGGGGGCGAGAAGACGAAGAAGTGCTAGATGTGATTACAGGTCAGTTGTCTATGTTTGGAGTTCCGCTTTATGTTTTAATAGATCCAGGTTCTTCACACTCATATATATGCACGAAAAATGAAAAACTTGGGAACCTAAATGTTGAACTCGAGAAAGAGGGAATATTAGTTACTAACCCATTAGGAAATGAGGTGATTACTAGAAAGGTAGTGAAAGATTGTCCCGTAGAGATACATGGACATATATTTTGGGGAGATTTATTTGAACTACCATTTCAAGAATTCGATGCTATTCTTTGGATGGATTGGTTGGCCAAGCACGATGCACTAGTTGACTGTAAACGGAAGAGAGTTACCTTGCATACTACAGACGGTGACGAAGTGACTCTAGTGGGAACAAGGAAGGACTATCTAACTAACATCATTTCTGCCATGACGGCTAAGAGGTTAGTGCAAAAAGGCTGCGAGGCATACCTGGTATGTGCATTAGTAGCGAAAGAAGAGGCACCAATGTTACAAAATATACCTACTGTATGCGATTTTCCTGACGTATTTCCTGACGAGTTACCCGGATTACCACCTAAACGAGAGGTGGAATTCACCATAGACGTGTACCCGGGAGCTGCACCAGTATCTATCGCACCTTATCTAATGGCGCCAGCGGAGCTAAAAGAATTAAAGGTACAACTACAGGAACTTTTAGACAAGGGGTTCATAAGGCCAAGCGTGTCACCATGGGGAGCACCAGTATTATTCATGAAAAAGAAAGACGGATCCTTAAGGTTGTGTGTAGATTACCGTCAACTTAATAAGCTGACCATCAAAAACAAGTATCCGTTACCTCGCATAGATGATTTGTTTGATCAACTCAAAGGTGCTGGAGTCTTTTCAAAAATTGATCTACGATCGGGTTATCATCAATTGGGAATTAAAAATGAAGACATACCAAAAAATGCATTCAGAACTCGTTATGGACATTATGAATTCATTGTTATGCCTTTCGGATTAACGAATGCACTGCAGTATTCATGGATCTGATGAATATAATCTTCCACCCGTATTTGGATCAGTTCATGGTGGTATTTATTGACGACATATTGGTGTATTCAAAGAATCGAGAGGATCATGATCGTCACCTTAGAATTGTTTTGCAAACCCTGCGAGAAAAGCAGTTATACGCTAAATTCAGTAAATGTGAATTTTGGTTGGAAGAAGTAGCCTTCTTGGGACATATTGTATCGACAGAAGGAATAAGGGTTGATCCCAAGAAAATAGAAGCAGTATTGGAATGGAAGTCACCTAAAACAGTAACGGAAGTCCGTAGTTTCTTGGGGTTAGCAGGATATTATCGGAGATTCGTCAAAGGGTTTTCCATGATCGCCGTACCTATGACCAAGCTACTTCAGAAGAATGCAAAATTCCAGTGGACCGACGCTTGTCAACGGAGCTTTGAAAAGCTGAAACAAAAACTTACTGAAGCGCCTATTCTTACACAACCCGAATCAGGAAAAGATTTTGTGATTTATAGCGATGCATCCCATATCGGGTTAGGTTGTGTATTGATGCAGGAAGGCAAAGTCATTGCGTATGTCTCTCGACAACTCAAGCCACATGAAAAGAATTATCCTACACATGACTTAGAGCTAGCAGCGATTGTTTTGGCTTTCAAGACGTGGAGGCACTACTTATATGGAGAAAAGTGTTACATTTATACTGATCATCAAAGCCTAAAGTATCTGCCCACGCAGAAAGATTTAAACCTGCGACAGCGAAAATGGATGCAATGGTTAGCTAACTACGACTATATGATTAATTATCACCCGGGCAAAGCAAATGTCGTAGCACATGCACTTAGTAGGAAGTCAATGCAAGCGCTAAGTGCTATGAGGGTAACATTAAAACCCACAGAAGATGGAGCTATCTTTGCAGAAATGCACGTGCGACCTAACTTACATCAACAAATACGTGAGGCTCAGAAGGAAGATGAACAAGTGAAGAAGTGGAGTCAACAGGCACAGGAGAACTCTTCAGGAGACTATCAAATTTGTCCTGATGGTATTCTCTACTACAAGAAGAGAATGGTGGTACCTAAGTCCAAGGAGCTGAAGAAGCAGATTTTGCAAGAAGCTCATAACAGTCCTTATACAATGCATCCAGGAGTAACGAAAATGTATCCGGACTTGAAGGAGTATTATTGGTGGCCAGGAATGAAAAGAGATATCGTTGATCACGTAACGAAGTGTCTAACCTGTCAGCAAGTGAAGGCAGAACATCAACTACCCTCAGGGCTACTACAACCTATTACGATTCCAACCTGGAAATGGGATCGTATTACTATGGATTTTGTCTCAGGATTGCCTATAACAAGAGACAAACATGACGCGATTTGGGTAATCGTAGACCGGCTTACTAAGTCCGCTCATTTCATACCAGTACGTGTGGATTACTCGCTAGACAAGTTGGCAGACTTGTATATCAAAGAGATTATACGACTCCATGGAGTTCTAACTTCGATCATATCTGATCGAGATCCACGTTTTACGTCAAATTTTTGGCAGAAGTTACAAACAGCCCTTGGAACTCGAACTTACCACAACACAGCATTTCATCCCCAGACAGACGGACAGTCGGAAAGAGTGATTCAAATTTTGGAAGATATGCTGAGGGCATGCATTTTAGAATTTAAAGGTAGCTGGGACAAACACCTAAGCTTAATGGAATTCGCGTAAAACAACAGTTATCAATCCAGCATACAAATGGCACCTTACGAAGCACTGTATGGTCAAAAATACAGAACTCCAGTTTGCTGGACAGAATTGAGTGAGAAAAAGATGTTGGGGCCAGACATAGTTAAGGAAACTGAAGAGAAGGTAGAAATCATTCGAGACCGATTAAAAGCAGCAGCGGACAGGCAAAAATCATATGCAGATCTAAAAAGGAAAGACATACAGTTTGAGGTAGGTGACAGAGTATTCCTCAAAGTCTCTCCTTGGAAGAAAGTGTTACGATTTAAACAAAAAGGCAAACTAAGCCCTAGATTCATCGGACCATATGAAATTATTAAACGGGTAGGTCCGGTAGCTTACCAGTTGGCATTACCACCTGAATTAAGTAAAATACATGATGTTTTCCATGTTTCAATGCTAAGGAGGTATCGTTTAGATCCAACCCACGTCATACAAGTTCAAGATATTGAAATTCAGCCTGAACTGACATATGAGGAAGAGCCGGTAGAGATCCTAGCACGGGAAATTAAAGAGTTGCGAAATAAGAAGATTCCATTGGTCAAAGTGCTTTGGAGAAATCACAAAGTGGAAGAAGCTACATGGGAACGGGAAGAAACTATGAGGAAGCAATACCCATACTTGTTTTCACTTGATGAGCTTCGGGATGAAGCTTAAATTAACGAGGAAGGAACTGTCACATCCGCCTACTACATTTATGCTGTGTAGACACGTGCATAGCGAGAGTAGGGGAAAGGAGAAGATAATTCTTGATAACAGCCCTAGATAAGGTTGTATGACCAAAGGGACCTAATTGTAATTTTTAAAAAAGTTTGGGGACGTAGATGTAATTTCAAAGAAAGTTGCACCGGATGTTCTTAATAGTGCATATAACAGATTCCAAAAGTGGAATGTAGAGAAAAATCGGATCGCAACGACGTGTAACGGTTTTTCCAGGAAATGTCCCGTTAAAGAAAAATGAAGAAATGTTGACTAAGGGCATTTTGGTCATTACCAATTAAAGTTATACATGAATTTAGGGTAGGAAATAAAGATTTGAGTACGTAGAGAATGGCGAGAGGTTAAATATGAAACGATCATCAGTAGAAACGAAGCCGGAGAAAACCCGAGCAAAAATAGGACCTAAAGGGAATTTTGTAAAAAGTTGAGGGCTTACCGGTAATTTTTCAAAATGACTTGGAAACCTAAAAAAGATCTTATAAATAGAAAGTAGAGGTCGAGAGGATCAAAACCATATATAGTTTGACTCGTGGAACTATACGGTTTAAAAGATATGATCGATTAATCGCCGGAACGTAATGTGGGCTCGGTTTCGTGTCGGGACCGGATGGGTAACCCGGGACAACTTTATGAGATCCAATGGGAAGAGAGACAAGTGGAAAGAAGTAAAGGAAAAAGGAAGTTATAAAAATCAAAGGTTGGCCAATCAAAAGAAAGCATTTAGCATGTGTAATAAATGAAGAAAGAGAAAAAGTGGACAAGTGGTCAAGGTGATCATCACTTCCTTGGTATTTAAATATAGGTGATATGAAGAGCAAATTCTCTATTTTTCCACTCACCAAATTCGGCCAACAAAAGAAAATACCAAGGGACTTCCAAGTTTCTCCAAACTTTGATTTTTAAGGTAAGTTCTAAGGTTTTTAAGTGTGTAGACTTTAATTTTAGTATTAGTTTTAGGTAGTTATATATATATTGGAAGATTGGGAATTAGAGTCTTATATGGAATTAAAAAAAATAATAATAATAAGATTAATTGATTAAATGGAAGAATCAAGATGTAGAAAGATTAATAAGGTTGGATTAGGGGTTTCGGTTGGAAAAGAAATAGAGGATAATTTATTAGTTTGAAATTCTAAGGTTTATGTTGTATCTTGAATTGATTGAAGGAGAAATAAAGAATTAAAGAAGGAGAAGAAGGAAAAGCCAAGAGGAGTTAAAGAAATAAGGTTTGGTACTTTACCTTTAAATAGTTACCTTTGATTTGGTGCTTTACCATAAAAGAAATTCTATTTTCTTACAAACTTTGGTTTATGAAAGTTTTGTTGTTGATGCTTAAATATATTGATTTGAGTTAAACATGCAAAAGTTGTCAAAGGGAAGTGTTTGAATCTTCACTTTACCATTAAAGAAGCCTTAATATTGATTTGCAAAAGAAAAATAAACTATCCTATGCATTTCATGTGTTTGGGCCGAAATGGTCCCAAAAAGATAGCTTTCTGGATCTTTTTGTGGCAATCGTTTGAGGCAGCAAATGAATGAATTTTTCAACGACATTTTACATGCAATTAGTCAACATATGCAATAAGTTTTCTGTAAAATTTCAGCTAAAAATAAGATCATTTACTTGGTCAAATACATGACTGAAGTGGACTGAAATTTTGACGAAAACCCAGATTTTACTATTCATTTGGTCATGCCATTTTGCGTTGCCGATTTTTCTCGCCGCAACACTATTCATTTGGTCAATTTGTGATCTTTTGAGGAATACTTTGAAATGTTTGATGTGTTTATTGTGGATGTTAAATATGTGAAAAAGAGTAACGGTTTGACCAAAGAAAGTGGTGCACGGCATAAATGGCAAAGCGCAGTGAGAATTTAAATTGATTTCTTGAATCATTCTAAAATGAAGTTGAGACTTAAATTGAATCATTTAAATCTTTTTGCTCTACTGGATAGTGGGAGTGGTAGATAAGGGTGCACTATACTAACGCATGTAGTACTGCTCATTATTGTGATATGATATTTTATTCAGTGGTGAGGCCACTGAAGCCAATGGGGAGGCCCATTGGTTAGCCAGGATGGGGAGGCCCATTCCTGTGATTTAATATCGGTGGGGAGGCCCACCTATGTTACAGTGGGGAGGCCCACTGCCTTATCACTATGGTTCCTTATATACCAGTATAGCCTGAATCAAAGACATATTATTTTTCGTTAAACTATATAATGCCAATGAGTTTGAATTATGATTTTACATTATTGAAAGCATATCACACTGAATGTATCACGATTTCTATTAGTATAAAGTTGGTTGATTGTGGATTTAATTATTTCCTTTGATTTTGAATACTTTCATATACTACTTTTATTTTTATTGGTAAAGTACCCACTGAGTGACAACGCTCAGCGAGTTAAGTTTTCCTTGACTCGTAGGTTCGGAGCAGTAGATAAATCTTGGGGAAGCAACGACCAGACCACAGCAAATCTCAGGGGTAGATCTTTTAGTTCCATTATGAGTTGATAGTTGTGGCATGTATATGAATAAATATAAAAGAGAATTTCTATGTTATAACTGTATGTTATTAGTATGTAATAATTATAAATCTTTACTTTATGTTATATTAGAAGTGTGAACTCTTCGTGCAGGTTTGTAGTTGAGGGTATAAGGTGGACTTATTGGGAGTGCATTAAATTTGATGGTATTCTTATTCACATTGGTATGTGTAAATATTTTCAAAAATCAGAAAAACAAGTTTTGTTGACACTTGGGATCCAAAATTCTAGGCGGAACTATGGCAAAATTTCTATAAAAATCAGAACTAAAATTTGACTAAGTAAATTGGTAGCAACATTAGGATAGTGTGGCGCCTCTACTCGACTTACACATGTAGGTTGGGAAGGGGTGTTACAATTTGTGGTATCAGAGCAAAGGTTTAGCCGGTTCTGGGTAGTTAGTTGAAATAAAGGTTGTGTTGTATATGTGTTATTTAAGAATTTTTATTTATATACATGCCACTTAGGATAAGATAATGCTGTTGGTCTGGGTCGTTAATAATGATGGGATGGTATATGTTTACTCTTTAGATGTCGCAATCAGCGCAGCGTGATATAGGGGAGGAGGCCGAATCTCAGGCCTCCCGAATTGTAGAAATGCAGGTATTAGAGACATCAGCATCTGAGCAACCACCCGCTGATGCTCCTATTCCCAATGAAATGTTGCAACAAATGGCTGTCGTACTTCGGCAGATAGCCGGCGTTGCCCCAGCCCCACCTCCAGCGCCAGCACCCGTACCAGTACCTGCTGTAGGAGGGGAAAGGAAACCCCCGATAGAAAAGATAAGAAAGTATGGTGCGAAGGAGTTTAAGGCTCGAAGGGACGATGATTCTTCAACAACTGAGTATTGGCTGGAAGGAACAATACGAGCCCTAGATCAGTTACAGTGTACGCCAGAAGAGCGAGTGATATGTGCTACTTCCTTATTAGTGGAAGAAGCATATATATGGTGGGACACAGTTCACCAACGAGTTCCACCGGAACAGCGAACATGGGATTTCTTTGTGAATGAGTTCAAAAGAAAGTTTATATCGGAGGCATACCTAGATGCCAAGAAAAAGGAGTTTCTACACTTAAAGCAAGGTCGACTGACCGTTGCTGAATACGAGAGGGATTTTACTAGGCTGAGTAGGTATGCCAAGAAGACAATTGAAGACGAACATGATAGATGTAAGCAGTTCCAGGATGGGTTGAATAATGAGATTAGGATGCAGCTAATCGCTGCTAATATCAAAGAATTTTCCGAGTTGGTCAATAGGGCTCTAGAAGTAGAGCAATGTCAGTCTGACAAGCAGAATAGACGACAGAAGATGAAACAGAAGAGAGGTACCCAGAACTATTCGGGAACCTACCAATCATCAGGGAAACGATTCCGAGGCAGTGGTTCCATGGGAGGCGGTCAACATCGAGGTTACAGCCAGGGATCGATTCGCGGTGGCTTAAGTCAAACTACCTCAGTCGCTAGTACGGGATGATTAGGAAGAAGACAAGGAAGAGGATTCATCTGAGGTGGAAGTAACTTCTCTTTTGGCCCGAGAGGTAATGAAGGTGAAAATATTAATCCACATTGTGATCAATGCGGAAGCCGTCACCCGGGAGAATGTTGGGGTCGGACATTTGCATGCTATATATGTGGATCTTTGGACCACCTTATGCGAGAGTGTCCCCAGCGAATGCAGAATCTACCTAGGGATACTGAGAGATCGCAAGCGGCAGCAGGTCGAGGCCGAGGCAGAGGTAGGAGCGAAAATCCGTCGCGTGTGCAATCTGAAACGGTGAATCGACCAGAAGCAAGAGCTCCTGCAAGAATGTATGCCATGAGGGGGCGAGAAGACGAAGAAGTGCTAGATGTGATTACAGGTCAGTTGTCTATGTTTGGAGTTCCGCTTTATGTTTTAATAGATCTAGGTTCTTCACACTCATATATATGCACGAAAAATGAAAAACTTGGGAACCTAAAGGTAGAACTCGAGAAAGAGGGAATATTAGTTACTAACCCATTAGGAAATGAGGTGATTACTAGAAAGGTAGTGAAAGATTGTCCCGTAGAGATACATGGACATATATTTTGGGGAGATTTATTTGAACTACCATTTCAAGAATTCGATGCTATTCTTTGGATGGATTGGTTGGCCAAGCACGATGCACTAGTTGACTGTAAACGGAAGATAGTTACCTTGCATACTACAGACGGTGACGAAGTGACTCTAGTGGGAACAAGGAAGGACTATCTAACTAACATCATTTCTGCCATGACGGCTAAGAGGTTAGTGCAAAAAGGCTGCGAGGCATACCTGGTATGTGCATTAGTAGCGAAAGAAGAGGCACCAAAGTTACAAAATATACCTACTGTATGCGATTTTCCTGACGTATTTCCTGACGAGTTACCCGGATTACCACCTAAACGAGAGGTGGAATTCACCATAGACGTGTACCCGGGAGCTGCACCAGTATCTATCGCACCTTATCGAATGGCGCCAGCGGAGCTAAAAGAATTAAAGGTACAACTACAGGAACTTTTAGACAAGGGGTTCATAAGGCCAAGCGTGTCACCATGGGAGCACCAGTATTATTCGTGAAAAAGAAAGACGGATCCTAAAGGTTGTGTGTAGATTACCGTCAACTTAATAAGCTGACCATCAAAAACAAGTATCCGTTACCTCGCATAGATGATTTGTTTGATCAACTCAAAGGTGCTGGAGTCTTTTCAAAAATTGATCTACGATCGGGTTATCATCAATTGGGAATTAAAAATGAAGACATACCAAAAAATGCATTCAGAACTCGTTATGGACATTATGAATTCATTGTTATGCCTTTCGGATTAACGAATGCACTGCAGTATTCATGGATCTGATGAATATAATCTTCCACCCGTATTTAGATCAGTTCATGGTGGTATTTATTGACGACATATTGGTGTATTCAAAGAATCGAGAGGATCATGATCGTCAACTTAGAATTGTTTTGCAAACCCTGCGAGAAAAGCAGTTATACGCTAAATTCAGTAAATGTGAATTTTGGTTGGAAGAAGTAGCCTTCTTGGGACATATTGTATCGACAGAAGGAATAAGGGTTGATCCCAAGAAAATAGAAGCAGTATTGGAATGGAAGTCACCTAAAACAGTAACGGAAGTCCGTAGTTTCTTGGGGTTAGCAGGATATTATCGGAGATTCGTCAAAGGGTTTTCCATGATCGCCGTACCTATGACCAAGCTACTTCAGAAGAATGCAAAATTCCAGTGGACCGACGCTTGTCAACGGAGCTTTGAAAAGCTGAAACAAAAACTTACTGAAGCGCCTATTCTTACACAACCCGAATCAGGAAAAGATTTTGTGATTTATAGCGATACATCCCATATCGGGTTAGGTTGTGTATTGATGCAGGAAGGCAAAGTCATTGCGTATGTCTCTCGACAACTCAAGCCACATGAAAAGAATTATCCTACACATGACTTAGAGCTAGCAGCGATTGTTTTGGCTTTCAAGACGTGGAGGCACTACTTATATGGAGAAAAGTGTTACATTTATACTGATCATCAAAGCCTAAAGTATCTGCCCACGCAGAAAGATTTAAACCTGCGACAGCGAAAATGGATGCAATGGTTAGCTAACTACGACTATATGATTAATTATCACCCGGGCAAAGCAAATGTCGTAGCACATGCACTTAGTAGGAAGTCAATGCAAGCGCTAAGTGCTATGAGGGTAACATTAAAACCCACAGAAGATGGAGCTATCTTTGCAGAAATGCACGTGCGACCTAACTTACATCAACAAATACGTGAGGCTCAGAAGGAAGATGAACAAGTGAAGAAGTGGAGTCAACAGGCACAGGAGAACTCTTCAGGAGACTATCAAATTTGTCCTGATGGTATTCTCTACTACAAGAAGAGAATGGTGGTACCTAAGTCCAAGGAGCTGAAGAAGCAGATTTTGCAAGAAGCTCATAACAGTCCTTATACAATGCATCCAGGAGTAACGAAAATGTATCCGAACTTGAAGGAGTATTATTGGTGGCCAGGAATGAAAAGAGATATCGTTGATCACATAACGAAGTGTCTAACCTGTCAGCAAGTGAAGGCAGAACATCAACTACCCTCAGGGCTACTACAACCTATTACGATTCCAACCTGGAAATGGGATCGTATTACTATGGATTTTGTCTCAGGATTACCTATAACAAGAGACAAACATGACGCGATTTGGGTAATCGTAGACCGGCTTACTAAGTCCGCTCATTTCATACCAGTACGTGTGGATTACTCGCTAGACAAGTTGGCAGACTTGTATATCAAAGAGATTATACGACTCCATGGAGTTCTAACTTCGATCATATCTGATCGAGATCCACGTTTTACGTCAAATTTTTGGCAGAAGTTACAAACAGCCCTTGGAACTCGAACTTACCACAGCACAGCATTTCATCCCCAGACAGACGGACAGTCGGAAAGAGTGATTCAAATTTTGGAAGATATGCTGAGGGCATGCATTTTAGAATTTAAAGGTAGCTGGGACAAACACCTAAGCTTAATGGAATTCGCGTAAAACAACAGTTATCAATCCAGCATACAAATGGCACCTTACGAAGCACTGTATGGTCGAAAATACAGAACTCCAGTTTGCTGGACAGAATTGAGTGAGAAAAAGATGTTGGGGCCAGACATAGTTAAGGAAACTGAAGAGAAGGTAGAAATCATTCGAGACCGATTAAAAGCAGCAGCGGACAGGCAAAAATCATATGCAGATCTAAAAAGGAAAGACATACAGTTTGAGGTAGGTGACAGAGTATTCCTCAAAGTCTCTCCTTGGAAGAAAGTGTTACGATTTAAACAAAAAGGCAAACTAAGCCCTAGATTCATCGGACCATATGAAATTATTAAACGGGTAGGTCCGGTAGCTTACCAGTTGGCATTACCACCTGAATTAAGTAAAATACATGATGTTTTCCATGTTTCAATGCTAAGGAGGTATCGTTCAGATCCAACCCACGTCATACAAGTTCAAGATATTGAAATTCAGCCTGAACTGACATATGAGGAAGAGCCGGTAGAGATCCTAGCACGGGAAATTAAAGAGTTGCGAAATAAGAAGATTCCATTGGTCAAAGTGCTTTGGAGAAATCACAAAGTGGAAGAAGCTACATGGGAACGGGAAGAAACTATGAGGAAGCAATACCCATACTTGTTTTCACTTGATGAGCTTCGGGATGAAGCTTAAATTAACGAGGAAGGAACTGTCACATCCGCCTACTACATTTATGCTGTGTAGACACGTGCATAGCGAGAGTAGGGGAAAGGAGAAGATAATTCTTGATAACAGCCCTAGATAAGGTTGTATTACCAAAGGGACCTAATTGTAATTTTTAAAAAAGTTTGGGGACGTAGATGTAATTTCAAAGAAAGTTGCACCGGATGTTCTTAATAGTGCATATAACAGATTCCAAAAGTGGAATGTAGAGAAAAATCGGATCGCAACGACGTGTAACGGTTTTTCCAGGAAATGTCCCGTTAAAGAAAAATGAAGAAATGTTGACTAAGGGCATTTTGGTCATTACCAATTAAAGTTATACATGAATTTAGGGTAGGAAATAAAGATTTGAGTACGTAGAGAATGGCGAGAGGTTAAATATGAAATGATCATCAGTAGAAACGAAGCCGGAGAAAACCCGAGCAAAAATAGGACCTAAAGGGAATTTTGTAAAAAGTTGAGGGCTTACCGGTAATTTTTCAAAATGACTTGGAAACCTAAAAAAGATCTTATAAATAGAAATTAGAGGTCGAGAGGATCAAAACCATATATAGTTTGACTCGTGGAACTATACGGTTTAAAAGATATGATCGATTAATCGCCGGAACGTAATGTGGGCTCGGTTTCGTGTCGGGACCGGATGGGTAACCCGGGACAACTTTATGAGATCCAATGGGAAGAGAGACAAGTGGAAAGAAGTAAAGGAAAAAGGAAGTTATAAAAATCAAAGGTTGGCCAATCAAAAGAAAGCATTTAGCATGTGTAATAAATGAAGAAAGAGAAAAAGTGGACAAGTGGTCAAGGTGATCATCACTTCCTTGGTATTTAAATATAGGTGATATGAAGAGCAAATTCTCTATTTTTCCACTCACCAAATTCGGCCAACAAAAGAAAATACCAAGGGACTTCCAAGTTTCTCCAAACTTTGATTTTTAAGGTAAGTTCTAAGGTTTTTAAGTGTGTAGACTTTAATTTTAGTATTAGTTTTTGGTAGTTATATATATATTGGAAGATTGGGAATTAGAGTCTTATATGGAATTAAAAAAATAATAATAATAAGATTAATTGATTAAATGGAAGAATCAAGATGTAGAAAGATTAATAAGGTTGGATTAGGGGTTTCGGTTGGAAAAGAAATAGAGGATAATTTATTAGTTTGAAATTCTAAGGTTTATGTTGTATCTTGAATTGATTGAAGGAGAAATAAAGAATTAAAGAAGGAGAAGAAGGAAAAGCCAAGAGGAGTTAAAGAAATAAGGTTTGGTACTTTACCTTTAAATAGTTACCTTTGATTTGGTGCTTTACCATAAAAGAAATTCTATTTTCTTACAAACTTTGGTTTATGAAAGTTTTGTTGTTGATGCTTAAATATATTGATTTGAGTTAAACATGCAAAAGTTGTCAAAGGGAAGTGTTTGAATCTTCACTTTACCATTAAAGAAGCCTTAATATTGATTTGCAAAAGAAAAATAAACTATCCTATGCATTTCATGTGTTTGGGCCGAAATGGTCCCAAAAAGATAGCTTTCTGGATCTTTTTGTGGCAATCGTTTGAGGCAGCAAATGAATGAATTTTTCAACGACATTTTACATGCAATTAGTCAACATATGCAATAAGTTTTCTGTAAAATTTCAGCTAAAAATAAGATCATTTACTTGGTCAAATACATGACTGAAGTGGACTGAAATTTTGACGAAAACCCAGATTTTACTATTCATTTGGTCATGCCATTTTGCGTTGCCGATTTTTCTCGCCGCAACACTATTCATTTGGTCAATTTGTGATCTTTTGAGGAATACTTTGAAATGTTTGATGTGTTTATTGTGGATGTTAAATATGTGAAAAAGAGTAACGGTTTGACCAAAGAAAGTGGTGCACGGCATAAATGGCAAAGCGCAGTGAGAATTTAAATTGATTTCTTGAATCATTCTAAAATGAAGTTGAGACTTAAATTGAATCATTTAAATCTTTTTGCTCTACTGGATAGTGGGAGTGGTAGATAAGGGTATGGTGCACTATACTAACGCATGCAGTACTGCTCATTATTGTGATATGATATTTTATTTAGTGGTGAGGCCACTGAAGCCAATGGGAGGCCCATTGGTTAGCCAGGATGGGGAGGCCCATTCCTGTGATTTGATATCGGTGGGGAGGCCCACCTATGTTACAGTGGGGAGGCCCACTGCCTTATCACTATCGTTCCTTATATACCAGTAGAGCCTGAATCAAAGACATATTATTTTTCTTTAAACTATATAATGCCAATGAGTTTGAATTATGATTTTACATTATTGAAAGCATATCACACTGAATGTATCACGATTTCTATTGGTATAAAGTTGGTTGATTGTGGATTTAATTATTTCCTTTAATTTTGAATACTTTAATATACTACTTTTATTTTTATTGGTAAAGTACCCACTGAGCGACAACGCTCAGCGAGTTAAGTTTTCCTTGACTCGTAGGTTCGGAGCAGTAGATAAATCTTGGGGAAGCAACGACCAGACCACAGCAAATCTCAGTGGTAGATCTTTTAGTTCCATTATGAGTTGATAGTTGTGGCATGTATATGAATAAATATAAAGGAGAATTTCTATGTTATAACTGTATGTTATTAGTATGTAATAATTATAAATCTTTACTTTATGTTATATTAGAAGTGTGAACTCTTCGTGCAGGTTTGTAGTTGAGGGTATAAGGTGGACTTATTGGGAGTGCATTAAATTTGATGGTATTCTTATTCACATTGGTATGTGTAAATGTTTTCAAAAATCAGAAAAACAAGTTTTGTTGACACTTGGGATCCAAAATTCTAGGCGGAACTATGGCAAAATTTCTGTAAAAATCAGAACTAAAATTTGACTAAGTAAATTGGTAGCAACATTAGGATAGTGTGGCGCCTCTACTCGACTTACACATGTAGGTTGGGAAGGGGTGTTACAAGACAGCTGCATTCATTCTGAATCGTGTACCATCTAAGGCGGTTGAAAAGACACCATATGAGATATGGACAGGTAAGATACCTAGTTTGTCTTTTCTTAAGATTTGGGGTTGTGAAGCTTATGTGAAACGACCAGTTTCAGATAAGTTAGCTCCAAAGTCTATCAAATGTAATTTTGTGGGGTATCCTAAGGAAACTAAAGGATACTATTTCTATACTCCTTCAGAGAACAAAATGTTTGTTGCTCGAAATGGGATCTTTTTGGAAAAGGAATTTCTTTCTAAGAGAACTAGTGGGAGTATAGTAGAACTTGAGGAAACTCAAGTACCACAAGAAATCATTGAGCCGTCTATAGAGCCTATTTCAGAACCACAAATAGTTTGTGGAGTCTGAAGATGTAACACAAATCCCTCGCAGGTCTGATAGGACACGTCGTCAGCCAGAGAGATATGGATTTCTTATGACTGATGATAGTGAAGTAATGCTCATAGATCAAGATGAGCCTACTACCTATCAAGAAGCTGTGTCAGGTCCAGATTCAGACAAATGGCTTGGAGCCATGAAATCTGAGATGCAATCTATGTTTGACAACCAAGTTTGGTCTTTAATTGATCCTTCAGAGGGTATTAAGACTATTGGTTGCAAATGGGTTTTCAAGAAGAAAACTGACATGGATGGGAATGTGCAGACCTATAAAGTAAGGCTTGTTGCAAAAGGTTTCAAGCAAACTCATGGTATAGACTATGATGAAACCTTTTCACCAGTTGCTATGCTTAAGTCTGTTAGAATTCTCATTGCCATTGCAACATACTATGATTATGAGATATGGCAAATGGATGTCAAAACCGCTTTCCTTAATGGAAACTTGCTTGAGGATGTGTATATGACACAACCTGAGGGTTTTGTAAATCCTGAGAATTCTACAAAGGTTTGCAAGCTTCAAAGATCCATTTATGGATTGAAGCAAGCATCTCGAAGCTGGAATCTTCATTTTGATGAAACAGTTAGGAACTTTGGTTTCATAGAGAATGAAGATGAACCTTGTGTTTACAAGATGGTTAGTGGGAGTGCAGTAGTGTTTTTAGTCTTATATGTGGATGACATATTACTCATTGGGAATGATATCACTACCTTGCAAAAGGTTAAGACTTGGTTAGGGAATTCTTTCTCAATGAAAGACTTAGGTGAGGCTGCCTATATCCTTGGTATAAAGATCTATAGAGATAGATCTAGAAGGATAATTGGCCTGAGTCAAAGTATATACATAGATAAAGTGTTGAAGAGGTTCAACATGCAAGATTCCAAAAAGGGATTCTTGCCTATGTCTCATGGCATTCATCTCAGCAAGAGTCAATGTCCTATGACATCTGATGAGCGAGATCAAATGAATAAGATTCCTTATGCTTCTGCTATAGGATCTATTATGTATGCCATGTTATGTACTAGACCAGATGTCTCATATCCATTAAGGGCAACTAGTAGATTTCAAGCTGATCCTGGTGAAGGTCACTGGACAGCTGTCAAGAATATTCTTAAGTACCTTCGAAGGACTAAAGATGTATTCTTGGTTTATAGAGGTTTGGAAGATGTGCTAGTTGTAAATGGTTAAACAGATGCTAGTTTCCAAACTGACATAGATGATTTTAGATCGCAGTCAGGTTTTGTATTCACATTGAATGGTGGAGCTATTAGTTGGAAGAGTTCAAAACAAAGCACTGTGGCTGATTCTACAACAGAGGCTGAGTATATAGCAGCATCAGATGCAGCTAAGGAAGCAGTCTGGTTGAATAAATTCATCACAGAGCTAGGAGTTGTGCCTAGCATTGCAAATCCTGTGGACATTTATTGTGACAACAATGGTGCCATAGCACAGGTAAAAGAGCCTAGATCTCATCAAAGGTCTAAGCATATACTCAGGCATTTTCACCTCATTCGAGACATTATCGATAGAGATATCAAGATATGCAAAGTTGACACAAATGATAACATAGCAGATCCATTAACAAAGCCTTTCTCACGGTTCAAGCATGATCAACACACTAGATCTATGGGTATTAGAAATTTGTAGGCCTAGTGCAAGTGGGAGATTGTTAGTGTATGTGCCCTAGGCCATTTATTTGGATCTTTATGTTATACATTTATTATTAATAAATGAGGTTTTATTATCATTATTGTTTGTTTGCATGTTACACAATTTTGATATTTGTCCCTGGTTTATTATTGTTATAGAGATAAAAAAATAATTCTTAACCAGTATGAACATTGATTTGATAATCATCAGATGGTTATGTGTATAGTGATACAAATCAATTTCATAGATACTTGTTAGAGAACAATGTATTGGATAGACCCATCATGAGATTACTATATGGGTTAGTGTCATAAGTAAATCTCATGATAGTTATGTATTAATTCTTTGACTCGAGATTATCATAGTTTCCAATATAAGGACTATTATATTTTGACATGATCAAACATTATCCATAACTGGATAGTAATAAAGGTTATGATCATATATGATAGAAATTATGTAGAGGATAATGAACAATCAAGATAGAATTTGTCCCTCTCTTTGAGAGAGATATCTTTTGGGCCCCTCGATAAGTGAGACTGTGAAATGCATGGCCATGCTCAAATGAATTGATAGTGCGATCAATTTCATTTGTTTTTATCAGTCTACTTGGAGATCGAGTAATCATAAGTTTAGACAATATAAGTATGACGTTGACCATGACTTATGTTCAAGCTAGATATCGTGTGACAAAGGGATTAATGCATGTACTATTATTAGGCAAATTGGACATTCCTTATATTAATTGGGTAGTTGTAACACCTTGCTAGAGGCCAATTATGACTTGTAGGTTTAATAGAGATTAAATTGACTGCCAATTAATATGGGCCTATCGGGTCACACACAAGAATGCGCTTTGGGCTGGATATAATATTAATAATATTAATATTAGATATTAATATTTATTATTATTATTATTTTCGTTTTATATATATATTATTAGATAATATATTTAGAATCCTAATTAGATTTGGATTCTGAAATTGACTTACCTTATCCAATTTTGAATTGGATTCTGGAGTGATTATATTCACTCCAGACGTTAAGTCTTCATTGAGGTAACTTTAGAAAATAAAAGGAGAACGAAAAAAAAAAAAGAAGGAACTCTAATACGTTTTAGAGAAAACGTTTTTTTAGCCTTCGCCGTTGTAGAGAGCTAGCACTCCAGACGGTAGCATTCGTGTGGATACGTGATAGAGGGTGTTTCGCGATCGAGGCATCTCTTCCAAACTGTGATTTATAATCATCAACAGGTTAGTTCTTTGAACACTTTTGTCGAATTAAACGAACAGCATGGATCCTGATGGGAAATCAGAGATCAAAATTTTCCACTGCGTATTTTTGGTTTGCTGTGATCTCCTTGATTTCCTAACATCAAGACTAAAGAAATCATTAAGTTAAGAGTAATAACCAATTCATACAATCATAGCAGATCCATACAAACCCTAGACTAGATCAAATTAGTTCATAATGCTATCAAACATACTCATCTCATTAACATTCAAAGAAATCAATTTAGACATGATAATATTCATAAATACAATTCCAATGAAATTAAAGCGATAAAGTTTGAGAACAAAACCAAATTACAAACTTCTTAGCTCTTGAAGAATCTCTTGTTCAGAACTTGCTCGAAGAATGTATCAATGGCTAGAACAAATCTAATCTGAGGTAGTTTTAATCCAAAAGTATAATCAAAATCAAAGAAAACAAGATGAAACCCTAACTATTTTCTTTGACGGCTCCAACAAAACTCAAACTCGCAACACCCCTAAAGAAAACCCTAATTTTCACATTTATACGAAACCTCCGCGCGTCTTCATTAATCCATGAGTGACACGGCCAGGTTAAAGGAGACTTGGCCATGTCTGAGGTCTTTGGAGGGACACTGCCACAAGCTTGGCCGTGTCCCTTGCTTGTGTCTTCTACTGCTTGATTTTCTTCCTTTTGCTTTGGACCTGAGTGAGACATGGCCAAGCTAACACAACTTGGCCATGTTTGATCTTCTTTGGAGGGACATGGCCACAAGCTTGGCCGTGTCCCTTGCTTGTGTTCGCTTCTATGAGAGTTTCTTCTTTTCTTCTTTGGAGTGGTTGAGTGACACGGCCAGTTTGGAGGAAGCTTGGCCGTGTTGAACAATTTTGGAGGAACACGGCCGCAAGCTTGGTCGTGTCCCTTGCATGTGTCACCTTCTGTGTCTTGTGGCTTCTCTTTAGCTTGGTATGGGACACGGCCACAAGCTTGGCCGTGTCCTCTGCATGTGTCAGCTACTGTCCAATTTTTTCTTCTTCTTGGTTCCTTAGCTTTTTAACTTAAAACAAAACTTGAAACAAACTTTAAACAAGAATTAAATGAACATTAACCAACAAAACATAAACACTCACTAAAAACTAGGACAAAAAAAACATAAACACTTAAATAAATTAAAACTACCAAAATTAATGAAAACACTAAATAAACATATTAAAACTACAAAATACCTAAAGAAAACAATAATTATCATAATAAATAAGACACAATACTATGACAAAAACTAATAAAACAACTACCCCACACTTAAAACTTTGCTTGTCCTCAAGCAAATTCACATGGCATAAATTAAAAACTCAAACAACTTAACAATAATTCCAGCATAAAAGATGAATTCCTTTAAGACTCAGCCATAAATAATTACAATTTCCTTCAATCAAGATTTCCTTAACTCATTCATTAATCCAGACATACAAATCTCATCTCTCATCTAAGTGTTTCACTCGATTTCATAGGTTAATTCACTCAAACCACTCATTACTACATACTACCATAAACTTGCTTAATTATCCAATCTCCCTCACTGATTTTCTCAAGCAATAATCCGAAGGTCTTTCATTTGGATGTAATGGGGCTAAGGTGAAGGTGTGATAAAAGACATTTAAGCTGGAGCATCAAGAAATGGAGTATCTAAATTAGACAATACTCTTGCTAAGAAACTCAAACTCCCTCAAATGGCATAATCACCAACCTTTGATACTTTCACATTTGATACTTTCACAAACTTGCATACTTCAAGAAAAATACATGAGTCAACATTCCTCTTATGCTAGAAAATATATGAATTTTGTATATATATATTTTTTTCTTTTTCTTTTTCTTTTATTTTTATCATTATTTATTTATTTATTTATTTTTAATAATATATATATATACAAAATATGAACTTGCATGGAACATCTAGCTTAAAATGTAAAGGAAAAGAATAATCGACTCTTAGTCAAATACAATGCGCACAGTATGCATTTCAACCCCAAATAGCAATACCATTTTTTTTAATTGCTTACCCCACACTTTTGAATTAAACCACCCTATTGTCATATCATAAAACTCCATTCCTTAATGCAGGTATGATGATAATAAGAAAGTGTTGAGTTGAGACTTATGTTGATCAAACAATAAAACGTCAAAGGCTCAACTTGGCTCACTAAGGAATTCAATATTAAGGGAGGTCTTTTTAAGCTAAAGGGCTAACCTAATTTGCCTTCATCATTTTACAACTTGAGATAAAATCATAATGTGAGTTCAATTAGTATGCAAAAGCAAGCTCTAGAGATGCAAAATCATGAAGGTGCACACTTGAAAAGAAAATCAATTGACAATAAAATTCAATCTATGAGGCTCAAAACTCACAAAGGTGCGTTCGCAAAGATTTAAATGTCATGAATTGCAGAATGTGAAAATTGATCCTGAATGAATTCAAATGCAAATCTCTATGCCGATACTAAAGTCTCAACTATAATACCAGAATCAAAGACAATAAGTTTTCAACAATTATACCATGCACAACACACAATAAAACACACCAAGACAAACAAAACCAAAATTGAAGAAAAGCTAAAAGATTACCCCACACTTTAGAATTTACATTGTCCTCAATGGAAAACAAGAATAATAAAGAAAAAGGGTTAAGGTGCAACCTGTTTTCCAACGAACCCTGGTGAGGCAAAACCTAACTTTCCATCACAAACAGTAAATTTTTAAAAAACAAAATACAATATATAAAAATAAAATATCCAAAATATAAAATGATAACATTAAAAACAAAAATGAAAAATAACAAAAATAGCTAAACACAATAATGCAAGGAACTCAAAATCTACGGTGAAGGGGGTGTGAAGATGATGCAGCCGAGGGTTGAAGACTCAAAATCTTAGCAAGGTTGCTATTAATCTGATCCAACTGTTGCAAAACCTCAGCATGGTTACGGTCCAACTTGCCCTCCAATGCCTCAATCCTATTAAGTATGTAACACCCCCACATTCAATACATGCACACTACAAACACCACAATGTAGTATACATGCACTAAACATAGGGATGTTATGGATTTTCTTAACATTCAAAACATTTTAAATGATACCATCACCTTTCTCATTATGCATTTTAGAAAATAAGTAATTAGCTTGTAATACAAAACAAAATAGATATATATATATACATTTAGTTAATACGCAGCGGAATTTGTAAAATAGATTTACATACATGAAAACATTTAAATCCATATTTACAAATATACATATATTCACATTATAAACAATACTTTACAAAATATTAACAGAGTTATACATGATTGGCAAATCTTCTCTGATCTTTAAGTTCCAAAATCAACTCTTCAATGTCTACTCTCACTCGGTCTCGAAGAGCTCTCGGGTTCAACTCTATCAACTCTATCACCTGCGCGATTAAACACTATCACGCTAAGCCAACGGCTTAGTAAGATAAATCATGCTAATGATATGCTTTAGTGCAATGCAATGTCAATTCTCAATCCATATTATACATGTAACATTATATATGCAAAGCTAACAACATACCCTTACATTTCATAATTCAACATATGTAGACATATCACATTTCAACATCTTTTCATATACCTCATTAGTTATTCATTAAACCCTTCATGAACAACACTAAACAAAGACAAGCATGGGCCCAAGACACACTAATATGCCATTCAATTTTCAGAGTTAATGCTTTGGTTTTTGTTATCACATTTATCAATATCATAATCCCAACTAGGCTTCAATGATTAGGTTCAACCAAGCTTCAAGGGGAGCAAAGCATGCTAAGCTTCAACCCAACTTGGCTTCAAGAACCAACCCAACCTAGCTTCAAGGGTTGTAACATCTCAATTAGGCTTCAAGGATTCAATCCAACCTAACTTCAAGAGATTGTTACTCATATTAGGCATGCCACCAACAACAAACTCTGAAAATGGAATAACACATTAGCCACACAATTCCTTTATATTTCATTCTCAATTCTCATCATCAATTAGGCAAACATGCCATATATCATTCAATTGAATCATCATAGCCAATCACAATGGCCTTGTCTCATATCATCTCTTATTTGAATCATCATAGCATCTTTGATATAACATTTCAATATACATTACTCATGAAACACATTACCATTCACAATGCATAACATAACATTGTTCAATCTCAACAATGCAATTAGGCAAAGAACAATTTATATCATTCATAGCTTTAGGATCTTCCACATCCATTTGATTAGGGCATTCTTTGTTTGAAGTATGTTTATATTAGGGTTTAGGTACCAAAATACCTTTGAAGAATCATAACAATGCAATTAGAACAAAGAATAAAAACCCTAACCAACACATTTGAGGGACACGGGTAGCCCACTTGAGGGACACGGCCAAGCTTGTGGCCGTGTCTCTCAACCTCAATTTGACAGTAAGCAACACGGGCAAGGGACACGGCCAAGCTTGTGACCGTGTCTCTCAACCAAAAATCACAGTAGCTAACACGGCTAGGGGACACGGCCGTGTCTTCTCAAAAACCAATCCAACACGCCCAAAATCCCTTGGCTTGGCCGTGTCTTTCTTTCCCTTTGGGCGTGTCACCCATGAATTAAAACCCTAACATGCACAACTTTCCTCCAATTGCACTCCAACTCATCATACACAATATAACATGGTTCAAATGAATGGAAACAATGTTCTAAACACAAATTCATCACAAGAATCACTTCACAAAACATTCATAATACATTTAAACACAAACCATCTCAAAACCCTAAAACCAATATCCTTCTCCATCTTCCAAAATCAACATCCACACTTCCAACAACAACACCTATTTAAACTCTTAACTTAAAACCAATTTAACACTTGAAAACACATCACCACCACATCTTATCATCAAATCGACAAACCCTAATTAACTTCCAATACCACTTCAAAAGAATAAAAGAAATCAAAGGAAAGATCTTACCTTAGTTAAAAACTTCTTGAATCAACACTTGATCACTTAATCTTCCTTCAATTTGAGCTCAACACATCAAGATCCTCTCTTCACCTCTTGCTTCCTTTGTCTATGGAGGAGCCGACCACTACAACCAAGAAAAAGAGAAAATGATGAAGAAACAAAGTCAATCCTTCTTTAAATCTCCACCATGTGATTCAATTCAAGCAATTACCAAAACACCCTTATCCATATAACTAACCTCTTGTCTCTTATAAGCCCATTATAGTAATTTCACATATCCCATAAAAATATCTCTCTTCCATTGACTCTCCCTTTGACTTATGTATATGTTATATATATCATCATATAAACAACATATACACTTTTCTCTAAACCCTCTTTCTTTCCCAAAACACATATACATAAGCATTCTCTTACCAATTCCTTTTCTTATCGCCTAACATATACATTCAATCACATTTTAAACCAACAACAACAACAACAACAACATAATCAATACTTCTAGGGCATACTTGAGGATATTACAATTCTCCCCCTCTAAAAAGAAATTTCATCCTCGAAATTACCTGATATCAACTCTGAAACAATTGAGGATATTGCTCTCGCATGGTTTGCTCACTTTCCCAAGTTGCTTCTTCTTTTGCATGATTCTTCCACAAAATCTTTACAAGTGGCACTCTTTTGTTTCTTAACTCCTTCACATCACGAGCCAATATAGCAACTGGTTCCTCTTCAAATGTCAGATCTGGACTCACTTCGATAGATTCAATTGGCAACACATGAGATGGATCCGATCTGTACCTCCTTAACATAGAAACATGGAATACGTTATGAATACGATCCAACTCAGGTGGCAAAGCAAGTCGATAAGCAACTGGCCCAACTCTTTCCAAAACTTCATACGGTCCAATGAATCGAGGACTCAATTTCCCTTTCCGACCTAACCTCAAGATCTTCTTCCAAGGAGATACTTTCAAAAATACCTTATCTCCAACATCAAACTCTATGTCTCTCCTTTTCAGATCTGCATAAGACTTCTGTCGGTCTGAAGCTGCTTTTAATCTATCTCGAATCAACTTCACTTTCTCCTCAGTTTCTTGAATCAAATCAGGCCCAATCAATTTACCTTCACCAAGTTCATTCCAACATAGAGGTGTCCTACACCATCTACCATACAATGCCTCGAATGGGGCCATACCGATGCTGGATTGGTGACTGTTATTGTAAGCAAACTCCACAAGTGGTAGAAATCTGTCCCAACTTTCAGAGAAATCAATGACACAGCTTCTCAACATGTCCTCAATAATCTGTATTACTCTCTTTGACTGCCCATCTGTCTATGGATGAAAAGCAGTGTTGAAGTGCAGTCGAGAACCCAAAGCACTATGTAAACTCTTCCAAAACCTGGAAGTAAACCTGGGATCTCAATCAGACACTAAAGAAATTGGGACACCATGCAACTTCACAATTTCATGGATATACAGCTCAGCTAACCTCTCCAAAGAGTAATCCATCCGAACCGAAAGAAAATGAGCTGTCTTAGTCAACCTGTCAATAATCACCCAGATAGCATCATGGTTCCTTTGTGTCAATGGTAAACCAGACACAAAATCCATGGTCACTCTATCCCACTTCCATTCAGGCACTGACAAAGGTTGAAGCAACCCTGTTGGAACTTGATGCTCAGCTTTTACCCTCTGACAAGTGAGACACTTTGATACAAACTCCGCAATGTCTCTCTTCATACCAATCCACCAGCAATGCTGTCTCAAGTCATGATACATATTTGTATTGCCCGGATACATAGCAAATACTGACTGATGAGCTTCTTCTAAAATGATCCTTTTCAAATTAGCATCATCGGGTACACACAATCTATTCTTAAACCAGAGACTCCCATCATCTCTCACAACAAAATCTCCACTCTTCCCATTCTGGCAATCTGAACAATCTTCTGAATCTTTTCATTAGCCAACTGAGCCTCTTTAATCTGATCTAACAAAACTGGTTTCACTTGCAACTATGCTAACAATGCACCATCATCACAAGATACAAAACTAGCACACAATGCTCTCAACTCAACAAGCAACGAGAGCGAATAAACAGTCAAACCTGCTAAAGACTTCCGAATTAAGGCATCAGCAACAACATTTGCTTTACCAGGATGATAATCAATCAAACAGTCGTAGTCTTTAATCAATTCCAACCATCTTCTCTGTCGAAGATTGAGCTCTTTCTGGACACCCAAATATTTTAAACTTTTGTGATCTGTGTAGATAAAACACTTTTCCCCATACAGATAATGTCGCCAAATCTTCAATGCAAACACAATGGCTGCTAGCTCCAAATCATGGGTTGGATAATTAAGCTCATGCGGTTTCAACTGTCGAGAAGCATAAGCTATAACTTTACCTTCTTGCATCAACACACACCCCAAACCACTATGTGAAGCATCACTGTAAATCACATATGGTTTGCCTTCCACAGGTAAAGTAAGAACAGGCGCTTGAGTCAACATTTCTCTCAACTGTTCAAAGCTAGCCTGACACTGATCTGTCCACACAAATCTAACTCCCTTTCGAAGCAATCTGGTGAGTGGAGTAGCTATCAAAGAAAATCCTTTCACAAACCGTCGGTAATAGCCTGCCAAACCCAGAAAACTTCTAATTTCAGTTACAGACTTGGGTGGACTCCAATTCAAAATTGCTTCAACTTTACTCGGATCAACTCTAATACCCTCTGCTGAAACTATATGTCCGAGAAAAGCTACTTGATCCAACCAAAACTCACACTTCGACAGTTTAGCAAATAATTGCTTCTCTCTCAAGATTTGCAGCACAATCCGCAAATGTTTATCATGTTCCTCTTCATTCCGTGAATACACCAGAATATCATCAATGAAGACCACTACAAACCGATCCAAATAGGGCCTAAACATCCTATTAATCAAATCCATAAAAACTGCAGGTGCATTCGTCAAACCAAAAGGCATTACTAGAAACTCATAATGCCCATATCTGGTCCGAAAGGCTGTCTTGGAAATGTCTTCAGCTTTAACTCTCAATTGATGGTACCCAGATCTCAAATCAATTTTAGAAAACACAAATGCACCCTTCAATTGATCAAAGAGATCATCAATTCTAGGCAAAGGATATTTATTTTTAATAGTCACCTTGTTCAATTGCCTATAATCGATACACAACCTCATAGTACCATCTTTCTTCTTCACAAATAATACAGGAGCTCCCCAAGGAGAAACACTGGGGCGATTAAATCCTTTATCCAGCAACTCCAGCAACTGCACCTTCAGTTCTCTCAACTCAGCCGGTGCCATTCTGTAAGGAGTAATAGAGATAGGAGTGGTACCAGGCAATAACTCAATACCAAACTCCACCTCTCTCTCAGGAGGCAACCCTGGCAACTCCTCTGGAAACACATCTGGAAACTCTGCCACTGTGGTTATATCCTCAAGTTGAGAACCCTTCACTCTAGTATCCACCACATGAGCAAGGTAAGCATCACACCCTTTTCTAATCAATCTCCTAGCTGCAACAGCTGAAACAAACAAGGATGCTAGCTGCTCCTGCTCATTAGATACTATCACTTCTCTACCATCAACTGTTCTCAAAGTAACAACTTTCTTTTTACAATCCACCACAGCTCCATGTCGAGATAGCCAGTCCATGCCTAAGATCACATCATATTCCTTAAAAGGCATCTCAATAAGATCTCCAAGAAACTCCTCACCTTGCACCACTACTGCACTATCTCGGTGCACTTTACTAACAATCACACTATGCCCTAACGGATTTGTCACCAATACATCAAATCCTAGGGACTCAGCATGCACATCAAATACAGGCAAAACAGATGCACTAATATATGAATGCGTGGAACCCGGATCAATCAAAGCAAGTACTGAAGTATCAAATAAAGAAAAAATACCAGCTATGACTGCCGATGCATCTGGCTGCCTCTGCATAACATACATCCTCTGGGATGATCCAACCTCCTCTGGTATACTCTCCCTGGATGTAGCACCTCCTCTAGAACTAAACCCTGATCTACCTCCTCTGCTGACACCCCTGCTTCCTCGACCTCCCCTCACATTAGGTCGAGAAGCTGCAGTATCACCTGACATCTGCTCTTGCCTCTCAGGACAATCTCTCACAAAGTGATCAGGGGATCCACATCTGAAGCAAACCCCTGCTACACCAGCCTTCCAACAAGGACCTCCATGTGGCCTACCACAATGAATGCAGATGGGTGGGGTGGATCTATGAGTCACCGGGGTCGGAGCACTCGCCACTGAAGCTGTAGATCTAAATCTTTGTCTCTGGAACTGCACTGACCTACCAGCTGATCTCTGACTTCTACTGACCCGAGGAACAAAACTACCTTTACCTCTCTTTGTAAAAGAAGACCCTGCCTCAAACTGGGGCCTCCTCACCCTAACCTCTTCCTCTGAAGCAGCTGCAATACCGTGAGCTCGCTCCACACTCCGAGCTGCTGCCACTAGCTGGGAAAAATTATGATATCTGGATCCAGCTACCAGACACATGATAGAGGGCCTCAATCCCTCCTCAAATCTCCTACATCTATCTATTTCATCAGCTATAATGCCCCCAGCATACTGGCTCAATCGAATAAACTCAACCTCATACTCAGTTACAGTCTTGCTGTCTTGCTTCAAGCTTAAGAACTCCATCTTCTTCATGTCTTTATACTCCCTCGGAGTATACTTCAATTCAAATTCTCTCAAGAAATCAGCATAGGACAAGGTTGGTGGATCATCCATAGCATGTGGCACTGTCTTCCACCAATCATATGCATCCTTCTGCAGCAAAGATCTTGCATAATCAAACTTTTCCTCTGGGGTGGCTTGCAACTGAATAAAAATCCTCTGTACTTTATCAAGCCATTGTTCCGCTACAGCTGGATCAACTGTACCAAGGAAATCCTCCGCTCCATATTTCCTTAGTTTGTCATAATGCCTCACTAATACCAAAGGCTGAGGGGGTGGTGGCTGTGGTTGTACTGGTGCTTGCCTCAAAGCCTCTACCACATGCCTAAGCCAGACTGGCGGAACCTCCTCACCAACTGGTCTCCCCGACACCAAAGCAGGTGCCTCCTCAGCACTATCAACTCTAGCTCCCTCTCTAACCTCATCAGGAGCAACGCTTTCAGCACTACCCTCTACTGATTGCCGTAAATGAGAGTCCATCACAACTTATGTCTGCAAACACAGCAGATTATACCTTATTAAAGATCAGAGATTGCCAATCCCAAACATGTATTTTATTTCAAAACCAACTTTTTAAAATCAAAACATTTCTTTTTCTTAAATTTTACCTAGGTTGAGAATCTCAAACCTAGGCTCTGATACCAAAACAATTGTAACACCCCCACATTCAATACATGCACACTACAAACACCACAATGTAGTATACATGCACTAAACATAGGGATGCTACGGATTTTCTTAACATTCAAAACAATTTAAACGATACCATCACCTTTTTCATTATGCATTTTAGAAAATAAGTAATTAGCTTGTAATACAAAACAAAATAGATATATATATATACATTTAGTTAATACGCAGCGGAATTTGTAAAATAGATTTACATATATGAAAACATTTAAATCCATATTTACAAATATACATATATTCACATTATAAATAATACTTTACAAAATATTAAAAGAGTTATACATGATTGGCAAATCTTCTCTGATCTTTAAGTTCCAAAATCAACTCTTCAATGTCTACTCTCACTCGGTCTCGAAGAGCTCTCGGGTTCAACTCTATCAACTCTATCACCTGCGCGATTAAACACTATCGCGCTAAGCCAACGGCTTAATAAGATAAATCATGCTAATGATATGCTTTAGTGCAATGCAATGTCAATTCTCAATCCATATTATACATGTAACATTATATATGCAAAGCTAACAACATACCCTTACATTTCATGATTCAACATATGTAGACATATCACATTTCAACATCTTTTCATATACCTCATTAGTTACTCATTAAACCCTTCATGAACAACACTAAACAAAGACAAGCATGGGCCCAAGACACACTAATATGCCATTCAATTTTCAGAGTTAATGCTTTGGTTTTTGTTATCACATTTATCAATATCATAATCCCAACTAGGCTTCAAGGATTAGGTTCAACCAAGCTTCAAGGGGAGCAAAGCATGCTAAGCTTCAACCCAACTTGGCTTCAAGAACCAACCCAACCTAGCTTCAAGGGTTGTAACATCTCAATTAGGCTTCAAGGATTCAATCCAACCTAACTTCAAGAGATTGTTACTCATATTAGACATGCCACCAACAACAAACTCTGAAAATGGAATAACACATTAGCCACACAATTCCTTTATATTTCATTCTCAATTCTCATCATCAATTAGGCAAACATGCCATATATCATTCAATTGAATCATCATAGCCAATCACAATGGCCTTGTCTCATATCATCTCTTATTTGAATCATCATAGCATCTTTGATATAACATTTCAATATACATTACTCATGAAACACATTACCATTCACAATGCATAACATAACATTGTTCAATCTCAACAATGCAATTAGGCAAAGAACAATTTATATCATTCATAGCTTTAGGATCATCCACATCCATTTGATTAGGGCATTCTTTGTTTGAAGTATGTTTATATTAGGGTTTAGGTACCAAAATACCTTTGAAGAATCATAACAATGCAATTAGAATAAAGAATAAAAACCCTAACCAACACATTTGAGGGACACGGGCAGCCCACTTGAGGGACACGGCCAAGCGTGTGGCCGTGTCTCTCAACCTCAATTTGATAGTAAGCAACACGGGCAAGGGACACGGCCAAGCTTGTGACCGTGTCTCTCAACCAAAAATCACAGTAGCTAACACGGCTAGGGGACACGGCCGTGTCTTCTCAAAAACCAATCCAACACGCCCAAAATCCCTTGGCTTGGCCATGTCTTTCTTTCCCTTTGGCCGTGTCACCCATGAATTAAAACCCTAACATGCACAACTTTCCTCCGATTGCACTCCAACTCATCATACACAATATAGCATGGTTCAAATGAATGGAAACAATGTTCTAAACACAAATTCATCACAAGAATCACTTCACAAAACATTCATAATACATTTAAACACAAACCATCTCAAAACCCTAAAACCAATATCCTTCTCCATCTTCCAAAATCAACATCCACCACTTCCAACAACAACACCTATTTAAACTCTTAACTTAAAACCAATTTAACACTTGAAAACACATCACCACCACATCTTATCATCAAATCAACAAACCCTAATTAACTTCCAATACCACTTCAAAAGAATAAAAGAAATTAAAGGAAAGATCTTACCTTAGTTAAAAACTTCTTGAATCAACACTTGATCACTTAATCTTCCTTCAATTTGAGCTCAACACATCAAGATCCTCTCTTCACCTCTTGCTTTCCTTTGTCTATGGAGGAGCCGGCCACTACAACCAAGAAAAAGAGAAAATGATGAAGAAACAAAGTCAATCCTTCTTTAAATCTCCACCATGTGATTCAATTCAAGCAATTACCAAAACACCCTTATCCATATAACTAACCTCTTGTCTCTTATAAGCCCATTATAGTAATTTCACATATCCCATAAAAATATCTCTCTTCCATTGACTCTCCCTTTGACTTATGTATATGTTATATATATCATCATATAAACAACATATACACTTTTCTCTAAACCCTCTTTCTTTCCCAAAACACATATACATAAGCATTCTCTTACCAATTCCTTTTCTTATCGCCTAACATATACATTCAATCACATTTTAAACCAACAACAACAACAACATAATCAATACTTCTAGGGCATACATGAGGATATTACAAAGTATCTCTTGATTACCCGAGGCCGGAGCATCTTCATCTAAACCAAGAGAATCCGAGTCAGAATCCTCTTGAACCCATGCTCTCTTCTGTATGTCCCCCGGTACTTCTGGCTTAGCTGAAGCCATCATATAAGCCCTCTCCTGTGCACCACCATATGCATCTTCTCTAATGTGGCCAAATCCAATGAATCATTACCCAAAATTCTAGTCATGCGACTGGTACTCGGGTCAAAATCATCAAGAAGGGCTACTGCCAATGTAGTAACTAATCCTCCAATACAAATTTCCCCCCTCTTTTTATTGGCCACACTATCAAAAATATCGGCTAACCAATAGCCGGAACTAATAGGCACGGCATTACATGCATCATCTAAGAAAAAGAGCTCACTCAATTCCACTACACCCGGGCTCTCCTTCCTAGCAAAGAATCCGCAGGACATAAAACGATGCAAATACCTCAAAGCGGGATTGCTCAATTTAGATGCTTTGGCCGGTTTGGCAACATAAGTCCCCGAGCCTAATGCTCCCCAAGCAAATCGTTGTTTAAACTCTTTAGGTACCGACCTTTCCCCATGTTGATGGAAACCATATATAGCATTCAATTGTTCAATATTAACCACAAAAGATTTTCCAAGCAACTTAAAACTTAACCTAGAGCAAATTTTTTGTTCATCTCTTTCAACCTTAAGAGATGTCAAAAATTCCAAAGTCAGTTCTTGAAACTGCAAAGGTCGCAAGGAGACTAGGTTCTCCCACCCAAGAATTTTCACATAACGATAAAAATTAGTCCTAATTTGCAGAGCATCAAGGAATTCATCATTAACATACCTCGTCGGGAAGAAACCCCAAGTCAAAAGATTTGCTCTCTTCAAAGATGAAAATGATGAAGATGAAGAAGCCCCTTCAGTTGTAGGCTCTTCTTCTTGCGGTGTGAAACTATCTTTGTTCTTGGCATCTTCAAAAATTTGAAAAATTTGACACAAACTGATTAAATCGATCTTTTGTAAGAGAAGAAGAAGTTTTAACAGATTAAATATAGTTTTGGTAAAGAAAATTGTGGTTTAATTGAGGTTTTGAAGCTTTGAAACATAATTAATGGAGGTTTAAGAGAGAGAAGTCGAGAGAGAAAGAAAGACAAAAATAGAGAATTAGGGATTGAATGAGTAAACAGTGCAAAAATTGAGTTTTTAAAAGAGTAAAAGTGGAGGGACACGACCAAGTTTTCGTGACTTGGCCGTGTCTAGTTGATTTGGTGGTGAAGCTTGGCCGTGTCCCATGTGACACGGCCAAGGGACACAGCCAAGCTCCTTGGCTGTGTCACCTACTGCCCTTTTTAACTTTTTTTTTAATTTCAATTCTTAAAGATTTTGCAAACCTTCTTCTTTAAACAACCCTGAAACACAAAATAAAAACCGATCAAAGCACCATTCCATTTATTTAAACAAACATAAAATCAAAATTGCTTAATTTAAAATTACAAGTATGAAAAAGAAATGCAAACCGATGCGTTGCCTCCCATTAAGTGCTTCTTTAATGTCATATAGCTGGACATCACTGCAAGACTTAGGGATCGTGGATCAAAGTGTTGTCAATGATCCTCACTTCATGAAATCCTTCTTTATATGGTTTAACTCTCTGTCCATTTACTTTAAAAGTCTTATTGGTTCGAGAGTTAAGCAATTCAATGGCACCAGAAGGACATACCTTAGTTACCTTGAAGGGACCACTCCATCGAGATTTGAGTTTACCTGGAAACAGACGGAGTCGAGAATTAAAAAGTAAAACTTTCATACCTGGACTCAATGTCTTTCGCACTATAATTCTGTCATGAAGTGCTTTAGTGCGGTCCTTGTAAATCCTCGAGCTCTCATATGCCTTTGGGTTAAAGCACCTTTTGGTCTCTCTCACTGATTTAGCCCCCTCTTCTAAGGTCAGTGTCAGCTCCAATTTATCTAAGGAACTTGTCTGCAAGAAAACATCTAAAACAACTGCATCAACACAATTAATTAAAGAACGATCCTCATATAAAGCAGTTGTAGGAATGGGAGAAGTGTTAAAAATAGAAAAATCAACAGTTTGTCCCAAGACAGTCATTGATAATTTACCATTTTTAACATCTATTAAAGTGTTGGTAGTAGCCATAAAAGGCCTACCCAGCAAAATAGTGTGTGCTGATGGTGTAGGGTTACTGCCTTCCATGTCAAGAACTATAAAATCCACAGGTACTATCAACCCTCCAACCTTAACTAACAAATCTTCTACAACTCCTTTTGGGAATCTAAGAGATCTATCAGCTAATTGCAACACCATTTTGGTTAGTTTAAGTTCCCATAGTTGTAATTCTTGATACACAGAATAAGGCATCAAATTTACATTGGCCCCTAGATCACACATGCCATCAGTCCCCTTTCCATTCCCCACAGTAATTTGAATTATAAAGCTACCAGGATCCTTTAGCTTGGGAGGTAGTTTATGCTGCAGAACAGCAATAGCTACCTCTGAAACTATCACCTTTTCATTCGGCTCATACCTCTTTTTCTTGGTGATCATCTCTTTGAAGAATTTGGCATAAGCCGGCATGTTCTTTATTGCTTCAAGTAAAGGTAACTTAATACTTACCTTGGACAGCATATTGAAGATGTTAGAAAATTGCTTATCTTTTTTATCATCCTTCAACCTGCTGGGGAATGGTATAGGTGGCTGGTATGGATTGTTTACCTTATGTAAATCTGTTGAAGAGGATTTCTCCGTTGAACTTTCTCCAGCACCTTTGTTCTCTGGTTCTCCTTTCTTCTTGTTCTCTTGGTCACCTGCATTCACAGAATTATTTTCAACATTATTGTTAATTATCTTACCACTTCTAAGAACAGTCACGGATTGTGCCTGCTTAGGTTGACTTGGAATTTCCCCTTCTATTGAATCTGCATCTGTTGTGCATGTTGCCCTACTTGAGTCTCCACTTTTTTAAAAGATGCTTCTAATGAATCCAACCTCTTGTTGGTCATCTCTTGATTTTTAGCATTGACTTGGATGAAAGCTCGTAAACTTTCCTCAAAACTCTCTATCTTAGACTGCCCTTGATTTGAGGATTGGCCCTGCTGTTGGTTCTGTCTCTGGAGCAAATGGAAAGGCTGTTGAGAATTATTTGTTGTCCAGGAAAAATTAGGATGATTCCGCCAACCAGGATTATAAGTATTCGAATAAGGATCATTCCGGGCCCTTGGTTGAAATCCCCCCATAGCATTGACTTGCTCAGCTTCATTCCCATAAGTCTCATATGCGGAGGGGCAAATATTTGCTCCATGCCCGAAAGTTCCACAAATTCCACAAATTTCTTGAATGGATGAAGAAGTGTTGTTTTTCATATTCAGCATCTGCACTTGCCTTGTCAATTCAGCTATCTGATTGACCATCTCACTATTGGCTTCCAGTTGATTTACCCCTTTACTTCTTCCCCTTACACTTTTCTGTTGAGAATTAGCTCCCAACATCTCAAAGATCTCATAAGTTTCATCAGCTGTCTTTTCTCCCATAGCTCCCCCAGCTGCGTTATCAACAGTGTTCTGAAATTGCTGGGTTAAACCATCATAGAAGAACTGATTCAGAAGTTGAAGTGGGTAGTGATGGTGTGGACACTGGATCAATAACATCTTGAATCTGTCCCAAGCCTCATGAAATGGCTCTCCTTCAAATTGAGAGAATGTAGCAATTTTCCCTCTCAATTCAGCTGTCTTTTGATGAGAGTAAAACTTGCCCATAAACTTGTTATAAACTTGCTCCCAAGTTGTCAACGAATTTTCGGGCAACATCATAAGCCAGCTCTTTGCCCTGTCCTTCAATGTATATGGGAAACATCTCATCCTCAACTGGTCCTCTGTTAGTCCTCCCAATGGAAAAGCGTTGAGGGTAGAATAAAAATCCCTAATAAAGTTCAAAGGATCTTCATTTGGAACTCCATAGAATGATGGCAGCATATTGTAATGAATGTTCTTCAACTCATAATTTCTTGCTGCATCTGTCAATCTTATGCAAGAGGTGGAAGTTCCAATGACAGGTCTAGCAAAATCTCTCATAGTCCTTTGTCTTTCTTCTGCCATTTTAACAGATTGTGCAGATTCCGACTCAAAATCAGAAGTGTCCTCCTCTGTAGTATCAAATCTGGTGTACAGTTCAAACTCTTCCCTGCTCCTTTTCACTCTCTGAATTTCTGAAATGACTGGGTATAGCTCTCCTCCAAGTGATCTCCTGCCTTGCATAAACAAAATTTCTAGAACAAAAGAAATATTAAAAGCAAAAAAAAAATAAAATGAAAACAATGAAAAATAATCTAAAGTATCTATGACTAATAAACAATTACGCCAATTAGCTTCCCCGGCAACGGCGCTAAAAACTTGTTGCGCTCTAATTAACTCTACTACAAAGCGTCACTCGCAAGTATACGAGGTAGCTGTAGCAAGGTGATCACCCCAAGGTCGTCTCACAAGGAAGCTAAAGTAGCTAATTGATTATCAGATAATAAATAACAAGTAATGAAGAAATTTAAATTGCTAACAATTAATAAAGACAGATCGATCGAAGTTTAAATCAATAAAAGTAAATTGAGCTAATGTTTTGATTCACTTTAAAAAAGGGTCTAGGGTTTGCACTTCTCTACTACTTATATGTATGAATGGTTATTCCTCTCAACCAATTTAATTTCAAAGATTAAATCTCAAACAACTTAATTAATTGAGTCAAGGAAATAAGCTCTCGCATTCAAACCTCTTTCAACTAATCTTGTTACAATTGAAATAATCTTTTCCTAGGTTATATCTCTAATTCACCTAAGTCCCTAATTGAATTGTTCCAGTATTAGACTTCATCTCTCAATCCTTCATCTAATACCTTAAAACACATAATTGGTGGCCAATCAATTATATATTAACAATATTCCATTCAATCAAGGCTAAAGAAATCATTAAGTTAAGAGTAATAACCAATTCATACAATCATAGCAGATCCATACAAACCCTAGACTAGATCAAATTAGTTCATTATGCTATCAAACATACTCATCTCATTGACATTCAAAGAAATCAATTTAGACATGATAAAATTCATAAATACAATTCCAATGAAATTAAAGAGATAAAGTTCGAGAACAAAACCAAATTACAAACTTCTTAGCTCTTGAAGAATCTCTTGTTCAGAACTTGCTCGAAGAATGTATCAATGGCTAGAACAAATCTAATCTAAGCTAGTTTTAATCCAAAAGTGTAATCAAAATCAAAGAAAACAAGATGAAACCCTAACTATTTTCTTTGACGGCTCCAACAAAACTCAAACTCGCAACACCCATTAAGAAAACCCTAATTTTCACATTTATACGAAACCTCCGCGCGTCTTCATTAATCCATGAGTGACACGGCCAGGTTAAAGGAGACTTGGCCGTGTCTGAGGTCTTTGGAGGGACACGGCCACAAGCTTGGCCGTGTCCTTTGCTTATGTCTTCTACTGCTTGATTTTCTTCCTTTTGCTTTGGACCTGAGTGAGACACGGCCAAGCTAACACAACTTGGCCGTGTTTGAGCTTCTTTGGAGGGACACGGCCACAAGCTTGGGCGTGTCCCTTGCTTGTGTTTGCTTCTGTGAGAGTTTCTTCTTTTCTTCTTTGGAGTGGTTGAGTGACACGGCCAGTTTGGAGGAAGCTTGGCCGTGTTGAACAATTTTAGAGGGACACGGCCATAAGCTTGGCCGTGTCCCTTGCATGTGTCACCTTCTGTGTCTTGTGGCTTCTCTTTAGCTTGGTATGGGACACGGCCACAAGCTTGGTCGTGTCCTCTGCATGTGTCAGCTATTGTCCAATTTTTCCTTCTTCTTGGTTCCTTAGCTTTTTAACCTAAAACAAAACTTGAAACAAACTTTAAACAAGAATTAAATGAACATTAACCAACAAAACATAAACACTCACTAAAAACTAGGACAAAAATAACATAAACACTTAAATAAATTAAAACTACCAAATTAATGAAAACACTAAATAAACATATTAAAACTACAAAATACCTAAAGAAAACAATAATTATCATAATAAATAAGACACAGTACTATGACAAAAACTAATAAAATATTTAGGAATCCTAATTGTGTTTGGCTTTGGGATCGGGAAATAAATGGGGCTTAAATAATAGAGGGGGGCTATTGGTAGCTGAGTTATCATGGAGACAATAGCAAAAACAAAAATAAAGTTCAGCCAGAGGTAGTAGCAACAGTAAAGGGCAATTTATGATCAACACTAATCAATCAATACACCTTGCTCAATTAAAACATTAGATTGGTGCAGGCAGCAGTTTGGACCAACATATTTAATTTGGCAGAGCCTTCAATGCAGGTTTTGTTTTCTAAATTTAATTTATTTAAACATTCAAGTAGCTATGCTTTTCCTTTACACATTGAATGTCATGAGTTATTTTAATGTAGTAGCTTATTTATGATAGCATTAAACATTTTTTTATTATTGTTGATTGTTGATTAGTCTAGTAGTTAATTAATTTAGGTTATTATTTTGCATAAACCTTAATAACAATGTTAATAAAACAAAATTGATACACTCTTTCACAGTAGCTGATTATTCCTTGTCCAGCAACTCGTTCTTTTGGTTTTGATTCACATAAAACATTCAGTAGCTTATTTAGTTATCGGACAATAGATTCATTTTGTTATGAGTATCCAGTAGCTTAATTTCATCCAAAACTCTAGTTTAATTTCCTAAAATCTTATTTACAGGTTTTAATAACCAAAATCTCAAATTGTATTTTAAAAACCCTAAAAACCATGATTTAATTCCAAAAACCTAATATTACTATCTAAACACTAAAACCCTAGTTTTAAATTTAAAATCCTAGACTTCTATCTGAAGCCCTAATTTCCAAACCAAAACCCAAATTCCCAAACCAAAACCTTAATCTCCAAATTGAAGCCTCAAAACCCTAATTTTGCATTCAAAACCCTAATTTTGTTTCCAGAACCCTCAAACCATGTTTTTAAACTCTATAAACCCAAATTTAATATGTCAACCCTAAGTTCGCATATTTAATGATTTAAATCCTAATTTTGATTATTTAATTTATTATACACTTATGATGGGTGTTTTATTTTATTATATTTATAATGGGAAATTTACTTTTAATTGTTATGAATCTTTTGAAAAGTTTAATTTACTTGGTTAACTATTTTAACATTGACTATTTTAACTTCAAGGATGTAAGAGGTGTGTTTTCACTTTGTGGGTACCTCATCAGTTCAATGTAATTTAATTTCTTTAGAGTTTTGGATTAATGTAAAGGATATGTTTTCACTAAATGGTGGGTATCCTATTTTATTTAGTTTTTGACATTGGACATGGTTGTAAGGGCATGTTTCCATCTTACATGGATGCCCATTTTATTTGCTTGTTTGAGCCTTCATTACTTTAATATAATGAATGATTATTTATTTTAAATTGCATGTAGTGTGGATAATATTATATATTTAAGAATTTAATAATATTATGACCTGAAAAGAAGGTCGGTTCCAATGAACCGGACATTATGGGGGTGCTATGTCATTCTCACCTTCCTCATACATACCTAACTTTTTGAACCCATTAGGGAGTTGGGGATTCCTTAGGAATCGAGTCATCCGCCCCTTTCATTTTCTAGACCCATCTGGGTGGTGACTTAATTTTTTTCTGCGTTTAGGACCCTGTTCTCTAAGGTCCTAAGCGTAATAGTATTGAAGTCATAAGAACCATTCCACATGAAAGTGGGGGCGAAAATCTCCGCTTACAGTGGCGACTCCACTGGGATAAGAGAAGTTGATTCCATTGGTTTTTATATTATTTTATTCTTTTTTATTATAATATTGCCCATTACATCATTTAGATTGTATTGTGTGCGTGAGTTAGAATGCCTCATCTGACCCTTGTTGTGTTATGTAAGGGATGCCATACTTTCACTCAAGGTATGAAGATCGAGCATGGTATAACCTCTCATAGCCTCATACCATTTAGTATATACTTTCTATGGGAGCCTAAACTTTTCAACCCAAAGACTAAAGCTCATGTTATTGGCCTAGTTACTTTCCTCAGGTTTTTACCCAAATTCTTGTTGTTTTACTATGATTAATATATCTTGGTTTGAACCATGGCTTATTTAGTTTGTTCTTTTTCTAATATGGCTTAATTATATTATAAGCTCAAAATAATTTTTATTTCTTTAAGCCCAAAAGACCAAAACTATTTTTAAAATTTTCAAGATGGTCTTTGGATATAAAACTTTTCTTAATTGGGTCAAAGATTCTTTTCTACCTCATGGCCCAAATACAAAGTTCAAAATTAATTTTTAAGTAAACCTCTTTACAATGGGCTTTGAAACAAAATTATTTTTCACTTCATGAGCTTACAACTATTTAGGTCAATTATGGAATACCAAAAATCTATTATGGGCCTAATTTGTACCAAGAATTGATAATCATGGGTTGTTCATGGCATGAATCATTAGTTGCTTTTCCAAATAGGAAATTTATTTATAATAAACCCATTAATTTAGTTTTAATCCATAATATAGAATAAAGCTATTTTTAGTTAATCCAATGGATTAAGGCTTAATTAATGGAAATTATCTTGGACTGACTTCTATGTTTCGAAATACAACTATTGGTTAAATGGTCCGAGTAAATTTTTCAAAAATAAGATATCCCACGTTGATATTTTATTGACCATATACCTGGGAAAAGAGACTCGTCATTCGTGTGTGGAAGATATAAGATTTGAAGGAATGTCCTAATTATATTTGTTTATCTGTTATCTATGCATACATGTATACATATATTGCATTCCATAGGATTGATCTTTTCTGGCTCACAGACCTGGAGTACAACAGTTCAAGGACATATGACAACTTGACCTACATCATTGACTTAGAGTTCAATAAAAATACAGTTACTTTCACTCCCAGAACCATGAATCCTAACCAAGTTTAGAACATGGTAAATAAAGCTCTTGCATCCAAAATGGAAGAGTTAGAGGGGGATTTAGCTGAGATCATGAGAAATCAACTAGCTACACTATTGGAAGTAAACACTGTTGAAACATATGCTAGTACTTACAAGCAGAAGGACATGGGAAAGGCCAAGGTAACAGAGGCAGCTTTGATGAAGACAAGGCAGTAATGGATGATGTTGATTGGGATATATTCTTCTAAGAACAACAAGAAAAACTAAAAGAAAAGAAAGCTATGGAGAAGACTGAAACTACTGACGTAGAAAAATTAATTATTTATTTAGAGAAGAAGTTTGAAAAGAAGTTGGAAACTGAAGAGGTGTCAGAGGTGGACAAGCTATTCGAGCAAGATGAAGAAGTTCCTTACAAGTTCAAAATGCCTTCTTTTGCTAAGTGTAATGGTATCAAAAATCCCCATCTGCATGCCAAACAGTGCATCACTTCCATGCAGTCTGCCTAAGCTACTATGGCTCAAACTCTAAGATACTTCATGCTTTCAGTGGATCTTGTTGTGCATAATTGGTTTAATACCTTAGAGGAAAGTACTCAAAAGAACTAGGATTTGTTGTACAAGGCCTTCATCCAACAGTATGGGTATAATGTGGAAGTTACCCTAATAGAGGTAAAGTCAATCAGGCAGAAGTAGAATAATAATTTTCTTGACAATGTGAAGAAGTGGAGGAATAAGGTTGCACTACTTAAGAAGAGGCCATATGAGTCTGACCATATTAGGATGATAGTGAGATGTGTCCTACCTAATTTGCATGAATAGATGTCCCATACTCTTATTAGGGATTTCAAAGATCTCCTTCGAGCTAGCTTGCAAATAGAAGAATGGGAAAGAGAGAAGAATCATTTTTCTGAAAGAAGTGCTAGTAGAAGTTATCAGTCTAGTGGTCAGGGTACATAGAAGTCAGTTGATGTAAATGCAACAACTGGTCAAGCAAATAGAAGATAGTTTTCAGAGTTGGGCAAATCTCTGTCTTGGGTTTTCAATAAGTTGCAGAAGAATGCGCTATTACAGCCATTGGCTCCCCGACCTTTGTCAAATCCTCTGCCATTAAGCTTTGATGCAAAGGCCTTTTGTCAATTCCATCAATTGCAAGGGCATGAGATAGATAGATGTGTTTGCTTAAGGTACGAGATCCAAGATTTGATTAACAGTGGAAAGTTGCCTGAGCCTGATAAGCCTATTACCAAGAGAAATCCTTTGCCTAACTTTGGCATAGTACCTCCAGCAACATCGTTCATGGTAGGGAGAGGATTGGAGGAAGATTTTATCTTATCCTCCAGGGGACCCTTAATTTTAGCCCTAAGCTAGTCCGATCCCAATTAAAATAGGCCAAGCTAAATTTGGTCATGTTTTAAAAGCTTAAACCTAGTTATAGCTTTGGATTACGTCAGTCCAATTTTAAAAGACCTAAAATAAGTTGGTTTAATTTTTAAAGCCCTAAAACTAGTCTGATTTATTATTTAAAAACCAAAATAGGTTCAATTTTAAAATGTAAAACCAAGTCGGACCGGACCAAAAATATTAAACCATGATGAATTGGCTAGCCAATTCACCATTGGGAATTCTTGATTCACCATGGTCTTTAAATTTTGATTTTTAATTATTGTTACTCAGTCCAAACTCAGTTTATTAAGTTCCCTAATCAATATGGGACTTGGTTTAAACATTGGTTGTTTTCTTTGCCTATAAATAACTAAAATAGGACCGGAAATTTTGGGCTAGCAATTAACATGGAGCATCCAAGTATTAGCAATTAGCAAGGATTATCAAAATAGAGAGAGCAACAATCAAACACAGAATTCTATCAAATTCATAAAACAAGGCACCAGCTACTGTCTTTATTTTTTTCAGCCAAGAGTTCCAGATTGGTGCAAGCAAAAAGTTTGGATCAACATTTAATTTTGGTGGAATCAATGAACGAAAGGTACATTCTCTAAGTTTAATTCATTTAAACTCAATAAAAGATGATTTGGTGATGTTTTTTTTTAACATTGATAATATTTATCCTTCTTCCAAAATAACTCTAGAAACTTAGACATATCCAATATATATTCATCAGTATATATTCATTTAGTTTAAACATATCCAGTATCTTAGTTAGACAACTCCTTTTCATTTTAGATTCATATAACATAAGATTTAATTTTAACCCTTTATTTAATTACTCAAAATATTAATTTGCTTACTTTGAAGAAACCAAATTCTAAAAACCCTAAACTTCATCAAGTAATCCTAATTCCTAAAACCCTAATAAAAAACACCAAATCTTAAAAATCCTAATTTCCAAACTAAAAGCCTAATTTAAACCTTAAAACCCTAATATTATTATCTAAACCCTAAAACCCTAATTTTTTAACTGAAAAACCCTAATTGCTAAACCAAAACCCTAATTTCCAATCCAAAAATTCTAATTTTAAAATCAAAATTCTAATTTCCCAATTAAAAGTCCTAAAACCTTAAACTTTCCGTAAAAAAAACCCTAATTTTCAAATCAAAACCCAAATTTCTAATTCAAAATCCTAATTTCCAAAATTAAAACTCTAAAACCTTAATTTTTGCTAAAAACCTTAATTTTCTTTAAAAACCCTAGTTTTTATTTAAAAACCCTAATCATGTTTTTTAAAGTATAGTAGTCCTAATTTTTCCCTAAAATTCTAAAGTTCCATCCCAAAATCTTTAAAACCCTAAGTTTGTATATTTGATATTTTATTTAAGATTAAAATTTAGGCTTGATTGTTTTATGTTTTGATGAATAATTTATTAATGTTTTATTTATTATGGGTGATTTTTCTATTTTTGCTTTTTGTGAATATTTGAATGGTTTAATTCATTTGGTTAATTATTTTAATGTTGATTATTTTGGGTTTCAATGATGTAAGAGGTATATTTTCACTTTGTGGGTACCTCATCAGTTAAGTTCAAATGTAATTTAATTTATTTTGAGTTTTAGATTAATGTAAAGGGCATATTTACACCAAATGGTGGGTGTCCTAATTTATTTAGTTTTGGACATTGGAGATGGTTGTAAGGGCAAATTTCCATCTTGTATGGGCGCCCATTTTATTTGTTTATTTGAAATTTTTTTATTTCAATACAATGAATATTTATTTCAATAATTTCATGAAATATGGATGATTTTATAATATTTAAGAATTTAATAATATTTTGACCTAAAAAAGAGGCCGGTTTCAATGAACTAGGCATTTTGGGGGTGCTAGGTCATCCTCACCTGTCCCATACATACCCAACTTTTTGAACCCAATAGGAGGGTTGGGGATTCCTTAGAAATCGAGTCATCCACCCCTTTCTATTTTTCAGGTCCGTCTGGGTGGCAACTCCATTTTCTCCAGGTTTAGGCCTGTGTTGTTTAAGGTCATGAGCCTAATAGTGCCGAAGTCGCAATAACCATTCCACATGGGAGTGGGGGCAAAAATCCCCACTCACAATGGCGACTCCACTGGGGATAAGAGAAGTTGATTCCATTGGTCTTTATATTATTTTATTCTTTCTTGTTATAATATTGTCCATTGCATCATTTAGATTGCATTGTGTGAGTGAGTTAGGACATCCGTGTAACCCGTGTTGTGTTATTTAAGGAATATCAAACTTTCACTCAAGGTATAGAGATTGAGCATGGCATAACCACTCAAGCCTTGTATCTTTTGGTACTTGCTATGGGAGCCTAAACTTTTCAACTGAAAGCCTAAAGCTCATGTAATTGGTCTAGTTACTTTCCTTAGGTTTTTACCCCAAGTGTTTGTTGTTTGACTATGATTAATATATCTTGGTTTGAAATATGGCTTATTTGGTTTGTTCTTTTTCTAATATGACCTAATTATATTGTAAGTCCAAAATAAATTTTATTCCTTTTTTTTAAATTTTCAAGATGATCTTTTTGTTTTCCACCTTATGGCCCAAACTACAAAGCCCAAAATTCATTTTTAAACAAACCTTTTTTGAGGGGCTTTGAAATAAAATTATTTTCATCTAAATTACAAAAATGAGCTTATAGCTATTTAAGTCAATTATGAAATATCAAAAATTAATTGTGGGCCTAATTTATACCTAGAATTATTAATCATGGGCTTGTTTGTGGCATGAATCATTAGTTGTTTTTCCAAATAGGAAATCTATTTATGATAAACCCTTTAATTTAGTTTTAATCCATAATATAGCATAAAAGCTATTTTTAGTTGATTCAATGGATTAAAGCCCAATTAATGAAAATTATCATGGATTAATTTCTATGTTTGAAAATACAACTATTGGTTAAAACCGTCCAAGTGAATCTTTTGAAATTAAGATATCCCATGTTGGTATTTTGTTGACCATATGCCTAAGAAAAGAGACTCACCATTCATGTGTGGGTGATATAAGGTTGGAAGGAACATCCTAATTATCTTTGATTTTTTAGTTATTTATGCATGCATGCATTGCATTAAGTATCATTGATCCATTTTGGCACACAGACCTGGAGCATAGTAATTTCAGAACGTACGATAATATGGCCTATGCCAGTGACGTAGAATCCAGTAACGACTCATTCAGCTTCTCATCAAGAGTAATGGAGCCTAAATAGATTTAAAAGATGGTGGATGATGCCTTTAATGCCAAGATGGAAGAGCTTAAGGGGTCCCTGGCTGAGATCATGAAAAGCCAACTGGCTGCACTTTTGGGGAACACTATCGAGGCATCTGCTAGTATTAAGAAGTAGAAGGACAAAGGAAAGGTAGACATGGATGGGAACAAGTTTAGTGAGCTAGTGAACATTGATAGGTTGAAGAGGTTTTATATATAAAAAAAGAGCTCACTAGGTGGAAAACCCAATAAGGGCAGGCTAGGCAATAATAAGGGTCAATTGAGAGAAAATTGTCAATTAGAAAATCTGTAAGGGCTGGATGGCGACAGGAGTGATCTCATGTATTCTAGCTTTATGTTTTTGGTTGTTCCCCAATTTAATAAAAAAGAGTTAATAATAAAATTATTTTATGTGCACTATTTTGAAATAATCTTATCATTAGGATAAAATAAATAACACAATAGCGAAAAGTGATGACAAATTATAAAAGGAAAGGAAACATCTATTATTATTATTATTGTTGTTCATCCTAACATCATTTTTCTAAACAGAATTAACAAGTTTGAAATTTATATCAGATGATAAGTGTAACGTGCAAGCCAGCTTTGCTTCAGTCAATCCAAGTGGCTTCTATCAAGGGCATGTCTTAATTAGGAGTGAACTCAGAACCTCAAGGCTCGGTGCCATATTGATGGTCAAGTCGGTGAGGATCATAACAAGTGCCTTGATGGATAGCAGCAAGAGGAACATACATTAGATATGTCAGAATAGTGACATGTGTAATTTCCACCAAGGTACCAACTAATGAATGTTAACTACTATTATCCACCCTATTAATATCAATTCCTAGTTTGTCCCTTTGAGCTTTCATAAAATTTTAGCTTACTTTTCATTGGCTTGCAAACCCAATAACCTCTCCTAAGCTATTATTACACTTTTGGCAAGTCTAATGATCACTAAATTACTAAGGGAAAAGAAGATCAGGGAAAAGGCTGTATTATCAAGACCATAAGAATAGTTGAATTTTATATGAACTGGACCTAATATCTCAAATCTATAACATCAGGGTAACAAAGGGTTCATCCTTATTAAAGCAAAACTCATCCAACTCCATTCATCTATAGTCAGAAGCATAACAGGGTACAACTCTCTTAGAACTAGAACCCAAAAGCCAAAAAAAAAGAGAGAAGAAAGAAATAAAAAAAAATAACAACAACAAAAAAAAGCAAAAAAAAGGAAGAAAAATAAAAAGGAAAGAAAAGAAAGAGAAAAGAGGAAGAAAACAAGAAGGAGGAAAAGGAAAGAAAATAAACCACAACAAGGGCAATCCAAAAATCTAATAGAGTTCTTTTTACCTGATGTAGCAAAAGACTTCCACTCAGTTTATGATAATAGATTGACTTGAATTGGTCTAGTCCAACCAAAGATTCAAAAAAATTAAGGGAAAGACCATCTTTCATTTTATCTAATTTAGCTCCAAATCAGCAATATCGAAAGTCTTAGACTTGATACCCCAAAAGGAAAAAGGACAGAAAGAAAAGGGTGATCTAAAATAGTCAATCTTAGTACTGATTAGATCTAAATTTCTCTCAAGAAGATGGAAGGACATTCAAGGTTTGTATTTTCATGAAGTCAGAAGGAAATGATGCCCAGAAGGTGAAAATGGAACCCCTAACAACATATAGCTCCAAAAAGAAGTTTATAGTGTGAAGGTTTGTCAGCAGTGTGACATCAGCTCAAATCTTAAATTTGGCCTTCATTTAACCCATGTCCCTTATAGACCCCATTTCAAGCCTATTAAAGACCTGTTGATCTCTCTTGCTAGGTAGAGTCTATTAGTGGAGATTGTTTGAATAAGCATTCATATGAGATAGACAATATTTAAACTCAATGAGATCTTTGACCAAGCAATGTGTATGTGCCTATCTGAAGTGCAACAATTCTTGCCTAAATAGAAATGATTCCCGAGTTTAGTATGATAACTAGGGTTGCCTTGTTATATATATGCTAATTTAGGAAATCGAGCCCTAAGGTACAATGACACTGATTTGACAAAGCTGAAATATGATTTTAATATTTAAAAAAATTGTGTGGGTTTTTGTCACACAAAGCCTTCATGTTAAGGGAAGTATGTTGCATTGTCTAACCTCAAAGGACATAATAGGCAAAAGAGGGCTAATAAAAGGATCACTTCTAAGGTCATGTCATGAAGAAATTGCCAACCAAATGGATTTCTCTCCTGTCTCTAACTTTGCTATTTGGCCCCTACTACTCATATTTTCATCTTGAAAATAAAGCCGTAGATGTGAAGGCTTCTTTGTTCTCATGGTAGACCTGAACGAGCATCTAGAAAGAACCAATGGGAGTGCTTTGGTTTATTACCTAAGTCTGTGAGTCAATGGAACCAATGTAAGCATTATTCATGCATATCATGCATACATAAGCATATCATAATTCATTTGTTTTTGTCTTGCATTATCTATTCATTGTCAAATTGAACAATAGATACTCTATAAAGCAAACATGAAGTAGGTATGAAATCAGGGGGCATAGAGGGCCCATTGCTTGATGAAGATCCAGTCACTTTATAAAAATGAAGATGCATGATTGTACAAAGAATCAGATAACACACAAATATCAATCAGAGCCTACATGAAAAAATTATTGGTTTGAGCCTAAACGGAGGACAAAATTTCTCCTTTTCAATTTTTGAGTTTATGCATGTATAAAATATTTTCAGACTCACTTTCAATATTTACCATGCAGGGGGCAAAGAGAGGATATAAGAACTAGCTCAAAAATACCTAAATTTTTTTTGTAAAAAGAAGAAAAAAAGAATAGAATAATAAGAAAGTAAGAACTCTCAAATGAATGAAGATACAAAAGATAAAAGATCAGGACAAAGCTCCAAGATAAAGATCATATCAATCCAACTAGAAGAGATGAAGTTGAGGCAAGACAAAGGCCTATCCCAAGAATAGATGTTGTAATATCCTGGAATAGACCCTAAGAGTTTTGGAGTTATTGTTGTTGTATTTGGATTTAATGTATATGTATATAAGGGAAATATAAAGATAATATATATAAGACATATACATGGGATATAAAATGGTGTAGGATAAGTGAATGGTATATATATATATATATTTGTGTAATTAATTAATAATAATAATAATAATAAGGACAAAAAGAAAAGAGAAGAGGAAAGTCAAAGAAAGATTATGTGGTGGAAATTTAAAGTGTTATTATTATTATTGTTATTGTTATTGTTATTGTTATTGTTATTATTATTATTATTATTATTATTATTATTATTATTATTATGATAAGAACGAAGGAAAGAAGTAGAAACTTCTTTCATCTTCTGCTCCTTCTTCTTCGTCTTCTTCTTGCTGCTTGGACGAGAGAGAGAGAGAGAGAGAAAGAGAGAGATGTGATTTTGTTGCTTTTCACATCAAAGTTCTTAAGGATTCTAAGAGAATTGAAGATAGAGATGAAGATTTGGCAACATATTCAAGTAAGTATTCATTTCTTTGAGTTGATTTTCATTAATTGAGTTGAGTTTTGAGGTAGTTAATATGGTAAGATGATGATAGTGAAAGATTGAAAGATGTGTATAGACTCAAATGGTTATTTGTGAAGATGATGAAGGATTATTGAAATTGTTTAATAAGGATTTAATATAGGAGTGGGGATTTGAGTAATTGATATATGATTGTGTTTAAGGGAGTTGAAAACATAAAATATTTGTATTGAAATTCATGTATCTTATTATTTGATTTGAATTAGGTTGTGAAGATAGTGGATTGCTAAGTGGTGAAGAGTTCTTGGAAGGTAAAGTGTGTAGATTTGTGAGTGATTATTAAGGTAACAACAAACTACCTTAATTAATGTTTTGATATGATATTCAAACTTAAAACACATTTATTAATACTTGTGTTAATGAATTTAGTGCATGGTTGGTGTGTATTGGTATTGTGTTGTGAATTAATGAGAAAAGAAGAGGTTTGGTTAGGTTTGGGTTGAATTTTGTGAGTGACACGGCCAAAAGCAAGGAGAGACACGGCCAAGTCAAGGAAAATTATATGTGTTGGATTGGTTTTGGGGGAGACACGGTCACAGTCTCAGCCGTGTCCTCTGCCCGTGTTTCTTACTGTCAGATTTTTGTGGAGAGACACGGCTATGTCCCTTGCCCGTGTCTGGTACTGGATTGTTGTGTTGAGAGACACGGCCACTGGCTTGGCCGTGTCCATTGCCCGTGTTTGCTACTGCTTGAATTGGTGTTGAGTGACACGACCACAAGCTTGGCCGTGTCCCTTGGGCGTGTAGGCTACTGGATGTTTATATTGGGAGACACGGCCACAAGCTTGGCCGTGTCCCTTGAGGGTGTTTGCAAATGTGTTTGTTATTTGGTCTTCAAACATTGTTGGATCTTCAAATGTCTTTTGTACCTAAACACACTTAAAACGATAATGATCCAACCAAATGTATATGGAGGATTCTAAGTTCTTGAATAAGGTAAATTGTTATGTATGAATATATCAATGATAATATAGGAAATGTGGAAGATATAATGATCAATGAAAAAGTATATGCAATGTCATTGATTATGTATACTTGAGTGATGAATTGAATTGATCAATATGATTTGATGATAACGTTGATATTATATGAACCATGTTAGGTTTTATGCATTGTCAATCTCATGAATTGTATTGTACTATATGTAGATTGATGATGCATATGAATAATGGCATGTTGTGTATAATGTGGAATATCATGAGATCATTGATGACACTACAAAAATATTCGGCATTTGCGACGGAAATCTGCGACGGACACGTTTCCGTCGCAAATTTGCTACGGATCTGCGACGGATTTGCGACGGAAGGACAAGTCAGAGGAATTTTGAGCAATTGGTCGCAAATCCGTTGCAAATCCGTCGCAGATCTGCGACGAAAATCATTCCGTCGCAGATTTTCGTCGCAAAAGTTGGCGCGCGAAAGAGAAAACACTAAAGAAGCAATTTGCAACGGAGATCTGCTACCGTGTATTACCGTCGCAAATTTCACTATAAAAATATCAACACTATTTGCGACGGAAATCTGCGACGGACACCTGTCCGTCGCAAATTTGCTACGGATCTGCGACGGATTTGCGACGGAAGGACAAGTTAGAGGAATTTTGAGCAATTGGTCGCAAATCCGTTGCAAATACGTCGCAGATCTGCGACGAAAATCATTCCGTCGCAGATTTCCGTCGCGAAAGTTGGCGCGGAAACTTGGCGCGAATGAGAAAACACTAAAGAAGCAATTTTGCAACGGAGATCTGCTACCGTTTATTACCGTCGCAAATTTCACTATAAAAATATCAACACCATTTGCGACGGAAATCTGCGACGGACACGTTTCGTCGCAAATTTGCTACGGATCTGCGACGGATTTGCGACGGAAGGACAAGTCAGAGGAATTTTGAGCAATTGGTCGCAAATCCATTGCAAATCCGTCGCAGATCTGCGACGAAAATCATTCCGTCGCAGATTTTCGTCGCAAAAGTTGGCGCGCGAAAGAGAAAACACTAAAGAAGCAATTTGCAACGGAAATCTGCTACCGTGTATTACCGTCGCAAATTTCACTATAAAAATATCAACACTATTTGCGACGGAAATCTGCGACGGACACTTGTCCGTCGCAAATTTGCTACGGATCTGCGACGGATTTGCGACGGAAGGACAAGTTAGAGGAATTTTGAGCAATTGGTCGCAAATCCGTTGCAAATCCGTCGCAGATCTGCGACGAAAATCATTCAGTCGCAGATTTACGTCGCAAAAGTTGGCGCGGAAACTTGGCGAGAAAGAGAAAACACTAAAGAAGCAATTTGCAACGGAGATCTGCTACCGTTTATTACCGTCGCAAATTTCACTATAAAAATATCAACACCATTTGCGACGGAAATCTGCGACGGACACGTTTCCGTCGCAAATTTGCTACGTATCTGCGACGGATCTGCGACGGAAGGACAAGTCAGAGGAATTTTGAGCAATTGGTCGCAAATCCGTTGCAAAATCCGTCGCAAATCGATTGCAAATCCGTAATAAATCTGCGACGGAATTTTGTTCGTCACAAATTTCGTCGCTAAAGTTGGCGGGATTATTCCCTCCGAGAATTTTCGTTGAAAATTTGTACCGTCGCAGATTGGTCGCAGATTCGTTACAAATTTGCTACCCATTTGCTACGGATTTGCGACGAAAATAAAATTTGACTATATATATGTATCCGTCGCAAATTGATGGCAAATCTATAGCAAATTTGCGACAGAAAATAGCCGTAACAAATTTTGGTCGTAAATCTAAAAGGAAATTTTTAGTGGGAGCCCAAAAAAGAAATTATAATTAATTGAAATAAGTTAGAAGACTTATTTTATATAAAAAAAATACTAATTTTTGTTTTTTATATAATTTCGTTATAGGCATTTTATTTTATCTCATTTCTCTGCATTTATCGTATAGCATAAATGATATATTTGAGTATATATGTTTAATTATTTTAAAGCATATTTTGATTTCAACAATTCGATTTATTTGTATAGCTTCATTTAAATATTTTATATATTACATTGATATTAATTTAATAATTTATAATGACAAATTAAATTTACTTGTTATTATCACTAATATAAAATTTTAAATTAGTATTAATATGTTATCAGTGTACTATAAAAAATTATATCCATATTTAAATACTAATTTAAATATGTTATCCTTATTTCAATTGAAATAATTTTAAAATTTTATATATATTTTTGTGAAAGGATAAATAATTTTAATTTTTATAATATTTTTAGAATAAAAAGTTATTTTTTAAATAGTTTTATAAATGTAAAAAAAAAATATTGAGTGTTTAGTATCAACTAACTATATCTTTATTTCAATTTCTCTTTAACTCTCTTCCGCTCTAGAAGTGTATTCTCTTCCGCTGTAAAGCTTTGCCGACCCGTGTGTCTCCAGTTCTAGATCTAGCGCTAGCGCTGGCTATTTTGCCGACGGTAAACCTAAAACTCTCACCCTCTTTCCCTTCTCTTTTGTATCTTTGTTTGTGTGTCAGTATTTTCTCTTTTCTTTTGTTGACTGGGAGTCTATTGCAGCCCAAACTCCCAAAGAGAAACACCCTGGGTTCCAAAGTGGTTGGGTTTCTTAGACCATCTTGTTGGTGTTTCCTTGACAGATATGGGTTTTGATACTCAAAGATCGATTCTTTCGACCCATCTGTAGATTTTAGTAAGTTTTTTAGTCTACGATTATTTTCTTGTAGTAGGTGCTCAGATCTCGTCCCATCCTCTTTTGTTCTATGTTATATGTTCCTTCAGGAGATATGGTAATATCCCATGGTTCGTGCGATACTGTCATTGGTGTTTGGTTTTTTATATTCGACCCCTTTCTAGGACTTCTGATCCTTTGATTCCCTTAATCGATTGCAAATATGAGGAGGTTTGAGGTTGCAGAGCTATCTGTTCTCTTTACAAGTTGTTCTACTAGATTTGGTGGACATTTATCATCATAGCTCTGCAGATTACCTTCGGCCTTTTTATTGGTGACTTAAAAACGACATGTTATCAAATCTGCAGATTTGGATAACATGTTATCAGTACACTTTGGTATACGTATTATATAGTTTTTAAATTAGTGATTGTTATTATCACTCAATATCTTCATCTCAGCCTGCTGGTATGTCCTCCACACACCATCTCCATTTCGAATCTGACTCTTTATTAGCAGTACAAATCTCCATTTCGAATCAACCTTGGCTATTACTCCTCCAGTTCTCAGACCCCAAATTAACTCCTCCATTCAGTGTTTGGTAGCCATGAAATTGGTGAAGAGAGCTCTGGTTCTGCTAACGCTATTAATAATGTCATTAATGTCTCAGGTGTTCGATACTGTTGTTTACAAGGTTGGCGATTCTGCTGGTTGGACCACCATTGGTAATATTGACTAAAACAGTGGGCAGCTACTAAAACTTTCCAAGTTGGTGATGTAATTGGTATGAATTAACCTCTTTGTAAATCATTTTTCACTTTGTATTAGATATTTGATCTGGGTTTCTCGTTTTTAATTTGTTTTGATTATGTATAGCCTTAATGTTTTCTTAGATCTTTGTTTCTGGCTTTTGTAATTCTTGATAAAACTCTTGTAGCATATTCAGTTTCTGGTTTTTCCTCTGCACTGGGGAAATTCCTCTTGTTTTCATTTTGCAATTAAAATGTTTCTTGTGTTGATATTGGTTTATTTTTTGAACAATGCCAGGGGCTGTTGGAATTCACAGTTCAGGATTCAGAGACTTCCTGTTGAAGCCAGAGCTTCTTCGAGCCATTGTAGATTCTGGATTTGAACATCCTCCAGAAGGCAAATTCTTTTGACTTGTCTTTATATAATATAATTTTCTTTTTCTCAATTATTCTTTTGACTTCAACTAATATGAATTGAATGTAGAAAAAAAGTATGCTACAGTCACTTCATTTTCTTATGCTACAGTCAAAACTTGGGTTTCTTTTTCTTTTTTACTTCATATATTCTACTGAATTTTTCTATTTATTGTTTCTAAATGCTCTCTTCCTCTCTTTGTCTCTCTAGTAATCATTTCTTCAACTTCCTTCGGCTTGGCATACTTTCCAAGTGAATAGTAGGACATAAACCTGCTGAATTTAAGATTACAACTCAAAATCATTGCTTTTTAAAGTATAAATTAAGCCTCTTTCCTGTTGTGAATTTCTGTATTAAGGAGATTATAGAGTTTTTCCTTCCATTAACTATACTTTTCAATTTTTTCTTCTGACTTGTGTAAATGCTTGGTCTTCCTTTTGCTAATTAACATTTCACTATTGAATATGTTTCTGTCACTTGTTTCCCTATTACCAACTGCCGAAAACTTTCATATATTTCTGCATATACAACAGTTTTTGGACAATCTCAAATTTGGGTATGCCGAGAACTTGGGTGCTTTTCTCATATATGCTTCCAGTCTCATATTTAGACATCAAAAAGCTGCAATGTTTGTACTTATTTTAACAAGATATTTGATTTGTTATCTGTTAGATAAAATGTTTGACATGCCTGTTTATATGTAGCATTTTCTCCCTTACAGTTATGCCTGCTTTTTCTTTAGAAGCATTAACCGTTTTTGAAAAAGGCTAATCTAATTTAATGAGGCAGGGGTTGTTTGATATAATTCAAGGCTAAACATAAAGATCGAATTTTTAAGGGCTAGGATATGTAAATTTTACGAAGCATTGATCGCATCTACATTATTTACTTCAAGTATCCTACTTTAAATAACAAATAGAGCTAATAAATATAAATATGAATTTATGTATTAAGCCATTAGAAAATCACATGTGCACATACTGCAAAAACTATATTAACAATTATAAAAATATAGTGTAAGTTGACTGGATTTTGGTATTAATTTTTACAATTTTTATTTTTTTGGTAAATATAAAATCTGATTATAGATAATGTAAGTATACAACATGCACTGATAAATTTATATATATATATATATTTATATTTATATACAATGGTGAAATTATGATTTAGAGAAAAAAAATTTCAAACCAAAAAATATGCAGATGAAATTATATTTTAATTGTGAATCAATGTATGAATCAAAACATATCATTTGTGATAAGTCTCTCTTGATCAACTGCAAGCTTGCTGTAGATTCTTTTGTTTTGCTTACAAGTGGAAATCAAGTTCAAGTTACTCATGTTTGATCTATAAGATTAAATTCCGATATCCTACTTCAAAATGTCTTGTGTGTTCCATCATTTGCCTACAATATGATTTCAGTTAGTAAGATGGCTACTGATCAGATTTCAGTTCTTTTTACTGCTGATTCATGTATTATTCAGGATGCATCTATGAAGAGGAAGATTGGTGCAGCTTAAATCAGTAATGGACTTTTATCACTTTCAGAATAACTTTGCTGTTGCAAATAAGCCTGAAATTTATTCTCATTCCTATGTAAATAAGTTTGTAAGATTTATATCCTGAGATTCATTTTTCAAAATCATATGTTTGTGATATCTGTCATTTTGCCAAGCAGAAAAGAACTATGTTTCCTACCAGTGTTTTCTACTTCAATCAAGGCTTTTGAACTTGTACACTTAGATATCTAGGGTCCCACAACAGTTTCTGTCTCTGGCAACAGCTATTTTCTCACTATAATTGATGATTTTTCAAGATTTACTTGGGTATCTTTTCTTAAAACAAAATCTGCTGCAAGAGCAACCTTGGAAATCAATTGTGAAGTGGGTTTGGTCCGCATGGGATATGATCGGCGAGAAACAATGTGTATTGTGTTAATCTTGCTGCCATTATTGCTGGATTTGTTCTGTTTTGTTGTCCGTATGAGTTAGGTACCTCATTTGTTCTGTTATTTCTCCCTAAAATTTTTATCTGTAGCATCTCTATAGGCTATAATAATATTGATAATCTTTTTCTCTATATTTAATCTTATGTTTTATGGGTTCTTGCAGATATGGCTAGAGGGAAAAGTCGCAATATTATTCAACCACCAGTGGGAAGAGGACGATCCACACGTACAGTTCCAGCATCCATGATACCTACCCAACCCACAGCAACAGCCATGGTATCTATCCAACCCACACCAACAGCCATTGCACTTACCCAACCCACAACAACAGCCATAGCACCTACTCAACCCACACCTGCAATTCCAGCGGCTGTAACTCCAAGTTCAGAAGCAACTCCAACATCTGGGAGAAGAACCTCTGAATCTTCAAATCCTTACACAGATGGAACTCCAACATCTAGGAGAAGAATATCTGAATCTTCTAATCCTATAACACCACCCTCTTCTACTCCCTCACTGGATAACATGCACGGATTAGGAATAGAAAATCCCCAAATATCAGCTTCATCTCCTGAAATTAGTGAACATGAACCTCAACCTGATGTTAACAATGACGTTATAAGTAGAGGCTCTCGATCCCAAGAACCAGCCCGTGATGCTGATGGGCGAATAATAATTAGTTGGTCAAAGGCTGATGGGTAATTTACTAATTTTAGCATATTTAGTCACTATTTTGGCACTTTATTAATAATCTTAAGTTGTTTCAGATTTAATCCTGATTTATGGGGCATATCACATGCATGCACAGAAGCTTTTCAACGGTATCCTGACAAAACAGGATCCTCTTGGGCAAAACTGTCTCGACAATCAAAGGACTTATACTTCGGAGAGTTTAAGGTTAATGTTTATCTAATATTCATTTTTATTTGTTTGTTCATAATCTTTAATAATGGTAATGGCTAGCATATTTAAGAATTTTTACTTACTTTGCAGAAATTATTTACTTGGAGGTCATCTGAAGATGGCTTGATGAGAAAAGCTTGGGAAAGCAAAGCAGGAAGGACATACAGTACTTTCATTTACAATGTGAGACATAACAGATTAGTGAACTGTCCCGTGCCTTCCGAATTTGTAGAAGAGTGGAGAAGAGCTTGGGAAACGGAGGATGCAATAAAATTATCAGAGCAACAGTCTAAGAACAGACTGTCTGAGCCTGCTGGACCAGGAACAGGGCCATCTACTCACACTTGTGGGTCGAAATCGATGAAAGAGCATGCGAAGGATTTGGTATGAAATCTACATCTTATTTTGTTAAATAAATTGACTATTTTTTTTATCATATGTTTGTGTTTCATATTGATTTAAACAGGCTGCAGCAAATGGGGGAAAGTTTCCTGGAAACTATGAATTGTTCAAGCATAGCCATACAAGTAAAAAAGATCGGGGGAAGTTTATAGATAAGAGATCGGAACTTGTTCATGTAAGTTAATATATTGTATTTACATTATTTTATGGATGAGTTTATAATGTTTTTGTTGAAAATATGATTGATATGGTGTGTGGTTTACTTGGTATTGCAGAATGTATACACCCTCTTTCAAATGTGTTGATTTCAATTAATATAGGCAATTTGATTTCATAGTTGTAAAAACATTAACAAGTTGTAAAAACATTAACAATGAAAAATTTAGAAAGAAAGAAAACCCAATAATTTGGATCACATGTATAATATATATATATATATATGTGAAGAAAATTTGCTTGCCGAGAAAGAGAATTGAACATATTTTATTGAAGAAAACTATTTATTAGGTATGTCTTCACATGGACAAACATTAAGCTTCTTGTCACTTTATTTATTTTGATATTTTCTTGCATTTGCTATTGTTAATGGTATCCATGAGCCTCTCCTTTTCTCATCCCTTGCAAAAGAGGAAATCACAGTAAAACCCATGAGCCTCTCCTTTTCTCGTCCCTTGCAAAAGAGGAGTTTCAAAGTTATGGTCAAGGCGAAATCCATGTCAAGTGGACAATTGGTGTCCGGTTCACTTGTATGGAAAAGCTCTCGTCATTTTGTAAGAAGCCCAATTGTTGTTTTCAAGCCATTTGATTAGTAGTCAAATTAGACATTGAAATATAAGGGAAAAAAAGGAAAGCTGATCTGTGTTTGCAATCTTTGTAGTTGCATTATATTGATGTTGTTTATTAAGTTGTGTTTCAATAAATTGATTTCTCTTGAATATAATAAAATTTGATGAATATTTTTCTTGGTCTTTGTTAATGCAAGTTGCAAAGAAAGGAACTTTCTTCTTTCCCCTGTTCTGAAATCTTGTAAAACAGAGTACGCGTGCACCCCACCAAGAGACTTTTTTTTTCATCTAAATTTAGGATTTGCAGCTAAAACTGTAATGTTTACTTTATTAAAAGTTCAAAATCCTTTTTTTATATTTATCTAAATATCATATATATTAGTGAAAATCCATATGTCGGTTGTCAGCTTTACTAAATTAAGAATTTCCATAATTTACACTGAGGCAGAGCCTGTTATATTCCAGGCTGGCCCTTCTTTGAAAATTTTAATTTCTTGGCCAATACAAATAAATTGTTAGGATGGGAAGAATTTGAAATCCAGGGCCAATTTTTGGTCGAATTTCAACATGTCAACTTCAAGATTCTTGTAAATTATGGATGACTAGAAGGCGATCTGTTTTTGTTCTGTTCTCTCTGTTCCAGAAGCTTACAGAGAAACAGAGAGATGGAAAAGGATAGTCTTTTAGATGCAACTTTAAGGAATCTTTCAATATTTTGTGGGGTTGTAATGGCCATCATTTTACTGGTTATTGGGATCATAGAACACAGGAAGGTATTGGAAGGAACCAAAACTCCAAACATCCATTTCATGGCAACATTGTTTGTTGCAATTCTTGTTATTTATTTTGGTACTTTCATAATTTTTGGAATTATACAGTGCATAGATGGCTTGAAAATAATGTTTAATTCTCATAAAATTGTACCCACCAATACTGCAGAGCCCTGAATTGTTGGCTCAACCCCACCCATGAAGTTTTAGGTTACCTTTTTTTTTCCATTTTTAGTTTCTTCTTCTCTCTCAGGTTTTTGTCAATTCTGCTATTTGTTGTTTGTACATTGTAATTTGTAGACATGGTTTATCTATTTTTACAATAAACACGAACATATTGGATTCAAAACATTGTATTGCACAAGTTCTGAATTTTATTTATTTTTTTAACATTGAAATATTTAGATACTAATATTTATTTCATTATTTTTCATACCTGAGCTTATGGTAGGGTTGATAGGATCAACAACAATAGTACATGGATAGTAGAATTTCTGAATATAATCACAGAATGATCATAAATGAAATAACATCATATTCACATTAATATACAGTATTTGTGTATTATGTATTTGGACATCATAGGAGGAAAAACTTAGTATTGTAGTATAGCCAGCCCAACTTTATTTGAGAATTGGTATAAAGGAGATAGAATTGATCGTGGCTCTAATATCTAGGAGAATATGTATTTACCTTTAAACTGTGTTTTGGTATGCATGGCCAGCCCAACTAGCAGAGATTATGGATAAAGAGATGCATTTCTTGCATTAGCTTAGAAGGCATATTATGCAATAATTATTCACTTGATCATTCTTCCTACCAGTCGTCCAAAATCTTGGAATCCACTTTTGACTCATCTAGAATATATGAATATATACAATTGAAGAATCATGCTTCTTTTTTTTTTGTTTTCTTTTTTTATCACTTAATATATCACTATTTCTTCTCCAATAAGTTTCCATTATTGATAAATAATTAAATTATGCAAAATTATTAAATAATTTATAGAAAAAAAATATATATTTATATAGCTAGAATACTTAACAAGAAAGAATAAGCAAGCAACTAATCAACTTCTTGTCTTTTCCTTTTCTCATAATCTTGTTATATGATACAAATCTAATTATGTTATTAATTGTTTACTTGTTCTTCCCTCAATTCCTCAACTCAGCAAAGTCCAATTGCTTTGGGAAGCACTGCAGTCGCATCTGCATTTGCGCTTCAGAATCACTAATTCTATTTAATTTTTTCCAATTAATTATTCATCAGGTTATCCCATCTAAGCCTTCTTTTTTTCCATTGTCTTTATAGATCTACAGCCATTGGATGAATAGTAATTGAATTTCATCTAGTTTAGGTGAAAAGCAAAACAAGGATTGGGTAGTATTGAAATGTTTTAGGCAGTTATTATACAATATTCTGAGGACATCTATTTTGGCATAATATATCTGTAATTCTATTGCGCTTACAAGATTGTTTCTGCTGTGAATAGGAGCAATTTGATTGTAACAAAAAAAGATTGTTTCTGCTGTAATTCTAGAAACGTTGGTGCAGCAAGTGTTTTTTTATTAGTACTATATTTTTTTTATTAAGAACATACTTTTAACATGCTTGGTTTGTTAACATGCTTTTTTATGAATATTGCTTGTGAATTATGTGTATTGGTTACTGGATTCTTTTGACTCTAACGTTGTTTTGATTTTCTTTTTTAGGAAAGCTTTCAGAAATTGAAAGCATCACAGTCTACAGAAGAGGCAAATGGAGAGGAAGTTCAATCTTGTACTAAGGATGATGATGATTTATTTGTTGAAGCGGCAGGAGGAACAAAGAAGGCCAGATTATATGGGTTGGGAAATTTAGCAATTTCTCACATCTCTAAGGGCAGTGGAAGTACATCTCAACAAGTAAATGAAAATATGTTAACTGAGATACGTGATGAGATAAGCAATAAAGTCAGTCATATAGAGAGCAAATTAGAGACCAAAATTGCAGATATGACTTGATTTTTGGTTGAGAACCAGACTTGGATTCAGAATATGTTACTAGGACGGCCAACTGAACCTCCTAGATGGGCTCCAACAGAACCAACCCCACCAGCAGAAGATCAAGTAACAGCAGAACATCCAGATGATGACTAGTGTATGCATTCGGCTTAGTTTTTACTTTTGACAGTGTTTTTTGTTTAATACTTTGAAATGTTTAAAACTTATATATTGTAATGACTTTTGAATTATGTTAGTTTAATTAACTATTGCATTTTATATAAATGAAAATTGATATAAATTTAGATTTATGTAATTAAATTGTAAATATTATTACTACAGGTGTGTATTTTATATTAAAAATCCATATAATGACACAAAAATTGTAAATTCATTGCATCTGCGACGGAATTTGCGACGGAAATTACCACGGCATAACATCTGCGACGGAATTTGCGACGGAATTTGCGACGGAATGTATACTCCAGAAAATCTGCGACGGCTTTTATGACGGTTCTGCGACGAGTTTTGCGACGAAATCTGCGACGGAAAATCTACAACGACAATCTGCGACGGTTTTCTGAGACGGATCTGCGACGGTTTTCTAAGACGGATCTGCGACAACATCTGCGATGGAATTTGCGACGGAAATTACCACGGCATATATACTCCAGAACATCTGCGACGGAATCTGCGACGGCATCTGCGACGGAAAACACCACGGCATGTATACTCCAGAACAATCTGCGACGGCTTTTGTGACGGATTTGAGACGAGTTTTTGCGATGAAATCTGCGACGGAAAATCTACAACGACAATCTGCGACGGTTTCTGCGACGGATTTGCGACGGATACTGTTTGCCCGCGAAAATTTGAGCGGCAAATTTGCAACCGCCTAGTGGTAGCAAATCGGTCGCAAATCTGCGACCGATCTGCGACCAATTGAAATTTGCGACGCCTTTTTTATTAACGGATCGTATCCGTCACAGATCGGTCGCAGATCGGTCGCAAATATATATCTGCGACCGATCTGCGACGGATCTGCGACGGATTCTGTCCGTTGCAGATAGCATTTTTTTTTGTAGTGTGATGAATTACTTTAATTTTATGATTGAAGCATGCCTATATGGTATGATTGATTCATGATATGTTTGTTTAGTAATGTAATTGATGTTGCATATATCAATGATGAAACTTGAAATGTGGTTTGAGATATAATGTGATATGAAGCCATTGTGATTGGCTGTGATGATTCAATTGAATTAAGTGGGGCATGTTTGCCTAGATGATGATGAGAATTGATAATGAAATAATAGATGAATTGTGTGTCTGATATGTTATTCATTTTCAGAGTTCTGAGTTTGGAGGCATGCCTATAAAATGAAAGGTAACAGTCTTGCCGGGTTGAGGATCTCTTTAATTTGAGACGAATTGAGATCCAAGAGACTGGGTCTGTTACACTCTGCTAATTGTGATTATGAGATATATGATTTGTAACAGTCTTGCCGGGTTTAGGATCTCCTCGATTTAGTCGGGTTGATGGTCCAAGAGACTGGGTCTGTTACTTGATAAATGTGAAATGTGAAATGTGAATTATAGTAACAGTCTGCCGGGTTGAGGATCTCCTCGAGATTTGCCGAGTTGATGGTCCAAGAGACTGGGTCTGTTACACTATCCATGGATAGAGATATATATAGATGATGTCTACGGGCTTGATGATTATGATTATGGACCAAAGCAGTAACTCTGAACTTGGAATAACATATCAGTGTGTTGTTTGGGCCCGAGTCTGTCTTTGTTGTCAATTTGATATTAAATGTTGAAATAAATGAGTAATGAGATCTACAACTGCCTTTATTGGAAGTATGATTCATGTTTGATGAATTGTGGATAAAATAATGTTATGAAGTATGCTTTTGTAATATGTGCATTGATGTATTGAAGGTGAATATGTTTTGAGGGACTTTCTTGATATATGATTTTATAAAAAATAAAGTATGATGTGTAAAATATATATATATATATGAATATGGAATTTGTGAGAATTGCTTTCGTAAAAGTGTTGAATAGGTCTTTGAATGGTAATTGGTTGAATTAATGTATATGTTTATGTATATGAGATTAGTGGGAACTTATGAAGAATGCATTGAGAAAGGAAAACGTGGTAAGAGAACATTAAAACATAATGCTAAACATATGAGGTATGATAATTTTGGTAAAATGTATTTTATTATTTAGTTGTACTACTAAGCTTTCGGGCTTAGCGCGGATGTTTAATCGCGCAGGTATTTATGCGATTGATCTGGAAGTCTAGCTGTGATGCCACGAGAAGGGTAAGAGTGTCTCGAGACCAACTAGAAGGTGATGCATACATATGTGATTTTAATTATGTTGTATTTTTATAAGAATAATGATTTTATGTAAATGTTCTTTAATTTAATGTAATATCGCTTGAGCTTGAATAAAGGGTTTTAAAGTAAAACGAAAAGTGACATTCTTATACTTTATATACGTATTGTATGTATACCAGGTATATGTATAGTACTTATATAGAGTATGGGGGTGTTACAGATGTAGACCCTTAATTTTTGCTCAGTATGAATTTTGTTCTAATTAAAAATGTTGAATCAAGTTTGGCCTCAATCTTAAAGTCCCAAATTAAATTTAATTCAATTTTGGAGGCCCAAATCAAGTATGGACCCAATTTATAACCCTAAATCAATCTAGTTTGATCAAAATAGGTGTGGGCGATCTTAATTTGACATAAGCCTTGCTCATATCAAATTAAACATGTCCAAATTCGACATGAGCATGCTCATGTGGAATTTAATCAAGTTTAATTCGACATGAGCAAGCCCATATCGAATTTGGGCATGCGCAATTCGACATGGGCACTTCCTCATGTCGAATTGGACCCAATTCAATATGTTCTCTTAGTATCAGCTTGTTTAAGTGTCCTAATTAGGATTAAATGGAAAATAATGAGGTTTTCTAGTAGGTTTAGGTTGTGAAAAATAGAATGAAGCACTAGGATTGCCTTCTAAATACATAAATTAAGAGACACATAGGGGGCTGGCAACAATTAAGGAACAGGTAAAAATTGAGAACAACAATTAAGCAAAAACAACAGAGACAATTGATACAAAAGCAAAAATAAGGAGTCAGTGGCTTGATCTTTTTGCTCATCGAGAGAGCAAGAATTACTTTTATCCAGACTTATTAATCAAACAATATGCTTGGCTCAATAAACTTGATTTGACTACGTCAACAATGCAGGTTTGATAATTTAATTTACATAGGCTTACAGTATTGCTTCCATTCTTTAACAATAAGCAGTGATTGTTTAAAGTTATTATTTTAGTTTATTAGAAACTCCATCTAATTAAGAACAATACAAATTTTAATTCGGTATAAAACTTTAACATGATTTATTAGGTTTAACCCTAGCTTGTATGTCTTAATCTAGTTTAAATTTTTTAAAACCCTAATCTTATATTAAAATTCTAATTTTGTATTTTAAATCCTAAAACCCTAATTCATACCTTGAAACACTAATTTACATATTAAAAACCCTAAAACCCTGATTCGATTACCAAAACACTAATTTACATTAGCAAACCCTAGTCTAATAGGTAAACCCTAATCCCATATGTAAATGCCTAATTTAAGAAAAAACTCTAGTTTTGCATATCTATTATTTAATATAATACTAAAACTAAGGTTTAACTATTTTATTTGTTAATGTAGTTTGTGATGGATGATTTATTTTATTTTATAATGGATGATTTGCTTTTAATTATTGTGAATGTTTGAATGGTTTAATTCATTTGGTTAATTATTTTAATGATTATTTTGGTTTCAACAGTGTAAAAGGCATGTTTTCATCAAGTGGTGGGTGTCCTATTTAATTTAATTTTAGACATTAAACACTATTTGTAAGGGCATGTTTCCATCTTGTATGGATGCCCATTTTTATTTGTTTGTTTATTTAGACCTTTTTTTTATTTTAATACAATAAATGTTTAGTTATTTTAAGTTGCATGCAGTATGGATAATATCATAATGCTTAAGAACTTAATAATATTTAGACCAGAAAAGGAGGCCGGTTGCAATGAACCGGGCATTATCGGGGTGCTGGGTCATTCTCACCTTGCCCATACGTATCCAACTTTCTAAACCATATAAGGGGTTGAGGTTTCCTTAGGAATCAAGTCATCCACCCCTTTCTATTTTCCCTGCCCCGTCTGGGTGGTGAATCCATTTTCTCTTGGTTTACGCCTATGTTCTCTAAGGCCCTAAGGCTAACAGTGCCGAAGTTGCAAGAACCATTCCATATGGGAGTAGGGGAAAAATCACCATCACAGTGGTGACTCCACTAGGGATAATAGAAGTTGATTCTATTGGTCTTTATATTATTTTATTATTTCTTATTATGATATTGTCCATTAAATCATTTAGATTACATTTTGTGAGTGAGTTAGGATGCCCATGTAACCTGTAACACCCTTATACCCTATATACATACAATACATATTTTTAGCATGTGTAAAATACGCATATATGGTATAAAAATGTCACAGACTGATTTAATAAAAATTTTCACATTTCTATTTTAAGATTTCAAATACTAATATATAAAATAAATAGTATATAAATATTCTTTGCTTATTATAGGAATCCAAAATAAATATTTTATATAAAAATCTCTGGGGAAAATTCGCCAGAGTTTTGTTTGTAATTTGAACATTTTCAAAATTCAACAAAACACAACCTGCATAAAATAAACACTCCAAATAAAATCAATTCACCAATTCACCAATACTTCTCAATTTCTCCATGTTTCTCAAAATACTTATATATAGGTATATATATATCAACATTACATATAAAATCCCATCTTAAACAAAATTATTCAAATCATTCTTTACAATTTACAATATCTGCTTCAAAAACATATCATAACATACATAATATTAAAAATGTACATGCTGACAACTGGCTCTGATCTTGATGTATCAAAAACAACTCTTCAAGCTAAAAAAAAAATACAAACCTAGACCCAACCAGGTCTAGTAAAACTCTCCGGCTCTACCAAAATGTCCATGACACTTGCACGACGAATTACAATCTCGCTAAGCTGAAGCCTAGTGGTACAAACTTTGATAATAATATATTCAAATGAAATGTCAATGCACAACACATATGCATATCACAACTCATAACTTTATATCTCATTATATTGCTCAATTTTATCACAATTCATAATTCACATTAAAACAAAGACAAGCATGGGCCCAAAAGGATCTAATATGTTATTCAAATTTCAGAGTTACTGCTTTGGTCCATAATGATACCATGTGTCTAGCCCCGTAGGCGATATATCCATGGATAATGTAACAGCCCTAGTGTCACGACCCAATTTGTACATATGTACAGTACATCCATGTACAGTACATCCGCGTATAGTAAGAGGAGCCATCCCGAGAAATCACCAAAGAACACAAAGTGAAAGGAAGCTCTATAAGACAAAAAGGACCTAACTGAAAAGATTGTAAAGTTTTGTGGAGGTGGCCGTAATTAACAAAAGTTGTTCTGAAGGTCCTTAATAGTGCCCATAACAGACTCTAAGGATGAAAAGTAGAGAAAAATCGGGTCGAAGCGGAACGTCACGATTTTTCCCGAAAATGCACAGTTTGAGAGATACAGTGGATTCTCGACCAAGGGTATTTTCATCATTCTTGTGATAATAATTTATACACTGGAAAACAAGACACGTAAAGGTATCCAAAGTAAGACTCCACAATGATCGATGTTGAAGAACGAACCTAAGTGGAGACCCGAATTAGGTAAGGACCTAAAGGGAATTTTTACAAAAGTCAAGGGCATGAGTGTAATTTTTATAAATTAGTTCAAAATCAAGAATGAATGTCGGAAATGGAAACTAGAGGTTGAAAGGAGGAGAATGGTATATTTTACGCATCGTAAAACCACCCGGTTAGAAAGAAAATGCAAAACCTTCAATTGAAGGGTATTTTGGTCTTTTCACATTCACCCAAGTGCCAAGTGGGACATGTATGATAATTTAAGGACCATTTTGGTAATTTTCCAAGGAGGGGCACCATCCTAGTTAAAGACACTTTTGTGGTGGTTAAATCTTAACCCTCCAAAAACACATGGCACCATCCTAGTTAAAGACACTTTTGTGGTGGTTAAATCTTAACCCTCCAAAATGAAATTAATTAAATAAATCAAAAATCATAAGTATAAAAGGAAGAGAATGAACATTTATGAACAAAAAAAAAAGAACTCCTCCCTTTTAGAAGAGCTAGGCCGAACCACCAAAGAAGGAGAAGAGGAAGATTTTTCACACTTTCAACTTGGATTTTCAAAGGGAAAAGCCTAATTTTAGGGTAAGGAATTCAATTCTAATATCAATTTATTCATTTAGTTGATGTTTCTTAAGTTATCATCAAAAGAAAGATTGGGAAGAATATGGAAAAGTTAAGACAGTGAAGAGAAATTAGATTAAATGATCCATACATGTAGAAGTGATGAATAAATGGTAATTAGTAGCTTTAGATAGCAAGAATCAAGGCTTGAACATATGGTTCTTATAATGTTCTTATTATGGAAGTTATGAAAATTATAGGAAATCAAAGGGATAAAGAAGAAGAAGGGAAGAAAGAATAGGACAAGCAAGGGATAAAGCAAATAAACAAGGTTTGGTACTTAAATCATTGCCCTTTTCAATTAATTCACATATTTTGCATTATGGGACTTTTGAAATGGTTTTGAAATGATGTTATTATGTGTATTAAATATGTGGGAAAGTGCTCTTGAACCATTTGTACTCAATTGATTGTGAAAAGAATGAAAACAAAATAAACTAGCTAAATTTGCTCAATTATCCATAAACTTTGATGAACTTTTAATCACCCCTTTGGTTTGATTTTTGAAAGAGAGACCCTTAGTCCTTCAATGGTATCACAAAAGGAGTCTAAAAAACAATTTTGCAAGAAAAAAATGAATTTCCCTCAAGTTTTGAAAATTAGGCCAAATGGTCCCTTTTGGGCACCATTCTGCAGCTTTCATTTTGGGCAGTCCATTGAAGGGGTAAACAAAGGAATTTTCCCATGAAATTTTACATGCAATTAGTTAACTTATGAAAGTGTTTTCCTGCAAAAATTCAGCCAAAAATAAGTTTGTTTAATTGGTCAAAACTGTTGCCAAAGTTCACTAATTTTCAGCAGTAAAAACAGATTTTACCATTTAGTTGACGCGCTGGCCATTGTGTTGCCGATTTTACGTGCCGCGCCACTATTTATTTGGTCATTTTTTTCTAAATGTGTTAAAACTTGAATATTATGATATGGATTGATGTTAAATCATATAAAATAACATGAAGGAGAATTGGAAATTATCAGAAAGGCATCATGACAAGCTATTCCGACAATACATGCATTATGGAAAAATCATGGCTTATTGAATATCACGATCAAATTAATTAATAAATTGTTTACGTTGTACTTGGTTATGACAGAACCTTGAGATAAGGGTATGATGTATCATACTATTATTGCAGTACTGTTCATGACATGACATGATATTCCAGCTGAAGGCCGATAATTACAATGACATGATCAATGATTCAAAGAACAATGGCTATTAGCACATGTGCAAGAATTATGATGAAGGATGATGAAATATGCACCATGACGCATATCATCCTGTAATATCTCACCATGACGAGATATATTTATCATGACCCGTGCCTTATCCGTTGATGTTCTGTTAAACCAGTAGAGCAACCAAAATGATAAAAGCAAGAAAAATGATTTAAATTCAAATTATTCAATCAAGCCATTTTACCTTCTGTGTTTTGTATTTATTCCTTTCAATTATTTAAAGTATATAAATGTATGTTCAAATCATTCTTCCATTTTATTTATTTATTGCAATGATTTAAGTACCCACTAAGCAATTGCTTAGCGAGTTTAGTTTCCCTCTAAACTCGTAGGTTAAACGATGAGACGAGATTGCAGCATGTCCTGCGCAGCTGGCCTTGACTACTACTTTGGATAACAGTTTGGATATGATTGATTGTAACAATATGGCATGTACATAAGCTTGTATGATCTAGCAAATAAATGTATTATACTAAAAAGCTAGAACATGTACACTACTAGTAATATAATAAATCTTATTTGGATTTAGCACTTATGTATGCAAGTATAGAAGTGTAAAGTTCAGTGCAGGATTTGGTAGAGCATATAAGGGTGATGAATATAGAAGTGTTTGAGAAGTGTTGCGATTGTTTGATTGAGATCAAAATTGTTTTCAAAAATAAAAAAAATCAGTTTTGGCGACACTTGGGACCTCCATTTTTAGGGGAGGTTATGGCAAATTTTTTTTTTAAATCTGCACTTAAAATTAGCTAAGTAAAATGTTAAGACACAACCACCATGAGTGAACAGTTCATCTTGGTCTATAAACATAGGCTAAGATGGGGTGTTACACCTAGTCTTTTGGACCTCAACCCGGCCAGACCCTTAGGCCCCAGTATCTTGGTCCTCAACCCGGCTAGACTGCTACAGTTTTTGAGCCTTACGACCCAGTCTTTTCACCCCAAAAAATCATATTTATCAGCTGGCCTGGCTTACGACCCAATCTTTTCACCATTCCAGCGTTTAGCCCGTAGGCAATCATAGGCATGCTGCCAAACCCAGAACTCTAAAAATTGAATAACATACTAGGCACACAATTTATTCATTTACATAATTATTAATCTCTTTCTTTTTATCACACATTCAATCTAGGCACATTGCCTTAATTTTACATTTTTTCTCACTTTTCTCATTTTCCACATCTTTCTCATTTTTCTCATTTTTCTCACTTTTCTCATTTTTATCAATATCAATTCATTTCACATATTTCATTTTTACATTCACAAAACATTACCCAATTACTTTGGGTATTTTCACATATTATACAGATTTCACATGTTACACAAATTAGCCATTATCAATGGCTTTTCACAATGCATTTAACACATATATGACATTACAAACGTCATAGCACATTACTCATACACAATCAATGAACCAAGTAGCTTAACATATTTTTCAACCAAATTGTGTTAAGTCCAAATGTTATGGAAATATAGACATCATATTCAAAGTTTGTACATACCTCTACTAGCAACCCAAAGCAAGCTTAACACAACCTCTAATCCTATTCTTCCAACTTGCCCTTCACCACTTGGATGAAGCAAATCAACCTCCCTCAATGCCTATACCAAATGTGATCATACATAACCATTTAATATCACATTCTAAGGTATTCTCAACATTAAACCATAATTAAACATTACTCTAAACCAAATCCCAAAATTAAACTTCACCTCACTTTAACTTTTAAAAACCATATCAAGCCATTTAATGTAGTGTTTTAAGTTTATTAATATCATTAGAAATATATTTAGCATGTTTAAACCAATTACATTAATTAACCACTGTTGCGCTCGAATTAAATCTACCACAAAGCGTCACTCGCAAGTATACGAGGTAGCTGTAGCAAAGGTGATCGCCCCAAGGTCATCTCACAAGGAAACTAAAGTGGCTAATTGATTATCAGATATTAAATAACAAGTAATTAAAGAAATTTAAATTGCTAAATAATGAAGAAGATTGATTAAAGTTTAAAACAAATAAAAGTAAACTAAAACATATGTATTGATTCACTGGATAGAAAGGTCTAGGGTTTGCACTTCTTTGCTACTTATATGCATGAACGGTTATTCCTCTTAACTAATTTAATTTCAAAGATTAAATCTCAAACAACTCAATTAATCGATTTAAGGAAATAAGCTCTCGCATTCAAACCTCATTCAACTAATCTTGTTATAATTGAATTAATCTTTTTAATAGGTTATATCTCTAATTCACCTAAGTCCTTAATTGAATTGTTCCAGCATTAGACTTCATCTCTCAATCCATCATCTAATACCTAAAACACATAATTGGTGGCCAATCAATTATATATTAACAATATTCCATTCAATCAAGGCTAAAGAAATTATTAGCTAAGAGAATAACCAATTCATACAATCATAGCAGATCCATACAAACCCAAGACTATATCAAATTAGTTCATAATGCAATCAAACATACTCATCTCATTAATGTTCAAAGAAATCAAATTAGGCATGATAATATCCATAACTATAATTCCAATGAAAATAAAGAGAATAAGTTCGAGAACAAAATCAAATTACAAACTCCTTGAAGCTTCCGAAGAATCTCTTGTTCAATTCTTGCAAGAAGGATGTATCAATGGCTAGAACAATCTAATCTAAGCTAGATAAAACAAAGTGTAATCAAAAATCAAAGAAAAACAAAGTTATCAAAACCCTAATCTCTTTGACGGCTAAATCCAAGCTCAAAATCGCCAACAGTGTAAAGAAAAATCCTAACTTTAATATTTATACGAAACCTCCGCGTGTCTTTATTGATCTTTGAGTGACACGGCCAAGTTAGAGTGAACTTGGCCGTGTTGGAGGTGAATTTGAGGGAGAGGCACGGCCAAGTTGGACCATTTTAGAGGGACATGGCCAGTGACTTGGTCATGTCGCTTGCATGTGTCACCTACTGTGAGAATTGCTCTTCTTTGCTTTGGATTTAGGTGAGACACGTCCAAGTTGATGGTGACTTGGCCGTGTTTGAGCATTTTTGGAGGGACATGGCCATGTTTGAGGTGACTTGGCCGTGTTGGATCATTTTGGAGGGACACGGCCAGTGACTTGGCCAAGTCGCTTGCATGTGTTCACTTCTGCTTGCTTTTTTCTTCTTTTCTTCTTTGGTTGAGTGACACGGCCATGTTAGAGGTGACTTGGCCGTGTTGGAGCTTTTTGGAGGGACACGGCCAGTGACTTGGCCATGTCCCTTGCCTGTGTCCATCACTGTGTCTTGTGGCTTCTTTTCAGCTTGATATGGGACACGGCCAGTGACTTGGCCGTGTCCTCTGCCTGTGTCAGCTACTGTCCATTTTTTTTTTAGTCTTGGTTCCTTGGCTTTTTCTTAACCTAAAACAAAACTCAAACAAATTGTAAATAAAAAGTAAATAAACATTAACCAACAAAACATAAACACATACTAAAAACTATATCAAAAATGATATAAACACTGAAATAAACTAAAACTACCAAAATTAACAAAAACACTAAATAAACCGATTTAAACTAACAAAATACCTAAATAAAACAATAATTATTATAATAAACAAGACACAAATCTATAACCAAAATTAATAAAAACAACTACCCCACACTTAAAACTTTGCTTGTCCTCAAGCAAATTCACATGGCATAAATTAAAAACTCAAACAACCTTAACTATAATTCTAGTATATAGATGAAATACTTTAAGAGTCAGCCATAAATATTTGCAATTTATTTCAATCAAGGATTTTCTTAACTCATTCATTAATCCATACATACGAATCCCATCTCTCATCTAAGTGTTTCACTCGATTTCAAAGGTTAATCACTCAAACCACTCATGACTGCATACTACCATAAACTTGCTTAATTATCCAATCTCCCTCACTGATTTTCTCAAGAAATAATCCGAAGGTCTTTCATTTGGATGTAATGGGGCTAAGGTAAGGGTGTGAGAAAAGACATTTAAGCTGGAGCATCAAGAAATGGAGTATCTAAGTTAGACACTACTCTTGCTAAGAAACTCATAACTCCTTCAAATGGCATACTCACCATCCCTTAATACCTCACATATTGCATACTCAAAGAAAAATACATGAGTCGACATTCCTCTTTTGATAACCAATGCTAGAACATATTTGACTTTAGTATATATATATCTCTTTTTTTTTATTCTCTTTTTCTTTTTCTTTTATTATATATAAAATTTTTTTATTTTATTTTTTTAATACATATATATACAAAATATAACATTGCATAGATCATCTAGCTTAACATGTAGAGGAAAAGAATAGTCAACTCTTAATCAAATACAAAGTGCAAAGTATGCATTTCGACCCCAAATAGCAATACCATTTTTTTTTTTTTGCTTACCCCACACTTTGAAATAAACCACTTATTGTCATATAATAAGAACTCCATTCCTTAATGCAGGTATGATGATAATAAGAACATGTTAAGTTGAGAATTGTGTTGATCAAACAAGAAAAAGTCAAAGGCTCAACTTGGCTCACTAAGGAAATCAATATTAAGGGAGGTCTTTTTAAGCTAAAGGGCTAACCTAATTTGCCTTCATCATTTTAAAACATGAGATTAAATCATAATGTGAGTTCAATTAGTATGCAAAAGCAAACTCTAGAGATGCAAAATCATGAAGGTTCACACTTAAGAAAAGAAAATCAACTGATAATAATATCAAATTATGAGGCTCAAAACTCACACAGGTGGGTTCATAAAGATTTATATGTCATGAATTGCAGAATGTGAAAATTGATCCTGAATGATTTCAAATGCTCATTTCTATGCTGATACTAAAGTCTCAACTACAATGCTAGAATCACAGAAAAGATCAATAAATTTTCAACAATTATGCCATGCACAACACAATAAAACACACCAAGACAAACAAAACAAGAATTAAGGAACAACTAAAAGATTACCCCACACTTTAGAATTTCCATTGTCCTCAATGGAAAACAAGAATAATAAAGAGAAAGAATTAAGTACAATCTGTCTTCCATCGTCCCCTGGTGAGGCAACACTCAACCTTTTTATCACAAACACAAATGTTCAAAAACAAGATGCAAGAGAGCTTTAGGGTTTCTATTTATTTAAACTAAACATAAAATCAAAATTGCTAAATATAAAATTATAACTAAGAAAAAGAAATGCAAACCGATGGGTTGCCTCCCATTAAGCGGTTCTTTAATGTCATAAAGCTGGACATCATGCAAGGCTTAGGGATCATGGATCAAAGTGCTGTCAATGATCCTCAATTCCTGAAATCCTTCATTGTATAGTTTAACTCTATGTCTATTTGCTCTAAAAATCTTATTAGTTCTAGAGTTAAGCAATTCAATGGCACCAGAAGGACATACCTTAGTTACCTCGAAAGGACCACTCCATTGAGACTTGAATTTACCTGGAAACAGACGGAGTCGATAATTAAAAAGTAAAACTTTCATTCCTGGACTCAATGTCTGTCGTACAATAAATCTGTCATGAATTGCTTTTGTGCGATCCTTGTAAATCTTTGAGCTCTCATATGCCTTTGGGTTAAGGCACTTTTGGGTCTCCATCACTAGTTTAGCCCCCTCTTCTAAGGTCAGTTTCAGCTCCAATTTATCTGATGAACCTGTTTGCAAGAAAGAATTTGAAACAACTGCTTCAACGCTATTAATTAAAGAACATTCCTCATATAAAGCAGTTGTAGGAATAGGAGAAGTGTTAAAAATAGAAAATTCAACAGTTTTCCCTAAGACAGTCATTGAAAACTTACCATTTTTAACATCTATTAAGGTGTTGGTAGTAGCCATGAAAGGCCTACCCAGCAGAATAGTGTGTGCAGATGGTGAAGGGTTACTTCCTTCCATGTCAAGTACTATGAAATCCACAGGTACTATTAACCCTCGAACCTTAACTAACACATCTTCTATAACCCCTTTCGGGAATCTAAAAGACCTATCCGCTAATTGCAACACTATTTTTGTCGGTTTTAGCTCCCCTAGTTCTAATTCTTTAAACACAAAATAAGGCATTAAATTCACACTAGCTCCTAGATCACACATGCCTTCAGTCCCCTTTCCATTCCCCATAGTAATTTGAATTAGAAAGCTACCAGGATCCTTTAGCTTGGGAGGTAGTTTATGCTGCAGAACAACACTAGCTACCTCTGAAACTATCACCTTTTCATTCGTCTCATACCTCTTTTTCTTGGTGATTAGGTCTTTGAAGAACATGGCATAAGCCGGTATGTTCTTTATTGCATCCAGTAAGGGTAAGTTAATACTTACCTTAGACAGCATGTTGAAGATGTTAGAAAATTGCTTATCTGTTTTATCATCCTTCAACCTGCTGGGGAATGGTATAGGAGGCCGGTATGGATCGCTTGCCTTATGTAAATCTGCTGAAAGTGATTTCTCCACTGATATAACTCCATCACCTTTGTTCTCTGGTTCTCCTTCCTCCTTGTTCTCTTGGTCACCTGCATTCACAAAATCATTTTTAACATTATTGTTAATTTCCTTACCACTCCTAAGAACAGTCACTGAATGTGCTTGCTCAGGTTGACTTGGGAATTTCCTCTTCTGTTGAATCTGCATCTGTTGTGCAAGTTGTCCTACTTGAGTCTCCACTTTTTTAAAGGATGCTTCTAATGAGTCCAGCCTCTTATTAGTCATCTCTTGATTTTGAACACTAACTTTGATGAAAGCTTGTAAACTTTCCTCCAAGCTCTCTATCTTAGACTGCCCTTGATTTGAGGATTGGCCCTGCTGTTGGTTCTGTCTCTGGAGCAAATGGAAAGGCTGCTGAGAATTATTTGTTGCCCAAGAAAAATTTGGGTGATTCCTCCAACCAGGATTGTATGAATTTGAATAAGGATCATTCCAAGCTCTTGGTTGAAATCCCCCCATGGCATTGACTTGCTCAGCTTCATTCCCATATGATTCATATGTAGAGGGGCAACTGTTTGCTCCATGCCCTAATGTCCCACAGATTCCACACACTTCTTGAGTAGATGAAGAAATATTGTTCTTCATGTTTAGCATCTGAACCTGCCTTGTCAATTCAGCTATTTGACTAATCATTTCACTATTGGCTTCCAATTGATTCACCCCTTTACTTCTTCCCCTTAAACTCTTTTGTTGAGAATTAGCTCCCAACATCTCAAAGATCTCATAAGTCTCATCAGCTGTCTTTTCTCCCATAGCTCCCCCAGCTGCATTATCGACAGTGTTCTGAAATTGCTGGGTGAGACCATCATAGAAAAACTAGTTCAGAAGTTGAAGTGGGTAGTGATGATGTGGACACTAGATCAATAGCATCTTAAATTTGTCCCAAGCCTCATGAAATGGTTCTCCTTCAAATTGAGAGAATGTGGCAATCTTCCCTCTCAACTCAGCTATCTTTTGATGTGAATAGAACTTGCCCATGAACTTGTTATAAACTTGCTCCCAAGTTGTCAGTGAGTTTTCGGGCAACATCATAAGCCAGCTCTTTGCCCTATCCATCAAAGTATATGGAAAACACCGCATCCTCAACTGATCCTCTGTTAATCCTCCCAATGGAAAAGTGTTGAGGGTGGAGTAGAAATCCCGAATAAAGTTCAAAGGATCTTCATTTGGAATTCCATAGAATGATGGCAGCATGTTGTAGTGAATGTTCTTCAACTCATAATTCATTGCTGCATCTGTCAACCTCATAAAAGATGTGGAAGTCCCAATGACAGGTCTAGCAAAATCTCTCATGGTTCTTTGTCTTTCTTCATCCATTTTAACTGATTGTGCAGAATCTGACTCAAATTCAGAAGTGTCCTCCTCTGTATCAAATCCGGTGTAGAGCTCAAACTCTTCTCTGCTCCTTTTCACTCTCTGAATTTCTGGAATGAATGGATGTAGCTCTCCTTCGAGCGATCTCCTGCCTTGCATAAACAGAATTTTTCTAGAAAAAGAAATTATTAAAAGCAATAGACAAAATAAAATAAAAAATAAACAATGAAAAATAATCTAAAATATTTTTGCCTAATAAACAATTTCTACAATTAGCTTCCCCGGCAACGGCGCCAAAAATATGTTGCGCTCGAATTAACTCTACCACAAAGCGTCACTCGCAAGTATACGAGGTAGCTGTAGCAAAGGTGATCGCCCCAAGGTCGTCTCACAAGGAAACTAAAGTGGCTAATTGATTATCAGATATTAAATAACAAGTAATTAAAGAAATTTAAATTGCTAAATAATGAAGAAGATTGATTAAAGTTTAAAACAAATAAAAGTAAACTAAAACTGATGTATTGATTCACTGGATAGAAAGGTCTAGGGTTTGCACTTCTCTGCTACTTATATGCATGAACGGTTATTCCTCTTAACTAATTTAATTTCAAAGATTAAATCTCAAACAACTCAATTAATCGAGTCAAGGAAATAAGCTCTCGCATTCAAACCTCATTCAACTAATCTTGTTATAATTGAATTAATCTTTTTAATAGGTTATATCTCTAATTCACCTAAGTCCTTAATTGAATTGTTCCAGCATTAGACTTCATCTCTCAATCCATCATCTAATACCTAAAACACATAATTGGTGAACAATCAATTATATATTAACAATATTCCATTCAATCAAGGCTAAAGAAATTATTAGCTAAGCGAATAACCAATTCATACAATCATAGCAGATCCATACAAGCCCTAGACTAGATCAAATTAGTTTATAATGAAATCAAACATACTCATCTCATTAATGTTCAAAGAAATCAAATTAGGCATGATAATATCCATAAATATAATTCCAATGAAAATAAAGAGAATAAGTTCGAGAACAAAACCAAATTACAAACTCCTTGAAGCTTCTGAAGAATCTCTTGTTCAAATCTTGCAAGAAGGATGTATCAATGGCTAGAACAATCTAATCTAAGCTAGATAAAACAAAGTGTAATCAAAAATCAAAGAAAAACAAAGTTATCAAAACCCTAATCTCTTTGACGGCTAAATCCAAGCTCAAAATCGCCAACAGTGTAAAGAAAAACCCTAACTTTAATATTTATACGAAACCTCCGCGCGTCTTTATTGATCCTTGAGTGACACGGCCAAGTTAGAGTGAACTTGGCCATGTTGGAGGTGAATTTGAGGGAGAGACACGGCCAAGTTGATGGTGACACGGCCAAGTTGGACCATTTTGGAGGGACATGGCCAGTGACTTGGCCATGTCGCTTGCATGTGTCACCTACTGTGAGAATTGCTCTTCTTTGCTTTGGATTTAGGTGAGACACGGCCAAGTGATGGTGACTTGGCCGTGTTTGAGAATTTTTGGAGGTACATGGCCATGTTTGAGGTGACTTGGCCGTGTTGGATCATTTTGGAGGGACACGGCCAGTGACTTGGCCATGTCGCTTGCATGTGTTCACTTCTGCTTGCTTTTTTCTTCTTTGGTTGAGTGACACGGCCATGTTAGAGGTGACTTGGCCGTGTTGGAGCTTTTTGGAGGGACACGGCCAGTGACTTGGCCATGTCCCTTGCCTGTGTCCATCACTGTGTCTTGTGGCTTCTTTTCAGCTTGATATGGGACACAGCCAGTGACTTGGCTGTGTCCTCTGCCTATGTCAGCTACTGTCCATTTTTTCTTTTAGTCTTGGTTCCTTGGCTTTTTCTTAACCTAAAACAAAACTCAAACAAATTGTAAATAAGAAGTAAATAGACATTAACCAACAAAACATAAACACATACTAAAAACTGTATCAAAAACGATATAAACACTGAAATAAACTAAAACTACCAAAATTAACAAAAATACTAAATAAACCGATTTAAACTAACAAAATACATAAATAAAACAATAATTATTATAATAAACAAGACACAAATCTATAACAAAAACTAATCAAATAACCACATGCTTATGTCCAAAACCATAAAATGACATAACTTTCACCATTGAAGGATCTCCATTCCAACTCAATCCACTTATCATTTCAATATTATATCCACCACTTATATCCTTAAATAACATGATTTAAGCATTAAAATGAAACAATTAATCATTCTTTGAAATTTCACTTTTCCAAAACTCTAAATCAATACTACCCTCTTCAAACTCTAACCAAACACAACCAAATCCAATATCTGACTTTAAAATACTTGTTTATGTATCAAAACAACTCATTTGGAATCAATTTGCAAAATTAAAAATCATGATTTCAAAAACTGAAATGTTCCATAACCTTAAATTATCTCTCTTCACCAATCTTACCCAAACTCAACCATTTCTTTAATCCAACCTTAAAATCATTATTTATTCATCAAAAGAACATCTTCCATACTCATTCCAACAATTATAACATGCTCTTTCAAAAACTCAATTCATACATATTCATAAGCTTTAAAGAACTTCATAATTTTGAAAATAAAACTTTCTTACTTGTTGGAAAATCACCAAAACTACTCTTATTCCCTTGAAACCTTGAAGAATTTGATGATGGAAGAAGCTAAAAATCTCCCTCTTTGGCCATGAAATTCGTCCTTCAAGGAAAGAAGAAGAAGACTTTATTTTTTTTTATTTCTCTTTCCTTTCTCCCTTTAATTTTAAACCATATATATATATATATTAAAATAATTTAATAATTAATTATTTAATTATTTATTTAATAAATTAAAAGTCTTGAATTCCCTCTTCCATTCAAAAATAATTTATTTTTGAATTATTTTATTAATTTTAAACTTCTAAGATTTAATTACCAAAATACCCTTTTACTTTGACTTTTCTTTTAAAAAATGTTGACTTTTATATGTTATGTATATTTTACATATATATCACATATATGTTCTACTTTTTCATTTAAAATCCCTTCATTTATCATTTAAAACCATTAATTTAATTTATCCATTTAAATTATAATTTACTTTATCAAATTTCCAAAAATTAGAACTTTTCTAAAATTTGGGATATTACACATATGCACAAGTAATGTGTATCTTATATACACATCAAATGTACCTTATATGTGCATTAAATATTAAGTATGTAATGAATTAATCCAACATATACAATTAATATACCATATGTATATGTTATATATACTTTAGATATATATATTGAGTATATACAATTTATATCTCCAAATACTTATTTAATTTCTCCAAAGTCACGGATGTTACAATTTTCTCCCCCTTAAATAATTTCGTCCTCGAAATTATCCAGTATAGTAATTAATTATCCAAATCATTATTTTACCAAATTACATAATTTCTATTCTCCCCCCTTAGATTCATTCTTAATTTCCTTTTTACCATTTCCTAACACATCATTATACTGTCTATTTACTCAAACAGTCACAACAAATTATTATATCATCAATCGAATTGTCATTAGACAAAAATTAGTTCATCTCTTTAATATATATACCTACACACCTATTGCACTCAAGATATTTGATCACTTCATTAACTTAAAAATATACTCTCATCACCTTAAATTCAAATATTGATAACTTTTATCTTAACACAATAATTTTACGCATCTTCACTTTGATCCTACTCTTTATACAATTACTCCATATTAATTTGACATCACCATTATACAACAGCAAAATCTTATTTCCTTAATAAGATTCATTCCCATTATACTATAACTAACATTTTTCTCTTATAATTATTTGAAAATAATATAACTTAGCTCCTTTCATATGCATATACATATCAGAATGTTGTATTAAACACATTATCATATGGCTTGCATATTCTTAATACAACTACACATTATCTAATGCAATTTCAATAAATACTTGTAAACTTATTACATTTCGGATCAATTGATCTAACTATCACAATATGACCATCACAACCTTATTCTATTCTGACCAACCTTTAGTCTATTTTAAATTCATCAATCTATTTTCAATTCATGACCTAATTCTATTAGGTCAAATTTATTCTCAAATTTTAATTCTCTTCGAATTCATCATTGCAGATAATATTCACTTCCCATAGTCTCGTTTACTTTACACATCATTTTCATCAACTTATTTATTTTATACCACTTTTAAACACATTCATTATAACTCTTATTCACATTTCATAATTCCTTTCATTTACCATTTTCTTACATTTCTTATAGTTATCTTATTTACATAAATCACTTTTCTTATACATCATTTAAAGCTCATCATATTTTCATAATTCTCTTCTGTTCCACACTTTCTATGATTATAAACAAATTTCTAACATAAAATTATAAGATACAACTATGTAAACCATAAATCTTGACCATGTTTCTTGTAGCATAACTATCAATCTCACCAAATCTGTCCAATGGTCATGTCATCTCAAGCCCATGCCCATAGATAACAAAACTAATCGATCAATATACCAAACAAATCATATGACCATGACATAATAATGGTCATGCTGTGGCTTATAAATAAATACTGCCCCACTATCATTATTCTTCAAATATTTCCAATCACAACATTAAGTTCGTATCTCAAAAATCACATATTCATTTTTTTTAATCTTTTGCTACACAAAGAGTTAACACATTTGAGCTCTGTTTCAAAGCAATTTACTTTTGATTACTTCTATCTCTAAACAATTTACTCTTAATCATTTGATCATCATTAGCCTAACTCAAGTTTCAACAATATTATCATTCACATCTCTTACATATACACATTCGTTCATAAGCTAATTTTACACAATTTCCATTTATTACTCCATTTCTAATCTATCTCTTATAAAAAAATTTCATTCATTTTTTTTTCACTTCCATACTTTCTTCATTATACTTTCCTTTTCCTTACAATCTCTTATTAATACGCATATACTTTGGGCCCAAAACACTATACAATCGTCAAGTTCAGTTGTTAAAATAACAATTTCATCGTCCAATGCTGCTCGGGTCTATTCTCAATCTCAATTTCATCACATGACCTAACTCTAAATAGGTCAAGTCCTAATCTCTCTTAGGTATATTAATAATTGCAATATCATTCTCAATATCAATAAACAAGTAATTGTATAAGGTAACAAATACTCGATAACATTTTTTTAAATCATCCATATACACCTTTGTAAGTCATATTCACAATGTGACTTACTTTCCACATTTTCTTACATATCATATTTGCGTTCATATTGAAAAAACTCTCATCACACAAATCATACAATTATTCTCAATTCCTCTTTTACATACAATCTATACAAAGTTAACATTTATCAACTTTCAGAGAACATTATCATTTCTCATTCTTTTGACATTACTTAGGTTATTCATCAATTCAACATATATATACACTCTGATCGCAACATAATTAATATCTTCCTTATTTAATCGCCCATCTCTTAAATAAGTTTCTTATTATATATATATATATTTAATGCCTCACATAAATCTTAGTCACATTTCCAATGTGACATCTCTCTCACATTTTTTTTATGCATTTATCATACCTTTCATATCCCTTTTCATCATTTCCAATGCAGTTACCTAAAGTAACTCATTTTTACTTACTTAATCATTTCCCTTTTATTTCATAACAAATTTCTATATTATCAACCACATTACACGTTACATGATATTTTCATAAATAATATTACTCATTCAAAATTACTCCCATGCTTATTAAACATTAAACTATCAACATCTAAACAATCTTCATCAAAATTCTCTTACAACTCTAAATTTCCAACGTACTACTTTACTTAAACTTCATTCTATTAATCTTATTTTCAAGAGCTAGCTTTATAAACTTTATTTTTATATTAATATAACATCAAAACACATCACTTTCACAATTATGGAAACCCATTTCAAAAATTCAAATTTCAGATATTGCAACCAACAACATGAACCTCACCAAATCTTGTCCATGTCACATTTTCTGTAACGCCCCGATTTTTGATGTACTTTGGAATAGTAGTTGTGAGAGAATATGTTGGTGAAATATGTAAAGAAAATATTCTAAGAGATAGATGTATATGAAGGATGATATGTATATATTGCATTTGAAAAATATGGGAAATATAAATACAATATATAAGACATATACATATATCAACATATACATCACATATACATGATGTATATGTATTGGTGTAGGAAAAGTAAATTGTAAATAATTAATTAATAATAATAATAATAATGATAACAATGACAAGAGAAAAAGAAGAAAAGAAAGTCAAAGGAGGGATCAATTTTGTGGTGGAGAATTTTTGGGGTATTTAATTATATTATTATTATTATATATATATATATATAAGATGAGGATGAGTGTTGGACAAGAGAGCTTTCACTTTATTTCTTTCTTTCTTTCTTTCTTCTTCTTGAACGTGGGAGAGAGAGAGAGAGAGAGAGAGAGAGAGAGAGAGAGAGAGAAGAGGATTTGGTTCACATACACATCAAATTCATAAGGGCTTTAAGAGAATTGAAGGTGGATATTGAAGTTTTGGTAAACAATTCAAGTAAGTGTTCATTTCCTTGTGTTGATTTCTATAGATTGAGCTTATATTGGATATGGTTAGTGTGTGAAGGTGATGATAATGAAATATTGAAGTATATGTATATATATTGAATTGGTGTTTAGATGATGATAATATGGTTATTTGTGAGGATGATGATGAGTTGTTGAAATTGTTTAGTAAGGATTTAGTATAAATTAATTGGGGAATTGAGTAATTGATACATGGATGATGTATATAATGATTATTATTATGATATGTTGAAGTTATATAAGTGTTAGATTGATAGTTAATTTATGAATATAAACCAAGATGTTGATTAAGGATGTTGTAGTATGGATTTTGGAGTGATTGTGTTTACATGGATGAGAGTTCGAAATGTATAATCTTTGCCTGACACGGCTAGTGACATGGCCATGTCGTTGGGCATGTCAACAGTGCTGAGTTTAACGTTTATGACATGACCATTAACACGGCCATGCCATTGGATGTGTCATAGCTACTGAGAGATAAAGTATTGACACGGCCATGAACACGCCCGTGTTGTTGGGCGTGTCAATGTTTCTGTGAGGTAGAATGAGTGACATGTCCAGTGACACGCCCATGTTACTGAGCGTGTCAAAGCTTCTGTGTTGTTGGTTTAGGGCACGATCAGTGACACACCCATGTTGTTGAGCGTGTCATGTGTAGAGTTTGCCCTAGTTGGTTCTTATCTATATTATCTCATGTGTATCTCTGAGGGAGTGTGTATGATCACTTTTTGATTAGGTTTTGAAGAGATTGAGTTGCCCTAATCCAAGTGTTGGATGATTCTTGGAAGAGGAGTTTAGATTGGTGTGAGTTTCTCTTGAGGTAAGTACAAACCCTATATGATTGTATGTATTTGCATGACTATGGGACTTAACACATTTGATTGGAAAATGTGTTAAGTTATTTATTATATTATTGATGTGAGAGAAATGTGTCATGATGTGTATTATGTGTACTATGTGAATAATGTAATTTGCTATGTATATCTCAATGATGAAATATGAAACTATTATAAATGGATATAAAGGTGAAATGTGAAAGATATGATGATCATTCAAATTATATGTTCAATGCAATTGGTTGTGTATACTCTAATGATGAAATGTGAAGCCATTGTTGTTGGCTATAATGATGCAAATGAAATAATTGGGGCATGTTTGCCTAGATGATTATGAGGAAATGAGAATGGAATTGATAATGAAATAATGAAAGAATTGTATGCCTAATGTGTTTTTCAATTTTCAAAGTTTTGTTGTTGGTGGCATGCCTAATAGTAACAATCCCTTGAAGCTGGGTTGGGCTTGATCCTTGAAACCAAGTTGGGTTGAAGTTTAGCATGCTTAACTCCCTTTGAAGCTTGGTTGGGTCTAATCCTTGAAGCCTAGTTGGGATGTTACAAACCCTTGAAGCTGGGTTGGGTTTGGTCCTTGAAGCCAAGTTGGGTTGATGCTTAGCATGCTTTGCTCCCCCTGAATTGGTTGGGTCTAATCCTTGAAGCCTAGTTGGGATGATAAATGTGATAATTGAACCAAAACATTAACTCTGAAAGTTGAATGGCATATTAGTGTCTTTTTGGGCCCATGCTTGTCTTTGTTTTAATGTGAATTATGGATCAAGATATAATGTTATGAGATATATGATGATAATTATGGAATGAGATTATTACAATACATAAGTAAATTACTGAAAATGAATGTGGCTTGAGAAACTATGTTGAATGATGAGATTATGAAAATACAAGATGATTTGTAATACATATATATGGATGTGGAAATTGTGAGTATTATTTCATGAATGTTCTGATAAGTCATTGGATTGTGGTTTGTTGTAATGATATATGTGTATATGTATATAAATTATGAGATTAGTGGAAATATATGAAGAGTGCATTGAAAAGGAAAAACATGATAAGAAAATGATGATACATGATGTTAATATATGAAATATGATTTTTCTGTAATGTATTTTTAAAATATTTATTTGTACTACTAAGCTTTCGAGCTTAGCGCGGTTGTGTAAATCGCGCAGGTGAGTAGATGGTTGATCTGAGAGTCACTGTTATGCCACTAGAAGGGTAAGAGTATTTCTAGACCATCTAGAAGGTGGTGCATACGTGTGCAATTTAATTATGTTGTATTTTGATAAATATGTATATATATACCTAAAAGAATTTTGGAAAAGACAAGTTATGTAACACCCCCACATTCAATACATGCACACTACAACCACCACAATGTAGTATACATGCACTAAACATAGGGATGCTACGGATACTATTAACATTCAAATGGTTTTAAATAATACTATCTTCTTTCTCATATACATTATAGAAAATAAGTCATTAACTTATTATATAAAACAAATAGATATATATATATATATGTATACATTTACTTAATACGCAGCGGAATATAGAAAATATTTACATATATGAAAACATTTAAATTCATATTTACAAATATACATATATTCACACTATAAACAAGATTTACAAAATATAAAAGAGTTATACATGATTGGCAAGTCTGCTCTGATCTTTAAGTTCCCAAAATCAACTCTTCAACGTCTACTCTCACTCGGTCTCGAAGAGCTCTCGGGTTCAACTCTATCACCTGCGCGATTAAATACTATCGCGCTAAGCCAAAGGCTTAGTAAGATAATTCATGCTAATGTTATGCTTTAGTGCAATGCACTGTAAATTGTCAATCCATACTATACATGTAACATCATATATGCAAAGCTAACAACATACCTTACATTTCATAATTCAATATAAGTAGACATATCACATTTCAACATCTTTTCATATACCTCATTAGTTACTCATTAAACCATTCATGAACAACACTAAACAAAGACAAGCATGGGTCCAATACACACTAATATGCCATTCAATTTTCAGAGTTAATGTTTTGGTTTTGTTATCACATTTATCAATATCATATACCCAACTAGGCTTCAAGGATTAGGCTCAACCAAGCTTCAAGGGGAGCAAAGCATGCTAAGCTTCAACCCAACTTGGCTTCAAGAACCAACCCAACCTAGCTTCAAGGGTTGTAACATCTCAATTAGGCTTCAAGGATCCAATCCAACCTAACTTCAAGAGATTGTTACTATCATTAGGCATGCCACCAATAACAAATTCTGAAAATGGAATAACACATTAGCCACACAATTCATTTACATTTCATTCTCAATTCTCATCAATTAGGCAAACATGCCATATATCTTTCAATTGAATCATCATAGCCAATCACAATGGCCTCAATCAAACAATATCTCAATTCATATTAATCATATAACATCATTGATACAACATTTCAAAGTACATACCACATTACCATTCACAATGCATATAGTCTAACATTGTTCATATGTATCATCAATATCAACAAAGGTGTGCTACAATCTCAACATCAATGAATGTATGTTCCCCATATGTTTGATTAGGTCATTCTTATCTTTGAAGTATATTTAAAATGTTTATGTTTAGGTTTAAGTATCAATAATATCTTTGAAGAATCAAAACCATATAAAAGAACAAAATAAAAATAGTAGCCAACACATTTGAGGGACACGGCCAAGCTTGTGGCCGTGTCTCTCAACTAAATTTTGGCAGTGACAGACACTGGCATGGGACACGGCCGTGTCTCTCAAAAACCAATCCAACACATCCAAAATTTCATGACTTGGCCGTGTCTCTCAATGCCTTTGGCCGTGTCACCCAAGAACAACACCCTAACCAAAACCAATTCTCTTCTAATATCACTCAACACAATATACACCATATAACATGTTTCAAATGAATATAATCAATGTTCTAAACACATATTCATCACAAAAACCACTTCACAATACATTAATATTACATTTAAACAAATACCATTTCAAAAACCTAAAATCCAACATCATTCATAATCTTTCAAAATCAACATCTACCACTTTCCACAACAACACCTATGTAACCTTTTAACTTAAAATCACTTTAACACTTGAAAACACATCATAAACACATCTCATCATCAAATCCTACAAACCCTAATTCACTTCAAACACCCCTTCAAAAGAAAAGAAGAAATCAAGGAAAAGATCTTACCTCAAATGAAGAAATTTCACAAATCTTTAACCAAATCCTTTGATTGCTTCTTCAATATGCTTCAAGCATCAAGAACACCTCTCTTGCTCTTTCTCTTCTTGGATGGCCGGCACACACATGAGAAGAAATGAAATCCAACACAAATCAAATAGCTTTTCTTCTTTAAATCTCCACCAAGAGATTTTATCCAATCAATTACCAAAATGCCCTCAACCATATAACTAACCTTTTGTCTCTTATATGCCCATATATGTAATTACACACTCAACACAAATAAATATCTCTTCCATTGACTCTCCCTTTGACTTATGTATATGTTATATATATTATCATATAAACAACATATACACTTTACTCTAAACCCTCTTTCTTTCCCAAAACACATATACACAAGCATTCTCTTTCAAACCTCTTTTCTTATCACATAACATATACATTCAATCCCATTTACAACAACAACAACAACAACAACATAAACAAAACTTCTAGGGCATACATGAGGATATTACAATTCTCCCCCTCTAAAAAGAAATTTCGTCCTCGAAATTACCTGATATCAAGTTCGAAATAATTGAGGGTACTGATCTCGCATAGTATGCTCACTTTCCCAAGTTGCTTCTTCTTTTCCATGATTCTTCCACAAAATCTTCACAAGTGGCACTCTCTTGTTTCTCAACTCTTTCACATCACGTGCCAAGATAGCAACTTGTTCCTCTTCAAATGTCAAATCTGGGCTCACTTCGATAGATTCAATTGACAACACATGTGATGGATCCGATCTATACCTCCTTAACATAGAAACATGGAATACGTTATGAATACGATCCAACTCAGGTGGCAAAGCGAGTCGATAAGCAACTGACCCAACTCTTTCCAAAACTTCATACGGTCCAATGAAACGAGGACTCAATTTCCCTTTCCGACCGAACCTCAAAATTTTCTTCCAAGGAGATACTTTCAGAAATACCTTATCTCCAACATCAAATTCTATGTCTCTCCTTTTCAGATCCGCATAAGACTTCTGTCGGTCTGAAGCTGCTTTCAACCTGCCTCGAATCAACTTCACTTTCTCTTCAGTTTCTTGAATCAAATCAGGCCCAATTAATTTACTTTCCCCAAGTTCACTCCAACAAAGAGGTGTCCTACACCGTCTGCCATACAATGCTTCAAACGGTGCCATACCAATGCTGGATTGGTGACTATTATTGTAAGCAAACTCCACAAGCGGTAGAAATCTGTCCCAACTTCCAGAGAAATCAATGACACAGCTTCTCAACATATCCTCAATAATCTGTATCACCCTCTCTGACTGTCCATCCGTCTGTGGATGAAAAGCAGTACTGAAGTGCAGTCGGGAACCCAAAGCACCTTGCAAACTCTTCCAAAATCTTGAAGTAAACCGAGGATCTCGATCAGACACTAAAGAAGTTGGAACCCCATGCAACTTTACAATCTCATGGATATACAGCTCAGCTAACCTCTCCAAAGAGTAATCCATTCGAACCGGAAGGAAATGAGCTGACTTAGTCAACCTATCAACAATCACCCATATGGCATCGTGTTTCCTTGGTGTCAATGGCAAACCAGACACAAAATCCATTGTCACTCTTTCCCACTTCCATTCAGGCACTGACAATGGCTGAAGTAATCCAGTTGGAACTTGATGCTCTGCTTTTACCTTCTGACATGTGAGACATTTCGATACAAACTCAGCAATGTCTCTCTTCAACCCAATCCACCAGTAATGCTGTCTCAAATCATGATACATCTTGGTATTGCCCGGATGCATAGCAAACACCGACTGATGTGCTTCTTCCAAAATGATCCTTTTTAAATTAACATCATCGGATACACATAATCTGTTCTTAAACCAAAGACTCCCATCATCTCTCACAATAAAATCTCTACTCGTTCCATTCTGGCAATCTGAAACAATCTTCTGAATCTTTTCATCAGCCAACTGAGCCTCTTTAATCTGATCCAACAAAACTGGTTTCAATTGCAACTGTGCCAACAATGCACCATCATCACAAGATACAAAACTGGCATGCAATGCTCTCAACTCAACAAGCAACGAGAGCGAAAAAACAGTCAAACCTGCCAAAGACTTCCGACTCAAGGCATCAGCAACAACATTTGCTTTACCTGGATGATAATCAATCAAACAATCGTAGTCTTTAATCAATTCCAACCATCTTCTCTGCCGAAGATTAAGCTCTTTCTGGACCCCCAAATATCTCAAACTTTTGTGATCAATGTAGATAAAACATTTCTCCCCAAACAGATAGTGTCGCCAAATCTTCAATGCAAACACAATGGATGCTAACTCCAAATCATGGGTCGGATAATTAAGCTCATGCGGTTTCAACTGTCGAGATGCATAAGCTATAACTTTACCTTCTTGCATTAGCACACACCCCAAACCACTATGTGAAGCATCACTGTAAATCACATATGGTTTGCCTTCCACAGGTAAAGTAAGAACAGGCGCTTGAGTCAACATTTCTCTCAACTGCTCAAAGCTAGCCTGACACTGATCCGTCCACACAAATCTAACTCCCTTCCGAAGCAATCTGGTGAGTGGAGTAGCTATCAAAGAAAATCCTTTCACAAACCGTCGGTAATAGCCTGCCAAACCCAGAAAACTTCTAACTTCAGTTACAGACTTGGGTGGACTCCAATTCAGAATAGCTTCAACTTTACTTGGATCAACTCTAATGCCTTCCGCTGAAACTATATGACCGAGAAAAGCTACTTGGTCCAACCAGAACTCACACTTCGACAGTTTAGCAAACAACTGCTTCTCTCTCAAAATCTGCAACACAATCCGCAGATGCTTGTCATGTTCCTCCTTATTCCGCGAATATACCAGAATATCATCAATAAACACTACCACAAACTGATCCAAATAGGGCCTAAACATCCTATTCATCAAATCCATAAAAGCTGCCGGTGCATTCGTCAGGCCAAAAGGCATAACTAGAAACTCATAATGCCCATACCTGGTCCGAAAAGCTGTTTTGGAAATGTCTTCAGCTTTAACTCTCAATTGATGGTACCCAGATCTCAAATCAATTTTAGAAAACACAGCTGCACCCTTCAATTGATCAAAGAGATCATCGATTCTAGGCAAAGGATATTTATTTTTAATGGTCACCTTGTTCAATTGCCTATAATCGATACACAACCTCATAGTACCATCTTTCTTCTTCACAAATAGCACAGGAGCTCCCCAAGGAGAAACACTGGGGCGAATAAATCCTTTATCCAACAACTCCTGCAATTGCACTTTCAACTCCCTCAATTCTGCTGGTGCCATTCTATAGGGAGTAATAGAGATAGGAGTGGTACCAGGCAACAATTCAATACCGAACTCCACCTCTCTCTCAGGAGGTAACCCTGGCAACTCCTCTGGAAACACATCTGGGAACTCTGCAACTGTGGCAATACTATCAATGGGAGAACCCTTCACTCTAGTATCTATCACATGAGCAAGATAGGCTTCACACCCCTTTCTAATCAATCTCCGAGCTGCAACAGCTGAAACAAATAAGGAGGCTAGCTGTTCCTGCTCATTAGATACTATTACCTCTCTATCATCACTGGTTCTCAAGGTAACAACTTTCCTTTTACAGTCTACCATAGCTCCATGCCTAGCTAGCCAGTCCATGCCTAGAATCACATCATATTCCTTAAATGGCATCTCAATCAAATCTCCAATGAACTCCTCACCTTGCACCCTCACTGCACTATCTCGGTGCACCTTGCTCACAATCACACTATGCCCTAAAGGATTTGTCACCAACACATCAAATCCTAGGGACTCAGCATGCATATTAGACACAGGCAAAACAGATGCACTAATATATGAATGAGTGGAACCCGGATCAATCAAAGCAAGTACTGAAATATCAAATAAAGAAAAAGTACCAGCTATGACTGCCGAAGCATCTGGCTGCCTCTGCATAACATATACCCTCTGGGAAGATCCAACCTCCTATGGTCTACTCTCCCTGGATGTAGAACCTCCTCTGGCACTGAACCCAGATCTGCCTCCCCAGTTAACACCTCTGCCTCCTCGACCTCCCCTCACACTAGGTCGAGAAGCTGCAGTATCAACTGACATCTGCTCTTGCCTCTCAGGACAATCTCTCACAAAGTGATTAGGTGATCCACATCTGAAGCATACCCCTGCTACACCAGTCTTCCAGCAAGAACCTCCATGTGGCCTACCACAATGAATGCAAATGGGAAGAGTGGATCTCTGAATCATTGGGGTCGGAGCACTTGCCACTGAAGCTGCAGGTCTAAATCTCTGCCTCTGTAACTGCACTGACCTACCAGCTGACCTCTGACTCCTACTAACTCGAGGAACAAAGCTTCCTTTACCTCTCTTAGCAGAAGAAGACCCTGCCTCAAACTGGGGCCTCCTAACCCTAACCTCTTCCTCTGAAGCAGCTGCAATAACTTGAGCTGGCTCAACACTTCGAGCTGCTGCCACTAGCTGAGAAAAATCATGATATCTAGATCCAGCCACCAAACACATGATAGAGGGCCTCAATCCCTCCTCAAATCTCCTGCATCTGTCAATCTCATCAGCTATAATGCCCCCAGCATAATGGCTCAATCTAACAAACTCAACCTCATATTCAGTTACAGTCCTGCTGTCTTGCTTCAAGCTCAAGAACTCCATCCTCTTCATGTCTTTATACTCCCTCGGAGTATACTTCAATTCAAACTCTCTCAGAAAGTCAGCATAGGACAAGGTTGCTGGATCATCCATAGAATGGGGCACTGTCCTCCACCAGTCATATGCATCCTTCTGTAGCAAAGATCTTGCATAATCAAACTTTTCCTCTGAGGTGGCTTGCAACTGAATAAAGATCCTTTGTACTTTATCAAGCCATTGCTCCGCTACAGCTGGATCAACAGTACCAAGGAAATCCTCTGCTCCATACTTCCTTAGTTTATCATAGTGCCTCACTGATACCACAGGCTGAGGGGGTGGTGGTGGTTGCAATGGTGTTTGCCTCAAAGCCTCTACCACATGCCTAAGCCAAGCTGGTGGAACCTCCTCACCAACTGGTCTCCCCGACACCGAAGCAGGTGCCTCCTCAGTACTATCAACTCTAGCTCTATCCTCCGGAGCTACATTCTCCTCACTACCCTCAACTGACTGACGTAAGTGAGAGTCCATCACAACCTATGTCTACAAACACAGCAGATTATACCTTATTAAAGATCAGAGATTGCCAATCCCAAACATGTATTTTATTTCAAAACCAACTTTTTAAAATCAAAAACATTTCTTATTCTTACATTTTACCTAGGTTGAGAATCTCAAACCTAGGCTCTGATACCAAAACAATTGTAACACCCCCACATTCAATACATGCACACTACAACCACCACAATGTAGTATACATGCACTAAACATAGGGATGCTACGGATACTATTAACATTCAAATGGTTTTAAATAATACTATCTTCTTTCTCATATACATTATAGAAAATAAGTCATTAACTTATTATATAAAACAAATAGATATATATATATATATGTATACATTTACTAAATACGCAGCGGAATATAGAAAATATTTACATATATGAAAACATTTAAATTCATATTTACAAATATACATATATTCACACTATAAACAATATTTACAAAATATAAAAGAGTTATACATGATTGGCAAGTCTGCTCTGATCTTTAAGTTCCCAAAATCAACTCTTCAACGTCTACTCTCACTCGGTCTCGAAGAGCTCTCGGGTTCAACTCTATCACCTGCGCGATTAAATACTATCGCGCTAAGCCAAAGGCTTAGTAAGATAATTCATGCTAATGTTATGCTTTAGTGCAATGCAATGTAAATTGTCAATCCATACTATACATGTAACATCATATATGCAAAGCTAACATACCTTACATTTCATAATTCAATATAAGTAGACATATCACATTTCAACATCTTTTCATATACCTCATTAGTTACTCATTAAACCATTCATGAACAACACTAAACAAAGGCAAGCATGGGTCCAATACACACTAATATGCCATTCAATTTTCAGAGTTAATGTTTTGGTTTTGTTATCACATTTATCAATATCATATACCCAACTAGGCTTCAAGGATTAGGCTCAACCAAGCTTCAAGGGGAGCAAAGCATGCTAAGCTTCAACCCAACTTGGCTTCAAGAACCAACCCAACCTAGCTTCAAGGGTTGTAACATCTCAATTAGGCTTCAAGGATCCAATCCAACCTAACTTCAAGAGATTGTTACTATCATTAGGCATGCCACCAATAACAAATTCTGAAAACAGAATAACACATTAGCCACACAATTCATTTACATTTCATTCTCAATTCTCATCAATTAGGCAAACATGCCATATATCTTTCAATTGAATCATCATAGCCAATCACAATGGCCTCCATCAAACAATATCTCAATTCATATTAATCATATAACATCATTGATACAACATTTCAAAGTACATACCACATTACCATTCACAATGCATATAGTCTAACATTCTTCATATGTATCATCAATATCAACAAAGGTGTGCTACAATCTCAACATCAATGAATGTATGTTCCCCATATGTTTGATTAGGTCATTCTTATCTTTGAAGTATATTTAAAATGTTTATGTTTAGGTTTAAGTATCAATAATATCTTTGAAGAATCAAAACCATATAAAAGAACAAAATAAAAACAGTAGCCAACACATTTGAGGGACACGGCCAAGCTTGTGGCCGTGTCTCTCAACTAAATTTTGGCAGTGACAGACACTGGCATGGGACACGGCCGTGTCTCTCAAAAACCAATCCAACACGTCCAAAATTTCATGACTTGGCCGTGTCTCTCAATGCCTTTGGCCGTGTCACCCAAGAACAACACCCTAACCAAAACCAATTCTCTTCTAATATCACTCAACACAATATACACCATATAACATGTTTCAAATGAATATAATCAATGTTCTAAACACATATTCATCACAAAAACCACTTCACAATACATTAATATTACATTTAAACAAATACCATTTCAAAAACCTAAAATCCAACATCATTCATAATCTTTCAAAATCAACATCTACCACTTTCCACAACAACACCTATGTAACCTTTTAACTTAAAATCACTTTAACACTTGAAAACACATCATAAACACATCTCATCATCAAATCCTACAAACCCTAATTCACTTCAAACACCCCTTCAAAAGAAAAGAAGAAATCAAGGAAAAGATCTTACCTCAAATGAAGAAATTTCACAAATCTTTAACCAAATCCTTTGATTGCTTCTTCAATATGCTTCAAGCATCAAGAACACCTCTCTTGCTCTTTCTCTTCTTGGATGGCCGGCACACACATGAGAAGAAATGAAATCCAACACAAATCAAATAGCTTTTCTTCTTTAAATCTCCATCAAGAGATTTTATCCAATCAATTACCAAAATGCCCTCAACCATATAACTAACCTTTTGTCTCTTATATGCCCATATATGTAATTACACACTCAACACAAATAAATATCTCTTCCATTGACTCTCCCTTTGACTTATGTATATGTTATATATATTATCATATAAACAACATATACACTTTACTCTAAACCCTCTTTCTTTCCCAAAACACATATACACAAGCATTCTCTTTCAAACCTCTTTTCTTATCACATAACATATACATTCAATCCCATTTACAACAACAACAACAACAACAACAACATAAACAAAACTTCTAGGGCATACATGAGGATATTACAAGTTAATTTATATATATGTAATATCATCCAAAGTATAATGATTTTGTAAATGTTCTTTAAATCAAATGTATTATTGTTGGGAACTAAGGTAAAGGTTTTAAATTGTAATGAAAAGTGACATCCTTATACTTTATATACGTACTGTATGTATGCAAGGTATATGTATAGTACTTATATTGAGTATAGGGGTGTTATAATTATTTTGGTATCAGAGCTTAGGTTTGAGCTTCTCAGCCTAAGTGGATTTAAAAAGAAAAGAGGAAAATTTTTGAAAAGTGAAATTGTGATACATGCATATGCATTAACACCTTGGTTGGTCTCGGATGTGGCATTATGTGATTTGTAATGTATCTGAATTATATGAGATGGATGATAGTGTGTGAATGAGGTTTTACATTAAAGTAAAGCTAGAGAAAGAAATGATATGGGAAAATTTGTACAAGTTTAATTGATAAATTAAAGAATTGAAGTTTACTTAAGTAAAGTAAATTTTGAAATTTTTTATTATTGAAGTGTGCTTATGAAAAAGGTCATAAAGAAATGAATATGAGAATAATGTTGAAAATGAGTTAAAAAAAAGAATTAAAGTAATTATTCTTTTCTCTAAAATTTAGATCTCTTTCTAATAAAGCTTATGTTTGGATTGCTAGAGAGAGGAAATATTGTTCGAATGTTAAAATGGATAGATATGTTATTAAATTGAAGAAAGTATGGAGGAATGTTGAGTGAGTTGATTGGTATAGACAAAGTGTGACAATTTAAGGTTTGGGTATGTAAAGTTCAGCTTTTTTTTTTTAAAGGGATGGTGTTGGTTAAAGTAAGGAGATATAATGGTGTTGTTTGCATTGTTGTTTTGATACAAACATTGTGATTTTAATATTAGAAATGTGATATGCTTAAGTGTTGATAAAGCTCAAATTAATGGTGGTAATATGTGAAAGTTGAATTTTTGAAATGAACTTTAATAATTGTGAAAATGATATGTTTTGATGTTACATTATGGTATATATATAATGTTTTTAAAGTTATTATTAAGAAAATGAGATTAGTAAATTGAAGTTTAGGTAAAGTAGTAAGTTGAGAGTTTAGTGTTTTAATGGAATTTTAATGAGGATTATTTAGATATTGATAGTTTAATGTATATTAAGCATATGAGCTATTTTGAAAGAATATTATTGCATATGAAAGTACTATGAAGTGGGTAATGTGATTGATAATACGAAATTTGTTTTGAAATAAAGGGAAAATGACTAAGCAGGTGAAAATGAGTTACTTTAAGTAATTTGACTGAAAATGATGAAAATGGATATGAAGGGTATACTAAATGCTTTTAAAAACAAATGTGAGAGAGATGTCACATTAGAAATGTGATTAAGATTTATGTGAAGTGTTATTATGGTTAGAGTGTATATATATGTTGAGTTGATAAATAACTTAAGTCATGTCAAAAGAATAAGAATGATGATGTTCAATGAAAAGTAATAAATGTTAAATTTGTATGGATTGTATGTAAAAGAGAAATTAAATATAAATGTATGATTATGTGTATACATGCATATGATATGTAAGATGAGTTTTTCAATATGAACGTAATTGTAATATGTAAGAAAATGTGGAAAGTAAGTCACATTATGAATGTGACCTATGAATGTGAATGTGGTATAACTACTGGTCTAGTGATATTGAGAATGATATTGCATGTATTAGTGGACTTAAGAGAGATTAGGTCTTGACCTGCGCAGAGCTAGACTATGTGATGAAATTGAGAGTGGAAATGGACTCGAGTAATACTGGATAGTGAAATTTTTATTGTAATAACTGAACTTGATGATTGTATAACATTTTGGGCCCCAAAGTATATGCGTGTGGAAATGTTCTATGTATATGTGTATAATAAGAGATTGTAAGGAAAAAAGGGAAGTATAATGTATGAAAAGTTTTAGAAGAGATAGATTAGAAATGGGGTAACAAATGGAAATTGTGTAAAATTTACATATGATTGAATGTTGTGCGTAAGAGATGTTAAAGATAATATTGTTGAACTTGAGTTAGGCTAATGATGATCAAATGATCAAGAGAAAATTGTTTTGAAACGGAGTTGAAATGTGTTAACTCTTAGTATAGCAAAAATTTAGAGAATGAATATGTAATCTTTGCGATACAAACTTAGTATTGTAATTGGAAATGTTTGAAGAAGAATAATAGAGGGGCAGTATTGATTTATAAGCCATAGGCATGACCATTAATCTACTATGACCATATGATTTGTTTGGTATATTGGGCCAGTTAGTTTTGCTATCCACGGACTTGGGCCTGAGAGGATATGATCGTAGGATAGTTGTTATAAGATTGATAATTATACTTCAAGAAACATGGTCAAGAGTTATGGTTGGTATTATAATTTTATGTTAGAAATTTGTTTATAATTATAGAAAATATGGAAAGAAAAGAGAACTATGAAAATTGAATTAAGATAATAGAAAACAAAATATATGAACATTGAGAAATAATTTGAAGTGATTTATTATGAATAATCATAACTTCAGAAAGTTGAAAAGATTGATCCGAAGAGATTAGAATTTGAATATAAATTTGACCTAATAGAATTAGTTCATATATTGAAATCTAATGATAAATTTAAATAAGTTAATTGTTGGTTTGAATCGAATAAGATTGAGACGTTGGTATATTGTGACAGATAGATCAATTGATCTAGATTTCGCTAAGATTGCGAATCATTATTGAGATTTAATATGTATAGTTGTACTAAGAGTATAAGATATATGTGATAATGTATATGATGTAATATTCTGATATGTGTATGGACATGAATGAGTTAAGATATATTAGTTGTAAATGATGATAAAAGGAAAAAGGTTGAATATCTGTAAAGTAAGTTTAAAGGCCTTGTATTAATATTAATGTTAAATGAAAAACATGTTAAAGAAGGAATTAAGTGTATGAAAAAAAATAAGAATATTGTTATCAATTAAGGTTTGATAAGTGTCTATTTTGATAATGACTGTAGTGACGGGACAGTCAATATTAAGATATAATTCAATAATCTCTAAATTTAAAGTTAAGAGAGTATCTATAAAGAGATGAAGTGATAAAATATCTTGAACGTAATAGATGGGTGAGGTATATGTATACTAACCATAATATGAACGTAATAGATGGGTGAGGTAATAGATGGGTGAGTGCAATTTAATTATGTTGTATTTTGATAAATATGTATATATATACCTAAATGAATTTTGGAAAAGACAAGTTAATTTATATATATATGTAATATCATCCAAAGTATAATGATTTTGTAAATGTTCTTTAAATCAAATGTATTATTGTTGGGAACTAAGGTAAAGGTTTTAAACTGTAATGAAAAGTGACATCCTTATACTTTATATACGTATTGTATGTATACAAGGTATATGTATAGTACTTATATTGATTATAGGGGTGTTACATTTTCAATCTTAAAATCATAACATTTACATATAAACAACACTAATTTATTTCATTTCACTAATTAACATCATCCATTTAGATACTTTAATTTTACACACTCAACCCTAAATTATGCATCATTGTTCCATAATAAATAATTCGCTATCATATATGATTTTACTCTTTGATTTTAATTATGAACTCTTTGTTGCAAATTATTAAAAACTCCATATTCCTTCTATACTTATACCCATATGCATATAAATTTTCATAATTTTCTTCATTCATTTGTCTCTTGAAATTAATTTATTACTCATGTATGAAAAATTGTATGACTTCCTTAGTTTCATGTCACTCTCACTTTCAATTTCTATATTCCTTACCAATTCTTTATAAAGCTTGTAAAATTTTTAGCCATGTGCACTTGACACATATATGGACTTATATTTAAAATTTTAGATTTTTAAACTTGATTTAATATATTTAAAAATTAAATCTTCCAAAATCAGAGAATCTGTCTCTTTAATAATTTCTCTGGCAACACCCGGTTGTCCATTTTTTCAGGTATCAAACCTTAATAAAACTTCATGAAATTTTAACCATATGTTATAGGAATACATATGATATTGTGTGTAAATATTTAGATTTTTTTTTGGGTTGGTTTACCATAGTTTCTAAATTTATTTTTGTTTTCAATTTATACAGATTCTGAGTTGCTGAAATTTCTCCAACAATCTTTGTTCTTCTATTCTTCTTAACTAGAAATCTATCTTTAAAATTTATAAAATTTTATACATTGGATTCTAACATATAGAAAAACTTTCTATTAAATGTTCAATCTCATCCAACATTTCTAGATTTGTCCAAAAATTCAGACAATATCACTTTGTAGTACACCTAAAAATGTTCTGTAACTATAACTTTTTATTTTTATATCTTAAATCATTTCCTAGATTGTTTTTCTAATTTCACTTATTCATCAATTGAATCAGCTATGAATTTTAAATTTCAAATAAAAGTTTCAAAAATTCTTAATCTATAATCTCTAGAATGACGCTTTCATTGTGCCACTCTGATCAATATAACCCAGACGTCATCTCAACTCTTATCCATTATATCAAATTGACATTGCCATATCAGGATCAGATAAATTGCCAGTGCCAATGCATGCATCACAATTGAAAAATATTTTTTTTGTTAGTGTGTATATATATATATATGGGTAGACACACCCATTTGGATAGGTTGCTTCCCAAGTAACCAACTAGTTGTTACTTGGAGAAGTTACAAAATCCATGTAACTTCCATTTATATAACATATACATGCAACAGAAAAAAATAATGTTTTTTGTGTATCAAATAAAAGGAAGAGAAATATCAAGAGGAAAGGGTTTAGATTATGAAGTTTGAATTATTATTCTAGTAATAACAATAATTCCTGTAACAAATCAATTACATTCAAGGAGGAAGAACAACAAGTAAGTTGTTCTATTTTACTAAATTTAATTACATGTTAAATTATAGTATCAACACGTGGTATCAGAGCCTAGTTGCAAAGCGAAGGGGAGCTTGTAACAATGTCTAGCAGCAAAGCATAAGGTAGCAACATTCCTACTGCCCAAGAAGAACATGGTAGGAAGGTCACTAGTGAGCTTCGAAGAAAGGGCAAATTGAAGGAGGCACGGGTTGAGGGCCTAGTTGCTTCGGATGTGGTGGATGCTTTCAATGCGAGGCTTGCGAAATTGGAGTTGGCAATGGAGGATGTACTGGATAATCTTGACTCACGAGGGGATGAGCAAGAATCCAGGGAGGAGGAAATGAAGGAGCTCGAGGGTCGGCTCTAAGGTACATTGAATGCTTTCATAGATGGTGTGCAGAAGTCTATGGAAGAATTTCGTGCCACTATGACTGCCAAAATACAATCTCTCAAGGAGGAAATGCATGAGATTAAGGGGGATCTTACGCTATGCAAGGCTGCCATGACTGCTGGAGCATTGCCAGTTGCTGCTCCAAGGGTGAAAGTCCCTGATCTGCCAAAATATGCTGGCAACTGTGATGCCAAGGAGCTAGAGAATTTTCTTTGGCTCATGGAACGGTACATGGATGCGATCAAGGTAGTGGATGATGCTACCAAGATCAGCACAACAACTCTTTATTTGGAGCATGATGCAGCACTGTGGTGGCGTCGTAGGCATGTTGAAATAGGGAGAGGCCTTGTGCAAATCAGCACTTAGGAGGCATTCAAGGGGGAATTGAAGAGGCAATTTTACCCTGAAAATGCTGAAGAGGTGGCATGAAGAAGCTGCGTGGCCTAAGGCAAACGGGTTCCCTCAAGGAGTACATACGGGAGCATTCATCCTTGATGTTGGAGATCCCCAATATGCCAGATAAAAGTCGCCTGCTCTACTTCATGGACGGTTTGTAACGGTGGGCCGAGCTGGAACTCAAACGAAGAGGCGTCCAAGACTTGGCAAGTGTCGTTGCAGCGGCGGAATCGCTGGTGGAATTCTCCAAGGAGTCCTCTTTTAAAGGGGAAAAGAGGAAAAATGGTAAATTGGAGAATGGTGGGGGAGATAAATATGAAAAATCTCCCAAGGCAGCTAGCACCTCCAAGGGCAAGGAGAAGCGAAGTGAGGGCAGCAAAGAGACTCCAAAGGGGCGACGAGACTGCTTCCTTTGTGGAGGTCCTCATTTTGTAAGGGATTGCCCAAAGAAGAACATTTTTAAATTCCTATTTTCTCTCTCTAACAACCCACCTAGGTCGAGAACCTCAAACCTAAGCTCTGATACAAAAAAAAATGTAACACCCTTATACCCTATATACATACAATACATATTTTCAGCATATGTAAAATAAGCAGATACGTATAAAAATGTCACAGACCGATTTAATAAAAATTTTCACATTTCTATTTTAAGATTTCAAATACTAATATATAAAATAAATAGTATATAAATATTCTTTGCTTGTTATAGGAATCCAAAATAAATATTTGATATGAAAATCTCTGGGAAAAATTTGCCAGAGTTTTCTTTGTAATATTAACATTTTCAAAATTCAACAAAACACAACCTGCACAAAACAAACACTCCAAAAAAAATCAATTCACCAATTCACCAATACTTCTCAATTTCTCCATATTTCTCAAAATACTTATATATTGGTATATATATATCAACATTACATATAAAATCCCATCTTAAACAAAATTATTCAAATCATTCTTCACAATTTACAATATCTGCTTCAAAAACATATCATAACATACATAATATAAAAAATGTACATGCTGACAACTGGCTCTGATCTTGATGTATCCAAAACAACTATTCAAGCTCAAAAAAAATACAAACCTAGGCCCAATCAGGTCTAGTAAAACTCTCTGGCTCTAGCAAAATGTCCATGACACCTGCGCGATGAATTATAATCGCGCTAAGCCGATGCCTAATGTACAAACTTTGATAACAATATAGTCCAAATGAAATGTCAATGCACAACACATATACATATCACAACTCATAACATTATATCTCATTATATTGCTCAATTTTATCACAATTCATAATTCACATTAAAACAAAGACAAGCATGGGCCCAAAAAGATCTAATATGCTATTCAAATTTTAGAGTTACTGCTTTGGTCCATAATGACACCATGTGTCTAGCCCCGCAGGCAATATATCCATGGATAATGTAACAGCCCCAGTCTCTTGGACCTCAACCCGGCTAGACCCTTAGGCCCCAGTATCTTGGTCCTCAACCCGGTTAGATTGCTACAGTTTTTGAGGCTTACGACCCAGTCTTTTCACCATTCTAGTGTTTAGCCCGTAGGCAATCATAGGCATGCCGCCAAATCCAGAACGCTGAAAATTGAATAATATACTAGGCACACAATTTATTCATTTTCCTCATTATTAATCTCTTTCTTTTTGTCACATATTCAATCTAGGCACATTACCTTATTTTTACATTTTTTTCTCACTTTTCTCATTTTTATCAATATCAATTCATTTCATTATTCCACATATCTCATTTTTACATTCACAACACATTACCCGATTATTTTGGGTATTTTCACATAATATACATATTTCACATGTTACACAAATTAGCCATTATCAATGGCTTTTCACAATGCATTTAACACATATATGACATTACAAACGTCATAGCATATTATTCATACACAATCAATGAACCAAGTAGCTTAACACATTTTTCAACCAAAATGTGTTGAGTCCAAATGTTATGCAAATATAGACATTATATTCAAAGTTTGTACATACCTCTACTAGCAACCCAAAGCAAGCTTAACACAACCTCCAATCCTATTCTTCCAACTTGCCCTTCACCACTTGGATGAAGCAAATCAACCTCCCTCAATGCTTATACCAAATGTGATCATACATAACCATTTAATATCGCATTCTAAGGTATTCTCAACATTAAACCATAATTAAACATTACTCTAAACCAAATCCCAAAATTAAACTTCACCTCACTTTAACTTTGAAAAACCATATCAAGACATTTAATGTAGTGTTTTAAGTTTATTAATATCATTAGAAATATATTTTAGCATGTTTAAACCAATTACATTAATTAACCACATGCTTATGTCCAAAACCATAAAATGACATAACCTTCACCATTGAAGGATCTCCATTCCAACTCAATCCAATTATCATTTCAATCTTATTTCCACCACTTATATCCTTAAATAACATGATTTAAGCATTAAAATCAAACAATTAATCATTCTTTGAAAATTCACTTTTCCAAAACTCTAAATCAATACTACCCTCTTCAAACTCTAACCAAACACAACCAAATCCAATATTTGACTTTAAAATACTTGTTTATTCATCAAAACAACTCATTTGGAATCAATTTGCAAAATTAAAAGTCATGATTTCAAAAACTCAAATGTTCCATAACCTTAAATTCTCTCTCTTCACCAATCTTACCCAAACTCAACCATTTCTTTAATCCAACCTTAAAATCATTATTTATTCATCAAAAAAACATCTTCCATACTCATTCCAACAATTATAACATGCTCTTTCAAAAACTCAATTCATACATATTCATAAGCTTTAAAGAACTTCATAATTTTGAAAATAAAACTTATTTGTTTAAAATTCACCAAAACTACTCTTATTCCCTTGAAACCTTGAAGAATTTGATGATGGAAGAAGCTAAAAATCTCCCTCTTTGGCCATGAAATTCGTCCTTAAAGGAAAGAAATAGAACAAAACTTTATTTTTTTTATTTCTCTTTCCTTTCTCCCTTTAATTTTAAACTGTATATATATATATATTAAAATAATTTAATAATTATTTATTTATTTATTTATTTAATAAATTAAAAGTCCTAAATTCCCTCTTCCATTCAAAAATAATTTATTTTTGAATTATTTTATTAATTTTGAATTTCTAAGATTTAAATACCAAAATACCCTTTTACTTTGACTTTTCTTTTAAAAAGTGTTGACTTTTATATGTTATGTATATTTTACATATTTATCACATATATGTTCTACTTTTTCATTTAAAACCCCTTCATTTATCATTTAACTCCATTAATTTAATTTATCCATTTAAATTATAATTTACTTTATCAAATTTCCAAAAATTAGAACTTTTCAAAAATTTGGGATATTACACATATGCACAAGTAATGTGTATCTTATATACACATTAAATGTACCTTATATGTGCATTAAATATTAAGTATGTAATGTATTAATCCAACATATACAATTAATATACCATATGTATATGTTATATATACTTTAGATATATATATATTGAGTATATACAATTTATATCTCCAAATACTTATTTAATTTCTCCAAAATCACGGATGTTACATAACCCGTGTTGTGTTATGGAAGGGATGCCATAATTTCACTCAAGGTATGGAGATTGAGCATGACATAACCACTCGTAGCCCCATACCTTTTGGTATATACTTGCTATGGGAGCCTAAACTTTTGAATCCAAAGACTAAAGCTCATGTAATTGGCCTAGTTACTTTTCTTAGGTTTTTACCCCAAGTGCTTGTTATTTGACAATGATCAATTTATCTTGGTGTGAACCATGGCTTATTTGGTTTGTTTTTTTTTTTTCTAATATGACCTAATTATATTGCAAGGTCAAAATAGTTTTATTCTTTTAAACCCAAAAGACCAATATTATTTTCAAATTTTCAAGATAGTTTGTGGACATAAAGTTTTTCTAAATAGGGTCAAAAAAATCTTTTTACCTTATAATCCAAGCTCAAAACCCAAAATCTATTTTTTCTAAAATCTTTTTACAATGGGCTTTGAAACAAAACTATTTTTGCACTTCATCCAAATTAAAACGTTTTTCTTTAATGGACTTACAACTAGTTAGGCCAATTATGGAATACCAAAAATCAATTGTGGATCTAGTTTATATCAAGACTTATTAATCATAGGCTTGTTTATGGCATGAAACATTAGTTGCTTTTCAAAATGGAAAAACTATTTATGATAAACCTTTTAATTTAATTTTAATCTAATAGAGACTAAAATCTTTCCTTTTGTTGGCCCAATGGATTAAGACTTAATTAATAGGAATTATCATGAACCGACTTCTAAGTTTGAAAAATACAATTATTGGTTAAATCGTCTGAGTTAATTGTTTCAAAAACAAGATATCCCATGTTGATATTTTTGTTGACCATATACCTAGGAAAAGAGACTCGCTATTCCTGTGTGGAAGATATAAGGTTGGAAGGTTCGCTCCTACTCTTTTGGTTTGTTTGTTTGTTGCTTTTACATCGATGCATACTTGCATTGTATTGCATGTCATTGATCTTTTCTAGCTCACAGCCTTGGAGTATAATAGTTCAAGGGCCTACGGCAATCTATCCTATACCATTGACGTAGAATCCAGCAACGACTCAGTCAGCTTCTTACCAAAAGTAATGGAACCTGAACAGATTCAGAAGATGGTGGATGATGCAATCAACTCCAAGATGGAAGAACTAAAGGAGGCCCTAGTTGAGACCATGAAAAGCCAGTTGGATGCATTATTGGGAAACACTGTTAAAGAATCTGCTAGTACTAAGAAGCAGAAAGACATGGGAAAGGCTAAGGTTGGTGAAGCAGCCTCTGATGATGATAAAGTAATGATTAATAATGATGATTATTTCCAAGATTATCAAGACAAGAAAAAAGAGCCAAAGGGTGTGGAAAGATCAACTGCTGAAAAGACTGAGACCACTGATGTAGAAAAATTAATTGATGACTTGGAGAAGAAGTTTGAGAAGAAGCATAACACTGAAGAGGTGTCGAAAGTGGACAATCTATTTGAGCAATATGAAGAAGTACCATACAAGTTCAAGATGCCTTCTTTCATTAGATACTATGGTATAGGAATTCCTCACTTGCATATTAAGCAGTACATTACTGCTATGTAGTCTGCTAGAGCTACCAAGGCTCAAAATCTAAGGTATTTCATCCTCTCATTTGATCCTATTGTGCATAATTAGTTCAATACCTTAGAGGAAATAACCCAAAAAGATTGGGATATGTTGTACAAAGCCTTCATTCAACAGTAAGGGTACAATGTTGAGTTGGAAGTTACCTTAATTTAGGTGGAGACTATCAGGCAAAAACAAAATGAAAGTTTTGTTGACTATGTGAAGAGATGGAGAAATAAGGTTGTACTTCTCAAAAGGAGGTCTGATGAGTATGACCAGATCAGGATGATAGTCAGAGGCATCCTACCTAACTCAATGAGAGGCTATCTCACACCCTTATAAGAGATGTCAAAGATCTTCTCCAAGCTCATTTACAAATAGAAGAATGGGAAATAGAGAAGAATCATTTTTTTGGAAGAAGAAGTGATAGGGGAAGCTATCAGTCTGGCAGTCAAGGTACACAGAAGTCAGTAGATGTCAATGCAATAGCTGATCAAGCAAATAAAAGACAATTTTTAGAGTTGGTGAAACCTCTATCTTAGGTTTTCAATAAGCTGTAGAAGAATAGGCTATTACAGCCATTGGCTCCCCGACCTTTTCTCGAATCCTTTTCCATCAAGCATTCATTCCAAGGCCTTTTGTCAATTCCATCAAGTGCAAGGACATGAGATAGATAGATGTGTTCACTTAAGGCATGAAATCTAAGATTTGATTGACAGTGGAATGTTATCCAAGCATGATAAGCCCAATTCCAAGTGCAATTCTTTGCCTAAATTCCAACTCCATTTTACTGACTGATGTTGCTAATTGACTAATTTTGCTATCCAAATTCTGAATACTCGAGCGAGTTTCCTATTGAATTTGCTGAGCATTAGTCATAAAAACTTTGAACATGTCGTCAAGAGACATACTAGATTTTTGTAGTGGTGAAGGTTGTCTTAACTGATATGTTTGTGAATTTAGTTATTTCTCTATATAATTAAAATTTGGATGATCCCTCCACCCCGATTGTAAGTATTTGAGTATGGATCATAGCGCCATTGGGGTTGGTTAGGAAATCCACCCACCACATTCAATTGTTTAGGATCTTCCTCTTGAAGAGTTGGACACATGTCCATGGGATGTCCTAAATGTTCAAAAATCCCACATGCTTGGGTTGGTTATGTATTACCTAAAGCCATATTTTGAACCAAAGTTGTTAGTTGAGAGATTTTAGATTCAAGAGATAAAATACTTACCTCGTTGACTCTTCTTGTTATCTCTTTCTTACCGGCAAACTGTCGGGAAGTGTTTACCATGATTGAAATCAAACTGATAGGTGCTTGAGGAGTCTTGTTAATTACAGTCTTGTACTTGCAGCATCTAACATACTTCATTCGGTAGGTAGAAACCCTTCATAAAAATTTTTGCAAGAGTGCTTGCTTGGTAATCTCTTGTTGAGGGTAACTTTCACACAACCTTTTAAACCTCTCCTAATATGCATAGAGATTTTTTGAATGTTTTTGCTTAATCCCACATATGTCCCTCTTATATTGGCAGCATGCAATGTGGGAAAGAAATTATAAAAAAATTCACTCACCATTTAAGTCAATTTAGTGATCAAACCTAATGGCAAGTCAAATAACCAATCCATGGCTCTCTTTTCCAAAGAAAAAGGGAATGCTCTCAGTTTTGTTAGGAAATGAAGGAGATCACTGCAAACCAAAAACACGCAGTGGAAAAATATTTGATCTCTGATTTCCCACCAGGATCCATGATGTTCGTTTAATTCGACGAAAGTGTTCAAAGAACTAACCTATTGATGATTCGAAGTCACAGTTTGGAAGAGATGCCTCGATCGTGAAACACCCTCTATCGCGTATCCACACGAATGCTACCGTCTGGAGTGCTAGCTCTCTGCAACGGTGAAGGCTGGAAAAAAATTTTCTCTAAAATGTATTAGGGTTCCTTTGTTTTCGTTCTCTTTTTATTTTCTAATGTTACCTCTGAGAAGACTTAACGTTTGGAGTGAACATGATCACTCCAGAATCCAATTCGAAATTGGATAAGGTAAGTCAAATTCAGAATCCAAATCTAATAAGGATTCTGAATATATTATCTAATAATATATATATATATATAAACAAAATAATAATAATAATAAATATTAATATCTAATATTAATATTATTAATATTATATCCAGCCCAAAGCGCATTCTTGTGTGTGACCCGATAAGCCCATATTAATTGGCAGTAAATTTAATCTCTATTAAACCAACAAGTCATAATTGGCCTCTAGCAAGGCATTACAACTACCCAATTAATATAAGGAATGTCCAATTTGCCTAATAATAGTACATGCATTAATCCCTTTGTCACACGATATCTAGCTTGAACATAAGTCATGGTCAACGTCATACTTATATTGTCCAAACTTATGATTACTTGATCTCCAAGTAGACTGATAAAAACAAATGAAATTGAGCACACTATCAATTCATTTGAGCACGGCCATGCATTTCACAGTCTCACTTATCGAGGGGCCAAAAAGATATCTCTCTCAAAGAGAGGGACAAATTCTATCTTGATTGTTCATTATCCTCTACATAATTTCTATCATATATGATCATAACCTTTATTACTGTCCATTTACGGATAATATTTAATCATGTCAAAATATAATAGTCCTTATATTGGAAACTATGACAATCTCAAGTCAAAGAATTAATACATAACTATCATGAGATTTACTTATGACACTAACCCATGTAGTAATCTCATGATGGGTCTATCCAATACATTGTTCTCTAACAAGTATCTATGAAATTGATTTGTATCACTATACACATAACCATCTGATGATTATCAAATCAATGTTCATACTGGTTAAGAATTATTTTTTTTATCTCTATAACAATAATAAACTAGGGACAAATATCAAAATTGTGTAACATGCAAACAAACAATAATGATAATAAAACCTCATTTATTAATAATGAATGTATAACATAAAGATCCAAATAAATGGCCTAGGGCACATACACTAACAAGTTTAACTTGCTTTTCTAACACGCCCGCATACTTGAGCAAACAATGTGAAATTCCTTGAGATGCTTCACTTTCTAAATCATGGAACTCAGGCAGCAGGTGTATAAAGCCAGATTTGAGCTCAAAAGTGGCATCCAAGGATGGATACGTAATGCACAAAGGCTATTGATTAGAGGGAGGTGCAGCTAGCTCCCTTAAAGTGCATTCTCCTTCAGCCATATCTTCCTTTTTTTTTATTCACTTGAAGAAGAATTAATATCAGATGTTGGATCTGACTTTATTTCAGATGATTCAACTGCCGAGGCTTGTTTTTGTAATTTAGTTTTCTTCCTTAAGACTTTAGCAGCCTTTTCTATTTCTAGATTATAAAGAAGCTCTTTGTCACGATCATACCTGGTCATGAAAAGAAGTAAAATAAGTTAGAACAATTCCCCAGCAATGGTGCCAAAATTTGATGGGTGTCAAAGCCATAAAAAATAAATTCATATTCCTAAACAAATTAATTTATAAAAGTGGTGAATAGGGTGTCGATCATCAAGGAATTAGTACTTATTATTATTCTTTTATAACTAAGGAAAATTAATTTAGAAAAAATAATTAAAATGGGGATTTTGAAGAAGTAAAAATCATAATTAAATTTAGAAAGTAATTTTAACTAATTAAATTAAATACAAAGATAATGATTAAGAAAAATTCAATTAGTTGAAGCAATAATCTTATTTCAATTTTTAATTGATCATAGATTCAAAGATCACTCTTTTAATAATACAATAAACTAGTTATAGTATTGGACAAGATCTCAATATCAATCCTTCCTTAGGTTTTAAGTTAATTAGGAAACAATCTCTAATTAATTCTTTCCAATAATTTAACCTATAGGAACGTGCTTAGAATCTAATTATTGACAACCTTAAGAACTAGAAGGACCTGGTTCTAACCAATAAACCCAACCTGAGATATATTTATTTAGATTATATAATTTCTTAAGATAAACCTAATTGATACTTAAATCAAAATATCAAGAATAATTATGGATTCAATAATTTTGAATAGCTATTTTATTTAACTATTAAAGCAATGGATCCTCTTGTTTAACTAGCCAAACAACAATTAAATTATGCCACAAATAATAATATAAATTCTTAATATTAAAGAAGAAAAGAGTTATAAATACAATGATCCTCTTGATCTCACAATTCTTGAATTTGAACTACAATTACCCTTTAACCAAGAAGTAAATTAGTTGCTCATGCTTAAGAAAAGAAAACTTTGATAAATTGACTGTAATTAGGAAACTTGCAATTAAAAATAAATATAAAATAAAAAATGATAATAATATTCTAAATCAAATTCCTAAATAATAAAGAATTACAATATCAGATTTATCTTCCTAAATCCTATCAAAATCGGATTTCCAAAGGTTAAAACATGGTAAGTGCAAGCTGTCAAAAGTATCCACAATCTGTTAGCTCAGATACATAATTAGCTTTGTCCAAGGCTCCTACCCAAAGTCGTGTCTGAGCATTTCTTATAAATTTTCAGCTTTTCCTGAACTTTTCTTCATTTAAATGCAGGTCTTCTTCTTGCCACTTTTTCTACAAAAATAGTAAGAAATGAGTAGAAGGACTAGACAATGAACTATTTACCTACAAAATATGAAGAATATATGCACATTATCAATCTCAGCATTAATGGCATCAATCACTTCCTCCATCCTTTTTCTTTTGAAGCTCGTCTCTCCTGACCTCTTATTTGAGATTGAACTCTTTGACCTGGTAGCTCTAGCAGCTCAATCAACTTGGATCTTTTTTGGCTTTTCCTTCCTGTCTAAGTTTTTCCCATGTCCATTATCTACACCAAAAAAACAAATTATAAAAAGTACTGCTGGAGTAAAGAAGCACTAACTACAGAAAGAAGTATTACCAGCCTGTTCCCCGGAGTGTGGCTTTATAGGATCCTTTTCAATTGGAAAGTACCTCCTTATCAACCACAAGATATTCAACTTCTCTCTTTGAATGTCTAACTTTATAGCATAAAAAAAATTCCCTCTCAACGAGCTCTACATTCAAAACCCCATGGTTTTTTCCAAGATGAAAAATTAGTCTTTCCACTTTTTCATGGAGTTAGGCTTCGTAGAAAAAACCTCGAGCCCTGGCTGAGCCTATATGAATGAAAAGTCTTTATTAGTGCATGGGCATGCCTTGACCAGGCATAGTGTAGCTAGGATCCTTATTGAAGGCTTCTGTGAGCAGGAATTTTCACCCCCACTCCCGATGGAATAGTTCTTGTGACTTCGGTACTGTTTAGGCTCAGGGCCTTAGAGAACACAGGCATAAGCCCGGAGAAAATAGAGTCACCACTCGGACGGGCTAGGAAAAAGAAAGGGGTGGATGACTCAATTCTTAAGGAATCCCCAACCCCTTAATGGGTTCGGAAAGTTAGGTATGTGTGGGGATGGTGAGAAATGGCCCAGCACCCCCACAATGCCCGATTCATTGGAACCAGCCTCCTTTGCAGGTCTTAATATTATAAAATTCTTAAATATGATAATATTATCCATACTACATGCAATAATTAAAAATTATCATTATATTAAAATCAAAGCAATGTTCAAACAAAGCAAATAAATGGACACCCATCCGAGGATGGAAACATGTCCTTATATCGTTCATGTCTAAACTAAATAGGAAACCCACCAAAAGGTGGAAACATGCCCTTTACATTAGTCCAAAAACTTTAAAATAAAAAAAAATTACATTTTGCTCACGACAGGAGGTACCCAAAAATATAAAAACATACCTCTTACAATATTTGGAAATCAAAATAAATCAATAAAAGTAAATAACCATTCATAATAAATAAATCATTCATCAAAGATATCAAACATCAGTCAAAATATATAATAAACATTCATCCAATTTAAATAAAATAGTAAATATATTAACTTTAGGGGTTCATGCATTTATTAGAGTTTCTAGGGTTTTATGTTCAATAACTATGGTTTTGCGTACACTAGTTTAATTTGTTGAGATATATTTTAAAGTAATAACATAGCTACTGGATGTTAAAAAGATTTAAGGTTTTAGATGTTTTTATGAAAATAATGTTACTGTGATTTAAAAAAGTAGGTTTAGTTAGGGTTTTAAGCAAACATCATGAAATTAGGGTTTTTTAAGACATTACAGTTTATAATTTTAAAAGATTGGGTTTTAAGTTCACTGGATTATGGTTTTAGGTGTTGATGAACTTGTCATAAAGTTTTGATGTTTTAAGAATTAGGGTTTAGGAAAACTAGGGTTTACTGGATTAGGGCTTTTGATATTTTGGAAAATATATTTGATCTTAAGATTTAAGAAAATCATTTAAAGTTTTATAGAAACAATTATGATTAAAGTTTTTAGAAACTATAAAGAAGATTAGGGTTTTGGAGAATTAAGAAGACATTTTGAAGTTTCAGACAAATACGTTAGGGTTTAGATGATTAAGAAAATAGTTCGGGGAAAAATAATTTAGGGTTTTAAAGTTTTGGAAATAGAAGGACAGTTTTAGGGTCTTTTGAAGTTTTGGAACCAGAAGAACAATTTTAGGGTTTTCGATTATTTAATCAATGACTTAGGCTACTGCATGAATGGACAATTTGATCTATAAAACATACTACTAAGTTTAATAATTTAGGTTACTGACTCAATATGAAAAGAATTGATGGAAAGATTTAAAAGAAAGCATGGCAATAACATCATATGCTTAAATATTTCATGAATCTAAACGTAAGAATATTGTAAATATAATCAAATCAAAGATTTGTAATCAAACCTCAGTTCGTTGGTTCCTCCACAATTGACTTCTGGATAAACAATGACAAAGGCAATGTTGCTGCCTTTGATGGATTGATGAATGTCTCTTATTGTTAATTTTTGCCGTTTCTTCCTCCTAGGGTTTATGTCTTCTTTTTCCTCCTAAGTCAGAAGTCCAAAGTCTCGATCAAGTCAAACAATTTTCCTCCTTCCTCTAATTCTGTGTTTTAATGTGGTATTTATAGGAAAAATAAAAAACCTACTTCTAATTGTCTAAGAAAATTAAAACCATTTCGGAAAAGAAATCAAAACCAAATAGAATTCAATTTCGAAATAACTGTGCTGGAAAATTACGTTGACAAAAATTGCCAGCGAACGCTGGCGGGCCAGCCAATTCACTTTCGGCTACGAAAGTTTTTGTTGCCATTTTTTATTTATTTATATATTTTTAACTTTATTAATATTACCTTTTTTATTTTTATTAAAAATTATAAGTAATAAATACTAAAATAAATATTATTTAATTAAAATACCACAAAAATTATTTTGGACTATATAAAAAAATATTGGACCAGACTGGGTCAAAAATTAAGTGTTTACAGTTTGCACCCTGCTTAAGCGATCTGAGACTTTTAGTAGAAGAGAGTGAAAAGCAACAAGACTTAATTTTTAATTTTCCTGAGATGGTTTGGGTTTTAGGTTTTGGACCCAGTTCGAGTTCTGGACTCGAGAAAGACTTGGGTTCTAGACCCGAGATGGTTTGGGTTTTGGACCCGGTTCGAGTTCTGGACTAGAAAAAGACTTGGGTTCTAGACCCGATTCGAGTTATGGACTCAGAAAATACTTGGGTTGTTCCATTCTTTAATGGATTGTGGGTATTTACCCACCAAAAATAGATCTTTATCTATTAAAAATTGGGTCTTTACCCTTGAAACATAGATCTTTATCCATTGGGGATCGGGTCTTTACCCTTGAAACATGGATCTTTATCCATTGGAGATCAGGTCTTTACCCTTGAAACATGGATCTTTATCCATTGGAGATCGGGTCTTTACCCTTGAAACATAGATGTCTTTATCCTTAAAATATGGATCTTTATCCATTGGAGATCGGGTCTTTACCCTTGAAACATAAATCTTTGTCCATCAGAGATTGGGTCTTTACCCTTGAAATATGGATCTTTATCCATTGGAAATCGGGTCTTTACCCTTGAAATATGGATCTTTATCCTTGAAATATGGATCTTTATCCATTAGAGATTGGGCCTTTACCCTTAAAATATGGGTCTTTATCCATTGGAAATTAGGTCTTTACCCTTGAAACATAGATCTTTATCCATTAGAGATCGGGTCTTTACCCTTGAAATATGGATCTTTATCCATTGGAAATCGGGTCTTTACCCTTAAAACATGGATCTTTATCCATTGGAGATTGGGTCTTTACCCTTGAAATATGGATCTTTATCCAATGGAGATCGGGTCTTTACCCTTGATACATGGATCTTTATCCATTGGAAATCGAGTCATTACCCTTAAAACATGGATCTTTATCCATTGGAGCTCGGGCCTTTACCCTGGCTTCAGCTCTTTTAGCTGGATTGATCTTTTGTCTTAGGCATCTTCATTTTTTTGAGAATTCTAATTTTCTTCTTTTTCCATTCTTTTTTGTTCTTCCTTTGCACTTTTGCAAAAAAAAAAAAAAAATTATGCCTTTTTTAGCTAGCCTTCATATCTTGTCCTTGTCTCCTACGTGGTAAAATATTGGAAGTGAGTCTCAAAATATTTTGTACATAAACTCAATATTTGAAGGGGAGAAACTTTGCCTCCTGTGTAGGCTAAAACCCATGATTTTAATTTTTTTATGTAGGCTTTGATTAATGTTTGTAGATTGTCTAGTTCTTTGGACAAGCATGTATTTCTTCTTTTGCAAAATGACTGGAGCTTCCTCAAGCAATAGGCTTTCCATGCCCTCTTGATTCAATATATTCTTTTGATTCTTTACATCATAGGGTGTTTGTTGTTCACTTTGACAAAGAATAAACAGTACAAGACAAGAAAGTGTGATGTGATATGCTCATGTATACATGATATGCATGAATAATACTTACATCATTTTCATTAACTCACAAACCGAGGTGATCAGCAGAAGTGTTCTCATTGGTTCATTTCAGATGCTTATTCAGGTCTTGCACTAGAATGGCAGAAGGCTTCACTTTTATGGTCTTTATCTTCGAGATATTAAAAACATGAATAATGGAGACCCCAAGCAGCAGAGATACATCCATTCCAAACAATGTTTTGGCATGTTAGTTGGTAGCTTCTTTATAACCTTGCCAATAATCATTTCCTTTGCCCAATGTGTCCTTTGAGGTTCGATAGTTCAACATACTTCCCTTAACTTGAAGACTTCATGTGACAAAAACAATTTTTTTTGAAATTAAATGTTGGCTTTGCCAAATCAATGTCAATTTACCTCAGGACTTGATTTTTCAAATTAATATATCTATAACATGACAACCCTAGTTACCATACTAAACTCGGGAATCATTTCTATTTAGGCAAGAACTTGTTGCACTTCAGATAGGCACATACACATTACTTGGCCAAAGGTCTCATTGAGTTTAAATATTGTCTATCTCATATGCATGCATATTCAAACTATCTCCACTAATAGACTCTACCTACCAAGAGAGATAAGCAAGTCTTTGATAGGCTTGAAATGGGGTCTATAAGGGACATGGATTAAATAAAGGTCATTTGTAAGTTGGAGCCGTTGTGACACTATGGCCCCTCACGCTACAAATTTCTTGTTTGAACTTTAGACAGCTGGGAGCAATCTTGCTAGACTCCAAATTCCTTCTATCTTCTTGGCATTAATATGGATCTTGATTAGGACAGTTTTTGCCCTTGCAAAAAGTTTGGTACACAAATTCATTTCTTTTCTTCTTCTTCTTTTTCTTTCTTTTTTTTTTCTTCTTATTATTCCCTTTCTTTAAGCATTTTGTCCTTCTTCCTTGTCAAGTACAAAGCTTTCAAAAACTGGGTGACCTTTCTCCTTTTTCTTTGATTTTGATAGGTTGGACCAATTCAAGTCAAACTGTCCTTATAAACCAAATGGAAGCGTTTTGCTGCTTTAGGTAAAAAGAACTCAGTTGGCTTTCTGAACAGCCTTTTTAGGTTTTATCTTTATCTTTTTTTTTCTTTTTTTCTTTTTTTCTTCTTTTGTCTTTTTTTGTCCCCTTTTTTTTGTCCTTTTTTTTCTTTTTCTTTTCATTTTTTTATTATTTTTTTTGGGTTCTAGCTCTAACACAGTTGTCTTGTTTGTACCAACTTGAATTTTTAATAATGGATGAGTGGAGTGACATAAATCTTCTTTAATAGGGGTAAATCATTTGTTACTATGATGTTATCTTGATAGATTGGAGATATTAGGTGAACTTCAACTACCCTTATGGTCTCGAGAACATCAACTATCCTTATGATCTTGACTATTCATTCCTTTCTTTGATCTTCTTGCCTCTTCACCTTAGTGATCATAAGACTTGTCAAAAGTATCACAGCAGCTCAGGGTAGGTTGTTGGGGTTTGTAAGCCAATGAAAAGATTTGTAGTTAAACCTCCGTTCATTGGTTCCTCCACAAATGACTTTTGGATGAACAATGACAAAGGAAATGTTGCTGCTTTTGATGGATTGATGAATGCTTTTTGTTGTTAATTTTTTTTGTTTCTTGCTCCTAGTGTTTCTGTCTTCATTTTCCTCCTAAGTCAGAAGTTCAAAGTCTCGATCAAGTCAAACAATTTTCCTCCCCCCTCTAATTCTTTATTTTAATGTGGTATTTATAGGAAAAATAAAAAACCTACTTCTAATTGTCTAAGGAAATTAAAACCATTTAAGAAAAGAAATCAAAACCAAATAGAATTCGGTTTTGATAAAAACTGCGCTGGAAAATTGTGCTGGCAAAAATTGCGAGCAACGTATGTGTAGACCCTTGATTTTGGCCCTAAGCTAGACCAATCCTAATTAAGGAAGGCCTAGTCAAGTTCATATGGCTTAAACCTATTTTAAAGCTTCTAATTAGATTGGTTCAATTTTATTAGGCCCAAAATAAGTCCGGTTCAATTTTTAAAGCCCTGAAATGGTCCTATTTGGAATTTGATTTGGTTTGTTTGGGTTTGGGCCAGGCCAGGCAGTATCCATATCAAATTGGAGCCACCCAATTCGATATGGATGGCTCCATATCGAATTAGAGGCCATCCAATTTTATATGGAGGCCTCCATATCGAATTGGACACCCTCCAATTCAATATGGAGGCTCTATATTGATGCCATATCATATTAAATTAATTTTAATATGATATGGGTTTGGTTTCATGTCAGACTTAGAATGTATCTTTAATCCAAAGCCATGGATAATCAGGAAAATTCAAATTATCCGAAGCCGTGCTTAATCAGGAAACAAAGATTGGTTTACGAAGTTGGCCTAATTTGCTCCTTATAAATTCAGTAAGCAACATAGAGAGAGAGACTAGTATCAAAGAGAAAGGGATGGAGGAACGTTGATTAACAAGCTGGAGATCAAACAGCAAGGCACGAGCTTTGATTAACGAACAAGCAGTAATAGGAAATAAACCAACACAGAAGCAGCAACAGAAAATTGAAAAGCAAAAACCCTAGCAGCATCGAAAAGAGACAACAACTTTGATTGACGAGCTGGGAAAAAAAGAGATAGATAGAAGCATTAACAAGAACACATAGGGGGATGAAAAAATCCAAAAGGCAGCCACATACTTCCTTTGGTTTTACTCAGCTAGAATTATAAATCGTTGCAAGCAGATTTTTTTATTAAGGTTTAAATTTTTATGGAGCCTTCAATGCAGGTTTTGATTTCTAAATTCTATTTATTTTCATATTCAGTAGCTATACCTCTATTATTAAACATTACACATTAATTCTTCCAGCAGCTAATTAATTCATCACTGCAACTTTGCATAAACTTTAATAATAATGGCTAAATTGATATGTTCTTTCATCCAATAGTTATGTTTGAGTTTTCTTACAAGTTCCAGCACTGTAAAATTATGAATCCAATCTAAAATACAATTTAGTTAAACACTAATTTAAATATTTAAAAACCTAACTTGCATGTTAAAAATCTAGTTTGTATATTTCAAACCTAAATTGCATGATATAAACCCTAAACCCTAATTTAGTAATCTAAACTTTAAGAAACCCTAATTCATTTGTTAGAACCCTAGTTTGTACATTCCTTATTTAACATGGTATTTAAATTTAGTCTCAATTATTAATATATGTTCACTTATTGCATGTTTTGATGTATGGCTTATTTTATTTTGATTTATAATGGATGGTTTATTTTTAGTTTATTTATAATGAATGGTTGAATATTTTTATTATTCTATTTTAATATTAAAAAATGAAAGAGGTATGTTTTCACTTTGTGGGTACCTCATTAGTTAGGCTCAATGTAATTCAATTTATTTTGGACATTGGACATTGTAAGGGCTTGTTTCCATCTAGTATGGGTGCCCCTTTATTTTATTTGGACTTTTTTTTGTTTTAATACAATGGTGATTTTTTTTTATAATTGCACGTAGTATGGATGATTTTATAATATTTAAGAATTTAATAATATATAGACCTAAAAAGGAGGTCGGTTCCAAAAAATCGGGTGTTGTAGGGGTGTGTGAGCGGGGATTTTTGCCCCCACTCCTGGTGGAATGGTTCTTGTGACTTCGGCACTGTTTAGGCTCGGGGCCTTAGAGAACACGGACCCAAGTCCGGAGAAAATTGAGTCGCCACCCGGACAAGCCAGGAAAAAGAAAGTGGTGGATGACTTGATTCCTAAGGAATCCCCAACCCCCTAATGGGTTTGAAAAGTTGGGTACGTGTGGGGAAGGTGAGAAAAAGCCCAGCACCCCCACAATGCCCGGTTCATTGGAACCAGCCTCCTTTATAGGTCTTAATATTATAAAATTCTTAAATATAATAATATTATCTATATTCCCTACAACAATTAAAATAAAGCATCATTATATTAAAATTAAAGCAATGTTTAAGCAAAACAAATAAATGGACACCCATCCGAGGATGGAAACATGTCCTTACATTGTTCATGTCTAAACTAAATAGGACACCCACCAAAAGGTGGAAACATGTCCTTTACATTGGTATAAAATATAAAAGCAATTTAAATTACATGATATTTAATTAATGAGGTACCCACAAAGTGGAAACATACCTCTTACAACATTTGGAAATCCAAAATAAAAGTAAATAACCATTCATCTTAAATAAATCATTCATCAAAGATATTAAACATTAATCAAAATATATAATAAACATTCATTCATGATAAATTAAATCAAGCATTGAAAATAAATTAAAGCATATAATGAACTACATAATCAAATAAAGCAAGTAAAGATATAAATTGAAGTTTACTGTTTCCATTTAAAGTTCTTTAATTAACATTTAGGGTTTTGGAATTTTAGTATTTTACTATTATTATTATTATTTGTTTAACCTACTATAAAGGTTTTGGAAAATTGGAATCAGGGTTTCATGAATCAAATTAGGGTTTAGGGGTAACATTATGAAATTAGGATTTTAAAATATTAAAACATTAGGTTTATAGTTCTTGGTTACTGGATTGTTGTTTTGGATTTACTATATTGTGTTTGAATGTTTAGGTTTATAAGGTTTTAAGGATTACGGTTTAGGAAAACTAGGGTTTACGTATTAGTTTTGAGGGAATTAGGGTTTAGGAAAACTTAGGGTTTAGGTTTACTGGTTTAGGGGTTTATTGTCTTGGTTTTGGAGTAAAAGAAAATAGTTTAGTTTTATAAAGTAATTATGATTTTTTAGAAACTGTAAAGTGGGTTTAGTGTTTGGATATTTAACAAAACATTTGGAAATTTCGAAAAAGAATTAGAAGAAAATAGTTTAGGGTTTTTTAAAAGCTTTTGGAAATAGGAAAAATGATTTAAGTTTTTTAGAAATAAAAGAGTATTTTTTTAGGGTTTTTTGGAAATAGAAGGAACAATTTAGCGTTTTACGGTTTTGAAAAAATAGAAAAGTATTTTTAGGGTTCTTAAGGTTTAGAAGAAACATAAAAGTAATTTTTAGGGTTTTTAATGTTTAGAAGAAATAGAAAAGTATTTTTAGGGTTTTTAAGGTTTAGAAGAAGCAGAAAAAATCACTTATGTTATTGAAACGAAGATCAATGTTACTACATGTTTATAGATCAAGGTTTTGTGTGTATATTCTTAGGAATCAATGAAACAAAGCTACTGTAAGAAAATAAAACAAAAAGAGATTAGAAATTCAAACCTCCGTTCGTTGGTTCCACCAAAAATCACTTCTTGGATGATTAAGGACAAAGGCAAGGTTGCTGCCTTTGATAAATTGTTGATGGCTTTGCTTGTTGCTCGTCTCAAATCTGAAGTCTTAAGTTCTAGTCCAAATCCAAAGTTTTTCTCCTCCAAATCCAGTCCGATCCCCTCCAAAAATTCCTCCCCTTTTTCTCTATTTTTTAATGTTATTTATAGGAAAATTTATAAGCCTAGTTCTAATTGTTTAAGGAAACTCAAATTAATTAGGAAAAGATACCCAAACCAAATAGAATTTGGTTTCGAAAAAAAATGCGTTGGAAAAATTTTGCTGGCGAAAAATGCGACGGGCTGCGAGAGCTAGGCGCTGCGAGCAAGAATTGGCGTGGAAAATTGCGAACTGGGCGGCCATAAGCCATTTCGCTCGTAGGAACCTAAGGACGAAATTGGCCTTGGCCAATTTCTTTTCGGCCACCAATTTTTCATCGTCGATTTTTCCATCGCCGATTTTCATTTTAAATTTTATTTTCATTTATTTATTTAATTATTATTATTTAATTATTATTTTTATTTTTATTCACTTCACCATTTTTAATTTTTAAAAAACAAAAATAAATATTAAAATATCATAAAAATTATTTTGGACTATAAAAAATAACGGACCTGACTGGGTAAAAAATTAAGGGTCTACAGTTTGCCCCCGGGTTGAACAATATGAGGCTTTAGTAAAAGAGAGTGAAAAACAATAAGACTTAATTTTTGAGATGGTTGAGGTTTTGGGTTCTGGACCCAGATTGAGCTATGGACTCAAAGAATAATTTTAGGTTCAGGACCTAATGGTAATTTTGGGTTCTGGACCCGAGCTAAGCTCTGGACTTAGAAGAGATTTTAGGTTCTAGACCTAATGGTAATTTGGATTTTGGACCCGGGCTAAGTTTTGGCCTTAAAAGAGATTTTAGGTTCTGGACCTAAGAATAATTTGGGTTCTGGACTTGAGATTGAATTTATTTGACTGACATTTTATCAGTTGAGAATTTTAGCATAACTGGTTGTTCCATTTTTATGGATTGTGGGTCTTTGTCCACCAAAAATATATCTTTATCTATCGGTAATTGAGTCTTTACCCTAGGAAAATGGATCTTTATCCATTGGAGATTGGGTCTTTACCCTTGAAACATGGATCTTTATCCATTAGAGATCGGGTCTTTACCCTTGAAATATGGATCTTTATCCATTGAAAATTAGGTCTTTACCCTTGAAATATGGATCTTTATCCCTTGAAAATTAGGTCTTTACCCTTGAAACATGGATCTTTATCCATTGAAATATGGATCTTTATCCATTGGAAATCGGGTCTTTACCCTTGAAATATGGATCTTTATCCATTGGAAATTGGGTCTTGACCCTTGAAATATGGATCTTTATCCATTGAAAATATGGTCTTTACCCTTAAAACATGGTTCTTTATCCATTGGAAATCGGGTCTTTACCCATGAAATATGGATCTTTATCCATTGGAAATTGGGTCTTTACCATTAAAATATGGATCTTTATCCATTGGAAATCAGGTCTTTACCCTTGAATGAGGGATCTTTATCCATTGAAAATCGGGTCTTTACCCTTAAAACATGGATCATTATCCATTGGAGGCCGGATCTTTACCATTGGAAATCGGGTCTTTACCCTTGAAATATGGATCTTTATCCATTGGAAATCGGGTCTTTACCCTTAAAACATGGATCTTCATCCATTGGAAATCGGGTCTTTACCCTTGAAAGTGGATCTTCATCCTTTAAACTGGATCTTCATCCATTAGAGATTAGGTCTTATATTGGCTTCAGCTCTTCTAGCTGGACTGATCTTTTGTCATTTGCGTCCTCATTCTTTTGATAGTTCTAATGTTCCATTCTTTTTTTATTCCTTTTTCCAAAAATTTAGCTATTTTTAGTTGGCCCTCATAGTTTGCAAGTGAGTTTGAAAATTTTTTTGTATATAAACTCAAAAAATTGAAAAGGAGAAACTTTTCCCCCTGTGTAGGCTTAAACCAAAGATTTTTCCATGCAAGCTTTGATTGATGTTTTTGTTGTCTAGTTCTTCACACAAGCACGCATTTCTTCTCTTTGCAAAATTACTGGAGCTTTCTCAAGCAATGGGCTTTCCATGGCCCCCTGATTTGATATCTTCTTTTGATTGTTTACTTTACAGGGTGTTTGTTGTTTACTTTGACAAAGAATAGACAATACAAGATAAGAAAGTGCGATGTGATATGCTCATGTATGCATGATATGCATGAATAATACTTACAGTCATTCCATCGACTCCCAGACCGAGGTGATCAGCAGAAGTGTTCTCATTGGTTCCTTTCAGATGCTCATTTAGGTCTTGCATTGGAATGACACAATGCTTCACATTTATGGCTTTTATCTTCAAGATTTTGAAAATATGAATAATGGAGGCCCCAAATAGCAGAGATACATCCATTTTAAATTATGATTCAGCTTGTCAGTTGGTAGCTTCTTCATGACCTTGCTAATAATCATTTCCTTTGCCCAATGTGTTCATCGAGGTTTGATAGTTCAACATACTCCCCTTAACTTGAAGGCTTCGTGTGATAAAATATTTTTTATTTTTTGAATTTTTGATTTTGAAATCAAAAGTTGGCTTTGCCAAATTAATGTCAATGTACCTCAGGACTTGATTTTCTAAATTAACATATCTATAACATGACAACCCTAGTTACCATACTAAACTCGGGAATTATTTCTATTTAAGCAAGAACTATTGCACTTTAGATAGGTACATACACATTACTTGGTCAAAGGTCTCATTGAGTTTAAATATTGTCTATCTCATATGCATGCTTATCCAAACTATCTCCACTAATAGACTCTACCTACCAAGAGAGATTAACGGTCTTTGATAGGCTTGAAATGGGGTCTATAAGGGATATGGATTAAATGAAGGCCATTTGAAAGTTGAGGCTGTTGTGACACAATGGTCAAACCCTCACACTACAAATTTCTTGTTTGAACTTTAGGCAGCTGGGAGCAATTTTGCTAGACTCCAAGTTCCTTATGTCTTCTTGGCATTAATATGGATCTTGATTAGGACAGTCTTTGTTTCTTTGCATAAAGTTTGGTACCCAAATTCGTTTCTTTTCTTCTTCTCCCTTTTTTCCTTTTTATTTTTCTTACTGTTCCCTTTCTTTGAGCATTTTATCATTTTGTCCTTCTTCCTTGTAGGACTATTAAGTACAGAACTTTCAAGGACTGGATGGTCTTCCTCCTTTTTTTTCTCCAATTTTGAATGAATCTTTGGTTGGGTTGGACCAATTCAAGTCAAAATGTCCTTATAAATCAAATGGAAGCCTTTTACTGCTTTAGGTAAAAGAGAACTCAGTTGGCTTTCTGAACCGCCTTTTTTAGGTTTTCTTTTTTTTCTTTTTTCTTTTTTTCTTTTGTCCGTTTTTTTTCTAGGTTCTAGCTCAAAAAGAGTTTTCTTGTTTGTACCAACTTGGGTTTCCAATAATGGATGAGTGGAGTGACATAAATCTTCTTTAACAGGGATAAATTGTTTGTTACTCTGATGTTGTCTTGATATATTGGAGATATTAGGAAAACTTCAACTACCCTTATGGTCTTAAGAACTTCAACTATCTTCATGGTCTTGGCTATGTATTCCATTCTTTGATCTTCTTGCCTCTTCATCTTAGTGAAGACTTGTCAAAAGTATCACATCAGCTCAGGGTAGGTTGTTGGGGTTTGAAAGCCAATGAAAAGAAAGCTAAAATTTTATGAAGGCTCAAAGGGACAACTAGGGATTGATATTTAATAGGGTGGATACAAGTTGTTGGCTAACCAAATAATGCCTAAATCATTTCGCTCTTAAATAAGTAGAGTTTAATTTCGCCTCGAAAGTTTGCTTAAGCATGTTCTAAGACTGACTATGACCTAGACAAAGGTAATTATGCAGGAGCCCTCTCTAAGTAAGCATACACAACTCAATGCTATAGAGCGATTCCCTCACCTAGTAAAGTCAATTGAGTCATGATGCATAAATATATTAATTCATGAATTATCAAGCTAGATTCCGCATTGGTTGAGCACCAAAATGAACAAAGACCAAAAAAAATTTTGATAAAAGCAATTTATTCAAACAAATTTAAATTTGAAAAAGATGATTGTTTTAATTAAATATTAAAGAAAATTTTGAAAAGCAACATTCAAGCTAAGGAAAGTTTGTTGAGTTAAGCTTCTTTTCCTTTCACATCTTCAATATCCCCATCTTGAATGGATGATAAAACAAAATCTTCTTCCAATCCTTTTCCCACCATGAAGGTTTCTAGTGGTGGCACTATGTTGAATTTTGGCAAATGATTGTTTTTTATGCTGGTCTTATCAGGCTCAGGCAGCTTACCACTATCAATTAAATTTTAGATCTCATGTTTTAGTCGGAAGCATTTGTCTGTCTCATGTCCTTATGTTTGATGAAACTCACAAAAGGCTTTAGTATTAAATTTTGGGGGGTAAAGGATTCGGCAAAGGTCGAGGGGCCAATAGCTATAATAGTCCCTTCTTTTGTAGCTTGTTGAAGACCCAAGACAAAGGCTTCCCCAGATCTGAAAATTGCCTTCTATTTGCTTGACCAGTTGTATTGACATCAACTTCTTTTTGCATGCTTTGATTTCCAGACTGGTAGTTCCCTTTCTAATTCCTTCTTGCAGAAAAGCGATTCTTCTCCCTTTCCCACTCTTCAATTTGTAGACCAACTTGGAGAAGATCTTTGAAATCCCTTATCAGGGTGTGAGACATCCTTTCATGGAGATTGGGCAGGACGCCTCTCACGATCATCCTTATTTGATCATATTCATCAGGCCTTTTTTTGAGCAAAGTAGTCTTGTTTCTCCATCTCTTCATATAGTCCACAAAATTCTCATTTTGTCTTTGTCTAATGGACTCCACTTCCATTAAGGTAACTTCCATCTCGACATTATATCCATATTGCTGGATGAAGGCCTTGTATAGCAAATCCCAACTCTTTTGTGTTCCATCATCTAAGGTATTGAACCAATTTTGGACAACAGGGTCCAATGAGAGCATAAAGTACCTTAGAGTTTGAGCCTTAGTAGCTCGAGCAGACTGCATAGTAGTGATATACTATTTCACATGGAGATAAGGATTTCCGGTTCCATAGAACTTTGCAAAAGATGGCAACTTGAATTTGTAAGGAACTTCTTCATCTAGCTCAAATAATTTGTCAACTTCGGACATTTCTTCGGTCTTCAGTTTCTTCTCAAATTTCTTTTCTAAGTCCGCAATCATCTTTTCAACATCAAAAGTTTCGATTTTCTCCATAGCTGATCTTTCAACAATCTTTGGTCCTTTCTTCTTGTCTTGAGGATAGTGGTAGTATTGAGCCCAATCATCATCATCATCAATGATCACCTTTTCATCATCAAAAACCATTTCACCAACTTTGGTCTTCCCTTTGTCCTTTGGCATGATTTTCTAAAATTGTTGTCAATTGGTTCTTCATGGTCTCAGCTAGAGCCTCTTTTATTTCTTCCATCTTGGCATTGAGCGCTTCATCCACCATTCTTTGAATTTGTTCGAGCTCCATTACTTTTGGTGAGCAAGTGATTGAGTTGTTGCTAGATTCTTCACTTCCGGCGTAGGTCGGATTGTCGTAATCCAGGGCTATGAGCCAGAAAGAATTAATGATATGAGATGCAAATGTATGCATGTATGCACAAACAATCAACAAAGAAAGATAATTAGGACATTCCTTCCAACCTTATAACACCCACACACGAATGGCGAGTCTCTTTTCCTAGGTACATAGTTAACAAAATACCAACATGGGGTATCTTGTTTTTGAATATTTCTCTCGAGCGTTTTAACCAATAGTTATATTTTCAAGAATGGAAATCAGTTCATGATAATTCCCATTAATTAGGTTTTAATCCATTCAACAACTAAAGTAGCTTTTATGCTATATTGGATTAAAACTAAATTAAGAGGTTTATTATAAATAGATTTCTCACTTGAAAAAGCAACTAATGATTCATGCAAAAAATAAGCCCATGATTAATTATTCTTAGTATAAACTAGGCTCACAATTGATTTTTGGTATTTCGTAATTGACCTAAATAATTTGCAAGCTCTTTGTAAGAAAAGGTTGGATGAAAATAATTTTATTTCTAAGTCCATTGTAAAAAGATTTTAGAAAAAATGGATCTTAGGCTTAGTATTTGGGTTATGAGCAAAATAATTTTTAACTTGTTTTGGAAAAGTTTTATATCCAAAGACCATTTTGAAAAATTTTAAAAATAGCTTGGTCTTTTGGACTTTAAAGAAAATTTTATTTTGAGCTTACATCGTACTTAGGTCATATTAGAAAAAGAAACATGTCCTTTACATTGGTCTAAAATATAAAAGCAATTTCAATTACATGAGCTTTAGTCTTTGGATTGAAAACTTAGGTTCCCATAGCAAGTATATACCAAATGGTACGAGGCTATGAGTGGTTATGCCATGCTCGATCTCCATACCTTGAGTGAAAGTATGGTATCCCTTACATAACATAACACGGGTAACACGGGCGTCCTAACTCACACACATAATGCAATCTAAGATGATGCAATGGATAATATCAATATAAGAAAGAATAGAATAATATAAAGACCAACGAAATCAACTTCTCTTATCCCCAGTGGAGTTGCCACTATGAGCGGGGATTTTCACCCCCACTCCCAGTGGAATGGTTCTTGCGACTTGTGCACTATTTAGGCTCGGGGCCTTAGAGAACACGAACCTAAGTCCGGAGAAAATGGAGTCGCCATCCGGACGGGCCGGGAAAAAGAAAGGGGTGGATGACTTGATTCCTAAGGAATATCCAACCCCCTAATGGGTTCAGAAAGTTGGGTACGTGTGGGGAAGGTGAGAAATGGCCCAGCACCCCCACAACGCCCGGTTCATTGGAACCGGCCTCCTTTATAGGTCTTAATATTATATAATTCTTAAATATAACAACATTATCCATATTACACACAATAATTAAAAGAAAGCATCATTATATTAAAAATCAAAGCAATGTCCAAACAAAGCAAATAAATGGACACCCATCCAAGGATGGAAACATGTCCTTACATCACATGCCTAAATAGGACACCCACCATAAGGTAGAAACATGCCCTTTACATTGGTTCTAAAATAAAAAAGCAAATTAAATTACATGAAGTTTAACTAATGAGGTATCCACCAAGTGGAAACATACCTCTTACAACTTTTGGAAATCTAAATTAATTGATAAAAGTAAATAATCATAAATTAATCATTCATGAAAGCTATTAATCAAAATAGAAAACAAACATCCATCCATGATAAATTAAATAAATCAAATATTAAAATTATATAAATTAAATCATAATCAAGTATAGAATTAAATAAAGAAAATAAAAGTCCAATTATAGCTATTGTGACTTTTTATGGAATTAAAATAGATTAGGGTTTTATGTTTTAAAAGGTTGGTAAGATTTTTTGATTAACTAAATTAATATTTGATTGGTGAAATCATGAAACTAGGGTTTTAGACACTTTGAAATACTTTTGATTTGTGGTTTTAAATGGTGATTTCAATCTACTGTGTAAAATTTAAAGTATTTATATTTTTATAGTTTTTAATGTTTTAAATGATTAGGGCTTAGAAAACAAAAATTAAGATTTAAGGTTTTAAAGGAGTTAAAGCTTAATATTTTAGGTTTGGAAGTTGAATTTGGGTTTTAGGATTTAAAATTAGGGTCTCGGGTGATGAATTTGAATTAGGGTTTTGAAAGATAATTTGATGATTTCATGAGGTTTTATGAATTTAAACAAACGGATTGAAGTTTTTATAAATACAAAAGATGTTTTTTAATGTTTTTTGAATGAAATAGAACCTAATTTAAACTTTTGAAAGAAACAGAATCAAACATTGGTTTTGTTGAAAAATATGTTTAATTAAGGTTTTAAGATTTTTAAGAAGAAAAAATAACAATTTTAAGTCTTTTTGGAAAATAAAGTAACGTATTAGTGTTTTAACTTTGGAAAAACTAAATTAAAGTTCTAAGGTTTTTTGATTTAAGAAAAAAATTTCATAATTTATGTTATTGTGAGAAAATAAAAACAAAAAGAATTTAACATACCTCCTTTTGATGATTACTCCAAAAATTATTTTTCTTTGATGAATTAAAATAAAGACAATTGCTGCCTTTTGAATCCCTTCAATCGTGTCCCTGCTATTTCAGAATAAATATCAAATTCAATTGCCCCTTTTCCTTCACGGATTTGGTTCCAAATTTTCCAAGCTTCTGTTGGATTTTTTGCCTCCCAATTTGGTTGCCTTTGGTCCTTATTTATAGAGGTCTTTCTATGTATATTTCTTATTATGCACGGCAAGTAATATTAATAAGAAAAAGAAACCAAAACCTAATTGAATTAGGTTTCGGAAATTTTGCATCGAAAAAATTGCGCTGCGAAAAAAATTACAGCAGGAAAAAATGTGCTGGCGAAAAAATTCTGCCACAGGAATTTGCGGCAGCGGGGAACCTAGTGGGCCTGCGGGCAAAATGTCCACGGGCCCGCGAGATGATTTTTTTGTCGTCGATTTTTTTGACTCGGATTTTTATTTTTATTTTTATTTTTTTTACTTTTATTTGTTTATTTTTATTTTTTATTAATAAAAATTAGATACTAAAGCAAAAATTATTTAACAAAAATTATTTTGGACCAATTAGACAACAAAAATCATTTTGGACTAAATAAAACATATTGGACTGGATTGGGTTAAAAATTAAGGGTCTACACTGCCCTTATTGCTCCACTTAGAGAGCACATGATTCGGATGGTCTTATAGAATAGGGATTGATCTTTCATTTTTCATTTGATCTCTATTAGTGAACATGTTCCCCATTGATGCTGCCTTTCCTTTCTTTCTTACGTCAATGGGAGATGCCTCATTAGTATTGTTGATAATCTCCAAAATTTGAATTAACTAGGTCCTCATAATTTCAACCAACTGATCTCGTAGCTTGATCATCCTAGCTTTGACAACTTCATCGACTATGTCCCTTAGTTGATTTGCATCCATCCTTCCAGTGAAGTACTTAAATCAAAATCAATGTTGTAGGTGGTATCGTTGTAAGCTCTTGAATTGCTGTACTTCAGGTCTGTGTGCCGAAGAGGATCGATGATATGAGATGCAAATGTATTTATGCATGTATGCACAAATAATAAACAAACAAGGATAAATAGGACATTCCTTCCCACCTTATAACTTTCACACATGAATGGCGAGTCTCTTTTTATAGGTATATGGTTAACAAAAATACCAATATGGGATATTTTATTTTTAAAAAGTTACCTCGGATGATTCAACCAATAGTTATATTTTTCAATAATGGAAATCAGTTCATGATAATTCCCATTAATTAGGTTTTAATCCATTCAACCAACTAAAGTAGATTTTATACTATATTGGATTAAAACTAAATTAAAAGGTTTATTATAAATAGATTTCTCACTTGAAAAAGTGACTAATGATTCATGCAAAAAACAAGCCCATGGTTAATAATTCTTAGTATAAACTAGGCTCACAATTGATTTTTGGCATTTCCATAATTGACCTAAATATTCGTAAGCTCTTTCAAAATGTTATGAAAATAAATTTATTTCTAAGCCCATTGCAAAAAGATTTTAGAAAAAATGGATTTTGGGCATTGTATTTGGGTCATGAGAAAAGAATTTTTGATTTGTTTTTTAGCAAAGTTTTATGTCTAAAGACCATCTTGAAAAGCTTTAAAAATAGCTTTTATCTTTTGGATTTAGAGGAAAAAAATTATTTGAGCTCACATTGTAATTAGGTCATATTAGAAAAAGAAAAAACCAAATAAGCCATGATTTAAGCCAAGATAAATTAACCATAGTCAAACAACAAGCATTTGGGGTAAAAATCTAAGGAAAGTAGCTAGGCCAATTACATGAGCTTTAGTCTTTGGGTTAAAAGGCTTAGGTTCCCATAGCAAGTATATACCAAATGGTACAAGGCTATGTGTGGTTATGCCATGCTCAATCTCCATGCCTTGAGTGAAAGTATGGTATCCCTTACATAACATAACACGGGTAACACGGGCATCCTAACTCGCGCACATGATGCAATGGATAATATCATGATAAGAAAGAATAGAATAATATAAAGAACAATGGAATCAACTTCTCTTATCGCCAGTGAAGTTGCCACTGTGAGCAGGGATTTTCTCCCCCACTCCAGTGGAATGGTTCTTGCGACTTCGGCACTGTATAGACTCGGGACCTTAGAGAACACGGGGCCAAGCCCGGAGAAAATGGAGTCGCCAACCAGATGGGCCGAAAAAAAAGAAAAGGATGGATGACTCAATTCCTAAGGAATTTCTAACCCCCTAATGGGTTTAGAAAGTTGGGCACGTGTGGAGAAGGTGAGAAATGGCCCAGCACCCCCACAACGCCCGGCTCATTGGAATCGGCCTCCTTTGCATGTCTTAATATTATAAAATTATTAAATATAATGATATTATCCATACTACATGAGATCATAAGAATAAATAAATACTTTATTAAAGTCACAACAATGTCCAAACAAAATAAATAAATGGACACCCATCCAAGGATGGAAATATGTACTTACATCATCCATATCTAATACTAAATAGGACACCCACCGAATGGTGGAAACGTGTCCTTTACATTAATTCCAAAATATGAAAATAATCTAAATTACATAAAGATTAAATAATGAGGTACCCAATCATGGAAACATACCTCTTACAATTTTAACAAATAATAATAATAAAGAAATCATCCATCCATGATAAACAGCTCAAATACCAAAATTAAACAAATCAATCATCAAAATATATAATAAACTACATAATCAAATCTAAAACTTAAATAAAGTAAATAAAGATACATATTTAGGTTTACATCTTGAATTAAGGGTTCTAGGGTTTTTTTAGGATTTTTAGATAGGAAATTAGGGTGTCAAACATGAAATATGATTTCATGGGTATTTGGAATCAAACTAGGGTTTTGACTTGTAAAACAAATATTATTATCATTATTTTAAAAATATTAAACTGCTATGAAGGTATGAAAGATAGAATTAATTATGATTTTAGGTTTTAAGAAAAAAAAATTTAGGATTGAAAGTTTTAAGAAGTGATCAGGGTTTAAGAAAACAGATTATGGTTTTGAGGCGTTAAAAAACCACAATTAGGGTTTTAGATAAAGGCTAGGGTTTTGATTAATTAAATTATGGTTTGGATTATTTGGAAATTAAGTTTAGGATTTGGAAGAGATTAGGTTACTGTAAAAAAGGATCAGGGTTTATGAAAATAGGGTTAAAGCTCTTGATGCTTGAGGAATAAACTACTGTGATAATGTTTATAAAATTAAGGCTACTGGAAAGGTTTTAGAAAAAAATATAGTTAATTAGGGTTTTATAGTTCGAAGAGAATAATAGGGTTTAGGTTAATTAAATTAGGGTTTTGGATGATTCTGTAAGTAATTATAAAAATTGTTGCAAAATCCTATCCATGAATTATTAACACAGTAAGTTAATGAATTAAGTGTTTGAATTTAACTGGATGGGTTAATAAGAATGTTACTTGTGTTGTAGGCTCCATCAAATTGATGTGTTGATCCAAGCTATCTTTTCCTTTTCTGCCCAGAATAATTGATTCTTTGTTGAAGACTTTGTGATGCAAAGATCAACCACTGCCACTTTGCTTTTCTTTCTTCTTTGTTTTCAGATTGTTTTCTTCCTTGCTTGATGGTTGCTCAATTGCTTTTTTTATGATTCATGTTTTATCAAACTCTTCCAGTCCAAGTTTCTTAATAATTGCCACCCACCAAATTCGTGCGTTTAATACTTTTATTTATAGGAAAACAAAAAGACATAATCCTACTTTAATAAGGAAATACCAGCTGTATAGGAAAAAATCATAAAATCGTGTGAAACAAGGTGTGGTCAAAAATCGGCAGCGCGAGGGCCGCTGGGCCTACGGGCTCGGCGATGTAACGACCCTCCCCGACCAGGTCGGCTTCCCGGCCCACTAGTGGCTTACGGCCCGGCCTTTTCACCACCTGGGCACGGAGTCCGCAGGAGGCAAGCGATCGCTACAGTACTGGACAGCCCTCGCGGCCCACCCAGCAGGAATTTGTTTATTTGGCTCCCTAAGGAGTCGCCTCCCTGGATCGAACCCCTGACCTCCCACTTAAGAGAGCCAGCGAGAACCATCCAGTACCATTTCTGCTAAACAATTGTAACACCCCCACACCCAATACATACACACTACATACCCCACAATGTAATATACATGTATCGAATATAGGAATGCTACGGATTTTCTTAACATTCAAAAAATTTTAAACTTGATACAATACTCTTATCGTTATATATTATAGAAAAGTAAATCGTTTACTTATAAACAAAACATATTAGATATATATATATACATTTAAATATTACGCAGCGGAATATAGAAAACATTTACATATATGAAAGCATTTGGATACGTATTTACAATTATACATATATTTACATTATAACCCATATTTACAAAATATAAAAGAGTTATACATGATTGGCAAGTCTCCTCTGATCTTTAAGTTCCCAAAATCAACTCTTCACTGTCTACTCTCACTCGGTCTCGAAGAGCTCTCGGGTTCAACTCTATTACCTGCGCGATCAAACACTATCGCGCTAAGCCAAGGGCTTAGTAAGACAATTCATGCTAATGGTATGCTTTAGTGCAATGCAATGTTTCACATTTGTATTAATAAATCAACATCAATGATACACACACAATTAGTAAAGATCATACTCAACAAACAATATTCCGTGAATAGTCCGTTTCATCATATAAGTAATATTAACATTTCATTACATTAGAACAACATTTATGTTATACATAAAACCTAGACACCTATGGGCCCATCAAGTACTTAATACGATATTCAGAATTTAGAGTTACTGCTTTGGTTCATAAACACCATTATCAAGCCCGTAGGCAACATATACATATATATATATATATATATCTCTATCCATGGATAGCGTAACAGACCCGGTCTCTTGGATCATCAACTCATCTAACTCGAGGATATCCTCAACCCGGCAAGACTGTTACAAATCAAATATCTCATAATATCAATTATCATAGTGTAACAGACCCAGTCTCTTAGACCTCAATTCAACTCAATTTGAAGAGATCCTCAACCCGGCAAGACTGTTACCTTTCATTAAATAGGCATGCCTCCAAAAACCAGAACTCTGAAATTGAATATCATATTAAGCATACACTTATTTCATTATTCTCTTTATCAAACTCTTTCTCAATCTTTCTCATCAATTAGGCAAACATGCCATACATCATTCAATTATATCATCATAGCCAATCACAATGGCTCTATATTCCATTTCATCTCAATTCACAACATAACATTTCAATCTTTCATAAACACATTCATTTGCATCATCATGTCATTCACATTATTCATATATATATATCATCAGTGATATAAACATAACAATACACATTGCTCAAATAAATTAACGATGTAATAATGCCACATTTGAACTTACACACAATCATATAGGTTTTGTACTTACCTCAAAAACAAATCACACCACTCTTAACACTTCCTTGTTCAAGATCCTTCTACCTCTTAAATCAATGATTAATCACTATCTTCAAGACCTAAATCAAAAGTAATAGCATATACTTGTTTAGGGATACACAAGAGATAATCCAATTAGGAATTAATTAGGGCAAACCCTAACCCTGACACGCTCACACACATGGGCGTGTCCATGACCGTGCCCTAACTCCACAACACAGAAGTATTTACACGCTCAACAACATGGGCGTGTTTCTGGGCGTGTAAGTTCTCAAATCTCACAGTAGCTATGACACGCTCAATAACACGGGCGTGCTACTAGTCGTGTCAAACCTACTGCCTCCAACACAATTGACACGCCTAAAAACCCTGGACGTGCTCATGGGCGTGTCCGGCCACAAATCAAGATTCCGACCAAAACAACCAAACACTCAACAAAACACTTTTATCCAACAACATCCACTTCACACCATCTTAACAAAACATACTCAAAACTCATCTAAAACTTGCAACACACCAAAACAAGCCAAACACACATCAAGCACAAAACACAAAATCATCTCAAAACCCTCACCACATATACAACATCATCTCTTCCATCCACTTACTCTTTTCTTCAATCCATACTCAACATCCATCATCCAATCACTCAACCACTTCTCACATCTCAAAATCAACCAACACACTCTTAAAAATCTATCAACTCAAGTATCATTTCAAATAAACACAAAGATCACAAGAGAACTTACCAAAGTTACAAAACTTCTTGAATCACCAACTTGATCACTTAATCTTTCTTCAATTTGAGCTTCACTCAACAAGATCTTCTCTTTGCCTCTTGCTTCCTTTGTCTAAGGAGGAGCCGGCCACCATGGAAAAGAAGAAGAAAAATATCAAGAAGCAAAGTCAAATTTTGCTTTTAATCTCCACCAAGTGATCCAATTCAAACAATTACCAAAACACCCTTTTATCATTTGTTCTAGCTTTCTTTTTAATCCAATGCCCTTAATAGTCATTTCACCAATAACCAAATAAATATCTCTACCCATAGACTCTTCATTTGACCAATTTATATGTTATATATATCATCATATACACAACATATACCATTCTCTCTAAACCCTATTTTCTTTCCCAATTTCTTTTCTCTTGCAATTAACACATATATACAATCCAATATAACAACAACAATAATAACAATAATATAATAAAAACTTCTAGACCATAAATGAGGATATTACAATTCTCCCCCTCTAAAAAGAAAATTTCGTCCTCGAAATTACCTGATATTAACTCTGAAACAACTGAGGATATTGTTCTCGCATGGTTTGTTCACTTTCCCAAGTTGCTTCTTCTTTTCCATGATTCTTCCATAGAACCTTCACCAATGGCACTCTCTTATTTCTCAGCTCTTTCACATCACATGCCAAGATAGCAACTGGTTCCTCTTCAAAAGTCAAATCTGGGGTCACTTCGATAGATTCAATTGGCAACACATGAGATGGATCCGATCTGTATCTCCTTAACATAGAAACATGAAATACATTATGAATACGATCCAACTCAGGTGGCAAAGCAAGTCGATACGCAACTGGCCCAACTCATTCCAAAACTTCATACGGTCCAATGAAACGAGGACTCAATTTCCCTTTCCGACCGAACCTTAAAATCTTCTTCCAAGGAGACACTTTCAGAAATACCTTATCTCTAACATCAAACTCTATGTCTCTCCTTTTCAGATCTGCATAAGACTTTTGTCGGTCTGAAGCTGCTTTTAACCTGCCTCTAATCAACTTTACTTTTTCTTCAGTTTCTTGAATCAAATCAGGACCAACCAACTTATTATCTTCAAGCTCATTCCAACAAAGAGGTGTCCTACACCGTCTGCCATACAATGCTTCAAACGGTGCCATACCAATGCTGGATTGGTGACTGTTGTTGTAAGCAAACTCCACAAGAGGTAAGAATCTATCCCAACTTCCAATGAAATCGATGACACAGCTTCTCAACATGTCCTCAATAATCTGTATCACCCTCTCTGACTGTCCATCCGTCTGTGGATGAAAAGCATTACTGAAGTGTAATCGAGAACCCAAAGCACTATGCAAACTCTTCCAAAATCTGAAAGTAAACCTGGGATCCCGATCAGACACTAAAGAAGTTGGAACACCATGCAACTTCACAATCTCATGGATATACAGCTCAGCCAATCTCTCCAAAGAGTAATCCATCCGAACCGGAAGGAAATGAGCTGTCTTAGTCAATCTATCCACAATCACCCATATAGCATCATGCTTCTTTTGTGTCAATGGCAAACCAGACACAAAATCCATCGTCACTCTATCCCACTTCCATTCTGGTACTGATAATGGTTGAAGCAATCCAGTTGGAACTTGATGCTCTGCTTTAACCTTTTGACAGGTGAGACATTTTGACACAAAATCTGCAATATCTCTCTTCAAACCAATCCACCAGTAATGTTGTCTCAAATCATGATACATCTTTGTATTACCCGGATGCATAGCAAACACTGACTGGTGTGCTTCTTCTAAAATGACTCTTTTCAAATCAGCATCATCGGGTACACACAATCGATTCTTAAACCAGAGACTCCCATCACCTTTCACAACAAAATCTCTAGTCTTCCCATTCTTGCAATCTGAAATAATCTTCTGAATCTTCATATCAATCAACTGAGCCTCTTTGATCTGATCTAACAAAACTAGTTTCAAAAGCAACTGTGCCAACAATGCACCATCGTCACAAGCTACAAAACTGGCATGCAAAGCTCTCAACTCAACAACCAACGAGAGCGAGTAAACAGTTAAACCAGCCAAAGACTTCCGACTCAAGGCATCAGCATCAACATTTGCTTTACCTGGATGATAATCAATCAAACAGTTGTAGTCTTTAATCAATTCCAACCATCTCCTCTGCCGAAGATTGAGCTCTTTTTGAACACCCAAATATTTCAAACTTTTGTGATCAGTGTAGATAAAACATTTCTCCCCAAACAAATAGTGTCGCTAAATCTTCAATGCGAACACAATTGCTGCTAACTCTAAATCATGGGTCGGATAATTAAACTCATGCGGTTTCAACTGTCGAGAAGCATAAGCTATCACTCTACCTTCTTGCATCAGTACACAACCCAAACCATTATGTGAAGCATCACTGTAGATTACATATGGTTTGCCTTCTACAGGTAAAGTAAGAACAGGCGCTTGAGTCAACATTTCTCTCAACTGCTCAAAGCTAGTCTAACACTGATCTGTCCACACAAATCTCACTCCCTTACGAAGCAATCTGGTGAGTGGAGTAGCTATCAAAGAAAACCCTTTCACAAACCGTCGGTAATAGCCTGCCAAACCTAGAAAACTTCTAACCTCTGTCACCGACTTGGGTGGACTCCAATTCAATATAGCTTCAACTTTGCTCGGATCAACTCTAATGCCTTCTGTTGAAACAATATGTCCGAGAAAAACGACTTGATCCAACCAGAACTCACATTTCTACAATTTGGCAAACAACTGCTTCTCTCTCAAAATCTGCAACACAATCCGCAGATGCATATCATGTTCCTCTTCATTCCGCGAATACACCAGAATGTCATCGATGAAGACCACTACAAACTGATCCAGATAGGGCCTGAACACCGTATTCATAAAATCCATAAAAGCTATAGGTGCATTCGTTAGACCAAAAGGCATAACTAAAAATTCATAATGCCCATACCTGGTCCGAAAGGCGGTCTTTGGAACATCTTCAGCCTTGACTCTCAGCTGATGGTACCCAGATCTCAAATCAATTTTAGAAAACACAGCTGCACCCTTCAATTGATCAAAGAGATCATCGATTCTAGGCAAAGGATATTTATTTTTAATAGTCACCTTGTTCAATTGCCTATAATTGATACACAACCTCATAGTACCATCTTTCTTCTTCACAAATAGCACAGGAGCTCCCCAAGGAGAAACACTGGGGCGAATAAATCCTTTGTCCAACAACTCCTGTAATTGCACTTTCAATTCCTTCAATTCTGCTGGTGCCATTCTATAAGGAGTAATAGAAATAGGAGTGGTACCAGGCAACAATTCAATACCAAACTCCACCTCTCTCTCAGGAGGCAATCCTGGTAACTCCTCTGGAAATACATCTGGGAACTCTGCAACTGTGGCAATACTATCAATGGGAGAACCCTTCACTCTAGTATCTATCACATGAGCAAGATAAGCTTCACATCCCTTTCTAATCAACCTCCTGGCTGCAACAGCTGAAACAAATAAGGAGGCTAGCTGTTCCTGCTCATTAGATACTATCACCTCTCTACCATCAACAGTTCTCAAAGAAATAATTTTCCTTTTACAGTCTACCACAGCTCCATGTCTAGATAGCCAGTCCATACCTAGAATCACATCATATTCCTTAAATGGCATCTCAATCAAATCTCCAAGGAACTCCTCACCTTGCACCCTCACTGCACTATCTCGGTGCACCTTACTCACAATCACACTATGCCCTAACGGATTTGTCACCAACACATCAAATCCTAGGGACTCAGCATGCATCTCAGACACAGGCAAAACAGATGCACTAATATAAGAATGTGTGGAACCCGGATCAATCAAAGCAAGCACTGAAGTATCAAATAAAGAAAAAGTACGAGCTATGACTGCCGATGCATCTGGCTGCCTCTGCATAACATACATCCTCTGGGAAGATCCAACCTTCTCTGGTCTACTCTCCCTGGATGTAGCACCTCCTCTAGCACTGAACCCAGATCTGCCTCCCTGGCTGCTACCTCTGCCTACTCGACCTCCCCTCACACTAGGTCGAGAAGCTGCAGTATCAACTGACATTCGCTCCTGTCTCTCTGGACAATCTCTAATAAAATGCTCAGGAGATCCACATCTGAAGCACACAGCTGACCCACTATACCTCCAACAAGCACCCCTATGTGATCCACCACACTGAGCACACACACGTAGAGCGGATCTCTGAGTCACTGGGGTCGGAGCACTCGCCACTGAAGCTGTAGGTCTAAATCTCTGTCTCTGAAACTGCACTGACCTACCAGCTGACCTCTGACTCCTACTAACTCTAGGAACAAAGCTTCCTTTACCTCTCTTAACAGAAGAAGACCCTGCCTCAAACTGGGGGCTCCTAACCCTAACCTCTTCCTCTGAAGCAGCTGCAATAACTTGAGCTCGCTCCACACTCCGAGCTGCTGCCACAAGCTGGGAAAAATCATGATATCTAGATCCAGCCACTAGACACATGATAGAGGGCCTCAATCCCTCCTCAAATCTCCTGCATCTATCTATCTCATCAGCTATAATGCCCCCAGCATACTGGCTCAATCGAATAAACTCCACCTCATACTCAGTTACAGTCTTGCTATCTTGCTTCAAGCTTAAGAACTCCATCTTCTTCATGTCTTTGTACTCCCTAGAATGGTGTATACTTCAACTCAAACTCTCTCAGAAAATCCGCATATGACAAGGTTGGTGGATCATCCATAGAATGGGGCACTGTCCTCCACCAATCATATGCATCCTTCTGTAGCAAAGATCTTGCATAATCAAACTTTTCCTCTGAGGTGGCTTGCAACTGAATAAAGATCCTCTGTACTTTGTCAAGCCACTGTTCTGCTACAGCTGGATCAGTAGTACCAAGGAAATCCTCCGCTCCATACTTCCTTAGTTTATCATAGTGCCTCACTGGTACCACAAGCTGAGGGGGTGGTGGCACTGGTTGCACTGGTGTTTGCCTCATAACTTCCATCATATGTCTAAACCAGGCTGGCGGAACCTCCTCTCCAGCTGGTCTACCCAACACCGAAGCAGGTGCCTCCTCAACACTATCAACTCTAGCTCCATCAGCAGGAGCAATACTCTCAGCACTACCCTCAATCAACTGACGTGAGTGAGAATCCATCACAACCTAACACTGCAAACACAGTAGAATACTTCTTATTAAAGATCAGAGATTGCCAATCCCAAACATATATGTTATTCAAAAACCACTTTTTAAAATCAAAATAGTCTTTTTCTTACATTTTACCTAGGTTGAGAATCTCAAACCTAGGCTCTGATACCAAAACAATTGTAACACCCCCACACCCAATACATACACACTACATACCCCACAATGTAGTATACATGTATCGAATATAGGAATGCTACGGATTTTCTTCACATTCAAAACATTTTAAACTTGATACAATACTCTTATCGTTATATATTATAGAAAAGTAAATCATTTACTTATAAACAAAACATATTAGATATATATATATATACATTTAAATATTACGCAGCGGAATATAGAAAACATTTACATATATGAAAGCATTTGGATACGTATTTACAATTATACATATATTTACATTATAACCCATATTTACAAAATATAAAAGAGTTATACATGATTGGCAAGTCTCCTCTGATCTTTAAGTTCCCAAAATCAACTCTTCACTGTCTACTCTCACTCGGTCTCGAAGAGCTCTCGGGTTCAACTCTATCACCTACGCGATCAAACACTATCGCGCTAAGCCAAGGGCTTAGTAAGACAATTCATGCTAATGGTATGCTTTAGTGCAATGCAATGTTTCACATTTGTATTAATAAATCAACATCAATGATACACACACAATTAGTAAAGATCATACTCAACAAACAATATTCCGTGAATAGTCCGTTTCATCATATAAGTAATATTAACATTTCATTACATTAGAACAACATTTATGTTATACATAAAACCTAGACACCTATGGGCCCATCAAGTACTTAATACGATATTCAGAATTTAGAGTTACTGCTTTGGTTCATAAACACCATTATCAAGCCCGTAGGCAACATATACATATATATATATATATATCTCTATCCATGGATAGCGTAACAGACCCGGTCTCTTGGATCATCAACTCATCTAACTCGAGGATATCCTCAACCCGGCAAGACTGTTACAAATCAAATATCTCATAATATCAATTATCATAGTGTAACAGACCCAGTCTCTTAGACCTCAATTCAACTCAATTTGAAGAGATCCTCAACCCGGCAAGACTGTTACCTTTCATTAAATAGGCATGCCTCCAAAAACCAGAACTCTGAAATTGAATATCATATTAAGCATACACTTATTTCATTATTCTCTTTATCAAACTCTTTCTCAATCTTTCTCATCAATTAGGCAAACATGCCATACATCATTCAATTATATCATCATAGCCAATCACAATGGCTCTATATTCCATTTCATCTCAATTCACAACATAACATTTCAATCTTTCATAAACACATTCATTTGCATCATCATGTCATTCACATTATTCATATATATATATCATCAGTGATATAAACATAACAATACACATTGCTCAAATAAATTAACGATGTAATAATGCCACATTTGAACTTACACACAATCATATAGGTTTTGTACTTACCTCAAAAACAAATCACACCACTCTTAACACTTCCTTGTTCAAGATCCTTCTACCTCTTAAATCAATGATTAATCACTATCTTCAAGACCTAAATCAAAAGTAATAGCATATACTTGTTTAGGGATACACAAGAGATAATCCAATTAGGAATTAATTAGGGCAAACCCTAACCCTGACACGCTCACACACATGGGCGTGTCCATGACCGTGCCCTAACTCCACAACACAGAAGTATTTACACGCTCAACAACATGGGCGTGTTTCTGGGCGTGTAAGTTCTCAAATCTCACAGTAGCTATGACACGCTCAATAACACGGGCGTGCTACTAGTCGTGTCAAACCTACTGCCTCCAACACAATTGACACGCCTAAAAACCCTGGACGTGCTCATGGGCGTGTCCGGCCACAAATCAAGATTCCGACCAAAACAACCAAACACTCAACAAAACACTTTTATCCAACAACATCCACTTCACACCATCTTAACAAAACATACTCAAAACTCATCTAAAACTTGCAACACACCAAAACAAGCCAAACACACATCAAGCACAAAACACAAAATCATCTCAAAACCCTCACCACATATACAACATCATCTCTTCCATCCACTTACTCTTTTCTTCAATCCATACTCAACATCCATCATCCAATCACTCAACCACTTCTCACATCTCAAAATCAACCAACACACTCTTAAAAATCTATCAACTCAAGTATCATTTCAAATAAACACAAAGATCACAAGAGAACTTACCAAAGTTACAAAACTTCTTGAATCACCAACTTGATCACTTAATCTTTCTTCAATTTGAGCTTCACTCAACAAGATCTTCTCTTTGCCTCTTGCTTCCTTTGTCTAAGGAGGAGCCGGCCACCATGGAAAAGAAGAAGAAAAATATCAAGAAGCAAAGTCAAATTTTGCTTTTAATCTCCACCAAGTGATCCAATTCAAACAATTACCAAAACACCCTTTTATCATTTGTTCTAGCTTTCTTTTTAATCCAATGCCCTTAATAGTCATTTCACCAATAACCAAATAAATATCTCTACCCATAGACTCTTCATTTGACCAATTTATATGTTATATATATCATCATATACACAACATATACCATTCTCTCTAAACCCTATTTTCTTTCCCAATTTCTTTTCTCTTGCAATTAACACATATATACAATCCAATATAACAACAACAACAATAACAATAATATAATAAAAACTTCTAGACCATAAATGAGGATATTACAGGCGAACTACGTAAGCCAGTTTGCTGCAGGCAGTGCCTGCGGTGAACTGGGTAGTGCCCAGTTTGTTACTGCGGCAAACTGGGCAGTGCCCAGTTCGCCGTAGATAATTGCTAGCTGGTTGCCGCGCGTCGCTCGCCGATCTATCCGATTTTTTATTTTTTATTATTTTTATTATTAAAAATAACTATTAAATATTATTGTCACATCTGCCCACTATATTTATGTCTAGCAGTCATGTGCACAACAAGAGAAAGGATCTGGAGAGGTCATCTCTGATGGCGGTTCCTAGAGAAGGTCACAGGATCAAAGGGACTTAATTGTAATAATGTAAAGTTTTGGGGAGGTGACCGTAATTTAAAAAAGTTTTGGGGAGATGACTGTAATTTCCAAAAGTTATACTAGATGTTCTTAATAGTGCACATAACAGATTCCAAAAATATAGAGTAGAGAAAAATCGGGTCGTAACGACGTGTAACGGTTTTTTCAGGAAACGCCCCGTTAGAGAGAACAAAGACATGTAGACTAGGGGCATTTTGGTCATTTTAATTAAAATTTATACATGAATCCAAAGTAGAAAATAAACACACAAGTGCCTAGAGGACGTCGAGGGGTTGAATATGAAACGATCGACAGTAGAAACGGAGTCCAGGCAAAACCCGAGCAAAGAAAGGACTTAAAGGGGATTTTGTAAAATGTCAAGGGCTTATTGGAAATTTTTCAAAATGACTTGGAAACCTAAAATAGAATTTAAAAATAGAAAGTAGAGGTCGAGAGGATCAAAACCATGTGTGGTTTGCCTCGTGGAACTGTACGGTTTAAAAGTTACGATCGATTAATCGTTGGAGCGTATTTTGGTCTTTTCACACCCTAGACCATAAAATTACAGCACAAGGAGGTTGGGGGGCCAAAATATAATTAAAAGAAAGTCCAAGGGCTTGGGTTTTAAATAAATAAAAGAAAGAGACAAATGGACTAATGGAAATTAGCCATTTAGAAGTCATAAAAAAAAGAAAAGAAAAAGGTGTGGACAAATGGTCATAAAACATTCATCCAACCCAAAAGTGAGCATCATTTCTCCTATATATATATATCATAGTAAGAAGAGCAAAACCTCTCTTTCTCACCTCCAAACCGTCGGCCACCATAGGAAAAACACCAAAGGATTTCCAATTTTTGTCAAGTTTGATTCAAGTTCAAGGTGAGTTTTAAGGTTTTAAAGTATGTAGATTTCAATTCTAGTATCAATTTTAAGTATTTATATATCTATTGGAAGATTGGAAATTAGGGTTCTTATGGTGGATTTGGGAAAATTTTAAGTAGTGATGATATTGATTAATTAAATGGAAGAAACAAGGTTTCTAAGGTTTAATAAGGTTAGATTAGGGTTTAGTTTGAAAAGAAATGGAGGGTAGCTTATTGTTCTAAATTGCTAAGGTTTATGTTTAAGGTTGTGTTCTTGAATTTCTTGAAGGAGAAACAAGGATTAAGGAAGGAGAAGAAGGAAAAGCAAAGGGGAATTAAAAGAACAAGGTTTGGTACTTTACCATAAAAGAAATTTTATTTTTCTTACAAACTTTGGTTTATGGAATTTTTGATGTTGATGCTTAAATGTATTGATTGATTTTAAATTAAATGTTGAGTTATGTTCTTGGTTTCTTATGGCAATTGAGTTGGTTAAATTTAATTTAAACCAAGTGTTTTGAGAAAAATTTTGGCAAGTTGATTTGATGAACTTTAATTAGTTGATTTAAGTTAAACATGCAAAAGTTGTCAAAGGGAAGTGTTTGAAACTTCAATTATCATTAAAGAAGCCTTCATATTGATTTGAAAAAGAAAAATAAACTATCCCATGTATTTCATATGTTTGGGCCGAAATGGTTCAAAAATGGCAGATTTCTGGACTCTTTTTGTGGCAGCTGTTTGAGGTAGCAAATGAATGAATTTTTCAACGAAATTTTACGTGCAATTAGTCAACATATGAAATAAGCTTTTTGTAAAATTTCAGCCAAAACTAAGATCATTTACCTGGTCAAATGCATGACTGAAGTGGACTGAAATTTTGATGAAAACCCAGATTTTACTATTTATTTTGTGTTTGCCTTTTTGAGTTGCCGATTTTACGTGCTGCGACACTATTCATTTAGTCAATTTCTAACCTTTTTAGGAATGCTTTGAAATGTTTGATATGTTTATTGCGGATGTTAAATATGTGAAAAAGAGTAATGGTTTGACTAAAGAATGTGGTGCGCGGCATAAATGGCAAAGCGCGACGGAAATTAAAATGATTTCTCGAGTCAATCTAAAATCAAGTTTGAGACTTAAATTGAATCATTTTAACCTTTATGCTCTACTGGGTAGTTGGGGGGGTGGTAGATAAGGGTATGGTGCACTATACTAACTTATGTAGTACTGCTTGATATTGTGATTGAATTGTTATGATCTAAACTCAATGGTGAGGGCCATTGGGGGCCATTGGTGAGGGCCATTGGTTATAATAGGATGGTGAGGGCCATTCCTGTGATATGATAATGGTGGTGAGGGCCACCTATGTTACAGTGGTGAGGGCCACTGCCTTATCGCTATGGTTCCCTATATTCCAGTAGAGCCAAAGTCCGGTTATTTTTTTTTTAAACTACGTAATGCAAAATGAGTTTGAATTATGGTCTTTACATTTGTTGAAAGCATATTTACACTGAATGTACAATAAATTCCATTGGTTTAATGTTGGTTGATTTATGATTTAATTATTTCCATATATTTCAAATGCTTTCATGTTTTACTTTTATTTCCATTGGTAAAGTACCCACTGAGCGTCATTGCTCAGCGAGTTAAGTTTTCCTTGACTCGTAGGCTCGAAGCAGTAGCTAACTTTTGGGGAAGCGACGACCAGACCCACAGTATCTCAGGGTAGATCTCTTAGTTTCCATTATGGGTTAGCTAGTTGTGGCATGTATATGTATATATAAGATTGAGAATTGCTATGTTATACGGTACGTTAGTAGTATGTAATAATAATAAACCTCTACTTTATTTTGTATTAGAAGTGTGAACTCTTCTTGCAGATTTGTAGTTGAGGGTATAAGGTGGATTCATTGGGAGTGTATTGAAATTGATTGTATTCACATTAGTTTGTGTAAAAACATTTTTAAAAATCAGAAAAACCAGTTTTGTCGACACTTGGGGCCCAATTTTCTAGGCGAACCTCTGGCAAAATTTCTGTAAAAACCGGAACTGAATTTGACTAAGTAAAATTGGTAGCAACATTAGGTTAGTGTGGCGCCTCTACTCAACTTACACATGTAGGCCGGGAAGGGGTGCTACAATTTTTGGTATCAAAGCTCCGATTTAGTCGGTTTTGGGTAGTTAGTTGAAGTAAACCCTAAATGTATGACACATAAGGTTAGGTTAGGGGTTCTAATTATGTAACTATACATGTGTGTAGTATTGTTAGTTAAGTTATTCTAATTATAACAGGAGTAAATATGGGTGATCAAAACAATGAGATGAGGGAGCTGAGGATGAAAGTAGAAAGACTAAAGCAAATAGTGCAGGAGCAAGATGAAACCATAGAAATTCTGGCAGATCGAAGTATACAGGATCGTGAAGACATGAGATCAAAAGATGAGATGATTACCTCCTTGATAAGAGATGTGCAGATGTTAAAGGAGGACAGGCTCAGTCATAGAGTGGAGTTTGATAGTGCCTGTAGGAGTCTCGGGGTAGCACATAGAGAGATCCGTGCTTTGCAGGAGAGGTTCCAGGAGCTAGGCTAGTACTTACCTGGTGAAGCATCGCATGACCCAGAGTTTGACCCTGAGATAGAAGAGTATTTGTCTGACAATGCCACCTCACCTAGGGCACCTAATCACTGAGCTTTGAGATGTGTTGCTTTTTGGAGGTTCTTTTGGTTATGTACATATGTGACATCGGGGTATTGTGTAAATATTGTATGGTAGGATGACATGACGATATAGTAGTAAGGAGTCCTAAATTTTGGAATGTACATAAGGACTTCCTAGTAATGTAAATACTTTTGCCTGGAAATAAATAAAAGTTGTGTTGTATTTGTGTTATTTAAGAGTTTTATCTTAATATACATGCCACCTAGGGTAATATAATGCTGTTGGGCTGGGTCATTATTGATGATGGGATTGTATACATTTTGCTCTGTTCTTTAGATGTCGCGAGTAGCGCAGCATGATATAGAGGAGGAGGTCGAGTCTCAGGCCTCCCGAACTATAGAAACGCATGTATCAGAGATACCTGCATCTGAGCAACCACCAGTTGATGCTCCTATTCCCAATGAAATGTTGCAACAAATGGCTGCCGTATTACTGCAGATAGCCGGTGTTGCCCCAGCACCAGCACCAGCACCCATACCAGTACCTGCTGTAGGAGGGGAAAGGAAACCCCCGATCGAAAAGATAAGAAAGTACGGGGCGAAGGAGTTTAGGGCCCGAAGGGACGATGATTCTTCTACAGCCGAATATTGGCTGGAAGGAACAGTACGAGCCTTAGATCAGTTACAGTGTACGACAGAAGAGCGAGTGGTATGTGCTACTTCCTTATTAGTGGACAAAGCATATATATGGTGGGACACAGTTCACCAATGAGTTCCACCGGAACAGAGGACATGGTATTTCTTTGTGAATGAGTTTAAGAGGAAGTTTATATCGGAGGCATACCTAGATGCCAAGAAAAAGGAGTTTCTACACTTAAGGTAAGGTCGACTGACCGTTGTCGAATACGAGAGGGAATTTACCATGCTGAGTAGGTATGCCAAGAAGACAATTGAAGACGAACATGATAGGTGTAAGCAATTCTAGGATGGGTTGAATAATGAAATTAGGATGCAGCTAATTGCTGCTAATATCAAGGAATTTTCTGAGTTGGTCACTAGGGCTCTGGAAGTAGAGCAATGTCAGTCTGATGAGCAGAATAGAATGAAACAGAAGAGAGCTACCCAAAACTGCAAGCGACGAGGGTGAATTGCTCCAAGCTCGCGTGGCCCCCGCAGCACTTCCAGTGCTTGCATGGCCCGCTGCATGCCCAGCGCTCGCAATTGACCCAGCAGCCCTCGCAATCCGCATTGGCCGATTTTCGGCTAAACCTATTTTTACTCAAAAACCTTAATTTATTTCCTAAACAGATTTTATTTCCTTAATAAAGTAGGTATTTCTTTTAATTTTCCTATAAATAACAGTATTAAACATAGAAATGGGACTTTTCTTTTCGGACTTTTGATTTATGGGGCTTTTAGAATGGTAGTAGACTTTGAAATAAGCAAATAGGCTTTTTACTTTTGAACTGGAGCAAAGTTCTAAGCAGCTTATAAACAGAGAAGCTCCAAACAGCAAACAAACAATCTTATAAAGGCAGTAACATACTTCCTTTATCTTGCTTAACCAAAATTCCAGCAAATAATTGTGGCGGACCCAATGAACTATGGTAAACTATAAACCAATTCAATATAACATGTTTCAATGGTCTTAAATACTAAATAACATGCTTTGATGATTTTGTTCCTAGGCTAGATTAATTTTAGATTAATTACAGTAGCTTATTTTTTCCAATATCAATGAAACTCTAATCATATTTTACTAAAATCTTAAAATAGTTTTTCAACACCAAAACCTAAAACCCTAAAATAGATTTTAGGGCCCGCCGTATGGGCTGTCGAAGGGACCAATATTTATTTATGTATTATAAATCTTTGTGCTTAACTTTCTTTATTTAAAACACTAATTTATGATGTAAACCCTAAACTTACACATGTATTGCTTTATTTAGTTTTAGATTTGATTCTGTAGTTTATGATATATTTTGATGAATGATTTATTTGATTTTGATGTTCGATTTGTTTAATTTATCATGGATGGATGTTATTATTATTATTATTATTATTATTATTATTATTATTATTATTATTATTATTATTATTTGCTTATCTTGGTATTAATAATGTAAGAGGTATGTTTTCACTTTGTGGGTACCTCATTAGTTAAGCTTCATGTAATTTAAATTATTTTCATATTTTTGAATTAATGTAAAGGACATGTTTTCACCTTTTGGGGGGTGTCCTATTTAGCTTTAGACATTGGATGATGTAAGGACATGTTTCCATCATCGGATGGGTGTCCATTTATTTATCTTGTTTGAATTCATTGTGATATTAATAAATTATTTATTTATTCTTGTAATCGCATGTAGTATGGATAATGTCATTATATTTAAGAATTTTATAATATTAAGACATGAAAAGGAGACTGGTTCCAATGAACCGGGTGATGTGGGGGTGTTAGGTCATTCTCACCTTTTCCATGCATATCCAACTTTTCGAACCCATTAGGGGGTTGGGGATTCCTTAGGAATTGAGTCATCCACCCTTTTTTTCCCGGCCAATCCAGGTGGCGACTTCATTTTCACTGGGATTATGCCCATGTTCTCTAAGGCCCTGAGCCTAATAGTGTCAAAGTCGCAAAACCATTCTACATAGGAGTGGGGCAAAATTTTCCATCTCACAACGGGCCTAAACTAAAAAAAAATAGAGTCGCCACCCTAATGGGCTAGGAAAAATAAAGGGGTGGATGACTCGATTTCTATGCAATCATTAACTCCTTATTAGGTTTGGAAAGTTGGGTACACGTGGGGAATGTGAGAATGACCCAGCACCCCCACAGCGCCCGATTCATTAGAACCGGCCTCCTTTTCATGTCTTAATATTATAAAATTCTTAAATATAATGATATTATCCATACTACATACAACCATAAGAATAAATAAATACTTAATTAAAATCACAATAAATTAAAACAAAATAAATGAATAGGCACCCATCGATGGATGGAAATGTGCCTTTACAATTGTCTAATGTTCAAAAGAAAAATAAGTAAAATAGGATTACATGAAACTTAACAATTGAGGTATCTAATCATGGAAACATACCTATTATAATTTCTTGAAACTAAAAATAAATCAAAGCATTCATTCGAGCATTCATCATAAGATCAAATAAGTATAAATCATTCATTAAGACATATAATAATTAATGCATTCAATCACATATCATAAACATGCATCTAAACTTGAATGAAGCAATAGACATAGAAATTTAGGTTTACATCTTGAATTAGAGTTTTTTTGAATAAAATTATGGTTTAGGTTTAGAAACTAGGATTTTTAGGGTTTTAGATTTAGAAAATAGGGTTTTGATTTATAGAACTAACATTATTATTATTATTATTTAAAAATATTAAGCTATTGTGAAGATTGGAAAACAAAATTAATTAGGATTTAGGGTTTGAGTAAATGAGGGTTTAATAAATTAGATTAGTATTTTGATGATAATATTAACTTAAATTAAAAACTTATACTTACTGTATGAAATAAATAATAAAGAAATTGAGTAATCAGGATGTTGTAATGATAGTTTGAAAAGTGGAGGTGATTATTGGTTTAATAAACTTAATTTAGAAGAACTTACCTGCGTTTGAAGGCTACACCAAATTGAAGAAATTAAACCAAGTTATTGCCTGCTTCAAGATTTGATTTCTGACCGAGCTTACAACCAAGACTTTGTTGCCTTGTGAATTGGACAACTTCTTTTTATTTTTGATCCCTATGTTTTTTTTATCATTCCAAAAGTTTAAGCCTCCTGAGTCCAAAGTTCCAAATTCCAATCCCTTATATTGTCTTTAATCTCGTTAATTATAGGCAATTAAAAAACCTATTTCATTAAGGAAAAAATTAAAAAAATTTTAAGTTGAATATGGTTTTGGCTAAATTGGCAAGCACATTGACACATGGTCCTGTGGTCTACGAGAGTGCTGGCACGCGAGCGTTGGGCAAGGGCGAGCTGCTGCGGTGGGATAGCTAGGGGAGGGTGAGCTGTTGGGTTGGGCAAACTGGGTAAGTGGAGCAACTGGCCTCGCAGTTCGGTGCAGGTGTGGCCTGCGGCGAATTGCTGGGCGAGAAGTAATTCGCTGCATGCCAAGGCCTACGGCGAATTGCTTGCCACACAATCGATGCTGCTGTCGCATGTCGTTCATCGATTTATTCAATTTTTTAATTTTTATTTTATTTTTTATTAAAAATAAATATAATATTAAAAATAAATATTTATAATTTCTTTTTATTTGATATATTATATTATTAAAATAATAAATATAGTATTATTATTAAAATAAATAATAAATAGTATAAAAATTATTTTATACTATTTTAAATCTTTAGATTTTACTTGTAATTAATGTGGGACTAGACTTGGTAAAAAAATAAGGGTCTATAGTTTACAACCTACTTTAGCGATATGGGACTATAGCAAAAAAGAGTAAAAAGCAACATGATTTTTTACTGGGTTTAGAGTAAGACGGGACCCCGTACATGAGGTTGGATTGAGTTATAGACTCAAAAATAATTTGTGTTATGGACTTGAGGTTGAGTTTTGGAATTTAAAAAAAATTTTGGTTCTGGATCCGAGATGAGTTCTGGACTAAAAAATAATTTGGATTCTGGACCCGAGGTGAGTTATGGACTCAAAAATAATTTGGGTTCTAGACCCAAAGTGAGTTCTAGACTCAAAAACTAATTTGGGTTATGGACCCAAAGTGAGTTCTGAACTCAAAAATAATTTGGGTTCCAAACCTGAGGTGAGTTCTAGACTAAAAAATAATTTGGGTTCTGGACTAAAAAATAATTTAGTTTCTAGACCCAAGACGAGTTCTTGACTCAAAAATAATTTGGGTTCCTGACCCGAGATGTGTTCTGGACTCAAAAATAATTTGGACCTAAGGTGAGTTCTGGCTCAAAAATAATTTGCATTCTGGACTAAAAAATAATTTTGGTTCTGGACCCGAGATGAGTTCTGGACTAAAAAATAATTTGAGTTTTAGACTCGAGATATCTGCAAAGGATAATTGTAGTCAGTAGGATATTAATAAAAAATCTGCAAAAATGAATTGACTATTTTTTATCATACCTATATCCTCTTGCCCCTGAGTGAAAAAAAATTTTAGAAGTATAAAAAACTTTTTTAGACACACAAATATGTGAATATCAGTTTCATATTTGAATTTCATAATTGAATTTACTATTTACTCACAATTAACACATCAATATCAGTTTAATTTTTTTAATATTTGAATTTACTATTTACTTACTATTCACAAGTGATGTTTTATCTTTTTTGGGCTATATAAACGATCATCACTCACCATTTCACTAACACTTTCCACTTTCATAGATCACTTACATATATATTTCATTAGTTTTAGAAGTAGAGAGTTGAACAGCAAATAGAGAGGATGCATGCTTCGAGATCAGGTCCTCGATCCAAAACTGAGTTGCTAGCATTTATTTGACAACATGAAAATGAAAATGTAGATCTACTAGCTGGGTTGCAGCTTCATCATAGTTCAAGTTAAAAAACTAATGTAATACTGCAATTTAATATTTTAGCAGTACAAATATGTATTTATCAATTTATTTATTCATTATTATGTTTATTTTATTTTATTTATTTAGCTATAATTTAGTTATTAACATTATGTTAGCAAATAAATTGTACCAAAGATTCTAATGCTGAAAATAAATTAACTAATGGACTATTAACAAAAATTTAATAAGTAAATAAATTTAAATGGAAAGCAACGAGTAATATGTGAGATGATATACTTACCTCGTATTGGCTTATCTAATTTGGTATTAGCGTAATCGCTGAGTTGTCGGAGGTGGAGGGTGCATCTATAAAGCCCGACAACGGTATGATGTAGCGCCTTCTCGGGTAAAATGGATCATCTAAGAGTGTGGATTCGAAAGCTTTATTCTGCAACTACCATCCGAAGAATGTCTGATAGATAGGAATGCAATTCAAACGTTATTGGAACGATGGATGGACAAGACTCATACGTTCCACCTTCCCTTGAGAGAGATGATCATTAGCCCAGTTGATTTTACAGCCATAACTAGTCTTCAATACTATGGCCTCCCGGTCCTTCTTACTAATGAAATCCTAACACATGACGAAATTTGATAGTTAATCGGTATGGAACCTTCACTAAAAGATCCATTCAAGATAAAAATTGAATCAATTAGGAATCATTGGATGAACTATATTGGATAAGTTCATCGAGAAATGGCTGAGTAATACCTTTGGGAATTTTTGCTATATTTACTCTAATCAACCATTTTATGCAGTACCAAATCTGTCGTCCATTTGTCGGTGTTGAGGGCCCTTACAGATATGGATTTCTTATGACTTTACTACTGGGGTGAATCTGACCTTGCTTGTCTCTATCATGGTCTCGATAAGATTTGCAGGGACAATAAGTTTTTCATTGGCTTCATAGTAATTGTTGAGGTACCATCTCCCACCATTGTCAATTCAACTCATACACTTGCATGAATTTGATTTCCATTGTTATTACAGGTGTGGGCTTATGAGCACAATCTCATTAGGGTGCCTGGTATTTTCCGAGAGAGAGTTGGATATCCAAGGTTGAACTTTTGGTTGTCTGATCGCACAGTAGTTCTCGGCTCTCATCATGTGCACTCCCAGTGCTATCACTTGAGTCGTTTAACCTGGGACCAGGAAAAATAGTGTTAATATGCCTTACAATTTATATAAAATGCTCACATACCTTTTTGTAATCTTATAGCTTGGCTTGGCATTGTGGAAAGTTGAGGAGCAGGCAAATTAGACTCCTCTTATGAATGATGCACTACCTTACTAGCACTCCGCCGAGTCATTGCTAGTGCCGTGTCCAATGTTTAGTTTCTCGAGGAAAATGTGTATGATTGGTTCCTTAGTCTCAAGCAGTGGAGGGTTCTGATGAAATGTTCGACATATACTTTTAATATTACATTAATGCTAGAGAATTCATGGCAGCTGGCTTGGAATGGCTATGATATTGAAACTTATCTTTGTGTACCGGGCAAGTCATGCACCCAATTTATTCGAGCACAACTCTTGAACTTTGATGTGTCTCCTGCTGGCTTCCAGGCAATTTTCCATGAGGAAAAAAGAAGTGATGAAGAAAATAGTGATAAGAGGAGGCAAGAGAGTCTATCTCTCATTCCGGGGCTGGAACCTCTCAAGGAACATTTACCATTTTATCATTGTAATTATTTCTTCGTAACTTGTTTTAACTTTTTTTTATGATTATTGCAGGCTACTGGTTCATTTGAGCATGAGGCTAGACCTTCTTCCATTGTTCCAGTTCATCAACAACTTTCACCAGTTGAATGGCAATTTTCTCCATTTGCTCCTTTCCAAACGGAAGTTCCATCTTATCCGCAAGGCTTCGATCTGAATTATCTAGTTTGTCAACCTATTCCATGATGATTTATGCTATATGTATGCATAATTATGTATGTTCTTACCCTTTCCTTTTCTGACCGACAACGGATGCTTAAGGAGCAAAATAAAAAACTGCAAGAAGAATTAAATTCTAGCTGTCAACAGGTGGCCCATTTTGAAGGGTTGTATCAGTAGTTGGAGCAAAACTTTTGAGACTTTCAGTTTTGGGGAATCAGAGATCCTTGTCCTTCATCTTCTAAGGGCCCCAACCTGATGACAATGAGATTCTATCTTCTTCTTCAGATGATGACTATTACAAGCCTAAATTTTAAGAAAATAGGGACTTAGGTACTTTTCCTCTGAGCGGATTTCAAATGCAGGTGATGACTTTTTTAGGGCTTTGTTTGATCAAGGTCTGCCTCCACCTTAGTAAATGAAAATATATTGACCAGTCATGTAAAATAAATAAGAAGTATTTACTTTCACAACTTAGACTTTTTTTTTTTGAAATCAAATGTTGTCTTTATCAAATTAGTGTTGATATACCTCAAGGCTTGCTCTTTTTAAATAATCATATCTATAGCATCATAATCCTAGTTACCATACTAAACTTAGGAATTAATTCTGTTTGAATAGGAACTATTGCACTTCAGATAGGCACATACACATTACTTAGGTCAGAAGGTATCATTGAGTTTATATAATGTCTATCTCATATGCATGCTTATTCAAAAAATCTCCACTAATAGACTCTACCTACCAAAAAGAGATCAATAGGCCTTTAATAGACTTGAAATGGGGTCTATAAGGGACATGGATTAGATGAAGACCATTTGCAAATTTGAGTTGATGTAATACTATTAACAAATCTTCCCACTATAAACTTTTTGGTGGAATGGCGGGCAACTAGGAGCAATCTTAAACTTTAGGCATTTAAACTATGGGTCATAGACTTCAATTTTCTTATAACTTCTTGAGAGAAATCTAGATCTAATTTAGGGCGATCATCGCCTTTTCTTTTTGCTTTTGCACAAACTTAGAACTTTTTTTGTTTTTATTTTTTTAATAGCTCTAAGAAAGTCACTTTGTTTGTGCTATCCTATGCCTTTGATTATGAGGTAGCATGAATTTGCCTTAATGAGGATGGATCACTTTGTTGCCTTGATGCCACCTTAAAGACGAAATAGATCTAAGAAGTTAATTCTTATTTGGATAAAATTTTAACTGTCCTTCTGGTCTCGACTAAGCATCCTTTTCCTTCATCTTCTTGTCCCTTCATCTTAGTGATCATCAGACTTATCATAAGTGTTACATCAACATAGGATAGGTTATCGGGCTTATATGCCAATAAAAAGCAAGCTAAAATCTTATGAAGGCTCAACAGGACAAACTATGAATCAATGTTAACAAGGTGGATTTCAGTTGTTGTCTTCTCAAACAATGCCTAGATCATTTCTCCTTTAAATAAATAGAGTTCAATTTTGCCTCAAAAGTTTCTCAAAGCATGTTCTAAGACTGACTAGAATCTAGACACAGGTAATTATGCAGGAGTCCTCTCTAAGTAAGCATACATAGTTCCATTCTATAGAACAATTTCCTCACCTAGTAAAGTCATTCGGATCATGATGCATAAATACCCTAATTTATGAATATCATGGTAGAGGTTGAACACTATAATGCTAAAAGCTAATAAAATTATAAATTCAATAAAAGTGATTTATTCAAATAATTTTAACTTGAAAAACATAATTGTTTCAATAAAATACCAAAGAAAATGAAATAGAATGACCAACATTTAAGATAAAAAAAGGGGGAAATTTATTGAATGAAATTTCTCCTTACTTCACATCTTCAACATTCCCATCTTGAAAGGAGGATAAGACCGAATCTTCCTCCAATCCTCCCCCCATGATGAAGGTTGCTGGTGGTGGCACTCTGTTGAACCTAGGCAAAGGATTGTCTTTTATGCTAGGCTTATTAGGTTCGGATAACTTTCCACTATCAATTAAATTCTAGATCTCATTGCTTAACCTCAAACACTTATCCATCTCGTGCCCTTGCATTTGATGGAATTGGCAAAATGCAAGGGCACGAGATGGATAAGTGTTTGAGGTTAAGCAATGAGATCCAGAATTTTGATCAAAGTTAGGTGGAAGAGGATTAGGCAAAGGACGAGGAGTCAAGGGTTGCAACAATTCCTTCTTTTATAGCTTATTGAGAACCCAAGATAGCAACTTCCCCAATTTTGAAAACTACGTCCTCCCACCTTGACCAGTGACATTAACATCAACAGCCTTTTGAGTGCTCTGATTGCCAGACTAATAGTTTCCTTTCTCATTCCTTCTTGCCAAAGAGTTGTTCTTCTCCCTTTCCCATTCTTCAATTTGCAAACCAGCTTGTAGAAGGCCTTTGAAATCCCGGATGAGTATATGAGACATCCTTTCATGAAGACTAGGCAACACCCCTCTCATAATCATCCTAATCTGATCTGATTTGTTGGGCCTCCTCTTGAGCAATACAGCCTCCTCCACCTCTTCACATAATCCACAAAGTTCTCATTTGGCCTTTGTCTAATGGACTAAACGTCCATTAAAGCAACCTCCAATTCATCACTATATCCATATTGTTGAATGAAGGGCTTGTAGAGTAAATTCCAACTCTTTTGAATATCATCCTCCAAGGTGTTGAACCAGTTTTGGACAATAGGGTCCAATGAAAGTATGAAGTACCTCAGAGTTTGAGCCTTAATAGCTAGGGCAGACTGTATAGTAGTGATGTACTGCTTCACATGGAGATGAAGATTTCCAATTCCATCAAACTTGGCAAAGGAGGGCATCTTGAACTTGTATGGGACCTCTTCATCTAGCACAAACAACTTGTTGACCTCTGATATTTTTTTAGTTTTTAGCTTCTTTTCAAATTTCTTTTCCAGATCAGCAATCATCTTCTCGACATCAGCGGATTTAGCTTTCTTTCCTGTAGTCTTCTTTTCTTTCTTTTCCTCTTGTTGATCTTGGTAGTACTGCTCCCAGTCATCATCATCCATGGCTTCTTTGCCTTCATCAAAGGCCACTTCAACTATCTTTGCTTTCCCTTATCTTTTGGTTTCTTTGTGCTAGCAGATACCTCAGTTGCATTCTTCAAAAGTGAAGTCAGTTGGTTCCTCATAGTCTCAGCCAGGGCCTCCTTCAACTCTTCCATCTTTGCATTGAGGGCATCATCCACCATCCTTTGAATTTGCTCAGGATCCATTGCTTTAATGAGAAGCTAATTGAGTCACTACTAGATTCTATGTCACTGGTGCAGGTTGGGCTGTCGTATGCTTTATAACTGCTGTACTCCAGGTCTGTGAGCCAGAAAGGATCAATGATATGTTATGCAATGCGTGTATGCATGTATGCATAAACAACAAACAAACATAGGTAATTAGCTTCTCCTTCCAAACTTATAACTTCCAAACACGAATAGCGAGTCTCTTTTCTTAGGTATATGGTTAACAAAATACCAGCATGGGATATTTTGCTCTTAAAAAAATTCCTTCCGATGGTTTAACCAATAGTTTTTTTTTTTGAACATGGCAATCTGTTCATAATAATTCTCATTAATTAGGCTTTAATCTATCTAATAAATTAAAACAACTTTTATGCTATATTAGAATAAAACTAAATTAAGAGGTTTATTATAAATAGATTTCTCACTTGAAAAAGTAATTAATGATTAATTATAAAAACAAGCCCATGATTAATAGTTCTTAGCATTAGCTAGGCTCACAATTGATTTTTGGTATTTTCATAATTGACCTAAATATTTGTAAGCTCTTTTGTAATCAAAAAATAATTTTGTTGCAAAATCCCTTGGGCCATAAGGTAGAAAAAGATTTTTGACCCATCTTGAAAGATTTGAAAATTTGAGATTTTGGTCTTTTAAAGGAAAAAATTATGTTTTAGCTTACGGTATAGGTAAGCCATATTAGAAAAAGACCAAACCAAATAAGCCATGATTTAAACCAAGATATATCAATCATAGTCAAACAACAAGCATTTAGGGTAAAAATCTAAGGAAAGTAACTAGGCAAATTACATGATCTTTAGTCTTTGGGTTGAAAAGTTTAGATTCCCAAAGTGAGTATATACCAAAAGGTACAAGGCTATGAGTGGTCATGTCATGCTCGATCTCCATACATTGAGTGAAAGTATGGTATCACTTACATAACACAACACAGGTAACACGGGTATCCTAACTCACGCACACAATGCAATCTAAATGATGCAATTGAAAATATCATAATAAGAAATAATAAAATAATATAAAGATCAATGGAATCAACTTCTTTTATTCCCAGTGTAGTAACCACTGCGAGCGGAGATTTTTGCCCCCGCTCCCATGTGGAATGGTTCTTACGACTTCGTCACTATTAGGCTCAGGGCCTTACTGAACATGGGCCTAAAATCGGAAAAAATGGAGTCCCCACCCAGACGGGCAGGAAAAAAAAAGGGGTGGATGAGATTCCTAAGGAAGCCCCAACCCCCTATTGGGTTCAAAAAGTTGGGTACACGTGGGGAAGGTGAGAATGTCCCAGCACCCCCACAGTAACCGGTTCATTGGAACCAGCCTCCTTTTCATGTTTTAATATTATAAAATTGTTAAATATAATGATATTATCCATACTTCATACAATCATAAGAATATATAAATACTTTAATAAAATCACAACAAATTCAAACAAAATAAATGAATAGGCACCCATCGATGGATGGAAACATGCCTTCGCAATTGTCCAATGTTCAAAAGAAAAATAAGTAAAATAGGATACCCAACAATTGGTGGAAACATATCCTTTACATTGATCCAAAATTTAAAATAAATCAAATTACATGAAACTTAACAATTGAGGTACCCAATCATGGAAACATACATCTTATAATTTCTTGAAACTAAAAATAAATCAAACCATTCATTCGAGCATACATCATAAGACATATAATAATTTATGCATTCAATCACATATCATAAACATGCATCTAAACTTGAATAAAGCAATATACATAGAAATTTAGGTTTACATCTTGAATTAGAGTTTTTTGAATAAAATTAGGGTTTTGAGGGTTTAAGTTTAGAAACTAGGATTTTTGGGGTTTGAGATTTAGAAAATAGGGTTTTGATTTATAGAACTAACATTATTATTAAATATTAAGCTATTATGAAGATTGGAAAACATAATTAATTAGGATTTAGGGTTTGAGTAAATTAGGGTTTAAGAAATTAGATTAGTGTTTTGATGATTATATTATTGACTTAAACATGTATCTGTTTTGTTGTTCTTCACCTATACTATAAACATGTATCTGTTAATTTACAAAGAACTACTATTATTAACACATATTGTTATAATTCTCAAACTACTCTCAAATTTAGACAACTATCATACAAAATTATGAAGTATTGCCATGTGAGCTTTACAGAATATAATATTTACAATATTGTTCTTTGAACCTTTGTGCTGCAGTTGACTAGGAATGTGTATCTCTCACTCTGTAGTCTCAACTCTTCTTGTTTGATCTGCACATCAGAAAATAATTCTAACACTCTAAGCAAAGCTTAGTGATGCTTATGTATTTACAATATGCAAGAAAATTTAAAGGAAAGTGAATCTAAATATTAAATAATTTAGAAAGAATGGAAAGTATCATTATTACATCGTTTAATAAAGAAATTAATAAATTCACTGAAACTTGAAATACTATACACAGTTAAATTAAAATTTGATTAATTTAACAATAACTATATAACACATTGTTTTCAATGTAGATAACTTCATTAATTATGCTCATACACATTGAAATGAGATCTTATATTTGGATAACGGGTCACTGTTGGCAATTTAGTGCATGTTGTATAAAATTTGGCCAATGGCCCACTTTGGCACAAATGCCCACTGAATATGGTGACACAGAGTGTCTATTGATGGCACAGAGTGCCCACTATCACTTTGTATATCATCCCTTTGGCTAGCCATTCAATCCCAAGATAGATCTAAAATTAGTATGTTTTGGGCAATTCATTAGTTTTTAACTAACATTAAATTTTGTGTAGCACTTCAATGGAACAATTCTTTGATCAACACTTAGTATCACACATATTTATCATATATTCAAAATAAATTTGTTATACTTGTTAGGGTTAATTTCAAAAATCCTTTACACTTTAAGGCCTTATAATCATTTAGGCCAAAATCAAGGATGAAAAATAAGAAAAAGAGCTATTTTGGGCAAATTTCTTCAAGTGACACGCCCAACGACATGGGCGTGTCAATGACCATGTCATTTGCCCATTTTATAGAAGCTTTGACACACCCAACGATATGAGCATGTCATTTATCTTGCAATACAGTAGCTATGATATGCCCGGTGACATAGCCGTGTCACTGGAAGTGTCATCAATCATTGAAAAATAGCATCATTGACACACCTAGTGACATGGTCGTGTCACTGGCCGTGTCAGGCAAAAATTCTATATTTCGCACACTTAACCATTTTAACTCAATATATTCAAGACCTATGATAAAAATGAATCAAATCTAATTTTTTTGACATAAAAAGAGTCTACATCTAATACTTTATTCAAACTTCAATTAATCAAGCTTTTAATCATCACTTATGGCTAAAACAACATCAAACTACCCAATTCATATAAAGATTGAATTAAGAATCATACTCACAACATATAAGTTCTTTTAATCCATTTTTCACTCATTAATCCATTTAAATCAATATTTTCAGGAGATAATTCATTATAAATGACTCAATCAATCAATTAAAACATTAAAACTCATAAAAATTCAAATATTTTCAAATTAAAATACATATGCACAAACCTCTTTCAAAATCTCTTTTCTTCTTTATTCACTTGTTGATTATCTCAACTTTTCCAACTTATTCTTTAAAAAAGTTATAACTAGCTGTGATTTACTCTTAAATTTTAGTTTAACTCTTGAAAAGAAGGAAGAAAGGAGGAGTTTTGGTGGTGTTGGTGATGATGAAAGTGGAAATAAGAAGAGAGAAGAAGAAAGAAACTTCTACATAAACATACACCTGTCCACACACATATATATATGGTTTAATCTAGTGTGGCTAATCTCATTTTAACTACGGTGCACCCTCACCCTTAACCTTTGCTTCTAATTCAATTTTTAGTCTCGTAAAACTATAAAAATAAATAATTTCTTCAGTAAAATTTTAAGATCTACTATATATATCACTTATCCATGCCACTTATATCACAATTCACTATCAATTATCAATATTAAATTAAGAGTTTAGTATTTAAAATTTTAAACATTATAATTCTCCCCACTAAAGAAATTTCATTCTTGAAATTTACTTGTTGTAGGCGCTTGAAGTAATTGAGGGTATTGTTGTCCCATTGTCTCTTCACTTTCCCATGTGGCTTCCTCTATCGAATGATTTCTTGATAACACTTTTACGAAAGGAATGCACTTATTACGCAATTTCTTTATTTCATGAGCTAAGATAGCCACTGGTTCTTCTTCATAATTCAAATCTGACTGAATTTCAATGGACTCTGTTTGAATCAGATGCGAAGGATCTGATCTATATAGTCTAAGCATTGACACATGGAATACATTATGAATCTTAGCCAATTCTGGAGGCAAAGCTAATCGATAAGCTACTGGACCTACATATTCAAGTATTTTATATGGTCTAATAAACCTAGGACTTAATTTTCCTTTCTTTCCAAAGCGAAGAACCTTCTTCCATGGTGATACTTTAAAAAATACCTTATCTCCCACACTATATTCTATATCATGCTGATTCAAATCTGCATAAGATTTATGTCTATCCATTGCAATTTGTAATTGATCCTTTATAAGCTTCACTTTATCTTCAGTTTGTCTTATGAGATTAGGTCCCACAAGTTTGCTCTCATTCAATTCCACCCAACATAATGGAGTTCTATACTTCCTTCCATATAGTGCTTCATATGGTGCCATTCCAATACTCATCTGATAATTATTATTATAGGTAAATTCCACTAAAGGCAAATATCTATCCTAGTACCTTTAAAATCGATTACATAACTTCTAAGAATATCTTCAAGTATTTGTATCACTCTTTCTGATTGACTATCAGTTTATGGATGAAAAGCAATACTAAAATGAAGTCGAGTACCCAATTCTTTCTAAAAACTTTCCCAAATTTTTAAAGTAAAGTGAGGGCCTCGATATGAAATAATAGACATTGGTACTCCATGAAGGCTAACTATCTCATTAATATACAATTCAACAAGTCCATCCATTGAATAGTCAACTCGAATGGGAAGGAAATGAGCTGATATGGTTAATCGATCAACAATTACCCAAATTGTATCATGCTTCTTTTGGGCATTTGGAAGTCCTGCAACAAAATCCATGGTGATTGTATCCCATTTCCATTCTGGCATTGATATAGGTTACAAAAGACTTGATGGAACTTGATGTTATGCTTTGACTTGTTGACACACTAAACACTGAGTGACATCTTAAGTTATATCTCTTTTCATACTAGGCCACCAATAATGAGACTTCAAATTCTGATACATCTTATTGCTTCTAGGATGTACAGTATATGTAGTAGTATGAGCTTCACCAAGAATACACTCCTTTAGTTCCTTCACATCAAGTACACACAATTGACCTCTATAATACAATCCACCATCTTCTAACACAACATAATCTGGCTTTTCACCTTTATACACTTGTTTTAAAATTTCTAACAATTTTTTATTTTGTTTCTAAGCTTCTATCACTTCTTGCTTCATGGTCTATTCAACCCTTAATTCTGCTAACATAACACATTATATTATTTAGTTTATTTAATTTATATATACATATAGTACTATAATATTTATTTACAATATACCTGCTAAAGTCTTTCGAGTTAAAGCATCGGCTACCACATTAGCTTTTCTAGGATGATAATCGATAATACAATCATAATCTTCGATCAACTCCATCCACCCCCTCTGCCTTAAGTTTAGTTCTTTTTTTGTTAGCAAGTATTTCAAACTTTTATGGTTAGTAAAAATATACCACCTTTCACCATACAAGTAATGTCGCCAGATCTTAAGAGCAAATACAATAGCAGCTAACCCCAAATCATGTGTAGGGTAATTCAATTCATGATATTTTAATTGCCTAGAAGTATAAGCAATTACCTTACCCTCTTGCATCAATGCACAACCGAGTCCCTGATGAGAAGCATCACTATAAATCACATATTCCTTATCTAGGGTGGGTTGTGTCAATATCAGCGCTTTAGTTAACATAGCCTTCAATTATTCAAAACTAGCTTGACATTGGGCATTCCACTCAAATTTAGTTTCTTTTCTAAGGAGCTTAGTTAAAGGAAGTGTGATCTTCAAAAACCCTTGGACAAATCTTCTACAATAACCAGCTAACCTAAGAAAACTCCATACTTCTATTATATTCTTTGGTAGTTGACAATTCAAAATAGTCTCAATTTTACTAGGATCCACACGTATACCATTAGTTGATATTACATGTCCTAGAAATGCCACTTCCGTCAACCAAAAATCACATTTCAATAGTTTAGCATACAATTGATTCTCCCTTAGTGTCTGTAGTATAATTCTCAAATGCTTATTATGCTCCTCTTTATTTTTGGAATAAATCATTATATCATCAATGAAAATAACTACAAACTGGTCTAAATAGGGTTTAAAGACTCGATTCATCAAGTCCATAAAAGCTGCTGGAGCATTAGTTAAACCAAAGGGCATAACAAAAAATTCATAATGTCCATATCAAGTTCTAAAAACTGTCATTGGAATATCTATTTCTTTAACTTTCATATGATAATAACTCGATTTAAGATCAATCTTATGGAAACTGCTCCCCTCAATTGATCAAACAAGTCATCAATCCTAGGTAACGGGTACTTATTCTTAATAGTCACTTTATTCAACTGTCGATAATCTATACACAATCTTAAGGTACCATCCTTCTTCTTTACAAATAAAACCGGTGCACCCTAGGGTAATACACTAGGTCTAATAAAGCCCTTATCAAGTAATTCTTGAAGTTGCATCTTTAACTCTTTTAACTCTGAAGGTGCCATTCTATAAGGTGGAATAGAAATTGGTATCGCACCCAGAACTACATCAATAACAAATTCTACCCCCCTCTCTGATGGTATTCCGGGCAATTCCTCCTAAAAAAATCCAGAAAACTCACTCAAAGTAGGTATGTCTCTCAAAGCCTTGCTTGAATGTCGTGTATCATTAACATAAGCAAGGTAAGCCTAACACCTCTTCCTAATCAACCTTCTAGCTTTAGTTGCAGAAATAAAACTAGAAGGGTAAAATTATTTTTCTCCTCAAACTATAATTTCACCATAACTTGAAATCTTAAAAACTTTACTGTAGCAGTCCATAACTGGTTAATGTCGGGACAACCAATCCATTCCCAAGATTACATCAAAGTCATGGAATGGAAGTTCAATCAAATCAGCAGGAAGTTCTACATCATGAACTCTAAGTGGACAATTTTATATACTTTGTTTACCTTCACACTATGGCCTAAGGGATTAGTAACTTCTATCTCATAATCAAGTTTCTCAACACAAATTCTCTTCCCTGAAGCTATAGTTGTACAAATATAAGAATATGTAGAACCAGGATCTAATAATGCATACAAATCAAGACCAAGTAAAGAAAATTTACCAACTACAACATCAGGAGCATCCTGGTCCTCCACAGCTTTCATGGCATAAGTCTTAGATGGAGCACTGCCTCGAATATGAGGTCTATCCACTATTTCAAATCCTCTCTGCTGACTAACACTAGGTTGACCACCTCTACCTGACCTACGACCTGATTGAGACCTATGAATAGAACTATGTCCTTCAACAGCTTCTAGTTCTTTTATCATTAGACAATCTCTAATTTTATGCTCCAAAGAACCACATTTCAAACAAGCTCCTTTTTTATACCAGAAATCATCACTTGCATGGCCCTTACCACAATATTGATAAGGTGTAGTAATTGTAACACCCCTATATCCAATATACTTACACTACACACTACTACTTCTGTAATATACGTATACAAGATATAAGAGTGCCACGATTTATGTTAAACAACCCAATCTTTTAAAATCCAAACCAATCTTTCTCAATATACAATATAGAAAAGTTAAAGCATTCAACTTGCAAAATAGATAAAACATTCATTTAGTACGCAGCGGAAATATAAAAATATTTATAATTATATATACATTAAGAATCAAAATTTTACAAAACATAGAATTTATAAATGATTGGCAGCTCTTCTCTGATCTTTAATTCCAAAATAAACTCTTCAAAACCTAGACTCAACGCGGTCTAGAAGAACCCTCCGGTTCTACCCTGTCACCTGCGCGATGAACCACAATCGTGCTAAGCCAACGGCTTAGTGGTACAAACTACAATAACATTATGCTTCAATGCAATGCCAATGTCACACAATTAAATCTTATAAATAATACATAAGAATATTATATTTCAAAACCTTACATCACCTAATGACTTATTAGCACATTCATGGAATACTACTCACAATTTCCACATCCATACACATTACACATCATGTTGTGTTTTCATAACCTCTTTACATACATATATCTCATTCCATATTCACATTAAAGCAAAGACAAGCATGGGCCCAAAAAGAATTTATTATGATATTCAAAGTTCAGAGTTACTGCTTTGGTCCATAATCACAATCATCAAGCCCGTAGGCGATATATATATATCTCTATCCATGGATAGTGTAACAGACCCAGTCTCTTGGACCTCAACCCGGCTAGACCCGAGGTGATCCTCAACCCGGCAAGACTGTTACTATTTTTGGAGGCTTACGACCCAGTCTTTTCACCCCAAAAACATCATATTTCACATTTTTCAACTGGAATCGACTTACGACCCGTCTTTTCACCTATCCAGTTATTCATAGGAATGCCGCCAAACTCAGAACTCTGAAAATTGAATAACATATTAAGAACACAATTATTTCAATTATCTCTTTAACAATCTCTTTCTCAATTCATTTCTCATTTCATTATCAATTATATTTCTCATTTCATATTCCATAATCAAATAGGCAATCATGCCCCCAATCACTTCATTTGCATTACCATAGCCAACCACAATGGCGTCATATCTTATCATATCTTTCATGACTTAAGGAGTGTGATAAAATATTTTAGCTTATTGCGAATATCTCATCTTTAACATATACTTCCCCTTAATACATGTTATAGCCAAGACAAAGACAATTTTTTCATACTCCCCCTTTGTAACACCCCCATACTCAATATACATACACTACATACTCCCCACGTATGTAATATACATATAAATAATACAAGAATGTTACAACCCATTTTAAACAATCTAATCATCACTTATAAAATCTGTATAACTTAAAATGTTTAACTTTTTTTATATAAATAATAGAGGAAACATTTCTTGTTAAAACACATATGTATCTTCATTACCTAAAAGTTTATCCAAAACATTTTTAATAAGCAACGAAATATACATATTTATATACATCAAAATCAATATGTACAAAATATGAAATTTATACATGCTGGTAGTTTGTCTCTAATCTTGATGTCCACAATCAACACTGCACTCAAAGGCCCAAGCCTAGACTCGACTCAGTCTAGCTGAACTCTCTGGCTCAACCGGATCTACCCCGTCACTTGCACGATGAGTTACAATCGCGCTAAGCCGAAGCTTAATGGTACAAACTTTATTAACAATTTAATTCAACTGCAATGCCAATTTTCCACACATAAGGATATTATGGCTCATAGCATTATATCATAATATCTTGATATTTTATTCAATTATTCACAATTCATAATTCACATTACAGCAAAGACAAGCATGGGCCCAAAAAGGATCTAATATACCATTTAAGTTCCAGAGTTACTGCTTTGGTCCAATATAACAACATTTGTCTAACCCGTAGGCGAATCATATTCACAATGAGGATTACCTCATATGTAACATCCCAACTAGGCTTCAAGGACTAGGCCCAACCCAGCTTCAAGGGTCTACTACATCATGTAACACCCAACTAGGCTTCAAGGACTAGGCCTAAGCCAGCTTCAAGGGTCTGCTACATCATGTAACACCCAACTAGGCTTCAAGGACAAAGCCCAACCCTGCTTCAACGAATTGTTACCTTTTTAGGCATGCCACCAAACATAAAACTCTGAAAATTGAATAACATACTAGGCACACAATTCTTCCATAATTTCATTATTAAATCCTTTCTCATTTTCTCATGATCATTTAGGCACAATGCCTCAAATATCTCATTTATATCAGTTTAGCCATCACCAATGGCTTTACATACCATCATTAGTGTATACATAACAAATTGCATTATCCATACATTTTGAATCATCATCATATATTTCACATAGTTCACATTATGCAAATCATAGCATATTACTCATGCATCAACAATGTAGTAAGTAGCTTAACACATTTTTCTAACCAATTGTGTTAAATTCCAATGTCATGTAAATATAGTCAAATATTCAAAATTTGTACTTACCTCTAAAGCAACAATTACCACTTCAACCTCCTCTTCCAAGATATCCCTCTACACTTGGTTTAGGGTACTCAAGTCTCTTCCAATCCTATACCAAATGTGATTATACATACTCACTTAGTGACACACATAAGAAAATAAGGAATAGAACTATCTAGGGCAAACTCCACACAAGACACGCTCAACAACATGGGTGTGTCCATGACCATGCCCTAAACTCACAACACATAAACTTTGACACACTCAGTGACATGGGCGTGTCATTACACGTGCCAATCCCCCAACAACACAGTAGCTATGACACGCTTAGTGACATGGGCGTGTCACTGCACGTGTCAATACTACTACAACACAGAAGCTGTGACATGCTCAGTAACATGGGCATGTCATTGATCGTGTCACCAACACTAAAAATAGAACCATCGACATGCCCAAAGACATGGCCATGTCACCGGGCGTGTCAGGCCAAAAACATGATATCGACAAAACAATAGCCACATCCAACTATCATCTTTCAATACCCTTTCCAACTCCAAACCAACACAACCAAAACCATCATAATACCACAATAAACTTGTATGAACATCAACACAACTCAATTAGAAGCACAAATATACACAATCACAACCAAGACTTCTATTCTCTTCACCAAACTTAACCCTTTTTCTTCAATCCAACCACAAATTTCAAAGTTAACAAGACAAAACAACTTCAAACATACCAAAATCAACCATAAACGCAACTACATCAAACATCCAACAAACTCATAAACACCCTCTCAAAGGAAATCAAAGAAACAAGTTGGAAACTTACCAAATATGAAGAAAAATCCTTAAAACTCCAACTTGATCACTTGAAATCCTTCAATTGCTTGAGTTAACAAGAAGCAAAATTTCTTTTCCTTTGGATGAAGATGGTGGTCGGCCCTCTTGGAGAAGAAAGAAGAAGATGAAGATAGTCAACAACTCCACTAATCCCACAAACGTCTTAAACCACACAATCCCCTCTTTTAATCTCCACCAAGCATTTATAATATTATAGAATAATATCATCTTCCACTATCCATTAATATTAATATCTTATTAATTAAAATGTCATTTGACTAAGTTAACTTGTTGACTTGTATATAATGTATATATCTTCATATACATAACATATACACATCTTCCTTTTTCAATTAATAACATATATACACTTTTAAATTCTTTAATTCATTTTCAATGATTAATATTTTCAAAATTTTAGGATATTACAATTCTCCCCCTCTGTAAATAAATTTCGTCTTCAAAATTACCTGCTCTCATGTCTGGAACAACTAAGGATACTGATCCCGAATCATCTGCTCACTCTCCCATGTTGCTTCTTCCTTAGCATGATTCTTCCAAAGAACCTTCACAAGTGGCACTTTTTTTATTTCTTTACACGTGCCAAAATAGCCACTGGTTCTTCCTCATAAGTCAGATCTGGACTAACCTCAATGGACTCCACTGACAAAATATGAGATGGGTTTGATAAGTACCTCCGAAGCATAGAGACATGGAAGACATTGTGAATTTGATCCAACTCAGGAGGTAAAGCTAGTTGATAAGCCACTGGTCCAACTCTCCCCAATACCTCATATGGTCCTATGAAACGAGGACTCAACTTCCCTTTACAGCTAAATCTCAAAATTTTCTTCTAAGAAGAAACTTTCAAAAATACTTTATCTTCTACACTGAACTATATGTCTCTTCTCTTCAAATCTGAATATGATTTCTGTCGGTCTGAGGCTGCTTTCAAATGATCCCGAATCACCTTCACTTTCTCTTTTGTTTCTTTTATCAAGTCGGGACCGACCAGTTTACCTTCTCCAACCTCATCCCAACAGAAAGGTGTCCTGCACCTCCTACCATACAATGCCTCATCATGTGCCATCCCAATACTGGACTGATGACTATTATTATAAGCAAATTCCATCAGTGGTAAGAATCTATCCCAACTCCCAGAGAAATCAATGACACAACTTCTTAACATGTCCTCCAAAATTTGTATCACTCTCTCTTACTGTCCATCTGTCTAAAGATGAAAAGCAGTGCTAAAATGCAACCGAGAACCTAAAGCATCATGCAAACTCTTCAAAAATCTCAAAGTAAACTGAGGATCTCGATCAGATACCAAAGAAATTAGGACTCCATGCAACCTCACTATCTCATTGATATACAGCTCAGCCAAGTTCTCAAGAGAATAATCCATCCGAAATGGAAGAAAATGAGTTGTCTTTGTCATCCGATCAATGATCACCCAGATGGCATCCTGCTTCTTCTAGGTCAAAGGCAACCTAGTCACAAAATCCACCGTTACTCGCTCCCATTTCCATTCTGGCACTGATAATGGTTGAAGTAATCCCGAAGGAACTTGGTGCTCAGCCTTCACTCTCTGGTAAGTGAGACATCTAGATACAAACTCTGCTATGTCCCTCTTCATACCTGACCACCAATAATATTATTTCAAGTTCTGATACATCTTAGTACTCCAGGGTGCATAGCATATGTTGACTGATGTGCTTCCTCCAAAATTACCTTTTTCAGTCTTACATTATTAAGAACACACAATCTATCTCTAAACCACAAAGTGCTATCACTTCTCACATTGGAAATCTTGACTCTCTTCCATTTGGCAATCCAATACAGCTTTCTGAATTCTTTTATCTACCAATTGAGCCTCCTTTATCTGATCCAATAACACTGGCCTCAATTGCAACTGAGCCAACAATGCACCATTATTACAAGGCTCAAATCTAGCTTGCAACACTCTCAAATCAACAAGCAATGAGAGTGAATAAGCAGTCAAACCTGCCAAAGATTTTCGACTCAAGGCATCCGCAACAGCATTTGCTTTGCCAGGATGATAGTCAATTAAACAGTTATAATCTTTAATAAACTCTAATCATCATCTTTGCTGAAGATTCAACTCTTTTTGAACACCCAAGTATTTCAAACTCTTGTGATCTCTATAAATGAAACACTTCTCCCAATATAAATAATGTCGCCAAATCTTCAAAGCAAAGACTATGGCTGCTAACTCCAAATCATGTGTCGGCTAATTTAGCTCATACGGCTTCAACTGTCGAGAGGCATAAGCAATAACTCTACCCTCCTGCATCAAAATACAACCTAAATCATTATGTGAAGCATCACTGTAAATCACATATGGTTTACCTTCCACAGGCAGGGTAAGGTCAGGAGCCTGAGTCAATAACTCCTTCAACTGCTCAAAGCTCATCTGACACCAATCTGTCCACACAAACCTTAATCCTTTTTGAAGTAATATGGTGAGTGGAGTAGCTATCATAGAAAAACCTTTCACAAATCGTCGATAATAGCTTGCCAAACCCAGAAAACTTCTAACCTCTATCACAGTCTTTGGTGGACTCTAATTCAAAATGTCCTCAACTTTACTTGGATCAACTCTAATACCATCTTCTAAAACCACATGACCGAGAAAAGTCACTTGCTCAAGCCAAAACTCACACTTAGATAGCTTAGGATACAACTGCTTCTCTTTCAAAGTCTGCAATACAATCCACAAATGTTTGTCATGATCCTCCTCATTATGCGAATACACAAAAATATCATCGATAAAAACCACTACAAATTGATCTAGATAGGGTCTGAATACCCTGTTCATCAAATCCATAAAAGCTACTGGTGCATTCGTCAGCCCAAAAGGCATCACCAAGAACTCATAATGCCCATACCTTGTATGAAAAGCTGTCTTGGGTACATCTTCATCTCTAACTCTCAACTGATGGTACCCCGATCTCAGATCAATCTTAGAGAAAACTGCTGCTCCCTTTAACTGATCAAAGAGATCATCTCTCTAGGGCAAAGGATACTTATTCTTGATGGTCACTTTATTCAACTGCCGGTAATCAATGCACAATCTTAAAGTACCATCCTTCTTCTTCATAAATAAAATGGGCACTCCCCACGGAGATACACTGGGGCGAACAAACCTTTTATCTAATAATTCTTGCAATTGCACCTTCATCTCTCTCAACTCAGCAGGTGCCATTCGATAAGGAGTAATAGAGAAAGGAGTGGTACCATGCAACAAATCAATACCAAACTCCACCTCTCTCTTAGGGGGTATCCCTGGCAACTCCTCAGGAAAAACATCTGGGAACTCCGCAACTATGGGTATATTGTCTAACTGAAAACCCACTGTGAGCGGGGATTTTCGCCCCCACTCCCGGTGGAATGGTTCTTGGACTTTGGCACTGTTTTGGCTCGGGGCCTTAGAGAACACGGACCTAAGTTTGGAGAAAATGGAGTCGCCATCGGACGGGCCGAGAAAAAAGAAAGGGGTGGATGACTCAATTCCTAAGGAATCCCCAACCCCCTAATGGGTTCAGAAAGTTGGGTACATGTGGGGAAGGTGAGAAATGGCCCAGCACCCCCACAACGCCCGGTTTATTGGAACCGGCCTCCTTTACATGTCTTAATATTATAAAATTCTTAAGTATAATAACATTATCCATATTACACACAATAAAAAGAAAGCATCATTATATTAAAATCAAAGCAATGTCCAAACAAAACAAAACAAATAAATGGACACCCATCCAAGGATGGAAACATGTCCTTACATCACATGCCTAGATAGGGCACCCACCAAAAGGTAGAAACATGCCCTTTACAAAGATTCTAAAATAGAAAAGCAAATTAAATTACATGATGTTTAACTAATGAGTTACCCACCAAGTGGAAATATGCCTCTTACAACTTTTGGAAGTCTACATTGATTGATAAAAGTAAATAATCATCCATAAATAAATCATTCATCAAAAGTATTTAAATATCAATAAAATAAACATCCATCCATGATAAATTAAATAAATCAAGTATTGAATTTAAATAAGAAATAAATCAAAGCATAATCAAGTATGGAATTGAATAAAGCAAATAAAAGTTCAAGTATAGCTACTATTTCCATTTAGGGTTTTTTTATCTCATGTGTTAAGGTTTTGGAAATTTCTAAAATTAAGCTACTGTGACTTTCTATGGAATTAAAATTTTAAAAGATTGGTAAGACTCTTTGATTAAACAAATTAAGGTTTGAATGATGAAATCATGAAACTAGGGTTTTGGACACTTTGAAAAACTTTTTAATTCATGATTTTAAATAGTGATTTAAGCTACTGTGACTTTTTAGACTTTTTATGTTTTTTATGTTTTTCATGTTTTAAAGGGATTAGGGTTCATAAAAATTATGGTTTATGGTTTTAAAAGGATTAGGGTTCATTGTTTTAGGTTTAAAAGTTGAATTTTGGATTTAGGCTTTGAAATTAGGGTTCTCGGGTAATGAATTTGAATTAGAGTTTTAAAAAGCAATTTGATGATTTATGAAGTTTTATGAATTTAAACACATGAATTGAAGTTTTTATAAGTAGAAAAGATGTTTTTTAAGGTTTTTTGAATGAAATAGAACCTACTTTAAAAATTTGAAAGAAACAGAATTTGATTTCGGTTTTGTTGAAAAATATGTTTAATCAGAGTTTTAAGGTTTTTAAGAAGAAAAAATAACAATTTTAAGTCTTTTTAGAAAAGAAATTCACGTTTTTATTGTTTTAACTTTGGAAAAATTAAATTCAAGCTCTAAAGTTTTTGATTAAAAAAACCTAATTCCATAACTTAGCTACTGTGTTCAATAAATTAAAAAGAATTTAACATACCTTCTTTTGTTGATTCTCCAAAAAAATAACTCTTCTTGGATGAACTAGCTCCAAAGACAAGTCTTGGTTGCCTTTTTGAATTTCTTAATTCGTGGTGCTGCTGCTTTTAAAAATCAATAGAATTGAATCTTCCTTTTCCTTCATTAATTTGGTTTCAAAACCTCAAGCTACTGTGTAAATTTTTTCCTCCTTTGATTTGGTTTAATTAGTCCTTATTGATAGTGGTTTTAGGTTGTTTATTCCTAATTCCCTAGGGCAATTAATATTAATAAAAAAAGAAACTAAAACCTAATTGAATTAGGTTTTAAAAAAATTGCGTTGAAAAATTTTGCGCTGGCAAAAATTGTGGCAGCAGGCCCGTGGCGTGCCAGCCCGTGGGAGTACCAGCGTCCCAGCCCGCAGGAAATTCCTGCGGGAAGTTATTTTCCCGCAGGAATTTTATTTCGCCCGCAGCCGCCCGCAGGAAATTCCTGCAGGAAATTATTTCACCCGCGTGAATTTCCTGCGAGTGAAATTAATCGCCCACAGGAAATTCTTGCGGGAGAAACATCCGCAGGCATGTGGGTGAACTGTAGCTGGCCCGACGGGCCCGCACGACCACTTTTCGCTTCCGATTTTTTTTCGACTCTGATTTTTATTTTTATTTTTTGATTTTTATTTGTTCATTTTCATTTTTTATTAATAAATATTAGATACTAAGGTAAAAATTATTTAATTAAAATTATTTTGGACCAATTAAACAACAAAAATTATTTTGAACTAAATAAAACATATTAGATCGGATTGGGTCAAAAATTAAGGGTCTACAGTTTGCCCCCTGCTTGAATGATCTGAAACCTTAGTGAAAGAAAGTGAAAAGCAATAAGACTTAATTTTTGAGATGGCGACTTGTTTTGGGTACTTGATTTAGGTACTTAGACCTAAGGTCGAGTACTTGAACCCGGGATTGGGTACTTGGACCCTAGCTTGAATTGATTTTAGGTACTTGGACCCGAGCTTGGGTACTTGGACCCGAGCTTGGGTACTTGGACCCGAGCTTGAATTGATTTTGGGTACTTGGACCCGGGATTGGGTACTTGGACCCGAGATTGATTTGATTTGGGTACTTGGACTTGAGAATGGGTACTTGGACCCGAGCTTGAATTGATTTTGGGTTCTTGGACCTGAGATTGGGTACTTGAACCCAGGATTGGGTACTTGGACCCGAGCTTGAATTGATTTTGGGTACTTGGACCCGGGATTAGATACTTGGACCCGAGATTCATTTGATTTGGGTACTTGGACCCGAGATTGGGTACTTGGACCCGAGATTGATTTGATTTGGGTACTTAGACCCAAGATTGAGTACTTGGACTCGAGATTGGGTACTTGGACCTGAGATTGGGTACTTGGACCCGAGGCTGATTTGAATAAATTTGGGTACTTGGACCCGAGATTGGGTGCTTGGACCTGAGATTGAGTTTGAATGACCTTTTATAATTTGAGAAATCCGACTGCTCCAGTTATTCCATGCATTGTGGTTTTCCACCCTCAAAATGGATATTCATCCTTTGAGATCGGGTCTTCATCCTTGAAAATGAATCTTCATCTTTTGACATCGGGTCTTCACCATTGCAAATGGATCTTCATCCTTTGAGATTGGGTCTTTACTCTTAAAACATGGGTCTCTATCCATTGGAGGTCGGGTCTTTACTCTGGCTTCAGCTCTTTTAGCTGGATTGGTCTTTTGTCTTTTGCATCTTCATTCTTTTGAGAGTTCTAAAGTTCCATTCTTTTGTTCTTCCTTTTTGCAAAGATTTAGCTATTTTTAATTGGACATTATATCCTCTCCTTGACCCCCTGTGTGGCAAAATATTTATAAGTGAGTTTAAAAATATTTGGTATATAAACTCAAAAAATTGAGAAGGAGAAACTTTGCCCCCTGTGTAGGCTCAAACCAAAGATTTTATCCATGCAAGCTTTGATTGATGTTGTTGCCGTCTTGTTCTTCTCATAAGCATGCATTTCTTCTCTTTGCAAAATTACTGGAGCTTTCTCAAGCAATGGGCTTTCTATGCCCTCCTGATTCGATATCTTCTTTTGATTGTTGTTGTTCATTTTGACAAGGAATAGACAACACAAGACAAGAAAGTGCGATGTGACATGCTCATGTATGCATGATATGCATGAATAATACTTACAGTTGTTCCATTGACTCACAGATTGAGGTGATCAGCAGAAGTGTTCTTATTGATTCCGTTTTGACACTTGTTCAAGCCATGCATTGGGATGATCGAAAGCTTTGCATTTGTGGCTTTTATCTTCAAGATGATGAAAACATGGGTGGTGGAGACCCCAAGCAGCAGAGTCAGGGATGCATCCATTTTGAACTATGTCTCAGCATGTCAGTTGGTAGTTTCTTCACAACTTTTCCAATAATAATTTCCTTTTCCCAATGTGTCATTTGGAGGTTCAACATACTTCCCTTAACTTGAAGGCTTTGTATGACAAAATATTTTTTTTTAATTTTTGAATTTTCATTTTGAAATCAAATGTTGGCTTTGCCAAATTAATGTCAATGTACCTCAGGACTTGATTTTCCAAATTAACATATCTATAACATGACAACCCTAGTTACCGTACTAAACTCGGGAATCATTTCTATTTAAGCAAGAACTGTTGCACTTCAGATAGGCACATACACATTACTTGGCCAAAGATCTCATTTGAGTTTAAATATTGTCTATCTCATATGCATGCTTATCCAAACTATCTCCACTAACAGACTCTACCTACCAAGGGAGATCAACAGGTCTTTGATAGGCTTGAAATGGGGTCTATAAGGGACATGGGCTAAATGAAGGCTATTTTGAGATAGGAGCTGGTGTTACACAATGGACAAACCCTCACACTATAAATTTCTTGTTTGAACTTTAGGCAGTTGGAAGCAATCTTGCTAGACTCCAAATTCCTTCTATCTTTTTGGCATTAATCTAGATCTTGATTAGGACAGTTTTTGCTCTTACAAAAAGTTTGGTTCCCAAATTCATTTCTTTTCTTCTTCTCCCTTTTCTTTATTTCTCTTACTCTTCCCTTTTCTTTCTCTTTGTTTTCCTTACTCTTCCCTTTCTTTGAGCATTTTATCATTTTGTCCTTATTTCTTGTTGGACTATCAAGTACAAAACTTTCAAGAACTGGATGGTCTCCCTCCTTTTCTCCAATTTTGATTGAATCTTTGGTTGCGTTGGACCAATTCAAGTCAAAATGTCCTTATAAACCAAATGGAAGCCTTTTGTTGACTTAGGTAAAAGAGAAATCAGTTGGCTTTTTAAACCGCCTTTTTAGGTTTTATCTTTTTCTTTTTCTTCTCTTCTCTCTTTTTTTTTCTCTCTTTTTTTTTAAGTTCTAGCTCTAAAAGAGTTGTCTTGTTTGTACTAACTTGGGCTTCCAATAATGGATGAGTGGAGTAACATAAATCTTCTTTAATAGGGATAAATCATTTATTACTCCAATGTTGATGTTGTCTTGGAGATATTAGGGGATCTTCAACTACCCTTAGGGTCTTGAAAATGTCCACTATCTTTATGGTCTTGAGAACTTCAACTATCTTTATGGTCTTGACTAATCATTGCCTTTTTTTGGTCTTATTTCCTCTTCATCTTAGTGATCATAAGACTTTACCAAAAGTATCACAACAGCTCAGGGTAGGTTATTATGGTTATATGCCAATGAAAAGAAAGCTAAAATTTTATGAAGGCTTAAAGGGACAACTAGGGATTAATATTTAATTAGGTGGATACTAGTTGTTGGCTTATCAAACAATGCCTAGATCATCTCTCCCTTAAATAACCAGAGTTCAATTTCGCCTCGAAAGTTTATCAAAGCATGTTCTAAGACTGACTAGGACCCAAAAAAAGGTAATTATGCAGGAGCCCTCTCTAAGTAAGCATACACAACTCAATGCTATAGAGTAATTCCCTCATCTAGTAAAGTCATTCGAGTCATGATGCATAGATAAATTTATGAATTATCAAGATAGATTCCTCATTGGTTGAGCACCAAAATGAACACAGACCAACAAAAATTTTGATGAAAGTAATTTATTCAAACAACTTTAAATTTGAAAAACACGATTGTTCCAATTTAAATATTAAAGAAAGTAAAATTGAAAAGCAATATTCAAGCTAAGGAAAGTTTGTTGAGTTTAAGCTTCTTTTCCTTTCACATCTTCAATATCCCCATCTTAAAAGGATGATAAAACAAAATCTTCTTCCAATCCTTTTCCCACCATAAAGGTTGCTGGTGGTGGCACTTTGTTGAACCTTGGAAATGGATTATCTTTGGTGTTGGGCTTGTCCGGCTCGGGCAACTTGCCATTATCAATTAAATTCTGGATCTCATGCCTCAACTTCATGCAATTGTTCGTTTCGTGTCCAGGTCTTTGATGGAATTGGCAAAATGCATTAGTATCAAAGTTAGGTGGAAGAGGATTAAGCAAAGGATGAGGAGTCAAGGGTTGTAACAATCCCTTCCTTTGTAGCTTATTGAGAACCCAAGACAGTGGCTTCCCCAGATCTGAAAACTGCCTCATTCCTCTTTCACTAGTGGCATTAACATCAACTTCTTTTTGTGTGCTTTGATTGCCCGACTGGTAATTCCCTTTCTCATTCCTTTTTATTGAAAAGCGATTCTTCTTCCTTTCCCACTCTTCAATTTGTAGACCATCTTGGAGCAGATCTTTGAAATCACGTATGAGTGTATGAGACATCCTCTCACGAAGATTAGGCAACACCCCTCTCACAATCATCCTTATTTGATCGGATTCATCAGGCCTCTTCTTGAGTAAAGCAGCCTTGTTTCTCCATCTCTTGACATAATCTACAAAATTTTCATTTGGTCGTTGCCTAATGGACTCAACTTCCATTAAGGTAACTTCCATTTCAACATTGTATCCATATTGTTGGATGAAGGCTTTGTAAAGTAGATCCCAACTCTTTTATATTCCATCATCTAAGGTATTGAACCAATTTTGGACAGCAGGATCCAATGAGAGCATGAAGTACCTTAGAGTTTGAGCCTTAGTAGCTCGGGCAGATTGCATGGCTGTGATATACTGCTTCACATGGAGATGAGGATTTCCAGTGCCATTATACTTTGCAAAAGATGGCATCTTAAACTTTTATGGGACCTCTTCATCTAGCTCAAATAATTTGTTGATCTCAGACTTCTCTTCGGTTTTCAGATTCTTCTTAAATTTCTTTTCTAAATCAGCAATAATCTTTTCAACATCGGATGTCTCGGTCTTTTCAATAGTTGCCTTCTTAACAAACTTCGGTTCCTTTTTGTCTTGAGGATCTTGGTAGTATTGGGCCCAATCATCATCATCAATGATCACCTTCTCATCATCACAAGCCACTTCATTAACTTTCGTCTTCCCTTTTTCCTTTGACTTCTTAGTGCTAGCAAAAGCCTCGGCATGATTCTCTAAGATTACAGTCAATTGGTTCCTCATGGTCTCATCTAGGGCCTCTTTTATTTCTTCCATCTTGGCATTGAGGGCTTCATCCACCATTCTTTGAATTTGTTCAGGCTCCATTGTTCTTGGTGAGCAAGTGATTGAGTCGTTGCTAGATATCTCGTCTCCGGCGTAGGTCAGATTGTAAGCTTTTGAACTATCGTAATCCAGGGCTGTAAGCCAAAGAGGATCAATGAGATGAGATGCAAATGTATGCATGTATGCACAAACAACAAATAAGGATAAATAGGATATTCCTTCCAACCTTATAACATCCACACAAGAGCGGCGAGTCTCTTTCCTAGGTATATGGTTAACAAAATACCAACATGGGGTACCTTGCTTTTGAATAATTCCCTCAGACGTTTCAACCAATAGTTATATTTTCGAAAATGGAAATCAATTCATGATAATTCCCATTAATTAGGTTTTAATCCATTCAACCAACTAAAGTAGCTTTTATGCTATATTGGATTAAAACGAAATTAAGAGGCTTATTATAAATAGATTTCTCACTTGAAAAGAGGTAACTAGTGGTTCATGCCAAAAACAAGCCCATAGTTAATTTATTCTTAGTGTAAACTAGGCCCACAATTGATTTTTAGTATTTCATAATTGACCTAAATATTTTTGCAAGCTTTTTATAAGAAAAGGTTGGGTGAAAATAGTTTTGTTTCTAAGCCCACTGTAAAAGATTTTAGAAAAATGGATTTTGGGCTTAGTATTTGGGCCATGGGCTAAAAAAAAATTTTTGACTTGTTTTTAGAAAAAAATCTTATGTCCAAAGACCATCTTGAAAAATTTTGAAAATATCTTTGGTTTTTTGGATTTTAAAGAAAAATTTATTTTGAGCTTACAATATACTTAGGTCATATTAGAAAAAGAACAAACCAAATAGGCCATGATTTAAACCAAGATAAATTATCCATAGTTAAACAACATGCATTTGGGGTAAAACCTAAGGAAAGTAACTATGCCAATTACATGAGCTTTAGTCTTTGGGTTAAAAGGCTTAGGTTCCCATATCAAGTATATACCAAATGGTATGAGGATATGAGTGGTTATGCCATGCTCGATCTCCATACCTTGAGTGAAAGTATGGTATCCCTTACATAACATAACACGGGTAACACGGGCGTCCAAATTCACGCACATGATGCAATCTAAGATAATGCAATGGATAATATTATTATAAGAAAGAATAGAATAATATAAAGACCAACAAAATCAACTTCTCTTATCCCCAGTGGAGTCGCCACTGTGAGCGGGGATTTTTTGCCCCCACTCCCAGTGGAATGGTTCTTGCAACTTAGGCACTGTTTAGGCTCGGGGCCTTAGAGAACACGGACCTAAGTCCGGAGAAAATGGAGTTGCCACCCAGATGGGCCGGGAAAAAAGAAAGGGGTGGATGACTCGATTCCTAAGGAATCCTCAACCCCCTAATGGGTTCGGAAAGTTGGGTACGTGTGGGGAAGGTGAGAAATGGCCCAGCACCCCCACAACGCCCGGTTTATTGGAACCGGCCTCCTTTACAGGTCTTAATATTATAAAATTCTTAAGTATAATAATATTATCCATATTACACACAATAAAAAGAAAGCATCATTATATTAAAATCAAAGCAATGTCCAAACAAAACAAAACAAATAAATGGACACCCATCCAAGAATGGAAACATGTCCTTACATCACATGCCTAGATAGGGCACCCACCAAAAGGTAGAAACATGCCCTTTACAAAGATTCTAAAATAGAAAAGCAAATTAAATTACATGATGTTTAACTAATGAGGTACCCACCAAGTGGAAACATACCTCTTACAACTTTTGGAAGTCTAAATTGATTGATAAAAGTAAATAATCATCCATAAATAAATCATTCATCAAAAGTATTTAAATATCAATAAAATAAACATCCATCCATGATAAATTAAATAAATCAAGTATTGAATTTAAATAAGAAATAAATCAAAGCATAATCAAGTATGGAATTGAATAAAGCAAATAAAAGTTCAAGTATAGCTACTATTTCCATTTAGGGTTTTTTTTATCTCATGTGTTAAGGTTTTGGAAATTTCTAAAATTAAGCTACTGTGACTTTCTATGGAATTAAAATTTTAAAAGATTGGTAAGACTCTTTGATTAAACAAATTAAGGTTTGAATGATGAAATCATGAAACTAGGGTTTTGGACACTTTGAAAAACTTTTTAATTCATGATTTTAAATAGTGATTTAAGCTACTGTTACTTTTTAGACTTTTTATGTTTTTTATGTTTTTCATGTTTTAAAGGCATTAGGGTTCATAAAAATTATGGTTTAAGGTTTTAAAAGGATTAGGGTTCATTGTTTTAGGTTTAAAAGTTGAATTTTGGATTTAGGCTTTGAAATTAGGGTTCTCGGGTAATGAATTTGAATTAGAGTTTTAAAAAGCAATTTGATGATTTATGAAGTTTTATGAATTTAAACACATGAATTGAAGTTTTTATAAGTAGAAAAGATGTTTTTTAAGGTTTTTTGAATGAAATAGAACCTACTTTAAAAATTTGAAAGAAACAGAATTTGATTTCGGTTTTGTTGAAAAATATGTTTAATCAGAGTTTTAAGGTTTTTAAGAAGAAAAAATAACAATTTTAAGTCTTTTTAGAAAAGAAAGTCACGTTTTTATTGTTTTAACTTTGGAAAAATTAAATTCAAGCTCTAAAGTTTTTGATTAAAAAAACCTAATTCCATAACTTAGCTACTGTGTTCCATAAATTAAAAAGAATTTAACATACCTTCTTTTGTTGATTCTCCAAAAAAATAACGCTTCTTGGATGAACTAGCTCCAAAGACAAGTCTTGGTTGCCTTTTTGAATTTCTTAATTCGTGGTGCTGCTGCTTTTAAAAATCAATAGAATTGAATCTTCCTTTTCCTTCAATAATTTGGTTTCAAAACCTCAAGCTACTGTGTAAATTTTTCCTCCTTTTATTTGGTTTAATTAGTCCTTATTGATAGTGGTTTTTAGGTTGTTTATTCCTAATTCCCCACGGCAATTAATATTAATAGAACCAAATAAAAGGAAATAATTTCCAGCAGGAAATTCCTGCGGGCGAAATAACTTCGCCTGCAGCCGCCCGCAGGAAATTCCTGCGGGCGAAATAACTTCGCCCGGAGGCCCGCAGGAAATTCCTGCGGGAAGTTATTTCGCCCGCAAGAATTTCCTTTGGGAGAAATAACTCGCCTGCAGGCCCGTGGGTGAACTGCAGCTGGCCCGACTGGCCCGCGCGACCACTTTTCTCTGCCGATTTTTTTTCCGACTTCGATTTTTATTTTTATTTTTATTTTTTGATTTTTATTTGTTCATTTTCATTTTTTATTAATAAAATTTCATACTAAGGTAAAAATTATTTAATTAAAATTATTTGGACCAATTAAACAACAAAAATCATTTTGAACTAAATAAAACATATTAGATCGGATAGGGTCAAAAATTAAGGGTCTACACCCACTACCCTAATATCTACTACAAGAGCAAGATAAGCATCACACCCTTTCTGAATCATCCTCCTAGCTGCAATAGCTAAAACAAACATGGATGCAAGATGTCTCTGCTCACTAGATACCATAACACTTCTACCGTCATAGGTTCTCAAGGTAACACACTTATTTTGATAGTCTACCACAGCACCATGCTTTGATAACCAATCCATGCCCAAAATTAGATCATACTCCTTAAAAGGCATCTCAATCAAGTCACCAAGGAACTCCTCATCTTGCACCACAACCGGACTACCCCGGTGCACCTTGCTAACAACGACACTATGTCCTAAAGGATTTGTCACCAAAACATCAAATTCTAGGGACTCTGAATGCAAGTCAGTCACAGACAAGATGGATGCACTAATGTATGAATGAGTTGATCTAGGATCAATCAAAGCAAGAACTGAAGTACCAAATAAAGAGAATGTACCAGCAATAACAGTTAAAGCATCTGGCTGTCTCTATAACACATAAACCCGCTGCAATGGCCCTGCCTCATCTGGTCTACTACCCCTGGATGTAGAGCCTCCTCTCTGATTAGACCATAGCCGACATCCTCTGCTAAAACCTTTGCCACCTCGACCCCCTCTAACAGTGGGTAGAGAAGCTGCATAATCAGTTTGTCTAACCTTCGGTGGCTCAGGGCAATCTTTGATGAAGTGATCTGGTGACTCAAATTTATAACGTACAACTGGTCCACCTGTCTTCCAGCAAGCACCCCCATGTGCCCTACCACAATGGACACATGTATAAGAAATTGGCCTTTGAACTACTGGATTTGGAGCACTAGCCACTGACACTGTAGGTCTCAATCTCTGCCTCTGCTGCTACTGAACTGACCTACCAGACTACCCCCTGACTCCTATTAAACCTCTAAAAATGACCTCCTTGGCCTCTCTTTACAAATGAAGACCCTGCCTCAAACTGGGGTCTCCTAACTCTGGTCTCCTCATCCCTAGTAGCTGCTGCAAGACCCTGTGCTCTCTCAACACTCCTCGCAGCTGCAACTAACTAGGAAAAATCTTGATACTGGGAGCCCGTGATAATACACATGATAGAGGGTCTCAACCCCTCCTCAAATCTCTGACGCCGGTCTATCTCATCTGAAATAATCCCACCGGCATAATGACTCAATCGGATAAACTCGATCTCATACTCTGTCACTGTCCGGTTATCCTATCTCAAATTCAAAAACTCCATCTTCTTTGCATCTTTATATTCCCTTGGAGTATACTTTTGCTCAAACTCTCGCAGGAAATCATCATAAGTCAAAGTTGGTGGATCATCCAAGGCATGTGGAACTGTCTTCCACCAATCATATGCATCCCTCTGTAGAAGGGATCTAGCATAATCAAACTTTTCTTCAGGATTAGCCTGCAACTGATTGAATACTCTCTGAACTCTATCTAACCACTGCTCAGCTGCAGTAGGGTCTGTAGTACCCATAAAGTCCTCCGCTCCAAACTTCTTTAACTTATCATATTGCTTCATCAGTACTTGCGGCTGCTGTTGCAGTAACGGTGGCGGCGGCTGCAAAACTGGAGCTTGCCTCAACAACTCCACCATATGTCGTACCCAAACTAGCAGAATCTCATCAACTACTAGTCTCTCTAGCACAGGAGCAGGTGCCCCACCAGCTATCTTGACTCTAGCTCCATCTCTACCCTCAATAGGAGCTACACTCTCAACACTACCCTCTACAGACGAACGTGTCTGAGATGCCATCACTACCTATATCTGCAAACATAGCAGAAATTGCCACATCAAAGATCAGAAACTGCCAATGCCTATGCATGTATCTTATTTAAAAACCATATTTTAAAATCAAAATTTTCTTTTTTTTATAATCCACCTAGGTTGAGAACCTCAAACCTAGGCTCTGATACCAAAATAAATGTAACACCCTTATACTCAATATACATACACTACATACTCCCCACGTATGTAATATATGTACAGAATATAAGAATGTCACAACCCATTTTAAACAATCCAATCATCACTTATAAAATCTGTATAACTAAAAACGTTTAACTTATTTTATATAAATAATAGAGGAAACATTTCTTCTTAAAACAAGTATGTATCATTACCCAAAACTTTATCCAAAATATTTTTCATAAGCAGCGGAATATACATATTTATATACATCAAAATCAATATGAAAAAAATATGAAATTTATACATGCTGGCAGTTTGTCTCTGATCTTGATGTCCACAATCAACACTACACTCAAAGGCCCAAGCCTATACTAGACTCAGTCTGGCTAAACTCTTCGGCTAAATCGGATTTACCCTATCACCTGCATGATGAGTCACAATCGCGGTAAGCCAAAGCATAGTGGTACAAACTTTATTAACAATTTAATTCAAATGCAATGCCAATGTTCCACACATAAGGATATTATGCCTCATAGCATTATATCATAATATCTTGATATTTTGTTCAATTGTTCACAATTCATAATTCACATTACAGCAAAGACAAGCATGGGCCCCAAAAGGATATAATATGCCATTCAAGTTCCAGAGTTATTGCTTTGGTCCAATATAACAACATTTGTCTAGCCTGTAGGCGAATCATATTCACAATGAGGATTACCTCATATGTAACATCCCAACTAGGCTTCAAGGACTAGGCTCAACCCAGCTTCAAGGGTCTACTACATCATGTAACACCCAACTAGGCTTCAAGGACCAAGTCTAACCCAGCTTCAAGGGATTGTTACCTTTTTAGGCATGCCACCAAACACAAAACTCTGAAAATTGAATAACATACTAGGCACACAATTCTTTCATAATTTCATTATTAAATCCTTTCTCATTTTCTCATGATCATTTAGGCACAATGCCTCAAATATCTCATTTATACCAGTTTACCATCACCAATGGCTTTACATACCATCATTAGTGTATACATAACAAATTGCATTATCCATACAGTTTGAATCATCATCATATATTTCACATAGTTCACATTATGCAAATCATAGCATATTACTCATGCATCAATAATTTAGTAAGTAGCTTAAAACATTTTTCTATCCAAATGTGTTAAATCCCAATGTCATGCAAATATAGTCAAATATTCAAAATTTGTACTTACCTCTAAAGCAACAATTACCACTTCAACCTCCTCTTCCAAGATATCCCTCTACACTTTGTTTAGGGTACTCAAGTCTCTTCCAATCCTATACCAAATGTGATTATACATACTCACTTAGTGATACACATAAGAAAATAAGGAAGAGAACTATCTAGGGCAAACTCTACACATGACATGCTCAACAACACGGGCGTGTCCATGACCGTGCCCTAAACTCACAACACAGAAACTTTGACACGCTCAGTGACATGGGCGTGTCACTGAATGTGTCAATCCCCCATCAACACAGTAGCTATGACACGCTCAGTGACATGGGTGTATCACTGCACGTGTCAATACTACCACAACACAATAGCTATGACACGCTCAGTGACATGGGCGTGTCACTGCATGTGTCAATACTACTACAACACAGAAGCTGTGACACGCTCAGTAACATGGGTGTGTCCCTGATCGTGTCACCAACACTGAAAACAGAACCATCAACATACCCAAAGACATGGCCGTGTCACCGAGCGTGTCAGGCCAAAAACCTGATATCGACACAATAATAGCCAGATCCAACTATCATCTTTCAATACCCTTTTCAACTCCAAACCAACACAACCAAAACCCTCATAATACCACAATAAACGTGTATGAACATCAACACAACTCAATTAGAAGCACAAATATACACAATCACAACTAAGACTTCTCAACTCAAAGTTACACAACTCACAACTTTTATTCTCTTCACCAAACTTAACCCTTTTTCTTCAATCCAACCCCAAATTTCCAAATTAACAAGACAAAACAACTTCAAACATATCAAAATCAACCATAAACCCAACTACATCAAACATCCAACAAATTCATAAACACACTCTCAAAGGAAATCAAAGAAACAAGTTGGAAACTTACCAAATATGAAGAAGAATCCTTAAAACTCCAACTTGATCACTTGTTCAATTGCTTGAGTTAACAAGACATAAAATTTCTTTTCCTTTGGATGAAGATGGTGGCAGGCCCTCTTGGAGAAGAAAGAAGAAGATGAAGATAGTCAACAACTCCATTAATCCCACAAACCTCTTAAACCACACAATCCCCTCTTTTAATCTCCACCAAGCATTTATAATATTATAGAATAATATCATCTTCCACTATCCATTAATATTAATATCTTATTAATTAAAATGTCATTTGACTAAGTTAACTTGTTGGCTTGTATATAATGTATATATCTTCATATACATAATATATACACATCTTTCTTTTTCACTTAATAACATATATACATTTTTAAATCCTTTAATTCATTTTCACAAATTAATATTTCCAAAATTTTAGGATATTACACCCTTAATGTGTGAATCTATTCAATTTTATCTAACTTCAATATTCATTATTTATCAATTCAAATTAATCTAGCTTCTCCCCTTTTGACAAAGGCAAAAAGAAAAAGATACATTAATGAAATATACATAAAACATATAAAGAGAGAATGTATGGTCTTGTTACATAGAATGCCACATATTTGAGACCATACAAAAGAAAAATTACAAAGCATAGAAATTATATTTAATCTTCATCATTGTCTCATTCATCTCCTTCATCTCCTTCCTCTTCGCCTTCTTCTTCTTCTTCACTTCTTCAAGAAGAGTTTCAACTTCTTCACCTTCACCTCATGAGGAAATGAACTGTGGATAGATGGAGAAAGACTACGTTCTTCCTCATTACTAATAATACATTGTAAGAGTCCCAATGCACATTTGATTTGTTGAATGTCAATGTGGAGATGGAATATTTGAGAGGTGAGGCTATTAATTTTTGTCCTTTGGGAGCTAACTTGACCATGAATGTCTTGAAGAAGTTAGAGAATAGAGGCTTGAGGCCTAGAGGATGGAGTTTTAGGAAATTCCATTTGAAAAGTTTCCTCACTTTCCTCCACAATCCCAGGTCTTTTTCTTTATTAATCCCTAGCCCCATGTGCTTCTAAAAGGTATATATAAGTCCCATCATCATCTTTAATGCATTTGGCATGTTTGAGATAGCCAATGTTTATGGATTTTGTTGTGGGATTAAGAGGGTTGGTGTAATATCCCAAAGTATGCCCTAGAAGTTTTGATATTATTGTTGTAATTGTATTGAATGTGTATGATAAATTTTAAAGAGAAGAGAAATTTAAAGGAAAGTGTATATGTTGTGTATATGGAAATATATACAACATATATACAAGTCAATTGTGATGGTCAAAGGAAGAAGATATTTAGTTATTTTAATTAATTAAGTTAATTAGTGGAAAATGGGAAATTAAAATGAATGGAAGAGATTAATTTGGATTATTTAATATTATAATTGCTTGGAGGAGGTTTAAAGAGAGGAGTATTTGACTTTGGTTTCTTCATTTTCTTTTTCATTTCTTTCCTTTTTCCTTTTGTTGGCCGGCCATCTAAAGCAAGAGAGAGAGAGAGTGAGTTTTGTGATCCAAGCTCAAATTGAAGGAAGATTCAAGGGGATAAGTTGAAAATTGTGAACTATCATCAACTTTGGTAAGTTCTCTCTTGATTTCTCTTGTTTATTTTGGAGTTATGTTTGAGTTTGAAGGATTATTGTGGATGATAGGAGTGTGTTTTGATTGTGTTCTGTTTAAGAGTGTTTGATTCATTTGGTTTTTGGATATTTGAGTTTGGATTGAAGAAAAGAGTAAGTTTGTTGGAAGAGATAGTGTTGTAGGTGTGTTTTGGGTTGTGGTGATGATTTTGATTTGTGTTGGATGTATGTTTTTAGTTGTTTTGGTGTTTTTTCAAGTTTGTTATGGTTCTTGGGTATGTTGAGCTAAGTTTGTTTGAAGTGGATTTTGGTGAAAGGAATTGATTTGTTGGATTAAGTGTTGTTGCGGCTGGAATCTGTATTTTTGGCCTGACACGCCCATGAGCATGACCAGGTTTTAGGCGTGTCAATGGTTCTGTGTTTTTGGATGGGTGGCACGAGCAGTGACACGCCAATGTCACTGAGCGTGTCACAGCTTCTGTGTAGTAGTAGTATTGACACGTCCAGTGACACGCCCATGTCACTGAGCGTGTCATAGCTACTGTGTTGGTGAGGAATTGACACGGTCTTGAACAAGCCCATGTTGTTGGATGTGTCAATGTTTCTGTGAGACAGAATGTATTACACATTCAGTGACACGCCCGTGGTTCTGAGCATGTCAAAGCTTCTGTGTTGTGAGTTTAGGGCACGGTTAGGGATATGCTCGTGTTGTTGAGCGTGTCATGTGTAGAGTTTTGCATCTCATGTGTACTATTTCTTTTGGCTTAGGTTGTGAAGAGGTTTATTTGCCTTAACCTAAGTGGTGAAGAAGTTTTGGAAGAGTAAAGTTGTAAATTGGTGTGAGTTGTTTCTAAGGTAAGTACAAACCCTAAATTAATGCATACTTTTATATGATCTTGAGACTTAACACATGTGATAAGTAATCTATTGCATTGTGGATGCATATTAATAATGTTATGTTTTGCATAATGTGAATTGAGATAATTGAGGCATGTATGCCTATATGATGATGTTCAATGTAATTAATTATTTATACTCGAATAATGAAGTATTATAATGTGAATTGGGACATGATAAGATATGAGGCCATTGTGATTGGCTACGATGATTCAAATGAGATGTGAAGCCATTGTGATTGGCTATGATGATTCAATTGAAATAAATGATGATGAGAATTGAGAATGGAATTGATAATGAAATAATAAATCAATTGTGTGCCTAATGTGTTATTCATTTTCAGAGTTTTGTTGTTGGTGGCATGCCTATTAGTAACAATCTCTTGAAGTTAGGTTGGGCTTGATCCTTGAAGCCAAGTTGGGTTGAAGTTTAGCATGCTTTACTCCCCTTGAAGCTTGGTTGGATCTAGTCCTTGAAGCCTAATTGAGATGTTACAACCCTTGAAGCTAGGTTGGGTTTGGTTCTTGAAGCCAAGTTGGATTGATACTTAGCATGCTTTGTTCCCCTTGAAGCTTGGTTGAGCCTCATCCTTGAAGCCTAGTTGGGATAATGATAATGATAAATGTGATAATTGAACCAAAACATTAACTTTGAAAGTTGAATGACATATTAGTGTCTTTTGGGCCCATGCTTGTCTTTGTTTCAATGTGATTCATGAATGGTGAAACAATTGAATAAAATAATGGAATGTAGTGTTATGAAAAATATTAATATATCATTTATGAATATTGTCTTTTTGTTGAAATTGATTATGACATTGGCATTGCATTGAAACATAGTATTATTGTAGTTTTTACCACTAAGCCGTTAGCTTAGCGCGATTATGATTTATCGCGCAGGTAACAGGGAAGAACTGGAGAATTCCTCTAGGCCAAGTATAGGCTAGATCTTGAGGTGGTGATAGTGAAGCATAATGATCGAAGATATACTGCCAAACATGTATATACTTTATGTTTTGTAAATCTTGAGTTTTAATGTATAATTATTTGTAAATAATTGTTATATTTTCCGCTACTTTTAAATAAACATTTTATCTTTGGTCTTTTATAACTTCTTTTAAATGATTTAAATTTGTTCATGTTTTTGTAAAGGGATTATTCATTTGTTAAGTATACCAAAACATTTCTATATTCAGTATACGTATATTACGATCGTATTAGCATGTTGTGTACGTATACGGGGTGTAGGTGTGTTACAATTATTTTGGTATCAGAGCCTAGGTTTGAGATTCTCAACCTAGGTGAATTGTAAGAAAAAAAAAGAATATTTTGATTTTAGAAGTTGGTTTTTGAGTAAAATACATGTTTTGGTATGGCAGTCTTTGATCTTTAATGAGGAATATTCTGCTATGTTTGCAGATATAGGTAGTAATGGAGTCCCATTCACGTCAGACTGTAGAAGGAAGTGCCGAGAGTGTAGCTCCAGGAGAGAGTAGAGAGGGAGCTAGGGTTGAGAGAGTTAGTGAGGCACCTATTTCTGTGCCAGAAAGATCAGCTGCAGATGAGGCTCCGTCAGGTTGGTTAAGGCATATGGTGGAATTATTTGGACAAGCTCCAGTGCAGCCACCATAACCACCACAGCCTTAGGTGCCGGTAAGACATTATGACAAGTTGAGAAAATATGGGGCTGAAGATTTCTTAGGCACTACCGATCCTGCAGTGGCTGAGCAGTGGTTGGATAAGGTAGAGAGGATATTCATTCAGTTGCAAGCCACTTCGGATGAGAAATTTGACTATGCCAGATCCCTCCTGCAAAAAGATGCCTATGACTGGTGGACGACGGTCCCTCATGGTATGGATGATCCACCTACACTATCATATGGTGATTTCTTGAGCGAGTTCGAGCAAAAATATACTCTGAGGGAGTATAAAGATATTTAGAAGATGGAATTTTTGAATTTGAGGCAAGACAACCGGACGGTGACAGAATACGAGATTGAGTACATCCGGTTGATTCGTTATACTGGGGGAATTATTTCTGATGAAATAGATCAGTGCAGAAGATTTGAGGAGGAATTGAGGCCCACTATCATGTGCCTGGTGGCTGGTTCTCGATATCAAGATTTCTCTCAGCTTGTTGCAGCAACTAGGAGTGTGGAGAGAGTATAGCCGCAGCTGCTACTGAGGAGGAGACTAGGGTAAGGAGACCCTAGTTTGAGGCAGGGTCTTCATCTGTGAAGAGGGGTAGAGGAAGTTTTGCTCCGAGGATTAGTAGGAGTTAGAGGCAGTCAGGCAGATCAGTGCAGTATCAGAGGCAGAGGCCGAGACCGACAGTCTCTGTAGCTAGTGCCCCGACTCCCGTGATGCAAAGGTCTACTCCACCTGTATGTGTTCACTGTGGCAGGCCCCATGGAGGTGTTTGTTGGAGGACTGGTGTAACCGGAGTATGTTATAAATGTGGGTCACCATATCATTTTATTAGAGATTGCCCGGAGATGCAAGATGATAGGCAGACTGATACTACAGTTTCTCGACCTAGTGTCAGCAGAGGTGGTCGAGGGGGCAGAGGTTTTAGTAGAGGTGGTAGACCCGGGTCCAGTCAGAGAGGAGGATCTTCATCTAGAGGTAGTAGACCAGATGAGGCCGGATCTTCTCAGAGGGTATATGTGATGCAGAGGCAGCCAAATGCTTCAGCAGTTATAGCGGGTACATTTTCTTTATTTGGCATTTCAGTACTTGCTTTGATTGATCCAGGATCTACTCATTCATACATAAGTGCATCCATATTGCCTGTGTCTGAATTGCATACAGAATCCTTAGGATTTGATGTTTTGGTGACAAATCCTTTAGGACATAGTGTGGTTGTTAGTAAGGTGCACCGTGATAGTGCAGTTGTGGTGCAAGGTGAGGAGTTTCTTGGTGATCTGATTGAAATTCCTTTTAAAGAATATGATTTGATCTTAGGCATGGATTGGCTGTCTAAACATGGAGCTATGGTGGATTGTCTAAAGAAGTGTGTCACCTTGAGAACCAGTGATGGTAGGGATGTGATAGTATCTAGTGAGCAGAGACAACTTGCATCTTTGTTTGTATCAGCTGTAACAGCTAGGAAGTTGGTTAGAAAAGGGTGTGATGCTTACCTTGCTCATGTGGTGGATACTAGAGTCATGGGTTCTCAACTTGATAATATCACCACAGTTGTAGACTTTCTGGATGTGTTTCCTGAGGAGTTGCCAGGGTTACCCCCTGAGAGAGAGGTTGAGTTTGGTATCGATCTGTTGCCTGGTACCACTCCCATCTCTATCACCCCTTATCGAATGACACCTGTTGAATTGAGAGAATTGAAAGTGCAGTTACAGGAGTTGTTGGATAAAGAGTTTATTCGCCCCAGTGTTTCTCCTTGGGGAGCTCCTGTGTTGTTTGTGAAGAAGAAGGATGGTACTATAAGGTTATGCATTGATTATAGGCAATTGAACAAAGTGACTATTAAGAATAAATATCCTTTGCCTAGGATTGATGATCTCTTTGATCAATTGGAGGGAGCAGCAGTGTTTTCCAAGATTGATTTGAGATTAGGGTACCATTAGTTGAGGGTTAGAGCTGAAGATGTTTCTAAGACAGCTTTCCGCACCAGGTATGGGCATTATGAGTGTTTAGTAATGCCTTTTGGGTTAACGAATGCACCTGCAGCTTTCATGGATTTGATGAATAGGGTGTTTAGGCCCTATCTGGATCAGTTTGTGGTGGTTTTCATCGATGATATTTTGGTGTATTCACATAATAAGAAGGAGCATGACAAGCATCTGCGAATGGTATTATAGATCTTGAGAGAGAAGCAGTTGTATGCTAAGCTATCAAAGTGTGAGTTTTGGCTTGACCAAGTAACTTTTCTGGGTCATATAGTTTCAGCAGATGGTATAAGAGTCGATCCAAGTAAAGTTAATGCTATTTTGAATTGGAGTCCACCAAAGTCTGTGACTGAAGTTAGAAGTTTTCTGGGTTTGGTAGGCTATTATCGTCGATTTGTGAAAGGTTTTTCTTTAATAGCTACTCCACTCACCAAATTGCTTCGGAAGGGAGTTAGATTTGTGTGGATGGATCAGTGTCAAGCTAGTTTTGAACAGTTGAAAGAGATGTTGACTCAAGCGCCTGTTCTTACTTTACCCATGGAAGATAAACCATATGTGATTTATAGTGATGCTTCACATAATGGTTTAGGATGTGTTTTAATGCAAGAGGGTAAAGTGGTAGCCTATGCTTCTCGAGACCAGAAGATCAAAGAAAGGAATAAATAGTCAAGATCATAAGGATAGTTAATGTTCTCGAGACCATAAGGGTAGTTGAAGTTCACCTAATATCTCCAATTTATCAAGATAACATCAAAGTAACAAATGAATTACCCCTGTTAAAGATGATTTATGTCACTCCACTCATCCAGTATTAAAAATACAAGTTGATACAAACAAGACAACTCCGTTAGAGCTAGAACCCAAAAAAAAATAATAATAAGAAAAAAAAAAGAAAAAGACAAAAAAAAAGGAACAAAAGAAAGACAAAAGAAAAAAAAAGAAAAAAGGATAAAAAAAAGATAAAGATAAAACCTAAAAAGGCGGTTCAGAAAGCCAAATGAGTTCTCTTTTACCTAAAGTAGTAAAAGGCTTCCAATTGGTTTATAAGGACAGTTTGACTTGAATTGGTCCAACCTAACCAAAGATTTGATCAAAATCAAAGAAAAAGGAGAAAGGTCACCCAGTTTTTAAAAGTTCTATACTTGACAAGGAAGATCGACAAAATGCTCAAAGAAAGGGAAGAATAAGAAAAAAAAAAGAAAGAAAAAGGAGAAGAAGAAAAGAAATGAATTTGGGTACCAAACTTTTTGCAAGTTCAAAAACTGTCCGAATCAAGATCTAGATTAATGCCAAGAAGATAGAAGGAATTTGGAGTCTAGCAAGATTGTTCCCAGCTGCCTAAAGTTCAAACAAGAAATTTGTAGTGTGAGGGTTTGCCCATAGTGTCTGTAATATCCCAAAGTATACCCTAAAAGTTTTGGAATTTTTGTTGTATTTGGATTTAATGTATATGTTTAATGGAAAGAGAAAAGAAGTAAAGAGAGAGTCTATATGTTGTATATATAGTGATATATACAACATATACAAGTCAAAATATGAAAGTCAAAAGAAGATAAATTTATTTATTTTAAGTTAATTAATAGGAAATTGGATTAATGAGTGGAAGAGGATATTTAGAATATTTTAATATTATTTTTGTTTGGTGGATTTTAAAAGAAGGTATAAGTGGTTAGTAGAGTTTGACTTGACTATTTTTCTTTTTCTTCTTCTTTTCTTTTCCTTCTTGGCCGGCCATCCAAAGCAAGAGAGAAGAGAGTTTTTGATTATTTTCCAAGCTCAAAATTGAAGGAGATTACAAGTGATTAAGTTGGAAATTTGAGAATTTTCATCAACTTTGGTAAGTTTTCACTTGATTTCCTTGTTTTATTTTAAGTTGTGTTTGAGTTTGGTGTTGGATTGTTGAGAGCATGATTATGTTTGGTTGTGGTGTGTTTGAAAGTGTTGGGTAAATTGATTTTGATTTTGGGGTTGAATTGAAGAAAAGGAATTAGGTTGGTTTTGAAAGAGTAAGAGTTGTGACTTGGTAATTGATGTATGCTGTGAGTTTGAGCAATTATTATCTTATATTTTCTATGTGTTTGTGTTTAATGGAGTTGAAAGCATAGAATAAATGAGTTTGGTCTAAAACAGAAGCATTTTGGATGCCACGCCCTTGGCCCTTGGATGCCACGACCGTGGGGGTGTTAAGCAAATTGGACAGATTCGTTTGCTAACCCACGACCATGGGGGTTTGTGAGGCCACGACCGTGGGGTTGTGAGGCCACGACCATGGTGTCCTAGATAGTGGTTTTGGCTTGTATTTGTGATCTATGGGTCTAGTATGAGACTAATAGGTGAATAATTGTATTGGAATTCATGTGTATTGTTAAATAAGTGTGTATTATTCTTTTTGCATTAGGTTGTGAAGAGGTTGAGTTGCCCTAACCTAAGTGTTGAGAATTCTTAGAAGAGGAAGTGTATAGATTGGTGTGAGTTGTTCTTGAGGTAAGTACAAACCTACATTATTGCATACATTTACATAACTTTGAGACGTAACACATTTGGTTGTAAATGTGTTAAGTAAGTTATTACATTGTTAATACATGTGATTAATGTTATGATTTGCATAATGTGGAAGATATGATGATCATTCAAAATGCATGTTCAATGCATTTGGTTATGTGTACCTTAATGATGAATTGCTTTAATGTGAATTGAGATGTGAAGCCATTGTTGTTGGCTATGATAGTGCAAATGAAATAATTGGGGCATGATTGCCTAGTTTAATTATGAGAAATGAAAATGAGAAATGAATTGAGAAAGAGATTGATAAAGAGATAAATGAAATAATTGTGTGATTAATATGTTATTCAATTTTCAGAGTTCTGAGTTTGGCGGCATGCCTATGAATCGCTGGATAGGTGAAAAGACCGGGTCGTAAGTCGAGTCCAGTTGAAAAATGTGAAATATGATGTTTTTGGGGTGAAAAGACTGGGTCGTAAGCCTAAAATATAGTAACAGTCTAGTCGGGTTGAGGACCAAGATACTGGGGCCCTAAGGTCTAGCCGGGTTGAGGTCCAAGAGACTGGGTCTGTTACACTATCCATGGATAGATATATATGTATCACCTACGGGCTTGATGATTGTGATTATGGACCAAAGCAGCAACTCTGAACTTTGAATAACATATTAGTGTCTTTTGGGCCCATGCTTGTCTTTGTTTCAATGTGATTCATGAATGGTGAAAGAATTGAATAAGATAATGAAATGTAGTGTTATGGAAAAATATTAATATATCATTTATGAATATTGTCTTTATGGTTGAAATGTGTGACATTGGCATTGCATTAAAGCATATTATTATTGTGGTTTGTACCACTAAGCCTATGGCTTAGCGCGATTGTGGTTCATCGCGCAGGTGATAGGGTAGAACCAGAGAGTTCAGCTAGACCGAGTTGAGTCTAGATTTTGAAGTGTTGATAGTGGGCTTAAAGATCAAAGATGAACTGCCATACATGTATAAATGTTATGTTTTTGTAAAATTTGGTTTTTGATGTGTATATAATTGTAAATACTGTTATATTTTCCGCTGCGTATTGAATGAACATTTTATCTATTGTACTTTATAGTATAATTTGAATGTTTTCAAGTTTTCTCATATTATTGTTAAAAGGAATGATTTGTTTGTTTAGTAAACCGTAGCATTCCTATATTCAGTATACGTATATTACAGATATGGTGGTATGTAGTGTGCGTATACGGGGTATAGGGGTGTTATAATTGTTTTGTTATCAGAGCCTAGGTTTGAGATTCTCAACCTAGGTAAATTGTAAGAAAAAGGAAAATTTTTATTTAAAAAAAATGTGATTTTTGAATAAGATACATGTTTTGGTATTGGCAATCTTTGATCTTTGATGAGGTATATTCTGTTGTTTTTGTAGACATAGGTAGTGATGGCGTCTCATTCACGTCAGTCCGTAGAAGGTAGTGCTGAGATTGTAGCTCCTGAAGAGGGTAGAGATGGAGCTAGGGTTGAGAGAGCTAGTGATGCACCTGTTCCTGTGCTAGAGAGATCAGCTACTAATGAGGTTCCGCCGGTTTGGTTACGGCATGTGGTAGAATTGTTGAGGCAAGCGCCGGTGCAGCAGCCACCGCCACCACAGCCACATGTACCGGTGAGGCATTATGATAAATTGAGGAAGTATGGGGCTGAGGATTTCTTTGGTACTACAGATCCTGCAGTAACTGAGCAGTGGTTGGATAGAGTGCAGAGAGTATTTATTTAGTTGCAAGCCACTCCTGAAGAGAAGTTTGATTATGCTAGATTCCTTCTGCAGAAAGATGCTTATGATTGGTAGAAGACAGTTCCACATGCCATGGATGATCCACCGACTTTGTTTTATAGTGATTTTCTATGGGAGTTTGAGTAGAAATATACTCCGAGGGAGTATAAGGATGTCTAGAAGATGGAATTTCTGAATCTGAGACAAGAGAACCAGACTGTGACAGAGTATTAGGTAGAATTCATCCGGTTGAGCCACTATGCTGGTGGAATTATTTCTAATGAGATTGACCGGTGTAGGAGGTTTGAGGAGGGATTGAGGCCCTCTATTATGTGTATTGTTGCTGGTTCTCGGTACCAGGATTTTTCTCAATCGGTTGCAGTGGCCAGAAGTGTTGAGAGAGCACAGGGTATTGCAACAGCTGCTACTGAAGAGGAGACCAGAGTTAGGAGATCCCAGTTTGAGGCAGGGTCTTCATCTATTAAAAGAGGCAGAGGAAGTTTTATTCCGAGGATCAGTAGGAGCCAGAGGCAGTCTGGTAGGTCAGTTCAGTATCAGAGGCAGACCGAGACCTACAGTTTCTATAGCTAGTGCTCTGACTCCAGTGGTTCAGAGGTCTACTACACCTACATGTGTCCATTATGGTAGGATACATGGGGGTGTTTGTTGGAAGATTGGTGGATCAGCTGTGTGTTTCAGATGTGGATCGCCTGACCATTTCATTAGAGATTGTCCTGAGATATAGAAGTATAGGCAAGCGGATTCTGCAATTTCTAAACCTAGTGTGAGAGGAGGTCGAAGTGGCAGAAGTGTTAGCAGAGGTGGTCGACCTGGATTTAGTCATAGAGGAGGCTCTATATCTGGAGGCAGTAGGCCAGATGAGGCTGGGTCTTCTCAGAGAGTGTATGTAATATCCTCATTTATGCCCTAGAAGTTTTGCATGTTGTTGTTGTTGTTGTTATTGGATTGTTGGTTTAAATTGAGAAAGAAAAGTATAAGTGTTTTGGGAAAGAATTTAGGGTTTAGAGACAAGTTTATATGTTGTGTATATTGTGATATATATAACATATAAAATGGTCAAAGGGAGAGTCAAAGTGTTGGTTAGTGGAAGAAGATATTTTCTTGTTGAGTGTGAAAGTTCATGTATGGGCTCATATAAGACAAAAGGTTAGTTATATGGTTAAGGGCCTTGAGGTAATTTACTTTTGGAAATTTTGTGGTGGAGATTAAAAGAAAGATTGACTTTGTGATTCTTGATCATTTTCTCTTCCTCTTGATGGTAGTGGCCGGCTCTCCATTAGCAAAAGGGAAGGAGAAGTGTTCTTGATAGTAAGATCAAGATTGAAGGGAGAATTGAAGAATCAAGTTGAAGATTTGTGAAATTTCTTCACTTTAGGTAAGTAATTTCTTGTTTTCTTTTATTAATTTGGAAATTGTGGTTAAGGTGTATTGAGAATTGTTGAGATGATGATTTAGTGTGTTGATGTGTGTTTATAAGTGTTAGAGTTGATTGTAAGTTAAAAATTGGAGGTTGTGTTGGTTTGGTTGTGATTATGGAAAAATAAGTGAAGATTGATAGTGGAAAATCAAGAGTAGAGTTTGAGTTAGGGTTTTGAGATGGTGTTTGTTTAATTGTGATATTAAGGTGTTTTAAAGTGATTATTGTAATGAATATGTATTTAGAACATTGATGATGTTCATTTGAAGCATGTGGTATGATGTATATTGAGTTTTAATGCATTTGGAAGAGAGTTGGTTACAATTAGGGTTTTGGTTTTGGGAGACACGGCCAAAGGCCATGTGAGACACGGCCAAGTCATATGATTTTGGACGTGTTGGATTAATTTTTGGGTGACACAGCCGTGTTCCCAAGCCGTGTGAGCTACTGTGAGTTTTGGTTGAAGAGACACAGCCGTGTCCCTAAGCCGTGTTTGCTACTGCCAAAGTTGAATTGAGAGACACGGCCACAAGCTTGGCCGTGTCCCTCATGTGTGCTGCCCGTGTCCATCAAATGAGTTGGTTAGGGTTTTGTTTCTTTGTTCTTTTTGCATTGTTTTGGTTCTTCAAAGGTGGGTTGGTTCTTAAACCTAACCCTAAACACTTTAAACACACTTGAATCAATGAATGAACTAATCAAATGCATATGGAAGATCCTAAAGCTATGAATCATATAAGTTGTTCTTTGCCCTAATTGCATTGTTGAGATTTAAACAAGGTTATGTTATGCATTGTGAAAGGTATTGTATTTTATGAGTAATGTACCTTGAAATGTTGTATCAAAGATGAAATGATAATTCAAATAAGATATGATATGAGACAATGCCATTGTGTTTGGCTATGATGAATGATGCTATATGAGATATAATGTGATCATGGATGAGATAAGTATACACTTGAATAATGAAGTGTTATATTGTGAAAGGAAATGTGAGGCCATTGTTATTGGCTATGATGATAATATTAAGAGAATGAAGGCATGTTTGCCTAAATGTTGATGAGAATTGAGAATGGAAATGATAATTGATATGTAAATGAATTGTGTGGCTAATGTGTTATTCCATTTTCAGAGTATGTTATTGGTGGCATGCCTAATGATAGTAACAATCTCTTGAAGTTAGGTTGGATTGAATCCTTGAAGCCTAATTGAGATGTTACCACCCTTGAAGCTAGGTTGGGTTAGTTCTTGAAGCCAAGTTGGGTAAAAGCTTAGCATGCTTTGCTCCCCTTGAAGCTTGGTTGAACTTAATCCTTGAAGCCTAGTTGGGTCTATGATATTGATATTGATAAATGTGATGATAGAACCAAAACATTAACTCTGAAAATTGAATGGCATATTAGTGTGTCTTGGGCCCATGCTTGTCTATGGTTAATGTGAGTCATGAATGATGTTTGTTTTGCTTTGTATTGATGATTAAATGAATACTAATGAGGTATATGAAAAGATAATAAAATGTGATATGTAATGTGAAAGTATATTGTTAATTTTGCATATATGATGTTACACATATATTATGGTTTGAGAAATGACATTGCATTGCACGAAGTCATATCATTAGCATGATTATCTTACTAAGCCCTTGGCTTAGCGCGATAGTGTTTAATCGCGCAGGTGATAGAACTGTTAGAATCGAACCCGAGAGCTCTTCGAGACCGAGTGAGGGTAGACATTGAAGAGTTGATTTTGGAGACTTAAAGATCAAAGGAGATTTGCCAATCATGTATAACTCTTTTTATATTTTGTAAAGTATTGATTAAATGTACATATTTGTATATTTGTAAATATGGAATTAAGTGTTTTCAAATATGTAAATATTTTATGACTTCCGCTGTGAAATAACTATATGTATGTATATATATATATCTAATGTGTTTTATTTTAAAAGTAAATGATCTACTTTTCTATATTATATAATGATAATAGTATTGTATCTATTTAAATGTTTTGAATGTTGAAGAAAACCGTAGCATCCCTATGTTTGGTGCACTTATGCTACATGGTTGTAGTTGTAGTGTGTGTGCATTGGATGTGGGGGTGTTACAATTGTTTTGGTATCAGAGCCTAGGTTTGAGATTCTCAACCTAGGTAAAATGTAATAAAAAGAATATTTTTACTTAAAAAGTGGTTTTAAATAACACATATGTTTGGGATTGGCAATCTTTGATCTTTAATAAGGTGTGTCCTTTTTTGTGTTTGCAGTGTAGGTGTTGATGGATCCTCATTTGAGACAATCGGTTGAGGGTAGTGAGGAGAGTGTTGCTCCTGAGGATGGAGCTAGGGTTGATAGTGCTGGTGAGGCACCTGTTTCTGGGTCGGGTAGACCAGTAGGTGATGAGGTTCCGCCAGCCTGGTTTAGGAATATGATGGAAGCTATGAGACAAGCACCTGTGCAACCAGTGCCACCACCCCCTCAGTCTTTGGTGCCAGTGAGGCACTATGACAAGTTAAGGAAGTATGGAGCTGAGGATTTTATTGGTACCACTGATCCAGCTGTGGCAGAACAGTGGCTTGACAAAGTTCAGAGGATTTTTATTCAGTTACAAGCCACCCTTGAGGAAAAGTTTGACTATGCAAGATCTTTGCTACAGAAGGATGCCTACGATTGGTGGAAGACTGTGCCACATTCCATGGAAGATCCACCAACTTTGTCATATGCAGATTTCTTGAGGGAATTCGAGTTGAAATATACTCCTAGGGAGTATAAGGATATGAAGAAGATGGAATTCTTGAGCTTGAAGCAAGATAACAAGACTGTTACTGAGTATGAAGTTGAGTTTATTCGACTGAGTCAGTATGCTGGGGGCATCATTGCTGATGAGATTGAAAGATGCCGGCGATTTCAGGAGGGATTGAGGCCCTCGATCATGTGTTTAGTGGCTGGATCTCGATATCATGATTTCTCCCAGTTAGTGGAAGCAGCTCGAAGTGTAGAGCGAGCTCAAGTGATTGCAGCTGCTTCAGAGGATGAGGTTAGGGTGAGAAGGCCCCAGTTTGAGGCAGGGTCTTCTTCAGTGAAGAGGGGTAGAGGAAGCTTTGTTCCTCGGAGTATTAGGAGCCAGAGACCAGCAGGTAGATCAGTGCAGTTCCAGAGACAAAGATTCAGACCTGCAGCTTCAGTGGCAAGTGCTCCAACCCCTATGGTTCAGAGATCCACCTTACCTATTTGCATCCATTGTGGGAGGCCCCATGGTGGTCCATGTTGGAAAGCTGGTGTTGCTGGGGTATGTTTCAGGTGTGGGTCACCGGATCACTTTGTGAGAGATTGCCCTGAGAGGCAGAGGCAGATGTCAGTTGATTCTGCCGCTTCTCGAGCCAGTGTTAGGGGAGGCAGAGGTGCCAGCCGAGGTGGTAGAGCAGGGTTCAGTTCTAGAGGTGGTGCTGCATCCAGGGAGACTAGACCGGAGGAGGTTGGTTCTTCCCAGAGGATGTATGTTATGCAGAGACAGCCGGATGCATCGGCGGTCATAGCTGGTACTTTTTCTTTATTTGATACTGCAGTACTTGCTTTGATTGATCCGGGTTCCACCCATTCTTATATTAGTGCATCTGTATTGCCTGTGTTTGATGTGCATGCTGAGTCCCTAGGATTTGATGTTTTGGTGACAAATCCGTTAGGGCATAGTGTGATTGTGAGTAAAGTGCATCGGGATAGTGCAGTGAGGGTGCAGGGTGAGGAGTTCCTTGGAGATTTGATTGAGATGCCATTTAAGGAATATGATGTGATTTTAGGCATGGATTGGCTATCTCGACATGGAGCTGTGGTGGATTGTAAAAAGAAAATTGTTTCTTTGAGAACCGGTGATGGGAGAGAGGTGATAGTATCTAATGAGCAGGAACAGTTAGCCTCCTTATTTGTTTCAGCTGTTGCAGCCCGGAGGTTGATTAGGAAGGGGTGTGAAGCCTATCTTGCTCATGTGGTAGATACTAGAGTGAAGGGTTCTCCTATTGATAGCATTGCCACAGTTGCAGAGTTCCCTGATGTTTTTCCTGAGGAGTTGCCAGGATTGCCGCCTGAGAGAGAGGTGGAGTTTGGTATTGAATTGTTGCCTGGTACCACTCCTATCTCCATTAGTCCTTACAGAATGGCACCAGCAGAATTGAGGGAGTTGAAAGTGCAATTACAGGAGCTGTTGGATAAAGGATTTATTCGCCCCAGTGTTTCTCCTTGGGGAGCTCCAGTGCTGTTTGTGAAGAAGAAAGATGGTACTATGAGGTTGTGCATCGACTATAGGCAATTGAACAAGGTGACCATTAAAAATAAGTATCCTTTGCCTAGAATCGATGATCTCTTTGATCAGTTGAAGGGAGCGTCAGTATTCTCTAAGATTGATCTGAGATCGGGGTACCATCAGCTGAGAGTCAGAGCTGAAGATGTTCCGAAGACTGCATTTCGGACCAGGTATGGGCATTATGAATTTTTAGTTATGCCTTTTGGTCTGACGAATGCACCTGCAGCTTTTATGGATTTGATGAATAGGGTGTTTAGGCCCTATTTGGATCAGTTTGTAGTGGTCTTCATCGATGATATTCTGGTGTATTCGAGGAATGAAGAGGAACATGATTTGCATCTGCGGATTGTGTTGCAGATTTTGAGAGAGAAGCAACTATTTGCCAAATTGTCGAAGTGTGAGTTCTGGTTGGATCAGGTAGCTTTTCTCGGACATATTGTTTCAGCAGAAGGCATTAGAGTTGATCCGAGTAAAGTTGAAGCCATTTTGAATTGGAGTCCACCCAAGTCTGTGACAGAGGTTAGAAGTTTTTTGGGTTTGGCAGGCTATTACCGGCGGTTTGTGAAAGGATTTTCTTTGATAGCTACTCCACTCACCAGATTGCTTCGTAAGGGAGTGAGGTTTTTGTGGACAGATCAGTGTCAGGCTAGTTTTGAACAGTTGAGAGATTTGTTGACTCAAGCGCCTGTTCTCACTTTACCTGTAGAAGGCCAACCCTATGTGATCTACAGTGATGCTTCACATAGAGGTTTGGGGTGTGTATTGATGCAGGAAGGGAAAGTTATAGCTTATGCATCTCGACAGTTGAAACCGCATGAGCTTAACTATCCTACCCATGATTTGGAGTTGGCTGCCATTGTTTTTGCATTAAAGATTTGGCGCCATTATCTGTTTGGGGAGAAATGTTTCATTTACACTGATCACAAGAGTTTGAAGTATTTGGGTGTTCAGAAAGAGCTCAACCTTCGGCAGAGGAGATGGTTAGAATTGATTAAAGACTACGACTGTTTGATAGATTATCATCCAGGTAAAGCAAATGTGGTTGCTGATGCCTTAAGTCGGAAGTCTTTAGCTGGTTTAACAGTTTACTCGCTCTCGTTGCTTGTTGAGTTGAGAGCATTGCGTGCCAGTTTTGTACCTTGTGATGATGGTGCATTATTGGCACAGTTACAATTGAAGCCTGTTTTGTTGGATCAGATCAAAGAGGCTCAGTTAGCTGATAAGAAGATTCAGAAGATTGTCTTAGATTGTGAGAGTGGAAAGACTAGAGATTTTGTTGTGAAGGATGATGGGAGACTATGGTTTAAGAATAGATTGTGTGTACCCGATAATGCTGACTTGAAGAGGATCATTTTAGAGGAAGCTCATCAGTCTTTATTTGCTATGCATCCGGGTAATACGAAGATGTATCATGATTTGAGACAGCACTATTGGTGGATTGGGTTGAAGAGAGACATTGCTGAGTTTGTATCGAAATGTCTCACTTGTCAGAAGGTTAAAGCAGAGCATCAAGTTCCCACTGGGTTACTTCAACCGTTGTCAGTGCCAGAATGGAAGTGGGATAGAGTGACCATGGACTTTGTGTCTGGTTTGCCTTTGACACAAAAGAAACATGATGCCATATGGGTGATTGTGGATAGATTGACTAAGACAGCTCATTTCCTCCCAGTTCGGATGGATTATTCTTTGGTGAGGTTGGCTGAGCTGTACATCCAGGAGATTGTGAAATTGCATGGTGTTCCAACTTCTTTGGTGTCTGATCGAGATCCCAGGTTTACTTCAAGATTTTGGAAGAGTTTGCACAGAGCTTTGGGTTCTCGACTACACTTCAGTACTGCTTTTCATCCACAGACGGATGGACAGTCTGAGAGGGTGATACAGATTGTTGAGGATATGTTGAGAAGCTGTGTCATCGATTTCTCTGGAAGTTGGGATAGATTCTTACCTCTTGTGGAGTTTGCTTACAACAACAGTCACCAATCCAGCATCGAAATGACATTGCATTGCACAAAGTCATATCATTAGCATGATTATCTTACTAAGCCCTTGGCTTAGCGCGATAGTGTTTAATCGCGCAGGTGATAGAACTGTTAGAATCGAACCCGAGAGCTCTTCGAGACCGAGTGAGGGTAGACATTGAAGAGTTGATTTTGGAGACTTAAAGATCAAAGGAGATTTGCCAATCATGTATAACTCTTTTTATATTTTGTAAAGTATTGATTAAATGTACATATTTGTATATTTGTAAATATGGAATTAAGTGTTTTCAAATATGTAAATATTTTATGACTTCCGCTATGAAATAACTATATGTATGTATATATATATATCTAATGTGTTTTATTTTAAAAGTAAATGATCTACTTTTCTATATTATATAATGATAATAGTATTGTATCTATTTAAATGTTTTGAATGTTGAAGAAAACCGTAGCATCCCTATGTTTGGTGCACTTATGCTACATGGTTGTAGTTGTAGTGTGTGTGCATTGGATGTGGGGGTGTTACAGTGTATGTGATGCAGAGGCAGCCGGATGCTTCAGCAGTCATTGCGGGTACATTTTCTTTATTTGCCATTTCAGTTCTTGCTTTGATTGATCCAGGATTTACTCATTCATACATAAGTGCATCTATCTTGCCTGTGTCTGAATTGCATTCTATGTCCTTAGGATTTGATGTCTTGGTGACAAATCCTTTAGGGCATAGTGTGGTTGTTAGCAAGGTGCATAGTGATAGTTCAGTTGTGGTGCAAGGTGAGGAATTTTTGGGTGATTTGATTGAAATGCCTTTTAAGGAGTATGATTTGATCTTAGGCATGGATTGGTTGTCTAAGCATGGAGCTGTGGTAAACTGTCAAAAGAAGTGTGTTACTTTGAGAACCGGTGATGGTAGAAGTGTGATGGTATCTAGTGAGCAGAGACAACTTGCATCCTTGTTTTTGTCAGCCTTTGCAGCTAGAAAGTTGATTAGAAAAGGGTGTGATGCTTATCTTGCTCATGTTGTGGATACCAAAGTAGCGGGTTCTCAACTTGATAGTATAACCACAATTGCGGAGTTTCCAGATGTGTTTCCTAAGGAGTTGCCAGGGTTACCCCCTGAGAGAGAGGTTGAGTTTGGTATCGATTTGTTGTCTGGTACCACTCCCATCTCTATTACTCCATATCGAATGGCACCTACTGAGTTAAGAGAGTTAAAGGTGTAGTTGCAAGAGTTGTTAGATAAAGGGTTTGTTTGCCCTAGTGTTTCTCCGTGGGGAGCTCCTGTTTTGTTTGTAAAGAAGAAGGATGGTACTTTGAGGTTGTGCATTGATTATAGGCAATTGAACAAGGTGACTATTAAGAATAAGTATCTTTTGCCTAGGATTGATGATCTTTTCGATTAGTTGAAGGGAGCAGCAGTGCTCTCCAAGATTGATTTAAGATCAGGGTACCATCAGTTGAGGGTTAGAGCTGAAGATGTTCCTAAGACAACTTTCTGCACAAGATATGGGCATTATGAGTTCTTAGTGATGCCTTTTGGATTGACGAATGCACCTGCAGCTTTCATGGATTTGATGAATAGAGTGTTTAGGCCCTATCTAGATCAATTTGTGGTGGTCTTCATTAATGATATTTTGGTGTATTCACGTAATGAAGAAGATCATGACAAACATTTGCGGATTGTGTTGCAGATCTTGAGAGAGAAGTAATTGTATGCTAAACTATCGAAGTGTGAGTTTTGGCATGATCAAGTGACTTTTCTCGGTCATATAGTTTCAGCAGATGGTATAAGAGTTGATCCGAGTAAAATCGAGGCTATTTTGAACTGGAGTCCACCGAAGTCTGTGACTGAAGTTAGAAGTTTTCTGGGTTTGGCAGGCTATTATCGACGATTTGTGAAAGGTTTTTCTTTGATAGCTACTCCACTCACCAGATTTCTTCGAAAAGGAGTTAGATTTGTGTGGACTGATCAGTGTGAAGCTAGTTTTGAGCAGTTGAAGGAGATGTTGACTCAAGCACCTGTTCTTACTTTGCCTGTGGAAGATAAACCATATGTGATTTACAGTGATGCTTCACATAATGGTTTAGGTTGTGTTTTGATGCAAGAGGGTAAAGTTATAGCTTATGCTTCTCGGCAGTTGAAGCCACATGAGCTTAATTATCCGATGCATGATTTGGAGTTGGCAGCTATAGTGTTTACTTTAAAGATTTGGAGACATTACTTGTATGGAGAGAAATGTTTTATCTATACAGATCATAAGAGTTTGAAATATTTGGGGGTTCAGAGAGAGCTTAATCTTCGGTAAAGACGGTGGTTGGAATTGATTAAAGACTTATTTGATTGATTATCATCCTGGTAAGGCGAATGTTGTTGCTGATGCCTTGAGTTGGAAGTCTTTGGCAGGTTTGACTACTTATTTGCTCTCGTTGCTTGTTGAGTTGAGAGCGTTGCATGCTAGTTTTGAATCATGTTTTGATGGTGCATTGTTGGTTCAATTGCATTTGAGACCGGTGTTGTTGGATCAGATTAAGAAGGCTCAATTGGCTGATGAGAAAATTTAGAAAATTATTTCAGATTGCCAAAATGGGGAGAGCCGAGATTTGCATGTGAGAAGCGATGGTAGCCTTTGGTTCAAAGATAGACTGTGTGTTCCTGATGATGCAAGATTGAGACAGATTATTTTAGAAGAAGCACACCAGTCAGTTTTTGCTATGCACCCTGGAAGTACAAAGATGTATCAGGATTTGAAGCAACATTATTGGTGGTCAGGTATGAAGAGAGACATAGCGGAGTTTGTATCCAAGTGTCTCACTTGTCAGAGGGTGAAAGCTGAGCATCAAGTTCCAACAGGGTTGCTTCAACCTTTATCAGTACCTGAATGGAAAGGGGAACTTGTGACAATGGATTTTGTGTCTGGTTTGCCATTGACTCAGAAGAAGCATGATGCTATTTGGGTGATTGTTGATCGGTTGACAAAAACAACTCATTTTCTTCCAGTTCGGATGGACTATTCTCTTGAGAAGTTGGCTGAGCTATATATCAGTGAGACAGTTAAGTTGCATGGTGTCCCAATTTCTTTGGTGTCTGATCGAGATCCTAGGTTTACTTCAAGGTTTTACAAGAGTTTACGTTGTGCTTTGGGTTCTCGATTGCATTTTAGCACTGCTTTTCATCCGCAGACGGATGGGCAATCAGAAAGAGTGATACAGATTATAGAGGATATGTTGAGAAGCTGTGTCATTGATTTCTCTGGAAGTTGGAACAGATTTTTGCCACTGATGGAATTTGCTTACAACAACAGTCATCAATCCAGTATTGGAATGGCACCTTATGAGGCATTGTATGGTAGAAGTTGCAGAACGCCTCTATGTTGGAATGAAATTGGAGAAGGCAAATTGGTTGGTCCTGATTTGATTAAAGAAACAGAAGAAAAAGTGAAGATAATTCAGGATCGGTTGAAAGCAACTTCAGATCGGCAGAAATCTTAATCAGATTTGAAGAGGAGAGACATAGAGTTTAATGTTGGAGATAAAGTATTTTGAAAGTGTCTCCTTGGAAGAAGATTTTGAGATTTGGTAGGAAAGGGAAGCTAAGTCCTCGTTTTATTGGACCTTATGAGGTTTTAGAAAGAGTTGGACCAGTTGCTTATCGACTCGCTTTGCCACTTGAGTTGGATAGAATCCATAATGTCTTCCATGTTTCTATGCTGCGGAGGTACAGATCAGATCCATCTCATGTTCTGCTAGTTGAATCTATTGAGGTGAGTCCATATCTGACTTTTAAAGAAGAATCAGTTGCTATTTTGGCACATGAAGTGAAAGAGTTGAGAAATAAGAAAGTGCCACTTGTGAAAGTTCTTTGGAAGAATCATGCAAAGGAAGAGGCAACTTGGGAGAGTGAGCAAGCGATGTGAGATCAGTATCCTCAATTGTTTCAGACTTGATATCAGGTACTTTCGAGGATGAAATTTCTTTTTAGAGGGGGAGAATTGTAATATCCCAAAGTATACCCTAAAAGTTTTGGAATTTTTGTTGTATTTGGATTTAATGTATATGTTTAATGGAAAGAGAAAAGAAGTAAAGAGAGAGTCTATATGTTGTATATATAGTGATATATACAACATATACAAGTCAAAATATGAAAGTCAAAAGAAGATAAATTTATTTATTTTAAGTTAATTAATAGGAAATTGGATTAATGAGTGGAAGAGGATATTTAGATTATTTTAATATTATTTTTGTTTGGTGGATTTTAAAAGAAGGTATAGGTGGTTCGTAGAGTTTGACTTGGCTATTTTTCTTTTTCTTCTTCTTTTCTTTTCCTTCTTGGCCGGCCATCCAAAGCAAGAGAGAAGAGAGTTTTTGATTATTTTCCAAGCTCAAAATTGAAGGAGATTACAAGTGATTAAGTTGGAAATTTGAGAAGTTTCATCAACTTTGGTAAGTTTTCACTTGATTTCCTTATTTTATTTTAAGTTGTGTTTGAGTTTGGTGTTGGATAATTGAGAGCATGATTATGTTTGATTGTGGTGTGTTTGAGAGTGTTGTGTAAATTGATTTTGATTTTGGGGTTGAATTGAAGAAAAGGAATTAGGTTGGTGTTGAAAGAGTAAGAGTTGTGACTTGGTAATTGATGTATGTTGTGAGTTTGAGCAATTATTATCTTAGATTTTCTATGTGTTTGTGTTTAATGGAGTTGAAAGCATAGAATACATGAGTTTGGTCTGAAACAGAAGCATTTTAGATGCCATGCCCGTGGCCCTTGGATGCCACGACCGTGGGGGTGTTAAGGAAATTGGACAGATTCGTTTGCTAACCCACGACCGTGGGGGTTTGTGAGGCCACGACCGTGGGGTTGTGAGGCCACGACCTTGGGGTCCTAGATTGTGGTTTTGGCTTGTATTTGTGATCTATGAGTCTATTATGAGACTAATAGGTGAATAATTGTATTGGAATTCATATGTATTGTTAAATAAGTGTGTATTATTCTTTTTGCATTAGGTTGTGAAGAGGTTGAGTTGCCCTAACCTAAGTGTTGAGAATTCTTGGAAGAGGAAGTGTATAGATTGGTGTGAGTTGTTCTTGAGGTAAGTACAAACCTACATTATTGCATACATTTACATAACTTTGAGACTTAACACATTTGGTTGTAAATGTGTTAAGTAAGTTATTACATTGTTAATACATGTGATTAATTTTATGATTTGCATAATGTGGAAGATATGATGATCATTCAAAATGTATGTTCAATGCATTTGGTTATGTGTACCTTAATGATGAATTGCTTTAATGTGAATTGAGATGTGAAGCCATTGTTGTTGGCTATGATAGTGCAAATGAAATAATTAGGGCATGATTGCCTAGTTTAATTATGAGAAATGAAAATGAGAAATGAATTGAGAAAGAGATTGATAAAGAGATAAAGGAAATAATTGTGTGCTTAATATGTTATTCAATTTTCAGAGTTCTGAGTTTGGCAACATGCCTATCAATCGTTGGATAGGTGAAAAGACCGGGTCGTAAGGCGAGTCCAGCTGAAAAATGTGAAATATGATGTTTTTGGGGTGAAAAGATTGGGTCGTAAGCCTCAAAAACAGTAACAGTCTAGCTGGGTTGAGGACCAAGATACTGGGGCCCTAGGGTCTAGCCGGGTTGAGGTCCAAGAGACTGGGTCTGTTACACTATCCATGGATAGATATATATGTATCACCTACGGGCTTGATGATTGTGATTATGGACCAAAGCAGCAACTCTGAACTTTGAATAACATATTAGTGTCTTTTGGGCCCATGCTTGTCTTTGTTTCAATGTGATTCATGAACGGTGAAAGAATTGAATAAGATAATGAAATGTAGTGTTATGGAAAAATATTAATATATCATTTATGAATATTGTCTTTATGGTTGAAATGTGTAACATTGGCATTGCATTAAAGCATATTATTATTGTGGTTTGTACCACTAAGCTTATGGCTTAGCGCGATTGTGGTTCATCGCGCAGGTGACAGGGTAGAACCAGAGAGTTCAGCTAGACCGAGTTGAGTCTAGATTTTGAAGTGTTGATAGTGGGCTTAAAGATCAAAGACGAACTGCCAAACATGTATAAATGTTATGTTTTTGTAAAATTTGGTTTTTGATGTATATATAATTGTAAATACTGTTATATTTTCCGCTGCGTATTGAATGAACGTTTTATCTATTGTACTTTATAGCATAATTTGAATGTTTTCAAGTTTTCTCATATTATTGTTAAAAGGAATGATTTGTTTGTTTAGTAAACCGTAGCATTCCTATATTCAGTATACGTATATTATAGATATGGTGGTATGTAGTGCGCGTATACAGGGTATAAGGGTATTACAGTATCACAACGGCTCCAACTTACAAATGGCCTTCATTTAACCCATGTCCCTTATAGACCCCATTTCAAGCTTATCAAAGATCTGTTGATCTCTCTTGGTAGGTAGTGTAGACCCTTAATTTTTGACACAGTCCGGTCCAATATATTTTAATTAGTCCAAAATCATTTTTGTGTTGTCTAATTTATTTTAATTAGTCCAAAATATTTTTTCGCAATTTTTCCGCAATAGTTTTTTTTTTGCCAGCGAAATTTTTCCGACGTAAATTTTTTCGAAACCAAATACAGTTAGGTTATGGTTTGCTTTTCTTAATTAATGTTAGATTCCATGAATAATTAAAATTAATCATAAAAATCTTCTATAAATAAGGACTAAAACAACACAGAAAGGGGGTGAAATTTGGGACTGAAACTGAGGAAAACTTTGAAAAATAAATCAAATTTTAAGAATTCCTTCTGGCAGTGAAATTGATCAGATTTTTGAGAGAGGAAACAAGCAATTCAATCCATCAAAGGCAGCAAAGCTTTTCTTTATTCTTGTTTATCTAAGAAGTGATTTTTGGTGGAACCAATAAACGAAGGTATGAATTTCTTTATTTGTTTCATTAATTCATAGTAGCTTCATCACTCAAGATCAAAAATTGTTGTTTCTGTTTCTTCAAAATCAAAAAACCCTAGAACCTTAATTTACCTTTTCTAAAGCTTAAAAACCTTAATTCGTTTCTTTGTTTTCCAAAAATCTTTAAATTCTTATTTTTGTTTCTTCAAAATCTCAAAACCCTAATTTGCTTTCCAATTTTTCAAAACCCTAAATTGAATCTGTTTCTTTCCAAAAACCCTAAAAAATATCTTTTCTATTTCTATAAACCTTAAATCGTTTAGTTTATTTTCATAAAACTTCATAAAATTTTCAATTGTTTTTTCCAAATTCTAAAATCTAATGCATTCTCCGAAACACTAATTCTAAAACCCTAATTCAACTTTAAAACCAAAACAGTAAACCCTAAACTAGCTAACCTAAACCCTAATGTTTTCTTAAACCCTAACTCCCTTAAAACCTTAAACCCTAATTTTTCTAAACCTAATCCTTTAAACCTTGAAACCTTATAAACCTAAAAATTAAAATTCAACACAATAAGTAGCTAAGAATCATAAATCTAATGTTTTAAAGTATTCAAACCCTAATTTCATGATTTCACTCCTCAAACACTAATTTGGTTAATCAAAGAACTTTATTAATCCCTTAAATCATAAAACCTTAATCCATTTCAATTCTTTTAAAATTTACAGTAGCTTAAACCCATAAATTCCAAAACCCTAAACACATTAAATAAAGTATCTTAAATAGAAACAGTAGCCCTAATTTGAATGTTTATTTGCTTTATTCAATTTTATATTTGATTATGTAGTCTATTATATGCTTTAATTTATTTTCAATGCTTTGTTGGTTTATTTAAGTTCAATGCTTGATTTATTTAGTTTATCATGGATGGATGTTTACATTCTATTGATGTTTAATATCTTTGATGAATGATTTATTTATGATGAATGGTTATTTACTTTTATTGATTTATTTAGATTTCCAAATGTTGTAAGAGGTATGTTTCCACTTGGTGGGTACCTCATTAGTTAAACATCATATAATTTAAATTGCTTTTCTATTTTAGAACCAATGTAAAGGACATGTTTCTACCTTTCGATGGGTGTCCTATTTAGGCATGGATTATGTAAGGGCATGTTTCCATCCTCGAATGGGTGTCCATTTATTAGTTTTGCTTGGACATTGTTTTGATTTCAATATATTGATGCTTTATTTCAACTATTGTGTGTAATATGGATAATATTGTTATATTTAAGAATTTTATAATATTAAGACCTGTAAAGGAGGCCGGTTCCAATGAATTGGGCGTTGTGGGGGTGCTGGGCCATTTCTCACCTTCCCCACACATACCCAACTTTCCGAACCCATTAGGGGGTTGAGGATTTCTTAGGAATCGAGTCATCCAACCCTTTCTTTTTCTCAGCTCTCTGGGTGGCGACTCCATTTTCTCCGGACTTAGGTCCGTGTTCTCTAAGGCCCAGAACCTAAACAGTGCCGAAGTCGCAAGAACCATTCCACCGAGAGTGGGGGCGAAAATCCCCGCTCATAATGGCGACTCCACTAGGGAAAAGAGAAGTTGATTTCATTGGTCTTTATATTATTTTATTCTTTCTTATAACGATATTATCCATTGCATCATATTAGATTGCATCGTGTGCGTGAGTTAGGACGCCCGTGTTACCCGTGTTGTGTTATGTAAGGGATACCATACTTTCACTCAAGGTATGGAGATCAAGCATGGTATAACCACTCATAGCCTCGTACCATTTGGTATATACTTGCTATGGGAACCTAAGCCTTTTGACCCAAAGACTAAAGCTCATGTAATTGGCCTAGGTACTTTCATTAGGTTTTCACCCCAAATGTATGTTGTTTGACTATGGTTAATTTATCTTTGCTTAAATCATGGCTTATTTGGTTTTTTCCTTTTCTAATATGACCTAAGTACATAGTAAGCTCAAAAAAAAAACTTTTCTCTAAATTCAAAGGACCAAAGCTATCTTCAAAATATTTCAAGATGGTCTTTGGATATAAAACTTTCCTAAAAACAAATCAAAAATTCCTATGCTCATGGCCCAAATACTAAGCCCAAAATCCATTTTTCCTAAAATCTTTTTATAATGGGCTTAGAAACAAAATTATTTTCATCCAACCTTTTCTTATAAAGAGCTTGGAAATTATTTAGGTCAATTACAAAATACCAAAAATCAATTGTGAGCCTAGTTTATACTAAGAATAAATTAACCATAGGCTTGTTTTTGGCATGAATCATTAGTTACTTTTTCAAGTGAGAAATCTATCTACAAAAAGCCTCTTAATTTAGTTTTAATCCAATTAAAACCTAATTAATGGGAATTATCATAGATTGAATTCCATTTTTGAAAATATAACTATTGGTTAAAACATCCGAGGGAAATATTCAAAAACAAGGTACCCCATGTTGGTATTTTGTTAACCATATACCTAGGAAAAGAGACTCGCCATTCGTATGTGGATGTTATAAGGTTGGAAGGAACATCCTATTTATCTTTCTTTGTTGATTATTTGTGCATACTTGCATACATGCATACATTTGCATCTCATATCATTGATCCTTTCTGGCTCACAGCCCTGGATTACGATAGTTCAAAAGCTTACGACAATCCGACCTACGCTGGAAGCAAAGAATCTAGCAATGACTCAATCTCTTTTTCACCAAAAATAATGGATCCCGAACAAATTCAAAGAATGGTGGATGATGCCCTCAATGCCAAGATGGAAGAAATAAAAGAGGCCCTAGCTGAGACCATGAAGAACCAATTGACCGCAATTTTAGAAAATCACATCGAAGCATCTGCTAGCACCAAGAAGCCAAGGGACAAAGGGAAGACTAAAGTTGGTGAAGTAGTTTTTGATGATGAAAAGGTGATCATTGATGATGATGATGATTGGGGTCAATACTACCAAGATGCTCAAGACAAGAAGAAAGAACCGAAGATTGTTGAAAGATCAGCTATGGAGAAAACCAAAATTTCTGATGTTGAAAAGATGATTGCTGATTTAGAAAAGAAATTTGAGAAGAAACTAAAAACCGAATAAATGTCTGAAGTTGACAAATTATTTGAGCTATCTTCCCTGCTCTTGTTTAATCTCATTTTCTATAGGAACTGCTGCATTAGTAAGAGTGGAAAACTCTTTAATCCTCATTGCTATTAAATACACCTGAATCTGATTGTTCAAACCCTGTTCAAACCACTTACACTTTTCCTCAGATGCAACTAACTCTAGAAAATATTTGCTGACGCGAACAAACTACCTCTCATATTCAGACACAGATGATTGCCTTTGCTTAAGATACAAAAACTCCTGATGCTTCTCCTCTAAATAAATCTCACTAATATATTCCTTTTTAAATTCTTCTTTGAAAAAGGTCCAAGTAAGTCTACCTGTAGGTATACCTTTCTGCTTTGTATCCTACTAGGCATAAGCTTGTTCTTGCTATAAGAAAACTGCACACTCTAATCTTTCCTCATCAGTACAATGCAAAATATCAAAAACTCTCATAATCCTCTCCATCCAATACTCCAATACTGAAGACTCATCAGTATTACGAGCTTTAAAATCTTCTACTCCCAATCTTCTAATTCTCTCCAATGGAGGTCTTTGGGGTACTAGTGATGGAGGTTGTGCAGGAGGACCAACTCTTACAATTTGTCTGAGAACCTTCCCCATATTTCTCACAAATTTGGGATCTGTTGGAATTTATTCCGCAGAAGGTTCCGATGGCTGCTGATTTCCCACACTAGTTTGACTGTGTGAGGACGCAGCTTGTTCCTCGGCACCTTGATAGGATTCAGAGGCCATCTTATACCTTTAAATAATAAAAATCAACTACATCAAACATTTAGTCAATTATATAGTTCACATGGCAATGACAGTTGTACTTCTCTTTTCTTTTAACCCACTAACTTAGGACCGCCTAAACCTGCTCTGATACCACGAAATGTATAACCCCTATATAGCCTATACACTTAACAACATAGGAGATATCATCTAACATTCACACTTGTTCTACATACTTGTCTATGTATATATTAAAGAAATAAAGACAAAATACTTCTAAATATTAATGCAGTTGTTATGCTTTCTATATTACAAACATATATATGTTAATCTATAAAAAACTCCTGTTGATAACTTACATTATTATAAAATTCTCAAACTTCTCTCAAACTTGTATAACTGTCATATAAAATTATAAAGTTTTGCCATGTGAACTATATAGAATACAATATTTACAATATTGTTCATTGAACCTTAGTGATGCAGTTGATCCAAAACATATATCTCTCACTCTGCAGTCTCAACTCTTCTTATTTGATCCGCATGTCAGAAAATATTTCTAACACACTAAGCAAAGCTTAGTGGTGCTTATGTATTCACAATATGCAATAAAATTAAAGAAAAGAGATCTAAACATTAAATAATTTAGAAACAATGAAAAGTATTACTCTCAGAATGTTAAATAAAGAAATTAATAAATTCATTGAAAGTTGAAATACTAAACACAATTAAATCCAGAATTGAACAATTTATCAATAACCATATAACACATTATTTTCTACATAGATAACTTCTTTAATTATGCCTATACACACTGAGCTCAGATTCTAGGTTTGGATAACGGGTCACTATCGGCAATTTAATGCCCACTGTATAGAATTTTGGCCAATGGCTCACTGTCACAAATTTGAGAGTGACAATGGATTTTGTGTCTTGTTTGCCATTGACTCAGAAGAAGCATGATGCTATTTGGGTGATTATTGATCAGTTGACTAAGACAGCTCATTTCCTTCCAGTTAGAATGGACTATTCTCTTGAGAGGTTAGCTGAGCTGTATATCAGTGAGATAGTGAAGTTGCATGGAGTCCCAATTTCTTTAGTGTCTGATCGAGATCCTCGGTTTACTTCAAGGTTTTGGAAGAGTTTACATAGTGCATTGGGTTCTCGATTACACTTTAGTACTGCTTTTCATCCGCAGACAGATGGGCAGTCAGAGAGAGTGATACAGATTATTGAGGATATGTTGAGAAGCTGTGTCATTGATTTCTCTGGAAGTTAGGACAGATTTTTGCCACTTGTGGAATTCGCTTACAACAACAGTCATCAATCCAGTATTGGAATGGCACCATTTGAGGCATTGTATGGTAGAAGATGCAGAACGCCTCTGTGTTGGAATGAACTTGGGGAAAGCAAACTAATTGGTCCTGATTTGATTAAAGAGACTGAAGAGAAAGTGAAGATAATTCCGGATCGGTTGAAAGCAGCTTCAGATCGACAGAAATCTTATTCAGATTTGAAGAGGAGAGACATAGAGTTTTGTGTTGGAGATAAAGTATTTTTGAAAGTGTCTCCTTGGAAAAAGATTTTAAGATTTGGTCGAAGAGGGATGCTAAGTCCTCGTTTTATTGGACCTTATGAAGTTTTAGAAAGAGTTGGACCAGTTGCTTATCGACTTGCTTTGCCGCCTGAGTTAGATAGAATCCATAATGTCTTCCATGTTTCTATGCTACGGAGGTACAGATTAGATCCATCTCATGTTCTGCCAGTTGAATCAATTGAGGTGAGTTCGGATCTGACTTTTAAGGAAGAACCAGTTGTTATTTTAGCATATGGAATGAAGGAGTTGAGACATAAGAAAGTGCCAATTGTGAAGGTTCTTTGGAAGAATCATGGTAGAGAAGAATCAACTTGGGAGAATGAGCAAGCGATGCGAGAACAGTATCCTCAACTGTTTCAGACTTGATATCAGGTAATTTCGAGGACGAAATTTCTTTTTAGAGGGGGAGAATTGTAACATCCCAAAATATGCCTTAGAAGTTTTGAAGTAATTATTGTTGAATTTGGATTTAAGGTATATGAGAAATTGAAAAGAGAAAAGAATTAAAGAGAGAGTGTATATGTTGTATATATGGAAATATATACAACATATACAAGTCAAAATGTGAAGTCAAAAGATGATTAGTTAATGATTTTAAATTAATTAAGTTAATTAAGTGGAATATGAGTGAGTGGAAGTCGATGGAGATATTTAGAATATTTTAATATTAAATGCTTGGAGGAGAGGGTTTTGATGAGATAGTGGGTGAAAATTTGACTTTGTCTTCTTTACTTTCTTCTTTCTTTCTTTCTTCTTCTTCTTCTTCTTCTTTTCCTTTTCTTTTCTTTGTTTTGGCCAGTACTCCATAGCAAGAGAGCAAGAGAGAGATTTGATCTTCCAAGCTCAAGATTGAAGGAAGTATTCAAGTGATCAAGTTGGAAATTTAAGAGTTTCTTCATCCTTGGTAAGTTCTCCACTTGATTATTTGATTTTCTTTGAGTTTGTGAGTTGAGTTTGGGATTGATATGTGTTTTTTTGATTGTGGTGTGTTTAAGAGTGTTTGGTTCAATTGATTTTGGATTTTTGGGGTTGGATTAAAGGAAAGAGTAAGTTTGTTGGAAGAGAAAGTGTGGTGGTTGTGTTTTGGGTTTATGGTGATGATTGTGATTTGTGTTTGATGTATGTTTTGATTTGTTTTTGTGTTTTTGCAAGTTTGTTATGATTTTTGGGTGTGTTTAGTTAAGTTTGTTTGAAGTGGAAAATGGTGGAAGTAAGAGGATTGTTGGATGTGAGGTTGTTGTTGCCGGAATTTGTAATTTTTGGCCTGACACGCCCATGAGCACGGCCAAGTCTTTGGGCGTGTCGATGGTTCTGTGTTGCAGTAGCATTTACACATCCAGTGACACACCCATGTCACTGAACGTGTCATAGCTACTGTATGGGTGAAGGATTGACACGGCCATGAGCACGTCCGTGTTGTTGGACATGTCAATGTTTCTGTGAGACAAAATGTATTACACATTCAGTGACACACCCGTGGTTCTGAGCATGTCAAAGTTTCTGTGTTGTGGAGTTAGGGCACGGTCATGGACATGGCCGTGTTGTTGAGCGTGTCATGTGTAGAGTTTGCCCTAGTTGGTTTTCAGCCTTATTATTTCATGTGTATTTCTAAGTGAGTGTGTATGATTACCTTTGGTTTAGGTGTTGAAGAAGTTGAATTGCCCTAACCTAAGTGTTGAGGATTCTTGTAGGTGGAAGTGTATAGATTGGTGTGAGTTGGTTTTGAGGTAAGTACAAACTATATGGTTGCATACATGTACATGATTGTGATACTTAACATATTTGGTTGTATATATGTTAAGTAATTGATTACATCGTTAATACATTGATGAATGTTATGATTTGTATAATGTGAATGATTGATGAGCATTTAAAATGTATGTTAATGTTATTAGTTGTGTACATTTCAATGATGAATTGATTTAACATGAATTGAGACATAATGAGTTGTGAAGCCAATGATGAATTGATTTCAATGATGAATTGATTTAACATGAATTGAGACATAATGAGTTGTGAAGCCAATGTGATTGGTTATGGTGATTCAAATGAAATAAGTGTGGCATGTTTGCCTAGATGATGATATTCAATGCAATTAATTATGTATACTCTATGGATGAGATGTGAAGCAATGGTTTTTGGCTAGAATGATAATGTTACAAATGAGATGATTGAGGCATAATTGCATAAATGATGATGAGGAAATGAGAATGAAATTGATAAATGAATTGTGTGTCTAATGTGTTATTCAATTTTTAGAGTTCTGGGTTTGGCGGCATGCCTATGAATCACTGGATAGGTGAAAATACCCGGTCGTAAGCCGATTCCAATTGAAAAATGTGAAATATGATGTTTTGGGGTGAAAAGACTGGGTCGTAAGCCTCAAAAATAGTAACAGTCTTATCGGGTTGAGGATCTTCTCAGGTTTATCCGGGTTGAGGTCCAAGAGACTGGGCCTGTTACAGGTAACAGTCTTGCCGGGTTGAGGATCTCCTCAAGTTTAACCGGGTTGAGGTCCAAGAGACTGGGTCTGTTACACTATCCATGGATAGAGATATATATATATATATATCGCCTACGGGCTTGATGATTGTGATTATAGACCAAAGCAGTAACTCTGAACTTTGAATAACATATTAGTGTCTTTTGGGCCCATGCTTGTCTTTGTTTTCAATGTGATTTATGAATGATGAAATAAATAAATAATAAGATTCTTGAGAATTGTTTATATGTTTGAAAGTATGACATTTGCATTTCATTATAGTATAATATTATTGTAGTTTGTACCACTAAGCCTATGGCTTAGCGCGATTGTGGTTCATCGCGCAGGTGACAGAGTAGAACCAGAGAGTTCAGCTAGACCGAGTCGAGTCTAGACTTTGAAGAGTTGATAGATGGCTTAAAGATTAAAGACTGACTGCCAAACATGTATATATATTTTATGTTTTGTAAAACTTGAGTTTTGATGTACATGTATTTGTAAATATTTGTTATACTTTCCGCTGCGTTTTTAATAAACATTTTATCTATTATGTTTTATAATATAACTTAAATGTTTTGAATCTGCTTATATTATTTTAAAAGAAGTGAGTCGTTTGTTAGTAAACCATGGCATTCCTATATTCAGTATACATATATTACGATCGTAATAGCATGCTGTGTACGTATACGGGGTATAGGGGTGTTACAGCAAAGCTCAACCAATTGAGTCAAAGGAAGTTAGTGAGGAGGCATCAGTTGCACCAAAGCTGCACAAATCTCCAAATCCGTACAGACAGGCAATTCCTTTTCCAAGCAGGTTAAAAAAATGAGAAGCATGATAAGCAATTTGCTGAAATTTATAATATGCTCTCAAAGGTAAGTATTAACCTCCCCTTACTTGAGGTTATTAAAAACATGACATCATATGCCAAATTGTTTAAGGAGATTAACACAAAAAAGAAAAAGTATGGGTTAAATGAGAAGGTGATAGTCTCGGAAGTAACAAGTGTTATTTTACAACAAAGGTTACCTCTAAAACTAAAGGATCCTGGAAGCTTTATAGTTAGTATCTCTATGGGGAATGGGAAAGAAACTATTGGTATGTGTGATTTAGGAGCAAATATTAATTTGATACCATACTGTATTTACTTGAAATTAGAACTAGGGGAACTCAAACCAACTAAAATGGTTTTGTAACTTGCGAATAGAGCTCTTAGATACTCTAAGGGAATCATAGAAGATGTTCTAGTTAAGGTAGGTGGTTTAATTGTACCTATTGATTTCATTGTCTTAGATATGGGGGAAGAAATTTCTAGAGATTATGAACATACAATTTTGTTAGGGAGACCTTTTATGGCCACAACTAATACATTAATTGATGTTAAAAATGGAAAATTGACCATGACTGTTTTAGGTCAAACTGTAGAATTTTAAATTTTTAACACTTCCCTTATTCCCACTACTACTTTATATGAGGATTGCTATTTCATTGATTTTACTGATAATGTTATTAAAGAAGTTTGCTTGCAGGAGAGTGGTGAAGAAAAATTAGAAAGGGCTCTAATTTTGGAGGAAGAAGTTGAGGGCTCAAATGAGGAGATTCAATAAAAGGGGGTTGAACTTAAAGAACTTCCAAACCAATTAAAGCATATTTTTCTTGAGAAAAACAACTCGCAACCAGTGATAATTTCTACTACTCTTAGTAGTGAGAAGGAAGATAAACTTGTGAGGACATTAAAAAAATTCAAGAGAGCTATTGGTTGGGGGTTGACTGATATTAAGGGAATCGGTCCCTCTATGTGCATGCACAAGATAATTCTAGAGGAAGGGGCTAAACCGGTGAGAGAGGCTCAACGGAGGCTTAATCTTAATATGCACAAAAATTGCTTGATGAAGGGGTAATCTACCCCATTGCTGATAGTGAATGGGTTAGTCTTGTTCACGTTGTGCCAAAGAAAGCAGGTTTGACTGTCGTCCAAAATGAGAAAGGAGAGTTGGTACCTACACAAACACAAACCGGGTGGCGAATGTGCATAGATTATATGAAATTAAATAATGTCACAAAAAAGATCACTTTTCTTTAACATTTATTGATCAAATGCTTGATAGGTTATCTGGACATGCTTTTTACTGCTTTCTTGATGGTCTTTTAGGTTACTACTAAGCCCCGATAGCACCGGAAGATCAACCAAAGACAACCTTTACTTGTCCCTTTGGGACATTTGCCTTTCAGAGGGTGCCATTTGGACTTTGCAATGCACCAAGTACATTTCAAAGATGTATGCTTTCAATATTTTTTGGCATGTTGGAAAAATGCATTGAGGTATTTATGGATGATTTCTCTGTTTTTGGTAATTCTTTTGATGATTGTTTGCAAAAACTGACTATCATACTTGAAAAATGTATTGAATGTAATCTTACCTTGAGTTGGGAAAAGAGTCATTTCATGGTTGATCATGGGATTGTTTTGGGTCATGTCGTTTCTCACAAAGGAATTGAGGTAGACAAGGCTAAGGTTGAATTAATCATGAATCTACCTTCACCCACATCTGTTAAGGGGATTAGAAGCTTTTTGGGACATGCTGGATTTTATAGGAGGTTTATAAAAGATTTTTCAAAAATTTCACGTCTTTTGTGTCATTTGCTAGGAAAAGATGTTCCATTTGTTTTTTATGACAAGTGCTTAGAAGCTTTTGAAATTTTGAAAGAAAAATTAACGTTTGCTCTTATAATTGTTGCCCCAAATTGGGATTTGCCATTTGAAATCATGTCTGATGCATTAAATTATGCCATTTATTGCTGTTTTGGGCCAAATAGTGAATAAATTGATGTGTGTAATTTATTATGCAAGTTTATCATTAAATGATGCACAAGTGAATTACACAACCACTAAAAGGGAAATGTTAGCTACGGTGCTCGCACTAGAAAAATTTAGATCTTACTTGATAGGTTCTAAAGTCATAGTATTTTTAGACCATATGACCTTGAAATACCTATTGACTAAACCTAGGCTCATTAGGTTGGCATTGATGTTGCAAGAATTCAATGTTGAAATCAAAGATCGGAAGGGAAGTGAGAATGGAGTAGCCGACCATCTTTCTAGATTGAACTCTCATGATAATGATGCAAAAATTGCTTGTGAAAATGCTTTTGAAAAATTCACGGATGAATACTTGCTTGCTTTAACTCAAGCACCTTGGTATGCAGATATTGCTAACTATCTCTCTTGTGGTGTTGTGAGAAAGGATTTGAATTTTCAGGAAAAGAGGAGGTTTCTGCATTCATGTAAGTACTATTTTTGGGATGAGCCATATTTGTTTAGAATTTGCAAGGACAAAATCATAAGAAGATGTGTACCGGAGGAAGAACAAAAATAAGTGCTGCAATTTTGCCGCAACATGTATTATGGAGGTCATTTTGGAGGAAAGAAAACCACCGAGAAAGTTCTTCAAAGTGGTTTGTATTGGCCTACTCTTTTTAAGAATGCTCATAATTTCTATACAAGATGTGATAAATGCCAAAGAGTAGAAAACATTAGCAAAAGAAATGAAATGCCTCTCAAAATTTTTATTGTGGTTGAAATTTTTGATGTATGGGGAATAGACTTCATGGGGCCATTTCCCAAGTCATTTGGTTTTGAATATATTCTTCTTGTAGTGGATTATGTGTCTAAGTGGGTGGAGGCTACCCCAATAGGACTAATGATGCCAATGTTATTTTGAAATTTTTTAAGGAGAATATTTTGAGCAGGTTTAGAACCCCAAAGGCAATAATTAGTGATGGAGGAAACCACTTTTGCAACAAATGGTTAGAGAAGTTGATGTCCAAGTTGGGCATCTGACACAAAGTGGCAAATCCATACCACCCTCAAACATCCGGACAAGCCGAGATCTCCAACAAGCAAATTAAAGGGATCTTGGAAAAGACTGTGAGCACAACAAGAAAGGATTGATCAATCTGACTTCCAAAAGCATTATGGGCTAATAGAACTGCTTTCAAAACACCATTGGGAATGAGTCCATATAGGTTGGTCTTTGGCAAGGCTTGCCACCTACCGGAGGAATTGGAGCATAAGGCTTATTGGGCAATAAAGACCACGAATATGGACTTAGAAGGAGCAAGGGAGCCAAGAATGTTGCAAATTTCTAAGCTTGATGAGCTTAGGAATGAGGCCTATGAGAGTTCAAGAATTTATAACGAAAGGACGAAAGCTATGCATGATAGGATGATCCTTCGAAGAACTTTCGAACCGAGAGTGAAAGTCCTCCTATTCAATTCTAGAATGCGATTATTTCTAAGGAAATTGAAGTGCTGTTGGAGCGGACCATTTCAAGTAATTTAAACATTCCCATTTGGGGTTGTTGAGTTACTCAATTTGAAAACCAATGAGACATTTAAGGTAAATGGACAAGGTACTTAGATACTTAAATTTGATTTATTTATTCTATCTATATGTCTTATATATATATACCAATATATATATATATATATTTAACCAAAATAGAAAATATATATTTATTATACATATATATACGTATACATTTTTTATTTTCTATTTTATTTTTTATTTTCGATTTATTTTATATAATTAAAATTTTTATGTAATATTATTTTATTATATAATATATATAATATTATATTATTATTATTAATTATTATTTTTATTATTATTAATTATTATTATTAATTATTATTTTTATTATTTTTATTTATTATTTGTTTAAGCCCTACCTTGAAGAAATCGATGTTGGAAAAAATTGTTGAAAGTTTGGTGTTTATAGACAAATGATGCAACAATGTCTAGCTACATGACATTAAAGAAGTGCTCAATGGGAGACAACCCATCTGTTTGTGTTTCTTTTCATAGTTAAATCTTCGTGATTAGCAATTTAAATTTTGTTTCATTTTAAGAGAATAGAATTGGTACGTTGATCGATTTTTGTTTTTGATGGAGTTTCAGGGTGAAGCTAGGAAGAAAAGTTGCATATATTAGAATTGGGTGACACATTTCATTAAAAAAAAAAAAGAAAACAAAATTTGGCAGTGAAGGACACTGCCACTTGACAGGACCAAGCCACTGGCCATGTCAAGCAAACCCAAAAACCCTAGGCGTGGACATGGCCAGAAGGCTTGATCGTGGCCTTGGCCATGTCACCTAGACACGACCAAGCGCCAGCCCGTGTCCCCATTTTCTTACCCTGCCAACAGCACACAGAAGTGGCCATGCTCATGGGACATGGCCAAGCCACTGGCCGTGTTCCTCCTAAAGGCCCAAACACGGCCAAGCCATTTTCAGCTTGGCCGTGTCACCACTTTTAAAAACCCAAAATTTTCCTAATCACGTCATTTTCTACAGCCCTAGCCTTCATTTTCCCTTCTTCTTTCTCTCACCTCTCTCTCTAAAGCCTTCATTCCCATCCGAAAAACCTCAACATTTCACCAAATCTTCCATTCCTCTTACCCAAAACTCAATTAAACCCACTCAATCTTCCAATTTTCTAATCAAGACTCCATAAAATCCATCAAAGCTTCACTTTTCACCAAAGGATCAAGATGCCTAGAACAAAAATGGTATCCCACCACAAGAGGAGGCAACCTTCATCGTCCTCTTCATCATCTTCAAAGAGATTGACTCTTTTATCATGGGGTTTCTTTCCAACAACGTATGTGAGTGATGAATCCCTTGATACTCTCCAAATTAGAGAAAATTTTGCTAAATATGTTCAAAACCTTGGATGGGAGAAATTAGTTTCCCTTAAACCTTTGCAATTCCAAGAACTTACCATAAAAATTTTAACCTCTCTTAAGGTTGAAAGAAATGAAATGAAGCTTTGCACTAGGTTTAGCTTTAAATTGCTTGGAAAACCATGTGTTCTTGATATTGAGCAATTGAATGCTATTTTTAGCTTCCCCCAAGAGGGGGAAAAATGTGTGCCTAAAGGTTTTAGACAACAATTTGCATGAGAAGCAATAGGCTCAGGTGGTATGTGGCCAAATCGGCCAAGGTAACAAAATTGATAAATCCTACCTTGAGGTATTTACATCGGTTTATGTCTTGTGGGTTCTTTGCATGGAAAGAAAGTATGGGTGTGGTGGAACTAATCAAGCTATTTTTGTTAGATTGTGCTAGCAATGCTATACCCTTAAGTACCGGCTATTGGTTAGCCGATGTTTTTGATAGCGTAGCAAATAGGAAAAAGGGTGCAATTTGCATAGGTGGATTGGTGATCTCCTTAGCTATGGCACTTATTGATGATTTTGACCCAAGCACTTGCCATATGACTAGAATTTCAAGGAGTGATTCATTAGATCTTGCTACCCTTGAGAAGATACACATGGTTACGAAAAGGGAAGGGGCTTATGTGATGCGTTTAGATGAGCAAGTTGCACCAGAGGATCAGCAAAAGAGACCATGAGTTGATGAGGAGTCCAACTCGGATTCACTCAGTTTGGATGAAGATGCTCCGGCATCAGACAATCAATAGATTATTAGTAGGATTGAAGCATTGGAAAGTAAGGTAGATCGTAATCATGCTGAAGTCCTCTCCCAGTTGGAACACATCAATAGCAACCTTGCAAAGATTCTTAGCCTCCACCCTTTAGCAACCACATCGTCACATTATCCATCGCTATATATCATATCAACTTCTACCTTTTGAGAACACTTCTTATGTTTCTTATTTTTAGTTGTTGAATATTTTAGTTGTTATTTTTCGTACTACTATTGGTTATTAAAACTTTATGTTTTTTTTTGTTATTTTATATTTTTTTCTTTTTAATCTTGAACAATTAATGTTTATGGATGAAAGGTAGCACTTATCTCACAAAGAAAATGATAAAAATCAGGTTGTACTTTAACTCTTACTTCTTTTAAATTATCCTAGTTTCCATTGAAGACAATGTTAATCTTAAAGTGTGGGTTGCTAAGTTTTTGTTCATAAATAGTTTTTATTTTTAAGTCTTTATTTTAGTCATTATTTTAGTCATTTTTGTTAAGTGTTTTGCCTTACTTTACATATTGCTTTGAATATATTTTTTTTAAGTTTAATTGTTATAAGTTTCTTGATTGATGACCTTTTAATTTTTTGAAGCATGAATTGGAGAATTGAATAAAATTGGTGCTTATTGTTAATTTGGTGGATATTCCTTGCATTGCCTTTTTTAAGACTTGTGAGGAATATAGCCTAAGTTGGATATCAACTTATTATTCTTCATTGTGTATGAACATCTTTGATTTATAAATTGCTAGAACTTGCTTTGACATGCATGTTGAGACTGCATAAAAATTTCAATTATGCATCAATATGATTAAGGCAATTAGGTGAACCCATTTTGGCGTAAAAAGACCAACCTTATATTCAACCTTAGTTAGCCAATTTTGAGCCTATTTCGTTTCTCCTTTTCTTTCTTTTTCACAATACTACTAGCTTTAAACCATACTATTTTGTCTCTTACCCTTTCACTAGGTCAAGAGCATTTTAAGAGCATTTATGATTTAGTGTTGTGTTGAATAAAGTGTGGGATTAAATTTAGTAGGTTTAAGATTTCAAACCATTATGTTCTTTAGTTGTAAATCATAATTTATAAAAAAAAAAGAGAGACAAAAAATAATAAATAATAGTAAATAAAAAATAAAAAATAATAAAAAATTTATTATTCTTGTTGGAAGGGTTGAATTGAGTTTGGGAATGATCTTTACAAATTTAATAAGTGGAGTTCCTAAAAAGTTCTTTAATGTCTAGTGCTAAGAGATTTGGAGGTACGTTGGGATTGTTCGGTTGTATCACATCATTTACTTCATTCTTGAAGTGCTCTTGAACTTTGTGAATAAACTCACATTCTCAAATGTCATACCTTTACCTTAGCCCCATTACAACCAAATAAAAGACCTTATGATTGATGATTGATTAGAATTTAGTGGTGGAAGTTTGATTGATAAGCAAGCTTAGGGTGATAATCTTTCATTAAATGTGATGAGTGCAAACACTGCCTATTTAAACACTTTAAAGAGTTGGTGAGAGAGTGTCAATATTGGTTATGCATGGAGAACCACTAAATTTCATGAGTATTGGTTTTATTTGGTTTGATATTGATTGCGGATTTAAGAAATTGGAAGTCTTGATATATTCTTATAACTCTTGAACTTGGCTAAATTTTTTTGTTTAGTTGTTTTAATTTTAAATTTGCTTGGGGACAAGCAAAGGATTAAGTGGGGTAGTTGTTTTGATTAAATATGTATACATGTTTAGGTTAATTTTATTGGCTTTAAGTCAATTTTTCTTTTAATTTGTGTTTAAAGTTTGTTTAAAGTGTTTGATTTAGATGGAAGCACAAAAGAATGGATTGAAGGATCAAAATGGAGGAAAAACACGAAACACGACCAAGACACTTCAAGGCTTGGTTTTGTCCCTCATCCAAGGCAACCACTCATATGACATGGGCTGAGTTAACAAGCCACTGGCCGTGTCCTTCAAAACAATTTGGCAGAGGCAAACACTGGAGAAGACACGACCAAGCCACTAGCCGTGTCACATGACACAGCCAAGGCCTTGGCCATGTCTCACTTGATGAAGCCAAAGAGCAAAACCAAAGAAGCAAAGCAGAAGTGAACACATTCATGAGACACGGCCAAGGGCTTGGCCATGTCCCAGCTAAAGAATAAAGTCTAGAGAGGGGACAAAATAGAAACAGAGGAGAACACTGTCAAGAGACACATCCAAGCCATTGGCCATGTCACATGACACGGCCAAGGCCTTGGCCATGTCTCACTTGGAAAAGGATGAAGAAAGAGGGGCAGCTATGGACACGACCTCAAGGCTTGGTCGTGTCCCAAGAAGAATGAGTGACACGGTCAAGTCACTCAAGGCTTGGTCGTGTCTCATATGGTCCCTTTGAATTATTTTGCACGAAACGAAGGACAAATGGGGGACAAACACTCCTTGCTTTTAAAAAGGAAAAGAGAAATAAATATTAAAAAATGAGTAAAGGTGGATGGATTTATGGGAAGAAATGTAAAACAAAGAAAAAGAGGGAGACCAAGTGTGGTTTGTGAGTTAGCAAGAGATGGTTAGTTTCTTAAAAAAAATTGAAAGGAGGTATTAGTGGAGGGGAGGATATACACGTTTGCTGGCTTGTGAAGAGGGGGCTCTTAGTTTTTGTTCTTGATTTGCAGAGGAGAGGCACCATTCTCTTTTCATCTTCATTTCCATCCATCCTTCATTTCTTCCGTAGACAAGATTTAATCAAGTTTGGGGATTAAATTGAGTGAGTAAGCTCCTTAAAAGATTAGGATTCGAAGAAAGCTTGATTGGAGTTGTAAGCTTGAGAGAGTTACCATTCCATCTTTCAAGAGGAGAGCCATTGATTGAAGAAGGCTTGGATGTTCTTCATCATACATCAAGGTGGAAGCTAGGAAGAAGACAAGTAGTTCAACTCTTGGCATCTACAAGGGGTTTTTCATATTATCTCTTTTAATTCATTTCTATATTGTTGTTGTTTTATTATGAACATTAATATTATAATGTATAATTTTGATTTGATGAATATTGAGATGGATATTTGTTTTAAATTGATGATGAGCTAATTTACTCATGCATTGGGTTGTAGTATATTTGATTAGATGACTTGATTTGATAATTCCATTAGTATACCTTGTTGTTGGTTGATTACATTGGACTTAAAGTTAGTTTGATAGATTGGCCACCTATTAACCACTTAATATTGAAAGATGGACCGAGAGGTAAAATTCGATATTAGAACTATGTAATCAACCACCCTAAGAATGAATTAGAAATATAAGTTCTAGGGTTTATTAATTTGCAATTTCAAAACAAATGGTTGTTGCTAGTTCATGAATGTGAAAACTAATAAATTGCTAATTGCTAATTTAACTCAAGGAAAAAATTAAAATACAAGGTTATATTAATGGATAATTGGAGAATTAAGCTTTGATTAAATTTACCTACAAACCTAGACACAATTCTTAGAATTGAATTGATTTTACACAACTACCACTTGTTTTTACTTTCAAATTTTAATTACAACTCACCAATTCAACAACACACACTCAATTTTATTTATTTCGTTTAAATCAAACTATAGCAGAATAATTCCTTCCTTGTGAGTGACCTTGGTGAGATCACCATTGCTACAATGACCTCGTATAATTGCGAGTGTCGCTTGTAGTAGTAATTAATTGAGCGCAACAGTTTGATAATGAGACTATGTCACTTTGATGTGTGAATTCAAATGCAAAGTGCATATTTATGTGCTAAAAGGCATGAAAAGTATAATATGTGAACATTTAAGCCATTTTAAGATGGCTATTAACATTATTAGTTATGTTTGTGATAAAATGCAAATAGGCCAATTATAAAGTATAATTCATCCATTATCGAAAATTGGCAAGGTAAGTGATGAAAATGATGATAAAGTGTAAAAATATTCTAAAAAATGGAAAATGACATAATTGTCAAAATATGAGAAAATTATAAAAATGCATATAAAATGTGTGTTACCTTATGTAATATTCTGTTTCAGAGTTTCTTGTTTGGAGGCATGCCTATGATTTTCCTTCGGGATAGGTGATCTGATATATGATTTGCCCTCAGGCTAAATGTTTGACGTTACTTGTATTGCCTTCAGGCTAGACACTGAGTGTCAAAAAAAAAATAGTCCAAAATATTATTTGTGGAACCTGGATATTATATAGGGTCATTTGGGATCAATGTATGTGAATGTGATGTGTGATGATTTAAAGTGAAAAATGTATTCCTTTAAATATGTACTAGTATGTTCACATTACAAGTTTTAATAGAAAAAAACATTTTTCATTATTCTTTAAGTTTATATTATTATCAAAGTATGTACCGCTACGCGAAAACTTAGTGTAATTTATTTATCACATAGGTGAGATGGTTGAGATAGAGAACCATGCTAGACCTGACCAAGTCTAGAGTTGCTTGGATATACTAGAAATTTTGAGTAGGCTGTCACAGGACCAGTGCCCGTACATACATGTAAATATTTATTTTGTGAAACTTGTTATAACTATGTACATTATATTTATGTATTTGAAAATATTGTAAACTTTAAAGGTTTTTGGGCCAAATGTTGTGATTTGAGAATATTATATATATATTGATATATGTTGAATGTTTTGGAGAATGAGGAGAACTAGTTGAATGTGTATATTTGGGAGTGCAAAATTCTTATTGCAGGTTGATTTATGTTTTTGGGAAATGTTAGATTTGCAGACAAAACTCTAGCGAATTTTTTTCAGAGATTTTCCTTAGATTTTTGTTTTCAGAACTTAAATTACTTGTGTAACATCCTCTGATAATTCTTATATAAAAACTATCAGAGATTGTTATTCAATACACTGTTCACGCTCCGATCAATTCAGAGAAACTCTCTTCATAGATAAAATTTTCAAATAATAATACAATCTGCATATCACAACACTTATAGATCCAATGTTTAAACCAATTTTAAATAATCCATTACAAATCAGATAACTATCATACATTTGTCAAATCAAATGCTTAAATAATATATTCCTTTCTTTTATAATCATTCTCTAGAATTTTCAAACTTCATTCTCTAAATACATAAATCTTATTATGTTTACATATTTATACAATCTCTCAAATTGCCAAATTGGAGTATCTATATACCTTTTATAACTTACGAATACAATAAACACAAGATCTTCATCTATTCTTATCTTGCTCCAATGTCCTGATACCTGCGTGTCAGAAAACAATTCTAACATGCTAAGCAAAGCTTAGTGGTGCTTGAATATACATATTTTATCACTTAATATTAAAGAAATATACTTATGAAAATATAGTAATAACACTTAGTTTTAAGGAGTATGTCAATATATTAACTCATTTCAGTAATAAATCAACATACCATGCTGATTATACAAAAGAATAACTATCCCTGCATAAAAGTTATCATATAGTACACTCCTTTCAGTATTGCAGCTTGTCTCATTAAGAATCATTTTATTCAAGACTTGCTTTCTCATTTGATATCATTGTTCACAATACACTTATTTTGTTTTTCACTAAATCTTTCTTTTCAAGTTCAGGTTCACATATAGGATCATTTCATTCAATCTATACTTTTCAGCACTTACATCTATTACTATACTTTAGAGCACTTTGTATCTCACATCATGTTATACACTTTCAATCATTTGATATACTTTGGAGTACTTTGTATATCACATCAGGTTATACACTTTCAATCATTTGATTAACTCAATACATTGAGAATAACATTTCCATTACATTCATTAGAACTTTCACGTGTAAGCATTAATATATTTATTACCAATCACTTTTACACTGGAACACAATACTTCAATTCTAAGTACTTGACTTATCTATGATTTTACATTTCTTTCATAAGTCACAACTATTATGTTCACATATATTTTCATTAACTACGCCCAAACATACTAAACTTAGATCATAGGTTTGGATAACATGTTAGTGTAGCAATCTCAAGAATTTATAATGGCAATGATGCCCACTTTCACTGATAACACAATTTGTCCACTAAAGGCACGAGATGCCCACTATCACTGTGGCTATCCATCCTCTGGTTAGCCATTCAATCCAAAGCTAGATATAAATTTAGTATGTTTTGGGCAATTCATTAATTTTTGATGAACACTACATTGTTTATTTCATTTCATTGGTACTATACTCTTATCAACATTTGATAGGATACATTTAACACATTAACACAAAAGTATGGACTATACACATATTAGTCTCATGTTATTGATTAACACTTGTTTATATAAACACTCACTTGTTTATATAAGCACTTGTTTATATCATTTTACTGGTTTATATCATTTCACTTATTTATACCATGATCTTAGTACATTACTCTTAGCAACATGTAGTATGATATATATTTGTCACTTATGTCAAGTTTCTCACTCTTTTTCATGCATTTAACACATACACATGAAGTCTCAATACAATTATTCACATATTAGTCTCATATTAGGCCCGTAGATCACAAATTACAAGCCAAAAACATTATTTATGTGCCCCACGGCCGTGGCATCTCAACCCCACGCCCGTGGGATCCGAAATGAAGCTGTAAATGAAGTTTGAAGACCCCACGGTCGTGGCCTCAAGGGTCACGGTCGTGGCATCTAAAACTCTTCTATTCTCTCGAATTTCTTTGAAGAAACATCATCACTTTCAATCCCACGGTCGTGGCACTCAAGGGCCACGGTCGTGGCATTGATTTCGGGACTGTTTTCGGAGTAAAATCATGTATTCTGTACTTTTAACTTCATTAAACACAATCATATTGAAGATCTATGATAATAATTAATCACACTCAATATTTTGACATAAAAAGTGTTCATATCAAATACCTTCACTTGATTAAACTTTTAACCATTTCATATGGATAAAAACATAATCAAATCCTTCACTTCTCATCAATATATCTTTATACATAACTTAATCAATCAATTAAACCATTTAAACTTGTAAAAAGTCATATTTTTAAAAAAATATAAATCAAAAGCACATACCTTGTTGATAATCATCACTTTTCCAACTTAATCATTCAACTCATGGAAAGAAGGAAGAAGAAAGAAGTAAAGATGATGATGGCGTGGAGAGAAGAAGAATTCAGAAACTTCTCCACACACACACACATATGCACATATATATATATATATTTTTAATCTAGTGAGGGTAGGCTCATAATAACTATGGTGCACCCTCATTCTTAACCGTTGATTTTAAATCGAGTTTTCATCTCGTAAAACGGTAAAAATACTCTTTGCAGTAAAGTTTTAAGCTACACAATGTACTATTCTTTACGTATAGCATTTATCCATCACACTTTTGTCACTATACACTATGCATTTTTCAATATTTGTTGAAATGTCCTTGATTAAAATCTTTACCATTACAATTCTCCCCCACTAAAGAAATTTCGTCCTCGAAGTTTATATACTATGGCACTAAGCTATTTTCTTTTCAAGTCATTTTAAATTTCACATACAATCAATAATTTTCTTAACTTACATAACATTTATTTATATCTGATTTCAATCAACGTAACACTTTCAGAATAAGCATATTATAGAACTTTAGAAAATTCAGCCCTACACACTTACACTTTTCAAACTCCATTTAATAATTACCTTTAACTCTCTTTAGAAGTTTTGTTTTATATATAATTTGTATCATTACATTTCACTGTTACATATATATCTCATTCTTTCTTTTATATACTGAACATTAAATCCTAGTTCCGGATAGCGGGTCACTGATGGCAAGTAAATGCCCACTGTATCAATATGGCCAAAGGCCCACTATGGCATGAATGCCCACTGTATATGATGTCACGAAGTGACCACTGAGAGAAAGGAACCAAAGGTCCACAATGACGCAAAGCGTCCACTGATGGCATAGCTGCCGATATCACTGGGACATATATATATAAAAAATGTCCTCTATGGCACAAAGTGGCCACTTTCGATATGGAACATAAATGTTCTCTATGGCACAGAGTGCCCACTGTCAATATGGGACATAAGTGTCATCTATGGCATAGAGTGCCCACTGTCAGTATGGGACATAAGTGTCCTCAATGGCACAGAGTTCCCACTGTCAATATGGCATAAAATGCCCACTATCACTTTGAATATTTACCCTTTAGCTAATCCGGAAACTAGATTTAACATCAGTATTATTTCTTTCAATGGTACAAAGTATTGCCAATTATACTATCCTTTGAAATATAACACTTTCTCTTTGAATGGAATATAACACTTTCTCTTTGAAATGTTTGTTTCTTACTGTAAATGTATAAGATATAAACAATTATTTCAAATACATTTATCATATGAACACATATACACATTATACTTATTTTCGATTAGTTCGATTGATTTTATTTATTCATCAATCTTTATCTTTTCGAATCATTTCCATGTGTCCACTGTAATAATGAAATCTACAAAGATTTCCACTCTTCACTTGTTTCATTCTTTTCTTAACATATTAAGAATTTATCACTATTCTTTCACTTTAAGAGTACATGTACATTTATACTTTATTCTCTATGTCTCATACACACATTCACATACACACACATATATGTATATATTGCTAACTTGTTCTATCTTACATCATTTCACTAGAAGGGTTCACTATCTTCACATCTCACTACATTCTTTTCTTTTTACATTATCACTTCCTTTCTTTCCATTTGCAATCAATTAGTATTAAGTAACTCTTTAACACTTCTATATATATATATAATCTATACCTTGGATTTAATCACCAAATAATATTAAAATCACGTATTTCTTAAATACACAATATGTAAATCTCACATTCTTACTTTCATTACTCAATCCATTTGTATATACCTCTTTAGTTTCTTTAACTTGCACTTCACATTATATACAATCATTACTGATTTATCAATCTATCATGCTGTTTCTTTTTCACTTTACTTCAGAAATTATCTTATTTCATCATGAAGATGTTAAATCCACTAATCACTTGTAATTGTCTTTTATCTTTTTCTCTACCTTTACACTTCTGTCACATATCCAATTACATTTGTTCATACTTTCCTCACGTTCTCTTCACATTTCAGTTTCATCATTTAATAGATTGATTTCATTTCAATCTTATAAGCAATCTTTTATCACTTATAACTATTTTCAAGATGTAGTCATTAATTCACTACTTCTTCCACCGATAAACTCTACTCTGTGAAAATATGCATATTACTAAAATTTTGTAGAACAGAAGTATACATAGCTAGATATATGACCATGGGAATGGTCTTGCACGTCTCTACTAAAATTGCTTTTCACAATTTTAAGGGCACAAATATATGCATGTCCATATAAATGATCATGCACCTCAATATTGGAATTTCTTCTCAAAGTTTGAAGAATAGACATTTACACAACCATATATGCATGACTATACACATAATCATGCATATCTCTGCTCGAATTTCTTTTCTTGATTTAATCAATAAGTTATCATTTATTCAACTCATAGAAATTGAGGAAACAGGATTCTCAAAGCACAATCATATTCAAATCTCAATTTCCATAACCCTTTCAATCTTATTTTCTTTCACAACTGGATATTAACTTTTAAATGATTCAATGATAGATTTAATCATTGTTCTAGTTAAATACACATTTACATATTACACAGAGAACTTTACTATCATAGAAGTAAAGTTTTATACTCTTATGCTTTTCACAATTATTTATTACATCATATCTTTTACAAGTAATGGTGTTTTATAAATTCAAAACTCTCTTTTCATAATAACACTCAAGATCATTTCATTAAATAGCACTCAGTATTATTCAAGCACTAGTCACTCTTTACCAATACTCTTTCATTACTTTTTATTTCAATCTTTTGTTTTGATAATGTTTTAGAAGGCAATAGAAATATTTCAATAAGTTTTAGGCTTGTTATCTAATATACTCACTTGTACTTTCATTTAACTATCACTTCAATCCTTAACGTTAAAACATTTTAAAAACAATTGCTTTTGACACTTTAACACTCCATTATCCATATTTCGCATTCAAAGTACAGCTCGAATTCATTTCGAGCTATAAGGGTATTTTCATAATTTCTTCCCTCTTCGAACTCTTTTTCCACTATACGGATATTATCCATACTGGGATTTAATATTACTCTTATTAAGGCTTATTTAACCTTATCACCATCAGTTTCAAATACTCTTATATCATAATTAATCCACTTTGACAATCATATATTCACTCACTTAATGTAGAACATCAATACTTAATGTTGTACAACATGACAATTCTCATTCTCGTAAGAAATTTCATGCTCAAAATTTATCTCTCTGTCATAATTCATTCCACAAATTCCAATAAATTATTACACTTTCACTATGTTACTTTGACATATCTCTTTCACTACTCATATCTTGTTTTCTTTTCACATCATTCTTTACCACAAATAGATCTAGTGCACTCCAAACAATACACTACAAATTGTCAATCAATTCTTAGTAAACATTCTATTACCATAAAAATATGGAATATCAATTGTACCACAACACATATTCACTTCTTCACTTCACATAACTTAGAAAATTACATTTCACTTCTCCCATAACTCCACATTCCAGAAACGCCTAAAACATGCTCTGATACCACTAAATGTAACATCCTCTGACAATTCTTATATAAAAACTATCAGAGATTGTTATTCAATACACTGTTCACGCTCGAATCAATTCAGAGAAACTCTCTTCATAGATAAAATTTTGAAATAATAATACAATCTGCATATCACAACACTTATAGGTCCAATGTTTAAACCAATTTTCAATAATCCATTACAAATCAGATAACTATCATACATTTGTCAAATCAAATGCTTAAATAATATATTCCTTTCTTTTATAATCATTCACTAGAATTTTCAAACTTCATTCTCTAAATACATAAATCTTATTATGTTTACATATTTATACAATCTCTCAAATTGCCAAATTGGAGTATCTATATACCTTTTATAACTTACGAATACAATAAACACAAGATCTTCATCTATTCTTATCTTGCTCCAACGTCCTGATACCTGCGTGTCAGAAAACAATTCTAACACGCTAAGCAAAGCTTAGTGGTGCTTGAATATACATATTTTATCACTTAATATTAAAGAAATATACTTATGAAAATATAGTAATAACACTTAGTTTTAAGGAGTATGTCAATATATTAACTCATTCCAGTAATAAATCAACATACCATGCTGATTATACAAAAGAATAACTATCCCTGCATAAAAGTTATCATATAGTACACTCCTTTCAGTATTGTAGCTTGTCTCATTAAGAATCATTTTATTCAAGACTTGCTTTCTCATTTGATATCATTGTTCACAATACACTTATTTTGTTTTTCACTAAATCTTTCTTTTCAAGTTCAGGTTCACATATAGGATCATTTCATTCAATCTATACTTTTCAGCACTTACATCTATTACTATACTTTAGAGCACTTTGTATCTCACATCATGTTATACACTTTCAATCATTTGATATACTTTGAAGCACTTTGTATCTCACATAAGGTTATACACTTTCAATCATTTGATTAACTCAATACATTGAGCATAACATTTCCATTACGTTCATTAGAACTTTCACATGTAAGCATTAATATATTTATTACCAATCAATTTTACACTGGAACACAATACTTCAATTCTAAGTACTTGACTTATCTATGATTTTACATTTCTTTCATAAGTCACAACTATTATGTTCACATATATTTTCATTAATTACGCCCAAACATACTAAACTTAGATCATAGATTTGGATAACATGTTAGTGTAGCAATCTCAAGAATTTATAATGGCAAATATGCCCACTTTCACTGATAACACAATGTGTCCACTAAAGGCACGAGGTGCCCACTATCACTGTGGCTATCCATCCTTTGGTTAGCCATTCAATCCAAAGCTAGATATAAATTTAGTATATTTTGGGCACACTACATTGTTTATTTCATTTCATTGGTACTATGCTCTTATCAACATTTGATAGGATATATATGTGTGTCACTTGTCTAAAGTTTATCACTCGTTTTCATACATTTAACACATTAACACAAAAGTTTGGACTATACACATATTTGCCTCATGTTATTGATTAACACTTGTTTATATCACTTGTTTATATAAGCACTTGTTTATATCATTTTACTGGTTTATATCATTTCACTTGTTTATACCATGATCTTAGTACATTACTCTTAGCAACATGTAGTATGATATATATTTGTCACTTATCTAAAGTTTCTCACTCTTTTTCATGCATTTAACACATACACATGAAGTCTCAATACAATTATTCACATATTAGTCTCATACTAGGCTCGTAGATCACAAATTACAAGCCAAAAACATTATTTAGGTGCCCCACGGCCGTGGCATCTCAACCCCACGCCCGTAGGATCCGAAATGAAGCTGTAAATGAAGTTTGAAGACCCCACGATCGTGGCCTCAAGGGCCACGGTCGTGGCATCTAAAACTCTTCTGTTCTCTCGAATTTCTTTGAAGAAACATCATCACTTTCAATTCCACGGTCGTGGCACTCAAGGGCCACGGTCGTGGCATTGATTTCAGGACTGTTTTCGGAGTAAAATCATGTATTCTGCACTTTTAACTTCATTAAACACAATCATATTGAAGATCTAAGATAATAATTGATCAAACTCAATATTTTGACATAAAAAGTGTTCATATCAAATACCTTCACTTGATTAAACTTTTAACCATTTCATATGGATAAAAACATAATCAAATCCTTCACTTCTCATCAATATATCTTTATACATAACTTAATCAATCAATTAAATCATTTAAACTTGTAAAAAGTCATATTTTTAAAAAATATAAATCAAAAGCACATACCTTGTTGATAATCATCACTTTTCCAACTTAATCTTAAGTTTTGATTCAACTTATGGAAAGAAGGAAGTAGAAAGAAGTGAAGATGCTGATGGCGTGGAGAGAAGAAGAATTTAGAAACTTCTCCACACACACACACATATGCACATATATATATATATATATATTTAATCTAGTGAGGGTAGGTTCATAATAACTATGGTGCACCCTCATTCTTAACCGTTGATTTTAAATCGAGTTTTCATCTCGTAAAATGGTAAAAATACTCTTTGTAGTAATGTTTTAAGCTACACAATGTACTATTCTTTACGTATAGCATTTATCCATCACACTTTTGTCACTATACAATATGCATTTTTCAATATTTGTTGAAATGTCCTTGATTAAAATCTTGACCATTACAACTTGATTGTGTATTTACTAATTTGTTAAAGTATTTATTTTTAAGATTTAAGTATTTTTCTTATAATTATGAAAATTTTTATGCGGATGGAAATGTGACATTCTTATATTTTATATACGTATTTTGCATGTAGAAGATGTATGCATTAAATGCATATAAAGTATAAAGGTGTTATATTTATTTAGTATCAGAGCCTATCGTGAGCAGTAATTTTTGCCCCCACTCCCATGTGGAACGGTTCTTGCGACTTTGGCACTGTTAGGCTTAGGGCCTTAGAGAACACGGGCCTAACCAAAGGAACTTGAAGTCGCCATCGGGAAAAATAAAGGGGTGGATGACTCGATTCCTAAGAAATTCCCAACCCCCTATTGGGTTCACAAAGTTGGGTACCGTGGGGCAGGTGAGAATGACCCAACACCCCCACAATGCTTGGTTCATTGGAATCGGCCTCCATTTCAGGTCTACATATTATTAAATTCTTAACTTATTATAGTATCATCCATATTACATGCAAATTAAAAGAGATAAACATCCATCACCTTTATTTAAAATAAATGATCAAAATAGGCACCCATCTAAGGATGGAAACATACCTTTACAACATTTGTTTAATGTCTAAAACTAAATAAAATAGGACAGCCACCGTTTAGTGGAAAATATGCCCTTTAGATTAATCCCAAAATCCAAAATAAATTAAATTATATTGAACCTAACTAATGAGGTACCCACAAAGTGGAAACGTATCTCTTACATCTTGGAGACTAAAATAATTAACATCAAAATAATAAATCAAATAAATTAAATCATTCAATCATTCACCATGAACAATTATAAAAATAAATTATTCATAAAATTAAAATATTAATGAATCACCCATTTAAGACATAAAGCAATCACACCAAAGTTTTAAGCTTAAATAAAGCAATAAATATATTAATTTAAGGTTTATGCTTCAAATTAGCGTTTTAGAATTTTTATTATTAAATTAGGATTTTTATAATTATACCATTGATTTAAATTAAACCTTAAACTACTGGATGAAATAAATCAAAAAAATAAAATTGGATAGAGAAGATACTGTGATGATAATTTGAACGGTAAGTTTAATTACTGATTGAATAAATTGAGTTAAGAAAACATATCTACATTTGAAGGCTCCACCAAGTTGATGTGTTGATCCAAGCTACCATTTTCTTTCTGCCTAGAGTAATTGATTCTTGGTTGGAGATTTCGTGATATGAAGATCAGCTACTGCTACTTTACTTTGCTTTTTGTTTTTAGATTGTTTTCTTCCTTGCTTGCTGCTTCTTAGCGGCTAGCGGGACCGCCGTATGTTCGTGCCCTATAGTTCGTTACCGCGACATTAAGAATGTCAATATATTTGTTTCTATTTAACATGTTGGTGATGATTATGTTATGTTTGTTTGATGTCTTGGCATGGTGCATAGCATGGCCTTATGACATATGTGATTGGTTTATTCATATCTTAATTTTGGGTAAATACGGCCTGCGTGTCATTTATTTTGTTGTAAATTATTTTACTAGTAGTTAGATTTTCTTTTATTGTAATAAATGAAGATTCAAGCTACAATGTTTGTGATGGAGATTCATACCAAGGAGAAGATGGTTCCATGGTGATGGAAGCACAAGCTCAAGTTTTGAAGATATGTAATATTGCAAGTGTTGTAATAGATAGGTTTTTCACCTAGGGTTGCCTTTATGATCTTCATTTGGTCTCTTGAAGATCATATTTAGTTTGGCCATGCTATGTCACGTTTACATATTTTGTCATTTGGTATATGATGCTTATGTGATAAATTATATATATGCATATAGGATGCTAAAATATAATGATATGTAATGCAAGACATGATAATAATTTAGTTGAACCCTCATTAATAATTTAAGTCTAAATGCCATCCACGTTTTGAACACCTATCAAAACTAAGATTGTATTAAAGTAGGTATTGCCAAAGCAATATGCTTTAAACATTCCTAGTTAAGTAGGATGAGTAATAGTGTTACTCATATGTTTTAAAATTGGTTAGACTTAATTAGGCTATCAAAATGGTTTTGGGCCTAAGGCATTAGATGGAATTCAACATGCTATGACATATGATGTCAATATTCCATAATTACTAAGAGTTACATGAGATGTAATTGGTAAAGATGTTACCTACCTAAATAACTTGATTTTAAGCATCACGCCAAAGCTGAGTTTAGAATTAAGTGAAATACGGATCTTAGCCTACTAAAATTTTTCTTTAGAGGGTTATATTTTTAGGAGTTTAAATAATTTTAAAACCTCATTATTAATTAAAATTTGACTTTGCATATTTATCAACAGATGGCTGCTAATAACAATTCCACCTTATCACTGTGATCTATCCTTGAGAAGGAAAAACTGAAAGAATGTGGGACTAATTTTGTTGACTGGTTTAGGAACCTGAGAATTGTTCTCAAACAAGAGAAAAAGTCCTACGTGCTTGATGAAGCTATCCCTGACCCACCTCCTGCTGATGCTTCTAATGCTGCTAAGAGTAAGCATAAGAAGCATGTGGATGATTCAAATGACATAGGATGTCTTATGTTGGCTACTATGTGTCCAGGACTTCAGAAGGATCTGGAACACTTAGAGGCTTATGAGATGAGTTTGCATCTCAAATAAGCTTTCCAACAACAAGCTAGGCAAGATAGGTTTAACACCACTGTTGCATTATTTGACTGCAAAATGTCTGAAGGTGAATCTGTTAGTGCTCATGTTTTGAAGATGAAAGGCTATCTAGATCACCTTGCTAGACTTGGATATCCCCTGAGTTTAGAACTCTCCACGGATTTGATCCTACATTCATTGCCTAGCAGTTTCTCACAGTTTGTCATGAACTATAACATGAATGACGTGGAGAAATCCATTCCTGAGCTACATGGTATGCTCAAAACTGCTGAGGGGAATATCAAAAAGCCTACCCAAATATTGAATGTCAATATTAAACAAATGAAAAAGAAAGCCAAATATACTAAAGGCAAGGGTAAGGCAAAAGGTGCTAAAGGGTCCAAGGGACAAGCTAAACCAAAACCTGAACCTAAGGCTAAAGTTCCTAAGGAAGGGACTTGTTTCCATTGCAACATGCCTGGGCATTGGAAGAGAAATTGTCAACTCTATTTGGATGAGTTAAAGAAGTTGAAGGGTAGTGCGACTACATCTTCAGGTATTTATGTTATAGAAATTAATTTATCTATTCCTTCTTCCTGGGTATTAGATACCGGATTTGGATCTCATATTTGTACAAATATGCAGGGACTCAAAAGGAGTAGGATGCTGAAGAAGGGCAAAGTGGACCTACGTGTTGGCAATAGAGCAAGAGTTGCTGCTATAGCTGTAGGAACTTATGAACTTGTTATGCCCAATGGGTTTTTGTTAATTTTGAACAATTGCTTTTATGTTCCTACTTTGAGTAGGAATCTTATTTCAGTATCTGTTTTGGATGATGAAGGTTATTCATTTTTTTATTAAGAATAAGAAATGTTCTATTTTTGATAAAAAATGATTTGCTTTATGGTATTGCAAATTCTTATAATGGCCTTTATATCCTTAATCTTGATGATTCTAATGGTAATGATATCTATAACATAACTTCTAAGAGAACTAAGCCAAATGAGTTAAACCCTACTTATTTATGGCATTGTCGCCTTAGCCATATCAATGAGAAATGCATTTCTAAGCTCCATCAAGATGGATTATTATATTCATTTGATTTTGAATCATTTGAAACATGTGAGTCTTGTTTGCTTGGTAAGATGACAAAGGATCCTTTTACTGGGCATAGTGAAAGGGCTAATGATTTATTGGGCTTGATACATACAGATGTATGTGGTCCTTTTAGCATTAGTGCCAGAGGAGGATTTCGATACTTCATTACTTTTACTGATGATTTCAGTAGGTATGGCTATGTCTACCCAATGAAACATAAGCATGAGTCTTTTGAAATGTTTAGAACTTTTCAAAATGAAGTACAAAATCAACTTGGTAAAACAATTAAACAACTTCAATCAGATCGAGGTGGTGAATATTTGAGCCAAGAGTTTGATGATCATCTAAGGGATTGTGGAATTGTTTCACAACTGACTCCTCCAGGAACTCCACAGTGGAATGGAGTTTCTGAAAGGAGAAATCGAACTCTATTAGATATGGTTCGATCAATGACGAGTCAAGCGAATCTTCCTTTATCTTTTTGGGGTCATGCCTTGGAGATAGCTGCATTCATTCTAAACCGTGTACCATCTAAGGCGGTTGAAAAGACACCATATGAGATATGGACAGGTAAGACACCTAGTTTGTCTTTTCTTAAGAATTGGGGTTGTGAAGCTTATGTGAAAAGACCAGTTTCAGATAAGTTAGCTCCAAAGTCTATCAAATGTAATTTTGTGAACTAAAGGATACTATTTCTATACTCCTTCAGAGAACAAAGTGTTTGTTGCTCGAAATGGGATCTTTTTGGAAAAGGAATTTCTTTCTAAGAGAACTAGTGGGAGTATATTAGAACTTGAGGAAACTCAAGTACCACAAGAAATCATTGAGCCGTCTATAGAGCCTATTTCAAAACCACAAATAGTTGTGGAGTCTGAAGATGTAACACAAATCCCTTGCAGGTCTGATAGGACACGTCGTCAGCCAGAGAGATATGGATTTCTTATGACTGATGATAGTGAAGTAATGCTCATAGATCAAGATGAGCCTACTACCTATCAAGAAGCTGTGTCAGGTCCAGATTCAGACAAATGGCTTGGAGCCATGAAATCTGAGATGCAATCTATGTTTGACAACCAAGTTTGGTCTTTAATTGATCCTCCAGAGGGTATTAAGACTATTGGTTGCAAATGGGTTTTCAAGAAGAAAACTGACAAGGATGGGAATGTGCAAACCTATAAAGCAAGGCTTGTTGCAAAAGGTTTCAAGCAAACTCATGGTATAGACTATGATGAAACCTTTTCACCAGTTGCTATGCTTAAGTCTGTTAGAATTCTCATTGCCATTGCAGCATACTATGATTATGAGATATGGCAAATGGATGTCAAAACCGCTTTCCTTAATGGAAACTTGCTTGAGGATGTGTATATGACAAAACCTGAGGGTTTTGTAAATCCTGAGAATTCTACAAAGGTTTGCAAGCTTCAAAGATCCATTTATGGATTGAAGCAAGCATCTCGAAGCTGGAATCTTCGTTTTGATGAAACAGTTAGGAACTTTGGTTTCATCAAGAATGAAGATGAACCTTGTGTTTACAAGATGGTTAGTGGGAGTGCAGTAGTGTTTTTAGTCTTATATGTGGATGACATATTACTCATTGGGAATGATATCCCTACCTTGCAAAAGGTTAAGACTTGGTTAGGGAATTCTTTCTCAATGAAAGACTTAGGTGAGGCTGCCTATATCCTTGGTATAAAGATCTATAGAGATAGATCTAGAAGGATAATTGGCCTGAGTCAAAGTACATACATAGATAAAGTGTTGAAGAGGTTCAACATGCAAGATTCCAAAAAGGGATTCTTGCCTATGTCTCATGGCATTCATCTCAGCAAGAGTCAATGTCCTATGACATCTGATGAGCAAGATCGAATGAATAAGATTCCTTATGCTTCTGCTATAGGATCTATTATGTATGCCATGTTATGTACTAGACCATATGTCTCATATCCATTAAGTGCAACTAGTAGATTTCAAGCTGATCCTGGTGAAGGTCACTGGACAGCTGTCAAGAATATTCTTAAGTACCTTCGAAGGACTAAAGATGTATTCTTGGTTTATGGAGGTTTGGAAGATGTGCTAGTTGTAAATGGTTACACAGGTGCTAGTTTCCAAACTGACATAGATGATTTTAGATCGCAGTCAGGTTTTGTATTCACATTGAATGGTGGAGCTATTAGTTGGAAGAGTTCAAAACAAAGCACTGTGGCTGATTCTACAAATTTGTAGGCCTAGTTCAAGTGGGAGATTGTTAGTGTATGTGCCCTAGGCCATTTATTTGGATCTTTATGTTATACATTCATTATTAATAAATGAGGTTTTATTATCATTATTGTTTGTTTGCATGTTACACAATTTTGATATTTGTTACTGGTTTATTATTGTTATAGAGATAAAAAAAAATTCTTAACCGGTATGAACATTGATTTGATAATCATCAGAGGGTTATGTGTATAGTGATACAAATCAATTTCATAGATACTTGTTAGAGAACAATGTATTGGATAGACCCATCATGAGATTACTACATGGGTTAGTGTCATAAGTAAATCTCATGATAGTTATGTATTAATTCTTTGACTTGAGATTGTCATAGTTTCCAATATAAGGACTATTATATTTTGACATGATCAAACATTATCCGTAATTGGATAGTAATAAAGGTTATGATCATATATGATAGAAATTATGTAGATGATAATGAACAATCAAGATAGAATTTGTCCCTCTCTTTGAGAGAGATATCTTTTAGGCCCCTCGATAAGTGAGACTGTGAAATGCATGGCCGTGCTCAAATGAATTGATAGTGTGATCAATTTCATTTGTTTTTATCAGTCTACTTGGAGATCGAGTAATCATAAGTTTGGACAATATAAGTATGACGTTGACCATGACTTATGTTCAAGCTAGATATCGTGTGACAAAGGGATTAATGCATGTACTATTATTAGGCAAATTGGACATTCCTTATATTAATTGGGTAATTGTAACGCCTTGCTAGAGGCCAATTATGACTTGTTGGTTTAATAGAGATTAAATTGACTACCAATTAATATGGGCCTATCGGGTCACACACAAGAATGCGCTTTGGGCTGGATATAATATTAATAATATTAATATTAGATATTATTATTTATTATTATTATTATTTTCATTTATATATATATATATTATTAGATAATATATTCAGAATCCTAATTAGATTTGGATTCTGAATTTGACTTACCTTATCCAATTTCGAATTGGATTCTGGAGTGATTATATTCTCTTTAGAAGTTAAGTCTTCTTATAGGTAACATTAGAAAATTAAAAGAGAATGAAAAAGAAACCCTAATACATTTTAGAGAAAACATTTTTCAGCCTTGGCCGTTGTAGAGACCTAGCACTCCAGACGGTAGCATTCGTGTGGATACGCGATAGAGGGTGTTTTGCGATCGAGGCATCTATTCCAAACTGTGATTTCGAATCATCAACAGGTTAGTTCTTTGTACACTTTTGTCGAATTAAACGAACAACATGGATCTTGGTGGGAAATCAGAGATCAAAAATTTTTTTTCGCTGCGTGTTTTGTTTGCAGTGATCTCCTTGATTTCCTAACACCCGAGACTAGATTTGATTTGGGTTCTGGGACCCGAGACTAGGTACTTGGACCTGAGACTAGATTTAACTTGGGTGACATTCTGTCAAGTGAGAGTTCTGGCTATCTTATAGCCAATTAATTTTAGCTCTTCTAGCTCATTGATCTTCTATCATGGCTTTCTTCTAGCCACTTACTCCATTCTTAAATGGATTGTAGGTCTTCACCCTCAAAATGGATCTTCATCCTTGGACCTCGGGTCTGCACCCTTCAAAATGGATTTTCATCCTTGGACCTCAGATCTTCATCCATGGACATTGGGTCTTCACCCTTCAAAATGGATTTTCATCCTTTGGACATTGAGTCTTCACCCTTCAAAATGGAACATCATCCTTTGGAGATTTGTCCTATATTGGCTTCAACTCTTCTAGCTAAACTGATCTTTTAGCTTTTACATTTTCATTCTTTTGAGAGTTCTAATTTTCTTCTTGTTCCATTCTTTTTGTTCTTCCTTTTGCCAAAAAAACTAGCTATTTTTTAGCTAGTCCATATATCCTCTCTTTGCCCCATCCATGTCAAAATATTGAAAGTAAGTCTGAAAATATTTTGTACATGCATAAATTGAAAAGAGGAAGTTTTGTCCCCCCTATGTAGGCTCAAACTAATAATTTTTCCCATGCAGGCTCTGATTAATATTTTGTGTATTGTCTGGTTCCTTGCATATGTATGCATTTCCATTTTTGTAAAGTGATTGGATCGTTCTCAAGCAATGGGCCTTTCATGCCCCCTAATTCCATATCCGTTTCTCATTATTTGCTTCATAAGTATTCGTTGTTTACTTTGACAGAGGATAGGCATATAAGATAAAAATGCAGTGTGATATGCTTATGTATGGATGATACTTATAGTGGTTCCATCGACTCACAGACCGAGGTAATGAGCTAAAGTGTTCTCATTGGTTCCTTCCAGATGCTCATTCAGGTCTTGCATTAGAATGACAGAAGGCTTCGTATTTATATCTTTTATCTTCAAGATTTTAAAAACATGAGTAGTGACGGTGTTTTGATCATACATGTATATATATTTAGGTTAATTTTATTGGCTTTAAGTTAAATTTTCTTTTAATTTGTATTTAAAGTTTGTTTGAAGTGTTTGATTTAGATGGAAGCTCAAAAGAATGAATTGAAGGATCAAAAATGTGGAAAAGCATGTGACTCAACCAAGAGACACGGCCAATTTCAAGGCAACACACATGACATGGCCTGAGTTGACAAGCCACTAGCCATGTCCTTCAGAATAAATTGGCAGAAGCAGACACTGGGAGAAGACATGACCAAGCCACTAGATGGCTCAAGCTAGCTCTCTTAAGGGAGAGGTCAGGTGTTCGATCGGGGAGGCGACTTAAATGGTTTGTACACCATTTAAGCCAAATAAACAAATCCTACTGGGAGCCCGCGAGGGCGATCCAGTATTGTGGCAGCCTCCTGGGTTGAGGGACTACGCCCATGACTGTTGGGGTGAGCTCAATAGACTAGCTGTCGTAAGACCATGCAGGTGGGGTCATTACAGTATATGTTATATATATACTTGAAATAAATGTTAAATTTGTATAGATTATATGTAAAAGAGGAATTGAGTATAATTGTATGATTATGTGCATACATGTGTATGATATCTGTGATGAGGTTTTCAATATGAACGCAATTGTGACATGTAAGAAAATGTGAAAAGTAAGTCACATTATGAATGAGACTTATGAATGTGTATGTGAATGATTTAAAAAAAAAATGTTAAAAACATAAAAAAAAAATTTATTGCGTGTTTGTTACCTTATACAATTACTTGTCCAGTGATATTGAGAATGATATTGCATGCATTAATAGACCTAAGAGAGACTAGGTCTTGACCTGCGCAGAGTTAGGTCATGTGATGAGATTGAGATTGAGAATGGTGATTGTACCAGTGGTAGAAATGGTACTAGATGGCTCACGCTGGCTCTCTTAAGGGAGAGGTCAGGTGTTCGATCCAGGGAGGCGACTTAAATGGTTTGTACACCATTTAAGCCAAATAAACAAATCCTACTGGGAGCCCGCGAGGGCGATCCAGTATTGTGGCAGCCTCCTGGGTTGAGGGACTACGCCCATGACTGTTGGGGTGAGCTCAATAGACCAGCTGTCGTAAGACCATGCAGGTGGGATCGTTACAGTATATGTTATATATATATACTTGAAATAAATGTTAAATTTGTATAGACTATATGTAAAAGAGGAATTGAGTATAATTGTATGATTATGTGCATACATGTGTATGATATGTGTGATGAGTTTTTCAATATGAATGCAATTGTGACGTGTAAGAAAATGTGAAAAGTAAGTCACATTATGAATGTGACTTATGAATGTGTATGTGAATGATTTAGAAAAATGTTAAAAACGTGAAAAAAAACTGTTATTGTGTATTTGTTACCTTAGACAATTACTTGTCCAGTGATATTGAGAATGATATTGCATGCACTAATAGACCTAAGAGAGACTAGGTCTTGACCTGAACAGAGCTAGGTCATATGAAATTGTTATTGTAATAACTAAATTTGATGATTGTATAATGTTTTGGGCCCAAAGTGTATGCGTGTGAAAATGTTCTATGTATATGTGTATAAATAAGAGATTGTAAGGAAAAGAGAAGTATAATGAAGAAAGTGTGGAAGTGGAAAAAAATGAATGAAAATTTTTGTAAGAGAGATTAGAAATGGAGTAATAAATGAAATTGTGTAAAATTAGCATATGAACAAATGTGTATATGTAAGAGTTGCTAATGATAATATTATTGAAACATGAGTTAGGCTAATGATGATCAAGTGATCAAGAGTAAATTGTTTTGAAACAGAAGTGATTAAAAGTAAATTGCTTTGAAACAGAGTTGAAATATGTTAACTCTTTATGTAGCAAAAGTTTAGAGAATAAATATGTGATCTTTGCGATATGAACTTGGCATTGTGATTGGAAATGTTTGAAGAAGAATAATAGAGGGATAGAATTGATTTATAAGTGTGACCATTAATATGCCATGGCCTTATGATTTGTTTAGTATATTGGCAGATTAGTTTTTTTTATCCACATACATGGGTGTAAGATGACATAACCGTAGGATAGTTTTGGTGAGATTGATAGTTATGCTTCACAAAACATGGTCAAGAATTATGGTTTGCATAGTTGTATCTTATAATTTTATGTTAAATTTTTTTTATAATTATAGAAAGTGTAGAAAGAGAAGAGAATTCTGAAAATGTGATGAGTTATGGATAATGTGATGGGAAAGTGATTATGTAATTGTAGTAATGGTATGAAAATGTGAGGAAATGATAAATGGGAGAAATTATAAAAAGTGACTGAGAGTTATATTTAATATGTTCAAAAATGGTATAATGTGAATAAGTTGATGGAAATGATGTTTAAGTGAATGAACTATGGGTAATGAATATGGTATGAGATAATCATGAGAATTATGTGGAAATTGTATAGAGATAATAGAAAAAAAAAGATATGAATATTGAAAAATAATTTGAAGTGATTTGTTAAAAATAATCATTAATTTAAGAAAGTTAAAATGATGGATCCGAAGAGAACCAGAATTTGAATATAAGTTTGACCTAATAGAGTTAGGTCATAAATTGAAGTATAATGATAAGTCTAAATAAGTTAAGTGTTAGCATGAATCAAGTAAGGCTGTGACGTTGGTATTGTGATAGTTAGATCAATTGATCTAGATTGCTGTAAGATTGTGAATCGTTATTGAGATTTAATAAGTATAGTTGTATTAAGAGTGTGAGAGATATGTGATAATGTATATGATGTAATATTCTGATATGTGTATAGACATGAAATGAGTTAAGGTATATCTGTAACACCCCCATACTCTATATAAGTACTATACATATACCTGGTATACATACAATACGTATATAAAGTATAAGAATGTCACTTTTTGTTTTACTTTAAAACCCTTTATTCAAGTTCAAGCGATATTACATTAAATTAAAGAACATTTACGAAAATCATTATTGTTATCAAAAATAAAACCTAAATAAAATTATACATGTATGCATCACCTTCTAGTTGGTTTCGAGACACTCTTACCCTTCTCGTGGCATCACAGCTAGACTTCCAGATCAACCGCATAAATACCTGCGTGATTAAACATCCGCGCTAAGCCCGAAAGCTTAGTAGTACAACTAAATAATAAAATACACTTTACCAAAATTATCATACCTCATATGTTTAGCATTATGTTTTATTGTTCTCTTACCACGTTTTCTTTTCTCAATGCATTCTTCATAAGTTCCCACTAATCTCATATACATAAACATATACATTAATTCAACTAATTACCATTCAAAGACCTATTCAACACCTTTATGAAAGCAATTCTCACAAATTCCATATTCATATATATATTTTACACATCATACTTTATTTTTATAAAATCATATATCAAGAAAGTCCCTCAAAACATATTCACCTTCAATACATCAATGCACATATTACAAAAGCATACTTCATAACATTATTTTATCGACAATTCATCAAACATGAATCATCCTTCCAATAAAGACAGTTATAGATTTCATTATTCATTTATTTCAACATTTAAATATCACATTGACAACAAAGACAGACTCGGGCCCAAACAACACACTAATATGTTATTCCAAGTTCAGAGTTACTGCTTTGGTCCATAATAATAATCATCAAGCCCGTAGGCATCATCTATATATATCTCTATCCATGGATAGTGTAACAGACCCAGTCTCTTGGACCATCAACTGGGCAAATCTCGAGGAGATCCTCAACCCGGCAAGACTGTTACTATAATTCACATTTCACATTTATCAAGTAACAGACCCAGTCTCTTGGACCATCAACCCGACTAAATCGAGGAGATCCTCAACCCGGCAAGACTGTTACAAATCATATATCTCATAATCACAATTAGCATAGTGTAACAGACCCAGTCTCTTGGATCTCAATTCGTCTCAAATTGAAGAGATCCTCAACCCGGCAAGACTGTTACCTTTCATTTTATAGGCATGCCTCCAAGCTCAGAACTCTGAAAATGAATAACATATCAGACACACAATTCATCTATTATTTCATTATCAATTCTCATCATCATCTAGGCAAACATACCCCACTTAATTCAATTGAATCATCATAGCCAATCACAATGGCTTCATATCACATTTGAATTATCATAGCCAATAACAATGGCTTCACATCTCATTTGAGTTATCATAGCCAATCACAATGGCTTCACATCATATCCTTCACATTATATATATATATAGCATCATTGAAATTCACAAGATTCACAATGCATAATACATAATATTGTTCATATAGTATCATAAGCATCATCATTATCACCAAATCATATTGATCAATTCATCACTCAAATATACATAATCAATGGCATTTCACATACCTTTCTCAATGATCATTATATCCTCCACATTTCCTATCTCATCATTGATATATACATAACAATTTATGTTATTCATGGATTTAGAATCTTCCATATCTTGTTATATCTCAAGGCACATTAATACAATTCATCATTAAAATATTTATCATAGCAAATTGCATAGCACATACCTTTTTGAATGCTCATCATAGCTTTCACACTATACAAATCATAATATTAGTCACATTATATTAACCATATAATGACTTACTTAACACATTTATACTAAATGTGTTAAGTCTCAAAATCATATAAAAGAATGCATCCATGTAAATTTGTACTTACCTTATGTACCCCTTACACCAAACTACACACTTCCTTTTTCAATTGCTCTTCACCACTTGAATTAGAGCCATCCATTTTCTTCACAACCTATTCCATTCAAATAATAAAATATATGAATCTCAATTCAATTATTCTTAAATTAATCACATACTAGACCTTTAGATCACAAATTACAAACCGACTTCTCTCTCTAGGGCCCCACGACCGTGGCCTACCATTCCCCCACGGGCGTGGCTTAACAACCAATTCTGCCCAAATGCTCTAAAATGGCCACGGTCGTGGCCTTCCAATCCCCACGGCCGTGGCATATAAAGTGAATCTGTTTCTTGTGTTCAACACCTCCACGGCCATGGCTTCCAATGGCCACGGTCGTGGCAGCCAATGGCCACGGGCGTGGCACCCAAAATATCTCTGTTCCCGGACCAAACACATGTATTCTATGTTTTAAACTCCATTAAACACAAACATACATCAATCATACATCAATTATTCAATTCTCCAACTAATACATATTAAATCCTTACCCACCAATTTCACTAATCCTTCATCATCTTCACAAAAACCATTTAAATCTATATATATCTTTCAATCTTTCACTATCATCATCTTAACATATTAACTACCTCAAATCTCAACAATTCATCATCATCCTCATAACTACCCACATCAAATTCAAACTCAAACCATAGAAATCAATGTAAAGGAATGAATACTTACTTGGTTATTTGCCAAATCTTGAATAAAAATCTTCAATCTTCTCAAAATCATCCTCTCTCTCTCTCTCTCTCTCTCTCTCTCTCTCTCTCTCGACCACAAAGAAGAAGAAGCAGAAGAAGAAAGAAACTTCTTGCTTCTTCCATTCTTATCTTATATATAATAATAATAATAATAATAATAATAATAATAATAATAACAATAACAATAACAATAATAATAATAATAATAATACTAATACTTTAAATCGCCACCACATATTCTTTCTTTGACTTTCTTCTTCTCTTTTCTTTTTGTCCTTATTATCATTATTATTATTACTTAATTATACAAATATATATACAATTCACTTTCCCTACACCAATTTTATATCCCATGTATATATATGATGTATATGTATATGTCTTATATATTATCTTTATATTTCCCATATACACATATACATTAAATCCAAATACAACAACAATAACTCCAAAACTCTTAGGGTCTATTCCGGGATATTACAATTCTCTCCCCCTTAAGTAATTTCGTCCTCGAAATTATCTAACACCATAACCACTCATTCTTAACATATTAAAATCTTTAATTTCATATGAAAATAATCATATCTTACATTAATTTATCAAATCACTCAACTTTTACTCTCCCCCTTTAAGTTAGTCATAACTCACCATTATCAATCTATTTTTATCTTATAACTTTCTCAACAGAGCCACCCAGATAGCTTATTACATTCCCAAAGAATGTTCTTCTACATAATAATCAATTCATCTTATAATCTATATATTCCATACATCTATTACATTCAAAATATATATATCACTTCATCTCTTTATAAATAATCTCTTAACTTTAACCTCAAAAGTCATTAATTAATATCTTAACATTAATTATTCCATTCTTACAATCACCTTCAAAATAACATTTACCCAAACCTCAATGGATAACAATATCCTTACCTTCTTTAGCTTGCTTCTCACTTAATATAAATGTTAACACAATGCTTTTAAACTTACTTAACAGGTGAATAACATTTCTCTTTTTCTCACCATGTACAATTTATATAATTCAATCTTACACTCCTAGTACAACTGTACATATTAAATCTCAATATTGACTTGCAACTTTAGCGAAGTCTAGATCAATCGATCTATCTATCACAATATACTAACATTTCAACCTTATTTGATTCAAATCAACAATTAACTTATCGAAATTTTTCATTGGATTTTACAATATATACATATATATAACCTAATTCCATTAGGTCAAACTTATATTCAAATTCTTGTCTTTTCAAATTCATATATTCACTCAATAAGAATCATGCTTACAAATATACATTTCATTATTTCAAAAATTATATCATCATTTCTCATACTCATACAAAATTTATCAATATAGCCAACAACTATAACCTCATAAACGAACTTTCCCCAACCAGGTCGGTTGCCCATTGAGCCTCAGGCCACTGCCAATCCCAGGGGTCTGCAGGAGGCAGATAGGTCCGTTCATTTATCTTTTCACAATTCATTTCTCAAAATCAATTAGGCACTATACCTCAATTATAATTCATTTTCAACCATCATGGTTTCTCATCACATCAAAATAGTATACACATATATCATCAACTATATAGAACATCTCAGTATTCAATCATATCTTTTAACCAATATGTCTAGAAACATAGTTATCAATCTCACCAAAACTGTACTACAGGTATATCATCTCAGCTCTAAATCTAAAGATAATAAAACTAACCAACTAATCACACTAACCAAATCATATGACCATGATATATTAACAATCACACTTGAGATTTGTAAATCAATATCATTCTTCTATCATTCGAATTTCAGTCTTCACGACTATAATTCTAGATTGTATCACAAAAATTATATATTTATCCTCTAAACTTTTATTACACCAAGAATTAACACATTTTAATTCCATCTCAAAACAGTTTGCTTTTGACTATTTAATAATCATTAACCTAACTCATATGCAATAGTGTTATCGTTAACGTTTTCTATGCCCATCCTTCAATCAGATACAAATCTTACACAAGTTCCATTTATTACTCCATTTCCAATCCATCTCCTCTGAAAATTCCAAATATACAATTCTTTTCTTACAATTTCTTATGATACACTTATACATAAAACATTTCCACACATAAATACTTTGAGTTCCAAAACATCTTATGGTAGTATCATTTAGTTATTACCATCACAATCTCACTATCCAATATTACCCACATCCATTTTCATCTTCTATTTCATCACATAATCTATTCTACAAAAAAATTAAGATTTAATCTCTATTAGGTCCACTACTATATGCAATCTCATTTCTAATACCATTAAACATGTAATGGTATAAAATAATAAACATGTTATATACACATTCATAGGTCACATTTATAGTGTGACACACTTCCCACCTTTCTTACATATAACCATTACATTCATGTCGAAAAGTTTATCTCACATATCCTCTTTATATATATACACATAATTATGCAATTTATTAAATTTCTCTTTTGCATATAGTTTATACAAATTTAATATTTACCACTTTCCTTTGACTATCATCATTCTCATTTGTTTATCATAACTTAAGTTATTCATTAACTTCAATAAATATATACACTCTACTTATAATATTATTTCACAAGGAGCTTAATCACATTTCCGATGTGATATCTCTCTCACATTTGTTTATAAATATCTTTAACACATCTTTCATAATCTTTTTCATCCTTTCCAATCAAATTACTTAAAGTAACTCATTTCCTTTTGCTCAATTCCTTTTCTTTCATTTCAAACAAAATTTTCCTACTATCAATCACATCTCCCAATTCCTAATACTTTCATGTGCACTAATATTCATTTCATATATCTCATGTAAATACATTAAACTATTAATATTTAATTGCTCTTTATTCACATTCCATTAAAACTATAAATTTTCAACTTACTAATTTACTTAAACTTCAATTTATTCATCTCATTCTCTTAATATCAACTTTAAAACATCTTATATGTATATACCACAAAGCAACATCAAAACATATATGTTTCACCATTATTAAACTCATTCCAAAAATCTAAATATCACATATCATCACCATTTACATGAGTTTTCACAATATTCAAGCATATCACATTTCTAATATTGAAATCACCATGTTTGCATTAAAATAACAATACAAACAACACCTGTATCACTTCGTACTTAACCAACATCATCTCCTTTTCTTTTAAACAAAACCTTAACTTTACATATCCACACCTTAAATTATCACACCTAATCTATACCAATCAACTCATTCAATATTTCACGGTACTCTTTACATTTACATAATATATCTTTCCATATTACCCATCCAGGAATATTTCCTCTTTCTATAAATCCAAACATAAAGTTTACTAGAAAGAGATTTAAATAATAGAGGAAAGATTACATACTTTTTTTTTAACTCATTTCCAACTTTATTCTTCTAGCCATTTCTTTAAATATCATACACATATCAATAATCAAACTTTTTACTTATACCTTCCATACCATTTCTTTATATCACAATCACCTCTCAATTATCAACATTTCAAAATTTGCTTTCATAAGAAACCTCATTTACACACTATCATTTATCTCATGTAATTCAAATACATCACAATTCACAATTCACATAATGCCACGTTCGAGACCAACCTATGTGTGAATGCATATGTATGTTTTACCAATTGCATTTCCAAAATCTTCTTTTTAATTCTTATTTAAACTTTTCAAAAATTTTCATTTTAATTTCACTTAGGCCGAGAATCTCGAACCTAAGCTCTGATTACCAATATAACTGTAACACCCCCATACTCTATATAAGTACTATACATATACCTGGTATACATACAATACGTATATAAAGTATAAGAATATCACTTTTTGTTTTACTTTAAAACCCTTTATTCAAGTTCAAGCGATATTACATTAAATTAAAGAACATTTACGAAAATCATTATTGTTATCAAAAATAAAACCTAAATAAAATTATACATGTATGCATCACCTTCTAGTTGGTCTCGAGACACTCTTACCCTTCTCGTGGCATCACAGCTAGACTTCCAGATCAACCGCATAAATACCTGCGTGATTAAACATCCGCGCTAAGCCCGAAAGCTTAGTAGTACAACTAAATAATAAAATACACTTTACCAAAATTATCATACCTCATATGTTTAGCATCATGTTTTATTGTTCTCTTACCACGTTTTCTTTTCTCAATGCATTCTTCATAAGTTCCCACTAATCTCATATACATAAACATATACATTAATTCAACCAATTACCATTCAAAGACCTATTCAACACCTTTATGAAAGCAATTCTCACAAATTCCATATTCATATATATATTTTACACATCATACTTTATTTTTATAAAATCATATATCAAGAAAGTCCCTCAAAACATATTCACCTTCAATACATCAATGCACATATTACAAAAGCATACTTCATAACATTATTTTATCGACAATTCATCAAACATGAATCATCCTTCCAATAAAGACAGTTATAGATTTCATTATTCATTTATTTCAACATTTAAATATCACATTGACAACAAAGACAGACTCGGGCCCAAACAACACACTAATATGTTATTCCAAGTTCAGAGTTACTGCTTTGGTCCATAATCATAATCATCAAGCCCGTAGGCATCATCTATATATATCTCTATCCATGGATAGTGTAACAGACCCAGTCTCTTGGACCATCAACCCGACTAAATCGAGGAGATCCTCAACCCGGCAAGACTGTTACAAATCATATATCTCATAATCACAATTAGCATAGTGTAACAGACCCAGTCTCTTGGATCTCAATTCGTCTCAAATTGAAGAGATCCTCAACCCGGCAAGACTGTTACCTTTCATTTTATAGGCATGCCTCCAAGCTCAAAACTCTGAAAATGAATAACATATCAGACACACAATTCATCTATTATTTCATTATCAATTCTCATCATCATCTAGGCAAACATACCCCACTTAATTCAATTGAATCATCATAGCCAATCACAATGGCTTCATATCACATTTGAATTATCATAGCCAATAACAATGGCTTCACATCTCATTTGAGTTATCATAGCCAATCACAATGGCTTCACATCATATCCTTCACATTATATATATATATAGCATCATTGAAATTCACAAGATTCACAATGCATAATACATAATATTGTTCATATAGTATCATAAGCATCATCATTATCACCAAATCATATTGATCAATTCATCACTCAAATATACATAATCAATGGCATTTCACATACCTTTCTCAATGATCATTATATCCTCCACATTTCCTATCTCATCATTGATATATACATAACAATTTATGTTATTCATGGATTTAGAATCTTCCATATCTTGTTATATCTCAAGGCACATTAATACAATTCATCATTAAAATATTTATCATAGCAAATTGCATAGCACATACCTTTTTGAATGCTCATCATAGCTTTCACACTATACAAATCATAATATTAGTCACATTATATTAACCATATAATGACTTACTTAACACATTTATACTAAATGTGTTAAGTCTCAAAATCATATAAAAGAATGCATCCATGTAAATTTGTACTTACCTTATGTACCCCTTACACCAAACTACACACTTCCTTTTTCAATTGCTCTTCACCACTTGAATTAGAGCCATCCATTTTCTTCACAACCTATTCCATTCAAATAATAAAATATATGAATCTCAATTCAATTATTCTTAAATTAATCACATACTAGACCTTTAGATCACAAATTACAAACCGACTTCTCTCTCTAGGGCCCCACGACCGTGGCCTACCATTCCCCCACGGGCGTGGCTTAACAACCAATTCTGCCCAAATGCTCTAAAATGGCCACGGTCGTGGCCTTCCAATCCCCACGGCCGTGGCATATAAAGTGAATCTGTTTCTTGTGTTCAACACCTCCACGGCCATGGCTTCCAATGGCCACGGTCGTGGCAGCCAATGGCCACGGGCGTGGCACCCAAAATATCTCTGTTCCCGGACCAAACACATGTATTCTATGTTTTAAACTCCATTAAACACAAACATACATCAATCATACATCAATTATTCAATTCTCCAACTAATACATATTAAATCCTTACCCACCAATTTCACTAATCCTTCATCATCTTCACAAAAACCATTTAAATCTATATATATCTTTCAATCTTTCACTATCATCATCTTAACATATTAACTACCTCAAATCTCAACAATTCATCATCATCCTCATAACTACCCACATCAAATTCAAACTCAAACCATAGAAATCAATGTAAAGGAATGAATACTTACTTGGTTATTTGCCAAATCTTGAATAAAAATCTTCAATCTTCTCAAAATCATCCTCTCTCTCTCTCTCTCTCTCTCTCTCTCTCTCTCTCGACCACAAAGAAGAAGAAGCAGAAGAAGAAAGAAACTTCTTGCTTCTTCCATTCTTATCTTATATATAATAATAATAATAATAATAATAATAATAATAATAATAATAACAATAACAATAACAATAATAATAATAATAATAATACTAATACTTTAAATCGCCACCACATATTCTTTCTTTGACTTTCTTCTTCTCTTTTCTTTTTGTCCTTATTATCATTATTATTATTACTTAATTATACAAATATATATACAATTCACTTTCCCTACACCAATTTTATATCCCATGTATATATATGATGTATATGTATATGTCTTATATATTATCTTTATATTTCCCATATACACATATACATTAAATCCAAATACAACAACAATAACTCCAAAACTCTTAGGGTCTATTCCGGGATATTACAATTCTCTCCCCCTTAAGTAATTTCGTCCTCGAAATTATCTAACACCATAACCACTCATTCTTAACATATTAAAATCTTTAATTTCATATGAAAATAATCATATCTTACATTAATTTATCAAATCACTCAACTTTTACTCTCCCCCTTTAAGTTAGTCATAACTCACCATTATCAATCTATTTTTATCTTATAACTTTCTCAACAGAGCCACCCAGATAGCTTATTACATTCCCAAAGAATGTTCTTCTACATAATAATCAATTCATCTTATAATCTATATATTCCATACATCTATTACATTCAAAATATATATATCACTTCATCTCTTTATAAATAATCTCTTAACTTTAACCTCAAAAGTCATTAATTAATATCTTAACATTAATTATTCCATTCTTACAATCACCTTCAAAATAACATTTACCCAAACCTCAATGGATAACAATATCCTTACCTTCTTTAGCTTGCTTCTCACTTAATATAAATGTTAACACAATGCTTTTAAACTTACTTAACAGGTGAATAACATTTCTCTTTTTCTCACCATGTACAATTTATATAATTCAATCTTACACTCCTAGTACAACTGTACATATTAAATCTCAATATTGACTTGCAACTTTAGCGAAGTCTAGATCAATCGATCTATCTATCACAATATACTAACATTTCAACCTTATTTGATTCAAATCAACAATTAACTTATCGAAATTTTTCATTGGATTTTACAATATATACATATATATAACCTAATTCCATTAGGTCAAACTTATATTCAAATTCTTGTCTTTTCAAATTCATATATTCACTCAATAAGAATCATGCTTACAAATATACATTTCATTATTTCAAAAATTATATCATCATTTCTCATACTCATACAAAATTTATCAATATAGCCAACAACTATAACCTCATAAACGAACTTTCCCCAACCAGGTCGGTTGCCCATTGAGCCTCAGGCCACTGCCAATCCCAGGGGTCTGCAGGAGGCAGATAGGTCCGTTCATTTATCTTTTCACAATTCATTTCTCAAAATCAATTAGGCACTATACCTCAATTATAATTCATTTTCAACCATCATGGTTTCTCATCACATCAAAATAGTATACACATATATCATCAACTATATAGAACATCTCAGTATTCAATCATATCTTTTAACCAATATGTCTAGAAACATAGTTATCAATCTCACCAAAACTGTACTACAGGTATATCATCTCAGCTCTAAATCTAAAGATAATAAAACTAACCAACTAATCACACTAACCAAATCATATGACCATGATATATTAACAATCACACTTGAGATTTGTAAATCAATATCATTCTTCTATCATTCGAATTTCAGTCTTCACGACTATAATTCTAGATTGTATCACAAAAATTATATATTTATCCTCTAAACTTTTATTACACCAAGAATTAACACATTTTAATTCCATCTCAAAACAGTTTGCTTTTGACTATTTAATAATCATTAACCTAACTCATATGCAATAGTGTTATCGTTAACGTTTTCTATGCCCATCCTTCAATCAGATACAAATCTTACACAAGTTCCATTTATTACTCCATTTCCAATCCATCTCCTCTGAAAATTCCAAATATACAATTCTTTTCTTACAATTTCTTATGATACACTTATACATAAAACATTTCCACACATAAATACTTTGAGTTCCAAAACATCTTATGGTAGTATCATTTAGTTATTACCATCACAATCTCACTATCCAATATTACCCACATCCATTTTCATCTTCTATTTCATCACATAATCTATTCTACAAAAAAATTAAGATTTAATCTCTATTAGGTCCACTACTATATGCAATCTCATTTCTAATACCATTAAACATGTAATGGTATAAAATAATAAACATGTTATATACACATTCATAGGTCACATTTATAGTGTGACACACTTCCCACCTTTCTTACATATAACCATTACATTCATGTCGAAAAGTTTATCTCACATATCCTCTTTATATATATACACATAATTATGCAATTTATTAAATTTCTCTTTTGCATATAGTTTATACAAATTTAATATTTACCACTTTCCTTTGACTATCATCATTCTCATTTGTTTATCATAACTTAAGTTATTCATTAACTTCAATAAATATATACACTCTACTTATAATATTATTTCACAAGGAGCTTAATCACATTTCCGATGTGATATCTCTCTCACATTTGTTTATAAATATCTTTAACACATCTTTCATAATCTTTTTCATCCTTTCCAATCAAATTACTTAAAGTAACTCATTTCCTTTTGCTCAATTCCTTTTCTTTCATTTCAAACAAAATTTTCCTACTATCAATCACATCTCCCAATTCCTAATACTTTCATGTGCACTAATATTCATTTCATATATCTCATGTAAATACATTAAACTATTAATATTTAATTGCTCTTTATTCACATTCCATTAAAACTATAAATTTTCAACTTACTAATTTACTTAAACTTCAATTTATTCATCTCATTCTCTTAATATCAACTTTAAAACATCTTATATGTATATACCACAAAGCAACATCAAAACATATATGTTTCACCATTATTAAACTCATTCCAAAAATCTAAATATCACATATCATCACCATTTACATGAGTTTTCACAATATTCAAGCATATCACATTTCTAATATTGAAATCACCATGTTTGCATTAAAATAACAATACAAACAACACCTGTATCACTTCGTACTTAACCAACATCATCTCCTTTTCTTTTAAACAAAACCTTAACTTTACATATCCACACCTTAAATTATCACACCTAATCTATACCAATCAACTCATTCAATATTTCACGGTACTCTTTACATTTACATAATATATCTTTCCATATTACCCATCCAGGAATATTTCCTCTTTCTATAAATCCAAACATAAAGTTTACTAGAAAGAGATTTAAATAATAGAGGAAAGATTACATACTTTTTTTTTAACTCATTTCCAACTTTATTCTTCTAGCCATTTCTTTAAATATCATACACATATCAATAATCAAACTTTTTACTTATACCTTCCATACCATTTCTTTATATCACAATCACCTCTCAATTATCAACATTTCAAAATTTGCTTTCATAAGAAACCTCATTTACACACTATCATTTATCTCATGTAATTCAAATACATCACAATTCACAATTCACATAATGCCACGTTCGAGACCAACCTATGTGTGAATGCATATGTATGTTTTACCAATTGCATTTCCAAAATCTTCTTTTTAATTCTTATTTAAACTTTTCAAAAATTTTCATTTTAATTTCACTTAGGCCGAGAATCTCGAACCTAAGCTCTGATTACCAATATAACTGTAACACCCCCATACTCTATATAAGTACTATACATATACCTGGTATACATACAATACGTATATAAAGTATAAGAATATCACTTTTTGTTTTACTTTAAAACCCTTTATTCAAGTTCAAGCGATATTACATTAAATTAAAGAACATTTACGAAAATCATTATTGTTATCAAAAATAAAACCTAAATAAAATTATACATGTATGCATCACCTTCTAGTTGGTCTCGAGACACTCTTACCCTTCTCGTGGCATCACAGCTAGACTTCCAGATCAACCGCATAAATACCTGCGTGATTAAACATCCGCGCTAAGCCCGAAAGCTTAGTAGTACAACTAAATAATAAAATACACTTTACCAAAATTATCATACCTCATATGTTTAGCATCATGTTTTATTGTTCTCTTACCACGTTTTCTTTTCTCAATGCATTCTTCATAAGTTCCCACTAATCTCATATACATAAACATATACATTAATTCAACCAATTACCATTCAAAGACCTATTCAACACCTTTATGAAAGCAATTCTCACAAATTCCATATTCATATATATATTTTACACATCATACTTTATTTTTATAAAATCATATATCAAGAAAGTCCCTCAAAACATATTCACCTTCAATACATCAATGCACATATTACAAAAGCATACTTCATAACATTATTTTATCGACAATTCATCAAACATGAATCATCCTTCCAATAAAGACAGTTATAGATTTCATTATTCATTTATTTCAACATTTAAATATCACATTGACAACAAAGACAGACTCGGGCCCAAACAACACACTAATATGTTATTCCAAGTTCAGAGTTACTGCTTTGGTCCATAATCATAATCATCAAGCCCGTAGGCATCATCTATATATATCTCTATCCATGGATAGTGTAACAGACCCAGTCTCTTGGACCATCAACCCGACTAAATCGAGGAGATCCTCAACCCGGCAAGACTGTTACAAATCATATATCTCATAATCACAATTAGCATAGTGTAACAGACCCAGTCTCTTGGATCTCAATTCGTCTCAAATTGAAGAGATCCTCAACCCGGCAAGACTGTTACCTTTCATTTTATAGGCATGCCTCCAAGCTCAAAACTCTGAAAATGAATAACATATCAGACACACAATTCATCTATTATTTCATTATCAATTCTCATCATCATCTAGGCAAACATACCCCACTTAATTCAATTGAATCATCATAGCCAATCACAATGGCTTCATATCACATTTGAATTATCATAGCCAATAACAATGGCTTCACATCTCATTTGAGTTATCATAGCCAATCACAATGGCTTCACATCATATCCTTCACATTATATATATATAGCATCATTGAAATTCACAAGATTCACAATGCATAATACATAATATTGTTCATATAGTATCATAAGCATCATCATTATCACCAAATCATATTGATCAATTCATCACTCAAATATACATAATCAATGGCATTTCACATACCTTTCTCAATGATCATTATATCCTCCACATTTCCTATCTCATCATTGATATATACATAACAATTTATGTTATTCATGGATTTAGAATCTTCCATATCTTGTTATATCTCAAGGCACATTAATACAATTCATCATTAAAATATTTATCATAGCAAATTGCATAGCACATACCTTTTTGAATGCTCATCATAGCTTTCACACTATACAAATCATAATATTAGTCACATTATATTAACCATATAATGACTTACTTAACACATTTATACTAAATGTGTTAAGTCTCAAAATCATATAAAAGAATGCATCCATGTAAATTTGTACTTACCTTATGTACCCCTTACACCAAACTACACACTTCCTTTTTCAATTGCTCTTCACCACTTGAATTAGAGCCATCCATTTTCTTCACAACCTATTCCATTCAAATAATAAAATATATGAATCTCAATTCAATTATTCTTAAATTAATCACATACTAGACCTTTAGATCACAAATTACAAACCGACTTCTCTCTCTAGGGCCCCACGACCGTGGCCTACCATTCCCCCACGGGCGTGGCTTAACAACCAATTCTGCCCAAATGCTCTAAAATGGCCACGGTCGTGGCCTTCCAATCCCCACGGCCGTGGCATATAAAGTGAATCTGTTTCTTGTGTTCAACACCTCCACGGCCATGGCTTCCAATGGCCACGGTCGTGGCAGCCAATGGCCACGGGCGTGGCACCCAAAATATCTCTGTTCCCGGACCAAACACATGTATTCTATGTTTTAAACTCCATTAAACACAAACATACATCAATCATACATCAATTATTCAATTCTCCAACTAATACATATTAAATCCTTACCCACCAATTTCACTAATCCTTCATCATCTTCACAAAAACCATTTAAATCTATATATATCTTTCAATCTTTCACTATCATCATCTTAACATATTAACTACCTCAAATCTCAACAATTCATCATCATCCTCATAACTACCCACATCAAATTCAAACTCAAACCATAGAAATCGATGTAAAGGAATGAATACTTACTTGGTTATTTGCCAAATCTTGAATAAAAATCTTCAATCTTCTCAAAATCATCCTCTCTCTCTCTCTCTCTCTCTCTCTCTCTCTCTCTCGACCACAAAGAAGAAGAAGCAGAAGAAGAAAGAAACTTCTTGCTTCTTCCGTTCTTATCTTATATATATATATAATAATAATAATAATAATAACAATAACAATAACAATAATAATAATAATAATAATAATAATAATAATAATAATACTAATACTTTAAATCTCCACCACATATTCTTTCTTTGACTTTCTTCTTCTCTTTTCTTTTTGTCCTTATTATCATTATTATTATTACTTAATTATACAAATATATATACAATTCACTTTCCCTACACCAATTTTATATCCCATGTATATATATGATGTATATGTATATGTCTTATATATATTATCTTTATATTTCCCATATACACATATACATTAAATCCAAATACAACAACAATAACTCCAAAACTCTTAGGGTCTATTCCGGGATATTACAATATCAGTTGTAAATGATTATAAAAGGAAAAAGTTGATTATCTATAAAGTAAATTTAAAGTCATTGTATTAATGTTAATGCTAAGAGAAGAATATGTTAAAGAATGAATTAAGTGTATCAGAAATAAGAGAATTGTTATCAATTGAGGTTTGATAAGTGTCTATTTGTAAATATACGGAAGAGATAGATGAGCAAAAATACAATTCTAAAAATGACTGTGGTAACTGGATAGTCAGTGTTAAGATATAATTCAATAACCTTTAAATTTAAGGTTACGAGAGTACATTTATAAAATGATGAAGTGATAAAATATCTTGAGCATAATAGAGGTGTGAGGCATATATACTAATAAGATGAACTTATTTTTGTCTAATGATAATTTTATTGGTGATCTAATGATTTATCACAATTGTTTTGTTTAGAAAAAAAAAATATAGTGATGAGTTATGAAATTGGGAGAAGATGATTGACCCTAAGGGGGAGAGTAGAGGTTATATGATTTGATGAAATAATAATTTGATGATATGATTAATTTCATATGATAATTTAAGATGATATTTTGTTATGGATGGATTATTATCGTACTGTATAAATTCAATGATGAAATTATTTAAGGGGAGAGAGAGGTGAGAAGAGTGAGATTTTTATATTATATATCAAATTTTATAAGCGATTTAAGAGAAATTAAAGAAGATGATGAAGGTTTAGCAGAGTAAACAAGTAAGTGCCTTCTTCTTGAGCTTGTTTTATGGATTATATATATATGATATGGTTAGTGAGAGAAAGTGATGATTAATTGACTAATATGATGATAATGAAATATTGAAGTATATATATATATGTTGAATTGATGCTTAGATGATGAAAATATGATTATTTGTGAGGATGATGATGAGTAGTTGAAATTGAGGGAAAAGGGTGATAAGGAAAAGAGTAAGGGTTTTATATAAATGAGTTGGGAATTGAGTAAATTGATACATGGATGATTGTATGAATGAATTATATAAGATGATAGTTATGATATGTTCGAGTTATATAAGTGTTGAATTGATGGGTGAATTATGAATATAAACTAAGATGATGATTAAGGGTGTTGTAGTATTGAGTTTGGAATGATTGTGTTCATATGGTTGAGAGTTCAAAATCCAGAACTTTTACCTGACATGGCTAGTGACACGGCCATGTCGTTGGCCATGTCAACAGTGCTGAGTTCAACGTTGATGATAAGACCATTAACACGGCCATGTCCCTGAGCGTGTCATATCTTCTATATGGCAAAATAATTGACACGACCATGAACATGCTAGTGTTGTTGGGCATGTCATACTTTTTGTAAGGCAGAATGAATGACACAGGCAGTGACATGCCCATGTCATTGGACGTGTCACTTGAGAATAATATTTTTCTTTGTTTTTCATTTGTAATTCCTATTTAAATGATTTGATGTTGAGAATGCCTTAGAATGTGATATTAAATGGTTGTTTATGATCACATTTGGTATAGGCATTGAGAAAGAGTAGTTGCCCAACCCTAGCGTTGAAGGGAAACTTGGAAGAAAAGGTTAGAGGAAGTTTTAAAGCTTATTTTGGAGTGTTTCCTAAGGTATGTACAAACTCTTAATAAATGGAATGTGATTGCATTTCATTTGGATGGAAAATGTGTTAAGCTACTTGATATATTATGTATTCATGAATATGATGCTAAAACATGTGAATTGCTATGTATGCATTATTATGCATTGTGAAAAGCCATTGTTAATGGCTAAATTGAATGAAATGTGAATTATGTGTAAAATATGAAAATGACCCAAAATGTTTGGGTGATGTGGTTTGTTGTGTACACATTAAAGACATTATGTAAAGCCATTAGTGATGGCTAGATTGTATAAAATGTGATATTATGATTATATGATGATGTTGATATAAATGAGATAAATGAGGCAATGTGCCTAGTTTGATCATGAGAAATGAGAAAGAGATTGATAATGGAATTATGAAATAATTGTTTGCCTAATATGTTATTCACTTTTCAGAGTTTTGTGTTTGGCGGCATGCCTATATTTGCCTATGGGACTAGATGTTTGGCGTCACTGTGAAAATATTTTTGAGGTGAAAAGACCGGGTCGTAAGCCTCAGAAACAAGTTCTTAAAGCTGGGCTGGGTGAAAAGACTAGGTCATAAGCCCAGGCCTAGTTGGACTGTTATATTGATATTTTTCCTTCGGGGCTAGACACATAGTGTCATTATGGACTAAAACAGTAACTCTGAGATTTAAAAGATGTATTAGTTGTTTGGGCTCATGCTTGTGTATGTGATATTGTGGTACCTATTGTATATAAAACTTGTGATGGTTAAATGAGATATATAATGGTGATCATGGAATGATATGATCACAATACATATGCAAATTATTGAAAAGGAATGTGACATGAGAAAATATGCTTAATGATGAGAAATGAGTTGCTGAAAGACTTGAGCAGAGCTAAGTCTTGATATTGAAAATGAGATTATGGAAGTATAATGCGAAGTGCAATATGTATATGTTTATGGAAATTGAGTGTATTGTTTCATGAATATTATGATAAGCCATTGAATTATGGCTTATGTTAAAGATTTGTATAAATTATGAAAATAGTGAAAAGCTATGAAAAGTGCATTGAAAAATGAGAAACGTGATAAGAATATGATGATAAATGATATTATTGATGTGAGTGTGATTTTCTATAATGTATGTATATGTTGTTTATATGAACCACTAATCTTTTGAGCTTAGCGGGTTGTGGAAATTGCGCAGGTGAGTAGATCATTGATCTAGGAGTCAAACAGTTGTGCTACAAGAAAAGTAAGAGTGTTTCGAGACCTATTAGAAGGTAGTGCATGCCTATACAATTTTATTTTTTTGTATTTTGATAAAAATGTAGGTGTACATAAATGAATTTCAGAAAAGACAATGTAAATTTATATATATGTAATTTAATCAAAAGTATACTGGTTTTTGTAAATGTTACTTTTAAAAGAATGAGATTTGTTAATGAGAAATGTTCTTTTATTAAAAATATATAATTAATATGGATCTAAGGTAAGGAATTAAAACAATACTGAAACGTGACATCCTTATATTTTATATACGTATTGTATGTATACAAGGTATATGTACAGTACTTATATAGAGTATAAGGGTGTTACAATTATTTTGGTATCAGAGCTTAGGTTTGAGATTCTCAGCCTATGTGAGTTTTGAAAAAGAAATAGAAATTTTAGAAAAGTGAAGCGAGTTGTGATACATGCATATGCATTAACACCTAGGCTGGTCTCGGATGTGGCAATATGTGATTTGTGATGTGATGTTTTTGAATTATGTGAGTTGGATGATAGTGTGTGAATGAGGCTCTACAAGAAAGTATAGCTAGAAAAAGAAATGATGTAGAAAAATTTGTATAAGTTTAATTGATAAATTAAAGAATTGGAGTTTTACTTAAGTAAAACTAATTTTGAAATTATTGATTGTTGAAATGTGTTTGTGAAATAAGTTATAAGGGAATGAATATGAGAATTATGTCGGAAATGAGTTATAAAAAAATCATCAAGATTTAAGTAAGTACCTCTTCTTTAAAGCTTGGGTCTCTTTCTAATAAAGATTATGTTTGGATTTCTAGAGAGAGAAAATGTTGTTTGATTGTTAAAATGGGTAAAAATGATATTAAAATGAAGAGAGTATGGTGGAATATTGGTTGGTTGGTTGATATGGACAACGTGTGAAATTTTAGGGTTTGGTTATGTAAAGTTAAGGTTTTTAAAAATGGATGATGTTGGTTAATGTAAAAAGATATAATAGTGTTGTTTTAACACAAATATTGTGATTTTAATGTTAGAAATGTGATATGCTTGAGTGTTGTTAAAGCTCATATTAATGGTGGCAATATGTGAAATTTAGATTTTTGAAATGGGCTTCCATAATTGTGAAAATGATGTGCTTTGATGTTATATTATTATATAAATAATATTTTTAAAGTTAAATATTGAAAATGAGATTAGTATATTGAAGTTTAAGTAAAGTAGTAAGTTGAGAATTTAAAGTTTTAATGGAATTTTAATGAGGATTACTTAGATATTGATAGTTTAATGTATATTAATCATATGAGTGATTTTGAATGAATAATATTGCTTATGAAAGTACTATGTAAAGTGTAATGTGGTTGATAATATAGATATTTGTCATGAAATAAAGGAAAATGATTAAGCAAGTGAAAATGAGTTACATTAGGTAATTGGATTGGAAATGATGAAAATGGATATGAAGGGTATGATAAATGCATAAACAAATGTGACAGAGATGTCACATTGAAAATGTGACTAAGATTTATGTGAAGTGTTATAAAAAAAATATAAGAAAAATATTTAAGAGAAGGGCAGTTAAATAAGAAAGATGTTAATTATGTTATGGTCAGAGTGTATACATATGTTGAGTTGATGAATAACCTAAGTATTGTCAAAAGAATGAGAAATGATAATGTTCTCTGAAATGTAATAAATGTTAAATTTGTATAGATTGTCTGTAAAAGTGGAATTGAGTATAATTGTATGATTATGTGTGTACATGTATATGATATGTGTGATGAGTTTTTTAATATGAACGCAATTGTGATATGTAAGAAAATGTGAAAAGTAAGTCACATTATGAATATGACTTACGAATGTGTATGTGGATGATTTAAAAAAAATGTTAAAAATGCAAAAAAAAAATGTTATTGTGTGTTTGTTATCTTATACAATTACTTGTCCAGTGATACTAAGAATGATATTGCATGCATTAATAGACCTAATAGAGACTAGGTCTTCACCTGCGCAAAGCTAGGTCATGTGATGAGATTGAAATTGAGAATGGACTCAAGCAGCGCTAGACTGTGAAATTGTTATTATAATAACTGAACTTGATGATTGTATAGTGTTTTGGGCCCGAAGTGTATGCGTGTGGAAATGTTCTATGTATATTGTAATATCCCAAAATTTTTAAAAATTTCTAATTTTTGGAAAATTTGATAAAATAAATTATAATTTAAAAGGATAAATTAAATTAATGGCTTTAAATGAAAAATGAAGGGATTTTAAATGAAAAGGTGGAATATATATGCGATATATATGTAAAATATACATAACATATAAAAGTCAACACTTTTTAAAAGAAAAGTCAAAGTCCAATGGCATTTTTATAAATAAATTTTAAAAATTTAAAATTAATAAAATAATTCAAAAATAAATTATTTTTGAATGGAAGAGGGAATTTAGGACTTTTAATTTATTAAATAAATAATAGATAATTAATTATTAAATTATTTTAATATATATATATATATGGTTTAAAATAAAGATGAAAGGAAAAAATAAAATTAAAAAGTCGTCATCATCTTCTTCTTCTTCATCTAGGCCGAAATTCATGGGAGCTTGGAGCAAGATTTTGATTCTTCCATACTCCACAAATTGAAGGATTTAACAAGTTTTATGTGGATTTTTGGTGATTTCCACCAAATTTGGTAAGTTTCCAACTCTTTTCTTTGAATTCCATGGAAATTTGGATTATGTGAGTTTTGGATTTTTGAAGTAGTATGTTATAATTATTGGAATTGGTGTGTACGATTTTATTTTGGGTAGTTAAAAATGATTTTAAGGTTAGATTGAAGAGATGATGGAGTTTGGTTAAAGAATGGAGAAGAGAGAGAATTTAGGGTTATGGAACTTTTGGGTTAATGAAAACATGAGCTTTAATTGTGCTAATTGATTCCAAATAAGTTGTTTTGATGCATAAACAATTATTTTAAAGTCAAATATTGAATTTGTTGGAGTTGAGAATGGAAGTGGAGATTTAGGGTTTTGGAAAAGTAATTTTCCAAAGTTGTTGAATTGTGTGATTTTATTTGTTTAAGCATGTTGTTTAGTGTTAAAAGTGATGAAAATAAGCTTGAAATGATTAATAGATTGTGTTGGAATGGAAAACCTTCAATGGGGGAAGGTTATGCCTTTTTAGGGTTTTGTGTATAAGAATGTGTTTTTGTAATGTAAATGGCTTAAATGTATTAAAATATGTTTTTAATAATATAAATAAACTTAAAACACTAATTTAAATGGAATAGAATGGAATTCTAATGTTAAAGTAAGGAAAGGCTAAATTTTTGAAATTTTGTAAGAGTGATGTTTAATTATGGTTTAATATTGGAAATGCCATTAAATGTGATACTAAATGATTATTTGTTTTAACATTTGGTTTAGGCATTGAGGAAGGTTGTTTTGCTTCATCCAAGTGGTGAAGGGCAAGTTGGAAAGATAGGGTTGGAGGTTCTTTAAGCTTGCTTTGGGTTGCTATTTGAGGTATGTACAAACTTTGAATATATTGGTTATGTTTGCATGACATTTGGGCTTAACTCATTTTGGTTAAAAAATGTGTTAAGCTACTTGGTACATTGGTTGTGCATGAATAATGTGTTATGACATTTGTAATGTCATATATGTGTTAAATGCATTGTGAAAAGCCATTGATAATGGCTAAATTGTGTAAATGTGATTAAAATGTGTATTATGTGGAAATACCCAAAGTGATTGGGTAATGTGTTGTGAATGAAAAAAATGTGATATAATGTAATGAGATATGTGGAAATATAATGAAATGAATTGATATTGAGATAAATGAGAAAAAAAATGAGAAAAATAAGAAAAAAAATAAGAAAATAGGGCAATGTGCCTATATTGAATATGTGACAATGAGAAAGAGATTAATAATGAGAAATATGAATAAATTGTGTGTCTAGTATGTTATTCATTTTTCAGAGTTCTGTGTTTGGCGGCATGCCTATGATTGCCTACGGGCTAGACACTGGGCATCATTGTGAAAATGTTTTTGAGGTGAAATGACTGGGTCGTAAGCCTCAAAAATAAATATTTAAAGCTAGGTTGGGTGAAATGACCGGGTCGTAAGCTCAGGCCTAGTTGGATTATTACATTGATATATTGCCTACGGGGCTAAACACATGGTGTCATTATAGACCAAAATAGTAACTCTGAAATTTGAATAGCAAATTAGTTATCTTTGGGCCCATGTTTGTGTTTGTTTTTATGTGAAATATTTGAAAAGTACAAGAAAATGGAATGATGTGATATTCATAAGCATTGTACATTGGCATTGCATTTGATTTTTGTTATTATCAAAGTTTGTACCACTAGGCTTCGGCTTAGCGCGATTGTTTACATCGTGCAGGTGACAGGGTAGATTCAGCTGAGCCAGAGAGTTCTTCTAGACCAGGTCGGGTCTAGACTTGTGGTTGAGTGTGTAGAGTTGATATTGAGATCAGAAACACTGTCAGCAGCATGTATATATTTTATATTATTATATATTTTGAGTATTATGCATAATATATTATGTTTTGGATTTTATGAATTGTAAACTATAAAGAAAATTTGGGTTAAGTTATTTGAAATGGGAGTGTAAATGTGTTCTAAATTATATATATATAAATGTTTGAGAAACTTGGTGAAATTGAGAAGTATGGTTGAGATGGTGAATAGAAATTATTTGGGATTTGCTAAATTTTGGGAATGTCCAAATTACAGACAAAACTCTAGCGAATTTTTTCCAGAGATTTTCATATAAAATGTTTATTTTGGGTTCCTATATTGAGCAAAGAATATTTATATACTGTTTAATTTTATATATTTAGTATTTGAAATTTTAAATTTGAAATTTGAAAATTTTTTATCAAACCGGTCGGTGACATTTTTGTACCGTATATGCGTATTTTACATATGCTAGAAATATGTATTGTATGTATATAAGGTATAAGAGTGTTATATTTATTTTGGTATCAGAGCCTAGGTTTGAGATTCTCGACCTAGGTGGGTTGATAGAAAGAGAAAATGGTTTTTAATTGTAATACATGCATTGGCTCTGGCAGTTTTTGATCTCTGATATAGCAATTTTTGCTGTGTTTGCAGATATAGGTAGTTATGGCGTCTGCTCCATAACTGATCTCCATATGAGGGTAGAGATGGATCTGGAGTTGTGTCTGCTGGTGAGGCATTTGTTTCTATGCCTGTGAGACCAGTAGCTGATGAGATTCCAGCTGGTTGGGTACGTTGTTGAGGCAGGCTCCAGTTCAGCAGCCACAGCCGCAATCGTAGTTGTAGATGAGGCAGTATGATAAACTGAGAAAGTGTAGAGCTGAGGACTTCATTGGTACTATAGATCCTGCTATAGCAGAGCAATGGCTAGACAGGATTCAGAGAGTATTCATTCAGTTGCAGGCTAGTTCGGAAGAGAAGTTTGATTATGCCAGATCTCTTTTGCAAGGGGATGCATATGATTGGTGGAAGACAGTTCCACATGCTCTAGATGATCCACCAGTCCAGACCTATGATGATTTCCTGTGGGAATTTGAGCAGATGTATACTTCGAGGGAGTATAAGGATGCAAAGAAGATGGAGTTCTTGAGTCTGAGACAGGATACCAGGACAGTGATAGAGTATGAGATCGAGTTTATCCGGTTAAGTCACTATGCTGGTGGGATCATTTCTAACTAGTTTGACAGGTGCAGGAGGTTTGAGGAGGGACTGAGACCCTCTATCATGTGTATCATAGGAGGCTCTCGGTATCAAAATTTTTCTCAGTTGGTTGCAGCTACTAGGAGTGTTGAGAGAGCACAGGGTCTTGCAGCAGCTACCAGGGTTGAGGAGACCAGAGCTAGGAGACCCCAGAGTGAGGCAGGGTCTTCATCAGTGAAGAGAGGCCGAGGGAGATATTTTCAAAGGTTCAGTAGGAGCCAGGGGCAGTTTGGCAGGTCAGTACAGCAGCAGAGACAAAGATAGAGACCTGCAGTTTTAGTGGTTAGTGCACCGACCCTAGTGGCTCAGAGGCCTAATCCACCTACTTGTGTTCATTGTGGTAAAGCACACGGAGGTGTCTACTAGTGGAGAGGTACTTCAGGAGAGTGTTTTAGATGTGGGTCATCAGACCATTTTATCAGATATTGTCCCGAGCCACCAGAGGATAGACAGGCAAATACTGCAGCTTATCGACCCGGTGTCAGAGGGGGTCATGGTGGCAGAAGTTTTGGTAGAGGTGGTCGATCTGGGTCTAGTCTAAGAGGAGGTTCTACAGTTGGAGGTAGTAAACCAGATGAGGCAGGACCATCACAGCGGGTTTATGCGATGTAGAGGCAGCCAGATGCTTCAACTGTTATTACTGGTACTTTTACATTATTTGGTACTTTAGTTATTGCATTATTAGACCCTGGGTCTACTCATTCTTACATCAGTGCATCCATCTTACCTATGAGTGATTTGCATTTTGAGTCCTTAGGATTTGATATTTTGGTCACAAATTCTATAGGGCATAGTGTTGTGGTGAGCAGGGTGCACCGAGATAGTCCAGTTGTTATTCAGGATGAGGAGTTTCTCTATGACCTTATTGAGATGCCTTTTAGGGAGTATAATCTGATTTTAGGCATGGATTGGTTATCCAAGCATGGGGCTGTGGTAGACTGTTAGAAGAAATGTGTTACTTTGAGAACACGTGATGGTAGGGATGTGATGGTATCTAGTGAGCAGAGGTATCTTTCATTAATGTTTGTTTCAGCTGTTTTAGTTGGGAGGATGATTCAGAAGGGATGTGAGGCTTATCTTGCTCATGTTGTAGATACTAGAGTAGTGGGGTCCCAGCTTGACAGTATACCCACAGTTGCTGAGTTTTCAGATGTTTTCCCTGATGAGTTGCCAGGGGTACCTCCTGAGAGAGAAGTGGAGTTTGGTATCGATTTGTTGCCTGGTACCACTCCTATCTCTATTACCCCTTATCGGATGGCACCTGCTGAGTTGAGAGAGTTGAAGGTGCAGTTGCAGGAGTTATTGGAAAAAGGGTTTGTCCACCCTAGTGAGTCCCCATGGGAAGCGCCTGTGTTGTTTTTGAAGAAGAAGGATGGCGCCATGAGATTGTGTATTGTTATAGGCAGTTGAATAAGGTGACCATTAAGAACAAGTATCCTTTACCTCGAATAGATGATCTCTTTCATCAATTGAAGGGGGCAGCAGTATTCTCTAAGATTGATCTGAGATTAGGGTACCATCAGTTGAGTGTCAAAGATGTGGATGTACCCATGATAGCTTTTCATACGAGGTATGGGCATTATGAGTTTCTGGTGATACCCTTTGAATTAACGAATGCACCAACAGCTTTTATGGATTAGATGAACAGGGTTTTCAGACCATATTTAGATCAGTTTGTGGTGGTCTTCATTGATGATATTTTGGTGTATTCGCATAATGAGGAGGATCATGATAGGCATTTGCGAATTGTATTGCAGACTCTGAGAGAGAAGCAGTTGTATGCTAAGCTATCTAAGTGTGAGTTCTAGCTCGATCGGGTAGTTTTTCTTGGTCATGTGGTTTCAGCAGAGGGTATTAGAGTTGATTCGAGTAAAATTAAGGCTATCTTGAATTGGAGTCCATCAAAGACTATGAGAAAGGTTAGAAGTTTTCTAGGATTGGCAGGCTATTATCTTCGATTTGTGAAGGGTTTTTCTATGATAGCTACACCACTTACCAGATTGCTTCGGAAAGGAGTAAGATTTGTGTGGACAGATCGGTGTCAGACAAGTTTTGAGCAGCTGAGAGAGATGTTGACTCAGGCTCATGTCCTTATCCTGCCTGTGGAAGGTAAACCATATGTGATATACAGTGATGCTTCACATAGTGATTTAGGTTGTGTTTTGATGCAGGAGGGTAGAGTCATTGCTTATGCCTCTCGACAGTTGAAGCCACATGATCTGAATTACCCGACGCATTATTTGGAGTTAGCAGCAATAATTTTTACCTTGAAGATTTGGCGGCATTACTTGTATAGGGAAAAGTGTTTCATTTATACGGATCACAAGAGTTTGAAACACCTGGGTGTTCAGAGAGAGTTGAATCTTCTACAGAGACGATGGTTAGAGTTGATTAAAGACTATGACTGTTTAATTGATTATCATCCTGGCAAGGCAAATGTTATTGCTGATGCCTTGAGTCAAAAGTCTTTGGTAGGTTTGACTACTTATTCGCTCTCGTTGCTTATTGAGTTGAGAGCATTGCATGTTAGATTTGAGTCTTTTGATGATGGTGCTTTGATGGCTCAGTTGCAGTTAAGGCCAATCTTGTTGGATAATATTAGGGAGGCTCAGTTGGTAGATGAGGAAATTCAAAAAATTGTATTGGTTTGTCAGAAGGGGGAGAGTCAAGACTTTTATGTGAGGGATGATGGCAGTCTATGGTACAGAAATAGGTTGTGTATTCCTGAAAATGCAGAATTGAAAAGGATGATATTAGAGGAAGCACATCAGTCACTTTTTGCTATGCACCCTGGGAGTACCAAAATGTATCAGGACTGACATTATTGGTGGTTAGGTATGAAGAGGAATATAGCAGAGTTTGTATCCAGATGTCTCACTTGCCAAAAAGTGAAGGCTGAGCATCAAGTTCCTTCAGGGTTGCTCCAACCTTTATCAGTGCTAGAGTGGAAATGAGAGTGAGTGACAATAGATTTTGTAACTGGACTGCCTTTGACCCAGAAGAAGCATGATACAATCTAGGTGATAGTTGATCAAATGATGAAGGCAGCTCATTTTCTTCCAGTTCGGATGGATTATTCTCTTGAGAGGTTGGCTAGGCTGTATATCAATGAGATAGTGACATTGCATGGAGTCCCAATTTCTTTGGTGTCGGATCGAGAACCCTGGTTTACTTCAAGGTTTTAGAAAAGTTTGAATGATGCTTTGGGTTCTCAATTGCATTTTAGTACTGCTTTTCATCCTTAGACAGATGGGCAGTCAGAGAGAGTGATACAAATTCTGGAGGATATGTTGAGGAGCTGTATCATTGATTTTACCAGGAATTGGGATAGATTTTTGCCATTAATTTGTTTGCTTATAACAACAGTCATCAGTCCAGTATTGGGATGGCTCCTTATGAGGCCTTATATGGCAGGAGATGCAGGACACCTTTGTGTTGGGATGAGGTCGGAGAAGGTAAACTGGTTGATCCCGATTTGATTAAGGAAACAAAAGAGAAAGTATAGGTGATTTGGGTCGTTTGAAAGAAGCTTGAGACAGACAGAAATTCTATTCAGATTTGAAGAGAAGAGACATAGAGTTCATTGTAGGAGATAAAGTGTTTCTGAAGGTGTCTCCATGGAAGAAGATTTTGAGGTTCGGTCGAAAAGGAAAGTTGAGTCCTCATTTCATAGGACCATATGAGATGTTGGATAGAGTTGGTTCAGTGGCTTATAAACTAGCATTGCCACCTGGATTAGATCAAATTCATAATGTCTTCATGTCTCTATGCTTCGGAGATATAGGTTTGACCCATCTCATATCATATCAGTGGAGTCTATTGAGGTGAGTCCAGATCTGACTTATGAGGAAGAACCAGTGGCGATTTTGGCACGAGAGGTTAAAGAATTGATGAATAATAGGGTGCCACTTGTGAAAGTTCTGTGGAGGAATCATGCCACTGAGGAGGTGAAATAGAAAAGTGAGCAGGCGATGCAGAGTCAGTTTTCCCAATTATTCCAGACTTGAGAACAAGTAATTTCAAGGATGAAATTTATTTTAGGGGGAGAGAATTGTAATATCCCAAAATTTTTGAAAATTTCTAATTTTTGAAAAATTTGATAAAATAAATTATAACTTAAAGGGTTAAATTAAATTAATGGTTTTAAATGAAAAATGAAGGGATTTTAAATAAAAATTGGAATATATATGTGATATATATGTAAAATATACATAACATATAAAAGTCAACAATTTTTAAAAGAAAAGTCAAAATCCAATGGCATTTTTGTAAATAAATTTTAGAAATTTAAAATTAATATAATAATTCAAAAATAAATTATTTTTGAAAGCAAGAGGAAATTTAGGACTTTTAATTTATTAAATAAATAATTATTAAATTATTTTAATATATATATATATTGTTTAAAATAAAGATGAAAGGAAAAAAGAAAATTAAAAAGTCTTCTTCTTCTTCTTCTTCTTCATCTAGGCTGAAATTCCATGGGAGCTTGGAGTAAGATTTTTATTCTTCCATACTCCACAAATTGAAGGATTTAACAAGTTTTAAGTAGATTTTTAGTGATTTCCACCAAATTTGGTAAGTTTCCAACTCTTTTCTTTGAATTCCATGGAAATTTGGATTATGTGAGTTTTGAATTTTTGAAGTAGTATGTTATAATTGTTGGAATTGGTATGTATGATGTTATTTTGGGTAGTTAACAATGATTTTAAGCTTAGATTGAAGAGATGATGGAGTTTAGATAAAGAATGGTGAAGAGAGAGAATTTAGGGTTATGGAACTTTTGTGTTTATGAAAACATGAGCTTTAATTGTCCTAATTGATTCCAAATGAGTTGTTTTGATGCATAAACAAGTATTTTAAAGTCAAATATTGGATTTGGTTGTGTTTGGTTGGAGTTTGAGAATGGAAGTGGAGATTTAGGGTTTTGGAAAAGTAATTTTCCAAAGTTGTTGAATTGTGTGATTTTATTTGTTTAAGCATGTTGTTTAGTGTTAAAAGTGATGAAAATAATCTTGAAATGATTAATGGATTGTGTTGGAATGGAAAACCTTCAATGGGGGAAGGTTATGCCATTTTAGGGTTTTGTGTATAAGAATGTGTTTTTGTAATGTAAATGCTTTAAATGTATTAAAATATGTTTTTAATAATATAAATAAACTTAAAACACTAATTTAAATGGAATAGAATGGAGTTCTAATGTTAAAGTAAGGAAAGGCTAAATGTTTGAAAATTTGTAGGAGTGATATTTAATTATGGTTTAATATTAGAAATGCCATTAAATGTGATACTAAATGATTATTTGTTATCATATTTGGTTTAGGCATTGAAGGAGGTTGTTTTGCTTCATCCAAGTGGTGAAGGGCAAGTTGGAAAGATAGGGTTGGAGGTTGTTTAAGCTTGCTTTAGGTTTCTATTTGAGGTATGTACAAACTTTTAATACATTGGTTATGTTTGCATGACATTTGGGCTTAACTCATTTTGGTTGAAAAATGTGTTAAGCTACTTGGTACATTGGTTGTTCATGAATAATGAGCTATGACACTTGTAATGTCATATATATGTTAAATGCATTGTGAAAAGCCATTGATAATGGCTAAATTGTGTAAATGTGATTAAAATGTGTATTATGTGGAAATAACCAAAGCGATTACGTAATGCGTTGTGAATGAAAAAAAAAATGTGATATAATGTAATGAGATATGTGGAAATATAATGAAATGAATTGATATTGAGATAAATGGGAAAAAATGGGAAAAGTGAGAAAAAAAATAAGAAAATAAGGCAATGTGCCTATATTGAATATGTGACAATGAGAAAGAGATTAATAATGAGAAATATGAATAAATTGTGTGTCTAGTATGTTATTCAATTTTTAGAGTTCTGTGTTTGGCGGCATGCCTATGATTGCCTACTAGCTAGACGCTAGGCATCATTGTGAAAATATTCTTTTGAGGTGAAATGACCGGGTCATAAGCCTCAAAAATAAATATTTAAAGCTAGGCTAGGTGAAATGACCGAGTCGTAAGCTCAGGCCTAGTTGGATTATTACGTTGATATATTACCTACGGGGCTAGACACATGGTGTCATTATGGACCAAAACAGTAACTCTGAAATTTGAATAGCATATTAGTTATCTTTGGGCCCATGTTTGTGTTTGTTTTTATGTGAAATATTTGAAAAGTATATGAAAATGGAATGATGTGATATTCATAAGCATTGTGCATTGGCATTGCATTTGATTTTTGTTATTATCAAAATTTGTATCACTAGGCTTTGGCTTAGCGCGATTGTTTACATCGCACAGGTGACAGGGTAGATTCAGCTGAGCCAGATAGATCTTCTAGACCATGTCGGGTCTAGACTTGTGGTTGAGCGTGTAGAGTTGATATCGAGATCAGAAACACTATCAGCAGCATATATATATTTTATATTATTGAATATTTTGAGTATTATGCATAATATATTATGTTTTGGATTTTATGAATTGTAAACTATATAAAAAAAAATTGGGTTAAGTTATTTGAAATGGGAGTGTAAATGTGATCTAAATTATATATATATATATATATATATATATATGTTTGAGAAACTTGGTGAAATTGAGGAGTGTGGTTGAGATGGCGAATTTAAATTATTTGGGAGTGTGTTCTTTTTGCATGTTGCGTTTTGCTAAATTTTTGGAACGTCCAAATTACAGACAAAACTCTGGCAAATTTTTCCCAGAGATTTTCATATAAAATGTTTATTTTGGGTTCATATAATGAGCAAAGAATATTTATATACTATTTAATTTTGTATATTTAGTATTTGAAATTTTAAATTTGAAATTTTAAAAACTTTTACATATACTAGAAATATGTATTATACATATATAGGGTATAAGGGTGTTACATATATGTGTATAAATAAGATATTGTAAGGAGAAGGGAAGTATAATGAAGAAAGTGTGGAAGTGGAAAAAATGAATGAAAATTTTTTTAAGAGAGAGATTAGAAATGGAGTAATAAATGGAAATTGTGTAAAATTAGCATATGAACGAATGTGTATATGTAAGAGTTGCTAATAATAATATTGTTGAAACATGAGTTAGGCTAATGATGATCAAGTGATCAAGAGTAAATTATTTTGAAACAGAAGTGATTAAAAGTAAATTGCTTTGAAACAGAGTTGAAATGTGTTAACTCTTTATGTAGCAAAAGTTTAGAGAATAAATATGTGATCTTTGCGATACAAACTTACCATTGTGATTGGAAATGTTTGAAGAAGAATGATAGAGGGATAGGATTTATAAGTCATAGGCGTGACCATTAATATGCCATGGCTGTATGATTTGTTTAGTATATTGGCAGATTAGTTTTGTTATCCATGGACATGGGCCTAAGATGACATGACCATATGATAGTTTTGATGAGATTGATAGTTATGCTTCAAGAAACATGGTCAAGACTTATGGTTTGCATAGTTGTATCTTATAATTTTATGTTAAAAATTTATTTATAATTATAGAAAGTGTGGAAAGAGAAGAGAATTGTGAAAATATGATGAGTTATGGATAATGTGATAGGAAAGTGATTATGTAAATGTAGTAATGGTATGAAAATGTGAGGAGATGATAAAAGGGAGAAATTATAAAATGTGACTGAGAGTTATATTGAATAGGTTCAAAAATGGTATAATGTGAATAAGTTAATGGAAATGATGTTTAAGTGAATGAACTATGGGTAATGAATATGGTATGAGATAATCAAGAGAATTATGTGAAAATTGTACAGAGATAATAGAAAAAAAAAGATATGAATATTGAAAAATAATTTGAAATGATTTTTTATAAATAATCATTAATTTCAGAAAGTTGAAATGATGGATCCAAAGAGAACCAGAATTTGAATATAAGTTTGACCTAATAGAGTTAGGTCATAAATTGAAATATAATGATAAGTCTAAATAACTTAAGTATTAGCTTGATTTGAGTAAGGCTGCGACGTTGGTATTGTGATAGTTAGATAAATTGATCTAGATTGCGCTAAAGTTGCCAATCATTATTGAGATTTAATAAGTATAGTTGTATTAAGAGTGTGAGAGATATGTGATAATGTATTTGATGTAATATTTTGATATGTGTATGGACATGAAATGAGTTAAGGTATATCAGTTATAAATGATTATAAAAGGAAAAAGTTGATTTTCAATAAAGTAAGTTTAAAGGTATTGTATTAATGTTAATGCTAAGAGAAGAACATGTTAAAGAAGGAATTAAGTGTATCAGAAATAAGATAATTGTTATCAATTGAGGTTTGACAAGTGTCTATTTGTAAATATAAGAAAGAGATAGATGAATAGAAAAACAATTCTGAAAATGACTGTGGTGACTGGATAGTCAGTGTTAAGATATAATTTAGTAACCTTTAAATTTAAGGTTACGAGAGTACATTTATAAATTGATGAAGTGATAAAATATCTTGAGTATAATAGAGGTGCGAGGCATATATACTAATAAGATGAACTGATTTTTGTCTAATGATAATTTGATTGGTGATGTAATGATTTATCATGATTGTTTAGTTTAGAAAAAAAACATATAGTGATGAGTTAGGAAATTGGGAGAAGATGATTAACTCTAAGGGGGAGAGTAGAGGTTATATGATTTGATGAAATAATAATTTTATGATATGATTAATTTCATATGATAATTTAAGATGGTATTTTGTTACGGATGGATTATTATAGTACTATATAATTTCGTGGATGAAATTATTTACGGGGGAGAGAGTTGTATACCCCAATTTTTGATGTACTTTGGAATTGTAATTATGGAAGAATATATTGGTGCAATGGATAGAGGAAATATAAGATAAATATATATGATAGATGTAATATATATGTATATGTTATATATATACTTGAAATATATTTAAAATAAACATGTCATATAAAAGACATATACATATACCCAATATATACATCACATTTACTTGAAGTATATAATGGTGTAGGGAAAGATGATTTTAATTAATAATAATAATAATAATAATAATAATAATAATAATAATAACAAGAAGAAGAAGAGGAAAGTTAAAAGATGGAAGGAAATAATTGGTGGGAAATTTAGGTAAAAAGTGGTTATATTATTTAAGAGATAAAGATGGGAAAGAAGAGACAAGTTCTTCTTCGTCTTCTTCTTCTTCTTCAACGTGAGATAGAGAGAAAGAGAGGTGAGAAGAGTGAGATTTTCATATTATATATCAAATTTTATAAGAGATTTAAGAGAAATTAAAGAAGATAATGAAGGTTTACAAAGGAAACAAGTAAGTGAGCTTGTTTTATGGATTATATATATATGATATGGTTAGTGAGAGAAAGTGATGATTAATTGAATAATATGATGATAATAAAACATTGAAGTATATTTATATGTTGAATTGATGCTTAGATGATGAAAATATGATTATTTGTGAGGATGATGATGAGTAGTTGAAATTGAGGAAAAAGGGTGATAATTAAAAGAGTAAGGGTTTTGTATAAATGAGTTGGGAATTGAGTAAATTGATACATGGATGATTGTATGAATGAATTATATAAGATGATAGTTATGATATGTTGGAGTTATATAAGTATTGAATTGATGGGTGAATTATGAATATAAACTAAGATGATGATTAAGGGTGTTGTAGTATTGAGTTTGGAATGATTATGTTCATATGGTTGAGAGTTCAAAATGCAGAACTTTTGCCTGACATGACCAGTGACATGACTGTAGACCCTTAATTTTTGACCCAATCCGATCCAATATGCTTTATTTAGTCCAAAATGATTTTTGTTGTTTAATTGGTCTAAAATAATTTTAATTAAATAATTTTTACCTTAGTATCTGATTTTTATTAATAAAAAATAAAAATAAACAAATAAAAAATAAAAATAAAAATAAAAATAAAAATCGGAGTCGAAAAAAAATCGGCAGCGAAAAGTAGTCGCGCGGGCCCGTCGGGCCAGCGTCAGCTTGCCCGCAGGCTTGCGGGCGAGGTTCTTGCGGGCAAAATTTTTCGCCCGCAGGAATTTCCTGCGGGCTGGCGTGCCCACGTGTAATATCCCAATGTATGCCCTAGAAGTTTTGAATATTATGGTTGTTTTAATTGGATTGAATGTATATGTTAATTTGAAAGAGAAAAGCATTTTTAGAGAAAGTGTATATGTTGGGTATATGGTAATATATATAACATATATGTTGGTCAAAATGAGGAGTCAAGGGAAGAAGATATTTTATTTGTGATATGAAAAATTACTATAAAGGGCATATAAGAAAAAGAAGTTAAGTTATATGGATGAGGGCATTTAAGTAATTGCTCATGTAGAATTGCTTGGTGGAGATTTAAAGAAGAAGAGAAGTTTGACTTGATTTTATTTCTTCTCTTCTCATTTTTGTGTGGCTGGCTACCAAAGGAAAGAAGGAAGAAGAGAAGTGTTCTAAGTTCTAAACATCAATTTGAAGGGAAAATCAAAGGATCAAGTTGGAGATTTGTGAAATTTCTTCAATTGAGGTAAGTACTCTCTTGTTTTCCTTTGTTATTTTTGAAGTTATGTTTGAAGTGAGTTTTGATTTGTTGAGATTATGAATTGGTGTGGTTGAAATGTGTTTATAAGTGTTGAAATGGATTGTAAGTTAAATTGGTGTTGGTTTTGGTTTGAGGATGGTAAGTTAAGTGGATGTTGGGATTGAAAGAATAAGAAGGATGTTGGTTTTAGGGTTTTGAAATGGTATGTGTTCAAATGTGTAGTTAATGTTTTGTTAATGAGAATATTGTGATGAATAGGTAAAATAAGTGTTAATGACATTGTTTATATCCATTTGAATGAGGTTATGTTGTGCACAATGTGTTTAAATGCAATTAAAAGAGAGTTGGCCATATTTAGGGTTTGTATACATGAGAGACACGGCCAAACCAAGGAAGAGACACGGCCGTGTCCCTTGCCCATGTTTGCCACTGCCTGAATTTTGTTGAGAGATAATGGTTTGTATAAACATATATAATATGAAATTAGTCGAGATATATGAAAGGTGCAATGAAAAAGGAAAAACATGATAAAAACTAATGGTACATTGACTTGATATATCATTATATGATAGAATTTCTATAATGTATGTTATATTTTATATTTGTACTACTAAGCCCTCGGGCTTAGCGCGGATGTGTAATTGCACAGGTGACTAGGTGGAAGATATGAAGTCTTTCGTTATGCCACGAGAAGAGTAAGAGTTTGTCGAGACCAACTAGAGGGTAATGCATACATGTATAACTTTTAATTATGATATATTTTTTATGAAGTGTATTCTTATGTATAAATGAAGTTTTGGATAAAGATATGATTATTATATATACGTAAGATTATTAAAAGTATAATGATTTTGTAAATATTCTTTAAATGAATGTATTATGGTTTGAACACTGTTAAAGGATTTTAAGTGGTAACGAAAAGTGGCATCCTTATACTTTATATACTTACTGTATGTATACTAGATATATGTATAGTACTTATATGGAGTATCGGGTTGTTACACCACGGGCCCGGCAACACAGTTTTTTCCAGCGCAAAATTTTTTGACGCAATTTTTGGAATCCTAATCCAATTAGTTTTTAATTTCTTTTTTTTAATATTACTTACCTTAATTAATTAGGAATAAACAACCTAAAAACCAATATAAATAAGGACCAATTAAACCAAATCAAGGGAGGAAAAAAAATACATGGTGACTTTAGGATTTGAAACCAAATCAAGGAAGGAAAAGGAAAAACTCAATTCAATTGATATTAATAGCAGCAGTAGCACGACAGAAACAAGGGAGGAGGCAATCAAAGCTTGTCTTTGGAGCTAGTTCATCCAAGAAGAGTTATTTTTTTGAGAATCAAGAAAAGAATGTATGTTTTAATTCTTTTGATTTATGTTTTACAATAGCAAAATCCACAAAATTTCAGTTTTTTAAATCAAAATCTTAGAGCTTTAATTTAATTTTTCCAAGATTAGAACATTAAAAACGTGACCTTCTTTTCTAGAAAGACTTAAAATTGTTATTTTTTCTTCTTAAAAATCTTTAAACTTTAATTGAACATATTTTTCAACAAAACCAAAATAAAATTCTGTTTTATTTAAGATTTTAAATTAGGTTCTTTTTCATTCAAAAAACCTTAAAAAACATCTTTTCTACTTATAAAAACTTCAATCCATGTGTTTAAGTTCATAAAACCTCATAAAATATCAAATTGCTATTTAAAACCCTAAAAATTATACATTAGCCGAGAACCCAATTTCAAAGCCTAAAATCCAAAAATCATCTTTTAAACCTAAAATAATGAACCCTAACCCTTTAAAACCTTAAACCCTAATTTTTTTAAAACTTTAAACCCTTTAAAACATAAAAAACATAAAAACATAAAAAACATAAAAACATAAAAAACTCAAAAAAGCTACAGTAGCTCAATTTATTATTTAAAATCATGAATTAAAAATATTTCAAAAGTGTCTAAAACTCAAGTTTTATTATTTCATCATTCAAATCTTAATTTGTTTAATCAAAGTGTCTTGCCAACCTTTAAAAAAAAAACATAAAACCTAATCTATTTTAATTACCTAAAAAGTCACAGTAGCTTAAACTTTAGAATTTCCAAAGCCTTAACACATGAGATAAATAACCCTAAATAGAAATAGTAGTTATGCTTGAACTTTTATTTGTTTTATTCAATTCCATATTTATTTATACCTTGATTTATTTCTTATGCTTTAATTTATTTAATTTTAATACTTGATTTATTTAATTTATCATGGATGGATGTTTGTTTTATATTTTGGTTAATAGCTTTGATGAATGATTTATTTATTATGAATATATATTTACTTTTATCAATTTATCTAGACTTCCAAAAGTTGTAAGAGGTATGTTTCCACTTGGTGGGTACCTCATTAGTTAAACATCATGTAATTTAATTTGCTTTTCTATTTTAGAACTTATGTAAAGGGCATGTTTCTACCTTTTGGTGGGTGTCCTATCTAGGCATGTGATGTAAGGACATGTTTCCATCCTTGGATGGGTGTCCATTTATTTGTTTTATTTTTTTTGGACATTGCTTCGATTTTAATATAATGATGCTTTCTTTTTATAGTGTGTAATATGGATAATGTTATTATATTTAAGAATTTTATAATATTAAGACCTGTAAAGGAGGCCGGTTCCAATGAACCGGGCCTTGTGGGGGTGCTGGGCCATTTCTCACCTTCCCCACACGTACCCATCTTTCCGAACCCATTAGGGGGTTGGGGATTCCTTAGGAATCGAGTCATCCACCCCTTTATTTTTTCCCGGCCCGTCCGGGTGGCGACTCCATTTTCTCCGGTCTTAGGTCCGTATTCTCTAAGGCCCCGAGCCTAAGCAATGCTGAAGTCGCAAGAACCATTCCACCGGGAGTGGGGGCGAAAATCCCCGCTCACAATGGCGACTCCACTGGGGATAAGAGAAGTTGATTCCGTTGGTCTTTATATTATTCTATTCTTTCTTATAATGATATTATCCATTGCATCATCTTATATTGCATTGTGTGCATGAGTTAGGACGCCCGTATTACCCGTGTTATGTTATGTAAGGGATACCATACTTTCACTCAAGGTATGGAGATCGAGCATGGCATAACCACTCATAGCCTCGTACCATTTGGTATATACTTGCTATTGGAACCTAAGCCTTTTTACCCAAAGACTAAAGCTCATGTAATTGGCCTAGTTACTTTCCTTAGGTTTTTACCCCAAATGCATGTTGTTTGACTATGGTTAGTTTATCTTAGTCTAAATCATGGCTTATTTGGTTTGTTCTTTTTCTAATATGACCTAAGTACATTTGCAAGCTCAAAATAAATTTTTCTTAAAATCCAAAAGACCAAAGCTATTTTCAAAACTTTTTAAGATAGTCTTTGGACATAAGACTTTTCTAAAAATAAATCCTTTGGCTCATGATCCAAATACTAAGCCCAAAATCCATTTTTCTAAAATCTTTTACAATGGGTTTAGAAACAAAACTATTTTCACCCAACCATTTTTTACAAAGAGCTTGCAAAAATATTTAGGTCAGTACCAAAAATTAATCGTGGGCCTAGTTTACACTAAGAACAAATTAACCATGGGCTTGTTTTTGGCATGAATCATTAGTTACTTTTTCAAGTGAGAAATCTATTTATAAAAAAACTCTTAATTTCATTTTAATCCAACATAGCATAAAGGCTACTTTAGTTGGTTGAATGGATTAAAACCTAATTAATGGGAATTATCATGGATTGATTTCCATTTTTGAAAATATAACTATTGGTTGAAACGTCCGAGGGAATTATTCGAAAGCAAGATACCCCATGTTGGTATTTTGTTAACCATATGCCTAGGAAAAGAGACTCGCCATTCGTGTGTGGATGTTATAAGGTTGGAAGGAATGTCCTAATTTGTTCTTATTTATTTGCGCATACATGCATACATGCATACATTTACATCTCATATCATTGATCCTTTCTGGCTCATAGACCTGAGGTACATCAATTCAAGAGCATACAACGATATCACCTACAACATTGATTTTTTATTCAAGTGCTTCATTCGAAGGATGGATGCAAACCAGCTAAGGGATATAATCGATGAAGTTGTCAAAGCTAGGATGGCCGAGCTACAAGATCAATTGGTTAGAATTATGAAGACCCATTTGATTCAAATTCTAGAAATCATCAACAATGCTAATGAGGCATCTTCCATTGACATAAGAAAGAAGGAAAAGGCAGCATTAATAAGGAGCATGTCTACTGATAGAGATCGAATGAAAAATGAGAGATCAATCCCTATTCTACAAGACCAACAGAACCATGTGCTATCTAAGTGGAGCAATAAGAGAGGCTATCACCCTAGTGTGCAATGTCAAAGAGAAAAAGGAGGTGTTGAGGAAAATGCAACAACTGAGCCTACAAAGAAGCATAAATTTTCAAACTTAAGGGAGCCTTTGTCAAAGATGCTAGAAAATCTAATGAAAATGGATTTGCTACAACCATTGGCACCTCGGCCTCTACATAAGCCTCTACCGCCAAATTTTGAAGTCAAGGTCTTCTGTCAATTCCATCAAATGCAAGGGCATGAGACAGATAAATCTGTTCACTTAAGGCACAAAATCCAAGATTTGATTGACAGTGAAAAGCTGCCTGAGCCTGATAAGCCCAATACTAAGAATAAGCCTCTGCCTAAAATTGGAAGGGCGCCACCGCTTGCAACCCTCATGAAGAGTTTTATCTTGTCATCTCATCATATGGATAGAGAAGCTGCTTAAAGATGATGTACTACTAGACAAGTTTGGATTAACTATGGATGATGAAGCCATGATCCTTAATGATGGAAAAAATCCTTGCCCTTGATGAATGGAGCATCTTTGACTCCAACTCAATAAACTTTCCTTAGCTTGAATGTTGCTTTTCGATTTTACTTTCTTTAATTCAAACTATCATGTTTTCAAATTTAAATTTGTTTGAATAAATTACTTTTATCAAAAAATTTTGTCGGTCTTTATTCATTTTGGTGTTCAACCAATGAGGAATTTAGCTTGATGTTTATAAATTAATATGTCTAGGCATCATGACTCGAATGACTTTACTAGATGAGGGAATTACTCTATAGCATTGAGTTGTTTATGCTTACTTAGAGAGGGCTCCTGCATAATTATCTTTGTCTAGGTCTTAGTCAGTCTTAGAACATGCTTTGAAAAATTTTTGAGGCAAAATTGAACTCTGCTTATTTAAGGGAGAAATGATCTAGGCATTGTTTGATAAGCCAACAACTAGTATCCACCCTATTAAATATCAATTCCTAGTTGTCCCTTTGAGCCTTCATAAAATTTTAGCTTTCTTTTCATTGGCATACAAACCTCAACAACCTATCTTGAGCTATTGTGATACTTTTGACAAGTCTTATGATCACTAAAATGAAGAGCAAGAAGATCAAAGAAAGCAATGATTAGTCAAGATCTTAAGGATAATTGAAGCTCTCAAGACCATGAAGATAGTTGATTTTTCAAGACCATAAGGGTAGTTGATGTTCTCAAAACCTTAAGGGTAGTTGAAGTTCCCTTAATATATCAAGACAACATCAACATCAGAGTAACAAATGATTTATCCCTGTTAAAGAAGATTTATGTCACTCCACTCATCCATTATTTGAAGCCAAGCTAGTATAAACAAGACAACTCTTTCAGAGCTAGAGCCAGACAAAAGAAAAGAAAAAGAAAAGAAAAAAAGAGAAAGAAAAAGAAAGAAAAGAAAAAGAAAACCCAAAATGGTTCCAAAAGCCAACTGAGTTCTCTTTTACCTAAGACAACAAAAGGATTCCATTTGGTTTATAAGGACGATTTGACTTGAATTGGTCCAACCTAACCAAAGATTCAATTAAAATTGGAGAAAAGGAGGAAGACCACCCAGTTCTTGAAAGTTCTGTAGTCCAACAAGAAAGAAGGACAAAAAGAGAAAGAAAAGGGAAGAGTAAGAGAAATAAATAAAAAGGGAGAAGAAGAAAAGAAATGAATTTGGGAACCAAACTTTTTGCAAGGGCAAAAACTGTCCTAGTAAGATCCAAATTAATGCTAAGAAGATAGAAGAAATTTGGAGTCTGGCAAGGTTGCCTCCAAGCTGCCTAAAATTCCAAAAAGAAATTTGTAGTGTGAAGGTTTGTCCATTGTGTCACACCAGCTCCAATCTCAAAATGGCCTTCACTTAAGCCTGTTTCCCTCATAGACCCCATTTTAAGCCTATCAAAGACCTGTTGATCTCTCTTGGTAGGTAGAGTCTATTAGTGGAGATAGTTTGGATAAGCATGCATATGAGATAGACAATATTTAAACTCAATGAGACCTTTGGCCAAGTAATGTGTATGTGCCTATCTGAAGTGCAACAGTTCTTGCTTAAATAGAAATGATTCCCGAGTTTAGTACTGTAACTAGGGTTGTCATGTTATAGATATGTTAGTTTGGAAAATCAAGTCCTGAGGTATATTGACATTGATTTGGCAAAGCCAACATTTGATTTCAAAATGAAAAATTCAAAAATTAAAAAAAAAATGTTTTGTCATAACAAAGCCTTTAAGTTAAGGGAAGTATGTTGAACCTCCAAAGGACACATTGAGCAAAGAAAATTATTATTGGCAAAGTTATGAAGAAACTACCAACTGACATGCTGAAATATAGCTCGAAATAGATGAATCCCTGACTCTGCAACTTGGGATCTTCACCACTCATGTTTTCAACATCTTGAAGATAAAAGCCACAAATACAAAGCTTTCGATCATTCTAATGCGAGACTTGAACAAGTGTCAAAAGGGAACCAATGAGAACACTTATGCTGATCGCCTCGTTATGTGAGTCATGGAACCACTGTAAGTATTATTCATGCATATCATGCATACATGAGCATATCACATCGCACTTTCTTGTCTTGTGTTGTCTATTCTTTGGCAAAATGAACAGCAAACACCTTGTGAAGTAAAGAATCAAAAGAAGATATCGAATCAGGGGGGGCATAGAAAGGCCATTGCTTGAGAAAGATCCAGTAATTTGCAGAGAGAAGAAATATGTTCTTGTGTGAAGAACTAGACAACAACAACATCAATCAGAGTCCGCATAGAAAAATCATGAGTTTAAGCCTACACAGGGGGCAAAGTTTCTCCTTTTCAATTTTTTAGGTTTATATACCAAATATTTTTAAACTCACTTACAAATATTTTGCCACACAGGGGGGCAAGGAGAGGATATAAGGTCCAATTAAAAATAACTAAATCTTTGCAAAAAGAAAGAACAAAAGAATGGAACAATAGAACTCTCAAAAGAATGAAGGTGGAAAAGACAAAAGACCAATCCAGCTAAAAGAGTTGAAGCCAGGGTGAAGACCCAATCTCAAAGGATGAAGATCCACTTTTCAAAGCTGAAGACCCGATCTCAAAGGATGAAGATCCACTTTTCAAGGGCGAAGACCCAATCTCAAAGGATGAAGATCCATTTTCAAGGGTGAGGACCCGATCTCAACGAATAAAGATCCATTTTTCAAGGGTAAAGACCCGATGTCAAAAGATGAAGATTCATTTTCAAGGATGAGGATCCATTTTCAAGGGTGAAGACCCGATCTCAAAGGATGAAGATCCATTTTCAAGGGTGAAGACCCGATCTCAAAGGATGAAGATCCATTGTCAAGGGCGAAGACCTGATCTCAAAGGATGAAGATCCATTTTCAAGGGCGAAGACCCGATCTCAAAGGATGAAGATCCATTTTCAAGGGTGAAGACCCGATCTCAAAGGATGAAGATCCATTTTCAAGGGTGAGGACCCAATCTCAAAGAATAAAAATCCATTTTTCAAGGGTGAAGACCCGATCTCAAAGGATGAAGATCCATTTGCAAGGGTGAAGGGTAAAGACCCAATGTCCAAGGATGAAGATCCATTCTGAGGGTGAAGAATCACAATGCATAAAATAGCTAGAGCAGTCAGACTTCCTAACTAAAAGGTTAGTAAAATCAAATCAATCTCGGGTCCAATTACCCAATCTCGGGTCCAAGTACCCAAAACAAATTTAATTCGTCACCTCAAAAATTAAGACTTATTGCTTTTCACTCTCTTTCACTAAGGTTTCACATCATTCAAGCAGGTGGCAAACTATAGACCCTTAATTTTTGACCCAATCCGATCCAATATGCTTTATTTAGTCCAAAATGATTTTTGTTGTTTAATTGGTCCAAAATAATTTTAATTAAATAATTTTTACCTTAATATCTGATTTTTATTAATAAAAAATGAAAATAAACAAATAAAAAATAAAAATAAAAATAAAAATAAAAATCGGAGTCGAAAAAAAATCGGCAGCGAAAAGTAGTCGCGTGGGCCCGTCGGGCCAGCGTCAGCTCGCCCGCAGGCCTGCGGGCGAGGTTCCTGCGGGCGAAGTTATATTTCGCCCGCAGGAATTTCCTGCGGGCTGGCAAGCCAACGGGCCCGGCTGGCGCGCCCATGGGCCCGGCAGCACAGTTTTCGCCAGCGCAAAATTTTTTGACGCAATTTTTGGAATCCTAATCCAATTAGGTTTTAATTTCTTTTTTTTAATATTACTTACCTTAATTAATTAGGAATAAACAACCTAAAAGCCAATATAAATAAGGACCAATTAAACCAAATCAAGGGAGGAAAAAAAATACATGGTGACTTTAGGATTTGAAACCAAATCAAGGAAGGAAAAGGAAAAACTCAATTCAATTGATATTAATAGCAGCAGTAGCACTGCAGAAACAAGGGAGGAGGCAATCAAAGCTTGTCTTTGGAGCTAGTTCATCCAAGAAGAGTTATTTTTTGGAGAATCAAGAAAAGAAGGTATGTTTTAATTCTTTTGATTTATGTTTTACAATAGCAAAATCCACAAAATTTAAGTTTTTTAAATCAAAATCTTAGAGCTTTAATTTAATTTTTCCAAGATTAGAACATTAAAAACGTGACCTTCTTTTCTAGAAAGACTTAAAATTGTTATTTTTTCTTCTTAAAAATCTTTAAACTTTAATTGAACATATTTTTCAACAAAACAAAAATAAAATTCTGTTTTATTTAAGATTTTAAATTAGGTTCTTTTTCATTCAAAAAACCTTAAAAAACATCTTTTCTACTTATAAAAACTTCAATCCATGTGTTTAAGTTCATAAAACCTCATAAAATATCAAATTGCTATTTAAAACCCTAAAAATTATACATTAGCCGAGAACCCAATTTCAAAGCCTAAAATCCAAAAATCATCTTTTAAACCTAAAATAATGAGCCCTAACCCTTTAAAACCTTAAACCCTAATTTTTTTAAAACTTTAAACCCTTAAAACATAAAAAACTCAAAAAAGCTACAGTAGCTCAATTTATTATTTAAAATCATGAATTAAAAATATTTCAAAAGTGTCTAAAACTCAAGTTTTATTATTTCATCATTCAAATCTTAATTTGTTTAATCAAAGTGTCTTGCCAACCTTTAAAAAAAAACAAAACCTAATCTATTTTAATTACCTAAAAAGTCACAGTAGCTTAAACTTTAGAATTTCCAAAGCCTTAACACATGAGATAAATAACCCTAAATAGAAATAGTAGCTATGCTTGAACTTTTATTTGTTTTATTCAATTCCATATTTATTTATACCTTGATTTATTTCTTATGCTTTAATTTATTTAATTTTAATACTTGATTTATTTAATTTATCATGGATGGATGTTTGTTTTATATTTTGGTTAATAGCTTTGATGAATGATTTATTTATTATGAATAGATATTTACTTTTATTAATTTATCTAGACTTCCAAAAGTTGTAAGAGGTATGTTTCCACTTGGTGGGTACCTCATTAGTTAAACATCATGTAATTTAATTTGCTTTTCTATTTTAGAACTTATGTAAAGAGCATGTTTCTACCTTTTGGTGGGTGTCCTATCTAGGCATGTGATGTAAGGACATGTTTCCATCCTTGGATGGGTGTCCATTTATTTGTTTTGTTTTGTTTGGACATTGCTTTGATTTTAATATAATGATGCTTTCTTTTTATTGTGTGTAATATGGATAATGTTATTATATTTAAGAATTTTATAATATTAAGACCTGTAAAGGAGGCCGGTTCCAATGAACCGGGCGTTGTGGGGGTGCTGGGCCATTTCTCACCTTCCCCACACGTACCCAACTTTCCGAACCCATTAGGGGGTTGGGGATTCCTTAGGAATCGAGTCATCCACCCCTTTCTTTTTTCCCGGCCTGTCCGGGTGGCGACTCCATTTTCTCCGGTCTTAGGTCCGTGTTCTCTAAGGCCCCGAGCCTAAGCAATGCCGAAGTCGTAAGAACCATTCCACCGGGAGTGGGGGAGAAAATCCCCGCTCACAATGACCATATCATTGGATGTGTCAACAGTGTTGAGTTCAACGTTGATGACACGGCCATTAACACAGACATGTCCATGAGCGTGTCGTAGCTTCTGTATGGCAAAATAATTGACACGACTATGAACATGCCCGTGTTGTTTGGCATGTGAAACTTTCTATGAGGTAGAATGAATGGCATGGGCAGTGACACACCCATGTCATTGGACGTGTGAATTCTTGTGTATGAATGAATTAATGACATGGTCATTAACACGCCCGTGTTGTTGGGCGTGTCACTTGAGAATAACTCTTTTCTTTGTTTTTCATTTGTAATTCCTGTTTAAATGATTTGATGTTGAGAATGCCTTAGAATGTGATATTAAATGGTTGTTTATGATCACATTTGGTATAGGTATTGAGAGAGAGTAGTTGCCTAACCCTAGTGTTGAAGGGCAACTTGGAAGAAAAGGTTAGAGGAAGTTTTAAAGCTTGTTTTGGAATGTTTCCTAAGGTATGTACAAACTCTTGATAAATAAAATGTGATTGCACTACATTTGGCCTAACACATTTTAGATGAAAAATGTGTTATGCTACTTGATATATTATGTATTCATGAACATGATGCTAAAACATTTGAATTGCTATGTATGCATTATTATGCATTGTGAAAAGCCTTTGTTTATGTAAAGCCATTGGTGATGACTAGATTGCATAAAATGTGATATTAAGATTATATGATGATGTTGATATAAATGAGATAAATGAGGCAATGTGCCTACTTTGATCATGAGAATAATTGTGTGCCTAATATGTTATTCACTTTTCAGGGTTCTGTTTTTGGCGGCATGCCAATATTTGCCTATGGGGCTACACACTTGGCGTCACAGTGAAAATATTTTTGAGGAAATATAAGATCGGGTCATAAGGCTCATAAACAAGCCCTTAAAGCTAGGCTGGGTGAAAAGATCGGGTCATAAGCCCAGGCCTAGTTGGACTGTTACTTTCATATTTTGCCTTCGGGGCTAGACACTTGGTTTCATTATGGACCAAAATAGTAACTCTAGGATTTGAATGATGTATTAGTTGTTTGGGCCCATGCTTGTGTATGTGATGTTGTGGTAAATATTATATATAAAACTTGTGATGGTTAAATGAGATAGATGATGGTGATCATGGAATGATATGATCACAATACATATGCAAATTACTGAAAAGGAATGTGACATGAGAAAATATGCTTAATGATGAGAAATGAGTTGCTGAAAGACCTGAGCAGAGCTAAGTCTTGATATTGAAAATGAGATTACGGAAATATAATGTGATGTGTAATATGTATATGTTTGTGGAAATTGAGTGTATTGTTTCATGAATATTATAATAAGCCATTGAATTATGGATTATGTTAAAGATTTGTATAAATTATGAAAATAGTGAAAAGCTATGAAAAGTGCATTGAAAAATGAGAAACATGATAAGAATATGATGATAAATGATATTATTGATGTAAGTGTGATTTTTTGTAATGTATGTATATGTTGTTTATATGTACCACTAAGCTTTTGAGCTTAGCACGGTTGTTTCGTTGATCTAGGAGTCAAACAGTTGTGCCACGAGAAGAGTAAGAGTGTTTCGAGACCAACTAGAAGGTAGTGCATGCATGTATAATTTTATTATGTTGTATATTGATAAAAATGTAGGTGTACATAAGTGAATTTCGGAAAAGACAATGTAAATTTATATATATGTAATTTAATCTAAAGTATACTAGTTTTGTAAATGTTACTTTTAAAAAAATGAGATTTGATAATGAGAAATGTTCTTTTATTAAAATATATAATTGATATGGAAATAAGGTAAGGGATTTAAACAATACTGAAATGTGACATCCTTATATTTTATATATGTATTGTATGTATACAGGGTATATGTTCAGTACTTATATAGTGTATAGGGGTGTTACAGATTTGTTTTCACAATAGATCATAGTAGGACCTTGTTGTACTAGACCTACATCTGCTAGCAACTTCCGGATCCAGATTCTTAGTTTGTTGTTGAAGCTGTTGCAATATACTCTGCTTTTGCATTAGACTGAGCAATAACTTCTTGCTTTTTTGAATTCCAAGAAAATGGCCCTGAGCCAAGGGAGAACAAATAACCACTTGTGCTCTTGCTATCATAAAAAATGTCTGCCTAATCACTATCAACATATCCTTCAAGTCTAATTTCTCTTCTTTTTTCATAAAATATACAAAAGTCAATTATTCCTTTGATATATCTTAAAACCCTCTTAGCAACATTTAGCTTTTGTAGTCTAACTTTTCATCTCCATGGCTCATGAATACAAATTAATTCTCATAATTTAGTTATATCCAGTTCTACAATAGTATCATGCATTATTTCTCAACCAAAATTTGAGCTGTTGGGTCATTCATTTAAAATGAATGTATAGAAAGGTTATACATTTTTGTAAATCCATAGTTATAAGTCCATGAAATGGTTATTGTTTGCCATGAATGGGATCTTTATTCAGATGTATACTCCTAGTCATAAAGGAAAATAATAGTGTCGTTGTTTGTTTGTTTGGTTGTTTATTGAAACACTGTTGCTCGAAGAGATGTGATGACCTTACAATCCCATTTCCATTTGCATTTTAGTTTCTATTCAGACTTAAGTTAACATCTAATATAGTAACAAGGTCAAGTGTAGGTGCTCAATTTACATACATATGATTATTTTTCTTTGTAATTTATTTTATGAACTCAAGGTGTAAGACTTACTATTTTAAATTTATCATAAGAGGTAGACCTAAATCAAATCAAGTGGAAAAAAAGAATCCATATAGCTGACCCTAAATATCTTGGAATTAAGGTGATGATGTTGTTGTAGTAGGTGTAAGACTTGAATGACCTCAAAATGTGATAATATTTGCTCGATTTATTGATATTCTTGCTTAGTTTGCGCGAAAAGAGGAGAAATCTTCTTATGTCTATTTGGAAATATAGTTATTTTAAATGCGAGTATGTGGACTTGGGATCGCATTGATCATGTTGCAATTAGAAAACTAAAAAGTATAAATTGTAAACTTAGGAAAGTGGAAGAAGAAACTAAGAAGATCTTTTACTCTCATATATTAAAAGTGCATAAACTTTGACCTATTTATACTAGTTCAAACAACTTTAAAACTTTAATACATTTAATTGTATTTAATTCCTAGCATAGCCTACTAAACTTATTAGTACAGTTTATTTTATTAAGTTTATATATTAAGCCACACACTTAATTAACATAGACATAAAAGACAATAAATGAGTAATTAATAAATCTATTGTTTCAAGAAAGTCTCATTAATTCTAACACTCCTCCTTGAGACTTTTCTTGCCAATTACAATTAACTTCTTTAGTTCTTCAAATCTGCAATGAGGTAAAGCTTTTGTCATCAGATCAGCTAACTGCATTTCTGATTTGTAATAAACCAACTTGATTTCTTTGCTTCTTTCAACTTCTCTCGAAAAAATTAAACTTGACTTTGATGTGCTTCATTCTTCCATGATGAACTTTATTTTGACTAATAGCGATCTCTGATTTGTTTGCATAATAGATCACAGTAGGACCTTGTTGTACTACACTTACATCTACTAGCAACTTTCGAATCCTGATTGCTTGGCTTGTTGTTGAAACTGCTGCAATATATACTACTTCTGTAGTAGACTGAGCAACAACTTCTTGATTTTTTAAATTCTAAGAAAATGGCCTTGATGCAAGGGAGAATAAATAACCACTTGTGCTCTTGCTTTCATCAGAATTGTCTGCCTAATCACTATCAACATATCCTTCAAGTCTAATTGCTCATCCTTTTTCATAAAATATATCAAAGTCAAATGTTCCTTTGATATATCTCAAAACACTCTTAGCAGCATTTAGCTTTTGTAGTCTAACTTTTCATCTCCATGGCTCATGAATACAAATTAATTCCCACAATTTAGCTATATCTAGTTCTACAACTGTATTGTTCATTATTTCTTGACCAAAATTTGAGATGTTGGGTCTTTCATTTAAAATGAATGTATAGAAAGGTTATACATTTTTGTAACTCCAACTATAAGTCCTTGAAATGGTTATTGTTGGACATGAATGGGATCTTTATTCATATGTATACTCCTAGTCATAAAGGAAAATAATAGTGTTGTTGATTATTTGTTTGATTGTTTATTGAAACACTATTGCTTGAAGAGATGTGATGACCTTACAATCCAATTTGCATTTGCATTTTAGTTTCTATCCAGACTTAAGTTAACATCTAATATAGTAACAAGGTCAAGTGTAGTTGCTAAACTTACAAGCATATGATTATTTTTCTTTGTAATTTTTTTATGAACTCTATTTGTAAGACTTAATTTTTTAAATTTATTAGAAGAGGTAGCCTTAAATCAAATCGAGTGAAAAAAAAAGAATCCATATTGTCGATCTGTAGACCCTTAATTTTTGACCTAGTCTGGTCCGATATTTTTTATAGTGCAAAATAATTTTTGTGGTATTTTAATTAAATAATATTTATTTTAGTATTTATTATTTATAATTTTTTAATAAAAATAAAAATGGTAATATGAGTAAAGTTAAAAATAAATAAATAAATAATCGACGACGAAAAAATTAGCGACGAAAAATTTCGTCGCCGAAGGAGAATCGGCCTGGGCCAATTCGCTGCAGGATTTGCCTTAGGCCAATTCACCGCAAGAATTTCCTACGGCAAATTGGCCCCAAGCCAATTAGCCGCAAGAAATTCCTACGGCGAATTGGCGCCCGCCCACAGCAGTTCCTAGCCAGCGCTCGTAGTTTCCAGCCTGCAACAGTTTTTTTGCCAGCGCAATTTTCTAACACATTTTTTTCCGAAACCAAATTCTATTTGGTTTTGGTTTCTTTTCCTAATTAGTTTTAGTTTCCTTAGATAATTAGAAGTAGGTTTATGATTTTTCCTATAAATACCACATTAAAATACAGAATTAGAGGATCGAAAATTTGTTTTTACTTAGCTAAACTTGGGACTTCTGACTTGGGAGGAAAAGAGGACAGAAACCCTAAGGAGCAAGAGACATTAGCAATTATCAACCCATCAAAGGCAGTAACATTACCTTTGCCATTGTTCATCCAGAAGAAAATTGTGGAGGAACCAACGAACGGAGGTTTGATTATAAATCTCTGATTTGATGTTATTTACAATGTTTCTATCGTTTGTTTTTGATATTAAGTCAGTAACATAAATTATTAAACTTAGTAATATGTTTTACATTAAATCGTACATTCATCCAGCAGCCTAAGTCATTGATCAAAACTTCAAAAAAACCCTAAATCATCCTTCTGATTCCAAAACTTCAAAACCCTAAAACTGTTCTTCTATTTCCAGAAACTTTAAAACCCTAAATTTTTTCTTCTATTTCCAAAAAATTTAAAAGCCATAAATTGTTTTCCCCGAAATATTTTCAACTAAACTCTAACTTTTTGTCCAAAATTTCCAAATGTCTTTTTAAATCTCCAAACCCTAATCTTCTTTACAATTTCTAAAAACTTTAATCATAATTATTTCTATAAAACTCTAAATTGTTTTCTTAAATCCTAAGATCAAATATGTTTTCGAAAATATCAAAAATCCTAATTTTCTGAAAACCCAATACATAAACCCTAGTTCTCCTAAACCCTAATTCTTAAAACATCAAAACTTTATGACAAGTAAATCTAAACCCTAAAGCCATAATCCAGTAAACCTAAAATCACAATCCAGTAACCATGAATTATAAACCCTAATGTCTTAAGATTCCAAAACCCTAATTTCATGATGTTTCCCTAAACCTTAATATGATTAACCAAAAAACCTTACTACTTTCTTAAATTTATAAAATCCTAATTCATTCCAATTTTCCAAATCTTTACAGTAGCCTAAATAATAATAATAATAATTCTAAAATCCCAAAACCCTAAATGTTAATTAAAGAACCCTAAATTGTGACATAAACCTAAATTTGTATCTTTGTTTGCTTTATTTAATTTTAGATTTGATTATGTAGTTTATTATATGTTTTGATGATTGATTTATTTAATTTCAATGCTTGATTTATTTAATTTATCATGGATGGACATTTTCTTTATTATTATGATTATTATTTATTTATTGTAGTATTAAAATTGTAAGAGGTATGTTTCCACCTTGTGGGTACCTCATTAGTTTAGTATTATGTAATTTAAATCGCTTTTATATTTTGGACCAATGTAAAGGACATGTTTCCACCTTTCGGTGGGTGTCCTATTTAGTTTAGACATGGATGATGTAAGGACATGCTTCCATCTTCGGTTGGGTGTGCATTTATTTGCTTTGTTTGGACATTGCTTTGATTTTAATATAATGGTGCTTTATTTTAGTTGTTGCATGTAATATGGATAATATTATTATATTTAAGAATTTTATAATATTAAGACCTGTAAAGGAGGCCGGTTCTAATAAACCGGGCGTTGTGGGGGTGCTGGGCCATTTCTCCCCTTCCCTAGACATACCCAACTTTTCGAACCCATTAGGGGGTTTGGAATTCCTTAGGAATCGAGTCATCCACCTTTTTTTTTCCTGGCCCGTCCGGGTGGTGACTCCATTTTCTCCGGGCTTAGGCCCGTGTTCTCTAAGGCCCCGAGCCTAAACAGTGTCGAAGTCGCAAGAACCATTACACCGGGAATAGGGGAGAAAATCCCCGCTCACACAATACCAAATAGCTTGGAAATAAGGCATTGTTGTTGTTGTTATTGTTGTTGGTGTAAGACTTGAATGACCTCAAAATGTGATAATATTTGCTTGTTTTATTGATATTCTTTCTTAGTTTGCGCGGAAAGAGGAGAAATCTTCTTAGGTCTATTTGGAAATATAGTTATTTGAAATGTGAGTATGTGGACCTGGGATCGCATTAATCTTAGTGCAATTAGAAAACTAAAAAGTATAAATTATAAACTTAGGAAAATGGAAGAAGAAACTAAGAAGATCTTTTACTATCATATATTAAAAGTACATAAACTTTGACCTATTTATACTAGTTCAAACAACTTTGAAACTTTAATACATTTAATTATATTTAATTCCTACCATAACCTACTAAACTTATTTGTATAGTTTATTTTATTAATGTGAGCGGGAATTTTTGCCTACACTCCCGCGTAGAATGGTTCTTACGACTTCGGCACTGTTAGGCTCAGGGCCTTAGAGAACATGGGCCTAAATCTAGAAAAAATAGAGTTGCCACCCAGACGGGCCAGAAAAAAGAAAGGGGTGGATGACTAGATTTCTAAGGAATCCCCAACCCCCTAATGGGTTAAAAAATTTGGATACGTGTGGGGAAGATGAGAAATGGCCCAGCACCCCCACAATGCCTGATTCATTGGAACCGGCTTCCTTTTTAGGTCTTAATATTAAAAAATTCTTAAATATAATGATATTATCCATACTACATACAACAATTAAAATAAAGCATCATTATATTAAAATCAAAGCAATGTTCAAACAAAATAAATAAATGGACACCCATATGAGGATGAAAATGTATCCTTACATCATCCAATGACTAAAACTAAATAGGATACCCACCAAAAGGTGGAAACGTATCCTTTACATTAATCCCAAAAAATAAAAATAATTAAAATTAAATGATGTTTAATTAATGAGGTACCCACAAGGTGGAAACATACCTCTTACATAATGAAAAGGATAAGGCAAATCAATAAAAAATGTTCAACCATTCATTATGAATGGAAACCATTCATTATAAGCCAAATAACGATCAAGATATGAAGATGGAAACTAAATACATAAAACAGAATTCCAATAACAATTAAAGACTAAATACACAAGTTAGGGTTTTATGGGTCACGATTTAAGAAACTAGGGTATGTGGTTTTGTAATTAGGGTTTGGATCTAAATTTGAAAATTTAACTTACTGGAATTAGGGTTTTAAGTTTTGGGGTCCTGGTTTTGGGAATCACAGTTTAAGGATTTTAAGGCTCTTTGACTAGGGTTTTGGAAAATTTAAGTTTTAAGTCTAGTAGGTTATAGTTTTGGTATTTTGGGTAGAATAATTTGAAAGTACGGTTTTTGGATAACAAGCCTTAAAGAGATTAGGGTTTTAATTTAATATTTTAGAAAAAACAGTGATTTGGGGAAATAAATTAAGGTTTTGGAAAAACAATTTGAGTTTTAACTAAAGAATTTAGGGTTTTTGAGGTTAGCTAGCCACTGGAATATTAGGTTTTAAGGGTTTTAAGGAATTAGATGAGGGTTTAAGGATTTAATGAATTAGGGTTTCGGTTCATAAAATATATATATCAGTTTTAACAATTTTATGCTATTGAAAAATTAATATCAAAACATTTTAACAAATCAAAAGAAAGCATGTTATGGCTATTGTGAATATGAAAAATTATTAGTGAAGATCAAACATCCGTTGTTGGTTCCACCACAATTGTACCATTGGAATTCTGGGGAGACCTTGATCAAAAAAACACAACTTGTTGCCTTGTGGATGGGAGTGTTATTTTTCCTTGGCTGCTTCTGGTTGCTTTAAAATTAAAAGTTCAATCTTCAGTAATTTTTGCAGTCCCCTCTTCTATGTTTTAAGACTAATATTTATAGAATTTTAAAGTAAAACCTAATATCTTCAGGAAGTTCAAACCATTTAGGAAGTTTATTCGAGTTTTTGAGTAAAAATAGGATTTTAGCAAAAATTGGCCAATGCACTGGCACGAGCTGCTGAGACGCGAGCAACGGGCTGGCAACGCAAACAATTGGGCTAGCACCTGCAAGGCGCTGCCCAATTCATAGCAGTAATCAACTGCGGTGAATTGCCCTGCCACATGTAGCTCACCGATTAGTTCGTCCATTTTTTATTTTTTATTATTTTCCACATATGTATTTAAAAAAATATGTAAAATGAATAATAAATAATAAAATAAATATTAAATAAAATAAAATAAAATAATAAATACCACAAAAATTATTTTGAACTTATTTTAAAATTTTAGACTGGACTTGGTCAAAAATTAAGGGTCTATAGTTTGCCCCCTGCTTGAACGATTTGAGACTTTTAGTAGAAAATAATAAAAGCATCATGACTTTGAGCAGATAAGGATGGGTTTTGGACCTGGTGGTAAGTTCTGAACTCAAAAATGATTTGGGTTTGGACCCAGGATAAGTTCTGGACTGAAAAATAATTTGGGTTATTGACCCGATGGTGAGTTTTGGACTCAAAAAAATGATTTGGGTTCTGGACCTGGTGGTGAGTTCTGGACTCAAAAATAATTTGGGTTCTGGACTCCGTGGTGTGTTCTGGACTAAAAAATGATTTGGGTTCTAGACCCCCGGTGGTGAGTTCTAAACTAAAAAATAATTTGAGTTTTGGACTTGGTGGTGAGTTCTAGAGTAAAAAATAATTTGGATTCTGGACCCGGTGGTGATTTCTGGACTCAAAAATGATTTGAGTTCTGAACTAAAAAATAATTTGGATTCTGGATCCGGGATGAGTTCTGAACTCGAAAATGATTTGAGTTATGGATCCGGTGGCTGCAAAAGATAATTGTAATTAGTAGGGTATTAATATTAAAAAAAAATCTGCAAAATTGTAAAAAATTTAGCTATTTTTTACCATACCTATATCCTCTTGCCCCCTGCGTGAAAAAATAATTTTTTACAGAAAATATTTTTAGACATGCAAATAATTAAATAATTGAATAGAATGATTGGAATTTACTATTTAGATATTGTTCGGTACTATTTGCTCACTATTCACCAATAGTTTTTTTAGTTCACAAAATTACTATTCCTTTTTATCTTTTTGTTTTGCCATTTTCCTATTAAAAAGCTCTCGTTTTCCTTCATTTCACTCATTTTTTATTTCAATCAGTTATATATATAGATTTGAGAGAGTTTAGCTATCAAATGGAAGGAAGGCATGCTATAAGATCCAGACCTCGATCTAATGCTGAGTTGCTAGAATTTATTCGACAATATGAACATGGAACTATCAATCCACTAGCTGGAATGCAACTATATCATAGTTTTAGTCTAAAGACTGAGGTAACATTACAACTTTAGCAGCATAAATATTTATCATTTTATTATTTTTATTTTTATTTTATTTGTTATTATTATTATTTGTTGTTATAATTTAGTATATTAGCGAATGAATAGCAGAAAAATGCTAAAAATAATAAAATAAAATATAGTAATGAGTAATTTTAGACTTGAAAATAATAGGAGTTGTGTGATTATATACTTAACTCGTATTGGCATACCTTGTTCGATTTTAGCGTGATCATTGCGTTGTCTGGGGCAAGGGGTATGTCTATAAAGCACGGCAATGGTATGATGTAGCGCCTTCTCAGGTAAAACGGATCATCCGAGAGTACAGTTTTGAAAGCTTTGTTCTGCAATTACCATCCGAGAAATGTCCAATAGACCGTAGTGTAGTTGAAGCATTATTGGAGCGGTGGATGGAAACGACCTATACCTTTCACCTACCTATGGGAGAAATGACTAGTGGCCCAGTCGATTTTTTGGGCATAACTGGTATCTGGTACCATGGTATTTCGGTTCCTCTTACCAATGATATCCTGGCACACAAAGAGATTCAACAGTTAATCGGTATGGAACCTTCACTCAAAGAGCCCTTTAAGATAAAAATTGAGCCAATTCAGAGTTATTGGATGACCTATGATGGATGGGTTCATAGAGAAACAACCAAACAATATGCTCAGGGATTTTTGTTGTATTTGCTAGGGTCAACCATTTTATGCAACATCGAATCTGCCATCCATCTGTCGGTGTTGAGGGCTCTCACTTATATGGATATGGTATCACTTTACGGTTGGAGTGAAGCTAGCCTTGCCTGTCTCTGTCATGGCCTAGATAAGATTTGGAGGAATAAGAAGCCTTTCATTGACTTCATGGTGATTGTTGAGATACTATCTCTTGCCAATGCTAATTCAACTCATATATTTGCATAAATTTGATTTTCATTGTTATTATAGGTATGGGCTTATGAGCATAATCTCATGAGGGTGCCCGATTTTTCTTAAGAGATAGTCAGATATCCAAGGTTAGGTTTTTAGTTGTCCGACCGCACAACAGTTTTTGGCTCTCACCATATGCACACGCAGCGTTATCACTTGAGTTACCTCACCTGGAACCAGGTAAATTAGTATTAGTATGCTTTATAGTTTATCTAAAAAGTTTACTTACCTTTTATCACCCTGCAGGTCAACTTGGCTTGGTGGAAAGTTGAAGAGTGGGCGAGTTGGACTCCTCTTATGAATGCTGAACTGCCTTACCAGCACTCCCGCCGAATCATTGTTGGGCCTGTATCTACTGGCTGGTTTCTTGGAGAAAGAGTGTATGATTGATTTCTTGGTCCTAAGCAGTGGAGGGTCCTGATGAACTGCCCAATGTATACTTTGAATATTACATCAATGCCGAAAAATTCATGGTGGTTAGCTCAAAATGGCTATGATGTTGAAGAGTATCTTCATGTACCGGGCACATCATACACACAATTCATTCAATCATAGCTTTTGAACTTTGATGTGTCTCTTGTTGGTGTTCGAGGACTTCCCAAGGAGGAAGAAAAAATGATGAGGAAACCGGTGATGAAGAAGAGGAGAGAGAATTTATCTCTTATTCCAAGGCTGAAAGCTCTCAGGTAAATTTGCGTCAATCTATCATTGCAATTGCTTCTTTTTTAACTTATTTGATCATGAGGCCGGACCTTTCTCTATTGTTCCTCCACTTGCTCCTTCTCATCAACAAGAAATACCATCCCATCCTCAAGGCTCTGATACGAGTTACCTGGTAGGTCTTCCTGTTTCATGATGATTTATGCTATATGTATGCATGATCATATATGTTCTTACCCTTTCCTTTTCTGGGTCATAGCGAATGCTTAAAGAGCAAAATAAGAAACTACAGGAGAAGTTAGCTACTAGCCGCCAACAGATCGCCCACCTCAAAAGATTGTATCATCAGTCGGAGCAAAACTTTCGAGAGTTTCGGTTCTAGGGAATGAGGGATCCTAGGGCTTCATCTTCTAGGGGAACCCAAGCTGTAGACCATGAGATTCCTGCGTCTACTCTAGATGATTACTGTTATAGGCCTGAATTCCAGGATATAGATTTAGGTGCTCCTTCTTTACGTGGACTTGGGACAGGTGATATGCCTCCTCCTCCAATAGGCGATGACTTTCTCAGAGTTTTGTTTGATTATGGACCACCTCCTCCTTCTCACTGATTTTAGAGAAAATATTTATTATTATTAATTAATAATAACAATAATGATTATTATAATAATAATAACAATATTTTTTTATTTTACTGCAACTTTTGACTTTTATATATATATTTTTTATTATTATCATTAAAACATAGAAATCCCTCTCATAATTCAAAACCATAAAGCACCTGTGATTTGCAAATCCAAATGTAATGTGATAATTGAAATTATCTTTCCTTGCTCATTTCGACTCGTATTATTCCTCTTTCCTTATTAAACTCGGTGAATAAAGTAATCCCTATATAAAGCAGCTTCAAATGTTATAATTCCAACGAAAATCAAGAAATTCTCCACGCAATTCTATTTCAGTATCAGAAATTCCTTTCATTAATTTTCAATTTTTCTTTAATTTCAATGATGACAGAACTCAATTTGAAAAAAATTAAAGGTTTATTTAAAAATATGAAAGCTATTCATTGGAAGCAAATATCTTAGTCTCAAATTAATACTTTGAAGTGCTTTCAAAATGTTAAATTAGAATATTCTTTTCTTCATGCCATGGTTTCCTTTTGGGATGTGAATTCTAGGACATTCAAGGTAAATAACTTTGAGATATGTCCCATGATTGAAGAATTTGAGGCCATCCTAGGATATTCAAGCAATCAACCAATGGCATTTCCCATAATGATTTCCAAAACTCAACAAAAGATGCAAATATTGTTCTAAATTTCAAAGCCTGAAGTCTTGCAATTGACTAGAGGTGAGAAAATTCTGCTTGGTTCCTTGATTGACTTTTGTATTTCTCATTTAGCTCCTACCAAGGCATGGGAATGCATGCTTTGTCTATGCCTGCTTGGACAATTCTTGCTTGTTTCTTTCGATGGGGACATCGATCCACGAATATTGGATATCATGGACTAAATGGAAGAAGGCTTGTCGCCGTACCTGTGATCTTGGCCGAGACCGTAGTATGATTGGATTAATTCAAATTGGAATCATTAAGAAGATTGGCAGGAAGTCCCCTGCTGCTACAGGTAATTACCTAAATCGCTCTTTTGAGTTTTCAATTTAGGCATTTTTTTCTTTTTATTTTTATCGTTCTAATTTTTACCTAGTTTGCCCTTGAGGGTTTTCAAAACTAGCGAGTTGTCCTAACTTTTGCCTAAGTTGCCCTTACGGGTTTTTAACTTAGTGGACCCTTTCCTTATTATTTTATTTTCGGTTCTAATTTTTTCCTAGACCACCTTTGTGGATTTTCGGAGCTAGCGAACCACCCTAACTTTTGCTTAGACTGTCCTTACAGGTTTTCAACCTAACAGGCATCATTATTTTTCTTCTTCTTCTTCTTTTTTAAATTTGTTTTATTATGCTTACAGATTTGGCTTCAAGAGCGCCTCTACTTGCTTGACATTCCATCCATGGATTTCACTAGATATCTTTTGGGACATCACTCTGCTAGGAAACTATCCCATCCTGACTCTTCATATGCTGACTGGATTGATTGGATCTGCACACGCACTACAGTCGACATTCGTTGGTTAGTACCTTAGTGAAAGATTTCTCGTATCACCATATGGACGTATTTGATGTATGTTCCTCTTGCTGCTCTTTGTCGAGGTACTTGTTATGATCCTCATAGGCTTGATCATCAGTATGGAGCCGAGCCTTGAGGTTCCGAGTTTACTCCTGACTTAGATATTCCTTGTCTGACTGACGCCTTCTTGGATCGGCTGAAGCAAAGATGGCCTGCACGCTATACTTATCGTCTGCCATAGATTTTACATTTTTCAATTTCTTTAGAAAAAGTATTGTTAGGATATAAAAAAAATGAAAACAATACTAAGAGATGTTTCTTTTTCTTTTATAATTTGTCATCACCTTTCACTATTGTGTTTATTTGTTTTATCCATATTTGGTCAAATACTTAAAATAGTGCACATAGAATTGTTTTAATATTATCTCTATTTTATTAAATTGGGGAACAACCAAACATAAAGCCAGCATACACAAGATCACTCTTGTCACCAACTAGCCCTCTTAGGTTTTTTAATTGATAATTTTCTCTTGCTCAGCCCTAATTGTTGCCTAGCCTGCCCTTTTGGGTTTTCTAAACTAGCGGATTGCTCTAACTTTTGCCTAGGCTGCCCTTTTTGGGTTTTCAACCTAGCGAGCCCCCTTTTTTTATACATAAAACCTCTTCAACCTGTCAATGTTTATTGGCTCACTAAACTCATTCCCGTCCATGTCTGATAACTTGACTGCACCCTTGTTCATGACTTGCTTCACAACATACGAACCTTCCCAACTAGGCCTAAATTTTTCTCTCGGATCAGAGACATTAGACTTACATTGCTTTAACACTAAGTCACCGACTCTGAACTTTCTGACCCTAACCCTTCTATTATAGGCCCAAGCTATCTTCCTTTGATACAGTTAATGATGATATAGTGTTTTTATCCTCCTCGCTTCTAGTAAAGCTAACTGTGTGTACCTGATTACTTCCCACTCTGTCTCAGGCTGTTTAGCTTCCAAGACCACTCTCAATGACTTGATCTCAATTTTAATTGGCAACACTGCCTCCATCCCGTAAATGAAAGAGAACAATGTCATTCCAGTTAGTGTTCACACACTTATTTTATATCCCCATAAAGTAAAAGGAAGCATCTCCGACCAATCCCTGTACGTCTTGGTCATCTTGGATATGATTTGTTTAATTATCTTGTTTATTGCTTCTATTGCACTATTTGCCTTCAGTCTATAAGGCGAGGATTGGTGATGATGAATTTGGTACTTCGAGAATAAGTCCTTAACTGCACCTTGAAACTGTACCCCAATGTTCGATATCACATTGTGCAGGACCCCATATCTGCAGATGAGATTCTTTTCAATAAATCTATCCATTTCCCTTGCCCCCAATTTGAAAAATAATCCACTACTACTACAATAAAATGGTGACCATTTGAAGCTGTCAGATGTATCTCTCCTATAATGTCAATCCCTCAAGTTGCAAAGGGCTAGGGTGAAGACATAGAATGCAATTCTTCACGAGGTATGTGATTCAAATTACCATACATTTGACATTGCTGGCACTTCTTCACAAACTCAATACAATCTCTCTCCATGGTCAACTATTTGTAACCTTGTCAAATTATCTTCTTAACTAAGGCTAAACCACTCATGTGTGGACAATAACTTCCCGCGTGTATTTTCTACATGATGTGCTCAACTTCAGGCTTCCTCAAGCACCTTAAGTGTACCCTATCAGGCCATCTTCGATGCAACTATGCATGAAAGGTGATGTATTATAAGGACCATCACCTTATGGATCTTCTCTCTTCCCTTGTTGCCCCTAATGGGTATTCCTTTTCCACCAAAAATTGCCTTATGGTGTCATACCACGCATCATGGTCTGTATCAGTTTCCATGATTGTCTTATATTCATAGTAAGGGGTTGATGAACTGGTCAAAACCAGAGACTTAAGAAATAAGTTGATGGGATTTTTCCATATCGAAGCCAATGTGGCTAGGGTATCAGCCATCTAGTTTTCTTCTCTTGCTAGGTGTATAAACCTGCACTCCTTAAAATTCTTCTTCATCATGGTCAAGTAATGGTGGTATGGTTTTAGCTTCTCTTCTTTTAACTCCCACTCTCCATTTACTTGGGATACTACTAGAAATGAATCACCAAAGACTTGCACTTTATCAACCTTCATAATTATCAAGGTTTCCAAAGCAAAAATACATGCTTCATACTCCACCATATTATTGGTTACTTTGAACTTCAACTTCTTAGCTAAAGGGATAAGCTCTCCTTCAGGCGATTCAAGTATGACTCCCAGACCTGCCTCTTTCCTATTTACTACTCCATCAAAATACATCTTCCATCCTTGTACATCTATGGCCTCTAAATGTTCATCAAGAAATTTCAAGACTAACTCTTCGCTAACCGGTAATGGTTGCTGGGCCAAGAATTCTGCCACCGCTCTACCTTTGATTATTTTCCTGGTTACATACTCAATCTCAAATTCTTCTAAAATTATCAACTATCGACCATATTTCCCGATCAAAGAGGGTGTCTCCCTTAAGTACTTCACTGGATCCAACCTGGAAATTGCTTGTACACTATAAGATTGAAAGTAATGTCGCAACTTCTTAGAATACCAAACCACAGCTATACAGGTCTTTTCAATTATACTCTACTTAATTTTATAAGGTAGGAGATTTCTACTCAAATAATAAACTGCGTGCTCAATCCCCGACTCATCTGCTCGGGCTAGCATGGCACCTATTGACTCTTCTTCTACTACTAAGTATAGTAATAAGGGTTTACCGGGTTTAGGTGGTTTCAAAACCGGTCGATTTAGCAGATGCTCCTTTATACACTCAAAGGCCTTTTGACACTCTTCATTCTACATGACTGGCTAATTCTTTTTAAGCAATTTGAAGATAGGTTCGCAGATTATGGTGAGCTTTGCTATAAACCTGCTAATGTACTGTAATTTGCCAATGAATCCCTAACTTCTCTCTTCGTCTTAGGGGCTGGCATATCCCTGATCACCTTAACCTTGTCAGGATCAATCTCAATGCCATTTAGACCAATTACATGTCCTAACAACTTGCCTGAGGTAACCCCAAACACAAACTTCCTCAGGTTTAACCTTAGCTTATACTTCACTGCTTTCTCAAAGAATAACTCTAAGTTTTGGAAGTGTTGTTCCCTTGTATCCAACTTCACCATCATATCGTCAACATACACTTCGACTTCTTTATGCATCATATCATGAAATAATGTGGTGGCCATCCTTTGATAGGTTGCTCCAGCATTCTTTAACCCAAACAGCATTACCCTATAACAAAATATAGCCCATGTAGTAATGAAGGCAGTTTTGGCTTTATCCTCTTGGGCCATTAACACTTGGTTGTGTCCAAAAAATCCATCTACAAACGAGTGTAGCACACTAGCGGTTGCACTATCAATGAGGACATCTATATTGGGTAAAGGAAAATCATCTTTAGGGGAAGCCTTGTTTAAGTCTCTATAGTCCACACAGACCCTAATTCTTCCATCTTTCTTCGATACGGGTACTATGTTGGCTATACAATCTGGATAATCTATCACTTCAAGGAACTTTACTTGTATTTCTTTAGTGACCTTTTCTTTAACCAATTCAGCCCATTTCGGTCTTAACTGTCTAAGATTTTATTTGATAGGTTTCATGTGAGTGTAGGTAGGAATCATATGTTCGGCTATGTCTCGATCTAATCCAGGCATATCCTCATAAGACCAAGCAAAAACGTCTTCATATTTTTTAAATATTTTTTCAAATCTCTCTCTCTCATCAGGAGTAAGGTCAGATGCTATGCTAATATTTTTAGAATTTTTGGTTGTTCCCAAATTTAATGATTGTGTATCGACAGAGTTAATATTAAAGATGTTCATGTAACCACTATTTGAATATATGCAACCATCAAGAGAAACATCACACAAGTAAGCAAAATCAGACTTTATTGCATTCATTTTGGAAAAGAAAACATCATCATCCTCATACAAAGCAGACAAATTAAAATCAAAATCAAAATCATTGTTCTCAAAATCATGAAGCAGAACATCTTCAAACTTCTCTTCAACCAGGGCAGCTATCTCCTCTGGAGTCCTCTCAGCTTTCAGGACAATTTCCTTCTCCCTTTCCGGATTGGGCTCCTTATCGACTGGCAGGGTGAGCTCTTTCTTCACTTGTTCCACCAGTTTGGCCACATCAGCAAAAATCTCAAAACTAGGGATTAACTTTCCCATGAACATGATTGGCTCGGGCTTTCCTTGGAGTGGTCCCATGTCTGGAGCTTTGGCAAAGATCTCTTTTTCAAGTGGTGGGAAGCTCATCTTCTCATTCTTCTTTTTCTAAACATCCTTGCTGACTTCTTTATACCCTAATCCTTTCTTCAAAGTTTGAGTCTTAAAATCTGGAAGCTTTGTCACACCGGCCTTGCCCTTTCCAAGACCAGCACCAGGAAGGTAGCTCATGTTCTTCATCATGTTCAAGACCTTGAAGTCCATTACTTCATCATCAGAAATTGTAGCTACTTGGAAACTATTAAGAGGCCTCTCAATCATTAGAGCATTGACCACCTCATTATCTTCGGCCTCGATGACCACTGTCTCATCTCTGTTAGGGAAATTGATCTTTTGATGAAGGGTGGAAGGAACTCCACCAAGAGAATGAAACCATGGTCATCCCAAAAGTAGAGAAAAAGTAACATGTATGTCTAAAACCACAAATTCCACCATGGACTCAATTGGACCATCCTTCACAACAGTTTGAATGTCCCTTCGGCGTGCCTCTTGGTATTGTCATAAGCCCTAATGGTTACCTCAATTGGGCTTAGATCCCTTATTGACATAGCTTGCTTTGGCAAAATTTTAAGTGGGCAAACATTTATGATGGACCATCATCAACCATCACACTTGGGGTCCTTTTTCCTTTGACATCTACTTTGATAAAGAGAGGGAGGATTTGATCTCTCTCCTCTTCCGGTTTAATTAAAGACTAAATACATAAGTTAGGATTTTATGGATCAAGGTTTAAGAAACTAGGGTTTGTGGTTTTGGAATTAGGGTTTGGATCTAAATTTGAAAAATAAACTTACTGGAATTAGGGCTTTAAGTTTTGGGATCTTGGTTTTGGGAATCACAGTTTAAGGATTTTAAGGCTCTTTGACTAGGGTTTTGGAAAATTTGGGTTTTAAGTCTACTAGGTTACAGTTTTGGTATTTTGGGTAGAATAATTTGAAAGTAGGGTTTTTGGATAACAAGCCTTAAAGAGATTAGGGTTTTAATTTAATATTTTAGAAAAAATAATCAATTAGGATTTTGGTTCATAAAATATATAAATCAGTTTTAATAATTTTATGCTACTGAAAACTTAATATCAAAACATTTTAACAATTGTGGCTACTGTGAATATGAAAAATTATTAGTGAAGATCAAACCTCCGTTATTGGTTCCACTAAAATTGTAACATTGAAATTCTGGGGAGACCTTGATCAAGATAACATAACTTGTTGCCTTGTGGATGGGAGTGTTATTCTTCCTTGGTTGCTTCGAGTTGCTTCAAAATTAAAAGTTCAATCTTCAGTAATTTTTGTTGTCCCCTCTTCTGTGTTTTAAGACTAATATTTAAAGAATTTTAAAGTAAAACCTAATATCTTCAGGAAGTTCAAACCATTTAGGAAGTTTATTTGAGTTTCCGAGTTAAAATAGGATTTTAGAAAAAACTGGCCAATGTACTGGCATGGGCTGCTGAGATACGAGCAACGGGCTGGGATGTGAACAATTGGGGGAACGCCTACCAGGCGCTGCCCAATTCGTCACAACAATCAACTACTGTGAATTGGCCAAGGCCAATTCACCGCAAGCCCTTTCGACCTATGGCGAATTACCCTGCCACGTGTCGTTCACCTATTGGTCTGTTCATTTTTCTATTTTTTATTATATATATATTTAAAAAATAACTAAAAATGAATAATAAATAATAAAATAAATATTAAATAAAATAAAATAAATAATAAATACCAAAAAAATTATTTCAAACTTATTTTAAATTTTTGGACTAGACTTGGTCAAAAATTAAGGGTCTACAATTAAGTTTATTTATTAAACCACACACTTAATTAACATAGACGTAAAAGACAATAAATGAGTAATTAATAAATCTATTGTTGCAAGAAAGTCTCATTAATTCTAACACTCCTCCTTGAGACTTTTCTTGCCAATTACAATTAACTTCTTTAGTTCTTCAATTCTGCAATGAGGTAAAGCTTTTGTCATCAGATCAGCTAACTGCATTTCTGATCTGCAATAAACCAACTTGATTTCTTTGCTTCTTTAAACTTCTCTCAAAAAATGAAACTTGACTTTGATGTGCTTCGTTCTTCCATGTTGAACTTGATTTTGACTAATAGCTATCGCTGATTTGTTGTCACAATAGATCACAGTAGGACCTTGTTGTACTAGCCCTACATCTGCTAGCAACTTTCGAATCCAGATTCTTGGTTTGCTGATCAAGTTACTACAATATACTCTACTTCTGCAGTAGACTGAGCAACAACTTCTTGCTTTTTTGAATTCCAAGAAAATGGCTCTGAGCCAAGGGAGAACAAATAACCGCTTGTGCTCTTGCTATCATCAAAACCATCTGCCTAATTACTTTCAACATATCCTTCAAGTCTAATTTCTCTTCCTTTTTCATAAAATATACCAAAGTCAATTGTTCCTTTGATATATCTCAAAACTCTCTTAGCAGCATTTAGTTTTTGTAGTCTAACTTTTCATCTCCATGGCTCAAGAATACAAATTAATTCTCACAATTTATCTATATCCATTTCTACAATAGTATCGTGCATTATTTCTTGACCCAAATTTGAGTTGTTGGGTCATTCATTTAAAATGAATGTATAGAAAGGTTATAAATTTTTGTAACTCCACAGCTATAAGTCCCTGAAATGGTTAATGTTGGACATGAATGGGATCTTTGTTCAGATGTATGCTCCTAGTCATAAAGGAAAATAATAGTGTTGTTGATTGTTTGTTTGATTGTTCATTGAAACATTGTTGCTAGAAGAGATGTGATGACCTTACAATCCCATTTCCATTTGCATTTTAGTTTCTGTTCAGACTTAGGTTATCATGTAATATAGTAAAAGGTCAAGTGTAGGTGCTCAATTTACATTCATATGATTGTTTTTCTTTCTAACTTTTTTATGAACTCTAGGTGTAGGACTTACTGTTTTAAATTTAACAAAAGAGATAGCCCTAAATCAAATAGAGTGGGAAAAAATCCATATAGCCAACCCCAAATAGCTTGGAATGAAGGCGTTGTTGTTGTTGTTGTAGGTGTAAGACTTGAATGACCTCAAAATGTGATAATATTTTCTCGTTTTATTGATATTCTTACTTAGTTTGCGTGGAAAGAGGAGAAATCTTCTTAGGTCTATTTGGAAATACAGTTATTTTCAATGTGAGTATGTCGACTTGGGATTGCATTGATCTTGTTGCAATTAAAAAACTAAAAAGTATAAATTGTAAACTTAGGAAAGTATAAGAAGAGACTAAGAAGATCTTTTACTCTCATATATTAAAAGTACATAAACTTTGACCATTTTATACTAGTTCAAACAACTTTGATGTAACACCCCTTCCCAACCAACATGTGTAAGCCGAGTAGAGGCGCCACACTATCCTAACGTTGCTACCAATTTACTTCGTCAAATTTTAGTTCCGATTTTTACAGAAATTTTGCCATAGAGTCGCCTAGAAATTTGGATCCCAAGTGTCGACAAAACTTGTTTTTCTGATTTTTGAAAACACTTTACACAGACCAATGTGAATACTATCAAATTTAATACACTCCCAATGAATTCACCTTATACCCCCAACTACAAATCTGCAAGAAGAGTTCACACTTCTAATACAACATAAAGTAAAGGTTTATGATTATTACACACTACTAACATACAATTATAACATAGAAATTCTCTTTTATATTTATTCATATACATGCCACAACTAACTAACTCATAATGGAACTAAAAGATCTACCCCTGAGATTTGTTGTGGTCTAGTCGTTGCTTCCCCAAGATTTATCTACTGCTCCGAACCTACGAGTCAAGGAAAACTTAACTCACAGAGCGTTGTCGCTCAGTGGGTACTTTACCGATGAAAATATAAGTAAAACATGAAAGCCTTTGAAACAAAATGAAATAATTAAATCATAAATCAACCAACCTTAAACCAATGGAAGTTTCTGTACATTCAGTGTAAATATGCTTCCAACAAATGTAAAAACCATAATTCAAACTCATTTTGCATTACGTGGTTTAAAAGAAACAAGACTTTGGATCAGGCTCTACTGGCATATAGGGAACCATAGCGATAAGGCAGTGGCCCTCACCACTGTAACATAGGTGGCCCTCACCACCGATATCAGATCACAGCAATGGCCCTCACCATCCTGGTTGTAACCAATTCCGCTCTACGGCCTATACCCGTAGGTAACCGCCGGAGCATTCCAATCACAATTTCACAACATCTCCGCTCCATGGCCTATACCCGAAGGTAACCGCCGGGGCATTCCAATCACAATTTCACAACATCTCCGCTCCACGGCCTATACCCGAAGGTAACCGCCGGGGCGTATCAAACACAATAAGTGGCAGTACTGCATAAGTTAGTATAGTGCACCATACCCTTATCTACCACTCTCACTATCCCGTAGAGAAAAAAGGTTAAAATAATTCACTTTAAGTCTCAAACTTCATTTTAGAATGATTCGAGAAATCATTTTAATTCCCATGGCACTTTGACATTTATGCCGCGCAACACATTCTTTAGTCAAACCATTCCCCTTTTTCACATATTTAATATCCACAATAAACATATTAAACATTTCAAAGCATTCCTCAAAAGATCACAAATTGACCAAATGAATAGTGTCACAGCACGAAAAATCGGCAACGCAAAATGGCATGACCAAATGAATAGTAAAATCTGGGTTTTCGTCAAAATTTCAGTCCACTTCAGTCATGCATTTGACTAAGTAAATGATCTTATTTTTGGCTGAAATTTTACAGAAAACTTATTTCGTATGTTAACTAATTTCACGTAAAATTTCGTTCAAAATTTCGTTCATTAGCTACCTCAAATAATTGCCACAAAAAGATCCAGAAAGCTGTCTTTTTGGGACCATTTCGGCCCAAACATATGAAATACATAGGATAGTTTATTTTTCTTTTGCAAATCAATATGAAGGCTTCTTTAATAGTAAGGTGAAGATTCTAACACTTCCCTTTGATAACTTTTGCATGTTTAACTCAAATCAAACTAATTAAAGTCCAAAACAACTTACCAAATCAACTTGCCAAATTTTCTCAAAACATGTGGTTTCAATTAAATTTAAACAACCCAAAATCAATTATTCAAAGGTAAAGTACCAAACCTTATTTCTTTAATTCCTCTTAGCTTTTCCTTCTTCTCCTTCCTTAATTCTTTATTTCTCCTTCAATAAATTCAAGATACAACATAAACCTTAGAATTTTAAAATAATAAGTTATCCTCCATTTCTTTTCAACCAAAACCCTAATCCAACCTTATTAAACTTTATACATCTTGATTCTTCCATTTAATCAATTAATCTCATCACTTACTTAAATTTTTTTCAATTCCACATAAAGACTCTAATCTCAAATCTCCCAATAAATATATAAATACCTAAAATTGATACTAAAATTAAAGTCTACATACTTGAAAACCTTAAAACTTACCTTGAAAATCAAACTTGGAAAAAAACTTGGAAGTCCTTTGGTATTTCCTATTGTGGCCGAAATTTGTAAGTGGAAAAGAGAGAAATTGGTTCTTCATTTCATAATATATATATATAAGGGAAATGATGATCACCTTATGTGTTGGATAAATCCTTTAAGACCACTTGTCCACCTTTCTCTTTCTTCATTTAATACTCATGCTAAATGGTTACTTTTGATTGGTCAACAAGAGATTTTTTATAGTTTTCTTTCCCATTACTTCTTCCCACTTGTCCCTCTTCACATTGGATACCCTAAAGTTGTCCCGTGTTACCCATACGGTCCCGACATGAAACCGGGCCCACATTACGTTCCGGCGATTAATCGATCATATCTTTTAAACCGTACAGTTCCACGAGTCATACTACATATAGTTTTGATCCTCTCGACCTCTACTTTCTATTTATAAGGTCTATTTTAGGTTTCCAAGTCATTTTGAAAAATTACCGATAAGCCCTCAACTTTTTACAAAATTCCCTTTAGGTCCTTTCCTTGCTCGGGTTTTCTTCCGGCTCCGTTTCTACTGACGATCATTTCATATATCACCCCTCGTCATCCTCTACGTACTCATTTTTTTATTTTCTACTTTAAATTCATGTATAACTTTAATTGATAATGACCAAAATGCCCCTAGTCAAAATGTTTTCATTTTTCTTTAACGGGACATTTCCTAGAAAAACTGTTACACGTCGTTGCGACCCGATTAATCTCTAGAATATTCTTTCGGGGTCGGATATGGGCACTATTAAGAACTTCCGACTCTTAATTTTTAAGTTTACATAGTTACCTCTAACTTTTGAGAAATTTTCACTTAGGTCCTTTTGATATCCCTTCCTGACCTTGCTGTCTTTCTTTATTAATATCCTTTTACTCACAACTCCAAATTAAGTAATTCTTATTCCCACTGAAACTAGACATCCGGGTCTACATTGTGTCAAAATTTCAGGTCGATACGAGTTATATCTGATTTTTGACGGTCCTTCGAAATCAAGCCTACTATGTTGTCCTGAGGCAGCTTGCACATTGTCTACTAAATCCATCATATCTTATTCTGTACAACTCTAAATTGAGTAATTTCAAGTTATACATCTATCTAAGACACAAATAAACAATTAAGTATTGTTTGAGACTCTCTAATTTTGTCATTAACTTGGATGAAATTCGATCTCAAGTTATAGGTTATGTCTGTTTCTTACCAATCTGGGATTTGGGATGTTACAATTCTATCCCCCTTAATTTAAGCTTCGCCCCGAAGCTTACTCATTCTATATACTTGATGTTCTTTAACTACTGTCTATTGCTTTTGCCACTCTTTCACCTTATTCACTTGATTGCTCTCTGTCATCTCTCTATATTGTTTACGCATTGCCTTATTTTGACACTTATTCATTTACTGGGATTAACTATTTTAAGATTCAACATGTTTTACCTTTTGTATTCTATTTTCTTCCCATATCTGTTCACTTGCTGTTTATTATTCTACAAGATTATCCAAAAGACTATTATGTGGTTCAACATGCTTTGTCTTTTGTCACGATTTCTCATTTGAAACATCACTATTACTCTCTTGTATTTCCTTCAACTTTGATTCAGGTTTGTTCTTTCTCATTCCTTCTTGTACATTTTTCACTTTCTAATGTATTCATTTCTAAGCTTCCTTCTCTTTGCATTGTGGTTATTCTTTATTTACTTCTTACTGAAATTGTATGTCCTATGTATATTCGTGCAGTGTGGTGGCATTCCTTAAGTATCGACTCATCTGACTTTCCTTGTGTTGTCATATATACATCTCAAATAATAGCTCATGGGTGATCAGTCCATGATACCATTATTCTCGAAGTACTATTTATTTCATTACATGTCTCGCTCTATGCTGGTTACGGCCGATCCTAACATAAGGTGAGAACATCTTTCTTTTTTTTTATTACATTTCAAACTCTTTCTTTCCTTTCTTTTCCGAATATGTTTCAATTCACTTTCTGTTTATTTTCATATATACTTTTTTTTCATCTGTATATTATTACATATTTTTCTTACTTAGCTCCTCAAGGTAATAACAGTAGAATCAAAGTGGGATGAGACAATACCATTTGGAACCAGCATGGCATGGGTGGCCCTCACCACCGTTTCATTTCCATGGCACAGGTGGCCCTCGCCACCTTTTTCATCAAACCAATGGCCCTCACCATTGGCCCCCAGTGGCCCTCACCACTGAGTATATATATCGGTGCTAGATAAATATCAAACCAGTGGCCCTCACCACTGGCTCCAATGGCCCTCACCATTGAGTATAAATGTTAATGCCATATAAATACACTCATCCCAACTCTGATTCAATCTGAATTACCAAGGTAAGCATATCTTTCTAATATTTTATTCTCTTTCCTTCATTCATATCAATGCACACATAGGCACAAAAATTCTCAAGTTGTCAGAACACATTACCAAACATTTCCAACACAAGTTTAAATAGTTCATTATATAAGGAACACATGATTTCAACTAGGTAAAGCATTAATCCTGAAGAATCTAACTAGTTTTGCTTCCTTTTCTTATTTCTCAATTTTATTTTCTATGATTTTTTTTCTTGCCATACTATTATTCTTCACTCTTTCAATTTTAGACTCTTGTATTATGGTCAGTATTCTATTCATTATTATTCTTTCGGTGCTTTTACTACTTACCTCTCATAATTGCCTTAACCTTTATTGCATATATTTCTCAATTTTTTTTCGTGCATATATATGAGTGTGAAGAACCCGATTCTATTAAAACATAAAGCAAAACTCCAAACATAGACAACTGACCTGCAATCACGTCTAGCGCTTCTTGTGACATCTAAAGAACAGAGCAAAACGTATACAATCCCATCATACGTAACGACCCAGACCAACAGCATTATCTTATCCTAGGTGGCATGTATATAATTATAAAATTCTTAAATAACACATATACAACACAACTTTTATTTATTTCCAAACACAAAGTTTTACAATACTAGGAAGTCCTTATGTACATTCCAAAATTTAGGACTCCTTACTATTATATCATCATATTATACTACCATACAATATTTACATGATACCTCTATATCACATATGTATATAACTAAGAGAATTGCCAAACAACAATACATCTCAAGACTCAGTGAGTAGGTGCCCTAGGTGAACTGGCACTGTCTGAAAAATACTCTTCTATCTCGGGATCAAAATCTGGGTCATGTGATGCTTCACTAAGTAAGTACTGGCCTAGCTCTTAAACCTTGTCATGTAAAGCTCAAATCTCTTGATGTGCTACCCCGAGGCTTCTACCGACACTATCCAACTCCGCTCTATAACTAAGCCTGTCTTCTTTTAACATCTGCACGTCATCTATCAAGGCGGTAATCATCTCATCTATTATTCTCAAGTCTTCACGATCTTGTATACTTCGATCGGCCAAAATTTCTATAGTCTCATCTTGCTCCCGCACTAGCTGTTTTAACCTCTCTACTTCTATCCTCAGCTCCCTCACCTCGTTTAGATCACCCATTATTACTCTTGTATAATTTGAATAACATAACTAACAATAACACACATATGTATAGTTATATAATTAAAACCCCTATTCTAACCCTATGTGTCCTACATTTAAGGTTTAGTTCAACTAACTACCCAAAACCGGCTAAACCAGCGCTCTGATACCACTAATTGTAACACCCCTTCCCAACCTACATGTGTAAGCCTAGTAGAGGCGCCACACTATCCTAACGTTGCTACCAATTTACTTCATCAAATTTTAGTTCCTATTTTTACAGAAATTTTGCCATAGTTTCGCCTAGAAATTTGGATCCCAAGTGTCGACAAAACTTGTTTTTCTTATTTTTGAAAACACTTTACATAGACCAATGTGAATACTATCAAATTTAATACACTCTCAATGAATTCACCTTATACCCCCAACTACAAATCTGCAAGAAGAGTTCACACTTCTAATACAACATAAAGTAAAGGTTTATGATTATTACACACTACTAACATACAATTATAACATAGAAATTCTCTTTTATATTTATTCATATACATGCCACAACTAACTAACTCATAATGGAACTAAAAGATCTAACCTTGAGATTTGCTGTGGTCTGGTTGTTGCTTCCCCAAGATTTATCTACTGCTCCGAACCTACGAGTCAAGGAAAATGTAACTCGCTGAGCGTTGTCGCTCAGTGGGTACTTTACCGATGAAAATATAAGTAAAACATGAAAGCCTTTGAAACAAAATGAAATAATTAAATCATAAATCAACCAACCTTAAACCAATGGAAGTTTCTGTACATTCAATGTAAATATGCTTCCAACAAATGTAAAAACCATAATTCAAACTCATTTTGCATTACGTGGTTTAAAAGAAACAAGACTTTGGATCAGGCTCTACTGGCATATAGGGAACCATAGCGATAAGGCAGTGGCCCTCACCACTGTAACATAGGTGGCCCTCACCACCGATATCAGATCATAGGAATGGCCCTCACCACCGATATCAGATCATAGGAATGGCCCTCACCATCCTGGTTGTAACCAATTCCGCTCTACGGCCTATACCCGTAGGTAACCGCCGGAGCATTCCAATCACAATTTCACAACATCTCCGCTCCACGGCCTATACCCGAAGGTAACCGCCGGGGCATTCCAATTACAATTTCACAACATCTCCGCTCCACGACCTATACCCGAAGGTAACCGCCGGGGCGTATCAAACACAATAAGTGGCAGTACTGCATAAGTTAGTATAGTGCACCATACCCTTATCTACCACTCCCACTATCCAGTAGAGCAAAAAGGTTAAAATAATTCACTTTATGTCTCAAACTTCATTTTAGAATGATTCAAGAAATCATTTTAATTCCCATCGCACTTTTCCATTTATGCCGCGCAACACATTCTTTAGTCAAACCATTCCCCTTTTTCACATGTTTAATATCCACAATAAACATATTAAACATTTCAATGCATTGCTCAAAAGATCACAAATTGACCAAATAAATAGTGTCGCAGCACGAAAAATCGGTAACGCAAAATGGCATGACCAAATGAATAGTAAAATCTGGGTTTTCGTCAAAATTTCAGTCCACTTCAGTCATGTATTTGACCAAGTAAATGATCTTATTTTTGGCTGAAATTTTAAAGAAAACTTATTTCGTATGTTAACTAATGCACATAAAATTTCGTTCAAAAATTCATTCATTAGCTACCTCAAATAATTGCCAAAAAAGGATCCAGAAAGCTGTCTTTTTGGGACCATTTCGGCCCAAACATATGAAATACATAGGATAGTTTATTTTTCTTTTGCAAATAAATATGAAGGCTTCTTTAATAGTAAGGTGAAGATTCTAACACTTCCCTTTGATAACTTTTGCATGTTTAACTCAAATCAAACTAATTAAAGTCCAAAACAACTTACCAAATCAACTTGCCAAATTTTCTCAAAACATGTGGTTTCAATTAAATTTAAACAACCCAAAATCAATTATTCAAAGGTAAAGTACCAAACCTTATTTCTTTAATTCCTCTTAGCTTTTCCTTCTTCTCCTTCCTTAATTCTTTATTTCTCCTTCAATAAATTCAAGATACAACATAAACCTTAGAATTTTAAAATAATAAGTTATCCTCCATTTCTTTTCAACCAAAACCCTAATCCAACCTTATTAAACTTTATACATCTTGATTCTTCCATTTAATCAATTAATCTCATCACTTACTTAAATTTTTTTCAATTCCACATAATGACTCTAATCTCAAATCTCCCAATAAATATATAAATACCTAAAATTGATACTAAAATTAAAGTCTACATACTTGAAAACCTTAAAACTTACCTTGAAAATCAAACTTGGAAAAAAACTTGGAAGTCCTTTGGTATTTCCTATTGTGGCCGAAATTTGTAAGTGGAAAAGAGAGAAATTGGTTCTTCATTTCATAATATATATATATATATATATATAAGGAAAATGATGATCACCTTATGTGTTGGATAAATCCTTTAAGACCACTTGTCCACCTTTCTCTTTCTTCATTTAATACTCATGCTAAATGGTTACTTTTGATTGGTCAACAAGAGATTTTTTATAGTTTTCTTTCCCATTACTTCTTCCCACTTGTCCCTCTTCTCATTGGATACCCTAAAGTTGTCCCGTGTTACCCATACGGTCCCGACAAGAAACCGGGCCCACATTACGTTCCGGCGATTAATCGATCATATCTTTTAAACCGTACAGTTCCACGAGTCATACTACATATAGTTTTGATCCTCTCGACCTCTACTTTCTATTTATAAGGTCTATTTTAGGTTTCCAAGTCATTTTGAAAAATTACCGATAAGCCCTCAACTTTTTACAAAATTCCCTTTAGGTCCTTTCCTTGCTCGGGTTTTCTTCCGGCTCCATTTCTACTGACGATCGTTTCATGTATTTTCTACATGATGTGCTCAACTTCAGGCTTCCTCAAGCACCTTAAGTGTACCCTATCAGGCCATCTTCGATGCAACTATGCATGAAAGGTGATGTATTATAAGGACCATCACCTTATGGATCTTCTCTCTTCCCTTGTTGCCCCTAATGGGTATTCCTTTTCCACCAAAAATTGCCTTATGGTGTCATACCACGCATCATGGTCTGTATCAGTTTCCATGATTGTCTTATATTCATAGTAAGGGGTTGATGAACTGGTCAAAACCAGAGACTTAAGAAATAAGTTGATGGGATTTTTCCATATCGAAGCCAATGTGGCTAGGGTATCAGCCATCTAGTTTTCTTCTCTTGCTAGGTGTATAAACCTGCACTCCTTAAAATTCTTCTTCATCATGGTCAAGTAATGGTGGTATGGTTTTAGCTTCTCTTCTTTTAACTCCCACTCTCCATTTACTTGGGATACTACTAGAAATGAATCACCAAAGACTTGCACTTTATCAACCTTCATAATTATCAAGGTTTCCAAAGCAAAAATACATGCTTCATACTCCACCATATTATTGGTTACTTTGAACTTCAACTTCTTAGCTAAAGGGATAAGCTCTCCTTCAAGCGATTCAAGTATGACTCCCAGACCTGCCTCTTTCCTATTTACTACTCCATCAAAATACATCTTCCATCCTTGTACATCTATGGCCTCTAAATGTTCATCAAGAAATTTCAAGACTAACTCTTCGCTAACCGGTAATGGTTGCTGGGCCAAGAATTCTGCCACCGCTCTACCTTTGATTATTTTCCTGGTTACATACTCAATCTCAAATTCTTCTAAAATTATCAACTATCGACCATATTTCCCGATCAAAGAGGGTGTCTCCCTTAAGTACTTCACTGGATCCAACCTGGAAATTGCTTGTACACTATAAGATTGAAAGTAATGTCGCAACTTCTTAGAATACCAAACCACAGCTATACAGGTCTTTTCAATTATACTCTACTTAATTTTATAAGGTAGGAGATTTCTACTCAAATAATAAACTGCGTGCTCAATCCCCGACTCATCTGCTCGGGCTAGCATGGCACCTATTGACTCTTCTTCTACTACTAAGTATAGTAATAAGGGTTTACCGGGTTTAGGTGGTTTCAAAACCGGTCGATTTAGCAGATGCTCCTTTATACACTCAAAGGCCTTTTGACACTCTTCATTCTACATGACTGGCTAATTCTTTTTAAGCAATTTGAAGATAGGTTCGCAGATTATGGTGAGCTTTGCTATAAACCTGCTAATGTACTGTAATTTGCCAATGAATCCCTAACTTCTCTCTTCGTCTTAGGGGCTGGCATATCCCTGATCACCTTAACCTTGTCAGGATCAATCTCAATGCCATTTAGACCAATTACATGTCCTAACAACTTGCCTGAGGTAACCCCAAACACAAACTTCCTCAGGTTTAACCTTAGCTTATACTTCACTGCTTTCTCAAAGAATAACTCTAAGTTTTGGAAGTGTTGTTCCCTTGTATCCAACTTCACCATCATATCGTCAACATACACTTCGACTTCTTTATGCATCATATCATGAAATAATGTGGTGGCCATCCTTTGATAGGTTGCTCCAGCATTCTTTAACCCAAACAGCATTACCCTATAACAAAATATAGCCCATGTAGTAATGAAGGCAGTTTTGGCTTTATCCTCTTGGGCCATTAACACTTGGTTGTGTCCAAAAAATCCATCTACAAACGAGTGTAGCACACTAGCGGTTGCACTATCAATGAGGACATCTATATTGGGTAAAGGAAAATCATCTTTAGGGGAAGCCTTGTTTAAGTCTCTATAGTCCACACAGACCCTAATTCTTCCATCTTTCTTCGATACGGGTACTATGTTGGCTATACAATCTGGATAATCTATCACTTCAAGGAACTTTACTTGTATTTCTTTAGTGACCTTTTCTTTAACCAATTCAGCCCATTTCGGTCTTAACTGTCTAAGATTTTATTTGATAGGTTTCATGTGAGTGTAGGTAGGAATCATATGTTCGGCTATGTCTCGATCTAATCCAGGCATATCCTCATAAGACCAAGCAAAAACGTCTTCATATTTTTTAAATATTTTTTCAAATCTCTCTCTCTCATCAAGAGTAAGGTCAGATGCTATGCTAATATTTTTAGAATTTTTGGTTGTTCCCAAATTTAATGATTGTGTATCGACAGAGTTAATATTAAAGATGTTCATGTAACCACTATTTGAATATATGCAACCATCAAGAGAAACATCACACAAGTAAGCAAAATCAGACTTTATTGCATTCATTTTGGAAAAGAAAACATCATCATCCTCATACAAAGCAGACAAATTAAAATCAAAATCAAAATCATTGTTCTCAAAATCATGAAGCAAAACATCTTCAAACTTCTCTTCAACCAGGGCAGCTATCTCCTCTGGAGTCCTCTCAGCTTTCAGGACAATTTCCTTCTCCCTTTCCGGATTGGGCTCCTTATCGACTGGCAGGGTGAGCTCTTTCTTCACTTGTTCCACCAGTTTGGCCACATCAGCAAAAATCTCAAAACTAGGGATTAACTTTCCCATGAACATGATTGGCTCGGGCTTTCCTTGGAGTGGTCCCATGTCTGGAGCTTTGGCAAAGATCTCTTTTTCAAGTGGTGGGAAGCTCATCTTCTCATTCTTCTTTTTCTAAACATCCTTGCTGACTTCTTCATACCCTAATCCTTTCTTCAAAGTTTGAGTCTTAAAATCTGGAAGCTTTGTCACACCGGCCTTGCCCTTTCCAAGACCAGCACCAGGAAGGTAGCTCATGTTCTTCATCATGTTCAAGACCTTGAAGTCCATTACTTCATCATCAGAAATTGTAGCTACTTGGAAACTATTAAGAGGCCTCTCAATCATTAGAGCATTGACCACCTCATTATCTTCGGCCTCGATGACCACTGTCTCATCTCTGTTAGGGAAATTGATCTTTTGATGAAGGGTGGAAGGAACTCCACCAAGAGAATGAAACCATGGTCATCCCAAAAGTAGAGAAAAAGTAACATGTATGTCTAAAACCACAAATTCCACCATGGACTCAATTGGACCATCCTTCACAACAGTTTGAATGTCCCTTCGGCGTGCCTCTTGGTATTGTCATAAGCCCTAATGGTTACCTCAATTGGGCTTAGATCCCTTATTGACATAGCTTGCTTTGGCAAAATTTTAAGTGGGCAAACATTTATGATGGACCATCATCAACCATCACACTTGGGGTCCTTTTTCCTTTGACATCTACTTTGATAAAGAGAGGGAGGATTTGATCTCTCTCCTCTTCCGGTTTAATTAAAGACTAAATACATAAGTTAGGATTTTATGGATCAAGGTTTAAGAAACTAGGGTTTGTGGTTTTGGAATTAGGGTTTGGATCTAAATTTGAAAAATAAACTTACTGGAATTAGGGCTTTAAGTTTTGGGATCTTGGTTTTGGGAATCACAGTTTAAGGATTTTAAGGCTCTTTGACTAGGGTTTTGGAAAATTTGGGTTTTAAGTCTACTAGGTTACAGTTTTGGTATTTTGGGTAGAATAATTTGAAAGTAGGGTTTTTGGATAACAAGCCTTAAAGAGATTAGGGTTTTAATTTAATATTTTAGAAAAAATAATCAATTAGGATTTTGGTTCATAAAATATATAAATCAGTTTTAATAATTTTATGCTACTGAAAACTTAATATCAAAACATTTTAACAATTGTGGCTACTGTGAATATGAAAAATTATTAGTGAAGATCAAACCTCCGTTATTGGTTCCACTAAAATTGTAACATTGAAATTCTGGGGAGACCTTGATCAAGATAACATAACTTGTTGCCTTGTGGATGGGAGTGTTATTCTTCCTTGGTTGCTTCGAGTTGCTTCAAAATTAAAAGTTCAATCTTCAGTAATTTTTGTTGTCCCCTCTTCTGTGTTTTAAGACTAATATTTAAAGAATTTTAAAGTAAAACCTAATATCTTCAGGAAGTTCAAACCATTTAGGAAGTTTATTTGAGTTTCCGAGTTAAAATAGGATTTTAGAAAAAACTGGCCAATGTACTGGCATGGGCTGCTGAGATACGAGCAACGGGCTGGGATGTGAACAATTGGGGGAACGCCTACCAGGCGCTGCCCAATTCGTCACAACAATCAACTACTGTGAATTGGCCAAGGCCAATTCACCGCAAGCCCTTTCGACCTATGGCGAATTACCCTGCCACGTGTCGTTCACCTATTGGTCTGTTCATTTTTCTATTTTTTATTATATATATATTTAAAAAATAACTAAAAATGAATAATAAATAATAAAATAAATATTAAATAAAATAAAATAAATAATAAATACCAAAAAAATTATTTCAAACTTATTTTAAATTTTTGGACTAGACTTGGTCAAAAATTAAGGGTCTACAATTAAGTTTATTTATTAAACCACACACTTAATTAACATAGACGTAAAAGACAATAAATGAGTAATTAATAAATCTATTGTTGCAAGAAAGTCTCATTAATTCTAACACTCCTCCTTGAGACTTTTCTTGCCAATTACAATTAACTTCTTTAGTTCTTCAATTCTGCAATGAGGTAAAGCTTTTGTCATCAGATCAGCTAACTGCATTTCTGATCTGCAATAAACCAACTTGATTTCTTTGCTTCTTTAAACTTCTCTCAAAAAATGAAACTTGACTTTGATGTGCTTCGTTCTTCCATGTTGAACTTGATTTTGACTAATAGCTATCGCTGATTTGTTGTCACAATAGATCACAGTAGGACCTTGTTGTACTAGCCCTACATCTGCTAGCAACTTTCGAATCCAGATTCTTGGTTTGCTGATCAAGTTACTACAATATACTCTACTTCTGCAGTAGACTGAGCAACAACTTCTTGCTTTTTTGAATTCCAAGAAAATGGCTCTGAGCCAAGGGAGAACAAATAACCGCTTGTGCTCTTGCTATCATCAAAACCATCTGCCTAATTACTTTCAACATATCCTTCAAGTCTAATTTCTCTTCCTTTTTCATAAAATATACCAAAGTCAATTGTTCCTTTGATATATCTCAAAACTCTCTTAGCAGCATTTAGTTTTTGTAGTCTAACTTTTCATCTCCATGGCTCAAGAATACAAATTAATTCTCACAATTTATCTATATCCATTTCTACAATAGTATCGTGCATTATTTCTTGACCCAAATTTGAGTTGTTGGGTCATTCATTTAAAATGAATGTATAGAAAGGTTATAAATTTTTGTAACTCCACAGCTATAAGTCCCTGAAATGGTTAATGTTGGACATGAATGGGATCTTTGTTCAGATGTATGCTCCTAGTCATAAAGGAAAATAATAGTGTTGTTGATTGTTTGTTTGATTGTTCATTGAAACATTGTTGCTAGAAGAGATGTGATGACCTTACAATCCCATTTCCATTTGCATTTTAGTTTCTGTTCAGACTTAGGTTATCATGTAATATAGTAAAAGGTCAAGTGTAGGTGCTCAATTTACATTCATATGATTGTTTTTCTTTCTAACTTTTTTATGAACTCTAGGTGTAGGACTTACTGTTTTAAATTTAACAAAAGAGATAGCCCTAAATCAAATAGAGTGGGAAAAAATCCATATAGCCAACCCCAAATAGCTTGGAATGAAGGCGTTGTTGTTGTTGTTGTAGGTGTAAGACTTGAATGACCTCAAAATGTGATAATATTTTCTCGTTTTATTGATATTCTTACTTAGTTTGCGTGGAAAGAGGAGAAATCTTCTTAGGTCTATTTGGAAATACAGTTATTTTCAATGTGAGTATGTCGACTTGGGATTGCATTGATCTTGTTGCAATTAAAAAACTAAAAAGTATAAATTGTAAACTTAGGAAAGTATAAGAAGAGACTAAGAAGATCTTTTACTCTCATATATTAAAAGTACATAAACTTTGACCATTTTATACTAGTTCAAACAACTTTGATGTAACACCCCTTCCCAACCAACATGTGTAAGCCGAGTAGAGGCGCCACACTATCCTAACGTTGCTACCAATTTACTTCGTCAAATTTTAGTTTCGATTTTTACAGAAATTTTGCCATAGAGTCGCCTAGAAATTTGGATCCCAAGTGTCGACAAAACTTGTTTTTCTGATTTTTGAAAACACTTTACACAGACCAATGTGAATACTATCAAATTTAATACACTCCCAATGAATTCACCTTATACCCCCAACTACAAATCTGCAAGAAGAGTTCACACTTCTAATACAACATAAAGTAAAGGTTTATGATTATTACACACTACTAACATACAATTATAACATAGAAATTCTCTTTTATATTTATTCATATACATGCCACAACTAACTAACTCATAATGGAACTAAAAGATCTACCCCTGAGATTTGTTGTGGTCTAGTCGTTGCTTCCCCAAGATTTATCTACTGCTCCGAACCTACGAGTCAAGGAAAACTTAACTCACAGAGCGTTGTCGCTCAGTGGGTACTTTACCGATGAAAATATAAGTAAAACATGAAAGCCTTTGAAACAAAATGAAATAATTAAATCATAAATCAACCAACCTTAAACCAATGGAAGTTTCTGTACATTCAGTGTAAATATGCTTCCAACAAATGTAAAAACCATAATTCAAACTCATTTTGCATTACGTGGTTTAAAAGAAACAAGACTTTGGATCAGGCTCTACTGGCATATAGGGAACCATAGCGATAAGGCAGTGGCCCTCACCACTGTAACATAGGTGGCCCTCACCACCGATATCAGATCACAGCAATGGCCCTCACCATCCTGGTTGTAACCAATTCCGCTCTACGGCCTATACCCGTAGGTAACCGCCGGAGCATTCCAATCACAATTTCACAACATCTCCGCTCCATGGCCTATACCCGAAGGTAACCGCCGGGGCATTCCAATCACAATTTCACAACATCTCCGCTCCACGGCCTATACCCGAAGGTAACCGCCGGGGCGTATCAAACACAATAAGTGGCAGTACTGCATAAGTTAGTATAGTGCACCATACCCTTATCTACCACTCTCACTATCCCGTAGAGAAAAAAGGTTAAAATAATTCACTTTAAGTCTCAAACTTCATTTTAGAATGATTCGAGAAATCATTTTAATTCCCATGGCACTTTGACATTTATGCCGCGCAACACATTCTTTAGTCAAACCATTCCCCTTTTTCACATATTTAATATCCACAATAAACATATTAAACATTTCAAAGCATTCCTCAAAAGATCACAAATTGACCAAATGAATAGTGTCACAGCACGAAAAATCGGCAACGCAAAATGGCATGACCAAATGAATAGTAAAATCTGGGTTTTCGTCAAAATTTCAGTCCACTTCAGTCATGCATTTGACTAAGTAAATGATCTTATTTTTGGCTGAAATTTTACAGAAAACTTATTTCGTATGTTAACTAATTTCACGTAAAATTTCGTTCAAAATTTCGTTCATTAGCTACCTCAAATAATTGCCACAAAAAGATCCAGAAAGCTGTCTTTTTGGGACCATTTCGGCCCAAACATATGAAATACATAGGATAGTTTATTTTTCTTTTGCAAATCAATATGAAGGCTTCTTTAATAGTAAGGTGAAGATTCTAACACTTCCCTTTGATAACTTTTGCATGTTTAACTCAAATCAAACTAATTAAAGTCCAAAACAACTTACCAAATCAACTTGCCAAATTTTCTCAAAACATGTGGTTTCAATTAAATTTAAACAACCCAAAATCAATTATTCAAAGGTAAAGTACCAAACCTTATTTCTTTAATTCCTCTTAGCTTTTCCTTCTTCTCCTTCCTTAATTCTTTATTTCTCCTTCAATAAATTCAAGATACAACATAAACCTTAGAATTTTAAAATAATAAGTTATCCTCCATTTCTTTTCAACCAAAACCCTAATCCAACCTTATTAAACTTTATACATCTTGATTCTTCCATTTAATCAATTAATCTCATCACTTACTTAAATTTTTTTCAATTCCACATAAAGACTCTAATCTCAAATCTCCCAATAAATATATAAATACCTAAAATTGATACTAAAATTAAAGTCTACATACTTGAAAACCTTAAAACTTACCTTGAAAATCAAACTTGGAAAAAAACTTGGAAGTCCTTTGGTATTTCCTATTGTGGCCGAAATTTGTAAGTGGAAAAGAGAGAAATTGGTTCTTCATTTCATAATATATATATATAAGGGAAATGATGATCACCTTATGTGTTGGATAAATCCTTTAAGACCACTTGTCCACCTTTCTCTTTCTTCATTTAATACTCATGCTAAATGGTTACTTTTGATTGGTCAACAAGAGATTTTTTATAGTTTTCTTTCCCATTACTTCTTCCCACTTGTCCCTCTTCACATTGGATACCCTAAAGTTGTCCCGTGTTACCCATACGGTCCCGACATGAAACCGGGCCCACATTACGTTCCGGCGATTAATCGATCATATCTTTTAAACCGTACAGTTCCACGAGTCATACTACATATAGTTTTGATCCTCTCGACCTCTACTTTCTATTTATAAGGTCTATTTTAGGTTTCCAAGTCATTTTGAAAAATTACCGATAAGCCCTCAACTTTTTACAAAATTCCCTTTAGGTCCTTTCCTTGCTCGGGTTTTCTTCCGGCTCCGTTTCTACTGACGATCATTTCATATATCACCCCTCGTCATCCTCTACGTACTCATTTTTTTATTTTCTACTTTAAATTCATGTATAACTTTAATTGATAATGACCAAAATGCCCCTAGTCAAAATGTTTTCATTTTTCTTTAACGGGACATTTCCTAGAAAAACTGTTACACGTCGTTGCGACCATATTAATCTCTAGAATATTCTTTCGGGGTCGGATATGGGCACTATTAAGAACTTCCGACTCTTAATTTTTAAGTTTACATAGTTACCTCTAACTTTTGAGAAATTTTCACTTAGGTCCTTTTGATATCCCTTCCTGACCTTGCTGTCTTTCTTTATTAATATCCTTTTACTCACAACTCCAAATTAAGTAATTCTTATTCCCACTGAAACTAGACATCCGGGTCTACATTGTGTCAAAATTTCAGGTCGATACGAGTTATATCTGATTTTTGACGGTCCTTCGAAATCAAGCCTACTATGTTGTCCTGAGGCAGCTTGCACATTGTCTACTAAATCCATCATATCTTATTCTGTACAACTCTAAATTGAGTAATTTCAAGTTATACATCTATCTAAGACACAAATAAACAATTAAGTATTGTTTGAGACTCTCTAATTTTGTCATTAACTTGGATGAAATTCGATCTCAAGTTATAGGTTATGTCTGTTTCTTACCAATCTGGGATTTGGGATGTTACAATTCTATCCCCCTTAATTTAAGCTTCGCCCCGAAGCTTACTCATTCTATATACTTGATGTTCTTTAACTACTGTCTATTGCTTTTGCCACTCTTTCACCTTATTCACTTGATTGCTCTCTGTCATCTCTCTATATTGTTTACGCATTGCCTTATTTTGACACTTATTCATTTACTGGGATTAACTATTTTAAGATTCAACATGTTTTACCTTTTGTATTCTATTTTCTTCCCATATCTGTTCACTTGCTGTTTATTATTCTACAAGATTATCCAAAAGACTATTATGTGGTTCAACATGCTTTGTCTTTTGTCACGATTTCTCATTTGAAACATCACTATTACTCTCTTGTATTTCCTTCAACTTTGATTCAGGTTTGTTCTTTCTCATTCCTTCTTGTACATTTTTCACTTTCTAATGTATTCATTTCTAAGCTTCCTTCTCTTTGCATTGTGGTTATTCTTTATTTACTTCTTACTGAAATTGTATGTCCTATGTATATTCGTGCAGTGTGGTGGCATTCCTTAAGTATCGACTCATCTGACTTTCCTTGTGTTGTCATATATACATCTCAAATAATAGCTCATGGGTGATCAGTCCATGATACCATTATTCTCGAAGTACTATTTATTTCATTACATGTCTCGCTCTATGCTGGTTACGGCCGATCCTAACATAAGGTGAGAACATCTTTCTTTTTTTTTATTACATTTCAAACTCTTTCTTTCCTTTCTTTTCCGAATATGTTTCAATTCACTTTCTGTTTATTTTCATATATACTTTTTTTTCATCTGTATATTATTACATATTTTTCTTACTTAGCTCCTCAAGGTAATAACAGTAGAATCAAAGTGGGATGAGACAATACCATTTGGAACCAGCATGGCATGGGTGGCCCTCACCACCGTTTCATTTCCATGGCACAGGTGGCCCTCGCCACCTTTTTCATCAAACCAATGGCCCTCACCATTGGCCCCCAGTGGCCCTCACCACTGAGTATATATATCGGTGCTAGATAAATATCAAACCAGTGGCCCTCACCACTGGCTCCAATGGCCCTCACCATTGAGTATAAATGTTAATGCCATATAAATACACTCATCCCAACTCTGATTCAATCTGAATTACCAAGGTAAGCATATCTTTCTAATATTTTATTCTCTTTCCTTCATTCATATCAATGCACACATAGGCACAAAAATTCTCAAGTTGTCAGAACACATTACCAAACATTTCCAACACAAGTTTAAATAGTTCATTATATAAGGAACACATGATTTCAACTAGGTAAAGCATTAATCCTGAAGAATCTAACTAGTTTTGCTTCCTTTTCTTATTTCTCAATTTTATTTTCTATGATTTTTTTTCTTGCCATACTATTATTCTTCACTCTTTCAATTTTAGACTCTTGTATTATGGTCAGTATTCTATTCATTATTATTCTTTCGGTGCTTTTACTACTTACCTCTCATAATTGCCTTAACCTTTATTGCATATATTTCTCAATTTTTTTTCGTGCATATATATGAGTGTGAAGAACCCGATTCTATTAAAACATAAAGCAAAACTCCAAACATAGACAACTGACCTGCAATCACGTCTAGCGCTTCTTGTGACATCTAAAGAACAGAGCAAAACGTATACAATCCCATCATACGTAACGACCCAGACCAACAGCATTATCTTATCCTAGGTGGCATGTATATAATTATAAAATTCTTAAATAACACATATACAACACAACTTTTATTTATTTCCAAACACAAAGTTTTACAATACTAGGAAGTCCTTATGTACATTCCAAAATTTAGGACTCCTTACTATTATATCATCATATTATACTACCATACAATATTTACATGATACCTCTATATCACATATGTATATAACTAAGAGAATTGCCAAACAACAATACATCTCAAGACTCAGTGAGTAGGTGCCCTAGGTGAACTGGCACTGTCTGAAAAATACTCTTCTATCTCGGGATCAAAATCTGGGTCATGTGATGCTTCACTAAGTAAGTACTGGCCTAGCTCTTAAACCTTGTCATGTAAAGCTCAAATCTCTTGATGTGCTACCCCGAGGCTTCTACCGACACTATCCAACTCCGCTCTATAACTAAGCCTGTCTTCTTTTAACATCTGCACGTCATCTATCAAGGCGGTAATCATCTCATCTATTATTCTCAAGTCTTCACGATCTTGTATACTTCGATCGGCCAAAATTTCTATAGTCTCATCTTGCTCCCGCACTAGCTGTTTTAACCTCTCTACTTCTATCCTCAGCTCCCTCACCTCGTTTAGATCACCCATTATTACTCTTGTATAATTTGAATAACATAACTAACAATAACACACATATGTATAGTTATATAATTAAAACCCCTATTCTAACCCTATGTGTCCTACATTTAAGGTTTAGTTCAACTAACTACCCAAAACCGGCTAAACCAGCGCTCTGATACCACTAATTGTAACACCCCTTCCCAACCTACATGTGTAAGCCTAGTAGAGGCGCCACACTATCCTAACGTTGCTACCAATTTACTTCATCAAATTTTAGTTCCTATTTTTACAGAAATTTTGCCATAGTTTCGCCTAGAAATTTGGATCCCAAGTGTCGACAAAACTTGTTTTTCTTATTTTTGAAAACACTTTACATAGACCAATGTGAATACTATCAAATTTAATACACTCTCAATGAATTCACCTTATACCCCCAACTACAAATCTGCAAGAAGAGTTCACACTTCTAATACAACATAAAGTAAAGGTTTATGATTATTACACACTACTAACATACAATTATAACATAGAAATTCTCTTTTATATTTATTCATATACATGCCACAACTAACTAACTCATAATGGAACTAAAAGATCTACCCTTGAGATTTGCTGTGGTCTGGTTGTTGCTTCCCCAAGATTTATCTACTGCTCCGAACCTACGAGTCAAGGAAAATGTAACTCGCTGAGCGTTGTCGCTCAGTGGGTACTTTACCGATGAAAATATAAGTAAAACATGAAAGCCTTTGAAACAAAATGAAATAATTAAATCATAAATCAACCAACCTTAAACCAATGGAAGTTTCTGTACATTCAATGTAAATATGCTTCCAACAAATGTAAAAACCATAATTCAAACTCATTTTGCATTACGTGGTTTAAAAGAAACAAGACTTTGGATCAGGCTCTACTGGCATATAGGGAACCATAGCGATAAGGCAGTGGCCCTCACCACTGTAACATAGGTGGCCCTCACCACCGATATCAGATCATAGGAATGGCCCTCACCACCGATATCAGATCATAGGAATGGCCCTCACCATCCTGGTTGTAACCAATTCCGCTCTACGGCCTATACCCGTAGGTAACCGCCGGAGCATTCCAATCACAATTTCACAACATCTCCGCTCCACGGCCTATACCCGAAGGTAACCGCCGGGGCATTCCAATTACAATTTCACAACATCTCCGCTCCACGACCTATACCCGAAGGTAACCGCCGGGGCGTATCAAACACAATAAGTGGCAGTACTGCATAAGTTAGTATAGTGCACCATACCCTTATCTACCACTCCCACTATCCAGTAGAGCAAAAAGGTTAAAATAATTCACTTTATGTCTCAAACTTCATTTTAGAATGATTCAAGAAATCATTTTAATTCCCATCGCACTTTTCCATTTATGCCGCGCAACACATTCTTTAGTCAAACCATTCCCCTTTTTCACATGTTTAATATCCACAATAAACATATTAAACATTTCAATGCATTGCTCAAAAGATCACAAATTGACCAAATAAATAGTGTCGCAGCACGAAAAATCGGTAACGCAAAATGGCATGACCAAATGAATAGTAAAATCTGGGTTTTCGTCAAAATTTCAGTCCACTTCAGTCATGTATTTGACCAAGTAAATGATCTTATTTTTGGCTGAAATTTTAAAGAAAACTTATTTCGTATGTTAACTAATGCACATAAAATTTCGTTCAAAAATTCATTCATTAGCTACCTCAAATAATTGCCAAAAAAGGATCCAGAAAGCTGTCTTTTTGGGACCATTTCGGCCCAAACATATGAAATACATAGGATAGTTTATTTTTCTTTTGCAAATAAATATGAAGGCTTCTTTAATAGTAAGGTGAAGATTCTAACACTTCCCTTTGATAACTTTTGCATGTTTAACTCAAATCAAACTAATTAAAGTCCAAAACAACTTACCAAATCAACTTGCCAAATTTTCTCAAAACATGTGGTTTCAATTAAATTTAAACAACCCAAAATCAATTATTCAAAGGTAAAGTACCAAACCTTATTTCTTTAATTCCTCTTAGCTTTTCCTTCTTCTCCTTCCTTAATTCTTTATTTCTCCTTCAATAAATTCAAGATACAACATAAACCTTAGAATTTTAAAATAATAAGTTATCCTCCATTTCTTTTCAACCAAAACCCTAATCCAACCTTATTAAACTTTATACATCTTGATTCTTCCATTTAATCAATTAATCTCATCACTTACTTAAATTTTTTTCAATTCCACATAATGACTCTAATCTCAAATCTCCCAATAAATATATAAATACCTAAAATTGATACTAAAATTAAAGTCTACATACTTGAAAACCTTAAAACTTACCTTGAAAATCAAACTTGGAAAAAAACTTGGAAGTCCTTTGGTATTTCCTATTGTGGCCGAAATTTGTAAGTGGAAAAGAGAGAAATTGGTTCTTCATTTCATAATATATATATATATATATATATAAGGAAAATGATGATCACCTTATGTGTTGGATAAATCCTTTAAGACCACTTGTCCACCTTTCTCTTTCTTCATTTAATACTCATGCTAAATGGTTACTTTTGATTGGTCAACAAGAGATTTTTTATAGTTTTCTTTCCCATTACTTCTTCCCACTTGTCCCTCTTCTCATTGGATACCCTAAAGTTGTCCCGTGTTACCCATACGGTCCCGACAAGAAACCGGGCCCACATTACGTTCCGGCGATTAATCGATCATATCTTTTAAACCGTACAGTTCCACGAGTCATACTACATATAGTTTTGATCCTCTCGACCTCTACTTTCTATTTATAAGGTCTATTTTAGGTTTCCAAGTCATTTTGAAAAATTACCGATAAGCCCTCAACTTTTTACAAAATTCCCTTTAGGTCCTTTCCTTGCTCGGGTTTTCTTCCGGCTCCATTTCTACTGACGATCGTTTCATATATCACCCCTCGTCATCCTCTATGTACTCATTTTTTTTATTTCCTACTTTAAATTCATGTATAACTTTAATTGATAATGACCAAAATGCCCCTAGTCAAAATGTCTTCGTTTTTCTTTAACGGGACATTTCCTAGAAAAACCGTTATACGTCGTTGCGACCCGATTAATCTCTAGAATATTCTTCAGGGGTCGGATATGGGCACTATTAAGAACTTCCGACTCTCAATTTTAAGTTTGCATAGTTACCCCTAACTTTTGAGAAATTTTCACTTAGGTCCTTTTGATATCCCTTCCTGACCTTGCTATTTTTCTTTATTAATATCTTTTTACTCACAACTCCAAATTAAGTAATTCTTATTCCCCCTGAAACTAGACATCCAGGTCTACATTGTGTCAAAATTTCAGGTCGATCCAAGTTATATCTGATTTTTGACGGTCCTTCGAAGTCAAGCCTACTATGCTGTCTTGAGGCAGCTTGCACATTGTCTTCTAAATCTATCATATCTTATTCTGTACAACTCTAAATTGAGTAATTTCAAGTTATACATCTAGATAAGACACAAATAAACAATTAAGTATTCTTTGAGACTCTCTAATTTTGTCATTAACTTGATGAAATTCGATCTCAAGTTATAGGTTATGTCTGTTTCTTACCAATCTAGGATTTGGGATGTTACATTTGAAACTTTAATACATTTAATTGTAGTTAATTCCTAGCATAACCTACTAAACTTATTAGTATAGTTTATTTTATTAAGTTTATATATTAAACCACACACTTAATTAACATAGACATAAAAGACAATAAATGAGTAATTAATAAATCTATTATTTTAAGAAAGTCTCATTAATTCTAACACTCCTCCTTAAGACTTTTCTTACCAATTACAATTAACTTCTTTAGTTCTTCAAATCTACAATGAGGTAAAGCTTTTGTCATCAGATCAGCTAACTGCATTTTCGATCTGCAATAAACCAACGTGATTTCTTTGCTTCTTTCAACTTCTCACAAAAAATGAAACTTGACTTTGATTAGCTTCGTTCTTCCATGCTGAACTTGATTTTGACTAATAGCTATCACTGATTTGTTTTCATAATAGATCACTGTGAGTGGGGATTTTTGCCCCCACTCCCGGTGTAATGGTTCTTGCCACTTCGGCACTATTTAAGCTCGGGGCCTTAGAGAATACGGGCCTAAGCCCGGAGAAAATGAAGTCGCCACCCAGACGGGCTGGGAAAAAGAAAGGGGTGGATGACTCAATTCCTAAGGAATCCTCAACCCCCTAATGGGTTCGAAAAGTTGGGTACGTGTGGGGAAGGTGAGAAATGCCCAGCACCCCCACAACGCCTGGTTCATTGGAACCGGCCTCCTTTGTAGGTCTTAATATTATAAAATTCTCAAATATAACAATGTTATCCATATTACATGCAACAATTAAAATAAAGCATCATTATATTAAAATCAAAGCAATATCCAGGCAAAGCAAATAAATGGACACCCATCCGAAGATGGAAACATGTCCTTACATCATCCATGGCTAAATTAAATAGGACACCCACCGAAAGGTGGAAACATGTTCTTTACATTGTCCAAAATATAAAAGCAATTTAAATTACATGATATTCAACTAATGAAGTACCCACAAAGTGGAAACATACCTCTTACAATTTTAATACTAAAACAAACAAATAACAATCATAATAATAAAGAGAATGTCCATCCATGATAAATTAAATAAAACAAGCATTGAAATTAAATAAATCAACCATCAAAACATATAATAAGCTACATAATCAAATCTAAAATTAAATAAAGCAATAAAGATATAAATTTAGGTTTATGTCTCAATTTAAAGTTCTTTAATTAACATTTACGATTTTGGAATTTTAGAATTACGATTGTTATTTATTTAGGATACTGTAAAGATTTTGAAAATTTTGAATGAATTAGGGTTTTATGAATTTAAGAAAGTAGTAAGGTTTTTTGATTAATTAAATTAGGGTTTAGGGGTAACATCATGAAATTAGGGTTTTGGAATCTTAAGACATTAGAGTTTATAATTCATGTTTACTGGATTGTGATTTTAGGTTTATTGGATTACAACTTTAGGGTTTAGATTTATTTGTCATAAGATTTTAAGGTTTTAAGGATTAGGGTTTAAGAAAACTAGGGTTTACCGTATTAGTTTTTGAGAAAATTAGTGTTTTTTATATTTTGGAAAACATATTTGATTTTAGGATTTAGGAAAACAGTTTAGAGTTTTATAAAATTAATTATGGTTTTTAGAAAACATAAAGAAGGTTGGGGTTTGGAGATTTAAGAAAACATTTGGAAATTTTGGACAAAAAGTTATGGTTTAGATGAAAATAGTTCGGGGAAAACAATGTAAGGTTTTAAAGCTTTTGGAAGCAGAAGAATAGTTTTAGGGTCTTTGAGGTTTTTGGAAAACAATTTAGGGTTTTTTGGAGTTTTGGAAACGGGAGGAAAATACTTTAGGGCTTTAGGGTATCTGAAAAGAGAAGAATAGTTTTAGGGTTTTGAAGTTTTGATTACTGATTAAGGCTACTGAATGAACATATTACCAAGTTTAATGATTTAGGTTACTGAAACAAAAATCAATGATAGATTTATTTAAAAGAAAACATGGCAATAACATTGTAAATATAATCAAAGCAAAGATTTATAATCAAACCTCCATTTGTTGGTTCCACCAAAATTGATTTATGGATGAACAATGACAAAGGCAATATTGCTGCCTTTGAATGGATTGTTGATTGCTTCTTGTTGCTAATGTCTCTTGTGCTAGGGTTTTTTTTTTGTCTCTTTTTTGCTCTAGTAAAAATTAATCTTTCCGATCCAATCAAAGTCCAAAGTCTAATCCCTTAATTCTGAGTTTTAATGTGTTATTTATAAGAAAAATCATCACCTACTTCTAATTGTTTAAAGAAATTAAAGCCAATTAGGAAAATAAACCAAAACCAAATAGAATTTAGTTTCAGAAAAAACTGCGTTGAAAAATTGTGCTGCCGAAAAAATTGCTGGCAAAAACTGCTAGCGACTATGGGCGGGCGCTGGGGCGACTGGCCAATTCGCCGCAGGAATTTCCTGTGGCGAAATGGCCGCAGGAAATTCCTGCGGGCGAATTGGCCTGGCCAATTCTACCTTCGGCTACAAATTTTTTCGCCGTCGATTTTTATTTTTATTTTTTATTTTTATTATCATTTTTATTTATTATTTATTATTTTTATTCAACTTTACCATTTTTATTTTTATCAAAAATTATAAATAATAAATATTAAAATAAATATTATTTAATTAAAATACCACAAAAATCTTTTTGGACTATATAAAAAATATCAGACTAGATTGGGTCAAAAATTAAGGGTCTACAGTTTGCCCCCTGCTTGAACGATCTGAGACTACAACAAAAGAGAGTGAAAAGCAATAAGACTTAATTTTTTTGAGATGGTTGAGGTTTTAGGTTCTCGACCCAGTTCGAGTTCTGGACTCAAGGATAATTTTAGGTTCTGGACCTAAGGGTAATTTGGTTTCTGGACCCGAGCTAAGTTCTGAACTTAAAAGAGATTTTAGGTTCTGGACCTAAGGGCAATTTGGGTTCTGGACCCAAACTAAGTTCTGGACTTAAGAATAAATTTGGTTCTGGACACGAGTTAAGTTCTGGACTTAAGAGAGATTTTAGGTTCTAGACCTAAGGGTAATTTGAGTTTTGGACCCGAGCTAAATTCTAGACTTAAAAGAGATTTTAGGTTCTGGACCTAAGGGTAATTTGGGTATTGGACCAGAGCTAAGTTCTGGACTTAAGAGAGATTTTAGGTTCTGGACCTAAGGGTAATTTAGGTTCTTGACCCGAGCTAAGTTCTGGACTTAAGAGAGATTTTAGGTTCTGGACCTAAGAGTAATTTGGGTTCTGGACCCGAGCTAAGTTCTGGACTTAAAAGAGATTTTAGGTTCTGAATCTAAGGGTAATTTGGATTCCGGACCCGAGCTAAAAGAGATTTAATTATCTGCAAAAAATAATTATAGTCAGTAGTATTCTAAAGGAATTTGTAAAAAAATTTTCTAATTTTTACCATGCACATGCATATATCTTCTCCTTGCCCCCTGCGTGTAAAAATATTTTAAAAGTATAAAAATATTTATATACACGCAAGTATTTGAATGATTATATTGAATAATTGAATATTCTATTTATTTACTAGGTAGTCACTATTTATGTACTATTTACTATTCGTAAATAGTAACCTACTATTTGTAAATAGTAACCTATTATTCATAAATAGTAAAATTTACTTTTTGAATTTTGCTTTTTCCTTTGTCGTTCCTCTATATAAACGATCGATTTCTTTATTTCATTCACAACAAACTTCTCCATTTCATTCATTCAATCTATAACCCTTTCATTTTATAGAGTTTATCATATAATTTTGGAAAAATGCATGCTTCAAGATCAGGAACTCGATCTAATGCTTAATTATTGGAATTTATTCGGCGGCATGAAAATAGAAATATAAATCTACTAGTCTGGATGCCGCTCCATCGCAGTTCAAATCAAAAGAGCAAGGTAATTATTTATTTTAACAGCAAATTATTTTTGTGTTTGTTTTTGTTTCCTCTTTTTTATATATATTTTCTTTTCTTTTTTTCTTCATTTTTCTTTTTCTTTTTGTTTTTATTTTTTGTTTTCTTTTATATTTTTATATTTTCTTCTTTTTTTTCTTTTTTTTATATATATTTTTTAGTTTTTTAGAAAATTTAGGAAAAATATATTAATTTAAGAATCTAAGTAAATAAAATATAAATTAATTTAGCCTAAAAATCGGTGGTATTGATATAATGATATACTTACCTCGTGTTAACTTACCTGGCTCCGTGTTAGCGTGATCGTTGCATTATTCTGGGCGGAGGGTGTGTCTACAAAGTTCGACAATGGTATGATGTAGCCTTCTCGGGTAAGGCAGATTATCCGAGATTGCAGTTTTGAGAGCTTCATCTTGCAATTACCATCCGAGGAGTATCATAGCGTGATCTAGGTGCTTGCAGAATGATGGTTGGACACAACTCATACTTTTTCACTTGCCCATTGGAGAGATGACAATTGGTCCGGTTGCTTTGCTGCTATAACCGGCATTCGGTATGATGGTCTTCTGGTTCCTCTTGCCAATAATATTCTAACATTTGAAGAAATTCAACAATTAATTGGTATGGAACCATCAGTTAAAGGGCCTTTCAAGATAAAAATCGAGCCAATTCATAATTATTGGATGAATTACGAAGGACGGGTTCACAGAGACACAACCCAACAGTATGCTAGAGGATTTTTGTTGTATTTGCTCAGGTCGACTATTTTAGGCAGCACCGAATCTGCCATCCATTTGTCAGTGTTGAGGGCCCTTACTTATATGAGGATGGTACCACTTTACAGCTGGGGTGAAGCTAGTCTTGCCTGTCTTTATCATGATCTTGACAAAATTTACAGAAATAAGAAGTCCTTTGTTGGCTTTATGGTGATTGTCGAGGCACTCTTCTTCCACCAATGTCAATTCCATTCTTATTCTTGCATGAATTTGATTTTTATTATCATTGTAGGCATGGGCATATGAACACAATCTTGTGAAGGTGCCTGGCATTTCTCGAGAGTGAGTCGAATATCCGAGATTAAATTTCTGGTTGTCAGATCGCGTAGAAGTTCTCGGCTCTCACCATGTGCACAGCCAACGCTATTTCTTGAGTTGCCTAACCTGGGACCAGGTAAAATATCATTAGCATACTTTTAAAATTTATATAACAGTTCACTTACCTTATGTCTTTTTGTAGGTGAATTTGGCCTGGTGGAATACAGAAGAGCGGACAAACTGGACTTCCTCCATGAATGCCACACTGCCTTTTTCAACATACTCACCGAGTCATCGTCAGCCCTGTGTCTAGTGGTTGGTTTCTCGGAGAGAGAGTATATGAGTGGTTTCTTGGTCCCGAGCAACGAAGGATCCCGATCCATTGCCCGAAATATACCTTGAATATCACATCAATGCCGGAGAATGCATGGTGGTTGGCTCGGCACGGTTATGATGTTGAAACATTTCTCTATCCACCGGGTACATCTTATACCCAGTTTATTCAAATTGGGCTTTTGAACTTTGACGTATCTCCTGTTGGTGTACGGGAAATTTCTGAAGAAAATGAGGATAGATGAAGAGGAACATCATGGAGAGCAAGGAGAGTTTGTTCCACATTTTGGGGGTAGCACTTCTCAGGTAAACTTTTACCACTTTTTTATTGTAATCGCTTCTTTCTTGACTTCTTTTGACTTTTTAATGATTGTTGCAGGCTGCTGGCCTATTTATTCATAAGGCTGGACCTTCTTTTACTGCTCCTTTATTTGCTCATTCTAGTCCACCGAATATGCCATCTCAACCATAGGGTATTGATATGAATTACCTGGTAAGTTTTCTTGTTTCATGGTAATTTATGCTGATGTATGCATGATTATGTATGCTCTTACTCTTTTCCTTTCTGGCTCACAGCAGATGCTTGAAGAACAAAACAAGAAACTTAAAGAAGAGCTGGTCGCTAATCGTTAACAGGTTTCCCTTTTTGAGAATTTGTACCATCAATCAGAGCAAAATTTTTGAGACTTCCGATTTCAGGGGATGAGAGATCCTGGTGCTTCTTCATCTAGAGGCCCTCAAACTGATGACCATGAGATCCTTTCGTCTACTTCCAATGAGGACTGTTACAGATCGAAACTCCAAGGTAATAGAGATTCTGGTCCTCCTGCTTCGGGCGTACTTGGGACGGGTGATTTGCCTCCTCCAACAGGCGATGATTTTTTCAGAGCTTTATTTGATGATCTACCACCTCCTTCTTAGTGATGTATGAATATTGTGTCAATTGAGGAAACATTGTACAATAAGTATAAAAATAATAATGATAATATATAATTTTTATCTTTACTGTAACTCTTCTCTCTCTTTTTTTTTTGAAATAAAATGTTGGTCTTGCTAAATCATGTCAATGTACCTCAGGACTTGGTTTCCAAATTAATATATCTATAACATGACAACCCTAGTTACCGTACTAAACTTGGGAATCATTTCTATTTAAGTAAGAATTGTTGCACTTCAGATAGGCACATACACAAGTCTCATTGAGTTTAAATATTGTCTATCTCATATGCATGCTTATTCAAACTATCTCCACTAATAGACTCTACCTAACAAGAGAGATCAACAGGTCTTTGATAGGCTTGAAATGGGGTCTATAAGGGACATGGGTTAAATGAAGGCCATTTGTAAGTTAAAGCCGATGTGACACAATGGATAAATCCTTACACTACAAATTTTTTGTTCGAACTTTAGATAGTTGGGAGCAATCTTGCTAGACTCCAAATTCCTTCTATCTTCTTGGTATTAATCTAGATCTTGATTGGGACAATCTTTGTTTCTTTGCATAAAGTTTGGTACCCAAATTCATTTCTTTTCTTCTTCTCCCTTTTCTTTCTTTTTATTTTTCTAATCCTCCCTTTCTTTGAGCATTTTATCATTTTTGTCCTTCTTTCTTGTAGGACTGTAAAGTACAGAACTTTCAAGAACTGAATGATCTTTCTCCTTTTTCTTTGATTTTGCTCAAATCTTTGGTTGGGTTAGACCAATTCAAGTTAAACCGTCCTTATAAACCAAATGGAAGCCTTTTGTTGTCTTAGGTAAAAGAGAACTCAGTTGGCTTTTTGAACCGCCTTTTTAGGTTTTATCTTTTTTTTTTCCTTTTTTTTCCTCTTCTTTTTTTTTCTCTTTTTTCTTTTCTTTTCTTTTCTTTTTTTTTTCCTCTTCTTTTTTCTTCTTTTTTTCTTTTTTCTCTTTTTTTTTGGGTTCTAGCTGTAATAGAGTTGTCTTGTTTGAGTTGTCTTGTTTGTACCAACTTGTATTTCTAATAATGGATGAGTGGAGTGGTATTAATCTCCTTTAACAGGGATAAATCATTTGTTACTCTGATGTTATCTTGATAGATTGGAGATATTAGGTGAACTTCAACTACCCTTATGGTCTTGAGAACATCCACTATCCTTACAGTCCTGGCTATGCATTCCTTTCTTTGATCTTCTTGCCTCTTCACCTTAGTGGTTATAAGACTTGTCAAAAGTATCACAATAGCTCAGGGTAGGTTGTTGAGGTTATATGCCAATGAAAAGAAAGCTAAAACTTTATGAAGGTTCAAAGGGACAACTAGGGATTGATATTTAATTGGGTGGATACTAGTTGTTGGCTAACCAAACAATGCCTAGATCATTTCTCTCTTAAATAAGCAGAGTTCAATTTTGCCTCAAAAATTTGTCAAAGCATGTTCTAAAACTGACTAGACCTAGACAAAGGTAATTATGCAGGAGCCCTCTCTAAGTAAGCATACACAACTCAATGCTATAGAGCAATTCCCTTACCTAGTAAAGTCATTCAAGTCATGATGTCTAGATACATTAATTTATAAATATCAAGCTAGATTCCTCATTGGTTGAGCACCAAAACGAACAAAGACCAATAAAAATTTTGATGAAAGTAATTTATTCAGACAACTTTTAAATTTGAAAAAACATAATTATTCCAATTAAATATTAAAGAAAGCAAAATTGAAAAGCAATATTCAAGCTAAAGAAGGTTCGTTGAGTTGGCGTCAAAGATATTTCATTTATTTAGACATATCAAGGGCAAGGATTTTTTCCATCATTAAAGATCATTGCTTCATCATCCACATCATCATCCACAGTTAATCCAAACTTGTTTAGTAGTACATCCTCTTTAGTAGCTTCTCTATCCATATCATGATGAGATGACAAGATAAAACTCTTCATGAAGGTTGCAAGAGGTGGCGCCCTTCCAATTTTAGGCAGAGGCTTATTCTTAGTGTTGGGCTTATCAGGCTTAAGCATCTTTCCACTGTCAATTAAATTCTGTATCTCATGCCTCAGCTTCATACAGTTGTTCATTTCGTGTCCAAGCCTTTGATGGAATTGGCAAAATGCTTTAGTATCAAAGTTAGGCGGAAAAGGATTAGGCAAAGGACGAGGAGTCAAAAGCTGTAACAATCCTTTCTTCATTAGATTCTCCAACATCTTTGACAAAGGTTCCCCCAAGTCTGAAAATTTATGCCTCTTTGCTGGTTCGATTGCTGCATTTTTCTCAACACCTCTTCTTTTCTTTTGATTTTTCTCATTGAGGTGGTAGCCGCTCTTATTTCTCCATTTAGACAGCATATGGTTGGCTGATCTTGTAGAATAGGGATTGATCCTTCATTTTTTTATTTGATCTCTATTATTGAACATGTTCTCTGTTGATGCTGCCTTTTCCCTCTTTCTTATGTCACTGGGAGATGCCTTATTAGTATTATTGATGATCTCCAGAATTTGAATCAACTGGGTCCTCATAATTTCAACCAATTGATCTCGTAGCTTGGCCATCCTAGCTTTGACAACTTCATCGATTATATTCCTTAGCTAGTTTGCATCCATCCTTCCAATGAAGCACTTGAATCAAAAATCAATGTTGTAGGTGATATCGTTGTATGCTCTTAAATTGTCATACTTCAACAAGCCACTGTGAGAGGGAATTTCCATCCACACTCCTGGTGGAATGGTTCTTGCGACTTCGGTACTGTTTAGGCTCGGGGCCATAGAGAACACGGGCCTAGGCCCAGAGAAAATGGAGTCGCCACCCGGATGGGCCGGGATAAAGAAAGGGGTGGATGACTCGATTCCTAAGGAATTCCCAACCCCCTAATGGGTTTGAAAAGTTGGGTACGTGTGGGGAAGGTGAAAAATGGCCCAGCACCCCCACAATGCCCTGTTCATTGGAACCGGCCTACTTTGCAGGTCTTAATATTATAAAATTCTTAAAAATAACAATGTTATCCATATTACACGCAATAATTAAAATAAACCATCATTATATTAAAATCAAAGAAATATCCAAGCAAAATAAATAAATGGACACCCATTCGAAGATGGAAATATGTCCTTACATCATCCATGGCTAAACTAAATAGGACACCCACCGAAAGGTGGAAACATGTCCTTTATATTGGTCCAAAATATAAAAGTAATTTAAATTATATGATATTCAAATAATGAGGTACCCACAAAGTGGAAACATACCTCTTACAATTTTAATACTAAAACAAACAAATAACAATCATAATAATAAAGAGAATGTCCATCCATGATAAATTAAATAAATCAAGCATTGAAATTAAATAAATCAACCATCAAAACATATAATAAGCTACATAATCAAATCTAAAATTAAATAAAGCAATAAAGATATAAATTTAGGTTTATGTCTCAATTTAAAGTTCTTTAATTAACATTTAGGGTTTTGGAATTTTAGAATTATTATTGCTATTTATTTAGGCTACTGTAAAGATTTTGAAAAATTGGAATGAATTAGGGTTTTATGAATTTAAGAAAGTAGTAAGGTTTTTTTATTAATTAAATTAGGGTTTAGGGGTAACATCATGAAATTAGGGTTTTGGATTCTTAAGACATTAAAGTTTATAATTCATGTTTACTGGATTGTGATTTTAGGTTTATTGGATTACGGCTTTAGGGTTTAGATTTATTTGTCATAAGATTTTAAGGTTTTAAGGATTAGGGTTTAGGAAAACTAGGGTTTACCGTATTAGTTTTTGAGAAAATTAGGATTTTTTTATATTTTGGAAAACATATTTGATTTTAGGATTTAAGAAAACAATTTAGAGTTTTATAAAATTAATTATGGTTTTTAGAAAACGTAAAGAAGGTTGGGGTTTGGAGATTTAAGAAAACATTTAGAAATTTTGGATAAAAAGTTATTGTTTAGATGAAAATAGTTCAGGGAAAATAATGTAAGGTTTTAAAGCTTTTGGAAGCATAAGAATAGTTTTAGGGTCTTTGAGGTTTCTGGAAAAAGAAAAACAGTTTAGGGTTTTTTGGAGTTTTGGAAATGGGAGGAAAATACTTTAGGGTTTTAGGGTTTCTGTAAAGAGAAAATTAGTTTTAGGATTTTGAAGTTTTGATTACTGATTAAGGCTACTGGATGAACATATTACCAAGTTTAATGATTTAGGTTACTGAAATAAAAATCAATGATATATGTATTTAAAAGAAAACATGGCAATAATATCGTAAATATAATCGAAGCAAAGATTTATAATCAAACCTCCGTTTGTTGGTTCCACCAAAATTGATTTCTGGATGAACAATGACAAAGGAAGTGTTGCTGCCTTTGAATGGATTGTTGATTGCTTCTTATTGCTAATGTCTCTTGTGCTAGGGTTTTTCTGTCTTTTTTTGCTCTAGTAAAAATTAATCTTTCCAATCCAATCAAAGTCCAAAGTCCAATCCCTTAATTCTTAGTTTTAATGTGTTATTTATAGGAAAAATCATCAACCTACTTCTAATTGTTTAAGAAAATTAAAGCCAATTAAGAAAAGAAACCAAAACCAAATAGAATTTGGTTTCGAAAAAAACTACGTTGGAAAATTGCTGGCGAAAACTGCGAGCGACTATGGGCGAGAGCTGGGGCAACTGCCCAATTCCTGCGGCGAAATGGCCAGAAAATTCCTGTGGGCAAATTGGCCTGGCCAATTCTACCTTCGGCGACGAATTTTTTCATCGCTGATTTTTATTTTTATTATTTTTATTCAACTTTACCATTTTTATTTTTATTAAAAATTATAAATAATAAATATTATTTAATTAAAATACTACAAAAATTATTTTGGACTATACAAAAAATATCATACTAGACTGGGTTAAAAATTAAGGGTCTACAATCACAGTAGAGCCTTGTTGTACTAGCCCTACATCTGCTAGCAACTTCTAGATCCAGATTGCTTGGTTTGCTATTGAAACTGCTGCAATATACTCTGTTTCTGCAGTAGACTGAGCAACAACTTCTTGCTTTTTTGAATTCCAAGAAAATGGCCCTGAGCCAAGGGAGAACAAATAACCACTTGTGCTCTTACTATCATCAAAATTGTCTGCCTAATCACTATCAGCAAATCCTTCAAGTCTAATTTCTCTTCCTTTTTCATAAAATATACCAAAGTCAATTGTTTCTTTGGTATATCTCAAAACTCTCTTAGCAGCATTTAGTTTTTGTAGTCTAACTTTTCATCTCCATGGCTTAAGAATACAAATTATTTCTCACAATTTATCTATATCTAGTTCTACAACAATATCGTGCATTATTTCTTGACCAAAATTTGAGTTGTTGGGTCATTCATTTAAAATGAATGTATAGAAAGGTTATAAATTTTTGTAACTCCACAACTATAAGTCCCTGAAATGGTTAATGTTGGACATGAATGGGATCTTTATTTAGATGTATGCTCCTAGTCATAAAGGAAAATAATAGTGTTATTGATTGTTTATTGAAACACTATTGCTAGAAGAGATGTGATGACCTTACAATCCCATTTCCATTTGCATTTTAGTATATGTTCAGACTTAAGTTAACATCTTATATAGTAACAAGGTCAAGTGTAGGTGCTCATACATACATATGATTGTGTTTCTTTCTAACTTTTTTATGAACACTAGGTATAAGACTTACTATTTTAATTTTATCAGAAGAGGTAGCCCTAAATCAAATCGAGCAGAAAAAAAAAAGAATCCATATAGTCAACCCCAAATAGTTTGGAATTAAGGTGGTGTTGTTATTGTTGTTGTTGTAGGTGTAAGACTTGAATGACCTCAAAATGTGATAATATTTGCTTATTTTATTGATATTCTTGCTTAGTTTGCATGGAAAGAGGAGAAATCTTCTTAGGTCTATTTGGAAATATAGTTATTTGAAATGCCGGTATGTGGACTTGGGATCGCATTGATCTTGTTGCAATTAGAAAACTAAAAAGTATAAATTGTAAACTTAGAAAAATGAAGAAGAAACTAAGAAGATCTTTTACTCTCATATATTAAAAGTTCATAAACTTTGACCTATTTAGACTAGTTCAAACAACTTTGAAACTTTAATACAATTAATTGTATTTAATTTGTAGCATAACTTACTAAACTTATTAGTAAAGTTTATTTTATTAAGTTTATATATTAAACCACACACTTAATTTACATAGACATAAAAGACAATATGTAATATCCCAAAAATATACCCTAGAAGTTTGGTATATAATTGTTGTTTTATTTGGATTAAGTGTATTTGTGTTTAATTGGAAAGAGATATGATGTAAGAGTAGAGTGCATATGTTATATATATTGTGATATATACAACATATACATAAGTCTATGGAAAGTCAAATGGAGATAGTGGAAGAAGATATTTGTTTGTGTTTGAATTAATAATTAATTAATAAGGAAATTAATGAATGGAGGAGGTTTATTTGAATTGTTTAATATTTGTAATTGCTTGGTTGAGAGGATTTTAAGGAAAGAGTAGTTGACTTTGGGTTTCTCTTTCTTCTTTCTTCTTTCTTCCTTCCTTGCCGTGATTCATTTTCTTCCTCTTCCTTTGCTTTTGTTTTGGCCGGCTAACAAAGAGACAAGAGAGCAAGATAGAGATTTGACCTTACAAGATCAATATTGAAGAGAGTTTTCAAGAGATCAAGTTGAAGGTTTAAGAGTTCTTCATCTTTGGTAAGTTCTCTCTTGATTTCTTGTGTTGTTTTTGAAGTTATGTTTGGGTTTGTGAGTTGAAGTTGTGATGAGTATGTGTTTGGTTTGATTGTGTTGTGTTTATAAGTTTTTGGTTTAAGTGGTTTTGGATTTTGGGGTTGGATTGAAGAAAAGAGTAAGTTGATTTGTATAGATTGAGTTGTGGTTGTGTTTAGAGTTTTGATGAAGTTTGTGATTTGTGTTTGAGGTGTGTTTTGGCTTGTTTTGGTGTTGTTGTAAGTTTGAGATGGTTTTTGGGTATGTTTTGTTAAGGTTGTTTGAAGTGGATGTTGATGGATAGAAGTGATTTGTTGGTTGTGGTGTTGTCTTGGCCGGAATCTGGGTTTTTGGCCTGACACGCCCAGGAGCACGTCCAGGTCCTTAGGCGTGTCGATGGTTCTGTGTGGCAGTAGGATTGACACGGTCAGTAACACGCTCGTGTTATTGAACGTGTCATAGCCACTGTGTTGATGGGGGGTTTGACACGACTTGTAACACGCCCGTGTTATAGAGCGTGTCATAGCTACTGTGAGTTTTAAGAATTTACACGGCCATGAGCACGCTCATGATGTTGGACGTGTCGATATTTCTGAGACACAGAATGTATTACACGCCCAGTGACACGCCCGTGGTTCTGAGCGTGTCAATGCTTCTGTGATTGTGGAGTTAGGGCACGGTCAGGAACACGCCCGTGTGTGTGAGCGTGTCAAGTTTAGAGTTTGCCCTAGTTGATTCTTAACCTTATGATCTCATGAGAGTTTTCTCATTCTTTTGAAATAGGTTGTGAAGAAGGTGAATTACCCTAATTCTAGTGGTGAAAGATTCTTGTAAGTGTAAGTGTTTAGAGTTGTGTGAGTTTCTTTTGAAGTAAGTTCAAACCACATTATTGCATACATTCATATGATATTGTGGCATAATTAGTTATATGTGAATGTTGTGATGAGTATGTAAAATATGTGTTAATGCCATTGACAATATCCATGTGAAAAATGAATTGATTAATGAGATGATTGAAATATGTTTGTTTATATAATGATGAAATGTGAAAGATATGAGGCCATGAGTGTTGGCTATGAGTATGGAAATGAAATGTAAAGTGAATTGAGAAAGAGATTGATAAAGAGATAAATGAAATAATTGTATGTCTAATATGTTTATTCAGTTTTCAGAGTTCTGAGTTTGGCGGCATGCCTATGAATAACTGGATAGGTGAAATGACCGGGTCGTAAGCCGAATCCAGTTGATAAATGTGAAATGTGATGTTTTTAGGGTGAAATGACCGGGTCGTAAACCTCAAAAAAATATTATTGAAACTAGATTGAGTGAAATGACCGGGTCGTAAACTCAAATCTAGTTGATTATCCATGGATATATATATTGCCTACGGGGCTAGACACAAGGTGTCAATATGGACCAAAGCAGTAACTCTGAACTTTGAATAACATATTAGTGAGTTTTGGGCCCGTGTCTGTCTTAATTGTAATATGTGATTTATGAATGAAGAAACAATTGAATAATAAGATCTAATATATAATTATGAAATGTGATATGATTATGTATGGTTTATGAAATGTATAATGGTGACATGTGCATCGCATTAAAGCATCATGGTTGTATTAGTTGCACTACTGAGCTGTTAGCTCAGCGCGATTGTGGTTCATCGCGCAGGTAACAGGGTTGAACCCGAGAGTTCTTCGAGACCAAGTGAGTCTAGACACTGAGGAGTTGAGTTTGGACTTAAAGATCAGAGAAGAGCTGCCAATCATGTATATATTTCATGTCTTGTAAATTTGGATCTTAATGTATTTGTATTTGAAAATATTTGATTTATTTCCGCTGCTTTTAAATGAATATTTTATCTTTTATCTTTTATCATTTAATTTAAATGATTTAAATTTGGTTATGTTTTTAAAAAGGGATGTGTCATTTGTTAAGTATAACGTGGCATTTCTATATTCAGTATACGTATATTACGATCGTATAAGCATGCTGTGTACGTATACGGGGTATAGGGGTGTTACAATTGTTTTGGTATCAGAGCCTAGGTTTGAGATTCTCAACCTAGGTAAAATGTAAGAAAAAGAATATTTTGAGTCTAAAAATGATTTTTGAAATAACATACATGCTTGGTATTGGCAGTCTCTGATCTTTAATAAGATGAATTCTGCTGTGTTTGCAGATATAGGTTGTGATGGATTCTCACTTACGTCAGTCAGTTGAGGGTAGTGCAGAGAGTGTAGCTCCAGATGAGGTTAGAGAGGGAGCTAGAGTGGTTAGTGTTGGAGTTGGTGAGGCACCTGCTTCTGTGTCGGGGAGGCCAGTTGGTGATGAGGTTCCACCAGTTTGGCTTAGGCATATGGTAGAATTGATGAGGCAAGCCCCAGTACAGCAGCCACCGCCACCACCCCCACAGCCTTTAGTACCGGTGAGACAGTATGATAAATTAAGGAAGTTTGGAGCAGAGGATTTCTTGGGTACTATTGATCCAGCTGTAGCTGAGCAGTGGCTAGATAAAGTACAGAGAATATTTGTTCAGTTACAAGCCACTCCAGAAGAAAAGTTTGATTATGCAAGATCATTGTTACAGAAAGATGCATACGATTGGTGGAAGACAGTGCCTCATGCTATGGATGATCCACCTACCTTGTCCTATGCTGATTTTCTCAGGGAGTTTGAATTGAAGTATACTCCGAGGGAGTATAAAGATGTGAAAAAGATGGAATTTCTGAGTTTGAGGCAAGACCATCGGACGGTGACAGAATATGAGTTAGAGTTCATCCGGTTGAGCCATTATGTTGGGGGTATTATATCTGATGAGATTGATAGATGCCGGAGATTTGAGGAAGGATTGAGGCCCTCTCTTATGTGTCATGTGGCTGGTTCTAGATATCATGATTTTTCCCAGCTTGTTGCAGCAGCTAGGAGTGTGGAGAGAGCTCAGGGTTTGCAGCAGCTGCTACAGAGGAAGAGACCAGGGTTAGGAGACCCCAGTTTGAGGCAGGGTCTTCATCTGTGAAGAGAGGCAGGGGAAGTTTTGTTCCCAGGATTAGTAGGAGTCAGAGGCCAGCTGGTAGGTCAGTTCAGTTTCAGAGGCAGAGATCGAGACCTACAGTTTAAGTGGCGAGTGCTCCGACCCCGGTGATTCAGAGATCTACTCCTCCGGTATGTGAGTATTGTGGTAAGACCCATTGGGGTGTTTGTTGGAGAATCAGAGGATCAGCTGGATGCTATAGATGCGGATCGCCTGATCATTTTGTTAGAGAGTGTCCTGAGTTACAGGAGCAGAGGTCGATAGATTCTGCAGTTTCTCGACCTAGTATAAGGGGAGGTCGAGGGGGCAGAAGTTTCAGCAGAGGGGGTAGATCTGGGTTCAGTCCTAGAGGAGGTTCTACATCCAGGGAGAATAGACTAGAGGAGGCTGGATCTTCTCAGAGGATGTATGTGATGCAGAGGCAGCCAGATGCTTCAGCAGTTATAGCTGGTACTTTCTCTTTATTTGGTATTTCAGTACTTGCTTTGATTGACCCAGGATCTACTCATTAATATATTAGTGCATCTGTATTGCCTGTGTCTGAATTGCATGCTGAATCCCTAGGATTTGATGTATTGGTGACAAATCCTTTAGGGCATAGTGTGATTGTTAGTAAGGTGCACCGAGATAGTGCAGTATTGGTTCAGGGTGAGGAGTTCTTGGGTGATCTGATTGAAATGCCATTTAAAGAATATGATTTGATTTTGGGTATGGACTGGTTGTCTAAACATGGAGCTGTGGTAGACTGTCAAAAGAAATGTGTTACTTTGAGAACCGGTGATGGTAGAATTGTGATGGTATCTGGTGAGCGGAGACAGCTTGCATCCTTGTTTATTTCAGCTGTTTCAGCTAGGAGGTTGATTAAAAAGGGGTGTGATGCTTATCTTGCTCATGTTGTGGATACTAGAGTAGTGGGTTCTCGACTTGACAGTATACCCACAGTTACAGATTTTCCAGATGTGTTTCCAGAGGAGTTGCCAGGGTTGCCTCCTGAGAGAGAGGTGGAGTTTGGTATTGAATTGTTGCCTGGTACCACTCCTATCTCTATTACTCCTTATAGAATGGCACCTGTTGAATTGAGAGAGTTGAAGGTGCAGTTGCAGGAGTTGTTAGATAAAGGGTTTGTTCGCCCTAGTGTTTCATCGTGGGGAGCTCCTGTGTTGTTTGTGAAAAAGAAGGATGGTACTATGAGATTATGCATCGATTATAGGCAATTGAACAAGGTGACTATCAAGAATAAATATCCTTTGCCTAGAATTGATGATCTCTTTGATCAATTGAAGGGAGCAGCAGTGTTTTCCAAGATTGATTTGAGATTAGGGTACCATCAGTTGAGAGTCAGAGATGAAGATGTTCCTAAGACAGCCTTTCGTACAAGGTATGGACATTATGAGTTTCTAGTTATGCCTTTTAGGTTGACGAATGCACCTGCAGCTTTCATGGATTTGATGAATAGGATGTTTAGACCCTATCTGGATCAGTTTGTAGTGGTTTTTATCGACGATATTTTGGTGTATTCACGCAATGAAGAGGAGCATGACAAGCATCTGCGGATTGTGTTACAAATTTTGAGAGAGAAGCATTTGTTTGCTAAGCTATCGAAGTGTGAGTTTTGGCTTGATCATGTGACTTTTCTCGGTCATATAGTTTCAGCAGATGGCATTAGAGTTGATCCGAGTAAAGTTGAAGCTGTTATGAATTGGAGTCCACCAAAGTCTGTGACTGAAGTTAGAAGTTTTCTGGGTTTGGCAGGCTATTATCGACGCTTTGTGAAAGGATTTTCTTTAATAGCTACTCCACTTACCAGATTACTTCGCAAGGGAGTTAGATTTGTGTGGACAGATCAGTGTCAGGCGAGCTTTGAACAGTTGAGAGAGATGTTGACTCAAGCACCTGTTCTTACTTTGCCTGTGGAAGATAAACCATATGTGATTTTCAGTGATGCTTCACATAGTGGTTTGGGTTGTGTCTTGATGCAAGAAGGTAAAGTGATAGCTTATGCTTCTCGACAGTTGAAACCGCATGAGCTTAATTATCCGACCCATGATTTAGAGTTAGCAGCCATTGTGTTTGCATTGAAGATTTGGCGACACTATTTGTATGGAGAAAAGTGTTTTATCTATACCGATCATAAAAGTTTGAAATATTTGGGGGTTCAGAGAGAGCTTAATCTTCGGCAGAGACGTTAGTTGGAGTTGATTAAAGACTATGATTGTTTGATTGATTATCATCCTGGTAAGGCAAATGTTGTTGCTGATGCCTTGAGTCGGAAGTCTTTAGCAGGTTTGACCGTGTATTCGCTCTCGTTGCTTGTTGAGTTGAGAGCGTTGCATGCTAGTTTTGTACCTTGTGATGATGGTGCATTGTTGGCACAATTGCAGTTGAGGCCGGTATTGTTGGATCAGATTAAAGAGGCTCAGTTGGTTGATGAGCAAGTTCAGAAGATTGTTTCAAATTGCCAGAATGGAGAGAGTCGAGATTTTCTGGTAAAAAGTGATGGGAGCCTTTGGTTTAAGAACAGATTGTGTGTACCTGATGATGCTAATTTAAGAAGGATTATTTTGGAAGAAGCACACCAGTCAGTTTTTGCTATGCATCCCGGCAATACGAAGATGTATCATGATTTAAGACAGCATTACTGGTGGTCAGGTATGAAGAAAAACATAGCGGAGTTTGTGTCCAAATGTCTCACATGTCAGAGGGTAAAAGCTGAGCATCAAGTTCCAACAGGGTTACTTCAACCATTATCAGTGCCTGAATGGAAATGGGAAAGAGTTACAATGGATTTTGTGTCTGGTTTGCCATTGACTCAGAGGAAACATGATGCTATTTAGGTAATTGTTGATAGGTTGACAAAGACAGCTCATTTTCTTCCGGTTCGGACGGATTATTCTCTTGAGAGGTTGGCTGAGCTGTATATCCAGGAGATTGTGAAGTTGCATGGTGTCCCAATTTCTTTAGTGTCTAATTGAGATCCCCTATTTACTTCAAGATTTTGGAAGAGTTTACATGGTGCTCTGGGTTCTCGATTACACTTTAGTACTGCTTTTCATCGGCAGACAGATGGGCAGTCAGAGAGAGTGATACAGATTATCGAAGATATGTTGAGAAGCTGTATCATTGATTTCTCGGGAAGTTGGGACAGATTCTTACCACTTGTGGAATTTGCCTACAACAACAGTCATCAGTCCAGCATTGGAATGGCACCATTTGAAGCATTGTATGGGAGACGGTGTAGAATGCCTCTATGTTGGAATGAACTTGGAGAAGGCAAGTTAATTGGTCCTGATTTGGTTAAAGAAACTGAGGAGAAAGTGAAAGTGATTCGAGATAGGTTGAAAGCAGCTTCAGACCGACAGAAGTCTTATTCAGATTTGAAAAGGAGAGACATTGAGTATAATGTGGGAGATAAAGTATTTTTGAAAGTGTCTCCTTGGAAAAAAATTCTGAGATTTGGTCGAAGAGGGAAGCTGAGTCCGCGTTTCATTGGACCATATGAAGTTTTAGAGAAAATTGGGCTAGTTGCTTACCGGCTTGCTTTACCACCTGATTTGGATAGAATCCATAATGTCTTCCATGTTTCTATGTTGAGGAGATACAGATCAGATCCATCTCATGTGTTATCAGTTGAATCTATTAAGGTGAGTCCGGATCTGACATTTGAAGAAGAACCAGTTGCTATTTTGGCATATGGGATGAAAGAGTTGAGACATAAGAAAGTGCCAATTGTGAAGATTCTTTGGAAGAATCACGGTAGAGAAGAGTCAACTTGGGAGAATGAACAAGCGATGCAAGATCAATATCCTCAGTTGTTTCAAACTTAATATCAGGTAATTTCGAGGACGAAATTCTTTTTTAGAGGGGGAGAATTGTAATATCCCAAAAATATACCCTAGAAGTTTGGTATATAATTGTTGTTTTATTTGGATTAAGTGTATTTGTGTTTAATTGGAAAGAGATATGATGTAAGAGTAGAGTGCATATGTTATATATATTGTGATATATACAACATATACATAAGTCTATGGAAAGTCAAATGGAGATAGTGGAAGAAGATATTTGTTTGTGTTTGAATTAATAATTAATTAATAAGGAAATTAATGAATGGAGGAGGTTTATTTGAATTGTTTAATATTTGTAATTGCTTGGTTGAGAGGATTTTAAGGAAAGAGTAGTTGACTTTGGGTTTCTCTTTCTTCTTTCTTCTTTCTTCCTTCCTTGCCGTGATTCATTTTCTTCCTCTTCCTTTGCTTTTGTTTTGGCCGGCTAACAAAGAGACAAGAGAGCAAGATAGAGATTTGACCTTACAAGATCAATATTGAAGAGAGTTTTCAAGAGATCAAGTTGAAGGTTTAAGAGTTCTTCATCTTTGGTAAGTTCTCTCTTGATTTCTTGTGTTGTTTTTGAAGTTATGTTTGGGTTTGTGAGTTGAAGTTGTGATGAGTATGTGTTTGGTTTGATTGTGTTGTGTTTATAAGTTTTTGGTTTAAGTGGTTTTGGATTTTGGGGTTGGATTGAAGAAAAGAGTAAGTTGATTTGTATAGATTGAGTTGTGGTTGTGTTTAGAGTTTTGATGAAGTTTGTGATTTGTGTTTGAGGTGTGTTTTGGCTTGTTTTGGTGTTGTTGTAAGTTTGAGATGGTTTTTGGGTATGTTTTGTTAAGGTTGTTTGAAGTGGATGTTGATGGATAGAAGTGATTTGTTGGTTGTGGTGTTGTCTTGGCCGGAATCTGGGTTTTTGGCCTGACACGCCCAGGAGCACGTCCAGGTCCTTAGGCGTGTCGATGGTTCTATGTGGCAGTAGGATTGACACGGTCAGTAACACACTCGTGTTATTGAACGTGTCATAGCCACTGTGTTGATGGGGGGTTTGACACGACTTGTAACACGCCCGTGTTATAGAGCGTGTCATAGCTACTGTGAGTTTTAAGAATTTACACGGCCATGAGCACGCTCATGATGTTGGACGTGTCAATATTTCTGAGACACAGAATGTATTACACGCCCAGTGACACGCCCGTGGTTCTGAGCGTGTCAATGCTTCTGTGATTGTGGAGTTAGGGCACGGTCAGGAACACGCCCGTGTGTGTGAGCGTGTCAAGTTTAGAGTTTGCCCTAGTTGATTCTTAACCTTATGATCTCATGAGAGTTTTCTCATTCTTTTGAAATAGGTTGTGAAGAAGGTGAATTGCCCTAATTCTAGTGGTGAAAGATTCTTGTAAGTGTAAGTGTTTAGAGTTGTGTGAGTTTCTTTTGAAGTAAGTTCAAACCACATTATTGCATACATTCATATGATATTGTGGCATAATTAGTTATATGTGAATGTTGTGATGAGTATGTAAAATATGTGTTAATGCCATTGACAATATCCATGTGAAAAATGAATTGATTAATGAGATGATTGAAATATGTTTGTTTATATGATGATGAAATGTGAAAGATATGAGGCCATGAGTGTTGGCTATGAGTATGGAAATGAAATGTAAAGTGAATTGAGAAAGAGATTGATAAAGAGATAAATGAAATAATTGTATGTCTAATATGTTTATTCAATTTTCAGAGTTCTGAGTTTGGCGGCATGCCTATGAATAACTGGATAGGTGAAATGACCGGGTCGTAAGCCGAATCCAGTTGATAAATGTGAAATGTGATGTTTTTGGGGTGAAATGACCGGTTCGTAAACCTCAAAAACATATTATTGAAACTAGATTGAGTGAAATGACCGGGTCGTAAACTCAAATCTAGTTGATTATCCATGGATATATATATTGCCTATGGGACTAGACACAAGGTGTCAATATGGACCAAAGCAGTAACTCTGAACTTTGAATAACATATTAGTGAGTTTTGGGCCCGTGTCTATCTTAATTGTAATATGTGATTTATGAATGAAGAAACAATTGAATAATAAGATCTAATATATAATTATGAAATGTGATATGATTATGTATGGTTTATGAAATGTATAATGGTGACATGTGCATCGCATTAAAGCATCATGGTTGTATTAGTTGCACTACTGAGCTGTTAGCTCAACGCGATTGTGGTTCATCGCGCAGGTAACAGGGTTGAACCCGAGAGTTCTTCGAGACCAAGTGAGTCTAGACACTGAGGAGTTGAGTTTGGACTTAAAGATCAGAGAAGAGCTGCCAATCATGTATATATTTCATGTCTTGTAAATTTGGATCTTAATGTATTTGTATTTGAAAATATTTGATTTATTTCCGCTGCTTTTAAATGAATATTTTATCTTTTATCTTTTATCATTTAATTTAAATGATTTAAATTTGGTTATGTTTTTAAAAAGGGATGTGTCATTTGTTAAGTATAACGTGGCATTTCTATATTCAGTATACGTATATTACAATCGTATAAGCATGCTGTGTACGTATACGGGGTATAGGGGTGTTACAATTGTTTACTAGCAGAAATGGTACTGGATGGTTCTCACTGGCTCTCTTAAGTGGGAGATCAAGGGTTCGATCCAGGGAGGCGACTCCTTTGGGAGCCAAATAAACAAATTCCTGCTGGGTGGGCCGCGAGGGATGTCCAGTACTGTAGCGATCGCTTGCCTCCTGCTGACTCCGTGCCCAGGTGGTGAAATGGCCGGGCCGTAAGCCACTAGTGGGCCGGGCAGCCGACCTGGTCGGGGAGGGTCGTTACACAATAAATGAGTAATTAATAAATCTATTATTTCAAGAAAGTCTCATTAATTCTAACACTCCTCCTTAAGACTTTTCTTGCCAATTACAATTAACTTCTTTAGTTCTTCAAATCTGCAATGAACACTACAAAAAAACACGCTATATGCAACGGACAGAATCCGTCTCAGATCCATCGCAAATCAAGTCTTGCGACCGATCTGCGACAGATATGATCTGTTAATAAAAAAGGCATCGTAGTTTTCAATTTTGATTTGCAGATTGAGACGAATTTGCAGCCACTTGGCGGTTGCAAATCTCGCGCTTAAATTTTTGCGGGTAAAGGGCAGCCGTCGCAGATTCTGTCGCAGATTTCCGTTGCAGATTCCGTCACAGATTTTCATAGTAATTTCACTGCAGATTTCGTCGCAGATTGCCGTCACAGATTCCGTCGCAGATTGTCGTCGCAGTATCTGTCGCAGATTCCGTCATAGATTTCAAATATCCGTCGCAGATTCGTAGCAAATCCTTAGTAATTTAATATTGATTTTTATTGGAACTATTTGTATTATCAATTAATTTTATGAGAACTTTATAAATACATTTGGAACATTTAAACACAATTTAAAAAAACACTAATTACATTGATAAAAATAATTCTTTTATTAATCTTCAATAGAATAAAATATTTTACAATTTAACTATACAAGTGTTAAGAACACTACTATAAATAATCTATCTTGAAAATAACAATATAGATCTTCAATTATCATTTTCCATTAAATCATGACTTGCATCATCATTATTAACCTGCAAATAATATTAAAAAGAGTAAATGAAAAGAATAATATGATACACGTTAACAAAGTAATTAAACATACTAGATAAGTTTTCGGGATTCTTGACATAAGTGTTCTAACCTGATTGTAAATAAACATACTAGATAAGAGAACAACCAAAGAGAATATTTGAGTGCTATATGTCCCCTGCGAAGAGAAAAGATATGTCAACCAAGATTGCTAGCTGCAAAAAGTAACAGCTAATTACACATTATTCAAAAGATAAAAAAAGAAAAAGTGCACAGTAATGATTGTAATTAAGCCACAAATGTTACAAAAAAAAGAAATTTAGAACAAGTCAGCCAAGACCTAATCAAATAACCAAGAAGATGATTACCAGTTAATTCTCATAAAAGGAAATGAAACTTACAGTTTGATCGTAAGCATCTATTCCTTCACTATCTAATAATAATAGATTGTACTCAGTTCCATCAAGAGTTGTTCTCTTTAAGGGTGCACTCCACAACCAAAGCCCTTTTGTACATGGCTTCTAAGATGAATCCACTTGAAAACCACTGCTCCTGCGAAGAAGCTACAGCACATAACCCAAATACAGGTCCTAGTTAAAAGAATTTAGAAATGACAAACTCAAAAGTCAAGTAATACATGTGAACATACAAATGTTAAACACAATCATCATAATTCTAAGCAACAAATAATAAAGGCTGGCAAAAAAAGCCTCTGTTGAAATCAGTCTGAACTAAAGTAACAAGAAGAAGAAAAAAATTTAATGTTTGAGTACCAAATTTAGCATGAAGCAGAACTAATGGAGAGAAAGAAATGACAGGAAAAGGTAACAGGATTTTATCCATCATCTGTACTTCTCTAGATAAACTGCCCAAAAGCAAAGGCCAACTAATCTTGAATATTTAGAAGAAATTCTTTGTTAAGTTGATTTCAAGAATATTTAGCTAATAAAAAATATAAAATCCTTTGAGTGCAAGGTATAAAAAGATTGATTTGGCTGATAAAATAGAACAGGCCATATATGTATAACATTAAAACAAATGTTGCGAAGGTGTTGGAGAACTGCACTATAGAAAATTGAATGGAAGTTTGTTGCCTTAGCAGACTCTTGCTTCAAAATTGCAATTACAAGAAATGCTAGAACCCCCAAATTAAACCACTCCTTGAGAAAAAGTATTTGTACAATTTTAAAAATCAAAAGAGAAAGCTACATTTCTGCTTGTCTCAGCAGGTAATTTTTAGAACGAGCTCATTCTTCTCTTCTAACCATAACGAACTTCATTCCTAGAGTTGACAACCTAACGAAGCAGAAACAATGAATTCATTAACGATTTCCCTTCACATTACTGTTTCAATGGCAGAATCGATGAATTTAATAGCTTCAAAACCCACAAAATACAGCACCTTCTCTTCAAAATATCAAAATCGAAAACCGCCAACCACATCCCTCTTAAATTCTATATTACAAACCCTAAAGTTCAAAATACAAAGAGGAAACTAAAATTTACACTGCATTTCTTCAAGTAGATGATAATGAGCAAAAAATCACCTGATTCAAAATGAACCTTTTGCCCTGGCAAGCGCGGCCACAAACTGAAACGACGATGATTGGTTCCTTAACTAGCTAAAGTGTTGCAACTGCTTCTGCATTCATCTGGAACTTTCCATTATCATCGCAGTACACTAGTCTGATTGGTCTCGCCGGTCTGGTCACCAGAGACCCGGACAAAGAGGGCGATATTGATTGGGATAAGGAAGTCAGGGATTGCGGTGAGGCATCGCTTACCGTATCTTTCCCTCTGTTGAAAATTTTGAACATCCCGCTGCTGGTGGTGTTGTTGCTATTAGTGGCGGTCGGCGGTGCAGCTAGCGGTAGCGAATCTGTGATCTGTTATGCTTTTGTTTACTGCTCTCTGCTTGTACCCTTTTTGGTTTCTCCGTTTTCTTTCAACGTTTCTTTAGTCGGGTTTAAAATTGAAAAAGGGAAAGCGAAGCGCCTTAATCGTGTTACATAACTTTTATCGTGTCTCCATGGATAAATGAAATTACTATAATTGTAACACCCCTATACCCCGTATACGTACACAGCATGCTATTACGATCGTCATATACGTATACTGAATATAGAAATGCCACGGTTTACTAACCAAACGACTCATTTCTATTACAATAATATGAACCAATTTAAAACATTTGAATTATATTATGAAACACAAAAGAGAAAAGGTTTATTTAAAATGCAGCAGAAAATATTACAAATATTTCCAAATACATAAACATCAAAACTCAAATTTTACAAAACATAAAATATATACATGTCTGGCAGTATGTCTTTGATCTTTAAGCTCCACTATCAACTCCTCAAGATCTAGACTCTACTCGGCCTAGAGGAACTCTCCGGTTCTTCCCTATTACCTGCGCGATAAATCATAATCGCGCTAAGCCAACGGCTTAGTGGTACAAACTACAATAATATTAAACTATAATGAAATGCAAATGTCATATTTTCAAACATATAAACAATTCTCAAGAATCTCATTATTTACTTATTTCATCATTCATAAATCACATTGAAAACAAAGACAAACATGGGCCCAAAGACACTAATATGCCATTCAACTTTCAGAGTTAATGTTTTGGTTTACTTATCACATTTATCATTATCATTATCCCAACTAGGCTTCAAGGATTTAGGTTCAACCAAGCTTCAAGGGGAACAAAGCATCCTAAGTATCAACCCAACTTGGCTTCAAGAACCAAACTCAACCTAGCTTCATGGGTTGTAACATCTCAATTAGGCTTCAAGGACTAGACCCAACCAAGCTTCAAGGGAAGTTAAGCAAGCTAAACTTCAACCCAACTTGGCTTCAAGGATCAAGCCCAACCTAACTTCAAGAGATTGTTACTATAGGCATGCCACCAACAACAAAACTCTGAAAATGGAATGACACATTAGACACACAATTCCTTCATGATTTCATTATCAATTCATTCTCATTTACTCATCATCACTTAGGCAACCATGCCTCAATCATCTCATTTGCAACATTATCATTATAGCCAATAACCATGGCTTCACATCTCATCAATAGAGTATACATAATTAATTTCATTGAATATCATCATCTAGGAAAACATGCCCCACTTATTTCATTTGAATCATCATAACCAATCACATTGGCTTCACATCTTATTATATCTCAATTCACATTACAACCAATCATAACATTCATCAAATATATTAACAATGTAATCAATTACTTAGCATATGTACAATCAAATATGTTAAGTATCAAAATCATGTAAATGCATGCAACCATGTAGTTTGTACTTACCTCCAAAAGCAACTCACATAAAACACTAAACTCTTCTTTCAAGAATCCTTCAATACATGGATTAGGGCAACTCAAACTCTTCACAACCTAATCCAAAAAGGAATAATACAAATGAGATAATAAGACTAAGGTCTAACTAGGGCAAACTCTACACATGACACGCTCAACAACACGGGCATGTCCCTGACCGTGCCCTAAACTCACAACACAGAAGCTTTGACACGCTCAAAACCACGGGCGTGTCACTGAACATGTAATACATTCTGTCTCCCAGAAACATTGACACGTCAACAACATGGGCGTGTTCAAGGCCGTGTCAATCCTTACCAACACAGTAGCTATGACACAATCTGATACAATCTTCTGAATTTTCTCATCCGCCAATTGAGCCTCCTTTATCTGATCCAACAATACTGGTCTCAATTGTAGCTGAGCCAATAATGCACCATCATCACATACTTCAAAACTAGCATGTAACACTCTCAACTCAACAAGCAACGAGAGCGAATAAACAACCAAACCTGCCAAAGACTTCCGACTCAAGGCATCAGCAACTACATTCGCCTTACTAGGATGATAGTCCATCAAACAGTCGTAGTCTTTAATCAGTTCTAACCATCGCCTTTGCCGAAGATTCAGCTCCTTCTGAACACCCAAATATTTCAAACTTTTATGATCTGTAAAGATAAAACATTTCTCCCCCATACAAGTAATGTCGCCAAATCTTCAAAGCAAACACTATAGCTGCCAAGTCCAAATCATGAGTCGGATAATTAAGCTCGTGCGGCTTCAACTGCCGAGAAGCATAAGCTATGACTTTACCCTCTTGCATCAAAACACATCCTAAACCATTATGTGAAGCATCACTGTAAATCACATATGGATTATCTTCCACGGGTAAAGTAAGAATAGGCGCTTGAGTCAACATTTCTTTCAACTGCTCAAAGCTAGCTTGACACTGATCTGTCCACACAAATCTAACTCCCTTCCGAAGCAATCTGGTGAGTGGAGTAGCTATTAAAGAAAAACCTTTCACAAACCATCGGTAATAGCCTGCCAAACCCAGAAAACTTCTAACTTCAGTTACAGACTTTGGTGGACTCCAATTCAAAATAGCTTCAACTTTACTTGGATCGACTCTTATACCATCTGCTGAAATTATATGACCCAGAAAAGTAACTTGGTCAAGCCAAAATTCACACTTCGACAGCTTAGCATACAACTGCTTCTCTCTCAAGATCTGTAATACAATCCGTAAATGCTTGTCATGCTCCTCTTTATTACGTGAATACACCAAAATATCATCAATAAAAACCACCACAAACTGATCCAGATAGGGCTTAAACACCCTATTCATCAAATCCATGAAAGTTGCAGGTGCATTTGTCAACCCAAAAGGCATCACCAAGAACTCATAATGCCCATATCTTGTGCAGAAGGCTGTCTTAGGAACATTTTCAGCTCTAACCCTCAACTGATGGTACCCTGATCTTAAATCAATCTTGGAAAACACTGCTGCTCCCTCCAGTTGATCAAAGAGATCATCAATTCTAGGTAAAGGATACTTATTCTTGATAGTCACTTTGTTCAATTGCCTATAATCGATGCACAATCTCATAGTACCATCCTTTTTTTTCACAAACAAAATAGGGGCTCCCCATGGAGAAACACTAGGGCGAATAAACCCTTTTATCCAATAACTCCTGTAACTGCACCTTCAACTCTCTCAGTTCAGCAGGTGCCATTCGATAAGGAGTGATAGAGATGGGAGTGGTACCGGGCAACAAATCGATACCAAACTCAACCTCTCTCTCAGGGGGTAACCCTGGCAACTCCTCAGGAAATACATCTGGAAAATCTACAACTGTGGGTATACTATCAAGTTGAGAACCCACTATTCTGGTATCCACCACATGAGCAAGATAAGCATCACACCTTTTTCTAATCAATCTTCTAGCTGCTACAGCTGATACAAACAAGGATGCAAGTTGTCTCTGCTCACTAGATACCATTACACTTCTACTATCACTGGTTCTCAAAGTAACATATTTCTTTTGACAATCTACCACAGCCCCATGCTTAGACAACCAATCCATGCCTAAGATCAAATCATCAAGAAACTCCTCACCTTGAACCATAATTGCACTATCACGATGTACCTTACTCACCACAACGCTATGTCCTAAAGGATTTGTCACTAAGACATCAAATCCTAAGGACTCTGAATGCAATTCAGACACAGGCAAGATAGATGCACTAATGTATGAATGAGTAGATCCTGGATCAATCAAAGCAAGTACTGAAATTCCAAATAAAGAAAATGTACCCACTATAACTGCTGAAGCATCTGGCTGCCTCTGTATCACATATACTCTCTGAGAAGGTCCGGACTCCTCTGGCCTGCTGTCTCTGGATGAAGATCCTCCTCTCTGAATAAACCCGGGTCTACCACCTCTACTGAAATCTCTGCCCCCCTCGACCACCTCTGCTGACACTGGGTCGAAAAACTGCAGTATCAGTCTGTCTATCATCCTACATCTCGGGGCAACCTTTAATAAAATGATCTGGTGATCCACACCTAAAGCATACTCCGGATACACCAGTCTTCCAACAACTACCCCCATGGGTCCTGCCATAGTGAACACATACAGGTGGAGTAGACCTTTGCATCACGGGAGTCGGGGCACTCTGTAACATCCCAAATCCCAGATTGGTAAGAAATAGACATAACCTATAACCTGAGCTCGAATTTCATCCAAGTTAATGACAAAATTAGAGAGTCTCAAAGAATAATTAATTGTTTATTTGTGTCTTATCTAGATGTATAACTTGAAATTACTCAATTTAGAGTTGTACAAAATAAGATATGATTGATTTAGTAGACAATGTGCAAGCTGCCTCAGGACAGCATAGTAGGCTTGACTTCAAAGGACCGTCAAAAATCAGATATAACTTGGATCAACCTGAAATTTTGACACAATGTAGCCCCGGATGTCTAGTTTCAGTGGGAATACGAATTACTTAATTTGGAGTTGTGAGTAAAAAGATATTAAGAAAGAAAGACAGCAAGGTCAGGAAGGGATATCAAAAGGACCTAAGTGAAAATTTCTTAAAAGTTAGGGGTAACTATGTAAACTTAAAAATTAAGAGTCGGAAGTTCTTAATAGTGCCCATATCCAACCCCGGAAGAATATTCTAGAGATTAATCGGGTCGCAACGACGTGTAACGGTTTTTCTAAGAAATGTCCCGTTAAAGAAAAACAAAGACATTTTGACTAGGGGCATTTTGGTCATTATCAATTAAAGTTATACATGAATTTAAAGTAGGAAATAAAAAAAAATGAGTACGTAGAGGATGACGAGGGGTGATATATGAAATGATCGTCAGTAGAAACGGAGCCGAAAGAAAACCCGAGCAAGGAAAGGACCTAAAGGAAATTTTGTAAAAAGTTGAGGGCTTATCGGTAATTTTTCAAAATGACTTGGAAACCTAAAATAGACCTTATAAATAGAAAGTAGAGGTCGAGAATATCAAAACTATATGTAGTATGACTCGTGGAACTGTACGGTTAAAAAGATATGACCGATTAATCGCCAGAACGTAAAGTGGGCCCGGGTTCGTGTCGGGACAGTATGGGTAACCCGGGACAACTTTAGGATATCCTATGGGAAGAGAGACAAGTGGAAAGAAGTAAAGGAAAAGAAAACTATAAAAATCTAATGTTGGCCAATCAAAAGTAACCATTTAGCATGTGTAATAAATGAAGAAAGAGAAAGGTGGACAAGTGGTCTTAAAGGGTTTAACCAACACATAAGGTGATCATCATTTCCCTTATATATATATATATATCATGAAATGAAGAACAAATTCTCTCTTTTCCACTTACAAATTTCGGCCAACAAAGGGAAACACCAAAGGACTTCCAAGTTTCTCCAAATTTGATTTTTAAGGTAAGTTTTAAGGTTTTCAAGTATGTAGACTTTAATTTTAGTATCAATTTTAGGTATTTATATATTTATTGGGAGATTTGAGATTAGATTCTTTATGTGGAATTGAAAAAAATTTAAGTAAGTGATGAGATTAATTGATTAAATGGAAGAATCAAGATGTATAAAGTTTAATAAGGTTGGATTAGGGTTTTGGTTGAAAAGAAATGGAGGATAACTTATTATTTTAAATTTCTAAGGTTTATGTTGTATCTTGAATTTATTGAAGGAGAAATAAAGAATTAAGGAATGAGAAGAAGGAAAAGCTAAGAGGAATTAAAGAAATAAGGTTTGGTACTTTACCATAAAAGAGATTTTATTTTCTTACAAACTTTGGTTTATGTTTGGTTTATGGAATTTTTGAAGGTTTGGTACTTTACCATAAAAGAAATTTTATTTTTCTTACAAACTTTGGTTTATGGAATTTTTGATGTTGATGAACTTTAATTAGTTTGATTTAAGTTAAACATGCAAAAGTTATCAAAGGGAAGTGTTTGAATCTTCACTTTATCATTAAAGAAGACTTCATATTGATTTGAAAAAGAAAAATAAACTATTCCATGTATTTCATATGTTTGGGCCGAAATGGTCCCAAAGTGACAGCTTTCTGGACTATTTTTGTGGCAATTGTTTGAGGTAGCTAATGAATGAATTTTTCAACGAAATTTTACGTGAAATTAGTCAACATATGAAATAAGTTTTCTGTAAATTTTCATCCAAAAATAAGATCATTTACCTGGTCAAATGCATGACTGAAATGGACTGAAATTTGACGAAAATCCAGATTTTACTATTCATTTGGTCATGTCATTTTGCGTTGCCAATTTTACGTGTCGCGATACTATTCATTTGGTCAATTTGTGACTTTTTGAGGAATGCTTTGAAATATTTGATATGTTTAGTATGGATGTTAAATATGTGAAAAAGGGTAATGGTTTGACTAAAGAATGTGGTACGCGGCGTAAATGGCAAAGCGCGATGGAAATTAAAATGATTTCTCGAGTCATTCTAAAATGAAGTTTGAGACTTAAATTGAATCATTTTAACCTTTATGCTCTATTGGATAGTTGGGAGTGGTAGATAAGGGTATGGTTCACTCTACTAACTTATGCAGTACTGCCACTTATTGTGTTTGATACGCCCCGGCGGTTACCTTCGGGTATAGGCCGTGGAGCGGAGATGTTGTGAAATTGGGATTGGAATGCCCCGGCGGTTACCTTCGGGTATAGGCCATGGAGCGTAGATGTTGTGAAATTGGGATTGGAACGCCCCGGCGGTTACCTTCGGGTATAGGCCGTGGAGCGGAGATGTTGTGAAATTGGGATTGGAACGCCCCGGGGGTTACCTTCGGGTATAGGCCGTGGAGCGGAGATGTTGTGAAATTGGGATTGGAATGCCCCGGCGGTTACCTTCAGGTATAGGCCGTGGAGCGGAGATGTTGTGAAATTGGGATTGGAATGCTCCGGCGGTTACCTACGGGTATAGGCTGTAGAGCGGAATTGGTTATAACCAGGATGAGGAGGCCCATTCCTGTGATCTGATATCGGTGGTGAGGGCCACCTATGTTACAGTGGGGAGGCCCACTGCCTTATCACTATGGTTCCCTATATACCAGTAGAGCTAAAGCTAGAGCATGATCCAAAGTCTTGTTTCTTTTAAACCACGTAATGCAAAATGAGTTTGAATTATGGTTTTTACATTTGTTGGAAGCATATTTACACTGAATGTACAGAAACTTCCATTGGTTTAAGGTTGGTTGATTTATGATTTAATTATTTCATTTTGTTTCAAAGGCTTTCATGTTTTACTTATATTTTCATCGGTAAAGTACCCACTGAGCGACAACGCTCAGCGAGTTAAGTTTTCCTTGACTCGTAGGTTTGGAGCAGTAGATAAATCTTGGGGAAGCAACGACCAGACCACAGCAAATCTCAGGGGTAGATCTTTTAGTTCCATTATGAGTTAGTTAGTTGTGGCATGTATATGAATAAATATAAAAGAGAATTTCTATGTTATAATTGTATGTTAGTAGTGTGTAATAATCATAAACCTTTACTTTATGTTGTATTAGAAGTGTGAACTCTTCTTGCAGATTTGTAGTTGAGGGTATAAGGTGAATTCATTGGGAGTGTATTAAATTTGATAGTATTCACATTGGTCTGTGTAAAGTGTTTTCAAAAATCAGAAAAAACAAGTTTTGTCGACACTTGGGATCCAAATTTCTAGGCGAAACTATGGAAAATTTTCTGTAAAAATCGAAACTAAAATTTGACGAAGTAAATTGGTAGCAACATTAGGATAGTGTGGCGCCTCTACTCGGCTTACACATGTAGGTTGGGAAGGGGTGTTACACACTTGCTACAGAGACTGTCAGTCTCGGCCTCTGCCTCTGATACTGCACTGATCTGCCTGACTGCCTCTGACTCCTACTGATCCTCGGAATAAAACTTCATCTACCCCTCTTCACAGATGAAGACCCTGCCTCAAACTGGGGTCTCTTTACTCTAGTCTCCTCCTCAGAAGCAGCTGCTGCAATGCTCTGCGCTCTCTCAACACTTCTAGCTGCTGCAACAAGCTGAGAGAAATCCTGGTACCGAGAACCAGCCACAATGCACATGATAGAGGGCCTCAATCCCTCCTCAAATCTTCTGCATCGGTCTATTTCATCAGAAATAATTCCCCCTGCATAGCGACTCAATCGGATGTACTCAATCTCATATTCTGTCACCGTTCGGTTGTCTTGCCTCAAATTCAAGAATTCCATCTTCTTAATATCTTTATACTCCCTCGGAGTATATTTCTGCTCGAACTCCCTTAGAAAATCACTATAAGATAGTGTAGGTGGATCATCCATGGCATGAGGAACCGTCTTCCACCAGTCATAGGCATCTTTCTGTAGGAGGGATCTGGCATAGTCAAATTTCTCATCTGAAGTAGCTTGCAACTGGATAAATATTCTCTGCACTTTATCCAACCACTGCTCAGCCACTGCAGGATCAGTAGTGCCCAAGAAATCCTCAGCCCCATATTTTCTCAACTTATCATAATGTCTTACTGGCACTTGAGGCTGTGGTAGTGGTGGCTGCACTGGAGCTGGCCTCAATAGTTCTATCACATGCCTTAACCAACCCGGCGGAGCCTCCTCTACAGTTGATCTCTCTGGCACAGAAACAGGTGCCTCACTAACTCTATCAACTCTAACTCCATCTCTACTCTCTCCTGGAGCTACACTCTCAGCACTTCCTTCTACAGTCTGACGTGAATGGGACTCCATTATTACCTATATCTGCAAACACAGCAGAATATTCCTCATTAAAGATCAAAGACTGCCATACCAAAACATGTATTTTACCCAAAAACCCACTTTTAAAATCAAAATATTCTGCTTCTTACAATTAACCTAGGTTGAGAATCTCAAACCTAGGCTCTGATACCAAAATAATTGTAACACCTCTATACCCCATATATGTACACAGCATGCTATTACGATCGTAATATACATATACTGAATATAGAAATGTCACGGTTTACTAACCAAACGACTCATTTCTATTACAATAATATGAACCAATTTAAAATATTTGAATTATATTATGAAACACAAAAGAGAAAAGGTTTATTTAAAACGCAGCGGAAAATATTACAAATATTTCTAAATACATAAACTTCAAAACTCAAATTTTACAAAACATAAAATATATACATGTCTGGCAGTATGTCTTCGATCTTTAAGCTCTACTATCAACTCCTCAAGATCTAGACTCTACTCGGCCTAGAGGAACTCTTCGGTTCTTCCCTGTTACCTGCGTGATAAATCATAATCGCGATAAGCCAACGGCTTAGTGGTATAAACTACAATAATATTAAACTATAATGAAATGCAAATGTCATATTTTAAAACTTATAAACAATTCTCAAGAATCTCATTATTTACTTATTTCATCATTCATAAATCACATTGAAAACAAAGACAAACATGGGCCCAAAGACACTAATATGCCATTCAACTTTCAGAGTTAATGTTTTGGTTTACTTATCACATTTATCATTATCATTATCCCAACTAGGCTTCAAGGATTTAGGTTAAACCAAGCTTCAAGGGGAACAAAGCATGCTAAGTATCAACCCAACTTGGCTTCAAGAACCAAACTCAACCTAGCTTCAAGGGTTGTAACATCTCAATTAGGCTTTAAGGACTAGACCCAACCAAGCTTCAAGGGGAGTTAAGCAAGCTAAACTTCAACCCAACTTGGCTTCAAGGATCAAGCCCAACCTAACTTCAAGAGATTGATACTATAGGCATGCCACCAACAACAAAACTCTGAAAATGGAATGACACATTAGACACACAATTCCTTCATGATTTCATTATCAATTCATTCTCATTTACTCATCATCACTTAGGCAACCATGCCTCAATCATCTCATTTGCAACATTATCATTATAGCCAATAACCATGGCTTCACATCTCATCAATAGAGTATACATAATTAATTTCATTGAATATCATCATCTAGGCAAACATGCCCCACTTATTTCATTTGAATCATCATAACCAATCACATTGGCTTCACATCTTATTATATCTCAATTCACATTATACCAATCATAACATTCATCAAATATATTAACAATGTAATCAATTACTTAACATATGTACAATCAAATATGTTAAGTATCAAAATCATGTAAATACATGCAACCGTGTAGTTTGTACTTACCTCCAAAAGCAACTTGTTTTGTTAGTTTTTGTCATAGATTTGTAGTTTGTTTATTATGATAATTATTGTTTCATTTAGGTATTTTGTTAGTTTTTATCGGTTTGTTTAGTGTTTTCATTAATTTTGATAGTTTTAGTTTATTTTAGTGTTTATGTTGTTTTTGATCTAGTTTTTAGTATAGTGTTTATGTTTTGTTGGTTATTGTTTATTTACTTTTTGTTTAAAGTTTGTTTGATGTTTTGTTTTAGGTTAAATAGCCAAGGAACCAAGACTGAAGGAAGAATACACAGTAGCTGACACAGGCAGAGGACACGGCCAAGTCACTGGCCGTGTCCCATATCAAGTTAAATTGAAGATCAAAGTCACAGAGGTGGACACACTCAATGGACACGGCCAAACCCCACACAATCAGTTAAAATGGCTGAAGAAAGGCAAAGAACGATGAGAGACTTTGCTAGACCTGTCATTGGAACTTCCACCTCTTGCATAAGACTAACAGATGCAGCAAGAAATTATGAGTTGAAGAACATTCACTACAATATGCTGCCATCATTCTACGGAGTTCCAAATGAAGATCCTTTGAACTTTATTCGGGATTTCTACTCCACCCTCAACACTTTTCCATTGGGAGGATTAACAGAGGATCAGTTGAGGATGAGGTGTTTTCCATATACTTTGAAGGATAGGGCAAAGAGCTGGCTTATGATGTTGCCCGAAAACTCACTGACAACTTGGGAGCAAGTTTATAATAAATTCATGGGCAAGTTCTACTCACATCAAAAGATAGCTGAATTGAGAGGGAAGATAGCTACATTCTCTCAATTTGAAGGAGAGCCATTTCATGAGGCATGGGACAGATTTAAGATGCTATTGATCCAGTGTCCACATCATCACTATCCCCTTCAACTTCTGAACCAGTTTTTCTACGATGGTTTAACCCAGCAATTTCATAATACAGTTGATAATGCAGCTGGGGGAGCCGTGGGAGAAAAGATAGCAGCTGAAACTTATGATATTTTTGATATGTTGGGAGCTAATTCTCAACAGAAGAGTGTAAGAGGAAGAAGCAAAGGGGTGAACCAATTGGAAGCCAATAGTGATATGGTAAATTAGATAGCTGAGTTAACAAGGCAAGTGCAGATGTTGAACATGAAGAACAATATTTCTTCATCTACTCAAGAAGCATGTGGAATCTGTGGAACTGTCGGGCATGGAGCAAACATTTGTCCCTCTGCATATGAATCATATGGGAATGAAGCTGAGCAAGTCAATGCTATGGGAGGATTTCAACCAAGGGCCAGGAATGATCCTTATTCAAATACATACAACCCTGGTTGGAAGAATCACCCAAATTTTTCTTGGGGAACAAATAATTCTCAGCAGCCTTTCCATTTTCTTCAAAGACAGAACCAAGAGCAAGGCCAATCCTCAAATCAAGGGGAGTCTAGGATAGAGAGTTTGGAGGAAAGTTTACAAGATTTTATCCAAGTCAGTGCTAAAAATCAAGAGGTGACCAACAAGAGGCTGGATTCCTTAGAAGCATCTTTTAAAAAAGTGGAGACTCAAGTTGGACAACTTGCACAACAGATGAAGATTCAACAAAAGGGGAAATTCCCAAGTCAACCTGAGCAGGCGCAATCTGTGATTGTTCTTCGAAGTGGTAAGGAAATTTATAATAATGTTGAAAATGATTCTGTGAATGCAGGAAACAAAGAGAACAAGGGGGGAGGAGAATCAAAGAACAAAGGTGCTGGAGAAAGATCAGTGGAGAAGTCCCCTACAGCAGATCTACATAAGACAAGCAATCCATACCGGCCACCTATACCATTCCCCAGCAGGTTGAAGGATGATAAAGCAGATAAGCAATTTTCTAACATCTTCAACATGCTGTCTAAGGTAAGTATTAACTTACCCTTACTAGATGCAATAAAAAACATACCGGCTTATGCCAAGTTCTTCAAAGACCTAATCACCAAGAAAAAGAGGTATGAGATGAATGAAAAGGTGATAGTTTCAGAGGTAGCTAGTGCTGTTCTGCAGCATAAACTACCTCCCAAACTAAAGGATCCTGGGAGCTTTATAATTCAAATTTCTGTGGGGAATGGGAAAGGAACTGAGGGCATGTGTGATTTAGGAGCTAATGTGAATTTGATGCCTTATTATGTGTTCCAAGAATTAGAACTAGGGGAGATTAAACCGACAAAAATGGTGTTGCAATTAGCTGATAGGTCTTTTAGATTCCCGAAAGGGGTTATAGAAGATGTGTTAGTTAAGGTTGGAGGGTTGATAGTACCTGTGGATTTCATTGTTCTTGACATGGAAGTAGGTAATTCTTCACCATTCTGCTGGGTAGGCCTTTTATGGCGACTACTAACACTTTGATAGATGTTAAAAATGGAAAATTATCAATAACTGTTTTGGGACAAACTGTGAAATTTTCTATTTTTAACACTTCTCTTATTACTACAACTGCTTTACATGAGGAATGTTCTTTAATTAATTGTGTTGAAGCAGTTGTTTCAGATGCTTTCTTGCAAACAGGTTCCCCAGATAAATTGGAGCTGACACTGACTTTAGAAGAGGGGGCTAAATCAGTGGGGAAGACCCAAAGATGCCTTAACCCAAAGGCATATGAGAGCTCGAGGAATTATAAGGATCACACTAAAGCACTTCAAGACAGATTTATTGTGCATCAGACATTGAGTCCAGGTATGAAAGTTTTACTTTTTAATTCTCGACTCCGTCTGTTTCCAGGTAAACCCAAATCTAGATGGAGTGGTCCTTTCAAGGTAACTAAGGTATGTCCTTCTGGTGCCATTGAATTGTTTAACTCTAGAACTAATAAGACTTTTAAAGCAAATTGACATAGAGTTAAACCATATAAAGAAGGATTTCAGGAATTGAGGATCATTGACAGCACTTTGATCCATGATCCCTAGACCTTGCATGATGTCCAGCTTTATGACAATAAAGAAGCGCTTAATGGGAGGCAACCCATTAGTTTGAATTTCTTTTTCATAGTTATAATTTTGTATTTTGCAATTTTTATTTTATGTTTAGTTTAAATAAATAGAAACCCTAAAGTCTCTTGCATCTTGTTTTTGAACAATTGTGTTTGTGATGGAAAATTAGGTTTTGCCTCACCAAAATACGATGGAAGACAGGTTGTCCCTTAATTCTTTCTCTTTATTATTCTTTTTTTCCATTGAGGACAATGTAAATTCTAAAGTGTGGGGTAATCTTTTAGCTTTTCTTTAATTTTTGTTTTGGTTGCCTTGGTATGTTTTATTGTGTTGTGCATGGTATAATTGTTGAGAACTTATTGATCTTTTCTGTGATTTTAACATTATATTTGAGACTTTAGTATCAGCATAGAGATTAGCATTTGAATTCATTCAGGATCAATTTTCACATTTTGCAATTTATGACATATAAATCTTTGTGAACCCACCTGTGTGAGTTTTGAGCCTCATAATTTGATATTATTTTCAGTTGATTTTCTTTTCTTAAGTGTGCACCTTCATGATTTTGTATCTCTAGAGTTTGCTTTTGCATACTGATTGAACTCACATTATGATTTAATCTCATGTTTTAAAATGATGAAGGCAAATTAGGCTAGCCCTTTAGCTTAAAAAGACCTCATTTAATATTTAATTCCTTAGTGAACCAAGTTGAGCCTTTGACCTTTTCTTGTTTGATCAACACAATTCACAGCTCAACTTTCTCTTATTATCATCATACCTGCATTAAGGAATGGAGTTTTATGATATGACAATAGGGTGGTTTGTTTCAAAGTGTGGGGTAAGCAAGTAAAAAAAATTAAAAAAAAAAGTAGTGCTATTGGGGGTTGAAATGCATACTTTGCACATTGTATTTGATTAAGAGTCATTATTCTTTTCCTCTTTATTTTAAGCTAGATGTTCCATGCAATTCTTAATTTTGTATATATATATATTTAAAAAATGATAAAAGAAAAAAAAAGAAAGAGAGAAAATAAAAGAAAAGTTACATATATATATATACAAATTTCATATATGTTCTAGCATTGGTTATCAAAAGAGGAATGTTGACTCATGTATTTTTATACAAATATGTAAGATTATCAAGGGTTGGTGAGTATGCCATTTGAGGGAGTTATGAGTGCCTTAGCAAGAGTAGTGTCTAATTTAGATACTCCATTTCTTGATGCAGGTATGATGATAATAAGAGAAAGTTGAGCTGTGAATTGTGTTGATCAAACAAGAAAAGGTCAAAGGCTCAACTTGGCTCACTAAGGAATTAAATATTAAAGGAGGTCTTTTTAAGCTAAAGGGCTAGCCTAATTTGCCTTCATCATTTTAAAACATGAGATTAAATCATAATGTGAGTTCAATCAGTATGCAAAAGCAAACTCTAGAGATACAAAATCATGAAGGTGCACACTTAAGAAAAGAAAATCAACTGAAAATAATATCAAATTATGAGGCTCAAAACTCACACAGGTGGGTTCACAAAGATTTATATGTCATAAATTGCAAAATGTGAAAATTGATCCTGAATGAATTCAAATGCTAATCTCTATGCTGATACTAAAGTCTCAAATATAATGCTAAAACCATAGAAAAGATCAATAAGTTCTCAACAATTATACCATGCACAACACAATAAAACATACCAAGGCAACCAAAACAAAAATTAAAGAAAAGCTAAAAGATTACCCCACACTTTAAAATGGCTGAGTTTTGATTGACTTGATATACTTTAAAAAGCAAACCCTAGACCATATTATGTTGTTTAATTGCATTATGAACTAATTTGATCTAGTCTAGGGTTTGTATGGATCTGTTATGATTGTATGAATTGGTTATTCTCTTAGCTAATAATTTCTCTAGCCTTTATTGAATGAAATATTGTTAACATATAATTGATTGGCCACCAATTGTGTGTTCTAGGTATTAGATGATGGATTGAGAGATGAAGTCTAATGCTGGAACAATTCAATTAAGGACTTAGGTGAATTAGAGATATAAACTATTAAAAAGATTGTTTCAATTATAACAAGATTAGTTGTAAAAGGTTTGAATGCGAGAGCTTATTTCCTTGACTCAATTAATTAAGTTGTTTAAGATTTAATCTTAGAAATTAAATTAGTTAAGAGAAATAACCGTTCATACATATGATAGTAGAGAAGTGCAAACCCTAGACCCTTTAATCTAGTGAATCAAAACATCAGTTCTTGTTTACTTTTATCGTTTTAAACTTCAATTAAACCTTTTCATTACTTAGCAATTTAAATTTCTTTAATTACTTGTTACTTTTAATTTGATAATCAATTACCCACTTTGGCTTCCTTGAGAGATGACCTTGGGGCGATCACCTTTGCTACAGCTACCTCGTATACTTGCGAGTGACGCTTTGTGGTAGAGTTAATTTGAGCGCAACAAGTTTTTGGCGCCGTTGCCGGGGAAAGGCAAAGACTGATGAGAGACTTTGCTAGACCTGTCATTGGAACTTCCACCTCTTGCATAAGACTGACAGATGCAGTAAGAAATTATGAGTTGAAGAACATTCACTACAACATGCTGCCATCATTCTATGGAGTTCCAAATGAAGATCCTTTGAACTTTATTAGGGATTTCTACTCCACCCTTGGGAGGATTAATAGAGGATCAGTTGAGGATGAGGTGTTTTCCATATACTTTGAAGGATAGGGCAAAGAGCTGGCTTATGATGTTGCCCGAGAACTCACTGACAACTTGGGAGCAAGTTTATAATAAATTCATGGGCAAGTTCTACTCACATCAAAAGACAGCTGAATTGAGAGGGAAGATTACTACATTCTCTCAATTAGAAGGAGAGCCATTTCATGAGGCATGGGACAGGTTTAAGATGTTATTGATCCAGTGTCCACATCATCACTACCCACTTCAACTTCTGAATCAGTTTTTCTATGATGGTCTAACCCAGCAATTTCAGAACATTGTTGACAATGCAGCTGGGGGAGCCATGGGAGAAAAGACAGCTGATGAGACTTATGAGATCTTTGAGATGTTGGGAGCTAATTCTCAACAAAAGAGTGTAAGGGGAAGAAGTAAAGGGGTGAATAAATTAGAAGCCAATAGTGAGATGGCCAATCAGATAGCTGAATTGACAAAGCAAGTGCAGATGCTGAATATGAAGAACAATATTTCTTCATCTACTCAAGAAGTGTGTGGAATCTATGGGACTTTTGGGCATGGAGCAAATATTTGTCCCTCTGCATATGAGTCTTTTGGTAATGCTGAGCAAGTCAATGTTATGGGAGGATTCCAACCATGGGCCAGAAATGATCCTTACTCCAACACTTACAACCCTGGTTGGAAGAATCACCCAAATTTTTCTTGGGCAACAAATAATTCTCAGCAGCCTTTCCATTTGCTCCAAAGACAGAACCAAGAGCAGGGTCAATCCTCAAATCAAGGGCAGTCTAGGATAGAGAGCTTGGAGGAAAGTTTACAAGCTTTCATCAAAGTCAGTGCTCAAAATCAAGAGATAACAAACAAGAGGCTTGATTCCTTAGAAGCATCTTTTAAGAAAGTGGAGTCACAAGTTGGACAACTTGCACAACAAATGAAGATTCAACAGAAGGGGAAATTGTAATATCCTCATTTATGCCCTAGAAGTTTTGCATATTGTTGTTGCTGTTATTGTTATATATTGGATTGAATATATGTGTTAAATTGTAAGAGAAAAGAAATTGAGAAGAGAAAGTATATGTATATGTATTTTGGGAAGAAATAGGGTTTAGAGACAAATTTATATGTTGTGTATATGTTAATATATATGACATATAAAGTGGTCAAAAGGCTTGGTCAATGCAAGAGAAGATATTTATTTGAGATTGGTAAATTACTTAATTGGGCACATATAAGACAAAAAGATAATTATGTGAATAAGGGCACTTTGGTAATTGCTTGGATAAAATCATATGGTGGATATTTAAAGAAGGTTTGACTTGTGTTTTCTTCATCATTTCTTCTTCTTCTTCTTGTTGATGGCCGGCCCTCCATAGCCAAAGAGAAAGAAAGAGACAAGTGATGGTTTTGATGATTTCAAGCTTAAATTGAAGAAAGATTAAGTGTTCAAGTGTTGCTTTAAGAAGTTTTTAACTAAGGTAAGATCTTTTCTCTAATTTCTTCAATTCTTTTGAAGTGGTATGATTAAGTTGCTTATGGTATGATTGTAAGTATTGATTTTGCTTGATAGATGAGAAGTTGGGTTGGTGTTGGTGATGGAAGAGTAAGATTGGTGTTTAGTGAAATTGTTTCTGTTTTAGGATTAGTAAAGGCTGTGACTTGTATGATTTTTAATTAATTTTAGAAAAATGTTCTTGAAGTGAATTTTTGATATGTTGTGCCTCTATGAGTCTAGAATGACTGAAAAATATGTTGATTCGATTTTGGAATGGTTATGAGTTTAGAAAAATTATTTTTAGTAGAACTGTTCCAGCAGGTACCTTAACTGAGACAGCTATATTTCGGGATTTTTAATAAAATGTAGAAAAATCATATCCAATTGAATTTTGGATATGTTGTTGCTTAGTGAGTCTAGTATTTGATAAAAATAATTTAGAACCACTTTGATTGAATTTGATTTATGGAATTCACAAAGTTCAGAACTGCTGCCAGGATGCAGGGCAATTGGGGCAGTCTGGTTAGGTGAACTATTTGACCAAGATTTTGTGTCCAGTTTGATCTGAAATTTTAAAGGGATGATTTTAAGATACAAAACTAAATTATGTAAAAATTTTAGAATTTTTAGTCAAGTAGATTATTTTATACAATTTTTCAAAATAAGGATAAAATGGAGTTTAAAACCAGAATGTACTATTTATGGTTAGGGTTTTAATTCTTTGTTCTTCTTGCATTGCTTTGGTTTTCCAAAGGTAGGTTGGTCCTTAAACCTAACCCTAAACACTTTAAACACACTTGAATCAATGAATATTATAATCAATTGTTCTTTGCCCTAATTGCATTGTTGAGATTGAACAATGTTATGTTGTGCATTGTGAATGGTAATGTGTTTCATGAGTAATGTGGAATGAAATGTTGATATTTATGAATGATGCTATGTGAGATATAATGTGATCATGGATGAGATATATATATATACTTGAATAATGAGATGTTATATTGTGAAATGAAATGTGAAGCCATTGTTATTGGCTAAGATGATGTAATTGAAAGAAAGAAGGCATGTTTGCCTAAATGTGATGAGAATTGAGAATGGAAATGAATTGTTTGTTTAATATGTTATTCAGTTTCAGAGTTCTGGATTTGGGTGGCATGCCTAAGAAATGATGAAAGGTAACAGTCTTGCCGGGTTGAGGACCTCCTCATAGGTGTTGAGTTGATGGTCCAAGAGACTGGGTCTGTTACACTATGAGATATATGATTTGTAACAGTCTTGCCGGGTTGAGGATCTCCTCATATGTGTTGAGTTGATGATCCAAGAGACTGGGTCTGTTACACTTGCCTACGGGCGTGATTATTGTGACTATGAACCAAAGCAGTAACTCTGAACTCTGAATATCGTATTAAATACTTGTTGGGCCCATAGGTGTCAAGGTTATATGAATGTCCTAAATAATGTTATGAGTTTAATGAAATGAGATGTTGGTTATGTAGTATGATTGATTAATGTTGAATGTGAAAAGATGTTGAAATGTGGTATGCTCATATGACTATGATTTGTGAAATGCATAATTGTGTGGTTAACTTTATATTTATGATGTTGATCTTATCAATAACATATGTGGCATTGCATTTCATTAAAGCATACCGTTAGCATGTTTTATCTTACTAAGCCGTTGGCTTAGCGCGATAGTGTTTAATCGCGCAGGTAGTAGAGTGGATAGAGTTGAACCCGAGAGTTCATCAAGACCTAATGAGAGTAGACCTTGAAGAATCCATTTTGGGAGCTTAAAGATCAGAGCAGACTTGCCAATCATGTATAAATTTTATGTGTTGTAAAACTTGGGTTTTGATGTATATGAATTTGTAAATATGTAAATATTTTATAACTTCCGCTGTGTAATATTTAAATATGGGGGTTGTCACAAAACCTTTATTTTATGTTGTACTAGAAGTGTAAATCCTTTTTGCAGGTTGTAGTTGAGGTTACAAGGGGGATTTATTGGGAGTGTACTGAGAATGATTTTGTTTGCATTGGTTTGTGTAAAATGTTTTTAAAAATAAGAAAAAAACCGGTTTTGTCGACACTTGGGACTCAATTTTTAGGCAAAACTATGGCAAAAATTTTGTAAAAATCGGAACTAAAATTTGACTAAGTAAAATTGGTAGCAACATTAGGTTAGTGTGGCGCCTCTACTCAGCTTACATATGTAGGTTGGGAAGGGGTGTTACAATTGTTTTGGTATCAGAGCCTAGGTTTGAGATTCTCAACCTAGGTAAAATGTAAGAAAAAGACTATTTTTACTTAAAAAGTGAGTTTTTGAACAAAAATACATGTTTGGGATTGGCAGTCTCTGATCTTTAATAAGAGGTATTCTGTTGTGTTTGCAGACTTAAGTTGCGATGGATTCTCACTCTCGTCAGTCGATTGAGGGTAGTGCTGAGAGTATTGCTCCTGCTGAGGGAGCTAGAGTTGATAGTGTTGAGGAGGCACCTGCTTCGGTGTCGGGTAGACCAGCTGGGGAGGAGGTTCCGCCAGCCTGGTTTAGGCCTATGATGGAAGCTATGAGACAAGCACCTGTGCAACCACAGCCACCGCCACCACCCCCTCAGCCTTCAGTACCAGTAAGGCACTATGATAAGCTAAGGAAATATGGAGCAGAGGATTTCTTTGGTACAGTTGATCCGGCTGTAGCAGAACAGTGGCTTGATAGAGTTCAGAGGGTATTTGTGCAGTTGCAAGCCACTTCAGAGGAGAAGTTTGACTATGCAAGATCTTTGCTACAGAAGGATGCCTACGACTGGTGGAAGACAGTGCCCCATTCTATGGATGATCCTCCAACACTGTCTTACACTGATTTTCTGAGGGAATTTGAGTTGAAGTATACTCCTAGGGAGTATAAAGATGGGAAGAAAAGAGAGTTTCTAGATTTGAAGCAAGATCATCGGACCGTAACTGAATATGAAGTTGAGTTTATTCGACTGAGTCAGTATGCTGGGGGTATCATTGCTGATGAGATTGATAGATGTCGGCGATTTGAGGAGGGATTGAGACCCTCGATCATGTGCTTAGTGGCTGGATCCAGATATCAGGATTTCTCACAGCTTGTGGCAGCAGCTCGAAGTGTAGAGCGAGCTCAAGTTATTGCAGCTGCTTCAGAGGAAGAGGTTAGGGTTAGGAGGCCCCAGTTTGAGGCAGGGTCTTCTTCTGCAAAGAGGGGTAGAGGAAGTTTTGTTCCTCGGAGTAGTAGGAGCCAGAGACCAGCGGGTAGGTCAGTGCAGTTCCAGAGGCAGAGATTTAGACCTGCAGCTTCAGTAGCGAGTGCTCCTACTCCTGGAGTTCAGAGATCCACCTTACCTGTGTGTAACCAGTGTGGTGGAAGACATGGGGGCGTTTGTTGGAGGTATAGTAGATCAGGGGTATGCTTCAGGTGTGGATCACCTGATCACTTTGTGAGAGACTGTCCTGAGAGACAGGAACAGATGTCAGTTGATACAGCAGTTTCTCGACCTAGTGCGAGGGGAGGCCGAGGAGGCAGAGGTGCCAGCCGAGGAGGTAGACCAGGGTTCAGTTCTAGAGGAGGTGCTACATCCAGGGAGGGTAGACCAGAGGAGGTTGGATCTTCCCAGAGGATATATGTTATGCAGAGGCAGCCAGATGCATCGGCAGTCATAGCTGGTACTTTTTCTTTATTTGATATTTCAGTAGTTGCTTTGATTGATCCGGGTTCCACACATTCATATATTAGTGCATCTGTTTTGCCTGTGTTTGATGTGCATGCTGAGTCCCTAGGATTTGATGTGTTGGTGACAAATCCGTTAGGGCATAGTGTGATGGTTAGTAAAGTGCACCGGGATTGTGCAGTGAGGGTGCAGGGTGAGGAGTTCCTTGGAGATTTGATTGAGATGCCATTTAAGGAATATGATGTGATCCTAGGCATGGATTAGTTAGCTAGACATGGAGCTGTAGTTGATTGTAAAAAGAAAATTGTTTCTTTGAGAACTGTTGATGGTAGAGATGTGATAGTATCTAACGAGCAGGAACAGCTAGCCTCCTTATTTGTTTCAGCTGTTGCAGCTAGAAGATTGATTAGGAAGGGGTGTGAAGCCTATCTTGCTCATGTGGTGGATACTAGAGTGAAGGGTTCTCCTATTGATAGTATTGCCACAGTTGCAGAGTTCCCTGATGTTTTTCCAGAGGAGTTGCCAGGATTGCCTCCTGAGAGAGAGGTGGAGTTCGGTATCGAATTGTTGCCTGGTACCACTCCTATCTCGATTACTCCTTACAGAATGGCACCAGCAGAATTAAGGGAGTTGAAAGTGCAATTACAGGAGTTATTGGACAAAGGATTTATTCGCCCCAGTGTTTCTCCTTGGGGAGCTCCTGTGCTATTTGTGAAAAAGAAAGATGGTACTATGAGGTTGTGTATCGATTATAGGCAATTGAACAAGGTGACTATTAAAAATAAATATCCTTTGCCTAGAATTGATGACCTTTTTGATCAATTGAAGGGTGCAGCTGTATTTTCTAAAATTGATTTGAGATCTGGGTACCATCAGCTGAGAGTCAGAGCTGAGGATGTTCCGAAGACCGCCTTTCGGACCAGGTATGGGCATTATGAATTTCTAGTTATGCCTTTTGGTCTAACGAATGCACCTGCAGCTTTTATGGATTTGATGAATAGGGTGTTTAGGCCCTATTTGGATCAGTTTGTAGTGGTCTTCATTGATGATATACTGGTGTATTCGCGGAATGAAGAGGAACATGATATGCATCTGCGGATTGTGTTGCAGATTTTGAGAGAAAAGCAGTTATTTGCCAAATTGTCGAAATGTGAGTTCTGGTTGGATCAAGTAGCTTTTCTCGGACATATAGTTTCAGCAGAGGGTATTAGAGTTGATCCGAGCAAAGTTGAAGCTATATTGAATTGGAGTCCACCCAAGTCTGTGACTGAGATTAGAAGTTTTCTGGGTTTGGCAGGCTATTACAGGCGGTTTGTGAAAGGGTTTTCTTTGATAGCTACTCCACTCATCAGATTGCTTCGTAAGGGAGTGAGATTTGTGTGGACGGATCAGTGTCAGGCGAGTTTTGAGCAGTTGAGAGAATTGTTAACTCAAGCGCCTGTTCTTACTTTACCTGTTGAAGGTAAACCTTATGTGATCTACAGTGATGCTTCACATAGAGGTTTGGGGTGTGTATTGATGCAAGAAGGTAAAGTTATAGCTTATGCATCTCGACAGTTGAAACCGCATGAGCTTAACTATCCAACCCATGATTTGGAATTGGCTGCCATTGTGTTTGCATTAAAGATTTGGCGCCACTATCTGTTTGGGGAGAAATGTTTCATCTACACTGATCACAAGAGTTTGAAGTATTTGGGTGTCCAGAAAGAACTCAATCTTCGTCAGAGGAGATGGTTAGAATTGATTAAAGACTACGACTGTTTGATTGACTATCATCCAGGTAAAGCAAATGTTGTTGCTGATGCCTTAAGTCGGAAGTCTTTAGCTGGTTTAACAGTTTTCTCGCTCTCGTTGCTTGTTGAGTTGAGAGCATTGCATGCCAGTTTTGTACCTTGTGTTGATGGTGCATTATTGGCACAGTTGTAATTAAAGCCGATTTTGTTAGATCAGATCAAAGAAGCTCAGTTGGCTGATAAGAAGATACAGAAGATTGTTTCAGATTGTCAGAGTGAAAAGGGTAGAGATTTTATTGTGAAGAGCGATGGGAGTCTCTGGTTTAAGAACCGATTGTGTGTACCCGATGATGCTGATTTGAAAAGGGTCATTTTGGAAGAAGCTCATCAGTCTATGTTTGCTATGCATCCGGGTAATACGAAGATGTATCATGATTTGAGACAGCATTATTGGTGGATTGGTTTGAAGAGAGACATTGCAGATTTTGTGTCGAAATGTCTCACTTGTCAGAAGGTTAAAGCAGAGCATTAAGTTCCAACCGGGTTGCTTCAACCATTGTCAGTGCCAGAATGGAAGTGGGAAAGAGTGACAATGGACTTTGTGTCTGGGTTGCCATTGACACAAAGGAAACATGATGCCATATGGGTGATTGTGGATAGATTGACTAAGACAGCTCATTTCCTTCCGGTGCGGATGGATTACTCTTTGGAGAGATTGGCTGAGCTGTATATCCATGAGATTGTGAAACTGCATGGTGTTCCAACTTCTTTAGTGTCTGATCGAGATCCCAGGTTTACTTCCAGATTTTGGAAGAGTTTGCATAGTGCTTTGGGTTCTCGACTGCACTTCAGCACTGCTTTTCATCCACAGACGGATGGACAGTCAGAGAGGGTGATACAGATTATTGAGGACATGTTGAGAAGCTGTGTCATTGATTTCACTGGAAGTTGGGATAGATTTTTACCTCTGGTGGAGTTTGCATACAACAACAGTCACCAATCCAGTATTGGTATGGCACCGTTTGAAGCATTGTATGGCAGACGGTGTAGGACACCTCTTTATTGGAATGAGCTTGGAGATAATAAGTTGGTTGGACCTAATTTGATTCAAGAAACTGAGGAAAAAGTGAAGTTGATCCGAGATAGGTTAAAAGCAGCTTCAGACCGACAGAAGTCTTATGCAGATCTGAAGAGGAGAGACATTCAGTTTGATGTTGGAGATAAGGTGTTTTTGAAAGTATCTCCTTGGAAGAAGATTTTGAGGTTCGGTCGGAAAGGAAAATTGAGTCCTCGCTTCATTGGGCTGTATGAAGTGTTAGAAAGAGTTGGGCCAGTTGCATATCGACTTGCTTTGCCACCTGAGTTGGATCGTATTCATAATGTATTCCATGTTTCTATGTTGAGGAGGTACAGGTCAGATCCATCTCATGTGTTGCCATTTGAGTCTATCGAAGTGAGCCCAGATTTGACATTTGAAGAAGAACCAGTTGCTATCTTGGCACGTGATGTGAAAGAATTGAGGAACAAGAAAGTGCCATTGGTGAAGATTCTTTGGAAGAATCATGCAAAAGAAGAAGCAACTTGGGAAAGTGAGCAAACTATGCGAGAGCAATATCCTCAACTATTTCAGAGTTGATATCAGGTAATTTCGAGGACGAAATTTCTTTTTAGAGGGGGAGAATTGTAATATCCTCATTTATGCCCTAGAAGTTTTGCATATTGTTGTTGCTGTTATTGTTATATATTGGATTGAATATATGTGTTAAATTGTAAGAGAAAAGAAATTGAGAAGAGAAAGTATATGTATATGTATTTTGGGAAGAAATAGGGTTTAGAGATAAATTTATATGTTGTGTATATGTTAATATATATGACATATAAAGTGGTCAAAAGGCTTGGTCAATGCAAGAGAAGATATTTATTTGAGATTGGTAAATTACTTAATTGGGCACATATAAGACAAAAAGATAATTATGTGAATAAGGGCACTTTGGTAATTGCTTGGATAAAATCATATGGTGGATATTTAAAGAAGGTTTGACTTGTGTTTTCTTCATCATTTCTTCTTCTTCTTCTTGTTGATGGCCGGCCCTCCATAGCCAAAGAGAAAGAAAGAGACAAGTGATGGTTTTGATGATTTCAAGCTTAAATTGAAGAAAGATTAAGTGTTCAAGTGTTGCTTTAAGAAGTTTTTAACTAAGGTAAGATCTTTTCTCTAATTTCTTCAATTCTTTTGAAGTGGTATGATTAAGTTGCTTATGGTATGATTGTAAGTATTGATTTTGCTTGATAGATGAGAAGTTGGGTTGGTGTTGGTGATGGAAGAGTAAGATTGGTGTTTAGTGAAATTGTTTCTGTTTTAGGATTAGTAAAGGCTGTGACTTGTATGATTTTTAATTAATTTTAGAAAAATGTTCTTGAAGTGAATTTTTGATATGTTGTGCCTCTATGAGTCTAGAATGACTGAAAAATATGTTGATTCGATTTTGGAATGGTTATGAGTTTAGAAAAATTATTTTTAGTAGAACTGTTCCAGCAGGTACCTTAACTGAGACAGCTATATTCCGGGATTTTTAATAAAATGTAGAAAAATCATATCCAATTGAATTTTGGATATGTTGTTTCTTAGTGAGTCTAGTATTTGAGAAAAATAATTTAGAACCACGTTGATTGAATTTGATTTATGGAATTCACAAAGTTCAGAACTGCTGCCAGGATGCAGGGCAATTGGGGCAGTCTGGTTAGGTGAACTATTTGACCAAGATTTTGTGTCCAGTTTGATCTGAAATTTTAAAGGGATGATTTTAAGATACAAAACTAAATTCTGTAAAAATTTTAGAATTTTTAGTCAAGTAGATTATTTTATACAATTTTTCAAAATAAGGATAAAATGGAGTTTAAAACCAGAATGTACTATTTATGGTTAGGGTTTTAATTCTTTGTTCTTCTTGCATTGCTTTGGTTTTCCAAAGGTAGGTTGGTCCTTAAACCTAACCCTAAACACTTTAAACACACTTGAATCAATGAATGTTATAATCAATTGTTCTTTGCCCTAATTGCATTGTTGAGATTGAACAATGTTATGTTGTGCATTGTGAATGGTAATGTGTTTCATGAGTAATGTGGAATGAAATGTTGATATTTATGAATGATGCTATGTGAGATATAATGTGATCATGGATGAGATATATATATATATATACTTGAATAATGAGATGTTATATTGTGAAATGAAATGTGAAGCCATTGTTATTGGCTAAGATGATGTAATTGAAAGAAAGAAGGCATGTTTGCCTAAATGTGATGAGAATTGAGAATGGAAATGAATTGTTTGTTTAATATGTTATTCAGTTTCAGAGTTCTGGATTTGGGTGGCATGCCTAAGAAATGATGAAAGGTAACAGTCTTGCCGGGTTGAGGACCTCCTCATAGGTGTTGAGTTGATGGTCCAAGAGACTGGGTCTGTTACACTATGAGATATATGATTTGTAACAGTCTTGCCGGGTTGAGGATCTCCTCATATGTGTTGAGTTGATGATCCAAGAGACTGGGTCTGTTACACTTGCCTACGGGCGTGATTATTGTGACTATGAACCAAAGCAGTAACTCTGAACTCTGAATATCGTATTAAATACTTGTTGGGCCCATAGGTGTCAAGGTTATATGAATGTCCTAAATAATGTTATGAGTTTAATGAAATGAGATGTTGGTTATGGAGTATGATTGATTAATGTTGAATGTGAAAAGATGTTGAAATGTGGTATGCTCATATGACTATGATTTGTGAAATGCATAATTGTGTGGTTAACTTTATATTTATGATGTTGATCTTATCAATAACATATGTGGCATTGCATTTCATTAAAGCATACCGTTAGCATGTTTTATCTTACTAAGCCGTTGGCTTAGCGCGATAGTGTTTAATCGCGCAGGTAGTAGAGTGGATAGAGTTGAACCCGAGAGTTCATCAAGACCTAGTGAGAGTAGACCTTGAAGAATCCATTTTGGGAGCTTAAAGATCAGAGCAGACTTGCCAATCATGTATAAATTTTATGTGTTGTAAAACTTGGGTTTTGATGTATATGAATTTGTAAATATGTAAATATTTTATAACTTCCGCTGTGTAATATTTAAATATGGGGGTTGTCACAAAACCTTTATTTTATGTTGTACTAGAAGTGTAAATCCTTTTTGCAGGTTGTAGTTGAGGTTACAAGGGGGATTTATTGGGAGTGTACTGAGAATGATTTTGTTTGCATTGGTTTGTGTAAAATGTTTTTAAAAATAAGAAAAAAACCGGTTTTGTCGACACTTGGGACTCAATTTTTAGGCAAAACTATGGCAAAAATTTTGTAAAAATCGGAACTAAAATTTGACTAAGTAAAATTGGTAGCAACATTAGGTTAGTGTGGCGCCTCTACTCAGCTTACATATGTAGGTTGGGAAGGGGTGTTACAGAAATTCCCAAGTTAACCTGAGCAGGCACAATCAGTGACTGTTCTTAGAAGTGGTAAGGAAATTTATAATAATGTTGAAAATGATTCTGTGAATGCAGGTAACAAAGAGAACGATAAGGAAGGAGAACCAAAGAACAAAGGTGCTGGAGAAAGATCAGTGGAAAAGTCCCCTACAGCAGATCTACATAAGGCAAGCAATCCATACCGGCCACCAATACCATTCCCCAGCAGGTTGAAGGATGATAAAACAGATAAGCAATTTTCTAACATCTTCAACATGCTGTCTAAGGTAAGTATTAACTTACCCTTACTAGATGCAATAAAGAACATACCGGCTTATGCTAAGTTCTTCAAAGACCTAATCACCAAGAAAAAGAGGTATGAGATGAATGAAAAGGTGATAGTTTCAGAGGTAGCTAGTGTTGTTCTGCAGCATAAACTACCTCCCAAACTAAAGGATCCTGGAAGCTTTATAATTCAAATTTCTGTGGGGAATGGGAAAGGAACTGAGGGCATGTGTGATCTAGGAGCTAGTGTGAATTTGATGCCTTATTTTGTGTTTAAAGAATTAGAACTAGGGGAGCTTAAACCGACAAAAATGGTGTTGCAATTAGCTGATAGGTCTTTTAGATTCCCAAAAGGGGTTATAGAAGATGTGTTAGTTAAGGTTGGAGGGTTGATAGTACCTGTGGATTTCATAGTACTTGACATGGAAGGAAGCAACCCTTCACCATCTGTATACACTATTCTGCTGGGTAGGCCTTTTATGGCTACTACCAACACCTTAATAGATGTTAAAAATGGTAAGTTATCAATGACTGTCTTAGGACAAACTGTTGATTTTTCTATTTTTAACACTTCTCCCATTCCTACAACTGCTTTATATGAGGAATGTTCTTTAATTAATTGTGTTGAAGCAGTTGTTTCAGATGCTTTCTTGCAGACAGGATCCCCAGATAAATTGGAGTTGACACTGACTTTCTTGCCCATCTTCAATTGAAAACTTCTTATTTTGTGCTAGAGGAGTTAATTTGAGTTTACTTTTCTCCAACTTAAACTTCTTCAAAACATCCCAAGAGTATTTCTTTTGAGTTAAAAAAATGTCATTTGACTGATGGTGAATTTCCATGCCCAGAAAGTAATTTATCATGCCTAAATTAGACATTTCAAAGTCAGTTTGCATCTTATTTTTGAATTCTAGCAACAAATCAATATCATTGCCAATTACTAGCATGTCATCCACATAAATAGATACTAGAAGTTTCCTCCCATCTTAGAAACTTGAAATACAAAGTTGCTTCATTTTCACTCCTTCTAAAACCTTGGAGCGGTAAATGTGCATCAATTCTCGTATGCCAAGCTCTTGGAGCCCGTTTCAATCCATAAAGAACTTTGTTGAGTCTAAAGACTTTGTCTTCACTACCATTGACCACAAAGCCTTCAGGTTGATGAATGTAAATCTCCTCCTCAAGCACTCCATTTAAGAAAGCTAACTTGACATCTAAATGGAAAAATTTCCAACCACTTTCAGCTGCAACTGCCAGAAGTAATATGATTGTATCATGCCTTGATGCTAGAGCAAATGTGTCTCCATAATCTATTCTAGCCAATTGAGCAATACCTTTCATAACCAATCTAGCCTTATACTTGTTGATTGATCCATCTGCATTAAACTTGGTCTTGAAAACCCATTTTACTCCAATTACATTTTTACCTTGAGTTCTTGAAGTGCGTTCCCAAGTCTGGTTTCTTTTAATGGCTGTAATATCCTCCTTCTTAACACAGGTGAATCTGATACCACTATTGAATGAATGCAGGATAAAGCCTTTGGTTTCTAGCTAAATCCTCCTCATGCTTTTTTAGCTAAAGGTCTCAACTGTGGTGGTTCCTCATCTGTCTCAACAACTTTCCATAGAGATAGTGCTCATAGAGATAGTGGTATTATCTCTAGAAAATACTGGAGGGGCAACCGAGAAAAAACTGAAACTTGACATGGAGAAACAATGCACAAATCTCACAAGAAAATTTCTTTTATCAATTAAAAACTCACAATATTGGATAAATTCTACAGCTCTTAAAGATTAAGAGCTCTACCACTGTTGCAATTAAAAAGCTAAAAAGTATAAATTGTAAACTTAGGAAAATGGAAGAAGAAACTAAGAAGATATTTTACTCTAATATATTAAAAGTACATAAACTTTTACCTATTTATACTAGTTCAAACAACTTTGAAACTTTAATACATTTAATTGTATTTAATTCCTAATATAACTTACTAAACTTATTAGTACGGTTTATTTTATTAAGTTTATATATTAAATCACACACTTAATTAACATAGACATAAAAGACAATAAATGAGTAATAAATAAATCCATTGTTTCAAGAAAGTCTCATTAATTCTAACAGATTTTTATAAGTTTACATTAGAAATGCAATTCTAAGTTCAATTGATCATGTTTTTTTTTTAAAAAAGGTTTGCTTTGTTTTTCTAATTGCTATGTTTTTCATGTATGTAATTTGATTGTTTTTCAAGTATGGACAGATCATGGGGCACATTTTTCTTCAACTTTCCATTACTTCTCATGAGTGTTAAACGTCTGCCTTGGTGAATTTTTGTATTTTCTATGGATAATGGTGTGTTATGTGATTTGTATGTCAGAACAACTAAATTTGTAGGAGCGGGACCAACAGTGCTAGCACGAGAATGAGGAACTGAGAGACCAAATGGTCGCGTTGCTTAGACAGTTCTACTATCCATCATTCAGTCATCCTCCCGCAAATGATACGGCTTCTGATCAGAACTTGTTCCCGATAAGCATACTATTTGTATTTCGTTTCCTGTTTTTTAAAAAAATTATGTGCACTAACTATTTTCTATATGTATTTAACATTTATGTTTACGTATATTTCATTTTTATTATGCATATTACATTTATATTACCTTATATAAATTTTTTTATTTCAACATTTTTTATCCAATTTCATTACTTTTTTTAAAGTTTCTAGATAATTTCTTAAACTAAAAAAATATGCAGTAATAATAAAAAAATTATAAAAAAAAATTAAAAAAAATTTAAATCTTATTAATGTAATAGAAAAATATAAATGAAAATTAAAAAGAACTTCATTTTTATTTTTCGTTTTTAAATCAGAAACGAAATTTTTCGTTTTTATGTGAAATGGAAAATCTCGTTTCTAAAGCACTATGTTTGTTCGTGATATACCAAACTTCGTTTTGAAATTGAAACAGATAATCCATTTCTATTAGAAATGGAACTTAATAAGTTTCTAATTGAAACAGACGTAACGGTTTCTAATTTTGTTTCACTTTGGTCCTCAACACTGTTCTCAAATAGAAACGGAATCATATTTCTACTTTAATTGAGAAACAAATATTCCATTTCAAATCCGTTTCAGATTAGAAATGAATTTTTTTTTAAAGTTTGATAAGCAATGAGCATTTTAGAAACAAAATTTTTTCTTTTCAACTCCATTTTCAAACTGAAATTAGAATTTCCATTTCAAATTTCCGTTTTTAAATTGTTAAAATCTTCTAGTGAATGTTTGCAGGAATAATTGTACAATAATATTGGACTATGATGATTTTATTAATTAAAGATCATGTTGAGTTGAAAGTTAATGTTGTAATACATAAAAGGGAGTATGTCGAGAAAATAATGTATGGTGAAAGTTTATTAATTTAAGTTGCTTTAAATTGAGATTTTTTTCTTAATGGCTAAAATTTTCTCTAATTATAAAAAAAAAAATTTTATTAGTCAATTGTTTTCAGTTCATGAAAAGTCTTAAAACGAACAGTGAAAGCCCGCTATCAACAAAGCAAGAATGAGAAGACTTTCACATAACTCTCGTTTTATTTATAAAACCCTAAACAAATATAGTCTTATTTTTTTTTATAAATACTTGTTATATTTCATACTTTTTCTCAAGTAGGATTCTTTTTCAATAGGTCCACCGTCAACTTTCTTAGCCAAGACATGCCGAGCTATCTCATTTCATATTTTTTTTATTAATTACACATAAAAGAGAAAAATACCAAAAATTCGAATTAGAAAGCTAAGATAAAAACAATATACGTTTTTGTCCATTAACTACACATTGGTAGTTACCTCATTTTATATTTTAATTACATTAATTATGACTATATTTTTTAACATAATCTCTTAAAAAGACTTTATTTTCAAAAAAAAAAAAAAGAAAATACACATACACACAAATACATAATCATAAGAGAACCTGCTCATAGTATATAAGCCTATGTAAGTCCAAGATATTCACCCACTAACTTGTATGTATATTAAAATTCGACCTACTCTGGAGCTTTTTATCAACTATGAAATTATTAGTCCAATATCATGGCTTTTGAATTATCAATTGACTCTCTTTTGGTAAGCCATGGAGTGAAACATCTTATACTTACAAGTGCAAAAGATGGGAAAGAAAAAGTAAACCTTAAGACCCTAATTCCGATCTTTCTTTCTGTTATTTCTTTCCGGATATCCAAAGCAATTCCAATGGCTGCCGCATTAATCTCTTTCACTGTCTTCTTGATCTTCTCTTTTAATCCATTTTTATCCTTGAAATGGTAACTGTTTAGAAATGCTCTTCTTGCTTGCCAATAATCGGGATTATTGGGATAATCACTTCCATAATTATCTTGCCAATATCCTTCTGAAAATTGATTAAATGATTGGTTTGCAGGACTCATTTCTGGCCAATTGGAGACTATGGCTGGACAAATTTTAGTGTTTTTCATTGCCAAGCATGAGATTAGAAAATTTAGTTTTATTAGTGGGGGGTGTTGTGAAATATGTGTTTGTTAATTTACATACAATCTTTGGGTTATGAGGGTGTTTCTCAAAACTTAAAAGCTGGTCAAAACTGCTTATAAGCTGTTTTTAGATTATAAGTTGTTTATTTAAGTGTTTCTGAAAACTTAAATAGTAGATTATAATCTGATTTTAATCAGTTTTTTAAAAGTTGGGTTTTGCTACTTTTTTTTTAAGCACTTATTTTTTAAGCAGTTTTGACCAAGTAAAAGACCATACTATCCCTACCTAATATTCAATATTCCAAATTTACCTACCTTATACAATTTAGTTCCCATCAAAGAAATTTTATTATTATTATTATTATTATTATTATTATTAAATTTTATTATTATTATTATTATTATTATTGCAAAATAAATTTTGAATTGACATTTAAAAAATTATTTTTATACAATAAATAAACTTATGGACAGTTTGGTCATTTTGACAGTTTCTACAATTAAAAACTGATTATAAGCTGATTTTACAGAAACACTTAACTGATTATAAACTGATTATCAGCTGATTATTAGCTAGTTTATAGAAACGCTTAACTGCTTATTTTTAATCTGATTATAATCTAAAAATCACTTATTCACAATAAGCTGAAAAGCTCCAGTTTTGAGAAACACCCTCTTTATTATAAGATGGATTAGTGGTTCAACTAATTTGAATATTAATAATTAAAATGTGTGTTAAAAGGTTGGTGGCTATAGTTGCACCCAAGCTTTATCAAACTTTGGAAGCAGGTTAATTTGATAAGCACTATATTTATATTATTATTATTGATATATAGTGGTCGTAATTTCGCATATACATTAGGGATATTTACAAAATTATCCAAAAAAAATTTTTTTTTCAAAAATATATACAATAAAATATTTACACTTCTAGAAAAGTTAGAGCAAATTTTCAAAAGTATCTCATTCTTGACTAAAAATAAAGTTTTTTTTTTTCAAAATCTCATTTTTTACTAAAATTAATATTTAACTTCAAATTTCATCTTTTTTTTCCAAAATTTACTATTAAATAAATATATGCTAATAAAATAATAAAATTAATATTTTAAATTATATTTTCAACATATAAAATATATTAATTTTTATTAAGAAAAAACTTTAATTTTAATTATAAATAACAAATAAAACTCACAAAAAAATAAAAAAGTAAAATATATAAAAATATATTAATAAAAATTATTAAATTTATTTTTAAATAAATTTTGTATATTATAGACATAAAAAATAAAAATTAAAAAAAACTTTAATTTAGTTATGTAGATGTCGTGTAGATGTTTTGATAGAAGTTTCGTTTATATTTATTAAAAGTTCGGTAGATATTATAGATGTTTGGTAGATGTTATGTGTATATTATTATTTGTTATGTTTGTTGTGTATATTTTTATGTGAATACTGTGTAGATATTGTGTGAATATAAAATTTAAAAAAAATTAAATTAAAAAATATTTTATACATTTTTAGTAGATATTTTATAGATGTGATAGATGTTTGGTAGATAATTATTGTATGTTATTTAGACGTTATTATTTGTTTTGTGTGTAATTTATACATATTGTATATATATATATATATTTTTTGCACATGCATATAATAAGAATATGATATTAAAAAAATATTTATTAATAAAAATATAAATAAAACATTAAAAAAGCAAAAATAAAAAAAATAAAACATGAGACAACAAAAAATCAACGTCTAAATAAGTAAGAATAAAAAAAAAAGTGTGTTTATAGAAATGAAAAAAAAAATGTTTGGCCCACAGTTTAGAAAAAGAAAAGACAAAAATGTCGTATACCGCACAATTTTCTTTATATATTAATAGAGAAAATTACATAGGTTACGGGATTATAGTGGTCCACTTTCAATTTTATGTTGATAAAATTTTTCTTACATATTTGTTTGGGCTCACTTTTTTTTCATTTTTACTTTTTTTCAACGTTAATTTTTATTTATTTTTTATTTATTTTTTATTTAAAATAATTTTTTAATATTATATTCTCACAAATACATGCATAGATATAATATCTATCAAAAATTAATAATATCTATATAACATCTATCAAATATACATAAAATATCTATCAAATACTGTAGAATATATACAAAATATCAATAAAATTAATTTAATATTTTTATCTTTATTATTTTTAATTTTATATTCACACAACATACATACAACATATACATAACATATATAATAAATATATAATATAGATATAAATCTACCAAATATATGCAACATCTACATAATATGTATAAAACATACATTCAACATATACACAACATCTACATAATAAAATTAATATTTTTTTAACTTTTCTTTGTATAATATGTAGAATTTGTATAAAAATAAATTAATATTTTTATTAATATATTTTTTATATTTTTCACTTTTATATTATTTTTTATAAGTGTTATTTGTTATTTGTAATCAAAATTAAAATTTTTTCTTTATAAAACTTAATACAGCCAAAAATATAATTTAAAATATTAATTTTTATTATTTTATTAAATATATTTATTTAATAGTGAAGTTTAAAAAAATTAAAAATTAAACAAAAATATTATTTGCAATGAAAGAAGAGGTATTTTTTTAAAAAAATTATTTTAGTAAGGAGTGAGATATTTTTAAAAATTTGTTTCAATTTTTTTTTAAAGTGTAAATTTTTTTTACAATATTTTAAAATAAAGTTTTTTTTTTCGGATAGTTTGATATATGTCCCATATTATTATGAGAAAATTACATTATATACTACTTTTTAAATTTCATTTTCAAATTTATTGCTATTAATTATTTTTTTATTTTTAACTTTTTACTTTTTCACTTTTATGTTTTTATGTTTTATTTTTTCAATTATACGGTACTTTTTTTTTTCTGCTTTTCTTCTTTGTCTTCTCTTTCAGTTTTTATGCTCTATTTTTTTTTTCCTTTTGTTACGAGTACTGCATCTCCATCGGCTACATCTTCATTAGTGCCATGCTTTAACAACAATTTTAAACCATCGGGTTGCGCATGACCATAGCGAAGTGCCAAAATTGCTTTATGAATCAACCTCAACATCCTTGGAAAGTAAGTACCTTAGACACTCAATGTTTCCTGCAACAAAGCAGAATATCTAAAGTAAAAATATTATCAGATGGCTAAATAAACCTATGGAATAAAACTGATGTATTTTACAATTCTATTGCCAGCGTGGCATAAGCAAATCATCGAAGTTATTATGCAAATAGTAACAAGATTACAAATGCTCTGTAATTGTCAACTCCAACCACAAATATAGAGGAAAATATTAAAAATACCTTCTTTTTTTTAATTTTGGTTTATTGATTGTAAATCTTTTTATTATTATTATTTTTTGGATTTCAAATGTGTTGATTGAGATTTTTTTATTTTTCTAATATAATGTTGGATAAAATAGTATGTCGGTATATATTACATGTATTTTAACTAATAAATAATAGTATATATGGGTATATGTCGATATACACCGATACATATTAATATATCTCGATATATATTACATATAATAGTATATATGGGTATATGTTGGTATATGTCAATATATATCAATATATGTTAGTATAAACTAATATATATACTTTAACTAAAGAATAATAGTATATGCGGATATATGTCGATATATATCGATATATGTTATATATAATAATATATACATGCTAAATTTTAAAAGAATAAGACATATAATAATATATACACGTTAAATTTTAAAAGAATAAGAGTATAAAAATTATATATGTTTAGCTATATATAAGTGTATGTTATATACAATAATATATACGTGTTAAAATTTAAAAGAATAACAGTATAAAACTATAATATATTTAGTTATATGTCAATATATATTACATATAATAATATATATGTGTTAAAAATTTAAAAGAATAAGAGTATAAAAGTAATGTATGTTTAGTTATATGTTACATATAATAATATATACGTATTAAATATCAAAAGAATAATAGTATAAAAGTGATATATATTTAATTCTTTTATAGAATAATATTTATTTAGTTATATATTGAAATATGGTATAGATAATAATATATACGTGTTAAATTGTAAAAGAATAAGAGTATAAAGCTATTATATATTTAGTTATATATATGTATAGGTTGCATTTCACAATGTATACATGTTTAAATTTAAAAGAATAATACTATAAAACTAGTATGTAAAACACTTTTCTTTCTCGACTAATAAATATGAGAAGTTAATCTAATAAGTTAAATTATAATAAAGATGGAAATGAAATAAACTTTGGCTCATGGCTCCCAGTGGAGCTCATATTGCTGATGCTTACCAATGTACTCTCCGTGTTAGCGTATAGAGCATGCCCAACTTCCCAAAATTTTGCAAGGCCGAACTTCCTGTAATTTTGCAAGTAAAAAGTTGTATTAACATATAATTGAAAAATCTTTTAAGCACTGTATATTTAAATGAATATTTACATAACTATCCTAAAAAATAATTTTTATTATAAAAATACTATAAAAATTAAAAATATTTATATTTTTATAAAAAAAATTGGTATAAAAGTTTGAAAATACCTAATCCTTAATAAAACAAAAAAAAAATTCAAAAATACATCTTCCCTTAATACAATCAATATTTTGCTTCAAATTTTTATTTTTTTTATCAAACTTCACTATTATATAAAAAATTATAATAAAATAATAAAAATTAATATTTTAAATTATTTTTCATCCTATAAAAATCATAATTTTTTATAAAAATAAAAAAATTTTAATTTTAATTATCAAAAATAAATAACACAAAAAAAATACAAAAATACATTAATAAAAAATTATTAAATTTATTTTTAAACAAATTTTACATATTACACACATGAAAAAATATACAAAATTTCATTATGTATACATTATGTAGATATGTTGTAAATGTATTATACATGTGTTGTAGATGTTGTGTGTATATTATATTTTTATTATTCAAATTATTTATATTTTATGTAAAAATTATTGAATATTATGTGAATATTATATAAATATTGTGTTAATTTTTTAAAAATAAAAATTAAAACAAATAAAATTAAACAAATATTAAAAATATTATGTTCTGTGTTGTAGTTTTATTGTAGATGTATTGTTGATGTATTGTAAATGTATTATAGAAGTAGTTTATATTATTGTGTGTGTATTTTGTATATGTTATTTTTTGTGTGTATATTAAAAATATGACATTAAAAAAATTTAAATAAAAAATATAAATACAATAAAATCACAAAAAAAAAGTAAAAAAATTACAAAAAGAAAAAAAGAAAAATCAACCTAAAAAGCTGAATTTGAAAAAAAAAAGAAGCAAAAATCATAAAAAAAAAAAAGCATATGACCATGTGTCATATCCATAATTTTCGAAAAATTAATAAGTATTTGGAGATATAAAAGTTGTACATAACCAATATATATACCTAGTGTATATATAACATATACATATGGTATATTAATTGTATATGTTGGATATATATATATTACATACTTAATATATTTAATACACATATAAGGTGAATTTGATGTGTATGTAGGAATATTATTTGTGTATATGGGTATTTATATTCATTAAACATACATTACATAGACATAGTATATACATTACATAAATATGTATATAATGATATATGTGAAATATAAGTAACATATATAAGATATATACATATACATAAAATATACAATATATATATGTGGGATATAATTTGGTGTTGGAAAAGTGAATAATGAAAATAATATTAATAAAATAATATTAGATAGTGGAAGATAATGGGAAAGTGTGATATTTTGTAATTATTAATTAATTAATAATAAGTAAATAAAAATAATTCAATATTAATTTATTTTTGGGTGGTAGAGGATTAAGTATATTTATTAATAATTAATTAAATAAATAAATATTTATATATATAAGGCTAGAAATTAAAGAAGGAAAAAATTAAAAAAAGACAAAAACATAAATAGTAAAGGAGGGGTAAATTAGTAAATATACTTTATAAAATTTAAAACTTAATAAAAAAATTTTAAAAAAATATTTGTTTTGAATGGAAGATGAAAATTGGTATTTTTTAAAATAAATAAATAATTAATTAATTAAAATAATATAAAAATATATATATGTAGTCTTAAATGAAGGAAAGAGAAAAAAATCAAAACAATTTTAAAAGAATCTTTCTCTTCTTCTTCTTCCTCTCTTTGAAGTTTTCTCCATGGATGAGGAAATTGGTTTTTGCTTCATTTAAACAACCAATTTCCAAGGATTTTACAAGAACCAAGTGGGTTTTGGTGATTTCTTCATAAATTAGTAAGTTTTTCTTTATAATTTTGAAGTTCCATCTAAATATATGATTACGTATAATTTGAAATTTTAATAGAGTGTGTTTTAATTGGTTAAATGCATATGAAAGATGCTATTTCGTTTAATTATTAATGATTCTTAAGTTGGAATAAAGAAATGGTTAAGTTTGAGTTAAGTTGGTTGAAGAGAGAGAATTTAGGGTTATGGAACATTTGGGTTTTTGAAATCATGAGTTTTAATTGTGCAAATTGGTTCCAAATGTGTTGTTTTGATGCATAAACAATGATTTTAAAATCAAATGATAGATTTAGTAAAGTTTGGATAGAGTTTGAAGATGGTAGTATTGATTTAGAGTTTTGAAAAAGTGAATTTTCAAAGAATGATTAATTGTTTGATTTTAATGCTTAAATCATATTATTTAATGATATAAGTGGTGGAAATAAGACTGAAATGATAATTGAATTGAGTTGGAATGGAGATCCTTCAATGGTGAAGGTTATGCCATTTTAGGATTTTGAACATAAGCATGTGGTTAATTAATGTAATTGGTTTAAACATGTTAAAATATGCTTGTAATGATATAAATAAACTCAAAATAATAATTTAATGGGTTAATATGGATTTGCTAAGTTAAAGTAAGGAAAGACTTAATTTTTAAAATTTTGTAGGAGTGTTGTTAAATTAAGGTTTGATGTTGAGAATGCCTTAGAATGTGATATTAAATGATTATTTATGATCACATTTGATATAGGCATTGAGAGGAAGTAGTTTGGCCCATCCAAGTGTTGAAGGACAACTTGGAAGAGAAAGTTGGTGAAAGTTTTAAGATTATTTTGGTTGCTATTTGAGGTATGTACAAACTTTGAATATAATGTCTATATTTGCATAACATTTGGACTTAACACATTTTGGTTGAAAAATGTGTTAAACTACTTGGTTCATTGATTGTGTATGAATAATATGCTATGACATTTGTAATGTTATATATGTGTTAAATGCATTTGTGAAAACCATTGATAATGGCTAATTTGTATAACATGTTTAATATGCATATTATGTGAAAATACCCAAAGTAATTGGGTAATGTGTTGTGAATGCAAAAATGAGATATGTGTAATAATGAAATGAATTGATATTGATAAAAATGAGAAAAGTGAGAAAAGTGAGAAACATGTGAAAAATGAGAAACATGAGAAAAAAAATGTGAAAATAAGGCAATGTGCCTAGATTGAATATGTAAAAATGAGAAAGAGATTAATAATGAGAAATATGAATAAATTGTGTGCCTAGTATATTATTCAATTTTCAGAGTTCTGGGTTTGGCGGTATGCCTATGATTGCCTACGGGCTATACGCTGGAATGGTGAAAAGACTGGGTCGTAAGCCAGGCCAGCTGATAAATATGATTTTTTTGGGGTGAAAAGACTGGGTTGTTGTGAATACTCGAATTTTGAGGCTCGGAAAGCCGATTTTCTCAGACTGCAAAAGACCAAGCCAGACCGGACGACCACGGCAAAGTTCACCGAAAGTATGTCTTCATGGTACTTGAAATGTCCGGAGCAATGCAAGGATCACGGATATGGTCTCGGAATAATTTTTTGGAGGTCCGCAGCTCACAGAAAATCAGTTTGAACGAAAAAGTGCGAGTTTTTGTGTCATTTTGGGGGATGAACCGCCGGGACCGGCGGTCAGACCGCCGTCTACCGACCGCCAACAGCGGCGGTCCGACCGCCGCCGTTTCTGCTTTTCCTTTTTTTTTCTGGCTGGTCACTTCCACGGCGGTCCGACCGCTGTCCAGTCCGAAATTTTGTCTATAAAAGGCCTCAACTTTTCAGAAAAAGAGTCGGCTTTTTTCGGGTGGGCCTCGTGCTGATGAACTCTCTATTTTTACACGCTTAAGAACTCTTCTTGGACTTTTATTTACATAAATCTAACCCTGTGCTGCAGAAATCAAGAATCATAATCCAAGGTCTAAGAAAACAAGATCTGAAACTTCGAAGTGGGAGAATCCTAAACAAGGTAGTATCCTAATTCATCATTTGTCAATCTAAGCATGTCCTAAACATTGCACCTTCTTCTCAATTTCTTTCCGGTCAAAGACCTAATCCTTTTAGGTCTAAGGCCTAATTAACTAATCAATCAACATTTCGGCATGAAGCCACGAATGAATTAATCTTTTTGGCACGGAGCCTAAATTGCATTCTTTTTGGTACTAAGTATCCAAATTTCATCAAAATTGGCACTAAGTGCTGAAAATCTCACAATTTTGGCAAAAAGCCCGACAATGCACGAAGCATGCACACACACATGCATAATGCATAATTGCCTTTAAATAGGCTTTTCCGAACTACATGGGCTTTGATCTCTCATAAAAACGAGAGTATGTAGGCATATTTGGGATTCACCCCAAATAGCAAGTCCACAATTTACTAACAATCCGCTTGTCTTCTTTTTTTCGTCTCTTTTGGGTTTTATTTCTTTTGGCAAGTTAATCAAATACATGACATAGTCCCCGAATCCTCCTTGGGTTCATAGATTAGAAACCTTTACATTGGATGCATTAATTGGAGTCAAACAAGGGTTTTCTTAGTTTTTCCCTTTGAACAGAAAAAACTGAGTGGCGACTCCTAACAACGAGTGAACGTTCATCCGAATCCTTTTCTGGTGGAAACCGAGGTTCATAATTTGGCGACTCCACTGGGGACCATAAAAATGATATATGAGATCTTAGTGGACTACAATTGTTTATTTGACTAACTTGCCCTTCTTTAGGGTACTTTTATTTATTTTGTAGGGTACTTTAGCGATATATATCCTTTCCTTAAGGATATTCGAATAAAATTGACAAAAGGAATCTTTTTCCTTTGATGGACCCTTTATTTGATTAATTGTGCATTTGTTTTGTCATTTAGAGAATCTTTTTCTCTTGCATTATATGGGGGAATCATTTTCCTCCATTGCATAAAAAATTGTTTTCAAATGAATTTCTTCTCTTTCTGTTCAAAATTCTGAGTCTGGATAGCAAGTAGCGCTGACCGGCAGGTCTCCTTGATTATGCCGGCGGACAGCCAAAGCGTCCTCCCTGTTGTCGCAAACCATTCCAATCCTTTTGGAGTGGCCCATGAGTAAACGTACTGTTGGACCCACGATAAACTCTTTGTTTCACATATGGTTAGGTATATCTTACTCAAGACTCAAGGGTCCCTATTATAAGCCTATTCTCTATTTTTCATGTAACAATAGAACCCTCCCTTAGGTTGTATCTACCCAATAATAGTGCCACATTCCATTAAAATGAATTATGATGTGATGAGGTGCATTCATGCAACATAACAACATTGTTTTGGGGAAAACCTTTTGATATATGCAAGTGGACCAAGAGTCTTCCTACCCTACACACTACCCTGATCCTTTACCCTTAACCTTTGCAGGTACCCACTATCCGTGTGCCTTCACCTACACAAGCTACACCAACTCCAACTGTGCAATCACCCACAAGTCCTACTACCCCAACTTCACCAACTACTCCAATTACTGAAATGGCTACTATTGAACAGATTAAGGCCTTGCTAGATGGACAGGTTAAGGAAATTGAAGCTAGGATGCAAGAAAGAATTGATGAAGCTTTAACCGCCCAAAGGGTAGCCATCTTGGCTGAATTGGGAGGGGCACCAAAGACAGCCACTACTCCTGGAAATCTAGGGAAGGAACCTATTGTGGGACAAACTAGTACCCCCATGACTGCTCAGAATAATACCCCTGTCATCAATTTAGAGGATCCACCCTCTAAGAATGCTACTGAAACTGATGAACTAAAAAAGAAACTTGAATTGCTTGAAAGGTCAATCACTGCCATGAAAACTCATAAAGAGGTGGTAGACATGGATTCCTTATCCTTGTTTCCCCAAGCTAGGTTGCCTCCAAAATTCAAGATGCCTGGGATGGACAGATTTGATGGGACTACCTGCCCTAAAACCCACCTGAAGATGTATGTAGGGGCCTTAAGCCCTTGGGGTTTAAATGATGAGCTCTTTGCTCAACTCTTCCAACAATCATTGACTGGTGCTGCCCTCAAATGGTTTGTAAGCCTGGATCGTGCTAAGATTAAGACCTGGGAAGACATCTGCAATGCATTTGACACTCAATACCACTAATATATTGAGGTAGATGTCACTAGAAGGGAGCTTGAGACTACCAAACAAAATAACAATGAACCCTTCTCCTCGTTCCTTACAAGGTGGAGGGTGAAGGCTGCTCAAATGATCAATCGCCCTTCAGAACAGGAGCAGATTGATATTATAATTAGGAATTTAAGGCCTACATATCAAGCTCAACTGCAAACCCAATACTTACCTACTTTCAAATCGCTCATTGCGACTACAACTAATGTAATACCCCCATACTCCATATAAGTACTATACATATACCTGGTATACATACAGTACGTATATAAAGTATAAGAATGTCATTGATCATTATAGTTGAAAACTTTAATCGGAGTTCAAAGAATAGTACACTTACAAAATCATTCTACTTTCAAAGGTCTTACATATATATATATATAATAATACTCTCTTCCTAAATAAAAATATACTTATGCAGATAAATAAATTATTGTCAAAATACAACATATTTATATTATACATGTATGCACCACCTTCTAGTTGGTCTCGAGATACACATACCTTTCTCGTGGCATACCGATTGACTTGAAATCTACCACCTACTCACCTGCGCGATTACACAACCGCGCTAAGCCAAAGAGCTTAGTAGTACAAATAAATATTATGAACATACATTATGGAAAATCATATTCATATGTTAATTTCTTATATAATTATTTTCTTATCATGTTTTCCTATTTCAATTACACCTTCCATATCCATATATACATGTATTTCTACTAATCATGTCCTTATATCCATACACACATATGTTATTGATGCAAACCACAATTCCATAACTTATTAGAATATCCATAAAATAATATTAACAATGTCCACATCCACATTCATATTATACATCATATTATAATTTCATGTGGTCCTTGCACATCTTATCATTCAACATAATTTACATTTAAACCAAGACGAGCATAAGTCTCATTATTCATTCATTGCACATTTCATGAATCATATTTAAACAAACTCAAGCATGGACCCAAAACGGATCTAATATGTTATTCAAAGTTCAGAGTTACTGCTTTGGTCCATATCATAATCATCAAGCCCGTAGGCAATGTATATATATATATATCTCTATCCATGGATAGTGTAACAGACCCAAGCTCTTGGACAATCAACTCAACAAACTTGAGGAGATCCTCAACCCGGTAAGACTGTTACCTGTAACAAACCCAGTCTCTTGGACCATCAACCAGACTAAATCGAGGAGATCCTCAACCCGGCAAGACTGTTACTTTTCATATATTTCATATCAATAATTCACATACTGTAACAGACCCAGTCTCTTGGACCTCAATTCAACTCAAACTGAAGAGATCCTCAACCCGGTAAGACTGTTACTTTTTATATATTTCATAGGCATGCCGCCAAACCCAGAACTCTGAAAATTGAATTAACATATTAGGCACACAATTATTTCATTTGCCTGATCAGAGCCAACAATCATGGCCTCATATATCAAATCATCTCAACTCATATTAAAACAATTCATCATATCATTATAGCCAACCATCATGGTTCCTCATTTCATCAATAGAGTTCACATCTCATTATGTCTCAATTCACATTATACCAAACATAACCTTATTTATAAGCATCAACAATGCATTAGATTTCCTAACACATTTACAATCAAATAGATGTTAAATCTCAACATCATATGAATGCATGTAATAATATAATATGCACATACCTTTTTAATGATCTTCATATTTTTCACATCATCTAAGTATAACCTTAATCAAATTATATTAACAATATAATAAATTACTTAACATATTTACAAATAAATGTGTTAAGTCTCCAATCATATACATAAGTGCAATCATACAAATTTGTACTTACCTCATGAGCCATCACACAACACCAAACTCATCTTCCAATAATCCCAATACTTGGATTAGGGCAAAACCTTTCTTCACAACCTAATCCACAAGGAATAACACATACTTACTCAAAGATACACATGAATTCAATACAATTATTCATTTATCAACCTCATACTAGACACTTAGATCACAAATTATAACCCAACATCTCTCTCTAAGACCCCACGGTCGTGGCCTACCAACCCCCACGGCCGTGGCATAGAAAGTGAATCTGTCTCATTTGTTCAGCACCTCCACGGCCATGGCTTCCAATGGCCACGGTCGTGGCAGCCAAGACCACGGGCGTGGCATCAAAAATGCCTCTGTTTCCGGACCAAACTCATGTATTCTATGTTTTTAACTTCATTAAACACAAACATACCTCAATCATACATCAATTATTCAATTCTCTAACTCATACATATTAAACCCTTACTAACCAATTTCAATAATCCATCATCATCCTCACAAATAACTATATAATCATTATCAAAATTCCAATTCAACATATCTATAACCTTTAATCTTTTACTATCATTATCTTCACACACTAATCCAAATCACATATACATAAAATCAATAAAAATCAACTCAAAGAGATAAACACTTACTTGAATATTTTGCCAAATCTTCATTCTCCATCTTCAATTCTCTCAAAACCTTTATAAATTTGTTGTGTATGCAAATAAAATCTCATCTCTCTTTCTCTCTCTCTCTCTCTCTCTCTCTCTCTCGTGCAAGAAGAAGAAGAAGAAGAAAAATATCTTTTCTCCTCTTCTTTTCATGTTTATCATATATATATATAATAATTAATTAATTATTTCTAAAAACCTCCACCACACACTTCCCTTCTCTTTTGACTTTCTTATCTTCTTTTTCTTTTTCTATTATTATTAATTAATTAATTATATAAACTTACTTTTCCTACACCACTTTATACATTCGGTATATGTAATGTATATGTTGGTATATGTATATGCCTTATATATTGTATTTATATTTCCCATATTTTCTAAATACCATATGTATACATATTATCCTCCATATACATCTATCTCTTATAATATTTTCTTTTTATTAATTTATCTTCTTAGGACTTCTATTTCTTTCACTTGTATATGTTATACATATATATATATATACAATATCTACACTCTCTCTTTACTTCTTTTCTCTTTCCATTAACCATACACATTAAATCCAAAAACAACGATAACTCCAAAACTTTTAGGGTGCATTTTAGGATATTACAATTCTCTCCCCCTTAATTAATTTCATCCTCGAAATTATCTAGTACCATAGCAATCATTCTTAACACATTACCATCTTAGCTTTCATATAAAGTTCATTATATCATTGAGGTATTATGTCGTCCAATCATATAACTTCAACTCTCCCCCTTTGAGTCACTCATCTTCTCTAAATTTCATAACTCATCATTCTATATATATTTATATATCTTATTACTTTCTTAACGAAACATTCAAAATAACTCATTACATTCTCAATTAATGTATCTTTATACAAACATCAGATTATTTTATAATATGCTTATTCTTCGTCCAATCTTTACATTCAAAATATTTTGTCACTTCATCTCTTTATAATTACTCTCTTAACTTTAACTTTAAAATCATTGATTTATCTCTTAATATTGATTATCCCGTCACTACAGTTACTTTCAAAATAAATATTTGTCGAACCTTAATTGATACAAATTAATATTGTTCATCCATTTAATTACTACCATTCTTATTTTCCATCCATTTGATTTCTTCTTTATCACGCTTCTCACTTAGCATATATATCAATACAATGCCTTTCAATTTTCTTTACATATAATCAATCTTTTTCCCTTTTGTCATCATTTACAATTGATATAACTCAATTTATTCATATCCATTCATTAGTCAGAAAATTAAATCACATACTTTATCATTTAAATTTAATACTTTTAGTATACTATACATATTATATCTCAATATCGATTCGTAACCTTAGCGAAATCTAGATCAATTGACCTATTTGTCACAAAATACCCACATTTCAATCTTATTCAATTCAATCCAACGATTAATTTATTTAAACTTATCATGAAATTTCATAATATATTTATATATATACATAACCTAATTCCATTAGGGCAAACTTATATTCAAATCCTGATCTCTTCAGATCCATATTTAATTAAATTATCATAATAACAAATCACTTCAAGTTATCTTTCAATATACACATAGTTTATTTTCTATTATCTTAGTTTACTTTCCACCAATTCACATGATAATCTCATACCATATCAACTATCTATAGTTCATTCACTTAAACCTCAAGTCCATTCATTTATTCACTTTATACCATAAACATATCCAATATAACTTTCAGTCACATTTTGTAATTTCTCCCTTTTTACTACTCCTTCATTTCATATCATTACTATATTTACAATAATTACCTTTTTATCACATTAGCCATAACTCAAAACATTTTACATTTCTCTTTTCTTTCCTTACGTTTCATAACTATAACCAAATTTCTAACATAAAATAATAAAGTATAACTTTATCAGTCATAACTCTTGATCATGTTTCTAGAAACATAATTATCAATCTTACCAAAACTGTATTACAGTCATATTATCTCATTTCCAAATATATGAATAACAAAACTAATCAGCCAAATATACTAAACAAATCATATGATCAAAAAAAATTAATGATTAAGCGTGAAGCTTATAAATCCATACTGTTTCTTTACTATTCTGCTTCCAACCTTTCCAATTACAAAGCTAAATCATATCACAAGAATTACATATTCATTCTCTAAACTTCTGTTGCACCAAGAGTTAACACATTCCAATTCCGTTTCAACCCAATTTGCACTCAATTATATGATCATCATTAGCTTAATTCATGTTTCAATGATATTACTATTAACATTTATTACATATACATATTCAATCATATGCACAATTTCCATTTGCTACTCCATTTCTAATCTATCTCTTTTAAAATTTGTATATATATTATACTTCCATTTTTCCTTACAATTTCTTATTGTGCACATATACATAGAACCTTTCCACATATAAATACTTTGGAACTCAAAGTATTATATGATCATCAAATTCAGTGATCACCATAAAACTTTTACTGTCCAATATTACTCGAGTCCATTTTCACTCTTAATTTCGTTACATAGTCTATCTAGCTTTGCACAAGTTAAGACCTAATCCCTCTTAGGTCCACTAATATATGCAATATCATTCTTAATATCTTTAGACCATTAGTTATACCACCTATACCTTCATAGGTCACATCCACAATGTGACTCACTTCCCATATTCCTTACATATTACAATTACCTTCATATCGAAGAACTCCTTTCACATATCCTTTATATGTATACACTTAATCATGCAATTTTATTTAATTCCTCTTTCGCATACAATATGTACAAATTTAATGTTTATTACTTTCCTTTGAACAATATCATTCTTATTCTTTTAATATAATGTACAGTATTTATCAACACAACCAATATATATATTCTAATCACAATAACACTTCACATACATCTTAGTCACATTTCTAATGCGACATCTCTTTCACTTTTGTCGTTAAAAGCATTTAATATACCTCCAACCATTTTTACCCTTTTCAATCAAATAACTTAAAGTAACTCATTTTCACTCGCTTATTCACTTTTTTTTTTTTACTTCAAAACAAATTCTCTTACTAATAATCTCATTACCAAATTCATAGTATTCTCATATGCAATAATATTCATTGCAAATAGTTCATATGCTTAACGTACATTAAACTATCGATATCTAAATAATCTTTATCAATATTCCATTAAAAATTTAAATTCTCAAATCACTATCTCACCTAAACTTCAATTTACAAATTTCATCTTTTCTTAATATCAACTTTAAAAACATCTTATATATATATACCACAAAGCAACATCAACACATATAATTTTCACCATTATTAAAGCTCATTTCAAACATCTAAATGTTACATATTACCACCATTAACATGAGCTTTAACAACACTTAAGCATATCTCATTTCTAACATTAAAATCACAATGTTTGCATTAAAATAACAATACAACCAACACCAATTTATTTTCTTGCTTAACCAACATTATCTCTTTTTCTTTTGAACAAAACCTTAACTTCACATACCCCCAAACTTTAAATAGTCACACTTTGTCTATACCAATCAACTCACTCAATATTCCACCATACCTTCTTAATTTCAATAACATTTTTATCCATATTAACACTCCAACAATATTTCCTCCTTCTAATAATCCAAACATAAGGTTTATTAGAAAGAGATCCAAATTGTAGAGTAAAGAGTACATACTTTAATCTTAATTTTGTTTTTAACTCAATTCAAACTTTATTCTCTTATTCATTTCTTTATATTACAATCACCTTTCAATAATTAACATTTCAATATTTGTTTTTCTTAAGTAAACTCCCATTCTTTAATTTATCAATTAAACTTGTACAAATTTTTTTCCATATCATTTTTTTTTTCTAATTTTCCTTCCATGTAGAACTTCATCCTCACACTATCATCCATCTCATGTAATTAATATACATTACAATTCACATAATGCCACATCCGAGACCAACCTAGGTGTTAATGCATATGCATGTATTACAAATTTCATTTCAAAACTTTTCTTTTTAATTCTATTTAGACTTTCCAAAAATTTTTTTATTCCACTTAGGCCGAGAATCTCGAACCTAAGCTCTGATACCAAAATAATTGTAACACCCCCATACTCCATATAAGTACTATACATATACCTGGTATACATACAGTACGTATATAAAGTATAAGAATGTCATTGATTGTTATAGTTGAAAACTTTAATCGGAGTTCAAAGAATAGTACACTTACAAAATCATTCTACTTTCAAAGGTCTTACATATATATATATATAATAATACTCTCTTCCTAAATAAAAATATACTTATGCAGATAAATAAATTATTGTCAAAATACAACATATTTATATTATACATGTATGCACCACCTTCTAGTTGGTCTCGAGATACACATACCTTTCTCGTGGCATACCGATTGACTTGAAATCTACCACCTACTCACCTGCGCGATTACACAACCGCGCTAAGCCAAAGAGCTTAGTAGTACAAATAAATATTATGAACATACATTATGGAAAATCATTTTCATATGTTAATTTCTTATATCATTATTTTCTTATCATGTTTTCCTATTTCAATTACACCTTCCATATCCATATATACATGTATTTCTACTAATCCTGTCCTTATATCCATACACACATATGTTATTGATGCAAACCACAATTCCATAACTTATTAGAATATCCATAAAATAATATTAACAATGTCCACATCCACATTCATATTATACATCATATTATAATTTCATGTGGTCCTTGCACATCTTATCATTCAACATAATTTACATTTAAACCAAGACGAGCATAAGTCTCATTATTCATTCATTGCACATTTCATGAATCATATTTAAACAAACTCAAGCATGGACCCAAAACGGATCTAATATGTTATTCAAAGTTCAGAGTTACTGCTTTGGTCCATATCATAATCATCAAGCCCGTAGGCAATGTATATATATATATCTCTATCCATGGATAGTGTAACAGACCCAGTCTCTTGGACAATCAACTCAACAAACTTGAGGAGATCCTCAACCCGGCAAGACTGTTACCTGTAACAGACCCAGTCTCTTGGACCATCAACCCGACTAAATTGAGGAGATCCTCAACCCCGCAAGACTGTTACTTTTCATATATTTCATATCAATAATTCACATACTGTAACAGACCCAGTCTCTTGGACCTCAATTCAACTCAAACTGAAGAGATCCTCAACCCGGCAAGACTGTTACTTTTTATATATTTCATAGGCATGCCGCCAAACCCAGAACTCTGAAAATTGAATTAACATATTAGGCACACAATTATTTCATTTGCCTGATCATAGCCAACAATCATGGCCTCATATATCAAATCATCTCAACTCACATTAAAACAATTCATCATATCATTATAGCCAACCATCATGGTTCCTCATTTCATCAATAGAGTTCACATCTCATTATGTCTCAATTCACATTATACCAAACATAACCTTATTTATAAGCATCAACAATGCATTAGATTTCCTAACACATTTACAATCAAATAGATGTTAAATCTCAACATCATATGAATGCATGTAATAATATAATATGTACATACCTTTTTAATGATCTTCATATCTTTCACATCATCTAATTATAACCTTAATCAAATTATATTAACAATATAATAAATTACTTAACATATTTACAAATAAATGTGTTAAGTCTCCAATCATATACATAAGTGCAATCATATAAATTTGTACTTACCTCATGAGCCATCACACAACACCAAATTCATCTTCCAATAATCTCAATACTTGGATTAGGGAAAAACCTTTCTTCACAACCTAATCCACAAGGAATAACACACACTTACTCAAAGATACACATGAATTCAATACAATTATTCATTTATCAACCTCATACTAGACCCTTAGATCACAAATTATAACCCAACATCTCTCTCTAAGACCCCACGGTCGTGGCCTACCAACCCCCACTGCCGTGGCATAGAAAGTGAATCTGTCTCTTTTGTTCGACACCTCCACGGCCATGGTTTACAATGGCCACGGTCGTGGCAGCCAAGACCACGGGCGTGGCATAAAAAATGCCTCTGTTTCCGGACCAAACTCATGTATTCTATGTTTTTAACTTCATTAAACACAAACATACCTCAATCATACATCAATTATTCAATTCTCCAACTCATACATATTAAACCCTTACTAACCATGTAACACCCCTATACCCCATATACGCATATCACATATCACCAAAATGTAGTATCCGTATATCGAATATAGGAATGCTACGGTTTCCATACAGTTTAAAACTTCTCAAAACATAATACCATCTTTCATATATTAGTATATAGAAAAATATATTACTTAACTTATTATCCAAAACAAAAATGATACAAACATTTACATCAATACGCAGCGGAATTTATAAAACATTTATATACATATATATATATATATATCCAAATCCAAATTTTACAAATGTACATATACATTTACATTAAGATCATTACTTTACAAAACATAAAGAAGTTATACATGATTGGCAGTCTTGCTCTGATCTTTAAGTCCTCTATCAACTTCTCAATGTCTAGACTCACTCGGCCTCGAAGAACTCTCGGGTTCAACTCTATCACCTGCGCGATGAAACACAATCGCGCTAAGCCAACGGCTCAGTGATACAACTATACCAGCAATATGCTAAAATGCCATGCCAATGACACACAATTCCATAGAGAAACATCATCATAGATGGAATACTAAAATCATAACTTTATCTTTTATCAATCACATATGTATATAAGCAAAACACAACACTTTTCAGTTCATTTCACTATTAGTGAACCACATTTAGGCAAACACAAGCATTGGGCCCATAACAAATCTAATACATTATTCAAAGTTCAGAGTCCTTGTTTTGATTCAATATCACAATCATCAAGCCCGTAGGCAATATATATCATATCTCTATCCATGGATAGTGTAACAGACCCAGTCTCTTGGACCATCAACCCATTAACATGAGGAGATCCTCAACCCGGCTAGACTGTTACAAATTTTCAAATGGAAGTGGTTTACGGGTCTCCCATTTCACCATCATTCCATAATTACATTCTCTCAACTGGAATCGGCTTACGGGCCTCCCATTTCGCCTTTCCAGTGATTCATATCATAATTACCAATTGGAATCGGTTTACAGGCCTCCCATTTCACCTATCCAATGGTTCATAGGCATGCCATCAAAAACAGGACTCTAAAAGTTGAATCAACATATTAGGCACACAAATATTTCATTTATTTCTTTCTCAATTCATTTCTCATTTCTCATTTCATAATTCATTAGGCAATCATGCCTCAATCATTTCATTTGCATCATCTTGGCCCAATCACAATGGCCTTTCATATCATTTAAATCATCATAACCAATCACAAATTACATTGTTATACATTTCACTTAAATCATATAAGTCATAATATATTATCAATGATCATATCAATTCTTTATTTGTATGAATGAATGTGTACTCACCTTAAAAGAATTTCTCACAACTCAATTCACTTCCTTCTTCAAGAATCTAACACCTTTAGAATTAGGGTAGATCACTATCTTCACAACCTATTCCAAAAGAATGAGCAACCCTCATAAGAACATAAGACTAAGAAATAATTAGGGCAAAACTCTAAACTGGACACGCTCACCCACACGGGCGTGTTCATGACCGTGCCCTAACTCCTCAACACAGAAGCAATTACACGCTCAACGACACGGGCGTGCACAGGGGCGTGTAATACATTCTGTTTCTCAAAAGTATTGACACGCTCAACTTCTTAAACGTGTTCCTGGCCGTGTCAATTCTCCAAAATCACAGTAGCTATGACACGCTCACTAACACGGGCGTGCTAATGGCCGTGTCACACCTACTGCCTCACAACACAATTGACACGCCTAAGATCCTGGACGTGCCCTTGGGCGTATCCGACCAACAACCCAAAATCCGGCCAACCAACAATCAATCAACCAAAACTCTTCTTTCCAACATCTTTTCTTTCAAACAACTCAACCAAACTTACCCAAAAACCAACTCAAACATACAACAACACTAAAACAACCCAAAACACATATATCAAATACAAATCACAATTCTTCTCAACACTTCCAACCTTAATCACCAACACAACACAAATTACACAACCAAACCACTTCATCCTTCAATCAAACACCACAATCCAACACCAAAAGACTCAAACACTCATAAACACAACCCAATCAAACAAACACACTTTCATCACCACCACACACCATCCAAACTCAACACAACTCATACAACACAAGAAATCAAGAGAAAAGACTTACCACAATGAATGAAACTTCACAAATCTTCAACTTGATCACTTGAATCCTTTCAATTTGAGCTTAGAATATCAAGATCCTCTCTTGCTCTCTTGCTTTCTCTTGTTCCTTGGATGAACCGGCCACTCACAAGAACAAAGAAGAAAAGATAAGAACAAAGAAGCAAAGTCAAAGTTGTCATCTCTTTTAATCTCCACCAAGCAATCCAAAAGAAGAAAAGACTTAAACACCCTCTTCTTATTTGTTTTCACTTCTATCCACTCACATGCCCATATAAGTAATTTCACACTCAACCAAATAAATATCCTCTTCCATTGACCAAACCCTTTGACTTATGTATATGTTAATTATACAACCATATAAACAACATATACACTTCTCTCTAAACCCTCTTTCCAATTTCTTTTCTCCACATATATATAATTCAAATACAATAACAACACACCAAAACTACTAGGGCATATCTAGGGATATTACAAACCAATTTCAATAATCCATCATCATCCTCACAAATAACTATATAATCATTATCAAAATTCCAATTCAACATATCTATAACCTTTAATCTTTTACTATCATTATCTTCACACATTAATCCAAATCACATATACATAAAATCAATAAAAATCAACTCAAAGAGATAAACACTTACTTGAATATTTTGCCAAATCTTCAATCTCCATCTTCAATTCTCTCAAAACCTTTATAAATTTGTTGTGTATGCAAATAAAATCTCATCTCTCTTTCTCTTTCTCTCTCTCTCTCTCTCTCTCTCTCTCTCTCTCTCTCTCGTGCAAGAAGAAGAAGAAGAAGAAAAATATCTTTTCTCTTATTCTTTTCATGTTTATCATATATATATATAATAATAATAATAATAATTAATTAATTATTTCTAAAAACCTCCACCACACACTTCCCTTCTCTTTTGACTTTCTTATCTTCTTTTTCTTTTATTATTATTATTAATTAATTAATTATATAAACTTACTTTTCCTACACCACTTTATACATTCGGTATATGTAATGTATATGTTGGTATATGTATATGCCTTATATATTGTATTTATATTTCCTATATTTTCTAAATACCATATGTATACATATTATCCTCCATATACATCTATCTCTTATAATATTTCCTTTTTATTAATTTATCTTCTTAGGACTTCTATTTCTTTGACTTGTATATGTTATATATATATATACAATATCTACACTCTCTCTTTACTTCTTTTCTCTTTCCATTAACCATACACATTAAATCCAAAAACAACGATAACTCCAAAACTTTAGGGTGCATTTTGGGATATTACAACTAAGGTAGAAGACTTGATACAATTGGGTAAGATAGTGGGTGAGGGAGCTGCTTCAAAGTATAAGAAACAGGGCCAAGCTTCTTCCTCAAGCAAGGTCAATGAAGTGGCCAATATTGCCCCTGCGAATCCTTTACGTGTGGGAAATCTTGGGTAGAGAAATCAGCCAAGAAGGCAATATACCGACCTTGGGATGCCCCTTCATCTAGTGTTTAAAAAGGCTATGGAAGGAAAGTACTTGAAGCCTTTGGACCCGAGGCCTCCTCCAAACCCATTACCCTCCAATTATAAGGCCAATGAGTACTGTGAATACCATCAAGGAAAAGGGCATATAAAAGATGCTTGCTGGACTCTGAAAAATCGCATCCAGGATTTGGTGGATAGTGGTGACATCATTCCTCTCAGGAGTCGACCAAACATTAATACTAACCCTTTGCCCAATCATTCCATCCACGCCATCACTGTGGAAGAAGAGTTGTTTGATCCTTTCAAACTTCTCTTGGAAATGAATGAAATATGTGTGCTGGATCTGAATGACCTCGCTGAAGAGGTCGATGCTTTGACAAGAAGTGGAAGGCAATATCAACCACTTGACTTGGGGAAAGCCCCTAAGACCCCGAATCACCCATATAAAAAGACGCCAGAACCAAAGGAAGACCCTGTCCTCAATCAACTTAAACAAACTCAAGCTAAGGTATCAATTTGGGAGCTCCTTGCTTCCTCATTCCCACACCGTCAGGCTCTCAGAGGTAAAAGCAATGAATCAAAAAGGTAAAAGCAATCCAAAAAAGCAGACAATAGAGTCAACCCTAGGATCTAAGTCCTACGTCTCCTACGTGGGGCAGAGTCTTCGGTATCTTCCTTAGTTCCGGAACTCTCTGCAACATCTATCTTCCCCTCGTTAAGAGGAACCACATCCTCTCCCTCCAACTCCTGCAACAATGCAAGCCTCCTTGGCTTTTCAATTGGCCAAACTTTGGCTATAAACCAAGTTTTATACTCTGGAGTAGGCTGGACAAGAGAAGGCTCTGCAAAAGGCCTGATCATCTGATGGTTCCTAACCCAAGTTTGTAGAACAGCTCGAGTAACTCCGGGAGTAATGGGGGAAGCAATGGAAAGCCCAACAGGAAGAGGAACCCTCTGATCAATCCCCATCTGTCTGAGGACGCGAGAAGCACTATACCATGTACTATGAGTGAAGCCAAGAAGGTAGACATGGTTATGCATTGCATTTGCCTCCATGAATCGAGAAATTTTATACCAAGGGATGAACCACAACAATTCTTCTGGTCCAAGCTCAAACAACCAGATAGTCCACTTAGCCATAGAAGGAAAAGAAATATGGATTTTTCTGGTGCGGTACTGAGAAGGGTTATAAGTCAAGGCATGGGGAGCGGCAACCACTCGAAGATGGTCTCTTAGCCAAACCTGAGAAAATAGATCCTTTCTATTTACAAACAAAAAAGAGAGATGATGAAATGAGAAGAAACAAAAGGTATAACAAAATTACCTGAAGAATGATCGGGGTAACGTCCAAATTTCAAATCCGAGTGCAGTTCTGTCAAGACTTTGAATAGTCTCAGCCAGAATCATACCACCAATGCAGTTAAGTTCTTCCATTTGCCTAACCATGGGGCAAAGCTTCAAATCTCCAAAGCCAGGATCACGGTTGAAAAGCAACCCGGCTAACAGGCAGAAAACAAAAGCTCGCATCCTATGTTTCAGTTGAACCTCATCTTCAAAATTAGCGGTCAGGAATTCATCAATCAAAGGAAGCAGTATCACCTTACTCCCATCCATGATCATAGCTTGAGCTTGAGGCCTTGTAAAGTTGAAAAGCCTCTGAAAAGACCCCACATAGCCAATTTGAACCTCATGCCTTACAAGAGGGGCATTTGGGTCACATCTAATAATTGAGTAGAATTCCTCAAAAAAGAGGACACATCTCCTCCATCCGGGCACCAAATCTGAAAACGTGGGCTTGGGGATCCCAAAATCTGATACAAGCATGCAAGAATTGTAATATCCCAAAATGTATCCTAGAAGTATTGGAGTAATTATTGTTATTATTGGATTAAGTGTATTTATTTTATTGGAAAGAGAGTTGAGGTTAGAGTAGTGTGTATATGTTGTATATATTGTGATATACTTAACATATACAAATATTTGTTTGAAGGGTATAAAGGTAATTATTTTGAAATTGAGTTAGTGGATTAAGATGGGTGGATGGTGATGTTTGAGATTATTTTATTTTTTATTTGTGTGGAGGAGAATGTTTTGAGGAGAGAGAGGGTTAATGTTTGACTTTTCTTTCTTTTCCTTTTCTTCCTTCTTCCTCTCTTCTCGTGTCTCTCATTTTCCTTTTCTTCTCCTTTCTTTGCTTTGGACGGCAGCAGTAAGAGAACAAGAGAGAGGGAGAGATTTGACCTTCCAAGCTCAAGATTGAAGAAGTTTTCAAGAGATCAAGGAGGAATCTAAGAGTTTTCTTCATTCTTGGTAAGTTTCCTCTTGATTCCCTTGTTTTCTTTGAGTTTGTGTTGTGGGTTTGGTGATTTATGGTTGTTGGTATGGATATGTTTGAGTGTGTTGTGTTTAAGAATGTTGGGTTTACTTGATCTTTGATTCTTGGGTTGGATTGAAGAAAAGAGTAAGATTGAAAGGAAGAATAAGTTTGTTGGTTAAGATTGAGTTGTGGTTGTGTTTAGAGTTTTTGATGATGTTGTGATTTGGTGTTGGATGTGTATTTTGAGTTGTGTTGGTGTTTTTGCAAGGTTGTTATGGTTTTGGGTGTGTCTAGTTGAGTTTTGTTGAAGTGGAAGATGGTGGAAAATTGTTGTTTGTTGGTTGGATTGTTGTTTTGGCCGGAATCTGGGTTTTTGGCCTGACACGCCCAGGAGCACGTCCAGGTCTTTAGGCGTGTCAATTGTGTTGGATGGCAGTAGGTGTGACACGGCCATTAACATGCCCGTGTTAGTGAGCGTGTCATAGCTACTGTGATTTTGGGGAATTGACACGGCCAGGAACACGTTCATGATGTTGGACGTGTCGATACTTCTGAGAGACAGTAGGTATTACACGCCCAGTGACACGCCCGTGGTCCTGAACGTGTAAATGCTTCTGTGTTGTGGAGTTAGGGCACGGTCAGGGACACGCCCGTGTGGGTGAGCGTGTCCAGTTTAGAGTTTGCCCTAATTGATTCTTAGCCTTATGATCTTATGTGAGTTTCCTCATTGTTTTGAATTAGGTTGTAAAGAAGGTGAATTGCCTTAATTATTTGGTGAAGGACTTGTTAAGAGGAAGTGTTTAGAATTGTGTGGATTTCTTTTGAGATAAGTACAAACCTTGCATTATAACATACATTCATGTGATTTTGGAACTTATACATTTGAGTGTGAATGTACTAAGTAATTTTATTGTATTGTTGATATGTTTGAATAATGTTATGTTTTATACAATATGAACCTCATGAAATGTAATATGGTATATGTATGTGTCATGAAAATGAAAGATGTGATGATAAGATGATGTGTAAAGCCATTGTGATTGGCTATATTGATTCAAATGAGGCATGTTTGCCTAGTTGATTGTGGAATGAGAAATGAATTGAGAAAAAGATTTATAAAGAGATATATGAAATGGTTGTGTGACTAATATGTTTATTCAAATTTCAGAGTACTAGTTTTGGTGGCATGCCTATATAAAGGTAACAGTCTAGCCGGGTTGAGGATCTCTTCAATTGAATTGAATTGATGATCCAAGAGACTGGGTCTGTTACACTAAATGAAATGTGAAAATGAAATTTATGAAAAGTAACAGTCTAGCCGGGTTGAGGATCTCCTTGATTAGTCGGGTTGATGGTCCAAGAGACTGGGTCTGTTACTAGTAACAGTCTAGCCGGGTTGAGGATCTCCTCATGTTAATGGGTTGATGGTCCAAGAGACTGGGTCTGTTACACTATCCATGGATAGAGATATGATATATATATCGCCTACGGGCTTAATCATTGTGATTATAAACCAAAGCAGTAACTCTGAACTTTGAATATCATATTAAATGCTTGTTGGGCCCATGTGTGTCTATGTTAAATGTGTGAGTAATGGATGATGATACAATTATTGAAATAATGAAATGTAACATCCATAAAATAAAGTGTATTGAGTATGATCTATATTGTTTGAATGTATGACATAGCATAATATCATTATAGTTTGTTCTACTGAGCTGTTGGCTCAGCGCGATTGTGGTTCATCGCGCAGGTGACAGGATTGAACCCGAGAGTTCCTCTAGACCTAGTGAGTCTAGGCGTTGAAGAGTTGATTTTTGGACTTAAAGATCAGAGAAGAGCTGCCACTCATGTATATATTTATATTTGTAACTTTTGATTTTGATGCAAATGTATTGGGAAACATTTGTTATATTTTCCGTTGCGTTTTAAATAAACTTTCTATCTATTTCGTTTTATAAACTCATTTAAAAGTTTTGAATTTGTTCATAGTATATAAGAGTCATGTCATGTGTGTTTTGTAACTGTGACATTTCTATATTCAGTATACGTATATTACGATCGTATTAGCATGCTGTGTACGTATACGGGGTATAGGGGTGTTACAAGAAATCCCAATCCACAGCTACACCTCTAAGAGTAGCAACAGCTCTCAATCCATATCTTCCCATATTGATCCTTTCAACCTTTTGAAGATTCTTTGTCCAGTTGTGCATGCAATGGTTGTAAAGAAGCAAATAAATACCTTTATGAAAATAAAAGGGGACATCATGCATACATATGTACTGTTTGTGCTAAACAAAAGTGCAGGTATAGAAAAGTCAGAATACAATCAGAGAAAAATCAGAAGTGTTGCAAGCAATCCAGAAATGCCAAAATGCGGGTCTTTTTGCACCTCGCTCAAAATTCTCGACTCTGATGACCACTGAGCCCCATAAATCATTTTTATGGGCCCCAGTGGGGGGTAATTGTGAATACTCAAATTTTGAGGCTCGGAAAGCCGATTTTCTCATACTGCAAAAGACCAAGCCAGACCGGACGACCACAGCAAAATTCACCGAAAGTATATCTTCATGGTACTTGAAATGTCCGGAGCAACGCAAGGATCAAGGATATGGTCTCGGAATAATTTTTTGGAGGTCCGCAGCTCCCAGAAAATCAGTTTGAAAGAAAAAGTGCAAGTTTTTATGCCATTTTGGGGGATGAACCGCCGGGACTGGCGGTCCGACAGCCGCCATTTCTGCTTTTCCTTTTTTTCCCGGGCTGGTCACTTCCACGGCGGTCCGACCGCCGTCCAGTCTGAAATTTTGTCTATAAAAGGCCTCAACTTTTCAGAAAAAGAGTCGGCTTTTTCGGGTGGGCCTCGTGCTGACGAACTCTCTATTTTCACACGCTTAAGAACTCTTCTTGGACTTTTCTTTGCATAAATCTAACCCTGTGCTGCAGGAATCAAGAATCATAATCCAAGGTCTAAGAAAACAAGATCTGGAACTTCGAAGTGGGAGAATCCTAAACAAGGTAGTATCCTAATTCATCATTTGTCAATCCAAGCATGTCCTAAACATTGCACCTTCTTCTCAATTTCTTTCCGGTCAAAGACCTAATCCTTTTAGGTCTAAGGCCTAATTAACTAATCAATCAACATTTCGGCTTGAAGCCATGAATGAATTAATCTTTTTGGCACGGAGCCTAAATTGCATTCTTTTTGGTACTAAGTATCCAAATTTCATCAAAATTGGCACTAAGTGCTGAAAATCTCACAATTTTGGCAAAAAGCCCGACAATGCACGAAGCATACACACACACATGCATAATGCATAATTGCCTTCAAATAGGCTTTTCCGAACTATATGGGCTTTGATCTCTCATAAAAACGAGAGTATGTAGGCATATTTGGGATTCACCCCAAATAGCAAGTCCACAATTTACTAACAATCTGCTTGTCTTCTTTTCTTCGTCTCTTTTGGATTTTATTTCTTTTGGCAAGTTAATCAAATACATGACATAGTCCCCGAATCCTCCTTGGGTTCGTAGATTAGAAACCTTTACATTAGATGCATTAATTGGAGTCAAACAAGGGTTTTCTTAGTTTTTCCCTTTGAACAGAAAAAACTGAGTGGCGACTCCTAACAATGAGTGAACGTTCATCCGAATCCTTTTCGGGTGGAAACCGAGGTTCACAGTCGTAAACCTCAAAAATTGTAGCAATCTAGCCGGGTTGAGGACCAAGATACAGGGGCCTAAGGGTCTAGCCGGGTTGAGGTCCAAGAGACTGGGCTGCTACATTATCCATGGATATATTGCCTACGGGGCTAGACACATGGTGTCATTATGGACCAAAGCAGTAACTCTGAAATTTGAATAGCATATTAGATCCTTTTTGGGCCCATGTTTGTCTTTATTTTAATGTGAATTATGAATTGTGATACAATTAAGCAATATAATGTTATGAGTTGTGATTATGAAATATTTGAAAAATATAAGAAAGTAGAATGATGTGACATCTATAAGCATTGTGCATTGGCATTGCATTGAGTTTTATTGTTATTATCAAAGTTTGTACTACTAGGCTTCGGCTTAGCGCGATTATAATTCGTCGCACAGGTGTCATGGACATTTTGGTAGAGCTGAAGAGTTTTACTAGACCTGGTCGGGTCTAGGTTTGTATTTATTGAGCTTGAAGAATTGTTTTGGGTACATCAAGATCAGAGCCAGTTGCCAGCATGTACATTTTTTATATTATGTATGTTATGATATGTTTTTAAAGCATATATTATAAATTATAAAGAATGATTTGAATAATTTTGTTTAAGATGGGATTTTATATGTAATGTTGATATATATATACCTATATATAAGTATTTTGAGAAAATATGGAGAAATTGAGAAGTATTGGTGAATTGATTTTATTTGGAGTGTTTGTTTTAAACAGGTTGTGTTTTGCTGAATTTTGGGAACGTCCATATTACAAACAAAACTCTGGCGAATTTTTTCCAGAGATTTTCATATAAAATATTTATTTTGGATTCCTATAACAAGCAATGAATATTTATATACTATTTATTTTATATATTAGTATTTGAAATCTTAAAACAGAAATGTAAAATTTTTTATTAAATCGGTCTTTGACATTTTTATACCGTATATGCATATTTTACATATGCTGAAAATATGTATTGTACGTATATAGGGTATAAGGGTATTACATTTATTTTGGTATCAAAGCCTAGGTTTGAGGTTCTCGACCTAGGTGGGATGATAGAGAGAGAAATGGGGTATAAAAAAATGATTTTTCAATTGTAATGCATGCATTGGCACTGACAATTTATCTGATCCCCGATGTTGCAATGTCCATTTGATATAATGGATATGAGTTGAGATGGTGTCTGGGTTGCATAGATCAGAGTGGCGCAGTGGAAACGTCATTCTAGAGATTATGGATTAAGAATATTTGGAACTTTTATTTGAAATTTAAAATTTATAGCTGATTCAATTGATGAATAAGTGAAATTAGAAAAACAATCTAGGAAATAATTTAAGATATAAAAATAAAAAGTTTGAGAAATGAGCATGATAGTTACATAAAATTTTATAGATGTACTGCAAAGTGATATTGTCTGAATTGTTGGACAAATCTAGAAATGCTGGATGAGTTTGAACATTAGTAGAAAGTTTTTCTATATGTTAGAATCCAAATGTATAAAATTTTATAAATTTTAAAGATGGATCTCTAATTAAGAAAAATAGAAGAACACAGATTGTTGGAGAAATTTCAGCAACTGAGAATATGTAGAAATTAAAAACAAATAAATTTAGAAACTATGGTATACCAACTCAGAAAAATCTAAACATTTACACACAATATCATATGTATTCCTTTAACATATGGTTAAAATTTCATGAATTTTTATTAAGATTTGATACCTGAAAAAAATGGACAACCGGGTGCTGCCAGAGAAATTATTAAAGAGACAGATTCTCTGATTTTGGAAGATTTAATTTTTAAATATATTAAATCAACTTGGAAAAATCTAAAACTTTAAATATAAGTCCATATATGTGTCAAGTGCACATGGATAAAAGTTCACAAGCTTTTATAAAGAATTGGTAAGAAATATAAAAATTGAAAATGAGAGTGACATGAAACTAAGGAAGTCATACAATTTTGTATACATGAGTAATAAATTTATTTCATGAGATAAATGAATGAAGAAAATTATGAAAATTTATATACATATGGGTAGAAGTATGAAGAAGGAATATGGAGTTTTTAATAATTTGCAACAAAGAGTTCATAATTAAAATCAAAGAGCGAAATTACATATGATAGCGAATTATTTATTATGGAACAATAATGCATGATTTAGGATTAAGTGTGTAAAATTAAAGTATCTTGTAATATCCCAATGTATGCCCTAGAAGTTTTAATACAATTGTTGTTTGATTTGAATTAAATGTATATATGTTTTTGCAAAGGAAATGATTGTGTTAATGGAATGTATATGTTGTATATATGTTAATATATATAACATATATGTTGGTCAAATGGAGAGTCAAGGGAAGAAGATATTTTAATTTGGGATGAGTGAAATTACTAAAGAGGGCAAGAGTTTTAAAGGAAGTGAGAACAAATAGAAAAGGGCATTTAAGTAATTTTGCTTTGTTAGAATTGCTTGGTGGAGATTTAAAGAAGAAGAGAAGTTGACTTGTCTTCATTTTCTTTTCTTCTTCTTCTCTTTCTCTTGTGGTGGCCGGCCCTCCAAAGCCAAAGAACAAGAGTGATTTTTGTTGATTTCTAAAATCAAATTGAAGGGAGAATCAAAGGATTAAGTTGGAGATTTGTGAAATTGCCTCAATTTTAAGTAAGTACTCTCTTGTTTTCTTTTGTTATGTTTGAAGTGAGTTGTGATTTGTTAATATTATGATTAGGTGTGTTTGAGATGTGTTTATAAGTGTTGAAATTGATTGTAAGTTACAAAGTTAAATTGGTGTTGGTTTTGGTTTGAAGATGGTAAGTTAAGTGGATGTTGATATTGAAAGAATAAGAATGATGTTAGTTTTAGGGTTTTGAAGTGGTAAGTGATTAAATGTATTGTTGATGTATTGTTAATGTGAATATTGTGATGTATATGTAAAATAAGTGCTAATGACATTGATTATACCCATTTGAATAAGGTTATGTTGTGTTTAATGTGTTTTAATTCAATCAAAAGAGATTTGGCCATGTTTAGGGTTTTTATTCTTGAGAGACACGGCCAAACTAAGGAAGAGACACGGCCAAACTAAAGAATTTTTGGGAGACACGGCCAAGTCTAAGGAAATTTGGCCGTGTTGGATGATTTTTGGAGAGACACGGCCACTGTCTTGGAAGTGTCCCTTGCCTGTGTCTGCCTCGGCTTGATTTGTGTTGAGAGACACGGCCATAAGCTTGGCCGTGTCCCTTGAGTGTGTTGGCTACTGTGATTGTCCTTTGCTCTTCTTGCTTTGTTGAGATTGAACATACATTTGATGATGCATATGATACTATATGAACAATGTTATGTTTTATGCATTGTGCATCTTGTGAATGGTAATGTGTTATATGAATAATGTACTTTGAAATGTTATATCAATTATGCTATATGTGTAATATGAATTGAGATATGATATGATATGAGGCCATTGTGATTGGCTATGATGATTCAATTGAAAGACATAAGGCATGTTTGCCTAATTGAAGATGAGAATTGAGAATGAAATAATAAATGAATTGTGTGTCTAATGTGTTATTCATTTTCAGAGTTTTGTTGTTGGTGGCATGCCTAATGGTGACAATCTCTTGAAGTTAGGTTGGATTTGATCCTTGAAGCCTAATTGAGATGTTACAACCCTTGAAGCTAGGTTGGGTTGGTTCTTGAAGCCAAGTTGGGTTGATACTTAGCATGCTTTGTTCCCCTTGAAGCTTGGTTGAACCTAATCCTTGAAGCCTAGTTGGGTTTATGATAATGATAAATGTGATAACAAAACCAAAGCATTAACTCTGAAAATTGAATGGCACATTAGTGTGTTTTGGGCCCATGCTTGTCTTTGTATTTAATGCGATTCTTGAATGGTAAAATTAATGGAACTATGAAGATGTAATATGAATGTTGTTATGACATTGAACAAAGTATGATGTGGAAATGTGATATTCTTTTAAATGATGTATGAGATTAATTGTGACATTATATCATATTAAAGCATCATGTTTGCATACTTTGTACTACTAAGCCGTTGGCTTAGCACGATAGTGTTTGATCGCGCAGGTGACAGAGTTGAACCTGAGAGCTCCTCGAGACCAAGTGAGACTAGACATTGAGGATTTTCTTTTGGGACTTAAAGATCAGAGAAGAGCTGCCAATCATGTATATATATTCTATGTTTTGTAATCTTTGATTTATAACGTATTTGTAATAACTTCCGCTGTGAATTAATAAATGTTTTTATATATGGTGTCTTTTGGATTTCTTTTAAAATGTTTGAGATTGGTTTCACTTATTTACAAAGATATTTGTTGTGTATTATTTTAAAACTGTGACATTTTCTATATTCAGTATACGTATATTACGATCGTTTAAGCATGCTTGGTACGTATACGGGATATAGGGGTGTTACATATCTAGTGGATGAGATTTGGTGATGTTCATGTTGTTGGTTGTATTATGTGGAATTTGAATTTTTGAAATGGGTTTTCATAGTTGTGAAAGTGATGTACTTTGATGTTATATTAATATATAGTTAATGCTTATAAAGTTAGCTCTTGAAAGTGAGATTAATATAATGAAGTTTAAGTAAAGTAGTAAGTTGGAAATTTAGAGTTGTAAAGGAATTTCGATGAGGATTGTTTAGATATTGATAGTTTAATGTTTCATAAGCATGGGAGTAATTTTGAATGAGTAATATTATTTATAAAAGTACTAACTAAGGTGTAATATGGTTGATAATATATAAATTTGTTATGAAATAAAGAGAAATGATTAAGCAAGTGAAAATGAGTTACTTTAGGTAATTGAATTGGAAATGATGAAAATGGATATGAAGGGTATAATAATTGAAAAAAAAGGTGTGAGAGAGAGGTCACGTTGGAAATGTGACTAAGATTTACATGAAGTGTTAAATATATATATATATATATATAATAAGAAACTTATTTAAGAAATGGGCGATTAAATAAAAAAGATGTTAATTATGTTATGGTCAAAGTGTATATATATGTTGAATTAATGAATAATTTAAGTAATGTCAAAAGAATGAGAAATGATAATGCTCTCTGAAAGGTGATAAATGTTAACTTTGTATAGGTTGTATGTAAAAGAGGAATTGAGTATAATTGTATGATTTGTGTGATGAGATTTTTTTTTCTATATGAACACAAATATGATATGTAAGAAAATGTGGAAAGTAAGTCACATTGTGAATATGACTTACAAAGGTGTATGTGGATGATTAAAAAAAATGTTATCGAGTGTTTGTTACCTTATACAAATACGTGTCTGGTGATATTGAGAATGATATTGCATGTATTAATATACCTAAAAGAGATTAGGTCTTAACCTGCGTAGAGTTAGGTCATGTGATTAATTGAGATTGAGAATGGACCCGAACAGAGCTGGACGGAGAAATTGTTATTTTAACAACTGAACTTCATGATTATATAGTGTTTTGGGCCTAAAGTATATGCGTATAAATAAGATATTGTAAGGAAAAAGGAAAGTATAATGAAGAAAGTATGGAAGTGAAAAAAAATGAATGAAAATTTTTATAAGAGATAGATTAGAAATGGAGTAATAAATGGAAATTGTGTAAATTAGCATATGAACGAATGTGTATATGTAAGAGATGTTAATGACAATATTGTTGAAACATGAGTTATGCTAATGATGATCAAGTGATCAAGAGTAAATTGCTTTGAAATAGAGCTGAAACGTGTTAACTTTTTGTGTATCAAAAGATTAGAAAATGAATATGTGATTTTTGCGATACGAACTTAACATTGTGATTGGAAATGTTTGAAGAAGAATGATAGAAGGGCAGTATTTATTTATAAGCCACGGATGTGACCATTATTATGGCATGACCGTTGGATAGTTTTGGTGAGATTGATAGTTATGCTTCAAGAAACATGGTCAAGACTTATGGTTTGCATTGTTGTATCTTATAATTTTATACTAGAAATTTGTTTATAATTTTAGAAAGTGTGGAAACAGAAGAGAATTGTAAAAATATGATGAGCTTTAAATGATGTATAAGAAAAGTGATTTGTGTAAATAGGGTAACTATAAGAAATGTGAGAAAATGGTAAATGAAAAGAATTATGAAATGTGAGTAAGAGTTATAATAAATGTGTTTGAAAGTGGTATAAAATGAATAAGTTGATGAAAATGATGTGTAAAGTAAACGAGACTAGGGGAAGTGAATATTATCTGTAATGATGAATTCGAAGTGAATTAAAATTTGAGAATAAATTTGACCTAATAGAATTAGGTCATGAATTGAAAATAGATTGATGAATTTAAAATAGACTAAAGGTTGGTCAGAATAGAATAAGGCTGTGATGGTCATATTGTGATAGTTAGATCAATTGATCTGAAATGTAATAAGTTTATAAATATTTATTGAAATTCAATGTGTGTAGTTGTATTAAGAATATGAAAGCTATATGATAATGTGCATAGTACAACGTTCTGATATGTATATGCACATGAAAGGAGCTAAGTTATGTTAGTTTCAAATAATTATAAGAGAAAAATGTTAGTTATAGTATAATTGGAATGAATCTTACTAAGGAAATAAGATTTTGTTGTTGTATAATGGTAATATTAAATTAATATGTGGTAATTGTATAAAGAGTAGGATCAAAGTGAAGATGTGTAAAATTATTGTGTTTAGATAAAAGTTATTAACATTTAAATTTAAGGTTATGAGAGTATATTTTTAAGATAATGAAGTGATCAAATATCTTGAATGCAATAGGTGTGTGGTGTGTATGTAATAAGGAGATGAACTAATTTTGTCTAATGACAATTCAATTGAGGAGATGATTAATTTAATATAAGATTTTAAAATTATTTTTTTGATTTGGATGATTTATTACCGTACTGGATAATTTCGAGGACGAAATTATTAAGGGGGGAGAAAATTGTCATATCCTTAATTTTGGAGAAATTAAATAAGTATTTAGAGATATAAAAGTTGTACATAACCAATATATATACCTAGTGTATATATAACATATACATATGGTATATTTGTATATGTTGGATATATATATATTACATACTTAATATATTTAATACACATATAAGGTGAATTTGATGTGTATATAGGAATATTATTTGTGCATATGGGTATTTATATTCATTAAATATACATTACATAGACATAGTATATACATTACATAAATATGTACATAATGATATATGTGAAATATAAGTAACATATATAAGATATATACATATACATAAAATATACAATATATATATGTGAGATATAATTTGGTGTTGGAAAAGTGAATGATGAAAATAATAATAATAAAATAATATTAGATAGTGGAAGATGATGGGAAAGTGTGATATTTTGTAATTATTAATTAATTAATAATAAGTAAATAAAAATAATTCAATATTAATTTATTTTTGGGTGGTAGAGGATTAAGTATATTTATTATTAATTAATTAAATAAATAAATATTTATATATATAAGGCTAGAAATTAAAGAAGGAAGAAATTAAAAAAAGACAAAAACATAAATAGTAAAGGAGGGGTAAATTAGTAAATATACTTTATAAAATTTAAAACTTAATAAAATAATTAAAAAAATATTTGTTTTGAATGGAAGATGAAAATTGGTATTTTTTAAAATAAATAAATAATTAATTAATTAAAATAATATAATATATATATATATGTGGTCTTAAATGAAGGAAAGAGAAAAAATCAAAAAAATTTTAAAAGAATCTTTTTCTTCTTCTTCTTCCTCTCTTTGACGTTTTCTCCATGGATGAGGAAATTGGTTTTTGCTTCATTTAAACAACCAATTTCCAAGGATTTTACAAGAACCAAGTGGGTTTTGGTGATTTCTTCATAAATTAGTAAGTTTTCCTTTATAATTTTGAAGTTCCATCTAAATATATGATTATGTATAATTTGAAATTTTAATAGAGTGTGTTTTAATTGGTTAAATGCATATGAAAGATGCTATTTTGTTTAATTATTAATGATTCTTAAGTTGGAATGAAGAAATGGTTAAGTTTGAGTTAAGTTGGTTAAAGAGAGAGAATTTAGGGTTATGGAATATTTGAGTTTTTGAAATCATGAGTTTTAATTGTGCAAATTGGTTCCAAATGTGTTGTTTTGATGCATAAACAAGGATTTTAAAATCAAATGATAGATTTAGTAAAGTTTGGATAGAGTTTGAAGATGGTAGTATTGATTTAGAGTTTTGGAAAAGTGAATTTTCAAAGAATGATTAATTGTTTGATTTTAATGCTTAAATCATATTATTTAATGATATAAGTGGTGGAAATAAGATTGAAATGATAATTGAATTGATTGGAATGGAGATCCTTCAATGGTGAAGGTTATGTCATTTTAGGATTTTGAACATAAGCATGTGGTTAATTAATGTAATTGGTTTAAACATGTTAAAATATGCTTGTAATGATATAAATAAACTCAAAATAATAATTTAATGGGTTAATATGGATTTGCTAAGTTAAAGTAAGGAAAGACTTAATTTTTGAAAATTTGTAGGAGTGTTGTTAAATTAAGGTTTGATGTTGAGAATGCCTTAGAATGTGATATTAAATGATTATTTATGATCACATTTGATATAGGCATTGAGAGGAAGTAGTTTGGCCCATCCAAGTGTTGAAGGGCAACTTGGAAGAGAAAGTTGGTGAGAGTTTTAAGATTATTTTGGTTGCTATTTGAGGTATGTACAAACTTTGAATATAATGTCTATATTTGCATAACATTTGGACTTAACACATTTTGGATGAAAAATGTGTTAAGCTACTTGGTTCATTGATTGTGTATGAATAATATGCTATGACATTTGTAATGTCATATATGTGTTAAATGCATTTGTGAAAAGCCATTGATAATGGCTAATTTGTGTAACATGTGAAATATGCATATTATGTGAAAATACCCAAAGTAATTGGGTAATGTGTTATGAATGCAAAAATGAGATATGTGTAATAATGAAATGAATTGATATTGATAAAAATGAGAAAAGTGAGAAAAATGAGAAAGATGTGAAAAATGAGAAACATGAGAAAAAAAATGTGAAAATAAGGCAATGTGCCTAGCTTGAATATGTAAAAAAGAGAAAGAGATTAATAATGAGAAATATGAATAAATTGTGTGCCTAGTATGTTATTCAATTTTCAGAGTTCTGGATTAGGCGGCATGCCTATGATTGCCTACGGGCTATATGCTGGAATGGTGAAAAGACTGGGTCGTAAGCCAGGCCAGCTGATAAATATGATATTTTTGGGGTGAAAAGACTAGGTCGTAAGCCTCAAAAACTGTAGCAGTCTAGCCGGGTTGAGGACCAAGATACTGGGGCCTAAGGGTCTAGCCGGGTTGAGGTCTAAGAGACTGGGCTGTTACATTATCCATGGATATAATGCCTACGGTGCTAGACACATGGTGTCATTATGGACCAAAGCAGTAACTCTGAAATTTGAATAGCATATTAGATCATTTTTGGGCCCATGCTAGTCTTTGTTTTAATGTGAATTAGGAATTGTGATACAATTGAGCAATATAATGTTATGAGTTGTGATTATGAAATATTTGAAAAATATAAGAAAGTAGAATGATGTGACATCATATGCATTGTGCATTGGCATTGCATTGAGTTTTATTATTATTATCAAAGTTTGTACTACTAGGCATCGGCTTAGCACGATTATAATTCGTCGCGCAGGTGTCATGGACGTTTTGGTAGAGCTGGAGAGTTTTACTAGACCTGGTCGGGTCTAGGTTTGTATTTATTGAGCTTGAAGAGTTATTTTGGGTACATCAAGATCAGAGCCAGTTGCCAGCATGTACATTTTTTATATTATGTATATTATAATATGTTTTTAAAGCATATATTGTAAATTATAAAGAATGATTTGAATAATTTTGTTTAAGATGGGATTTTATATGTAATATTGATATATATACCTATATATAAGTATTCTGAGAAAATATGGAGAAATTGAGAAGTATTGGTGAATTGATTTTATTTGGAGTGTTTGTTTTATGCAGGTTGTGTTTTGCTGAATTTTGGGAACGTCCATATTACAAACAAAACTCTGGCGAATTTTTCCCAGAAATTTTCATATAAAATATTTATTTTGGATTCCTATAACAAGCAAAGAATATTTATGTACTATTTATTTTATATATTAGTATTTGAAATCTTAAAACAGAAAAGTAAAATTTTTTATTAAATCGGTCTGTGACATTTTTATACTGTATATGCGTATTTTACATATGCTGAAAATATGTATTGTACGTATATAGGGCATAAGGGTGTTACACCGTGCTTTTGAAAAGGATCAAAATTTTGCCGTGCGTTATGTAATTATCTCAGGCTTTTGATAAAAATATAATAAAATTTAAAAATAATTTAAATTTACCATATTTATAAAATATTTATCAAAATATCAATATTTATAAAATATTTAACAAAATATCATATTTTTATAGTTTACAATGAGTTTATAATGAGTTTATAAATTTTATACAGTTTATAATTGTTTTATTATGAGTTTATAATAAAATGACTAAAATTCTTATGGTAAAAAAGTAAAAAATTTTAAAAATATGGTGAAGGGTGTCATTTTCATAATTATCTCATATTTAAAAATAGTTTTAGGTTTTGAGTTAGTTTTGTATATATTCCTTTTGTTATTCGGTCCAAGTTGTATAAGGAATGTGGACCTTGGCCTTGCCCTTCTAATTATAGGGTAAAGGAAAAAAAAAAGAGAAAATTGCATGATATACTATATTTTAAGTTTTCTTTTCACTTTTACTGCTCCTATTTTTTCTTTTCACTACTAACTTTTCTCTTTTTCAATTTTAATTCGGTTTATTTTTTAGTTTTCTATTTTACGGTATTTTTATTTTTGCTAGGTTTTAGTTTCTTTTTCTTCACATTTCCTTTTGCTGTTATCTTTAATTTGTTGAATGCATCTTCCATCCTCATCTTCTTCATTTTGTCCTCTCTTTTTTTTTTCTATTTAGTCTTACTATTTTAATTGGTGAACCCATTTTGATCTCATCCATTTTTCTTCTTTTGTTTTTTCCATTTGTTCTTTTGTTCCTCAATTTTTTTCTTTTTCTTTTTTATATTTGATCACCTTGTTCTTTACAGGTTACTCTGCGATTGTTGCTAATTTCTTCCAATTGTTTGCTTGTACAACTTTCAACAGAGTATTTGGAATCTAGGTTGCCATTCACCTTTCCAGCCAGCTCCAACCCATGTTGAGTTATGTACCATCCGATATGGTTTGTTTCCTCTTTGAACATATTCTTAGTTATAAATGAATTATATATAAGTACTGTTAGTTAAGCATTAAACCCCAAAATTTTTGCTATAATTCCAAGAAGAATTGTATCTTATTTTTTATGCAAAAGCATGCCAATGCTCTCTATCAAGTATTTAAACTAATTTATTCACTTTAAAGTTAAGAAAATAGGGTTAAAGTTTTGTTTAGCAGTTTATTTTGAAAACCTCTTTAAATGTTTTATTGTTGCTGTCATCTTAGCTCTCATCAATGAGAAACAACTATAAGTATTTCTTAACAAGCAAAAATTAATAATAAGTGAAGATTGTTTTTGCTATGTCCAAATATCTACCAAATTTTGTCTACAAGTTTACATTTTTTTTGCCACTTTTATGTCAAACTCCATTGGGCATTTCTTTGAAGAATTTTAGCTTACTAGTTTATACAAAATACTAAGTACTACATAAATGTCTCTGTTCATATATTGCCTCAATCAATTACTGAAATTTTATGTTGCAGTTAAGATGACTAAAAGTAGCACCCTTCAAGACAAAAAAGATCGTAGCTTGCACACACTAGTTGATTGAAGTTGCTCTTTTTGGTGTACTAACTAGTTTGTGGTGTATGTTTGGCTCATTGTTGCATCAAAAGAATATTGCTATTACTAAGGAGCTTTTAATTTGATGGTTTCTGATTACTAGTTTCAACAAGGTTTTACTAAGCATTTGGGGCCTCCTTAATTTTGTTTTTGTGAAATGCATATAGTATCAAAAAATAATTCACTCTATATATTAGAAAAATTATGATTGGAGAATAGTTGAGCAACACCCAAGTTGTGTTTTGCAGAAAACAATTTTTAATGGAAACAATTAGGTGGGTATTAATATTTGGTCATGAGAAGTTGCCTAATAGTTAAGTTAAATTACTATAAACATACTAATAGTAAGTTCATATATGTTTAACAATAACTATTTGACTCATTTACTTTCATCATATTTTACAGTAAGTTCATATTGTTTGGATCATTTATGATTGTATTTTTAAAGTAATATTATTTGTTTTTAGTTAATTTTTCATTTGATTTGTGTTTAAAGTTTGTTTGAAGTGCAAAAACTCCCTTGGATGGATCAAAACAATGATGAAAAAGCATGAATCAAGCAAGACACGGCCAAGTCAAAGCAAGCTTGGCTGTGTCACTCACCAAGACAAGGAACAAACAAGAGACACGGCCAAGTCAAGTTGGCTTGGCCGTGTCCCTCAAAGAAATTGAAGTAGAGACTGACACGGGCCTGAGACACGGCAAAGCCACTGGCCGTGTCTCACCTAAAGAGCAAAACCAAAGAAAGAAAAGAAAAAAGGCAGAAGGAGACACTGGCAAGAGACACGGCTAAGCCACAGGAGCTTGGCCGTGTCACCTCTTGAGAAGAAGGAAAGGCAGCCATGGACACGGCCAGCAAGCTTTGTCGTATCCCAAGAAAAGTGAGAAACACGGCAAGCCACTCATGGCTTGGCCATGTCACCCTTAAGATGCTTGAATTATTTGCATGGATTGGGGGACAAATGGGGGACAAAGACCTTGCTTTTGCCAAAAGAAATATTAAAAGAAGAAAAAGGTTGCCTAATTTCATGGGATGAGGATTTAAATAATGAAAAAAAAGGGAGACAAAAGGGAGTGTGGTGAGTTGGCAAGCATTCTTGGTGTTTTGAAAGAATTAAAAAGAAGAGGAATGGAGAGAAAGGGACACGTTGGAGAGGGCAAGACTCTCCAATTCCATTCCATTCTTCTTATTCTTGGAGAAGAAGACACCATTCTCTTCTTCATCCTCCATTTCCATCTTCTCCATCTTCCATAGATAACACTTTAACTTGGTTCTTTGGGATAAATTGGGTTAACAAGCTCTTGAAGATTAGGGTTTGAAGAAAGCTTCATTGAAGGTTTGGTGACTTGAGAAAGCTCCATTCCATCTTTCAAAGGTAGAATCGTCAATTGAAGAGGACTTGAGTTCTTCATCAACATCAAAGTGGAGCTAGGAGGAAGACAAGTAGTCCAACTCTTGGCATCTATAAGGGATTTTTCTATTCTCTCTTTTAATTCATTTCTAGATTGTTGTTGTTTATTAAGAGAATTAATATTTAAATGGACAATTGTGATTTGATCTATATTGAGATGAATGTTTTTTTTAAATTGATGATGATGAGCTAATTTACTCATGCCTAGGGTTTGTAGTAGCTTTGATTGAATGACTTGATTTGATTTTTCCATTAGTATACCTTGTTGATGGTTGATTGTATTGGATTGAATGTTATGTTGATAGATTAGCTACCTATTAATCTTTTAATATTGGATGACGGACCGAGAGGTGAAATTTGATATCAGAACTTGTTAGACAAATGATCTCAATTTTGATCCTTGACAACTCAAATTGAATGATCCATTTAACATGTGTTTGGAGAACCTTGTTGCAGGCTTAGGTTGCTTCAAATAAAGCTGAACAGAACACTTATAGCGGTCGCACAAAACCTGAATACGACCGCATCATTCAAATAAAGGATGAAACCTTATCACAGTAGGTTTTGCGGTCAGAAACCCGACCTCAGTAACGACCGCACTTAAAGAAGAGCGACCGTCCCAAGTTATGGACGACCGCTACCCAAGGATCTCAAATCATTCTAACCACAGTAAGGTTCGCGGTGACAAGAACGGTGAATGATACGGCCTCGCTTATCACTTTAGCGGCCGCCCATTTATATTCGCGACCGCTCTACCAATTCAAGAAAAATTTGCTTAATGAGACAGTAGTGTTCGCGTCCTCAGGTGCGTCCAGAAGTTCGATGCGAGTATCTCAACTCGATCGCGAGATGTTACCTAGGGAGACCGCGACATTCATATTTTGGCGGACATCTTTTCTGCCCAGTCAAAGAATGCCACGTGTGATGACCATTATAAACCCACTTCAACATTCAAAAAGGGCGACCGCACCTTTGTTATGCGCGACCGCCCCGACAACCATAGCATGGGCAAGATTCATGCTGCAGAACACTCAAATTCGACCGTTGAAGCATTTTTAAACTCAGCGACTGTACCTTGTCCAAGGACGACCGCTTATGACAATAGCGCGACCATCCTTATATGAAGGACGACCGCGAAATGCTTTGGACAGTTTAAAGAAGAAGGTCTAAACTGCCAAGACTTTATTCTCACTATCAATAACGGCTAGTAAGACCACATTGGCTATAAATACATTGCTTCTATAAGAAAAGAAAAGTATGAGAAGCAAGAAAAAAAAGAATTTCATAGCCAAGCAATAAACTTTCTTTTACTTAAACTCACATTTGAATTGTAATGAATGTTAGGTGTAAGCATTGAAAACACCATTGTATAAGTTTGAGTGTGAGCTTGGAAAACACTTGGGTTGTGAGAGTAAACCTTTTAAAACTCTTGTTTGGGTTGTGAGAGTGAGCCTTAAAAAATCCTTTAAAGGTTCTTGAGTGTAAGCCTTAGAAAAACACTTGTGAAGTTAGGTGTGAACTTGTGAAAACACCAAAGTTGGAAGTGAGCTTGTAAAAACTTCAAAGATTATTGGAACCTTAACAAGTTGTTAAGGAAGTAGATGTAGGATTGAAGTAAATCCGAACCACTATAAATCTTGTGTGTTCTTTCTTTCTTTCATTACTCAACCATCTCTCTATTCCGCATTTCTAGTTTGTTGAGTTTCTTAATTGTCATTATTTCTTGAGGAAACCAATTCACCCCCCTCCCCTCTTGGTTGCCATCTTGGGACAACAATTGGTATTAGAGCCTGAGATTTCTTAAACTTAATTGTGAAATTTGATCCACTATGGCAACTTCTTCTTCATCAAACTCTCATGGAAATCTTAACACTATTCTTAGACCCTACTTTGATGGAACTGATTATTCATACTGGAAACACAAAATGTATTTGTTTCTAGACAGTGAAGGGATTGAACTGTGGGATTTCGTGGAAAGTGAGTGGAAACCTCCCACTTATGAAGCTGACGGTATTCAAGTTCCACTTCCCAAAGCACAATGGTCAACTAGCAATGTCAAAGATTGATTCAAGAACAATAGAGCCGCTTCCATCTTGATGAATTCCATTTCAAGAGAAGAAGGTGGAAGAGTTCAACATTTAACTTGTGCACATTGCATTTGGAAAACACTCGAAAACTACCATGAAGGTACGACTCAAGTGAGATTTACCAAGAAACAAATGCATATCCATGAGTATGAGCTATTCAAGATGAAATCAAATAAAAATGTCACTGACATGACCAATCGCTTTCTTGCTATTGTCAATGAACTAAAGAAGTATGGCAAGATATATGATCAAGGTGATGTAAATAGTAAAATCTTGAGAGCCCTAAGAGCTAGAAAAAACTTTGAATCAAAATTATCATCCATAGAAGAAGCTCATGATCTCAGCACATTAAGAACCGACGAGCTAGTTGGAAAACTACTCACATTTGAGCTACACAGTGAGAAAGAAGAAGATCAAGGTGAAAAGGAAAAGAGAAAACCAATTGCACTCAAAGCAATCAAAGAAGTTGAGAGCTCAAGCAATGAAGGTACTGATGATGAAGATGAAATGGCAATGTTCTAAAAAAGAATCAATGAATGGAAAAGGAAGAAAAGATTACAAGAAAACAAAGGTACACTTCCAAAATTCTCCTTCAAAGATAAAGAAAAGAAAAATGAGGTACAGTGCTATGAATGTGGAAAAATTGGTCACATTAAATCGGATTGCTTCAAATTAAAGAACAAAAGGAAATGGGATAAAGAAAAGAAAAAGTCTCTCAAAGCCACATGGGATGACTCTTCTTCAAGTGAAGAAGAAGAAGAAGAAGGAATTGCAAATCTGTGTCTCATGGCTATTGAAGATGACTCCAATGAGGTAAGTACTCAATCCTTTGATCTAGTAGCACATAATGATATAAATGATATAGATGATAGTGATTTGATTGAGCACATGAACTTTAAAACAGAAAAATATTTTTCTAAAATGATGCTCTATAAAGAGAAAAACTCTAAGTTAGAAAAGGATTTTATATGCTTAAAGAACTCTACCTTAGAATTAAAAACCTCAAATGAACACTTGATAAATACGATAGGAGAGTTAAATAAAAACTCACATGACTTAGAAAAACTTATTAAAGAAAATGAAACATTGAAGCATGAACTAAAAGAATTAAAAGAATCAATTTCCAGATTTCATAAAGGAAAGGAAGCATTAAACACATTAATTAATAATCAAAGATCACCTTCCTTAAAATATGGATTAGGATTCAATGGCTCAACCAACATTGCACCAAGCAAACCAACATTTGTAAAAGTATCTACAACTGAAATCTCTGATGTTCATATCAAGGATGCTTGCACCAAGTCTAAAAGTACCAAAAGAACTTCTTATGGTTCACTAGGAAATAAAGCCAAAAATAATTATGCATTTTTGTACACTAAACTTGCATAAAAGAAATCACATACTTGTAGTTGTATGCATAATACTTTAAATACAAAAAAGAAAAATGCAGAAGTATAGAATGCCATGGCAATGCACATATTGCATGAAATTCGGACACAAAAATTTTTCCTGTTATATAAGAAAGGCTCATCTCAAGTTAGAAGGCACTTTTACTACTAACCATCAAGGACCCAACTTCATGTGGGTACCTAAAAGAAGATGATCACTATTACCTTACAGGTATGCCTAAAATCTACTATCAATGAAAGCTCATGGCTTGTGGATAGTGGATGCTCAAGGCATATGACTGGGAATGCAAAGCTCTTTACAAGTATTACCTACAAACATGGAGGTAATGTAACTTTTGGAAACAATGCTAAAGGTAAAATTCTTGGTGTTGGCTCCATTGGTTCTATTGGTAAGGATTTAATAGAAGATGTATGGCTTGTTGATGGTTTGAAACATAACTTGCTAAGTGTTAGTCAGCTTTGTGATAAAGCATACTTTGTCAATTTTGATTCCAAAGAATGCAAGATCATGAATTCAAATGATATTATCATATTTAAGGGTACTAGAACAAACAACACTTATAATATCAACATACATTCAAATCATACATTTAAATGTTTAATGTCCACTAATAATGATGCATGGTTATGGCATAGAATACTAGGACATGCTGGTATGGATCAATTAAAATATATTTGTAAAGAAAACTTAGTTGATGGCCTACCTAAGATAAAATATGATAAAGATAGGATTTGTGAACCTTGTCAACATGGTAAGCAACATAAAAGCTCATTTAAATCAAAGAGTGTTATAAGCACCTCTAGACCTTTAGAGTTCATTCATTTGGATTTGTTTGGACTAAATAGAGTTACAAGCTTAGGAGGCAAATCATATGCATTTGTTCTTGTTGATGATTACTCTAGATTCACATGGGTTAATTTCTTAGCTCAAAAGAATGAAGCCTTTAATTACTTCAAAACGTTTGCAAAAAGAGTTCAAAATGAAAAAGGATATGTGATCACATCTATTAGAAGTGATCATGGCAAAGAATTTGAGAATGAAAATTTTGAAGGTTTTTGTAATGAACTTGGCATTTCACATAATTTTTCTGCTCCTAGAACTCCACAGCAAAATGGTGTAGTTGAAAGAAAAAATAGAACTTTAATTGAAATGGCTAGGACAATGCTCAATGAATATGATTTACCATCTTATTTTTGGGCAGAAGCCGTTAATACAGCTTGTTACATTACAAATCGTGTTTACAAAAGGCATTTAACTAATAAAACTTCTTATGAGCTATGGAATGGAAGAATTCCCAGAATTGGATATTTTAGAGTATTCGGATGCAAATGCTTCATATTGAATACCAAGGATAATCTTGGAAAATTTTCATCCAAATCAGATGAAGGCATATTCCTAGGATATTCATCATATAGCAAAGCATATAGGGTATTTAACATGAAAACTCTAGTTATAGAAGAAACAATGCATGTTGTATTTGATGAATCATCTAAACGTGATCAAAAGAAAGGTATTACTTTCAATAACCCTGCAGGTACTCTTGAACCTCTTGAATCTATTAATGCTCCAAAGATCAATCAGTATGAACTTGAAGAAAAGACTCAAGATCTACCTAAGGATTGGCAATACAAGAAAGACCATCCTAAGGAACATATCATTGGAGAAACATCTAAGGGAGTAATTACTAGATCTAAAATTAATCATATAGATGTTAATTTTGCTTTTGTTTCTCAAATTGGGCCAAAGACTGTTGAGGAGGCTTTAAATGATGAAAATTGGATAACTGCAATGCAAGATGAACTTAATCAATTTGAAAGAAATAATGTTTGTCAACTTACTCCTAGACCTACAGATCACTCTATAATAGGATGCAAATGGGTCTATAGGAATAAGCTTGATGAAAATGGTCACATTGTTAGAAATAAAGCAAGATTGGTAGCCAAAGGCTATAATCAAGAAGAAGGTATTGACTATGATGAAACTTTTGCCCCTGTAGCCAGATTAGAAGCTATTAGAATATTACTTGCTTTTGCATGTCACATGAACTTTAAACTCTTTCAAATGGATGTTAAAAGTGCATTTCTAAATGGACTTATAAGCGAAGAAGTTTATGTAGAACAACCTCCTGGTTTTGAAAACTACAAATTTCCTGATCATGTTTTCAAACTTACCAAAGCTTTATATGGATTGAAACAAGCACCAAGAGCTTGGTATGATAAACTTAGTGCATATTTACTTGAAACTGGTTTTTCAAAAGGAAAAGTAAACACAACTCTCTTTGTTAAAAAGGACAAGCATAACATTTTAATTGTACAAGTTTATGTGGATGACATAATATTTGGAGCTACTAATGAAGCCTTGTGCAAAGAATTTGCTTCTTGTATGACTAGGGAATTTGAAATGAGCATGATGGGTGAACTCAAGTTCTTCCTTGGACTGCAAGTCAAGCAATATGAAGATGGGATCTTCATCAACCAATCCAAATATACAAAAGAACTCATCAAGAAATTTGGAATGGATGGCTGCAAAACTAGCAAAACTCCTATGAGCACATCCTTAAAATTAGGTAAAGATGAAAATGGTAAAGCAGTAGATGAGAAGAAATATTGACGTATCATCGGATCACTACTTTACTTAACCGTTTCTAAACCTGATATAATGTATAGTGTATGTCTTTGTGCTAGATTTCAAACTTGTCCTAAAGAATCACACTTGAATGCCACTAAGAGAATTTTGAAATATTTGAGTGGTACAATGCATTTAGGACTTTGGTATCCTAAAAACACATCATTTCATATCATAGGCTTTTCAGATGCAGATTATGCTGGTAGTATCTTAGATAGGAAAAGCACTACAGGAGCATGTCACTTTCTTGGTAATTGTCTAGTTTCTTGGCATAGTAAGAAACAAGCATCGGTTGCTTTATCCACAACAGAAGCCGAATATGTTGCAGCATGTTTTTGTTGCACACAAGTATTATGGATGAAACAACAATTGCTTGACTATGGTAAAGTATTTAACAATATCTCCATTAAATGTGACAACACTAGTGCTATCAATTTGTCTAAAAATCCTATCCAACACTCTAGATCCAAACATATAGATATTAGACATCATTTCTTGAGAGAAAATGTACAAAATCAGAATATAATCCTACAATTTATAGATACACAAAATCAACTAGCTGATATCTTTACAAAACCCTTGAATGAAGATAGACTTAACTTCATTAAACTTAATTTAGGAATGATTGATGGAATCACTTTGAATTAATAAAAAATTGCCTATCAATGAAGTTTCTATGTGCATAAACTTTTTGCCTAAACATTAGAAAAATCTTCCATCTTTCCTTGACTCTTTCATTTCTAAGTCAGTCGCGTTCGCTCCAGTGTCCTTAGCGATCGCTATCTCGTCTGCCAGATTCATTCACATAAAAATCTCTGAGCGCGGTCGAGAAAATTTGTGCACGGACGCAATAATTTGAGCAGTTTCGACCATTACAGACAGTTTCTTCACCCGCGAGCACACTGATCTTGCTAATGGTCGCTGGACCACATTTCGCGATCGCACCCTTTTAAATCTACCACCGCACTCTGTACACTCTGCTCGAAATTTTGTAACCGTTGGCTGTATGACAGGTCGCAACTCTTAACTTTCAACAGTCATAAACGGCTATTTTCTTAATTTCTTCTATTTAAGAGTATGATACATTAGTTTCTTGGATATTTTGCTTCTTACAGCATATAAACTTCCCTCTAAATCTCGAAAATCCTCTCAAAATCATCTGCTTCTCAAAACACCCTCTGTTTTCCAGTTTTCTTCTTTTTCTTCCTATCCTGATGGCTCCCAAAAAGAAGATAACCTCCAAAGTAAAAGGAAAAGGAAAGAGATCTTCAGGAATCATAATAAGAGAACCTATAGATGATCCTCCATCTCCTCCACAGTTTAGAAGAGGTGAGAAAATTCACAAACCTCACCACCAAACCTCTGAGGAAGATGTGAGATATGCCATGTTGAAGAGAAACAAAGTTGAGGGAACCAAATCTCCTTTTGGTGGGATGCTCTCTGCCCTGAATATCAAGGATGAGATTGAAAGATTACTAGATGTTCTTGGATGGAGAAAGTTTGTATTTCCTGAGGAGGTAGGTTATTCCAGTTTAAGCAAGGAATTCCTTATGTCTTTCCAAATAGAGAAGAGTGCTAACTCTACACTGGGATGGTATGGGGTTAGATTTAAGCTATTTGATCAATATCAAGCCTTAACCCTAGAAGACTTTGGCAAAATCTGGGACTTTCCTACTGATGGTATAACCTCCTACAATGATCAAACCTTTTCCAACCAAGCACTCTCTGCATTCTGGCAAGAAATTTCTGTGGAAACATCTTTTGAAAAAGAATCAAAAGCCAGACACATCAAATCCCTCACCCATTGGATGCTTCATAGGATTATCACCTACACCATCCATCAAAGAGCTGATGGGAATGAAAAGGTAACAAAAAGAGACCTCATATTTTTATATGCTTTCACCCACAACATCCAAATGAACACAACCAAGTTCTTGATTGACACTCTCTATCATCATGCAGTTATAAGAACTAGAACTTTCTTCTTATCCTCACAAATAACTCAAATAGCTAGGCACCTAAACCTACTAAATGATCTGAACTTAGCTATATTGAGAAACCCTTTCAATCTTGCCTCTAATGCCATCACTATTAACTATCTAGAACATGTTGGATGTGTAAGGAAGATTGAAGGTACATATGTGTATTATTTTGGCAAAAAAGGAGTTGTGGATAGACAAAATAAGAGGCCAAGGTACACAATTGAGGAAGAGGGAGACTCTCTGGAAGTTGCTGTGGAATTACCTCCAAAAGCTGCTTCATCAAAAGCTACTCAAGAAACTACCTCATCCTCTACACAACTCATCCTCAATGCTATCAAATCTCTCTCCAGGAAACTCTCTAGATTCAAGAAAAGTGTCTCCAAGAGATTCTATCACTTGAACAAGAGAATTGACCTTATATCTCACATGCATCATGATCTCTATGATATGCAAGGCAAACTGGACTTGCCTCAATGCAATCTTGAAGATTGGGATATAAGTGATCATACACAGAGTCTTCCTGAAGAAGAAGAGTCCATTAGTACCAGCTCTACCTCTTTTGCTCCTCTTGATAAAGGAAAAGCTCCTTTAGTAGAAGAAGAGATAGATGAGGATGATGATTCTGAATAGTTACATTTTCAAGATGTTTAGTCTCAATAGTTTACATTCTCATGTTTGTTGCTTGATATGTTTACTATATATTTGTAGCTTGACATGTTTACTTTCCTCTATCTTTTAATAAACAAGATGTTAAGTAGTTTAACTTCTTGCTTTCTGTTATGCATTTTGCCTATGACAATGGGGGAGAAATAGTAACAACTTGGAACTTGGAATGATTGTTTAACCATGATTCAATGCACCAAGATAATCAAATAATATCAATGCACCAAGATATACTTAACCATGATTCATGCATATGTTAAGGGGGAGCATTTTAGACTTATTATATTTTTTTATTATTTATCATTCCATTTGAATTGTCAAAGTCAAAATGGGGGAGATTGTTAGACAAATGATCTCGATTTTGATCCTTGACAATTCAAATTGAATGATCCATTTAACATGTGTTTGGAGAATCTTGTTGTAGGCTTAGGTTGCTTCAAATAAAGCTGAACAGAACACTTATAGCGGTCACACAAAACCTGAATACGACCGCACCATTCAAATAAAGGATGAAACCTTATCACAGCAGGTTTTGCGGTCAGAAACCCGACCTCAGTAACGACCGCACTTAAAGAAGAGCGACCGTCCCAAGTTATGGACGACTGCTACCCAAGGATCTCAAATCATTCTAATCACAGTAAGGTTCGTGGTGACAAGAACGGCGAATGATACGGCCTCGCTTATCACTTTACCGCCCATTTATATTCGCGACCGCTCTACCAATTTAAGAAAAAGTTGCTTAAAGAGACAGTAGTGTTCGCGTCCTCAGGTGCGTCCAGAAGTTCGACGCGAGTATCTCAACTCGACCGCGAGATGTTACCTAGGACGACCGCGACATTCATATTTTGGCAGACATCTTTTCTGCCCAGTCAAAGAATGCCACGTGTGATGACCGTTATAAACCCACTTCAACATTCAAAAAGGGCGACCACACCTTTGTTATGCGTGACCGTCCAACAACCACAGCATGGGCAAGATTCCTGCTGCAGAGCACTCAAATTCGACCGTTGAAGCATTTTTAAACTCAGCGACCGTACCTTGTCCAAGGACGACCGCTTATGACAATAGCGCGACCATCCTTATATGAAGGACGACCGCGAAATGCTTTGGACTGCCAAGACTTTATTCTCACTATCAATAACGACTAGTAAGACCACATTGGCTATAAATACATTGCTTCTATAAGAAAAGAAAAGTATGAGAAGCAAGAAAAAAAAGAATTTCTTAGCCAAGCAATAAACTTTCTTTTACTTAAACTCACATTTGAATTTTAATGAATGTTAGGTGTAAGCATTGAAAACACCATTGTATAAGTTTGAGTGTGAGCTTGGAAAACACTTGGGTTGTGAGAGTAAGCCTTGTAAAACTCTTGTTTGGGTTGTGAGAGTGAGCCTTAAAAACTCCTTTAAAGGTTCTTGAGTGTAAGCCTTAGAAAAACACTTGTGAAGTTAGGTGTGAACTTATGAAAACACCAAAGTTGGAAGTGAGCTTGTAAAAACTTCAAAGATTAGTGGAACCTTAACAAGTTGTTAAGGAAGTGGATGTAGGATTGAAGTAAATTCGAACCACTATAAATCTTGTGTGTTCTTTCTTTCTTTCATTACTCAACCATTTCTCTATTCCGCATTTCTAGTTTGTTGAGTTTCTTAATTGTCATTATTTCTTGAGGAAACCAATTCATCCCCCCCCCTCTTGGTTGCCATCTTGGGGCAACAGAACTATATAATCAACCACCCTATAAATGAATTAGAAATATAAGTTCTAGAGTTTTAATAATTTGAAAATGTAAAATAATTGGTTATTGTTAATTCATGAATGTCAAAACTAATAAATTAGTAATTGACTAACTAAATTCAAGGAATAAATTAATTTACAAGGTTATATTAATAGATAATTTGAGAATTAAGCTTTGATTAAGTTGACCTACAACCCTAGGCACCATTTCAAGAATTAAACCAATTCTAAGCATACCGCTAACTCTTTACTCGCTATTTTAATTTTATTACAACTTCAATGATATTATAATCATCACACACTTGTTCATTTAAATTTAATTACTTTAATCAAATTATTACGAACAACACCTTCCTTGTGAGACGACCTTGGGGCAATTACCATTGCTACAATTACCTCGTATACTTGCGAGTGTCGCTTTGTAGTAGTACTTAATTCGAGCGCAACACATATATGTTGTTATATTTGACAACATATGACAAAAGTACTATAGTGATGATGAGTTAAATATATAACAACTTACTATAAAAATCATATGACAACATATCATTAATATTTGTTATATATATTTATAGTAAAATAAATTTATATTAATTTGTTATATGTAGAATGCAGATGTAAAAGTCATATGGGATCGAACCGTTGAGCTGATTGAATGCCAATGATAACTACACTAGTCAATTTACCACTTTTGCTCTTTGTAATCGGAGGAGTTTTCTTACCTTTTAAATAATTTTTGTTCAAAGAGAGAATGGGATGGCAATGACAATGTTTGTTTTATTATGCGACATCAGTAGTCTTAGTTATATTTTTTTTTAATTTGGTTGCAAAAGTATATACCAATTACTATGATATTCTTTTTTTAAAAAATTGTGTGTTTTTGAATTGTATTTTTGGTTTTGAACTGTAATGATTTGAGATTTTTTTATATTATTCAATCTAAATGCACACTATATATAACAGTTGCATATTGATATTTTTTCTCCCAGATAGATATATGTAAGTCTATGCAACATATACATTCATATACTACGATATTACAGTTTCATACTGATATTATTTTTTAAAGAAAATAGATATATGTAGTTATAGTTAGCATATACTCATATATATTAACATATAACATCTGCATAGTGATATTCTTTTCCTAAGACAATAGGTATATGTAGGTATATGTTATATATACCTTCATATACTAAGATATTACAACTGTTTACTAATATTATTTTTTGAAAGATAATATATATATGTAGTTATAGTTATCATGTACCTATATATACTAAGATATAACAGTTTCATAGTGATATTATTTTTCTAAGACAATAGGTATATATAGGTATATGCTAGATATACCTTCATTTACTAAGATATTATAGTTGTTTACTGCCATTCTTTTTTGAAAGATAATAGATGTATATAGTTATAATTATCATATTCCTACAAATACTAAGATATAAGAGCTGCATACTAATATTCTTTCTCCAAGATAATTGATATATGTAGTATATGCTAAATATATCTTCATGTACTAAGATTTTATAGCTTCGTATTGACATTCTTTTTTAAAAGACAATAGATATATGTAGTAATAGTTAGTATATACCTAAATATAATGAGATATAACAGCTGCATACTGATATTCTTTCTTCAAAATAATAAGTATATGTAGATATATGCTGCATATACCTTTATATACTAAAATATTATATCTGCCTTCTAGCATTCTTTTTTAAAAAGACAATAAATATATACATTTATAGTTATCATATACCTACAAATACTAAAATATAAGAGTTGCATACTGATATTCTTTCTCCAAGAAAATAGGTATATAAAGGTATATACTACATATACATTCATATACTAAAATAACAACAGACATATATTTTAGATATATATATGATACATATATGTAAGTATATGTCGGTATATGTTATATATACTTTAACTAAAGAATAATAATATATGTGAGTATATGTCAGTATATATTAGTATAAGTCGATATATATTACATATGCTTTAAATAAAGAATAATAATACATGCGAATATATTTTGGTATATGTGATACATGTCGGTATATAACTATTTTATAATTTATTTATATATGGTTATATGTTATATATAACTAGATATACAAAAAATAATAATAATATATGTTGGTATATGTTATATATAACTAGATATATGTAGATATATATTGCCAAATAACAATAATGTATGTTACATACATGTTGGCATATTTCGATATATGTTACATATAATTTAACTAAAGAATAACGGTATATATAAATATATATCAGTATATATTGTTATATGTAAGCATATGTTGTTCTATGTTATATATAACGAGATATATATAAAGCATATCTAATAATAATTAATAAGTAATGAGTAATAAGATAAAAAAATTAATTAATTAAACATATTTGCTAATCAAATAGAAAAAATTTCTCTTGAAAAATTATGAAACTTATTTTATATTAAATATTTTTTATTTTTTTAGAAATTAAACTTTTTGTTAATATTAATTAATTGATTTATAATATTATAATTAAATGCTAAAAAATAATTTCAAAATTTATTAAATATATTTTTTTGAAATAAATAAAACTTAATTGATTAAATTGATTTTTTTTAGTTTAAATATTTTATAATTTTAGAAATTAAACTTTTGTTAATATTAGTTAATTGATATATAATATTATAATTAAATGCTAAAAATAATATTTAAAAATATTAAATAGAATTTTTTGTGAAATAAATAAAATTTATGAACTTTTTAACGGACAAGACCCTTCACAAATTACAAAGCAACTATTACAAAAAAAAATTACAAGGCAAGTGATAATGAGATATTTTTTTTTCTTCGGTGGGAATATAAAAGTGGACCACCGTATTTTCGCAATTGCAAAACAGTAGTCCCGTAAAAATGAAAAAAAAAAAAAATTTATACACCCTAATTTCAAAAATTGAATTTGCTTTTAAACTATTTGTGTAATTGTCCCGAATAAAAAAGAAGGAAAATTCACAAATAAATGAGGAATAAAATACAAAAATACTACACAAACAAAAAATTATAAAAATAATGTTTTTCTTATATAATAATTTTTATACCATAAAAAACGATAACCTTCAAATCTCATAATTTAATTTCAAAATTTAATCTTATTTTTTAGCAACAATTAACACAATATTTCTTATTTTTTTTAAAAAAAATAAATTAAAGGGAAAAGGAATAAATATATTCCCAAAAGTATTTCTCAAATTTTGTGTTAGACTTTTTTAATTACTACATATGCCTCTTTTTATATTAAAAATAATCATATTGGCTCTTACCATAATATAATGCTAAATTACCACTAAATAAAATTGAGCTGGCATTTTAGGGAATTCATTATAAAAAAATTTAAGCTAAAAGGAATACTTATAACCATAAAATATTTTCTAGATCTTCATTTGAACATTAATTATTTTAATAAATTATTTTGAAAACATATATTTGTGATCTCATTACCAAAATTTTTATATCAGCACAAATATTTAGTACGTAGTGTAATGTTTAATAATAAAAAGATAAAAAATATTTTTAAAAATAATTATAATATATCAAAATTTATTGATCTAGTTATTTTTTATTTTTCTTATAATTAATTTCTTTCTTCACATTTATTCACATAAGTTATTAATATATGAAAAATAAATAATTTCTTTTAAAAAAATCCTTTTCGTATTATTTACTATATTAATTAATGCATATTTATTTTAAATTGTTTTTTAAGTATTTAATATTTTACATAAAAATTTCAAAAATTAAAAAAAAAGATAGATTGGTAAGTATAAATAGCATATGTTTATACTGCAAGTGCACAGATCGTTAATAAGTAATATAATAATAAGTAGAGTATCGTTCTCCCAAGGAGGATAATTATAAATACCAAATAATTAAATTGATTATTATTTGGATAAACAAATTTAATTTGTGATTAAACTAAACTTTGAATGAAAATAAATTTCTAATACTTTAAGATTTAGGGTTTAGTCACCTTTATTGATTTATCATGGTTCTTCTAAAGTATTGATTTAATTTAGTTTTTCTTTATTATTGGTTGGATTCTCCTAAATTAAGTTTTAGTCTCTCTCAAGTACTAAAATAAGTATTAATTTAATCCTTATGACTACTCTCATAATCATAAGTAATTAAGCCAATTCATTAGATTTGGAATGGATGGTTTTGAGCAACTTTCCAGTTGTAAATGGTCGGTAAAGTAGCCCATGGGCATAGTGTTTGAATGCCACGACCGTGGCTTTTGAATACAAGCTGCAAACTCTGACTTTTCTTCCTTCTCTTCTCTTAGACAGTAGGAAAACTCATCCCACGGGCGTGGCCTTAAAATTCCATGCCCGTGCATAATTGTCCGGCTCAAAATCCATAAAATTCTCTTCAAAAAATATCCAAAACAAATCATAAGGTTGCGGCTTTGCATCCCCACGGTCGTATATAATTGAATCCAATAGAATGAAACAAGTTAAATCAGGTTTCTTAAACATGTATGAAATTTTCAGAAGTGAAGGATGCATGGTCAAAAAGTTGTAAACTCAATGTAACAGTACAAAAAAAAGATGTTGGTAAAAATTTGAAAATAATAGAGTACAAAAACATAATTGTAGACCCCTAATTTGGCCCTAAACAAGTTCAGTCTCAATTAAAAAAGCCAGTTCAAATCCAAGAAGCTTAAACCTAGTCCGATCCAATTTTTAAAGTTCAAATTAAATCCAATCTAATTTTATAAGCTTGAATTAAATATAGTCTAATTTTAAAAGCCTAAATCGAAATTGGTCCAATTTTAAAAAGGGGCTAAAGCAAGTGGGCCTTCTTAATTCGACATGAGTCATGCTCATGTCAAATTGGACATAGCCAATTCTACATGAGCACATGCTCATATTGAATTGGCTAGCCTAATTCGATATGAGCTCTTAATACTGACTTGATTTAGTGTTAATTCAATTTTTAAGTGTCCTAATTCTGATTAAATTCAAATGGATTCAGAAAAACCATAAGCTTTTCTAATAGGGTTGGGAAGGATTAACCAAGGGCCGCCCTAATTTGGCTCATAAATACAAAGGCAATCAACAATTAAAAAAAAAGGCACAATTAGTAGTAAAATGGCCAGAGTTGTCAATTAGGAAAGCAAAAAGTCACAATTAGCAAGAAACTGAAAGTAAAAAAGAGAAACAGAGAGAAAAAGTATAAACAGAAACCCTTTGAATCCTACACAGAAACTCTTTTGAACCATACATATAAACCTTTCGAGTGATATTGCTCAACTAAAACTCCCACTGATCTAGACGCATCAAAACTATCCAGTAAAGTTTCGCTCGGTGAATTTATTTGGCAAAGTTCACAACGCAGGTATGATCTTCATTCACTGAATTTATTCAATTCAATTGAGTTTCATCTTTATTTAGTCTTGTGAACTCACCGTGTCTAGATTTATCATTTTGATTTAGTTTAAAGTGTAATCCTAAAATTTAACTTGCATATTAAAACCTTAACTACATGTTTTAAAATCCTAGTTTTAGGATTAAACCATAAATTATTATTTAAAACCCTAATTTATATTTTAGAGGCAAGAACTCATTCAATGAGTATGGTAAATCATTTACCTAGCAAGACCGCCATGTGCGTTGCACACTATATTTTGTTAGGGGTTAATATTAAGATTTGTATTTTGGATTCTAATTTTTGCGATTAATCTTAATTTCCTTTTAGTTTAACACTAATTTTATAATTCTTTGTATGATGGTTTATATGTTTGATTGCAATTTTTAATGGATTTTAAGGATGTAAAAGGCATGTTTCCACTGTGTAGTTTCCTTGTTTATTTTAATTTTAAGGATTTTAGACCATTGTAAAGGACATATTTTTATTTATTTTTATGGACACTGGTCTATTGTAAGGGCATATTTTCATCTTTGTATGTGTGCCTATTTTATTTGTTTATTTGTTTGCTTGATTTATAATATGATGATTATTTATTTTCCACAATTTCATGTAATATGAATAGTATTATAATAATGTAAGAATTTAATAATATTTAGACTGAAAATGAGGCCGGTTCCAAAGAATTGGACATTATGGGGCTACTGGGTTATTTCTCACCTTCCTCATGCGTACTCAACCTTTTGAACCCAGTAGGAGTTAGAGATTCCTTAGGAATCGAGTCATCTACCCTTTCTTTTCTGGCCTGTCCGGGTGGCAACTTCTTTTCTATATGTTCAGGTTCGTGTTCTCTAAGGCCCTAAGTCTAATAGTGCCGAAGTCGCAAGAACTATTCCATTGGGAGTGGGGACAAAAAATTCCACTCACAATAATCCATTAACAATTTAAATTTAAAACTTATATATTCCTTACAACTAATTTACAATCTACTCGTCAGAGGTATGAATCATATGTAGGAAAAATATCTAGGATCAGGGCTTTATGTTCCAAAATAAGTACTAGCAGTAGATACCAGTAGTCTACCCTATCGTTATACATCAGAATAAAAAAATATTTCACATTGAAGAAAATAGATTAAAGATGTATAGAAACATGAAACAAAAATGAGATATTATTTTTTGAGATACTGTCTCATTAGCATTAAATCAACAAAAAAAAATACGAAGGCAAGAATATTCCTAGCATACCTTCACAATGTACCATGGGTCATCAATCTAATAAGAATTATGGCCATATGAGTGTATAAGTGGATGTAGGTCCAATTCTTTTCCAAGTTTGGCATTGTTTAAAATCATTGACTAGGGAAAACATCAAATACTGAATATATTTCACTAACACATACAAAATACATTGTTCACATAAAAATACCATATTCAACCACTGAGTATAATTTAAACATCTCTAAAATATATATTAGGTAAAGTTGTATCAACTCACAAAGAAATGCGAAGGGAAAAACCAATTGAGTTATGCCTTTTTAAACTGACACTCATCTTGAGTCAAAATGTTTGCAACAACATCAAGTAGCTATCATGGAGGGGGGAAAAGGGTCTCTTAATGCACAACATAAATACAAAAAAGATTTATAACTAAGTTTACACTGAGTGAGGTTTGCACGTAGCTCTATAAAATCGATGAACTCATAGCCATTTTGGAAAACATATTCACTAGATGGGTAATCAATCAAATTAAAAATAGTGGAATGTATTAATGAATTTTATCTCAAAGATGTAACACCTTTAACATATACCTTAGATTCATGTTTTTGTTGTGAATAATACAGGTATAGATATCATTTACTTCATCTTTCTACATGTCAATAGTTGATGTTTCACACCAACTAGATTGGGCATTATCACACTAAATGTAAAAATGAATTATTGTACATTTGGATGAATCAAGAAAATTTGTAAATGCAACTTCAAAGGGCATAACATTAACTTTACCTTGAATTGGCCTCCACAATGCAAAACTGTAATTACTTTAACTGCCTTTTTCCCTGGGTTAATAAAAGGAGATTTCGCTATTTTATTTTTTCAACTCATCTGTATTATGAAGTCTTAAAAATCATTATTTGTGTGAATATTGATGCAATTCTTGTTCCTTAGCCAAGGTAACTTTATTTTCAAAAGAGATTGCATGGATACCCTATGAAAATTATATGAATAAATTACAATTTTAGAATTTTAACAAAGTAAACAACACATTTTCAAATTATTATCATTAGTTTACAACACGATACATATATGAATGTCTTTATATACATAATTATGTGTATATTTAATATATAAACCATACATATACATATAATATGCAATCATACAAGATGAAGAATGACCAAGTTAACTATAATGTTTACATGCATAACGTAATAGCATAAGTATAATTAAAAGAAGTGTTACAAATGAGTTTCAAATGCACTCTTTAATGATGGCCACATGCTAATTATTTAATCAACCTTATATTTCAATCTCATACATATATATACATATACATATATATAGACCAATTTCTATTTCTTAAAATATAAATAACAAAGGACTTGGTAAAAATAAAAATGTGTAAAGAATAATACCTCATCATCTAAAAGTTGAAAGCAATGTGGGGACCTTCTCAAAGACTATACAAGAATGGAATCCTCCAAACTAGCATCGTCAAAAGCCCCTACTTGTATTTTATTAGGTGGCAAAGTTTTCAACATAAGTGTTTCCATGACATCAACTTTTAATTTTGCCAGTAGGGTTGCATGTGTTTTTGCATCAGGAGGAACTTTTTCTTCTTGCTGCTTACATCCTAGGGAATGAGATGAAGTTGACACAAGATCATGTATTTTCTCAACCTTCATATTTAAAGGTTATATCCTTATCCAAAACATGGATTTTGTTTTCAAAAGAATCACGAATATGATCCACTTTAGATAATATCAAAATTTTAATATCATCATATGCATTCATGCTCTGCAATCAATTATCTAATATCCAGTAAGATATAGAACAACTATTTCAAATGATATTACATATTTACAATCTTATGTAAATTCTTTTTAAACTAAAAACAATTGCAATTTGAAAATGAAACCACTAAACTGCTCATCCTTGACTCTTACCCTAAAAATCCATCAAACTTATCTCCTTCCTCTCTTACAATAACTACCTATAATAATAACATCATTTATGAAATTGACATATCATATAAAGTTAGAAATAAAGAAGCATAGGAAAGATAGTTATCATGTTTTCAAATTTAATACTTGCTTACCTCATTGCTATCAAATCCTCCTCTAGCTTTTACCCAATTGTATACATTTTTAACCTCTACATCATTCCAAGAGCTGATGCGTGGAAGCGTACATATATGATGTGGAGGAAGGAAATGCCCAAACTTTACATGTTGAACCTGAAAAAAATGAAAAACAAAAGATACATAGGTTAGGAGTTGCATTTTAATTATAGCTTATTAATTAGACAATACAATTAACTAAATAACATATAATTAAATAATTTTACCTCAAGTAATAGGGTACAACCATTAAGCTGCAAAGATGGCAAAGGTTCTTCTTTCATAGAGAAATTCTTCACAACCTTTTCAACACCCCCAATAATTCATCCAAAACATATTTTGACCAATTTAGTTTAGACAGGTTTTTTCATACTTCATAGCTCTTAGAATGTCATAGTTTATAAAATAAAATGTTGTCAGTCTTAAGAAAAAATCTGACTCCATCAACAAGAAATGAGACTTCCAATATTCATCGTCATTAAGTTTCAACATCTCTTCCAAAATCTCCTTTCAACTTGACTTTTTATTTTAACAAACCATATATTTTTCGCATATCTTATTTTGATTAAACTTAGTATTATTATATCCATCTCTCCTTATACTAACATAATATATATGACACATTTTGTTTTGATAATAAGACATTATGCCCATGCACATTTAGTGTATTTGAACTAACATCAAAACAATGCATCAATTCTGCAACAGTTGAAATTCTACAATTCTTAATATCAATATCTAATCACCCTGCAAGCCCCATTCCTTTAATAAGTTCCTTCTCTCTATCTTTCAAGTTCTCAATCAATTTTATAAAATCGTTCCAGGATATGATACCAGATAACTTTGAAACAAAAATAAATATATTGTAACTTACTAATCACAATTATGTTAATTAAATTTTCATTTTCATTAAATGTAATTTTAACTTTCTGATTTCTAAACAACTTTGTATTATTGCCCCCACCCAATTTAACCTCTTCGTTTACAACAATAATTTTTGTAGGCTCAAATTCTTCGTTTATAGAAACTGACCTCACCATGATGGTTTTGCATACATAATTTTTTGTTATATTGATATTTTACTAAAAATTTATGAAAAACTAAATTATAAATATAAAGAAAAGAAAAGAAAATGAAGATTACTATTCATAATTAAATTTACATAAAATAAAAGTAGTGTATGTCATTTACATAAATTACAATGACATAGTTAAAATAATAAGTGACATACTATTCATATTACATATATTTAATTATCATTTGCATCAATTTAAATTTATGTAAATGCATTTGTCATTTAAAAAAAAGTAGTAGATTAGTATGAATGATACTTACATTACAAAGAAACTGATGAAAAGTATATGATGACGAGTAGACCTCAACACTATTCCTCAAAGCTCGGGATCTAGGTACCTACAAGAGACAAAGAGATAGGATTAGGCTCTAGTGAGGAGACTCTGATGCCTAATTCAAAGCTTTATTCATCTGAATGCAAAGAGAGAGTTATGAGAGTGGAAAGGGATGCTTTACCTATGGGGGTTCACCCCTGTTTATAGTTGAAGAGTAGGGGACAAGATCTAAATGTGTCAACGGATCTTTAGGAGTTGTTAGTGCTATACAATGGCTGGAAGCTTGATACCTAGGGATGGAGAGCTCATTCCTTATGGTTGGAGAGCTCATCCATGGTGGAGTAGGGTACCAAAGCACAACACCTAGGGATAGAGAGCTCATCCCTTATGAGGAGATCATCAATGGTGGAGTAGGGTATTAGAGCTCGGTACCTAGGGATGGAGACCTCATCCTTGGTAGAGTGGGGTACCAGAGCTCAGCACCTAGGGATTTTATCATAAGTTCCCCCTGGTGTTGATAAGAGCATTTTTATACTTGTTTTTAGTATGATTTTAATGTGTTTTTAGTTAATGTTTCATTTGATTTTGGTTTAAAGTTTGTTTTAAGTGTTTGTTTTAGGTTAAAGTGGAAAAATTTCCTTGAATGATCAAAACAATCATGAAAGAGCATGAATTAAGCAAGACGTGGCCAAGCCAAATCAAGCTTGGCCGTGTCACTCAAAAGAATTGCATGGCAGTGGTGACACGGGCAGGAGACACGGCCAAGCCACTGACCGTGTCTCACCCAAGGAGCAAAACCAAAGCAGACCAAGAAAGAAGGAAAAATGAAGAACAGAAGCTGACACTGGCAGGTGACATGCCCAAGCCAGTGGCCGTGTCACATGACACGGCCACAAGCTTTGCCGTGTCCCATGCCTAACCAAAGAACAAAAGAAGAAAAGAAACAAGCAGTAGTTGACACACCCAGGTGACACGACCAAGCCAGTGGCCGTGTCACATGACACGGCCACAAGCTTGGCCGTGTCACCCATTGGAAGGAAAGAGAAGAGTTGGCAAATGAAGAAATAGAAAGGGACACACCCACATGACACGGCCAAGCCACTGGCCGTGTCATTTTGTATTTTGTGTTTTTACTTTTACTTGTTTTAGTTTAAATTCAATTAATGTTTTTCTTGTTTTCTTTGAATAAATGAATTTTGGAAAGTTCAATTGTTATAAATTGTTGATAGATGACCTTTGAATTTTTGAAGCATGAATTTGAGAATTGAGTAGAATTGGTGCTTATTGTCAATTTTGTTGGTTTTTCCTTGCATTACCATTAACCTAGTGAGAAATTGAGCCATCAACTTATTATTCTTGTGTGTGGACATCTTTGATTGATGACTTGCTAGAACTTGCTTTGACATGCATTTTAAGATTACATAAAAATTTCAATTAGGCATCAAGATGATTAAGGCAATTAGGTGAAACCAGTTTGGCTTAAAAAGACCAACCCTATTTTTAACATTAGTTAGCCAATTTTGAGCCTATTTCATTTTTCCTTTTCTTTATTTTTCACAACATTACCAGCCTTGAACCTTGTTGTTTTAACTCTTACCCTTTCATTAGGTCAAGAGCATTTTAAGAGCATTTATGACCAAGTGTTGTGTTGAATAAAGTGTGTGGTTAAATTTAGTAGGTTTAAGATTGCAAAGAAATATATAAAAAAAATCAAAATCAAATAAAAAAGAAAAAATAATAAGAATAATTGGTGGTCTTTGTTGAAAGGGTTGGAATATGTTTGAAATATGTTACAATATATAATAAGTGAGTTCCCTTGAAAAATTCTGTCAATGTCAAGGGGTAGCCAAGAGGAAGGTGTTTTCGAACCGTTGGGTGATATATATGATCGGTTACTTTATTCTTGAAGTGCTCTTGAACTTAATGATTAAGCTCACATTTCTTAAATGCCATGCCTCTACCTTAACCCCATTACAACCCAATAAAAGACCTTTTGATTGATGCTTGATTGAAATTAAGTAGTGGAGGTTTGATAGATAAGCAAGCCTATGGCAATAATCTTTCATTGATTGTTATGAGTGTAAACACCACCTTGATCAAACACTTTCCAAGAAAGAAGGAAAAATGAAGAACAGAAGCTGACACTGGCAGGTGACATGCCCAAGCCAGTGGTCGTGTCACATGACACGGCCACAAGCTTGGCCGTGTCCCATGCCTAACCTAAGAACAAAAGAATAAAAGAAACAAGCAGTAGCTGACACACCCAGGTAACACGCCCAAGCCAGTGGCCGTGTCACATGACACGGCCACAAGCTTGGCCGTGTCACCCATTGGAAGCTGTGAACACTCGAATTTTGAGGCTCGAAAAGCCAATTTCCTCAGACCAGGCCGGACGGGGGGACAACGGTAAAAGTCCACCGAAAGTATGTCTTCATGGTACTTGAAATGTCCGGTGCGACGCAAGGATCATGGATATGGTCTCGGAATAATTTTTGGAGGCCCATGGCTCCCGAAAAGTCAGTTTTAGCAGAAGTAGCGCGAGTCGCGGTGGGCCGGGGATGGCGGCCGGCCGCCGTGCAGCCCGATTTTGCCTATAAATAGGCTTCAGATTTTCAAAAAAAGGGAGACTTTTGGACTTCCTACGCCCAGATGCTGACGAAATTTTTATGCTTAAGAATTTCTAATATTGTGTTGTAGAAAGCAAGAATCATACTCAAAAGTGTAAGGAAACAAGATCTGGAACTTAGAAGTGGAAAAATTCTAATCAAGGTAATATCATAATTCATCTTTGGTCAATTCGAGCATATCATAAGCATTCTAATCTTCTTCTTAATTTCTTCTTGGTCAAAGATCTAATCCTTTTAGATCTAGAGGCCTAATGGACAAATCAACCCACATTTCGGCATTAAGCCATGAATAAAATCAACCTTTTGGCACGGAGCCTAAATTACATTCTTTAAATACGAAGTATTTAAATATTACAATTAAGATCAAAATTTGGCATGAAGCCTAAATCGAACTCTTTTGGTACCAAGTACCCGAAATTATACAATTTTTGCACTAAGTGCTAAAACTTACAACTCTGGCAAAAAGCCCGACAAATGCACGAAGCATACACACACACATGCATGAAGCATAATTTTCATCGCCTTTAAATAGGCTTTTCTGAACTACATGGGCTTTGATCTCCCATTCAAACGGGAGTATGTAGGCATATTTGGGATTCACCCCAAATAGCAAGTCCACAATTTACTAACAATCTGTCTCTTCTTTTCTTCATTCCTTTTAGATTTGTTCTTTTTGCAAGTTAGTCAAATGCATGACATAGTCCCCGAATCCTCCTTGGGTTCGCAGACTAGAAACCTTTACATTGGATGCGTTATTGGAGTCAAACAAGGGTTTTCTTAGTTTTTCCTTTTGAATAAAATAAACTGAGTGGCGACTCCCGACAACGAGTGAACATTCGCCCATATCCTTTTCGGGCGGAAACCGAGGTTCACAATTTGGTGACTCCACTGGGGAGCATAAAAATGATTTATGTGATCCTAGTGGACTACTATTGTTTATTTGACTAACTGGCCTTTCTTTAGGGTATTTTTATTTATTTTGGCAGGGTACCTTAGCAATGGTTGTCTTTTTTTTAAAGACATTAGTACTGAAAATTGAAAAAAATATATCTTCCTGGGGACCATAAAAAAATAATAATAAATAAAATAATGGCTATATATTACACAAAAAAAAATAATAATAAATGATAATAATAATGATTTATGGAATTATAGTAGACTGTTATTATTATTCGTTTAACTAATTTGCCCTTCTTTAGAGTATTTTTATTCATTTTGCAGGGTACCCTAGCATTATATATCCTTTCTTTAAGGATGTTGGATTGAAAGTTGACAAAAGGAATCTTTTTCCTTTAATGGTCCCTTATTTGATAAATTGTGCATTTGTTTTGTCATTCAGAGAATCTTTTTCTCTTGCATATATGGGGGAATCCTTTTCCTCCATTGCATAAAAAATTGTTTTCAAATGAATTTCTTCTCTTTCTGTTCAAAGTTCTGAGTCTGGATAGCAAGTAGCGCTGACCGGCAGGTCTCCTTGATTATGCCGGCGGACAGCCAAAGCGTCCTCCCTGTTGTCGCAAACCATTCCAATCCTTTTGGAGTGGCCTATGAGTAATCGTACTGTTGGACCCACGCGAAACTCCTTGTTTCACATGTGGTTAGGTATATCTTACTCAAGACTCAAGGGTCCCTATGATAAGCCGATTCTCTATTTTCACATAACAATAGAACCTTCCCTTAGGTTGTATGTACCCAATGATAGTGCCACATTCCATTAAAATGAATTATGATGTGATGAGGTGCATTCATGCAACATAACAACATTGTTTTGGGGAAAAATTTTTGATGTATATAAGTGGACCAAGAGTTTTTCCTACCCTACACACCACCCTGATCTCTTGCCCTTAACCTTTGCAGGTACCCACTGTCCGTGTGCCTTCACCTACACCAGACACACCAATACCAACTGTGCTATCCCCTACAAATTCTACAACCCCAACTTCACCAACTGCTCCAATTACTGAAATGGCTACTATTGAACAGATTAAGGCCTTGCTGGATGGACAGGTTAAGGAAATTGAAGCTAGAATGCAAGAGAGAATTGATGAAGCTTTAGCCGCCCAAAGGGTAGCCATCCTGGCTGAATTAGAAGGAGCACCAAAGACAGTCCCTATTCCTGGAAATTTTGGGAAGGAACCCATTGTGGGATAAACTAGTACCCCCGTGACTGCTCAGATTAATACCCCTGTCATCAATTTGGAGGATCCACCCTCCAAGAATGAAACAGATGAACTGAAAAGGAAACTTGAATTGCTTGAGAGGTCAATCACTGCCATGAAAACTCACAAAGAGGTGGTAGACATGGATTCCTTATCCTTATTTCCCCAAGCCAGATTACCTCCAAAATTCAAGATGCCGGGGATGGACAGATTTGATGGGACCACTTGCCCTAAAACCCATTTGAAGATGTATGTGGGGGCCTTGAGCCCATGGGGTTTAAATGATGAGCTCTTTGCTCAACTCTTCCAACAATCCCTGACTGGGGCTGCCCTTAAATGGTTTGTGAGTCTAGACCGTTCCAAGATTAAGACATGGGAAGACATCTGCAATGCATTTAACTCTCAATACCACTACAATATTGAGGTGGATGTCACTAGAAGAGAACTTGAGACCACCAAACAAAACAACAATGAACCCTTCTCCTCGTTCCTTACGAGGTGGAGGGCAAAAGCCGCCTAGATGATCAATCGCCCTTCAGAACAAGAGCAGATTGATATCATAATCAGGAATTTAAGACCTACATATCAGGCTCAACTGCAAACCCAATATCTACCTACTTTCAAATCGCTCATTGCGACTGCAACCAAGGTAGAAGATTTGATATAGTTGGGTAAAATAGTGGATGAGGGGGCTGCTTCAAAATATAAGAAACAAAGCCAAACTCCTTCCTCAAGCAAGGTCAATCAAGTGGCCAATATTGCCCCTGCGAATCCTTTACGTGTGGGCAATCTTGGGCCGAGAAATCAGCCGAGAAGGCAATATACTGACCTTGGAGTGCCCCTTCATTTGGTATTTAAAAAGGCTGTGGAAGGGAAATATTTGAAGCCTTTGGACCCAAGACCTCCTCCAAACCCATTACCTTCCAGTTAGAAAGTCAATGAATATTGTGAATACCATCAAGGGAATGGGCATAAAATAGATGCTTGCTGGACACTTAAAAACCGCATCCAGGATCTGGTGGATAGTGGTGACATCATTCCTCTCAGGAGGCAACCAAACATTAACACTAATCCTTTGCCCAATCACTCCATCCATGCCATTACTGTGGAAGAAGAGCTGTTTGATCCTTTCGAACTTCTCTCAGGAATGAATGAAGTGTGTGTGTTAGATTTGAACGACCTTGCTGAAGAGGTCAGTGCTCTGACAAGAAGTGGAAGACAATATCAGCCACTTGACTTGGGAAAAACCCCTACAACCTCAAATCACCCCCATAAGAAAACACCAGAGCCAAAAGAAGACCCTGTCCTCACTCAGCTTAAGCAAACCCAAGCTAAGGTGTCAATTTGGGAACTCCTTGCTTCCTCATTCCCACACCGCCAAGCTCTCAGCGAAGCTTTGAGTCAACTTGATACACTAGTGGACACAAGCCCAGAAGCTTTGGTGGCCACTTTGACCCAATCAACCAAGGCATTGAGTATCAGATTTTCTGATGTAGATTTACCAGAAGACGGTAAGAAACACAATGATGCTCTATACATCACCATACAGACTGGGGGAAAGACTGTGCCCATGGTTCTCATTGATAATGGGTCAGCCTTAAATGTGTGTCCTTTGAAAGTAGCAAGATGTCTGGGGTTGGAGGCTACAGATCTTACACCTTCTGATCAGATTGTGAGAGCATATGATAACACTCGAAGAGAAATTTTGGGTGTTGCCACTCTAGAAATTGCTATTGGGCCGGTGAAAATGGGAGTACCATTCCAGGTCATTGATGTACCCGCGAGCTTTAATCTCCTCCTTGGAAGGCCATGGATTCATCAGATTAATGCTGTACCTTCTTCACTACACCAAAAACTTAAATTCCCTTTTGAAGGAAAAATCATCACTATCAAAGGGGACACCTGCGAAATCAACAGGAAAACCATGGATCAGTCTCTCCTTGAGGTTGTTCCTGGTGAAACCGCCATGACCTTAACTGGGTTTCATTACGACATAGTTCAGTGCATTGAAGGTGAAAAACCCAAAGGGCCATTTGTCTCATATGACTTTGGGGAGGTCCAAATCAACTGCCTAGTGGGAATGATGCTGAGGGTAGGTCTATTGCCCGAGATGGAAATGATGAAGTCTGGGAGAAAAATACCCGTGGTACGGCCATGGGAAGAGCATGAGAATAAGGGAACTTTTGGCTTGGGGTACAAACCTACAGACGAGGAAATAGAAGAGTTTGAGCGTGGAAGGAAGAAAAAGGGAAATTGGGGGGCAAGAAGCCTCAAAATACGCCCTTACTTTAGAACTCTGAATGGTCACTTTTGCAAACCTGGAAAGGCAGTTCATCACCGTGGTTTTCAGGAACCATTCTATTCTCCTATGACCGGAAAGAAGCTATCGGGTTTTGAAATGTTTGCTGATGTTGTAGCCATGAAAGAAGAAGAGCCAGAACCTGAAACTGACCCCCAAATGGAAGATTTCATGCGGCCTAGTCTCTTTGATGAGGTTGCTATGATAACCAATTTTGAAGACAATAGGGATTTCACAAAGCTGATCAAGACCACGGATGGACCGCTGAGAAACTGGTACGCCGAGGAGGGACAAGCTGCTGAGGTTAAACCTAGTCCTGTGTCACACCCTGAACTTGAGTCTTGTACCGAGTCTTGTACTAATTCTGAGTCAAAAACCAAGTCAGAGTCTAATTCTGAGTCTTCTGTAATTTCAGATTTAGAAAGCCCTAATGTCAAGTCTAATGTAATCTTGGAGAATGACTCCGCCATTATCAATGAAACCGTTCCGATTCTTGGTTACCCTGTGTCTTTTGATTTCCAAGTATTATCTAGCAAAAATGAAATAAATGAAATAAAAGAAATAAATGAAAAGATAATAATTGGCAAAGAAAATGAACATACATACATTGCATATGATTGTGCGAATAAGGAACAGGTTGTCGATTGCATCAGAAAGTATGCCGACTGCTTCATGTGGAAGACAAGTGATGTCACGGGAATAGACCCAGCCATAGCAGTTCACAAGATTCCGCTATACCCCGATGCGAAGCCGGTTAAGCAGAAATTGAGAAGGATGAAGCCAGAATGGTCTTTGAAAATTAAAGAGGAGGTTGCCAAGCAACTGGACAATAAGTTCATAGAACCAATTGCCTACCCTTCATGGTTAGCAAACATCGTACCGGTCCCGAAGAAAGACGGAAAGGTCAGGATGTGTGTTGACTACAGAGATTTGAATAAGGCCTGTCCCAAGGACGATTTTCCACTCCCACACATCGATTTGCTGATAGACAGGATGGCTGGGCATGTGATGGTTTCCATGACTGACCTCGCGGTTGGGTACAATCAGATCCTAGTTCACCCACCAGACAAAGAAAAGACAGCTTTCATCACAGAATGGGGCACTTTCTGCTACAGGGTTATGCCTTTTGGGTTGATAAATGCAGGGGCTACCTACCAAAGGATGGCGACAACAGTCTTTCATGACATGATTCACAAAGAAGTAGAAGTGTATGTTGATGATATGATTGTTAAGTCAAAATCTCCAGAAGAACACGTTGAAGCACTTGAGAAGTTCTTCCTTAGACTTCGCAAGTACAATTTGAAGCTTAATCCTGCAAAGTGCCTCTTTGGTGCAACATCAGGATTATTTTTGGGATATTTGGTCAGCAAGAAAGGAATAGAAGTTGATCCAGCAAAGTCAAAGGCTATTCTGAAAATGCCTCCGCCAAGAACAGAGAAAGAGGTTCGAGGCTTGCTAGGTAGATTACAGTATATCAGTCGATTCATATCACAGTTGGCTGAGACTTGTGGTCCTATCTTTAAGCTACTAAGGAAAGGTGCTTCGCAAGAATGGAATGAAGACTGTCAGAAGGCCTTCGACAAGATCAAAGAATACTTGTTAAGTCCGCCAATTTTACAACCTCCCAGAATGGGAAAGCCTCTGCTCTTGTATTTGTCTGTAACAGATGAAGCCATGGGTGCAATGCTAGCTCAAGAGGCTGAAGATACAAAGGTAGAAAATGCAATCTACTACCTCAGCAAAAGGATGCTGGATTATGAGTTAAAGTATAACAAGATTGAGAAGTTGTGTTTAGCCTTGTATTGGGCTTGTACGAAGTTACAACACTACTTGTCTTCTTACACTACTTATGTCATTGCAGAACAGAGTCCCTTGAAATTCCTTATGGAGAGGCCTGTTTTGGACAGCAAAATGGCTAAGTGGGTGTCAACATTGGCAGTCTTTGACTTGAAATTTGTTCAAAGGAAAGCTGTGAAAGGCGAGGCAATAGCTGACCAATTAGCAGAATTACCTATAAAAGACGAGATGCGAGAAATGGGTTTCCCCGACGAAGACCTCTTGAATGTGGAAGGAAGTATTTGGGAGATTTATTTTGATGGAGCATCCAATTATCATGGAAACGGAATTGGAATTGTGTTCAAAACTCCTTGTGGAGAATACATTCCATTCGCAGTTAAACTTGACTTTAGCTGCACAAACAATGAAGCAGAATATGAAGCTTGCATTAATGGGCTTGAAGCCGCCCTGAAATTGGGGATTAGGGACCTAAAGGTCTATGGTGATTCTATTTTAATAGTATCACAAGCTTTAAGGAAATGGAAGATAAGAGAAGAGCGTTTGGTTCCTTACCTACAACGCCTTGATCATTTGGCACAACAGTTCAATGATCTGTCCTTCGAATATCTCCCAAGAGCAAAGAATCAGTTTGCTGATGCCTTGGCTACTTTAGCTTCCATGATCAATATCAGGGAGGGGAAAGTCATTCGTCCATTGAAAGTTCAGCTTCAAAAGCAACCCGCCCATGTAATGCACTTGGCCGATGGTAAACCATGGTTTTGGGATATCAAGACCTATCTCAAGGATGGAAATTATCTGGAGGGATCATCAAAGGTTGATCAGAGGGCAATAAGGCAGCTTGCCACAGGTTACATTCTTAATGGAGATATCCTCTACAAGAGAAGTTGGAATGGAATGCACCTAAGGTGTGTAAATGAAGCAGAGGCTAAGCAGATAATGGAAATGGTACATGGTGGCGAATCAGGACCACACATGTATGGGATCACCTTGGCTCGAAAAATTGCCAATCTAGGATATTATTGGTCCACCATGAATGCAGACTGCGTGGCATTTGTGCAAGGATGTCATCAATGCCAAATATTTGCTAAGCTACAGAAGCAACCTCCTGTTGCCCTGAATCCAATCACTTCTCCATGGCCCTTCGCTACTTGGGGAATTGATATAATTGGTAAAATACATCCAAAAGCATCAAATGGACATCAGTTTATCTTGGTAGCAGTGGATTACTTCACAAAGTGGGTTGAAGCAGCTTCCTATGCAGAATTAGATGCCAAAAAGGCCGCGCAGTTTGTCCGAACCAACATCCTTTGTCGGTACGGAACGCCGTTTGAAATTATCACTGATAATGGAACTCATATCCAAGCAGAGTTTGCCAAACTCTTGAAGGATAAGAAAATCCAGCATCATAAGTCCTCTCCTTATAGACCTCAAACAAATGGAGCTGTAGAAGCAGCGAATAAGTCTATAAAGGTGATCATACAAAAAATGATCAAGGAACATAGGCGTTGGCATGAGAAGTTGCCATTGGCCTCGTGGGGATATAGAACATCAGTTAGAACTCCTACTGGGGCAACCCCGTATTCACTGGTATACGGAATGGAAGCAGTACTCCCCATTGAACTGGAAGTTCAATCGGCGAGGATAATTCAAGAAAGTCAGATAAATGAAGCTGAATGGATCAGCAATTATCATCATCAGTTGTTGGGCTTGGATGAGAAAAGACTTCAAGCTCTACATCATATTCAAGGATATCAGAGGCGAATGGCCAGACATTTCAACAAAAAGGTCAAAGATCGAAAGTTGGAAGAAGGTTGTTTGGTCCTGAAAGAGATCAGAACACCTGTTACAGATCCTCGTGGGAAGTTCCGTCCTCATTGGGCGGGACCCTACATTTTGAAGAAAATACTTTCCGGCGGAGCCGTCATCTTGTCTGATTTGGATGGTATGGAGTTCACAAACCCATGCAATCTGGATCAACTGAAGAAATATTATGTATGATCATGCATTCCAATAATGAACTACATTAAACCTGATTCTCGCAAACTAATTCGAGATATGTAGGCAGCTCTCCTTGAGCACGGTCTAAATTTTAATAAAAATCATTCATTCATCTTTCTTTTGCCAAGAAAAAAACAAAAACAACAAAACAAAAAATAAACAAAAAAATTCCGCTAAGCCGAAAACCCACAAAGGGCGGCTTAGGCAATAGTGGGGCCCGCTAAGCTGAAAACCCGCAAAGGGCGGCTTAGGCAAGAATGGGTAAGAGCTCGCTAAGTTGAAAATCCGAAAGGACGGCTTAGGCAAAAATAAGAGCAAATAAATAAAGTAGATAACACTTGGAAAGCAAACAAAAGGGTCATTCATTAAGAATCATTCATTACAAAAAGAGAATCATCTGTTACAAAAAGAGTCATTCAGCCTATAAAATACAAAAAGGTCAAGTCATATTCCCCAAAAAAAAAATCAAAAAGGTAAAAACAACCCAAAAACAGAAAAGACAATGGAGTCACCCTGGGATCTAAATCCTACGCCTCCTACGGGGGGCGGAGTCTTCGGCGTCTTCCTTAGTCCCAGAACTCTCCGCAATATCTACCTTTTCCTCGCTAAGAGGAACCACCTCCTCTCCCTCCAACTCCTGCAGCAATGCACACCTCCTCAGTTTTTCAACAGGCCAAACCTCAGCTATAAACCAAGTCCTGTACTCTGGAGTGGGCTGAACAAGGGAAGGCTCTGCAAGAGGCCTGATCATCTGATGGTCTCTGACCCAAGTCTGTAGAATAGCCCGAGTAACTCCGGGAGTAATAGGAGAGGCAATGGTAAGCCCGACAGGAAGGGGAACTCTCTGATCAATACCCATCTGCCTGAGGACGCGGGAAGCACTGTACCAAGTACTGTGAGTGAACCCAAGCAGGTAGACATGGTTGTGCATGGCATTTGCCTCCATGAATTGAGGAATCCTATACCAAGGGATGAACCATAATAATTCTTCCGGTCCAAGCTCAAACAGCCAAACAGTCCATTCGGCCATAGAGGGAAAAGAAATCTGAATTTTCCTGGTGCGGTACTGCGAAGGGTTGTAGGTCAAAGTCTGGGGGGCTGCAACCACTCGAAGATGATCTCTCAGCCAAACCTGGAAAAAATAGATCCTTTCTATTTTACAAAGGAAAAGAGAGATGATGGAATAAGCAAAGAAACAAAAGGTATAAATTACCTGAAGGATGACCGGGGTGACGGTCCAATGTTCAAATCCAAGTGCACATCTGTCGAGACTCTGAATAGTCTAAGCCAGGATCATGCCCCCGATACAGTAGAGCTCTTCCATTTGCCTAACCATTGGGCAAAGTTTCAAATCTCCAAAGCCGGGGTCACGGTTAAAGAGAAACCCAGCTAACAGACAAAAGACTAAGGTTCGCATTCTATGCCTCAATTGAATATCATCTTCAAAATCGGCAGTCAAGAATTCATCAATTAGAGGAAGCAGCATCGCCTTATCCCCGTCTACAATCATAGCTTGGGCTTGGGGTTTTGTGAAGCTAAAAAGTCTCTGAAAAGATCCCACATAGCCGATTTGGACCTCATGCCTCACAAGAGGGGCATTTGGGTCGCACCCAATGATTGAGCAGAACTCCTCAAAAAGAGGACACATTTCCTCCATCCGAGCCCAAAATCTGAAAACATGGGCTTGGGATCCCAAAACCTGATGCAAGAGTGCAAGAAATCCCAGTCTACAGCTACACCTCTGAGGGTGGCGACAGCTTTCAACCCATACCTCCCCATGTTGATCCTTTCAACATTGTGGAGACTTGTGGTCCAATTATGCATCACGTGATTAAAAAGGGGATTCATTGTTATTTGAAAAAATAATAAGATCTTGCAGTAAGAGGATTGCTTTCTGGCCCACAGATGTAAGACAACCTTGAGTTTTATACTAGTCTGGCCTGGGCAGCGGCTCGGCATGAGGTTCGGCCGCCACCAACCGTCCTGATTCCTCTTTTTTTTTTGATGTTTTGTAAAATTCTCGTGTTTTGGCCCTGTTTAGGCCTGTTATGTGCTATTTTTTGGGATTGTGTTAGGAATTTATTTTTAAAAGAGATTTCTAAAAAGAAAAAAAGCATCATGCATACATATGTGCTGTTAATACTAACAAATAAGTGCAGGTTTACAGATAAGTTCAGATAACAGCTGAAAAACATGAAAGGTACAAAGTACAGAAGGGGAATAGTTCAAATACAACAAGCATAGTTCAAGACAAGTATAAAAAAAATCAGTGCCGGCCTCTCCGTCTTTGCGGCCTGCTCTGCCTCTCGTAAGCAGCCTCAGTCCAAGCACCAGACAGTTCATCCGAGAAAGCAGTAATCAGTGCCGCCATTTCCGTGATCAGACCCTCTTGTACCTGTAAAAGAGACAAAATCACAATCAATCTCAAGAGAATTTTATGAATCATTTTCATGAAAAGTTCTATGAGAATATACCTGAGTGACATGAGCAAAGCTCCGATATAATGCACCCTCAGCACTAATTGGTCGGGTCACCCAACCACCAGGTGCATGATAACGAGCAGCATAAGGCAGCCTCAAGTCGGCTAAAATAGGGTCAAATTGGCCGGTAGCTGTAAGGACGGATGCGGGAGGCCTCAAATGAGATGAGCTGCTGTTTCCTCCAGTGTGTGATGGTCCAGCCCTGAAAGCGGAAGCCTCAGCCTTAGTGGAAGAGGGTCTGTCAGCTCGCCGGTCGGGAGAGGGATGGTCTCTCGGAGTGCTAGAAGTGGGAGCAGAAGAGTGGGAAGACCGATAAGGGGGTACAGAGTCAAATCGTGTCCCAATGCGTGGCATCAGTCGATGAAGACAGTAGAAGTCATAATCATCCTCATCCGGGGCATAAGCCGACTCGAAAGGATCGCCCTCATACTGGGACACAGTAACAGGCAGAAGTGTTGAAGATAGCATATCATCAGGGGGATCCACGGGAACTGCACAGAAACCGGCAATCTGGAAAGTCACCCTCTCAGTGAGATAATACCGTCGAAACTTTGGATGGGGAAGTATGAATCGTCGTCGAGTCAGAAACTCTGATCGCTGAAAGCTGTAATCTTGAGCTATCCACTCTGCCAGTCGGCTAGACATCACTTTAGATGCAACCTGTAAAAAATTTGTTATATTAGTGAATCATTTTCTTTAATATAATGAAAAAAGATGACGATAAAGCATTTACTGAGTCCATTGGGCAGCTGTCGAAGAACGATCTCAGCCCTCTGATGGGAAGTTTCCTCTTTGGTACTTCTACCCTCTCTCTATACCACCTCCAAGCAATGGGGGAAAGAGGATCTACGGGGGCAGGTATCTCACGAAGAAAAGGGGCAATGTCAGGAAAGTACTCCTAAGCCCAAGTCTAAAAAAAAAAAAAAGAGAAAGAGAAGGTATCAGAGTTGATGTATGTCAACATATATAAAGATAGGGGAAATGTTCTTTACATTACCTCCCAGAAGTAATACAAGCCACACGGAGCAATACGGGTATAGCAGAGGTCTGACATGTCGTCATACAACCTACACAGCATCATGCTAGCCCAATCGTACGTATGAAGCCGTGTCAGGTCAAGTAGGCTCTTCAGCACATTGAGACTCACTGCATCTTTCCTGTTTGATAAGAAGGAGCTAGCAAACAGGAGAAGCAAGGTAAACCTGGCCGCCTGGTCAGCAGTAAGGTTGCCTGTCTCGTAACCAGTGTAGATACCTGGTGCTTGCTCCACAAGCCACCTCCGCTGAATGCAGCGAGGAGCCTGATATCGAGGATAGTCAACCCCGATCAAAGTAATCATGTCGGCTGAAGAAATGTCCTGCCGCCAGTCATCATAGGACTCCACCATCTCAACGCCAAAGGGAATCCTAGAAATGATGGAAAAGTCAGTAGGCGTCATTGTCATCTCCCCCCAAGAAAAATGGAAAGTGTCAGTAGTAGGCCACCAGCGCTCGGCTAAAGCACAGATCAAATCCCGGTGGATATCTCTGCCCACATCTATAGCCCTCAAATGGTGGAGGAAAGCAGGTCTGATAAGATCCCCCACTGGGTGCCCGGCATCAAAGATGTAAGCCGAAATAGTGACCATCGGACGCTCAGCTATAAATATCTTAATCGTAGAGTCCTAAAAAAAAATTTCAAATTCAGGAAAGTTGGACAAATTCAGAAAAAATTTAAGTTCTTTCCCCAGCCGGGAGTGGATTCCTAAAGGATTATTTCTAAGTTCTTTACTAGAAATAATTACTGATGGCAGAGCATAATGAAGCCTAGTACTAATCCTAATTCATTACTAGTACATGTAAAGGAAAGGTTCCTAAAATTTATTTCTAAGTTCCTTACTGGAAATAAATAAAATTCCTAAGCATGCATACTAGATGGACAAACGGGAGAGTACTCACCTCATAGCAGCCGGTCCGAGAACTGTGCTTCTCCTCCTCAAGTAAAAGATTGCAGGGAGGGAGTGGGATTTCGAAGTCTTCAAAGCCGGTGAAATCCATCGTCGAAAGAAAATTTGAAAGAAGTGAAAGAAGAAGAATGAATGAAAGTAAATGAAAATTGAATGAAATGAGCCTATTTATAGGAAAAACTGAAAACGCGGGTCTTTTTGCACCTCGCTCAAAATTCGCTCTTCAGAAGACCACTGAGTTCCATAAATCATTTTTATGGACCCCAGTGGGGGGGCAATTGTGAACACTCAAATTTTGAGGCTCGGAAAGCCAATTTCCTCAGACTAGGCCGGACCGGGGGACAACGGTAAAAGTCCACCGAAAGTATGTCTTCATGGTACTTGAAATGTCCGGTGCGACGCAAGGATCATGGATATGGTCTCGGAATAATTTTTGGAGGCCCGTGGCTCCCGAAAAGTCAGTTTTAGCGGAAGTAGCGTGAGTCGCGGTGGGCCAGGACAGCGGCCCGGCCGCCGTGCAGCCCGATTTTGCCTATAAATAGGCTTTAGATTTTCAAAAAAAGGGAGACTTTTGGACTTCCTACGCCCAGATGCTGACGAAATTTTTATGCTTAAGAATTTCTAATATTGTGTTGTAGAAAGCAAGAATCATACTCAAAAGTGTAAGGAAACAAGATCTGGAACTTAGAAGTGGAAAAATTCTAATCAAGGTAATATCATAATTCATCTTTGGTCAATTCGAGCATATCATAAGCATTCTAATCTTCTTCTTAATTTCTTCTTGGTCAAAGATCTAATCCTTTTAGATCTAGAGGCCTAATGGACAAATCAACCCACATTTCGGCATTAAGCCGTGAATAAAATCAACCTTTTGGCACGGAGCCTAAATTACATTCTTTAAATACGAAGTATTTAAATATTACAATTAAGATCAAAATTTGGCATGAAGCCTAAATCGAACTCTTTTGGTACCAAGTACCCGAAATTATACAATTTTTGCACTAAGTGCTAAAACTCACAACTCTGGCAAAAAGCCCGACAAATGCACGAAGCATACACACACACATGCATGAAGCATAATTTTCATCGCCTTTAAATAGGCTTTTCCGAACTACATGGGCTTTGATCTCCTATTCAAACGGGAGTATGTAGGCATATTTGGGATTCACCCCAAATAGCAAGTCCACAATTTACTAACAATCTGTCTCTTCTTTTCTTCATTCCTTTTAGATTTGTTCTTTTTGCAAGTTAGTCAAATGCATGACATAGTCCCCGAATCCTTCTTGGGTTCGCAGACTAGAAACCTTTACATTGGATGCGTTATTGGAGTCAAACAAGGGTTTTCTTAGTTTTTCCCTTTGAACAAAATAAACTGAGTGGCGACTCCCGACAACGAGTGAACGTTCACCCGGATCCTTTTCGGGCGGAAACCGAGGTTCACAGAAGCAAAGAGAAGAGTTGGCAAATGAAGAAACAGAAAGGGACACACCCACATGACACGGCCAAGCCACTGGCCGTGTCACATGACACGGCTAGGAGCTTGGCCTTGTCACCTAGAGGAAAATAAGGAAAGAATGGGGCAGAAGGTGACACGGCCAGCAAGCTTGGCCGTGTCCCAAAGTAAAACATGAGACACGGCCAAGCCACTCATGGCTTGGCCGTGTCACCCTATAAAAAGATGATTTGAATACTAGTTATATAATTAAGGCTGTTGATTTAGTTTTATTTTTTTTATCAAGAATGTTTGTTTGTTGTTTTTGAATTGTTTGTTTGTTTTATGTAAATTTGTTTGTTTGTTGTGTTTGAATTTGTATGTTTATTTGTTTTTCTTTAAATTGCTGAGTGCCTTTTATAAAGATGCAGTTTTCAAGGCACGGGGGAGTTTATGATTGGGACGATAATTCTGAAACGGCATGGCAACTCGCAGAGTTAACGAATCGAATTAAGATGCTAGATGCAACTCTGGATTGTGGACAATACCAAGAGAGGAAAGAGGAAGAATATGACTACCAAAGTTTCCAGCAAAATGGATGGTAGTGACCAATATCCCAATTCTTACAATCCAAGTTGGGAAAGCCACCCAAATTTTTATTGGGAAAATCAGCAATACACCTCACCTCAACAAAATTTTCAACCTTGCCAAAGAAGTTCTTACTTTCAAGAACAATTCTCAAACCAAGACCACCTTGAGGAATCCACATTGGAGGATAAGTTAAATGCCTATATTCAAAAACTCACAATGAATCAAGATCACCTTGAGGAACCCACTTTGGAGGATGAGTTGAGGTCTGAATCTTTGCAAGAAACACAGAGGATATTGGATGCTCTAGTTGAGCAGATGGCACATCAACCCCAAGCATACCAAATGGAGGAGTCTCCTAGCCAATTGGAGCAAACCATGGTATTAACAAATTTGAGGAGTGAACAGATAATATATAACAATTTTTGTGATTTCTTTAATGCAGGGACCAATCAAGAGGAAAATGGTGAGGAGATCCAACCCGACATAGAGGAGTTGATTTAAACAAAGGAGGAGGAGAATTCGGAAGCATCAACTTGGATAGAATTGCATGAACCTCCAAATCCTTTTATGCCACCAATTTCATTCCCATGTATGCTGGAGGAAGAGAAACAAGGTATGCATATTCCTGAACTCTATGACATGCCCTATATCGAGGATAATGTAGATAAGTTTGAGGTAGCCATGACCTTTGAAGTAGAGCCTAATATTTCCAATCTAGAAATTGAGGAGAGCAAAATAATATTAAATGATAAGGTTGTTGAGAAGGATCTCCAATTTGCTAAAGAGGATGAGAAAGAGATTCAACCGAACTTGGTTGAATTTAAAAAGACCCCAACAATGTTGGAATTTGTTTTAGTTGGGGAGAACAATATGCTACTAATGATCATCCCTCCCACTTTCGGGAGCGAGAAAGAGCAAAAAATGAATATAACCATGTTGCATACTGAAAAACATTCTTACCAAGTCCCTATAGCTTTGGAGGATCACCCCATAACAGCTTTTATTTACTCTCATTGGCCAATTGCTCATCCAAGGATGCTACCTAAACTTTGCAACACATTGGGCACATTTCAAAGTTGCATGCTGTCCATCCTCTCAATCATAAGCTCCAATTGCACTATGGGTGGAAGGAGCCTTACATATTGCATAAGGGAGCAATGGAAATCAGGTTTCTTCTAAACTCTCTTTTAGTGTATGCATGCTCACATTGAGGACAATGTGAAATTTTAAGTGTGGGTGCATTTTGTATTTTGTGTTTTTACTTTTACTTGTTTTAGTTTAAATTCAGTTAATGTTTTTCTTGTTTTCTTTGAATAAATGAATTTTGGAAAGTTCAATTGTTATAAATTATTGATAGATGACCTTTGAATTTTTGAAGCATGAATTTGAGAATTGAGTAGAATTAGTGCTTATTGTCAATTTTGTTGGTTTTTCCTTGCATTACCATTAACCTAGTGAGAAATTGAGCCATCAACTTATTATTCTTGTGTGTGGACATCTTTGATTGATGACTTGCTAGAACTTTCTTTGACATGCATTTTAAGATTACATAAAAATTTCAATTAGGCATCAAGATGATTAAGGCAATTAGGTGAAACCAGTTTGGCTTAAAAAGACCAACCCTATTTTTAACATTAGTTAGCCAATTTTGAGCCTATTTCGTTTTTCCTTTTCTTTATTTTTGGCAACACTACCAGCCTTGAACCTTGTTGTTTTAACTCTTACCCTTTCATTAGGTCAAGAGCATTTTAAGAGTGTTTATGACCAAGTGTTGTGTTGAATTAAGTGTGGGGTTAAATTTAGTAGGTTTAAGATTGCAAAGAAATATAAAAAAATCAAAATCAAATAAAAAAGAAAAAATAATAAGAATAATTGGTGTTCTTTTTGAAAGGATTGGAATTTGTTTGAAATATGTTACAAGATTTAATAAGTGAGTTCCCTTGAAAAATTCTGTCAATGTCAAGGAGTAGCCAAGAGGAAGGTGTTTTGGAACTGTTGGGTGATATATATTATCGGTTACTTCATTCTTGAAGTGCTCTTGAACTTAATGATTAAGCTCACATTTCCTAAATGCCATGCCTCTACCTTAGCCCCATTACAACCCAATAAAAGTCCTTTTGATTGATGGTTGATTGAAATTAAGTAGTGGAGGTTTGATAGATAAGCAAGCCTATGACAATAATCTTTAATTGATTGTTATGAGTGTAAACACCACCTTGATCAAACACTTTCTAAGAGTTTGTGAGAGAGTGACAACATAGGTTATGCATGGAAAGCCACTTAATTGCATTGGTATCGATTTTGTTTGATTTGATATTGATTGCAGATTCAAGGATAGGGAAGTCTTGATGCAATTTTATAACTCTTGAACTTGACAAAATTTTTGTGTTTAGTTTGTTTTGATTTTAGCCTTGCTTGGGGAAAAGCAAGGATTTAAGTGTAGGGTACTTGATAAGAGCATTTTTAAACTTGTTCTTAGTATGATTTTAATGTGTTTTTAGTTAATGTTTCATTTGATTTTGGTTTAAAGTTTGTTTTAAGTGTTTGTTTTAGGTTAAAGTGCAAAAATTCCCTTGGATGATCAAAACAATCAAGAAAGAGCATGAATCAAGCAAGACATGGCCAAGCCAAATCAAGCTTGGCCATGTCACTCAAAAGAATTGAATGGCAGTGCTGACATAGGCAGGAGACAAGGCCAAGCCACTGGCCGTGTCTCACCCAAGGAGGAAAACCAAAGCAGACCAAGAAAGAAGGAAAAATGAAGAACAAAAGCTGACACTGGCAGGTGACACGCCCAAGCCAGTGGCTGTGTCACATGACACGGCCACAAGCTTGGTCGTGTCCCATGCCTAACCAAAGAACAAGAGAAGAAAAGAAATAAGCAGTAGCTGACACACCCAGGTGACATGCCCAAGCCAGTGGCCATGTCATGCCAGTGGCCGTGTCACATGACACGGCCACAAGCTTGGCCGTGTCACCCATTGGAAGCAAAGAGAAGAGTTGGCAAATGAAAAAACAGAAAGGGAAACACCCACATGACACGGCCAAGCCACTGGCCATGTCACATGACACGGCCAAGAGCTTGGCCGTGTCACCTAGAGGAAAAGAAGGAAAGAATGGGGCAGAAGGTGACACGACCAGCAAGCTTGGCCCTGTCCCAAAGCAAAACATGAGACACGGCCTGTAACACCCCTTCCCGGCCTACGTGTGTAAGCCGAGTAGAGGCTCCACACTAACCTAATGTTGCTACCAATTTTTCTTAGTCAAATTTTTGTTCCGGTTTTTATAGAAATTTGGGCAGAGGTTCGCCTAGAAATTGGGTCCCAAATGTCGACAAAACTGGTTTTTCTGATTTTTGAAAACATTTTTTTTATACAAACAATTGCGAACACAATCAATCTCAATACACTCCTAATGAATCTCCCTTATAACCTCAACTACAAACCTGTAAGAAGAATTCACACTTCTCGTACAAAATAAAGTAGAGGTTTATTATTATGACATACTTGTGACAACCCACCTATCTTTCGGGCACCCCTAGTCGCTGGGCCCCAGCCCAGAAATCTTCAGTGGGCTGCATTGTACTGGACTGCCCTCACGGGCCCTCCAGCAGGATTTGTTTATTTGGCTCACACCCACCTATCTTTCGGGCCATTGCCCTAGTTCTCGGCCCAACCGAGGAACCTTCAGTGAGTGCAAGTTGCCTCCCCGGATCTAACACCTGACCTCTCTCTTAAGAGAGCTAGCGAGCACAATCCAGTACCATTGATTGTTATGAGTGTAAACACCACCTTGATCAAACACTTTCTAAGAGTTGGTGAGAGAGTGACAAAATAGGTTATGCATGGAAAGCCACTTAATTGCATTGGTATTGATTTTGTTTGATTTGATATTGATTGCAGATTCAAGGATAGGGAAGTCTTGATGCCTTTTTATAACTCTTGAACGTGATAAAATTTAAGTGTGGGGTATTTGATAAGAGCATTTTTATACTTGTTTTTAGTATGATTTTAATGTGTTTTTAGTTAATGTTTCATTCAATTTTGGTTTAAAGTTTGTTTTAAGTGTTTGTTTTAGGTTAAAGTGGAAAAATTCCCTTGGATGATCAAAACAATCAAGAAAGAGCATGAATCAAGCAAGACAGGGCCAAGCCAAATCAAGCTTGGCTGTGTTACTCAAAAGAATTGCATGGCAGTGGCTGACACGGGCAGAAGACACGGCTAAGCCACTGGCCGTGTCTCACCCAAGGAGGAAAACCAAAGCAGACCAAGAAAGAAGGAAAAATGAAGAACAGAAGCTGACACCGGCAGGTGACACGCCCAAGCCAGTGGCCGTGTCACATGACACGACCACAAGCTTGGCCGTGTCACATGACACGACCACAAGCTTGGCCGTGTCCCATGCCTAACTAAAGAACAAAAGAAGAAAAGAAACAAGCAGTTGCTGACACACCCAGGTGACACGCCCAAGCCAATGGCCGTGTCATATGACACAACCACAAGCTTGGCCGTGTCACCCATTGGAAGCAAAGAGAAGAGTTGGCAAATGAAGAAACAGACAGGGACACACCCACATGACACGGCCAAGCCACTGGCCGTGTCACATGACACGGCTAGGAGCTTGGCCGTGTCACCTAGAGGAAAAGAAGGAAAGAATGGGGTAGAAGGTTACACGGCCAGCAAGCTTGGCCGTATCCCAAAGCAAAACATGAGACACAGCCAAGCCACTCATGGCTTGGCCTTGTCACCCTATAAAAAGATGATTCTTCTGCTCGAGTTTTAGGAACAAGTGGGGGACAACCAATTACTTTTGCCAAAATAAATACAAAACAAATAGAATGTGGGGAACAAGGGAGAGTGGTGTGAGCTGGTGTGAGTTGGAAAGCATGGCTTGGAGCTTTGGAGGGAAATAAAATGAGAAGAAGAGGGAGATTGAGGGAGCTTCTACAGAGGGCTGCAGTTTTGTACAGAAAATAGAGAACAGAGGCAGAGAAGAGAGGTTTGAGAGGAGGAGGCTGTGCATACACGTTTTGGGCAAGGAAGGAGTGAAACTTTCCTTGACTCTTCATCTTCATCCTCCATTTCCATCCTCTCCAGCATCTCCATCTTCCATTGGCAGCTCCTGGAGATTTAAGAAGCCACATTGAAAGGGTTTTTCTATTTTCTCCTTCTAATTCATTTTAATGTTATTGTTGTTGTTGTTGTTGTATTAAGTGTATTGAACATGAACTAAATCATTCTCTATCTAGATGTTAATGAACCCTAGCTTATTTGTATGATTGGATACTTTTAATTGATTGAGTTGTTTTATTCTTATGATGCTTAATGATTATTGCCAATTGATGATAACATGCTTATTGATTGGTTGCCATTTTTATATTATTGACTTGAGAAAGCTTTATATGAATTGATTACTCATAAGGGTTGAGGATTGATTGGGGTGCTAGAGATAGACCTACAAGATCATTTGGTTTATAGTTCCTTGCTCTTAATGCATGACCTATTTAATTGTGTTTTGAGAAGAGATTCCAGCACTCTACTTAGTGATTAGGGGTTAATTCACTCGAGAGAGGTTTTAATCTAAGTTAGAGGAATGTCAATTCAACTCTATCATGTAATGTAATTGAGGCTAGGAGGATTCAATATCTAGATAATATCTTTATCATCAAACCTTTTTACACAACACACAATTTATCTTTGCTTTCATTTATTTAAATTAGTTGTCTTTAATTATAAAACATCACAAAAACATTAATTTGCTAAACAACAGTTAAGGTTTGCACTAGTGCTTGGCCTTGTCCCTAGTGGAACGATAACTCACTCACTACGATATTACTTGGGCTACCCGTGCACTTGCGGTATTGCTATAGCGCAGCGCGATGCGCACCAGGTGTCCTGAAATTCATGTTAGGAAGCTCTTGGGCATCTCTTGGACGTGCTCTTGGGCACTGTTAGAGTGCCTTAGTTGATTGAATTACACGATTAGAATGCTTTGAGTAGTTCAATACATGATTTGGGATGCTAGAGTTTAGTACACAATTAGAGTGCCTGAACTAATGAAATGCACAATTGAAGTGCTTTATGTTATTTGCATGATAAGAATGCGTATTTTATTGAACGATTAGAGTGCTTGTATTATTGCATGATTAGAGTGCTTTGTCTTTTTCAAGCTCGATGCTTGGTATTTGAAGAGCTAGGGAACCTAAGGTTTTATCATCCATGTTGAGGAATAACTAGTCTACGCTCATCACACTAATGATAATGAGTGGACCTTGGCAATATTTCTCAAAGCTTGTGGTTTGGGTACTTACGAGAGAGAGAGAGAGAGAGAGAGAGAGAGAGAGGAGACCAGGCTCCACTAGAAAGACTTCATTGCCTAAGTCAAAGCTCGGTTTGTTTAAATGTAAATAGAGAGTTTTGAGAGTGGAAAGGGATGCTTTACCTGTGGGGGTTCACCCCTATTTATAGTTGAAAAATAGGAGACAAGATTGAAATGTGTTAGTGTCGTATGGTGGCTGTGTTAGGAAGCTATCCACCGGACACTAGGAGCTTGGTACCTAGGGATGGAGAGCACATTTCTTGTGGGTGAAGAGCTCATCCCTTGTGGAGAGCTCATCCATGGTGGAGTAGGGTACCAAATCTTGGTACCTAGGAATGTAGAGCTCATCCATGGTGGATAGAGAGCTCATCCCTGGTGGAGTTTTCACCCATTCATGGAGTGAGGTACCAGAACTTGGTAACTAGGGATGGAAAGCTCATCCCTTATGAGTGGAGAGCTTATCCCTAGTGGGTGGAGAGCTCATCCCTTGTTGAGAGCTTATTCATGGTGGAATAAGGTATTGGAGCTCAGTATCTAGGGATTGAGAGCTCATCCATGGTGGGTGAAGAGCTCATCCCTAGTGGAGTGGGGTATCAAAGCTCAATACCTAGGGATGGTATCATTATTTAACTTGCAATTGATGAAGTTTGAGTTCGCCTTCTGTTTTTTGCTTCACAACCACTTTCTGATCATCTTGTAAAGAAGCAAAAAAAAAAAAGAAGGTTAATTTAACTCCACAAATCCTTCTAAAAATTCCTTACAATTAAAGATGAAATAACTACTACCATTCAGTTATATTATAATTATTATTCTGCTGAAATAAAAATTTTCAAAAGCACTTGTAGCAACTAATGAGAAATTCTTCATCAACAAAAAAAAGATACAACAATTGAAAAGCTTAATCAAGAATTCACAAGATACATAATCACTACGAGGGTATGTTCTCAAACAAGAAAAACTAACAAAATGTACTTCAAAGTAATTATTAGCTCCAACACAAATCCATTAAATACTATAATAAATAAAAAACATAAACCAGCTAATGCCAACTGGCGAAGCAAATATCCAGCCAACTATCCCACCACCTATCATCGAACTAATCAATAAAACAATGAAAAATAAAAACAAGATAGAAGTTACCTCCTGCATCTTAGGGTTTCAGTTATCCATTTCCACTAGCATATTTGACCTAGACAAAGAGACATAGAGTAAGGTCTATAATCATTGATAAATTACATAAAAATTAACCCAAAATTCCAACTAATTCACATAAAAAATAAACTGCAATGCCTACTATATTGAGAACGCGCGTTAGCTCAGTTAGTTGATATGGTTCGCTTGCTAATCCAAGCCCTTACAGAATGCATCTCTTTCACTATGGTTTTAGTGAAAGGAAAGGGCCGGCTTTAGGAATAAAAACACTGTTCACTTTATTTAAAGTAAAGATAAAGAGATAGTTTTGCTTGACTTGAGATTGAAACCCGTCCTGGTGCTTTGGAGTAAAGGGAAGGGATTTAGTCTTTCAAAGTACTCTTGGGTGAGCTACGTTCAATGAAATCTTTGTCTTGCAAATATTAGTGACAATTGACAGAAGTTACCCAGTAAAAATGGCAATGAAATCTTTTTCTCTTTTCTCAACCACATTGCCCTTGATCTCTTTTCCACTCCTTTGTGTAATTACCTTGAGCTGCTCTTTAGGATTTGCCTCTGTGTTGCTAGGCAGACTTCCTTGTGGTCTCTCACTGAGCAACTTGGCAATTTGCCCCACTTGATTTTCCAAATTATGAATGGAGGCTTGCTGATTTCTTATGGTGGTTTCAGTTGATTGGAACCTAGTTTCAGAAGCTGCTATAAATTTCTCCATCATGTCCTCCAAATTACTCTTTCTTAGAGGGGCAGCTTGTTGATGTTGGGGCTGCTGGAATCCAGGGGGAGGTCTTGGATTATTTTGATTATTTCATGAGAAATTTGGATGATTTCTCCACCCAGATTGTTTGTGTTGCTGTAGGGATTATTCTGCTGTTGCCTTGGCATATTTCCAGCATAATCTACTTGCTCTTGCCTAGCAAACATGTTGCCACTTTGGAAATCTTGACTTTGATGTCCACCCCCACACCATTCACAAGACATCACCTGCATTACTTTCCCAGAAGAAGAAGCCAAGGAATCAAATTTTTTATTCAATGCTTCCAATTGGGCTGTCAAAGCCACCACAGGGTCTAATTGGTGTGAACCCATGACCTTCAGCTTTCCTTGTTCCCTTGGGGCTTGCCACTGATAATTGGTGATAGCCATGTCTTCAATTAAGTCCCTTGCTTGTTCAGGTGTCTTATTGTTTATGGTACCACCAGCTGCTGCATTAATGGATTGCTTACTTACATAATTCAACCCATTGTAAATGTTTGAATTTGAAGCCATAGTGGAAGTCCATGATGAGGACACCTCCTCATAAAATCTTTAAATCTTTCCCAGGCATCATAAAGGGTCTCACCATCTTGCTACAGAAAGGATGAGATATCATTCCTCAACTTAGCAGTTTTGGATGGTGAGAAGTATTTCTCTGCCAACTGACCCATGTGGTGAAGGTTCCTAGAGGAAAAGATTTCAGCCACTTCTTTGGTCTATCTCTAAGGGAAAATGGGAACAACCTCAGCCTAATTGCATCATCTGAGATATTATTTATTTTGAATGTGTCACATATTTCTAGAAAGTTCTCAATATGTGCATTAGGATGTTCATCAGGAAACCCATCAAATTGGCAAGTCTGCTGCACCATTTGAATTACATTTGCTTTTATTTCAAAGTTGTTTGCAGCAACTGTCGGCCTCCGGATACTAGATTCAGCTCCATTGAGATTAGGCTTAGCAAACTCCTGCATTGTTCTTGGTCCAGCTCCTTCCATCACTTCAAACTCTTCTTCTTCGTCTATTTCCAGATTTATTTCTTGTTCTGCGCCTTCGAAAACTGCCTCCCCTTCTTCCTTTTGCTTTCTCCTTAATGTTCTTTCTAGCTCTGGGTCTAACTCAAACAATTGGGATGAGTTACCTCTAGTCATAAATAGGGAGGAATACCTAAAATGATAATCGAAAAGCAAGAACCAATTTAAAAAACAAATGAAAATAAAAACTAAATCAACAGTTTTGATTATATTACTAATATTGAAACCGTTGTCCCCGGCAGCGGCGGCAAAAACTTGGTGCGTCCCGCTATGCTATAGCAATTACCGCAAGTGCACGGGTCGCCCAAGTAATATAGTAGTGAGTGAGTTATCATTCCACTGGGGACAAGGCCAAGTACTAGTTCAAACCTTAACCATTGTTTAGCAAATTAATAGTTGTGTGATGTTTTGTAATTAAAACAACTAATCTAATAACTGGAAGTAAGGGGAAATTAAATGTTGTACAAATAGGATTGATAATAATAATAGTATCCAGATATTGAATCCCCCTAGCCTCAATGATATTTATGAACAATCAATTCATTTAAATCATTCAATAGAGTTGAGTTGGCATTCTTCAAAATTAGACTAAAACCTCTCTCGAGTGAATTAATCCCTAATCACTAAGTAGAGTGCCGAAATCTCTTCTCAAAACACAATTAAATAGATCATGCATTAAGAACAAGGAACTATAAACCAAAGGATCTTGTAAGTCTATCTCTAGCACCCCAATCAATCCTCAACCCTTATGAGTGATCAATTCATATCAAGCTTTCTCAAGTCAATAATATGAAAATTGCAACCAATCAATAAACATGCTATTATCAATTGGAAATAAATCATTAAGCATGATAACAATAAAATAACTCAATCAAATGATTCAACTAAATATAATTATTTAATCCATACAAATAAGCTAGGGTTCATCAATATCTAGATAGAGAAGGAATTAGTTCATCTTCAAAACTAGAAAAACAGAGCAAGATAAATGAGTAAAAGAAACCAAACAATCCCTGGCGAATAATTTGTATTTCTTCACTTCAATCCTTGATTCTTGGTTTAGGGCTTGTACAAGATGTATCTCCTTCTTCAAACTCAGCTCAAAACCCTCCTCTTTGCTTCAGTTGTTAGCTCCTTCTCCCTTGTTCCAGCTCTCACGTTTCCAGCTCCAGAATCATCAATTTTTCCTAAAACTCCCTCTTCTTCTCTTTTTATTTCCCTCCAAAGCTCAAGTCAATCTTCCAACTCACCTTGTCTCCCACATTCCCTTTGTTCAATCTTTCTTTTCCTCAAATTAGGCAAGCTTTTCTTTTGTCTAATGTTACTTTTGACAAAAACTAGTCTTTGTTTCCCACTTGTCTTCAAAATAATTTGAACATTTCAAAGTTTCCCTAGGTGACAAGACCAAGCTTGCTGGTTGTGTCACCTTCTGCCCTTTCTTTCCTTGTTTTCTTCTAGGTGACACAGCCAAGCTCCTGGCCGTGTCATGTGACATGGCCAGTGGCTTGGCCGTGTCATGTGGGTGTGTCATGTTCTGCTTCTAGCTTCGTCAATTTGCTTGTCTTTGTTTCCAAGGGTGACACGCCCAAGCCACACGGCCACTGGCTTGGCCGTGTCACCTGGGTGTGTTGGCTTCTGGATCATTTCTTTTCTTCTCTTATTCTTTAGCTAGACATGGGACACGACCAAGCTTGACATGACACGGCCACTGACTTGGGCGTGTCACCTGCCAGTGTCAGCTTATGTTCTTCATTTCTCCTTCTTTGCTTGGTTCTTTGGTTTCTGTTCTTTGGGTGAGACATGGCCAGTGACTTGGGCGTGTCACCTGGCCGTGTCAGCTACTGCCTTCAAGTGATTTTGAGGGACACGGCCAAGCTTGCTTTGGCTTGGCCATGTCTTTCTTGCCTCATGCTTTTTCTTCATTGTTTTGATCATCCAAGGGAGTTTTTGCACTTTGACCTAAAACAAACACTTAAAACAAACTTTAAACTAAAATCAAATGAAACATCAACTAAAAACACATAGAAATCATACTAAAAACAAGTATAAAAATGCTCTTATCACTCAATATTTCTAAGATCCTCAAGATAAAAAGAAAGAACCGAAGATTGTTGAAAGATCAGCTATGGAGAAAACTGAAACTTCTGATGTTGAAAAGATGATTGCTAATTTAGAAAAGAAATTTGAGAAGAAGCTGAAAATTGAAGAGATGTCCGAGATTGACAAACTATTTGAACAATATGAGAAGGTCCCTTATAAGTTCAAGATGCCTTCCTTTGCTAGATACAATGGTACTGGAAACCCTCATCTCCATGTGAAGCAGTACATCACTGCTATGCAGTCTGCCCGAGCTACTAAAGCTCAAACTCTAAAATATTTCATGCTCTCATTGGACCCAATTGTCCAAAATTGGTTCAACACCTTAGAGGAAAGTACTCAAAAAGATTGGGACATGTTGTACAAGGCTTTCATTCAGCAATATGGATACAATGTCGAAATGGAAGTTACCTTAATGGAAGTTGAGTCCATTAGACAAAGGCCAAATGATAATTTTGTGGACTATGTGAAAAGGTGGAGAAATAAGGCTGCCTTGCTCAAGAAGAGGCCTGATGAATATGATCAAATAAGGATGATTGTGAGAGGGGGTGCTGCCTAGTCTTTGTGAAAGGTTATCTCATACACTCATCCGTGATTTCAAAGATCTTCTCCAAGCCGGTCTGCAAATTGAAGAATGGGAAAGGGAGAAGAATCGCTTTTCGGCAAGAAGGAAAGAGAAAGGGAACTACCAGTCTGGAAATCAAAGCAAGCAAAAAGAAGTTGATGTTAATTCGACTGGTCAAGCAAATAGAAGGCAGTTTTCAAATATGGGGAAGCCTTTGTCTGGAATCTTCAATAAGCTACAAAGGAAGGGACTATTACAAACATTAGCCCCTCAACCTTTGCCAAATCCTTTACCCCTAAAATTTGATACTAAGGCTTTTTGCCAATTTCATCACACTAAAGGACATGAGACTAATAGATGTACCCAATCGAAGCATGATATCCAAGACCTAATCGATAGTGGTAAGCTACCGGAGCCAGACAAGCTCAATACCAAGAACAATCCTTTGCCTAAGTTAGGAAGAGTGCCTCCACCGACAACCTTCACGGTAGGAAAAGGATTGGAAGAAGATTTTGTTTTATCATCCTTTCAAGATGGAAAAATTGAAGATATGAAAGGAAAAGAAGCTTAACTCAACAAACTTTCCTTAGCTTGAATGTTGCTTTTCAATTTCACTTTCTTTAATATTTAATTGGAACTATCGTGTTTTTTAAATTTAAATTTGTTTGAATAAATTACTTTCATTAAAAATTTTGTTGGTCTTTGTTCATTTTGGTGCTCAACCAATGAGGAATCTAGCTTGATGATTCATGAATTAATATATTTATGCATCATGACTCAAATGACTTTACTAGGTGAGGGAATTACTCTATAGCATTGAGTTGTGTATGCTTACTTAGAGAGGGCTCCTGCATAATTATCTTTGTCTAGGTCCTAGTCAGTCTTAGAACATGCTTTGACAAACTTTCAAGGTGAAATTGAACTCTACTTATTTAAAGAGAGAAATGATCTAGGCATTGTTTGGTTAGCCAACAACTAGTATCCACCCAATTAAATATCAATCTCTAGTTGTCCCTTTGAGCCTTCATAAAATTTTAGCTTTCTTTTCATTGGCTTACAAACCCCAATAACCTACCCTGAGCTGTTGTGATACTTTTGAAAAATCTTATGATCACTAAGATGAAGAGTAAAGAAGATCAAAGAAAGGAATGAATAGTCAAGATCATAAGGATAGTTGAAGTTCTCAAGACCATAAGGGTAGTTGAAGTTTTCTTAATATCTCCAATATATCAAGACAACATCAGAGTAACAAACGATTTATCCCTGTTAAAGAAGATTTATGTCACTCCACTCATCCATGATTGGAAGCTCAAGTTTGTACAAACAAGACAACTCTTTTGGAGCTAGAAGCAAAACAAAAAAAAATAAAAGAGAAGAAAAGAAAAAAAGAGAAATGAGAGCAAAAAAAAGAAGACAAAAGAAAGAGAAAAGGAAAAAAAAAGAAAGAAAAGACAAAGAAAAAAGAAAAGAAGAAAAATAAAACCTAAAAAGGCGGTTCAAAAAGCCAAATGAGTTCTCTTTTACCTAAAGCAGCAAAAGGCTTCCATTTGGTTCATAAGGACATTTTGACTTGAATTGGTCCAACCCAACCAAAATTGGAAAAAAGGAGGAAGACCATCCAGTTCTTGAAAGTTCTGTACCTGACAGTCCTACAAGGAAGAAGGACAAAATGATAAAATGCTCAAAGAAAGGGAAGAGCAAGAAAAATAAAAATGAAAGAAAAGGGAGAAGAAGAAAGAAACGAATTTGGGTACCAAACTTTTTGCAAGGGCAAAGACTGTCCTAATCAAGATCCAAATTAATGCCAAGAAGATAGAAGGAACTTGGAGTCTAGAAAGATTACTCCCAACTGTCTAAAGTTCTAACAAGAAATTTGTAGAGTGAAGATTTGTCCTTTGTGTCACATCGGCTCCAACTTACAAATGGCTTTCATTTAACCCATATCCCTTATAGATCCCATTTCAAGCCTATCAAAGACATGTTGATCTCTCTTGGTAGGTAGAGTCTATTAGTGGAGATAGTTTGAATAAGCATGCATATGAGATAGACAATATTCAAACTCAAATGAGACATTTAGCCAAGTAATGTGTATGTGCCTATCTGAAGTGCAACAATTCTTGCTTAAATAGAAATGATTCCCGAGCTTAGTACGGTAACTAGGGTTGTCATGTTATAGATATATTAATTTGAAAAATCAAGTCCTGAGGTAACTTGACATTAATTTGGCAAAGCCAACATTTGATTTCAAAATCAAAATTCAAAAAAAATAAAAAAATGTTGTTGTCACACAAACCTTCAAGTCAAAAAATTTTGTTGCACCATCAAAACTCGAAGAACACATTGGGCAAAGGAAATGATTATTAGCAAGGTCATGAAGAAGCTACCAACTGACATGCTAAAACATAGTTTGAAATGGATGTATCCCTGACTCTGCAACTTGGGGTACTCATATTTTCAACATCTTGAAGATAAAAGCCATAAATGCGAACCATCCTGTAATTCCAGTGCAAGAACTGAACGGGCATCTGAAAAAAATCCGTGAGATCATTTCAGCTGATCACCTCGGTCTGTGAGTCAATGAAATTGCTATGAGCATTATTCATGCATATCAGGCATACATGAGCATATCACATTGCATGTATCTTGTATTGTATTGTCTATTCTTTGTCAAAGTAAACAACAAACACCCTGTGAAGTAAAGAATCAAAAGAAGATATCAAATCAGGGGGGGCATGGAAAGCCCATTGCTTGAGAAAGTTCAGTAATCTTGCAAAGAAAAGAAATATGTGCTTGTGCAAAGAACTAGATAATCTACAACATCAACCAAAGCCCGCATAAAAAATCATGGGTTTGAGCCTACACAAGGGGCAAAGTTTCTCCTTTTCAATTTTTAAGTTTATGTACAAAGAATTTTCAAACTCACTTTCAAATATCTTGCCACACAGGGGGGCAGGAGAAGATATGAGGACCAACCAAAAATGGCTAATTTTTTGCAAAAAGGAAGAACAAAAGAATGGAACATTAGAACTATTAAAAGAATGAAGATGCAAATGATAAAAAATCAAGATCCAGCTTAAAGGATGAAGATCCATTCTCAAGGGTAAAGACCCGATTTCTAATGGATAAAGATCTATATTTCAAAGGATAAAGACCCAAAGTCCAAAGGATAAAGATCCATGTTTCAAGGGTAAAGAACCGATTTCCAATGGATAAAGATCCATATTTCAAGGGTAAAGACCCGGTTTCCAATGGATAAAGATCCATGTTTCAAGGGTAAAGACCCAATTTTTAGTGGATAAAGATCCATATTTCAAGGGTAAAGACCCAATCTCCAATGGATAAAGATCCATGTTCCAAGGGTAAAGATCCGATTTTCAATGGATAAAGATCCATGTTTCAAGGGTAAAGACCCGATTTCTAATGGATAAAGATCCATTTTTCAAAGGTAAAGACCCGATTTCCAATAGATAAAGATCCATATTTCAAGCGTAAAGACCCGATCTCTAATGGATAAAGATCCATGTTCCAAGGGTAAAGAACCGATTTCAAATGGATAAAGATCCATGTTCCAAGGGTAAAGACCCGATTTCAAATGGATAAAGATCCATATTTCAAGGGTAAAGACCCGATTTTCAATGGATAAAGATCCATATTTCAAGGGTAAAGACCCGATTTCCGATGGATAAAGATCTATATTTCAAAGGGTAAAGACCCAAAGTCCAAAGGATAAAGATCCATGTTTCAAGGGTAAAGACCCGATTTCCAATGGATAAAGATCCATATTTCAAGGGTAAAGACCCGATTTTCAATAGATAAAGATCCATGTTTCAAGGGTAAAGACCCAATCTCCAATGGGTAAAGATCCATGTTCCTAGGTTAAAGACCCAATTTCCAATAGATAAAGATCTATTTTTGGTGGGTAAAGACCCACAATTCAAAACAGTGGAACAACCAGTTATGCCAGAATTCTCAACTGATAAAAGGTCAGTCAAATAAAATTCAATCTCGGGTCTAAGTACCAAATCAAATCCAAGAACCCAAAACCTCAACCATCTCAAAAATTAAGTCTTATTGCTTTTCACTCTCTTTTGCTGTAGTCTGAGATCGTTCAAGCAGGGGGTAAACTGTAAACCCTTAATTTTTGGCCCAGTCCGGTCCAATATATTTTATTTAGTCCAAAATAATTTTTGTGTTATCTTAATTAAATAATATTTGTTTTAGTATTTATTTTTTATAATTTTTAAAAAATATTATAATAATAAAAAATAATAATAAAAAATAAATAAAAATAAAAATCGACGACGAAAAAATCGGCGATGAAATTTTTCGTCGTCGAAAGTCATTTGACGAAATGGCCTTGGGCCATTTCACCCACAGAATTTTCCTGCAATTCCTCGCAGCCAGTCGTAGTTTTTGCCAGCGAAATTTTTCCGAAACCAAATTCTATTTGGTTTCGGTTTCTTTTCTTAAGTAATTTTAGTTTCCTTAAACATTTAGAACTAGGCTTGTAAATTTTCCTATAAATAACACTAAAAAAATAGAAGGGGGGGGGACTGGACTTTAAAAAAAAGGATTAACAAGAGAACTTTGGACGAGGGACTTTAATTTGAGACTTCAGATTGGAGAGGAGCAACAAGCAAGCAATCAATAATTTATCAAAGGTAGCCACACTGCCTTTGTCCTTATTCATCCGAGAAGCAATTTTTGGTAGAACCAACGAACGGAGGTTTGAATCTCTAATCTCTTTTTGTTTTATTTTCTTATAGTAGCTTTGTTTCTTTGATTCCTAAGAATATACACACAAAACTTTGATCTATAAACATGTAGTAACATTAATCTTCGTTTCAATAACATAAGTTATTTCTTCTGTTTCTTCTAAACCTTAGAACCCTAATTTATTTTTTCTAAATCTTAAAACCCTAATTTGTTTCTTTTGTTTTACAAAAACCTTAAATCATTTCTTCTATTTCAAAAAAACCCTGAAAATACTTTTCTGTTTCTTCTAAAACTTAAGAAACCTAAAAATACTTTTCTGTTTCTTCAAAATCTTAAAACCCTAAATTATTCCTTCTATTTCCAAAAACCCTAAAAAAAAAATACTCTTTTATTAAAAACCTTAAATCATTTTTCCTATTACCAAAAGCTTTTAAAAAATCCCTAAACTGTTTTCTTCTAATTCTTTTTCAAAATTTCTAAATGTTTTGTTAAATATTCAAACTCTAAACTCACTTTACAGTTTCTAAAAAATCATAATTACTTTATAAAACTAAACTATTTTCTTCAACTCAAAAATCAAAACAGTAAACCCCAAACTAGTTAATCTAAACCCAAAATTTTCTTAAACCCTAATTCCCTCAAAATCAAAACCGTAAACCCTAGTTTTCCTAAACCTTAATCCTTAAAACCTTAAAACCTTATAAACTTAAACATTCAAACCCAATATAGTAAATCCTAAATAATAATCCAGCAGCTAAGAATTATAAAGCTAAATGTTTTAAAGTGTCCAAACCCTAATTTCATAATTTTACCCCTCAAACCCTAATTTGATCAATCAAAGAACCTTACTAATTTCTTAAATTATAAAACCCTAATCCATTTTAAGTCTCTTAAACCTAACAGTAGCCTAAACAAATGATAATAATAATATTAAGATCTCAAAGCCCTAAATATTAATTAAAGAACTTTAAATAGAAATAGTAAACCCTAATTTGGATCTTTACTTATTTTTAGATTTGATTGTGTAGCTCATTATATGCTTTGATTTATTTTCAATGCTTGATTTATTTAATTTATCATGGATGAATGTTTATTATATATTTTGATTGATGTTTAATATCTTTGATAAATGATTTATTTATGATGAATGGTTATTTACTTTTATCAATTTATTTTGGATTTTCAAATGTTGTAAGAGGTATGTTTTCACTTTGTGGGTACCTCATTAATTAAGTTCTATGTAATTTAAATTGCTTTTATATTTTGGGCCAATGTAAAGGACATGTTTCTACCTTTTGGTGGGTGTCCTATTTAGCTTAGACATGGATGATGTAAGGGCATGTTTCCATCTTCGGATGGGTGTCCATTTATTTGCTTTGTTTGGACATTGCTTTAATTTTTAATATAATGATGCTTTATTTCAATTGTTGCGTGTAATATAGATAATATTGTTATATTTAAGAATTTTATAATATTAAGACCTGTAAAGGAGGCCGGTTCTAATGAACCGGGCGTTGTGGGGGTGCTGGGCCATTTCTCACCTTCCCCACACGTACCCAACTTTTCGAACCCATTAAGGGGTTGGGGATTCCATAGGAATCAAGTCATCCACCCCTTTCTTTTTTCCAGCCCATCCGGGTTGCGACTCCTTTTTCTCCGAATTTAGGTCCGTGTTCTCTAATGCCCCGAGCCTAAATAGTGCCAAAGTCGCAAGAACCATTCCACCAGAAGTGGGGGTGAAAATCCCCACTCACACATACAGGGATTGGTCGGAGATGCTTCCTTTTACTTTATGGGGATACAGAACAAGTGTGCGAACGTTGACTGGAATGACACCATTTTCCTTAGTTTATGGGATGGAAGCAGTGTTGCCAATTGAGATAGAGATCAAGTCGTTAAGAGTGATCCTAGAAGCTGAATTGCCTAAAACAAAATTGGTAGTGAGCAGATATGCACAATTGGCCTTACTAGAAGAAAGAAGGTTGAAGGCATTGTATCATCACCAATTGTATCAAAGGAAAATTGCCCGAGCCTACAACAGAAGAGTTAAGTTTAGAAAGTTTAAAGCCGGGGACTTAGTGTTGAAGTATTGTAAGCCTAATGTCCTTGATCCAAGAGGAAAATTCAGACCTAATTGGGAAGGGTCGTACAATGTGAAAACAAGTCATGAGCAAAGGAGTAGACAAGTTGTCAGACATGGATGGGAATGAGTTTAGTGATCCAGTAAACATTGACAGGTTGAAGAGGTTTTATATATAAAAAAAGAGAGAGGCTCGCTAGGTTGAAAACCCAAAAGGCGGCCTAGGCAAAGTTAGAGCTGGTAGCTAGTTTCAAAAATTAGAATGGGCGGGCTATGCAACAAATAGGGATAAACGAGAGAAAATTGTCAATTAGAAAACCTGGAAGGGCTGGTTGGCGATGGAGTGATCTTGTGTATGTTGGCTGTGAGCGGGAATTTTTGCCCCCCACTCTCACGTGGAATGGTTCTTACGACTTCGGTACTGTTAGGCTCAGGGCCTTAGAGAACACGAGACTAAGCCCTTAAAAGATAAAGTCTCCACCCAGATGTTCTGGGAAAAAGAAAGGGATAGATGACTTGATTCCTAAGGAATCCCCAACCCCCTTAATGGGTTCGAAAAGTTGGGTACTTGTAGGGAAGGTGAGAAATGGCCCAGCACCCCCCACAACGCCCGATTTATTGGAACCTGCCTCCTTTTTAGGTCTTAATATTATAAAATTCTTAAATATAACGATATTATCCATATTACATGCAATCATAAGAATAAATAAATACTTTATTAAAAATCATATTAATGTCCAAACAAAGCAAATAAATGGACACCCATCCGAGGATGGAAACATGTTCTTACATCGTCCATGTCTAAAACTAAATGGGACACCCACCGAAAGGTGGAAACATGTCCTTTACAATAATTCCAAAATATGAAAATAATTTAAATTACATAAAGATTCATTAACGAGGTACCCAATCATGGAAACATACCTCTTAAAATTTTAATACCAAGATAAACAAATAATAATAATAAAGAAACTATCCATCCATGATAAACAAATCAAATATCAAAATCAAATAAATCAATCATCAAAACATATACTAAACTACATTATCAAATCTAAAACTAAATAAAGTAATAAATGTATAAGTCTAGAGTTTACATCTTAAATTAGGGTTTCATGAATGGTATTAGGGTTTTGATATATAGAATTATTATTATTATTATTATTTAAAAAAACATCAAGATACTGTGATATATTTATAAACTTTGATCTTATTGAAATATTGACTTATAATAAATAATTGCATAACACATACTCTTATATGGATGGCTACTGGATATGTTTTAATTAAATGAACATGCAAAAAAAAAATAGTCATGTATGGGTTACTGGAGCTATTTTGTTTGAATAACAAGAAAATATATCAAAACTTAATATGCCAAGTTTAAATGGATTTAATTTAGAAGTCTTACCTTCGTTGTTGATTCCACCAATAATTAAAGGTTCGTCCAAATTCTTGATTGCACCGGCTTTGTTTGTTGGTTGAATAAAATCAAGACAGTAGTGAGCCACTGTCTTGATAAAATTTTGTGTTTGATCTTTTTCTCCTTTGGCTGCTAGGGTTTCTTCCTTATTTTTGGTTGCTCCTTCTTGCTCTCTGTCTCTTTTCTTTCTCCATTACTGCGATCTTTTTAATTCCAGTCTTATAAATAAATTGCTAAAAGTTTAAAAGTCCTCAATATTTGCTACTACTTATGTTTTTGCCCGAAGAAAAGAAAAAAAAGTCCTTAAATAATTCTTGAATAATTGTGCAGTACAAAGTTTCAAGGAGAAGTCTGAATATTTCTTCAATAAATTCCCCCTTATTTCTATGTTTCACACTGTTATTTATAGGCAATTCAAAAAATAAAACCTACTTGATTAAGGAAATAAAATATAATTAGGAAATAAATTGAATCATCTGAATAAAATAAAGTTTGGGCAGAAATCGACAGCGCACGGGCTGCTGGGCGAGACTGGTATGCGATGATCGGCGTGCTGCTATGGGCTGGCGAGGGTGTGCTGGGCTACTTCTGCTGGCTGGGGCTCAATTTCATTGCAGGCTTAACTTGCAGCGAATTGGCCTGTAGGAAATTCATCGCAGGCCTCTCGGCCTGCAACGCGTCACTCACCGATCCGTTTGATTTTTATTTTTTATTTTTTTTATTTTTATTAAAAATAAATAAATAAACATAAATTAAATATTATAAATAATAAATAAAATAAATACCATAAAAATTAGTTCAGACTGTTTTAAAATATCAGACCGAATCTGGTAAAAAATTTAATGGTCTACAGTTTGCCCCCTGCTTGAATGATCTAAGACTTTTAGTAGAAGAGAGTGAAAAGCAACATGACTTTGAGTTAATTTTGGATTAGGATGGTTTTTCGACCCGAGGTTGGAGTTGGTTTGGGTTATTGATCTGATGTTGGGTTTTGGACTTGAAAATGATTTGGGTTCTCGACCCAAGACTAGATTTGATTGGGTTCTTGACCCGAGACTGAATTTTGCATAATCGACCCAAGACTGAATTTAGGTTTTGGGTTCTTGACCCAACACTGGATTTTGGATGCTCAACCCAAAACTGAATTTGGATTTGGTTCTCGACCCGAAACTGAATTTTGTGTACTTGACCCGATACTATATTTGGATTTGGGTTCTCGATCGAAAACTGAATTTTTGGTGCTCGACCCAATAATGAATTTTGAATTCTCGACCCGAGGTTGATTTGGATGCTTAATCTAAGACTGGATTATAGGTGCTCTACCCAAAATTGGATTTTTGGGTGCTCGAGCTGAGATTGATTTGGATGCTTAATCTAAGACTAGATTATGGGTGCTTGACTCAAAATTGGATTTTTAGGTCCTCGATCCAAGACTAATTTGGATTTGGGTTCTCGACCTAAAACTGGATTTTGGGTACTCGACCCGATACTGGATTTTGGTGCTCAACCCGAAACTAGATTTTAGGTGCTTGACCCGAAACTGAATTTGAATTTGGGTTCTCGACCCAAAATTAGATTTTGGGTGCTCCACCCAAAACTAGATTGGGTACTTGGACCAGAGATAGGAGTTGGGTGCTCAACCCAAAACTAGATTTTGGATGCACGACCCAAAACTGGATTTTGGGTGCTCGACCTGAAACTAAATTGGGTACTTGGATCCGAGACAGGAGTTGGGTGCTCGACCTAAAACTAGATTTGGGTGCTCGATCTGAAATTGGATTTTGGGTGCTCGACCCAAAACTGGATTGGGTACTTGCACCAGAGACAGGAGTTGGGTGCTAGACCCAAAACTGGATTTTGACTGACCTTTTATCAACTGAGAATTTTGTCTGAACTAGCTATTCCATTCTTTTTTTTTCTTCCTTTTGCATAAAAATTTACCTATGCAAAAAATTTAGCTATTTTTTAGCTGACCCTCATATCTTCTCCTTGCCCCCTACGTGGCAAAATATTTGAAAGTGAGTTTGAAAATATTTTGTACATGCATAAACTCAAAAATTAAAAAGGAGAAACTTTGCCCCCTGTGTAGGCTCAAACCAATGATTTTTCTCATGCAGGCTCTGATTGATGTTTGTATTTTGTCTGGTTCCTTGCATAAGCATGTATCTCTTCTTTCTTTTGCAAAATGACTAGAGCTTCCTCAAGCAATGGGCCCTCCATGCCCCCTGATTCTATACCCGCTTCATCTTTTCTTTAAAGAGTATCTGTTGTTCACTTTGACAAAGAATGGGCAATACAATACAAGAAAATGCAATGTGATATGCTCATGTATGCATGATATGCATGAATAACACTTACAATAGTTCTGTCGACTCATAGACCGAGATGACCAACTGAAGTGTTCTCATTGACTCCTTCCAGATGCCCATTTAGGTCTTGCTTTGGAATGACAGAATGCTTCACATTTATGGCTTTTATCTTTAAGATGTTGAGAACATGAGTGGTGAGGCCCAAGCAGCATGTCAGGAATACATCCATTTCAAACTATGTTTCAGCAAGTCAGTTGGTAGCTTCTTCATGACCTTGCCAATATCATTTACTTTGCCCAATGTGTCCTTTGAGGTTCGATGGTTCAATAAACTTCTCTTAACTTGAAGGCTTTGTATGATAAAAACATTTTTTTAAAACCCTAAAATCATATTTTGGCTTTGTCAAATTAGTGTCATTATACCTCAGGACTCGATTTTCTAAATTAACATATCTATAACATGACAACCCTAGTTACCGTACTAAACTTGGGAATCATTTCTATTTGAGCAAGAACTGTTGCACTTCAGATAGGCTCATACACATTACTTGGTCAAAGATCTCATTTGAGTTTGAATATTGTCTATCTCATATGCATGCTTATCCAAACTATCTCCACTAATAGACTCTACCTTCCAAGAGAGATCAACACGTCTTTAATAGGCTTGAAATGGGATCTATAAGGGACATGGTTTAAATGAAGGTCATTTTGAAATTGGAGCTGATGTGATATAATGGACAAGCCTTCACACTACAAACTTCTTGTTGGAACTTTAGGCAGTTGGAAATATGAAAGATAGAGTTTTGAATGTTCTCCCATCTTCTTGGCGTTAATCTGGATCTTGATTGGGATAGACTTTTCCCTTATAAAAAGGTTGATACCCACATTCCTTTCTTTTTTTCCCTTTTCTTTCTCTTTCTTTTTCTTACTCCTTCTTTTCTTTGAGCATTTTATCATTTTGTCCTTCTTTCCTGTAGGACTGTCAAGTACAAGACTTTCAAGAACTGGATGGTCTTCCTCCTTTTTCTCTGATTTTGATTTAATCTTTGGTTGGGTTGGACCAATTCAAGTCAAACTGTCCTTATAAACCAAATGGAAGTCTTTTACTGCTTTAGGTAAAGGAAAACTTGGTTGGCTTTCTGAACTTCCTTTTGTATTTTATTTTCTTTTTTCTTTTCTTTTTCTTTTTCTTTTTTCTCCTTTTTTTTTTCTTCTTTCTCCTTTTTTTAGGACTATCGTTATGGTCTTGACTAGACATTCCTTTCTTTTTGATCTTCTTTCCTCTTCCCCTTAGTGATCATCAAATTTGTCATAAATATAACAATAGCTCAGGGTAGGTTGTTGGAGTTTATATGCCAATAAAAAGAAAGCTAAAATTTTATGAAGCCTCAAAGGGACAACTAGGGATTGATATTTAATTGGGTGGATATTAGCTATTGGCTGACTAAACAATGCCTAGATCATCTCTCCCTTAAATAAGCAAAGTTCAAATTTCACCTCAAAAGTTGGTTGAAGCATGTTCTAAGACTGACTAGGACCTAGACAAAGGTAATTATGTATGAACCCTCTCTAAGTAAGCATACATAACTCAATGTTATATAACAATTTCCTCACCTAGTAAAGTCATTCGAATCATGATGCATAGATACGCTAATTTATAAATATCAAGTTAAATTTGTCATCGGTTGAGCACCAAAATGAACAAAGACCAACAAAAATTTTGACTAAAATAATTTATTTCAAGCAACTTTAAATTTGAAAAACATGATTTTTCCATAAAACTCCAAATAAAGAAAAAAAAACAAAAAAAAAAAAAGCCAAGGGAAGTTTGTTGAGTTAAGCTTCTTCTCCCTTCACATCTTTAATATTTCCATCTTGAAAAGAGGATAAGGCAAGATCTTCCTCCAATCCTCCTCCTACCAGGAAAGTTGCTGGTGGTGGCACTTTGTTGAACCTAGGCAGAGGATTGCTTTTGTTATTGGGCTTATCCGGCTTAGGTAGCTTACCGCACTGTCAATCAAATCTTGGATCTCATGCCTTAGACGAGAATATTTATCTGTCTCATGCCCTTGCATTTGATGAAATTGATAGAAGGCCTAGGCATTGAAGTTTGGTGGCAGAGGATTATATAGCGGTCGAGGAGCCAACGGTTGTAACAACCCCTTCTTCTGTAGCTTGTTGAAAACCCAAGATAGTGGTTTCCCCAATTCTGAGAACTATCTTCCATTTCTTTGACCAGTTGCATTAACATCAACTTCCTTTTGCATGCTTTGATTACCTGACTGGTAGTTCTCTTTCTCATTCCTTCTTGCCGAAAAGTGGTTCTTCTCCCTTTCTCATTCTTTAATTTGCAAGCCGGCTTGCAAAAGGTCTTTGAAGTCCCTTATAAGGGTGTGAGACACCCTCTCACGTAGATTAAGTAGGATGCCTCTGACTATCATTCTTATTTGATCTGACTCATCAGGCCTCTACTTGAGCAAAGCAGCCTTATTCCTCCATCTCTTCACATAGTCCACAAAATTCTCATTTGGCCTTTGCCTAATGGTCTCCACCTCCATTAAGGTAAGTTCCAGTTTGACATTATACCCATATTGTTGAATGAAAGCCTTATATAACAAATCCTAGTTCTTTTGAGTACTATCCTCTAAGGTGTTGAGCCAGTTTTGGACAACAGGGTCCAATGAGAGCATGAAGTACCTTAGAGTTTGAGCCTTAGTAGCTTGGGCAGACTGTATAGAAGTGATGTACTGCTTAACATGCAAATGAGGATTTCTTGTACCATTGTACCTAGTGAAGGAAGGCATCTTGAACTTATAAGGGACCTCCTCATCTAACTCAAACAATTTGTAGACCTCAGATATTTCTTCGGTTTTCAGCTTCTTTTCAAATTTCTTTTTCTAGGTCAGCAATCAACTTCTCAACATCTAAAGTTTTAGTTTTCTCCACAGCTGATCTTTCAACAACCTTTGGCCTTTTCTTCTTGTCTTGAGGATCTTGAAAGTATTGAGCCCAGTCATCATCATCATCAATGACTACCTTGTCATTATCAAAAGCCACTTCACCAACCTTAGCCTTCCCTTTGTCTTTCTTGGTGCTTGCGAATGCTTCAGCAGTGTTCCCAAACATTGTAGCCATTTAACTCTTTATGATCTCAGCTAGGGCCCCCTTTAATTATTCCATCTTAACTTCAAGGGCATCATCTAACATCTTTTGAATCTGCTCAGGTTCCATTGCTTTTGGTGAGAAGCTAATTGAATTGTTGCTGGATTCTTCATCATCGGCGTAGGTTGGATTGTCGTAGGCTTTTGAATTGTTGTAATCCAGGGCTGTGAGCTAGAGAGGATCAACAACATGAGATGAAAATGTATGTATGCATGTATACATAAACAACAAACAAAGATGGCTAGAATGTCCCTTCCAACCTTATAACTTCCACACACGAATGACGAGTCTCTTTTTCTAGGTATATGGTTAACAAAATACCAACATAGGATATTTTGTTTTCGAATAATTCCCTCAAACAATTTTAACCAATAGTTATATTTTTGAACATGGAAATCAGTTAATGATAATTCCCATTAATTGAGATTTAATCCATCCAATCAACTGAAGAAACCTTTATGCTATATTGGATTAAAACTAAATTAAGAGGTTTATTATAAATAGATTTCTCACTTAAAAAAGTAACTAATGGTTCATGCCAAAAATAAGCCCATGATTAATAATTCTTAGTATAAACTAGGCTCACAATTGATTTTTGTTATTCCATAATTGACCTAAATATTTGTAAGCTCTTTCAAAAGGTTGTGAAAATAATTTTATTTCTAAGCCCATCGTAAAAAGATTTTAGACAAAATGGATTTTGGGCTTTGTGTTTGGGTCATGAGAAAAGAAATTTTGACTTGTTTTTAGAAAAGTTCTATGTCCAAAAACCATTTTGAAAATTTTGAAAATAGTTTTGGTCTTTTGGATTTAGAGGAAAAAATTATTTGAGCTCACAATGTAATTAGGTCATATTAAAAAAAGAACAAACCTAATAAGCCATGATTTAAACCAAGATAAATTAACCATAGTCAAACAACAAGCATTTGGGGTAAAAACCTAAGGAAAGTAACTAGGCCAATTACATGAGCTTTAGTCTTTGGGTTAAAAGCCTTAGGTTCTCATAGCAAGTATATACCAAAAGGTACAAGGCTATGAGCGGTTATGCAATGCTCAATGATAAGAAAGAATAGAATAATATAAAGACCAATGGAATCAACTTTTCTTATCCCTAGTGGAGTCACCACTGTGAGCGGGGATTTTTGCCCCCACTGCCACGTGGAATGGTTCTTGCAACTTCGACACTATTAGGCTCAGGACATTAAAGAACACGGGCCTAAGCCGGGAGAAAATGGAGTCGCCACCCAGACGGACTGGAAAAAAGAAAGAGATGGATGACTCGATTCCTAAGGAATCTCTAGCCCCCTTAATGGGTTCAGAAAGTTGGATATGTGTGGGTAAGATGAGAAATGGCCCAGCACCCCCACAATGCTCGGTTCATTAGAACCGGCCTCCTTTTCAGGTCTTAATATTATAAAATTCTTAAATATAACGATATTATCCATATTACATGCAATCATAAGAACAAATAAATACTTTATTAAAAATTATAGCAATGTCCAAACAAAGAAAATAAATGGACACCCATCCGAGGATGAAAACATATCCTTACATCATCCATGTCTAAAACTAAATGGGATACCCATCGAAAGGTGAAAACGTGTCCTTTACATTAATTCAAAATTATGAAAATAATTTAAATTACATAAAGATTAATTAATGAGGTACCCAATCTTGGAAATATACCTCTTACAATTTTAATACCAAGATAAACAAATAATAATAATAATAATAAAGAAACCATCCATCCATGATAAATAAATTATCAATCATCAAAACATATAATAAACTACATAATCAAATCTAAAAAAATAAAGCAATAAATGTATAAGTCTAGGTTTTACATCTTAAATTAGGGTTTCATGAATGGAATTAGGGTTTTGATATATAAAACTATTATTATTATTATTATTATTATTTAAAAAAACATCAAGATACTGTGATATATTTATAAACTTTGATCTTATTGAAATATTGACTTATAATAAATAATTGCACAACACATACTCTTATATGGAAGGCTACTGGATGTGTTTTAATTAAATGAACATGCATAAAAAATAATTAGTCATGTATGGGTTAATGGAGCTATTTTGTATGAATAACAAGCAATCTCATCAAAACTTATTATGCCAAGTTTAAATGAATTTAATTTAGAAGACTTACCTTCATTGTTGATTCCACTAATAATTAAAGGTTGGTCCAAATTCTAGATTGCACTAGCTTTGTTTGTTGGTTGAATAAAATCAAGACAGTAGTGAGCCACTACCTTGATAAAGTTTTGTGTTTGATCTTTTTCTCCTTTGGCTGCTAGGGTTTTTCCCTTATTTTTTGTTGCTCCTTCTTGCTCTCTGTCTCTTTTCTTTCTCCATTGCTGCAATCTTTTTAATTCTAGTCCCAGAAATAAATTACTAAAAGTTTAAAAGTCCTCAATATTTGCTACTGCCAGTCCCAAAAATAAATTGGCATGCTGCTGCGGGCTGGCAAGGGTGTGCTGGGTTGCTTCTGCCGGCTGGGGCTCAATTTCACCGCAGGCTTAGTTTGCAACGAATTGGCCTATAGGCAATTTGTAACACCCCTTCCCGACCTACGTGTTCAAGCCGAGTAGAGGCGGCACACTAACTTAATGTTGCTACCAATTTTACTTAGTCAAATTTTATTTCCGGTTTTTACAAAATTTTGCCAGAGGTTCGCCTAGAAATTTGGTCCCAAGTGTCGACAAAATTGGTTTTTCTAATTTTTGAAAACATTTTTACACAACCAATGCGAATGCAATCAGTTTCAATATACTCCCAATGAATCCACCTTATACCCTCAACTACAAACCTGTAAGAAGAGTTCACACTTCTAATACAAAATAAAGTAGAGGTTTATTATTATTACATACTACTAACGTACAATATAACATAGTAATTCTCAATCTTATATATACATATACATGCCACAACTAGTTAACTCCTAATGGAAACTACGAGATCTACCCTGAGCTGCTGTGGGTCTGGTCGTCGCTTTCCAAGAGTTAGCTACTGCTCCGAACCTACGAGTCAAGGAAAACTTAACTCGCTGAGCAATGTCGCTCAGTGGGTACTTTACCAATGGAGATAAAAGTAAAACATGAAAGCATTTGAAATAAAAGGAAATAATTGAATCAAAACTCAACCAACATTAAACCAATGGAAGTTATTATACATTCAGTGTAAATATGCTTTCAACAAATGTAAAAACCATAATTCAAACTCATGTTGCATTACGTAGTTTAGAAAAAAATAATAACTGGACTTTGGCTCTACTGGAATATAGGGAACCATAGCGATAAGGCAGTGGCCCTCACCACTGTAACATAGGTGGCCCTCACCACCATTATCATATCACAGGAATGACCCTCACCATCCTGGTTATAACCAATGACCCTCACCATTGGCCCCCAATGGCCCTCACCATTGAGTTTGGATCATAACAATTCAATCACAATATCAAGCAGTACTGCATAAGTTAGTATAGTGCACCATACCCTTATCTGCCACTCCCAACTACCCAGCAGAGCATAAAGGTTAAAAAGATTCAATTTAAGTCTCAAACTTCCTTTTAGAGTGACTCGAGAAATCATTTTAATTCCCGTCGCGCTTTGCCATTTATGCCGCACACCACATTCTTTAGTCAAACCATTACCCTTTTTCACATATTTAACATCCACAATAAACATATCAAACATTTCAAAGCATTCCTCACAAGATCACAAATTGACCAAATGAATAGTGTCGCGGCAAGTAAAATCGGCAATGCAAAAAGGCAAGTGCCAAATGAATAGTAAAATCTGGGTTTTCGTCAAAATTTCAGTCCACTTCAGTCATGCATTTGACCAGGTAAATGATCTTATTTTTGGCTAAAATTTTACAGAAAACTTATTTCATATGTTGACTAATTACACGTAAAATTTCGCTGAAAATTTCATTCATTTGCTGACTCAAACAGCTGTCACAAAAAGAGTCCAAAAATCTGCCATTTTTAAACCATTTTGGCCCAAACATATGAAATACATGGAATAGTTTATTTTTCTTTTTCAAATCAATATGAAGGCTTCTTTAATGATAAAGTGAAGATTCAAAAACTTCCCTTTGACAACTTTTGCATGTTTAACTTAAATCAACTAATTAAAGTTCATCAAATCAACTTGCCAAAATTTTTCTCAAAACACTTGGTTTAAATTAAATTTAACCAACTCAATTGCCATAAGAAACCAAGAACATAACTCAAACATTTAATTTAAACTCAATCAATACATTTAAGCATCAACATCAAAAATTCCATAAACCAAAGTTTGTAAGAAAAATAAAATTTCTTTTATGGTAAAGTACCAAACCTTGTTCTTTTAATTCCCCTTTGCTTTTCCTTCTTCTCCTTCCTAAATCTTTGTTTCCCCTTCAAGAAATTCAAGAACACAACCTTAAACATAAACCTTAGCAATTTAGAACAATAAGCTACCCTCCATTTCTTTTCAAACTAAACCCTAATCTAACCTTATTAAACTTTAGAAACCTTGATTCTTTCATTTAATTAATCAATATCATCACTACTTAAAATTTTCCCCAAATCCACCATAAGAACCCTAATTTCCAATCTTCCAATAGATATATAAATACTTAAAATTGATACTAGAATTGAAATCTACATACTTTAAAACCTTAAAACTCACCTTGAACTTGAATCAAACTTGACAAAATTTAGAAATCCTTTGGTGTTCTTCCTATGGTGGCCGACTGTTTGGAGGTGAGAAAGAGAGTTTTTGTTCTTCTTACTATGATATATATAGTGGAAATGATGTCTACTTTTGGGTTGGATGAATGGTTTATGACCATTTGTCTACACCTTTTTCTTTTCTTCTTTTTATGACTTCTAAATGGCTAATTTCCATTAGTCCATTTGTCTCTTTCTTTTATTTATATAAAACCCAAGCCCTTGGACTTTATTTTAATTATATTTTGGCCCCCCAACCTCCTTGTGCTGAAATTTTATGGTCTAGGGTGTGAAAAGACCAAAATACCCTCCAGCGATTAATCGATCGTAACTTTTAAACCGTACAGTTCCACGAGGCAAACCAAATATGGTTTTGATCCTCTCGACCTCTACTTTCTATTTTTGAAGTCTATTTTAGGTTTCGAAGTCGTTTTGAAAAATTACCAATAAGCCCTTGACTTTTTACAAAATTCCCTTTAGGTCCTTTCTTTGCTCGGGTTTGCCCGGCTCCATTTCTACCGATGATCATTTCATATTCAACCCCTCGACATCCTTTATGCACTTGTGTGTTTATTTCCTACTTTGGATTCATGTATAAATTTTATTTAATAATGACCAAAATAGCCCTAGTATAGATGTCTTCGTTTCTCTTTAACGAGGCATTTCCTAGAAAAACCGTTACGCGTCATTGCGACCCGATTTTTCTCTACTCTCCATTTTTGGAATCTGTTATGTGCACTATTAAGAATATTCAGTACAACTTTTGAAAATTACAGTCACCTCCCCAAAACGTTTTGAAATTATAGTCACCTCCCCAAAACTTTTTGAAATTACAGTCACCTCCCTAAAACTTTGCATTTTTCTTCAATTAGGTCCCATTGATCCTATAGCCTTATCTGGTGCCGTTGTCAGGAATTATCTTCTCCTTTCCCCTTCTCTCACTGTGCACGTGACTATTATGCATAAATGCGGTGGCGGATGTGACACAATTCATTATAGGCCTCTTGGCCTGTGGTGAACTGCCTGTCGTGCGTCGTTGGCCGATCCTTTTAATTTTTAATTTTTAATTTTTTTAATTTTTATTTAAAATAAATAAATAAACATAAAATAAATATTATAAATAATAAATAAAATAAATACCACAAAAATTATTTTGGACTATTTTAAAATATCAGACTGAAGTTGGTCAAAAATTAAGGGCCTACACTGGCTTTATGTTTGGTTGTTCCCCAATTTAATAAAATGGAGTTAATATTAAAATTTTTATATGTGCACTATTTTAAGTATTTGATAAAATATGGTAAGATAAATAACACAATAGCGAAAGGTGATGAAAAGTCATAAAAGGAAAAGAGACATCTCTTATTATTTTTATTATTACTCATCCTAACATTATTTATTCTAAAGGAATTGACAAATATAAAATCTATGGAAGACAAAAAGTGTAGCATGCAGGCCAGCTTTGCTTCAATCGATCCAAGAAGGCTTCAGTCAGTCAAGGCATGTCCAAATTAGGAGTAAACTTAGAACCTCGAGGCTCTGCTCCATACTAACGGTCAAGATGGTGAGGATCATAGAGAGTACCTTGACGAAGAGAAACAAGAGGAATATAAATCAAATACGTTCGAGTGGTGACATGCGTAATCTTCCACCAAGGTATGAACCAATGGATATTAATTGCAGCTTGAGAGGGAATCCAGTCAGGATATGAAGAAGCAGGATGGAGAAGTTTCCTGATAGAATGATGTCATGGCAAATATCTTGCAAAATCCATGGATGGAATGTCGAGAAAGTAAAGGTGCTCCTAAAGCAAAATCTGTAAGCCCAAGAAAACGAATTAAAAAAATGATGCTCGTTAGGTTGAAAACCCGCAAGGGCGGCCTAAGCAAAAGTTAGGGCAGTTCGCTAGTTCTGAAAACCTGCAAGGGTGGTCTAGGCAAAAATTAGAATCAATAATAATAAAAAATTAATAAAAATAATAAAAAAAAGGTCCGCTAAGTTGAAAATCCACAAGGGCAACTTAGGAAAAAGTTAGGACAACTCGCTAGTTCTGAAAACCTGCAAAGGCGGACTAGGAATAAATTAGAGCAATAAAAATAAAAAGGCCTAAATTGAAAACCTAAAAGGGTAGTTTAGGCAATTATCTATAGCAGCAGGGGACTTCTAGCCAATCTCCTCAAAGATTCTAATTTGAATTGATCCAATCCAACTAGTGTCTTAGCCAAGATCATAGGTATCGATGACAAACCTCCTTTCATTTGGTCCACGATATACAGTACTCATGGATCGATGTCACCATCGGGAGAAACATGCATGTTGTCCCAAGATGGCAACCAAGAGGGGGGGGGGGGTGAATTGGTTTCCTCACGAAATGATGGCAAATTAAAAAACTCAACAAACACAAATGCGGAATAGAAAGTTGGTTGAGTAATGAAAGAAAGAAAGAACACACAAGATTTATAGTGGTTCGGATTTACCTCAATCCTACATCCACTTCCTTAACAACTTGTTAAGGTTCCACTATTCTTTGAAGTTTTTACAAGCTCACTTCCAACTTTGGTGTTTTCACAAGTTCACACCTAACTTCACAAGTGTTTTTCTAAGGCTCACACTTACAACCCAATCAAGAGTTTTACAAGGCTCACTCTCACAACCCAAGTGTTTCCCAAGCTTACACTCAAACTTATACAATGGTGTTTTCAATGATCACACCTAACATTCATTACAATTTAATTGTAAGTTTAAGTAAAAGAAAATTTGTTGCTTGGCTATGAAAATCTGATTTCTTGATTGTTCTTTTCACTTCACTTTTTGTTTTCTCATAGAGACATTGTATTTATAGCCAATGTGGTCTTACTAGCCGTTATTGAAGTTTTGAATAAAGTCTTGGCAGAATAGACCTTCTTTACTTAAACTGTCCGAAGCACTTCGCGGTCGCCCTTCATGCAAGGATGGTCGCGCTCATGCTTCTCGCGGTCGTCCTTTAACAAGGGACGGTCGCTGCTTTTGAAAAAGCTACAACGGTCGAATTTTAGTGCTCTGCAGCTGGAATCTTGTCCATGGTGTGTTTGTCGGACCGTTTCTTGCCCATGCTTTGTTTGTCGGGACGGTAGCGCCAAGCAGAGGTGCGGTCGCCCTTTTTGAATCTTCAAGTGGGTTTACAACGGTCATATTACGTGTCATTCTCTGACAGAGCAAAACTGAATGTCCGCCATAATTTGAATCTCGCGGTCGCCCTATGCAGAATCTCGCGATCGAACTCACAGTTTCGCGTCGAACTTCTGGACGCACCTGTGGACGCGAACACTACTGTCTCTTTGAGCAATTTCTTCTTGAATTGTTGGGCGGTCGCGATTCTGAATGGGCGGTCGCTAAATTGATTAGCGAGGTCGAATCATTCACCGTTCTTGTCACCGCGAACCTTACTGTGATTGTAATGATTTAAGTTCCTTGAGTAGCGGTCGGGCAAGTATTTTGGACGGCCGCCATTCTTGAGGCGCGGTCGCGACTGAGGTCGAACTTCTGACCGCGAAACCTACTGTGATAAGGTTTCATTCTATAATTTAATGTAGCGGTCGTATTCTGGTCTGGTGCGACCGCTAGAATTGTTCTGTCTTGCTTTACTTAAGGCAACCTAATCCTGCAACAAGATTCTTAAACACAAGTTAAATAGATCATCCATTTGAGTTGTCAAGGATCAAAATAGAGATCTTTTGTCTAACAATCTCCCCCATTTTGACTTTGACAATTCAAATGGAATGATGAAAAAATAATAAGTCTAAAATGCTCCCCCTTGTTTTATGCATAAGTCATGATTAAGAGCATTGTGATAATCTTGGTGCATTAGGTTATGTATAAACAGTTTAAACAATTGATTGCACTATTTTCTCCCCCATTGTGATAATCTTGGTGCATTAGGTTATGTATAAACAGTTTAAACAATTCATTGTACTATTTTCTCCCCCATTGTTTCTCCCCTATTATGTTTACTGAGTTTCATTCCATTATGTTGTTATTTTCTCCCCCATTGTCATAGGCAAAATAAATCAAATGTTTAAACAAATGTGTCTTCCATTGGATAAGATATTAAAAGCAACAATCAAAACAACAACAAATAAGGAAAAACAAATAACATTTGAAACAAACATGTTTATTAAGGATAGAGAAAAGTACAAAGGCAGAAAATAAAGCAATAATCATATGAAAATGCAAACAATAGAGACAAAAAGTTTTAAGCTATTCAGAGTCATCATCTACATCTAGTTCTTCTTCAACTAAAGGAGCTTTTCCTTTATCTTTAGGAGCAACAGAGGCAGAGCTAGTGCTGATGGACTCTTCTTCTTCAGGAATGCTTTGGGTATGATCACTTATATCCCAATCTTCAAGGTTGCACTGAGGCAAGTCCAATTTTCCTTGCATGTCATAGAGATCATGGTGCATATGAGATATAAGGTCAATTCTCTTGTTCAAGTGCTGAAATCTCTTGGAGACACTTTTCTTGAACTTGGAGAATTTCCTGGAAAGAGTTTTGATAGCTTGGAGGATGAGTTGAGTGGAGGATGAAGTAGTTTCTTGAGCAACTTTTGATGAAGTTGCTTTTAGAGGTAATTCCACAGCAACTTCAACTGAATCTCCTTCTTCCTCAATTGTATATCTTGGCCTCTTCTTTTGTTTATCCATTACTCCTTTCTTGCCAAAGTAGTATACATATGATCCTTCAATTTTCCTAACACATCCAGCATGCTCTAAGTAATCTATTGTGATAGCACTGGAAGCTAGAGTGAAAGGGTTTCTCAAGGTAGCTAAGTTCAAATCATTCAGAAGGTTTAGGTGCCTAGCTATCTGAGTAACTTGAGAGGATAGGAAGAATGTACCAGTTCTTGTAACAACATGATGAAAGAAGGTGTCTATCAAGAACTTGGTGGAGTTTATTTTGATGTTATGGGTGAAAGCATACATAAAGATGAGGTCTCTTTTGGTGACTTTCTCATTTCCATCTGCTCTTTGGTGGATGGTATAAGTGATAATCCTATGGAGCATCCAGTGGGTGAGAGTTTTGATATGTCTGGCTTTGGATTCTTTTTCAAAGGAAGTTTCAATGGAAATTTCTTGCCAGAAATCAGAAAGGGTTCGGTTGGAGAACATTTGGTCATTGTAAGAGGTTATACCTTCAGAAGGGAAGTTCCAAATGCTACCAAAATCTTCTAGAGATAGGGCTTGGTATTGATCAAAGAGCTTAAATCTAACTCCATACCACCCTAGTGCAGAATTTGCACTCTTTTCTATTTGAAGAGACATCAGAAATTCTTTGCTAAGACTAGAGTAGCCTACCTCTTCTGGAAAGATAAATTTTCTCCATCCAAGGACATCCAACAATCTCTCAATTTCGTCCTTGATGCCCAATGCAGAAAGCATTCCACCAAAAGGTGATTTGGTGCCTTCAACCTTCTTTTTCTTAAGCATAGCATACCTAATGTCTTCCTCAGAGGTTTGGTGGTGAGGTTTGTGAATTTTCTCACCTCTTTTGGATTGAGGAGGAGATGGAGGTTCAACAACAGGTTCTCTAATGGTGATTCCTGGAACTCTCTTGGCTTGACCCTTAATTTTGGAGGTGGTTTTTCTTTTGGGAGCCATTGAAATAGAAAGAACAGAAGAGAGCAGGAAAACAGAGGTTCAATTGAATGACAGATGATGAGGAGAAGATTTTAGGGTTTCAGAATGTTTTTAGAAGCAAAATATCAAAGAAAATTATTTATTATGCTCTTAAATAGATGAAATAACGAAAATAGCCGTTTATGACTGTTGAAAGTCAAGATTTGCGACCTGTCACACAGCCAACGGTTATAAATTTTCGAGCAGAGTGTACAGGGTGCGGTCGCACATTGAACAAGGTGCGATCGCGAAATGAGGTCTAGCGACCATTTTCAAGATAAGTACGCTCGCGAGAGAAGAAATTGTCTGTAACGGTTGAAACTATTCAAATTGGTGCGGCCGCGCACAAAATGTTCTCGACCGCGCACAGAGTCATTAGTTTGAATGAAACTGTCAGACAAGATAGCGATCGCGAAAGGACTCTGGAGCGACCGCTAAAGACTTAAAAATTGAAAGATTCATGGAAAGATAGAAAATATTTCTAGAGTGTTAAGAACCATTAAATTCATGCACATAGAAACTTCATTGATAGGCAATTAATTCAAAGTATTTCCATCAATCATTCCTAAATTAAGTTTAATAAAATTAAGTCTATCTTCATTCAATGGTTTTGTAAACACATCCGCAAGTTGATTTTGTGTTTCAATAAATTCTAGAATTATGTTCTGATTTTGCACATTTTCCCTCAAAAAATGATGTCTAATATCTATATGCTTGGATCTAGAATGTTGTATAGGATTCTTAGACAAATTGATAGCACTAGTGTTGTCACATTTAATGGAAATATTGTTAAAAACTTTACCATAGTCAAGCAATTGTTGTTTCATCCATAATACTTGTGTGCAACAAAAACAAGCTGCAACATATTCAGCTTCCGTTGTGGATAAAGCAACTGATGCTTGTTTCTTACTATGCCAAGAAACTAAACAATTACCAAGAAAGTGACATGCTCCTGTAGTGCTTTTTCTATCTAAGATACTACCTGCATAATCTGCATCTGAAAATCCTATAATATGAAATGATGTGTTCTTTGGATACCAAAGTCCTAATTGCATTGTACCACTTAAATATTTCAAGATTCTTTTAGTGGCATTCAAGTGTGATTCTTTAGGACAGGTTTGAAATCTAGCACATAGACATACACTGTACATTATATCAGGCCTAGATGCGGTTAAGTAAAGTAGTGATCCGATGATACCTCGATATTTCTTCTCATCTACTGCTTTACCATTGTCATCTTTACCTAATTTCAAGGATGTGCTCATGGGAGTTTTGCTAGTTTTGCAGCCATCCATTCCAAATTTCTTCATGAGTTCTCTTGTATATTTGGATTGGTTGATGAAGATCCCATCTTTACATTGCTTGACTTGCAATCCAAGGAAGAACTTGAGTTCACCCATCATGCTCATTTCAAATTCCCTGGTCATACAAGAAGCAAATTCTTTGCACAAGGCTTCATCAGTAGCTCCAAATATTATGTCATCCACATAAATTTGTACAATCAAAATGTTATGCTTATCCTTTTTAACAAAGAGAGTTGTGTCTACTTTTCCTTTTGCAAAACCATTTTCAAGCAAATATGCACTAAGTTTATCATACCATGCTCTAGGTGCTTGTTTCAATCCATATAAAGCTTTGGTAAGTTTGAAAACATGATCATGAAATTTGTAGTTTTCAAATCCAGGAGGTTGTTCAACATAAACTTCTTCATTTATGAGTCCGTTTAGAAATGCACTTTTAACATCCATTTGATAAAGCTTAAAATTCATATGACATGCAAAAGCAAGTAATATTCTAATAGCTTCTAATCTGGCTACAGGGGCAAAGGTTTCATCATAATCAATACCTTCTTCTTGATTATAACCTTTGGCTACCAATCTTGCTTTATTTCTAATAATGTGACCATTTTCATCAAGCTTATTCCTATAAACCCATTTGCATCCTATTATAGAATGATCTTTAGGTCTAGGAGTAAGTTGCCAAACATTATTTCTTTCAAATTGATTAAGTTCATCTTGCATTGCAGTTATCCAATTTTCATCATTTAAAGCTTCCTCAACAGTTTTTGGTTCAATTTGAGAAACAAAAGCAAAATTAACATCAACATGATTAATTTTAGATCTAGTGATTACTCCCTTAGATGTTTCTCCAATGATGAGTTCCTTTGGATGATCTTTCTTGTATTGCCAATCCTTAGGTAGATCCTGAGTCTTTTCTTCAAGTTGATTGATCTTTGGAGCATCAATAGATTCAAGAGGTTCAAGATTATCTGCAGGGTCATTAAAAGTAATACCTTTCTTTTGATCAAGTTTAGATGATTCATCAAATACAACATGCATTGATTCTTCTATTACTAGAGTTTTCATGTTAAATACTCTATATGCTTTGCTATATGATGAATATCCTAAGAATATGCCTTCATCTGATTTGGATGAAAATTTTCCAAGATTATCCTTGGTATTCAATATGAAGCATTTGCATCCGAATACTCTAAAATATCCAATTCTGGGTATTCTTCCATTCCATAGCTCATAAGAAGTTTTATTAGTTAAATGCCTTTTGTAAACACGATTTGCAATGTAGCAAGCTGTATTAACGGCTTCTGCCCAAAAATAAGATGGTAAATCATATTCATTGAGCATTGTTCTAGCCATTTCAATTAAAGTTCTATTTTTCCTTTCAACTACACCATTTTGCTGTGGAGTTCTAGGAGCAGAAAAATTATGTGAAATGCCAAGTTCATTGCAAAAGGTTTCAAAATTTTCATTTTCAAATTCTTTACCATGATCACTTCTAATAGATGTGATCACATATCCTTTTTCATTTTGAACTCTTTTTGCAAATGTTTTAAAGCAATTAAAGGCTTCACTCTTTTGAGCTAAGAAATTAACCCATGTGAATCTAGAGTAATCATCAACAAGAACAAATGCATATGATTTGCCTCCTAAGCTTGTAACTCTATTTGGTTCAAACAAGTCTAAATGAATGAGCTCTAAAGGTCTAGAGGTACTTATAATACTCTTTGATTTAAATGAGCTTTTATGTTGCTTACCATGTTGACAAGGTTCACAAATTCTATCTTTATCATATTTTATCTTAGGTAAGCCATCAACTAAGTTCTCATTATAAATATATTTCAATTGATCCATACCAGCATGTCCTAGTCTTCTATGCCATAACCATGCATCATTATTAGTGGACATTAAACATGTATGATTTGAATGTATGCTGACATTGTAAGTGTTGTTTGTTCTAGTACCTTTAAATATGATAACATCATTTGAGTTTGTGATTTTGCATTCCTTGGAATCAAACTCGACAAAGTATGCTTTATCACAAAGTTGACTAACACTTAGCAAGTTATGTTTCAAACCATCAACAAGCCATACATCTTCAATTAAATCCTTACCAATAGAACCAATGGAGCCAACACCAAGAATTTTACCTTTAGCATTGTTTCCAAAAGTTACGTTACCTCCATGTTTGTAGGTAATACTTGTAAAGAGCTTTGCATTTCCAGTCATATGCCTTGAGCATCCACTATCCACAAGCCATGTGCTTTCATTTGTAGTAGATTTTAGGCATACCTGCAAAACAATTGTGATCATCTTCTTTTAGGTACCCACTTGAAGTTGGGTCCTTGATGGTTAGTAGAAAAAGTGCCTTCTAACTTGAGATGTGCCTTTCTTATATAACAAGAAAAATTTTTGTGTCCAAATTTCATGCAATATGTGCATTGCCATGGTATTCTATTCTTCTGCATTTTTCTTTTTGCATTATACATACAACTACAAGTATGTGATTTCTTTTGTGCAAATTTAGTGAACAACAATGCATAATTATTTTTGGCTTTATCTCCTAGTGAACCATAACTAGTTCTTTTAGACTTGGTGCAAGCATCTTTGATATGAACATCAGAAATTTTAGTTGTAGATGCTTTCACAAATGTTGGTTTGCTAGGTGCAATGTTGGTTGAGCCATTGAATCCTAATCCATATTTCAAGGAAGGTGATCTTTGATTATTAATTAATGTGTTCAATGCTTCCTTTCCTTTATGAAATCTAGAAATTGATTCTTTTAGTTCTTTTAGTTCATGCTTCAATGTCTCATTCTCTTTAATCACTTTTTCTAAGTCATGTGAGCTTTTCTTTAATTCTCCTATTGTGTTCATCAAGTGTTCATTTGAGGTTTTCAATTCTAAGGTAGAATTCTTTAAGCATATATAATCTTTTTCTAACTTAGAGTTTTTCTCTTTGTAAAGCATCATTTTAGAATAATATTTTTCTATTTTAAAATTCATGTGCTCAATCAAATCACTATCATCTATATCATTTATATCATCATGTGCTACAAGATCAAAGGATTGAGTACTTACCTCATTGGAGTCATCTTCAATAGCCATGAGACATAGATTTGCAATTCCTTCTTCTTCTTCTTCCTCACTTGAAGAAGAGTCATCCCATGTGGCTTTGAGAGACTTTTTCTTTTCTTTATCCCATTTCCTTTTGTTCTTTAATTTGTAGCAATCCGATTTGATGTGACCAGTTTTTCCACATTCATAGCACTTTACCTCATTTTTCTTTTCTTTATCTTTGAAGGAGAATTTAGGAGGTGTACCTTTGTTTGCTTGTAATCTTTTCTTTCTTTTCCATTCATTGATTCTTTTTGAGAACATTGCCATTTCATCTTCATCATCAGTACCTTCATTGCTTGAGCTCTCAGCTTCTTTGATTGCTTTGAGTGCAATTGGTTTTCTCTTTTCTTTCTCACCTTGATCTTCTTCTTTTTCACTGTGCAGCTCAAAAGTGAGTAATTTACCAACTAGCTCGTCGGTTCTTAATGTGCTGAGATCATGAGCTTCTTCTATGGATGATACTTTGGATTCAAAGTTCTTTCTAGCTCTTAGGGCTCTCAAGATTTTACTGTTTACATCACCTTGATCATATACCTTGCCATACTTCTTTAGTTCATTGACAATAGCAAGCAAGCGATTTGTCATGTCGGTGACGTTTTCATTTGGTTTCATCTTGAATAGCTCATACTCATGAACATGCATTTGTTTTTTGGTGAATCTTACTTGAGTCGTACCTTCATGGTAGTTTTCAAGTGTTTTCCAAATGCAATGTGCACAAGTTAAATGTTGAACTCTTCCACCTTCTTCTCTTGAAATGGAGTTCATCAAGATGGAAGCAGCTCTATTGTTCTTGAATCGATCTCTGATATTGCTAGTTGACCATTGAGCTTTGGGAAGAGGAACTTGAATACCGTCAACTTCATGAGTAGGAGATTTCCACTCACTTTCCACGAAATCCCATAGTTCAATCCCTTCACTATCTAGAAACAAGTACATTTTGTGTTTCCAGTATGAGTAATCAGTTCCATCAAAATAGGGTCTAAGAATAGAGTTAAGATTTCCATGAGAGCTTGATGAAGAAGAAGTTGCCATAGTGGATCAGATTTCACAATTAAGTTTAAGAAATCTCAGGGCTCTGATACCAATTGTTGTCCCAAGATGGCAACCAAGAGGGGGGGGTGAATTGGTTTCCTCACGAAATGATGGCACATTAAAAAACTCAACAAACACAAATGCGGAATAGAAAGTTGGTTGAGTAATGAAAGAAAGAAAGAACACACAAGATTTATAGTGGTTCGGATTTACCTCAATCCTACATCCACTTCCTTAACAACTTGTTAAGGTTCCACTATTCTTTGAAGTTTTTACAAGCTCACTTCCAACTTTGGTGTTTTCACAAGTTCACACCTAACTTCACAAGTGTTTTTCTAAGGCTCACACTTACAACCCAATCAAGAGTTTTACAAGGCTCACTCTCACAACCCAAGTGTTTCCCAAGCTTACACTCAAACTTATACAATGGTGTTTTCAATGATCACACCTAACATTCATTACAATTTAATTGTAAGTTTAAGTAAAAGAAAATTTGTTGCTTGGCTATGAAAATCTGATTTCTTGATTGTTCTTTTCACTTCACTTTTTGTTTTCTCATAGAGACATTGTATTTATAGCCAATGTGGTCTTACTAGCCGTTATTGAAGTTTTGAATAAAGTCTTGGCAGAATAGACCTTCTTTACTTAAACTGTCCGAAGCACTTCGCGGTCGCCCTTCATGCAAGGATGGTCGCGATCATGCTTCTCGCGGTCGTCCTTTAACAAGGGACGGTCGCTGCTTTTGAAAAAGCTACAACGGTCGAATTTTAGTGCTCTGCAGCTGGAATCTAGTTCATTCTGTGTTTGTCGGACCGTTTCTTGCCCATGCTTTGTTTGTCGGGATGGTCGCGCCAAGCAGAGGTGCGGTCGCCCTTTTTGAATCTTCAAGTGGGTTTACAACGGTCATATTACGTGTCATTCTCTGACAGAGCAAAACTGAATGTCCGCCATAATTTGAATCTCGCGGTCGCCCTATGCAGAATCTCGCGATCGAACTCACAGTTTCGCGTCGAACTTCTGGACGCACCTGTGGACGCGAACACTACTGTCTCTTTGAGCAATTTCTTCTTGAATTGTTGGACGGTCGCGATTCTGAATGGGCGGTCGCTAAATTGATTAGCGAGGTCGAATCATTCACCGTTCTTGTCACCGCGAACCTTACTGTGATTGTAATGATTTAAGTTCCTTGAGTAGCGGTCGGGCAAGTATTTTGGACGGCCGCCATTCTTGAGGCGCGGTCGCGACTAAGGTCGAACTTCTGACCGCGAAACCTACTGTGATAAGGTTTCATTCTGTAATTGCATGTAGCGGTCGTATTCTGGTCTTGTGTGACCGCTAGAATTGTTCTGTCTTGCTTTACTTAAGGCAACCTAATCCTGCAACAAGATTCTTAAACACAAGTTAAATAGATCATCCATTTGAGTTGTCAAGGATCAAAATAGAGATCTTTTGTCTAACAATCTCCCCCATTTTGACTTTGACAATTCAAATGGAATGATGAAAAAATAATAAGTCTAAAATGCTCCCCCTTCATTTATGCATAAGTCATGATTAAGAGCATTGTGATAATCTTGGTGCATTAGGTTATGTATAAACAGTTTAAACAATTCATTGTACTATTTTCTCCCCCATTGTGATAATCTTGGTGCATTAGGTTATGTATAAACAGTTTAAACAATTCATTGTACTATTTTCTCCCCCATTGTTTCTCCCCTATTATGTTTACTGAGTTTCATTCCATTATGTTGTTATTTTCTCCCCCATTGTCATAGGCAAAATAAATCAAATGTTTAAACAAATGTGTCTTCCATTGGATAAGATATTAAAAGCAGCAATCAAAACAACAACAAATAAGGAAAAACAAATAACATTTGAAACAAACATGTTTATTAAGGATAGAGAAAAGTACAAAGGCAGAAAATAAAGCAATAATCATATGAAAATGCAAACAATAGAGACAAAAAGTTTTAAGCTATTCAGAGTCATCATCTACATCTAGTTCTTCTTCAACTAAAGGAGCTTTTCCTTTATCTTTAGGAGCAACAGAGGCAGAGCTAGTGCTGATGGACTCTTCTTCTTCAGGAATGCTTTGGGTATGATCACTTATATCCCAATCTTCAAGGTTGCACTGAGGCAAGTCCAATTTTCCTTGCATGTCATAGAGATCATGGTGCATATGAGATATAAGGTCAATTCTCTTGTTCAAGTGCTGAAATCTCTTGGAGACACTTTTCTTGAACTTGGAGAATTTCCTGGAAAGAGTTTTGATAGCTTGGAGGATGAGTTGAGTGGAGGATGAAGTAGTTTCTTGAGCAACTTTTGATGAAGTTGCTTTTAGAGGTAATTCCACAGCAACTTCAACTGAATCTCCTTCTTCCTCAATTGTATATCTTGGCCTCTTCTTTTGTTTATCCATTACTCCTTTCTTGCCAAAGTAGTATACATATGATCCTTCAATTTTCCTAACACATCCAGCATGCTCTAAGTAATCTATTGTGATAGCACTGGAAGCTAGAGTGAAAGGGTTTCTCAAGGTAGCTAAGTTCAAATCATTCAGAAGGTTTAGGTGCCTAGCTATCTGAGTAACTTGAGAGGATAGGAAGAATGTACCAGTTCTTGTAACAGCATGATGAAAGAAGGTGTCTATCAAGAACTTGGTGGAGTTTATTTTGATGTTATGGGTGAAAGCATACATAAAGATGAGGTCTCTTTTGGTGACTTTCTCATTTCCATCTGCTCTTTGGTGGATGGTATAAGTGATAATCCTATGGAGCATCCAGTGGGTGAGAGTTTTGATATGTCTGGCTTTGGATTCTTTTTCAAAGGAAGTTTCAATGGAAATTTCTTGCCAGAAATCAGAAAGGGTTCGGTTGGAGAACATTTGGTCATTGTAAGAGGTTATACCTTTAGAAGGGAAGTTCCAAATGCTACCAAAATCTTCTAGAGATAGGGCTTGGTATTGATCAAAGAGCTTAAATCTAACTCCATACCACCCTAGTGCAGAATTTGCACTCTTTTCTATTTGAAGAGACATCAGAAATTCTTTGCTAAGACTAGAGTAGCCTACCTCTTCTGGAAAGATAAATTTTCTCCATCCAAGGACATCCAACAATCTCTCAATTTCGTCCTTGATGCCCAATGCAGAAAGCATTCCACCAAAAGGTGATTTGGTGCCTTCAACCTTCTTTTTCTTAAGCATAGCATACCTAATGTCTTCCTCAGAGGTTTGGTGGTGAGGTTTGTGAATTTTCTCACCTCTTTTGGATTGAGGAGGAGATGGAGGTTCAACAACAGGTTCTCTAATGGTGATTCCTGGAACTCTCTTGGCTTGACCCTTAATTTTGGAGGTGGTTTTTCTTTTGGGAGCCATTGAAATAGAAAGAACAGAAGAGAGCAGGAAAACAGAGGTTCAATTGAATGACAGATGATGAGGAGAAGATTTTAGGGTTTCAGAATGTTTTTAGAAGCAAAATATCAAAGAAAATTATTTATTATGCTCTTAAATAGATGAAATAACGAAAATAGCCGTTTATGACTGTTGAAAGTCAAGATTTGCGACCTGTCACACAGCCAACGGTTATAAATTTTCGAGCAGAGTGTACAGGGTGCGGTCGCACATTGAACAAGGTGCGATCGTGAAATGAGGTCTAGCGACCATTTTCAAGATAAGTACGCTCGCGAGAGAAGAAATTGTCTGTAACGGTCGAAACTATTCAAATTGGTGCGGCCGCGCACAAAATGTTCTCGACCGCGCACAGAGTCATTAGTTTGAATGAAACTGTCAGACAAGATAGCGATCGCGAAAGGACTCTGGAGCGACCGCTAAAGACTTAAAAATTGAAAGATTCATGGAAAGATAGAAAATATTTCTAGAGTGTTAAGAACCATTAAATTCATGCACATAGAAACTTCATTGATAGGCAATTAATTCAAAGTATTTCCATCAATCATTCCTAAATTAAGTTTAATAAAATTAAGTCTATCTTCATTCAATGGTTTTGTAAACACATCCGCAAGTTGATTTTGTGTTTCAATAAATTCTAGAATTATGTTCTGATTTTGCACATTTTCCCTCAAAAAATGATGTCTAATATCTATATGCTTGGATCTAGAATGTTGTATAGGATTCTTAGACAAATTGATAGCACTAGTGTTGTCACATTTAATGGAAATATTGTTAAAAACTTTACCTGTAATATCCTCATTTATGCCCTAGAAGTTTTGTATGTTGTTGTTATTGTGGTTGTTTTAAATTGCAAGATAAAGAATTGAGAAAAGAAAAGTATATGTGTTTTGGGAAGGATTTAGGGTTTAGAGAGAATGGTATATGTTGTGTATATGTTGATATATATAACATATAAATGGGTCAAAGAAGAGTGAAGGTGTTGGTTAGTGGAAGAAGATATTTTATTGTTGAGTGTGTAATTGCATATATGGGCTTATATAAGACAAAAAGTTAGTTATATGATTGAGGGCATTTTGGTAATTGCTTGGATAAAATCTCTTGGTGGAGATTTAAAGAAGAAAAGTCATTTGACTTTGTTGAATTTTCTTTTCTTCTCATGTTTGTGCCGGCCATTGAAGAAGACAAAGGGAGAGAGAAGTGTTCTTGATGCTATACTCAAATTGATGAAGGAATTGAGAGATTTGGTGAAAGATTTGTGGAATTTCTTCATATAAGGTAAGTAATTTCTTGTTTTCTTTTATTAATTTGGAAGTTGTGGCTAAGGTGTATGGTGAATTGTTGAGTTGATGATTTGGTGTGTTTGATATGTATTTACAAATGTTAAAGTTGATTGTTAGTTAAAAGATTGATTTGAGGTTGGTTTGGTTGTGAAGGTTGTAAGTTTAAATGGATTTTGATAGTGGAAGTTCAAGTGTAAAGTTGGTTTTAGGGTTTGAGATGGTATATGTTTAAATGTTTTGGTTGATGTGTTTTAATAAGGAATATTGTGATAAACATGTAGAATTTGTGTTTAGAACATTGATTTCATTCATTTGAAACATGTTATATGGTGTTTGATGAGTTTGAGTGCAATTGGAGGAGAATTTTGCATATTAGGGTTTGTGTTTTGGGTGACACGGCCAAAAAGCTATGGGAAACACGGCCAAGACATGAAATTTTGAAGGTGTTGGATTGATTTTTGGGAGACACGGCCGTGTCCCCAAGCCATGTTTGCTACTGCCGAAGTTTGGTTGAGAGACACGGTCACAAGCTTGGCCGTGTCCCTTGCCCGTGTTGCTTACTGTCCAATTGGTTTGAGTGACACGGCCACAAGCTTGGCAGTGTCCCTCAAGTGGCTGCCCGTGTCCCTCAATTGTGTAGGTTAAGGTTTTACTTCCTTGTTCTTTTTGCATTGCTTTGGTTCTCAAAGGGTAGGTTGGTCCCTAAACCTAACCCTAAACATTTTAAATACACTTGAATCAATGAATGATATAATCAATTACATGTGTAAGATCCTAAAGCTATGAATCATATCAATTGTTCTTTACCCTAATTGCATTGTTGAGATTGAATAATGTTATGTTATGCATTGTAAATGGTAATGTGTTTCATGAGTAATGAATATTGAAATGTATATCAAAGATGCAATGATAATTCAAATAAGACATGATATGAGACAATGCCATTGTGGTTGGCTATGATGTGATGCAATTGAAAGAAATAAGGCATGTTTGCCTAAATGTTGTTGAGAATTGAGAATGGAAATGAAAATTGAATAATAAATGAATTGTGTGGCTAATGTGTTATTCCATTTTCAGAGTTGGTTGTTGGTGGCATGCCTAATAAGTGTAACAATCTCTTGAAGTTAGGTTGGATTGAATCCTTGAAGCCTAATTGAGATGTTACCACCCTTGAAGCTAGGTTGGGCTGGTTCTTGAAGCCAAGTTGGGTTGAAGCTTAGCATGCTTTGCTCCCCTTGAAGCTTGGTTGAACCTAATCCTTGAAGCCTAGTTGGGTTTATGATATTGATAAATGTGATGATAGAACCAAAACATTAACTCTGAAAATTGAATGGCACATTAGTGTGTCTTGGGCCCATGCTTGTCTTTGCTTAATGTTGATTATGAATGATTAAATGAATACTAATGAGGTATATGATAAGATGTTGAAATATGATATGTCTATTTATGTTGAGTTATGAAATGTAAAGGCATGTTGTTAGTTTTGCATATATGATGTTACATGTATAATATGGATTGAGAATTGGCATTGCATTGCATCAAAGCAAAACATTAGCATGTTTTATCTTACTAAGCCGTTGGCTTAGCGCGATAGTGTTTGATCGCACAGGTAATAGAGTTGGTGGAGTTGAACCCGAGAGTTCATCAAGACCGAGTGAGAGTAGACAGTGAAGAGTTGATTTTTGAGGACTTAAAGATCAGAGCAGACTTGCCAATCATGTATACTTCTTTTATATTGTGTAAAGTAATGTTTATAATGTAAATATGTACCTATTTTATAACTTCCGCTGTGTAATATTTAAATGTATATATGTATATCTAACATGTTTATATTTTAAGTAAATGACTTAATTTCTATAATGTATAATGATTAGGGTATTGTATCAAGTTTAAAATGTTTTGAATGTTGAAGAAAACCGTAGCATCCCTATGTTTGGTGCGCACTTATGCTACATTGTTGTGATTGTAGTGTGTGTGCATTGGATGTGGGGGTGTTACATTACCATAGTCAAGCAATTGTTGTTTCATCCATTAAATTCATGCACATAGAAACTTCATTGATAGGCAATTAATTCAAAGTATTTCCATCAATCATTCCTAAATTAAGTTTAATAAAATTAAGTCTATCTTCATTCAATGGTTTTGTAAACACATCCGCAAGTTGATTTTGTGTTTCAATAAATTCTAGAATTATGTTCTGATTTTGCACATTTTCCCTCAAAAAATGATGTCTAATATCTATATGCTTGGATCTAGAATGTTGTATAGGATTCTTAGACAAATTGATAGCACTAGTGTTGTCACATTTAATGGAAATATTGTTAAAAACTTTACCATAGTCAAGCAATTGTTGTTTCATCCATAATACTTGTGTGCAACAAAAACAAGCTGCAACATATTCAGCTTCCGTTGTGGATAAAGCAACTGATGCTTGTTTCTTACTATGCCAAGAAACTAAACAATTACCAAGAAAGTGACATGCTCCTGTAGTGCTTTTTCTATCTAAGATACTACCTGCATAATCTGCATCTGAAAATCCTATAATATGAAATGATGTGTTCTTTGGATACCAAAGTCCTAATTGCATTGTACCACTTAAATATTTCAAGATTCTTTTAGTGGCATTCAAGTGTGATTCTTTAGGACAGGTTTGAAATCTAGCACATAGACATACACTGTACATTATATCAGGCCTAGATGCGGTTAAGTAAAGTAGTGATCCGATGATACCTCGATATTTCTTCTCATCTACTGCTTTACCATTGTCATCTTTACCTAATTTCAAGGATGTGCTCATGGGAGTTTTGCTAGTTTTGCAGCCATCCATTCCAAATTTCTTCATGAGTTCTCTTGTATATTTGGATTGGTTGATGAAGATCCCATCTTTACATTGCTTGACTTGCAATCCAAGGAAGAACTTGAGTTCACCCATCATGCTCATTTCAAATTCCCTGGTCATACAAGAAGCAAATTCTTTGCACAAGGCTTCATCAGTAGCTCCAAATATTATGTCATCCACATAAATTTGTACAATCAAAATGTTATGCTTATCCTTTTTAACAAAGAGAGTTGTGTCTACTTTTCCTTTTGCAAAACCATTTTCAAGCAAATATGCACTAAGTTTATCATACCATGCTCTAGGTGCTTGTTTCAATCCATATAAAGCTTTGGTAAGTTTGAAAACATGATCATGAAATTTGTAGTTTTCAAATCCAGGAGGTTGTTCAACATAAACTTCTTCATTTATGAGTCCGTTTAGAAATGCACTTTTAACATCCATTTGATAAAGCTTAAAATTCATATGACATGCAAAAGCAAGTAATATTCTAATAGCTTCTAATCTGGCTACAGGGGCAAAGGTTTCATCATAATCAATACCTTCTTCTTGATTATAACCTTTGGCTACCAATCTTGCTTTATTTCTAATAATGTGACCATTTTCATCAAGCTTATTCCTATAAACCCATTTGTATCCTATTATAGAATGATCTTTAGGTCTAGGAGTAAGTTGCCAAACATTATTTCTTTCAAATTGATTAAGTTCATCTTGCATTGCAGTTATCCAATTTTCATCATTTAAAGCTTCCTCAACAGTTTTTGGTTCAATTTGAGAAACAAAAGCAAAATTAACATCAACATGATTAATTTTAGATCTAGTGATTACTCCCTTAGATGTTTCTCCAATGATGAGTTCCTTTGGATGATCTTTCTTGTATTGCCAATCCTTAGGTAGATCCTGAGTCTTTTCTTCAAGTTGATTGATCTTTGGAGCATCAATAGATTCAAGAGGTTCAAGATTATCTGCAGGGTCATTAAAAGTAATACCTTTCTTTTGATCAAGTTTAGATGATTCATCAAATACAACATGCATTGATTCTTCTATTACTAGAGTTTTCATGTTAAATACTCTATATGCTTTGCTATATGATGAATATCCTAAGAATATGCCTTCATCTGATTTGGATGAAAATTTTCCAAGATTATCCTTGGTATTCAATATGAAGCATTTGCATCCGAATACTCTAAAATATCCAATTCTGGGTATTCTTCCATTCCATAGCTCATAAGAAGTTTTATTAGTTAAATGCCTTTTGTAAACACGATTTGCAATGTAGCAAGCTGTATTAACGGCTTCTGCCCAAAAATAAGATGGTAAATCATATTCATTGAGCATTGTTCTAGCCATTTCAATTAAAGTTCTATTTTTCCTTTCAACTACACCATTTTGCTGTGGAGTTCTAGGAGCAGAAAAATTATGTGAAATGCCAAGTTCATTGCAAAAGGTTTCAAAATTTTCATTTTCAAATTCTTTACCATGATCACTTCTAATAGATGTGATCACATATCCTTTTTCATTTTGAACTCTTTTTGCAAATGTTTTAAAGCAATTAAAGGCTTCACTCTTTTGAGCTAAGAAATTAACCCATGTGAATCTAGAGTAATCATCAACAAGAACAAATGCATATGATTTGCCTCCTAAGCTTGTAACTCTATTTGGTTCAAACAAGTCTAAATGAATGAGCTCTAAAGGTCTAGAGGTACTTATAATACTCTTTGATTTAAATGAGCTTTTATGTTGCTTACCATGTTGACAAGGTTCACAAATTCTATCTTTATCATATTTTATCTTAGGTAAGCCATCAACTAAGTTCTCATTATAAATATATTTCAATTGATCCATACCAGCATGTCCTAGTCTTCTATGCCATAACCATGCATCATTATTAGTGGACATTAAACATGTATGATTTGAATGTATGCTGACATTGTAAGTGTTGTTTGTTCTAGTACCTTTAAATATGATAACATCATTTGAGTTTGTGATTTTGCATTCCTTGGAATCAAACTCGACAAAGTATGCTTTATCACAAAGTTGACTAACACTTAGCAAGTTATGTTTCAAACCATCAACAAGCCATACATCTTCAATTAAATCCTTACCAATAGAACCAATGGAGCCAACACCAAGAATTTTACCTTTAGCATTGTTTCCAAAAGTTACGTTACCTCCATGTTTGTAGGTAATACTTGTAAAGAGCTTTGCATTTCCAGTCATATGCCTTGAGCATCCACTATCCACAAGCCATGTGCTTTCATTTGTAGTAGATTTTAGGCATACCTGCAAAACAATTGTGATCATCTTCTTTTAGGTACCCACTTGAAGTTGGGTCCTTGATGGTTAGTAGAAAAAGTGCCTTCTAACTTGAGATGTGCCTTTCTTATATAACAAGAAAAATTTTTGTGTCCAAATTTCATGCAATATGTGCATTGCCATGGTATTCTATTCTTCTGCATTTTTCTTTTTGCATTATACATACAACTACAAGTATGTGATTTCTTTTGTGCAAATTTAGTAAACAACAATGCATAATTATTTTTGGCTTTATCTCCTAGTGAACCATAACTAGTTCTTTTAGACTTGGTGCAAGCATCTTTGATATGAACATCAGAAATTTTAGTTGTAGATGCTTTCACAAATGTTGGTTTGCTAGGTGCAATGTTGGTTGAGCCATTGAATCCTAATCCATATTTCAAGGAAGGTGATCTTTGATTATTAATTAATGTGTTCAATGCTTCCTTTCCTTTATGAAATCTAGAAATTGATTCTTTTAGTTCTTTTAGTTCATGCTTCAATGTCTCATTCTCTTTAATCACTTTTTCTAAGTCATGTGAGCTTTTCTTTAATTCTCCTATTGTGTTCATCAAGTGTTCATTTGAGGTTTTCAATTCTAAGGTAGAATTCTTTAAGCATATATAATCTTTTTCTAACTTAGAGTTTTTCTCTTTGTAAAGCATCATTTTAGAATAATATTTTTCTATTTTAAAATTCATGTGCTCAATCAAATCACTATCATCTATATCATTTATATCATCATGTGCTACAAGATCAAAGGATTGAGTACTTACCTCATTGGAGTCATCTTCAATAGCCATGAGACATAGATTTGCAATTCCTTCTTCTTCTTCTTCCTCACTTGAAGAAGAGTCATCCCATGTGGCTTTGAGAGACTTTTTCTTTTCTTTATCCCATTTCCTTTTGTTCTTTAATTTGTAGCAATCCGATTTGATGTGACCAGTTTTTCCACATTCATAGCACTTTACCTCATTTTTCTTTTCTTTATCTTTGAAGGAGAATTTAGGAGGTGTACCTTTGTTTGCTTGTAATCTTTTCTTTCTTTTCCATTCATTGATTCTTTTTGAGAACATTGCCATTTCATCTTCATCATCAGTACCTTCATTGCTTGAGCTCTCAGCTTCTTTGATTGCTTTGAGTGCAATTGGTTTTCTCTTTTCTTTCTCACCTTGATCTTCTTCTTTTTCACTGTGCAGCTCAAAAGTGAGTAATTTACCAACTAGCTCGTCGGTTCTTAATGTGCTGAGATCATGAGCTTCTTCTATGGATGATACTTTGGATTCAAAGTTCTTTCTAGCTCTTAGGGCTCTCAAGATTTTACTGTTTACATCACCTTGATCATATACCTTGCCATACTTCTTTAGTTCATTGACAATAGCAAGCAAGCGATTTGTCATGTCGGTGACGTTTTCATTTGGTTTCATCTTGAATAGCTCATACTCATGAACATGCATTTGTTTTTTGGTGAATCTTACTTGAGTCGTACCTTCATGGTAGTTTTCAAGTGTTTTCCAAATGCAATGTGCACAAGTTAAATGTTGAACTCTTCCACCTTCTTCTCTTGAAATGGAGTTCATCAAGATGGAAGCAGCTCTATTGTTCTTGAATCGATCTCTGATATTGCTAGTTGACCATTGAGCTTTGGGAAGAGGAACTTGAATACCGTCAACTTCATGAGTAGGAGATTTCCACTCACTTTCCACGAAATCCCATAGTTCAATCCCTTCACTATCTAGAAACAAGTACATTTTGTGTTTCCAGTATGAGTAATCAGTTCCATCAAAATAGGGCCTAAGAATAGAGTTAAGATTTCCATGAGAGCTTGATGAAGAAGAAGTTGCCATAGTGGATCAGATTTCACAATTAAGTTTAAGAAATCTCAGGGCTCTGATACCAATTGTTGTCCCAAGATGGCAACCAAGAGGGGGGGGGGGTGAATTGGTTTCCTCACGAAATGATGGCAAATTAAAAAACTCAACAAACACAAATGCGGAATAGAAAGTTGGTTGAGTAATGAAAGAAAGAAAGAACACACAAGATTTATAGTGGTTCGGATTTACCTCAATCCTACATCCACTTCCTTAACAACTTGTTAAGGTTCCACTATTCTTTGAAGTTTTTACAAGCTCACTTCCAACTTTGGTGTTTTCACAAGTTCACACCTAACTTCACAAGTGTTTTTCTAAGGCTCACACTTACAACCCAATCAAGAGTTTTACAAGGCTCACTCTCACAACCCAAGTGTTTCCCAAGCTTACACTCAAACTTATACAATGGTGTTTTCAATGATCACACCTAACATTCATTACAATTTAATTGTAAGTTTAAGTAAAAGAAAATTTGTTGCTTGGCTATGAAAATCTGATTTCTTGATTGTTCTTTTCACTTCACTTTTTGTTTTCTCATAGAGACATTGTATTTATAGCCAATGTGGTCTTACTAGCCGTTATTGAAGTTTTGAATAAAGTCTTGGCAGAATAGACCTTCTTTACTTAAACTATCCGAAGCACTTCGCGGTCGCCCTTCATGCAAGGATGGTCGCGCTCATGCTTCTCGCGGTCGTCCTTTAACAAGGGACGGTCGCTGCTTTTGAAAAAGCTACAACGGTCGAATTTTAGTGCTCTGCAGCTGGAATCTAGTTCATTCTGTGTTTGTCGGACCGTTTCTTGCCCATGCTTTGTTTGTCGGGATGGTCGCGCCAAGCAGAGGTGCGGTCGCCCTTTTTGAATCTTCAAGTGGGTTTACAACGGTCATATTACGTGTCATTCTCTGACAGAGCAAAACTGAATGTCCGCCATAATTTGAATCTCGCGGTCGCCCTATGCAGAATCTCGCGATCGAACTCACAGTTTCGCGTCGAACTTCTGGACGCACCTGTGGACGCGAACACTACTGTCTCTTTGAGCAATTTCTTCTTGAATTGTTGGACGGTCGCGATTCTGAATGGGCGGTCGCTAAATTGATTAGCGAGGTCGAATCATTCACCGTTCTTGTCACCGCGAACCTTACTGTGATTGTAATGATTTAAGTTCCTTGAGTAGCGGTCGGGCAAGTATTTTGGACGGCCGCCATTCTTGAGGCGCGGTCGCGACTGAGGTCGAACTTCTGACCACGAAACCTACTGTGATAAGGTTTCATTCTGTAATTGCATGTAGCGGTCGTATTCTGGTCTTGTGTGACCACTAGAATTGTTCTGTCTTGCTTTACTTAAGGCAACCTAATCCTGCAACAAGATTCTTAAACACAAGTTAAATAGATCATCCATTTGAGTTGTCAAGGATCAAAATAGAGATCTTTTGTCTAACAATCTCCCCCATTTTGACTTTGACAATTCAAATGGAATGATGAAAAAATAATAAGTCTAAAATGCTCCCCCTTCATTTATGCATAAGTCATGATTAAGAGCATTGTGATAATCTTGGTGCATTAGGTTATGTATAAACAGTTTAAACAATTCATTGTACTATTTTCTCCCCCATTGTGATAATCTTGGTGCATTAGGTTATGTATAAACAGTTTAAACAATTCATTGTACTATTTTCTCCCCCATTGTTTCTCCCCTATTATGTTTACTGAGTTTCATTCCATTATGTTGTTATTTTCTCCCCCATTGTCATAGGCAAAATAAATCAAATGTTTAAACAAATGTGTCTTCCATTGGATAAGATATTAAAAGCAACAATCAAAACAACAACAAATAAGGAAAAACAAATAACATTTGAAACAAACATGTTTATTAAGGATAGAGAAAAGTACAAAGGCAGAAAATAAAGCAATAATCATATGAAAATGCAAACAATAGAGACAAAAAGTTTTAAGCTATTCAGAGTCATCATCTACATCTAGTTCTTCTTCAACTAAAGGAGCTTTTCCTTTATCTTTAGGAGCAACAGAGGCAGAGCTAGTGCTGATGGACTCTTCTTCTTCAGGAATGCTTTGGGTATGATCACTTATATCCCAATCTTCAAGGTTGCACTGAGGCAAGTCCAATTTTCCTTGCATGTCATAGAGATCATGGTGCATATGAGATATAAGGTCAATTCTCTTGTTCAAGTGCTGAAATCTCTTGGAGACACTTTTCTTGAACTTGGAGAATTTCCTGGAAAGAGTTTTGATAGCTTGGAGGATGAGTTGAGTGGAGGATGAAGTAGTTTCTTGAGCAACTTTTGATGAAGTTGCTTTTAGAGGTAATTCCACAGCAACTTCAACTGAATCTCCTTCTTCCTCAATTGTATATCTTGGCCTCTTCTTTTGTTTATCCATTACTCCTTTCTTGCCAAAGTAGTATACATATGATCCTTCAATTTTCCTAACACATCCAGCATGCTCTAAGTAATCTATTGTGATAGCACTGGAAGCTAGAGTGAAAGGGTTTCTCAAGGTAGCTAAGTTCAAATCATTCAGAAGGTTTAGGTGCCTAGCTATCTGAGTAACTTGAGAGGATAGGAAGAATGTACCAGTTCTTGTAACAGCATGATGAAAGAAGGTGTCTATCAAGAACTTGGTGGAGTTTATTTTGATGTTATGGGTGAAAGCATACATAAAGATGAGGTCTCTTTTGGTGACTTTCTCATTTCCATCTGCTCTTTGGTGGATGGTATAAGTGATAATCCTATGGAGCATCCAGTGGGTGAGAGTTTTGATATGTCTGGCTTTGGATTCTTTTTCAAAGGAAGTTTCAATGGAAATTTCTTGCCAGAAATCAGAAAGGGTTCGGTTGGAGAACATTTGGTCATTGTAAGAGGTTATACCTTTAGAAGGGAAGTTCCAAATGCTACCAAAATCTTCTAGAGATAGGGCTTGGTATTGATCAAAGAGCTTAAATCTAACTCCATACCACCCTAGTGCAGAATTTGCACTCTTTTCTATTTGAAGAGACATCAGAAATTCTTTGCTAAGACTAGAGTAGCCTACCTCTTCTGGAAAGATAAATTTTCTCCATCCAAGGACATCCAACAATCTCTCAATTTCGTCCTTGATGCCCAATGCAGAAAGCATTCCACCAAAAGGTGATTTGGTGCCTTCAACCTTCTTTTTCTTAAGCATAGCATACCTAATGTCTTCCTCAGAGGTTTGGTGGTGAGGTTTGTGAATTTTCTCACCTCTTTTGGATTGAGGAGGAGATGGAGGTTCAACAACAGGTTCTCTAATGGTGATTCCTGGAACTCTCTTGGCTTGACCCTTAATTTTGGAGGTGGTTTTTCTTTTGGGAGCCATTGAAATAGAAAGAACAGAAGAGAGCAGGAAAACAGAGGTTCAATTGAATGACAGATGATGAGGAGAAGATTTTAGGGTTTCAGAATGTTTTTAGAAGCAAAATATCAAAGAAAATTATTTATTATGCTCTTAAATAGATGAAATAACGAAAATAGCCGTTTATGACTGTTGAAAGTCAAGATTTGCGACCTGTCACACAGCCAACGGTTATAAATTTTCGAGCAGAGTGTACAGGGTGCGGTCGCACATTGAACAAGGTGCGATCGTGAAATGAGGTCTAGCGACCATTTTCATGATAAGTACGCTCGCGAGAGAAGAAATTGTCTGTAACGGTCGAAACTATTCAAATTGGTGCGGCCGCGCACAAAATGTTCTCGACCGCGCACAGAGTCATTAGTTTGAATGAAACTGTCAGACAAGATAGCGATCGCGAAAGGACTCTGGAGCGACCGCTAAAGACTTAAAAATTGAAAGATTCATGGAAAGATAGAAAATATTTCTAGAGTGTTAAGAACCATTAAATTCATGCACATAGAAACTTCATTGATAGGCAATTTTTCTCAACTTTCGTCAATAGTAGGACTTCGGGCTTTGAAATTTGAAATAATATTTGCATCTTTTGTTGTGTTTTGGAAGTCAATATGGGCAATGCCATTGTTTGATTGCTCAGATATCTATGAATGGCCTCAAATTATTCAATTATAGGACATATCTCAAAGCCATTTATCTTGAATGTCCTAGATTTCACATCCCAAAATGAAACTATGGAATGTAAAAAAGAATGGTCCAATTTAACATTTTGAATGTAATATCCCATATAGTACCTTAACATTTTTGGAAATGTTATTGTTAAATTAAATTAAATGATTTGAAGTGTATGTTTAATTAAGTAAGAAGATAAGAGGAAGGAGTGTGTATATGTTATATATATATACATTATATACAAGTCAATGGGTTTAATATGGTCTAAGGATATTTTAATTATATAAGATAGTGGTAGTGGATATTTGGTTAATTATATTATTATATTAGAGATAGTGGAAGATGATGTAAGTGGGTTTATATTATATTGTTAATTAATACTTGGTGGAGAGTGATTTGGGGAAAGTGTTTGGTTAAAAGAGTGTGGTTTGACTTTGCTTCATCTTCTTCTTCTTCTTTCTTCTTTGGCCGGCCATCACCACCATCTTCAAGAGGGAGAGATTTTGTTGCTTCCAAACTCAAGAGATTGAAGGTTGTCAAGAGATCAAGTTCGAGTTTTAAGGATTTTCTTCACTTTTGGTAAGTTTCCAACTTGTTTCTTTATTTTCTTTTGAGTTGTGTTTATGAGTTTGGTGAAAGGTTGTTGTAGATGTGTTTATGATTGATTTGGTATATTTGAGGTTGTGTTGTTTTGTTAACTTTGATTTTGGGGTTGGATTGAAGAGGAAAGGGTTAAGTTTGGTGAAAGAAAGCAAGAGTTGTGGGTGTTGTGACTTTGAGTTGTGTAATATGGTTGTGATTGTGTTTTGATGTTTGTAATTGAGTTGTTTTGATGTTTATTCAAGTTCATATGGTATATTGATGGTTTTAGTTAAGTTTGTTTGGAGTGAAAAAGGGTAAAAGAAAGATGTTTGTTGGATGTGAAGTTTTGGTGTCAATTTCAGGGTTTTTAGCTTGGCATGCCCATTAGCACGGCCACGTCTTTGGGCGTGTCATTGATTCTATTTTCTGGGTTGGTGACACATCCAGTGACACGCCCATGTCACTGGGCGTGTCACAGCTTCTGTGTAGTGATAGTATTGACACATCCATGTCACCAAGCGTGTCATAGCTTCTGTGTTGGAGGAGAATTGACACGTGCAGTGACACGCCCATGTCACTGAGTGTGTCAAAGCTTATGTGTTGTTGGTTTAGGGCACTGTCAGGAACACGCCCGTGTTGTTGAGCGTGTCAAGTGTAGAGTTTGCCCTAGATAGTTCTTATCCTTATTTTCTTATGTGTAACACTAAGTGAGTATTTATAATCACCTTTGGATTAGGTTTTGAAGAGAATTGAGTTACCCTAGCCAAGGTTTGAGGGATATCTTGGAAGAGGAAGTTGATAGAGTGGTGTTGTTGCTTTAAGAGGTAAGTACAAACTTTGAATGATTGCATACAATTACATGACATTTGGACTTAACACGTTTAGTTGAGAAATGTGTTAAGTTAATTGATACATTGTTGATGAATGAGTTATATGTTATGATTTGGATGATGTGAATTATGTTGATGTATCAATGCAATTGAGTAATGTAGTGTATATGAAAAGAAATATGGAATAATGTGGTAAGACATATGAAATTATAATGTAACAAATTGATATTCATACAAAAGAGAATAATGAGTAAGTTGAGAAAAATGATGATATAATAAGGCAATGAGCCTAGTTTGATTATTAGAAATGAAATGAGAAATGAATTATGAAAGTATTCGATAATGAGATAAATGAATAAGTTGTGTGCCTAGTATGTTATTCAATTTTTAGAGTTCTGAGTTTGGCGGCATGCCTATGAATTGCTGGGCAGCTGAAAAGACAGGGTCTTAAGCCGAGCCCATCTGATAAATGTGATGTTTTTGGGGTAAAAAGACTGGGTCTGTAGACCCTTAATTTTTGACCCAATCCGTCCATTATGTTTTATTTGGTTTAAAATGATTTTTGTTGTTTAATTGGACCAAAACAATTTTAATTAAATAATTTTTACCTTAGTATCTAATTTTTATTAAGAAAAAATAAAAATCAAAAAATAAAAATAAAAATAAAAATCGGCAGTGAAAAAAGGTCGGCGGGCCCGTCGGGCCAGTAGCACCTCACCCGCAGGCCTGCTGGCATTTCGCCCGCAGGAAATTCCTGCGAGCGAAATAATTTCCCGCAAGAATTTCCTGCAGGGGACTGTGGGAGAGTTATTTCGCCCGCAGGAAATTCCTGCGGGCGAGTTATTCCTCCTGCAGGAAATTCCTGCGGGTGAAATAACTTTCCCGCAGGAATTTCCTACTGGCTGGGGTGCCCACACGCCCAGCCACAGGCCCGGCCGCAGTTTTGGCCAGCGCAAAAATTTTTTGACGCAAAATTTTTGAAACCTAATCCAATTAGGTTTTAATTTCTTTTTTTTATTAATATTAATTGCCGTGCGGAATTAGGAAGAAATAACCTAATAACCACTATAAATAAGGATCAATTAAACCAAATTAGAGGAGGAAAAACTTACACAATGCGTATAGGATTTGAAACCAAATCAAGGAAGGAAAAGCAATAAATCAATTCAATTGATTTTTAAAGGGAGAAGCACCACGAATTAAGCAATTCAAAGGGAACAAAGGCTTGCCTTTGGAGCTAGTTCATCTAAGAAGAGTTATTTTTTGGAGAATCTTTAACACCCCATCTTAGCCTACGTTTATAGACCAAGATGGACTGTTATCTCATGGTGATTGCATCTTAATATTTTACTTAACATATTTTAAGTACAGATTTTAAAAAAATTTTGCCATAACCTCCCCTAAAAATGGAGGTCCCAGGTGTCGACAAAACTGATTTTTCTTATTTTTGAAAAATATTTTATTTCACAATTCAATACAAGCACACTCCCAATAATCCACCCTTATAACCTCAACTACAAATCCTGCAAGAAAAATTCACACTTCTATATTCACAACCCAACTCAATTCAAAACCATACGGTTATTATACATTACTAGATTTACATGCTACATCAAGTTATCTCTTTGTATTGTTCAAATAAGTACATGCTAGTTTCTAATACAAAAATACAAAATAAAGAGCACCATCTAAGTTTGTTGATGACCGACAAATCGCAGGACTCCTCTGCTCGCTGCTGGCTCCTTGCTAATAACCTACGAGTTTAGAAGAAACTAAACTCGCTAAGCATTGCTTAGTGGGTACTTTAACTAATTACGGAAAATGAATAATAAAAGCATAATGCACTTTTAAAAGCAATGAATCGTATTGAAAAATAATATCACAGTAAAGACAATCCATACATGTCATATATTCAGTTATTATCATTTTATCAGTTTGCTCTACAAGGTAATTATGAATACACCGATCTCGAAATGAGGCCTCGTATAGAATTACGTGTGGTCTTGACCTCACACGACTAATTGCCACGGTCTTGGTCTCACATGATATAACTGCGTGGTCTTGACCTCACACGACTAATTGCCATGGTCTTGGTCTCACATGATATAACTGCGTGCTATTGGTCTCACATGACGAGTTGCCATGATCTTGACCTCACACGATATAATCCCCATTCCAGACCAGTTTTACTCATTTACCGAGTAGAGCATATATAACATTTCAAATATACACATTCACTTCGTATATATATACCACATATTCTCCATGTATATACAGTATATCCTCACACAAATACCGCATATACTCACATATGAATCATATGTATTCACATATATACCATATACACGCATATATATACCATATGAACACAATTTTGTAAAAATAAAATTTCTTTTATGTTAAAGTACCAAACCTTGCTTTTCCTTAGTCCTTATTCTATTTCACTTACTTTCCTTCCTTGTCTCCTTGATTTCCTTATAATCTTCTTTGTCACCAAACTCTTTAAATCAAAAGCCTTAAACTTAGGAAAAATCACCTCCTTCTTCCTTCTTTTAATAAATGCTATATGACTAATTATGATCCACTTTTGGGGTGGATGAATGCCTTAGGGCCATTTGTCCCCCCCTTTTTCTTTTCTTCTTTTAATAAATGCTATATGACTAATTATGATCCACTTTTGGGGTGGATGAATGCCTTAGGGCCATTTGTCCATCTCTTTTTCTTTTTCTTCTTTAATAAATGCTAAATGGCTACTTATGATTGGCCCACTTGCCTCCTTCTTTTATCTATTTATTTGGCAAGCCCTTAGGCTTCTTTTTATTCATATTTTGACCCCCTCAACTTTTATCTATTTATTTGGTCACAATTTCTTTTTCCATTTTGGATTTGGTTTAACAAAAGAAGTGGATATTAATTATGATGTATTATATATAAAAAAATAAATAAAATAAATAAAATGGCAGTAACAAAAAAAAAAGATTATAGTAAAGAGGAAAATTGTATATTTTTCATTATTATACAATGTTTTACAATTGTTTCAATATTTACATATCACTAAGAGGGTGGTGGTAGGTCATCAAATAAAGACTTGAAAAAGTCGTTGCCTATTGGAGGAGGGGGCAAGTTACTCATCCCGGGATCATCCGAAGCAGAAGCACTAAAATCCCTATTGCCTTGGAGTTCCGATGTGTCATGGTCCTCGTCAGAAGCAGAAGAAAGGATCTCATGGTCATCAGCCTGGGGGCCTCTCGATGAAGAAGCACCGGGATCCCTTATTCTTTGAAATCGGAAGTTTCAAAAATTTTGTTCAGATTGATGATATAAATTTTCAAAATGAGAAGCCTGCTGATGACTTGCAGCTAACTCTTCTTGAAGCTTCTTGTTTTGTTCTTCGAGCATCCGCTGTGAGCCAAGAAGGAAAGGGTAAGAGCATACATAATCATGCATGCATATAGCATAAACTATTATAAAATAAGGAACTTACCAGGTAATTCATATCAATACCCTACGGATGAGATGACGTATCCGACAGGCTAAAATGAGCAAACGAAGGGGGAGTAAAAGAAGGTCCAGCCTCATGATCAAACGAGCCAATAAACTGCAACAATCATTAAAGAATCAAAGAAAGAAAAGCAGTTGCAATAGAAAAGTGGTAAAAGTTTTACCTGAGAAGTATTGGTCCCGAGACAAAGAACAGACTCTCCTGCATCTCCGTGATGTTCCTCCTCATCTCTACCCTCATTTCCATCTGAAATCTCCCACACACCGACAGGAGATACATCAAAGTGCAAGAGTCTCATTTGAATAAAACGAGCATAAAATGGACCCGGTAAATTGAGAAATAACTCGGCATTAAAACCATATTGGGCCGACCACCAAGCATCCTCCAGCATTGACATAATATTTAAAGTGTATTCTGGGATTTGCATCTGGAACCTCCACTGCTCTGGGCCGAGAAACCATTCGTAGACTCTCTCCCTGAGAAACCAGCCGCTAGACACTGGGCCAGCAATAACTTGGCGAGAATGTTGAAAAGACAGTGCATCCCTTATCAAAGGAGACCAGTTTGCTCACTCTTTTGGATTCCACCAGGCCAAATTCACCTGCAGGATAACATAAGGTAAGTAAAACTTTTGCAAAATGTTTAAAGCATACTAATGTTATTTTACCTGATCCCAGGTTAAGCGGCTCAACACAAAGCGATGAGTATGCACATGATGAGAGCCGGGAACGTTCACACGATCAGACAACTAGAAATTTAATCTCGAATACCTGATTCTCTCTCTGGAAATGCCGGGTACTCTCACAAGGTTGTGTTCATATGCCCATATCTACAATAACAATAAAGATCACAAGAGGAGAAGAAAAAAGAAACATTGGTGGAAGAAAGAATACCTCGACAATCGCCATCAAGCCGACAAAAGAATTCTTGTTTCAACAAAGCTTATCAAGGCCATGATAAAGACATGCGAGACCAGCTTCTCCCCAACTAGAAGATGGTACCATGCTGAGATAAGAAAGGGCACTCAACACTGATAAGTGAATGGATGATTCAATGCTGCCAAAGATGGTCGATCCGAGCAGATATAACAAAAATCCTCGAGCATACTGTTCGGCCCTGTTTCTGCCAATCCGACCTTCGTAGTTCATCCAATAACTGCGAATCGGCTCAATTTTTATCTTACGAGGTCCTTTATATGATGGTTCCATACCAATTAATTCCTGAATTTCTTCAAATCTTAAAATTTCATTAGTTAGAGGCACCGGAGCACCATCATATCGAAGGCCGGTTATGGTAGTAAAACCGACCGGACCGATTGTCGTCTCCCCAATGGGCAAGTGAAAAGTGTGAGTTGTATCCAGCCATCGCTCTGCCAGCGCCTGGACCACGCTTCAGTCTATTTGATATTCTTTGGACGGTAATTGTAAGACAAACTACTCAAAGCCGCAATCTCGGATAATCCGACTTACCCGAGAAGGCACTACATCATACCATTGTCGAGCTTTATAAATACACCCTCCGGCCCGAACGACACAACGATCGTGCTAACACAGACCCAGGTAAGTTAATACCAGGTAAGTATGCGTTATTCAATCTATTAATTTATTTTTCATAATAATAATAAAAAGTAATAATAATAATAATAATAAAATAAAAAAATAATAAAATAAAAAAATCATCATTACCTCACTCTTTTGATTGGAACTGCGATGAAGCGGCATCCCAGCCAGTATATCTAGATTTTCGTCTTCATGATGCCGAATAAATTCCAATAATTCGGCATTAGAATGAGTCCGCGACCTCGAAGCATGCATCGTTTTTGAAAAATATGTGCTGAAATTGAAAAGAAATTTGAAAGGATTACAAAATTGAAATTAAAATTTTGAAATGAAATGGAGAATTGATGGCCTTTTATAGAGGAACGGTAAGCAGATGAAAACAAACTTAAACTGTGCATAAATAGTGAATTTTTACTATTTATAAATAGCATTACTATTGGTGAATAGTAAAATCACTTTTTTCAATAGTAAATACTATTTAATACTATTTGTAAATAGTAAATTTACTATTTGTGAATAGTAAATATTGAATGAACACTAACTACACAGTAAATAACACAGAAAATTCAATTATTCACTTTAATCATTCAAATAATTGCGAGTATACAAGTGTTTTTATACCCAGGGGCAATAGGAAGACATATGCCTAAAAATTAGCTAAACCTTTTAGCTCGGGTCCAGAACCCAAATTTTCCTTAGGTCCAGAAACTAGAATTTTCTAAGTCCAGAACTTAGTTGGAGTCCAGAACCCAAATTTTCTTTAGGTCCAGAACCTAGAATTTTCTAAGTCCAGAACAAAGCTCGGGTCCAGAACCCAAATTTTACTTAGGTCTAGAATCTAGAATTTTCTATGTCCAAAAGTTAGCTCGGGTCCAAAACCCAAATTTTCCTTAGGTCAAGAACCTAGAATTTTCTAAGTCCAAAACTTAGCTCGGGTCCAGAACCCAAATTTTCCTTAGGTCCAAAACCTAGAATTTTCTAAGTCGAGAACTTAGCTCGGGTCCATAACCCAAATTTTACTTAGGTCCAGAACCTAGAATTTTCTAAGTCCAGAACTTAGCTCGGGTCCAAAACCCAAATTTTCTTTAGGTCCAGAACCTAGAATTTTCTAAGTCCAGAACTTAGCTCGGTTCCAGAACCCAAATTTTACTTAGATAAAAAAACTAGAGTTATCTTCGAGTCCAGAACTCGAATCCGGGTCCAGAACCCAAATTTCCCTTAGGTCCAGAACCTAGAGTCATCCTCGTGTCCAGAACCCAAAACAAGTCGTCATATCAAAAATTAAGTCTTATTGCTTTTCACTCTCTTTCACTAAGGTTTCAGATCATTCAAGCAGGGGGCAAACTGTAGGCACTTAATTTTTTACCCAATCCGGTCCATTATGTTTTATTTCGTTTAAAATGATTTTTGTTGTTTAATTGGTCCAAAATAATTTTAATTAAAAATTTTTTACCTTAGTATCTAATTTTTATTAAGAAAAAATAAAAATAAACAAATCAAAATAAAAAAAATAAAAATAAAAATCAGAGTCGGAAAAAAAATCGGCAGAAAAAGTGGTCGCGCGGGCCCGTCGGGCCAGCAGCACCTCACCCGCAGGCCTGCGAGCGAGTTATTCAAGCAGAAATTTCTTGCGGGCGAAATAACTTCCCGCGGGCGAAATAACTTTCCCGCAGGAATTTCCTGCGGGCTGGGGCGACCACATGCCCAGCCACAGGCCCGGCCGCAGTTTTTGCCAGCGCAAAAATTTTTTGACGCAAAATTTTTGAAACCTAATCCAATTAGGTTTTAATTTCTTTTTTTTATTAATATTAATTGCCATGTGGAATTAGGAAGAAATAACCTAAAAACCACTATAAATAAGCATCAATTAAACCAAATTAGAGGAGGAAAAATTTACATAGTGAATATAGGATTTGAACCAAATCAAGGAAGGAAAAGCAATAAATCAATTCAATTGATTTTTAAAGGGAGGAGCACCACGAATTAAGAAATTGAAAGGGAACAAAGGCTTGTCTTTGGAGCTAGTTCATCCAAGAAGAGTTATTTTTTGGAGAATCAACAAAAGAAGGTATGTTAAATTCTTTTTGATTTATGTAACACAGTAGCAAATCTATACAATTTAAGGTTTTTTAAATAAAAACTTTAGAACTTTAATTTAATTCTTCCAAGATTAAAACACTAAAACGTGACTTTCTTTTCTAAAAAGACTTAAAATTATTATTTTTTGCTTCTTCAAAAGTCTCAAAACCCTAATTGAACAAATTCTTTAACAAAACCAAAACTTGATTCTGTTTCTTTCAAAATTTTCAAATAAGTTCTATTTCATTCAAAAAGCCTTAAAAAAACATCTTTTCTACTTATAAAAACTTCAATCCATTTGTTTAAATTCATAAAACTTCATAAAATATCAAATTGATTTCTAAAACCCTAAAAATTATCTTTTACCCGAGAACCCTAATTTTAAAGCCTAAAATCAAAAATTCAACTTTTAAACCTAAAATAGTAAACCCTAATCCTTTTAAAATCTTAAACCCTAATTTTTATGAACCCTAATCCCTTTAAAACATAAAAAAACATAAAAACTCAAAAATTACATAGTAGCTTAAATCACTATTTAAAATCATGAATAAATTAAAGTATTTTAAGGTATTTAAAACCCTAGTTTCATGAGTTCATCATTCAAACCTTAATTTGGTTAATCAAAGAGTCTCACCAATCTTTTAAAACATAAAACCCTAATCTATTTTAACTCCATAAAAATTCACAGTAGCTATACTTGAACTTTTATTTGCTTTATTCAATTCCATATTTATTTATACCTTGATTTATCTCTTATGCTTTAATCTATTTAATTTCAATACTTGATTTATTTAATTTATCATGGATGGATGTTTATTTTATTGATATTTAAATACTTTTGATGAATGATTTATTTATGATGAATGATTATTTACTTTTATCAATCAATTTAGATTCCCAAAAGTTGTAAGAGGTATGTTTTCACTTGGTGGGTACCTCATTAGTTAAATATCATGTAATTTAATTTGCTTTTCTACTTTAGAACCAATGTAAAGGGCATTTTTCTACCTTTCGGTGGGTGTCCTATCTAGGCATGTGATGTAAGGACATGTTTCCATCCTTGGATGGGTGTCCATTTATTTGTTTTGTTTGGACATTGCTTTGATTTTAATATAATGATGCTTTCTTTTTAATGTGTGTAGTATGGATAATGTTATTATACTTAAGAATTTTATAATATTAAGACCTATAAAGGAGGTCGGTTCCAATGAACAGAGCGTTGTGGGGGTGCTGGGCCATTTCTCACCTTCCCCACACGTACCCAACTTTTCGAACCCATTAAGGGGTTGGGGATTACTTAGGAATCGAGTCATCCACCCCTTTCTTTTTTCCCGGCCCGTCCGGGTGGCGACTCCATTTTCTCCTGACTTAGGTCCGTGTTCTCTAAGGCCCCGAGCCTAAATAGTGCCAAAGTCGCAAGAACCATTCCACCGGGAGTGGGGGCGAAAATCGCCGCTCACAGGGTCGTAAACCTCAAAAACTGTAACAGTCTAGCCGGATTGAGGACTAAGATACTGGGGCCTAAGGGTCTATCTGGGTTGAGGTCCAAGAGACTGGGCTCTTACATTATCCATGGATATATATATTGCCTACGGGGCTAGACACAAGGTGTCATTATGGACCAAAGCAGTAACTCTGAACTTTGAATAGCATATTAGATTCTTTTTTGGCCCATGTTTATCTTTGCTTAAATGTGAATTATGAAATGTAATGCAAATGATTAATATGTTGAGTTATAATGTAATGAGTTGATATATTCATATGTTTTGTGCATTAGCATCGCATTGATCTATATTGAATCAAAGTTTGTACCACTAAGCTTTTTTCTTAGCGCGATTGTGGTTCATCGCGCAGGTGACAGGGTAGATCCGGTTGTGCCGGAGAGCTCGTATAGACCGAGTCGAGTTTAGGCTTGAGTTTGTGAGAGAAGTGTTGAGTTGTGGACATCAAGATCAGAGACAAACTGCCAACATGTATAAACGCTATAATTTTGTAAACATTGATTTTGATATATACATATGTATTTTCAACTGCTTATTAAACTAATGTTTTGGATAAACTTTTGGGGTAATGAAGTTATATGAATATGTATTTTAGTAAGGAATGTTTTATCTATTATTTTCTATAATATACGATTAAATATTTTAAGTTTACTTAGATTAATTTACAATGATTTGATGATAAAGTTTTAAGGATTGGTTTTATTTAAAATGGACTATAACACCCTTATATCCTCTATACGTATATTACATATGGGGGTGTATGTGGTGTACGTATATTGGGTGTGGGGGTGTTACATTGAAAGCACTTCAAAGTGTTAATTTAAGACTAAGATATTTGCTCCCAATGAATAACTTTCATGGTTTTAAATAGACCTTTAATTTTCTTCAAATTGAGTTCTCTCATTGTTGAAGTTAAAGAAAAACTTAAAATTGTTGAAAGGGATTTTGATGCTAAAATAAAATTTCATGGAGAATTTCTTGGTTTCTGTTGGGAATTATGGCATGAAAGAAGTTTTATATAGGAGATTGGCTTGTCCACTGAGGTTGACAAGGAAAGGGTAATAATTTGGGGCCAAGACGCACAAGGAAAGGAAATTTAAGTTGAAACAATTTTTGATTTGCCGTGCTCCTTTTGGTTTTGCAAATCTGTGACAATTTAGGATTCTGAATTGTAAAAGAAAGGCTTTTTGTGTATACTATAATAATAATGATAATAATATACAATAATATAAAATGATAAAAAAATATAAAATAAAAAAGTCAAAAGTTGTAGTAAAAGTAAAAATTACTACTATTATCATTTTTATTGATTTATTGTTAATAATAATAATAATATAATACTTTCTCAATTAATACAATGATGGATCACTGAGAAGGAGGTGGCGGGCCCTGATCAAATAAAGCCCTAAAAAAGTCATCGCCTGATGGAGGAGGAGGCATATAACCCATTTGGAATCCGCTCGGAGGAAAAGTACCTAAGTCCCTATTTTTTGAAATTCAGGCCTATAGCAGTCATCATCTGAAGTAGACGAAAGGATCTCATGGTCATCAGTTTGGAGCCCCCTAGAAGATGAAACATCGAGATCCCTCATTCCCTAGAACCGAAAGTCTCAAAAGTTTTACTCCGACTGATGATACAATCTTTCGAGATAGGTAACCTATTAGTGGCTAGCAGCTAACTCCTCTTGCAGTTTCTTATTTTTCTCCTCAAGCATCCGCTGTGAGTCAGAAAAGGAAAGGATAAGAGCATACATAATCATGTATACATATAACATAAATCATCATGGAACAGGATGACCAACAAGGTAACTTGTATCAGAGCCTTATAGATGATATGGCACTTCCAGTTGGTAAGAAGGAGCAAATGGAGGAACAATAGAGGAAAGTCCAGCCTCATAATCAAATGAGCCGACAACCTGTAATAATCATGAGAACATTTAGAATAAGTTGAAAAAGAAGCAGTTGTAATGATAGAATGCCACGTATTTACCTGAGAGGAGCCAGCCCTGAAATGAGAGATAGATTCTCTCTCCTTCTCTTCATCACTGGATTCCTCATCATTTCCTTCTTCCTCCTCGGGAAATCCCCGGACACCAATAGGAGACACATTAAAGTTCAAGAGTTGTGTTCGAATGAATTGGGTGTATGATGCTCTTAGTACACAAAGATAATTTTCAACATCATAGCCATTCTGAGCCATTCGCCATGAATTCTCTAGCATTGATGCCATAGTCAAAGTATACGCTGGATAGTTCCTCCGCTGCTCGGGACCAAGGAACCAATCATACACCCTTTCCCTGAGAAACCAGCCACTAGACACAGGACCAACAATGATTCAGCATGAGTGTTGGTAAGGTAGTGCAACATTCATAAAAGGAGTCCAATTCGCCCGCTCCTCAACTTTCTACCAAGCCAAGTCACCCTGCAAGATTACAAAAAGGTAAGTGAGCTTTTTACATAAATCATAAGGCATACAAACACTATTTTACCTGGCCCTAGGTTAGGCAACTCAATTGATAACGCTGGGTGTGCACATGATGAGAGCCCAAATCTGATGTGCGATCGAACAACCAAAAGTTTAACCTTGGATACCTGACTATCACTCGGGAAATATCATGCACCCTCAAGAGATTGTGCTCATAAGCCCATACCTGTAATAATAATGGAAATCAAATTCATGCGAGTATATGAGTTTAATTGACAATGGTAGGAAATAGTACGTCAACAATCACCATGAAGCCAACGAAAGACTTTTTGTTCTTGCATAACTTGTCAAGACCATGATAGAGACAAGCGAGTCCAGCTTCACCCCAACTATAAAGCCATAAGAAATCCATATCTATAAGGGCCCTCAATACTGACAAATGAATGACATATTCGGTACTGCATAAAATGGTTGCTTTGAACAAATATAGCAAAAATCCCCAGGCGTATTCATATATATATATATATCCAAAACACACATGTAAAAACCCATCCTACACAATTTATCCAAAAGTCTTTATAACTTACAATACATATACTTTAAAATCATAAACATAATATACATGATTTCATAATGTACAAAAACATAAAATTTATACATGATGGCAAAAGGCTTGTTCTTGATGTGTCCAAAATTTGCTCAATGAGCAACCTCAAATCTAGACTCGACCCGGTCTAGAAGAACTCTTCGACTCAATCGGATCTCCCCTGTCACATGCACGATAAATTACAATCGCTCTAAGCTAAAAGCCTAGCAATACAAACTTTGATAAAAGTAAAACTTGAACACAATGCCAATGCATAATGCATTTGCATGCTATGCCACAATGTAGTATTCCATTCAATTTAATAACATAATTTTTTTCATTTGGTTATGATTCACACAAACACACATACAAGCATGAGCCCAATAAACTAATACATTATTCAAATTCCAGAGTTAATATTTTGGTCCAAATTGACACCAAATGTCTAGCCCCGAAGGCAAATCATATCATAGTGATGCCAAGAGTCAAGCACCAAAGGCAAATAGTGAGGATAACCTCATATGTAACATCCCAACTAGGCTTCAAGGGCTATGCCCAACCCAGCTTCAGGACTATTACATCGCAGGCCTGCCGCCAAACACAGAACTCTAAAAATTGAATAATATACTAGACACACAATTATTTCATATTTCCCATTCTCAATTCCGTTCTCATATTCCATTTTTCTCATTCAAATCAACGTTATTTCATTTCATCACATTATAGGGTATTTCATAATGAAATCACATTCCATATAATTTAGCCATTTACAATGGCTTTTCACAATGTTTATAATGCATACACATCAACTCACATGCCATAACACAATGTATATGGATTTTTAAATGATCAAGTAGCTTAACACATTTTCCATTTAAAATGTGTTAAGCCATAATTAAATGCAAGTACTTTAATAATATCAAAGCATGTACTTACCTCACTAAGCACTTAAATACAAGCTTAAAATCTCCTCAGTGGCATGATTCTCTAAGGACTTTCACAAGTGGCACCTTCTTGTTCCTCAACTCTTTTACCTCTCGTGCAAAAATCGCCACTGGTTCTTCCTCATAAGTCAAATCTAGGCTTCCCTCAATAGACTCAACTGATAGGATATGAGATGGGTCTGACCTGTACCTTCAAAGCATAGAGACATGGAAGACATTATGTATCTGGTCTAACTCAGGCGGCACAGCCAATTTGTAAGCCACTGGACCAACTCTCTCCAGAATCTCATATGGTCCTATGAAACGAGGACTCAACTTCCTTTTGCGACTGAATCTCAAAATCTTCTTCCATAGAGACACCTTTATAAACACTTTTTCCCCCACACTGAACTCTATATCTTTCCTCTTCAAATCTATATAGAATTTCTATCAGTCTGAAGCCACTTTCAGCCGACCTCGAATCAATTTCACTTTCTCTTCTATTTCTTTAATCAAATCAGGACCAACCAATTTACCTTCTCCAACCTCATTGCAATACAAAGGTTTCCTGCATCTCCTGCCATACAAGACCTTATAAGGTGCCATCCCAATACTGGACTGATGACTATTGTTATATGAAAACTCAATCAGTAGTAAGAATCTATCCCAGCTCCCAGTGAAATCAATGATACAACTCCTCAACATATCCTCTAAAATCTGTATCACTCTCTCTGACTGCCTATCTGTCTGAGGATGGAAAGCAATACTAAAAAGTAATCGAGAACCTAATGCATCCTGCAACCTCTATGTAAATCGAGGATCTTGGTCTGACACCAAAGAAACTAGGACTCCATGTAACCTCACTATCTCACTGACATACAGCTCAGCCAATCTCTCAAGTGAGTAATCCATATGAACAGGAAGAAAATGAGTGGTCTTTGTCATTCGATCAACTATCACTCAAATTGCATCATGCTTCTTCTGGGTCAAAGGCAGTCTAGTAACAAAATCCATCGTTACTCGCTCCCATTTCCACTCCAGTACTGATAATGGCTGAAGCAACCCTGAAGGAACTTGGTGCTCAGCCTTTACTTTCTGGCAAGTGAGACATCTGGATACAAACTTTGCTATGTTCCTCTTTATACCTGACCACCAATAATGTTGCTTCAAATCTTGATACATCTTGGTACTACCGGGGTGCATAGCATAAACTAACTGATGTGCTTCCTTTAATATCATCCTCTTCAATCCTGCATCATCAGGAATGTACAACCAATCTCTATACCATAGACTGCCATCATCTCTCACATGAAAATCTCGACTCTCCCCCTTTTGGCAATCTAACATAATCTTCTGGATCTTCTCATCTGCCAACTGGGCTTCCCTAACTTGATCCAACAACACTGGCCTCAATTGCAACTGAACTATCAATGCACCATCATCACAAGACTCAAATCTAGCATGCAACACTCTCAACTCAATGACCAACGAGAGTGAATAAGTAGTCAAACCTACCAAAGACTTCCGACTCAAGGCATTAACAATAACATTTACCTTGCCAGGATGATAATCAACCAAACAATCGTAATCTTTAATCAACTCTAACCATCATCTCTGCAGAAGATTTAGCTCTCTCTGAACACCCAGATACTTCAAACTCTTATGTTCAGTATAAATGAAGCATTTCTCCCCATATAAATAATGCCACCAAATTTTTAATGCAAAAACTATAGCTGGTAATTCCAAATCATGCGTCGTGTAATTCAGCTCATGCAGCTTCAACTATCGAGAGGCATAAGCAATGACTCTACCCTTCTGTATCAGAACACAACCTAAATCACTATGTGAAGCATCACTGTAAATCACATAAGGTTTACCTTCCACAGGCAGGGTAAGGATAGGAGCTTGAGTCAACATCTACCTCAACTGCTCAAAACTCGCCTGACATCGATATGTCCACACAAATCTAACTCCTTTCCAAAGTAATCTGGTGAGTGGAGTAGCTATCATAGAAAAACCCTTCACGAATCGACGATAATAGCCTGCCAAACCCAGAAAACTTCTAACTTCTGTCACAGTCTTCGGTGGACTCCAATTCAAGATAGCCTCAACTTTACTTGGATCAACTCTAATACCCTCTGCTGACACCATATGACCGAGAAAAGCCACCTGATCGAGCTGGAACTCATACGTAGATAGCTTGGCATATAACTGCTTCTCTCTCAGAGTCTGTAATACAGTCCGTAAATGCTTGTCATGATCCTCCTCATTACATGAATACACAAAAATATCATTAATGAAAACCACCACAAAATTGATCTAGATAGGGTCTAAACACCCTGTTTATCAAATCCATAAATGCTGCTGGTGCATTCGTCAATAAAAAAGGCATCACCAGAAATTCATAATGCCCATACCTCGTGCTGAAGGTTATCTTGGGTACATCCACATCTTTAACTCTCAACTGATGGTACTCTAATCTCAATTTAATCTTAGAGAATACTGTTGCTCCCTTCGACTAATCAAAGAGATCATCTATCCGAGGTAATGGATACTTATTCTTGATGGTCACCTTATTCAACTACCGATAATCAATACACAATCTTAAGGTACCATCCTACTTCTTCATAAACAAAACAGGCGCTCCCCACGGGGACACACTAGGGCGAACAGACCCTTTATCCAACAACTCCTTTAACTGCACCTTCAACTCTCTCAACTCAGCAGGTGCCTTACGATAAGGAGTAATAAAGATGGGAGTGGTACCAAGCAATAAATCAATACCAAACTCCACCTCTCTCTCGGGAGGTACCCCTGGCAACTCATCAGGAAAAACATTTGGAAACTTGACAACTGTGGATATACTGCCAAGCTGGGAACCCATTACTCTGGTATCTACTACATGAGCAAGATATGCCTCACATCCCTTCTGAATCCAGCTGAACAAACATGGATGGAAGATGTCTTTGCTCACTAGATACCATCACATTTCTACCATCACGTGTTCTTAGGGTAACATGTTTTCGCTGATAGTCTACCATAACCCCATGCCTGGATAACTAATCCATGCCTAAAATCAAATCATACTCCTTAAAAGGCATCTCAATCAGGTCACCGAGAAACTCCTTATCCTGAACAACAACTGGACTGTCTCGGTGCACCCTGCTAACCATAACACTATGACCTAAAGGATTTGTAACAAAAATATCAAATCCTAGGGATTCAGAATGCAAATCACTCACAGGAAGTATGGATGCACTAATGTAAGAATGAGTCGACCTAGGGTCTATCAATGAAAGAATTGAAGTACCAAATAACATAAAAGTACCGACAATAATAGCTGATGTATCTAGCTACCCCTGCATCACATATACCCATTGTGATGGCCCTGCATCCCCTAGTCTACTACCTGTTGTATAACCTCCTCTCTGACCAGACTATGTCTGACCCCATCTGCTAAAACCTGTGCCACCACAACCCCCTCTAACACTGGGTCTAGAAGCTGCTGTATCAGCCTACCTATCCTCTGGTGGCTCTGGGCAATCTCTAAAAATTAATCTGGTGACCCACACCTATAGCACACTACTGGTGCACCTGTCTTCAAGCAAGCACCTCCATGTATCCTACCATAATGAACACAGGTAGGTGGAGCAGGCCTTTGAGTCACTGGGATTGGGGCACTAGCCACTAAGGTTGCAGGTCTTTATCTCTACCACTGCTGTTGTGATGACCTGTCAGGCTGCCCCTGGCTCCTACTGAACCTCTGAGAATATCTCCCTCAATCTCTCTTCACTGATGAAGACCCTACCTCACCTTGCGGTCTCCTAACTCTGCTCTCCTTCACTCTGGAAGCTGCTGCAAGACCATGTGCCCTCTCTACACTCTGGCAGCTACAACCAACTGGGAAAAATCCTGATACCTGGATCCTACCACTAAGCACATAATAGAGGGTCTCAACCCCTCCTCAAGCCTCCGGCAACGATCAAACTCATCTGATATGATCCCCCCTGCATACTGGCTCAATCGGATAAACTCTATCTCATTCTTAGTCACTGTCCTCGTCTCCTGTCTCAAAATCAGGAACTCCATCTTCTTTGCATCCTTATATTCCCTCGAAGTTTTTGAACTCCATTCTTGAACTCCCATAGGAAATCATCATAGGTCAGAACTGGTGGATCATTCAGAGCATGCGGAACCGTCTTCCACCAATCATATGCATCCCTTTGCAGAAGAGATCTGGCATAATCAAACTTCTCTTCTGGACTAGCCTGCAATTGAATGAACACTCTCTGTACCCTATCTAGCCACTGCTCTGCTACAACAGGGTCTGTAGTACCAATAAAGTCCTCAGCTCCAAACTTCCTTAGCTTATCATATTTCTTCGTCAGCAACTGCAATTGCGATTGTGGTGGCGGCGGCTGCTGTATTAGAGCTTGCCTCAACAGCTCCACCATATGTCATACCCAGCTCGGCGGAATCTCATCAACTGCTGGTCTCTCTGGCACAAGAGTAGGTGTCCCTCCAGCAATCTCAACTCTAGCTCCATCTCTACCCTCACCAGGAGCACACTCTTAGCACTACCCTCTGCAAACTGATGCGTCTGAGATGCCATAACAACCTATATCTACAAACACAGCAGAAATTAACACATCCGAGATCAGAAACTGCCAGTGCCAATGCATGTATCATATTTAAAAACCATATTTAAAAATCTCCATTTTCTTTCTCTTACAATTCACCTAGGTTGAGAACCTCAAACCTAAGCTCTGATACCAAAATAAATGTAGCACCCTTATACCCTATACACGTATAATACACACACCCATTAGATGAAGAATACGCATATATGGTACATAAGTGTCACGACCCGGTTTAATAAAAACTTTCACATTTCTGATTTAAAATTTCAAATACTTTAATATATAAAATTAAATAGTATATAAATATTCTTTACTAGTTATAGGAACTCAAAATAAACATTTTATACGAAAATCTTTGGAAAAAATTTGCCAGGGTTTTCACTGTAATTTGAACATCCCAAAATTTATCAATTACACGACCTGCAAAAAGAACACTTCCAATAAACAACAAACCACATCTTCACCTTAACTTCTCAATTTTTCCACATTTTCTCAAAACATTTATACATATTCATATATATATATATCCAAAACACACATATAAAAATCCATCCTACACAATTTATCCAAAAGTCTTTATAACTTACAATACACGTACTTTAAAAGCATAAACATAATATACATGATTTCATAATGTACAAAAACATAAAATGTATACATGATGGAAAAAGGCTTGTTCTCTAATGGTGTCACATTTTTTTTTAAGAAGAAGAAAGAAGAAGATGAGTTTTAATTTTCTCTTTCGTTCCACTTAAAAAAAATATGACCATGTACAAATATTATTTTATTTTAATAAATAAATAATTATTTAATTATTTAAAAACTCCAAATTACCTCTTCTAACCAAAAATAATTTATTTTTAATTAATTTTAAGTTTACATTGATTAATTACCATTTTGCCTTTGAACTTTTGACTTTTCTTTGAAAAGAGTTGGCTAATGTATATGTTAAGTATATGTTAGGTATATTTCACATATACATTCTACTTTTTCACTTAAAATCCTTTCACTTTTCATTTAAATCATTTATTTAACTTATTTAAATTTAAATTTATTTTATTTTATTTTATTTCAAAAATATTAGGGATGTTACAAATATTACTCATTACTTTCTATTTATTTACTTATTTATTAATCTTTTATTAATAGTCCATTAGTTAATTTATTTTTAGTATTAAAATATTTCCTAATTTTTGTTACAATTAATTTGTTAATATATTATTAATAACTAAATTATAGCTAAAAAATAAAATAAAATGAAAAAATAAAAAACAAACAATAAAATGATAAATATTTGTGCTGCTAAAATGTTAAATTACAGTGTTACCTCAATCTTTTGACTTGAACCGCGATGAAGAGGCATTCTAGATAGTAGATTGACATTTTCATTTTTATATTGTTGAATAAATTCTAACAGCTCAACATTAGATCGAGGCCCAGATCTTGAAGCATGCATTCTCTCCATTTGCTTGCTAAATTTTCTGCTCAACTCTCTATTCTCTCAAACAAAGTAAGTATGAATAAATGAAAATATGAGTGCGAATGAAAAATGGTGGAGAACGAGTCTTTATATAGGTAAACAATAAAGGAAAAAGAAAAAAATAGTAATTCCCGTAAAAAAAAAGTGAATGTCACTGTTAATTAACAGTGAATAAATAGTGAATGAACAATTACCGAATACTAAATTCAATTATTCAGATATTTACGTGTCTAAAAATAATTTTGCACTTTTAAAAATATTTTTCCAAACAGGGGTCAAGAGGATATATGTTTGGTAAAAAATAGCTAAATTTTTTTTTATCAATATCCTACTAACTATAATTATCTTTTGCAGATACATTGGGTCCAGAACCCAAATTATTTTTTAGTCTAAAACTAATCTCGACTCCATAACCCAAATTATGTTTGAGTCTAGAACTCACCCTCGGGTCCAGAATCTTAATTATTCTTGAGTCCAAAACTTATCTCGGGTCCAGAACCTAAATCATTTTTGAATCCAGAACTCACCATCGGGTTTAGAACCCAGATTATTTTTGAGTCGAGAACTCACCCTCGGGTCCAGAACCCAAAATTATTTTTGAGTCCAGAACTCAATCCGACTTCGAGTACGGGGTTAGTCCGGTTCTAGACCCATTCAAAAATCATGTTGCTTTCCACTCTCTTTCACTATAGTCTCGTTCAAGCAGAAGACAAACTGTAGACCCTTATTTTTTGGCCATGTACAGTCTAAAGATTTAAAATAGTCTGAAATAATTTTTGTAGCATTTATTATTATTTATTTTAATAAATAATAATTTATTTTAATAATATAACTAATTATAAATATTTATTTATTTTAAAAATAATATTTATTTTGTTAAAAAATAATAAAATAAAAATAAAAAATAATAGAAAAATAAAAAATCGGACAAATAGGGGAACGACTAGCGGTAGCGCTGGCGAATTGGCTTGGGCCAATTCGCCACAGGCCACGCCTGCGGAGAACCATGCCACCCTCGCAGCTCGCCCGCCAATCCTTGCAGCAATCATGCCCCTCGAGCGCCAATCCTCTCCAGAAGCCTTGCATTTGGTCAGTAGCCCGTGCGCCCAACGCCCATCAGGCCAATCCTCGCAGCCCATACCCTTCGGGCAATTTTGCAAAACCTTATTTAGCTCGATTTTTTAATTTTTTTTTCCTGAATAGTTATATTTCATTAACCAAACCGTATTAGATTTTTTTATTTTTCTATAAATAACACATTAAAACACAGAAACGGGGACTTTGGCAATTATTCAGAACTGGGGACTTTTTGGCCGACTTTTAGATTGAAAATTAGAACAACAGCAATCAAAGAAGAGTAATAGAAACCCTAGCCAAACAACGGAAAAAGCAATAAGAGACAGAGAGGAAAAGAAAGGAGTAATAAGAGACCATCTAATTTATCAAATCAAGGCAACAAAGTAGTGTTGTCTCGATCTAGCTCGACCAGAATTTTAATGGTGCAATTGTGGTAGAGCCAACAAAGGACGGTACACATTTGACTTAATTCAATATAATGTTTTGATGATTTTAAGTACTGAATGCAATTGTTATTTGTTTGAATTAATTTCACTACGTTACAATCTTTTGCTTTAATTCATATGAGTTCATGTGGAGCCTGAGTTGTTGATGATATTTGGTTATCCATGAAAATAAATCTAGTCACCTATTGGCTCAAGTTATTTGCTATTTATTATTGGTTTTAAATGCATGATTATTAGATAACATCACAGTAGCTTCGTTTAAGTTTTTTGAAAAAATTATTACAGTAGCTTATTTCTTTCCCACTTCAAAACTTTGATCCTATTTTCATAAATTCCAAATCCTAATTCACTCAAACTGTAACACCCCGATACTCCATATAAATACTATACATATACCTTGTATACATACAGTAAGCATATAAAGTATAAGGATGTCACTTTTCGTTACACTTTAAAAACCTTTAACTGAGTTCAAATCATATCTTTCATAAAGTATTTCTTTTAATGATCTTATACTTAAATATAATAATAATCTTGTCTTTAACAAAACTTCATTTATACATATGAATACATTCTTGTAGTAAAATACAGCATAATTAAATTATACATGTATGCAACACACTCTAGTTGGTCTCAGAACACACTTACCTTACTCGTGGCATACCGATTGACTTTTAGATCAACCACCTATTCACCTGCGCGATTTACATAATCACGCTAAGCTAAAAAGCTTAGTAGTACAAAGAAATAATTTAAAATATACATTTCAAAAAAATCATATTTCATATATTAACATCATGTATTACCATTTTCTTATCATATTTACCCTTTTTAATGCACTCTCTATATATTTCCACCATTCTCATAATATATATATATATATATACTCCTATACATCATTCCAACAAATCACAATTCAATGACTTAACAAAACCTTCATGAAATAATGCTCACAATTTCCACATCCATAAACATTTTACACATCATATTATGTTTTCATAAACTCATCATTCAACATAGCTTCTCAAGCCATATTCACTTTCAATCATTTACTTATGTATTGTATACATCTCATTCCATGATTATCATCATATATCATATAATGTTATATTTCATTCCATAATTCACATTAAAACAAAGACATGCATGGGCCCACAAGACACTAATATGCCATTCAACTTTCAGAGTTAATGTTTTGGTTTAATTTTCTCATTTATCATTATCCCAACTAGGCTTCAAGGATTAGGTTCAACCAAGCTTCAAGGGGAACAAAGCATGCTAAGCATTAACCCAACTTGGCTTCAAGAACCAATCCAACCTAGCTCAAGGGTTGTAACATCTCAATTAGGCTTCAAGGACTAGACCCAACCAAGCTTCAAGGGGAGTATAACATGTTAAACTTCTACCCAACTTGGCTTCAAGGATCAAGCCCAACCTAACTTCAAGAGATTGTTACTATAGGGATGCCACCAACAACAAACTCTGAAAATGGAATAACACATTAGCCACACAACTCATTTATTATTTCATTATCAATTCCATTCTCAATTCTCATCATTATCTAGGCAAACATGCCCCACTTGTTTCAATTGAATCATCATAGCCAATCACAATGGCTTCACATGTCATTTTAATTATCATAGCCAATCACAATGGCTTCACATGTCATTTGAATTCACATGTCATTTGAATTATATCTCAATTCACATTACAACACTTCATCATTCAAGTATACATAATCAATTTCATTGAACATATAAACAATATGTCCATTTATTTCATTGCAATCACTATTACCAACCATAATGACATCACATTTCATCACTTCTCAAGGCACATTAATATAATTCATCATTAAAATATTTATCATAACCAATTGCATTGCACATACCTTTTTGAATGATCACCATAGCTTTCACACTATACAATTAATAACATTAGTCACACTGTATTAACCATATAATGAATTACTTAACATTGTTGTAGGTCACAAAATCATATAAAAGAATGCATCTATGTAAGTTGTACTTACCTCAAGAACTACTCCCATTAATCTATACACTTCCTCTTCCAAGAGTTTTCACATTAGGTTAGTGCAACATAATCTCTTCCAAACCTAATCCAAAGATAATTACACCCATAAGAAGTAAGAATGATGACTGACTAGGGCAAACACAACACATGACACGCTCACCAACACGGGCGTGTTCCTGATCGTGCCCTAAACCAACAATACAGAAGCTTTGACATGCTCAGTAACACGGGCATGTTAATGGATGTGTCACTCATTCTGCCTCTCAGAAACATTGACACGCCCAACAACACGGGCGTGTTCATGGTCGTGTCAAATACTTTTTCTCACAGTAGCTATGACACGCTCAGTAACATGGCCGTGTTAATGGTCGTGTCGCAAACATCCAACTCAGTACCATTGACACGCCCAACATTGTGGCCGTGTCACTGGCCGTGTCAGCCACAAATCATGAATTCGAACTCTCATCCATTAAAACACAAACACTTCAAAACTCATACTTCATCACCCTTAATCAACATCTTGGTTAAATTCATCAATTACCTATCAATTTAACACTTATATCACTTCAATATATCATAATAATAATCATTATATACACCACCATATATCAACTACTCAATTTCCCCAATTCATTTATATGAAACCCTTACTCAATAATTTCAACAATTCATCATCATCCTCACAATTAACCATATTATCTCACAATTAACCATATTATCACCATCTAAATACCAATTCCACACATATATATATTTCAATCTTTCATTATCATCATCATCACACATCAATCATATCAAATCCAAACTCAAAAAATAGAAATCAATACAAGGAAATGAATACTTACTTGACTATTATGTCAAATCTTCAATAACCATCTTCAATTCTCTCAAAACCCATAAGAATTTGGTGTATATGTAGATAAAATCACCTCTCTTTCTCTTTATCCCTCTTTCTCTTTCTCTCTCTCTCGTCCAAGAAGAAGAAGAAGATAAAGAAGATGAAAAGAAGATCTTTTTCTTCTTTTTCTCATGCTTATCATATATATATATATATATTAATAATTAAATACCTTCAAATCTTCACCATACACTTGTCACTCTTTGACTTTCTTTCTTCTTTTTCTTTTAATTATTATTATTATTAATTAATTAAGCTTACTTTCCCACACCACTTTATACCTCATGTATATGTGATGTATATGTTGGTATATGTATATTTCTTATATATCACTTTTATATTCCCATATATTTTCCCAAATACCATATATACATATTATCCTTACATATATTACCAACATATCTTCTCACAGCTACTACTCCAATGTACACCAAAATCGAGGTATTAAATTAATTCGTTACTCTTCTTTTGATTTTCAATAGACATTCACATTAAATCCATATACAACAATAATTACTCCAAACTTTTAGGGTATATTTTGGGATATTACAATTCTCTACCCCTTAAATAATTTCATCCCCGAAATTATCTAGTATCGTATCAATCCATTCTAAACAAACTACCATCTTAACTTTCATACAAAATTCAGTACATCATTAAGTTATTATGTCATCCAATCATATAACTTCAACTCTCCCCCTTAGAGTCATTCATCTTATCTAAATTTCATAGTTCATCATTATATATATATTTATATGTCTTATTACTTTCTTAACAAAGCAATCAAGATAATTCCTCACATTCCCAATGAATTTATCCTTATACCACAATCAGATCGTCTTATAATACATTTATGCTTTATCCAATCTTTATATTTAAAATATTTTATTCCTTCACCTCTTAATAATTACTCTCTTTACTTTAACCTTAAAAATTACTGATTTATATCTTAGTATTGATTATCCCGTCATTACAATCACTGTCAAAATAGACATTTATCAAATCTCAGTGGATAACAAGATCCTTACTTTATAAATAATCAATCTTTTCCCTTTTATTAATTTTTTTTAAAACTAATATAACTCCATCCATTCATGTCCAATCAAACTTTAAAATTTTACATCATATACATTATCATGTAAATTTTATACTCTGAGTACAACTATTCATATTAAATTTCCATAATGATTCATAATTTTCGTAAAATCTAGATCAATTGATCAATCTGTCACAAAATATCCACATTTCAATCTTGTTCAAATCAAACCAACAATTAACATATTTAAACTCATCGTTAGTTTTCACATTATATAGATGACCTAATTCCATTAGATCAAACTTATTTTCAAATCCTTATCTCTTTAGATTCATATTCAGTCAAATTATCATGATAACAAATCACTCCAAATTGTCCTTTAATATACATATAGTTTATTTTCTAGTATCTTAATATAATTTCCATCAATTCTCATGATAAATTTTATACCATATTTACTATCTATAGTTCATTCAATTAAACCTTAATTCCATTCATTTATTCACTTTATACAATAAACATATTCAGTATAACTTTCAATCACATTTGTAATTTTTTTCTCTTTTTAACATCTTCTCACATTTCACATCATTGCTATCTTTACAATAATTGTTATCCATAACTCAACACATTTTCATAATTCTCTTCTTTTTCTTTACGATTCATAATTATAAACAAATTTCTAACATAAAATGATAAGATATAACTTTACCAAATCATAATTCTTGACCATATTTCTAGAAACAAAATTATCAATCTCATCAAATGGTTGCTATAATCATATTATCTCAGGTCCCAAATCTGTAGATAACAAAACTAATCAACCAAAATATACTAAACAAATCATAGGATTATAAAAGATTAAGGGTCATGTTTAAAACTTATTAATCCATATGGTTTCTCTATTATTCTATTTCCAACCTTTCCAATTACAAAACTAAATTAGATCACAAGAATTCCATATTCATTCTTTAAACCCTTGCTATACCAGAAGTTAACACATTCCAACTCCGTTTCAAACCAATTTGCACTCGATTATATGATCTTCATCAACTTAATTCATGTTTCAACAATATTACTATGAACATTTCTTACTATATACATATTCAATTATATGCAGTTCTTACACAATTTCTATTTATCACTCCATTTCTAATTCATTCACAATCTCTTATAATATACAAATATATAGAACTTTTCATATGTGAATACTTTGGGATTCTAAATATCATATGATCATCAAATTCAGTGATCACCATAACAATTTCATTGTCCAATATTACACGAGTCTATTCTTACTCTCAATTCCGTCATATAATTTATCTAGTTGCTCAAATCATAACCTAATCTTTCTTAGGTTCACTAATACATGCAATATCATTCTCCATATCACTTATCCAATAGTTATACCACGTACACATTCATAGATCACTTTCATAATGTGATTCACATTTCTTACATATCATAATTTTATTCATTTTGAAAAACTCAGCTCACATATCCTATACATGTATACACTTAATTATATGCTCTTATTCTATTTTCTTCTTCATACATTCCATACAAATTTAATGTTTATCACTTTCCTTTGAACACTATCATTTTCATTCCTTCAATATGATGTAAAGTATTTATCATCAAAACAAATATATATATATATATATATATATTCTAACCATAATAACAATTCACATACATCTTAGTCACATTCCCAATGTGACATCTCTTTCACTTTTGTCTTTAAAAGTATTTAATATACCTTTATATCCACTTTTATCCTTTCTACTCAAATAACTTAAAATAACTCATTTTCACTTGCTTACTCACTTTCTTTTGACTTCAAAACAATTTTCATACTATCAATCACATTACTCAATTCATAATACTTTCATGTGCAATTTTATTCATTTCACATAGCTTATGTATTGAATATACATTAAACCATCAATATCCAAATATTCTTTATCAAATTCCATTTAAAACTTTAACTTGATATACCCGAACCTTACATAATCACACTTTGTCTATACCAATCAATTCACTCACTATTCCACCATACTCTTCTCATTTTAATAACATATTCTTCCATATTAACAATCCAACAATATTTCCTCTTTCTAGCAAACCCAACATAAACTCTATTATAAAGAGATTTAAAATATAGAGGAAGAAGTATATACTTTATTCTTGATTTTATTTTTCAAATCATTTTTAACTTTATTCTCCTATTCATTTCTTTATATTACAATCACTTTTCAATAATCAATATTTCAAAATTTACTTTCCTTAAGTAAATTCCCATTCTTGAACTTATCAATTAAACTTGTACCAATTTTTCATATCATTTCTTTTTCCAACATTACTTTCATATAAAATCTTATTCACACACTATCATCCATCTCATGTAATTCAGATACATCACAAATCACATAATGCCACGTTCGAGACCAACCTAGGTGTTAATGCATATGCATGTATTACCCATTTACATTTCAAAACTCTTCCTTTCAATTCTATTTAAACTTTTTAAAACCTTTTTCCTTTTTAATTCCACTTAGGCCGAGAATCTCGAACCTAAGCTCTGATACCAAAATAAGTGTAACACCCCGATACTCCATATAAATACTATACATATACCTTATATACATACAGTAAGCATATAAAGTGTAAGGATGTCACTTTTCGTTACACTTTAAAAACCTTTAACTGAGTTCAAATCATATCTTTCATAAAGTATTTCTCTTAATGATCTTATACTTAAATATAATAATAATCTTGTCTTTAACAAAACTTCATTTATACATAAGAATACATTCTTGTAGTAAAATACAGCATAATTAAATTATACATGTATGCAACACACTCTAGTTGGTCTCAGAACACACTTATCTTACTCGTGGCATACCGATTGACTTTTAGATCAACCACCTATTCACCTGTGCGATTTACATAATCACGCTAAGCTAAAAAGCTTAGTAGTACAAAGAAATAATTTAAAATATACATTTCAAATAAATCATATTTCATATATTAACATCATGTATTACCATTTTCTTATCATATTTACCCTTTTTAATGCACTCTCTATATATTTCCACCATTCTCATAATATATATATATATATATACTCCTATACATCATTCCAACAAATCACAATTCAATGACTTAACAAAACCTTCATGAAATAATGCTCACAATTTCCACATCCATAAACATTTTACACATCATATTATGTTTTCATAAACTCATCATTCAACATAGCTTCTCAAGCCATATTCACTTTCAATCATTTACTTATGTATTGTATACATCTCATTCCATGATTATCATCATATATCACATAATGTTATATTTCATTCCATAATTCACATTAAAACAAAGACATGCATGGGCCCACAAGACACTAATATGCCATTCAACTTTCAGAGTTAATGTTTTGGTTTAATTTTCTCATTTATCATTATCCCAACTAGGCTTCAAGGATTAGGTTCAACCAAGCTTCAAGGGGAACAAAGCATGCTAAGTATCAACCCAACTTGGCTTCAAGAACCAATCCAACCTAGCTTCAAGGGTTGTAACATCTCAATTAGGCTTTAAGGACTAGACCCAACCAAGCTTCAAGGGGAGTAAAACATGTTAAACTTCTACCCAACTTGGCTTCAAGGATCAAGCCCAACCTAACTTCAAGAGATTGTTACTATAGGCATGCCACCAACAACAAACTCTGAAAATGGAATAACACATTAGCCACACAACTCATTTATTATTTCATTATCAATTCCATTCTCAATTCTCATCATTATCTAGGCAAACATGCCCCACTTGTTTCAATTGAATCATCATAGCCAATCACAATGGCTTCACATGTCATTTGAATTATCATAGCCAATCACAATGGCTTCACATGTCATTTGAATTATATCTCAATTCAAATTACAACACTTCATCATTCAAGTATACATAATCAATTTCATTGAACATATAAACAATATGTCCATTTATTTCATTGCAATCACTATTACCAACCATAATGACATCACATTTCATCACTTCTCAAGGCACATTAATATAATTCATCATTAAAATATTTATCATAACCAATTGCATTGCACATACCTTTTTGAATGATCACCATAGCTTTCACACTATACAATTAATAACATTAGTCACACTGTATTAACCATATAATGAATTACTTAACATTGTTGTAGGTCACAAAATCATATAAAAGAATGCATCTATGTAAGTTGTACTTACCTCAAGAACTACTCCCATTAATCTATACACTTCCTCTTCCAAGAGTTTTCACATTAGGTTAGTGCAACATAATCTCTTCCAAACCTAATCCAAAGATAATTACACCCATAAGAAGTAAGTATGATGAATGACTAGGGCAAACACAACACATGACACACTCACCAACACGGGCGTGTTCTTGATCGTGCCCTAAACCAACAATACAGAAGCTTTGACACGCTCAGTAACATGGGCGTGTTAATGGACGTGTCACTCATTCTGCCTCACAGAAACATTGACACGCCCAACAACACGGGCGTGTTCATGGCCGTGTCAAATACTTTTTCTCACAGTAGCTATGACAGGCTCAGTAACATGGCCGTGTTAATGGTCGTGTCGCAAACATCCAACTCAGTACCATTGACACGCCCAACATTGTGGCCGTGTCACTGGTCATGTCAGCCAAAAATCATGAATTTGAACTCTCATCCATGAAAACACAAACACTTCAAAACTCATACTTCATCACCCTTAATCAACATCTTGGTTATATTCATCAATTACCTATCAATTTAACACTTATATCACTTCAATATATCATAATAATAATCATTATATACACCACCATATATCAACTACTCAATTTCCCCAATTCATTCATATGAAACCCTTACTCAATAATTTTAACAATTCATCATCATCCTCACAATTAACCATATTATCTCACAATTAACCATATTATCATCATCTAAATACCAATTCCACACATATATATATATTTCAATCTTTCATTATCATCATCATCACACATCAATCATATCAAATCCAAACTCAAACAATAGAAATCAATACAAGGAAATGAATACTTACTTGACTATTATGTCAAATCTTCAATAACCATCTTCAATTCTCTCAAAACCCATAAGAATTTGGTGTATATGTAGATAAAATCACCTCTCTTTCTCTCTATCCCTCTTTCTCTTTCTCTCTCTCTCGTCCAAGAAGAAGAAGAACGTAAAGAAGATGAAAAGAAGATCTTTTTCTCATGCTTATCATATATATATATATTAATAATTAAATACCTTCAAATCTTCGCCATACACTTGTCACTCTTTGACTTTCTTTCTTCTTTTTCTTTTAATTATTATTATTAATTAATTAAGCTTACATTCCCACACCACTTTATACCTCATGTATATGTGATGTATATGTTGGTATATGTATATTTCTTATATATCACTTTTATGTTCCCATATATTTTCCCAAATACCATATATACATATTATCCTTACATATATTACCAACATATCTTCTCACAGCTATTACTCCAATGTACACCAAAATTGGGGTATTAAATTAATTCGTTACTCTTCTTTTGATTTTCAATAGACATTCACATTAAATCCATATACAACAATAATTACTCCAAACTTTTAGGGTATATTTTGGGATATTACACAAACCCTAAAGTCCTAATTAAATTTTATTTCTTTCTAATTACACAGTAGCCATAATCCTTTTAAAAAAAGTAATAATAATGCTGGTTTTTTAAAATCAAAACCCTATTTACTAAGCCTAAATCCCAAAACCCTAATTGTTCAACATAAACCCTCTAAAACCCTAATTTCATTCAAGAAACCTTAATTTAAGATGTAAATCCTAAACTTATACATTTATTATTTTATTTAGTTTTAGATTTGATTATGTAGTTTAATATATATTTTGATGATTGATTATTTTGATTTCAATGTTTGATTTGTTTAATTTATCATGGAGTAATATTTTCTTGATTATTACTTGTTTATTAAATTTGTAAGAGGTATGTTTCCATGATTGGGAACCTCATTAATTAATCTTTATGTAATTTAAATTATTTTCATATTTTGAGATTAATGTAAAGGACATGTTTCCACCTTTTAGTGGGTGTCCTATTTAGTTTTGGATATTGGACGATGTAAGGACATGTTTCCATCCTCGGATGGGTGTCCATTTATTTGTTTTGTTTGAACATTGCTATGATTTTTAATAAAGTATTTGTTTATTCTTATGATTGCATGTATTATGGATAATATCATTATATTTAAAAATTTTATAATATTAAGACCTAAAAAGGAGGCTGGTTCCAATGAACCGGGTGCTGTGGGGGTCTGGGTCATTCCCATCTTCCCCAAGCATACCCAATTTTTTGAACCCAATAGGGGGTTGGGGATTCCTTAGGAATCGAATCATCCACCCCTTTCTTTTTCCCAACCCGTTCGAGTGGCGACTCCATTTTCTCCGGGCTTAGACCCGTGTTTTCTAAGGCCCCGAGCCTAACAGTGTTGAAGTTGTAAGAACGATTCCGCATGGGAGTGGGGGTGAAAATCCCTGCTCACATTGTGGGATCCTTCAATCTACTGCTTGCATCCAGAATTTCAGCACAACATAATGTGTCATATAAATAGGGCTCTCCACTAATGCACTCCATTGTGGTAATGTTAGGATCAAGAATATCAAAATATACTACCAATCTAGTAACAATATGATCCAATGTGATGGTGCTCTTGGGATGGTGAGAAATAAACATCAACCTTTGAAAAATATGATATGCTGTAGAAACTTTCTTATTCTTATATGCACAATACACGATAAATAATTCTTATGTTGACACTTTACTACTCTCTTTTTTTTTCAAACACAAGATGGCATATAAATTTATACAATAACAATAAACAATGATCATGAATTAACCTGTTAGGTGCATTTCTAATGTTGAATGAATTAAACCCAGTTAATGTGTTCCAAAATTTATCAATGTTAAATTCTTTGAAAGGACTACAAGCACCTCCTTTAGGCAAACCTAAAGCCTTGGACATAACATCATAATCAATCACATAATCCACACCTAGCATTCTACATCCTAAATGCCTATATTTGGATTTTGACATTTTAAGAGTTATGAAGAATTCAAGAGTGAGTTCTCTATAAGTGTCATATATCTTCTCTACTAATTTTTCCCATCCTAATCTAGCATACAATTGCTCCATCCTAGCATTAATACCCAAATGTTCAAATATGCCATGGCCATAATATCTACAAGGAGAAAAAGTTATTAAGAATAGAGATAGAAATCTCTTACATTCTTCTTAATTATAAATGAGAAATGAAGCATTAAATTGGGAAGATGAATCTACCTCATCCCTTGAAGAGCTTGACGCCTTCTCCTTGCCTTTCCTTGTTGATGTTTTCCTTACAATATTTTTTAGTTTTGGTGCCATGATTTTAAGGTTTAAGTGATGGGTGTAGTGTATTTGATAAGAATTTGTGCGATTATGTAAAGATTTGAGTGAATTTTGGAGGTTTTATGGTTAGGGATTTATGGGTAGGAAGGTGACAGAGAGAAGAAGAAGAAGAAGAAATAAGTGAGGAAGAGAGTGTTGATTGGTTTTTATTTAGGTTTAATTTTTTTTGTAGCAGCCCATCACAATCTCATCACGCAGCGCGATCACGACAGAGGGCTATCCTCTAGCTAGCAATTTGTAATAATTTTTTTAATAATAAAAACATAATACAAACTTACCTTTTATTGCCCTTTCCTCTTCCAATTTTTCTATTTGCTTAACAATAAAAATAAAACATTAAAGAACATAATAAAATTAAAATCTTAAAATTTTGTTAAATTTAAATTTAATTAAGAATAAAAAAATTCAAAGAAAATCACTTGGGTTGCCTCTAGAAGTGCTCGGTTATAGTCATTACATTTACTATTTCAGTTAATTGCATCAAGAAAGTAACATAATGGATTTGAATGACTCAAACCCATTTTCATTGTATGGTTTAAGGCGATGCCCATTCACTTTAAATTTACTGTCATGACATTGAAGCTCTACTACACCATGAGGAAAAATCTTAGAAATTGTAAAAGGACCCGACCATCTAGATTTTAACTTGTAGGGAACAATTTAAGTCTTGAATTAAATAATAACACTTTTTGGATCTCATGAAAATCTCTCCATTTTATATGCTTATCATGCCACTTTTTAGTTCTTTCTTTATAAATTCTAACATTTTCATAAGCATATAGGCGTAATTCATCTATCTCATTCAATTACAATAATCTTTTCTTACCAATACTATCTTATTGAAAATTCAAGAATTTAGTTGCCCAATAAGATTTATGCTCTATCTCCACTGGTAAATGACAAGCTTTTTCAAATACAATTCGGTAAGGAGACATACCTATAGGTGTTTTAAAAGCTATTCTACATGCCCCAAAAAGCATCATCAAGCTTACTTGACTAATATTTTCTTGAAGAATTCACTGTGGATTCTAGTATTCACTTAAATTCACGATTTCCACTTGTCCCAAGTTTGAGGATGATATGGAGTACTTACACGATGAGAAACACTGTATTTAGTTAATAATGCATAAAAATAACGATTACAAACATGCTTGTCTCCATCACTAATAATTGTCCTCGGGACACCAAAAAGAGTAAAAATATTCTTTTTCAAAAATTTTACAACATGTTTTAACTCATTCGATAGTAAGGCAATAGCTTCCAACCATTTAGACACATAATCCACTGTAACCAATATATATTTATTCCCATAAGAAGATGGAAATGGTCCCATGAAATCTATTCCCCATACATAAAAAGTTCAACATCTAAAATGTTTGTCAATGGCATTTCATTCCTTTTAGAAATATTACCCATTCTTTGACATTTATCATAGCTAGACACAAATTTATGGACATCCTTAAATAATGTAGGCCAATATAATCCATATTGAAGCACTTTGGTAGCTGTCCTAGAAGATCCAAATTGACCCCCACATTCTAGAGCATGATAATGATTCAATATATTATGAATTTCATCCTCAGTCACACATCTTCTAATCATGTGGTTGGAGCTATATTTATATAAATATGAATCATCCCAAAACTAATATCGCACATCATGTAAAACTTCTTTTTCTGTTGATAAGTTAAATTACTAGGGAGTATTTTGCATGCCAAATAATTAGCATAACCAGCAAACCAAGAAGATTTAGAAGTAAGGGAATCAGATATCACAAAAAGTTATTCATCTGGGAAGTATTCATTAATGCTTGGTTGAGCGTCATCATCCTCCAATTGTTTCATTCTTGACAGGTGATCAACAACTGAAGTTTTAGCTCCCTTCTTATCCTTAATCTCTATATCAAATTTCTGCAAAAGAAGAATCCAACAGATTAGTCTAGGGTTTGCATCTTTCTTTACAAGAAGATATCTAATAGTAGCATGATCAATATAAATAGTAGTTTTTGCTCCTATAAGATATTATCTAAATTTATCAAATGCAAAAATGATAGCCAAAGTTCTTTCTCGGTAGTGGCATAATTGAGTTTCGCTTCATTGAGAGTTCTACTTGCATAAGCAATGACATGCAACTTTTTATCCTTTCTTTGACCAAGAACTGCTCCCACTACATAATCACTTGCATCGCACATAAGCTCAAAAGGCAGATTCCAATTTAGTGCTGCTATTATTGAGGGAGATGTTAGTTCATTTTTAAGTCTATTAAAAGCCTCTAAAATTTTTTTATCAAATTAAAAAGGTACATCCTTATTCAAAAGATTACACAGGGGTTTAGTAATCTTTGAAAAGTCTTTAACAAACCTTCTATAAAAACCTACATGACATAGAAAGCTTCTCACTCCTTTTATTGATGTGGGAGGTAAGAGTTTATCAATCACCTCAATTTTTTCCCTATCTACTTCAATACCCTTAGCTAAAATTTTATGCCCGAGCACAATTCCTTTTTGAACCATAAAATGACACTTTTCCTAGTTTAAAACAAGGTTAGTTTCTTCACAACTCTACAAAACTTGGGAAAGATTAGCTAAGTAATGATCAAATGAAGAACCAAAGATAGAAAAATCATCTATGAATAATTCAATATATTTTTCAATCATATTAGAAAATATTACCATCATACACCTTTGAAAAGTTTCAGATGCATTACACAACCTAAAAGGCATTCTTCTATATGCAAAAGTACCATATGGACAAGTAAATGTGGTTTTCTCTTGATCTTGAGGTGCATTAGGTATTTGATTATATCCTGAATATCCATCTGAAAAATAATAATAAGCATATCTAGCAAGTCTTTCAAGCATTTAACCTATAAAAGGTAAAGGAAAGTGATCTTTTCAAGTGGCAGTATTTAGCTTCCTATAATCTTCACACACACGCCAACCTGTTACCTTCCTAGTTGAGATTAATTCATTGTTTTCATTTTCAATTACAATTATTTCCCCTTTCTTAGGCACAACTTGCATAGGACTCGCCCATTTGATATAAGATATTGGATATATAATTCCAGCATAAAGGAATTTAATGATTTCTCCTTTCACTACCTCTTTCATATTAGGATTTAATCTTTGTTGATGCTCTATAGTAGGAGTATGATTCACTTCCATTAAAATATTATGCATGCATAAAGAAGGACTAATGCCTTTAATATCCACCATGGTCCACCCTATAGATCTAATATGTGTAGACCCTTGATTTTGGCCTTAGTTTGATCCTAATTAAAGAAGGCCTAGTCAAGTTCGGTCCATTCTTACTGGCTTAAGCCTGTTTTATATCCTTTGATTAGATGGTACAATTCTATGAGGCCTAAAATAAGCTAGTTCAACCTTTAAAACCCTAAATATGTTTCTTTTGATGGTTTGGTTGGGTTTAATTCAATGTGGGCCATTAATTGCACTTTAAATTTGATATAGGTGTACCCATATTGAATTGGGGCCTCCCCAATTCGATATGGGACACCCCATATTGAATTAGGAAGCCCTAATTCGATTGGGGTATCCCATATTGAATTGGGGCTTCTCCAATTTGATATGGGGAGGTCCCATATCAAATTAGGCCTTCCCCAATTTGATATAGGACCCAAATTTGATATGGGGTCCAATTACGGGACTCCATATCGAATTAGGGGAATCCTAATTCGATATGGATCTTGTCCATATTGAATTAGGGTTGCCAATTTGATATGGACTTTTACTCCATGTCGGATTAAAATTGTTTTAGTTCGACATGGTCTTGGTTTGCCTCAAATTGAATTGCTTTTAATCCAACATGCTCATGTTTTCTCTCAAATTAAAAACCATCTAATTCGATATGCCTCAGGGAATCATTTCTAAACAGGAAGTTAAAGGCTCAATTACAAGGTTCTAACCTAATATATTCCTCTATAAATACAAGATTAAAGGGAACAAGAAAGGATTAGCAACATATGAATTAACACAGAGAGAGCAATAGAGCAATTAAAGGAGGATTGTCAAAGAGAAAAACAAAGATCAAGCACAGAGAATATTAAAAATCAGAAGGTAGTAGCATACTATCTTCACTTCGTTCAACCGAGATTCTATAATTGGTGCGAACACAAAGCTTGGGTCATCGTGAAATATCGGTGGAGCCAACAAACAAAGGTTTGAAATTCCCTATCTAATATGTTTTAAAATTCTAGTAGCTCATCCATTATTATTTCATTGAATTATTTTACTTTGTTCTTATGTTCTTTTTATACAATATCCAGCAAAGTGTTTTGAAAAACTATGTCTACAAAACTTATTTTGAAAGTTTAGTAAACTACTTTATCAATGATAATTTGTTTAACTTTGATTCAATATCACAGTAACCCTAATTCATATATCACAGAAGCAATAACAATTGATTTCAAGTAATATTAATTTGAATTAAAACATAATACAATGATCCAAAATTTATAAATATAGTTATAAAGATTAAGTTTTTCCAAAATCAAAACCCTAATCCTATTTTTCTAAAGCCACAACCCTAATCCTATTTTTCTAAAAACCAAAACCCTAGTTCTATTCTTTAGAACCAAAACCCTAATTTTATTCTTTAAAACCAAAACCTTAACTTTGTTTTTCAAAACCCCAAAACCCTAATCATATTTTCCTAAAACCCTATTTCATAAATTAAAATCCTGGTTTTGTACATCTATTATTCAATGTGACATTAAAGCCTAGATTTTATGATTTATTATATGTGTTGCTGGATGATTTATTTTATTTGACTTATCATGGATGATTTACTTTTTAATTTTTATGAGTGTTTTGAATGAATTAATTTTATTTAGTTAATTATTTAGCACTTCAAAGATGTAAGAGGTATGTTTTCACTTTTTGGGTACCTCATTAGTTAAATTTAATGTAATTTAATTATTTGAATTTTGGATTAATGTAAAGGGCATGTCTCCACCAAATGGTGGATGTCCTATTTTATTTAGTTTTGGGACATTAGACAATTATTGTAAAAGCATGTTTCTATCCTTGGATGGGTGCCTCCTTTGGTTGCTTTATTTTAATAAAGGTGACGGATGATCATTTATTTTGATAATTGCATGTAATATGGATGATATTTAAATAAGTTAAGAATTTAATAATGTTTAGACCTGAAAAGGAGGCTTGTTCCAATGAATTCGGCGTTATGTGGGTGTTGGATCATTCTCACCTTCCACATACATACTCAACTTTTTGAACCCAATAGGGGGTTGGGGACTCCTTAGGAATTGAGTCATCCATCCCTTTCTATTTTCTAGGCCCATCCGGGTGGAGACTCCTTTTTCTCCGAGTTTAGGTCTGTGTTCTCTAAGGTGTTGAGCTAACGGTGTCGAAGTCACAAGAACCATTCCATATGGGAGTGGAGACGAAAATCCCTGCTCACAATATACTTCCTTAAAATGTAAAAAAATTTATCTTCCTCTTTCTTGTCCAAATATGCAGAAATAATAACTGGTAAGCTAGAATTTTCCCTTAAAAATGCATGCCTTAGATGTGCAGGTACTTGGTTTAATTCAAGATTTGGGGTCTTTCAATAGAAGGTAAAGCTGGTTTAGAATTTTTTTCTAAAATTTCAAAGGCCAACTCCCTAATGAAGTTACTTTCTACACATGCAATGCATTCATCCACTTCATTAAATTAATTTAAAGGTTCAAGTTCATATTCAATAATTTCATCAATACAATGTTCAATCACATCAATTTTATAGCAAGATTCAAATTCCATAGAATACTTCATAGAACTTAAGACATCAAAAGTTACCTCTTCTTGACCTACATGTAATTTTAATTTACCTCCTTCTACATCAATAATTACTTTGCTTGTAGCAAGGAGTGATCTTTCAAGTATTAGAGGTGCTTCTTCATCTTCTTCCATATCAAACACAATAAAATCTACTGGAAATATAAATTTACCTACTTTTACCAATACATCTTGAATGACTCCTTGTGGATAGGTAATAGATTTGTTAGCCAATTATAATGAAATTGTTGTGGACTTCATTCCTTTCATCTCAAGCTTCCTGTTAATAGACAAAGGCATTAAATTAATGCTAGCACCAAGATCACAAAGAACCTTGCCAAATTTGAGGTCTCCAATTTTGCATGGTATAGTAAATTTTCCAGTATCTTTCAGTTAGCATCACCGTTCCATAATCCTCCATCTTCCTTTTGTTAGAAATAATTTTCTTCAAGTACTTGGCATATTTGGGAATTTAAGCTATAACTTCTGCAAAAGGAATGTTAATATGAAGTTTCTTGAACATGTTAAGAAATTTAAGAGAGTTTTTCTATTTATTAGCTTTATAAAGACATTGAGGAAAAGGAATCTTAGACTGATTTAGCTTCAACTCTTCTATCTCGGGTTGCTTTTCCTTATCTTCTTTGCTGGACTCCTTCTTGGTAGGCTTCTTAGGTAATGTTTCCACTAATTACTTTTCACTCCTCAAGGTAATTGCCTTTGCTTGTTTCTTAGGATCAATAATAATTTCGCTAGGAAATGTTCCTTAGGCTTTATTATTCACCATGTCTGCCAGTTGACCGATTTGATTCTCCAAATACTTGATATAAGCTTGTTGATTTTAAAGATATGAATCAGTTTTAGCCATATAAGAAACAAACATATTCTCCACATATGGTTTCTTCTCTTAATGTCGAAATCCTGGTGGTTGTCTCATAGCATTTTAATTGTTCCTTGAGAAATTGGGATGATTCCTCCAACCTGGATTGTAAGTGTTAGAGTAAGGGTTGTTTTGTTGTCTCCCTTAATAAGCAATATAATTCACTTGTTCCAATCCTTGGCTCAAATTATTTATTCCAAACTCATTTGTAGCATGTTTTCCAGCACAAATATCATAAACAACTTGGCTTTGAAGTGAATTGACACTCATTTGATCCATTCTCTTAACCAAAGTATCAATTTTAGCATTAATGGTTGTCAAAGCATCAATTTCTTTCACACTAATAGGTCTTCTATGGCCGCTTCTATTTGTATTCCACTGATAGTTGTTTGTTTCCATCTCCTCTATCAAATCGTAAGATTCTTCAGGATACTTTGCATCAAAACAGCCTTCAGTTGCTGCATCAAGCATTAATCTTGTGGAACCATTCAAACCATTATAGAAAGTTTGAACAATTAACCATTCAGGTACACCATGATGTGGGCACTTCCTAAGCAAATACTTGTACCTCTCCCAAGCTTCATAAAGATTATCCATATCATTTTGAGAAATGGTTGTAATGTCATTCCTAAACTTGGCTATTTTAGAAGGTGGAAAGAATTTTTCCAAAAATTTATGTGCCAAGTCATCCCATGTTGTGATAGTTCCCCTTGATATTGATTTCAACCAGCTTTTAGCTTTATCTTTCAAAGAAAATGGAAACATTCTCAAGTAGATTGCATCCATGTAGAGCCTTAATTTTTTCCCTAAGCTAATCCCATCCTAATTAAAAAAGGCCAAGCTAAATTTGGTTCAAGTTTAAAAGCTTAAACCTAGTTTACAACTTCGGATTAGGTCGGTCCAATTTTAAAAGGCCTAAAGTAAGACAGTTTAATTTTTTAAAGCCCTAAACCTAGTCCGATTTATTATTTAAAGACTGAAATAGGTTCAATTCAATTTTAAAATGCAAAACCAAGCCAGACCAAGTCAAAACCTAAATTCATGACGAATTGGCCATGCCAAATTCACCACAGATTTCTTACCAAGGAAAATTGGCTAATGTCAGTTCACCATGTTCCCTTAATCTTACCTTAATTCAGTTTGTTAAGTTTCCCAATTAAGATCAGACTTTGTTTGACCATCAGATTAGCGTATTAGGGTTTTATACTGGATGAAATGACCATGCTTTATGATAATAGAAATTAAAGAATAAAAACTGCTACGGGAATTTTAAGGAACTGTAAATCATTGAATGAAATAATAAAATTGATCACTGTAATTTTAAGTGAGTTAAATATAGAGTACAAACCTCTGTTATTGGCTATACCAAATTGAAAGAGTGTTGATCCAAGCTACTTCCTTATTTCCTAAATCGATTTTAGGTATTGATGAACCGAGCAAATTGCTGGGATAATTGTTGGGTGTTGATTTCTGCTTGCTGTGTTTTGTTCTTGCTTCTATGTTAATTTCATTACCTCTATGTTAATTCCCCTCCAGCTTCTTTCTATATTAATTGCTTCTATTTATAAGTAAAGAATGATATCATCAATAAAAACAACTACAAACTGATCTAAATAAAGTTTAAACACTCAATTCATCAAGTCCATGAAAGATGCTGGAGCATTAGTCAAACCAAATAGCATAACAAGAAATTCATAATGTCCATATCGCATTCTAAAAGTTGTTTTTGGAACATCAGCTTCCTTAACTTTCATCTGATAGTAACCCGATTTAAGATCAATCTTTGAGAAAACACCTGCTCCCTTCAACTGGTTGAACAAATCATCTATCCAAGGTAATGGATATTTATTCTTAACCGTCACCTTATTCAACTGCTGATAATCTATACACAATCTTAGGGTACCATGTTTCTTCTTCACAAACAAAACTGGTTCGCCCCAAGGTGACACACTAGCTCTTATGAATCCTTTATCAAGCAATTCTTGGAGTTGCACCTTTAACTCCTTTAGTTTCAGAGGTGTCATTCTATAAGGTAGAATAGATGTTGGTGTCATACCTAGAATTACATCAATAGCAAATTCTAATTCCCTTTCTGGAGGTACCCCTGGTAACTCTTATGGGAAGACATCTAAAAATTCACACACTGTGGGTATGTCTTCCAAAGTTTTGCTTGAATGTCGAGCATCAATAACATAAGTAAGATAAGCTTCACATTTCTTCCTAACTAACATTTTAGCTTTGGTTGCTAAAATCAAATGAAAAGGATAGAATTGTTTCTCTCCTTGAACAACAATTAGACACTTGGCGTCACTGTGATATGATTTGCCTTCGGGGCTAGCTTTTGAGCATTACTTGATTTCCCTTCGGGGCTAGACACATGGTGTCATTATGGACCAAAACAATAACTCTGGAATTTGAATAATGTATTAGTTTGTTTAGGCCTATGCTTGTATGTGTTGTGTGAATTATTAAGTGATGAAAGTATATATATCTAAAAGTGAGATTGGATGCCACATTGTGACATAGCATATAATCATTTTGCATTGCATTATTTTTAAAGTTTTATTATTATCAAAGTTTGTACCACTAGACTTTTGGCTTAGTGTGATTGTAACTCATCGCACAAGTGACAGGGGTGATCCAGTAGAGACGGAGAGTTCAACTTGACCAGGTTGGGTCTAGGCTTGTATTTATTAATCTTGAAGCATTTCTGCTACTTCAAGATCAGAGCCACTTTGCCATCATGTATATATTTTATGTCATAGTACTTTTTGATATTATATATATTATATTATGTTTTTGGAGTATTAAATATATATATTGTAAATTATAAATAATGTTTTGTATAGTTGAGTAATATGAGGTTTTATATATTTTGATATGTATAAATATATGTATACATGTTGTGAGGAATGGGGAATAAGAAAATTTTTATTAAATAGGGTTATGATAATTTTATACCATATAAGCATATTGTATACATACTGGGTGTGTGTATTATACGTTTATAGGATATAAGAGTGTAACATTTATTTTGGTATCAGAGCCTAAGTTTGAGATTCTCGACCTAGGAGGATTGTTAGAGAGAGAAAATGAGGATTTTAATTATGTTTTTCAATTGTGATACATGCATTGGCACTGGCACTTTCTGATTTCTAATGTGGCAATTTTTGCTGTATTTACAGAAATAGGTGGTTATGGTGTCTCTGACATATCAGTCTGCAGAGGATAGTGCAAAGAGTGTATCTCCTTGTGAGGGTAGAGCTGGAGCTGGTGTTGAGTTTGATGGTGAGGCATCTGCTTCTGTGCCTGTTGGACTAACAGCTGAGGAGATTCCACCGGGCTAGGTATGGCATATGGTGGAGCTGTTGAGGCAGACTCTAGTTCAGCAACCGCAACCTCCACCACATCCATAGCAACAATAGCAGTTGCCGATGTTGAAGTATGATAAGTTGAAAAAATTTATAGCAACATATTTTGTTGGCACTGCAGACCTTGCTGTAGCAGAGTAGTGGCTGGACAGGGTCCAGAGATAATTTATTCAGTTGCAGGCTAGTCTAGAGGAGAAGTTTGATTATGCTAGATCACTTCTGCGGGGGGATGCCTATGAGTAGTGGAAAACGGTTCCCCATGGTACAACTAATCCACTAGTTTTGACCTATGCCAATTTCCTATGGGAATTCAAGAAGAAGTATACTCCGAGGGAGTATAAGGATACAAAGAAGATGGAGTTCCTAAGTTTGAGGCTGGACACCAGGACCTAAGACTCCTGAGAGAGAGGTAGAGTTTGGTATTGATTTGTTACCTGGTACCACTCCTATCTCTACTACCCCTTATCGAATGGCACCTACAGAATTAAAAGAGTTGAAGGTGCAGTTGCAGTTGCAGGAGTTGCTTAATAAAGGATTTATTTGCCCTAGTGTGTCTCCACGGGGAGCACCTATTTTGTTAGTGAAGAAGAAGGATGGTACTTTGAGATTATGTATTGACTATAGACAATTGAATAAGGTGACCATCAAGAATAAGTATCCATTACCTCGGATAGATTATCTCTTTTATCAGTTGAAGGGAGCAACATTATTCTCTAAGATTGATTTGAGATCAGGATACCATCAATTGAAAGTTAGAGATGTAGATGTACCTAAGACAGCTTTCTGCATGAGGTATGGGCATTATGTTTCTGGTGATGGCCTTTGGATTGACGAATGCACTAGCAACATTTATGGATTTGATGAACATGGTGTTTAGATCATACTTAGGTCAGTTTGTGGTGCTGTTCATTGATGATATTCTGGTGTATTTGTGTAACAAGGAGGATCATGACAGGCATTTGCGGATTGTATTGCAAACTTTGAGAGAGAAACAATTGTATGCTAAGTTATCTAAGTGTGATTCTGGCTTGATCAGGTAACTTTTCTTGGTCATGTTGTATCAGTAGAGGGTATGAGAGTTGATTCGAGTAAAGTTGAGGCTATCTTGAATTGGAGTCCACCTAAGACTATAACAGAGGTTAGAGTTAATTAAAGACTATGACTGTTTAATTGATTATCATCCTGGCAAGGCAAATGTTGTTACTGATGCCTTGAGTTAGAACTATTTGGCGGGTTTGACTGCTTATTCACTCTCGTTGCTTATTGAGTTGAGAGCGTAGCATACCAGATTTGAGTCTTGTGATGATGGTGCATTGATAGCTCAATTACAATTGAGACTAGTGTTATTGGATCAGGTTAGGGAAGCCCAGTTGGCAGATGAGAAGATCCAAAAGATTGTGTTATATTGCAAAAAGGAGGAGAGTCAAGACTTTCATGTAAGAGATGATGGCAATCTATGGTATGGAGATAGGTTGTGCATTCCTGATGATACTGGATTGAAGAGGATGATATTAGAGGAAGCACATCAGTCAGTTTATGCTATGCACCTTAGTAGTACCAAGATGTATCAAGATTTGAAATAATATTATTGGTGGTTAGATATGAAGAGGGACATAGCAGAATTTGTGTTAAGATGTCTCACTTGCTAGAGAGTGAAAGCTGAGCACCAAGTTCCTTCAGGGTTGCTTTAGCCATTGTCAGTGCTAGAATGGAAATGGGAGCGAGTGACGATGGATTTTATGACTGGACTGCCTTTGACCCAAAAGAAGCATGATGTAATTTGGGTGATTATTGATCGGATGATGATGACAACTCATTTTCTTCTAGTTCAGATGGATTACTCATTGGAGAGGTTAGCTAAGATGTATATCAGTGAGATAGTGAGATTGCATGGAGTCCTAGTTTCTTTAGTATAGGACCGAGATCCTCGGTTTACATTGAGATTTTGGAAGAGTTTGTAGGATGCATTGGATTCTCGATTGCATTTTAGTACTGCTTTCCATCCTCAGATAGATGGGCAGTCAGAGAGAGTGATATAGATTCTAGAGGATATGTTGAGGAGTTGTATCATTGATTTCATTGGGAGCTGGGCCAAATTCTTGACATTGATTGAGTTTACATATAACAACAGTCATTAGTCCAGTATTGGGATGGCACCTTATGAGGTCTTGTATGGAAGATGGTGCAGAACACCTTCGTGTTGGGATGAGGTTGGAGAAGGTAAATTTGTTGGTTCTGATTTTAATTAAGGAAACAGAAGAGAAAGAGAAATTGATTCGGGGTCGTCTGAAAGCAGCTTCAGATTGATAGAAATCCTATATAGATTTGAAGAGGAAGGATATAGAGTTCAGTGTGGGAGATAAAGTGTTTCTGAAGGTGTCTCTATGGAAAAAGATTTTGAGATTCGGTCGCAAAGGAAAGTTGAGTCCTCATTTCATAGGACCATATGAGATTCTGGAGAGAGTTGGACCAGTGGTTACAAGTTGGCTCTGCCGCCTGAGTTAGATAAGATACAGAATGTTTTCCATGTCTCTATGCTTCGGAGGTATAGGTCAGACCCATCTCATATCTTGTTAGTTGATTCTATTGAGGTGAGCCCAGATCTGACTTATGAAGAAGAACCAGTAGCAATTTTGACACGAGAAGTGAAAGAGTTGAGGAATAAGAAAGTGCCACTTGTGAAAGTTCTTTAGAGGAATCATACTACTAAGGAGGCGACATAGGAGAGTGAGCAATTGATGTGGAGTTAGTATCCCCAATTGTTTCGGAGTTGATAGCAGGTAATTTCACAGACAAAATTTTCTTAAAGGGGGGGGGGGGGGGGAGAATTGTAACACACCTAATTTTTGAAAATTTTTAAAAAATAAAATAAAAATTAAATTGATAAATTAAATAAATGATTTAAATGGAAAATGAAAGGATTTTAAGTGATAAAGTAGAATATATATTTGAAATATATTTGAAATAAACATGACATATACAAGACATATACATCTACCTAAGATCACATATATATATATATATTGTATAATTAAGTGCATAATGATTAATATATATATAAGGATGGATGGATTAAAAAGGAAAAGATATTTTCTTTTTCCTTCTTTTTGCTCCATTGCCTTGAGCTAGAGAGAGAGAGTAAGGGAGAGTTTCTTCCTCTACCATACACAAATTTTATAAGTGATTTCAAGGATTGAAGTGGAGTTTTTGAGGATTCTTCATCTATCGATAAGTTTCTTTATCAGTTTTACAATTTCTTTGGAATTCTATGGAAGAACATGATATATGGATTTTGGGATTGTGTATTAGCATGTTTTAATAGCTTATTTGGGTATGTATGAAGTTGTTGTGAGTAGTTAATAATGATTTTAAGGTTGGATTAAAGAAGTGATTGAATTCAAGTTGAGTTTGGAAGTGGTTGTATTGAATGGTTAAGTATGTAAAATGCAAAAATTTTGGCTGACATGGCCATGTCATTGGGCATGTCAAAGGTGATGAGTTTCAACATTGATGACGCGACCACTAACACAACCATGTCTCTGAGCATGTCATAGCTACTTTAAGGCAAGATAATTGACACGGCCATTAACATGCCCATGCTGTTGGGTGTGTCAAAGTTTCTATAAGGCAGAATTAATGACATGGACAGTGACACGCTGATGTCGTTGGACATGTCAAAGCTTCTATAAGAGTGGGTTAATGACATGGCCATTAACACATCAGTGTTGTTGGGCGTGTTACTTGAGGAAATTGTCCAAAATAACTCTTTTCTTTGTCTTTCATTTGTAATTTCTAATTTAAATGGTTTGATGTTGAGAATGCCTTAGAATGTGATATTAATTGGTTGTTTATGATCACATTTGGTATAGGCATTGAAAGGTGGTTGTTTGCCCAACCCTAGTGTTGAAGGGCAACTTGGAAGAGAAGGTTGGAGGGAGTTTTGAAGCTTGTTTTGGAGTGCTTTCTATGGTATGTACAAATGCTTGATAAATGGAATGTGATTACATTACATTTGGCTTAACACATTTTGGATAGAAAATGTGTTAAGCTACTTGATACATTGAGTATTCATGAACATGGTGCTATGACATGTAAATTGTTATGTATGCACTATTATGAATTATGAAAAGCCATTGTTAATTGCTAGATTGAATAAAACATGAATCAATTGCAAATGTGAAAATGACCCAAAGTGTTTGGGTAATGTGGTTTTGTTATGAAATATCCTATGTTGTGATGAAATATTGAAAATAAATGACATTGGCATGAATGAGAAAATGGAAAAATGAGAAAGGAATTGAGAATGAAAAATGTGAAATAATTGTTTATAGTATGTTATTGAATTTTTAGAGTTCTATTTTTGGTGGCATGCCTATGAGGTTATCCTCACTATTTGCCTTTGGGGCTAGAGGTTTGGCGTCACTGTGATATGATTTGCCTTCGGGGCTAGCTTTTGAGCATTACTTGATTTGCCTTTGGGGCTAGACACATGGTATCATTATGGACCAAAATAGTAACTCTAAGATTTGAATAATGTATTAGTTTGTTTGGGCCCATGCTTGTATATGTGTTGTATGAATTATTAAGTCGTGAAAGTATATATATCTAATAGTGAGCTTGGATGCCACATTGTACAATAACATATAATCATTTTGCATTGGCATTATTTTTAAAGTTTTATTATTATCAAAGTTTGTACCACTAGGTTTTTTGGCTTAGCGTGATTGTAACGCATCGCGCAGGTGACAGGGATGATCCGGTAGAGCCAGAGAGTTCTACTAGACCAAGTCGGGTTTAGGCTTATGTTTATTGAGCTTGAAGCATTTCTGCTACATCATGATCAGAGCCACTTTGCCAGCATGTTTATATTTTGTCATAGTACTTTTTGATATTATAAATATTATATTATGTTTTTGGAGTATTAAATATATATATTGTAAATTATAAAGAATGCTTTGTATAGTTGAGTAAGATGAGGTTTTATATATTTTGATATGTATAAATATATGTATACATGTTTCGAGGCATAGGGAATAAGAAAATTTTTATTAAACAAGGTTGTGACATTTTTATTAAATAGGGTTGTGACATTTTTATACCATATACGCGTATTGTATACATACTGTGTGTGTGTATTATATATTTATAAGGTATAAGGGTGTTACAAGTTTTATGCATTTGTACTTGTTAATGATTACTCACGGTTTACATGGGTTAATTTTTTGACTCAAACGAATGAAGCTTTTAATTATTTCAAAATATTTCAAAAAGAGTTCAAAATAAAAAAGGCTATGTAATCACATCTGTTAGAAGTGATCATGGCAAAGAATTTGAAAATGAGTATTTTGAAAACTTTTGCAATGTGTTTGGTATTTCACATAACTTTTTGACTCCTAGAACATCATAACAAAATGGTGTGGTTGAAAGGAAAAATAGTTCATTGATTGAAATGGCTAGGACAATGCTCAATGAGTATGATTTACCATCTTACTTTTGGTCAAAAGCCATTAATACCGCATGTTATATTTTAAATCGTGTTTACAAAAGGCCTTTGATAAACAAAACTTCTCATGAGTTATGGAATGAAAGAATACCCAAAATTACATACCTTAGAATATTTGGATGCAAATTCTTTATATTGAATACCAAGGACAATCTTGGAAAATCCTCATCCAAATCAGATGAAGGCATATTTTTAGAATATTCATCATCTAGCAAAACATATAGAGTATTTAATAAGAGAACACTAGTAGTTGAAGAATCAATTCATGTTGTTTTTGATGAATCCTCCAAACTTGATGAAAGAAAAAGTAGTGTGCTTGATGATTTTGTAGGTACATTTGAACAACAAGAAACAATCAATGCTCCAAAAAAAATCTTGATGAACAAGAAGAAAAGTCTCAAGAACTACCCAAAGATTGGCAATACAAGAAGGATCTTCCAAAAGAACTAATCATTGGTGACACCTCAAAGGGAGTAACTACTAGATCTCAATTTAAATACTTAAATTCTAATATTGCTTTTGTTTCTCAAATTGAGCCAAGAACCATTGAGGAGGCTCTTAGTGATAAGTGTTGGGTGATTGCTATGCAAGATGAACTCAACCAGTTTGAGAGAAACAAAGTATGGGAACTTGTTCCTAAACCTGAAGACCATCCAAGTATAGGATGTAAATGGGTATATAGGAATAACCTTGATGAAAATAGTCCCAGTATTAGAAACAAATCTAGCTTGGTATCTAAAGGCTAGAGCCAAGAGGAAGACATTGACTATGATGAGACATTTGCTCCCGTTACTAGACTAGAAGCCATTAGAATATTGCTTGCATTTGCATGTCACATGAATTTTAAACTTTTTCAAATGGATGTTAAAAGTGTATTTCTAAATGGTTTTATAAATAAGGAAGTTTATGTTGAATAACCTCCCTATTTTGAAGATTACAAATTTCCAAATTATATTTTTAAACTTACCAAAGCATTATATGGTTTGAAACAACCTCCAAGAGCTTAGTATGATAGATTTAGTGTATATTTGCTTGAAAATGGATTTTTAAAAGGCAAAGTTGACACAACTCTTTTTGATAAAAAGAAAATGCATAACATTTTGATTTTGCAAATTTATGTTGATGATATTATATTGGTGCTACTAATGAATCTTTGTGTAAGGAATTTGCTCCTCCTATGACTAGGGAATTTGAAATTACCATGATGGGTGAATTCAAATTCTTTCTTGGACTACAAATCAAGTAATGCAAGGATGGGATCTTCATTAACCAATCCAAGTACACAAAGAAACTCCTAAATTTTGTCCAAGAATCCCATTTAACATTCTAGGTCTAAGCATTAGACATCAAACATCACTTCTTAAGGGATAATGTTCAAAAGCACAACATAGTTTTAGAATTTGTTGAATCTCAAAATCAACTTGCAGATATTTTTAAAAAACCCTTAAATGTGGAAAGAATGAATTTTATAAAACAAAATATTGGCATGATTGATGAAAAATCCCTTGTATAATCATTCTTCATTTCTCGCAAAATGTATTTTGATCATATGCATTTAATATTTTTCAAAATCCAAAACGGCTCATTTTGTGCAGGCGCCCTAATATACTGAGTGGTGGCATATCATCAACTCTTCTCGAACCCGAGCCATAAAAGTCATTTTCTCCCTAGCCTCAACATATTTCTCCCGACTCTTAACATGTATCTGCCGAGCTTTAACTTGTATTTGTATAAAGCCCAAGCTTCAAAGCGTCTCTCTTCAGTGAGCACACAACAACTCATGAAGTCAGTCAAAATTCAAGAATTTCAAAATTTTTAGACTGTTATACTCCTCTTAAGCTTGTACAAGCACGCACTACCTAAAAAAGCTAGGCAGACAGAGCTGGTGGTTGCCCAATAGCTCGGGAGATCACACAACATGTGTAACTGATTTTCTTTTTGAACGTTGGAACTTTCAAAATTCAAATTTTTACCCCCAAATGGTAAAAAACGACTACTTTTCTAAATTTTGTCTATAATTACCCCTATTTTTCATGAAAATACATATTTACAAACTCAAAAACACATATTAAAACAATCTTCCAAGAATTTAATCATCAAAAAGAAGATTTTGAAGATTTTTCATCAATTTGAAGTTGTTTGTTCAAAGCATCACCAACAATCTATTTCTTTCTACATTTCTTTCAATCTTTTACATTTACATTTTCTTTTACTTTTATTTTTGATTGAGGATATGGCACACAAAACCAAAATCACTAAAAAGAAAACCACAACATAGGGAAAAGGGATTGTCATCAGTGAACCTTAACCTCAACCTCAACCCAAACCTAAACACTTCACTAAAAAAAGTGTCCAACCACACAAACCTAAGTACAAAAATGAGGATGAGAAAAATAAGTACTATATGCTTAAGAAAAAGACCCTTGAATCAAGCAAAATGCTTGCGAAAGGGATGCTCCTAACTCTAAACATCCAAGGTGAAATTTATAGCTACCTTGATAGAATTGGGTTGAGGAAATATGCATTTCCTAATGATCTAGGTTACTCTAGCCTCTCAAGGAAATTCTGAATGTCTCTAAGGGTAAAGAAAAACCACAATACACCTATAGGATTCTATGGAGTTTATTTTAGGCTTTTTGACCAAGATTTTGCTCTCTCTTTAGAAGAATTTGGAGAAGTTTAGGGATTCCAAACTCATGGATCTTTCTCCTATAATGATGTGGATTTTCCTTTAAAGAATTATTCATCATTTTTTAGTGAACTATCCCCAATAAAACAATAGCTCATCCAAAGCCATCCATTTTAGGACCCTTCTCTTTTGGCTCTTACATAGAATCATCACTTACACCATTCACCAAAGAAATGATGAAAATGAAAAGGTTACTCAACGTGACTTATTTTTTTTGTATGCCATTGAGCATAATGAGCCAATCCAAAGTGCTAGGTTTCTCATAGACACCTTTATACATTATGGGAAATTTAAGGTGGCAACTTTCTTTCTAACCTCTCAAATTACAGTATGATTTTGGGTGGACTTTGTGAGGTACGATCAGGATTTTAAGTGGTCTAACCGGACTGGGCTTAGTGTAGACCATTAATTCTGGCACAGAATGAAATTTGATTCTAATTAAAAGGCCTGAATAGAATATGGTTTTAGTTAAAAGGCCCAATTAAAATTTGGATCTAATTAAAATTGGGTCTGATTAAAAAAGGGTATTGGGCTATGCCAATTACACATGAGCACTATGCCAATTAGACAAGAGCAGTGTGCATGTATGCCAATTAGATATGTGCACTATGCCAAATTAGACATGAGCACTATACATGTATGCCATGTCGAATTGGCCATGTCCAATTAGATATGAGTAGTACTCATGTCGAATTGGTGCATGCCAATTCGACATGAACACTCTCATGTCGAATGGGCATATGCCAATTCAACAAGAGTCATTAATTTTGGCTTGATTCAATTCTAATTGTGTTTAAATTTAAGTGTATTCAGATAAAAAAAGTTTTTTTTAAATAGGATTAGGACTTTAATCAGGATGAGCCTTTTCAAAACCCTAATTAAACATTGTAAAAGAGGGTAGCCAGAAGCCAGCATAAGAGGGGAGGAGATGGCCAGAGTTATCAATTAGAAAAGTAAAATGACCAAAATTAGCATTCAAAAAATAAAAGACCAAAGCAGCATAAAGTTAAAAAGAGATAGAAGGCAATTAAGCAAATCAAGGTAGTAGCTAAACAACACAACAATCTTCGGAATATTTCATCCAACCAAGGATTCAGTTGATCCCGCAGGCAACAACATCATCAAGCTCCAGTTTCTATGGATTGTTGTATGCATACAAAGTTTTGTTCAACATAATTAATTTGGTAGAGCTAATGTAAGAACGTATGATTTTCAGTGTTTATTAATTTAATTGATTATCTTCATGTAATTATCAGTGTTTATTAATTCAGTTGATTATCTTCAAGGTTTAATCTTGTAGAATTTATTGTTATTTAGTTTATTGATTTGGGTTTGCTCAAACCCTATTTTGAAAACTAAAACCCTAATTTTAGTTCAAACCCTAAGTCCCTAATACTAAAACTATAACACCCCCATATCCAATGCACACACACTACAAACACCACAATGTAGCATAAGTGCACCAAACATAGGGATGCTACGATATCCTTAACATTCAAAACACTTTAAAACTTAATACAATACTCTTATCATTATACATTATAGAAAAATAGATCATTTATTTATAAAACAAAAACATATTAGTTATCTATATATATATATATATACATTTATAAATTACACAGCAGAAGTTATAAAATATGTACATATATGAAAACATTTGAATACATATTTACCATTATACATATATTTACATTATCAACAATACTTTACACAATATAAAAGATTTATACATGATTGGCAAGTCAGCTCTGATCTTTAAGCTCCCAAAATCAACTCTTCAATGTCTACTCTCACTCGGTCTCGAAGAGCTCTCGGGTTCGATTCTATCAGTTCTATCACCTGCGCGATTAAACACTATCGCGCTAAGCCAAGGGCTTAGTAAGATAAAACATGCAATCGATATGCTTAGATGCTATACAATGCCAATTCTAATTTATATCATATATGTAACAACATAGATACAAAGTTAACAACATACCTTTACATTACATAACCAACATACACATATGTATATCACATTTGAACATCCTTGCATATGCTTTATTAGTTAATCATTTAATCATCCATGAACAACACTAAGCAAAGACAAGCATGGGCCCAAGACACACTAATATGCCATTCAATTTTCAGAGTTAATGCTTTGGTTTTGTTATCACACTTATCAATATCAATATCATATACCCAACTAGGCTTCAAGGATTAAGTTCAACCAAGCTTCAAGGGGAGCAAAGTATGCTAAGCATCAACCCAACTTGGCTTCAAGAACTAACCCAACCTAGCTTCAAGGGTTGTAACATCTCAATTAGGCTTCAAGGATTCAATCCAACCTAACTTCAAGAGATTGTTACACTCATTAGGCATGCCACCAACAACAAACTCTGAAAATGGAATAACACATTAGCCACACAATTCATTTAGATTTCATTCTCAATTCTCATTATCATTTAGGCAAACATGCCTCATTTATCTCCATTAAATCACCTTAGCCAATAACAATGGCTCCACATTTCATTTCACAATATAACACTTCATTAATCAAGTGTATATTTATCTCACATAACATCATTCATAAATATTAACATTTCATTCCACATTACTCATAAAATACATTACCATTCAAAGTGCATAACATAACATTGTTAATTCTCAACAATGCAATTAGGGCAAAACACAATTGACATGATTCATAGCTTTAGGACCATCCACATTCCTTTGATTAGATCATTCTTGTGTTTGAAACATGTTTATAATGTTCATGTTTAAGTTTAGGAACAATGGAACTTTTGAAGAATTTAAACCATGCAAAGAGAACCAAGAAATCAAACAATGTTCAAATCATTTGAAGGGCACGCCCAACTCACTTGATTGACACGCCCAACCAGCTTGAGTGACACGCCCGTGTCCTTAAAAAGAAAAGAGGCAGTAGCTTCCTCAAATAAATGACACGCCCAACCAACTTGAGTGACACGCCCGTGTCCTTAAAAAGAAAAGAGGCAGTAGCTAATTCAAACAATTGACACGCCCACTCCCCTAAGGGGCACGCCCACTCCCCTAAATTGCTTTTGGCCGTGTCACCAAATCACAAAACCTTAACTAAAACCAACCCTTTCTCAATTGCACTCAAACACAATATTCATCATATAACATATTTCACATGAACATAATCAATGTTCTAAACACATATTCATCACAAGAACTACTTCACCACACATTAATATCACAATAAAACACATATTAACTCAAAACCCTAAAATCAACATCCTTCTCCATCCATCCAAATCAACAACCATCATTTCCAACAACAACCTTCAATTAAACTCATAACTTAAAATCAATTTAACACTTGAAAACACAACCAAACACATCTCAAATCCACCAAATCACAAAATCATCAAACCCTACTTTACTTCCAACACAACTTCCAAATAAGTAAAGAAAACAAGAAAATACTTACTTGAAAAGAAGAAATTCCACAAATCCTTTGTCAAAACCTTGGATTGCTTCATCAACTTGCTTCTTGCCTCAAGAACACTTCTCTTTTCCTTTTGCTAATGGAGAGCCGGCCACTTCATGAAGAAAAAAGACAATGATCAAGATACAAAGTCAAATTTTGCTTTTAATCTCCACCAAGTGTTCTTATCCAAGCAATTACTAAAACACCCTCAATCATATAACTAACCTTTGTCTCATATAAGTCCTTATATGTAATTTCATTAACAACCAAAAATATCTTCTTCCACTTAACCATCACCTTGACTCTTCATTTGACCACTTTATATGTTATATATATCATCATATACACAACATATACATTTGTCTCTAAACCCTAATTCTTCCTCCAAAACACATATGCACAAGCATTCACTTTCCAATTTCTTTTCTTATCCCATCATATACATTCAATCCAATTAAACAATAACAACAACAACAACAACAACATAATCAAAACTTCTAAGCCACATATGAGGATATTACAAATCTCCCCCTCAAAAAAAAAAAATTTCGTCCTCGAAATTACCTGAAATTAACTCTGAAACAATTGAGGATATTGCTCTCGCATCGTTTGCTCATTTTCCCAAGTTGCTTCTTCTTTCCCATGGTTCTTCCAAAGAATCTTCACCAATGGCACTCTCTTGTTTCTCAAATCTTTCACATCACGTGTCAAGATAGCAACTGGTTCCTCTTCAAAAGTCAAGTCTGGGCTTACTTCAATTGATTCAAATGGCAACACATGAGATGGATCCGACCTGTAACTCCTCAACATAGAAACATGGAATACATTATGAATACGATCCAACTTAGGTGGCAAAGCAAGTCGATAAGCAACTGGCCCAACTCTTTCTAACACTTCATACGGCCCAATGAAACGAGGACTCAATTTTCCTTTCCGACCGAACCTCAAAATTTTTTTCCAAGGAGACACTTTCAAAAATACCTTATCTCCAACATCAAACTGAATGTCTCTCCTTTTCAGATCTGCATAAGACTTCTGTCGGTCTGAAGCTGCTTTTAACCTGCCTCGAATCAATTTTACTTTCTCTTCAGTTTCTTGAATCAAATCAGGACCAACCAACTTAATATCTCCAAGCTCATTCCAACAAAGAGGTGTCCTACACCGTCTGCCATACAATGCTTCAAATGGTGCCATACCAATGCTGGATTGGTGACTGTTGTTATAAGCAAATTCCACAAGAGGTAAAAACCTATCCCAACTTCCAGAGAAATCAATGACACAGCTTCTCAACATATCTTCAAGAATCTGTATCACCCTCTCTGACTGTCCATCCGTCTGTGGATGAAAAGCAGTACTGAAGTGCAGTCGAGAACCCATAGCATAATGCAAACTCTTCCAAAATCTTGAAGTAAACCTGGGATCTCGATCAGACACTAAAGAAGTTGGAACACCATGCAGTTTCACAATCTCCTGAATATACAGCTCAGCCAAACTCTCCAAAGAGTAATCCATCCGCACCGGAAGGAAATGAGCTGTCTTAGTCAATCTATCCACAATCACCCAAATGGCATCATGTTTCCTTTGTGTCAATGGCAAACCAGACACAAAGTCCATTGTCACTCTTTCCCACTTCCATTCAGGCACTGACAACGGTTGAAGCAACCCGGTTGGAACTTGATGCTCTGCTTTAACTTTCTGACAAGTGAGACATTTCGATACAAACTCAGCAATGTCTCTCTTCAACCCAATCCACCAATAATGTTGTCTCAAATCATTGTACATCTTCGTACTACCCGGATGCATAGCAAACACTGACTGATGAGCTTCTTCTAAAATGATTCTTTTCAAATTAGCATCATCGGGTACACACAATCGGTTCTTAAACCAGAGACTCCCATCATCTCTCACAACAAAATCTCTAGTCTTCCCAATCTTGCAATCTGAAATAATCTTCTGAATCTTCATATCAACCAACTGAGCCTCTTTGATCTGATCTAACAAAATTGGCTTCAATTGCAACCGTGCCAACAATGCACCATCATCACAAGGTACAAAACTGACATGCAATGCTCTCAACTCAACAAGCAACGAGAGCGAGTAAACTGTTAAACCAGCTAAAGACTTCCGACTCAAAGCATCAGCAACAACATTTGCTTTACCTGGATGATAGTCAATCAAGCGGTCATAGTCTTTAATCAATTCCAACCATCTCCTCTGACGAAGATTGAGTTCTTTCTGGACACCCAGATACTTCAAACTCTTGTGATCAGTGTAGATAAAACATTTTTCCCCAAATAAATAATGGCGCCAAATCTTTAATGCAAACACAATGGCAGCCAATTCCAAATCATGGGTCGGATAGTTAAGCTCATGCGGTTTCAACTGTTGAGATGCATAAGCTATAACTTTCCCTTCCTGCATCAATACACATCCCAAACCTCTATGTGAAGCATCACTGTAGATCACATATGGTTTGCCTTCAACAGGTAAAGTTAAAACAGGCGCTTGAGTTAACATATCTCTCAACTGCTCAAAGCTAGCCTGACACTGATCCGTCCACACAAATCTCACTCCCTTACGAAGTAATCTGGTGAGTGGAGTAGCTATTAAAGAAAACCCTTTTACAAACCGCCGGTAATAGCCTGCCAAACCCAGAAAACTTCTAATCTCTGTCACAGACTTGGGTGGACTCCAATTCAGAATAGCTTCAACTTTACTTGGATCAACTCTAATGCCTTCTGCTGAAACAATATGTCCGAGAAAAGCTACTTGATCCAACCATAACTCACATTTCGACAATTTGGCAAACAACTGCTTCTCTCTCAAAATCTGCAACACAATCCGCAGATGCATATCATGTTCCTCTTCATTCCGTGAATACACCAGAATGTCATCGATGAAGACCACAACAAACTGATCCAGATAGGGCCTGAACACCCTATTCATCAAATCCATGAAAGCTGCAGGTGCATTCGTCAGACCAAAAGGCATAACTAAAAATTCATAGTGCCCATACCTGGTCCTGAAAGCTGTCTTCGGAACATCTTCAGCTCTGACTCTCAGCTGATGGTACCCAGATCTCAGATCAATTTTGGAAAACACAGCTGCACCCTTCAACTGATCAAAAAGATCATCGATTCTAGGCAAAGGATATTTATTCTTAATAGTCACTTTGTTCAATTGCCTATAATCGATACATAACCTCATAGTACCATCTTTCTTCTTCACAAATAGCACAGGAGCTCCCCAAGGAGAAACACTGGGGCGAATAAATCCTTTATCCAACAACTCCTGTAACTACACTTTTAACTCCCTCAATTCTGCTGGTGCCATTCTATAAGGAGTAATAGAGATAGGAGTGGTACCAGGTAACAATTCAATACCAAACTCCACCTCTCTCTCTGGAGGCAATCCAGGCAACTCCTCTGGAAACACATCAGGAAACTCAGCAACTGTGGCAATGCTATCAATGGGAAAACCCTTCACTCTAGTATCTATCACATGAGCGAGATAGGCTTCACACCCCTTTCTAATCAACCTCCTAGCTGCAACAGCTGAAACAAATAAGGAGGCTAGCTGTTCCTGCTCATTAGATACTATCACTTCTCTACCATCAACGGTTCTCAAAGAAACAATTTTCTTTTTACAATCCACCACAGCTCCATGTCGAGATAGCCAATCCATACCTAAGATCACATCATATTCCTTAAATGGCATCTCAATCAAATCTCCAAAGAACTCCTCACCATGCACCCTCACTACACTATCCCGGTGCACCTTACTCACAACCACACTATGCCCTAACGGATTTGTCACCAACACATCAAATCCTAGGGACTCAGCATGCACATCAGATACAGGCAAGACAGATACACTAACATAAGAATGTGTGGAACCCGGATCAATCAAAGCAAGTACTGGAGTATTAAATAAAGAAAAAGTACCAGCTATGACTGCCGATGCATCTGGCTGCCTCTGCATAACATACATCCTCTGGGAAGAACCAACCTCCTCTGGTCTACCCTCTCTGGATGCAGCACCTCCTCTAGAACTGAACCCTGGCCTACCTCCTCGGCTGACACCTCTGCCTCCTCTACCTCCTCTCACACTAGCTCGAGAAGCAGCAGAATCAACTGGCATCTGCTCTTGCCTCTCAGGGCAATCTCTCACAAAATGGTCTGGTGATCCACACCTGAAGCATACCCCTGCAACACCAGCCTTCCAACAAGGACCACCATGTGGCCTCCCACAATGGATGCAGATGGGAAGAGTGGATCTCCGAATCATCGGGGTCGGAGCACTTGCCACTGAAGCTACAGGTCTAAATCTCTGCCTCTGGAACTGCACTGACCTACCTGCTGGTCTCTGGCTCCTACTACTCCGAGGAACAAAACTTCCTCTACCTCTCTTCGCAGAAGAAGACCCTGCCTCGAACTGGGGCCTTCTCACTCTAACCTCCTCTTCAGAAGCAGCTGTAACTATGGCCTGAGCTCTCTCTACACTCCTAGCTGCTGCAACTAACTGGGGAAAATCCTGATACCTGGAGCCTGCCACATGACATATAATTGAGGGCCTCAATCCCTCCTCAAATCGCCGACATCGATCAATCTCATCAGCAATGATACCCCCAGCATACTGACTCAGTCGAATAAACTCAACTTCATACTCAGTAACAGTCTTGCTGTCTTGTTTCAAGCTTAAGAACTCCATCTTCTTCATGTCCTTATACTCCCTAGGAGTATACTTCAACTCAAATTCCCTCAGAAAATCAGTGTAAGACAGTGTTGGAGGATCATCCATAGAGTGTGGCACTGTCTTCCACCAGTCATATGCGTCCTTCTGCAGTAATGACCTGGCATAATCAAACTTTTCCTCAGGGGTGGCTTGTAACTGAATAAAGATTCTCTGCACTTTGCCTAACCATTGCTCAGCCACTGCTGGATCAGTGGTTCCCATAAAATCTTCCGCCCCAAACTTCCTCAATTTATCATACTGTCTCATCTGAACCTGAGGCTGGGGTGGTGGTGGAGGTGGCTGTACTGGTGCTTGTCTCATTACTTCCATCATATGCCTAAACCAGGCTGGCGGAACCTCCTCTCCAGCTGGTCTACCCGACACCGAAGCAGGTGCCTCCTCAACACTATCAACCCTAGCTCCCTCGGCAGGAGCAATGCTCTCGGCACTACCCTCAACTGACTGTCTTGAGTGAGGATCCATCAACACCTAATACTGCAAACACAGCAGATTACATCTTATTAAAGATCAGGGACTGCCAATCTCAAACGTATATGTTATTCAAAACCACTTTTTTAAGTAAAAATATTCTTTTTATTTTATTTTACCTAGATTGAGAATCTCAAACCTAGGCTCTGATACCAAAACAATTGTAACACCCCCATATCCAATGCACACACACTACAAACACCACAATGTAGCATAAGTGCACCAAACATAGGGATGCTACGATATCCTTAACATTCAAAACACTTTAAAACTTAATACAATACTCTTATCATTATACATTATAGAAAAATAGATCATTTACTTATAAAACAAAAACATATTAGTTATCTATATATATATATACATTTATAAATTACACAGCAGAAGTTATAAAATATGTACATATATGAAAACATTTGAATACATATTTACCATTATACATATATTTACATTATCAACAATACTTTACACAATATAAAAGATTTATACATGATTGGCAAGTCAGCTCTGATCTTTAAGCTCCCAAAATCAACTCTTCAATGTCTACTCTCACTCGGTCTCGAAGAGCTCTCGGGTTCGATTCTATCAGTTCTATCACCTGCGCGATTAAACACTATCGCGCTAAGCCAAGGGCTTAGTAAGATAAAACATGCAATCGATATGCTTAGATGCTATACAATGCCAATTCTAATTTATATCATATATGTAACAACATAGATACAAAGTTAACAACATACCTTTACATTACATAACCAACATACACATATGTATATCACATTTGAACATCCTTGCATATGCTTTATTAGTTAATCATTTAATCATCCATGAACAACACTAAGCAAAGACAAGCATGGGCCCAAGACACACTAATATGCCATTCAATTTTCAGAGTTAATGCTTTGGTTTTGTTATCACACTTATCAATATCAATATCATATACCCAACTAGGCTTCAAGGATTAAGTTCAACCAAGCTTCAAGGGGAGCAAAGTATGCTAAGCATCAACCCAACTTGGCTTCAAGAACTAACCCAACCTAGCTTCAAGGGTTGTAACATCTCAATTAGGCTTCAAGGATTCAATCCAACCTAACTTCAAGAGATTGTTACACTCATTAGGCATGCCACCAACAACAAACTCTGAAAATGGAATAACACATTAGCCACACAATTCATTTAGATTTCATTCTCAATTCTCATTATCATTTAGGCAAACATGCCTCATTTATCTCCATTAAATCACCTTAGCCAATAACAATGGCTCCACATTTCATTTCACAATATAACACTTCATTAATCAAGTGTATATTTATCTCACATAACATCATTCATAAATATTAACATTTCATTCCACATTACTCATAAAATACATTACCATTCAAAGTGCATAACATAACATTGTTAATTCTCAACAATGCAATTAGGGCAAAACACAATTGACATGATTCATAGCTTTAGGACCATCCACATTCCTTTGATTAGATCATTCTTGTGTTTGAAACATGTTTATAATGTTCATGTTTAAGTTTAGGAACAATGGAACTTTTGAAGAATTTAAACCATGCAAAGAGAACCAAGAAATCAAACAATGTTCAAATCATTTGAAGGGCACGCCCAACTCACTTGATTGACACGCCCAACCAGCTCGAGTGACACGCCCGTGTCCTTAAAAAGAAAAGAGGCAGTAGCTTCCTCAAATAAATGACACGCCCAACCAACTTGAGTGACACGCCCGTGTCCTTAAAAAGAAAAGAGGCAGTAGCTAATTCAAACAATTGACACGCCCACTCCCCTAAGGGGCACGCCCACTCCCCTAAATTGCTTTTGGCCGTGTCACCAAATCACAAAACCTTAACTAAAACCAACCCTTTCTCAATTGCACTCAAACACAATATTCATCATATAACATATTTCACATGAACATAATCAATGTTCTAAACACATATTCATCACAAGAACTACTTCACCACACATTAATATCACAATAAAACACATATTAACTCAAAACCCTAAAATCAACATCCTTCTCCATCCATCCAAATCAACAACCATCATTTCCAACAACAACCTTCAATTAAACTCATAACTTAAAATCAATTTAACACTTGAAAACACAGCCAAACACATCTCAAATCCACCAAATCACAAAATCATCAAACCCTACTTTACTTCCAACACAACTTCCAAATAAGTAAAGAAAACAAGAAAATACTTACTTGAAAAGAAGAAATTCCACAAATCCTTTGTCAAAACCTTGGATTGCTTCATCAACTTGCTTCTTGCCTCAAGAACACTTCTCTTTTCCTTTTGCTAATGGAGAGCCGGCCACTTCATGAAGAAAAAAGACAATGATCAAGATACAAAGTCAAATTTTGCTTTTAATCTCCACCAAGTGTTCTTATCCAAGCAATTACTAAAACACCCTCAATCATATAACTAACCTTTGTCTCATATAAGTCCTTATATGTAATTTCATTAACAACCAAAAATATCTTCTTCCACTTAACCATCACCTTGACTCTTCATTTGACCACTTTATATGTTATATATATCATCATATACACAACATATACATTTGTCTCTAAACCCTAATTCTTCCTCCAAAACACATATGCACAAGCATTCACTTTCCAATTTCTTTTCTTATCCCATCATATACATTCAATCCAATTAAACAATAACAACAACAACAACAACAACATAATCAAAACTTCTAAGCCACATATGAGGATATTACAAAAACCCTAATCTTGCATGTTTTAATCTTATTTTGTATCTTAAACCCTAAATTTGTATATTTTAATCGTAGTTTGCATCTTAAACCCTAATTAAACCCTAGTTTAGGATTAAAACCCTATTTTGTGTACTACAAAACCCAAATTTTATTGGTTTAGCCCTAATTCAAAATTGTTTATTTGTCTTATTATGGATGATGGAACCCTAATTTTATTATTTTAATACTGATTTATTGTTACATGCTTAATGATTGGTGATTGTGTTTTGATTATTTATGATGGATGTGTCTATGGAATTATTATTTGGATTTTTAAGGATGTAAAAGGTATGTTTCCACTTATGGGTGCCTTATTTGATTAATTTAATTAGTTTGTATAATTTAATTTATTTAAGGACTTTCAGACTATTGTAAGGGACATGTTTCCACCCTTTAGTGGTGTCCCATTTTATTTATTTGTATAGAATTTGGATGTTTATAAGGGCATGTTTCTATCTTGTATGGGTGCCCATTTTTGGTTGTTTAATTAAAAATATGTTTGTTTAATTCAATCATTGCATGTAATATGGATAATGTCATAATATTTTAAGAATTCAATAATATTTAGACCTAAAAAGGAGGCCAGTTCCAATGAACCGAGAGTTATGAGGGTGCTAGGTCACTTCTCATCTTCCCTATACGTACCCAACTTTCAGAATTCCGGTAGGGGCTGGGGATTTCTTAGGAATCGAGTCATCCATCCCTTTCTATCTTTCCAGCCCGTCCCGGTAGTGACTCCAAATTCTCTGGATTTTGGCCAGTATTCTCTAAGGCCCAGAGCCTAACAGTATCAAAGTCGCAAGAACCATTCCATCAGGAGTGAGGGAAAAATCCCCACTCACACTTAGACAAAAATAACTTCAAATTTGGTTGGAGACAGTACGGTGAAAATTTGGGTGATAGGAGCTTGGTATGACCGGATCAGGTGTGGTGTGATCAGGAAAATGCACGTAAACTAGTTAGGCAAATTTTCTAGGGTTTGAATGATTTAGGAAGCTTATTTGGTGGTTTTTAGGGATTGAAACTATATTTTGGCAGCCAACAACACACAATAATCACAACTTTGAATCAAAACAAGATCAATAACACTTCTTTTTTTAATTGATTTTATTTCTTTTATTATTATGTTCTTTTTCTTTTCTCTTTTTTTTAAATAATACTAAACAAGAACAAACTCAAGATGTTAACTCAATAACAATACTAGAACACAAATAATTCTAAATCAATCAATTAATTAAAAGACACTAGTATAGATAGATAGATTGGGACCCTGATATATGAAACTGAAGATACCCACTCACCTTTATGCTTGGAGGCGACTCCTTGGAAAGCCAAATCAAATTCTTGCCAAGTTCTTGACCCAATTCCAACTTGTGGAAGAGAATCTTGGAATTGCCTACTTTAAAATTATTAAACTTGCTGTAGAAAACCTTGATGTCACAAGAAACTAAGAACAAGAGAATATACTCTCTCAGGAATTCTGGAAATTCTTTTCAATAAATTTTTAACCTCTTGCAAGAAGATACAAGATGGTTCAAATATATTACAATAATAATAGGGTGTTGGTTACATGGATACCTCTACACTTACCTTGCTAATCCAACTAAAATAACCTAATAATAAGCTAACAACTTTGGGCTTAAACAATAAGGTCCAACCACAAATAATAGGTACATATGGTTCACTTTAACAAAATAGTTAGTTTACTTTACCTCTACTTGCTCCATATGGTTCCATGTTTGTATTAAAAAATCTTTGCACATAAGCTTGTAAGTCTTCTTGGTTCTTTATCTTGTAATTGGTCCATAAGGAATCTTTAAGCTTTGAGTTCCATTGCCTCCTTCCATGGATTCCATTTCCATGCTTTCATCACTACCTCTACTCAAAATTTAGAGGTGGAGTCTAGTTTCTAGGCCCACCGATTGCCATAATTCTGATTACTTGAAACTATGGGGGTTTAGGCAATACTCATGGAGCTTTCTTTCTTAAAGAGCTTTAAAATTACCATAGGCTAGAGGTGATCTTTCTAATTAGGACCTTGGCTCAATCAAATATGCTAAAAGATGTGGCACTCAGTATTGGGTTCGAAGGATGTTTTGTAGTGGATAGAATGGGAAGGAGCAATAGACTGGCTTTATTGAAATCATTAGTAGACTTAGTGATAAGAAGCTACTGTGCAAAATTTATTGATTTGGCCATAACTGGAGAAGATGGACTGTAATGGCATTTTACTAGTTTTTACAGAAAGGCTAAAAGAAGTTTGATTGGGGAATCATGGAACTTAATAAGGTCTTTGCATGGTGTAGACCCTTGATTTTGGCCCTAGCTAATTAAGGAAGGCCTAATTAAGTTTGGTCCATTATTAATGGCTTAAACATATTTTAAAGCCTCTAATTAGATTGTTTCAATTTTATTAGGCCCAAAATAAGTCCGATTCAATTTTTAAAGCCCTGAAATTGTCCGATTCAAAATTTGATTGGGTTTATTTGCGTTTGGGCCAGGCAAGGCAGCATCCATATCAAATTGGAGCCACCCAATTTGATATGGATGGCTATATATCGAATTGGAAGGCTTCCAATTTGATATGTAAGCCTCCATATCGAATTGGACACCCTCCAATTTTATATGGAGGCTTTATATTTAATTGGAATGGATACCATATAAAAATTAAATTAATTTTAATCCGATATGGGTTTGGTTTCATGTCAGAATTAGAATGTATATTTAATCTGAAGCTGTGCTTAATTAGGAAAATTCAAATTATTGTAAAGCCGTGCTTAATTAGGAAGAAAAGACTGGCTTATAAAGTTGACCTAATCTGCTGCTTATAAATACCGGAAGCAGCACAGAGAGGGGGACTGGTATCAAACAACAAGAGATGAACTTTTACTAAGGAACAAGCAGTAATAGAAAACAAAGCAACACAGAGAGAGAATGGGAACTTTAATTAACAAACTAACAATAAATAGAAGGAGCAAAACAGAAATACAACACAGAAGCAGCAAGACAAAAATTTAAAATCAAAACCCTAGCAGCACCGAGAAGAGACAGTAGCAGTTTTTATCAAACCCTAATTATCAAAAAGCAAGTAGAAGGAAGTGGTTTCCCTCAACCAATAATAAAGATTATTCAGGTAGTGATAGCGTAGAGCTTGATTCAACACATTCAAATTGGTGGAGCCTTCAAACACAAGTTTAACTTTCTAATTCAATTTATTTGTTTAGTATTTGCAAATTGTTTAGATAATTTTTGTACTAGTTTTTAGTATGCTTTCATGTGTGTTTTAGTCAATGTTTTGATTAATTTTTGTTTTAAGTGTGTTTAAAGTGTTGTTTTTAGGTTTAGGTGCAAAAACACCCTTGGAAGATCAAAAAAGTGCAAGAAAAGCATGAACCAAGCAAGACATGGCCAAGCCAAATCAAGCTTGGCCGTGTTCCCTCAAAGAATGAAGTTGGCAGAGCTTGACACGGCCAAGAGACATAGCCAAGCCTCTGGCCATGTCTCATTCAAAGAGCAAAACAAAGAACAAAGCAAAGAAAGAGCAAAAATGAAGAAGACAGAAGAGACACACTCAGTGACACGGCCAAGCTTGTGGCCATGTCACATGACACGGCCAAGCCAAGAGCAAGCTTGGCAGTGTCCCATCTTAAGCCAAAGAAGAGAAGGAAAAGAAGCAAGCAGAAGCAGACACACTCAGTGACACGGCCAAGCCACTGGCCGTATCACATGACACGACCAGCAAGCTTGGCCGTGTCCCATTTCATGGCAAAGATAATTGAAGCAAGCAAAGAAGGAAAGAAAAGAGACAGTAGTGGACACACCCACTTGACACGGCCAAGCTAGTGGCCGTGTCACATGACACGGCCACAAGCTTGGCCGTGTCACCCCTTGGGACTAAAAGGAAAGAAAGAAAAAGAAAGAAAGAAAGATGGTAGTGAAGGACACGGCCAGATGGTTGGCCGTGTCCCAAAGAAAAACAAGAGACACGGCCAAGCCACTCTTTGCTTGGCCGTGTCACACAAAAAATATTTGAATTTTTCTACACGAACTGGGGGACAAAGTGGGGAACAAGGCCTTGTGCTTGCCAAAAGAAATACAAAACAAAGAAATAGTGGGGAACAAAGTGAAATGGTGTGAGTTGGAAGGCATGAATGGTGATTTTGAATGAATTAAAAGGAGAGGAAGAGGAAATTGGAGGGAGTTCTTCTTTGTTCTTGAACAATTTATGCAAAAAACGTGGGAGAGGGAGAGAGTGACACTCTCCCTTGTCCCTTCATCTTTATCTCCATTTCCATCCTCTCCACCTTCTCCATCTTCCACTGATAAGATCTTTGAGGTTCTTTGGGATAAGTTGGGGTAACAAGCTCTTGAAGGTTGAAGAAGCTTCATTGAAGGGATTGGTGACTTGAGAAAGCTCCATTCCATCTTCCAAAGGCATAATCCATTGAAGGGTTGGTGACTTGAGAAAGCTCCTTCCAAAGGTTTGGTGACTTGAGAAAGCTCCATTCCACATTGCAAAGGGGAATCAACCATTGATGAGGGCTTGAGTTCTTCATCAAATATCAAAGTGGAGCTAGGAGGAAGACTAGTAATCCTACTCTTGGCATCTTCACAAGGGGTTTTTCTATTCTCTCTTTTAATTCATTTCCATTGTTGTTGTTGTATTAAGAGAATGATATTGCAATGAACAATTTGTATTTGATTTATATTGAGTTGAATGGTTGTTTTAAATTGATGATGTTGAGCTAAATACCCATGCCTAGGGTTTGTAGTATATTTGATTGAATGTATTGATATGATATTCCCATTGATGTTCCTTGTTGATTGGTTGATTGTATTTTAATAAATGCTAGGTTGATAGATTAGCTACCTATTGATCTTTGAATATTGGATGACGGACCGAGAGGTGAAATCCGATATCGGAACTATATAGAAATATAAGTTCTAGGGTTTATTAATTTGGTAAAGTAATAGAATTGGTCATTGTTAATTCATGAATGTGAGAACTAATGGATTGGTAATTGACTAATTAACCTTAAGGAACAAATTAATTACAAGGTTATGTTAATGGATAATTGAGAATTGAGCTTTGATTGAATAGACCTATGACTCTAGGCACCTTCCCAAGAATCGATTTGATCTTGTACACCCATCACACTCACTAATCCCTACACACATTAATTTTAGGTTTAAATTATTCTCGCACCATACCAAATAACAAACTCTCGCATTTAAATAATTTGTCAATCAAGCTATTACGAACCACACTATCTTGGGGAAACGACCTTGGGGCGATCACCTTTGCTACAGCTACCTCGTATACTTGCGAGTGACGCTTTGTAGTAGTACTTAATTTGAGCGTAACAAGTTTTTAGTGCAGCTGCCGGGGAAGGTTGTCGTAGTAGTAATAGTTTGATTTTTTTTATTTAATTGTTTGTTTGTTTTCTTTTAATTTTTTGTTTGTTTTGTTTGAATTTTTTTTGTTATTTGTTTTCATTAAATTGCTAAGTACCTTTTGTAAATATGCAATTTTCAAGGTACGTAGGGGTTTATGATGATAACCCTGACTCTGACATGGCATGGCAATTAGCAGAATTAATGAACCAACTTAAGATGCTAAATGCAAGAGGAAGAACACCAATGCCTACTCGTGAAGTATGTTCAGCATGTGGCATTGCAGGACATAGCGCAAACATGTGTTCATTTGGTTATGGACAATACCAAGAGAGGCAAGAGGAAGAATATGCCTGTGAAAGTTTCCAGAAAATAGGTGGAAATGACCTATATCCCAGACCTTATAATTCAAGCTGGGGAAGCCACCCAAATTTTTCTTGGGAAAACCAACAGCAAATTCCACCTCAAAATTTTTTTCAACATTACCAAAGAAATTCTTACTCTCAAAAATAATATTCAAATCAAGAGTACCTTAAGCCACCCACATTTGAAGATAGTTTGAATGCCTTCATTCAAACTAGCACACGAAATCAAAATCACCTTAAGGAACCCACCTTGGAAGATAGTTTGAATGCCTTCATTCAAACTAGCACACAAAATCAAAATAACTTTAAGGAACCCACTTTGGAAGATAGTTTGAATGCCTTCATTCAAACTAGCGCACAAAATCAATATCCATTCGAAAAATCCACAGTGGAAAATGATTTGAATGCTTACCTTCAAATTAGCACACAAAATTAGGAAGGGAGCAATAAGAGGTTTGATTCTTTGGAGGAATCATTAAAGACAGTGGAAGCTCAAGTTGGGCAATTGGCACATCAACTCCAAGCACACCAAGAAGAGGAATTTCCTAGCCAACTGGAGCAAGTCAAGGTAATCACAAATTTGAGGAGTGAACAGGTGATATATAATAGTTTTTGTTATTCCTTTGATGCAGGAACTAATCAAGAAGGAGATGGTGAGGAAATACAACCATACATAGAGGAGTTAATTCAATCAAAGGAGGAGGAGGATTTGGAAGCATCAACTTTGACACCATTGCATGAACCTCCAAATCCTTGTATGCCACCAATCCCATTCCCAAGTAGGCTGAATGAAGAGAAACAAGGTATGCAACTTTCTAAACTCTATGACATGCCCTATGGTGAAGATAGTGTAGATAAGCTTAAGGTAGCCATGACCTTAGGAGTAGAGCCTAATTTTTCCAATTTAGAAATTGAGGAGATAAATTTACTATTAAATAAAGAGATTGTTGAGGGGAAGCTTCAAATTGCTAAAGAGGATGAAGAGGTGATTCAACCAAATTTGGTTGAACTTAAAAAGACCCCAATAATTTTGAAAGATGTTTTGGTTGGGGATTACAGTATGCAACAAATTATAATCTCTCCCACCCTTGGTGGTGAGAACGAGCAAAAACCATATATAACCATGTTGCAAATTGAAAAAGATTCTTACCACGTCCCTATAGCATCAGAGGATCAAGTTAAGACAACCCTCACATGTTCTTTTTGGACAATTGCTCATCCAAGGATGCTACCTAGGCTTTTCAATACAATGGGCACAATTCAAAGTTGCATGTTGTTCATCCTCTCATACATGGGCTCCAATTGCATTATGGGTGGAAGGAGCCCTACACATCGTATATGGGAATGATGGAAATCAGGTATCATCTAAACCCTCTCTGTAGTATGCATGCTCACATTGAGGATAATGTGAATCTTTAAGTGTGGGGTTCATTTTCTGTTTTGTGTTTTTATTTTTAGGTGCATTTTGTGTTTTTAATTTTAATTGCATTATGTGTTTTGTGTTTTTACTTTTAAGTTATTTTTGTTTAAGTTTAGTTAATGTTTTTAATGTTTTTCTTTGAATAACTGAGTTTTAGAAAGTTCAATTGTTATAAAAATTGTTGATAGATGACCTTTGAATTTTTGAAGCATGAATTTGAGAATTGAGTAGAATTGGTGCTTATTGTCAATTTTGTTGGTTTTTCCTGGCATTGCCCTTTATACTAGTAAGGAATTGAGCCATCAACTTATTATTCTTTTTGTGGGTGAACATCTTTGATTGATGATTTGCTAGAACTTGCTTTGACATACATTTTTAAGATTACATAAAAATTCCAATTAGGCATCAAGATGATTAAGGCAATTAGGTGAACCCACTTTGGCTTAAAAAGACCAACCCTATTTTTAACCTTAGCCAATTTTGAACCTATTTCATTTTCCTTTTTCTTTCTTTTTCACAACACCATTAGCTTGAACCTCGTATTTTAAGTCTTATCCTTTAATTAGGTCAAGAGCATTTTAAGAGCATTTATGACTGAGTGTTGTGTTGTATTAAGTGTGTGGTTAAATTTAGTAGGTTTAAGATTGCAAAGCAAAATAAAAAAAATAATAAAAAAGATAAAGTGAAAAATAATATATATATAATAATAAAAATAATTGTTATTCTTGTTGAAAGGGTTGGAATGTATCATTACAAGATTTAATAAGTGAGTTCCCTTGAAAAGCTCTTTAACGTAGGTGTTTCGGGATTGATGGGTTATGTATATGATCGGGTACTTCATTCTTAAAGTGCTCTTGAACTTAATGATTAAGCTCACATTTCCTAAATGCCATGCCTTTAACTTAGCCCCATTACAACCCAATAAAGACCTTTTGATTGATGCTTGATTTTAATTTTGTAGTGGAGATTTGATTGATAAGCAAGCCTATGCTAATAATCTTTCATTGATTGTTATGAGTGTAAACACCACCATGATCAAACACTTGCAAAAGTTGGTGAGGGAGCGACAACATAGGTTATGCATGGAAAACCACTTAATTGCATGAGTGTCAATTTTGTTTGATTCGATATTGAATGTGGATTTAGGGTTAGGGAAGTCTTGATGCATCTTTATAACTCTTGAACTTAACAAAATTTATCTTGTTAGTGTGTTTTGATTTTAGCCTTGCTTGGGGACAAGCAAGAAGTTAAGTGTGGGGTATTTGTTTAGATCATTTTTGTACTAGTTTTTAGTATGATTGTGTGTTTTAGTTAATGTTTTGATTAATTTTTTTTTAAATGTGTTTAAAGTGTTGTTTTTAGGTTTAGGTGCAAAAACACCCTTGGAAGATCAAAATAGTGCAAGAAAAGCATGAACCAAGCAAGACATGGCCAAGCCAAATCAAGAATGGCCGTGTTCCCTCAAAGAATGAAGTTGGCAGAGCTTGACACTGCCAAGCCTCTGGCCGTGTCTCATTCAAAGAGCAAAACAAAGAACAAAGAAAAGAAAGAGCAAAAATGAAGAAGCATGAAGTGACTCACTCAGTGACACGACCAAGCTTGTGGCCGTGTCACATGACACGGCCAAGCCAAGAGCAAGCTTGGCCGTGTCCCATCTTGAGCCAAAGAAGAGAAGGAAAAGAAGCAAGCAGAAGCAGACACACTCAGTGACAGGACCAAGCCACTGGCCGTGTCACATGACACGGCCAGCTAGCTTGGTCGTGTCCCAATTCATGCCAAAGATAATTGGAGCAAGCAAAGAAGGAAAGAAAAGAGATAGTAGTGGACACACCAACTTGTCACGGCCAAGCTTGTGGCTATGTCATGTGACAAACTCTCGCATTTAAATAATTTGTCAATCAAGCTATTACGAACCACACCTTCTTGGAGAAATGACCTTGGGGCGATCACTTTTGCTACAACTACATCGTATACTTGCGAGTGACGCTTTGTAGTAGTACTTAATCCGAGCGCAACAAGTTTTTGCTACCGCTGCCGGGGAAGGTTGTCGTAGTAGTAATAGTTTGATATATTTTTTTATTTAATTGTTTGTTTGTTTTCTTTTAATTGTTTGTTTGTTTTGTTTGAATTTTTTTTGTTATTTGTTTTCATTAAATTGCTGAGTACCTTTTGTAAAAATGCAGTTTTCAAGGTACGTAGGGGTTTATGATGATAACCCTGACTCTGACATGGCATGGAATTAGCATAATTAATGAACCGACTTAAGATGCTAAATGCAAGAGGAAGAACACCTATGCCTACTAGTGAAGTATGTTCAGCATGTGGCATTGCAGGACATAGCGCAAACATGTGTTCATTTGATTATGGACAATAACAAGAGAGGCAAGAGGAAGAATATGCCTATGAAAGTTTCCAGCAAATGGGTGGAAATGACCCATATCCCAGACCTTATAATTCAAGCTGGGGAAGCCACCCAAATTTTTCTTAGGAAAACCAACAGCAAATTCCACCTCAAAATTTTTTTCAACCTTACCAAAGAAATTCTTACTCTCAAAAACAATATTCAAATCAAGACTACCTTAAGCCACCCACATTTGAAGATAGTTTGAATGCCTTCATTCAAACTAGCACACGAAATCAAAATCACCTTAAGGAACCCACCTTGGAAGATAGTTTGAATGCCTTCATTCAAACTAGCACACAAAATCAAAATCACTTTAAGGAACCCACTTTGGAAGATAGTTTGAATGCCTTCATTCAAACTAGCGCACAAAATCAATATCCATTCGAAAAATCCACAGTGGAAAATGATTTGAATGCTTACCTTCAAATTAGCACACAAAATCAGGAAGGGAGCAATGAGAGGTTTGATTCTTTGGAGGAATCATTGAAGAGAGTGGAAGCTCAAGTTGGGCAATTGGCACATCAACTCCAAGCACACCAAGAAGAGGAATTTCCTAGCCAACTGGAGCAAGTCAAGGTAATCACAAATTTGAGGAGTGAACAAGTGATATATAATAGTTTTTGTTATTCTTTTGATGCAGGAACTAATCAAGAAGGAGATGGTGAGGAAATACAACCATACATGTAACACCCCCACATTCAATACATGCACACTACAACCACCACAATGTAGTATACATGCACTAAACATAGGGATGCTACAGATCTCATAAACATTCAAAACATTTTAAACGATACCATCACCTTTCTCATTATGCATTTTAGAAAATAAGTCATTAACTTATTATATAAAACAAATAGATATATATATATATGTATACATTTACTTAATACGCAGCGGAATATAGAAAATATTTACATATATGAAAACATATAAATTCATATTTACAAATATACATATATTCACACTATAAACAATATTTACAAAATATAAAAGAGTTATACATGATTGGCAAGTCTGCTCTGATCTTTAAGTTCCCAAAATCAACTCTTCAACGTCTACTCTCACTCGGTCTCGAAGAGCTCTCGGGTTCAACTCTATCAACTCTATCACCTGCGCGATTAAATACTATCGCGCTAAGCCAAGGGCTTAGTAAGATAATTCATGCTAATGTTATGCTTAAGTGCAATGCAATGAAAATTGTCAATCCATATTATACATGTAACATCATATATGCAAAGCTAACAACATACCTTACATTTCATAATTCAATATAAGTAGACATATCACATTTCAACATCTTTTCATATACCTCATTAGTTACTCATTAAACCATTCATAAACAACACTAAACAAAGACAAGCATGGGTCCAATACACACTAATATGCCATTCAATTTTCAGAGTTAATGTTTTGGTTTTGTTATCACATTTATCAATATCATATACCCAACTAGGCTTCAAGGATTAGGTTCAACCAAGCTTCAAGGGGAGCAAAGCATGCTAAGCTTCAACCCAACTTGGCTTCAAGAACCAACCCAACCTAGCTTCAAGGGTTGTAACATCTCAATTAGGCTTCAAGGATTCAATCCAACCTAACTTCAAGAGATTGTTACTATCATTAGGCATGCCACCAATAACAAAATCTGAAAATGGAATAACACATTAGCCACACAATTCATTCACATTTCATTCTCAATTCTCATCAATTAGGCAAACATGCCATGTATCTTTCAATTGAATCATCATAGCCAATCACAATGGCCTCAAATCAAGCAATATCTCAATTCATATTAATCATATAACATCATTGATACAACATTTCAAAGTACATACCACATTACCATTCACAATGCATATAGTCTAACATTGTTCATATGTATCATCAATATCAACAAAGGTGTGTTACAATCTCAACATCAATGAATGTATGTTCCCCATATGTTTGATTAGGTCCTTCTTATCTTTGAAGTATATTTAAAGTGTTTATATTTAGGTTTAAGTATCAATAATATCTTTGAAGAATCAAAACCATTCAAAAAGAACAAAAATAAAAACAGTAACCAACACATTTGAGGGACACGGCCAAGCTTGTGGCCGTGTCTCTCAACTGAATTTTGGCAGTGATAGACACTGGCATGGGACACGGCCGTGTCTCTCAAAAACCAATCCAACACGTCCAAAATTTCATGACTTGGCCGTGTCTCTCAATGCCTTTGGCCGTGTCACTCAAGAACAACACCCTAACCAAAACCAATTCTCTTCTAATATCACTCAACACAATATACACCATGTAACATGTTTCAAATGAATATAATCAATGTTCTAAACACATATTCATCACAAAAACCACTTCACAATACATTAATATTACATTTAAACAAATACCATTTCAAAACCCTAAAATCCAACATCATTCATAATCTTTCAAAATCAACATCTACCACTTTCCACAACAACACCTATGTAACCTTTTAACTTAAAATCACTTTAACACTTGAAAACACATCATAAACTCATCTCATCATCAAATCCTACAAACCCTAATTCACTTCAAACACCCCTTCAAAAGAAAAGAAGAAATCAAGGAAAAGATCTTACCTCAAATGAAGAAATTTCACAAATCTTTAACCAAATCCTTTGATTGCTTCTTCAATTTGCTTCAAGCATCAAGAACACCTCTCTTGCTCTTTCTCTTCTTGGATGGCCGCCACACACATGAGAAGAAATGAAATTCAACACAAATCAAATAGCTTTTCTTCTTTAAATCTCCACCATGCAATCCAATTCAAGCAATTACCAAAACACCCCTCAATCATTTAACTAACCTCTTGTCTCTTATAAACCCAATTATGTAATTACACACTCAACACAAATAAATATCTCTTCCATTGACTCTCCCTTTGACATATTTATATGTTAGTTATATCATCATATAAACAACATATACATTTCTCTCTAAACCCTATTTTCTTTCCCAAAACACATATACACAAGCATTCTCTTTCAAACCTCTTTTCTTATCACATAACATATACATTCAATCCCATTTACAACAACAAAAACAACAACATAAACAAAACTTCTAGGGCATACATGAGGATATTACAATACATAGAGGAGTTAATTCAATCAAAGGAGGAGGAGGATTTGGAAGCATCAACTTTGACACCATTGCATGAACCTCCAAATCCTTGTATGCCACCAATCCCATTCCCAAGTAGGCTGAATGAAGAGAAACAAGGTATGCAACTTTCTAAACTCTATGACATGCCCTATGGTGAAGATAGTGTAAATAAGCTTGAGGTAGCCATGACCTTAGGAGTAGAGCCTAATTTTTCCAATTTAGAAATTGAGGAGAGAAATTTACTATTAAATAAGGAGATTGTTGAGGGGAAGCTTCAAATTGCTAAAGAGGATGAAGAGGTGATTCAACCAAATTTGGTTGAACTTAAAAAGACCCCAATAATTTTGAAAGATGTTTTGGTTGGGGATTTCAGTATGCAACAAATTATAATCTCTCCCACCCTTGGTGGTGAGAACGAGCAAAAACCATATATAACCATGTTGCAAATTGAAAAAGATTCTTACCACGTCCCTATAGCATCAGAGGATCAAGTTAAGACAACCCTCACATGTTCTTTTTGGACAATTGCTCATCCAAGGATGCTACCTAGGCTTTTCAATACAATGGGCACAATTCAAAGTTGCATGTTGTTCATCCTCTCATACATGGGCTCCAATTGCATTATGGGTGGAAGGAGCCCTACACATCGTATATGGGAATGATGGAAATCAGGTATCATCTAAACCCTCTCTGTAGTATGCATGCTCACATTGAGGATAATGTGAATCTTTAAGTGTGGGGTGCATTTTCTGTTTTGTGTTTTTATTTTTAGGTGCATTTTGTGTTTTGTGTTTTTACTTTTAATTGCATTATGTGTTTTGTGTTTTTACTTTTAAGTTATTTTTGTTTAAGTTTAGTTAATGTTTTTAATGTTTTTCTTTGAATAAATGAGTTTTAGAAAGTTCAATTGTTGTAAAAATTGTTGATAGATGACCTTTGAATTTTTGAAGCATGAATTTGAGAATTGAGTAGAATTGGTGCTTATTGTCAATTTTGTTGTTTTTCCTGGCATTGCCCTTTAACCTAGTAAGGAATTGAGCCATCAACTTATTATTCTTTTTGTGGGTGAACATCTTTGATTGATGATTTGCTAGAACTTGCTTTGACATACATTTTAAGATTACATAAAAATTCCAATTAGGCATCAAGATGATTAAGGCAATTAGGTGAACCCACTTTGGCTTAAAAAGACCAACCCTATTTTTAACCTTAGCCAATTTTGAACCTATTTCATTTTCCTTTTCTTTCTTTTTCACAACACCATTAGCTTGAACCTCGTATTTTAAGTCTTATCCTTTAATTAGGTCAAGAGCATTTTAAGAGCATTTATGACTGAGTGTTGTGTTGAATTAAGTGTGTGGTTAAATTTAGTAGGTTTAAGATTGCAAAGCAAAATAAAAAAAAATAATAAAAAAAGATAAAGTAAAAAATAATATATATATAATAATAAAAATAATTGTTATTCTTGTTGAAAGGGTTGGAATGTATCATTACAAGATTTAATAAGTGAGTTCCCTTGAAAAGCTCTTTAACGTCAAGGGGTAGATGAGAGGAAGGTGTTTCGGGATTGATGGGTTATGTATATGATCGGGTACTTCATTCTTAAAGTGCTCTTGAACTTAATGATTAAGCTCACATTTCCTAAATCCCATGCCTTTAACTTAGCCCCATTACAACCCAATAAAGACCTTTTGATTGATGCTTGATTTTAATTTTGTAGTGGAGATTTGATTGATAAGCAAGCCTATGCTAATAATCTTTCATTGATTGTTATGAGTGTAAACACCACCATAATCAAACACTTGCAAAAGTTGGTGAGGGAGCGACAACATAGGTTATGCATGGAAAACCACTTAATTGCATGAGTGTCAATTTTGTTTGATTCGATATTGAATGTGGATTTAGGGTTAGGGAAGTCTTGATGCATCTTTATAGCTCTTGAACTTAACAAAATTTATCTTGTTAGTGTGTTTTGATTTTAGCCTTGCATGGGGACAAGCAAGAAGTTAAGTGTGGGGTATTTGTTTAGATCATTTTTGTACTAATTTTTAGTATGATTGTGTGTTTTAGTTAATGTTTTGATTAAATTTTTTTTAAATGTGTTTAAAGTGTTGTTTTTAGGTTTAGGTGCAAAAACACCCTTGGAAGATCAAAACAGTGCAAGAAAAGCATGAACCAAGCAAGACATGGCCAAGCAAAATCAAGAATGGCCGTGTTCCCTCAAAGAATGAAGTTGGCAGAGCTTGACACGGCCAAGAGACACTGCCAAGCCTCTGGCCGTGTCTCATTCAAAGAGCAAAACAAAAAACAAAGAAAAGAAAGAGCAAAAATGAAGATGCATGAAGAGACACACTTAGTGACATGACCAAGCTTGTGGCCGTGTCACATGACACGGCCAAGCCAAGAGCAAGCTTGGCCGTGTCCCATCTTGAGCCAAAGAAGAGAAGGAAAAGAAGCAAGCAGAAGCAGACACACTCAGTGACATGGCGAAGCCACTGGCCGTGTCACATGACACGGCCAGCTAGCTTGGTCGTGTCCCAATTCATGCCAAAGATAATTGGAGCAAGCAAAGAAGGAAAGAAAAGAGACAGTAGTGGACACACCCACTTGTCACGGCCAAGCTTGTGGCTATGTCATGTGACAAACTCTCAATTTAAATAATTTGTCAATCAAGCTATTACGAACCACACCTTCTTGGAGAAATGACCTTGGGGCGATCACTTTTGCTACAGCTACCTCGTATACTTACGAGTGACGCTTTGTCGTAGTACTTAATCCGAGCGCAACAAGTTTTTGCTGCCGTTGCCGGGGAAGGTTGTCGTAGTAGTAATAGTTTGATATTTTTTTTTACTTAATTGTTTGTTTGTTTTCTTTTAATTGTTTGTTTGTTTTGTTTGAATTTTTTTTGTTATTTGTTTTTATTAAATTGCTGAGTACCTTTTGTAAATATGCAGTTTTCAAGGTACGTAGGGGTTTATGATGATAACCCTGACTCTGACATGGCATGGAATTAGCAGAATTAACGAACCAACTTAAGATACTAAATACAAGAGGAAGAGCACCTATGCCTACTAGTGAAGTATGTTCAGCATGTGGCATTGCAAGACATGGCGCAAACATATGTTCATTTGGTTATGGACAATACCAAGAGAGGCAAGAGGAATAATATGCCTATGAAAGTTTCCAGCAAATGGGTGGAAATGACCCATATCCCAGACCTTATAATTCAAGCTAGGGAAGCCACCCAAATTTTTCTTGGGAAAACCAACAGCAAATTCCACTTCAAAATTTTTTTCAACCTTACCAAAGAAATTCTTACTCTCAAAAACAATATTCAAATCAAGAGTACCTTAAGCCACCCACATTTGAAGATAGTTTGAATGCCTTCATTCAAACTAGCACACGAAATCAAAATCACCTTAAGGAACCCACCTTGGAAGATAGTTTGAATGCCTTCATTCAAACTAGCGCACAAAATCAAAATCACTTTAAGGAAACCACTTTGGAAGATAGTTTGAATGCCTTCATTCAAACTAGCGCACAAAATCAATATCCATTCGAAAAATCCACAGTGGAAAATGATTTGAATGCTTACCTTCAAATTAGCACACAAAATCAGGAAGGGAGCAATGAGAGGTTTGATTCTTTGGAGGAATCATTGAAGAGAGTGGAAGCTCAAGTTGGGCAATTGGCACATCAACTCCAAGCACACCAAGAAGTGGAATTTCCTAGCCAACTGGAGCAAGTCAAGGTAATCACAAATTTGAGGAGTGAACAGGTGATATAAAATAGTTTTTGTTATTCCTTTGATGCAGGAACTAATCAAGAAGGAGATGGTGAGGAAATACAACCATACATAGAGGAGTTAATTCAATCAAAGGAGAAGGAGGATTTGGAAGCATCAACTTTGACACCATTGCATGAACCTCCAAATCCTTGTATGCCACCAATCCCATTCCCAAGAAGGTTGAATGAAGAGAAACAAGGTATGCAACTTTCTAAACTCTATGACATGCCCTGTGGTGAAGATAGTGTAGATAAGCTTGAGGTAGCCATGACCTTAGGAGTAGAGCCTAATTTTTCCAATTTAGAAATTGAGGAGAGAAATTTACTATTAAATAAAGAGATTGTTGAGGGGAAGCTTCAAATTGCTAAAGAGGATGAAGAGGTGATTCAACCAAATTTGGTTGAACTTAAAAAGACCCCAATAATTTTGAAAGATGTTTTGGTTGGGGATTACAGTATGCAACAAATTATAATCTCTCCCACCCTTGGTGGTGAGACGAGAAAAAACCATATATAACCATGTTGCAAATTGAAAAAGATTCTTACCACTGCCCTATAGCATCCGAGGATCAAGTTAAGACAACCCTCACATGTTCTTTTTGGACAATTGCTCATCCAAGGATGCTACCTAGGCTTTTCAATACAATGGGCACAATTCAAAGTTGCATGTTGTTCATCTTGTCATACATGGGCTCCAATTGCATTATGGGTGGAAGGAGCCCTACACATCGTATATGGGAATGATGGAAATCAGGTATCATCTAAACCCTCCCTATAGTATGCATGCTCACATTGAGGACAATGTGAATCTTTAAGTGTGGGGTGCATTTTCTGTTTTGTGTTTTTATTTTTAGGTGCATTTTGTGTTTTGTGTTTTTACTTTTAATTGCATTATGTGTTTTGTGTTTTTACTTTTGTTTTGTGTTTTTACTTTTAAGTTATTTTTTTTAAGTTTAGTTAATGTTTTTAATGTTTTTCTTTGAATAAATAAATTTTGAAAAGTTTAATTGTTATAAAAATTGTTGATAGATGACCTTTGAATTTTTGAAGCATGAATTTGAGAATTGAGTAGAATTGGTGCTTATTGTCAATTTTGTTGGTTTTTCCTAGCATTGCCCTTTAACCTAGTAAGGAATTGAGCCATCAACTTATTATTCTTTTTATGGGTGATCATCTTTAATTGATGATTTGCTAGAACTTGCTTTGACATACATTTTACGAATACATAAAAATTTCAATTAGGCATCAAGATGATTAAGGCAATTAGGTGAACCCACTTTGGCTTAAAAAGACCAACCCTATTTTTAACCTTAGTTAGCCAATTTTGAACCTATTTCATTTTCCTTTTCTTTATTTTTCACAACACCATTAGCTTGAACCTCGTTGTTTAACTCTTATCCTTTCATTAGGTTAAGAGCATTTTAAGAGCGTTTATGATCGAGTGTTGTGTTGAATTAAGTGTGGGGTTAAATTTAGTAGGTTTAAGATTGCAAAGCAAAATAAAAAAAATAATAAAAAAAAGAAAAAGAGAAAAATAAAAAAAATATATATAATAATAATAAAAATAATTGTTATTCTTGTTGAAAGAGTTGGAATGTATCATTACAAGATTTAATAAGTGAGTTCCCTTGAAAAGCTCTTTAACGTCAAGGGGTAGATGAGAGAAAGGTGTTTCGGGATTGATGGGTTATGTATATGATCGGGTACTTCATTCTTAAAGTGCTCTTGAACTTAATGATTAAGCTCACATTTCCTAAATGCCATGCCTTTACCTTAGCCCCATTACAACCCAATAAAGACCTTTTGATTGATGCTTGATTGTAATTTTGTAGTGGAGATTTTATTGATAAGCAAGCCTATGGTAATAATCTTTCATTGATTGTTATGAGTGTAAACACCTCCATGATCAAACACTTGTAAAAGTTGGTGAGGGAGCGACAACATAGGTTATGCATGGAAAACCACTTAATTGCATGAGTATCTATTTTGTTTGATTCAATATTGATTGTAGATTTAGGGATAGGGAAGTCTTGATGCATCTTTATAACTCTTGAACTTAACAAAATTTATCTTGTTAGTGTGTTTTGATTTTAGCGTTGCTTGGGGACAAGCAAGAAGTTAAGTGTGGGGTATTTGTTTAGATCATTTTTGTACTAGTTTTTAGTATGATTTTATGTGTGTTTTAGTTAATGTTTTGATTAATTTTTGTTTTAAATGTGTTTAAAGTGTTGTTTTTAGATTTAGGTGCAAAAACACCCTTGGAAGATCAAAAAAGTGCAAGAAAAGCATGTACCAAGCAAGACATGGCCAAGCCAAATCAAGCATGGCCGTGTTCCCTCAAAGAATGAAGTTAGCAAAGCTTGACAAGGCCAAGAGACACTGCCAAGCCTCTGGTCATGTGTCATTCAAAGAGCAAAACAAAGAACAAAGCAAAGAAAGAGCAAAAATGAAGAAGCATGAAGAGACACACTCAGTGACACGGCCAAGCCAAGAGCAAGCTTGGCCGTGTCCCATCTTGAGCCAAAGAAGTGAAGGAAAAGAAGCAAGTAGAAGCAGACACACTCAGTGACACGGCCAAGCCACTGGCCGTGTCACATGACACGGCCAACAAGCTTGGCTGTGTCCAATTTCATGCCAAAGATAATTGGAGCAAGCAAAGAAGGAAAGAAAAGAGAATGTAGTGGACACACCTACTTGACACGGCCACAAGCTTGGTTGTGTCACCCCTTGAGACCAAAAGGAAAGAAAGAAAAAGAAAGAAAGAAATATGGTAGTGAATGACATGGCCAGATGGCTTGGCCGTGTCCCAAAGAAAAATAAGAGACACGGCCAAGCCACTCTTTGCTTGGCCGTGTCACACAAAAAATATTTGAATTTTTCTACACGAAGTGGGGGACAAAGTGGGGAATAAGGACTTGTGCTTGCCAAAAGAAATACTAAACAAAGAAATAGTGGGGAACAAAGTGAAATGGTGTGAGTTGGAAGGCATGAATGGTGATTTTGAATGAATTAAAAGGAGAGGAAGAGGAAATTGGAGGGAGTTCTTCTTTGTTCTTGAACAATTTCTGCAAAAAAGTGTGAGAGGGAGAGAGTGACACTCTCCCTTGTCCCTTCATCTTCATATCCATTTCCATCCTCTCCACCTTCTCCATCTTCCATTGATAAGATCTTTGAGGTTCTTTGGGATAAGTTGGGTTAACAAGCTCTTGAAAGTTGAAGAAGCTTCATTGGTGACTTGAGAAAGCTCCATTCCATCTTCCAAAGGCATAATCCATTGAAGGGTTGGTGACTTGAGAAAGCTCCATCCAAAGTTTTGGTGACTTTAGAAAGCTCCATTCCAAATTGCAAATGGGAATCAACCATTGAAGAGGGCTTGAGTTCTTCATCAAATATCAAAGTGGAGCTAGGAGGAAGACTAGTAATCCTACTCTTAGCATCTTCACAAGGGGTTTTTCTATTCTGTCTTTTAATTCATTTATATTGTTTTTTTTTGTATTAAGAGATTGATATTGCAATGAACAATTTGTATTTGATTTATATTGAGTTGAATGGTTGTTTTAAATTGATGATGTTGAGCTAAATACCCATGCCTAGGGTTTGTAGTATATTTGATTGAATGTCTTGATTTGATATTTCCATTGATGTTCCTTGTTGATTGGTTGATTGTATTGTATTAAATGCTAGGTTGATAGATTAGCTACCTATTGATCTTTGAATATTGGATGATGGATCGAGAGGTGAAATCCGATATTGGAACTATATAATCGACCACCCTATGAATGAATTAGAAATATAAGTTCTAGGGTTTATTAATTTGGTAATGTAAAAGAATTGGTCATTGTTAATTCATGAATGTGAGAACTAATGGATTGGTAATTGACTAATTAACCTTAAGGAACAAATTAATTACAAGGTTATGTTAATGGATAATTGAGAAATGAGCTTTGATTGAATGGACCTATGACTCTAGGCACCTTCCCAAGAATCAATTTGATCTTGTACACCCATCACACACTCTAATCCCTATGCACGTTAATTTTAGGTTTAAATTATTCTCGCACCATCCCAAACAACAAACTCTCGTATTTAAATAATTTGTCAATCAAGCTATTACGAACCTCACCTTCTTGGGGAAATGACCTTGGGGCGATCACCTTTACTACAGCTACCTCGTATACTTGTGAGTGACGCTTTGTAGTAGTACTTAATCCGAGCGCAACACAAATCATTTTTTAATATATCATCAGTATGCTTATTTAATTGTTTTGTCCAGAAGCTTAATCACCAAGACCTAATATATATATTATAAAACTAAAAACTAATCTTTTTATATCATTCAACAGACAACTTCATGTTAATTCGTTTCAACTTCACAGTAAGCTAAAACTTGATTTAAAAGCTGTAACTCAACTTCTAAACCCTAATTCCCTAAACCCTAAATCCAAAACTTTCATTCTTTATGTTTAAACCCTAGTTTATATATTTGGCATCTAGTTGCAATTTCAACTTAACTTTATATATTTTAACCTTGGTGTGTATCTTTATATGTTTATCTTAATTATCTTATTTTATGAAGGATGAATGATTTATTTAGATTATTTTTTAATGATTAATCATGTGATTTCAATTAGTTGTTTATTATGAATGATTGAGTTATATTGAATTGACTATTTTAATATTGAAGAATGTAAGAGGTATGTTTCCACTTTGTGGGTACCTCATCGATTATGATGAATGTAAGAGGGCATGTTTCCACCAAGTGGTGGGTATCCTATTGTATTTTATTTTGGACATTGGACATTGTAAGGGCATGTTTCCATCTAGTATCGGTGCCTATTTATTTTGTTTGAACTTTTTGTGATTTTAATAAAGTGATTACTTATTTTTATGATTGCATGTAATATGGATGATGCTATAATAAGTTAAGAATTTAATAATATTTAGACTTGAAAAGGAGATCACTTTCAATGAACCGGACATTGTGGGGGTGCTGGGTCATTCTCACCTTCCCCATGCACACCTAACTTTTCATATCCAATAGGGGGATTCCTTAGAAATCGATTCATGCACCCTTTTCTTTTTCCTGGCCCATCCGGATGGCGACTCCATTTTCTTCGAATTTAGGCCTATGTTCTCTATGGCCCTGAGCCTAATATTGTCAAAGTCGTAAGAACTATTCCACATGGGAGTGGGGGCAAAAATCCCCGTTCACAGTGGTGACTCCACTAGGGATAAGAGAAGTTGATTATGTTAATCTTTATATTATTTTATTCTTTCTTATTATAATATTTTCCATTGCATCATTTAGATTGCATTGTGCGTGTGAGTTAGGATGCTTGTGTAACCCGTGCTGCTTATGTAGGAGATACCGTACTTTTACTCAAGATATGGAGATCGAGCATGACATAACCAGTCATAGACTTGTACCATTTGGTATATACTTGCAATTGGCCTAGCTATTTTCCTTAGGTTTTTCCATAAATGCTTGTTGTTTGACTATGATTAATTTATCTTGGTTTAAACCATGGCTTTGTGGTTTTTTCTTTTTCTAATATGGCCTACCTATGTTGTAAGCTCAAAATAATTTTTCCTTTAAATCTAAAAGACTAAAACTATTTTTAAAAATTTCAAAAGGTCTTCGGACATAAAAACCTTTCAAGATGGGTCAAAAATCTTCTTCCACCTTATGGCCCAAATCTTTCAAAGCCCAAGGACTTTGAAACAAAATTATTTTTTGCTTCATCTAAAGATTAAAAAAAGAGCCTACAAATTTTTAGGTCAATTATGAAAAACCAAAAATCAATTGTGGGCCTAATTAATGCCAGAATCTTTAATTATGGGCTTGTTTTTGGCATGAACCATTAGTTGTTTTTTCAAATGGGAATTTATTAATGATAAACCTATTAATTTTGTTTTAATCTAATATAGCATAAAAGCTATTCTAATTGAGATTAAAGCCTAATTAATGGAAATTATCATGGACTGACTTCCATGTTTGAAAATATAACTATTGATTAAAATAATATGAGGGAATTTTTCAAAAATAGAATATCTGTAGACCCTTAATTTTGACCCCAATTTGATATGGTCCTAATTAAAGGATGCCAAAATAAATTTGATCTTACTTTAAATATTTAAACCTAGTTTATAATTTTTAAAGGAGTCTGTTCAGATTAAAGAGGCATATATTTAATTGTAAAACCCTAAAATCAAGTAGAATTGGCCCAAATTAAAATTTTTCTGTCCATAAGTTAAAAAAGGCCAGAATAATTTCAGTGAGGCCGGCCTGGGAGACATTAGAATGCCTCATGTCAGGCAACCCAGATCGACACGAGGTTGGATGTAATATCCCAAAAATGTGCTTAGAAGTTTTAGTATAATTGTTGTTTTATTTGTATTAAAATGTATATGTTAATTTGGGAGAGAAAAGAAATTTAAAGGAAAGTGTATATGTTGTGTATATGGAAATATATACAACATATATACAAGTCAAATGTGTTGGTCAAGGGATGAGGATATTTATTTTGTTCTTTGTGAAATTACTAAATAGGGTAATAAGTGAAAGAGAAGTAAAATAAATAGGTGAGGGTATTTAAGTAATTTTCTTTTTAAATTACTTGGTGGAGGTTTAAAGAAGAGAGTAAAGTTGACTTTGCCATTCATAATTATTTTTCTTCTTCTTCCTTTGTGTTTGGCCGGCCATCACTCAAGCAAGAGAGCAAAAGAGGGATTTGATTTTCCAAGACCAAAATTGAAGGAGATTTCAAATAAGCAAGTTGGAATTTCAAGAAATTTCATTATTTTGGTAAGTTCTCTCTTGATTGCTCTTGTTGTTTTTGAAGTTATTTTTGAGTTTGATGAAGTGTTGTTGATAATATGGTTAGGATTTCTTGTGGTGTGTTTGTATGTGTTGAAATGGAATTAAAGATAAGAAGTTAGGTTGGTGTTGGTGATGGAATAGGAAGAGTTGTGGTTAGTGAAAATTTTTCTGTTTTACAATTAGTAAAGGCTGTGACTTATATGATTTTTAATTAAATATAAAAAAATGTTCTTGAAGTGAATTTTTGATATGTTGTGCCTCTATGAGTCTAGAATGACTGAAAAATATGTTGATTCGATTTTGGAATGGTTATGATTTTGGAAAGATTATTTTTACTAAACCTGTTCCAGCAGGTACCTTAACTGAGACAGCTATATTTCGGGATTTTTAATAAAATGTAGAAAAATCATATTCAATTGAATTTTGGATATGTTGTTTCTTATTGAGTCTAGTATTTGAGAAAAATAATTTGGAACCACGTTGAGTGAATTTAATTTATGGAATTCACAAAGTTCAGAACTGCTGCCAGGATGCAGGGCAATTGGGGCAGTCTGGTTGGGTGAACTATTTGACCAAGATTTTGTGTTCAGTTTGATCTGAAATTTTAAAGGAATGATTTTAAGATGTAAAATTTAGTTCTATAAAAATTTTAGAATTTTTAGTCAAGTATATTATTTTATACAAATTTTCAAAATAAGGATAGAGTAGAGTCTAAAACCAGAATGTACTATTCATATGGTCATTTTGCTAATACTCCTTTTGGATTAGGTTGTGAAGAGGTTGAATTGCCCTAGCCTAAGTGTTGAGGATTCTTGGAAGAGTAAGTGTATAGATTGGTGTGAGTTGGTTTTAAGGTAAGTACAAATTACATTATTTCATACATTCATATGATGTTGAGATTTAACATACATTTGATTGTAAATGTGTTAAGAAATCTAATACATTGTTAATGCATATTAATAATGTATGTTTGGTATGATGTGAATGTTGTGATGAGTATGTAAAATATGTGTTAATGCCATTGATTATATCCATTTGAATGATGAAATGAAATATGGAATATGAAATGTAAAAGATGTGATGATGAAATGAAAAGTGAAAGATATGATATTATGAAGAATTGTTTTATTGTGATTTGAGATCATTTGAGATATGATGCCATGGTTATTGGCTATGATATGCAAATGAAATATATAATGGAGGCATGGTTGCCTAATTAATTGTGGAATATGAAATGAGAAATAAAATGAAAATATATTGATAAACAAATGAATGAAATGGTTGTGTGCCTAATATGTTTATTCAATTTTCAGAGTTCTGGTTTTGGCGGCATGCCTATAAATCACTGGATAGGTGAAATGACCGGGTCGTAAGCCGATTCCAGTTGAAAAATGTGAAATGTGATTTTTTTGGGGTGAAATGACCGGGTCGTAAGCCTCAAAAACAAATTATTGAAACTAGATTGGGTGAAATGACTGGGTCGTAAACTCAAATCTAGTTGAATATCCATGGATAAATGTATTGATGATTATGATTATAGACCAAAACAGTAACTCTGAACTTTGAATGGCATATTAGATTATTTTTGGGCCCATGCTTGTGTTTATTTAAATGTGACTATTGAATGGTGAAACAAATGAATAATGAGATGACTACTATACATACATTATTGAAACTGGTAAGATTTGAAATATAATATTCTCTTGAATTGATCTTGAATCTTTATTGTGTGACATTAGCATGGCATTAAAGCATCATAGCACTGTAATTTGTACAACTAAGCCGTTGGCTTAGCGCGAATGTGATTCTTCGCGCAGGTGACAGGGAAGAACCAGAGAGTTCCTCTAGGCCGAGTCAAGTCTAGATTTTGAGGTGTTGATAGTGGGCTTAAAGATCAAAGACTGACTGCCAAAGAAATGTATAAATTTTATGGGTTGTAAAACTTGAGTTTGGATATATATATGAATTTGTAAATAATTTTATTTTCCGCTGCATAGTGAACAAATATTTTATCTACTGTATTTCATAATAAACCTTTACTTTATGTTGTACTAGAAGTGTAAATCCTTTTTGCAGGTTGTAGTTGAGGTTATAAGGGGAATTTATTGGGAGTGTACTGAGAATGATTTTATTTGCATTGGTTTGTGTAAAATGTTTTAAAAATCAGAAAAAAACCAGTTTTGTCGACACTTGGGACTCAATTTTTAGGCAATACTATGGCAAAATTTCTGTAAAAATCGGAACTAAAAATTTGACTAAGTAAAATTGGTAGCAACATTAGGATAGTGTGGCGCCTCTACTCGGCTTACATATGTAGGTTGAGAAGGGGTGTTACAATTTTTGGTATCAGAGCCTAGGTTTGAGATTCTCAACCTAGGTCAATTGTAAGAAAAAGAAAAATTTGATTTTTAAAGTGGGTTTTTAGTGTAAAATACATGTTTTGGTATGGCAGTCTTTAATCTTTAATGAGGAATATTCTGCTGTGTTTGCAGATATAGGTAGAGATGACATCTCATTCACGACAGTCTGTTGAGGGTAGTGCGGAAAGTGTAGCTCCTGAAGAGAGTAGAGATGGAGCTAGCATTGCGAGGGGTAGTGAGGCACCTGTTTCTGTGCCAGAGAGATCAGCTGCTGAGGAGGCTCCGCCGGGTTGGTTAAGGCATATGGTAGAACTGTTGAGGGGAGCTCCAGTGCAGCCACCACCACCACCACAGCCTCAGATGCCGGTAAGACGTTATGACAAGTTAAGGAAATATGGGGCTGAAGATTTCTTGGGCACTACCGATCCTGCAGTGGCTGAGCAGTGGTTGGATAAGGTACAGAGAATATTCATACAGTTGCAAGCCACTTCGGATGAGAAATTTGACTATGCCAGATCCCTCCTGCAGAAAGATGCCTATGATTGGTGGAAGACAGTTCCTCATGCTATGGATGATCCACATACATTGTCCTACAGTGATTTTCTATGGGAGTTTGAGCTGAAATATACTCCGAGGGAGTATAAAGATGTTAAGAAGATGGAATTTCTGAATTTGAAGCAGGACAGCCGGACTGTGACAGAGTATGAGATTGAATATATCTAGTTGAGTCACTATGCTGGAGGTATTATTTTAGACGAGATAGACCGGTGTAGAAGATTTGAGGGGGGATTGAGACCCTCTATTATGTGTCTTGTGGCTGGTTCTAGATACCAGGATTTTTCCCAGCTTGTTGCAGCAGCTAGGAGTGTGGAAAGAGCCCAGGGTATTGCAGCAGTGGCTACTGAGGAAGAGACCAGGGTAAGGAGATCCCAGTTTGAGACAGGGTCTTCATCTATGAAGAGGGGTCGAGGAGGTTTTGTTCCAAGAACCAGTAGAACCCAGAGACAGTCAGGTAGATCAGTTCAGTATCAGAGACAGAGGCCGAGGCCGACAGCTTCTGTAGCTAGTGCTCCGACCCCTGTGGTTCAGAGGTCTACTCCACCTGTATGTGAGCATTGTGGTAAGACCCATGGAGGTGTTTGTTGGAAGATTAGTGGATCAGCTGGGTGTTATAAATGTGGGTCACCAGCTCATTTTATTAGAGATTGTCCTGAGATGCAGGAGTATAGGCAGGCTGATACTGCAGCTTCTCGACCTAGTGTCAGCAGAGGTGGTCGAAGGGGCAGAGGTTTTAGTAGGGGTGGTAGATCCGGGTTTAGTCAGAGAGGAGGATCTTCATCTAAAGACAGTAGACCGGACGAGGCCGGATCTTCTCAGAGAGTATATGTGATGCAGAGGCAGCCAGATACTTCAGCAGTTATAGCTGGTACATTCTCTTTGTTTGGCATTTCAGTTCTTGCTTTGATTGATCCAGGATCTACACATTCATACATAAGTGCATCTATCTTGCATGTGTCTGAATTGCATTCAGAGTCCTTAGGATTTGATGTCTTAGTGACCAATCCTTTAGGACATAGTGTTGTGGTGAGTAGAGTGCATCGTGAGAGTGCTATTGTGGTTCAAGGTGAGGAGTTTCTTGGTGATTTAATTGAAATGCCTTTTAAAGAATATGATTTGATCTTAGGCATGGATTGGTTGTCTAAGCATGGAGCTATAGTGGATTGTCAAAAGAAATGTGTTACTTTGAGAACTGGTGATGGTAGAAGTATCTTAGTATCTAGTGAGCAGAGACAATTTGCATCCTTGTTTGTATCAGCTGTAACAGCTAGAAGGTTGATTAGAAAAGGGTGTGATGCTTATCTTTCTCATGTTGTGGATACTAGAGTAGGGGGTTCTCAACTTGATAATATAACCACAGTTGCAGAGTTTCCAGATGTGTTTATAGAGGAGTTGCCAGGGTTGCCCCCTGAGAGAGAGGTTGAGTTTGGTATCGATTTATTGCCTGGTACCACTCCCATCTCTATCACTCCATATCGAATGGCACCTGCTGAATTGAGAGAGTTGAAGGTGCAGTTGGAGGAGTTGCTGGATAAAGGTTTTATTCGCCCTAGTGTTTCTCCGTGGGGAGCTCCTATGTTGTTTGTGAAGAAAAAGGATGGTACATTAAGATTGTGCATCGATTATAGGCAATTGAACAAAGTAACTATCAAGAATAAGTATCCTTTGCCTCGAATTGATGATCTCTTTGATCAGTTGAAGGGAGCAGCAGTATTTTCCAAAATTGATTTGAGATTAGGGTACCATCAATTGAGGGTTAGAGCTGAAGATGTTTCTAAGATAGCTTTCCGCACAAGATATGGGCATTATGAGTTTTTGGTAATGCCTTTTGGATTGACGAATGCACCTGCAGCTTTCATGGATTTGATGAATAGGGTGTTTCGGCCCTATCTGGATCAGTTTGTGGTGGTTTTCATCGATGATATTTTGGTGTATTCACGTAATAAGGAAGAACATGACAAGCATCTGTGAATTGTGTTACAGATTTTGAGAGAGAAGCAATTGTATGCTAAGCTGTCAAAGTGTGAGTTTTGGCTTGACCAAGTAACTTTTCTCGGTCATATAGTTTCAGCAGATGGTATAAGAGTTGATCCGAGTAAAGTTGAGGCCATTTTGAATTGGAGTCCACCAAAGTCAATAACTGAAGTTAGAAGTTTTCTGGGTTTGGCAGGCTATTATCGAAGGTTTGTGAAAGGTTTTTCTTTGATAGCTACTCCACTCACCAGATTGCTTCGAAAGGGAGTTAGATTTGTGTGGACAGATCAGTGTCAAGCTAGTTTTGATCAGTTGAAAGAAATGTTGACTCAAGCACCTGTTCTTTCTTTACCCGTGGAAGATAAACCATATGTGATTTACAGTGATGCTTCATATAATGGTTTAGGATGTGTCTTGATGCAAGAGGGTAAAGTTGTAGCTTATGCTTCTCGGCAATTGAAGCCGCATGAGCTTAATTATCCGACACATGATCTGGAATTGGCAGCTATAGTATTTGCTTTGAAGATTTGGCGACACTACTTGTATGGGGAGAAATGTTTTATCTATACGGATCATAAAAGTTTGAAATATTTGAGTGTCCAGAGGGAGCTGAATCTTCGACAATGGCGATGGTTAGAACTGATCAAAGACTACGACTGTTTGATTGATTATCATCCTGGTAAGGCAAATGTAGTTGCTGACGCTTTGAGTCGGAAGTCTCTGGCAGGTTTGGCTGTTTATTCGCTCTCGTTGCTTGTTGAGTTGAGAGCGTTACATGCTAGTTTTGAAGCATGTAATGATGGTGCATTGTTGGCTCAGTTGCAATTGAGACCAGTATTGTTAGATCAGATTAAGGAGGCTCAATTGACAGATGAGAAAATCCAGAAGATTGTTTCAGATTGCCAAAACGGGGAGAGCCGAGATTTCTTTGTGAGAAGTGATGGTAGCCTTTGGTTTAAGGATAGATTGTGTGTTCCTGATAACGATAGTTTGAAAAAGGTTATTTTGGTGGAAGCACACCAATCGATTTTTTGCTATGCATCCGGGAAGTACAAAGATGTACCATGAATTGAGACAGCATTATTGGTGGTCTGGTATGAAGAGAGACATAGCAGAATTTGTGTCCAAATGTCTCACTTGTCAGAGGGTGAAAGCTGAACATCAAGTTCCAACAGGGTTGCTTCAACCTTTATCAGTGCCTGAATGGAAATGGGAGAGAGTGACAATGGATTTTGTGTCTGGTTTACCTTTGACACAGATGAAGCATGATGCCATTTGGGTGATTGTTGATAGGTTGACAAAGACAGCTCATTTTCTTCCGGTTCGGATGGACTATTCACTTGAGAAGTTGGCTGAGCTGTATATTAGTGAGATAGTGAAGTTGCATGGAGTCCCAATTTCTTTAGTGTCGGATCGAGATCCCCAGTTTACTTCGAGGTTTTGGAAGAGTTTACATGGTGCTTTGGGTTCTCGATTGTACTTTAGCACTGCTTTTCATCCGCAGAAAGATGGACAATCAGAGAGAGTGATACAGATTATTGAGGATATGTTGAGAAGCTATGTCATTGATTTCTCTGGAAGTTGGGATAGATTTTTGCCACTTGTAGAATTTGCTTACAACAACAGTCATCAATCCAGTATTGGAATGGCACCATTTGAGGCATTGTATGGAAGAAAATGTAGAATGCCTTTATGTTGGAATGAAATTGGGGAAGGCAAATTGGTTGGTCCTGATCTGATTAAAGAGACTGAAGAAAAAGTGAAGATGATTCAGGATAGTTTGAAAGCAGCTTCAGACCGACAGAAGTCTTATTCAGATTTGAAGAGGAGAGACATAGAGTTTGATGTTGGAGAAAAAGTATTTTTGAAAGCGTCTCCTTGGAAAAAGATATTGAGATTTGGTCAAAAAGGGAAGCTAAGTCCTCGATTTATTGGACCGTATGAGATATTAGAAAGAGTTGGACCAGTTGCTTATCGTCTTGCTTTGCCGCCTGAGTTGGATAGAATCCATAATGTCTTCCATGTTTCTATGTTGCGAAGGTATAGATCTGACCCATCTCATGTTTTACCAGTTGAATCTATTGAGGTCAGTCCAGATCTAACTTTTGAAGAAGAACCAATTGCTATTTTGGCACATGAAGTGAAAGAATTGAGAAATAAGAAAGTGCCACTTGTAAAGGTTCTTTGTAAGAATCATGGTAGAGAAGAGGCAACTTGGGAGAGTGAGCAAGCGATGCGAGATCAATATCCTCAACTGTTTCAGACTTGATATCAGGTAATTTTGGAGACGAAATTTCTTTTTAGAGGGGGAGAATTGTAATATCCCAAAAATGTGCTTAGAAGTTTTAGTATAATTGTTGTTTTATTTGTATTAAAATGTATATGTTAATTTGGGAGAGAAAAGAAATTTAAAGGAAAGTGTATATGTTGTGTATATGGAAATATATACAACATATATACAAGTCAAATGTGTTGGTCAAGGGATGAGGATATTTATTTTGTTCTTTGTGAAATTACTAAATAGGGTAATAAGTGAAAGAGAAGTAAAATAAATAGGTGAGGGTATTTAAGTAATTTTCTTTTTAAATTACTTGGTGGAGGTTTAAAGAAGAGAGTAAAGTTGACTTTGCCATTCATAATTATTTTTCTTCTTCTTCCTTTGTGTTTGGCCGGCCATCACTCAAGCAAGAGAGCAAAAGAGGGATTTGATTTTCCAAGACCAAAATTGAAGGAGATTTCAAATAAGCAAGTTGGAATTTCAAGAAATTTCATTATTTTGGTAAGTTCTCTCTTGATTGCTCTTGTTGTTTTTGAAGTTATTTTTGAGTTTGATGAAGTGTTGTTGATAATATGGTTAGGATTTCTTGTGATGTGTTTGTAAGTGTTGAAATGGAATTAAAGATAAGAAGTTAGGTTGGTGTTGGTGATGGAATAGGAAGTGTTGTGTTTAGTGAAAATTTTTCTGTTTTACAATTAGTAAAGGCTGTGACTTATATGATTTTTAATTAAATATAGAAAAATGTTCTTGAAGTGAATTTTTGATATGTTGTGCCTCTATGAGTCTAGAATGACTGAAAAATATGTTGATTCGATTTTGGAATGGTTATGATTTTGGAAAGATTATTTTTACTAAACCTGTTCCAGCAGGTACCTTAACTGAGACAGCTATATTTCGGGATTTTTAATAAAATGTAGAAAAATCATATTCAATTGAATTTTGGATATGTTGTTTCTTATTGAGTCTAGTATTTGAGAAAAATAATTTGAACCACGTTGAGTGAATTTAATTTATGGAATTCACAAAGTTCAGAACTGCTGCCAGGATGCAGGGCAATTGGGGCAGTCTGGTTGGGTGAACTATTTGACCAAGATTTTGTGTTCAGTTTGATCTGAAATTTTAAAGGAATGATTTTAAGATGTAAAATTTAGTTCTGTAAAAATTTTAGAATTTTTAGTCAAGTAGATTATTTTATACAAATTTTCAAAATAAGGATAGAGTAGAGTCTAAAACCAGAATGTACTATTCATATGGTCATTTTGCTAATACTCCTTTTGGATTAGGTTGTGAAGAGGTTGAATTTCCCTAGCCTAAGTGTTGAGGATTCTTGGAAGAGTAAGTGTATAGATTGGTGTGAGTTGGTTTTAAGGTAAGTACAAATTACATTATTTCATACATTCATGTGATGTTGAGATTTAACATACATTTGATTGTAAATGTGTTAAGAAATCTAATACATTGTTAATGCATATTAATAATGTATGTTTGGTATGATGTGAATGTTGTGATGAGTATGTAAAATATGTGTTAATGCCATTGATTATATCCATTTGAATGATGAAATGAAATATGGAATATGAAATGTAAAAGATGTGATGATGAAATGAAAAGTGAAAGATATGATATTATGAAGAATTGTTTTATTGTGATTTGAGATCATTTGAGATATGATGCCATGGTTATTGGCTATGATATGCAAATGAAATATATAATGGAGGCATGGTTGCCTAATTAATTGTGGAATATGAAATGAGAAATAAAATGAAAATATATTGATAAACAAATGAATGAAATGGTTGTGTGCCTAATATGTTTATTCAATTTTCAGAGTTCTGGTTTTGGCGGCATGCCTATAAATCACTGGATAGGTGAAATGACCGGGTCGTAAGCCGATTCTAGTTGAAAAATGTGAAATGTGATGTTTTTGGGGTGAAATGACCGGGTCGTAAGCCTCAAAAACAAATTATTGAAACTAGATTGGGTGAAATGACTGGGTCGTAAACTCAAATCTAGTTGAATATCCATGGATAAATGTATTGATGATTATGATTATAGACCAAAACAGTAACTCTGAACTTTGAATGGCATATTAGATTATTTTTGGGCCCATGCTTGTGTTTGTTTAAATGTGACTATTGAATGGTGAAACAAATGAATAATGAGATGACTACTACACATACATTATTGAAACCGATAAGATTTGAAATATAATATTCTCTTGAATTGATCTTGAATCTTTATTGTGTGACATTAGCATGGCATTAAAGCATCATAGCACTGTAATTTGTACAACTAAGCCGTTGGCTTAGCGCGAATGTGATTCTTCGCGCAGGTGACAGGGAAGAACCAGAGAGTTCCTCTAGGCCGAGTCAAGTCTAGATTTTGAGGTGTTGATAGTGGGCTTAAAGATCAAAGACTGACTGCCAAAGAAATGTATAAATTTTATGGGTTGTAAAACTTGAGTTTGGATATATATATGAATTTGTAAATATTGTTATTTTCCGCTGCATAGTGAACAAATATTTTATCTACTGTATTTCATAATAAACCTTTACTTTATGTTGTACTAGAAGTGTAAATCCTTTTTGCAGGTTGTAGTTGAGGTTATAAGGGGGATTTATTGGGAGTGTACTGAGAATGATTTTATTTGCATTGGTTTGTGTAAAATGTTTTAAAAATCAGAAAAAAACCAGTTTTGTCGACACTTGGGACTCAATTTTTAGGCAATACTATGGCAAAATTTCTGTAAAAATCGAAACTAAAAATTTGACTAAGTAAAATTGGTAGCAACATTAGGATAGTGTGGCGCCTCTACTCGGCTTACATATGTAGGTTGAGAAGGGGTGTTACATTGGACTCATGTAGACCTGTGCAAGCTAGGTCGACATGAGCATGCTTCATGTCGACCTTGGGAGGCTAGGTCGACATGAGCATGCTTCATGTCAACCTTGGCAGCCCAAGATCGACATGAGCATGCCTCATGTCGACTTGGGCAGCCCAAGATCGACATGAGCATGCCTCATGTCGACTTGGGCAGCCCAAGATCGACATGAGCATGCCTCATGTCGACTTGGGCAGCCCAAGGTTGACATGAGGTTGGTCTCATGTCGACCTAGGGCAACCAGGTCGACATGGGTTCAATATGTTTCCTAATTCAACTAGAATTTATTTTAGGGACTAATTTATATTAGGTTAAGGATTCTGAGTGAGGTTCGGCTATAAATATTAACGTTTCAGAATTCAGAAGGGGGGAGAAAACATTAACAAGGGAACATTAAGAGGGGACGACAAGGAACATTAACAAGATAGCAAGGAACATTAAAGAGAGACGGCAACAAACAGAAAAGATTAGCAGCAAACATTCATCAGTAATCAATCCATCAAAGACAGCAACGCTGTCTTTGTTCATTGTTCATCCAAAAGTTAATTGTGGAGGAAGCAACGAGTGGAGGTTTGATCTTTAATCATGAATTATTTATGTTTACAGTAGTTTCGTTTCTTTGATTAATGAGAACATGCAAGCAGTAACTTGATCTTTGAACACACAGTACCTTGATCTTTGAACATGTGTTTCGTTAGTTGTTGTTATAGAATTGTATCTTATTTATTATGATGATTATTGTTTTCTTCAGGTATTTTGGTAGATTTTATCTGTTTATTAAGTGATTTCATCAATTTTGGTAGTTTTAATTTATTCCAGTGTTTGTGTCATTTTTGTACTAGTTTTTAGTGTGGTGTTTATGTGTTTTTGGTTAATGTTTCATTTGATTTTTGTTTAAAGTTTGTTTCAAGTGTTTGTTTTAGGTTAATATGCAAAAAAACTTCATTGGAAGAAAGAATAGCATGAAGCAGCAAGACACGGCCAAGCCACTGGCCTTGTCTCACCTTAAGGGCAAAACCAAGGGAACCAAGAAAGGAAGGAAATTTTTGCAGAAGCTGACACTGGCAGGTGACAAGGCCAAGCCACTGAAACGGCCACAAGCTTGGCCGTGTCCCATATTTAGCCAAGAAAGAAGAGCAAAGAAGAAAGATTACACAGAAGATGACACACCCAGGTGACACGGCCAAGCTCTTGGCTGTGTCACACTCATTTCCACAGAAGCGAAGAAGAAAGATTACACAGAAGGTGACACACCCAGGTGACACGGCCAAGCCACTGGCCGTGTCACATGACATGGCCAGGAGCTTGGCCGTGTCACTCCATGGGGCTAAGGAAAGAAAGGAAACACAGATTTTGAACGAGGGTTTTGTATAAATAAGAAGATTATGGTGTTTGAAAGGGTTACACATTTTTCCAGCCTTCAAAGATAAACTTTTGAGCTATTCTTCATTTTCTTTTGGAATTTTGATTACACTTTCATGCAAATATTCTAGATTAAATTAGTTTTAGCCATTGCATTATTCTTTTAGCAAAGATTTGAGCAAGAGATTCTTCAGAAGCCAAAGGAAGTTTGTAATTTGGTTTTGTTCTCAAACTCTATCTCTTAAGTTTCATTGGAATTGTATTCATGAATTCTCTAATGTCTAAATTAATTTCTTTGAATTTTAATGAGATGAATTTGTTTGATAGCATCATTATGAACTAATTTTAATCTAGTCTAGGGTTTGTATGGATCTACTTGTTAGGAAATCAAGGAGATCACTGCAAACAAAACACGTAGCGGAAAAAAAAATTTTGATCTTTGATTTCCCATCAGGATCCATGTTGTTCGTTTAATTCGACAAAAGTGTTCAAAGAACTAACCCGTTGATGATTCGAAATCACAGTTTGGAAGAGATGCCTCGATCGTGAAACACCCTCTATCACGTATCCACACGAATGCTACCGTCTGGAGTGCTAGCTCTCTGCAACGGCGAAGGCTGAAAAAATGTTTTCTCTAAAACGTATTAGGGTTTCTTTTTCATTCTCTTTTATTTTCTAAAGTTACCTATATAAAGACTTAACGTCTGGAGTGAATATAATCACTCCAGAATCCAATTCGAAATTGGATAAGGTAAGTCAAATTCAGAATCCAAATCTAATTAGGATTCTGAATATATTATCTAATAATATATATATATATATAAATGAAAATAATATTAATAATAAATATTAATATCTAATTTTAATATTATTAATATTATATCCAGCCCAAAGCGCATTCTTGTGTGTGACCCGATAGGCCCATATTAATTGGCAGTCAATTTAATCTCTATTAAACCAACAAGTCATAATTGGCCTCTAGCAAGGCGTTACAACTACCCAATTAATATAAGGAATGTCCAATTTGCCTAATAATAGTACATGCATTAATCCCTTTGTCACATGATATCTAGCTTGAACATAAGTCATGGTCAACGTCATACTTATATTGTCCAAACTTATGATTACTCGATCTCCAAGTAGACTGATAAATACAAATGAAATTGATCACACTATCAATTCATTTGAGCACGGCCATGCATTTCACAGTCTCACTTATCGAGGGGTCCAAAAAATATCTCTCTCAAAGAGAGGGACAAATTCTTTCTTGATTGTTCATTATCCTCTACATAATTTCTATCATATATGATCATAACCTTTATTACTATCCAGTTACGGATAATGTTTGATCATGTCAAAATATAATAGTCCTTATATTGGAAACTATGACAATCTCAAGTCAAAGAATTAATACATAACTATCATGAGATTTACTTATGACACTAACCCATGTAGTAATCTCATGATGGGTCTATCCAATACATTGTTCTCTAACAAGTATCTATGAAATTGATTTGTATCACTATACACATAACCATCTGATGATTATCAAATAAGTGTTCATACTGGTTAAGAATTATTTTTTATCTCTATAACAATAATAAACCAGGGACAAATATTAAAATTGTGTAACATGCAAACAAACAATAATAATAATAAAACCTCATTTAATAATAATGAATATATAACATAAAGATCCAAATAAATGGCCTAGGGCACATACACTAACAATCTCCCACTTGCACTAGGCCTACAAATTTCCAAGACCCATAGATCTAGTGTGCTGATCATGCTTGACCCGTGAGAGAGGCTTTGTTAATGGATCTGTTATGTTATCATTTGTGTCAACTTTGCATATCTTGATATCTCCTCTATCGATAATGTCTCGAATGAGGTGAAAACGCCTGAGTATATGCTTAGACCTTTGACGAGATCTAGGCTCTTTTGCCTGTGCTATGGCACCATTGTTGTCACAATAAATGTCCACAGGATTTGCAATGCTAGGCACCACTCCTAGCTCAGTGATGAATTTCTTCAACCAGGCTGCTTCCTTAGCTGCATCTGATGCTGCTATATACTCAACCTCTGTTGTAGAATCAGCCACAATGCTTTGTTTTGAACTCTTTCAACTAACAGCTCCACCATTCAATGTGAATACAAAACCTGACTACGATCTAAAATCATCTATGTTAGTTTGGAAACTAGCATCTGTGTAACCATTTACAACTAGCACATCTTCCAAACCTCCATAAACCAAGAATACATCTTTAGTCCTTGGAAGGTACTTAAGAATATTCTTAACAGCTGTCCAGTGACCTGCCCCAGGATCAGCTTGAAATCTACTAGTTGCGCTTAATGGATATGAGACATCTGGTCTAGTACATAACATGGCATACATAATAGATCCTATAGCAGAAGCATAAGGAATCTTATTCATTTGATCTCGCTCATCAGATGTCATAGGACATTGAGTCTTGCTGAGATGAATGCATGAGACATAGGCAAGAATCCCTTTTTGGAATCTTGCATGTTGAACCTCTTCAACACTTTATCTATGTATGTACTTTGACCCAGGCCAATTATCCTTCTAGATCTATCTCTATAGATCTTTATACCAAGGATATAGGCAGCCTCACCTAAGTCTTTCATTGAGAAAGAATTCCCTAACCAAGTCTTAACCTTTTGCAAGGTAGGGATATCATTCCCAATGAGTAATATGTCATCCACATATAAGACTAAAAACACTACTGCACTCCCACTAACCATCTTGTAAACACAAGGTTCATCTTCATTCTTGATGAAACCAAAGTTCCTAACTGTTTCATCAAAACGAAGATTCCAGCTTCGAGATGCTTGCTTCAATCCATAAATGGATCTTTGAAGCTTGCAAACCTTTGTAGAATTCTCAGGATTTACAAAACCCTCAGGTTGTGTCATATACACATCCTCAAGCAAGTTTCCATTAAGGAAAGCGGTTTTGACATCCATTTGCCATATCTCATAATCATAGTATGCTGCAATGGCAATGAGAATTCTAATAGACTTAAGCATAGCAACTGGAGAAAAGGTTTCATCATAGTCTATACCATGAGTTTGCTTGAAACCTTTTGCAACAAGTCTTGCTTTATAGGTCTGCAGATTCCCATCCATGTCAGTTTTCTTCTTGAAAACCCTTTTGCAACCAATAGTCTTAATACCCTCTGGAGGATCAATTAAAGACCAAACTTGGTTGTCAAACATAGATTGCATCTTAGATTTCATGGCTCCAAGCCATTTGTCTGAATCTGGACCTGACACAGCTTCTTGATAGGTAGTAGGCTCATCTTGATCTATGAGCATTACTTCACTATCATCAGTCATAAGAAATCCATATCTCTCTGGCTGACGACGTGTCCTATCAGACCTCCGAGGGATTTGTGTTACATCTTCAGACTCCACAACTATTTATGGTTCTGAAATAGGCTCTATAGATGGCTCAATGATTTCTTGTGGTACTTGAGTTTCCTCAAGTTCTACTATACTCCCACTAGTTCTCTTAGAAAGAAATTCCTTTTCAAAAAACATCCCATTTCGAGCAACAAACACTTTGTTCTCTGAAGGAGTATAAATAGTATCCTTTAGTTTCCTTAGGATACCCCACAAAATTACATTTGATAGACTTTGGAGCTAACTTATCTGAAACTGGTCTTTTCACATAAGCTTCACAGCCCCAAATCTTAAGAAAAGACAAACTAGGTGTCTTACCTGTCCATATCTCATATGGTGTCTTTTCAACCGCCTTAGATGGTACACGGTTCAGAATGAATGCAGCTGTCTCCAAGGCATGACCCCAAAAAGATAAAGGAAGATCCGCTTGACTCATCATTGATCGAACCATATCTAATAGAGTTCGATTTCTCCTTTCAGAAACTCCATTCCACTGTGGAGTTCCTGGAGGAGTCAGTTGTGAAACAATTCCACAATCCCTTAGATGATCATCAAACTCTTGGCTCAAATATTCACCACCTCGATCTGATCGAAGTTGTTTAATTGTTTTACCAAGTTGATTTTGTACTTCATTTTGAAAAGTTCTAAACATTTCAAAAGACTCATGCTTATGTTTCATTAGGTAGACATAGCCATACCTACTGAAATCATCAGTAAAAGTAATGAAGTATCAAAATCCTCCTCTGGCACTAATGCTAAAAGGACCACATACATCTGTATGTATCAAGCCCAATAAATCATTAGCCCTTTCACTATGCCTAGTAAAAGGATCCTTTGTCATCTTACCAAGTAAACAAGACTCACAAGTTTCAAATGATTCAAAATCAAATGAATCTAATAATCCATCTTGATGGAGCTTAGAAATGCGTTTCTCATTGATATGGCTAAGGTGACAATGCCATAAATAAGTAGGGTTTAACTCATTTGGCTTAGTTCTCTTAGAAGTTATGTTATAGATATCATTACCATTAGAATCATCAAGATTAAGGATATAAAGGCCATTATAAGAATTTGCAATACCATAAAGCAAATCATTTTTATCAAAAATAGAACATTTCTTATTCTTAATAAAAAATGAATAACCTTCATCATCCAAAACAGATACTGAAATAAGATTCCTACTCATAGTAGGAACATAAAAGCAATTGTTCAAAATTAACAAAAATCCATTGGGCATAACAAGTTCATAAGTTCCTACAGCTATAGCAGCAACTCTTGCTCTATTGCCAACACGTAGGTCCACTTCGCCCTTCTTCAGCATCCTACTCCTTTTGAGTCCCTGCATATTTGTACAAATATGAGATCCACATCTGGTATCTAATACCCAGGAAGAAGGAATAGATAAATTAATTTCTATAACATAAATACTTGAAGATGTAGTCGCACTACCCTTCAACTTCTTTAACTCATCCAAATAGAGTTGACAATTTCTCTTCCAATGCCCAGGCTTGTTGCAATGGAAACAAGTCCCTTCCTTAGGAACTTTAGCCTTAGGTTCAGGTTTTGGTTTAGCTTGTCCCTTGGACCCTTTAGCACCTTTTGCCTTACCCTTGCCTTTAGTATATTTGGCTTTCTTTTTCATTTGTTTAATATTGACATTCAATATTTGGGTAGGCTTTTTGATATTCCCCTCAGCAGTTTTGAGCATACCATGTAGCTCAGGAATGGATTTCTCCATGTCATTCATGCTATAGTTCATGACAAACTGTGAGAAACTGCTAGGCAATGAATGTAGGATCAAATCCGTGGAGAGTTCTAAACTCAGGGGATATCCAAGTCTAGCAAGGTGATCTAGATAGCCTTTCATCTTCAAAACATGAGCACTAACAGATTCACCTTCAGACATTTTGCAGTCAAATAATGCAACAGCGGTGTTAAACCTATCTTGCCTAGCCTGTTGTTGGAAAGCTTGTTTGAGATGCACACTCATCTCATAAGCCTCTAAGTGTTCCAGATCCTTCTGAAGTCCTGGACACATAGTAGCCAACATAAAACATCCTATGTCATTTGAATCATCCACATGCTTCTTATGCTTACTCTTAGCAGCATTAGAAGCATCGGCAGGAGGTGGGTCAGGGATAGCTTCATCAAGCACGTAGGACTTTTTCTCTTGTTTGAGAACAATTCTCAGGTTCCTAAACCAGTTAACAAAATTAGTCCCACATTCTTTCAGTTTTTCCTTCTCAAGGATAGATCGCAGTGATAAGGTGGAATTGTTATTAGCAGCCATCTGTTGATAAATATGCAAAGTCAAATTTTAATTAATAATGAGGCTAAAATTATTTAAACTCCTACTAAAAATATAACCCTCTAAAGAAAAATTTTAGTAGGCTAAGATCCGTATTTCACTTAATTCTAAACTCAGCTTTGGCGTGATGCTTAAAATCAAGTTATTTAGGTAGGTAACATCTTTACCAATTACATCTCATGTAACTCTTAGTAATTATGGAATATTGACATCATATGTCATAGCATATTGAATTCCATCTAATGCCTTAGGCCCAAAACCATTTTGATAGCCTAATTAAGTCTAACCAATTTTAAAACATATGAGTAACACTATTACTCATCCTACTTAGCTAGGAATGTTTAAAGCATATTGCTTTGGCAATACCTACTTTAATACAATCTTAGTTTTGATAGGTGTTCAAAACGTGGATGGCATTTAGACTTAAATTATTAATGAGGGTTCAACTAAATTATTATCATGTCTTGCATTACATATCATTATATTTTAGCATCCTATATGCATATATATAATTTATCACATAAGCATCATATACCAAATGAAAAAATATGTAAACGTGACATAGCATGGCCAAACTAAATATGATCTTCAAGAGACCAAATGAAGATCATAAAGGCAACCCTAGGTGAAAAACCTATCTATTACAACACTTGCAATGTTACATATCTTCAAAACTTGAGCTTGCGCTTCCATCACCATGGAACCATCTTCTCCTTGGTATGAATCTCCATCATAAACATTGTAGCTTGAATCTTCATTTATTACAATAAAAGAAAATCTAACTACTAGTAAAATAAATTACAACAAAATAAACGACACACAGGCCGTATTTACCCAAAATTAAGATATAAATAAACCAATCACATAGGTCATAAGGCCATGCTATGCACCATGCCAAGACATCAAACAAACATAACATATTCATCACCAACATGTTAAATAGAAACAAATATATTGACATTCTTAATGTCACGGTAACGAACTATAGGGCGCGAACATACGGCGGTCCCGCTAGCCGGTTAGCGGGCGGGGCTCCCACTGGCCGGTCAGCGGGCGAGGTTCCGAAGGGGCAGCGACCCTGGGCGGGGTCGAGGGGCAGCACCCCTCGAAGCCAAACAGAAACGTTAATCTCATTAACATTTTTCTTTGGCGAAACCCTAAAACAGAATCGTTAATCTCATTAACCTTCTTACTGTTTTATTTCGAATATGTACAACCCATTACAGAATCATTACCAAATGTTTATATCACATATAAACTTAATCGTTTTCATCATATGAAAATCGTTTTAATCAACCAATCATATATATGTGATCATCTCATGAAAACGAAATTAAAAACACCAATCCTTTCTCATCAAATGAAAAATGAATTAGGGTTTTACAGAAAAAAACCAAAAACAATCCTTTCTCATCATATGAAAACCAATTATATATACGTGATCATCTCATGAAAACGAAATTAAAAACACCAATCCTTTCTCATCATATGAAAAATGAATTAGGGTTTTACAGAAACGAAACCAAAAATAATCCTTTCTCATCATATGAAAAACGAATTAAGGTTTTATAATTAACATGCCATACGAAATCAATATATCTCATGTAATCATATTAACATGGCATTTTTGACTTAAACGAAAACAACAAGTGGCTCTGATACCACTGTTAGGAAATCAAGGAGATCACTGCAAACAAAACACGCAGCGGAAAAAAAATTTTTGATCTTTGATTTCCCATCAGGATCCCTGTTGTTCGTTTAATTCGACAAAAGTGTTCAAAGAATTAACCTGTTGATGATTTGAAATCACAGTTTGGAAGAGATGCCTCGATCGTGAAACACCCTCTATAGCGTATCCACACGAATGCTACCGTCTGGAGTGCTAGCTCTCTGCAACGGTGAAGGTTGAAAAAACGTTTTCTCTAAAACGTATTAGGGTTTCTTTTTCATTCTCTTTTATTTTCTAAAGTTACCTATATAAAGACTTAACGTCTGGAGTGAATATAATCACTCCAGAATCCAATTCGAAATTGGATAAGGTAAGTCAAATTGAGAATCCAAATCTAATTAGGATTCTGAATATATTATCTAATAATATATATATATATAAACGAAAATAATAATAATAATAAATATTAATATCTAATATTAATATTATTAATTTTATATCCAGCCCAAAGCCCATTCTTGTGTGTGACCCGATAGGCCCATATTAATTGGCAGTCAATTTAATCTCTATTAAACCAACAAGTCATAATTGGCCTCTAGCAAGGCGTTACAACTACCCAATTAATATAAGGAATGTCCAATTTGCCTAATAATAGTACATGCATTAATCCCTTTGTCAGACGATATCTAGCTTGAACATAAGTCATGGTCAACGTCATACTTATATTGTCCAAACTTATGATTACTCGATCTCCAAGTAGACTGATAAATACAAATGAAATTGATCACACTATCAATTCATTTGAGCACGGCCATGCATTTCACAGTCTCACTTATCGAGGGGCCCAAAAAATATCTCTCTCAAAGAGAGGGACAAATTCTATCTTGATTGTTCATTATCCTCTACATAATTTCTATCATATATGATCATAACCTTTATTACTATCCAGTTACGGATAATGTTTGATCATGTCAAAATATAATAGTCCTTATATTGGAAACTATGACAATCTCAAGTCAAAGAATTAATATATAACTATCATGAGATTTACTTATGACACTAACCCATGTAGTAATCTCATGATGGGTCTATCCAATACATTGTTTTCTAACAAGTATCTATGAAATTGATTTGTATCACTATACACATAACCATCTGATGATTATCAAATCAATGTTCATACTGGTTAAGAATTATTTTTTATCTCTATAACAATAATAAACCAGGGACAAATATTAAAATTGTGTAACATGCAAACAAAAAGTAATGATAATAAAACCTCATTTATTAATAATGAATATATAACATAAAGATCCAAATAAATGGCCTAGGGCACATACACTAACACTACTATGATTGTATGAATTGGTTATTGCTCTTAATTGAATTATTTCTTTTAACCTTAATTGAATAGATTAATGTTAATATATAATTGATTGGCCACCAATTATGTGTTTGAGGTATTAGATGAAGGATTGAGAAATGAAGTCTAATGCTGGAACAATTCAATTAGGGACTTAGGTGAATTAGAAATATAAACCTAAGAAAAAGATCACTTCAATTGTAACAAGATTATTTGAAAGAGGTTTCAATGCGAGAGCTTATTTCCTTGATTCTATTAATTAAGTTGCTTGAAATCTGATCTTTGAAATTAAATTGGTTGAGAGGAATAGCCGTTCATACATATAAGTTAGTAGAGAAGTGCAAACCCTAGACCTTTCTATTAAGTGAATCAATATATCTCTTCAGTTTACTTTCATTGATTTAAATTCAACTCGATTTGTCTTCATTAGTTGTTTAGCAATTTTAATTTATTGATAATTTGTTATTTGCAATTTGATAAACAATTAGCTTATCTAGCTTCCTTGTGAGACGACCTTGAGGTTTTCAACAAAATACTACATCAGCCTCGTATACTTGCGAGTGTAGTTCTAGTAGTGTTAATTAGAGCGCAATAAGTTTTTGGCTCCATTGCCGGGAAAGCTAAGTGGCGTAATTGTTTATTAGGCATAAATATTTTAAATTATTTTTCATTGTTTGCATTTTATTTTATTTGTCTTTTTCTTTTAATAATTCATTTTTTCCAGAAATTTTGTTTATGCAAGGCAGGAGATCACTCGGAGAAGAGCTTTACCCAGTTATTCCAGAAATTTAGAGAGTGAAAAGGAGCATAGAAGAGTTTGAACTGTATACCGGGTTTGATACAGAGGAGGAAACTTTTGATTTTGAGTCGGATACTGTACAATCTACCAATATGGGAGATGAAAGGCAAAGAACTATGAGGGATTTTGCCAGACCTGTCATTGGAACTTCTACCTCTTGTATAAGATTGATAGATGCAGCAAGAAATTATGAGTTGAAGAATATCCATTACAACATGCTGCCATCTTTGTATGGAGTTCCGAATAAAGATCTTTTGAATTTTATCCGGGATTTCTACTCCACCATCAACACTTCTCCAATGGGAGGACTAACAGAAGACCAGTTGAGGATGAGATGTTTTCCATACACATTGAAGGATAGGGTAAAGAGCTGGCTTATGATGTTGCCTAAAAATTCTTTGACAACTTGGGAGCAAGTCTATAACAAGTTTATGGGCAAATTTTACTCACATCAGAAAACAGCTGAATTGAGAGGAAAAATATCTACATTTTCTCAATTTGAAGGAGAGCCATTTCATGAGGCTTGGGACAGGTTTAAGATGTTGTTGATCCAGTGTCCACACCATCACTACCCACTTCAACTTCTGAATCAGTTTTTCTATGATGGTCTAACCCAGCAATTTCATAATATTGTTGATAATGCATCTAGGGGAGCTATGGGAGAAAAGACAGCAGATGAAACTTATGAAATCTTTGAAATGTTGGGAGCTAATTCTCAACAGAAAAGTGTAAGAGGAAGAAGTAAAGGGGTAAACCAATTGGAAGCCAACAATGAGATGGTCAATCAGATAGCTGAATTGACAAGGCAAGTGCAGATGCTGAACATGAAGAACAATACTTCTTCGTCCACTCAAGAAGTGTGTGGAATTTGTGGAACTTTTGGGCATGGAGCAAATATATGCCCCTCTGCATATAAGTCTTATGGAAATGAGGCTAAGCAAGTTAATGCTATGGGGGGATATCAACCAAGGGCCCGGAATGATCCTTACTCAAACACTTACAATCATGGTTGGCGGAATCATCCAAACTTTTCCTAGGCAACAAATAAATCTCAATAGCCTTTCCATTTGCTCTAGAGACAAAATCAATCGCCGGGGCAATCATCAAATCAAGGGCAGCCTAAGAGGGAGAGTTTGGAGGATAGTTTACATGCTTTTATCCAAGTCAGTACAAAGAATCAAGAGATGAATAACAAAAGGCTGGATTCATTGGAAGCATCTTTTAAGAAAGTGGAGACCCAAGTGGGGCAACTTGCACAACAGATGCAAATTTAACAAAAAGGAAAATTTCCAAGTCAACCTGAGCAGGCACAAGCAGTGACTATTCTTAGAAGTGGCAAGGTAATAAATAATGATGTTGAAAATAATTCTGTGAATGCAGGTGATCAAGAGAACAAAAGGGAAGGAGAACCAGTGAACAAAGGTGCTGGAGAAAAATCAATGGAGAAATCCCCTTCAGCAGATTTACACAGGGAAAGTAATCCTTACCGGCCACCTATACCATTCCCCAGCAGGTTGAAGAATGTTAAACAAGATAAGCAATTTTCAGACATCTTCAACATGCTGTCTAATGTAAGTATTAACTTACCTTTACTTGAAGCAATAAAGAACATGCCGGCTTATGCCAAATTCTTCAAGGAATTGAACACCAAGAAAAAGAGGTATGAGCCAAATGAAAAGGTGATAGTGTGAGAGGTAGCTAGTGTTGTTCTGCAACATAAACTACCTCTGAAGCTAAAGGATCCTGGTAGTTTCATAATTCAAATTACTATGGGTAATGGAAAGGGGACTGATGGCATGTGTTATTTAAGAGCTAGTGTTAATTTGATGCCTTATTCTGTGTATCTCGAATTAGAACTTGGGGAACTTAAACCTACCAAAATGGTTTTGCAATTAGCTGACAGATCTCTTAGATTCCCGAAAGGAGTTATAGAAGATGTGTTAGTTAAGGTTGGTGGGTTGATAGTACCTGTTGATTTTATAGTTCTGGACATGGAAGGAAGTAACCCTACACCATCTGCACACACTATTCTGCTGGGTAGGCCTTTTATGGCTATGACCAACACCTTGATAGATGTTAAAAATGGTAAATTGTCAATGACTGTCTTGGGACAAATGGTTGAATTTTCTATTTTTAACACTTCTCCCATTCCTACAACTGCATTATATGAGGATTGCTCTTTAATTGATTGTATTGACGCAGTTGTTTCAGATGTTTTCTTGCAAAGAGGTTCGTCGGATAAATTAGAGCTGGCACTGACCTTAGATCGTGGCTTGGATATTTTTGACTCAGAAATAGCCAGTTGCCTTGAGATATTAGAAAGTGCTGAAATAGAGGAACTTAAGGAGGACCCAGCAATTGAACTTCCCTCTATCCAAAAGGAAGAGAATAATCCTTCACTTGAGTTAGAGCTGAAAGAGTTGCCTAAAAATCTGAAATATGTGTTTTTAGGAGATCACAACACCTTACCTATGATAATATCTAGCAAACTTAGTGAAAAGGAAGAGATGAGGTTGGTAAGTGAGCTAAAAAGTTTGAAAAGAGCAATAGGATGGGGATTGAGTGATATCAAAGGTATTAGCCTTTCAATGTGCATGCATAGAATCACCTTAGAAAAGGGAGCTAAACCTATGAGGGAGACCCAAAGGAGCCTTAACCCCAACATGAGTGAAGTGGTTAAGAAGGAAGTGCTTAAATTACTTGATGAAGGAGTGATATATCCAATAGCTAATAGTGAGTGGGTGAGCCCAGTACATGTAGTGCCTAAGAAATCAGGAATCACTGTGGTGAAAAATGAAAAGAATGAATTGGTTCCTACTAGGACTACCACTGGGTGGAGAATGTGTATCGATTATAGGAAGTTGAACAATGCCACAAAGAAAGATCATTTCCCTCTTCCTTTTATTGATCAGATGCTGGATAAACTTTCAGGACACTCACATTATTGCTTTTTGGATGGACTTTCAGGTTATTATCAGGTGTCGATATCACCAGAGGATAAATCCAAGACTACTTTTACTTGCCATTTTGGGACTTATGCATTTTGGCGAATGCCCTTTGGCTTGTGCAATGCACCTGCAACTTTTCAAAGATGCATGATGTCTGTTTTCACGGACATGATAGATGATTTTATTGAGCTATTTATGGATGATTTTTCTGTTTTTGGTGATTCTTTTAATAATTGCCTCAGTAAACTTGTTCTTATGCTTGAGAGATGCATTGAATGTAACCTCACTTTGAGTTGGGAAAAGAGTCATTTCATGGTTACTTAGCGTATTGTATTAGGCCATGTTGTGTCTAGTAAAGGGATTGAGGTGGATAAAGCTAAGGTAGAGTTGATTGCTAAGTTACCCCCACCTACCTCTGTTAAGGGAATAAGAAGCTTTCTAGGGCATGTAGGTTTTTACCGGAGGTTTATTAAAGATTTTTCTAAAGTAAACCAACCATTGTGTCATTTGCTTGGGAAAGATGTTCCATTTGAGTTTACTGCACAATGCATGCAAGCCTTTAATTCCCTAAAGGAAAAATTGACTAGTACACCGGTAATTGTAGCTCCTATTTGGTCTTTACCTTTTGAAATTATGTGTGATGCATCTAATCATGCAGTAGGAGCTGTCCTTGGGCAAAGGGTTGAGAAATTTTTGAGAGTGATTTATTATGCTAGCTTGACCCTAAATAGTGTGCAAGTGAATTACACAACAACTGAAAAAGAAATGCTAGCTGTTGTTTTTGCCTTAGATAAGTTTAGAGCATATTTAATTGGGTCTAAAATTATTGTGCATTTAGATCATGCAGCTCTAAAATATCTTTTGACAAAACAACATGCTAAACCTCGTTTAATTAGATGGGTGTTATTATTGCAAGAATTTGATTTTCAAATCAAAGATACTAAGGGAAGTGAAAATGTTGCAGCTGATCATTTATCTAGATTACCTTTCTTTGGTGAAAATCTTGCATCTGATAGCATTCATAAAAATCTAGAAGCATTTCCTAATGAGCAGTTGTTTGCGGTGATGAATTCACCTTGGTTTGCAGATATTGCTAACTATCTTGCTTATGGTATTTTGCATTCTAACATGTCATTTCAGGAAAAGAAAAGGTTTTTGCACACGAGTAAATTTTATTTTTGGGATGAACCTTACCTATTCCGGATATGCAAAGATGAGAAAGTTCGCAGGTGTGTATCTGAGGAAGAACAACTGAGTGTTCTTCAATTTTGTCATGACCTTCATTGTGGTGGTCATTTTGGAGGGAGAAAGACTGCAGAAAAGGTACTTCAAAGTGGATTTTACTGGCCTACTCTATTCAAAGATGCTCAAGAATATTGTAAGCATTGTGACCGCTGTAAAAGAGTAGGTAACATTGGAAGGAGGAATGAAATGCCCCTTCAATCTTATATTGTTGTTGAACTGTTTGATGTGTGGGGAATAGACTTCATGGGTCCTTTTCCCAAGTCTTTTGGTTATGAGTACATTTTAGTTGCTGTTGATTATGTTTCAAAATGGGTGGAGGCAATCCCCACCTGTACTAATGATGCTAATGTGGTTGTTAAATTTGTGAAGAAATATATTCTTAGCAGATTTGGCACGCCAAGAGTGATAGTCAATGATGGGGGAAGTCATTTTTGCAACAAACGTTTTGAGAAATTAATGCACAAATCTGGTGTGAAACACAAGGTGGTGACCCCATACCATCCACAGACTTCAGGACAAGTTAAGACATCCAACAAGCAAATCAAAAGAATTCTGGAAAAAACAGTCAACTTATCAAGGAAGGATTGGCCAAGTAGATTGCATGATGCATTGTGGGCATATCGAACTGCTTTCAAGACTCCTTTGGGAATGAGTCCATACCGATTGGTTTTCGGTAAGGCTTGTCATTTTATAAATTCCACACACTTCTTGAGTGGACGAAGAAGTATTGTTCTTCATGTTCAGCATCTGCACTTGCCTTGTCAATTCAGCTATCTGATTGACCATCTCATTGTTGGCTTCCAATTGGTTTACCCCTTTACTTCTTCCTCTTACACTTTTCTGTTGAGAATTAGCTCCCAACATTTCAAAGATTTCATAATTTTTTTTGGCTTTATTTCCTAGTGAACCATAAGAAGTTCTTTTGGTACTTTTAGACTTGGTGCAAGCATCCTTGATGTGAACATCAGAGATTTCAGTTGTAGATGCTTTTACAAATGTTGGTTTGCTTGGTGCAATGTTGGTTGAGCCATTGAATCCTAATCCATATTTTAAGGAAGGTGATCTTTGATTATTAATTAATGTGTTTAATGCTTCCTTTCCTTTATGAAATCTGGAAATTGATTCTTTTAGTTCTTTTAGTTCATGCTTCAATGTTTCATTTTCTTTAATAACTTTTTCTAAGTCATATGAGTTTTTATTTAACTCTCCTATTGTATTTATCAAGTGTTCATTTGAGGTTTTTAATTCTAAGGTAGAGTTCTTTAAGCATATAAAATCCTTTTCTATCTTAGAGTTTTTCTCTTTATAGAGCATCATTTTAGAAAAATATTTTTCTATTTTAAAGTTCATGTGCTCAATCAAATCACTACCATCTATATCATTTATATCATTATGTGCTACTAGATCAAAGGATTGAGTACTTACCTCATTGGAGTCATCTTCAATAGCCATGAGACACAGATTTGCAATTCCTTCTTCTTCTTCTTCTTCACTTGAAGAAGAGTCATCCCATGTGGCTTTGAGAGACTTTTTCTTTTCTTTATCCCATTTCCTTTTGTTCTTTAATTTGAAGCAATCCGATTTAATGTGACCAGTTTTTCCACATTCATAGCACTTTACCTCATTTTTCTTTTCTTTATCTTTGAAGGAGAATTTTGGAAGTGTACCTTTGTTTGCTTGTAATCTTTTCTTCCTTTTCCATTCATTGATTCTTTTTAAGAACATTGCCATTTCATCTTCATCATCAGTACCTTCATTGCTTGAGCTCTCAACTTCTTTGATTGCTTTGAGTGCAATTGGTTTTCTCTTTTCTTTTTCACCTTGATCTTCTTCTTTCTCATTGTGTAGCTCAAATATGAGTAGTTTTCCAACTAGCTCGTCGGTTCTTAATGTGCTGAGATCATGAGCTTCTTCTATGGATGATACTTTTGATTCAAAGTTTTTTCTAGCTCTTAGGGCTCTCAAGATTTTACTGTTTACATCACCTTGATCATATATCTTGCCATACTTCTTTAGTTCATTGATAATAGCAAGCAAGCGATTGGTCATGTCAGTGACATTTTCATTTGATTTCATCTTGAATAGCTCATACTCATGGACATGCATTTGTTTCTTGGTAAATCTTACTTGAGTCGTACCTTCATGGTAGTTTTTGAGTGTTTTCCAAATGCAATGTGCACAAGTTAAATGTTGAACTCTTCCACCTTCTTCTCTTGAAATGGAATTCATCAAGATGGAAGCGGCTCTATTGTTCTTGAATCGATCTTTGACATTGCTAGTTGACCATTTTGCTTTGGGAAGTGGAACTTGAATACCGTCAGCTTCATAAGTGGGAGGTTTCCACTCACTTTCCATGAAATCCCATAGTTCAATCCCTTCACTGTCTAGAAACAAATACATTTTGTGTTTCCAGTATGAATAATCAGTTCCATCAAAGTAGGGTCTAAGAATAGTGTTAAGATTTCCATGAGAGTTTGATGAAGAAGAAGTTGCCATAGTGGATCAAATTTCACAATTAAGTTTAAGAAATCTCAGGCTATGATACCAATTGTTGTCCCAAGATGGCAACCAAGAGGGGGGGGGGGGTGAATTGGTTTCCTCAAGAAATAATGACAATTAAGAAACTCAGCAAACTAGAAATGCAGAATAAAGAGATGGTTGAGTAATGAAAGAAAGAAAGAACACACAAGATTTATAGTGGTTCGGATTTACTTCAATCCTACATCCACTTCCTTAACAACTTGTTAAGGTTCCACTAATCTTTGAAGTTTTTACAAGCTCACTTCCAACTTTGGTGTTTTTACAAGTTCACACCTAACTTCACAAGTGTTTTTCTAAGGCTTACACTCAAGAACCTTTAAAGGAGTTTTTAAGGCTCACTCTCACAACCCAAACAAGAGTTTTACAAGGCTTACTCTCACAACCCAAGTGTTTTCCAAGCTCACACTCAAACTTATACAATGGTGTTTTCAATGCTTACACCTAACATTCATTACAATTCAAATGTGAGTTTAAGTAAAAGAAAGTTTATTGCTTGGCTATGAAATTCTTTTTTTTTCATGCTTCTCATACTTTTCTTTTCTTATAGAAGCAATGTATTTATAGCCATTGTGGTCTTACTAGCCGTTATTGATAGTGAGAATAAAGTCTTGGCAGTTTAGACCTTCTTCTTTAAACTGTCCAAAGCATTTCGCGGTCATCCTTCATATAAGGATGGTCGCGCTATTGTCATAAGCGGTCGTCCTTGGACAAGATACGGTCGCTGAGTTTAAAAATGCTTCAACGGTCGAATTTGAGTGCTCTGCAGTAGGAATCTTGCCCATGTTGTGGTTGTCGGAACGGTCGCGCATAACAAAAGTGCGGTCGCCCTTTTTGAATGTTGAAGTGGGTTTATAACGGTCATCACACGTGGCATTCTTTGACTGGGCATAAAAGATGTCTGCCTAAATATGAATGTCACGGTTGCCCTAGGTAACATCTCGCGGTCGAGTTGAGATACTCGTGTCGAACTTCTGGACGCACCTGAGGACGCGAACACTACTGTCTCTTTAAGCAAATTTTTCTTGAATTGGTAGAGCAGTCGCGAATATAAATGGGCGGTCGCTAAAGTGATAAGTGAGGCCATATCATTCACCGTTCTTGTCACCGCGAACCTTACTGTGATTAAAATGATTTGAGATCCTTGGGTAGCGGTCGTCCATAACTTGGGACGGTCGCTCTTCTTTAAGTGCGGTCGTTACTGAGGTCGGGTTTCTGACCGCGAAACCTACTGTGATAAGGTTTCATCCTTTATTTGAATGGTGCGGTCGTATTCAGGTTTTGTGTGACCGCTATAAGTGTTATGTTCAGCTTTATTTGAAGCAACCTAAGCCTGCAACAAGATTCTCCAAACACATGTTAAATGGATCATTCAATTTGAGTTGTCAAGGATCAAAATTGAGATCATTTGTCTAACATATATTAAAAGTGTAAGAGGTATGTTTTCATTTTGGGGGTACCTCATTAGTTAAATATTATGTAATTTAAATTTTATATTTTAGACCAATGTACAGGACATGTTTCTACCTTTCGGTGGGTGTCTTATTTAGTTTAGACATGAACGATGTAAGGACATGTTTCTATCCTCGGATGGGTGTCCATTTATTTGCTTTGCTTGGACATTGCTTTGATTTTAATATAATGATGCTTTATTTTAATTGTTGCATGTAATATGGATAGTATTGTTATATTTAAGAATTTTATAATATTAAGACCTGTAAAGTAGGCTGGTTCCAATGAGCCGGGCGTTGTGGGAGTGCTGGGCCATTTCTCACCTTCCCCACACGTACCCAACTTTCCGAACTCATTAGGGGGTTGAGGATTCCTTAAGAATCAAGTCATCCACCCCTTTCTTTTTCCTGGCCCATTCGGGTGTTGGCTCCATTTTCTCAGGACTTAGATCCGTGTTCTCTAAGGCTCTGAGCCTAAACAGTGCCGAAGTCGCAAGAACCATTCCAGCGGGAGTGGGGGCAAAAATCCTCGCTCACAGTGGCAACTCCACTGGGGATAAGAGAAGTTGATTCCGTTAGTCTTTATATTATTCTATTCTTTCTTATAATGATATTATCCATTGCATCATATTAGATTGTATCGTGTTCGTGAGTTAGGACGCCCGTGTTACCCGTGTTGTGTTATGTGAGGGATACCATACTTTCACTCAAGGTATGGAGATCGAGCATGGAATAACCACTCATAGCCTCATACCATTTGGTATATACTTGCTATGGGAACCTAAGCCTTTTTACCCAAAGACTAAAGCACATGTAATTGGCCTAGTCACTTTCCTTAGGTTTTACCCCAAATGCATGTTGTTTGACTATGGTTAATTTGTCTTGGCTTAAATCATGGCTTATTTGGTTTGTTCTTTTTCTAATATGACCTAAGTACATTGTAAGCTCAAAATAAATTTTTCTTTAAAGTCCAAAAGACCAAAACTATTTTCAAAACTTTTCAAGATGGTCTTTGGACATAAAACTTTTCCATAAACAAATCAAAAATTCTTTTCTCATGATCCAAATACTAAGCCCAAAATCCATTTTTTCCAAAACCATTTTTTACAATGGGCTTAGAAACAAAATTATTTTCAACCTTTTCTTACAAAGAGCTTTCAAATTATTTAGGTCAATTACAAAATACCAAAAATCAATTGTGAGCCTAGTTTACACTAAGGATAATTAATCATGGACTTGTTTTTGGCATGAATCATTAGTTTCTTTTTCAAGTGAGAAATCTATTTATATTCAACCTCTTAATTTAGTTTTAATCCAATATAGCATAAAAGCTACTTTAGTTGGATGGATTTAAACCTAATTAATGGGAATTATTATGAACTGATTTCCATTTTTGAAAAATATAACTATTAGTTAAAACGTCAGAGGGAAATATTCGAAAACAAGGTACCCTGTGTTGGTATTTTGTTAACCATATACCTAGGAAAAGAGACTCGCCATTCGTGTGTGGATGTTATAAGGTTGGAAGGAATGTCCTATTTGTCCTTTGTTTGTGCATACATGCATACATTTGCATCTCATATCATTGATCCTTTTTGGCTCACAGCCCTAGATTACAATAGTTCAAAAGCTTACGACAATCCGACCTATGCCGGAGATGAAGAATCTAGCAACCACTCAATCACTTGCTCACCAAAAGTAATGGAGCCTGAACAAATTCAAAGAATGGTGGATGAAGTCCTCAATGCCAAGATGGAAGAAATAAAAGAGGCCCTAGTTGAGACCATGAAGAACCAATTGACTGCAATTTTAGGAAATCTTGCCGAAGCATCTGCTAGCACTAAGAAGCCAAAGGAAAAAGGGAAGACCAAAGTTAGTAAAGTGTTTTTTGATAATGAAAAGGTGATCATTGATGACGATGATGATTAGGCTCAATACTACCAAGATCCTCAAGACAAGATGAAAGAATGAAAGATTGTTGAAAGATTAGCTATGGAGAAAACTGAAACTTCTGATATTGAAAAGATGATTGCTGATTTAGAAAAGAAATTTGAGAAGAAGCTAAAAATAGAAGAGATGTCCAAAGTTGACAAATTATTTGAGCTAGATGAAGAAGTTTCGTACAAGTTTAAGGTGCCATCTTTTGCGAAGTTTGATGGAACTGAAAATCCTCATCTCCTTGTGAAGCAGTATATCACTGCTATGCAGTCAGCCCGAGCTACTAAGGCTCAACTCTAAGGTACTTTATGCTCTCATTGGACCCTGTTGTCCAAAATTGGTTCAACACCTTAGAGGAAAGTACACAAAAAGATTGGGACATGTTGTACAAGGCTTTCATTAAGCAATATGGGTACAATGTTGAGCTAGAAGTTACCTTAATGGAAGTGGAGTCCATTAGACAAAGGCCAAACAAAAATTTTGTGGACTATGTGAAAAGATGGAGAAATAAGGCTGCTTTGCTCAAGAAGAGGCCTGATGAATCTGATCAAATAAGGATGATTGTGAGAGGGGTGTCACCTAGCCTTTGTGAATGGATGTCTCATACACTCATCCATTATTTCAAAGATCTACTCCAAGCTGGTCTGCAAATTGAAGAGTGGAGAAGGGAGAAGAATTGCTTTTCAATAAGATGGAATGAGAAAGGGAATTATCAGCCTAGCAATCAAAGCATGCAAAAAGAAGTTGATGTTAATGTGACTGGTCAAGGAAATAAAAGACAATTCCCAAAATTGGGGAAACCTCTATCTTGGGTTTTTAGCAAGCTGCAAAAGGGAGGGTTGCTACAACCATTAGCTCCTTGACCGTTACATAATCCACTACCACCCAGCTTCAATGCTGAGGCCTTCTGCCAATTTCATCAAATGCAAGGGCATGAAACAGATAAATGTGCTCATCTAAGGCATGCGATCCAAGATTTGATTGATAGTGGTAAGCTACCTGAGCCGGACAAGCCCAACACTAAGAATAACTCTTTGCCTAAGTTTGGAAAAATGCCACCACCAGCAACCTTCATGGTGGGAAAAGGATTGGAAGAAGATTTTATTTTATCATCCTTTCAAGATGAAGATATTGAAGATGTGAAAGGAAAAGAAGCTTAAACTCAACGAACTTTCCTTAGCTTGAATGTTGCTTTTCAATTTTACTTTCTTTAAAATTTAATTGGAACAATCTTGTTTTTCAAATTTAAATTTGTTTGAATAAATTACTTTCATCAAAATTTTGGTTGGTCTTTGTTCATTTTGGTGCTCAACCAATGAGAAATCTAGCTTAATAATTCATGAATTAATATATTTATGCATCATGACTTGAATGACTTTACTAGGTGAGGGAATTGCTCCATAGCATTGAGTTGTGTATGCTTACTTAGAGAGTGCTCCTACATAATTACCTTTGTCTAGGTCCTAGTCAATCTTAGAACATTCTTTGACAAACTTTCGAGGAAAAATTGCAACTCTGCTTATTTAAGGGAGAGATGATCTAGGCATTGTTTGGTTAGCCAACAACTAGTATCTACCCTATTAAATATCAATCCCTAGTTGTCCCTTTGAGCCTTCATAAAATTTTAGCTTTCTTTTCATTGGCTTACAGACCCCAACAACCTAACCTGAGCTATTGTGACACTTTTGACAAGTCTTATGATCACTAAGGTGAAGAGACAAGAAGATCAAAGAAAGGAATGAATTCTCAAGGCCATGAAGACAGTTGAAGTTCTCAAGACCATAAGGGTAGTTGAATTTTTTAAGACCATAAGGATAGTTGAAGTTTTACTAATATATCCAATATATCAAGACAACATCAGAGTAACAAATGATTTATCCCTATTAAAGAAGATTTATTTCACTCCGCTCATCCATTATTGGAAACCCAAGTTGGTACAAACAAGATAACTCTATTTGAGCTAGAATAAAAAAAAAACAAAAAAAGAAGAAGAAGAAGAAGAAGAAGAAGAAGAAGAACAAAAAATAATAAGAAAAAGAAAAAAAGTAGAAGAAAAGAAAGACAAAAAAAAAAGAAAAAAGGAGAAGAAAGATAAAACCTAAAAAGGCAGTTTAGAAAGCCAACTGAGTTCTCTTTTACCTAAAGTGGCAAAAGGCTTCCATTTGGCTTATAAGGACAGTTTGGCTTGAATTGGTCCAACCCAACTAAAGATTCGATCAAAATCAGAGAAAAAGGAGAAAGACCATCCAATTCTTGAAAGTTCTGTACTTGATAGTCCTACAAAGAAGAAGGACAAAATGATAAAATGCTCAAAGAAAGGGAGGAGTAAGAAAAATAAAAAGAAAGAAAAGGGAGAAGAAGAAAAGAAACGAATTTGGGTACCAAACGTTATGCAAAGAAATAAAGATTGTCCCAATCAAGATCTAGATTAATGCGAAGAAGATAGAAGGAATTTGGAGTCTAGCAAGATTGCTCCCAATTGCCTAAAGTTCCAACAAGCAGTTTGTAGTGTAAAAGTTTGTCCATTGTGTCACATCACCTCCTATCTCAAAATGGCCTTCATTTAAACCCGTGTCCCTTATAGACCCTATTTCAAGCCTATCAAAGACCTGTTGATCTCTCTTGGTAGGTAGAGTCTATTAGTGGAGATAGTTTGAATAAGCATGCATATGAGATAGACAATATTCAAACTCAAATGAGACCTTTGGCCAAGTAATGTGTATGTGCCTATCTGAAGTGCAGCAGGTCTTGCTTAAATAGAAATAATTCCCGAGTTTAGTATGGTAACTAAGGCTGTGATGTTATAGATATGTTAATTTGAAAAGTTGAGTCCTGAGGTACTATGGCACTAATTTGACAAAGCCACTGTATCTAATTCAAAAAAAAAAGAGTGTACAAAACAAAAATTATTATTACAAATTTTTTTACAAGTTTTATTACAAATTTTTATTACAAGTTTTATATTTTTGTCACTGCAAGGAAGGAGGCGGTTCATAATTAGACAAAGCCCTAAAAAAATCATCACCCGTTAGAGGAGGGGGTATATTATCTATCCCATATCCGCTCGAAGAAGGAATATCTAAACCTCCAGGACTTTGAAAATTGGTTCTATCATCACCTAAACAGGGAGGTGGTATATCATGGACAACAGTCTGGGATCCTCTTGATGAAGAGGCATTTGGTTCCCTCATGCCCTAAAATCGAAAGTATCGAAAATCCCGTGCCTCTTGTTGATACATTTCCTCAAAATGTGCCGCATGTCGACGACTCGCATCTAATTCCTCCTGAAGCTTCCTATTCTGCTCCTCAAGCATTCGCTGTGAGCCAGAAAAGGAAAGGGTAAGTCCATACATTTTCATGCATACATGTAAGCATACATCATTATGGGATAAGAATGACTGACCAGGTAACTTAGATCAAAGCTCTACGAATCAGATGGCACATCTAAATGAGAAGGGGCAAATGGAGAAAACTGTCGCTATATCGGAGTATCATACAGAGGGACAGCTCCATAGTCAGAGGAACCAACAACCTACAATGATCATATAAATAATCAGAATAGATAAATGAAGAGATAGTTGCAATGACAGAGTGATAGCTACCTGGGAAGTGCCAGCCCCGGAATTGCCATGGGATTGGGAAGAAGGCTCCTCCTCATCTTCTTCCTCATCCACTCCCTCATCTTCTTCATCTTTTCCTTGCTTCGATTTTATTTCTTCTTCACCTCCAGACAGCCCACGGACACCAACGGGTGACACTTCAAAAATTAGTAGATAATCCTGGATAAATTGAGCATATAACACGTCCGGTGAGAGCAGGAAGTCATGAACATCAAAACCAATACGAGATTGCATTAGTGTTCAGAACAAATGATGGAATATCAACTGGTACTCTGCACCGATTAGGTCCAAGGAACCAGTCATGTACTCTATCTCCTAGAAACCACCCACTAGAGACCGGGACAGCCATAATTCGACGAGAGTTGTGCAAAGGCATTGCATCAGTCATGAATCTAATCCAGCTATTTTTCTCTTCGGCTCTCCACCAGGCTATATCCACCTGTAGAAAAGCAAACCTGTAATTTATCTTTTATCATAGGTTTGATATTAGTATTAACATTTTTCTTACTTGATCCCAGGTCAAACGACTCAAGTGGTAACGGTGAGAGTGCACATGGTGACTCCCGAACACTTCCCTGTGACCAGACAACCAAACACCCAACCTTGGAAAATTGACTTGTGGCTGTGTAATGTTTGGAACCCTCATCAAGTTATGCTCGTATGCCCAGACCTGTACATAAAAGAGAAAATCAAGCCTATGCACATGCATTGTATGGATCAATAATTTTAAAGGAAATAGCACCTCAACAACGGTCGCGAAACCAATAAAGGATCTTTTCTTCCTGCAGAGCACATCAAAACTGTGATAAAGACAAGCTAGACCAGCTTCCCACCATGCATAAGAAGATACGCGATCCAAGTTAGAAAGGACGCGCAATGCAGATAAGTGAATGGCAGACTTGGTGCTACCCAAAATGGTTACCCCCAACAAATATAACAAAAATCCCTGAGTATATTATTTTGCCCTCTCAACCTGCATGGGTCGAGTGTACTTTACCCAATACTCTCAGATGGGCTTATATCGGATCTTATATGACTTTCTATATCGGGGCTTGACATCGATCAATTGTTGGATTTTTTCTTCTTTCAAAATATTGCAAGTCAAAGGGATGGGGGTTCCATCACATCGGAGGTCGGTTATAGAAGAAAAGTCAACTAGACCAATTATCATCTCTCCAATGGGCAAGTGAAAAGTATGAGTTGTGTCTAGCCATCGTTCTGCAAGCGCCTGGATCACGCTCCGGTCTATTTGATAGCCCCGTACTGGTAATTGCAAAATGAAGTCCTCAAAAACACTTTCCCGCACCATTCTCTTTACTGCAGGCGGGGCCTGGTCATACCATTTAGGGACCTTGTGAATATTTCCTCCTACTTTGATATCGCAACCATCATGCTGCCCAAATGCAAGTAAGTCCAGGTAAGTACACATGTAATTTCACACACACACACTTAAAAAAAGTATAACTATAATAATAAATAAATAAAAAGTAAATAATAGTATTATGAAATAGTAAATAATATAGAATATGTTAAATATTAAAAAAATTAATTTAAAAATTATTTAAATTAAAAAATAAAAAAATAAAAATTTTTTTATTAAATTAAATAAAATACTTCTGTATAAATATGTAAAGCAAAATAAGAATAACGATAAAATAATAAAATAATAACAAATAAATAAATAAATATAAAAATAAATAAAATGAAAATAAAAATAAATAAAAAGGGGACACAGACAAATAATTTCTCGCACAACAATTGATGTGTTTCATTCTTACACAATCATTTTTAATGCATAAATTTTGTCAAATAATTTCTGCTACATACTTATTCTTGTATAATCTATATGAACATAATTATACTAACAAATTTTGCAATAAATTACTTATATGTACGGAAAAGTACCACTTACAGATGTTTTATCTTTGGAACTCCGATGGAGATGCATGCCGGGTAACATCGGAATTTGCACAATTTCATTATCTCGAAGGTAAGAAATCAATTCATTATTTGACCGAGTCCTATGCTTTAAAGAGTGTTGGATGGGTGACATGGTAAATACTTGAGATTTATGAATCTTATAATACTGATAGTGTTTAGTTTGAAAGGAAAGAAATAATACGAACTCTTTATAAAAAATGAAATGAAGAAATGAGCTGCTTATATAGAGGAACGACAAAGGAAAAAAATAAAATTCAAAAAGTAAATTTTACTATTGATGAATAATTGGTTACGATTTACAAATAGTAGGTTACTATTTACGAATAGTAAATAGTGCATGAACAGTGACTACACAGTAAATAAACAGTAAATTCAATCATTTAATTTAATCATTCAAATACTTACGTCTATATAAATATTTTTTGCACTATTTAAATATTTTTACACGCAGGGGGCAAGGAGAAGATATGTGCATGGTAAAAATTAGCTAAATGTTTTGCAAATTATTTTAGCATACTACTGACTACAAGAATTTTTTGTAAATAGTTAAATCCTGGGTCCAGAACCCAAATCATCTGGGGTCCAGAACCCAAGTCTTTACCGGGTCCAGAACCCAAACTATCTCGAGTCCAGAATCTAAATCTTTTTCGAGTCCAAAACTCAAACCGGGTCCAAAACCAAAATCATCCCGGGTCCAGAACCTAATTTTTTTTTGAGTCCATAACTCAAACCGGGTCTAGAACCCAAATCATCCTGGGTCCAAAAGCAAAGTCTTTTCCGAGTTCAAAACTCGAACCGGGTCCAGAACCCAAATCATCCCGGGTCCAGAACCCAAGCCTTTTCTGAGTCCAGAACTCGAATCGAGTTCAGAACCCAAACCATCTCGGGTCCAGAACCCAAGTCTTTTCCGAGTTCAAAACTCAAACCGGGTCCAGAACCCAAATCATCCCGAGTCCAGAACCCAAGTCTTTTCTGAGTCCAGAACCCAAGTCTTTTCCGAGTCCAGAACCCAATTCTTTTCTGAGTCCAGAACCCAAGTCTTTTCCGAGTCCAGAACCCAATTCTTTTCCGAGTCCAAAACTCAAACCGGGTCTAGAACCCAAATCATCCCAGGTCCAGAATCCAAGTCTTTTCTGAGTCTAAAACTCAAACCGGGTTCAGAACCCAAACCATCTCAGGTCCAGAACCCAAGTCTTTTCCGAGTCCAAAACTCAAACCGGGTCCAGAACCCAAATCGTCCAGGGTCAAGAACCCAAGTCTTTTTCGAGTCCAGAACTCGAACTGGGTCCAGAACCCAAACCTTCTCGGGTCCATAACCCAAGTCTTTTCTGAGTATAAAACTCAAACCGGGTCCAGAACCCAAGTCTTTTTCAAGTTCAAAACTCAAACTGAGTCCAGAACCCAAACCATCTCGGGTCCAGAACCAAAGTCTTTTTCGAGTCCAAAACTCGAACCAAGTCCAGAACCCGAGTCTTTTCTGAGTCCAAAACTTGAACTAGGTCTAGAAACTAAAACTAAAGCCATTTCAAGAAAATTAAGTTTATTTTTGCCAAAATTAAAAGTCTTGTTGCTTTTCACTCTCTGAATCAATTCAAGATCGTTCAAGCAGGGGGCAAACTGTAGACCCTTAATTTTGACCCCAATTTGATATGGTCCTAATTAAAGGATACCAAAATAAATTTGATCCGACTTTAATTATTTAAACCTAGTTTATAATTTTAAAGGAGTCGATTCAGATTAAAGAGGCATATATTTAATTGTAGAACCATAAAAACAAGTAGAATTGGCCCAATTTAAAATTTTTAGGTCCATAAGTTAAAAAAGGCCAGAATAATTTAAGTGAGGCCGGCCTGGTAGACAATAGCATGCCTTAAGTTGATCTGGCAGCCTAGATCGACATGAGGTTGGACTCATGTCGACCTGGGCAATCTAGGTCAACATGAGCATGCTTCATGTTGACCTTGGGAGGCTAGGTCGACATGAGCATGCTTCATGTCGACCATGGCAGCCTAAGATTGACATGAGCATTCCTCATGTCGACTTGGGCAACCCAAGGTTGATATGAGGTTGGTCTCATGTCAACCTAGGGCAACCAAGTCGACATGGGTTCAATATATTTCCTAATTCAACTAGAATTTATTTTAGGGATTGATTTATATTAGGTTAAGGATTCTGAGTGAGGTTCGGCTATAAATATTAACGTTTCAGAATTCATAAGGGGGGAGAAAACATTAACAAGGGAACATTAAGGGGGGATGACAAGGAACATTAACAAGATAGCAATGAACATCAAAGAGAGACGGCAGCAAATAGAAAAAATTAGCAGCAAACATTCATCAGTAATCAATCCATCAAAGACAGCAACGTTGTCTTTGTTCATTGTTCATCCAGAAGTTAATTGTGGAGGAACCAACGAGCGGAGGTTTGATCTTTAATCATGAATTATTTATGTTTACAGTAGTTTCATTTCTTTGATTAATAAGAACATGCATGCAGTAACATGATCTTTGAACACATAGTACCTTGATCTTTGAACATGTAGTAAATTGGTTTTTGTTTTAATAACTTTAATCGTTTGCTTTGGTTTTTGTTTTAATAACCTTAATCATTTTGCTTTAATTATCACATTGATCAATTGGTATTCTTAATCCCACTGGCATATTTCATAAAACATAAAACTATCCAGTAGTTAACAATTAATTGTTAAAATCTATCTTGTTTACTTTAACTTCAAGAACCGTATGTTATTTCATTAAAACTCATAACCTCAAACTATTTTTATCCAAAAGCCTAAACCATTTTATTATTAAACTCCAAAATATTGATTATTTTTCCAAAACCTTAATTTATTTTTCCAAATCCAAAATTGTATTTTTTTAGGCAGTAAGTCAATTCCAAAAACCCTAACTATCCAAAACCCTAATTCCAAAACCCTAATTCCAAAACCCTAGTTTTAAAAACCCTAATTCCAAAACCTTAGTTTCCAAAACCCTAGTTTCAAAAACCCTAAAAATCCTAATTTCAAAACTCTAATTATAAAAATTTAGTTTCTAAAACCCTAAGTTCTGAAACCCTAAATTCAATTGATAATTCTTTAAAACCCTAAATTTATATATTTATTGCTTTATTTAATTTTAGATTTGATTATATAGTTTATTATATTTTTTGATGGTTGATTTATTTAATTTCAATACTTGATTTATTTAATTTATCATGGATGGATATTTTCTTTATTATTATGATTATTATTTATATATTAAAAGTGTAAGAGGTATGTTTCCATTTTGGGTGTACCTCATTAGTTAAATATCATGTAATTTAAATTGCTTTTATATTTTAGACCAATGTAAAGGACATGTTTCTACCTTTTGGTGGGTGTCCTATTTAGTTTAGACATGAACGACGTAAGGACATGTTTCCATCCTCGGATGGGTGTCCATTTATTTGCTTTGCTTGGACATTGCTTTTATTTTAATATAATGATGCTTTATTTTAATTGTTGCATGTAATATGGATAGTATTGTTATATTTAAGAATTTTATAATATTAAGACCTGTAAAGGAGGTCGGCTCCAATGAACCAGGCGTTGTGGGGGTGCTGGGTCATTTCTCACCTTACCCACACGTACCCAACTTTCCGAACCCATTAGGGGTTTGGGAATTCCTTAGGAATCGAGTCATCCACCTCTTTCTTTTTCCCGGCCCATCCAGGTGGTGACTCCATTTTCTCTAAACTTAGGTTCATGTTCTCTAAGGCTCCTAGCCTAAACAATGTCGAAGTTGCAAGAACCATTTCACCAGGAGTGGGGGCAAAAATCCTCGCTCACAATATCCCATGTTAATATTTTGTTAACCATGTACCTTGGAAAAGAGACTCGCCATTCGTGTGTGGAAATTATAAGGTTGGAAGGAACGTCCTAATTATCTTTGTTTGCTTGTTGTTTGTGCATACATGCATACATGCATACACACATTTGTATTACATGTCATTGATCCTTTCTAGCTCATTGACCTAGAGTACAGTAGTTCAGAAGCATATGACAGCACCACCTATAATAGTGATTTTGATTCAAGTGCTTCATTAGGAGGATGGATGCAAACCAGCTAAGGGATATAGTCGATGAAGTTGTCAAAGCCAGCATGGCCAAGCTACGGGATCAATTGGCTAAAATTATGAAGACCTAGTTGATTGAAATTCTAGAGATCATCAACAATGCTAATAAGGAATCTCCCATTGATATAAAGAAAAAGGGAAAGGCAACATTAACAAGGAACAGGTCTACTGATAGAGATCAAATGAAAAATGAGGGGTCAATCCCTATTATACAAGACTAGTCAAACAATGTGTTGTCTAAGTGGAGCAATAAGGGTGGCTACCACCCCCAGTGGGCAAAGTCAAAGGGAAAGAAGAGGTGTTGAGAAAAATGCAACAACTGAACCAGCCAAGAAGCATAAATTTTTAGACTTGGGGGAACCTTTGTCTAAGATGTTAGAAAATCTATTGAATGGATTTGCTACAACCATTGGCACCTCGACCTCTGCACAAGCCTCGGCCATCAAATTTTGATGTCAAGGTGTTCTATCAATTCCATCAAGTGTAAAGGCATGAGACAGATAGGTGTGTTTGATTAAGGCATGAGATCCAAGATTTGATTGACAGTGGGGAACTACCTAATCCAGATGAGCCCAACACTAAGAATGATCCTCTACCTAAATTTGGAAAGGTGCCACCGCTTGCAACTGCTGTCATCTTGTCATGATATGGATGGAGAAGCTGCTAAAGAGGATGTGCTATTAAGCAAGCTTAGACTAACTGTGGATGTTGAATTAATGATCCTTGATGATGGAAAAATCTGTGCCCTTGGTATGTATAAATAAATGAAGCATCTTCAACCCCAACTCAACAAACTTCCCTTGGCTTGTTTGGTTTTTGTTTATTTTTTTTTTGGTGTTTTCTGGAAAAAATATATTTTTCAAATTTAAGATTGTTTGAATAAATTGTTTTTATTAAATTTTTATTGGTATTTGTTCATTTTGGTGCTCGACGGATGACGAATCTAGCTTGATGTTCATAAATTAGTGTATTTATGCATCATGATTTGAATGACTTTACTAGGTAAGGAAATTATTCTATAGCATTGAGCTGTGTATGCTTATTTAAAGAAGGATCCTGCATAATGACCTTTGTCTAGGTCTTAGTCAATCTTAGAACATGCTTTGATGAACTTTTGAGGAAAAATTGAACTCTGCTTATTTAAGGGAGAGATAATCTAGGCATTGTTTGGTAAGTCAACAACTAGAATCCACTCAATTAAACATCAATCCCTAGTTATCCCTTTGAGCCTTCATGATATTTTATCTTGCTTTTTATTGGCTTGTAAGCCCGATGACATACCCTACACTTCCGTGACTCTTATGAAAAGTCTTATGATCACTAAGGTGAAAGGGCAAGTGTTGCGCTCAAATTAACTCTACCACAAAGCGTCACTCGCAAGTATACGAGGTAGCTGTAGCAAAGGTGATTGCCCCAAGGTCGTTCTCTCAAGGAAGCCAAAGTGGTTAATTGCTTATCAGATTATGTTTAACAAGTAACAAAGAAATTTATAAATTGCTAAATAATGAAGAAGATTGATTAAAGTTTAAAACAATAAAAGTAAATTGAGCTGTGTTTTGATTCACTTGATAGAATGGTCTAGGGTTTGCACTTCTTTACTACTCATATGTATGAACGGTTATTCCACTTAACTAATTTAATTTCTAAGATTAAATCTCAAGCAACTTAATTAATTGAGTCAAGGAAATAAGCTCTCGCATTCAAACCTCTTACAACTAATCTTGTTATAATTGAAACAATCTTTTTAATAGGTTATATCTCTAATTCACCTAAGTCCTTAATTGAATTGTTCCAGCATTAGATTTCATCTCTCAATCCATCATCTAATACCTAAAACACACAATTGGTGGCCAATCAATTATATGTGACAATTTTTCATTCAATAAAGGCTAAAGAAATCAATAGTTAAGAGAATAACCAATTCATACAATTCATAGCAAATCCATACAAACCCTAGACTAGATTAAATTAGTTCATGATGTTATCAAGCATACTCATCTCATTAATAATCAAAGAAATCAATTTAGACATGATAATGTTCATAAACAGAATTTCAATGAAACTAAAGAGACAAAGTTTAAGAATAAAACCAAGTTACAAACTCCTTGAAGCTTTTGATGAATTTCTTGATCGAATCTTGCAAAAAGGATGAAACAATGGCATGAACAATCTAATCTAAACTAGTTTAATCCAAAGTAAAATCAAAATCCAAGAAAACAAATGTTTAAACCCTAAGATCTCTCTCAGACGGCTAATTTGCTCTCAAAATCGTCAAAAGACTCCTAAACCCTAACTTTCTTTTCCTTTTATATGAGTCGTACGCGTTAAAAATCCGATGCGGGCTTGGAACATGAGGGACACGGCCAGGTGATGAGGGACACGGCCGTGTGAGGGCTTGATGGAGGGACACGGCCAGGTGACACGGCCGTGTCCCCTGCATGTGTCCTCCTCTGTTGCTTTTGGTCTTCTTTTCTTCTTTGTTGAGTGACACGGCCAAGTGGAGCTTGACTTGGCCGTGTGAGTGAGATGGGAGGGACACGGCCAGGAGACATGGCCGTGTCCCTTGCCTGTGTTCGTTTCTGTGTAATTGTTGACCTCCCTTTCCTTTGGTAACAAGTGGGACATGGCCAGGTCATGGTGACTTGGCCGTGTTGCTCTTCTTTGGAGGGACACGGCCACATGACTTGGCCGTGTCCCTTGCTTGTGTCTGCTACTGGGACTTGTTCTTCCTTTTAACTTGGTATGGGACACGGCCAGTGACTTGGCCGTGTCCTCAGCCTGTGTCAGCTACTGCCCATTTCATCTTCAATTCGTTTCCTTGCCTTTTTTTAACCTAACACAAAACTCAAAACAAACTTAAAACACGAAGTAAATAAACAATAACCGACAAAACATAAACACAAACTAAAAACTAGATCAAAAACGACATAAAACTAAAAATAAACTAAAACTTCACAATTAAAGAAAACACTAGACAAACCGATAAAAACTAACAAAATACCTAAATAAAACAATAATTAACCTAATAAACAAGACACAAAACTTATAACAAAAACTAATAAAACAACTACCCCACACTTAAAACTTTGCTTGTCCTCAATCAAATTCACATGGCATAAATTAAAAATTCAAACAACCTTAACTATAATTCCAGAACATAGATGAAATACTTTAAGACATCAGACATAAATAATTGCAATTTCCTTCAATCAAGATATTCCTAACTCATTCATTGATCCAGACATACAAATCTTATCTCTCAACTAAGTGTTTCACTCGATTTCAAAGGTTAATCACTCATACCACTCATGAGTGCATACTGCCATAAACTTGCTTAATTATCCAATCTCCCTCACTGATTTTCTCAAGAAATAATCCGAAGGTCTTTTATTTGGATGTAATGGGGCTAAGGTAAGGTGTGAGAAAAGACATTTAAGTGGAGCATCAAGAAATGGAGTATCTAAATTAGACACTACTCTTGCTAAGAATTTCATAACTCCTTCAAATAGCATACTCACCAACCCTTAGCAATCTTACATACTTGCACACTAAAAGAAAAGTACACAAGTCAAAATTCCTCTAAGGCTAGAAAATATATGAACTTTATATATATATATATATCTCTTTTTGTTTTATTTTCACTTTTTTTTATTGAGTTTATATTTTTATATATATATATATACAAAGTATAAACTTAATGGAACATCTAGCTTAAAATGTAGAGGAAAAGAATACTGACTCTTAATCAAATACAATATGCAAAGTATGCATTTCAACCCTCAATTAGGAATTCCATATTATTTTTTTTTTACTTACCCCACACTTGAAATAGACTACCCTATTGTCTAATCATACAACTCCATTCCTTAATGCATAGGTATGATGATAGTAAGAACATGTTAAGTTGAGAATTATGTTAATCAAACAAGAAACAGTCAATGGCTCAACTTGGCTCACTAAGGAAATCAATATAAAGGGAAGTCTCTTTAAGCTAAAGGGGCTAACCTAATTTGCCTTCATCATTTTAAAACTTGAGATTAAATCATAATGTGAGTTTAATAAGTATGCAAAAGCAAACTCTAGAGATGCAACATCATGAAGGTGCACACTTAAGAAAAGAAAATCAATTGACAAAAATATCAAATTTTATAAGGCTCAAAGCTCACACAGGTGGGTTCACAAAGATTTACATGTCATGAATTGCAGAATGCGAAAATTAATCCCGAATGAATTCAAATGCTCATTTCTATGCTGATACCAAAGTCTCAACTATAATGCTAGAATCAAAGAAAAGATCAATAAATTTTCAACAATTATACCATGCACAAAAAACACAATAAACAAAACAACCACAATAAGCAAAACAAGAATTAAAGGAAAGCTTAAAGAGTACCCCACACTTAAAATTGACATTGTCCTCAATGGAAAACAGAATAATAAATAATAAGAGTTAAAGGACAACCTGTCTTTCATCGTACCTGGTGAGGCAAAATCCTAGCTTTCCATCACAAACACAAAAGTTTTATAACAAAAGTACAAGAAAATATCCAAACACAAAAGTTTTAACATAAATAACAAAAACGAAAAATAAAACAAGAGTACACTAAATAAAATAAAGCAAGGACTGAAAATCTATGGAAAATGTGGGCGGGAAGATGATGCAGCTGAGGGATGGAGACTCAAGATCGTTGCAAGGTTACTGTTAATCTGTTCCATCTGCTGTAAGATCTCAGCATGGTTACGATCCACCTTGCTATCCAATCGATCCACTTTTCCCTCCAGGGCCTCAATCCTCAGAAGTACCTCTTGATGTTCCGAAACCGGAGCATCCTCATCTAAGTCAAGAGAATCTGAGTCAGACTCCTCTTCAATCCGGGCTCTCTTCTGCCTGTCCCCCGGTGCTTCAGGCTCAGCTGACGGCATCACAAAGGTCCCTCTTCTATGCACCACCATGTGCATCTTCGCCAGTATAGCTAAATCCAAGGAATCATTACCCAAAATTCGAGTCATCCGAGTAGTACTCGGGTCAAAATCCTCCACAAGGGCTACTGCTAATGTAGTGATCAATCCTCCAACACAAATAGCCCCCCTCCTTTTATTAGCTACAAAATCAAAAATATCGGCTAACCAATAGCCGGCACTAATATTCATTTCATTCAAAACAAAGTCCAAGAAAAATAGCTCACTCGACTCAACCACACCCGGGCTCTCCTTCCTTGCAAAGAACCCACATGACATAAACCTGTGCAAATATCTCAAGGTAGGGTTCCGTAATTTAGATGCTTTGGCCGATTTGGCCACATAAGTACCCGAGCCTAAGGCACCCCAAGCAAACTGTTGTCTAAAATCTTTGGTATCGATCTTTCTCCATGGTGATGAAAACCATATATATCATTCAACTGATCAATAGTAAGCACAAATGATTGACCCATTAATTTAAACATCAGTCTCCTGCAAATTTTCTTATCATCTCTTTCCACTTTAAGAGTTGCCAAAAATTCTAGGGTGAGCTCCTCAAACTGCAGAGGTCTCAATGAAAAAAAAGTTTCCCACCCAAGATATTGCACATATCTATAAAAAGCAGTTCTCATTTGCAAGGCATCTAAAGATTCGTCATTCACATACCTTGTCGAGAAAAAACCCCGAGCTAAAAGACTTGCCCTCTTGTGAGATAAAGTTGAGGAAGATGACGAAGCTCCTTCGGCTCCAGATTTCTTCTTCTTTCGGTGTGGTACAATTTTAGTTCTCGGCGACATGAAATCTGAGAAAATAACACCCAAAACTGAATTAAATCAAAATAATATGAGTAAAGAGCAAGTTTTAAGTGATAATCTCAAGTTTTGGTGGAGTAATTTGAAGTTTTAACAGAAGAGATGGAGATTTGAAAATAAAAATCAAGGGTTTGGTGTTGCAGAGAACGAGAGAGCGAGAGAGAAGAAGATAGAAAAGTTAGGGATTTATGAAATAAAACTGGGCAAAATCGGGCTTTTTAAAGGCAAAAATTGAAGGACACGGCCGTGTGTGTGCTGACATGGCCGTGTCTGTGTGTGAAAGTGAAGGGACACGGCCAAGTGGAGAGCACACGGCCGTGTCTCATAGTTTTTGGGGGACACGGCCAGGTGACATGGCCATGTCCCCTGGGTGTGTCCAAATCTGTAAAACATTGCAAAATCGTTCAAATTTTGAAGAATTTTTTTGGCCATGTCACCTTCTGCCTTTTTATAAACTTTATCCCTTTTTTATTTTTTATTTTTTTTAATGATTTTGCAACCCTTCTTCGTTAAACACCCTGAAACACAAAGTAAAGAAAAACCGATCAAAGCACAGTCCAATTATTGAAACCGAACATAAATCAAAACTTGTTAAACTTAAAAGTACAACTATGAAAAATAAATGCAAACCGATGGGTTGCCTCCCATTTAGCGCTTCTTTAATGTCATATAGCTGGACATCATGCAAGGTCTAGGGTTCATGAATCATAGTACTATCAATGACCCTTACTTCCTGAAATCCTTCATTGTATGGCTTAACTCTCTGTCCATTCACTTTGAAAGTCTCACCTGTTCTAGAGTTAAGTAATTCAATTGCACCAGAAGGATATACCTGAGTTATCTCGAAAGGACCACTCCATCGAGACTTGAGTTTACCTGGAAAAAGACGGAGTCGTGAGTTAAAAAGTAAAACCTTCATACCTGGACTCAATGTCTTTCGCACTATAATTTTATCATGAAGTGCTTTAGTGCGATCCTTGTAAATTCTCGAGCTCTCATAAGCCTCATTCCGCAGCTCATCTAACTCTGAAATTTGTAGAAATCTTTCTTTCTTCGCTTTGTCCAGGTCAAAATTCAGAGTCTTGATTACCCAATATGCTCTGTGCTCCAACTCCACTGGTAAGTGACAAGCTTTTTCAAACACCAATCTATATGGACTCATACCTAGAGGAGTTTTGAAAGCAGTCCGATATGCCCATAGTGCATCGTGCAATCTGCTTGCCCAATCCTTCCTGGATGTGTTGACTGTTTTCTCCAGAATTCCTTTTAGCTGCTTCTTGGATGTTTCCACTTGTCCAGAGGTCTGTGGATGATATGGGGTCGACACCTTGTGCTTCACACCACATTTATGCATTAATTTCTCAAACAGCCTGTTGCAAAAATGGCTCCCCCCATCACTGACTATCACCCTTGGTGTGCCAAACTTGCTAAGAATGTTTTCCTTCACAAATTTAACAACAATATTAGCATCATTAGTACGGGTGGGGATTGCCTCCACCCATTTGGAAACATAATCAACAGCAACTAAAATGTATTCATAACCAAAGGACTTGGGGAAAGGACCCATGAAGTCTATTCCCCACACATCAAACAATTCAGCAACAACATATGACTGAAGGGGCATTTCATTCCTCCTCCCAATGTTACCTACTCTTTGGCAATGATCACAGTGCTTACAATAATCTTGAGCATCTTTAAATAAAGTGGGCCAGTAAAAACCACTTTGAAGCACCTTTTCTGCAGTTTTTCTTCCTCCAAAATGACCCCCACAGTGAAGGTCATGACAAAATTGAAGAACACTCAGTTGTTCTTCCTCAGAAACACACCTGCGAACTATCTCATCTTTGCAAATCCGGAATAGATAAGGTTCATCCCAAAAATAAAACTTACTTAAGAGTAGAAACATTTTCTTTTCCTGAAAAGACATGTTAGATCTCAAAATACCACAAGAAAGATAGTTAGCAATATCTGCAAACCACGGTGCATCAATTACCACAAACAAATGCTCATCAGGAAATGCTTCTAAATTTTTATGAATGCTATCAGATGCAAGATTTTCATTAAAGTAGGGTAATCTGGATAAATGATCAGCAACAACATTCGCACTACCCTTAGTATCCCTGATCTGGAAATCAAACTCTTGCAATAACAACACCCATCTAATTAAGCGCGGTTTAGCAAGCTGTTTTGTTAAAAGATATTTAAGAGCTGCATGGTCAGAATGAACAATAATTTTTTACCCTATTAAATATGCTCTAAATTTGTCTAAAGCAAAAACAACAGCTAACATTTCCTTCTCAGTTGTGGTGTAGTTCATTTGTGCACTGTTCAGGGTTAAACTAGCATAATAAATTACCCTTAAGTATTTGTCAACCCTTTGCCCAAGAACAGCTCCTACTGCATGATTAGAAGCATCACACATGATTTCAAAAGGTAAAGACCAGACAGGAGCTACAATCACAGGTGCACTAGTCAATTTTTCCTTAAGAGAATTAAAAGCTTGCATGCATTGTGCTGTAAATTCAAATGGAACATCTTTCCCCAATAAATGGCACAATGGTTGGCTTATTTTGGAGAAATCCTTAATAAACCTTCTGTAAAATCCTGCATGCCCTAAAAAACTTCTTATTCCCTTAACAGAGGTAGGTGGGGGTAACTTAGCAATCAATTCAATTTTAGCCTTATCCACCTCAATCCCTTTACTCGACACCACATGACCTAAGACAATGCCCTGAGTAACCATAAAATGACTCTTTTCCCAACTTAAAGTGAGGTTACATTCAATGCATCTCTCAAGCACACGAACAAGTTTATCGAGGCAATTATAAAAAGAATTACCAACAACAACAACAACAACAACAACTAAGCCTTAATCCCAAACAAATTGGGGTCGGCTGTATGGATTCTCAACAAAATAAGCTCAAAAGACACCAAAAAAAAAAAAACTCCAGCCTTAGGCCCCTTCCAAGACACGGATTTTACGTCTCCATTCAAGTCTGTCATTAATCAAATCCGCATCAAGATCTAAGGCACGTAAGTCTCTTGCTATCACCTCCTTCCACACAGTTCTAGGTCTGCCACGACCTCTAGCCCCCTCAATCAACAAATTCTCACACTTACGAACCGCAGCATTAGGAGGTCTTCTTAAAACATGCCCATACCATCTAAGTCTTCCTTCCCTCACCTTATCTCCGACGTCCGCTACTTGGACTTTTTGTCGAATATGAACATTCTTAATTTTGTCCAGTCTGGTATGTCCACACATCCATCTTAGCATCCTCATTTCTGCCACACTCATCTTATGCAAATGTTGTCCCGTTGGTGCCCAACACTCACTACCATAGAGCATCGCAGGTCTAACAACCGTCCTATAGAATTTACCTTTCACTTTCAGAGGTATTTTCTTATCACATAAAACCCCAGTCGCACCCTTCCACTTCAACCACCCTACCTGTATTCTGTGAGCCACATCTTCATCTATACGGCCATCATTCTGGAACACCGAACCCAAATATTTGAAGTGGTTGGTTTTAGGAACCAAAACTCCATCCAACTTAACCTCATGTTCCTGCTTCTTCCTTAGACTGAACTCACAGTGCATATATTCTGTTTTACTCCTACTTAACTTAAAACCCTTGTCCTCGAGGGTTTTTCTCCACACTTCCAACTTACGGTTTACACCAGCACTAGTCTCATCAATTAAAATAATGTCATCAGCAAACAACATACACCAAGGAACATCGTCTTGTATGCTTCTGGTTAGCTCGTCCATAACCAGGGTAAATAAATATGGACTCATGGCCGAACCTTGATGCAATCCGGCAGTAATAGGGAAAGTCTCAGTGTCTCCACCAGGCGGAGTTATAAAAAGAATTACCAAAAATAGAAAAATCATCCATAAATACCTCAATAAAATCATCGATCATATCCGAGAAGACAGACATCATGCATCTCTGAAAAGTTGTAGGTGCATTGCACAAGCCAAAGGGCATACGTCGAAATGCATAAGTCCCAAAAGGGCAAGTAAAGGTTGTCTTTGACTGATCCTCTGGAGCTATTAGCACCTGATAGTAACCTGAAAGGCCATCCAGAAAACAATAATTTGAGTGTCCAGAAAGTTTGTCTAACATCTGATCAATAAAAGGAAGAGGAAAATGATCTTTCTTTGTAGCATTGTTCAACTTCATATAATCAATGCACATTCTCCACCCAGTAGTAGTCCTAGTAGGAACCAACTCATTATTCTCATTTTTCACCACTGTGATTCCAGATTTCTTAGGAACTACATGTACTGGGCTCACCCACTCACTATTAGCAATTGGATAAATTACTCCTTCATCCAGCAATTTGAGCACTTCCTTCTTAACCACTTCACTCATATTTGGGTTAAGTCTCCTTTGGGTTTCCCTCACAGGTTTAGCTCCCTCTTCTAAAGTGATTCTATGCATGCACATGGAAGGGCTAATACCCTTTATGTCACTCAATCCCCATCCTATTGCTCTCTTCAATCTTTTAAGCTCACTCACTAACCTCATCTCCTCCCCTTCACTAAGTTCACTAGATATTATTACAGGTAAAGTATTGTGATCTCCCAAAAACACATATTTCAGGTTCTTAGGTAACTCTTTCAGCTCTAACTCTAGTGAGGAGTTCTTCTCTTCTTTTTCAATGGGGGAAGGTTCAAAAATTGGGTCCTCCTTAAGCTCCTCTATTTCAGCACCCTCTAAAGTCTCAAGGCAACTGGCTAGTTCTGCATCAAAAATTTCCAAATCACTATCCAAAGTCAATGCCAGCTCCAATTTATCAGAGGAACCTGTCTGCAAGAAAACATCTGAAACAACTGCATCAATACAATCAATAAAAGAACAATCCTCATATAAAGCAGTTGTAGGAATAGGAGAAGTATTAAAAATAGAAAATTCTACAGTTTGTCCCAAAACAGTCATTGATAATTTTCCATTTTTAACATCTATCAAAGTGTTGGTAGTTGCCATAAAAGGCCTACCTAGCAGAATGGTGTGTGCAGATGGTGAAGAATTACCTACTTCCATGTCAAGGACAATGAAATCAACAGGAACTATCAAACCACCAACTTTAACTAACACATCTTCTATAACCCCTTTCGGGAATCTAAGAGATCTATCAGCTAATTGCAACACCATTTTTGTTGGCTTAAGTTCCCCTAATTCTAAGTCAAGGTACACAGAGTAAGGCATTAAATTCACACTAGCTCCCAAATCACACATGCCATCAGTACATTTTCCATTCCCCATAGCAATTTGAATAATAAAGCTTCCAGGATCCTTTAGCTTAGGAGGTAGTTTATGCTGCAAAACAGCACTAGCTACCTCAGAAACTATCACCTTTTCATTCGGCTCATACCTTTTTTTCTTGGTATTCAATTCTTTGAAGAATTTAGCATAAGCCGGCATGTTCTTAATTGCTTCAAGTAATGGTAAGTTGATACTTACCTTAGATAGCATGTTGAAGATATCTGAAAACTACTTATCTTTTTTATCATCCTTCAACCTGCTAGGGAATGGTATAGGTGGCCTGTATGGATTGCTTGCCCTGTGCAAATCTGGTGTAGGGGTCTTCTCCATTGATCTTTCTTCAGCACCTTTGTTTTCTAATTCTCCTTCCTTTTTCTTCTCTTGCTCACCTACATTCACAGAATTATTTTCAACATTGTTATTAATTACCTTGCCACTCCTAAGAACAGTCACTGCTTGTGCCTGCTCAGGTTGACTTGGAAACTTCCCCTTTTGTTGAATCTGCATCTGTTGTGCAAGTTGCCCCACTTGGGTCTCCACCTTCTTAAAAGATGCTTCCAAGGAATCCAGCCTCTTGTTGTTCATCTCTTGGTTTTGAGCACTGACTTTGATGAAAGCTTGTAAACTGTCCTCCAAACTCTCTTTTTTATGCTGACCTTGATTTTGACTTGAGGATTGGCCCTGCTGCTGGTTCTGTCTCTGGAGCAAATGGAAAGGCTGTTGAGCATTATTTGTCGTCCAGGAAAAATTGGGGTGACTCCTCCAACCAAGATTGTAAGTGTTGGAGTAAGGATCATTTCTGGCCCTAGGTTGGAATCATCCCATAACATTGACCTGCTCAGCTTCATTCCCAAAAGACTCATATGCAGAGGGACATATATTTGCTCCATGCTTTAATGTCCCACAGATTCCACACACTTCTTGAGTAGATGAAGAAATATTGTTCTTCATGTTTAGCATCTGAACCTGTCTTGTCAACTCAGCTATTTGACTAACCATTTCAGTATTGGCTTCCAGTTGATTCACCCCCTTGCTTCTTCCCCTTACACTCTTTTGTTGAGAATTAGCTCCCAACATCTCAAAGATCTCATAAGTCTCATCAGCTGTCTTTTCTCCCATGGCTCCCCCAGCTGCATTATCAACAATGTTCTGAAATTGCTGAGTGAGACCATCATAGAAAAACTGATTAAGGAGTTGAAGTGGGTAATGATGATGTGGACACTGGATCAATAGCATCTTGAATCTGTCCCAAGCCTCGTGAAATGGCTCTCCTTCAAATTGAGAGAATGTAGCAATCTTCCCTCTCAACTCAGTTGTCTTTTGGTGTGAGTAGAACTTGCCCATGAATTTATTGTAAACTTGCTCCCAAGTTGTCGGTGAATTTTCAGGCAACATCATGAGCCAGCTCTTTGCTCTATCCTTCAAAGTATAAGGGAAACATCTCATCCTCAACTGATCTTCTGTTAGTCCTCCCATAGGAAAAGTGTTGAGGGTGGAGTAGAAGTCCCTAATAAAATTCAAAGGATCTTCATTTGGAACTCCATAGAATGATGGCAGCATGTTATAGTCAATATTCTTCAACTCATAGTTCCTTGCTGCATCTGTCAGTCTTATGCAAGAAGTGGAAGTCCCAATGACAGGTCTAGCAAAATCTCTCATGGTTCTTTGTCTTTCTTCAGCCATTTTAACAGATTTTTCAGATTCTGACTCAAAATCCGAAATGTCTTCCTCTGAAGTATCAAATCCTGTGAAAAGCTCAAACTCCTCTTTGCTACTTTTTATTCTCTGAATTTCTGGAATGAATGGATGCAGTTCTCCTTCAAGTGATCTCCTGCCTTGCATAAACAAAAATTTCTAGAAAAAGAAATATCAAAAGCAAAACACAAATAAAATAAAATGAAAAGCAATGAAAATAATCTGAAATGTGAATTTTTTTTTATTTTTTAAAAGAAAAATAAACAATTACACCAATTAGCCTCCCCGGCAGCGGCGCCAAAAACTTGTTGCGCTCAAATTAACTCTACCACAAAGCGTCACTCGCAAGTATACGAGGTAGTTGTAGCAAAGGTGATTGCCCCAAGGTCGTTCTCTCAAGGAAGCCAAAGTGGTTAATTGCTTATCAGATTATGTTTAACAAGTAACAAAGAGATTTATAAATTGCTAAATAATGAAGAAGATTGATTAAAGTTTAAAACAATAAAAGTAAATTGAGCTGTGTTTTGATTCACTTGATAGAATGGTCTAGGGTTTGCACTTCTTTACTACTCATATGTATGAACGGTTATTCCACTTAACTAATTTAATTTCTAAGATTAAATCTCAAGCAACTTAATTAATTGAGTCAAGGAAATAAGCTCTCACATTCAAACCTCTTACAACTAATCTTGTTATAATTGAAACAATCTTTTTAATAGGTTATATCTCTAATTCACCTAAGTCCTTAATTGAATTGTTCCAGCATTAGATTTCATCTCTCAATCCATCATCTAATACCTAAAACACACAATTGGTGGCCAATCAATTATATGTGACAATTTTTCATTCAATAAAGGCTAAAGAAATCAATAGTTAAGAGAATAACCAATTCATACAATTCATAGCAAATCCATACAAACCCTAGACTAGATTAAATTAGTTCATGATGTTATCAAGCATACTCATCTCATTAATAATCAAAGAAATCAATTTAGACATGATAATGTTCATAAACAGAATTTCAATGAAACTAAAGAGACAAAGTTTAAGAATAAAACCAAGTTACAAACTCCTTGAAGCTTTTGATGAATTTCTTGATCGAATCTTGCAAAAAGGATGAAACAATGGCATGAACAATCTAATCTAAACTAGTTTAATCCAAAGTAAAATCAAAATCCAAGAAAACAAATGTTTAAACCCTAAGATCTCTCTCAGACGACTAATTTGCTCTCAAAATCGTCAAAAGACTCCTAAACCCTAACTTTCTTTTCCTTTTATATGAGTCGTACGCGTTAAAAATCCTATGCAGGCTTGGAACATGAGGGACACGGCCAGGTGATGAGGGACACGGCCGTGTGAGGGCTTGATGGAGGGACACGGCCAGGTGACACGGCCGTGTCCCCTGCATGTATCCTCCTCTGTTGCTTTTGGTCTTCTTTTCTTCTTTGTTGAGTGACACGGCCAAGTGGAGCTTGACTTGGCCGTGTGAGTGAGATGGGAGGGACACGGCCAGGAGACACGGTCGTGTCCCTTGCCTATGTTCGTTTCTGTGTAATTGTTGACCTCCCTTTCCTTTGGTAACAAGTGGGACACGGCCAGGTCATGGTGACTTGGCCGTGTTGCTCTTCTTTGGAGGGACACGGCCACATGACTTGGCCGTGTCCCTTGCTTGTGTCTGCTACTGGGACTTGTTCTTCCTTTTAACTTTGTATGGGACACGGCCAGTGACTTGGCCGTGTCCTCTGCCTGTGTCAGCTACTGCCCATTTCATCTTCAATTCGTTTCCTTGCCTTTTTTAACCTAACACAAAACTCAAAACAAACTTAAAACACGAAGTAAATAAACAATAACTGACAAAACATAAACACAAACTAAAAACTAGATAAAAAACGACATAAAACTAAAAATAAACTAAAACTTCACAATTAAAGAAAACACTAGACAAACCGATAAAAACTAACAAAATACCTAAATAAAACAATAATTAACCTAATAAACAAGACACAAAACTTATAACAAAAACTAATAAAACAGCAAGAAGATCAAAGAAAGGAATGCATGGTCAAGGCCATAAGGATAGTTGAAGTTCACCCGAACTAGATTTAATATCTTCGACCTCTTTCATCATTGAAATAAAGTTAGAACAATGAAGTATTTATCCTCACTGAAGTAGCCTCACTCTACTCCACTTATCCATAGACAGAAGTATAGAATGGTGCAAGCAAGATAATTATTTTGGAGCTAGAACCCAATAAAAAATAATAAACAAAAAAAAAACAAAAAAAAGCAAAAATACAATAAAAGTGGAAAAAGAGAGAAAAGGCAAAAATGAAAAGAGAAAGAAAAAACAAAAAAAAAAAAACAAAAAAGTAGGTCTTGAGTTTGTGCAAAAGGAAAAGGAAAAGATGAATATCATCTTAATCAGTTCTATATTTCTTCCAAGGAGATAGAAGGAAATTGAAGTCTAGAAAAGATTGCTCCCAGCTGCCTATGGCTCTAATAGAATATTATAGTGTGAAGATTTATCAGCAGTGTCACATTAGCCATGGCTTAAATATAGCTTTCATTTAACTCATGTCCCTTATAGACCCCGTTTCAAGCCTATTAAAGACCGGTGTATCTATCTAAGTAGGTAGAGTCTATTAGTGGAGATAGTTTTACTAAGCATGCATATGTGATAAATAATATTTAAACTCGATGAGACCTTTGGCCAAGTAATATGTTTGTGCCTATTTGAAGTGCAACAGTTCTTGCTTAAATGGAAATGATTCTCGAGTTTAGTACGGTAACTAGGGTTGTCATGTTATAGATATGTTAATTTGGAAAATCGAGTCCTGAGGTATAATGACACTGATTTGACAAAGCAAAAAAAATTGTTTTCTTATTGCATAGATCTTCAAGTTAAGGGAAGTATGTTGCATTGTCGAAACTCGAAGGACACATTGGGAAAAATAAAGGATTTTTTGCAACGTTGTGAAGAAGTTACCAACTGGCGTGCTGAATCATAATTTGAAACAGATGTATCTTTGCTACTTGAGGCCTCCACTACTCATGTTTCAACATCTAGAAGATAAAAGCCATAAATGTGAAGCCTTCTATTATTCCAATGCAAGACCTAAATGAGTATCTAGAAGTAACCAATGAGAACACTTCAGCTGATCGCCTCGGTCTATGAGTGGATGGAACCACTGTAAGTATAATTCATGCATATCATGCATACATGAGCATATCATGATGCATTTTATTGTATTGTATTGCCTATCATTTGCCAAAAGTAAATGACAGATACTCTATAAAGCAAATAATGAGAAGCATATATGGAATCGGGGGGTGGAAGGCCAATTTCTTGAGAAGGATCGAGGTAATTTTACAAAAATAGAGATGCATGCTTGTGCAAAGAACCAGACAATATACAAACATCAATCAAAGCCAGCATGGGAAAAATCATTGGTTTGAGCCCACATTGGGGGCAAATTTTCTCTCTTTAATTTTTGAGTTATGTGTATACAAAATATTTTCAGACTTACTTTCAATATTTTGCCACATAGGGGGCAAAGAGAGGATACAAGGACTAGCTCAAAAGTAGTTGATTTTTTTACAAAAGTGCAAAGAAAGAACAAAAGAATGGAAAAAGAAGAAAATTAGAACTCTCAAAAGAATGAAGATGCGAAAGACAAAAGATCAATCCAGCTAGAAGAGCTGAAGCCAATATAGGACAAATGTCCAAAAGATGAAGATCAATTTTGAAAGGTGAAGACCCAATCTCCAAAGGATGAAGATCCATTTTTGAATAGTGAAGACCCGATGTCCAAGAATGAAGATCCATTTTAAAGGGTGAAAATTCGATCTCCAAAGGATTAAGATCCATTTTAAACGGTGAAGACCCGATGTCCAAAGATTGAAGATCTATTTTGAAGGGTGAAGACCCAATCTCCAAGGGTGAAACCTGATGTCCAAGGATGAAGACCCATTTTAAAGGGTGAAGACCCAATCTCCAAAGGATGAAGGTCCATTTTGAAGGGTGAAGACCCGATGTACAAAGGATGAAAATCCATTTTGAAGGGTAAAGACCTGATCTCCAAGAATGAAGATCCATTTTGAAGGGTGAAGACCCAATCTCAAAGGATGAAGATCTATTTTAAAGGGTGAAGACCCGATTTCCAAAGATTGAAGATCTATTTTGAAGGGTGAAGACCCCGGTGTATGAAGATCCATTTTAAAGGGTAAAGACCCGATGTCCAAGAATGAAAATTCGAGGTTCAAGGATGAAGATCCATTTTGAGGATGAAGACCCACAATCCATTGAAGAATCAAACAACCAGCTAGAAGAAAGGCAAAATTCTCAAATAATAGAAGGTCAGCAGAATCCATTGAAGAATAGAGCAAGTGGATAGAAGAAAGCCATGATAGAAGATCAATCAGCTAGAAGAGTTAAAATTAATTAGCTAGAAGAAAGCCAAAACTCTCAAATAGGCCGAAGGTCAATCAAATTCAATCTCAGATCCAAGAACCTATTCTCGGGTACATGTAGCCAAATCAAATCTCACCTCGGGTCAAGAACCCAACCAATTCGGGTCCAGAATCCAAATTATTTTTTAGTCTAGAACTCAATCCGGGTCCAGAACCCAAACAAATCTGGGTCCAGAACCCAAATTATTTTTGAATCCAAAACTCAATCCGGATCCAGAACCCAAACCAATCCAGGTCATAAACCTAAACCAATCCAGGTCCAAAACCCAAGGCAATCCATTTTTAGGTCCAGAACCCAAATCAATCAAGGGCCAAAACCTAAATCAACCTCTAGTCGAGAACCATCCTCATCCAAAATCAGCTCAAAATCATATTGCTTTTCACTCTCTTCTACTAAAGTCTTAGATCATTCAAGCAGGGGGCAAATTATAGACCTTTGATTTTGGCCCTAAGCTAGTTCGATCCTAATTAAGGAAGGCCTAGTTAAGTTTGGTCCATTTTTAATGGCTTAAACCTATTTTAAAGCCTATAATTATATTGGTTCAATTTTATTAGGCCCAAAATAAGTCTGCTTCAATTTTTAAAGCCTTGAAATGGTCCGATTCAGAATTTGATTAGGTTTATTTGAGTTTGGGCCAGGCTAGGAAGCATTCATATTGAATTGGAGCCACCCAATTCTATATGGATTGCTCCATATCGAATTGAAGGGCATCTAATTTGATATTCGATATGGAGGCTTTATATTGAACCGTAATGGATACCATATCAAATTAAATTAATTTTAATTTGATATGGGTTTGGTTTCATGTCAGACTTAAAATATATCTTTAATCTAAAGCCGTGCTTAATTAGGAAAATTCAAATTATTGTAAAGCCATGCTTAATCAGGAAGCAAAGACTGGTTTATGAAGTTGACCTAATATGTTGCTTATAAATACAAGAAGCAACATAAAGAGGGGGACCGGTATCAAATAGCAAGAGATGAACTTTTAATAAGGAACAAGCAGTAATAGGAAACAAAGCAACACAGAGAGTGAATGGGAACTTTAATTAACGAACTAGAAGTAAAGAGAAGAAGAGAAACAAAAAATAACACAGAAGCATCAGCACAAAAATTGAAAATTAAAACCCTAATAGCACCGAGAAGAGACAATAGCAGTTTTATCAAACCCTAATTATCAAAAAGCAAGTAGAAGGCAGTGGTTTCCCTTAAACAATAACAAAGAAGATTCAGGAAGTGATAACGTAGAGCTTGATTCAACACATTCAAATTGGTGGAGCCTTCAAACACAGGTTTAACTTTCTAATTCAATTTATTTGTTTAGCATTTGCAAATCATTTTTTAATATATCATCACAGTATGCTTATTTAATGGTTTTGTCTAGAAGCTTAATCACCAAGACCTAGTATATATTTTATAAAACTAAAACCTAATCTTTTTATAACATTCAGTAGTCCACTTCATGTTAATTCATTTCAACTTCAAAGCAAGCTAAAACTTGATTTAAAACCTCTAACTCAACTTCTAAACCCTAATTCCCTAAGCCCTAATTCCAAAACTTTCATTCTTTAAGTTTAAACCTAGTTTATATATTTGGCATCTAGTTGCAATTTCAACTCAACTTTATATATTTTAACCTTGGTATGTATCTTTATATGTTGATCTTAATTATCTTATTTTATGATGGATGAATGATTTATTTAGATTATTTCTTAATGATTAATCATGTGATTTCAATTAGTTGTTTATTATGAATGATTGAGTTATATTGAATTGACTATTTAATATTCAAGAATGTAAGAGGTACATTTTCACTTCGTGAGTACCTCATCGATTAGGATCAATGTAAGAGGGCATGTTTCCACCAAGTGGTGGGTATCCTATATTAATTTATTTTGGACATTGGACATTATAAGGACACGTTTCCATCTAGTATGGGTGCCCATTTATTTTGTTTGAACTTGTTGTGATTTTAATAAAGTGATTACTTATTTTTATGATTGTATGTAGCATGGATGATGCTATAATAATTTAAGAATTTAATAATATTTAGACCTGAAAAGGAGGCCAGTTCTAATGAATCGAGCGCTGTGGGGTGCTGGGTCATTCTCACCTTCCCTACATGTACCTAACTTTCTTAACCAAATAGGGGGTTGGGGATTCCGTAGGAATCGAGTCATTCACCCCTTTCTTTTTCTCAGCCCGTCCGGGTGGTGATTCCATTTTCTTCGTGTTTAGGCCCATGTTCTCTAAGGCCCTAAGCCTAACAGTGCTAAAGTTACAAGAGCCATTCCACATGGGAGTGGGGCCGAAAATCCCTATTCCCACATGGGTCTTCCAATTTGCCTTGGCTTATGTTATAGGATTTCAATAATATTTTAATGGTTCAGGAGAAGAGTGGCAGACATGCTTATCCAAGTAATCATTTTGATGGTTTTAGATATTTTATTGAAGAGTGTGAACTGAATGTCCTCATAATGCATGGGAGTTTATTTAAGTGGGAAAGGGATCGAGGTTCTCTAGGTTGGGTGAGAGAGAAACTTGATAGAGGGTTGGATTTAAGTACATGGCTTGAATTATTTTGTGATTATTGATTGGAAAATGTTGCCCACTCTATATTTGATCATATGCCACTTGTCCTACCCATGAGACATCGGATCCCAAGTAGAAAGAATAGGAAATTTTGATTTGAGAATTGACTGGAGAACCATGAGGTGTCAACCATTGTAGCTAATAGTTGGAGTTTAGGAGGGATGTCAACAATGGAAAAAAAATCTATCATTGCAGCTTGGATCTATTTATTTGGGGGTAAAAATTATGGAGATTTCAAGTCTAAGTAAAAAAAAAAATGTAAAGGCCAGATGAATTTGACGAGAATTGTTGTTGTAGACAAAAGGCCTAGGTTAGTGAGTATTGAAAAGAGCTTAATGATTTATTGTTACATGAAGAAACCTTTTAGAGATAGAGAGCTTGTTACACAAAGAAACCTTTTAGAGATAGAGAGCTAAGTCTCATTGGCTTAGAGGAAGGGATGAGAATACTCATTTCTTTTATAGTTTTGCTCCATAAAGAAAGAAGTGGAACTATATTTAGGCTCTCAAAGAAGGTGGTGGTGTATGGGTTTCAGAGAAAACTGAGTTGGAGCAGTTGATTACTAATTATTTTTCTCAGTTGTTTTCATCATTAGAAGGAGATTATGAACTAGTAGTGGAGAGGATTTCAACTTGAATAACAAGTGAAATGAACCAATAGTTGTTAGCTCCATTTATTGGAGAATAATTCAAGTGGGCAGTATTTGAGATGCATTCGGACAAAGCGCTAATGCTGATGGCTTCAATCTAGCATTTTCCAAAAGTTATGGTATGTTATTGGTCCTGATGTTGTGAGTAAATGTATCTCTTAGATAAATCAATGTAGTTTTCCTGCTTCTATATGTGATACTACTATAGTGCTAATTCCAAAAGTTAGCAACCTTTGGTGCTAGGCAGGGGGACCCTCTCTATAACATCCATGATTTTGTAGAAATTAAATAAGTATTTGGAGATATAAAATTGTATATACTCAATATATATATTTAGAGTATATATAACATATACATATGGTATATTAATTGTATATGTTGGATTAATATATTACATACTTAATATTTAATACACATATAATGTACATTTGATGTGTATGTAAGATACACATTACTTGTGCATATGTGTAATATCCCAAATTTTTGAAAAGTTCTAATTTTTGAAAATTTGATAAAATAAATTATAATTTAAATGGATAAATTAAATTAATGGTTTTAAATGAAAAATGAAGGGGTTATAAATGAAAAAGTGGAACATATATGTGATATATATGTAAAATATACATAACATATAAAAGTCAACACTTTTTAAAAGAAAAGTCAAAGTAAAAGGATATTTTGATAATTAAATCTTAGAAATTTAAAATTTATAAAATAATTCAAAAATAAATTATTTTTGAATGGAAGAGGGAATTTATGACTTTTAATTTATTAAATAAATAATTAAATAATTAATTATTAAATTATTTTAATATATATATATGGTTTAAAATAAAAGATGAAAAGAAAAAGAAAATTAAAAGTCTTCATCTTCTTTCTTCTTCTTCTCCAAGCCGAATTCTCCATGTCCAAAGAGGGAGATTTTTAGCTTCTTCCATCATCAAATTCTTCAAGCTTTCAAGGGAATAAGAGTAGTTTTGGTGATTTTCCAACAAGTAAGTAAGCTTTATTTCCAAAATTATGAAGTTCTTAAAGCTTATGAATATGTATGAATTGAGTTTTTGAAAGAGCATGTTATAATTGTTGGAATGGATATGGAAGATGTTCTTTTGATGAGTAAATAATGATTTTAAGGATGGATTAAAGAAATGGTTGAATTTAAGTTGAGTTTGGTGAAGAGAGAGAATTTAGGGTTATGGAACATTTGAGTTTTTGAAATCATGAGTTTTAATTGTGCAAATTGGTTCCAAATGTGTTGTTTTGATGCATAAACAAGGATTTTAAAATCAAATGATGGATTTAGTTAAGTTTGGATAGAGTTTGAAGATGGTAGTATTGATTTAGGGTTTTGAGCATAAGCATGTGGTTAATTAATGTAATTGGGTTAAACATGCTAAAACATGTTTCTAATGATATTAATAAACTTAAAACACTAAATTAAATGGCTTGATATGGTTTTTCAAAGTTAAAGTGAGGTGAAGCATAATTTTGGGATTTGGTTTAGAGTGATGTTTAATTATGATTTGATGTTGAGAATACCTTAGAATGTGATATTAAATGATTATGTATGATCACATTTGGTATAGGCATTGAGGGAGGTTGATTTGCTTCATCCAAGTGGTGAAGGGCAAGTTGGAAGGATAGGATTGGAGGTTGTGTTAAGCTTGCTTTGGGTTACTAGTGGAGGTATGTACAAACTTTGAATATATTGTTTATATTTGCATGACATTTGGGCTTAACACATTTTGGTTGGAAAATGCGTTAAGTTACTTGGTTCATTGATTGAGTATGAATAATATGCTATGACATTTGTAATATCATATATGTGTTAAATGCAGTGTGAAAAGCCATTGATAATGGCTAAATTGTGTAGAATGTGAATATGTATATTATGTGAAAAATACCCAAAGCAATTGGGTAATGTGTTGTGAATGCAAAAATGAGATATGTGGAATAATGAAATGAATTGATATTGATAAAAATGAGACAAGTGAGAAAAATGAAAAAGATGTGAAAAATGAGAAAAAAAAATGTGAAAATAAGGCAATGTGCCTAGATTGAATATGTGACAATGAGAAAGAGATTAATAATGAGAAAAATGAATAAATGAAAAAAAAAAGTGAGAAAAGGATGATATAATAAGGCAATGTGCCTAGTTTGATCATGAGAAAATGAGAAAAGTTTTGATAAAGGAATTATGAATGAATTTGATAATGAGAAATATGAATAAATTGTGTGTCTAGTATGTTATTCAATTTTTAGAGTTCTGGGTTTGGTGGCATGCCTATGATTGCCTACGGGCTAAATGCTGGAATGGTGAGAAGACTGGGTCGTAAGCCAGGCCAGCTGATAAATATGATGTTTTTGGGGTGAAAAGACTTGGTCGTAAGCCTCAAAAACTATAGCAGTCTAGCCGGGTTGAGGTCCAAGAGACTGGGGCTGTTACATTATCCATGGATATGTTGCCTACGGGGCTAAACACATGGTGTCATTATGGACCAAAGCAGTAACTCTGAAATTTGAATAGCATATTAGATCCTTTTTGGGCCCATGCTTGTCTTTATTTTAATATGAATTATGAATTGTGATACAATTGAGCAATATAATGCTATGATTTGTGATTATGAAATATTTGAAAAATATAGGAAAGTAGAATGATGTGACATCTATATGCATTGTGCATTGGCATTGCATTGAGTTTTATTGTTATTATCAAAGTTTGTACCACTAGGCTTCGGCTTAGCACAATTGTAATTCGTCGTGCAGGTGTCATGGATGATTTGGTAGAGCTGGAGAGTTCTACTAAACCTGGTCTGGTCTAGGTTTGTATTTATTGATCTTAAAGAGTTGTTTTTGGGTACATCAAGATCAGAGCTAGTTGTCAGCATGTAGATATTTGATATTACAATGTATTTTGATATTATATATGTTATGATATGTTTTTGGAAATATATAATGTAAATTGTAAAGAATGTTTTGAATAATTTGTTCAAATGGGATTTTATATGTGTTGTTAATTTATATATCTATATATAAGTATTTTGAGAAAATATGAAGAAATTGAGAAGTATTGGTGGAATGGTGAATTGATTTTTATTAGGAGTGTTCGCTTTATGCAGGTTATGTTTTGCTGAATTTTGGGAACGTCCAAATTACAAATAAAAATCTGGCGAATTTTTCCCAGAGATTTTCATAGAAAATATTTATTTTGGATTCCTATAACAAGCAAAGAATATTTATACTATTTATTTTATATATTAGTAATTGAAATCTTAAAACAGAAATGTTAAAATTTTTATTAAATCGGTCTGTGACATTTTTATACCGTATATGCGTATTTTACATATGCTGAAAATATATATTGTACGTATATAGGGTATAAGGGTGTTACACTCTCTCTCCTTATCTTTTTATCCAATGTGTGAGGGGTTATCATCATTGTTTTGACATGCGAAGACTGATGGCCTTATTAATGGAATTAAAGTATATAGAAAGGCCCCTTCTATTTCTCACTTTTTATTGAGCATGATTCGTTCTTCTGTTTTAGGGCAACTATGTTGAAAGCTCCTATGTAAAGAGCATTCTTAACCAGTATGACAAGCCATCAGGATGGGTAATAAATTTCCAAAAATTTGGTATTTATTTTAGCTCAAATGTTTCTAACTTGATCAAAGACCAAATCTACAACATTTTAAGGTATCCACTTCTCTGGATCATGGGTGATAATTGGGACTTCCCTCACTGATAGGGAGGAATAGGAAGCATGTTTTCCAATTCCTAAAGGAAAAAATGTGGTTGAAATTCTCTGGTTGGAATAAGAAGTTGTTGCATCAAGCTGGGAAAGAGGTTCTACTTAAAATAGTTAAGCAAGCCATTCCTTCTTTTTGTATGGCAGTTTTTATAATACCTATTTCAACCTGTGAGGAGCTACAGAGAATGTTGAACTCCTTTTGTTGGGGAAGAAAGCTTGATGAGAATAGGAAGATTTATTGGTTCTCATGGGATGGACTTTGCCAAAGCAAGGAGAATGGTGGTCTTGGCTTTAACACCTTCACAGTTTTAATGTTGCAATGCTAGGCAAGCAGGGTTGGCATATGATGGCCTTTTTGAATGCTCTTCTCTCATGAATTTTCAAAGCCAAATATTTTCCAAGAGGGGATTTTCTCACATCTCAGTTGGGACCCTAGTTTTGTATGGAGGAGCTTGCTTGAGGCCACATATGTACATAGGGAATGCATAAGGTGGAGGGTTATCAATGGAAAAAAAAATTTATTGGCAAAGATGCTTGTTTACCTATGACGGATCACTTCCATGTTGAAAGTGAACTGCTCATAATTTTCATTACAAAACTATGTCCTTTTTATTTAAGGATAATGGCTTGGAATGGAATTTAAAAATAATTAATGGTCTTTTCAATGAATAAGAGACCTAGGTTATAAAAAAAAATTCCTCTTAGTGTTGTGGATAGAGAGGATAGGTTTGTCTGGCATTTTGAGAAGAAAGGGTCTTACACGGTTAAAACAGGCTATTATCAATCAAGGAAGATGTTAGATATAAGAATTGGTGACTACACTAAAGAGTTATGGAGGAAACTTTGGTGCCTTTCTATTCCCCCAAAAACCAAGCACATGGTGTTGAGGGGACTAAAAAACATCTTGCCTTATAGGGCTTTGGCTATGGATTTCTCAGTTTTTGGCATTGAAGAAGATGTGTTTCATGTGTTTTGGTGCTGTCTAAAAGAAAAGGAGTGTTGGGCAATTCGAGATCCATGTATAAGGGCTGGAATGGGCTCTTCGTCAGATTTTATTATGCAGGTGTTCAGAGGAATTGATAGCGAGAAGATGGATAATTGGTGTTCTATTATTTGGCAATTTATGGGTAGTGCATAATGATTAGGTCTAGCATAGTAAGGACGATTCTCCTACATATAATCTTTCCAGCCAAGGTGTTTTTAGCTTCATGGCAGGCTGTAAGAGAAAATGGCATAGGCTCAATGAGAGGAACTTCTTTGGCTGATGCAAGATGGTCTAAACTAATTGAGGGTTTCTAGAAGTGTAACACTGATGGGGCCATATTTAATTAAACAGAGGCCAGGAGTTTTGGAGAAGTTATTCAAGATAGGTTTGGAAGTTTTATAGATGTAGTATTAGGTCCCCTTGTAGGTTATGTCGATCCTAAACTTGCAGAGTGTCTAGCTATTAGATAGTCCCTAATATGGCTTCGTTCATTACAAAATGGCCAAGGAATTGTTATTGAGACAAATTCTCTTCATGTTTTCCAAGCATTAAAGTATGACAAGGTAGATTATACTGAGTTTAGATTCATTGTCCAAGACTGCAAGGATATTATTTCCCATCTTAGAGCTAACGTTAGATGGGTAATAAGTGTGAGCATGGATTTTTGTCTCCACTCCTATGTGGAATGGTTCTTGCTACTTTGGCACTGTTAGGCATAGGGCCTTAGAGAACACAGGCCTAAACCCAGAAAAAATGGAGTCGCCACCCAGACAGCCCAGGAAAATAGAAAATGGTGGATGACTCAATTCCTAAGAAATCCCCAACCCCTATGGGTTTAGAAAGTTTGGTACATATAGGAAATGTGAGAATAACCCAGCACCCCCATAACACCTGGTTCATTGGAACCAGCCTCCTTTTTAGGTCTAAACATTATTAAACTCTTAACTTATTGAGATATCATACATATTATATGCAATTATCAAAATAAATAATCATCCATCGCCTTTATTAAAATAAAGCAAACAAAAAAAGCACCCATCTAAGGATGAAAACATGCCTTTACAACAATCATCTAATGTCCCAAAACTAAATAAAATAGGACACCCACCATTTGGTTGAAACATGCCCTTTACATTAATCAAAAACTTAAAGTAAATAAAATTACATTAAATTTAACTAATGAGGTACCCATAAAGTGGAAACATACCTCTTACATCTTTGAAGCACTAAATAATTAACCAAATGAAATTTAAATCATTCAATCATTCACCATGAGAAAAAGTAAACCATTCATTATAAATCATCCATTAAATAAAGGAATCATCAATCATAAGCACATAATAAATTAAATAATCAAAACTAAGGTTCAACCTTAAATAAATAATAAAATGTACAACATTAGGGTTTTTGGATGTATAATGTTTAAAATTTTAAATACTAAACTTTTAATTTAATATAGATATTGATAGTGAATTGTGATATAATTGGTATGGATAAGTGATGTAAATAGTAGATCTTAAAAATTTACTGAATAAATTATGTATTTTTTATGATTTTACGAGACTAAAAATTGAATTATAATCAAAGGATAAAAAAGAGGGTGCACCATAGCTAAGATGAGATTGGCCACACTAGATTAAGTTATATATATATAAGTGTATGGACATGTGTATTTACGTAGAAGTTTCTTTCTTCTTCTTCCTCCTTCATCCATGTTCATCATCATCAACACAACCAAAACTTCTTCTTTCTTCCTTCTTTTCAAGAACTTTAGCCAAAATTTGAGAGGAAATCACATCTAGCTATAGGTTTTTAGAAGATTAAGTTAAAAAAGTTGAGATTATCGACAAGTGATTAGAGAAAAAGAAGAGTTTGAAGAGGTATGTGCTTATGTATTTTAATTTGCAAATATTTGAATTTCTATGAGTTTTAATGTTTAAATCGATTGATTAAGTCATTTATAATGAATTGTTTCTTGAAAATATTGATTAAATGGATTAATGAGTGAAAAATTAATTAAAATAATTTATGGGTGGTGAGTATGATTCTCAATTTAATTTTTATAAGAATTGGGAAGTTTGATATTATTTTAGCCATAAATGATGATTGAAGACTTGATTAATTGAAGTGTGATTAAAGTATTTGATATAGACTCTGTCTATGTCAAAGAAACTAGTTTTGCTTCAATTTGTATCATAGATTTGGATATTTTGTGTTTAAATGGTTGAGTGTACAAAATATAAAACTTTGCTTGACACAACCAGTGACACGGCCATGTCACCGGGTGTGTCAATATTGCTGTGTTTCAGTATTGATGACACGACTAGAAACATGCCCGTGTCATTGGGCGTGTCATAGCTATTGTGATGAAATTAAATGACACGACTAGGAATAGGTCCGTGTCATTGGGTGTGTCATAGCTACTGTGATGAAAATTAAATGACACGATAAAAAACAAGCTCGTGTCATTAGACGTGTCATAGCTACTGTGATAAAAATTAAATGACATTACCAGAAACATGCCTATGTCATTGGGCATGTCATAGCTACTGTGATGAAAATAAAAGGCACGGCTAGTGACACGCCTGTGTCAATGGGTGTGTCATAGTTACTGTAAAATGAGCAAGTAACACGGTCATTAACACGCCCATGTCATTGGGCGTGTCACTTGAAGAATTTGCCTAAAGTAGTTCTTTTCCTTGTCTTTCATCTATGATTTCGACCTAAATGACTATAAGGCCTCAAAGTGTAAAAGATTTTTGAAATCAACCCTAACTAGTAGTGCAATAAATTTTGAATATATGATAAATATGTGTAATACCAAGTGTTGATCAAAGAATTATTCCATTGAAGTGATATACATAATTCAGTGTTAATCAAAACTAATGAATTGCCAAAATCATACTAATTTTAGATCTAGCTTTGGATTGAATGACTAACCAGAGGAAGGATAGCCATAGTGATAGTGGGTATCTCATGCCATTAATGGACACATTGTGTCATCAGTGACAGTGGGCATAATTGCCATATATATATATATATTCTTGAGACTTGGCATTAAAATTGCTACACTAACCCATTATCCAAACCTATGATATGAGTTCAGTATGTATGAACATATTTAATGAAGTTATCTATATTGAACATTTATGTGAATATGATGTTATGAATAATGAAAGAAATGCAAAACAATAATATAAGTCAATTATTTAAAATCAACTTATTGTGTTACAATGTGAAAGTGATTGGTAATGTATATATTAATGTTCACAAGTGAAAGTTATAATGTACGGAATAGAAATATTATGCTCAAGTTATTGAATTGATCAATAACTTTCTAAGTGTTATAATGATTGAAAGTGTATATAATGATATAAGATACAAAGTTTCCTAAAGTATAGTACTAAATTTAAGTGCCAAAAATTATAGATTGAATAAAATTATCCTATATGTGAAACTGAAAAGTAAGACTTACTAAAAAAATAAAATAAGCATATTATGAGTAATGTTAACAAATGAGAAAGTAAGTCTTAAATAAAATGATTCATAAAGAGAAAAGTTGCAATACCGAAAGTATAGTATAGCATGATGACTTTTATAAAGTTAAAGTTATTATTTTGTGTAATCAAAATATTATGTTGGTTTGTTATTAAAAAATAGTTAATATATTGAAATATTTCTTAAAACTAAGTTTTATTACTATATTTTCGTAAGTATTTTTTTTAATATTAAGCAAAAAAATATATTTATACAAGCACCACTAAGCTTTGCTTAGCGTGTTAGAATTATTTTCTGACACGCAGATATCATGCCATCGGAGCAAGTTAAGCAGTGGAATTAAGGATCTCAGAAATTATTTATAGTACATATAGAGATCTTTTGTATATTGTACCCAGATTTTATGAAATGTATATATACAATTTAATTTGGCTATTTGAGAGATTGTACAAATTTGTAAACATGAAAGGAATAAATGTATTTAGAGGAAGAAGTTTGAGATTCTAGTGAATGATTATAAAATAAAGCAATGTATTATATATTTATTTGATTAGACAAACTTATGATGGTTATCTGATTTATAATTAGTATTTGGATTGTTGGAGATATTGGAGATTGGTTTAAAATTTGGATTTATAAGTGTTATATTATACAGATTGTATTATTATTTGAAGATTTTTGTTAGTAATATTTTGAAAGGAAACTTTATCAATGAATTTATTAGAGTACTGACGGTATATTGAGTAACATTCTCTGATAGTTCTAATGAGAGTTGTCAGGGGATGTTATAGGATAAAATTAGGGTTTTGATTTAAAATTAGGGTTTTTGGATGAAATTAGAATTTTTTAGGGTTTTGGGGAAAAACAATCAAGGTTTTAGGGTTTTCAAAAATTTGGAAAAAAGGATTAAGGTTTGGAAAATAGATTAGGGTTTCTGGTAAAATACAATTAGGGTTTTTAAGATTTTATAAAAATAGATTTAAGGTTTTGAAGTTTACGTTATGAGAAAGTATGGTTTTGGAAATTAAGATCTTAAAAAAAACCAAAGTTAGGTATCTAGGATTTTATGGTTTTAGAAAAATATGTTTAGGATTCTGGATATTTAGAAAGAAAACTTAGCTACTGAGATATTATTAATAAACTTTGAGCCTACTGGATTCAAATTAATATTATAATGAGATAAATTGATAATGTCACTGTGATGTTAAGATTTTAATTCCAATTGGATTGAACAAGCGGGTGTGATATTAAATTAAGTAGATTACTGGGCATTGAAATGAGATAATGTATTTATAGTAAAAAAATTTGGTTAAAATCTTATGATGAGGCTTTTAATTTCCTGTTTAGAAACGATTTCCCTGAGGTATATCTAATTAGATCATTTTTAATTCGTGAGAAACTATGACCATGTTGGATTAAAACTAATTCGATTCGAGGCAAACTAAGACCATATCGAACTAAAATAATTTTAATCTGACATGAAATCAAAGTCTATATCAAATTTGTAATCCTAATTCGACATGGACAAGCTCCATATCAAATTAGGATTGCCCTAATTAGATATAGAGTAAAATGGGGAACCCCTAATTCGATATGGGGAGGTCCCCATATCGAATTGGGGAAGCTCTAATTCGATATGGGACTTCCCCATGTTGAATTGGGGCATCCCAATTTGACATGGGTATACCCAAATCGAATTTAAATTGCAATATAAGGCCTGCATCAAATTAAATCCAACCAAACCTTCAAATTAGACCTATTTAGGGTTTTAAAGGTTGAACTAGCTTATTTTAAGTTTCATGAAATTGTACCAACCTAATCAAAAGCTTAAAATAGGTTTAAGCCTATTAAGAATGAACCGATTATGACTTAGTCCTTTCTTTAATTAATATCGGACTAGCTAGGGCCAAAATCTAGGGTCTATAATTTGCCCCCTACTTGAACGATCTTGAATTTATTTAGATGGTGACAAACAATATGACTTTAAGTTGATTTTGGATAAGTATCGGATTCTAGACCCGGGAAATATTTTAAGATCGAATATGGGACCCCAGACTGGTTTGGGTTTTGGACCCGAGACTATATTGCTTGAGTTTTGGACCCAAGGTTGGTTGGGTTCTGGACCAAAAACTTGATTGGTTGAATTTTAGACCCAAGATTGGTTGGGTTCTAGACCTGAAACTGGATTGGTTGGATTCTAGACTCGAGGTTGGTTGGGTTCTGGATCCGAAGTTTATTACATTCTAGACTCGAAACAGAATTGGATTGCTTGAGTTCTGGACACGAGGTTGGTTGGGTTCTGGACACAAAACTAGATTGGTTAGGTTCTAGACCCAAGGTTTATTGGGTTTTTGACCCGAAACTGGATTGGTTGGGTTCTAGACTCAAGGTTGGTTGGGTTCCGGATCTAAAGTTGATTAGGTTTTAGACCAAAAACTGGATTGGTTGGGTTCTAGACCCGAGGTTGGTTGGGTTCTAGACTCAAAGTTAGTTAGGTTCTGGATAAAAACTGGATTGCTTGGGCTCTGGACCAGAGGTTGGTTGGGTTTTGGACATGAAGGGTGTTGGATTTTGGACTCGAAACTAGATTAGTTAGATTCTAGACCCGAAACTGGATTGGTTGGGTTCTGGACTAGAGGTTGGTTAGGTTTTTTACTCGAAACTGAATTGGTTCAATAATGTGTTCCTGGACACTAATTGGTTTTTGAACTTTAACCATTGAAGATTGTAACTTATTTGATATCTTCAAAATATCTAGTAAAGATTGGTCAACTTGTACTTCAGGTTCTTTTTTTGATGTTGATTAATTTTTTTTCTTGAACTTCATCAAGTTCTATTTCTTCACCATGATTCCCTTGTAAAAGGAATTCTCTTTCTAAAAAGGTTGTACTTCTAGACACAAACACTTTAAGGATATCCCTAATAGTAATAATATCCTATTCTTTCTTTAGGATACGTAGTGAATCTGCACCTATTAGATCTTAAGTCAAGTTTGTCTGATTGCAATTTCTTAACATAAGATGGACATCCCTAAACTTTAACATGCTTAAAACATAGTTTACATCCTTTCCATATCTCATATGGTGTTTTATTAATTGACCTAGAGGGAACTTTTTTTAATAATTATGTTGCTGCCTCCAAAGCATATCCTGTTTTGATCATATATGTACATATATTTAGGTTAATTTTATTGGCTTTAAGTTAATTTTTCACTTAATTTTTGTTTAAAGTTTGCTTGAAGTGTTTGATTTAGATGGAAGCTCAAAAGAATGAATTGAAGGATCAAAAAAGTGGAAAAGCATGTGACACACCCAAGAGACACGTCCAAGCCATTGGTTGTGTCCCTCATCCAAGGCAACACACACATGACACAGCCTGAGTTAACAAGCCACTGGTCATGTCCTTTAGAACAAATTGGCAGAAGCAAACACTGGGATAAGACACGGCCAAGCCACTGGTCGTGTCTCACTTGATGAAGCCAAAGAGTTAAACTAAAGAAGCAAAGGCAGAAGTGAACACACCCAAGAGACATGGCCAAACCATTGGCCATGTCAAATGACATGGCTAAGTCCTTGGCCGTGTCTCATCTAAAGAACAAAGCAAGGATGGAGGCAGTGGAGAACACACTCAAGAGACACGACCAAGCCACTGGCCATGTCCCATGACATGGCCAGGGCCTTGGCCATGTCTCACATGGAAAAGAAAGGAGGTTTTGAGGCAGCCATGGACACGGCCACCTGACTTGGCATTGTCCATAAGAAAATGAGTAACATGGCCAAGTCTCTCATGACTTGGCCGTGTCATGTGAAAATTCTTTCAATCATTTTGCATGAATTAGGGGATAAAATGGGGGACAATAAAGAAACAATAAAAGATCAAAAAGTTTGCCTAATTTATGGAAAAAATTATAAAATAAAGGAAAAGGTGGGAGACAAAGTATGGTGTGTGAGTTGGCAAGAGATGGATTTTCTTAAAAAATTAAAAGAAGATGAAAGTGGTGGAGTATATACACATTGTCTATTTTTGAAGGAGGGGGTTCTTAGGTTTTGTTCTTGATTTTTCAAAAGGAGAGACACCATTCTCTTTTCATCTTCATTCCCATTCATCCTTCATTTCTTCCATAGGCAAGAGCCAATCAATATTGAGGATTAAATTGAGTGGGCAAGATTCTTAAATAATTAGGGTTTGAAGAAAGCTTGATTAGAGTTAAAGCTTTAGAAAATTACATTCCATCCTTTAAGAGGATATCCATTGATTTAGGGAGCTTGTAAGTTGTTCATCACACATCAAGGTGGAAGCTAGGAGGAAGACAAGTAGTCCAACTTTTGGCATCTACAAGGGGTTTTTCATATTCTCTCTTTTGATTCATTTCTATATTGTTATTGTTTTATTATGAACATTAATATTACAATGTATAATTTTGATTTCATGAATATTGAGATGGATATTTTTTTTAAATTGATGATGAAATAATTCACTCATTCCTTGGGTTGTAGTAGATTTAATTAGATAACTTGATTTGATAATTCCATTAGTATACCTTGTTATTGGTTGATTGCATTGGATTGAATGTTAGGTTGATAGATTGGCCACCTATTAATCACTTAATATTAAACGATGGACCGAGAGGTGAAATTCAATATTGGAACTATGTAATCAACTACCCTAAGAATGAATTAGAAATATAGGTTCTAGGGTTTATTAATTTGCAAATTCAAAACAATTGGTTGTTGTTAATTCATGAACGTGAAAACTAATGAATTGGTAATCACTAATAAAACTCAAGGAACAAATTAAAATACAATGTTATATTAATGGATAATTTAAGAATTAAGCTTTGATTAAATTGATCTATAACCATAGGCACCATTCCTAGAATTGAATTGATCTTACACAACTACTACTCTTTTACTTTTAAATTAAAATTGCTTTTCACCATTCCAACATATCACACTCTTATTTTTAAATTTACTTGTCATTCAAACTATTGCAAAATAATTCCTTCCTTATGAGACGACCTTGGGGCGATCACCGTTGCTACAACTACCTCGTATACTTATGAGTGTCGCTTGTAGTAGTAATTAGTCGAGTGCAACAAGTTTTTTAAGCCGCTGTCGGGGAGGGCAATTGTTATTTGTAGTTTGATTCTTTTATTTTAATTGTTTTATTGTTTAAAGTATTCCTTTTTGAATTGCCTAGGTGATTTATGCAAGGACGAAGGTCTCAAGGAAATGAACTTGTTCCTTATATAGAAGATATTCATAGACTACCAAGAGCCGAAGGAGTAGATCCCTTGAGACACGAAGGAGAAGAAACCGAGGAGAAATTTGAGGAGGACACTAAAGTAGAAATGGGTTACGTAGAGGAACCACCTACGAAGGAGTTTGCCAAACCAATCATTGGAGTAACCACATCGTATCTCCAATTGAGCAACGCAATAAGGAACTATGAACTTAAAAACACTCATTATAGTATGCTTCCATCCTTCCATGGATTACCGAATGAAGATCTTCTCAACTTCATTCGAGATTTTTACACAACACTACATACTTTCCCTGTGCAAGCACTAATAGAGGATGAACTTAAAATGAGATGTTTCCCATATAATTTGAAAGATAGGGCAAAAGTGTGGTTAATGACCTTACCGGAAAATTCTTTGACCACTTGGACCGAAGTGTACAACAAATTTATGAGAAAATTTTATTCACACCAAAAGACCATGGAGCTTAGGGGGAGTATTGCAACTTTCACCCAATTTGATGGGGAGCCATTTCATGAGGCGTGGGATTGCTTCAAATCTCTATTATTTCAATGTCCTCATCATTATTATCCATAACAATTGCTCAATCAGTTCTTCTATGATGGGCTAACTCAACAATGTCAAAACACAGTGGATAATGCTGCAGGAGGGGCAATGGGTGAGAAAATAGCAGCTGAAATGGTTGCATTATTTGAAATTTTGGGAGCCAATTCTCAATAAAAGAGCATTGGAGAAAAGAGAAGAGGGGCATGTGAGCTGAATGCAAACTCAAAAATGGCAAGGAAAATTGCCGAGTTGACAAGGCAAGTTAAATTGTTGAATTCTAGAGGAAACTTGCCAGGGTTAAGCCAAGAATCATGTGCATCATGTGGTGTGGTAGGCCACAATGCAAATGTATGTCCTTCAAACTTTGACCAATTCCAAGAAGGGCAAGAATAAGCTTTTGCTTTTGAAGGGTTCCAACAAAGGGGAAGGAATGACCCATACTCAAATTTTTATAATCCCGGTTGGAGAAATCACCCTAATTTTGCATGGAAGAACCAACAACAAATTCCACCTCAACATTCATTCCAAGCTTATCTAAGGGGACCCCAATTTCAAGGCCAAGGTTCAAATCATGAGCAATTCAAGAAACCTTCACTTGAAGACAATTTGAATGCTTTCATTTAAATAAGCACTCAAAATCAAGAGTTGAACAACAAACGATTCGACTCTTTGGAAAAATCAGTTAAGAAGGTTGAGACACAAGTGGGTCAATTGGCTAATAAATTACAAGCTAATCAAAAAAGGAAAATTTCCAAGCCAACCGGAGTAAGCCAAAGCAATAACAGTCCTAAGAAGTCGTAAGGTACTTGATAACAAAATCGGTAATAATAATAATAATGATTCTTTGGATGCATGAACAATGGAAGAAGATGGCGAGGAAATACAAGGAGGCAAAGCTAAACTATTTGAGCCTAAGAAAGTTAGTGAGGAGGCATTAGTGGCACCAAAGCTGCACAAATCTCCAAATCTGTACAAACCACCAATTCCTTTTCTAAGCAGGTTAAACAATGAGAAGCATGATAAGCAATTTACTGAAATTTATAATATGCTCTCAAAGGTAAGTATTAACCTTCCCTACTTGAGGTGATTAAAAATATGCCATCATATGCCAAATGTTTTTAAGGAGCTTAACATAAAAAGAAAAAATATGAGTTGAATGAGAAGGTGATAGTCTCGGAAGCAACAAGTGATGTTTTACAACATAGGTTACCTCCAAAACTAAAGGATCTTGGAAGCTTTATAGTTAGTATCTCTATGGGAAATGGGAAAGAAACTATTGGTATGTATGACTTATGAGAAAGTATAAATTTGATGTTATACTCTGTTTACTTAAAATTAGAGCTAGGGGAACTTAAACCAACTAAAATGGTTTTGCAACTTGCGGATAGAACTCTTCGATACCCTAAGGGAATCGTAAAAGATGTTCTAGTTAAGGTAGGTGGTTTAATTGCACCCATTGATTTCATTGTCTTAGAGATTCTGAGCATACAATTTTGTTAGGGAGACCTTTTATGGCCATAACTAACACATTAATTGATGTTAAAAATGGAAAATTGACCATGACTATTTTAGGTCAAACTATAGAATTTTCAATTTTTAACACTTCCCCTATTCCCACTACTGCTTTATATGAGGATTGTTCTTTAATTGATTTTACTGATAATGTTGTTGAAGAAGTTTTCTTGCAGGAGAGTGGTGAAGACAAACTGGAAAGGGCTTTAAATTTGGAGGAAGAAGTTGAAGGTTCAAATAAGGAGATTCAACCAAAGGGGGTTGAACTTAAAGAACTTCCAAAGAACTTAAAGCATATTTTTCTTAGGGAAAACAACTCACAACCAGTGATCATTTCTACTACTCTTGGTAGTGAGAAGGAAGATAAACTTGTGAGGATGTTGAAAAAATTCAAGAGAGCTATTGGTTGGGGGTTGAGTGATATCAAGGGTATTAGTCCCTCTATGTGCATGCATAAGATAGTTCTAGAGGAAGGGCTAAACCAGTGAGAGAGGCTCAAAGGAGACTTAACCCTAATATGAGCGAAGTAGTGAAGAAGGAGATTCTTAAATTGCTTGATAATCTACCCCATTGCTGATAGTGAATGGGTTTTCTTGTTCACTTTATGCCAAAGAAAGCAGGTTTGACTGTGGTCCAAAATAAACTACTCGAACATAAACTGGGTGGCGAATGTGCATAGATTATAGGAAATTAAATAATGTCACCAAGAAAGATCACTTTCCTTTACCATTTATTGATCAAATGCTTGATAGGTTATCTGGACATACTTTCTAGTGTTTTCTTGATGGTCTTTAAGGTTACTACCAAGTCTCGATAGCACCAGAAGATCAACCAAAGACATTCTTTACTTGTCCCTTTGGGATATTTGCCTTTCGAAGGATGCCATTCGGACTATGCAATGCATCAAGTACATTTCAAAGATGTATGCTTTTGATTTTTTTTTAATATGCTGGACAAATGCATTGAGGTGTTTATGGATGATGCCTCTATTTTTGGTAATTCTTTTGATAATTGCTTACAAAAACTGACTCTCATGCTTGAAAGATGTATTGAATGTAATCTTACCTTGAGTTGGCAAAAAAAAGTCATTTCATGGTTGATCATGGGATTGTTTTGGGTCATGTCATTTCTCACAAAGGGATTGAGGTAGACAAGGCTAAGGTTGAATTAATCATGAATCTACCTCCACCTACAACTGTTAAGGGGATTAGAAGCTTTTTGGGACATGTTAGATTTTATAGGAAGTTTATAAAAGATTTTTCAAAAATTTCACGTCCTTTGTGTCATTTGCTAGGAAAAGATGTTCCATTTGTTTTTTATGACAAATGCTTAGAAGCTTTTGAAATTTTGAAAGAAAAATTAACTTCCACTCCTATAATTGTTGCCCCAAATTGGGATTTGCCAATTGAAATCATGTGTGATGCATCAAATTATGCCCTTGGAGTTGTTTTGAGCCAAAGAGTGAATAAATTGATGTGTGTAATTTATTATGCAAGTTTATCTTTAAATAATGCACAAGTGAATTACATAACCACTGAAAGGGAAATGTTAGCTGTGGTGTTTGTACTCGACAAATTCATATCTTACTTGATAGGTTCTAAAGTCATAGTATTTTCGAACCATATGGCCTTGAAATACCTATTGACCAAACCATAAGCTAAACCCAGGCTCATTAGGTGGGTATTGATGCTGTAAGAATTCGACGATGAAATCAAAGATCGAAAGGGAAGTGAGAATGGAGTAGCCGACCATCTCTCTATATTGAACTCTCACGATAATGATGCAAAAATTGCTTGTGAAAATGCTTTTAAAAAACTCCTGGATGAACACTTGTTTGCTTTAACTCAAGCACCTTGGTATGCAGATATTGCTAACTATCTCTCTTGTGGTATTGTTAGAAAGGATTTGAATTTTTAGGCAAAAAAGAGATTCCTGCATTCATGTAAGTACTATTTTTGGGATGATCCATATTTGTTTAGAATTTACGGGGATGAAATTATAAGAAGATGTGTATCGGAGGAAGAACAAAAAGAAGTGTTGCAATTTTGCACAACATGTATTGTGGAGGGCATTTTGGAGGAAAGAAGACCGCTGAGAAAATTCTTCAAAATGGTTTGTATTGGCCTACTCTTTTTAAGGATGCTCATAATTTCTGTACAAGATGGGATAAATGCCAAAGAGTAGGAAACATTAGCAAAAGGAATGAAATACCTCTCAATATGTTTATTGTGGTTGAAATTTTTAATGTATGGGGGATAGACTTCATGGGGCCATTTCCCAAGTCATTTGGTTTTGAATATATTCTTCTTGTAGTGGATTATGTGTCTAGGTGGGTGGAGGCTATCCCCACTAGGACTAATGATGCTAATGTTGTTTTAAAATTTTTGAAGGAGAAAATTTTGAGCAGGTTCGGAACCCCAATGGCAATAGTAAGTGATGGAGGAAGCCACTTTTACAACAAATGGTTTGAGAAGTTAATGACCAAGATGGGCATTCGACACAAAGTGGCAACTCCATACCATCCTCAAACATCCAAACAAGTCAAGATCTCCAACAAGCAAATTAAAGGGATCTTGTAAAAGATGATGAGCACAACAAGAAAGGATTGGTCAATCCGACTTCCAGAAGAATTATGGGCTTATAGAACTGCTTTCAAAACACCATTGGGAATGAGTCCATATAGGTTGGTCTTTGGCAAGGCTTGCTAACTACTGATGGAATTGGAGCATAAAGCTGATAAGACCATATTTTGTATATAATTTTATGATTATTCTAGTTATATTTGTATTATTATCAATTGAATTTGATCAATTTTTGTTGTGAATGCTAGAATATTCATCATTTCAATTACAAAGTTACAAGTATGAAGAAATAGCTTATTTTGGCTAAAAATCATAGAAAATGAAAGAAGAATAAAAAGGATGTCAAAACAAGCTCAAAAATGGAAGAAAATGAATTTACATGGTCTTATAAATCATAAAACATGATTTTGAACTTGAAAATGGAATTAAAGATGAGAAATCAAGAGGTCCATATTCGTTTTGAATCCCAGGGCCATGGCTGTCAAAAAGCCATGGCCATGGGATTTGATTTGAAGCTGTCCAAATTTTTCAATGACAAAAATTGCAAGGGCAGAAGCATATTAAAAGCCACAACCGTGGGGCTGAAAAGCCAAGACCGTGGCATTGATTTTGGCTCTGTTTCAAAGAGATTTTATATATTTCAGAAGCAAATCAAAAGCCACGATCGTGGCACTCAAAACCCACGACTGTGGGATTGATTTCTCTACTATTCAAGCCAAGAAAGAGAAGAAAATTCAAAGTTGGCAGCCTCCACTTCAATGCCACGACCGTGGCATTGAAAAGCCATGACCGTGGCCTACCCTGTCTACTATTTTACAGCTGTAAAGTTCTCAAACCGTCCAATCCAACTCAAGACATGACCGTGGCACTCAAAAGCCACGACCGTGGGGCCGAAATTCATGACTTTGAGTAGAAAATTGGGTAGGCGGTGAACCAAACAAGATGTGGCCTAACCTTTTCAGTTTTTCCCCACTAATGAACCTTCCAAACACTCTATTTAAACACACTTCCTCTAAGGTTTCAAGAGGAGAAGAAGATTTACAAGAATTAGATTAGATTCATTCAAGAAATAAATGTAGTTTAGAGTTTTCTCAAGAAGGAGAGTGAAATTCTGGTTCAAGAAGAAATTCAAGTTCCAAGTCAACTTCTTCTTCAAAGAAATAGAGTTTGATATTTCTTGTTCTTTAAATTATGTTTTTAATGTCTTTCTTTAATATTTTAAATGTTCTTATTTCAATAATGAATAATTAATCCTCTTTAGGGTTGGTCCCTTTCATTGAAATTATCATGGAGTTATAAATGCTTATTTGAATTAATTTAGTTTATCCTTAAATTATTTTGTTATCTTTACTCTTAATGCTTTGATTATCTGGCCAATAATTAATTTAATTGAGGTATTGTGTGATGGAGCGAGAGTAGAAGCATAACATTAGTCCATAGAGGTAACAATCTTAAGGAAGTTTTTCACTTAGATATAAGGTTAAAAACTTAAGAGGTTGATTCAAAATTCTCATAAAATCTAATGAATTGGTTTAATTACTTGTGATCGTGAGAGTAGACATAAGGATTAAATTAATATGAGTTCTAGTTCTTGAGAGAGACTTGAGCTTAATTTAGTAGAATTTAACCATTAATGAAAGTAAAACTAAATTAAATCAATACTTTAGAAAACCCATGATAAATCAATAAAGGTGACTAAACCCTAAGTTTCATATTATTAGATTTAATTCAAAGTAATTTGTTTTCCTTAATCATAAATCAAATTTTATCATCCAAATAATATTTAGTTTTAATGGATCAGTTCTTAGAAGAAAACTTCCTCGTGGGAATGATATTCTACTTATCATTATATTACTTGTTAATGATCTGTGCACTTGCAGATAGTGAGGCCGAGTTCACAATAAGTTTTTGGCGCCATTGCCAGGGAAGCGATCATTCTATTATTGATAATATTAAGACTAGTGTTGCTTTGGATATTTTTACTTTTCTGCATAATTTCTCAATTTTTGGTTTATATGCGAAGAAATCCTAACTCAACGCTTGAACCATATAATCCAGAAATTGAACGGCTTTTTAGGAAGAATAAAAAGGAAAGAAAAGAGTGGAAGAAATTTAAGCAGATAATCCACCAGATTTTTCTGGCAAAGAATCAAGCATGGGAGATCCACAAAATATGACACTTAAGCAATATGCTATGCCATCTGCTTAGCCAAGATCTAGCATTGTTAAACCACCTGTACAATCCAATACTTTCGATCTTAAACCAGCGCTTATCAATCTAATTCAACAATCAATTTTTCATGGTTTTTCACATGAGGATGCATATGCTCACATCTCTAATTTTTTAGAAATATGTGATACTTTTAAAATTAATGGTGTATCTGATGATGTATCAAGCAAAGGATTGGCTCACTTCTAAAGTACCTGGTACATTCACTACATGGGATCAATTAGCCGCTGCTTTTCTTGCAAAATATTTCCCACCTGGAAAATCTGCTAAATTGAGAAATGATATCACAAGCTTTGTTCAACAAGATGGTGAAAGTTTATATGAAGCTTGGGAACGTTTCAAAAATTTGCAAAGAAAATGTCCTCACCATGGAGTCCCTGAATGGCTTTTGATTCAAATTTTTTATAATGGCCTTCATCCAAGTATCAAGGCCACAATAGATGCAGCAGTCGGAGGTGCAATTATGAACAAAGCTCCTTTTGAAGCAATCGATTTGATTGAAGAACTGGCAGCAAACAACTACCATTGGTTTTCATAAAATTGACAATTTTCTTTGCTTGCAGCCAAGGTAGATACAATAGCGAAGAAATTGGAGCATGTCCACCTTACTTCATCCCTAACTTGTGAAGGATGTGGAGAAAACCACAATACAGCTGACTGCAGAATTATGGAGCAAGTCCAGTTTTTGGACAACCAGAATAGAGGTCTAGTTTTTCCTCAAGGAAACACATACTATCAAACATGGAGAAATCATCCCAACCTATCATGGGGAACCCAAAACAACCAAAATGTTCCTTATCAACCTCCATATATGAGAAATCAAAACCAAGTTCTCCTAATTCATTGGAACAACCTCAGAAAGGTTTGATAAGATGGAAAAACAATATGATAAGCTTGAGTCATGGATGGAACAACTTGCTATCCAAAATAGAATCCTTGAAATTCAAGTTGGTCAAATAGCAAGTTCTCTTAATACTCGATCACAAGGAGCTCTTCCAAGCCAACCAGAAATTAATCCAAGAGAACATTGTAATACTATTTTTTTGAATAGCATACAGCTTGAAGATTCTTCATAAGAGCCCAAAATTTGACAAATTTCTTATTCTAAAATGAAAGAAAGTTAAGCTGAACAAGAGGAGGCACCATTAAAGATAGAGGTTAAACCTTATATGCCACCTATTCCTTTCCCTCAAAGGCTAAAGAAAAAGATGGAGGAAAATGCAAAGATTGCACTTACTAAGGAGTACAGCAATCATCTTCTTGATATGATCCCTTCCAAACTTGAAGATCCAGGGAGTTTTTTCTATTCCTTGTAAAATTGGTGAAATTAATTTTCAAAATTCTTTATGTGATTTAGGTTCTAGCATTAGTCTAATGCCTTTTTCAATTTTAAGAAAATTAAGATTCACACAAATGAAGCATACAAAGATGTCATTGCAACTTGCAGATCGCTCAGTTAAATATCCGATGGAAATTGTGGAGAACATACAAGTTAAAGTGGATAAGTTTTATATTCCCACTGATTTTGATATCTTGGATGTAGAAGAGGATGTAGACATTCCACTAATTTTGGGGAGATCTTTCTTAGCTACTATGAGAGCTATAATTAATGTGGAAAGTGGCAATCTTATTTTAAAAGTAGGGGATGAATATGTAGAATTCAACATGACAACATCAAAAGACCTTTCTTTTGTAATACAAGGCCCTACTAATGGAGCTGATAACACTGAAGTAGATAATTCTCCTATTACTTTTGAGGCAATTCCACAACCATCACATGAAGGATATCAAGAGTTTGGAAAAGATTACATAGCAAACAACATCTTGGGTAAAAAAGTGATTTGTGATCTTCCACCTTGAGGCTTAAAAATTATAGTCCAGCTAAAGACTATAAATTAGCGCTTATTAGGGAGGCAACCCAATAGTTGATTTAAATTTGTGTTTTTATTTTAATTATTGTTTTTATTTTTGTTATGGTTTTGTGTTTTTTTTTATTTTAGGATAAACTTGGAAGGAAATGAGCTTCTGGATGGATTCTTCTTACAAAGGAAAAACAATCAAGAAAGGACATGTACACCCCATTCTCCGCCTAATATCTAAACCACTAGGGACAGTGGCAAGCTTCAAGATTAGGGAAGAGTTCAACTTAAGAAATTTAGTAAAGTGTTCTATTCCTTTTTGAATTCATTTACTCTTTCATAAATAATTGGGATATAGGGCACCTACTAAAAAAACTTTTTTCGAGCATGGTAAAAATTTAAAAAAAAACATTTTTGCTTGAAATCTTGCACTTAAATGATTGAGTTCATTAGAGGCCAATACTTATTTGTGATTCATCGATGTTATTAAAAAAACAAAAAAAAATTGTGATGAAGATTTTGTGAAGTGCTGTACTTTTATGGATTTTGACCTGAATGCATTCTTGATTTTAGTTGAACGTAATCGATTGTGTATGCTTACTTAGAGAGGGCTCTTACTCTTTTGTCATTTATTTTTTATTATCTTATGTGTAAGCCTAGAACATGTTTAAAAGAACTTTTGATGCGAAATTGAACCTTGCTAAGTAGAGAAAAAAATGATTTAGGCATTGTTTATGTAATCGAATTCTTATATCCACCATATTTAAACATTGCCTTTAGTTGTCCCTTTTGAACCAAAATTGAATATTTTTTCAATTCTTTTCATATATGTAGCCCTAATAACTACCCTTTTGAGGTTGATTATCTTTTGATATATTTTCTTACTATAAAAGTATTTAAGCTCAAATTCATAATATCATTGATCCTACAAATAGTCCTCCTAATCAAAGCTCAAGTTTGGGGAAAAAATATATAAAAAAAAAAGAAAAAAAAGAACTATGTCTATCTCCATAAGTAAAGTATGTTAAAATAAGGGAGGATAAATTAAATTAAGAAAAGGAACAAACCAAATGTAACTTACAGTTGGAAGATATTCAAAAGATGAAAAACCAAATTATTAAACATCACTATATCCTTAACCCTTTTAGACCACATTACAAGCTTAAAAAGACCTTTTGATTTTTCTTAAGTTAGTGAAGTCTATTAGTGGAGAAAGTTTGATTAAACATGCATATGAGATGGGAAAGTTTCTATGAACTCTATAAAAATATTTAATGAATGCAGAGAGTATGTGCCTATCTGAAGTGCAATAATTGGTTGCAATTGGCTAAAACTTCTAGAATACATAAAGGGAAAATGATGTAAGTACAGTTATGGACCTTAATTTAGAATTGAATTTTGAAACTTTATTTGTTTAAACTTATCAAAATCCTAAGAATATTTAACATAAAATGAGGCCTACTGTGAATGAGATTGTTCTTGTCGCTTGAGGACAAACAACGATCTAAGCTTGGGAGAGTTGATAAGACCATATTTTGTATATAATTTTATGATTATTCTAGTTATATTTTTATTATTATCAATTGAATTTGATCAGTTTTTATTGTGAATGCTAGAATATTCATCATTTCAAGTATAAAGTTACAAGTATGAAGAAATAGCTTATTTTGGCTAAGATTCATAAAAAAATGGAAGAAGAATAAAAAGGATGTCAAAACAAGCTCAAAAATGGAAGAAAATGAATTTACATGGTCTTATAAATCATGATACATGATTTTAAACTTGAAAATGGAATTAAAGATGAGAAATCAAGAGGTCCATATTCGTTTTGAATCCAAGGGCCATGGCTGTAAAAAAGCCATGGCCATGGGATTTGATTTGAAGTTGTCTAAATTTTTCAATAACAGAAATTGCAAGGGCAGAAGCATATTAAAAGCCACTACCGTGGCGGTCAAAAGCCACAAATGTGGCATTGATTTTGGCTCTATTTTCAAGAGATTTTGCATATTTCAGAAGCAAATCAAAAGCCACGACTGTGGCACTCAAAACCCACGATCGTGGGATTAATTTCTCTACCGTTCGAGCCAAGAAAGAGAAGAAAATTCAAAGTTGGCAGCCTCCACTTTAATGCTACGATCATGGCATTGAAAAGCCATAACCGTGGCTTGCCCTGCTGACCATTTTACAGCTATAAAGTGCTCAAACCATCCAATCCAACTTAGGACACGGCCGTGGCACTAAAAATCCATGACCGTGGGGCCAAAATTCATGACTTTCAATAGAAAATTGGGTAGGTGATGAACCAAACAAGATGTGGCCTAATCTTTTCAATTTTTCCCCACTAATGAAGCTTCCAAACACTCTATTTAAACACATTTCCTCTAAGGTTTCAAGAGGAGAAAAAGATTTACAAGAATTAGATTAGATTCATTCAAGAAATAAATGTAGTTTAGAGTTTTTCTCAAGAAGGAGAGTGAAATTCTGGTTCAAGAAGAAATTCAAGTTCCAAGTCAAGTTCTTCTTTAAAGAAATAGAGTTTGATATTTCTTGTTCTTTAAATTATGTTTTTAATGTGTTTCTTTAATATTTTCAATGTTCTTATTTCAATAATGAATAATTAATCCTCTTTAGGGTTGGTCCCTTTCATTGAATTTATTATGGAGTTATAAATGCTTATTTGAATTAATTTAGTTTATCCTTAAATTATTTTGTTATATTTACTCTTAATGCTTTAATTATCTAGCCAATAATTAATTGAATTGAGGTATTGTGTGATAGAGGGAGAGTGGAAGCATAACATTAGTCCATAGAGGTAACAATCTTAAGGAAGTGTCTCACTTAGAGATAAAGTTAAACACTTAAGAGGTTGATTCAAAATTCTCATAAAATCTAATGAATTGGTTTAATTACTTGTGATCATGACAGTAGACATAAAGATTAAATTGATATGAGTTCTAGTTCTTGAGAGAGACTTGAGTTTAATTTAGGAGAATTTAACCATTAATGAAAGGAAAACTAAATTAAATCAATACTTTAGAAAACCCATGATAAATCAATAAAGGTGACTAAACCCTAAGTTTCATATTATTAGATTTAATTCAAAGTAATTTGTTTTGCTTAATCATAAATCGAATTTTATTATCCAAATAATATTTGGTTTTAATTGATCAATACTTAGAAGAAAACTTCCTCGTGGTAACGATAATCTACTCATCATTATATTACTTGTTAACTATTTGTGCACTTGCAGATAGTGAGGCCGAGTTCACAACAAAAGCCTATTGGGCAATAAAGACCACAAATATGGACTTAGAAGGAGCAAAGGAGCAAAGAATGTTGCAAATTTCTGAGCTTGATGAGCTTAGAAATGATGCCTATGAGAGTTCAAGAATCTATAAGGAAAGGGAAAAAGCTATGCATGACAGGATGATCCTTTGAAGAACTTTCGAACCGGGAATGAAAGTCCTCCTATTCAATTCTAGAATGCGATTGTTTCCCAAAAAATTGAAGTCCCGTTGGAGTGGACCATTTCAAGTAATTCAAACATTCCCATATGGGGTTGTTGAGATACTCAATTTGAAAACTAACGAGACATTTAAGGTAAATGGACAAAGGGTGAAGCCCTATCTTGAATAAATTGATGTTGCAAAAACTGTTGAAAGTTTGATGTTTATAGACAAATGATGCAACAATGTCCAGCTATAAGACAATAAAGAAGCGTTTAGTGGGAGGAAACCCACCGGTTTGTATTTCTTTTCATAGTTAAATCTTCGTGTTTTGTCATTTAAATTTCATTTTGTTTTAAGAGAATAGAATGGGTGCGTTGATCAGTTTTTATTTTTGATGGAGTTTCAGGGAAAAACCAGGAAGATAAGTGCATATCTTAAACTTGGGTGACACATTTGTTTAAATAAATAAATAATAAATAAATAAAGGGGCAAAATAAAAATTTTGGCAGTAGAGGACACGGCCACTTGACACTGCCAAGCTGCTGGCTATGTCAAGCAAACCAAGAATTCCTAGGTGTGGACACAGCTAGAAGGCTTGGTCGTGCCATCCAGACACGCTCAAGTGCCAGACCGTGTCCGCAATCCCTTACCTGAAACCCAACCACACAGACCCGGACATGCCCACAGGACACGACCAAGCCACTGGTCGTGTCCCTTCTAAAAGCCCAAACACGACCAAGCCATTTCAAGCTTGGTCATGTCACCCTCTTTAAAAACCCGATTGCGTCCTTTTTGTTCATCCCTAAACTTGGTTTTCCCTTCTTCTTTCTCTAGTCTCTCTCTCTAAACCTCCATCCCCATCTGTAATATCCCAAAATACACCCTAAAAGTTTTGGAATCATTATTGTTGTATTTGATTTAATGTGTAGGTATGATGGAAAGAGAAAAGAAGTAAAAAGAAAGTGTATATGTTGAATATATATGGATATATATATAACATATACATAGTATATAAATGGGTGTAGGAAAATAAGTGTATATAATTAATAATAATAATAGTAATAATAATAATAAAGATAAAGAAGAAAAGAAAAGTCAAAGGATGAAGTGGTGGTGGAGGATATTTTAGTAAATATGTAATTATATTATTATTAATATATATATAAGATAAGTATGAAAAGAAAGAAAGGAGGATTTTCTTTCTTCCTATTTTCTTCTTCTTCTTCTTCTTGAACGAGAGAGAGAGAGAGAGAGAGAGATGTGATTTTGGTTGATTTTTACACCAAATTCTTAAGGGTTTTAAGAGAGTTGAAGTTGGAGATTGAAGATTTGGCATAATATCCAAGTAAGTGTTCATTTCTTTGAATTGATTCTATTGATTGTGTATGCAAGTAAGTATTCATTTTCTTGTATTGATTTCTTTTGATTGAGGTTATAGTTGATATGGTTGGTGTGTGAGATGATAATAATGAAAGATTGAAGTATATAGATGTGTTGAATTGGTATCTAAATGATGATAAGTTGGGTTATTTGTGAGGATGATGATGAATTGTTAAAATTGTTGAGTAAGGGTTTAGTATAAATGAATTGGGGATTTGAGTAGTTGATTTATAGTGATGTATATAATGATTATTATTATGATATATTGAAGTTATATAAGTGTTAAATTGATAGGTAATTGATGAATATAACCAATATGTTGATTGAGGGTGTTGTAATATGGATTTTGGAGTGTTTGTGTTGTCAAGGATGAGAATTCGGAATACATGATTTTTTCCTGACACGGCCAGTGACACGACCGTGCTGTTGGGCGTGTCATCGGTACTGAGTCTGACGTTTGTGACACGGCCATTAACACGGCCATGTTACTGAGCGTGTCATAGCTACTGTGAGAAAAAGTAATTGACACATCCATGAACACGCCAGTGTTGTTGGGCGTGTCAATGTTTCTGTAAGGCAGAATGAATGACACGTCCAGTGACACGCCCGTGTTACTGAGCGTGTCAAAGCTTCTGTATTGTTGGTTTAGGGCACGATCAGGGACACGCCCGTGTTGGTGAGCATGTCATGTGTTGAGTTTGCCCTAGTTAGTTATCATTCTTATTTTCTTATATGAATAATTACCTTTGGATTAGGTTTTGAAGAGATTGTGTTACCATAACTCAAGTGTTGGAGGATTCTTGGAAAGAGGAATTTAGATTTGGTGTGAGTTCTCTAGAGGTAAGTACAAACTTACATAGATGCATTCTTTTATATGATTTTGAGACTTAACACATTTAGTATAAATGTGTTAAGTAAATTACTATATTGTTAATATAATGTGACTAATGTTATTATTTGTATGGTGTGAGAGATATGATGATCATTCAAAAAGGTATGTGCAATGCAATTTGTTATGATAAATTTTTTAATAATGAATGGTGTTAATGTGTCTTGAGAAATGGTGAAATGTGATGTCATTATGGTTGATAATAATGATTGAAATGAAATAAATAGACATGTTGTCTATATGATGATGAATTTAAGATACATGTGCAATGAAATTGATTATGTATACTTGAATGATGGAGTATTATAATGCGAATTGAGATATGATAATATGTGAAGCCATTGTGATTGGCTATGATGATTCAAATGAGATGTAAAGCCATTGCGATTGGCTATGATGATTCAATTGAGATAAGTGTGGCATGTTTGCCTAGATAATGATGAGAATTGTGAATGAAATTGATAATGAAATAATAAATGAATTGTGTGGCTAATGTGTTATTCCATTTTCAGAGTTCTGGGTTTGGCGGCATGCCTATAAAATGAAAAAGGTAACAGTCTTGCCGGGTTGAGGATCTCTACAATTTGAGTTGAATTGAGGTCCAAGAGACTAGGTCTATTACACTATGAGAATTATGAATATGAAATATGTGAAAGGTAACAGTCTTGCCGGGTTGAGGATCTCCTCGATTTAGTCGGGTTGATGGTCCAAGAGACTGGGTCTGTTACAGGTAACAGTCTAGCCGGGTTGAGGATCTCCTCTAGTTTAGCGAGTTAAGGTCCAAGAGACTGGGTCTGTTACCCTATCCATGGATAGAGATATATATATTGCCTACGGGCTTGATTATTGTGATTATAGACCAAAGCAGTAACTCTGAACTTTGGAATAACATAGTAGTGTCTCGTGGGCCCATGTTTGTCTATGTTTTCAATGTGATTTATGAATGTGAAATAGATGGATAATGAGACCTATGTTTGTCTTTGTTGAATATGTGATTTATGACTGGTGATTTGCGAATAATGAATTAATTGAATAGAATAAGGACATGTAATGTTATGAAGTATGATAAGTAATATGTGTATGGATATATTCATTGTGAGTATCAGTGATAGAATTGTGGCTGGTGTTAATGATATGTATATATATATATATAAAATTAGATATGTATGAAAGGTGTAATTAAAAAAGGGAAAAAGTGATAAGTAACTAATGGTAAATGAAGTTATATATATATATATGTTTATATTATTTATTTGTGCTACTATGCTCTCTGGCTTAGCGTGGTTTTGTAATCGCGCAGGTGAGTAGGTGATAGATCTAAAGTCAATCGGTATGCCACGAGAAAGGTAAGAGTGTTCTGAGACCAACTAGAAGGTGATGCATGCATGTAAGATTTAATTACGTTGTATTTTGATAAGTAAAAATGTATTATTGTTTGGAACTCAGTTAAAGGTTTTACATTGTAATGAAAAGGTGACATTCTTATACTTTATATATGTACTGTATGTATGCTAGGTATATGTATAGTATTTATATAGAGTATGGGGTGTTACAATTATTTTGGTATCAGAGCTTAGGTTCGAGATTCTCGGCCTAAGTGAAATTAAAAAGAAAAAGTTTTGAAAAGCTTGAATAAAAAAAAAGTTTTGAAATGAAATTTGTAATACATGCATATGCATTAACACCAAGGTTGGTCTCGGATGTGGCATTATGTGAATTGTACTGTGATTGAATTAGAGGAGATAAATGGTATTATGTGGATGAAGTTCTACATGAAAGTAAAAGAGTAGAAAAAGAAATGATATGGAAACATTTATACAAGTTTAATTGATAAATTAAAGAATGAGAATATATTCAAGTAAAGTAAAGTAAATTGTTAAATGTGTTGGAAGTATAAAGAAATGAATAGAAGAATAAAGTTGGAATTGAGTTAAAAATAAAATCAAGATTAAAGTATGTACTCTCTCCTCTACAGTTTGGATCTCTTTCTATTAAATCTCATGTTTGGATTATCAGAGGAAGGAAATATTGTTGGATTGTTAATATGGAAAAATATGTTATTTAATTGAAGAGAGTATGATGGAATATTGAGTGAGTTGATTGGTATAGACAAAGTGTGATTATTTAAGATTTAGGTATATAAAGTTAAGGTTTTATTTAAAAGAAAAAGAGATGATGTTGGGTAAATAAGAAGATATATTAGTGTTGTTTGTATTGTTATTTTAATGCAAACATTGTGTTTTCAATGTTAGAAATGTGATATGTTTGAATATTGGGAAAACTCATGTTAATGGTGGTAATATGTGACAGTTGAATTGTTGAAATAAGTTTAATAATTGTGAAAATTATATGTTTTGATGTAGCTTTGTGGTACATATATATAAGATGTTTTTAAAGCTGATATTAAGAAAAGATGAGATTGGTAAATCAAAGTTTAGGTGAGATAGTGATTTGAGAATTTAGAATGTTAATGGAATATTGATAAAGATTACTTATATATTGATAGTTTAATGTATGTTAAACATACGAGTTATTTGCAATGAATATTATTGCAATGAGAATACTACGAATTGGGTAATGAGATTGATAGTATGAGAATTTGTTTCGAAAAGAAAGTGAATAAGCAAGTGAAAATGAGTTATTTTACGTTATTTGAGTAGAAAGGGTAAAAGTGGATATGGAAATATATTAAATGCTTTTAAAGACAAAAGTGAAAGAGATGTCACATTAAGAATGTGACTAAGATGTATGTGAAGTGTTATTATGGTTAGAATATATATTGGTTGTGTTGATAAATACTTTACATCATATTAAAAGAATGAGAATGATAATGTTCAAAGGAAGTAATAAATATTAAATTGGTATAGAATGTATGAAAAAGGGGAATTAAATAAGATCATATAATTAAGTGAAAACATGTATAGGATACGTGCGCTGAGTTTTTCGATATGAAAGAAATTGTATTATGTAAGGAATGTGGGAAGTGAGTCACATTTTGGAGGTGGCTTATGAATGTGTATATAGTATAACTATATGATTAAAAATATTAAGAATGATATTGCATGTATCAGTGGACCTAAGAAAGATTAGGTCTTGACCTGAGTAAAGTTAAATAAATTATGTGACGGAATTGAGAATGGGAATGAACTCGAGTAATATTGAACTGTGAAATTTTTATGGTACTCATGGAACTTGATAATCATATAATATTTTGAGTCCCAAAGTATTCGCATGTGGAAAGGTTCTATGTATATGTGTAAAATAAGAGATTGTAAGGACAAAGGAAAAAGTATAAAAAAAAAATTTAGAAAAGATAAATTAGAAATGGAGTAACAAATGGAATTAGTATAAGATTTATATATGATCGAATATGTATACGTAATAGATGTTAATAATACTGTTGAAACATGAATTAAACTAATGATGAGCATATAATTGAGTACAAATTGGGTTGAAACGGAGTTGGAATGTGTTAACTTTTGGTGTAGCCAAAGTTTAGAAATGAATATGTAATTCTTGCAATACAACTTAGCAGGGTAATTGGAAAAGTTTGAAGCAGAATAATAGAAGGACAGTAATGATTTATAAGTCACAGGCTTGATTATTAATCTCTTAAGGCCATAGATTTTGTTTAGTATATCTGGCCGGTTAGTTTTGTTATTCACAGATTTGAGACTGAGATAATATGACTGTAATACAGATTTGGTGAGATTGATAATTATGTTTTAGAAGTATAGTTAAGAGTTATGATGGGTAAAGTTGTACTTTACCATTTTATGTTAGAAATTTGGTTATATTTATGAGAAATAAGGAAAGAGAAGAGTAATGTAAATAATTTGAGTTATGGATAATGTGGTAAAAAGGTAATTATTATAATAATAGTAGTGGTATGAAATGTGAAGAGATATTATGGGAGAAATTACAAAATGTGATTGAAAATTTTACTGAATAAGTAGATGGGTTTAAGGTTTTAGTGAATTAACTATGGAAAATAAATATGGTATGATATAATCATAAGGATTTTGTGGAAATTGTACTAAGATAATTTGAAGTGATTTGTTATTAATGATCATAGTCCAAAAAAAAAAAGATTAGAATTTGAATATAAGATTGACCTAATGGAATTAGGTTATATATATATATATATATTGTGAAATTTGATGGTAAATTTAAATAAGTTAATTGTTGGTTTAAATTGACTAAGATTGAGATGTTAGTATATGTTGGCAGATAGATCAATTGATCTAGATTTTGCTAAAGTTGCAAATCAATATTGAGATTTAATATGTATAGTTGTACTAAGAGTGTAAAATTTAAATGATAATGTATATGATGTAAAATTCTAAAATGAGAATGGACAAGAATGAATAGAGTTATATCAGTTGTACATAATGATAGAAGGGAAAAGATTGATTGTCTATAAATAGGTTGAAAGGCATTGTATTAATATGTATGTTAAGTGAAAAACATGTTAAAGAAGGAGTTAAGTGTATGAGAAATAAGGATATTGTTATCAATTAAGGTTTGATAAATGTCTATTTTGAAAGTGATTGTAATGACGGGATAATCAATATTAATATTTAACTCGATGATTTTTAAGGTTAGATTAAAAGAGTAATTATAAAGAGATGAAGTAATAAAATATATTGAAGATAATGATTAGATGAAGTATAAGTATATTATAAGATGATCTGATTTTTGTATAAAAGTAAATTCATTGGGAATGTGTGGAATTATCTTGATTGTTTTGTTGAGAAAGTAATAAGATATATATACAGATATAATGATGAATTGTGAAATTTAAAGAAGATGATTGACTCTAAGGGGGAGAGTAAAAGTTATGTGATTTGATGACATAATAACTTAAGAATATAATTAACTTTATATGTAAGTTAAGATATTATTGTGTTAAGAATGGATTGTTACTGTATTAGATAATTTCGGGGACGAAATTATTTAAGGGGGAGAGAATTGTAATATCCCAAAATACACCCTAAAAGTTTTGGAATCATTATTGTTGTATTTGATTTAATGTGTAGGTATGATGGAAAGAGAAAAGAAGTAAAAAGAAAGTGTATATGTTGAATATATATGGATATATATATATAACATATACATAGTATATAAATGGGTGTAGGAAAATAAGTGTATATAATTAATAATAATAATAGTAATAATAATAATAATAAAGATAAAGAAGAAAAGAAAAGTCAAAGGATGAAGTGGTGGTGGAGGATATTTTAGTAAATATGTAATTATATTATTATTAATATATATATATAAGATAAGTATGAAAAGAAAGAAAGGAGGATTTTCTTTCTTCCTATTTTCTTCTTCTTCTTCTTCTTGAACGAGAGAGAGAGAGAGAGAGAGAGATGTGATTTTGGTTGATTTTTACACCAAATTCTTAAGGGTTTTAAGAGAGTTGAAGTTGGAGATTGAAGATTTGGCATAATATCCAAGTAAGTGTTCATTTCTTTGAATTGATTCTATTGATTGTGTATCCAAGTAAGTATTCATTTTCTTGTATTGATTTCTTTTGATTGAGGTTATAGTTGATATGGTTGGTGTGTGAGATGATAATAATGAAAGATTGAAGTATATAGATGTGTTGAATTGGTATCTAAATGATGATAAGTTGGGTTATTTGTGAGGATGATGATGAATTGTTAAAATTGTTGAGTAAGGGTTTAGTATAAATGAATTGGGGATTTGAGTAGTTGATTTATAGTGATGTATATAATGATTATTATTATGATATATTGAAGTTATATAAGTGTTAAATTCATAGGTAATTGATGAATATAACCAATATGTTGATTAAGGGTGTTGTAATATGGATTTTGGAGTGTTTGTGTTGTCAAGGATGATAATTCGGAATACATGATTTTTGCCTGACACGGCCAGTGACACGACCGTGTTGTTGGGCGTGTCATCAGTACTGAGTCTGACGTTTGTGACACGACCATTAACACGGCCATGTTAATGAGCGTGTCATAGCTACTGTGAGAAAAAGTAATTGACACGGCCATGAACACGCCCGTGTTGTTGGGCGTGTCAATGTTTCTGTAAGGCAGAATGAATGACACGTCCAGTGACACGCCCGTGTTACTAAGCGTGTCAAATCTTCTGTATTGTTGGTTTAGGGCACGATCAGGGACACGCCCGTGTTGGTGAGCGTGTCATGTGTTGAGTTTGCCCTAGTTGGTTATCATTCTTATTTTCTTATATGAATAATTACCTTTGGATTAGGTTTTGAAGAGATTGTGTTACCATAACTCAAGTGTTGGAGGATTCTTGGAAAGAGGAATTTAGATTTGGTGTGAGTTCTCTAGAGGTAAGTACAAACTTACATAGATGCATTCTTTTATATGATTTTGAGACTTAACACATTTAGTATAAATGTGTTAAGTAAATTACTATATTGTTAATATAATGTGACTAATGTTATTATTTGTATAGTGTGAGAGATATGATGATCATTCAAAAAGGTATGTGCAATGCAATTTGTTATGATAAATGTTTTAATAATGAATGGTGTTAATGTGTCTTGAGAAATGGTGAAATGTGATGTCATTATGGTTGATAATAATGATTGAAATGAAATAAATAGACATGTTGTCTATATGATGATGAATTTAAGATACATGTGCAATGAAATTGATTATGTATACTTGAATGATGGAGTATTATAATGTGAATTGAGATATGATAATATGTGAAGCCATTGTGATTGGCTATGATGATTCAAATGAGATGTGAAGCCATTGTGATTGGCTATGATGATTCAATTGAGATAAGTGTGGCATGTTTGCCTAGATAATGATGAGAATTGTGAATGAAATTGATAATGAAATAATAAATGAATTGTGTGGCTAATGTGTTATTCCATTTTCAGAGTTCTGGGTTTGGCGGCATGCCTATAAAATGAAAAAGGTGACAGTCTTGCCGGGTTGAGGATCTCTTCAATTTGAGTTGAATTGAGGTCCAAGAGACTGGGTCTGTTACACTATGAGAATTATGAATATGAAATATGTGAAAGGTAACAGTCTTGCCGGGTTGAGGATCTCCTCGATTTAGTCGGGTTGATGGTCCAAGAGACTGGGTCTGTTACAGGTAACAGTCTAGCCGGGTTGAGGATCTCCTCTAGTTTAGCGAGTTGAGGTCCAAGAGACTGGGTCTGTTACCCTATCCATGGATAGAGATATATATATTGCCTACGAGCTTGATTATTGTGATTATAGACCAAAGCAGTAACTCTGAACTTTGGAATAACATAGTAGTGTCTCGGGGGCCCATGTTTGTCTATGTTTTCAATGTGATTTATGAATGTGAAATAGATGGATAATGAGACCTATGTTTGTCTTTGTTGAATATGTGATTTACGACTGGTGAATTGCGAATAATGAATTAATTGAATAGAATAAGGACATGTAATGTTATGAAGTATGATATGTAATATGTGTATGGATATATTCATTGTGAATATCAGTGATAGAATTGTGGCTGGTGTTAATGATATGTATATATATATAAAATTAGATATGTATGAAAGGTGTAATTAAAAAAGGGAAAAAGTGATAAGAAACTAATGGTAAATGAAGTTATATATATATGTTTATATTATTTATTTGTGCTACTAAGCTCTCTGGCTTAGCGTGGTTTTGTAATCGCACAGGTGAGTAGGTGATAGATCTAAAGTCAATCGGTATGCCACGAGAAAGGTAAGAGTGTTCTGAGACCAACTAGAAGGTGATGCATGCATGTAAGATTTAATTACGTTGTATTTTGATAAGTAAAAATGTATTATTGTTTGGAACTCAGTTAAAGGTTTTACATTGTAATGAAAAGGTGACATTCTTATACTTTATATATGTACTGTATGTATGCTCGGTATATGTATAGTATTTATATAGAGTATGGGGGTGTTACACCATCTCTCAAAACTTAAAAATCTCACCAAATCTTCCATTTATCTTACTCAAAACTCAGTTAAACCCACTCAATCTTCCAATTTTAAACTCAAAACTCCATAAAATCCATAAAACTTTGATTTTCACCAAAAGATCAAGATGACTAGAACAAAAATGGTGTCCCACCACAATAGGAGGCAGCCTCCATCATCTACTCCATCATCCTCTTCATCATCTTCAAAGAGGTCAACTCTTCTAGCACGAGGTTTCTTTCCAACATGGTATGTGACCGTGAATCCCTTGATACTCTCCAAATTAGAGAAAATTTTGCTACATATGTTCAAAACCTTGGATGGAAAAAATTAGTTTCCCTTAAACCTTTGCAATTCCAATAACTCACCATAGAATTTTTAACCTCTCTTAAGGTTGAAAGAAATGAAATGAAGATTTGCACTAGGTTTAGCTTTAAATTGCTTGGAAAATAATGTGTTCTTGATATTGAGCAATTAAATGCTATTTTTGATTTTCACCAAGAAGGGGAAAAATGCATTCCTAAAGGTTTTAGACAACAATTCGCATGGGGAGCAATAGGCTCAAGGGGTATGTAAATCGGCCAAAGCAACCAAATTGATAAATCCCGCCTTGAGGTATCTACATCAATTTATGTCTTGTGGGTTCTTTGCAAGCAAAGAAAGCACGGATGTGGTGGAACTGAGTAAGCTATTTTTCTTAGATTGTGTTAGCAATGCTATGCCCGTAAGTGCCGGCTATTGGTTGGCCGATGTGTTTGATAGCGTAGCAAATAGGAAAAAGGGCACAATTTGCAAAGGTGGATTGGTGACCACCTTGGTTGTAGCACTTATTGATGGATTTGATCTGAGCACTTGCTAAATGACTAAAATTTTTGGGAGTGATTCATTGGATCTTGCTACCCTTGAAAAGATGCACATGGTTGTAAAAAGGAGAGGGGCTTATGTTATGCATTTAGATGAGCAAGTTGCACCAGAGGACCGGCAAAAGAGGCCACTAGTTGATGAGGAGTTTGACTTGAATTCACTTTATTTGAATGAAGATGATCTGGCACTGGATAATCAGGAGATTATTAGTAGGATTGAAGCATTGGAAAGCAAGGTAGATCGTAATCATGCTGAAGTCCTCACCTAGTTAGAACAAATCAATAGCAACCTTGCAAAGATTCTTAGCCTCCACCCTTTAGCAGCCTCTTCATCATATCCTCCACCGTTGTAGAGTATATCAGCTTCTGCCTTTTGAAGACACTTTTTATGTTTCTTATTTTCATTTGTTGAATATTTCAGTTGTTGTTTTTTGTACTGTTGTTGGTTACTAAAACTTTATGTTTTATTTTCATTATTTTATATTTATTGCTTTTTAATCTTGAACAATTAATGTTTGTGGATGAAAGGTAGCACTTGCCTCACAACAAAAATGATGAAAATCGGGTTGTACTTTAACTCTTACCTCCTTTAAATTATCCTAGTTTCCATTGAGGACAATGTCAATCTTAAAGTGTGGGGTGCTAAGTTTTTTGTTCATAAATGCAAGTTTTTGTTTTTCGTAATCTTGTTGTTGTTGTTAAGTCTTTATTTTAGTCATTTTTATTAAGTGATTTTCCTTACCATATATATTGTTTAAGTTTAATTGTTATAAGATGGTTGATAGGTGACCTTTTAATTTTTGAACCATGAATTGGAGAATTGAATAAAATTTGTTCTTATTGTTGATTTGGTGGATATTCATTGCATTGCCTTTTAAACTAGTGAGGAATTGAGCCTATTAAGTTGAATATCAACTTATTATACTTTATTGTGTGTGAACATCTTTGATTGATTAATTGCTAGAACTTGCTTTGACATGCATGTTGAGACTACATAAAAAATTTCAATTAGGCATCAGCATGATTAAGGCAATTAGGGGAGCCCATTTTGGCTTAAAAAGACCAACCCTATATTCAACCTTAGTTAGCCAATTTTGAGCCTATTTCGTTTCTCCTTTTCTTTCTTTTTCACAACACTACTAACTTTGAACTGCGCTATTTTGTCTCTTACCCTTTCATTAGGTCAAGAGCATTTTAAGAGCGTTTATGACCGAGTATTATATTGAATTAAGTGTGGGTTAAATTTAGTAGGTTTAAGATTGCAAACCATTATGTTCTTTAGTTGCAAATTATAATTAAAAAATTTAATAGTAAAAAAAAGAATAATCATAAAAATAAATAATAAAAAAAAAGAAAAAAATAATAAGAATAATTGTTGTTCTTGTTGGAATGGTTGAATTGAGTTTGGAAATGATCTTTGCATATTTAATAAGTGGGTTCCTAAAAAGTTCTTTAATGTCTAGTGCTAAGTGATTGGGAGGTAAGTTCGGATTGTTCGGTTATATCACATTATTTACTTCATTCTTGAAGTGCTCTTGAACTTAATGAATCAACTCATATTTCCTAAATGTCATGCTTTTACCTTAGCCCCATTACAACTAAATGAAAGACCTTATGATTGATTATTGATTGAAATTTAGAGGTGAAAGTTTGATTGATAAGCAAGCTTATGGTGATAATCTATCATTGAATGTTATGAGTGTAAACACTACCTATTTAAACACTTCAAGAGTTGGTGAGGGAGTGTCAATATTGGTTATGTGTGGAAAACCACTAAATTGCATGAGTATTGGTTTTATTTGGTTTGATATTGATTGCGGATTTAAGAAATTGGAAGTCTTGATATACTCTTATAACTCTTGAACTTGGATAAATTTTCTTGTTTACTTGTTTTGATTTTAACTTTGCTTGGGGACAAGCAAAGAATTAAGTGCGGGGTAGTTGTTTTGGTCATATATGTACATATATTTAGGTTAATTTTATTGGTTTTAAGTTAATTTTTCTCTTAAAGTTTGTTTAAAGTTTGCTTGAAGTGTTTGATTTAGATGGAAGCTCAAAAGAATGAATTGAATGATCAAAAAAGTGGAAAAGCATGTGACACACCCTAAAGACACAGCCAAGCCATTGGCCATTTCCCTCATCCAAGGCAACACACACATGACATGGTGAATGAAGCACTTGAATCAAAAATCAATGTTGTAGGTGGTGTCATTGTATGCTTTTGAATTGTCGTACTCTAGGTCTGTGAGCCAGAAAGGATTAATGATATGTGATGTGATGCATGTATGCATGTATGCACACAAAGAAGGATAAATAGGACGTTCCTTCCAATCTTATAACTTCCACACACAAATGGTGAGTCTCTTTTCCTAGGTATATGGTTAACAAAAATACCAATATGGGATATTTTATTTTCGAAAAGTTCCCTCAGACAGTTCAACCAATAGTTATATTTTCGAACATGGAAATTAGTTCAAAATAATTCCCATTAATTAGGTTTTAATCCATTCAACAAACTAAAGTAGCTTTTATGCTATATTGGATTAAAACTAAATTAAGAGATTTATTATAAATAGATTTCTCACGTGAAAAAGTAACTAATGATTCATGCCAAAAACAAGCCCATGCTAATAATTCTTAGTAAAAACTAGGCTCACAATTGATTTTTTGTATTTCGTAATTGACCTAAATAATTTGCAAGCTCTATGTAAAAAAAGGTTGGATGAAATGCAAAAATAGTTTGAAAAACCCATTGTAAAAAGACTTTAGAAAAAAAAAGGAATTTTGACTTTGTATTTGAGTCATGAGAAAAGAATTTTTTCATTTATTTTTAGAAGAGTTATATGTCCAAAGACCATCTTGAAAAGTTTTGAAAATAGCTTTGGTCTTTTGGATTTAGAGAAAAAAATTATTTGAGCTCACAACGTAATTAGGTCATATTAGAAAAAGAACAAACCAAATAAGCCATGATTTACACCAAGATAAATTAACCATAGTCAATCAACAAGCATTTGGGGTAAAACACTAAGGAAAGTAACTAGGCTAATTACATGAGCTTTAATCTTTGGGTTGAAAGGCTTAGGTTCCCATAGCAAGTATATACCAAAAGGTACAACGCTATGAGTGGTTATGTCATGCTCGATCTTCATACCTTGAGTGAAAGTATGGTATCCCTTACATAACACAATACGAGTAACACCGGTATCCTAACTCACGCACACGATATAATCTAATATGATACAATGGATAATATCATGATAATAAATAATATAATAATATAAAGATCAATGAAATCAACTTCTCTTATCCCCAGTGGAGTCGCCACTGTGAGCGGGGATTTTTGCCCCCACTCCTAGTGGAATGATTCTTGCGACTTCGGCATTGTTCAGGCTCAAGGCCTTAGAGAACACGGGCCTAAGCCTTGAGAAAATTGAGTCGCCACCCGGACGGGCAGGGAAAAAAGAAAGGAGTGGATGACTCAATTTCTAAGGAATCCCCAACCCCCTAATAGGTTCGGAAAGTTGGATACGTGTGGGAAAGGTGAGAAATGGCCCAGCACCACCACAACGCCCGGTTCATTGGAACCGACCTCCTTTGCAGGTCTTAATATTATAAAATTCTTAAATATAACGATATTATCCCTACTACATGCGATCATAAGAATAAATAAGTACTTTATTAAAATCACAACAATGTCCAAACAAAACAAATAAATGGACACCCATCCGAGAATGGAAACATGTTCTTACATCGTCTATGTCTAAAACTAAATAGGACACCCACCGAAAGGTGAAAAATATTTTTCTTTACATTAATTCCAAAATATGAAAATAAATTAAATTTCATAAAGATTAATTGATGAGGTACCCAATTATGGAAACATACCTTTTACAATTTTAACAAATAATAATAATAATAAAAAATAAATCATCCATCCATGATAAACAAATCAAATATCAAAATTAAATAAATCACATCAAAAGATATAATAAACTAAAAAATTAAATCTAAAACTTAAATAAAGTAAATAAAGATACATATTTAGGTTTACATCTTGAATTAGTGATTCTAGGGTTTTTAGTTTTTAGATAGGAAATTAGGGTTTCAAACATGAAATATGATTTTATGGGTATTTGGAATCAAACTAGGGTTTTGACTTGCAAAATAAATATTATTATTATTATTTTAAAAATATTAAACTACTATGAAGTTATAGAGGATAGAATTAATTATGATTTTAGGTTTTAAGAAAACAAAATTTATGGAAGTTTTAAGAAGTGATTAGGGTTTGAGAAAATAGATTATGGTTTTGAGGTATACAATTAGGGTTTTAGATAAAGGCTAGGGTTTTGATTAATTAAATTAGGGTTTGGATTATTTGGAAAATAAGTTTAGGATTTGGAAGAGATTAGGTTACTATAAAAAAGGATCATGGTTTATGAAAATAGGGTTTTGTAGTTCGAAGAGAATAATAGGGTTTAGGTTAATTAAATTAGGGTTTCGAATGATTGGATGATGAGTCTGTAAGTAATTATAAAAATTGTTGCAAAATCCTATCCATGAATTATTAACATAGTAAGTTAAATGAATTAGTGAATTAATGAAGATGTACCTGCATCGTAGGCTCCCCCAATTTGAATGTGTTGAATCAAACTCAATATTTATCAATTGCCTGAACCAGCTTGTAATTGGTGGAGGGAAACAATTGCCTGGGACAATTGCTATGTTCTTGTTGTTACTCAATTGCTTTTTTTTTAGGATTTTATCAAACTGCTCTCGTCTCTGCCTATTTATTAATCAAAGTTGCTCCTTATGTTCCTCTTTATCTTTTACTACCAATTAATTCCAGTCCATGGGTTTAATACTATTATTTTTAGGAAAATAAAAATTCCTAATCCAATTTTAATAAGGAAATATCAATTGTTTAGGAAAAAATCACAAAACCGTGCGAAACAAGGTTTGGTCAAAAATCGACAGCACGCGGGCTGCTAAGTCTGCGGGCTGGGCAAACTGGGCAAGCCCAGTCGATACCCTACCCAATTCACCGCAGATAATTGCTGCGGTGAACTGGGCAAGCCCTGTTGGCTGCTACGGCAGCACTGTCATGCATCGCTCGCCGATCCGTCTGATTTTTTTTTATTATTTTTTATTTTTATTATTAAAAATAACTATTAAATATTATAAAGATAAATATTATAAATAGTAAATAAAATAAATACCACAAAAATTATTTTAGACTGTTTAAAAATATCGGGTTGGATTGAGTAAAAAATTAAGGGTCTACAGTTTGCCCCATATTTGAACGATCTGAGACTTTGAGTAGAAGAGAGTGAAAAGCAATATGACTTTGAGCAGATTTTGGATGAGGATGGGTATTTGGATTTGATTTGCTTACTTGGACCAGAGACTAAATTAGGTTTGGGTACTTGGATCTGAGATTGGGTGCTTGGACCCGAGATTGGGTACTTGAGCCTGTGACTGAATTGGATTTGGGTACTTGGACTCTAGATTTGGTACTTGGACCCGAGATTGGGTATTTAGATTCAAGATTAAATCTAATTTAGGTTTTTGGACCCAAGATTCGGTACTTGGACCTGGGATTGGGTACTTGGACCCGAGACTGGACTTGTTTTCGATACTTGGACCCAAAACTGGGTACTTGGACCTGAGACTGGATACTTGGACCCGAGACTTAATTGGATTTGGGTACTTCAACCCGAGATTGGGTACTTGTATCTGAGATTGGGTACTTGGACCTGAGATTGGGTGTTTGGACCCGTAATTGAATCTAATTTGGGTATGTAGACCCGAGGCTGGGTACTTGGACTCTGTGGGGGGGGATTTTTGCCCCCACTACCGGTGGAATGGTTCTTGCAACTTTAGCATTGTTTAGGCTAGGGGCCTTAGAGAACACGGACCTAAGTCCAGAGAAAATGGAGTCACCACCCGGACGGGCCGGGAAAAAAGAAAGGGGTGGATGAATCGATTCCTAAGGAATCCCCAACCCCCTAATGGATTCGAAAAGTTGGGTACGTGTGGGGAAGGTGAGAAATGGCCCAGCACCCCACAATGCCTACTTCATTAGAACCGGCCTCCTTTATAGGTCTTAATATTATAAAATGCTTAAATATAACAATATTATCCATATTACACACAACAATTAAATTAAAGCATCGATACATTAAAAATCAAAACAATATCCAAGCAAAACAAATAAATGGACACCCATCCGAAGATGAAAATATGCCCTTACATCATCCATGCCTAAGCTAAATAGGACACCCACCAAAAGGTAGAAACATGTCCTTTACATTGGTCCAAAATATAAAAGCGTTTTAAATTACATAGAACTTAATTAATGAGGTACCCACAAAGTGGAAACATACCTCTTACAACATTTGAAAGTCAAAATAAATCGATAAAGTAAATAACCATTCATCATAAATAAATCATTCATCAAAGATATTAAACATCAATCAAGATATATAATAAACATTCATCCATGATAAATTAAATAAATCAAGCATTGAACTTAAAGAAATCAAAGCATATAATGAACTACATAATTAAATCTAAAAATAAAGCAAGTAAAGGTACAAATTAGGGTTACTTTTTTCTATTTAACACTCTATAATTAATATTTTAGGGATTTTTGGATTTTAGTATATTAAGGTTTATAATTCTTAGCTACTGTAAAGGTTTAAGAAAATTAAAATGGATTAAGGTTTCATGAATTAAACTACGGTTTATGGGTAACAGTATGAAATTAGGGTTTTAGATTATTAAAATATTAGGTTTATGATTATTAGCTACTGGATTGTTGTTTTTAGGCTTACTGTATTGAATTTTAATATTTAGGTTTATAAGGTTTTAAGGATTAGGGTTTAGGAAAATTAGGGTTTACGGTTTTGGTTTCGAGAGAATTAGGGTTTTTGGTGTTTTGGAAAACATGTTTTGATTTTAGGATTTGAGAAAATAGTTTATAGTTTTATAAAGCTTTATGGAAATATGTAAGATGATTTAAGGTTTTTTTTTTTTTGAATCAAAAAGTATTTTTTTTAGGGTTTTTTGGAAATAGAAGGATCAATTTAGGGTTTTAAGGTTTTAGAAAATTGGAAAGCATATTAGGGTTTTGGGAATTAATAAAATAATTTAAGGTTTTGGAAAGTTGGAAAGTAGATTAGGGTTTTAAGGTTTTAGTAGAAATAGATTAGGGTTCTTAGGTTTTAGAAGAAACAGAAAAGTAATTTTAGGGTTTTTGAAAATAGAGGAGACTATTTAAGGTTCTAAGGTTTAAAAGAAGTAAATTAGGGCTCTAAGGTTTTTAGAATCAAAAGAAACAATTTAATGATTGAAACTACTGTAAGGAAAAAAAGAGATTAGATATTCAAACCTTCGTTTATTGGTTCCACCAAAAATTGCTTCTTGGATGAACAAGGACAAAGGCAAGGTTGCTGCCTTTGATAGCTTTATTGCTTGCTTCCTCTTTTTTTCTAAAAAGTCTGATCAATTTTTAGAGTTCCAATTCCAAAATCCAAGTCCCAGTCCAAAGTTCGATTCTTCTTCAAAAATTTCCTCTCCTTCTGCGTTGTTTTTAGTCTTATTTATAGGAAATTTATATGATTAATTCAAATTGTTTAAGAAAACTATCATTAATTAGGAAAAGGAAACCGAAACCAAATAGAATTTTGGTTTCGAAAAAATTTACGTCGGAAAAATTTTGCTGGCGAAAAAACTACTGCGGGAGCTATGGGCGAAAACTGGTGAGCTGGCGCACACTGGCGGGCTGCGGGCCATTTCGTCCAACCTTTTCGGCGATGAATTTTTCTGTCACCAATTTTTATTTTTATTTTTATTTTGGTTTATTTATTTATTATTATTATTTTTTATTATATTAATTTTTAAAAATTATAAAAAATAATTACTAAAATAAATATTATTTAATTAAGATAACACAAAAATTATTTTAGACTAAATAAAATATATTGGACCGGACTGGGTCAAAAATTAAGGGTCTACAATTTGCCTCCTGCTTGAACGATCTGAGACTTTAGTAAAAGAGATTGAAAAGCAATAAGACTTAATTTTTGAGATGGTTGAGGTTTTGGGTTCTAGACCCGGTTCGAGTTATGGACTCAAGGATAATTTTAGGTTCTGGACCTAATGGTAATTTTGGGTTCTGGACCCGAACTAAGTTCTGGACTTAAAATTGATTTTAGATTCTGGACCTAAGGATAATTTTGGTTCTGGACCCGAACTAAGCTCTAGACTTAGAAGAGATCTTAGGTTCTGGACCTAATGATAATTTTGGTTCTAGACCCGAGCTAAGTTCTGGACTTAAAAGAGATTTTAGGTTTTGGACCTATGGATAATTTGGGTTCTGGACCCGAGCTAAGTTCTGGACTTAGAAGAGATTTTAGGTTATGGACCTAAGGATAATTTGGGTTCTGGACCCAAACTAAGTTCTGGACTTAGAAGAGATTCTAAGTTCTGGACCTAAGGATAATTTGGATTCTGGACCCGAGCTAAGTTCTGGACTTAAAAGAGATTTTAGGTTTTGGACCTAAGAGTAATTTGGGTTCTGGACCCAAGCTAAGTTATGGACTTAGAAGAGATTTTATGTTCTGAACCTAAAGATAATTTGGGTTCTAGACCCGAGCTAAGTTTTGGACTTAGAAGAGATTTTAGGCTCTGGACCTAAGGATAATTTGGGTTCTAGACCTAAGAGATTTAATTATCTGCCAAAAAATAATCATAGTGAGTAGCATCTAAATTTTGTTTACAAAAAATTTAGCTAATTTTTATGAACATATCTTCTCCTTACCCCCTGCGTGTAAAAATATTTATTTACACGTAAGTATATTTGAGTGATTAAATTGAATGATTGAATTTACTGTTTATTTACTGTGAAGTCACTGTTTGTGCACTATTCACTATTCGTAAAAAGTAAGTAAATAGTAATATACTATTTATCAATAGTAATTTACTATTTCTCAATAGTAAAATATACTATTCATCAATAGTAAAATTTATTCATCAATAGTAAATTTACTATTCATCAATAGTAAAATTTATTTTTGAATTTTATTTTTTTCTTTGTCGTTCCTCTATATAAACGAACGAATTACTTCATTTCATTCACAGCAGAATCCTTAATTTCATTCATTACTGTAATTCTTTCAAATTTAGCATATAGTTTTGAAAAAAATGCATGCTTCAAGGTCAAGAACTCATTCTAATGCTGAATTATTAGAGTTTATTTGGCATCATGAAGATGGGAATATAGATCTACTAGTAGGAATGCCGCTTCATCATAGTTCAAACCAAAAGAGCGCGGTAATTATTTTTCCCCTTTTTTTGTGTGTGTTTATGTTATTTATTTATTTGTTTTTTTTGTTTTATTTTCTCTTTCATTTTTTTTAATTTTTTAGAAAGTTTAGGAAAAATATATTAATTTAAGCAGATAGAATAATATGTACTTACCTTGTATTAACTTCCCTGGCTCCATGTTAGCGTGATCGTTGCATTGTTCGGGCCGGAGGGTGTATCTATAAAGCCCGACAGTGGTATGATGTAGCGCCTTCTCGGGTAAGGCGGATTATCCGAGATTGCTGCTTTGAGAGATTCATCTTACAACTACCATTCGAGGAGTATCTGATAAACCGAAGCATAGTCCAGGCACTTGCAAAATGATAGTTGGACACAACTCATACTTTCTACTTGCCCATTGGAGAGATGACAATTGGTCCGGTCAACTTTGCTGCTATAACCGACATTTCGTATGATGGTGTTCTGGTTCTTCTAACCAACGATATTTTGACATTTGAAGAAATTCAGCAATTAATTGGTATGGAACCATCATATAAAGGGCCTTTTAAGATAAAAATTCAACCAATTCGTAGTTATTGGATGAACTATGAAGGACGGGTTCACAGAGACACGGCCCAACAGTATGCTCGAGAATTTTTGTTATATTTGCTTGGGTCGACCATCTTAGGCAGCACTGAATCTGCCATCCATTTGTTAGTGTTGAGGGCCCTTTCTTATTTTAGGACAGTACCACTTTATGGCTAGGGTGAAGCTGGTCTCGCCTATCTTTACCATGGTCTTGATAAAATTTGCCGAAATAAGAAGTTTTTTGTCGACTTTATGGCGGTTGTTGAGGTACTCTTCTTCCACTAATGTCAATTTCATTCTTTTCTTGTATGAATTTGATTTTTATTATTGTAAGCATGGGCATACGAACACAATCTTGTGAGGGTGCCTGATATTTCTCGAGAGAGAGTTGGGTATCCGAGATTAAGTTCCCGGCTCTCACCATGTGCATACCAACGCTTCGTCTTGAGCCGCTTAACCTGGGACCAGGTAAAATAGCATTAGTATGCTCTAAAATTTATGTGAAAGTTTACTTACCTTATGTCATTTTGCAGGTGAATTTGGCCTGGTGGAACCCAGAAGAGCAGACAAACTGAACTCCCTTCATGAAGGTTGCACTATCTTTCCAACATACTCGCCGAGTCATCGCTGGCCCAGTGTCTAGTGGCTAGTTTCTCGGAGAGAGAGTTTATGAGTGGTTTCTTGGTCCAGAGCAGTGGAGGGTCCCGATGCATTGCTCAGAATATACTTTAAATATTATATCAATGCCGGAGGATGCATGGTGGTTGGCCCGACACGGTCATGATGTTGAGACATTTCTCCATCTACCGGGTGTATTTTACGCCCATTTTATTCAAAGAAGGCTCTTGAACTTTGATGTATCTCCTGTTGGAGTATGGGAAATTCGTAAAGAAAATGAGGGTAGAGATGAAGAGGAACATCACGGAGAGGTAGGAGAATTCATTTCACATTTTGGGGCTAGCACTTCTCAGGTAAACCTTTACCATTTTTCATTGTAATCGCTTCTTTCTTAACTTATATTGATTCTTTAATGATTATTGCAGGCTGTTGGCTCATTTGATCATGAGGCTAGACCTTCTTTTACTGGTCCTTCATTTGCTCATTCTAATCCGCCAGACATGTCATCTCATCCTCAGGGCATTGATATGAATTACCTGGTAAGTTCTCTTGTTTCATGGTAATTTATGTTATATGTATGCATGATTATGTATGCTCTTACTTTTTCCTTTTTGGCTCATAGAAGATGCTTGAAGAACAAAATAAGAAACTTCAGGAAGAGTTGGCCACTAGTCGTCAGCAAGCTTCTCATTTCAAAAATTTGTATCATCAATCAGAATAAAATTTTCGAGACTCCGATTTCAGTGGATGAGGGATCCTGGTGCTTCTTCATCTAGAGGCCCCCAGACTGATGACCATGAGATCCTTTTTTCTACTTCTGATGAGGACCGTAATAGATCGGAACTCCGAGGCAATAGGAATTTTGGTGCTCCTACTTCGGGCGAACTCGGGATGAGTGATTTGCCCCCTCCTCCAACAGGCGATGATTTTTTTAGGGCTTTATTTGATGACCTACCACCACCTTCTTAGTAATGTATAAATTGTATCAATTATGTAATCATTGTACAATAAACATAAAAATGACAATATATAACTTCCATATTTACTGTAACTTTATATATATATATATATATATCACATCATAAACATTGCATCACAATTTCCTTTTTACAATTCACAGCCGCATCACTTTGCTAAAACCAAATGCAACATGGTAAAGTAATTTGTCGCTAATTCTTTTCCTCATACAACATGGTCTCGCCCTTTTCCCATCACCTTTTCCTTATCAATTTTGGAAAAGCTTATTTCCTCTATATAAATCACCTTTCACGCCATAATTTCATACAGAAACCAAAAGACTTTTCATTTCAACATAAAAGCTCCTTTTTAACAATTTTGATTTTCCTTCAGTCATCAACCATGACCGAACTTCATTTAAAGAAGATAAAAATTCTATTTAAGAATATGGATGCCATTCACTGGAAGCAAATTTTGTGGTCAAAACTTGATACTTTAAAGCGTTTTCAAAATGTTAAATTGGACCACTCCTTTTTACATGCCATGGCTTCCTTTTACCCATACTGATTTCCAAGACTCAACAGAAGATGCAGATGTTATTTCAAATTTCAAAGCCTGAAGTTTTTTGGTTGATGAGAGGTGAGAAAATTCTACTTACATCCTTGGCTCTCTCATTTGGCTCATACTAAGATGTGGGGACGTATGCTTTGTCTTTGCTTGCTCGGCCAATTCTTGCTTGCTTCTTCTGATGGCGATATTGATCCACGAGTATTGGATATTATGGACCAAATGGAAAGAGGCTTGTCGCCGATACCTGTGATCTTAGCCCAGACTTTAGTTGTTAGACCAGTTTAAATCAACATTGACAAAGAGACTGACCAGGAGTCCATTGTTGCTTCAGGTAATAACCTAAACTGCCCTTTCAGGTTTTCAATTTAGGTTTTCTTTTTTTTTATTTCTCTAATTTTTACCTAGTCCGCCCATGCGGGTTTTCGGAACTAGCGAGCTGTCCTAATTTTTACCTAAGCTGCCCTTGCAGGTTTTCAACTTAGCGGACCCCTTTTTTATTATATATTTTTTATATTGCTCTAATTTTGCCTAGTCTGGCCATGTAGGTTTTCAAAGCTAGCGAGCTGTCCTAATTTTTGCCTATGCTGCCCTTGCGGGTTTTCAACTTAGTGGACTCTCTTTTTTTTTAATTTAATTCTTTCCTCATAGATATGGTTTCAGGAGCGTCTTTGCTTACTTGATACTCCATCCATGGATTTTGTCAGATATTTGCCACATTATCATTCTGGTAGGAAGCTACTCCATCCTGCTTCTTCATATGGTGACTGGATTGACCGGATCCACTCATGCGCTGAAGTCAACATCCGTTGGTTGGTTCCTTGGTGGAAGATTTCTTGTATCACCATGCGGACATACTTGATGTATATTCCCCTTGCTGCTCTTCGTCAAGGTACATGCTATGATCCTTGCTGACTTGGCCATCAGTATGGAGCTGAGCCTCACGATTCTGACTTTACTCCCGACTTAGACATGCCTTGCTTGACTGAAGCCTACTTGGAACGGCTGAGGCAAAGCTGGCCTGCACGTTACACTTATCGACTGTCATAGATTTTATATTTGTCAATTCAGAAAGTGTATTGTTAGGATGAAAGAATAATTAAAGTAATAAAAGATGCTTCTTTTCCTTTTATAATTTGTCATCACCTTTTGCTATTATGTTTATTTATTTCATCCATATCAGGTCAAATACTTATAACAGTGCACATAGAATAATTTTAACAATAATTCTATTTTATTAAATTGGGGAACAACCAAACATAAAGCTAGCATACACAAGATCACTCCTGTTGCCAACTAGCCCTTTCGGGTTTTCTAATTGACGATTTTCTCTCTTTTAGCCCTAATTGTTGCCTAGCCCGCCCTTTCAGGTTTTTGGAACTAGCGGACTGCTCTAACTTTTGCCTAGGCTGCCCATTTTGGGTTTTCAACCTAGCAAGCTTTTTTTTTCTATACATAAAACCTCTTTAACCTCTTCAACCTGTCAATCGTTCTAACTTATAGCTTCACCGCACCTTTGTTAATGACTTGTTTAACGACATATGGCCCTTCCCAGCTAGGCCTAAACTTCCCTCTCAGATCAGATACATTAGGCTTACATTGCTTCAACACCAAATCCCCGACTCTGAGTTTTTTAATCTTAACCCTTCTATTGTAGGCCCGAGCTATCTTCTTTTGATAAAGTTGGTGATGATACAGTGTCTTTAACCTTCTCTCTTCTAGTAAATCTAACTGTGTATATCTGCTTGCTACCCATTCCATTTCAGGCAGTTCGGCTTCTAAGACTACTCTCAATGACTTGATCTCTATTTCAATTGGCAACACTACTTCCATCCCATAAACCAAAGAGAATGGTGTCATTCCAGTAGGTGTTCGCACACTTGTTCTATATCCCCCATAAAGCAAAGCGAAGCATCTCTGACAAATCCCGGTAAGTCTTGGTCATCTTGGATAATATTTGCTTAATTGTCTTGTTTGTTGCTTCTACTGCACCATTAGCCTTTGTCTATAAGGAGAGGACCGGTGATGATGGATTCGGTACTTTGAGAATAAATCCTTAACTGCTCCTTGAAACTATACCCCATTGTCTGATATCACACTATGCGAGACCCCATATCTGCAGATGAGGTTCTTTTCAATAAATCTAGCCATTTGACTTGCACCTAGTTTGTTGAAGGATTCGGCTTTGACCCATTTTGAAAAATAGTCTGCCGCTACTACAATGAAATGGTGACCGTTTGAGGCTGTCGGATGTATCTCTCCTATAATGTCGATACCCCATGTGGCAAATGGCCAGGGTGAAGACATAGAATGCAATTCTTTAGGAGGCATGTGATTCAAGTTAACATACATCTAACATTGTTAGCACTTCTTTACAAACTCAATACAATCTTTCTCCATGGTCACCTAGTAGTAACCTTGTCAAATAATCTTCTTAACTAGGGCCAAACCACTCATGTGTGGACCGTAACTTCCCGCGTGTATCTCTGACATGATACGCTCCACTTCAGGCTTCCTTAAACATCTTAAATGCACCCCATCAGGCCATCTTTGATATAACTCTCTATAGAATGTAATGTATTGCAATGACCACCGCCTTATGGCTCTTCTTTCTTTCTTTGTTGCCCTAGCGGGTATTCCCTTTCCTCCAAAAATTGCCTTATAGTATCATACCACGCATCATGGTCTATATCCGTTTCCATGATTGTTTCATATTCATAGCAAGGAGTTGATGAACTGGTCAAAATCAGAGGCTTAAGGAATAAGCTGATAGGATTTTCCCATACCGAAGCCAATGTAGCTAGGGCATCAGCCATCTGATTCTCTTCTCTTGATAGGTGGTGTATAAACCTACACTCCTTAAAGTTCTTCTTCATCATGGTTAAGTAATGGTGGTGTGATTTTAATTTTTTTTCTTTCAACTCCCACTCTCCATTTACTTGGGATACTACTAGCAATGAATCGCCAAAAACTTCCACCTTATCCACCTTCATAATCATTAGGGTTTCCAAATAAAAAATACAAGCTTCGTACTCCACCATATTATTGGTTGCCCTAAATTTCAACATTTTGGCTAAAGGGATAAGTTCCCCTTCGGGCGATTCTAGTATAACTCCCAAACCTACTCCTTTCCTGTTACTGCTCCATCAAAATACATTTTCCACCCTTGTACTTCAATTGCCTTTAAATGTTCATCTAGAAATTCCAAGACTACCTCTTCGCTATCTGGTAATGGTTGTTGGGCCAGGAATTCTGCCACCACTCTACCTTTGATTATTTTCCTGATTACATACTCAATCTCAAATTCTTCCAATATTATTAACCATCGACCATATTTCCCAATCAAAGAGGGTGTCTCCCTTAAGTATTTCACTGGATCCAACCTGGAAATTGCTTGCACACTATAAGATTGAAAGTAATGTCGCAACTTCTTATAAGACCAAACCATGGCTATATAGGTCTTTTCAATGAAACTATACTTAATTTCATAAGGCAGGAGCTTTCTACTCAAATAGTAAACTGCATGCTCAATCCCTGACTCATCTGCTTGGGCTAGCATGGCTCCTATTGACTCTTCTTCTACTGCTAAGTATAGTAATAGAGGTTTACTGGGTTTAGGTGGTTTTAAAATAGGTGGATTCAGCAAATACTCTTTTATTCGCTCAAAGGCCTTTTGATACTCTTCATTCCATAGGACTGGCTGATTCTTTTTAAGCAATTTAAAGATAAGCTCACAAATTATTGTGAGCTTTGCTATAAATCTGCTAATGTATTGCAATTTACCGATGAATCCCCAAACTTCTCTCTCCGTCTTAGGAGCTGGCATATCCCTGATTGCTTTAGCTTTGTCAAGATCAATCTCAATGCCATTCAGACCAATCACATGTCCCAATAATTTACCTGAGGTAACCTTGAACGCACACTTCTTTGGGTTTAATCTTAGCTTATATTTCAAAGCTCTATCGAAGAATAATTCTAAGTTTTGGAAGTGTTGTTCCCTTGTATCCGATTTTACCATCATATATCAACATATACTTCAACTTCTTTGTGCATTATGTCATGAAACAGTGTGGTGGCCATCCTTTGGTAGGTTGCTCCAGCATTTTTTAAGCCAAAAAGCATCACCCTATAACAAAATATACCCCATGTAGTAATGAGAGCAGTTTTGTCTTTATCCTCTTGGGCCATTAACACTTGGTTGTATCCGAAAAATCCATCTACAAACGAGTGTAGCACACTAGAGGCTGCACTATCAATTAGAACATCTATATGGGGTAAAGGAAAGTCATATTTAGGGGAAGCCTTGTTTAAATCTCTATAGTCCACACAGATCCTTATTCTTCCATCTTTCTTTGGCCAAAAACTTGTTGCGCTCGAATTAAGTACTACTACAAGCGTCACTCGCAAGTATACGAGGTAGTTGTAGCAAAGGTGATCGCCCCAAGGTCGTCTCACAAGGAATGTGTAGTTCGTAATAGCTTGATTGACAAGTAATTTAAATGCAGAAGTTTAATGTTTGAGTTGCAGCTTTAAAACAATTAAAACTAAAAGTGTTATGCGTAGGTTGGTGTGTTAAGGTTGTACAAGATCAAATTGATTCTTGGAAAGGTGCCTAGGGTTATAGGTCCATTCAATCAAATCAATTCTCAATTGTCCATTAACATAACCTTGTAAATTAATTTGTTCCTTAAGGTTAATTAGTCAATTACCAATTCATTAGTTCTCACATTCATGAAATAGCAATAACCAATTATTTTACATTACAAAATTAAATAACCCTATAACTTATATTTCTAATTCATTCATAGGGTGGTCGATTGCATAATTCCAATATCAAATTTCGCCTCTTGGTCCTTCATTCAATATCTAGATGTCAATAGGTAGCTAATCTATCAACCTAGCATACAATCCAATGCAATCAACCAACAACAAGGTACATCCATGTAAATATCAAAACAAGACATTCAATCAAATATCCCTAGGCATGGGTATTTAGCTCAACATCATCAATTTAGAACAAACATTCAACTCAATATAAAACAAATACATTGTTCAATGGGAATTGTTCATTGCAATATCAATTCTCTTAATACAACAACAATAATAGAAATGAATTACATGAGAGAATAGAAAAACCCCTTGTGAAGATGCCAAGAGTAGGATTACTAGTCTAGCTCCACTTTGATGTTTGATGAAGAACTCAAGCCCTCTTCAATGGTTGATTCCCCTTTTGCAATATGGAATGGATCTTTCTCAAGTCACCAACCCTTCAATTGATTGTGCCTTTGGAAGATAGAATGGAGCTTTCTCAAGTCACCAATCCTTTCAATGAAGCTTCTTCAACCTTCAAGAGCTTGTTTAACCCAATTTATCCCAAGAACCTCAAAGATCTTATGTATGGAAGATGGAGAAGATGAAGAGGATAGAAATGGAGGTTGAAGATGAAGGGACAAGGAGAGTGTCACTCTCTTCCTCTCCTAAACGTGCATGGAGAAAATGTTCCAAAAAACTCCCCAATTTCCCTCTTATTCTCTTTTTAATTCATTCAAAAACACAACCCATGCCTTCCAAATCACACCACTTCACCTTGTTCCCCACTTTTTCTCTGTTTAATATTTCTTTTTGCAAACACAAGGCTTTGTTCCCCACTTTGTCCCCCACTTCGTGTAATAGAATTCAAATTTTTTAGGTGCGACACGGCCAAGCCAAGAGTAGCTTGGCCATGTCTCTCATTTTCCCTTGGGACATGGCCAAGCTTTCTGGCTGTGTCCTTCACTACCCTCTTTCTTTCATTCTTTTCTTTTTCTCTCAAGGGGTGACACGGCCAAGCTAGTGGCCGTGTCATGTGACACGGCCACAAGCTTGGCCGTGTCATGTGGGTGTGTCACCTACTATTTCTTTTCTTTCATTCTTTGCTTGCTCCAAGTGTTCTTTGGCATGAAATGGGACACGACCAAGCCTGTTGGCCGTGTCATGTGATACGGCCAGTGGCTTGGCCATGTCATTGTGTGTGTCCTCTTCTGCTTTGCTTCTTTTTCTTCTTTTCTTGGTTTCTTTGGTTTTGCTCTTTAGGTGAGACACGGCCAGTGGCTTGGCCGTGTCAAGCTCTACCACCACCATTCTTTGAGGGACACTGCTAAGCTTGATTTGGCTTGGCCATGTCTTGCTTGATTCATGCTTTTCCTACTCTGTTTTGATCTTCCAAGGGAGTTTTTGCACTTAAACCTAAAACAAACACTTTAAACAAACTTAAAACAAAAATCAATCAAAACATTAACTAAAAACATATAAAAATCACACTAAAAACTAGTACAAAATGATCTAAACACACAGGTACTATGTTGGCTAGCCTATCTGGATGCTCTATCACTTTAAGGAACTTTACTTGTATTTGTTTAGTGACCTCTTCATTAACCAATCAGCCCACTCAAGTCTTAATTGCCTAAGCTTTTATTTGACAGGTTTCATGTGAGTGTAAGTAGGAATATGATGTTCGGCTATGTCTCGATCTATTCCAGGCATATCCTCATAAGACCAAGCAAACACTTCTTCATATTTTTTGAATGTTTTTTAAAATCTCTCACTCTCATCAGGAGTAAGGTCGGATGCTATGCTAATGTTTTTAGGATTTTTTATTGTTCCCAAATTGAATGATTGTGTGTTAACAGAATTAATATTAAAGATGCTCATGTAACTGCCATTTGAATGTATGCAACCATCAGGAGAAACATCACACAAGTAAGCAAAATTAGACTTTATTGCATTCATTTTGGAAAAGAAAACATCATCAACCTCATACAAAGTAGACAAATTAAAATCAAAATCAAAATCATTATTCTCATAATCATAAGGCAGGATGTCTTCAAACTTTTCTTCAACCAGGGCAACAATCTCCTCCGGAGTCTTCTCGGCTTTCAGGATAGCTTCATTCTTCTCTTTTGGATTGGGTTCGTTGTTGGCTGACAGGGTAAGCTCTTTCTTCGGTTGCTCCACTAGCTCGGCAACATCTGCAAAAATCTCAAAACTCGGGATCAACTTTCTCATGAACATGATAGGCTTGGGCTTTCCTTGGAGTGGTCCCATATCTGGAGCCTTGACAAAGATCTCTTCAAGTGGTGGGAAGCTCATCTTCTCACCCTTCTTTAGCTGGGCATTGTTGGCTTCATCATATCCCAACCCCTTCTTGGAAGTTTGAGTTTTAAAATCTAGTAACTTTATTAAACTGGCTTTACCCTTTCCAAGACCAGCTCTGGGAAGATAGTTCATGCTCTTCATCATATTCAAGACTTTGGAGTCCACTACTTCATCATCAGAAATTGCAGCTACTTGGAAACCATTAAGAGGCCTCTCAATCATTAGAGTGTTAACAACCTCATTATCTTCAGCTTCGATGACCACTGTTTCATCTCCGTTAGGGAACTTGATCTTTTGATGAAGGGTGGAAGGAACTCCACCAAGAGGATGAAACTATGGTCGTCCCAAGAGTAAGGCAAAGGTAACAGGTATGTCAAAAACAACAAATTCAACAATAGATTCAATTGGACCAACCTTGACAGCAGCTTTGAAAGTTCCTTCGGCATGTGTCTTAGTGTTGTCATAAGCCCGAATGGTCACCTCGGTCGGGTCTAGATCCCTTGTTGACATGGCTAGCTTTGGTAATATTTTAAGTGGACAAACATTTATAATGGACCCATCATCGATCATTACATATGGAGTCCTCTTCCCTTTGATTTCTATTTTGATAAAGAGAGGGCTGATGTGATCTCTTCCCTCTTCCGGTAAATCCGCATCTGAGAAAGAAACCACTCCCATATTAACTTCACTCTTCTCTTGAACCTTTTCACATTTCATTAGCCCTCCAATTTTTATGAAGTTGATCAGCTCCCCCGGTGTTGTGGAGGTAGAAATTGGCATGCTAGCTAAGGCTTTGGCCATAGTTTCTTGATGCATTTTAGAAGTAAATAAGTCCCAAATGCTAACACTTGCTTGGGTTCTTTTCAATTGCTTGAGTACAGCATCATCTTCCTCTTCTTTATTTCCTACTTCAACTTCCTTTCCCTTATTAGTTTCTACCTCCTTAGGTGGTGGCCTTGCATAAGGCTTACCGGATCTAGTATTCCTTACTTCATCCTCTTCGGGCTCGGACCAAGTCCACTCCTCCTTCTTGGATACGAGATCGTCCTCATTATCGCTTGAATCCCAAAACCTATTGACAACACAAATTGCTACTTCTTTACCCATCATAGCTTGTTTAATTTTGCCAAATACTTCTTCTTCTTTGGTTGCTTCTCTACCTGCATCTTGGAAAGAAGACATGACAAAATCTTCATGCAAACCCCCTCCAATCATGAAAGTTGCCGGTGGTGGTACCCTATTGAACTTTTGTAATGGGTTGTCTTTGGTGTTTGGCTTGTTGGGCTCGGGTAGCTTCCCACTATCAATTAGATTTTGGATTTCATGCCTCAATCTCACACATCTATCCATGTCATGCCCTTGCATTTGATGAAATAGACAAAATGCTTTAGTGTCGAAATTAGGTGGGAGAGGATTAGGCAAAGGACGAGGATTTAAGGGTTGTAGCAATCCCTTTCTTTGAAGCTTATTGAGAACCCAAGATATATGTTTCCCCAATTATGAAAACTGTCTCCTTTTTCCTTGGCTAGTAGTGTTAACACCTACCACCTTTTGCATGCTTTGGCTACCAGACTGATAGTTTCCTTTCTCATTCCTTCTTGTTGAAAAATAGTTCTTTTCTCTTTCCCATTCTTCAATTTGCAGACCCGCTTGGAGGAGATCTTTGAAATCATGGATAAGTGTATGAGACATCCTTTCACGAAGACTAGGCAACACCCCTCTCACAATCATCCTTATTTGATTGGATTCATCAGGCCTCTTCATGAGCAAAGTGGCCTTGTTTCTCCATCTCTTCACATAATCCACAAAATTCTCATTCGACCTTTACCTCATGGACTCCACTTCCATTAACGTAACTTAAATCTCGACATTATATCCATATTGCTAGATGAAGGCCTTGTATAGCAAATCCCAACTCTTTTGTGTTCCATCATCTAAGGTATTGAACCAATTTTGGACAACTGGGTCCAATGAGAGCATAAAGTACCTTAGAGTTTGAGCCTTAGTAGCTCAGGCAAACTGCATAGTAGTGATATACTACTTCACATAGAGATGTGGATTTCCGGTTCCATCAAACTTCGCAAAAGATGGCATCTTGAACTTGTACGAAACTTCTTCATCTAGCTCAAATAATTTGTCAACTTCGGATATTTCCTCGGTTTTCAGTTTCTGCTCAAATTTCTTTTCTAAGTCCGCAATCATCTTTTCATCATCAGTTTTGGTCTTCTTCTTAGTTGACCTTTCAACAATATTCGGTTCTTTCTTCTTATCTTTAGCATCTTAGTAGTATTGAGCCCAATCATCATCATCATCAATGATCACCTTTTCATCATCAAAAACCACTTCACCAACTTTAGTTTCTGCGGCAGAAATGGCCCAAGGTCATTTCGTCTAACCTTTTCGGCGACGAATTTTTTCATCGCCGATTTTTTCGTCACCGATTTTTATTTTATTTTTATTTTGGTTTATTTATTTATTTATTATTATTTATTATATTAATTGTTAAAAATTATAAAAAAATAATTACTAAAACAAATATTATTTAATTAAGATAACACAAAAATTATTTTGGACTAAATAAAATATATTGGACTAAATTAAGATAGTATTGCGTGTTTGTAACCTATACAACTACATATCTATTAGTGTTGAGAATGAGTACTCTTGCATTGATAAACTTGTGCAAAGTTAGGTCATGTGATAATATTAATAGTGAGAATTGGATTGAGCAATGTTAATTCAAGAAATTGAGATTTGTGATAACGAAATTTGGAAATTTTATAGGGATTAATGGGCGATGTGTATATGATTGGATGTAAGGGACATATGTATAAATATGTGAGATATATATAAATATTGAATGGTAAACAAATGGATATAAAGATGGTATACTAACTGCATTTAAAAATAAATGTGAGAGAGATGTCACCTTAGTAATGTGATTAAGATTTTGTGAAGTATTATCATGGTTAGAGTATATATATGTGTTGAGTTGATAAATAATTTAAGTCATGTAAAAAAAGGATGAAAATGGTGTTGTTCAATGAAAAGTAATAAATGTTAAATGTGTATTTATGGTATGAAAAAGAGGAATTAAATATAATTGCATGATTATATGTATACATGTATAGAAAGTGTGGAATGAGCTATTTGATATGAATATAATTGTAAAGTGTAAGAAATATGAAAGCAAGTCACATTGTGAACGTGACCTATGAATGTGAATGTGGTATAATTATTTGTATAGTGGTATGAAGAATGATATGGCATGTATTAGTGGATCTATGAGAAATTAAGTTTTGATTTGTGAAGAGTTAAACTATGGATTGAAATGGAAAGTGAAAAAGGACTCGAGTAACACTGGACGATGAAATTGTTATGATAATAATTGAGCTAGACTATCATATAATGCTTTCTGGTTGAAGGATTATGCTTGTGGAAATATATTATATGTATATGTGTTTAATAAAGATGGAAAGTATAATGTATGAAAAGTTTTATAAGAGATAGGTTAGAAATGGAAGTTGTATAAAGTTTGTATATGATTGAATGTTGTACACATAAGTGTTATAAGTAATATTGTTGATGTGAGTTAGGCTAATGATAATCATATGATCAAGAACAAATTGTTTTGGAGACAAAGTTGAATTATGTCAACTTTTGAGATAGTTGGAAATGTTTGAAGAAGAATAATAGAGGAACAATATTGATTTATAAACTACATATGTGACTATTAATATACTCTGGCTATATAATTTGTTTAGTGTAATTGGCTGGTTAATTTTGTTATCAGCAGATTTGGGCCTAAGGTGATATGATTGTAGTATTATGTGGGTGAGATTGATAATTTTGTTTCAAGAAATATGGTTAGGAGTTGTGATTGGTAAAGTGGTATCTTATCAATTCTATGTTAGAAATTTGTTTATAATTATGAAAAATATGGATAGAGAAGAGAACCGTGTAAATGTCTTGAATTGTGAAGAATGAATAAAAAGTGATTATGTAAACATAGTAATGGTATGATAATGTGAGAATATGATAAATGGGAGAAATTTATGAAATGTGATTGAAAATGATACTGAATATATTTTTGTTATAAGATGAATTAATTGATGGAAACAATGTTAAGTGAATGAACTATGGGTAATAATTATAGTATGAGAGAATTATGAGAATTATGGGAGATTGCACTGCTATTATTGAAAGCAGAAGATATATATGAATATTGAAAGATAATTTGAAGTGATTTGTTAGTAAGGAGTCGAACAGATGGATCCTAAGGGATTAGAAGTTGAGAATGAGTTTGACCTAATAGAATTGTGTTATGTATATTGATATGTGATGATAAGCTTAAATAAGTTAATGGTTGGTTTGAATGGAATAAGATTGAAATGTTGTTATTTTATGACAGCTAGATCAATTGATCTAGAATTCATTAAGATTGTGAATTATTATCGAGATTTAATATGTATAGTTATGCTAAGAGTATAAGATATATATGATAATGTATATATGAAGTGATATATATCAGTTATTAAAGATAATGAAAGGAAAAAAGTTGATTATCTGTAAAGTAAATTTATAAAGATTGTATCGATATTAATATTAAGTGAAAAACATGGTAAAGAGGGATTTAAGTATAAGAAATGAAAATATTGTTATCAATCAAGGTTTGATAAGTGGTTATTTTCAAAAGTGATTGTAATAACAGGATAATCTATAGTAAGATTTAATTCAATAATTTCCAAGATTAAAGTTAAGAGATTGCCTATAAAAAGATGAAGTGATAAATATCTTGAATGTAATAGATGAATGGTATATTTATAGATTATAAGATGATTTGATTATTGTATAAAAGAAAATTTCTTTGAAATGTAATGAGTTATTTTGGGTGTTTTGTTGAAAAAGTAATAAGATAAATATAGCTATATAATGATGAGTTGTGAATTGGGAAAAGATGATTGACTAAAAGTGGAAGAGTAAAAGTTATGTAATTTGATGAAATCATAATGTAAGAATATGATTATCTTCATATGAATTAAGATGGTGTTTTGTTATAAATGAATTGTTATTGTGCTGGATAATTTCGAGGACGAAATTATTTAAGGGGGAGAGAATTGTAATATCCCAAAATATACCCTAAAAGTTTTGGAGTTATTGTTATATTTGGAGTTAATGTATATGTTTAATGGAAGTAAAAAGGGGAAATATTATAAGATGATATATATATAAGGAAATATGGGAATATAAATACCATATAAAAGATATATACATATACATCACATATACATGGGATATAAAGTGGTGTAGGGAAAGTGAGTTATGTATATATTTTTATAATTAATTAATTAATAATTATGGTGATAAGGACAAAAAGAAAAAGAGAAAAGAAAGTCAAAGGTTGGAAGAGAGTGTGTGGTGGAGATTTATTGTTTTTATTATTATTGTTATTATTATTATTATTATTATTATATATATATTTGAGATAAGAATAATAAGAGAAGAAAAGGAAAAACGTGTTCTTCTTCTTCTTCTTCTTTTTGGTCGAGGGAGAGAGAGAGAGAGAGAAGCTAGAGAGAGAAGGAGGTGATTTTGCTTTTATTTACACCAAATACTTAAGGATTTCAAGTGGATAGTGAAGATTTGGCTAAGAATCCAAGTAAGTTCTCTTTCTTGATTTCTTTGGTTTATTTGAAGTTGTATGAAGGTTTGATTGTTGATAATTGAAATTAGGGTTGTATTATTGTAGTATGTTGGAGTATGTTTGATTTAATTAGGTTGGTGTTGGTGATTGAAGAGCAAGAGTTGTGTTTAGTGTAATTTCTTTCTGTTTTACAACTAGTAAAGGCTGTGACTTGTATGATTTTTAATTAAATATAGAAAAATGTTCCTGAAGTGAATTTTTCATATGTTGTGCCTATATGAGTCTAGAATGACTGAAAAATATGTTGATTCGATTTTGGAATGGTTATGATTTTGGAAAGATTATTTTTATTAGACCTGTTCCAGCAGGTACCTTAACTGAGACAGCTATATTTCGGGATTTTTAATAAAATGTAGAAAAATTATATTCAATTGAATTTTGGATATGTTGTTGCTTAATGAGTCTAGTATTTGAGAAAAATAATTTGGAACCAAGTTGATTGAATTTAATTTATGGAATTCACAAAGTTTAGAACTGCTGCCAGGATGCAGGGCAATTGGGGCAGTCTGTTTGGGTGAACTATTTGACCAAGATTTTGTGTTCAGTTTGATCTGAAATTTTAAAGGAATGATTTTAAGATGTAAAATTAAGTTCTGTAAAAATTTTATAGTTTTTAGTCAAGTATATTATTTTATACAAATTTTCAAAATAAGGATAAAATTTAGTCTAAAACCAGAATTTACTATTCATATGGTCATTTTGCTAATATTCCTTTTGGATTAGGTTGTGAAGAGGTTGAATTGCCCTAATCTAAGTGTTGAGGATTCTTGGAAGAGTAGGTGTATAGAGTGGTGTAAGTTGGTTTTAAGGTAAGTACAAAGTTTATATGATTGCACTTATTTACATGAATTAAGACTTAACACATTTGTTTGTAAATGTGTTAAGTGAATTACTATATTGTCAATATAATTTGATTTAGGTTATGATTGGATGATGTGAAAGATATGAAGATCATTCAAATAGGTATGTACAATGCAATTTGTTATGATAAATATTGTAATGATGAATTGTGCTAATGTGTTTGAGAAATGATGAAATGTATTGTAATTGTGGTTGGTAATAATGATTGAAATGAAATAAATAGACATGTTGATTACATGATGATGAATTTAAGATATATGCTCAATATAATTGTTTATGTATACTTGAATGATGAAGTGCTATAATGTGAATTGAAATATGATAAGAGATGAAGCCATTGTGATTGGCTATGATGAATCAAATGAGATGTGAAGCCATTGTGTTGGCTATGAGAATGTAAATGAATTATAATTGAGGCATGGTTGCCTGTTTTGAATATGAAATGAATTGAGAAAGAAATGTACAAAGATATAAATGAAAAGAGTTGTGTCTAATATGTTAATTCAACTTTCAGAGTTCTGGATTTGACGGCATGCCTATAACATATGAAATGTAACAGTCTAGCCGGGTTGAGGATCTCCTCAAGTTGTTGAGTTGATGGTCCAAGAGACTGGGTCTGTTACAAGTGTTAACAGTCTAGCCAGGTTGAGGATCTCCTCAAGTTGTTGAGTTGATGGTCCAAGAGACTGGGTCTGTTACACTATATGAATTATAAATGTGAAATATATGAAAAGTAACAGTCTTGCCGGGTTGAGGATCTTCTCGATTAGTCGGGTTGATGGTCCAAGAGACTGGGTCTGTTACACTATCTATGGATAGAGATATGATATATGTTGCCTACGGGCTTGATTATTGTGATTATGGATCAAAGCAGTAACTCTGAACTTTGAATAACATATTAGTGTGTTCTGGGCCCAGGTCTGTCTTGATTTTCGATGTAGTTTATGAAACGTGAAATGAATGAATAATGAAATCTATAGTTGCCTTAATTGGAAATGAAATGTTATGAAATATGTTATGTAATATGTATATTGATATGTTCCTTGTGAGTAGTAGTGATGGAATTGTGGTTGGTGTTATTGATATGTATGCATGTATGTAATATATGAGATTAGTTGAGATATGTGTAAAGTGTAATTGAAAAGGGAAACTACGATAAGAAACTAACAGTACTTGAAGTTAGTATATGGATATACGTTAGAATTTCTGTATTGTATGTTTATATTATTCATTTGTACTACTAAGCTCTCGGGCTTAGCGCGGATGTGTTAATCGCGCAGGTGAGTAGATGGTAGATCTGAAGTCTTTCGTTTTACCACAAGAAGAGTAAGAGTTTGTCGAGACCAACTAGAAGGTGATGCATGCATGTAAAATTTTTTAATATTGTATATTGACTAAAATGTTTTGTTACTATATATTTGGATTGTTTTGAGAAGTAAGGATTTTTTTTTAATTATAATGAACAGTGACATTCTTATACTTTATATACTTACTGTATGTATACGAGGTATATGTATAGTACTTATATAGGGTATGAGGGTGTTACAATTATTTTGGTATCAGAGCTTAGGTTCGAGATTCTCGGCCTAAGTAAATTTAAAAAGAAATGTTTTAAAAAGAAAAATGATGATGAATGAAAATGAAAAGAATGAAATTTTTGATACATGCATATGCATTAACATCTAGGTTGGTCTCGAATGTGGTATTATATGAATTGAAATGTATTGAATTGTATGAAATGGATAATAATGTGTGGATGAAGTTCTATATGAATGGAAATTTAAAGAAAACAATGAGATGGAAAAATTTATGTAAGTTTAAGTGATAAATTAAAGAATGGTAGTTTCCTTGAGGAAAGAAAAATTTTGAAATATGATTATAATATAAAGAAATGATCAGGAAAATAAAGTTAAAAATGAATTAAAAACAAAATCAAAATCAAAGTATGTAATCTTTCCTCTACTATTTGAATCTCTTTCTAATAAAGCTTATGTTTGGATTGCAAGGGAGAGGAAATATTGTTGATGGATAATATGGATGGATATGTAATTATAATGAAGAGAGTATGGTGGAATATTGAATGAGTTGATTGATATAGACAAAGTGTGATAACTTAAGGTTTGAATATGTAAAGTTAAGATTTAAAAAAAAAAGATGATAGGGGTTAAGCAAGGAGATAAAATGGTGTTGTTAGTATTGTTAATTTAATGTAAACATTGTGGTTTGAATGGTAGGAATATAATATGCTTGAGTATTGTTAAAGCTCATGTTAATGGTGATAATGTGTAACATTTGGATTTTTGAAATGAGCTTTAATGATTGTAAAAAGGATATATTTTGATGTTGCTTTGTAGTATGTATATATAAGATGTTTTCTTAAGTTTATATTAATAAAACGAGATGAGTAAATTGAAGTTTAAGCAAAGTAGTAAGAGGAGAATTTATAATGTTAACGGAATTTGGATAAAGATTATTTAAATATCGAAAGTTTAATGTATAGTACGTATATGAGTTATGTGGAATGAAAATTTTTGCATATTAAGAATGACTTACAGATATGTAATTTGATGAACTAAAAGTTGGCAAGTGATGAAGTAATCATGATAAGGTTGACTACTTGGAAGGTGATAATGGGATGTAAGATGCTAGTGATCAAGGATTGAGTTGATCACTTGAAAGTGTAATGTACGCATAGTATTGCGTGTTTGTAACCTATACAACTACATATCTATTAGTGTTGAGAATGAGTACTCTTGCATTGATAAACTTGTGCAAAGTTAGGTCATGTGATAATATTAATAGTGAGAATTGGATTGAGCAATGTTAGTTCAAGAAATTGAGATTTGTGATAACGAAATTTGGAAATTTTATAAGGATTAATGGGCGATGTGTATATGATTGGATGTAAGGGACATATGTATAAATATGTGAGATATATATAAATATTGAATGGTAAACAAATGGATATAAAGATGGTATACTAACTGCATTTAAAAATAAATGTGAGAGAGATGTCACCTTAGTAATGCGATTAAGATTTTGTGAAGTATTATCATGGTTAGAGTATATATATGTGTTGAGTTGATAAATAATTTAAGTCATGTAAAAAAAGGATGAAAATGGTGTTGTTCAATGAAAAGTAATAAATGTTAAATGTGTATTGATGGTATGAAAAAGAGGAATTAAATATAATTGCATGATTATATGTATACATGTATAGAAAGTGTGGAATGAGCTATTTGATATGAATATAATTGTAAAGTGTAAGAAATATGAAAGCAAGTCACATTGTGAACGTGACCTATGAATGTGAATGTGGTATAATTATTTGTATAGTGGTATGAAGAATGATATGTCATGTATTAGTGGATCTATGAGAAATTAAGTTTTGATTTGTGAAGAGTTAGACTATGGATTGAAATGGAAAGTGAAAAAGGACTCGAGTAACACTGGACGATGAAATTGTTATGATAATAATTGAGCTAGACTATCATATAATGCTTTCTGGTTGAAGGATTATGCTTGTGGAAATATATTATATGTATATGTGTTTAATAAAGATGGAAAGTATAATGTATGAAAAGTTTTATAAGAGATAGGTTAGAAATGGAAGTTGTATAAAGTTTGTATATGATTGAATGTTGTACACATAAGTGTTATAAGTAATATTGTTGATGTGAGTTAGGCTAATGATAATCATATGATCAAGAACAAATTGTTTTGGAGACAAAGTTGAATTATGTAAACTTTTGAGATAGTTGGAAATGTTTGAAGAAGAATAATAGAGGAACAATATTGATTTATAAACTACATATGTGACTATTAATATACTCTGGCTATATAATTTGTTTAGTGTAATTGGCTGGTTAATTTTGTTATCAGCAGATTTGGGCCTAAGGTGATATGATTGTAGTATTATGTGGGTGAGATTGATAATTTTGTTTCAAGAAATATGGTTAGGAGTTGTGATTGGTAAAGTGGTATCTTATCAATTCTATGTTAGAAATTTGTTTATAATTATGAAAAATATGGATAGAGAAGAGAACCGTGTAAATGTCTTGAATTGTGAAGAATGAATAAAAAGTGATTATGTAAACATAGTAATGGTATGATAATGTGAGAATATGATAAATGGGAGAAATTTATGAAATGTGATTGAAAATGATACTGAATATATTTTTGTTATAAGATGAATTAATTGATGGAAACAATGTTAAGTGAATGAACTATGGGTAATAATTATAGTATGAGAGAATTATGAGAATTATGGGAGATTGCACTGCTATTATTGAAAGCAGAAGATATATATGAATATTGAAAGATAATTTGAAGTGATTTGTTAGTAAGGAGTCGAACAGATGGATCCTAAGGGATTAGAAGTTGAGAATGAGTTTGACCTAATAGAATTGTGTTATGTATATTGATATGTGATGATAAGCTTAAATAAGTTAATGGTTGGTTTGAATGGAATAAGATTGAAATGTTGTTATTTTATGACAGCTAGATCAATTGATCTAGAATTCATTAAGATTGTGAATTATTATCGAGATTTAATATGTATAGTTATGCTAAGAGTATAAGATATATATGATAATGTATATATGAAGTGATATATATCAGTTATTAAAGATAATGAAAGGAAAAAGGTTGATTATCTGTAAAGTAAATTTATAAAGATTGTATCGATATTAATATTAAGTGAAAAACATGGTAAAGAGGGATTTAAGTATAAGAAATGAAAATATTGTTATCAATCAAGGTTTGATAAGTGGTTATTTTCAAAAGTGATTGTAATAACAGGATAATCTATAGTAAGATTTAATTCAATAATTTCCAAGATTAAAGTTAAGAGATTGCCTATAAAAAGATGAAGTGATAAATATCTTGAATGTAATAGATGAATGGTATATTTATAGATTATAAGATGATTTGATTATTGTATAAAAGAAAATTTCTTTGAAATGTAATGAGTTATTTTGGGTGTTTTATTGAAAAAGTAATAAGATAAATATAGCTATATAATGATGAGTTGTGAATTGGGAAAAGATGATTGACTAAAAGTGGAAGAGTAAAAGTTATGTAATTTGATGAAATCATAATGTAAGAATATGATTATCTTCATATGAATTAAGATGGTGTTTTGTTATAAATGAATTGTTATTATGCTGGATAATTTCGAGGACGAAATTATTTAAGGGGGAGAGAATTGTAATATCCCAAAATATACCCTAAATGTTTTGGAGTTATTGTTATATTTGGAGTTAATGTATATGTTTAATGGAAGTAAAAAGGGGAAATATTATAAGATGATATATATATAAGGAAATATGGGAATATAAATACCATATAAAAGATATATACATATATATCACATATACATGGGATATAAAGTGGTGTAGGGAAAGTGAGTTATGTATATATTTTTATAATTAATTAATTAATAATTATGGTGATAAGGACAAAAAGAAAAAGAGAAAAGAAAGTCAAAGGTTGGAAGAGAGTGTGTTGTGGAGATTTATTGTTTTTATTATTATTGTTATTATTATTATTATTATTATTATATATATATTTGAGATAAGAATAAGAAGAGAAGAAAAGGAAAAACGTGTTCTTCTTCTTCTTCTTCTTTTTGGTCGAGGGAGAGAGAGAGAGAGAGAAGCTAGAGAGAGAAGGAGGTGATTTTGCTTTTATTTACACCAAATACTTAAGGATTTCAAGTGGATAGTGAAGATTTGGCTAAGAATCCAAGTAAGTTCTCTTTCTTGATTTCTTTGGTTTATTTGATGTTGTATGAAGGTTTGATTGTTGATAATTGAAATTAGGGTTGTATTATTGTAGTATGTTGGAGTATGTTTGATTTAATTAGGTTGGTGTTGGTGATTGAAGAGCAAGAGTTGTGTTTAGTGTAATTTCTTTCTGTTTTACAACTAGTAAAGGCTGTGACTTGTATGATTTTTAATTAAATATAGAAAAATGTTCCTGAAGTGAATTTTTCATATGTTGTGCCTATATGAGTCTAGAATGACTGAAAAATATGTTGATTCGATTTTGGAATGGTTATGATTTTGGAAAGATTATTTTTATTAGACCTGTTCCAGCAGGTACCTTAACTGAGACAGCTATATTTCGGGATTTTTAATAAAATGTAGAAAAATTATATTCAATTGAATTTTGGATATGTTGTTGCTTAATGAGTCTAGTATTTGAGAAAAATAATTTGGAACCAAGTTGATTGAATTTAATTTATGGAATTCACAAAGTTTAGAACTGCTGCCAGGATGCAGGGCAATTGGGGCAGTCTGTTTGGGTGAACTATTTGACCAAGATTTTGTGTTCAGTTTGATCTGAAATTTTAAAGGAATGATTTTAAGATGTAAAATTAAGTTCTGTAAAAATTTTAGAGTTTTTAGTCAAGTATATTATTTTATACAAATTTTCAAAATAAGGATAAAATTTAGTCTAAAACCAGAATTTACTATTCATATGGTCATTTTGCTAATATTCCTTTTGGATTAGGTTGTGAAGAGGTTGAATTGCCCTAATCTAAGTGTTGAGGATTCTTGGAAGAGTAGGTGTATAGAGTGGTGTAAGTTGGTTTTAAGGTAAGTACAAAGTTTATATGATTGCACTTATTTACATGAATTAAGACTTAACACATTTGTTTGTAAATGTGTTAAGTGAATTACTATATTGTCAATATAATTTGATTTAGGTTATGATTGGATGATGTGAAAGATATGAAGATCATTCAAATAGGTATGTACAATGCAATTTGTTATGATAAATATTGTAATGATGAATTGTGCTAATGTGTTTGAGAAATGATGAAATGTATTGTAATTGTGGTTGGTAATAATGATTGAAATGAAATAAATAGACATGTTGATTACATGATGATGAATTTAAGATATATGCTCAATATAATTGTTTATGTATACTTGAATGATGAAGTGCTATAATGTGAATTGAAATATGATAAGAGATGAAGCCATTGTGATTGGCTATGATGAATCAAATGAGATGTGAAGCCATTGTGTTGGCTATGAGAATGTAAATGAATTATAATTGAGGCATGGTTGCCTGTTTTGAATATGAAATGAATTGAGAAAGAAATGTACAAAGATATAAATGAAAAGAGTTGTGTCTAATATGTTAATTCAACTTTCAGAGTTCTGGATTTGACGGCATGCCTATAACATATGAAATGTAACAGTCTAGCCGGGTTGAGGATCTCCTCAAGTTGTTGAGTTGATGGTCCAAGAGACTGGGTCTGTTACAAGTGTTAACAGTCTAGCCGGGTTGAGGATCTCCTCAAGTTGTTGAGTTGATGGTCCAAGAGACTGGGTCTGTTACACTATATGAATTATAAATGTGAAATATATGAAAAGTAACAGTCTTGCCGGGTTGAGGATCTTCTCGATTAGTCGGGTTGATGGTCCAAGAGACTGGGTCTGTTACACTATCTATGGATAGAGATATGATATATGTTGCCTACGGGCTTGATTATTGTGATTATGGATCAAAGCAGTAACTCTGAACTTTGAATAACATATTAGTGTGTTCTGGGCCCAGGTCTGTCTTGATTTTCGATGTAGTTTATGAAACGTGAAATGAATGAATAATGAAATCTATAGTTGCCTTAATTGGAAATGAAATGTTATGAAATATGTTATGTAATATGTATATTGATATGTTCCTTGTGAGTAGTAGTGATGGAATTGTGGTTGGTGTTATTGATATGTATGCATGTATGTAATATATGAGATTAGTTGAGATATGTGTAAAGTGTAATTGAAAAGGGAAACTACGATAAGAAACTAACAGTACTTGAAGTTAGTATATGGATATACGTTAGAATTTCTGTATTGTATGTTTATATTATTCATTTGTACTACTAAGCTCTCGGGCTTAGCGCGGATGTGTTAATCGCGCAGGTGAGTAGATGGTAGATCTGAAGTCTTTCGTTTTACCACAAGAAGAGTAAGAGTTTGTCGAGACCAACTAGAAGGTGATGCATGCATGTAAAATTTTTTAATATTGTATATTGACTAAAATGTTTTGTTACTATATATTTGGATTGTTTTGAGAAGTAAGGATTTTTTTTAATTATAATGAACAGTGACATTCTTATACTTTATATACTTACTGTATGTATACGAGGTATATGTATAGTACTTATATAGGGTATGAGGGTGTTACAGCAGGACTCTTCTGCTCGCTACTGGTTCCTTGCTAATAACCTACGAGTTTAGAACAAACTAAACTCGCTAAGCATTGCTTAGTGGGTACTTTAACTAATTACGGAAAATAAATAATAAAACATAATGCACATTTAAAAGCAATGAGTTGTATTGAAAAATAATATCATAGTAAAACACAATCCGTACATGTCATATATTCAGTTATTATCATTTTATCATTTTGCTCCACAAGGTAATTACGAATACACCGATCTCGGAATGAGGCCTCGTATAGAGTTATTCGTGGTCTTGACCTCACACGACTAATCGCCATGGTCTTGGTCTCACACGATATGGAATATACAAGATAACTACGTGGTCTTGGTCTCACACGACTAGTTGTCATGATCTTGACCTCACACGATATAACTGCGTGGTCTTGGTCTTACACGACTAGTTGCCATGATCTTGACCTCACACGATATAATCGCGCGCGCGTAAGTAATATCCCGACCGAAGCCGTTAAGACAGTACTGCCGGTAGGATGGCATTCCAAACCCCCATTCAAGACCGGTTTTACCCATTTACCGAGTAGAGCATAAATAACATTTCATATATACCATTTACTTCATATATATACCACATATTCTCCATGTATATACAATATATACTTACACAAATACCACATATACTCACATATGTATCATATGTATTCACATATTTTCCATCTTAATTTATTCTTCATATCATACTTAAACTCAATACCAAAAATAAAATGATAAAACACCCACACCAAGTTTTTGACCAAGTTAATAATGAAAAATTTCCATATGAACAATAAACTCTGGTTCTTGACCTAACTTGATCCTTGTATTAGAAAATTTATATAAAACAATCCACTTGGCTAAAAACTCTAAAATTTTTAAATAATTTAGTTTTTCATCTTAAAATCATTCCTTTAAAATTTTATATCAAACTGGACACAAAATCTTGGTCAACTAGTTCACCCAACCAGACTGCTCCAGTTTCCCTGCATCCTGGCAGCAGTTCTGAATTTTATGCATTCCGTAAATTAAATTCAATCAATGTGGTTCCAAATTATTTTTCTCAAATACTAGAATTACTAAACAACAACATATCCAAATTTCAACTCAATATAATTTTTCTATATTTAATTAAAAATCATACAAGTGACAGCATTTTACTAATTGTAAAATAGAAAAATTTTCAAAAGGAGTTCAATGGTTAAAGTACCAAACCTTGCTCTTTAATTCCCTTTTGCTTTTCCTATTGTGGCCGAAATTTGTAAGTGGAAAAGAGAGAGTTTGTTCTTCATATCATGATATATATATATAAAGGAAATGATTATCACCTTATGTGTTGGATAAATCCTTTAAGACCACTTGTTCACCTTTCTCTTTCTTCATTTAATACTCATGCTAAATGGTTACTTTTGATTCGCCAACAAGAGATTTTTATAGTTTTCTTTCCCATTACTTCTTCCCACTTGTCCCTCTTCCCATTGGATACCCTAAAGTTGTCCCGTGTTACCCATACGATCCCGACACGAAACCGGGCCCACTTTACGTTCCGGCGATTAATCAATCGTAACTTTTAAACCGTGCGTTTTCGGGAAAAATTGAAACCCATGGTTATGACCCTATTAATCTTAAGAATATTCTTCTGGGGTCGGATATGGGCACTATTAAGAACTTCCGACACTTAATTTTTAAGTTTACATAGTTGTCCCTAACTTTTGAGAAATTCTCACTTAGGTCCTTTTGATATCCCTTCTTGACCTTTCTGTCTTTCTTTATTAATATCTTTTTACTCACAACTTCAAATTAAGTAATACTTATTCCCACTGAAACTAGACATCTGGAGCTATATTGTATCAAAATTTCAGGTGGATCCAAGCTATATCTGATTTTTGACGGTCCTTTGAAGTCAAGCCTACTATGCTGTCCTGAGGCAGCTTGCACATTGTCTACTAAATCCATTATATCTTATTCTGTACAACTCCAAATTGAGTAATTTCAAGTTATACATCTAGATAAGACACAAATAAACAATTAAGTCTTCTTTGAGACTCTCTAATTCTGTCATTAACTTGGATGAAATTCGAGCTCAAGTTATAGGTCATGGTCTAAACTCCTTTGTTCTAAGCCTAAATCATATCCTCTATGTCTGTTTCTTACCAATCTGGAATTCGAGATGTTACAGTTTTAAGGTATACAATTAGGGTTTTATTAAAGGCTAGGGTTTTGATTAATTAAATTAGGGTTTGGAATATTTGAAAAATAATTTTAGGGTTTGGAAGAGATTAGGTTACTGTAAAAAAGGATCATGGTTTATGAAAATAGTGTTTTGTAGTTCAAAGAGAATAATAGGGTTTAAGTTAATTAAATTAGGGTTTCGGATGATTGGATGATGAGTCTGTAAGTAATTATAAAAATTGTTGCAAAATCCTATCCATGAATTATTAACACAGTAAGTTAAATGATTTAGTGAATTAATGAAGATGTACGTGCGTCGTAGGCTCCCCCAATTTGAATGTGTTGAATCAAACTCAATATTTATGAACTGCCTGAATCACCTTATAATTGGTGGAGGGAAACAATTGTCTGGGACAATTGTTACTCTCTTGTTGTTAGTCAATTGCTTTTTTTGAGGATTTTATCAAACTGCTTTTGTCTCTGCCAATTTATTAATCAAAGTTGCTCCTTATGATCCTCTCTGTCTTTTACTACCAATTAATTCTAGTCCTGCCGATATGTTCCTCTTAGTTTGCCCCTCTTTCAGTCCGTGTGTTTAATACTATTATTTATAGGAAAAAAAAGACTTAATCCTATTTTAATAAGGAAATATCAATTGTTTAGGAAAAAATCACAAAACCGTGCGAAACAAGGTTTGGTCAAAAATCGGCAGCGCGCAGGCTGTCGATTTTGTGGGCTGGGAGAACTGGGCAAGCCAGTTAGTTGCAGGCAGTGCCTGAGGCAAACTGGGCAAGCCCAGTCGATATTTGCGGTGAATTGGGTACCTGCGGTGAACTGGGCAAGCCCAGTCGATATCTGCGGTGAATTGGGCAGTGCCCAATTTGCCGGAGATAATTGCTGCGGCGAACTGGGCAAGCCTGGTTGGTTGCTGCGGCAGCGCGACAATGCTGGCGCGCTTCTCTCGCTGATCCGTCTGATTTTTTATTATTTATTATTTTTATTATTAAAAATAACTATTAAATATTATAAAGATAAATATTATAAATAGTAAATAAAATAAATACCATAAAAATTATTTTGGACTATTTAAAAATATCGGACTAGATTTGGTCAAAAATTAAGGGTCTACAGAATAGGTGATATCTTTTAAAAAGAAACAATAAAAGATCAAAAAGTTTGCCTAATTTATGGAAGAAATTATAAAACAAAGAAAAAGGTAGGAGACAAAGTGTGGTGTGTGAGTTGGCAAGAGATGGATGTTTCTTAAAAAATTAAAAGAAGATGAGAGTGGTGGAGTATATACACGTTGGTTGTTTTTGAAGGAGGGTGTTCCTAGTTTTTGTTCTGGATTTTTCAAGAGGAGAGACATCATTCTCTCTTCATCTTAATTCCCATTCATCCTTCATTTCTTCCATAGGCAAGAGCTAATCAATATTGGGGATTAAATTAAGTGAGCAAGTTTCTTAGACAATTAGGGTTTTAAGAAAGCTTGATTGGAGTTGAAGCTTGAGAAAGTTACATTCCATCCTTCAAAAGGAGAGCCATTGATTTAGGGATCTTGTAAGTTGTTCATCACACATCAAGGTGGAAGCAAAGAGGAAGACAAGTAGTCCAACTTTTGGCATCTACAAGGGGTTTTTCATATTCTCTCTTTTGATTCATTTCTATATTGTTGTTGTTTTATTATGAACATTAATATTACAATGTATAATTTTGATTTGATGAATATTGAGATGGATATTTGTTTTAAATTGATGATGAGATAATTCACTCATGCCTTGGGTTGTAGTAGATTTAATTAGATTACTTGATTTGATAATTCCATTAGTATACCTCGTTATTGGTTGATTGCATTGGATTGAATGTTAGGTTGATAGATTGACCACCTATTAATCACTTAATATTGAACGATGGACTGAGAGGTGAAATTCAACATTGGAACTATGTAATCAACTACCCTAAGAATGAATTAGAAATATAAGTTCTAGGGTTTATTAATTTGCAAATTCAAAACAATTGGTTGTTGTTAATTCGTGAATGTGAAAACTAATGAATTGGTAATCACTAATTAAACTCAAGGAACAAATTAAAATACAAGGTTATATTAATGGATAATTTGAGAATTAAGCTTTGATTAAATTGATCTATAACCCTAGGCACCATTCCTAGAATTGAATTGATCTTACACAACTACTACTCGTTTACTTTTAAATTAAAATTGCTTTTCACCATTCCAACATATCACACTCTTGTTTTTAAATTTACTTGTCAATCAAACTATTGTAAAATAATTCCTTCCTTGTGAGATGATCTTGGGGTGATCACTGTTGCTACAACTACCTTGTATACTTGCGAGTGTCACTTGTAGTAGTAATTAGTCGAGCGCAACATATCCCTATAAATTTATTGGAAGATTAGTAAGCCCCATCATGGATCTCACCATATCTAATAAGTTTAGACACTCTACCTGTAACACCCCTATATCCCGTATACGCACACTACACACCACCATATATGTAATATACGTATACTGAATATAGGAATGCTACGGTTTACTAAACAAACCACTCATTCCTTTAAATAATAATATGAGAAAAACTTGAAAACATTCAAATCATACTATAAAGTACAATAGATAAAGCATTTATGTGATACGCAGCGGAAAATATAATGGTATTTACAAATACATATACATATCAAAATCCATGTTTTACAAAACATAAAATTTATAAATGTTCGGCAGTTTGTCTTTGATCTTTAAGCCCTCTATCAATGCTTCAGAATCTAAACTCAACTCGGTCTAGATGAACTCTCTGGTTCTCTCCTGTCACCTGCGCGATGAACCACAATCGCGCTAAGCCAACAGCTTAGTGGTACAAACCACAATAACAATATGCATAATGCAATGTCAATGCCATATTTTCAACAATAGAGATCATATTCATCAATACTATATTTCATAACATTGCATTTCATTATCTTATTCAATTATTTTACCATTTATGACTCACATTGAAACAAAGACAAACATGGGCCCAAAAGACACTAATATGTTATTCAAAGTTCAGAGTTAATACTTTGGCCCATAATCACAATCATCAATATATTTATATCCATGGATAATCAACTAGATTTGAGCTTACGACCCATTCTTTTCACTCAATCTAGTTTTAAGAATTTGTTTTTTAGGCTTACGACCCAGTCTTTTCACCCCAAAAACATCACATTTCACATTTTTCAGCTGGACTCAGCTTACGACCTGGTCTTTTCACCTATCCAGCAATTCAAAGGCATGCCACCAAACCCAGAACTCTGAAAATTGAATAACATATTAAGCACACAATTATTTCATTTATCTCTTTATCAATCTCTTTCTCAATTCATTTCTCATTTCATATTCCATAATCAAATAGGCAACTATGCCCCAATTATTTCATTTGCACTATCATAGCCAACAACAATGGCTTCACATTTCATCATATCTCAATTCACATTAAAACAATTCATCATTAAAGTATTCATCATGACCAATTACATTGCACATACATTTTGAATGATCATCATATTTTTCACATTATGCAATTCATAGCATTAATCAAATGTATCAACAATATAATAGATTACTTAACACATTTACAACCAAATGCGTTAAGTCCCAATGTCATGTAAATGTATGCAATAATGTATGGTTAATACTTACCTCAAAAGCAACTCACACACAACACTAAACTCCTCTTCCAAGAATCCTTCAACACTTGGATTATGGCAACTCAACTTTCTTCAAAATCTAAACCAAAGGTAATCATACACACTCACTTAGAGATACACATAAGATAATAAAGCTCAGAACCAACTAGGGCAAACTCTAAACATGACAAGCTCAACACACGGGCGTGTCCCTGACCGTGCCCTAACTCCACAACACAGAAGCTTTGACACGCTTAGGACCACAGGCGTGTTACTGAACGTGCAATACATTCTGTCTCACAGAAACATTGACACGTCCAACAACACGGGCGTGTTCACGGCCATGTCAATCTTTCACCCACACAATAGCTACAACACGCTCAGTGACATGGTCGTGTCACTACTTGTGTCACCCATCCAAAAACATAGAACTATTGACACGCCCAAAGACCTGGCCGTGCTCATGGGAGTGTCAGGCCAAAAATGCAAATTCCGGTAACAACAACAACATATCCAACAAACCTCTTACTTCCACCATTATCCACTCCAAACCAACTTAACTAAACACACCCAAAAACCATAACAAACTTGCAAAAACACCAAAACAACTCAAAACATACATCAAACACAAATCATAATCATCACCACAAACCCAAAACACAACCACAACACTTTCTCTTCCAACAAACTTACTCTTTCCTTCAATCCAACCCCAAAATCCAAAATCAATTGAACCAAACACTCTTAAACACACCACAATCAAACAAACACATATCAACCACAACATCAACTCACAAACTCAAAGAAAATCAAAGAATCAAGTGGAAAACTTACCAAAGATGAAGAAACTATTAAATTTCCAACTTGATCACTTGAAAACTTCCTTCAATCTTGAGTTTGGAAGATTAAATCTCTCTATTGCTCTCTTGCTATGGAGGGTAGGCCAAACAAAGAAAAGAAAAGGAAAGAAAATGAGCCACGAAGAAGAAAGAAGGAAAGAAGAAAACAAAGAAAGCAAAGTCAACTCTCTCAGCAACTCTCTTCCTCAAAACCCTCTCCACCAAGCAATATACAATAAAATAATCCAAAATATCTCCATCCACTTCCACTCACTCTTATTCAAATTAATTAATTCCTTTGACCCTTCATACATTGACTTGTATATGTTGTATATATCTCAATATATACAACATATACACTCTACTCAAAACCTCTTCTCTTACCACTAAAATAAATACACTTAATCCAAATACAACAATAAATACTCCAAAACCTTTAGGGTATACTTTGGGATATTACAATTCTCCCCCTCTAAAAAGAAATTTCGTCCTCGAAATTACCTGATATCAAGTCTGAAACAACTGAGGATATTGATCTAGCATCACTTGCTCACTCTCCCAAGTTGCCTCTTCCTTTGCATGATTCTTCCAAAGAACCTTCACAAGTGGCACTTTCTTATGTCTCAACTCTTTCACTTCATGTGCCAAAATAGCAATTGGTTCTTCTTCAAATGTCATATCTGAACTCACTTCAATAGATTCAACAGACAGAACATGAGATGGATCTGATCTATATCTCCGCAACATAGAAACATGGAAGACATTATGGATTCTATCCAACTCAGGCGGCAAAGCAAGTCGTTAAGAAACTGGTCCAACTCTTTCTAATACTTCATAATGTCCAATAAAATGAGGACTTAGCTTCCCTCTTCGACCAAATCTTAATTCCAAGGAGACACTTTCAAAAATACTTTATCTCCAACATCAAATTCTATGTCTCTCCTCTTCAAATCTGAATAAGATTTCTGTCGATCTGAAGCTGCTTTCAACCGATCCCGAATTATTTTCACTTTCTCTTCTGTTTCTTTAATCAAATCAGGACCAACCAATTTGTCTTCTCCAACTTCATTCCAACATAAAGGCGTCCTACATCTTCTACCATACAATGCCTCAAATGGTGCCATTCCAATACTATATTGATGACTGTTGTTGTAAGAAAATTCCACAAGTGGCAAAAATCTGTCCCAACTTCCAGAGAAATCAATGACATAGCTTCTCAACACATCCTCAATAATCTGTATCACTCTCTCTGATTGCTCATCTGACTGTGGATGAAAAGTGGTGCTAAAGTGCAATCGAGAACCCAAAGCACTATGTAAACTTCTCCAAAACCTTGAAGTAAACCGGGGATCTCGATTAGACACCAAAGAAATTGGAACTCCATGCAACTTCACGATCTCACTGATATACAATTCAGCCAACTTTTCCAGAGAATAGTCCATCCGAACTGGAAGAAAATGAGCTGTCTTTGTCAACCGATCAACAATCACCCAAATAGCATCATGCTTCTTCTGAGTCAATGGCAAACCAGACACAAAATCCATTGTCACACGTTCCCATTTCCATTCAGGCACTGATAAAGGTTGAAGCAACCCTATTGGAACTTGATGCTCAGCTTTCACCCTCTGACAAGTGAGACACTTGGATACAAATTCCGCTATATCTCTCTTCATGCCTGTCCAATGCTGCTTCAAATCCTGATACATCTTGGTACTCCCAGGGTGCATAGCAAAAATTGATTGGTGTGCTTCTCCCAAAATAATCTTTCTCAATCTTGCATCATCAGGAACACACAATCTATCCTTAAACCAAAGGCTACCATCACTTCTCACATGAAAATCTTGGCTCTCCCCATTTTGGCAATCTGACACAATCTTCTGAATTTTCTCATCAGCTAATTGAGCCTCTTTAATCTGATCCAACAACACTGGTCTTAAACGAAGCTGAGCCAACAATGCACCATCATTACAAAGCTCAAAACTAGCATGAAACGCTCTTAACTCAACAAGCAACAAGAGCGAATAAGCAGTCAAACCTGCTAAAGACTTCCTACTCAAGGCATCTGCAACAACATTTGCCTTACCAGGATGATAATCAATCAAATAGTCGTAGTCTTTGATCAATTCCAACCATTGTCTTTGTCGAAGATTCAGCTCCCTCTGAACACCCAAATATCTCAAACTTTTATGATCTGTATAAATAAAACACTTTTCTCCATACAAGTAGTGTCGCCAAATTTTCAAAGCAAACACTATAGCTGCCAATTCCAAATCATGTGTCGGATAATTAAGCTCATGCGGCTTCAACTGCCGAGAAGCATAAGCTATGACTTTACCCTTTTGCATCAAAACACATCCTAAACCATTATGTGAAGCATCACTGTAAATCACATATGGTTTATCTTTCACAGGTAAAGTAAGAACAGGAGCTTGAGTCAACATCTCTTTCAACTGCTCAAAGCTAGCTTGACATTGATCTTTCCACACAAATCTAACTCCCTTTCGAAGTAATCTGGTGAGTGGAGTAGCTATCAACGAAAAACCTTTCACAAAACGTCGATAATAGCCTGCCAAACCTAGAAAACTTCTAACTTCAGTCACAGACTTCGGTGGACTCCAATTCAAAATGGCCTTAACTTTACTCGGATCAACTCTAATACCATCTGCTGAAACTATATGACCCAGAAAAGTCACTTGATCAAGCCAAAACTCACACTTCGACAGCTTAGCTTATAATTGCTTCTCTCTCAAAGTCTGCAACACAATTCGTAGATGCTTATCATGTTCCTCTTCATTATGCGAATACACCAGAATATCATCAATGAAAACCACCACAAACTGATCTAGATAGGGCCTAAACACCCTATTCATCAAATCCATGAAAGCTGCAGGTGCATTCGTCAACCCAAAAGGCATCACTAAAAACTCATAATGCCCATACCTTGTGCGAAAAGCTGTCTTAGGAACATCTTTAGCTCTAACCCTCAATTGATGGTACCCTGATCTCAAATCAATCTTGGAGAAAACTGCTGCTCCCTTTAATTGATCAAAAAGATCATCAATCCGAGGAAAAGGATACTTATTCTTAATAGTCACCTTGTTCAATTGCCAATAATCAATGCACAACCTCAAAGTACCATCCTTCTTCTTTACAAACAAAACAGGAGCTCCCCATGGAGAAACACTAGGGCGAACAAACCCTTTATCTAACAACTCCTGCAATTGCACCTTAAACTCTCTCAACTCAGCAGGTGCCATTCGATAAGGAGTAATAGAGATGGGAGTAGTACCAGGCAACAAATCGATACCAAACTCAACCTCTCTCTCAGGGGGTAACCCTGGCAACTCCTTAAGAAACACATCTGGGAACTCCGCAACCGTGGGTATACTATCAAGTTGAGAACCCACTACTCTGGTATCCACAACATGAGCAAGATAAGCATCACACCCTTTTCTAATCAACTTTCGAGCTGCTACAGCTGATACAAACAAGGATGTAAGTTGTCTCTGCTCACTAGACACCATCACACTTCTACCATCACTGGTTCTCAGAGTAACACACTTCTTTTGACAGTCTACCACAACTCCATGCTTAGATAACCAATCCATGCCTAAAATCAAATCATACTCCTTAAAAGGCATTTCAATCAAATCACCCAAAAATTCCTCACCTTGCACCACAACTGAACTATCTTGGTGCACCTTACTCACCACAATACTATGTCCTAAAGGATTTGTCACCAACACATCAAATCCTAGGGACTCTGAATGCAATTCAGACACAGGCAAGATAGATGCACTTATGTATGAATGAGTAGATCTCGGATCAATCAAAGCAAGAATTGAAATACCAAATAAAGAAAATGTACCCGCAATGACTGCTGAAGCATCTGGCTGCCTTTGCATCACATACACTCTCTGAGAAGACCCAAACTCATCTGGCCTACTACCTCCGGATGTAGAGCCTCCTTTCTGACTGATCCCAGGTCGACCACCTGTAATATCCCAATGTGTGCCCTGGAAGTTGGATACAATTGTTGTTTTGATTTGAATTAAATGTATATATGTATTTGTAAAGGAAATGAGTGTGTTAAGAAAATGTATATGTTGTGTATATTGTAATATATATAACATATAAGTTGGTCAAATGGGGAGTCAAGGTAAGAGGATATTTTAATTTGTTTTAAGTGAAATTACTATAAAGGGTATATAAGTGACAAAAGTTAAGTTGAATGGATGAGGGCAATTAGGTAATTGTCTTGTTAAATTGCTTGGTGGATATTTAAAGAAGAAGAGAAGTTGAATTTGTATTCTCTTTTCTCTCTTCTTTGTTGGTGTGGCCGGCTACCAAAGGGAAAGGAAGAGCAAATGAGGTGTTTTGATTTCTAACATCAAATTGAAGGATGAATCAAAGGATGAAGTTGGAGATTTGTGAAATTTCTTCATCTAAGGTAAGTACTCTCTTGTTTTCCTTTGGTATTTTAAAGATGTGTTTGATGTGTGTTGTGATTTGTTAATATCATGATTTAGAGTGTTTGTGATGTGTTTAAAAGTATGAAATTGATTGTGAGTTAAAAAGGTTAAATTGGTGTTGGTTTTGCTTGAAAATGGTAAGTTAAATGGATGTTGTTATAGAAAGAAGAAGATTGATGTTGGTTTTTAGGGTTTGATGTGGTAAGTGTTTGAAAGTATGGTTGATATAGTGTTAATGTGAATATTGTGATGAATATGTGTTAATAACATGAATTACAACCATTTGAATGAGATTGTGTTGTGTATAGGTTGTTCTTAATTCAATCAAAGAAGTGTTGGTTATGTTTAGGGTTTTATATATGAGAGACACGGCCAAAAGAAGAATGGAACACGGCCAAGACCTATTAATTTTGGGAGACGCGGCCAAGTTGAGGGAAGTTTGGCCGTGTTGGATGGATTTTGGGAGAGACGGCCATAAGCTTGGCCGTGTCCCTTGAGTGTGTTTGCCACTGCCTGATTTTTGTTGAGAGACACGGCCGTGTCCCTTCCCCGTGTCTACCTCGGCTTGAATTGGTATTGAGAGACACCGCCACAAGCTTGGCCGTGTCCCTTGGGTGTGTTGGCTACTGTGATGGTACTTTGCTCTTCTTGTTTTGTGGAGATTGAACATACATTTAATGATGCATATGATTATGTATAAATAATGTTATGTTATGGATTGTGAATCTTGTGAATGGTAGTATGTTATATGAACAATGTGACTAATATTATGACTTGTATAGTGTGGAAGAGATGAGGGTCATCCAAAAAGGTATGTGCAATGCAATTTATTATAATAAATGTTTAATAATGAATGTTGTCAATGTGTTTTTAGAGATGATGAAATGTGATATCATCATGGTTGATAATAATGATTGAAATGTTATAAAGGGATATGTTGTTTATATGATGATGAATTTAAGATACTTGTGCAATGAAATTGATTATGTATGCTTGAATAATGAAGTGTATAATGTGAATTGGGACATAAAGAGATGTAAAGCTAATGATCGGTTTGTTTAACTAATGTAATTGATGTTGTATATGTATAATGATGATTCAGATGTGATGTGAAGCCATTGTGATTGGCTATGATAACTCAAATGTGATATGAAGCCATTGTGATTGGCTATGATGACTCAATTGTCATAAATGAGGCATGTTTGCCTAGATGATGATTCATTTGAGAATGAAATGGATAATGAGATAATAAATGAATTGTGTGACTAATGTGTTATTCCATTTTCAGAGTTTATTGTTGGTGGCATGCCTAATGATAGTAACAATCTCTTAAAGTTAGGTTGGGCTTGATCCTTGAAGCCAAGTTGGGTAGAAGTTTAACATGTTTTACTCCCCTTGAAGCTTGGTTGGGTCTAGTCCTTGAAGCCTAATTGAGATGTTACAACCCTTGAAGCTAGGTTGGATTGGTTCTTGAAGCCAAGTTGGGTTGAGACTTAGCATGCTTTGTTCCCCTTGAAGCTTGGTTGAACCTAATCCTTGAAGCCTAGTTGGGATTATGATATTGATAAATGTGATAATAAAACCAAAGCATTAACTCTGAAAGTCGAATAGCATATTAGTGTCTTTTAGGCCCGAGTCTGTCTTTGTTGTCAATGTGATATACAAGTGTTGAAAGAAATGAGTAATGAGATCTATGGTTGACTTCATTGGAAGTGTGATTCATGATTGGTATGATATGTAATGTGTGTATTGAAATATTGATTGTGAGTATTAATGATGAATCATGATTGGTAAATTGTGAATAAAGTAATATTATGAAATATGATATGTAATGTGTGTATTGATACATTGATTGTGGATACTATTAATGAGTTGTGGTTGGTGATAATGATTGTCTTCATTGGAAATGTGATTCATGATTGGTATGTTGTATAATGTGTGTATTGATAAATTGATTATGAGTATTAGTGATGGGTTGGAATTGGTGATAATGGTATGTATATATGTACATAATATATGAAATTAGTCGAGATATATGAAAGGTGCGAATTAAAAAGAGAGAAACATGATAAGAACTAATGGTATATGGAATGAATATAGTATTATTATATGTTAGAATTTCTATGATGTATGTTTATATTTTATATTGTACTACTATGCTCTCGAGCTTAGCGCGGTTGTATAATCGCGCAGGTGGATATGCGGTTGATCTGGAAGTCCAGCTGTTATGCCACGAGAAGAGTAAGAGTTTGTCGAGACCAACTAGAGGGTAATGCATACATGTATAACTTTTAGTTTTGATGTATTTCTGGTGAGAGAATATTTATATGTATAAATGGAGTTTTGATAAAGATAATGATTTTGTAAATGTTATTTAAATTAACGTATTATGGTTTGAACTCTGTTACAGGTTTTTAAAAGATAACGAAAAGTGACATCCTTATACTTTATATACTTATTGTACATATACTAAGTATATGTATAGCACTTATATAGAGTATCGGGGTGTTACAATTATTTTGGTATCAGAGCTTAGGTTCGAGATTCTCGGCCTAAGTGAAATTAAAAAGAAAAAGCTTTGAAAAGTTTAAATAGAAGTAAAATGGAAAAGTTTTGAAATGAAATTGGTAATACATGCATATGCATTAACACCTAGGTTGGTCTCGGATGTGGCATTATATGAATTGTAAAATATTTGTGTTATATGAGATGGATACTAGTGTGTGAATGATGTTTTACATGAAAGTAAAGTCAGAGAAAGAAATGATATGGATTTATATAAGTTTAATTGATAAATTAAAAATGGAAATTTATGCAAGTAAAGTGAATTGTTAAATGTGTTGAAGTATAAAGAAATGAAAAGGAGAATAAAATTGAAATTGAGTTGAAATCAAATCGAAATAAAAGTATGTACTTTTTCCTTTATACTTTGAATCTCTTTATAATAGAGTTTATGTTGGGTTTGTTAGATAGAGGAAATATAGTTGAATTGTTAATATTGGAAGATATGTTACTAAAATGAGGAAAATATGGTGGAATATTGAATGAGTTGGTTAGTATAGACAAAGTGTGATTATTTAAAATGTGGGGTATGTATATGTAAAGTCAAGATTTTGTTTAAAGGAAAAAGAGATGATATTGATTAAGTAAAAATATACATTGGTATTGTTATTTTAATGCGAACATTGTGAATTCCGTGTTAAAAATGTGAGATGTTTGGATATTGTGAAAGCTCATGGTAATGGTGATAATATGTGATATTTGAGATTTTTGAAATGAGCTTGATAAATGTGGAAATTATATGTGTTGATATTGCTTTGTGATATATATATATATGATGTTTTTAAAATGGATATTAAGAAAGGATGAGTTTGGTAAATTGAAGTTTAAGTGAAGTAGTAAGTTGAAAAGTTAAAGTTTTAGTGGAAATTTATAAAGATTATTTGGATGTTGATGGTTTAGTGTATATGCAATACATGAGTTAGATGAAATGACTAATATTGCATATGAAAGTATTATGAATTGAGTAATGTGATTGATAATATGAGAATTTGTCTTGAAGTAAAAAAGGGAAGTGGATAAGCAAATGAAGATGAGCTATTTTAAGTCACTATATTGAAAAGGGTAAGAATGGATATGGAAATATATTAAATGCTTTTAAAGATGGAAGTGAAAGAGATGTTACATTGGGAATGTGCTAAGATGGATGTAAAGTGCTATTATAGTCAGAATATATATATATATATATGTGTTGTGTGAATAAATACTTTGCATCATACTGGAAGAATCGATACTGTATTGCGCTCACTGGCTCTCTTAAGTGGGAGGTCAGGGGTTCGATCCAGGGAGGCGACTTGCACTCATATGTCTTGGGTGTAAGTCAAATAAGTGAATCCTATTGGAAGGCCCGTGAGGGCAGTTTAGTGCTGTAACAGCCCAGCCCAGAGACCCTGAGGGTTTCTCCGAATAGGAATGGCTCAGCAGGTGGACTGGGACGGTTGTTACAGTTATAAAGGAAAATTTGTATTGAATGTATGGAAAAAAAAGCATTTAACTAATTAAATGTATACATGTATATGATATGTGAACTGAGTTTTCAATATGAATGAAATTATGATATATATACAAATGTGTGAATTACATTATGAAGGTGACCTATGATTATTTATGTGGTAAATTATAGAATTAGTGATATGGAAATGATGTTGTGTGTATTAGAGGACCTAAGAGAGATTAGGTCTTGAACTGTGAAGAGCTAGATGGATTATGTGATGGAAGTAAGTATAGCATAGATTTGAGTAATATTGGACAGTGGAAATTGTTATAGTGAGTATTGAACTTGATGATTATATAATATTTAGAATTCCAAAGTATTCACATATGGAAATTCTATGTGATTATATATTATAAGAGATTGTAAATGGATTAGAAATGAAGTGATGAATAGAAATTGTATAGAATTGCATATGATTGAATATGTATATAGTAATATTGTTGAAACATGAATTAAGTTGATAAAGATCATATAATCAAGTGCAAATTGGTTTGAAACGAGGTTGGAATGTGTTAACTTCTGATCTAGCAAAAAGGTAAAGAAAGGAATATATCATTCCTGAGGTACACCTTAGTTTTGTGTTTGTAAAGACTAAGAATAAAATTATATAAGAACAGTATTGATTTGAAAGTTTCAGGCTTGAATATTAATCTCTTAAAGCCATGTGTTTTGTTCAGTATATTTGATCGATTAATTGGTTATCCATGGATTTGGATTTTAAATCAAATGATTGTAATACAGATTTGGTAAGATTGAAATTATGTTGAGAAGTATAGTTAAAAGTTATGATGGATAAAGTTGTACTTTATCATTTTATGTTAAGAATTTGGTTATAATTATGAAGTTAAAGAGAGAAAAAGGAAATTATGGAGATGTGTTGAGTTAGGGGTAATATGACTGAAAGTTATGCTAAATATGTTTATGGTATATAATGAATAAATGAATGGACTTGAGGTTTAAATGAAAGAACTATTGATAGTAAATATGGTATAAAATTATTATGAGAATTGGTGAGAATTATATTAAGATAATTTGAAATGATTTGTTATCATGATAATTTGATTGAATATGGATCGGAAGAGATCAGGAATTGTATATAAGTTTGCCCTAATGGAATTAGGTTATATATATATATATATGAATATTGTGAACTTTCATGATGAATTTGAATGAATTAATTGTTGATTGGAATGTGAATATATTGTGATATATAGATCAATTGATCTAGATTTAGCTAAGAGTATGAATCATTATTGAGATTTAATATGTGTAGTTGTACCAAAAGTGTAATTAGTTACATAAGGATGTATATGATGTAAAATGTTAAAGTGTGAATGGACATGAATGAATGGAGTTATAGTAGTTATAAATCTTGATAAAAAGGGAAAGGATTGGTTATTTATAAAATAAGTTGAAAGGTAATGTATTAATATGTAAGTTAAGTGAAGAACATGCTAAAGAAGTAACTCTAATTGTGAAAGATAAGGATCTTGTTATCTAATGAAGTGTGATAAATGTCTATTTAGACAATGATTGTAATGACGGAATAATTAATGCTAAGGTATAAACCAATGATTTTTTTTAAGGTTAAAGTTAAGAGAGTAATTACAAAGAGGTGAATGAATAAAATATAGTGAAATAAAGATTAGATGAAGTATAAGTGTACTATAAAATGATTTGATTCTTGTATAAAGATATTAATAAGAAATGTAATGAGACTTTTTGAATGTTGATTAAGGAAGTAATGAGATATATAAACATATAGAATGATGAGTTATGGAATTTAAAGAAGATGGTTGATTCTAAAGGGGAGAGTTGAAGTTATATGATTTGATGACATAATAACTTAAGCATATAATTAACTTCATATGGAAGTTAAGATAGTATTTTGTTAAGAATGAATTGTTACGGTACTGATAATTTCGAGGACGAAATTATTTAAGGGGGAGAGAATTGTAATATCCCAATGTGTGCCCTGGAAGTTGGATACAATTGTTGTTTTGATTTGAATTAAATGTATATATGTATTTGTAAAGGAAATGAGTGTGTTAAGAAAATGTATATGTTGTGTATATTGTAATATATATAACATATAAGTTGGTCAAATGGGGAGTCAAGGTAAGAGGATATTTTAATTTGTGTTAAGTGAAATTACTATAAAGGGTATATAAGTGACAAAAGTTAAGTTGAATGGATGAGGGCAATTAGGTAATTGTCTTGTTAAATTGCTTGGTGGATATTTAAAGAAGAAGAGAAGTTGAATTTGTATTCTCTTTTCTCTCTTCTTTGTTGGTGTGGCCGGCTACCAAAGGGAAAGGAAGAGCAAATGAGGTGTTTTGATTTCTAACATCAAATTGAAGGATGAATCAAAGGATGAAGTTGGAGATTTGTGAAATTTCATCATCTAAGGTAAGTACTCTCTTGTTTTCCTTTGGTATTTTGAAGATGTGTTTGATGTGTGTTGTGATTTGTTAATATCATGATTTAGAGTGTTTGTGATGTGTTTAAAAGTATGGAAATTGATTGTGAGTTAAAAAGGTTAAATTGGTGTTGGTTTTGCTTGAAAATGGTAAGTTAAATGGATGTTGTTATAGAAAGAAGAAGATTGATGTTGGTTTTTAGGGTTTGATGTGGTAAGTGTTTGAAAGTATGGTTGATATAGTGTTAATGTGAATATTGTGATGAATATGTGTTAATAACATGAATTACAACCATTTGAATGAGATTGTGTTGTGTATAGGTTGTTCTTAATTCAATCAAAGAAGTGTTGGTTATGTTTAGGGTTTTATATATGAGAGACACGGCCAAAATAAGAATGGAACACGGCCAAGACCTATTAATTTTGGGAGACACGGCCAAGTTGAGGGAAGTTTGGCCATGTTGGATGGATTTTGGGAGAGACACGGCCACAAGCTTGGCCGTGTCCCTTGAGTGTGTTTGCCACTGCCTGATTTTTGTTGAGAGACACGGCCGTGTCCCTTCCCCATGTCTACCTCGGCTTGAATTGGTATTGAGAGACACCGCCACAAGCTTGGTCGTGTCCCTTGGGTGTGTTGGCTAATGTGATGGTACTTTGCTCTTCTTGTTTTGTGGAGATTGAACATACATTTAATGATGCATATGATTATGTATAAACAATGTTATGTTATGCATTGTGAATCTTGTGAATGGTAGTATGTTATATGAACAATGTGACTAATATTATGACTTGTATAGTGTGGAAGAGATGAGGGTCATCCAAAAAGGTATGTGCAATGCAATTTATTATAATAAATGTTTTAATAATGAATGTTGTCAATGTGTTTTGAGAGATGATGAAATGTGATATCATCATGGTTGATAATAATGATTGAAATGTTATAAAGGGATATGTTGTTTATATGATGATGAATTTAAGATACTTGTGCAATGAAATTGATTATGTATGCTTGAATAATGAAGTGTATAATGTGAATTGGGACATAAAGAGATGTAAAGCTAATGATCGGTTTGTTTAACTAATGTAATTGATGTTGTATATGTATAATGATGATTCAGATGTGATGTGAAGCCATTGTGATTGGCTATGATAACTCAAATGTGATATGAAGCCATTGTGATTGGCTATGATGACTCAATTGTGATAAATGAGGCATGTTTGCCTAGATGATGATTCATTTGAGAATGAAATGGATAATGAGATAATAAATGAATTGTGTGACTAATGTGTTATTCCATTTTCAGAGTTTATTGTTGGTGGCATGCCTAATGATAGTAACAATCTCTTAAAGTTAGGTTGGGCTTGATCCTTGAAGCCAAGTTGTGTCACATCCGCCTACTGCATTTATGCAGTGTAGAGACGTGCATAGCGAGAGTAGGGAAAAGGAGAAGATAATTCTTGATAACAGCCCTAGATAAGGTTGTATGACAAAAGGGACATAATTGTAATTTTTAATAAAGTTGGGGACGTAGATGTAATTTCAAAGAAAGTTGCACCGGATGTTCTTAATAGTGCATATAACAGATTCCAAAAATGGAATGTAGAGAAAAATCGGATCGCAACGACGTGTAACGGTTTTTCCAGGAAATGTCCCGTTAAAGAAAAACGAAGAAATGTTGACTAAGGGCATTTTGGTCATTATCAATTAAAGTTATACATGAATTTAGGGTAGGAAATAAAGACGTGAGTACGTAGAGAATGGCGAGAGGTTAAATATGAAACGATCGTCAGTAGAAACGAAGCCGGAGAAAACCCGAGCAAAAATAGGACCTAAAGGGAATTTTGTAAAAAGTTGAGGGCTTATCGGTAATTTTTTTAAAATGACTTGGAAACCTAAAATAGACCTTATAAATAGAAAGTAGAGGTCGAGAGGATCAAAACTATATATAGTTTGACTCGTGGAACTATACGGTTTAAAAGATATGATCGATTAATCGCCGGAACGTAATGTGGCTCGGTTTCGTGTCGGGACCGGATAAGTAACCCGGGACAACTTTATGAGATCCAATGGGAAGAGAGACAAGTGGAAAGAAGTAAAGGAAAAAGGAAGTTATAAAAATCAAAGGTTGGCCAATCAAAAGAAAACATTTAGCATGTGTAATAAATGTGTAATAAATGAAGAAAGAGAAAAAGTGGACAAGTGGGCAAGGTGATCATCATTTCTTTTGTATATAAATATATGTGATATGAAGAACCAATTTCTCTCTTTTCCACTTGCAAATTTCGGCCAACAAAGGGAAACACCAAAGGACTTCTAAGTTTCTCCAAATTTGATTTTTAAGGTATGTTTTTAAGGTTTTCTAGTATGTAGACTTTAATTTTTAGTTTTAGGTAGTTATATAACTATTGGAAGATTGGAAATTAGGGTTCTTATGGTGGATTTGGAAATTTTAAGTAGTTATGATATTAATCAATTAAATGAAAGAATCAAGGTTTCTAAGGTTTAATAAGGTTAGATTAGGGTTTACTTTGAAAAGAAATGGAGGATAGTTTATTAATCTAAATTGCTAAGGTTTATGTTTAAGGGTGTGTTTTTGAATTTCTTGAAAGAAAAAACAAAGATTAAGGAAGGAGAAGGAGGAAAAGAAAAAGGGGAAGTACAAGAATAAGGTTTGGTACTTTACTTTTGAATAATAAATTTTGGTTTGATGATTTACAAACTTTGGTTTATGAAAGTTTTGTTGTTGATGCTTAAATATATTGATTTGAGTTAAACATGTAAAAGTTGTCAAAGGGAAGTGTTTGAATCTTCACTTTACCATTAAAGAAGCCTTAATATTGATTTGCAAAAGAAAAATAAACTATCCTATGCATTTTATGTGTTTGGGCCGAAATGGTCCCAAAAAGGCAGCTTTCTGGACCTTTTTGTGGAAATCGTTTGAGGCAGCAAATGAATGAATTTTTCAACGAAATTTTACATGCAATTAGTCAACATATAAAACAAGTTTTCTGTAAAATTTCAGCTAAAAATAAGATCATTTACTTGGTCAAATGCATGACTGAAGTGGACTGAAATTTTGACGAAAACCTAGATTTTACTATTCATTTGGTCATGCCATTTTGCGTTGCCGATTTGTCTCGCCGCAACACTATTCATTTGGTCAATTTGTGATATTTTGAGAAATGCTTTGAAATGTTGGATGTGTTTATTGTGGATGTTAAATATGTGAAAAAGAGTAACGGTTTGACCAAAGAAAGTGGTGCGCGGCATAAATGGCAAAGCGCAGTGAGAATTTAAATTGATTTTTTGAATCATTCTAAAATGAAGTTGAGACTTAAATTGAATCATTTAAATCTTTTTGCTCTACTGGATAGTGGAAGTGGTAGATAAGGGTATGGTGCACTATACTAACGCATGCAGTACTGCTCATTATTGTGATATGATATGTTATTCAGTGGTGAGGCCACTGAAGCCAATGGGGAGGCCCATTGGTTATAACCAGGATGGTGAGGGCCATTCCTGTGATCTGATATCGGTGGTGAGGGCCACCTATGTTACAGTGGTGAGGGCCACTGCCTTATCACTATGGTTCCCTATATACCAGTAGAGCCTGAATCAAAGACATTATTTTTCGTTAAACTATATAATGCCAATGAGTTTGAATTATGATTTTACATTATTGAAAGCATATTACCCTGAATGTACAATAATTTCTATTGGTTTAAGGTTGGTTAAAATTGATTTCATTATTTCCTTTGATTTTGAATACTTTCATATACTACTTTTATTTTTATTGGTAAAGTACCCACTGAGCGACAACGCTCAGCGAGTTAAGTTTTCCTTGACTCGTAGGTTCGGAGCAGTAGATAAATCTTGGGGAAGCAACGACCAGACCACAGCAAATCTCAGGGGTAGATCTTTTAGTTCCATTATGAGTTGATAGTTGTGGCATGTATATGAATAAATATAAAAGAGATTGTCTATGTTATAATTGTATGTTAGTAGTATGTAATAATCATAAATCTTTACTTTATGTTATATTAGAAGTGTGAACTCTTCGTGCAGGTTTGTAGTTGAGGGTATAAGGTGGATTCATTGGGAGTGCATTAAATTTGATGGTATTCTTATTCACATTGGTATGTGTAAAATGTTTTCAAAAATCAGAAAAACAAGTTTTGACGACACTTGGGATCCAAATTTCTAGGCGGAACTATGGCAAAATTTCTGTAAAAATCAGAACTAAACTTTGACTAAGTAAATTGGTAGCAACAATTAGGATAGTGTGGCACCTCTACTCAGCTTACACATGTAGGTTGGGAAGGGGTGTTACAAGTTGGGTAGAAGTTTAACATGTTTTACTCCCCTTGAAGCTTGGTTGGGTCTAGTCCTTGAAGCCTAATTGAGATGTTACAACCCTTGAAGCTAGGTTGGATTGGTTCTTGAAGCCAAGTTGGGTTGAGACTTAGCATGCTTTGTTCCCCTTGAAGCTTGGTTGAACCTAATCCTTGAAGCCTAGTTGGGATTATGATATTGATAAATGTGATAATAAAACCAAAGCATTAACTCTGAAAGTCGAATAGCATATTAGTGTCTTTTAGGCCCGAGTCTGTCTTTGTTGTCAATGTGATATACAAGTGTTGAAAGAAATGAGTAATGAGATCTATGGTTGACTTCATTGGAAGTGTGATTCATGATTGGTATGATATGTAATGTGTGTATTGAAATATTGATTGTGAGTATTAATGATGAATCATGATTGGTAAATTGTGAATAAAGTAATATTATGAAATATGATATGTAATGTGTGTATTGATACATTGATTGTGGATACTATTAATGAGTTGTGGTTGGTGATAATGATTGTCTTCATTGGAAATGTGATTCATGATTGGTATGTTGTATAATGTGTGTATTGATAAATTGATTATGAGTATTAGTGATGGGTTGGAATTGGTGATAATGGTATGTATATATATACATAATATATGAAATTAGTCGAGATATATGAAAGGTGCGAATTAAAAAGAGAGAAACATGATAAGAACTAATGGTATATGGAATGAATATAGTATTATTATATGTTAGAATTTCTATGATGTATGTTTATATTTTATATTGTACTACTAAGCTCTCGAGCTTAGCGCGGTTGTGTAATCACGCAGGTGGATATGCGGTTGATCTGGAAGTCCAGCTGTTATGCCACGAGAAGAGTAAGAGTTTGTCGAGACCAACTAGAGGGTAATGCATACATGTATAACTTTTAGTTTTGATGTATTTCTGGTGAGAGAATATTTATATGTATAAATGGAGTTTTGATAAAGATAATGATTTTGTAAATGTTATTTAAATTAACGTATTATGGTTTGAACTCTGTTACAGGTTTTTAAAAGATAACGAAAAGTGACATCCTTATACTTTATATACTTACTGTACGTATACTAAGTATATGTATAGTACTTATATAGAGTATCGGGGTGTTACACCACCTCTACTGAAACCTCTGCCCCCTCGACCACCTCTGCTAAAACTAGGTCGAGAAGTTGTAGTATTAGTCTGTCTATCTTCATGTAGCTCAGGACAATCTCTAATGAAATGCTCAGGTGATCCACATTTGAAACACACAGCTGATCCACTAATCTTCCAACAAACACCCCCATGTACCCTACCACAATGGACACATGTAGGTGGAGTAGACCTCTAAACCACTGGAGTCAGAGCACTAGCTACAGAAACTGTAGGTCTCGGTCTCTACCTCTGATACTGAACTGACTTGCCCGACTGCCTCTGGCTCCTACTGATCCTAGGAATAAAACTTCCTCTGCCCCTCTTCATAGACGAAGACCCTGCCTCAAACTAAGGTCTCCTAACTCTAGTCTCCTCCTCAGTAGCAGCTGCTGCAATACCCTGTGCTCTCTCAACACTTCTAGCTGCTGCAACCAACTGAGAAAAATCCTGATACCGAGAACCAGCCACAATACACATAATAGAGGGCCTCAACCCCTCCTCAAATCTCCTACACCGATCAATCTCATCAGAGATAATCCCTCTAGCATAATGACTCAACCGGATGAACTCTACCTCATACTCTATCATAGTCCGGTTATCCTATCTCAGATTCAGAAATTCCATCTTCTTAGCATCCTTATACTCCCTTGGGGTATATTTCTGCTCAAACACCTGCAGAAAATCACCATAAAGCAGAGTCGGTGGATCATCCATAGCATGAGAAACTGTCTTCCACCAATCATAAGCATCTTTCTGCAATAAGGATCTAGCATAATCAAATTTCTCTTCAGGAGTAGCTCGCAACTGAATAAATACCCTCTGCACTCTATCTAACCACTGCTCAGCTACTGCAGGATCTATAGTGCCCAAGAAATCCTCAGCCCCATACTTCCTCAATTTATCATAATGCCTCACCGGTACTTGAGGCTGTGGTGGCGGTGGCGGCTGCACTGGAGCTTGCCTCATCAATTCTACCATATGCTGTAACCAAACCGGCGGAACCTCATCAGTAGCTGATCTCTCTGGCACAAGAGCAGGTGCCTCACTAGCTCTCTCAACCCTAGCTCCATCTCTACCCTCTTCAAGAGCTACACTCTCAGCACTACCTTCTACGAACTGACGTGACTAAGACGCCATCACTACCTATTTCTGCAAACACAGCAGAATATACCTCATTAAAGATCAAAGACTGCCAATACCAAAACATGTATCTTATTTAAAAACCAACTTTTAAAATCAAAATATTCTTTTTCTTACAATTTACCTAGGTTGAGAATCTCAAACCTAGGCTCTGATACCAAAACAATTGTAACACCCCTATACCCCGTATACGCACACTACACACCACCATATATGTAATATACATATACTGAATATAGGAATGCTACGGTTTACTAAACAAACCACTCATTCCTTTAAATAATAATATGAGAAAACTTGAAAACATTCAAATCATATTATAAAGTACAATAGATAAAATATTTATGTGATACGCAGCGAAAAATATAATGGTATTTATAAATACATATACATATCAAAATCCATGTTTTACAAAACATAAAATTTATACATGTTCGGCAGTTTGTCTTTGATCTTTAAGCCCTCTATCAACGCTTCAGAATCTAAACTCAACTCGGTCTAGATGAACTCTCTGGTTCTCTCCTGTCACCTGTGTGATGAACCACAAACGCGCTAAGCCAACGGCTTAGTGGTACAAACCACAATAACAATATGCATAATGCAATGTCAATGCCATATTTTCAACAATAGAGATCATATTCATCAATACTATATTTCATAACATTGCATTTCATTATCTTATTTAATTATTTTACCATTTATGACTCACATTGAAACAAAGACAAACATGGGCCCAAAAGACACTAATATGTTATTCAAAGTTCAGAGTTACTGCTTTGGTCCATAATCACAATCATCAATATATTTATATCCATGGATAATCAACTAGATTTGAGCTTACGACCCAGTCTTTTCACTTAATCTAGTTTTAAGAATTTGTTTTTTAGGCTTACGACCTAGTCTTTTCACCCCAAAAACATCACATTTCACATTTTTCAGCTGGACTCGGCTTACGACCCGGTCTTTTCACCTATCCAGCAATTCAAAGGCATGCCACCAAACCCAGAACTCTGAAAATTGAATAACATATTAAGCACACAATTATTTCATTTATCTCTTTATCAATCTCTTTCTCAATTCATTTCTCATTTCATATTCCATAATCAAATAGGCAACCATGCCCCAATTATTTCATTTGCACTATCATAGCCAACAACAATGGCTTCACATTTCATCATATCTCAATTCACATTAAAACAATTCATCATTAAAGTATTCATCATGACCAATTACATTGCACATACATTTTGAATGATCATCATATTTTTCACATTATGCAATTCATAGCATTAATCAAATGTATCAACAATATAATAGATTACTTAACACATTTACAACCAAATGTGTTAAGTCCCAATGTCATGTAAATGTATGCAATAATGTAGGCTTTGTACTTACCTCAAAAGCAATTCACACACAACACTAAACTCCTCTTCCAAGAATCCTTCAACACTTGGATTATGGCAACTCAACTTTCTTCAAAATCTAAACCAAAAGTAATCATACACACTCACTTAGAGATACACATAAGATAATAAAGCTAAGAACCAACTAGGGCAAACTCTAAACATGACACGCTCAATAACACGGGCGTGTCCCTGACCGTGCCCTAACTCCACAACACAGAAGCTTTGACACGCTTAGGACCACGGGCATGTCACTGAACGTGCAATACATTTTGTCTCATAGAAACATTGACACGTCCAACAACACGGGCGTGTTCACGGCCGTGTCAATCTTTCACCCACACAGTAGCTATGACACGCTCAGTGACATGGGCGCGTCACTGCTCTTGTCACCCATCCAAGAACACAGAACTATTGACACGCCCAAAGACCTGGCTGTGCTCAGGGGCGTGTCAGGCCAAAAATGCAAATTCCGGCAACAAAAACAACATATCCAACAAACCTCTTACTTCCACCATTATCCACTCCAAACCAACCTAACTAAACACACCCAAAAACCATAACAAACTTGCAAAAACACCAAAACAACTCAACACATACATCAAACACAAATCATAATCATCACCACAAACCCAAAACACAACCACAACACTTTCTCTTCCAACAAACTTACTCTTTCCTTCAATCCAACCCCAAAATCCAAAATCAATTGAACCAAACACTCTTAAACATACCACAATCAAACAAACACATATCAACCACAATATCAACTCACAAACTCAAAGAAAATCAAAGAATCAAGTGGAAAACGTACCAAAGATGAAGAAACTATTAAATTTCCAACTTGATCACTTGAAAACTTCCTTCAGTCTTGAGTTTGGAAGATCAAATCTCTCTCTTGCTCTCTTGCTATGGGGGGTCGGCCAAACAAAGAAAAGAAAAGGAAAGAAAATGAGCCACGAAGAAGAAAGAAGGAAAGAAAAAAACAAAGAAAGCAAAGTCAACTCTCTCAATAACTCTCTTCCTCAAAACCCTCTCCACCAAGCAATATACTATAAAATAATCCAAAATATCTCCATCCACTTCCACTCACTCTTATTCAAATTAATTAATTTCTTTGACCCTTCATACATTGACTTGTATATGTTGTATATATCTCAATATATACAACATATACACTCTACTCAAAACCTCTTCTCTTACCACTAAAATAAATACACTTAATCCAAATACAACAATAAATACTCCAAAACTTTTAGGGTATACTTTAGGATATTACACTACCATGTTATGGTGTCCTTGGAGGTGTCCACTATGAAGGAATTCCATTCTCTTTGAGATATCCTATAAAATCATCACTAAGATATTCTCCACCTCTATCAGACCTTAGTACTTTGATATTTTTACCAGTCTATTTGTCAACTTCACTACAGAATCCTTTGTACATTTTAAAAGACTCAAAATTGTGCTTCATAAGATACACAAATCCATATCTAGACTTGCCACACCCCACTCTAGGATTTTGAGCGAGCGAGAGAGCGATGGTCCTAGGATTTGGGTCAATTTAATGTGCCGGAACTATGAAGAACATTAATTGCCCTAAATCTCTATATATAATTCTCTTACTTTCTCTGTTAGGTTTGGTGACATTTTTTTAACTGATAGCAATATTACATATTATATATTAAAGTTGCATTAATTTACAGAACTTGATTTGACTTTTAGTCTTGCACTTGTTGTGTCGGTACCACAGAAGCTTGCTATTATAACCTACATCCATTACTAAAAAATATGGAACGAGGAGTGAGTTGCATACTCAGTGAGTGTTCTCTCTTTTTAGTATGTGTATTAATTTCACTTTACGTTATTAGCTGATTAAGTATCTTATTACAACTTAGTATACTCAACATATCAAAGGAAGTGCATAGTATATCATTCAATATAAACATTTACAATAGATTCATAATGAAGACTATTATAAATTGTTCATAACAGTGGTAACTAGCACTTAATTATTATTCATTTTATTTCTAACTTATAACAATTCAGTCTAAATTTAGTAAATCTAGCTACTACATATACATTTTTTTAAAAATATATATATACTTTACATGGAATATTTATATATATCAGTTTCAATACCCTTCTTTTAATTAACAAATATCAGCACCTATTATTTAATTGAGATACAAATACTATAACTTGATCCTTAGGTTTCAACAAAATATTAGAAGTAGAGCAGGCAATTTATTTTATCAGTACCATGAGTCGTACTTATTATCTATTTAATTTTTAGATTGAAGAGTATAGTTATTATTATGTATGCATCTATTTTAACCTTCAAGATATAGTAAAATACTTATAGTAGACACAAAATATTTATTTGTCGGTTTCAGTATCTTTTATTTAATTAGTAGATATCAGTAATTGAAATACAAATACTATTAATTAAAATTAACCCTCAAGTTATAACAAATTAGTTTTTAGCAGCGCAGGAATTTTACTCGGCTTGAGTACACTAAAATAAGATTCCTAACAGGAAAATCATATGACAGCATAGTACAATGGCAATCCAAAGGCTGTAGTCAAAGCTAAAGGCTGAATTTTAGGGCAGTAATTTCTCCCTTATGCATATATTAGTATACTAATGTATATTGCCTAGTGGTTTAACTCCCACTAGGGTTGGGCTCGATCAACGTGATTATAAGAAAATAAGTTTGGTGATCGGGTTAATCTCAGAAGGTTCACTCATAAGGTTTTACTTAATTAATTTGGTGTACTTTCAGATACATTTGTCTTCACTTATTATTTTAATAGAAAATCATTTCTATATTTTATAAGCATAGTTAGTCATGATACCTTATTTTAACTATTTGGTTCTTTTTGTCATTTATTTCTAAGTTATAAGTATCTTTTGTATTTAAATTATTGATCATATCAATAATTAAACTTTTATATTTGTTCTTTCCTATTTTAATTTCTCATCATATATATAGATGTAGTACCATATTTTGCATATTTCTTAAATAACATTATTTTCTTCTTTTTTTGAAATACATTGTGTTCTTCTTTTACCATAATGAATAAGACATAAGATTTTTCGCTTTACTCTTTTGGATAAGTTTTTCATAGAATATTATTAGCTACTTTAGCCACCAATCACATGTGCTATCTTATAAAAAATAAAGACAACTTTTGTCTTCATCTTAGCTTTTGCTCATTACTCTTTCTAAGAATCATTATTATTTCATATAAAATTTTATTTCCAAATAGTGTACCACCTTTGCATGCATGTAATACTTATTTATAACTTTTTTTATAAGTGTATATATTATTAATAATAAGATTTAATGGGGAAAAACATGAATTGGTGAGGCATTCTACCCATACATCCATAACTAAATCTCAAGAATTCTTGTGAAAAAACTGCAAAACTAGACTAATACAATATAAATATCTCTACTCAAGACCCAAGGCTAGAGCACTCTAGATATCAAGAAAGCTGATACAGTGTAGTAACTTAGTGAAAATCTAAACTTATGAAGCTGCAGCATATTGGGGATGTCATAGACATGAGTAACTCTGACCGGATGGAAAGTAGGCCATTCCAAATAAGCTATACCCAAGAGGGCTTCAATTCAGAGAGCATCGCCAAGCAGAAATCACACTAACAATTGAAACTCAAACCAGTGGCAAATTTTATGCAGAAATGGGTGGATAGGAAGGAAGACATGAGAGCCACCACAATCAATGAATTACAAAAATATTTCATTTCTACCCCATTAAATCAGGCCATTTATCAGTTTAACATGACGATTCCCATAATTAGAATCCAAAATGACCTTTATCCATCTCCTAAGTGGGAGAATTTTATCCTCAACTAAGGACAAAATAATTGACTTGGCCAGCTTATCTAAAGGGACAAAGAAGGTAGCCATGTATGCATGGTGATTTTCGGACAGATCTTCACAGAATGAAGCTTCAACTTGTAGCTAAACAAAAACATGAGGATAAATGTAACATCCCAACGGCCCTGCCTCATCTGGTCTACCTATAACTGTAGAATCTCTTCTCTGTCCAAACCCAGATCTACCACCACCTACCAAAACCTCTGCTACTACGACCTCCTCTAACACTGGGTCGAGAAGCTGCAATATCTGTCTGCCTATCCTCTGGTGGCTATGGGCAATCTCTGAAAAAGTGATCTGGTGACCCACATCTGTATCACACTGCTAGTGCACCTATCCTCCAGCAGACACCCCCATGTGCCCTACCACAATGGACACAAATATATGTAACTGGCCTCTGAACTACTGGGGTCAGAGCACTAGCCACTGAAACTGTAGGTCTCGATCTCTATCTCTACTACTGTGATAACCTGTTAGGCTTCCCTTGGCTCCTACTAAACCTCTGAGGATATCACCCTCGACCTCTCTTCACTGATGAAGACCCTGCCTCACCTTGGGGTCTCCTAACTCTGCTCTCCTCCGCTCTGGCAGCTGCTATAAGACCCTGTGCCCTTTCTACACTCCTGACAGCTGCAACCAACTGAAAAAAAAAACGTAATACTGGGAGCCTACCACTAAGCACATAATAGAGGATCTCATCCCCTCCTCAAACCTCCGGCATCAGTCAATCTCATCAGAAATGATCCCACCAGCATACTGACTCAGCCGGGTAAACTTTATCTCATACTCCGACATTGTCCTGGTATCCTGCCTCAAACTCAAGAACTCTATCTTCTTTGCATCCTTATACTCCCTCGGAGTATACTTCTGCTCGAACTCCCATAGGAAATCATCATAGGTCAGGACTGGTGGATCATCCAGAGCATGTGGAACCGTCTTCCACCAATCATATGCATCCCTCTGCAAAAGAGATCTGGCATAATCAAACTTCTCTTCCAGACTAGCCTGCAACTGAATGAACACTCTCTGGACCCTATCAAGCCACTGCTCTGCTATAGCCAAGTCTGTAGTGTCGATAAAATCTGTAGCTCCAAAATTCCTCAGCTCATCATATTTTCAAGTCGGCAACTGCTTGTCAACAGCTCCACCATATGCCATACCCAGCCCGGTGGAATCTCATCAAGTGCTGATCTCTCTGGCACAAGAGCAGGTGCCTCTCCAGCTATCTCAGCTCTAACTCCATCTCTTCCCTCAACAGGAGCTACACCCTCTGCACTACCCTCTGCAAACTGATTCGTCTGAGATGCCATAACTATCTATATCTACAAACACAGCAGAAATTGCCACATCAGATATCAAAAACTACCAGTGCCAATGCATGTATCATATTTAAAACCATATTTAAAAATCTTCATTTTCTTTCTCTTCCAACCCACCTAGGTCGAGAACCTCAAACTTAGGCTCTGATACTAAAATAAATGTAACCCCCTTATACCCTATACATGTATAATACACACATCCAGTATATGAAGAATACTCGTATACGGTACAAAAGTGTCACGACTCGGTTTGATAAAAATTTTCACATTTCTAATTTAAAATTTCAAATACTAAATATATAAAATTAAATAGTATATAAATATTCTTTACTTGTTATAGGAACTCAAAATAAACATTTTATATAAAAATCTCTGGAAAAAATTTGCCAGAGTTTTGTCTGTAATTTGGACATCCCAAAAATTATCAATTACACAACCTACAAAAAGAACACTTCCAATAAACAATAAACCACATCTTCACCTTAACTTCTCAATTTTCCACATTTTCTCAAAACATTTATACATATTCATATATATATATATCCAAAACATACATATAAAAACCCATCCTACACAATTTATCCAAAAGTCTTTATAACTTACAATACATATACTTTAAAATCATAAACATAATATACATGATTTCATAATGTACAAAAATATAAAATGTATACATGATGGCAAAAGGTTTGTTCTTGATGTGTCCAAAATTTGCTCAACGAGCAATTTCAAATCTAGACCTGGCCCGGGCTAGAAGAATTCTCCAGCTCAACCGGATCTCCTCTGTCACCTGCACGATAAATTATAATCGCACTAAGCTAAAAGCCTAGTGGTATAACTTTGATAAAAGTAAAACTTTAACACAATGCTAATGCATTTGCATGCTATGCCACAATGTAGTATTCCATTCAATTTAATAACATAATTTTTTTTTCATTTATTTATGATTCACACAAACACACATACAAGCATGGGCCTAATAAACTAATACATTATTCAAATTCCAGAGTTACCATTTTAGTCCAAATTGACACCAAGTGTCTAGCCCCGAAGGCAAATCATATCATAGTGATACCAAGCGTCTAGCCCCAAAGGCAAATAGTGAGGATAACCTCATATGTAACATCCCAACTAGGCTTCAAGGGTACGCCCATCCAAGCTTCAAGGGACTGGTACATCCTAGGCATGCCGCCAAACACAGAACTCAAAAAATTGAATAATATACTAGACACACAATTATTTCATATGTCCCATTGTCAATTCCTTTCTCATATTCAATTTTTCTCATTCATATCAATGTTATTTCATTTCATCACATCACAGGGTATTTCATAATAAAATCACATTCCATACAATTTAGCCATTTACAATGGCTTTTCACAATGTTTATAATGCATACACATCAACTCACATGCCATAACACAATGTATATGGATTTTCAAATGATCAAGTAGCTTAACACATTTTTCATTTAAAATGTGTTAAGCCAAAATTAATTGCAAGTACTTTAAAACTATCAAAGCATGTACTTACCTCACTAAGCACTTAAATGCAAGCTTAAAATCTCCCACCAACCTTCACTTCCAAATTGCTCTTCAACACTAGGATTGAGCAATTCACTTCTTCATTTAATATCACATTTTAAGGCATTTTCAACATTAAACCCTAATTAAACATCACTCATATAAATTTCAAAAATTTAGCCTTTCCTTACTTTAACATTAGAATTCCATTCTATTCAATTTAAATTAGTGTTTTAAGCTTATTTATATTATTAAAAACATATTTTAACATGTTTCATTCATACACATTACTTAAATACTCACTCTTATTCAAAACCCTAAAATGGCATAACCTTCACCAATGAAGGTTTTTCATTCTAACCTATTCCAATTATTAATCTAAGCTTATTTCCTTTACTAATACCATGAATTAACATGATTTAAACATTAAAATTCAACAATTCACCATTCTTTAAAAATTCTTTTTCCAAAACCCTAAACTCAACACTACCTCATCTAAACTCTAATCAAACTTAACTAAATCTACCATTTGACTTTAAAATCCTTGTTTATGCAACAAAACAACATATTTGGAATCAATTTTCACAATTAAAACACATGATTCTAAGAATCCAAATTTTTCATAACCCTAAATTCTCTCTCTTCACCCAACTCATCCCAAACTTAATCCTTTCTTCCATTTAACTTGAAAATCATTAATAATTAATCAAAATAGCTTCATTCACATCCAATTAAACAATTAAGTCATGCTAATATAAAATTTCAAAATCCACATATTCATAGTTTTCATAGAAATTCAAAAATTATGGAAGAAAGCTTACTTACTTACTAGAAAAGTACCAAAACTCCACTTAGTTCCTTAAAATCTCTTCAATCTTAGGTAGCTTGGAAGAAAAGAATATCTCTATTTCTCTCTAATGATGTCACATTTGTTTGAAGAAGAAGAAGGAAGAAGATGAATAATTTTAATTTTCTCTTTCTTTCCACTTAAAATAATATGACCATATATAAATATTATTTTATTTTAATAATCAATTAATTAATTATTTTAAAACCTCAAATTATATCTTCCAATCAAAAATAATTTATTTTTAATTTATTTAAATATTTTTAAGTTTATAAGATATAATTACCATTTTTCCCTTAGACTTTTGACTTTTCTTTTAAAAGAGTTGACTAATGTATATGTTAGGTATATTTCACATATATATTCTACTTTTTTACTTAAAATTCTTTCATTTTCCATTTAAATCATTTCTTTAACTTATTTAAATTTAAATTTATTTTATTTTATTCCAAAAATATTAGGGGTGTTACTATTCTCTTCCCCTAAAGAAAAAATTTCGTCTGCGAAATTATTTGCTATCAACTCTGGAACAACTGGGGAAACTGACTCCTCATTGTCTGCTCACTCTCCCATGTCGCCTCCTCAATGGCATGATTCCTCCAAAGGGCTTTCACAAGTGGCACCTTCTTGTTCCTCAACTCTTTTACCTCTTGTGCCAAAATCTCAACTGGTTCTTCCTCGTTAGTCAAATCTTGGCTCACCCCAATAGACTCCACTGATAGGATATGAGATGGGTCTAACATGTACCTTCGAAGCATAGAGACATGGAAGACATTATGTATCCGGTCTAACTTAGGCAGCATAGCCAATTTGTAAGCCACTGGACCAACTCTCTCAAGAATCTCATATGGTCCTATGAAATGAGGACTCAACTTACCATTGCGACCGAATCTCAAAATCTTCTTCCATAGACACCTTTAGAAACACTTTTTCTCCCACACTAAACTCTATATCTTTCCTCTTCAAATCTGTATAGGATTTCTATCAGTCTGAAGCCACATTTAGCCAACCTCGAATCAATTTAACATTCTCTTATATTTCTTTAATCAAATCAGGACCAACCAATTTACCTTCTCTAACCTCATCCGAACACAAAGGCGTCCTGCATCTTTTGCCATACAAGGCCTCATAAGGTGCCATCCCAATATTTGGACCGATGATTACTATTATACGCAAACTCAATCAGTGGTAAGAATCTATCCCAGCTCCCATTGAAATCAATGATACAACTCCTCAACATATCCTCTAGAATTTGTATCACTCTCTCTGGTTGCCCATCTGTTTGAGGATGGAAAGCAGTAGTAAAATGTAACCGAGAACCCAATGCATCCTGCAAACCCCACCAAAACCTCGATATAAATTGAGGATCTCAGTCTAACACCAAAGAAATTGGGATTCCATGTAACCTCACTATCTCATTGATATACAGCTCAGCCAATCTCTCAAGTGAGTAATCCATTCGGACTGGAAGAAAATGAGCGATCTTTGTCATTCGATCAACTATCACCCAGATTGCATCATGCTTCTTCTGGGTCAAATGCAGTCCAGTCACAAAATCCATCGTCACTCACTCCCATTTCCACTCTAATACCGATAATGGATGAAGCAACCCTGAAGGAACTTAGTGCTCAGCCTTCACTTTCTGGCAAGTGAGACATCTGGATACAAACTCGGCTATGTCCCTCTTCATACCTGACCACCAATAATGTTGTTTCAAATATTGATACATTTTGGTACTTGTTTAGTGAAAAAGACTCTCTTAAGGAGGTCTTGGGATCGAAATGAGGGAGGCAACCCTTGACTTGGGCCAAATAAACAAATCCTGTCATGGACCCATGAGGGGAAGTAGTATTATAGCAATCCCTTGAAGCGAGCTGGGTGAAAAGACGGAGTCATAAGCCCAGGGTCATTGGAATGTTATAGTTAAAAAGGCACGGGTTCACGCAGGATTTTTCCCTGAGGCTTACGACCCGGTCTTTTCACCCTAGGTATTTGGCCCAATTAAGGGTTGCCTCCCTCGTTTCGATCCCAAGACCTCCTTAAGAGAGTTTTTTTCACTAAATGAGTACCATTTCTTCTAGTAGAAGAAATGGTACTTGTTTAGTGAAAAAGACTCTCTTAAGGAGGTCTTGGGATTGAAACGAGGCAGGCAACCCTTAATTGGGCCAAATACCTGGGGTGAAAAGACCGAATCGTAAGCCTCAGGGACAAATCCTACCGTGGACCTGTAACACCCATGTACCCCATATACGTACACCACATATACCCATTTATGCAATATACATATACCGAATACAAGAATGTCACAATCCATTTTAAATAAACAAATCTTTAACTTTAACATCAAATCATCCTTTCAACCATCTGAGTAAACTTAAAACATTTAACTTATATTATAAAAAGTAATAGATAAAACATTCCTTGTTAACATATATATATTCATTACCTAAAAGTTTATCCAAAATAATTATTTAATAAGCAGCGGAATATACATATGTATACATTAAAATCAATATTTACAAAAATATAAAATTTATACATGCTGGCAATTCGTCTCTGATCTTGATGTCCAAATCAACACTGCTCTCACAATCTTAGGCCTAGACTCGACTCGGTCTAGCTGAACTCTCCGACTCAACCGGATCTACCCTGTCACCTTATCGATAAATCACAATCGTGCTAAGCCAGAAGCTTAGTTGTACAAACCTTGATAACAATATTATTCAATTGCAATGCTAATGCACAAAACAAATGGATACCACAACTTATAACATTATATTACTCAATTTTTTTATAAATCATATTTCACATTTAAGCAAAGACAAGCATGGGCCCAAAGAGATCTAATATGCCATTCAAATTCCAGAGTTACTACTTTGGTCCAATAATCACATTTATCTAGCCCGAAGGCGAATCATAATCACAATGAGGATTACCTCATATGTAACATCCCAACTAGGCTTCAAGGACTAGGCCCAACCCAGCTTCAAGGGTTTGCTACATCATGTAACACCCAACTAGGCTTTAAGGACCAAGCCCAACCTAGCTTCAAGGGATTGTTACTTTTTAGGCATGCCACCAAAAATAAAACTCTAAAAATTGAATAACATACTAGGCACACAATTCTTTTATAATTTCATTATCAAATCCTTTTTCCATTTTCTCATGATCAACTAGGCACAATACCTTAAATATCCCATTTATATCAATATAGCCATCACTAATGGCTTTACACACTATCATTAGTGTATACATAACAAAATACGTTATATATTTTACATAGTTCACATTATGCAAATCATAGCACCATTCTCATATACCAACAATATAGTAGGTAACTTAACACATTTTCTAATCCAATGTGTTAAGTCCCAAAGTCATGTAAACGTATGCAATCATTTAAGGTTGGTACTTACCTCTAAGAGCAACAAACACCAATTCCAATCTCCTCTTCCAAGATATCCTTTAATACATGGATTGGGGTAACTCAAATCTCTTCAAAACCTAATCCAAATATGATTATGCATACTCACTTAGTGATACACATAAGAAAATAAGGATAAGAACTATCTAGGGCAAACTCTACACATGACACACTCAACAACACGGGTGTGTCCCTGACCGCGCCCTAAATCCACAACACAGAAGCTTTGACACGCTCAGTGACATGAGCGTGTCACTGCACCTGTCAATCCTCCTCCAACACAGAAGCTGTGACACACTCAGTGACATGGGCATGTCACTAGATGTGCCAATCCTCCAACAACACAGTAGCTGTCACTGCTTGTGTCACCAACACCGAAAATAGAACCAACGACACACCCAAAGACATGGCCGTGCTACTGGGCATGTGAGGCCAAAAACCTGAAATCGAGACCAAAATTCCACATCCAACAAACATCTTTCAATAACCTTATCAACACCATACAAACTCAACCAAATCCATCAATATACCATAATAAACTTGCATAAAATCAAAACAACTCAATTATAAGCAACAAAACACAATCACAACCATATATCACAACTCAAAACCTACACAATCCACAACTCTTATTTCTTCACCAAACTTAACATTTTCCTTCAATCCAACCCTAAATCAAAGTTAATTAAGATAAACACAACTACACCAACCATCCACCAAACTCATATACACAAACTCAAAAAAAATCAAAGAAACAAGTTGGAAACTTACCAAATATGAAGAAAAATCCTTAAAACTCCAACTTGATCTCTTGAAATCATTCAATTGTAATATCCCAATATATGCCCAAGAAGTTTGGATATAATTGTTGTTTATTTGAATTTTATGTATATGTTATGTTGATAAGAAAAGAAATTGAAAAGAGAATGTTTATGTATTGTTTAAAAAGGAAAGGAATGTGTAGAGAGAAGGTGCATATGTTGTGTATATGGTAATATATATATAATATATATATAAGTCAAAATGGATGGTCAATGCAAGAGGATATTTATTTGTGGTATGTGAAATTACTTAAATGGGCATATAAGTGACAAAAGTTAAGTTAAATGGATGAGGGCATTTAGGTAATTGCCTTGTTAAAATTGCTTGGTGGATATTTAAAGAAGAAGAGAAGTTGAATTTGTCTTCATTTTCTCTTCTTTGTTTGGTGTGGCTGGCTACCAAAGGGAAAGGAAGAGCAAGTGAGGTGTTTTGATTTCTAACATCAAATTGAAGGAAGAATCAAAGGATGAAGTTGGAGATTTGTGAAATTTCTTCAATTGAGGTAAGTACTCTCTTGTTTATCTTTGTTATTTTTGAAGTTATGTTTGAGGTGGGTTGTGATGTGTTGAGATTATGAATAGGTGTGTTTGGGATGAGTTTATAAGTGTTGAGATTGATTATAAGTTAAAAAGGTTGGATTGATGTTGGTTTTGGTTTGAAGATGATAAGTTAAGAGTGATGTTTGGTTTTAGGGTTTTGAAATGGTAGATGATTAAATGGATTGTTAATGTATGGTTAATGTGAATATTGTGTTAAACATGCAAAATAAGTGTTAATGACTTTGATTACATCCATTTGAATGAGTTTGTGTTGTGTATATTGTGTTTTTATTCAATCAAAAGAGAGTTGGCCATAGTTAGGGTTTGTATATATGAGAGACACGGCCAAACCAAGGAAGAGACACGGCCAACCTAAAATATTTTTGAGAGACACGGCCAAGTCCATGGAAATTTGGCCGTGTTTGGTGATTTTTGGAGAGGACACGGCCGTGTCCCTTGCCCATGTTGGCTTCTATTGCTTTTGGTTGAGAGGCTTTTGGTTGAGAGACACGGCCACAAGCTTGGCCGTGTCCCTTGGGTGTGTTGGCTACTGTGATTGTCCTTTGCTCTTCTTGCTTTGTGGAGATTGAACATACATTTGATGATGCATATGGTTTTAAATGAACAATGTTATGTTATGCATTGTGAATATTGTGAATGATAATGTGTTATATGAATAATGTGACTAATATTATGACTTGTATAGTGTGGAAGAGATGTGGATCATTCAAAAAGGTATGTGCAATGCAATTTCTTATGATGAATTACCTTAATGTTAATTGAGACATAAAGAAATGTAGAACTAATGTTTTGAGTTATAATGATGTGAATGATATGATTGAAACATGCCTAGATGATATGATTGAATAATGGTATGTTGTTTAGTTAATGTAATTGATGTTGTATATTATAATGATGAATCAAATGGGTTATGAAGCCATTGTGATTGGCTATGATGATTCAAATGTGATTGAGTTATAATGATGTGAATGATATGATTGAAACATGCCTAGATGATATGATTGAATAATGGTATGTTGTTTAGTTAATGTAATTGATGTTGTATATTATAATGATGAATCAAATGGGTTATGAAGCCATTGTGATTGGCTATGATGATTCAAATGTGATGTGAAGCCATTGTGATTGGCTATGATGATACAATTGTGATAAATGAGGCATGTTTGCCTAGATGATGATTCAATTGAGAATGGAATGGATAATGAAATAATAAATGAATTGTGTGGCTAATGTGTTATTCCATTTTCAGAGTTTGTTGTTGGTGGCATGCCTAATGATAGTAACAATCTCTTGAAGTTAGGTTGGGCTTGATCCTTGAAGCCAAGTTGGGTAGAAGTTTAACATGTTTTACTCCCCTTGAAGCTTGGTTGGGTCTAGTCCTTGAAGCCTAATTGAGATGTTACAACCCTTGAAGCTAGGTTGAATTGGTTCTTGAAGCCAAGTTGGGTTGATACTTAGCATGCTTTGTTCCCCTTGAAGCTTGGTTGAACCTAAATCCTTGAAGCCTAGTTGGGATAATGATGATGATAATGTGATAATTAAACCAAAGCATTAACTCTGAAAGTCGAATAGCATATTAGTGTCTATTGGGCCCGAGTCTGTCTTTGTTGACAATGTGATATACAAATGTTGAAATAAATGAATAAATGAGATATATGATTGCCTCTGTTGGAAACGTGATTTATGATCGATGAATTGTGAATAAGGTAATGTTATGAAGTGTGAAGTGCAATATGTGTATTGATATATTAATTGTGAGGATTGGTGATGGATTATGGTTGCTGATAATGATATGTATATTATATATAAAATGAGTTGAGATATATGAAAGGTGCAATTCAAAAGGAAAATCGTGATAGGAAACTAATGGTACATGGAATTGATATATCATCATATGTTAATATTTTTATAATGTATGTTTATATTTTATATTTGTACTACTAAGCTCTCGAGCTTAGCGCGGATGTGTAATCGCGCAGGTGACTAGGTGGAAGATGTGAAGTCTTTCGTTATGCCACGAGAAGAGTAAGAGTTGTCGAGACCACTAGAGGGTAATGCATACATGTATAACTTTTAATTATGATGTATTTCTGACGAGAGAATATTTATATGTATAAAGGAAGTTTTGATAAAGATAATGATTTTGTAAATGTTATTTAAATTAACGTATTATGGTTTGAACTTTGTTACAGGTTTTAAAAATGTAACGACAAGTGGCATCCTTATACTTTATATACTTACTGTATGTATACTCGGTATATGTATAGTACTTATATAGGGTATCGGGGTGTTACAATTATTTTGGTATCAGAGCTTAGGTTCGAGATTCTGGGCCTAAGTAAAATTAAAAAGAAAAAGTTTTGCAACGCTTAAAATGAATTAAAAAGAAGAGTTTGAAATGCAATTGGTAATACATGCATATGCATTGACACCTAGGTTGGTCTCGAATGTGGCATTATATGAATGGTAGAATATTTGTGTTATATGAGATGAATGTTAGTGAGTGAATGAAGTTTTACATGAATGTAAGGCTAGAAAAAGAAATGATATGGATTTATATAAGTTTAATTGATAAGTTGAAAAAAAAAATTTTGGAAATTGTTGCAAGTAAAGTGAATTGTTAAATGTGTTGAAGTATAAAGAAATGAAAAAGAGAATAAAGTTGAACATGAGTTGAAATTAAAATTAAGATAAGAGTATGTACTCTTTCCTCTACACTATGAATCTCTTTATAATAGAGTTTATGTTGGGTTTGCTAGATAGAGGAAATATTGTTGAATTGTTAATATTGGAAGATATGTTACTAAAATAAGAAAAGTATGGTGGAATATTGAATGAGTTGGTTAGTATAGACAAAGTGTGAATATTTAAAGTTTGGAGTATATATAAAGTTAAGATTTTGTTAAAAGGAAAAAGAGATGATATTGGTTAAGTAAGAATATAAATTGGTATTGTTATTTTAATGCAAACATGGTGAATTCAATGTTAGAAATGTGAGATGCTTGGATATTATGAAAGCTCATGGTAATGGTGATAATATGTGATATTTGAGATTTTTGAAATGAGCTTGATAATTGTGGAAATTATATGTTTTGATATTGCTTTGTGATATATATATATATAAGATGTTTTTAAAGATGAGTTTGGCAAATTAAAGTTTAAGTGAAGTAGTAAGTTGAGAAGTTAAAATTTTAGTGGAATTTGATAAAGAGTATTGGGATATTGATGATTTAATGTATATTCAATACATAAGATAAGTGAAATGATTAATATTACACATGAAAGCATTATGAATTAAATAATGTGATTGATAGTATGAGAATTTGTTTTGAAGTAAAAAGGGAAGTGGATAAGCAAATAAAAATGAGTTATATTAGGTCATTTTAATGAAAAGGGTAAAAATGGATATGGAAGTATATTAAATGTTTTTAAAGATGAAAGTGAAAGAGATGTCACATTGGGAATGTGACTAAGATGGATGTGAAGTATTATTATAGTCAATATATATATTTGTGTTGTGTGAATAAATATTTTATATCATACTGGAAGATTTGGTACTGGATTGCGCTCGCTGGCTCTCTTAAGTGGGAGGTCAGGTGTTCGATCTAGGGAGGCGACTTGCACTCATGTGTCTTGGGTGTAAGCCAAACAAACGAATCCTACAGGAGGGCCAGTGAGGGCAGTTTAGTACTGTAGCAGCCCAGCCCAGAGGCCCTGGGGGTTTCTCCGGATAGGAATGGCTCATCAGGTGGACTGGGACGGTTGTTACAGTTATAAAGGAAAATTTGTATTGAATGTATGATAAATAAGAGTATCTAATTAAGTGTATACATGTATATGATATGTGAATTGAGTTTTCAATATGAATGAAATTAAGATATATAAACAAATGTGTGAATCACATTATGAAGGTGACCTATGAATGTGTATGTGGTATAATTATAGAATTAGTGATATGGAAAATGATGTTATTCCATTTTCAGAGTTTGTTGTTGGTGGCATGCCTAATGATAGTAACAATCTCTTGAAGTTAGGTTGGGCTTGATCCTTGAAGCCAAATTGGGTAGAAGTTTAACATGTTTTACTCCCCTTGAATCTTGGTTGGGTCTAGTCCTTGAAGCCTAATTGAGATGTTACAACCCTTGAAGCTAGGTTGGATTGGTTCTTGAAGCCAAGTTGGGTTGATATTTAGCATGCTTTGTTCCCCTTGAAGCTTGGTTGAACCTAAGCCTAGTTAGGATAATGATGATGATAATGTGATAATTAAACTAAAGCATTAACTCTGAAAGTCGAATAGCATATTAGTGTCTATTGGGCCCGAGTCTGTCTTTGTTGACAATGTGATATACAAATGTTGAAATAAATGAATAAATGAGATATATGATTGCCTCTGTTGGAAACGTGATTTATGATCGATGAATTGTGAATAAGGTAATGTTATGAAGTGTGAAGTGCAATATGTGTATTGATATATTAATTGTGAGGATTGGTGATGGATTATGGTTGCTGATAATGATATGTATATTATATATAAAATGAGTTGAGATATATGAAAGGTGCAATTCAAAAGGAAAATCATGATAGGAAACTAATAGTACATGGAATTGATATATCATCATATGTTAATATTTTTATAATGTATGTTTATATTTTATATTTGTACTACTAAGCTCTCGAGCTTAGCGCGGATGTGTAATCGCGCAGGTGACTAGGTGGAAGATGTGAAGTCTTTCGTTATGCCACGAGAAGAGTAAGAGTTGTCGAGACCACTAGAGGGTAATGCATACATGTATAACTTTTAATTATGATGTATTTCTGACGAGAGAATATTTATATGTATAAAGGAAGTTTTGATAAAGATAATGATTTTGTAAATGTTATTTAAATTAACGTATTATGGTTTGAACTTTGTTACAGGTTTTAAAAATGTAACGACAAGTGGCATCCTTATACTTTATATACTTACTGTATGTATACTAGGTATATGTATAGTACTTATATAGGGTATCGGGGTGTTACATCAATTACTTGAGTTAGGAAGAAACAAAACCTCTTTTCCCTTTGACAATGGTGATGGCCAGCCCTTTTGTAGAAGAAAGAAGAAGATGATGAAAAGTCTATTCTCCACTAAACTCACAAACCTCTTAAACCACACAAAAATCCTCTTTTAATCTCCACCAAGAAATTAAAATATTAAAATATTATAAATATCAAATATTATCTTCCACTAACATTTAATTTCTATTTTAAATAATTAAATATATCATTTGACCAACTCAACTTGTTGACTTGTATATGTTGTATATATCTTCATATATACAACATATACACACTTCCCTTTCTCCTTTCTTTCCACTTAATCATATAAATACACTAATCATTTAATTCAATTTCAACAATTAACATTTCCAAAATTTTAGGGTATTATTTGGGATATTACAATTCTCCCCCTCTAAAATAAATTTCATCCTCGAAATTACCTGTTCTCAAGTCCGAAACAACTGAGGATACTGATCTCGCATCACTTGCTCACTCTCCCAAGTTGCCTCTTCCTTAGCATGATTCTTCCAAAGAACCTTCACAAGTGGCACTTTCTTATTTCTCAACTCTTTCACTTCAAGTGCCAAAATAGTCACTAGTTCTTCTTGAAAAGTCAGATCCGAACTCACCTCAATAGATTCCACTGACAAAATATGAGATGGGTCTGACCTGTACCTCCGTAGCATAGAGACATGGAAGACATTGTGAATTCAATCCAATTCAGGCGGCAAAGCAAGTCTATAGGCCACTATTCCAACTCTCTCCAGTACCTCATAAGGTCCAATGAAACGAGGACTCAACTTCCCTTTGCGGCCAAATCTCAAAATTTTCGTCCAAGGAGACACTTTCAAGAATACTTTATCTCCTACATTGAACTCTATATCTCTTCTTTTCAAATATGAATATGATTTCTATCGATCTATGGCTGCTTTCAAACAATCCCGAATTGTCTTCACTTTCTCTTCTGTTTCTTTAATCAAATTGGGACCAACCAACTTACCTTCTCCAACTTCATCCTAACATAGAGGCATCCTGCATCTTCTACCATACAATGCCTCATAAGGTGCCATTCTAATACTGGACTAATGATTGTTGTTATAGGCAAACTCAATCAATGGTAAGAATTTGTCCCAACACCCAGAGAAATCAATGATACAACTTCTCAACATATCCTCTAAAATCTGTATCATTCTCTCTAACTGCCCATCTGTCTGAGGATGGAAAGTAGTGCTAAAATGCAACCAAGAACCCAAAGAATCATGCAAACTTTTCCAAAACCTTGAAGTAAACCGGGAATCTCAATCCGATACCAAAGAATTGGGACCCCATGCAATCTCACTATCTCACTAATATACAGCTCAGCTAACTTCTCAAGTGAAAAATCCATCCAAACTGGAAGAAATGAGCTGTCTTTGTCAACCGATCAACTATTACCCAAATTGCATCCTGCTTCTTCTAAGTCAAAGGTAAACCAGTCACAAAATCCATTGTTACTCGCTCCCATTTTCATTCTGGCCCTGATAAAGGTTGGAGCAACCCCGAAGGAACTTGGTGCTCGGCCTTTAGTTTCTGACAAGTGAGACATTTGCATACAAACTCTGCTATGTCCCTCTTCAAACCTGACCACCAATAATATTGCTTTAAATCATGATGCATCTTAGTATTCCCAGGGTACATAGCCGACTGATGTGCTTCCTCCAAAATTATCTTTTTCAGTCTTGCATCATCAGGAACACATAATCTATCTTTGTACCATAAACTACCATCATTTCTTACAAGAAAATCTTGGCTCTCCCCCTTTTGGCAATCTGATACAACTTTCTGAATTTTCTCATCTGCCAACTGAGACTCTCTAATAAGATCCAACAACACCGGTCTCAATTGCAACTTAGCCAACAAAGCACCATCATCACATGATTCAAAACTAGCATGAAACGCTCTCAACTCAATAAGCAACAAGAGCAAATAAGCAGTCAAACCTGCCAAAGACTTTCGACTCAAGGCATCAGCAACAACATTTGCCTTACCAGGATGATAATTAATTAAATAGTCATAGTCTTTAATCAACTCTAACCATCGTCTCTGCCGAAGATTTAGCTCTCTTTGAACACCCAAGTTTTTTAAACTCTTGTTATCTGTATAAATGAAACACTTCTCCCCATACAAGTAATGTCGCCAAATCTTCAAAGCAAAAACTATGGCTGCCAATTCCAAATCATGCATCGAATAATTAAACTCATGTGGCTTCAACTGCCGAGAAGCATAAGCTATGACTCTACCCTCTTGCATCAATACACAACCTAAACTACTATGTGAAGCATCACTGTAAATCACATATGGTTTATCTTCCACAGGAAAGGTAAGAACAGGAGCTTGGGTCAACATCTCCTTCAACTGCTCAAAGCTCGCTTGACACCGATTTGTCCATGCGAATCTAACCCCCTTTTGAAGTAATATGGTGAGTGGAGTAGCTATCAAAGAAAAACCCTTCACAAACCATCGATAATAGCCTGCCAAACCCAAAAAACTTCTAACCTCAGTCACTGTCTTCGGTGGACTCCAATTCAAAATGGCATCAACTTTACTCGGATCAACTCTTATACCCTCTACTGAAACCACATGACCGAGAAAAGTCACTTGATCAAGCCAAAACTCACATTTAGACAGCTTAGCATACAACAGCTTCTCTCTCAAAGTCTGTAATACAATTCATAAATGCTTGTCATGATCCTCCTCATTATATGAATACACCAAAATATCATAAATAAAGACCACCACAAACTGATCTAGATAGAGTCTAAACACCCTGTTCATCAAATCCATGAATGTTGTTGGTGCATTCGTCAATCCAAAAGGCATTACTAACAACTCATAATGCCCATACCTTGTATGAAAAGCTATCTTAGGTACATCTTCAGCTCTGACTCTCAACTGATGGTACCTTGATCTCAGATCAATCTTAGAAAATACTGCTGCTCCCTTGTTGCGCTCTAATTAACTCTACCACAAAGCGTCACTCGCAAGTATACGAGGTAGCTGTAGCAAAGGTGATCGCCCCAAGGTCGTCTCTCAAGGAAGCTAGAATAGCTAATTGATTATCATATTATAAGTAACAAGTAATTAATAAATTAAAATTGCTAACAATTAAAGAAGACAAATTGATTAAGGTTTAAAACAAATAAAAGTAAACTGGACTGATGTATTGATTCACTTAATAGAATGGTCTAGGGTTTGCACTTCTCTACTACTTATATGTATGAACGATTATTCCTCTCAACCAATTTAATTTCAAAGATTAAATCTCAAGTAACTTAATTAATCGAATCAAGGAAATAAGCTCTCGCATTCAAACCTCTCTCAAATAATCTTGTTACAATTGAAATAATCTTTTCCTTAGGTTATATCTCTAATTCACCTAAGTCCTTAATTGAATTGTTCCAGCATTAGACTTCATCTCTCAATCCATCATCTAATACCTAAAACACATAATTGGTGGACAATCAATTATATATTAGCAATAATCCATTCAATAAAGGCTAAAGAAATAATTAAGTTAAGAGTAATAACCAATTCATACAATCATAGCATATCCATACAAACCCTAGATTAGATCAAATTAGTTCATAATGCTATCAAACATACTCATCTCATTAAAATTCAAAAAAATCAAATTAGACATGATAATATTCTTGAATACAATTCCAATGAAATTAAAGAGATAAAGTTCGAGAACAAAACCAAATTACAAACTTCTTAGCTCTTGAAGAATCTCTTGTTTAGAACTTGCTCGAAGAATGTATCAATGGCAAGAACAAATCTAATCTAGACTAGTTTAATCAAAGTGTAATCAAAATATCAAAGAAAACAAGAAATCAAAACCCTAATGTTCTTTGACGGCTCAATCTAAACTCAAACTCTCAACAACAACTTTAAAAACCCTAATCTTAATATTTATACGAAACCTCCGCTCCAAAAATCCGCGTCTTCATTAATCCATGAGTGACACGGCCAGGCTCAAGTGAACTTGGCCGTGTCTGAGGTTCTTGGAGGGACACGGCCATAAACTTGGCCATGTCCCCGGAAGGTGTCTTCTACTGCTTGATTTTCATCTTTCTTTTGCTTTGGACTTGAGTGTGACACGGCCAAGCTTAAACAACTTGGCCATGTTGGACAATTTTGGAGGGACACGGCCACAAGCTTGGCCGTGTCCCTTGCTTGTGTCACCTTCTGTGTCTTGGTCTTCTTCCTTAGCTTGGTATGGGACACGGCCAATGGCTTGGCCGTGTCCTCTGAGTGTGTCAGTCACTGCCCAATTTTTCCTTCTTCTTGGTTCCATGACTTTTTAACCTAAAACAAAATTTGGAACAAACTTAAAACAAGAATTAAATGAACATTAACCAACAAAACATAAACACCACACTAAAAATTTGGACAAAAATGATAAAAACACTGAAATAAATTTAAACTACCAAAATTAATGAAAACACTAAATAAATCGATTGAAACTACCAAAATACCTAAAGAAAACAATAATTATCATAATAAATAAGATACAAATCTATAACAAAAACTAATAAAACATCCCTTCAACTGATCAAAGAGATCATCTATCCTAGGCAAAGGATACTTGTTCTTGATGGTCACTTTATTCAACTGCCTATAATCAATGCACAATCTTAAGTTACATTCTTTCTTATTCACAAAAAAATAGGAGCTCCCCAAGGAGACACACTAGGGCGAACAAACCCTTTATCTAATAACTTCTGCAACTGCACCTTCAACTCTCTCAACTCAGCAGGTGCCATACGATAAGGAGTAACAGAGATGGGAGTGGTACCAGGCAACAAATCGATACCAAACTCCACTTCTCTCTTAGGGGGTATCCCTGGCAACTTCTTAGGAAAAATATCTTGAAATTCAGCAATTGTGGGTATACTATCAAGCTGAGAATCCACGACTCTGGTATCTGCCACATGAGCAAGATAAGCCTCACATCCCTTCTGAATCAACATCCTAGCTACAATAGCTGAAACAAACATGGATGCAAGATGTCTCTGCTCACTAGATACCATAACACTTCTACCATCACAGGTTCTCAGGATAATACACTTCTTTTGACAGTCTACAATAGCCCCATGCTTAGATAACCAATCCTTGCCCAAAATTAGATCATACTCCTTACAAGGCATCTCAATCAAATCACCAAGGAACACCTCATCCTGTACCATAACTGAACTATTACGATGCACCTTGCTAACTACAACACTATGCCCTAAAGGATTTGTCACCAAAACATCAAATCCTAGGGACTCTGAATGCAATTCAGTCACAGGCAAGATAGATGCACTTATGTATGAATGAGTAGATCCAAGATCTATTAGAGCAAGAACTGAAATACCAAATAAAGAAAATGTACCCGTAATGACGGTTGAAGCATCTGGCTGCCTCTGCATCACATAAACCCATTGTGATGGCCCTGCCTCATCTGGCCTACTGCCTCCAAATGTAGAACCTCCTCTCTGACTAAACCCAGATTGACCACCTCTACTAAAACCTCTGCCCCCCTCGACCTCCTCTAACACTGGGTCGAGAAGCTGTAATATCAGTCTGTCTATCCTCCGGTAGCTCAGGGAAATCTCTGAGGAAATGATCTGGAGACCCACATCTATAACACACTCCTGGTCCACCTGTCTTCCAACAAGCACCCCATTTGCCCTACCACAATGGACACATGTATATGAAACTGGTCTCTGAACCACTGGAGTCGGAGCACTAGCCATAGAAACTGTAGGTCTCGATCTCTGCCTCTGATGTTGTACTGACCTACCAGACTGCCTCTAGCTCCTACTGAACCTCGAAAAATAGCCTCCTCTACCTCTCTTCACAGATGAAGACCCTGCCTCACTCAGGGGTCTCCTAGCTCTAGTCTCCTCCTCAGTAGCAGCTGCTGCAATACCCTATGCTCTTTCAACACTCCTGGCAGCTGCAACCAATGAGAAAAATCTTGATACTGGAAGCCTACGAAAATACACATGATAGAGGGTCTGAACCCCTCCTCAAATCTCCGACATCGGTCAATCTCATCAGAAATAATTCCATCGGCATAATGACTCAACTGGATGAACTCTATTTCATACTCTGTCACTGACCTGGTATCCTATCTCAGACTCAGGAACTCCATCTTCTTTGCATCTTTATACTCCCTCGGAGTATACTTCTGCTAAAACACCCATAGAAAATCATCATAAATCAAGGTTGGTGGATCATCCATCGCATGTGGAACCATCTTCCACCAATTAAATGCATCTCTCTACAGAAGTGATCTGGCATAATCAAACTTTTCTTCAGGAGTAGCTTGCAGCTGGATAAATACCCTCTGAACTCTATCTAACCACTGCTCAGCTACTGCAGGATCTGTAGTGCCAAAGATGTCCTCAGCTTTGAACTTTCTCAATTTATCATACTGCCTCATCAGTACTTGCGGCTGGGGTTGCAGTGGCGGTTGCTGCACTGGAGCTATCCTCAACAACTCTACCATATGTCGTAACCAAACCAGCAAAATCTCAACAACTGCTGGTCTCTCTGACACAGAAGCAGGTGCCTCTCCAGCTATCTCAACTCTAACTCCATCTCTACCCTCTACAGGAGCTACACTCTCAGCACTACCTTCTACAGACTGACGTGTCTGAGATGCCATCACTATCTATATCTGCAAACACAGTAGAATTTACTACATCAGATATCAGAAACTACCAGTGCCAATGCATGTATCTTATTTAAAAACCATTTAAAAATCTCCATTTTCTTTTTCTTACAGTTCACCTAGATTGAGAACCTCAAACCTAGGTTCTGATACCAAAACAAGTGTAACACCCTTGTACCCCATATACGTACACCACATACACCCATATATGCAATATACGTATACCGGATATAAGAATGTCACAATCCATTTTAAACAAACAAATCTTTAACTTTAACATCAAATCATTCTTTCAACCATCTGAGTAAACTTAAAACATTTAACTTATATTATAAAAAGTAATAGATAAAACATTCCTTATTAACATATATATATATATTCATTACCTAAAAGTTTATCCAAAACAATTGTTTAATAAGCAGCGGAATATACATATGTATACATTAAAATCAATATTTACAAAAATATAAAATTTATACATGCTAGCAGTTTGTCTCTGATCTTGATGTCCAAATCAACACTGCTCTCACAATCTCAAGCCTAGACTCGACTCGGTCTAGCTGAACTCTCCAGCTCAACCGGATCTACCCTGTCACCTGCGCGATAAATCACAATTGCGCTAAGCTAGAAGCTTAGTGGTATAAACCTTGATAACAATATTATTCAATTGCAATGCTAATGCACAACACAAATGGATACCACAACTTATAACATTATATTACTCAATTTTTTTATAAATCATATTTCACATTTAAGCGAAGACAAGCATGGGCCCAAAGAGATCTAATATGTCATTCAAATTCCAGAGTTACTATTTTGGTCAAATAATCACATTTATCTAGCCTGAAGGCAAATCATAATCACAATGAGGATTACCTCATATGTAACATCCCAACTAGGCTTCAAGGACTAGGCTAACCCAGCTTCAAGGGTCTGCTACATCATGTAACACCCAACTAGGCTTCAAGGACCAAGCCCAACCCAGCTTCAAGGGACTGTTAATTTTTAGGCATGCCACCAACAACAAAACTCTAAAAATTGAATAACATACTAGGCACACAATTCTTTTATAATTTCATTATCAAATCCTTTTTCCATTTTCTCATGATCAACTAGGCGCAATGCCTTAAATATCTCATTTATATCAATATAGCCATCACCAATGGCTTCACATACTATCATTAGTGTATACATAACAAATTACATTATATATTTCACATAGTTCACATTATGCAAATCATAGCACCATTCTCATATACCAACAATATAGTAGGTAACTTAACACATTTTCCAACCAAATGTGTTAAGTCCCAAAGTCATGTAAATGTATGCAATCATTTAAGGTTGGTACGTAGCTCTAAGAGCAACAAACACCAATTCCAATCTCCTCTTCTAAGATATCCTTCAACACTTAGATTGGGGTAACTCAAATCTCTTCAAAACCTAATCCAAATGTGATTATACATACTCTCTTAGTGATACACATAAGAAAATAAGGAAAAGAACTATCTAGGGCAAACTCTACACATGACAAGCTCAACAACATGGGCGTATCCCTGACCGTGCCCTAAACCCACAACACAGAAGCTTTGACACGCTCAGTAACATGGGCGTGTCACTGCACGTGTCAATCCTCCTCCAATACAAAAGCTGTGACACGCTCAGTGACATGGGCGTGTCACTGGACGTGTCAATCCTCCAACAACATAGTAGTTGTGACACCCTAAGTGACATGGGCATGTCACTGCTCATGTCACTAACACTGAAAATAGAACCAATGACACGCCCAAAGACATGGCCGTGCTACTGGGCGTGTCAGGCCAAAAATCTGAAATCGACACCAAAACGCTACATCCAACAAACATCTTTCAATAACCTTATCAACACCACACAAACTCAACAAAATCCATCAATATACCATAATAAACTTGCATATCATCAAAACAACTCAAAATTTAAGCAACAAAACACAATCACAACCATATATCACAACTCAAAATTTACGCAATCCACAACTCTTATTTCTTCACCAAACTTAACCTTTTTCTTCAATCCAACCCCAAATCAAAGTTAATTAAACAAAACAACCTCAAATACACCAAAATCAACCATAAACACAACTACACCAACCATCCACCAAACTCATATACACAAACTAAAAAAAATCAAAGAAACAAGTTGAAAACTTTCAAAATATGAAGAAAAATCCTTAAAACTCCAACTTGATCTCTTGAAATCCTTCAATTGCTTGAGTTAGTAAAAAATAAAACCTCTTTTCCCTTTGACAATGGTGATGGCCAGCCCTCTTGGAGAAGAAAGAAGAAGATGATGAAAAGTCTATTCTCCACTAAACTCACAAACCTCTTAAACCACACAAAAACCCTCTTTTAATCTCCACCAAGAAATTAAATTATTATAATATTATAAATATCAAATATTATCTTCCACTAACATTTAATTTCTATTTTAAATAATTAAATATATCATTTGACCAACTCAACTTGTTGACTTGTATATGTTTATATATCTTCATATATACAACATATACACATTTCCTTTTCTCCTTTATTTCCACTTAGTCATATAAATACACTAATCATTTAATTCAATTTCAAAAATTAGCATTTCCAAAATTTTAGGGTATTATTTGGGATATTACAGGGCCCATGAGGGGAAGTAATACTGTAGCAGTCTCTTGAAGCAGGCTGGGTGAAAGACCGATTCATGAGCCCAGGGCCGTTGGGATGTTACAATAAAAATAACATGTCCTCATATACTGCACATGGTCAAGTCTAGAGCTATATGGAGTCACACATTAATATTAAAACCAAGCCACAAAATCTACATTACGTGAGACTCTACTCTTTGTTAGATGATCTGCCATGGAGTTTGGTTCTCTGAAGACATGTTGAAATTTTACCAGTGGAAAGGATTTGGCCCAATTCTTGATTTTACATAGAGTGTCTCGAAATTTCTAGGGGCAATTATCCAAGTCTCCATTAACCTAGCTAATTGCATTTTTTGAATCTGACTCTATTGTTATGCTCTTATTTTGTATCTCTTCATGGCTAACTGAAATTTCAAGGGCTTTGAGAATTGCCAGCACTTCGGCTTCGTTAGAGTCCATAGAGCCTACACTGTAAGAAAAGAGCATCATGCAATTGCCTAAGCTATCTCTTAGCACATCACTAATTTCGGCGGGTCTTGGTTTCCCTAGATATGAACCATCAACATTCCACTTGAACGATCCAACAGGAGGAGGCACCCATAAGCATAATGGCCTAGGATTTTTTATCCCTCCCTAGTTCCTAATGCACTCTGACTATTCAAGTAGAAGATTACAGTCATAAGGGAACAATGGATGTTTAATACGGATCCAAGAAGCAGCTCTAATGAGTATTAAATCAAATAACTTACCAAACATTGAGGCTTGATTTTCAAAAATGATCTTATTCCTTTCAATCCATATAGACCAAATGAATGATAGGAATAAAGAGTGCTAGAATTGTGATTGAAAGCTACCAGAAGCAAATGAGTTCCAGTGATTGGAGAGGATTAGTATTGAGTTTGGAGCAACCCAATAAGTAGCCCCACCTAAATAACTAACACCATATCTTCCAAGACACTGAGCAATGCAGAAAGAGATTATTTATGTCCTCTTCATAATTATTGCAAAATGAGCACATATTGAGCTCCAGATCCAGCAGCCCCAGTTGGGTTAGTCTAGATCTAACATTAATTTTTCTATGTAGTACCAACCACACAAGTATCTCGGTTTTAGAAGGAGATAAATTTCACAAAATATTGGGCCATAAAGATTGAAAAGGGCCTGTTCTGACCAAATCCATGTGATAGAAGAAAGATTTAACTGAAAATGAGCTCTTAAGGCAGAAAAGCCAAAGAAGTTTATCATTTACCTCTAATTTTGGTGAGATGAAATCGATCAACCATTAGAGACTGTAATTATTCCAATTCCTAGTTGAAAAGGGAGCGTCTCCATTTTAGATTCCAAACCCAAGAATAGCCATTCCAGTAGCCCACATAGCTAACAGTGGCTTCCTTTGATATAAAGAGAGTGAAAATACCTAGAAATAAGGACGTTCGGGTAGAGTGATTAAGCCAAGGATCTAACAAAAATTTGATGCAGTGTCCATTACGTAACCTACAGCTAACACCAGACTTAACCATATTCAGAGCAAGTGGGTTTGATTTTACTGAGGACATAATGTCTTGCCACAGTATAGATTGCCTACCTTTGAAATCCATATTTAACCCATTTCCATCACCATACTTTCCATTGATTACCGTTTTCCATAAAGAGGTGGTATTTTCCATTAATCTCTATAACCATTTGAATAGTAGAGCTCTGTTCTTATCAAGGATAGATCCAACCCCTAACCCTCCTAAAGGTTTAACTTTTTCTACCACCTCCCAATTGACGTTATGGATTTTTCTCTTTTCATTTGAAACACTCTAAAAGAATTCGTGTTGAATTTTGGTGATTTCTTTGGCTACTCCTATTGGAATTTTGAATAAAGAGAGGTAGTAGAGTGGCAAGTTATTGAGAACTAATTTTATCAAAGATAGTCTATCGGCCAATGAAAGATTCCGTGCTTTCCACCCAGTGAACCTTGCCATAGTTTTATTCGGCATAGGTCCCAAGTTGAAATCGTCCTTGGATTAGCCCTAATAGGGATACCGAGATATTTGATTGGTAAGGAGGCGGTACCACAACCCAGTGACTCAGCAGCTACAACACACCAATTGTTATCCACATTCACCTTGACTAAAGCACTTTTCTGGTAATTGATTCTGAGTCCCGAGATTAATTGGAAGCAGCGTAGGATTCTTTTCACATTTAGGAGACAAGGCAGATTTGCTGGGCAAAAAAAGATTGTGTCATCTGCATATTATAGAAAAGGAATGGTGTAACACCCCTATACCTAATATACATACACCACATATACTCATAATATGTAATATACGTATAGAAGATATAAGAATACCACAGTCCATTTTCATCAAACAAATCTTTTTAACCGCAACATCAAAACATTATCATTAAATCTGAGCAAATTTTAAACATTTAACTTATATTATAGAAAGTAATAAATGAAACATCCCTTATTAAAATACATTTACATATATCTTCATTACCTTAAAAGTTTATCCAAAACATATGTTTAATAAGCAGCGAAAAATGTAGCGGAATATACATATGTATACATCAAAATCAATATTTACAAAAATATGGAGTTTATACATGCTTGGCAGTTCGTCTCTGATCTTGAAGTCCAAAAATCAACACTTCACAAGGAATCACAAGTCTATACTCAACTCGGTCTAGCTGAACTCACCGGTTCAAACGGATCTACCCTGTCACCTGCACGATAAATCACAATCGCACTAAGCCAGAAGCTTAGTGGTACTAACCATGATAACAATATGATTCAAATGTAATGCCAATGTCAAACTTTCAAGAATTAGAAGCAATATACAAGGATATCATATTTTATAACATTAAATCTCATTATGTTGTTCATTTGCTTTATCATTCATAATTCACATTAAAGCAAAGACAAGCATGGGCCCAAAAGAAACTAATATGCCATTCAAATTCTAGAGTTACTGCTTTGGTCCAATAATCACATTTATCAAGCCCGTAGGAGAATCATTATCATAATGAGGATTACCTCATATGTAACTTCCCAACTAGGCTTCAAGGACTAGGCCCAACCAAGCTTCAAGGGGAGCGTAGCATTAACCCAACCTGGCTTCAAGGACCAAGCCCAACCCAACTTCAAGGGATTGTTACTTTTAGGCATGACACCAACAACAAAACTCTGAAAATTGAATAACATACTAGGCACACAATTTCTTTCATAATTTCATTATCAAATCCATTCTCATTTTCTCATGATCATCTAGGCACAATGCCCCAAATATTTCATTTATATCATTATAGCCATCAACAATGGCTTCACTTTTCATCATTAGGGTATACATAACAAATTACATTAATCATACATTTTGAATCCTCAACATATTTTTCACATAGTTTACATAATGCAAATCATAGCACCATTCTCATATATCAACAATATAATAGGTAACCTAACACATTTTCCAACCAAATGTGTTAAGTCCCAAAGTTATGTAAATGTATGCAATCATGTAAGGTTTGTACTTACCTCTAAGAGAAACACACACCAATCTAACAACCTCATATTCCAAGAATCCTTCAACACTTGGATTGGTTACCTCAAATCTCTTCAAAACCTAATCCAAAGGTGATTATACACACTCACTTAGTGATACACATAAGAAAATAAGGATAAGAGCTAACTAGGGCAAACTCCACACATGACACGCTCAACAACACGGGCGTGTCCCTGGCCGTGCCCTAAATCTACAACACAGAAACTTTGACACACATAGTGATATGGGCGTGTCACTGGATGTGTCAATCCACCAACAATACAGTAGCTATGACACGCTCAGTGACATGGGCGTCTCACTGGACGTGTCAATACTACTCCAACACAGAAGATGTGACACGCTCAGTGATATGGGCATGTCACTACACATGTCACCCATACTGAAAATAAAACCAACGACATGCCCAAAGACATGGCCGTGTTACTGGGCGTGTGAGGCCAAAAACCTAAAATCGACACCAAAAACACCACATCCAACAAACATTTTTCTTTTACCCTTTTCCACTCCAAACAAACTTAACCAAAACTATCAACATACCATAATAAACTTGAGTAAACATTAAAACAACTCAATTACAAACATCAAAACACAATCACAACCATATATCAAAACTCAAAGTCACAACACCCACAACCTTTGTCTCTTTCACCAAACTTAACCTTTTCTCTTCAATCCAACCCCAAAAATCAAAGTTAATAAGACCAAACACTTCAAACATACCAAATCAACCAAAAACACATCTATAACAACCATTTACCAAACTCAAATACACAAACTCCAAAAGAACACAAAGAAACAAGTTGGAAACTTACCAAAAGTGAAGAAAATCCTTAAAACTCCAACTTGATCTCTTGAAATCCTTCAATTGCTTTAGTTAGGAATCAACAAAACCTCTTTTTCCCTTTGGCAATGGTGATGGCCGACTCTTGGAGAAGAAAGAAGAAGATGAAGATGAGCTTTCCTCAAGTCAAAGCAAATCTCCTCTCTTAACCACAAGATTACCCTCTTTAATCTCAACCAAGCAATTAAATATTATAATAATATAAATATCATCTTCCACTAAAAATTAAATATCTCATTTGACCATAATTAAAACATTGACTTGTATATGTTGTATATATCTTCATATATACAACATATACACACTTCCCTTTTCCTTTCTTTCCACCTAATCATATATACACTTAAAATCATTTAATTCAATTTCAACAATAAGCATTTCCAAAATTTTAGGGTATTATTTGAGATATTACAAATGGTCATCCCATTGTTGATTAATGGTATACCCTCAATTAGCCCCAATTCAACAGCCTTTTAAAGCATAGGAGATAGTCCTTCGGCACCAATAGAGAATAGAAATGGAGATAAAGGATTGCCCTGCCTAAGACCTTTATATAGGGAGAAAAAACTAGTAGGAGCGCCATTGGCAAGTACAACTGTAATAGCTGGGGAGATGCATACCTTGACCCATTGTAACCAATTGGAACCAAAGCCCATGCTTTCTAAAACACAAAGGAGATAGTCCCAAGATATAGAGTTAAAAGCCTTCTCAAAATCTAGTTTAATGAGAACTCCTTTATAACCAGAGTTTTTACAAGAATCAAGTGTTGCTTGGCTTTCCCCAATGATTTGCTCCATGAATGGTTTGAGTCTAAGGGATAAGGCCTTACCTATGAGCTTATAGATACCATGAATCAAGCTAATTGGGCAAAAACCTTTCAGAGAGTCAGCCCCGTCAATTTTGGGAATCATAGTAATGAATGAGGAACAGACTCCATGAGGTCCCTTGTTGAAAACTCTTCGACAATAGCAGAAATATTGTCCTTCAACAAGTACCATAATTTCTTGTAGAAGTTAAAATTGAAACCATCAGGGCCAGAGGCCTTATTTCAATCACACATTTGAAGGGCCTACCAAATTTCATTGATGTTCAAAGGTCCCTCTACTTGAAGTTTCACTTTAGAGGACAACTCTTTAAAAGGTCCATAGTTGTAACCACTGAAGCCATCTTTTGTGGATGAGGATTGTCAATGAGGGATTAGCTTCCAGTTCTAAGTCAGCACTTTGGATACTTTCCTCAAGAGATTGAGATATCATATTTGATGTTTCCAAAAACATTTCTGTTCCATTCCCCCATCATTTTTTCAAGAAAGCAAGTTTCTTTAGTAGATATTTGTAATATCCCAACGTATGCCTTAGAAGTTTGGATATAATTATTGTTTGTTTGAATTATGTGTATATTTTATGTTGATAAGAAAAGAAATTGAAAAGAGAATGTTTATGTATTGTTTAAAAAGGAAAGGCATGTGTAGAGAGAAAGTGTATATGTTGGGTATATGGTAATATATATAACATATACATAAGTCAAAATGGAAGGTCAATGCAAGAGGATATTTATTTGTGGCATGTGAAATTACTATTAAGGGCATATAAGAAAAAGAAGTTAAGTTAAATGGGAAGAGGGCATGTTAGTAATTGCTCATGTAGAATTGCTTGGTGGAGATTAAAAGAAGAAGAGGAGTTTGACTTGATTTTATTTTTCTTCTCTTCTCATTTGGTGTGGCCGGCTACCATAAGGAAAGGGAGAGCAAGAGAAGTGTTTTCATTTCTAACATCAAATTGAAGGGAGAATCAAAGGATTAAGTTGGAGAGTTGTGAAATTTCTTCAATTAGGTAAGTACTCTCTTGTTTTCCTTTGTTATTTTTGAAGTTGTATTTGAAGTGAGTTTTGATTTGTTGAGATTATTATTTGGTGGGGTTGAGATGTGATTATAAGTGTTTAAATTGGTTGTAAGTTAAATTGGTGTTGGTTTTGGTTTGAAAATGGTAAGTTGAGTGGATATTGAAATTGAAAGAATAAGAATGATGTTGGTTTAGGGTTTTGAAGTGGTATGTGTTTAAATGGGTTGTTAATGATTTGTTAATGAGAATATTGTGATGAATATGTAAAATAAGTGTTAATGACATTGTTTATATCCAATTGAATGAGGCTATGTTGTGCACAATGAGTTTAAATGCAATTAAAAGAGTTTTGGCCACATTTAGGGTTTTGTTCATGTGAGACACGGCCAAACCAAAGAAGGAACACGGCCAAGACTTAAGATTTTTGGGAGACACGGCCAAGTTCAAGGAAATTTGGCCGTGTTGGATCAATTTTGGAGAGACACGGCCACTGGCTTGGCCGTGTCCCTTGCCCATGTTTGCCACTGCCTGAATTTTGTTGAGAGACACTGCCGTGTCCCCTTGCCCGTGTCTGCCTCGGTTTGAATTGGTGTTGAGAGACACGGCCACAAGCTTGGCCGTGTCCCTTGAGTGTGTTGGTTACTGTGTTTCGTTTTTGCTCTTCCTACATGATTGGGATTGAACCTACATTTGATGATGCATATGATACTATATGAACAATGCTATGTTTTATGCATTGTGAATCTTGTGAATGGTAATGTGTTATATGAATAATGTACTTTGTAATGTTACATCAATGATGCTATAGGTAAAATGTGAATGATATGATGAGGTAATTGATTATGTATAGCTTGATGGGAGTAGTTCTTGAGGTAAGTACAAATTTACCTAGACTCATTCTTTTATATTATTTTGAAACTTAAAACAATGTTAAGTAGATTATTATATTGTTAATACAATGTGACTAATGTTGTTATTTGTATAGTGTGAAAGCTATAATGATTATCCAAAAAGGTATGTGCAAATGCAATTTGTTATGATAAATGTTTTAATAATGAATGGTGTAAATGTGTCTTGAGAAATGATGAAATGTGATGTTATCATAGTTGATAATAATGATCAAAAGGAAATAAATGGACATATGGTTTATATGACAATGAATTTAAGATACATGTGCAATGTAATTGATTATGTATGCTTGGATGATAAAGTGTATAATGTGAATTGAGATAATGTGATGTGAAGCCATTGTGTTTGGCTATGATGATTCAAATGTGATGTGAAGCCATTGTGTTTGGCTATGATGTTGCAATTGAGATAAATGAGGCATGTTTGCCTAGATGATGATGAGAATTGAGAATGAAAGTGCTAATGAAATAATGATTGAATTGTGTGGCTAATGTGTTATTCCATTTTCAGAGTTTGTTATTGGTGGCATGCCTAATATTAGTAACAATCTCTTGAAGTTAGGTTGGACTTGATCCTTGAAGCCAAGTTGGGTTGAAGTTTAACATGTTTTACTCCCCTTGAAGCTTGGTTGGGTCTAATCCTTGAAGCCTAATTGAGATGTTACAACCCTTGAAGCTAGGTTGGATTGGTTCTTGAAGCCAAGTTGGGTTGAGACTTATCATGCTTTGTTCCCCTTTAAGCTTGGTTGAACCTAAATCCTTGAAGCCTAGTTGGGTCTATGATAATGATAAATGTGATAACAAAACCAAAGCATTAACTATGAAAATTGAATGGCATATTAGTGTCTTTTGGGCCCGAGTCTGTCTTTGTTGTCAATATGATATACAAATGTTGAAATCAATGAGTAATGAGATCTATGGTTGACTTTGTTGGCAATGTGACTCATGATTGGTGAATTGTGAATTAAACAATGTTAGGAAGTATGATGTGAAATGTGTATATTGATATACTAATTGTGAGTATTAATGATGGATTGAGGATAATGATTCAATTGAACGATATAATGATTGCCTTTGTTGAAAATGTGATTCATGAATATTCAATTGTGGATAATGATTTAATTGAATGGCGTAATGAGATGTAAGGTTATAAAGTATGGCATGATAATATTATATAAATGAGTTATTGAAAAGAGATTTGATTTTGAGAAGTTATGTTGAGATATATGATTCTGGAAGTATAATATGACATGTAATATGTATATGAGGTAGCAATGGTAATTATCGTTTTGTGAATGTTTTATGTAAATATATATATATAATCTATGAGATTAGTGGGAGTATATGAAGAATGCACTAAGAAAGAAAAAACGGGATAAGAAAACAATAAAACATGATGCAAAAAATATGAGGTACGATTCTTTTGTAAAGTATATTTTAATATTTATTTGTACTACTAAGCTCTCGGGTTTAGCGCGGATGTGTAATCGCGCAGGTGTCTAGGAGGAAGATATGAAGTCTTTCGTTATGCCACGAGAAGAGTAAGAGTTTGTCGAGACCAACTAGAGGGTGATGCATACATGTATAATTTTAATTATGATGTATTTCTGACAAAAGTGTATGTATATGTATAAATACAGTTTTGATAAAAATAAGATTATGATATATATGTAAGATCATTAAAAATATAATGATTTGTAAAAGTTCTTTAAATTAATGTATTGTGGTTTGAATTCTGTTAAAGGTTTTTAAAATGTAACGAAAAGTGACATCCTTATACTTTATATATTTACTGTATGTATACCAGGTATATGTATAGTACTTATATGGAGTATCAGGGTGTTACAATATTTGTGCCTGGGTAATTGATGTTCGCTTCAGACCACCATTGCTTAACGCATTCCACAAATTTTGGATGGTATAGCCAGCAAAATATCTACTTAGCATCGTTGTTATTTTTGTGATCACCTGGGCTGGAGAGAGTGCCACATTAGCGTCATTGTTATTTGAGTGATCACCGTTAGTGCCGTTATTGCCATCGGAGATGGTTTTGAACGAGAAGTTCAACTCTGAACTAAGGTCTTCTATGACTTTAATATTAAAACTAACGCCATTAATTTCCACATCAAAGGATTTTGAGATGAGTATTCTAGCAATGTCGAACCGCTCCTTGTTTTGAGTATTCTCGTCAGAAGTGCTATATGAGCCCCATTTGCAAGCGATCTTGGAGAAGAAAGCCTTGTCCCAGGCATAAATGGGGAGATACTCCAGCTTAAGCCAGACTAGTTTGTTGTAGGCCACGTCTTTAGGTTCCCATTGTTTGACATAATCGAACCTATTACATAACCTGTTGGAACCTGTAGATATAATCTCAACAGTAATTTCTAAAGACTCAAAAAGGATGAAAATTGTTTTGCCGCCCATGGACGATATTGTTTTTTTGGAGTGCAGCCATTATCAGTGAAGAATTCTTTGAGGCCATGAAAACAATCATAAGAGATGATTTCACCAACAATACCGCAAGCAGGCCAAGCACAATCCAATTCGTCAGAAGTGAATGAGAATGCATATTTATTGCGCTCAGCTATGTTCGGATTGTAGGGTACCTTAAATGATTTTGGGACATGGACATTGTTTTGGGGAGTGGAAAGGTAGGGCAAACCTGATATAGTGGGATTAGGATGGTGAATAGTTTATGGGTAACTGCGGATTTTCGTATAAAGAGATTGGAAGAAATCAGTAGTGGATGCTTTAATCTCGTGAGGGGCTATTAGCAGAGATCCATTTACAACCAGATAGATTATTTCATTCCTTTTCTTTCGAATGGAGGCTAAAAGCTAAAAGAATCGAGTGTTGCGATCTCCCTCCTTGATCCATTTGATTCTAGATAATTGTCTCTAATAAATTTCCTCTTGTTTGCTTTTAAGCCATAGCTGCGACCACAGAAGCCATCTTTTGTGGATGAGGATTGTCAATGAGGGATCAGCTTCCAGTTCTAAGCCAGCGCTTTGGATACTTTCCTCAAGAGATTGAGATATCATATTTGATGTTTCCAAAAACATTTCTGTTCCACTCCCGCATCATTTTTTCTAGAAAGCAAGTTTCTTTAGTAGATATTTGTGCCTAGGTAACTGATGTTCGCTTCAGACCACCATCGCTTAACAAATTCCACAAATTTTGGATGGTATAGCCAGCAAAATATCTACTTAGCATCGTTGTTATTTTTGTGATCACCTGGGCTGGAGAGAGTGCCACATTAGCATCGTTGTTATTTGAGTGATCACCGTTAGTGCCGTTATTGCCATCGGAGATGGTTTTGAACGAGAAGTTCAACGCTGAACTAAGGTCTTCTATGACTTTAATATTAAAACTAACGCCATTAATTTCCACATCAAAGGATTTTGAGATGAGTATTCTAGCAATGTCGAACCGCTACTTGTTTTGAGTATTCTCGTCAGAAGTGCTATATGAGCCCCATGTGCAAGCGATCTTGAAGAAGAAAGCCTTGTCCCAGGCATGAATGGGGAGATACTCCAGTTTAAGCCAGACTAGTCTGTTGTAGGCCACGTCTTTAGGTTCCCATTGTTTGACATAATCGAACCTATTACATAACCAGTTGGAACCTGTAGATATAATCTCAACAGTAATTTCTAAAGACTCAAAAAGGATGAAAATGGTTTTGCCGCCCATGGACGATATTGTTATTTTGGAGTGCAGCCATTATCAGTGAAGAATTCTTTGAGGCCATGAAAACAATCATAAGAGATGATTTCACCAACAATACCGCAAGCAGGCCAAGCACAATCCAATTCGTCAGAAGTGAATGAGAATGCATATTTATTGCGCTCAGCTATGTTCGGATTGTAGGGTACCTTATATGATTTTGGGACATGGACATTGTTTTGGGGAGTGGAAAGGTATGGCAAACCTATATGGTGGGATTAGGATGGTGAATAGTTTGTGGGTAACTTCGGATTTTCAGGAACTCCTCAACCAGCTTCACTAGGATTTTGTGATTAATAATTAAAGAATCATTAAGACCCTGAACAGCATTCCTAGCCTCCTCAAAGTGCCTGTAGCGAACAAATCGATATCTGTAGGATGAGTTTTTCCGCAACCTTTTTGGGATAAATAAATTGTACACCGTACCATGTTTATTAAAGGGGTGCCAGATATTTTTTGCAATGATGTTTATAGGGAGGTAGTCGATGAAGATAAAGATAAATCTTTTCCTCCGTTCAGTACCAGTGGATGAAGTTTTGGGTTTTGGTGCATATTGGGTGGGTGGAGGCGGTAGTGATGGAGGTTTAGGGGGAAGGTGGCGGCTGGGATATGCAGCGTAGGCTCACATATCTTGCCTGTTGGGTATCTTTTGTGGCAGTTTCTAAATTTTAGAGGTGCATATACAACTTGGGCTTACTTAATTATAACTTGTATATATATATATATATATTATCAAATATTCGACCATAACATTATAAGAAACATATAATTTTTCCTTTAATTTGACTATACAATTTTTATTCGTTACTACTTTAGTAACTTTTATACTTATTATTCTTCTTTTATAATTCTAAAAGTAGCTGTAATTACTAGCTTTTCGTTAATCACCATGAGCTGCATATTTAAATAGTAATTTTACTTTACTTGTATTTTACTAAACTTCTTCTAAAAACCAATAATCTTACATGCAATGTTAAAATCACCATTTCTTTCTTAATCCATCACATATTTATATTTTACCAGATAAATTACTTGCATTTTCCCTTGAAGTTAATAATAAATAAACCAGCTTTTAATTATCCAAATTACATAATCTTCGGTCCCCAATCAAAAAGCACATCAAAAATTCGGTCCATCCATATATTTATCTAACATTTATATAATTTACTATGGCTTTGAATTTTTATCTATTTTATACCGTATCAGTGCAATTTGATATATACATAAACATTATTAATATTTGGCTTCTCGCATCATTTTCCAACTAAATATTCACCTTTCAATTACTAAACACATAATTGATGATACATATTCGTTTATCAATTTAAATCATCAGCATGCAAAATAACCAAATACAACATACACTCATCGTCATTCTCAGCATATCTATATTCATTCCATGCACATCAAAACATCATCAAGGAAATGCATAGTTACTCATTACATCCCACGGAGTACAACGAATAAATCAACATACAAATATTTTCTAACATATTGCAAGTCTTCAGACATACATTTCTATCTCATGCTTCTAGAATAACATCATAAAAACTAAAAATATTGCATTGTAAATCATTACTAGCCTCAGCACATTCATTATCACCAACATGCAAAGTATTAAAATTAAAGCAAGCCAATACAAAATCATCTTAGTGGCCACGGTTTCATGCAATATAGTCTTCTTAAAGAAAAATCCTTCCTTTAACTTAAAATCTATAAATTTCAAGAACTAGATGAGAAGAATACAAGCTACTGTCCAAATTTTCCCATTTCATTTAACTAAAACTATTTTAGCGACATGCAATTATCACATAGTATACCTTCATGAAAAGGATTGCAATTTTGGCATAGTCCTTCCCTGCAATCTAATAAATCATATATTCAAATAAACCTCATTTTTATTCTTCCATTTGTTTTAAGACTGAACATATATATGCATAAAAATTTCCATTTTTAATCTTTTATATTTTAAATTCCAAACAAGTCCCATTCCATAGATGTTTAGCAAGCACATGCATTAACATTTTACATAGGGTTTTGAACACTCAAAAGCTTTTGATTCTTCAAGTATATTGATTCTTGATTTCTTTTTCTCTACCACTAGCCCCTTAAGGTTGAGCTTTCTTCCTTGTTTTTGTCTTTCTAGGTCTCGCCTTGGTTTTGGTAAAGAGGGAAATGGAGTTCTTGGTTTAAAGAAAGGAAAAAAATGGTTTTGCATGGATGAATATTTATAGCTTTTAATTTTCTCCGACTTGTTTGAGTGTTTTATGGTTTTAAAATTTTTTTGTTTATAGTCCAAATGATATTGTCTCTTAGCTCTTTAATGGCTCTTTCTTTGTTGGCCAGAACTTCTAATACTTCAAACTAGAAGTTGAAGTAAGTTGTATTTTTAACATTTGTCTTTCTTTTTCTTTTTCATTGGCTAGCTTATGTCAACTTCATCATTAGTTTACATGCATAAAGCCACGTATATCACTTATCTTCTTAACCCATAATGATGCATTCCTTGTAGTGTACTGAATTTAGGTAGGATGACTTAAGATAATAATTTGTCTTCAAATTTTAGATTTTTAATTCCTCCTAACCCGATTATACATAAGCCAATTTAGCTTTATTATTATTATCAACCAATCACCTTTAATTATTTCAATTTAATTGCATATTATATTTGTAATTTTTCTTTTGACAATTAGCATCTTCATTTAGTCCATTTGAATATCACTTTCCTAAAATTGGGCCTTTAACTCTATTTCTCATTTATCGCAAGTTTGACCTTAAAACTTTGGGCCTTTAAAACTAACCATTTTAATTTCACACTCCTTGTATAGCCCAATCCAAAAGGTGTGAGTGTGTGTGTGTTATGTGTGTTTATATATATATATATATATATACATATATATATATATATATTCTTTTACTCATGTTCCTTATTTACTAGCTTTATGGTTAAATTTTCTTTTCTCAAATTCTTAAGTCTATCTTCTTTATTAAATTTCCTTATTGTGTTTGGGGTATTACAAGACATATCATAAGTGAAGATGATGAAATAAAAATATCTTCCTCTAGCTTGAATTTTCATGGGCTCACAAAAAACTGAATGAATTAGTCACAATAATTCAGAGGCTTTTTCTCCACTTTCAATAAATAGGAATTTGGTCATTTTTACTTTGAGACATAATTCATATTCATACTTGTCAAGGCAACCTTCTTAATACAACTTGCTTATTCTTTTCTTAACAACATTGCCAAACCTACATTGCTAGAGATAAGTTTGATTTACTAAGATTAGAAACATGCATAATCGAAATTAGCATTCAATTTAGGTAAAACATAGACACCATGTTGGAGATAACCATTCATATATAAATTAGGACCACGGTAAATACAGAAAATATTATTAACAAAAACAATTTGGAAACCACGATTGATCAACATAGAAATTAAAATAACATTCAAAACAAACTGAGAAATGTAATAACAATATTCTAACAAGAGTATCATCCCCACAGGCATTATTAAAGAAATTGATCATATAACCAAGGTTAAAACCTTTGCACCATTCCCAACTTGAAGATTTAATTCTCTCTTCTTCAACCTTCTACTTATTCGTAGATCCTGCAACGTATTGCAGATTTTAAAACAACTACTAGTATATAATAACCACATTGAAGAATCAGTGGTGGTTAAAGAAATTATGAAAACTTCTTTCATTAAAATGTTACCTTGTTTCTTGTCCTTGAGAGATGCAAGATGCCCTTTTAGTTTCTTTTATAATGTCCTTTCTTCTTATAGAAGAAACACTCTGCATTAGATTGGTTAGCTCTGCCCTCTTTGCCCTTTGATTTGGTCACACTACCTTTAGGTGCATAAGACTTCTTTTTGAACTTTTTCTTCCCATTTCCTTTGCTCTTAGAAGAGTTGCCAACCAACATAATAGCTCCTTTCTTCTCAAATGTAATTTGATTCTCATAATCAATTGGCATACCAAACATCACATGAAGATCACAATACATTTTGTGCATTAAATAAAAAAAATGAAAAAGATTTAGATAATGACTGCAAGATTAAATCTTGAGAGATCTCCTTTCATATCTTGCACCCCAGCTTCTCAAGTTCTTCAATAAAACCAATCATTTTGAGAGCAAGGAGTCCTACTGGAGAGTTCACAGTCAACTTGGATCAAATAAAGCCTTAGATAACTGAAATCTATCTATTTCGCTTTGAGCACCAAACATCTTTTTAAGATGTTCAATTATTTCTATTGGATCCATAGAGTAATGCTTCCTTTGGAGTTTAGAACTCATAGAAACAAGAATGATGAATTTGGTAGTGAGGCATTCTTCCAAGTATTTCTCAATTCCTTGGCAGCCTCTTCATCAATTTCATCTGAGGATCTTTGGCAGACTTATCAATTGTATCTAAAAGCTTCTCATGCATGAGAACAATTCTCAAATTTTAATGCCAATCATCAAAACCTAGTCCAACCAAATTGTTGGTATCAATTATGTATCATAATGACACAATTGAAATGGCAGACATATTGAGAAATCTAAATATAAGAAAATAAAATACAACAATATAAGAACACATCCAAACACATCATAAAAACATAGATTTTTATCTAAATGACATATCCACTATATTACTCTAGTAATATTATGTGAATTATTTATTTTTTAATTTTTTTAATTGAGTGAAAGAATTATTTAACTGTAACACTCTTATATCCTATATATGTATAATACATACACTATATATATATATAATATCTATACAAGATATAAGAATGTCATTATAAATAACTGTAGAAAATTCTCTCCCTTGATATCAAACATAAATATAATTTATATAAAGGTAATTTATAAGGAAAATAGACATATATACTTGTTTAATACATTAATAAATTTTATAAGAAAATATATGAAAAACATTTGTCAGACTTTTATTTGTAAACTATACATTTTCCAAAATCAAACAAATACAACCTGTGAAAAAATACACTCCCGATAATAATATAAGTTGCAAATCTCCAAATTTCTCCAAAATCATTCAACAACTCATAGCCACATATATATACATAATGTAATTCAAATTTTTTTTTAGCACTTTAACATAATAGCATAATATATATAAACATAGTAAATTTAACAAAAATAAATATCTATATAATATGCAGGCAGGCTTAGGTCTTGTAGCAAAATACCATACTTTAAGTGCTAGTATAAAAACCTAGGCCTTATCAGGTCTAGCAGGGCTCTCTACCTCTACTTCGTCACGTACGCAATAAAAATAATCGCGCTAAGCTACTAGCCTAGTAGTATATACTTTGATAACAAAAGTAGTTTTAAAATAATGCATTATGTTTTTCAATATGTCAAGCAACATAAGATGCTTCGATGCACACTTTGCTTACCAAATACACTACAGTCACATACATTGGGCCCAAAGATTCTATATAATATTAAAGTTCCAGAGATACTGATTATGTTAATAGTGATAGCGGGAATCTAAGTGTCACGTACCGCCCAAAGATGAATCCTCTATTAACACCAATATATCTAGCCTAAAGGCATAATAATAATAACAATAACACTAGTGTGCATAGCCCGAAGGCACATCATATATTATCATATATCCATAACATGTCAATCCAATAGTGCCAAATAGAATTTTTTGGAACATAATATTATATAAGGCTTATATGCATCACACTTTATCTATTATCATTTCATTCTCCTTAATCATGTATAATTTCCTTATTTCAACATAATTAATCACATTTCTTATAATTTTAGTCACATTTACAATGTGACATCCTTTTCCATATTTCTTGAGCATTTTTCACATTTTTCTCAAATATCACATATTAATGAAATTAGCTATTCTATAATGGCATAGCATATTGTATTTTACGTATTTCACACAACATTACACCAAACCATGGATTACATGTTAAAATAAATTTTAAAGTAGCTTAGCACATTCATAATTCACAATATGCTAGGCCAAATCTAATGCAATTGAAATATACAAAATCAAAGTATTTATTAACCTTAAATATGTTAAAATCCAAGCTCACTTCACTCTCTAACTCTAACGTCACCAAATACACTTTTTCACTTTAAATATGCAAGTGTACCTTACTCACTCCTAACCAAATTATAAGTGTAAATATAACATTAGTAACTCATTCTCACCCATTTTAATTATTCAAACACCAATTACATCAATTTTACCCAAATTTCATCAAAAATCCCTAATTTCAATACTACTTCATTTAAACTTCCATAGATCTCAATCATTTCATCCACCCAACCTTAAAATCATCAATTCCACATTAAAATTACATCATAACAACTCATTATAACAATTATTGAGATCTCCATCAAAATTCCTATATTCACATATTCAAAATTTCTAAGAAAACCTCTTAAATTGAAAAGAAACATTACCTAATGTTTGAGAAACTTCAAAATTACTTTAAATTCCTTGAAAACATGATGAAATTTAATGTGGATGAAGATGAAATATATCTTTGGACACCAATGGAGAATTCGGCCTAGAGAGGAGAAGAAGAAGCAGTTGAAGCCCAATGTATTTGACTTTTTTTTTTCTTCTTTCATTCATATATTAAATAATTAATTAATTAATTAATATTTATTATTAAATATTTTCTTCTTTTTTTTTGAAAGGCAATAGAATGCACTTATATATTAATCATAAAAAGAAGCAAGAACATCAGGTATTTCATCCCAAACAACAAAACGGGACAAAGTAATGGATGATCTAGCTAAAGCATGAGCATTAACATTTGCTCTGCGACTGACCCATTTAATCACCAGGTCAGGTCTAAGGCCAAGCAGTATTTTACAATCTGAAATAATCACTCCAAAAGATGAATTATCCTGCAAAGAAGAATTAATAGCCTGCACAACAAACTGGCTATCAGTAAAAATATAACCGCCAGTATTAACATTTTGGCTCACAAAAAAAAGAGCAGTCCTCATTGCAATGGCTTCAGCAACTCTTGCCTCAAAGAAGAGCAGTCCTTAAATATTTTCTTTTTACCTCTTCCATCAAAAATTATTTTAATTTCTATTTTTTTAACTTTTACTTTTGATTTTTAACTTTTAATTTTTTTTATTTTTTAACTTTTTATCTATTTTTATCTTTTAGTAACTTTTATGCTTTAGATATATTTAACAAATGCCCAACATATACATTAGATATTTTTTTCTTCCAACCCATTAATTAACTCTTCTAATTTATTTATTTAATTATGTTTAATGTAATTACTAGTGTTACATTAAAAATATGAATTAGCCCTCTGGTATTCAAGTCGATTCTCACACTTATTTTAAAGATAGGTACTTTACCAATTATATCCCTATGCAACTTCCTTTTTTTTAGTTCCATGCCGAATGGTCCATTGATTGTCAGGTCATTTCCGTTCATAAAAATGAGCTCAATAATTAATTAAACTTTGTATTCCTCTGAGCAATCCAAACATTTAGTATAAAATTAAATAACTCTTTTCCGTATATGCATCTTATACAATATATAATTTTATATTAATCTTGAACTACAAATTTTTTGATTGTTAGGCCGACCCTTCTAAACAAGTAATAAAACATCTTATATTTTATCATCTACAAATTCAATTTTTGAAAAAAAATATTATTTAAATTATTTTAGTGATCATATCACCTCACAACAAATATTAATATATCTTGTTTTTTCGTTTTTTTAAGCAATAATGGCTAGAATAAATTACGTCAAGCATGTAACATATTAACTCAAAATTACATAAAACATAAGCGTGTAGTAAATAAATCAACATTTATACGCTAATAATACATACATCTTTTGTATCAAAATATAAGAAGAATAATATCATATATAAAATTGAATTCTAAAAACAATGTTGTAATCAACTATAATTTGGTGCATAAAATAATTATGATAACAATAATAGCAACTTATATTTCATCGAATCACATTAGAAATAAAATCCCATATTTTGTATTAATCAAATTAATGCTTATCCTAATCTAATTAAGATAATATAATCTAAAAAAATTTAGAAAAACATATCTCATCATTTAATGGGTTTTATAATTAATTAAAACAATCTATATATGTAATTAAGAATAATTTAATTAAATGATTCTATTCACATTAGAGTCCTGCCATTAAATAATCTAATTATTTAAGTTTACAGAGACAACGGCAAAATTGTAAATAAACATAAAAGTAATCATTAGCAACCACTTGCCACCATTGATTGCGGCAGTGTACCAAGACTGGCAGCCTCATTATTATTATTATTATTATTATTTATAAATGTATTTCATCATTCAAGTAATATTAGCCACAATATATATATATATATATATATATATTATTGAAACACCTGTCGATACAAATATATTTAATAATCAAAAAATAAATTATAAAACGCGATTAAATTTGGGATTGTTTAAGTGTTCAAAACACGTAACACAAGATAAAATAATACATAAAAGATCTATATGCCATTAAAATATATTTATTTACGAAGATTGAATATGAGAAATTATTTGATAACAAGTTTTTGAACCATAAATCATTCGATAGTATAAAAGCTCTGTATATCTGCACTGAGATCAACCCTTACTACCAACTCTTTGAATAATGAAATCCACGAATAAATAAAATAAAATAGTATGCTGTAATTTTTCAACCAAAAATTTTAGCAAACTTAAATACAATAAGATTATTTTTCTTTATTTTCTTTTTGGCCAAAATAACGTTTTATTACTTTTTTTTTCTTTTTTAAACCACAAAACGTCCAAAACCCTTCTAATTATCTAATGTTAAAAAATCTTAAGAAACAAATACACTTAAAATTTATCTTTTCCTTTTTTAAAAAAAATTAAAATTTAATATTATCATATAAATATCCAACATATTTATATTGATAATTATTTAAATTTGAACACTTGAAATTATTTAATTATTCTATCTCAAATAGAAAATATTTGATTTATCCTCAATAATAATTATATTTTCTATGCTAGCAAAAAAATAATATTCCATTTAGATTAATTATTTTATTTATTTGATCATATTAAATTCATTAATTTAATTATCAAATAATAAAATAAATAATGTATAGGAAAGATCAGAATACTCGTTAGTATACAACCTTATAGGTTCGATAGTAAACTGGTGGCAAATCAGTTGAACCAATTTACTCATCAAGGTTTGCGCCTAGCAACAGTCCTCATCGATCTGATAACATAAAGTATACACTTATTTTAAAGAATCTATAGAAGAATAATATAATATTTTCTTCTGTCAATATAATGTCGAGTCAATCTTATGACATGATTTAGCTGTCAAATCCTAAACGGTTACCAACTATATTACATTTCAATTATAATTGACTAATAATTGACTTATGAAACTCATTTCTTCTCCATTCATCCGCCCTGGCTAAGGTTTTGATTAAGTCATTATAATTTATAACAACACAAAGCTTAAACTCATTACCAAATGTAGACAGATAACATCTTGATCATTAGTTAATTCTACAAGCATTTAATCATATCCAATGACTTTTCAACAATCATTTTCAGACAATAGGTATCCGCTATCAAAGTATGATAAATAACTTGTTAATTACTATGACGATCACAGGTCAAAAGAAAAATTACATCACATTCTTCAAAAGATCCTATTAACAGTTTATGATAACTTTAATCGTTAGGAATTCTTCATTGGGTCATCTAAATGTTATATCTCTATATATATCATCAACATATGTAACTTGTAACACCCTTATACCCTAAATACGTACAATATATATTTCTAGCATATGTAAAATATGCATATACGGTACAAAAATGTCACAGACCGATTTACTAATTTTTTTTTTACATTTTCAATTTAAAATTTCAAATTCTAAATATATAAAAATTAAATAGAATATAAATATTATTTACTTGTTATAAGAACCCAAAATAAATAACATATATAAAAATCTTTGGAAAAAATTCGTCAAAGTTTTGTCTGAATTTTGGATATCCCAAAATTTAGCAATTACTCAACTTGCAAAAAAGAAAACACTCCTAATAATTTCCAATCACCCTCTCAACCATACTTCTCAATTTCACCAATTTTCTCAAACATTTATACATATAGATATATATAATTTAAAACACACTTACTCTCCCATTTCAAATACATTGACCCAAACATTCTTTATAATATACAATACGTAACATTCAAAACATAATATATTATGCATAAAACTCAAAATGTTCAATAACATAAAAATACATGCATGCTGCAGGCAGTATTTCTGATCTCGATAGCAACTCAACAAGCTTAACTACAAGTCTAGACCCGACCTGGTCTAGAAGAACTCTTTGGCTCAACTGGGTCTACCCTGTCACCTGCGTGATGGAAATAATCGCGCTAAGCAAAAACCTATTGGTACAAACTTTGATAATAACAATATAACTCAATGCAATACCAAATGCATAATGCATATAGATGTCATATCAATCCACTTTCTTATATTTTTTTTAAATATTTCATAAGCACAACTCATAATATTATATTACTCAATTATATCATAATTCATAATTTACATTAAAACAAAGACAAGCATGGGCCCAAAAAGGATCTAATATGCTATTCAAATTTTAAAGTTACTGCTTTGGTCCATAATGACACTATGTGTCTAGCCCCGTAGGCAATATATATATATATCCATGGATAATGTAACAGCCCCAGTCTCTTGGACCTCAACCCGGCTAGACCCTTAGGCCCCAGTATCTTGGTCCTCAACCCGGCTATACTGCTACAGTTTTTGAGGCTTACGACCTAGTCTTTTCACCTCAAAAACATCATATATATATTTATCAACTGGCCTGGCTTACGACCCAGTCTTTTTACCATTCCAGCATATAGCCCGTAGGCAATCATAGGCATGCAGCCAAACCCAGAACTCTGAAAATTGAAAAACATACTAGGCACACAATTTATTCATATTTATCATTATTAATCTCTTTCTCATTTTTACATATTCAATCTAGGCACATTGCCTTATTTTCACAATTTTTTATCACTTTTCTCATTTTTCATATCTTTCTCATTTTTCTCACTTTTCTCATTTTTATCATTATCAATTCATTTCATTATTACACATATCTCATTTTTGCATTCACAACACATTACCCAATTACTTTGGGTATTTTCACATAATATGCATATTTCACATGTTACACAAATTAGCCATTATCAATGGCTTTTCACAATGCATTTAACACATATATGACATTACAAATGTCATAGCATATTATTCATACACAATCAATGAACCAAGTAGCTTAACACATTTTTCAACCAAAATGTGTTAAGTCCAAATGTTATGCAAATATAGACATTATATTCAAAGTTTGTACATACCTTCACTAGCAACCCAAAGCAAGCTAAAAACAACCTTCAATCCAATCTTTCTAACTTTCCCTTCACCACTTGGATGAAACAAATCAATCTCCCTCAATGCCTAAACCAAATGTGATAGCAAATAATCATTTAGTATCACATTTAATGGCATTTCCAACATTAAATCATAATTACACATTACTCCTACAAATTTCCAAAAATTTAACCTTTCCTTACTTCAACATTGGAATTCCATTCTACTACAATTAAATTAGTGTTTTAAGTTTATTTATATTATTGAAAACATATTTTAATACATTTAAATCATTTACATTATAAAAATACACTCTTATACACAAAATCTCAAAAATGGCCTAACCTTCCCCCATTGAAGGTTTTCCATTCCAACACAATCCATTACTCATTCCAAGCTTATATTCATCACTTTTAACACTAAACAACATGCTTAAACAAATAAAATCACACAATTCAACCACTTTGGAAAATCACTTTTCCAAAACCCTAAATCTCCACTTCCATTCTCAAACTCCAACCCAACACCACCAAATCTAATATTTGACTTTAAAATACTTGTTTATGAATCAAAACAACTCATTTGGAAATAATTTGCACAATTAAAGTTCATGTTTTCAAAACTCCAAAAATCCATAACCCTAAATTCTCTCTCTTCACCATTCTTTAACCAAACTCCATCATCACTTCAATCTAACCTAAGCATCATTGTTAACTACCCAAAATAACATCATACACACCAATTCCAACAATTATAACATCCTACATAAAAATTCAAATTCTCACATAATCTAAATTTCCAGGGAATTCAAAGAAAAGAGATGGAAACTTACTAATTTTGGTGGAAATCACCAAAAATCCATTTGAAACTTGTTAATTCCTTCAATTTATGGAGTATGGAAGAAGCAAAATCCTTGGTCTTCAAACTTCTATGGAAGCTACGTTCTTGAGAAGAAGAAGAAGAAGACTTTTAATATTCTTTCCTTTTCATCTTTTTTTTAACCACATATATATATATATTAAAATAATTTAATATTTAATATTTAATTATTTTTTTAATAAATTAAAAGTCCTAATTTTCCTCTTTCATTCAAAATTAATTTATTTTTGAATTATTTTATTAATTTTAAATTTATAATATTTAATTACCAAAATACCTTTTTCTTTTAAAAAGTGTTGACTTTTATATATGTTATATATAATTTGCATATATATCACATATATATTCCACTTTTTCATTTAAAATCTCTTCATTTTTCATTTAAAACCATTAATTTAATTTATCCTTTTAAATTATATTTTATTTTATCCAATTTTTTAAAAATTAGAAATTTTCAAAAAAATTTTGATGTTACAATTCTCTCCCCATAAAACAAATTTCATCCCCGAAATTACCTGTCCTCAAGTCTGGAACAATTGGGAAAACTGACTCTGCATCACCTGCTCACTTTCCCATGTCACCTCCTCAGTGGCATGATTCCTCCAAAGGACTTTCACAAGTGGAACCTCTTATTCCTCAATTCTTTAATCTCTTATGCCAAAATTGCCACTGGTTCTTCCTCGTAAGTTAGATCTGGACTCACCTCAATGGACTCCACTGACAAGATATGAGATGGGTCAGACCTATATCTCCGAAGCATCGAGACATGGAAAATATTATGTATTCGATCTAACTCAGGCGGTAAAGCTAGTCTATAAGCCACTGGACCAACTATTTCCAACACCTCATATGGTCTTATGAAACAAGGACTCAACTTCCCTTTGCGGCCAAATCTTAAAATCTTCTTCCATGGAGACACCTTCAAAAACACATTATCTCCTACACTAAACTCTATGTCTCTTCTCTTTAAATCTGAATAAGATTTTTGTCGGTCTGAAGCTGCTTTCAAACGACCCAGAATCACCTTCACTTTCTCCTTTATTTCCTTAATCAAATCAGGACCAACCAGTTTACCTTCTCTAACTTCATCCCAACACAAAGGTGTCCTGTATCTTCTGCCATATAAAGCCTCATAAGGAGTCATTCCAATACTCGACTGATGACTGTTGTTATAAGCAAATTCAATTAATGGCAAAAATCTGTCCCAATTCCTAGTAAAATCAATGATACAGCTACTCAACATATCCTCCAAAATCTGTATCACTCTCTCTGACTGTCCATCTGTCTAAGGATGTAAAGCAGTACTAAAATGCAATTGAGAACCTAGAGCCTTATGCAAACTCTTCCAAAACCTCGAAGTAAACCGGGGATTTCAATCCGACAAAAAAAAAACTAGGACTCCATGCAACCTGACTATCTCATTGATATACAGCTCAGCCAACCTCTCAAGAGAATAATCCATCCGAACTGGAAGAAAATGAGCTGTCTTCGTCATCCGATCAACTATCACCTAGATTGCATCATGCATCTTCTGAGTCAAAGGTAGTCCAGTCACAAAATCCATTGTCACTCGCTCCCATTTTCACTCTGGCACTGATAAAGGTTGGAGTAATCCTGAAGGAACTTGGTGTTCAACCTTCACTTTCTAGCAAGTGAGACATCTGGATACAAACTCTGCTATGTCCCTCTTTATACCTGACCACCAATAATGTCGCTTCAAGTCCTGATACATCTTGGTACTCCCAGGGTGCATAGCAAAAAGTTACTGATGTGCTTCCTCTAATATCATTCTTTTCAATTCTGCATCATCAGGAATACACAATCTATCTCTATACCATAGACTGTCATCATCCCTCACATAAAAGTCTCGACTTTCCCCTTTCTGACAAACCAACACAATTTTCTGAATTCTCTCATCTGCTAATTGAGCCTCCCTAATATGATCCAACAAGACTGGCCTCAACTGCAACTGAGCCATCAAAGCACCATCATCAGAAGCGTCAAATCTAGCATGCAATGCTCTCAACTCAACAAGCAATGAGAGAGAATAAGCAGTCAAACCTGCTAAAGATTTTTGACTCAAGGCATCAGCAACAACATTTGCCTTACCAGGATGATAATCAATCAAACAGTCGTAGTCTTTAATCAACTCTAACCACCGTCTCTGCCGAAGATTCAGCTCTCTCTGAACACCCAGGTATTTCAAACTCTTGTGATCTGTATAAATGAAACACTTTTCCCCATACAAATAATGCCGCCAAATCTTCAAGGCAAAGACTATTGCTGCTAATTCCAAATCATGCGTTGGATAATTCAGCTCATGCGGTTTCAACTGTCAAGAGGCATAAGCAATGACTCTAACCTCCTGCATCAAAACACAACCTAAACCATTGTGTGAAGCATCACTATATATCACATATGGTTTACCTTCCATAGGCAGGGTAAGGATAGGAGCTTGAGTCAACATCTCCTTTAGCTACTCAAAACTCGCCTGACACCAATCTGTCCACACAAATTTAACTTCTTTCCGAAGTAATCTGGTGAGTGGTGTAGCTATTATAGAAAAACCCTTCACAAATTGACGATAATAGCCTGCCAATCCCAGAAAATTTCTAACCTCTGTCACAGTCTTCGGTGGACTTCAATTCAAGATAGCCTCAATTTTACTCGGATCAGCTCTAATACCCTCTGCTGAAACCACATGACCAATAAAAGCTACCTGATCAAGCCAGAACTCACACTTAGAGAGTTTAACATACAACTGCTTCTCTCTTAGAGTCTGCAATACGATCCGCAAATGCCTATCATGATCCTCCTCATTACGTGAATACACCAAGATATCATCAATGAAGACCACCATAAACTAATCTAAATATGGTCTGAATACCCTGTTCATCAAATCCATAAAAGCTGCTGGTGCATTCATCAATCCAAAGGGCATCACCACAAACTCATAATGCCCATACCTTGTACGAAAAGTTGTCTTGGGTACATCCACATCTCTGACTCTCAACTGATGGTACCCTGATCTTAGATCAATCTCAGAGAATACTGTTGCTTCCTTCAACTGATCAAAGAGATCATCTATCCAAGGCAAAGGATACTTATTTTTGATGGTCACCTTATTCAACTACCTATAATCAATACACAATCTCATGGTGCCATCCTTCTTCTTCACAAACAACATAGGTGCTCCCCACGGGGACACACTAGGGCGGATAAATCCTTTATCTAATAACTCTTGCAACTGCACCTTCAACTCTCTCAACTCAGTAGGTGCCATCCGATAAGGGGTAATAGAGATAGGAGTGGTACCAGGCAACAAATCGATACCAAACTCCACTTCTCTCTCAGGAGGTGCCCCTGGCAACTCATCAGGGAAAACATCTGGAAACTCAGCAACTGTGGGTATACTTTCAAGCAGGGATCCCACTACTCTAGTATCTACAACATGAGCAAGATAAGCCTCACAACCCTTTCGAATCATCCTCCCAGCTGAAACAGCTGAAACAAACATAGATGAAAGATACATCTGCTCACTAGATGCTATAACATCCCTTCCATCCTGTGTTCTCAAAGTAACACATTTCTTCTGACAGTCTACCACAGCCCCATGCTTGGATAACCAATCTATGCCCAAAATTAGATCATATTCCCTGAAAGGCATCTCAATCAGGTCACAGAGAAACTTCTCATCCTGAACAACAACTAGACTATCTCGGTGCACCCTGCTCACCACAACACTATGCCCTAAAGGATTTGTCACCAAGACATCAAATCCTAGGGACTCAGAATGCAATTTAGTCACAGACAAGATGGAGACACTTATGTATGAATGCGTAGATCCAGGATCTAATAGAGCAAGGACTGAAATACCAAATAAAGAAAATGTACCCGCAATGACGGCTGAAGCATCCGGCTGCCTCTGCATCACATAAACCCGTTGAGATGGCACAGCCTCATCTGGCCTACTACCTCCAAATGTAGAGCCTCCTCTCTGACTAAACCCAGGGCGACCACCTCTACTAAAACCTCTGCCACCACGACCCCCTCTGACACTGGGTCGAGAAGATGCAGTATCTACCTGCCTAACCTCTGGTGGCTCGGGACAATCTCTGATAAAATGGTCTGATGACCCACATCTAAAACACAATCCCTCCTCAAATCTTCTGCACCGATCTATTTCATCAGAAATAATTCCCCCAGCATAACGACTCAACCGGATGTACTCAATCTCATATTTTGTCACCGTCCGGTTGTCTTGCCTCAAATTCAAAAATTCCATCTTCTTAATATCTTTATACTCTCTTGGAGTGTACTTCTGCTCGAACTCCCTCAAGAAATCACCATATGATAGTGTAGGTGGATCATCCATAGCATGAGGGACTGTCTTCCACCAGTCATAGGCATCTTTCTGCAGGAGGGATCTGGCATAGTCAAATTTCTCATCCGAAGTTGTAATATCCCTAAGTGTGCCTAGAAGTTGTGATAATATTGTTATTAGTGAATTGAATGTGTGATTGATAAGTGGTAATTGTGTATGATTTATTTGGAGGATAATAGAAGTTGAGAAAATAATGTATATGTGTGTAGTTGGAAGGAATGCATTGTGTAGAGAGAAGTGTATATGTAGTGTATATGGTGATATATATAACATATAAGTTGGTCAAAGGGCTTGGTCAAGGGAAGAAGATATTTTATTTGTGATTTGTGAAATTACCAATATGGGTATATATGTGACAAAAGTTTAGTTAAATGGATGAGGGCATTATAGTAATTTTCTTTTGGATGAGTATTTAATGCATGTGGACTTTGTGTTTTCTTCATCATTTCTTCTTCTTCTCCTTGTGTTGGCCGGCTCCTTCATTGGCAAAGAAAAACAAAAGAACAAAGAAAGGTTTTGATGATTTTAAGCTCCAAAGTTGAGAGAGATTTCAAGTAGCTAAGTTGGATTTCAAGGAATTTTATCATCTTGGTTGTGAAGAGGTTGAATTGCCCTAATTTGTGAAGTGAAGAACTATTGAGTGGAGAAGAGTTTAGAGTGGTGTGAAATGTTATTAAGGTAAGTACCAATGTTGCATGATTGCATTGTTAATGCATATCACTAATGTATTTTGATGTGTTTATATCATTAATGATATGTATATATATAATTGTGTTATGGGAAAATGAAAGATGTGAATGATTTGATGAATATTAATGTATGAGAATACAATTGATTGAGTATAATTAAATAATATTAGGTAAATTATTACATTGTTAATCTAATGTGACTTGTATAGTGTGAAAGAGAAGAGGATCATTCAACAAGGTATGAGCTATGCAAATTTATTATGATAAACATTTTTATGAAGAATTACTTTAATGTACTTTGTAATGTTATAGCAATGATGCTATATGTATAATGTGAATCATGTGATTGAATAATGATATGTTCATTTGGTTAATGTAATTGATGTTGAGTATTATAATGATGATGCACATGATACTATATGAACAATACTATGATTTGTGTATTATGAATCTTGTGAATTGTATTGTGCTATATGAATAAGGTACTTTGTAATGTTATAGCACTGATGTTATATGTATCATATGGATTGAGATATGATATGTTGTGAAGCCATTGTGATTGGCTATGATGATCTAATTGAAAGAAATAAGGCATGTTTGCCTAGATGATAATGAACATTGAGATTGAAATTGATAATGAAACAATAAGTGAAATATGTGTTTAATGTGTTATTCAGTTTTCAGAGTTCTGGGTTTGGAGGCATGCCTATAAAATGAAAAAGGTAACAGTCTTGCCGGGTTGAGGATCTCTTCAAATTGAGTTGAATTGAGGTCCAAGAGACTGGGTCTGTTACACTATGAGAATTGTGAATATGAAATATATGATTGGTAACAGTCTTGCCGGGTTGAGGATCTTCTCATGATGAGTTGATGGTCCAAGAGACTGGGTCTGTTACACTATCCAAGGATAGAAATATTGATATATGATGCCTACGGGCTTGATGATTATGATTATAGACCAAAGCAGTAACTCTGAACTCTGAATAACATAGTGGTGTCTGTTGGGCCCGAGTCTGTCTTTGTTGTCAATGTGATATACAAATGTTGAAAGAAATGGATAATGAAATCTTTGGTATATTTCATTGGACATGTGATTGATGATATGTAATATGTGCGTTGAAATATTGATTATGAGCACTAGTGATGAATCATTAATGTTGAATTGTGAATAAAGAAATGTTATGATTGGTATGATGTATAATGTGTGTATTAGCATTGATTGTGAATTCAATTGATGAATTGTGGTTGATGACAATGATTGTCTTAATTGGAAATGTGACTTGTGATAGGTATGATGTATAATGTGTGTATTGAGATGTTGATTGTGAATATTAGTGATGGGTTGGACTTGGTAGAAATGCTATGTTTATATGTGTATAAGATGTGAGATTAGTTGAAAGATATGAAAGGTGCAAATGAATAGGGATAAACTTAATAAGAACTAAAAATATATGGAATTGAGATATCTTTATATGTTAGTGTTTCCATGATATATGTTTGTATTTTATATTTGTACTACTAAGCTTTCGAGCTTAGCGCGGATGTATTATCGCGCAGGTAGCTTGGTGGAAGACATGAAGTCTTTTGGTATGCCACGAGAAGAGTAAGATTTTGTCGAGACCAACTAGAGGGTAATGCATACATGTATCCACTTTAAGTATGTTATATTATATGTATAAATGAAGTTTTGATAAAGACAATAATTTGTAAGTATTCTTTAAATTGACCTATTATGGTTTGAATTTTGTTACAGGTATTGAAAGGTAAAAAGAAAAGTGGCATCCTTATACTTTAAATACTTATTGTATGTATACTAGGTATATGTATAGTATTTATATGGAGTATTGGGGTGTTACAGAAGTGGCTTGCAACTGAATGAATATCCTCTGTACCCTATCCAACCACTGCTCAGCCACTGCAGGATCGGTAGTGCCCAAGAAATCTTCAGCCCCATATTTTCTCAGCCTGTCATAATGTCTTACCGGTACCTGAGGATGTGGTGGTGGTGGTGGCTGCACTGGAGCTTGTCTAAATAATTCCACCATATGCCTTAACCAACCCGGCGGAGCCTCATCTGTAGCTGATCTCTCTTGCACAGAAACAGGTGCCTCACTAACTCTCTCAACCTTAGCTCCCTCTCTACTCTCTCCTGGAGCTACACTTTCGGCACTTCCCTCTATAGTCTGACGTGAATGGGACTCCATTACTACCTATATCTGCAAACACAGCAGAATATACCTCATTAAAGATCAAAGACTGCCATACCAAAACATGTATTTACTCAAAAACCAACTTTTAAAATCAAAATAATCTTTTTCTTACAATTCACCTAGGTTGAGAATCTCAAACCTAGGCTCTGATACCAAAATAATTGTAATACCCCTATACCCCATATACGTACACAGCATGCCAATACGATCATAATATACGTATACTGAATATAGAAATGCTATGGTATACTTAACAAATGAATCATCCCTTTTCAAAAACATGAACAAAGTTAAATCATTTAAAAGAAGTTATAAAAAAACTAAAGACAAAATGTTTATTTAAAAGCAGCGGAAAATATAACAATTATTTACAAATACTTATACATTAAAACTCAAGATTTACAAAACATAAAGTATATACATGTTTGGCAGTATATCTTTGATCTTTAAGCTTCACTATCACCACCTCAAGATCTAACCTCTACTTGGCCTAGAGGAACTCTCCGGTTCTTCCCTGTTACCTGCGCGATAAATCATAATCGCGCTAAGCCAACGACTTAGTGGTACAAATCATAATATTAATGTTTTGCAATGCAATGCCAATATAATATGTTCAAACGTCATACTCTATACATAAGAATATCATCTTTCAAAATCTTATATTGAATCTCATCAATCATTAGTTTCACCATTCATAAATCATATTTAGATAAAGACAAGCATGGGCCCAAAGACACTAATATGCCATTCAACTTTCAGAGTTAATGTTTTGGTTTAATTATCACATTTGTCATTATCATTATCCCAACTAGGCTTCAAGGATTTAGGTTCAACCAAGCTTCAAGGGGAACAAAGCATGCTAAGTATCAACCCAACTTGGCTTCAAGAACCAAAGCCAACCTAGCTTCAAGGGTTGTAACATCTCAATTAGGCTTCAAGGACTAGACCCAACCAAGCTTCAAGGGGAGTAAAACATGTTAAACTTCAACCCAACTTGGCTTCAAGGATCAAGCCCAACCTAACTTCAAGAGATTGTTACTATTAGGCATGCCACCAACAACAAAACTCTGAAAATGAATAACATATTAGACACACAATTCATTTATTATTTCATTATCAATTTCATTCTCAATTCTCATCATCATCTAGGCAAACATGCCCCACTTATCTCAATTGAATCATCATAGCCAATCACAATGGCTTCACATCTCATTTGAATCATCATAGCCAATCACAATGGCCTCATATATTATCATGTGTCAATTCACATTATAATACTTCTTTATTCAAGTATACATAATCAATTACATTGCACATCATCATATAGGCATACATGCCTCAATTATCTCAATTCACATTATGCAAAACATAACATTATTAGTATGCATCAACAATGCAATAGATTACTTATCACATTTATAATCATATGTGTTAAGTCTCAAGATCATATAAAAGTATGCATTAATTTAGGGTTTGTACTTACCTTAAGTACCACTTATACAAATCTATACACTTCCTTTTCCAACACTTCTTCACCACTTAAGTTAGGGCAAATCAACTTCTTCACAACCTAATCCCAAAAGGAATAATATATATGAGATAAAATAAATAAACTAGGGCAAATTCTACACATGACACGCTCAACAACACGGGCGTGTCCCTGACCGTGTCCTAAACTTACAACACAGAAACTTTGACACGCTCAGAACCACGGGCGTGTCACTGAACGTGTAATATATTATGTCTCACAGAAACATTGACACGTCCAACAACATGGGCGTGTTCATGGCCGTGTCAATTCCTCACCAACACAGTAGCTATGACATGCTCAGTGACATAGGCGTGTCACTGCTCGTGCCACCCATCCAAAAACACAGAACCATTGACACGCCTAAAACCTGATCGTGCTCATGGGCGTGTCAGGCCAAAAATACAGATTTCGGCCACAACAACACTTAATCCAACAAATCACTTCCTTTCACCAAAATCCACTTCAAACAAACTTAGCTCAACATACCCAAGAACCATAACAAACTTGCAAAAACACCAAAACAACTAAAAACATATATCAATCACAGTCATAATCATCACCACAAATCCTCACCACAAACCCTAAACACAATCACACACTATCTCTTCCAATCAACTTACTCTTTTCTTCAATCCAAACTCAAAAATCCAAAAATCAAATGAATCAAACACTCTTAAACACAACACAATCAAAACACACTCCTATCATCAACAACAACCCCTCAAACTCAAACATAACTCCAAAATAAACAAGAGAAAGCAAGAGAGAACTTACCAAAGTTGATGATACTTTACAAACCTCAACTTCTTCACTTGAATCTTCCTTCAATTTGAGCTTGGATCACAAAACTCATTCTCTCTCTCTCTCTTGCTTTAGATGGCCGGCCAACAAAAGGAAAAGGAAAGAAATGGAAAAGAAAATGAATAAACGAAAGTCAAATACTCCTCTCTTTAAACCTCCTCCAAGCAATTATAATATTAAATAATTCAAGTTAATCTCTTCCATTCATTTTAATTTCCCCTTTTCCACTAATTAACTTAATTAATTAAAATAACTAAATATCTTCTTCCTTTGACCATCACAATTGACTTGTATATATGTTGTATATATTTCCATATACACAACATATACACTTCCCTTAAAATTTCTCTTTTCTTTAAAATTTAACATATACATTCAATACAATTACAACAATAATATCAAAACTTCTAGGGCATACTTTGGGATATTACAATACTTCTTAATTTCACCAATTTTCTCAAACATTTATACATATAGATATATATAATTTAAAACACACTTACTCTCCCATTTCAAATACATTGACCCAAACATTCTTTATAATATACAATACGTAACATTCAAAGCATAATATATATGCATAAAACTCAAAATGTACAAGAACATAAAAATATATACATGCTGTAGGCAGTGTTTCTGATCTCGATAACAACTCAACAAGCTTAACTACAAGTCTAGACCCGACCTGGTCTAGAAGAACTCTCTGGCTCAACTGGGTCTACCCTGTCACCTACGCGATGGAAACAATCGCGCTAAGCCAAAACCTAGTGGTACAAACTTTGATAATAACAATATAATATTGCGCTCTAATTAACACTACTAGAACTACATTCGCAAGTATACAAGGCTGCTGTAGTATCTTGGTGAACACCTCAAGGTCGTCTCACAAGGAAGCTTGGTAAGCTAATTGATTATCATATTGTAAATAACAAATTATCACTAAATTTAAATTGCTAACAACTAATGAAGACAGATCGTTTGGAGTTTAAAACAATAAAAGTAAACTGAGCTGATATATTGATTCACTTAATAGAAAGGTCTAGGGTTTGCACTTCTCTACTAGCTTATATGTATGAATGGCTATTCCTCTCAACCAATTTAATTTCAAAGATAGATTTCAAGCAACTTAATTAATTGAATCAAGGAAATAAGCTCTTGCATTCAAACCTCTCTCAAATAATCTTGTTACAATTGAAATGATCCTTTTCTTAGATTATATTTCTAATTCAACTAAGTCCCTAATTGAATTGTTCCAGCATTAGACTTCATTTCTCAATCCTTCATCTAATACCTAAAACACATAATTGGTGGCCAATCAATTATATATTAACAGTAATCCATTCAATTAAGGCTAGAGAAATAATTCAGTTAAGAGCAATAACCAATTCATACAATCATAGTAGATCCATACAAACCTTAGACAAGATCAAATTAGTTCATAATAATGCTGTCAAACAGATTCATCTCATTAAAATTCAAAGAAATTAATTTAGACATAATAGAATTCATGAATACCATTCCAATGAACCTTAAGAGATAAAGTTTGAGAACAAAACCAAATTACAAACTTTCTTTAGCTTCTGAAGAATCTCTTGTTCAGATCTTTGCTAGAAGAATATTGCAGTGGCTAAAACAAATTTAATCTAGACTCTTTACATCAAAGTGTAGTCAAAATTCTCAAAGAAAACAAATGGAAACTCAAAAGTTTTTGTTTGACGACTGAAAAACACTGTGTGTCTTCAAAAACTCTAATCCTCTTATTTATACGAAACCTCGCTTAAAAATCAGCATTTTCTTTCTTCCTTTAGTCCATGGAGTGACACGGCCAAGCTGGTGGCCTGTCATGTGACACGGCCAGTGGCTTGGCCATGTCACCTGGATGTGTCCACTTCTGTGTAATCCTTCATCTCTTGGTTCTGTGGAATTGAGTGTGACATGGCCAAGCTCCTGGCCGTGTCATGTGACATGGCCAGTGGCTTGGCCGTGTCACCTAAGTGTGTCACCTTATGATCTCTTCGTTCTTTACTCTTCTTTCTTTGGTCTTCTTCCTTGGCTAAGTATGGGACACGGCCAAGCTTGTGGCCATGTCACCTGAGTGTGTCAGTTACTGCCCAAATTTTCCTTCCTCTCTTGGTTCCTTGGTTTTGCCCTTAAGGTGAGACACGGCCAGTGGCTTGGCCATGTCTTGCTGCTTCAAGCTATTCTTTCTTCCAAGCAAATATTTTGCATATTAACCTAAAACAAACACTTAAACAAACTTTATACAAGAATCAAATAAACATTAACCAACAACACATAAACACCACACTAAAAACTAGGACAAAAATTACATAAACACTGAAATAAATTAAAACTACCAAAATTGATGAAATCACTAAATAAACAGATTAAAACTATTAAAATACCTGAAGAAAACAATAATCATAATAATAGATAAGATACAATTCTATGACAAAAACTAATAAAATAACTACCCCACACTTAAAACTTTGCTTGTCCTCAAGCAAATTCACATGGCATAAATTAAAAACTCAAACAACCTTAACTATAATTCCAGTATATAAGATGAAATCCTTTAAGACTCAGCCATAAATAATTGCAATTTACTTCAATCAAGATTTTCTTAACTCATTCATTAATCCAGACATAACAAATCTCATCTCTCATCTAAGTGTTTCACTCGATTTCAAAGGTTAATTCACTCAAACCACTCATGACTGCATACTTCCATAAACTTGCTTAATTATCTAATCTCTCTCACTGATTTTCTCAAGAAATAATCCGAAGGTCTTTTATTTGGATGTAATGGGGCTAAGGTGAAGGTGTGAGAAAAGACATTTAAGTTGGAACATCAAGAAATGGAGTATCTAAATTAGACAATACTCTTGCTAAGAAACTCGTAACTCCCTCAAATGGCATATTCACCAACCCTAGATAATCTCACATACTTGCATACTTAAAGAAAAGTACATGAGTCGACATTCCTCTAATGCTAGAAAATATATGAATTTTGTATATATATATATATATCTTTTCTTTTCTTTTTTTTATTTTTATATATATATACACAAAATATACAATTGCATGGAACATCTAGCTTAAAAAGTAGAGGAAAAGAATAATCGACTCTTAGTCAAATATAATGTGCAAAGTATGCATTTCGGCCCCAAATCTTACTAAAGCAATACTTTTTTTTTATTTGCTTACCCCACACTTATGAATTAAACTACCCTATTGTCATATCATAAGAAACTCCATTCCTTAATACAGGTATGATGATAATAAGAAAATGTTGAGTTGTGAATTGTGTTGATTAATCAAGAAAAAGTCAAAGGCTCAACTTGGCTCACTAAGGAATTCATAATTAAGGGAGGTCTTTTTAAGCTAAAGGGATAACCTAATTTTCCTTCATCATTTTAAAAGTTAAGATGACATCATAATGTGAGTTCAATTAGTATGCAAAAGCAAGCTCTAGAGATGCAAAATCACGAAGGTGCGCACTTAAGAAAAGAAAATCAATTGACAATAATATTCAATCTATGAGGCTCAAAACTCACAAAGGGTGGGTTCTCAAAGATTTATATGTCATGAATTGCAGAATGTGAAAATTGATCCTGAATGAATTCAAATGCCAATCTCTATGCTGATACTAAAGGCTCAGATATAATGCTAGAATCACAGAAAAGTCAATAAGTTTCCAACAATTATGCCATGCACAACGCACAATATAACACACAAAGACAAACAAAACAAGAATTAAATGAAAGCTTAAAGATTACCCCACACTTATAAATTACATTGTTCTCAATGGAAACAAGGATAATAAAGAAAAAGAGTGAAGGTACAACCTATTTTCCATCGTTCCCGTGTGAGGCAAACTCTACCTTTTCATCACAAACAACAATTGTTCAAAAACAAAATACAATATATAAAAATAAAATAACCAACATATAAAATGTTAACATTAAAAACAAAAAATGAAAAATAACAACGAAAATATGCTATAACTAAACACAAGAAAGTAAGGAATTGTCTCGAAAGATTAGAGCCAATTTGATCTAAGGTGAAGGAGGATGTGATGATGATGCAGCCGAGGGATGGAGACTCAGAATCTTAGCAAGGTTGCTATTGATTTGGTCCAACTGTTGCAAGACCGCAGCATGGTTACGATCGACCTTGCTCTCCAGTGCCTCTATCCTATTAAGTATCTCCTGATTATCCGTGACAGGAGCATCTTCATCCAAATCAAGAGAATCCGAGTCAGACTCCTCTTGGACTCGTGTTCTCTTTTGTCTTCCCCCCAGTGCTTCTGGCTTAGCTGAAGCCATCACATAGGCCCCTCCCCTGTTCACCACCATATGCATCTTCTCAAGTGTGGCCAAATCCAATGAATCATTACCCGTAATTTTAGTTATACGACAGGTACTTGGGTCAAAATCATCAAGAAGGGTTGTTGCCAATGTGGTAACCAATCCTCTAATACAAATAACCCCCTTTTTTTTGTTTGCCACATTATAAAAAACATCGGCCAACCAATAGCCGGAACTAATGGGTATTGCATTACAAGCACAATCTAAGAAAGAGAGCTCACTAAGTTCCACTACACCTGGGCTTTCCTTTCGAGAAAAGAACCCACAGGACATAAAGCGATGCAAATACCTTAAAGCAGGATTACTCAATTTAGTTGCCTTGGCCAATTTGGCCACATAAGTTCCCGAGCTCAATGCTCCCCAAGCAAATTGTTGTTTAAAATCCTTAGGTACAGACCTTTAACCGTGTTGATGGAAACCAAATATAACATTCAATTTCTCAATACTAACCACAAATGATTTCCCAAGCAATTTAAAATTCAACCTAGAGCAAATTTTTTGTTCATCTCTTTCAACCTTAAGAGATGTTAAAAATTCCAAAGTAAGCTCTTGAAATTGCAAAGGTCGAAAGGAGACTAGGTTCTCCCATCCAAGGTTTTGAACATAACTATAAAAATTATCCCTAATATGAAGAGCATTAAGGGATTCATCGCTGACATACCTCGTCGGAAAGAAACCCCTAGCTAAAAGAGTCGCTCTCTTTAAAGATGAAGAAGATGAAGATGAAGATGCAGCTGCAGTTGGAGGTCGCTTCCTCTTGTGGTGGGACACCATATTCGTTCTTGGCATATTGAAAGATCTGGGCTTAATGTCTTTCTCACTATAATTCTATCATGAAGTGCTTTAGTGTGATCCTTATAAATCTTTGAACTCTCATATGCCTCATTCCTCAGTTCATCTAACTCTGAAATTTGCAGAAAACGTTCTCTCTTTGCCTTGTCCAAGTCTAAATTCAGAGTCTTGATTGCCCAATACGCTGTCCAAGTCTAAATTCAGAGTTTTGATTGCCCAATACGCTTTGTGCTCCAACTCCACTGGTAAATGACAAGCCTTACCAAAAACCAATCGGTATGGACTCATACCCAAAGGAATCTTGAAAGCAGTCCGATATGCCCACAATGCATCATGCAATCTACTCACCCAATCCTTCCTTCATAAGTTGACTGTTTTCTCTAGAATTCCTTTTATTTGCTTGTTGGATGTCTCAACTTGTCCAGAAGTCTGTGGATGGTATGGGGTCGCCACCTTGTGTTTCACACCAGATTTGTGCATTAATTTCTCAAAAAGTTGTTGCAGAAATGACTTCCCCCATCACTGACTATCACTCTTGACGTGCCAAATCTGCTAAGAATATATTCCTTCACAAATTTAACAACCACATTAGCATCATTAGTATGGGTGGGGATTGCCTCCACCCATTTTGAAACATAATCAACAACAACTAAAATATATTCATAACCAAAAGACTTGGGAAAAGGACCCATAAAGTCTATTCCCCACACATCAAACAATTCAACAACAATATATGATTGAAGGGGCATTTCATTCCTCCTTCCAATGTTACCCACTCTTTGACAGCGGTCACAATGCTTACAATATTCTTGAGCATCTTTGAATAGAGTAGGCCAGTAAAAACCACTTTCAAGCACCTTTTCTGCAGTCTTCCTCCCTCCAAAATGACCACCACAGTGAAGGTCATGACAAAATTGAAGAACACTCAGTTGTTCTTCCTCAGATACACACCTGCGAACTATCTCATCTTTGCATATCCGGAATAGGTAAGGTTCATCTCAAAAATAAAATTTACTCACGTGCAAAAACCTTTTCTTTTCCTGAAATGACACGTCAGAATGCAAAATACCACAAGCAAGATAGTTAGCAATATCTGCAAACCAAGGTGCATTCATTACCACAAACAGCTGCTCATCAGGAAATGCTTCTAAATTTTTATGAATGCTATCAGATGCAAGATTTTCACCAAAGAAGGGTAATCTAGATAAATGATCAACTACAACATTTTCACTTCCCTTAGTATCTTTGATTTGGAAATCAAATTCTTGCAATAATAACACCCATCTAATTAAGCATGGTTTAGCATGTTGTTTTGTTAAAAGATATTGTAGAGCTGCATGATTAGAATGCACAATAATTTTCGACCCAATTAAATATGCTTTAAACTTATCTAAGGCAAAAACAACAGCTAACATTTCCTTTTCAGTTGTTGTGTAATTCATTTGCGCACTATTCAGGGTCAAGCTAGCATAATATATCACTCTCAAAAATTTATCGACCCTTTGCCCAAGAACAGCTCCTACTGCATGATTAGAGGCATCACACATAATTTCAAAAGGCAAAGACCAAACAGGAGCTACAATTACCGGTGCACTAGTCAGTTTTTCCTTAAGGGAATTAAAGGCTTGCATGCATTGTGCAATAAACTCAAATGGAACATCTTTCCCAAACAAATGACACAATGGTTGGCTTATTTTAGAAAAATCTTTAATAAACCTCCGGTAAAAACCTGCATGCCCTAGAAAACTTCTTATTCCCTTAACAGAGGTAGGTGGGGGTAACTTAGCAATCAACTCTACCTTAGCCTTATCCACCTCAATCCCTTTACTTGACACAACATGGCCTAATACAATGCCCTGAGTAACTATGAAATGACTCTTTTCCCAACTCAAAGTGAGGTTACATTCAATGCATCTCTCAAGAACAAGACCAAGTTTATTGTGGCAATTATCAAAAGAATCATCAAAAACAGAAAAGTCATCCATAAATACCTCAATAAAATCATCTATCATGTCTGTGAAGACAGACATCATGCATCTCTGAAAAGTTGCAGGCGCATTACACAAGCCAAATGGCATACACCAAAATGCATACGTCCCAAAAGGGCAAGTAAAAGTAGTCTTGGATTGATCCTCTGGTGATATCGGCACCTGATAGTAACCTGAAAGTCCATCCAAAAAGAAATAATGTGAGTGTCCAGAAAGTTTATCCAACATCTGATCAATAAAAGGAAGAGGGAAATGGTCTTTCTTTGTGGCATTGTTCAACTTCCTATAATCGATACACATTCTCCACCCAGTAGTAGTCGTAGTAGGAACCAATTCATTTTTTTCATTTTTCACCACAGTGATTCCTGATTTCTTAGGCACTACATGTACTGGGATCACCCACTCATTATTAGCTATTGGATATATCACTCCTTCATCAAGCAATTTGTGCACTTCCTTCTTAACCACTTCACTCATGATTGGGTTAAGGCGCCTTTGGGTCTCCCTCACAGGTTTAGCTCCCTCTTCTAAGGTGATTCTATGCATGCACATTGAAGGGCTAATACCTTTGATGTCACTCAATCCCCATCCTATTGCTCTTTTCAATCTTTTTAGCTCACTCACCAGCCTCATCTCCTCCCTTTCACTAAGTTCGCTAGATATTATCACAGGTAAGGTATTGTGATCTCCTAAAAACACATATTTCAGATTTTTAGGTAACTCTTTCAGCTCTAACTCAAGTGAAGGATTCTTCTCTTCCTTTTGGATGGAGGGAAGTTCAAATACTGGGTCCTCCTTAAGTTCCTCTATTTCAGCACTCTCTAATGTCTCAAGGCAACTGACTATTTCTGAGTAAAAAATATCCAAACCACGACCTAAGGTCAGTGCCAGCCCCAATTTATCAGAGGAACCTGTCTGCAAGAAAACATATGAAACAACTGCATCAATACAATCAATTAAAGAGAATTCCTCATATAAAGCAGTTGTAGGAATTGGAGAAGTGTTAAAAATAGAAAATTTAACTATTTTTCCCAAGACAGTCATTAACAATTTACCATTTTTAACATCTATCAAGGTGTTGGTAGTAGCCATAAAAGGCCTACCTAGTAGAATAGTGTGTGCGGATGGTGTAGAATTACTTCCTTCCATGTTAAGAACTATAAAATCCACAGGCACTATCAACCCACCAACTTTAACTAACACATCTTCTATAACCCCTTTCGGGAATCTAAGAGATCTGTCAGCTAATTGCAACACCATTTTAGTTGGTTTAAGTTCCCCAAGTTCTAATTCAAGATACACAGAATAAGGCATCAAATTTACACTAGCTCCTAAATCACACATGCCATCAGTCCCCTTTCCATTACCCATAGTAATTTGAATTATGAAACTACCAAGATCCTTTAGCTTCGGAGGTAGTTTATGCTGCAAAACAGCACTAGCTACCTCTGACACTATCACCTTCTCATTTGGCTCATACCTCTTTTTCTTGGTGTTCAGTTCCTTGAAGAATTTGGCATAAGCTGGCATGTTCTTTATTGCTTCAAGTAAAGGTAAGTTAATACTTACCTTAGACAGCATGTTGAAGATCTCTGAAAATTGCTTATCTTGTTTATCATTCTTCAACCTGCTGGGGAATGGTATAGGTGGCCGGTATGGATTACTTGCCTTGTGTAAATCAGCTGAAGGGGATTTCTCCATTGATCTTTCTCCAGCACCTTTGTTCTCTGGTTCTCCTTCCTTTTTGTTCTTTTGATCACCTGCATTCACAGAATTATTTTCAACATTATTGTTTATTACCTTGCCACTTCTAAGAACAGTCACTGATTGTGCCTGCTCAGGTTGACTCGAAAATTTCCCTTTTTGTTGAATCTGCATCTGTTGTGCAAGTTGTCCCACTTGGGTCTCCACTTTCTTAAAAGATGCTTCTAATGAATCTAGCCTCTTGTTATTCATCTCTTGATTCTTAGCACTGACTTGGATAAAGGCCTGTAAACTATCCTCCAAACTCTCTCTCTTAGGCTGCCATTGATTTGAAGATTGACCTTGTGGTTGGTTTTGTCTCTGGAACAAGTGGAAAGGTTGTTGAGAATTATTTGTTACCCAGGAAAATTTTGGATGATTCCGCCAACCAGGATTGTAAGTATTTGAGTAAGGATCATTCCGGGCCCTTGGTTGATATCCCCCCATAGCATTGACTTGCTCAGCTTCATTTCCATAAGACTCATATGCGGAGGGCCATATATTTGCTCCATGCCCGAAAGTTCCACAAATTCCACACACTTCTTGAGTGGATGAAGAGGTATTGTTCTTCATGTTCAACATCTGCACTTGCCTTGTCAATTCAGCTATCTGATTGACCATCTCACTATTGGGTTCCAATTGGTTCACCCCTTTACTTCTTCCTCTTACACTTTTTTATTGAGAATTAGCTCCCAACATTTCAAAGATTTCATAAGTTTCATCTGCTGTCTTTTCTCCCATAGCTCCCCCAGCTGCGTTATCAACAGTATTCTGAAATTGCTGGGTTAGACCATCGTAGAAAAACTGATTCAGAAGTTGAAGTGGGTAGTGACGGTGTGGACACTGGATCAATAACATCTTAAACCTATCCCAAGCCTCATGAAATGGCTCTCCTTCAAATTGACAGAATGTAGCTATTTTCCCTCTCAATTCAGCTGTCTTCTGATGTGAGTAAAATTTGCCCATAAACTTGTTATAGACTTGCTCCCAAGTTGTCAAAGAATTTTCGGGCAACATCATAAGCCAGCTCTTTGCCCTATCCTTCAATGTATACGGAAAGCATCTCATCCTCAATTGGTCCTCTGGTAGTCCTCCCAATGGAAAAGTGTTGAGGGTGGAGTAGAAATCCCGGATAAAGTTCAAAGGATCTTCATTTGGAACTCCATAGAATGATGGCAGCATGTTGTAATGGATGTTCTACAACTCATAATTTCTTGCTGCATCTGTCAATCTTATACAAGATGTGGAAGTTCCAATGATAGGTCTGGCAAAATCCCTTATAGTTCTTTGCCTTTCTTCTCCCATATTGGTAGATTGTGCAGTATCTGACTCAAAATCAGAAGTGTCCTCCTCTGTATCAAATCCAGTGTACAGTTCAAACTCTTCTGCTCCTTTTCACTCTTTGAATTTTTGGAATAACTGGGTATAGTTCTCCTCCGAGTGATCTCATGCCTTGCATAAACAAAATTTCTGAAAAAAAAGGAATTATTAAAAGCAAAAGACAATTACAATAAAATGTAAACAATGAAAATAATTTAAAACATCTATGACTAATAAACAATTACGCCAATTAGCCTCCTTGGCATTGGCGCCAAAAACTTGTTGCGCTCTAATTAACACTACTAGAACTACACTCGCAAGTATACGAGGCTGCTGTAGTATCTTGGTGAACACCTCAAGGTTGTCTCACAAGGAAGCTAGATAAGCTAATTGATTATCAGATTGTAAATAACAAATTATCAATAAATTTAAATTGCTAACAACTAATGAAGACAGATCGTTTGGAGTTTAAAATAATAAAAGTAAACTGAGCTGATATATTGATTCACTTAATAGAAAGGTCTAGGGTTTGCACTTCTCTACAAACTTATATGTATGAATGGCTATTCCTCTCAACCAATTTAAGTTCAAAGATAGATTTCAAGCAACTTAATTAATTGAATCAAGGAAATAAGCTCTCGCATTCAAACCTCTCTCAAATAATCTTGTTACAATTGAAATGATCCTTTTCTTAGGTTATATTTCTAATTCACCTAAGTCCCTAATTGAATTGTTCCAGCATTAGACTTCATTTCTCAATCCTTCATCTAATACCTAAAATACATAATTGGTGGCCAATCAATTATATATTAATAGTAATCCATTCAATTAAGGCTAGAGAAATAATTCAGTTAAGAGCAATAACCAATTCATACAATCATAGTAGATCCATACAAACCCTAGACTAGATCAAATTAGTTCATAATAATGCTGTCAAACAGATTCATCTCATTAAAATTCAAAGAAATTAATTTAGACATAATAGAATTCATGAATACAATTCCAATAAAACTTAAAAGATAAAGTTTGAGAACAAAACCAAATTACAAACTTTCTTTAGCTTCTGAAGAATCTCTTGTTCAGATCTTTGCTAGAAGAATATTGCAGTGGCTAAAACAAATTTAATCTAGACTGTTTACATCAAAGTGTAATCAAAATTCTCAAAGAAAACAAATGGAAACTCAAAAGTTTTTGTTTGACGGCTGAAAAACTCTGTATGTCTTTAAAAACCCTAATCCTCTTATTTATACGAAACTTCGCTTAAAAATCCGCATTTTCTTTCTTCCTTTAGTCCATGGAGTGACACGGCCAAGCTGGTGGCCGTGTCATGTGACACGGCCAGTGGCTTGACTGTGTCACCTGGATGTGTCCGCTTCTGTGTAATCCTTCATCTCTTGGTTCTGTGGAATTGAGTGTGACACGGCCAAGCTCCTGGCCGTGTCATGTGACATGGCCAGTGGCCTAGCCATGTCACCTGAGTGTGTCACCTTCTAATCTCTTTGTTCTTTGCTTTTCTTTCTTTGGTCTTCTTCCTTGGCTAAGTATGGGACACGGCCAAGCTTGTGGCCGTGTCATGTGACACAGCCAGTGGCTTGGCCGTGTCACCTGAGTGTGTCAGTTACTACCCAAACTTTCCTTCCTCTCTTGGTTCCTTGGTTTTGCCCTTAAGGTGAGACACGGCCAGTGGCTTGGCCGTGTCTTGCTGCTTCAAGCTATTCTTTCTTCCAAGGAAATATTTTGCATATTAACCTAAAACAAATACTTAAACAAACTTTAACCAAGAATCAAATAAACATTAATTAACAACACATAAACACCACACTAAAAACTAGGAAAAAAATGACATAAACACTGAAATAAATTAAAACTACCAAAATTGATGAAATCACTAAATAAACAGATTAAAACTGCCAAAATACCTTAATAAAACAATAATCATCATAATAGATAAGATACAATTCTATGATAAAAACTAATAAAACATATAACTCAATTCAATACCAAATGCATAATGCATATAGATGTCACATCAATCCACTTTCTTATATTTTTCAAATATTTCATAAGCACAACTCATAACATTATATTACTCAATTATATCATAATTCATAATTCACATTAAAATAAAGACAAGCATGGGCCCAAAAAGGATCTAACATGCTATTCAAATTTCAGAGTTACTGCTTTGGTCCATAATGACACCATGTGTCTAGCCCCGTAGGCAATATATATATATATCCATGGATATTGTAACAGCCCCAGTCTCTTGGACCTCAACTAGGTTAGACCCTTAGGCCCAAGTATCTTGGTCCTCAACCCGGCTAGACTGCTACAGTTTTTGAGGCTTACGACCCAGTCTTTTCACCCCAAAAATATCATATTTATCAGCTGGCCTGGCTTACGACCCAGTCTTTTCACCATTCCAGTGTATAGCCTGTAGGCAATCATAGGCATGCCGCCAAACCCAGAACTCTAAAAATTGAATAACATACTAGGCACACAATTTATTCATATTTGTCATTATTAATCTCTTTCTCATTTTTACATATTCAATCTAGGCACATTGCCTTATTTTCACATTTTTTTTTCTCACTTTTCACATTTTTCACATCTTTCTCATTTTTCTCACTTTTCTCATTTTTATCAATATCAATTCATTTCATTATTACACATCTCATTTTTGCATTCACAACACATTGCCCAATTACTTTGGGTATTTTCACATAATATGCATATTTCACATGTTACACAAATTAGCCATTATCAATGGCTTTTCACAATGCATTTAACACATATATGACATTACAAATGTCATAGCATATTATTCATACACAATCAATGAACCAAGTAGCTTAACACATTTTTCAACCAAAATGTGTTAAGTCCAAGTGTTATGCAAATATAGACATTATATTCAAAGTTTGTATATACCTCCACTAGCAACCCAAAGCAAGCTAAAAACAATCTTCAATCCAATCCTTCTAACTTTCCCTTCACCACTTGGATGAAGCAAATCAATCTCCCTCAATGCCTAAACCAAATGTGATAGCAAATAATCATTTAGTATCACATTTAATGGCATTTCCAACATTAAATCATAATTACACATCACTCCTACAAATTTCCAAAAATTTAGCCTTTCCTTACTTCAACATTGGAATTCCATTCTACTACAATTAAATTAGTATTTAAAGTTTATTTATATTATTAAAAACATATTTTAATACATTTAAATCATTTACATTATAAAAATACACTCTTATACACAAAATCTCAAAAATGGCCTAACCTTCCCCCATTGAAGGCTTTCCATTCCAACACAATCCATTACTCATTCCAAGCTTATATTCATCACTTTTAACACTAAACAACCACTACAAGGAAAACTGAATCAGATAACGCTTTCTGGCCATTGTCTGATGAAGACAAAAACCGTTGTCTATTGAAGCGATGTCTGATAGCATTTTAGACAACGGTTTTAAAACCGTTGTCTGATGTAGGTTTGTACAACGGTTTTTAATTTTATTAGACAACGGTTTTTGGCCGTTGTCTGATGATGGTTCAAACAACGGTTTTTAATTTTTCAGACAACGATTTTTAACCGTTGTCTGATGGTTTCCACAACGGTTTCTAAATTTTCAGACAACGGTTTTTAACCGTTGTCTGATGAAGGTTTAGACAACGATTTTTGACCGTTGTCTGATGAAGACAAAAACCGTTGTCTATTGAGGCGATGTCTGATAGCATTTCAGACAATGATTTTTAACCGTTGTCTGAAGATGGTTTCCACAATGGTTTTTAGTTTTATCAGACAACGGTTTTTAATCGTTGTCTGATGAAGGTTTAGACAACGCTTTTTGACCGTTGTCTGATGAAGGCCAAAATCGTTGTCTATTGAGGCGATGTCTGATTAAGGTTTATACAATGCTTTCTTATTAAAAACTGTTTTCTGATTAAGGTTTACACAACGCTTTCTTATTAAAAACCGTTGTCTGATGAAGGTTTACACAATGCTTTCTTATTAAAAACCGTTGTCTGATTAATGTTTACACAACGCTTTCTTATTAAATACCATTATCTAATGAAGGTTTACACAACGCTTTTTAATTTTTCAGACAATGGTTAATTAATCTAAAACCGTTGTAGAAGGACGCTAAATACAATGGTTAATTAATGTGGCACACTGAATATTAGACAATAGTTTCAATGTTCATTTTCATTTCACCTCCATTGTTTGTTAAACTGTACATTATACATATAAGACAACACTTTACAATGGAGGATTGCAAATTTGGAAATAAAAAAACCTCCACAAATTCAACCATTCAACATATTAACAAACTAAAAAAAAAATCAACACTATACATATATCACTGAATTATACTATTAACTTCAACTTGAATGACGCTTCATGAAATATTTGGCGAAGTCAATCCTAATCTCGTTGATGTCGGCATCACTATACTCCAAGTTGCCTCTGCGTAGCCACTGAAAAATGAATCAAATTTTGGTTAGCCACATGTGGTAAATACAAAACTATTATATATAAAATGAAAATAATTAAAATTCTCACCTTAGCTGCAAACTGAAGCTCCTTGTCATAACAGATTTCCTTCATGTACCTCATGACAAAGAGGTCGCAGTCCGTGGCCCCTTTCTGCACAGGAACCCCTGAAATAGCAAATGAAAACAAAAATGAAGTACCACATGTTACATCCACATGTAAACCCATATGCAAACCAACACATCAACCTAATCACACAACCTAAACTGAAATCTGAACAAACATTCTGAAAAATGAACACAAGACACATCCATATAAAATTTCAGGCTCAACGAGCAAACTCATACCTATAATATGCATATTTGCTTTAAATGATAAGAAATGAAAGAAGAAAACATTAAAAGACAAACTTTCTCACATAAAGTATATTGCAAAGCTTAGAATAAAAGAAAAAATAAATTAAAAATCACATAAGAAAAAACTCTCCAGTGCAAGAATCCTATCAGTTTCAGGTTCTGCTATAGTTTAGACTTTTAGAGGCATTTCTTAAATTGAAAGAGAACCCCCAAACTAGACATGCCAGCAGCCACCAACCTTTGCAAAGATCAAAATAAATGTACTAAATTTAACATATCCACACCATCATATCATAAGAAGAAATTTGTATGCTGCTTGATTAACAAAGTAGACTTCAACATTGATTTTAAAATTTACAGTGATACTTAAAGCTGAAACCCATAAGAAGAAGATGATTTTTATTCTAAAAGATTCAAGACAGTAGACTAGATTTAAAAGCAGAGGAAACTGAGCTTGAAGAGCTGTATTCTTTACAAATATTAATCCGCATGAACAAAGGTAATCTGAAGAAACAAAACGTCATTTTTTTGAACAATTTGAAACAAAAATCAGTTTGGGAAGAACTCATAATGGGCATACTAATCATCAATCAAACAAAAAGACTTCAAAAAAACCACTGTCATCCTCAATCAACACAACAATATTCATCAACATAGATCAAAATAACAATATGGAAGAAACAGATTTGATGAATGTCAAACGAAGATGAGCAAATAGAGACATTGGTTTTAATCCAGAAACAAAATAAAAGTTGAAACAGAAACCAGAGCAATAGTATAAAAATACCAATCCAATATCAAATTCCCAATCAATCTCATCATCAAGAATTATATATTATACTATATACTATTATACTAATATATAATAGTAGATTTTATTTTTTGACTAACTGAACAAGAAAACACAAGGCCACGGACTGAAACATCTTCAACAGAAATATTCAATATGAAAACCAAAGCCACAAGAGAACACAAAAGGCAATCCAAATATATACGAGCAAGTATACAAGTAATGCCAGCAGTGCTGCAATTTGAAATGAAAAAATGCAGACCAACTGAAAATGCTTTATGGACTCCAAGTTTGTACTCAAATGAAAAAATGCAGTCCAAATTTAGCAATATTTCTTTCATAGAACAAGCAATTTACATATCAATTTCCAATCCAATGCTCCATTTTCCCAACAGCAAAAAAAGTATAGGCAAAATTATTGTATAAATTTGTAACACCCTGATACTCCATATAAGTACTATACATATACCTAGTATACATACAATACGTATATAAAGTATAAGAATGTTACTTTTAGATTCAATTTAAAAAAAAACCTTTATCCAAGTTCATCAAATTATACATTAATTTAAAACACATTTACAAAAGTCAGTATTCTTATTTATCAAAACTTCATTCATCCATATGAATATATATATTAACTAAAAAATACAATATAATTTAAAATTACACATGTATGCATCACCTTCTAGTTGGTCTCGAGACACCCTTACCCTTCTTGTGGCATAACAGCTAGACTTCCCGATCAACCGCATACATACCTGCGCGATTAAACATCCGCGCTAAGCTCGAAAGCTTAGTAGTACAAATAAATACTAAAACACATTTTACCATAAGAATTATACCTTATATTTTTAGCATTATGTTTTATGGTTCTCTTACCACGTTTTCCTTTCTCAATGCATTCTTCATATGTTCCCACTAATTTCACAATTATTATACATAATTATATAAAGCCTTTACAACACAGTACTTTCCCTTTCTATCTCATATGCATATAAACATACATCATTTCAACCAAAATACCATTCAACGACCTATTCAACACCTTTATGAAAGCAATTCTCACACATTCCTTATTCATATATATATATTCTACACATCATACTATATTTTTATAAAATCATATATCAACAAAGTCCCTCAAACATATTCACCTTCAATACATCAATGCACATATTGCAAAATCATACTTTATAACATTATTTTATCCACAATTCATCAGACATGAATCATACTTCCAATAAAGGCAGTTATAGATCTCATTACTCATTTATTTCAACATTTGAATATCACATTGACAACAAAGACAGACTCGGGCCCAAACAACACACTAATATGTTATTCAAAGTTCAGAGTTACTGCTTTGGTTCATAATCACAATAATCAAGCCCGTAGGCATCATGTATCAATAACTCTATCCATGGATAATGTAACAGACCCAGTCTCTTGGACCATCAACTCCACATGAGGAGATCCTCAACCCGGCAAGACTGTTACCTGTAACAGACCCAGTCTCTTGGACCATCAACTCGACTAACCTCGAGGAGATCCTCAACCCGGCAAGACTGTTACCAATTATATATCTCATAATCATAATTATCATAGTGTAACAGACCCAGTCTCTTGGACCTCATTTCATCTCAAATTAAAGAGATCCTCAACCCGGCAAGACTGTTACCTTTCATTTTATAGGCATGCCTCCAAACCCAGAACTCTGAAATTGAATAACACATTAGTTACACAATTCATTTATTATTTCATTATCCATCTCATTCTCAATTGAATCATAATCTAGGCAAACATGCCTCATTTATCACAATTGAATCATCATAGCCAATCACAATGGCTTTACATCACATTTGTGTTATAATAGCCAATGACAATGGCTTCATATTTCATTTGAATCATCATAGCCAATGACAATGGCTTCTCATTTCATTTGATTTCAATTCTCATTTCATCTTTCATCACAACATCACATCTTTCACATAACACATTACAATTTACAAAGTTCACAATACATAAAACATAACATTGTTCATATAGTATCTTAAACATCATTGTTATCATCATATCACATTGATCAATTCATCACTCAACAATACATAATCAATGGCATTGCACATACCTTTTTCCATGATCATTATATCTTCCACATTTCCTATATCATCATTGTTATATACAAAACAATTTACATTATACATGAATATAGAATCTTCTATATACATTTGGTTGGATCATTATTGTTTTAAGTGTGTTTAGGTATAAAAGACCTCTGAAGATCCAACAATGTATGAAGAACAAATAACAAACACCCAAGCTAACACCCTCAAGGGACACAGCCAAGCTTGTGGCCGTGTCTCTCAACACAACAATCCAGTAGCAGACACGGGCAAGGGACACGGCCGTGTCTCTCCAAAAATCATCCAACACGGCCGAGTTTGCCCTAACTTGGCCGTGTCTCTCATGACTTGGCCGTGTTCTTCAATGAATTAAAGGCCAAACACTTCCAAATTCATCTAACCCAAACCCAACCTCAACATTTCATCATTTACCTCACAATTTTCTCAACTTATCATCACTTAAATATCAATTCAACATCTTTACATACTTCACTCTTTCATTATCTTCACTTTACACACTAATTATACCAAACATAACCTCAATCCACAAGAATTCAAAACAAGAAGATAAGAATTTAGATATATACATATAATCAATAAAATCAACTCAAAAGGGAGTACTTACTTGAATAGCTTGCTAAATCTTCAATATCCACTTGCAAACATCTTGATATCCTTAATCTTTGGTGTAACTAGAAGCAAAATCATCTTTCTCTTTCTAGCTTCTCTCTCTCTCTCTCTCTCTCTCTCGTTTACAAAGGAAAAGAAGAAGCAGAGGAAGAAAGAACGTTCTCGTTCTTTCTTTCGTTTCTCTCATATATATATATATAATAATAATAATAATAATAATAATAATAATAATAATACTTAATATTTCTCAAATAACCTCCACCACACATAATTTTCCAACTTTTGACTTTCTTCTTCTTTTTTCTTTTTGTCCTTATTATCATTATTATTATTATTAACTAATTATACAAATATATATACACAACTCACTTTCCTACACCATGTTATATCCCATGTATATGTGATGTATATGTATATGTCTTATATATATATATTATCTTTATATTTCCCATACATACATATACATTAAATCCAAATGCAACAACATTAACTCCAAAACTCTTAGGGTCTATTCCGGGATATTACAATTCTCTCCCCTTAAATAATTTCGTCCTCGAAATTATCTAGCACACTAACAACCCATTTGGAACAAATCACCATCTTAATTTATCAACTTACATAACTTTTACTCTCCCCCTTTTAGTCAATCATAACTTATCATTATATATCTATTTTTATCTTATAACTTTCTCAACAGAGCAACCAAGATAGCTCATTACATTCCCAATGAATTTTCTTTTATACACTAATCAACTCATCTTATAATCTATATATTACATTCATCTATTACATTCAAGATATATCACTTCATCTCTTTATAGATAATCAACTTTAACCTTGGAAATTTTTTTGAATTATATCATACTATTGCTTATCTTGTCATTACAATCACTGTCTAAATAAACATTTATCAAACCTCAATGGATAACAAGATCCTTATTTTTCACACATGGAGTTACTTCTTTAGCATGTTTTTCACTTAACTTACATATTAATACATTACCTTTTTTACTTATTTGATAAATAACCAATCTTTTCCCTTTTTATCATGATTAACAACTACTCTAATTCCATTTATTCATGTCCAATCACACTTTAAAATTTTACATCATATACATTATCACGTAAATAATTGTACCCTTGGTATAAATATACATATTGAATCTCAATGATGATTCATAATCTTAGCCAAATCCAGATCAATTGATCCATCTATCACAATATACCCACGTTCTAATCTTGTTCACATCCAATCAACGATTAATTAATCTAACCTTTCACAAAATTTCACAATTTTTATATATATACATATAACTTAATTCCATTAGAGCAAACTTATATTCAATTTCTAATCTCCTTCAATCCATTTTCAGTCAATATCATACGTTATATCTATAACTCATTCACTCAAATCTTGAGTTCATTCCCTTAAACCTTAAGTTACATACCATAAACATATTCAGTATAACTTTCATTCATATATTATAATTTCTCCCTTCTTAATATCTCTTCACATTTCCTATCATTGGTATATTTATTTTGTTTACCTTTTTGTCATATTATTCACAGTTGTAACCAAGTTCTTAACAATAAAATAATAAGATACAACTTTATCCATCATAAATTTTAACTACACTCCCCAACCATAATCTCAATCTCATCAAATCTGTATTACAATCATTTTATCCAAGACCCAAATCCATGGATAACAAATTAACCGATCAAATATACCGAACAGAACACATAGCTTTAAGAGATTAATGTTCAAGCCCGGGACTTTCAAATCAATACTGTTCTTTATATAATTCTATTCTCAATCTTTACACATACAAAGCTAAAGTGTATTATAAGATTTATATAGTCCTTCTTTACATTTTTAGTATAACAGAAATTAACACATTCCAACTCCGTTTCAGCCAATTTGCACTCACTTATATGATCCTTATCAACTTAATTCATGCTTCAGCACTATTACTATATACATATTCAATCATAATAGTTTCCACTGTCCACTATTACTCAAGTCCATTTCATACTTACTATCATCACATAATCCATCTAACTTTGCACAGTTCAAGACCTAATCTCTCTTAGGTCCACTCATACATACAACATCATTTCCATAACACTAATTCTATAATAATACCACATACATATTCATAAGTCACCTTCATAATGTGATTCACACACTTGTTTATATCTCATAATTTCATTCATATTGAAAAACTCAATTCACATAGCATATACATGTATACACTTAATTATATGCTCTTATTCTATTTTCTTTTGTCATACATTCCATACAAATTTAATGTTTATTACTTTCTTTCAAACACTATCATTCTCGTTTCTTCAATATAATGTAAAATATTTATCCTCCAAACAAATATATATATATATTCTAACCATAATAACATTTCACATACATCTCATTCAGAATACTTATGTGACATCTCTTTCACTTTTGTCTTTAAAAGTGTTTAATATACCTTCATATCCATTTTTACTCTTTCCACTCAAATGACTTAAAATAACTCATTTTCATTTGCTTACTCACTTTCTTAATTATTTCAAAACAAATTCTCATACCATTAATCACATTACTCAATTCATAATACTTTCATATGCAATACTAGTCATTCCACCTAGCTCATGTATTGAATATACATTAAACTATCAATATCCAAATAATCTTTATCAAATTCCACTAAAACTTTAACTTTTCAACTTACTACTTTGCTTAAACTTCAATTTACCAAACTCATCTTTTCTTAATATCACTTTAAAAACATCTTACATATATATATCACAAAGCAATATCAAAATATATACTTTTCACAATTACCAAGCTCATTTCAAAATCTCAAATATCACATATTATCATCATTACCATGAGCTTTCATAATATCAAAGCATCTCACATTTTTAACATTAAATTCACATTATTTACAATATAATCACGATACCAATTTATATTCTTACTTAACCAATATCATCTCTTTTTCCTTTAAACAAAACCTTAACTGTATATATATATCCCAACTTTACATAATCACACTTTGTCTCTACTAATCAACTCATTAAATATTCCACCACACTCTCCTCATTAATAATATAACTTTCGATATTAACAAATTCAACATTAATTCCTCTGTCTAGCAAACTCAACATTAGCTGACCACATAAACTTTATTCTAAGGAAGTTCAAAGTGTAGAAGAAAGAGTACATACTCTTATCTTGATTTGATTTCAACTCATTTTCAACTTTATTCTCCTTTTTTTTTTTGTATGTTTCAATTCACATTATGTCCTACATAATATTGCTCATAAACATCAACATTACATTCCATGTTGCACACAACATGACATTTTTCATATGCATCATCAATATACATACATCACATTACATTACATTTCACCATTCGTTTCCCATAATCAATTAGATACTATGCCTCAATTATAATTCATTTCTAACATCATTGCCAACAATCATGATTTCTCATTACATCCAAAATAGTATATACATATATCATCAACTATTTTGAACATCTTTTATAACACAAATATTCTACAACTCATATAATGCCACGTCCGAGACCAAACTAGGTGTGAATGCATATGCATGTATTACCAATTGCATTTCAAAACTTTTCCTTTTTACTTCTCTTTAGGCCTTTCAAAACTTTCTCTTTTTAATTTTACTTAGGCCGAGAATCTCGAACCTGGCTCTGATACCAAAATAATTGTAACACCCTGATACTCCATATAAGTACTATACATATACCTAGTATACATACAATACGTATATAAAGTATAAGAATGTTACTTTTAGATTCAATTTAAAAAAAAAACCTTTATCCAAGTTCATCAAATTATACATTAATTTAAAACACATTTACAAAAGTCAGTATTCTTATTTATCAAAACTTCATTCATCCATATGAATATATATATTAACTAAAAAATACAATATAATTTAAAATTACACATGTATGCATCACCTTCTAGTTGGTCTCGAGACACCCTTACCCTTCTCGTGGCATAACAGCTAGACTTCCCGATCAACCGCATACATACCTGCGCGATTAAACATCCGCGCTAAGCCCGAAAGCTTAGTAGTACAAATAAATACTAAAACACATTTTACCATAAGAATCATACCTTATATTTTTAGCATTATGTTTTATGGTTCTCTTACCACGTTTTCCTTTCTCAATGCATTCTTCATATGTTCCCACTAATTTCACAATTATTATACATAATTATATAAAGCCTTTACAACACAGTACTTTCCCTTTCTATCTCATATGCATATAAACATACATCATTTCAACCAAAATACCATTCAACGACCTATTCAACACCTTTATGAAAGCAATTCTCACACATTCCTTATTCATATATATATATTCTACACATCATACTATATTTTTATAAAATCATATATCAACAAAGTCCCTCAAACATATTCACCTTCAATACATCAATGCACATATTGCAAAATCATACTTTATAACATTATTTTATCCACAATTCATCAGACATGAATCATACTTCCAATAAAGGCAGTTATAGATCTCATTACTCATTTATTTCAACATTTGAATATCACATTGACAACAAAGACAGACTCGGGCCCAAACAACACACTAATATGTTATTCAAAGTTCAGAGTTACTGCTTTAGTTCATAATCACAATAATCAAGCCCGTAGGCATCATGTATCAATAACTCTATCCATGGATAGTGTAACAGACCCAGTCTCTTGGACCATCAACTCCACATGAGGAGATCCTCAACCTGGCAAGACTGTTACCTGTAACAGACCCAGTCTCTTGGACCATCAACTCGACTAACTTCGAGGAGATCCTCAACCCGGCAAGACTGTTACCAATTATATATCTCATAATCATAATTATCATAGTGTAACAGACCCAGTCTCTTGGACCTCATTTCATCTCAAATTAAAGAGATCCTCAACCCGGCAAGACTGTTACCTTTCATTTTATAGGCATGCCTCCAAACCCAGAACTCTGAAATTGAATAACACATTAGTTACACAATTCATTTATTATTTCATTATCCATCTCATTCTCAATTGAATCATAATCTAGGCAAACATGCCTCATTTATCACAATTGAATCATCATAGCCAATCACAATGGCTTTACATCACATTTGTGTTATAATAGCCAATGACAATGGCTTCATATTTCATTTGAATCATCATAGCCAATGACAATGGCTTCTCATTTCATTTGATTTCAATTCTCATTTCATCTTTCATCACAACATCACATCTTTCACATAACACATTACAATTTACAAAGTTCACAATACATAAAACATAACATTGTTCATATAGTATCTTAAACATCATTGTTATCATCATATCACATTGATCAATTCATCACTCAACAATACATAATCAATGGCATTGCACATACCTTTTTCCATGATCATTATATCTTCCACATTTCCTATATCATCATTGTTATATACAAAACAATTTACATTATACATGAATATAGAATCTTCTATATACATTTGGTTGGATCATTATTGTTTTAAGTGTGTTTAGGTATAAAAGACCTCTGAAGATCCAACAATGTATGAAGAACAAATAACAAACACCCAAGCTAACACCCTCAAGGGACACAGCCAAGCTTGTGGCCGTGTCTCTCAACACAACAATCCAGTAGCAGACACGGGCAAGGGACACGGCCGTGTCTCTCCAAAAATCATCCAACACGGCCGAGTTTGCCCTAACTTGGCCGTGTCTCTCATGACTTGGCTGTGTTCTTCAATGAATTAAAGGCCAAACACTTCCAAATTCATCTAACCCAAACCCAACCTCAACATTTCATCATTTACCTCACAATTTTCTCAACTTATCATCACTTAAATATCAATTCAACATCTTTACATACTTCACTCTTTCATTATCTTCACTTTACACACTAATTATACCAAACATAACCTCAATCCACAAGAATTCAAAACAAGAAGATAAGAATTTAGATATATACATATAATCAATAAAATCAACTCAAAAGGGAGTACTTACTTGAATAGCTTGCTAAATCTTCAATATCCACTTGCAAACATCTTGATATCCTTAATCTTTGGTGTAACTAGAAGCAAAATCATCTTTCTCTTTCTAGCTTCTCTCTCTCTCTCTCTCTCTCTCTCGTTTACAAAGGAAAAGAAGAAGCAGAGGAAGAAAGAACGTTCTCGTTCTTTCTTTCGTTTCTCTCATATATATATATATATAATAATAATAATAATAATAATACTTAATATTTCTCAAATAACCTCCACCACACATAATTTTCCAACTTTTGACTTTCTTCTTCTCTTTTCTTTTTGTCCTTATTATCATTATTATTATTATTAACTAATTATACAAATATATATACACAACTCACTTTCCTACACCATTTTATATCCCATGTATATGTGATGTATATGTATATGTCTTATATATATATTATCTTTATATTTCCCATACATACATATACATTAAATCCAAATGCAACAACATTAACTCCAAAACTCTTAGGGTCTATTCCGGGATATTACAAAATCAGAAATGATGAGAAAAACAATACCACCATGTTCTCCCATAAAATTTTCCTCCTCACAGTCTTGTTGACACTCTCCTTGTATAACTTTATGGCACTATAAGAAACACAATATAAGTCAACAAAATTGTATTTTCCCCAAATTTTATAACTTAAGACTAAATAGGCAAACTTTAGAAGCACAACTTACTTGTCAACAACCTCTATCCATTCTTGGCTAGCAATGCGACGTTTAAGAGGGTCCATGTGGTAGACTACCTCTCCCGTCGAATTTACAACAGTCAATACCCAGTGATTCCTACAAAATAACAAAATAAAATACAAGCAATTCTTAATATTTGGAAGAGCATAACGCCAAACAATTCATTGAACAAAAAGTAATGCCAAACTTAAATAAACAATTCATGAATCAATCACAGCAGTAACAAGCCAAACTTAAAGTAATGCCAAACTTAAATAAACAACAATATCATGTCATTTTCACAAATGAGGGAAAACAGGAACAAGATGGTCAAAACTGATAATGAAAAGTGATACTACTAACATTTATATATACATATGGACATAATATATCTTTTATACTAAATTGCTGCTGCTTAAACAGGAACAAGAAGCACATAAGGTTTAACTACGATTACTGCTTCAATGCATATTGTCAAATTCAGATTGTCAAATGCAGTAAATGAGAATTAAAAAATCTGAATAAATACAGAACCGACAATGAAACAATGATTTCAATCACCAAAATAGCAATCACAAAGGCTCAATTCATAACATCAATCACAATCACATACAGAAGCAGCGTTATTTAGCTACTAACTCTCATTAGCTACGATAGCGGATAAAAAAGAAAGGTAAAGAAATACTCACACATCATTGAAAGGCAAGAGAAAGTATTGCCCTTCTTTAGCCCCCCTTAAATCGACTCGCAAGTGTACATGACCTCCCCCCTGAATTACCACATCCAATGGCACCAATCATGCTGGGATCCACAAAGCCAATCATATCAACCATTTTATGCCTTTTGACATTTTCATACAAGTAGCTGCATACAAAATGAAGTAATAGTTGGTACATATTATCAGTTTAATTCCAGCACAATTAACAAAGAAAATAAAAAACTTTTGTACTTGGAAACTTACTGAATAAATATGGTAAGTATGGATCCGGACATTTCACCTCCGGCGCACACAGCACGTAGATCTTGTAAGAACACAACTTGCTTTTTTCTCACACCAAATACTTTTTCACTTAGGGCAAAAATAACTATTTGATCATCGCTTAAGACATCCTTCGCCCACAGCCACAAACATTTCAAAGGCGCTGGATAATCAGTACCCATCTGAACATGCAGCTCCTCCTCAAACATATCAACTTCTATAACAACAGGCTTCTTTAATTTCTTGGAGGCTTTTTTCTTCACACAAGCTTTTTTAAAACTCTGAAAATAAAAAATTTGCACGTGAACACAGTAAATAGCAAAAAAAAAAAAAGCAATTATGCAAACTTTCATTTCTCAAAACTTAACCTTTGGATTAGACACCCTATCCAGCACAATCAAATTTCTCGGCCATGCTATAAAAGTACCCACGGCTTGGTCCACAGTAACAATTTCATCGCCAACTGGGAATAGGATATTGACGTCTGTAAATATAAAAAACATGGAAAAATTACATTTATTTATATGTTTGAATATAATCATTAGAAGTTTGAATAAATAGTAAGTAGTATCCTCAAACCTTGAATTGTACGAGTGATCGACACTCTTGCATTCTCTTGTGCAATCTTAACTCCATGGAGAGACGGCTCATGTCCTTCAACAACTGGGACTTCAACAACCTTTGCATAAGCAACAATATTGCTCAGTGATCCTATGGCCAGCTTCGCCAATTTCACTTGATTATCAAACCCATCATCATCAATTTTTTTAACGATGTCATCATTTTCGATTTCAACAACCTCCTCATTATTGGGACCTTTGACATCGGAAGAAACCTCAATACCTTCTGCCTCCTCAGCAGCAGCAACCTCATCAACATCTGCAACAACCTCAGCAGCAACCTCAGCAGCAACCTCATGAACATCATCCTTATCAAGCACCTCCACTTTCTCCAAAGCAAGGACCTTCTCATCATCAACAGAATTGAGACTCCTTTTTGCTTCATCTGAATTGAGACTCCTTTTTGCTTCAACAGAATTTGCATCAAATTGAGGTCTCAAATTCTTCCTCACAACCGGCACTTGCGCCTCTTGATCCTTCACAATAGGAATTGAATTGGAGCAACTTGCTTGTTGGGAAGGCATGTTTGGACTAGACACAAATTTTGACAAAAAATTTGCTCTAATTTTGGCAATTTCAGCAGCCCAAAATGCATCTCTCTGCGCTATAATTTTCTTGGTCTCCTCCTCCATGACCATTTGAACCCCCTCCCGTATCTTTTCATCAATACTCTTTGCTTTTCTCTGTCTTGGGAGACCAAAATAGACAGATTGCTTCACGTGCCTTCCCTGGCCACGTACTCTTCCAGAATGCTCCAGTTTACCAAGCGCCTTTGATAACACATCATCAGCGCCTTGTTCAACTACTTCACCTGAACTAACTTGCTCCTTTAATGACTCCTAAAAAATAGACCCAAAATGGATGTAGTTAATAAATTAGGAGACAAGAAAAGTTGCTGAATTGAGTTGAAACTTGAATAAAAAATGAAAACTTACAATTTCCTTAGCTTTGTGCTTCACTCTCTCATCTTTAAACTTTCCTTGTCTGTCCTGCCTTGCAAGGATCCAAGCCTTCGATCGATCGATCTCTGAAATCCCTTCAGGATGAGATTCAGTCTGCATGTATATATAGAGGATGACCTTATTAGTAATATAAACATGTTTTAAGAAGCATTATAAATCTATATTGACGATACACAAGTCATAAAAAAAAAATTAAATACACAAGTCAACACTAACCCATTCACTTTCCAAGTTCGCGTATCCTTTTCGAGACAAACGATGAGGATACTCGTTCTGCATACTTCTCTTGTGTTGTTCTTCATGAATTTGCTATGACAAAAAGGAACAAAACATCATAAGTATGAAAAAGGAATCCAGATTACCATTTGGAACTAAATTAAGAAACAAGAAAATTGAAGATTTCTTTACGGTAAACTCGACTCCCAGACGATCAGCAATGAAAATGTCCCAGTGCGACTGCTCAATGAATGTGAAGTCAGCTGGAGGAAACCGCAGCTTCTCTGGTTCATCATGGTGTGGAAGAACATAGAGTCTCGTCAACCAACTTTTGAATTCCCTCCATTTTTGACCAGCAGATTGCAGTACCATTTTCTTGGAAGTCGGCAGTACAACGAAAGCCATCTACATACATAAACCACAAAAATAAAATTATATGAATAAGTTACTGAAAACCCAACGTATATAAAGCAATTGAGAAACTAATGTATATAAATTAATTGTGTGGGAAGGATTTTGCATAACCTGGACATAATCCCAAATCTTTGTTTTGACGTCTTCAGCAACTTCCTTCCAGGAATCATGCCATATCGGGGCTTTAGACCTTGCTAAAACTCCGATATATGATTGCATCTCTGAAGCAGCCCTACCAAATGGTGCTCCCTTTGCATTAAATGAAACTGTAGGCTTTTGGCTACTGATCTTCCGTCTAACAATTCGGTGCATGGAGACACACCCTCGTTTCAGCAGTTTTATCCCTTCAACATCGTCCTCATTTGATTTCGGCTTACCCTTATCCACTCGCTTTCTTTTCTTGGACAGTTTTTTTTCCAAGTTTTCAGAGATCGACTTCCTCTTCGAAGATACGGGGGAAGAAGTCGACGGCTTATCTGGGTGCATTGACCGTGTCCTGGAGATAGCCTTCACCACTCTCATTGTGGCTGGATTTGGGGAAGACCGGGCTTGTTGTTTACATACACGGGGAGAACTACGGGTGGGTAGTTGATACGATTGTTTCTTCTTCGAAGGAGCCATAATCAGAACCTGCATTCACAAATTAAAAGTTACATTTTGTACGAAATCATCCAGTTTAAACATTGGAAATCACAGAAAACAGCTGCAGGTATGAGAAGCATCAGCCAACAGGTAAGAATTATATGTGAAAATGCATTTTAGAAGAAAGTTGATGTAAGCAGCTGCAAGTATGAGAAGCATGAGTACAAATGCAAATGCAAATCCTTCCCTTTTAAACTTTGATACTTGGAAGTTCATTAATGGATGAGTTCAATCTTTTGTGTTATCAAATTGACACCGTTATAGTGATAGGAGGTTTTAGGTGTACAACATATAACACAAATTAAGCCTGTATTGCAAAAACAGTATTTTTTTGAAAACAGGCTAAGCATAGTTGGATTGAAGAAAAAGATCAAAAATTGAGTTGACTTCATACCATTCTGTGTCTGACATGAAAATGGTTTATAAAACAAACTTCTAAGAACTAAGAAGAGGAAGAAGAAAATTATACAATAACATAATAATAAAAAAAATAAAAAAAAAGATGCAGAGCGACAAAAGTATATAACGAACCTCGAAGGCTGGAACTGAGGGAGTGAATGCAGAGCCGCAGTGAGTGGCGGGTGGGTTAGAGAGAACGGTAGAAGAGGAAGAAGAAATATGGATGTGCCGTGCATTTTTAGGTCAAGACTGAAGATTTCGAAAGAGGGAAGGAAGAGAACAAAGTTAGGTCTAGCAATGGAAAGAGGGAAGGAGGAGAACAAAGTTTGGTGTAGAAATATTTACAAGATGGGGGTGAAAATTTAGTTTCTGAAGCTTTCCACCCGTGAAAATGGAAACAAATTAGGTCTACAGAGAGAAATCGAAAGAGGGAAGGAGGAGATAGGAGAGAGAAATTGAAAGAGGGAAGGAGGAGATAGGTTTGTTTAGGTTTATTGCTAAATTTCAAAACGGCCGTGTTTTTGGCAAAATGGGGGCAAATGAAATTTTTTTTTGGAAATAAAGGGGGGAATTTAAGTGTTCAAAATTTTTGAAGTTTTGACATCCCTCTTTTGAAACAAAATGGATTTTTCAAAATTTTATTAAATTCACTTTATAAATTCACTTATATAGATGACTTATAAATTTCAATTTATAATTCATCCATAAGTGCTTAAGGAAATATAATTTAAATAATTAGTAGTGATAAATTTCTATGGAACCCTATATAATTATAAAATTTAGTGTTGATGTAAATTAGATTGAGCAAAAACTAAATAAGTCTAACATTGATTCTTTCTAAGGTAAAAAAAAAAAGAAGAAATGCAACATACATAACTTAAGCATCCACTTAAAGTGATTGAAGTAATCTGAATCAAAAGCTTCGATATCGTGATATGTTACTTTAACTCCTAATATATGCTTGTAGAAAGATCTAGTGAAATGCAACAGATAGACAAGATTACTATCAAATGCATAGGAGCAATTAATGAAATTAGTTCCAACTCTGGATTTCCCTGTCACCATATAGCCATTACACAATACTGATATATATACTAATATTGAAAAGTATAGCCAACTGAGAGAATTAAATTTCATACACAGGAACCATGCTCATGGTTAGCCATTAGCAGCCATCTAGATAGAAAGCATGTAATTGCAAGGCAAGAGTTCAATAAGCAAGTCCACAAGAACACTTACAAATGGAAGTGAAGACTATGATTATGATTTGAGAAACATTAGAGTTAGTGGGATGAGAGAAGAACATGAGCAAAAATTTATCAAAGAACTAGCACTAATATATACTTGTATATAGTAATATATACTTGTATATACTAATATATATATACTAATATATACTTGTATATACTAATATATATACTAACATATACTTGTATATACTAATATATATACTTGTATATACTAATATATACTTATATGTACTTGTATATATACTAATATATACTTGTATATACTAATATATATATACTTGTATATATACTAATATATACTTGTATATACTAATATATACTTGTATATATATTAATATATACTTGTATATATACTTGTATATACTTATATATATACTTGTATATACATGTATATACTTGTATATATATACTAATATATACTTGTATTCCTACTTATATAATATCATATTATATCTAAATCACTATTTAATGGTGGACTTTAAAGTTTCCAATGGGTTTATGAAATGTTTATAAATCCAAACCTTAGCTTTTAATACTTAGTCAAGTTTGTTTGGCTTAAGAAAGCCTAACTTCCATACATTGCAAATAGCCATTGGATCCTTAGCATGTTTTTATACTAAGAAAATCTAAGTTCCATAAAAGGTCCAAGCTTCTGCTTCATCTCTCATTCCTCTTTTAGCTTCAATAATCGTGGTTCTCTTGCTGCCAAACCCTAAGCACCACTCTCCTTGCTGCGGTCTTCATTAATGCCGGCCGTCTCCTTGCTACCGGCCGTCTCCTTTGTTAGTAACTGCATTGTCCCAATTAAGTCGAAAGAAGATTATTTTTTTCTTATGAGCCGTAAGTAATCATCCCATCTGCACTCTCCTTGCTGCCGATGTTCATTAAGCTGTTGTATGTATATACATAACTTGGTACATTGGATTTTCAGCACAACCATAGAATTCTTTCCTCTGTTTAATCTAATTGAATTATTGCATTGTATTTTCAGATTACTATAATGTTGCATTGTATTTTCAGATTACTATAATGTTGTTCTGTCCCTTCAATTTGCTGCTTAAATTTCAAGATCTACAGTATGTCTCCATGCTTCTGATTTCTCTGCTTGTTTATAAGTCTTTGGTCCCTTGTTTGATGACTATCAGTTGAAATGGTATGTTGAGTTGTGTCAGTGAATTGAGGATTATTTATGGATTCAGGTTGTTGTGATTGAAGTTGAATGTCTGTTAAAACATCAGTTGTGTGAACTGGTATTTGTTTAGTTTTATATGGAAAGTACTGCTCATGAAACTGTAAATAAATGCTGACTAAAATTTATTTTGTTGTGAGATCCATAAACAGAAAACCTTTCACTCCTGACTTGTAACCAAGAAATACCCGTTTCCTTGCTCTTGGTGCTAGCTTTTCTTTTCAATGACAACTTTTAAGATCTATATGTGAACCCTTTTTCTTTCTCCTTCAGGTTGAATAATTACATAACAGTCCAAGCTTCCTCATGCAACTTTATTCAAACCACAACAACCATATGATAGCTGTCTTTGAGAAACCTTCATAGAAGTTAGCTGCTACATCTGCTATCACATCTGAGGTGATTATACTTCCCTTCCAGGTTCTATTTGACATCACCATAATTCAGTGGAGTTCACATAGGTGTTATGTATCTGGTTCTTGCTATTAATTGAATTATTGCTGTCAAAATTGCAGAACTGGTCCAACTAAATGAATTATTGCTCAAATTGCAGAACTGGTCTAACTAAAAGATGGATAGATCTTGGTTGAAGGCTGATAGAAGAACAAGAGAGTTTCAATTAGGTGTGGAAGAGTTGTTAATGTTTGCATTTGAGAATGGGTTTAATGAAACAAAAATTAGTTGTCCATGCTTAAGATGCGCTCACAGTAAATCATGGAAGGCTCAAACTGTTAAGGATCACCTTTTCCAATATGGTATTGATCAAACCTATACTTGTTGCATATGGCACGGAGAGTCAAATCCAGAAGGGAGTCCTTTAGTTACTGAAACCGATTATTTCTCAGAATTAGTTGATCAAACAAACATAAGAACGGGGCATGATAATGTCGACGATGATGATATTTCATTAGATTCCTCTGATTTCATTAACCATGTTGAAAGTGAACATGAACCCCTTTATCCGGGATGCAAGGGTTATACTAAGATGAAAGCTTTAGTCAAGTTATATAACTTTAAATCAAAGCATGGCATTTCTGATACATGCTTCTCTGATATTCTCCTTTTGCTTGGGTCAATGCTTCCAGAAGGCAATAGTATCCCTTCTTCCTTCAGTGAAGCCAAGAAAACCTTATGTGCTATGGGTATGGAGTATGAAAAAATACACGTGTGCCTGAATGATTGTCTCTTATATCGTGGTGAGAGAGATGAAGATGAGATAATTTGCCGCATATGTGGAGCCTCTAGATGGAAGCTGGACAAGAAAGGAAAAGAATTGAAAGGGGTCCCTGCTAAGGTTCTATGGTATTTTCCATTAATACCAAGGTTGAGGAATTTGTTCAATCAACTCAAATTGCAAAGGAAATGACTTGGCATGACACCGGGCGACAAAAGGATGGTAAAATTAGACATCCGGAAGACTCACAAACATGGAAGGATGTCGACCAAAAGTGGCATGAGTTCGCTTCGGAGACAAGAAACCTTCGGTTAGCTTTATCTACCGATGGATTCAATCCCTTCTGTGGATTATCAACTGATTACTCATGTTGGCCTGTTTTGCTATGTATTTACAACTTACCACCTTGGCTTTGTATGAAGAGAAAGTATATTATGTTAAGTTTGTTGATATCCGGACCGAATCAGCCCGAAAATGATATTGATGTGTTCCTTCAGCCACTTATAGAAGCTCTTCAAGTGTTATGGAATGGGAAACAAGTGAATGATGCATATAAGAAAGAGTTCTTCATACTAAGGGGAATTTTGTTGTGGACAATTAGTGATTATGCAGCCTTAGGCAACTTGTCGGGCAACATCATTAAAGGGTATAATGCTTATACTATCTGCGTTGATAAAACAAAAGCTACCAGGTTGGCAAATTATCATAAGATGGTGGTTGTGAGGCATCGTAGGTGGTTGCCCCGTTATCATCCATATCGAAGGCAAAAATTAGCCTTTGATAACACCGTGGAGAAGTTGTCGGCTACTATTCCATTAACTGGAGAGGAGGTGTTTGAAAGGGTACAACCACTAAGGGGCCATGTCTATGGTAAGACATAACGCCAACCTCGATTGAATAAAGGTAAACCTTGACCTATTTGGAAGAAGATGTCTATATTTTTCCAACTTGAGTATTGAAAATTTTTGCCGGTTAGGCATGTCCTTGATGTGATGCATATCGAGAAAAATATATGTGAAGCTTTGACTGGTACTTTGCTAAATATAATAGGGAAGTCAAAAGATAAGGAGTCTGTCCTTCTTGATATGGCTGAAATGGGAATAAGAACGGAGCTGAGGCCAAAAACTCCTGGAAAAAAAGAGAAGTTGCCGATGGCATCTTGGAACTTATTGCATAAAGAAAAGAAGATTGTCTGCTCATCCTTAGTTGGCATGAAGTTACCTGATGGTTTTTGTTCAAACATTAAGGGTCTAGTATCAATGAAAAATCTGCGACTTGTTGGAATGAAATCTCATGACTGCCATGCAATGTTGCATCACTTACTCCCCATCGTAATTCGGTCAGTACTACAAAAATAGGTTAGGTGCACTATTATTAAGTTTTGCCTCTTCTTCAAGGCAATTTGCAGTAAAGTCATCGAGGTGGATAAACTGAAAAAAATGCAAGCTCAGTTGGTGGAGACCATATGCTTGCTAGAAAAGTACTTCCCCCCTTCCTTCTTTGATATAATGATCCATCTCTCAATTCATCTTGTGAGAGAGGTTGAGCTCTGTGGGCCAATCTTCCTACGCTGGATGTACCCTTTCGAGAGATATATGAAGACTTTCAAGGATTATGTACGGAATCGGGCTTGTCCGGAAGGGTGCATTGCTGAGGCCTATGTTGCAGAAGAGGCCGTTGAGTATTTGGTCAACTTTGAAGAAGCAACTATTGGATTACCGAAAAATGGTAGGGATGAGAACGACGCAAAATACAAACCCTTATCTAGTGCAACAGTGATAACGCCAAGTAAGAAGGACTTGCACCTAGCACATTTGTGTCTTCTCCAAAATTGTAATGACGTTCGCCCATATTTTGAGTAAGTTACTTCAATTTGTTTTTGTTATTTCCTTATTTTCTGCATTTTGTTCCAAAAATTAATAAAGTTGATTTTACTTGCAGTGAACATATGGCTTCTTTGATGACAAGATATCCACAACATGAAAATGATGAAGAGTGGGTAAAGAACATGAAAAATGAAGCATTCCCTAAGTGGTTTCATAAAAAGGTAAAATCTTATAGCCCAAGTATTTTGCTGCAATTTGCAGCAAAAATAGGCCTGTTTCTTTATATATTTTACTGAAAAATAATGAATGCCCTGTACTTGTGAATTCTTTTGAAATACTGCAATATTTATCTTCTCTCAAAGGCTATATCATACTTATGGCCAATTTAATTTTTTAGACAGATTGCATCAGAATTACTTGATGAGAAGAATACAGTAACTAAGGATATAATGTGGATTGCAGCAGGGCCTAACAAGGATGTAGCTACATTCAGTGGCTATAGAATTAACGGTGTTACCTACAGCACCAAAGAACGTGATGATACGCAGCAAGTTCAGTGCAGCGGTGTTTGTGTAGATGCCGATACAATGCTTGTGAAGGGTAAGGATAAAAACATCGAGCATACTTCACATACATTTGATGGAGTTATTACAAGTATTTGGGAGTTGGACTATAACCACTTTAGGGTTCCTATCTTTCGTTGTAATTGGGTAGATATGAACAAAGGGGTTAAAGTAGATGACTTGGGATATACATTGGTTAATTTGAACAAATTAGGTTTTCTAAACGATCCTTTTGTGTTAGGAAAACATGTCAAGCAAGTTTGTTACATAGATGACCCTCTTGAAAAATTATTGTCAGTTGTCTTAAAATTACCTAACAAGTACTATGATGAAAGTGATGATGAAAATGAGGGATATGTAGAAATAGAACTTGAGAATGAGCTACATTTGCCAACGTTCCCATATGTTGATGAACTCGATGAAGAAAACAGTAGTTACATGCGGGAGGAAGAAGAATTGATTCAGCTGTCATGATAGTAATAATTTCATTTGTTTTAAGTTCTATTTTGAAATTATGTCCTGCCATTAATTTTTTCATCCTTTATACTTGAAGGTCCAACATCCTTAATGCCTGTCACAACTCCCTGAGAATGTTTTGTTTATATCATTCAGAATTTAATGAAAGATTGGTTAGACGCTTTGTTGAAAGTTTTGTGTTTCTTATTTAAATTTGTTGAAAGTTTCATTTGTACCTATCATTCGATTTGTATCTTTATTTGACACTTTGTTCAAAGATTTGGTTATATAATTTATTGAATCATGTGGTTTTTGCTCTGACACCTTGCTGGTGGATTTGGTTTAACACTTGTCAGTGGAAGATTTCATTTGATTTGTGTTTTTGGTTTGATTTGTGTATAGGGATTACTTTCATTTAAGGTAATTTTTTTGAACACTCAGTTCATCAGACAACGGTTTCTTACGGAAAACCATTGTCTGAACATATATTATACAATGGTCTGAATAGTTAATCAGACAACTTTTTAAATAACCGTTGTCTGAAACATCTTATCAGACAACGATTTTTTTTTTACCAAAAAAAACTTGTTTGAACATATATTACACAACGGTCCCTAAAAACCGTTGTCTGTATGCTTGCTTCAGACAATGATTTTTTTTTAACCGTTGTCTGAAACGCTGAATTATACAACACTTTCGAAAAAACCGTTGTCTGAAGCATCTTATCAGACAACGGTTTTGTATGACCAGAAAAACAGTTGTCTGAACATATATTACACAACGGTCCCTAAAAAACCGTTGTCTGGTGTGACCAAAATGACACCTAATAGACAACGGTTAAAAAAAATACCAAAAACAGTTGTCTGAAAATTAATCAGACAACGCTTTTTTGGGAAAAAAAAACCGTTGTCTATTTTTTTCAGACAATGGTTTTTTCCTTAACCGTTGTTTGATTCAGTTTTTCTTGTAGTGAACATGCTTAAACAAATAAAATCACACAATTCAACCACTTTGGAAAATCACTTTTCCAAAACCCTAAATCTCCACTTCCATTCTCAAACTCCAGCCCAACACCACCAAATCCAATATTTGACTTTAAAATAGTTGTTTATGAATCAAAACAACTCATTTGGAAACAATTTGCACAATTAAAGTTCATGTTTTCAAAACCCCAAAAATCCATAGCCCTAAATTCTCTCTCTTCACCATTCTTTAACCAAACTCCATCATCACTTCAATCTAACCTTAGAATCATTGTTAACTACCCAAAATAACATCATACACACCAATTCCAACAATTATAACATCCTACATAAAAATCCAAATTCTCACATAATCTAAATTTCCAAGGAATTCAAAGAAAAGAGATGGAAACTTAATAATTTTGGTGGAAATCACCAAAAATCTACTTGAAACTTGTTAATTCCTTCAATTTATGGAGTATGGAAGAAGCAAAATCCTTGGTCTTCAAACTTCCATGAAAGCCACGTTCTTGAGAAGAAGAAGAAGACTTTTAATATTCTTTCCTTTTCATCTTTTTTTAACCACACACACATATATATTAAAATAATTTAATATTTAATATTTAATTATTTTTTTAATAAATTAAAAGTCCTAATTTTCCTCTTCCATTCAAAATTAATTTGTTTTTGAATTATTTTATTAATTTTGAATTTATAAGATTTAATTACCAAAATACCCTTTTCTTTTAAAAAGAGTTGACTTTTATATATGTTATATATATTTTGCATATATATCACATATATATTCCACTTTTTCATTTAAAATCCCTTCATTTTTCATTTAAAACCATTAATTTAATTTATCCTTTTAAATTATAATTTATTTTATCCAATTTTTCAAAAATTAGAAATTTTCAAAAAATTTTAGATGTTACATAACTTCGTTAATAAGATCAACTAATTTTTATCTTATAAAAACTGTCACATATATATTCAATTAACAGAGTCATTACAACAACAACAACAACTAAGCCTTAGTTCCAAACAAGTTGGGGTCGGCTGTATGGATCCTCAACAAAATAAGCCCAAAGGACACCAAAAAAAGATACTCCAGCCTTAAGCCCCTTCCAAGACACGGATTTTACGTCTCCATTCAAGTCTGTCATTAATCAAATCCGCATCAAGATCTAAGGCACGTAAGTCTCTTGCTATCACCTCATTCCACACAGTTCTAGGTCTTCCACGACCTCTAGCCCCCTCAATCAACAAATTCTCACACTTACGAACTGCAGCATTAGGAGGTCTTCTTAAAACATGCCCATACCATCTAAGTCTTCCTTCCCTCACCTTATCTCCGACAGCCGCTACTTGGACTTTTTGTCGAATATGAAAATTCTTAATTTTGTCCAATCTGGTATGTCCACACATCCATCTTAGCATCCTCATTTCTGCCACACTCATCTTATGCAAATGTTGTCCCGTTGGTGCCCAATACTCACTACCATAGAGCATCGCAGGTCTAACAACCGTCCTATAGAATTTACTTTTCACTTTCAGAGGTATTTTCTTATCACATAGAACCCCAGTCGCACCCTTCCACTTCAACCACCCTACTTGTATTCTGTGAGCCACATCTTCATCTATACGGCCATCATTCTGGAACACCGAACCCAAATATTTGAACTGCTTGGTTTTAGGAACCAAAACTCCATCCAACTTAACCTCATGTTCCTGCTTCTTCCTTAGACTGAACTCACAGTGCATATATTCCGTTTTACTCCTACTTAACTTAAAACCCTTGTCCTCGAGGGTTTTTCTCCACACTTCCAACTTACGGTTTACACCAGCACTAGTCTCATCAATTAAAATAATGTCATCAGCAAACAACATACACCAAGGAACATCGTCTTGTATGCTTTTGGTTAGCTCGTCCATAACCAGGGTAAATAAATATGGACTCATGGCCGAACTTTGATACAATCCGGTAGTAATGGGAAAAGCCTCAGTGTCTCCGCCAGGTGTTTTCACACTAGTGGATGCATTCTCATACATGTCCTTGATGATGTTGATATATTTGCCGCTGACTCCTTTCCTCTTCAAAACCCACCATAACACTTCTCTTAGTACTCTATCATAGGCTTTCTCCAAGTCAATAAATACCATGTGGAGGTCTTTCTTCTTCTCTTAATACAATTCCATTAGTCTTCTTAGAAGAGAAATAGCCTCCATGGTAGATCTCCCTGGCATAAATCCAAACTGATTCTCCGAAACTCTTGTAAGCTTCCTCAATCTGTGTTCAATAATCCTTTCCCATAATTTCATAGTATGGCTCATAAGTTTGATACGCTGAGCATTGAATGTCTCCCTTATTTTTATATATGGGTACCAGGATACTCTTCCTCCAGGCATTTGGCATCTTACATCCTTTCACAATAGCATTGAAGAGTTTAGTTAATCAGGCAACTCCTACCTCTGCAAGGTTCTTCCAAACCTCTATAGGAATACCATCCGGGCCACAAGCTTTACCAACTTTCATATACTTCAAGGCTTCTCTTACTTCACTATGCAAGATCCTTCTAGACTAGCTGATATAACCATTTGTTGCATGAAGACCTTGAAAATCTTGTTCATGTTTAGGGTTGAATAACTGCTCAAAATAAGCCTTCCACCTCTCCTTAATCTCAACATCTCCTGTCAACACCCGTTGATCTTCGTCCTTTATACATTTGACTTGGCTTAAATCTCTGCTTTTCCTTTCTCTCATCCTAGCAATCTTATAAATGCCCATTTCTCCCTCTTTAGTACCTAACTTTTGATAAATCCCTTCTAAGGCTCTGCCACGAGCTATACTAACAGCCTTCTTTGCCTCTTTCTTAGCCCTCTTATATTCCTCAAAGGCCTCGCTATTAACCGCATTCGGTAACTTTTTATACCATTCCCTCTTAGCCTTAATAGCCTTTTGAACCTCCTCATCCCACCACCATGCATCGTGCGGTCGAGGCCCTGCCCCTTTAGAGATTCCAAGCAATTTACTACCTACTTTCTTAATGCCACCTTCCATTTTTGTCCACAAGTCCTCTGCACTAGCCTCAAGGTTCCAAATGTCTTCCTTTAGTAACTCTTCCTTAAAGGTACCTTGAGCTAGGTCTTTCAATTTCCACCATCTTATCCTTGGTTCCAATACTTTCTTATCATTCCTCCAGCTACTTTTATTCTTAACATCTAAAACCACAATACGATGTTGCGCCGTCAATGCTTCACCCGGAATGACCTTGCAATCCTTACACTTACTTTTGTCCCATCTTCGGGTAAGTATGAAGTCTATTTGACTTTGTGTTCGTCCACTCTTAAAGGTAATCAAGTGTGACCCCCTCTTTTCAAAGCAGGTATTTGCCAGCACTAGATCATAAGCCACCGCAAACTCCAAAATGCTCTTTCCCTCCTCATTCCTGTTGCCAAAACCATAACCCCCATGGACCCTGTCATAACCATTACTGTCCTTACCAACATGCCCGTTAAGATCTCCACCAATGAAAATTTGTTGATTATCCGGAATACCTTGCATGATTTCATCCATATCTTCCCAGAACTGAACCTTGGATGCTCCGTCCAAACCTACTTGGGGAGCATAAGCACTAATAACATTAACAGAGTCATTAATGACCTAATTTTAATGATCCTACGATCAAAAATAATTTTTAGATTAAATAATTTAAGACTTGACTCTCATTATTATAATCTCCATCATAAAACAAGTCTTTATATTTAATCGAGGACATTGTCATATAAAATAATTAAATAATAAAATGATAATAAGGAAATTAATACCATATATTTAAACTAAACTGTGTTCAAATATCCACATGACAAATTGTATCTAGAGCACACATTATTTCTAACAGATGTGGTGTTCAAAATAAACTCTAGATGCTAATTTATTGACTTTTCTCATCTTAGGATCACAAAAATGGATTATTGGCATCTCTTGGGAACCAGTCCACGTCGTTGGGTTGTTAGTGCTAGTAAAGATGGCGATGCACGCATATGGGATGTTTCATTGAGGAAATGTGTTATTTGTCTTACTGGTCACACACTTGCCATAACTTGTGTGAAATGGGGTGGAGATGAGAAATTTGTGCAATGTATGTTCTTTTCTTTGTTCTCGTTATTATAATGAAATAGTGTTATATAATCAACCTTCATCTTAGATTTAAAAACTATGAAAAAATTTGTTAGGAGTTATGACACTTAGGAAAAAATTTGTTAGGAGTTATGACACTTAGGCTGTCAAAATAGTTTCTTTGTTGCTGTTGTCATGATGATTTTTTTGTTGATGAATCTAGAAGCCAAGTAAAGTATATCGCGAAGCTTAGTTTGTGCAGAAATTTAGGGAAATATCTATAAAAAGTAATGTGTTAGTTGAAGCCTATTGACCAGTTATTTGAAAACATGCATGCTGTATAAAATGGCATATCTTTGTATTAAAAAAATAAAAAAGAGAAAATTTCAGTAGCTTTCATTTTCTTACATTCTTTGTTTTCTTTTTTTCTAAAGCTAACAAGAGATTGAGAAAGTGAAAGAAAAATTTGTAGAAAATGAAGAAAAAGAAGAGAAAGAAAATCTTCATTATGTTGTTTCACACTCTATTTTGATATGTTTGTTTGTTTGTTTGTTTGTTTGTGTGTTTTGCTTTTGTTTTATGTGAAAAATAACTCCAACAAAATTATGAATAACTTAGGCCATGAACTCCTAACTTTATCATAAAAAAAACTAATTATACTTCATTAGCATAATAATGTTATGGTTTCTTGATGTTTCATTTGTACATTATTTTTCTCATTGAGTTAAATACTTCCCAGCTTTGCGATTGTTGAACAAAACTTCAATGCCTACATTAGTTTCACTAAGGATTTTATTTCTTTTCAAACTTTGATACCTTTTTCTTGTTTCCTTTCCGTACTCCTGCCAACCCAACCAGAAGCTAAAGATCGGTCTGCTTTTGGCTCTGCCTTGGCAGCAACACCTTGGGTTACAGAGTTCAGAAAAAGAATAGAATTGTTTACTCTAGTCTTAATCTCCTCTAGAGTAAATGACTCTTGTGAAAGAGAGGATTGGTGATAATAGGAAGGCTGACCAGAAAATAGTTCTAAAGTGGATAAGAGACTAGAATCTATTAAATTATGTGATTGGTCATGCAGATAACATTCTGCATTATTTAAAAATCATTGGATGCTTGTGCTATATAAATTAGTCGACTAAATTCAATAATTAAAAATAATTGGATGTTATATAAAACATGGGAAAAGGGTTAACAAGAAAAAGAGTTTAATTTTTCACCTTCTATAGGAAGGGCAATGTGTGATTTTCTTTAGCATCTCTGGAAGGTGGTCTCCATTGGTTGTCCTTATAACTTGAGCTATTGCTTATTAGTGTCTTTAACTTGTGAACTTTTTATCAGACAAATATAATTAAGGGACAAACCATCCTTTAGCTATATTTATTCCTTATATCTTCATCTCAACTTTTGCGGCTCCCAAGATTGTACCATCAAAGTCTAGGAGACTACACAGGGGAAGTTAAATAGTGAATTGAAGGTAATTCTTTCGTTATCATGTTACTTGCATTTTGTCCAAGTTTAAGCACTGATATTATATGTTTATTTCATTGTTAAAAAAAAAACTTCAAGGTTTAGTCTTTTGCTTTTTGGTATTCTGTTTATCCTATGGATTCTCTAAGGTGTATTGGATTCTTCCACATTTTCCCTCTCCTCAATTGTCGACCAGGAGTGAAGTTTTGATTTTTAATAATGGTCAAATGGTGTATTTATTTGCTTTGATGCTGCATCTAAATTTTGATTTCCTTTTAAAAATAAATACATTTTTATTTTTTCATTTTATTAACCATTTTGGCTGACACTCCCTGAGTAGTTGTTACGTTCTATCTATTGTATCTTTGATTATTTTAGATTATAAAATTATTGATAAAATATAGCCTTTTTTCTCCTCTTGTTTTATCATTCTTTATGACCTTATATATATGGTTCCTTTTCTAGGGTCGTGGGCATTGGGTTAACTCTCTTGCTTTGAGCACTGAATATGTTCTTCGTATTGGAGCCTTTGATCATACTGGCAGGACATATTCTTCGCTAGAGGAAATGAAGAAGGTAATAGTATACTATTTACTTCATATCATTGTTACTGGCTTATAGACCTATTTGCTTTCTGATTGATATTATATGCATTTATCATCTTTCTTTTCTCATTACTTCTCGAGAACATGAGATTGTATATTATGAATATAATATCCCAAACCCGAAGCAGGTCACAACTATAAAGTATATATATTGTAATATCTTGTAAGAATAATAGTAATAATAATAATAACACTATTAAGTGGTAAATTAAATAAATTATTTATATATATAAAAAGAGGTATAATAATTAAAGTAGTTTAATAATAATAATAATAATAATAATAATAATAATAATAATAATAATAATAATAATAATAATAAAGATCACTAATATTAGTGGGAGACAAAGTAGATAATAATCAAATAAAAGACAAGTAAATAATATTAGATGAATCTCACTAATATTTGTCTAACTATAATAATAATAATTGTCTACAGAATTATAAAAAAATAAAACAAAATAAAATTTTAAATCAACTTTAACTTTAACAATGTAAATCGAATTGATAGAAATTTTTTTATAAAGACCCAAACACAGAAAATTAAATAAAGAGAAAGAAAGAAAGAAAGTAGAGAAACAGAAAAAGAGACAAAGAGAACCAAGGAACAAAATTTTTTTTTTCGGAAACAGTAAAGTGAGAGAGGGAGAGATTTTAGAGTAATAATTTTCTTTAGCTCCATTTATCGTCTTCCGGCCGTCTCTGATCGACATGAACCGTCCACCGTGGAAGTACAATCAATGAGCTTTCCAACGATATCCAAATCACCGTAAACGGCCGACGGATCAAGCCGCAAGCGCCGCCTGAAGCTGTCACTGGAGCTCTCATCGACGTGAACTTTCGACCAACTTTCCGACCATTTTTCGACCTTTTTTTTCGGTAACTCGGGTATTTTTAGAATTCCCTCTTCATAAGCTTCGTTTTAATATCTTACTTGCTAATTTATGATGAGTATTTAGTAAATACATAAATAGTAACTAAAAAATATATATAAATATATAATTAAAATAATCAATAATTAATTTAAAATAATAATTAAAATTAAAATTAATAATTGTAAATTATAAATATAAAACAAAATTTTAATTAGTGGGTTACTGAGATAGATTAAATTTTTATTACTAGTTAGTTATTTATTTAAAATTAATTATTTTATTCTACATGATTATATACACTCCTACTATAATTCTACATGATCACACCATGATGATGGATATTTATATAAATTTAATGATACTATAAATTTACCCTTTGGCCGAGGTAATTGCTCTACACATGTGTATTGAAGTTATTTCTCCTTGAGCTTGTGAGGTAAATCATCATGCGCCCTTGAATTGAAGTTGGATCAGTAGTGAATTATATTTGAGTGTATATAAATGATGTTAAATTGATTTATTCCTATTATTCTGAGAATTAAGAAATGTTTAAAAGTGATGTTTGAGATGCCAAGTTTTATTTATCCAGTTGATTAATGATGATATATGCAATTACTCATATAAATATATAATTAAACCTTGTTTATTCTCACTTGTTACGTATTTATTTATTCACTGAGTAGTTGGACTCACTCCTTAAAATTTAAATATTTTCAGATACAGTTGGAGTATAATTCTATAATATCCCAATGTATGCCCTAGAAGTTTTGAATATTATGGTTGTTTTAATTGGATTGAATGTATATGTTAATTTGAAAGAGAAAAGCATTTTTAGAGAAAGTGTATATGTTGGGTATATGGTAATATATATAACATATATGTTGGTCAAAATGAGGAGTCAAGAGAAGAAGATATTTTATTTGTGATATGTGAAATTACTATAAAGGGCATATAAGAAAAATAAGTTAAGTTATATGGATGAGGGCATTTAAGTAATTGCTCATGTAGAATTGCTTGGTGGAGATTTAAAGAAGAAGAGAAGTTTGACCTGATTTTATTTCTTCTCTTCTCATTTTTGTGTGGCCGGCTACCAAAGGAAAGAAGGAGGAAGAGAAGTGTTCTAAGTTCTAAACATCAATTTGAAGGGAAAATCAAAGGATCAAGTTGGAGATTTGTGAAATTTCTTCAATTGAGGTAAGTACTCTCTTGTTTTCCTTTGTTATTTTTGAAGTTATGTTTGAAGTAAGTTTTGATTTGTTGAGATTATGAATTGGTGTGGTTGAAATGTGTTTATAAGTGTTGAAATGGATTGTAAGTTAAATTGGTGTTGGTTTTGGTTTGAGGATGGTAAGTTAAGTGGATGTTGGGATTGAAAGAATAAGAAGGATGTTGGTTTTAGGGTTTTGAAATGGTATGTGTTCAAATGTGTTGTTAATGTTTTGTTAATGAGAATATTGTGATGAATAGGTAAAATAAGTGTTAATGACATTGTTTATATCCATTTGAATGAGGTTATGTTGTGCACAATGTGTTTAAATGCAATTAAAAGAGATTTGGCCATATTTAGGGTTTGTATACATGAGAGACACGGCCAAACCAAGGAAGAGACACGGCTAAACTAAAGAATTTTTTAGAGACACGGCCAAGTCCATGGAAATTTGGCCGTATTGGATGATTTTTGGAGAAGACACGGCCGTGTCCCTTGCCCATGTTTGCCACTGCCTGAATTTTGTTGAGAGACACGGCTGTGTCCCCTTGCCCGTGTCTGCCTCGGCTTGAATTGGTGTTGAGAGACACAGCCACAAGCTTGGCCATGTCCCTTGAATGTGTTGGCTATTGTGATTATCCCTTGCTCTTCTTACATGGTTGAGATTGATCTTACATTTGATAATGCATATGATATTATATGAACAAGGTTATGTATTAAACATTGTGAATCTTATAAATGGTAATGTGTTATATGAATAATGTACTTTGAAGTGTTATACCAATGATGTTATATAAACAATGTTATGCAATTTATTATATTGTTAATATAATGTGACTAGTGTTATGACTTATATAGTGTGAAAGATGCGAGGATCATTCAAAAAGGTACGCGCAATGTAATTTGTTATGATAAAGGTTTTAATAATGAATGGTGTTAATGTGTCTTGAAAAATGATTGAAATAAAATAAATGGACATGTTGTTTATATGACAATGAATTTAAAATACATATGTAATGAAATTGATTATGTATGATTGAATAAGGATATGTTTGTTTAGTTAAGGTAATTGATATTGTATAAATCAATGATGATATATGTATTATGTGAAGCCATTGTGATTGGCTATGATAACTCAAATGTGATGTGAAGCCATTGTGATTGGCTATGATGATTCAATTGAAAGACATAAGGCATGTTTGCCTAATTGATGATGAGAATTGAGAATGAAATTGATAAATGAATTGAGTAGCTAATGTGTTATTCCATTTTCAGAGTTTGTTGTTGGTGGCATGCCTAATATTAGTAACAATCTCTTGAAGTTAGGTTGGAATTGATCCTTGAAGCCAAGTTGGGTTGAAGTTTAACATGTTTTACTCCCCTTGAAGCTTGGTTGGGTCTAGTCCTTGAAGCCTAATTGAGATGTTACAACCCTTGAAGCTAGGTTGGATTGGTTCTTGAAGCCAAGTTGGGTTGATACTTAGCATGCTTTGTTCCCCTTGAAGCTTGGTTGAACCTAATCCTTGAAGCCTAGTTGGGATAATGATAAATGTGATGATTGAACCAAAGCATTAACTCTGAAAATTGAATGGCATATTAGTGTCTTTTGGGCCCGAGTCTGTCTTTGTTGTCAATGTGATATATATAAATATGGAAATAAATGAGTAATGAGATCTATGGTTGCCTTTGTTGGAAATGTGATTTATGATTGGTGACTTGGGAATAAAATAATGTTATGAAGAATGATATGTGATGTGTGTATTGATATATTGATTGTGGGTATTAAAGATGGATTGTGGTTGGTGATAAGGATTGTTTTCATTGGAAATGTGATTCATGATTGGAATGATATATAATGTATGTGTATTGATATATTGATTGTGAGTATTAGTGATGGATTGTGGTTGATGATAATGGTTTGTATAAACGTATATAATATGAAATTAGTCGAGATATATGAAAGGTGCAATGAAAAAGGAAAAACATGATAAAAACTAATGGTACATTGACTTGATATATCATTATATGATAGAATTTCTATAATCTATGTTATATTTTATATTTGTACTACTAAGCTCTCGGGCTTAGCGCGGATGTGTAATCGCGCAGGTGACTAGGTGGAAGATATGAAGTCTTTCGTTATGCCACGAGAAGAGTAAGAGTTTGTCGAGACCAACTAGAGGGTAATGCATACATGTATAACTTTTAATTATGATGTATTTTTTATGAAGTGTATTCTTATGTATAAATGAAGTTTTGGATAAAGATATGATTATTATATATACGTAAGATTATTAAAAGTATAATGATTTTGTAAATATTCTTTAAATGAATGTATTATGGTTTGAACACTGTTAAAGGATTTTAAGTGGTAATGAAAAGTGGCATCCTTATACTTTATATACTTACTGTATTATACTAGATATATGTATAGTACTTATATGGAGTATCGGGGTGTTACAAATTCAGTAGATTTCTTCTTAATTCTATTCTATCACGGTGCAGAAGAGGTTGGGCCAATAAAATTATTTTTAGTAATATATGAATTTGTTGTGTGTGATCATTTGGGGTGAATAATATTATTATGTATTTATCAATGACAATATGAATTTTGTATAATAATATTATATTCATAAATATAAGAAAAATATTAAGTAATAAAATTATGAGTGATGTTTTATTAATAAATTAATATTTGTATAGATTGTGAGGTAAGTCCACCCTTAGAATTAAGAGTTTGGTGTGTGACATTTTATGATATCAGAGTCTGGTTATAGATTCTGTACACATCTATGAAGAGACCTATAGAAAAATTTGATTTAGGTGAAACAAAAAAAATTAGGTTGTTAGTGTAACTGGTAAATTTATCAAATTCAAGAGCAATTTGTTATTTATTTATTTCATAATGGGTAGAAATATACATGAGTCAAATAACGTTGTAAATTTAATTTGTACTTACATATTATTTTATTCATGATTGCATCATAGTCATGCATAATTAAAAATATTTAATTATTTATGAATATTTGCTCAAGAATTAAAGAGATTTGTCATAATGTACTAATATATATAAATATAATTGTATTGTGAACATATATATATATATTTAGGAATGTCACATAATTAACTTATGTTATACAATTTATTTTATTTTTGTAGAAAAATGCCACCACAAATACGAGGTGGTAGAGGCTGTGGTAGAAACACTGGCCAACAAAATTGAATAGTTAGTCTAGAAAATATTGGCCAACCTCATAGGGATCCTACTCCACCTCTTTCCAACGAGTCAGTTGATCATGAGATATTCGAGAGTAGTGAACAAAATACTTATTCAGACACTGCTTCACAAGGGGACTCATTTGGAGTAAATCCCTGTTGCACCACCAATCCAGGTTGATGTTGGTGCTACTATTTCTCAGGCTATTATAGTAGCTATGACTGCAAGAGAACGGAAACAACAATGATGGGTTGTTATTTCTCATTGTCGTAATTGTGGGGCAGAAGATTTTGATGACACTTTAGATTCTGAAAAAGACTGATCAATGGTTTAGAAAATTGAAGAAAGCTTATTCTCTAATGGGTATTACTAATGTTGAAAAGTTGAGATATGTTCAAGCTTTCTTGGACAGAACAACTGATTATTGATATACTCGATTGGTTCAATCTCATGGTGCTAAATTAACTTGGAATACATTCGAGGATGAGTTCTATAAATAATATATTCTAGGAAATTATAGAAGGAAAAAGGAAAACATATTTTTCCAATTGAAGCAAGATGGGATGACAATCCTCCAATATGTGGATAAATTTGAAGAACTATACAAATATGTGAATCAGATGGTATCTAAAGAAGAAGACAAGTGCAACAGATTCTACGAAGGATTGCATATCAATATTCGCAAGGGGTTGTCTCGGGATCAGGGTAGTACTTTTCTATTTATAGTTGATGGTGCATTAGAAAAAGATAAGTTATTAAAAGAATAAACAAAGTTTGAGAATAAAAAGAGGAAGCAGGCTCACAATTCTTATTAGAGATTTGCTGACAGATAGATTAAGAGAGTTGGCAGTTCACATACTGCATCTTACCTTGGGAGTAGTTGGGGCCAACCTAAGGGACCAGGTGAACAGATTAATCGGCCTCAAATCAGTCAGAGTTCAGTGAGACAATCTATTGGTAACTTTGCCAGTACACTAAGGGTTGGCTGGGTTGCAATTTAGAAGCTAATAAGAGACCACGACCCTTATGTCCTACTTGTGGTAGATATCACAGTGGGGAGTGCAGGGCAAATTTTAGAGAATGATATTAGTGTGGTGATACAGGACACATCAGAAGAGATTGTCCAATACTAGTGAGGCCAAGTAAGTTTGTTCAAGCATCATCAGCATTTGTACCTCAAAGGGGAGGCATGACCCAGTCTCAAGGCAGAGGAGCAGGTAGAGGGAATAATAATAGGGCTGGTAGACAGAAGAGAGCCATATAATCTGGTCAGACAGATAGACCTCCTGCATAAGCTTGAGTTTTTGCTATCACTCAACAGGAAGCTCTAGCCTCACCAGAGGTGGTTATTGGTACGTTGGTTATTTTTGGTAGAGATGCCCATGTTCTTATTGATCGTGGCTCCACTCATTCATTCACATCACATGCATCTGCCACTTTTGGAAATGGAAAATTGACTTCTTTAGATAATGGGTTAGTAGTGAGTTTTTCAATAGGGACTTTCCATGATTTGTGAGCATATATATATAAAGATTCAGCAATCAAATTAGGTGACTTTGAATTGTTAGCAGATCTTATTCCTTTGCCCATGCAGGAGTTCGATATCATTTTAGGGATGGATTGACTATCTCGCCACCATGCCATTATTGATTGTTATGAGAAAAAGGTGACTTTTAGTATACCCAAAAATTCTAGACTTACATTCTTCGGTGAATGAAAACTTCTTCCATCTTGTGTTATTTCTGCTATGACAGCCAGAAAATTTCTTATTGTCAAGCATATTTAGCACATGTGATTGACACATAACTAGAAGGACCTAAATTGGAAGATATTCCTATAGTACGTGAATTTCTAGAAGTATTTCCAGAAGAGCTTCCAGGCTTATTTCCTGATAGAGAGGTTGAATTCTCTATTGATGTTCAACCTGGCACAGCTTCTATTTCTTAAGATCCTTATAGAATGGCTCCTACTGAGTTGAAGGAATTGAAGGTCCAGTTGCAGGAATTGTTGGATAAGGAATATATTAGACCTAGTATCTCACCCTGGGGAGCTCCTGCGTTATTTATGAAGAAGAAAGATGGCTTCATGCGGTTGTGCATTGACTATAGGCAGCTAAATCGGGTCACTATTCAAAATAAATATCCTTTGCCCTGTATTGATGATCTCTTTGATCAACTTTAAGGTGCTAAAGTCTTTTCTAAAATAGACTTGCGATCAAGGTATCATCAGTTGAAAATAAAAGAGTCGGATGTGCCTAAAATAGCCTTTAGAACTCACTGTGGGCATTATGAATTTTTAGTGATGCCATTTGGGTTAACCAATGCCCTAACTGCTTTTATGGATCTTATGAACATGTTATTCCATCCTTATCTGGATAGGTTTGTAATTGTGTTTATTGATGATATCCTAGCATATTTTCGAAGTAGAGAGGAGTATGAGGAACACTTGAGAATTGTACTGCAAACTTTAAAGGATAAACAGTTGTATGCCAAGCTTAGTAAATGTGAATTTTGGTTGGATAGAGTAGTATTTTTGGGGCATGTTATATCAGTAGAAGGAGTTTATGTTGATCCTAAAAAGATAGAGGCAGTGATGAACTGGGAGCCGCCAACTAATCATACAGAAGTGAGAAGTTTCTTAGGCTTGACAGGATATTATCGTCAATTTGTTTAGGACTTCTCTATCATTGCATCACCAATGATAAAACTACTAAGGAAGAATATGATGTTTAACTGGACTGAGGAGTGTCAGCAGAGCTTTGAAAAACTAAAAACTTGCTTGACTTCTGCTCTTGTTCTTACTCTTCCTTCAAGCGATGGTCATAATATGGTGTATAGTGATGCTTCATGAAAGAGTTTGGGTGTTTTTTGATGCAACATAGGAAGGTGATAGCTTACACATCTAGACAGCTCCGACCTTATGAATTGAATTAACCCACTCATGACCTAGAACTTGTTGCAGTGATTTTTGCTTTAAAAATTTGGAAGCATTATCTTTATGGAGAAAAGTGCCAGATATTCACTGACCACAAAAGTTTAAAATATCTTCTTTCTCAAAAGCAGTTGAACTTGAGACATAGGTGATGGATTGAGTTGCTAAAGGATTATGATTGCACTATTGAGTATCATCATGGGAAGGGTAATGTAGTAGCTGATGCTTTAAGTCAGAAGTCACATGGTAGTCTTTTCCATATCAAGATTGTATGGCTTCCATTACTATTGGATCTTCGATCTTTGGGAGTAGATTTGACGATGAATGATTCTGGAGCACTGTTAGCAATTTTTAAAGTCAGGCCAATTTTAATGGAGAGAATCAGAGAAGCTCAAGTTTTAAATGAAGAGATGAAGAAGATTCTAGATGGTGTAAAAATAGGTATTCATACAGACTATGTTATTAGGAAAGATGGTACTTTAGTACTTTGTAGCAGGTTATGTGTACCGAATGTGGAAACTTTAAAAAGAATGGAAGAAGCCCATTGTTCTGCTTATTCTATGCATCCAGGTAGTACTAAGATATATAGAACTCTTAAGGAGAATTATTGGTAGAAGGGTATAAAGAAGGATGTAGCAGATTTTATAGCAAAGTGTTTGGTATGTCAACAAGTTAAAGCCGAATATCAATATCCTTCAGAACTATTGCAACCTCTTTCGATTCCTGATTGGAAATGGGAGCACATTACCATGGATTTTGTTTATTGTTTTCCTCATATCTAGCAAGGTCATGATGATGTTTGGGTAATTGTAGACAGGTTGACGAAGTCATGTAACACCTTTATACCTTATAAACATATAATACACACACTCCCAGTATGTAAGATACGTATATATGGTATAAAAATATCACATTCTAGTTTAATAAAAGAAATTTCCATATTTCATTATTACTCAAAATATTTGTACAATAACATATGTATATATATGAAAATACACAAAATTCTCACATTACTTAATTGTTTAAACATCTTTTATAATTTATAATGTATATACATATACTCCCAAAATATAATATAATATACATAATGTCAAAATATACTATAAAATAAAATATGTACATGCTGGCAAAGTGGCACTAATCTTGTTGTAGCACAAAACTTCAAGCTCCAATAACACAAGCTTAGACCCGATCTGGTCTAGTAGAACTCTCCTGCTCTACCAGATCACCCATATCACCTACGTGATGAGTTACAATCATGCTAAGCCGAAGCCTAGTTGTACAAACTTTGATAATAATAAAATACAGAAATAATAGCTATGCAGAATGTTCATATGCTATGTTATCACATGATATTCAAGATCACATTTGGATATATGCTTTCATTACTTGATAGTTCACACCAACACATATACAAGCATGGGCCCAAATAATTAATACATCATTCAAATCTCAGAGTTACTGTTTGGTCCATAATGACACCATGTGTCTAGCCCCGAAGGCAAAATATCAATGTAATAATCCAACTAGGCCTAAGATTACGATCCGGCCTAGCTTCAAGGACCTATTTCTGAGGCTTATGACCCGGTCTTTTCACCTCAAAAATATTTTCACAGTGACGCCAAGCGTCTAGCCCCATAGGCAAATATAGGCATGCCGCCAAATACAGAATAACATACTTGACATACAATTAGTTCACATTTTCCATTCTCAACTCCTTTGTCATTTTCCCTTTTATCTCATTCATATCAATGTTATTTCATTTCATCACATCATAAAATATTTCATAATGAAACCACATTACCCAAACATCACGAGGTCAATTTCACATTTTACACATATTTCACATTCTATTTAATCTAGCCATTAACAATGGCTTTTCACAATGCATAATAATACATACATAGCAATTCACATGTCTTAGCACCATGTTCATGAATACTTAATGTAACAAGTAACTTAACACATTTTCCATTCAAAATGTGTTAGGTCAAGTGTAATGCAATCACATTTCATTTATCAAGAGTTCATACATACCTTAGGAAATACTCCAAAACAAGCTTCAAAACTGCCTCCAACTTTCTCTTCCAAGTAGCCCTTCAACACTAAGGTTGGGCAAACTACTTCCTTTCAATGCCTATACCAAATGTGATCATAAACAACCTTTTAATATCATATTCTAAGGCATTCTTAATATTAAACCTTTTAAATTAGGAGTTACAAATGAAAGAAAAGAACAAGAGTTATCTCCAAGTAACACGTCCAGCAACACGGACGTGTTAATGACCGTGCCATTAATTCACTCATACAGAAGCATTGACACGTTTAATGACATGGGCGTGTCACTGCTTGTGTTATTCATTCTACCTCATAGAAAGTTTGACATGCCTAATAACATGGGCGTGTTCATGGGCATGTTAATTATTCTGCCTTACAGAAGCTATGGCACGCTTAGAGACATGGCCGTGTTAATAGTCATGTCATCAACGTTGAACTCAGCACTGTTGACATGCCCAATGACATGGCAGTATCACTGGCCATATTAGGCAAAATTTGCATTTTGAACTCTCAACCATATGAACACAGTCATTCCAAACTCAACACTATAACACCCTTAATCATCATCTTAGTTTATATCCATAATTCACCCATCAATTCAATACATATATATTTATAACTCCAACATATCATAAATATCATCTTATTCAATCAATCATCACTTCCTCTCGTAACACATTCAAAGAATAAGAAAGAAAAGAAATCTCTTCTCTTTCAATCTAAACTTAAAAATCATCATTAGCTACTCACAATATCTTCATACATATCCAAATAAACCATTAAAACATACCAATAAACAATCTCAACATACAAATATTATGTTCCTCCATAGAATTCAAAAGAAACTTGCAAAATGATAGAGGAACTTACCAATTGATGAAGAATCCTTAAAATCTTCACTTGAATCCTTGAAATCTCTTCAATTCTTTATGTATGGAAGAAGAACTCTCCTCTAGTCTCTCTCTCAAGCTCATGTCCAAAGGAACAAAGAAGAAGAAGAAGAAGCAAATTCCAATTTCTCTTCCTTCCATCCTTATATATATATATATATTAATTACTCCTTTATATGTGTTGTATATGTTAGGTATATGTATATATCATATTTACTTCAATTATATTTCAAATATACATTTAACTTAAAATTCTTTCATTTTCCATTCAAATCATTTATTTAATTTATCCAAATTTAATTTATTTATTTAGTATTCAAAAATTAGGGGTATTACAATTTGGATATATGCTTTCATTACTTGATAGTTCAAACCAACACATATACAAGCATGTGCCTAAATAACTAATACATCATTCAAATATCAGAGTTACTGTTTTGGTCCATAATGACACCATGTGTCTAGCCCCGAAGGCAAAATATCAATGTAATAGTCCAACTAGGCTTGAGCTTATGACCCAGTCTTTTCACTCAACCCAGCTTCAAGGACATGTTTATGAGGCTTACGATCCGATCTTTTCACCTCAAAAATATTTTCACAGTGACATCAAGTGTCTAACCCCACAGGCAAATATAGGCATGCCGCCAAATATAGAACTCTGAAAATTGAATAACATACTAGGCATATAATTAGTTCACATTTTCCATTCTCAATTCCATTCTCATTTTCCCTTTTATCTCATTCATACCAATGCTATTTCATTTTATCACATCATAAGATATTTCATAATAAAACCACATTACCCAAACATCATGGGGCCAATTTCACATTTTACACATATTTCACATTCTATTTAATCTAGCCATTAACAATGGCTTTTCACAATGCATAATAATGCATACATAGCAATTCACATGTCTTAGCACCATGTTCATGAATACTTAATATAACAAGTAACTTAACACATTTTCCATCCAAAATGTGTTAGGTCAAATGTAATGCAATCACATTCCATTTATCAAGAGTTTGTACATACCTTAGAAAACACTCCAAAATAAGCTTCAAAACTCCCTCCAACTTTCTCTTCCAAGTTGCCCTTCAACACTAAGGTTGGGCAAACTACTTTCTTTCAATGCATATACCAAATGTGATTATAAACAACTATTTAATATCATATTCTAAGGCATTCTTAACACTAAACCTTTTAAATTATGAGTTACAAATGAAAGACAAGAACAAGAGTTATCCCCAAGAAACACGTCCAACAACACGGGCATGTTAATGACCATGTCATTAACTCACTCATATAGAAATACTGACAAGTCCAATGACATGGGGTTGTCACTACCCGTGTCATTCATTCTGTCTCATAGAAAGTTTGACATGCCCAACAACATGGGCGTGTTCATGGGGGTGTCAATTATTCTACCTTACAAAGCTACGACACGCTTAGAGATATGGTCGTATTAATGGTCATGTCATCAACGTTGAACTCAGCATCGTTGACATGCCCAACAACATGGCCATGCCACCGGCCGTGTCAGGAAAAATCTGCATTTTGAACTCTTAACCATATGAATACAATCATGCTAAACTCAACACTACAACACCCTTAATCATCATCTTAGTTTATATCCATAATTCACCCATAAATTCAACACATATATATAACTCCAACATATCATAACTATCATCTTATTCAATCAATCATCATTTCCTCTCATAACACATTCAAAGAAGAAGAAAGAAAAGAAATCTCTTCTCTTTCAACCATATTATGTTCCTCCGTAGAACTTGAAAGAAACTTGCAAAATGATAGAGGAACTTACCAATTGATGAAGAATCCCCAAAATATTCACTTGAATCCTTGAAATCCCTTCAATTCTTGATGTATGAAAGAAGAATTCTCCTCTAGTCTCTCTCTCAAGCTCACGTCCAAAGGAACAAAGAAGAAGAAGAAGAAGCAAATTCTAATTTCTCTTCCTTCCATCCTTATCTATATATATATATTAATTACTCCTTTATATGTTTTGTATATGTTAGGTATATGTATATATCATATTTACTTCAATTATATTTCAAATATACATTTCACTTAAAATTCTTTCATTTTCCATTCAAATCATTTAGTTAATTTATCCAAATTTGATTTATTTATTTAATATTCAAAAATTAGGGGTATTACAAGTCATCTCATTTTCTACCCATCAGAATGGATTTCTCTTTGGATAAACTTGCAGAGATCTATGTGAAGGAAATTGTGAGACTGCATGGTGCTCCATTATCTATAGTGTCAGACAGGGATCCACGGTTTACTTTTAGATTTTGGCCTAGTCTGCAACATCTATGGGCACAAAAGCAAAGTTCAATACTTCCTTTCAATCTCAAACTGATGGGCAATCGGAACACACTATTCAAACTTTGGAGGATATGCTTAGATGTTATGTCATGGAATTCAAAAGAAGTTGGGATAAGCATTTTCCATTAATGAAGTTTGCTTATAGTAACAATTTTCATTCAAGTATTAGTATGGCACCTTATGAAGCATTATATGGAAGAAAATGCAGAACTCCAGTATATTGGAATGAAGTTTTAGAAAGAGAATTGGCAAGTCAAGAATTGGTTCATATAACTACGGATAAAATTTAACTAATCAGAGACAGATTAAAAGTGGCAGAAGACAGACATAAGAGTTATGCGGATCCGAAGAGATAGGATATTGAGTATGAAATAGGGGATATGGTATTCTTGAAGATCTCTCTATGAAAAAGTGTAGTGTAATTTGGTAAACATGGAAAGCTAAGTCCTCAATTTATCGAGCCTTATGAAGTTGTGGAAAAAATCGGCCCTGTTGCTTATAGACTTGCACTACCACCGAAATTATCACAAATACATGATGTCTTTCATGTATCAATGTTGAGAATGTATAGAAGTGGTCCTTATGAGGAAGAACCAGTTGTAATTTTAGCCCAAGAAGAAAAAATTTTAAGAAACAAGTTATTCCTTTACTGAAAGTCTTATGGAATAATCATTCAAGGAAAGAAGCAACTTGGAAAAGAAAGGAAGACATGCTTGCTAAGTATCCTCATTTATTTTTATCTAGTAACTAGTGAAAAATTTAAGGATGAATTTTCTTAAGGAGGAAGAATGTAATATCTTGTAAGAATAATACTAGTAATAATAATAATAACACTATTAAGTGGTAAATTAAATAAATTATTTATATATAAAAGAAGAGAGGTATAATAATTAAAGTAGTTTAATAATAATAATAATAATAATAATAATAATAATAATAATAATAATAATAATAATAATAAAGATCACTAACATTAGTGGGAGGCAAAGTAGATAATAATCAAATAAAAGACAAGTAAATAGTATTAGATGAATCCCACTAATATTTATTTAACTCTAATAATAATTGTCTGCAAAATAAAATAAAATAAAATAAAATTTTAAATCAACTTTAACTTTAATAATGTAATTAGAATTGATAGGAATTTTTTTATAAAGACCCAAACACAGAAAATGAAACAAAGAGAAAGAAAGAAAGAAAGCAGAGAAACAAAAAAAGAGAGAGAATGGAAGAATAAATTTTTTTTCTAAAATAGTAAAGTGGGAGAGGGAGAGATTTTGGAGCAATAATTTTCTTTAGCTCTGTTCGTCATCTTCCGGCCATCTCCGATCGACATGCGTCGTCCATCATGGAAGTACAGTCAATGAGCTTTCCAACGGTATTCAAACCGCCGTGAACGGCCGCTGGATCAAGCCACACACGCCTCCTGAAGCTGTCACTAGAGATCTCGCCAGCGTGTACTTCCGACCAACTTTTCGACCATTTTTTGATCTTTTTTTAGCGACTCGGGTATTTTTGGAACCTTCTCTTCATAAGTTTCAATTTGGTATCTTACTTGCCAATTTAGGATGAGTATTTTAATAAATACATAAATAGTAACTAATATATATAAATATATAATTAAAATAATCAATAATTAATTTAAAATAATAATTAAAATTAAAATTAATAATTATAAATTATAAATATGAAAAAAATTTTAATTAGTTGGTTATTGAGATAGATTAAATTTTTATTACTATTTGGTTATTTATTTAGAATTAATTATTTTATTCATTGATTTAAATAAATTATTTGCTAATAAAAAAATTTAGTAATTATTTGTTTATAGAATTAATTAAGTAGTTGCAACTTGAATAGAAAATTAAAATAATGAAGACAATTAGATAATAAATATATATACTTGAGAAATTTAGTTAATATATATATATATATAGTTGTTATAAATTGATTAATTATTGAAATTTGAAGATAGTGTATATATATGTGTATATCAACTTTAGAATAAAAATATTTATGGTTAAAACAAGTTTAGTAAAAAAAATTGAAGTTTAAATTTTATTTATAAAATTACAGAATAAATTAATTGTATTTAAATATACGTGTATAAATAAATATATGCATAAATTTAATAATTAATTGTAAGGTAATAAATAAATAGTTTGTTAATTTAGTTTTATTAAATACTACTATTAAATCATTATTCATTGAAGAGAATTATTTACAAATTGAATTTAGTTAATTAAATTAAGTTAGTTAATTATTAAATAATCAAATTAATTGATAAATATATTGAATTTGAAATTCATAAAATTAAATATTTTATTAAAGTTATATTATTATAATATATTAGTTAAATTATTATTATCTTTATTTAAGAATGAATAATAATAATTGTTAAAATATAAATAATATTAAGTAGTATTTAAATATTAATATTTGTAGAAAAAAATATTATTACTAAATTTATTATTATAATTAATAATTATGAATTTTAGTATAATCATTACTACAACTATTAATATATTAAATATAGTGTTTTTAAATTCATTATAAGTTTATTTCAATAGTTAGTATTGTTATTATTATTTGATAATAGATAATAGATCTAACATAAAATTATTAAGATTGAAATAATGATAATCAAATAAATATTTTAGTTATGTAAATAGTATTACTATTTTAATTATTAAAATTATTGACTTTATTATAAGTAATTATTATAAAATAAAAATAAAGTATTAAAAAGTAAATAAATTATATACTATTATTATTATTACTACTATTAAATTTAATATAAATTTTTATGGTTAAACTAAAGGTAATTAAGTAATTAATTTAGTAAAAAGAATTGTTCAAATAATGTTATTAATTAAGTAAATGATATTAATAATACTATTGTCATTATTAGTATTATTATTTTTAATATTTTAAAATATAACAAGATAAAGAAATTTAAGTAAATAATAATATTATTATTTTAAATAAATTCTTTAATACATATATATATTGTTATTATTATTATTATTATTATTTATCACAAACTAAATTTTAAAAATTTAGAATATATATATATATATATATGAATTAATTTACTGCAGTATTAGAGACTTAACTATAATATAATTAAATAGATTAGTCAATAAATAAATAGTATCAAATATAAATAAATTATTAAAATAAACTAAAATAACATAATTTAATTACAATTATAAATATATAGTAAATTTTGATATTTAAAATATATTGAGTTGAGTTATTGAAAATATTACTGTTGAAAAATTAGAAGAGCTAGTGAGTTTGACAAATTGAAAAAAATACTCATTTGAGTATTATTCTGAAAAATTACTGAAAAAATCCAAATTTACCCTGATACTCCTTCGATATTTCGCTATAATTTAAGAACCGTAACCACATATCATTTTCATAGCATATATTTATAGTAGTTAGGGTATACATTAAATTAAATAATATATTATTTTAGGAACAAATCTAGCTGAAATCGCAGAGTACCAAAGGTATCCTATTGGTTAAGTAAGTACCGTATTTTGCTCAGGTGAGTGGATAAATATGTAACATTATATTTCTAAAATATTATATATATTTATGATTTTAGAAAAGAATTTACAGAATTCAAAGTGATGATTTATTTTTAAATATTATTTATTTTCTTCTAAATTGAGAACAAAAAATAGTAGTTTAAATTTTTATATATACATGATTTATTAATTATATTGTATTCGATAAATAATTATATACACTCATTCTATAATTCTACATGATCACACCATGATGACAGGTGTTTATATAAATTTAATAATATTATAAATTTACTCTTTGGCTGGGGTAATTATTTTACACATATGTATTGAAGTTATTTCTCCTTGAGCTTGCGGGGTAAGTCATCATGCGCCCTTAGATTGAAGTTTGATCAATAGTGAATTATTTTTGAGTGTATATAAATGATGCTAAATTAATTTATTCGTATTGTTGTGAGAATTAAAAAATAATTAAAAGTGATGTTTGAGATTTCAAGTTTTATTTATCCAGCTGATTAATGATGATATATGCAATTACTTATATAAATATATAATTAAACCTTATTTATTCTCTGTTATTACGTATTTATATATTCACTGAGTAGTTGGACTCACCCATTAAAAAATAATTATTTTCAGATATAGTTGGAGTATAATCTAGTAGATTTCTTCTCAATTCCATTCTATCAATGTGTAGATGAGGTTGGGCCAATAAAATTATTTTTAGTAATATCTGAAGTTGTTGTGTGTAATCATTTCGGGTAAATAATATTATTATGCGTTTATCAATGACAATATGAATTTTGTATAATAATGTTATATTTATAAGCATAAGAAAAATATTAAGTAATAAAATTATGAGTGATGTTTTATTAGTAAATTAATATTAGTATAGATTGTGAGATAAGTCCACCATTAGAATTCAGAGTTTGGGGTGTGACATATGTAGCAAAAATTTCCTAAGAATTAATTAAATTATTAATGAGGAAGATGCATACACATATTTGGGCAAGAAAATGGGTTATGATAGGATTAAATAGCTAATTATTAAAATAAAAGGATAAATCAAAATAAAGTTGGCCTAATCACATTCTTATTATATAAATATGAATGTTATTCAGGTAATTACATCAATAATCGGCAACTATTGAAGTTAGAATTTTAAATGAAAGTGGAATAAATCAAAAACAATATGCTTAATAAATATATTGTGTCACATCCGCCCACCGCATTTATGCATAGCAGTCACATGCACAGTGAGAGAAGGGGAAAGGAGAAGTCAATTCCTGACAACGGCCCCAGATAAGGCTATAGGACTAGTGGGACCTAATTGAAGAAATGAAAAGTTTTAGAGAGGTGATTGTAATTACCAAAAGATATTCCGGAGGTCCTTAATAGTGCATATAACAGACTCCAGAAATGGAAAGTAGAGAAAAATCGGGTAGCAACGGCGCGGCACGGTTTTTTCCGAAAACGGACGGTTTGGAAGATATAGGGGATTTTGACCAGGGGCATTATGGTCATTTTCAAAAGTGTCTCGAAAGTAATAATGGATCTCAAAAATGAAAAGTAGAGGAAAAACTGAGACAAAAAGTGAATCACAGCATTCGGCGGAAGTGCGCGGTTTAAAAGTTACGAACGAGTAATCGCCGGAGGGTATTTTGATCTTTTCACACCCTAGACCATAAAATTACAGCACAAGGAGGTTGAGGGGCCAAAATATAATTAAAAGAAAGTCCAAGGGCTTGGGTTTTAAATAAATAAAAGAAAGAGACATTTGGACCAATGAAAATTAGCCATTTTCCCACTTAACTGTACCAATGGGAAACCAACACTTACACCAACACATCTTAACCTCTCTTAGCTGCCATTTGGAGGAGAGAACAGCAAAAAAATAAAAGGCAAGAGCTCTCCTTTATTCTTGCTTTGGCCGAATAGGAGAGAAAGGGAAAAGAGAGAGTGATTTTTTTTAAGTAGCTATTTTTGATTGCAAACTTTGGTGGAGAATAAGACTTTAAGGTAAGGGGTTTTATTTGTAGCTTTAATTTCATAAATTGTTGGCTATTTTAAGAGATCTAAGTTAAGGTTCATAAAGGTTGAATTTGGGGAAAGTTTGTAGGATGGTTAAAAAAATGAATTTAATGGAAAAATATGTTGATTAATGATGAGAGATGGTTAATTTAGGTAGAAATTCATATGAATTTGGAGGGTAGCTTATTGTTCTAAATTTCTAAGGTTTATGTTTAAAGTTGTGTTATTGAATTTCTTGAAGGAGAAACAAATATTAAGGAAGGAGAAGAAGGAGAAGCAAAGGGGAATTAAAAGAATAAGGTTTGGTACTTTACCTTCGAAGAATTAATTTTACTTTCAATTTCTTACCAAAACTTTATCCATGGAACTTTTGCTATGGATGCATAAATGTGTTGTTTGAGTTTGAATTCAATTGTTGAGTGGTATTTTTAAATCCATTTAGTGATTGAGTTGTTTAAATTCAAATGAAATCTAATGTTTCCAATGATTTTAGTAAAAAAATTTATGAACTCCATTTAGTCCAAATTGATTTAAACAATCAAGTTATTTTAAAAGGGAAGTGTCTAAGTCTTCATTACATTATTAGGGAAGCTTTGAAATGGGTTTAAAACAAAAAAATAAACAAATTTTGCACCAAATGCAAGTGTGGGCCGAATTGGTGCTCTTTGGGATCCAATTCTGGACCTAACTTTGGGCAGCCAGTTGAGGCGGCAAACAATGAAATTTTTCGACGAAATTTTATATGCAATTAGTCAACATAAGAAATAAGTTTCCTGTAAAAGTTTAGCCAAAAATAAGATCATTTACCTGGTCAAATGTAAGACTGAAGTGGACTGAAATCTTGACGAAAACCCAGATTTTACTATTCATTTGGCGCTTGCCTTTTGCGTTGCCGATTTTACGTGCCGCGACACTATTCATTTGGTCAATTTGTCACCTTTTGATGAATGCTTTGAAATGTTTGATATGTTTATTGTGGATGTTAAATATGTGAAAAAGGGTAATGGTTTGACTAAAGAATGTGGTGCGCGGCGTAAATGGCAAAGCGCGACGGGAATTAAAATGATTTCTCGAGTCATTCTAAAATGAAGTTTGAGACTTAAATTGAATCATTTTAAACTTTATGCTCTGCTGGGTAGTTGGGGGTGGTAGATAAGGGTATGGTGCACTATACTAACGCATGCAGTACTGCTCATAATTGTGATTGATTTGATACTGATATGATATTTTATTCAGTGGTGAGGGCCATTGGTTATGACCAGGATGGTGAGGGCCATTCCTATGATATGATAATGGTGGTGAGGGCCACCTATGTTACAGTGGTGAGGGCCACTGTCTTATCGCTATGGTTCCCAATATACCAGTAGAGCTAAAGTCCTGTTTTTTTAACTACGTAATGCAAAATGAGTTTGAATTATGGTTTTTACATTTGTTGAAAGCATATTTACACTGAATGTACAATAACTTCCATTTGTTTAATGTTGGTTGATTTTTTATTCAATTATTTCCTTTTATTTCAAATGCTTTCATGTTTTACTTTTATTTCCATTGGTAAAGTACCCACTGAGCGACATTGCTCAGCGAGTTAAGTTTTCCTTGACTCGTAGGTTCGGAGCAGTAGCTAACTCTTGGGAAGCAATGACCAGACCCACAGCATCTCAGGGTAGATCTCCAAGTTTCCATTATGAGTTAACTAGTTGTGGCATGTATATGTATATATAAGTTTGAGAATTACTATGTCATACTATACGTTAGTAGTATGTAATAATAATAAATCTCTACTTTATTTTGTACTAGAAGTGTAAATTCTTCTTGCAGGTTTCTAGTTGAGGTTATAAGGGGGATTAATTAGGAGTGTATTGATACTGATTGTGTTTGCATTGGTTTGTGTAAAAATGTTTTCAAAAATCAGAAAAACCAGTTTTGTCGACACTTGGGACCCAATTTCTAGGCGAACCTCTGGCAAAATTTCTGTAAAAATCGGAACTAAAATTTGACTAAGTAAAATTGGTAGCAACATTAGGTTAGTGTGGCGTCTCTACTCGGCTTATACACGTAGGGCGGGAAGGGGTGTTACAATTTTTTGTATCAGAGCTCTGGTTTAGCCGATTCTGGGTAGTTAGTTGAACTAAACCTTAAATGTATGACACATAGGGTTAGGTTAGGGGTTCTAATTATGTAACTATACATGTGTGTAGTATTGTTAGTTATGTTATTCTAATTATAACAGGAGTAATTATGGGTGATCAAAACGATGAGATGAGGGAGCTGAGGATGGAAGTAGAGAGGCTAAAGCAGATAGTGCAGGAGCAAGATGATACCATAGAAATTCTGGTAGATCAAAGTATACAGGATCGTGAAGACCTGAGATTAAAACATGAGATGATTACCTCCTTGATAAGAGACGTGCAGATGTTAAAGGAGGACAGGCTTAGTCATAGAGTGGAGTTTGATAGTGCCTGTAGGAGCCTCAGGGTAGCACATAGAGAGATCTGTGCTTTACAGGAGAGGGTCCAGGAGCTAGGCCAGCACTTACCTGGTGAAGCATCACATGACCCAGAGTTTGATCCTGAGATAGAAGAGTATTTGTCTGACAGTGCCACCTCACCTAGGGCACCTACTCACTAAGCTTCGAGATGTGTTGCTTTTTGGAGGTTCTTTTGGTTATGTACTTATGTGACATCGGGGTATCGTGTAAATATTGTATGGTAGTATGACATGATGATATAGTAGTAAGGAGTCCTAAATTTTGGAATGTACATAAGGGCTTCCTAGTAATGTAAATACTTTTGCTTGGAAATAAATAAAAGTTGTGTTGTATATGTGTTATTTAAGAGTTTTATCTTTATATACATGTCACCTAGGGTAATATACTACTGTTGGTCTGGGTCGTTATTGATGATGGGATTGTATACATTTTGCTCTGTTCTTTAGATGTCGCGAGTAGCGCAGCGTGATATAGAGGAGGAGGTCAAGTCTCAGGCCTCCCGAACTGTAGAAACGCATGTATCAGAGATACCTGTATCTGGGCAACCACCAACTGATGCTCCTAATCCCAATGAAATGTTGCAACAAATGGCTGCCGTATTACGGCAGAAAGCCGGCGCCGCCCCGACACCACCACCAGTGCCAGCACCCATACCAGTACCTGCTGTAGGAGGGGAAAGGAAACCCCCGATCGAAAAGATAAGAAAGTACGGGGCGAAGGAGTTTAGGGCCTGAAGGGACAATGATTCTTCTACAGCCGAGTATTGGCTGGAAGGAACGGTACGAGCCTTAGATCAGTTGCAGTGTATTCCAGAGGAGCGAGTTGTGTGCGCTACTTCCTTGTTAGTGGAAGAAGCGTATGTCTGGTGGGACACAGTTCAACAATGAGTTCCATCAGAGCAGAGGACATGGTACTTCTTTGTGAGAGAATTTAATATAAAGTTTATTTCTGAAGCATATCTCGACGCCAGGAGGAAAGAGTTTCTACACTTGAAGCAGGGGCGAATGACAGTGACAGAGTACGAAAGGGAATTCACCAAATTAAGCAGGTATGCTAAGAAAGCGATAGAAGATGAGGAAGATCGATGTAAATAATTCTTAGACGGATTGAATAATGAGATTAAGGTGCAGCTGATTGCTGCTCATATTAAGGAATTTTTTGTGTTAGTCATCTGAGCTATTGAAGTGGAGCAGTGTCAGTCTGATGAGCAGAATAGAAGACAGAAGATGAAACAGAAGAGAGGTACCCAAAACTATTCGGAAAACTACCAATCATCAAGGAAGCGATTCCAAGGCAGTGGTTCCACTGGAGGCGATCAACGCCGGGGTTACAGTCAGGGATCAAATCACAGTGGCCCAAGTCAAGCCACCTCAGTTGCTAGTACCGGATGATCCGAAAGAGGGCAAGGAAGAGGATTTAACCGAAGTGGAGGTAACTTTTCTACCGGTCCGAGAGGTAATGAAGGCAAAAATACTAATCCACACTTTGATCAATGCGGACGCCGCCACATGGGATAATGTTGGGGTCGGACATTTGCATGTTACATATGTGGATCTCTAGATCACCTTATGCGAGAGTGTCTCCAACGAATGCAGAATCTACCTAGGGAGACTGAGGGATCGCAAGCGGCAGCAGGGCGAGGCCGAGGTAGAGGTAGGGCCAGAAATCTGTCACGTGTGCAGTCTGAGATGGTGAATCGATCAGAAGCGAGGGCTCCTGCTAGAATGTATGCCATGAGGGGGCGAGAAGATGAAGGAGCGCTAGACGTGATTGCAGGTCAGTTGTCTATGTTTGGAGTTCCGCTTTACGTTTTAATAGATCCGGGTTCTTCACACTCATATATGCACGAAAAATGAAAAACTTGGGAACCTAAAGGTAGAACTAGAGGAAGAGGGAATATTAGTTACTAGCCCATTAGGGAGTGAGGTGATTACGAGGAAGGTAGTGAAAGATTTCCCGTGGAGATACACAAACGTATCTTTTTGGGGAGACTTATTTGAACTACCATTTCAAGAATTCGACGCTATCCTTGGGATGGATTGGTTGGCCAAACACGATGCACTGGTTGACTGTAAACGGAAGAGAGTTACTCTGCATACGACAGACGGCGACGAAGTGACCTTAGTGGAAAAGAGGAAGGACTATCTAACTAACATCATTTTCGCTATGACAGCTAAGAGCTTAGTGCAAAAAGGCTGTGAGGCATACCTGTTATACGCGTTAGAAGTGAAAGAAGAGGCATCAAAGCTACAAGATATACCTACTGTTTGTGATTTCCCCGACGTATTTCCTGACGATTTACCTGGATTACCACCTAAACGAGAGGTGGAATTCACCATAGACGTGTACTCGGGAGCTGCACCAGTATCCATCGCACCTTACCAAATGGCGCCAGTGGAGCTAAAAGAACTAAAGGTACAGCTACAGAAACTTTTAGATAAGGGGTTCATTAGGCCAAGCGTGTCACCATGGGGAGCGCCAGTATTGTTCGTGAAAAAGAAAGACGGATCCCTAAGGTTGTGTGTGGATTACCGTCAACTCAATAAGCTGACCATCAAGAACAAGTATCCGCTACCTCGCATAGACGATTTATTTGATCAACTCAAAGGTGCTGAAGTCTTTTCAAAAATTGATCTACGATCGGGTGATCAACAATTGGGGATAAAAGACGAAGACATACCAAAAACTGCATTCAGAACTCGCTATGGACATTATGAATTCATTGTTATGCCTTTCGGATTAACGAACGCACCTGCAGTATTCATGGATCTGATGAACAGAATCTTCCACCCGTATTTGGAACAGTTCGTGGTTGTATTCATTGACGACATATTGGTGTATTCAAAGAATCGAGAGGACCATGATCACCACCTTAGGATCATTTTGAAAACCCAGCGAGAGAAGCAGTTATACGCTAAATTTAGCAAATGCGAATTTTGGTTGGAAGAAGTAGCATTCTTGGGACATATTGTATCGGCAGAAGGAATAAGGGTCGATCCCAAGAAAATAGAAGCAGTATTGGAATGGAAGCCACCTAAGACAGTAACGGAAGTCCGTAGTTTCTTGGGGTTAGCAGGATATTATCGGAGATTCGTCAAAGGGTTTTCCATGATCACCGCACCTATGACTAAGCTACTTCAGAAGAAAGCCAAATTCCAGTGGACCAACGCTTTACAACAGAGCTTTGAAAGGATGAAGCAAAAACTTACTGAAGCGCCCATTCTTATACAACCCGAATCAGGAAAAGATTTTGTGATATATAGCGATGCATCCCACATCGGGTTAGGTTGCGTATTGATGTAGGAGGGCAAAGTCATTGCGTATGTCTCTCGACAGCTCAAGCCACACGAAAAGAATTATCCCACGCATGACTTAGAACTAGCAGCGATTGTTTTGGCTTTCAAGACGTGGAGGCACTACCTATACGGGGAAAAGTGTTACATTTATACGGATCATCAAAGCCTGAAGTACCTGCCCACGCAGAAAGATTTAAATCTGCCACAGTGAAAATGGATGCAATTATTAGCCAACTACGACTATACGATTAACTATCATCTGGGCAAAGTGAATGTCGTAGCAGATGCACTTAGTAGGAAGTCAATGCAAGCGCTACGTGCTATGAGGGTAGAATTAGAGCCCCACAGAAGATGGAGTTATCTTTGCATAAATGCACGTGCGACCTACCTTACATCAACAAATACGTGAGGCTCAGAAGGAAGATGAACAAGTGAAGAAGTGGAGTCAACAGGCACAGGAGAATTCATCAGGAGATTATCAAATTCGTCCAGATGGTATCCTATACTACAAGAAGAGAATGGTGGTACCTAAGTCCGAGGAACTGAAGAAACAGATTTTGCAAGAATCTCATAACAGTCCTTACACAATGCATCTGGGAGCAACAAAAATGTACCTGGACTTGAAGGAGTATTACTGGTGGCCAGGAATGAAAAGAGACATCGTGGATCACGTGACGAAGTGTCTAACCTGTCAGCAAGTGAAAGCGGAACATCAACTACCCTTAGGACTACTACAACCTATTACGATTCCAACCTGGAAATAGGACCGTATTACTATGGATTTTGTCACAGGATTGCCTATGACTAGGGACAAACATGACGCGATCTGGGTAATCGTGGATCGGCTTACTAAGTCCGCTCATTTCTTACCAGTACGTGTGGATTACTCGCTAGACAAGTTGGCAGACTTGTACATCAAAGAGATCGTACGTCTCCACGGAGTTCCAACTTCCATCATATCAGATCGAGATCCACGATTTAAGTCAAATTTTTGGCAGAAATTCCAAACAGCCCTTGGAATCAAATGTACCACAGTACAACATTCAATCCCCAGACAGACGGACAGTCGGAAAGAGTGATTCATGTTTTGGAAGATATGCTGAGGGCATGCGTTTTAGAATTTAAAGGCAGCTGGGACAAACACCTAAGCTTAATGGAATTCGCGTACAACAACAGCTATCAATCCAGCATACAAATGGCTCCTTACGAAGCACTGTACGGTCGAAAATGCAGAACTCCAGTTTGCTGGACTGAATTGAGCGAGGAAAAGATGTTGGGGCCAGACATAGTTAAGGAAACTGAGGAAAAGGTAGAGATCATTCGAGACCGATTAAAAGTAGCGGCGGACAGGTAAAAATCATACGCGGACCTAAAGAGGAAAGACATACAGTTCGAGGTCGGTGACAGAGTATTCCTCAAAGTCTCTCCTTGGAAGAAGGTGTTACGATTTAAACAGAAAGGCAAGCTAAGCCCTAGATTCATCGGACCATATGAGATCATCAAACGGGTAGGTCCGGTAGCTTACCAGTTGGCGTTACCACTCGAATTAAGTAAAATACATAATGTTTTCCACGTTTCAATGCTAAGGAGGTATCGTTCAGATCCAACCCACGTCATACAAGCTCAAGACATCGAGATTCAGCCCGACCTAACATACGAGGAAGAGCCGGTATAAATCCTAGCACGGAAAATCAAAGAGTTGCGAAATAAGAAGATCCCATTGGTCAAAGTGCTTTGGAGGAATCACAAAGTAGAAGAACCTACATGGGAACGCGAAGAAACTATGAGGAAGCAGTACCCATATTTATTTTCACTTGATGGGCTTCGGGACGAAGCCTAATTTAACGAGGGAGGAACTGTCACATCCGCCCACCGCATTTATGCATAGCAGTCACGTGCACAGTGAGAGAAGGGGAAAGGAGAAGTCAATTCCTGACAACGGCCCCAGATAAGGCTATAGGACCAGTGGAACCTAATTGAAGAAATGCAAAGTTTTGGGGAGGTGATTGTAATTACCAAAAGATGTTCCGGAGGTCCTCAATAGTGCATATAACAGACTCCAGAAATGGAAAGTAGAGAAAAATCGGGGTAGCAACGGCGCGACACGGTTTTTCCCAAAAACGCACGGTTTGGAAGATATAAGGGGATTTTGACCAGGGGCATTATGGTCATTTTCAAAAGTGTCTCGAAAGTAATAATGGATCTCAAAAATAAAAATTAGAGGAAAAACTGAGTCAAAAAGTGTATCACAACATTCGGCGGAAGTGCGCGGTTTAAAAGTTACGAACGAGTAATCGCCGGAGGGTATTTTGGTCTTTTCACGCCTTGGACCATAAAATTACAGCACAAAAAGGTTGAGGGGTCAAAATATAATTAAAAGAAAGTCTAAGGGCTTGGATTTTAAATAAATAAAAGAAAGAGACATTTGGACCAATAAAAATTAGCCATTTTCCCACTTAAGTGTACCAATGGGAAACCAACACTTACACCAACACATCTTAACCTCTCTTAGCTGCCATTTGGAGGAGAGAACAACAAAAAAATAAAAGGCAAGAGCTCTCCTTTGTTCTTGTTTGGCCGAATAGGAGAGAAAGGGAAAAGAGAGAGTGATTTTTTTTAAGTAGCTATTTTTGGTTGCAAACTTTGGTGGAGAATAAGACTTTAAGGTAAGGGGTTTTATTTGTAGCTTTAATTTCATAAATTGTTGGCTATTTTAAGAGATCTAAGTTAAGGTTCATAAAGGTTGAATTTGGGGAAAGTTTGTAGGATGGTTAAAAAAAATGAATTTAATGGAAAAATATGTTGATTAATGATGAGAGATGGTTAATTTAGGTAGAAATTCATATGAATTTGGAGGGTAGCTTATTGTTCTAAATTTCTAAGGTTTATGTTTAAGGTTGTGTTCTTGAATTTCTTGAAGGAGAAACAAAGATTAAGGAAGGAGAAGAAGGAAAAGCGAAGGGGAATTAAAAGAATAAGGTTTGGTACTTTACCTTGGAAGAATTAATTTTCCTTTCAATTTCTTACCAAAACTTTATCTATGGAACTTTTGCTATGGATGCATAAATGTGTTGTTTGAGTTTGAATTCAATTGTTGAGTGGTATTTTTAAATCCATGTAGTGATTGAGTTGTTTAAATTCAAATGAAATATAATGTTTCCAATGATTTTAGTAAAAAAATTTATGAACTCCATTTAGTCCAAATTGATTTAAACAATCAAGTTATTTTAAAAGGGAAGTGTCTAAGTCTTCATTACATTATTAGGGAAGCTTTGAAATGGGTTTAAAACAAAAAAATAAACAAATTTTTCACCAAATGCAAGTGTGGGCCGAATTGGTGCTCTTTGGGATCCAATTCTGGACCTAACTTTGGGCAGCCAGTTGAGGCAGCAAATGATGAAATTTTTCGACGAAATTTTACATGCAATTAGTCAACATATGAAATAAGTTTCCTGTAAAATTTCAGCCAAAAATAAGATCATTTACCTGGTCAAATGTAAGACTGAAGTGGACTGAAATCTTGACGAAAACCCAGATTTTACTATTCATTTGGCGCTTGCCTTTTGCGTTGCCGATTTTACGTGCCGCGACACTATTCATTTGGTCAATTTGTGACCTTTTGAGGAATGCTTTGAAATGTTTGATATGTTTATTGTGGATGTTAAATATGTGAAAAAGGGTAATGGTTTGACTAAAGAATGTGGTGCACGGTGTAAATGGCAAAGCGCGACGGGAATTAAAATGATTTCTCGAGTCATTCTGAAATGAAGTTTGAGACTTAAATTGAATCATTTTAACCTTTATGCTCTGCTGGGTAGTTGGGGGTGGTAGATAAGGGTATGGTGCACTATACTAACGCATGCAGTACTGCTCATAATTGTGATTGATTTGATACCGATATGATATTTTATTCAGTGGTGAGGGCAACTGAAGCCAATGGTGAGGGCCATTGGTTATTACCAGGATGGTGAGGGTCATTCCTGTGATATGATAATGGTGGTGAGGGCCACCTATGTTATAGTGGTGAGGGCCACTGCCTTATCGCTATGGTTCCCAATATACTAGTAGAGCCAAAGTCCTGTTTTTTTTAACTACGTAATGTAAAATGAGTTTGAATTATGGTTTTTACATTTGTTGAAAGCATATTTACACTGAATGTATAATAACTTCCATTGGTTTAATGTTGGTTGATTTTTGATTCAATTATTTCCTTTTATTTCAAATGCTTTCATGTTTTACTTTTATTTCCACTGGTAAAGTACCCACTGAGCGACATTGCTCAGCGAGTTAAGTTTTCCTTGACTCGTAGGTTCAGAGCAGTAGCTAACTCTTGGGAAGCGACGACCAGACCCACAACATCTCAGGGTAGATCTCCTAGTTTCCATTATGAGTTAACTAGTTGTGGCATGTATATGTATATATAAGTTTGAGAATTACTATGTTATACTGTATGTTAGTAGTATGTAATAATAATAAATCTCTACTTTATTTTGTACTAGAAGTGTAAATTCTTCTTGCAGGTTTGTAGTTGAGGGTATAAGGGGGATTCATTGGGAGTGTATTGATACTGATTGTGTTTGCATTGGTTTGTGTAAAAATGTTTTCAAAAATCAGAAAAACCAGTTTTGTCGACACTTGGGACCCAATTTCTAGGTGAACCTCTGGCAAAATTTCTGTAAAAACCGGAAAAAAAATTTGACTAAGTAAAATTGGTAGCAACATTAGGTTAGTGTGGCGCCTCTACTCGGCTTATACACGTAGGTTGGGAAGTGGTGTTACATATTGCCCCTCGAACTTGGAACATTTAGTCATTTTGCCCCATATACTATTCGACTAACCATTTTGTCACTCAAACTTGACTTTTTCATAACAAATTGACGATTATTTTAATATACTCAGATTTTTAATGGTGCGTGAGTTACAATTACCTTGAAAATAGAAATTCCAATCGTCCCCTCATTATTTTCGTCAAACGATCAGAAATTTCTGGCAAAACATAAAAATTTCCAATTGTTGAAAATTCTAGCAAAAAAAAAAAATATCTTCTTCTTTTTATTTTTCTTCTTCTTCTTCTTCTCATATCTATCCATTTGCTTAAGAAATAAATAGAAAGTTGAAGCAAAAAAAAATTTGATCGTTGAAGATTCCAGCAAAAAATTTATTTTCTTCTTCTCAAATCTGTCCATTTTTTTATTCTTCTTTTTCTTTGTCTTCTTCTTCTTCTTCTTCTTCTTCTTCTTCTTCTTCTTCTTCTTCTTTTTAGATTTATAGATAGAAATTTTGATTCAAAACACAAATTTTGAATCAGATTTTAGATAAAAAATTGTTACTTTTAGGTGTCGATCACCGAAATTTTGACGAAAAACTTTGTTAATGGTTTAAGGGCATTGCTGTAATTTTACTGTATATGTTAAAAATTTCTTAAGTTATTGGAGGATATTTTTGATATTTACAATATAAATATACTGTTTTAATTAGTTTCACATGCCCCCTAAATGTGAGATACAAGCTTATTGCCAACTCAGCGATTAAGGGTTAATTTAGTATGAAAAAGTCAAGTTTGAGGGGCAAAATAGTTACTCAAATAGTACAGGGGTAAAATGACCAAATGTGCCAAGTTCAAAAGGTAATGTAAGTATTAAGCCTAAACAATATTAAAGGAAAGTAGAATAAATCATAAACAAGATTAAAGGTAAAGCATATATAAAGTAATAAATTAGTAGAAATTTTAATTTTATATGAAATTCATACATAATTCGAATAACTTGAGCTAATAATTAGAAATTATTGAAGCTAAGGCAAAATTACATTATTATCTAAGAATTAATAAATTATGGATTGCGAATTAAACCAAAATTTTAAACAAATGAAATTTTGTTAATTAATACCAATAATGTGAAAGTTAGCTTGAAAAGAAATCAGTAGCTTGAAAAGAAATCAGTGAACAATTTCTTTTAACCAAACTTTATAATGTCATGATAGTGACAAGTGTATAGAAAATTGGATGGTAAATTAACAAGTGTTCATTTAAAAGCATTATTAATCCTTAAAAACTTACAAGTATACTAACACATACAAAATTTAAATTATCTCTTCATCATCAATGTGTAAGAAGAAAAGAGTATTGGAAACAAATGAAATAATGATGTTGGATTAGGTAATTATGAGTTTTTCTAATGATGATTATGTGAATCTACAAGTTTTATAAGAATCAACACATGACATTCAATTTAACAACCTATTCTTCATCCATATAAAATGTAAAGAGGAAACATTAACAAATGGTATAAATAAGACAAGGATGTTGACAAGTGTCAAGTGACTGGATTGGTTGATGACAAGTGTAAAGCATGTGTAAACTTCCTTGATTGCTCTCAAATCGTGAGAAAGAATAAAAAGAGGAAATTTTGAAGTTTGCTTCTTGAAACCGAAATACCAAACTCAAATAAAGATATGTGAACAATGGGTTGGAATAAGCCAAATTGGGATTTCAAAATCAGTTGACCAAATTAAGATTATAGTAAAACCACTAATTTTGCAAATCCAAATTTATGAACCAAAGAAAAGGGAATAAAGGTAAGCATTTTTAACTTCAAAATAATTTCTCTTCCTTGAATTATTTTCACTCTATAATAAGGTTGCACTTGAGAATTTAAAGTAGATACCTTTAGAACCATTTTCTTATGAAATTTCGCTTTAAAACTCGATTTTTAAGTTTTGAAATTCTGCCATTTATTCTACAAGAAATGTGTAAAATAGCTAAACTACAATGAAAAATAAAGAGTATTTTGATACATAAATACTGTTTATAATTTAATTAACCAAAATAGATTTTTAATTAATAAAACTTGGTTTAAAATGAAGTTTTAATTAAGGAAATGGTGAGTATTCAAGATTTATGTCAGTGTTAAATGGAGATAAAAACATAACCACTAAACGTGAATTGTGAGACAAGAGGTGAATTTTTATTACACACATGCAAACTTAAGATAAAAGAAATAGAATTAAGAGAAATAGAATTAAATTACAATATAAGTTTCTAAATGTGTATACAGTAGAAATATAGACTTTTAAATAGAATTTGAATAAATTATATTGGGTATAAAAGTGAAGAAAACATAAATATAAACATGGATATGTGATGAGTTAGTAAAAATAACGAGTATGCATGGGTTCTTTTATGCAACACGTAAAGTATAGAAAGGGTGATATAATTTAACAAAAGTTACAAATATTAAAACAGTGTATAACCCTAAGTTAATAACATACATGGGTAGGATTACATGATATGACAAAAAAAATAGTAAATGTTTTGATATATATAATGTAGGAAGAAAAGAAATATGAAAACCCTATGGTCTAAAAGGTAAGTCACAGCAGGAGGCTACAGTTGAGTGATAATTTGATGTGATTTTTGACCTATTTTTTTTTCTAAGCTACACTTTTTAACTCTAGTTAAACAGTATCTATATTTTTATTAATAATCTAGTTTTGCTATCAGGATTGTATATTAGTTTATTAGGAACCCCTTGTTTCTGATTGATTATTATTGCTGATATATTTGCTTCTGATTATCCGTTATTGCTTAACCAATCATTTTTTTCCTCTCTTGAGATTATTGGTATTGACTTCTAATTCTTTTGTTGAGCTTCCTTGCTGAACATATTCATTGACCTCTGATCCATTTGTTGAGTTTTCCATTGAGCCATTATTATTGAGCTATGATATTTTGACATGGCCAAATTATAGCAGGGGTCAACCGCTGGACATAGTATACTAATTACTGATTACTGCTATGGACAAAGGGGGGAAGTTATCATCCTATTTAGTTGTGACTAAGTGTTACATGGTGTGAGTCACCTCTAGAACCGATTGAGCTAAGTAATACACCATGGAAGCCACCTCGAGAATCGATATTTCTGTTCTAAATGTCATAATACTTTTGTTACTGATTATTGGATTCTTTTCTAGATATTTGTTATCCCGATTCTATTCTTTTACTACTGACCATTTAATGACTTCTATACTATTGCCAGATCAATTGAAATATGTTATGCTTACCTCTATTGTTATTAATTACTTGATTATTATATTTATTACATCGATATATCCTCATTCACAAGTGCCTGTGCCTCAATATGATTAGTTTATTTATTATCCCACCTAGTTGTACATTAAGTTATAATTCACTGAGTTGAAGGCTCACCCCTCATAACCAATTTTTTTTTTATATTAGTGATTTTGCATGTTGGATCATCTAGATTTCTATCTCCTAGTTGCTCATTTCATTTGGTTAGTAATAAGGAAGGAAATATTTATAAATGATAAAGCCAGTATTATATTTTTCTTCTATAGTGTTATGTTAGGTACAATGTAAAATTAAGAATAAATGTATATATGTGTATGAGTACACTTAACTTAATATATAAGTAAGAAGAATTAATATGTGAAATATATATGTTATATGTAGTGACAAATTAATAACTATGATATTTGTAAATGAATTTGTATAAGATTCGAGGATGGTTCTTCATAATATCTGATGGCTTTAAGCCAACCCAAACCTTAGGGTCATTGCGCCTCCTTAAATTGGGGGTGTGACAATGAAGTAGTTTCAATCTTTCAGATTGTTGGATAGTCATCAATGATAGTGTATTTGTTGTAGTGAAAGCAATCAATCATGAGAATTAGGGTACTTTCTATTTACCATTGTGTAGGTCTTTTTTGAAATTATGGAACTTCATTGAGTTATAAATATCAGAATGAATGGATAGTATTCTTCTTGATGAATTATTATTTACTAACACTTTCATCACGATAGAAAAAAGAATTTGTTTCATTTAACAAATCTTCCAATATCCCATATCTGTTAAAGGAGGTTTTGTTTTGGTTACAATAATATGATTGAGACTTATAGCGGGGATTAGCATTTGAATATTTCTTTGTGCTTGCTGATGGACTTTAATATTCTTTTTTTGTTTCCCTCTACATAAAAATAATTTTTTTTATCATTGCATAACAACATTTTTATAGGTTGCTCTAGGATGGTACAACAAAATGAAAGGAAGTGGCCTTGATCGATTAGTTTCAGGTTCTAATGGTTTTACAATGTTTCTCCGGGAACCTGCCATTAGCAAACTCCCCAAAACTCACATGATGGGTCATCGATGGGTATAGGGGATCTAAATTCTTTCTGTTCTAGTGGCAGTTGTTGATGTTGATGGTGCTGGTGTTTTTCTTCTATCTTTTTTAACCAAGTTAAAAATGTTGAACTACTACTTGTTGGTTGCTACAGCTTGTGAACCATGTTTACTTCTCGCTTGATGGGCAATGGGTGGCTAGTGCCTTATTCCATAGATTAATCAAGTTGTTGAATGGTGTAATTGGAAAATTTATTGTTGTGTTTTGGGGACATGTTGGGCCTGTTTATCAAATTAGGTTTGAGTTGTTTAGGTGGTTTTATTCCCACAAACCTTTACTTTATAGTGCTAGTCATTATGTTGCATGTTGTGCCATAGCTGGTCAGCTGACAATAGACTTCTTCTAAGTAGGATCAAAGACTCCACATGTAACATCTGTATTTGTACTAAAATAAAATAAAATAAAATTAAATACATAATTTAGAGGGTTAAATAGGATATTGAAAGTGAGAAATATGAAATGTATATGTGAAGTAAATGTTATATATATATAACATATAAAAGATAATAGTAAACGGTCAAAAGGTGAAAAAGGTTAAAAAAAAAAAAAACTATTTTTGAATGGAAGACAAAAATTCAATTTTAAAAATAATTAATTAATTAATAATTTATATAATTAAATATTTTATATATGTGGATAGAAAATCAAGAGTAAATTAAAAGTCAAAAATTAAAATTTTCTCTCTTCTTCTTCTTCAAGCCTAGGTTGAACTCCATTAAAGGGCAAGGGTGACTTTTGATTCTTCTAAACACTAATTTTTGGAAGGACTTTCAAGAATCAAAAGGAGTTTTAGTGGATTTCCAACCAAATAGTAAGCTTTCTTACCTAATTTTGAAGTTTTCTTTAAAATTTTGAATATATGTAATATGCAAATTTGATGGAGAGATAAAAAATTGTTGAAATAGGTTTGTAAGATGTTATTTTGATGAGGAAGCAAGGATTTTATAGTTATATGGTGCATTTGTTTAATTTTATTTGAAGTTTGGATGAATTAGTGTTGAATTTAGGATTTTGGAAAAGTGTTGATAAAAAATTGATGTTCATTTGATTTCATGGTTTAAATCAAGTTATTAAATGATTTTAATGATGGAAATGAACTTAGATTGCCAATTAGAATTGATTAGAATGAAGTTTCATAATTAAAGAGTCTTAGGGCTAAAGTTTGAAAATTGGCGGGAATGTTGTTTAATTAGTGTTTAATGGTTAAAATGCTTTAAAATGTGATTCAAAATAATTGTAAACATTCATATTTTGAATAGTTGTTGAGTATATAGTAAATGTCCGACCCTAGTAGTGTAGGACATATTGAGAAAGTGGTGATAAAGTGGACTTCCTAGTTTGGAAGTGGTGAAATCTAAGGTTAGTGCATACATTGGTGAAAATGTGTTAAAATACAATTGTTTAGCATGCCACATTATTGTTTGATAATGGGATTATGTCACTTTGATTTCTGAATTCAAATACAAAGTGCATAGTTATGTGCTAAAAGGCATGAAAAGTATAATATGTGAACATTTAAGCCATTTTAAGATGGCTATTAACATTATTAGTTATGTTTGTGATAAAATGCAAATAAGCCAATTATAAAGTATAATTCGTCCATTATCAGAAATTGACAAGGGAAGTGATGAAAATGATGATAAAGTGTAAAAATATTGTAAAAAAATGGAAAATGACATAATTGTCAAAATATGGGAAAATTATAAAAATGTATATAAAACGTGTGTTACCTTATGTAATATTCTGTTTCAGAGTTTCTTGTTTGGCGACATGCCTATGATTTGCTTTCGGGATAGGCGCTGGGCATCATGATATATGATTTGCACTCAGGCTAGACGTTGGGCATTACTTGTATTGCCTTCGGGCTAGACATTGAGTGTGAAAAAAATAGTCTAAAATATTATCTATGGAACCTGAATATTATATAGGGTCATTTGGGCTCAATGCATGTGAATGTGATGTGTGATGATTTAAAGTGAAAAATGTATTACTTTTAATATGTACTAGTATGTTCACATTACAAGTTTTAATAGAGAAAAAAATTTGCATTATTCTTTAAGTTTATAGTATTATCAAAGTATGTACCGCTGGGCGAAAAACTTAGTGCAATTTATTTATCGCATTGGTAACATGGTTGAGATAGAGAACTATGCTAGACCTGACCAGGTCTAGAGTTGCTTGGATATACTAGAAATTTTGAGTAGGCTATCACAGGACCAGTGCTAGTATATACATGTAAATATTTATTTTATGAAACTTGTTATAACTATGTACATTATATTTATGTATTTGAAAATATTGTCAACTTTAAAGGTTTTTGGGCCAAATGTTGTGATTTGAGAATATTATATATATATATATATATTGATATATGTTGAATGTTTGGAGAATGAGGAGAACTAGTTGAATGTGTATATTTGGGAGTGCAAAATTCTTATTGCAGGTTGATTTTTGTTTTCGGGAAATGTCAGATTTATAGATAAAACTCTAGCGAATTTTTCTCAGAGATTTTTCTTAGATTTTTATTTTTAGAGCTTAAATTACTTGAGTGTGTATTTACTAATTTGTTAAAGTATTTATTTGTAAGATTTAAGTATTTTTCTTATAATTATGAAAATTTTTACGCGGATGGAACTGTGACATTCTTATATTTTATATACATATTTTACATGTATAGGATATATGTATTATATGTATATAAAGTATAAAGGTGTTATATTTATTTAGTATCAGAGCCTATTGTGAGCGATAATTTTCGCCCTCACTCCCATATGGAATGGTTCTTGCGACTTTGGCACTGTTAGGCTCAGGGCCTTAGAGACCACAGGCCTAAACCCGGAGATATTAAAGTCACCACCAGGACTGGCCGAAAAAAAGAAAGGGGTAGATGACTTGAATCCTAAGGAATCCCCAACCCCCTATTGAGTTTGAAAAATTGGGTACGCGTGGGGCAGGTGAGAATGACCCAATACCCTCACAGCGCTCGGTTCATTAGAATCGGCCTCCTTTTCAGGTCTACATATTATTAAATTCGTAACTTATTATAGTATCATCCATATTACACACACATTAAAAGAGATAAATATCTATCACCTTTATTTAAGATAAACGATCAAAATAGGCACCTATCTAAGGATGGAAACATGCCTTTACAACATTTGTTTAATGTCCAAAACTAAATAAAATAGGACACCCACCATTTAGTGAAAAACATGCCCTTTACATTAATCTCAAAATCCAAAATAAATTAAATTACATTGAACCTAACTAATGAGGTACCCACAAAGTGGAAACGTACCTCTTATATCTTGGAGACTAAAATAATTAATATTAAAATAATAAATCAAATAAATTAAATTATTCAATCATTCACCATGAGCAATTATAAAAATAAATTATTCATAAAATTAAAACATTAATGAATCACCAATTCAAGACATAAAGTAATCACACCAAAGTTTTAATATTAAATAAAGCAATAATTATATTAATTTAAGGTTTATGCTTCAAATTAGCATTTTAGAATTTTTATGATTAAATTAGAATTTTTATAATTATACCATTGATTTAAATTGAACCTTAAACTACTGGATGAAACAAATCATAAAAGGAAAATTGGATAGATAAGTTACTGTGATGATAATTTGGAAGGTAAGTGTAATTATTGATTGAATAAATGGAGTTAGGAAAACATATCTATGTTTGAAGGCTCCACCAAATTAATGTGTTGATCCAAGCTACCATTATCTTTCTGCCTAGAGAAATTGATTCTTGATTGGAGATTCCCTGATCCAAAGATCAGCTACTGCCACTTTGCTTTGCTTTTTGTTTTCAGATTGTTTTCTTCCTTGCTTGCTGCTTATTTTTAATTGTTGCTTATCCGTTCTTCTAGCTTTTAATATTTTGTGTGTTTTTATGAATAGCAACTCGTCTGCTTGATCATCCTCCTTTCAACTTGATAATTTTTGGTCTCCTTCTGTCTGTGTCTCCCTCTATTTTGATAATTCTTTTCTTGTTTGATAATTCTTGCCTCCCGTTTATAAATAATTGTCGTCCTATTTATAAGAAAATCCACTAGGTCAAATTAGTTTTCAAACTTAATCTGGATTAATCTCATAAAACAGTATCCATATCGAATTAAAATCAAATTAATTCGATATGGATAATAATTATGAGTCCTAGTTCAATTTGTAATGGTCCATATCAAATTGGTTTACCAATTTGATATGGACCCAATTCCATATCAAATTGGAAGACCAATTCGATATGCAATAGTCCATATTGAATTGGTAGCCAACAATTCGATATGGACTCAATTCCATATCGAATTGGAGCTACCAATTCGATATGGACTCAGTTCCATATCGAATTAGAAGACCAATTTGATATGGAATGGTCCATATCGAATTGGTATATGGACATGTCCCATATCGATTTAAAATAAAACCCAACCCTTCTAACTTTGAATAAAACGATTTTAGGGCATTCAAAGTTTAACTGGCTTATTTTAGGCCTAATAAAATTGGACCAATTTAATTAAAAGCTTAAAGTAGGTTTAAGCTTATTAAAAATGGACAGATCATGACTTGGCCTTCTTTAATTAGGATCAGACTAGCTTAGGGCCATAATCAAAGGTCTACAGTTTGCCCCTTGCTTGAACGATCTGAGACTTCAGTAGAAGAGAGTAAAAGAACATGACTTTGTGCTAATTTTGGATAAGGATGGGTTGTGGACCCGAGGTTGAATTGAGTTTTGAACTCAAAAATATTTTTGAGTTTTGGACTTGGATTGGTTTGTTTTGGGTTCTAGACCTGAGTTAGTTTGGGTTCTAGGCCTGAGACTTAAATTGATTTGGGTTCTAGACCCGAGACATAATTTGGGTCCTCAACCCAAAATTAGATTTAGGTTCTCAACCCGAGGCTATATTTGAATTCTCGATCCGAGATTGGATTTTGGGTTCTCGACCTGAAACTGGTTTTGGATTTTTGACCCGATACTAGATTTGGGTTCTCAACCCGAGATTGGATTTGGATTCTCGACCCAAAATTAGATTTGGGTCAACCCAAGGCTGCATTTTGGTTCTTATCCTGAGACTGGATTTTGGGTTCTAGACCCAAGACTAGATTGGATTCTGGAATCGAGATGTGATTTGATTTAGGTTCTGGACCTGATACGTGATTTGGATTCTCGACTCAAAACTAGATTTGGGTTCTCAACCTGAGGCTAGATTTGGGTTCTTGACTCGAGACTGGATTTTGTGTTCTTAATTCAAGACTGAATTTTAGGTTCTCAATCCAAGACTGAATTTTGGGTTATGGACCCAAGATGTAATTTAATTTGGTTCTAGACCAGAGACTAAATTTGATTTGGGTAATTGGACATGAGACTGGATTTGATTTGGGTTTTAGGACCCGAGGCTAAATTTGACTTGGGTGACATTCTATCAAGTGAGAGTTCTGACTGTCTTCTAGCCAATTAATTTTAGCACTTCTAGCTCATTGATCTTCTATCATGGCTTTCTTCTAGCCACTTACTCTATTCTTCAATAGATTGTAGGTCTTCACCCTCAAAATGGATCTTCATCCTTGGACCTCTAGTCTTCACCTTTGAAAATGGATCTTCATCCTTGGACCTCAAATCTTCATCCTTAGACATTGGGTCCTCACCCTTCAAAATGGATCTTCATCCTTTGGACATCGAGTCTTCACCCTTCAAAATGGATCATCATCCTTTGGAGATTTGTCCTATATTGGCTTCAATTCTTCTAGCTAAACTGATCTTTTTCCTTTTGCATCTTCATTCTTTTGAGATTTCTAATTTTCTTCTTGTTCCATTCTTTTTGTTTTTCCTTTTGTAAAAAAATCAGTTATTTTTTAGCTAGTCCACATATCCTCTCTTTGCCCTATGCGTGGCAAAATATTAAAAGTGAGTCTGAAAATATTTTGTGCATGCATAAATTTAAAAGAGGAAGTTTTTCCCCTTATGTAGGCCCAAACCAATAATTTTTTCCCATGCAAGCTCTGATTGATGTTTTGTGTATTGTCTAGTTCCTTGCATAAGTATGCATCTTCATTTTTGTAAAGTGACTGGATCTTTCTCAAGCAATGGGCCTTTCATGCCCCCTGATTCCATATCTACTTCTCATTATTTTCTTCATAGAGTATCCGTTGTTTACTTTGACAGAGGATAGGCATATAAGACAAAAATGCAGTGTGATATGCTTAAGTATGCATGATATACATGGATGATACTTACAGTAGTTCCATCGACTCACAAACCAAGGTGATGAGTTGAAGAGTTTTCATTGGTTCCTTCCAAATGCTCATTAAGGTCTTACATTCAAATGACAGAAGGCTTCACATTTATGCCTTTTATCTTCAAGATTTTCAAAACATGAGTAGTGAAGGCCTCAAGCATGGTAGCCAAAAATATGAGAGATATCTGTTTGGTTGATAAGTGCTTCATGACATAACCTTGCAAGTGATTCTTTCATTAGCTCTCTTTTGCCCATTGTTTCCTTCGAGGTTTGACTATGCAACATACTTCCCTTAACTTGAAGACTTTGTATGACAAAAATATATTTTTTTTCTTCCCTCTTTTTTTTTAAAAATTTTAAAATCATATTTTGGTTTTGTCAAATCAGTGTCATTGTACCTCAGGACTCGATTTTCCAAATTAACATATCTATAACAGACAACCCTAGTTACCATACTCAACTCAGGAATCATTTCCATTTAAGCAAGAACTATTACACTTCAGATAGGCACATACATATTACTTGGCCAAAGGTCTCATCGAGTTTAAATATTCTCTATCTCATATGCATGATTATCCGAACTATCTCCACTAATAAACTCTACCTACCAAGAGAGATCAACGTGTCTTTAATAGGCTTGAAATAGGGTCTATAAGGGACACTGGTTAAATGAAAACTACATTTGAGCTGGGGCTAATGTGACACTGCTGACAAATCTTCACACTATAATCTTCTGTTGGAGCCATAGGCAGCTGAGAGCAATCTTGCTAGACTTCAATTTCCTTCTATCTCCTTGGAAGAAATATAAAACTGATTAATATGATCTTCATCATTTCCTTTTGCTTTTGCACAAACTCAGGACCCATTTTTTTCTTCTTCCTTTTTTCTTTCCTTTTTTGTATTTTTTCCTTCTTTTTTTGTTTATTTTTTTGTTGTTATTGTTGGATCCTAGCTCCAAAAGAATTGTCTTGCTTGCATCATTCTATACTTCTGACTATGGATGAGTGGAGTAGAGTGAGTCTACTTTAGTGAGGATAAATACTTCATTGTCCTGACTTTATCTCAATGATGAAAAAGACTGGAGATATTAAATCTAGTTTAGGTAATCTTTAACTATCCTTTTGGTCTTGACTATGCATCTTTTCCTTGATCTTCTTTCCCTTTTATTCCTTAGTGATCATAAGACTTGTCAAAAGTATAACAACAGCTTAGGGTAGATCATTGGGTTTACCAGCCAATGAAGAGTAAGCTAAAATTTTATGATGGCTCAAAGGGACAACTAGGGATTGATATTTAATTGGGTGGATACTAGTTATTGGCTAACCAAACAATACCTAGATCATCTATCCCTTAAATAAACAGAGTTCAATTTCACCTCGAAAGTTAGTCAAAGCGTGTTCTAAGATCAACTAGGACATAGACAAAGGTCATTGTGCAGGATCCCTCTCTAAGTAAGCATACACAACTCAATGCTATAGAACAATTTCCTCATCTAGTAAAGTCATTCAAATCATGATGCATATATATACTAATTTATGATTATCAAGCTAGCCTCGTCATTGGTTGAGCACCAAAATGAACAAAGACCAAAATAAAAGTAATTTATTCGAACAAACATAATTTGAAAGATATAATTAGTCTAATTAATTATTAAAGAAAGTAAAATAGAAGAGCAACATTCAAGCCAAGGGAAGTTCATTGAGATGAGCTCCTTCTCTCTTCACATCTTGAATACTCTCATCTTGAAAAGAGGATAAGATAAAATCTTCCTCCAATCCTCTTCCTACCAAGAAGGTTGTTGGTGGAGGTACTCTTCCAAATTTAGGCAAATGATTGCTCTTGGTATTGGGCTTTCAAGCTCAGGCAACTTTCTACTATCAATCAAATCTTGGATCTCATTCCTTAAATGAGCCTTTTATCTATTTCATGCCCTTGCATTTGATGAAATTGACAGAAGGCCTTGGCATCGAAGTTTGATGGTAGAAGATTGTGTACCGGTTGAGGAGTCAGCGGTTGTAATAACCCCTTCTTTTGTAGCTTGTTGAAAACCCAAGACACAGATTTCCCTAACTCTGAAAATTGTCTTATACTTCCTTGACTAGTTGCATTAACATCGACTTCCTTATGTGTACTTTGATTGCCAGACTAATAATTTTATTTTGCAGAAAAATAATTCTTCTCTCTTTTTCACTCTTCTATTTGCAATCCAGCTTGGAGAAAATCTTTGAAATTCTTTATAAGGGTGTGAGACAGCCTTTCACGGAGGTTAGGTAGAACCCCTCTCGCAATCATCCTAATCTGGTCACATCATCTGGCCGCTTTTTGAGAAGTGCAGCCTTATTTCTCCATCTCTTTACATAATCGACAAAACTTTCATTTTGTTTTTGCCTGATAGTCTCCACCTCCATCAAGATAACTTCCAGCTCAACATTGTACCTATACTACTGAATGAAGGCTTTGTACAACATATCTCAATCTTTTTGGGTACTTTCCTCTAAGGTGCTGAACCAGTTTTGCACAACAGGATCCGATGAGAGCATGAAATACCTTAGAGTTTGAGCCTTGGTAGCTCTAGTAGATTACATAACAGCGATGTACTACTTCACATACAAGTGAGGATTCCCTGTACCGTTGTATCTAGAGAAAAAAGGCATCTTGAACTTTTAAGGAATTTCTTCATCTTGCTCAAATAGTTTTTCCACTTCCGACACCTCTTTAGCCTTTAGCTTCTTTTCAAACTTCTTTTCTAAATCGGCAATCATCTTTTCTACGTCTGAAATTTTGGTCTTTTCCACAACCTTTGGCTCTTTCTGTAACACCCCTTCCCGGCCTACGTGTGTAAGCCGAGTAGAGGCGCCACACTAACCTAATGTTGCTACCAATTTTACTTAGTCAAATTTTAGTTCCGATTTTTCAGAAATTTTGCCAGAGGTTCGCCTAGAAATTTGGTCCCAAGTGTCGACAAAACTGGTTTTTCTGAGTTTTGAAAACATTTTTATACAAACCAATGCGAACACAATTGGTCTCAATACACTCCCAATGAATCCCCCTTATAACCTCAACTACAAACCTGCAAGAAGAATTCACACTTCTAGTACAAAATAAAGTAGAGGTTTATTATTATTACATACTACTAACTTACAATATAACATAGTAATTCTCAATCTTATATATACATATACATGCCACAACTAGCTAACTCATAATGGAAACTAAGAGATCTACCCTGAGATGTTGTGGGTCCGGTCGTCGCTTCCCAAGAGTTAGCTACTGCTTCGAACCTACGAGTCAAGGAAAACTTAACTCGCTGAGCAATGTCGCTCAGTGGATACTTTACCAATGGAAATAAAAGTAAAACATGAAAGCATTTGAAATAAAAGGAAACAATTAAATTAAACATCAACCAACATTAAACCAATGGAAGTTATTGTACATTCAGTGTAAATATGCTTTCAAAAAATGTAAAAACCATAATTCAAACTTATTTTGCATTACGTAGTTTAGAAAAACAGGACTTTGGCTCTACTGGTATATAGGGAACCATAGCGATAAGGCAGTGGCCCTCACCACCGATATCAAATCACAGGAATGGCCCTCACCATCCTGGTTATAACCAATGGCCCTCACCATTGGCCCCCAATGGCCCTCACCATTGAGTTCAGATCATAACAATTCAATCACAATATCAAGCAGTACTGCATAAGTTAGTATAGTGCACCATACCCTTATCTACCACCCCCTACTACCCAGCAGAGCATAAAGGTTAAAATGATTCAATTTAAGTCTCAAACTTCATTTTAGAATGACTCGAGAAATCATTTTAATTCCCGTTGCGCTTTGCCATTTACGCCGCGCACCATATTCTTTAGTCAAACCATTACTCTTTTTCACATATTTAACATCCACAATAAACATATCAAACATTTCAAAGCATTCCTCAAAAGGTCACAAATTGACCAAATTAATAGTGTCGTGGCACATAAAATCGGCATCGCAAAAGGCAAGCGCCAAATGAATAGTAAAATTTGGGTTTTTGTCAAAATTTCAGTCCACTTCAAGATTACATTTGACCATGTAAATGATCTTATTTTTGGCTGAAATTTTATAGGAAGCTTATTTCATATGTTGACTAATTGCATGTAAAATTTCGTTGAAAAATTCCATCGTTTACTGTCTCAACTGGCTGCCCAAAATTAGGTCCAGAATTGGATCCCGAAGGACACCAATTCGGCCCACACTTGCATTTGGTGCAAAATTGTTTATTTTTCTGTTTTAACCCCATTTCAAAGCTTCCCTAATAATGTGATAAAGATTTAAACACTTCTCTTTTAAAATAACTTGATTGTTTAAATCAATTTGGACTAAATGGAGTTCATAAACTCTTTTACCAAAATCATTGGAAACATTAGATTTCATTTGAATTTAAACAACCCAATCACCACATGGATTTAAAAATACCACTCAATGTTTTAAATTCAAACTCAAACAACACATTTAGGCATCCATAACAAAAGTTCCATAGATAAAGTTTTGGTAAGAAAATGAAAGGAAAATTAATTCTTCCAAGGTAAAGTACCAAACCTTGTTCTTTTAATTCCCCTTTTCTTTTCCTTCTCCTTCCTTAATCTTTGTTTTTCCTTCAAGAATTTCAAGAACACAACCTTAAACATAAACCTTAGAAATTTAGAACATGCACTACCCTTCCATTTCTTTTCAAACTAAATCCTACTCTAACCTTATTAAACCTTAGAAACCTAGATTCTTCCATTTAATTAATCAATATCATCACTGCTTAAATTTTTTTTCCAAATCCACCATAAGAACCCTAATTTCCAATCTTTCAATAGATATATAAGTACTTAAAATTGATACTAGAATTGAAATCTACATGCTTTAAAACCTTAAATCTCACGTTGAACTTGAATCAAACTTGACAAAAATTAGAATTTCTTTGGTGTTCTTCCTATGGAGGCCAACGGTTTGGGAGGGTTTTTGGGAAGGATTTTGTGTTCTTCTTGCTATGATTTATAGTGGAATTGATGTCCACTTTTGGGTTGGATGAATGCCTTAGGGCCATTTGTCCATCCCTCTTTCTTTTCTTCTTTTAATAAATGCTAAATGGCTAATGGTGATTGGCCATCAAAAGATTTTTATATTTTTCTTTCCAATTAAGTCCTCCAACTTGTCCCTCTTCCCATATGATACCCCAATTTGTTCCATGTCACCCATATGGTCCCTACATGGAACCGGGCCCACTTTACGCTCCGACAATTAATCGGTCGTAACTTTTAAACCGTAAAATTTCATGAGGCAAACCACATATGGTTTTGATCCTCTCGACCTCTACTTTCTATTTTTAAGGTCTATTTTAGGTTTCCAAGTCATTTTGAAAAATTACCAATAAGCCCTCGACTTTTTACAAAATTCCCTTTAAGTCCTTTCTTTGCTCGGGTTTTGCCCGACTCCGTTTCTTCTGACGATTGCTTCATATTCAACCCCCTCGATGTCCTCTACTCACTTGTGTGTTTATTTCCTACTTTAAATTCATGTATAAATTTTAATTAATAATGACCAAAATGCCCCTAGTCTACATGTCTTCGTTTCTCTCTAACGGGGCATTTTCTGGAAAAACCGTTACGCGTCGTTGCGACCCGATTTTTCTCTACTCTCCATTTTTGGAGTCTGTTATGTGCATTATTAAGAACCTCCAGTACAACTTTTGAAAATTACAGTTACCTCCCCAAAACTTTGCATTTCTGCAATTAAGTCCCTTTGGTCCTGCGACCTTCTCTAGGAACCACCATCAGAGATGACCTCTCCTGATCCTTTCTCTTGCTGTGCACATGACTGCTAGACATAAATACAGTGGGCGGATGTGACAGTTCCTCCCTCGTTAATTTAGGCTTCGCCCCGAAGCCTATCAGGCAGAAATAAATATGGGTATTGCTTCATCATAGTTTCTTCGCGTTCCCATGTGGCTTCTTCTACTTTGTGATTCCTCCAAAGCACTTTGACCAATGGAATCTTCTTATTCCGCAACTCTTTGATTTCCCGTGCTAGGATTTCTGCCGGCTCTTCTTTGTACGTAAGGTCGGGCTGAATCTCGATGTCTTGAGCTTGTATGACGTGGGTTGGATCTGAACGATACCTCCTTAGCATTGAAACATGGAAAACATCATGTATTTTACTTAATTCGGGTGGTAACGCCAACTGGTAAGCTACCGGACCTACCCGTTTGATGATCTCATATGGTCCGATGAATCTAGGGCTTAGCTTGCCTTTCTGTTTAAATCGTAACACCTTCTTCCAAGGAGAGATTTTGAGGAATACTCTGTCGCCGACCTCGAACTGTATGTCTTTCCTCTTTAGGTCCGTGTATGATTTTTGCCTGTCCGCCGCTACTTTTAATCGGTCTCGAATGATCTCTACCTTTTCCTCAGTTTCCTTAACTATGTCTGGCCCCAACATCTTTTCCTCGCTCAATTCTGTCCAACAAACTGGAGTTCTGCATTTCCGACCGTACAGTGCTTCGTAAGGAGCCATTTGTATGTTGGATTGATAGCTATTGTTGTACGCGTATTCTATTAAGCTCAGGTGTTTGTCCCAGCTGCCTTTAAATTATAAAACGCACGCCCTCAGCATATCTTCCAAAACTTGAATCACTCTTTCCGACTGTCTGTCTATCTGGGGATGGAATGTTGTACTATGGTACGTTCGAGTCCCAAGGGCTATTTGGAACTTCTGCCAAAAATTTGACGTAAAGCGTGGATCTCGATCTGATATGATGGAAGTTGGAACTCCATGGAGACCTACGATCTCTTTGATGTACAAGTCTGCCAACTTGTCTAGCAAGTAATCCACACGTATTGGTAAGAAATGAGCGGACTTAGTAAGCCGATCCACGATTACCCATATCACATCATGTTTGTCCCTAGTCCTAGGCAATCCTGTGACAAAATCCATAGTGATACGATCCCATTTCCAGGATGGAATCGTGATAGGTTGTAGTAGTCCTGAGGGTAGTTAATGTTCCGCTTTCACTTGCTGACAGATCAGACACTTCGTCACGTGATCCAAAATGTCTCTTTTCATTCCTGGCCACCAGTAATACTCCTTTAAGTCTCGGTACATTTTTGCTGCTCCCGGATGCATTGTATAAGGACTGTTATGAGCTTCTTGCAAAATCTGTTTCTTCAGTTCCTCGAACTTAGGTACCACCATTCTCTTCTTGTAATATAGGATACCATCTGGACGAATTTGATAATCTCCTGATGAATTCTCCTGCGCCTGTTGACTCCACTTTTTCACTTGTTCATCTTCCTTCTGAGCCTCACGTATTTGTTGATGTAAGGTAGGTCACACGTGCATTTCTGCAAAGATAGCCCCATCTTCTGTGGGCTCTAATTCTACCCTCATAGCACGTAGTGCTTGCATTGACTTCCTACTAAGTGCATCTGCTACGACATTCGCTTTGCCCGGGTGATAGTTAATTGTATAGTCGTAGTTGGCTAACAATTGCATCCATTTTCGCTGTCACAGGTTTAAATCTTTCTGCGTGGGTAGATACTTCAGGCTTTGATGGTCCGTATAAATGTAACACTTTTCCCAGTATAAGTAGTGCCTCCACGTCTTGAAAGCCAAAACAATTGCTGCTAGTTCTAAGTCATGCGTGGGATAATTCTTTTCGTGTGGCTTGAGCTGTCGAGAGACATACACAATGACTTTGCCCTCCTACATCAATATGCAACCTAACCCGATATGAGATGCATCGCTATAGATCACAAAATCTTTTCCTGATTCGGGTTGTATAAGAATGGGCGCTTCAGTAAGTTTTTGCTTCAGCCTTTCAAAGCTCCGTTGGCAAGCGTTGGTCCACTGGAATTTGGCATTCTTCTGAAGTAGCTTGGTCATAGGTGCGGCGATCATGGAAAACCCTTTGACGAATCTCCGATAATATCCTGCAAACCCCAAGAAACTACGGACTTCCGTTACTGTCTTAGGTGGCTTCCATTCCAATACTGCTTCTATTTTCTTAGGATCGACCCTTATTCCTTCTGCCGATATAATATGTCCCAAGAAGGCTACTTCTTCCAACCAAAATTCGCATTTGCTGAATTTAGCGTATAACTGTTTCTCTCGCAGGGTTTGCAATATGATCCTAATGTGGCCATCATGGTCCTCTCGATTCTTTGAATACACCAATATGTCGTCAATGAATACAACCATGAACTGATCCAAATACGGGTGGAAAATTCTGTTTATCAGATCCATGAATACTGCAGGTGCGTTCGTTAATCCGAAAGTCATAACAATGAATTCATAATGTCCATAGCGAGTTTTGAATGCGGTTTTTGGTATGTCTTCATCTTTGATCCCCAATTGATGATAACCCGATCGTAGATCGATTTTTGAAAAGACTCCAGCACCTTTGAGTTGATCAAACAAATCGTCTATGCGAGGTAGTGGATACTTGTTCTTGATGGTCAGCTTATTGAGTTGACGGTAATCCACACACAACCTTAGGGATCCGTCTTTCTTTTTCACGAACAATACCGGCGCTCCCCATGGTGACACGCTTGGCCTAATGAACCCCTTGTCTAAAAGTTCCTGTAGTTGTACCTTTAGTTCTTTTAGCTCCGCTGGCGCCATTCGGTAAGGTGCGATGGATACTGGTGCAGCTCCCGGGTACACGTCTATGGTGAATTCCACCTCTCTTTTAGGTGGTAATCCGAGTAAATCGTCAGGAAATATGTCGGGGAAATTGCAAACAGTAGGTATATCTTGTAGCTTCGATGTCTTTTCTTTCGCTTTTATCGTGCATAACAGGTATGCCTCGCAGCCTTTTTGCACTAACCTCTTAGCCGTCATAGCGAAAATGATGTTAGTTAGATAGTCCTTCCTCTTTCCCACTAAGGTCACTTCGTCGCCGTCTGACGTATGCAGAGTAACTCTCTTCCAATTGCAGTCAACCAGTGCATCATGTTTAGCCAACCAATCCATTCCAAGGATAGCGTCGAATTCTTGAAATGGTAGTTCAAATAAGTCTCCCCAAAAGATACGTCCGTGTATCTCCACGGGGCAATCTTTCACTACCTTCCTTGTAATCACCTCACTCCCTAATGGGCTAGTAACTAATATTTCCTCTTCCTCTAGTTCTACCTTTAGGTTCCCAAGTTTTTCATTTTTCGTGCATATATATGAGTGTGAAGAACCCGGATCTATTAAAACGTAAAGCGGAACTCCAAACATAGACAACTGACCTGCAATCACGTCTAGCGCTGTTTTGTCTTCTCACCCCCTCATGGCATACATTCTAGCAAGAGCCCTCGCTTCTGATCGATTCACCGTCTCAGACTGCACAAATGACGGATTTCTGCCCCTACCTCTGCCTCAGCCTCGCCCTGTTGCCGCTTGCAATCCCTCAGTCGCCCTAGGTAAATTCTGCATTCGCTGGGGACACTCTCGCATAAGGTGATCTAGAGATCCACATATGTAACATGCAAATGTCCGATCCCAACATTCTCCCATGTGGCGGCATCCGCATTGATCACAGTGTGGATTAGTATTTTTGCCTTCATTACCTCTCGAGCTGGTAGAAAAGTTAGCTCCGCTTCAGTTAAATCCTCTTCCTTTCCCTCTTTCGGATCGTCCGGTACTAGCAACTGAGGTGGCTTGACTTAGGCCATTGCGATTCGATCCCTGACTGTAACCCCGGTGTTGACCATCTCCCATGGAACCACTGCCTCGGAATCACTTCCTTGATGATTGGTAGTTTCCTAAATAGTTTTGTGTACCTCTCTTCTGTTTCATCTTCTGCTTCTATTCTGCTCATCAGACTGACATTGCTCTACTTCCAGAGCCCTAGTGACCAACTCGGAAAATTCCTTGATATTAGCAGCAATTAGCTGCATCCTAATCTCATTATTCAAACCATCCTGGAATTGTTTACACCTATCATGTTCATCTTCAATTGTCTTCGTGGCATACCTACTCAGCCTGGTAAATTCCCTCTAGTATTCGGCAACGGTCAATCGACCTTGCTTTAAGTGTAGAAACTCCTTTTTCTTGGCATCTAGGTATGCTTCTGATATAAACTTCCTCTTGAACTCATTCACAAAGAAATCCCATGTCCTCTGTTCCAGTGGAACTCGTTGGTGAACTGTGTCCCACCATATATATGCTTCTTCCACTAATAAGGAAGTAGCACATACCACTCGCTCTTCTGGCGTACACTGTAACTGATATAAGGCTTGTATTGTTCCTTCCAGCCAATATTCAGCTGTAGAAGAATCATCGTCCCTTCAGACCCTAAACTCCTTCGCCCCGTACATTCTTATCTTTTCGATCAGGGGTTTCCTTTCCCCTCCTACAACAGGTACTGGTATGGGTGCTGGCACTGGTGGTCGTAATACGGCAGCCATTTGTTGCAACATTTCGTTGGGAATAGAAGCATCAGCTGGTGGTTGCTTAGATGCAGGTATCTTTGATACATGCGTTTCTACAGTTCGGGAGGCCTGAGACTCGACCTCCTCCTCTATATCACGTTGTGCTACTCGCGACATCTAAAGAACAGAGTAAAATGTATACAATCCCATCATCAATAACGACCCAGACCAACAGCATTATATTACCCTAGGTGGCATGTATATAAAGATAAAACTCTTAAATAACACATATACAACACAGCTTTTATTTATTTCCAAGCAAAAGTATTTACATTACTAGGAAGCCCTTATGTACATTCCAAAATTTAGGACTCCTTACTACTATATCATCATGTCATACTACTATACAATATTTACACGATACCCCGATGTCACATATGTACATAACCAAAAGAACCTCCAAAAAGCAACACATCTCGAAGCTCAGTGAGTAGGTGCCCTAGGTGAGGTGGCACTGTCAGACAAATACTCTTCTATCTCAGGATCAAACTCTGGGTCATGCGATGCTTCACCAGGTAAGTACTGGCCTAGCTCCTGGACCCTCTCCTGCAAAGCAAAGATCTCTCTATATGCTACCCCGAGGCTCCTATAGGCACTATCAAACTCCACTCTATGACTGAGCTTGTCCTCCTTTAACATCTGCACGTCTCTTATCAAGGAGGTAATCATCTCATCTTTTAATCTCAGGTCTTCACGATCCTGTATACTTCGATCTGCCAAAATTTCTAGGGTATCATCTTGCTCCTGCACTATCTGTTTTAGCCTCTCTACTTCCATCCTCAGCTCCCTCATCTCATCGTTTCGATCACCCATAATTACTCCTGTTATAATTAGAATAACATAACTAACAATACTACACACATGTATAGTTACATAATTAGAACCCCTAACCTAACCCTATGTGTCATACATTTAAGGTTTAGTTCAACTAACTACCCAGAACAGACTAAACCTGGTTCTGATACCAAAAATTGTAACACCCCTTCCCGGCCTACGTGTGTAAGCCGAGTAGAGGCGCCACACTAACCTAATGTTGCTACCAATTTTATTTAGTCAAATTTTTGTTCCGATTTTACAGAAATTTTGCCAGAGGTTCGCCTAGAAATTTGGTCCCAAGTGTCGACAAAACTGGTTTTTCTGAGTTTTGAAAACATTTTTACACAAACCAATGCGAACACAATTGGTCTCAATACACTCCCAATGAATCCCCCTTATAACTTCAACTACAAACCTGCAAGAAGAATTCACACTTCTAGTACAAAATAAAGTAGAGGTTTATTATTATTACATACTACTAACGTACAATATAACATAGTAATTCTCAATCTTATATATACATATACATGCCACAACTAGCTAACTCATAATGGAAACTAAGAGATCTACCCTGAGATGCTGTGGGTCTGGTCATCGCTTCCCAAGAGTTAGCTACTGCTCCGAACCTACGAGTCAAGAAAAACTTAACTCGCTGAGCAATGTCGCTCAGTGGATACTTTACCAATGGAAATAAAAGTAAAACATGAAAGCATTTGAAATAAAAGGAAATAATTAAATCAAACATCAACCAACATTAAACTAATGGAAGTTATTGTACATTCAGTGTAAATATGCTTTCAACAAATGTAAAAACCATAATTCAAACTTATTTTGCATTACGTAGTTTAGAAAAACAGGACTTTGGCTCTACTGGTATATAGGGAACCATAGCGATAAGGCAGTGGCCCTCACCACTGTAACACAAGTGGCCCTCACCACCGATATCAAATCACAGGAATGGCCCTCACCATCCTGGTTATAACCAATGGCCCTCACCATTGGCCCCCAATGGCCCTCACCATTGAGTTCATATCATAACAATTCAATCACAATATCAAGCAGTACTGCATAAGTTAGTATAGTGCACCATACTCTTATCTACCACCCCATACTACCCAGCAGAGCATAAAGGTTAAAATGATTCAATTTAAGTCTCAAACTTCATTTTAGAATGACTCGAGAAATCATTTTAATTCCCGTCGCGCTTCGCCATTTACGCCACGCACCACATTCTTTAGTCAAACCATTACTCTTTTTCACATATTTAACATCCACAATAAACATATCAAACATTTCAAAGCATTCCTCAAAAGGTCACAAATTGACCAAATGAATAGTATCACGGCATGTAAAATCGGCAACGCAAAAGGCAAGCGCCAAATGAATAGTAAAATTTGGGTTTTCGTCAAAATTTCAGTCCACTTCAGGCTTACATTTGATCAGGTAAATGATCTTATTTTTGGCTGAAATTTTACAGAAAACTTATTTCATATGTTGACTAATTGCATGTAAAATTTCGTTGAAAAATTCAATCGTTTGCTGCCTCAACTGGCTGCCCAAATTTAGGTCTAGAATTGGATCCCAAAGGACACCAATTCGGCCCACACTTGCATTTGGTGCAAAATTGTTTATTTTTCTGTTTTAACCCCATTTCAAAGCTTCCATAATAATGTGATGAAGATTTAAACACTTCTCTTTTAAAATAAATTGATTGTTTAAATCAATTTGGACTAAATGGAGTTCATAAACTCTTTTACCAAAATCATTAGAAACATTAGATTTCATTTGAATTTAAACAACCCAATCACCACATGGATTTAAAAATACCACTCAACAATTGAATTCAAACACAAACAACACATTTAGGCAACCATAACAAAAGTTTCGTAGATAAAGTTTTGGTAAGAAAATGAAAGGAAAATTAATTCTTCCAAGGTAAAGTACCAAACCTTGTTCTTTTAATTCCCCTTTTCTTTTCCTTCTTCTCCTTCCTTAATCTTTGTTTTTCCTTCAAGAATTTCAGGAACACAACCTTAAACATAAACCTTAGAAATTTAGAACATGCACTACCCTTCCATTTCTTTTCAAACTAAATCCTAATATAACCTTATTAAACTTTAGAAACCTTGATTCTTCCATTTAATTAATCAATATCATCACTACTTAAATTTTTTTTCCAAATCCACCATAAGAACCCTAATTTCCAATCTTCCAATAGATATATAAATACTTAAAATTGATACTAGAATTGAAATCTACATGATTTAAAACCTTAAAACTCACCTTGAACTTGAATCAAACTTGACAAAATTTAGAATTTCTTTGGTGTTCTTCCTATGGAGGCCGACGGTTTGGGAGGGTTTTTGGGAAGGATTTTGTGTTCTTCTTGCTATGATTTATAGTGGAATTGATATCCACTTTTGGGTTGGATGAATGCCTTAGTGCCATTTGTCCATTCCTCTTTCTTTTCTTCTTTTAATAAATGCTAAATGGCTAATGGTGATTGGCCATCAAAATATTTTTATATTTTTCTTTCCAATTAAGTCCTCCAACTTGTCCCTCTTCCCATTTGATACCCCAATTTGTTCCATGTCACCCATATGGTCCCTACATGGAACCGGTCCCACTTTACACTCCGACGATTAATCGGTCATAACTTTTAAACCGTAAAGTTTCACGACGCAAACCACATATGGTTTTGATCCTCTCGACCTCTACATTCTATTTTTAAGGACTATTTTAGGTTTCTAAGTCATTTTGAAAAATTATCAATAAGCCCTCGACTTTTTACAAAATTCCCTTTAAGTCCTTTCTTTGCTCGGGTTTTGCCCGGCTCCATTTGTTCTGACGATCGCTTCATATTCAACCCCTCGACGTCCTCTACTCACTCATGTGTTTATTTCCTACTTTAGATTCATTTATAAATTTTAATTAATAATGACCAAAATGCCCCTAGTCTACATGTCTTCGTTTCTCTCTAACGGGGCATTTTCTGGAAAAACCGTTACGCGTCGTTGCGACCCGATTTTTCTCTACTCTCCATTTTTGGAGTCTGTTATGTGCATTATTAAGAACCTCCAGTACAACTTTTGGAAATTATAGTTACCTCCCCAAAACTTTGCATTTCTGCAATTAAGTCCCTTTTGTCCTGCGACCTTCTCTAGGAACCACCATCAGAGATGACCTCTCCAGATCCTTTCTCTTGCTGTGCACATGACTGCTAGACATAAATATAGTGGGCGGATGTGACACTTTCTTCTTATCTTGAGGATCTTGGAAGTATTGAGCTTAGTCATCATCGTCATCAACAAGTACCTTATCATCATCGAATGCTGCTTTGCTAACCTTAGCCTTTCCCTTGTCCTTCGACTTCTTAGTGCTGGCAGATGCCTCAGCAGTGTTTCCCAAAAGCACAACCAATTGGCTTTTTATAGTCTCAGCCAGGGCCTCCTTCAATTCTTTCATCTTGGCATTGAGGGCATCGTCCACTGTCATTTGAATCTGTTTAGGTTCCATTGCTCTTTGTGAGAAGCTGACCGAGTTACCACTGGAGTCTACGTCACTGACATAGGTTGGGTCCTCTTACACTCTTGAACTCCTGTACTCCAGGTTTGTGAGCCAAAAAGGATCAATGATATGCAATGCGTGTATGCATGTATGCATGTGTGCACAAGTAATCAAACAATCAAAAATTAGGATGTTCCTTCCAATCTTATAACTTCCACACATGAATGGCGAGTCTCTTTTCCTAGGTATATGGTCAACAAAATACTAACATGGGATATCTTATTTTTAAAAAATTTACTTAGACGGTTTTAACCAATATTTGTATTTTCAAACATAGAAGTCAATTCATGATAATTCCCATTAATTTGGTTTTAATCCATTGAATCAACTAAAAAATAGCTTTTATGGTATATTGGATTAAAACCAAATTAAGAGGTTTATCATAAATAAATTTCCCATTATAAAAAATAACTAATGATTCATGTAAAAAATAAGCCCCTGATTAATAATTCTTAGTATAAGCTAGGCTTACAATTAATTTTTGGTATTCCATAATTGACCTGAATAATTTGTAAGCTCTTTTTAAAAAAATAATTTATAATTTTTGATGAAGTGAAAATAATTTTATTTCAAAGCCTTTGGGCTTTTATGCGTGGGCCCTAAGGTTGAAAAAGATTTTTGACCCATCTTAAAAAGACTATCTTGAAGATCTTGAAATTTTGAAATTTGAGTCTTTGGATTTAAAGGAAAAAATTATTTTGAGCTTACAATATGATTAGGTCATATTAGAAAAAAAAAATAACAAACCAAATAAGCCATGGTTCAAACCAAGATTTATTAATCATAGTCAAACAATAAGCATTTGGGGTAAAAACCTAAAAAAAGTAACTAGGCCAATTATATGAGCTTCAGTCTTTGGATTGAAAAGTTTAGGCTCCCATAGCATGTATATACCAAAAGGTACAAGGCTATGAGTGGTTATGCCATGCTAGATCTCTATACCTTGAGTGAAAGTATGGTATCCCTTACATAACATAACATGGTTAACAAGGGCATCCTAACTCATGCACACAATGCAATCTACATGACACAATGGATAATATTATAATAAGAAAGAATAGAATAATATAAAGACCAACGGAATCAACTTCTCTTATCCCTAGTGGAGTCGCCACTATGAGCGGGGATTTTTGCTCCACTCCCATGTGGAATGGTTCTTGCAACTTCGACATTGTTAGGCTCAGAGCTGTAGAGAATACATGCCTAAACTCGGAGATAATGGAGTCGCCACCCGGACGGGCAGGAAAAAAGAAAGGAGTGGATGACTCAATTCCTGAGAAATCCCCAACCTCCTATTGGGTTCAGAAAGTTGGGTACGCGTGGGGAAGGTGAGAATGACCCAACACCCCCACAGCGCCACTGACCTTCTTTTCAGGTTTAAATATTATTAAATTATTAACTTATTAGAGTATCATCCATATTATACGCACATTAAAAAAGATAAACATCCATCACCTTTATTTAAAATAAATGATCAAAATAGGCACCCATCCAAGGATGGAAACATGCCTTTACAACATTTGTTTAATGTCCAAAACTAAATAAAATAGGACACCTATCGTTTAGTGGAAATATACCTTTTACATTAATTCTAAAATACAAAATAAATTAAATTGCATTGAACCTGACTAATGAGGTACCCACAAAGTGAAAACATACCTCTTACATCTTTGAGGCTAAAATAATTAACATTAAAATAATAAAACAAATAAATTAAATCATTCAATCATTCACCATGAGCAATTATAAAAATATATCATTCAGAAAATTAAAACATTAATGAATCACACATTCAAGACATAAAGCAATCACACCTAAGTTTTAATCTTAAATAAAGCAATAAATATATCAATTTAGGGTTTATGCTTCAAATTAGGGTTTTAGAATTTTTATGATTAAATTAGAGTTTTTATGATTATACCATTGATTTAAATTGAACCTTAAACTACTAGATGAAACAAATAAAAAAAGGAAAATTGGATAGACGAGATATTGTGATGATAATTACTGACAGAATAAATTGAGTTAGGAAAACATATCTACGTTTGAAGGCTCCACTAAATTGATATGTTGATCTAAGCTACCATTTTCTTTCTGCCTAGATCAATTGATTCTTGGTTGGAGATTCCATGATCCAAAGATCAACTACTACCACTTTGCTTTGCTTTTTGTTTTCAGATTGTTTTTTTCCTTGCTTGCTGATTTTTTTTTATTATTACTTATCTGTGCTTTCTACTTTTAATATTCTGTGTGTTTTTATGAATTGCAACTCATCTGCTTGATCATCCACCTTTCTATTTGATAATTTTTGGCCTCCTTCTGTCTGTGTCTCCCTCTGTTTTGATAATTCTTGCCTCCCATTTAAAAATAATTGCCATCCTATTTATAAGAAAATCCACTAGGTCAAATCAATTTTCGAGCTTAATCTGGATTAATCTCATAAAACCGTATCCATATCAAATTAAAATCAAATTAAGTGGATATGGAAAAGAATTATGAGTCCTAGCTTGACTTGGAATGGTCCATATTGAATTTGTAGCCAACCAATTAGATATGGACCCAATTCCATATTGAATTGGAAGACCAATTCGATATGAAATGGTCCATATTGAATTAGTAGCCAACCAATTCGACAACCAATTCGATATGGACTCAATTCCATATCAAAGTAGAGCTACCAATTCGATATGGAATGGTCCATATCAAATTGGTAGCCAACCGATTCGATATGGACCATGTCCTTATCGAATTGGACACTCTCAATTTGATATAGATATGTCCCATATCGATTTAAACCAAAACCCAACCCCTCTAACTTTGAATAAAACCATTTTAGGGCATTTAAAGTTGAACCGGCTTTTTTTGGCCTAATAAAAAGCTTAAAGTAGGTTAAAGCTTATTAAAAATGGATTGATCATGACTTGGCCTTCTTTAATTTGGATCAGACTAGCTTAGGGCCAAAATTATGATTTTGCACCTAGGTTTGAGGTTCTTGACTTAGGTGGGTTTTTAAGAGAGAGAAATGGGATTTTAAATATAATTTTAATATGTCATACATGTATTGCACTGGCATTTGAATTGGTCTCTGATGTGGAAAAATTTATTATGATTTCAGATATAGGTGGATATGGTGTATAGGACGCACTAGTCTGGTGAGGGGGTGCAAAGAGTGTTGCTTTCAGAGAGGATGTTGTTGGAGCTAGTTCTGAGGTGGCTGGGGAGGCATCAGTGCTAGCCAGACTAGCAGCTCAAGAGGCTCCATCAATTTTTTTATAGCAGATGGTAGAGTTACTTTGTCAGGCTCAGGTACAGCAGCCATAGCAGCATCAGCTGTCGATTAGGAAGTATGATAAGTTAAGAAAGTATAGAGCTACATATTTCTTTGGCACTATTGATCCAGCCGAGGTAGAGCAGTGGCTAGAAAGAGTTCAGAGGGTATTCATTTAGTTGTAGGCCACTATAGAAGAAAAGTTTAATTATGCCTCGTCTCTTCTATAGGGGGACACCTACGACTAGTGGAAGATTGTACCTCATGGATTGGCTGATCCACTGGTGTTGACATATGCTGATTTTCTGTGGAAATTTAAGAAGAAATAATCCCTCAAGAGTATAAAGATGCTGAAAAGAAGGAGTTTCTGAGTCTAAAGCAGGGTACAAAGATAGTGACAAATATGAGAAGGATTTCATTCGGCTGAGAAAGTATGCAGGAGAGATTGTCTGAGATCGAATAGATAGATGTTAGAGTTTTGAGGAGGGGATGAGGCCATCCATCATGTGACAGGTGGCGACTGTACAGTATAAGGACTTTTCACAACTAGTATCTGCTGCTCAAAATGTTGAGAAAGCCCAGGGGCTTGTACTTATAGCTAGAGTAGAGACAAGATCTCAAACTGAGGTAGGGTCTTCATCATCAAAAAGATGTCGAGGGGGTTTCTCACAAAGATCTGGTAAAGGCCAGGGGCAGCCTGGCAGGGGGTCACAGTAGGAGAGGCAAAGAGAGGGACCTGCAGCTTCAATGGGTAGTGCTCCGACTCCAGTTTCTCAGAGGTCTACTCTACCTACTTGTGCTCAGTGTAGTAGAACACATGGGGTTGTATGTTGGAGGACTGGTACATCAGCAGTTTGTTTCAAATGTGGGTAATCAGATCATTTTATTGGGGATTGCCTAGAGCCACTAGAGACAGGTCAGACTGAGACATTTGTGTCTAGACCTGGTGGCAGAGGGGGTTGAGGTTGTAGAGGTAGTAGTAGAGGTGGGAGACCAAGATTCGGTCAGAGGGGAGAATCCACAACTAGTGGTAAACAGGAGGAGGTTGGGTCATCATAGAGCATGTTTGTGATGCAGCATTAACTGAGTGCTTTTGATGTGATTGATGGTACATTTTCTCTACTTGGTGTTTTTTTTCATGCATTGATAGATTCTATGTCAACACATTCATATATTAGTGTATCCATCCTGTCGGTGAGTGATGTGCATTCAGAGTCCTTAAGGTTTGATGTGTTGGTTACTAACCCTTTAAGGCATAGTGTGGTAGTTAGCAGAGTGTACCAAAATAGTACGATGGTCGCTCATGATGAGGAGTTCTTTGGTGAATTGATTGAGATGCCCTTTTAATGATTATGATTTTATTCTGGGCATGGATTGGTTATCCAGATATCTGTCAGTGGTAAAATATTAGTAGAAACATATTACTCTGAAAACACATGATGGAAAGGCTGTAGTTGCATTTAGTGAGCAGAGACACCTGTAACACCCTTATACCCTATATACATACAATACATATTTTCAGCATATATAAAATACGTATATACAGTACAAAAATGCCACAGACCGATTTAATAAATAAAAATTTACATTTCTGATTTAAAATCTCAAATACTAAATATATAAAATTAAATAGTATATAAATATTATTTACTTGTTATAGAAACTAAAAAAAATATTTTATATGAAAATCTCTGAGAAAAATTCTTCAGAGTTTTATCTGTAATTTGGACATCCCAAAATTTATCAATTACACAACCTGCAAAAAGAACACACTCCCAAATAATTTCAAATCAACATCTCAACCATACTCCTCAATTTCACCAAGTTTCTCAAACATTTATATATAGATATATATATAATTTAAAACACATTTACACTCCCATTTCAAATAACTTAACTCAAACATTCTTTATAGTTTACAATACATAAAATCCAAAAACATAATATACTATGCATAATATCCAAAATATACAATAACAAAAAATATATACATGCTACTGACAGTATTTCTGATCTTGATATCAACTCTACAAGCACAAACACAAGTCTAGACCCGACCTAGTCTAGAAGAACTCTCCGGCTCAGCCTAATCTACCCTGTCACCTGCTCGATGTAAACAATCGCGCTAAGCCAAAAGCCTAGTAATACAAACTTTGATAATAATAAAAATCAAATGCAATGCCAATGCACAATGCATATGGATATCACATCATTCCATTTCCTCATACTTTTCAAATATTTCAGAATTCACAATTCTCATAAAACAAACACAAACATGGGCCCATATATAACTAATATGCTATTCAAATCCCAGAGTTACTATTTTGGTCTATAATGACACCATGTGTCTAGCCCCATAGGCAATATATCAATGTAATAATCTAATTAGGTCTGAGCTTACGACCCGGTCATTTCACCCAGCCTAGCTTCAAGGACTTGTTTTTAAGGCTTACGACCCGATCATTCACCTCAAAAATATTTTCACAATGACGCCCTACGTCTAGCCTAGAGGCAAATCATAGGCATGCCGCCAAACACATAACTCTGAAAATTAAATAACATACTAGGCACACAATTTATTCATATTTCTCATTTATATCGATATCGATATCAATTCATTTCATTATGTTTCCACATATCTCATTACATTATACCACAATACCCAATTATCTTGGGCATTTTAACATAATTCACATATTAATCACATTTAATATAATCTAGCCAATACCAATAGCTTTTTAACAATGCACTTAATGCATACACAACAAATGGCATTACCCAAACACTTTGGGTCATTTTCACATAATACACATATTTAACATTTTACACAATTTAGACATTATCAATGGCTTTTCACAATGCATTTAACTCATATATGACATTACAAATCTCATACACATTATTCATACATTACCAATGTATCAAGTAGCTTAACACATTTTTCAACCAAAATGTGTTAAGCCCAAATGTCATGCAAACATAACCAATGTATTCAAAGTTTGTACTTACCTCAAATAGCAACCAAAACAAGCTTAAAACAACCTCCAATCTTATCCTTCCAACTTTCCCTTCACCACTTGGATGAAGCAAATCAACCTCCCTCAATGTCTAAACCAAATGTGATAGCAAATAATCATTTAGTATCACATTTAATGGCATTTCATGTAACACCCCTATACCCCGTATACGCACACTACATACTACTACATCTGTACTATACATATACCGGATATAGGAGTGCCACGATTTATATAAGACAACCCAATTTTTTTCTCTTCTACAATAATATGAGGAAAATTTAAAACATTTCATATATATATATATATATATATTATGGAACATAACAAGTAAAACATTTATTTATTAAGCAGCGGAAAATGTAGCGGTAGTTACATATACATATATATCAAAATAAATATTTACAAAACATAAAGTTTATACATGTTTGGCAGTTCGTCTCTAATCTTTAAGCCCACAATCAACACTTTAGAGTCTAGACTCGACTCGGTCTAGATGAACTCTCCGGTTCTACCCTGTCACCTGCGGGATGAATCACAATCGCGCTAAGCCATAGGCTTAGTGGTACAAACAACAATAACAATATGCTTTAATGCAATGTCAATGTCATACTTTCAAGCAATAGAAATCATATTCAAAAAATACTATATTTCATAACATTACATTTCATTATCTTATTCAATTGTTTTACCATTTATGATTCACATTGAAACAAAGACAAGCATGGGCCCAAAAAGAAACTAATATGTTATTCAAAGTTCAGAATTACTGCTTTGGTCCATAATCACATTCATCAAGCCCGTAGGGGATACATATATATATATATCTATCCATGGATAGTGTAACAGACCCAGTCTCTTGGACCTCAACCCGGCTAGACCCTAGGGCCCCAGTATCTTGGTCCTCAACCCGACTAGACTGTTACTATTTTTTAGGCTTACGACCCGGTCTTTTCACCTCAAAAATATCGTATTCCACATTTATCAGCTGGACTCGGCTTACGACCCAGTCTTTTCACCTGTCCAGTAATTCATAGGCATGCCGCCAAACCCAGAACTCTAAAAATTGAATAACATACTAGGCACACAATTAATTCATTTATCTCATTATCAATCTCTTTCACAATTCCTTTCATTTCTCATAATTATACTAGGCAATCATGCCCCAATTATTTCATTTGCATCACTATAGTCAACACAATAGCTTCACATCTAGTCATTAAAGTATACATAGCCAATTGCATTGGACATATATTTTAAATGATCATCATATCTTTCACATTATGCAAATTATAACATTAATTAAATGTATTGACAATGTAATAACTTACTTAACACATTTACAACCAAATGTGTTAAGTCTCAAAGTCATGTAAATGTATGCAACCATGTAAGTTTGTACTTACCTCAAGAGCAACTCACACAACACCAAACTCCTCTTCCAAGAATCCTCAGCACTAGGATTAGGGCAACTCAACCTCTTCAAAAACCTAATCCAAAAGGAATAATACACACTCACTTAGAGATACACATGAGATAATAAGGCTAAGAACCAACTAGGGCCAACTCTACACATGACACGCTCAACAACACGGGCGTGTCCCTGACCGTGCCCTAAACTCACAACACAGAAGCTTTGACATGCTCAGTGACATGGGCGTGCCACTGGCCGTGTCAATCCTCCCTCAACACAGTTGCTATGACACGCTCAGTGATATGGGCGTGTCACTGGACGTGTAAATGCTACTACAACACAGAAGCTGTGATACGCTCAGTGACATGGGCATGTCACTGCTCGTGTCACCCATCCAAGAACACAGAACCATTGACACGCCCAAAGACCTGGCCGTGCTCATGGGCGTGTCAGGCCAAAAATCCTGATTCCGGCAATAATAACAACACATCCAACAAATCTCTTACTTCCACCATTTATCACTTCAAACAAACTTAACTAAACACACCCATAAACCATAATAACTTGTAAAAACATCAAAACAACTCACCACATACATCAAACACCAATTCACAACCATCACATACACACAACTCAAACACAAATCTTATTTTTCCACCAAACCTAACACTTTCTCTTCAATCCAACCCCAAAAAATCAAAATCAAATAAACCAAATACTCTCAAACACCCCACAATCAAACATACTCATACCATTAATAATCAACCATCAAACTCAAATACAACTTAAAAGAAAAACTAAGGAATCAAGTGGAAACTTACCAAAAATGATGAAACTTCTTACATTTCCAACTTGATCACTTGAAACATCCTTCAATCTTGAGTTTGGAAAATCAAAAACTCTCTTCCTCTCTTGCTATTGTGATGGTCGGCCAACAAAGAAAGGAGAAGAAGAAGATGAAGAAAGAAGAGCAAAGTCAATATTCAACTATTCTCTCAACCATTCAATTTCTCTCTTTTGTTCTCAACCAAGCAATTAAATATTAAAATAATCAAATATCTTCATCCACTCACTAAATTTCCATTTCAATTAATTAATTTAATTAATTTAAAATAATTAATTAATCTTCTTTGACTTCCATTTCTTTGACTTGTATATGTTATATATATTACTATATATACAACATATACACTCTTCCCTTACCTCATTTCTCTTTCCATTTAAACATATACATTTAATCCAAATACAACAATAAATATTCCAAAACTTTTAGGGTATACTTTGGGATATTACAATTCTCCCCCTCTAAAAAGAAATTTCATCCTCGAAATTACCTGATCTTAAGTCTAAAACAATTGAGGATATTGATCTTGCATCGCTTGCTCATTCTCCCAAGTTGACTCTTCCTTTGTATGATTCTTCCAAAGAACCTTCACAATTGGCACTTTCTTATGTCTCAACTCTTTCACTCCATGTGCCAAAATAGCAATTGGTTCTTCTTCAATAGTTAGATCCGGACTCACCTCAATAGATTCAACGGACAAAACATGAGATGGATCTGATCTGTACCTCCGCAGCATAGAAACATGGAAGACATTGTGAATTCTATCCAACTCAGGTGGCAAAGCAATTCGATAAGCAACTGGTCCAACTCTCTTCAATACCTCATAAGGTCCAATAAAATATGAACTTAGCTTCCCTTTGCGGCCAAATCTCAAAATCTTTTTCCAAGGAGACACTTTCAGAAAAACTTTATCTCCAACATCAAACTCTATGTCTCTTCTCTTCAAATCTGAATAAGATTTCTGCCGATCTGAAACTGCTTTCAACCGATCCCGAATTATCTTCACTTTCTCTTCCGTTTCTTTAATCAAATCGGGACCAACCAACTTGCTTTCTCCAACTTCATTCCAACACAGAGGCGTTCTGCATCTTCTACCATACAATGCCTCAAATGGTGCCATTCTAATACTAGATTGATGACTGTTGTTATAAGAAAATTCCATTAATGGCAAAAATCTATCCCAACTTCCAGAGAATTCAATGACACAGCTTCTCAACATGTCCTCTATAATCTGTATCACTCTCTCTGACTGCCCATCTGTCTGTGGATGAAAAGCAGTGCTAAAATGCAATCGAGAACCCAAAGCACCATGTAAACTCTTCCAAAACCTTGAAGTAAACCGAGGATCTCGATCAGACACCAAAGAAATTGGGATTCCATGCAACTTCACTATCTCACTGATATACAGCTCAGCCAACTTCTCAAGAGAAAAGTCCATCCGAACTGGAAGAAAATGAGCTGTCTTTGTCAACCGATCAACAATCACCCAGATAGCATCATGCTTCTTCTGAGTCAACGGCAAACCATACACAAAATCCATTGTCACATGTTCCCATTTCCATTTAGGCACTGATAAAGGTTGAAGCAACCCTGTAGGAACTTGATGCTCAGCTTTCACTCTCTGACAAGTGAGACACTTGGATGCAAACTCCGCTATGTCCCTCTTCATACCTGACCACCAATAATGCTGCTTCAAATCATGATACATTTTAGTACTCTCAGGGTGCATAGCAAAAACCGATTGGTGTGCTTCTTCCAAAATAATCTTTCTTAAACTAGCATCATCAGGAACACACAATCTATCCTTAAACCAAAGGCTACCATCACTTCTCACATGGAAATCTCGGCTCTCCCCATTTTGGCAATCTGACACAACTTTCTGAATTTTTCCATCAGCCAATTGAGCCTCCCTTATCTGATCCAACAACACGGGCCTCAATTGCAACTGAGCCAACAATGCACCATCATCACATGATTCAAAACTAGCATGCAACGCTCTCAACTCAACAAGCAACAAGAGCGAATAAACAGTCAAACCTGCCAAAGACTTCCGACTCAAGGCATCCGCAACAACATTTGCCTTACCAGGATGATAATCAATCAAACAGTCATAATCTTTGATCAGCTCCAACCATCGTCTTTGTTGAAGATTCAGCTCCTTCTGAACACCCAAATATTTCAAACTCTTATGATCTGTATAAATAAAACATTTCTCCCTATACAAGTAGTGTCGCCAAATCTTCAAAGCAAACACTATAGCTGCCAACTCCAAATCATGTGTCGGATAATTAAGCTCATGCGACTTCAACTTTCGAGAAGCATAAGCTATGACTCTACCTTCTTGCATCAAAACACAACCTAAACCATTATGTGAAGCATCACTTTAAATCACAAATGGTTTATCTTCCATAGGCAAAGTAAGAACAGGAGCTTGAGTCAACATCTCCTTCAACTGCTCAAAGCTAGCTTGACACTGATCTGTCCATACAAATCTAACTCCCTTTCGATGTAATCTGGTGAGTGGAGTAGCTATCAAAGAAAAACCTTTCACAAACCGTCGATAATAGCCTGCCAAACCCAGAAAACTTCTTACTTCAGTCACAGACTTCGGTGGACTCCAATTCAAAATAGCTTCAACTTTACTCGTATCAACTCTTATACCATCTGTTGACACTACATGACCTAGAAAAGTTACTTGATCAAGCCAAAACTCACACTTCGACAACTTAGCATACAATTGCTTCTCTCTCAAGGTCTGCAATACAATTCGCAGATGCTTGCCACGATCCTCCTTATTATGTGAATATACCAAAATATCATCAATGAAAACCACCACAAACTGATCTAGATAGGGCCTAAACACCCTATTCATCAAATCCATGAAAGCTGTAGGTGCATTCATCAACCCAAAAGGCATCACTAAGAACTCATAATGCCCATACCTTGTGCGGAAAGCTGTCTTAGGAACATCTTCAGCTCTGACTCTCAACTGATGGTACCCTGATCTCAAATCAATCTTGGAAAACACTGCTGCTCCCTGTAACTGATCGAAGAGATCATCTATCCGAGGCAAAGAATACTTATTCTTAATAGTCACCTTATTCAATTGCCTATAATCGATGCATAACCTCAAAGTACCATCCTTCTTCTTCACAAACAAAACAGGAGCTCCCCACGGAGGAACACTAGGGTGAATAAACCCTTTATCCAAAAACTCCTGCAACTGCACCTTTAACTCTCTCAACTCAGCAGGTGCCATTCGATAAGGAGTAATAGAGATGGGAGTGGTACCAGGCAACAAATCGATACCAAACTCAACCTCTCTCTCAGGGGGTAACCCTGGCAACTCCTCCGGAAAAATATTTGAAAATTCCGCAACTGTGGGTATACTATCAAGTTGAGAACCCACTACTCTGGTATCCACAACACGAGCAAGAAAAACATCACACCCTTTTCTAATCAACTTCCTAGCTGCAACAGCTGACACAAACAAGGATGCAAGTTGTCTCTGCTCACTAGATACCATCACACTTCTACCATCACTGGTTCTCAGGGTAACATACTTCTTTTGATAGTCTACCACAGCTCCATGCTTAGACAACCAATCCATGCCTAAGATCAAATCATATTCCTTAAAAGGCATTTCAATCAAATCCCCCAAAAATTCCTCACCTTGCACCACAACTGAACTATCACGATGCACCTTACTCACCACAACACTATGTCCTAAAGGATTTGTCACCAACACATCAAATCCTAAGGACTCTGAATGCAATTCAGACACAGGCAAGATAGATGCACTTATGTATGAATGAGTAGATCCTGGATCAATCAAAGCAAGAACTGAAATGCCAAATAAAGAAAATGTACCCGCAATGACTGCTGAAGCATCTGGTTGCCTTTGCATCACATACACTCGCTGAGATGGCCCAGCCTCATCTGGCCTACTGCCTTCGGATGTAGAGCCTCCTCTCTGACTGATCCCGGGTCGTCCACCTCTACTAACACCTCTGCCACTTCGACCTCCTCTCACACTAGGTCGAGAAATTACAGAATTTGCCTGCCTATGCTCCTGCATCTCAGGACAATCTCTAATGAAATGGTCAGGCGATCCACATCTGAAACACACAGCTGATCCACCAATCTTCCAACAAACACCCCCATGTATCCTACCACAATGGATACATGTAGGTGGAGTAGACCTCTGAACCACTAGAGTCGGAGCACTAGCTACAGAAACTGTAGGTCTCGGTCTCTGCCTCTGATACTGAACTAACCTACCCGACTGCCTCAGGCTCCTACTGACTCTCGGAACAAAACTTCCTCGGCCTCTCTTCATAGACGAAGACCCTGCCTTAAACTGGGATCTCCTAATTCTGGTCTCCTCCTCGGTAGCAGCTGCTGCAATACCCTGTGCTCTCTCAACACTTCTAGCTACTGCAACCAACTGAGAAAAGTCTTGGTACAGAGAACCAGCAACAATACACATAATAGAGGGCCTCAATCCCTCCTCAAATCTCCTACACCGGTCAATCTCATCAGAAATAATCCCACCGGTATAGTGACTCAACCGGATATACTCAATCTCATACTCTGTCACTGTCCGGTTCTCCTGCCTCATATTCAGAAATTCCATCTTCTTAGCATCCTTATACTCCCTTGGAGTATATTTCTGCTCAAATTCCCTCAAAAAATCACTATAAAACAAAGTCGGTGGATCATCCATGGCATGAGGAACCGTCTTCCACCAATCATAAGCATCTTTCTGCAAAAAGGATCTAGCATAATCAAATTTCTCTTCAGGAGTAGCTTGCAACTGAATAAATACCCTCTGCACTCTATCCAACCACTGCTCAGCTACTACAGGATCTGTAGTACCAAAGAAATCCTAAGCCCCATACTTTCTCAATTTATCATAATGTCTCACCGATACTTGTGGCTATGGTGGCGGTGGTGGCTGCACTGGAGCTTGCCTCAATAATTCTACCACATGTCTTAGCCAAAATGGTGGAACCTCATCAGTAGCGAATCTCTCTGGCACAAGAGCAGGTGCCTCACTAGCTCTCTCAACCCTAACTCCATCTCTACCCTCTTCAGGAGCTACACTCTCAGTACTACCTTCTATGGACTGACGTGACTGAGACGCCGCCACTACTTATATTTGCAAACACAGCAGAATATACCTCATCAAAGATCAGAGACTGCCAATACCAAAATATGTATCTTATTTAAAAACCAACTTTTAGAATCAAAATGTTCTTTTTCTTACAATTTACTTAGGTTGAGAATCTCAAACCTAGACTCTGATACCAAAACATTTTGTAACACCCCGTATACGCACACTACATACTACTACATCTATACTATACGTATACCGAATACAGGAGTGCCATGATTTATATAAGACAACCCAATTTTTTTCTCTTCTACAATAATATGAGGAAAATTTAAAACATTTCATATATATATATATATTATGGAACATAACAAGTAAAACATTTATTTATTAAGCAGCGGAAAATGTAGCGGTAGTTACATATACATATATATATCAAAATGAATATTTACAAAACATAAAGTTTATACATGTTTGGCAGTTCGTCTCTGATCTTTAAGCCCACAATCAACACTTCAGAGTCTAGACTTGACTCGGTCTAGATGAACTCTCCGGTTCTACCCTGTCACCTGCGCGATGAACCACAATCGCGCTAAGCCATAGGCTTAGTGGTACAAACCACAATAACAATATGCTTTAATGCAATGTCAATGTCATACTTTCAAGCAATAGAAATCATATTCAAAAAATACTATATTTCATAACATTACATTTCATTATCTTATTCAATTGTTTTACCATTTATGATTCACATTGAAACAAAGACAAGCATGGGCCCAAAAAGAAACTAATATGTTATTCAAAGTTCACATTTACTGCTTTGGTCCATAATCAGATTCATCAAGCCCGTAGGCGATACATATATATATCTATCCATGGATAGTGTAACAGACCCAGTCTCTTGGACCTCAACCCGGCTAGACCCTAGGGCCCCAGTATCTTGGTCCTCAACCCGGCTAGACTATTACTATTTTTGAGGCTTACGACCCAGTCTTTTCACCTGTCCAACAATTCATAGGCATGCCGCCAAACCCAGAACTCTGAAAATTGAATAACATACTAGGCACACAATTAATTCATTTATCTCATTATCAATCTCTTTCAAAAATTCCTTTCATTTCTCATAATTATACTAGGCAATCATGCCCCAATTATTTCATTTGCGTCACTATAGTCAACGCAATAGCTTCACATCTCGCCATTAAAGTATACATAGCCAATTGCATTGGACATATATTTTAAATGATCATCATATCTTTCACATTATGCAAATCATAACATTAATTAAATGTATTGACAATGTAATAACTTACTTAACACATTTACAACCAAATGTGTTAAGTCTCAAAGTCATGTAAATGTATACAACCATGTAAGTTTGTACTTACCTCAAGAGCAACTCACACAACACCAAACTCCTCTTCCAAGAATCCTCAACACTAGGATTAGGGCAACTCAACCTCTTCAAAAACCTAATCCAAAAGGAATAATACACACTCACTTAGAGATACACATGAGATAATAAGGCTAAGAACCAACTAGGGCCAACTCTACACATGACATGCTCAACAACACGGGCGTGTCCCTGACCGTGCCCTAAACTCACAACACATAAGCTTTGACAAGCTCAGTGACATGGGCGTGTCACTGGTCGTGTCAATCCTCCCTCAACACAGTAGCTATGACATGCTCAGTGATATGGGCGTGTCACTGAACGTGTAAATGCTACTACAATACAGAAGCTGTGACACGCTCAGTGACATGGGTGTGTCATTTCTCGTGTCACCCATCCAAGAACACAGAACCATTGACACGCCCAAAGACCTGGTCGTGCTCATGGGCTTGTCAGGCCAAAAATCCTGATTCCGGCAACAACAATAACACATCCAACAAACCTCTTAACACATCCAACAAACCTCTTACTTCCACCATTTATCACTTCAAACAAACTTAACTAAACACACCCATAAACCATAATAACTTGCAAAAACATCAAAACAACTCACCACATACATCAAACACCAATTCATAACCATCACATAAACACAACTCAAACACAACACTTGTTCTTCCACCAAACCTAACACTTTCTCTTCAATCCAACCCCAAAAAATCAAAATCAAATAAACCAAATACTCTCAAATACCCCACAATCAAACATACTCATACCATCAATAATCAACCATCAAACTAAAATACAACTTAAAAGAAAAACTAAGGAATCAAGTGGAAACTTACCAAAAATGATGAAACTTCTTACATTTCCAACTTGATCACTTGAAACATCCTTCAATCTTGAGTTTGGAAAATCAAAAACTCTCTTCCTCTCTTGCTATTGTGATGGTCGGCCAACAAAGAAAGGAGAAGAAGAAGATGAAGAAAGAAGAGCAAAGTCAATATTCAACTCTTCTCTCAACCATTCAATTTCTCTCTTTTGTTCTCAACCAAGCAATTAAATATTAAAATAATCAAATATCTTCATCCACTCACTAAATTTCCATTTCAATTAATTAATTTAATTAATTTAAAATAATTAATTAATCTTCTTTGACTTCCATTTCTTTGACTTGTATATGTTATATATATTACTATATATACAACATATACACTCTTCCCTTACCTCATTTCTCTTTCCATTTAAACATATACATTTAATCCAAATGCAACAATAAATATTTCAAAACTTTTAGGGTATACTTTGGGATATTACATTTCCAATATTAAATCATAATTAAACATCACTGCTATAAATTCCAAAAATTTAGCCTTTCCTTACTTTAACATTAGAATTCCATTCTATTCCATTTAAATTAGTGTTTTAAGTTTATTTATATTATTAAAAATATATTTTAATATATTTAAACCATTTACATTACAAAAACACACTCTTATACACAAAACCCTAAAATGGCATAACCTTCCCCCATTGAAGGTTTTCCATTCCAACACAATCCATTAATTATTTCAAGCTTATATTCATCACTTTTAACACTGAACAACATGCTTAAACAAATAAAATCAAACAATTCAATAACTTTGGAAAATCACTTTTCCAAAACCCTAAATCTCCACTTCCATTCTCAAACTCCAACCAAACACAACCAAATCTAATATTTGACTTTAAAATACTTGTTTATGCACCAAAATAACTCATTTAGAACCAATTTTCACAATTAAAAACCATGATTTCTCAAACCCTAAAAATCCATAACCCTAATCCATCATCTCTTCAATCCAACCTTAAAATCATTGTTAACTATCCAAAATAACATCATACACACCAATTTCAATAATTATAATATACTACTTACAAATTCAAAATCACACATAATCCAAATTTCTATGAAATTCAAAGAAAAGAGTTGGAAACTTACCAAATTTGATGGAAATCACCAAAAATTCACTTTAAACTTGTTAAATCCTTCAATTTGTGGAGTATGAAAAAATCAAAACCTTGGTCTATGCTCCCATGGTGGTTCTGCCTTGGTGAAGAAGAAGAAGAAATGAAGACAACTTTAATTTCTCTTTCCTTTCATCTTTCATTTTAAACCATATATATATATATATATATTATAATATTTTAATAATTAATTATTTAATTATTTATTTAAGAAATTAAAAGTCCAAAAATTCATCTTCTATTCAAAAATTATTTTTTTTGTGAATTAATTTAATAATTTTGAATTTGTAAGATTTAATTACCAAAATACCCTTTTACTTTTTACTTTTGACTTTTCTTTTTAAAATATTGACTTTTATATGTTGTATGTATGTTGTATATAAATCACATATATATTCCACTTTTCCCATTTAAAATTTCTTCATTTTTTATTTAAAACCATTAATTTAATTTATCCATTTAAATTATAATTTATTTTATCAAATTTTCAAAAAATTGGAATATTACAATTCTCTCCCCCTAAAATAAATTTCGTCATCGAAATTACCTGATCTCAAGTCTAGAACAATTGGAAAAGCTGACTCTACATCGCCTGCTCACTCTCCCATGTCGCCTCCTCAGTGGCATGATTCCTCCAAAGGACTTTCATAAGTGGCACCCTCTTATTCCTCAATTCTTTAACCTCTCGTGCCAAAATCGTCACTGGTTCTTCCTCGTAAGTCAGATCTAGACTCACCTCAATCGACTCTATTGATATGATATGAGATGGGTCAGACCTGTATCTCCGAAGTAACGAGACATGAAAGATATTATGAATTCGATCCAACTCAGGCGGCAAAGCTAGTCAATAAGCCAATGGACCAACTCTCTCCAACAACTCAAATGGTCCTATAAAACGAGGACTCAACTTCCCTTTTCGACCGAACCTCAGAATCTTCTTCCATGGAGACACCTTCAAAAATACTTTATCTCCCACACTGAACTCTATGTCTCTTCTCTTCAAATCTGAATAGGATTTCTGTCAGTCTGAAGCTGCTTTCAAATGACCTCGAATCACCTTCACTTTCTCTTCTGTTTCCTTAGTCAAATCGGGACCAACCAGTTTACCTTCTCTAACCTCATCCCAACATAAAAGGTGTCCTACATCTCCTGCCATACAAGGCCTCATAAGGAGCCATCCCAAAATTGGATTGATGACTGTTGTTATAAGAAAACTCAATTAGTGGCAAAAATCTGTTCCAATTCCCGATAAAATCAATGATACAGCTCCTCAACATATCCTCTAGAATCTGTATCACTCTCTCTGACTGCCCATCTATCTGAGAATGGAAAGCAATACTAAAATACAACCGAGAACCCAAAGCATCATGCAAACTCTTCCAAAATCTCGAAGTAAATTGGGGATCTCGATCCGACACCAAAGAAACTGGGACTCCATGCAACCTCACTATCTCACTGATATACAGTTCAGCCAACCTCTCAAGAGAATAATCCATCTGAACTGGAAGAAAATGAGCTATCTTTGTCATCCGATCAATTATCACCCAAATTGCATCATGCTTCTTCTGGGTCAAAGGCAGTCCAGTCACAAAATCCATTGTCACTCGCTCCCATTTCCACTTTGGCATTGATAAAGGTTGGAGCAACCCTAAAGGAACCTGGTGCTCAGCTTTCACTCTCTGGCAAGTGAGACATATGGATACAAACTCTGCTATGTTCCTCTTCATACCTGACCACCAATAATGTCGCTTCAAGTCCTGATACATCTTGGTACTCCCAGGGTGCATAGCATAAAGTGACTGATGTGCTTCCTCTAATATCATCCTTTTCAATTCTACATCATTAAGAATACACAACCTATCTCTGTACCATAGACTACCATCATCCCTCACATAAAAGTCTCTACTCTCCCCCCCTTCTGACAAACTAATACAATTTTTTGGATTCTCTCATCTGCCAACTGAGCCTCCCTTATATGATCCAACAAGACTGGTCTCAACTGCAACTGAGCCATCAAAGCACCATCATTACAAGACTCAAATCTAGCATGCAACGCTCTCAACTCAATAAGCAACGAGAGCGAATAAGCAGTCAAACCTACCAAAGACTTTTGACTCAAGGCATCAGCAACAACATTTACCTTACCAGGATGATAATCAATCAAACAGTTGTAGTCTTTAATCAACTCTAACCATTGTCTCTGCCGAAGATTCAGCTCTCTCTGAATACCCAAGTATTTCAAAATCTTGTGATCTGTATAAATGAAACACTTTTCCCCATACAAGTAATGCCTCCAAATCTTCAAGGCAAAAACTATGGTTGCTAATTCCAAATCATGCGTCGGGTAATTCAGCTCATGTGGCTTCAACTGTCGAGAGGCATAAGCAATTACTCTACCCTCCTGCATCAGAACACAACTTAAACCACTATGTGAAGCATCACAGTAAATTACATGTGGTTTACCTTCCACAGGCAAGGTAAGGATGGGAGCCTGAGTCAACATCTCCCTCAGCTGCTCAAAACTCGGCTGACATCGATCTGTCCACACAAATCTAACTCCTTTCCGCAGTAATCTGGTGAGTGGTATAGCTATCATAGAAAAACCCTTCACAAACTGATGATAATAGCCTGCCAATCCTAGAAAACTTCTAACCTCTGTCACTGTCTTTGGTGGACTCCAATTCAAGATAGCCTCAACCTTACTCGGATCAACTCTAATACCCTCTGCTGAAACCACATGACTAAGAAAAGCTACCTGATTGAGCCAGAACTCACACTTAGATAGCTTAGCATACAACTGCTTCTCTCTCAAAGTCTGCAATATAATCTGTAAATGCCTATTATGATCTTCCTCATTATGTGAATACACCAAAATGTCATCAATAAAGACCACCACAAACTGATCTAAATATGGTATGAACACCCTGTTCATCAAATTCATAAAAGCTGCTGGTGCATTTGTCAATCCAAAGGGCATCACCAGAAACTCATAATGTCCATACCTAGTGCAAAAAGCTATCTTGGGTACATCCACATCTCTGACTCTCAACTGATGGTATTCTGATCTCAAATCAATCTTAGAGAATACTGCTGCTCCCTTCAACTGATCAAGAGATCATCTATCTGAGGCAAAGGATACTTTTTCTTGATGGTCACCTTATTCAACTGCCTATAATCAATACATAATCTCAAGGTGTCATCCTTCTTCATAAACAACACAGGTGCTCCCCACGGGGACACGCTAGGGCAGACAAAACCTTTATCCAACAACTCCTGTAACTGCACCTTTAACTCTCTCAACTCAGTAGGTTCCATATGATAAGTGGTGATAGAGATAGGAGTGGTACCAGGCAACAAATCGATACCAAACTCCACTTCTCTCCTAAGAGGTATCCCTGGCAACTCATCAGGAAAAATATCTGGAAACTCAGCAACTGTGAGTATATTGTCAAGCTGGGACCCCACTACTCTAGTATCTACAACATGAGCAAGATAAGCATCACGTCCCTTTCGAATCATCCTCCTAGCTAAACCAGCTGAAACAAACATGGATGAAAGATACCTCTGCTCACTAGATACCATCACATCCCTACCATCACGTGTTCTCAAAGTAACACATTTCTTCTGACAGTCTACCACAGCCCCATGCTTGGATAGTCAATCCATGCCTAAAATTAGATCATACTCCCTGAAAGGCATCTCAATCATGTCACTGAGAAATTTCTCATCTTGAACAATAACTGAACTTTCTCGGTGCACCCTGCTTACCACAACACTATGCCCTAAAGGATTTGTGACCAAAACATCAAATATTAAGGACTCAGAATGCAAATCACTCACAGGCAAGATGGATGCACTGATATAAGAATGAGTCGACCCAGGGTCTAATAATGCAAGAATTGAAGTGTAACATCCGTGATTTTAGAGATATAAAATTGTATATACTCAATATATATCTAGAGTATATATAACATATACATATGGTATATTAATTGTATGTATTGGATTAATATATTACATACTTAATATTTAATACACATATAAGGTACATTTGATGTATATATAAGATATACATTACTTGTGCATATGTGTAATATCCCAAAATTTTGAAAAGTTCTAATTTATGAAAATTTTATAAAATAAATTATAATTTAAATGGATAAATTAAATTAATAGTTTTAAATGAAAAATGAAGGGATTTTAAATGAAAAAGTGAAACATATATGTGATATATATGTAAAATATATACAACATATAAAAGTCAACACTTATTAAAAGAAAAGTCAAAGTAAAAGGGTATTTTGGTAATTAAATCTTAGAAATTCAAAATTAATAAAATAATTCAAAAATAAATTATTTTTGAATGGAAGAGGGAATTTAGGATTTTTAATTTATTAAATAAATAAATAAATATTAAATTATTTTAATATATATATATATGGTTTAAAATAAAAGATGAAAAGAAAAAAAAATTTTAAAGTTGTCTTCATCTCTTTTTCTTCTTCTTCAAGGCCGGCCACCATGAGAACTTAAGGCCAAGGTTTTGATTCTTCCATAGTCCACAAATTGAAGGATTTAACAAGTTTAAAGTGGATTTTTGGTGATTTCCACCAAAATTAGTAGGTTTTCAACTTCTTTATTTGGATTTTATGAAAGTATGAATATGTGTGTTTTGGGTTTTTGAAGTTCTAAGATTTAATTGTCTATTTGGATATGGATGAAGTTATTTTAAGTGATTAACAATAATTTTAAGGTTAGATTGAAGAAATGGTTGAATTTAAGTTGAGTTTGGTGAAGAGAGAGAATTTAGGGTTATGGAACATTTGGGTTTTTGAAATCATGAGTTTTAATAGTGTAAATTGGTTCCAAATGTGTTATTTTGATTCATAAACAAGTATTTTAAAGTCAAATATTAGATTTGGTTTTATTTGGTTGGAGTTTGAGAATGGTAGTATTGATTTTAGGGTTTTGGACATAAGCATGTGGTTAATTAATGTAATTGGTTTAAACATGCTAAAACATGTTTCTAATGATATTAATAAACTTAAAACACTAATTTAAATGGCTTGATATAGTTTTTCAAAGTTAAAGTGAGGTGAAGCTAATTTTAGGGTTTGGTTTAGAGTGATGTTTAATTATGGTTTGATGTTGAGAATATCTTAGAATGTGATATTAAATGATTATGTATGATCACATTTGGTATAGGCATTGAGAGGAGAGAGTTTGCCCAACCCTAGTGTTGAAGGGCAACTTAGAAGAGAAGGTTGGAGGGAGTTTTGAACTTTGTTGTGGAGTACTTTCTAAGGTATGTACAAACTTTGAATATATTGTTTATATTTGCATGACATTTGGGCTTAACACATTTTGGTTAGAAAATGTGTTAAGTTACTTGGTTCATTGATTGAGTATGAATAATGTGCTATGGCATTTGTAATGTCATATATGTGTTAAATATATTATGAAAAGCCATTGATAATGGCTAAATTGTGTAGAATGTGAAATATGTATATTATGTGAAAATACCCAAAGTAATTGGGTAATGTGTTGTGAATACAAAAATGACATATGTGGAATAATGAAATGAACTGATATTGATAAAAATGAGAAAAGTGAGAAAAATGAGAAAGATGTGAAAAATGAGAAAAATGAGAAAATAAGGCAATGTGCCTAGATTGAATATGTGACAATGAGAAAGAGATTAATAATGAGAAAAATGAAAAAAATGAGAAAAAAGATGATATAATAAGGCAATGTGCCTAGTTTGATCATGAGAAAATGAGAAAAGTTTTGATAAAGGAATTATGAAAGAATTTGATAATGAGAAACATGAATAAATTGTGTGCCTAGTATGTTATTCAATTTTCAGAATTCTGGGTTTGGCGGCATGCCTATGATTGCCTATGGGCTAAACGCTGGAATGGTGAAAAGACTGGGTCGTAAGCCAGGCCAGCTGATAAATATGATATTTTTGGGGTGAAAAAATTGGGTCATAAGCCTCAAAAACTGTAGCAGTCTAGCCGGGTTGAGGACCAAGATACTGGGGCCTAAGGGTCTAGCAGGGTTGAGGTCCAAGAGACTGGGGCTGTTACATTATCCATGGATATATTTCCTATGGGGCTAGACACATAGTGTCATTATGGACCAAAGCAATAACTCTGAAATTTGAATAGCATATTAGATCCTTTTTGGGCCCATGCTTGTCTTTGCTTTAATGTGAATTATGAATTGTGATACAATTGAGCAATATAATGAGATATAATGTTATGAGTTGTGATGTATATATGTGTTATGCATTGACATTTCATTTAGACTATATTGCTATCAAAGTTTGTACCACTAGGCTTTGGCTTAGCGCGATTGTAATTCGTCGCATAGGTGTCATGGACATTTTGGTAGAGCCGGAGAGTTCTACTAGACTTGGTCGGGTCAAAGGTTTTATTTATTGAGCTTGAAGAGTTGTTTTGGGTACATCAAGATCAGAGCCAGTTGCCAGCATATACATTTTTGATATTATAGTATGTTTTGATATTATGTATGTTATGATATGTTTTTGAAGTATATATTGTAAATTATAAAGAAAGATTTGAATAATTTTGTCTAAGATGGGATTTTATATGTAATGTTGATATATATACCTATATATATAAGCATTTTGAGAAAATATGGAGAAATTGAGAAGTATTGGTGAATTAATTTTATTTGGAGTGTTTGTTTTATGCAGGTTGTGTTTTGTTGAATTTTGGAAACGTCCAAATTACAGACAAAATTCTGGCAAATTTTTTTTTCAGAGATTTTCTTATAAAATGTTATTTCGGGTTACTATAGTAAGTAAAGAATATTTATATACTATCTAATTTTATATATTTAGTATTTGAAATTTTAAAACAGAAATGTGTAAGTTTTTTTTTATTAAATCAATTTGTGACATTTTTATACTGTATATTCATATTTTACATATGCTGAAAATATATATTGTACGTATATAGGGTATAAGGGTGTTACATGAAGTACCAAATAAAGTGAAAGTATCAGCAATAATAGTTGAAGCATCCGGCTGTCTCTGCATCACATAAATCCACTGTGATGGCCCTACCTCATCTGGTATACTACCTCCGGTTGTAGAACCTCCTCTCTAACTAGTCCCAGATTGACCACCTCTACCAAAACCTCTGCCACTACGACCCCCTTTGACACTGGGTTGAGAAGCTGCAATATCTGCTTGTCTATCCTCTGGTGGTTCTGGACAATCTCTGATAAAATGGTCTGACTACCCACATCTAAAACACACTCCTGAAGCACCTCTCCACCAGCAGACACCTCCGTGTGCTTTACCACAATGAACATAAGTAGGTGGAGCAGGCCTCTGAGCCACTGGGGTCAGTGCACTAGCCACTGAAACTGCAGGTCTCTGTCTCTATCTCTACTGCTGTACTGACCTGTCAAACTACTCCTGGCTCCTACTAAACCTCTGAAAATATCTCCCTTGGACTCTCTTCAATGATGAAGACCCTGCCTCGCTCTGGGGTCTCCTAGCTCTGGTCTCCTCAACCCTGGCAGCTGCTGCAAGACTCTGTGCTCTCTCTACACTCCTGGCAGCTGCAACCAACTGAGAAAAATCTTGATACTGAGAGCCTGCTATGATACACATTATAGAGGGTCTCAATCCCTCCTCAAATCTCCTGCACCTGTCAATCTCGTCTGAAATGATCCCACCAGCATAATAACTCAACTGGATAAACTTGATCTCATACTCTGTCACTGTCCTGGTATCCTGTCTCAGACTTAAGAACTCCATCTTCTTTGCATCCTTATACTCCTTCGGAGTATACTTCTGCTCAAATTCCCATAGGAAATCATCATAAGTCAGGACTGGCGGATCAGCCAAAGCATGTGGAACTGTCTTTCACCAATCATATGCATCCCTCTGCAGAAGAGATCTGGCATAATCAACTTCTCTTCCAGACTAGCCTGCAACTGAATAAACACTTTCTGAACCCTGTCTAGCCACTGCTCTGCTACAGCAGCGTCTGTAGTACCAATGAAGTCCTCAGCTCCAAACTTTCTCAGCTTATCATACTTCCTCACTGGCAACAGCGGCTGCGGCTGCGGCTGTGGCGGCTGCTGAACTGGAGCCTGTCTCAACAACTCTACCATATGTTGTACTCAGCCAGGTGGAATCTCATCAGCTGCTGGTCTCACAGGCACAAAAATAGATGCCTCACCAGTAGACACAACTCTGGCTCCATCTCTACCCTCATCCAGAGCCATACTCTCGGCACTACCCTTAGCATCCTGATGAGTCCGAGACGCCATAACTACCTATATCTGCAAACACAATAGAAATTACTATATCAAAGATCAAAAACTGCCAGTGTCAATGCATATATTATAATTAAAAACTATTTTCAAATCCTCCATTTTCTCTCTCTATTAACCCACCTAGGTCGAGAACCTCAAACCTAGGCTGTGATACCAAAATAAATGTAGCACCTATATACCCTATAAACGCATAATCCATATTTTCAGCATATGTAAAATACGCATATACGGTACAAAAATGTCACAGACTGATTTAATAAAAAAAATTTCACATTTCTAATTTAAAATTTCAAATACTAAATATATAAAATTAAACAGTATATAAATATTCTTTACTTGTTATAGAAACCCAAAAAAAACATTTTATATGAAAATCTCTGAACAAAATTCGCTAGAGTTTTGTCTGTAATTTGGACATCCCAAAATTTATCAATTACATAACCTGCAAAAAGAACACACTCCCAAATAATTTCAAATCACCATCTCAACTATACTCCTCAATTTCACCAAGTTTCTCAAATATTTATATATAGATATATATATATATAATTTAAAACACATTTACACTCCCATTTCAGATACCTTAACCCAAACATTCTTTATAGTTTACAATACATAAAATTCAGAAACATAATATACTATGCATAATACCAAAAATATACAATAACATAAAATATATACATGCTGCTAACAGTGTTTCTGATCCTGATATTAACTCTACAAGCACAAACACAAGTCTAGACCCGACCTAGTCTAGAAGAACTCTCTGGCTCAGCTGAATCTACCCTGTCACCTGTGCGATGTAAACAATTGCGCTAAGCCAAAAGCCTAGTAATACAAACTTTGATAATAATAAAATCAAATGCAATGCCAATGCATAATGCATATGGATATCACATCATTCCATTTTCTCATACTTTTTAAATATTTCACAATTCACAATTCTCATATAACAAACACAAACATGGGCCTAAAGATAACTAATATGCTATTCAAACCCAAGAGTTACTATTTTGGTCTATAATGACACCATGTGTCTAGCCCCGTAGGCAATATATCAATGTAATAATCTAACTAGGTCTGAGCTTACGACCAGATCATTTCACCCAGCTCAGCTTCAAGGACTTATTTTGAAGGCTTACGACCCAGTCATTTCACCTCAAAAATATTTTCACAGTGATGCCCAGCGTCTAGCCCATAGGCAAATCATAGACATGTCGCCAAACACATAACTCTGAAAATTGAATAACATACTAGGCACACAATTTATTCATATTTCTCATTTATATCGATATCAATTCATTTCATTATGTTTTCACATATCTCATTACATTATACCACATTACCCAATTATCTTGGGTATTTCAACATAATTCACATATTAATCACATTTAATATAATCTAGCCAATACCAATGGCTTTTTAACAATGCACTTAATACATACACAACAAATGGCATTACCCAAACACTTTGGGTCATTTTCACATAATACACATATTTCACATTTTACATAATTTAGCCATTATCAATGGCTTTTCACAATGCATTTAACTCATATATGACATTACAAATGCCATAGCACATTATTCATACATAACCAATGTATCAAGTAGCTTAACATATTTTTCAACCAAAATGTATTAAGCCCAAATATCATGCAAACATAACCAATGTATTCAAAGTTTGTACTTACCTCAAATAACAACCAAAACAAGCTTAAAACAACCTCCAATCTTATCCTTCTAACTTTCTCTTCACCACTTGGATGAAGCAAATCAACCTCCCTCAATGCCTAAACCAAATCTGATAGTAAATAATCATTTAGTATCACATTTAATGGCATTTCCAATATTAAACCATAATTAAACATCACTCCTACAAATTTTAAAAATTTAGCCTTTCCTTACTTTAACATTAGAATTTCATTCTATTCCATTTAAATTAGTGTTTTAAGTTTATTTATATTATTAAAAATATATTTTAATACATTTAAACCATTTACATTACAAAAACACACTCTTATACACAAAATCCTAAAATGGTATCCATTCCAATACAATCCATTAATCATTTCAAGCTTATATTCATCACTGTTAACACTAAACAATATGCTTAAACAAATAAAATCAAACAATTCAACAACTTTGGAAAATCACTTTTCTAAAACCCTAAATCTCCACTTCCATTCTCAAACTCCAACCAAACACAACCAAATCCAATATTTGACTTTAAAATACTTGTTTATGCACCAAAACAACTCATTTAGAACCAATTTGCACAATTAAAAATCATGATTTCTCAAATCCTAAAAATCCATAACCCTAAATTCTCTCTCTTCACCATTCTTTATCCAGACTCCATCATCTCTTCAATCCAACCTTAAAATCATTTTTAACTATCCAAAATAACATCATACACTCCAATTTCAATAATTATAACATACTACTTAAAAATCCAAAATCACACATAATCCAAAATTCCATGGAATTCAAAGAAAAGAGTTGGAAACTTACCAAATTTGATGGAAATAACCAAAAATCCACTTTAAACTTGTTAAATCCTTCAATTTTTGGAGTATGGAAGAATCAAAACCTTGGTCTATGCTCCCATGGTGGTTCGACCTTGGTGAAGAAGAAGAAGAAATGAAGACAACTTTAATTTGTCTTTCCTTTCATCTTTCATTTTAAACCATATATATATTATAATATTTTAATAATTAATTATTTAATTATTTATTTAAGAAATTAAAAATCATCTTCCATTCAAAAATTATTTATTTTTGAATTAATTTAATAATTTTGAATTTGTAAGATTTAATTACCAAAATACCCTTTTACTTTTTACTTTTGACTTTTCTTTTAAAATGTTGACTTTAATATGTTGTATATATATCACATATATATTCAAATTTTTCCATTTAAAATTTCTTCATTTTTCTTTTAAAACCATTAATTTAATTTATCCATTTAAATTATAATTTATTTTATCAAATTTTTGAAAATTAAAAATTTTCAAAAATTTGAGATATTACAACACCTCTCATCTATGTTTATTTCAGCCATTTTAGCTAGGAGGATGATCCGGAAGGGGAGTGAGGCTTATCTGGCTCATGTTGTGGATACCAGAGTAGTGGGGTCAAAGCTCGATAGTATACCTATAGTGGCAAAGTTTTCTGATGTGTTCCCTGATGAGTTACCGGGATTACCTCTTGAGAGAGAGGTGGAGTTTGGTATTGATTTGATACCAGGTACCACTCCTATCTCTATTACGCCTTATTGAATGGCACCAGCAGAATTGAAGCAATTGAAGGTGTAGTTGCAAGATTTATTAGATAAAGGGTTCATCCACCCCAGTGTTTAACCATGGGGATCACCGGTACTATTTATTAAAAAGAATGATGACACCTTGAGATTATGTGTTGATTACCGATAGTTGAATAAGGTGACCATCAAGAACAAGTACCCATTGTCTTGCATTGATGATCTTTTTTATAATTTGAAGGGGGCAGTCATATTCTCTAAGAATGATTTGATATCAAGGTATCACCAGTTGAGGGTTAGAGATACAGATGTACCCAAGATTGCTTTCTGTACGAGGTATAACCATTATGTGTGTTCGGTGATGCCTTTTAGGCTGACAAATGCACCAGCAATGTTCATGGATTTAATGAATCAGGTCTTTAGGCCATACTTGGACCAATTTATGGTGGTATTCATTGATAATATCTTGGTGTATTCACGTAGCAAGGAAGAGCATCATAGGCATTTGTGGATTATGCTGCAGACATTGAGAAAGAAACAATTGTATTCCAAGTTATCCAAATGTGAGTTCTGGTTATATCAATTAAGCTTTCTCAAACATGTGGTTTCAGCAGAAGGTATTAGAGTTGATTCTAGTAAAGTTGAAGCAATGTTGAATTGGAGTCCACTAAAGAATGTGACTAAAGTAAGGAATTTTCTGGGGTTAGAAAGTTATTACTTCTATGATAGATGTGCCACTCACCATATTACTTTGGAAGGATGTGAAATTTGTACAAACTAATTGATGTTATTTGAGCTTTGAACAGTTGAGAGGCATGTTGACTCAAGTTCCAGTTGTTACTTTACCTGTGGAAGGTGAACCATATGTGATTTATAGTGATGCTTCACATTGTGGTTTAGGTTTGTTCTGATGCAGGAGAGTAGAGTTATTGCTTATACTTCTAGATAGTTGAAGCCTCATGAGTTAAATTATCCGATTTATGACTTGGAGCTGGCGGTCATAGTGTTTGCACTGAAGATTTGGCGGCATCACTTATATGGAGATAAATGTTTCATTCACACCAAGCATAAGAGTTTAAAGTATTTGAGTATTCAAAAAGAGTTAAATCTTTGGCAGAGATGGTAGTTGGAATTGATAAAGATTATGACCGTTTAATTGATTACCACCCCGGCAAGGCAAATATAGTTGCAGATGCTGTAGATCCTTAATTTTGGCTCAGTTCAAATTTGGTTTTAATTAAAAGAGGCTGGATTAAGTTTGATTTTAATGAAAGGCCAAAATTAAATTTAATATGATTGAATTAGGTCCAGTTGAAGTTGAGCCAATTAAAATACAAACCAATTCGGTTCGGTTGGGCTAGCCAAGCTCAACACGAGCCAAATTGAGCCAAATTTAATATGAGCCAAGCTCATAAGGAATTTGGCTAGCCAAATTAGCTAGGAGCCAATCCCACAGAGAATTGGCATGCCAAATACGCCAAGAGCCATTAAATATTGGCTGAAATTGATTTTAATTCAATTTTAAGTGAAGGATGGACTCGGATAAACAAGAGGTCTTCTAGTGGGTTTAGGATTAGTAAACCTAATTAAATCGAGGATTGCCTATAAGTATAAAGAGGTAGCCAGTAATTAAGGGGGAGCCACCATTGATCAATGAACAATAATTAAAAATACAAAGAGGACTGAAATTAAAAACAAATAGAGAGCATGGAAACAAAAGACAGTAATCACAAGAGGAGGCAATAGCTAAAATCATCTATAGTCTTCGGATTACTTCACTCAACCAAGGCTAACAATTTATCTAGGAAGAAGTTTCAACAAGCTTGTATCAATAGAATTTAACTTGGTAGAATCAATGAACAAAGGTATGAATTTTTATTAACCAATTTAATTTAATTTCGTTGATTATCTTCATTGTTTAGATTACTATAATTGTTAAAACATAAAATTGGCTTTGTAAATTTTGCACAGTAGGCTATAGAAACTAAATTGCATAAGTCATAATCTAAAAACTTTAGTTTACATATTTTGATCTAAAATCCTAGAATTATACATTAATCTTTAATCTGCATATATTCAATCTTGATTTGTACATCTAAAATCCTAATTTGACTAGGTTAGTTTTTAAAACCCTAATTCCTAAAACCCTAATTCCAAATTTCCAAAACCCTAATTTCCACAACAAAATCCTAATTCCACAATAAAACCTTATCTTGTAAACCGTTTACCTTTTTGGGGCGCTGCCCCCTTGACTTCCACCCTCTAACTGGCTAGCAAGACCGCCGTGTGTATTCCCACTTATTTTTCTTTGTGGAGTTAATATTAAAATTTTCTTATGGATTACAATTTGTGATTAATCTTAATTTCCTTTTAATTAAACCCCTAATTTTATAATTATATGTGTATGATTATTTATGTGTTTATGGATTGTAATTTCTTATTGTTTGGATTTTAAGGACAATGTAAAAGTCATGTTTCTACTCATGTGGGTGCCTTGTTTATTTTAGTTATGTATTTTAATTTCAAGGATTTTTTACTATTGTAAAGGACATGTTTCCATTAAAATGGTGGATATCCTATTTTATTTACTTGTATGAACATTGGGACATTGTAAGGGTATATTTCCATCTATAGATGGGTGCCCATTTTATATGTTTGTTAGTGCCCATTTTATATGTTTGTTATTCTTTGATTTATAATTTGATTATTTATTTTCCTAATTGCATGTAATATGAATAATACGATAATAATTTAAGAATCTTATAATATTAGACCTGAAAAGAAGGCTGGTTCTAATGAACCAGGCTCTATGGGGGTGTCGGGCTATTCTCACCTTCCCCATGCATACCCAACTTTCTGAACCCAATAGGGAGTTGAGGATTCCTTTGGAATCTAGTCATCCATCCCTTTCTATCTTCCCAGTCTGTCGGTTGCGACTCCTATTCTTTGAGCTTAGGCCCGTGTTCACTAAGGCCCTGAGCCTATTAGTGCTGAAGTCGCAAGAACCATTCTATTGAGAGTGAAGGCAAAAATCACCGCTCACAGATGCCTTGAGTCAAAAGTCCATGGCAGGTTTGACTGCCTAGTCGCTTTTGTTGCTTATTGAATTGAGTGCAATACATGTCATATTTGAGATATATAATAATGGTGCACTTATGGCTCAGTTGTAGTTAAAGAAGCACAATATGCATATTAGAAAATTTAGAAGATTGTGGAAGATTGCAAAAAGGGGGATAGCAAAAATTTTTATGTGAGAGATGATGGCAGTGTGTGGTACAGAAATAGATTTTGTATTTTTGATGATGTTGAATTGAAAAAGAAGATTTTGGAGGAAGCACACTGGTCTTCTTATGCTATGCACCCTGAAAATACCAAAATGTATCTAGACTTGAAACAGTACTACTGATTGACAGGTATGAAAAAGGACATAACATATTTTGTATATTGATGCCTCACATGTTAAAGAGTGAAGCCTGAGTACTAGGTTCCTTTAAGGTTGCTACGGCCATTATCGGTGCATGAGCAAAAGTGGGAGCGGGTGAACATAGATTTTGTGTCTGGATTGCCTTTAGTCCAGAGGAAGCATGATGCAATCTTGGTAATAGTTGATAGGATGACAAAGTCAACTCATTTTCTTCGGTTAGGATGGACTACTCACATGATGGGCTGGCTTATTAGATCAGACCGAGATCCCATATTTACATCCAAATTTTGAAAGAGTTTGTAAGATGTGTTGGGTACTCGGTTGTGTTTCAGTACAGCTTTCCATCCGCAGACAGATGGAGAGTTTGAAAGAGTGATATAGGTCCTGAAGGATATGTTGAGGAGTCGTGCCATTGATTTTATAAGGAGCAAGGATAATCATTTACCTCTAGTTGAATTTGCTCATAATAATATCTATTAATCCAGCATTGGGATTACACCTTATGAAGCATTGTATGGCAAGAAGTAAAGAACACCTTTATGTTGGGATGAGATTGGAGAAGGTAAGCTAGTAGGTCCTAATTTGATCAAAGAAATAGAAGAGAAAGTGAAAGTAATTCGGGATCATTTGAAAGTAGCTCTAGACTAACAGAAATCATATTCAAACTTGAAGAGAAAAGATATAGAGTTTAGTGTGGGGGATAAGGTCTTCTTGAAGGTGTCGCCATGGAATAAGATTTTGAGATTCAGTCAAAAAGGAAAGTTGAGTCCTCACTTCATCAGATTGTATAAGGTACTAAAGAGAGTGGTACCAGTGGCTTAGAAATTGGCTTTGCCACCCGAGTTAGATCGAATACACAACTTCTTCCATGTCTCGATGCTTTCAAGGTACAGATCGGATCCATCTCATATTTTATCAGTTGAGTCTATTGAGTTGAGTCTAGATCTAACCTACAAAGAGAAACCATTGGCAATATTAGCATATGAAGTAAAATAATTGAGAAATAAGAAGGTATCATTGGTTAAAGTATTATGGAGGAACCATTCCACTGAAAAGGCGACATGGGAGAGTGAACAGACTATGCGAAGCCAGTATCCTCATCTATTCTAGAGTTAATATCAGGTAATTTTGAGGATGAAATTATTTAAGAGGGAGAGAGTTGTAACATCTATATTTTTGCTAAAATAAAATAAAATAAATAATTTGGATGGTTAAATAGGATATTGGAAGTGAGAAATATGAAATGTATATGTGAAGTATATGTTATATATAACATATAAAAGGTAATAGTAAAAAGGTTAAAAAAAGAAAAAACATATTTTTGGATGGAAGACAAAAATTAAATTTTAAAAATAATTAAATAATTAAAATAATTAGATATTTTATATATGTGGATAGAAAATGAAAAGTAAATTAAAAGTCAAAAATTAAAAATTTCTCTCTTCTTCTTCTTTGAGCCTAGGCCGAACTCCATTAAAGGGCAAGGGTGAATTTTGATCCTTCCAAACACCATATTTTTAAAGGATTTTCAAGAATCAAAAGGAGTTTTAGTGGATTTTCAACCAAATAGTAAACTTTCTTACCTAATTTTGAAGTTTTCTTTAAATTTTTGAATATGTGTAATGTACAATTTTGATGGGAGATGAGATTATTGCTGAAATGGGTTTGTAAGATGTTATTTTGATGAGGAAGCGAGGATTTTATAGTTATATAGTGGATTTGTTTAAGTTTAGTTGAAGTTTGGATGAATTAGTGTTTAATTTAGGGCTTTTGAAAAGTATTGAAAAAGAATTGATTTTCATTTGATTTCATGGTTTAAATCATGTTATTAAATGATTTTATTGATGGAAATGAACTTAGATTGCCAATTAGAATTTATTAGAATGAAATTTCAAAATTAAAGAGACTTAGGGCCAAATTTTAAAAATTGGTGGGAATGCTATTTAATTAGTGTTTAATGGTTAAAATGCTTTAAAATGTGAATCTAATAATTATAAACATTCATATTTTGAATAGGTATTGAGTAGATAGTAAATGTCCAACCACCCTAAAACCTAAGTGTTTCAAAACTCACACTCAAACTTACAATTGTGTTTAATGCTCACACCCAACACTTAAAGAATGCAAATAGAAATTTTGATGCAAACAAATAAAAGTTATTAATCTTGGCAATTACAATTAAAATCCTCCTAAAAAATGAGATTTCTTATGGTACTTATAGCCTTCAAGTCTTCATATGACCATTTGAAGTAAGTGCCAACATGTTTGATTCTTGTCTCCCACTTTAATCACTGAGTACTAGTCTGATCGTGCTCTCTAATTTTCTAGCAAAAGTCCTTTAATGGCTAGTAAACGTGTCATCCACTAATTGAGTGGTTAAGTAATAGCTATAATTTTTAAATCTCATTTCACTGGTATGGTCGGAACATCCTTGGTTTGGTCGGACTATTACTGGTATGAGAAGACTTTGGGAGTACCAGTGACCGTGAACTCTACTGAAACTTTGTTGGATTTTTAGCTCTTCTAAGTTTGGTCGGACTGTATCTGGTCCGGTCATACTAGGCATGACATGCTGAAGTTTTTGGAGTACTAGTGACCGTGAGCTCTACTGGAAGTTTTGAGGTTTTAGCTCGGGCTCAGTATGACCAAACTAAAACATAGTCAGGTCGTAACACATTGCTCATTCACAATATGGGAGTGACTTTGGCCGTAAGCTCATCTTGATGTTTTAGCTCGAGCTCAATCCACTTACCTCGTGCTCATTTTTGGCAGCTCAGGCTTGGTCCGGTCGTACCATAAGTTGGTCTGGTCGGACTAAACCCAATGCTCTAAAAAACTGAGAGTACTGGCGATTGTGAGCTTCACTAGATAAATTTGTTGTTTCAACTAGCCTTCAGTCTGGTCAGACTGCTCCTTGGTTTGATCGGGCTCTGTGAAGTTTCTTCAAAAATTAAAGTCCTGCAAAGTGTAACTTGGTACAAACATTATTCCTATTCGATTTGATTATTTAAGATCAAAATAGAGTAAATTAAGTCAAGGTTTTGGCTAACACATTGTTAGGGATTTAAATGAGTTTATGTTTTTTTAGAATTTGAATGAAAATTAAGATCGATATAATTTTAACTCTATAATTAATAGATATATAATGTAATCCAGATTGTCTTATCTCAAATTCAAAGAATTTTTACATACAAAAATAATAGAAAATAATAATTTATTTCGTATTTTTATTTTCTAACATTGAAAATAAAATAAAAATAATTTTTTATTACAAATTTATAATATCAATTCATAAAGTTTAAAAAAATAATAGTTTTAAAAATTAGACTATGTGAAAAATGAATTAACTAATCAATTTGTTTACTAAATATAAATAAAATTTTGTTATAAGCCCATATATGTCTATTGAATTAATAATTTCTAAATAGTTGGATAATTATTTTCAAAAATTATTCATTAATAGAATATGTAAATGAATTAAATTTCACATATATTGGAGTAAAGCAAATTTTTAGGAGTATGAAATTTCATAATATGTAATAAATAATAATTAAAAATATTTAAAGAGCAAATATTTATGAGTATAAAATTTTTAATATGTAATAAATAATAATTTAAAATATCCAAAGAGTATACATTTAGGGCTATGGAATTTCATAATATGTAATAAATAATAATTAATGCTAACTAAAGAGCAAATATTTAGGAGTATGAAATATTCATAATATGTAATAAATAGTAATTAAAAATATCTAAAGAGCATATCTAAGGGTCCGCCATTTAAATATCGATTGATAGGGCATTAACTTTGAATTCACATAATATAAAATAAACCTTAGCACCCGTTTAATGAGTTACTCTTTTTTTTTCTTTGCAAAATGAGAACTCACTATATTGTCTCATTTGAACAGTTTAGAAATAACAATATATCTATTTTAATTGACATTAATGCGATAGATGGTAGTATGCAAATCTTATAAAAAACTTGTAGTATTTCTCTTATTTTATTCTCTGAGTGCATATCAAATAATATAATTATTTAAAATTTAAAAACTTTTTTGAATATTTATATTATTTGACGTCGTGCACTTAGAGAACCTAGGAGAAATGTTGCCGAATTTACTTTATAATTTTTATAGTATTGCATATGTTAATTAAGATATATATTGTGTTTCGGAATAGGTTAGGGCCCAAACTTTTAGGAAGGAGAAATAAGGAGGTTTAATTTCTAGTATTTAATTACATTGCCCTTTTGTATACATAGGGAAAATAAATACAAATTGAGCTTGGAAGTATGAATGACTCAATCCGGATCACACTCTTAATATGGCATTTATCAATGGGGTAAAAGAGTTTATTGCTTTTGCATCTAGTCAAAAGGATTATATGAAAGGCAATAAGATTCATTATCCTTGTTTAAAATGTCATCATTGGAGATTTCAGGAAATAGATGAAGTGAAATACAATTTATTTAAATGGGGGTTTGCACAAGATTATTTCATTTGGAATAGTCAAATGGCATTATGAGTATGAGTAAGAAGATGGAGTCATGCGTCATCCCTCGAATTTTGAGGCATGGGAGCATTTCAATAGACTACATCCTAATTTTTCAATTGAATGTTGTAATGTCAGGTTAGATCTGTGTATAGATGATTTTCAACCTTTAGGGTCTTCAGGACAATAATACTCTTCCTAGTCGGTAATACTTACTCCTTATAATTTGCCACCATGGATGTATATGAAAGAGCAATATTTATTTTTATCTGTACTCATGCCTGGTCCCAATAACCTAAAACATCAAATTGATGTATTTCTTCAACCATTGATAGCATAGTTGAAATAGTTATGGAATAATGGAGTTGTGACTTACAATTGTTTGAAAAAACAAAATTTTCATTTGACTACGACACTTATGTAGACTATAAGAGATTTTCCAACATATGCGATATTATCTGGATAGAGTACTGAGGGAAAATTAGCATGCCCTTATTGCATGACTGATTCTAAAGCATTTACTCTTCCGAATGGGGGCAAAACATGTTAGTTTGATAATCACAAAAAGTTTTTGAAGGCAAATTATCCATTCATAAGGAATAAAAAATGTTTTAAAAAAATATCATAGTAAGGAGAGATGCTCTGCCAATATTAAATGGGATTATTTGTTATTTTAGATTGAGCAATTGATGCTTCAAAAGGTAACTGAATATAATGAAAATCCCAATAGTAGTCTATGTCAAAATTGTGGATGGAAGAAAAAAAAACATCCTTTGAGATTTGCCTTATTAGAGTTCAAATCGTATAAGATATAATCTAGATGTTATGCACATTGAAAAAAATATATTTGAGAATGTGTTTAATATGGTTATGGATGTTCCGAGTAAAACAAAAGATAATACAAAGTCAAGAGAAGACTTGAGGATATTTTGTAAAAGTGGTTGTGCGGGCCCGTCGGCCCAGCAGCAGCTCACCCGCGGGCCCGCGGGCGTTTCGCCAGCAGGAATTTCCTGCGGGCGGGCGAAATAACAGCCCGCAGGATTTTCCTACGGGCTGGCGCACCTCCTGCGGGCTGGCACGCCACAGGCCCGCTGCTATAGTTTTCGCCAGCGCAAATTTTTTTGACCCAGATTTTTGAAACCTAATCCAATTAGGTTTTAATTTCTTTTTTTATTAATATTACTTACCTTAGTTAATTAGGAATAAACAACCTAAAAATCATTATAAATAAGGACCAATAGAACCAAATTGGGTGAGGAAAAAAAATTACACAGTGAACTTGGGATTGGAAACCAAATCAAGGAAGGAAAAGCAAAAAATCAATTCAATTGATTTTTAAGGGAGGAGCACCATGAATTAAGCAATTAAAAGACAATAAAGTCTTGTCTTTGGAGCTAGTTCATCCAAGAAGAGTTATTTTTTGGAGAATCAACAAAAGGAGGTATGTTAAATTCTTTTTGATTTATGTTACACAGTAGCCAAATCTATAAAATTTAAGGTTCTTTGAATAAAAAATCTTAGAGCTTTAATTTGATTTTTCCAAGATTAAAACACTAAAACGTGACCTTCTTTTCTAAAAAGACTTAAAATTGTTATTTTTTCTTCTTAAAAATCTTAAAACTCTAATTGAACATATTTTTCAACAAAATCAAAATCAAATTCTGTTTCTTTTAAGATTTTAAAGTAGGTTCTATTTAATTCAAAAAGCCTTAAAAAAACATCTTTTCTACTTATAAAAACTTCTATCCATTTGTTTAAAGTCATAAAACTTCATAAAATATCAAATTGATTTCTAAAACCCTAAAAATTCTTCATTACCCGAAAACCCTAATTTCAAAGCCTAAATCCAAAATTCAACTTTTAAACCTAAAATAGTAAAACCTAATCCTTTTAAAATATTAAACCCTAATTTTTATGAACCCTAATCCCTTTAAAACATAAAAAAACATGAAAACATGAAAACCCAAAAATTGCACAGTAGCTTAAAATTCAATAATCAAAAATCACAAATTAAAGTATTTTAAGGTATTTAAAACCCTAGTTTCATGATTTCACCATTCAAACCTTAATTTGGTTAATCAAAGAGTCTTACCAACCCTTTAAACATAAAACCCTAATTTATTCTAATTCCATAAAAAGTCACAGTAGCCATGAATTGAACTTTTATTTGCTTTATTCAATACCATACTTGATATGCTTTTGATTTATCTTTTATGCTTTAATCTATTTAATATCAATACTTGATTTATTTAATTTATCATGGATGGATGTTTATTTTATTGATATTTAAATACTTTTGATGAATGATTATTTACTTTGATCAATCAATTTAGATTTCCAAAAGTTGTAAGAGGTATGTTTCCACTTGGTGGGTACCTCATTATTTAAACATCATTTAATTTAATTTGCTTTTCTATTTTAGAATCTTTGTAAAGGGCATGTTTCTACCTTTTGGTGGGTGTCCTATCTAGGATGTGATGTAAGGACATGTTTCCATCCTTGGATGGGTGTCCATTTATTTGTTTTGTTTTGTTTGGACATTGCTTTGATTTTAATATATTGATGCTTTCTTTTAATTGTGTGTAGTATGGATAATGTTATTATACTTAAGAATTTTATAATATTAAGACCTGAAAAGGAGGCCGGTTCCAATGAACCGGGCGTTGTGGGGGTGTTGGGCCATTTCTCACCTTCCCCACACGTACCTAACTTTCCGAACCCATTAGGAGGTTGGAGATTCCTTAGGAATCGAGTCATCCACCCCTTTCTTTTTCCCAGCCCGTCCGGGTGGCGACTCCATTTTCTCCGAACTTAGGTCCGTGTTCTCTAAGGCCCCGAGTCTAAATAGTGTCGAAGTCGCAAGAACCATTCCACCAGGAGTGGGGGCGAAAATCCCCGCTCACAGTGGCGACTCCACTGGGGATAAGAGAAGTTGATTCCGTTGGTCTCTATATTATTCTATTCTTTCTTATAATGATTTTATCCATTGCATCATATTAGTTTGCATCGTGTGCGCGAGTTAGGACGCCCGTGTTACCCCTGTTGTGTTATGTAAGGGATACCATACTTTCACTCAAGGTATGGAGATCGAGCATGGCATAACCACTCATAGCCTCGTACCATTTGGTATATACTTGCTATGGGAACCTTAGCCTTTCTACCCAAAGACTAAAGCTCATGTAATTGGCCTAGTTACTTTCCTTAGGTTTTACCCCAAATGCATGTTGTTTGACTATGGTTAGTTTATCTTAGTCTAAATCATGGCCTATTTGGTTTGTTCTTTTTCTAATATGACCTAAGTATATTGTAAGCTCAAAATAAACTTTTCTCTAAAATCCAAAAGACCAAAACTATTTTTAAAATTTTTCAAAATGGTCTTTGGACATAAGACTTTTTCTAAAAACAAATCAAAAAAAAATTCTTTGGCCCATGGCCCAAATACTAAACCCGAAATCCACTTCTCTAAAAATATTTTTTTAATGGGCTTAAAAACAAAATTCTTACAAAGAGCTTGCAAAAATATTTATGTCAATTATAAAATACCAAAAATCAATTGTAGGCCTAGTTTACACTAAGAATAAATTAACCATGGGCTTGTTTTTGGCATGAACCACTAGTTACCTCTTTTCAAGTGAAAAATCTATTTATAATAAGCCTCTTAATTTCATTTTAATCCAATATGGCATAAAAGCTACTTTAGTTGGTTGAATGGATTAAAACCTAATTAATGGGAATTATCATGAATTGATTTCCATTTTCGAAAATATAACTACTGGTTGAAACGTCCGAGGGAATTATTCGAAAGCAAGGTACCCCATGTTGGTATTTTTTAACCATATACCTAGCAAAAGAGACTCGCCACTCGTGTGTGGATGTTATAAGGTTGGAAGGAACGTCCTATTTTTTTATCTGTTGATTGTTTTTGCATACATGCATACATGCATACATTTGCATCTCATATCATTGATACTCTCTGGCTCACAGCCCTGGATTACGATAGTTCAAAAGCTTACAATCCGACCTACGCCGGAGACGAGATATCTAGCAACGACTCAATCACTTGCTCACCAAGAACAATGGAGCCTGAACAAATTCAAAGGATGGTGGATGAAGCCCTCAATGCCAAGATGGAAGAAATAAAAGAGGCCTTGGCTGAGACCATGAGGAACCAATTGACTGCAATCTTAGAGAATCATGCCGAGGCTTCTGCTAGCACTAAGAAACCAAAGGACAAAGGGAAGACTAAAATTAATGAAGTAGCTTTTGATGATGAAGAGATGGTCATTGATGATGATGATGATTGGGCTCAATACTACCAAGAGGTTCAAGAAAAGAAGAAAGAACCGAAGGCTGTCGAGAAGGCAACTATTGAAAAGACCGAGACATCTGATGTTGAAAAGATGATTGCTGATTTAGAAAAGAAATTTGAGAAGAAGCTGAAAACCGAAGAGAAGTCTGAGATTGACAAACTATTTGAACAAGATGAAGAGGTCCCTTATAAATTCAAGATGCCTTCCTTTGCTAAGTACAATGGCACCGAAAATCCTCATCTCCATATGAAGCAGTATATCACTACCATGCAGTCTGCTTGAGCTACTAAGGCTCAAACCCTAAGGTACTTTATGCTCTCATTGGATCCTGTTGTCCAAAATTGGTTCAATACCTTGGATGATGGAACACAAAAGAGTTGGGATCTACTTTACAAAGCCTTCATCCAACAATATGGATATAATGTTGAATTGGAAGTTACCTTGATGGAAGTGGAATCCACTAGCAAAGGCCGAATGAGAATTTTGTAGATTATGTCAATAGATGGAGAAACAAGGCTGCTTTACTCAAGAAGAGGCCCGATGAATCCGATCAAATAAGGATGATTGTGAGAGGGGTGTTGCCTAATCTTCGTGAGAGGATGTCTCATACACTCATCCGTGATTTCAAAGATCTTCTCCAAGCTGGTCTACAAATTGAAGAGTGGGAAAGGGAAAAGAATCGCTTTTCAATAAGAAGGAATGAGAAAGGGAACAACCAGCCTAACAATCAAAGCACACAAAAAGAAGTTGATGTTAATGTAACCGGTCAAGCAAATAGAAGGCAATTTTCAGATCTGGGGAAGCCTTTGTCTTGGGTCTTCGATAAGCTAAAAAAGAAAGCGTTGTTGCAACCATTGGCTCCTCGACCTTTACCTAGTCCATTACCCCCCAAAATTTGATACTAAGGCTTTTTGTCAATTTCATCAGACTCAAGGACATGAGACTGATAGATGTACTCGATTAAGGCATGAGATCCAAGACTTGATTGATAATGGCAAGCTACCCGAGCCGGATAAGCCCAACACCAAAGACAATCCATTACCATGGTTCAATAGAGTACCTCCACCGGCAACCTTCATGGTGGGAAAAGGATTGGAAGAAGATTTTGTTTTATCATCCTTTCAAGATGGGGATATTGAAGATATGAGAGGAAAAGAAGCTTAAACTCAATGAACTTTCCTTAGCTTGAATGTTGCTTTTCAATTTTACTTTCTTTAATTGGAACTATCATGTTTTTCAAATTTAAAGTTGTTTGAATAAATTACTTTCATCAAAATTTTTATTGGTCTTTGTTCATTTTGGTGCTCAACCAATGAGGAATTTAGCTTGATGTTTATAAATTAATGTGTCTAGGCATCATGACTTGAATGACTTTACTAGATGAGGGAATTGCTCTATAGCATTGAGTTGTGTATGCTTACTTAGAGAGGGCTCCTGCATAATTATCTTTGTCTAGGTCTTAGTCAGTATTAGAACATGCTTTGACAAGTTTTCGAGGCAAAATTGAACTCTGCTTATTTAAGGGAGAAATGATCTAGGCATTGTTTGATAAGCCAACAACTAGTATCCACCCTATTAAATATCAATCCCTAGTTGTCCCTTTGAGCCTTAATAAAATTTTAGCTTTCTTTTCATTGGCATATAACCTCAACAACCTACCTTGAGCTGTTGTGATACTTTTGACAAGTCTTATGATCACTAAGATGAAGAGGCAAGAAGATTAAAGAAAGAAATGATTAGTCAAGATCTTAAGGATAGTTGAAGCTCTCAAGACCATGAAGATAGTTGATTTTTCAAGACCATAAGGATAGTTGATGTTCTCAAAACCTTAAGGGTAGTTGAAGTTCCTTTAATGTCTCCAATATATCAAGACAACATCAACATTAGAGTAACAAATGATTTATCCCTGTTAAAGAAGATTTATGTTACTCCACTCATCCATTATTGGAAGCCCAAGTTGGTACGAATAAGAGAACTATGTTTGAGATAGAACCAAAAAAAAGGAAAAAAGAAAGAAAAAAGAGAAAAGAAAAAGAAAAGAAAGAAAAAAAGAGAATAGAAAAAAAAGAAAAAAAAAGAGAATAGAAAAAAAAAGAAAAAAAAAAGATAAAACTTAAAAAGGTGGTTCAAAAAGCCAACTGAGTTCTCTTTTACCTAAGTCAACAAAAGGCTTCCATTTGGTTTATAAGGACATTTTGACTTGAATTGGTCCAACCCAACCAAAGATTCAATTAAAATCAAAGGAAAAGGAGAAAGACCATCCAATTCTTGAAAGTTCTGTACTTGACGGTCCTATAAGGAAGAAGGGCAAAATAATAGGGAAGATTAAGAGAAATAAAGAAAAGGGAGAAGAAGAAAAGAAATGAATTTGGGAACCAAACTTTTTGCAAGGGCAAAAACTGTCCTAGTCAATATCCAGATTAATGCCAAGAAGATATAGAAGGAATTTGGAGTCTAGCAAGATTGCTCCCAACTGCCTAAAGTTCAAACAAGAAATTTATAGTGTGGGGGTTTGTCCATTGTGTCACACCAGCTCCTATCTCAAAATGGCCTTCATTTAACCCATGTCCCTTGTAGACCCCATTTCAAGCCAATCAAAGACCTGTTGATCTCTCTTGGTAGGTAGAGTCTATTAGTGGAGATAATTTGGATAAGCATGCATATGAGATAGACAATATTTAAACTCAAATGAGACCTTTGGCCAAGTAATGTGTATGTGCCTATCTGAAGTGCAACAGTTCTTGCTTAAATAGAAATGATTCCCTAGTTTAGTACGGTAACTAGGGTTGTCATGTTATAGATATGTTAATTTGGAAAAATCAAGTCCTGAGGTACATTGACATCGATTTGGCAAAGCCAACATTTGATTTCAAAATTAAAATTCAAAAATTCAAATAAAAAATGTTTTGTCATACAAAGCCTTCAAGTTAAGGGAAGTATGTTGAACCTCCAAAGGACACATTGGGCAAAGGAAATGATTATTGGCAAAGTTATGAAGAAGCTATCAGCCGACATGACATGGATGTATCCCTAACTCTGTTGCTTGGGGTCTCCACCACTCATGTTTTCAACATCTTGTAGATAAAAGCCACAAATACAAAGCTTTTAATCATTCCAATGCAAGACTTGAACAAGCGTCAAAAGGAGTCAATGAGAACACTTCTGCTAATCACCTCAGTCTGTGAGTCAATAAAACCACTGTAAGTATCATTCATGCATATCATGCATACACGAATATGTCACATCGCACTTTCTTGTCTTATGTTGTATATTCCTTGTCAAAATGAACAGCAAGCAATCAAAAGAAGATATCAAATCAGGGGGGCATAGAAAGCTCATTGCTTGAGAAAGCTCCAGTAATCTTGCAAAGAGAAGAAATGCATGCTTATGCAAAGAACAAGACGGCAAAAACATCAATCAAAGCTTGCATGGATAAAATCTTTGGTTTGAGCCTACACAGGGGGCAAAGTTTCTCATTTTCAATTTTTTGAGTTTATATACCAAATCTTTCTAAACTCACTTACAAATATTTTGCCACACAGGGGGGCAAGGAGAGGATATAAGGTCCAATTAAAAATAGCTAAATCTTTGCAAAAAGAAAGAACCAAAGAATGGAACAACAGAACTCTCAAAAGAATGAAGGTGCAAAAGACAAAAGACCAATCCAGCTAAAAGAGCTGAAACCAGGGTGAAGACCCGATCTCAAAGGATGAAGATCCATTTTCAAGGGTGAAGACCCGATCTCAAAGGATGAAGATCTATTTTCAAGGGTGAAGGCCCAATCTCAAAGGATGAAGATCCATTTTCAAGGGTGAAGACCCAATCTCAAAGGATGAAGATCCATTTTTAAAAGTGAAGACCCGATCTCAAAGGATGAAGATCCACTTTTCAAGAGTGAAGACTCGATCTCAAAGGATGAAGATCCATTTTCAAGGGTGAAGGCACGATCTCAAAGGATGAAGATCCATTTTCAAGGGTGAAGACCTGATCTCAAAGGATGAAGATCCATTTTCAAGGGTGAAGACCCGATCTCAAAGAATGAAGATCCATTTTCAAGGGTGAAGGTCCGATCTCAAAGGATGAAGATCCATTTTCAAGGGTGAAGGCCCGATCTCAAAGGATGAAGATCCATTTTCAAGGGTGAAGACCCGATCTCAAAGGATGAAGATCCATTTTCAAGGGTGAAGACCCAATCTCAAAGGATGAAGATCCATTTTTAAAAGTGAAGACCCGATCTCAAAGGATGAAGATCCACTTTTCAAGAGTGAAGACCCGATCTCAAAGGATGAAGATCCATTTTCAAGGGTGAAGACCCGATCTCAAAGGATGAAGATCCATTTTCAAGGGTAAAGAGCCGATGTCAAAAGATGAAGATTCATTTTTAAGGATGAAGATCCATTTGTAAGGGTGAAGACCCAATCTCCAAGGATGAAGATCCATTCTGAGGGTGAAAAATCACGATGCATAGAACAACCGGAGCAGTTAGACTTCTCAACTGATAAAAGGTTAGTCAAATTCATTCTCGGGTCCAAGCACCCATTCTCGAGTCCAAGTACCCAAATCAAATCAATCTCGGGTCCAAATACCCAAATCAAATCAAGCTCGGGTTCAAGTACCCAATCCCAGGTCCAAATACCCAAAATCAATTCAATCTCGGGTCCAAGTACCCAATCTCGGGTCCAAGTACCCAATCTCGGGTCCAAGTACCCAAATCAATTCAAGCTCAGGTCCAAGTACCTAATCTCGGGTCCAAGTACCCAAAATCAATTCAAGCTCGGGTCCAAGTGCCCAAGTTCTGGTCCAAGTACCCAATTTCGGGTCCAAGTACCCAAAACAATTCGCCATCTCAAAAATTAAGTCTTATTGCTTTTTATTTTCTTTCACTAAGGTTTCAAATCATTCAAGCAGGGGGCAAACTGTAGACCCTTAATTTTTGACCCAATCCGATCTAATATGTTTTATTTAGCCCAAAATGATTTTTGTTGTTTAATTGGTCCAAAATAATTTTAATTAACTAATTTTTACCTTAGTATCTAATTTTTATTAATAAAAAATGAAAATAAACAAATAAAAATATAAAAATAAAAATAAAAATAAAATCAGAGTCGGAAAAAAAAATCGGCAGCAAAAAGTGGTTGCGCGGGCTCGTCGGCCCAGCAGCAGCTCACCCGCGGGCCCGCGGGCGTTTCGCCAGCAGAAATTTCCTGCGGCGGGAGAAATAACAGCGCGCAGGATTTTCCTGCGGGCTGGCACGCCACGGGCCCGCTGCTACAGTTTTCGCCAGCGCAAATTTTTTTGACCCAGATTTTTGAAACCTAATCCAATTAGGTTTTAATTTCTTTTTTTTTATTAATATTACTTACCTTAGTTAATTAGGAATAAACAACCTAAAAACCATTATAAATAAGGACCAATAGAACCAAATTGGGGGAGGAAAAAAATTACACAGTGAACTTGGGATTGGAAACCAAATCAAGGAAGGAAAAGCAAAAAATCAATTCATTTGATTTTTAAGGGAGGAGCACCACGAATTAAGCAATTAAAAGGCAATAAAGTCTTGTCTTTGGAGCTAGTTCATCCAAGAAGAGTTATTTTTTGGAGAATCAACAAAAGAACGTATGTTAAATTCTTTTTGATTTATGTTACACAGTAGCCAAATCTATAAAATTTAAGGTTCTTTGAATAAAAAATCTTAGAGCTTTAATTTGATTTTTCCAAGATTAAGACACTAAAACGTGACCTTCTTTTCTAAAAAGACTTAAAATTGTTATTTTTTCTTCTTAAAAATCTTAAAACTCTAATTGAACATATTTTTCAACAAAATCAAAATCAAATTCTGTTTCTTTTAAGATTTTAAAGTAGGTTCTATTTAATTCAAAAAGCCTTAAAAAATATTTTTTCTACTTATAAAAACTTATATCCATTTGTTTAAAGTCATAAAACTTCATAAAATATCAAATTGATTTCTAAAACCCTAAAAATTCTTCATTACCCGAAAACCTAATTTCAAAGCCTAAATCCAAAATTCAACTTTTAAACCTAAAATAGTAAACCCTAATCCTTTTAAAATCTTAAACCCTAATTTTTATGAACCCTAATCCCTTTAAAACATAAAAAAAACATAAAAACATGAAAACCCAAAAATTGCACAGTAGCTTAAAATTCAATAATCAAAAATCACAAATTAAAGTATTTTAAGGTATTTAAAACCCTAGTTTCATGATTTCACCATTCAAACCTTAATTTGGTTAATCAAAGAGTCTTACCAAACCTTTAAAACATAAAACCCTAATTTATTCTAATTCCATAAAAAGTCACAGTAGCCATGAATTGAACTTTTATTTGCTTTATTCAATACCATACTTGATATGCTTTTGAATTATCTTTTATGCTTTAATCTATTTAATTTCAATACTTGATTTAATTAATTTATCATGGATGGATGTTTATTTTATTGATATTTAAATACTTTTGATGAATGATTATTTACTTTTATCAATCAATTTAGATTTCCAAAAGTTGTAAGAGGTATGTTTCCACTTGGTGGGTACCTCATTATTTAAACATCATGTAATTTAATTTGCTTTTCTATTTTAGAATCTTTGTAAAGGGCATGTTTCTACCTTTTGGTGGGTGTCCTATCTAGGCATGTGATGTAAGGACATGTTTCCATCCTTGGATGGGTGTCCATTTATTTGTTTTGTTTTGTTTGGACATTGCTTTGATTTTAATATATTGATGCTTTTCTTTTAATTGTGTGTAGTATGGATAATGTTATTATACTTAAGAATTTTATAATATTAAGACCTGAAAAGGAGGCCGGTTCCAATGAACCGGGCGTTGTGGGGGTGTTGGGCCATTTCTCACCTTCCCCACACGTATCCAACTTTCTGAACCCATTAGGGGGTTGGAGATTCCTTAGGAATCGAGTCATCCACCCCTTTCTTTTTTCCGGCCCGTCCGGGTGGCGACTCCATTTTCTCCGAACTTAGGTCCGTGTTCTCTAAGGCCCCGAATCTAAACAGTGCCGAAGTCGGAAGAACCATTCCACCAGGAGTGGGGGCGAAAATCCCCGCTCACAATTTCATATCTAAAACTTGGGTTAGAATGATGTGCAACTAACATCCATTGCCTAAGCAACTTGTAAGATTCAACCCAACCCCTATACAACCTTGCAAGTGCCTTTTTTTCAATCCATGCTTTCCTATAAGACATAGTTGTATAAAATCTTTCCTTTTATGAGTGTAATGATAATTGCGACCTTTACGTCAGAATCCAATTTAACCAATTCTTCTACACAAGTAGAGATGAAATCAGAGTCCAAATTTATATGATATGCAACACTAGTGGAAAACTACAATTGTGAGGGTCATTGTATATCACTATCTCCCAATACGATTTATCCTTTTTCCTAGTCGCATCTAATCTCCATTTACACCAACCCTCATTATGCATCCATATCAATGCAAGAGAATTACTTCTTGACTCCTCAGTTTGGAATTGGCAGTTATGTCTAATGGAGTACTCCTTAGTAGTTGTCTTTACTTAATTTTTTGAATAAAAAATCATGCCCTTACAAAACTCTTTCAAATATCCCATAACATGTTATGATCACTATAACCATCAAAATTCACCCGTAATGAAGGAATATCAACATTCATATATTCAGATGTTTGAGGAAACAAACTTGGAAAGAAATATTGATTTGATGATGTGGGTGACATAAAGTCAACTGGTAACAATGCACCTACATTTGCATCCTCATCACCATCCGAATTAAAGCCAACTTCATAGTTGTCGTCATCATCATCATCATCATCATCATTATCATCATCACCATCATCATCATCAATATTGTTGTAATATTTAGATATGAACTCATTGTCGTCGTCGTCATCCCCTAATTCTGGATCATCTCTTTCGACATCATCATCATAAATCTCTTCTACCCCATCACGGTCATGTCGTCCACCCAATATTGCATCACTCTCATCACACAAATCATCATTACCTATTCAAAACCCATGTGATTTGGAGGACTCACATTATATCGTTGGTGGTGAAGTCCTCAATATACTCAACATATAATTCGATGCTTTTCCAATCCTTGAACTTGGCTAGCTCAGTTAAACATCATATTCCAATCACTGTCAGTCATAATTTCTATACACTCGAATCTTAATCCGCCATACATTGGAAATGGATTCTAAATTGTATTTTACTAATTATTTGATTTTCATTCAAACCACGACAAGCCTCATATTAAACATTAGTGAGTTGAAATCCAAAAAAATGTTATTAGGTATCTACATCCAATTATTGTACCCAAATTTGCAATCAACCCTAGTTGTAGTTTCAACTACTCGCCCGTCCCAATGAATAGTTATTATGTTAGGTACCGTCATGTTTTTTTTTAAAAATTGAATCGTATCATTAATATCTACAATCAAGTCTATATATATTTAATTGTCTATAATATAGTAATATTAATTTAAATCTAATTAGACAATATATGTAATATCCTCATTTATGCCCTAGAAGTTTTGCATGTTGTTGTTGTTGTTGTTATTGGATTGTTGGTTTAAATTGAGAAAGAAAAGTATAAGTGTTTTGGGAAAGAATTTAGGGTTTAGAGACAAGTTTATATGTTGTGTATATTGTGATATATATAACATATAAAATGGTCAAAGGGAGAGTCAAAGTGTTGGTTAGTGGAAGAAGATATTTTCTTGTTGAGTGTGAAAGTTCATATATGGGCTCATATAAGACAAAAGGTTAGTTATATGGTTAAGGGCCTTGAGGTAATTTACTTTTGGAAATTTTGTGGTGGAGATTAAAAGGAAGATTGACTTTGTGATTCTTGATCATTTTCTCTTCCTCTTGATGGTAGTGGCCAGCTCTCCATTAGCTAAAGGGAAGGAGAAGTGTTCTTGATAGTAAGATCAAGATTGAAGGGAGAATTGAAGAATCAAGTTGAAGATTTGTGGAATTTCTTCACTTTAGGTAAGTAATTTCTTGTTTTCTTTTATTAATTTGGAAATTGTGGTTAAGGTGTATTGAGAATTGTTGAGATGATGATTTAGTGTGTTGATGTGTGTTTATAAGTGTTAGAGTTGATTGTAAGTTAAAAATTGGAGGTTGTGTTGGTTTGGTTGTGATTATGGAAAAATAAGTGAAGATTGATAGCGGTATGATGTATATTGAGTTTTAATGCATTTAGAAGAGAGTTGGTTACAATTAGGGTTTTGGTTTTGGGAGACACGGCCAAAGGCCATGTGAGACACGGCCAAGTCATATGATTTTGGACGTGTTGGATTAATTTTTGGGTGACACAGCCGTGTTCCCAAGCCGTGTGAGCTACTGTGAGTTTTGGTTGAAGAGACACGGCCGTGTCCCTAAGCCGTGTTTGCTGCTGCCAAAGTTGAATTGAGAGACACGGCCACAAGCTTGGCCGTGTCCCTCATGTGTGCTGCCCGTGTCCATCAAATGAGTTGGTTAGGGTTTTGTTTCTTTGTTCTTTTTGCATTGTTTTGGTTCTTCAAAGGTGGGTTGGTTCTTAAACCTAACCCTAAAACACTTTAAACACACTTGAATCAATGAATGAACTAATCAAATGCATATGGAAGATCCTAAAGCTATGAATCATATAAGTTGTTCTTTGCCCTAATTGCATTGTTGAGATTTAAACAAGGTTATGTTATGCATTGTGAAAGGTATTGTATTTTATGAGTAATGTACCTTGAAATGTTGTATCAAAGATGAAATGATAATTCAAATAAGATATGATATGAGACAATGCCATTGTGTTTGGCTATGATGAATGATGCTATATGAGATATAATGTGATCATGGATGAGATAAGTATACACTTGAATAATGAAGTGTTATATTGTGAAATGAAATGTGAGGCCATTGTTATTGGCTATGATGATAATATTAAGAGAATGAAGGCATGTTTGCCTAAATGTTGATGAGAATTGAGAATGGAAATGATAATTGATATGTAAATGAATTGTGTGGCTAATGTGTTATTCCATTTTCAGAGTATGTTATTGGTGGCATGCCTAATGATAGTAACAATCTCTTGAAGTTAGGTTGGATTGAATCCTTGAAGCCTAATTGAGATGTTACCACCCTTGAAGCTAGGTTGGGTTAGTTCTTGAAGCCAAGTTGGGTAGAAGCTTAGCATGCTTTGCTCCCCTTGAAGCTTGGTTGAACTTAATCCTTGAAGCCTAGTTGGGTCTATGATATTGATATTGATAAATGTGATGATAGAACCAAAACATTAACTCTGAAAATTGAATGGCATATTAGTGTGTCTTGGGCCCATGCTTGTCTATGGTTAATGTGAGTCATGAATGATGTTTGTTTTGCTTTGTATTGATGATTAAATGAATACTAATGAGGTATATGAAAAGATAATAAAATGTGATATGTAATGTGAAAGTATATTGTTAATTTTGCATATATGATGTTACATATATATTATGGTTTGAGAAATGACATTGCATTGCACGAAGTCATATCATTAGCATGATTATCTTACTAAGCCCTTGGCTTAGCGCGATAGTGTTTAATCGCGCAGGTGATAGAACTGTTAGAATCGAACCCGAGAGCTCTTCGAGACCGAGTGAGGGTAGACATTGAAGAGTTGATTTTGGAGACTTAAAGATCAAAGGGGATTTGCCAATCATGTATAACTCTTTTTATATTTTGTAAAGTATTGATTAAATGTACATATTTGTATATTTGTAAATATGGAATTAAGTGTTTTCAAATATGTAAAAATTTTATGACTTCCGCTGTGAAATAACTATATGTATGTATATATATATCTAATGTGTTTTATTTTAAAAGTAAATGATCTACTTTTCTATATTATATAATGATAATAGTATTGTATCTATTTAAATGTTTTGAATGTTGAAGAAAACCGTAGCATCCCTATGTTTGGTGCACTTATGCTACATGGTTGTAGTTGTAGTGTGTGTGCATTGGATGTGGGGGTGTTACAATATATATATCATATGATTCAATTAAAATATTTGATTAAAAGTCTCATATATGGAACAATAGAACTAAACAAGTGCAAGTAGAAATATCTGTTCATTTTATGTGATGAAAATGTCAAAAGTAATTTCATATAATAAAAAATTTAAATTTATAATTTGAAAATTTACATATAATTAAAATTTTGGTCTACATTATTTGTTCAACAATTAATATTTTTTAAAACAAATGCAAAATTCATGATTAATTTATTTTAAATATATAAAAAATAGCTAAGGATTTTAATGCATTATTCCTATCGTCAACTAATTCATTATAAAATAATCAATAAAAAATATCTTTGGCCCAATTACTTTGAGATTCAATGATGAAGACAATAATTAAGATAATAAATTCAAAGATGAAGATAATAATCAAGATAATTAATAAAGTACACATATAACTACAACTACAATTATTTTTACACCTAATAAATATTATTATTATTTCAGTGTATATATTCAAAATTCATACTTCTTAGTTATTCATATAATTAATGAATATGGCTAAGAAAAATATACACAAGTATTAATTAATTTAGCAATAATGAAATATATTTAAAAATTATAATACTTGAAACACTATATATACTTTAGCTAATAAAATAAAAACTTTGCAATATATAGTTAAATGAAATATTAAAAATTAATATTTATTATATTACAATTTTTACATTAAAATAATTTTATATAATTATAGTATAATTTTTTCAACACATAATCATACATAAAAATTGGTATATAATTTTATCCTATTTAATTTTTCATATAATTTAAAAATAAAATTTAACTATTTAATTTTTAATATAATTTGGCCTTATTTAATTTTCCATATAACTACAACTATAATTATTTATTATCCTAATAAAAAATAAATTATTCATGTAATTAAAGAATATGGCAAAAAAATTACATCAATAAAAGTAAAACTAGAATTGATTTTACTTATAGGAACTAATAACAATTTCTACAGAATATATATTTAAAATCATTATAATCCTTAATAATTTTTGCTTTTCAATTTTGGCTAAGTATTTAAAAAATAAACCAAATCATGTTTTAATTAAATATTTTTCCTACAAACAAAAAAAAAACTACTGTATCAAAAATTAAAACATACAGTGCAATTTAAAATTTTTTATAAAAAATTATAAAATATGTCATTTTCTTATTTTTCATAAAATATTCTAGTTAAATTAGACAATAATTATTTTTTATAAAATTTAGAAAACAAAACTATTAATTTTTGTATAACATTTTCATTTATATTTTTTGGTTTATAATTTGTTTTTATTTTTAAACTCTATATAGTTAAATGAAATATTAAAAAAATAATATTAATCATAGTATAATTTTCATTAAATAATTTTAATGTTCTTCCTAAAACCTAAAAAAATTAATTATAAGGTTATGAAAAAAATTGAGTCATTAAAATTTAAAAATTTTAAGAAATTATTATTTCCCCAAACACTCAAAAAATTAATAATAAGTTTAGGAAAAAATTTAAAAAATTTAATTTAATGTTATCATAAACCCTAAAAAATTAATTATAAATTCAAGAAAAATTAAAAATTAATTTTAATAATCTCCCAAAACCATAAAAAAATAATTATAAGTATATGAAAAAATTAAATCATAAAAATTTAAAATTATTTTTTAATGTTGTCTCTAAACCCTAAAAAATAGTTAAAATTTTATTAAAAATTAAAAAAATTAATTTTAAAATTTTTAACATTCATCTCAAAACCTTAAAAAATTATTTATGAGTTTATGAAAAAATTAAAAAAATAATTTTAATATTATCCCTAAAACATAAAAAAATTAATTATATGTTCATGAAAAATTAATTAATAAAAAATTAATTTTAATTTTATTCTTAAACCCTAAAAATTATTTACAAGTTTATATTTTAATTTAAAAAATTCGAACAACAAATTATTATTATCCTTAAACCCTCAAAAATTAATTATAATTTTATGAAAATATTAAAAAATTAATTTTAATGTTATTTCTAAACCCTAAAATAATTAATTATAACTTCAAGAAAAATTTAAAATTTAAAATTAGTTTTAATATTCTCCCAAAATCTAAAAAAAATTAATTATAACTTCAAGAAAAATTAAAAATTAAAAAAAAATTTAATATTATCAATAAACAGTAAAAAAAAGTAATTATAAGTTTATGTAAAATTAAGTCGTTAAAATTTAAAACATATTTTTTAATATTATCCTTAAACCCTAAAAAATAATTAAAAGTTTATGAAAAAGTTAAAAAATTAAAACTTAATTAAAAAAATTTTAGCATTCATCTCAAAATCATAAAAGAATTATTTATAAGTTTATGAGATTTTTTTTGTAAAAAAAATAATTATAATGTTATCCCTAAATACTAAAAAAATTAAGTATATGTTCACGAAAAATTAATTAATAAAAAATAATTTTAATGTTATTCCTAGACCCTAAAAATTAATTAAAATTTAAAATTTTAATTTAAAATTTTAAAACAAAAAATTATTGTTGTCCCTAAACCCTTAAAAAATTAATTATAAGTTTATGAAAAAATTTAAAAAAAATAAAAATTAATCTTAATATTCTCCCTAAACCCTAAAACAATTAACTACAAGTTTATAAAAAAGTTAAAAATAAATTAAAAATAAAAATAATCATAATTTTATCAAAAAAATAACTAATTAAAAAATAAAAATTATTTTTAATGTTATCCATAAATCCTAAAAAAAATTAATTATAAGTTTATGAAAAAATTTAAAAATTAATTTCAATGTTATCCCTAGACCCTAAGTAATAATTATAAGTACATTAAATAAGTAAAAACTTAAAAACTTAAAAAAATAATGTTAACATTCATCTCTAAACTCTAAACAAATTATTTATAAATTTATGAAAAAATACACAAAATAATATAATAATTGCAACACATATAATATATATATATGTAAAAATAATACATTATATACAAGAAATAAGAAATAATTATAAGTTATAAATACCTCTATGCACTTCTAAAATTGATTAAAAAAATTTTGAAAAAAATATTTAAAACATTCAACAAATTAATTATAATTTTATAAAAAAAATTAAAAACTTTCAAGGTTAATTTAATATTTACCTGAAGAGAGATTTGCTTGTAATAGAGATGATATTTGTTTTTGGTAGTAATTTGAGAAAGATTTAATTTAGTAGGAGAATGAAGAATATTTTGTAGAGAATGAAGAATATTTTGTAGAGAATGAAGAATATTCTGTGGAAAATAGATTTGAATAATTGGAATAGAATGAAGAGAAGATGAAAAATAAGAGTTTATAGTAAGAGATTGTGTGAAAATAATGTGCAGAGATGATTTGGTTGAGTAATTGGGATAGTAATATAGAAGAAGATGGAAAATGAGGAGAAAGAATTTGAAGATGAAAAATGAAAGTAAAAGGGGGAAATGGTTTTTTTGAAATGGTGAACTGGTTTTAAATATTAAAGGTGAAATGAATTTTGTGTTAAAAATAAAAAAATCAATTTTTTAAAAATTTTCAGAGAAAGGATAAAAAATTCAAATTAAAGCCTACTGTCTAAAGATTGATGGCAGAGATGTGCAAATTCCCACGTGAAATCTGCACATTCATTGAAACCGAAACTATTAGTTTCGGTTTCAATGAATGTTTTTTAAAAAAAATTCATAAAACTGAAACTAAGACTTCAGTTTGAGGAAAAAAAATTAAAGCATCAAACCAAAAGTCTCACTTTTCGGTTTGATTCTTGACTCTTATAGACCGGTAATAATGGGACCAAGTCCCACATTTTGGTAAATTGTGAGATTTTCTCTCTTATTTTAGTAAAAACCCCTCAAAATGAAGCCTCATATAAATCTAAGAAAGCTCAAAATTGCGAATTATGGTGGTTATGAATTCTCACCATGGGTGGGGGATGCATTATTTCATAATGTGACATGACTAGGTGGGTGAGAATTGCAAGAAATGCGCAACTTTGCCGCATCTCGGGCTACTTTCCTCTCTCAAGATAGCGAGTTTTATGGAGGAAGTATGAATAACTCAAATCCCTTTCCAGCTCTTGAGACTTTGCAATTTGAGAACATGGATGAATGGGAAGAATGGAATATATGTGGGGTTAAGTTCTGTAGTTTGTGAGCCCTTTCAGTTGTTAGGTGTCCAAAGTTGTTGGAAAAATTACTCAGTGATATGTGTTCCTTAGAAAAGCTTTACATTGATGAATGTGTTCAATTGGTGGTTTCATTTCAAAACCTTCCAGTGATATTTGACTTGAGGATCAGAGGATGCCAGAAGGTGGAATTGAGCAGAGGTTGTAACTCACCAGACTACATGAATGTATTGAGAGTTTCATTATTATTTCCACCAGAAGAGTTCCTGCAAGGGTTGAGAAAGGTAAAAATATTGAGTGTTGGTAGGTCATATAGAGATCAAAGGATATATGATCGAGTATGGTAGTTTGAAGAGAGACTTCCAAATATTGTGGCTGAGAATGAAGAGTTACTTCAAAAGGGCAAATTTGAAAGTGAAATTGAAGTTCTAGAAATATGCAAAAATTATTAAAGCTGAGAGAAGCTTTTTACTAGAGACAACTAAAGACTTATTTTTTATTTTTCTTCTATACTCAGATATATTGTCTTTGACTATTGTAATGCAGTGATTTACAAAAGTTTAATTGTTGAAGTGTTGGAAATTTCTAGATGTCAGTCTTTGATTTTGATTGGCGGACATCAGCTGTCTCCAACTCTAAAAAGGCTGCAAATATCTTATTGCGAGAAATTGAAAAACCTCTCCAATAATGGAGAGTCTTCTTCTTCTTCTAGAGATGAGAAAAGTGATCTCCTCACTCTCGAGTATTTGAGTATTGATGATTGTGAATCTCTTACATTCTTAGGCGAGTTACCTTTCTCTCTTAAACATCTTATGATCAGGATATTAAAGTTGGAATCAATAGCTAAAAGTTTCAATAACAACATATCTCTAAAATACATCTGTATCGCTGGTGTCCCTAATATTAAATCTTTACATTAGAATTTCCAAAAGCTCACCAATCTCCATAAGATTATGATATCTAGTTGTCTAAGTCTTGTTTCTTTTCAACAGGGAGGATTACTGAACACCCATTTGAAAGAGCTTGAAGTTGGATTCATCAAGAAACTCAAGGCTCTACCTAATAACATGCAAAGTCTCACATCTCTTCAAGAATTGACCATGAAAAGTTGTCTTGAAATCATGTCCTTTCAAGATGAAGGTTTCCCCACCAACCTAACATCACTTTCTCTTTATGAGGTAGAGTTTTGTATGCCTTTGTTTGAATGGGGATTGTATAGGCTTATCTATCTCAAGAGCGTCACCGTTGTAGCCAATGTTCAAAAGTGGTGTCCTTTCTATTAGAATTAATGAGACTTTTCCTAGAGGGTTATCCAAACTCCTAAAAGGTTAAACAAACTTCTAGAGGGTTATCTAAACTTCTCATAGAAGGTACTATTGTCAAAGTATAAAACTTAGCCTTGAAGGCTTACTAGAGTCAAAGCATAACACTTAGCCTAGAAGGTTATGTATGCAAACTTAGCCTAGAAGCAAGCTCTACTTGGTGACCAAGTAGTGAAACTCCTATAAATAATGGTGTGGTGAGTGTATAATAAGTTTGAGAAAGTGAGAGAAGTTGTAGAGAGGGAGAAGTGAGAAATTTTAGTTGTAATTTTATTTTGTGGCTTCCATTTTCATCTAATACAAATAATTTTCTTCTCATCTAGTACAAATAATTTTCTTCTCATCATTTATCTCTAATTTCATAATCCAATTTTCATTTTCAATTTTCAATTTTTTTGCACTTGATTTTACAGTGGTATCAGAGTTTCACTTCCTATGAGCTATGAGTTTATTTGAATTTCAATTTTTAGAGTGATTTGAGTGTAAACCCTTTGATAATGATAATGATGCTCCATCGCTTAAAAGAAATCCTACTACGGCTGAAATTAAGAAGCATGAAGAAGAGAAGAGTAGAAAGCCTAAAGCTCTCACTTGCATCCATGCTACCTTGACTAATGCAATTTTCTCCAGCATTATGACCTCTGAGATAGCAAAGCAAGCTTGGGATAAGTTGAAGGAAGAATTTGAAGGGAGTGATAGAGTTAAATCAGTCAAGGTCCTCACTTTAAAGTGTGAGGTTGAGATGTTCAAAATAAAAGAATTTGAGTTTGTCAAAGATTATACAACCAATATCATGGAGTTGGTTAATCAGATGAGACTCTATGGAGAAGAAATTACTAATCAAAAGGTAGTTGAGAAGATTATGATTAGTGTTCCTAATGAATTTGAGGCAAAAATTGCAGCTATTGATGAGTTAGGCGATTTAAGAACTCTTTCAATTACTGAAATTGTTAGTAAGTTGTAGGCACATGAACAAAGAGCTTCCATCATAATTAATGAACTAGTTGAGAATGGTTTTCATGCCAAGCATAAAGATAAGAAGTAGTTTTCAAAAAATTAGAAGAAGCATTATAAGAGCAAGGGCAAGATAGATGATACCTCTAAGGAACCAGACAAGCAAGCCAAATTTCCTCTTTGTGGCATTTACAAAAGGCCAAATCATGCGGAGAAGGACTGTTGGTTTAAAATAAGCATGTGTATCAATACACTTTTTGCAACTAAGTGGGATTGTGAGAGGGGATTTTCGCCTCCACTCTTAGGCTTTAGGCCTTAGAGAATACGAGCTTAAGCTCATAGAATTGGAGTCACCACCTGGACAGGCCGACAAGGAGATAGAAGGGGTGAATGACTTGATTCCTAAGGAATCCCTAATAATTACTAGGTTCAGAAAGTTGTATATACATGAGGAAGGTGATAAGTGGCCCAACACCCCCATAATACCTAGTTCATTGGAACCGGCCTTCTTTTCAGATCTAAATATTATTAAATTCTTAAATTACTATGATATCGTCCATAGTATAAACAATTTAAAGTAAATAATAATATATGATAAATCAAACAAACTAATAAAATGGACACTCAAACAAGGATGAAAATATGTCCTTGTAATGTCCAAATGCCCATAATACAAGTAAGATGGGGGACACCCACAAAAAAAGTGGAAATGTGTCCGTTATATTAATCCCCAAATATAAATTAATCAAAGAAGCAAATTAAATAAGGCACTCACTGAGTGGAAACATGCCTTTTTTACAACTTTAAAATCCAAATAATAAAAATTGCAATCCACAAATATGTAAATAATCATCATAAAAAGAATTATATAATCAGGGCTTAATTAAAAGGAAATTAAGATTAATCACAAAAATTTTGATCCACAAACATATATTAATATTAACTTGTTAATGAAATATAAGGTGCAATGCACACGGGGGTCCTGCTAGCCGGTTAGCGGGTGGGGGTCAAGAAGGCAGCACCCCTTATGGGGGATTAGGGGTCGCCCCCAAAAGATAAATAATTTACCATACTCATTGAATGAGTTGCTTCTACTAAAATATATGTTATTAATCATATTAGTAACAAAAATAATGATGTTTAACACTTGAACAATTTGCCATAATTACAATTTATAAATGAGGGTTTTAAATCATAATTTATGGTTTAACATGTAAAATTATCGTGATAATATAAATAAAATCAAGAAACGATAATAAGTTCAATAAACACAACGAATTTGCATAATTAAATGAGGATGGCATTCTACTAAGTTAAATAATAGATTTGGTTGATAAAGATCATACCTTCGTTGTAGGTTCCACCAAACAATAACATTGAGCCAAGCCTTTTTGAATAGCACGATCCTTCCATAGTTCTCCTTTAAAGTTCTACAATTGATTTGGGTCAAATAAGCTTTGGTTTGGCTACTGTGCCTGTAGCTTCCTTTATTTTTGCTCTCTATCTCTCTGGTTTTATTTTGCTCTCATTTTTTAGTTGTTGTATGCTAACCTCTCCCCCTTTTATAATGATTAATTGATTTGTATTTATAGTGCTAATTAGGATTACATCTGCTTAATCCGATTGGAAAGTCTCGATTGTATCACAAAATCTTGTATTTATTTGAATAAGCTCAAATTTAAGTCTATAATAAGGAAATTTAAAGGACTAGATTATGGCGAACTGGTCGTGCTCATGGCCAATTTGCCATGAACCCTTGCTTATGGTGAATTGACCATGAAAAATAGTCAATCACCATTAGCTTATGGGCCTATTTGGTTTTTTTACTAGTCCAGACTCAATTCAAGCTTTCTTAATTGGATAAGATTTAATTCAAGCTTTCAAAATTGGACCAGATTTGGTTTGGGCTAAAATTATGGGTCTATAGGGACATACGGAGAAATTTTATAGAGTCAAGCAAAACCAACAACCTCAACAATTCAATCCACCACAACAACCTCCTCAACAAGCCAATTATGCATAAGATTTACATGAAAAGACAGCTCACTTATTTATGGCAACTCAAAAGTCAAGTCCTACAGTCAACTTAACTTAGCTTATCGACAATGGATGTTCCAGCCACATGGCCAAGGATCCTATAATGTTTAGCTCACTTGACAACACAATCAAGACAAGAGTTATCTTGGGAAACAGAGCAATTGTACAAAAAGGGTCAATAGACATCAACACTAAGGAAGGTAGAAAGAAAATTTTTTATGTTCTCTTTGTGCCAAGTTTGTCTCATAATTCACATAGTGTGGCTCAAGTGATGCATAAGAATTATTCTCTTCATTTTGTTGGTAAAGAATGCACAATTGTTGATCCTTGGGGTGCAAAATTGCAAAAGTTCATATGCTAAATTATACATTTCCCTTAAATTATGTTAGGGAACATGCTCTTAGTGTTAAAGTTGATGAAAGTCTTAAATGGCATAGAAGTTTTGGTCATTTTAATTTCAGAACATTGAAGTTCATACAGTCTACTGGTCTTGTTAGAGATATGACTGAGATTTGTCTATCTGATGAAATTTGTAGGAGTTGTCAAGATGAGAAACTACACCGATAACCCTTTCCAATCGAAGGTGTGATGAGAGCCAAAGAAAAGCTAGAGTTGGTTCATATTGATGTTTGTGGGCCAATGAGGATAGCTTCTTTGACTCAAAATAAATACTTCATCTTTTTTATAGATGATTTTACTAGAATGACTTGGGTTTATTTTTTTGAGCAGTAAAGTTCAAGTATTTTGTGTGCTAAAGAAATTTAAAGCTTTGGTTGAAAACCAAAGTGGTTTAAGAATCAAGACTCTTAGGTCAGATAATGGCAAGGAGTATACCTCAAGTCAATTTGATCAATTTTGTGAAGACTGTGGAATTAAGCATTAATTGTCTGTTGTCTATTCTCCTCAACCGAATGGAGTCTCGGAAAGGAAGAATAGGACAACCATGAAAGTGGCAAGATGTATGTTGTTTGAAAAGAACTTGTCAAAGGTATTTTGGACAGAGGCTGCTTACACTTCAATTTATTTGCTAAACAGGTTGCTTACAAACGTAGTCGATGGTATGACACTTGTGGAAGCTTAGTTAGACATTAAGCCTTCTGCTGACATTTGAAGATTTTTAGATATGTTTGCTATTCTCATGTTCCTGTTGATAATAGAACTAAGCTTGATGAAAAATCTTTAGCTAGAATTCTTATTATTTATGCTTCTAAGTCAAAAGGATACAAGATTTATGATGTAAAGACCCAGGAAGTTTTTGTCAGCAGAGATGTAATTGTGGATGAAGATAGCTACTGGGATTTTGAAAAAAAGCAAGTTGCTTGGAAGAAGTTTGAGTCTACAGTAAAGTCAAACTCCAATCCAGAGTTAAGCAATTTCTATGATTTACTTGATCAAGATTCCAAATTTAATTCTTCTCCTACTGTTGATGCAACTATAGATTCCCCAATTTGCAAAGTCAAGTCTCTTACAAATGTTTATGAGAGGTGCAATTTTGTAGCTATTGAACCCAACAATTTTCAAATAGCCTCCAAGTCATTTGAATGGGTAGTAGCGATGAAAGAGTAATAGAGATGATAAACAAGAATAAAAATTGGGAATTGGTTGAGAAACCTGAAGACAAGAAAGCCATAGGTGTCAAATGGGTTTACAGAATCAAATTTAATTTGGATAGTTCTGTAAACAAATTAAAGGAAGATTGGTGGTAAAGGGCTGCGCTCAGCAGCCTGGAGTTGATTTTGGAGACATGTTTGATCTAATTTCCAGACATGACATCATCAGACAAATTATTGTTTTGGCTACAAATTTAGGATGGAAACTTTATCATTTAGATGTGAAGTAAGCTTTTCTAAATGGAGAACTAGAGGATGAGATTTATGTTGAGCATCCTGAAGGGTTTGAAGTTGAAGCGCATGAAGATTTTGTTTATAAGCTCAAAAAGGCCCTTTATTGCTTGAAACAAGCACCAAGAGCTTGGTATAGTAGGATAGATTCATACCTAATTCATCAAGGATTCAAGAGGAGTAGTAATGAAGCTACACTTTATATCAAAAGCTGCAAAGATGGGAAATAACTCATCTTTTCACTTTATGTTGATGGTTTGTTGCTTATGGGCAATAATCTTGAGCTATTGAATGATTTCAAGTTAAAAATGAAGTAAGAATTTGATATGTAAGATTTGGGACTTGTTCATTATTTTCTCAGGATGGAGATTAATCAGCGCTGCTTAAGAATTTTCGTTTCTCAAAAAAAAAAAATATATATATATATGCATTTGATATTTTGAAAAGGTTTAAGATGGACACCTGTAAGTCTGTGGCTACACCGTTAGCTCAAAATATGAAAGTCTCAAAGGATGATGGTGAAAGATTGAATTATGCAACTTAGTTCAAGAGCTTAGTTGGCAGTTTGCTATATTTGACTGCAACTAGACCTAACTTAATGTTCGTTGTAGGTTATCTATCTAGGTTTATGAGTTCTCCAAGCCATGCTCATTTTGGTATTGCAAAAAGAGTTTCAGATATTTGAAAGGCATAGTTGATTATGCAGTTTGGTATGAAGCTCCTAAAAATCAGAGTTTGATAAAGTATTCAAATATCAATTGGGCAGGATGTTTCGATGATACGAAGAGCACTTTTGATTATATTTTTTCATTTGGATCAACAATTTTCTCATAGTACTCAAAGAAACAAGAAATTGTCACTTAATCCTCTGCTGAAGCTGAGTATGTTGTTGTCGCTGCTGCTTTAAATCAAGCTATTTGGTTACGGAGGTTTCTCCAAGATCTGGACTTAAAGCAGATTGCTCCTATAGAATTAAAAATTGATAACAAATTTGCTATTGGAATTGTTGCAAATCTAGTGCAATGTGGTAGAACCGGAAAGGAAGGGGAAATAACACTTTTTTATTGCAAATCAGAAGAGCAGCTTGCAGATATTTTAACAAAGCCATTGTCAACTTCCATATTTGAATTTTTGAGAAATTTGCTTAGAGTTTCCAAGAAAAGTCTCAAGGATGAATGTTAGAATTAATGAGTCTTTTCGTAGAAGGTTATCCAAACTCCTAGAAGGTTAATCAAACTTTTAGAGGGTTCTCCTAGAAGTTACTAGAGTCAAATTATAAAACTTAGCCTTAAAGGTTTACTAGAGTCAAAGCATAAAACTTAGCCTGTAAGGTTAAGTATACAAACTTAGTCTAGAAGCAAACTCTACTTGGTGACCAAGTAGTGAAACTCCTATAATTGGAGGTGTGATGACTGTGTAATAAGTATGAGAAAGTGAGAGAAGTTATAGGGAAGGAAAAGTGAGAAATTTTAGTGGTAATTTTATTTTGTGGCTTCCATTTTCATCTAATACAAATACTTTTCTTCTCATCATTTCTTTCCAATTTCACAATCCAATTTTCATTTTCTATTTTCAATTTTTTCGCACTTGATTTTACACTTTCCACAAGATGAGATAGAAATGAAGCTGCCTACCTCTCTTACCTACCTTTGAATTGGAAGATTCTTGAATTTGAAATATCTCTCCACCAGTGGTTTTGAAAGCCTCACCTTACTTGAAGATCTGATGCTTGAAGAATGCCCCAAGCTTACCTCATTTCCAAATAATAGTCTGCCTCCTTTTCTTTTTTTATTGCATATCAGAAGATGTCCTTTACTTGAATGAAGGTGCCAAAAGGGTAAAGGTCGAGAGTCATTGGAAAGAGCTCGCAATCCTCTAGTTCATTTTATAGCTTTCAGTACCGGTAAATAAATTCTAAAAGCTATCAAGCTATATGATCAACCTTTATAATACTGCTGCTTATTTCCTTTTACTTAATTTGTACTTAGTCCAGGTGTTTCCTGATGTAAAAATTTGGCTTTGTTAAGAGTATGCCATCAATGATAATTGGTGTTCTTATTTGATTGTTATTGACACAATCTTTTCAAATCGATATGACTTCCAATATACAAAGTCATATAGATTATTACATTCAAAAATTGCAGAAGATACTTTTCATTATCTTTGATTTTCCATTTGAAAAAAAAAAGAAGAAGGAGAAGTTAGGACTAGATACTTATATTCCATATCTAAATTAGAAAATTTGGAAAAAAAAAACATTTCCATTGACATATGAAGGAAAAGTTTTGAAAAACAAAATTTATATTCGCAAAGCTTCAATATTTGATATAAATAAAAAAAAACTTCCATAATTAAAAGTATGAATTCCAATATCTTTAGAATTATGAGAAAGGAATTGGATATATATAGATTACCTTAGGTTGCTAGCTTGAAACTGCACTAGTAGATAATATAGGAACATCCTTAACTTCACCAACAAAAGATTTATGAAAAACCTTTCTTCCATTGATCAGCACATTGAAGCCCAAAGGGATGGTAATGTGTAGAATACCTGCCAAAATTACCCTATCCAAATACAAACCTGTTTAATATTTTAACAAATTCAAGCCCATTTAAATTCAATTATAATTATACTCATACCAGTCCCAAACCAGTTTAATACTACCCGAACCTGTTTAATTATCTATTAAAATATAAAAATATAAAAATATTATAAAATTTAAAATATAAATTATAATTTTTCAATTAAATAATTATAAATAAAAATGTAATATTAACACAGTTTTATTAAAAATAATTTCATACATTATAATTTTATAATTAAATTAAAAATATAATAAATATATAATTAAAATTTTAATAAAATATAATTAATGTATAATCGGGTTCGAGTAATGGATACCCAGGGGTCTAAACCCGATTCCTATCCGAACTCATCACGGGTAGTAAATATACTACCCGTACCTGCCCAAACCCATTTATAAACTATCCATACCTTATATAAATGGATTAAGATGGATCGAAAATGGTCGGGTACCCGAATATACCCGACTCATTGTCATCCCTTAGCAATATGTAATGAAATTTGAGATTATTTTTCAGACTTTTTCCCCATTTATCTCAAATTGTATCCTACTTGCTATTTTAGCAAATTAGTTAATATGTTAAATTTATATTATATCCATATTTAACATTATTTAATAAAAATTTTCTTATTTTTATCGGTTACTCTTTATTTTTCTAATGCAATTATTCATTGACAATCACTTTAAAAATTGATGTTTTAATCTTTAATTGAATTTTAGTAAATAATATGTAAATAGGAATTATTATTATAATAAAAGAAGTGAATTTCTTTCTTTCTTTCTTTCTTTTTTTTGCAAATAAGCGAATTTTTATCTTTTAATATAACTAGATATTATAGTTTAATGCTTATTTATTGCTATAAGTCATTTTGATAAAGGTTAAATAACTAGCCTGTGTATCTAAGCACTTGTAGTTTACTTCATATAATATCAAAATGAATCACAAATCATTTGTTCATAGTTTGTTTGGTTCTTATTAATACTTCATTTATTCTGCTTAATACTTCATCTATTCTACTTCCACGATGTCTAACTGATGGATTGAAAAGATCCTCACTCTGCCAATTGCATAGGCACCAAATGCCAACACCAAAATTAACACTCCATTTGTAAATTCTTTGCAAATAAAATTTTTTCATTAAGTTAAATAACACCCATTCATTCAAATCCAAACTGAAAAAAATCTTGTGAGGCCTCATGTGGTATAAGAATATTCCACAATAATCTAGTATGAGGGTGATCTCTAAGGATATGAAGTGTGGTCTCTTTCTCCCAGTTGCACTAGGCACATTTGTTGTCTGTGGCAATATGTCTCCCAACTTGCTCCACATTTGATAGTGTTTTGCCCATAAGGACAAGCCATAAAAGGTTCAAACTCTTTTGGGACCCGGCCATCTCCATACCACTTTCCAAATGGTACTACCGTGACTTAGCTATAAAAGCTCCATTTGCAATATGAGCCTAATAATGATGATCACTCTCTTTCGATACTACTAGATTAGGAAATGAAACAAGCTGCACTATAAGAGAATAAGCGATAAAGTCAGCAATCAACTGCCATTTCCATTGATAATTCGAATTCACATGCTCAACCACAGTAGCTTCAATGAGATTTTTGGGTATTGGAGATTGATTCAATTTTCAACTACGTGCTTTGACTGTGTCTCTTAGTTTAGATATATTTTCTATTTTTTCTGGTTGTTTGTTAACAGTGGAACATTTCTGATTTAGTGTCATATATTTCTCCTAGGGGTGTACTCAGGCCAGGCTAGACCGAGTTTTCCCTTAGCCCGTAGCCCAGCTCGAGAATCATTCGGGCCTAGAAATTAGGCCCACTGCCAAGCCCTAAGCCTGAATGGGCTGGGATAGCTTGGACTGATAGGTCCAGCCTAGCCAATGGGCTGGGCTAACGGGCCTCTCCTTTTTCTACTGCCAAGTCCAGACATTTGGAATTCCAAAATAATGTTATTTAAATATTTTTAATTTAATTGTTATTATTATTGTTTTAACATTTAAATGTTATTATTATTATTATTATCAAACAAAAAAAAAAGAACTATGACCATTGAATAGAAGATCACAGAACATAGAACCATCAACCTTGCATCCCAGAATCTTAAATAACGAAAACAAAATGAAAGAGCAAATATGATATGTAACCTTTTATAGAATTTCCCAAACAATGAAAAGAAAACCAATCATGAACAGTAATAAATTACAAATTGAAACAATCAAACATAATAAAAAATATACAATCAAAAACACTCTTCTCCAACTGAACTATTAAAAGGAAAAATTAAAAATATATAATCAAACACAACAAAATATCAAAAATCATGATAAAAAAAAAAGCAAAAATTTAAAATTATAATTATAGATATGAGATTCCATATGTACAATCAAACAAAAATATAATCAAAACAAAGTAAAAAATAAAAAAAGGCCAACAAACAACCTTTAGATGAGGATGATGGTGCTTGAGAGCCAAATTGTCACCGTAAAGCTTCAAACCTGAAAGATTGAATCACCAAAGAGAGCAAGAAATTGACAGAGGAAGAAGTAAAGAGAGGTAGATAGAGAAATAGAGCAAGACAAAATAGGCAGAGGTAGAGGGGAGAGGAAGAGAAGGTACAACACAAAACAAATGAGAGGCTATGGTTTTCAAATTAGAATATATGTATATATATACTCGGGTCAGGCTGGGTTAGATCTATATTTTTTTAAACAACCTGAACCCCAACCTAAAATTTAAAAATTTTTATTTCTGAAACTTGAAGCCCAAACTGGTGTTTTAAAAACTCTGCCTAACCCGATCAAGTCGGTCTAGGTTGGGTAGGGTTGACCGGGCTGCCGGGTTGGGTGAACAGCCCTAATTTCTCCTACTTTGTTGCTTTTTAGTTACCTTGGAAAGTCTATTTAACGACTTGAATAAAACCATTTGGATATTAAAATTCAAATCAGATATTTGTTGCATTTTCTCTATTTTTTTCCTTTCAATTACTTTGTTTGTTGCTGTTTCATTCAGTTTATCAATATTAGTGTATTTGTTTCTTCAATAGCCTAGTTGTTACTACCCACCAGGTGTTCGATAAAAGGTCTATGAGAAAGCTTCCATGGCAGCAAATGAGAATAGTGTAATTATTACCGAGCCCCTTATTCCCATTTTCAAAGGAGACTCTTATGAGTTCTGGAGCATCAAAAGGATGATGTTGTTCAAGTCTCAAGATCCTTGGGACCTTGTGGAAAATGGGTATGCTAATCCATATGAAGATCACCAATTAAGGGAAAATAGTAAGGACTCAAAGGCATTGTTCATCATCCAATAAGCTATTTATGACTCTATTTGTTCAGTCTAAAATAGAGTCATAAATAGCTTATTATCAGTTTATGACTCTATGTGACTAATAGATTGAGCAGGTCACTTGAAAAAACTGAAGAGAAAGCATTTCAAGTGAAAGGGGACACATCTTCACATTATTATGAGTCAAAGAAAGCATCAAATAGAGGTGGATACCATGGCTGAGGCTATGGTAGAGGAAGAAGTAATGGAAAATTTTGGGAAATTGATCATGGGTAGCCTTCAAATGATATGAGCCATAACAAAAGTGGGGTTCATTGCCACTGTTGAGAAAATTTTGGGCATATGAAGGTTGAATGCCGAAAATGAGAAAAACAAGCAAGTTTTATTGCAGAAGACAAAAAAACAAGAGGTGTTATTTATGGCATATGAAGCTAAGCATGCATATTCAACTGCATGTGAAATATGGTACCTGGACTGCGGTTGTTCAACTCACATGACAACATGAAATCAATATTTAAGGAGCTTGAAGAGTCTCTAAAGATAAGGAACTTCAAGCTAAAGATAAAGGCATAGTTGCTGTCACTACTTGCTCCAGTAATGTCAAGCTTCTCTAGATGTATTCTATATTCCTAGTTTGTATCATAACTTGTTGAGTGTTGGTCAATTAATGGGTAATGGGAATTCAATGTTATTTGATGATTTCCCTAGCATTGTTACTTATAAAGAATCAGGGAAAATCATAGTTGATGTTAAAATGACAGAAAATATGATGTTTCCCTTAGAAATCTCTACCATAAAATGTCATCTTCTTATTACTAGTAATCAAAGGGTTGAAATTGAGTCTATGTTATAACATTTATGATATGGGCATTTGAATGTCAAAGGGTTGAAATTCTTGAGTGGAAAAAATATGGTTAGTGGGCTGCCTAAAATTGATTCTATATAAGTGTGTGAATGGTGTATTTATGGGAAATAAAGTAGAAATTCCTTTCCTGTAGGAAAATCTTGGAGGGCCAATCATTGTCTAGAATTGGTGCATGCTTACTTGTGTGGGCATATGAATACAAATCTCTTGGTGGTAGTAAATATTTTTTGTTATTTACTAATGATTTTAGTCACATGTGTTGGGTGTACTTCTTGAAGTTTAAATTAGAAGCCTTTGAAAACTTTCGGAGGATCAAAGCACTTGCTGATAAGCAAAAAGGCAATTGCATCAAGAATCTTCGGACATACAAGGGTGGTGAGTTTTTATCTAATGAATTTAGTGTTTTTTTTAAGAAAAATGGCATTCATAGGGACTTGATAGCAGCATATATGCCAAAGCAAATTGCCATGGCTGAACGAAAAAATCACACAGTTGTCGAAATGGCACTCCAGGTGGTGAGTTTTTATCTAATGAATTTAGTGTTTTTTGGATAGCTATTGGAATCGTTGGAGGATAGGAAGAGCACTCCAGGTAATGTTTTTCACCTTGGTTCTGGAGCTATCACTTGTAGTTCAAAGAAGTAAGCAACCACTGAATTGTCTTCCTATGAAGCTTCATATGCTACTGCCACCTCTGCAGCTTGTCAAGCTGTGTGACTTAGGCACTTACCTGCTGACTTTGGGCAAGAAAAGAAAAATGCAATTAATATTTTTTATGACAACAAATCTACAATTGCAATGAGTGAAAACCCAACATTCTATGGAACAATAAAGCACATCAACATTCATCTTCATTTTATCCGTGAATTGGTTGCAAGAGGTCATATTCAACTAAAGTATTGCAAAACCAATGAGCAAATTGCAGAGATCTTCACAAACTCACTTCCTTATGAGAAACATGCTTATTTCAGAAGCCAACTTGGAGTATGCAACTTTGAATCAAGGGGAAGTGTTGGAGATTGATTCAATTTACAACTACGTGCTTTGACTGTGTCTCTTAGTTAGTTTAGATATTGTTTTCTATTGTATCTGGTTGTTTGTTTGCAGTGGAGTATTTTCTGATTTAGTGTCATATATTTCTCCTACTTTTTTGTTTTTGAGATTCTTTGTAAAGTCTATTTAATGACATGAATAAAACCTTTTGTATACGAAAATTCACAGCAGATATTTTGCGCTTTTTCTCTGCTATTTTTAACTTTATTACTCTGTTTGTTGTTGTTTCATTCAGTTTTTCAATATTAGTCTACTTGTTTCTTCAACAGTGGGAACCTGCAAATCAACATATCTAAATTCATCTGTAATCGTTATGGAGTTTAGTTCTTCCTTCATCTAAAATTAACTTTTATACAAATTTTCCTAAAAATATTATCTCAAATTTGTTTATTTTAGTTCTCATCATAGAGATTTTTGCATTCATATTTTGATTAGTATTTTCAGATATGTAGATGATTCATCATATGCCTACTATTGCCGGCTATTCTGTTGCATATTAAATTCAATATTTATTTGTTAATCTCTTCTCTTCATCATTTTTGTCTTCTTCTGTCTCATTGCTCTGGTAGAATTCAACAATTGCACCTAAAAGAAGATTTAGCTTTTGTAGTCTAACTTTTCATCTCCATGGCTCATGAATACAAATTAATTCTCACAATTTAGCTATATCTAGTTCTACAATAGTATCGTGCATTGTTTCTCGAACAAAATTTGAGTTTTTGAGTCATTCATTTAAAAATAATGTATATAAAGGTTATACATTTTTGTAACTCCACAACTATATGTCCTTGAAATGGTTATTGTTGGACATGAATGGGATCTTTATTCAGATGTATACTCCTAGTCATAAAGGAAAATAATAGTTTTGTTGATTGTTTGTTTGATTGTTTATTGAAACTCTGTTGCTAGAAGAGATGTGATGGCCTTACAATCCCATTTCCATTTGCATTTTAGTTTCTGTTCAAACTTAAGTTAACATCTAACATAATAACCAGGTCAAGTGTAGGTGCTCAATTATACATATGATTGTTTTTCTTTGTAAATTTTTTTTTCTGAATTCTAGGTGTAAGACTTATTATTTTAAATTTAGCAGAAGAGGCAGCCCTAAATCAAATCTAGTGGAAAAAAAGAATCCATATAGCCGACCCAAAATAGCTTGGAATTAAGGCATTGTTTTTGTTGTTGTTATTGTTGCAATTGTTGTAGGTGTAGGTGTAAGACTTGAGTAACCTCAAAATGTGATAATATTTGCTCCTTTTTATTGATATTCTTGCTTAGTTTATGCGGAAAGAGGAAAAATCTTCTTAGGTCTAATTGGAAATATAGTTATTTGAAATGCGAGTTTGTGAAGTTAAGATCGCATTGATCTTATTGCAATTAGAAAACTAAAAAGTATAAATTGTAAGCTTAGGAAAATGGAAGAAGAAACTAAGATCATCTTTTACTCTCATATATTAAAAGTACATAAACTTTGACCTATTTATACTAGTTCAAACAACTTTGAAACTTTAATACATTTGATTGTATTTAATTCCTAGCATAACCTACTAAACTTATTAGTACAGTTTAATTTATTAAGTTTATATATTAAACCACACACTTAAATATCATAGACATAAAAGACAATAAATGAGTAATTAATAAATCTATTATTTTAAGAAAGTCTCATTAATTCTAACACTCCTCCTTGAGACTTTTCTTGCCAATTACAATTAACTTCTTTAGTTCTTCAAATCTGCAATGAGGTAAAGATTTTGTCATTAGATCAGCTAACTGCATTTCTGATCTATAATAAACCAACTTGATTTCTTTGCTTCTTTCAATTTCTCTCAAAAAATGAAACTTAACTTTAATGTGCTTTGTTATTCCATACAGAACTTGATTTTGACTAATAGTTATCGTTGATTTGGTGTCAAAATAGATCACAGTAGGACCTTGTTGTACTAGCCCTACATCTGCTAGCAACATCCAAATCCAAATTACTTGGTTTGCTATTGAAGCTACTGCAATATACTCTGCTTCTGCATTAGACTGAGCAACAACCTCTTGCATTTTTGAATTCCAAGAAAATGGCCCTGAGCCAAGGGAGAACAAATAACCACTTGTGCTCTTGCTATCATCAAAATTGTCTGCCTAATCACTATCAACATATCCTTCAAGTCTAATATCTCTTCCTTTTTCATAAAATATACCAGAGTCAATTGTTCCTTTAATATATCTCAAAACTCTCTTATCAACATTTAGCTTTTGTAGTCTAACTTTTCATCTCCATGGCTCATGAATACAAATTAATTCTCACAATTTAGCTATATCTAGTTCTATAACAGTATCGTGCATTGTTTCTCAAACAAAATTTGAGTTGTTGGGTCATTCATTTAAAACAAATGTATATAAAGGTTATACATTTTTGTAACTCCACAACTATATGTCCTTGAAATGGTTATTGTTGGACATGAATGGGATCTTTATTCAGATGTATGCTCCTAGTCATAAAGGAAAATAATAGTGTTGTTGATTGATTGTTTGATTATTTACTAAAACACTGTTGCTGGAAGAGATATGATGACCTCACAATCCCATTTCCATTTGCATTTTAGTTTCTATTCAGACTTAAGTATAGTAACAAGGTCAAGTGTAGGTGCTCAATTTACATACATTTGATTATTTTTCTTTGTAATTTTTTTATGAACTCTAGGTGTAAGACTTACTATTTTAAATTTATCAAAAGAGGTAGCCTTAATTCAAATCTAGTGGAAAAAAGAATCCATACAGTCGACCCGAATAGCTTGGAATTAAGCATTGTTGTTGTTGTTGTTGTTGTTATAGGTGTAAGACTTGAATGACCTCAAAATGTGATAATATTTGCTCATTTAATTGATATTCTTGCTTAGTTTTTTCGAAAAAAGGAGAAATCTTCTTAGATCTATTTGGAAATATAGTTATTTGAAATGCAAGTATGTGGAATTGGGATCGCTTTGATCTTGTTGCAATTAGAAAACTAAAAAGTATAAATTGTAAACTTAGGAAGAAGAAACTAAGAAGATCTTTTTCTCTCATATATTAAAAGTACATAAACTTTGACCTATTTATACTAGTTGAAACAACTTTGAAAATTTAATACATGTAATTGTATTTAATTCCTAGCATAAACTACTAAACTTATTAATATAGTTTATTTTATTAAATTTATATATTAAACCACACAGTTAATTAACATAAACATAAAAGACAATAAATGAGTAATTAATAAATCTATTGTTTCAAGATAGTCTCATTAATTCTAACACTCCTCCTTGAGACTTTTCTCGCCAATTACAATTAACATCTTTAGTTCTTCAAATCTACAATGAGGTAAAGCTTTTGTCATCAGATCAACTAACTGTATTTCTAATTTGCAATAAACCAACTTGATTTCTTTGCTTCTTTCAACTTCTCTCAAAAAATGAAACTTGATTTTGATGTGCTTCGTTCTTCCATGCAAAACTTGATTTTGACTAATAGCTATCATTGATTTGTTGTCAAAATAGATCACAGTAGGACCTTGTTGTACTAGCCCTACATCTGCTAGCAACATTCAAATCCAGATTACTTGGTTTGTTGTTGAAGTTACTCCAATATAGTCTGCTTCTGCATTAGACTGAGCAACAACCTCTTGCATTTTTGAATTCCAAGAAAATGGCCCTGAACCAAGGGAGAACAAATAACCACTTGTGCTCTTGCTATCATCAAAATTGTCTGCCTAAGCACTATCAACATATCCTTCAAGTCTAATTTCTCTTCCTTTTTTTATAAAATATACCAAAGTCAATTGTTCCTTTAATATATCGCAAAACTCTCTTAGCAGCATTTGGCTTTTGTAGTCTAACTTTTCATCTCCATGGCTCATGAATACAAATTAATTCTCACAATTTAGCTATATCTAGTTCTATAACAATATCGTGCATTGTTTCTCAAACAAAATTTGAGTTGTTGGGTCATTCATTTAAAAAAAATGTATATAAAGGTTATACATTTTGTAACTCCACAACTATAAGTTCTTGAAATGGTTATTGTTGGACATGAATGGGATCTATATTCAAATGTATGCTCCTAGTCATAAAGGAAAATAATAGTGTTGTTGATTGTTTGTTTGATTGTTTACTGAAACACTGTTGCTGGAAGAGATGTGATGACCTTACAATCCCATTTCCATTTGCATTTTAGTTGATGTTCAAACTTAAGTTAACATCTAATATAATAACAAGGTCAAGTATAAGCGCTCAATTTACATACATATGATTGTTTTTCTTTGTAATTTTTTTATGAACTATAGGTGTAAGACTTACTATTTTAAATTTATTAGAAGAGGTAGCCCTAAATCAAATCGAGTGAAAAAAAGGAATTCATATAGCCAACCCCAAATAGCTTGGAATTAAGGCGTTGTTGTTGTTGTAGGTGTAAGACTTGAATGACCTCAAAATGTGATAATATTTGTTCGTTTTATTGATATTCTTGCTTAGTTTGTGTGGAAAGAGGAGAAATCTTCTTAGTTTGATTTGGAAATATAGTTATTTAAAATGCCAGTATGTGGACTTGGGATCGCATTGATCTTGTTGCAATTACAAAACTAAAAAGTATAAATTGTAAACTTAGGAAAATGGAAGAAGAAACTAAGAAGATCTTTTACTCTCATATATTAAAAGTACATAAACTTTGACCTATTTATACTAGTTGAAACAACTTTGAAACTTTAATACATTTAATTGTATTTAATTCCTAACATAACCTACTAAACATATTAGTAAAATTTATTTTATTAAGTTTATATATTAAACCACACACTTAATTAACATAGAAATAAAAGACAATAAATGAGTAATTAATAAATCTATTGTTTCAAGAAAGTCTCATTAATTCTAACACTCCTCATTGAGACCTTTCTGGCCAATTACAATTAACGTCTTTAGTTCTTCAAATCTATAATGAGGTAAAGCTTTTGTCATCAGATCAGCTAACTGTATTTCTGATATGCAATAAACCAACTTGATTTCTTTGCTTCTTTCAACTTCTCTCAAAAAATGAAACTTGACTTTGATGTGCTTCGTTCTTCCATGCTGAACTTGATTTTGACTAATAGCTATCGCTGATTTGTTGTCAAAATAGATAATAGTAGGACCTTGTTGTACTAGCCCTACATCTGCTAGCAACTTTCAAATCCAGATTAATTGGTTTGCTGTTGAAGCTGCTACAATATACTCTGCTTTTACAGTAGACTGAGCAACAACTTCTTGCATTTTTGAATTCCAAGAAAATGGCCCTGTAACACCCCTATACCTCATATACGCACACTACATACAACCACATCTGTAATATATGTATACCGGATACATGAATATTATGGTCTATTTTAAACAAATATTTCTTATGAGAAAACTTAAAACATTTAAGTTATATTATAAAACATAATAGATAAAACATTTATTTATTAAGCAGCGGAATATACATATGTATACATCAAAATTAATATCTACAAAATATAGAGCTTATACATGCTTGGCAGTTTGTCTCTGATTTTGAAGTCCAAAAAAATCAACACTTCACAAAGGGTCACAAACCTAGACTCCACTCGGTCTAGCTGAACTCTCCGGTTTTACCCTATTATTTGCGCGATTAATCACAATCTTGCTAAGCCAACAGCTTAATGGTACTAACCATGATGACAATATGTTTCAAATGTAATGCCAATGTCAAACTTTCAAACATTATAAACAATATACAATGATATCATATTTCATAATATTACATTACATTATATTATTCATTTGTTTCATCACTCATGATTCACATCTAAGCAAAGACAAGCATGGGCCCAAAAGAAACTAATATATCATTCAACTTCCAGAGTTATTGTTTTGGTTTAATAATCACATTTATCAAGCCCGTAGATGAATCATTATCACAATGAGAAACATCTCATATGTAACATCCCAACTAGGCTTCAAGGACTAGGCCCAACCAAGCTTCAAGGGGAGCTCAGCATCACCCAACTTGGCTTCAAGGACCAAGCCCAACCCAGCTTCAAGGGAGTGTTCCTTTTAGGCATGCCACCAATAACAAAACTCTGAAAATTGAATAACACATTAGGCACACAATTCTATATTTATTTCATTATCAATTCCATTCTCATTTTCTCATAATCATCTAGGCAACCATGCCCCAATTATTTCATTTCCATCATTATAGCCAACAACAATGGCTTCACATTTCATCATTTGAGTGCACATCACAACTTACATTCTTCATATATTTTGAATCCTCAACATATAATTCACATAGTTCACATTATGCAAAACATAGCATTGTTCACATGCATCAACAATGTAGTGGGTTACCTAACACATTTCCCTTCAAATGTGTTAAGTTCCAAAGTCATGTAAATGTATGCAATCATGTAAGGTTTGTACTTACCTCTAAGAGCAACTTACACCAATTCCAAACTCCTCTTCCAAGATCCTTCAACACTTGGATTAGGGCAACTCAAACTCTTCAAAACCTAATCCAAAGGTAATTATACACACTCACTTAGTGATGCACATAAGAAAATCAGAACAAGAACCAACTAGGGCAAACTCTACACATGACACGCTCAACAACACGGGCATGTCTCTGATCGTGCCCTAAACCCATAACACAGAAGCTTTGACACGCTCAGTGACATGGGCGTGTCATTGCATGTGTAATTCTCCTCCAACACAGAAGCTATGACACACTCAATGACATGGGCATATCACTGGACGTGTCATTCTTCCAACAACATAGTAGCTATGACACTCTCAGTGACATGGGCGTGTCACTGGCCGTGTCAATGCTACTACAACACAGAAGCTGTGATACGCTCAGTGACATGGGCATGTCACTGCTCGTGTCACCAACCCAGAAAATAGAACCAACGACATGCCCAAAGACACGGCCATGCTCCTGGGCGTGTCAGGCCAAAAATCCTGAAATCGACACCATAAAGCCACATCTAACAAACATCTTCCAATAACCATATCAATAACAAAAACTCAATCAAAACCATCAACAATCCATATAATACTTGCATAAACATTAAAACAACTCCATCACAAACATCAAAACAAAATATCAACCATATCTCACAACACCCACAACTCTTGTCTCTTTTACCAAACTTAACCCTTTTTTCTTCAATCCAAACCCAAAAATCAAAGCCAAATAGACAACACAATCTCAAACACATCAAAATTAACAATACACATATCATCAACAACCATACACCAAGCTCAAAATACAAGCTCAAAAGAAAACCAAAGAATCAAGATGGAAACTTACCAAAAGTGATGAAAACCCTTAGAATTCCAACTTGATCACTTAAAACACCCTTCAATCTTGAGTTAGGAAGAACAAAATCTCTCTTTCCCTCTTGTTATGGTGATGGACGGCTATGCACAAGAAAGAGGAAGAAGATGATGATAAGTCAACCCATTCAACTCTTCTCTTAACCACTAAAGCCCTCTTTTAATATCCACCAAGCAATTATAATAATAAAATAATCATAAATATCATCATCCACTTAACTAATTTCCATTTATAAAATAATCAATAATTCTCATTTGACCAACTAAATAGTTGACTTATATATGTTGTATATATCTCTATATATACAACATATACACACTTCTCTTTTCCTCTCATACCACTTAATCATAAATATACTTTATATCATTTAATCCAATTTTAGCAATAATCATTCCAAAAATTTTAGGGTATAGTTTGGGATATTACAATTCTCCCCCTCTATAAATAAATTTCATCCTTGAAATTACCTGATCTCAAATCTGAAACAGTTGGGGATACTGGTCTCGCATCACTTGCTCACTCTCCCAAGTTGCTTCTTCCTTAGCATGATTCTTCCAAAGAACCTTCACAAGTGGAACTTTCTTATTTCTCAACTCTTTCACTTCATGTGCCAAAATAGCCACTGGTTCTTCTTTAAAAGTCATATCTGGACTCACCTCAATAGATTCTATTGACAAAACATGAGATGGGTCTGACCTGTACCTCCGCAGCATAGAGACATGGAAGACATTGTGAATTATGTCCAATTCAAGCGGTAAAGCAAGTCGATAAGCAACTGGTCCAACTCTCTCCAATACTTCATAAGGTCTAATAAAATGAGGACTCAGCTTCCCTTTGCGGGCAAATCTCAAAATCTTCTTCCAAGGTGACACTTTCAAAAATACTGTATCTCCAATATTGAACTCTATATCTCTCCTCTTCAAATCTGAATAGGATTTCTGTCGGTCTAAAGCTGCTTTCTAACGATTCAGAATTATCTTTACTTTCTCTTCCATTTCTTTAATCAAATCGGGACCAACCAACTTACCTTCTCCAATCTCGTTCCAACATAGAGGCGTTCTGCATCTTCTACCATACAATGCCTCATAAGGTGCCATTCTAATGCTGGACTGATGACTGTTGTTATAGGTAAATTCCATCAATGGCAAGAATCTATCCCAACTTCCAGAGAAATCAATGACACAGCTTCTCAACATATCCTCTAAAATCTGTATCACTCTCTCTGACTGCCCATCTGTCTGAGGATGGAAAGCAGTGCTAAAATGCAATCGAGAACCCAAAGCATAATGCAAACTCTTCCAAAACATTGAAGTAAATCGGGGATCTCGATCAGACACTAAAGAAATTGAGACTCCATGCAATCTCACTATCTCACTTATATACAGCTCAGCTAACTTCTCAAGTGAATAATCCATCCGAACTGGAAGAAAATGAGTTGTCTTCGTCAACCGATTAATAATCACCCAAATTGCATCATGCTTCTTCTGAGTCAAAGGCAAACCAGTCACAAAATCCATTGTTACTCTCTCCCATTTCCATTCAGGCACTGTTAAAGGTTAGAGCAACCCCGAAGGAACTTGGTGCTTGGCCTTCACTCTCTGATAAGTGAGACACTTGGATACAAACTCCGCTATATCCCTCTTCATACCTGACCACCGATAATGTTGCTTCAAATCATGATACATCTTAGTACTCCCAGGGTGCATAGCAAAAGCCGACTGATGTACTTCTTCCAAAATAGTCTTTCTCAATCTTGCATCATTAGGAATACACAATCTATCTTTGTACCAAAGACTGCCATCACCTCTCACATGGAAATCTCGGTTCTCACCTTTCTGGCAACTCGAAACAATCTTCTGAATTTTCTCATCTGCCAACTAAGCCTCTCTAATATGATCCAACAACATCGGTCTCAACTGCAACTGAGCCAGCAAAGCACCATCATCACATGATCAAAAATAACATGCAATGCTCTCAACTCAACAAGCAATGAGAGCGAATAAGCAGTCAAACCTGCTAAAGACTTCCGACTCAAGGCATCGGCAACAACATTTGCCTTACCAGGATGATAATCAATCAAACAATCATAATCTTTAATCAACTCCAACCACCGTCTCTGTCGAAGATTCAGCTTTCTCTGAACACCCAAGTATTTTAAACTCTTATAATTTGTATAGATAAAAACACTTCTCCCTATACAAGTAGTGTCGCCAAATCTTCAAAGCAAAAACTATGGTTGTTAACTCCAAATCATGCGTGGGGTAATTCAACTCATGCGGCTTCAACTACTGAGAAGCATAAGCTATGACTTTACCCTCCTGCATCAAAACACAACCTAAACCATTATGTGATGCATCACTGTAAATCACATATGGTTTATCTTCCACAGGCAAAGTAAGAACAGGAGCTTGAGTCAACATCTCTTTCAACTGCTCAAAACTTACTTGACACTGATCTGTCCACACGAATCTAACTCTCTTCCGAAGCAATCTAGTGAGTGGAGTAGCTATCAAAGAAAGCCCTTCACAAACCGTCTATAATAGCCTGCCAAGCCCAGAAAACTTCTAACTTCAGTCACTGACCTCGGTGGACTCCAATTCAAAATGGCCTTAACTTTACTCGAATCAACTCTAATACCATCTGCCGAAACCATATGACCAAGAAAAGTCACTTGATCAAGCCAATACTCACACTTTGACAGCTTAGCATACAACTATTTCTCTCTCAAAGTCTGCAACACAATCCGCAAGTGCTCATCATGCTCCTCCTTATTATGCGAATACACCAAAATATCATCAATAAAGACCACCACAAACTGATCTAGATAGGGTCTAAACACCCTATTCATCAAATCCATGAAAGCTGCTGGTGCATTCGTCAATCCAAAAGGCATCACCAAAAACTCATAATGCCCATACCTTGTGCGGAAAGCTGTCTTAGATACATCTTCAGCTCTAACTCTCAACTGATGGTACCCTGATCTCAGATCAATCTTGAAGAAAATTGCTGCTCCCTTCAACTGATCAAAGAGATCATTTATCCTAGCCAAAGGATACTTATTCTTGATAGTCACTTTATTCAATTGCCTACAATTAATACACAGTCTTAAAGTACTATCCTTCTTCTTCCCAAACAAAATAGGTGCTCCCCACGGAGACACACTAGGGCGAACAAACCCTTTATCCAACAACTCCTGCAACTGCACCTTCAACTCTCTCAACTCAGCAGGTGCCATTCGATAGGGAGTAATAGAGATGGGAGTGGTACCAGGCAACAAATCGATACCAAACTCAACCTCTCTCTTAAGAGGTATCCCTGGCAACTCCTCAGGAAACACATATGGAAAATCAGCTACTGTGGGTATACTATCAAGTTGAGAACACACTACTCTGGTATCCACAACATGAGCAAGATAGCATCACATCCTTTTCGAATCAACTTCCTAGCCGCAACAGCTGAAACAAACAAGGATGCAAATTGTCTCTGCTCACTAGATACCATCACTAGTTCTCAAGGTAACACACTTATTCTGACAGTCTACCATAGCCCCATGCTTAGACAACCAATCCATGCCCAAAATCAGATCATACTCCTTAAAAGGCATTTCAATCAAATCACCCAAGAACTCCTCATCTTGCACCACAATTGAACTATCTCGGTGCACCTTACTCGCCACAACACTACGCCCTAAAGGATTTATCACCAAGACATCAAATCCTAGGGACTCAGAATGCAATTCAGACACAGGCAGGATAGATGCACTTATGTATGAATGCGTAGATCATGGATCAATTAAAGCAAAAACTGAAATGCCAAATAAAGAGAATGTACCCGTAATAATGGCTGAAGTATCCGGCTGCCTCTGCATCACATACACTCACTGAGATGGTCCAGCCTCATCTGGTCTACTACCTCCAGATGTAGAGCCTCTTCTCTGACTAATCCCAGGTTGACCACCTCTACTGAAACCTCTGCCCCCTTGACCTCCTCTGCTGACACTGGGTCAAGAAGCTGTAGTATCAGTCTGTCTATCTTCCAGTAGCTCAGGATAATCTTTAATGAAATGATCCGGTGACCCACATCTAAAACACACTCCGGGTCCACCCGTCTTCCAGCAAGCACCCCCATGTGTCCTACCACAATGGACACATGTAGGTGGAATAGATCTCTGAACCACTGGAGTTGGAGCACTAGCTATAGAAACTATAGGTCTTGATCTTTGCCTCTGATACTGAACTGACCTACCAGACTGCCTCTGGCTCCTACTGATCCTCGAAAAAAAACTTCCTCTGCCTCTCTTCATAGATGAAGACCCTGCCTCAAACTGGGGTCTCCTAACTCTAGTCTCCTCCTCAGTCGCGGCTGCTGCAATACCCAGTGCTCTCTCAACACTCCGGGCAGCTGCAACCAACTGATAAAAATCTTGGTACCGAGAACCAGCAACAATACACATAATAGAGGGTCTCAACCCCTCCTCAAATCTCCTGCATCGGTCTATCTCATCTGAAATAATCCCACCGGCATAATGACTCTACCGGATATACTCAATCTCATGCTCTATCACCGTCCGGTTATCCTGCCTCAGATTTAGAAATTCCATCTTCTTGGCATCCTTATACTCCCTCGGAGTATATTTCTGCTCAAACTCCCGCAGAAAATCACCATAAGTCAGGGTCGGTGGATCATCCATGGCATGTGGAACCGTCTTCCACCAATCATAAGCATCTTTCTGCAGAAGGGATCTAGCATAATCAAATTTCTCTTCAGGAGTAGCCTGCAGCTGAATGAATACCCTCTGAACTCTATCTAAACATTGTTCAGCTACTGCAGGATCTGTAGTACTAAAGAAATCCTCAGCCCCAAACCTCCTCAGTTTATCATACTGCCTCACCGGCACTTGCAGCTACGGTTGCGGTGGCGGCGGCTGCACTGGAGCCTGCCTCAACAAATCTACCATATGCCATAACCAAATTGGCGGAATATCATCAGCAACTGGTCTCTCTGGCATAGGAGCAGGTGCCTCACCAGTTAACAGGAGCTACACTCTCAGCATTACCTTCTACAGACTGACGTGACTGAGATGCCATCACTACCTATATCTGCAAACACAGCAGAATACCTCATCAAAGATCAGAAACTGCCAGTGCCAATGCATGTATCTTATTTAAAAATCATATTTTAAAATCAAAATTTTCTTTTTCTTACAATTCACCTAGGTTAAGAATCTCAAACCTAGGCTCTGATACCAAAACAGTTGTAACACTCCTATACCCCATATACGCACACTACATACAACCACATTTGTAATATACGTATACCGGATACAGGAATGTTACGGTCTATTTTAAACAAACATTTCTTATGAGAAAACTTAAAACATTTAAGTTATATTATAAAACATAATAGATAAAATATTTATTTATTAAGCAGCGGAACATATGTATACATCAAAATTAATATCTACAAAATATAGAGTTTATACATGCTTGGCAGTTTGTCTCTGATCTTGAAGTCCAAAAAAATCAACACTACACAAAGGGTCGCAAACCTAGACTCCACTCGGTCTAGCTGAACTCTCCGGTTCTACCCTGTTATCCCGCGATGAACCACAATCGTGCTAAACCAACGGCTTAGTGGTACTAACCATGATGACAATATGTTTCAAATGTAATGCCAATGTCAAACTTTTAAACATTATAAACAATATACAATGATATCATATTTCATAATATTACATTACATTATATTATTCATTTGTTTCATCGCTCATGATTCACATCTAAGCAAAGACAAGCATGGGCCCAAAAGAAACTAATATGTCATTCAACTTTCAGAGTTACTGTTTTGGTTCAATAATCACATTTATCAAGCCCGTAGGCGAATCATTATCACAATGAGAAACATCTCATATGTAACATCCCAACTAGGCTTCAAGGACTAGGCCCAACCAAGCTTCAAGGGGAGCTCAGCATCAACCCAACTTGGCTTCAAGGACCAAGCCCAACCCAGCTTTAAGGGAGTGTTACTTTTAGGCATGCCACCAATAAAAAAACTCTGAAAATTGAATAACACGTTAGGCATAAAATTCTTTTATTATTTCATTATCAATTCCATTCTCATTTTCTCATAATCATCTAGGCAACCATGCCCCAATTATTTCATTTGCATCATTATAGCCAACATCAATGGCTTCAGATTTCATCATTTGAGTGCACATCACAACTTACATTGTTCATATATTTTGAATCCTCAACATATAATTCACATAGTTCACATTATGCAAAACATAGCATTGTTCATATGCATCAACAATGTAGTGGGTTACCTAACACATTTTTCCCTTCAAATGTGTTAAGTTCCAAAGTCATGTAAATGTATGCAATCATGTAAGGTTTGTACTTACCTCTAAGAGGAACTTACTCCAATTCCAAACTCCTCTTCCAAGATCCTTCAACACTTGGATTAGGGCAACTCAAACTCTTCAAAATCTAATCCAAAGGTAATTATACACACTCACTTAGTGATGCACATAAGAAAATCAGAACAAGAACCAACTAGGGTAAACTTTACACATGACATGCTCAACAACACAGGCGTGTCCCTGATTGTGCCCTAAACACACAACACAGAAGCTTTGACACGCTCAGTGACATGGGCGTGTCACTACATGTGTCAATTCTCCTCCAACACAGAAGCTATGACACGCTCAATGACATGGGCGTGTCACTGGATGTGTCAATCTTCCAACAACACAGTAGCTATGACACGCTCAGTGACATGGGCGTGTCACTGGCCGTGTCAATGCTACTACAACACAGAAGCTGTGACACGCTCAGTGACATGGGCATGTCACTGATAGTGTCACCAACCCAGAAAATAGAACTAATGACACACCCAAAGACACGGCCGTGCTCCAGGGCGTGTCAGGCCAAAAATCCTAAAATCGACACCACAAAGCCATATCTAACAAACATCTTCCAATAACCATATCAACAACACACAAACTCAATCAAAACCATCAACAATCTATATAATACTTGCATAAACATTAAAACAACTCCATCACAAACATCAAAACACAATATCAACCATATCTCGCAATACCCAATACTCTTGTCTCTTTCACTAAACTTAACCTTTTTTTCTTCAATCCAAACCCAAAAATCAAAGCCAAATAGACAACACAATCTCAAACATATCAAAATTAACCATTCACATATCATCAACAACCATACACCAAGCTCAAAACACAAACTCAAAAGAAAACCAAAGAATCAAGATGGAAACTTACCAAAAGTGATGAAAACCCTTAGAATTCCAACTTGATCACTTGAAACACCTTTCAATCTTGAGTTAGGAAGAACAAAATCTCTCTTTCCCTCTTGTTATGGTGATGGTCGGCTAAGCACAAGAAAGGGGAAGAAGATGATGATAAGTCAACCCATTCAACTCTTCTCTTAACCACTAAAGCCCTCTTTTAATATCGACCAAGCAATTATAATAATAAAATAATCATAAATATCGTCATCCACTTAACTAATTTCCATTTATAAAATAATCAATAAATCTCATTTGACCAACTAAATAGTTGACTTGTATATGTTGTATATATCTCTATATATACAACATATACACACTTCTCTTTTCCTCTCATACCACTTAATCATAAATATACTTTATATCATTTAATCCAATTTTACTAATAATCATTCCAAAAATTTTAGGGTATAGTTTGGGATATTACAGGCCCTTAGCCAAGGGAGAACAAATAACCACTTATGCTCTTGCTATCATCAAAACTGTCTGCCTAGTCACTATCAACATATCCTTCAAGTCTAATTTCTCTTCCTTTTTCATAAAATATACCAAAGTCAATTGTTCCTTTAATATATCTCAAAACTCTCTTAGCAGCATTTAGCTTTTATAGTCTAACTTTTCATCTCCATGGCTCATGAATACAAATTAATTCTCATAATTTAGCTATATCTAGTTCTACAATAGTATCGTGCATTATTTCTCAAACAAAATTTGAGCTGTTGGGTCATTCATTTAATAAGAATGTATATAAAGGTCATTTTTATAACTCCACAGCTATATGTCCTTGAAATGGTTATTGTTGGACATGAATGTGATCTTTATTCTGATGTATGCTCCTAGTCATAAAGGAAAATAATAGTGGTGTTGATTGTTTGTTCGATTGTTTATTGAAACACTGTTGCTGGAAGAGATGTGATGACCTTACAATCCCATTTCCATTTGCATTTTAGTTTCTGTTCAGTCTTAAGTTAACATCTAATATAGTAACAATGTCAAGTGTAGGTGCTCAATTTACATACATATGATTGTTTTTCTTTGTAATTTTTTTATGAACTCTAGGTGTAAGACTTACTATTTTAAATTTATCAAATGAGGAAGCCCTAAATCAAATCGAGTGGAAAAAAAGAATTCATATAGCCGACCTTAAATAGCTTGAAATTAAGGCATTGTTGTTGTTGTTGTAAGTGTAAGACTTGAATGACCTTAAAATGTGATAATATTTGCTCATTTTATTGATATTCTTGCTTAGTTTGCACAGAAAGAGGAGAAATCTTCTTAGTTCTATTTGGAAATATAGTTATTTGAAATGCCAGTATGTGGACTTGGGATCGAATTGATCTTGTTGCAATTAGAAAACTAAAAAGTATAAATTGTAAACTTAGGAAAATGGAAGAAGAAACTAAGAAGATCTTTTACTCTCATATATTAAAAGTACATAAACTTTGACCTATTTATACTAGTTCAAAAAACTTTAAAACTTTAATACATTTAGTTGTATTTAATTCCTAGCATAACCTACTAAACTTATTAGTACAATTTATTTTATTAAGTTTATATACTAAACCACACACTTAATTAACATAGAAATAAAAGTCAATAAATGAGTAATTAATAAATCTATTGTTTCAAGAAAGTCTCATTAATTCTAACATGCCTCCTTGAGACTTTTCTTGCCAGTTATAATTAACTTCTTTAGTTCTTCAAATCTGCAATGAGGTATAGCTTTTGTCATCAGATCAACTAACTTCATTTCTGATCTGCAATAATCCAACTTGATTTCTTTGCTTCTTTCAATTTCTCTCAAAAAATGAAACTTGACTTTGATGTGCTTCATTCTTCCATGCTGAACTTGAGATTGACTAATAGCTATCGCTGATTTGTTGTCACAATAGGTCACAGTAGGACCTTGTTGTACTAGCTCTATAACTGCTAGCAACTTTTAGATCCAGATTGCTTGGTTTGTTGTTAAAGTTGCTGCAATATACTCTGCTTCTGCAGTAGACTGAGCAACAACTTATTGCTTTTTTGAATTCCAAGAAAATGGCCCTGAGCTAAGGGAGAACAAATAACCACTTCTGCTCTTGCTATCATCAAAACTATCTACCTAATCACTATCAATGTATCCTTCAAGTCTAATTTCTCTTCCTTTTTCATAAAATATACCAAAGTCAATTGTTCCTTTGATATATCTCAAAACTCTCTTAGCAGCATTTAGATGAATCTTGCCAGGAGAATTCATAAACCTAGAAAGTAGGCTTGCAGGAAACATAAGATCTGGCCTTGATACAGTCAAATATAGTAGACTACCAGTAATACTTCTAAATTCAGTTGCATTAGCTTTTTCTTGCCCATCTTCAATGGAAAACTTCTCATTTTGTGCTAGAGGAGTTGATATGGGTTTACTTTTCTCCAACTGAAACTTCTTTAAAACATCCCAAGAGTATTTCTTTTGAGTTAAAAAAATTGCCATTTGACTGATGGTGAATTTCCATGCCCAGAAAGTAATTCATCATGCCTAAATTAGACATTTCAAAGTCAGTTTCCATCTTATTTTTGAATTTTAGCAACAAATCATTATCATTGCCAATTACTAGCATGTCATCAACATAATAAATAGATACTAGAAGTTTCCTCCCATCTTCTAGAAATTTGAAATACAGAGTTGCTTCATTTTCACTCCTTCTAAAACCTTGGAGCAGTAAATGTGCATCAATTCTCGCATACCAAGCTCTTGGAGTCCATTTCAATAAATGAAGAGTTTTGTTAAGTCTAAAGACTTTGTCTTCACTAACTTTGACCACAAAGCCTTTAGGTTGATGAATGTAAATCTCCTCCTCAAGCACTCCATTTATGAAAGCTAACTTGACATCTAAATGGAAAACTTTCCAACCACTTTCAGCTACAATTGCCAGAAGTAATTTGATTGTATCATGCCTTGATACTAGAGCAAATGTGTCTCCATAATCTACTCTAGCGAATTGAGCATAACCTTTCACAACTAATGTAGCCTTATACTTGTTGATTGATCCATCTGCATTAAACTTGGACCTAAAAACCCATTTTACTCCAATTACATTTTTACCTTGAGGTCTTGAAGTGAGTTCCCAAGTCTGATTTCTTTCAATGGTTGTAATCTCCTCCTTCTTAGCACATGTAAATTTGATACCACTGTTGAATGAATGCAGGATAAAGCCTTTGGTTTTTTAGCTAAATCCTCCTCATGCTTTTTTAGTTGCGCAATGGTAGGATTTTGTCTCAACTGCGGTGGTTCCTCATCTATCTCAACAACTTTCCATAGAGACACTGCTCGTAGGTAGGCTTTCATCTTAATAGCCCAAACTTGATAATTATCTCCAGAAAATACTGGAGGGGCAATGGAGGAGAAACTGGAACTTGACATGGAGAAACAACACGCAAATCTCACAAGAAATTTTCTTTTATCAATTAAAAACTCACAATATTGGATAAATTCTATAGCCCTTGAAGGTCAAGAGCTCTACCACTGTTGCAATTAGAAAGCTAAAAAGTATAAATTGTAAACTTAGGAAAATGGAAGAAGAAACTAAGAAGATATTTTACTCTAATATATTAAAAGTACATAAACTTTTACCTATTTATACTAGTTCAAACAAATTTGAAACTTTAATACATTTAATTGTATTTAATTCCTAATATAACTTGCTAAACTTATTAGTATAGTTTTTTTTTTAAGTTTATATATTAAATCACACACTTAATTAACATAGACATAAAAGACAATAAATGAGTAATTAATAAATCCATTGTTTCAAGAAAGTCTCATTAATTCTAACAGATTTTTATAATTTTACATTAGAAATGCAATTCTAAGTTCAATTGATCATTTTTTTTTAAAAAAAAAGTTTTGCTATGTTTTTGTAATTGCTATGTTTTTCATGTATGTAATTTGATTGTTTTTCAAGTATGGACAGATCATGGGGCACATTTTTCTTCAACTTTCCATAACTTCTCATGAGTGTTAAACATATGCCTTGGTGAATTTTTGTATTTTCTAAGGATAATGGTGTGTTATGTGATTTGTATGTCAGAACAACTAAATTTGTAGGAGCGGGACCAACAGTGCTAGCACGAGAATGAGGAACTGAGAGACCAAATGGTCGCGTTGCTTAGACAGTTCTACTATCCATCATCCAGTCATCCTCCCGCAAATGATACGGCTTCTGATCAGAACTTGTTGCCGATAATCATACAATAGATTTGTATTTTGTTTCCTTTTTTAAAAAAAATTATGTGCACTAACTATTTTCTATATGTATTTACCATTTATGTTTACGTATGTTTCATTTTTATTATGCATATTACATTTATATTGCCTTATATATTTTTTTTTATTTCAACATTTTTTATCCAATTTCATTACTTTTTTTAAAGTTTCTAGATAATTTCTTAAACTAAAAAAATATGCAGTAATAATAAAAAAAAATTATAAAAAAAATTAAAAAAAAATAAATCTTATTAATGTAATAGAAAAATATAAATGAAAATTAAAAGAACTTCATTTTTATTTTTCGTTTTTAAATCAGAAACGAAATTTTTCGTTTTTATGTGAAATGGAAAATCTCGTTTCTAAAGCACTATGTTTGTTCGTGATATACCAAACTTCGTTCTGAAATTGAAACAGATAATCCATTTCTATTAGAAATGGAACTTAATCAGTTTCTAATTGAAACAGACGTAACGGTTTCTAATTTTATTTCACTTTGGTCCTCAACGCTATTCTCAAATAGAAACGGAATCATATTTCTACTTTAATTGAGAAACAAATATTCCATTTCAAATCCGTTTCAGATTAGAAATGAATTTTTTTTTTAGTCTGATAAGCAATGGGCATTTTAGAAACAAAATTTTTTCTTTTCAGCTCCATTTCAAACTGAAATTAGAATTTCCATTTCAAATTTCCGTTTTTAAATTGTTAAAATCTTCTAGTGAATGTTTGCAGGAATAATTGTACAATAATACTGGACTATGATGATTTTATTAATTAAAGATCATGTTGAGTTGAAAATTAATGTTGTAATACATAAAAGGGAGTATGTCGAGAAAATAATGTATGGTGGCTATAATCCACATTAATATTTCAATTTGATAATGATAAAAAAGTTAGTCAACAAAAAATAGATTATGATATTAGTATGAATAAAATAATAATTTTAAATGAATACTAACGTTGTGCATATTAAGATTTCCTATTAAAGCTTGAAAATAATAGTATATGAGTTGTGGGAGAATATAAGATTAGTTATTAATTTTTTTGACTCATATAATAAAGTTTTAATAAGTCGATTAATGTTTTAATCCTATTGGCTATTAAAAGATTGTAACTCTTAGTAAAGTCTTGATATTTGAAGGGTTGTGACTCTTAGTAAAGTGTTGATAATGAAAAGTGATGATTTTTTGTAAAGTGTTGATGGAAAACCTTACATAAAATTATAAAGAAAAGAGTTTTGTCATCTCTCTATCCCTACTAATTAAAATAAGAAAATACTTACAGTAACAAAATAACCTTTATTTTATTTCCATTCATTCTTTATTAACTTTTTCATTTATAGTTCCTCAAAGTGAAACTACTATATAACATTCTTATGAATCTTTTGAATAGTGAAACAATTAACAATAACATGATTTTTAATTTTAAAAAATAGAAAAGAAAAAGTCCTTACTTTTATTTTTATTTCTTGCTCCAATTGCAATGTCTTCTTGTGGTTTCGCCATTGGATCTTATTAAATTAAAATATTTAATATTTTTCAATATAATTTTCAGTCTTAAAAAAATGAAATTTTGAAACATATTTTCTCTTTGATTAAAAAGTAGTTTTCGAGGTCGATCATTTTCACGGTTAGAACATCTAGATGGCTTTTCCAGCTCTTTTTATTTGTATAAGCTGCTTTAAATTGAGATTTTTTTCCTAATGGCAAAAATTTTCTCTAATTATAAAAATATTTTTTTATTAGTCAATTGTTTTCAGTTCATGAAAAGTCTTAAAACGAACGGTGAAAGCCCGCTATCAACTAAGCAACAATGAAAAGACTTCCACATAACTCTCGTTTTATTTATAAAACCCTAAATAAATATAGTCTTATTTTTTTTTGTAAACACTTGTTATATTTTATACTTTTTTTAAGTAGGATTCTTTTTCAATAGATCCACCGTCAACTTTCTTAGCCAAGACATGCCGAGTTATCTCATTTCATATTTTTTTTATTAATTACGCATAAAAAAATACCGAAAAATCAAACTCAAGAGCTAAGATAAAATAATATATGCTTTTGGTAGTTACCTCATTTCATATTTTAATTACATTAATTACGACTATATTTTTTAACATAATCTCGTAAAAAGACTTTATTTAAAAAAAAAAATGCACATACACACAAATACATAATCATAAGAGAACCTACTCATAGTATATAAGCCTATGTAAGTCCAAGATATTCACCCACTAACTTGTATGTATATTAAAATTCGACCTACTCTGGAGCTTTGTATCAACTGTGAAATTATTAGTCTAATATCATGGCTTTTGAATTATCAATTGACTCTCTTTTGGTAAGCCATGGAGTGAAACATCTTATACTTACAAGTGCAAAAGATGGGAAAGAAAAAGTAAACCTTAAGACCCTAATTCCGATCTTTCTTTCTGTTATTTCTTTCCGGATATCCAAAGCAATTCCATGGCTGACGCATTAATCTCTTTCGCTGTCTTCTTGATCTTCTCTTTTAATCCATTTTTATCCTTGAAATGGTAACTGTTTAGAAATGCTCTTCTTGCTTGCCAATAATTTGGATTATTGCGATAATCACATCCATAATTATCTTGCCAATATCCTTCTGAAAATTGATTAAATGATTGGTTTGCAGGACTCATTTCTAGCCAATTGGAGACTATGGCTGGACAAATTTTAGTGTTTTTCATTGCCAAGCATGAGATTAAAAAATTTAGTTTTATTAGTGGGGGTTGTTTTGAAATATATGTGTTTGTTAATTTATATACAATCTTTGGGTTATGATTTTATTATAAGATGGATTAGTGGTTCAACTAATTTGAATATTAATAATTAAAATGTGTGCGTTAAAAGGTTGGTGGCTATAGTTGCACCCAAGCTTTATCAAACTTTGGAAGCAGGTTAAATTGATAAGCACTATATTTATATTATTATTATTGATATATAGTGGTCGTAATTTCGCATATACATTAGGGATATTTACAAAATTATCCAAATTTTTTTTAAAAAAAAAAATTTACACTTCTAGAAAAGTTAGAGCAAATTTTTAAAAATACCTCATTTTGGACTAAAAATAAGGTTTTTTTTTTTTCAAAAAATCTTATTTTTTACTAAAATCAATATTTAACTTCAAATTTTATCCCTTTTTTTTTCAAAAATTTACTATTAAATAAATATATGCTAATAAAATAATAAAATAAATATTTTAAATTATATTTTCAATATTATTAAATGTATAAAAATGATATATATTTAGTTTTTTTAGAATGATATTTATTTAATTATATATCGATATATTGTATAGATAATAATATATATATGTTAAATTATAAAAGAATAAGAGTATAGAGCTATTATATATTTAGTTAAGTATAGAGCTATTATATATTTAGTTATATATATGTATATATTGCATATCACAATATATACGTGTTTAAATTAAAAAAAATAATACTATAAAACTAGTATGTATAACTCTTTTCTTTCCCGACTAATAAATATGAGAAGTTAATCTAGTAAGTTAAATTATAATAAAGTTGGAAATGAAATAAACTTTGGCTTATGGCTCCCAGTGGAGCTCATAATGCTGATGCTTACCAATGTACTCTCCGTGTTAGCGTATGGAGCATGCCCAACTTCCCAAAATTTTGCAAGGCCGAACTTCCTGTACTTTTGCAAGTAGAAAGTTGTATTAACATATAATTGAAAAATCTTTTAAGCACCACATATTTAAAGGAATATTTACATAACTACCCTAAAAATAACTTTTATTATAAAAATACTATAAAAAATAAAAATATTTTTATTTTTATAAAAAAATTAGTATAAAATTTTGAAAGTACCTCATCCTTAATAAAATAAATTTTTTTTTTCAAAAATACATCTTCCCTTATTACAATCAATATCTTACTTCAAATTTTTAATTTTTTTTATCAAACTTTACTATTATATAAAAAATTATAATAAAATAATAAAAATTAATATTTTAAATTATTTTTCATCTTATAAAATCATAATTTTTTTATAAAAATAAAAAATTTTAATTTTAATTATAAAAAATAAATAACACTAATAAAATAAAATATAATATAAAAAAATACATTAATAAAATATTATTAAATTTATTTTTAAACAAATTTTATATATTACACACATGAAAAAAATACATAAAATTTCGTTATGTAGATATGTTGTAGATATATTATATATGTGTTGTAGATGTTGTGTGTATATTATATTTTTGTTATTAAAATTATTTATATTTTATGTAAAAATTATTGAATATTATATGAATATTGTATAAATATTGTATTGATTTTTTAAAAATAAAAAATTAAATTAAATAAATTAAATAAATATTAAAAATATTATGTTATGTGTTGTAGATTTATTATAGATGTATTATTGATGTATTGTAAATATAGTTTATATTATTGTGTGTGTATTTTGTATATGTTATTTTTTATGTGTATATTAAAAATATGACATTAAAAAATTTTAAATAAAAAATATAAATACAATAAAATCGCAAAAAAAGTAAAAAAAATTACAAAAAGAAAAAAAAATCAACGTAAAAAGCTAAATTTAAAAAAAATCGTAAAAATGAAAAAAAGCACATGACCATACTTTTGAAAAGGATAAAAATTTTGCCATGCGTGATGTAATTATCTTGGGCTTTTGACCAAATATCAGTATTTATAAAATATTTACCAAAATACCATATTTATATAGTTTATAATGAGTTTACAATAAGTTTATAATGAGATTTATAAATTTTATACAGTTTATAATGATTTTATTATGAGTTTATAATAAAATGACTAAAATTCTTCTGGTAAAAAAGTAAAAATTTTTAAAAATATGGTGGAGGGTCTCATTTTCTTAATTATCTCATATTAAAAAGTAGTTTTAGGTTTTGGGTTAGTTTTGCATATATTCCTGTTATTATTAGGCCCAAGTTGTATAGGGAATGTGGACCTTGCCCTTGCCCTTATAATTATAGGGTAAAGGAATAAAAAGAAGAACTTACATGATATACTACATTTTAAGTTTTCTTTTCACATTTTACTGCTCCTTTTTTTTTCACTACTAACTTTTCTCTTTTTCAATTTTAACTCTGTTTATTTTTTAGTTTTTCTATTTTACGGTATTTTTATTTTCGCTAAGTTTTAGTTTCTTTTTCTTGACATTTCCTTTTGCTATTATCTTTAATTTGTTGAATGCATCTTCCATCCTCGTCTTCTTCATTTTGTCCTCTCTTTTTTTCTGTCCAGTCTTATTATTTTAATTGTTGAACCCATTTTGATCTCATCCATTTTTCTTCTTTTGTTTTTTCCATTTGTTCTTATGTTCCTCAATTTTTTTTTCTTTTTCTTTTTTATATTTGATCGCCTTGTTCTTTATAGATTACTCTGCGATTATTGTTAATTTCTTCCAATTGTTTGCTTGTACAACTTTCAACAGAGTATTTGGAATCTAGGTTGCCATTCACCTCTCCAGCCAGCTCCAACCCATGTTGAGTTATGTACCACCAGATCTGGTTTGTTTCCTCTTTGAACATATTCTTAGTTAGAAACGAATTATATACAAGTATTGTTAGTTAAGCATTAAACCCCAAAATTTTTGCTATAATCCCAAGAAGAATTCTATCTTATTTTTTATGTAAAAGCATAAGCCAATGCTCTTTGTCGCCTATTTAAACTAATTTATTCACTTTAAAGTTAAAAAATGGGGTAAAGTTTTGTTTAGCAGTTTATTTTGAAAACCTCTTTAAATGTTTTATTGTTGCTGTCATCTTAGTTCCCATCAATGAGAAACAAGTTTAAGTATTTCTTAACAAGCAAAAATTAATAATAAGTGAAGATTGTTTTGGCTATCTCCAAATATCTACCAAAATTTGTCTACAAGTTTATATTTTTTGCCACATTTATGTCAAACTCCATTGGACATTTCTTTGAAGAATTTTAGCTTACTAGTTTATGCAAAATACTAAGTACTACATAAATGTCTCTGTTCATAGATTGCCTCAATCAATTACTGAAATTTTATGTTGCAGTTAAGATGACTAAACGTAGCACGCTTTAGGATAAAAAAGATCATAGCCCGCACACACTAGTTGATTGAAGTTGCTCTTTTTGGTGTACTAACTAGTATGTGGTGTATGTTTGACTCATTGTTGCATCAAAAGAATATTGCTATTACTAAGGAGCTTTTAATTTGATGGTATCCAATTAATTGTAATATCCCAAAATTTTGGAAATATTAATTGTTGAAAATTAATTAAAGAATTTAAAAAGTGTATATATATAACCAAGTGAAAAAAAGAAAGAAAGGAAAGTGTGTATATATTGTATATATGAGGATATGCTTGTTATATACAAGTCAATATCTTGGTAAGGTCAAATGATATTTAATTATTTAATAAGATATTAATATTAATAGATAGTGGAAGAGAATTTTTGAGATTTATTTATTATTATAATAATATATTGCTTGGTGGAGATTAAAAGAGGGAATTGTGTGGTTTTAAAGAGAATTTTGAGATTAGTGGAGTTGATGACCATTACTATTCTCATCTTCTTCTTCTTCCTTCTCCATGGTAGCCGACCACCACCATCATCAAAAGGGAAAGAGATTTTGCTTCTTCCTAACTCAAGAAATTGAAGGATTTTAAGTGTTCAAGTTGGAGTTTTAAGAATTTTCTCTATATTTGGTAAGTTTCCAACTTGTTTCTTTGGTTTCCTTTGAAAGTTTGTATGTGTGAATTGGATGTTTAGTGTGGTATGGGTCTATGGTTGATTTTGGTATGTTTGAAGTTCTTTTGTCTAGTTTGCTATGAATTTGGGGTTGGATTGAAGAAAAAGTTAAGTTTGGTAAAAAGAACAAGAGTTGTGGATTGTGTAAGTTTTGAGTTGTGAAATATGGTTATGATTGTGTATTGTTGATTGTGTTTGAGTTATGTTGATGTTTACTCAAGTATTATGTGGTATAATGATGGTTTTGTCTGAGTTTGTATGAGTTGGAAAGGTTAATGAAATATGATAGTGAGTTGTGACATTTTTGTGTTGATTTCAGGTTTTTGGCCTGACAGGCCCGGTGTCACGGCCATGTCTTTGGACATGTCGATGGTTCTATTTTCAGTGTTGGTGACACGAGCAGTGACACGCCCATGTCACTAAGTGTGTTATAGCTACTGTGTTGTTGTAGCATTGACACGTGCAGTGACACGCCCATGTCACTGAGCATGTCATAGCTACTGTGTTGGAGGGGAATTGACACGTACAGTGACATGCCCATGTCACTGAGCGTGTCACAACTACTATGTTGTTGGAGTATTTGCACGTATAGTGACACGCCCATGTTACTGAGGGTGTCAAAGCTTCTATGTTGTGGGTTTAGGACAAGGTCATGGGCACACCCGTGTTGTTGAGTGTGTCATGTGTAGAGTTTGCCCTAGATGGTTCTTTTCCTTATTTTTCTTTGTGGATCACTTAGTGATTATGTATAATCACATTTGGTTTAGTCTTTAAAGAGAGTTGAGCTACCCCAATCCAAGTATTGAGGATATCTTGGAAGAGGAGGTTGAAGTGGTGTTTGTTGCTTTAAAGGTAAGTACAAACTTTGAATAATTGTTTATATTTACATGGTATTGGGACTTAACACATTTTGTTGGGAAAATGTGTTAAGTTACTTACTACATTATTGATGCATGAGTAATATGCTATGATTTGCATAATATGAACTGTGTGAAATATATGATGATGAGTCAAAATGTATGAATAATGCAATTTGTTATGTATACACTAATGATGGTTTGTAAAGCCATTGGTGATGGCTAAACTGATATAATGAGATATTTAAGGCATTGTGCCTAGTTAATCATGAGAAAGGATTTGATAATAGAATTATGAAAGAATTGTGTGCCTAGTATATTATTCAATTCTCAGAGTTTTGTATTTGGTGGCATGCCTCAAAAGTAACAATCCCTTGAAGCTAGGTTGGGCTTGGTCCTTGAAGCCTAGTTGGGTGCTACATGATGTAGCAAACCCTTGAAGCTGGGTTGGGCCTAGTCCTTGAAGCCTAGTTGGGGTGTTACATATGAGGTAATCCTCATTGTGATTATGATTCGCCTTCGAGCTAGACAAATGTTGTTATATTGGACCAAAGCAGTAACTCTGAAATTTGAATGGCATATTAGATCCTTTTGGGCCCATTCTTGTCTTTGCTTTAATGTGAATTATGAATAGTGAAACAATTGAGCAATATAATGAGATATAATGTTATGAAATATGATATCCTTGTGTATTGTTTCTAGTTCTTGAAAGTTTGACATTGGCATTACATTTGAATTATATTGTTATCAAAGTTTGTACCACTAAGCTTTTGGCTTAGCGCAATTCTCATTCATCGCGCAGGTGACAGGGTAAATCTGGTTGAGCCGGAGAGTTCAGCTAGACCGAGTCAAGTCTAGGCTTGAGATTGTGAGTGTAGTATTGATTGTGGACATCAAGATCAGAGACAAATTGCCAGCATGTATATATTTCATATTTTTGTACATATTGATTTCATGTATTTATGTATATTCCGCAATCTATCAAAAATGTTTTGGATAAACCTTTGGTAATGAAGTATATATATGTGTTTTAACAAATATTGTTTCATTTACTATTTATATGATATCAATTGAATGTTTTAAGATTATATAGATTTTATACGTGATGATTTGGTTATTTAAAAAGGCTGTAACATTCTTGTATTCTCTATATGTATATTACATGTAGTAGGTATATGTAGTATACGCATATTAGGTATAAGGGTGTTACATTACTAGTTTCAACAAGGTTTTACTAAGCATTTGGGGCCTCCTAATTTTATTTTTGTGAAATGCATATAGTATCAGAAAATAAGTCATTCTATATATTAGAAAAATTGTAATTGGAGAATAGTTGAGCAACACCCAAGTTGTGTTTTGCAGAAAATAATTTTTAATGGAAACAATTAAGTGAGTATTAATATTTGGTCATGAGAAGTTGCCTAATAGTTAAGTTAAATTACTGTAAACATACTAAAAGCCTTTCTAGTAGTAAGTTCATATATGTTTGACAACAACTATTTGACTCATTTAGTTTCATCATATTTTACAGTATGTTCATATATGTTGTTATATTTGACAACATATGACAAAAGTACTATAGTGATGGTGAGTCAAATATACAACAACTTACTGTAAAAATCATATGAAAACATATCATTAATATTTGTTATATATATTTATAGTAAAACAAATTAATATTTGTTTATATTATTTTGTTATTTGTAGAATGCAGAGGCAAAAGTCATATGGGATCGAACCGTTGAGCTGATTGAATGCCAATGACAACTACACTAGTCAATTTACCACTTTTGTTCTCTGTAATCGGAGGAGTTTTCTTACCTTTTAAGCAGTTTTTGTTCAAAGAGAGAATGGGATGGCAATGACATTGTTTGTTTTATTATGCGATATTGGTAGTCTTCATTATTTTTTTTAATTTGGTTGCAAAAGTATATACCAATTACTATAATATTCTTTTTTTTTAAAAAAAAAATTTGTGTTTTTGAATTGTATTTTTGGTTTTGAACTGTAATGATTTGAGATTTTTTTATATTATTCAATCTAAATGCACGCTATATATAATAGTTGCGTATTGATTTTTTTTTCTCCCAAATGATAGATATATGTAGGTCTATGCAATATATACATTCATATTCTAACATATTACAGTTGCATACTGACATTTTTTTAAAAGAAAATAGATATATGTAGTTATAGTTAGCATATACTTATATATATTAAGATATAACATCTGCATAGTGATATTCTTTTTCCAAGAAGTAGGTATATATAGGTATGTATTATATATAGCTTCATATACTAAGATATTTCAACTATTTACTGATATTATTTTTTGAAGGACAGTATATATATGTAGTTATAGTTATCATGTACCTATATATACTAAGACAATAGGTTTCCAAGACAATAGGTATATATAGGTATATGTTAGATATACCTTCATATACTAAGATATTATAGTTGTTTACTGACATTCTTTTTCGAAAGATAATAGATGTATATAGTTATAATTATCATATTCCTACAAATACTAAGATATAAGAGCTGCATACTGATATTCTTTCTCTAAGATAATTGATATATGTGGGTATATGCTAAATATATCTTCATGTACTAAGATTTTATAGCTTCATATTGACATTCTTTTTTAAAAGATAATAGATATATGTAGAAAAAGTTAGTATATACCTAAATACAATGAGATATAACAGCTGCATACTAATATTTTTTCTCCAAAATAATAAGTATATGTAGGTATATGCTGCATATATCTTTATATACTAAGATATTACATATGTATTCTAGCATTCGTTTTTGAAAGATAGTAAATATATGCAGTTATCGTTATCATATACCTACAAATACTAAAATATAAGAGTTGTATACTGATATTCTTTCTCCAAGATAATAGGTATATAAATGTATATACTAAATATACCTTCATGTACTAAAATAACAACAGACATATATTTTAGATATATATATATATGAAACATATATGTAAGTATATGTCGGTATATGTTTTTATATGTTACATATCCTTTAACTAACGAATAACAATATATGTGGGTATATGTTAGTATATATTACTATAAGTCGGTATATATTACATATACTTTAAATAAAGAATAACAATACATGAGAATATATTTTGGTAAATGTGATACATGTCGGTATATAACTATTTTATAATTTATTTATATATGGGTATATGTTACATATAACTAGATATACCAAAAAGAATAATAATATATGTTGGTATATGTTACATATAACTAGATTTATGTAGATATATGTTGCCAAATAACAACAATGTATGTGTACATATATGTTGGTATATTTCGGCACATGTTACATATATTTTAACTAAAGAATAACGGTATATATGGGTATATATTGTTATATGTAAATATATGTTATTTTATATTATATATAACTAGATATATATAACGCACATCTAATAATGATTAATAAGTAATGAGTAATGAGATAAAAAAATTAATTAATTAAACATATTTGCTAATCAAATAGAAAAAATTTCTCTTGAAAAATTATGAAACTTATTTTAGATTAAATATTTTTTATTTTTTTAGAAATTAAACTTTTTGTTCATATTAATTAATAGATTTATAATATTATAATTAAATGCTAAAAAATAATTTCAAAAATTATTAAATATATATATTTTTTGAAATAAACAAAATTAAATTGATTAAATTGATTTTTTTAGTTTAAATATTTTATAATTTTAGAAATTAAACTTTTGTTAATATTAGTTAATTGATGTATACTATTATAATTAAATGCTAGAAATAATTTTAAAAAATATTAAATAGAATTTTTTGTGAAATAAATAAAATTTATGGACTTTTTAACGGACAAGACCCTTCACAAATTACAAAGCAACTATTATAAAAAAAATTACAAGGCAAGTGATAATGAGATAGTTTTTTTCTTTAATGGGAATATAAAAGTGGACCACCGTATTTTTGCAATTGCAAACAGTGGTCCCGTAAAAATGAAAAAAAAAAATTTTATACACCCTAATTTTAAAAATTGAATTTGCTTTTAAACTATTTGTGTAATTGTTCCCGATAAAAAAGAAGAAAAATTCACAAATAAATGAGGAATAAAATATAAAAATACTACATAAACAAAAATTATAAAAATAATGTTTTTCTTATATAATAATTTTTATACCACAAAAAACGATAACCTTCAAATCTCATAATTTAATTTTAAAATTTAATCTTATTTTTTTAGCAACAATTAACACAATATTTCTTATTTTTTTTAAAAAAAATAAATTAAAGGGCAAAGGATTAAATATATTCCTAAAGTATTTCTCAAATTTTTATTTAGACTTTTTTAATTACTACATATGCCTCTTTTTATATTAAAAATAATCATATTGGCTCTTACCATAATATAATACTAAATTACCACTAAATAACATTGAGCTGGCATTTTACGGAATTCATTATAAAAAAATTTATGATAAAAGAAATACTTATAACAATAAAATATTTTCTAGATCTTCATTTGAACATTAATTGTTTTAATAAATTATTTTGAAAACATATATTTGTGATCTTATTATCAAAATTTTTATATTAGCACAAATATTTAGTTCATAGTGTAATATTTAATAATAAAAAGATTAAAATATTTTTAAAAATAATTATAATATATCAAAATTTATTGATCTAGTTATTTATTTATTTTTCTTATAATTAATTTCTTTCTTCACATTTCTTCACATAAGTTATTAATATATGAAAAATAAATAATTTCTTTTAAAAAAATCTTAAACTTTCATATTATTTACTATATTAATTAATGCATATGCCAATAATCCCTAGATCCACTCTACAATAAAAGTGTTAAGTATTTCATTACTCTACAATAAAGGCATATGCTTATACTGCAAGTGCACATATCGTTAATAAGTAATATAATAATAAGCAGAGTATCGTTCCCCCGAGGAGGATAATACCAAATAATTAAATTGATTATTATTTGGCTAAACAAATTTGATTTGTGATTAAACTAAACTTTGATTGAAAATAAATTTCCAATACTTTAAGACTTAGGGTTTAGTCACCTTTATTGATTTATCATGGTTCTTCTAAGGTATTGATTTAATTTAGTTTTCCTTTATTATTGGTTGGATTTTTCTAAATTAAGTTTTAGTCTCTCTCAAGTACTAAAATAAGTACTAATTTAATCCTTACGACTGCCCTCATAATCATAAGTAATTAAACCAATTCATTAGTTTTTGTGAGAATCTTAAATCAACCTCTTAAGTGTAATCCTTATCTCTAAGTGAAAACTACTTAAGATTGTTATCTCCTTGGATTAATATTATGCTTCTACTCTCACTCCTTCATATAATATCTCAATTCAATTAATTATTGGCCAGAGAATTAAAACATTAAAATTAAAGATTACACAATAATTAAAGGTTAAACTAAATTAAATCAAATGAGCGTTTATAATTCCATGATAAACTCAATATAAGGGACCAACCCTAAATAGGATTAGTTCTTCATTGTTAAAATAAAAATATTACAAATATTAAAAATGGTAATTAAAAACATAATTTAAAGAACAAGAAATATTAAACTCTGTTTCTTTGAAGAAGTACTCCACTTGGATCTTAAATTCCTCTTGGAACCAAATTTTTATTCTTCTTCTCTATGAAAATCTAAACTAAATTTTTTTATTGGATGAATCTAATCTAATTCTTGTGTATTTGATCTTGGGATGAATTGTGTTTATATAGAGTGCTTGGAAACTTCTTTAGTGGAGAAAAACTGGAAAATGTGAGAGTACAACTTGGTTGGTTCTTCATTTTCCAAAATTTATGCTCCAAGTCATGAAAGTTTGCTCTATAGGCATGTCATATGAGTCCAATAGTCATTCCCTGAGTTAGAATGGACGATTTCGAGCAACTTTCCAGCTGTAAATGGTCGGTAAAGTAGGCCACAGGGGTAGTGTTTGAATGCCACGGCCGTGGCTTTTGAATTCAAGCTGTAAACTCTGACTTTTCTTCCTTCTCTTCTCTTAAACAGTAGGAAAACTCATCCCACAGGCAAGGCCTTAAAATTCCATGCCCGTGCATAATTTTTTTGGCTCAAAATCCAAAAAATTATCTTCAAAACATAGCAAAAAAAAATCATAAGGTCGTGACTTTGCATCCCCACAGTCGTATTATGAGTGAGAATTTTTGCCCCCACTCCCACGTGGAATGGTTATTGCGACTTTGGCACTGTTAAGCTCGGGGCCTTAGAAAACACGGCCTAAATTTTGAGAAAATAGAGTCGCCACCCAAACAGGCCGGGAAAAAGAAAGGGGTGGATGACTCAATTCCTAAGGAATTTCCAACCCCCTATTGAGTTTGAAAAGTTGGGTATGCGTGGGAAAGGTCAAAAATGGCCCAGCACCTCCACAACGCCCGGTTTATTAGAACTGGCCTCCTTTTCAGGTCTTAATATTATAAAATTCTTAAATATACTGACATTATCCATATTACATGAGATCATAAGAATAAATAAATACGTTATTAAAAATTGTAGCAATGTCCAAACAAAATAAATAAGTGGATACCCATCCAAGGGTGGAAACATGCCCTTACATTGTCCAAAGTCTAAAACTAAATAGGACACCCACCAAAAGGTGGAAACATATCTTTACATTAATCCTAAAATATGAAAATAATTTAAATTACATAAAGTTTAATTAATGGGGTACCCACAAGGTAGAAATATACCTCTTACATAATGAAAAAATAAAGTAAACTAATAAAAGACATTCAACTATTCAACATGAAAGTAAACCATTCATTATAAGTCAAATAAAGATCAAGATATGAAGATATAAACTAAGAATACAGTATGTAAAACATGATTCAAATAACAATCAAAGACTAAATATACAAGCTAGGGTTTATGAATTATGGTTTAGGAAAATACAAATAGGATTTAGGGTTTCTTAAGTTTTAGGGTTTATATTTAAAAACTAGGGTTTTAGGGTTTAGAGAAATTAATATTATTTTTTTAAGTATTAGCCTACTGTGAAGATTTTGGAAAATAGAATTAATTAGGGTTTAGGGCTTATACCATGCAATTAGGGTTTATGAATTTATAAATCAGGGTTTTGGAAAAAATAATGATCAAAGCTTTGAAGTTGGAATAAATAAACTACTGCCAAAAATATTTGAGAAAAATTAAGTGACATCAAGAAAATTTTTAAACAAAGCTATTAGCATGTTGACTACTGGATTGATTAAGAAAATACCATCGTTTGTTGGCTCCACCACAATTGCACCGTTGGAATTCTGGATGAGCTTGATAAAGACAACACAGCCTTGTTGCCTTGTGAATGAGAGTGTTCTTTTTGTTCTTGTTTGCTTCGGGTTGCTTCAAAGTTCAAAAGTCCAATAGTAATTTTTGAGAAATTTTTTGTCATCCCTGTTTCTGTGTATAAAACTATTATTTATAGGAATTTCCAGCAAAACCTAATATGTTAAGGAAATTAAAAACTGCTTGGGAAATTAATTAGAGTTTTCAAGTAAAAATAGAATTTTGGTAAAAATCGGCTAACGCGTTGGCACGGGCTGCTGGGACCAGAGCAATGGGCGAGCGCCTACAAGGATGGGCGAGGCACTGCCCAATTCACCGCAGGCTTGGCCTGCGGCGAATTGGCTTGCCGCATGCCGCTCACCGATTGGTACATCCGATTTTTTATTTTATTATTATATATATTTTTAAAAATAAATAAAAAATAGTAAAATAAATATTAAAATAAGTATTAAAATAAATAATAAATACCACAAAAATGATTTTGGACTTATTTTAAAACATTGGACTAGACTTGATAAAAAATTAAGGGTCTACAGTTTGCCTCTTGCTTGAACGATCTGAGACTTTGAGTAGAAGAGAGTAAAATGCAACACGATTTTTGATTGGGTTTATAGTCGAACTGACCCCGTACCCAAAATCAGATTGAGTTCTGGACTAAAAAATTATTTGGGTTCTGGACCCGAGGTGAGTTTTGGATTAAAAAATGATTTAGGTTCTGGACCTGAAATGAGTTTTGGACCCTAAATGATTTGGGTTATGGACCTAAAATGAGTTTTGGACTCAAAAATAATTTAGGTTATGGACTGGATGAATTCTAGACTAAAAAAATAATTTGGGTTCTGGACCTGTGATGAGTTCTGGACTAAAAAGTAATTTGGGTTTTAGACCCGAGATGAGTTTTAGATTGGAAAATTATTTAGGTTCTGGACCTGGAATGAGTTCTGAACTCTAAAATGATTTGACTTCTAGACCCGGCCGGTGGTGAGTTCTGGACTAAAAAATGATTTGGGTTCTGGATCCGGTGGTGAGTTCTGGACTAAAAAATAATTTGGGTTCTAGACCTGTTGGTGAGTTTTGGACTAAAAAATGATTTGGGTTCTAGATCCGGTGGCTGTAAAAGATAATTGTAGTTAGTAGGGTAGTAATAAAAAAATATGCAAAATTGTAAAAAAAAAATTAACTATTTTTTACCATTCCTATATCCTCTTGCCCCCTACGTGGAAAAATAATTTTGCAAAAGTACAAAAAATATTTCTAGACGCGCAAATTGTTGAATAATTGGATAGAATGATTTGAATTTACTATTTAGATATTGTTTATCACTATTTGCTCACTATTTATCAATAGTAAATTCACCTTTTTTTTCACGGACATTTACTGTTTTCCTTTTTCTTTTTGTCTTTTCCATTGCTATTTGCTTTATAAAAGCTCAGCTTACCAACATTCCTCATTCCATTTTCATTATTATCATTATAAACACAGATAATTGAAGTTTGAGTAGACAAAATAGAGAGTTTAGCCATCAAATGGAAGGAAGGCATGCTTCAAGATCCGGACCTCGATCTAATACTGAGTTGCTAGAATTTATTCGACAACATGAATGTGAAACTGTCAATCCACTAGTTGGAATGCAACTTCATCATAGTTCTAGTCTAAAGACTGAGGTAACACTGCAACTTTAGCAGCACAAATATTTATCATTTTATTATTATTATTATTATTATTTATTATTTATTATTTTTTTATATTTTATTATATTAGCAAATGAATAATAGAAAATATTATAATGCTAAAAATAAAAAAGATTAAAATAAAAAAAATACGGTAATGAGTAAATTCAGACTTTGAAATAATAGTAGTTGTGAGATGATATACCTACCTCGTATTGGCTTACCTTGTTCGGTGTTAGCATGATCATTGCATTGTCCGGGGCGAAGGGTATGTCTATAAAGCCTGGCAATGGTATGACATAGCACCTTCTTGGGTAAAACGAATCATCCGAGAGTGCGGTTTTGAAATCTTTATTCTGCAATTACCATCCAAGGAATGTTCAATAGACTGTAGTTGTGAATACTCGAATTTTGAGGCTCGGAAAGCCGATTTTCTCAGACTGCAAAAGACCAAGCCAGATCAGACGATCACGATAAAGTTCACCAAAAGTATGTCTTCATGGTACTTGAAATGTCCGGAGCGACGCAAGGATCACGGATATGGTCCCGGAATAATTTTTGGAGGTCCGTAGCTCCTGGAAAGTCAGTTTGAATGAAAAACATGCGAATTTTCGTGCCTTTTTGGGGCTGAACCGCCGGAACCGGTGGTCCGACTGCCGACCGCCAACCGCGGCGGACCAACCGCTGCTGTTACCATTTTCCCAATTTTTCGGCTGACAACGCCGGTCCGACCGCTGACCACGGCGGTCCAACCGCCGTCCAGTCCGAATTTTGTCTATAAAAGGCTGCTAAATTCTCAGAGAGGGGGTTCGGCTTTTGGTTCGGCTTTTTTGGGTGGGCCTCGTGCTGATGAATTCTCTATTTTCACACGCTTAAGAACTCTTCTTCGACTTTTCTTTGCATAAATTTAACCCTGTGCTGCAGGAATCAAGAATTATAATCCAAGGTCTAAGAAAACAAGATCTGGAACTTCGAAGCGGGAGAATCATAAACGAGGTAGTATCCTAATTTGTCATTTGTCAATCCAAGCATGTCCTAAACATTGCATCTTCTTCTCAATTTCTTTTCGGTCAAAGACCTAATCCTTTTAGGTCTAAGGCCTAATTAACTAATAAATGAACATTTCGGCATGAAGTCACGAATCAATTAATCTTTTTTTTGGCACGGAGCCTAAATTGCATTCTTTTTGGTACCAAGTACCCAAATTTCATCAAAATCGGCACTAAGTGCTCAAAATCTCACAGTTTTGGCAAAAAAAACCTGACAATGCACGAAGCATACACACACACATGCATAATGCATAATTGCCTTTAAATAGGCTTTTCCGAACTACATGGGCTTTGATCTCTCACAAAAACGAGAGTATGTAGGCATGTTTGGGATTCACCCCAAATAGCAAGTCCAAAATTTACTAACAATCTGTTGGTCTTCTTTTCTTCATCCCTTTTGGGTTCGTTTCTTTTGGCAAATTGATCAAATACATGACATAGTCCCCGAATCCTCCTTGGGTTCGTAGATTAGAAACCTTTACATTGGATGCATTATTGGAGTCAAACAAGGGTTTTCTTAGTTTTTCCCTTTGAACAGAAAAAACTGAGTGGCGACTCCTAACAACAAGTGAACGTTCATCCGAATCCTTTTCGGGTGGAATCTGAGGTTCACTGTTTGGCGACTCCACTGGGGATCATAAAAATGATTTATGGGATCTTAGTGGACTATAATTATTTATTTGACTAACTTGCCCTTCTTTAGGGTACTTTTATTTATTTTGCAGGGTACCTTAGCAATACATATCCTTTCCTTAAGGATATTGGAATAAAATTCACAAAAGGAATCTTTTTCCTTTGATGGACTCTTGTTTGATTAATTGTGCATTTGTTTTGTCATTTAGAGAATCTTTTTCTCTTGCATTATATGGGGGAATCATTTTCCTCCATTGCATAAAAAATTATTTTTCAAATAAATTTCTTCTCTTTCTGTTCAAAGTTCTGAGTCTGGATAGCAAGTAGCGCTGACCGGCAGGTCTCCTTGATTATGCCGGCGGACAGCCAAAGTGTCCTCCCTGTTGTTGCAAACCATTCCAATCCTTTTGGAGTGGCCCATGAGTAAACGTACTGTTGGACCCACGCCAAACTCTTTGTTTCACATGTGGTTAGGTATATCTTACTCAAGACTCAAGGGTCCCTATTATAAGCCTATTCTCTATTTTTCATGTAACAATAGAACCCTCCCCTAGGTTGTATGTACCCAATAATAGTGCCACATTCCATTAAAATGAATTATGATGTGATGAGGTACATTCATGCAACATAACAACATTGTTTTGGGGAAAACCTTTTGATATATGCAATTGGACCAAGAGTCTTCCTACCTTACACACTACCCTGATCCTTTACCCTTAACCTTTGCAGGTACCCACTATCCGTGTGCCTCCACCTACACAAGCTACACCAACTCCAACTGTGCAATCACCCACAAGTCCTACTACCCCAACTACACCAACTACTATTGAATAGATTAAGGCCTTGCTAGATGGACAGGTTAAATAAATTGAAGCTAGGATGCAAGAAAGAATTGATGAAGCCTTGACTGCCCAGAGGGTAGCCATCTTGGCTGAATTGGGAGGGGCACCAAAGACGGCCACTACTTCTGGAAATTTAGGGAAAGAACCTATTGTGGGACAAACTAGTACCCCCATGACTGCTCAGAATAATACCCCTGTCATCAATTTAGAGGATCCACCCTCTAAGAATGCTACTGAAACTGATGAACTGAAAAAGAAACTTGAATTGCTTGAAAGGTCAATCACTGCCATGAAAACTCATAAAGAGGTAGTAGACATGGATTCCTTATCCTTGTTTCCCCAAGCTAGGTTGCCTCCAAAATTCAAGATGCCTGGGATGGACAGATTTGATGGGACAACTTGCCCTAAAACCCACCTGAAGATGTATGTGGGGGCTTTAAGCTCTTGGGGTTTAAATGACGAGCTCTTTGCTCAACTCTTCCAACAATCCTTAACTGGTGCTGCCCTTAAATGGTTTGTAAGCCTGGACCGTGCCAAGATTAAGACCTGGGAAGACATCTGCAATGCATTTAACACTCAATACCACTACAATATTGAGGTAGATGTCACTAGAAGGGAGCTTGAGACTACCAAACAAAATAACAATGAACCCTTCTCCTCGTTCCTTATGAGATGGAGGGCTAAGGCTGCTCAAATGATCAATCACCCTTCTGAACAGGAGCAGATTGATATTATAATCAGGAATTTAAGGCCTACATATCAAGTTCAACTGCAAACCCAATACTTACCTACTTTCAAATCGCTCATTACGACTGCAACTAAGGTAGAAGACTTGATACAATTGGGTAAGATAGTGGATGAGGGAGCTGCTTCAAAGTATAAAAAACAGGGCCAAGCTGCTTCCTCAAGCAAGGTCAATGAAGTGGCCAATATTGCCCCTGTGAATCCTTTACGTGTGGGCAATCTTGGGCAGAGAAATCAGCCAAGAAGGCAATATACTGACCTTGGGATGCCCCTTCATCCAGTGTTTAAAAAGGTTGTGGAAGGAAAGTACTTGAAGCCTTTGGACCCAAGGCCTCCTCCAAACCCATTACCCTCCATTTATAGGGCCAATGAGTACTGTGAATACCACCAAGGAAATGGGCATAGAACAAATGCTTGCTGGACTCTAAAAAACCGCATCCAAGATCTGGTGGATAGTGGTGACATCATTCCTCTCAGGAGTCAACCAAACATTAATACTAACCCTTTGCCCAATCATTCCATCCATGCCATCACTGTGGAAGAAGAGATGTTTGTGTAACACCTCTATACCCTGTATACGTACCAAGCATGCTTAAACGATCGTAATATACGTATACTGAATATAGAAAATGCCACAGTTTAAAAAGACACAACAAATATCTTTGTAAACAAGTGAAACCAATCTCAACAAATAAAAGAAATCCAAAAGACACTATATATAAAATGTTTAATAATTCACAGCGGAAGGTATTACAAATATGTTATAAATTAAAGTTTACAAAACATAGAATATATACATGATTGGCAGCTCTTCTCTGATCTTTAAGTCCCAAAATGAACTCTTCAATGTCTACTCTCACTCGGTCTTGAAGAACTCTCAGGTTCAACTCTGTCACCTGCGCGATCAAACACTATCGCGCTAAGGCAACGGCTTAGTAGTACAAAGTATGCTAGCATTATGCTTTAGTACAATGTAATGTCACACATTTTAATAATAAATCAACATCATAGATGGAAGGCTAACAACATACCTTTATATTTCATAAACCACACACATAGAAGCACATCACATTACCACATCATACTACATTCAATGTCATAACAATATTCATATTACATCTTCATAGTTCCATTGATTTTACCATTCAAGAATCACATTATATACAAAGACAAGCATGGGCCCAAAACACTCTAAAATGCCATTCAATTTTCAGAGTAGATGTTTTGGTTTAATCATCACATTTATCATTATCATAAACCCAACTAGGCTTCAAGGATTAGGTTCAACCAAGCTTCAAGGGGAACAAAGCATGCTAAGTATCAACCCAACTTGGCTTCAAGAACCAACCCAACCTAGCTTCAAGGGTTGTAACATCTCAATTAGGCTTCAAGGACTAGACCCAACCAAGCTTCAAGGGGAGTAAAACATGTTAAACTTCTACCCAACTTGGCTTCAAGGATCAAGCCCAACCTAACTTCAAGAGAGTGTTACTATCATTCGGCATGCCACCAACAACAAACTCTGAAAATTGAATAACACATTAGCCACACAATTCATTTATTATTTCATTCTCAATTCTCATCATCAATTAGGCAAACATGCCTTATATCTTTCAATTGAATCATCATAGCCAAACACAATCGCTTCACATCACATTTGAGTTATCATAGCCAATCACAATGGCCTCATATCATAGCATATCTCAATACCCATCTTAGCAATTCCTCTTTCAAATGTACAATCATTTGTATCATCATATCATTCATATAATACATATATATATCATCATTGATATAAGCATAGCAAAGTACATTCTTCACAAGAATCAACAATGCAATAATGCAGGATGTGTACTTACCTCAAAAGCAATTTACACAACTCAAAACACTCCCTTTCCCAAGGTTCTTATGCTTCTTAAATCAATGACAAATCACCTTCTTCAAGACCTAATCCAACAAATATAACACACACTTACTTAAGGATACACAAGAAGTAATCAAGTTAAGAGTTAACTAGGGCAACCTCTACACATGACACGCTCAACCACACGGGCGTGTTCTTGACCGTGCCCTAACTCCACAACACAGAAGCTATTACACGCTCATGACCACGGGCGTGTCACTGGGCGTGTAATACATACTGCCTCACACAAATACATCAACACATCCAACAACCTGAACGTGCTCCTGGCCTTGTAAATTCTCCATTCTCACAGTAGCTATGACACGCTCAATAACACGGGCGTGTTACTGGCCGTGTCAAACCTACTGCCACACAGAACAATTGACACGCCTAAGAACCCTAGACGTGCTCATGGGCGTGTCAGGCCAAAAACCCAGATTCCGGCCAAAACAACACCACGACTAACAAATCACTTCTATCCACCAACATCCACTTCCACCAACTTAACAAAACATACCCAAACATCATCTCAAACTTGCAACAACACCAGAACAAGCCAAAACACACATCAAACACAAATCACAAACACCATAAAAACTCTAAACATAACCACAACTCAATCTATACCAACCAACTTATTCTTTTCTTCAATCCAACCCCAAAATCCAAAACCACTTAAACCAAATACTCTTAAACACCACACAATCTAACCAAACACATATCCATCACAACTCCAACTCACAAACCCAAATAAATCAAAGAATCAAGTGGAAAAGACTTATCAATGATGAAGAACTCTCAAACCTCCAACTTGATCTCTTGAAAACTCTCTTCAATCTTGAACTTGGAAAAGCAAATCTCCCTCTTGCTCTCTTGCTTCTTGATGGCCGGACAACAACAGAAAAGAAAAGAGAAGGAAAGAAAAGATAGGGAGCCACGAAGGAAGAAGAAAAAGAAAACAAACCAAATAAACAAAGTCAAATCCTCTTTTCCTTAAAATCCTCTCCTCCAAGCATTTAATATAAAATAATACAAATATCTTCTTCCACTCCACTAACTCTAATCCCACTTAATAAAAACTATCCCTTAAACACAATTAATCAATAATTAATCTCTTCCTTTGACTTTCCCATTGACTTGTGTATATGTTATATATATATATATTTACATATATACAACATATAAACTCTCTCTTCACTTATTTTCTCTTTTCCAATTAAACACAAATACACTTACTTCAATTACAACAATTATTACACCAAACTTCTAGGGTATATTTTGGGATATTACAATTTGATCCTTTCAAACTTCTCTTAGAGATGAATGAAGTATGTGTGTTGGATTTGAATGACCTCGCTGAAGAGGTTGACGCCCTGACAAGAAGTGGAAGGCAATATTAGCCACTTGACTTGGAAAAAGCCCCTAAAACCCCAAATCACCCCTATAAGAAGACGCCAGAACCAAAGGAAGACCCTGTTCTCTCTCAGCTTAAACAAAATCAAGCTAAGGTGTCAATTTGGGAGCTCCTTGCTTCCTCATTCCCACACCGTCAGGCTCTCAGTAAAGCTTTGAGTCAACTTAATACATCAGTAGACACAAGCCCAGAAGCTTTGGTGGCCACTTTGACCCAATCAACCAAGGCATTAAGTATCAGGTTTTCTGATGAAGATTTACCAGAAGATGGCATGAAACACAATGATGCTCTATACATCACCATACAAACTGAGGGAAAGACTGTGCCCATGGTTCTCATTGATAATGTGTCAGCATTAAATGTATGTCCCTTGAAAGTAGCAAGCTGTCTGGGGTTGGAGGCTATAGATCTTACACCTTCTGATCAAATTGTTAGAGCATATGATAACACTCGAAGAGAAATTTTAGATGTTGCTACTCTGGAAGTTGCTATCAGACCGGTGAAAATGGGAGTGCCATTCCAGGTCATTGATGTACCCGCGAGCTTTAATCTTCTCCTTGGAAGGCCGTGGATTCATCAGAATAATGTTGTACCATCTTCATTACATCAAAAACTTAAGTTCCCTTTTGAAGGAAAAATCATCACTATCAAAGGGGACACATGTGAAATCAATAAGAAAACCATGGATCAGTCTCTCTTCGAGGTTGTTCCTCGTGAAACTGTTATGGCCTTGACTGGGTTCCATTACGACACTGTTCAATGCATCGAAGGAGAGAGGCCCAAAGGACCATTTATCCTATATGACTTTGGGGGGATCCAAATTAATTGCCTGGTTGGAATGATGTTGAGGGTAGGTCTGCTACCCTGGATGGAAATGATAAAATCTGGGAGAAAATCATCTATAGTGAGGCCATGGGAAGAGCCTGAGAATAAGGGAACTTTTGGCTTGGGGTACAAACCCACAGATGAGGAGATAGAAGAGTTTGAGCATGGGAAGAACAAAAAGAAGACTTGGGGGGCAAAAAGCCTCAAAATGCGTCCTTACTTTAAAACTCTGAACGGTCACTTCTGCAAACCTGGGAAAATAGTTCCTTACTGTGGTTTCTAGGAGCCGTTCTATTCTCCTATGACTGGAAAGAAGCTACCGGGTTTTGAGATGTTCGATGATGTTTTGACCATAAAGGAAGAAGAGCCAGAACCTATAACTGGCTCACAAGTGGAGGATTTCATGCAGCCTAGTCTCTTTGATGAGGTTGCTATGATAACCAATGTGGAAGACAAAAGGGACCTCACGAAGCTTATCAAGACCACAAAGGGACCACTGATGAACTGGTATGCTGAGGAGGGACAAGCAGCTATAGTCAAACCTAGTCCTGTGTCATGCCCTGAACCTGAATCTTATACCGAGTCAAACACCGAGTCTGAGTCCAGTTTTGAGTCTTCCTTAGCTTCAAGAATAGAAAACCATGATGTCGAATGTAATGTAACTCTGGAGGATGACTCCGCCATTATTAATGAAAATGTTCAAGTTCCTGGTTACCCTATGTCTTTTGCTTTCCAAGTATTATCTAGCAAAAATGAAATAAATGAAATAAAAGAAATGAATGAAAAGATAATAATTGGCAAAGAAAATGAATATACATACATTGCATATGATTGTGTGAATAAGGAACAGGTTGTTGAGTGCATCAGGAGATATGTCGACTGTTTCATGTGGAAGACAAGTGATGTCACGGGAATAGACCCAGCAATAGCAGTGCATAAGATTCTGCTATACCCCGATGCAAAGCTGATTAAGCAGAAGTTGAGAAGAATGAAGCCAGAATGGTCTTTAAAAATTAAAGATGAGATTGCCAAGTAACTGGATAATAAGTTCATAGAACCAATTGTCTACCCTTCCTGGTTAGCAAACATTGTGCCAGTCCCGAAGAAAGACGGAAAGGTCAGGATGTGTGTTGACTATAGAGATTTGAATAAGGCTTGTCCTAAGGATGATTTCCCGCTACCACACATCGATTTGCTAATAGACAGGATGGTTGGGCATATGATGGTTTCCATGACTGACCTTGCGGTTGGGTACAATCAGATCATGGTGCATCCACCGGACAAAGAAAAGACAGCTTTCATTACAGAATGGGGCACTTTCTGCTACAGGGTTATGCCTTTTGGATTGATAAATGTAGGGGCTACCTACCAAAGGATGGCGACAACAATCTTTCATGACATGATTCATAAAGAAGTAGAAGTGTATGTTGACGATATGATTATCAAGTCAAAATCTCCAGAAGAGCACGTCGAAGCACTTGAGAAGTTCTTCCTTAGACTTCGCAAGTACAATTTGAAGCTTAATCGTGCAAAGTGCCTATTTGGAGCAACATCAGGCTTATTTTTGGGATATTTGGTCAGCAAGAAAGGAATAGAAGTTGATCCAGCAAAGTCAAAGGCTATTCTAAAAATGCCTCCACCAAGAACAGAAAAGGAAATTTGAGGCTTGCTAGGTAGATTACAGTATATCAGTCGATTCATATCGCAGTTGGCAGAGACTTGTGGTTCTATCTTTAAGCTACTAAGGAAAGGTGCTTCACAAGAATGGAATGAAGACTTCCAGAAGGCCTTCGAAAAGATCAAAGAATACTTGTTAAGTCCGCCAATTCTGCAACCTCCCAGAATGGGAAAACCTCTGCTCTTGTATTTGTCTGTAACAGATGAAACCATGGGTGCAATGCTAGCTCAAGAAGCCGAAGATACAAAGGTAGAAAATGCAATTTACTACCTCAGCAAAAGGATGCTAGACTATGAGTTAAAGTATAACAAGATTGAGAAGTTGTGTTTGGCGTTGCATTGGGCCTGCACGAAGTTACAACACTACTTGTCTTCTTACACTACTTGTGTCATCGCAGAACAGAGTCCCTTGAAATTCCTTATGGAGAGGCCTGTTTTGGACAGCAAAATGGCAAAGTGGGTGTCAACATTGGCAGCTTTTGACTTAAAATTCATTCAAAGGAAAGCTGTGAAAGGTGGGGCAATAGCTGACCAGTTAGCAGAATTACCCGTAAAAGATGAAATGCGAGAAATGAATTTCCCTGACGAAGACCTCTTGAATGTGGAAAGAAGTGTTTGGGAGATGTATTTTGATGGGGCATCCAATTATCATGGAAAAGGAATTGGGATTGTGTTCAAAACTCCTTGTGGAGAATACATTCCCTTTGCAGTTAAACTTGACTTTAGCTGCACAAACAATGAAGAGGAATATGAAGCTTGAATCAATGGGCTCGAAGCCGCCCTGGGATTGGGGATTAAGAACCTAAAGGTCTATGGTGATTCTATTTTAATTGTATCACAAGCTTTAAGGAAATGGAAAATAAGAGAAGAGCGTTTGGTTCCTTACCTACAACGTCTCGATCATTTGGCACAACAATTCGATGATTTGTTCTTCGAATATCTCCCAAGAGCAAAGAATCAGTTTGCTGATGCCCTAGCTACTTTAGCTTCCATGATCAATATCAAGGAGGGGAAAGCCATTCGTCCATTGAAAGTTCAGCTTCAGAAACAGCCCGCCCACGTAATGCATTTGGCTGATGGTAAACCATGGTTCTGGGATATCAAGAGTTATCTCAAGGATGGAAGTTATCCGGAGGGATCATCAAGGGTTGATCAGAGAGCAATAAGGCAGCTAGCCACAGGTTACATTCTTAATGGAGACATCCTCTACAAAAGAAGTTGGAATGGAATGCACCTAAGGTGTGTGAATGAAGCAGAGGCTAAGCGGATAATGAAAATGGTGCATGGTGGCGAATCAGGACCGCACATGTATGGGATCGCCTTAGCTCAAAAAATAGCCAATCTAGGATATTATTGGTCCACCAGGAATACAGACTGTGTGGCATTTGTGCAAGAATGCCATCAGTGTCAGATATTTGCTAAGCTACAGAAGCAACCTCCCGTTGCCCTGAATCCAATCACTTCTCCATGGCCCTTCGCTACTTGGGGAATAGATATAATTGGAAAAATACATCCAAAAGCCTTGAATGGACATCAATTTATCTTTGTAGCGGTGGATTACTTCACGAAGTGGGTTGAAGCAGCTTCCTATGCAGAATTAGATGCCAAGAAGGCAGCACAGTTTGTCCGAACCAACATCCTTTGTCGGTACGAAACACCATTTGAGATTATCACTGATAATGGAACTCATTTCTAAGCGGAATTTGCTAAACTCTTGAAGGATAAGAAGGTCCAGCATCATAAATCCTCTCCATATAGACCTCAAACAAATGGAGCTGTAGAAGCAGCAAATAAGTCTATAAAGGTGATCATACAAAAAATGATCAAGGAACATAGGGGTTGGCATGAGAAGTTACCACTGGCCTTGTGGGGATATAGAACATCAATTAGAACTCCTAATGGGGCAACCCCATATTCACTGGTGTACGGAATGGAAGCAGTACTCCCCATTGAACTGGAAGTTCAATCGGCGAGGATAATTCAAGAAAGTCAGATAAATGAAGCTGAATGGATTAGCAATTATCATCATTAGTTGTTGGGTTTGGATGAAAAAAGACTTCAAGCTCTCCATCAGATTCAAGGGTATCAGAGGCGAATGGCCAGACATTTCAACAAAAAGGTCAAAGATCGAAAGTTGGAAGAAGGTTGTTTGGTTCTGAAAGAGATTAGAACACCTGCTGCAGATCCTCGTGGGAAGTTTCATCCTCTTTGGGCTGGACCCTACATTGTAAAGAAAATACTTTCCGGCGGAGCCATCATCTTGTCTGATTTGGATGGTTTGGAGTTCACAAACCCATGCAATCTGGATCAATTAAAGAAATATTATGTATAATCATGCATTGTAAGGAACTACATTAGACCTGATTCTTGCAAACTAATTCGAGATATGTAGGCAGCTCTCCTTGAGCACGGTCTAAATTTTAATAAAAATCATTGGTTCATTTTTCTTTTGCCAACATAAAAAAAAGAAAGAAAGAAAAAAAAAGAAAAATCCCTCTAAGTCGAAAATCCACAAAGGGCGGCTTAGGCAATAGTGGGGGCCCGCTAAGTCGAAAACCCGCAAAGGGCAGCTTAGGCAAGAATGGGTAAGAGCTCGCTAAGTTGAAAATCTGAAAGGACGACTTAGGCAAAAATTAGAGCAAGTAAGTAAAGTAGATAATGCTTGGAAAGCAAATGAAAGAGTCATTCATTCCAAAAAGAGTCATTCATTCCAAAAAAGAATCATTCATTACAAAAAGAGTCATTCATTCCATGAAAAGAGTCAAACCATAAGTCCTAAACATCCAACGAACCAAAAAGGTAAAAGCAATCCAAAAAAGCAGACAATAGAGTCAACCTTAGGATCTAAGTCCTACGTCTCCTACGTGGGGCAGAGTCTTCGGTATCTTCCTTAGTTCCGGAACTCTCTGCAACATCTATCTTCCCCTCGTTAAGAGGAACCACATCCTCTCCCTCCAACTCCTGCAACAATGCAAGCCTCCTTGGCTTTTTAATTGGCCAAACTTCGGCTATAAACCAAGTTCTATACTCTAGAGTAAGCTAGACAAGAGAAGGCTCTGCAAAAGGCCTGATCATCTGATGGTTCCTAACCCAAGTTTGTAGAACAGCTCGAGTAACTCCGGGAGTAATGGGGGAAGCAATGGAAAGCCCAACAGGAAGAGGAACCCTCTGATCAATCCCCATCTGCCTAATCATGGGGAAAAGCTTTAAATCTCCAAAGCCAGGGTCACGGTTGAAAAGAAACTCAGCTAACAGGTAGAAAATAAAAGCTCGCATCCTATGCTTCAGTTGAATCTCATCTTCAAAATTATCAGTCAGGAATGCATCAATCAAAGGAAGCAGCATCGCCTTATTCCCATCCGCAATCATAGCTTGAGCTTGAGGCCTTGTAAAGTTGAAAAGCCTCTGAAAAGACCCCACATAGCCAACTCGAACCTCATGCCTTACAAGAGGGGCATTTGGGTCACATCCGATAATTGAGCAGAATTCCTCAAAAAGAGGACACATCTCGTCCATCCGGGCACCAGATCTAAAGACGTGAGCTTGGTGATCCCAAAATCTGATACAAGCATGCAAGAAATCCCAATCTACAGCTACGCCTCTAAGAGTAGCAACAGCTTTCAATCCATATCTTCCCATATTGATCCTTTCAACCTTTTGAAGACTCTTGGTCCAGTTGTGCATGCAATGGTTGTAAAGAAGCAAATAAATACCTTTATGAAAATAAAAGGGGACATCATGCATACATATGTACTGTTTGTGCTAAACAAAAGTGCAGGTACAGAAAAGTCAGAATACAATCAGAGAAAAATCAGAAGTGTTGCAAGCAATCCAGAAATGCCAAAAGGCGGGTCTTTTACCCCTCGCTCAAAATTCGCTCTTCAGACGACCACTGAGCTCCATAAATCATTTTTATGGACCCCAGTGGGGGGCAATTGTGAATACTCGAATTTTGAGGCTCGGAAAGCCGATTTTCTCAGACTGCAAAAGACCAAGCCAAACCGGACGATCACGACAAAATTCACCGAAAGTATGTCTTCATGGTACTTGAAATGTCCGGAGCGACGCAAGGATCACGGATATGGTCCCGGAATAATTTTTGGAGGTCCGTAGCTCCTGGAAAGTCAGTTTGAACGAAAAATGTGAGAATTTTCGTGCCTTTTTGTGGCTGAACTGCCGGAACCGGCGGTTCGACCGCCAACCGCTGCGGTCTGACCGCCCGAACCTGCGGTCTGACTGCCAACCGCGGCGGACCAATCGCCGCTGTTACCATTTTTCCAATTTTCCAGCTGACAACGCAGGTCCGACTGCTGACCACGGCAGTCCAACCGCTGGACCGGCGGTCTGACCGCCGTCCAGTCCGAATTTTGTCTATAAAAGGCTGCTAAATTCTCAGATAGGGGGGTTCGGCTTGTGGTTCGGCTTTTTTCGGGTGGACCTCGTGCTGACGAATTCTCTATTTTCACACGCTTAAGAACTCTTCTTGGACTTTTCTTTGTATAAATTTAACCCTGTGCTGCAGGAATCAAGAATTATAATCCAAGGTATAAGAAAACAAGATCTGGAACTTCGAAGTGGGAGAATCATAAATGAGGTAGTATCCTAATTTGTCATTTGTCAATCCAAGCATGTCCTAAACATTGCATCTTCTTCTCAATTTCTTTTCGGTCAAAGACCTAATCCTTTTAGGTCTAAGGCCTAATTAACTAATCAATGAACATTTCGGCATGAAGCCACGAATCAATTAATCTTTTTTTTTGGCACGGAGCCTAAATTGCATTCTTTTTGGTACCAAGTACCCAAATTTCATCAAAATCGGCACTAAGTGCTCAAAATCTCACAATTTTGGCAAAAAAAACTTGACAATGCACGAAGCATACACACACACATGCATAATGCATAATTGCCTTTAAATAGTCTTTTCCGAACTACATGGGCTTTGATCTCTCATAAAAATGAGAGCATGTAGGCATGTTTGGGATTCACCCCAAATAGCAAGTCCACAATTTACTAACAATCTGTTGGTCTTCTTTTCTTCATCCCTTTTGGGTTTGTTTCTTTTGGCAAATTGATCAAATACATGACATAGTCCCCGAATCCTCCTTGGGTTCATAGATTAGAAACCTTTACATTGGATGCATTATTGGAGTCAAACACGGGTTTTCTTAGTTTTTCCCTTTGAACAGAAAAAACTGAGTGGCGACTCCTAACAACAAGTGAACGTTCATTCGAATCCTTTTCGGGTGGAATCTGAGGTTCACTGTAGTGTAGTTTAAGCGTTGTCAGAGTAGCGTAGTTTAATCTTTATTATTTATTATTTATTATTTTATATTTTATTAAATTAGCAAATGAATAATAGAAAATATTCTAATGCTAAAAATAAAAAATATTAAAATAAAAGAATACAGTAATGAGTAATTTCAGACTTTGAAATAATAGTAGTTGTGAGATGATATACTTACCTCGTATTGGCTTACCTTGTTTGGTGTTAGCATGATCGTTGCATTGTCTGAGGTGGAGGGTGTGTCTATAAAGTTCGGCAATGGTATGACATAGCACTTTTTCGAGTAAAATGGATCATCCGAAAGTGCGGTTTTGAAATCTTTATTCTACAATTACCATCCAAGGAATGTCCAATAGACTGTAGTGTAGTTTAAGCGTTGTCAGAGTAGTGTAGTTTAATCTTTATTATTTATTTTTTTATTTTTTTATATTTTATTAAATTAGCAAATGAATAATAGAAAATATTCTAATGCTAAAAATAAAAAAGATTAAAATAAAAGAATGCAGTAATGAGTAATTTCAGACTTTGAAATAATAGTAGTTGTGAGATGATATACTTACCTCGTATTGGCTTACCTTGTTCGGTGTTAGCATGATCGTTGCATTGTCCGAGGTGGAGGGTGTGTCTATAAAGTTAGGCAATGGTATGACATAGCACTTTCTCGGGTAAAATGGATCATTCGAAAGTGCTGTTTTGAAATCTTTATTCTGCAATTACCATCCAAGGAATGTCCAATAGACTGTAGTGTAGTTTAAGCGTTGTCTGAGCATTGTCTGAGTAGTGTAGTTTAATCTTTATTATTTATTTATTATTTATTATTTTTTTATATTTTATTATATTAGCAAATGAATAATAGAAAATATTCTAATGCTAAAAATAAAAAAGATTAAAATAAAAAATACAGTAATGAGTAATTTCAGACTTTGAAATAATAGTAGTTGTGAGATGATATACTTACCTCGTATTGGCTTACCTTGTTCGGTGTTAGCGTGATCATTGCATTGTCCAGGGCGAAGGGTGTGTCTATAAAGCCCGGCAATGGTATGACATAGCACCTTCTTGGGTAAAATGGATCATCCGAGAGTGCGGTTTTGAAATCTTTATTCTGCAATTACCATCCAAGGAATGTTCAATAGACTGTAGTGTAGTTTAAGCGTTGTCAAAGCATTGTTAGAGTAGTGTAGTTTAATCTTTATTATTTATTATTTATTTTTTTATATTTTATTAAATTAGCAAATGAATAATAGCAAATATTCTAATGCTAAAAATAAAAAAGATTAAAATAAAAGAATACAGTAATGAGTAATTTCAGACTTTGAAATAATAGTAGTTGTGAGATGATATACTTACCTCGTATTGGCTTACCTTGTTCGGTGTTAGCATGATCGTTGCGTTGTCCGAGGTGGAGGGTGTGTCTATAAAGTTCGGCAATGGTATGACATAGCACTTTCTTGGGTAAAATGAATCATCTGAAAGTGCGGTTTTGAAATCTTTATTCTGCAATTACCATCCAAGGAATGTCCAATAGACTGTAGTGTAGTTTAAGCGTTGTCGGAGCGTTGTCTGAGTAGTGTAGTTTAATCTTTATTATTTATTATTTATTATTTATTTATATTTTATTATATTATCAAATGAATAATAGAAAATATTCTAATGCTAAAAATAAAAAAGATTAAAATAAAAGAATACAGTAATGAGTAATTTCAGACTTTGAAACAATAGTAGTTGTGAGATGATATACTTACCTCGTATTGGCTTACCTTGTTCGGTGTTAGCATGATCGTTGCATTGTTCGGGGTGGAGGGTGTGTCTATAAAGCCCAGAAATGGTATGACATAGCACCTTCTCGGGTAAAACAGATCATCCAAGAGTGTGGTTTTGAAATCTTTATTCTGCAATTACCATCCAAGGAATGTCCAATAGACTGTAGTGTAGTTTAAGCATTGTCGGAGCGGTGGATGGATACTACCTATACTTTCCACCTACATGTGGGAGAAATGACTATTAGCCTAGTCGATTTTTCAGCCATAACTGGTATCCGGTACCATGGCCTTCTGGTTCTTCTTACTAACGATATCCTGACACACGAAGAAATTTAATAGTTAATTGGTATGGAACCATCACTAAATGAGCCCTTCAAGATAAGAAATTGAGCCAATTCAGACTTATTAGATGAGCTATAATGGGCGGGTTTATAGAGAAACAACCAAACAATATGCTCATGGATTTTTGCTATATTTACTTGGGTCGACCATTTTATGCAGCACCGAATCTGCCATCCATACATCGGTGTTGAGGGCCCTTATTGAAATGGATATGGTATTGCTTTACGGTTAGGGTGAAGCTGGCCTTGCCTATCTCTATCATGGTCTAGATAAGATTTGCAGGAATAAGAAGTCTTTCATTGGCGTCATGGTGATTTTTGAGGTACTATCTCCTGCCATTGCTAATTCAACTCATATATTTGCATGAATTTGACTTCCATTGTTATTATAGGTATGAGCTTATGAGCACAATCTCATGCAGGGTGCTTGATATTTCTTGAGAGAGTCAGATATCCAAGGTTAGTTTTTTGGTTGTTCGATCGTATAAGGTTAGGTGCTTAATAATATATTTTTTAAAATTTTGAATTTTGATTTTGAAATCAAATGTTGGCTTTGCTAGATCAATGTCAATTTACCTCAGGACTCGATTTTCCAAATTAACATGTCTATAACATGACAATCCTAATTACCATACTAAACTTGGCAATCATTTCTATTTGAGCAAGAACTGTTGCACTTCAGATAGGCACATACACATTACTTAGCCAAAGGTCTCATCGAGTTTAAATTTTATCTATCTCATATGCATGCTTATTCAAACTATCTCCACTAATAGACTCTACCTACCAAGAGAGATCAATAGGTCTTTAACAGGCTTGAAACGGGATCTATAAGGGACATGGTTTATGTGAATGCCAATTGTAAGTTGGAGCCATTATGACACTATGAAAAAAATCCTCACATTACAAATTTCTTGTTTAGACAGTTGGAAGCATGAAAAGATAGAGCTTTGAACATTCTCCTTTCTTCTTGACATGAATCTGGATCTTGATTAGGATAGTCTTTGCCTTTGCAAAAAGGTTGGTACCCATATTCCTTTTCTTTTCTTCTTTTCCCTTTCCCTTTCTCTTTCTTTTTTTTAGCATCTTATCATTTTATCCTTCTTCCCTGTAGGACTGTTAAGTACAAGACTCTCAAGAACTAGATGACCTTTCTTCTATCTCTAATTTTGGTTGAATTTCTGGTTGGGTTGGACCAATTTAAGTTGAACTATCTTGGACTTCTACTATTTTAGGTAAAGGGAAAACTCGGTTGGCTTTCTTGAACTGCCTTTTGTGTTTTATTTTTCTTTCTTATTTTTTCTTTTTTCTTCTCTTTTCTCCTTTTCTTTTCCTTTTTATTTTGTTTCTTCCTTTTTTTCGTGGTGTTGGGTTCTAGCTCCAAAAGAATTGTCTCGCTTGCACCATTCTATACTTCTGTTTATGGATGAGTGGAATAAACTTCAACTACCCTTATGATCTTAACTATGCATTCCTTTCTTTGTTCTTCTCGCCTCTTCACCTTAGTGATCATTAGATTTGTCATAGAGGTCACAACAACTAGGGTAGGTTATTGGGTTTACCAGCCAAAGAAGAGTAAGCTAAATTTATGAAGGCTCAAAGGGACTACTAGGGATTGATATCTAATTGGGTGGATACTAGCTGTTGGCTTATCAAATAATGCCTAGATCATCTCTCCCTTAAATAAGCAGAGTTAAATTTTGCCTCAAAAGTTAGTCAAAGCATGTTCTAAGACTGGACTAGGACCTAGATAAAGGTAATTATGTAGAAGCTCTCTCTAAGTAAGCATACACAACTCAATGTTATAGAACAATTCCCTCATCTATTAAAGTCATTCAAATCATGATGCATAGATATATTAATTTATGATTATCAAGCTAGACTCATCATTGGTTGAGCAACAAAGACCAACAAAAATTTAATAAAAATAATTTATTCAAACAAACATAATTTGAAAAACATAATTATTCCAATTAAATATTAAAAAAAGCAAAATAAAAAGAGCAACACTTCAAGCTAAGGGAAGTTCGTTGAGTTAGAAAATAAGATACTTCATTTATTTAGACATATCAAGGGCAAAGATTTTTCCATCATTAAGGATCATTGCTTCATCATCCATAGTTAGTCCAAGTTTGTTGAGTAGAACATCCTCTTTAGCAGATTCTCCATCCATATCATGACAAGATGACAAGATAAAACTCTTCATGAAGGTTGTAAGCGGTGGCGGCCTTCCAAATTTAGGTAGAGGATTATTCTTAGTGTTGGTCTTATCAGGCTCAGGTAGCTTTCCACTGTCAATTAAATCTTTGATCTCGTGCCTCAATTAGGTATATTTATCTGGCTCATGTCCTTGAGTCTGATGAAATTGACAAAAACCTTTGGTATCAAATTTTGGGGGTAAAGGATTCGGCAAAGGTCGAGGGGCCAATGGTTGTAATAATCCTTTCTTTTGTAGCTTGTTCAAAACCCAAGACAAATGTTTTCCCAGATCTAAAAATTTATGTTTCATTACTGATTCAGTTGTTGCACCTCCTCTTTCCCTTTGACTTTGCCCATTGGGGTGATACTTGCTCTTATTGCTCCACTTAGACAACACATTGTTCGACTGGTCTTGTAGAATAGGGATTGACCCTTCATTTTTCATTCGATCTCTATCAGTGGACCTGTTCCTTGGTAATGTTGCCTTCCCTTCTTCATTATGTCAATGGGGGATGCCTTATTAGCATTGTTGATGATCTTCAGAATTTCATTCAACTGGGTCTTCATAATTTTAGCCAATTGATCCCGTACCTCGGCCATTCTAGCTTTGACAACCTCATCGACTATATCCCTTAGCTGGTCACATCCATTCCAATGAAGCACTTAAATCAAAATCAATGTTGTAGGTGGTGTCGTTGTATGCCCTTGAACTGCCGTACTCTAGCTTTGTGAGCTAGAAAGGATCAATGATATGTTATGCAATGCATGTATGCATGTATGCATGTATGTACAAATAATAAACAAACAAAGATAATTAGGGAGTCCCTTCAAACCTTATAGCTTCCATACACGAATGACGAGTCTTTTTTCCTAAGCATATGGTTAACAAAATACCAACATGGGATATTTTGTTCTTGAAAAATTCTGTCGGGCGACTTTAACCAATAGTTATATTTTTGTAGACCCTTAATTTTTGACCTAGTCTGGTCCGATATTTTTTTATATAGTCCAAAATAATTTTTGTGGTATTTTAATTAAATAATATTTATTTTAGTATTTATCATTTATAATTTTTTATAATAATAAAAAATAAATAATAATAATAATAAATAAATAAAAATAAAAATAATAAATAATAATAATAATAATAATAATAATAATAATAATAATAATAATAATAATAATCGGCGATGAAAAAATTTGTCGCCGAAAGTGGAATTGGCCAAGGCCAATTCGCCGCAGGAAATTCCTGTGGCGAATTGGCCAGCCGCCCCAGCCATCGCTTGCAAATCCTCACAGTTTTCAGCCCGCAGCAAGTTTTTCATCAGCGAAATTTTTCAACGCAGCTTTTTTTGAAACCAAATTCTATTTGGTTTTGGTTTCTTTTCCTAATTAATTTTAGTTTCCTTAAATAATTAGAAGGAGGCTTATAATTTTTGCTATAAATAACACATTAAAACTCAAAATTAAGGATTGAAAAAAATTGGACTTTTGAACTTGGATTGGATCGGAGTAAAAAAGACAGAAAACCCTAGCAAGAGACATTAGCAACAAGCAAGCAATCAACAATTCATCAAAGATAGCCAACAAACGGAGGTTTGAATAAAACACTGCCTTTGTTATTGTTCATCCAGAAAGCAATATTTGGTGGAACCAACGAACGGAGGTTTGAATCTCTATTTTCTTTATTTATTTCTTTACAGTAGCTTCATCATTCAAATTGAATTAATTCATCATACAAATTAATCAAAAACTTCACAAACCTTAAATTACTCTTATGTTTCTAGAAACCTTAAAGACCCTAAACTATTCTTCAGCTTCCAAAAGTTTTAAAACCCTAAACTATTTTTCCCGAACTATTTTCATCCAAAACATAACTTTTTGTCCAAAATCTCCAAATGTTTTCTTAAATCTCCAAACCCTAGTTCTCTTCATGTTTTCTAAAAATCATAATTATTTTTGTAAAACTCTAAACTATTTTCTTAAATCCTAAAACCAAATATGTTTTCTAAAATACCAAAAACCCTAATTCTCTCAAAACCAAATACGGTAAACCCTAGTTTTCCTAAACCCTAATCCTTAAAACCTTAAAATCTTTTGACAAATAAATCTAAACCCTAAAACTCAATACAGTAAACCTAAAACAACAATCCAGTAAACCATGAATTATAAATCCTAATATCTTAAGATTCCAAAACCATAATTTCATGATGTTACCCCTAAACCCTAATTTGATTAACCAAAAAGCCTTACTACTCTCTTAAATTTATAAAACCCTAATCCATTCCAATTTTCCAAAACCTTTACAGTAGCCTAATCAAATAACAATAATAATACTAAAATTCAAAAACCCTAAATGTTAATTAAAGAACTTGAAATAGAATCAATAAACCCTAATTTGTATCCTTACTTGCTTTATTTAATTTTAGATTTGATTATGTAGTTTATTATATGTTTTGATGGTTGATTTATTTAATTTCATTGCTTGATTTATTTAATTTATCATGGATTGATGTTTTCTTTATTGTTATTATTTGTTTGTTTTAGTATTAAAATTGTAAGAGGTATGTTTCCACTTTGTGGGTACCTCATTAGTTAAATATCATGTAATTTAAATAGCTGTTATATTTTGGACCAATGTAAATGACATGTTTCCACCTTTCGGTGGTTGTTCTATTTAGTGTAGTCATGGATGATGTAAGGACATGTTTCCATCTTCGGATGGGTGTCCATTTATTTGCTTTGCTTGGACATTGCTTTGATTTTAATATAATGATGCGTTATTTTAATTGTTACATGTAATATGGATAATATTATTATACTTAAAAATTTTATAATATTAAGACCTACAAAGGAGACTGGTTCCAATGAACAGGGCGTTGTGGGGGGTGCTGGGCCATTTCTCACATTCCCCACATGTACCCAACTTTCCGAACCCATTAGGGGGTTGGGGATTCCTTAGGAATCGAGTCATCCACCCCTTTCTTTTTCCCGGCCTGTCCGGGTGGAGACTCCATTTTCTCCGGGCTTAAGCCCGTGTTCTCTAAGGCCCTGAGCCTAAACAGTACCGAAGTCGCAAGAACCATTCCACCGGGAGTGGGGGCGAAAATCCCCGCTCACAATTTTCAAATGTGGAAATTAGTTCATGATAATTCCCGTTAATTAGGCTTTAATCCATCCAATCAACTAAAGCACCTTTTATGCTATATTAGATTAAAACTAAATTAAGAGGTTTATCATAAATAGATTTTCTATTTTGAAAAGTAACTAATGATTCATGCCAAAAATAAGCCCATGATTAATAATTCTTACTATAAATTAGGCTCACAATTGATTTTTGGTATTTTCATAATTGGCCTAAATATTTGTAAGCTCGTTCAAAAGGTTGTGAAAATAATTTTATTTCTAAGCCCATTGTAAAATGATTTTAGAAAAGTTGGATTTTGGGCTTTGTATTTGGGTCATGAGAAAAGAATTTTTAACTTGTTTTGGAAAAGTTTTATGTCCACAGACCATTTTAAAAATTTTAAAAATAGTTTTGGTCTTTTGGATTTAGAGGAAATTTTTTTTTTGAGCTCATAATATAATTAGGTCGTATTAGAAAAAGAACAAACTAAATAAGCCATGATTTAAACCATAAATTAACCATAGTCAAACGACAAGCATTTTGGGTAAAAACCTAAGGAAAGTAACTAGGCCAATTACATGAGCTTTAGTTTATGGGTTGAAAGGTTTAGGCTCCCGTAGCAAGTATATACCAAAAGATACAAGGCATGAGTGGTTATGCCATGCTCGATCTCCATACCTTGAGTGAAAGTATGGTATCCCTTACATAACACAACACGGGTAACACGTGCGTCCTAACTCACGCACATGATGCAATCTAAATAATGCAATGGATAATACCATGATACGAAAGAATATAATAATATAAAGACTAATGGAATCAACTTCTCTTATCCCCAGTGGAGTTATCACTGTGAGCGGGTTTTTTCCCCCATTCCCACATGGAATGGTTCTTGCAACTTCGGCACTGTTAGGCTCGGGGCCTTAGAAAACACAGGCCTAACTCCGGAGAAAATGGAGTTGCCGCTTGGACGGGCTAGGAAAAAGAAAGGGGTAGATGACTCAATTCCTAAGGAATCCCCAACCCCCTGTTGGGTTTGGAAAGTTGGGTATGCGTGGGGAAGGTGAGAAATGACCCAGCACCCCCATAGCTTCCGGTTCATTAGAACCGGCTTCCTTTTCAAGTCTTAATATTATAAAATTCTTAAATATAATGACATTATCCATATTACATGCGATCATAAGAATAAATAAATACTTTATTAAAAATCATAGCAATGTCCAAACAAAACAAATAAGTGGACACCCATCCAAGGATGGAAACATGCCCTTACATTGTCCAAAGTGTAAAACTAAATAGGACACCCACCAACAGGTGGAAATGTATCCTTTACATTAATCCCAAAATATAAAAATAATTTAAATTTTATGAAGTTTAATTAATAAGGTACCCTCAAGGTGGAAACATACCTCTTACATAATGAAAGAATAAAGTAACCAATAAAAGACATTCAACCATTCATCATGAAAGTAAACCATTCATTATAAGTCAAATAAAGATCAAGATTTGAAGATATAAACTAAGAATACAGTATGTAAAGCATGATTCAAATAAAAATCAAAGACTAAATATACAAGCTAGGGTTTATGAATTATGGTTTAGGAAAATACAAATAGGATTTAGGGTTTCTTAAGTTTTAGGGTTTATATTTAAAAACTAGGGTTTTAGGGTTTAGAGAAATTAATATTATTTTTTGAAGTATTAGCCTACTGTGAAGATTTTGGAAAATAGAATTAATTAGGGTTTAGGGCTTATACCATGCAATTAGGGTTTATGAATTTATAAATCAGGGTTTTGGAAAAAATAATGATCAAAGCTTTGAAGTTGGAATAAATAAGCTACTGCCAAAAATATTTGAGAAAAATTAAGTGACATCAAGAAAATTTTTAAACAAAGCTATTAGCATGTTGACTACTGGATTCAATTTGGAAGAAGATATGTTAATAGGCTACTAGATTCAATTTTAAATAAAGATCATGCATGTTCCACGTTAAAACTGTCAAAAGCATGTTATAATGAATTGATTAAGAAAATACCGTCATTTGTTGGCTACACCACAATTGCACCATTGGAATTCTAGATGAGCTTGATCAAGACAACATAGCCTTGTTACCTTGTGGATGGGAGTGTTCTTTTTATTCTTGGTTGCTTCGGGTTGCTTCAAAGTTCAAAAGTCCAATAGTAATTCTTGAGTAATTTTTTGCCGTCCCTGTTTCTATGTCTAAAACTATTATTTATAAGAATTTCCAACAAAACCTAATATGTTAAGAAATTAAAAATTGTTTAGGAGATTAATTGGAGTTTTCGAGTAAAAATAGAAATTTGGCAAAAATCGGCTAATGCACTGGCACAGGCTGCTGGGACGCAAGCAACGGGCGAACAACGAGGCTGGGTTGCTGGGACGCGAGCAACGGGGGAGCGCCTATGAGGTTGGGTAAGGCACTACCCAATTCACCGCAGCTTGCACCTACGGCGAATTGGACCTATGATGAATTGGCCCAAGCCAATTTGCCGCAGGTTACGCCTGCAGCGAACTGGCTTGCCGCATGCCGCTCACCAATTAGTACGTTCAATTTTTTATTTTATTATTATATATATATTTTAAAATAAACAAAATAAAAAATAAATAATAAAATAAGTATTTAAATAAATAATAAATACTAAAATAAATAATAAGTACCATAAAAATTATTTTAAACTTATTTTAAAATATTGGACTGGACTTGGTAAAAAATTAAGGGTCTACACGTATATAATTGAATCCAATAGAATGAAATAGGTTAAATCAGGTTTCTTAAACATGTACAAAATTTTTAGAACTGAAGGATGCATGGTCAAAAAGTTGTAAACTCAATGTAACAGTACAAAAAATGATGTTGGTAAAAATTTGAAAATAATATAGTACAAAAACATAATTGTAGACCCCTAATTTGGCCCAAACAAGTTCACTCTCAATTAAAAATCTAAGAAGCTTAAACCTATTCTGGTCTAATTTTAAAAGTTCAAATTAAATCCAATCCAATTTCATAAGCTTGAATTAAATATAATATAATTTTAAAAGCCTAAATTGACCTTGGTCCGATTTTAAAAAGGGGCTAAAGTGAGTGGGCCATCTTAATTCGACATGAGTCATGCTCATGTCGAATTAGACATAGCCAATTCGACATGAGCTCATGCTCATGTTGAATTGGCTAGCCTAATTTGATATGAGCTTTTAATACTGACCTGATTTAGTGTTAATTCAATTTTTAAGTGTCCTAATTCTGATTAATTTCAAATGGATTCAGAAAAACCATAAGCTTTTCTAATAGGGTTGGGAAGGATTAACCAAGGGTCGCCCTAATTTGGCTTATAAATACAAAGGCAATCAACAATTAAAAAAAAGGCACAATTAGCAGTAAAATGGCCAGAGTTATCAATTAGGAAAGCAAAAAGCTGCAATTAGCAAGAAATCGAAAGTAAAAAAGAGAAACAAAGAGCAAAAGTATACACAAAAACCCTTTGAACCCTATACAGAAACACTTTTGAACCATACATTTAAACCTTTCAGGCGATATTGCTCAACCAAAACTCCTACTGATCCAGATGCATCAAAACTATCCAGTAAAGTTTTGCTCAGTGAACTTATTTGGCAAAGTTCACAACGTATATGATCTTCATTCACTGAATTTTTTCAATTCAATTGAGTTTCATCTTCATTTAGTCTTGTGAACTCACTGTGTCTAGATTTATCATTTTGATTTAGTTTAAAGTGTAATCCTAGAATTTAACTTGCATATTAAATACCTTAACTGCATGTTTTAAAATCCTAATTTTAGGATTAAACCATAAATTATGATTTAAAACCCTAATTTATATTTTGGAGGTAACAACTCATTCAATGAGTATGGTAAATCATTTAGCTAGCGGGACCACCGTGTGTGTTGCACACTATATTTTGTTAGGGGTTAATATTAAGATTTGTATTTTGGATTCTAATTTTTGTTATTAATCTTAATTTCCTTTTAGTTTAACCCTAATTTTATAATTCTTTGTATGATAGTTTATATGTTTGATTGCAATTTTTATATGGATTTTAAGGATGTAAAAGGCATGTTTCCACTTCGTAGTTTTCTTGTTTATTTTAATTTTAAGGATTTTAGACCATTATAAAGGACATGTTTTTGTTTATTTGTATGGACATTGGTGTATTGTAAGGGCATGTTTTCATCTTTATATGGGTGCCCATTTTATTTGTTTGTTTGTTTGCTTGATTTATAATATGATGATTATTTATTTTCCACAATTTCATGTAATATGAATAGTATTATAATAATGTAAGAATTCAATTATATTTAGACCTGAAAATGATGCCGGTTCCAATGAATCGACTCATCCACCCTTTCTTTCCGGGCCCATCTGGGGTGCGACTTCTTTTCTCTATGTTTAGGTTCGTGTTCTCTAAGGCCCAAAGTCTAGCAGTGTTGAAGTCGCAAGAACCATTCCATTGAGAGTGGGGACAAAAATTCCCGCTTATAATAATCCATTAACAATTCAAATTTAAAACTTATATATTCCTTACAACTAATTACAATCTACTCGTCAGAGGTATGAATCATATGTAGGAAAAATATCTAGGATTAGGCCTTTATTTTCCAAAACAAGTACTAGCAGTAGATACCAGTAGTCTACCCTATCATCATACATCAGAATAAAAATATATATTCACATTGAAGAAAATAGATTAAAGATGTATAGAAACATGAAACAAAAATGACATATTATTTTTTGAGATACTGTCTCATTAGCATTAAATCAACAAAAAAAAATATGAAGGCAAGAATATTCCTAGCATACCTTCACAATGTACCGCGGGTCAATAATCTAATATGAATTATGGCCATATGAGTGTATAAGTGGATGTAGGTCCAATTCTTTTCCAAGTTTGGCATTGTTTAAAATCATTGACTAGGGAAAACATCAAATACTGAGTATATTTCACTAACACATACAAAATACATTGTTCACAACACATAAAAAAAACCATATTCAACTACTGAGTATAATTTAAACATCTCTAAAATACATATTTGGTGAAGTTGCATCAACTCATAGAGAAATGCGAAGGGAAAAACCAATTGAGTTATGCATTTTTAAACTGACACTCATCTTGAGTCAAAAATTTTGCAGCAACATCAAGTAACTATCAAGGAGGGGGGAAAAGGGTCTCTTAATGCACAACATAAATACAAACAAGATTTATAACTAAGTTTACACTGAGTGAGGTTTGCCCGTAGCTCTACAAAATCGATGAACTCACATCCATTTTGGAAAACATTTTCACTGGATGGGTAATCAATCAAATTGAAAATAGTGGCATATATTAATGATTTTTATCTCAAAGATGTAACACCTTTAAGACATACCTCATATTTATGTCTTTGTTGTGAATAATATAGGCATAAATATCATTTACTTCATCTTTCAACATGTCAATAGTCAATGTTTCACACCAACTAGTTTGGGCATTACCACACTAAATGTAAAAATGAATTATTGTACATTTTGATGAATCATGAAAATTTGTAAATGCAACTTCAAAGGGCATAACATTAACTTTACCTTGAATTGGCCTCCATAATGCAAAACTTTAATTACTTTAACTGCCTTTTTCCCTGGGTTAATAAAAGGAGATTTTGCTATTTTATTTTTTCAACTCATATGTATTATGAAGTCTTAAAAATCGTTATTTGTGTGAATATTGAAGCAATTCTTGTTCCTTAGCCAAGGTAACTTTATTTTCGGAAGAGATTGCATGGATACCCTATCAAAATTATATGAATAAATTACTATTTTAGAATTTTAACCAAGTAAACAACAAATTTTCAAATTATTATCATTAGTTTACAACATGATACATATACAAATGTCTTTATATACATAATTATGTATATATTTAATATATAAACCATACATATACATATAATATACAATCATACAAGATGAAGAATGACCAAGTGAACTATAATGTTTACATGCATAACTTAATAACATAAGTATAATTAAAAGAAGTGTTACAAATGAGTTTCAAATGCACTCTTTGATGATGGCTACATGCTAATTATTTGATCGACCTTATACTTCAATCTCATACATGTATATATACATACACATATATATATACCAATTTCTATTTCTTAAAATATAAATAACAAAGGACTTGGTAAAAATAAAAATGTGTAAAGAATAATACCTCATCATCTAAAAGTTGAAAGCAATGTGGGGACCTTCTCAAAGACTATACAAGAATGGAATCCCCCAAACTAGCATCATCAAAAGCCCCTAATTGTTTTTTATTAGGTGGCAAAGTCTTCAACATAAGTGTTTCCATGACATCAACTTTTAATTTTTCTAGTAGGGTTGCATGTGTTTTTGCATCAGGAGGAACTTTTTCTTCTTGTTGCTTACATCCTGTGGAATGAGATGAAGTTGACACAAGATCATGTATTTTCTCAACCTTCATATTTAAAGGTTATATCCTTATCCAAAACATGGATTTTGTTTTCAAAAGAATCAAGAAGATGCCCAACTTTAGTTAATATCAAAATTTTAATATCATCATATGCATTCATGCTCTGCAATCAACCATCTAATATCCAGTAAGATATAGAATAACTATTTCAAATGATATTACATATTTACAATCTTATATAAATTCTTTTTAAACTAAAAATAATTACAATTTGAAAATGAAACTACTAAACTGCTCATCCTTGACTCTTACCCTAAAAATCCATCAAACTTATCTCCTTCCTTTCTTACAATAACTACTTATAATAATAACATCATTTATGAAATTGACATATCATATAAAGTTAGAAATAAAGAAGCATAGGAAAGATAGTTATCATGTTTTCAAATTTAATACTTGCTTAGCTCATTGCTATCAAATCCTCTTTTACATCTTTAACCCAATTGTATACATCTTTAACCTCTACATCATTCCAAGAGCCGATGCTTGGAAGCATACATATATGATGTGGAGGAAGGAAATGCCCGAACTTTACATGTTGAACATGAAAAAATTAAAAACAAAAGATACATAGGTTAGGAGTTGCATTTTAATTGTAGCTTATTAATTAGACAATACAATTAACTACATAACATATAACTAAATAATTTTACCTCAAGTAATAAGATGCAACCAGTAAGCTGCAAAGATGGCGAAAGTTCTTCTTTCATAGAGAAATTCTTCACAACCTTTTCAACACCCCCAATAATTCATCCAAAACATATTTTGACCAATTCAGTTTAGACAGGTTTTTTCATACTTCATAGCTCTTAGAATATCATAGCTTATATAATAAAATGTTGTCAGTCTTAAGACACAACCTGACTCCATCAACAAGAAATGAGACTTCCAATATTCGTCGTCATTAAGTTTCAACATCTCTTCCAAAATCTCCTTTCAACTTGACTTATTTTTTTTTTCACAAACCATATTTTTCGCATATCTTATTTCGATTGAACTTAATATTGTTATATCCATCTCGCCTGATACTAAACCTAATATATCTGACACATTTTGTTTTGATAATAAGACATTCTGCCCATGCACATTTAGTGTATTTGAACTAACATCAAAACAATTAATCAATTTTGCAACAGTTGAAATTCTATAATTCTTAATATCAATATCTAATCACCCTGCAAGCCCCATTCCTTTAATAAGTTTCTTCTCTTTATCTTTCAAGTTCTCCATCAATTTTATAAAATTGTTCCAAGATATGATCTTGGATAACTTTGAAACAAAAATAAATAATATATTGTAACTGACTAATCACAATTATGTTAATTAAATTTTCATTTTCATTAAATGTAATTTTAACCTTATGATTTCTAAACAACTTTGTATTATTGCCCCCATCCAATTTAACCTCTTCATTTACAATAATAATATTTTTAGGCTCGAATTCTTCATTTATAGAAACTGACCTCAGCATGATGGTTTTGCATACATAATTTTTTTGTTATATTGATATTTTACTAAAAATTTATGAAAAACTAAATGATAAATATAAAGAAAAGAAAAGAAAAGAAAATGAAGCTTACTATTCATAATTAAATTTACATAAAATAAAAGTAGTGTATGTCATTTACATAAATTACAACAACATAGTTAAAATAATAAGTGACATACTATTCATATTACATATATTTAATTATCATTTACATCAATTTAAATTTATGTAAATGTATTTGTCATTTATAGAAAAGTAGTAGATTAGTATGAATGATACTTACATTACAAACAAACTGATGAAAAGTATCTGATGATGAGTAGACTTCAACACTATTCTTTAAAGCTCGGGATCTAGGTACCTGCAAGACATAAAGAGAGAGGATCGGGCTCCAGTGGGGAGACTCTGATGCCTAATTCAAAGCTTTATTTATCTAAATGCAAAGAGAGAGTTATGAGAGTGGAAAGGGATGCTTTACCTATGGGAGATCACCCCTGTTTATAGTTGAAGAGTAGGGGACAAGATCTAAATGTGTCAATGGATCTTTAGGAGTTGTCAGTGCCATACAACGGCTGGGAGATTGATACCTAAGGATGGAGAGCTCATTCCTTATGGGTGGAGAGCTCATCCATAGTGGAGTAGGGTACCAAAGCTCAACACTTAAGGATAAAGAGCTCATCCCTTATGAGGAGCTCTTCAATGGTGGAGTAGGGTACCAGAGCTCAGTACCTAGGGATGGAGAGCTCATCCCTGGTGGAGTGGGGTACCAGAGCTTAGTACCTAGGGATTTTATCATAAGTTCTCCCTGGTGTCCTGACATTCATGTCAGGTAGCTCTTGGGCATCTCTTGGACGTGCTCTTAGGCACTGTTAGAGTGCCTTAGTTGCTTGAATTACACAATTAGAATGCTTTGAGTAGTTTAATACATGATTTGGAGTGCTAGAGTTTAGTACACAATTAGAGTGCCTAAACTAATGGAATGCAAAATTGAAGTGCTTTATGTTATTTGCACGATAAGAATGCTTATTTTATTGCATGATTAGAGTGCTTATATTATTTTACGATTAGAGTGCTTTGTCATTTTCAAGCTTGGTGCTCGACATTTGAAGAGCTAGGGAACCTAAGGTTCTATCATCCATATTGAGGAATAACTAGTCCGCGCTCATCGCACTAATGATAATGAGTGGACCATGGCAATATTTCTTAAAGCTTGGGGTTCGGGTAATTACAAGAGAGAGAGAGAGAGAGAGGACCAGGCTCTACTAGGAAGACTTTGTTGCCTAAGTCAAAACTCTATTTGTTTAAATGTAAATAGAGAGTTATGAGAGTGGAAAGGGATGCTTTACCTATAGGGGTTCACCTCTTATTTATAGTTGAAAAATAGGAGATAAGATCGAAATGTGTCAATGTCGTATGGTGGCTGTGTCAGGAGGCTATCCACTGGACACTAGGAGCTTGGAACCTAGGGATGGAGAGCACACTCCTTGTAGGTGAAGAGCTCATCTCTTATGGAGAGCTCATCCATGGTGGAGTAGGATACCAGAGCTTGGTACCTAGGAATGTAGAGCTCATCCATGGTGGGTGGAGAGCTCATCCCTGGTGGAGTGTTCATTCATTCATGGAGTGTGGTACCAGAACTCGATAACTAGGGATGGAAAGCTCATCCCTTATAGGTGGAGAGTGACGACGGATCTATGCTATCGCAGTGTTACCGCAAGTGCACTGGTCGCTTAAGTAATAAAACAGCGAGTAAGATATCGTTCCACTGGAGACAAGGTCAAATATTAGTGCAAATTTTAACTGTTATTTAGTGAATCAATAGTTTGTATGATGATTAAAATAAAAGAAAAATTACTCAATAAACTAAAGTGAAGAAAAATTGAATACTATGCAACAAAAGTAGGTGATGAAAGTACTATCCAGATATTGAATCCCCCTAGCCATGAAAAGTATTTATGAATATCAATTCAATTAAATCAAATAATAGAGCTGAATTGGTATTCCCCTAAATTGGATTAAAACCTCTCTCAAGTGAATTAATCCCTAATCACCAAGTAGAATGCTAGGAATCTCTTCTCAAGCATAATTAAATAGATCTTGTAATAAGAACAAGGAACTTTAAACCAAAGGTCTTGTAAGTCTATCTCTAGCACTCCAATCAACCCTCAATCCTAATGAGCATTCTGTTCAAATCAAGCTTTCTCAAGTCAATAATATGAAAATTGCAACCAATCAATGAGCATGCTATTATCAATTGGAAATAAGAAGTTAAAAATCAAAAGGATAAAACAACTCAATCAAATGATTTAATTTAATAAGAACTAATCAATCTATACAATAAAGCTAGGGTTCATCAATATCTAGATAGATAAAATGTTTAGTTCATGTTCATAACCAAAAAACCAAAACAGAGGAAATAAGTAAAAGAATTCAAACAATCCATGATGAATGATTTGTGTTTCTTCACTTCAATCCTCGGATCTTGGATTAAATCTCGTAGGAATCGGGTCTCCACCTTCACTCTTGGCTGCCAAAAACTCTCTTTTTCTTGGGAGGTCAGCTTTGAATCATAAACTCTCTATTATGTATCCCTAATTTGCTCTTTAGCTTAGATTTTATAGCCCAAATATTTTTGCCTGACATGCCCGTGTCTGTGGGAGTGTCAATGATGCTGTTTCAAACTTTAATGACATGGACGGTGATAAGCCCATGTCCTTGGGCATGTTGTTGCTACTGTAATGTTGAGTTAGGGACATGGTTAGGGACATGCCCATGTCATTAGGCATGTCACTACTTCTGTAAGTAAGGAGTAATGGCATGTTCAGTGACACGCCCATATCTCTGGGCATGTCGAAGCTTCTGTAAAGTAGTTGAATGACACGGCCACAGACAGGCCCATGTCACTGGGTGTGTCACTTGAAGAATCTGCCCAAACTAGCTTCTTCCCTTGTCATTCATCTGTGATTCTGGCCTAAATAACCATAAGGTCTCAATGTGTCAAAAGTTTCTGGAATCAACCCTAATAAACACTTAAACAAACAAATTAAACTCAATTTGATAATAAATATATTAAGAAACAGGGACGAAAATATCATCAATTATACACTTATCAAATTCCCCCATACTTAAGTTTTTACTTGTCCTCAAGCAAACCAAATCACTATAATAGGTAAAAATGAAAGACCCCTCTACAATATTTGAATTAGAAAACCCAACATTCTCAACCAAAAACTAAATCTTAAACATGGTAGTTGAATTAAGAAGTTTCAAAACAAAAATCTAACAGATCTAAAATTTAAAAGTTCAAAGTTAAAAGATTGAGCATAAAATTCCAAGAACTCAAAAGTCATGAACAAAGTAAGGAAGTAAGTTTTCTCTTAAGTTCTTTGACCCCTTCATAAAATGCATTGCGTGAAACATTTTTTTTTTCAAAAGGAGCCCGACTTGTTTGAACTGATACTAAATTTTTAATGCAAAGGTAAACATTTGTGATGCCGACCCCCGGTTACTCAGTTAGAATCACCATTCAAATGGCTACTAGCACTATTCATGATTCCAACTCATTTGTTTCAATTCAAGAGTTAAAATCAATGGAACAAAGATAAATTTTCAAAGCTCCTGAAAAATTATTTTAATTTATTTAATTAATTTTTTTTATAAAGTTTTCAGGAACTTAAGATAATAAAGATGTCATACTAAGTTCGACTCAAGTATCTAAAGAATTGGGCTATGCTAAAAAATGTAACTAAGGTTTTAAACTTCTGATGTGCAACTCTCATCAATCAACTGCCTAATTCAAACTATCACATTTAGTCTTTAGCAATCAATGAAGAAAACTGAGTCAACCTCAACAAGATATTGTCATTCGTTAAATCAATCATTATTTTAATGAAAAGAGGAACCATTTCACTTTATATTATAATAGCAATCTAGTTTACTTGAATCCAAAAATAAAATCAAAGAAACTAATTGGTACAAATGCACCAAATGGCAAAAATGAAAATAAAAGCTCAATTTATAAAATATGCCCCTTCCCCACACTTAAGACACACATTGTCCCCAATATGTGTAAAATAATAAAAAGAACAAAAGAGAGAAAATTGCCCTGACATGTCCTGAATTGACATATATTAATAGGGTTCCAAAAGTGTTGCGATGTCGAAGGAGCAACAGGACAAAAAAATGGACATATAGAATGGTGAAGGTTGAAAGACATATAAAAATAATAATAAAAAAAATAAATATGAAAATATTAAAAATAAAACGTAAAGTCATTCATAAGAAAATAAAAAGGAACATAAAAGAAAATAAAATAAATAAACAAAATGAGCTAGTCGGTCATGGGCTCTACACTGGAATCATTACTAGTGTCGGTATCATCACCGCTAGCACTAGCACCATCGCTATCATCGTCATCCGAAATATGAACATGGGACACTGAAGGTTGGTACGGTGGTGGCGGTGGCTGCGAAGGGCTAAATCCCTGATGCCTCTAGAACTCGAGCATAGATTGCTCGAGCCATTGCCTCCTCAGTATCTCATGATCCAGTTGCACTTGGAAGGATGAGTAGTGCGGCTCTATGGAATGCTAGATCTGATCCTGCTGAGTCAATAACTTATTCTAGTTCAGCTCAATGTTTTCAATCTTTCCTTCTATCCTGCATATCTTGTGCTCAAACTTCATTGGTTTCTGGTCATCATCCCACTTAGTATTCACAGAATGATGCCAGTCTCTGAAAGTAGGGCTGGAGTAAAAGATGGGCTAGCTGAGTAAGAAAGTCCGGCAGTGGTGGACGAGCCAGGGATGTCTGTCAGTGGAGGTAGAGGTATGTCAGAAGTGGGAGAAGGAGGAACTGGCTCAAAATTCGTGGGTGGAACTGGCTTAGAATCCGTGGATGGCGCCTGCAGTTCCACCACCTTCTCCCGGTTCAATTGTTTCAAAGTATCCATGCCCAACAGTTTAGGGAGCCCATCCAAAGTCATCGGGAGACATCCATCCAACACCCCCAAGCTGCGAACGAGTCTCGTAACATACATGCCACCATGCATGTAACACCCCCATACTCTATATAAGTACTATACATATCTCGATCATACATACAGTACGTATATAAAGTATAAGAATGCCACCTTTTGTTACAGATTAAAAACTTTTATCAGTAATCCAAACAATAGTATATATTTTACTTATCAAAATACAACGTAATTAAATCTTACATGTATGCATTACCTTCTAGTTGGCCTCAGAACACTCTTACCTTACTCGTGGCATACCGATTGACTTTAGATCTATCACCTACTCACCTGCGCGATTACACAACCACGCTAAGCCAGAGAGCTTAGTAGTACAAATCAGTATAATAAACATACATTCTAAGAAATCATGTTAATTTCATATATCATTATTTTCTTATCATGTTTTCCTATTTCAATAACACCTTCCGTCTATACATGGATTCCTATTAATCTCTTCATTATATCCATGCATTCATATATCATTGATTCAAACCACAGTTCCATGTCTTATTAGAATATTCATAAAATAATACTAACAATGTCCACATTCTTATTATACATCATAATGTATTTTAATGTTGTATTTACACATCTCATAATTCACATAATCTTGTTTCAAGTCACCTTCACTTTTATTAATTTACTTATATATATATCGAAATCCTTTTATTCCATAATTATCATCATATATCTCATAACATTATCTCTTATTGCATAATTTACATTTAAACAAAGATGAGCATAAGTCTCATTATTCATTCATTGCACATTTCGCGAATCATATTTAAACAAAGACAAACATGAGCCCAAAAGACACTAATATGCCATTCAACTTTCAGAGTTAATGTTTTGGTTTAATTATCTCATTAATCATTATCATTATCCCAACTAGGCTTCAAGGATTTAGGTTCAACCAAGCTTCAAGGGGAACAAAGCATGCTAAGTATCAACCCAACTTGGCTTCAAGAACCAATCCAACCTAGCTTCAAGGGTCGTAACATCTCAATTAGGCTTCAAGGACTAGATCCAACCAAGCTTCAAGGGGAGTAAAACATGTTAAACTTCAACCCAACTTGGCTTCAAGGATCAAGCCCAACCTAACTTCAAGAGATTGTTACTATAGGCATGCCACCAACAACAAACTCTGAAAATGGAATAACATATTAGCCACACAATTCATTTATTATTTCATTATCAATTCTCATCATCAACTAGGCAAACATGCCCTACATCTCAATTGAATCATCATAGCCAATCACAATGGCTTCACATTTCATTTGAATCATCATAGCCAATCACAATGGCTTCACATCTTATCATATAGACAACATGTCCATTTATTTCATTTCAATCATTATTACCAACCACAATGATATCACATTTCATCATTTCTCAAATCACATTATCACATTTCATCATTAAAATATTTATCATAACAAATTGCATTGCACATACCTTTTTGAATGATCATCAAAGCTTTCACACTATACAAATCATAACATTAGTCACATTGTATTAATCAATATAGTAAATTACTTAACACATTTATACTAAATGTGTTAAGTCTCTAAATCATATAAAAGAATGCATCTATGTAAGTTTGTACTTACCTCAAGAACTACTCCCATCAATCTATACATATCCTCTTCCAAGAATTCTCAACATTTAGGTTAATGCAACACAATCTCTTCAAAACCTAATCCAAAGATAATTACACACATAAGAAAATAAGAATGATAACTAACTAAGGCAAACTCTACACATGACAAGCTCACCAACACGGGCGTGTCCCTGATCGTGCCCTAAACCACCCATACAGAAACTTTTACATGTTTAGTAACACGGGCGTGTTAATGAACGTGTCACTCATTCTGCATTTCAGAAACATTGACATGCCCAACAACACGGGCGTGTTCATGGTCGTGCCAATTACTTTTTCTCACAGTAGCTATGACACGCTCAGTAACATGGCCGTGTTAATGGTCGTGTCGCAAACATCCAACTCAGTACCATTGACACGCCCAACATTGTGGCCGTGTCAGCCAAAAATCATGAATTCGAACTCTCATCCATGAAAACACAAACACTTCAAAACTCATACTTCATCACCCTTAATCAACATCTTAGTTATATTCATCAATTACCTATCAATTTAACACTTATATCACTTCAATATATCATAATAATAATCATTATATACACCACCATATATCAACTACTCAATTTCCCCAATTCATTCATATGAAACCCTTACTCAATAATTTCAACAATTCATCATCATCCTCACAATTAACCATATTATCTCACAATTAACCATGTTATCATCATCTAAATACCAATTCCACACATATATATACTTCAATCTTTCATTATCATCATCATCACACATCAATCATATCAAATCCAAACTCAAACAATAGAAATCAATACAAGGAAATGAATACTTACTTGAATATTATGTCAAATCTTCAATAACCATCTTCAATTCTCTCAAAACCCATCAGAATTTGGTGTATATGTAGATAAAATCACCTCTCTTTTTCTCTATCCCTCTTTCTCTTTCTCTCTCTCTCGTCCAAGAAGAAGAAGAAGATGAAGAAGATGAAGAAGATGAAAAGAAGATCTTTTCTTCTTTTTCTCATGCTTATCATATATATATATATGTTAATAATTAAATACCTTCAAATCTTCACCATACACTTGTCACTCTTTGACTTTCTTTCTTCTTTTTCTTTTAATTATTATTATTATTAATTAATTAAGCTTACTTTCCCACACCACTTTATACTCATGTATATGTGATGTATATGTTGGTATATGTATATTTCTTATATATCACTTTTATATTCCCATATTTTTTTTCCAAATACCATATATACATATTATCCTTACATATTTTACCAACATATCTTCTCACAGCTACTACTCTATTGTACACCAAAATCGGGGTATTAAATTATTTCGTTGCTCTTCTTTTGATTTTCAATAAACATTCACATTAAATCCATATACAACAATAATTACTCCAAACTTTTAGGGTATATTTTGGAATATTACAATGCAAGTTACCCGCTGCCCCTTTCTTGGACTGCTCATAGAAAAAATGCGTGATAGCATGATGTAGACCCTTAATTTTTGACCCAGTCCAGTCCAATATATTTTAATTAGTCCAAAATAATTTTTTTGTTGTCCGATATGTTTTAATTAGTCTAGAATAATTTTTGTTATCTTAATTAAATAATATTTGCTTTAGTATTTAATTTTTATTAATAAAAAATAAAAAAAATAATAATAAACAAATAAATAAAAATAAAAATCGGCGACGAAAAATCAGCGACAAAAAATTTCATTGCCGAAGAGGGGGGCGGCGAAATGGCCCGTAGCCAATTTCGCCCGCCGCAGCCCGCTACCCCCTGCAGCAGCTTTTTTGCCAGTGCAATTTTTCTACAGCAGTTTTTTTTTGCCAACAAAATTTTTCCGACGGAAATTTTTTCGAAACCAAATTCAATTCTGTTTCGGTTTTCTTTTCTTAATCAATGTTAGATTCCGTGAACAAGTGAAATTAATCATCAAAATCTTCTATAAATAAGGACTAAAAAACAACAAAAAGGGGGGGAATTTTTGGAGATTAACAATCGAACTTAAGAAAAACTTTGGAACATCGGACTAGAATTTGGGACTTCAGATTGGAGAGGAGCAACAAGCAAAGCCATCAACGATTCATCAAAGGCAGCAACTTTGCCTTTGTACTTATTCATCTAAGAAGCAATTTTTGGTGGAACCAACGAACGAAGGTTTGAATCTCTAATTTCTTTATTTTCTCATAGTAGCTTTAATAAATTGTTTCTTCCATTTCCAAAAACCCTAAAAATCATTCTTCTGTTTCTTCTAAACCTTAAATCCCTAAAACATTTCTTCTAAACCTAAGAACCCTAATTTATTTCTTTTGTCTCCAAGCACCCTAATTCGTTTCTTTTGTTTTCAAAAACCATAAAAACCTTTAATCATTTCTTTTGTCTCCAAAAACTTCAAAAACCCTAAATCATTTTATTAATTCCCAAAACTCTAATCTCTATTCCAAAAAGTCAGTAGCCTTATTTTTAAGAATCAAAAGCTTTAACCTTAATTAATCCTTCTTTCCAAAATCACACAGTAAGTATTATTCTTTTAAAAATAACACTAGTTTCTTCCAATTTCAAAACCCTATTTTTTTAAATCTTAAACCCTAAAATCTTAATTTTCAACACTGAAACCTACAATCCTAGAAGCTAATTTTCAAAATCTTCCGGGTGCAGACCTGGATCGCCGTATGGGTTCGGGTCATTATTTATTTATGTATTATAAATCTTTATGTTTTACTCCCATTATTATTATTATTCAAAATACAAACAGTAAACCCAAAACCAATTAATATAAAACTTAAGTTTTCCTAAACCATAATTCCCTGAAAACTAATACGTTAACCCTAATTTTCCCAAACCCTAATCCTTAAAACCTTAAAATCTTATAAACCTAAATATTAAAATCCAAACACAGTAAACCTAAAAACAATAATCCAGTAACCGTAAATCATAAACCTAATGTTTTAAAGTGTCCAAACCCTAGTTTCATGATTTCACTTCTCAAACACTAATTTGGTTAATCAAAGAACTTTATCAACCTTTTAAATTATAAAATTTTAATTCATTTCAATTCCTTTAAAACATACAGTAGCTTATACCCATAAATTCCAAAACCCTAAACATATTAAATAAAGAATCTTAAATAGAAACAATAGCCCTAATTTGAATCTTTACTTGCTTTATTTAATTTTATATTTTATTATGTAGTCTATTATATGCTTTAAATTTATTTTCAATGCTTTGTTGGTTTATTTAATTTCAATGATTGATTTATTTAATTTTTTGTGATGGATGTTTATTTTCTATTTTGATTGATGTTTAATATCTTTGATGAATGATTTATTTATGATAAATGATTTATTTATGATGAATGATTATTTATTTCTATCGATTTATTTTGATTTCCAAATGTTGTAAGAGGTTCCACTTTGTGGGCACCTCATTAATCAAGTTCTAAGTAATTTAGATTGCTTTTATATTTTAGACCAATGTAAAGGACATGTTTCTACCTTTTGATAGGTGTCCTATTTAGCTTAGACATGGATGATGAAAGGACATGTTTCCATCCTCGGATGGGTGTCCATTTATTTGCTTTATTTGGACATTACTTTAATTTTAATATAATGATGCTTTATTTCAATTGTTGCATGTAATATGGATAATATTTCTATATTTAATAATTTTATAATATTAAGACCTGTAAAGGAGGCCGGTTCCAATGAACCGGGTGTTGTGGGGGGTGCTGGGCTATTTCTCACCTTCCTCACACGTACCCAACTTTTCGAACTCATTAGGGGGTTGGGGATTCCTTAGGAATCTAGTCATCCACCCCTTTCTTTTTCTCGGCCCGTCCGGGTGGCGACTCCATTTTCTCCGGACTTGGGTCCGTATTCTCTAAGGCCCCGAGCCTAAACAGTGTTGAAGTCGCAAGAACCATTCCACCGCGAGTGGGGGCAAAAATCCCCGCTCACACATGAGCTACGTTGCATCGGATCTTATGGACCATGCAGATTAAGAAGAATAGCTCCCTCAGGACAACAACTCCTGTACTGCTAAGCCGAGCCACAATGGTGTGAACTAATAGATTATGCACTACTCAATAGGGGAAGGACTCAAAATTTGATGCCTTGGATACCTTTGGTTGATACTTGGCGGCATTTGGTGCAAACGTGCTCCAAACCCTGGAAGGAATGACATCATACTCCATAAAGTCCACCTCGGAGTTAAGATACTTTACGGTCTACACTTGCTCCGCAGTAAATAAACCCAAATGTATGCCAAGTTGGTTGATGCTCATATGAAATCGCTGACCGTCCAACCAAAATTTCATCATCGGCTTGATGATGGAGATCTTATTTTTATCAAATTGAAAAGTGCAGAAGAACTCCAGGGTTAACTCTCTGTAGGATGGCTCATTGATGGAGAAGAGTTATTCCCATCCCAGCTGGTTGATCAATTTCTAGACCTCAGTCATTATGTTAGCTCGCTCCATGGACCCCCAATCCAAAACCTTAGGTGGCGACCAGTCCTTGTTCCCTAATAGTTCAAACTGTCTTTGCTCCTTCGCAGTTGAGAAACGAAGGCATTTGTGGCCAGCCATGAATTTCAAGATGGGATTGGTAGTAGGTCGGCTTGAGCTACCTTCACCTATAGCCCATTTAGTTGGTAATTTAGATCGTATTTGTTTGCGAGGACCCATGATCTGCAAAACAAACAAGAATAACCTCAAAACAGAGTACACCAAATAAGCCAAGAAGAGCAACACAATAGCCTAACCCAACAAAACCAACAATAGTAATGCATTATCAAACAATAAAAGCAATGACACTAAACCAATAAGAGAGCAATGAACCAATTCTCAATAAGGGCAATCCTTTTTTTTTAAATCCATGCAATATTCAATCACCATAACAAGCATTACCCCAATTCAATATCATCGCCCCAATTCAATAACGTCATAGCCCAATGCAACAAAACATAGGATGTCAACTCATTAAGAATAAACAAACAAAAATAGAGTGTCAATTAACGCAACTCGATTCTAACCATAAAATCTTCAAAAACACAATGATCAAATCACAAAATATCCACAAAACTAAAAAAAAAATGCAAAATCCCATAGTAAATTTTTTTTGAAATCCCTAGAAACTAGCTATGGCAAATAAACAAACCCACAATAAAATAGAATAGAGTCTCTAGAATCCAACTAAACAAAACAAATCCAACAATAAACAGATGTTAAAGAATCTCCAACCAAATCAGAAGAAATAACAAAAAAAAATAAAATAAAATTTCAAAAGTTAAGAGTGTGTACCTAAATAGCATGAAGAATGCGAGAAAATTGAAGGAAAAAATGAGTAAATCCCCTCTAAATCACGAAATGGGAGTCAAAATCTCCTCTAGGATGAATAGGTATGTGATTTCAAGTGTGAGAGTGTGAAAAAATTGAGAGAAAATCGAAAAAGAGGGGAAGAGGAGAGAGGAAATTATGTTCGATTCAAAATCAGCGCGACTAAAAACTCATGGACATGCCTATTAACATGGCCATGTCTGTAGGCGTGTCATAACTACTATTTCTTGAACAAAATGACATGGTCACTAACACAGGCATGTCAGGGGCGTGTTGTAGCTATTATGACTCATTTAAATCAATATGGCCAGTCACTGGGCGTGTTGTAGCTACTGTAAATCTCAAATTTAACCAAATCGACAAGACCAATGACACGGGTGTGTCAGTGGGCGTGTTGTAGCTACTTTGGTGCCATCTAAATGACACGTTCAGTGACACAGGCATGTCATTGGTCGTGTTCTAGCTACTATCTCTTAAAATTAATGACACGCCCACTCACACGGGCGTGTCCCCAAATAAGCTCAGTTACCCCTCAAAAGAAAATTTCCTCTACAAATTCAAATGAATTCAAGGCAAACACACCACCAACCAATGATAGAAGAATAAAAATAAATAAAAACAACAAAACAAACTAAAAACTTGAAAATTAAAGAAACAAATATCAAAACAAATAAAATAGTGGGTTGCCTCCTACACAACACTTCTTTAACATCGTATTAGTTGGACGTTTGGGATTGATTCGTCTTTAATCTTGGAGGTATAAAACCTCCTTCAATTCACTCAAGTCCCCCTAAATACAGTTTAAGCCTTTGCCCATTAGCCTTAAAAGTCCCTTTCTCTGGGTGAGTAATTTCAATTGTCCCATTGGGAAAAACCTCTTTGACTGTAAATGGACTAGACCATCTTGATTTTAACTTACCTGGAAAAAGTCAAAGCCTGGAATTGTACAATAATACTTGATCGCCAACTTGAAACTCTTTTCGTTCCTTAATGTGAGCATCATGCCATCTCTTAGTCCACTCCTTATACATTCTTGCATTGTCATAAGCTTGTAATCTCCATTCATCCAGCTCATTGATCTGCAATTTCCTTTTGTCACCTGCACTAGCTAGATCAAGGTTAATATGTTTTATAGCCCAATAAGCATTATGTTCAATCTCCATAGGTAAGTGACAAGCCTTTCCATATACTAGCCTAAATGGCGAAGTATCCAATGGAGTTTTGAATGCAGTCCTAAAGGCCCATAGAGCATTGTCTAATTTCTTAGACCAGTCCTTTCGGGACCGCTCTATAGTTTTTTCAAGGATCCTTCTTATTTCTCTATTCGTGTTCTCAACTTGGCCACTAGTTTGAGGATGGTAAGGAGTAGAGAACCTATGTGTAACACCTAGCCTTTTGAAAACTTTCTCAAGTTGAGTGTTACAAAAGTGAGTACCCCTATCACTTATGATCGATTTTGGTGTACCAAATCTTGAAAACAACTTTTTCAGAAACCTCATCACTACCCTGTCATCATTTGCTGCTAAAGCTTGGGCTTTAGGCCATTTGGAAACATAGTCTATAGCTACAAGAATATATTTGTTGCCAAACGAACTAGGAAATGGTCCTATAAAATAGATCCCCCATACATCAAAGACTTCACACACTGGAATTCCATTTTGGGGAATCTCATCATGAGAGGAGATGTTTCCAGTTCTCTGACAACGATCACAACATTTCACAAAATCATAGTTATCCCTAAACAGTGTGGGCCAATAAAATCCTAATTCTAGCACTTTTTGAGCAGTCCTATTGGATCCCATATGACCACCAGCTGGTCCAGCATGACAATGATGAAGAATATTCAACATTTCGGGCCATGCCACGTAATGCCAAATCATGTGGTCCTTACATAACTTAAACAAGAAAGGATCCTCCCAGAAGTAGTATTTCAAGTCAGAAAAGAATTTCTTCTTCTCTTAATACGTCATATATTTAGGGAGTTCCCTAGCAGCCAAGTAATTAGCAAAATCTACAAACCAAGGTACATCAAAAGTTGAAACACTTACCATGGTGTAAAGTTGCTCATCAGGGAAATAATCACCAATGTTTCCTTCTTCGAACTTCTCCAACGTTGGGTTCTCTAAGCGCGAAAGGTGATCTGCTGCTAGATTTTCAGCTCCCTTTTTTTCTTGAATCTTCAAATCAAACTCCTGCAATAATGAAACCCAATGAATTAGCCTAGGCTTTGCATCTGTTTTGGCAAATAAATACCTCAAAGCTGAGTGATCCATATACACAATCACTTCAAACAAGATCATATATGCTCTAAACTTGTCAAAAGCAAAAACAACAGCTAGAAGTTCTTTCTTTATAGTTGTATAAATGGCCTGGGCTGCGTTCAACATCTTGTTTGCATAATAAATAGGCTGAAAATACTTCTCTTTGAGTTGACCCAAAACTGCCCTCAATGCAATATCACTTGCATCACACATTAGTTCGAACGGTAAATTCCAATCAGGAGCTACCATGATTGGGGCATGGGTCAATTTCTCTTTAAGAGTTTTGAAAGCTCTTAAACATTCTTCGTCAAACACAAAATTAGCATCCTTCTCAAGGAGTCTTGTTAGAGGATGAGCTATCTTAGAAAAGTCGCGTATAAACCTCCGATAGAAGCCTGCATGTCCCAAAAAGCTTTTGACAGCCTTGAATGATGTTGGGGTGGCAGTTTTTTAATGGTTTCCACCTTAGCCCGGTCCACCTCAATAATCTTGCTTGAAATCTTGTTTCCCAACACGATTCCTTCTTGAACCATGAAATGACATTTTTCCCAATTAAGTACCAGGTTTGTTTCCTCACATCTTATCAAGACCCTCTCAAGGTTTTTCAACCAACCTTCGAATGAGCTACCATAAACCTAGAAATCATCCATGAACACCTCCATAATATCCTCAATGAGCTCATCGAGGATTGCCACCATGCATCATTAAAAAGTTGCAAGTGCGTTGCATAATCCAAATGGTATCCTTCGATATGCGAATGTCCCATTTAGGCAGGTGAATGCAGTTTTCTCTTGGTCTTCTAGGGCAATAGGAATTTGGAAGTAGCCTGAAAGGCCATCCAAAAAGAAGTAATACTCATGCCCAGACAATCTCTCCAACATCTGATCAATAAAGGGCAAAGGAAAATGGTCCTTCCTAGTTGCATCTTTCAACTTTTGGTAGTCAATGCAAACCCTCCAACCTGTAACTGTTCTTGTTGGAATTAGCTCATTATTCTCATTAGGAACCACCATTATCCCCCCTTTCTTTGGTACTACTTGAATCGGACTCACCCAAGAGCTATCCAAAATTGGATATATAATTCCAGCATTAAGTAGCTTGATCACTTCAGCTTTAACTACTTCTTTCATCTTAGGGTTTAGTCTCTGTTGTGGTTGCACCACTGGCTTGAACTCATCCTCCATCAGTATCTTGTGAGTGTAATAGGACAGACTAATACCCTTGATGTCTGCTATCTTCCAAGCTATAACCTGCTAATGTTTTTGTAATAGCTCAATGAGTTTTACCTTCTGCTCAGAAGATTGGTGGGAACTTAAAATAATTGGCAATTTATTCTCCTCTCTCAGAAATCCATACTCAAGATGATCCAGAAGGATCTTGAGTTCTAAATTAGGCGGATCAATCACAGATGGTCCCGGCTTCTATTCTTTTGGCATTTTAATGGTTTCATATGCCCGACTCTGAAATGACTTGCTTGCTTCAAGATAAGCAAGCTGCTCCAGTGCTTCCTGATCCTCAACATTATCCTGCAATAAACACAAATCAAGGGGATCCTTGGAAACAATGTTAGTAACACAATTTAATATTTCATGCTCAATGATATCATTGCATGAATCCACCTCATTGAGTGTAAGTGGGTGCTTCATAACATAATGTATATTAAAAACAACTTTCACGTTTCCCACTCTTAAGGTCAATTTGCCATCATGGACATCGATAAGGGCATGGGTTGTATTAAAAAATGGCCTACCAAGGATAAGCGAAACATCCGCATCCTCATCTACATCAATGATAACAAAATCATTAGGAAAAATGAATTCCCCAACTTTTACCAACACATCCTCTATAATGCCATAAGGGTGAATTACGGACTTATCAGCAAGTTGAATGGTCATGAGTGTTGGTTTAGGCTCTCCGACACCTAACTCTTTAAACATCTTGTAGGGCATAACACTTATGCTAGCCCCCAAGTCAGTTAATGCATTTTGAACTTCAAGATTACCTATCAAATATGGAATAGTAAAACTACCAGGATCTTATAATTTCTTAGGTAATATCTTCTGCAAAATTGCTGAACTCTTTTTTGACAATTGCACCAAAGATACTTCCTCAAGTTTCCTTTTGTTAGAAAGGATATCTTTCAAAAATTTAGCACATTTAGGCATCTGCGATAAAGCTTCAGCAAATGGAATATTAATGTGCAGTTGTTTAAAGAATTCAAGGAACTTACCGAACTGAGCATCCATCTTGTCCTTGTTTAACCTTGTTGGATATGGCACTCGAGGTCGGTATTCCTTCACTACTAGACTGGGTTCTTAAGATTGATTTTCTTTTTCATTTCCCACTGTAGTCTTCTCTCTCGAAGATACAGTAGAGTTATCTTCTTCTTCTTTCTATGTCTCAAACTCTTTTGCTTATGACTCAGCTTCTTTTTCAATCACACCACCCTTAATTTCCTTTCCACTCCTTAGAGTAATTGCCTTTCGCTGCTTCTTCGGGTTTGCCTCAGTATTGCTAGGTAAACTCCCTTGTGGTCGTTCACTGAGTAACTTCACAATTTGGCCCACCTGATTTTCCAAATTGTGAAAGGAGGCTTGCTGATTTCTAAGGGTAGTTTCTGTTGATTGAAATCTGGTTTCCGAAGCTGCTATAAACTTCTCCATCATTTCCTCCAAATTGTTCTTTCTTGGAGGGTCAGCTTGTTAATGTTGAGGCATCTGGAATTCAAGAGGAGACCTTGGATTATTCTGATTATTCCAGGAGAAATTGGGATGATTTCTCCACCTTGGATTATATGTGCTGCTGTAGGGGTTGTTCTGCTGTTGCCTAGGCATGTTTCCAACATAATCCACCTGCTCTTGTCTAGCAAACATATTGCCACTTTGGCAATCTTGACTTTGATATCCACCCCCACACCATTCGCAAGACATCACTTGCATTGATCTCCCTGAAGATGAAGCTAAAGAATCAATCTTTTTATTCATTGCTTCCAACTATGCTATCAAAGCAACTACGGGATCCAATTGATGTGAACTAGTAACCCTTAATTTTCCTTGTTCCCTTGGGGGTTTGCCACTGATAATTTGTAAGGGCCATATCTTCAATAAAATCCCTTGCTTGTTCAGGTGTTTTATTATTTATGGTACCTCCGCCAGCTGCACTAATAGACTGCTTGCATAATTCAATCCATTGTAGAAAGTTTGAATCTGTAGCCACAGCGGAAGCCCATGGTGAGGACACCTTCTCAATAAATCTTTGAATCTTTTCCAAGCATCATAAAGAGTTTCACCATCTAGCTGGAGAAAAGATGAAATATCATTCCTCAACTTTCAGTCTTGGACGGTGGAAAATATTTCTCTAGGATTTTTTCTGCCAATTGACCCCATGTAGTGAAAGTGTTTGGGGGGAAAGATTTCAGCCATTTCTTCGGTCAATCTCTAAGCGTGAATGGGAACAACCTCGGTCTAATTGCATCTTCGGAGAGATTCTGTATCTTTAATGTGTCACATATTTCCAGAAAAGTCTCAATATGTGCCTTAGGATCTTCATCTGGGAACCCATCAAACTGACAAGTATGCTGCACCATTTGAATTATATTTGTCTTTATCTCGAATTTACTTGCAGCAACTACCAGTCTTTATATGCTTGAATTGGCCCCATTAAGAGTAGGCCTAGCAAATTCCTGCATTATCCTTGGCTCATCTCCTACCATCATTTATAGTTCTTCTTCTGAGCTGAGATCTTCAAAGTTTGGTTCTGTTTCTACCATAACTGCTTCCTCTTCTTCCTTTCATTTTCTCCTCAATGTTTTTTCTAGCTCTTAATCTAATTCAAGTAGTTGGAAAGAGCTAGCTCGGGTCATAAACGGGAAGAAGTTCATAGAATGACAAACAACAAGCAAGGACTAATGTTAAAACAAATAAAATAAAAACTAAATCAATAGTCTAAATTATATTACTAATATTGAAAACTGTTGTCCCCGGTAGCGGCGCCAAAAACTTGATGACTGATCTATGCTATCGCAGTGTTACTGCAAGTGCATGGGTCGCTCAAGTAATAAAACAGTGAGTAAGATATCATTCGACTTGAGATAAGGTCAAATATTAGTGCAAAATTTAACTGTTATTTAGTGAATCAATAGTTTGTATGATGATTAAAATAAAAGACAAATTACTCAATAAACTAAAGTGAAGAAAAATTGAATATTGTGCAACAAAAGTAAGTGATGAAAGTACTATCCAGATATTGAATCCCCCTAGCCATGAAAAGTATTTATGAATATCAATTCAATTAAATCAAATAATAGAGCTGAATTGGCATTCCCCTAAATTAGATTAAAACCTCTCTCAAGTGAATTAATCCCTAATCACTAAGTAGAATACTAGGAATCTCTTCTCAAACATAATTAAATAGATCTTGCAATAAGAACAAGGAATTTTAAACCAAAGGGTCTTGTAAGTCTATCTCTAGCACTCCAATCAACCCTCAATCCTAATGAGCATTCTGTTCATATCAAGCTTTCTCAAGTCAATAATATAAAAATTGCAACCAATCAATGAGCATGCTATTATCAATTGGAAATAAGAAGTTAAGAATCAAAAGGATAAAATAACTCAATCAAATGATTTAATTTAATAAGAACTAATCAATCCATACAATAAAGCTAGGGTTCATCAATATTTAGATAGATAAAATGTTTAGCTCATGTTTATAACCAGAAAACCAAAATAGAGGAAATAAGTAAAAGAATTCAAACAATCCATGATGAATGATTTGTGTTTCTTCAATTCAATCCTCGGATCTTGGATTAAATCTCGCAGGAATCGGGTCTCCACCTTCACTCTTGGTTGCCAAAAACTCTCTTTTTCTTGGGAGGTTGGCTTTGAATCATAAACTCTCTATTCTGTATCCCTAATTCACTCTTTAGCTTAGATTTTATAGCCCAGATATTTTTGCCTAACATGCCCATGGACACGCCCATGTCTATGGGTGTGTCAACGGTATTGTTTCAAACTTTAATGACATGGGCAGTGATACACCCATGTCCTTGGGCATGTTGTTGCTACTGTAATGTTGAGTTAGGGACACGGTCAGGGACATGCCTGTGTCATTAGGCGTGTCACTACTTCTGTAAGTCAAGAGTAATGGCATGTTCAGTGACACGCCCATGTCTCTGGGCATGTCAAAGCTTCTGTAAAGTAGTTGAATGACACGGCCACAGACACGCCCATGTCACTGGGGGTGTCACTTGAAGCATCTGCCCAAAATAGCTTCTTCCCTTGTCTTTCATCCGTGATTCCAACCTAAATAACCATAAGATCTCAATGTGTCAAAAGTTCATGGAATCAACCCTAATAAATACTTGAACAAACAAATTAAACTCAATTTGATAATAAATATATTAAGAAATAGGGACAAAAATATCATCAATTATACAATTATCAGAGAGCTTATCCCTAGTGGGTGGAGGGCTCATCCCTTATTGAGAGCTTATTCATGGTGGAATAAGGTATTGGAGCTCAGTACCTAGGGATGGAGAGCTCATCCCCGGTGGGTGAAGAGCTAATCCCTAATGGAGTGGGGTACCAAAGCTCAATACCTAGGGATGGTATCATTATTTAACTTGCAATTGATGAAGTTTGAATCCGCCTTCTGTTTTTTGCTTCACAACCACTTTTTGATCATCCTATAAAGAAGCAAAAAAATATGGTTAATTTAACTCCACAAATCCTTCTAAAAATTCCTTACAATTAAAGATGAAATAACTACTACCATTTAGTTATATTATAATTATTATTCTGATGAAATAAAAATTTTCTGAAGCACTTGTTGCAACTAATGAGAAATTCTTCATCAACAAAAAAAAAGATATAACAAATGAAAAGCTTAATCAAGAATTCACAAGATACATAATCACTATGAGGCTATGTTCTCAAACAAGAAAAACTAACAAAATGTACTTCAAAGTAATTATCAACTCCAACACAAATCCATTAAACACTGTAATAAATAAAAAACATAAACCAACTAAGGCCAAGTGGCGAAGCAAATATCCATCCGACTATCCCACCACCTATCATCGAACTAATCAATAAAAATAGAAAAATAAAAACAAGATAGAAAGTTACCTCTTGCATCTTAGGGTTTCAGTTATCCATTTCCATTAGCATATTTGGCCTAGACAAAGAGACATAAAGTAAGGTCTATAATCATTGATAAATTACATAAAAATTAACCCAAAATTTCAACTAATTCACATAAAAAATAAACCACAATGCCTACTACATTGAAAATGCGCGTTAGCTTAGTTAGTTGATATGGTTCACTTGCTAATCCAAGCCCTTACAGAGTGCATCTCTTTCACTATGGTTTTAGTGAAAAGAAAGGGCCAGCTTTAGGAACAAAAACACTTTTCACTTTATTTAAAGTAAAGATAAAGAGATAGTTCCACTTGACTTGAGATTGAAACCCGTCCTGGTGCTTCGGAGTAAAGGGAAGGGATTTAGCCTTTCAAAGTACTCTTGGGTGAGCTACATTAAATGAAATCTTTGTCTTGCAAATATTAGTTACAACTGACAGAAGTTACCCAGTAAAAATGGCAATAGGAGCTTTGATCATGTACCATCAATAGTTTTTTTCATTTGAAATTGAATACGACTGTGAGATCATAGTCAAATTCGAGAGAGAACTATTTGCATTTTTTTTCATTTTGATTTAAGATGTCTAGATAGTTACAAATGGATGGGAATTGAGATTTATTTTGAAATTTTTATACTATAGGTTAATAATAAGATGTTCTTTATCTCACAATAAACATTTCCTTATCAATGGCTGAGATTTTTTCAACCTATCTAATGTCTCACATTCTTCTCCACAATAGTGGAGTTAGTTGCCTCCATTTTAAATGGAGTCAACCTAGCACTACCTGTATATGTCTAATTGTCTACCCTATTATAGTTTTATGATATTTTTTACATGTTTACAAAGAGTATGAGTTGGCCAAAATCTTTATTCACTTTAACATATTTTAAATAAATTAATGTTGTTTTGCCTTCTTAACATAACTAGGTCCATAGCTCTGTGGTAGAGCATTTGACCACTAATCATCAAGAGGTCATTGGCTCAAACTTGAATGGTCCCTTTTATAAATTTATAAATTATTTTTCTTTAAATCCAATTCATTTTTTTAATTCATTGAGTTTATATTTTAGATGGCAATCCCTCTTCCTCTCAAGGTTTGTCTCATTTGTTTTCATATCAAAGAAAAAATATATATATTGCAGACAATATCTACAACTAAAAAAGTTCATTTTTTTCTTACAAAAATCTAAATGTTCTAAACCACACTAGCTGTCCAAAAACCAATTTTCCCTGTTTTATAAGGGTAGTTATATTTTACTTATTGCATTTTAGAAGGGTAGTTATATTTTACTTCTGAACCCCCTGGTTTATTTCATTCATTAATGTTCAAATTGTTTTACTATTGATTGTAATCTTCCTTCTGGGTGACTGGAAAGAAGAGTTATTCAAAATCGCAAGAAGTTGTTGCTCAGTCTACTGCAGAAGCAGAGTATATTGCAGAAGGTTCAACAACAAACCAAGCAATCTGGATCCGAAAGTTGCTAGCAGATGTAGGGCTAATACAACAAGGTCCTACTGTGATCTATTGTGACACAAATCAGCCATAGCTATTAGTCAAAATCAAGTTCAGCATGGAAGAACGAAGCACATCAAAGTCAAGTTTCATTTTTTGAGAGAAGTTGAAAGAAGCAAAGAAATCAAGTTGGTTTATTGCGGATCAGAAATGCAGTTAGCTGATCTGATGATAAAAGCTTTACCTCATTGTAGATTTGAAGAGCTAAAGAAGTTAATTGTAATTGGCAAGAAAAGTCTCAAGGAGGAGTGTTAGAATTAATGAGACTTTCTTGAAATAATAGATTTAATAATTACTCATTTATTGTCTTTTATGTCTATGGTATTTAAGTGTGTGGTTTAATATATAAACTTAATAAAATAAACTGTACTAATAAGTTTAATCGGTTATGCTAGGAATTAAATATAATTAAATGTATTAAAGTTTCAAAGTTGTTTGAACTAGTATAAATAGGTCAAAGTTTATGTACTTTTAATATATGAGAGTAAAAGATGATCTTAGTTTCTTCTTCCATTTTCTTAAGTTTACAATTTATACTTTTTAGTTTTCTAATTGCAACAAGATCAATGTAATCTCAACTCCACATATTCACATTTCAAATAACTATATTTCCAAATAGTCCTAAGAAGATTTCTCCTCTTTCCACATAAATGAAGCAAAGATTTCTCCTCTTTCCACATAAACGAAGCAAGAATATCAATAAAAGGAGCAAATATTATCACATTTTGAGGTCATTCAAGTCTTACACCTACACCTACAACAATAACAACAACAATGCCTTAATTCCAAGCTATTTTGGGTTGGCTATATGGATTTTTTTTTTGCACTCGATTTGATTTAGGATTGCCTCTTCTGCTAAATTTAAAATAGTAAGTCTTACACCTAAAATTCAAAAAAAAAATACAAAGAAAAATAATCATATGTATGTAAATTGAGCACCTACACTTGACCTTGTTACTATATTAGATGTTAACTTAAGTCTGAATAGAAACTAAAATGCAAATAGAAATGGGATTGTAAGGTCATCACATCTCTTCCAGCAATGGTGTTTCAATAAACATTTAAACAAACAATCAACAACACTATTATTTTCCTTTATGTCTAAGAGCATACATCTGAATAAAGATTCCACTCATGTCCAACAATAACCATTTCAAGGACTTATAGCAGTGGAGTTACAAAAATGTATAACCAATCTATACATTCATTTTAAATGAATGACCCAACAACTCAAATTTTGGTCGAGAAATAATGCACGATACTGTTGTAGAACTATATATAGCTAAATTGTGAGAATTAATTTGTATTCATGAGCCATGGAGATGAAAAGTTAGACTACAAAAGCTAAATCTTCTTTCAAGTGCAATTGTTGAATTCTACCACAGTAATGATATAGAAGAAGATGAAAATGATGAAGAGGAGAGATTAACCAATAAATATTGAATTTAATATGCAACAGAACAGCTGGCAACAGTAGACATATGATCAATCATCTACTTATCTAAAAATACAAATCAAAATATGAATACAAAAATCTCTATGATGAGAACTAAAATACACAAATTTGAGATAATATTTTTAGGAAAATTTGTACAAAAGTTAATTTTAGATGAAGAACTAAACTCCATAATGATTACAGATGAATTCAGATATATTGATTTGCAGGTTCCCACTGTTGGAGAAACAAGTACACTAATATTGATAAACTGAATGAAACAGCAACAAATAGAATAATAAAGTGAAAAATAGCAGAGAAAATGCGCAAAATATCTGCTGTGAATTTTCACATAAAAATGGTTTTATTCAAGTCATTAAATTGACTTTACAAAGAAACTCAAAAACAACAAAGTAGGAAAAATATATGACACTAAATCAGAAAATGCTCCACTACTAATAAACAAACAGATATAATAGATAAAATATCTAAACTAACAAAGAGACACAATCAAAGCACATAGTTGTAAATTGAATCAATCTCCAATACTCCTCCCTGTTTCAAAGTTGCATACTCCAAGCTAGCTTTTGAAATAAGCATGTTTCTCATAAGAAAGTGACTTTGTGAAGATCTTTGAAATTTGCTGATTGGTTTTGCAATACTTTAGTTGAATCTAACAACCTCCAACCAATTCACGGATAAAATGAAGATGAATGTCAATGTGCTTTATTTTTCCATAGAATGTTGGGTTTTCACTCATTGCAATCGCAGTTTTATTGTCACAAAAAATATTGGTTGCATTTTTCTTTTATTGCCAAAAGTCAGTAGGTAAGCACCTAAGACACATAGCTTGACAAGCTGCAGAGGTGGTAGCATCATATTCAGCTTCAGAGGAAGACAATTCAGTGGTTGCTTGCTTCTTTGAACTACATATGACAACTCCAGACCCAAGGTGAAAAACATTACCTAGAGTACTCTTCCTATCCTCCAACGATCCTGCCCAATAGCTATCCAAAAAACTCAACAAACAAAAATGAGATTTCGCAGCATACCAAACACCATAATCAATTATTCCAGCTATGTAGCATAAGATTCTCTTTGTTTTCCCAAGATGATGTTGGATTTTTCTTATATCGAGAAATAACACCAATGAAAAATGCAATATTAGGTCTTGTGTGAGTTAAATAGATCAATCCTCCCACCAAACTTATAAAACACTTAACCTCTACCATATCAATACCATCTTCATCCTGCAACTTCTCATTTAAGTTCATGGTAGTTGCTGCTCCTTTACAATTTAGCATATTAAATTTTTTTAGCAAATCAGTGGCATACTTCACTTGGGAGACAAAAAAATCATCTTCTTTTTTGCAACATTTCAAGACTAATATAAAAAATGTAACAGGCCTAAATTTGTCATCCCAAATAGCTTCATCATACTAATTTTGAAATCATCAATTAAAGCTTTAAAAGATCCCATATAAATTATATCATCAACATAAATGTAAAGGATGAGAAAATCAGTACCTTGCCTTTTCAAGTAGAGAGTAGGTTCATTATCAGTTCTCACAAACCCATTTGAACCAAAATAAGTGTCTATTTTGTTGTACCATGCCTTAGGTGCTTGCTTTATCCATAGAGAGCCTTTCTCAACTTGTAAACCTTGTCTTCTTTGCCACTACTAATAAACCCATCAGGCTGAGTGCAAATTTGAGGTCAAACTGATACATGGGTATATTCAAATGAGCAACAAAAGCCAAGAAAATTCTCACCATTTCAAACCTGGCTACAAGAGAGAATGTATCTTCATAGTCCACACCATGTGTTTGTGCATACCCTTTGACTACTAGCCTTGCCTTAGGCCTTTCAATATGTCAATCAACACGGTACTAGGTTTTGAATACCCATTTTAGCCTAATAGCATTTTTCCCTTTGGGTAGATCCACCGGCTCCCATGTGTCATTCTTGTTGATTGAGCTAGCTCTTCTTTCATCGCCTTACACCACAACTACTCTTTAATTTCTTCTTCAAAGTCGGTTGGCTCAGCTACAAATAAGGCATTTGTAGATTTATATAACTCCTTGAGAGATTTGATCTTTCTTGGTGGAGTTTCAGAAAAATCACTAATAGTTGGTGATTCTCTTCTACTTGGAGATAAAGATACAGAGCCGCCACTTGTGTTTGGTGTTATTGGAGTTGTAGGCAATGCGCCCACTTCTATTTTTGAAGAAACTTCTCTTTCTGATGGCATTACAACTGTTGTTCCCCCCTTCTATTTTGCCCCATTTCCAACTTGAACTTTCATCAAACACCACATTCCTGCTTATAATAACTTTTCCACTTATAGGGTTATATAACCTATATGCTTTGGATTGTAATGAATATCTAACAAAAACAAAATTTTTAGGCCATCTAATTTTTATCGGTTTTGTAAATCAATTAACGCATAGGAAATATAACCAAAAACGTTTAAGTGGCTTACCCATGGCTTTATACTTGCCCAAGCTTCTTCATAAAGGGTATGCTTTTGGACAACTTTTGTTGGTGAAAGATTGAGTAAATAAACAGCTATTGTGATTGCTTATGCCCAAATTTCATTTGTCAATCCCTTTCCTTACAACAAGCTTCTTGCCATTTCGACAACTGTGTGATTTTTTCATTCAGCCATGGCAATTTTCTTTGGTGTATATGGTGCTATCAAGTCCCTATGAATGCCATTTTCCTTAAAAAAAACACTAAATTCATTAGATAAAAACTCACCACCCTTGTATGTCCGAAGAGTCTTGATGCAATTGCCTTTTTGCTTATCAGCAAGTGCTTTGATCCTCTAAAAGTTTTCAAAGGCTTCTAATTTAAACTTCAAGAAGTACACCCAACTCATGTGACTAAAATCATTAGCAAATAACAAAAAATATTTACTACCACCAAGAGATTTGTATTCATATGCCCACACAAGTAAGCATGCACCAATTCTAGACAATGATTGGCCCTCCAAGATTTTCCTACAGGAAAGGAATTTTTACTATATTTCCCATAAATACACCCTTCATACATTCCTATAGAATCAATTTTAGGCAGCCCACTAACCATATTTTTTCCACTCAAGAATTTCAACCCTTTGACATTCAAATGCCCATATCATAAATGCCATAACATAGACTCAATTTCAACCCTTTGATTACTAGTAACAAGAAGATGACTTTTTATAGTAGAAATTTCTAAGGGAAACATCATATTTTCTGTCATTTTAACATCAACTATGATTTTCCCTTATTCTTTATATGTAACAATGCAAGGGAAATCATCAAATAACATTGAATTCCCATTACCCATTAATTGACCAACACTCAACAAGTTATGAGACAAACTAGGAATATAGAATACATTTGGAGAACCTTGACATTACCGGAGCAAGTAGTGACAACAACTATGCCTTTACCTTCAGCTTGAAGTGCCTTATTGTCTCCAAGTCTTACTCTTGTCTTTAGAGACTCTTCAAGCTCCTTAAATATTGATTTCATGCTGTCATGTGAGTTGAACAACCGCAGTCCAGGTACCATATTTCACTTGCAGTTGAATATGCATGCTTAGCTTCATATGCCATAAATAACACCTCTTGTTTTTTGTCTTCTGCGATATAACTTGCTCATTTTTCTCATTTTCGGCATTCAACATTCATATGCCCAAACTTTTTGTTGTATTGGCATTGAACCCCACTTTTGTTATGGCTCCTATCATTTGAAGGCTACCCACGATAAATGTCCCAAATTTTACCATTACTTCTTCCTCTACCATAGCCTTAGCCATAGCCTTGTTTGAGTGTCCATTTTATTAGTTTGTTTGATTTATCATATAATATTATTTACTTTAAATTGTTTATACTATGGATGATATCATAGTAATTTAAGAATTTAATAATATTTAGATCTGAAAAGGAGGCCGGTTGCAATGAACCAGGTATTATGGGGGTGTTGGGCCACTTCTCACCTTCCTCATGTATATCCAACTTTCTGAACCTAGTAGGTATTGGGGATTCCTTAGGAATTAAGTCATTCACCCCTTCTATCTCCTTGCCAGCCTATCTAGGTGGTGACTCTAATTCTCTGAGCTTAAGCTCGCATTCTCTAAGGCCCAAAGCCTAATAGTGTCGAAGTCGCAAGAATCATTCCATCGAGAGTAGAGGCAAAAGTCTCCTCTCACAGTTCCACTTTGTTGCAAAAAGTGTACCGATTTTAAATCAACAGTCCTTCTCTGCATGATTTGGCCTTTTGTAAATTCCATAAAGAGGAAATTTGGCTTGCTTGTCTGGTTCCTTAGAGGTGTCAGCTATCTCGCCCTTGCTCTTATAATGCTTCTTCTGATTTTTTGAAAACTACTTCTTATCTTTATGCTTGGCATGAAAAGCATTCTCATCTGGTTCATTAATTATGATGGAAGCTCTCTGTTCATGTGCCTACAACTTACTAACAAGTTTAGTAATTGAAAGAGTTCTTAAATCACCTAACTCATCAATAGCTGCAATTTTTGCCTCAAATTCATTAGGAACACTGATCATAATCTTCTCAACTACCTTTTGAACAGTCATTTCTTCTCTATAGAGTCTCATCTGAATAACCAACTCCATGATCTTGGTTGTATAATCTTTGACAAACTCAGATTCTTTTATTTTGAACATCTCAAACTCACGCTCTAAAGTGAGGAGCATGACTGATTTAACTCTATCACTCCCTTCAAATACTTTCTTCAACTTATCCCAAGCTTGCTTTGCTATCTCATAGGTCATAATCGTGGAGAAAATTGCATCAGTCAAGGTAGCATGGATGCAAGTGAGAGCTTTAGGCTTTCTACTCTTCTCTTCTTCATGCTTCTTAATTTTAGCCATAGCAGGATTTCTTTTAAGCGATGGAACATCATTATAGGACTCCACTGCTTGCCACAAATTCTTTACTTTCAAATAAGACTTCATCTTCACCTCCTAAACTTGATAATTGTCTCCATTAAATGGTAGAGGAGAAATTGAAGAAAATCTACTTGAGGCCATAATCACTCACACTCAAAGAGTTTACACTCAAATCACTCTAAAAATTGAAATTCAAATAAACACATAGCTCGTAGGAAGTGAAGCTCTGATACCATTGTAAAATCAAGTGCAAAAAGATTGAAAATTGGATTATGAAATTAGAGATAAATGATGAGAAGAAAATTATTTGTATTAGATGAGAATAAAATTATTTGTATTAGATGAAAATGGAAGCCACAAACTACGGAACTTAACCCCAAATATATTCCATTCTTCCCATTCATCCATGTTCTCGAATTGCAAAGTCTCAAGAGCTGGAAAGGGATTTGAGTTATTCATACTTCCTCCATATCATTAATATTTGTTATATATATTAATGACCCTTCTTTCCAGTCACCCGGAAGGAAGATTCCTACCAAGAAAACGCAACACGCAGTGAATTCCACACACAAATGATAAATCAACTAAGTCTAGTCTTCCCCCTGACTAGTAATTTTTTACTTAATTTTCTTCATTTCTTTTTTTTCCTTATATCATATATTTCTTATTTGTAGGCCAAACAGTATTTATTGTTTTGTCATTGCAAGACTTATCATTATATTGCTTAAAGGTCAAAATAATAATTTTAATAGTTCATGCCATCATATTATTTAAAAATTAAGACGTTTCATAGAGTAATATTTAATTAATTAAATTGGGAATTAAATATTTTAAAAAATTAAGGTTTGAATTTTTTTAAGAATGTTGAAAATTTCAAATTCGTTGAAAGAAGTATAATATTAAACAATGTTCAATCAGTATAACCTTAAACACTAGCTTAATCAATTAATCAATATATATTTTTAAAAAAATAATAAATTTTTAATTTTAATTATTGAATTATATAATTGAACACTAATTAACTAGTGTTATATAATGATGAGGAGAAATTTTATGATGAGTAGACTTGGACTAGTTATAACTAGACCAAGTCTTCTCATAAATTTTTCCTCAATCCTCCACTACCATATAAACCAACCAAATAGCCAGCTTTTATCAAATAGCAAACAGTAACCTCAATATATATATTTTTAAAAAAATAATAAATAATAAATTTTAATTATTGAATTATATAATTGAACACTAATTAACTAGTGTTATATAATGATGAGGAGAAATTTTATGATGAGTAGACTTGGACTAGTTATAACTAGACCAAGTCTTCTCATAAATTTTTCCTCAATCCTCCACTACCATATAAACCAACCGAATAGCCAGCTTTTATCAAATAGCAAACAGTAACCTCATAAATTTTTGCAAAATATCTCTAATCGAAAGAGCATGGCTAGCTATGAAGAAGTTCATCAGAGGCCAAACACCCCCTCAAAACCAACCTCTCAAAATATTATTGACGAGTCAAAAAATTCAACTGGAGCGAATCAAAATGACTTCAAGCGCACTGAATTCAGATTAAAATGCCCTTTCAACATCCTTTCAAGTACAGACGCAGCTGCTCTAAGAGTTGTTAGAAATCTGAACCATTTTGCATTATATTACACACATTTTGTGTGGATTGTGCTCTTCATAACCCTAGTTCCACAGCGTAAGGTGTCTTTGATCTTATTAGTGATAATGACTTATGTTGGATCACTGTACCTATTGTTAATAAATACAGTGCCAAAATATAATATCATTCATAAGATTTTGGATAAACGGATAGTGTTGCCTTTGATAATTATTGCAACTATGATTCAGCTTATTTGTACACAAGCTGCTATACATCTTCTTGTGACCTTAGCAGCCACATTACCTATCATTTTGGTTCATTCTGTTTTATGGGTTTTAGAGGATTGCTTTGTTCAAGAGCAGAGTTCTGTATCTGGGGAGTTGCTTCCTCTTGTGAATCACCAGCCAATGGCTATGGTGTGATTTGTTTTCAATTCCCTTGTAACTTAATGTATTCAAGTGGTGTTGTATGCATTATTTCGAAATTTATTTTGGTGGAGCACCGTAATAATAATAAAAGTAAGTTTTGTTTTACTATTGATTTGACTTTTATTTCTTGGCATGGATGATTCACTTTACTACCAAAAGAAAAATGAATATTATATAGTGGTGTTTAAAAAAAATTGTAAATCAATAAATATAACTTGAATCACGTAAATCTAACTTGAAAAATATATTAACTCGTATAGGTTCATTTTAATCGAACTTAATTTTTAAGTTTATGGTTTAAGTTATTAGTTTCAAAATCGAGATCAATCGATCCTGAATCGAAACGATATGAAGTTAATCTATTCGAACCTAATTTATATGTTTAGATTCAAATTTAAACCTTATATATTTAAACATGATTATTAATAAATAATATGCATAAAAAACATTACCATACATAAAACGAGTTTAGTTTATTAATAATGCATGAAAAAATACATTAATTTAACCATAATGTATTAAGAATGTTATAAACGATAAGTCCTTTAAAAGTAAATGTTTTGAATTATTAAAAATCATATAATAGTATTAGCTATATACATAAAATATATATTATCATGTATACAAATATTATTATTATTATTGTTATTATGTAAATCATTTTTTCGGAGTCGAATCAGGTAAGAATATAATGATAGTTAAACTCTCCCTATCGAATTTGAATTTGGATGCATATATAGAATTCGAACTTGAGACTTTTGATTAACCTCATAATTTTTTATTATGAATTAATTTTATTGCTTCTTAATAATATAAGATAGTCATGTTATATTGTGTTGCATTTATTTTTTATTTTTTTTATATTTATAGTCAAAGTAAATACTAGTATTTAAACTAATAAAATAATACATACAAACAATTTCATATAAAAATTAAATAAATGATAATTATAATTTATTTCAATATATAATGAAATAAAATTTAGTTTTCATAATAAATGAATTTTTTTAAAAATAAACCTTTAAAAATATAAAATGAAATGTTTAATAATTAATAAATTAAAAATTATTTTATAAGCTAAATAGCATAAAAAAGAAAAATATATCCGTCCATAAGAAATTGTTTTTTTTTTTCAAAATTTGTATTTTTCAATTCACATTTCAAAAGATAACAAAATATGTCCTTAGTCTAAAAATTTTGTTTCTATTTTTTAAAAACTTATTTTTATTTTTTAGAAATAATTTAAATTAAAATTTTGTTACAAGAAAATGAGAGAATATAAATAAAGTAATTTAATAATATTTTTAAAGGATCAAATATATCTTAATAAAACATTTTTTTCATAGACCAAACCAACGAAAAATTACAGGAAAATTTACAAAAATAACTTTTGTTTTAAAAAAAAACGGTGTTATCTTTTTTTTTTTTTTCAAATTTATGTTAAAATCTTTTTAAAATAACAAAAATACGGCTATTTCATTAAATTCTAAATAACATATCTTTCCGCCACTGACTTTCTTCACATTATCGACTTTCTTCAAGCCAATAAATTTTTTTCAAAATTAATAAAATAAAAACTTGGAAAAAAAAACATATCAAAATCAAGGAAGATTTCAAAGAATATCGATTCAAATTCAAAAAAGAAAGAGATAAACATAAATAGATCGTGATATATGCTCCTTCAAACTAATACAGGTACATTATCGATTAAAACATTGAATGAAAAGGATGATTTTCATATATCTTACTTGCAGAATTATTTCCTTTAAGCAGATTTAATATATAAATGATTTATTTTGTTGAAACATATTTAAAAAAAAATATATCAGTATATAACATACATATTATTCAAAACATTATGAATAATAAATTGCATCAATTAAAATATTCAAAATATATTAAATGATTTCGAAAAATAAAAATGAGAATATTAAAACTTATATGTTGTTTTATGTTGATATATGTAACATAAGTCACCATATATCAGCATATAGTATATAATTTAGAGAATAAAGATGAGAATACAAATTCTTATGTGCTGTTATATGTTGATATATAAAACGTATATCGGCATATATTAAATGATTTAGAGATGAAAGATGAGAAAAAAAACTTCTATTCGATTATATGTTGATATATGTAATATATATCATCATATATGAGATAATTTAGAGATGAAAGATGAGAATACAAATATATATATATATATATATATAGTGTTATATATTGATATATTTAACATGTATCAGTATATATTAAATGATTTAGAAAAGAAAAATGAGAATATTAAAAATTATATATTATTATATATTGATATATGTAACATAAGTCACCATATATCAGCATATGTTAGATGGTTTCGAGAATAAAGAAGAGAATACAAAAACTTATGTGATGTTATATATTAATATATGAAACATATATCAACATATATTAAATGTTTTAGAAACAAAATATGAGAATACAAAATCCTATATGTTGTTATATATTGATATATGTAACATATATCCGCATATATTAAATGATTTAGAGATAAAAGATGAGAGTACAAAAGCTTATATATTGTTATATGTTGATATATGCAACATATATCATCATATATGAGATGATTTAGAATTGAAAGATGAGAATACAAAAATATATATGTTGTCATGTGTTGATACATGTAATATATATTATCATATATGAGATGATTTAGAGATAAAAGATGAGAATTCAAAAACCTATATGTTGTTATATGTTGATATATGTAACATATGTCATCATATATGAGATGATTTAGAGATGAAAAATGAGAATACAAAAACCTATATGTTATTATATGTTGATATATGTAACATATATCATCATATAATAAGAAAAAACTTATGAGAATACATAATTTTATAGATTGTTATATGTTTGCTACACAAGGTGTGGCAGCAATTGTCCCATGGCAGAGGCCCAGGCGTGAGGCCAAGTCACAGTCGAATGTTGTGGACGCTCATGTATGTTGAATGCACTATAAGGCTAGGATATGCGCCTTTCTTGACACCAATTGGTTTTAGAAGAAGTGATAGCGCCTGAGGTCCTACAATGTTAATATATGTAATATATTGCATCAAGAAAATATTATATGTTGTTACAATAATATATTTATATTTAATACTTTTGATACAGTGCTCTATTTTTTTCATAGGAAAAAAATGACTACAATTCTAGTATTAATTCAATATAATGGAAAATGGGACAACATAAATTACAAAGATTTTGAAGCAAATGGAATTCTCACACCTGAATAATGCAAATATGAAGAAATATTGCAAATAATCTCTTCATAACTGAAAATAAATACAAAAGAGTAAAAAATACCAGTGCAATACCATATTACAAATGGATATCCGATAATAAAAGTGTAACACCCCTTCCCGGCCTACGTGTGTAAGCCGAGTAGAGGCGCCACACTAGCCTAATGTTGTTACCAATTTTACTTAGTCTAGTTTTAGTTCTAGTTTTTACAGAAATTTTGCCAGAGGTTTGCCTAGAAACTGGGTCCCAAGTGTCGACAAAACTGATTTTTTTGATTTTTGAAAACATTTTTACACAAACCAATACGAATACATTCAGTTTCAATACACTCCCAATGAATCCCCCTTATACCCTCGACTACAACCTGCAAGAAGAATTCATACTTCTAATACAAAATAAAGTAGAGGTTTATTATTATTACATACTACTAACGTACAATATAACATAGTACTTCCCAATCTTATATTTTCATATACATGCCACAACTAGCCAACTCATAATATAGGAAATGAAAGGCTACTCTGAGGTGCTGCGCTGTGTTGTGCTGCTCGATGCTAATCAACCAAATCTACTGCTCCGAACCTACGAGTCAAGAAAACTCAACTCGCTGAGCAATGACGCTCAGTGGGTACTTCACCGATGAAAATATAAGTAAAACATGAAAGCATTTGAACTAAAAAGAAATAATTAAATCAAAAATCAACCAACATTAAACCAATGGAAGTTATTGTCCATTCAGTGTAGATATACTTTCAACAATTGTAAACCATAATTCAAACTCATATGGCAGTACGTAGTTTTAGAAAAACAGGACTTTGGCTCAGGCTCTACTGGTATATAGGGAACCATAGTGATAAGGCAGTGGCCCTCACCACTGTAACATAGGTGGCCCTCACCAGCGATATCAGATCACAGGAATGACCCTCACCATCCTGGTTATAACCAATGGGCCTCCCTATTGGCTTCAGTGGCCTCACCACTGAATAAAATATCATATCACAATAATGAGCAGTACTGCATGCGTTAGTATAGTGCACCATACCCTTATCTACCACTCCCACTATCCAGTAGAGCATAAAGATTTAAATGATTCACTTTAAGTCTCAAACTTCATTTTAGAATGATTCGAGAAATCATTTTAATTCTCATCGCACTTTGCCATTTATGCCGCGCACCACATTTTTTTAGTCAAACCATTACTCCTTTTCACATATTTAATATCCATAATAAACATATTAAACATTTCAAAGAATTCCTCAAAAGATCACAAATTGACCAAAATAATAGTGTCGCGGCACGAAAAATCGGCAACGCAAAATGGCATGACCAAATGAATAGTAAATCTGGGTTTTTGTCAAATTTTCAGTCCACTTCAGTCATGTATTTGACCAAGTAAATGATCTTATTTTTGGCTGAAATTTTACAGAAAACTTATTTCATATGTTGACTAATTACACGTAAAATTTCGTTGAAAAATTCATTCATTTACTACCTCAAACAGCTGCCACAAAAAGAGTCCAGAAATCTGCCATTTTGGAACCATTTCGGCCCAAACATATGAAATACATAGGATAGTTTATTTTTCTTTTTCAAATCAATATGAAGGCTTCTTTAATGGTAAAGTGAAGATTCAAACACTTCCCTTTGACAACTTTTGCATGTTTAACTCAAATCAAACCAATTAAAGTTCAAAACAACTTACCAAAACAACTTGCCAAATTTTCTCAAAACATTTGGTTTCAATTAATTTTAAACAACTCAATTGCAATAAGAAACCAAGAACATAACTCAAACATTTAATTTAAACTCAATCAATACATTTAAGCATCACATCAAAAATTCCATAAACCAAAGTTTGTAAGAAAAATAAAATTCCTTTTATGGTAAAGTACCAAACCTTGTTCTTTTAATTCCCTTTTGCTTTTCCTTCTTATCCTTCCTTAATCTTTGTTTCTCCTTCAAGAAATTCAAGAACACAACCTTAAACATAAATCTTAGCAATTTTGAACAATAAGCTATCCTCCATTTCCTTTCAAACTAAACCCTAATTTCCAATCTTCCAATAGATATATAAATACTTAAAATTGATACTAGAATTGAATTCTACATACTTGAAAACCTTAAAACTTACCTTGAAAATCAAACTTGACAAAAATTGGAACTCTTTGGTGTTCTTCCCTATGGTGGCCGAAATTTTGAAGTGGGAGAGAGAGAGTTTTGTTCTTCTTGCTATGATGATATATATATAGTGGAAATGATGTCCACTTTTAGGTGAATGAATAGTTTAAGGCCAAATGTCCACACCTTTTTCTTTTCTTCTTTTTATAAACCCTAAATGGCTAATTTTCATTAGCCAAAATGTCTCTTCCTTTTATTAGTTTAAAACCCAAGCCCTTAGACTTTCTTTTAATTATATTTTGGCCCCTCAACCTCCTTGTGCTGAAATTTTATGGTCTAAAGTGTGAAAAGACCAAAATACCCTCTGGCGATTAATCGGTCGTAACTTTTAAACCGTACAGTTTCACGAGGCAAACTACATATGGTTTTGATCCTCTCAACCTCTAATTTCTATTTTTAAGGTCTATTTTAGGTTTCCATGTCATTTTAAAAATTTACCAATAAGCCCTCGACTTTTTACAAAATTCCCTTTAGGTCCTTTCTTTGCTCGGGTTTTGCCTGGGCTCCGTTTCTACTGACGATCATTTCATATTCAACCCCTCGACATCCTTTACACACTCGTGTGTTTATTTCCTACTTTAGATTCATGTATAAATTTTAATTAATAATGACCAACATGTCCCTAGTCAACATCCCCTATATCTTTCAAACTGTGCGTTTTCTGGAAAAACCGTTATGCGTCGTTGCGACCCAATTTTTCTCTACTCTCCATTTTTGGAATCTGTTATGTGCACTATTAAGAACCTCCAGTACAACTTTTGGAAATTATAGTTACCTCCCCAAAACGTTTTGAAATTACAGTCACCTCCCTAAAACTTTGTATTTTTTTCAATTAGGTCCCTTTGGTCCTATAACCTTATCTAGGCCCGTTGTCAGGAATTATCTTCTCCTTTCCCCTTCTCTCACTGTGCACGTGACTGCTATGCATAAATGCGGTGACGGATGTGACAATTCCTCCCTCGTTAATTTAGGCTTCATCCCGAAGCCCATCAGGTTGAAATAAATATGGGTACTGCTTCCTCATAGTTTCTTCACGTTCCCATGTAGCTTCTTCTACTTTGTGATTCCTCCAAAGCACTTTGACCAATGGGATCTTCTTATTCCGCAACTCTTTGATTTCCCATGCTAAGGTTTCTACCGGCTCTTCCTCGTATGTCAGGTCGGGTTGAATCTTGATATCTTGGGCTTGTATAACATGGGTTGGATCTGAACGATACCTCCTTAGCATTGAAACATGGAAAACATCATGTATTTTACTTAATTCAGGTGGTAAGCTACCGGACCTACCCGTTTGATGATCTCATATGGTCCGATGAATCTAAGGCTTAGCTTGCCTTTCTGTTTAAATCATAACACTTTTCCTCGTATAGGTAGTGCCTCCATGTCTTGAAAGTTAAAACAATCGCTGCTAGTTCTAAGTCATGCGTGGGATAATTCCTTTCATGTGGCTTGAGCTGTCGAGAGACATACGCAATGACTTTGCCCTTCTGCATCAATATGCAACCTAACCCGATGTGGGATGCATCGCTATAAATCACAAAATCTTTTCCTGATTCGGGTTGTGTAAGAATGGGCGCTTCAGTAAGTTTTTGATTTAGCCTTTCAAAGCTCCGTTGGCAAGCATCTGTCCACTGGAATTTGGAATTCTTCTGAAGTAGCTTGGTCATAGGTGCGACGATCATGGAAAACCCTTTGATGAATCTCCGATAATATCCTGCTAACCCCAAGAAAACTATGAACTTTCATTACGGTCTTGGGTGGCTTCCATTCCAATACTGCTTCTACCTTCTTAGAATCAACTCTTATTCCTTCCGCCAATACAATATGTCCTAAAAAGGCCACTTCTTCTTACCAAAATTCACACTTACTGAATTTGGCGTATAACTGCTTCTCCCTCAATGTTTGTAACACGATTCTCAAGTACCGGTCATGGTCCTCTGCATTCTTTGAGTAAACCAGTATGTCATCGATGAATACCACGACAAACTGGTCCAAATAAGGATGGAAAATCCGGTTCATCCAATCCATGAATACCGCAGGTGTATTCGTGAGCCCAAAAGGCATTACGATAAACTCATAATGTCCATATCGGGTTCTGAATGCAGTCTTTGGTATATCTTCATCTTTAATCCTCAGTTGATGATAGCCGGATCGCAGATCACTCTTTAAGAAAACTCCCAAACCTTTCAATTGATTAAATAAATCGTCTATCCGGAGTAGCGGGTATTTATTCTTAATCGTCAGCTTATTTAACTGCCGATAATCTACACATAGTCTTAGGGATCCGTCTTTCTTCTCTCTTTTTTTTCGCAGTCCACTAATGCCTTATGTTTGGTCAGCTCATCCATTCCAAGTATTGCATAAAATTCCTGGAATGGAAACTCAAATAGATCACCTAAGAAAGTGTGTCCGTGTACTTCTATCGGACAATCCTTTATTACCTTCCTGGTAACCATCTCACTACCCAAAGGATTTGTAACTAACACTCCATCTGTTTCAAGTTCTACTTCTAAATCCATTTATTTTTTTTTCATACATATATATATAAGTATGAAGAACCTAGATCTGTTAAAGCATAAATTTGTATTCCAAACATAAATAGCTAACCTGCTATGACGTCGGGGGCTTCCTCTTCTTCACGTGCCCTCATTGCATACATCTTGGTAGGAGCTCTAGTTTCAGGTCTGTCCATCATTTCGGATTGAACTTGCGAAGAACTTTTTCCTCTACCTCTGCCCCTTTTCCCTTCCAGCTACGGCTCGAGATCCTTCGGTATTATCTAGTGTGTTTTGCTGTCTTAAGGGGCATTCTCGTTTAAAGTGGTCCTTCGCTCCACAAATAAAATATACCTAGGCCTTGCCCCAACATTTTCCTGAATGCCTATGCCCACATTGAACACAACGTGGATGGGTGTTTTCACTTCCTTCGATAGTTTCGGGCTGAGCAAAGTTACCTCCACCTTGGCCATGCCCTCTTCATTGTCCTCTCCCAGACCCACCAGTACTGGCTACAAAGGTAACTTGACTCGGGCCGCCCCGAATCGACCTTTGACTGGATATCCTGCTCTGATTTTCCTTCCATGGAACTACCTTCTCTAAACTATTTCCTTGATGGCTGGAAATTTTCTGAATAACTCTGGGTATCCCTTCTTTGTCTTACCCTCTGTCTCCTATTTTGCTCATCCTTCTGACATTGCTCTACTTCCAGAGCCCTAGTGACCAACTCAGAAATTTCCTTGATATTAGCAGCAATTAACTGCATCCTAATCTCATTATTCAAACCATCCTGGAATTGCTTACACCTATCATGTTCATCTTCAATTGTCTTCTTGGCATACCTACTCAGCCTAGTAAATTCCCTCTCATATTGGGCAACGGTCAGTCGACCTTGCTTTAAATGTAGAAATTCCTTTTTCTTGGCATCTAGGTATGCCTCCGATATAAACTTCCTCTTGAACTCATTCACAAAGAAATCTCATGTCCTCTGTTCCAGTGGAACTCGTTGTTGAACTGTGTCCCACCATATATATGCTTCTTCCACTAATAAGGAAGTAGCACATACCACTCGCTCCTCTGGAGTACTCTGTAACTGATCTAAGGCTCGTACCGTTCCTTCCAGCCAATACTCGGCTATAAAAGAATCATCGTCCCTTTGGGCCCTAAACTCCTTCGCCCCGTACTTTCTTATCTTTTCGATCGGGGGTTTCCTTTCCCCTCCCACAGCAAGAGCGGGTGTTGGCGCTAAGGCTGGTACCGGGGCAATGCGCGCTATCTGTCGCAGCGCTGCAGCCATCTATTGCAACATCTCATTCGGAAGAGGAGCTCCTGTTGGGGGTTGCTCAGCCTCTGGGGTTTCAGATACATGCGTCTCTATAGTATGTGACGCTCGAGATTCAACTTCCTCCTCCACGGCTCTTTGAGAGGACTCTCGTGACATCTATATTCTAACACATAACTCATAGTCTATAACAGCACAGCTCAGCAGCACTATTAAACCCTATGTGGCATGTATATAAAGACAAAACACTTAATCAAATATATGCAAACATACCCTTATTTAGTTTCCTATATTTCCTTCCTGAATGATGCCTACTTTTTATCTCCTATTTACTATAAGATACCTCGTTTTACGTCGGTAATGGCGACTCCCGACATAAAACGTACATCCTCCTATGTTGGATTATCCAGAAGCGGCTAAACCGGAGCTCTGATACCAAAATTGTAACACCCCTTCCCGGCCTACGTGTGTAAGCCGAGTAGAGGCGCCACACTAGCCTAATGTTGTTACCAATTTTACTTAGTCCAGTTTTAGTTCCAGTTTTTACAGAAATTTTGCCAGAGGTTCGCCTAGAAACTGGGTCCCAAGTGTCGACAAAACTGGTTTTTCTGATTTTTCAAAACATTTTTACACAAACCAATGCGAATACATTCAGTTTCAATACACTCCCAATGAATCCCCCTTATACCCTCGACTACAACCTGCAAGAAGAATTCACACTTCTAATACAAAATAAAGTAGAGGTTTATTATTATTACATACTACTAACATACAATATAACATAGTACTTCCCAATCTTATATTTTCATATACATGCCACAACTAGCCAACTCATAAAATAGGAAATGAAAGGCTACTCTGAGGTGCTGCGCTGTGTTGTGCTGCTCGATGCTAATCACCGAAATCTACTGCTCTGAACCTATGAGTCAAGAAAACTCAACTCGCTGAGCAATGACGCTCAGTGGGTACTTTACCGATGAAAATATAAGTAAAACATGAAAGCATTTGAACTAATAGGAAATAATTAAATCAAAAATCATCCAACATTAAACCAATGGAAGTTATTGTCCATTCAGTGTAGATATACTTTCAACAATTGTAAACCATAATTCAAACTCATATTGCAGTATGTAGTTTTAGAAAAACAGGACTTTGGCTCAGGCTCTAGTGGTATATAGGGAACCATAGTGATAAGGCAGTGGCCCTCACCACTGTAACATAGGTGGCCCTCACCACCGATATCAGATCACAGGAATGGCCCTCACCATCCTGGTTATAACCAATGGGCCTCCCCATTGGCTTCAGTGGCCTCACCACTGAATAAAATATCATATCACAATAATGAGCAGTACTGCATGCGTTAGTATAGTGCACCAAACCCTTATCTACCACTCCCACTATCCAGTAGAGCATAAAGATTTAAATGATTCACTTTAAGTCTCAAACTTCATTTTAGAATGATTCGAGAAATCATTTTAATTCCCATCGCACTTTGTCATTTATGCCGCGCACCACATTCTTTAGTCAAACCATTACCCTTTTTCACATATTTAATATCCACAATAAACATATTAAATATTTCAAAGCATTCCTCAAAAGATCACAAATTGACCAAATGAATAGTGCCGCGGCACGAAAAATCGGCAACGCAAAATGGCATGACCAAATGAATAGTAAAATCTGGGTTTTCGTCAAAATTTCAGTCCACTTCAGTCGTGCATTTGACCAAGTAAATGATCTTATTTTTGACTGAAATTTTGCAGAAAACTTATTTCATATGTTGACTAATTACACGTAAAATTTCGTTGAAAAATTCATTCATTTGCTACCTCAAACAGCTGCCACAAAAAGAGTTCAGAAATCTGCCATTTTGGAACCATTTCGGCCCAAACATATGAAATACATAGGATAGTTTATTTTTCTTTTTCAAATCAATATGAAGGCTTCTTTAATGGTAAAGTGAAGATTCAAACACTTCCTTTTGACAACTTTTGCATGTTTAACTCAAATCAAACCAATTAAAGTTCAAAACAACTTACCAAATCAACTTGCCAAATTTTCTCAAAACATTTGGTTTCAATTAATTTTAAACAACTCAATTGCAATAAGAAACCAAGAACATAACTCAAACATTTAATTTAAACTCAATCAATACATTTAAGCATCACATCAAAAATTCCATAAACCAAAGTTTGTAAGAAAAATAAAATTCCTTTTATGGTAAAGTACCAAACCTTGTTCTTTTAATTCCCCTTTGCTTTTCCTTCTTATCCTTCCTTAATCTTTGTTTCTCCTTCAAGAAATTCAAGAACACAACCTTAAACATAAATCTTAGCAATTTTGAACAATAAGCTATCCTCCATTTCCTTTCAAACTAAACCCTAATTTCCAATCTTCCAATAGATATATAAATACTTAAAATTGATACTAGAATTGAATTCTACATACTTGAAAACCTTAAAACTTACCTTGAAAATCAAACTTGACAAAAATTGGAACTCTTTGGTGTTCTTCCCTATGGTGGCCGAAATTTTGAAGTGGGAGAGAGAGAGTTTTGTTCTTCTTGCTATGATGATATATATATAGTGGAAATGATGTCCACTTTTGGGTGAATGAATAGTTTAAGGCCAAATGTCCACACCTTTTTCTTTTCTTCTTTTTATAAACCCTAAATGGCTAATTTTCATTAGCCCAAATGTCTCTTCCTTTTATTAGTTTAAAACCCAAGCCCTTAGACTTTCTTTTAATTATATTTTGGCCCCTCAACCTCCTTGTGCTGAAATTTTATGGTCTAAAGTGTGAAAAGACCAAAATACCCTCCGGCGATTAATCGGTCTTAACTTTTAAACCGTACAGTTCCACGAGGCAAACTATATATGGTTTTGATCCTCTCGACCTCTACTTTCTATTTTTAAGGTCTATTTTAGGTTTTCAAGTCGTTTTCAAAATTTACCAATAATCCCTCGACTTTTTACAAAATTCCCTTTAGGTCCTTTCTTTGCTCGGGTTTTGCCCGGGCTCCGTTTCTACTGACGATCGTTTCACATTCAACCCCTCGACATCCTTTACACACTCGTGTGTTTATTTCCTACTTTAGATTCATGTATAAATTTTAATTAATAATGACCAACATGTCCCTAGTCAACATCCCCTATATCTTTCAAACCGTGCATTTTCTGGAAAAACTGTTACGCGTCGTTGGGACCCGATTTTTCTCTACTCTCCATTTTTGGAATCTGTTATGTGCACTATTAAGAACCTCCAGTACAACTTTTGGAAATTACAGTTACCTCCCCAAAATTTTTTGAAATTACAGTCACCTCCCCAAAACTTTGTATTTTTTTCAATTAGGTCCCTTTGGTCCTATAACCTTATATAGGCCCGTTGTCAGGAATTATCTTCTCCTTTCCCCTTCTCTCACTGTGCATGTGACTGCTATGCATAAATGCGGTGACGGATGTGACAAAAAGTTCATAATGATAGTAGTTTGATATTTTATATGTAGCTAAAGAAAAAAAATTAGATATAATAAAATACCCTTTATGTGTAGCAGTTGAAGAAGCAAGCTCTGCAATGCTTGTATCAGAATTATTTCTATATCTGATTACACCTCAAAATATAGGTTAAAGCTTAAACTATGAAAGTAATGCAGTAAATGATATCATCCATTATGCAAATATTATGAGCAAAAGTGTAATTAATGATGAAGAACAACAAACAATAGTCAAAGCTGATAATGTTGCATAAAAAATAATTACCAACACAACACGACCAAATATTGAAAAGGGTTAGATCTACAAAGATAAAGATACTTTTAAACATGCACTCAGTCTATATGCAATCAGAAATCATTTGCAATATAAGGTGAGAAAGTCATACAACCGGGAATATGTTGCAATTTGCTACGACAAACAATGCAAATGGTTCTTGAGAGCATCAAAAATAGCAAAAACAAAGTTGTTTATAATTAAAAAATACAACAATGTTCATAGTTGTTCCCTAGAAGTGAGAATGAGCGACCACAGACAAGCAACAACATCAATTATTGTTGATTGCATTAAAAACAAGTATTTGAACATCAAAAGTCTTATACACCATCAGAAATTGCAATGGACATGAAAGAAGAATTCGGTGTAAACTTGAATTATATGAAAGCATGGAGAGTAAAAGACAAAGCAATGGAAAAGTTTGAGGCAAACCAGATGAATCTTATAAACTTATTCCAAGCTTTTTATACATGCTAACTATTAAAAATCCATGATTAATTGTGGAGCTAGAAAAGAAAGAAAATGGCCCATTTCTTTATTTTTTCATTGCACTAGATGCATCAGTAAAAGGATGGAATTACTGCAGACCTATAATGGTTATAGATGGAACATTTCTCAAAAGCACTTATGGAGGGACATTATTGACAGCAACAACATAAGATGCTTCAGGTAAGAAATTCACCCCATTATATTTAGCTATTGATTGTGATATATGTTGATAAATGTTACATATATTATTCTATAAATCATTAGATATATGTTGTTATATTAAATCATTTGATATATGTTGTTATATTAAATCATTTGATATACGTTGTTATATTAAATCATTTTATATATGTTGTTTCATCTTAATATATATAACATATAACAATATATAACAACATATATCTAATGATTTGAAAAAAAAATGGAAGCGTGAAAATACAGAGTATTATATATTTTTTATAAAAGTATAATTTTGTTATTTGTTATTGGAACTACAGAGGGAAAAAAACATGATTTGTTGAAACACAACAATACAACAATTAATGACACCCAACACATCTAGTTTTAATACCAAAACCATCAGAGTTACAACGCTACAAATTTGGCACTGTTGTTATATGGCAGTAGAGATTAAACATGCTTTTAAGATTCCCAGCAAAATCTTCTGAATGTCATTAGCAGATAACATGATTATAACCAAAAGGAGGCTTAACTAATACAACAGGAAAGCACTTCACTTCTAGCTTCTAATTGTAAAAATGGTGCCTATTCCAATATGGATTTTGCGAAAATCAAGTTAACTGCAGAGTTTGCACATAATATGGAAGCCTGTATATTCACTGTATACCTTATAGGACAACCTCAACATGGTCTACCACACCAGCGAACCAACAAGTTTGATCCTACTATGATACGCAGCTACCAAAGCAGCATTAAATAATAAACATGATGAACTTGAAAAGGTGCAAAACCCAGTATCATGAGCAGACATCTTGAGAGGATTACAACAACACAATTTGACACAAACATCTTAATCAATCAATGCTTCTTCCATGAGCCTTGCCAAGTTGATTAAATCTCTGCATTCTCTAATAACCTACAAATTAACTTATTACTCCATTCAAGCTTCAAGATTATAATCCCTAGATACACCAACTTTAGCTAGAGAGTCTACTAAAAATTTTGTTTCATGAAAGATGTGTATAAAGCTAACAAATTCAAAAGAAGATGATAAATTCTTTATCATATACTAAACTTCTCTTAGCTTCCATGGAATATCATCTATAGGAGCTTTAGCCCAAGAGATAGCAGTACTGGAATCAAATTCTATTACTAAGCCTCTGCCTACTAGATTAGGCTTGGAGAGGGACATTTTAATGGAAGTGTGAATAACTCTAAATTCCGCTTCATTGGAGTCTAGAACCCTTGCATAGTAAGAGAATATATCAATGAAGTGTCCCAATGAGTTCCTCAAAACTCCTCCAATGCCAGCATTTCTAGGTTTCCCAATGGCTGAGCCGTCCACATTCCACTTTAATACCCTTGCAATCGGAGCCTGCCAGTAGGTAATTATTCTACTCTTCACAACCTTTTCCCAATTTTTATCAAAGTCTGATGATAATAAGAATTGATCAACTGACTATGGAAAAGTTGGATTAGAAGCTTTTTAACAAATTTATCAAAAACAAAAGCCATCCTATTGTTCAAAAAATTGGCACAGGGATTTGGGGGAGCACCAGTATAGATTCCACCACTTCATTAATTTGCTCTAGATTTTCTAAGAAACTGAACATGTGAGCAATAAATGATCGATGTCTTCTTGTTCATTTTGACATAATGGGCAAATATCAATAGCAGGGTTGAGAATGCCAAGTCCAACTAGATTGTGCCTAACGTTGGTAGAGCTAACAATGTGAAAATTTTGATCTTTGGTGGAGCAGTGGACTTCCACACTTTCTTCCAAGAGGTAAGGGACCTTGAGCTGAGATGGGAGTTAAATTGATCAAAGAATGATTTTACCTTGAAGAGACCAAAATTATTGAAATGCCAGATGAGTCTATCCTCAAGATTTGGTTTGGGCTTAACACCACTAATAAGATTAAACAATACCATGAGAGAGTCAACCTCCCAATCAAAAACCTCCTTCGCCAATGGAGCTGCCAATTATAGGATCCATCAATCCATACTCTAGCCTCACTAATAGTACAGTCTCAAGAGATTGATAAATTATATAGCCTTGGGAAGGAAATATGAAGTATAACCTATCCAATCCACTTGTCCTTGAAGAACTTGATCTGAGATCCATCACCAAGCCAGAAAAAAAAGTACCTCTATTAATTATATCAATGCAATGCTTGCTACCACAGGTCTTCTTGATGATGTTTGTAATATCTGTTAATTTTTAAAAATTAAATTAAATGAATTAAATAAATAATTTGAGGGATAATTGAAGGGTTAAAAGTGAACAAAATGTATATGTGAGGTATATAGAATATATATAAGATATATAAAAGTCAAAGTTGAATAGTAAAGTCAAAGGATAATTTGGTAAAAAGGTTAAAAGTTAAAAAAATTCAAAAATAAAATAATTATGAATGGAAAATAAAAATTATAATTTTAAAATAAATAAATAATTAATTAATTAAAATAATTAAATATTATATATATGTGGTCTTAAGTGATGAAAAGAAGAAAAAATCAAAATAAAAAAAAACATCTTCTTCCTCTCTTCTCTTTCAAAATCATTTTTCTCCATGGCTAAGGGATGAGTTTTTGTTCATAAAAATGCTAACTTTGGCAAGGATTTTAGAGAATTAATAGGAGCTTTGGCGATTTTCCAAATAATTAGTAAGTAATTTCTTGAATTTATTAAGTTTTCTTTGAAATTTCTATTATGTAACAACTGGACTTTTGATGGGATGTGCTTTAATTTGTTAAATGCTTATGGGAGATGTTATTTTATGAGGAGATAATGATTTTTTTAGTTAAATGATTGATTTGTTAGGGTTTAGTAAAAGTTTGATTGAGTTAATGATGAAATTTGGGATTCCATGTAATTTTTGTAAGGAATTGTTTTTAATTAAATTTAATTATTTAGGATGTGTTAGAGTATGAGTTTAAAGATATATTTGAACTTAAATTATGTTTTAGAAATAATTGGATTATATTTTCAAAATTAAAGAAGATTAGAGTTTTGGAAAAACTTGGTTATAGAAATAATGTTAATGTAATTCCATTGTTTAAATCATGTTATAATATGCTTTTATTGATAAAAATGAATTTAAAATGCTATTTGTAATTGAGTAGAATGGATTTTTAAAATTAAAGAGAATTAGGGGTAAAATTTAAAAATTAGAGGGAAAGATGTTTAATTGATATTTAATAGTTTAAATGCTTTAAAATGTGATTCTAAATAATTGAAAACATTCACATTTGGGTTAGGCATTGAGTAGATAGTATTTGTTTAACCGTAGTGGTGAAGGGCACATTGTAGGAGTGGTGTGGAAGGAGTGCTTTTTAGCTTAAGAGTTGTTTAGATCATTTTGTACTAGTTTTTAGTATGATTTTATGTGTGTTTTAGTTAATGATTTGATTAATTTTTGTTTTAAGTGTGTTTAAAGTGTTGTTTTTAGGTTTAGGTGCAAAAACACCCTTGGAAGATCAAAACAGTGCAAGAAAAGTGTGAACCAAGCAAGACATGGCCAAGCCAAAACTAGCTTGGCCGTGTCCCTTAAGGAATGAAGATGGCAGAGCTTGACACGGCCAAGAGACACAGCCAAGCCACTGGCTGTGTCTCATCCAAGGAGCAAAACCAAAGAAACCAAGAAAAGAAGAGCAAAAATGAAGAAGTAGGAAGAGACACACTCAGTGACACGACCAAGCTTGTGGCCGTGTCACATGACACAGCCAAGCCAAGAACAAGCTTGGCCGTGTCCCATCTTGAGCCAAAGAAGAGAAGGAAAAGAAGCAAACAGAAGTGGACACACTCAGTGACACGGCCAAGCCACTGGCCGTGTCACATGACACAACCAGCAAGCTTAGCCGTGTCCCATTTCATGCCAAAGTCCCTTGGACCAAGCAAAGAAGAAGAAAAAAAAGAAGCAGAAGCAAACACACTCACACGACAGGGCCAAGCTTGTGGCCTTGTCACATGAGACATGGCCAAGCTACTCTTGGCTTGGCCGTGTCACCCCTTATGACCAAAGAAAAGAAAGAAAAGAAAGAAAGAAAGAAAGAAAGAGGCAGTGAGGGACACAGCCAGCAAGCTTGGCCATGTCCCAAGGAAAATTGAGAGACACGGCCAAGCCACTCTTGGCTTGGCCGTGTCACACAAAAAAATTTTGAATTCTTTCACACGAAGTGGGAGACAAAGTGGGGAACAAAGCCTTTTGCTTGCCAAAAGAAATATTAAACAAATAAAAAGTGGGGAACAAAGTGAAATGGTGTGAGTTGGAAGGCATGAGTGTGTGTTTTGAATGAATTAAAAAGAGAAGAAGAGGAAAATGGAGGGAGTTCTTCTTTGTTCTTGAACAATTTCTGCAAACACGTTTGGGAGAGGGAGAGAGTGACATTCTTCATTGTCCCTTCATCTTCAACCTCCATTTCCATCCTCTCCACCTTCTTCATCTTCCATTGATAAGATCTTTGAGGTTCTTTGGGATAAATTGGGTTAACAAGCTCTTGAAGGTTGAAGAAGCTTCATTGAAGGGATTGGTGACTTGAGAAAGCTCCATTCCATCTTCCAAAGGCACAATCAATTGAAGGGTTGGTGACTTGAGAAATCTCCATCCAAAGGTTTGGTGACTTGAAAAAGCTCCATTCCACATTGCAAAGGGGAATCAACCATTGAAGAGGGCTTGAGTTCTTCACCAAATATATCAAGTGGAGCTAGGAGGAAGACTAGCAATCCTACACTTGGCATCTTCATAAGGGGTTTTTCTATTCTCTCTTTTAATTCAATTCTATTGTTGTTGTTGTATTAAGAGATTGATATTGCAATGGACAATTTGTATTTGTTTTTTATTGAGTTGAATGAATGTTTTAAATTGATGATGTTGAGCTAAATACCCATGCCTAGGGTTTGTAGTATATTTGGTTGAATGTCTTAATTTGATATTTCCATTGATGTTCCTTGTAGATTGGTTTATTGTATTGCTTTAAATGCTAGGTTGATAGATTAGCTACCTATTGATCTTTGAATATTGGATGACGGTCCGAGAGGTGAAATCCGATATCGGAACTATATAATCGACCACCCTAAGAATGAATTAGAAATATAAGTTCTAGGATTTCATTAATTTGATAATGTGAAATAATTGGTTATTACTAATTTATGAATGTGAGAACTAATGGATGGGTAATTGACTAATTAACCTTAAGAAACAAATTAATTACAAGGTTATGTTAATGGATAATTGAAAATTGAGCTTTGATTGAATGGACATATGACCCTAGGCACCTTCCCAAGAATCGATTTGATCTTGTACATCCATCACACACACTAATCCCTACGCACGTTAATTTTAGGTTTAAATTGTCCTTCCACAATTCCAAACAACAAACACTCATGCATTTAAATAATTTGTCAATCAAGCTATTACGAACCACACCTTCTTGGGGAAACGACCTTGGGGCGATCACCTTTGCTACAGCTACCTCGTATACTTGCGAGTGACGCTTTATAGTAGTACTTAATTCGAGCGCAATAAGTTTTTTGCACCGTTGCCGGGGAGGGTTGTCGAAGTAGTGATAGTTTGATTTTTTTTTCTTTACAATTTAATTGTTTATTTGTTTTCTTTTAATTGTTTGTTTGTTTTGTTTGAATTTTTTTTTGTTATTTGTTTTCATTAAGTTGCTGAGTGCCTTTTGTAAAGATGCAGTTTTCAAGGGACGGAGGAGTTTATGATAGGAACAATGATTCTGAAATGGCATGGCAATTAGCAGAATTGACATATCAACTTAAGGTGCTAAATGCAAGAGGAAGAGCACCTATGCCACACCAAGAGATATGTGCAGCATGTGGCAATGCAGGACACAGTGCAAATATATGCTCATTCGATTTCGCATGATACCAAGAATGGCAAGTGGAAGAAGAAGACTTTGACAGTTTCCAGCAAATGGGTAGAGATGACCAATATTCCAATCCTTACAACCCAAGCTGGGGAAGCCAACCAAATTTTTCATGGGAAAATCAACAGCACATTCCACCGCAGAATTTTTTTCAACCTTACCAAGGAGGTCCTTACTTTCAAGGACAATTTTCAAACCAAGATTACCTTAAGACACCCACATTTGAAGATAGTTTGAATGCCTTCATTCAAACTAGTGCACAAAATCAGGATAAACTTAAGGAACCCACTTTGGAAGATAGTTTGAATGCCTTCATTCAAATTAGAGCACAAAATCAAGCTCACTGCGTGAAACCCACAGTGGAGGATAATTTAAATGCTTAGCTTCAAATTAGTGCACAAAATTAGGAAGGGAGCAATAAGAGGTTTGATTCTTTGGAGGAATCATTGAAGAAGGTGGAAACTCAAGTTGATCTACTGGCATATCAACTCCAAGCACACCAAGAAGAGGAATTTCCTAGCCAATTGGAGCAAGTCAAGGTAATCACAAATTTGAGGAGTGAACAGGTAATATATAACAAATTTTGTGATTCTTTGGATGTAGACACTAATCAAGAAGATATTGGCGAGGAAATACAATCCAACATTGAGGAGTTGAGCCAATCAAACGAGAAGGAGAATTTGGAGGCATCAACCTCACCAAAGTTGCATGAATCTTCCAATCCTGATAGGCCACCAAATCCATTTCCATGTAGCTTGAAGGATGAGGAGCAAGGTAAGCAACTTCCTGACATCTATAATATGCACTCCCAAGGAGATAGTGAAAATAAGATTGGGATGACTATGACCTTAGGAGAAGAACATGAAATGCCCAATTTAGAAATTGAGGAGTGTAAGCTAATTTTAGATGCTGAGGTTGTTGAGATGGGACTTGACATTATTAAATTGGATGAAGAAGTGATTCAACCAAACTTGGTTGAACTTAAAAAGTCCCTAAAAATCATCTTTTCTACTCTTGGTGGTAAGGAAGAGCAGAAAACTATTATACCCATGTTGCACAATGAAAACGGGTTTTACAAAGTTCCTATTACACTGGAGGATTACCCTAAGATGACCTTCACATGTTTTCAAATAATGCTACTTAGGCTTAGCAATACATTGGGTATCCTTCGGAATTGTATGCTATCCATCCCTCCAGACATGAGCGACAATTGCATTATGGGTGGAAGGAGCATTGTACATCGCATATGGGAACGATGGAAATCAGGTTTCATCTAAACCCTCTATGAAGTATGCATGCTCACATTGAGGACAATGTGAATCTTTAAGTGTGGGGTGCATTTTGTGTTTTGTGTTTTTATTTTTAATTACATTTTGTGTTTTGTGTTTTTACTTTTAAGTGCATTATGTGTTTTGTGTTTTTACTTTTGTTTTTGTGTTTTTACTTTTAAGTTATTTTTGTTTAAGTTAGTTAATGTTTTTTTTTCTTGTTTTTCATTGAATAAATGAATTTTAGAAAGTTCAATTGTTATAAAATTATTGATAGATGACCTTTGAATTTTTGAAGCATGAATTGGAGAATTGAGTAGAATTGGTGCTTATTGTAAATTTTGTTGGTTTTTCCTTGCATTGCCATTAACCTAGTGAGGAATTGAGCCATCAACTTATCATTATTGTTGTGGGTGAACATCTTTGATTGATGAATTGCTAGAACTTACTTTCACATGCATTTTAAGATTACATAAAAATTTCAATTAGGCATCAAGAGGATTAAGGCAATTAGGTGAACCCACTTTGGCTTAAAAAGACCAACCCTATTTTTAACCTTAGTTAGCCAATTTTGAGCTTATTTTATTTTTCCTTTTCTTTCTTTTTTCACAACATCATTAGCTTGAACCTTGTTGTTTAACTCTTATCCTTTCATTAGGTCAAGAGCATTTTAAGAGCGTTTATGACCGAGTGTTGTGTTGAATTAAGTGTGGGGTTAAATTTAGTAGGTTTAAGATTGCAAAGCAAAATAATAAAAAAAAAGAAAAAAAAATATATATATATATAATAAGAATAATTGTTGTTCTTATTCGAAGGGTTGGAATAAGTTGAAAATATCATTGCAATATTTAATAAGTGAGTTCCCTTGAAAAGCTCTTTAATGTTAATGGGTAGATGAGAGGAAGGTGTTTGGGATTGTTGGGTTATGTATATTATCAATTACTTCATTCTTAAAGTGCTCTTAAACTTAATGATTAAGCTCACATTTCCTAAATGTCATGCCTTTACCTTAGCCCCATTACAACCCAATAAAGACCTTTTGATTGATGCTCTATTGTTATTTTGTGGTGGAGATTTGATTGATAAGCAAGCCTATGGTAATAATCTTTCATTGATTGTTATGAGTGTAAACACCACCATGATCAAACACTTGTAAGAGTTGACATAGGTTATGCATGGAAAACCACTTAATTGCATGGGTGTTGATTTTGTTTGATTCGATATTGATTGCGGATTTAGGGATAGGGAAGCCTTGATACATCTTTATAACTCTTGAACTTAACAAAATTTATCTTGTTAGTGTGTTTTGATTATAGCCTTGCTTGGGGACAAGCAAGGAGTTAAGTGTGGGGTATTTGTTTAGATCATTTTTGTACTAGTTTTTAGTATGATTTTATGTGTTTTTTAGTTAATTAATTTTTGTTTTAAGTGTGTTTAAAGTGTTGTTTCTAGGTTTAGGTGCAGAAACACCCTTAGAAGATCAAAATAGTATAGGAAAAGCATGAACCAAGCAAGACATGGCCAAGCTAAATCAGGCTTGGCCGTGTCCCTCAAAGAATGAAGAGAGCAGAGCATGACACGGCCAAGAGACACGGCCAAGCCACTGGTTGTGTCTCATCCAAGGAGAAAAACCAAAGAAACCACAAAGAAAGAGCAAAAATTAAGGAAGCAGAAAGAGACACACTCAGTGACACGGCAAAGCCAAGAGCAAGCATGGTCGTGCCCCATCTTGAGCCAAAGGAGAGAAGGAAAAGAAGCAAGCAGAAGCAGACACACTCAGTGACACGGCCAGCAAGCTTGGCCGTGTCCCATTTCATGCCAAAGTCCCTTGGAGCAAGCAAAGAAGAAAAAAAAAAGAAACAGAAGCAAACACACTCACATGACACGGCTAAGCTTGTGGCCGTGTCACATGAGACACGGCCAAGCTACTCTTGGCTTGGCCGTGTCACCCCTTATGACCAAAGAAAAGAAAGAAAAGAAAGAAAGAAAGAAAGAGGCAGTGAGGGACACGGCCAGCAAGCTTGGTCGTGTCTCAAGGAAAATTGAGAGACACGGCCAAGCCACTCTTGGCTTGGCTGTGTCACACAAAAAAATTTTGAATTCTTTCACATGAATTGGGGGACAAAGTGGGGAACAAAGCCTTTTGCTTGCCAAAAGAAATATTAAACAAATAAAAAGTAGGGAACAAAGTGAAATGGTGTGAGTTGGAAGGCATGAGTGTGTGTTTTTAATGAATTAAAAAGAGAAAAAGAGGAAAATGGAGTGAGTTCTTCTTTGTTCTTGAACAATTTCTGCAAACATGTTTGGGAGAGGGAGAGAGTGACACTCTCCCTTGTCCCTTCATCTTCAACCTCCATTTCCATCCTCTCCACCTTCTTCATCTTCCATTGATAAGATCTTTGAGGTTCTTTGGGATAAATTGGGTTAACAAGCTCTTGAAGGTTGAAGAAGCTTCATTGAAGGGATTGGTGACTTGAGAAAGCTCCATTCCATCTTCCAAAGGCACAATCAATTGAAGGGTTGGTGACTTGAGAAAGCTCCATCCAAAGGTTTGGTGACTTGAGAAAGCTCCATTCCACATTGCAAAGGGGAATCAACCATTGAAGAGGGCTTGAGTTCTTCATCAAATATATCAAGTGGAGTTAGGAGGAAGACTAGCAATCCTACTCTTGGCATCTTCACAAGGGGTTTTTCTATTCTCTCTTTTAATTCAATTCTATTGTTGTTGTTGTATTAAGAGATTGATATTGCAATGGACAATTTGTAATTGTTTTATATTGAGTTGAATGAATGTTTTAAATTGATGATGTTGAGCTAAATACCCATGCCTAGGGTTTGTAGTATATTTGGTTGAATGTCTTAATTTGATATTTCCATTGATGTTCCTTGTTGATTGGTTTATTGTATTGCATTAAATGCTAGGTTGATAGATTAGCTACCTATTGATCTTTGAATATTGGATGGCGAAACGAGAGGTGAAATCTGATATCGAAACTATATAATCGACCACCCTAAGAATGAATTAGAAATATAAGTTCTAGGGTTTCATTAATTTGATAATGTGAAATAATTGGTTATTACTAATTCATGAATGTGAGAACTAATGGATGGGTAATTGACTAATTAACCTTAAGAAACAAATTAATTACAAGGTTATGTTAATGGATAATTGAGAATTGAGCTTTGATTGAATGGACCTATGACCCTAGGCACCTTCCCAAGAATCGATTTGATCTTGTACATCCATCACAAACACTAATCCCTACGTACGTTAATTTTAGGTTTAAATTATCCTTCCACAATTCCAAAAAACAAACACTCGTGCATTTAAATAATTTATCAATCAAGTTATTACGAACCACACCTTCTTGGGGAAACGACCTTGGGGTGATCACCGTTGCTACAGCTACCTCGTATACTTACAAGTGACGCTTTGTAGTAGTACTTAATTCGAGCTCAATAAGTTTTAAGAAGGAAAGAAAAGAAGCAGAAGCAAACACACTCACATGACACGGCCAAGCTTGTGGCCGTGTCACATGAGACACGGCCAAGCTACTCTTTGCTTGGCCGTGTCACCCCTTATGACCAAAGAAAAGAAAGAAAGAAAGAGGCTGTGAGGGACACGGCCAGCAAGCTTGGCCGTGTCCCAAGGAAAATTGAGAGACACGGCCAAGCCACTCTTGGCTTGGCCGTGTCACACTGAATACATTTGATTTCTTTTGCACAAAGTGGGGAACAAAGTGGGAGACAATGCCTTGTGCTTGCCAAAATAAATATTAAACAAATAAAAAGTGGGGAACAAAGTGAAATGGTGTGAGTTGGAAGGCATGGGTGTGTATTTTTGAATTAATTAAAAGGAGAAGAAGAGGAAAATGGAGGGAGTTCTTCTTGGTTCTTGAATAATTTCTGCAAAAACGTGGGAGAGGGAGAGAGTGACACTCTCCCTTGTCCCTTCATCTTCATCTCCATTTCCATTCATTCCACCTTCTCCATCTTCCATTGATAAGATCTTTGAGGTTCTTTGGGATAAATTGGGTTAACAAGCTCTTGAAGGTTGAAGAAGCTTCATTGAAGGGATTGGTGACTTGTGAAAGCTCCATTCCATCTTCCAAAGGCAAAATCAATTGAAGGGTTGGTGACTTGAGAAAGCTCCATCCAAAGGTTTGGTGATGTCACATCCCAAAGTTTAGGTGGTCGAGTATTAGGCAAGAAGGACATAAATAAGTGGTCAAATAGAGGCTCGAGATAGTCAAAAACAAAATCTGTGTGCAAAGGAGGCCTGTGAAGTCGACGGGACCGAAAGGTAATTTTTCGAAAGGCCAAGGACCTAAGAGTAATTTTTCAAAAAGTTGTGTCGGTTCTTAATAGTGACCCTAATGGATGCCATAAATATGTTCTCGGGATTAATCGGGTCGTAATTGTGGTGCACGTTTTTTCCCAAAAATGCATGGTTTGTAAGTTACGGGCGATTTTCCGATAAGGGAATTTTGGACATTTCCACCGGACGGGCGATTTTGTAATTAAATATAACTTTGGGGGCAAAATTTAAAAGAACAAAAAGCCACTTTCAAGTGGCCAAATCCTAGCCATTAAGTCCAAATGGGTTGGACAAATCATGGCCATTGAAAATAAACAAATTAATTAAATGGAAATTAAATTATAAACAACTTCTTTTGGTCTTCCAAACACAAGTAAAGGATCAAAAAACACCACCATCACCACTTTTCTTCTTCCTTAGGTCGTGCTCCCCCCTCCCTTCCATTTTCAAGGAGAAAATTTTCAAGTCTAAGCCATTTTTCAAGTGAAATTCAATAGGAAATAAGGTAAGATACCATCCTAAGTCTTATTCTTTCATTAGAATTAGGTATTAGGCTATGTTTAGGAAGATTTGATATTATGTTCATGTTGGGAAAGTATTAGTAAGTTGATGATTATGGTGAAAAATGATAAACTACTTAAAGGAAATGATGAAAATGGTGATTATTAGTAAGAATAAGTAAAGGATTGTTAGAAAATCATAAGGTAGCATCATGTTCATATCTAGGGTTTGTTCTTACATATGTGACATGTTAAATTCATAGGAAATCAAGGAGATTAGAGAGGAAAGGAAGTGAAATAGACAAGAAGAGCAAGGAAAAGCAAGGTTTGGTACTTTAACTAATTGTTTGTTCATTTTCTTGAAATTTTTCTGTTTTAGAATTAGTGAAATGTTGTGACTTGTATGATTTTTAATTAAATATAGAAAAATGTTCTTAAAGTGAATTTTTGAATGCGTCTAGAATGACTAAAAAATATTTTGAGTTGAATTCGGAATGGTTATGATTATGAAAAAATTATTTCTGTTAGACCTGCTCTAGGAGGTACCTTGACTGAGACAGCCATGTTTCCGGATTTTTAATAAAATTTAGAAAAATAATCTTCAATTGAATTTTGGATATGTTGTTTTTTAGTGAGTCTAGTATTTTAGAAAAATAATTTGGAACCAATTGATTGAATTTAATTTACGGAATTCATAAAATTCAGAACTGCTGTCAGGATGCAGGGCAACTGGAGCAGTCTGGTTGGGTGAACTAGTTGACCAAGATTTTGTGTCCAGTTTGATCTGAAACTTTAAAGGAATGATTTTAAGATGTAAAACTATATTCTGTAAAAATTTTAAAGTTTTTAGTCAAGTAGATTATTTTATACAATTTTTCAAAATAAGGATCAAGTTGAGTCCAAAACCAGAATTTACTATTCATATGGTCATTTTGCTAATATTCATTTGGTCATTTTTCAAAAGTAATCCAATTGATTCCTTATGCATATAAATGAGCATACTATGTTATTAAAATGACAAAATATGATATTTCATGTTGGAATAATATAAGAAACATAAGTCGATAATTGTATAATGCATATTCGATTAAGAAATGGCATGAAAAGTTTTAGCTCCACTGGGTATTTGGGATAGTACTGAGTAGGGTAAGGGTATGATATATCATACTATATGCAGTGCTGCTTTAATATAGGACTTCAGTCTGAGTTATATAGGGTGACGACCAGAGCTATATAGGACTTCAGTCCGAGTTATATTGGGCAATCGCCCGAGTTATATAGGACTCCAGTCCGAGTACTTCGGCCACAGATTCCACAGGACTTGGTCCGTAATTTTTTTAGGGCCACAGCTACAGAATATATATATAGTTGTTTCAGTTAGTTCCTTACCATACGTTAGTCTACCAAATTACCTTGTGGAGCGAACTGATAAAATGATAATAACTGAATATATGACATGTATGGATTGTTTTTACTGTGATATTATTTTCAATACGACTCATTGCTTTTGAAAGTGCATTATGCTTTTATTATTTATTTTTCATAATTAGTTAAAGTACCCACTAAGCAATGCTTAGCGAGTTTAGTTTCTTCTAAACTCGTAGGTTATTAGTAAGGAGCCAGTAGCGAGCAGAGAAGTCCTGCAATCTGTCGGTCATCAACAAACTTAGGTGGTGCTCTTCATTTTGTATTTTGCTATTAGAAACTGGCATTTACTTATTTGAACAATACAAAGAGATAACTTGATGTAGCATATAAATCTAGTAATGTATAATAACTGTATGGTTTTAAATTGAGTTGGGTTGTGAATATAGAAGTGTGAATTCTTCTTGCAGGATTGTAGTTGAGTTTATAAGGATGGATTATTGGGAGTGTGCTTGAGTTGAATAGTGAAACAAAATGTTTTTTAAAAAATAAGAAAAATTAGTTTTGTCGACACTTGGGACCTAGAATTTTAAGGGAGACTCCGTTAAAATTTTGGAAAATTTTTATAAGGAACATTAAGTAAGCTGACATAACCAGAGCTCGTATCCCGATGTAGCATTCCTCCTCGGCTTATTCATAGATCGGGAAGGGGTGCTACAGGTGACTTGAGAAAGCTCCATTCCATATTGCAAAGGGGAATCAACCATTGAAGAGGGCTTGAGTTCTTCATCATACATCAAAGTGGAGCTAGGAGAAAGACTAGCAATCCTACTCTTGGCATATTCACAAGGGATTTTTCTATTCTCTCTTTTAATTCATTTCTTATTGTTGTTGTTGTATTAATAGAATTGATATTGCAATGGACAATTTGTATTTGTTTTATATGGAGTTGAATGAATGTGTTAAATTGATTATGTTGAGATAAATACCCATGCCTAGGGTTTGTAGTATATTTGGTTGAATGTCTTGATTTGATATTTACATTGATATTCCTTATTGATTGGTTGATTGTATTGCATTAAATGCTAGATTGATAGATTAGCTACCTATTGATCTTTGAATATTGGATGACGGACCGAGAGGTGAAATTTGATATCGAAACTATATAATCGACCACCCTATGAATGAATTAGAAATATAAGTTCTAGGGTTATTTATTTTTGTAATGTAAAATAATTGGTTATTACTAATTCATGAATGTGAGAACTAATGGATGGGTAATTGACTAATTAACCTTAAGAAACAAATTAATTACAAGGTTATGTTAATGGATAATTGAGAATTAAGCTTTGATTGAATGGACCTATGACCCTAGGCACCTTCCCAAGAATCGATTTGATCTTGTACACCCATCACACACCAACCTACGCACAACACTTTTAGTTTTAATTGTTTTAAAGTCGCAACTCAAACATTAAACTACCACATTTAAATAACTTGTCAATCAAGCTATTACGAACCACACCTTCTTGGGGAAACGACCTTGGGGTGATCACCTTTGCTACAACTACCTCATATACTTGCGAGTGACGCTTTGTAGTAGTACTTAATTCGAGCGCAACAAGAGTATAAGCCAAGGTATGTCCATACTTTTGATAGCTTGAAAGTATTTGCATTTAATTTGGCTTAACACATTTTAAATGGAAAATGTGTTAAGCTACTTGTCATTTGAATATTCATATGCATTGAGATATTAAATGTGAAATGATGTATATGCATAATGTGCATTATAAAAAGCCATTATTAATAGCTAAAATGAGTAGAATGTGCTAGAAATGAATTATGGGAGAATGACCCAAAATGTTTGGGTAATATAATTGTAATGTACAATGACATGCATTGTTGATAAAGTGATAAGATATATTGAATTAAAGTGATTTTGTATAGTTATGAATGAGAAAAATGAGTGAATGAGACAATGTGATGAGAAAATAAATTATGAAAATATGCATTATTTATGTGTTGCCTAATATACTATTCAATTTCAGAGTTTTGTATTTGGTGGCATGCTTATGATTTGGCTTCGGGCTAGATGCCGGACGTCAATATTATATGATTTGCCTTCGGGTTAAATGCTAGTCACCACCATTCTATTGAGTGCCTACGGATTAGACACTTGGTGTCATTATTCTCTGCCTACGGACTAGACACTGGGTGTCAAAATAGACCAAAATAATAACTCTGAAATTTGAATATTATATAATGTCATGTGAATGTATTAATGTGATGATTTAAAAAAGAATAATGGGTATGATCTAAAATGGATTGCATGTCACTTTGTAGAGTTTAATGAAATAACATTATGCATTGTCTTCTTTAAAGTTTCATTATTATCAGAGTATGTAACGCAAAGCTTTTAGCTTAGCTCGAATGAAATTCATTACGCAGGTGATAGGATTGATCCGATGGATTCAGAGAGTTCATCTAGACCTGGTCAGGTCTAGACTTGGGTTGATTATTCCTGAAGTGAGATTGGTTGCCACAAGATTAGAGCCAGCTACTGACATGTATACATTTTATTTTGTGAAACATGACATAACTATATATATTATGTTTACATATCTGGGAATGTTGTAAACTATGAAGAATTTTGGATCAAATTTTTATGATATGGGATTGTGTATATGTTTATATATATATATGTATATATTTGAGGATTTTGGGAAAAGTTGGAGAATGTTGATAAGTTATGGTGAATTGTTTGATTTATTAATATTGGGAGTGTATTTCTTTGACAGGTTGAGTTAATTATTATTTGAAAACTTACAAATTATAAACAAAACTCTGGGAAATTTTTTTCAGAGATTTTATTAACTAATTATGTATTTTGGTCCTTAAATTATTAGAGAATAATATTATTTATTCATTTAAACTACATCGTAAATTTTGAAATATTTTTATTGAATCATTGGAGAATTTTGGAAAGACAATAGTAGTGACATTTCTTGTACTGTATATACGTATTTTAAATACACCAAATATATGTATTATATGTATATAGGGTATAAGGGTGTTACAATATCGCCCCAAATGACAGAAGTGCCCCTGTGATCTTAGGGAAATGTAGTTTTGGGAACACTGTATTTTCCTGTAATGACATGTTTCAATTATAGATTTTTATCATTCGCAAGCTTCCATAATCACTTAAAGAGAAGAGCCTTATTTTTTTATAATAAGGAGCCTACCTAGAGCCCACTAAGGGGTTTTGCTTTAGCGATGATATTCCAATTTATGAAATACAATTTCCTCTTGTTGTCTAGACCATTTCAAAAGAAGCCCCTTTTGATTTTCACAATTTCTTGGGAAACCTTCTTATCATCCTGAACAAGGACATATAGTATAGGGGCGGGTTGTTCAGTACATATTTAATCATCATAAGCCTCCCAATAAGAGATGAGTGATGAGCTTTCTAAGAAGCGAGCCTCTGCTTAATCTTTTGGAAAATTGGATCCTATGTGACAATACTTCTTGGATTTACACCCAATGGAAGGCCCAATTATTTTATAGGAAGAGAGGCTTTTTTTGCACTTGAGTTCTCTAGCAACATTTTTGCACTAAAGTTGCCTTAAGTTTAAACCAATCAGCGTGTGCTTTTGGAAATTAACTTTTAGGCCAAAAAAGTATTGGAAACAATGCAAAATTCTTTTAAGGTTGATAAGGTAGGATGGGTAGAAATAACTGTATCATCAGCAAACTATAGAAAAATAATAGGAGAGGATGTTCCATTGATGGGTGTCCCTTTCAACATACTAAACTCAATAGCTTTGTTTAGAATAATGCTAAGTCCCTCTGCTGGGATGGCAAACAAGAAAGGCGGTAAAGGATCCCCCCTGGCGTGTACCCTTATGCATAAGGATTAATTTAGTTGTTGATCCATTAACCAAAATAGCCAATTTCATACCCTGAATACAACCATTCATCCATCATATCCAATAATCCCTAAAGCCCATTTTCCTCATTACTTGGATAAAATAATCCCAAGACACCAAATCAAAAGCCTTCTCAAAATCCAACTTGATCAGAGTTCCCTGAAATTTTCCTTTCTTGCAAGAGTCAATAACCTCATTTGCCACTAGTATATTGTTTAGAATGTACCTTCCCTGAATGAAGGCTAATTGACTTCCACTAATGATCCTATCCATTACAGTCTTAAGATGAGATGCTAGAGTTTTTGCCAAAATCTTGTATGCTCCACATACAAGGCTAATTGGACGGTATTGCTGAATGATATATGCAAGTAAGGCATAAGAATGTCACTAAATTTTCATTTATATAATCTTACTCACTTTATAAGAGAATAGTTTGAGTTATAGCTCAAAACATATAAGAACATTTACAAATATATATATATATAACACTATAATTAAATATATTACAAAACCAAAGAATGGTTACTATACACATACTCAATATATTAGATAAGTATAATACAAAACCAAGCATTGATCTATATGTTGATACATCATACCATAATATACTTATTAATAAGTAGCTGAGAAAAGAAATATTTACATGCAACGCCAAAGGTTCAAGTCTGGTGGCAATAGTGGAGCGTCAAATACCAATCCTCACCATCTAAACCTGACTTGGTCTAGAAGGACTCTCAGCCTCTGCCCTATTACCTGCACGATAAACAAATTCATATGCAAAATCTATAAGTGCACAGAATCGTATTCAAGTAATATAGTTATCAAATAAGATATCGTTCCTACAAAGAGTGTTTACTAATTACCAACCGAAATTAACTTAATCACTATTTAGGCAATCGAATAATTAGTGTAATTAGGAAGAAAACTAATTCCAAATATAAATTAATTAACAGTAATTTAATTTAAGAGAAATAACAATCAAATTAGCAACCTAGAATATTAAATCCATGTGATAATCGAATGATAATTTCTTGTGTCTATTAATCCAATTTTAATTATTCATGTTATGGACAAATGATTCTTAAATTATTACTATTCTTTATCAAGACATAATAACATATTGATTGTAAATCATTAACCTATTTCTCAATAGCCTTAACAACCTATAATCAATTCATTGAGAGCCAATAATTTATATAATTCCACACAAGTCAAATTGAATACTTCCATACTAATTATTTTCTTGTGATTCTATTAGCTAATTCCAATCAATGAATATTCCTCTCAAACTTATTCACTAATCTAGAATCATGCAATTAGTGGCCAATCAATTATAAGCATTAGGCTCAATAATAGAATTAACATGAATAAAGAAAAATAAATCACAACATATAATAAACAATCAATCACACTTCATTAATATTCTAGATAATGTATTTAGCTACTCATATTAATAAGAAAACTCATCATATTAATTGAATTTAAACATAGTAGAATACAAAGTAAAACTGAAATAGAAATAATTAAAAAAAATGAAGAACTCTTTTGATTCATCTTTAGATCAATTCTAATCTCTTGGTAGATATCTCCACAACCTCCTCTCTTGAATTCTTCTTTTTAACAATGAATACAAACCCTCAAAAAAATGTTTTAGACCTCCTTCCTTTTCTTTCTAAGTCTCGTTTCTTTTATAAAATATAATAACAGTTATTTAACAATATCCAACTGCCTAAAAACAAACTCCTACTTGAAATCTACCTCTACTTATGCAAAATTCAAATTTTATTTTGTAATCCAATTTACTATCAGATAGCAACCTTATCTCAATCTGACTCCCTCATCCAAGTTGTAGCTCTTGAAGTTAATCTCAATTGGATTTTGGAAGCCCAAGATATAGACCATTTACTCTTTGGGGTTCAGACTGGAATTCTACTTCAGTATCTCAGGTTTAATTTTGACTTAATATTTGGAGGCCCAAACGATCTTGGATTTTAATGAACTAGACCTCTATGGAAAGATTGAGATGTCATCTACAAACTTCATGAAGACAATGTTTCCAATCTTGAAATATATCATCACTAAAATCTTTATTAAATCTTTAAAGGTCTGATCTGCCTAAAATCTCCATTTGCAAGAGTCCTATAAAAATTACTTCAAACTAAACTTTATTCAAAAATAATGAAATTCGAACAGATAAATAAGCTTAGAAATAATTCAACTCAATTTCATGCTCAAAACCGATGGAAAAATATATGTTCAATATGCACTTATCAAATTCTCCCACACTTGAACCTTTGCTTGTCCTAAAGCAAATTAACCATCATTAAGTCAATTCTCAACAATCAATCAAACATAATTAAGTAAAGATAAATAACAATCACTTATCCTCAACTTAAAACACTAAACTTTAAAGAATCATAACCTTAAATAACTTCACAAACTAAGCACACTTATTTATTAGGGTGATTTACAAAAACTTTTAAACCAAACCATAGCCATAAACAATTCATCATAATTTCATTAATCCAAGAATATAGCAAGCATCACTAAGTAGCTAGCTCTACACAACAATTGAGGATCAATAAGAACTATGCGTTTAACATTATTATTATTATTATTATTATTATTATTATTATTATTATTATTCAATGGGTGCATTTTATGCTCCATCCCATTATTATTATTATTTATTATTTTATATATGGTGAATGCATTTTATGCTCCATTCCTCCTTTATTATCTAAAATGAGTTTATTTTACACTCAATATCACAAATTTTTTTATTTACATTAATTAATTATGCATAATTCTCATATCATATCTCTACATAATTAATCAATTGACTATCTTAGTGATACATACTAACTCAAGAATCCATGACTTTATGATGAACTTCAAAGACTGTAATAAAAATAATTATAACTTTTTTTAATACAATAAGTGTTCTTAATATGTAAAAGTTTTCAAGATCATTACCTCATCCATTCCATGCATTAAATTGGAAATAAGCAAAAGTTATTTTAATCTAGCTAAAAGAGTTTAATTATCATGTTGAAATCTAAAATAACAATAATTAACATATTCAATAACAAGTAGAGAACAAGTAGAGAACAAAATAACCAAATAGATTGCCAAATAGGAGTAAAAAAAACTAATATTTATTAAAAATTGAAATTTAAATCTAGCACAAATAGAAAAATGAAACTAAATAAAAAAATTAAAACTAAAAACAACCTAACCAAATCTAATGCAAAATAAACTAATAATAAGAGTTAATTAGAATATTATAAGCATCTCCCTCTTTATTCTTAATGTTAGGGACTTCAAGAGCTCTTCCTCTCTTTTTTCATCTCCAATTTTAATGGCCTACCTCTCTTCCTCTTGATTGGTGAAGGCTTAGGTTCATCATCATCACTTGATGTATCATCTAAACCGCTAAGTCAAGTTGTGATCTAGCTTTTTCACTAGCTTTCTCCAAAATTTTCATCTCCACTATCTCATCAAGATCCATAGTGTATTCGTTAGGATCAAGATAAGCACACCTAAAAGCATAGAAGGCAGTGAGTTGTTCAGGCATTTCTACAGATGGATTCACATAAGGTAAAGCAGGCTCCCAAATAACATCTCCATATTTCCAACCCCAAGTATATAAACTTTCTTTGTTATTCATTTTTCTCTATTCTAAGGCTTTGCTAATAATGAATTAAACTTGCTACGAACTCAACCTTATATAGAGAAGAAATAAAGACTAATCCTAATGTCATTCAACTAAAGGAATTCTACTTAAACTCTTATTATTATTAAAGTTGATTAATTAAAAACAAATTCTTAGTTGTCTAGAATTAGGAGTTCAATTCAAAATAAAAGACTAAATATAACTCTAATCCTAGAAAAACTAAAACATCTAACTAAAACCTAATTACATAATTTTTTTATAATATATATTTTTTCTGAAAAAATTTAAAATTTTTCATTTTTTTCATTTTTTTTAATATCAAAATTTTGATTTTTTTTAAATGAGATGAAAACATAAATTAAAGAAAAATTTACAAAACAAAATTAAACAAAATAGAAAGATAAATTAAGCTAACTACTCTCCTCCCACAGTTAATCTTTTCATTGTCCCTAATGAAAAATAATCAACCACAAATAAGAGAAACCACAAATAACAAGAAAAAGAGAATATGACAAGATAAGTGATGAAAACTTCCCTCGTTTTATGGCGATGCTGGAGGTGATGGAGTCGGAGAAGGAACAGACAAACCCGAAAGCTCTATATACTTCATTAACTTGTAATTATGATAAGTCTGGCTCCTTTTCACGTTGATAATTCTCCGATTCATGGACCTTAGTTGGCCTCCCATTGTCCTCTGCTTCTCCTGCATAACATTCAACTACGAGCTCAAATATTTATTTTTTTCATCCATTATATCGAGCCACCTTAAAACTTATCGCCATTCTTGTTCTTCATTGTCATTATCATCATCCTCTTCTTCATCACTTTCCTCTTCCTCATCTCCCTCTTCATTATTTGTTGGTTGGTCACTTGGTTGAGCACTACTAGAATCTCCTTGAACTAGGTTCTTGAAACATCTTCTTATTGTGTGTAGACCCTTATTTTTTGACCAAGTCCAGTCTAAAGATTTAAAATAGTCCAAAATAATTTTTGTAGTATTTATTATTATTTATTTAATAAATAATATTTATTTAATAATATAATTTATTTTAATAATATAATTAAATATAAATATTTATTTATTTTAAATATAATATTTTTTTTAAAAATAATACAATTAAATTAAAACATAAAAAATCGGACGACTCGGGGAATGACGCGCTGCAGCACTGGCGAATTGGCTTGGGCCAATTTGCCGTAGGCCACGCCTGCGGTGAACCACGCCAACCCTCATAGTTCACCCGCCAATCCTCACAGCAATCACACCCCTCATGCACCAATCCTCACCAGCAACCTCGCATTTGGCCAGCAACCAGCACGCCCAACACCCAGCAGGCCCAATCCTCGCAGCCCACACCTTCAGGCAAATTTACAAAACCTTATTTAACTCAATTTTTTTTATTTTTTTCCTGAATAGTTTATAGTTCCTTAACCAAACCATATTAGGTTTTTGATTTTCCTATAAATAACACGTTAAAACACAAAAATGGGGACTTTGGCAATTATTTAGAACTGGGGACTTTTGACTGACTTTTAGACTGAAACTTGGAATGACAATAATAAAAGAAGAGTAATAGAAACCCTAGACAAACAATGGAAAAAGCAACAAGAGATAGAGAGGAAAAGAAAGGAGTAATAAGAGATGATCTAATTTACAAAATTAAGGCAACGAAGCAGTGTTGTCTTGATCTAGCTCGACTAGAATTTCATCGGTGCAATTGTTGTGGAGCCAACAAATGATGGTACACATTTAACTTAATTCAATATAATGTTTTGATGATTTTAAGTATTGAATGCAACTGTTATTTGTTTGAATTAATTTCACTACATTACAATCTTTTGCTTTAATTCATATTAGTTCATGTAGAGCCTAAGTTGTTGATGATATTTGGTTATCCATATAAAATAAATCCAGTCACCTGTTGGCTCAAGTTATTTTCTATTTATTGTTGATTTTCAGTGCATGATTATTAGTTAACATCACAGCAGTTTCATTTAAGTTTTTTGAAAAATTATTACAGTAACTTATTTCTTTCCCACTTTAAAACTTTGATCCTATTTTCATAAATTCCAAGCCCTAATTCACTCAAACCCTAAAGTCCTAATTAAATTCTATTTCTTTCTAATTACATAGTAGCCATAATCCTTTTAAAAAGAATAATAATAATGTTGGTTATCAAAACCCTATTTTCTAAGTCTAAATCCCAAAACCCTAATTGTTAAACATAAACCCTCTAAACTCTAATTTCATTTAAGAAATCCTAATTTAAGATGTAAACTCTAAACTTATACATTTATTGCTTTATTTAGTTTTAGATTTGATTATGTAGTTTATTATATGTTTTGATGATTGATTATTTTGATTTCAATGTTTGATTTGTTTAATTGATCATAGATGAATATTTTTTTGATTATTACTTATTTATTAAAATTGTAAGAGGTATGTTTTCATGATTGATTAATTAATCTTTATCTAATTTATATTATTTTCATATTTTGGGATTAATTTAAAGGACATGTTTCTACCTTTTAATGGGTGTCCTATTTAGTTTGGATATTGGACGATGTAAGGACATGTTTTCATCCTCGGATGGGTGTCCATTTATTTGTTTTGTTTGAAAATTTCTATGATTTTTTAATAAAGTATTTATTTATTCTTATGATTGCATGTATTATGGTGGATAATATCATTATATTTAAGAATTTTATAATATTAAGACCTGAAAAGGAGGCCGGTTCCAATGAACCAGGCGCTGTGGGGGTGCTGGGTCATTCTCACCTTCTCCATGCATACCCAACTTTTCTAACCCAATAGGGGGTTGGGGATTCCTTAAGAATCGAGTCATCCACCCCTTTCTTTTTTTTGGTCCATCTGGGTGGTGACTCCATTTTATCCGGGCTTAGGCCCATGTTCTCTAAGGCCCTGAGCCTAATAGTGCCGAAGTCGCAAGAACCATTCCACATGGGAGTGGGGGCAAAAATCTCTGCTCACAGTGGCGACTCCACTGGGGATAAGTCAAGTTGATTCCTTTGGTCTTTATAATATTTTATTCTTCCTTATTATGATATTGTCCATTGCATCATATTAAATTGTATTGTGTGCATAAGTTAGGACGTCCGTGTTACCCGTGTTGTGTTATGTAAAGGATATCATACTTTCACTCAAGGTATGGAGACAGAGCATGGCATGACCACTCATAGCCTTGCACATTTTGGTATAAACCTACTATGGGAACCTAAGCTTGTCAACCCAAAGACTAAAGCTCATGTAATTAACCTAGTTACCTTCCTTAGGTTTTTAACCCAAATGCATGTTGTTTGACTATGATTAATTTATCTTGGTTTAAACCATGGCTTATTTGGTTTGTTCTTTTTCTAATATGACCTATCTATATTGTAAGTTCAAAAAAAATAATTTTTTCCTTTGTGTCTAAGAGACCAAATTTTAAAATTTCAAAATCTTCAAGATAATCCTTTCAAGATGGATCAAAAATCTTCTTCAACCCTATGGGCCAAGGGTTTTGAAACAAAATTATTTTTTCAATTACAAAAGAGCTTATGAATATTTAGGTCAATTATGAAAATACCAAAAATTAATTATGAGCCTAGTTTATACTAAGAATTATTAATCATGGGCTTATTTTTGGCTTAAATTATTAGTTACTTTTTCAAGTGAGAAATCTATTTATAATAAACCTCTTAATTTAGTTTTAATCCAATATAGCATAAAAGCTGCTTTAGTTGATTGGATGGATTAAAGTCTAATTAACAAAAATTATCATGAATTGATTTCCATATTCGAAAATATAACTATTGGTTAAAATCGTCTGAGGGAATTTTTTAAAAACAATATATCCTATGTTGAAATTTTATTAACCATATACCTAGGAAAAGAGACTCGCCATTCGTGTGTGGAAGTTATAAGGTTGGAAGGACACCCTAATTATCTTTGTTTGTTTGTTATTTGTGTATATGTGTATAAATGCATACACGCATTACATAACATACAATTGATCCTTTCTAGCTCATAGTCTTGGAGTACAGTAGTTCAAAAGCATACGACGACCAAACCTATGCTAGTGACAACAACAACTCAATTAGCTTCTCACCGAAAGCAATGGATCCTAAGCAAATTCAAAGGATGGTGGACGACGCCCTCAATGCCAAGATGAAAGAGTTGCAGGAGGCCCTGGCTGAGTCTATGAGGAACCAACTGACTGCACTTTTACGGAACCCTGCTGAGGCATCTGCGAGCACAAAGAAACCAAAAGATAAAGGAAAGGCTAAGATAGTTGAAGTGGCCTTTGATGAAAACAAGGAAGCTATGGATGATGATGATTGGGATAATACTATCAAGATCAACAAGAGGACAAGAAAGAAAAGAAGACTACACAAAATAAAGCTGAATCTGCTGATGTCAAAAAGATGATAACAGATCTAGACAAGAAATTTGAAAAGATGTTGAAATCTGAAGAAATGTCAGAGGTCGACAAGTTGTTTGAACTAGATGAAGAGGTCTCGTACAAGTTTAAAATGCCCTCCTTTGCCAAATTTGATGGAACTGAAAATCCTCATCTCCATGTGAAGCAGTACATCACTGCTATGCAGCCTGCCCGAACTACTAAGGCTCAAACTCTAAGGTACTTTATGCCTTCATTGGACCCTGTTGTCCAAAATTTGTTCAACACCTTAGAGGATGATACTCAAAAGAGCTGGGATTTACTATACAAGGCCTTCATTCAACAATATGGGTATAATGTTGAATTGGAGGTTGTTTAGGTCATTTTTGTACTAGTGTTTAGTATGATTTTATGTGTGTTTTAGTTAATGTTTTGATTAATTTTTGTTTTAAGTGTGTTTAAAATGTTTATTTTAGGTTTAGGTGCAAAAAGACCCTTGGAGGATCAAATCAGTGCAAGAAGAGCAAAGAACGAAGAACAGTGGCTGACACACTCAAGGGACACGGCCAAGTCAGTGGCCGTGTCCCTCCAAAAAAGCTCAAACACGGCCAGGAGTGGTTAGCTTGGTCGTGTCTCACTCAAATCCAAAGCAAAAGAAGATGGAAATCAAGCCGTGTCCCTCCAAAATTATCCAACATGGCCAAGTCACTCCCAACACGGCCTTGTCACTCATTTACATCCAAAGCAAAGAACAATTCTCACAGAAGCAAACATAGGCAAGGGACACGGCCAAGTCACTGGCCATGTCCCTCCAAAATGATCCAACACCGCCAAGTCACTCCAAACATGGCCGTGTCACTCAACCAAAGAAGAAAAAGAAGAAATCTGAGATAGAAGCGAACACAAGCAAGGGACACGGCCAAGTCACTGGCCGTGTCCCTCCAAAGTTGTCTAACACGGCCATGTCACTCTCAACTTGGCCTTGTCTCTCATGGACCAAAGACTCAGACACGGCCAAGTCTCCTTTAACTTGGCCGTGTCACCTTAATCTCTATAAAATCATTCGCACGATAGAAAAAACAGAGACTGGAGAGCGGCTAGGGTTTTAAGAACAAAAAGAAAGAGAAGAGAGGGCACTCCTAACTTGGGATGAGGAGAGGGTGACACTCTCCTTGTCCCTCATCTTCATCCTCCATCTTCATCTTCTCCATCTTCCATTGATAGATCTTTAAGGTTCTTTGGGATAAATTGGGTTACAAGCTCTCAAAGGTTGAAGAAGCTTCATTGAAGGGAGTGGTGACTTGAGAAAGCTCCATTCCATCTTCCAAAGGCAAATCAATTGAAGAGTTGGTGACTTGAGAAAGCTCCATCCACATTGCAAGGGGAATCAACCATTGAAGAGGCTTGAGTTCTTCATCATACATCAAGTGGAGCTAGGAGGAAGATTAGCAATCCTACTCTTGGCATCTTCACAAGGGGTTTTTCTATTCTCTCTTTTAATTCATTTCAATATTATTTTTGCTGTATTAAGAGATTGATATTTCAATGAACAATTTGTATTTGATTTATATTGAGTTGAATGAATGTTTTAATTTGATGATGTTGAGCTAAATACCCATGCTTAGGTTTGTAGTATATTTGATTGAATGCTTTGATTTGATATTTCCATTGATGTACCTTGTTGTTGGTTGATTGCATTGGATTGTATGCTAGGTTAATAGATTAGCTACCTATTGATCTCTAGATATTGAATGAAGGACCGAGAGGTGAAATTTGATATTGGAATTATGTAATCGCCTACCCTATGAATGAATTAGAAATATAAGTTCTAAGGTTTCATTAATTTGCAAAAGTAAAATAATTGGTTATTGCTATTTCATGAATGTGAGAACTAATGAATTGGTAATTGACTAATTAACCTTAAGGAACAAATTAATTACAAGGCTAAGTTAACGGATAATTGAGAATTGAACTTTGATTGAATGGACCTATAACCCTAGGCACTTTCCTGAGAACTGAATTGATCTTGTGCACCCATCACACTTATCAAACCCTACGTACGTTAATCTTAGATTTAAATTGTTCTTTTACATTCCAAACAACAACTTCGCTTTTAATTTAATTGCTTTAATGAAGCTATTACGAACCACACCTTCTTGGGGAAACGACCTTGGGGCGATCACCTTTGCTACAGCTACCTCGTATACTTGCGAGTGACGCTTTGTGGTAGAGTTAATTCGAGCGCAACAAGTTTTTGGCGCAGTTGCCGGGGAAGGCTATCGCAGTAGTAATAGTTTGATTTTTCTTTTCATTGTTTGTTTATTTTCTGTGAATTGTTTGTTTGTTTTGTTTTTCTTTCAATTTAATTATTTGTTTGTTTTTCTTTAAGTTGCTAAGTGCCTTGTGTAAATATGTAATTTTCAAGGTACTCAGGGGTTTATGATGATAAACCAGACTCTGACATGGCTTGGCGATTAGCAGAATTAACAAACCAACTTAAGATGCTAAATGCCAGAGGAAGAACACCTATGCCTACTCGTGAAGTATGTTCAGCATGTGGCATTGCAGGACATAGCGTAAACATGTGTTCATTTGGTTATAGACAATATCAAGAGAGGCAAGAGGAAGAATATGCTTATGAAAGTTTCCAGCAAAGGGGTAGAAGTAACCCATATTCCAATCCTTGTAATCCAAATTGGAGAAACTACCCAAATTTTTCTTGGGAAAACCAACAGCACATTCCACCTCCAAATTTTTTTCAACCTTACCAGAGAAATTCTTACTCTCAAGAACAATATTCAAATCAAGATTTCCTTAAGAAAACCACTTTGGAAGATAGTTTGAATGCCTTCATTCAAATTAGTGCACAAAATCAGATTCAATACAAGACATCCAAAGTGGAAGATGATTTGAATGCTTACATTCAAATTAGCACAAAAATTCAAGAAAGAAGCAATGAGAGGTTAGATTCTTTGGAGGAAACATTAAAGAGGGTGGAAATGCAACTTGGGCAACTGGCACATCAACTCCAAGAACACCAAGAGGAGGAATTTCCTAGCCAATTGGAGCAAATAGAGGTAATCACAAATTTTAAGAATGAACAGGTGATATATAACGATTTTTGTGATTCCTTTGATGCAGGAACTAACAACGAAGAAGATGGCGAGGAAATGCAATCAGACATAGAGGAGTTAATTCAATCAAAGGAGGAGGAGAATTTGGAAGCATCGACTTCGACAAAATTGCATGAACCTCCAAATCCTTGTATGACACCAATCCCATTCCCAAGTAAGCTGAATGCAGAGAAACAAGGTATGCAACTTTCTGAACTCCTTGACATGCCCTATAGTGAAGATAGTGTAGATAAGCTTGAGGTGGCCATGACCATAGAATTAGAGCCTAATTCTTCCAATTTATAAATTGATAGGAGCAATTTACTAGTAAATAATGAGATTGTTGAGGGAGAACATCAAATAGCTAAAGAGGATGTAGAAGAGATTCAACCAAACTTGGTTGAACTAAAAAAGAACCTAGGAATTTTGAAAAATGTTTTGTTTGGGGAATACAGTATGCAACAAATTATCATCTCTCCCACTCTTGGTGGTAAGAACGAGCAAAAACCATATAAAACCATGTTGCAAACTGAAAAAGGTTCTTACTACGTCCCTATAGCATTAAAAAATCAAGCTAAGACAACCCTCACATGTTCTTTTTGGACAATTGCTCCCCTAAGAATGCTACCTAAGCTTTTCAATAAATTGGGTACTTTTCAAAGTTGCATGGTGTTCATCCTCTTGGTCATGGGCTCCAATTGCATTATGGGTGGAAGGAGCCCCACACATCGTATATGGGAACGATGGAAATCAGGTATCATCTAAACTTTCTATGTAGTATGCATGCTCACATTGAGGACAATGTGAATTTTTAAGTGTGGGGTGCATTTGGTGTTTTATGTTTTTACTTTTAATTGCATTTTGTGTTTTTGTGTTTTTACCTTTAAATTGTTTTTATTTAAGTTTTAGTTAATGTTTTTAATATTTTTCTTTGAATAAATGAACTTTAGAAAGTTCAATTGTTATAAAATTGTTGATTGATGACCTTTGAATTTTTGAAGCATGAATTTGAGAATTGAGTAGAATTGGTGCTTATTGTCAATTTTTTTTGGTTTTTCTTTGCATTGCTATTAACCTAGTGAGGAATTGAGCCATCAACTTATTATTCTTTTTGTGGGTAAACATCTTTGATTGATGATTTGCTAGAACTTGCTTTGAAATACATTTTAAGATTACATAAAAATTTCAATTTGGCATCAAGATGATTAAGGCAATTAGGTGAACCCACTTTGGCTTAAAAGACCAACCCTATATTCAACCTTAGTTAGCCAATTTTGAGCCTATTTTATTTTTCCTTTTCTTTCTTTTGCATAACACCATTAGCTTGAACCTTGTTGTTTAACTCTTATCCTTTCATTAGGTCAAGAGCATTTTAAGAGCGTTTATGACCGAGTGTTATGTTGAATTAAGTGTGGGGTTAAATTTAGTAGGTTTAAGATTGCAAAGCAAAATAAAAACTTGTACAAAAACTTGTGTACAAGAAAAAGAAAAAAAATAAAAAAAAATAAAAAAAGAAAGAGAATTATTTAATCTCTAGATATTGAATGAAGGACCGAGAGGTGAAATTTGATATCGGAATTATGTAATCGACTACCCTATGAATGAATTAGAAATATAAGTTCTAGGGTTTCATTAATTTGCAAAAGTAAAATAATTGGTTATTGCTATTTCATGAATGTGAGAACTAATGAATTGGTAATTGACTAATTAACCTTAAGGAACAAATTAATTACAAGGCTAAGTTAATGGATAATTGAGAATTGAACTTTGATTGAATGGACCTATAACCCTAGGCAATTGAAAAGGACCCAAGCAAGTGTTAGTATTTGGGATTTATTAGCCACATCCAAGAAGCACCGTCAGACTATGGCCAAGGCCTTAGCTTGCATGCCAATTTGCACCTCCATAACACCGGATGAGCTGGTTAATTTCATAAAAAAATGAAGGAGTGATGAAATGTGATGGAGTTCAAAAGAAGAGTGAAGTTGATGTGGGAATGGTATCATTTTCGGATGCAGATTTATCGAAAGAGGGAAGAGATCACATTTGCCCTCTCTTTATCAAGATAGAGGTTAAAGGAAAAAGGACTCCATGTGTGATGGTTGACGACGAGTCTGCCATAAATGTCTGCCCACTTAAGATCTTGCCTAAGCTTGCTATGTCAACAAGGGATTTGAGCCTAGCCGAAGTGACCATTAGAGCTTATGACAATACTAAGAGGCTCTCCGAAGGGACTTTTAAAGCTATTATGAAGGCTGGTCCAATTGAATCTATGGTCAAATTTATGGTTTTAGAAATCCCTGTCACTTTTGCACTACTATTAGGATGACCTTGGTTTCATCCTCTTGGTGTAGTTCCTTCTACGCTCCATCAAAAGATTAAGTTCCCTAACGGGGATGAGATAGTGGTCATCGAGGCTGAAGATAATGAAGTGGTAAATGCATTGATGATTGAGAGGCCTCTCAATGGTTTTCAAGCAGCTGCAATTTCTGATGATGAAGTAGTAGACTCCAAGGTCCTGAATATGATGAAGAATATGAAATATCTGCCTGGTGTTAGTCTTGGAAAGGGTAAGTCGGGTGTGACAAAGCTTCCAAATTTTAAGACTCAGACTTCCAAGAAAGGGTTAGGGTATGAAGAAGGCAACAGCAATGCTCAGCCAAGGAAGAATGAAAAGATGAGTTTTCCATTGCTTGAAGAGATTTTTGTCAAAGCTCCAAACATGGGACCAATCCAAGGGAAGCCCGAGCCAATTATGTTAATGGGAAAATTGATCTTGGGTTTCAAAATTTTTGCTGATGTTGCTGAACTGGTGGAACATGTGAAGAAAGAGCTCACCCTTCCAGCTGACAAGGAGCCTAATCTGGAAGGAAAGAAGGAAGCTGTCCTAAAAGCTGAGAAGACTCCTAAGGAAATTGCTGCCTTAGTTGAAGAGAAGTTTAAAGATGTTTTACTTTATGCTTTTTAGAACAATGATTTTGATTTTAATTTATCTGCTTTGTATGAGGACGATGATGTTTTCTTTTCCAAGATAAATACAATAAAGTCTGATTTTGCTTACTTGTGTGATGTTTATCCTGATGGTTGCATACATTCAAATAGTGGTTACATGAGCATTTTTAATATTAACTCTTTCGATACGTAATCATTAAATTTGGGAACAACCGATAACCCTAAAAACTTTAGCATAACATCCAACCTTACTCCTGATGAGAGAGAGATTAGAAAAAATATTTAAAAAAATATGAAGAGGTGTTTGCTTGGTCTTATGAGGACATGCCTGGAATAGATCGAGACATAGCTGAACACCTAATTCCTACTTATACTCACATGAAACCTATCAAACAGAAGGTTAGACGGTTAAGACTGAAATGGGCAGAATTGATTAAAGAAGAAGTCACTAAATAGATACAAGTAAAGTGATAGATTATCCGGATTGGCTAGCTAACATAGTGCTCGTGCCAAAGAAAGATGGAAGAATTAGGGTTTGTGTGGACTATAGAGACTTGAACAAGGCTTCCCCTAAAGATGATTTTCCCTTACCCCATATAGATGTCCTTATTGATAGTGCAGCCTCTAGCATGCTATACTCATTCGTAGATGGATTTTTTGGATATAATCAAGTGTTAATGGCCCATGAGGATAAAGCCAAAACTACCTTCATTACTACGTAGGGTATATTTTGTTATAGGGTGATGCTGTTTGGGTTAAAGAATGCCAGAGCAATCTACCAAAGAATGGCTATCACTTTGTTTCATGATATGATGAACAAAGAAGTCAAAGTATATGTTGATGATATGATGGTGAAGTCGGATACAAGGGAGCAACACTTCCAAAACTTAGAGTTATTCTTTGAGAGATCAGTAAAGTATAAGCTAAGGCTAAACCCAAAGAAATGTGTATTTGGAGTTACTTCAGGTGAGTTGTTGGGACACATGATTGGTCCAAAGGGCATTGAGATTGACCTTGGCAAGGTTAAGGAAATCAGGGATATGCCAACCCCTAAGATAAGGAGAGAAGTTTAGGGGTTCATTGGTAGGCTATAATATGTTAGTAGGTTCATAGCAAAGCTCACCACAATTTGTGAACCTATCTTCAAGTTGCTTAAAAAGAACTAGCCAATGAAGTGGAATGAAGAGTGTCAAAGGGCCTTTGAGCGTATAAAAGAGTATTTGCTAAATCCACCTATTTTAAAATCACCTAAGCCCGGTAAACCCTTATTACAATACTTATTAGTAGAGGAAGAGTCACAGACCAAGGTGATCTGCTGAAGTGTTCTCATTGGGTCCTTCCAGATGCCCATTCAGGTCTTGCATTGAAATTGCAGAAAAATTTACATTTATGGCTTTTATCTTCCGAGATGAAATCATGAGTAGTGGATGCCTACGCAGCATAGTCACGGATACATCCATTTCAAACTATGATTCAGCACGTCAATTGGTAGCTTCTTCATAACCTTGCAAATGATCCTTTATTTTGTCCAATGTGTCTTTCGAGATTCGACGATGTAACATACTTCCCTTAACTTGAAGGTTTATGCAACAAATTTTTTTTAATTAATATTTTTTTAAAATTTTAAATTTTGATTTTGAAATCAAATGTTGGCTTTGCTAATTCAATGTAAATTTACCTCAAGACTCAATTTTCAAAATTAAGATATCTATAACATGAAAACTCTAGTTACCGTACTAAACTCGGGAACCATTTCTATTTGAGCAAGAACTGTTGCACTTCAGATAGGTACATACACATTACTTGGCCAAACTCTCATTGAGTTTGAATTGTCTATCTCATATGCATACTTGTTCAAACTAGCTCCACTAATAGACTCTACCTACAAAGAGAGAGCAACATGTCTTTAATAGGCTTGAAATGGGGTCTATAAGGGACACGGGTTAAATGAAGGCCATTTGTAAGTTAGAGCCGATATGACACTATGAACAAACCCTCACACTATAAATTTCTTGTTTAGACAATTAGAAGCATAAAAAGATAGAGCTTTGAACATTCTTCTATCTAGATCTTGATTAGGACAGTCTTTGCATTTGCAAAAAGTTTGATAGCCACATTCCTTTCCTTTTCTTCTTTTCCCTTTTTCTCTTTTTTTTTTATTACTTTTTTACCTTTTTTTTTTCTTTTAGCATTTTATCATTTTGTCCTTCTTCCCTATAGGACTTTCAAGAAACTAGATGGCCTTTCTCCTATCTCTCTGATTTTGGTTGAGTCTCTGGTTGGGTTAGGCCAATTCAAATCAATAAATCCTTGTAAATTAAGCGGAAGTTCTTATGATACTTCAGGTAAGAAGAATTCTATGGGCTTTCTAAACTTGCCTTTTGTGTTTTATTTTCTTTTCCTTTTCTTTTTTTCTTCTTCTCTTCTTCTTCTTCTTATTTTTTCTTTCTTCTTTTTTTCTCATTTTTTTTGGGTCCAACTCTAAGAATATTGCTCTGTCTGTACCATTCTATGCTTCTGACTATGGTTGAGTGGAGTTGAGTGAGTTTTCTTCAATAAGGATAAATTGGAGATATCATCTTAATAAATTGGAGATATTAGGTCTAGTATCAGGTAAGCTTCAACTACCCTTATGGTTTTGACTATGCATCCCTTTCTTTGATCTTCTTACCTCTTCACCTTAGTGATCCTTAGATTTGTCATAAGAGTTACAATAACTCAGGGTAGCTTATTGGGTTTACCATCCAATAAAGAGTAAGCTAAAATTTATGAAGGCTCAAAGGGACAACTAGATATTGATATTTTATTGGGGGATATTAGTTGTTGGCTTACACAACAACGCCTAGATTATCTCTCCCTTAAAATAAGCAAAGTTTAATTTCTCCTCAAAAGTTCATCAAAGCATGTTCTAAGATCGACTAGGATCTAGAAAAAGGTCATTTTGCAGGAGCCCTCTCTAAGTAAGCATACATAACTCAATGCTATAGAAAAATTTCCTCACCTAGTAAAGTCATTCAAATCATGATGCATATAAAAGCTAATTTATAAATATCAAGCTAGAATCATCATTGGTTGAGCACCAAAATGAACAAAGAACAATAAAAATAAATTTAATAAAAGTAATTTATTCAAACAATCTTAATTTGAAAAACAACATTGTTCCAATTAGATATTAAAGAAAGAAAAATAGAAGAGCAACATTTAAGCTAAGGGAAGTTCATTGGATTGAGCTTCTTCTCTCTTCATCTTCAATACTCTCATCTTGAAAAGAGGATAAGATAAAATCTTGCTCCAATCCTCTTCCTACCATGAAGACTACTGGTGGTGGCATTCTGTTAAACCTAGGCAAAGGATTATCCTTTATGTTGGGCTTATCAAGTTCAGGTAGCTTACCACTGTCAATTAGATCTTGATTCTCATGCTTCAATCGGGTGCATCTATCTATCTCATTTCCTTGAGTCTGATGAAATTGGCAAAAAGCTTTGGTATCAAAGTTTGGTGGTAAAGGATTCGACAAGGGTTGAGCAGCCAATGGTTGTAACAAACCCTTCTTATGTAACTTGTTCAAAACCCAAGACAGAGGTTTCTCCAACTCTGAAAATTGTCTTCCACTTCCTTGACAAGGTGCATTAACATCGACTTCCTTATGTGTACTCTAATTGATAGACTGATAATTTCATTTTGCAAAAAAATGGTTCTTCTCCCTTTCCTACTCTTTTATTTGTAATCCAGCTTGAAGAAGATCTTTGAAATCCCTTATAAGGGTGCAAGAGAGCCTTTCATGGAGATTGGGTAGGATGCCTCTGACTATCATTCAGATTTGGTCCGACTCATCAGGCCTCCTTTTGAGAAGTGCAACCTTATTTCTTCATCTCTTTACATAATCAACAAAATTTTTATTTTATTTTTTCCTGATAGTCTCCACCTCCATCAAGGTAACTTCTAGCTCAACATTGTACCCATACTACTAAATGAAAGCTCTTTACAACATATCCCAATCTTTTTGGGTACATTCTTCCAAGGTATTGAACCAGTTCTGCACAATAGGATCCAATAAGAGCATAAAATACCTTAGAGTTTGAGCCTTAGCAGCCCTAGTAGACTGCATGGCAGTGATGTATTGCTTAACATGCAAGTGAGGATTTCCTGTACCATTGTATCTAGTGAAGGAAGGCATCTTGAACTTATAAGGAACCTCCTCATCTTGTCCGAACAACTTGTCTATTTTTGACATCTCATCAGTTTTTAGTTTCTTTTCAAATTTCTTCTCTAAACCAGCAATCATCTTCTCCACATTAGATGTTTTGGTCTTTTCCATATTTTCTCTTTCCACAACCTTCGGCTCTTTCTTCTTATCTTGAGGAACTTGGAAGTATTGAGCCCAGTAGTCATCATCATCAACAACTACCTTGTCATCATCGAAGGCTACTTCACCAACCTTAGCCTTCCCTTTGTCTTTTGGTTTCTTTGAGCTGGCAGATGCCTCGGTAGTGTTCCCTAAAAGTGCAACCAGTTGGCTCCTCATAGTCTCAGCTAGGGCCTCCTTCAACTCTTCGATCTTGGCATTGAGGGCGTTGTCCACCTGTAGACCCTTAATTTTTGACCCAGTCTGGTCCGATATTTTTTATATAGTCCAAAATAATTTTTGTGGTATTTTAATTAAATAATATTATTTTTAATATTTATTATTTATAATTTTTAATAAAAATAAAAATGGTAATATGAGTAAAGTTAAAAATAAATAAATAAATAAAAATCGACGACAAAAAAACGGGCGATGAAATTTTTCATCGCCGAAGGTGAATCGGCTTGGGCCAATTTGCCGCAGGCTGGATCGCCCAGTGATTAGCTAGCAATTCTAGCAGTTTTTGCCCGCAGCAGTCTTTTTGCCAGCGTAATTTTCCAGTGCAATTTTTTTTCGAAACCAAATTCTATTTGGTTTTGGTTTCTTTTCCTAATTGGTTTTAATTTCCTTAGACAATTAGAAGTAGGTTTATGATTTTTCCTATAAATACCACATTAAAACACAGAATTAAGGGGAGGAAAATTGTTTTACTTGATCGATACTTTGGACTTCTGACTTGGGAGGAAAAAGAAGACAGAAACGGCAAAAAGTTAGCAACAAGAAGCATTCATCAATCCATCAAAGGCAGCAACATTGCCTTTGCTATTGTTCAACCAAAATTAAAGTTTTGGTGGAACCAACAACGGAGGTTTGATTTTCTATTGACTTATTTATGTTCACAGTAGCTTCATCATACAATTTAATCAATTGTTTGAACATATACATTTTTGTTATTTGATCAAATATTCTGTTTACCATCTAAACTCTATAAAAAAACCATAAAAACCTTAATACCCATAAAACTAATTTCTGAAATCTAAAACCCTAATTACACTTTTCTAAAACCATAAAACAATAATCTATTTTCTTAAAACCCTAACTTTTTTCAAACCTAATCTCTAATTCAAATATCCAGTAGCATTATTCTTTTAAAAATAACATAAGTTCCTTAAAATCTCAAAACTCTGTTTTCTAAATCTTAAACCCTAGAATCTTAATTTTCAACACCGAAAACCTACAGCCCTAAAAGCCAGTTTTCAAAATCTTCCAGGGCGCCGCCCCCAACCCAGCAAGGGGCGCTGCCCCCTTGACCCCCCCGCCCGTTAACCAGCTAGCGGGATCACCTTATGGGCTCGGGTCAATATTTCTTTGTGTATTATAAGCCTTTATGTTTAAATTCGTTTGTTATGATTATTCAAAATACAGTAGCTTTATTCAAAATACAAACCTAAACCATAATTTATTCAAACCATAAATCCTAATTTTGCTTTCAAATCTTCACAGTAACTTTTTATAATTTTATTCACTGGGATATTTTAATCTTTCAATAACTCCATTAAAGACTTTCTATGTTTGTTTCATCTAAAAATACTTAAATAGTTATTATAGTCAATTTTAAAATCGTACTTAACTTTTGATCACGGTAAAACATCAAATCCTAAATCATAATCTGCAAAATCAAGGTTTCAAACCATAAAAACCTAATATCTTAACCGTGAGCCTTAAACCCTAATATCTTAACCGTGAGCCCTAAGCCCTAATATCTTAAGGTTCCAAAACCCTAATTTCATGATGTTAGCCCTAAACCCTAATTTGATTAACCCAAAACCTTACTACTTTCTCAAATTTATAAAACCCTAATCCATCCCATTCTTCCAAAATTCTCACAGTAGCCTAAATAATAATAATAATAATTTCAAAATCCCAAAACCCTAAATATTAATTAAAGAACCCTAAATTGAGACATTAACCTAAATAAGTATCTTTATTTGCTTTATTAAATTTTAGATTTGATTATGTAGTTTATTATATGTTTTGATGGTTGATTTATTTAATTTCAATGCTTGATTTATTTAATTTATCATGGATGGATATTTTCTTTATTATTATGAATATTATTTGTTTATTTTGGTATTAAAATTATAAGAGGTATGTTTCCACTTTGTGGGTACCTCATTAATTAATTTCTATGTTGTAATATCCTCATTTATGCCCTAGAAGTTTTGCATATTGTTGTTGTTGTTATTGTTATATATTGGATTGAATATATGTGTTAAATTGTAAGAGAAAAGAAATTGAGAAGAGAAAGTATATGTATATGTATTTTGGGAAGAAATAGGGTTTAGAGACAAATTTATATGTTGTGTATATGTTAATATATATGACATATAAAGTGGTCAAAAGGCTTGGTCAATGCAAGAGAAGATATTTATTTGAGATTGGTAAATTACTTAATTGGGCACATATAAGACAAAAAGATAATTATGTGAATAAGGGCACTTTGGTAATTGCTTGGATAAAATCACATGGTGGATATTTAAAGAAGGTTTGACTTGTGTTTTCTTTATCATTTCTTCTTCTTCTTCTTGTTGATGGCCGGCCCTCCATAGCCAAAGAGAAAGAAAGAGACAAGTGATGGTTTTGATGATTTCAAGCTTAAATTGAAGAAAGATTAAGTGTTCAAGTGTTGATTTAAGAAGTTTTTAACTAAGGTAAGATCTTTTCTCTAATTTCTTCAATTCTTTTGAAGTGGTATGATTAAGTTGCTTATGGTATGATTGTAAGTATTGATTTTGCTTGATAGATGAGAAGTTGGGTTGGTGTTGGTGATGGAAGAGTAAGATTGGTGTTTAGTGAAATTGTTTCTGTTTTAGGATTAGTAAAGGCTGTGACTTGTATGATTTTTAATTAATTTTAGAAAAATGTTCTTGAAGTGAATTTTTGTTATGTTGTGCCTCTATGAGTCTAGAATGACTGAAAAATATGTTGATTCGATTTTGGAATGGTTATGAGTTTAGAAAGATTATTTTTATTAGACCTGTTCCAGCAGGTACCTTAACTGAGACAGCTCTATTTCGGAATTTTTAATAAAATGTAGAAAAATCATATTCAATTGAATTTTGGATATGTTGTTGCTTAGTGAGTCGAGTATTTGAGAAAAATAATTTAGAACCACGTTGATTGAATTTGATTTATGGAATTCACAAAGTTCAGAACTGCTGCCAGGATGCAGGGCAATTGGGGCAGTCTGGTTAGGTGAACTATTTGACCAAGATTTTGTGTTCAGTTTGATCTGAAATTTTAAAGGGATGATTTTAAGATACAAAACTAAATTATGTAAAAAATTTAGAATTTTTAGTCAAGTAGATTATTTTATACAATTTTTCAAAATAAGGATAAAATGGAGTTTAAAACCAGAATGTACTATTTATGGTTAGGGTTTTAATTCTTTGTTCTTCTTGCATTGCTTTGGTTCTCCAAAGGTAGGTTGGTCCTTAAACCTAACCCTAAACACTTTAAACACACTTGAATCAATGAATGTTATAATCAATTGTTCTTTGCCCTAATTGCATTGTTGAGATTGAACAATGTTATGTTGTGCATTGTGAATGGTAATGTGTTTCATGAGTAATGTGGAATGAAATGTTGATATTTATGAATGATGCTATGTGAGATATAATGTGATCATGGATGAGATATATATATATATATATATATACTTGAATAATGAGATGTTATATTGTGAAATGAAATGTGAAGCCATTGTTATTGGCTAAGATGATGTAATTGAAAGAAAGAAGGCATGTTTGCCTAAATGTGATGAGAATTGAGAATGGAAATGAATTGTTTGTTTAATATGTTATTCAGTTTCAGAGTTCTGGATTTGGGTGGCATGCCTAAGAAATGATGAAAGGTAACAGTCTTGCCGGGTTGAGGACCTCCTCATAGGTGTTGAGTTGATGGTCCAAGAGACTGGGTCTGTTACACTATGAGATATATGATTTGTAACAGTCTTGCCGGGTTGAGGATCTCCTCATATGTGTTGAGTTGATGATCCAAGAGACTGGGTCTGTTACACTATCCATGGATAGAGATACATGTATATACATTGCCTACGGGCGTGATTATTGTGACTATGAACCCAAGGCAGTAACTCTGAACCCTGAATATCGTATTAAATACTTGTTGGGCCCATAGGTGTCAAGGTTATATGAATGTCCTAAATAATGTTATGAGTTTAATGAAATGAGATGTTGGTTATGGAGTATGATTGATTAATGTTGAATGTGAAAAGATGTTGAAATGTGGTATACTCATATGACTATGATTTGTGAAATGCATAATTGTGTGGTTAACTTTATATTTATGATGTTGATCTTATCAATAACATATGTGGCATTGCATTTCATTAAAGCATACCGTTAGCATGTTTTATCTTACTAAGCCGTTGGCTTAGCGCGATAGTGTTTAATCACGCAGGTAGTAGAGTGGATAGAGTTGAACCCGAGAGTTCATCAAGACCTAGTGAGAGTAGACCTTGAAGAATCCATTTTGGGAGCTTAAAGATCAGAGCAGACTTGCCAATCATGTATAAATTTTATGTGTTGTAAAACTTGAGTTTTGATGTATATGAATTTGTAAATATGTAAATATTTTATAACTTCCGCTGTGTAATATTTAAATATGGGGGTTGTCACAAAACCTTTATTTTATGTTGTACTAGAAGTGTAAATCCTTTTTGCAGGTTGTAGTTGAGGTTACAAGGGGGATTTATTGGGAGTGTACTGAGAATGATTTTGTTTGCATTGGTTTGTGTAAAATGTTTTTAAAAATAAGAAAAAAACCGGTTTTGTCGACACTTGGGACTCAATTTTTAGGCGAAACTATGGCAAAAATTTTGTAAAAATCGGAACTAAAATTTGACTAAGTAAAATTGGTAGCAACATTAGGTTAGTGTGGCGCCTCTACTCAGCTTACATATGTAGGTCGGGAAGGGGTGTTACAATTGTTTTGGTATCAGAGCCTAGGTTTGAGATTCTCAACCTAGGTAAAATGTAATAAAAAGAATAATTTTTACTTAAAAAGTGGTTTTGAATAACATATACGTTTGAGATTGGCAGTCTCTGATCTTTAATAAGATATAATCTGCTGTGTTTGCAGTGTTAGGTTGTGATGGATTCTCACTCACGTTAGTCGATTGAGGGTAGTGCCAAGAGTATTGCTCCTGCTGAGGGAGCTAGGGTTGATAGTGTTGAGGAAGCACCTGCTTCGGTGTCGAGTAGACCAGCTGGGGAGGAGGTTCCGCCAGCCTGGTTTAGGCCTATGATGGAAGCTATGAGACAAGCACCTGTGCAACCACACCCACCGCCACCACCCCCTCAGCCTTCAGTACCAGTAAGGCACTATGATAAGCTAAGGAAATATGGAGCAGAGGATTTCTTTGGTACAGTTGATCCGGCTGTAGCAGAACAGTGGCTTGATAGAGTTCAGAGGGTATTTGTGCAGTTGCAAGCCACTTCAGAGGAGAAGTTTGACTATGCAAGATCTTTGCTACAGAAGGATGCCTACGACTGGTGGAAGACAGTGCCCCATTCTATGGATGATCCACCAACCTTGTCTTATGCGGATTTTCTGAGAGAATTTGAGTTGAAGTATACTCCTAGGGAGTATAAAGATGGGAAGAAAAGAGAGTTTTTATGTAACACTCCGATACCCTATATAAGTACTATACATATACCTAGTATACATACAGTAAGTATATAAAGTATAAGAATGCTACTTTTCGTTACCTTTTAAAAACCTGTAACCGAATTTAAACCATAATACATTAATTTAAATAACATTTATAAAATCATTATCTTTATCCAAATTACATTTATACATATAAATACTCTCTCATCAGAAATACATCAAAATTAAAAGTATTACATGTATGCATTACCCTCTAGTTGGTCTCGACAAACTCTTACTCTTCTTGTGGCATAATGAGAGACTTCATATCTTCACCTATTTACCTGCGCGAATACACACCCGCGCTAAGCCCGAGAGCTTAGTAGTCCAAATATAAAATGTAAACATATAGTATAGAAGTATTAACATATAATGATATATCCATTCAATGTATAATTAATTCTTATCATATTATCTTTTCTTTTTAATTGCATCATTCATATATCTTAGCTAATTTCATATATAATGTACATATATATACATAATATTATCACCAACCCCAATCTATCACCAATATATTAATACACCCACATTATATATACCATACCAATCATTATTGCAATACACACATTACATATCATACCAATCACTATTGCAATACACACATTACATGCCATATCAATCACTATTGCAATACGCACATTACATATCATACCAATCACGAATCACATTTTTAATGAAGATAACCATTATCATCAACCACTATTCATTTACATATCATACCTCATAACATTATCTTATTCACAATTCATCAATCATGATTCATTTATTTCAACACTTGTATTTCACATTGGCAACAAAGACAGACTCGGGCCCAAAACACTAATATGTCATTCGACTTTCAGAGTTAATGCTTTCAGAGTTAACCCCACCTAGCTTCAAGGGTTGTAACATCTCAATTAGGCTTCAAGGAATCAATTCCAACCTAACTTCAAGAGATTGTTACTATTAGGCATGCCACCAACAACAAAACTCTGAAAATGAATAACATATTAGACATACAATTCATTGATCATTCCATCACCAATATCATTTACAATTCTCATCATCATTTAGGCAAACATGCCTTACATATCTCAATTGAATTGTCATAGCCAATCACAATGGCTTCATATCATATTTGAATCATCATGGCCAATTACAATGGCTTCACAACATATCCTATCTCAATCCATATGATACATATAGCATCATTGATATAACATTTCAAAGTATTTTATTCATATAATACATTGCCATTCACAAGTTTCACAATGCATATAACATAACATTTCATCATTTCTCAAAATACATAAACACCATTCATTATTAGAGCATTTATCATAATAATTTGCACATACCTTAAGAATGATCCTCATTTCTTCCTATCTTTCCCATTTCATATATCATCCTTTATATATATATATAGAAATTGACATTATTCATTTACATTCACAATATAATAGAGTATTTAACACATTCATCCAAATGTGTTAAGGTTCAAGGACATATAAGGATATACAATCAAATAGGATTTATGCTTACCTTTTAATGATCTTCACAACTTTCACCTCATTCAATCATCACCTTAGTCAAATTATATTAACAATATAGTAAACTACTTAACACATTTGCAAACAAATGTGTTAAGCCTCAAATCATGTAAATAAATACAATCATATGTATTGGTACTTACCTCAAGAACTACTCCCATCAATTTATACATTTCTTTATTCCAAGAATTCTCCACATTTAGGTTAATGCAACCCAATCTCTTCGAAACCTAATCCAAAGATCATTATTCATAAGTTTAGTATCATCTACATACATTTGTTTAGGTCATTCTTTGTTTACAAAGTGTTTATGTTTAGGTTTAGAGACCAAACTATCTTTGAAGAATCAAAACCATACAAAAAGAACAAAGAAATCAAACAATATCCAACTCATTTGAGGGACACGGGCAGCCCACTTGAGGGACACGGCCGTGTCTCTCAACTATAAAAGAGGCAGTAGCCAACACGGCTAGGTGACACGGCCGAGCTTGTGGCCGTGTCTCTCACCAAAAACCACAGTAGCTGACACGGCTTGGGGACACGGCCGTGTCTCCCAAAAACACTCCAACACATCCAAAATTTTTCATGACTTGGCCGTGTCTCTCCCTTGCCTTTGGCCGTGTCACTCAAGAACACAAACCCTATTTATGGCCAACTCTTCCAAATGCATTTAAACACATAATACCCAACACAAACTCACTCAAATGGATGTAATCAAACTCATTAACACTTATTTTGCACATTTAACATAATACTTACATTAACCAAACATTAAATCATTCATCAACTCCAAACCTTAAAACCAACTTCACACTTGAACTTCCACTATCAAAACCCACTTAAACTTACAATTTTCACAATCAAACCAACACCAATTCAATCCTTTATCTCACCATCAATTTTAACACTTATAAACACATATCAAACACACCAAATCATCACATTAACAAATCACAATTTCCTTTAGACACAACTTCAAAATTAACAAAGGAAAACACAAGATTACTTACTTGAAATGAAGAAAATCCACAAATCTCTAACCAAAACCCTTGATTCCTTCTTCAATTTGAGTTAAGATCTTCAAACACCTCTCAAGCTCTTTCTCTTCTTGGATGGCCGGCACACACAAGAGAAGAAAAGAAATTCAACAAAAGTCAACAAGCTTTTCTTCTTTAAATCTCCACCAAGAGATTTTAACCAAGCAATTACTAAAACACCCTTTTCCATATAACTTAACTTTTGTCTCTTATATGTCCACATAGGTAATTACACATGCCACAAAATAAATATCTCTATTGCATTGACTCTTCCTTTGACTTATGTATATGTTAATTATACAACCATATAAACAACATATACACTTCTCTCTAAACCCTATTTTATTTCCCAAAACACATATACACAAGCATTCTCTTACCAATTTCTTTTCTCTTCACATAACATATACATTCAATCCAACTTACAACCACAACATAATCAAAACTTCTAAGGCATACATGAGGATATTACATTTTAGATTTGAAGCAAGATCATCGGACCGTAACTGAATATGAAGTTGAGTTTATTCGACTGAGTCAGTATGCTGGGGGTATCATTGCTGATGAGATTGATAGATGTCGGCGATTTGAGGAGGGATTGAGACCCTCGATCATGTGCTTAGTGGCTGGATCCAGATATCAGGATTTCTCACAACTTGTGGCAGCAGCTCGAAGTGTAGAGCGAGCTCAAGTTATTGCAGCTGCTTCAGAGGAAGAGGTTAGGGTTAGGAGGCCCCAGTTTGAGGCAGGGTCTTCTTCTGCAAAGAGGGGTAGAGGAAGTTTTGTTCCTCGGAGTAGTAGGAGCCAGAGACCAGCGGGTAGGTCAGTACAGTTCCAGAGGCAGAGATTTAGACCTGCAGCTTCAGTAGCGAGTGCTCCTACTCCTGGAGTTCAGAGATCCACCTTACCTTTGTGTAACCAGTGTGGTGGAAGACATGGGGGCGTTTGTTGGAGGCATAGTAGATCAGGGGTATGCTTCAGGTGTGGATCACCTGACCACTTTGTGAGAGACTGTCCTGAGAGGCAGGAGCAGATGCCAGTTGATTCTGCTGCTTCTCGAGCTAGTGTGAGGGGAGGCAGAGGAGGCAGAGGTGCCAGCCGAGGAGGTAGACCAGGATTCAGTTCTAGAGGAGGTGCTACATCCAGGGAGGGTAGACCAGAGGAGTTGCCAGGATTGCCTCCTGAGAGAGAGGTGGAGTTCGGTATTGAATTGTTGCCTGGTACCACTCCTATCTCTATTACTCCTTACAGAATGGCATCAGCAGAATTGAGGGAGTTGAAAGTGCAATTACAGGAGTTGTTGGACAAAGGATTTATTCGCTCCAGTGTTTCTCCTTGGGGAGCTCCTGTGCTATTTGTGAAGAAGAAAGATGGTACTATGAGGTTGTGTATTGATTATAGGCAATTGAATAAAGTGACTATTAAAAATAAATATCCTTTGCCTAGAATCGATGATCTCTTTGATCAGTTGAAGGGAGCGTCGGTGTTCTCCAAAATTGATTTGAGATCTGGGTATCATCAGTTGAGAGTCAAAGCTGAAGATGTTCCTAAGACCGCTTTTCGGACTAGGTATGGGCATTATGAATTTTTAGTTATGCCTTTTGGTCTGACGAATGCACCTGCAGCTTTCATGGATTTGATGAATAGGGTGTTTAGGCCCTAATTGGATCAGTTTGTAGTGGTCTTCATTGATGATATACTGGTGTATTCGCGGAATGAGGAGGAACATGATATGCATCTGCGGATTGTGTTGCAGATTTTGAGAGAGAGGCAGTTGTTTGCTAAATTGTCGAAGTGTGAGTTCTGGTTGGATCAGGTAGCTTTTCTCGGACATGTTGTTTCAGCAGAAGGCATTAAAGTTGATCCGAGCAAAGTTGAAGCTGTATTGAATTGGAATCCACCTAAATCAGTGACAGAGATTAGAAGTTTTCTGGGTTTGGCAGGCTATTACCGGCGGTTTGTGAAAGGGTTTTCTTTGATAGCTACTCCACTCACCAGATTGCTTCGTAAGGGAGTGAGATTTGTGTGGACGGATCAGTGTCAGGCTAGCTTTGAGCAGTTGAGAGAAATGTTGACTCAAGCGCCTGTTCTAACTTTACCTGTTGAAGGCAAACCATATGTGATCTACAGTGATGCTTCACATAGAGGTTTGGGGTGTGTATTGATGCAGGAAGGGAAAGTTATAGCTTATGCATCTCGACAGTTGAAACCGCATGAGCTTAACTATCCGACCCATGATTTGGAATTGGCTGCCATTGTTTTTGCATTGAAGATTTGGCGCCATTATCTGTTTGGGGAGAAATGTTTCATCTACACTGATCACAAGAGTTTGAAGTATTTGGGTGTCCAGAAAGAACTCAATCTTCGTCAGAGGAGATGGTTAGAATTGATTAAAGACTACGATTGCTTGATTGACTATCATCCAGGTAAAGCAAATGTTGTTGTTGATGCCTTGAGTCGGAAGTCTTTAGCTGGTTTAACAATTTACTCGCTCTCGTTGCTTGTTGAGTTGAGAGCATTGCATGCCAGTTTTGTACCTTGTGTTGATGGTGCATTATTGGCACAGTTGCAATTGAAGCCGATTTTGTTGGATCAGATCAAAGAGGCTCAATTGGCTGATAAGAAAATTCAGAAGATTATTTCAGATTGTCAGAATGGGAAGACTAGAGATTTTGTTGTGAAAGATGATGGGAATCTCTGGTTTAAGAACCGATTGTGTGTACCCGATAATGCTGATTTGAAAAGAGTCATTTTAGAAGAAGCTCATCAGTCAATGTTTGCTATGCATCCGGGTAATACGAAGATGTATCATGATTTGAGACAACATTATTGGTGGATTGGTTTGAAGAGAGACATTGCAGATTTTGTGTCGAAATGTCTCACTTGTCAGAAGGTTAAAGCAGAGCATCAAGTTCCAACCGGGGTTCTTCAACCATTGTCAGTGCCAGAAAGGAAATGGGAAAGAGTGACAATGGATTTTGTGTCTGATTTGCCATTGACACAAAAGAAGCATGATGCTATATGGGTGATTGTGGATAGATTGACGAAGACAGCTCATTTCCTTCCGGTGCGGATGGATTACTCTTTGGAGAGATTGGCTGAGCTGTATATTCAGGAGATTGTGAAATTGCATGGTGTTCCAACTTCTTTAGTGTCTGATCGAGATCCCCGGTTTACTTCAAGATTTTGGAAGAGTTTGCATAGTGCTTTGGGTTCTCGACTACACTTCAGTACTGCTTTTCATCCACAGACGGATGGACAGTCAGAGAGGGTGATACAGATTATTGAGGACATGTTGAGAAGCTGTGTCATCGATTTCTCTGGAAGTTGGGATAGGTTTTTACCTCTTGTGGAGTTTGCTTACAACAACAGTCACCAATCCAGCATTGGTATGGCACCGTTTGAAGCATTGTATGGCAGACGGTGTAGGACACCTCTTTGTTGGAATGAGCTTGGAGATAATAAGTTGGTTGGTCCTGATTTGATTCAAGAAACTGAAGAAAAAGTAAAGTTGATTCGAGGCAGGTTAAAAGCAGCTTCAGACCGACAGAAGTCTTATGCAGATCTGAAGAGGAGAGATATAGAGTTTGATGTTGGAGATAAGGTGTTTTTGAAAGTATCTCCTTGGAAGAAGTTTTTGAGGTTCGATCGGAAAGGAAAATTGAGTCCTCGTTTCATTGGGCCGTATGAAGTGTTAGAAAGAGTTGGGCCAGTTGCATATCGACTTGCTTTGCCACCTGAGTTGGATCGTATTCATAATGTATTCCATGTTTCTATGTTGAGGAGGTACAGGTCAGATCCATCTCATGTGTTGCCATTTGAGTCTATCGAAGTGAGCCCAGATTTGACATTTGAAGAAGAACCAGTTGCTATCTTGGCAAGTGATGTGAAAGAATTGAGGAACAAGAAAGTGCCATTGGTGAAGATTCTTTGGAAGATTCATGCAAAAGAAGAAGCAACTTGGGAAAGTGAGCAAACTATGCGAGAGCAATATCCTCAACTATTTCAGAGTTGATATCAGGTAATTTCGAGGACGAAATTTCTTTTTAGAGGGGGAGAATTGTAATATCCTCATTTATGCCCTAGAAGTTTTGCATATTGTTGTTGTTGTTATTGTTATATATTGGATTGAATATATGTGTTAAATTGTAAGAGAAAAGAAATTGAGAAGAGAAAGTATATGTATATGTATTTTGGGAAGAAATAGGGTTTAGAGACAAATTTATATGTTGTGTATATGTTAATATATATGACATATAAAGTGGTCAAAAGGCTTGGTCAATGCAAGAGAAGATATTTATTTGAGATTGGTAAATTACTTAATTGGGCACATATAAGACAAAAAGATAATTATGTGAATAAGGGCACTTTGGTAATTGCTTGGATAAAATCACATGGTGGATATTTAAAGAAGGTTTGACTTGTGTTTTCTTTATCATTTCTTCTTCTTCTTCTTGTTGATGGCCGGCCCTCCATAGCCAAAGAGAAAGAAAGAGACAAGTGATGGTTTTGATGATTTCAAGCTTAAATTGAAGAAAGATTAAGTGTTCAAGTGTTGATTTAAGAAGTTTTTAACTAAGGTAAGATCTTTTCTCTAATTTCTTCAATTCTTTTGAAGTGGTATGATTAAGTTGCTTATGGTATGATTGTAAGTATTGATTTTGCTTGATAGATGAGAAGTTGGGTTGGTGTTGGTGATGGAAGAGTAAGATTGGTGTTTAGTGAAATTGTTTCTGTTTTAGGATTAGTAAAGGCTGTGACTTGTATGATTTTTAATTAATTTTAGAAAAATGTTCTTGAAGTGAATTTTTGTTATGTTGTGCCTCTATGAGTCTAGAATGACTGAAAAATATGTTGATTCGATTTTGGAATGGTTATGAGTTTAGAAAGATTATTTTTATTAGACCTGTTCCAGCAGGTACCTTAACTGAGACAGCTCTATTTCGGAATTTTTAATAAAATGTAGAAATATCATATTCAATTGAATTTTGGATATGTTGTTGCTTAGTGAGTCTAGTATTTGAGAAAAATAATTTAGAACCACGTTGATTGAATTTGATTTATGGAATTCACAAAGTTCAGAACTGCTGCCAGGATGCAGGGCAATTGGGGCAGTCTGGTTAGGTGAACTATTTGACCAAGATTTTGTGTTCAGTTTGATCTGAAATTTTAAAGGGATGATTTTAAGATACAAAACTAAATTCTGTAAAAAATTTAGAATTTTTAGTCAAGTAGATTATTTTATACAATTTTTCAAAATAAGGATAAAATGGAGTTTAAAACCAGAATGTACTATTTATGGTTAGGGTTTTAATTCTTTGTTCTTCTTGCATTGCTTTGGTTCTCCAAAGGTAGGTTGGTCCTTAAACCTAACCCTAAACACTTTAAACACACTTGAATCAATGAATGTTATAATCAATTGTTCTTTGCCCTAATTGCATTGTTGAGATTGAACAATGTTATGTTGTGCATTGTGAATGGTAATGTATTTCATGAGTAATGTAGAATGAAATGTTGATATTTATGAATGATGCTATGTGAGATATAATGTGATCATGGATGAGATATATATATATATATATATATACTTGAATAATGAGATGTTATATTGTGAAATGAAATGTGAAGCCATTGTTATTGGCTAAGATGATGTAATTGAAAGAAAGAAGGCATGTTTGCCTAAATGTGATGAGAATTGAGAATGGAAATGAATTGTTTGTTTAATATGTTATTCAGTTTCAGAGTTCTGGATTTGGGTGGCATGCCTAAGAAATGATGAAAGGTAACAGTCTTGCCGGGTTGAGGACCTCCTCATAGGTGTTGAGTTGATGGTCCAAGAGACTGGGTCTGTTACACTATGAGATATATGATTTGTAACAGTCTTGCCGGGTTGAGGATCTCCTCATATGTGTTGAGTTGATGATCCAAGAGACTGGGTCTGTTACACTATCCATGGATAGAGATACATGTATATACATTGCCTACGGGCGTGATTATTGTGACTATGAACCCAAGGCAGTAACTCTGAACCCTGAATATCGTATTAAATACTTGTTGGGCCCATAGGTGTCAAGGTTATATGAATGTCCTAAATAATGTTATGAGTTTAATGAAATGAGATGTTGGTTATGGAGTATGATTGATTAATGTTGAATGTGAAAAGATGTTGAAATGTGGTATACTCATATGACTATGATTTGTGAAATGCATAATTGTGTGGTTAACTTTATATTTATGATGTTGATCTTATCAATAACATATGTGGCATTGCATTTCATTAAAGCATACCGTTAGCATGTTTTATCTTACTAAGCCGTTGGCTTAGCGCGATAGTGTTTAATCACGCAGGTAGTAGAGTGGATAGAGTTGAACCCGAGAGTTCATCAAGACCTAGTGAGAGTAGACCTTGAAGAATCCATTTTGGGAGCTTAAAGATCAGAGCAGACTTGCCAATCATGTATAAATTTTATGTGTTGTAAAACTTGAGTTTTGATGTATATGAATTTGTAAATATGTAAATATTTTATAACTTCCGCTGTGTAATATTTAAATATGGGGGTTGTCACAAAACCTTTATTTTATGTTGTACTAGAAGTGTAAATCCTTTTTGCAGGTTGTAGTTGAGGTTACAAGGGGGATTTATTGGGAGTGTACTGAGAATGATTTTGTTTGCATTGGTTTGTGTAAAATGTTTTTAAAAATAAGAAAAAAACCGGTTTTGTCGACACTTGGGACTCAATTTTTAGGCGAAACTATGGCAAAAATTTTGTAAAAATCGGAACTAAAATTTGACTAAGTAAAATTGGTAGCAACATTAGGTTAGTGTGGCGCCTCTACTCAGCTTACATATGTAGGTCGGGAAGGGGTGTTACATATGTAATTTAAATTGCTTTTATATTTTGGACCAATGTAAAGGATATTTTTCCACCTTTCGGTGGGTGTCCTATTTAGTTTAGACATGAACATTGTAAGGACATATTTCCATCCTCGGATGGATGTCCATTTATTTGCTTTGTTTGGACATTGCTTCGATTTTATTATAATGATGCTTTATTTTAATTGTTGAATGTAATATGGATAATATTGTTATACTTAAGAATTTTATAATATTAAGACCTGCAAAGGAGGCTGGTTCCAATGAAACAGGCGTTGTGGGGGTGCTGGGCCATTTCTCACCTTCCCCACACGTACCCAACTTTTCGAACCCATTAGGGGGTTGGGGATTCCTTAGGAATTGAGTCATCGACCTGTCACATCCGCCTACCGCAATTATGCAGTGTAGTCACGTGCATAGCTAGAGTAGGGGAAAGGAGAAGATAATTCTTGATAACAGCCCTAGATAAGGTTGTATGACCAAAGGGACCTAGTTGATATTTTTAAAAGTTTTGGGGACGTGATGTAATTTTAAAAAAAGTTGCACCGGATGTTCTTAATAGTGCATATAACAGATTCCAAAAATGGAATGTAGAGAAAAATCGGATCGCAACGACGTGTAATGGTTTTTCCAGGAAATGTCCCGTTAAAGAAAAATGAAGAAATGTTGACTAAGGGCATTTTGGTTGTAATATCCTCATGTATGCCCTAGAAGTCTTGGTTATGTTGTTGTTATTGTTGATGTTGTTGTTAGTGTTGTTGTTGTTATATATTGGATTGAATATATGTGTTAAATTGTAAGAGAAAAGAAATGGGAAGAGAATGTATATGTATATGTGTTTTGGAGAAGAAATTTAGGGTTTAGAGACAAATGTATATGTTGTGTATATGATGATATATATAACATATAGATTGGTCAAATATAGAGTCAATGCAAGAAGATATTTTTGTGGAATGTGCAATTACATATAAGGGCTTAGATGAGACAAAAGGTTAGTTAAATGGTGAAGGGTGTTTTAGTAATTGCAAGGTTAAAAACACTTGATGGATATAAGAAGCCAAATTTGACTTTGCTCTTCATATTTTCTTCTTCTCTTCATGTGTGGCCGGATTCTCCATAGACAAAGAGAGAAAGAGAGGTGATCTTGAGGTTTGAAGCAAATTGAAGAAGGAATCAAGGGTGTTGGTTAGAGATTTGTGGAATTCTTCATTTAAGGTAAGTTTTCTCTTGATTTCTCTTGTTCTATTTGGAATTTTATTTGAGTTTGATGAAGTGTGTTTGTGTATGGTGTGTGTAAAAGTGTTGAAATGGAATTAAAGATAAGAAGCTAGGTTGGTGTTGGTGATGGAAGAGTAAGAGTTGTGTTTAGTGAATTTTTTTCTGTTTTACAATTAGTAAAGGCTGTGACTTGTATGATTTTTAATTAATTATAGAAAAATGTTCTTGAAGTGAATTTTTGATATGTTGTGCCTCTATGAGTCTAGAATGACTGAAAAATATGTTGATTCGATTTTGGAATGGTTATGAGTTTAGAAAGATTATTTTTATTAGACCTGTCCCAGCAGGTACCTTAACTGAGACAGCTATATTTCGGGATTTTTAATAAAATGTAGAAAATTCATATCCAATTGAATTTTGGATATGTTGTTGCTTAGTGAGTCTAGTATTTTAGAAAAATAATTTGGAACCACGTTGATTGAATTTGATTTATGGAATTCACAAAGTTCAGAACTGCTGCCAGGATGCAGGGCAATTGGGGCAGTCTGGTTAGGTGAACTATTTGACCAAGATTTTGTGTTCAGTTTGATCTGAAATTTTAAAGGAATGATTTTAAGATACAAAACTAAATTCTGTAAAAATTTTAGAATTTTTAGTCAAGTAGATTATTTTATACAATTTTTCAAAATAAGGATAAAATGGAGTCTAAAACCAGAATGTACTATTCATATGGTCATTTTGCTAATATTCCTTTTGGATTAGATTGTGAAGAGGTTGAATTGCCCTAACCGTGTCCCTCAAGTGGCTGCCCGTGTCCCTCAATTGTGTGGGTTAGGGTTTTAATTCTTTGTTCTTCTTGCATTGCTTTGGTTCTCCAAAGGTAGGTTGGTCCTTAAACCTAACCCTAAACACTTTAAACACACTTGAATCAATGAATGATATAATCAAATGCATGTGTAAGGTCCTAAAACTATGAATCATATCAATTGTTCTTTGCCCTAATTGCATTGTTGAGATTGAACAATGTTATGTTATGTATTGTGAATGGTAATGTGTTTCATGAGTAATATACATTGAAATTGAAATGTATATCAAAGATGCAATGATAATTTAAATAAGACATGATATGAGACAATGCCATTGTGATTGGCTATGATGATGATATTGAAAGAAAGAAGGCATGTTTGCCTAAATGTGATGAGAATTTGAGAATGGAAATGGTAACTATATAATAAATGAATTGTTTGTTTAATATGTTATTCAGTTTCAGAGTTCTGGATTTGGGTGGCATGCCTAAGAAATGATGAAAGGTAACAGTCTTGCCGGGTTGAGGATCTCCTCATATGTGTTGAGTTGATGGTCCAAGAGACTGGGTCTGTTACACTATGAGAATTGTGAATATGAGATATATGATTTGTAACAGTCTTGCTGGGTTGAGGATCTCCTCATATGTGTTGAGTTGATGGTCCAAGAGACTGGGTCTGTTACACTATCCATGGATAGAGATACATGTATATATATTGCCTACGGGCGTGATTATTGTGACTATGAACCAAAGCAGTAACTCTGAACTCTGAATATCGTATTAAATACTTGTTGGGCCCATAGGTGTCAAGGTTATATGAATGTCTTAAATAATGTTATGAGTTAATGAAATGAGATGTTGTTTATTGAGTATGATTGATTAATGTTGAATGTGGAAAGATGTTGAAATGTGGTATGCTCATATGACTATGATTTGTGAAATGCATAATTATGTGGTTAACTTTATATTTATGATGTTGATCTTATCAATAACATATGTGACATTGCATTACATTAAAGCATACCATTAGCATGTTTTATCTTACTAAGCCGTTGGCTTAGCGCGAAAGTGTTTAATCGCGCAGGTAATAGAGTTGATAGAGTTGAACCCGAGAGCTCTTCTAGACCGAGTGAGAGTAGACATTGAAGAGTTGATTTTGGGAACTTAAAGATCAGAGGAGATTTGCCAATCATGTATAACTCTTTTATATTTTGTAAAGATTTTGTTTATATTGTAAATATATATGTAATGATAAATATGTACTCAAATGTTTTCATATGTGTAAATATTTTATAACTTCCGCTGTGTACTACTTAAATGTATTTATATATCTATAATGTATATTGAGAAAGATGATGGTATTATATAAAAATGTTTTGAATGTTGATGAAAAGCCGTAGCACTCCTATGTTCGGTGCACATATGCTACATTGTGGTGTTGTAGTGTGTGTGTACTGAATTTTGGGGTGTTACAATTGTTTTGGTATCAGAGCCTAGGTTTGAGATTCTCAACCTAGGTAAAATGTAATAAAAAGACTATTTTGACTTTAAAAGTGGTTTTTGAATAATATACATGTTTGGGATTGGCAACCTCTGATCTTTAATAAGATGTAGTATGTTGTGTTTGCAGATTTAGGTTGTGATGGATTCTCACTCACGTCAGTCGATTGAGGGTAGTGCCGAGAGTATCGCTCCTGCTGAGGGAGCTAGAGTTGATAGTGTTGAGGAGGCACCTGCTTCGGTGTCGGGTAGACCAGCTATAGAGGAGGTTCCGCCAGCCTGGTTTAGACATATGATGGAAGTTATGAGACAAGCACCAGTGCAACCAGTGCCACCACCCCCTCAGCCTTTGGTATCTGTAAGGCACTATGATAAACTAAGGAAGTATGGAGCGGAGGATTTCCTTGGTACTACTGACCCAGCTGTAGCAGAACAGTGGCTTGACAAAGTACAGAGGATCTTTATTCAGTTACAAGCCACCCCTGAGGAAAAATTTGACTATGCAAGATCTTTGCTACAGAAGGACGCCTACGATTGGTGGAAGACAGTGCCACATTCTATGGATGATCCTCCAACACTGTCTTACACTGATTTTCTGAGGGAATTTGAGTTGAAGTATACTCCTAGGGAGTATAAAGATGGGAAGAAAAGAGAGTTTCTAGATTTGAAGCAAGATCATCGGACCGTAACTGAGTATGAAGTTGAGTTTATTCGACTGAGTCAGTATGCTGGGGGTATCATTGCTGATGAGATTGATAGATGCAGGAGGTTTGAGGAGGGATTGAGGCCCTCTATCATGTGCTTAGTGGCTGGATCTAGATATCAGGATTTCTCACAGCTTGTGGCAGCAGCTCGAAGTGTAGAGCGAGCTCAAGTTATTGCAGCTGCTTTAGAGGAAGAGGTTAGGGTTAGGAGGCCCCAGTTTGAGGCAGGGTCTTCTTCTGTTAAAAGAGGTAAAGGAAGCTTTGTTCCTAGAGTTAGTAGGAGTCAGAGGTTAGCTGGTAGGTCAGTGTAGTTCCAGAGACAGAGATTTAGACCTGCAGCTTCAGTAGCGAGTGCTCCTACTCCTGGAGTTCAGAGATCCACCTTACCTATGTGTAACCAGTGTGGTGGAAGACATGGGGGCGTTTGTTGGAGGCATAGTAGATCAGGGGTATGCTTCAGGTGTGGATCACCTGACCACTTTGTGAGAGACTGTCCTGAGAGGCAGGAGCAGATGCCAGTTGATTCTGCTGCTTCTCGAGCTAGTGTGAGGGGAGGCAGAGGAGGCAGAGGAGGCAGAGGTGCCAGCCGAGGAGGTAGACCAGGGTTCAGTTCTAGAGGAGGTGCTACATCCAGGGAGGGTAGACCAGAGGAGGTTGGATCTTCCCAGAGGATGTATGTTATGCAGAGGCAGCCAGATGCATCGGCAGTCATAGCTGGTACTTTTTCTTTATTTGATATTTCAGTACTTGCTTTGATTGATCCGGGTTCCACACATTCATATGTTAGTGTATCTGTTTTGCCTGTATCTGATTTGCATGCTGAGTCCCTAGGATTTGATGTGTTGGTGACAAATCCGTTAGGGCATAGTGTGGTTGTAAGTAAGGTGCATCGAGATAGTGCAGTAGTGGTGCAGGGTGAGGAGTTCTTTGGGGATTTGATTGAGATGCCATTTAAGGAATATGATGTGATCTTAGGTATGGATTGGCTATCTCGACATGGAGCTGTGGTGGATTGTGAAAAGAAAATTGTTTCTTTGAGAACGGGTGATGGTAGAGAGGTGATAGTATTTAATGAGCAGGAACAGCTAGCCTCCTTATTTGTTTCAGCTGTTGCAGCCAGGAGGTTGATTAGAAAGGGGTGTGAAGCCTATCTTGCTCATGTGGTGGATACTAGAGTGAAGGGTTCCCCTATTGATAGCATTGCCATAGTTGCTGAGTTCCCGGATGTGTTTCCAGAGGAGTTGCCAGGGTTGCCTCCTGAGAGAGAGGTGGAGTTCGGTATTGAATTGTTGCCTGGTACCACTCCTATCTCTATTACTCCTTATAGAATGGCACCAGTAGAATTGAGGGAGTTGAAAGTGCAATTACAGGAGTTGTTGGATAAAGGATTCATTCGCCCCAGTGTTTCTCCTTGGGGAGCTCCTGTGCTATTTGTGAAAAAGAAAGATGGTACTATGAGGTTGTGTATCGATTATAGGCAATTGAACAAGGTGACTATTAAAAATAAATATCCTTTGCCTAGAATTGAAGACCTCTTTGATCAATTGAAGGGTGCAGCTGTATTTTCTAAAATTGATTTGAGATCTGGGTACCATCAGCTGAGAGTCAGAGCTGAGGATGTTCCGAAGACCGCCTTTCGGACCAGGTATGGGCATTATGAATTTCTAGTTATGCCTTTTGGTCTAACGAATGCACCTGCAGCTTTTATGGATTTGATGAATAGGGTGTTTAGGCCCTATTTGGATCAGTTTGTAGTGGTCTTCATTGATGATATACTGGTGTATTCGCGGAATGAAGAGGAACATGATATGCATCTGCGGATTGTGTTGCAGATTTTGAGAGAGAAGCAGTTATTTGCCAAATTGTCGAAGTGTGAGTTCTGGTTGGATCAAGTTGCTTTTCTCGGACATATAGTTTCAGCAGAGGGTATTAGAGTTGATCCGAGCAAAGTTGAAGCTATATTGAATTGGAGTCCACCCAAGTCTGTGACAGAGATTAGAAGTTTTCTGGGTTTGGCAGGCTATTACCGGCGGTTTGTGAAAGGATTTTCTTTGATAGCTACTCCACTCACCAGATTACTTCGTAAGGGAGTGAGATTTGTGTGGACGGATCAGTGTCAGGCTAGCTTTGAGCAGTTGAGAGATATGTTGACTCAAGGGCCTGTTCTTACTTTACCTGTGGAAGGCAAACCATATGTGATTTTCAGTGATGCTTCACATAGTGGTTTGGGTTGTGTGCTTATGCAGGAAGGTAAAGTTATAGCTTATGCATCTAGGCAGTTGAAACCGCATGAGTTTAACTATCGGACCCATGATTTGGAATTGGCTGCCATTGTGTTTGCATTAAAGATTTGGCGCCACTATCTGTTTGGGGAGAAATGTTTCATCTACACTGATCACAAGAGTTTGAAGTATTTGGGTGTCCAGAAAGAACTCAATCTTCGTCAGAGGAGATGGTTAGAATTGATTAAAGACTACGACTGCTTGATTGACTATCATCCAGGTAAAGCAAATGTTGTTGCTGATGCTTTGAGTCGGAAGTCTTTAGCTGGTTTAACTGTTTACTCGCTCTCGTTGCTTGTTGAGTTGAGAGCTTTGCATGCCAGTTTTGTACCTTGTGATGATGGTGCATTGTTGGCACAGTTGCAATTGAAGCCGATTTTGTTAGATCAGATCAAAGAAGCTCAGTTGGCAGATAAGAAGATTCAGAAGATTATTTCAGATTGCAAGAATGGGAAAACTAGAGATTTTGTTGTGAAAGTTGATGGGAGTCTCTGGTTTAAGAGCAGATTGTGTGTACCCGATGATGCTAATTTGAAAAGGGTCATTTTGGAAGAAGCTCATCAGTCGATGTTTGCTATGCATCTGGGTAATACGAAGATGTATCATGATTTGAGACAGCATTATTGGTGGATTGGTTTGAAGAGAGACATTGCAGATTTTGTGTCGAAATGTCTCACTTGTCAGAAGGTTAAAGCAGAGCATCAAGTTCCAACCGGGTTGCTTCAACCGTTGTCAGTACCAGAATGGAAGTGGGAAAGAGTGACAATGGATTTTGTGTCTGGTTTGCCATTGACACAAAAGAAGCATGATGCTATATGGGTGATTGTGGATAGATTGACTAAAACAGCTCATTTCCTTCCGGTGCGGATGGATTACTCTTTGGAGAGGTTGGCTGAGCTGTATATCCATGAGATTGTGAAACTGCATGGTGTTCCAACTTCTTTAGTGTCTGATCGAGATCCTAGGTTTACTTCCAGATTTTAGAAGAGTTTGCATAGTGCTTTAGGTTCTCGACTGCACTTCAGCACTGCTTTTCATCCACAGACGGATGGACAGTCAGAGAGGGTGATACAGATTCTTGAAGACATGTTGAGAAGCTGTGTCATTGATTTCACTGGAAGTTGGGATAAATTTTTACCTCTTGTAGAGTTTGCATACAACAACAGTCACCAATCAAGCATTGGTATGGCACCGTTTGAAGCATTGTATGGCAGACGGTGTAGGACACCTCTTTGTTGGAATGAGCTTGGAGATAATAAGTTGATTGGTCCTGATTTGATTCAAGAAACTGAAGAAAAAGTAAAGTTGATTCGAGACAGGTTAAAAGCAGCTTCAGACCGACAGAAATCTTATGCAGATCTGAAAAGGAGAGATATAGAGTTTAATGTTGGAGATAAGGTATTTCTGAAAGTGTCTCCTTGGAAGAAGATTTTGAGGTTCGGTCGGAAAGGAAAATTGAGTCCTCGTTTCATTAGGCCGTATGAAGTGTTAGAAAGAGTTGGGCCAGTTGCGTATCGACTTGCTTTGCCACCTGAGTTGGATCGTATTCATAATGTATTTCATGTTTCTATGTTGAGGAGGTACAGGTCGGATCCATCTCATGTGTTGCCATTTGAATCTATTGAAGTGAGCCCAGACTTGACATTTGAAGAGGAACCAGTTGCTATCTTGGCACGAGAAGTGAAAGAGTTGAGGAACAAGAGTGTGCCATTGGTGAAAGTTCTATGGAAGAATCATGCAAAAGAAGAAGCGACTTGGGAGAGTGAACAATCCATGTGAGAGCAATATCCGCAGTTGTTTCAGCTTTGATATCAGGTAATTTCGAGGATGAAAATTTCTTTTTAGAGGGGGAGAATTGTAATATCCTCATGTATGCCCTAGAAGTCTTGGTTATGTTGTTGTTATTGTTGATGTTGTTGTTAGTGTTGTTGTTGTTATATATTGGATTGAATATATGTGTTAAATTGTAAGAGAAAAGAAATGGGAAGAGAATGTATATGTATATGTATATGTGTTTTGGAGAAGAAATTTAGGGTTTAGAGACAAATGTATATGTTGTGTATATGATGATATATATAACATATAGATTGGTCAAATATAGAGTCAATGCAAGAAGATATTTTTTTGGAATGTGCAATTACATATAAGGGCTTAGATGAGACAAAAGGTTAGTTAAATGGTGAAGGGTGTTTTAGTAATTGCAAGGTTAAAAACACTTGATGGATATAAGAAGCCAAATTTGACTTTGCTCTTCATATTTTCTTCTTCTCTTCATGTGTGGCCGGATTCTCCATAGACAAAGAGAGAAAGAGAGGTGATCTTGAGGTTTGAAGCAAATTGAAGAAGGAATCAAGGGTGTTGGTTAGAGATTTGTGGAATTCTTCATTTAAGGTAAGTTTTCTCTTGATTTCTCTTGTTCTATTTGGAATTTTGTTTGAGTTTGATGAAGTGTGTTTGTGTATGGTGTGTGTAAAAGTGTTGAAATGGAATTAAAGATAAGAAGCTAGGTTGGTGTTGGTGATGGAAGAGTAAGAGTTGTGTTTAGTGAATTTTTTTCTGTTTTACAATTAGTAAAGGCTGTGACTTGTATGATTTTTAATTAATTATAGAAAAATGTTCTTGAAGTGAATTTTTGATATGTTGTGCCTCTATGAGTCTAGAATGACTGAAAAATATGTTGATTCGATTTTGGAATGGTTATGAGTTTAGAAAGATTATTTTTATTAGACCTGTTCCAGCAGGTACCTTAACTGAGACAGTTATATTTCGGGATTTTTAATAAAATGTAGAAAAATCATATCCAATTGAATTTTGGATATGTTGTTGCTTAGTGAGTCTAGTATTTGAGAAAAATAATTTGGAACCACGTTGATTGAATTTGATTTATGGAATTCACAAAGTTCAGAACTGCTGCCAGGATGCAGGGCAATTGGGGCAGTCTGGTTAGGTGAACTATTTGACCAAGATTTTGTGTTCAGTTTGATCTGAAATTTTAAAGGAATGATTTTAAGATACAAAACAGGTCGGATCCATTTTAGAATTTTTAGTCAAGTAGATTATTTTATACAATTTTTCAAAATAAGGATAAAATGGAGTCTAAAACCAGAATGTACTATTCATATGGTCATTTTGCTAATATTCCTTTTGGATTAGATTGTGAAGAGGTTGAATTGCCCTAACCGTGTCCCTCAAGTGGCTGCCCGTGTTCCTCAATTGTGTGGGTTAGGGTTTTAATTCTTTGTTCTTCTTGCATTGCTTTGGTTCTCCAAAGGTAGGTTGGTCCTTAAACCTAACCCTAAACACTTTAAACACACTTGAATCAATGAATGATATAATCAAATGCATGTGTAAGGTCCTAAAACTATGAATCATATCAATTGTTCTTTGCCCTAATTGCATTGTTGAGATTGAACAATGTTATGTTATGTATTGTGAATGGTAATGTGTTTCATGAGTAATATTCATTGAAATTGAAATGTATATCAAAGATGCAATGATAATTTAAATAAGACATGATATGAGACAATGTCATTGTGATTGGCTATGATGATGATATTGAAAGAAAGAAGGCATGTTTGCCTAAATGTGATGAGAATTTGAGAATGGAAATGGTAACTATATAATAAATGAATTGTTTGTTTAATATGTTATTCAGTTTCAGAGTTCTGGATTTGGGTGGCATGCCTAAGAAATGATGAAAGGTAACAGTCTTGCCGGGTTGAGGATCTCCTCATATGTGTTGAGTTGATGGTCCAAGAGACTGGGTCTGTTACACTATGAGAATTGTGAATATGAGATATATGATTTGTAACAGTCTTGCCGGGTTGAGGATCTCCTCATATGTGTTGAGTTGATGGTCCAAGAGACTGGGTCTGTTACACTATCCATGGATAGAGATACATGTATATATATTGCCTACGGGCGTGATTATTGTGACTATGAACCAAAGCAGTAACTCTGAACTCTGAATATCGTATTAAATACTTGTTGGGCCCATAGGTGTCAAGGTTATATGAATGTCTTAAATAATGTTATGAGTTAATGAAATGAGATGTTGTTTATTGAGTATGATTGATTAATGTTGAATGTGGAAAGATGTTGAAATGTGGTATGCTCATATGACTATGATTTGTGAAATGCATAATTATGTGGTTAACTTTATATTTATGATGTTGATCTTATCAATAACATATGTGACATTGCATTACATTAAAGCATACCATTAGCATGTTTTATCTTACTAAGCCGTTGGCTTAGCGCGAAAGTGTTTAATCGCGCAGGTAATAGAGTTGATAGAGTTGAACCCGAGAGCTCTTCTAGACCGAGTGAGAGTAGACATTGAAGAGTTGATTTTGGGAACTTAAAGATCAGAGGAGATTTGCCAATCATGTATAACTCTTTTATATTTTGTAAAGATTTTGTTTATATTGTAAATATATATGTAATGATAAATATGTACTCAAATGTTTTCATATGTGTAAATATTTTATAACTTCCGCTGTGTACTACTTAAATGTATTTATATATCTATAATGTATATTGAGAAAGATGATGGTATTATATAAAAATGTTTTGAATGTTGATGAAAAGCCGTAGCACTCCTATGTTCGGTGCACATATGCTACATTGTGGTGTTGTAGTGTGTGTGTACTGAATGTGGGGGTGTTACATTGGTCATTATCAATTAAAGTTATACATGAATTTAGGGTAGGAAATAAAGACGTGAGTACGTAGAGAATGGCGAGAGGTTAAATATGAAACGATCGCCAGTAGAAACGAAGCCGGAGAAAACCCGAGCAAAAATAGGACCTAAAGGGAATTTTCTGAAAAGTTGAGGGCTTATCTGTAATTTTTCAAAATGACTTGGAAACCTAAAATAGACCTTATAAATAGAAAGCAGAGGTTGAGAGGATCAAAACTATATATAGTTTGACTCGTGGAACTATATGGTTTAAAAGATATGATCGATTAATCGCCGGAACGTAAAGTGGGCCCGGTTTCGTGTCGGGACCGGATGAGTAACCCGGGACAACTTTATGAGATCCAATGGGAAGAGGGACAAGTGGAAAGAAGTAAAGGAAAAGAAAACTAATAAAAATCTAATGTTGGCCAATCAAAAGAAAGCATTTAGCATGTGTAATAAATGTGTAATAAATGAAGAAAGAGAAAAAGTGGACAAGTGGTTTTAAGAGGTTAACCAACACCTAAGGTGATCATCATTTCCTTTGTATATAAATATATGTGAAATGAAGAGCAAATTCTCTCTTTTTCCACTTACAAAATTCGGCCAACAAAGGGAAACACCAAAGGACTTCCAAGTTTCTCCAAATTTGATTTTTAAGGTAAGTTTTTAAGGTTTTCTAGTAAGTAGACTTTAATTTTAGTATTAATTTTAGGTAGTTATATATTTATTGGAAGATTGGAGATTAGAATCTTTATGTGGAATTGGAAAAAATATTAAGTAAGTGATGAGATTAATTGATTAAATGGAAGAATAAAGATGTATAAAGATTAATAAGGTTGGATTAGGGTTTCGGTTGGAAAAGAAATGGAGGATAACTTATTATTTTGAATTTCTAAGGTTTATGTTGTATCTTGAATTGATTGAAGGAGAAATAAAGAATTAAGGAAGGAGAAGAAGGAAAAGCTAAGGGGAAGTACAAGAATAAGGTTTGGTACTTTACCTTTGAATAATTACTCTTGATTTGGTGCTTTACCATAAAAGAAATTCTATTTGCTTACAAACTTTGGTTTATGGAAGTTTTGAAGTTGATGATTAAATATATTGATTAAGTTTAAATTAAATATTTGAGTTATGTTTTTGTTTTCTTATGGCAATTGGGTTGTTAAATTTAATTGAAACCAAATGTTTTGAGAAAATTTGGCAAGTTGATTTGGTAAGTTGTTTTGAACTTTAATTAGTTTGATTTGAGTTAAACATGCAAAAGTTGTTAAAAGAAAGTGTTTGAATCTTCACTTTACTATTAAAGAAGCCTTAATATTGATTTGCAAAAGAAAAATAAACTATCCTATGCATTTCAAATGTTTGGGCCGAAATGGTCCCAAAGTGACAGCTTCTGGACTATTTTTGTGGCAATTGTTTGGGGCAGCAAACGAATGAATTTTCCAACGAAATTTTACATGCAGTTAGTCAACATATGAAATACGTTTTCTGTAAAATTTCAGCCAAAAATAAGATCATTTACTTGGTCAAATGCATGACTGAAGTGGACTGAAATTTTGACAAAAACCCAGATTTTGCTATTCATTTGGTCAATTTGTGAATTTTTGAGGAATGCTTTGAAATGTTTGATGTGTTTATTGTGGATGTTAAATATGTGAAAAAGAGTAACGGTTTGACCAAAGAAAGTGGTGCGCGGCATAAATGGCAAAGTGCGATGGGATTTTAAATGATTTCTCAAATCATTCTAAAATGAAGTTTGAGACTTAAAGTGAATCATTTTAATCTTTTTGCTCTACTGGATAGTGGGAGTGGTAGATAAGGGTATGGTGCACTATACTAACGCATGCAGTACTGCTCATTATTGTGATATGATATTTTATTCAGTGGTGAGGCCACTGAAGCCAATGGGGAGGCCCATTGGTTAACCAAGATGGGGAGGCCCATTCCTGTGATCGGATATCGGTGGTGAGGGCCACCTATGTTACAGTGGGGAGGCCCACTGCCTTATCACTATGGTTCCCTATATACCAGTAGAGCCTGAATCAAAGACATTATTTTTCATTGAACTATGTAATGCAAATGAGTTTGAATTATGATTTTACATTATTGAAAGCATATCACACTGAATGTATCATGATTTCTATTGGTATAAAGTGGGTTGATTGTTGATTTAATTATTTCCTTTGATTTCAAATACTTTCATATACTACTCTTATTTTTTATTGGTAAAGTACCCACTGAGTGACAACGCTCAGCGAGTTAAGTTTTTCTTGACTCGTAGGTTCGGAGCAGTAGTTAAATCTTGGGGAAGCAACGACCAGACCACAGCGAAATCTCAGGGGTAGATCTTTTAGTTCCATTATGAGTTGATAGTTGTGGCATGTATATGAATAAATATAAAAGATAATCTCTATGTTATAACTGTATGTTACTAGTATGTAATAATCATAAATCTTTACTTTATGTTATATTAGAAGTGTGAACACTCCGTGCAAGTTTGTAGTTGAGGGTATAAGGTGGATTCATTGGGAGTGCATTAAATTTGATGGTATTCACATTGGTCTGTGTAAAACGTTTTCAAAAATCAGAAAAACAAGTTTTGTCGACACTTGGGATCTAAATTTCTAGGCGGAACTATGGCAAAATTTCTGTAAAAATCAGAACTAAAATTTGACTAAGTAAATTGGTAGCAACAATTAGGATAGTGTGGCACCTCTACTCAGCTTACACATGTAGGTTGGGAAGGGGTGTTACAATTAGTGGTATCAGAGCTCCGGTTTAGCCGCTTCTGGGTAATCTAACATTGGAGGATGTACGTTTTATGTCGGGAGTGGCCATTACCGACGTAAAATGAGATATCCTATAGTAAATAGGAGTCCTAAATTTTGAAATGTACATAAGGGCTTCCTAGTATTGTAAAACTTTTTGTTTGGAAATAAATAAAGGTTGTGTTGTATATGTGTTATTTAAGAATTTTATATTTATATACATGCCACCTAGGATAAGATAATGCTGTTGGTCTGGGTCGTTACTAATGATGGGATGGTATACGTTTACTCTTTAGATGTCACAATCAGCGCAGCGTGATATAGGGGAGGAGGCCGAATCTCAGGCCTCCCGAATTGTAGAAATGCATGTATCAGAGACATCAGCATCTGAGCAACCACCCGCTGATGCTCCTATTCCTAATGAAATGTTGCAACAAATGGCTGCCGTACTTCGGCAGATAGCCGGCGTTGCCCCAGCCCCACCCCCAGCGCCAGCACCCGTACCAGTACCTATTGTAGGAGGGGAAAGAAAACCCCCGATAGAAAAGATAAGAAAGTATGGTGCGAAGGAGTTTAAGGCTCGAAGGGACGATGATTCTTCAACAGCCGAGTATTGGCTAGAAGGAACAATACGAGCCTTAGACCAGTTACATTGTACACCAGAAGAGCGAGTGGTATGTGCTACTTCCTTATTAGTGGAAGAAGCATATATATGGTGGGACACAGTTCACCAACGAGTTCCACCGGAACAGAGAACATGGGATTTCTTTGTGAATGAGTTCAAAAGGAAGTTTATATCGGAGGCATACCTAGATTCCAAGAAAAAGGAGTTTCTACACTTAAAGCAAGGTCGACTGACCGTTGCTGAGTACGAGAGGGAATTTACTAGGCTATGTAGGTATGCCAAGAAGACAATTGAAGACGAACATGATAGGTGTAAGCAGTTCTAGGATTGATTGAATAATGAGATTAGGATGCAGCTAATTGCTGCTAATATCAAAAAATTTTCCGAGTTGGTCAATAGGGCTCTAGAAGTAGAGCAATGTCAGTCTGATGAGCAAAATAGACGACAAAAGATGAAACAGAAGAGAGGTACCTAGAACTATTCTGGAAACCTACCAATCATCAGGGAAACGATAACAAGGCAGTGGTTCCACGGGAGGCGGTCAACGTCGAGGTTACAGCCAGGGATCGATTCGCGGTGGCTTAAGTCAAACTACCTCAGTCGCTAGTACGAGACGATTCAGAAGAGGACAAGGAAGAGGATTCAGCCGAGGTGGAGGTAACTTCTCTATTGGCCCGAGAGGTAATGAAGGCGAAAATACTAATCCACGTTGTAATCAATGCGGACGCCATCACCCGGGAGAATGTTGGGGTCGGACATTTGCATGCTATATATGTGGATCTTTAGACCACCTTATGCGAGAGTGTCCCCAGCGAATGCAGAATCTACCTAGGGATACTGAGAGATCGCAAGCGGCAGCAGGTCGAGGCTGAGGCAGAGGTAGGAGCGAAAATCCGTCATGTGTGCAATCGGAGACGGTGAATCGACCAGAAGCAAGGGCTCCTGCTAGAATGTATGCCATGAGGGGGCGAGAAGACGAAGAAGCGTTAGACGTGATTGCAGGTCAGTTGTCTATGTTTGGAGTTTCGCTTTACGTTTTGATAGATCCAGGTTCTTCCCACTCATATATATGCACGAAAAATGAAAAACTTGAGAACTTAAAGGTAGAACTAGAGAAAGAGGGAATATTAGTTACTAACCCATTAGAAAATGAGGTGATTACTAGGAAGGTAGTGAAAGATTGCCCAATAGAGATACATGGACATATCTTTTGGGGAGATTTATTTGAACTACCATTTCAAGAATTCAATGCTATCCTTGGGATGGATTGGTTGGCCAAACACGATGCATTGGTTGACTGTAAACGGAAGAGAGTTACCTTGCATACTGCAGACGGTGACGAAGTGACCCTAGTGGGAAAAAGGAAGGACTATCTAACTAATATCATTTCTGCCATGACGGCTAAGAGGTTAGTGCAAAAAGGTTGCGAGGCATACCTGGTATGTGCATTAGTAGCGAAAGAAGAGGCACCAAAGTTACAAAATATACCTACTGTATGCGATTTTCCCGACGTATTTCTTAACGATTTACCCGGATTACCACCTAAACGAGAGGTGGAATTCACCATAGATGTGTACCCGGGAGCTGCACCAGTATCTATCGCACCTTACCAAATGGCGCCAGCAGAGCTAAAAGAATTAAAGGTACAGCTACAGGAACTTTTAGACAAGGGGTTCATAAGGCCAAGCGTGTCACCATGGGGAGCGCCAGTATTGTTCGTGAAAAAGAAAGACGGATCTTTAAGGTTGTGTGTAGATTACCGTCAACTCAATAAGTTGACCATCAAAAACAAGTATCTGTTACCTCGCATAGATGATTTGTTTGATCAACTAAAAGGTGCTGGAGTCTTTTCAAAAATTGATCTACGATCGGGTTATCATCAATTGGGAATTAAAGGTGAAGACATACCAAAAACCGCATTCAGAACTCGCTATGGACATTATGAATTCATTGTTATGCCTTTCGGATTAACGAAAGCACCTGCAGTATTCATGGATTTGATCAACAGAATCTTCCACCCGTATTTGGATCAGTTCGTGGTTGTATTCATTGACGACATATTGGTGTATTCAAAGAATCGAGAGGACCATGATCGTCACCTTAGAATTGTTTTGCAAACCCTGCGAGAAAAGCAGTTATACGCCAAATTCAGCAAGTGTGAATTTTGGTTAGAAGAAGTGGTTTTTTTTAGGACATATTGTATTGGCGGAAGGAATAAGAGTTGATTCTAAGAAGGTAGAAGCAGTATTGGAATGGAAGCCACCCAAGAACATAACGGAAGTTCGTAGTTTTCTTGGGGTTAGCAGGATATTACTGAAGATTCGTCAAAGGATTTTTCATGATCGCCGCACCTATGACCAAGCTACTTCAGAAGAATGCCAAATTCCAGTGGACCGACACTTGGCAACAGAGCTTTGAAAGGCTGAAGAAAAAACTTACTGAAGCGCCCATTCTTACACAACCCGAATCAGGAAAAGATTTTGTGATTTATAGCGATGCATCCCACATCGGGTTAGGTTGCGTATTAATGCAGGAGGGCAAAGTCATTACGTATGTCTCTCAACAGCTCAAGCCACACGAAAGGAATTATCCCACGCATGACTTAGAACTAGCAATGATTGTTTTAGCTTTCAAGACGTGGAGGCACTACCTATACGGGGAAAAGGGTTACGATTTAAACAAAAAGGCAAGCTAAGCCCTAGATTCATCGGACCATATGAAATTATTAAACGGGTAGGCTAGTAGCTTACCAGTTGGCATTGCCACCTGAATTAAGTAAAATACATGATGTTTTCCATGTTTCAATGCTAAGGAGGTATCGTTCAGACCCAACCCACGTCATACAAGTTCAAGATATTGAAATTCAGCCTGAACTGACATATGAGGAAGAGCCGGTAGAGATCCTAGCACGGGAAATCAAAGAGTTGCGAAATAAGAAGATTCCATTGGTCAAAGTGCTTTGGAGAAATCACAAAGTAGAAGAAGCTACATGGGAACGCGAAGAAACTATGAGGAAGCAATACCCATACTTGTTTTCACTTGATGAGCTTCGGGACGAAGCTTAAATTAACGAGGAAGGAACTGTCACATCTGCCTACTGCAATTATGCAGTGTAGTCACGTGCATAACGAGAGTAGGGGAAAGGAGAAGATAATTCTTGATAACAGCCCTAGATAAGGTTGTATGACCAAAGGGACCTAGTTGTAATTTTTAAAAGTTTTGGGGACGTAGATGTAATTTTAAAAAAAGTTGCACCGGATGTTCTTAATAGTGAATATAACAGATTCCAAAAATGGAATGTAGAGAAAAATCGGATCGCAACAACGTGTAACGGTTTTTCCAGGAAATGTCCCGTTAAAGAAAAATGAAGAAATGTTGACTAAGGGCATTTTGGTCATTATCAATTAAAGTTATACATGAATTTAGGGTAGGAAATAAAGACGTGAGTACGTAGAGAATGGCGAGAGGTTAAATATGAAACGATCGCCAGTAGAAACGAAGCCGGAGAAAACCCGAGCAAAAATAGGACCTATAGGGAATTTTGTAAAAAGTTGATGGCTTATCAGTAATTTTTCAAAATGACTTGGAAACCTAAAATAGACCTTATAAATAGAAAGTAGAGGTCGAGAGGATCAAAACTATATATAGTTTGACTCGTGGAACTATACGGTTTAAAAGATATGATCGATTAATCGCCGGAACGTAAAGTGGGCCCGGTTTCGTGTCGGAACTGGATGAGTAACCCGGGACAACTTTATGAGATCCAAGGGGGAAGAGGGACAAGTGGAAAGAAGTAAAGGAAAAGAAAACTAATAAAAATCTAATGTTGGCCAATCAAAAGAAAGCATTTAGCATGTGTAATAAATGTGTAATAAATGAAGAAAGAGAAAAAGTGGACAAGTGGTTTTAAGAGGTTAACCAACACCTAAGGTGATCATCATTTCCTTTGTATATAAATATATGTGAAATGAAGAGCAAATTCTCTCTTTTTCCACTTACAAAATTCGGCCAACAAAGGGAAACACCAAAGGACTTCCAAGTTTCTCCAAATTTGATTTTTAAGGTAAGTTTTTAAGGTTTTCTAGTAAGTAGACTTTAATTTTAGTATTAATTTTAGGTAGTTATATATTTATTGGAAGATTGGAGATTAGAATCTTTATGTGGAATTGGAAAAAATATTAAGTAAGTGATGAGATTAATTGATTAAATTGAAGAATAAAGATGTATAAAGATTAATAAGGTTGGATTAGGGTTTCGGTTGGAAAAGAAATGGAGGATAACTTATTATTTTGAATTTCTAAGGTTTATGTTGTATCTTGAATTGATTGAAGGAGAAATAAAGAATTAAGGAAGGAGAAGAAGGAAAAGCTAAGGGGAAGTACAAGAATAAGGTTTGGTACTTTACCTTTGAATAATTACTCTTGATTTGGTGCTTTACCATAAAAGAAATTCTATTTGCTTACAAACTTTGGTTTATGGAAGTTTTGAAGTTGATGTTTAAATATATTGATTAAGTTTAAATTAAATATTTGAGTTATGTTTTTGTTTTCTTATGGCAATTGGGTTGTTAAATTTAATTGAAACCAAATGTTTTGAGAAAATTTGGCAAGTTGATTTGGTAAGTTGTTTTGAACTTTAATTAGTTTGATTTGAGTTAAACATGTAAAAGTTGTTAAAAGAAAGTGTTTGAATCTTCACTTTACTATTAAAGAAGCCTTAATATTGATTTGCAAAAGAAAAAAAAAACTATCCTATGCATTTCAAATGTTTGGGCCGAAATGTTCCCAAAGTGACAGCTTCTGGACTATTTTTGTGGCAATTGTTTGGGGCAGAAAACGAATGAATTTTTCAACGAAATTTTACATGCAATTAGTCAACAAATGAAATAAGTTTTATGTAAAATTTCAGACAAAAATAAGATCATTTACTTGGTCAAATGCATGACTGAAGTGGACTGAAATTTTGACGAAAACCCAGATTTTACTATTCATTTGGTCATGCCATTTTGCGTTGCCGATTTTTCTCGCCGCAACACTATTCATTTGGTCAATTTGTGAATTTTTGAGGAATGCTTTGAAATGTTTGATGTGTTTATTGTGGATGTTAAATATGTGAAAAAGAGTAACGGTTTGACCAAAGAAAGTGGTGCGCGGCATAAATGGCAAAGTGCGATGGGATTTTAAATGATTTCTCAAATCATTCTAAAATGAAGTTTGAGACTTAAAGTGAATCATTTTAATCTTTTTGCTCTACTGGATAGTGGGAGTGGTAGATAAGGGTATGGTGCACTATACTAAAGCATGCAGTAGTGCTCATTATTGTAATATGATATTTTATTCAGTGGTGAGGCCACTGAAGCCAATGGGGAGGCCCATTGGTTAACCAAGATGGGGAGGCCCATTCCTGTGATCGGATATCGGTGGTGAGGGCCACCTATGTTACAGTGGGGAGGCCCACTGCCTTATCACTATGGTTCCCTATATACCAGTAGAGCCTGAATCAAAGACATTATTTTTCGTTGAACAATGTAATGCAAATGAGTTTGAATTATGATTTTACATTATTGAAAGCATATCACACTGAATGTATCATGATTTCTATTGGTATAAAGTGGGTTGATTGTTGATTTAATTATTTCCTTTGATTTCAAATACTTTCATATACTACTCTTATTTTTTATTGGTAAAGTACCCACTGAGCGACAATGCTCAGCGAGTTAAGTTTTTCTTGACTCGTAGGTTCGGAGCAGTAGTTAAATCTTGGGGAAGCAACGACCAGACCACAGCGAAATCTCAGGGGTAGATCTTTTAGTTCCATTATGAGTTGATAGTTGTGGCATGTATATGAATAAATATAAAAGATAATCTCTATGTTATAACTGTATGTTACTAGTATGTAATAATCATAAATCTTTACTGTATGTTATATTAGAAGTGTGAACTCTCCGTGCAGGTTTGTAGTTGAGGGTATAAGGTGGATTCATTGGGAGTGCATTAAATTTGATGGTATTCACATTGGTCTGTGTAAAATGTTTTCAAAAGTCAGAAAAACAAGTTTTGTCGACACTTGGGATCCAAATTTCTAGGCGGAACTATGGCAAAATTTCTGTAAAAATCAGAACTAAAATTTGATTAAGTAAATTGGTAGCAACAATTAGGATAATGTGGCACCTCTACGCAGCTTACACATGTAGGTTGGGAAGGGGTGTTACACCACCCCTTTCTTTTTCCCGGCCCATCCGGGAGGCCACTCCATTTTCTTCGGGCTTAGGCCTGTGTTCTTTAAGGCCCTGAGCCTAAACAGTGCTGAAGTCGCAAGAACCATTCCACCGAGAATGGGGGCAAAAATCTCCACTCACAGTACCGACTCCACTGGGGATAAGAGAAGTTAATTCCATTGGTCTTTATATTATTCTATTCTTTCTTATCATGATATTATCCATTACATCATATTAGATTTGCATAGTGTGCGTGAGTTAGGATGCCCGTGTTACTAGTGTTGTGTTATGTAAGGGATACCATACTTTCACTCAAGGTATGGAGATCGAACATGGCATAACCACTTGTAGCCTTGTACCATTTGGTATATACTTGCTATGGAAACCTAAGCCTTTTAACCCAAAGACTCAAGCTCATGTAATTAGCCTAGTCACTTTCCTTAGGTTTTACCCCAAATGCTTGTTTTTGACTATAGTTAGTTTATCTTGGTTTAATTCATGGCTTATTTGGTTTATTCATTTTCTAATATGACCTAAGTACATTGTAAGCTCAAAATAAATTTTTTATTTAAAGTCTAAAAGACCAAAGCTATTTTCAAAACTTTTCAAGATGGTCTTTGGACATAAAATTTTTCTGAAAACAAATCAAAAATTCTTTTTCTCAAGACTCAAATACAAAGCTCTAAGCCCATTTTTTTTAAAAATCATTTTACAATGGGCTTAGAAACAAAATTATTTTCATCCAACCATTTCTTACAAAGAACTTGCAAATTATTTAGGTCAATTACGAAATACCAAAAATCAATTGTGAGCCTATTATACTAAGAATAATTAATCATGGGCTTGTTTTTGGCATGAATCATTAGTTACTTTTTAAAGTGAGAAATCTATTTATAATAAACCTCTTAATTTAGTTTTAATCCAATATAGCATAAAAGCTACTTTATTTGATTGAATGGATTAAAACCTAATTAATGGGAATTATCATGAACTAATTTCCATTTTTAAAAATATAACTATTGATTGAAACATCCGAGAGAAATTTTTGAAAACAAGATACCCCATGTTGGTATTTTGTTAACCATATACCTAGGAAAAGAGACTCGCCATTCGTGTGTGGAAGTTATAAGGTTGGAAGGAACGTCCTAATTATCTTTCTTTGTCTATTATTTGTGCATACATGCATACATACATTTGCATCTCATTAATCCTCTCTGTCTCATAGCCCTGGATTACAATAGTTCAAAAGCTTATGACAATCCAACCTACGCCGGAGATGAAGAATCTAGTAGCAACTCAATCACTTGCTCACGAAAAGCAATGGAGCCTTAACAAATTCAAAGAATGGTGGACGACGCCCTTAATGCCAAGTTGGAAGAAATAAAAGAGGCCCTAGTTGAGACAGTGAAGAACCAATTGGCTGCAATTTTAGGAAATAATGCCGAAGCGTCTGCTAGCTCCAAGAAGCCAAAGGACAAAGGGAAGGCTAAAGTTGGTGATGATAAGGTGATCATTGATGATGATGATGACTGGGCTCAATACTTTCAAGATCCTCAAGACAAAAAGCAGCCGAAGGTTGTTGAGAAGACAACTTTTGAAAAGACTGAAAATTCTGATGTTGAGAAGATGTTTGCTAACCTAGAAAAGAAATTTGAGAATAAATTGAAAATCAAAGAGATATCTGAGATCAACAAAGTATTTGAACAAGATGAGGAGGTCCCTTATAAGTTCAAGATGCCTTCCTTCTCTAGGTACAATGGTACTGGAAATCCTCATCTCCGTGTGAAGCAGTACATCACTGCTATACAATCTGCCCGAGCTACTAAGGCTCAAACTCTAAGATATTTAATACTCTCATTGGACCCTGTTGTCCAAAATCGGTTCAAAACCTTAGAGGAAAGTACTCAAAAAGATTGAAACATGTTGTATAAGGATTTCATTCAGCAATATGGGTACAATGTCGAGCTGGAAGTTACCTTAATGGAAGTTGAGTCCATTACACAAAGGCCAAATGAGACTTTTGTGGACTATGTGAAAAGGTGGAGAAATAAGGTTGCTTTGCTCAAGAAGAAGCCCGATGGATCTTATCAAATAAGGATGCTTGTGAGAGGGGTGTTGCCTAGTCTTCGTGAAAGGATGTCTCATACACTCATCCGTGATTTCAAAGATCTTCTCCAAGCTGGTCTATAAATTGAAGAGTGGGAAAGGGAAAAGAACCGCTTTTCGGCAAGAAGGAATGAGAAAGGGAACTATCAACCTAGCAATCAAAGCATGCAAAAAGAAGTTGATGTTAATGAGACTGGTTAAGGAAATAAAAGATAATTCTCAGAATTGGGGAAACCTCTATCTTGGGTTTTCAGAAAGCTGCAAAAGAAAGGGTTTTTACAACCATTGGCTCCTTAACCGCTACATAATCCCCTACCACCAAACTTCAATGCCGAGGCCTTCTGTCAATTTCATCAAATGCAAGGGCATGAGATGGATAAATGTACTCGTTTAAGACACGAGATCCAAGATTTGATTAACATTGGTAAGCTACCCGAGCCGGATAAGCCTAATACCAAGAACAATCCTTTGCCAAAATTTGGAAGAGTACCTCCACCGGCAACCTTCATGGTAGGAAAAGGATTGGAAGAAGATTTTGTTTTATCTTCCTTTCAAGATGGAAAAATTGAATATATGAAAGGAAAAGAAGCTTAACTCAACAAACTTTCCTTAGCTTGAATGTTGCTTTTCAATTTTGCTTTCTTTAATATTTAATTGGATCAATCGAGTTTTTCAAATTTAAATTTATTAGAATAAATTACTTTCATCAAAATTTTTATTGGTCTTTGTTCATTTTTGTGCTCAACCAATGAGGAATCTAGCTTGATAATTCATGAATTAATATATTTATGTATCATGACTTGAATGACTTTACTAGGTGATGAAATTACTCTATAGCATTGAGTTGTGTATGCTTACTTAGAAAGGGCTCCTGCATAATTACCTTTGTCTAGGTCCTAGTCAGTCTTAGAACATGCTTTGATAAACTTTCGAGGTAAAATTGAATTCTGCTTATTTAAGAAAGAAATGATCTAGGAATTGTTTGGTTAGCCAACAACTAGTATCCACCAAATTAAATATCAATCTCTAGTTATCCCTTTGAGCCTTCATAAAATTTTAGCTTTCTTTTCATTGGCTTACAAACCCCGATAACCTACCTTGAGCTGTTGTGATACTTTTGACAAGTCTTATGATCACTAAGATGAAGAGGCAAAAAGATCAAAGAAAGAAATGAATAGTCAAGACAATGAAGATAGTTGAAGTTCTCAAGACCATAAGGGTAGTTGATGTTTTCAAGAACATAAGGGTAGTTGAAGTTCACCTAATATCTCCAATCTATCAAGATAACATCAGAGTAACAAATGATTTATCCCAGTTAAAGGAGATTTATGTCACTCCACTTATCCATTATAAGAAGCCCAAGTTGGTACAAAAAAGACAACTCTTTTAGAGCTAGAACCAAAAAATAAAAGGAAAAAGAAAAAAGAAAAAGAAAAAAAAGGACAAAAGAAAAAAAAGAAAAAAAGGGAAAAATAAAAGAAAAAGAAAGAAAAAAAGATAAAACCTAAAAAGGCGGTTTAGAAAGCCAACTGAGTTCTCTTTTACCTAAAGCAGCAAAAGGCTCCCATTTGGTTTATAAGGATAGTTTGACTTGAATTGGTCCAACCCAACCAAAGATTCAATCAAAATCGGAGAAAAAGGAGAAAGGTCACCCAGTTTATGAAAGTCCTATACTTAACAATCCTACAAAGAAGAAGGACAAAATGATAAAATGCTCAAAGAAAGGGAAGAGTAAGAAAAAAAAAAGAGAAAGAAAAGGGAATAGTAAGAAAAAAAAAAGAGAAAGAAAAGGGAAGAGTAAGAAAAATAAAGAGAAAGAAAAGGGAAAAGAAGAAAAGAAATGAAGACTATCCTAATCAAGATCCAGATTAATGCCAAGAAGATAGAAGGAATTTGGAGTCTAGCAAGATTGCTCCCAGCTGCCTGAAGTTCAAATAAGAAATTTATAGTGTGAGGGTTTGCCCATAGCGTCACAACGACTCCAACTTATAAATGGCCTTCATTTAACCCATGCCCCTTATAGACCCCATTTCAAGCCTATCAAAGACCTGTTGATCTCTCTTGGTAGGTAGAGTCTATTAGTGGAGATAGTTTGGATAAGCATGCATATGAGATAGACAATATTCAAACTCAAATGAGACCTTTGACCAAGTAATGTGTATGTGTCTATCTGAAGTGCAACAATTCTTGCTTAAATAGAAATGATTCCCAAGTTTAGTATGGTAACTAGGGTTGTCATGTTATAGATATGTTAATTTGAAAAATTGAGTCCTGAGGTACAATGACATTAATTTGACAAAGCCAACATTTGATTTCAAAATCAAAATTCCAAAAAAAAAAAAACAAAAAGAAACAATATATATATATATGTATACATAATATACAATGCCTTCAAGTTAAGGGAAGTATGTTGAAGTGTCAAATCTCGAAAGACACATTGGGCAAAGTAAATGATAATTGGCAAGGTCATGAAGAAGCTACCAACTGACAAGCTGAAACATAGTTTGAAATGGATGTATCCCTGACTCTGCAGCTTGGGGTATCCACCACTCATATTTTCAACATCTTGAAGATAAAAGCCATAAATGTGAAGCATTTTGTCATTCCAAAGCAAGACCTGAATGGGCATCTAGAAGGAGGCAATGAGAACACTTCAGTTGATTATCTCAGTCTGTGAGTCGGAAGAACCATTGTAAATGTTATTCATGCATATCATGCATACATGAGCATATCACATTGCATTTTCTTTTATTGTATTATTCTTTGTCAAAGTGAACAACAAACACCCTGTGAAGTAAAGAATCAAAAGAAGATATGAAATCAAGGGGGATGGAAGGCCCATTGCTCAAAGAAGCTCCAGTCACATTATAAAAATAAGAGATCCATGGTTGTGCCAAGAACTAGACAACACAAACATCAATCAGAGCCTACATGAGAAAAATTATTAGTTTGAGCCTACACAGGGGGCAAAGTTTCTCCATTTTAATTTTTGAGTTTATCATATACAAAATATTTTCAAACTCACTTTCAAATATAGTTTAGGATCGAGCATCCAAATCCAGTTTAGGATCAAGTATCCAAATCCAGTTTAGGATCGAGTATCCAAATCCAGTTTAGGATCGAGTATCCGAATCTAGTTATGGATCGAGTATCCAAATCCAGTTTAGGATCGAGCATCCAAATCCAGTTTAGGATCAAGTATCCAAATCTAGTGTAGGATCGAGTATCCAAATCTAGTTTAGGATTAAGCATCCAAATCCAGTTTAGATCGAGTATCCAAATTCAGTTTAGGATACTCGAGTATCCAAATTCAGTTTAGGATTAAGTATCTAAATCTAGTTTAGGATCGAGTATCCAAATCCAAATCCAGTTCAGGATCGAGTATTCAAATCCAGTTTAGGATCGAGCATCCAAATCTAGTTTCATGTCAAGCACCCAGAACTTAGCTCGGGTTCAGAACCCAAATTATCCTTAAGTCTTGAACTTAGCTTAGGTCCAGAACCTAAAATCTCTCTTAAATCTAGTACTTAGCTCGGGTTCAGAACACAAATTACCCTTAAGTCCAAAACTTAGCTTGAGTACATAACCCAAATTACCCTTACGTCCAGAACTTAGCTTGGGTCCAGATCCCAAATTATCTTTAAGTCCAGAACTTAGCTTAGGTCCAGAACCTAAAATCTCTCTTAAGTCTAGAACTTAGCTCGGGTCCAGAATCCAAATTACCCTTAAGTCTAGAACTTAGCTCGGGTCCAAAAACCAAATTATCCTTAAGTCCAGAACTAAGCTTAGGTCCAGAACCTAAAATCTCTCTTAAGTCCAGAACTTAGCTCGGGTCCAAAACCCAAATTACCCTTTAAGTCCATAACTTAGCTTGGGTCTAGAACCTATATTATCCTTAAGTCCAAAACTTAGCTTAGGTCCAGAACCTAAAATCTCTCTTAAGTCCGAAACATAGCTCGGGTCCAGAACCCAAATTACCCATTAAGTCCAGAACTTAGCTCGGGGCCAGAACCCAAATCATCTCGGGTCCAGAACCCAAGTTTTTTTCAAGTCCAGAACTCAAACCGGGTCCAAAACCCAAGTCTTTTCTGAGTTCAAAAATCAAACCAGTTCCGGAACCCAAGTCTTTTTCGAGTCCAGAACTCAAACCGAGACCAGAACCCAAACCATCCCGGGTCTAGAACCCAAGTCTTTTCTGAGTCCAGAACTCGAACCATTTCCAAAACCCAAATTAAGTCTATTTTGTCAAAATTAAGTCTTATTGCTTTTCACTCTCTTTTGTCGTAGTCTCAAATCGTTCAAGTAGGGGGGCAAACTGTAGACCCTTAATTTTTGACCCAGTCTGGTCTGATATTTTTTATATAGTCAAAAATAATTTTTGTGGTATTTTAATTAAATAATATTTATTTTAATATTTAATATTTATAATTTTTAATAGAAATAAAAATGGTAATATGAGTTAAGTTATAAATAAATAAATAAAAATAAATACAAAAAAATCGGCGACGAAAAATTTCATCGCCGAAGGTGAATCGGCTTGGGCCAATTCACCGTAGGAAATTCCTGTGGCGAATTGGCTTGCCCGCCCAGCGATTCGCTTGCAATTTTCACAGTTTTCGCCCGCAGTAGTTTTTTCGCCAGCACAATTTTCCAATGCAGTTTTTTCCAAAACCAAATTCTATTTGGTTTTGGTTTCTTTTCCTAATTGGTTTTAATTTCCTTAGATAATTAGAAGTAGGTTTATGATTTTTCCTATAAATACCACATTAAAACACAGAATTAAGGGGAGGAAAGTTGTTTTACTTGATCGATACTTTAGACTTCTAACTTGGGAGGAAAAAGAAGACAGAAACGGCAAAAAGTTAGCAACAAGAAGCATTCATCAATCCATCAAAGGCAGCAACATTGCCTTTGCTATTGTTCAACCAAAATTAAAGTTTTGGTGGAACCAACAACGGAGGTTTGATTTTCTATTGACTTATTTATGTTCACAGTAGCTTCATCATACAATTTAATCAATTGTTTGAACATATACTTTTTTGTTATTTGATCAAATATTCTGTTTACCATCTAAACTCTATAAAAAAAACCATAAAAACCTTAATACCCATAAAACTAATTTCTGAAATCTAAAACCCTAATTACACTTTTCTAAAACCACAAAACAATAATCTATTTTCTTAAAACCCTAACTTTTTTCAAACCTAATCTCTAATTCAAATATCCAGTAGCATTATTCTTTTAAAAATAATATAAGTTCCTTAAAATCTCAAAACCCTGTTTTCTAAATCTTAAACCCTAGAATCTTAATTTTCAACACCGAAAACCTACAGCCCTAAAAGCCAGTTTTCAAAAGCAACCCAGCAAGGGGCGCTGCCCCCTTGACCCCCGCCCGTTAACCAGCTAGCGGGACCACCTTATGGGCTCGGGTCAATATTTCTTTGTGTATTATAAGCCTTTATGTTTAAATTCGTTTGTTATGATTATTCAAAATACAGTAGCTTTATTCAAAATACAAACCTAAACCATAATTTATTCAAACCATAAATCCTAATTTTGCTTTCAAATCTTCACAGTAGCTTTTTATAATTTTATTCACTGGGATATTTTAATCTTTCAATAACTCCATTAAAGACTTTCTATGTTTGTTTCATCTAAAAATACTTAAATAGTTATTATAGTCAATTTTAAAATCGTACTTAACTTTTGATCACGGTAAAACATCAAATCCTAAATCATAATCTGCAAAATCAAGGTTTCAAACCATAAAAACCTAATATCTTAACCGTGAGCCTTAAACCCTAATATCTTAACCGTGAGCCCTAAGCCCTAATATCTTAAGGTTCCAAAACCCTAATTTCATGATGTTAGCCCTAAACTCTAATTTGATTAACCCAAAACCTTACTACTTTCTCAAATTTATAAAACCCTAATCCATCCCATTCTTCCAAAATTCTCACAGTAGCCTAAATAATAATAATAATAATTTCAAAATCCCAAAACCCTAAATATTAATTAAAGAACCCTAAATTGAGACATTAACCTAAATTAGTATCTTTATTTGCTTTATTAAATTTTAGATTTGATTATGTAGTTTATTATATGTTTTGATGGTTGATTTATTTAATTTCAATGCTTGATTTATTTAATTTATCATGGATGGATATTTTCTTTATTATTATGATTATTATTTGTTTATTTTGGTATTAAAATTATAAGAGGTATGTTTCCACTTTGTGGGTACCTCATTAATTAATTTCTATGTAATTTAAATTGCTTTTATATTTTGGACCAATGTAAAGGATATTTTTCCACCTTTCGGTGGGTGTCCTATTTAGTTTAGACATGAACATTGTAAGGACATATTTCCATCCTCGGATGGATGTCCATTTATTTGCTTTGTTTGGACATTGCTTTGATTTTAATATAATGATGCTTTATTTTAATTGTTGAATGTAATAAGGATAATATTGTTATACTTAAGAATTTTATAATATTAAGACCTGCAAAGGAGGCTGGTTCCAATGAAACAGGCGTTGTGGGGTTGCTGGGCCATTTCTCACCTTCCCCACACGTACCCAACTTTTCGAACCCATTAGGGGGTTGGGGATTCCTTAGGAATTGAGTCATCCACCCCTTTCTTTTTCCCGGCCCATCTGGGAGGCCACTCCATTTTCTTCGGGCTTAGGCCTTTGTTCTCTAAGGCCCTGAGCCTAAATAGTGCTAAAGTCGCAAGAACCATTCCACCGGGAATGGGGCCAAAAATCCCCCTCACAGTACCGACTCCACTAGGGATAAGAGAAGTTAATTCCATTGGTCTTTATATTATTCTATTCTTTCTTATCATGATATTATCCATTACATCATATTAGATTTGCATCGTGTGCGTGAGTTAGGATGCCCGTGTTACCCGTGTTGTGTTATGTAAAGGATACCATACTTTCACTCAAGGTATGGAGATCAAGCATGGCATAACCACTCGTAGCCTTGTACCATTTGGTATATACTTGCTATGGAAACCTAAGCCTTTTAACCCAAAGACTCAAGCTCATGTAATTAGCCTAGTCACTTTCCTTAGGTTTTACCCCAAATGCTTGTTTTTGACTATAGTTAGTTTATCTTGGTTTAAATCATGGCTTATTTGGTTTATTCGTTTTCTAATATGACCTAAGTACATTGTAAGCTCAAAATAATTTTTTTCTTTAAAGACTAAAAGACCAAAGCTATTTTCAAAACTTTTCAAGATGGTCTTTGGACATAAAACTTTTCTGAAAATGAATCAAAAATTCTTTTTCTCAAGACTCAAATACAAACCCCTAAGCCCATTTTTTTTAAAAATCATTTTACAATGGGCTTAGAAACAAAATTATTTTCATCCAACCATTTCTTACAAAGAGCTTGCAAATTATTTAGGTAAATTACGAAATACCAAAAATCAATTGTGAGCCTATTATACTAAGAATAATTAATCATGGGCTTGTTTTTGGCATGAATCATTAGTTACTTTTTAAAGTGAGAAATCTATTTATAATAAACCTCTTAATTTAGTTTTAATCCAATATAGCATAAAAGCTACTTTATTTGATTGAATGGATTAAAACCTAATTAATGGGAATTATCATGAACTAATTTCCATTTTTAAAAATATAACTATTGATTGAAACATCCGAGAGAAATTTTTGAAAACAAGATAGCCCATGTTGGTATTTTGTTAACCATATACCTAGGAAAAGAGACTCGCCATTCGTGTGTGGAAGTTATAAGGTTTGAAGGAACGTCCTAATTATCTTTCTTTGTCTATTATTTGTGCATACAAGCATACATACATTTGCATCTCATTAATCCTCTCTGTCTCATAGCCCTGGATTACGATAGTTCAAAAGCTTATGACAATCCAACCTACGCCGGAGATGAAGAATCTAGTAGCAACTCAATCACTTGCTCACGAAAAGCAATGGAGCCTTAACAAATTCAAAGAATGGTGGACGACGCCCTTAATGCCAAGTTGGAAGAAATAAAAGAGGCCCTAGTTGAGACAGTGAAGAACCAATTGGCTGAAATTTTAGGAAATAATGCCAAAGCGTCTGCTAGCTCCAAGAAGCCAAAGGACAAAGGGAAGGCTAAAGTTGGTGATGATAAGGTGATCATTGATGATGATGATGACTGGGCTCAATACTTTCAAGATCCTCAAGACAAAAAGGAGCCGAAGGTTGTTGAGAAGACAACTTTTGAAAAGACTGAAAATTTTGATGTTGAGAAGATGTTTGCTGACCTAGAAAAGAAATTTGAGAATAAATTGAAAATCAAAGAGATATCTGAGATAGACAAAATATTTGAACAAGATGAGGAGGTCCCTTATAAGTTCAAGATGCCTTCCTTCTCTAGGTACAATGGTACTGGAAATCCTCATCTCCTTGTGAAGCAGTACATCACTGCTATACAGTCTGCCCGAGCTACTAAGGCTCAAACTCTAAGATATTTAATACTCTCATTGGACCCTGTTGTCCAAAATTGGTTCAAAACCTTAGAGGAAAGTACTCAAAAAGATTGAAACATGTTGTATAAGGATTTCATTCAGCAATATGGGTACAATGTCAAGCTGGAAGTTACCTTAATGGAAGTTGAGTCCATTACACAAAGGCCAAATGAGACTTTTGTGGACTATGTGAAAAGGTGGAGAAATAAGGTTGCTTTGCTCAAGAAGAAGCCTGATGAATCTTATCAAATAAGGATGACTGTGAGAGGGGTGTTGCCTAGTCTTCGTGAAAGGATGTCTCATACACTCATCCGTGATTTCAAAGATCTTCTCCAAGCTGGTCTATAAATTGAAGAGTGGGAAAGGGAAAAGAACCGCTTTTCGGCAAGAAGGAATGAGAAAGGGAACTATCAACCTAGCAATCAAAGCATGCAAAAAGAAGTTGATGTTAATGAGACTGGTTAAGGAAATAAAAGATAATTCTTAGAATTGGGGAAACCTCTATCTTGGGTTTTCAGAAAGCTGCAAAAGAAAGGGTTTTTACAACCATTGGCTCCTTAACCGCTACATAATCCCCTGCCACCAAACTTCAATGCCGAGGCCTTCTGTCAATTTCATCAAATGCAAGGGCATGAGATGGATAAATGTGCTCGTTTAAGACACGAGATCCAAGATTTGATTAACAGTGGTAAGCTACCCGAGCCGGATAAGCCTAATACCAAGAACAATCCTTTGCCAAAATTTGGAAGAGTACCTCCACCGACAACTTTCGTGGTAGGAAAAGGATTGGAAGAAGATTTTGTTTTATCTTCCTTTCAAGATGGAAAAATTGAATATATGAAAGGAAAAGAAGCTTAACTCAACAAACTTTCCTTAGCTTGAATGTTGCTTTTCAATTTTGCTTTCTTTAATATTTAATTGGATCAATCGAGTTTTTCAAATTTAAATTTATTAGAATAAATTACTTTCATCAAAATTTTTATTGGTCTTTGTTCATTTTTGTGCTCAACCAATGAGGAATCTAGCTTGATAATTCATGAATTAATATATTTATGTATCATGACTTGAATGACTTTACTAGGTGATGAAATTACTCTATAGCATTGAGTTGTGTATGCTTACTTAGAAAGGGCTCCTGCATAATTACCTTTGTCTAGGTCCTAGTCAGTCTTAGAACATGCTTTGATAAACTTTCGAGGCAAAATTGAACTCTGCTTATTTAAGAAAGAAATGATCTAGGAATTGTTTGGTTAGCCAACAACTAGTATCCACCAAATTAAATATCAATCCCTAGTTATCCCTTTGAGCCTTCATAAAATTTTAGCTTTCTTTTCATTGGCTTACAAACCCCGATAACCTACCTTGAGCTGTTGTGATACTTTTAACAAGTCTTATGATCACTAAGATGAAGAGGCAAGAAGATCAAAGAAAGAAATGAATAGTCAAGACAATGAAGATAGTTGAAGTTCTCAAGACCATAAGGGTAGTTGATGTTTTCAAGACCATAAGGGTAGTTGAAGTTCACCTAATATCTCTAATCTATCAAGATAACATCAGAGTAACAAATGATTTGTCCCTGTTAAAGGAGATTTATGTCACTCCACTTATCCATTATAAGAAGCCCAAGTTGGTACAAACAAGACAACTCTTTTAGAGCTAGAACCAAAAAATAAAAGGAAAAGAAGAAAAAAAAAGAAAAAAAAGAAAAAAAAAGGACAAAAGAAAAAAAAGAAAAAAAGGGAAAAATAAAAGAAAAAGAAAGAAAGAAAGATAAAACCTAAAAAGGCGGTTTAGAAAGCCAAATGAGTTCTCTTTTACCTAAAGCAGCAAAAGGCTCCCATTTGGTTTATAAGGATAGTTTGACTTGAATTGGTCCAACCCAACCGAAGATTCAATCAAAATCGGAGAAAAAGGAGAAAGGTCACCCAGTTTATGAAAGTCCTATACTTAACAATCCTACAAAGAAGAAGGACAAAATGATAAAATGCTCAAAGAAAGGGAAGAGTAAGAAAAAAAAAGAGAAAGAAAAGGGAATAGTAAGAAAAAAAAAAGAGAAAGAAAAGGGAAGAGTAAGAAAAATAAAGAGAAAGAAAAGGGAAAAGAAGAAAAGAAATGAAGACTATCCTAATCAAGATCCAGATTAATGCCAAGAAGATAGAAGGAATTTGGAGTCTAGCAAGATTGCTCCCAGCTGCCTGAAGTTCAAATTAGAAATTTATAGTGTGAGGGTTTACCCATAGTGTCACAACGACTCCAACTTATAAATGGCCTTCATTTAACCTATGCCCCTTATAGACCCCATTTCAAGCCTATCAAAGACCTGTTGATCTCTCTTGGTAGGTAGAGTCTATTAGTGGAGATAGTTTGGATAAGCATGCGTATGAGATAGACAATATTCAAACTCAAATGTGAGTCGATAGAACCATTGTAAATGTTATTCATGCATATCATGCATACATGAGCATATCACATTGCATTTTCTTTTATTGTATTATTCATTGTCAAAGTGAACAACAAACACCCTGTGAAGTAAAGAATCAAAAGAAGATATGAAATAAAGGGGCATGGAAGGCCCATTGCTCAAAGAAGCTCCAGTCACATTATAAAAATAAGAGATCCATGCTTGTGCAAAGAACTAGATAACACAAACATCAATCAAAGCCTACATGAGAAAAATTATTGGTTTGAGCCTACACAGGGGGCGAAGTTTCTCCATTTTAATTTTTGAGTTTATGCATATACAAAATATTTTCAAACTCACTTTCAAATATAGTTTAGGATCGAGCATCCAAATCCATTTTAGGATCAAGTATCCAAATCCAGTTTAGGATCGAGTATCCAAAACTAGTTTAGGATCGAGTATCCAAATCCAGTTTAGGATCGAGTATCCGAATCTAGTTATGGATCGAGTATCCAAATCCAGTTTAGGATCGAGCATCCAAATCCAGTTTAGGATCAAGTATCCAAATCTAGTTTAGGATCGAGTATCCAAATCTAGTTTAGGATTAAGCATCCAAATCCAGTTTAGATTGAGTATCCAAATTCAGTTTAGGATCAAGTATCTAAACCTAGTTTAGGATAGAGTATCCAAATCTAGTTTAGGATCGAGCATCCAAATCCAGTTCAGGATTGAGTATCCAAATCCAGTTTAGGATCGAGCATCCAAATCTAATTTCATGTCAAGCACCCAGAACTTAGCTCGGGTTCAGAACCCAAATTATCCTTAAGTCTAGAACTTAGCTTAGGTCCAGAACCTAAAATCTCTCTTAAATCTAGTACTTAGCTCGGGTCCAGAACCCAAATTACCCTTAAGTCCAAAACTTAGCTCGAGTACAGAACCCAAATTACCCTTACATCCAAAACATAGCTCGGGTCCAGATCCCAAATTATCCTTAAGTCCAGAACTTAGCTTAGGTCCAGAACCTAAAATCTCTCTTAAGTCTAGAACTTAGCTCGGGTCCAGAATCCAAATTACCTTTAAGTCTAGAACTTAGCTTGGGTCCAAAAACCAAATTATCCTTAAGTCCAGAACTTAGCTTAGGTCCAGAACCTAAAATCTCTCTTAAGTCCGGAACTTAGCTCGGGTCCAGAACCCAAATTACCCTTTAAGTCCATAACTTAGCTCGGGTCTAGAACCTATATTATCCTTAAGTCCAAAACTTAGCTTAGGTCCAGAACCTAAAATCTCTCTTAAGTCCAGAACTTAGCTTGGGTCCAGAACCCAAATTACCCTTTAAGTCCAGAACTTAGCTCGGGGCCAGAACCCAAATCATCTCGGGTCCAGAACCCAAGTTTTTTTCAAGTCCAGAACTCAAACCGGGTCAGAACCCAAGTCTTTTCTGAGTTCAAAACTCAAACCAATTCCGGAACCCAAGTCTTTTTCGAGTCCAGAACTCAAACCGAGTCCAGAACCCAAACCATCCCGGGTCTAGAACCCAAGTCTTTTCTGAGTCCAGAACTCGAACCATTTCCAAAACCCAAATTAAGTCTATTTTGTCAAAATTAAGTCTTATTGCTTTTCACTCTCTTTTGCCGTAGTCTCAAATCGTTCAAGCAGGGGGCAAACTGTAGACCCTTAATTTTTTACCCAGTCTGGTCCGATATTTTTTATATAGTCAAAAATAATTTTTGTGGTATTTTAATTAAATAATATTTATTTTAATATTTATTATTTATAATTTTTAATAGAAATAAAAATGGTAATATGAGTTAAGTTATAAATAAATAAATACAAAAAAATACAAAAAAATCGGCGACGAAAAATTTCATCGCCGAAGGTGAATCGGCTTGGGCCAATTCACCGTAGGAAATTCCTGTGGCGAATTGGCTTGCCCGCCCAGCGATTCGCTTGCAATTTTCACAGTTTTCGCCCGCAGTAGTTTTTTCGCCAGCACAATTTTCCAATGCAGTTTTTTCCAAAACCAAATTCTATTTGGTTTTGGTTTCTTTTCCTAATTGGTTTTAATTTCCTTAGATAATTAGAAGTAGGTTTATGATTTTTCCTATAAATACCACATTAAAACACAGAATTAAGGGGAGGAAAGTTGTTTTACTTGATCGATACTTTAGACTTCTAACTTGGGAGGAAAAAGAAGACAGAAACGGCAAAAAGTTAGCAACAAGAAGCATTCATCAATCCATCAAAGGCAGCAACATTGCCTTTGCTATTGTTCAACCAAAATTAAAGTTTTGGTGGAACCAACAACGGAGGTTTGATTTTCTATTGACTTATTTATGTTCACAGTAGCTTCATCATACAATTTAATCAATTGTTTGAACATATACTTTTTTGTTATTTGATCAAATATTCTGTTTACCATCTAAACTCTATAAAAAACCCTAAAAACCTTAATACCAGTAAAACTAATTTATGAAATCTAAAACCCTAATTACACTTTTCTAAAACTACAAAACAATAATATGTTTTCTTAAAACCCTAACTTATTTCAAACCTAATCTCTAATTAAAATATCCAGCAGCATTATTCTTTTAAAAATAACATAAGTTCCTTAAAATCTCAAAACCCTATTTTCTAAATCTTAAACTATAAAATCTTAATTTTCAACACCGAAAACCTACAACCCTAAAAGCCAATTTTCAAAATCTTCCGGGGTGCGGCCCCCGACCCCGCAAGGGGCGCTGCCCCCTAGATCCCCGCCCGCTAACCAGCTAGCGAGACTGCCGTATGAGCTCGGGTCAATATTTATTTGTGTATTATAAGTCTTTATGTTTAACTTTCTTTGTTATGATTATTCAAAATATAGTAGCTTTATTCAAAATACAAACCTAAACCCTAATTTATTCAAACCATAAATCCTAATTCTATTTTTAAATCTTCACAGTAGTTTTTTATAATTTTATTCATTGGGATATTTTAATCTTTCAATAACTCCGTTAAAGACTTTCTATGTTTGTTTCATCTAAAAATACTTAAATAGTTATTATAGTCAATATTAAAACCATACTTAATTTTAATCACGGAAAAAACATCAAATCCTAAATCATAATCTGCAAAATCAAGGTTTCAAACCATAAAACCCTAATATCTTAACCGTGAGCCTTAAGCCCTAATATCTTAAAGTTTCAAAACCCTAATTTCATGATGTTAGCCCTAAACCCTAATTTGATTAACTAAAAACCTTACTACTTTCTCAAATTTATAAAACCCTAATCCATCCCATTCTTCCAAAATTCTCATAGTAGCCTAAATAATAATAAAAATATTTTCAAAATCCCAAAACCCTAAATATTAATTAAAGAACCCTAAATTGAGACATAAACCTAAATTAGTATCTTTATTTGCTTTATTAAATTTTAGATTTGATTATGTAGTTTATTATATGTTTTGATGGTTGATTTATTTAATTTCAATGCTTGATTTATTTAATTTATCATGGATGGATATTTTCTTTATTATTATGATTATTATTTGTTTCTTTTGGTATTAAAATTGTAAGAGACATATTTCCACTTTGTGGGTACCTCATTAATTAATTTCTATGTAATTTAAATTACTTTTATATTTTGGACCAATGTAAAGGACATTTTTCCACCTTTTGGTGGGTGTCCTCTTTAGTTTAGAAATGAACGATGTAAGGACATGTTTTCATCCTCGGATGGGTGTCCATTTATTTGCTTTGTTTGGACATTACTTTGATTTTAATATAATAATGCTTTATTTTAATTGTTGTATGTAATATGGATAATATTGTTATATTTAAGAATTTTATAATATTAAAACCTATAAAGGAGGCCGGTTCCAATGAACCGGGGTTGTGGGGGTGCTGAGCCATTTCTCACCTTCCCCACACGTACCCAACTTTTCAAACTCATTAGGGGGTTAGGGATTCCTTAGAAATCTAGTCATCCACCCCTTTCTTTTTCCCGGCCCATTTGGGTGGCGACTCCATTTTCTCTGGGCTTAGGCCCGTGTTCTCTAAGGCCCCGAGCCTAAACAGTGCCGAAGTCGCAAAAATCATTCCACCGGGAGTGGGGGCGAAAATCCCCGCTCACACCACCATTCTTTGAATTTGTTCGGGATCCATTGCTCTTGGTGAGAAGCTAATTGAGTCACTGCTGGATTCTATGTCACTTGCATAGATTGGGTTGCCGTACCCTTTTGAATTGCTATACTCCAGGTCTGTGAGCCAGAAAGGATAAATGACATGTTATGCAATGCGTGTATGCATGTATGTACAAACAATAAGAAAACAAAGATAATTAGGATGGTTCTTCCAACCTTATAACTTCCACACACAAATGGCGAGTCTCTTTTCTTAGGTATATGGTCAATAAAATACCAACATGGGATATTTTGTTCTTGAAAATTTTTCTCAGACAGTTTAACTAATAGTTATATTTTAAAACTTAGAAGTCAGTCCATGATAATTCTCAATAATTAAGTTTCAATCCATTGAATCAACTAAAATAGTATTTATGGTACATTGAATTAAAATTAAATTAAAAAGTTTATCATAAATAGATTTTCCATTTCAAAAAAGTAACTAATGATTCATGCCAAAAATAAGTCCATGATTAATAATTCTTGGTATAAACTAAGCCCATAATTGATTTTGTTATTCCATAATTGACCTAAAAAATTTGTGACCTCATTTTAGGAAAAGTTGTAATGAAGTGAAAAAATAGTTTTGTTTCAAAGCCCACAAAAAGATTTTAGAAAAAATAATTTTTGGGCTTTGAGCTTGGGCTATGAGGTGAAAAAGAAATTTTTTTTTTAATCCATTTTTAAAAGTTTTTATGTTCAAAGAGAAAAGTTTTGAAAATAGTTTTGGTCTTTTTGGTTTTAAAGGAAAAATAATTTTGAGCTTACAATATAGGTAGGCCATATTAGAAAAAGAAAAAATCAAATAACCCATGATTTAAACCAAGAAAAATTAACCATAGTCAAACAACAAGCATTTGGGGTAAAAACCTATGGAAAATAAATAGGTCAATTACATGAGCTTAAGTCTTTGGGTTGAAAGGTTTTAGGCTCCCATAGCGAGTATATATCAAAAGGTACAAGGCTATGAGTGGTTATGCCATGCTCGATCTCCATACCTTGAGTGAAAGTATGGTATCCCTTACATAACACAACATAAGTAACACGGGCGTCCTAACTCACACGCATAGAGCAATCTAAATGATGCAATGGATAATATCATAATAAAAAAGAATAAAATAATATAAATACCAACAGAATCAACTTCTCTTATCATCAGTGGAGTAGCCACTGTGAGCGAGGATTTTTTCCCTCACTTCCATATGGAATGGTTCTTGCGACTTCGGCACTGTTATGCTCAGGGCCTTAGAGAACACAGGCCTAAACTCGGAGAAAATGGAGTCGCCATCCGGATGGGCCAGGAAAAAGAAATGGGTAGATGACTCAATTCCTAAGGAATCCCAAACTCCCTATTGGGTTCAGAAAGTTGGGTACATGTGGGAAAGGTGAGAATGACCCAGCACTCCCACAGCGCCCAATTCATTAGAACCGGCCTCCATTTTTTGTCTTAATATTATAAAATTCTTAACTATAATGATATTATCCATACTACATGTAATCATAAGAATAAATAAATACTTTAATAAAATCACAATTAGTTCAAACAAGATAAATGAATAGGCACCCATCCATCGATGGAAACATGCCTTTACAATTATTTTATGTCCAAAAGAAAAAAAAATAAAATAGGATACCCACCAATTGGTGGAAAAGTATCATTTAAATTGAAATAATTTAAGTTGCATGAAGCTTAATACATGAGGTACCCACAATGTGGAAAGATACCTCTTACAATTCATTGAAATTAAAAATAAATCAAATAACAAATATTCGAGCATTAATTATAAAATCAAATAAAAATAAACTATTTATTAAGACATTTAATAAAATCATGCATCTAAATTTAAATAATGCAATAAAAATATAAATTTAGGTTTACATCTTGAATTATGGTTTCTTGAACAAAATTAGGGTTTGAAATTTTTATGAAAATAATGTTATGGTTTTAATAAAAAATTGGTCACTGTATAAACCATAATACCTCTTTAATATTGATACTGATACGAGACATGGCTATTAAATGTGTTTCTATGAAGAAACAGTGGATATAAATTGACAGTTTTATCAAATAATACTTTACAAATATGTTTAAACTAGACCTTAGATATGAAATTCATAATATTAGTAAACATAAGTTGTTATGATTTTGGAGAGTTTAGAGGATTGTACCTGCGTTTGAAGGCTCCACCAAATTTAAAGTGTTTGAATCAAGCTTGGTTGGATATTTGCTGCTGCCTGAATCAAGTTATTTCTTTGGTTGAACTTTGGCAATTTGGTAATTGCCTTCACACTGCCTTGATTACGATTACTGTCCCTTTTTCATTGTTTTAATTATCAGTTCTCATCTAAGTTGCTCCTTTCTTCCTCTCTCTATCTCCGTTGCTCTTTTTTTAATAATTAGGGTTTCATAAAATGCTATTGTGTATCTTTTTCTCCTGAAAGTTGCTAAAGTTCACTCAAGTTCAAAGTCTCAACCAAAGTCCTCTTATTGTTTGATGTTTGTTTAATCATTGCTCCTTTACTGAAGGTTGTTGAAGTTAAAGTCGAAAAGAAAGTCCCCAGTCAAAAAAGTCCTGCTTTAGGTTTTGAAATTCTATATTTATAAGAGTTTATTAGGTTAAACGGTGGAATCTTTCCATTTTCAAATCAAACTTTAATGCATATCGAATTAAAAACCACTTAAATTCGTAGAAAACCAAGCCTATATCAGTCTCAAGCAAGGCAAACTGAAGTAAAACAATTTTAATTCGTCAAAATATAGGTCCATATCAAATTGGGAGGGTCCCAATTCAATATGGAGCTTATCCCATATCGAATTTGGCTTCAAATTCGATAAGGGACTATATCAAATTTGAAGCCAAATTCGATATGGGATTAGTCCCATATCAAATTGGAACTTTCAATTCTAAATGGGATTAGTCCCATATGTAATTAGGGCAATCAAATTTGATATGGGTTGTCCCATATTGAATTGGAAGGCACGGTTTGAATTGGAAACACCCCTAAATGCCCTAACATCGAATTAGAGCTGATTGAATCTTCAAAATAGACTTCTTTAGGGTTTTAAAGGTTCAACCATTATACCATATAATCAAAAGGTTTATGACTTAGGCAATGGACTAGTAAGGGCCAAAATCAAGGGTCTAGACTCTCCATCTACTTCCATAGCTCGATCTCATAGAAATCTCACTTCTTATCATAGAATTTACTTTGATGGAACTGATTACTCCTATTGGAAACAAAAAATGTTTTTGTTCCTTGATAGTGAGGGAATTGAGCTTTGGAAATGTGTGCTAAATGAGTGAAAACCTTATACTCTTGAGGTTGATGATGTTCAAGTTCCTCTTCCTAAAGCACAATAGACCGATGCTCAAAAAAGGGCTCTCTACAAGAATAATAGGGCAGCCTCTATCTTAGTGAACTCCATGTCGAGAGAAGAAGGTTGAAGAATCCAACATCTTACTTGTGCATATAGCTTTTGGAAAACTCTTGAGAATTATCATGAGGGTGCCACTGAAGTGAGTTTCACCAATACCTAAATGCTTGTACATGAGTATGAACACTTTAAGATGGAGCCTAATGAAAATGTCACTGAAATGACAAATCGATTACTTTATATTGTCAACAATTTGAAGAAATATGGAAAATTGTATGATCAAGGTTATGTCAATAGCAAAATATTGAGAGCACTTAGAGCTAAAAAGAACTTTAAGTCAAAAGTATCTTCAATTGAAGAAGCTCATGACTTTAGCACACTAAGGACCGATGAGCTAGTTGGAAAACTTCTTACCTTTGATTTGCATACTGTGAGAAGGACAAGAGGAAAGCAATAGCTCTCAAAGCTATCAAAAACGTTGAGAGCTCAAGTGAAGAAGATAGTGATAACGATGAAAAATGGCCATGTTATCTAGAAGAGTAAGTGATTGGAAAAGAAAGAGGAGATTGTAAGCAAATATAAGTAATCCTTCCAAATCATCTTCCAAAGAAAAATAAAAGAAGAATGAAATAAAATATTATGAATGTAGCAAGATGGGTCACATCAAAATGGGTTGTTTCAAATTGAAGAAAAAGAAGAAATGGGATAAGGAAAAGAAGAAATCTCTGAAAGCCTCATGAGATGATGACTTCTCAAGTGAAGAAGAAAAGGAGGAAGAGCAAGGAATTGCAAATCTTTATCTCATGGCTAAAGGAGATGATGATCACACCAATGAGGTAGGCACTCAATCCTTAAACATTAATGCATATAGTGACAATGTTGATGATGATTTAGATGATAGTGATTTTGTTATGCATATGAAACTAAGAGTCTAAAAATATTTCTCTAAAATGAAATTCTATAAAGAAAAAAACTCTAAGCTAGAAAAAGACTTTGTTTATTTAAAGAATTCTACTTTAGAATTAAAGACCTCAATGAACAATTAATGAAATCAATAGATGAAATGTAAAAAAATTCATCTAGCTTTTAATCATTTCAAAATTTTTGCAAAAAAGGTTCAAAATGAAAAAGGCTGTGTGATCACATCTATTAGAAGTGATCATGAAAAAAAATTAGAGAATGAGAACTTTGAAAATTTTTTCCATGAACTTAGAATTTCACATAATTTTCAGCTCCTAGAACATCACAATAAAAAGGTGTGTTGAAAGGAAAAATAGAACATTGGTAGAAATGGCTAGAACAATGCTCAATGAGTATAATTTATCTTCTTACATTTGGGTAGAAGCCGTTAATTCCACATTTTATATTTTAAATTGAGTTTTCAAAAGACCTTTAATGAATAAAATATCTTATGAGCTATGGAATGGAAGAAAACCCAAAATTCCATGCCTCAGAGTATTTTAATGTAAATGCTTCATATTAAATACCAAGGATAATCTTGAAAAATTCTCATCAAAATCAGATGAAGGTGTGTTCTTAAGGTATTCATCTTCTAGTAAAGCATATAAAGTATTTAATAGGAGAACTCTAATAGTTGAAAAATCAGTGCATATTATCTTTGATGAATCCTCTAAACTTAATCAATGGAAAGGTTAGTGTTTTTGATGATTTTATAGGTACATTTCAAGAACTTGAGATAAAAAATGTTTTGAAGGAAAACAATGATGAGCTAGAACAAATAGTGGAACAAGAAGAACCTAAGATTAATGAGACTTAAGTACTACCCAAAGATTGGCATTATCAAAAAGATCATCCCAAAGAACTCATCATTGATGATACTTCAAAAGGAGTAACTACTATATCAAAATTTAAGCATTTAGATTCTAATGTTGCTTTTGTTTCTCAAATATAGCCAAGGACTATTGAGGAGCCTCTTAGTGATGAATGTTGGGTGATTGTAATGCAAATGAAATCAACCAATTTGAAAGAAACAAAGTGTGGGAACTTGTTCCGACACTAAAGGATCACCCAATTATTGGCTGCAAATGGGTGTATAGGAATAAGCTTGATGAAGATGGTCTCATCACTAGAAATAAAGCTAGATTGGCATCCAAATGCTATAACAAAGAGAAAGGCATTGATTATGATGAGACATTTGCCTCCGTAGGTATATTAGAAGCAATTAGAATTTTACTTGATTTTGTATGTCATATGAATTTTAAACTTTTTCAAATGGATGTCAAAAGTGCATTTTTAAATGGATTCATCAAGGACAAAGTCAGTGTTGAGCATCCTCTAGGTTTTAAAGATTATAGACTTCCAAATCATGTTTTTAAATTTACAAAGGCATTATATGGATTGAACCAAGCTCAAAGAGATTGGTATGATAGACTTAGTGCTTATTTGTTGGAAAATGATTTTACAAAAGATAAAGTTGATGCTATACTATTTGTTAAAAATAAAATGCATAACTTTTTAATTATACAAATTTATGTTGATGACATATTATATTTGAAGCCACTAATAAATCTTTGTGCCAAGAGTTGAAATGAGCATGATAAGTGAAAGCAATTTCTTTAATTGTCTACAAATAAAGCAATTAAAGGATGTGATCTTCATTAACCAATCCAAATACACGAAGGAACTTCTCAAAAAATTTGGCATGGATGGTTGCAAGGCAAGTAAAATTCTAACGAACAAATCCTTGAAGTTGGACAGAGATAAAGTTGATAAGAAAGGAGATAAAATGAAGTATCAAGGCATTATTGGATCCCTACTTTACTTAACCGCTTTTAGACTATATATAATGTATAGTGTTTATTGGTATGCTAGATTTCAATCATACCCTAAAGAGTCACATTTGAATACTACAAAAAAATTTTAAAATATTTAAGTGGAACATTGTATTTAGGACTTTGGTATCCTAAAAATACATATTTTGACATTTTAGGATTTTTCAATGTTGATTTTACTGGTAGCCTATTTGATAGAAAAAACATGATCGGTGCATGCCATTTTCTTAGTGTTTGCCTAGTTTTTTGGTTTAGCAAGAAAAAAGTGTCGGTTGCTTTATTTACCACAGAAGCCGAATACATAGCTGCTTGCTTTTATTGTATACAAGTTCTATGGATGAAGCAATAATTACTAGTGTTGTCCCAAGATAGCAACCAAGAGGGGGGTGAATTGGTTTGGCTTAATTCAAAAAAGATAGCAACCAAGAGGGGGGGGTGAAAAGATGGTTAATTCAAAAAATTCAAAGATTAAAAAGAAGTGTAGAAGATGATTAAGTAGAAGATGGAACACAAAGATTTATAGTGGTTTAGATTTACCTTAATCCTACATCCCCTTCCTTAACAACTTGTTAAGGTTCCACTAGCTTTGAGTTTTTACAAGCTTAACTCTAACTTGGTGTTTTCTCTAGCTCACACCAAACTACTTACAATGGTTTCAGATTACTTCCTCACAACCTTTACAAGAGTTTTCTCAGGCTCACTCTCACAACCTAAGTATTTCCAATCTCACACTCAAGCTTAAGATCGTGTTTAATTCTCACACCCAACACTCAACGAATACAAAGGTTGATTTTGATTCAAATGAAAGAAAGATGTTCAAGAAGGCTATTATAAATCTAAAACTTCATAAAAATGAAGTTACATAAGGTATTTATAGCCTTCAAGTCAAGAAATTAGCCATTTGAAGTTGGGACCAACATGTTTGATTCTTGTCTTTCACTAATTTCTATGCTAGAGCAATTTTCTAGTTAAACTTATAAAGGTCCAATCGGAAGTAGGGTGGTCCGGTAGGAGTAATTAAAATTATGCTTAATGCTCTTCCAATGGTTGGTCCATATGGCTTCCACTTATTGAGTGGAGATCCAACGACTTTTGACTTGAGTAATTTTTAAATAGTCCAGTCGGTCTTGTATCAGGTCCAGCAGGACTTTTCTTAGTCCATCTAATTTTTCGGCATACCCTCAATTGGGAAACTGACTATATATTTTGGAGAAAATTGGCTTGTATGGTCTAGGCGGAATATCATTGAGTCCAATCGGACTTATGTGGTACTCTAAGAAAATGGGAGTACTTCTAACCATGAATCCTTCTGTGTGATTTAGCTCTTTTCTCATTCAAGGGTCCAGTCGGAATAACATATGGTCCGGTCGGATTTCACATGGTATAGTAAGATTTTGGGAGTACCCTCCACCGTGAAACCTTCTGTGTCTTTTTGACTCATTTGGTCATCAATGGTCCGGTCGGTCTTCTATGTGGTCCAATCGGATTTTTCATATTTCCTTGAAAGGAAATAACTTCCTGCAAAGTGAAACTTGGTGCAAGTGTTAGGTAAATTCAATATGATTGCCTAAGATCAAAAATAGGAGGGTTTAGTTAACAATTTCCCCCTTTTTGACTTTGGCAATTAAATTGAATTTGAAACTCTAAAAGTGTACCAAATGATTAATATGCTCTCCCTAAATGAATGCTTCATTTGAATTGATTATTTTATAATGCCTTTGATTAATTTTGTAATTCAAATTTAATTAGTGCATTTAGGTTTTATTCAATTCAATTTTTAAAGTTGTTCTCCCCCTTTGACAAAGGCAAAAAAAAAAAAGGAAACATGTAATTGTAATGGATTGAATTAGACACTAAAAGCAATTTAATGAAGCAAAATTCAATAACAATTTCATTAATTTAGACAAACATAATTAAAATGTGAAAAAAAATCTAAGGTCCAAACATCATTTTCACTTTCTTCATCCTCTTCTTCTTCTTCATCTCCCTCTTCTTCTCCATGTTCCTCTTCTCCATTATCTCGTTCCTCAACTTCCCTTGGTTGAGAGGCCACAACTACTCCTTCTTCTCTCCTTCCTCAACTTCCCTTGGTTGAGAGAAAACAACTTCTCATTCTTCTTCTTGAGGATAAGAGCCATGAATGGAGGGTGACAAACTAGGTTCATCTTCAAAGCATTTTGGTAATCCTAATGCTTCTTGGATGGATTGAATGTTAAGGTGAAAATGAGAGATGTCACTTGTAATCTTGTCTATCCTTGAGCTTTGTGAGCTCATTTATCCTTGAATGTCTTGAAGAAGTTGAAGGATGGAGGATTGAGGTCTTAGAGTTGGGGTTCTTAGGAATTCAATTTGGAAAGTCTCTTCACCTTCCTCTACAATCCTTGGTCTTTTTCTTTGTTGAGCCCTAGCACTTAGTGCTTCTAGTATGCTGACATAGTTCCCATCATCATCCCTAATACATTTGGCATGTTTGAGATAGCCTATGTTTATGGATATTTTGGTAGGATCTAGACGATTGGAGAGGGTTTCTTAGTTTGTTAGTGTAAGTGTACCAACATATTTTGCTATTTGTGTATTTATGAAGAGAGAAGGGTAAGTCCTGACTTAGTTTTCCTAATGTGTAGGAAAGTTTCATGAGGAATTTTCCTGTTTGGATGGATTAACCCCAAGCAAAAGAGGAAGAGTAAGTCCTTTTGGGTGATTTCTCATTGCTCTCATCCCTAGCACTAATGGTATAGGTGACAATCCTATGCAACATCCAATAGGTGAGGGTTCTAAGGTTCTTGGCATTGGATTATTTATGGAGAGAGGTTTCAATGGAAATTCTTTCCAAAATTCTAGTTGAACTTCAGGAGTTAGGGGAGAGATAAAGATTTGAGAGATGCCTTCAATTTGAAAGCCCCAAATGGATGAGAAATCTTCTAGGATAAGGCCATATTCTTGGTTGAATAATCTAAAGGAAACACCATAATTGCCTAAGGGATTTGTACTCTTTTTGCTAACAACCAAGGTTGTTAGAAATTCCTTTGTCAAGGATTCCCAACCAAGATCATCACTCTCTAAGAACACAATTTTTTCACATCCCAAGGTTCTAATACAACCCCTAATGTCATTCTCAATACCTAATGATTCTGGAGTGAGGGAGGAGAAGAGACAGTTTAGTTCTATGGGTTTATCTTTTAGGATAACATACCTTTATCTTTCTTCATCATCTTTGAACCTTATCTTGTGACTTCTTCTAGGAGCTTCTTCTTGTTGAGAATGGGCAGTAATTCTTTTTTCTTTTTCAGCTCTTAAAGCCTTCTTCTTATGTTCTTTAGGTGCCATTTTTTAGTTAAAGAAATAATAGATGAAGAAGAGAGTTTGATTTAAGTAAGTTTGAGTGTAGTATTTAAGTGTTTAGAGTTTGATAAAGGAATGTAAAAAACTAATATTGAGGGTTATTTATAGTGTTTAGGATGAAAAATAGCTGTTTATAGCTATTGGAGAAAAAATATGCAAGTTTTGATTGAGTTCCAGCGGCTAGAAATTTTTAAATTCATAGGTAAAGTACGGTCGGACTTTGAGAAGTCCAATGGTGAAATTTGAAAATTTTGAAAAGTATGGTCGGACTATGTAAGGACTAAACGAAATTTAACTTTTAAGCATAACGATCATAAAATTTTTGAAAAATTTTGGACGTACCATAGAAAATATGATCATACTTTTGCAAAAAAAAATGAAATCAAGAATTTTCTAATAAGTGCGGTCAGACTAAAGGATGGTCTGATCGGGAAACTCTCAAAAATCACAATTTTTCAAGGAAAAGGATAGATAGGGGAATCGACACTTGTTTCTTGCTAAACCAAGAAACTAGGCATTCACCAAGAAATGACATGCCCTGGTTGTGCACTTTCTATCCAAAAGACTACCGGCATAATCGGCATCCAAAAAGCCTAATATGTTGAATGATGTATTCCTAGGATACCAAAGTCCTAAATGCAATGTGCCATTCAAGTATTTCAAAATTCATTTAGTGGCATTCAAGTGAGATTCCCTAGGGCATGATTGAAATCTAGCACACAAATAAACATTATACATTATATCGGGTCTAGATGCGGTTTAGTAAAGTAAAGATCTGATGAAACCGCAATATTTTTTCTCATCTACTGCCTTACCACTTTCATCCTTGTTAAGCTTTAGAGATGTGCTCATGGGAGTTTTGCTTCACTTGTAGCCATCCATTCTAAATTTCTTGAGGAGTTTCCTTGTGTACTTGGATTGGTTAATGAAGATCCCATCTTTGCATTGCTTGATTTGTAGCCCAAGGAAGAATTTGAGTTCACCCATCATGCTCATTTCAAGTTCCCTAGTCATACAATAAGCAAATTCTTTACACAAGGATTTATTAGTAGCACCAAATATAATGTCATCAATATAAATTTGCACAATTAATATATTATACCTATTCTTTTTAACAAAAAGAGTTGTGTCAACTTTGCCTTTTGAAAAATCATTTTCAACCAAATTTGCACAAAGTCTATCTTACCAAGCACTTGGAGCTTATTTCAATCCATATAGTGCTTTTGTAAGTTTAAAAATATGATTTGGAAATTTATAATCTTCAAAATTGGGAGGTTGTTCAACATAAACTTCTTCATTGATAAATCCATTTAGAAATGCACTTTTGACATCCATTTGAAAAAGTTTAAAATTCATGTGATATGCGAATGCAAGTAGTATCCTAATAGCTTCTAATCTAGCAACGGGGGCAAATGTCTCATCATAGTCTATGCCTTCCTCTTAGTTATACCCTTTGGCTACCAATCTAGCTTTATTTCTAGTGATGAGACAATTTTCATCAAGCTTATTCCTATAAACCTATTTACATCCAATAATTAGATGATCCTTAGCTCTAGGAACAAGTTTCCACACATTATTTCTCACAAATTGGTTGAGTTCATCTTGCATAGTAATCACCCAACATTCATCACTAAGAACCTCATCATTTGTGCTTGGCTCAATTTGAGAAACAAAAGCAAAATTAACATCTAAATGTTTAAGTTTGGATCTAGTAGTTACTCCCTTTGATGTTTCACGATTTGATGAGTTTTTTTGTATGATCTTTCTTGTATTCCCAATCCTTATATAGCTCTTGAGTCTCCTCATCTTGTTCATCATGATTATTCTTTGGAGCATCAATTTTTTCAAGTGTACCAACAAAATCATCAAGAACACTACCTTTCCTTTGATCAAGTTTGGAAGATTCATCAAAAACAACATGCATTGATTCTTCAACCACTAGAGTTCTTGTATTGAATACTCTATATGCTTTGCTAAATGACGAATATCCTAAAAATATGCCTTCATCCGATTTGGATGAGAATTTTCCTAGATTATCCTTGGTGTTTAATATAAAGAATTTGCATCCAAATACTCTAAGCTATGAAATTCTAGGTATTCTTCCATTCCATAGCCCTTAAGAAGTTTTGTTTATCAATGGTCTTTATAGACACGATTTGAAATGTAACAAGCAGTATTAATGGCTTTCGCCCAAAAGTAAGATGGTAGTTTGCACTCATTAAGCATTGTTCTAGCCATTTCAACTAAAGTTCTATTTTTCCTTTCAACCACACCATTTTGTTATGATGTTCTAGGAGCCGAAAAGTTATGTGAAATACCAAGTTAATTGTAAAAGTTTTCAAAATTTATATTTTCAAATTCTTTGCCATGATCACTTCTAATTGATGTGATCACATAGCCTATTTCATTTTGAATTCTTTTTGCAAATATTTTAAAATGGTTAAAAGCTTCATTCTTTGGAGCTAGGAAATTAACGCATGTAAACCTTAAATAGTCATCCACAAGTACAAATGCATATAATTTTCCACCTAGGCTAGCAACTCTATTTGGTCCAAAAAAATCTAAATGAATAAGTTTCAAAGGTCTAGATGTACTTACAACATTTTTATATTTAAATGAGCTTTTATGTTGCTTAACAAATTGACAAGGTTCACATGTTCTATATTTGTTAAATTTGACTTTGGGAAGACCATCAACTAGCTCTTCTTTACTAATGCATTGCAAATGATCCATATTAGCATGTCCTAGTCTTCTATGCCACAACCAAGCATCATTATAAATAGAAATCAAACATTCAAATGCATTGATGGAATTTATGTCAACTTTATATGTGTTACTGATTCTAGCTCCTTTGAATGCAATTTTACCATTTAAATTTGTAACTTTGCATTCTTTGGAATAAAAATTTACATTATATCCTTTATCACACAATTGACTTACACTAAGCAAATTGTGTTTCAACCCATCAACAAGCCAAATGTTTTCAATTAAATTTTTACCAAGCATGCCAATGGAGCCAATGCCAATTATTTTACATTTAGCATTGTTTCCAAAAGTAACATTACCTCCATGCTTATAAGTGAGAGTTGTAAAAAGCTTTGCATTCCCCATCATATGCCTTGAACATCCACTATCCATAAACCAAGAACTCTCATTGATAGTGGATTTTAGACATACATATAAAAAGCAATAATGTTTATCTTCTCTTAGGTACCCAAATGAAGTTGAGTCCTCAGGGGTTAGTAGTAGAAGGATTCTCTAACTTGAGATGAGCCTTCCTGATAAAGCAAAATGTGCTCTTATGAAAAAATTTCATACAATATGTACATTGATATAATGTTCTATACTCATGAACTTTTCTATTGAAATTCAATGAACTATACACATAATTGCACATATGAGTTGGTTTTTGTGCATTTTTGTGTTTGTGTTCATGCCTAGTGTACATGAATGCATGATTTGCTCTTGGAACCTTAGTTCTAGAGTTTTGTGTACCCAATGTAATCCTTTTAGGATTTTTAGGCTTAGTTTGTGCATTGGTGTTCTTTACAACTTCAACACTAGAGGTTTGAGTTGTAGATGCTTTTAAAAATATCGGTATTCTATTGAAGCCTAAGCCATGTTTCAAGGAAGGTTACCTTTGATTGTCAATTAATGTATCTAATTCTTCTTTTCCTTTAAGAAATTTTGAAATTGATTCCTTAAGTTCCTTTAGTTCATGCTTCAAAGTTTCATTTTCCTTGATCACATTTTCTAAGTTATGTGAATCTTTATTCATTGTATCAAGTTATTTCAACAATTGTTCATTTGAGGTCTTTAATTCTAAGGTAGAATTTTTAAAGCTAACAAAGTGTTTTTCTAGCTTAGAGCATTTATCCTTACAAAATTTCATCTTAGAAAAATATTTTTTTATCCTAAGATTCATATGTTTAATCGTATCATTATCATCTAAAGCATCATATTCAATTAAATTCAAGGGTTGAGTACCTACCTCATTGGAGTCTTTTTCATCCTCAATAGCCATGAGACATTGATTAGCAATTTCTTCCTCATCTTCTTCTTCTTCTTCTTCATCACTTGAGGAAGAGTCATCCAATTTAGCTTTGACTGATTTCTTCTTTTCTTTATCCCACTTCTTTTTGTTCTTCAATTGGAAGCAATCCGACTTGATATGCCCGGATTTGCCACATTCATAGCATTTTACTTCATTATTTTATCTTTGAAGGAAGTTTTAGAAAGTTTACCTTTGTTAGATCTTCTCTTTCTCTTCCAATCATTCATCCTTTTAGAAAATATTGTCATTTCTTCTTCATCATCACTATCTACATTGCTTGAACTCTCAACCTCTTTGATTGCTTTGAGAACTATTGCTTTCTTCTTTTCCTTCTCACCTTGTTCTTCATCTCTTTTGGTGTGCAATTCAAAGGTGCATAGTTTTCCAACATGTTCATGAGCTATTCTCAAGGAACTTAGATCATGAGCTTCTTCTATTGAAGAAACCTTAGACTCTAAGTTCTTCTTGCCTCTAAGTTCTCTCAAAATTTTTCTATTGACTTCATCTTGATCATATATTTTGCTATATTTCTTTAATTAGTTGGTGATGGTAAGTAATCAATTTATCATATCGGTAACATTTTCGTTGTGCTTCATCTTGAATAGCTCATGCTCATGTATATACATTTGCTTCTTGGTGAGCCTCACTTGGGTAGTACAATTATGATAGTTCTCAAGAGTTTTCCAAATGCAATGAGCATAAGTGAGATGTTGGACTCTTCCAGCTTCTTCTCTTGAAATAGAATTTAACAAGATGGAGGCTGCCCTATGGTTTTTGAATCTATCTTTTATGTTGGCATTTGACCATTGTGATTTGGGAAGAGAAACTTGGACACCTCCAACTTCATGAGTATGAGGCTTCCACTCACTTTCATCATAGTCCCAAAGCTTTATTCCCTTAGTATCTAGAAATAAAAAATATTGTGTGTTTCCAATAGGAATAATCGGTTCCATCAAAGTATTCTAAGAAGAGAGTTAAGATTTCAATGAGAGGATAAAGAGAGTTAAGATTTCAATAAGAGGATAAAGAAGAGGTTGCCAATTTAGATCAAATTTCACAATTAAGTTTAAGAAATTGACAAGCTCTGGTACCAATTGTTGTCCCAAGATAGCAACCAAGAGGGGTGAAGTGAATTGGTTTGGCTTAAGAAATGATGGTTAATTGAAAAATTCAAAGATTAAAAAGAATTGTAGAAGATGTATAAGAAGATTAAGTAGAAGATGGAGCACAAAGATTTATAGTGTTTCAGATTTACCTTAATCATACATCCACTTCCTTAACAACTTGTTAAGGTTGCACTAGCTTTGAGTTTTTACAAGCTTAACTCTAACTTTGTGTTTTCTCTAGCTCAAACAAAACTACTTATAATGGTTTGAGATTACTTCCTCACAACCCTTACAAGAGTTTTCCCAAGCTCACTCTCGCAACCTAAGTGTTTCTAAGCTCACATTCAAACTTAAGATCGTGTTTAATGCTCACACCCAACACTTAATTAATAGAAAAGGTTATTATTATGCAAAGAAAGAAAGATGTTCAAGAAGGCTATTACAAATCAAAAACTTCTTAAAAATGAAGTTACATAAGGTATTTATAGCCTTTAAGTCAAGAATTAGCCATTTGAAGTTGGAACCAACATGTTTGATTCTTGTCTTCCACTAATTTCTCTGCCAGAGCAAATTTCTAGTCGGACTTGTAAAGGTTGGGTCGGAAGTAGTGTGGTCTAGTTGAAATTATGCATGGATTGGTCAGAGTAATTGAAATTTTGCTTAATGCTCTTCCAATGGTTGGTCCACATGGCTTCCACTTATTGAGTGGAGATCCAACGACTTCTTACTTGAGTAATTTTTAAATAGTCAAGTCGGTCTTACATCTGATCTGGTCGGACATTCCTTGGTCCATCCAATTTTTGGAATACCCTCAACCGGAAAACCTACTAGATATTTTGGAGGAAATTGGCTTGTATGGTCCGATTGGAATATGATTGTGTCCAATCAGACTTATGTGGTACTCTGAGAAAATGGGAGTACTTCTGAGCGTAAATCCTTCTGTGTGATTTAGCTCTTTTCTCATTCAAGGGTCCGGTCGGAATGACATATAGTCTGGTCAAACTTCATGTGGTATGGTGAGATTTTGGGAGTACTCTCCGCCGTAAAACCTTTTGTGTCTTTTTGGCTCATTTGGTCATCAATGGTCCAGTCAATCTTCTATGTGGTCCTATCAGATTTTTCATATTTCCTTCAAAGGAAATAACTTCCTGCAAAATGAAACTTGATGCAAGTGTTAGGTAAATTCAATTCGATTGCCTAAGATAAAAAAAAATAGGAGGGTTTGGTTAACAACATGTACCATTAATCTATCAAAAAATCCAATTCAACATTCTAGGTCAAAATACATGAAAGGAAATATTCAAAATTAGAATGTTGTTCTAAAATTTATAGATACTTAAAATTAACTTGCCGATATATAGACCCTTAAATTTGGTCTGGATTAAATTTAAGAAGCTTAACCTAGTGTGATTTTATTTTTAAAGGCATAAATCAAATCCAATCCAATTTGAAAAATTATACCAAGCCCGGTTTACACTTAAAAGCCAAAATGCCTTGGACCCATACCGAATTGAGTCCCCAATTCACTATGAGCTTGGAACCATGGCGAATTGGGAGCCTCAATTTGCCATGAGCTTTGAACCATGGTGAATTAGAAGCATTCAAATTTGCCATGGATCATTGTCCATGACGAATTGGGAAGCCCTCAATTCACCATGAGTCTTTTAATTTGATTTTAATTATGGTTTCGGGGCAGATTAAGCTTCCTAATTAAACTCAATCTAAAGGCTTTCAGATAATCATATGATTAGGGTTTTAATTAAATGGTCCTTGCCTATAAATACATAAGGAAAGCATAGAGAAAATAACAATGATCGGTCAAAATAAAGAGCAAGAAAAGCAATAATTAAGAGTAGCTGTAATGAGGAACAAAACCTTATAAACATCAATTAAACACAAAGAGCAAAAACAAAAGCAAAGCAAAGCAAAGTGGTAGTAGTTGATCTTCGAATCACGGAATCTCCAACCAAGAATCAATTACTCTAGGCAAGAACAAAATAGTAGGTTGGATCAACAAATCAACTTGGTGGAACCTACAATGCTGGTATAATTCTTATTAACCGATCAAGTCAAATTTTTTTATTAACTTCAACACTTAACTTACTGTGTTAATAATTTATGAATATGGTTTTGTAATGTTTTTAAAATAACTTATAGACTTATAATTCAATCATCCAAAACCCTAATTACAATTAATACTTTAGAATTACATCACAGTATTCTTAAAGTGCATGTTTAAAACTTTAGCCCTGTATCTTAGGTTTAGAATTAAATTTTGTTTTTGAATATTAGAATTCCAACTTTACATGGCTTGCCCTAATTTGCATTCTTTAGTGCTACTTTACATTAAACCTTAATTGTGCTTTATTTTAAATTTTGAATTGTATTTTAAACCTTGGTGTGCATATATTAAATCTTATTTTAAGGAACAAATCCTAATCCTTATAAAAACCCTAGTTTTCCATCTAAAACCCTAATTCAAGACTAAACCCTAAGTTAGTACTAAAATCCTAAAAAAAACCTTATTTCATGTTTAAAACCCTAGAAACCTAATTCATTTATCAAAACTCTAATTTTGCATATCTATTGTTCAAAGTAAGATTAAAACCTATATTTTATTATTTAATTTGTTGATGTATGCTTGTGAAGGATGATTTGCTTTTATTTTATCTATGATGAATGGTTGAATGTTTTAATTTGATTATTTTGATTTCAAGGATGTAAAAGGCATGTTTCCACCATTTGGGCACATTGTTTTATTTAATTTATTCTTTTATTTGATTTAAAGCTTTAGGATTAATGTAAGGGGCACGTTTCCACCAATTTGTGGTTGTCCTATTTTCTTTTACTTATATTTTGGATATTGGACATTGTAAGGGCATGTTTCCACAATTGGATGGGTGTCTATTTTATTTGTTTCTTTGATTTATAATATATGATTACTTATTTCAATAATTGCATGTAGTATGGATAGTATTATAATGCTTAAGAATTTAATAATATTTAAACATGAAATGGAGGTCGGTTCGGATGAACTGGGAGTTATGGGGATGTTGGGCCATTTCTTACCTTCCCTATGTGTATCCAACTTTTTGAACCAATAAGGAGTTGGAGATTCGTCAATAATCGAGTCATCCACCCCTTTCTATTTTCCCAGCCCATCCTGGTGGCGACTCCATTTTCTTCGAATTTAGGCCCATTTTCTCTGAGACTCTGAGCTTAATAGTGTAACAATCTTATACCCAATATACGTACACTACATACACCCAACATATGCAATAAATGAATATAGGATACAAGAATGTCACAACCCATTTTAACAAAACAACTCTTCACTTATAAAATCTGTATAAACTTAAAATGTTCAACTGATATCATATAAATAATAGATGAAATATTACTTGCTAAAACACATATGTATACTTCATTACCAAAGGTTTATCCAAAACATTTTCGATAGTTTACGGAATATACATAAATACATGAAATCAATATGTACAAAAATATAAAATATATCCATGCTGGCAGTTTGTCTCTGATCTTGATGTCCAACAATCAACTTTGCACTCAAGATCTCAAGCCTAGACTCGACTCGGTCTAGACAAACTCTCCGGCTCAACCGAATCTACCCTGTCACCTGCGCGATGAATTACAATCATGCTAAGCCAAAAGCTTAGTGATACAAACTTTGCTAACAATATAGTTCAAATGCAATGCTAATGCACAATACATAAGGATATTATATCTCATAACATTATATCATGATAAATTGTTCAATTGTTCCACAATTCATAATTCACATAAAAGCAAACACAAGCATGGGCCCAAAAGAATCTAATATGCCATTCAAATTTTAGAGTTATTGCTTTGGTCCAAGATAACATCATTTGTCTAGCCCGAAGCCAAATCATATTCACAATGAGGATTACCTCATATGTAACATCCCAACTAGGCTTCAAGGACTAGGCCCAACCCAGCTTCAAGGGTCTGCTACATCATGTAACACCCAACTAGGCTTCAAGGACCAAGCCTAACCTAGCTTCAAGGGACTGTTATGTCTTAGGCATGCCGCCAAACATAAAACTCTGAAAATTGAATAATATACTAGGCACACAATTCTTTCATAATTCCATTATCAAATCCTTTCTCAATTTCTCATGATCAAACTAAGCACAATGCTTCAAATATCTCATTTATATCAATATAGCCATCACCAATGGCTTTACATATCATTTTAATATACTCATAACAAATTGCAATACCCATACATTTTGGGCCATTATCATATTTTGTACAAAGTTCACATTACATATAATGCATTTGTAACATTATACAAACCATAGCATATTTCTCATGCACCAATAATGTAGTAGGTAACTTAACACATTTTCCAACCAAATGTGTTAAATCCCAATGTCATGTAAATATAAATAATTATTCAAAGTTTGTACTTACCTCTAAAAGCAACAAACACCACTTTCAACCTCCTCTTCCAAGATATCCCTCAACACTTGGACTAGGGTAACTCAAGTCTCTTCAAAGCCTAAACCAAATGTGATTATAAATAATCACTTAGTGATACACTTATAGGTATAAACAAAACCTGTCAACACAAGAATAATATACACAAAGAAAAATAAGGAAAAGAACTATCTAGGATAAACTCTACACATGACATGCTCAACAACACGGGCGTATCAATGATCGTGCCCTAAACCCACCACACAGAAGCTTTGACACGCTCAATGACATGGGCGTGTCAATGACCGTGCCAAAACTCTAACAACAAAGTAGCTATGACACGCTCAGTGACATGGGCATGTCATTGCACATGTAAATACTACAACAACATATAGCTATGACACGCTCAGTGATATGGGCATCTCACTGCACGTGTAAATACTACAACAACATAGTAGCTGTGACACGCTTAGTGACATGGACGTGTCACTTCACGTGTCAATACTACAACATCACAGAAGCTGTGACACGCTCAGTGACATGGGCTTGTCACTGCTCATTGTTAGTGTATATGCCCTAGGCCATTGATTTGGACCTTAATGTTATTCATTTTGTTATTAATAAAGAAGTTTTTATTATCATTGTTATGTTTGCATGTTATATATAATAATGATTATATCCCTGGTTTATTATTGTTATGGAGATAATAATAAATATAACTAGTGTAATATTAATTTGATAATCATAAGATGATTATAGGTATGAAGATACAAATCAATATTATGGATACATGTTAGAGAACAGTGTATTGGATAGACCCACATAGATATCACTTCATGGTTTAATGTCATAAGTGTATCTCATAATAGTTTTCATTTAATCCTTTGACTTGAGATTGTCATAGTTTCCAACATAAGGAATATTATGTTTTGACATGATCAAACGTTATCTGTAACTAGATAATTATAAAGGTTATGCTTGAACATGATATAAATTATGTAGAGGAAAATGAACAATCAAGATGGAATTTGTCCCTCTCTATGAGAGAGATATCTTCTGGGCCCCTCGATAAGTGTAACTGAGAAATGCATGGCCATGCTCAAATAAGTTGATATAAGATCAATCTTATTTGTTTATCAGTTAACTTGGAGATCGAGTAATCATAAGTTTGGACAATATAAGTATGACATTTACTATGACTTATGTTCAAACTAGATATCGTGTGACAAAGGGATTAATGCATGTACTATTTCAGGTTTTTCATTTATGATGATTCTCATGATTAATTGGGTAGTCGTAATGTCTTGCTAGAGGCCAATTATGATTTGTGCATTTCAATAGAGATTGAAATACACTACCAATTAATATGAGCCTATCGGGGCACACACATAGAACGTAGGCTGTACTTAAATAATAATAATTATATTTAATTATTGTTGTTAGTATTATTATTATTATTAGATATTAATAATAATATTGTTATAATAATTATTATTAGATAATAATTATTAAAACGTGGGTCCATATGGGATATGGACAGTTAGGGTTTTGATAAAAAGAAGTCTTTTAAAACGGTTTTAAAAGGACTGGAGGTTTAATGATCTTATAATTTCGTTTTGCAAAAGAAAACGTAAGAAGAGAAAAAAAAACCTAAAAAAAAACCCTAGTTTCGTTTTGAAAAGGTTCAGCCACTGCCGTTGGTGAGCTAGCACTCAGACCGGCGTACGTTTGTGTGGATTTCGTTAGAGGGTGTTTGTCTTCAGAAGGCAGCATCTGTTAATCGTTTTGAAGCTACACAAAAAGGTTAGTTTCGAATCTCTTTTATCGAATTGAATGGATCACATGGATCCTGTGAGTAAATCGAAAGAATTTTTTGTTTTCCGCTGCGGCAAGGGTTGCAGATTCTTCACGATTTACTAACAGTGGTATCAGAGCCTCTTGTTGATTCCATTTATTTCGAAATATACCATGTTGATGTGTTGATATGATCTATTGTTTTTCGAATGGCATGATTGGATTCGTTTTATCATTTGATGTTGATTCGAATCTGTTATATGAGATATAACATAAATTGTTGTTGATATATGATGTCAAAGATGACCAATTGTATAAGATACAATTCTGTGAAATCAAATTGGGGTTGGTATACGATCTGTTATGGTTTCGAATTAGGGTTAATATGATTAATTCAATTCGTTTATTCATATTGAATGTATACATAGATTTCGATTTTGATTAATATGATTATTGAGTAAATCGTTTCTAAGGTTTCTGGTAATAGTTCTCTGTTAATATGATTAATAGATTACTATTATATTCTGTTTAATATGATTAACAGAATAAGGGTTTTGACAGAAAATAATTAATTGGATTAATGATTCTGTTTAGCTTCGAGGGGCGCTGCCCCTCGACCCCGCCCAGGGGCGCTGCCCCTTCGGAACCCCGCCCGCTGACCGGCCAGCGGGAGCCCCGCCCGCTGACCGGCTAGCGGGACCGCCGTATGTTTGCGCCCTATAGTTCGTTACCGCAACATTAAGAATGTCAATATATATTTATTTCTATTTAACATGTTAGTGATGAATATGTTATGTTTGTTTGATGTCTTGGCATGGTGCATAGCATGGCCTTATGACCTATGTGATTGGTTTATTTATATCTTAATTTTTATATATATACGGCCTGCGTGTCGTTTATTTTTGTAACTTTATAATTACTAGTTTAGTAGTTAGTTTTTATTATTAATGTAATAATGAAGACTCAAGCTTGGAGAAGAAGATGAAAATTCCATGGAGATGAAGTTGCCTTTCAAGATATGAAGAAATGTACTATTGCAAATGTTGTAATATATAGGTTTTCTTTTCACCTAGGGTTGCCTATATGATCTTCATTTGGTCTCATGAAGATCATATCTAGTTTGGCCATGCTATGTCACGTTTATTTTTATCAAATATGTATGAGATGCCATGTTTGATAGTTTATGTATGCATATAGGATATGATATATAAATGTCAATTTTAACATGTTTTCAAAAAAAAAAATTAAATGGAATGAACCCTCACTATTAATCTAAGTTTTAATGCCATCCATGTCTTAAACACTTATCAAGGCTAAGATCACCTAAATGTAGATTTTGCCAAAGCAAAGTACTTTAGGTTATCCTAGCAAGATATGATGAGTAATGGTGCTGCTCATGCGTTTAAAATTGGTTAGACTTAATTAGGCTATCAAAATGGTTTTGGGCCTAAGGCATTAGATGGGGTATAACATGCTATGACATATGATGTCATGATCCCATATTATCTAAGAGTTACATCTGATGTAATTGGTAATGGGTTACCTACCATAATAACTTGATTTTAAGTGTCATGCCAAAGCTGACTTAATATTAAGTAAAATTGGATCTTAGCCCACTAAAATGTCATTGTGATGATTGAGGGTTATATTTTAGTGGGAGTTTAATTACTTATCACCTTTTATTAATTAAAATTTGCATATTTTGTAGATTGAAATGGCTACCAACAATAACTCCACTTTATCACTGCGATCCATCCTTGAGAAGGAAAAACTGAAAGAGAATGGGACTAATTTTGTTGATTGGTTTAGGAACCTGAGAATTGTTCTCAAACAAGAAAAGAAGTCCTATGTGCTTGATGAAGCTGTCCCTGAGCCACCTCCTGCTAATGCTTCTAATGCTGATAAGAACAAGCATAAGAAGCATATGGATGATTCCAATGACATTGGATGTCTTATGCTTGCTACTATGTGTCCAGAACTTCAGAAGGATCTGGAACACTTGGAGGCTTATGAGATGAGTGTCCATCTCAAACAAGCTTTCCAACAGCAAGCTAGGCAGGATAGATTCGACACTGCTGTTGCATTATTTGACTGCAAGATGTCAGAGGGCGAATCGGTTAGCGCTCATGTTTTGAAAATGAAGGGCTACATTGATCACCTTGCCCGACTTGGATATCCCTTGAGTTTAGAACTCTCCACGGATTTGATCCTTCATTCTTTGCCCAGCAGTTTTTCACATTTTGTTATGAACTATAATATGAACAACATGGAAAAGTCCATTCCTGAGCTACATGGTATGCTCAAAACTGCTGAAGGGAATATCAAAAGGCCCACTAAGGCTACCCATGTATTGAATGTCAATAAGGGTAAGCCTATGAAGAAAAAAGGCAAGGCAAAGGGTAAAGCAACAGTTGCTACAAAGCCTAAGGGACAGCCCAAGCCAAAAGAACGCAAGGCACCTGTTCCTAAGGAAGGAACTTGTCACCATTGCAAGGAGCCTGGGCATTGGAAAAGAAATTGCCCACTTTATTTGGCTGAATTGAAGAAATCGAAGGGTAGTGCGACTACGTCTTCAGGTATATATGTTATAGAAATTAACTTATCTGCTTCTACTTCATGGGTATTGGATACTGCATGTGGTTCTCACATTTGTACAAATGTGCAGGGACTCAAAAGGAGTAGATCACTGAAAAGGGGCAAAGTTGACCTACGAGTTGGGAATAAAGCAAGAGTTGCTGCACTAGCTGTAGGATCTTATGAACTTCATATGCCTAATGGCTTTTTGTTAAATTTGAACAATTGCTATTATGTTCCTACTCTGAGTAGGAATCTTATTTCAGTTTCAGTTTTGGATGATGAAGGTTTTTCATTTTTAATTAAAAATAAGACCTGTTCTATTTTTGATAAAGATGATTTGCTTTATGGTATTGCAAGATCTTTTAATGGCCTTTATGTCCTTGACTTAGATGATTCTAGGGAGAATCATATTTATAACATAAACTCTAAGAGAATTAAGCCAAATGACCTAAACCCTACATTTTTATGGCATTGTCGTCTTAGCCATATAAATGAGAGACGCATTTCTAAACTCCATCAAGATGGATTATTAGATTCATTTGATTTTGAATCATTTGATAAATGTGAATCTTGTTTACTTGGCAAAATGACAAAGAATCCTTTCACCGGACAAGGTGAAAGGGCTAATGACTTGCTAGGACTAGTACATACAGATGTATGTGGCCCGTTAAGCATTAGTGCCAGAGGAGGATATAATTACTTCATTACTTTTACTGATGATTTCAGTAGGTATGGCTATGTCTACCTAATGAAACATAAGCATGAGGCTTTTGAAATGTTCAAAACTTTTCAAAATGAAGTACAAAATCAACTTGGTAAAACTATTAAGGCACTTCGATCTGATCGAGGTGGTGAATTTTTGAGCCAAGAGTTTGACGAACATCTAAGAAATTATGGAATTGTTTCACAATTAACTCCTCCAGGAACTCCACAGTGGAATGGTGTTTCTGAAAGAAGAAATCGAACTTTATTAGATATGGTTCGATCTATGATGAGTCAAGCAGATCTTCCATTATCGTTTTGGGGTTATGCCTTGGAGACAGCTGCTTTTGTTTTAACCCGTGTACCATCTAAAGCGGTTGAAAAGACACCATATGAGATATGGACTGGCAAAACACCTAGTTTGTCTTTTCTTAAGATTTGGGGTTGTGAGGCTTATGTGAAAAGACCAGTTTCAGATAAGTTAGCTCCAAAATCTGCTAAATGTATCTTTGTGGGATATCCTAAGGAAACTAAAGGATATTATTTCTATATTCCATCTGAGAACAAAGTGTTTGTTGCTCGAAATGGAACCTTCTTGGAAAAGGAATTCATTTCTAAAAGAACTAGTGGGAGCACAGTTCAATTAGATGAATTTATAGAACCACAAGAAGATATTGAACCGCCTGTAGAAACAGTTTCAGAACCACAAGTCATTGTGGAAACTGAAAATGTTACACAAGTTCTGCGCAGATCTGATAGACCACGTCATCAGCCTGAGAGATATGGATTTCTCATGACTGAAAGTCGTGAAGTTTTGCTCATAGATCAAGATGAGCCAACTACCTATCTTGAAGCTGTGTCAGGTCCAGATTCAGAGAAATGGCTTGGAGCCATGAACTCTGAGATGCAGTCCATGTTTGACAACCAAGTTTGGGCCTTAATTGATCCTCCCGAAGGTATTAAGACTATTGGTTGCAAATGGGTTTTCAAGAAGAAAATTGACATTAATGGAAATGTGCAAACCTATAAAGCAAGGTTGGTTGCTAAAGGTTTCAAACAAACACATGGTATAGACTATGATGAAACTTTTTCTCCAGTTGCTATGATTAAATCTATTAGGATTCTCCTTGCCATTGCTGCATAATATGATTATGTGATATGGCAAATGGATGTCAAAACCGCTTTCCTTAATGGAAATTTACTCGAGGATGTGTACATGACACAACCTGAGGGTTTTGTAAATCCTGAGAATTCTGGGAAGGTTTGCAAGCTTCAAAGGTCCATTTATGGATTGAAGCAAGCATCTCGAAGCTGGAATCTTTGTTTTGATGAAACAGTTAAGAACTTTGGTTTCATTCAAAATGAAGATGAACCATGTGTTTACAAGATGGTTAGTGGGAGTGCTATCGTGTTCTTAGTCCTATATGTAGATGACATATTGATCATTGGAAATGATGTCCCCACTTTACAAAAGGTTAAAGATTGGTTAGGGAATTCTTTTTCAATGAAGGACTTGGGAGAGGCTGCATATATCCTTGGTATAAGGATCTATAGAGATAGATCTAGAAGGATAATTGGCTTAAGTCAAAGTACATACATTGACAAAGTGTTGAAGAGGTTCAGTATGCAAGATTCCAAGAAAGGATTCTTGCCTATGTCACATGGTATTCATCTTGGCAAGAATCAATGTCCTAAGACATCTGAGGAGCGAGATAGAATGAATAAGATCCCTTATGCTTCTGCTATTGGATCTATTATGTATGCCATGCTATGTACTAGACCTGATGTCTCATATTCTTTAAGCACAACAAGTAGATATCAAGCTGATCCTGGTGAGGGTCACTGGACAGCTGTTAAGAACATTCTTAAGTATCTAAGAAGAACTAAGAATGTTTTCTTAGTTTATGGAGGTTTGGAAGATGAACTAGTTGTAAATGGTTACACAGATGCTAGTTTCCAAACTGATATAGATGATTACAAATCGCAGTCAGGTTTTGTATTCACATTGAATGGTGGAGCCATTACTTGGAAAAGTTCCAAGCAAAGCACAGTAGCAGATTCTACAACAGAAGCTGAGTATATAGCAGCATCAGATGCTGCTAAGGAAGCAGTTTGGCTGAAGAAATTCATCACTGAGCTTGGAGTGGTGCCTAGCATTGCTAATCCTATGGCTATCTATTGTGACAACAATGGTGCCATAGCGCAAGCAAAAGAGCCAAGGTCCCATCAAAAATCTAAGCACATACTCAGGCGATTTCACCTCATTCGAGACATCATTGATAGAGGTGATATCAAGATATGCAAAGTTGACACAAATGACAACATAGCAGATCCATTGACAAAGCCTCTCTCGTGGGTCAAGCATGATCAGCACACTAGGTCTATGGGCATGAGATATTTGTTAGACTAGGCCTAGTGCAAGTGGGAGACTGTTAGTGTATATGCCCTAGGCCATTGATTTGGACCTTAATGTTATTCATTTTGTTATTAATAAAGAAGTTTTTATTATCATTGTTATGTTTGCATGTTATATATAATAATGATTATATCCCTGGTTTATTATTGTTATGGAGATAATAATAAATATAACTAGTGTAATATTAATTTGATAATCATAAGATGATTATAGGTATGAAGATACAAATCAATATTATGGATACATGTTAGAGAACAGTGTATTGGATAGACCCACATAGATATCACTTCATGGTTTAATGTCATAAGTGTATCTCATAATAGTTTTCATTTAATCCTTTGACTTGAGATTGTCATAGTTTCCAACATAAGGAATATTATGTTTTGACATGATCAAACGTTATCTGTAACTAGATAATTATAAAGGTTATGCTTGAACATGATATAAATTATGTAGAGGAAAATGAACAATCAAGATGGAATTTGTCCCTCTCTATGAGAGAGATATCTTCTGGGCCCCTCGATAAGTGTAACTGAGAAATGCATGGCCATGCTCAAATAAGTTGATATAAGATCAATCTTATTTGTTTATCAGTTAACTTGGAGATCGAGTAATCATAAGTTTGGACAATATAAGTATGACATTTACTATGACTTATGTTCAAACTAGATATCGTGTGACAAAGGGATTAATGCATGTACTATTTCAGGTTTTTCATTTATGATGATTCTCATGATTAATTGGGTAGTCGTAATGTCTTGCTAGAGGCCAATTATGATTTGTGCATTTCAATAGAGATTGAAATACACTACCAATTAATATGAGCCTATCGGGTCACACACATAGAACGTAGGCTGTACTTAAATAATAATAATTATATTTAATTATTGTTGTTAGTATTATTATTATTATTAGATATTAATAATAATATTGTTATAATAATTATTATTAGATAATAATTATTAAAACGTGGGTCCATATGGGATATGGACAGTTAGGGTTTTGATAAAAAGAAGTCTTTTAAAACGGTTTTAAAAGGACTGGAGGTTTAATGATCTTATAATTTCGTTTTGCAAAAGAAAACGTAAGAAGAGAAAAAAAAAACCTAAAAAAAAACCCTAGTTTCGTTTTGAAAAGGTTCAGCCACTGCCGTTGGTGAGCTAGCACTCAGACCGGCGTATGTTTGTGTGGATTTCGTTAGAGGGTGTTCGTCTTCAGAAGGCAGCATCTGTTAATCGTTTTGAAGCTACACAAAAAGGTTAGTTTCGAATCTCTTTTATCGAATTGAATGGATCACATGGATCCTGTGAGTAAATCGAAAGAATTTTTTGTTTTCCGCTGCGGCAAGGGTTGCAGATTCTTCACGATTTACTAATTCCATCTTGATTGTTCATTTTCCTCTACATAATTTATATCATGTTCAAGCATAACCTTTATAATTATCTAGTTACAGATAACGTTTGATCATGTCAAAACATAATATTCCTTATGTTGGAAACTATGACAATCTCAAGTCAAAGGATTAAATGAAAACTATTATGAGATACACTTATGACATTAAACCATGAAGTGATATCTATGTGGGTCTATCCAATACACTGTTCTCTAACATGTATCCATAATATTGATTTGTATCTTCATACCTATAATCATCTTATGATTATCAAATTAATATTACACTAGTTATATTTATTATTATCTCCATAACAATAATAAACCAGGGATATAATCATTATTATATATAACATGCAAACATAACAATGATAATAAAAACTTCTTTATTAATAACAAAATGAATAACATTAAGGTCCAAATCAATGGCCTAGGGCATCTCACTGCACGTGTAAATACTACAACAACATAGTAGCTGTGACACGCTTAGTGACATGGACGTGTCACTTCACGTGTCAATACTACAACATCACAGAAGCTGTGACACGCTCAGTGACATGGGCTTGTCACTGCTCATGTCACCAACAATGAAAATAGAACCATCGACATGCCCAAAGGCATGGCTATGTCACCGGGCGTGTCAGTCCAAAAATCCTAATATCCACACATAATTGACACATCCAACTATTATCTTTCATTAACCTTTTCAAGTCCATACAAACTCAACCAAATCCATCATTATACCACATAATACTTGTGTAAACATCAAAACAACTCAATTAAAAGCAAAAATACACAATTACAACCATGACCTCACAACTCAAAAGTTACACAATCCAAAACTCTTATTCTCTTCACCAAACTTAACCTTTTCTTCAATCCAACCCCAAATTCATAGTTAACTAGCCAAAAGAACTTCAAACATACCAATATCAACCTTTAACACATACTACAACAAACATCCAATTCACACAAATACAACTTCCAAAGGAAATCAAAGAAACAAGTTGGAAACTTACCAAATATGAAGAAAATCCTTAAAACTCCAACTTGAACACTTGAAATTCTTTAATTACTTGAGTTAGCAAGAAGCAAATCTCCTCTCTTCCTTTAATGGAGGTGGCCAGCTTCAATGGAGAAAGAAGAAGAAGAAGATGATCATCCACTCAACTCAATCCAACTACTCTCATATTTTAGCCACAAAAATTTTCAACTTTTACTCTCCACCAAGCAAAATATAATACTTAATTAATAACTAATATGTCATCTTCCACTAACCATTTAATTACTATTTTAATAATTAAAATATCATTTGACCAAGTTAAAATTTGACTTGTATATAATATGTATATCTTCATACATATATCATATACACATTTCCTTTTTCACTCAATTATATATATATATATATACATTTAAATCATTTATTTAATTTTCAAATATTAATATTTTCAAAATTTTGGGATATTACTGTGAGCGGGATTTTCACCCCCACTCCCGGTGGAATGGTTCTTGCGACTTCGTCATTGTTTAGGCTCGGGGCCTTAGAGAACACGGGCCTAGGGCCAGAGAAAATGGAGTCGCCACCCGAATGGGCTGGGAAAAAGAAAGGGGTGGATGACTCAATTCCTAAGGAATCCCCAACCCCCTAATGGGTTCAAAAAGTTGGGTACGTGTGGGGAAGGTGAGAAATGGCCTAGCACCCCCACAATACCCGGTTCATTGGAACCGGCCTCCTTTGCAGGTCTTAATATTATAAAATTCTTAAATATAATAATATTATCCATACTACATGCAACAATTAAAATAAAACATCATTATATTAAAATCAAAATAATGTCCAAGCAAAGCAAATAAATGGACACCCATACAAGGATAGAAACATGTCATTACATCATCCATGTCTAAAACTAAATAAGACACCCACCGAAAGGTGGAAATGTGTCCTTTACATTGGTCCCAAAATATAAGCACAATTTAAATTATATGAAAATTAATTAATGAGGAACCCAATAATGGAAACATACCTCTTACAATTTTAATACCAAAATAAATAAATAATAATAAAGAAAATATCCATCCATGATAAATTAAATAAATCAAGCATTGAAATTAAATAAATCAACCATCAAAACATATAATAAACTACGTAATCAAATCTAAAATTAAATAAAGTAATAAAAAGTATAAGTTTAGGATTTGCATCTTAGAATAGGGTTTTTGGAATTAGAGTTTTGCAATTAGGGTTTTGGTAGCTTTAGGTAGAATAGTTTGGGGAAAGAGTTACAGGGTGAAAAGCTTTAAAATAAATTAAGGTTTTGATTTATCTTTTTAGAAGAAACATTGATTCTAGAGATAAACTGAGATTTTGGAAAACAATTAGGTTTGTGAGACTTTAACAGAATAATTTAGGGTTTAAAAAGTTTTTGAAATAAAATAAAAGTTTAGGGTTTGGATAATTTAATCAACGATTTAGGCTACTGGATGAATGGACAATTTGATCTATAAAACATACTATTAAGTTTAATAATTTAGATTACTGACTCAATATCAAAACAAATGATAGAAAAATTTAAAAGAAAATATGGCAATAACATCGTATGCTTAAACAATTCATGAATCTAAACGTAAGAATGTTGTAAATATAATAAAATCAAAGATTTATAATCAAACCACCTTTCATTGGTTCCTCCACAATTGACTTCTGGATGAACAATGAACAAAGACAACGTTGCTGTCTTTGATGGATTGATGACTGATCAGTGCTACTCGTTGTTGATTTCTTTTTTATGTCTTTTGCTTTGCTATTTAATCTTTCTTCATATTAATTGCCGACCCTCTTAATGTTAATTCTCCCCTCACTTTAATGTTAATCGCCACCTTTCTAAATTCTTAAATGTTATTATTTATAGGCAAACCTCACTCAGAATCCTTAACCCTAATATTAATCCATCCTTAAAATAAATTCTAGTTCAATTAGGAAACTCATTGAAACCATGTCGATCTGGGGCAACCAGGTCAACATGAGTTAAGGCCATGTCGACCTGGTTGCTCTAGGTCGACATGAGTTCAACCTTATGTCGATCTGGGTTGCCAGATCGACATGAGGCATGCTCATGTCAACCTGGTCTACCCAGGTCGACATGAGTCCAACCCCATGTTGATTGGGGCTGCCAGATCGACATGAGGCATGCTCATGTCTCCCTGCCTGGCCTGACTCGAATTATTCTTGTCTTTTTTAACTTATGGATCGAAAAGTTTTAATTTGGGCCGATTCAACTTGATTTTAAGGTTTTACAATTGAATTTATGCCTCTTTAATTCGAACTGACTTCTTTAAAAATTATAAACTAGGTTTAAATATTTTAAAGTCGGAACAAATTTATTTTGGCATACTTTAATTAGGACTGTATCAAAATGGGGTCAAAATTAAGGGTCTACAGTTTGCCCCTTGTTTGAACGATCTTGAATTGATTCAGAGAGTGAAAAGCAACAATACTTTTAATTTTGGCAAAAATAGACTTAATTTTCCTGAGATGGTTTTGGTTTTGGGTTCTGGACTTGAAAAATAATTGGGTTCTGGACCCGAGATGGTTTGGGTTCTAGACCCGATTGGAGTTCTAGACTCAAAAAAGATTTACGTTCTAGACCCAAGATGGTTTGGGTTCTGGACCCGATTGGAGTTTTGGACTCGAAAAAGACTTGGGTTCTCGACCCGAGATGGCTTGGTTTCTGGACCCGATTCGAGTTCTGGACTCAAAAAAGACTTGGGTTCTAGACCCGAGATGGTTTGGGTTCTAGACCCGATTCGAGTTCTTGACTCAGAAAAGAATTGGGTTCTAGAACCAAGATTGTTTGGGTTCTGGACAAGGTTCGAGTTCTGGACTAAAAAAAGACTTGGGTTCTAGACCCGAGATGGTTTTAGTTTTGGACTCGATTCGAGTTCTGAAGTCAGAAAAGACTCGGGTTCTTGACCCGAGATCGTTTAGGTTCTGGACCCAGTTCGAGTTCTGGACTCGAAAAAGACTTGGATTCTGGATCCCAGATGGGTTAGGTTCTGGACCAGGTTCGAGTTCTGAATTCGGAAAAGACTTGGGTTCTGGACCCGAGATGGTTTAGGTTTTGGACTCGGTTCCTATTCTGGACTCAAAAAGGACTTGGGTTCTGGACCCGATATGGTTTGGGTTCTGGACCCAATTCGAGATCTGGACTCAAAAAAGACTTGGGATCTAGGCCCGAGATGGTTTGGGTTTTGGACCCAGTTTGAGCTCTGGACTCGAAAAAGACTTGGGTTTTGAACCCGAGATAATTTGGATTCTGGACCCGGTTTGAGTTCTAGACTTAGAAAGGACTTAGGTTCTGGACCTAAGATGGTTTGGGTTATGGACCCAGTTCGAGTTCTGGACTCGGAAAAGACTTGGCTGGACCAGAGATGGTTTGGGTTCTTGACCCGGTTCGAGTTCTGACTCGAAAAAGACTTGGGTCCTGAACTCGAGATGGTTTGGGTTTTGGACTCGATTCGAGTCCTAGACACAGAAAAGTCTTGGGTACTCGACCCGAGATCATTTGGGTTCTGGACCCGGTTCGAGTTTTGGACTCTAAAAAGACTTGGGTACTCGACCTGAGATGGTTTAGGTTCTAGACCCGGTTCGAGTTCTGAACTTAGAAAAGACTTGGGTTCTAGGCCCGAGATGGTTTGGGTTCTGGACCTTGTTCGAGTTCCGAACTCAACAAAGACTATGGTTCTAGACCCGAGATGGTTTGGGTTCTGGAACCGGTTGGAGTTTTGAACTTAGAAAGAGACTCGGGTTCTGGACCCGAGATGGTTTGGGATCTGGACCCAGTTTAAGTTCTGAACTCAGAAAAAACTTAGGTTCTGGACCCGAGAGGGTTTGGGTTCTTAACCCAGATCGAGTTCGGGACTCGAAAAAGACTTGGGTTCTAGACCCAAGATGGTTTGGGTTTTTGACCAATTTTGAGTTTTGTACTCGAAAAAGACTTGGGTTCTGAACCCGAGATGGTTTGGGTTCCGAACCCGGTTCAAGTTCTGGACTTGAAAAAGAATTGCATTCTAGAACCGAGATAGTTTGGGTTCTAGACCCGGTTTAAGTTCTGGACAAGAAAAAGACTTGGGTTCTGGGCCCGGTTCGACTTCTGGACTTAGAAAAGTCTTGGGTTCTGAACCCGAGATGGTTTGGGTTCCGAACCCAGTTTAAGTTCTGGACTTGAAAAAGAATTGCATTCTAGAACCGAGATAGTTTGGGTTCTAGACCCGGTTTAAGTTCTGGACAAGAAAAAGACATGGGTTCTGGACCCTAGATGGTTTGGGTTCTGGACCCGGTTCTAGTTCTAGACTCGAAAAAGACTTGGGTTCTGGACTAGAGATGGTTTGGGTTTTGGACTCGATTCGAGTTAAGGAGTCAGAAAAGAGTTGGGTTCTTGACCCGGTTCGAGTTCTGGACTCAGAAAAGACATATGTTTTTTACCCAAGATTTTGGGTTCTGGACCTGGTTTGAGTTCTGAACTCAGAAAAGACTTGGGTTCTGGACCAGAGATGGTTTAGGTTTTGGACCCGGTTCCAGTTCTGGACTCGAAAAAGACTTGGGTTCTGGACCCAAGATGGTTTGGGTTCTGGTCCCGGTATGAGTTTTGGACTAGGAAAAGACTTGGGTTCTAGATCCGAGATGGTTTGGGTTTATGACCCAGTTCGAGTTCTGGACTCGAAAAACACTTAGGCTCTGGACCCGAGATGGTTTGGTTTCCGGACCCGGTTCGAGTTCTGGACTCGAAAAAGAATTGGGTTCTGAACCTGAGATGGTTTGGGTTCTGGACCCGATTTAAGTTCTAGACTCGAAAAAGACTTGGATTCTGGACCCTAGATGGTTTGGGTTCTAGACCCGGTTCGAGTTCTGGACTCGAAAAAGACTTGGGTTCTAGACCTGAGATGGTTTGGGTTTTGGACTCGATTCGAGTTCTGAAGTCAGAAAAGACTTGGGTTCTGGAACCGAGATCATTTAGGTTTTGGACCCGGTTCGAGTTCTGGACTCGAAAAAGACTTGGGTTCTGGATCCGAGATGGGTTGGGTTCTGGACCAGGTTCAAGTTCTGAACTCAGAAAAGACTTGGGTTCTGGACCCGAGATGGTTTAGGTTTTGGACCCGTTCCTGTTCTGGATGCGAAAAGGACTTGGGTTCTGGACCATAGATGGTTTGGGTTCTGGACCCGGTTCAAGTTATAAACTCAAAAAATACTTGGGTTCTGGGCCTGAGATTGTTTCGGTTCTGGGCCCGGTTTGAGTTTTGGACTCCAAAAATACTTGGGTTATGAACCCGAGATGGTTTGGGTTCGGGACCCGGTTTGAGTTCTGGACTTAGAAAGGACTTAGGTTCTTGACCCAAGATGGTTTGGGTTCTGGACCTGGTTCGAGTTCTGGACTTGAAAAAGACTTGGCTGGACCAGAGATGGTTTGGGTTCTAGACTCGGTTTGAGTTTTGACTCGAAAAAGACTTGGGTCCTGAACTCGAGATGGTTTGGGTTTTGGACTCGATTTGAGTCCTAGACTCAGAAAAGACTTGGGTTCTGGACCCGACATCATATGGGTTCTGGACTCGGTTCGAGTTCTAGACTCGAAAAAGACTTGGGTTCTGAACCCAAGATGTTTGGGTTCTGGACCAGGTTCGAGTTCTGGACTTAGAAAAGACTTGGGTTCTGGGCCCGAAATGGTTTGGGTTCTGAACCCGATTTAAGTTCTGGACTCGAAAAAGACTTGGGTTCTGGACCCTAGATGGTTTGGGTTCTAGACCCGATTCGAGTTCTGGACTAAAAAAAGACTTAGGTTCTAGACCCGAGATGGTTTTGGTTTTGGACTCGATTCGAGTTCTGAAGTCAGAAAAGACTCGGGTTCTTAACCCGAGATCGTTTAGGTTCTGGACCCGGTTCGAGTTCTGGACTCGAAAAAGACTTGGATTCTGGATCCGAGATGGGTTAGGTTTTGGACCAGGTTCGAGTTCTGAATTCAGAAAAGACTTGGGTTCTGGACCCGAGATGGTTTAGGTTTTGGACCCGGTTCCTGTTCTGGACTCAAAAAGGACTTGGGTTCTTGACCCGATATGGTTTGGGTTCTGGACCCAATTCGAGATCTGGACTCAAAAAAGACTTGGGATCTAGGCCCGAGATGGTTTGGGTTTTGTACCCAGTTTGAGCTCTGGACTCGAAAAAGACTTGGGTTTTGAACCCGAGATAATTTGGATTCTGGACCCGGTTTGAGTTTTAGACTTAGAAAGGACTTAGGTTCTGGACCTATGATGGTTTGGGTTCTGGACCCAGTTCGAGTTTTGGACTCGAAAAAGACTTGGCTGGACCAGAGATGGTTTGGGTTCTTGACCCGGTTCGAGTTCTGACTCGAAAAAGACTTGGGTCCTGAACTCGAGATGGTTTGGGTTTTGGACTCGATTTGAGTCCTAGACACAGAAAAGACTTGGGTTCTGGACCCGAGATCATTTGGGTTCTGGACCCGGTTCGAGTTTTGGACTCTAAAAAGACTTGGGTACTCGACCTGAGATGGTTTGGGTTCTAGACCCGGTTCGAGTTCTGGACTTAGAAAAGACTTGAGTTCTAGGCCCGAGATGGTTTGGGTTCTGGACCTTGTTCGTGTTTCGGACTCAACAAAGACTGTTGTTCTAGACCCGAGATGGTTTGGATTCTGGAACCGGTTCGAGTTTTGAACTTAGAAAGAGACTCGGGTTCTGGACCCGAGATGGTTTGGGTTCTGGACCCAGTTTAAGTTCTGAACTCAGAAAAAACTTGGGTTCTTGACCAGAGAGTGTTTGGGTTCTTAACCCAGATCGAGTTCGGGACTCGAAAAAGACTTGGGTTCTAGACCCAAGATGGTTTGGGTTTTTGACCAATTTTGAGTTTTGTACTCGAAAAAGACTTGGGTTCTGAACCCGAGATGGTTTGGGTTCCGAACCCGGTTCAATTTCTGGACTTGAAAAAGAATTGCATTCTAGAACCGAGATAGTTTGGGTTCTAGAGCCGGTTTAAGTTCTGGACAAGAAAAAGACTTGGGTTCTGGACCCTAGATGGTTTGGGTTCTGGACCCGGTTCTAGTTCTTGACTCGAAAAAGACTTGGGTTCTGGACCAGAGATGGTTTGGGTTTTGGACTCGATTCGAGTTAAGGAGTCAGAAAAGAGTTGGGTTCTTGACACGGTTCGAGTTCTGGACTCAGAAAAGACTTATGTTTTTTACCCAAGATTTTGGGTTCTGGACCTGGTTTGAGTTCTGAACTCAGAAAAGACTTGGGTTCTGGACCAGAGATGGTTTAGGTTTTGGACCCGATTCCAGTTCTGGACTCAAAAAAGACTTGGGTTCTGGACCCAAGATGGTTTGGGTTCTGGTCCCGGTATGAGTTTTGGACTAGGAAAAGACTTGGGTTCTAGATCATAGATGGTTAGGGTTTATGACCCAGTTCGAGTTCTGGACTCGAAAAACACTTAGGCTCTGGACCCGAGATGGTTTGGTTTCCAGACCCGGTTCGAGTTCTGGACTCGAAAAAGAATTGGGTTCTGAACTTGAGATGGTTTGGGTTCTGGACCCGATTTAAGTTCTAGACTCGAAAAAGACTTGGATTCTGGACCCTAGATGGTTTGGGTTTTAGACCCGGTTCGAGTTCTGGACTCGAAAAAAGACTTGGGTTCTAGACCTGAGATGGTTTGGGTTTTGAACTCGATTCGAGTTCTGAAGTCAGAAAAGACTTGGGTTCTGGAACCGAGATCATTTAGGTTTTTTACCCGGTTCGAGTTCTGGACTCGATAAAAGACTTGGGTTCTGGATCCGAGATGGGTTGTGTTCTGGACCAGGTTCAAGTTCTGAACTCAGAAAAGACTTGGGTTCTGGACCCGAGATGGTTTAGGTTTTGGACCCGGTTCCTGTTCTGGATGCGAAAAGGACTTGGGTTCTGGACCCGAGATGGTTTGGGTTCTGGACTCTGTTCAAGTTATAAACTCAAAAAAGACTTGGGTTCTGGGCCCGAGATGGTTTGGGTTCTGGGCCCGGTTTGAGTTCTGGACTCCAAAAATACTTGGGTTATGAACCCGAGATGGTTTGGGTTCGGGACCCGGTTTGAGTTCTGGACTTAGAAAGGACTTAGGTTCTTGACCCAAGATGGTTTGGGTTCTAGACCCGGTTCGAGTTCTGGACTTGAAAAAGACTTGGCTGGACCAGAGATGGTTTGGGTTCTAGACTCGGTTTGAGTTTTGACTCGAAAAAGAGTTGGGTCCTGAACTCGAGATGGTTTGGGTTTTGGACTCGATTCGAGTCCTAGACTCAGAAAAGACTTGGGTTCTGGACCCGACATCATATGGGTTTTGGACTCGGTTCGAGTTCTAGACTCGAAAAAGTCTTGGGTTCTGAACCCAAGATGTTTGGGTTCTGGACCCGGTTCGAGTTCTGGACTTAGAAAAGACTTGGATTCTGGGCCCGAGATGGTTTGTGTTCTGGACCCGATTTAAGTTCTAGACTCGAAAAAGACTTGGGTTCTGGACCCTAGATAGTTTGGGTTCTAGATCCGGTTCGAGTTCTGGACTAAAAAAAGACTTGGGTTCTTGACCCTAGATGGTTTTGGTTTTGGACTCGATTCGAGTTCTGAAGTAAGAAAAGACTCGGGTTCTTGACCCGAGATCGTTTAGGTTCTGGACTCGGTTCGAGTTCTGGACTCGAAAAAGACTTGGATTCTGGATCCCAGATGGGTTAGGTTCTGGACCAGGTTCGAGTTCTGAATTCAGAAAAGACTTGGGTTCTGGACCCGAGATGGTTTAGGTTTTGGACCCGGTTCCTGTTCTGGACTCAAAAAGGACTTGGGTTCTGGACCCGATATGGTTTGGGTTCTAGACCCGGTTCGAGATCTGGACTCAAAAAAGGCTTGGGATCTAGGCCCGAGATGGATTGGGTTTTGGACCCAGTTTGAGCTCTTGACTCAAAAAAGACTTGGGTTTTGAACCAGAGATAATTTGGATTCTGGACCCGGTTTGAGTTCTAGACTTAGAAAGGACTTAGGTTTTGGACCTAAGATGGTTTGGGTTCTGGACCCAGTTCGAGTTGGACTCGGAAAAGACTTGGCTGTACCAGAGATGGTTTGGGTTCTTGACCCGGTTCGAGTTCTGACTCGAAAAAGACTTGGGTCCTGAACTCGAGATGGTTTGGGTTTTGGACTCGATTCGAGTCCTAGACACAGAAAAGACTTGGGTTCTGGACCCGAGATCATTTGGGTTCTGGACCCGGTTCGAGTTTTGGACTCTAAAAAGACTTGGGTACTCGACCTGAGATGGTTTGGGTTCTAGACCCGGTTCGAGTTCTGAACTTAGAAAAGACTTGGGTTCTAGGCCCGAGATGGTTTGGGTTCTGGACCTTGTTCGAGTTCCGGACTCAACAAAGACTGTGGTTCTAGACCCGAGATGGTTTGGGTTATGGAACCGGTTGGAGTTTTGAACTTTGAAAGAGACTCGGGTTCTGGACCCGAGATGGTTTGGGATCTGGACCCAGTTTAAGTTCTGAACTCAGAAAAAACTTGGGTTCTGGACCCGAGAGGGTTTGGGTTCTTAACCCAGATCGAGTTCGGGACTCGAAAAAGACTTGGGTTCTAGACCCAAGATGGTTTGGGTTTTTGACCAATTTTGAGTTTTGTACTCGAAAAAGACTTGGGTTCTGAACCCGAGATGGTTTGGGTTCCGAACCCGGTTCAAGTTCTGGACTTGAAAAAGAATTGCATTCTAGAACCGAGATAGTTTGGGTTCTAGACCCGGTTTAAGTTTTGGACAAGAAAAAGACTTGGGTTCTGGACCCTAGATGGTTTGGGTTCTGGACCCAGTTCTAGTTCTGGACTCTAAAAAGACTTGGGTTCTGGACCAGAGATGGTTTGGGTTTTGGACTCGATTCGAGTTAAGGAGTCAGAAAAGAGTTGGGTTCTTGACCCGGTTCGAGTTCTGGACTCAAAAAAGACTTATGTTTTTTACCCAAGATTTTGGGTTCTGGACCTGGTTTGAGTTCTGAACTCAGAAAAGACTTGGGTTCTGGACCAGAGATGGTTTAGGTTTTGGACCCAGTTCCAATTCTGGACTAGAAAAAGACTTGGGTTCTGGACCCAAGATGGTTTGGGTTCTGGTCCCGGTATGAGTTTTGGACTAGGAAAAGACTTGTGTTCTAGATCCGAGATGGTTAGGGTTTATGACCCAGTTCGAGTTCTGAACTCGAAAAACACTTAGGCTCTGGACCCGAGATGGTTTGGTTTCCGGACCCGGTTTGAGTTCTCGACTCGAAAAAGAATTGGGTTCTGAACCTGAGATGGTTTGGGTTCTGGACCCGATTTAAGTTCTAGACTCGAAAAAGACTTGAATTCTGGACCCTAGATGGTTTGGGTTCTAGACCCGGTTCGAGTTCTGGACTCGAAAAAGACTTGGGTTCTAGACCTGAGATGGTTTGGGTTTTGGACTCGATTCGAGTTCTGAAGTCAGAAAAGACTTGGGTTCTGGAACCGAGATCGTTTAGGTTTTGGACCCGGTTCGAGTTCTGGACTCGAAAAAGACTTGGGTTCTGGATCCGAGATGGGTTGGGTTCTGGACCAGGTTCAAGTTCTGAACTCAGAAAAGACTTGGGTTCTGGACCCGAGATAGTTTAGGTTTTGGACCCGGTTCCTGTTCTGGATGCGAAAAGGACTTGGGTTCTGGACCCGAGATGGTTTGGGTTCTGGACCCGGTTCAAGTTATAAACTCAAAAAAGACTTGGGTTCTGGGCCCGAGATGGTTTGGGTTCTGGGCCCGGTTTGAGTTCTGGACTCCAAAAAGACTTGGGTTATGAACCCGAGATGGTTTGGGTTCGGGACCCGGTTTGAGTTCTGGACTTAGAAAGGACTTAGGTTCTTCACCCAAGATGGTTTAGGTTCTGGACCCGGTTCGAGTTCTGGACTTGAAAAAGACTTGGCTGGACCAGAGATGGTTTGGGTTCTAGACTCGGTTTGAGTTTTGACTCGAAAAAGACTTGGGTCCTGAACTCGAGATGGTTTGGGTTTTGGACTCGATTCGATTCCTAGACTCAGAAAAGACTTGGGTTCTGGACTGACATCATATGGGTTCTAGACTCGGTTCGAGTTCTAGACTCGAAAAGGACTTGGGTTCTGAACCCAAGATGTTTGGGTTCTGGACCCGGTTCGAGTTCTGGACTTAGAAAAAACTTGGGTTTTAGGCCCGAGATGGTTTGTGTTCTGGACCCGTTTTAAGCTCTAGACTGGAAAAAGACTTGGGATCTGGACCCTAGATGGTTTGGGTTCTAGACCCGGTTCGATTCTGGACTCAAAAAAGGCTTGGGTTCTAGACCCGAGATGGTTTTGGTTTTGGACTCGATTCGAGTTCTGAAGTTTGAAAAGACTCGGGTTCTTGACCCGAGATCGTTTAGGTTCTGGACCCGGTTCGAGTTCTGGACTTGAAAAAGACTTGGATTCTGGATCCCAGATGGGTTAGGTTCTGGACCAGGTTCGACTTCTGAATTCAGAAAAGACTTGGGTTCTGGACTCGAGATGGTTTAGGTTTTGGACCCGGTTCCTGTTTTGGACTCGAAAAGGACTTGGGTTCTGGACCCGATATGGTTTGGGTTCTGGACCCGGTTCGAGATCTGGACTTAAAAAAGACTTGGGATCTGGGCCCGAGATGGTTTGGGTTTTGGACCCAGTTTGAGCTTTGGACTCGAAAAAGACTTGGGTTTTGAACCCGAGATAATTTGGATTCTGGACCCGGTTTGAGTTCTAGACTTAGAAAGGACTTAAGTTCTAGACCTAAGATGGTTTGGGTTCTGGACCCAGTTCGAGTTCTGGACTAGGAAAAGACTTGGCTGGACCAGAGATGGTTTGGGTTCTTGACCCGGTTCGAGTTCTGACTCGAAAAAGACTTGGGTCCTGAACTCGAGATGGTTTGAATTTTGGACTCGATTCGAGTCCTAGACACTGAAAAGACTTGGGTTCTAGACCCGAGATCGTTTGGGTTCTGGACCCGGTTTGAGTTTTGGACTCTAAAAAGACTTGGGTACTCGACCTGAGATGGTTTGGGTTCTAGACCCGGTTCGAGTTCTGGACTTAGAAAAGACTTGGGTTCTGGGCCCGAGATGGTTTGGGTTCTGGACCTTGTTCGAGTTCCGGACTCAACAAAGACTGGGGTTCTAGACCCGAGATGATTTGGGTTCTGGAACCGGTTGGAGTTTTGAACTTAGAAAGAGACTCGGGTTTTGGACCCGAGATGGTTTGGGTTCTGGACCCAGTTTAAGTTCTAAACTCAGAAAAAACTTGGGTTCTGGACCCGAGAGGGTTTGGGTTCTGGACCCGGTTCAAGTTCTGGACTCGAAAAAGACTTGGATTCTGGATCCGAGATGGGTTACGTTCTGGACCAGGTTCGAGTTCTGAATTCAGAAAAGACTTGGGTTCTGGACCCGAGATGGTTTAGGTTTTCGACCCGGTTCTTGTTCTGGACTCGAAAAGGACTTGGGTTCTTGACCCGATATGGTTTGGGTTCTGGACCCGGTTCGAGATCTGAACTCAAAAAAGACTTGGGATCTGGGCCCGAGATGTTTTGGGTTTTGGACCCAGTTTGATCTCTGGACTCGAAAAAGACTTGGGTTTTGAACCCGAGATAATTTGGATTTTGGACCCGGTTTGAGTTCTAGACTTAGAAAGGACTTAGGTTCTGGACCTAAGATGGTTTGGGTTCTGGACCCAGTTAGAGTTCTGGACTCGGAAAAGACTTGGCTAGACCAGAGATGGTTTGGGTTCTTGACCCGATTCGAGTTCTTACTCGAAAAAGACTTGGGTCCTTAACTCGAGATGGTTTGGGTTTTGAACTCGATTCGAGTCCTAGACTCCGAAAAGACTTTGGTTTTGGACCAGAGATAATTTGGGTTCTGGGAAAAAGACTTGGGTTCTGGACCCGAGATGGTTTTGGTTCTGGACCCGGTTCGAGTTCTAGACTTAGAAAAGACTTGGGTTCTGGGCCCGAGATGGTTTGTGTTCTAGACCCTGTTCGAGTTCTGGACTAAAAAAATACTTGGGTTCTAGACCGGAGATGGTTTGAGTTCTGAAACCGGTTTGAGTTCTGAACTTAGAAAGAGACTTGGGTTCTCGACCCGAGATGGTTTGGGTTCTGGACCTAGTTTGAGTTCTAAACTCAGAAAAGACTTGGGTTCTGGAACGGAGATGGTTTCAGTTCTGGACCCAGTTCGAGTTCGAGACACGAAAAAAACTTGTGTTCTAGACCCGAGATGGTTTGGGTTTCAGACTCGGTTCGAGTTCTGACTCGAAAAAGAATTTGGTTTTTGACCCAGTTTGAGTTCTGTACTAGAAAAAACTTGGGTTCTGGACCCGAGATGGTTTGGGTTTCAGACTCCTGTTCGAGTTCTGAACTTGAAAAAGAATTGCGTTCTAGACCCGAGATGGTTAGGGTTCTGGACCCGGTTTAAGTTCTGGACTCGAAAAAGACTTGGGTTCTGGACCCGAGATGGTTGGGGTTCTGGACTCGAAAAAGACTTGGGTTCTGGACCCGAGATGGTTTGGGTTTTAGGCTCAATTTGAGTTATGGAGTTAGAAAAGACTTGGGTTATTGACCCGAGATCGTTTAGGTTCTACACCCGGTTCGAGTTCTGGAGTCGAAAAAGACTTGGGTTCTAGACCCGAGATGGTTTGGGTTCTAGACCTGGTTCGAGTTCTGAACTCATAAAAGACTTGGGTTCTAGACCCGAGATGGTTTAGGTTTTGGACCCGGTTCCAGTTCTGGACTCGAAAGAGACTTGGGTTTTGGACCCGAGATGGTTTGGGTTTCGGACCCGATTTGAGTTCTAGACTCAAAAAAGACTTGGGTTCTTGGCCCGGGATGGTTTGGGTTCTAGACCTAGTTTGAGTTCTAGACTCGAAAAAGACTTGGGTTCTGAACCCGAGATGGTTTGGGTTTTGGACCCGGTTTGATTCTGGACTTAGAAAGGACTTAGGTTCTGGACACAAGATGGTTTGGGTTCTGGAATCGAATCGAGTTCTGGTCTCGAAAAAGACTTGGCTGGGCCAGAGATGGTTTAGGTTCTAGACCCGGTTCGAGTTCTGACTCGAAAGAAACTTGTGTCCTGAACTCGAGATGGTTTGGGTTTTGGACTCGATTCGAGTCCTAGACTCAGAAAAGACTTGGGTTTTGGACTCGAGATCATTTGGGTTCTGGACCCAGTTTGAGTTCTGGACTCGAGAAAGACTTGGGTTCTAGACCCGAGATGGTTTGGGTTCTGGACCCGGTTTGAGTCCTGGACTTAGAAAAGACTTAGGTTCTGGCCCGAGATGGTTTGGGTTCTAGACCCTGTTCGTGTTCTGGACTAAAAAAAGACTTAGGTTCTAAACCCGAGATGGTTTGGGTTCTGAAACCAGTTTTAGTTCTGAACTTAAAAAGAGACTTGGGTTCTGGACCCGAGATGGTTTGGGTTTTTGACCCAATTTGAGTTCTGTACTCAGAAAAGACTTGGGTTCTGGACCCGAGATGGTTTGGGTTTCGGACCCGGTTCGAGTTCTGGTCTAAAAAAAGAATTGTATTCTGGACCCGAGATGGTTAGGGTTCTGACCCGGTTTAAGTTCTGGACTAAAAAAAGACTTGGGTTCTGGACCCTAGATGGTTTGGGTTCTGGACTCGAAAAAGACTTGGCTTCTGGACCCGAGATGGTTTGGGTTTTAGATTCGATTCGAGTTATGGAGTCAGAAAAGACTTAGGTTCTTGACCCGAGATCGTTTAGGTTCTTGACCCGGTTCGAGTTCTGGACTAAAAAAAGACTTGGGTTCTAGACCCGAGATGGTTTGGGTTTTTGACCCAGTTTGAGTTCTGTACTCAGAAAAGACTTGGGTTCTGGACCCGAGATGGTTTGGGTTCCGGACTCGGTTTGAGTTTTGGACTAAAGAAAGGATTGTATTCTGGACCCGAGATGGTTAGGGTTCTGACCCGGTTTAAGTTTTGGACTCGAAAAAGACTTGGGTTCTGGACTCGAAAAAGACTTGGCTTCTGGACCCAAGATGGTTTGTGTTTTAGACTCGATTCGAGTTATGGAGTCAGAAAAGACTTGGGTTCTTGACCCAAGATCGTTTAGGTTCTTGACCCGGTTCGAGTTCTGGACTAAAAAAGACTTGGGTTCTGGACCCAAGATGGTTTGGGTTCTAGACCCAGTTCGAGTTTTGAACTCATAAAAGACTTGGGTTCTGGACCCGAGATGGTTTAGGTTTTGGACCCGGTTCAAGTTCTGGAGTCGAAAGAGACTTGGGTTCTGGACCCTAGATGGTTTGGGTTCCTGACCTGGTTTGAGTTCTGGACTCGAAAAAGACTTGGGTTCTAGGCCCGAGATGGTTTGGGTTCTGGACCCAGTTTGAGTTCTGGACTTAGAAAAAGACTTGGGTTCTGAACCCAAGATGGTTTGGGTTCTAGACCCAGTTTAAGTTCTGGACTTAGAAAGGACTTAGGTTCTGGACCCAAGATGGTTTGGGTTCTGGAGCCGGTTCGAGTTATGGACTCGGAAAAGACTTGGCTGGACCCGAGATGGTTTGGGTTCTAGACCCGGTTTGAGTTTTGACTCGAAAAAGACTTGGGTCCTAGGCCCTAGATGGTTTGGGTTTTGGACTCGATTCGAGTTCTAGACTAAGAAAAGACTTGGGTTCTAGATCCGAGATCGTTTGGGTTCTAGACCCGGTTTGAGTTCTGGACTCGAAAAAGACTTAGGTTCTGGACCCGAGATGGTTTGGGTTCTGGACCCGGTTCGAGTTCTGAACTCAGAAAAGACTTGGTTTTGTTCTCGAGATAGTTTGGGTTTTGGACTCTATTCGAGTTCTGGACTTAAAAAAAACTTGGGTTCTAGACCCGAGATGGTTTGGGTTCTAGATCCGGTTCGAGTTCTGCACTCGAAAAAGACTTAGGTTCTGGACCTGTGATGGTTTGAGTTCTGGACTAGAAAAAGACTTGGGTTATGGACCCGAGATTATTTGGGTTCTGGACCAGGTTCGAGTTCTGGACTAAAAAAAGACTTGGGTTCTAGACCCGGTTTGAGTTCTAGACTCGAAAAAGACTTGTGTTCTGAACTCGAGATGGTTTGGGTTCTGGACCCGGTTCGAGTTCTGAACTCAGAAAAGACTTAGGTTCTGGACCCGAGATGGTTTTTGTTCTAGAATCAGTTTGAGTTCTGGACTCGGAAAAGACTTGGGTTCTGTACCAGAGATGGTTTGGGTTCTGGACCTGGTTCGAGTTCTAGACTAGAAAAAGACTTGGATTTTGGACCCGAGATGGTTTGGGTTTTGGACCCGGTTCGAGTTCTGGACTAAAAAAAGACTTGGGTTCTGGACCCGAGATGGTTTGGGTTCTGGACTCGATTCGAGTTCTGGACTTAGAAAAGACTTGGAATCTGGACCCGAGATCATTTGGGTTCTGGACACGGTTTGAGTTCTGGACTAAAAAAAGACTTGGGTTCTGGACCTGAGATGGTTTGGGTTCTGGGCTTGATTCGAGTTCTGGACTCAGAAAAGACTTGGGTTCTGGACCTGAGATCATTTGGGTTCTGGACCCGGTTCGAGTTCTGGACTCGAAAAAAACTTGGGTTCTGGACCCGACCCGAGACAGTTTGGGTTCTGGACCCAGTTTGAGTTCTGGACTCAGAAAAGACTTGGATTCTGGACCCGAGATACCTGCAAAAATAAATTAGAGTCAGTAAAATATTTTTCAAAATTAAGTTATTATTTTATTATATTATATATTTTTTTATTTTAGAAAAAAATCTATTGAAATTATCTTTATTCATAACGCAATAAATGGCAACAACACGTGAACTTGCCCCCCCCTTTTATTTGATTTTTTTTTATATTTACTAATTTTGACTTATATACATTTCAATCTTTATAAAGAGGTTGTGCTATTTCTCATCTCGCAAACTAAATATTGTCACTCAGAATATTTCAATTCCATTGTAAGATTTTTAAAGATCAAGCACTTACCATGGCAGGCATCCAACACTCTTCAAGGCATAAGACTCGTTCAAATAATGAATTGATTTCTTACCTTCGAGACAATGAAGTTGTGCAAATTTCGTTACTACCCAACATGCAACTCCATCAGAGTTCCAAAGATAAAACATCGGTAAGTAGTACTTTTCTATACATATAAGTAATTTATTGCAAGATTTGTTAGTATAATTATGTTCATGTAGATTATACAATAATAAATATGAAAGTTAATATACAAAAATATCTATGTAGCAGAATTTATTTGTATAACAAAATCTACAAATTTATGCATGAAACTTCTGATGTACTAAAATGATTGTATAAGAATGAAACACATCAATTGTTGTGCGAGAAATTATTTGTTTGTGCCTTTTTTATTTTTTTTATTTTTTATTTTATTTTATTATTATCTTTTTATTTTATATATTATTATTGTTATTATTTTTTATATATTTTATTTTTTTATTTATTATATACATAAATATATTGCTTTATATATTTATACAAAATTATTTTATTTTTTATTATTTAATATATTCTATATTATTTACTATTTTATGTTACTATTATTTACTTTTTATTTATTTATTATTATAGTTATACTTTTTAAAAGTGTGTGAGGAAAATTACATGTGTACTTACCTGGACTTACCTGTATTTGGACAGCATGATGGTTGCGATATTAAAGTGGGGGGAAATATTCACAAGGCCCGTAAGTGGTATGACCAGGCCCCGCCTGCAATAAAGATAATGGTGCGGGAAAGTGGTTTTGAGGACTTTGTTTTGCAATTACCAACACGGGGCTATCAAATAGACCGGAGAGTGATCCAGGCGCTTGCAGAATAATGGTTGGACACAACTCATACTTTTCATTTGCCCATTGGAGAGATGACAATTGGTCCGGTTGACTTTGCTGCTATAACCGTCCTCCAATGTAATGGAACCCCTGTCCCTTTGACCAGTAATATTTTGAAAGAAGAAGAAATTCGACAGTTGATCGGTGTCAAGCCCCGATATAGGAGGTCATATAAGATCCGATATGAGCCCATCCGAGAGTATTGGGTAAAGTACACTCGACCCGTGCAGGGTGAGAGGGAAAAACAATATACTCAGGGATTTTTGTTATATTTGTTGGGGGCAACCATTTTGGGTAGCACCGAGTCTGCCATTCACTTATCTGTGATGCGTGCCCTTTCTGACTTGGATCATGTTTCTTCTTATGCATGGGGGGAACCTGGTCTAGCTTGTCTTTATCATGGTTTTGATGTGCTCTGTAGGAAGAAAAGATCCTTTATTGGTTTTGCAGCCATTACTGAGGTGCTACTTCCTTTAAAATTATTGATCCACACAATGCATGTGCATAGGCTTAATTTTCTCTTTCATGTACAGGTCTGGGCATACGAGCATAACTTAGTGAGGGTCCTAAACATTACATAGCCATGAGTCAATTTTCCAAGGTTGGGTGTTTGGTTGTCAGGTCGCAGGGAATTGTACGGAAGTCACCATGTGCACTCTCACCGTTACCACTTGAGTCGTCTGACCTGGGATCAAGTAAGAAAAATGTTAATATTAATATCAAACCTATGATAAAAGATAAATTACCGGTTTGCTTTTCTGCAGGTGGATACAGCCTGGTGGAGAGCCGAAGAGAAAAATTGTTGGATTAGATGCATGACTGATGCAATTCCTTTGCACAACTCTCGTCGAATTATTGTTGGCCCGGTCTCTTGTGGGTGGTTTCTAGGTGAGAAAGTACATGATTGGTTTCTTGGACCTAACCGACACAGAGTACCAGTTGATATTCCATCATTTGTTCTTAACACTATAGCAATGCCAGAGCCTTTTTGGAGTTGTTCCCGTAATGGTTTCGATGTTCATGACTTCCTACTCTTACCGGGAGTACCATATGCTCAATTTATCCAGGATCATATGCTAAGTTTTGAAGTGTCACCTGCTGGTGTCCGTGGGCTGTCTGGAGGTGAAGAAGAAATAGAAGTGGAGCGAGGAGAGGATGAAGAAGATGAGGAAGAGTATGAGGATGAGGAAGAAGATAAGGAGGAGCCTTCTTCTTAATCCCATGGAAATTCCGGGGCTGGCACTTTCCAGGTGTCTATCACTTTGTCATTACAACTATCTCTTCTTTTATCTATTCTAATTATTTATATGATCATTGTAGGTTGCTGGTTCCTCTGACTATGGGGCTGTCTCTCTGTATGATACCCCGATACAGCGATAATTTTCTCCATTTGCCCCTTCTCATTTAGATGTGCCATCTGATCCACAGAGCTTTGATCTGAGTTACCTGGTCAGTCATTCTTATCCCATAATGATGTATGGTTGCATGTATACATGAAAATGCATGGACTTACCCCTTTCCTTTTTTGGTTCACAGCGGATGCTTGAGGAGCAAAACAGGAGGCTTCAGGAGGAATTAACTGCGAGTCATTGACATGCGGTCCATTTTGAGGAAATGTATCAACAAGAGGCACGGGACTTCAGATACTTTCAATTTCAGGGCATGAGGGAACCAAATGCCTCTTCATCAAGAGGATCCCGAACTGTTATCCATGATGTACCACCTCCCTATTTAGGAGATGATAGAACTGATTTTTGAAGTCCTGGAGGTTTAGATATACCTTCTTCGAGAGAATATTGGACGGATAATATGCCCCCTCCTCCAACGGGTGATATTTTTTTAGGGATTTGTCTAATTATGAACCGCCTCCTTCCTCGCAACGAAAAAATATAAAACTTGTAATAAAAACTTGTAATAAACCTTGTAATTAAGCCAAAAATGGTAATGGTAATAATAATTTTTTGTTTTGTACACTTTTTTTTTTACTTTTGCTCTTTTTTGTTTGAATTAGATATAGTGGCTTTGTCAAATCAGTGCCATAGTACCTCGGGACTCATCTTTTCAAATTAACATATCTATAACATCACAGCCCTAGTTACCATACTAAACTCGGGAATTATTTCTATTTAAGCAAAAACTGTTGCACTTCATATAGACACATACACATTACTTGGCCAAAGATCTCTTTTGAGTTTGAATATTGTCTATCTCATATGCATGCTTATCCAAACTATCTCTACTAATAAACTCTACCTACTAAGAGAGATCAATAGGTCTTTGATAGGCTTGAAATGGGGTCTATAAGGGACATGGGTTAAGTGAAGGTCATTTGTAAGTTGGAGCCATTGTGACACTATGGGCAAACCCTCACACTACAAATTTTTTATTTGAACTTTAGCCAGCTGGGAGCAATCTTGCTAGACTCAAAATTCCTTCTATCTTCGTAGCATTAATCTGGATCTTGATTAGGACAGTCTTTGCCCTTGCAAAAAGTTTGGTACCCAAATTCATTTCTTTCCTTCTTCTCCCTTTTATTTCTTTTTTATTTTTCTTACTCTTCCCTTTCTTTGAGCATTTTATCATTTTGTCCTTCTTCCTTATAAGACTGTCAAGTATAGAACTTTCAAGAACTGGATGGTCTTTCTCCTTTTTCTCTGATTTTGATAGAATCTATGGTTGGGTTAGATCAATTCAAGTCAAACTGTCCATATAAACCAAATGGAAGCCTTTTGATGTCTTAGGTAAAAGAGAACTCAGTTGGATTTCTAAACCATTTTGGGTTTTCTTCTTTTTTTTTTTCTTTTTTTTCTTTTTTTCTCTTTTTTTCTCCTCTTTTTTTGTCTTTTTTTTGCCTTCTTTTTTTCTTCTTCTTTTTTTCTCTTTTTCTCTTTTTTGTTTTTTTTGTTCTAGCTCTAAAAGAGTTGTCTTGTTTGTACCAACTGGGGTTTCTAATAATGGATGAGTGGAGTGACATAAATCTTCTTTAACAGGGATAGATCATTTGTTACTCTGATGTTATCTTGATAGACTGGAGATATTAGGTGAACTTCAACTACCCTTATGGTCTTGAGAACATCAACTATCCTTATGATCTTGACTATTCATTCCTTTTTTTGAACTTCTTGCCTCTTCATCTTAGTGATCGTAAGACTTGTCAAAAGTATCACAACAGCTCAGGGTAGGTTGTTGGGGTTATATGCCAATGAAAAGAAAGCTAAAAATTTTATGAAGGCTCAAAGGGACAACTAGGGATTGATATTTAATAGGGTGGATACTAGTTGTTTGCTCGTCAAACAATGCCTAGATCATCTCTCTCTTAAATAAGCAGAGTTTAATTTCATCTCGAAAGTTTGTCAAAGCATGTTCTAAGACTAACTAGGACCTAGACAAAGGTAATTATGCAGGAGCCCTCTCTAAATAAGCATGCACAATTCAATGCTATAGAGCAATTCCTTCATCTAGTAAAGTCATTCAAATCATGATGCATAAATATATTAATTCATGAATTATCAAGCTAGATTCCTCATTGGTTGAGTACCAAAATGAACAAAGACTCACAAAAATTTTATGAAAGGAATTTATTCAAACAACTTTAAATTTGAAAAATACAATTGTTCCAATTAAATATTAAAGAAAGCAAAATAAATAGAGTAATATTCAAGCTAAGAAAAGTTTGTTAGTTGGAGGCAAGGATTTTTTCCATCATCAAAGATCATTGCTTCATCATCCACAGTTAGTCCAAGCACATCTGTAATATCCTAAAATTTTTAAAAATTTCAAATTTTTGAAAATTTTAATAAAATAAATTATAATTTAAAAGGATAAAGTAAATTAATGGTTTTAAATGAAAAATGAAGGGATTTTAAATGAAAAAGTGGAATATATATATGATATATATGCAAAATATACATAACATATATAAAAGTCAACACTTTTTAAAAGAAAAGGGTATTTTGGTAATTAAATCTTATAAATTCAAAATTAATAAAATAATTCAAAAACAAATTATTTTTGAATGAAAGAGGGAAATTAGGACTTTTAATTTATTAAAAAAATAATTAAATAATTAAATATTAAATTATTTTAATATATATATATGTGGTTAAAAAAAAAGATGAAAGGAAAAGAAATATAAAAGTCTTTATGTTCTTCTTCTTCTTCTTCAAGGACGTTTTCCATAGGAGATTGAAGACCAAGGATTTTGCTTCTTCCATACTCCATAAACTGAAGGAATTAACAAGTTTCAAGTGGATTTTTGGTGATTTCCACCAAAATTAGTAAGTTTCCATCTCTTTTCTTTGAATTCCTTGGAAATTTGGATTATGTGAGAATTTGGATTTTTATGTAGTATGTTATAATTGTTGGAATTGGTGTGTATGATGTTATTTTGGGTAGTTAACAATGATTCTAAGGTTAGATTGAAGAGATGATGGAGCTTGGTTAAAGAATGGTGAAGAGAGAGAATTTAGGGTTATGGATTTTTGGGGTTTTGAAAACATGAACTTTAATTGTACAAATTGCTTCTAAATGAGTTGTTTTTATTCATAAACAAGTATTTTAAAGTCAAATATTGGATTTGGCGGTGTTGGGTTGGAGTTTGAGAATGGAAGTGGAGATTTAGGGTTTTGGAAAAGTGATTTTCCAAAGTGGTTGAATTGTGTGATTTTATTTGTTTAAGCATGTTGTTTAGTGTTAGAAGTGATGAATATAAGCTAGGAATGAGTAATGGATTGTGTTGGAATGGAAAACCTTCAATGGGGGAAGGTTATACCATTTTTGAGATTTTGTGTATAAGAGTGTATTTTTATAATGTAAATGATTTAAATGTATTAAAATATGTTTTTAATAATATAAATAAACTTAAAACACTAATTTAATTGTAGGAGAATGGAATTCTAATGTTGAAGTAAGGAAAGGCTAAATTTTTTGAAATTTGTAGGAGTGATGTGTAATTATGGTATAATGTTGGAAATGCCATTAAATGTGATACTAAATGATTATTTATTATCACATTTGGTTTAGGCTTGGAGGGAGGTTGATTTGTTTTATCCAAGTGGTGAAGGGCAAGTTGGAAAGATTGGATTGAAGGTTGTTTTTAGCTTGCTTTGGGTTGCTAGTGGAGGTATGTACAAACTTTGAATATAATGTTTATATTTGCATAACATTTGGACTTAACACATTTTGGTTGGAAAATGTGTTAAGCTACTTGGTTCATTGATTATGTATGAATAATGTGCTATGACATTTGTAATGTCATATATGTGTTGAATGCATTGTGAAAAACCATTGATAATGGCTAATTTGTGTAACATGTGAAATATGCATATTATGTGAAAATACCAAAAGTAATTGGGTAATGTGTTGTGAATGCAAAAAATGAGATATGTGTAATAATGAAATGAATTGATATTGATAAAAATGAGAAAAGTGAGAAAAGTGAGAAAAATGAGAAAGATGTGAAAAATGAGAAAAGTGAAAAAAATGTGAAAATAAGGCAATGTGCCTAGATTGAATATGTGAAAATGAGAAAGAGATTAATAATGAGAAATATAAATAAATTTTGTGCCTAGTATGTTATTCAATTTTTAAAGTTCTGGGTTTGGCGGCGTGCCTATGATTGCCTACGGGCTAAATGCTGGAATGGTGAAAAGACTGGGTCGTAAGCCAGGCCAGCTGATAAATATGATGTTTTTGGGGTGAAAAGATCAGGTCGTAAGCCTCAAAAACTGTAGCAGTCTAGCCAGGTTGAGGACCAAGATACTGGGGCCTAAGGGTCTAGCCGGGTTGAGATCCAAGAGACTGGGGTTGTTACATTATCCATGGATATATATATATATATATATTGCCTACGGGGCTAGACACATGGTGTCATTATGGACCAAAGCATTTACTCTGAAATTTGTATAGCATATTAGATCCTTTTTGGGTCCATGCTTGTCTTTGTGTTAATGTGAATTATGAATTATGAAATATTTGAAAAATATAAGAAATTAGAATGATGTTACATCTATATGCATTATGCATTGGCATTGCATTGAGTTTTATTATTATTATTATCAAAGTTTGTACCACTAGGCTTCGGCTTAGCGTGATTATTTCCATCGCGCAAGTAACATGGTAGACCCAGTTGAGCCAGAGAGTTCTTTTAGACCAGGTCGGGTCTAGACTTCTAGTTGAGCTTGTTGAGTTTCTATCGAGATAAGAAACACTGCCAGCAGCATGTATATATTTTTATGTTATTGTACATTTTGAGTTTTATGCATAATATATTATGTTTTGGATTTTACGTATTGTATATTAAAAAGAATGTTTGGGTCAATGTATTTGAAATGGGAGAGTAAGTGTGATTTAAATTATATATATCTATATATATAAATGTTTGAGAAACTTGGTGAAATTGAGAAGTATGTTGAGATGGTGATTGGAAATTATTTGGGAGTGTTTTCTTTTTGCAGGTTGTGTTTTGATAAATTTTGGGATGTCCGAAATACAGACCAAACTCTGGCGAATTTTTTCCTGAGATTTATATATATATTATTTATTTTGGGTTCCTATAACAAGTAAAGAATATTTATATTCTATTTAATTTTTATATATTTAGAATTTGAAATTTTAAATTGGAAATGTGAAAATTTTTTATTAAACCGATCTGTGATATTTTTGTACCGTATATGCATATTTTACATATGCTGGGAATATGTATTGTATGTATATAGGGTATAAGGGTGTTACTTTTGTTTTGGTATCAGAGCCTAGGTTTGAGGTTCTCAACCTAGGTGGGATGATAGAGAGAGAAAATGGGGGATTTGAAAATAGTTTTTAATTGTAATACATGCATTGGCACTGGCAGTTTCTGATCTCTGATATAGTATTTTCTGCTTTGTTTGCAGATATAGGTAGCTATTGCGTCTCGGCCGCATCAGGCTGCTGAGGGTAGTGCAGAGAGTGTGGCTCCAGATGAGGGTAGAGATGGAGCCAGAGTTGTATCTGCTGGTGAGATGTCTATTTTTGTGCCTATGAGACCAGCAGCTGATGAGATTTCGCATGGCTGGGTATGGCATATGGTAGAGTTATTGAGGCAGGCTCCAGTTTCGCAGCTGCCACAGCCACAGCTGCAGCCGCAGTTGCCGGTGAGGCAGTATGATAAACTGAGAAAGTATGGGGCTGAGGACTTTGTTGGTACTACAAATCCTGCTGTAGTAGAGTAGTGGCTAGACCGGGTTCAGAGGGTATTCATTCAGTTACAGGCTAGTCCAGAAGAGAAGTTTGATTATGCCAGATCTCTTCTATAGAGAGATGCATATGATTAGTGGAAGACGGTTCCACATGCTCTGGATGATCCACCAGTCCTGACCTATGATGATTTTCTGTGGGAATTTGAGTAGAAGTATACTCCGATAGAGTATAAAGATGCAAAGAAGATGGAGTTCCTGAGTCTGAGATAGGATACCAGGACAGTGACAGAGTATAAGATCGAGTTTATCCGGTTGAGTCACTATGCTAGTGGGATCATTTCTGACGAGTTTGACAGGTGCAGGAGGTTTGAGGAGGGACTGAGACCCTCTATCATGTGCATCATTGCAAGCTCTCAGTATCAGGATTTTTCCTAGTAAGTTGCAGCTGCCAGGAGTGTTGAGAGGGCACAGAGTCTTGCAGCAGCTGCCAAGGTTGAGGAGACCAGAGTTAGGAGACCCTAGAGTGAGGCAAGGTCTTCATCAGTGAAGAGAGGCCAAGGGGAACATTTTCAGAGGTTTAGTAGGAGTCAGAGGCAGTTTGGCAGGTCAGTACAGTAGCAGAGGCAGAGATAGAGACCTGCAGTTTCAGTGGCTAGTGCTCCGACCCCAGTGGCTCAGAGACCTACTCCACCTACTTGCGTTCATTGTGGTAGAGTACACGAAGGTGTCTGCTGGTGGAGAGTTACTTCGGAAGTGTGTTTTAGATGTGGGTAGTCAGGCCATTTTATCAGAGATTGTCCCAAGCCACCAGAGGTTAGGCAGGCAGATACTGCATCTTCTTGACCTAGTGTCAGAGGGGGTCATGGTGGCAGAGGTTTTAGTAGAAGTGGTTGACCTAGGTTTAGTCAGAGAGGAGGCTCTACATCCGAAGGCAGTAGGCCAGATGAGGCTGGGCCATCTCAGTGAGTTTATGTGATGCAAAGGCAGTCAGATGCTTCAGCCGTCATTGCGGGTACATTTTCTTTATTTGGTATTTAAGTCCTTGCTCTATTAGATCCTGGATCTACACATTCATACATTATTTGGAATATGATCTGATTTTGGGCATGGATTGGTTATCCAAGCATGGGGCTGTGGTAGACTGTCAGAAGAAATGTGTTACTTTGAGAACACATGATGGTAGGGATGTGATGGTATATGATGAGCAAAGGTATCTTTCATCTATGTTTGTTTCAGCTGTTTTAGCTGGGAGGATGATTCGGAAGGGATGTAAGGCTTATCTTGCTCATGTTGTAGATACTAGAGTAGTGGGATCCCTGCTTGAACGTATACCCACAGTTGCCGAGTTTCCAGATGTTTTTCTTGATGAGTTGCCAGGGGTACCTCCTGAGAGAGAAGTGGAGTTTGGTATCGATTTGTTGCCTGGTACCACTCCTATCTCTATTACCCCTTATCGGATGGCACCTGCCGAGTTGAGAGAGTTGAAGGTGCAGTTGCAAGAGTTATTGAATAAAGGGTTCGTCCGCCCTAGTGTGTCTCCGTGGGGAGCGCCTGTGTTGTTTGTGAAGAAGAAGGATGGCACCATGAGATTGTGTATTGATTATAGGCAGTTGAATAAGGTGACCATCAAGAACAAGTATCCTTTGCCTCGGATAGATGATCTCTTTAATCAGTTGAAGGGAGAAGTAGTATTCTCTAAGATTGATCTGAGATCAGGGTACCATCAGTTGTGAGTTAGAGATGTGGATGTACCCAAGACAGCTTTTCTCACGAGGTATGGGCATTATGAGTTTCTGGTGATGCCCTTTGGATTGGCGAATGTACCAACAACTTTTATGGATTTGATGAATAGGGTATTCATACCATATTTAGATCAGTTTGTGGTGGTCTTCATTGATGACATCATGGTATATTCGCGTAATGAGGAGAATCATGATAGACATTTGTGGATCGTATTGCAGACTCTGAGAGAGAAGCAATTGTATGTTAAGCTATCTAAGTGTGAGTTCTGGCTAGATCATGTAGCTTTTCTTGGTCATGTGGTTTCAGCAGAGGGTATTAGAGTTGATCCTAGTAAAGTTGAGGCTATCTTGAATTGGAGTCCACCGAAGATTGTGACAGAGGTTAGTTTTCTGGGATTGGCAAGCTATTATCGTCGATTTGTGAAGGGTTTTTCTATAATAGCTACACCACTCACCAGATTACTTTGGAAAGGAGTTAAATTTGTGTGGACTGATCGGTGTCAGGTGAGTTTGAGCAGCTGAGGGAGATGTTGACTCAGGCTCCTGTCCTTACCCTGCCTGTGGAAGGTAAACCATATGTAATATATAGTGATGCTTCACACAATGGTTTAAGTTATGTTTTGATGAAGGAGGGTAGAGTCATAGCTTATGCTTCGCGGTAGTTGAAGCCACATGAGCTGAATTACCCGACGCATGATCTGGAGTTGGCAGCCATAGTTTTTGCTTTGAAGATTTGGTGGCATTACTTGTATGGGGAAAAGTGTTTCATTTATACGGATCACAAGAGTTTGAAATACCTAGGTGTTCAGAGAGAGCTGAATCTTTGGCAGAGACGGTGGTTAGAGTTGATTAAAGACTACGACTGTTTGATTGATTATCATCATGGTAAGGCAAATGTTGTTGCTGATGCCTTGAGTCAAAAGTCTTTGGCAAGTTTGACTGCTTATTCGCTCTCGTTGCTTGTTGAGTTGAGAGCGTTGAACGCTAGATTTGAATCTTCTGATGATGGTGCTTTGAAGGCTCAGTTGACAAATAAGAGAATTCAAAAAATTGTGTTGGTTTGTCAGAAGGGGGAAAGTTGAGACTTTTATGTGAGGGATTATGGCAGTCTATGGTACATAGATAGATTATGTATTCTTGATGATGTAGAATTGAAAAGAATGATATTAGAGGAAGCACGTCAGTCACCTTTTGCTATACACCCTGGGAGTACCAAGATGTATCAGGACTTGAAGTGATGTTATTGGTGGTCAGGTATAAAGAGGGACATAGCAGAGTTTGTATCCAGATGTCTCACTTGCCAGAAAGTGAAGGCTGAGCACCAAGTTCCTTCAAGGTTGCTCTAACCTTTATCAGTGCTAGAGTGGAAATGGGAGCGAGTGACAATAGATTTTGTGACTGGACTACCTTTGACTCAGAAGAAGCATGATGCAATCTAAGTGATAGATGATCGGATGACGAAGATAGCTCATTTTCTTTCAGATCAGATGAATTATTCTTTTGAGAGGTTAGCTGAGCTGTATATCAATGAGATAGTCAGGTTGCATGGAGTCCCAGTTTCATTGGTGTCATATTGAGATCCCCAGTTTACTTTGAGGTTTTGGAAGAGTTTGCATGATTCATTGGTTTCTCTATTGCATTTTAGTACTGCTTTCCATCCTCAGAAAGATGGACAGATAGAGAGAGTGATACAGATTCTGGAGGATATGTTGAGGAGCTGTATCATTGATTTTACCAAAAATTGGGACAGATTTTTGCCATTAATTGAGTTTGCTTATAACAACAGTCATTAGTCGAGTATTGGGATGACTCCTTATGAGGCTTTATATGGCAGGAGATGCAGGACACCTTTGTGTTGGGATGAAGTTGGAGAAGGTAAATTGGTTGGTCTCGATTTGATTAAGGAAATAGAGGAGAAGTGAAGGTGATTCGGGGTCATTTGAAAGCAGCTTCAGACCGACAAAAATCCTATTCAAATTTAAAGAGAAGAGACATAGAGTTTAGTGTGGGAGATAAAGTGTTTTTGAAGGTGTCTCCATGGAAGAAGATTTTGAGATTTGGCTACAAAGGAAAGTTGAGTTCTCGTTTCATAGGACCATATGAGGTGTTGGAGAGAGTTGGTCCATTGGCTTATAGACTAGCTTTGCCGCTTGAATTGGATCGAATACATAATGTTTTCCATGTCTCAATGCTTCGAAGATACAGGTCTGACCCATCTCATATCTTATCAGTGGAATCCATTGAGGTGAGTCCAGACTTGACTTACGAGGAAGAACCAGTGGCAATTTTGGCACGAGAGGTTAAAGAATTGAGGAATAAGAGGGTGCCACTTGTGAAAGTCCTTTGGAGGAATCATGCCACTGAGGAGGCGACCTAGGAAAGTGAACAGGCGATACAGAGTCGGTTTTCCCATTTGTTCCAGGCTTGAGGACATGTAATTTCGAGGACGAAATTTGTTTTAGGGGGAGAGAATTGTAATATCCTAAAATTTTTAAAAATTTCTAATTTTTGGAAAATTTGATAAAATAAATTATAATTTAAAAGGATAAAGTAAATTAATGGTTTTAAATGAAAAATGAAGGGATTTTAAATGAAAAAGTGGGATATATATGTGATATATATGCAAAATATACATAACATATAAAAGTCAACACTTTTTAAAAGAAAAGGGTATTTTGGTAATTAAAACTTATAAATTCAAAATTAATAAAATAATTCAAAAACAAATTATTTTTTAATGGAAGAGGGAAATTAGGACTTTTAATTTATTAAAAAAAATAATTAAATAATTAAATATTAAATTATTTTAATATATATATATATGTGTGTGTGTGTGTGTGTTTAAAAAAAAAGATGAAAGGAAAAGAAATATAAAAGTCTTCATCTTCTTCTTCTTCTTCTTCAAGGACGTTTTCCATGGGAGCTTGAAGACCAAGGATTTTGCTTCTTCCATACTCCATAAATTGAAGGAATTAACAAGTTTCAAGTGGATTTTTGGTGATTTCCACCAAAATTAGTAAGTTTCTATCTCTTTTCTTTGAATTCCTTGGAAATTTGGATTATGTGAGAATTTGAATTTTTATGTAGTATGTTATAATTGTTGGAATTGGTGTGTATGATGTTATTTTGGGTAGTTAACAATGATTCTAAGGTTAGATTGAAGAGATGATGGAGTTTGGTTAAAGAATGGTGAAGAGAGAGAATTTAGGGTTATGGATTTTTGGGGTTTTGAAAACATGAACTTTAATTGTGAAAACTGGTTCTAAATGAGTTGTTTTGATTCATAAACAAATATTTTAAAGTCAAATATTGGATTTTGTGGTGTTGGGTTGGATTTTGATAATGGAAGTGGAGATTTAGGGTTTTGGAAAAGTGATTTTCCAAAGTGGTTGAATTGTATGATTTTATTTGTTTAAGCATGTTGTTTAGTGTTAAAAGTGATGAATATAAGCTTGGAGTGAGTAATGGATTGTGTTGGAATGGAAAACCTTCAATGGGGGAAGGTTATGCCATTTTTGAGATTTTATGTATAAGAGTGTATTTTTATAATGTAAATGATTTAAATGTATTAAAATATGTTCTTAATAATATAAATAAACTTAAAACACTAATTTAATTGTAGGAGAATGGAATTCTAATGTTGAAGTAAGTAAAGGCTAAATTTTTAAAAATTTGTAGGAGTGATGTGTAATTATGGTTTAATGTTGGAAATACCATTAAATGTGATACTAAATGATTATTTGTTATCACATTTGGTTTAGGCTTGGAGCGAGGTTGATTTGCTTCATCCAAGTGGTGAAGGGCAAGTTGGAAAGATTGGATTGAAGGTTATTTTTAGCTTGCTTTGGGTTGCTAGTGGAGGTATGTACAAACTTTGAATATAATGTTTATATTTGCATAACTTTTGGACTTAAAACATTTTGGTTGGAAAATGTAATAAGCTACTTATGTTCATTGATTGTGTATGAATAATGTGCTATGACATTTGTAATGTCATATATGTGTTAAATGCATTGTGAAAAGCCATTGGTAATGGCTAATTTGTGTAACATGTGAAATATGCATATTATATGAAAATACCCAAAGTAATTGGGTAATGTGTTGTGAATGCAAAAATGAGATATGTGTAATAATGAAATGAATTGATATTGATAAAAATGAGAAAAGTGAGAAAATTGAGAAAAATGAGAAAGATGTGAAAAATGAGAAAAGTGAAAAAAAATGTGAAAATAAGGCAATGTGCCTAGATTGAATATGTGAAAATGAGAAAGAGATTAATAATGAGAAACATGAATAAATTGTGTGCCTAGTATGTTATTCAATTTTTAAAGTTCTGGGTTTGGCGGCATGCCTATGATTGCCTACGGGCTAAATGCTGGAATGGTGAAAAGACTGGGTCGTAAGCCAGGCCAGCTGATAAATATGATGTTTTTGGGGTGAAAAGACTAGGTCGTAAGCCTCAAAAACTGTAGCAGTCTAGCCAGGTTGAGGACCAAGATACTGGGGCCTAAGGGTCTAGTCGGGTTGAGATCCAAGAGACTTGGGTTGTTACATTATCCATGGATATATATATATATTGCCTACGGGGCTAGACACATGGTGTCATTATGGACCAAAGCATTTACTCTGAAATTTGTATAGCATATTAGATCTTTTTTGGGTCCATGCTTGTCTTTGTTTTAATGTGAATTATGAATTATGAAATATTTGAAAAATATAAGAAATTGGAATGATGTTACATCTATATGCATTATGCATTGGCATTGCATTGAGTTTTATTATTATTATCAAAGTTTGTACCACTAGGCTTCGGCTTAGCGTGATTGTTTCCATCGCACAAGTGACATGGTAGACCCAGTTGAGCCAGAGAGTTCTTTTAGACCAGGTCGGGTCTAGACTTCTAGTTGAGCTTGTTGAGTTTCTATCGAGATCAGAAACACTGCCAGCAGCATGTATATATTTTTATGTTATTGTACATTTTGAGTTTTATGCATAATATATTATGTTTTGGATTTTATGTATTGTATATTAAAAAGAATGTTTGGGTCAATGTATTTGAAATGGGAGAGTCTGTGTGATTTAAATTATATATATCTATATATATAAATGTTTGAGAAACTTGGTGAAATTGAGAAGTATGGTTGAGATGGTGATTGAAAATTATTTGGGAGTGTTTTCTTTTTGCAGGTTGTGTTTTAATAAATTTTGGGATGTCTAAAATACAGATAAAACTCTGGCGAATTTTTTCCAGAGATTTATATATATATTATTTATTTTGGGTTCCTATAACAAGTAAAGAATATTTATATTCTATTTAATTTTTATATACTTAGAATTTTAAATTTTAAATTGGAAATGTGAAAATTTTTTATTAAATCGGTCTGTGACATTTTTGTACCATTTATGCGTATTTTACATATGCTGAAAATATGTATTGTACGTATATAGGGTATAAGGGTGTTGCAACATCATCTTTAGCAGTTTCTCTATCCATATCATCACATGACGATAAGATAAAACTCTTCATGAAGGTTGTAAGCAGTGGCGCCCTTCCAAATTTAGGCAGAGGATTATTCTTAGTGTTGTGCTTATCAGGCTCAGGCAGCTTTCCATTATCAATTAAATTTTGGATCTCATCCCTTAACTTCATACAGTTGTCCATTTTATGTCCAGGCCTTTGATGGAATTGGCAAAATGCCTTAGTATCAAAGTTAGGTGGAAGAGGATTAGGCAAAGGGCGAGGAGTTAAGGGTTGTAACAATCCCTTCTTTTGTGGCTTATTGAGAACCCAAGACAGCGGCTTTCCTAATTCTGAAAATTGCCTCATTCCTCCTTGACCGGTGGTATTAACATCAGCTTCCTTTTGTGTATTTTGTTTGCTAGGCTGATAATTCCATTTTGTAGAAAAACGGTTCTTCTCTCTTTCCCTTTGACTTTTTTCAGTGGGGTGATAGCCATCCTTATTGCCCCATTTAGATAGCACATGATTTGGTTGGTCTTGTAGAATAGGGATTGACCCCTCATTTTTCATTCGATCTCTATTAGTGAACATGTTCTCCATGGATGCTGCCTTAGCATTGTTGATGAGCTCTAAAATTTCAATCAACTGGTCTTCATAATTTCAACCAATTGATCTCGTAGCTCGGCCATCCTAGCTTTGACAACTTCATTGATTATATCCCTTAGCCGGTTTGCATCCTTCCTCCCAATGAAGCACTTGAATCAAAAATCAATGCTGTAGGTGATATCGTTGTATGCTCTTGGATTGCCATACTCCAAGTCTGTGCACCAGAAAGGATTAATGATATGTCATGTTATGCATGTATGCACAATAAACAAACAAGGATAAATAGGACGTTCCTTTCAACATAACTTTCACACACGAATGATGAGTCTCTTTTCCTAGGTATATGGTTAACAAAATACCAACATGGGATATTTTGTTTTCAAAATGTTCCCTCGGATGTTTCAACCAATAGTTATATTTTCAAAAATGAAAATCAGTCCATGATAATTCCCATTAATTAGGTTTTAATCCATTTAACCAACTAAAGTAGATTTTATGCTATGTTGGATTAAAACTAAATTAAGAGGTTTATTATAAATAGATTTCTCACTTGAAAAAGTAACTAATGATTCATGCCAAAAACAAGCCCATGATTAATATCTCTTAGTATAAATTAGGCTCACAATTGATTTTTGGTATTTTCATAATTGACCTAAATAGCTTGTAAGCTATTTCAAGAGGTTATAAAAATAACTTTGTTTCTAAGGCCATTGTTAAAAGATTTTAGAAAAAACATATTTTGGGCTTTGTATTTGGATCATGAGAAAAGTATTTTTGATTTGTTTTTTAGAAAAGTTTTATGTCCAAAGACCATATTGAAAAGTTTTGAAAATAGCTTTGGTCTTTTGGACATTAAAGAAAAAATTTATTTTGAGCTTACAATGTACTTAGGTCATATTAGAAAAAGAACAAACCAAATAAGCCACGATTTAAACCAAGATAAATTAACCATAGTCAAACAACATGCATTTGGGGTAAAACCCTAAGAAAAGTAACTAGGCCAATTACATGAGCTTTAGTCTTTGGGTTAAAAGGCTTAGGTTCCCATAGCAAGTATATACCAAATGGTACAAGGCTATGAGTGGTTATGCCATGCTCAATCTCCACACCTTGAGTGAAAGTATGGTATCCCTTACATAACATAACTCGGGTAACACGGGCGTCCTAACTCATGCAAACAATGCAAATCTAATATGATGCAATGGATAATATCATGATAAGAAAGAATAGAATAATATAAAGACCAACGGAATCAACTTCTCTTATCCTTAGTGGAGTCACCACTGTGAGTGAGTATTTTCGCCCCCACTCCTGGTGGAATGGTTCTTGCGACTTCGGCACTATTTAGGCTCGGGGCCTTAGAGAACACGGGCCTAAGCCTGGAGAAAATGGAGTCGCCACCTGGACAGGCTGGGAAAAAGAAAGGGGTGGATGACTCGATTCCTAAGGAATCCACAACCCTCTAATGGGTTCGGAAAGTTGGGCACGTGTGGGGAAGGTGAGAAATGGCCCAACACCCCCCACAATGTCCGGTTCATTGGAACCGGCCTCCTTTGCAGGTCTTAATATTATAAAATTCTTAAATATAATAATATTATCCATACTACATGCAACAATTAAAATAATGCATCATTATATTAAAATCAAAACAATGTCCAAACAAAGCAAATAAATGGACACCCATCAAAGGATGGAAACATGTCCTTACATCATCCATGTCTAAAAGTAAATAAGACACCCACCAAAAGATGAAAACGTGTCCTTTACATTTGTCCCAAAATATAAGCACAATTTAAATTATATGAAAATTAATTAATAAGGTACCCAATAATGGAAACATACCTCATACAATTTTAATACCAAAATAAACAAATAATAATAATAATAATAATAATAATAATAATAATAATAATAATAATAATAATAATAATAATAATAATAATAAAGAAAATATCCATCCATGATAAATTAAATAAATCAACCATCAAAACGCATAATAAACTACGTAATAAAATCTAAAATTAAATAAAGTAATAAAAAATATAATTTTAGGATTTGCATCTTAGAATAGGGTTTTTGGAATTTGAGTTTTGCAATTAGGGTTTTGGTGGCTTTAGGTAGAATAGTTTGGGGAAAGAGTTACAGGGTGACAAGCTTTAAAATAAATTAAGGTTTTGATTTATCTTTTTAGAAGAAACATTGATTCTGGAGATAAATTGAGGTTTTGGAAAATAATTAGGTTTGTGAGACTTTAACGAAATAATTTAGGGTTTAAAAGTTTTGGAAATAAAATAACAGTTTAGGGTTTTGATAATTTAATCAACGATTTAGACTACTAGATGAATGGACAATTTGATCTATAAAACATAATATTAAGTTTAATAATTTAGATTACTGACTCAATATCAAAACAAATGATAGAAACATTTAAAAGAAAATATGGCAATAACATCGTATGCTTAAACAATTCATGAATCTAAACGTAAGAATGTTGTAAATATAATAAAAACAAAGATTTATAATCAAACCTCCATTCGTTGGTTCCTCCACAATTGACTTCTGGATGAACAATGAACAAAGACAGCGTTGCTGTGTTTGGTGGATTGATGACTGATCAGTGATACTCGTTGTTGATTTCTTTTTGATGTCTTCTGCTTTGCTGTTTAATCTTTCTTCATATTAATTGCTGACCCTCTTAATGTTAATTCCCCCCTCTCTTTAATGTTAATCGCCACCTTTCTAAATTCTGAAACGTTATTTTTTATAGAAAAACCTTACTCAGAATCCTTAACCCTAATATTAATTCGTCCTTAAAACAAATTCTAGTTCAATTAGGAAACTCATTGAAACCATGTCGATCTGGGGCAACCAGGTCAACATGAGTTAAGGCCATGTCGACATGGTTGCCCTAGGTTGACATGAGTCCAACCTCATGTTGATCTGGGCTACCAAATCGACATGAGGCATGCTCATGTCGACTTGGTCCCTCCAGGTCAACATGAGCAATTGCTCATGTCTCCCCGGCCTGCCTGACTCAAATTATTCTTGCATTTTTTAACTTATGGACCAAAAAGTTTTAATATGGGTCAATTCAACTTGATTTTAGTGTTTTACAATTGAATTTATGCCTCTTTAATCCGAACCAACTTCTTTAAAAATTATAAACTAGGTTTAAATATTTTAAAGTCGGATCAAATTTATTTTGGCATCCTTTACTTAGGACCGTATCAAATTGGGATCAAAATTAAGGGTCTATAATTACAATTAGTGCCGAAGTCATAAGAACCATTCCATCGGGAGTGGGGGCAAAAATCTCTTCTCACAGTGGCAACTCCACTGGGGATAAGAGAAGTTGATTCCGTTGGTCTTTATATTATTTTATTCTTTCTTATTATGATATTATCCATTGCATCATTTAGAATGCATTATGTGTGGTGTAACCTGTGTTATGTAATGTAAGGGAGACCATACTTTCACTCAAGGTATGGAGATCAAGCATAGCATAACCACTCATAGCTTCATACCTTTTGGTATATACTTGCTATAGGAGCTTAAACTTTTCAACCCAAAGGCTAAAACTCATTTAATTGGCATAGTAACTTTTCTTAGATTTTTCCCAAATACTTATTGTTTGACTATTATTAACTTATCTTCATTTGAGTTATGGCTAATTTGGTTTATTTGTTTTCTAATATGATCTAATTATGGTGGAAGCATAAAGTAATTTTAAAGCCCAAAAGATTTTACCCTTTTCAATAAAAAAGCCCAAAAGACCAAATTATTTTCAAAATCTTTTCCAAGATGGTCTTTTGAGCATAAAATCCTTTTTATGATGCATTAAAAATCCTTTTTCACCTCATAGCTCAAGCTCAATGACCAAACTCCATTTTTAAACAAATATCTTTACCATGGGCTTCGATACAAAACTATTTTTCATCTTGTGGCTCAAGCTCAAAGCCTAAGATTCATTTTTAAAAAACCTTTTTCATGGGCTTTGAAATACCTTTTAAATGGACTAAAAACTGGTTTTCACTTCATGACCCAATTTTGGATTTTCGTTACTAAAACTGTTAACCAAACCCTCCTATTTTTTTTATCTTAGCCAATCAAATTGAATTTATCTAAAACTTGCACAAAGTTTCATTTTGCAGGAAGTTAATTCTGTTGAAGAAATTTGAAGAAGTCTGATCGAACCATAAAAAAGACCGACTGGACCCTTGATGACTAAAATGAGCAAATAGACACAAAAGATTTCACGGTGGAGAGTACTCCCAAAATCTCATCGTACCACGAATGTTCGACCGTACCATCAGTTAATCCGATTGGACTATGGATGACCAAAAGAGGTAAATCACATAGAATGTTTCATGGTCAGAAGTACTCTCATTTTCTTAGAGTAACACAAAAGTGTGACAAGACTAAAGCAAATTCTGACTGGACCTGTCAAAGTAATTTTCCCTCAAAACATCCAGTAAGTTTCCCTATTGAAGGTATTCCCAAGAATTTGATGGACCGAGTAAAGTTTGATCGAACCTGATGCAAGCCCAACCGGACCATTTAAATAATACTCAAGTCAAAAGCTGTTATATCTCCACTTAATAAGTGGAAGCCATGTGGACCAGCTGTTGGAGGAGCATTAAGTAGAAATTCAATTAATCCGACCGGACCATGCATTATTCCGACTGGACTTCTATATCTCTGATCGGACCTTGAATATTTTGACCATGAAAATGATCTTATAGAGAAATTAGTGGAAGACAAGAATCAAACATGTTGGTCCCAACATCAAATGGCTAATTCTTGCTTGAAGGCTATAAATACCTTATGTAACTTCATCGTTAAGAAAATTTTTAAAGTATTTTCAAGTTTTGTGATTGTAATAGCCTCATTGAACATATTTCTTTCATTTGCATCAAAATTAACCTTTGCATTCATTAAGTGTTGGGTGTGAGCATTAAACACCATCTTAAGTTTGAGTGTGAGCTTGAAAACACTTAGATTGTGAGAGTTAGCCTTGGAAAACTCTTGTAAGGTTGTGAGGAAGTCATCTCAAACCATTGTTAGTAGTTTGGTGTGAGCTAGAGAAAACACCAAGTTAGAGTTAAGCTTATAAAAACTAAATTCTTGTGGAATCTTAACAAGTTGTTAAGGAAGTGGATGTAGGATTAAGGTAAATCCGAACCACTATAAATATTTTATTCAACCTTCTACTTAATCTTCTTCTGCTCTCTCTATTCTTTCTTTTTAATCTTTGAATTTTTTGAATTTATCTTCATTTCTTAAGATCAACCAATTCTGGGATAATAATTGGTATCAAAGCATGTCAATTTCTTAACTTCAATTGTGAAATTTGATTAAAAATGGCAACCTCTTCTTCATCCTCTCATGGAAACCTCAACTCTCTTCTTAGACCATTCTTTGATGGAACCGATTATTCCTATTAGAAACATAAAATGTTTTAGTTTCTAGAGAGTGAGGGAATAGAACTTTGGGACTATGTTGAAAGTGAGTGGAAGCCTCCTACTCATGAAGTTGAGGGTATCCAAGTTCCTCTTCCCAAGTCACAATGGTAAATTGCCAACACAAAAGATAGATTCAAAAATCATAGGGCAGCCTCCATCTTGTTGAATTCTATCTCAAGAGAAGAAGGTGGGAGAGTCCAACATCTCACTTGTGCTCATTGCATTTGGAAAACTCTTGAGAACTATCATGAGGGTACTACCCAAGTGAGGCTCACCAAGAAGCAAATGTACATACATGAGTATGAGCTATTCAAGATGAAGCCAAACGAAAATGTTATCGACATGAACAATCAATTACTTGCCATCGTCAATGAATTGAATAAATATGGCAAGATATATGATGAAGATGAAGTCAATGGAAAAATATTTAGAGCACTTAGAGGCAAGAAGAACTTTGAGTCTAAGGTTTCTTTTATTAAAGAGGGTCATGATCTAAGTTCTTTGAGAACTGATGAACTTTTCAAAAAACTACTCACCTTTGAATTGTACACCGAAAGAGATGAAGAACAAGATGAAAAAGTTATGAGGAAAGCAATAGCTCTCAAAGCAATCAAAGAAGATGAGAGCTCAAGCAATTAAGAAAGTGATGATGAAGAAGAAATGGCAATGTTCTCTAAAAAGATGAATGATTGGAAGAGAAAGAGGAGATTGCAAACTAACAAAGGTACATTTTCTAAAACTTCCTTCAAAGATAAGAAAAATGAAGTAAAGTGTTATGAATATGGAAAATCCGGGCATATCAAGTCGGATTGCTTCAAATTGAAGAACAAAAAGAAGTGGGATAAAGAAAAGAAGAAATCACTCAAAGCTACATGGGATGACTCTTCCTCAAGTGAAGAAGAAGAAGAAGATGAGGAAAAAATTGCAAATCTATGTCTCATGGCTATTGAGGATGAAAAAAACTCCAATGAGGTAGGTACTCAACCTATGAATTCAATTGAATATGATGATAATGCCTTAGATAATAATGATATGATTGAACATATGAATCTTAGGATGGAAAAATATTTTTCTAAGATGAAATTTTATAAGGATAAATGCTCTAAGCTAGGAAAAGACTTTGTAAGTTTAAAAAATTCTTCCTTAGAACTAAATACCTCAAATGAACACTTGTTGCAATCATTTGATGCAATGAACAAAGATTCACATATTTTAGAAAATGTAATCAAGGAAAATGAAATTTTGAAACATGAACTAAAGGAACATAAAGAGTCAATTTCAAATTGCATAAAGGGAAAGAAGCATTAGATACGTTAATTGATAATAAAAGATCACCTTTCTTGATACATGGTTTAAGGTTCAATGGATAATCAAATACCCCATCCTTTCTTGATACATGGTTTAAGGTTCAATGGATAATCAAATACCCCATCTAGAACACCCATATTTGCAAAATCATCTTCAACTCAAACCTCTAGTGTTGAAGTTGTAAAGAACACTAATGCACAAAATAAGCCTAAGAATCCTAAAAGGATTGCCTTAGGAACACAAAATTCTAGAATCAAGGCTCTAACAAAAAATCATGGATTCATGTACACTAGACATGAACACAAACACAAAATTGCAAAAAATCCAACTCATATTTGTAAGTGTGTGCACAATTCATTGACTTTCAATAAAAAGGTACATAAGTATAGAACACTATACCAATGCACACATTGTATGAAATTTGGGCATAAGAGCACATTTTTCTTCATTAGGAAGGCTCATCTCAAGTTAGAGGATCCTTCTACTACTAACCCCCAAGGACCCAAGCTCATTTGGGTACCTAAAAGGAGATAAACATTATTGCTTTTGTAGGTATGCCTAAAGTCTACTATCAATAAGAGTTATTGGTTTATGGATAGTGGTTGCTCAAGGCATATGACGAGAAAGGCAAAGCTTTTTACAACACTCACTTATAAGCATGGAGGTAATGTTACTTTTAGAAATAATGCTAAATGTAAAATTATTGGCATTGGCTCCATTGGCATGCTTGGTGAAAATTTGATTGAAAATGTTTGGCTTGTTGATGGGTTAAAGCACAATTTGTATAGTGCGAGTCAATTGTGTGATAAAGGATATAATGTAAATTTTAATTCCAAAGAATGCAATGTTACAATTTCAAATGGTGAAATTGCATTCAAAGGAATTAGAATTAGTAACACGTATAAAATTGACATAAATTCCAATAATGCATTTGAATGTTTGATCTCTACTAATGATGATGCTTGGTTGTGGCATAGAAGACTAGGACATTCTAGTATGGATAATTTTCAATGCATTAATAAAGAAGAGCTAGTTGATGGTCTTCCCAAAATTAATTTTTACAAAGATAGAACATGTGAACCTTGTCAATTTGGTAAGCAATATAAAAGCTCATTTAAATCTAAAAATATTGTAAGTACATCTAGACCTTTGGAACTTATTCATTTAGATTTGTTTGGACCTAATAGAGTTGCTAGCCTAGGTAGAAAGCCATATGCATTTGTGCTTGTAGTTGACTACTCAAAGTTTACATGGGTAAATTTCTTAGCTCAAAAGAATGAAGCCTTTAATCATTTTAAAATATTTGCAAAAAGAGTTCAAAATGAAAAAGGCTATGTGATCACATCTATTAGAAGTGATCATGGCAAATAATTTGAAAATGCAAATTTTGAAAACTTTTGCAATGAACATGGTATTTCATATAACTTTTCAGATCCTAGAACACCATAAAAAAATGGTGTGATTGAAAGTAAAAATAAAACCTTAATTGAAATGGCTAGGACAATGCTCAATGAGTATGAACTACCATCTTATTTTTGGGCGGAAGTGATTAATACTGCTTGCTACATTTCAAATTGTGTCTATAAAAGACCTTTGATAAACAAAACTTCTTATGAGCTATGGAATGGATGAATACCCAAAATTTTATACCTTAGAGTATTTGGATGTAAATGCTTTATATTAAACACCAAGGATAATCTTGGAAAATTTTCATCCAAATCGGATGAAGGCATATTTTTAGGATATTCATTATTTAGCAATGCATATAGAGTATTTAATAAAATCAACTCTAGTAGTTGAAGAATAATGCATGTTGTCTTTGATGAATCTTCTGAACTTGATCAAAGGAAAGGTAGTGTTCTTGACGATTTTATAGGTACAGTTGAACAAATTGATATTCCAAAGGATAATCAAGATGAAAAAGATAAGGAAACTCAAGAGCTACCTAAGGATTGGGAATACAAGAAGGATCATCCAAAAGAACTCATCATTGGTGAAATATCAAAGGGAGTAACTACTAGATCCAAACTTAAACACTTAGATGTTAATTTTGCCTTTGTTTCTCAAATTGAGCCTAGGACAATTGATGAGGCTCTTAGTGATGAATGTTGGGTGATTGCTATGCAAGATGAACTCAACCAATTTGAGAGAAATAATGTATGGGAACTTGTTCCTAAACCTAAGGATCATCCAATTATTAAAGTATGAAATAATGTATGAGAGAAATAATGTATGAACTTTATAAAACAACACATAGGAATGATGGATGGAAGCACAATTTCATAAGTTCCAAACTATTTGAAAATTTCAAATAGTTCAAATCTTTATCTATTTTTGATCAAATATTTTTACCTCTATCTTTAAAAATATCCTTTGCTTCGAAAATTCTAATTTTTGATAGTTTTCGGATCAGACCAACATTGAGTTCGATCGTACTTACTAAAAATTCTTAATCTCAATTTTTTTTTGTAAAAGTATGACATACTCTTTATGGTATGACCGGAATTTTTTATAATTTTATGACCGTTATGCCAAAAAGCTTAATTCCATCTAGAATCTTACATAGTCCAACTGTATTTTTAAATTTTCAAAAAATCACCATCGGACCTTTAGCAGTCCGATCAGACTTTTCCTTTGCATTTAAAATTTTCTAGCTGTTGGAGCTTTGTCAAACGTTACAATTTTGTCTCCAACAGCTATAAACTGCTAATTTCCATCCAAAACACTATAAATACCCCCCCCCTCAAATCAGTTTTTACACTCTTTTAACTAATTATAAACCTTCAAACACTAAAAATACTCAAATTTACACAATCAAAGCACTCCTATTCATCTACTTCTTTCTTAAACTGAACATGGCGCCAAAAGAACACAAGAAGAAGGCCTCTAGAGCTAAAAAAAGGGAAGGGAATTGTTGCCCCTTCTCAACAAGTGGAAGCTCCAAGAAGAAGCCACTAGGGATGAGGAAGAAAGACTAAGGTATGCAATCTTAAAAGACATGCTTGTTGAACCAAATCGTTTATTCTCCTTCCTCACTCTAGAGTCATTAGAAATAGAAAATGATATTAAAGGATGTCTTAGAACCTTGGGGTGGGAAAAGTTTGTGTTCTTGGAGCGAGATGACCTCGGTTGGGAATCCATAACAAAGGAATTCCTAACAACCTTGGTTGTTAGCAAAAAGAGCACTAATCCTTTAGTATATTATGGAATTTCCTTTAGACTTTTTAACCAAGAGTATGGTCTTACCCTAGAGAACTTTTCATCTATTTGGGGCTTTCAAACTGAAGGCATTTCTTAAATCTCTACCTCTCCCCTAACTCTTGAATAACAATTGGAAATTTGGAATGAAAATTCCATTAAAATCTCTCTCCACAAAGATTCCAATGCCAAGAACCTTAGAACTCATACCTATTGGATGTTGCATAGGATTGTCATCTACACCATTAGTGCTAGGGGTGAGAGCAATGAGAATGTCACCCAAAAGGACTTGCTCTTCCTTTTCTGTTTGATTAGAGGTCATTCCATCATTATTGGAAAATTCCTTATTGACACTTTCCTACACATTAGGAAAACCAAATCAAGACTAATCCTTCTCTCCTCTTAAGTCACTCAAATTGCAAAGTATGTTGGTGCTCTTACACCATCAAACAAAAGTAACCCTCTCCAATCCTCTAGATCTCACCAAAAAATCCATAAACATAGGGTATCTCAAACATGCCAAATGTATTAGGGATGATGATAGGAAATATGTTTATCTTCTAGGAGCGCTAAGTGCTAGGGCTCAACAAAGGAAAAGACCTAAGATTATTGAGGAAGGTGAGGAGACTTTCCAAATGGAATTCCCTACAACCCCAACCACTAGACCTCAACCCTCCATCCTTCAAATTCTTCAAGGTATCCAAGGACAAAGCTCAAGGATTAACAAGATCACAAGTGACATCTCTCATCTTTATCTTGACAATCAAACCATCCAAGAAGCATTAGGTTTACCAAAATGCTTTGAAGATGAACCTAGTTTGTCACCCTCTATCCATGGCTTCTATCCTAAAGAAGAAGAAGGAGAAGCTATTGCCTATTAACCAAGAGAAGAACATGGAGAAGAGGAACATGGAGAAGAAGAGGGAGATGAAGAAGAAGAAGAGGATGAAGGAAGTGATTAGGGTGTTTTTTAAAATTCCTTTGTACTTTTAACTTTTAGTCTAATAAAAGTATTATTGAATTTTAAGTAATTATAATTCAATGCATTTCAATTTCTCTTTATTTTTACTGTACTTTTTCCTTTGTCAAAGAGGGAGAACAAACTTAAAATTAAATAATAAAACTTAAAAACTAGAATGTAAGAGATTAAAAAAATGCACAAATTACATTTGAATAAGAAAAATAAACATAGCACTCATTAAGGGGGAGCATACTAAGAGCATGCTAAGTATTTGTATACGCTTTTAAAGTTTTTTAAATTCAATTCAATTTCCAAAGTCAAAAAAGAGGAGATTGTTAACCAAACCCTCCTATTTTTGATCTTAGGCAATCAAATTAAATTTACCTAACACTTGCACCATGTTTCATTTTGCAGGAAGTTAATTCTTTTGAAGAAATTTGAAGAAGTCTAATCGAACCATAAAAAAGATTGACTGGACCCTTGATGAGTAAAATGAGCAAATAGACACAGAAGGTTTCACCGTGGAGAGTACTCCCAAAATCTCAACATACCACGAAAGTTTGACCGTACCATCAGTCAATCTAACTGGAACATGGATGACCAAAAGAGGTAAATCACACAGAAGGTTTCATAGTTGAAGTACTCTCATTTTCTCAGAGTACAACAAAATTCTGACCAGACTAAAGCAAATTCTGACCAGACCTGTCAAAGTAATTTTTCCTCAAACCATCCAGTAAGTTTCCCCGGTTGAAGGTACTCCCAAGAATTGGACAGATCGAATAAAGTCTGACCGGACCTGATGCAAGCTTGATCGGACCATTTAAATAATACACAAGTCAGAAGCAGTTACATCTCCACTCAATAAGTGGAAGCCACGTGGACTAAGTCACTGGAGGAGCATTAAGGAAAATTTCAATTAATTCGACCGGGCCGTACATTATTTTGATCGAACTTTTGTACCTCTGACTGGACCTTGAAGATTTTGACCATCAAAGTGCTATGGCAGAGAAATTAGTGGAAGACAAGAATCAAACATGTTGGTCCCAACTTCAAACAGCAAATTCTTGCTTGAAGGCTATAAATACCTTATGTAACTTCATTGTATAGAATATTTTGAAGTATTTTCAAGTTTTGTGATTGTAATAACCTCATTGAACAATTTCTTTCATTTGAATCAAAATCAACCTTTGTAATCATTGAGTGTTGGGTGTGAGCATTAAACACCATTTTAAGTTTGAGTGTGAGCTTGGAAACACTTAGGTTGTGAGAGTTAGTCTGGAAAAAATCTTGTAAGGGTTGTGAGGAAGTGATCTCAAACCATTGTTAGTAGTTTGGTGTGAGCTAGAGAAAACACCAAGTTAGAGTTAAGCTTGTAAAAACACAAATCTAGTGGAATCTTAACAAGTTGTTAAGGAAGTGAATGTAGGATTAAGGTAAATCCAAACCACTATAAATCTTGTGTTTAGTCTTCTACTAAATCTTCTTCTACTCTCTCCATACTTTCATTTTAATCTTTGAATTTTTTGAATTGATAATCATTTCTTAAGACTAACCTTTTTTCTTAAGTGGGATTACAACTAGTTATGTCAATTATGGAATATTAAAATCAATTGTGGGCCTAATTTTCACTACGATTTGTCAATCACGGGCTTGTTTGTGGCATGAATCATTAGTTGCTTTTCCAAAATGAGAAATCTATTTATGATAAACTTTTAATTTTGTGTTAATCCAAAATATAGCATAAAAGCTATCTTTTTGTTGGTGCAAAGGATTAAGAATTAATTAATAGGAATTATCATGGTCTGACTTCTAAATTTGAAAATACAACTATTAATTAAATCATCCTAGTGGATCTCTTAAAAATAAGATATCCCATGTTGATATTTTATTGACCATATACCTAAGAAAACAGACTCGCTATTCAAGTGTGGGTGATAAAAGGTTGAAAGGGTCATTCTTACTCCTTTTGCTTGTTTGTTATTTATTCATACATGCATACATGCATTGAATTGCATGGCATTAATCCTTTCTGGGGCATAGACCTAAATCATGATAGTTCAAGGGCTTATGACAACCCCACCTATGACTCAAAATCCAATGAGAATTCAATCAGTTTCACATCAAAAGTAATGGATCTTGAGCAATTTTAGAAGATGGTAAAAGATGCCCTTAATTCCAAGATGGAAGAATTGAAGGGGGCCCTAGCTGAAATTGTGAGAAGCAAACTATTTTCATTGTTAAAGGACAACAATGTTGAAACATCGGCTAGTAACAAGAAGCAAAATAACAAAGAAAAGGCCAAGGTAATAGAGGTAGCTTTCGATGAAGACAATGTAGTAATGGATGATACTGATTGGGATATGTACTTCAAAGACCAACAAGAAAAGCTAAAAAAAGAAGGTTGTGGAGAATACTAAAACTACTAACATAGAAAAATTAATTGCTGATTTGGAGAAGAAGTTTGAAAAGAAGTTGAAAACTAAAGAGGTGTCAGAGGTGGACAAACTATTTGAAGATGATAAAGTAGTTCCTTAAAAATTCAATATGCCTACTTTCACTAAGTACAATGGCACATGAAATCCCCACCTGCATGTTAAGCAGTACTTCATTGCCATGCAATCTGCTAGAGCTACTAAAACTCAAACCCTAAGGTATTTTATGCATCTTTTAGATCCTATTATACAAAATTGGTTCAATACCTTAGAGGAGAACACCCAAAAAGATTGGGATCTGCTATACAAAGCCTTTATTCAACAGTATGGGTATAATGTTGAGCTGGAAGTGACCTTGATGGAGGTGGAGATTATTAGGAAAAAATGAAAGTTTTGTTGATTTTGTGAAGAGATGGAGAAATAAGGTTGCACTTCTCAAAAAGATGCCTGATGAATCTGACCAGATCACAATGATAGTGAGAGGTGTCCTACCTAACCTTCGTGAATGGTTGTCTCATACCCTTATCAGAGATTTCAAAGACCTTCTATAAGCTGGCTTGCAAATAAAAGAGTAGAAAAGGGAGAAGAATCATTTTTCTTGAAGAAGGACTGAGAAGGGAAGTTACCAATCTGGTGGTTAGAATATGCAGAAAGCAGTGGATGTCAATGCAACAACTGGTCAAGCAAATAGAAGACAATTTTTAGAGTTGGGAAATTCTCTATCTTAAGTTATAGAAAAAAGGGTTATTACAACCATTGGCTCCTCGACCACAACACAATCCTCTGCCATCAAATTTCGATGCTAAGGCCTTTGTCAATTCCATCAAATATAAGGGCATGAGATAGATAAATGTACTTGTTTCAGGCATGAGATCCAAGATTTCATTGATAGTGGACAGTTGCCTGAGCTTGATAAGCTCAATACCAAGAGTAATCCTTTGCCTAAATTTGGAAGAGTATCACCACCAGCAAACTTCATGCTAGGGGGAGGATTGGAGGATAATTTTGTCTTATCCTTTTTTAATGATGAGAGTGCAGAAGATGTGAAGAAAAAAGAGGCTCAACTCAACAAACCTCCCTTGGCTTGAGAGTTGATAATTTTATTTTGCTTTCTTTGGTATTTAATTGGAACATTTATCTTTTTTCAAATTAAGAATGTTTGAATAAATTACTTTTACTGCATTTATAAATTATTGGCTTTTGATAATTTGGTGCTCAACCAATTGCGAATCTGGCTTGATATTTAAAAATTAGTGTATCTATACATCATGATTCAAATGAATTTACTAGGTGAGAAAATTATTCTATAGAATTGAGCTATGTATGCTTACTTAGAGAGGGCTCCTGCATAGTCACCTACGTCTAGATTCTAGCCATTTATAGAACATGCTTTGATGAACTGTCAAGGTTAAATTGAACTTTACTTATTTAAGAGAGAGATTATCTAGGCATTGTTTAATGAGCCAACAACTAGTATCCACCCTATTAATATCAATCCCTAGTTTGTCCCCTTGAGCCTTCATGAGATTTTAGCTTACATTTTATTGGCTTGTGAATCTTGATAACCTACTTTGAGCTGGTGTGATACTTATGACAAGTCTGATGATCGTTGACCTACCAAGAAGTAAGAAGATCAATGAAAAGAATATTTAGTCAAGACCATAAGAATAGTTGAAGTTTGCCCGAACCAGACTTAATGTCTCAGATCTATTTCATCACTGAGATAACTTCGGGGCAATGGAAGTGCTCCTCCATAATCAAAAGCATATGACAACACAAACAAGATTACTTTCTTAGGGCTAGGACAAAAAAAAAACTTGCTAGGTTGAAAAACTGAAAGGGTGACCTAGGCAAATTATAACAACTCTCTAGTTTTGAAAACCTAAAAGGACAATTCAGAAAGCCAACTGTTAGTATGGATTTTTCCCCCACTCGCAAGTGGAATGGTTCTTGCGACTTTGACACTGTTAGGCTTAGGGCCTTAGAGAACATGTGCCTAAACCCGGAGAAAATGGAGTCATCACTCAGACTAGCCGAGAAAAGAAAGGGGTGGATGACTTGATTCCTAAGGAGTCCCTAACCCCTTAATGGATTTGAAAAGTTAGGCACGCGTGGGGAAGATGAGAATGACCCAGCACCCCCACAATGCCCGGTTCATTGGAACCGGCCTCTTTTTTAGGTCTAAATATTATTAAATTCCTAAATATTGTAAAATCATCTATAATATAAGTAATTATTGAAACTAAATATTCATTGTATTAAAATCAAAACAAGTTCAATCAAAATAATAAATGAGAACCCATGCAAGATGAAAACATGCCCTTACAATATCCAAAGTCCAAAACTAACTAAAATGGGATACCCACCATAAGTGGAAACATGCCCCCTTACATTAATCCAAAATTTGAAATAAATTACATTGAACTTAATTAATGAGGTACCAGCAAAATGGAAACATACCTCTTACATTCTTGAATATTAAAATACACTAATAAAAGCATTCAACAAAATAAATTGAACTTTTCAAACATTCACAATAATTTAAGGCAAATCGCTCATTATTAAATAAAATAAATCATCCATCACAAACTATATTAACAAATAAAATAGTCAAAGCTAAGTTTTAATATTACATTAAATAATAGATATACAAAAGTAGGATTTTATCTTAAATTAGGCATTTACATATGGGAATAGGGTTTACATATTAGATTAGGGTTTGCTAATGTAAATTAGGGTTTTAGTAATCAAATTAGGGTTTTAAGGTTTTAAATATGTAAATTAGGGTTTTAAACTAAATTTAGGATTTGTGTAAAATCTTAACCAATATTATTTGACTACTAGTCTAAATAATCATATTACTGCAATTATTAACTACTGGACGTTTGATTTAGTGAGCTACTACATGATGGTATTTTGATTTATGGAATGTAAATTGCTACTGTGAAATTAAATAATAAGCAGATCACTGCATCAAATCATGATAAATATATCTACTGTGATAAACGAGTGAAACATAGAAAAACACCTTCGTTGTTGGCTCCACAAAATTGAAAGAGATGAACCAAGCTTTACTACCTGATTCAACTTTAGGTCCTAGCTAGAGGTTTAATGCAATCGAGACAGCTTTGATTTTTTCCTTTTAGATTGGCATGTATGTTTTGCTATGTTGCTTTGTTTCTGTCTTTTTTTTCTTTACTGCTCGTTGCTGCTGCTTCTCTCTATGTTAATCTCTCTGGCCTTTCTTTTTTTCCTCTCCCCCTTTCATTGCTGCCTCTTCATCCTATTTATAAGAAAATCAGCTAGGTCAAAATCAATTTTTGAGCTTAATCTGGATTTCCCAATTCATAAAACCGTATCCATATCAAAATAAAATGATTTTAATTCGATATGGACAAGAATTATGAGTCCTAAATCAATATGGAATGGTCCATATGGAATTGGTAGCCAACCAATTCGATATGGACCCAATTCCATATCGAATATTCGATATGGAATTGGGTCCATATCGAATTGGTTGCCAACCAATTCCATGTCCATATCGAATTGGGCCAATTTGATATGGACATGTCCCATATTGATTTAAACTAAAACCCAACCCCTTTAACTTCAAATCGAACCATTTTAGGGCATTCAAAGTTGAACTGGCTTATTTTAGGCCTAATAAAATTGAACCAATCTAATTAAAGGCTTTAAAAAAGGTTTAAGCCATTAAGAATGAACCAAACTTGACTAGGCATTCCTTAATTAGGATCAGACTAGCTTAGGGCCAAAATCAAGGGTCTACACCAACATAGTTCTTTTTACCTAAAGCAACCGAAGAGTTCTGCTCAGTCTGTGACTTGAATCGGTCTAGCCCAACCGGGGACTCAGCTAAATAAGAGAAAGACCATTTTTCATCTAACATAACTCCAATCTTGAAAGCCCTAGATTTCATATTCCAAAAGAGGTAAAGAGCAAATTATGAAACATCATGTCTAAAAAAAATAAAAAAAATAGAAGAAAAAAAAATGGAGAAAAGAAAAAAAGGGTCCTGAGTTTTTGCAAAAGGAAAAGAAAAAAAAAACAAAATAGGTTTTTCGTAGTCAGAACAAATCCACATTTCTGCCAAGAAAATGGAAGAACATTCAAGCTTTATCTTTTCATGAAGCAAGATAGACACCTAGAAGGTGGAAATGATGACTATAATTTAAGAGTGTTTCCAACTATTTGTGGTTCCAACAAGAAGTTTGTAGTGTGAAGGTTTCTCCATAGGGTCACATTGGCTCCAACATAAAAATGTCCTTTATCTAACCCAAATCCCTTATAGACCCCATTTCAAGCCTATAAAAGACCTGTTGATCTCTCTAGGTTGATGGAGTCTATTAGTGGAGATTGTTTGAATAAGCATGCATATGAGATGGATAATATTTAAACTCAATTAAAACCTTTGGCTAAGTAATGTGTATATGCCTATCTGAAGTGCAACATTTCTTGCTCAAATGGAAATGATTCCCAAATTTAGTATGGTAACTAGGGTTACAATGTTATAAATGTGTTAATTTGGGAAAATTGAGACCTAAGGTATATTGGTACTGATTTGGCAAAGCCAACATTTGATTTCAAAATCAAAATTAAAAAAAAAAGTGTTTTCATGTCATATGAACCTTTAAGCCTAGGGAAGTACGTTGCACTGTTGAACCTTAAAGGACATATTGGGTGAACATACGAATTGTTTGCAAGGTTATGAAGAAACTTCCAATTAATGTGCTACACTATGGTTTGAAATGAGTATATCTTTTATCTCAAACTATCCTGCTTGGGCCCCTACTACTCATGTTTTCCACATCTTAGAGATGAAGTTATGGATATGACATTTTATGATGACCTAAAGCAGGGCCTAAATAAACATCTCAAAGGTACCAGTGGGAGTCCTATAGCATATCACCTCAGCTTATGAGTCAGTATAACCACTATAAGTATTATCCATGCATATCATGCATACATGAGCATATTATAATGCATTTTGTTGTCTTGTATTGCGCATTCTTTGTCAAAATGAACAGCAAAACACTGCGAAGCAAATATTGAGAAGCAGATATGGAATTAGGGGGGAATAGAAGGGCCATTGCAAAAGAAAGAAGAGATGGAGGCTTGTGAAAGTATCCAGACAAAATACAAACATCAATATGAGCCTGCATGGGAACAAAATCATTGGTTTGAGCCTACACAGGGGGCAAAGCTTCTCTTTTCAAAATTTTATTTTATGCATGTACAAAACATTTTTAGACTTTCAATATTTTGCCATGCAGGGAGCAAAGAGAGGATATGAGGAGTAGCTAAAGAGAGGATATGTGGAATAGCTAAAAAATAGCTCAATTTTTTAAATCTAGCCTTGAGTGGAGAACTCAAATCTAGTCTTGGGTTGAAAACCCAAAATCTAGTTTAGGGTCGAGAACCCAAATCCAGTCTAGGGTTGAGACCCAAATCTAGTCTTAGGTTGAGAACTCAAATCTAGTATCTGGTCAAGAACCCAAATCTAGTCTTGGGTTAAGAACCGAAAATCCTGTCACGGGTCAAGAACCCAAATCCACTCTCAAGTCGAGAACCCAAATCCACTCTCAAGTCAAGAACCCAAATCTAGCTTCGGGTCGAGAACCCAAGATCTAGTCTCGGGTTAAGAACATAAATCCAGTCTGGGGTCGAGAACCCAAATTCAATCTTGGGTTTAGAGCCCACCCTCATTCAGGGTTAGCTTAAAGTCATATTGCTTTTCACTTTCCTCTACTAAAGTCTCTAATCATTCAAGCAGGGAGAAAAATAGTAGACCCTTAAATTTGGGCAGAATTAAATTTAAGAAGCTTAACCTAGTATGATTTAATTTTTAAAGGCCAAAATCAAATCCAATCCATTTTGAAAAATTGGACCAAGCATGGTTTACACTTAAAAGCCAAAATGCCTTGGACCTATAGCGAATTGAGTCCCAAATTAGCCATGAACCTTGGCTCATGGTGAATTTGGACTACCAATTTGCCATGACCGTGCAACCATGGCCAATTAGGAGCCTCAATTCGCCATGGCCTTTGAACCATGGCGAATTAGGAGCATTCCAAATCACCATGGCCTTTGTTTTACTTGTATTTTGGATATTGGACATTGTAAGGGCATGTTTCCAACTTTGGATGGGTGTCTATTTTATTTATTTCTTTGATTTGTAATATAATGATTACTTATTTCAATAATTACATGTAGTATGGATAATATTATAATGCTTAAGAATTCAATAATATTTAAACCTGAAAAGGAGGCTGGTTCTGATTAACTAGGAGTTATGGGTGTGCTGGGCCATTTCTCACCTTCCCAATCCATACCCAACTTTTTGAACCCAATATGGGGTTGGAGATTCCTTAGAAATCGAGTCATCCTCCCCTTTCTATTTTTTCGGCTCGTCCGGGTGGCGACTCTATTTTCTCCAGGTTTAGGCTCATGTTCTCTAAGGTCCTGAGCCTAACAGTGCCAAAGTTACAAGAAACATTCCACCTAGAGTGGGGAAGAAAAGCCTTGCTCACATGATATTTTTACAAAACCACTAAATGAAGAGAGACTAAACTTCATAAAACAACACATAGGGATGATAAATAGAAATTTTCTTGAATAATCACTCACTGGCTCATTTAGGAAAGTTAAATTCCCCCAAAATCTATTTTGATCATTGTAAAATTGAAACATCATCAAAATTGTTTAATCGAATGTAGTGGTTGCTCAAAGCCTTGGAGTGGTAGCACCAAACTATTGCATGTCTCGTCCACCAGAAGTCATTTTGTGTGATCGCTTCATACTCTTGAGTGGTCGCTCAATTCAAACTTTTCAAGTTTCTCAACTGTTATTCATTTAACAAGCTTGTATGAACACCTTCTACACTTGGCAATCACAATACACATATAGCGGCCGTGCAACTACATGTGTGATTGTACTCGATGGAAAATAGCCAAAATTTTCTGAATGTTGGAACTTGCATAGTTTTGCCCATTTTGTCCCTAACGGTCATAAAATGGCTAGTTTTCCAAATTTGTCTATAAATACCTACACTTTTACAAACACCTAAACACCTCTATAAATAATTTCTCAAAGTTTTGGATATTAAGAATGCATTTGTGAATATTTCAAGTTTCTTCAACATTCTCTCTTCTACCTTTTTATTTTTTCCCCTTTATTTTCGATTGAAAATGGCACCTAAATTTAAGAATTTCAAGAAAAAGACATTATCCTTAAAAAAAGGGGAAAGAGGTAGTGATTAGTGAACCTCAACCCCAAACCAAACCATTCACCCGAAGAAGTGTTTAACCTTACAAACCAAAATGAAAAAATGATGATAAGAAAACCAAGTACTACATGCTCAAGAAGAAGAATCTTGAACCAATAAAAATGCTTGCTGAGGAGATGCTCCTAACCCTTCACATAAAGGGACAACTCTATGGATACCTTGACACTTTAGGGTGGAGCCATTTTGACTTTCCAAATGAGTTAGGGCACATTAGCCTAACTAGATAATTCTTCATGACTTTAAGATTAAAAAAGAGCAACAATGCTCCCATTGGCTACTATGGATCTATTTTAGTTTGTTTAACCAAGAATTTATCCTATCCATAAATGAATTGACTTAGGTTTGGGGATTCCAAACTGTAGACCCTTAATTTTTGACCCAGTCTGGTCCAATATATTTTATATAGTCCAAAATAATTTTTGTGGTATTTTATTTAAATAATATTTATTTTGGTAAAAATAAAAATAAAAAAGGTGAAGTTAATAAAATAAAATAAAAATAATAATAAATAAATAAATAAAAATAAAAATAAAAATCGGTGATGAAAAAATCGGCGACGAAAAATTCGTCGCTGAAAGTAGAATTGGCCAAGGCCAATTCGCCCGCAGGAATTTCCTTAGGTCTAGAACCCAAATTATCCATAACCCAAATTATCCTTAGGTCACGAACCTAAAACCTCTTTTAAGTCTAGAACTTAGCTCGGGTCCAGAACCCAAATTACCCTTAGGTCCATAACCTTAAATTTCTCATAAGTCCAGAACTTAGCTCGGATCCAGAACCCAAATTACCCTTAGGTCTAGAACCTAAAATCTCTTTTAAGTCCAGAACTTAGCTTGGGTCCAGAACCCAAATTGCCCTTAGGTCCCGAACCTAAAATCTCTTTTAAGTACAGAACTTAGCTCGGGTCCAGCACCCAAATTACCCTTAGGTCCAGAACCTAAATTCTCTTTTAATTCCAGAACATAGCTCGGGTTCAAAACCTAAATTATCCTTAGGTCCAGAACCTAAAATCTCTCTTAAGGACGGAACTTAGCTTGAGTCTAGAACCCAAATTACCCTTAGGTCCAGAACCTAAAATTTCTCTTAAGTTTAGAACTTAGCTAGGGTCCAGAATCCAAAATTATCCTTAGGTCCAGAACCTAAAATTCCTCTTAAGTCCAGAACTTAGCTCGGGTCTAGAACCCAAATTACCCTTAGGTCGAGAACCTAAAATTTCTCCTAAGTCCAGAACTTAGCTCGGGTCCAGAACCCAAATTACCATTAGGTCCAAAACCTAAAATCTCTCTTAAGTCCAGAACTTAGCACGGGTCCAGAACCCAAATTGCGCTTAGGTCCAGAACCTAAAATCTCTCTTAAGTCCAGAACTTAACTCGGGTCCAGAACCCAAATTACCCTTAGGTCCAAAACCTAAAATTATCCTTGAGTCCCGAACTCAAACCGGGTCCAAAACCCCAAAAACCTCAATCATCTCAGAAAAATTAAGTCTTATTGCTTTTCACTCTCTTTTGATGTAGTCTCAGATCGTTCAAGCAGGGGGCAAACTGTAGACCCTTAATATTTGACACAGTCTGATCCAATATATTTTATATAGTCTAAAATAATTTTTGTTGTATTTTAATTAAAAAATATTTATTTTAGTAAAAATAAAAATAAAAATGGTGAAGTTAATAAAATAAAAATAAAAAATAATAAAAATAAAATAAATAAAAATAAAAATCGACGACAAAAAATTCATCGCCGAAAGTAGAATTGGCCAAGGCCAATTCGCCCGCAGGAATTTCCTGCGGCAAAAAGTAAATTCCTACGGCGAATTGGCTGGCCACCCAGCCAGCGCCAGCAGTCGCTCACAATTTTTGCCAGCTCTCACAGTAACGCCCAGCCAGTCCTCGCAAATCCTCGCAGTTTTTGCCAACGCACACAGTTTTTGCCAGCGAAATTTTCCAACGCAATTTATTCCGAAACCAAAATCTATTTTGTTTTGATTTCTTTTCCTAATTAATTTTAGTTTCCTTAAACAATTAGAATTAGTCTTATAATTTTTCCTATAAATAACACTTTAAAACTTAAAAAGGGGCAGAAAGGAAAAATTGGTTATCGAGAATTGGACTATTGAACTTGGATTGGATCGGAGTAAAAAACAGAAAACCCTAGCCAGAGAATATTAGCAACAAGCAACCAATCAACAATTCATCAAAGGTAGCCACACTGCCTTTGTCTTTGTTCATCTAGAAGTCAATTTTGGAGGAACCAACTACGTAGGTTTGATCTTTAATCATAGATTTTATATTTACGGTAGCTTTGTTTCTTTGATTAATAAGAACATGCACACAGTACTTTGATCCTTAAATATGTAGTAATTTGATCTTTGTTTCAATAACTTAAATTGTTCCTTTTGTTTCCAAAAACCCTAAAAAGTACTCTTCTATTTCCAAAAGCCTTAAGAACCCTAAATTATTTCTTCTGATTCCAAAAGCCTTAAAAACCCTAAATTATTTCTTTTATTTCCCAAAAACCTCAAAAACCTTTAAAACCCTAAATTATTTTTTTTGTTTCCAAAAACATTAAAAACCTTAAATCGTTTCTTCTGTTTCCAAAAACTTTAAAAACCCTAAACTGTTTTCCTCTAACTTTTTCCAAAATTTCCAAATGTTTTCTTAAATCTCCAAACCCTATTCTTCTTCATGTTTTCTAAAAATTATAATTACTTTTATAAAAATCTTAACTATTTTCTTAAATCCTAAAATCAAATATGTTTTCCAAAATACCAAAAACCATAATTTTCCCAAAACCAAAACAGTAAACCCAAGTTTTCCTAAACCCTAATTCAGTGAACTTAAAACCCCAAACTAGTTAATCTAAACCCTAAAGCCATAATCCAATAAAACTAAAATCACAATCCAGTAAACTATGAATTATAAATCCTAATATCTTAAGATTCCAAAACCCTAATTTCATAATGTTACCCCTAAGCCTTAATTTGATTAACCAAAAAACCTTACTACTTTCTTAAATTCATAAAACCCTAATCCATTCCAATTTTCCAAAACCTTTACAGTAGCCTAAACAAATAACAATAATAATATTAAAATCCCAAAACCCTAAATGTTAATTAAAGAACTTTAAATAGAAACAATAAATCCTAATTTGTATCTTTACTTGCTTGATTTAATTTTAGATTTGATTATATAGTTTATTATATGCTTTGATGGTTGATTTATTTAATTTCAATACTTGATTTATTTAATTTATCATGGATGGATGTTTTCTTTATTGTTATTATTTATTTGTTTTAGTATTAAAATTGTAAGAGGTATGTTTCCACTTTGTGGGTACCTCATTAGTTAAATATCATGTAATTTAAATTGCTTTTATATTTTGGACCAATGTAAAGGACATGTTTCCACCTTTCGGTGGGTGTCCTATTTAGTTTAGACATGGATGATGTAAGGACATGTTTCCATCTTCGGATGGGTGTCCATTTATTTTCTTTGTTTGGACATTGCTTGGATTTTAATATAATAATGCTTTATTTTAATTTTTGCATGTAATATGGATAATATTGTTAGACTTAAGAATTTTATAATATTAAGACCTGCAAAGGAGGCCGGTTCCAATGAACCGGCCGTTGTGGGGGTTATGGGCCATTTCTCACCTTCCCCACACGTACCTAACTTTTCGAACCCATTAGGGGGTTGAGGATTCCTTAGGAATCGAGTCATCCACCCCTTTCTTTTTCCCAGCCCGTTCGGGTGGCGACTCTATTTTTTCCAGACTTAGGTTCTTGTTCTCTAAGGCCTTGAGCCTAAATAGTGCCGAAGTCGCAAGAACCATTCCACCGGGAGTGGGGGCAAAAATCCTTGCTCACAGTGGTGACTCCACTGGGGATAAGAGAAGTTGATTCTGTTGGTCTTTATATTATTCTATTCTTTCTTATCATGATATTATCCATTGCATCATATTAGTTTGCATCGTTTGCGTGAGTTAGGAAGCCCGTGTTACTCGTGTTGTGTTATATAAGGGATACCATACTTTCACTCAAGGTATGGAGATCGAGCATGGCATAACCACTCATAGCCTCGTACCATTTGGTATATACTTGCTATGGGAACCTAAGCCTTTTAACCCAAAGACTAAAGCTCATGTAATTGGCCTAGTTACTTTCCTTAGATTTTTACCCCAAATGCATGTTGTTTGACTATGGTTAATTTATCTTGGCTTAAATCATGGCTTATTTGCTTTGTTCTTTTTCTAATATGACCTAAGTACATCGTAAGCTCAAAAATTTTTTTTCTTTAAAATATAAAAGACCAAAGCTATTTTCAAAACTCTTCAAGATGGTCTTTGGTCATAAAACTTTTCTAAAAACAAATCAAAAATTATTTTGTTCATAACCTAAATACTAAGCCCAAAATCCATTTTTTCTAAAATCTTTTTACAATGGGCTTAGAAACAAAATTATTTTCATCCAAACTTTTCTTACAAAGAGCTTGCAAATTATTTAGGTCAATTACAAAATACCAAAAATCAATTGTGAGCCTAGTTTATACTAAGAATAATTAATCATGGGCTTGTTTTTGGCATGAATCATTAGTTACTTTTTCAAGTGAGACATCTATTTATAATAAACCTCTTAATTTAGTTTTAATCCAATATAGCATAAAAGCTACTTTAGTTGGTTGAATGGATTAAAACCTAATTAATGGGAATTATTATGAACTGATTTCCATTTTTGAAAATATAACTATTGGTTGAAACGTCCGAGGGAAATATTCGAAAACAAGGTATCCCATGTTGGTATTTTGTTAAACATACACCTAGCCATTTGTGTGTGGATGTTATAAGGTTGGAAGGAACGTCCTATTTGTCCTTGTTTGTTAATTGTTCATGCATACATGCATACATACATACATTTGCATCTCATATCATTAATCCTTTATGGCTCACAGCCCTGGATTACGACAGTTTAAAAGCTTACGACAATCCGACCTACGCCGGAGATAAAGAATCTAGCAACGACTCAATCTCTTTTACACAAAAAACAATGGAGCCCGAACAAATTGAAAGAATGGTGGATGATGCCCTCAATGCCAAGATGGAAGAAATAAAAGAGGCCCTAGCTGAGACCATGAAGAACCAATTGATTGCAATTTTAGGAAATCATGCCGAAGCATCTGCTAGCACTAAGAAGCCAAAGGACAAAGGGAAGACTAAAGTTGGTGAAGTGGTTTTTGATGATGAAAAGGTGATCATTGATGATGATGATGATTGGGCTCAATACTACTAAGATCCTCAAGACAAGAAGAAAGAACCAAAGATTGTTGAAAGATCAGCTGTGGAGAAAACCAAAACTTCTGATGTTGAAAAGATGATTGCGGACTTAGAAAAGAAATTTGAGAAGAAACTAAAAACCGAAGAAATGTTTGAAGTTGACAAATTATTTGAGCTAGATGAAGAAGTTCCGTACAAGTTCAAGATGCATCTTTTGCGATGTTTGATGGAACCGAAAATCCTCATCTCCATATGAAGCAGTATATCACTGCTATGCAGTCTGCCCGAGCTACTAAGGCTCAAACTCTAAGGTACTTTATGCTCTCATTGGACCCTGTTGTCTAAAATTGGTTCAATACCTTAGATGATGGAACACAAAAGAGTTGGGATTTGCTAGACAAGGCCTTTATCCAACAATATGGATATAATGTCGAGATGGAAGTTACCTTAATGGAAGTGGAGTCCATTAGACAAAGGCCAAATGAGAATTTTGTGGACTATGTAAAAAGATGGAGAAATAAGGCTGCTTTGCTCAAGAAGAGGCCCTATGATTCCGATCAAATAAGGATGATTGTGAAAGGGGTGTTGCCTAGTCTTCGTGAAAGGATATCTCATACACTCATCTGTGATTTCAAAGATCTTCTCCAAGCTGGTTTACAAATTGAAGAATGGGAAAGAGAGAAGAACCATTTTTCAACAAGAATGAATGAGAAAGGAAACTATCAGTCTGGTAGCCAAAGCATGCAAAAGGCAGTCGGTGTTAATGCTACTAGCCAAGGAACAAGGAGGCAGTTTTCAAAATTGAGGAAACCGATGGGTTCTCAATAAGCTTCAAAGAAAAGGATTGTTACAACCCTTAAATCCTCGTCCTTTGCCTAACCCTCTCCCACCTAATTTCGACACTAAAGCATTTTGTCAATTTCATCAAATGCAAGAGCACGACATGGATAGATGTGTGAGGTTGAGGCATGAGATCCAAAATTTGATTGATTGTGGGAAGATGCCCGAGCCCAACAAGCCGAACACCAAAGATAATCTATTACCAAGGTTCAATAGAGTACCACCACCGACAACCTTCATGATTGGAGGAGGTTTGCATGAAGATTTTGTCATGTCTTCTTTTCAAGATGTGGGTGGAGAAGCAACCAAAGAAGAAGAGGTATTTGGCGAAATTAAACAAGTTATGGTGGGTAAAGAAGTAGCAATTTGTGTTGTTAATGGGTTTTGGGATTCAAGCGACAGTGAGGATGATCTTGTATCCAAGAAGGAGGAATGGACCTGGTCCGAGCCCGAAGAAGATGAAGTAATGAACACTAGATCTGGTAATCCTTATGCAAGGCCACCGCCTAAGGAAGTAGAAATTAATAAGGGAAAGGAAGTTTAAGTAGGGAATAAAGAAGAGGAAGATGATACTGTGCTCAAGCAATTGAAAAGAACCCAAGCAAGTATTAGCATTTGGGACTTATTGGCTACTTCTAAAAAGCACCGAGAAACTATGGCCAAGGCCTTAGCTATTCAAGAGAAGAGTGAAGTTAATATGGGAGCGGTTTCTTTCTCAGATGCGGATTTACGGGAGGAAGGGAGAGATCACATCCTCCCTCTCTTTATCAAAATAGAAATCAAAGGGAAAAGGACTCCATGTGTAATGGTCGATGATGGGTCCGCCATAAATGTTTGTCCACTTAAAATATTGCCCAAGCTAGCTATGTCAACAAGGGATCTAAACCCGACCGAGGTAACCATTCGTGCTTATGACAACACTAAGAGACATGCCGAAGGAACTTTCAAAGCTCCTGTCAAGGTTGGTCCAATTGAATCTATTGTTGAATTTGTTGTTTTGGACATACTTGTTACCTTCGCCTTACTCTTGGGACGACCATGGTTTCATCCTCTTAGTGGAGTTCCTTCCACCCTTCATCAAAAGATCAAGTTCCCTAACGGAGATGAGACAGTGGTCATCGAGGCCTAAGATAATGAGATTGTTAACGCTCTAATGATTGAGAGGCCTCTCAATGGCTTCCAAGTAGTTGAAATTTTTGATAATGAAGTAGTGGACTCCAAAATCTTGAATATGATGAAGAGCATGAACTACCATCTCGGAATTGGTCTTGGAAAGGGTAAGGCCGGTTTAAAAAAATTGCCAGATTTTAAAACTTAAACTTCCAAGAAGGGGTTGGGATATGATGAAGCCAACAATGTCCAGCCAAAGAAGAATGAGAAGATGTGCTTCCCACCACTTGAAAAGATCTTTGTCAAAGCTCCAGACATGGGACCACTCCAAGGAAAGCCCGAGCCAATCATGTTCATGGGAAAGTTGATCTCGGGTTTTGAAATTTTTGTAGATGTTGCTGAGCTAGTGGAGCAAGTGAAGAAAGAGCTCACCCTGCCAGCCAATAAAGAATCCAATCCAGAAGAGAAGAAGGAAGCTGTCCTGAAAGCTGAGAAGACTCCGGAGGAGATTGTTGCCCTGGTTGAAGAGAAGTTTGAAGACATCCTGCCTTATGATTTTGAGAACAATGATTTTGATTTTGATTTTAATTTGTCTGCTTTGTATGAGGATGATGATGTTTTCTTTTCCAAAATGAATGCAATAAAGTCTGATTTTGCTTACTTGTGTGATGTTTCTCTTGATGGTTACATACATTCAAAAAGCAGTTACATGAGCATCTTTAATATTAATTCTGTTAACACACAATCATTAAATTTGGGAACAATCAAAAATCCAAAAAATATTAGCATAGCATCTGACCTTACTCCTGATGAAAGAGAGAGATTTGAAAAAATATTGAAAAAATATGAAGAAGTATTTGCTTGGTCTTATGAGGATATGCCTGGTATAGATCGAGACATAACCGAATATATTATTCCTACTTACACTCACATGAAACCTGTCAAACAAAAGCTTAGGTGATTAAGACCTGAGTGGGCTAAATTGTTTAAAGAAGAGGTCACTAAACAAATACAAGTAAAGTTCCTTGAAGTGATAGAATATCCAGATTGACTAGCCAACATAGTACCCATGCCAAAGAAAGATGGAAGAATAAGGGTCTGTGTGGACTATAGAGATTTAAACAAGGCTTCCCCTAAAGATGATTTTCCTATACCCCATATAGATGTTCTCATTGACAGTGCAGCCTCTAGTGTGCTACACTCGTTTGTAGATGGATTTTTCGGATACAACCAAGTGTTAATGGCCTAAGAGGATAAAGCCAAAACTGATTTCATTACTACGTGGGCTATATTTTGTTATAGTGTAATGCCGTTCGGCTTAAAGAATGCCGGAGCAACCTACCAAAGGATGGCCACCACACTATTTCATGACATGATGCATAAAGAAGTTGAGGTATATGTTGATGATATGATGGTGAAATCGGATACAAGGGAATAACACTTCCAAAACTTAGAATTGTTCTTCAATAGAGCATTGAAATATAAGCTAAGATTAAACCCAAAGAAGTGTGTGTTCGGGGTTACCTCAGGAAAATTGTTGGGACATGTGATTGGTCCAAATGGCATTCAGATTGATCCTGACAAAGTTAAAGCAATCAGGGATATGCTAGCCCCAAAGACGAAGAGAGAAGTTCAAGGATTCATTGGAAAATTACAATACATTAGCAGATTTATAGCAAAGCTTACAACAATATGTGAGCCTATCTTCAAATTGCTTAAAAAGAATCAGCCAGTCATATGGAATGAAGAGTGCCAAAAGGCCTTTGAGTGAATAAAGGAGTACCTACTAAACCCACCTATTTTGAAACCACCCAAACCCGGCAAACCTCTATTACTATACTTAGCAGTAGAAGAAGAGTCCGTAGGGGCCATGCTAGCCCAAGAAGATGAGTCAGGGATTGAGCATGCAGTTTACTATTTAAGTAGAAAGCTCCTACCTTATGAAATTAAGTATAGTATCATTGAAAAGATCTGTATATCCATGGTTTGGTCTTCTAAGAAGTTGTGGCATTACTTTCAATCATACAGTGTGCAAGCAATTTCTAGGTTGGACCCAATGAAGTACTTAAGGGAGACACCCTCTTTGATTGGGAAGTATGGTCGATGGTTAATAATATTAGAAGAATTTGAGATTGAGTATGTAACTAGGAAAACAATCAAAGGTAGAGCAGTGGCAGAATTCCTGGCCCAACAACCATTACCAGATAGCGAAGAGGTAATATTGGAATTTCCAGACGAACATTTAATGGAGCAGTAAACAGGAAAGGAGCAGGTTTGGAAGTCATACTAGAATCGCCTAAAGGGGAACTTATATCTTTAGCCAAAAAGTTGAAATTCAGGGCAACCAATAATATGGTGGAATAAGAAGCATGTATCTTTGGTTTGGAAACCCTAATGATTATGAAGGTGGATAAGGTGGAAGTTTTTGTCGATTCTAGTAGCATCACAAGTAAATGGAGAGTGGGAGTTGAAAGAAGAAAAATTAAAACCATACCACCATTACTTGACCATGATGAAGAAGAACTTTAAGGAGTGTAGGTTTATACATCTATCAAGAGAAGAAAATCAGATGGCTGATGCCCTAGCCACATTGGCTTCGGTATGGGAAAATCCTATCAGTTTATTCCTTAAGCCTCTGATTTTGACCAGTTCATCAACTCCTTGCTATGAGTATGAGACAATCATGGAAACTGATATAGACCATGATGCATGGTATGATACTATAAGATGATTTTTGGAGGAAAGGGAATACCCGTCGGGGGCAACAAAGAAAGAAAGAAGAGCCATAAGGCGGTGGTCTTTGCAATACATCACATTCCATGGAGAGTTATATCGAAGATGGCCTGATGGAGTGCATTTAAGATGCTTGAGGAAGCCTGAAGTGGAGTATATCATGTCAGAAATACATGCGGGAAGTTGCGGACCGCATATGAGTGGTTTGGCCCTAGTTAAGAAGATTATTTGACAAGGTTACTACTGGTTGACCATGGAGAGAGATTGTATAGAGTTCGTAAAGAAGTGCCATCAATGTCAGATGTATGGCAACTTGAATCACATGCCTCCTGAAGAATTGCATTCTATGTCTTCACCCTGGCCCTTTGCCACTTGGGGTATCGACATTATAGGAGAGATACATTCGACAACCTCAAACGGTCACCATTTCATTTTAGTAGTGTTTATATCATTTTTGTACTTGTTTTTAGTATGATTCTATGTGTGTTTTAGTTAATGTTTTGATTAATTTTTGTTTTAAGTGTGTTTAAAGTGTTTGTTTTAGGTTTAGGTGCAAAAAGACTCTTGGAAGATCAAAATAGTGCAAGAAAAGCATGAACCAAGCAAGACATGGCCAAGCCAAATCAGGCTTGGCCGTGTCCCTCAAAGATTGAAGAGGGCAGAGAGAGACACACCCAGAGACACGGCCAAGCCTCTAGCCGTGTCTCACCCAAGGAGCAAACCAAAAAACAAGAGACACGGCTAAGCTCCACAAGGCTTGGCCATGTCACCTCTCACCACTAAAAAAAAAGAAAGAAAAGAAAGAAAGAAAGGAAGAGCCAGTGCGAGACACGGCCAACTGGCTTGGCCGTGTCCCATGGAAATCAAGAGACACGGCCAAGCCAACCTTGGCTTGGCCGTGTCACCTAATGGAAAGCAAGGAAAAGACCAAGAGACACGGCCAAGCCAAATCAAGCTTGGCTGTGTCACCCTTAATATCTATTTAAGTTCTTTCGCACGACAGAGAAGAAGAGGACGGCTAGGGTTTTGAAAGGGAGAAAAGAAAAGAGAAGGAGTGAGCAAATACATTTGGGATGAGGAGAGAGTGATACTCTCCTTGTCCCTTCATCTTCATCCTCCATCTTCATCTTCTCCATCTTCCATTGATAAGATCCTTGAGGTTCTTTGGGATAAATTGGGTTAACAAGCTCTTGAAGGTTGAAGAAGCTTCATTGAATGGTTTGGTGACTTGAGAAAGCTCCATTCCATCTTCCAAAGGCACAATCAATTGAAGGGTTGGTGACTTGAGAAAGCTCCATTCCATATTGCAAAAGGGGAATCAACCATTGAAGAGGGCTTGAGTTCTTCATCATACATCAAAGTGGAGCTAGAAGGAAGACTAGTAATCCTACTCTTGGCATCTTCACAAGGGGTTTTTCTGTTCTCTCTTTTAATTCATTCCAATATTGTTTTTGTTGTATTAAGAGAATTGATATTGCAATGAACAATTTGTGTTTGATTTATATTGAGTTGAATGAATGTTTTAAATTGATGATGTTGAGCTAAAAACCCATGCTTAGGGTTTGTAGTATATTTGATTGAATGTTTTGATTTGATATTTACATTGATGTACCTTGTGTTGGTTGATTGCATTGGCTTGTATGCTAGGTTAATAGATTAGCTACCTATTGATCTCTAGATATTGAATGAAGGACCGAGAGGTGAAATCCGATATCGAAACTATGCAATCAACTACCCTATGAATGAATTAGAAATATAAGTTCTAGGGTTTCATTAATTTGCAAATGTAAAATAATTGGTTATTGCTATTTCATGAATGTGAGAACTAATGAATTAGTAATTGACTAATTAACCTTAAGGAACAAATTAATTTACAAGGTTATGTTAATGGATAATTGAGAATTGAGCTTTGATTGAATGGACCTATAACCCTAGGCACCTTCCTAAGAATCAATTTGATCTTGTACACCCATCACACACATCAATCCTACACTCCTTAATCTTAGGTTTAAATCATTCTTGCACCGTCCAAACACAACAATCTTCCGCATTTAAATAAATTGTCAATCAAGCTATTACGAACCACACCTTCTTGGGGAAACAACTTTGGGGCAATCACCTTTGCTATAACTACCTTGTATACTTGCGAGTGACACTTGTAATAGTACTTAATCCGAGCGCAACAAGTTTTTGGCGCCGCTGCCGGGGAAGGCTATTTAAGTAGTGATAGTTTGATTTTTCTTTACAATTTAATTGATTGTTTGTTTTCTTCGAATTGTTTGTTTATTTTGTTTGATTTTCTTTCAATTTAATTATTTGTTTGTTTTCTTTAAGTTGCTAAGTGCCTTTTGCAAAGATGCAGTTTTCAAGGCACGGGGGAGTTTATGATAGGAGCGATGAGTTTGAAATGGCATGGCAATTAGCAGAATTGATGAATCAACTTAAGGTGCTAAATGCAAGAGGAAAAGCACCTATGCCACGCCAAGAGATATGTGCAGCATGTGGAAATGCAGGGCATAGTGCAAATACATGCTCATTCGGCTTCACACGATACCAAGAATGGCAAGAGGAAGAATATGCCTATGAAAGTTTCTAGCAAATGGGTGGAAATGACCCATATTTCATACCTTATAATTCAAGCTGGAGAAGCCACCCAAAATTTTCTTGGGAAAATCAGCAGCACATTCCTCCTCATAATTATTTTCAACCTTACCAAAGAAGTGCTTACTCTCAAGAACAATATTCATATCAAGATCACCTTAAGAAACCCTCATTGGAGGAAAGTTTGAATGCTTTCATTCAAATTAGCGCACAAAACTATGATAAATTCGTGAAATCCACAGTGGAAGATGATTTGAATGCTTACCTTCAAATTAGTACACAAAATCAGGAAAGGAGCAATGAGAGGTTAGATTCTTTGGAGGAATCATTGAAGATGATGGAATTGCAAGTTGGGCAACTGGCACATTAACTCCAAGCACACCAAGAAGAGGAATTTCCTAGCCAATTGGAGCAAGTCAAGGTAATCACAAATTTGAGGAGTAAACAGGTAATATATAACAAAATTTGTGATTCTTTGGATGCAGGCACTAATCAAGAAGATAATGGCGAGGAAATACAATACAACATTGAGGAGTTGAGCCAATCAAACGAGAAGGAGAATTTGGAGGCATCAACCTCACCAAAGTTGCATGAATCTTTCAATCCTGATAGGCCATCAAATCCATTTCCAAGTAGTTTGAAGGATGAGGAGCAAGGTAAGCAACTTTCTGACATATATAATATGCACTTCCAAGGAGATAGTGAAAATAAGATTGGGATGACTATGACCTTAGAAGAAGAGCATGAAATGCCCAATTTAGAAATTGAGGAGTGTAAGCTTATTTTAGATGCTGAGGTTGTTAAGATGGGACTTGACATTGTTAAATTGGATGAAGAAGTGATTCAACCAAACTTGGTTAAACTTAAAGAGTCACCAAAAATTATTTCTTCTACTCTTGGTGGTGAAGAAGAGCATATAACGGATAAAACCATGTTGCACAAAGTTCCTATTGCACTGGAGGATTACCCTAAGATGACCTTCACATGTTTTCAAATAACGCTACTTAGGCTTAGCAATACATCGGGTATCCTTCGGAATTGTATGCTATCCATCCCTGCAGACATGAGCGACAATTGCATTATGGGTGGAAGGAGCATTGTACATCGCATATGGGAACGATGGAAATCAGGTTTCATCTAAACCCTCTCTGTAGTATGCATGCTCACATTGAGGACAATGTGAATCTTTAAGTGTGGGGTGCATTATGTGTTTTGTGTTTTTACTTTTGTTTTGTGTTTTACTTTTAAGTTATTTTTGTTTAAGTTTACCTAATGTTTTTAATGTTTTTCATTGAATAAATGAATTTTAGAAAGTTCAATTGTTATAAAATTGTTGATAGATGACCTTTGAATTTTTGAAGCATGAATTGGAGAATTGAGTAGAATTGGTGCTTATTGTCAATTTTGTTGGTTTTTTCCCTTGCATTGCCATTAACCTAGTGAGGAATTGAGCCATCAACTTATCATTATTGTTGTGGGTGAACATCTTTGATTGATGAATTGCTAGAACTTGCTTTGACATGCATTTTAAGATTATATAAAAATTTCAATTTGGCATCAAGATGATTAAGGCAATTAGGTGAACCACTTTGGCTTAAAAAGACCAACCCTATATTCAACCTTAGTTAGCCAATTTTGAGCTTATTTTATTTTTCCTGTTCTTTCTTTTTCACAACACCATTAGCTTGAACCTTGTTGTTTAACTCCTACCCTTTTATTAGGTCAAGAGCATTTTAAGAGCGTTTATGACCGAGTGTTGTGTTGAATTAAGTGTGGGGTTAAATTTAGTAGGTTTAAGATTGCAAAGCAAAATAATAAAAAAATAAAAAAAAAGAAAAAAAAAGAAGAAAAAAAAAGAAAAGAGAAATATATATATATAATAATAAGAATAATTGTTGTTCTTGTTGAAAGGGTTGGAATGTATCATTACAAGATTTAATAAGCGAGTTCCCTTGAAAAACTCTTTAATGTCAAGGGGTAGATGAGAGGAAGGTATTTTGGGATTGTTGGGTTATGTATATGATCTGGTACTTCATTCTTAAAGTGCTCTTGAACTTAATGATCAAGCTCACATTTCCTAAATATCATGCATTTACCTTAGCCCCATTACAACCCAATAAAGAACTTTTGATTGATGCTTGATTGTTATTTTGTGGTGGAGATTTGATTGATAAGCAAGCCTATAGCACAAATCTTTCATTGATTGTTATGAGTGTAAACACCACCATGATCAAACACTTGTAAGAGTTTGTGAGGGAGTGACAACATTGGTTATGCATGGAAAGCCACTTAATTGCATTGGTGTTGATTCTGTTTGATTCGATATTGATTGCGGATTTAGGGATAAGGAAGTCTTGATGCATCTTTATAACTCTTGAACTTAACAAAATTCATCTTATTTAGAGTGTTTTGATTTTAGCCTTGCTTGGGGACAAGCAAGGAATTAAGTGTGGGGTAGTTGTTTAGATCATTTTTGTACTTGTTTTTGGTATGATTTTATGTGTGTTTTAGTTAATGTTTGATTAATTTTTGTTTTAAGTGTGTTTAAAGTGTTTGTTTTAGGTTTAGGTGCAAAAAGACCCTTGGAAGATCAAAACAGTGCAGGAAAAGCATGAACCAAGCAAGACATGGCCAAGCCAAATCAGGCTTGGCCGTGTCCCTCAAAGATTGAAGAGGGCGGAGAGAGACACACCCAGAGACACGGCCAAGCCTCTAGCGGTGTCTCACCCAAGGAGCAAACCAAAAAACAAGAGACACGGCCAAGCTCCACAAGGCTTGGTCGTGTCACCTCTCACCACTAAAAAAAAAAAGAAACTCAAGTCTAATGGATCAAAGCCGAATCCTTCAACTAACTGGGCGCAAGTCAAATGGCTAGATTTATTGAGAAGAACCTCATCTGTGGGTATGAAGTCCCGCACAGTGTGATATCAGACAATGGGGTACAGTTTCAAGGAGCAGTTAAGGATTTATTCTTGAATTACTGAATCCATCATCACAGATCTTCTCCTTATAGACCAAAGGCTAATGGTGCGGTAGAAGCAACAAACAAGACAATTAAGCAAATTCTGTCCAAGATGAATAAGATTTACAGGGATTGGTCAGAGATGCTTCCCTTTGCTTTATGGGGATATAGAACAAGTGTGCGAACACCTACTGGAATGACACCGTTCTCTTTGATTTACGGGATGGAAGTAGTGTTGCCAATTAAAATTGAGATTAAGTCATTGAGAGTGATCTTGGAAGCTGAACTACCTGAAATAGAATGGGTAGTGAGCAGATACACACAGTTAGCTTTACTAGAAGAGAGAAGGTTAAAAGCACTATATCATCATCAACTATATCAAAAGAAGATAGCTCGGGCTTATAATAGAAGAGTTAAGATCAAAAAACTCAAAGTCGGGGATTTAGTGTTGAAACAGTGTAAGCCTAATGTATCTGATCCAAGAGGGAAGTTTAGGCCTAGCTGGGAAGGGCCATATATTGTGAAACAAGTCATGAATAAGGGTGCAATGAAGTTATCAGACATAGATGGGAACGAGTTTAGTGAGCCAGTGAACATTGATAGGTTGAAGAGTTTTTATGTATATATATAAAAAAAGAAGCTCGCTAGGTTGAAAACCCAAAAAGGGTGGCCTAAGCAAAAGTAAGAGAGGGCGGGCTAGGCAACAATTAGGGCTAAATGAGAGAAAATCGTCAATTACAAAACCCGAAAGGGCTAGTTGGCAACAGGATTGATCTTATGTATACTGGCTTTATGTTTGGTTATTCCCCAATTTAATAAAATAGAATTAATATTAAAATTATTCTATGTGCACTGTTACAAGTATTTGACCAGATATGCATGAAATAAATGAACACAATAGCAAAAAAGTGATGAAAAATTATAAAAGGAAAAGAAGCATCTTTTATTATTATTTTTTTCATCCTAATAATACACTTTCTGAATTGACAAATGTAAAATCTATGGCAAACAATAAGTGTAATGTGCATGCCAGCTTTGCCTCAGCCGATCGAAGTAGGCTTCAGTCAAGCAAGGCATGTCTAAATAGGGAGTGAATTTAGAATCATGAGGCCCAGCTCCGTACTGACGGCTAAGCTGGCGAGGATCATAGCAAGTACCTTGACGAAGAGCAGCAAGAGTAACATACATCAAGTATGTCCGCATGGTGATACAAGAAATCTTCCACCAAGGTACCAACCAACGGATGTTGACTTCAGCGCGTGAGTGGATCCAGTCAACCCAGTTAGCATGTGAAGAAGCAGGATGAAGTAGCTTCCTAGCAGAATGATGCCATGGTAGATATCTGGCAAAATTCATTGATGGAGTATCAAGCAAGCAGAGACGCTCCTGAAGCCAAATCTGTGAGGGAAATTAAAAAAAAAAAAAAGAAGAGTCCGCTAAGTTGAAAACCCACAAGGGCGACTTAGGCAAAAATCAGGACATCTCGCTAGTTTCGAAAACCCACATGGGCGGACTAGGCAAAAAATTAGATCAATATAAAAAATATAATAAATGAGGTCTGTTAAGTTGAAAACCCGCAAGGGAAGCTTAGGCAAAAATTAGGACAGCTCGCTAGTTCCGGAAACCCGCATGGGCGGACTAGGCAAAAATTAGAGCAATAAAATAAAAAAAAAAGAAAGAGAAAACCTAAATTGAAAACTCAAAAAGGCAATTTAGGTAATTACCTGAAGCAACAACGGACTCCCGGTCAATCTCTTTGACAATCCTAATTTAAGTTGGTCTAATCCAACTACAGTCTCGGCTAAGATCACAGGTATCGGCGACAAGCCTCCTTCCATTTAGTCCATGATATCCAATACCCGTAGATCAATATCGCCATCAGAAAAAACAAGCGAGAATTGGCCAAGCAAGCAAAGACAAAGCATACGTCCCCATGCCTTAGTAGGAGCCAATTGAGAGAGACAAAAATCAATCAAGGGAGCAAGTAGAATTTTCTCATCTCTCATCAACTGTAGAACTTCAGGCTTTGAAATTTGAAATAACATCTGCATCTTCTGTTGAGTCTTGGAAATCAATATGAGTAACACCATTTGTTGATTATTTGGATATCCAAGGATGGCCTCAAATTCTTCAATCAAGGGACATATTTCAAAGCCATTAATTTTAAATGTCTTAGAATCCACATTCCAAAAAGAAGCTATGGCATGTAAAAAGGAATGGTCCAATTTAACATTTTGAAAACACTTTAAAATATCAATCTTTGACCAAGACATTTGCTTCCAGTGAATGGCATGTTAGGAAATCAAGGAGATCACTGCAAACCAAAAACACGCAGCGAAAATTTTTTTTATCTCTGATTTCCCACCAGGATCCATGCTGTTCGTTTAATTGGACGAAAGTGTTCAAAGAACTAACCTGTTGATGATTCAAAATCATAGTTTGGAAGAGATGCCTAGATTGCGAAACACCCTCTATCGCGTATCCACACGAATGCTACCGTCTGGAGTGCTAGCTCTCTGCAACGGCGAAGGGTGGAAAAATGTTTTCTCTAAAACATATTAGGGTTCCTTTGTTTTCGTTCTCTTTCATTTTCTAATGTTACCTCTGAGAAGACTTAACGTCTGGAGTGAATATAATCACTCCAGAATCCAATTCGAAATTGGATAAGGTAAGTCAAAATCAGAATCCAAATCTAATAAGGATTCTGAATATATTATCTAATAATATATATATATAAAATGAAAATAATAATAATAATAAATATTAATATCTAATATTATTAATATTATATCTAGCCCAAAGCGCATTCTTGTGTGTGACCCGATAGGCCCATATTAATTGGCAGTCAATTTAATCTTTATTAAACCAACAAGTCGTAATTGGCCTCTAGCAAGGCGTTACAACTACCTAATTAATATAAGGAATGTCCAATTTGCCTAATAATAGTACATGCATTAATCACTTTGTCACACGATATCTAGCTTGAACATAAGTCATGGTCAACGTCATACTTATATTGTCCAAACTTATGATTACTTGATCTCCAGGTAGACTGATAAAAACAAATGAAATTGATCACACTATCAATTCATTTGAGCATGGCCATGCATTTCACAGTCTCACTTATCGAGGGGCCCAAAAGATATCTCTCTCAAAGAGAGGGACAAATTCTATCTTGATTGTTCATTATCCTCTACATAATTTCTATCATATATGATCATAACCTTTATTACTATCCAATTACGGATAATGTTTGATCATGTCAAAATATAATAGTCCTTATATTGGAAACTATGACAATCTCAAGTCAAAGAATTAATACATAACTATCATGAGATTTACTTATGACACTAACCCATGTAGTAATCTCATGATGGGTCTATCCAATATATTGTTCTCTAACAAGTATCTATGAAATTGATTTGTATCACTATACACATAACCATCTGATGATTATCAAATCAATGTTCATACTGGTTAAGAATTATTTTTTTATCTCTATAACAATAATAAACCAGGGACAAATATCAAAATTGTGTAACATGCAAACAAACAATAATGATAATAAAACCTCATTTATTAATAATGAATGTATAACATAAAGATCCAAATAAATGGCCTAGGGCACATACACTAACATGGCATCCATATTCTTAAATAGAATTTTTATTTTCTTCAAATGGAGTTCTGTCATCGTGGAAGGATGAAAGAAAATTAGAATTGATAAAAGGAGTTTTTATGTTGAAGTGGAAAATCTCTTGGTTTCAGTATGAAATTATGGCGTGAAAAGTAATTTATATAGAAGAACCCATGCTATTCCAAAATTCATAAGGAAAAAGAGTGAGACCGTGATGCATGAGGAAAAAAGAATTAGTGATGAAATTTCTTTACCTACCGTGTTGCATTTGGTTTTAGCTAATTGGTGTGGCTGTGAATGTGAAAAGGGAAATTGTGGCATAATAATTATGAGATATATATATATATATATAGAAAGAAGAGGAAAAAAAAAGAACAAAGAAAAAAAAAGAGTTGCAGTAAAATGAACATTATATATTATCATTATTATTTCTATACTTATTATACAATGTTTACTCAATTAATACAATATTCATATATTACTAAGAAGGAGATGGTAGGTCACCAAATAAAGCTCTAAAAAAATCATCGCTAGTCGGAGGATGAGGCAAATCACTCGTCCCTAGTCTGCCTGAAGTAGGAGCACCAGAATCTCTATTACCTTGGAGTTCCAATCCGTAATGGTCCTCATCAAAAGTAGATGAAAGGATCTCATGGTCATCAGTTTGGGGGCCTCTAGATGAAGAAGCACCAGGATCCCTCATCCCCTGAAATCAGAAGTCTCAGAAATTTTGTTCTGATTGATGGTACAAATTTTCAAAATGAGAAACCTGCTGACGACTAGCGGCCAACTCTTCTTGAAGTTTTTTATTTTGTTCTTCAAGCATCCACTGTGAGCCAGAAAGAGCATACATAATCATGCATACATATAGCATAAGTTATCATGGAATAAGAAAACTTACCAAGTAATTCATATCAATACCCTGTGGATGAGATGGCATATCCGGTGGACTATAATGAGCAAATGAAGGAGCAGTAAAAGAAGGTCCAACCTCATGATCAAATGAGCCAGCAACCTATAACAATCATTAAAAAAGTCAAAACAAGTTAAGAAAGAAGCGATTGCAATGGAAAAATGGTAAAAGTTTTACCTGAGAAGTGCTAGCCCCGAGATGTGGAACGAATTCTCCTGCCTCTCCATGATGTTCCTCTTCATCTCTATCCTCATTTTCTTTGAAAATTTTCCGTACACCAATAGGAGATACATCAAAGTTCAAGAGCCCTATTTGAATAAAATGGGTATAAGATGCACCCAGTGGATAAAGAAATGTTTCAACATCATAACCATGCCAGGCCAACCACCATGCATTCTCCGAGATTGATGTAATATTTAAAGTATATTTTAGGCAACACATTGGGATCATCCGCTGCTCGGGACCAAGAAACCACGCATATACTCTCTCTCCGAGAAACCAACCACTAGACATAGGACCGGCGATGACTCAGCGAGTATGTTAAAAAGGCAGTGCGACATTCATGGAGAAAGTCCAGTTTGTCCGCTCTTCTGTGTTCCACTAGGCCAAATTCACCAACAAAAATGACATAAGGTAAGTAAACTTTCACATAAATTTTAAAGTATACTAATTCTATTTTACCTGGTCCCAGGTTAAGCAGTTCAAGACAAAATATTGGGTATGCACATGGTGAGAGCCGGGAACTTCTACACGCTCAGACAACCAGAAATTTAATCTCGGATACCCGACTCTCTCTCAGGAAATACCAGGCACCCTCACAAGGTTGTGTTCATATGCCCATGCCTACAACAATAATAAAAATCAAATTCATGCAAGAATAAGAATGGAATTGACATTGGTGGAAGAAGAATACCTCGACAACTGCCATAAAGGCAACAAAAGACTTCTTATTTCGGCAATTTTTGTCAAGACCATGGTATAGACATGCAAGGTCAGCTTCACCCCAGCCGTAAAGTGGTACCATCCTCATATAAGTAGGGGCCCTCAACACTGACAAATGGATGGCAAATTCGGTGTTGCCTAAAATGGTCGACCCGAGCAAATATAACAAAAATCCTCGAGCATACTGTCGGGCTGTGTCTCTGTGAACCCGTCCTTCGTAGTTCATCCAATAACTACAAATTGGCTCAATTTTTATCTTGAAAGACCCTTTATATGATGGTTCCATACCAATTAATTGTTGAATTTCTTCAAATGTCAGAATATCGTTAGTAAGAGGAACCGGAAGACCATCATACCGAATGCCTGTTATAGCAGTAAAATCGACCGGACCAATTGTCATCTCTCCAATGGGCAAGTGAAAAGTATGAGTTGTGTCCAACCATCATTCTGCAAGCGCTTGGATCACGCTCCAGTCTATCGGATACTCCTTGGATGGTAATTGTAAGATGAAGCTCTCAAAGCCGCAATCTCGGATAATCTGCCTTACCCGAGAAGGCGCTACATCATACCATTTTCGGTCTTTATATATACAACCTTTGCCCCAAAAAATGTAATGATCACGCTAACACGAAGCCATGTAAGTTAATACCAGGTAAGTATATCATTATTCTATCTATTTAAATTCTTAAATTAATATATTTTTCCTAAATTTTCTAAAAAACAGAAAATATAAAGAAAAAACAAACAAATAAAAATAAAAAGAAAAAGAAAAAAAGAAAAAAGAAAAAAAGGAAAAAAAATAAATATATAAAAAAATAAGAACAAAAGAAAACAAATAAAAAGGAAAAAGTAAAAAAAACAAAAAAAATGAAAACGAAAAAGAAGGAAAGGAAAAAAAAACACAAAAAAACAAAAAAAAATATAATTTACTGTTAAAATAAATAATTACCTTGCTCTTTTGATTTGAACTACGATGAAGAGGCATCCCGGCTAGTAGACCTATATTTCTATCTTCGTGATGTCGAATAAACTCTAATAACTCAGCATTAGAATGAGTTCCTGATCTTGAAGCATGCATTTTTTTTTTCAAAATTGTATGCTAAACTTGAAAGGATTATAGCTATGAATGAATGAAATTAACAAGTTTGCTATGAATGAAATGAAGAAATCAGTTGTTTATTTAGAGGAACAACAAAGGAAAAAACAAAATTCAAAAAGTATATTTCACTATTGATGAATAGTAGATTACTATTTATAAATAGTAGGATACTATTTATAAATAGTAGGTTACTATTTATGAATAATAAATAGTGCATGATCAGTGACTGCACAGTAAATAAATAGGAAACTCAATTATTCAATTTAATTATTCAAATACTTGCGTGTATATCAATATTTTTGCACTTTTAAAATATTTTTACACGCAGGGGGCAAAGAGATAATATATGCATATGCATGATAAAAATTAGCTAAATTTTTTGGAAATTCCTTTAGTATACTAGTGACTATAATTATTTTTTACAAACAATTAAATCTCTCTTAGTACGGGTCCAGAACTCAAATTATCCTTAGGTCTATAACCTAAAATCTCTATTAAGTCCAGAACTTAGCTCGGGTCCAGAAACCAAACTACCCTTAGGTCCAGAACCTAAAATCTCTCTTAAGTCCAGAACTTAAATCGGGTCCAGAACCCAAATTACCCTAGGTCCAGAACCTAAAATCTCTTTTAAGTCCAGAACTTAGCTCGGGTCCAGAACCCAAATTATCCTTAGGTCCCAAACCTAAAACATCTTTTAAGTCCAGAACTTAGCTCGGGTCCAGAACCCAAATTACCCTTAGGTCCAGAACCTAAAATTTCTCCTCAGTCCAGAACATAGCTCGGATCCAGAACCAAAATTATCCTTAGTTCCAGAACCTAAAATCTCTTTTAAGTCCAGAAGTTAGCTCAGGTCCAGAACCCAAATTGACCTTAGGTCCCGAACCTAAAATCTCTTTTATATCCAGAACTTAGCTCGGGTCTAGAACCTAAATTACCCTTTGGTTCAGAACCTAAAATCTCTTTTAAGTCCATAACTTAGCTCAGGTTCAAAACCCAAATTATCCTTAGGTCCAGAACCTAAAATCTTTCTTAAGTCCAGAACTTAGCTCGGGTCCAAAACTCAAATTACCCTTAGGTCCAGAACCTGAAATTTCTCCTAAGTCCAGAACTTAGCTCGGGTCCAGAACCTAAAATTATCCTTAGGTCCAGAACCTAAAATTCCTCTTAAGTCTAGAACATAGCTCATGTCCAGAACCCAAATTACCCTTAGGTCCAGAACCTAAAATTATCCTTGAGTCCAGAACTCAAATCGGGTCCAGAACCCCAAAAACCTCAATCATCTCAGAAAAATTAAGTCTCATTGCTTTTCACTCTCTTTTGCTGTAGTCTCAGATCATTCAATCAGGGGGCAAATTGTATACCCTTAATTTTTTACCCAGTCTGGTCAAATATATTTTATATAGTCCTAAATAATTTTTGTAGTATTTTAATTAAATAATATTTATTTTATTAAAAATAAAAATAAAATAAAATAATAATAATAAATTATAATAATAAATAAATAAAAATAAAAATCGGCGACGGAAAAATCATCGCCGAAAGTAGAATTGGCCAAGGCCAATTCGCCCGCAGGAATTTCTTGCGGCGAATTGGCTAGCCACCCAGCCGGCGCCCGCAGTTGCTCGCAATTTTTGCCAGCTCTCGCAGTAACGACCAACCAGTCCTCATAAATCCTCATAGTTTTGGCCAACGCTCGCAGTTTTTGCCAGCAAAATTTTCCAACGCAATTTTTTCCGAAACCAAATTCTATTTTGTTTTTGTTTCTTTTCCTAATTAATTTTAGTTTCCTTAAACAATTAGAATTAGTCTTATAATTTTTCCTATAAATAACACTTTAAAACTCAGAAAGGGGCAGAAAGGAAAAATTGGTGATCGAGAATTGGACTATTGAACTTAGATTGGATCGGAGTAAAAAACAGAAAACCCTAGCTAGAGAAGATTAGCAACAAGCAACCAATCAACAATTCATCAAAGGTAGCCACACTGCCTTTGTCTTTGTTCATCCAGAAGTCAATTTTGGTGGAACCAACTACGCAGGTTTGATCTTTAATCATAGATTATATATTTATGGTAGCTTTGTTTCTTTGATTAATAAGAACATGCACACAGTACTTTGATCCTTAAATATGTAGTAATTTGATCTTTGTTTCAATAACTTAAATTGTTTCTTCTGTTTCCAAAACCCTAAAAAGTACTCTTCTGTTTCCAAAAACCTTAAGAAACCTAAATTATTTCTTCTGATTCCAAAAGCCTTAAAAACCCTAAATTATTTCTTCTATTTCCTAAAAACCTCAAAAACCTTAAAAACCCTAATTTATTTCTTCTATTTGCAGAAACCTTAAAAACCTTAAATCGTTTCTTCTGTTTCCAAAAACTTTAAAAACCCTAAATTGTTTTCCTCTAACTTTTTCCAAAATTTCCAAATCTTTTCTTAAATCTCCAAACCCTAATCTTCTTTACATTTTCTAAAAATTATAATTATTTTTATAAAAATCTTAACTATTTTCTTAAATCCTAAAATCAAATATGTTTTCCAAAATACCAAAAACCCTAATTTTCCCAAAACTAAAACAGTAAACCCAAGTTTTCCCAAATCCTAATTCAGTGAACTTAAAACCCCAAACTAGTTAATCTAAACCCTAAAGCCATAATCCAATAAACCTAAAATCACAATCCAGTAAACCATGAATTATAAATCCTAATATCTTAAGATTCCAAAACCCTAATTTCATAATGTTACCCCTAAGCCTTAATTTGATCAACCAAAAAACCTTACTACTTTCTTAAATTCATAAAACCCTAATCCATTCCAATTTTCCAAAACCTTTACAATAGCCTAAACAAATAACAATAATAATACTAAAATCCCAAAACCCTAAATGTTAATTAAAGAACTTTAAATAGAAACAGTAAACCCTAATTTGTATCTTTACTTGCTTGATTTAATTTTAGATTTGATTATGTAGTTTATTATATGCTTTGATGCTTGATTTATTTAATTTCAATACTTGATTTATTTAATTGATCATGGATGGATGTTTTCTTTATTGTTATTATTTATTTGTTTTAGTATTAAAATTGTAAGAGGTATTTTTCTACTTTGTGGGTACCTCATTAGTTAAATATCATGTAATTTAAATTGCTTTTATATTTTGGACCAATGTAAAGGACATGTTTCCACCTTTCGGTGGGTGTCCTATTTAGTTTATACATGGATGATGTAAGGACATGTTTCCATCTTCGGATGGGTGTCCATTTATTTTCTTTGTTTGGACATTGCTTGGATTTTAATATAATGATGCTTTATTTTAATTGTTGCATGTAATATGGATAATATTGTTATACTTGAATTTTAAAATATTTAGTCCTGCAAAGGAGGCCGGTTCCAATGAACCGGGCGTTGTGGGGGTGCTGGGCCATTTCTCATCTTCCCAACACGTACCCAACTTTCCGAACCTATTAGGGGGTTGGGGATTCCTTAGGAATCGAGTCATCCACCCCTTTCTTTTTTCCGGGCCCGTCCAGGTGGCGACTCCATTTTCTCCGGACTTAGGTCTGTGTTCTCTAAGGCCTCAAGCCTAAATAGTGCTGAAGTCGCAAAAACCATTCCACCTGGAGTGGGGGCAAAAATCCACGCTCACACAAACTCATGGTGCTTTTTCAAGAATTGACAAAGTCTTCCACTTGAAAAACTTCTCAACCTTTTTGAGTGAAGTTTCTATAGAAACTGAGTACAACAATAAATCCTCCGAAGCCATTCATTTCAAATCCCTCATCCATTGGCTTCTCCACAGAATCATAACCTACACTATCCATCAAATGAGTGATGGAAATGAAAAAGTCATACAATGTGACTTTTTTTTCTTATATTCCCTAAAACACAATGAACCCGTTCAAATCACCCACTTCTTAATTGACACATTTCTTCACCATGGAAAGTATAGGGTTGGCACATTCTTTTATCCACTAAAATCACTAAAATAGCTAGACATTTAGGCTTACTTACCCCTAAAAATCTAGCTACCTTAATTGATCCCCTTGACCCAGCAACAAATTACATTAACCATGATTATCTTGAACATGCTAGATGCATGCAAAAGGCTGATGATCACTATGAATACATCTTTGGTAGTAAAGTTGTAATTCAAAGGGAAAAGAAGAGACCTATATATCACATCACTCAAGAAGAAGGTGGAGAACCTATAGAAGTTGAAGTTGAGCAACCCCCCACCCCAAAAGCCAACCAAAACCACCAAAGAAATAGGTGAATCTTTTAAAACCATGAAGCTAATTCTCAATGCAATTCACTCTCTGCATAAAAAATTCAACCATTTCAAGAAGGATGTCACCAAAAGGATCACCAAACTCAACAAAAAAGATTGATATCTTGTCACATGTCTATCATGACATCTATGAAATGCAAGGATTCATATGGACTTAAGAATTGGGGTGTGAGTGAACATAATGAAAGTCCATATGAAGAATCATCTGAATCATCCCATGGAACCTCTTCTACACCTACTCCATCTATAAATGAAAGTGATATGGAAGAACTCCAAGAAGTCACTCCACCTCCATCTAGGAAGGTGTAGACCCTTGATTTTGGCCCCAGCTAGCCTGGTGCTAATTCGTGAGGTCTTAAACGATCGATTCTTAATAAGTCTAAAACAATTTAAAATCTTTGATTGGATTTCTATATTTTAAATAGGGACTAAAATAAGCTGGTTTAACTTTTAAAAACCTAATTGGGTCTGATTGAAAAGTTTGGTTGGTTTTTTTATTTGATACGGGTGTACTAAACCCTAAATGGGTCCAATTTGAAGGTTTGGTTGATTTTAATTGGTATGGGTGTCCCATGTCAAATTAGGAGCCTCCAAATTTTAATTGCGAGCCCCCATTAGATATGGGGCAGCCCCATATCAAATTGGGGCTGCCCCATTTTGATATAGGTTTGTCCCTAGATTGAAATAGGGCTCCATTTCGATATGGGGCAGCCCCATATTGAAATGGGGCAGCCCCATTTTGATATGGAGCAATTTTGGGTAGTCCATATTGAATTTGGATTGCCAATTCGATATGGACTTTGATTCCATGTCAGATTAGGGTCACTTTAGTTCGAGATGGTCTCGGTTTGCCTCTAATTGAAGTGGCTTAAACCCAATATGGTCACGGTTTGTGTCAAATTCATCAATTCGATATGCATCAAGAATCTGTTTTTAAAATAGAAAATTTCATGATGTTTTAACCTAATGCACACTCATATAAATACAGGTTTTAAAATCTTCAAAAAGGGACTTTGAACTGGAGCAGTCTTCAGCGAGGACTTTTAACTTTCAGGAAGAAGAAGCAACAAGAAAGGAAAACCTTTGCAATGAAAAGGAAAGGGATTATCAAAAGAACAAGGGAATAGAAGTATCAAACAATAAAATAGCAACCATACAAAGTTAGTTACATACTGTCTTGCTTCTGCTCAGCCAGAGTTGAAGATTGTTGCGAGCAAAGGTTTGATCAATGTTTAATTGTGGTGTAGTCAATGAATGATGGTACACTCTAAATTAATTCAATATAAGATGCTTTGATGGTTTTAAATATTGAATACATTTATTATTTATCTAAATTGATTCAAGTAGTTTATATCCATTACTTTTTATTCATATCATTTTATTTGAAGCATCCACATAAGCAAAGGTTATCTTTATAATTCACAGTATGTTGTGTATTTAGATTTTTTTTTTACCAGTAGCCATCCACAGTATTTGAATAGTCACAGTAGCTTTATTTTTCCAACATCAGAAACTCTAACCCTAATTTACTTAAACCCTAAATCCTAATATTGTTTTCATGAAAATTCCAAACCCTAATTTACTTAAACCCTAAATCCTAATACCGTTTTCAAAAAAATTCCAAACCCTAATTTACTCAAACCCTAAACCCTAATTCATCCTTGGTTTATTTTTCCCAATAGCCAAATTCTATTTTTAATATATACAGTAGCTTAATCTTTTTCAAAAATATGTATTAAATGTTTATTTTTCAAATGAAATCCCTATTTTCTAAATCTAAACCCTAAAATCTTAGTTTTTAAATCTAAACCCTTAAAACCCTAATTTTATTATAGAAACCCTAATGAAAGTGTAAACCCTATATTTATATATCTATTGCTTTATTTAAGTTTGGATGCATGCTTATTATATGCCTTGAATGGATGATTCCTTAATATTGTACATGTTGATGGATGATTTATTTTTATTTGATTTTATAATGAATGCTTGAATGTTTGTTTATTGATTTATTTTTAGTTTCAAGAAATTGTAAGAGGTATGTTTCCATATTATGGGTACCTAATTTGTTAGATCTCATGTAATATAATTTATTTAAGTTTTGGATTAATGTAAAGGATATGTTTCCAACAATTGGTGGGTATCCTATTTTATTTGTTTCCATTTGGACATTGGACAATTGTAAAGGCATGTTTCCATCCATGGATAGGTGCCTATTCATTTATTTTGTTTAAACTCATTGTGATTTTAATAAAGTGATTATTTATTCTTATGATTGCATGTAGTATGGATAATATCATTATAATTAAGAATTTTATAATATTAAGACCTGAAAAAGAGGCCAGTTCCAATGAACCAGGCTCTGTGGGGGTGCTAGGTCATTCTCACATTCCCCATGCATACCCAACTTTTTGAACCCAATAGGAGATAGGGGATTCCTTAGGAATCAAGTCATCCACTCCTTTTTTTTTCTGGACCGTCCAGGTGGCGACTCCATTTTCTAAGACTAACAGTGCCAAAGTTGCTAGAACCATTCCACATGGGAGTGGGGGTGGAAATCCCCACTCATAATGGCGACTCCACTAGGGATAAGAGAAGTTGATTCCTTTGGTCTTTATATTATTCTATTCTTTCTTATTATAATATTGTCCATTGCATCATTTAGATTGCATTGTGTGCGTGAGTTAGAATGCCCGTGTAGCCCGTGTTGTGTTTTGTGAGGGATACCATACTTTCACTCAAGGTATGAAGATTAAGCATGGCATAACCACTCATAGCCTTGTACCTTTTGGTATATTCTTGCTATGGGAACCTAAGCTTTTCAACTCAAAGAGTAAAGCTCATGTAATTGCCCTAGTTACTTTTCTTAGGTTTTTACCCAAATGCTTGCTGTTTGACTATGATGGATGTATCTTGGTTTGAATCATGGCTTATTTTGTTTATTCTTTTTTTAAAATGACCTAATTATATTGTAAGCTCAAAATAATTTTTCCCTTAGAATCTAAAGAACCAAAACTATTTTCAAAATTTTCAAGATGATCTTTGGACATAAATTATTTTCTAAAATGGGTCAAAATATTCTTTTCTACCTCATGACCCAAATACAAAGCCCAAAAAATCATTTTTAACAAACCTTTTGAGTGGGCTTTTAAAAATCTATTAAAACCCTTCCTTAATGAGCTTACAAATTATTTAGGTCAATTATGGAATACCAAAAATCAATTGTGAGCCTAGCTTATACCTAGAACTATTAATCATGGACTTGTTTTTGGCATGAATCACTAGTTAATTTTTCAAATGAGAATTCTATTTATAATAAACCTCTTAATTTTGTTTTAATCCAATATATCATAAAATCTATTTTAATTGAATGGATGGATTAAAGCCTAATTAATGAGAATTATCATGAACTGACTACCATTTTTTAAAATATAACTATCGGTTAAAATCACCCAAGGTAAGTTCTGAACTAAAAAATAATTTAATTTCTTGACCCAAGGTAAGTTTTTGGACTAAAAAATAATTTGGATTCTGGATTCGGGGTGAGTTTTGGACTCAAAAATAATTTGAGTTCTGGACCCGAGGTGAGTTTTGCTCTCAAAAATAATTTAGGTTTCGGACCCGAGATGAGTTTTGGACTCAAAAATAATTTGAGTTCTGGACAGGAGGTCAATTTTTGGACTAAAAAATAATTTGGGTTCTGGACCCGAGGTAAGTTTTTAGACTAAAAAATAATTTGGATTCTAGACACGGAGTGAGTTTTAGACTCAAAAATAATTTGGGTTCTGGTCCCGAGGTGAGTTTTGGATTCAAAAATAATTTGGGTTCTGAACCCGGGGTGAGTTTTGGACTAAAAATTAATTTAGGTTCTGAACCCGAGGTGAGTTTTGGACTAAAAAATAATTTGGGTTCTGGACCCGAGGTGAGTTTTTGGACTCAAAAATAATTTGGGTTCTGAATCCGAGGTGAGTTCTAGACTAAAAAATAATTTAGATTTTGGACCCGGAGTAAGTTTTGGACTAAAAAATAATTTGGATTTTGGATCCAAGGTGAGTTTTGGACTAAAAAATAATTTGGGTTCTAGACCCGGGGTGAGTTTTTGGACTAAAAAATAATTTGGGTTCTGGACCCGAGGTGAGTTCTGGACTTTAAAATAATTTGGGGTGAGTTTTTGGACTAAAAAATAACTTGGGTTCTGGACCCAAGGTGAGTTTTGGACTAAAAAAAAATTTGGGTTCTGGAACCGAGATAAATTTTGAATTTAAAAATAATTTGGATTATATGCAAAAAATGATTGTAGTCAGTAGGATATTAAAAAAGATTTATAAAAAATTTAGTTGTTTTTTACAATAACTATATCTGTAACGACCCTCCCCGACCAGGTCGGCTGCCCGGCCCACTAGTGGCTTACGGCTCGGCCTTTTCACCACCTGGGCACGGAGTCCGCAGGAGGCAAGCGATCGCTACAGTACTGGACAGCCCTCGCGGCCCACCCAGCAGGATTTGTTAATTTGGCCTCCCAGGCATTGTCACACTGAGAGGTCGCCTCCCTGGATCGAACCCCTGACCTCCCACTTAAGAGAGCCAGCGAGAACCATCCAGTACCATTTCTGCTACTAGCCGGACCGCCGTATGTTCGCGCCCTATAGTTCGTTACCGCGACATTAAGAATGTCAATATATTTGTTTCTATTTAACATGTTGGTGATGAATATGTTATGTTTGTTTGATGTCTTGGCATGGTGCATAGCATGGCCTTATGACCTATGTGATTGGTTTATTCATATCTTTATTTTGGGTAAATACGGCCTGCGTGTCGTTTATTTTGTTGTAATTTATTTTACTAGTAGTTAGATTTTCTTTTATTGTAATATATGAAGATTCAAGCTACAATGTTTGTGATGGAGATTCATACCAAGGAGAAGATGGTTCCATGGTGATGGAAGCACAAGCTCAAGTTTTGAAGATATGTAATATTGCAAGTGTTGTAATAGATAGGTTTTTCACCTAGGGTTGCCTTTATGATCTTCATTTGGTCTCTTGAAGATCATATTTAGTTTGGCCATGCTATGTCACGTTTACATATTTTGTCATTTGGTATATGATGCTTATGTGATAAATTATATATATGCATATAGGATGCTAAAATATAATGATATGTAATGCAAGACATGATAATAATTTAGTTGAACCCTCATTAATAATTTAAGTCTAAATGCCATCCACGTTTTGAACACCTATCAAAACTAAGATTGTATTAAAGTAGGTATTGCCAAAGCAATATGCTTTAAACATTCCTAGCTAAGTAGGATGAGTAATAGTGCTACTCATATGTTTTAAAATTGGTTAGACTTAATTAGGCTATCAAAATGGTTTTGGGCCTAAGGCATTAGATGGAATTCAACATGCTATGATATATGATGTCAATATTCCATAATTACTAAGAGTTACATGAGATGTAATTGGTAAAGATGTTACCTACCTAAATAACTTGATTTTAAGTGTCACGCCAAAGCTGAGTTTAGAATTAAGTGAAATACGGATCTTAGCCTACTAAAATATTTCTTTAGAGGGTTATATTTTTTAGTAGGAGTTTAAATAATTTTAACCTCATTATTAATTAAAATTTGACTTTGCATATTTATCAACAGATGGCTGCTAATAACAATTCCACCTTATCACTGCGATCTATCCTTGAGAAGGAAAAACTGAAAGAATGTGGGACTAATTTTGTTGACTGGTTTAGGAACCTGAGAATTGTTCTCAAACAAGAGAAAAAGTCCTACGTGCTTGATGAAGCTATCCCTGACCCACCTCCTGCCGATGCTTCTAATGCTGCTAAGAGTAAGCATAAGAAGCATGTAGATGATTCCAATGACATAGGATGTCTTATGTTGGCTACTATGTGTCCAGGACTTCAGAAGGATCTGGAACACTTAGAGGCTTATGAGATGAGTGTGCATCTCAAACAAGCTTTCCAACAACAGGCTAGGCAAGATAGGTTTAACACCGCTGTTGCATTATTTGACTGCAAAATGTCTGAAGGTGAATCTGTTAGTGCTCATGTTTTGAAGATGAAAGGCTATCTAGATCACCTTGCTAGACTTGGATATCCCCTGAGTTTAGAACTCTCCACGGATTTGATCCTACATTCATTGCCTAGCAGTTTCTCACAGTTTGTCATGAACTATAACATGAATGACATGGAGAAATCCATTCCTGAGCTACATGGTATGCTCAAAACTGCTGAGGGGAATATCAAAAAGCCTACCCAAATATTGAATGTCAATATTAAACAAATGAAAAAGAAAGCCAAAGATACTAAAGGCAAGGGTAAGGCAAAAGGTGCTAAAGGGTCCAAGGGACAAGCTAAACCAAAACCTGTACCTAAGGCTAAAGTTCCTAAGGAAGGGACTTGTTTCCATTGCAACAAGCCTGGGCATTGGAAGAGAAATTGTCAACTCTATTTGGATGAGTTAAAGAAGTTGAAGGGTAGTGCGACTACATCTTCAGGTATTTATGTTATATAAATTAATTTATCTATTCCTTCTTCCTGGGTATTAGATACCGGATGTGGATCTCATATTTGTACAAATATGCAGGGACTCAAAAGGAGTAGGATGCTGAAGAAGGGCGAAGTGGACCTACGTGTTGGCAATAGAGCAAGAGTTGCTGCTATAGCTGTAGGAACTTATGAGCTTGTTATGCCCAATGGGTTTTTGTTAATTTTGAACAATTGCTTTTATGTTCCTACTATGAGTAGGAATCTTATTTCAGTATCTGTTTTGGATGATGAAGGTTATTCATTTTTGATTAAGAATAAGAAATGTTCTATTTTTGATAAAAATGATCTGCTTTATGGTATTGCAAATTCTTATAATGGCCTTTATATCCTTAATCTTGATGATTCTAATGGTAATTATATCTATAACATAACTTCTAAGAGAACTAAGCCAAATGAGTTAAACCCTACTTATTTATGGCATTGTCGCCTTAGCCATATAAATGAGAAACGCATTTCTAAGCTCCATCAAGATGGATTATTAGATTCATTTGATTTTGAATCATTTGAAACATGTGAGTCTTGTTTGCTTGGTAAGATGACAAAGGATCCTTTTACTGGTCATAGTGAAAGGGCTAATGATTTATTGGGCTTGATACATACAGATGTATGTGGTCCTTTTAGCATTAGTGCCAGAGGAGGATTTCGATACTTCATTACTTTTACTGATGATTTCAGTAGGTATGGCTATGTCTACCTAATGAAACATAAGCATGAGTCTTTTGAAATGTTTAGAACTTTTCAAAATGAAGTACAAAATCAACTTGGTAAAACAATTAAACTACTTCGATCAGATCGAGGTGGTGAATATTTGAGCCAAGAGTTTGATGATCATCTAAGGGATTGTGGAATTGTTTCACAAATGACTCCTCCAGGAACTCCACAGTGGAATGGAGTTTCTGAAAGGAGAAATCGAACTCTATTAGATATGGTTCGATCAATGATGAGTCAAGCGGATCTTCCTTTATCTTTTTGGGGTTATGCCTTAGAGACAGCTGCATTCATTCTGAACTGTGTACCATCTAAGGCGGTTGAAAAGACACCATATGAGATATGGACAGGTAAGACACCTAGTTTGTCTTTTCTTAAGATTTGGGGTTGTGAAGCTTATGTGAAAAGACCAGTTTCAGATAAGTTAGCTCCAAAGTCTATCAAATGTAATTTTGTGGGGTATCCTAAGGAAACTAAAGGATACTATTTCTATACTCCTTCAGAGAACAAAGTGTTTGTTGCTCGAAATGGGATCTTTTTGGAAAGGGAATTTCTTTCTAAGAGAACTAGTGGGAGTATAGTAGAACTTGAGGAAACTCAAGTACCACAAGAAATCATTGAGCCGTCTATAGAGCCTATTTCAGAACCACAAATAGTTGTGGAGTCTGAAGATGTAACACAAATCCCTCGCAGGTCTGATAGGACACGTCGTCATCCAGAGAGATATGGATTTCTTGTGACTGATGATAGTGAAGTAATGCTCATAGATCAAGATGAGCCTACTACCTATCAAGAAGCTGTGTCAGGTCCAGATTCAGACAAATGGCTTGGAGCCATGAAATCTGAGATGCAATCTATGTTTGACAACCAAGTTTGGTCTTTAATTGATCCTCCAGAGGGTATTAAGACTATTGGTTGCAAATTGGTTTTCAAGAAGAAAACTGACATGGATGGGAATGTGCAGACCTATAAAGCAAGGCTTGTTGCAAAAGGTTTCAAGCAAACTCATGGTATAGACTATGATGAAACCTTTTCACCAGTTGCTATGCTTAAGTCTGTTAGAATTCTCATTGCCATTGCAGCATACTATGATTATGAGATATGGCAAATGGATGTCAAAACCGCTTTCCTTAATGGAAAATTGCTTGAGGATGTGTATATGACACAACCTGAGGGTTTTGTAAATCCTGAGAATTCTACAAAGGTTTGCAAGCTTCAAAAATCCATTTATGGATTGAAGCAAGCATCTCGAAGCTGGAATCTTCATTTTGATGAAACAGTTAAGAACTTTGGTTTCATCAAGAATGAAGATGAACCTTGTGTCTACAAGATGGTTAGTGGGAGTGCAGTAGTGTTTTTAGTCTTATATGTGGATGACATATTACTCATTGGGAATGATATCCCTACCTTGCAAAAGGTTAAGACTTGGTTAGGGAATTCTTTCTCAATGAAAGACTTAGGTGAGGCTGCCTATATCCTTGGTATAAAGATCTATAGAGATAGATCTAGAAGGATAATTGGCCTGAGTCAAAGTACATACATAGATAAAGTGTTGAAGAGGTTCAACATGCAAGATTCCAAAAAGGGATTCTTGCCTATGTCTCATGGCATTCATCTCAGCAAGAGTCAATGTCCTATGACATCTGATGAGCGAGATCGAATGAATAAGATTCCTTATGCTTCTGCTATAGGATCTATTATGTATGCCATGCTATGTACTAGACCAGATGTCTCATATCCATTAAGCGCAACTAGTAGATTTCAAGCTGATCCTGGTGAAGGTCACTGGACAGCTGTCAAGAATATTCTTAAGTACCTTCGAAGGACTAAAGATGTATTCTTGGTTTATGGAGGTTTGGAAGATGAGCTAGTTGTAAATGGTTACACAGATGCTAGTTTCCAAACTGACATAGATGATTTTAGATCGCAGTCAGGTTTTACATTCACATTGAATGGTGGAGCTGTTAGTTGGAAGAGCTCAAAACAAAGCACTGTGGCTGATTCTACAACAGAGGCTGAGTATATAGCAGCATCAGATGCAGCTAAGGAAGCAGTCTGGTTGAAGAAATTCATCACTGAGCTAGGAGTGGTGCCTAGCATTGCAAATCCTGTGGACATTTATTGTGACAACAATGGTGCCATAGCACAGGCAAAAGAGCCTAGATCTCATCAAAGGTCTAAGCATATACTCAGGCGTTTTCACCTCATTCGAGACATTATCGATAGAGGAGATATCAAGATATGCAAAGTTGACACAAATGATAACATAGCAGATCCATTAACAAAGCCTCTCTCACGGGTCAAGCATGATCAGCACACTAGATCTATGGGTCTTAGAAATTTGTAGGCCTAGTGCAAGTGGGAGATTGTTAGTGTATGTGCCCTAGGCCATTTATTTGGATCTTTATGTTATACATTCATTATTAATAAATGAGGTTTTATTATCATTATTGTTTGTTTGCATGTTACACAATTTTGATATTTGTCCCTGGTTTATTATTCTTATAGAGATAAAAAAAAATAATTCTTAACCAGTATGAACATTGATTTGATAATCATTAGATGGTTATGTGTATAGTGATACAAATCAATTTCATAGATACTTGTTAGAGAACAATGTATTGGATAGACCCATCATGAGATTACTACATGGGTTAGTGTCATAAGTAAATCTCATGATAGTTATGTATTAATTCTTTGACTTGAGATTGTCATAGTTTCCAATATAAGGACTATTATATTTTGACATGATCAAACATTATCCGTAACTGGATAATAATAAAGGTTATGTTCATATATGATAGAAATTATGTAGAGGATAATGAACAATCAAGATAGAATTTGTCCCTCTCTTTGAGAGAGATATCTTTTGGGCCCCTCGATAAGTGAGACTGTGAAATGCATGGCCGTGCTCAAATGAATTGATAGTGTGATCAATTTCATTTGTTTTTATCAGTCTACTTGGAGATCGAGTAATCATAAGTTTGGACAATATAAGTATGACGTTGACCATGACTTATGTTCAAGCTAGATATCGTGTGACAAAGGGATTAATGCATATACTATTATTAGGCAAATTGGACATTCCTTATATTAATTGGGTAGTTGTAACGCCTTGCTAGAGGCCAATTATGACTTGTTGATTTAATAGAGATTAAATTGACTGCCAATTAATATGGGCCTATCGGGTCACACACAAAAATGCGTTTTGGGCTGGATATAATATTAATAATATTAATATTAGATATTAATATTTATTATTATTATTATTTTCGTTTTTATATATATATATATATTATTAGATAATATATTCAGAATCCTAATTAGATTTGGATTCTGAATTTGACTTACCTTATCCAATTATATATATTATTAGATAATGTATTCAAAATCCTAATTAGACTTGGATTCTGAATTTGACTTTCCGTATCCAATTTTGAATTGGATTCTGGAATGATTATATTCACTCCAGATGTTAAGTCTTCTCAGAGGTAACAATAAAACAAAGAGGAACGAAAAAGGTAACCCTAATACGTTTTTAGAGAAAACGTTTTTCCAGCCTTCGCCGTTGCAGAGAGCTAGCACTCCAAACGGTAGCATTCGTGTGGATACGCGATAGAGGGTGTTTCGAGATCGAGGCATCTCTTCCAAACTGTGATTTCGAATCATCAACAGGTTAGTTCTTTGAACACTTTTGTCGAATTAAACGAACAGCATGGATCCTGGTGGGAAATCAGAGATCAAATATTTTTCCGCTGCGTGTTTTTGTTTGCAGTGATCTCCTTAATTTCCTAACATAGTATTCATACAGTAAGTATATAAAGTATAAGGATGCCACTTGTTGTTACCTTTTAAAAACCTGCAACAGAGTTCAAACCATATTACGTTAATTTAAATATCATTTTACAAAATCATTGTCTTAATTAAAACTTCATTTATACATATAAATACTCTCTCATAAAAAATACATCATAATTAAAATTAAACGTGTATGCATTACCCTCTAGTTGGTCTCGACAAACTCTTACTCTTCTCGTGGTATAACGAAAGACTTCACATCTTCCACCAAGCTACCTGCGCGATTACACATCCGCGCTAAGCTCGAGAGCTTAGTAGTACAAATAAATATTAAAATATACTATACAAAAGAATCGTACCTCATATTTTTAGTATCATGTTTTATTGTTTTCTTATCCTGTTTTTCCTTTCTTATTGTATTTTTCATGTACTCCCACTAATCTCATAGATTATATACATATTCACATAGAACATTATACTTCCAGAATCAGATATTTTCAACATAACTTCTCAAAATCAAATCTCTTTTCAATAACTCATTTATACAATATTATCATGCCATACTACATAACCTTACATCTCATTACACCATTCAATTAAATCATTATCCACAATTCAACATTCATGAATCACATTTTCAACAAAGGCAATCATTACATCATTCAATTGCATCATTATCCGCAATCCATCATTAATACTCACAATTAGTATATCAATATACACATTACACATTACACATCATACTTCATAACATTGTTTAATTCACAATTCACCAACCATAATACATTAATAACACTCACAATTAACATATCAATACACACATTACACAACATACTTCATAGCATTATTTTGTTTACAATTCACCAATCATAAGTCACATTGCCAACAAAGTCAACCATAGATCTCATTACTCATTTATTTCAACATTAGTATATCATATTGACAACAAAGACAGACTCGGGCCCAACAACCGCTACTATGCCATTCAATTTTCAGAGTTAATGCTTTGGTTTTGTTATCACATTTATCATTATCATAATCCCAACTAGGCTTCAAGGATTAGGTTCAACCAAGCTTCAAGGGGAGCAAAGCATGCTAAGCATCAACCCAACTTGGCTTCAAGAACCAATCCAACCTAGCTTCAAGGGTTGTAACATCTCAATTAGGCTTCAAGGATTTGACCCAACCAAGCTTCAAGGGGAGTAAAACATGTTAAACTTCAACCCAACTTGGCTTCAAGGATCAATCCAACCTAACTTCAAGAGATTGTTACTAATATTAGGCATGCCACCAACAACAAACTCTGAAAATGGAATAACACAGTAGCCACACAATTCATTCATTATTTCATTAGCACTTTCATTCTCAATTCTCATCATCATTTAGGCAAACATGCCTCATTTATCTCAATTGAAACGTCATAGCCAAACACAATGGCTTCACATCACATTTGAATCATCATAGCCAAACACAATGGCTTCATATCACCTTTCATCTCAATCCACCTTATACACTTTATCATCCAAGCATACATAATCAATTACATTGCATATGTATCTTAGATTCATTGTCATATAAACCATATGTCCATTTATTTCATTTTGATCATTATTATCAACCATGATAATATCACATTACATCATTTCTCAAGGCACATTTACACCATGCATTATTAAAACATTTATCACAACAAATCACATTGCACATACCTTTTTGAATCATCATTATAACTTTCACACTATCCAATTGACAACATTAATCACATTGTATTAACAATAATATAATTTACTTAACATTGTTTTAAGTTTCAAAATCATATAAAAGAATGCTTCTAGGTAAATTTGTACTTACCTCAAGAGCTACTCCCATCAAGCTATACATAATCAATTACCTCATCATATCCTTCACATTTTACCTATAGCATCATTGATGTAACATTGCAAAATACATTATTCATATACACATTACCATTCACAAGATTCACAATGCACATAATACATAACCTTGTTCATATAGTAGCATATGCATTACTAAATGTAAGTTCAAACTCAACCATGTAGGAGGAGCAAGGAAAAATCACAGTAGCCAACACACTTAAGGGACACGGCCAAGCTTGTGGCCGTGTCTCTCAACACCAATTCAAGCCGAGGCAGACACGGGCAGGGGACACGGCCGTGTCTCTCAACCAACATCAGGCAGTGGCAAACACGGGCAAGGGACACGGCCAAGCCAGTGGCCGTGTCTCTCCCTAAGCTCATCCAACACGGCCAAACTTCCCTCAACTTGGCCGTGTCACCCAAAAATATTAAGTCTTGGCCGTGTCTCTTCTTTGATTTGGCCGTGTCTCACATGAACAAAAACCCTAAAATGGCCAAAACTCTTCCAACTGCATTTAAACACATTATACACAACACCACCTCATTCAAATAGACATAATCAATATTATTAACACTTATTTTACCTATTCATCACAATATTCTTATTAACAAATCATTAACAACACATTTAAACACATACCATCTCAAAACCCTAAACCAACATCATTCTTATTCTTTCAATTTCAATATCCACTCAACTTACCATTTCCAAACCAAAACCAACACCAATTTAACTTATAATCACTTTCACCACTTATAAACACATCTTAACCACACCAAATTAAAATCCCAACAAATCAAAATTCACTTCAAACAAAACTTCAACAACAACAAAAGAAAACAAGAAAATACTTACTTGAATATCTTGACAAATCTTCAATCTCTATCTTCAATTCTCTTAAAACCCTAAGGTTTTAATGAAGATCATCACCTCTCTATCATCCTTCTCTCTCTCTCTCATGCAAGAACCAAAAGGAGAAGAAGAAGAAAGAAAATATCCTTTTCTCTTCTCACGTTAGCCACATATACATATACATAATAATAATAATAATAATAATAATTACCAAAAATCCTCCACCACACCTTTCTCTTCTCTTGACTATCTTTTGACCAACTTATATGTTTAATATATTAACATATATACAACATATACATTTCATTAACACAATCATTTCCTTTGTAAAAACATATATACCTTTAATTCAAATCACACAACAATTGTATTAAAACTTCTAGGTCATATATTGGGATATTACAATTCTCCCCCCCTTAAATAATTTCGTCCTCGAAATTATCTAGTACAATTGTAATCCATTTATAATACACTGCCATTTTAACTCCCATATGAAGTTAAATAAATTCTTAAGTCATTAGATAATCAAATCATATCATTTATACTCTCCCCCTTAGAGTTAATCAACTTCTTTAAATTCCACAACTCATCATTCTATATGTTTATATATATCTTATTACTTCCTTGATCAAACATTCAAAAGAACTCATTACATTTCCTATTAGTATATTGATACAAAAATCAGATCATTTTGTAGCACACTTATACTTCGTCCAATTATTATATTTCATATATTTTGTTCCTTCACCCCATAGATATTACTCTCTTAGCTTTAACCTTAGAAACCATTGGTTAATATCTGAGCTTTAATTATCCCATCATCACAATCACTGTCCAAAATAGACATTTATCAATCCTCAATTGATAACAAGTTCCTTCTTTCTCACAAATTGAATCACTTCTTTAGCATACCTTTTTATTTAACTTGCATTTTAATACATTATCTTTCCACTTATATTATAAATAACCAATCTTTTCCCTTTTTATCATGATTATAATTACTATAACCCCATTTATTCATGTCCAATCACACTTTAAAATTTACATCATATACATTATCATGTAAATAATTACACTCTTGGTACAACTATACACATTAAATCTCAATAACGATTCATAATCTTAGCCAAAACCAGATCAATTGATCTATTTATTACAATATACTCACATTCCAATCTTGTTCAATTCCAACCAACCATTAGTTTATCCAAATTCATCATGAAAGTTCACAATATTCATATATGTGTATATATAACCTAATTCCATTAGGGCATACTTATATAAAACTTCTGATTTCTTTCGATCCATATTCAATCAAATTATCATGATAACAAATCATTTCAATTTATCTTAATAATTCTCACCAATACTCATAATAAATTTTATACCATATTTACTATCAATAGTTCTTTCACTTAAATTTCAAGTCCATTCATTTATTCATTACATACCATAAACATATTCAATATAACTTTCAGTCAAATTACCCATAACTTAATACATTTCCATTATTTCCTTTTTCTCTTTTTACCTTCATAATTATAACCAAATTCTTAACATAAAATGATAAGGTACAACTTTATCCATCAAAACTTTTAACTATACTTTTCCAACATAATTTCCAATCTCACCAAATTTGTATTACAAGCATTTTATCCAAAACCCACATCCATGGATAACAAATTAACCAATCAAATATACTGAACAAAACACATGGCTTTAAGAGATTAATATTCAAGCCTGAAACCTTCAAATCAATGTTGTTCTTATATAATTTTATTCTTAGTCTTAACAAATACTAGACTAAAGTGTATCTCAAGAATTACATATTCATTTCTTCACATTTTTGCTATATCAGAAGTTAACACATTCCAACTTCATTTCAAACCAATTTGCATTCAATTATATGGTCCTTATCAACTTAATTCATGTTCCAACAATATTTCTATATACATATTCAATCATATGCAGTTCCCATACAATTTCTATTCGTCACTTCATTTCTAATCCATTTACAATCTCTTATAATATATATATGCACATAGAACTTTTCATATGTGAATACTTTGGAACTCTAAATATCACATAATCATCAAGTTCAATGCTCACCATAACAATTTCCACTGTTCACTATTATTTAAGTCTATGCCATTCTCACTTCCATCACATAATTCATTTAGCTTTACACAATTCAAGACCTAATCTCTCTTAGGTCTAATACTACATACAATATTGTTTCTATAACATTAATTTTATAATTATACCACATACATATTCATAAGTCACCTTTATAATGCGATTCACACATTTGTTGATATATATAATTTCATTCACAGTGAAAACTCAATTCACATATCACATACATATGTACACTTAATTAAATACTCTTATTTATCATACATTCAATACAAATTTTCCTTTATAACTGTAACAACCGTCCCAGTCCACCTGCTAAACCATTCCTATCCGGAGAAACCATCAGGGCCTCTGAGCTGGGCTGCTACAATACCAAACTGCCCTCACGGCCTTCCAACAGGATTCACTTATTCGAATTACACCCAAGACACATGAGTGCAAGTCACCACTCTGGATCGAATACCTAACCTCCCCCTTAAGAGAGTCAGCGAGAATCATCCAGTACCATCTCTTCCAATATGATGCAAAGTATTTATTCATACAACACACATATATATATACTGACTATAATAGCACTTTACATCCATCTTAACCACATTCCCAATGTAACATCTCTTTCACTTTCATCTTTAAAAGCATTTAATATATTTCCATATCCATTTTTACCCTTTTCAATATAATGCCTTAAAATAGCTCATCTTCATTTGCTTATCCACTTCCCTTTTATACTTCAAGATAAATTCTTATACTATCAATCACCTTACTCAATTCATAATACTTTCATATGCCATATTAGTCATTTCATTTAGCTCATGTATTGCATACACATTAAACCATCAATATCCAAATAATCTTTATCAAATGCCACTAAAACTTTAACTTCTCAACTTACTACTTCACTTAAACTTCAATTTGCCAAACTCATCTTATATATTTATATATCACAAAGCAATATTAAAACATATACTTTTCACAATTATCAAGCTCACTTCAACAATTCAAATATCACATATTACCACCATTACATTGAGCTTTCACAATATCCAAGCATCTCACATTTCTAACATTGAATTCACAATGTCCGTATTAAGGTAACAATACCAATGTATATTTTTACTTAACCCATATCATCTCTTTTTCCTTTAAACAAAATCTTAACTTTACATATCCATTTGTTTACCATTCAACATATATATATATCACTCACATATATATACATATGTACATTACATCCAATCATATACACATTGAGCCCAATAACCTTTATACGCTTTTCAAGTCTAGTTATCACAAATCTCAGTTTCTTAAACCAACGTTGCTCAATCCAATTCTCACTATCAATCTTATCACGTGACCTAGCTTTGCACAAGTTTATCAATGCAAGCGTAATCATTCTCAACATTAATAGACAAGTAATTATATAGGTTACAAACATGCAATTCTGTACGTACCTTACATTTTCAAGTGATCAACTCAATCTTTGATCACTAACATATTACATCACATTATCACATTAAATTTACAATATTTGCATTAAAACAACAATGCAAACAACACCATTATATTTCCTTACATTAACCAATATTTTTATTTTATTTTAGTTTTCATATCATTTCTTTCTCTAGTTTTTACTATCAAGTAAAAACCTCATTCAGACATTATCATCCCTCTCATAATTCAAATTTATCCCACATCACATAATGCCACATCTGAGACCAACCTAGGTGTCAATGCATATACATGTATTACAAATTACATTTCAAAACTCTTCTTTGTAATTCATTTTAAGCGTTTCAAAACTTTTTCTTTTTAATTTCACTTAGGCCGAGAATCTCGAACCTAAGCTCTGATACCAAAATAATTGTAACACCCCGATACCCTATATAAGTACTGTACATATACCTAGTATTCATACAGTAAGTATATAAAGTATAAGGATGCCACTTGTTGTTACCTTTTAAAAACCTGCAACAGAGTTCAAACCATATTACGTTAATTTAAATATCATTTTACAAAATCATTGTCTTAATTAAAACTTCATTTATACATATAAATACTCTCTCATAAAAAATACATCATAATTAAAATTAAACGTGTATGCATTACCCTCTAGTTGGTCTCGACAAACTCTTACTCTTCTCGTGGTATAACGAAAGACTTCACATCTTCCACCAAGCTACCTGCGCGATTACACATCCGCGCTAAGCTCGAGAGCTTAGTAGTACAAATAAATATTAAAATATACTATACAAAAGAATCGTACCTCATATTTTTAGTATCATGTTTTATTGTTTTCTTATCCTGTTTTTCCTTTCTTATTGTATTTTTCATGTACTCCCACTAATCTCATAGATTATATACATATTCACATAGAACATTATACTTCCAGAATCAGATATTTTCAACATAACTTCTCAAAATCAAATCTCTTTTCAATAACTCATTTATACAATATTATCATGCCATACTACATAACCTTACATCTCATTACACCATTCAATTAAATCATTATCCACAATTCAACATTCATGAATCACATTTTCAACAAAGGCAATCATTACATCATTCAATTGCATCATTATCCGCAATCCATCATTAATACTCACAATTAGTATATCAATATACACATTACACATTACACATCATACTTCATAACATTGTTTAATTCACAATTCACCAACCATAATACATTAATAACACTCACAATTAACATATCAATACACACATTACACAACATACTTCATAGCATTATTTTGTTTACAATTCACCAATCATAAGTCACATTGCCAACAAAGTCAACCATAGATCTCATTACTCATTTATTTCAACATTAGTATATCATATTGACAACAAAGACAGACTCGGGCCCAACAACCGCTACTATGCCATTCAATTTTCAGAGTTAATGCTTTGGTTTTGTTATCACATTTATCATTATCATAATCCCAACTAGGCTTCAAGGATTAGGTTCAACCAAGCTTCAAGGGGAGCAAAGCATGCTAAGCATCAACCCAACTTGGCTTCAAGAACCAATCCAACCTAGCTTCAAGGGTTGTAACATCTCAATTAGGCTTCAAGGATTTGACCCAACCAAGCTTCAAGGGGAGTAAAACATGTTAAACTTCAACCCAACTTGGCTTCAAGGATCAATCCAACCTAACTTCAAGAGATTGTTACTAATATTAGGCATGCCACCAACAACAAACTCTGAAAATGGAATAACACAGTAGCCACACAATTCATTCATTATTTCATTAGCACTTTCATTCTCAATTCTCATCATCATTTAGGCAAACATGCCTCATTTATCTCAATTGAAATGTCATAGCCAAACACAATGGCTTCACATCACATTTGAATCATCATAGCCAAACACAATGGCTTCATATCACCTTTCATCTCAATCCACCTTATACACTTTATCATCCAAGCATACATAATCAATTACATTGCATATGTATCTTAGATTCATTGTCATATAAACCATATGTCCATTTATTTCATTTTGATCATTATTATCAACCATGATAATATCACATTACATCATTTCTCAAGGCACATTTACACCATGCATTATTAAAACATTTATCACAACAAATCACATTGCACATACCTTTTTGAATCATCATTATAACTTTCACACTATCCAATTGACAACATTAATCACATTGTATTAACAATAATATAATTTACTTAACATTGTTTTAAGTTTCAAAATCATATAAAAGAATGCTTCTAGGTAAATTTGTACTTACCTCAAGAGCTACTCCCATCAAGCTATACATAATCAATTACCTCATCATATCCTTCACATTTTACCTATAGCATCATTGATGTAACATTGCAAAATACATTATTCATATACACATTACCATTCACAAGATTCACAATGCACATAATACATAACCTTGTTCATATAGTAGCATATGCATTACTAAATGTAAGTTCAAACTCAACCATGTAGGAGGAGCAAGGAAAAATCACAGTAGCCAACACACTTAAGGGACACGGCCAAGCTTGTGGCCGTGTCTCTCAACACCAATTCAAGCCGAGGCAGACACGGGCAGGGGACACGGCCGTGTCTCTCAACCAACATCAGGCAGTGGCAAACACGGGCAAGGGACACGGCCAAGCCAGTGGCCGTGTCTCTCCCTAAGCTCATCCAACACGGCCAAACTTCCCTCAACTTGGCCGTGTCACCCAAAAATATTAAGTCTTGGCCGTGTCTCTTCTTTGATTTGGCCGTGTCTCACATGAACAAAAACCCTAAAATGGCCAAAACTCTTCCAACTGCATTTAAACACATTATACACAACACCACCTCATTCAAATAGACATAATCAATATTATTAACACTTATTTTACCTATTCATCACAATATTCTTATTAACAAATCATTAACAACACATTTAAACACATACCATCTCAAAACCCTAAACCAACATCATTCTTATTCTTTCAATTTCAATATCCACTCAACTTACCATTTCCAAACCAAAACCAACACCAATTTAACTTATAATCACTTTCACCACTTATAAACACATCTTAACCACACCAAATTAAAATCCCAACAAATCAAAATTCACTTCAAACAAAACTTCAACAACAACAAAAGAAAACAAGAAAATACTTACTTGAATATCTTGACAAATCTTCAATCTCTATCTTCAATTCTCTTAAAACCCTAAGGTTTTAATGAAGATCATCACCTCTCTATCATCCTTCTCTCTCTCTCTCATGCAAGAACCAAAAGGAGAAGAAGAAGAAAGAAAATATCCTTTTCTCTTCTCACGTTAGCCACATATACATATACATAATAATAATAATAATAATAATAATAATTACCAAAAATCCTCCACCACACCTTTCTCTTCTCTTGACTATCTTTTGACCAACTTATATGTTTAATATATTAACATATATACAACATATACATTTCATTAACACAATCATTTCCTTTGTAAAAACATATATACCTTTAATTCAAATCACACAACAATTGTATTAAAACTTCTAGGTCATATATTGGGATATTACAATATCCTCTTGCCCCCTGCGTGTAAAAATATTTTAAAAGTATGAAAATATTTTTAGACACATAAATATCTGAATAATTGAATTGAATGATTGAATTTACTATTTATTCACTGTTTATTCAATATTTACTCACTATTCGCTAACTATTCACTAATAGTGAGATTCACTGTGGGCTCTTTTTTTCACGGGAATTATTGTTTTTCCCTTTTTCCTTTTGTCATTTTTCTTTGCACATTGCCTATATAAACAATTCATTTCTTTAATTCTCATGCACACTTACATTCATTCACAAATCATTTATATGTTTTCATAGTTGAAATAAGCAGAGAGTTGAGCAGAGAGTTGATCAGCAAATGGAGAGGATGCATGCCAATGCTGAGTTGATAGAATTTATTCGATGATATGAAAATTGTATTATAAATCTACTAGTTGGGATGCAGCTTGATCGCAGTTCAAGTCAAGAAACTAAGGTAACATTGCAACTTAATATTTTAATAGCACAAATATGTATTATTTCATTTCATTTTATTATTTTATTAGTTTTTAGATTTTAATTATTAATTATTAATAGTACTAAAGATTATGAAATATTAAAAATTAATTAATTAGTAAACTATTATTACGAATTTAATAAATAAATTAATTAATTAAAATATAACATAATGAGTAATTTTAGGCTATGAATAAGTGGTATTGGTAGGATGATATACTTACCTTATGTTAACTTACCTGGCTTCATGTTCGCATGATCGTTGTGTTGTTCGGGGCGGAGGGTGTATCTATAAAGCCCGACAATGATATGACGTAGCACCCTCTCGGGTAAAATGGATTGTCCGAGAGTGCGATTTCGAAAGCTTTATCTTATAATTACCATCTAAGGAGTGTCCGATAGATAGGAGTGTAGTTCAACCATTGTCGGAGTGGTGGATGGACACGACCCATACTTTTCACCTACCTGTAGGAGAGATGACCATTGGCCCAGTCGATTACACAGTCATAACTGGTATCTAGTACTATGGCCCTCCGGTTCCTCTTACCAATGATATTCTGACACACGAAGAAATTCAACAGTTAATCAGTATGGAACTGTCATTAAAAGACCCTTCCAGATAAAAATTGAGCCCTATTCAGAATTATTGGATGAACTATGATGGACAGGTTCATAGAGAAACAACCAAACAATATGCTCGAGGATTTTTACCATATTTGCTTGGGTCGACCATTTTATGCAGCACTGAATCTACCATCCATCTGTTAGTGTTGAGGGCCCTTACCGGTATGAGTATGGACTAGACAAGATTTGCAAGAATAAGAAGTCTTTCATTGGTTTCATGGTGGTTGTCGAGGTACTCTTCTTCCACCATTGTCAATTCCATTCTTATACTTGTATGAATTTGATTTTCATTATTATTGCAGGTATGGGCATATGAGCATAATCTTATGAGGGTGCCTGGCAGGTATGGGTATCCGAGGTTGAATTTTTGGTTGTCAGATCGTGTAGCAGTTCCTGGCTCTCACCATGTGCACACCCAGCGCTATCTCTTGAGTTGCTTAACCTTGGGCAAGGTAAAATAATATTAGTATACTTTAAAATTTATGTAAAAAGCTCACTTACCTTCTGCTATTTTGTAGGTCAATTAGGCTTGGTGGAACATGGAAGAGCGGACGAACTGGACTTCTTCCATGAATGCCGCACAACCTTTTTAGCATACCCGCCGAGTCATTGATGGCCCTGTGTCTAGTGGCTGGTTTCTCAGGGAGAAGGTGTATGAGTGGTTCCTTGGTCCCGAGTGATGGAGGATCCCAATAAATTTCTTGAAGTATACTTTAAATATTACATCAACGTCGGAGAATGTGTGGTGGTTATCCCGGCAAGGTTATGATGTTGAAACCTTTCTCTACGCATCGGGTGCATCATATACCCAGTTTATTCAAGTAAGGCTCTTAAACTTTGATGTATATCCTGGTGGCGTCTGGGAAATTCCTGAGGAAGAGGAGGATAGTGATGAAGAGGAGTATCACGGAGGGGGAGGAGGGTCCATCCCTCATCCCGGGGCTAGCACCTCTCAGATAAACTTCTACCATTTTGCCATTGCAATTACTCCTTGCATAACTTGTTTTGACTGTTTTAATTATTATTGTAGGCTACTGGCTCATTTGGTCATAAGGCTGGACCTTCTTATGCTGCTCCTCCATTTGCTCATTCTTATCAACCGGAGATGCCATCTCATCAACAAGGCATTGATATGAGTTACCTGGTAGGTTATCTTGTTCCATGATGATTTATGCTACATGTATGCATGATTATGTATGCTCTTACCCTTTCCTTTCTGACTCACAGTGGATGCTTGAGGAACAAAATAAGAAACTGCAAGAAGAGTTAGCCACTAGTCACCAACAGGTTGCCCATTATTATATCATCAGTCAGAGAAAGACTTTCGAGACTTCCAGTTATAGGGAATGAGGGATCCTGGTGCTTCATCTTCTAGGGAGCCCCAAACTGATTACCATGAGATTCCTTCATCTACTTCAGATAAGGACTGTTACAGATCTAAATTCCTAGGTAATAAAGGTTTAGGTGCTCCTTCTTCGGGTGGACTTGGGATAGATGATATGCCTCCCCCTCCAATAGTCGATGACTTTTTCAGAGCTTTGCTTGATCATGATCCACCACCTCCTTCTCAGTGATTCATCATTATTGTATTAATTGAGAAAATATTGTATTAATAATAATAATAATAATAATAATAATAATAATAATAATAATAATAATAACAATTATAATTTGCACTTTTACTGCAACTTTTGACAATTAATTTTTTTGTGTTGTTTTTTTTTGTGTTATTATTATCATTATTTATTCTATGGTATAATCATTGGTCCTTCATCTCACAATTCAGAATTTCACAGTAGTACTCATTCACAAAACCGAAGGCAACGCAGCAACTCAAAACCATTTCATTGTTAATTTCCTATCCTTGCATGTCTCAGTCTCAAGCCATTCCTTGTAAACTTTGGTATGGCCAATCACCCTATATAAATCCTCTTTCCATTCTATGACCCCATACAGAAGCCAGGAAATTTTCCACTAATTTTCAATTTCAGCATCAAAATCCTTTTAACAATTTTAATTTTCCTTCAATTGTCAACAATGATAGAACTCAATTTGAAGAAAATAAAAGGTTAATTTAAAAATATGAAAGCTATTCATTTTGAACAAATATCTTGGTCTAAAATCAATACTTCGAAGTGTTTTCAAAATATTAAATTGGACCATTATTTTTTACATGCCATGGTTTCCTTTTGGAATGTGAAATGTAGGACATTTAAGATAAATGACTTTGAGATATGTCCCATGATTGAAGAGTTTGAGGCCATCCTTTGATATCCAAGCAATCAACCAGTGGCGTTGCCTATATTGATTTCTAGAACTCAACAAAAGATGCAAATGTTGTTTCAACTTTCAAAGCCCGAAGTTCTACAGTTGACTAGAGGTGAGAAAATTCTGCTTGATCCCTTAATTGACTTTTGTATTTCTCATTTGGATCCTACTGAGGCATGGGGACATATGCTTTGTCTATGCTTGCTTGGCCAATTCTTACTTGTTTCTTCCGATGTCGATATTGATCCATGAGTATTGGATATCATGGACTAAATGGAAGGTGGCTTGTCGCCGATACTAGTGATCTTAGCTGAGACTTTACTTGGACTAGACCAACTTATTGTTGCTTCAGATAATTACCTAAACTACCCTTTCAGGTTTTTAATTTAGACCCCCCTTTTTTTATTGCTCTAATTTTTGCCTAGTCCGCCCTTGCGGATTTTCAAAACTAGCAAACTGTCCTAATTTTTGCCTAAGCCGCCCTTGTGGGTTTTCAACTTAGTGGACCCCTTTTTTTTATATCGGTTCTAATTTTTGCCTAGACTACCGTTGCGGGTTTTCAGAACTAGCTAACCACCCTTGCTAGGTCGTCCTTGTGGATTTTTGACCTAACGGGCCGCTTTTTCTTTTTTTCTTTTTAATTCTTTTCTTGCGCTTACAGATTTAGCTTTAGGAGCATCTCTGCTTGTTTGACACTCCATTTATGGATTTTGCCAGATATCTGCTGTGACATCACTTTGCTAGGAAACTACCCCACCCTGCTTCTTCAAATGCTGATTGGGTTTACTTGACCCACTCACGCGCTGCAGTCAACATCCGTTGGTTAGTACCTTGGTGGAAGATTTCTCATATCACCATTTGGACATATTTGATGTATGTTCCTCTCACTGCTCTTCATCGAGGTACTTGCTATGATCCTTGCCGGCTTGACCGTCAGTATGGAGCTGAGCCTCTAGGTTCTGAGTTTACTCCTAATTTGGACATGCCTTGTCTGACTGAAGCCTTCTTGGATTGGCTAAAGCAAAGATGGCCTGTACCCTACACTTATCGTCTACCATAGATCTTACATTTGTCAATTTCTTTTGAAAGAATATTGTTAGGATATAAAAATAATGAAAACTATAACAAGAGATGTATCTTTTTCTTTTATAATTTGTCATCATCTTTCACTATTGTGTTTATTTGTTTTATCCATATTTGGTCAAATACTAAAATAGTGCATATAGAATAATTTTAATATTAATTAAATTTTATTAAATTGGGGAACAAAAAAACATAAAGCCAACAGACACAAGATCACTCATGTCGCCAACTAGCCCTTTCAGGTTTTCTAATTGACAATTTTCTCTCGCTTAGCCCTAATTGTTGCCTGGCCCGTCCTTTCGGGTTTTTGAAACTAGCAAACTGCTCTAACTTTTGCCTAGGCCTCCCTTTTGGATTTTCAACCTAGAGAGCTCTTTTTTTATATACATAAAACCTCTTTAACCTGTCAATGTTCACTGGCTCACTAAACTCGTTCCCAGCCATGTCTGATAACATGATTGCACCCTTGTTCATGACTTGTTTCACAACATATGGTCCTTCCCAACTAGGCCTAAATTTCCCTCTTGGATCAGATACATTAGGTTTACATTGCTTCAACACTAAGTCATTGACTCTAAGCTTTCTAATCTTAACCCTTCTATTGTAGGCCCATGCTATCTTCCTTTGATACAGTTGATGATGATACAATGCTTTTAACCTCCTTTCTTCTAGTAGAGCTAACTATGTGTACTTGCTTACTACCCACTCCATCTCAGGCAGTTCAGCTTCCAAGACCACTCTCAATGACTTGATCTCAATTTCAATTGGCAACACTGCCTCCATCCAGTAAACCAAAGAGAATGGTGTCATTCCAATCGACGTTCGCACACTTGTTCTATATCCCCACAAAGCAAAAGGAAGCATCTCTGACCAATCCCTGTATGTCTTGGTCATCTTGGATAGGATCTACTTAATTTTCTTATTTGTTGCTTCTAGTGCACCATTAGCCTTCAGTCTATAAGAGCAGGATTGGTGATGATGGATTTGGTACTTCGAGAATAACTCCTTAACTGCACCTTGAAACTGTACCCCATTGTCCGAAATCACACTATGCGGGACCCCATACCTGCAGATGAGAATTTTTTCAATAAATCTAGCCATTTGCCTTGCCCTCAGTTTGTTAAAAGATTCGGCTTTGACCCATTTTAAAAATTAATCCACTGCTACTACAATAAAACAGTGACCGTTTGACGTTGTTAGATGTATCTCTCCTATAATGTCAATCCCCCAAGTTGCGAAGAGCCACGGTGAAGACATAGAATGCAATTCTTCAGGAGGCATATGATTCAAATTACCATACATCTGACATTACTGGCACTTCTTTACAAATTCAATACAATCTCTCTCCATGGTCAACCAGTAGTAACTTTGTCAAATTATCTTCTTAACTAGGGCTAAACCACTCATGTGTGGACCGCAACTTCCAGCATGTATTTCCAACATGATATGCTCCACTTTAGGCTTCCTCAAGCATCTTAAGTGCACCCCATCAGGTGATCTTTGATACAACTCTCCGTGAAAGGTGATGTATTGTAATTCTTCCTTTCTTTGTTACCCCCAACAGGTATTCCTTCTCCTCCAAAAATCATCTTATAGTGTCATACCACGCATCATGGTCTATATCAGTTTCCATGATTGTCTTATATTCATAGCAAGGAGTTGATGAACTGGTTAAAATCAGAGGCTTAAGGAATAAGTTGATAGGAATTTCCCATACCGAAGCCAATGTGGCTAGGGCATCAGACATCTGGTTTTCTTCATCAAGGTCAAGTAATGATGGTATGATTTTATCTTCTCTTCTTTTAACTCCCACACTCCATTTACTTGGGATACTACTAGCAATGAATTGCCAAATACTTGTACCTTATCCACCTTCATAATCATCAGGGTTTCCAAATCAAAAATACATGCTTCATACTCCACCATATTATTGGTCGCCCTAAACTTCAACTTCATGGCTAAAGGGATAAACTCCCCTTCGGGCGATTCTAGTATGACTCCCAAACCTACTCCTTTCCTATTCACAACTCAGTCGAAATACATTTTTGATCCTTGTACCTCTATGGCATCTAAATGTTCATCAGGAAATTCTAAGACTACCTCTATCCGGTAATGGTTATTGGGCCAAGAATTTTGCCACCGCTCTACCTTTGATTATTTTCTTGGTTACATACTCAATCTCAAATTCTTCCAATATTATCAACCATCACCCATACTTCCCGATCAAAGAAGGTGTCTCCCTTAAGTACTTCACCGGATCCAACCTGGAAATTGCTTGCACACTATAAGATTGAAAGTAATGCTGCAACTTCTTAGAAGACCAAACCACAGCTATGTAGGTATTTTTTAATTATACCATGCTTAGTTTCATAAGGTAGGAGCTTTCTACTCAAATAATAGACTGTGTGCTCAATCCTGACTCATCTTCTTAGGCTAGCATGGCTCCTATTGACTCTTCTTCTACTGCTAAGTATAGTAATAAGGGTTTACCGAGTTTAGGTGGTTTCAAAATAGGTGGATTTATCAGATATTCCTTTATGCACTCGAAGGTCTTTTGACACTCTTCATTCCACTTGACTAGCTGATTCTTTTTAAGCAATTTAAAGATAGGTTCACATATTGTGTTGAGCTTTGCTATAAACCTGCTAATGTATTGCAACCCGCCAATGAATCCCTAAACTTTTCTCTCCATCTTAGGGGATGGCATATCCCTGATCACCTTAACCTTGTCAGGGTCAATCTCAATGCCATTTGGACCAATCACATGTCCCAACAACTTGCTTGAGGTAACCCCAAACACACACTTCTTCGGGTTTAACCTTAGCTTATACTGCACTGCTCTCTCGAAGAATAATTCTAAGTTTTGGAAGTGTTGTTCCCTTGTATCTGACTTCACCATCATATCATCAACATACACTTTGACTTCTTTATGCATCATATCATGAAATAATGTGGTGGCCATCCTTTGATAGGTTGTTCCAACATTCTTTAACCCAAACGACATTACCCTATAACAAAATATACCCCATGTAGTAATGAAGGTAGTTTTGGCTTTATCCTCTTGGGTCATTAACACTTGGTTGTATCTGAAAAATTCATTTATAAATGAGTGTAGCACACTAGAGGCTGCACTATCAATAAGGACATCTATATGGGGTAAAGTAAAATCATCTTTAGGGGAATCCTTGTTTAAGTCTCTATAGTCCACACAGACCCTAATTCTTCCATCTTTCTTTGGCATAGGTACTATATTGGCTAGCCAATATGGATAATCTATCACTTCAAGGAACTTTACTTGTATTTCTTTAGTGACCTATTCTTTAACCAATTCAGCCCATTCAGGTGTTAACCGCCTAAGCTTTTGTTTGACAAGTTTCATTTGAGTGTAAGTAGGGATCAGATGTTCGGCTATGTCTCGATCTATTCTAGGCATATCCTCATAAGACCAAGCAAAAACCTCTTCATATTTTTAAAATATTTTTTCAAATCTCTCTCTCATCAGGAGTAAGGTTGGATGCTATGCTAATGTTTTTAGGATTTTTGGTTGTTCCCAAATTTAATGATTGTGTATCGACAAAGTTAATATTAAAGATGCTCATGTAACCACTATTTGAATGTATGCAGCCATCAGAAGAAACAACACACAAGTAAGCAAAATCAGACTTTAATGCATTCATTTTAGAAAAGAAAACATCATCATCCTCATACAAAGTAGACAAATTAAAATCAAAATCATTGTTCTCAAAATCATAAAGTAGAACATCTTCAAACTTTTCTCCAATCAGGGAAACAATCTCCTCGGGGGTCTTTTTGGCTTCCATGATAGCTTTGTTCTCCCCTTTTGGATTGGGATACTTGTCGGCTGGCAAGATGAGCTCTTTCTTCACTTGTTCCACCAATTCGGCAACATCAGCAAAAATCTCAAAACCCAGGATCAACCTTCCCATGAACATGATTGGCTCGGGCTTTCCTTGGAGTGGTCCCATATCTGGAGCTTTGATAAAGATCTCTTCAAGTGTTGGGAAGATCATCTTCTCATTCTTTGACTGAACATCTTTGCTAGCTTCTTCATACCCCAACCCTTTCTTGGAAGTTTGATTCTTGAAATTTGAAAGCTTTGTCACACCGGCCTTACCCTTTCCAAGACCAGCACCAAAAAGGTAGCACATGTTCTTCATCATGTTCAAGACCTTGGATTCCACTACTTCATCATCAGAAATTGCAGCTACTTGGAAACCATTGAGAGGCCTCTCAATTATTAGAGCATTGACCACCTCATTATCTTCGGCATCGATGACCACCGTCTCATCTCCGTTAGGGAACTTAATCTTTTGATGAAGAGTGGAAGGAACACCACCAAGAGGATGAAATCATGGTCATCCCAAAATTAGGCAAAAGTAACAGGTATGTCCAAAACCATAAATTCAACCATAGATTCAATTGGACCAACCTTTACAAAAGTTTTGAATGTCCCTTCGGTGTGCCTCTTGGTATTGTCATAAGCCCTAATGGTTACCTCGATTGGGATTAGATCCCTTGTCGACATAGCTAGTTTTGGCAAAATTTTAAGTAGAAAAACATTTATGGTGGACCCATCATCAACCATCACACATGGGGTCCTTTTTCCTTTGACTTCTGCTTTGATAAAGAGAGGGCAGATGTGATCTCTCTCCTCTTTCGGTAAATCTTCATCTGAGAAAGATACCATTCCCACGTCAACTTTGCTCTTCTTTTGAACCTTTTCACACTTCATTGCCCCTTCAACTTTCACGAAGTTAACCAGCTCCTCCAGTGTTATAGAGGTGGAAATTAGCATGCTAGCCAAGACTTTGGCCATAGTTTCACAGTGCTTCTTAGAAGTGGCCAATAAGTCCCAAATACTGACACTTGCTTGGGTCATTTCAACTGCTTAAGAATAGTGTCATCTTCTTCTTTTTTATTCCCAGCTTCAACTTCCTTTCCTTTATTAGCTTCTTCTTCCTTAGGTTGTGGCCTTGCATAAGGCTTACCGGATCTAGTGTTCATTAATTCATCTTCTTCAAGCACAGACAAGGTCCATTCTTCCTTCTTGGGTTCAAGATCATCATCACTATCGCTTGAATCCCAAAACTCATTCACAGCATAGATTGCTACTTCTTTTCTAACCATAGTTTGTTCAATTTTGCTAAACACCACTTCTTCTTTGGTTGCTTATCAATACACATCTTAAAAAAAAGACATGACAAAACTTTCATGCAAAACTCCTCCAATCATGAAGGTCGCCAGTGGTGGTACCCTATTGAATCTTGGCAGTGGATTGTCTTTGGTGTTAGGCTTGTTGGGCTCAGGCAACTTCCCACTATCAATCAAATTCTGGATCTCATAACTCAACCTCACAAATTTATCCATGTCGTGCCCTTGCATTTGATGAAATTGACAAAATGTCTTAGTGTCAAAATTAGGTGGGAGAGGGTTAGGCAAAGTACGAGGATTTAAGGTCTGTAATAATCCTTTCTTTTGTAGCTTATTGAGGACCCAAGACAGCGGCTTCCCCAATTCTAAAAACTGCCTTCTTCCTCCTTGGCCAGTAGCATTAACATTAACTACCTTTTGCATGCTTTGGTTACCATTCTGGTAGTTTCCTTTCTCGTTCCTTCTTGTTGAAAAGCGGTTCTTCTCTCTTTCCCACTCTTCGATTTGTAGACCAGCTTGTAAAAGGTCCTTGAAATCCTGAATGAGTGAATGGGACATCCTTTTGCGAAGGCTAGGTAACACTCCTCTCATAATCATTCTAATTTGATCAAATTCATCGGGCCTTCTCTTGAGCAATACAGCCTTATTCCTCCACCTCTTCATATAGTCCACGACATTCTCGTTTGGCCTTTGTCTAATGGACTCCACCTCCGTTAGAGTAACTTACAATTCAACATTGTATCCATATTATTGGATGAAGGCCTTGTATAGTAGATCCTAGCTTTTTTTAGTGTCATCATCTAAGGTATTGAACCAATTTTGGACCACAGAATCTAATGAGAGCATAAAGTACCTTAGAGTTTGAGCTTTAGTAGCTCAGGCAAACTGCATAGCAGTGATATTTTGCTTCATGTGGAGGTGAGGATTTCCAGTTCCATCAAACTTTGCAAAGGATGGCATCTTGAACTTATACGGAACCTCTTCATCTAGCTCAAACAATTTGTCGACCTCAGACATTTTTTCAATTTTCAGCTTCTTTTCAAACTTCTTTTCCAAGTCAGCAATCGACTTCTCAACATTTGAAGTTTTAGTTTTCTCCACGGCTGATCTTTCAACAACCTTCGGCTCCTTCTTGTCTTGAGGATCTTGGAAGTATTGAACCCAGTCGTCATCATCATTAATGACTACCTTATCATCGTCAAAAACCACTTCACCAGCCTTAGTCTTCCCTTTGTCTTTCTTGAAACTTGGAGATGCTTCTACAGTGTACCCAAACATTGTAGCCATTTGATTCTTCATGATATCAACTAGGGCCCCCTTTAATTCTTCCATTTTAGCATTAAGGGCATCGTCCACCATTCTTTGAATTTGTTCGGGCTCCATTGCTTTTGGTAAAAAAGTGATTGAGTCGTTGCTCAATTCTTCATCACCGGTGTAAGTGTGGTTGTTGTATGCTCTTGAGCTACTATACTCCAGGTCAGTGAGCCAGAGAGGATTAATGAGATGCAAATGTATATATGCACATATGCATGTATGCACAAACAACAAATAAAGATAGGTAGAATGTCCCTTCCAACCTTATAACTTCCACACACGGATGGCGAGTCTCTTTTCCTAGGTATATGGTTAACAAAATACCAACATGGGGTATCTTGTTTTCGAATAATTCCCTCGGACAGTTCAACCAATAGTTATATTTTCAAAAATAAAAATCAATTCATGATAATTTCCATTAATTAGGTTTTAATCCATTCAACCAACTAAAGCAAATTTCATGCTATATTGGATTAAAACTAAAAAGAGGTTTATTATAAATAGATTTTTCACTTGAAAAAGTAACTAATGATTCATGCCAAAAACAAGCCCATGATTAATAATTCTTACTACAAAATAGGCTCACAATTGATTTTTGGTATTTTCATAATTAACCTAAATAATCGTAAGCTCTTTTGAAAAGAAAAGATTGCAAAAAATAGTTTTGTTTGAAGAACCCATTGTAAAAAGATTTTAGAAAAAATGGATTGTTGACTTTGTATTTGAATCATGAGAAAAGAATTTTTGATTTGTTTTTTAGAAAAGTTTTATGTACAAAGACCATCTTGAAAAAGTTTTGAAAATAGCTTTGGTCTTTTGGATCTTAAAGGAAAAGAATTTTTTTGAGCTTACAATAGAGGTAGGACATATTAGAAAAAGAACAAACCAAATAAGTCATGGTTTCAACTAAGATAAATTAACCATTGTCAGATAATAAGTATTTGGCATAAAACCTAAGGAAAGTAACTAGGCCAATTACATGAGCTTTAGTCTTTGGGTTGAAAGGCTTAGGTTCCTATAGCAAGTATATACCAAAAGGTACAAGGCTATGAGTGGTTATGCCATGCACTATCTCTATACCTTGAGTGAAAGTGTGGTATCCCTTACATAACACAACACGGGTAAGACGGGCGTCCTAACTCATTCACACGATGCAATCTAAATTATGCAATGGATAATATCATGATAAGAAAGAATAGAATAATATAAAGACCAACAGAATCAACTTCTCTTATCCCTAGTGGAGTCACCACTGTGAGCGGAGATTTTTGCCCCCACTCCCAGTGGAATGGTTCTTGCGACTTCGGCACTGTTAGGCTCAGGGCCTTAGAGAACATGGGCCTAAGCCCAAAGAAAATTGAGTCGCCACCCGGATAGGCTGGGAAAAAGAAAGGGGTGGATGACTCGATTCCTAAGGAATACTCAACCCCCTAATGGGTTCGAAAAGTTGGGTACGTGTGGGGAAGGTGAGAAATGGCCCAGCACCCCCACAACGCCTAGTTCATTGAAGCCGGCCTCCTTTGTAGGTCTCAATATTATAAAATTATTAAATATAATGATATTATCCATACTACATACGATCATTAAAATAAAGCATCATTATATTAAAATCAAAGCAATATTCAAACAAAATAAATAAATGGACACCCATCTGAGGATGGAAACATGTTCTTACATCATCTAATGTCTAAAAATAAATAGGACACCCACCAAAAGGTGAAAACATGTCCTTTACATTAATCCCACCAAAACAATTTAAATTACATGATGCTCACAATATGAGATACCCAAAATATGGAAACATACCTCTTATAATGTTTTGAAACCAAAGCAAATCAGTAAAAATAACCAACCATTCATCATAAGTAAATTATCCATCAAGGACATGAAACATCAATCAAAATATATAATAAATATTTGTCTAATTTAAATACATTAGTAAGTATCAATTAGGATTTCTTGAATAAAATTACGGTTTCATAGGTTTTATGTTTTAACAATTAGGGTTTTTTAATTACTGAATTAGTCAACTAAGAAATATTTAATATAAAAGAAATAACATGGCTACTGGATGGACAAATAGTTTGAATTAAAGATTAGGTTTGAAATAAATTAGGATTTGAATATAAAGAAGGGTTGTTTTGGATTTAGGGTTTTAGAAGTTTTTTGAAAATAATATTAAGGTTTAGGGTTTAAGTAAAAAAATTAAAACTCATGAAAATAGAATTAATAGTTAGGTATTTGAAAAGAATAGGCTACTGTGAATTTTAGAAAAATAGGATTGATTATGGTTTTGAGAAAGCAAATTATTGTTTTGTGGTATTAGAAAAATGCAATTAGGGTTTTAGACTTCAAAAATTAATTTAATGGGTATTAAGATATTAGGGTTTTGAAAAAAAATAAATTTTTGGGGTTTTAAATAGAGACTAGATGGTAAATAAAATAATTGATCAATGTGCTAAAATAAAAACCCATCGTGCTAAAATTGATCAATGTGTAAAATAAACTTTCTTTGTCGATTTTGCGTCGATGATTTTTTTATTTTTTTATTTATATATATATTTTAAAAATAAATAAATAATAAATGAAAAGTAAAATAAATATTAAATTAAAATAAATAATAAATAATAAATATTTATAAATATTTATAAATAAATAATAAATAAAATAAATATTTATAAATAAATAATAAATAAAATAAATAATAACTAAAATAAATCAAAATAAATAATAAATATTAAAATAAATAATATATACCACAAAAATTATTTCGGACTGTTTTAAAATCTTTGGACTAGACTGGATCAAAAATTACGGGTCTACAACAATAATATAGCAGAGTATAAAGCATGCATTTTTTGTTTGGAAACCTTGATGATTATGAAGGTGGATAAGGTGCAAGTCTTTGGTGACTCTTTATTAGTGATATCCCAAGTAAATGGAGAGTGAGAGTTAAAAGAAGAGAAGATAAAACCATACCACCATTATTTGATCATGATGAAGAAGAATTTTAAGGAGTGCATATTTACATACCTACCAAGAGAAGAAAACCAGATGGCTGATGCCCTAGCCACATTGGCTTCGATATGGGAAAATCCTATAAACTTGTTTCTTAAGTCTTTGTTTTTGACCAGTTAATCAACTCCTTGCCACGAATATGAAACAATCATGAAAACTGATATAGACCATGATGAGTGGTATGATACCATAAGACAATTTTTAGAGAATAAGGAATACCCGTTAGGGACAACAAGGGAAGAGAAAAGAGCCATAAGGTGATGGTCCTTGCAATACATCACCTTTCATGGAGAGTTGTATCAAAGATGGCCTGATGGGGTGCACTTGAGATGCTTGAGGAAACCTAAAGTTGAGCAGATCATGTCAGAAATACATGCAGGAAGTTGTGGTCCACACATGAATAAGTTAGCTTTGGTTAAGAAGATAATTCGACAAGGTTACTACTGGTTGACCATGGAGAGAGATTGTATTGAGTTTGTTAAGAAGTGCCAGTAATGTCAGATGTATGGTAATTTGAATCACATGCCTCATGAAGAATTACATTCTATGTCTTCACCCTGGCCCTTTGCAACTTGGGGGATTGAAATTATAGGAGTGATACATCCAACGACCACCATTTTATTATAGTAGCAATGAATTATTTTTCAAAATGGGTCAAAGTTGAATCTTTCAAAAAGCTGGGGGCAAGGCAAATGGCTTGGTTTATTGAAAAGAATATCATTTGCAGATATACAGGGTCCCATATAGTGTGATATTGGACAATGGGGTACATTTTCAAGGAGCAAGACTTATTCTTGAGGTACCAAATCCATCATCACTAATCCTCCCCTTATAAACTGAAGGCTAATCATGCAGTAGAAGCAACAAATAAAATAATTGAGTAGATTCTATCTAACATGACCAAGACGTACATGGACTGGAATGACAACATTTTCTTTGGTTTATGGGATGGAAGCACTGTTGCCAATTTAGATAAAGATCAAGTCATTAAGGGTGGTCCTGGAAGCTAAATTACCTGAGATGGAATGGTTAGTAAGTAGATACACATAGTTAGCTTATTAGATGAGAGAAGGTTAAAAGCATTGTATCATCATCAGCTGTATCAAAGAAAGATATCTCGAGCCTACAATAGAAGGGTTAAAATCAAAAAGTTTAAATTCGGTGACTTAGTGTAAAAGCAGTGTAAGCCTAATGTCCCTGATCTGAGAGGAAAATTTAGACCTAGTTAGGAAGGACCATTTGTTGTGAAGCAAGTCATGAACAAGGGTGTAGTCAAGATATCAGACATGGACATGAATGAGTTTAGTGAGCCAGTGAATACTGACAGGTTTAAGAGGTTTTATGTATAAAAAAAAGAAGAGAACCCCAAAAGGGCGGCCTAAGAAAAAGTTAAAGCAGTCTACTGGTTTCAAAAATCTAAAAGGGCAGGCTAGGTAACAATTAGGGCTAAACGAGAGAAAATTGTCAATTAGAAAACCAGAAAGGGCTGGTTAGCGACATGAGTGATCCAATGTATGTTGGCTTTATGTTTGGTTGTTACCCAATTTAATAAAATAGAGTTAATATTAAAATTATTCTATGTGCACTGTTTCAAGTATTAGACAAAATATGGTAAAATAAATAACATAATAGCAAAAAGTGATGACAAATTATAAAAGGAAAGAAAACATCTTTTATTATTGTTATTATTATTATTATTATTATTCATCCTAACATTACTTTTTCTAAGGAATTAACAAATGTAAAATCTATGGCGGCGGATAAGTGTAGCGTGCATGCCAACTTTGTTTCAGTCGATCCAGGAAAGCTTCAGTCAGATGAGGCATGCCCAAATCAGGGGTAAACTCAGAAACTCAAGGCTCGACCCCATACTAATGGTCAAGATGGTAAGGATTATAGTGAGTACCTCAACGAAGAGCAGCAAGAGGAAAATATATCAGATACATCCGAATGGTGACATGGGAGATATTCCACCAAGGTACCAACCAACGGATTTTAATCGCAGCTCGTGAGCAGATCCAGTCAATTCAGTCGGCATATGAAGAAGCAAGATGGAGGATCTCGGCAGAATGACATCATGGCAAATATCTGACAAAATCTATCGATGGAGTGTCAAGCAAGCAGAGGTGCTCCTAAAGCCAAATCTACAAGCATAAGAAAAAAAAGTTAAAAAAAGAATGCCCGTTAGGTTGAAAACCTGTAAGGGCAGCCTAAGAAAAAATTAGGGCAATTCGCTAGTTTCGAAAACCCACAAGGGCAGTCTAGGCAAAAATTAGATTCAATAATATAATAAAAAAGTCTGCTAAGTTAAAAACCAGTAAGGGCAGCTTAGACAAAATTAAGATAGCTCGCTAGTTTCAAAAACCCGCAACGGCGGACTAGGAAAAAATTAGAGCAATAAAAATAAAAATCCTAAATTGAAAACCTAAGAAGAAGATTTAGGTAATTACCTAAAGCAGTACTGGGCTCCCAGCCAATCTCCTTGTAACACCCCTTCCCGACCTATGAATAAGCCGAGGAGGAATGCTACATCGGGATACGAGCTCTGGTTATGTCAGCTTACTTAATGTTCCTTATAAAAATTTTCCAAAAATTTTGACGGAGTCTCCCTTAAAATTCTAGGTCCCAAGTGTCGACAAAACTGATTTTTCTTATTTTTGAAAAACATTTTGTTTCACAATTCAACTCAAGCACACTCCCAATAATCCACCCTTATAACCTCAACTACAATCCTGCAAGAAGAATTCACAGTTCTATATTCACAACCCAACTCAATTTAAAACCATACAGTTATTATACATTACTAGATTTACATGCTACATCAAGTTATCTCTTTGTATTGTTCAAATAAGTACATGCCAGTTTCTAATACCAAAAATACAAAATGAAGAGCACCACCTAAGTTTGTTGATGACCGACAGATCGCAGGACTCCTCTGCTCGCTACTGGCTCCTTGCTAATAGCCTACAAGTTTAGAAGAAACTAAACTCGCTAAGCATTGCTTAGTGGGTACTTTAACTAATTACAGAAAATAAATAATAAAAGCATAATACACTTTTAAAAGCAATGAGTCGTATTGAAAAATAATATCACAGTAAAAACAATCCATACATGTCATATATTCAGTTATTATCATTTTATCAATATGCTCCACAAGGTAATTTGGTAGACTAACGTATGGTAAGGAACTAACTGAAACAACTGTATATATATTCTGTAGTTGTGGCCCTAAAAAAAATTACGGACCAAGCCCTGTGGAATCTGTGGCTGAAGCCCTCGGACCGGAGTCCTATATAACTCGGGCAATTGCCCTATATAACTCGGACCGAAGTCCTATATAGCTTGGGTCGTCACCCTATATAACTCAAACCGAAGTCCTATATTAAAGCAGCACTGCATATAGTATGATATATCATACCCTTACCCTACTCAGTACTATCCCAGATACCCAGTGGAGCCAAAATTCTCATGCCATTTCTTAATCGAATATGCATTTTACAATTATCGACTTATGGTTCTTATATTATTTCAACGTGAAATATCATATTTTGTCATTTTAATAACATATTATGCTCATTTATATGTGTAAGGAATCAATTGGATTACTTTTGTAAAATGACCAAATGAATATTAGCAAAATGACCATATGAATAGTAAATTCTGGTTTTGGACTCAACTTGATCCTTATTTTGAAAACTTGTATAAAATAATCTACTTGACTAAAGACTCTAAAATTTTTACAGAATTTAGTTTTACATCTTAAAATCATTCCTTTAAAATTTCAGATCAAACTGGACACAAAAGCTTGGTCAAGTAGTTCACCCAACCAAACTGCTCCAGTTGCCCTGCATCCTGGCAGCAGTTCTAAATTTTGTGAATTCCGTAAATTAAATTCAATCAATGTGGTTCCAAATTATTTTTATCAAATACTAGACTCACTAAAAAACAACATATCCAAAATTCACTTCAAGAAAATTTTTCTATATTTAATTAAAAATCATACAAGTCACAGCATTTCACTAATTCTAAAACAGAAAAATTTTAAGAAAATGAACAAACAATTAGTTAAAGTACCAAACCTTGCTTTTTCTTAGTCCTTTATCTATATCACTTCCTTTCCTTCCTTGTCTCCTTGATTTCCTATGAATTTAACATCACATATACAAAGGCAAGAACCCTATGTATAGACATAGTCTTATCTTATGTTTTTTTCTAATGGTTGCTAGCTTATTTTCACCAGTAAATACCATTATTTCTTTCATCAAATCCTTCAAATAATTACTTCTTGAATTTTCTCCAAATCTAGCTACATGAACCCTAATTTCAATCTCTTAAATTAACCATTAATCAATGAAATTAAAACTAGAGATAGGTTTCTCTTACCTTATAATCTTGTTTGTCACCAAAATCTTCAACCAAAAGCCTTAAACTTTGGAAAAATCACCTCCTTCTTCCTTCTCTTATGGTTTGGACGAGTTCACCATGTAAGAGAGGGATTTTATATTCTTTCCTTAGCTTATTTTGATCCAAATGACAGCCAAGAGAGGTTAAGATGTGTTGGTGTAAGTGTTGATTTCCCATCGGTACACCTTATGGCAAAAATGGCCACTTTTAATTGGTCCACTTGCTGTAATATCCAAAAATACACCCTAAAAGTTTTGGGAATCATTATTGTTGTATTTAGATTTAATGTGTATGTATGATGGAAAGAGAAAAGAAGTAAAAAGAAAGTGTATATGTTGAATATATATGGATATATATATATAACATATACATAGTATATAAATGGGTGTAGGAAAATAAGTGTATATAATTAATAATAATAATAATAATAATAATAATAATAATAAAGATAAAGAAGAAAAGAAAAGTCAAAGGATGAAGTGGTGGTGGAGGATATTTTAGTAAATATGTAATTATATTATTATTAATATATATATATATATAAGATAAGTATGAAAAGAAAGAAAGGAGGATTTCTTTCTTCCTATCTTCTTCTTCTTCTTCTTCTTCTTGAACGAGAGAGAGAGAGAGAGAGATGTGATTTTGGTTGATTTTTACACCAAATTCTTATGGGTTTTAAGAGAGTTGAAGTTGGAGATTGAAGATTTGGCATAATATCCAAGTAAGTGTTCATTTCTTTGAGTTGATTCTATTGATTGTGTATCCAAGTAAGTATTCATTTTCTTGTATTGATTTCTTTTGATTGAGGTTATAGTTGATATGGTTGGTGTGTGAGATGATAATAATGAAAGATTGAAGTATATAGATGTGTTGAATTGGTATCTAAATGATGATAAGTTGGGTTATTTGTGAGGATGATGATGAATTGTTAAAATTTTTGAGTAAGGGTTTAGTATAAATGAATTGGGGATTTGAGTAGTTGATTTATAGTGATGTATATAATGATTATTATTATGATATATTGAAGTTATATAAGTGTTAAATTGATAGGTAACTGATGAATATAACCAATATGTTGATTAAGGGTGTTGTAATATGGATTTTGGAGTGTTTGTGTTGTCAAGGATGAGAATTCGGAATACATGATTTTTACCTGACACGGCCAGTGACACGACCGTGTTGTTGGGCGTGTCATCGGTACTGAGTCTGACGTTTGTGACACGACCATTAACACGGCCATGTTACTGAGCGTGTCATAGCTACTGTGAGAAAAAAGTAATTGACACGGCCATGAACACACCCGTGTTGTTGGGCATGTCAATGTTTCTGTAAGGCAGAATGAATGACACGTCCGTGTTACTGAGCGTGTCAAAGCTTCTGTATTGTTGGTTTAGGGCACGATCAGGGACATGCCCGTGTTGGTGAGCGTGTCATGTGTTGAGTTTGCCCTAGTTGGTTATCATTCTTATTTTCTTATATGAATAATTACCTTTGGATTAGGTTTTGAAGAGATTGTGTTACCATAACCCAAGTGTTGGAGGATTCTTGGAAAGAGGAATTTAGATTTGGTGTGAGTTCTCTAGAGGTAAGTACAAACTTACATAGATGCATTCTTTTATATGATTTTGAGACTTAACACATTTAGTATAAATGTGTTAAGTAAATTACTATATTGTTAATATAATGTGACTAATGTTATTATTTGTATAGTGTGAAAGATATGATGATCATTCAAAAAGGTATGTGCAATGGAATTTGTTATGATAAATGTTTTAATAATGAATGGTGTTAATGTGTCTTGAGAAATGGTGAAATGTGATGTCATTATGGTTGATAATAATGATTGAAATGAAATAAATGGACATGTTGTCTATATGATGATGAATTTAAGATTCATGTGCAATGAAATTGATTATGTATACTTGAATGATGAAGTATTATAATGTGAATTGAGATATGATAATATGTGAAGCCATTGTGATTGGCTATGATGATTCAAATGAGATGTGAGGCCATTGTGATTGGCTATGATGATTCAATTGAGATAAGTGGGGCATGTTTGCCTAGATAATGTTGAGAATTGTGAATGAAATTGATAATGAAATAATAAATGAATTGTGTGGCTAATGTGTTATTCCATTTTCAGAGTTCTGGGTTTGGCGGCATGCCTATAAAATGAAAAAGGTAACAGTCTTGCCGGGTTGAGGATCTCTTCAATTTGAGTTGAATTGAGGTCTAAGAGACTGAGTCTGTTACACTATGAGAATTATGAATATGAAATATGTGAAAGGTAACAGTCTTGCCGGGTTGAGGATCTCCTTGATTTAGTCGGGTTGATGGTCCAAGAGACTGGGTCTGTTACAGGTAACAGTCTAGCCGGGTTGAGGATCTCCTCGAGTTTAGCGAGTTGAGGTCCAAGAGACTGGGTTTGTTACCCTATCCTTGGATAGAGATATATATATTGCCTACGGGCTTGATTATTGTGATTATAGACCAAAGCAGTAACTCTGAACTTTGGAATAACATAGTAGTGTCTCGTGGGCCCATGTTTGTCTTTGTTTTCAATGTGAGTTATGAATGTGAAATAGATGGATAATGAGACCTATGTTTGTCTTTGTTGAATATGTGATTTATGACTGGTGAATTGCGAATAATGAATTAGTTGAATAAAATAAGGACATGTAATGTTATGAAGTATGATATGTAATATGTGTATGGATATATTCATTGTGAGTATCAGTGATAGAATTGTGGCTGGTGTTAATGATATGTATATATATATAATTAGAGATATATGAAAGGTGTAATTAAAAAGAGAAAAAGTGATAAGAAACTAATGGTAAATGAAGTTATATATATATATGTTTATATTATTCATTTGTGCTACTAAGTTCTCTGGCTTAGCGTGGTTGTGTAATCGCGCAGGTGAGTAGGTGATAGATCTAAAGTCAATCGGTATGCCACGAGAAAGGTAAGAGTGTTCTGAGACCAACTAGAAGGTGATGCATGCATGTAAGATTTAATTACGTTGTATTTTGATAAGCAAAAATGTATTATTGTTTGGAACTCAGTTAAAGGTTTTACATAGTAATGAAAAGGTGACATTCTTATACTTTATATATGTACTGTATGTATGCTCGGTATATGTATAGACTTATATAGGGTATGGGGGTGTTACAATTATTTTGGTATCAGAGCTTAGGTTCGAGATTCTCGGCCTAAGTGAAATTAAAAAGAAAAAGTTTTGAAAAGCTTGAATAAAAAAAATTAAAAAAAAATTGAAATGAAATTTGTAATACATGCATATGCATTAACACCTAGGTTGGTCTCGGATGTGGCATTATGTGAATTGTACTGTGATTGAATTAGAGGAGATGGATGGTATTATGTGGATGAAGTTCTACATGAAAGTAAAAGAGTAGAAAAAGAAATGAATAGAAGAATAAAGTTGGAATTGAGTTAAAAATAAAATCAAGATTAAAGTATGTACTCTCTCCTCTACAGTTTGGATCTCTTTCTATTAAAACTCATGTTTGGATTATTAGAGGAAGGAAATATTGTTGGATTGTTAATATGGAAAAATATGTTATTGAAATGAAGAGAGTATGATGCAATATTGAGTGAGTTGATTGATATAGACAAAGTGTGATTATTTAAGATTTAGGTATATAAAGTTAAGGTTTTATTTAAAAGAAAAAGAGATGATGTTAGGTAAATAAGAAGATATATTAGTGTTGTTTGTATGGTTATTTTAATGCAAACATTGTGTTTTCAATGTTAGAAATGTGATATGTTTGATGTAGCTTTGTGGTACATATATATAAGATGTTTTTAAAGCTGATATTACGAAAAGATGAGATTGGTAAATCAAAGTTTAGGTGAGATAGTGATTTGAGAATTTAGAATGTTAATGGAATATTGATAAAGATTACTTATATATTGATAGTTTAATGTATGTTAAACATACGAGTTATTTGCAATGAATATTATTGCATATGAGAATACTACGAATTGGGTAATGAGATTGATAGTATGAGAATTTGTTTCGAAGTAAAAGAAAGTGAATAAGCAAGTGAAAATGAGTTATTTTAAGTTATTTGAGTAGAAAGGGTAAAAGTGGATATGGAAATATATTAAATGCTTTTAAAGACAAAAGTGAAAGAGATGTCACATTAAGAATGTGACTAAGATGTATGTGAAGTGTTATTATGGTTAGAATATATATTGGTTGTGTTGATAAATACTTTACATCATATTAAAAGAATGAGAATGATAATGTTCAACGGAAGTAATAAATATTAAATTGGTATAGAATGTATGAAAAAGGGGAATTAAATAAGATCATATAATTAAGTGTAAACATGTATAGGATACGTGCGCTGAGTTTTTTGATATGAAAGAAATTGTATTATGTAAGGAATGTGGGAAGTGAGTCACATTTTGGAGGTGGCTTATGAATGTGTATATAGTATAACTATATGATTAAAAATATTAAGAATGATATTGCATGTATCAGTGGACCTAAGAAAGATTAGGTCTAAAGTTAAATAAATTATGTGACGGAAATGAGAATGGGAATGAACTCGAGTAATATTGAACTGTGAAATTTTTATGGTACTCATGGAACTTGATAATCATATAATATTTTGAGTCCCAAAGTATTCGCATGTGGAAAGGTTCTATGTATATGTGTAAAATAAGAGATTGTAAGGACAAAGGAAAAAAAATTAGAAAAGATAAATTAGAAATGGAGTAACAAATGTAATTAGTATAAGATTTATATATGATAGAATATGTATACGTAAGAGATGTTAATAATACTGTTGAAACATGAATTAAACTAATGATGAGCATATAATTGAGTACAAATTGGGTTGAAACGGAGTTGGAATGTGTTAACTTTTGGTGTAGCCAAAGTTTAGAAATGAATATGTAATTCTTGCAATACAACTTAGCAGGGTAATTGGAAAAGTTTGAAGCAGAATAATAGAAGGACAGTAATGATTTATAAGTCACAAGCTTGATTATTAATCTCTTAAGGCCATAGATTTTGTTTAGTATATCTGGCCGGTTAGTTTTGTTATTCACAGATTTGAGACTGAGATAATATGACTGTAATACAGATTTGGTGAGATTGATAATTATGTTTTAGAAGTATAGTTAAGAGTTATGATGGGTAAAGTTGTACTTTACCATTTTATGTTAGAAATTTGGTTATATTTATGAGAAGTAAGGAAAGAGAAGAGTAATGTAAATATTTTGAGTTATGGATAATGTGGTAAAAAGGTAATTATTATAATAATAGTAGTGGTATGAAATGTGAAGAGATATTATGGGAGAAATTACAAAATGTGATTGAAAATTTTACTGAATAAGTAGATGGGTTTAAGGTTTTAGTGAATTAACTATGGAAAATAAATATGGTATGATATAATCATGAGGATTTTGTGGAAATTGTACTAAGATAATTTGAAGTGATTTGTTATTAATGATCATAGTCTAAAAAAAAAAACCGAAGAGATTAGAATTTGAATATAAGATTGACCTAATGGAATTAGGTTATATATATATATTGTGAAATTTGATGCTAAATTTAAATAAGTTAATTGTTGGTTTAAATTGACTAAGATTGAGATGTTAGTATATGGTGGCAGATAGATCAATTGAACTAGATTTTGCTAAAGTTGCAAATCAATATTGAGATTTAATATGTATAGTTGTACTAAGAGTGTAAAATTTAAATGATAATGTATATGATGTAAAATTCTAAAATGAGAATGGACAAGAAAGAATGGAGTTATATCAGTTGTAAATAATGATAGAAGGAAAAAGATTGATTATCTATAAATAGGTTGAAAGGCATTGTATTAATATGTATGTTAAGTGAAAAACATGTTAAAGAAGGAGTTAAGTGTATGAAAAATAAGGATATTGTTATCAATTAAGGTTTGATAAATGTCTATTTTGAAAGTGATTGTAATGACGGGATAATCAATATTAAGATTTAACTCAATAATTTTTAAGGTTAGACTAAAAGAGTAATTATAACGAGATGAAGTAATAAAATATCTTGAAGATAATGATTAGATGAAGTATAAGTATATTATAAGATGATCTGATTTTTGTATAAAAGTAAATTCATTGGGAATGTGAGGAATTGTCTTGATTGTTTTGTTGAGAAAGTGATAAGATATATATACAGATATAATGATGAATTGTGAAATTTAAAGAAGATGATTGACTCTAAGGGGGAGAGTAAAAGTTATGTGATTTGATGACATAATAACTTAAGAATATAATTAACTTTATATGTAAGTTAAGATATTATTGTGTTAAGAATGGATTGTTACTGTATTAGATAATTTCGGGGACGAAATTATTTAAGGGGGAGAGAATTGTAATATCCCAAAATACACCCTAAAAGTTTTGGGAATCATTATTGTTGTATTTAGATTTAATGTGTATGTATGATGGAAAGAGAAAAGAAGTAAAAAGAAAGTGTATATGTTGAATATATATGGATATATATATAACATATACATAGTATATAAATGGGTGTAGGAAAATAAGTGTATATAATTAATAATAATAATAGTAATAATAATAATAAAGATAAAGAAGAAAAGAAAAGTCAAAGGATGAAGTGGTGGTCGAGGATATTTTAGTAAATATGTAATTATATTATTAATAATATATATATATATAAGATAAGTATGAAAAGAAAGAAAGGAGGATTTTCTTTCTTCCTATCTTCTTCTTCTTCTTCTTCTTCTTGAACGAGAGAGAGAGAGAGAGAGAGAGAGAGATGTGATTTTGGTTGATTTTTACACTAAATTCTTAAGGGTTTTAAGAGAGTTGAAGTTGGAGATTGAAGATTTGGCATAATATCCAAGTAAGTGTTCATTTCTTTGAGTTGATTCTATTGATTGTGTATCCAAGTAAGTATTCATTTTCTTGTATTGATTTCTTTTGATTGAGGTTATAGTTGATATGGTTGGTGTGTGAGATGATAATAATGAAAGATTGAAGTATATAGATGTGTTGAATTGGTATCTAAATGATGATAAGTTGGGTTATTTGTGAGGATGATGATGAATTGTTAAAATTGTTGAGTAAGGGTTTAGTATAAATGAATTGGGGATTTGAGTAGTTGATTTATAGTGATGTATATAATGATTATTATTATGATATATTGAAGTTATATAAGTGTTAAATTGATAGGTAATTGATGAATATAACCAATATGTTGATTAAGGGTGTTGTAATATGGATTTTGGAGTGTTTGTGTTGTCAAGGATGAGAATTCGGAATGCATGATTTTTGCCTGACACGGCCAGTGACACGATCGTGTTGTTAGGCGTGTCATCGGTACTGAGTCTGACATTTGTGACACGACCATTAACACGGCCATGTTACTGAGCTTGTCATAGCTACTGTGAGAAAAAAGTAATTGACACGGCCATGAACACGCCCGTGTTGTTGGGCATGTCAATGTTTCTGTAAGGCAGAATGAATGACACGTCCAGTGACACGTCCGTGTTACTGAGCGTGTCAAAGCATCTGTATTGTTGGTTTAGGGCACGATCAGGGACACGCCCGTGTTGGTGAGCGTGTCATGTGTTGAGTTTGCCCTAGTTGGTTATCATTCTTATTTTCTTATATGAATAATTACCTTTGGATTAGGTTTTGAAGAGATTGTGTTACCATAACCCAAGTGTTGGAGGATTCTTGGAAAGAGGAATTTAGATTTGGTGTGAGTTCTCTAGAGGTAAGTACAAACTTACATAGATGCATTCTTTTATATGATTTTGAGACTTAACACATTTAGTATAAATGTGTTAAGTAAGTTACTATATTGTTATTATAATGTGACTAATGTTATTATTTGTATAGTGCGAAAGATATGATGATCATTCAAAAAGGTATGTGCAATGGAATTTGTTATGATAAATGTTTTAATAATGAATGGTGTTAATGTGTCTTGAGAAATGGTGAAATGTGATGTCATTATGGTTGATAATAATGATTGAAATGAAATAAATGGACATGTTGTCTATATGATGATGAATTTAAGATACATGTGCAATGAAATTGATTATGTATACTTGAATGATGAAGTATTATAATGTGAATTGAGATATGATAATATGTGAAGCCATTGTGATTGGCTATGATGATTCAAATGAGATGTGAGGCCATTGTGATTGGCTATGATGATTCAATTGAGATAAGTGGGGCATGTTTGCCTAGATAATGTTGAGAATTGTGAATGAAATTGATAATGAAATAATAAATGAATTGTGTGGCTAATGTGTTATTCCATTTTCAGAGTTCTGGGTTTGGCGGCATGCCTATAAAATGAAAAAGGTAACAGTCTTGCCGGGTTGAAGATCTCTTCAATTTGAGTTGAATTGAGGTCCAAGAGACTGGGTCTGTTACACTATGAGAATTATGAATATGAAATATGTGAAAGGTAATAGTCTTGCCGGGTTGAGGATCTCCTCGATTTAGTCGGGTTGATGGTCCAAGAGACTGGGTCTGTTACAGGTAACAGTCTAGCCGGGTTGAGGATCTCCTCGAGTTTAGCGAGTTGAGGTCCAAGAGACTGGGTCTGTTACCCTATCCATGGATAGAGATATATATATATTGCCTACGGGCTTGATTATTGTGATTATAGACCAAAGCAGTAACTCTGAACTTTGGAATAACATAGTAGTGTCTCGTGGGCCCATGTGTGTCTTTGTTTTCAATGTGATTTATGAATGTGAAATAGATGGATAATGAGACCTATGTTTGTCTTTGTTGAATATGTGATTTATGACTGGTGGATGGATTGCGAATAATGAATTAATTGAATAAAATATGGACATGTAATGTTTATGAAGTATGATATGTAATATGTGTATGGATATATTCATTGTGAGTATCAGTGATAGAATTGTGGCTGGTGTTAATGATATGTATATATATATATATATAATTAGAGATATATGAAAGGTGTAATTAAAAAGGGAAAAAGTGATAAGAAACTAATGGTAAATGAAGTTATATATATATGTTTATATTATTTATTTGTGCTACTAAGCTCTCTGGCTTAGCGTGGTTGTGTAATCGCGCAGGTGAGTAGGTGATAGATCTAAAGTCAATCGGTATGCCACGAGAAAGGTAAGAGTGTTCTGAGACCAACTAGAAGGTGATGCATGCATGTAAGATTTAATTATGTTGTATTTTGATAAGTAAAAATGTATTATTGTTTGGAACTCAGTTAAAGGTTTTACATAGTAATGAAAAGGTGACATTCTCATACTTTATATATGTACTATATGTATGCTCGGTATATGTATAGTACTTATATAGAGTATGGGGGTGTTACACTTGCCTTCTTCTTTTATCTATTTTTTTGGCAAGCCATTAGGCTTCCTTTTATTCATATTTTGACCCCCTCAACTTTCTTGTGCTGTAATTTTATAGTCTAGGGTGTGAAAATACCAAAATACCCTCCAGCGATTAATCGATTGTAACTTTTAAACCGTGCATTTTCGAAAAAAATTGAAACCCACAGTTATGACCCGATTAATCTCGAGAATATTCTTCCGGGGTCGGATATGGGCACTATTAAGAACTTCCGACACTTAATTTTTAAGTTTACATAGTTGCCCCTAACTTTTGAGAAATTTCCACTTAGGTCCTCGGCCTTTCGAAAAATTACCTTTAGGTCCCATCGACTTCACGGGCCTCCTTTGCACACTGATTTTGTTTTTTACTGTCTCGAGCCTCTATTTGACCACTTATTTATCTCCTTCTTGCCTAATACTCGACTACCTAAACTTTGGGATGTGACACTCCTCAAAGATTCTAATTTAAATTTGTCCAATCCAACTAGGGCCCTGGCCAAAATCATAGGTATCGGCAATAAGCCTCCTTCCATTAGGTCCATGATATCCAGTACTTGTGGATCAATGTCGTCATTTGAAGAAACAGGCAAGAATTTGCCAAGAAAACATAGACAAAGCATACATTCCCATGCCTTAGTCGAAGCCAATGGGATGTTCAAAAATCGATCAAATGACCAAGCAGGATTTTCTCACCTCTAGTCAATTGTAAGACTTTGTTTTTCAAAAGCTGAAACAACGTTTGCATCTTTTAATGGGTTTTGGAAGTCAGTATGGAAAATGCCATTGGTTGATTGCTTGAATATCCAAGAATAGCTTCAAATTCTTCAATCATAGGACATATCTCAAAATTGTTTATTTTGAAGGTCCTAGTTTTCATATCCCAAAAAGAAGCCATGGCATGTAAGAAGGAATGGTCTAACATAACATTTTGGAAGCACTTTAAGTTATTGAGTTGAGACCATGATATTTGTTCCAAATGCATAGGCTTGATGAATTTGAATAAGTTCTTTATCTTATTTAAATTGGCTTCAGTTATTTTGGAGTTCTTAAAGAATTGAAATTATTGTGAACTTGTAAGAGGAAATGTTAAAGTTAAAAAATCTGTGTTTTGATTTAGGGATGTTCTGCGAAGATTTGATGTTATGAATGTGGAAAAGGAAAATTAATTCATTGATTTATATAGGCACTGGCCAGAGTCAAAGTCATTTAAGGAAACAGAAGTCCATATCGAATTAGGTTAAATTTTCCTTAATCCATGATGAAGTAGGTTTAATGAGCTGAGCAGGAAATTGTTAAACCTAATCCACACGGGTATTAGTCTTTTTTATTTAATTAATCCATGTTGAAATCATTTTAAATGATTTTGACATGGTATAAAGTTGTATATATAAATGTAACACAGAAAAGTCAAAGTAAAAAAAATCCATACATAAAAAAAAAGAACATTTGAAAATGTCAAAATATTTCATTTGTAATAGTATATTATTTATACAATAAATTTCTCAATATAGTGCACGACATATAACTATGAGGGAGGAGGCATTCTATAATTAAATAAAGCACTTAGAAAATCATTGCATGTTGGAGGTGGAGGTACATCATCTATCCAGTTTCCTTCTGAGAAAGAAGTGTTCGGATCACGGTTTTCTTGAGAATCAATCCTATCATAATCAAAGCCTGAGAAGGGAGGTGGCAGGTCATGGTCATCCATCCGGGGCCTCCTTGATGAAGATGCACTAGGATCTCTATAGCCTTGAAATCTGAAATCCCAAAAGTTCCTTTTAAGATGATCTGCATGCCAACGACTAGCGGCCAGTTCCTCCCGCAACTTTCGATTATGCTCCTCAAGTATCCGCTGTGAGCAAGAAAAGGAAATATTAGATTTATACATTCTCATGTATACATTCAGCATATGTAAATATGAAATAGGAAATACAAACCAGATAGCTCAGATCGAAGCCCTGAAACCCAGAAGATGGATCGGCATAAGGCATTACGGGTGGCATGTAATATCCCAAAAAATTTGAAAATATTAATTTTTGAAAAATAATTAAATGATTTAAAAGTGTATACATATATAATTAAGTGGAAAGAAAAGAGAAAGGAAGGATGTGTATATGATGTATATATGTCGATATACATATCATATACAAGTCAACATTTTAACTTGGTTAAATATTATTTTTAATTAATAAGATATTAATTAATGGATAGTGGAAGAGGATATTTAAGATAATTATATTATAATAAGATATATGCTTGGTGGAAATTAAAAGAGGAAATTCTTGTGGTTTAAAAGAGATGTGTTGGTTTAGTGGAGTTGGTGATCACTATTCTCATCTTCTTCTTCCTCCATGGTAGCCGGCCATCATCATCAAAGGAAAGAGAGAAATTGTTTCTTGCTAACTCAAGTGATTGAAGGATTTCAAGTGATCAAGTTGGAGTTTAGAGGATTTTCTTCATATTTTGGTAAGTTTCCCACTTGTTTCCTTGAATTTCTATTAAAGTTTGAATGTCTTGATTGAATGTTTGGTGTAGTTTGTGATTAAGGTTGATTTTGGTATGTTTGAAGTTCTTTTGTCTAGTTAACTATGAAGTTTGGGGTTGGATTGAAGAAAAGGGTTAAGTTTGGTGAAAAGAATAAGAGTTGTAGGTTGTGAAGTCATGGTTGTGATTGTGTATGTTTTTTTATAATTGAGTCGTTTTGTTGTTTATGCAAGTATTATATGCTATAATGATGGTTTTGACTGAGCTTGTATGAATTGAAAAGAGTAGTGAAAGATGATAGTTGGATGTGGTAATATTGTGTGGATATCAGAATTTTTGGCCTGACACGCCCAGTAGCACGGCCATGCCTTTGGGCATGTCGATGGTTCTATTTTCAGTGTTGGTAACATGAGCAGTGACACACCCATGTCATTGAGCATGTCACAGCTTCTGTGTTGTTGTAGTATTGACACATCCAGCGACACGCCCATGTCACTGAGCGTGTCATAGCTACTGTGTTGGAGAAGAATTGACACGTGCAGTGACACGCCCATGTCACAGAGCGTATCAAAGTTTATGTGTTGTGGGTTTAGGGCACGGTCATTAACACGCCCATGTTATTAAGCGTGTCATGTGTAGAGTTTGCCCTAGGTAGTTCTTTTCCTTACTTTCCATTGTATAACTTATCCTTGTATTGAGAGATTTTGTTTATACCTATAAGTGTATTACTTAGTGATTATTTATAATCACATTTGGTTTAGGCTTTGAAGAGACTTGAGTTACTCAATCCAAGTGTTGAGGGATAACTTGGAAGAGGAGGTTGAAAGTGGTGTTTGTTGCTTTTAGAGGTGAGTACAAACTTTGAATAATTGTTTATATTTACATGACATTGGGACTTAACACATTTATGGTAAATGTGTTAAGTTACTACATGATTGGTACATGAATAATATGCTATGAATTGTATATTGTCACAAATGTATTATGTATAATGTGGGCTTAGTGCAAAATATGATAATGATCCCAAATGTATGGAAAATGCAAATTTTTTTGTGTACATTAAAGATGGTATGTAAAGTCATTGATAATGACTATATTGATATAAGTGAAATATTTGAGGCATTATGCCTAATGTGATCATGAGAAAATGAGAAAGGATTCGATAATGAAATGAGATATATGAAAACATAATACAATAAATTGATATCGGTATAAATGAGAAATAAGAATAAATTGTGTGCCTAGTATGTTACTCAATTTTCAGAGTTCTGAGTTTGGCGGCATGCCTATGAATTGCCTACGAGCTAGACACTGGGCATCACTGTGAAAATGTTTTTGAGGTGAAAAGACCTGGTCATATGCCTCTAAAACAAATCCTTGAAGCAAGGCTGGGTGAAAAGATCAGGTCATAAACTCAGACCTAGTTGGATTAATCCATGGATATATTGCCTACGGGGCTAGACACATGGTGTAATTATCGACCAAAGCAGTAACTCTAAAATTTGAATAGCATATTAGATCCTTTGTGGGTCCATGCTTGTCTTTGCTTTAATGTGAACTATGAATTTGTGGAACAATTGAGCAATATAATGTGATATAATGTTATGAGATATGATATTCTTATGTATTGTGCATTAGCATTGCATTTGAACTATATTGTTACCAAAGTTTGTACCACTAAGCTTTTGGCTTAGCGTGATTGTGGTTCATCGCACAGGTGACAGGGTAGATCCGGTTGAGCTGGAGAGTTCATCTAGACCGAGTAGAGTCTAGGCTTGAGACCTTGTGATCATAGTTGATAGTGGGACCTTAAGATCAGAAACGAACTGCCAATATGTATAAATTTTATATTTTTGTACATATTGATTTCATGCATATAAAGTTATATTTTGATGTATATATATATGTATATTCTGCTGTTTATTTAAAATGTTTTGAATAAACTTTTGGTAATAAAGTTTTATATGTATTTTAACAAGTGAAGTTTCGTCTATTATTATTATTATATCAGTTTTACGTTTTAAGATTATATAGGTTTAATAAATGATGATTTGATTGATTAAAATGGGTTGTGACATTCTTGTATCCTACATTTTTGTATATTACATATGTTGAGTGTATGTAGTGTATGTATATTGGCTGTAAGAGTGTTACATTTGTTTTGACATCAGAGCCTAGGTTTGAAGTTCTCAACCTAGGTGGGTCGGAAGAAAAAGAAAATCAAAATTTTTAAATATGTGTAGACTCTTAATTTTTTGACCCAGTCTGGTCCGATATTTTTTATATAGTCCAAAATAAATTTTGTGGTATTTTAATTTAATAATATTTATTTTAGTATTTATTATTTATAATTTTTAATAAAAATAAAAATGGTAAAGTTGAATAAATAAATAAAAATCGGCGACGAAAAAATTTGTCGCCGAAGGTGAGGCCCTAAGCCATTTTGCCTCAGGAATTGGCGCCCACCCCAGCCAGCTCGCAATTTTTGCCCGCAATTTTCTCAGCCAGCGCTCACAGTTTTCACCAATAGTTTTTTTGACAGTGCAGTTTTTTTCAAAATCAAATTCTATTTGGTTTTAGTTTCTTTTCCTAATTAGTTTTAGTTTCCTTAGACAATTAGAAGTAGGTTTATTAAAAATTTATTTTTACTAAGCTAAACTTGGGACTTCTGACTTGGGAGGAAAAGAGGACAGAAACCCTAAGGAGCAAGAGACATTAGCAATTATCAACCCATCAAAGGCAGTAACACTGCCTTTGTCTTTGTTCATCCAGAAGCAAACTGTGGAGGAACCAACGAACAGAGGTTTGATTATAAATCTTTGATTTAATGTTATTTACAATATTTCTATCATTTATTTTTGATATTAAGTCAGTAACCTAAATTATTAAATTTAGTAATATGTTTTACATTAAATTATACATTCATCCAGTAGCCTTAGTCAGTGATCAAAACTTCAAAATCCTAAAACTGTTCTTCTCTTTCCAAAAACTTTAAAACCCTAAATTGTTTCTTTCCCGTTTCCAAAACTTCAAAAACCCTAAATTACTCTTCTGCTTCTAAAAGCCTTAAAAACCCTAAATTGTTTCTTCTGTTTCCAAAAACTTTAAAAACCTAAATTGTTTTCCCCGAACTATTTTCATCTAAACCTTAACTTTTGTCCAAAATTTCCAAATGTCTTCTTAAATCTCCAAACTCTAATATGCTTTACAGTTTCTAAAAATCATAATTATTTTTATAAAACTCTAAATTGTTTTCTTAAATCCTAAGATCAAATATATTTTCCAAATTCAACAACACCCTAAACCCTAATCCAGTGAACTTAAAAACCCAATCTAGTAAATCTAAACCCTAAAACCATAATCCAATAAGCTATAATCATAATCCAGTAACCATGAAATTACAAATCCTAATGTTTTAAGATTTCAAAACCCTAATTTCATGATGTTACCTCTAAACCCTAATTTGATTAACCAAAAAAACCTTACTGCTTTCTTAAATTCATAAAACCCTAATCCATTCCAATTTTCCAAAATCTTTACAGTAAGTCTAATAATAATAATAATAATTCTAAAATCCCAAAATCATAAACGTTAATTAAAGAACCATAAATTCTGACATAAACCTAAATTTATATCTTTGTTTGCTTTATTTAATTTTAGATTTGATTATGTAGTTTATTATATGTTTTGATGCTTGATTTTTTTAATTTATCATGGATGGATATTTTCTTTATTATTATGATTGTTATTTGTTTGTTTTAGTATTAAAATTGTAAGAGGTATGTTTCTACCTTGTGGGTACCTCATTAGTTAAGTATTATGTAATTTAAATTACTTTTATATTTTGGGACCAATGTAAAGGACATGTTTCCACCTTTCGGTGGGTGTCCTATTTAGTTTAGACATGGATGATGTAAGGACATGTTTTCATCTTCGGATGGGTGTCCATTTATTTGCTTTGTTTGGACACTGCTTTGATTTTAATATAATGATGCTTTATTTTAATTGTTGCATGTAATATGGATAATATTATTATACTTAAGAATTTTATAATATTAAGACCTGCAAAGGAGGCCGGTTCCAATGAACCGGTTGTTGTGAGGGTGCTAGGCTATTTCTCACCTTCCCCACACGTACCCAACTTTCCAAACCCATTAGAGAGTTGGGGATTCCTTAGGAATTGAGTCATCCACCCCTTTCTTTTTTCAGGCCCGTCCGGGTGGCGACTCCTTTTTCTTCAGGCTTAGGTTCGTGTTCTCTAAGGCCCCGAGCCTAAACAGTGCTGAAGTCACAAGAACCTGTAACACCCCTATAACCAATATACGTACATCACTTACACCCATATATGTAATATACGTATACCGGATACAAGAATGTCACAGTCTATTTGAAGCAAACCAACCTTTAATCAAATAATCATAATAGGTAGTAATAGATAAAACATTTCTTATTAAAACACATATACATATATACCATAATAGTACTCAAAATTTTATCTAAAACATTTGTTTAATAAGCAGCGGAAAAATGTAGTGGATTATACATATGTATACAACAAAATTAATATTTACAAAAATATAGAGTTTATACATGCTTGGCAGTTTGTCTCTCATCTTAATGTCCAAATATCAACTCTTCACAAGGGATCACAAGCCTAGACTCGACTCGGTCTAGCTAAACTTTCCGGTTCAACTGGATCTACCCTGTATCCTGCGCGATAAATCACAATCGTGCTAAGCCAACGGCTTTATGGTACAAACCATGATAACAATATGATTCAAATGTAATGCCAATGTCAAACTTTCAAGAATTGTAAACAATATGCAAGGATATCATATTTCATAACATTACATTTTATAATATTATTCAATTGTTTCATCATTCATGATTCACATTTAAAGCAAAGACAAGCATGGGCCCAAAAGAAACTAATATGCCATTCAAATTCCAGAGTTACTATTTTGGTCTAATAATCACATTTATCAAGCCCGTAGGCGAATTATTTTCACAATGAGAAACATTTCATATGTAACATCCCAACTAGGTTTCAAGGACTAGGCCCAACCAAGCTTCAAGGGGAGCATAGCATCAACCCAACTTGGCTTCAAGGATCAAGCCCAACCCAGCTTCAAGGGAGTGTTACTTTTAGGCATGCCACCAACAACAAAACTCTGAAAATTGAATAACATACTAGGCACACAATTCTTTCATTATTTCATTATAATTTCCATTCTCATTTTCTCATAATCATCTAGGCACAATGCCTTAATATTTCATTTACATCATTATAGCCAACATTAATGGCTTCACATTCCATCATTTGAGTGCACGTTACAAATTACATTGTTCATATATTTTGAATCCTCAACATATAATTCACATAATGCACATAATACAAATCATTGCACCATTCTCATATATCAACAATATAATAGGTAACCTAACACATTTTCCAACCAAAATTGTTAAGTCCCAAAATCATGTAAATGTTTGCAATCATGTAGGGTTTGTACTTGCCTCAAGAGCAACTCATACCAATCTAAAAACCTCCTCTTCCAAGAATCCTCAACACTTGGATTAGGACAACACAAATCTCTTCAAAACCTAATCCAAAGGTGATTATACATTCTCACATAGTGATACACATAAGAAAATAAGGATAAGAACTAACTAAGGCAAACTCTACACATAACACGCTCTACAACACCGGCGTGTCCCTGATCGTGCCCTAAATCCACAACACAGAAGCTTTGACATGCTCAGTGACATGGGCGTGTCATTGGCCGTGTCAATCCACCAACATCACAGTAGCTATGACACGCTCAGTGACATGGGGGGGGTCACTGGATGTGTCAATACTACTCCAACACAGAAGCTGTGACATGCTTAGTGACATGGGCATGTCACTGGTCATGTCACCCATTCAGAAAACAGAATCATCGACATGCCCAAAGACTTGGCCGTGCTCATGGGCGTGTCAGGCCAAAACCCTGATTCCGACACCAACAACACCACATCCAGCAAACATCTTACTTAACCCTTTTCCACTCCAAACAATCTTACCCAAAACCATCAATAAACCATAATAAACTTGCATAAACACCAAAACAACTCAATACATACATCAAACACAAATCACCACCATAATCACAACTCAGCGCATACACAATCCACAACACTTGCTTTCCATCACAAAACTTAACCTTTCCTTCAAACCAACCTCAAAATCAAAGCCAATAAGACCAAACACTCTCAAACACACCACAATTATACATACACAAATCAACAACAACCATACATCAAGCTCAATACACAAACTCAAAAGAAAACTAAGGAAACAAGCTGGAAACTTACCAAAAGTGAAGAAAATCCTTCAAACTCCAACTTGATCTCTTGGAACACCTTCAAATCTTGAATTAGAGAGCAACAAAATCCCTTTCCTTTAGTTGCTAGTGGTGGCTGGCCAAAGAGAAGAAAGAAGAAGAAGAAGAAGAGAGAAAAACAAAGTTAACCTTTAATAACCACTCAATTCTCCAATAAATCTCTACCAACAATTTAATATAATATAATAATTAACCAAAATATCATCTTCCACTTATTTAATTCCCATTATAAAATAATAAATAAATCTCATTTGACCATCTCATTAGTTGACTTGTATATGCTGTATATATCTCTATATATATACAACATATACACACTACTCTTAAGCATTATTACACACTTCTCTTTTCCTCTCTTACCACTTAACCATAAATATAATTCCATTTCAACAATAAACATTCCAAAATTTTAGGGTATAATTTGGGATATTACAATTCTCCCCCTCTACTTCGTCCTCGAAATTACCTGATCTCAAGTCTGAAATAGCTGGGGATACTGATCTCGTATCATTTGCTCACTCTCCCAAGTAACCTCATTCTTTGCATGATTCTTCCAAAGAACCTTCACAAGTGGCACTTTCTTAATTTTGAATTCTTTCACTTCATGTTCCAAAATAGCCACTAGTTCTTCTTTAAAAGTCTGATTTGGACTCACCTCAATAGATTCAACTGACAGAACGTGAGATGGGTCTGATATGTACCTCCTCAGCATAGAGACATGGAAGACATTGTGAATTCTATCCAATTCAGGCGGCAAAGCAAGTCGGTAGGCAACTGGTCCAACTCTCTCCATTACCTCATAAGGTCCAATGAAACAAGGACTCAACTTCCCTTTACGGCCAAATCTCAAAATTTTCTTCCAAGGAGACACTTTCAGAAAAACTTTATCTCCAATACTGAACTCTATGTCTCTCTTCTTCAAATCTGAATAGGATTTTTGTCGATCTGAGGCTGCTTTCAACCCATCCCAAATTATCTTCACTTTCTCTTCTATTTCTTTAATCAAATTGGGGCCAACCAATTTACCTTCTCCAACTTCAACCCAACACAGAGGCGTTCTACATCTTCTACCATACAATGCCTCATAAGGTGCCATTCCAATATTGGACTGATGACTGTTGTTATAAGCAAATTCCATCAATGGCAAAAATCTATCCCAACTTCCAGATAATTCAATGACACAGCTTCTCAACATATCCTCTAAAATCTGTATCATCCTCTCTGATTGCCCATCTGACTGAGGATGGAAAGCAGTGCTAAAATGCAACCGAGAACCCAAAGCACCATGCAATCTCTTCCAAAACCTTGAAGTGAATCGGGGATCTCGATCAGATACCAAAGAAATTGGGATTCCATGCAACCTTACAATCTCACGAATGTACAACTCAGCCAATTTCTCTAGAGAATAGTTCATTCTAAATGGAAGGAAATGAGTTGTCTTCATAAACCAATCAACAATCAGCCAGATGGCATCATGCTTCTTCTAAGTTAACGTCAAACCAGTCACAAAATCCATCATTATTCCCTTCCATTTTCATTCAGGCACTGATAACGGTTGGAGCAACCCTGCTGGAACTTGGTGCTCGGCCTTCACTCTCTGACAAGTGAGACATTTATATACAAACTCCGCTATGTCCCTCTTCATACCTGACCACCAATAATGTTGCTTCAAATCATGATACATCTTAGTACTCCCAGGATGCATAGCAAAAGTCGACTGATGTGCTTCCTCCAAAACAATCATTTTTAATCTTGCATCATCAGGAACACACAATCTATCTTTGAACCATAAACTACCATCACCTCTCACATGGAAATCTCAGTTTTCACCTTTCTAGCAACCCGAAACAATCTTCTGAATTCTCTCATCTGCCAATTGAGACTCCCTTATCTGATCCAACAATATCGGACTCAATTGCAAAATGAGCTAACAAAGCACCATCATTACATGATTCGAAACTAGCATGCAACGCTCTCAACTCAACAAGCAATGAGAGCGAATAAGCAGTCAAACCTGCTAAAGACTTCCGACTCAAGGCATCAGCAATAACATTCGCCTTACCAGGATGATAATCAATCAAGCAGTTGTAGTCTTTAATCAACTCCAGCCACCGTCTCTACCGAAGATTCATCTCTCTCTGTACACCCAAGTATTTCAAACTCTTGTGATCCGTATAAATGAAACACTTCTCCCCATAAAAGATAATGTCGCCAAATCTTCAAAGCAAACACTATGGCTACTAACTCCAAATCATGCATCGGGTAATTCAACTCATGCGGCTTCAACTGTCGAGATGCATAAACTATAACTCTACATTCCTGCATCAAAACACAACCTAAACCACTATGTGAAGCATCACTGTAAATCACATATGGTTATCTTCCACAGGCAAGGTAAGAACGGGAGCTTAAGTCAACATCTTTTTCAACTGCTCAAAGCTTGCTTGACACTGATCTATCCACACAAATCTAACTCCCTTCTGAAGTAATCTGGTAAGTGGAGTAGCTATAAAAGAAAAACCTTTCACAAACTGTCTATAATAGCCTGCCAAACCCAGAAAACTTCAAACTTCAGTCATTATCTTCGGTGGACTCCAATTCAAAATAGCTTCAATTTTACTCGGATCAACTCTTATACCATCTGCCGACACCACATGACTGAGAAAAATCACTTGTTCAAGCCAAAACTCACACTTAGACAGCTTAGCATACAACTGCCTCTCTCTTAAAGTTTGCAATACAATTCGTAAATGCTTATCATGATCGTCCTTATTATGTGAATACACCAAAATATCATCGATAAAGACCACCACAAACTGATCTAAATAGGGGCTAAACACCCTATTCATCAAATCCATGAAAGCTGCTGGTGCATTCGTCAATCCAAAAGGCATCACCAAAAACTCATAATGCCCATACCTTGTGCAGAAAGCTATCTTAGATACATCTTTAGCTCTGACTCTCAACTGATGGTACCCTGATCTCAGATCAATCTTGGAAAATATTGCTACTTCCTTCAACTGATCGAAGAGATCATCTATCCTAGGCAAAGGATACTTATTCTTGATAGTCACCTTGTTCAACTGTCTATAATCAATGCACAGTCTTAAGGTACCATCCTTCTTCTTCGCAAACAAAATAGGAGCTCCCCATGGGGACACACTAGGGTGAACAAATCTTTTATCCAACAACTCCTGCAACTGCACCTTCAATTCTCTCAACTCAGCAGGTGCCATTCGATAAGGAGTAATAGAGATGGGAGTTGTACCAGGCAACAAATTGATACCAAACTCAACCACTCTCTCAGGGGTATCCCTGGTAACTCCTCAGGAAAAACATCTAGGAATTCCGCAACTGTGAGTATACTATCAAATTGAGAACCCACTACTCTGGTATCTACCATATGAGCAAAATAAGCATCACATCATTTTCGAATCATCCTCCTAGCTGCAACAGCTAAAACAAACATGGATGCAAGGTGTCTTTGCTCACTAGATACCATCACACTTCTATCATCACCGGTTCTCAAAGTAACACACTTATTTTGACAGCCTACCACAGCCCCATGCTTAGACAACCAATCCATGCCTAAAATCAAATCATAATCCTTAAAAGGAATTTCAATCAAATCACCCAGAAAACTCCTCATCCTGCACCACAACTGAACTATCATGATGCACCCTGCTAACTACCACACTATGCCCTAAAGGATTTGTCACCAAAACATCAAATCATAAGGACTCATAATGCAATTAAGATACAGGCAAGATAGATGCACTTATGTATGAATGAGTAGATCATGGATCAATAAAAGCAAGAATTGAAATGCTGAATAAAGAAAATGTACCCTCAATAACGGCTGAAGCATTCGGCTGCCTCTGCATCACATACACTCCCTGAGATGACCCAGCCTCATTTGGTCTACTGCCTCCGGATGTAGAGCCTCCTCTTTGACTAAACCTAGATTGACCACCTCTACTAAAACCTCTGCCCCCTCGACCTCTTCTGCTGACACTGGGTCGAGAAGCTGCAGTATTAGTCTGTCTATCCTCCGATAGCTCAGGGCAATCTTTGATGAAATGAGCTGGTGACCCACATCTAAAACACACTCCTGGTCCACACATCTTCCAGCAAGCACTCGCATGTGCCCTACCACAATGAACACATGTAGGTGGAATAGACCTATAAACCACTAGAGTCGGAGCACTAGCTACAGAAACTATAGGTCTCAATCTTTGTCTCTGATACTAAACTGACCTACCAGACTGCCTCTGGCTCCTACTGACTCTAGGAACAAAACTTCCTCTACCTCTTTTCATAGATGAAGACCCTGCCTCAAACTGGGGTCTCCTAACTCTAGTCTCCTCCTCAGTAGCAGCTGCTGCAATACCCTGTGCTGTCTCAACACTTCTAGCAGCTGCAACCAACTGAGAAAAATCTTGGTATCGGGAACTAGCAATAATACACATAATAGAGGGCTTCAATCCCTCCTCAAATCTCCTGCACCGATCTATCTCATCTGAAATAATCCCACCGGCATAATGAGTCAACCGGATGAACTCTATCTCATTCTCTGTCACTGTCCGGTTATCTTGTCTCAAATTTAGGAATTCCATCTTCCTTGAATCTTTATACTCCATAGAAGTATATTTCTGCTCAAACTCCCACAGAAAATCACCATAAGACAAGGTTGGTGGATCATCCATCGCATGTGGAACCATCTTCCACCAATCATAAGCATCTCTCTGCAGAAGGGATCTAGCATAATCAAATTTCTCTTTAGAAGTAGCCTCCAGTGTAACACCCCCATATCCAATGCACACACACTACAACACCCACAATGTAGCATAAGTGCACCGAACATAGGGATGCTACGATTTTCTTAACATTCAAAACATTTTAAACTTGATACCATAATCTTTATCACTATACATTATAGTAAATAAGTGATCAATTTGTAATACAAAACAAAATAGAGACATTTATTTAAAACGCAGCGGAATTTATAAAATCTTTACATATTTGAAAACACTTAATTCCATATTTACAAATGTGCATATATTTACATTATAAACATTACTTTACAAAATATAAAGAAGTAGTACATGATTGGCAAGTTTCTTCTGATCTTTAAGTTCCCAAAATCAACTCTTCAATGTCTACTCTCACTCGGTCTCGAAGAGCTCTCGGGTTCAACTCTAACAACTCTATTACCTGCGCGATTAAACACTATCGCGCTAAGCCAACGGCTTAGTAAGATAAATCATGCTAATGCTATGCTTTAGTGCAATGCAATGTCAATTATCAATCCATATTATACATGTAACATCATATACTCAAAGCTAACAACATACCACATTTCAACATCTTTACATTAACTCATAACATTGTTTAAGACATTCATATAACCTAGACACCTATGGGCCCAACAAGTATTTAATACGATATTCAGAGTTCAGAGTTACTGCTTTGGTTCATAATCACAATAATCACGCCCGTAGGCAATATATATATATATATCTCTATCCATGGATAGTGTAACAGACCCAGTCTCTTGGACCATCAACTCAACACATTTGAGGAGATCCTCAACCCGGCAAGACTGTTACAAATCATATATCTCATATTCACAATTCTCATAGTGTAACAGACCCAGTCTCTTGGACCGTCAACTCAACACATTTGAGGAGATCCTCAACCCGGCAAGACTGTTACCTTTCATCATTTCTTAAGCATGCCACCCAAATCCAGAACTCTGAAACTGAATAACATATTAAACAAACAAATCATTTATTATATAGTTACCATTTCCATTCTCAAATTCTCATCACATTTAGGCAAACATGCCTTCTTTCTTTCAATTGCATCATCATAGCCAATCACAATGGCTTTACATCATATCACATCTTTGATACAAGATTTCAATGTACATTACTCATGAAACACATTACCATTCACAATACATAACATAACATTGTTCAATCTCAACAATGCAATTAGGGCAAAGAACACTTAATATCATTCATAGATTTAGGATCTTCCACATCCATTTATTTAGATCATTCCATGCTTTAAGTATGTTTAAAGTGTTTAGGATTAGGTTTAGGTACCAAAGTACCTTTGAAGAATCAAAATAATGCAAAATGGACAAAGAAATAAAACCCTAACCAACACAATTGAGGAACACGGCAGCTCACTTTGAGGGACACGGCCAAGCTTGTGGCCGTGTCTCTCAACACCAAAACTTCCCGAGACAGACACGGGCAGATGACACGGCCGTGTCTCTCAACCAAATACAGATAGTAGCAAACACCTTCAAGGGACACGGCCAAGCCAGTGGCCGTGTCACCCCAAAACTTGCCCAACACGGCCAAGATCCTACCAACTTGGCCGTGTCACCCAAATTTCTCAAGTCTTGGCCGTGTCTCTCATTGATTCCAGCCGTGTCACTCAAAAACACAACCCAAATCAAAACCAACACTCTTCCAAATGCATTTTCACACCCTTTTGCACAACAATAACTTCATTCAATTGGTTCTAATCAATGTTATTAACACATACCATACATATTCATCACATTAACCACTTAAACAACACATAAACATTACATTAAAACATTCACCAATACCAAACCCTAAAACCAACTTCCCACTTGATCTTCCACAATCAACCTCCACATATCTAACCATATTCACAACCAAACCAACACCAATTCCATCTTTTAACTTACAATCACTTTAAACACTTATAAACACATATCAAACACCAAATCATCACATCAACAAATCACAATTTCATTTAGACACAACTTCAAAATTGACAAAAAGGAAACAAGAGAATTCTTACCTTAAATGAAGAAATTCCACAAATCTTCTACTTGGTTCTTCAATTCTTCCTTCAATCTTGATTCTAGCATCAAGAACACTTCTCTTTCCCTTTCTCTTCTTCAATCGTCGACACCCAAAATGAGAGGAAAGAAAATAATCAAAAGTCAAACCTTCTTTTCTTCTTTAAATCTCCACCAAGAGATTTTACCCAAATATTTACCAAAATGCCCTTATTCATATAATTACCTTTTTGTCTCATATATGCCCAATTAAGTAATTATACAAATCTCAAATAAATATCTTCTCTTGCATTGACTCTCCATTTGACTTATGTATATGTTAATTATATCATCATATAAACAACATATAAACTTATCTCTAAACCCTCTTTCTTTCCCACAACACATATACATATACACTTTCCTTTAATTTATTTTCTCTTACAATATGAACAACAACAATAACAACAACAAAATCAAAACTTCTAGGGCAGGCATGAGGATATTACAACTCTCCCCCTCTAAAAAGAAATTTCGTCCTCGAAATTACCTGAAATCATCTCTGAAATAGTTGAGGATATTGCTCTCGCATGGTTTGTTCACTTTCCCAAGTTGCTTCTTCTTTCGTATGATTCTTCCATAAAACCTTCACCAATGGCACTCTCTTATTCCTCAACACTTTCACATCATGTGCCAAGATAGCAATTGGTTCCTCTTCAAATGTCAAATCTGGACTCACTTCGATAGATTCAATTGGCACAATATGAGATGGATCCGACCTGTATCTCCTCAACATAGAAACATGGAATACATTATGAATACGATCCAACTCAGGTGGCAAAGCAAGTCGATACGCCACTGGCCCAACTCTTTCCAAAACTTCATATGGTCCAATGAAACGAGGACTCAATTTTCCCTTCTGACCAAACCTCAAGATCTTCTTCCAAGGAGATACTTTCAAGAACACTTTATCTCCAACATCAAACTGAATGTCTCTCCTTTTCAGATCTGCATAAGACTTCTGTCGGTCTAAAGCTACTTTTAACCTGCCTCGAATCAACTTCACTTTCTCTTCAGTTTCTTGAATCAAATCAGGCCCAATTATTTTCCCTTCACCAAGTTCACTCCAACAAAGAGGTGTCCTGCACCGTCTACCATACAGTGCTTCAAACGGTGCCATACCAATGCTAGATTGGTGACTGTTGTTGTAAGCAAACTCCACAAGAGGTAAGAATCTATCCCAACTTCCAGAGAAATCGATGACACAGCTTCTCAACATGTCTTCAATAATCTGTATCACCCTCTCTGACTGTCCATCCGTCTGTGGATGAAAAGCAGTACTGAAATGCAGTCGAGAACCCAAAGCACTATGCAAACTCTTCCAAAATCTTAAAGTAAACCTGGGATCTCGATCAGACACTAAAGAAGTTGGAACCCCATGCAACTTTACAATCTCATGAATATACAGCTCAGCCAATCTCTCCAAAGAGTAATCCATCCGCACCGGAAGGAAATGAGCTGTCTTAGTCAATCTATCCACAATCACCCAAATGGCATCATGCTTCTTTTGTGTCAATGGCAAACCAGACACAAAATCCATTGTCACTTTTTCCCACTTCCATTCAGGCACTGACAACGGTTGAAGCAACCCTGTTGGAACTTGATGCTCTGCTTTAACTTTCTGACAGGTGAGACATTTCGATACAAACTCAGCAATGTCTCTCTTCAACCCAATCCACCAATAATGTTGTCTCAAATCATGATACATCTTTGTATTACTCGGATGCATAGCAAATACAGACTGATGTGCTTCTTCTAAAATGATCCTCTTCAAATCAGCATCATCGGGTACACACAATCTGTTTTTAAACCATAGGCTCCCATCACTTTTCACAATAAAATCTCTACACTTTCCATTCTGACAATCTAAAATAATCTTCTGAATCTTCATATCAGCCAACTGAGCCTCTTTAATCTGATCCAACAAAACTGGTTTCACATACAATTGTGCTAACAATGCACCATCATCACAAGATACAAAACTAGCACACAATGCTCTCAACTCAACAAGCAACGAGAGCGAGAAAACAGTTAAACCAGCTAAAGACTTCCGACTCAAGGCATCATCAACAACATTTGCTTTACCTGGATGATAATCAATCAAGCAGTCGTAATCTTTAATCAATTCCAACCATCTCCTCTGTCGAAGATTAAGCTCCTTCTGAACACCCAAATATTTCAAACTCTTGTGATCAGTATAGATGAAACATTTCTCCCCAAACAGATAATGGCGCCAAATCTTCAATGCAAACACAATGGCTGCCAATTCCAAATCATGGGTTGGATAGTTAAGCTAATGCGGTTTCAACTGTCTAGAAGCATAAGCTACAACTTTACCTTCCTGCATCAGCACACAACCCAAACCATTATGTGAAGCATCACTAAAAATCACATATGGTTTGCCTTCCACAGGTAAAGTAAGGACAGGCGCTTGAGTCAGCATATCTCTCAACTGCTCAAAGCTAGTCTGACACTGATCTGTCCACACAAATCTCACTCCCTTACGAAGCAATCTGGTGAGTGGAGTAGCTATCAAAGAAAATCCTTTCACAAACCGTCGGTAATAACCTGCCAAACCCAGAAAACTCCTAACCTCTGTCACAGACTTGGGTGGACTCCAATTCAAAATGGCTTCAACTTTGCTCGGATCAACTCTAATACCTTCTGCTGAAACAATATGTCCGAGAAAAGCGACTTGATCCAACCAGAACTCACACTTCGACAGTTTAGCAAACAACTGCTTCTCTCTCAAAATCTGCAACACAATCCGCAGATGCTTGTCATGCTCTACCTCATTACGTGAAGACCACTACAAACTGATCCAGATAGGGCCTGAACACCCTATTCATCAAATCCATAAAAGCTGCAGGTGCATTCGTCAGACCAAAAGGCATAACTAGAAATTCATAATGCCCATACCTGGTCCGAAAAGCTGTTTTAGGAACATCTTCTGCTTTAACTCTCAACTGATGGTACCCTGATCTCAAATCAATTTTAGAAAACACAGCTGCACCCTTCAATTGATCAAAGAGATCATCGATTCTAGGCAAAGGATATTTATTTTTAATAGTCACCTTGTTCAATTGCCTATAATCGATACACAACCTCATAGTACCATCTTTCTTCTTCACAAATAACACAGGAGCTCCCCAAGGAGAAACACTGGGGCAAATAAATCCTTTATCCAACAACTCCTGTAATTGCACTTTCAATTCCCTCAATTCTGCTGGTGCCATTCTGTAAGGAGTAATAGAGATAGAAGTGGTACCAGGCAACAATTCAATACCGAACTCCACCTCTCTCTCAGGAGGCAATCCTGGCAACTCCTCTGGAAACACATCAGGGAACTCTGCAACTGTGGCAATGCTATCAATAGGAGAACCTCTTACTCTAGTATCTACCACATGAGCAAGATAGGCTTCACATCCCTTTCTAATCAACCTCCTGGCTGCAACAGCTGAAACAAATAAGGAGGCTAACTGTTCTTGCTCATTAGATACTATCACCTCTCTACCATCACCAGTTCTCAAAGAAACAATTTTCTTTTTACAATCTACCACAGCTCCATGCCGAGATAGCCAATCCATACCCAAAATCACATCATATTCCTTAAATGGCATCTCAATCAAATCCCCAAGGAACTCCTCACCCAGCACTACTACTGCACTATCCCGGTGCACTTTACTAACAATCACACTATGCCCTAAGGGATTTGTTACCAAAACATCAAACCCTAGGGACTCAGCATGCACATCAAATACAGGCAAAACAGATGCACTAATATATGAATGTGTGGAACCCGGATCAATCAAAGCAAGTACTGAAGTATCAAATAAAGAAAAAGTACCAGCTATGACTGCCGATGCATCTGGCTGCCTCTGCATAACATACATCCTCTGAGACGACCCAGCTCCCTCTGGTCTACTCTCCCTGGATGTAGCACCACCTCTAGAACTGAACCCCGGTCTGCCTCCTCTGCTAGCACCTCTGCCTCCTCGGCCTCCCCTCACACTAGGTCGAGAAGCTACAGTATCAACTGACATCTGCTCTTGCCTCTCAGGACAATCTCTCACAAAGTGGTCAGGTGATCCACACCTGAAGCATACAGCTGATCTACTATACCTCCAACAAACGCCCCCATGTCTTCCACCACACTGGTCACACACAGGTAAGGTGGATCTTTGAACTCCAGGAGTAGGAGCACTCGCTACAGAAGCTGCAGGTCTAAATCTCTGCCTCTGCAACTGCACTGACCTACTGGCTGGTCTCTGACTTCTACCACTCTGAGAAACAAAGCTTCCTCTACCTCTCTTCGCAGAAGAAGACCCTACCTCAAACTGGGGCCTTCTAACCCTGACCTCTTCCTCTGAAGCAACTGCAATAACTTGAGCTCGCTCTACACTTCGAGCTGCTGCCACAAGCTGGGAAAAATCTTGATATCTAGATCCAGCCACTAAGCACATGATCAAGGGCCTCAATCCCTCCTCAAATCGCCGACATCTATCTATCTCATCAGCTATAATGCCCCCAGCATACTGACTCAATCGAATAAACTCAACTTCATACTCAGTTACAGTCTTGCTGTCTTGCTTCAAGCTCAAGAATTCCATCTTCTTCATATCCTTATACTCCCTAGGAGTATACTTCAACTCAAATTCTCTCAGGAAATCAGCATATGACAAGGTTGGTGGATCATCCATAGAATGGGGCACTGTCCTCCACCAGTCATAGGCGTCCTTCTGTAACAAGGATCTTGCATAGTCAAAATTTTCCTCAGGGGTGGCTTGCAACTAAATAAAGATCCTCTGAACTTTATCAAGCCACTGCTCTGCTATAGCTGGATCAGTGGTACCAAGGAAATCCTCCGCTCCATACTTCCTTAGTTTGTCATAATGCCTTACTGAAACCAAAGGCTGAGGGGGTGGTGGTTGTGGTTGTACAGGTGCTTGCCTAAAAGCTTCTACCACATGCCTAAGCCAAGCTGGTGGAACCTCCTCACCAACTGGTCTACCCAACACCGAAGCAGGTGCCTCCCCAGCACTATCAACCCTAGCTCCCTCATCAGGAGCAACGCTCTCCTCACTACCCTCAACCGACTGTCTCAAATGAGGATCCATCAACACCTAACACTGCAAACACAAAAGGACACACCTTATTAAAGATCAGAGACTGCCAATCCCAAGCATGTATTTTTATTCAAAAATCCACTTTTTAAAATGAAAACATTCTTTTTATTACATTTTACCTAGGTTGAGAATCTCAAACCTAGGCTCTGATACCAAAACAATTGTAACACCCCCATATCCAATGCACACACACTACAACACCCACAATGTAGCATAAGTGCACCGAACATAGGGATGCTACGATTTTCTTAACATTCAAAACATTTTAAACTTGATACCATAATCTTTATCACTATACATTATAGTAAATAAGTGATCAATTTGTAATACAAAACAAAATAGAGACATTTATTTAAAATGCAGCGGAATTTATAAAATCTTTACATATTTGAAAACACTTAATTCCATATTTACAAATGTGCATATATTTACATTATAAACATTACTTTACAAAATATAAAGAAGTAGTACATGATTGGCAAGTTTCTTCTGATCTTTAAGTTCCCAAAATCAACTCTTCAATGTCTACTCTCACTCGGTCTCGAAGAGCTCTCGGGTTCAACTCTAACAACTCTATTACCTGCGCGATTAAACACTATCGCGCTAAGCCAACGGCTTAGTAAGATAAATCATGCTAATGCTATGCTTTAGTGCAATGCAATGTCAATTATCAATCCATATTATACATGTAACATCATATACTCAAAGCTAACAACATACCACATTTCAACATCTTTACATTAACTCATAACATTGTTTAAGACATTCATATAACCTAGACACCTATGGGCCCAACAAGTATTTAATACGATATTCAGAGTTCAGAGTTACTGCTTTGGTTCATAATCACAATAATCACGCCCGTAGGCAATATATATATATATATATATCTCTATCCATGGATAGTGTAACAGACCCAGTCTCTTGGACCATCAACTCAACACATTTGAGGAGATCCTCAACCCGGCAAGACTGTTACAAATCATATATCTCATATTCACAATTCTCATAGTGTAACAGACCCAGTCTCTTGGACCGTCAACTCAACACATTTGAGGAGATCCTCAACCCGGCAAGACTGTTACCTTTCATCATTTCTTAAGCATGCCACCCAAATCCAGAACTCTGAAACTGAATAACATATTAAACAAACAAATCATTTATTATATAGTTACCATTTCCATTCTCAAATTCTCATCACATTTAGGCAAACATGCCTTATTTCTTTCAATTGCATCATCATAGCCAATCACAATGGCTTTACATCATATCACATCTTTGATACAAGATTTCAATGTACATTACTCATGAAACACATTACCATTCACAATACATAACATAACATTGTTCAATCTCAACAATGCAATTAGGGCAAAGAACACTTAATATCATTCATAGATTTAGGATCTTCCACATCCATTTATTTAGATCATTCCATGCTTTAAGTTTGTTTAAAGTGTTTAGGATTAGGTTTAGGTACCAAAGTACCTTTGAAGAATCAAAATAATGCAAAATGAACAAAGAAATAAAACCCTAACCAACACAATTGAGGAACACGGCAGCTCACTTTGAGGGACACGGCCAAGCTTGTGGCCGTGTCTCTCAACACCAAAACTTCCCGAGACAGACACGGGCAGATGACACGGCCGTGTCTCTCAACCAAATACAGACAGTAGCAAACACCTTCAAGGGACACGGCCAAGCCAGTGGCCGTGTCACCCCAAAACTTGCCCAACACGGCCAAGATCCTACCAACTTGGCCGTGTCACCCAAATTTCTCAAGTCTTGGCCGTGTCTCTCATTGATTCCAGCCGTGTCACTCAAAAACACAACCTAAATCAAAACCAACACTCTTCCAAATGCATTTTCACACCCTTTTGCACAACAATAACTTCATTCAATTGGTTCTAATCAATGTTATTAACACATACCATACATATTCATCACATTAACCACTTAAACAACACATAAACATTACATTAAAACATTCACCAATACCAAACCCTAAAACCAACTTCCCACTTAATCTTCCACAATCAACCTCCACATATCTAACCATATTCACAACCAAACCAACACCAATTCCATCTTTTAACTTACAATCACTTTAAACACTTATAAACACATATCAAACACCAAATCATCACATCAACAAATCACAATTTCATTTAGACACAACTTCAAAATTGACAAAAAGGAAACAAGAGAATTCTTACCTTAAATGAAGAAATTCCACAAATCTTCAACTTGGTTCTTCAATTCTCCCTTCAATCTTGATTCTAGCATCAAGAACACTTCTCTTTCCCTTTCTCATCTTCAATCGTCGACACCCAAAATGAGAGGAAAGAAAATAATCAAAAGTCAAACCTTCTTTTCTTCTTTAAATCTCCACCAAGAGATTTTACCCAAATATTTACCAAAATGCCCTTATTCATATAATTACCTTTTTGTCTCATATATGCCCAATTAAGTAATTATACAAATCTCAAATAAATATCTTCTCTTGCATTGACTCTCCATTTGACTTATGTATATGTTAATTATATCATCATATAAACAACATATAAACTTATCTCTAAACCCTCTTTCTTTCCCACAACACATATACATATACACTTTCCTTTAATTTATTTTCTCTTACAATATGAACAACAACAATAACAACAACAAAATCAAAACTTCTAGGGCATGCATGAGGATATTACATGCAGCTAAATGAATTCCCTCTGAACTCTATCCAACCACTGCTCAGCTACTGCAGGATCTGTAGTACCAAAGATATCTTCAGCCCCAAACTTCCTCAATTTATCATACTGGCTCACCGGTACTTGTGGTTATGGTTGCGGTGGCGGCTGCTGCACTGGAGCCTACCTCAACAACTCTACCATATGCCATAACCAAACCAGCGGAATCTCATCAGCAGCTGGTCTCTCTGGCACAGGAGTAGGTGCCTCTCCAGCTATCTCTACCCTAACTCCATCTCTACCCTCATCAGGAGCTACACTCTCAGCACTACCCTCTATGGAATGACATGACTGAGACGCCATCACTATCTATATCTGCAAACACAGCAGAATATACCTCATCAAAGATCATAAACAGCCAGTGCCCAAAGAATGTATCTTATTCAAAAACCATATTTTAAAATCAAAATTTTCTTTTTCTTACAATTCACCTAGGTTGAGAACCTCAAACCTAGGCTCTGATACCAAAACAATTGTAACACCCCTATACCCAATATACGTACATCACTTACACCCACATATGTAATATACGTATACCGGATACAAGAATTTCACAGTCTATTTATAGCAAACCGACCTTTAATCAAATAATCATAATAGGTAGTAATAGATAAAACATTTCTTATTAAAGCACATATACATATATACCATAATAGTACTCAAAAGTTTATCTAAAACATTTTTTTAATAAGCAGAGGAAAAATGTAGTGGAATATACATATGTATACATCAAAATTAATATTTACAAAAATATAGAGTTTATACATGCTTGGTGTGAACCTCGATTTCCACCCGAAAAGGATTCGGGAGAACGTTCACTTGTTGTCGGGAGTCGCCACTCAGTTTATTTTGTCCGAAGGGAAAAGCTAAGAAAACCCTTGTCTGACTCCAATTAACGCATCCAATGTAAAGGCTTCTAATCTACGAACCCAAGGAGGATTCGGGGACTATGTCATGTATTTGATTAATTTGCCAAATAAGAAATGAATCCAAAAGAAAAATAGAAAGGAAGAAGAAGAGATGGTTGATAAATTGTGGACTTGCTATTTGGGGTGAATCCCAAATATGCCTACATACTCTCGTTTTTATGAGAGATCAAAGCCCATGTAGTTCGGAAAAGCCTATTTAAAGGCAATTATGCATTTATGCATGTGTGTGTGTATGCTTTGTGCATTGTCAGGCTCTTTGCCAAAAATTATGTGATTTTGAGCACTTGGTGCTAAATTTGATTAAATTTGGGTACTTGGTACCAAAAAGAAAAAATTAATTGATTCGTGACTTAATGTCGAAGTTTTGATTGATTAGTTAATTAGGCCTTAGACCTAAAAGGATTAGGTCTTTGACCAAAAAGAAATTAAGAAGAAAGTGGAATGCTTAATGTATCCTTGAATTGACAAAAATGAATTAAGATATTACCTTGTTTATGATTTTCCCACTTCTAAGTTCCAGATCTTGTTCTCTCAGAGTATGCTCTTTGCTTCCTGTAACACGCTTCCAAAAGCCAACCCTTTTTTCTGAGGTTCGAAAGCCTTTTTATAGACAATTTCAGACTGGACGGCGGTCGGACCGCCGACTCCGGCGGTCGGACCGCCAAACTTGGCGGTTCAGCCCTCAAAAAATCTCCCGATTTTCATTCAAACTAATTTTCTGGGAGCTGCGGACTTCCAAAAATTATTCTGAGATTGTATCTGTGATCCTTGTGTCGCTCCGGACATTTCAAGTACCATGATGATATACTTTTGGTGAACTTTACCGTGGACCTCCGGTCCAGCTCGGTCTTTTGCAGTCTGAGAAAATCGGCTTTCCGAGTCTCAAAATTTGAGTGTTCACAATTGCCCCCCACCGGGGTCCATAAAAATGATTTATGGAGCACAGTGGTCGTTAGAAATGAGAATTTTGAGCGAGGTGTAAAAAGACCCGCGTTTTCATCTTTTCTTTATAAATAGGCTCATTTCAAATCAATTTTCATTTGCTTTCACTCCTTCTTCTTTCCTTTCCTTTCCTTTCCTTTAAACTTTCTTTCAACGATGGATTTCATTGGCTTTGAAGATTTCGAGATCCCACTCCCCCCTTGCAATCTTTTACTTGATGAGGAGAAGCACAGCTCTCGGACCGGCTGCTATGAGGTAAGTACCTTCCTCTTTACTTATCTAGTATGCATGCTTAGGAATTTTGTTTATTTCTAGTAAGGAACTTAGAAACAAATTTTTATGAATCTTTCCTTTACATATACTAGTAATGAATCAAGAGTAATACCAAGTTTCACCATGTTCTGCCATTAGTAATTATTTCTAGTAAAGAACTTAGAAATAATCTTCTAGGAAGTCACACCCGGCTGGGGATAGAACTTAAATTTTCCTGAAGCTCCCCCCTAAATTATCCACAATAATGAATTTTTTTTAGGACACTGCGATTAGGATATCCACTGCCGAGAGACCCATGAGTACTATTCCGGCTTATATTCTTGAGGCCGGTTATCTGGTGGGGGATCTTATCAGACCTGCTTTCCTCCACCATTTAAGGACTATAGATGCGGGCAGAGATATCCACAGGGAGTTGATCTGCGCGTTGGCTGAGCGATGGTGGCCCACTACTGATACCTTCCATTTTGCTTGGGGGGAGATGACGATGACACCTACCGACTTTTTCGTCATTTCTGGGATTCCCTTCGGCGTTGAGATGGTGGAGTACTACAATGACTGGCGGTATGACATCTCTTTAGCCGACATGGTCACTCTGATCGGGGTTGACTATCCTCGACATCAGGCGCCCCGCTGCATTCAACGAAGGTGGTTAGTAGAGCAGGCGCCAGCCATCTATACTGGCTATGAGGTAGGCGATCTTACAGCTGATCAGGTGGCCAGGTTCACCCTGATACTCCTGTTTGCTAGCTCCTTCTTAGCAAACAGGAAGGACGCAGTGAATCTCAATGTGCTAAAGAGTCTAACCGACCTGACACGACTTCGGACATATGATTGGGCCAGCATGATGCTGTGTAAATTGTATGATGACATGTTAGACCTCTGCTATACCCGCATTACTCCATGTGGCCTGTACTACTTCTGGGAGGTAATGTAAAGAATATTTCCTTCACCTTACATACACCGATTCTGATATTTTCTTCATTTTTTCCAGACTTGGGCTTACGAGTACTTTCCTGATGTCGCCCCCTTTTTTCGTGAGCCACTTGCCCCTGTAGATCCTCTTTCTCCCATTGCTTGGAGGTGGTATAAAGAGAGGATAGTAGTACCAAAGAGGAAGCTTCCTATCAGAGAGCTGAGATCGTTCTTCGACAGCTGCTCCATGAACTCGGTAAATATTTTCTCCTCATCCTTATTTATTGTATTAGAGAAAATGATTCACTAACATAATAAATTTTTACAGGTAGCATTTACAGCGATGTCTAACCGGTTGGCAGAGTGGATTGCTCAAGATCACAGCTTTCAGCGATCCCACTTCCTGACTCACCGTTGATTCATACTTCCCCATCCAGAGTATCGACGGTACTATCTCGCTGAGAGAGTGACCTTCCAGATTACTGGCTTCCGTACATCTCCCTCGAACCCTCCTGAAGACATGCTATCTCTGACGCTTCTGCCTGTTTCAGCGTCTCAGTATGAGGGCTATCCCTTCGAATCGGCCCTTGCCCCGGAAGAGGAAGATTATGATTTTTACTATCTTCAGCGACTAATGCCATGCATTGGGGCACGGTTCGACTCTGTGCCACCTTATCGGTCCTCCCACTCTTCGGCCCCCACTTCCAGCACCCCGGGAGAGGATCCCTCTTCGAGCTGGCGAGCTGACAGACCTTCTTCCTCTAGGGCTGGGGCTTCAACTTTCAGGGCTGGACCATCACGTACTGGAGCAAGCAGCAGTTCATCATACTTGAGGCCTCCCTCATCCGTCCTTGCGGCTACCGGTCAATTGGACCCTGCTTTAGCCGACTTGAGGCTGCCATATGCTGTTCGTTATCATGCACTTGATGGTTGGGTGACCCGACCAATTAGTGCAGAGATTGCACCCTATCGGAGCCTTGTTCACATCACTCAGGTATATCCTTTTAGAACTTTTCATGAAAAGGATTCATAAAAGTCTCTTGAAATTGATTGCGATTGTCCTTTTTTACAGGTACCTGAGGGCCTAGTTGCTGAAATGGCGGCAATGATCACTGCTTTCTCGGATGAGCTGACAGGTGCTTGGACTGATGCTGCTTATGAGAGACCGAACAGGCCGCAAAGACGCAGAGCCCGACGCTGAATTCTCACATTTGTCTTGGGCTATATTTGTAGTATTTGAATTATTCTTGCTCTGTACTTTGTACTTTTCATATTTTCCGCCTGTCATTTGAACTTAAATATAAACCTGCACTAATTTGTTAGTATTAACAGCAGATATGTATGAATGATTTTTTTTGTTTTCTTTTTCTTTTTTTTTAGAAATCTATTTTCAAAAATAAATCCCTGAAATAACCCCAAAAATATTACCTAAAATAATCTAAACAGGGTCAAAACACAAGAATTTCATAAAATAAAATAAAAATAAGATAAAAATAAAATAAAATAAAATAAAAATAACAAAAATGAGAATCGAAATCGTTCGGCGGCGGTCGAGCCACCGGTCCGGCGGTCGGGGGCAGTATATGTATACGAAAAAAAACAAAATTTTGAGTGTATTTTCGGCCAGAAACAGATTTTTCACTGCAGGACTTTTTTTATTTCCCCCAACAATGAATCCTCTTTTTAACCACGTGATGCATAACTGGACCAAGAGCTTCCACAATGTCGAAAGGATCAATATGGGAAGGTATGGACTGAAAGCCATTGCTACCCTTAGAGGTGTAGCTGTGGATTGGGATTTCTTGAATGCCTGTATTAAATTTTGGGATCCTCAAGCTCACGTTTTCAGATTTGGTGCTCGAATGGAGGAAATGTGTCCTCTTTTTGAGGAGTTTTGCTCAATCATTGGATGTGACCCCAATGCCCCTCTTGTAAGGCATGAGGTCCAAGTTGGTTATGTGGGATCTTTTCAGAGACTTTTCAACTTTAGCAGGCCTCAAGCTCAAGCTATGATCATGGATGGGAGTAAGGCGATGCTACTTCCCTTGATTGACGAATTCCTGACCGCTAACTTTGAAGATGAGGTTCAACTGAAGCACAGAATGCGGGCTTTCATTTTCTGCCTGTTAGCCGGGTTTCTTTTCAACCGTGATCCCGGCTTTGGAGATTTGAAGCTTTGTCCCATGGTCAGGCAGATGGAAGAACTTAACTGCATCGGTGGTATGATTCTGGCTGAGACTATTCAGAGTCTTGACAGAGCTGTGCTCGGGTTTGAGAGCTGGACTGTCACCCCGATCATTCTTCAGGTAATTTTGTCATACCTTTTGCTTCTTCTAATTTCATTGTCTCTCTTTTTTGTTTGTAAATGGAAAGGATCTATCTTTTCAGGTTTGGCTGAGAGACCATCTCCGAGTGGTTGCTGCTCCTAATGCCTTGACTTATAACCCTTCTCAGTATCGCACCAGGAGAATCCAGATTTCTTTTCCCTCAATGGCTAAGTGGGCTATCTGGTTGTTTGAGCTTGGACCAGAAGAATTGCTATGGTTCGTCCCTTGGTATAGAGTTCCTCGCTTCCTGGAGGCAAATGCAATTCACAACCATGTCTATCTCCTTGGTTTCACTCATAGCACATGGTACAGTGCTTCTCGGGTCCTCAGACAGATGGGGATTGATCAGAGGGTTCCTCTTCCTGTTGGGCTTACCATTGCTTCCCCGATTACTCCCGGAGTTACTCGAGCTATTCTACAGACTTGGGTCAGAGACCATCAGATGATCAGGCCTTTTACTGAGCCTTCCCTTGTTCAGCCTACTCCGGAGTACAGAACCTGGTTTATAGCTGAGGTTCGGCCCGTTGAAAAACCCAGGAGGTATGCCTTGCTGCAGGAGTTAGAGGGAGAGGAGGTGGTTCCACTTAGCGAGGAGAAGACTGCTGTCGTAGAGAGCTCCGGAACTAAGGAAGATACCGAAGACTCTGCCTCATGTAGGAGGCGTAGGATTTAGGCCCTAGGGTTGACTCTATTGTCTATTTTTTTATTGGGTTGCCTTTTTACCTTTTTTTTTTTTACATTTTGGGGTTATGACTTGACTTTTTGATTGGTTGGATATTTCATGGGATGAATGACACTTTTTGTAACAAATGATGAATGATTCTTAATGAATAACTTTTTGTTTGCCTTCCAAGCATTATCTACTTTATTTATTTGCTCTAATTTTTGCCTAAGTCGTCCTTTCAGATTTTCAACTTAGCGAGCTCTTACCCATTCTTGCCTAAGCCCCCTTTGTGGGTTTTCGACTTAGCGGGCCCCACTATTACCTAAGCCGCCCTTTGTGGGTTTTCGACTTAGCGGGATTTTTCTTTCTCTTTTTTTTTATGTTGGCAAAAGAAAAATGAATAAATGATTTTTATTAAAATTTAGATCGTGCTCAAGGAGAGCTGCCTACATATCTCGAATTAGTTTGCGAGAATCAGGTCTAATGTAGTTCCTTACAATGCATGATTATACATAATATTTCTTTAGCTGATCCAGATTGCATGGGTTTGTGAACTCCAAACCATCCAAATCAGACAAGATGACGGCTCCGCTGGAAAGTATTTTCTTTAAAATGTAGGGTCCTGCCCAATGAGGACGAAACTTCCCACGAGGATCTGTAATAGGTGTTCTAATCTCTTTCAGAACCAAACAACCTTCTTCCAACTTTTGATCTTTGACCTTTTTGTTGAAATGTCTGGCCATTCAAATCCGATGTAGAGCTTGAAGTCTTTTTTCATCCAAACCCAACAACTAATGATGATAATTGCTGATCCATTCAGCTTCATTTATCTGACTTTCTTGAATTATCCTCGCCGATTGAACTTCCAGTTCAATGGGGAGTACTGCTTCCATTCCGTACACCAGGGAATACGGGGTTGCCCCAGTAGGAGTTCTAATTGATGTTCTATATCCCCACAAAGCCAGCGGTAACTTCTCATGCCAACGCCTATGTTCCTTGATCATTTTTTGTATGATCACCTTTATAGACTTGTTCGCTGCTTCTACCGCTCCATTTGTTTGAGGTCTATAAAGAGAGGACTTATGGTGCTGGACATTCTTATCCTTCAAGAGCTTAGCAAATTCTGCTTGGAAATGAGTTCCATTATCAGTGATAATCTCAAATGGCGTTCCGTACCGACAAAGGATGTTGGTTCGGACAAACTGTGCTGCCTTTTTGGCATCTAATTCTGCATAGGAAGCTGCTTCAACCCACTTTGTGAAGTAATCCACTGCTACCAAGATAAACTGATGTCCATTTGAGGCTTTTGGATGTATTTTTCCAATTATATCTATTTCCCAAGTAGCGAAGGGCCATGGAGAAGTGATCGGATTCAGGGCAACGGGAGGTTGCTTCTGCATCTTAGCAAATATCTGACACTGATGGCATTCTTGCACAAATGTCACGCAGTCTGCATTCATGGTGGACCAATAATATCCTAGATTGGCTATTTTTCGAGCCAAGGCGATCCCATACATGTGTGGTCCTGATTCGCCACCATGTACCATTTCCATTATCTGCTTAGCCTCTGCTTCATTCACACACCTTAGGTGCATTCCATTCCAACTCCTCTTGTAGAGGATATCTCCATTAATAATGTAACCTCTGGATAGCTGCCTTATTGCTCTCTGATCGACCTTTGATGATCCCTCCAGATAACTTCCATCCTTGAGATAACTCTTGATATCCCAAAACCATGGTTTACCATTAGCCAAATGCATTATATGGGCGGGCTGTTTCTGAAGTTGAACCTTTAATGGTCGAATGACCTTCCCCTCCTTGATATTGATCATGGAAGCTAAAGTAGCCAGGGCATCAGCAAACTGATTCTTTGCTCTTGGGAGATATTCGAAGGACAAATCATCGAATTGTTGCGCCAAATGATCAAGGCGTTGTAGGTAAGGAACCAAACGCTCTTCTCTTATCTTCCATTTCCTTAAAGCTTGTGGTACTATTAAAATAGAATCACCATAGACCTTTAGGTTCTTAATCCCTAATTCCAGAGCGGTTTCAAGCCCATTGGTACAAGCTTCATATTCTGCTTCATTGTTTGTGCAGCTAAAGTCAAGTTTAACTGAAAATGGAATGTATTCTCCACTAGGAGTTTTGAACACAATCCCAATTCCATTTCCATGATAATTGGATGCCCCATCAAAATACATCTCCCAAACACTTCTTTCCATATTGAAGAGGTCTTCGTCAGGGAAACCCATTTCTCGCATCTCGTCTTTTACGGGTAATTCTGCTAATTGGTCAGCTATCGCGCCACCTTTCACAACTTTTCTTTGAACGAATTTTAAGTCGAAGGCCGCCAATGTTGACACCCACTTAGCCATTTTGCTGTCCAAAATAGGCCTCTCCATAAGGAATTTCAAGGGACTCTGTTCTGCGATGACACAAGTAGTGTAAGAAGACAAGTAGTGTTGTAACTTTGTGCAAGCCCAATACAATACTAAACACAACTTCTCAATCTTGTTATACTTTAACTCATAGTCCAGCATCCTTTTGCTGAGGTAGTAAATTGCATTTTCCACCCTTGTACTTTCGGCTTCTTGAGCTAGCATTGCACCCATGGCTTCATCTGTTACAGACAAATACAAGAGCAGAGGCTTTCCCATTCTGGGAGGCTGTAGAATTGGCGGATTTAACAAGTATTCTTTGATCTTATCGAAGGCCTTTTGGCAGTCTTCATTCCATTCTTGTGAAGCACCTTTCCTTAGTAGCTTAAAGATTAGACCACAAGTTTCTGCCAATTGCGACATGAATCGACTGATATACTGTAATCTACCTAGCAAGCCTCGAATCTCTTTTTCTGTTCTTGGCGGAGGCATTTTCAGAAGAGCCTTTGACTTTGCTGGATCAACTTCTATTCCTCTCTTGCTGACCAAATACCCCAAAAATAAGCCTGATGTTGCTCCAAACAGGCACTTTGCAGGGTTAAGTTTCAAATTGTACTTGCGAAGTCTAATGAAGAACTTCTCAAGTGCTTCAACGTGTTCTTCTGGAGATTTTGACTTAACAATCATATCATCAACATACACTTCTACTTCTTTGTGAATCATGTCATGAAAGATTGTTGTCACCATCCTCTGGTAGGTAGCCCCTGCGTTTATCAACCCAAAAGGCATAACCCTGTAGCAGAAAGTGCCCCATTCTGTAATGAAAGCTGTCTTCTCTTTGTCTGGTGGGTGTACTAGGATCTGATTGTATCCAACCGCGAGGTCAGTCATGGAAACCATCATATGCCCAGCCATCCTGTCTATCAACAAATCGATGTGTGGTAGTGGAAAATCATCCTTGGGACAGGCCTTATTCAAATCTCTATAGTCAACACACATCCTGACCTTTCCATCTTTCTTCGGGAGTGGTACAATGTTTGCTAACCAGGAAGGGTAGGCAATTGGTTCTATGAACTTATTATCCAGTTGCTTGGTAACCTCCTCTTTAATTTTCAAAGACCATTCAGGCTTCATTCTTCTCAATTTCTGCTTAACCGGCTTCGCATCTGGGTATAGTGGAATCTTATGAACCGCTATGGTTGGGTCTATTCCCGTGACATCACTTGCCTTCCACATGAAGCAGTCGACATATCTTCTGATGCACTCAACCACCTGTTCCTTATTCACACAATCATATGCAATGTATGTATGTTCATTTTCTTTGCCAATTATTATCTTTTCATTCGTTTCTTTTATTTCATTTATTTCATTTTTACTAGATAATACTTGGAAAGCAAAAGACACAGGGTAACCAGAAATTTGAACATTTTCATTAATAATGGCGGAGTCACCCTCCAGAGTTACATTACATTTGACATTATGGTTTTTTATTCCTGAAGCTAAGGAAGACTTAGAACTGGACTCTGACTCGGTGTTTGACTCGAGTTTTGACTCAGTACAAGACTCAGGCTCGGGGTATGACACATGACTAGGTTTGACTGTAGCTGCCTGTCCCTCCTCGGCATACCAGTTCATCAGTGGTCCATCTGTGGTCTTGATCAGCTTTGTGAAGTCCCTTTTGTCTTCAAAATTGGTTATCATAGCAACCTCATCAAAGAGACTAGGCCGCATGAAATCTTCCACTTGTGGTTCAGTTATAGGTTCTGGCTCTTCTTCCTTCAACACTAAAACATCAGTGAACATCTCAAAACCTGGTAACTGCTTCCCAGTCATAGGAGAATAGAATGGCTCCTGAAAACCACAGTAAGGAACTGTTTTTCCAGGTTTGCAGAAGTGACCATTTAGAGTTCTAAAGTAAGGGCGCATTTTGAGGCTTCTTGCCCCCCAATTCTTCTTTTTCTTCCTTCCATGCTCAAACTCTTCTATCTCCTCATCTGTGGGTTTGTACCCCAGGCCAAAAGTTCCCTTATTCTCAGGTTCTTCCCATGGCCATACTACGGGTGTTTTCCTCCCAGACTTTATCATTTCCATTCCGGGTAGCAGACCTACCCTTAACATCATTCCTACCAGGCAATTGATTTGGACCTCTCCAAAATCATATAAGATAAATGGCCCTTTGGGTTTTTCTCCTTCAATGCATTGGACTGTATCATAATGGAAACCAGTCAAGGTCATGGCAGTTTCACCAGGAACAACCTCAAAGAGAGACTGATCCATGGTTCTCTTGTTGATTTCACAGGTGTCACCTTTGATAGTGATGATTTTTCCTTCAAAAGGGAACTTAAGTTTTTGATGTAATGAAGAAGGGACAACATTATTCTGATGAATCCGCGGCCTTCCAAGGAGGAGATTAAAGCTCGCGGGTACATCAATGACTTGGTAGGGCACTCTCATTTTCACCGGCCCGATGGCAATTTCCAGAGTGGCAACACCCAAAATTTCTCTTCGAGTGTTATCATATGCTCTAACAATCTGATCAGAAGGTGTAAGATTTGTAGCCTCCAACCCCAGACAGCTTGCTACCTTCAAGGGACATACATTTAAGGCTGACCCATTATCAATGAGAACCATGGGTACAGTCTTTCCCCCAGTTTGTATGGTGATGCATAGAGCATCATTGTGTTTGCTGCCATCTTCTGGTAGGTATGTATCAGAAAATTGGATACTCAATGCCTTGGTTGATTGAGTCAACATGGCCACCAAGGCTTCTAGGCTTGTGTCTACTGATGTATCAAGCTGACTCAAAGCTTCACTGAGAGCCTGACGGTGCGGGAATGAGGAAGCAAGGAGCTCCCAAATTGACACCTTAGCTTGAGTTTGTTTAAGCTGAGAGAGGACAGGGTCTTCTTTTGGTTCTGGTGTCTTCTTATGGGGGTGATTTGAGGTTGTAGGGGCTTTTCCCAAGTTGAGTGGCTGATATTGCCTTCCGCTTCTTGTTAAAGCGTCGACCTCTTCAGCAAGGTCATTCAAATCCAACACACACACACTTCATTCATTTCTAAGAGAAGTTTGAAAGGATCAAACAGCTCTTCTTCCACAGTGATGGCGTGGATGGAATGATTAGCCAAAGGGTTAGTATTAATGTTCGGTTGACTCTTGAGAGGAATGATGTCACCCCTATCCACCAAATCCTGGATGCGGTTTTTCAGAGTCCAGCAAGCATCTATTCTATGCCCTTTTCCTTGGTGATATTCACAGTATTCATTGGCCTTATAACTGGCGGGTAATGGGTTTGGAGGTGGCCTTGGGTCCAAAGGCTTCAAATACTTCCCTTCCACAGCCTTTTTAAATACTAGATGAAGGGGCACCCCTAGGTCGGTATATTGCCTTCTTGGCTGATTTCTCTGCCCAAGATTGCCCACACGTAAAGGATTCGCAGGGGCAATATTGGCCAATTCATTGACCTTGCTTGAGGAAGTAGCTTGGCCTTGTTTCCTATACTTTGAAGCAGCTCCCTCATCTACTATTTTACCCAATTGTATCAAGTCTTCTACCTTAGTTGCAGTCGCAATGAGCGATTTGAAAGTAGGTAGGTATTGGGTTTGCAATTGAGCTTGATATGTAGGCCTCAAATTTCTGATTATAATATCAATCTGCTCCTGTTCTGAAGGGCGATTGATCATTTGGGCAGCCTTCGCCCTCCACCTCGTAAGGAACGAGGAGAAGGGTTCATTGTTATTTTGCTTAGTAGTCTCAAGCGCCCTTCTAGTGACATCTACCTCAATATTGTAGTGGTATTGAGTGTTAAATGCATTGTAGATGTCTTCCCAGGTCTTAATCTTAGCACAATCCAGGCTTACAAACCATTTTAGGGCAGCCCCAGTCAAGGATTGTTGAAAGAGCTGAGCAAAGAGCTCATCATTTAAACCCCAAGGGCTCAAGGTCCCCATATACATCTTCAAATGGGTTTTAGGGCAAGTGGTCCCATCAAATCTATCCATCCCAGGCATCTTGAATTTTGGAGGCAACCTAGCTTGGGGAAACAAGGATAAGGAATCCATGTCTACCACCTCTTTATGAGTTTTCATGGCAGTGATTGACCTTTCAAGCAATTCAAGTTTCTTTTTCAGTTCATCAGTTTCATTCTTAGAGGGTGGATCCTCCAAATTGATAACAGGGGTATTGTTCTGAGCAGTCATGGGGGTACTGGTTTACCCTACAATGGGTTCCTTCCCTAAATCTCCAGGAGTAGAAGCCGTCTTTGGTGCCCCTCCCAATTCAGTCAGGATGGCTATCCTTTGGGCAGCCAAAGCTTCATCAATTCTCTCTTGCATCCTATCCTCAATTTCCTTAACCTGTCCATCTAGCAAAGCCTTAATCTGTTCGATAGTAGCCATTTCAGTAATTGGAGCAGTTGGTGAAATTGGGGTAGCAGGACTTGTGGGTGATTGCACAGTTGGAGTTGGTGTAGCTTGTGTAGGTGAAGGTACACGGATAGTGGATACCTGCAAAGGTTAAGGGTAAAGGATCAGGGTAGTGTGTAGGGTAGGAAGAACTCTTGGTCCACTTATATACATCAAAAGTTTTTTCCAAAAGATTTTCCCCCAAAATAATGTTGTCATGTTGCATGAATGCACCTCATCACATCATAATTCATTTTAATGGAATGTGGCACTATCATTGGGTACATACAACCTAAGGGAAGGTACTATTGTTCATGAAAAATAGAGAATTGGCTCGTAATAGGGACCCTTGAGTCTTGAGTAAGATATACCTAACCACATGTGAAACAAAGAGTTTCACGTGGGTCCAACAGTACGATTACTCATGGGCCACTCCAAAAGGATTGGAATGGTTTGCGACAACAGGGAGGACGCTTTGGTTGTCCGCCGGCATAATCAAGGAGACCTGCCGGTCAGCGATACTTGCTATCCAGACTCAAAATTTTGAACAGAAAGAAAAGAAATTCATTTGAAAAAAAAAATTTTTATGCAATGGAAGAAAAGGATTCCCCCATATAATGCAAGAGAAAAAGATTCTCTGAATGACAAAATAAATGCACAATTAATCAAACAAGGGGTTCATTAAAGGAAAAAAAATTCCTTTTGTCAATCTTCAATCCAATATCCCCAAGGAGGGGATATATATTGCTAAGGTACCCTGTAAGATGAATAAAAGTACCCTAAAGAAGGGCAAATCAATTGAATGAATAATAGTAATCTACTAGGATCCCATAAATCATTTTTATGGTCCCTAGTGTTAAATTAATCAAATAAGCAATAGCAGTCCACTAGAATCCCATAAATCATTTTTATGGTCCCCAGTGGAGTCGCCAGCCTGTGAACCTCGATTTCCACCCGAAAAGGATTCGGGAGAACGTTCACTTGTTGTCAGGAGTCGCCACTCAGTTTATTTTGTCCGAAGGGAAAAGCTAAGAAAACCCTTGTCTGACTCCAATTAACGCATCCAATGTAAAGGCTTCTAATCTACGAACCCAAGGAGGATTCGGGGACTATGTCATGTATTTGATTAATTTGCCAAATAAGAAATGAATCCAAAAGAAAAATAGAAAGGAAGAAGAAGAGATGGTTGATAAATTGTGGACTTGCTATTTGGGGTGAATCCCAAATATGCCTACATACTCTTGTTTTTATGAGAGATCAAAGCCCATGTAGTTTGGAAAAGCCTATTTAAAGGCAATTATGCAATTATGCATGTGTGTGTGTATGCTTTGTGCATTGTCGGGCTCTTTGCCAAAAATTATGTGATTTTGAGCACTTGGTGCTAAATTTGATTAAATTTGGGTACTTGGTACCAAAAAGAATGCAATTTAGGCTCCATGCCCCAAAAATTAATTGATTCGTGACTTAATGTCGAAGTTTTGATTGATTAGTTAATTAGGCCTTAGACCTAAAAGGATTAGGTCTTTGACCAAAAAGAAATTAAGAAGAAAGTGGAATGCTTAATGTATCCTTGAATTGACAAAAATGAATTAAGATATTACCTTGTTTATGATTTTCCCACTTCTAAGTTCCAGATCTTGTTCTCTCAGAATATGCTCCTTGCTTCCTGTAACACGCTCCAAAAGCCAACACTTTTTTCTGAGGATCGAAAGCCTTTTTATAGACAATTTCGGACTGGACGGCGGTCGGACCGCCGGATCTGGCGGTCGGACCGCCGAACCGCCGTGGTTGGCGGTCGGACCGCCAAGCTTGGCGGTTCAGCCCTAAAAAAATCTCCCGATTTTCGTTCAAACTGATTTTCTGGGAGCTGCGGACTTCCAAAAATTATTCTGAGATCGTATCTGTGATCCTTGCGTCGCTCCGGACATTTCAAGTACCATGATGATATACTTTCAGTGAACTTTACCGTGGACCTCCAGTCCAGCTCGGTCTTTTGCAGTTATAGAAAATCGGCTTTTCGAGTCTCAAAATTCGAGTGTTAACACTTGGCGGTTTGTCTATGATCTTGATGTCCAAATATCAACTCTTCACAAGGGATCACAAGCCTAGACTCGACTCGGTCTAGCTGAACTTTCCGGTTCAACTGGATCTACCCTGTATCCTGCGCGATAAATCACAATCGCGCTAAGCCAACGGCTTTATGGTACAAACCATGATAACAATATGATTCAAATGTAATGCCAATGTCAAACTTTCAAGAATTGTAAACAATATGCAAGGATATCATATTTCATAACATTACATTTTATAATATTATTCAATTGTTTCATCATTCATGATTCACATTTAAAGCAAAGACAAGCATGGGCCCAAAAGAAACTAATATGCCATTCAAATTCTAGAGTTACTGTTTTGGTCCAATAATCACATTTATCAAGCCCGTAGGTGAATCATTATCACAATGAGAAACATCTCATATGTAACATCCCAACTAGGCTTCAAGGACTAGGCCCAACCAAGCTTCAAGGGGAGCATAGCATTAACGCAACTTGGCTTCAAGGATCAAGCCTAACCCAGCTTCAAGGGAGTGTTACTTTTAGGCATGCCACTAATAACAAAACTCTGAAAATTGAATAACATACTAGGCACACAACTCTTTCATTATTTCATTATCAATTCCATTTTCATTTTCTCATTATCATCTAGGCACAATGCCTTAATATTTCATGTACTTCATTATAGCCAACATCAATGGCTTCACATTCCATCATTTGAATGCACGTCAAAAATTACATTGTTCATATATTTTGAATCCTCAACATATAATTCACATAATGCACATAATACAAATCATTGCACCATTCTCATATATCAACAATATAATAGGTAACCTAACACATTTTCCAACCAAATGTGTTAAGTCCCAAAATCATGTAAATGTATGCAATCATGTAGAGCTTGTACTTACCTCAAGAGCAACTCGCACCAATCTAACAACCTCCTCTTCCAAGATTCCTCAACACTTGGATTAGGGCAACACAAATCTCTTCAAAACCTAATCCAAAGGTGATTATACAATCTCACTTAGTGATACACATAAGCAAATAAGGATAAGAACTAACTAGGGCAAACTCTACACATGACACACTCAACAACACGGGGGTGTCCCTTACCGTGCCCTAAATCCACAACACAGAAGGTTTGACATGCTCAGTGACATGGGCATGTCATTGGCCGTGTCAATCCACCAACATCACAGTAGCTATGACACGCTCAGTGACATGGGAGTGTCACTTGATGTGTCAATACTACTCCAAAATAGAAGCTATGACACGCTCAGTGACATGGGCACGTCACTGGTCATGTCACCTAATAAAAAAACAGAACCATCGACATGCCCAAAGACATGGCCGTGCTCATGGGCGTGTCAGGCCAAAAACCCTGATTCCGACACCAACAACACCACATCCAACAAAAATCTTACTTAACCCTTTTCCACTCCAAACAATCTTACCCAAATCCATCAATAAACCATAATAAACTTGCATAAACACCAAAACAACTCAATACATACATCAAACACAAATCACCACCATAATCATAACTCAACCCATACACAATCCACAACACTTGCTTTCCATCACCAAACTTAACCTTTCCTTCAAACCAACCCCAAAATCAAAGCCAATAAGACCAAAACACTCTCAAACAGAGCACAATTATACATACACAAATCAACAACAACCATACACCAAGCTCAATACACAAACTCAAAAGAAAACCAAGGAAACAAGTTGGAAACTTAACAAAAGTGAAGAAAATCCTTCAAACTCCAACTTGATCTCTTGAAACACCTTCAAATCTTGAATTAGAGAGTAATAAAATCCCTTTCCTTTAGTTGCTAGTGGTGGCCAACCAAAGAGAAGAAAGAAGAAGAAGAAGAAGAGAGAAAAACAAAGTCAACCTTTAATAACCACTCAATTCTCCAATAAATCTCTACCAAGAAATTTAATATAATATAATAATTAACCAAAATATCATCTTCCACTTATTTAATTCCCATTATAAAATAATCAATAAATCTCATTTGACCATCTCATTAGTTGACTTGTATATGTTGTATATATCTCTATATATATACAACATATACACACTCCACTTAAGCATTATTACACACTTCTCTTTTCCTCTCTTACCACTTAATCATAAATATAATTCCATTTCAACATTAAATATTCCAAAATTTTAGGGTTTAATTTGGAATATTACAGAACCATTCCACCGGGAGTGGGGGCAAAAATCCCCGCTCACAGTGGCGACTCCGTTTTATCATATTATTCTATAAGAGAAGTTGATTCCGTTGGTCTTTATATTATTATATTCTTTCTTATCATGATATTATCCATTTCATCATATTAGATTGCATTGTGTGCATGAATTAGGATGCCCGTGTTACCCGTGTTGTGTTATGTAAGGGATACCATACTTTAACTCAAGGTATGGAGATCGAACATGGCATAACCACTCATAGCCTCGTACCATTTCGTATATCCTTGCTATGGAAACCTAAGCCTTTTAACCCAAAGACTAAAGCTCATGTAATTGGCCTAGTTACTTTCCTTAGGTTTTACCCCAAATGCTTGTTATTTGACTATGGTTAATTTGTCTTGGCTTAAATCATGGCTTATTTGGTTTTTTCTTTTTCTTATATGACTTAAGTACATTGTAAGCTCAAAATAAATTTTTCTTTAAAGTCCAAAAGACCAAAACTATTTTCAAAACTTTTCAAGGTGGTCTTTGGACATAAAACTTTTCTAAAAACAAATCAAAAAAACTTTTCTCATGATCCAAATACAAAGCCCAAAATCCATTTTTTCTAAAATCTTTTTACAATGGGCTTAGAAACAAAATTATTTTCATCCAACCTTTTCTTACAAAGAGCTTGCAAATTATTTAGGTCAATTACGAAATACCAAAAATCAATTGTGAGCCTAGTTTATACTAAGAATAATTAATCATGGGCTTGTTTTTTGGCATGAACCACTATTTACTTTTCAAGTGAGAAATCTATTTATAATAAACCTCTTAACTTAGTTTTAATCCAATATAGCATAAAAGCTATTTTAGTTAAGATTCAATGGATTAAAACCTAATTAATGGAAATTATCATGAACTGATTTCCATTTTTGAAAATATAACTATTGGTTGAAACATTCGAGGGAAATATTTAAAAACGAGGTACACCATGTTTGTATTTTGTTAACCATATACCTAGGAAAAGAGACTCGTCATTCGTGTGTGGATGTTATAAGGTTGGAAGGAACGTCCTATTTATCTTTCTTTGTTGATTGTTTGTGCACACATGCATACATGCATACATTTGCATCTCATATCATTGATCCTCTCTGGCTCACAGCCTTGGATTACGATAGTTCAAAAGCTTATGACAATCCGACCTATGCTAGAGACAAAGAATCTAGTAGCAACTCAATCACTTGCTCACCAAAAGCAATGGAGCCCAAAAAAATTCAAAGAATGGTGGACGACGCCCTCAATACCAACATGCAAGAAATAAATGAGGCCCTGGCTGAGACCATGAAGAACCAATTGGCTGCAATTTTAGGAAATCATGCCGAAGCATCTACTAGCACTAAGAAGCCAAAGGACAAGGGGAATGCTAAAGTTGGTGAAGTGGTTTTTTATGATGATAAGGTGACCATTGATGATGATGATGATTGGGCTCAATACTTCCAAGATCCTCAAGACAAGAAGAAAGAATCGAAGATTGTTGAAAGATCAGCTATGGAGAAAACTGAGACTTCTGATGTTGAAAAGATGATTACAGATTTAGAAAAGAAATTTGAGAAGAAGCTGAAAACTGAAGAAATGTCCAAAGTTGACAAATTATTTGAACTAGACGAAGAAGTTCCATACAAATTCAAGACGCCATCTTTTGCAAAGTTTGATGGAACAAAAAATCCTCACCTCCATGTGAAGCAGTATATCATTGCTATGCAGTCTGCCCGAGCTATTATGACTCAAACACTAAGGTACTTTATGCTCTCATTGGATCCTATTATCCAAAATTGGTTCAATGCCTTAGAAGATGGAACACAAAAGAGTTGGGATCTGCTATACAAGGCCTTCATCCAACAATATGGATACAACATTGAGATGGAAGTTACCTTAATGGAAGTTGAGTCCATTAGACAGAGGCTAAACAAAAATTTTGTAGACTATGTGAAAAGATGGAGAAATAAGGCCACTTTGCTCAAGAAGAGGCCCGATGAATCTGATCAAATAAGAATGATTGTGAGAGGGGTGTTGCCTAGTCTTCGTGAAAGGATGTCTCATATGCTCATCCGTGATTTCAAAGATCTTCTCCAAGCTGGTCTGCAAATTGATGAATGGGAAAGAGAGAAGAACCATTTTTCAATAAGAAGGAACGAGAAAGGAAACTATCAGTCTAGTAACCAAGGCATGCAAAAGGTAGTTGGTGTTAATGCTACTAGCTAAGGAACAAGAAGACAATTTTCAAAATTGGGGAAACCGCTGTCTTGGATTCTCAATAAGCTTCAAAGAAAGGGATTATTACAACCCTTAAATCCTCGTCCTTTGCCTAACCCTCTCCCACCTAATTTTGACACTAAAGCATTTTTTCAATTTCATCAAATGCAAGGGCACGACATGGATAGATGTGTGAGGTTAAGGCATGAGATCCAAAATTTGATTGATAGTGGAAAGCTACCCAAGCCCAATAAGCCGAACACCAAAGACAATCAATTACCGAGGTTCAATAGAGCACCACCATCGGCAACCTTCATGATTGGAGGAGGTTTGCATGAAAATTTTGTCATGTCTTCTTTCCAAGATATGGGTGGAGAAGCAACCAAAGAAGAAGAGGTATTTGGCAAAATTAAACAAGCTTTGGTGGGTAAAGAAGTAGCAATTTGTGTTGTGAATAGGTTTTGGGATTCAAGCGATAGTGATGATGATCTTGTACCCAAGAAGGAAGAATGGATCTGGTCCGAGCCCGAGGAAGATGAAGTAATGAACACTAGATCCGGTAAGCCTTATGTAAGGCCACCGCCTAAGGAGGTAGAAGTTAATAAAGGAAAGGAAGTTGAAGTAGGGAATAAAGAAGAGGAAGATGATACCTTGTTCAAGCAATTGAAAAGAACCCAAGCAAGTGTTAGCATTTGGGATTTATTAGCTACTTCTAAAAAGCACCGAGAAACTATGACCATGGCCTTAGCTAGCATGCCAATTTCCACCTCCATAAAACCGGAGGAGTTGATCGGCTTCATAAAAATTGTGGGAGTAATGAAATGTGAAGATATTCAAGAGAAGAGCGAAGTTAATATGGGAGCAGTATCTTTCTCAGATGCGGATTTACCGGAAGAGGGGAGAGATCACATTCGCCCTCTCTTTATCAGAATAGAAATCAAAGGGAAAAGGACTCCATATGTAATGGTTGATGATGGGTCCACCATAAATGTTTGCCCACTTAAAATATTGCCAAAACTAGCCATGTCAACAAGGGATCTAAACCTGACCGAGGTAACCATTCGGGCTTATGACAACACTAAGAGACTTGCCGAAGGAACTTTCAAAGTTACTGTCAAGGTTGGTCCAATTGAATCTATTATTGAATTTGTTGTTTTAGACATACCTGTTACCTTTGCCCTACTCTTAGGATGACCATGGTTTCATCCTCTTGGTGGAGTTCCTTCCACCCTTCATCAAAAGAACAAGTTCCCTAACGGAGATGAGACAGTGGTCATCGAGGCCAAAGATAATGAGGTTGTTAATGCTCTAATTATTGAGAGGTCTCTCAATGGCTTCCAAATAGCTGCAATTTCTGATGATGAAGTAGTGGACTCTGTGAGCAGGGATTTTTACCTCCACTCCCGGTGGAATGGTTCTTGGGACTTCGGCACTGTTTAGGCTCGGGGATTTAGAGAAAACGGACCTAAGTTTGGAGAAAAAAGAGTTTCCACCCGGACGGGCCGGGAAAAAGAAAGGGGTGGATGACTCGATTCCTAAGGAATCCCCAACCCCCTAATGGGTTCGGAAAGTTGGGTACATGTAGGGAAGGTGAGAAATGGCCCAGCACCCCCATAACGCCCGGTTCATTGGAACCGACTTCCTTTACAGGTCTTAATATTATAAAATTCTTAAATAAAATAATATTATCCATATTACAAACAATAATTAAAATAAAGCATTGATATATTGAAAATCAAAACAATGTCCAAAAAAAAACAAATAAATGGACACCCATCCGAGGATGGAAACATGTCCTTACATCCCATGCCTAAATAGGACACCCACCGAAAGGTAGAAACATGTCCTTTACATTGGTTCTAAAATAGAAAAGAAATTTAAATTACATGATATTTAACTAATGAGGTACCCACAAAGTGGAAACGTACCTCTTACAACATTTGGAAATCTAAATAAATCGATAAAAGTAAATAACCATTCATCATAAATAAATCATTCATCAAAGATATCAATCAAAATATAAAATAAAAATCCATCCATGATAAACTAAATAAATCAAGCATTGAACTTAAATAAATCAACAAAGCAAGTATATAATAGACTACATAATCAAAGCATATAATAGACTACATAATCAAATATAAAATTGAATAAAGCAAGTAAAGATTCAAATTAGGGCTACTGTTTCTATTTAAGATTCTTTATTTAATGTGTTTAGGGTTTTGGAATTTATGTGTTTAAGCTACTATGAGTTTTAATGGAATTGAAATGTATTAAAGTTTTATAATTTAAGAGGTTGATAAAATTCTTTGATTAACCAAATTAGTGTTTGAGGAGTGAAATCATGAAATTAGGGTTTGGACACTTTAAAACATTAGGTTTATGATTTACAGTTATTGAATTATGGTTTTTAAGTTTACTGTGTTTGAATTTTGATATTTATGTTTATAGTGTTTTAAGGTTTTAAAGATTAGGATATAGAAAAATTAGGGTTTAGAATAATTGGTTTGAGGTTACTGTCTTGATTCTAAAGTTGAATTGAGGTTTTTTAGTGATTCTAAAGTTTAATTTATATTTTTATAAAGCTTTATGAAAATAAACAAAACGATTTAAAGTTTATAGAAACAAAAAAGATATTTTCTAGGGTTTTTGGAAAGAAACATATTCAATTTAAGGTTTTGAAAAATTGGAAAGCAAATTAGGGTTTTGAGATTTTAAAGAAACAAAAATAACAATTTTAAGATTTTTGGAAAACAAATAAATGAATTAAGGTTTTTAAGTTTCAGAAAAGGTAAATTAAAGTTCTAGGTTTTTTTGAATCAAAAGAGTCAATTGAATTATTTAAGCTACTGTGAAGAAATTAGACATTCATACCTCCATTTGTTGGTTCCACCAAAAATTTCTTCTTGGATGAACAAAAACAAAGACAAGCTTTGCTTCCTTTGATGAATTAAATTGCTTGTTTGCTTCTCTCAATAAGTCTGATCGATTTCACTGCCAGAAGAAATTCTTCAAATCTTTCAAAGTTTTCCTCCTCAATTTCGGTCTCCAATTTCACCTCATTTCTGTGTTGTTTTAGTCCTTATTTATAGAAGATTTTTATGATTAATTTTAGTTATTCACGAAATCTAACATTGATTAAGAAAAGGAAACCAAAACCTAATTGTATTTGCTTTCGAAAAAATTTGCGTCGGAAAATTTGGGTTCTGGACCCGAGCTAAGTTCTGGACTTAAAAGAGATTCTAGGTTTTGGACCTAAGGAAAATTTGGGTTCTGGACCCGAGCTAAGTTCTGGACTTAGAAAAGATTCTAGATTCTGGACCTAATCAAAATTTGGGTTTTGTACCTGAGCTAAGTTCTAGACTTAGAAAAGATTCTAGGTTCTGGACCTAAGGGTAATTTGGGTTCTGGACTCGAGCTAAGTTCTGGACTTAGAAGAGATTGTAGGTTCTGGACCTAAGAAAAATTTGGGTTCCGGACCCGATCTAAGTTCTGGACTTAAAAGAGATTCTAGGTTCTGGACCTAAGAAAAATTTAGGTTCTGGACCTGAGCTAAGTTCTGGACTTAGGAGAGATTCTAGGTTCTGGAGCTAAGGAAAATTTGGGTTCTGGACCCGAGCTAAGTTCTGGACTTAAAAGAGATTCTAGGTTCTAGACCTAAGGAAAATTTGGGTTCTAGACCCGAGCTAAATTCTGGACTTAAAAGAGATTCTAGGTTATGGATCTAAGGGTAATTTGGGTTCTGGACCAGAGCTAATAATTTTTTGATTTCAAAAAGTTTGGCCAATTTTTATGCAGGTCTTCTTTTTTTTTTTGGCCCCTTGCATGTAAAAATATTTATACACACGCAAGTATTTGAATGATTAAATTGAATAATTGAATTTACTGTTTATTTACTGTGTAGTCACTGTTCATGCACAATTTACTGTTCATAAATAATTTACTATTCATAAATAGTAGTAAATAGTATTCATCAATAGTAAAGTTTACTATTTATAAACAGTAAAACTTACTTTTGAATTTTGTTTTTTTCCTTGCCGTTTCTCTATATAAACCCACGAGTTCCTTCATTTGATTCACAGTAAAATTTTTCAATTTCTATATTTCTCTCAAATTCTTTCAAATTTAGCACATAGTTTTTTCAAAAAAATGCATGCTTCAAGGTCAGGGACTCATTCTAATGCTGAGTTATTAGAGTTTATTCAGCATCATGAAGATGGAAATATAGATCTACTAGCCGGGATGCCGCTTCATCGTAGTTCCAACCAAAAGAGCGCGGTAATTATTTTTCTTTTTTTATTTTTTATTTTGATTTTTCATCTTTCTGTTTCGTTTTGTTTCTTTTCGTTTCATTTTTTTTATTTTTATTATTATTATTTATTTTTATTATTATTGTGTTTGCCTTTATTTTTTTATATTATTATATTATTATCTTTTAGAAAATTTAGGAAAAATAAATTAATTTAAGCAGATAGAATAATACGTACTTACCTGGTATTAACTTACCTAGCTCCGTGTTAGCGTGATCGTTGCGTTGTTCGGGCTAGAGGGTGTATTTACAAAGCCCGACAATGGTATGATGTAGTGCCTTCTCGGGTAAGGCAGATTATCCGAGATTGCGGCTTTGATAGGTTCATCTTACAATTACCATCGGAGGAGTATTTGATAGACCGGAGCATAGTCCAGGCGGTTGCAGAACGATGGTTGGACACAACCCACACTTTTCACTTGCCCATTGGAGAGATGACAATTGGTCCGGTCGATTTTACTGCTATAACCTGCCTTCGATATGATGGTGTTCCTGTTCCTCTGACCAATGATATTTTAACATTTGAAGAAATTCAGGAATTAATTGGTATGGAACCATCATATAAAGGGCCTTTTAAGATAAAAATTAAATCGATTCATAGCTATTGGATGAACTACGAAGGACGGGTTCACAGAGACACGGCCCAACAGTATGCTCGAGGATTTTTGTTATATCTGCTTGGGTCTTCCATTTTAGACAGCACTGAATCCTCCATCCACTTGTTAGTGTTGAGGGCCCTTTCTTATTTTAGGACAGTGCCATCTTTTGGCTGTGGTGAAGCTGGTCTCGCCTGTCTTTACCATGGTCTTGATAAACTTTACCGAAATAAGAAGTCTTTTGTCGGCTTGATGGCGGTTGTCGAGGTACTCTTCTTCCACCAATGTCAATTCCCCTCTTTTCTTGCATGAATATGATTTTTGTTGTTGTTGTAGGCATGGGCATACGAACACAACCTTGTGAGGGTACCCGGTATTTCCCGAGAGAGAGTCGGGTATCCGAGATTAAATTTTTGGCTGTCCGATCATGTGGACTTTCTCGGCTCTCACCATGTGCATACTCACCGCTTTGTGTTGAGCCACTTAACTTGGGACCATGTAAAATATCATTAGTATACTTTAAATTTTATGTGAAAGTTTATTTACCTTATGTCATTTTGCTGGTGAATTTAACCTGGTGAAACCCAGAAGAGCGGACAGACTGGTTTCCCTTCATGAAGGCTGCGCTGTCTTTCCAACATTCTCACCGAGTCATCGCTGGCCCAATGTCTAGTGGCTGGTTTCTCAGAGAGAGAGTTTATGAGTGGTTTCTTGGTCCAGAGCAGTGGAGGATTTCGATGCCTTGCCCGGAATATACTTTAAATATTATGTCAATGCCAGAGGATGTGTGGTGGTCGGCTCGGTACTGTTATGTTATTGAAGCATTTCTCTATCCGCCGAGTGCATCTTATGCCCATTTTATTCAAAGAAGGCTCTTGAACTTTGATGTATCCCCTGTTGGCGTACGGGAGATTCCCGAAGAAAATGAGGGTAGAGATGAAGAGTAACATCATGGAGATGCAGGAGAGTTTGTTCCACATCTAGGAGTTTGTTCCACATCATGAATGATTAAAACTTTTACCATTTTTCCCTTGCAACTGCTTCTTTCTTTTTTTTTTATTCTTTAATGATTGTTGCAGGCTGTTGGCTCATTTGATCATGAGGCTGGACCTTCTTTTACTACCCCTTCGTTTGCTCATTCTGGCCCGCTAGATATGCCATCTCATCTGCAGGGCATTGATATGAATTACCTGGTAAGTTCCTTATTTCATGGTAATTTATGCTATATGTATGCATGATTATGTATGCTCTTACCTTTTTCCTTCCTGGCTCACAGCGGATGCTTGAAGAACAAAATAGGAAACTTCAAGAAGAGTTGGCTGCAAGTCGTCAGCAGGCTTCTCATTTTGAAAATTTGTATCATCAATCAGAATAATATTTTTGAGACTTCCGATTTTAGGGGATGAGGGATCCTGGCATTTCTTCATCAAAAGGCCCCAAACTGATGACCATGAGATCCTTTCGTCTACCTCCGATGAGGACCATGACAGATCGGAACTCTAAGGTAATAGGGATTTTAGTGCTCATGCTTCTGGTGATCCCAGGATGAGTAATTTGCCCCCTCCTCCAACAGGTGATGACTTTTTCAGGGCTTTATTTGATGACCTACCACCACCTTCTTAGTAATGTATAAATTGTATCAACATTGTACAATAAGCATAATAATATAATTTCCATCATTACTGTAACTAATTTTCTTTTTCTTTTTTTATTTTTCATCGTTACTGCATCACAATTATTAAACTTTTTTTTTATATCACATCATAAACAGTGCATCACAATTTCCTTTTCATAGCCGCATCACTTTGCTAAAACCAAATACAACACGGTAAAGGATTTTGTCGCCAATTCTTTTCCTTACACATAAGGATTTTGAATGATTAAATTGAATAATTGAATTTATTGTTTATTTACTGTGTAGTCATTGTTCATAAATAGTAACTTACTACTCATAAATAGTAGTAAATAGTAATTTACTATTGGAAATAGTAATTTACTATTCATTAATTGTAATTTACTATTCATGAATAGTAAAAATGTACTATTCATCAATAGTAAGTTACTATTCATGAATAGTAAATTTACTTTTGAATTTTTTTTTCCTTTTCGTTTCTCTATATAAACCCACGAGTTCCTTCATTTGATTCACAACAAAATTTCTCAATTTCTATAATTCTCTCAAATTCTTTCAAATTTAGCACATAATTTTTTCAAAAAAAAGCATGCTTCAAGGTTAGGGACTCATTCTAATGCTGAGTTATTAGAGTTTATTCAGCATCATGAAGATGGAAATATAGATCTACTAGTCGGGATGCCGCTTCATCGTAGTTCCAACCAAAAGAGAGCGATAATTATTTTTCTTTTTTTTATTTTGAATTTTCATCTTTCTGTTTCGTTTTTATTATTATTATTATTATTATTATTATTATTATATTTTCATTTTCATTTTTTTTGTTTTTTCATTTTGTTTATTATATATTTTTTCTATTATATATTTTTTTCTGATTTTTTATTTATGCTCTTTTATTATTGTGTTTGCCTTTATTTTTTATTTATATTATTATATTATTATAATTTTTAGAAAATTTAGGAAAAATTAATTAATTTAAGCAGATAGGATAATATGTACTTACCTGGTATTAACTTACCTTGGCTCTGTGTTAGCATGATCATTGCGTTATTCGGGCCGGAGAGTGTATCTACAAAGCCCGACAGTGGTATGATGCAATGCCTTCTCGGGTAAGGCAGATTATCCGAGATTGCAACTTTGAGCACTTCATCTTACAATTGCCATTGGAGGAGTATCAGATAGACAAGAGTGTAGTCCAGGCGCTTGCAGAACGATGGTTGGGCACAACCCACACTTTTCACTTGCCCATTTGAGAGATGACAATTGGTCCGGTCGATTTTACTGCTATAACCGGCCTTCGATATGATGGTGTTCTGATTCCTCTAACCAATGATATTTTAACATTTGAAGAAATTCAGGAATTAATTGGTATGGAACCATCATATAAAGGGCCTTTTAAGATAAAAATTGAACCGATTCGTAGCTATTGGATTCGTAGCTATTGGATGAACTACGAGGATTTTTGTTATATTTTCTTGGGTCGACCATCTTAGGCAGCATTGAATCCTCCATCCACTTGTCAGTGTTGAATGCCCTTTCTTACTTTAGGACAGTACCATCTTCTAGCTTAGGTTAAGCTGGTCTCGCGTGTCTTTACCATGGTCTTGATAAACTTTGCCGAAACAAGAAGTCTTTTGTCGGCTTGATGGCGGTCGTCGAGGTATTCTTTTTCTACCAATGACATTTCTATTCTTTTCTTGCATGAATTTGATCTTTACTATTATTGTAGGCATGGGCATATGAACACAACCTCGTGAGGGTATTTCATAATTGACCCAAATAATTTGTAAGCTCTTTGCAAGATAATTTTGTTTATAAGCCCATTGTAAAAAGATTTTTAGAAAAAAAAATGGATTTTGGGCTTTACATTTGTGTTATGAGCAAAAGAATTTTTAATTTATTTTTAGAAAAGTCTTATGTCCAAAGACCATTTTGAAAACGTTTTGAAAATAGCTTTGGTCTTTTGGATTTAGAGAAAAGTTTATTTTGAGCTTACAATGTACTTAGGTCATATTAGAAAAAGAACAAACCAAATAAGCCATGATTTAGGCCAAGATAAATTAACCATAGTCAAACAACATGCTTTTGGGGTAAAAACCTAAGGAAAGTAACTAGGCCAATTACATGTGCTTTAGTCTTTGGGTTAAAAGGCTTAGGTTCCCATAGCAAGTATATACCAAATTGGATGAGGCTATGAGTGGTTATGCCATGCTCGATCTCCATACCTTGAGTGAAAGTATGGTATCCCTTACATAACATAACACGGGTAATACGGGCATCCTAACTCACGCATACGATGCAATCTAATATGATGCAATGGATAATATCATTATAAGAAAGAATAGAATAATATAAAGACCAACGGAATCAACTTCTCTTATCCCCAGTGGAGTCGCTACTGTGAGCGGGGATTTTCGCCCCCACTCCCGGTGGAATGATTCTTGCGACTTCGGTACTGTTTAGGCTTGGGGCCTTAGAGAACACGGAGCTAAGTCCGGAGAAAATGGAGTCACCACCCGGACGGGCCGGGAAAAAAGAAAGGGGCGGATGACTCGATTCCTAAGGAATCCCCAACCCCCTAATGGGTTCAAAAAGTTAGGTACGTGTGGGGAAGGTGAGAAATGGCCCAGCACCCCCACAACGCCCTGTTCATTGGAACCGGCCTCCTTTACAGGTCTTAATATTATAAAATTCTTAAATATAACAATATTATCCATATTACACACAACAAATTAAATAAAGCATCGATATATTAAAAATCAAAACAATGTCCAAACAAAGCAAATAAATGGACACCCATCCGAGGATGGAAACATGTCCTTACATCCCATGCTTAAATAGGACACCCACCGAAAGCTAGAACATGTTCTTTACATTGGTCTAAAATAAAAAAGAAATTTAAATTACATGATATTCAACTAATGAGGTACCCACCAAGTGGAAACATACCTCTTACACATTTGGAAATCTAAAAAATTGATAAAAGTAAATAACCATCCATCATAAATAAATCATTCATCAAAGATATCAATCAAAATATAAAATAAACATCCATCCATGATGAACTAAATAAACCAATCTTTGAACTTAAATAAATTAAAATAAATCAAAGCATAGTCAAATATAAAATTGAATAAAGTAAATAAAGATTCAAATTAGGGCTACTGTTTCTATTTAAGATTCTTTATTTCATGTGTTTAGGATTTTGGAATTTATGGGTTTAAACTACTGTAAATTTTAAAAGAATTGAAATGGAGTAAATTTTTATAATTTAAGAGGTTGATAAAGTTCTTTGATTAACCAAATTAGTGTTTGAGAAGTGAAATCATGAAACTAGGGTTTGGACACTTTAAAACATTAGGTTTATGATTTACGGGATCATTATTTTGTATTTAACATAATGAATTTTAATATTTAAATTTATAAGGTTTTAAGATTTTAAAGAATAGGATATAGAAAAATTAGGGTTTAAGGTTTTAAGGGAATTAGGGTTTAAGAAAACTAGGATTTAGAATAATTTGGTTTGAGGTTATTGTCCTTATTATAAAGTTGATTTGAGGTTTTTAGTGTTTCAGAGAATGGATTTGATTTTAGAATTTGGAAAAAAATTTTATAGTTTTATGAAGCTTTATGAAAATAAACAAAATGATTTAATGTTTATAGAAACAAAAAAGATATTTTTTAGGGTTTTTGGAAAGAAACAGATTCAATTTAAGGTTTTGAAAAATTGGAAAGCAAATTAGGGTTTTGAGATTTTGAAGAAACAAAAATAACAAATTTAAAATTTTTGGAAAACAAATAAATGAATTAAGGTTTTTAAGTTTTAAGAAAGGTAAATTAAAGTTCTAGGTTTTTTTGAATCAAAATAGTCAATTGAATTATTTAAGCTACTCTGAAGAAATTAGACATTCATACCTCCGTTTGTTGGTTCCACCAAAAATTTCTTCTTGGATGAATAAGAACAAAGACAAGCTTTGCTGCCTTTGATGAATTAAATTGCTTGTTTGCTTCTCTCAATAAGTCTGATCAATTTCACTGCCAGAAGGAATTCATCAAATCTTTCAAAGTTTTCCTCCTCAATTTCGGTCTCCAATTTCACATCTTTCTGTGTTATTTTAGTCCTTATTTATAGAAGATTTTTATGATTAATTCTAATTATTCATAAAATCTAACATTGATTAAGAAAAGGAAACCGAAACTTAATTTTATTTGGTTTTGAAAAAATTTGCGTCGGAAAAATTTTGCTGTCCAAAAAAAGCTGCTGCGGAAAAATTACGCTGGAGAAAAAAAACTGCTGCGGAAAAATGCGCTGGCAAAAAAGCTGCCGCAGCTGACTGCGGGCTGCCGGAGAAAATTGGCCTGTGGGCCATTTCGCTCGCAGCCCGCAGCCAGTTGCGGCAGCTTTTTTGCCAGTTCATTTTTTCGCAGCAGTTTTTTTTATCTAGCGCAATTTTTTCTAAGCAAATTTTTTCGAAACCAAATACAATTAGGTTTCGGTTTCCTTTTCTTAATCAATGTTAGATTCTGTGAATAACTAAAAATCGTAAAAATCTTCTATAAATAAGGACTAAAACAACACATAAAGGGGGAGCCAAAATTTAGATCAAAATTTGGAACAAAAAACTAGGAGCAATCGGACTTGGATCAAATAGTGGAATTTGAGATTTGAGAGGAAGAAGCAAACAAGCAATTCAATCCATCAAAGGCAGCAAAGCTTGTCTTTGTTCTTGTTCATCCAAGAAGTGATTTTTGGTGGAAACAACAAACGAAGGTATGAATTTCTTTATTTGTTTCACTAATTCACAGTAGCTTCATTACTTAAGATAAAAAATTGTTGTTTCTGTTTCTTCAAAATAAAAAAAACCCTAGAACCTTAATTCACCTTTTCTAAAGTTTAAAAACCTTAATTTGTCTCTTTGTTTTTCAAAAATCTTAAAATAGTTGTTTTTGTTTCCTCAAAATCTTAAAACCCTAATTTGCTTTCCAATTTTTCAAAACCCTAAATTGAATCCTTTTCTTTCCAAAAACCCTAAAATATATCTTTTCTGTTTCTATAAACCTTAAATCATTTTGTTAATTTTCATAAAGTTTCATAAAATTATCATTTGTTTTTCCAAATTCTAAAATCTATTGCATTCTCCGAAACCCTAATTCTAAAATTCTAAAACCCTAATGCAACTCCAAAATCCAAAACAGTAAACCCTAAACTAGCTAACCTAAACCCTAAAGTTTTCTTAAACCCTAACTCCTTTAAAACCTTAAACCCTAATTTTTCTAAACACTAATCCTTAAAACCTTAAAACCCTATAAACATAAATATTAAAATTCAAACACAGTAAGCTTAAAAACCATAATTCAGTAACCGTAAATCATAAATCTAAATGTTTTAAAGTGTCCAAACCCTAGTTTCATGATTTCACTTCTCAAACACTAATTTGGTTAATCAAAGAACTTTATCAACCTCTTAAATTCTAAAACTTTGCTCCTTTTCAATTCTTTTAAAATTTATAGTAGCTTGAACCCATAAATTCCAAAACCCTAAACACATGAAATAAAGAATCTTAAATAGAAACAGTAGCCCTAATTTAAATTTTTATTTGCTTTATTCAATTTTATATTTGATTATGCTTAGATTTATTTTATATGCTTTAATTTATTTAAGTTCAATGCTTGGTTTATTTAATTTATCATGGATGGATGTTTACTTTCTATTGATGTTTAATTCCTTTGATAAATGATTTATTTATGATGAATGGTTATTTACTTTTATCGATTTATTTAGATTTTCAAATGTTGTAAGAGGTATGTTTCCACTTGGTGGGTGCCTCATTAGTTAAATATCATGTAATTTAAACTGCTTTTATATTTTAGAACCAATGTAAAGGACATGTTTCTACCTTTCGGTAGGTGTCCTATTTAGGCATGGGATGTAAGGACATGTTTCCATCCTCGGATAGGTGTCCATTTATTTGTTTTGTTTGGACATTGTTTGGATTTTCAATATATCGATGCTTTATTTTAATTATTGTGTGTAATATGGATAATGTTGTTATATTTAAGAATTTTATAATATTAAGACCTCTAAAGGAGTCCGGTTCCAATGAACCGGGCGTTGTGGAGGTGCTGGGCCATTCTCACCTTCCCCACACGTACCCAACTTTCTGACCCAATTAGGGGGTTGGGGATTCCTTAGGAATCGTGTAGACCCTTAATTTTTGACCCCATCCGGTCTAATATATTTTATTTAGTCCAAAATGATTTTTTTTGTCTAATTGGTCCAAAATAATTTTTGCTTTAGTATCTAATTTTTATTAATAAAAAATAAAAATAAACAAATAAAAGTAAAAAAATTAAAAATAAATATAAAAATCGACGTCGGAAAAATCGGTGATGAAAAAATTGTCGCACTGGCCTGTGGGCATTTCGCTCGCAGAAATTGCCTACGGGCGAAATGGCCCAAGCCATTTCGCCCGCAGATTTTTTCTGCGTCCTGCGGAAAAAATGGTCGCCTGCAGGAAAATACTGCAGGTGAAATGGTCGCCCGCTCCTCGCCCACTGCAGCAGTTGACTGCGGCAGATTTTTTTGCTAGAGCATTTTTCCGGGCGCAATTTTTTCGACGCAAATTTTTTGAAACCTAATTCAATTAGGTTTTGGTTTCCTTTTCTTATCAATATTACTTGCCGTGATTAATTAGGAATAAACGATATGAAACCTCTATAAATAAGGACCAAAGGCAATCAAATAAGGGAGGCCAAAAGGGAACAAAAATTGGACAGGAGGAGAAAAATCCAAATCCGTGAAGGAAAAGTTTGAACTCAATTGATTTTTAAAGTAGCAGAAACACGATTTAAGGGATTCAAAAGGAAAAAAGACTTGTCTTTGGAGCTTGTTCATCCAAGAAGCAATTTTGGTGAAACTTACAAAATAAGGTATGAAATTCTAATTTCTTTATATTTTTTCACAGTAGCTAAAACTAGGAATTTTTGTTTTTCAAAATTTAAAATCTTAGAACTTTAATTTAGTTTTTCTAAAGTCAAAAAACCTTATTTAGTTGGTTTTGTAATATCCCAAACTGTGCCTTAGAAGTTGTGATATTATTGTTATAAGGGTATTGAACGTATATATGTTAAGTTGATAAGACAAGAAAATTTAAGAGAGAATGTTTATGTGTTGTTTGAAAAGAAAGCAATGTGTGGAGAGAATGTATATTTAGGGTATATGGCAATATATATAACATATATGTTGGTCAAATGGAAAGTCAAGAAAAGAAGATATTTATTTTGTGGATTGTGAAATTACTAAAAAGGGTATTTGATTATAAAGAAAGAAAGTTTTGGTGAAGGATATTTTAGTAATTATTATTATTATTATATATATATATTGGGGATAAGAACAAAGAAAAGAAGATTCTTTCTTCTTCTTCTTCTTCTTCTTCGTGTACGAGAGAGAGAGAGAGAGAGGTTCTTCTTCTTGGACGAGAGAGAGAGAGAGAGAGAGAGAGAGAGAGAGATGATTTATACACCAAATTCTTAAGGATTTTTAGAGGATTGAAGATGGAGATGGGGATTTGACAAGATATTTAAGTAAGTTTCTTCTTGATTCTCTTGTTTCTTTGAGTTGTGTGGATATTTGATTGGGTTTGGTGATTGATGATTGTTGGTAAGTTATGTGCGTGTGTGTTGAATTGGTAATTTGATGGTGATAATATGATTAATTGATATGGATGATGATGAATTGTTGAGTAAGGGTTTAGTTTAATGAATTTGGGGATTTGATTAATTAATACATGGATGATGTTTATAATGATGATTGGTGTGTGTTTTAAGTGTTGTTGGTGTTTTTGTAAGTTTGTTATGGTTTTGGGTGTGTTTGGTGAAGATTGTTTGGAGTGGATGATGGCTAAAAGAAGTGTTTTGTTAGATGTTGTTTTGTGTTGATCGGAATCTGGGTTTTTAGCCTGACACGCCCATGGTCACGGCCAGATTGTTAGGCGTGTCGTTGGTTCTGTTTTTGGGGTTTGTAACACGAGCAGTGACACGCCCATGTCACTGAGCGTGTCACAAGTTCTGTGTGACAGTAGAATTGACACGACCAGTAACACGCCCGTGTTATTGAGCGTGTCATAGCTACTGTGAGTTTGGAGAATTGACACGGCCATGAACACGTTCATGTTGTGGGACATGTCAATATGTTTGAGATACAGAAGGTATTACACGCCCAGTGACACGCCCGTGGTTATGAGCGTGTCAATGTTTCTGTATTGGGGAGTTAGGGCACGATCAGGAACACGCCCGTGTGGGTGAGCGTGTCATGTGTTGAGTTTGCTCTAGTTGATTCTTATTTATATTATCTCATGTGTATGATCACTTTTGGATTAGGTTTTTAAGAGATTGAATGGCCCTAATCCAAATATTGAAGAATCTAAGGAAGAGAAGTCTAAGTGGGTGTGAGTTTCTTTGAAGGTAAGTACAAAACCTTATTTGCTTATATATATTTATATGACTTGGAACATTAGTACATTTGATGATAAATGTATTAAGTAATCTATTATATAATTGATAAATATGTATATAAATAATGTATATGTTATGAAATACAAAAGATATGAGGGTATAATCAAATATGTGAAATGTGAAAGCATCCAATGTATATATGTGTTATGAAAGGTGAAAGGTGTGAGGATAGGATAATGCAATTGATTGTGTATACTTGAATGATGAATGGTTATGTATATGTATATATGTATATATATATAAGATGAAGTATGAAATGTATATGATATGGAATATGAATGATATGATTTGCATGATGCAAATGATATGATGAATGATTATATATGTGTTAAGGGTGAAATATGAAATGTGGATTGAGAAATGATGATGAATGAAGCCATTGTGATTGGCTATAAAGATTTGAAAGAATGATGATGAATGAAGCCATTGTGATTGGCTATAAAGATTTGAAAGAAACAATTGAGGCATGTTTGCCTAAATGATGCCATTGTGATTGGCTATGATGATGTAAATGATGATTGAGGCATGTTTGCCTAAATGATGATAAGAATGAGAATGAAATTGATAATGAAATAATGAATGAATTGTGTGTCTAATATGTTATTCATTTTCAGAGTTTTGTTGTTGGTGGCATGCCTATTAGTAACAATCTCTTGAAGTTAGGTTGGATTTGATCCTTGAAGCCAAGTTGGGTTGAAGTTTAACATGTTTTACTCCCCTTGAAGCTTGGTTGGGTCTAGTCCTTGAAGCCTAATTGAGATGTTACAACCCTTGAAGCTAGGTTGGGTTTTGTTCTTGAAGCCAAGTTGGGTTGATACTTAGCATGCTTTGTTCCCCTTGAAGCTTGGTTGAACATAATCCTTGAAGCCTAGTTGGGATAATGATAATGATAAATGTGATATATAAACCAAAACATTAACTCTGAAAGTTGAATGGCATATTAGTGTCTTTGGGCCCATGCTTGTGTTTGTTTAAATATGATTTATGAATGGTGAATAATGGATAATGAATTAAATGAATAAGATGTGATATTATGAAGTATGACATGATAAGTAAATGTAATGTTGTGATATGATTATATAACATAAATGAATTATTGAAAGGAGATGTGGTTTGTGAAGTTATATGAAATATGCAATTATGAAGTATAAAACGATATATATGATATGTATGAAATGAAATTGGTAAGTATCATTATATGAAGGTTCTATCAATTTATTGAACTATGTTTGATGGTTATGTTATATATATGTATATGTAAATCATATATGAGATTAATAGGAATATATGAAGAATGCATATATAAAAGAAGAAAACAGAGTAAGAAAATGATAAAACGTGAGGCTAAACATATGAGGTATGTATCCTTTGTATTGCATATTTTAATGTTTACTTGTTCTATTAAGCTTTCGAGCTTAGCGCGGTTATGTTAATCGCGCAGGTAAATGGGTGATGGAGCTGGAGTTAAGTCAGTATGTCACGAAGAGAGCAAGTATAGTTCGAGACCAACTAGATGGTGATGCATGCATGTAACAGTTAATTATATTATATTTTCACAAGAATGTATTTATATGTATAAATGAACCTATTGAAGAGACAATGTAATTTATATATATATATGTATTATTATCAAAAGGATATTGATTTTGAAAGTACGTTTATATATTTCAATATAATGATATGATTTTGGAATGAAAGTAAAGATTTTAAATTTGTGATAACTAGTGACATCCTTATACTTTATATACCTACTGTATGTATACGATGTATATGTATAGTACTTATATAGAGTATCGGGGTGTTACAATTATTTTGGTATCAGAGCTTAGGTTCGAGATTCTCGGCCTAAGTAAAATTAAAAAGAGAAAATTTTGAAAAGCTTAAAGAGAAATAAAAAGAAAAGTTTAAAAAAAATGATGATAAATGAAGAATGAAAAGAATGAAATTTTTGATACATGCATATGCATTAACACCTAGGTTGGTCTCAAATGTGGTATTATGTGAATTGAAGTGTATTTAAATTGTATGAGATTGATAATAATGTGTGAATGAAGTTTTACATGAATGGAAATTAAAGAAAGAATAATGTGGGAAAATGTATATGAGTTTAATTGTTAAATTCAAGAATGGGAATTTATTCAAGTAAAATTTTTGATTATTGATGTGCTAGAGATGTAAAAGAAATGATTAGAAGAATAAAGTTGAGAATGAGTTAATAATTAAATCAAGATTAAAGTATGTAATATTTCCTCTACAACTTGAATATCTTTCTAATAAATCTTATGTTTGGATTTCTAGAAAGAGGAAATAATGTTGGATGGGTGATATGAATAGATATGTTGCTAAATAAAGAGAATATGGTGGTATATTGAATGAGTTGATGGGTATAGACAAAGTTTGATCATTTAAGGTTGAAATATGTAAAGTTAAAGTTTTTTTTTAAAAAGGAAAAGAGATGATGTTGGTTAAATAAGAAGATATAATGGTGTTGTTTGTATTGTTGTTTTAAATGCAAACATTGTGGTTTTAATGTTAGAAATGTGATATGCTTGAGTGTTGTTAAAGCTCATGTTAATGGTGGTAAGATGTAACATTTGAATTTGTTTGAATGAGCTTTATTAATTGTGAAAGAATATACCTTGAGGTTGTTTTGTAATGTATATATATATAAGATGTTTTTCTTAAGTTGATACTAAGAAAATAAGATGAGTAAATGGAAGTTTGAATAAAATAGTAAGTTGAGAGTTTATAATGTTAATGGAACTTGGATAAAGGTTATTTAAACATCGATAGTTTAATGTAAGTTAAATCTATGAACTATGAGGAATGAGTATTATAGAATATGAGAATGATTACGCTTGCATTGACAAACTTGTACAAAGTTAGGTCATGTGATAAGATTGATAGTGAGAAGTGGATGAATCAATGTTGGTTCAAGAAATTGAGATTTGTGATAACAAGACTTGAAAAGTGTATAGAGGTTATTGGACTCAATGTGTATATGATTGGATGTAATGTACATATGTATAAATATATGAGTACTATATATATGTTGAAAGGTAAATAAATGTGAGAGAGATATCATCTTAGTAATGTGATTAAGATTTTGTGAAGTATTATCATGGTTAGAATATATATATATATATATGTGTGTTGAGTTAAAAAAAATAATTTACGTTATGTCAAAAAGGAATAAGAATGAGGTTGTTTAATGAGAAATAATAAATGTTAAATTGTGTTGAAAATATGTAAAAGAGGAATTAAATAAAATTGTATGATTATATGTATACATGTATAGAAAGTGTGGAAGGAGCTTTTTGATATGAATGTAATTGTAAAATGTAAGAAATGTGGAAAGTAAATCACATTATGAATGTGATCTATGGATGTGTTATACAATTGCATGTTTGATGATATGGGAAATGACATTGTGTGTAGTAGTGGACCTAAGAGAGATTAGGCCTTAATTGACGTAAAGATTATGGGATGAAATGAAAAACGAGAATAAACTTGAGAATTGTTGGATAGTGAAATTGTTATGGAAATGAGGATTGATTTGGGATATAGTGGATAGTAATATTGTTATGGAAATAATTGAATTGAGTTATCATAAATGTTATGGACTCAAGGTAATTGTGTGAGAAAAGGTTATATGTATATGTGTATTATAAGAGATTGTAAGGGAAAAAGAAAGTATAAGGTATGAAGTTTTTGGAAAAAGATAATATTGTTGTATATAAGATAAGCTAATGATGATTAAATAATTAAGAGTAAATTGTTTTGAGATAGAGTTGAAATGTGTTAACTTTTAATATGGAAAAAGTTTGGAGAATGAATATGTGATAATTGTGATACAATCACAGTATTGATGTATAAGTTTCAGATGTAACCATTAATCTCCTTTGGCCATATGAATTGTATATTGAGTTGGCCGGATAGTTTGGTTATCCATAGAATTGGAACTAAGAAAATGTGGTTATTATATAGCTTTGATAAGATTGATAATTATGTTCTAGAATCGTGGCTAAAGGTTATGATGGGTGAATTGTATTTTTATAATTTTTGTGTTAACAATTTAGTTAAAATTTTGGAAAAGAAAAGAAAGGAAAGAGAATTGGGGAAATACTTTAAGTTATAAATAATATGAGAAAAAAAGTAATTATTGTAAGTGTAGTAATGGTATGAAAGGTGAGGAGATAATAATGGAAGAAATTGCAGAAGGTGATTGAAAGCTATATTGAATATGTTTATGGTATAAAGAAAATAAGTGGATGAGTTTAAAAATTTAAGTGAGTAAACTATGAGTAATAAGTATGGTATGAGATAATTATGAAATTTTGATGGGAATTGTTTTGAGATAATGAAAGGTAAATTATGTGTATATTGAAAGATAAGTTGAAGTGGATTGTTATTCATGATAAATTTAAATAAGTTAATTATTGATTTGAATCAAACAAGATTGAGATGTTAGTATATTGTGGAGAATAGATCAATTGATCTAGATTTTTGCTATAATTGTGAATTATTATTGAGATTTAATATGAATAGTTGTACTAAAGGTATAAGAGATAGATAATGATGTATACAATGTAATATTCGGATCGATGAACGGACATGAATCAATTGAATTATATTAATTATAATGATGAGAAAAGGGGAAAAAGTTGATTTCCTGTAAGGTAAGTTCAAAAGTTTTGTGTTAGTATTGATGTTAAGTGAGAAAATACTAAAGAAGGAATGAAGTGTATGAGAAATAAGAATATTATTATCAATGAAGGTTTGATAAATGTTTGTTTTAAGGATGATTGTAATGATGGGATAATCAATATTAAGATATAAGTCAATGATCTTTAAGGTTAAAGTTAAGAGAATAGTTATAAAGAGATGAAGTGATAAAATATTTTGAATGTAATAATGGAATGTAACATAAATATATTGTAAGATGATGGAATTTTTGTATATAGATAAGGTATTTGAGAAAATAATGAGTTATTTTGAATATTGGATAAAAGTGTAATAAGATATAAAGGTTTATATCATGACAAGTTATGGAATTGAATAATATAATTGACTCTAAGGGGGAGAGTGCAAACTATGTGATTTGATGAAATCAGAATATAAGAATACAATTAATGTCATATGAAGATTTAAAATGGTGTATTGTTAAGAATGGAGTGTTATTATACTGAGTAATTTCGAGGACGAAATTATTTAAGGGGGAGAGAATTGTAATATCCCAAACTGTGCCTTAGAAGTTGTGATATTATTGTTATAAGGGGATTGAACGTATATATGTTAAGTTGATAAGACAAGAAAATTTAAGAGAGAATGTTTATGTGTTGTTTGAAAAGAAAGCAATGTGTGGAGAGAATGTATATTTAGGGTATATGGCAATATATATAACATATATGTTGGTCAAATGGAAAGTCAAGAAAAGAAGATATTTATTTTGTGGATTGTGAAATTACTAAAAAGGGTATTTGATTATAAAGAAAGAAAGTTTTGGTGAAGGATATTTTAGTAATTATTATTATTATTATATATATACTTTTTAACTGTAACGACCCTCCCCAACCAGGTCGGTATCCCAAGGTCGGTTGCCCAGCCCACTGGGTCCGCATGGTCCGCAGGAGGCAAGCGATCGCTACAGTACTGGACAGCCCTCGCGGCCCACCCAGCAGGATTTGTTTATTTGGCTCCCAAAGGAGTCGCCTCCCTGGATCGAACCCCTGACCTCCCACTTAAGAGAGCCAGCGAGAACCATCCAGTACCATTTCTGCTACTAGCAGAAATGGTACTGGATGGTTCTCGCTGGCTCTCTTAAGTGGGAGGTCAGGGGTTCGATCCAGGGAGGCGACTCCTTTGGGAGCCAAATAAACAAATCCTGCTGGGTGGGCCGCGAGGGCTGTCCAGTACTATAGCGATCGCTTGCCTCCTGCGGTCCGCGGGCTGGGCAACCGACCTTGGGATACCGACCTGGTTGGGGAGGGTCGTTACAGGTTTATTTTTCAAAAGGCTTAAAATTGTTATTTTTACTTCTTTAAAATCTTAAAACCCTAATTAAACATATTTTTCAACAAAACCAAAATTTGATTCTGTTTCTTTCAAAATTTTAAACTAGGTTCTGTTTCTTTCAAAAAGCTTTAAAAAATATCTTTTCTATTTATAAAAACTTTAATCCGTTTGTTTAAATTCATAGAACTTCATAAAATTACCAAATTGATTTCCAAATTCTAAAAGCCAATTCATCACCGGAGACCCTAATTTTTAAATTCTAAAACCCTAATTCAACTTCCAAACTTAAAATAGTAAACTTTAACCCCTTAAAACCTTAAACCCTAACTTTTTCTAAACTTTAATCTTTTAAAACTTTAAAAACCATAAAACCACAAATGTTCTAAATTTACACAATAAGCTTGAAATCACCATTTAAATCCATGAATCAAAATTATTTCAAAGTGTCCAAAACCCTAGTTTCATGATTTCACCATTCAAACCTTAATTTGTTTAATCAAAGAGTTTTACCAACCTTTTAAAACATAAAATCCTCAATCTATTTTAATTCCATAAAAAGTCACAGCAGCTATAATTGGACTTTTATTTGCTTTATTTAATTCTATAATTGATTATGCTTTGATTTATTTCTTATGCTTTAATTTATTTAATTTCAATGCTTGATTTATTTAATTTATCATGGATGGATGTTTATTTTATATTTTGATTAATAGCTTTGATGAATGATTTATTTATGGTGAATGGTTATTTATTTTATCAATTTATTTAGATTTCCAAATGTTGTAAGAGGTATGTTTCCACTTGGTGGGTACCTCATTAGTTAAATATCATCTAATTTAAATTGCTTTTCAATTTTAGAACTTATGTAAAGGATATGTTTCTACCTTTCGGTGGGTGTCCTATTTAGGCATGGGATGTAAGGACATGTTTCCATCTTCGGGTGGGTGTCCATTTATTTGTTTTGCTTGGACCTTGCTTTGATTTTAATATAATGATGCTTTCTTTTAATTATTGTGTGTAATATGGATAATGTTGTTATACTTAAGAATTTTATAATATTAAGACCTGTAAAGGAGGCCGGTTACAATGAATCTGGCGTTGTGGGGGTGCTGGGCCATTTCTCACCTTCCCCACACGTACCCAACTTTCCGAACCCATTAAGGGGTTGGGGATTCCTTAGGAATCGAGTCATCCACCCTTTTCTTTTTTCCTGGCCCGTTCGGGTGGCGACTCTATTTTCTCCAGACTTAGGTCCGTGTTCTCTAAGGCCCAGAGCCTAAATAATGCCAAAGTTGCAAGAACCATTCCACCGAGAGTGGGAGGGAAAATTCCGAGTGGGGGCAAAAATCCTCGCTCACAAATCCAGTCATCCACCCCTTTCTTTTTCCCGGCTCGTCCGGGTGGTGACTCCATTTTCTCCGGACCTAGGTCCGTATTCTCTAAGGCCCTGAGCCTAAATAGTGCCGCATCACTTTCCCCAGTGGAGTCGCCACTGTGAGCGGGGATTTTCACCCCCACTCCTGGTGGAATGGTTCTCAAATGCGGATTTGTGAGCCTATCTTCAAATTGCTTAAAAAAGAATCAGCCAGTCATATGGAATGAAGAGTGTCAAAAGGCCTTTGAGCGAATAAAAGAGTATTTGTTGAATCCACCAGTTTTAAAACCACCTAAACCCGGCAAACCTCTATTACTATACTTAGCAGTAGAAGAAGAGTCAATAGGAGCCATGCTAGCCCAAGCAGATGAGTCAGGGATTGAGCATGCAGTCTACTATTTGAGTAGAAAGCTCCTACCTTATGAAATTAAGTATAGTATCATTGAAAAGACCTGTATAGCCATGGTTTGGTCTTCTAAGAAGTTACGGCACTACTTTCAATTGTATAGTCTGCAAGCAATTTCCAGGCTGGATCCAATGAAGTACTTAAGGGAGACACCCTCTTTGATTGGGAAATATGGTCGATGGTTGATAATATTAGAAGAAATTGAGATTGAGTATGTAACCAGGAAAACAATCAAAGGTAGAGCGGTGGCAGAATTCCTAGCCCAACAAACATTACCAGATAGCGAAGAGGTAATCTTGGAATTTCCAGATGAACATTTATAGGCAATTGAAGTACAAGGGTGGAAAATGTATTTTGATGGAGAAGTAAACAGGAAAGGAGCAGGTTTGGGAGTTATACTAGAATCACCCGAAGGGAACTTATCCCTTTAGCCAAAAAGTTAAAATTTAGGGCAACCAATAATATGGTGGAGTACGAAGCTTGTATTTTTAGTTTGGAAACCCTAATGATTATGAAGGTGGATAAGGTGGAAGTTTTTGGCGATTCATTGCTAGTAGTATCCCAAGTAAATGGAGAGTGGGAGTTGAAAGAGGAAAAATTAAAACCATACCACCATTACCTGACCATGATGAAGAAGAACTTTAAGGAGTTTAGGTTTATACACCTATCAAGAGAATAAAATTAGATGGCTGATGCCCTAGCCACATTGGCTTCGATATGGGAAAATCCTATCAGTTTATTTCTTAAGCCTCTGATTTTGACCAGTTCATCAACTCCTTGCTATGAATATGAGACAATCATGGAAATTGATACATACCATGATGTGTGGTTTGATACTATAAGGCGATTTTTGGAAGAAAGAGAATACCCGCCGGGGGCAACAAAGAAAGAAAGAAGAGCCATAAGGCGGTGGTCATTGCAATACATCACATTCCATGGCGAGTTATATCGAAGATGACCTGACGGGGTGCATTTAAGATGTTTAAGGAAACCTGAAGTGGAGCATATCATGTCAGAAATACATGCGGAATGTTGCGGTCCGCATATGAGTGGTTTGGCCCTAGTTAAGAAGATTATTCGATAGGGTTATTACTGGTTAACCATGGAGAAAGATTGTATTGAGTTTGTAAAGAAGTGCCAACAATGTCAGATGTATGGTAACTTGAATCACATGCCTCCCGAAGAATTGAATTCTATGTCTTCACCCTGGCCATTTGCCACTTAGGGTATTGACATAATAGGAGAGATACATCCGACAGCTTCAAACGGTCACCGTTTCATTGTGGTAGCAGTAGATTATTTTTCAAAATGGGCCGAAGCCGAATCCTTTAACAAACTGGGTGCAAGTCACATGGCTAGATTTATTAAAAAGAACCTCATCTGCAGATACGGAGTCCCGCACAGTGTGATATCAGACAATGGGGTACAGTTTCAAGGAGCAGTTAAGGATTTATTCTCAAAGTACTAAATCCATCATCATAGATCCTCTCCTTATAGACCAAAGGCTAATGGTGTAGTAGAAGCAACAAATAAGACGATTAAGCAAATTCTATCCAAGATGACTAAGACTTACAGGGATTGGTCAGAGATGCTTCCCTTTGCTTTATGGGGATATAGGATAAGTGTGTGAACGCCTACTGGAATGACACCGTTCTCTTTGGTTTACGGGATGGAAGCAGTGTTGCTAATTGAAATAGAGATCAAGTTGTTGAGAGTAGTCTTGGAAGCCAAACTGCCTAAAATGAAATGGGTAGCAAGCAGATATACATAATTAGCTTTACTAGAAGAGAAAAGGCTAAAGGCACTGTATCATCACCAATTGTATCAAAAGAAGATAGCTCGGGCCTACAATAGAAGGGTTAAAATCAGAAAACTCAGAGTTGGGGATTTGGTGTTGAAGCAATGTAAACCTAATGTATCAGATCCATGAGGGAAGTTCAGGCCTAGCTGAGAAGGGCCATATGTCGTGAAACGAGTCATGAACAAAGGTGCGGTGAAGTTATCAGACATGGCTGGGAATGAGTTTAGTGAGCCAATAAACATTGACAGGTTGAAGAGGTTTTATGTATGATATATATATATATATAAAGTGAAAAGAGAGAGCTCGCTAGGTTGAAAACCCAAAAAGTGCGGGCTAGGCAAAAGTCAGAGCAGTCCTCTAGTCCCGAAAACCCGAAAGGGCGGGCTAGGCAACAATTAGGACTAAATGAGAGAAAATCATCAATTAGAAAACCCGTAAGGGCTAGTTGACAACAGGAGTGATCTTGTGTATGTTGGCTTTATGTTTGGTTGTTCCCCAATTTAATAAAATAGAATTTATGTTAAAATTGCTCTATGTGCACTGTTATAAGTATTTGACCAGATATGGATGAAATAAATAAACACAATAGCAAAAAGTGATGACAAATTATAAGATGAAAAAGAAGCATCTTTTATTACTTTAATTATTTTTCATCCTAGCAATACACTTTCTGAATTGACAAATGTAAAATCTATGGCAGTAGATAAATGTAAAGTGCAGGCCAGCTTTACCTCAGTCGATCCAAGTAGGCTTCAGTCAAGCAAGGCATTTCTAAATCGGGAGTAAAGTCAGAATCGCGAGGCTCAGCTCCATACTGAAGGCCAAGTTGGCGAGGATCATAGCATGTACCTTGATGAAGAACAGGAAGGGGAACATACATCAAGTATGTTCGCATGGTGATACGAGAAATCTTCCACCAAGGTACCAACCAACGGATGTTGACCTCGGCACGTGAGTGGATGCAGTCAACCCAGTCAGCATATGAAGAAGCAGGATGGAGTAGCTTCCTAGCAGAATGATGATGTGGCAGATATCTGGCAAAATCCATGGATGGAGTATCAAGCAAGCAAAGATGCTCCTTAAGCCAAATCTGTGAAGAAAGAATTAAATTAAAAAAAAATCCGCTAAGTTGAAAACCCACAAGGGCAGCTTAGGCAAAAATTAGGACAGCTCGCTAGTTCTGAAAACCCACATGGGCGGAATAGGCAAAAAACTAGAGCAATAAAGAATATATAAAAAAAGAGAGTCCGCCAAGTTGAAAACGCTCAAGGGAAGCTTAGGCAAAAATTAGGACAGCTCGCTAGTTTCGAAAATCCACATGGGCGGAGTAGGCAAAAATTAGAGCAATAAAAAGAAGAAAAAAGAAAACCTAAATTAAAAACCCAAAAGGGCAGTTTAGGTAATTACCTGAAGCAGCAACGGGCTCCCAGTCAGTCTCTTTGTCAATCCTGATTTAAGCTGGTCTAACCCTACTAAAGTCTCAGCTAAGATCACAGGTACCAGCGACAAGCCTCCTTCCATTTGGTCCATAATATCCAATACCTATGTATCAATATTGCCATCGAAAGAAACAAGTAAGAATTGGCCAAGCAAGCAAAGACAGAGCATGCATCCCCATGCCTTAGTAGGAGCCAAATGAGAGAGACAAAAATCAATCAAGGGAGCAAGTAGAATTTTTTCACCTCTCATCAACTGGAGAACTTCGGGTTTTGGAATTTGAAATAACATCTGCATCTTCTGTTGAGTCTTAGAAATCAATGTGGGTAACACCATTTGTTGATTATTTGGATATCCAAGGATGGCTCAAATTCTTCAATCAAGGGATATATTTCAAAGCCATTAATTTTAAATGCCCTATAATCCATGTTCCAAAAGGAAGACATGGCATGTAAGAAGGAGTGGTCCAATTTAACATTTTGAAAACACTTTAAAATATCAAGTTTTGACTATGAAATTTGCTTCCAGTGAATGGCATCCATATTCTTAAATAGAATTTTTATATTCTTTAAGTGAAGTTCGGTCATGGTTGATGAATGAAGAAAAATCAAAATTGTTAAATGAGTTTTTACTTTGAAATGGAAAGTATTTTGGCTTATGTATGAAATATGGCATGAAAGGTGATTTATATAGAGGAAATAAAATTTTCCAAAATTGATAAAGTAAAGGTGATGGGAAAGGACGAAACCATATTAACTTCATTCTTCTCTTGAAACTCTTCACATTTCATTACCCCTCCAATTATGAAGTTGATCAGCTCCTCCGGTGTCGTGGAGGTAGAAATTGGCATGCTAGCTAAGGCTTTGGCCATAGTTTCTCGGTGCTTTTTAGAAGTAGCTAATAAGTCCCAAATGCTAACATTTGCTTGTGTTCTTTTCAATTGCTTGAGCACAACATCATCTTCCTCTTCTTTATTTCCTACTTCAACTTCCTTACCCTTATTAGTTTTTACCTCCTTAGGTGGTGGCCTTCAATAAGGCTTACCGGATCTAGTGTTCATTACTTCATCTTCTTCGGGCTCGGACCTAGTCCACTCCTCCTTCTTAGATACAAGATCATCATCACTATCGCTTGAATCCCAAAACCCATTGACAACACAAATTGTTACTTCTTTACCCATCATAACTTGTTTAATTCCACCAAATACCTCTTCTTCTTTGATTGCTTCTCTACCCACATCTTGAAAAGAAGACATGACAAAATCCTCATGCAAACCTCCTCCAATCATGAATGTTGCTGGCGGTGGTACTATATTGAACTTTGGTAATGGGTTGTCTTTGGTGTTTGGCTTGTTGGGCTCGGGTAGCTTCCCATTATCAATTAGATTTTGGATCTCATATCTCAACCTTACACATCTATCCATGTCGTGCCCATGCATTTGGTGAAATTGTCAAAATGCTTTAGTGTTGAAATTAGGTGGGAGAGGGTTAGGCAAAGGACGAGGATTTAAGGGTTGTAGCAATCCCTTTCTTTGAAGCTTATTGAGAACCCAAGACATCGGCTTCCCTAATTTTGAAAACTGTTTCCTTGTTCCTTGGTTAGTAGCGTTAACACCGACTGCCTTTTGCATGCTTTGGCTACCAGACTGATAGTTTCCTTTCTCGTTTCCTCTTGTTGAAAAATGGTTCTTCTCTCTTTCCCATTCTTCAATTTGCAAACCAGCTTGGAGAAGGCCTTTGAAATCACGGATGAGTATATGAGACATCCTCTCACAAAGACTAGGCAACACCCCTCTCACAATCATCCTTATTTGATTAGATTCATCAAGCCTCTTCTTGAGTAAAGCAGCCTTGTCTCTCCATCTCTTCACATAATCCACAAAATTCTCATTCGACCTTTGCCTAATGGATTCCACTTCCATCAAGGTAACTTCCATCTCGACATTATATCCATATTGTTGGATGAAGGCTTCGTAAAGTGTATCCCAACTCTTTTGTGTTCCATCATCTAAGGTATTGAACCAATTTTGGACAATAGGGTCCAATGAGAGCATGAAGTACCTTAGAGTTTGAGCCTTAGTAGCTCGGGCGGACTGTATGGCAGTGATATATTGCTTCACATGGAGATGAGGAATTTTGATTCCATCAAACTTCGTAAAAGATGGCATCTTGAACTTGTACGGAACTTCTTCATCTAGCTCAAATAATTTGTAAACTTTGGACATTTCCTCAGTTCTCAGTTTCTTCTCAAATTTCTTTTCTAAATCAGCAATCATCTTTTCAACATCAGAAGTTTCAGTCTTCTCCATAGTTGATCTTTCAACAATCTTCGGTTCTTTTTTCTTCCCTTGAGCATTTTGGTAGTATTGAGCCCAATCATCATCATCATCAATGACCACCTCACCATCAAAAACCACTTCACCAACTTTAGTCTTCCCTTTGTCCTTTGGCTTCTTAGTGCTAGCAGATGCCTCGGCATGATTTTCTAAGATTGCAGTCAATTGGTTCTTCATGGTCTTAGCTAGGGCCTCTTTTATTTCTTCCATTTTGGCATTGTGGGCTTCATCCACCATTCTTTGAATTTGTTCGGGCTCCATTGTTTTTAGTGAGCAAGTGATTGAGTTGTTGCTAGATTCTTCATCTCCGGCATAGGTCGGATTGTCGTAAGCTTTTGAACTGTCATAATCCAGGGATGTGAGCCAGAAAGGATTAATGAGATGCAAATGTATGCATTTATGCATGTATGCACAAACAATAGACAAACAAGGACAAATAGGACGTTCCTTCCAACCTTATAACATCCACACACGAATGGCGAGTCTCTTTTCCTAGGTATATGGTTAACAAAATACCAACATGGGGCATCTTGTTTTCAAATAATTCCCTCGGACGTTTCAACCAATACTTATATTTTCAAAAATGGAAATCAACTTATGATAATTCCCATTAATTAGGTTTTAATCCATTTAACCAACTATTGTAGCTTTTATGCCATATTGGATTAAAACTAAATTAAGAGGTTTATTATAAATAGATTTCTCACTTGAAAATAGTAACTAATGATTCATGCCAAAAACAAGCCCATGATTAATTATTCTTAGTATAAACTAGGCTCACAATTGATTTTTGTATTTTGTAATTGACCCAAATAATTTGTAAGCTCTTTGAAAGATAATTTTGTTTATAAGCCCATTATAAAAAGATTTTTAGAAAAAAAATGGATTTTGGGCTTTACATTTGGGTTATGAGAAAAAAAGAATTTTTAATTTGTTTTTAGAAAAGTCTTATGTCCAAAGACCATTTTGAAAATGTTTTGAAAATAGCTTTGGTCTTTTGGATTTAGAGAAAAGTTTATTTTGAGCTTACAATGTACTTAGGTCATATTAGAAAAAGAACAAACCAAATAAGCCATGATTTAAGCCAAGATAAATTAACCATAGTCAAACAACATGCATTTGGGGTAAAAACCTAAGGAAAGTAACTAGGCCAATTACATGAGCTTTAGTCTTTGGCTTAAAAGGCTTATTTTCCCATAGCAAGTATATACCAAATGGTACGAGGCTATGAGTGGTTATGCCATGCTCGATCTTCATACCTTGAGTGAAAGTATGGTATCCCTTACATAACATAACACGGGTAATACGGGCATCCTAACTCATGCACACGATGCAATGGATAATATCATTATAAGAAAGAATAGAATAATATAAAGACTAACAGAATCAACTTCTCTTATCCCCAGTGGAGTCGCCACTGTGAGCGGGGATTTTTACCCCCACTCACGGTGGAATGTTCTTGCGACTTCAGCACTGTTTAGGCTCGGGGCCTTAGAGAACATGGACCTAAATTCGGAGAAAATGGAGTCGCCACCCGGACAGGCCGGGAAAAAGAAAGGGGTGGATGACTTGATTCCTAAGGAATCCCCAACCCCCTAATGGGTTCAAAAAGTTGGGCACGTGTGGGGAAGGTGAGAAATGGCCCAGCACCCCCACAACGCCCGGTTCATTAGAACCGGCCTCCTTTACAGGTCTTAATATTATAAAATTCTAAAATAAAATAATATTATCCATATTACACACAATAATTAAAATAAAGCATTGATATATTGAAAATCAAAACAATGTCCAAACAAAACAAATAAATGGATACCCATCCGAGGATGGAAACATGTCCTTACAACCCATGCCTAAATAGGACACCCACCGAAAGGTAGAAACATGTCCTTTACATTGGTTCTAAAATAGAAAAGCAATTTAAATTACATGATATTTAACTAATGAGGTACCCACAAAGTGAAAACATACCTCTTACAACATTTGAAAATTTAAATAATTCAATAAAAGTAAATAACCATTCATCATAAATAATTCATTCATCAAAGATATCAATCAAAATATAAAATAAACATCCATCCATGATAAACTAAATAAATCAAGCATTGAACTTAAATAAATCAACAAAGCATTGAAAATAAATTAAAGCATATAATAGACTATATAATCAAATATAAATTTGAATAAAACAAGTAAAGATTCAAATTAGGGCTACTGTTTCTATTTAAGATTCTTTATTTAATGTGTTTAGGGCTTCGGAATTTATGTGTTTAAGCTACTGTGAGTTTTAATGGAATTGAAATGTATTAAAGTTTTATAATTTAAGAGGTTGATAAAATTCTTTGATTAACCAAATTAGTGTTTGAGGAGTAAAATCATGAAATTAGGGTTTGGACACTTTAAAACATTAGGTTTATGATTTACGGTTATTGCATTATGGTTTTTAAGCTTACTGTGTTTGAATTTTGATATTTATGTTTATAGGGTTTTAAGGTTTTAAAGATTAGGATATAGAAAAATTAGGGTTTAGAATAATTGGTTTGAGGTTACTATCTTGATTCTAAAGTTGAATTGAGATTTTTTAGTGTTGCGGAGAATGTATTTTATTTTAGAATTTGGAGAAACAATTTATATTTTTATGAAGCTTTATGAAAATAAACAAAACAATTTAAGGTTTATAGAAACAAAAAAGATATTTTCTAGGGTTTTTGGAAAGAAACAGATTCAATTTAAGGTTTTGAAAAATTGGAAAACAAATTAGGGTTTTGAGAATTTGAAGAAACAAAATTAACAATTTTAAGATTTTTGGAAAACAAATAAACGAATTAAGGTTTTTCAGTTTTAGAAAAGGTAAATTAAAGTTCTAGGTTTTTTTTGAATCAAAAGAGTCAATTGAATTATTTAAGCTGCTGTGAAGAAATTAGACATTCATACCTCCGTTTGTTGGTTCCACCAAAAATTTCTTCTTGGATGAACAAGAACAAAGACAAGCTTTGCTTCTCTCAATAAGTTTGATCGATTTCACTGCCAGAAGAAATTCTTCAAATCTTTCAAAGTTTTCCTCCTCAATTTCGGTCTCCAATTTCACCTCATTTCTGTGTTGCTTTAGTCCTTATTTATAGAAGATTTTTATGATTAATTCTAGTTATTCATGGAATCTAACATTGATTAAGAAAAGGAAACTGAAACCTAATGTATTTTGTTTCGGAAAAATTTGCGTCGGAAAAATTTCGCTGGCAAAAAAAAACTGCTACGGAAAAAAACTGCTGCAGAAAAAATGCGCCGGCAAAAAAGCTGCCGCAGCGGGCTGATGGGCTGTGGGAGAAAATTGGCCTGCGGGCCATTTCGCAGCAACTCTTCGGCGACGAATTTTTTCATCGCTAATTTTTATTTTTATTTTTATTATTATTATTATTTATTTTTTATTAATAAAAATTAGATACTAAAGCAAATATTATTTAATTAAGATAACAAAAATTGTTTTGGACTAATTAAAATATATTGGACAACACAAAAATTGTTTTGGACTAATTAAAATATATTGGACAACACAAAAATTATTTTGGACTAATAAAATATATTGGATCGGAGTAGGTAAAAAATTAAGGGTCTACAGACTCTAAGGTCTTGAACATGATGAAGAGCATGAACTACCTTCCCGGAGCTGGTCTTGGAAAGGGCAAGGCCGGTTGTGAGCGGAAATTTTTGCCCCCACTCTCGGTAGAATGGTTCTTGCGACTTCGACACTCTTTAGGCTCGGGGCCTTAGAGAACACGGACCTAAGCCCAGAAAAAATTGAGTCGCCACTCGGACGGGCTGGGAAAAATAAAAGGGTGGATGACTCGATTCCTAAGGAATCCCCAACCCCCTAATGGGTTCAGAAAGTTGGGTACGTGTGGAGAAGATGAGAAATGGCCCGGCACACCCACAATGCTCGGTTCATTGGAACCAGCCTCCTTTGCAGGTCTTAATATTTTAAAATTCTTAAGTATAACAATATTATCCATATTACATGCAACAATTGAAAAAACATCATTATATTAAAATCAAAGCAATGTCCAAACAAAGTAAATAAATGGACACCCATCCGAAGATGGAAACATGTCCTTACATCATCCATGTCTAAACTAAATAGGACACCCACCGAAAGGTGGAAACATGTTCTTTACTATTGTCCCAAGATGGCAACCAAGAGGGGGGGTGAATTGGTTTCCTCAAGAAAAAATGACAATTAAAAAACTCAACAAATTAGAAATGCGGAATAGAGAGTTGGTTGAGTAATGAAAGAAAGAAAGAACACACAAGATTTATAGTGGTTCGGATTTTACTTCAATCCTACATCCACTTCCTTAACAACTTGTTAAGGTTCCACTAATCTTTGAAGTTTTTACAAGCTCACTTCCAACTTTGGTGTTTTCACAAGTTCACACCTAACTTCATAAGTGTTTTTCTAAGGCTTACACTCAAGAACCTTTAAAGGAGTTTTTAAGGCTCACTCTCACAACCCAAACAAGAGTTTTACAAGGCTTACTCTCACAACCCAAGTGTTTTTCCAAGCTTACACTCAAACTTATACAATGGTGTTTTCAATGCTTACACCTAACATTCATTACAATTCAAATGTAAGTTTAAGCAAAAGAAAGTTTGTTGCTTGGCTATCAAAATCTGTTTTCTTGCTTCTTGTTTTTTTTTTCTTGTAGAAGCACTGTATTTATAGCCAATGTGGTCTTACTAGCCTTTATTCATAGTAAGAATAAAGTCTTGGTAGTTTAGACCTTCTTTATTAAACTGTCCAAAGCATTTCGCGGTCGTCCTTCATATAAGGATGGTCGCGCTGAAGTCACACGCGGTCGTCCTTGGATAAGGGACGGTCGCTGAATTTAAAAAAGCTTTAATGGTCGAATTTGAGTGCTCTGCAGCTAGAATCTTGCCCATGCTGTGGTTGTCGGGACGGTCGCACAACACCAAGGTGCGGTCGCCCTTTTTGAATGTTGAAGTGGGTTTATAACGGTCATGTCACGTGGCATTCTCTGACAGGGCAGAAGAGATATCCGCCAAAATTTGAATGTCGCGGTCGCCCTAGGTAACATCTCGCGGTCAAAGTGAGATACTCGTGTCGAACTTCTGGATGCACCTGAGGACGCGAACACTACTGTCTCTTTAAGCAATTTTCTCCTGTATTGGCAGAGCGGTCGCGAATATGAACGCGCGGTAGCTAAAGTGGTAAGCGAGGCCGTGTCATTCGCCGTTCTTGTCATCGCGAACCTTATTGTGATTAGAATGATTTGAGTTGCTTGGGTAGCCATCGTCTATATCTCGGGACGGTCGCTCTTCATCAAAGTGCGGTCACGACAGAGGTCGGGTTTCTGACCGCGAAACCTACTGTGATAAGGTTTCATCCTTCAATTGAATGGAGTGGTTGTATTAATCTTTGGTGTGACCACTAGAAGTGTTCTGTTCAGCTTTATTTGAAGCAACCTAAGCCTGCAACAAGATTCTCCAAACACATGTTAAATGGATCATTCAATTTGAGTTGTCAAGGATCAAAATTGAGATCATTTGTCTAACAATCTCCCCCATTTTGACTTTGACAATTCAAATGGAATGATTAAAAATAATAAGTCTAAAATGCTCCCCCTTAACATATGCATGATTCATGGTTAAGTATATCTTGGTGCATTGAATTCCAATCATTCCAAATTTCAAGTTATTTCTCCCCCATTGTCATAGGCAAAATGTTTTCCCCCATTGCATAAACTATTAAAAGCAACAAACAAAACAACAAACTATTAAAGCATTGTGTTTATTAAAAGGTGGAGGGAAGTACAAAAACAAGTAAATCAACCAACATATCAAAGCATAACACAAAATGAAAATGCAAACTATAGAGACAAAAAAAATAGTAAACTATTCTGAATCATCATCCTCATCTATCTCTTCTTCTACTAAAGGAGCTTTTCCTTTATCTTTAGGAGCAAAAGAGGTAGAGCTAGTGCTTATGGACTCTTCTTCTTCAGGAAGACTTTGGGTATGATCACTTATATCCCAATCTTCAAGATTGCATTGAGGCAAGTCCAGTTTGCCTTGCATATCATAGAGGTCATGGTGCATGTGAGATATAAGGTCAATTCTCTTGTTCAAGTGATGGAATCTCTTGGAGACACTTTTCTTGAACCTAGAGAGTTTCCTAGAGAGAGTTTTGATAGCTTTGAGGATGAGTTGAGTAGAGGATGATGTAGTTTCTTGAGTAGCTTTGGATGAAGCAGCTTTTAGAGGTAATTCCACAGCAACTTCCAGAGAGTCTCCCTCTTCCTCAATTGTATACCTTGGCCTTTTCTTTTGTCTATCCATAACTCCTTTCTTGCCAAAATAGTATACATATGTGCCTTCAATCTTCCTTACACATCCAGCATGTTCTAAATAATCAATTGTGATGGCACTAGAGGCAAGATTGAAATGGTTTCTCAATGTAGCTAGGTTCAGATCATTTAGAAGGTTCAGGTGCCTAGCTATTTGAGTAATTTGTGAGGATAAGAAGAAAGTTCCAGTTCTTGTAACTGCATGATGATAGAGGGTGTCAATCAAGAACTTGGTTGTGTTCATTTGGATGTTGTGGGTGAAAGCATATAAAAAGATGAGGTCTCTTTTGGTTACCTTCTCATTTCCATCAACTCTTTGATGGATGGTGTAGGTGATAATCCTATGGAGCATCCAATGGGAGAGGGATTTGATGTGTCTGGCTTTTGATTCTTTTTCAAAAGAAGCTTCCACAGAAATTTCTTGCCAGAATGCAGAGAGAGTTTGGTTTGAAAAGGTTTGATCATTGTAGGAGGTTATACCATCAGTAGGAAAGTTCCAAATATTGCCAAAGTCTTCTAGGGTTAAGGCTTGGTATTGATCAAACAATTTTAACCTAACCCCATACCATCCTAGTGCAGAGTTAGCACTCTTCTCTATTTGAAAGGACATAAGGAACTCCTTGCTTAAACTAGAATAACCTACCTCTTCTGGAAATACAAACTTTCTCCAACCAAGGACATCTAGTAATCTTTCAATTTCGTCCTTGATATTTAGGGCAAAAAGCATCCCACCAAAAGGAGATTTGGTTCCCTCAACCTTCTTTCTCTTTAGCATGGCATACCTAACATCTTCCTCATAAGTTTGATGGTGAGGTTTGTGAATTTTCTCACCTCTTCTAGATTGTGGAGGAGATGGAGGATAAACTATAGGTTCTCTTATTATGATTCCTGGAGCTCTCTTTGCTTTTCCTTTTATTTTAGAGGTTGTCTTCTTTTTGGGAGCCATCAGAATAGAAAGAAAGAGAAGAAAACTGGAAAACAGAGGGTGATCGAGAAGCAGATGATTTTGAGAGGATTTTTGAGATTCAGAGGGAAGTTTATATGTTTTAATAAGCAAAATATCAAAGAAACTGATGTAACATACTCTTAAATAGAAGAAATTAAGAAAATAGCCGTTTATGACTGTTGAAAGTTAAGAGTTGCGACCTGTCATACAGCCAACGGTTACAAAATTTCGAGCAGAGTGTACAGAGTGCGGTCATAAATTTAGAAGGGTGCGATCGCAAAATGCAGTCTAGCGACCATTAGCACGATTAGTACGCTCGCGGGGGAAGAAACTATCTGTAACGGTCGAAACTATTCAAATTATTGCGCCCGCGCACAAATTTTCTCGACCGCGCACAGAGATTTTTGTTTGAACGAATCTGGCAGACGAGATAGCGATCGCTATGGACACTGGAGCGAACGCGACTGACTTAGAAATGAAAGTTTCAAGGAAAGATGAAAGATTTTTCTAATGTTTAGAGAAATGAAATAAATAAATGCACATAGAAACTTCATTGATAGGCAATTAATTCAAAGTGGTTCCATCAATCATTCCTAAATTAAGTTTAATGAAGTTAAGTCTATCTTCATTCAAGGGTTTTGTAAAGATATCAGCAAGTTGATTTTGTGTATCTATAAATTCTAGGATTATATTCTGATTTTGTACATTTTCTCTCAAGAAATGATGTCTAATATCTATATGTTTGGATCTAGAATGTTGGATAAGATTTTTAGACAAATTGATAGCACTAGTGTTGTCACATTTAATGGAGATATTGTTAAATACTTTACCATAGTCAAGCAATTGTTGTTTCATCCATAATACTTGTGTGCAACAAAAACATGCTGCAACATATTCGGCTTCCGTTGTGGATAAAGCAACCGATGCTTGTTTCTTACTATGCCAAGAAACTAGACAATTACCAAGAAAGTGACATGCTCCTGTAGTGCTTTTCCTATCTAAGATACTACCAACATAATCTGCATCTGAAAAGCCTATGATATGAAATGATGTATTTTTAGGATACCAATGTCCTAAATGCATTGTACCACTCAAATATTTCAAAATTCTCTTAGTGGCATTCAAGTGTGATTCTTTAGGACTAGTTTGAAATCTAGCACAAAGACATACACTATACATTATATCAGGTCTAGAAGCAGTTAAGTAAAGTAGTGATCCGATGATACCTCGATATTTCTTCTCATCTATTGCTTTACCATTTTCATCTTTACCTAATTTCAAGGATGTGCTCATAAGAGTTTTGCTAGTTTTGCAGCCATCCATTCCAAATTTCTTGATGAGTTCTTTTGTATATTTGGATTGGTTGATGAAGATCCCATCTTCACATTGCTTGACTTGCAGTCCAAGGAAGAACTTGAGTTCACCCATCATGCTCATTTCAAATTCCCTAGTCATACAAGAAGCAAATTCTTTGCACAAGGCTTCATTAGTAGCTCCAAATATTATGTCATCCACATAAACTTGTACAATTAAAATGTTATGCTTGTCCTTTTTAACAAAGAGAGTTGTGTCTACTTTTCCTTTTGAAAAACCATTTTCAAGTAAATATGCACTAAGTTTATCATACCAAGCTCTTGGTGCTTGTTTCAATCCATATAAAGCTTTGGTAAGTTTGAAAACATGATCAGGAAATTTGTAGTTTTCAAAACCAGGAGGTTGTTCTACATAAACTTCTTCGCTTATAAGTCCGTTTAGAAACACACTTTTAACATCCATTTGAAAAAGCTTAAAGTTCATGTGACATGCAAAAGCAAGTAATATTCTAATAGCTTCTAATCTGGCTATGGGGGCAAAGGTTTCATCATAGTCAATACCTTCTTCTTGATTATAGCCTTTGGCTACCAATCTTGCTTTATTTCTAACAATGTGACCATTCTCATCAAGCTTATTCCTATAGACCCATTTGCATCCTATTATAGAGTGATTTGTAGGTCTAGGAGTAAGTTTCCAAACATTATTTCTTTCAAATTAATTAAGTTCATCTTGCATTGCAGTTATCCAATTTTCATCATTTAAAGCCTCCTCAACAGTCTTTGGCTCAATTTGAGAAACAAAAGCAAAATTAACATCTATATGATTAATTTTAGATCTAGTAATTACTCCCTTAGATGTTTCTCCAATGATGAGTTCCTTAGGATGATCTTTCTTGTATTGCCAATCCTTAGGTAGATCTTAAGTCTTTTCTTCAAGTTCATACTGATTTATCTTTGGAGCATCAATAGATTCAAGAGGTTCAAGAGTACCTACAGGGTCATTGAAAGTAATACCTTTCTTTTGATCATGATTAGATGATTCATCAAATACAACATGCATTGATTCTTCTATAACTAGAGTTTTCATGTTAAATACCCTATATGCTTTGCTATATGATGAATATACTAGGAATATGCCTTCATCTGATTTGGATGAAAATTTTCCAAGATTATCCTTGGTATTCAATATGAAGCATTTGCATCTGAATACTCTAAAATATCCAATTCTGGGTATTCTTCCATTCCATAGCTCATAAGAGGTTTTATTAGTTAAATGCCTTTTGTAAACACGATTTGCAATGTAACAAGATGTATTAACGGCTTCTGCCCAAAAATAAGATGGTAAATCATATTCATTGAGCATTGTCCTAGCCATTTCAATTAAAGTTCTATTTTTCCTTTCAACTACACCATTTTGCTGTGGAGTTCTAGGAGCAGAAAAATTATGTGAAATGCCAAGTTCATTGCAAAAACTATCAAAATTTTCATTCTCAAATTCTTTTCCATGATCACTTCGAATAGATGTGATCACATATCCTTTTTCATTTTAAACTCTTTTTGCAAACATTTTGAAGTAATTAAAGGCTTCATTCTTTTGAGCTAAGAAATTAACCCATGTGAATCTAGAGTAATCATCAACAAGAACAAATGCATATAATTTGCCTCCTAAGCTTGTAACTCTATTTGGTCCAAACAAATCCAAATGAATGAGCTCTGAAGGTCTAGAGGTGCTTATAACACTCTTTGATTTAAATGAGCTTTTATGTTGCTTACCATGTTGACAAGGTTCACAAATCCTGTCTTTATCATATTTTATCTTAGGTAGGCCATCAACTAAGTTTTCATTACAAATATATTTTAAATGATCCATACCAGCATGTCCTAGTCTTCTATGCCATAACCATGCATCATTATTAGTGGACATTAAACATTTAAATGTATGATTTGAATGAATGTTGATATTATAAGTGTTGTTTGTTCTAGTGCCCTTAAATATGATAATATCATTTGAATTCGTGATTTTGCATTCCTTGGAATCAAAATTGACAAAGTATGCTTTATCACATAGTTGACTAACACTTAGCAAGTTATGTTTCAAACCATCAACAAGCCATACATCTTCTATTAAATCCTTACCAATAGAACCAATGGAGCCAACACCAAGAATTTTACCTTTAGCATTGTTTCCAAAAGTTACATTACCTCCATGTTTGTAGGTAATACTTGTAAAGAGCTTTGCATTTCCAGTCATATGCCTTGATCATCCACTATCCACAAGCCATGTACTTTCGTTGATAGTAGATTTTAGGCATACCTGTAAGGCAATAGTGATCATCTTCTTTTAGGTACCCACATGAAGTTGGGTCCTTGATGGTTAGTAGTAAAAGTGCCTTCAAACCTGAGATGAGCCTTTCTTATATAACAAGAAAAATTTTTGTGTCCAAATTTCATGCAATATGTGCATTGCCATGGTATTCTATACTTCTGCATTTTTCTTTTCGTATTTAAGGTATCATGCATACAACTACAAGTATGTGATTTCTTTTGTGCAAGTTTAGTGTATAAAAATGCATAATTATTTTTGCCTTTATTTCCTAGCAAACCATAAGAAGTTCTTGTAGTACTTTTAGACTTGGTGCAAGCATCTTTGATATGAACATCAGGAATTTCAATTGTAGATGCTTTTACAAATGTTGGTTTGCTTGGTGCAATGTTGGTTGAGCCATTGAATCCTAAACCATATTTTAAGGAAGGTGATCTTTGGTTATTAATTAATGTGTTTAATGCTTCCTTTCCTTTATGAAATATGGAAATTGATTCTTTTAGTTCTTTTAGTTCATGCTTCAATGTTTCATTTTCTTTAATAATCTTTTCTAAGTCATGTGAGTTTTTATTTAACTCTCCTATCGTATTCATCAAGTGTTCATTTGAGGTTTTCAATTCTAAGGTAGAGTTCTTTAAGCATATAAAATCTTTTTCTAACTTAGAGTTTTTCTCTTTATAAAGCATCATTTTAGAAAAATATTTTTCTATTTTAAAGTTCATGTGCTCAATCAAATCACTATCATCTATATCATTTGTATCATTATGTGCTACTAGATCAAAGGATTGAGTACTTACCTCATTGGAGTCATCTTCAATAGCCATGAGACACAGATTTGCAATTCCTTCTTCTTCTTCTTCTTCACTTGAGGAAGAGTCATCCCATGTGACTTTGAGAGACTTTTTCTTTTCTTTATCCCATTTCTTTTTGTTCTTTAATTTGAAGCAATCCGATTTAATGTGACCAGTTTTTCCACATTCATAGCATTTTACCTCATTTTTCTTTTCTTTATCTTTGAAGGAGAATTTTGGAGGTGTACCTTTGTTTGCTTGTAATCTTTTCATCCTTTTTCCATTCATTGATTCTTTTTGAGAACATTGCCATTTCATCTGCATCATCAGTACCTTCATTGCTTGAGCTCTCAACTTCTTTGATTGCTTTGAGTGCAATTGGTTTTCTCTTTTCTTTTTCACTGTGTAGCTCAAATGTGAGTAGTTTACCAACTAGCTCGTCGGTTCTTAATGTGCTGAGATCATGAGCTTCTTCTATGGATGATCCTTTTGATTCAAAGTTTTTTCTAGCTCTTAGGGCTCTCAAGATTTTACTGTTTACATCACCTTGATCATATACCTTGCCATGCTTCTTTAGTTCATTGACAATAGCAAGCAAGCGATTTGTCATGTCGGTGACATTTTCATTTGGTTTCATCTTGAATAGCTCATACTCATGGACATGCATTTGTTTCTTGGTAAATCTCACTTGAGTCATACCTTCATGGTAGTTTTCGAGTGTTTTCCAAATGCAATGTGCACAAGTTAAATGTTGAACTCTTCCACCTTCTTCTCTTGAAATGGAATTCATCAAGATGGAAGCGGCTCTATTGTTCTTGAATCGATCTTTGACATTGCTAGCTGACCATTATGCTTTGGGAAGTGGAACTTGAATACCGTCAACTTCATAAGTGGGAGGTTTCCACTCACTTTCCATGAAATCCCATAGTTGCTGAGTTCCCGGATGTGTTTCCAGAGGAGTTGCCAGGGTTGCCTCCTGAGAGAGAGGTGGAGTTCGGTATTGAATTGTTGCCTGGTACCACTCCTATCTCGATTACTCCTTATAGAATGGCACCAGCAGAATTGAGGGAGTTGAAAGTGTAATTACAGGAGTTGTTGGATAAAGGATTCATTCGCCCCAGTGTTTCTCCTTGGGGAGCTCCTGTGCTATTTGTGAAAAAGAAAGATGGTACTATGAGGTTGTGTATCGATTATAGGCAATTGAACAAGGTGACTATTAAAAATAAATATCCTTTGCCTAGAATCGATGATCTCTTTGATCAATTGAAAGGAGCAGCTGTGTTTTCTAAAATTGATTTGAGATCTGGGTACCATCAATTGAGAGTTAAAGCTGAAGACATTTCCAAAACAGCCTTTCAGACCAGGTATGGGCATTATGAATTTCTAGTTATGCCTTTTGGTCTGACGAATGCACCTGCAGCTTTCATGGATTTGATGAATAGGGTGTTTAGCCCTATTTAGATCAGTTTGTAGTGGTCTTCATTGATGATATACTGGTGTATTCGCGGAATGAAGAGGAACATGACAAGCATCTGCGGATTGTATTGCAGATTTTGAGAGAGAAGCAGTTGTTTGCCAAATTGTCGAAGTGTGAGTTCTGGTTGGATCAAGTCACTTTTCTCGGACATATTGTTTCAGCTGAAGGCATTAGAGTTGATCCGAGCAAAGTTGAAGCTATTCTGAATTGGAGTCCACCTAAGTCTGTGACAGAGATTAGAAGTTTTCTGGGTTTGGCAGGCTATTACCGGCGGTTTGTGAAAGGATTTTCTTTGATAGCTACTCCACTCACCAGATTGCTTCGTAAGGGAGTGAGATTTGTGTGGACGGATCAGTGTCAGGCTAGCTTTGAGCAGTTGAGAGATATGTTGACTCAAGCGCCTGTTCTTACTTTACCTGTGGATGGCAAACCATATGTGATTTTCAGTGATGCTTCACATAGTGGTTTGGGTTGTGTGCTTATGCAGGAAGGGAAAGTTATAGCTTATGCATCTCGACAGTTGAAACCGCATGAGCTTAATTATCCGACCCATGATTTGGAATTGGCTGCCATTGTGTTTGCATTAAAGATTTGGCGCCACTATCTGTTTGGGGAGAAATGTTTCATCTACACTGATCACAAGAGTTTGAAGTATTTGGGTGTCCAGAAAGAACTCAATCTTCGTCAGAGGAGATGGTTAGAATTGATTAAAGACTACGACTGCTTGATTGACTATCATCCAGGTAAAGCAAATGTTGTTGCTGATGCCTTGAGTCGGAAGTCTTTAGCTGGTTTAACAGTTTACTCGCTCTCGTTGCTGGTTGAGTTGAGAGCATTGCATGCCAGTTTTGTACCTTGTGTTGATGGTGCATTATTGGCACAGTTGCAATTGAAGCCGGTTTTGTTAGATCAGATCAAAGAAGCTCAGTTGGCCGATAAGAAGATACAGAAGATTGTTTCGGATTGTCAGAGTGGAAAGGGTAGAGATTTTATTGTGAAGAGTGATGGAAGTCTCTGGTTCAAGAGCAGATTGTGTGTACCCGATGATGCTGATTTAAAAAGGGTCATTTTGGAAGAAGCTCATCAGTCAATGTTTGCTATGCATCCGGGTAATACGAAGATGTATCATGATTTGAGACAACATTATTGGTGGATTGGGTTGAAGAGAGACATTGCAGATTTTGTGTCGAAATGTCTCACTTGTCAGAAGGTAAAAGCAGAGCATCAAGTTCCAACCGGGTTGCTTCAACCGTTGTCAGTGCCAGAATGGAAGTGGGAAAGAGTGACAATGGACTTTGTGTCTGGATTGCCATTGACACAAAGGAAACATGATGCCATATGGGTGATTGTGGATAGATTGACTAAGACAGCTCATTTCCTTCCGGTTCGGATGGACTACTCTTTGGAGAGATTGGCTGAGCTGTATATCCATGAGATTGTGAAATTGCATGGTGTTCCAACTTCTTTAGTGTCTGATCGAGATCCCAGGTTTACTTCAAGATTTTGGAAGAGTTTGCATAGTGCTTTGGGTTCTCGACTACACTTCAGCACTGCTTTTCATCCACAGACGGATGGACAGTCAGAGAGGGTGATACAGATTATTGAGGATATGTTGAGAAGCTGTGTCATCGATTTCTCTGGAAGTTGGGATAGATTCTTACCTCTTGTGGAGTTTGCATACAACAACAGTCACCAATCCAGCATTGGTATGGCGCCGTTTGAAGCATTGTATGGCAGACGGTGTAGGACACCTTTGTGTTGGAATGAGATTGGTGAAGGTAAGTTAATTGGGCCTGATTTGATTCAAGAAACTGAAGAGAAAGTAAAGTTGATTCGAGGCAGGTTAAAAGCAGCTTCAGACCGACAGAAGTCTTATGCAGATCTGAAAAGGAGAGACATAGAGTTTGATGTTGGAGATAAGGTATTTCTAAAAGTGTCTCCTTGGAAGAAGATTTTGAGGTTCGGTCGGAAAGGAAAATTGAGTCCTCGTTTCATTGGGCCGTATGAAGTTTTGGAAAGAGTTGGGCCAGTGGCGTATCGACTTGCTTTGCCACCTGAGTTGGATCGTATTCATAATGTATTCCATGTTTCTATGTTGAGGAGGTACAGGTCGGATCCATCTCATGTGTTGCCATTTGAATCTATTGAAGTGAGCCCAGACTTGACATTTGAAGAGGAACCAGTTGCTATCTTGGCACGTGAAGTGAAAGAGTTGAGAAACAAGAGAGTGCCTCTTGTGAAGGTTCTATGGAAGAACCATGGGAAAGAAGAAGCAACTTGGGAAAGTGAGCAAACCATGCGAGAGCAATATCCTCAGTTGTTTCAGAGCTGATTTCAGGAAATTTCGAGGACAAAATTTCTTTTTAGAGGGGGAGAATTGTAATATCCTCATTTGTGGTTTAGAAGTTTTGATTATGTTATTGTTAATGTTGTTATTGTTGTTGTTGTTGTTGGTTTAAATTGAGAAAAGGAAAATATATGTATATGTGTTTTGGGAAGAAATAGGGTTTAGAGACAAGTTTATATGTTGTGTATATGGTGATATATATAACATATAAAATTGTCAAAGAGAGAGAGTCAATGCAAGAGGAGATTTTTTATATGGCATGTGAAATTACTTAATTGGGCTTATAAGAGACAAAAGCTAAGTTAAGTGATGAGGGGTATATGAGTAATTGCTTGAAATGAAATGCATGGTGGAGATTAAAAGAAGAAAAGGTGTTTGACTTGTGCATTTTCTTCTTTCTTTCTTGAAGTGGCCGGCTCTCCAAATAGCAAAGAGAAAGGGAGGTGTTCTTGAGGCAAGAAGTAAATTGAAGAAGGAATCAAGGGTGTTGGTTAGAGATTTGTGGAAATTCTTCATTTAAGGTAAGTAATTTCTTGTTTTCTTTTATTAATTTTGAAGTTGTGGCTAAGGTGTATTGTGAATTGTTGAGTTGATGATTTGGTGTGTTTGATATGTGTTTACAAGTGTTAAAGTTGATTGTTAGTTAAAAGATTGAATTGAGGTTGGTTTGGTTGTGAAGGTTGTAAGTTTAAATGGATTTTGATAGTGGAAGTTCAAGTGTAAAGTTGGTTTTAGGGTTTGAGATGGTATGTGTTTAAATGATTTGGTTGATGTGTTTTAATAAGGAATATTGTGTTAAACATGTAGAATTTGTGTTTAGAACATTGATTTCATTCATTTGAAACATGTTATATGGTGTTTGATGAGTTTGAGTGCAATTGGAGGAGAGTTGTGCATATTAGGGTTTGTGTTTTGGGAGACACGGCCAAAAGCAATGTGAGACACGGCCAAGCCAAGGGATTTTGGGCGTGTTGGATTAGTTTTTGGGTGACATGGCCGTGTTCCCAAGCCGTGTTAGCTACTGTGAGTTTTGGTTTAAGAGACACGGCTATAAGCTTGGCCGTGTCCCTTGCCCGTGTTGCTTACTGTCCAAGTGGGTTGAGTGACACGGCCATAAGCTTGGCCGTGTCCCTCAAGTGGCTGCCCGTGTCCCTCAAATGTGTGGATTAGGGTTTTTATACTTTGTTCTATTTGCATTGTTTTGGTCCTTTTAAGGTAAGTTGGTACCTTAACCTAAACCTAAACACATTTAAACAATGATTGACCTAAACAAATGCATATGGAAGATCTTAAAGCTATGAATGATATAAATTATTCTTTGCCCTAATTGCATTGTTGAGATTGAACAATGTTATGTTATGCATTGTGAATGGTTATGTGTTTCATGAATAATGTATTTTGAAATGTTATATCAAAGATGCTATGATGATTCAAATAAGAGGTGAAATGTGATGTAAAGCCATTGTGATTGGCTATGATGATGATATTGAAAGAAAGAAGGCATGTTTGCCTAAATGTGATGAGAATTTGAGAATGGAAATTGTAACTATATAATAAATGAATTGTTCGTTTAATATGTTATTCAGTTTCAGAGTTCTGGATTTGGGTGGCATGCCTAAGAAATGATGAAAGGTAACAGTCTTGCCGGGTTGAGGATCTCCTCATATGTGTTGAGTTGATGGTCCAAGAGACTGGGTCTGTTACACTATGAGAATTGTGAATATGAGATATATGATTTGTAACAGTCTTGCCGGGTTGAGGATCTCCTCATATGTGTTGAGTTGATGGTCCAAGAGACTGGGTCTGTTACACTATCCATGGATAGAGATACATGTATATACATTGCCTACGGGCGTGATTATTGTGACTATGAACCAAAGCAGTAACTCTGAACTCTGAATATCGTATTAAATACTTGTTGGGCCCATAGGTGTCAAGGTTATATGAATGTCCTAAATAATGTTATGAGTTAATGAAATGAGATGTTGTTTATTGAGTATGATTGATTAATGTTGAATGTGGAAAGATGTTGAAATGTGGTATGCTCATATGACTATGATTTGTGAAATGCATAATTATGTGGTTAACTTTATATTTATGATGTTGATCTTATCAATAACATATGTGGCATTACATTACATTAAAGCATACCATTAGCATGTTTTATCTTACTAAGCCGTTGGCTTAGCGCGATAGTGTTTAATCGCGCAGGTGATAGAGTTGAACCTGAAGGTTCTTCGAGACCGAGTGAGAGTAGACGTTGAAGTGTTGATTTGGAACTTAAAGATCAGAAGAGACTTGCCAATCATGTATATTTCTTTTATATTTTGTAAAGTATTGGTTTTAATGTAAATATATGTATAACTATAAACATGGATTTGAAAGAGTTTATACATGTAAATATTTTATAAAATTCCGCTGCGTATTAACTAAATGTAAATATATCTATTTGGTTTTGTATTACAACTTGATTACTTATTTTTCTATAATCTATACAACTGAAAGATTATGGTATTGTTTAAAATGTTTTGGATGTAAAGAAAATCCATAGCATCCCTATGTTTAGTGCATGTATACTACATTGTGGTGTTTGTAGTGTGCATATATTGAATGTGGGGGTGTTACATTGGTAGTTTAGACCTTCTTTATTAAACTGTCAGAAGCATTTCGTGGTCGTCCTTCATATAAGGATGGTCACGCTGAAGTCACACACGGTCATCCTTGGATAAGGTACGGTCACTGAATTTAAAAAAGCTTTAACGGTCGAATTTGAGTGCTCTACAGCTAGAATCTTGCCCATGCTGTGGTTGTCGGGACGGTCGCGCAACACCAAGGTGCGGTCGCCCTTTTTGAATGTTGAAGTGGGTTTATAACGGCCATGTCACGTGGCATTCTCTGACAGGGCAGAAGAGATGTCCGCCAAAATTTGAATGTCGCGGTCGCACTAGGTAACATCTCGCGGTCAAAGTGAGATACTCGCGTTGAACTTTTGGACGCACCTGAGGACGCTAACACTACTGTCTCTTTAAGCAATTTTCTCCTGTATTGGCAGAGCGGTTGCGAATATGAACGCGCGGTCGCTAAAGTGGTAAGCGAGGCCGTGTCATTCGTCGTTCTTGTCACCGCGAACCTTACTGTGATTAGAATCATTTGAGTTGCTTGGGTAGCGGTCGTCTATATCTTGGGACGGTCGCTCTTCATCAAAGTGCGGTCGCGACAGAGGCCAGGTTTCTGACCACGAAACCTACTGTGATAAGGTTTCATCCTTCAATTGAATGGAACGGTCGTATTAATCTTTGGTGAGACCGCTAGAAGTGTTCTGTTCAGCTTTATTTGAAGCAACCTAAGCCTGCAACATGAATCTCCGAACGCATGTTAAATGGATCATTCAATTTGAGTTGTCAAGGATCAAAATTGAGATCATTTGTCTAACACTTACATTGGTCCAAAATATAAAAGCAATTTAAATTACATAATACTTAGTTAATGAGGTACCCACAAAGTGGAAACATACCTCTTACAATTTTAATACTAAAACAAACAAATAATAATCACAATAAAAAAGAAAATATCCATCCATGATAAATTAAATAAATCAAGCATTGAAATTAAATAAATCAACTATCAAAACATATAATAAACTACATAATCAAATCTAAAATTAAATAAAGCAAATAAAGATGCAAATTTAGGTTTATGTCTCAATTTAGAGTTCTTTAATCAACATTTAGGGTTTTTGGGATTTTGAAATTATTATATTTATTATTTAGGATGCTGTAAAGATTTTGAAAAATTGGAATAGAATAGGGTTTTATATATTTGAGAAAGTAGTAAGGTTTTTGGTTAATCAAATTAGGGTTTAGGGCTAACATCATGAGATTAGGGTTTTGGAATCTTAAGACATTAGGGTTTATAATTTTAAAAGATTGGGATTAGGGTTTAAGATTTTTTAGGTTTACTGGAGATAAAGATTTATGAAACTTATTGGATTTGGGCTTAAGGGTTTATTAGGTTTAGTGGATGGGGGTTTGAAAAATTAAGGTGTTGATATGGTTTTGATGTTTTAAGAAGATTAGGGTTAGGAAAATTAAGGAATTAAGACACTAGGGTTAAGGTTTTGAAAATTAATAAGATAGTTTAGGGTTTTATATATTTTGGAAAACATGTTCAATTTTAGGACTTAAGAAAATAGTTTAGAGTTTTTATAGAAATAATTAAGATCAAAGTTTTTAAGAAAATGTAAAGAAAATTAAGGTTTAGAGAATTAAAAAGATAATTCGGGGCTTTTGGAATTCTTTGGATTTTTGAGTTATTAGATGAAACAATAATGAGCAGAATACATAATTAAGGTTTATCAATTTATACTATTGAATCAAAGTGATAATAAAAATAAACGAAAACCAGTAAGAATAAAAATGATATAACAATTGAATGTTTAAGCAAATTCAAGATTAAGACACAAAACCTGCGTTGAAGGTTCCTCCAAATTATTTTCTGGATGAACAATAACAAAGGCAGTGTTGCTGCCTTTGATAGATTGATTATTTGATGATTGATACTTGTTGCTAATTCCTTTTGCCGTCTTCTACCTTTTCTGGTTTCAATCTTTCTTCATCTCAATTGCTGCTCTCTATTTTTCTTTTTATGGTTTTTCTGTGTTCTCTCCGTTTTCTCTTTTTTCTTCTTTCATCTTTCTTCCTTTTTTTTTTGTTTTAATGTGGTACTTATAGGAAAATAAAGAGTCCTAATCCTATTTTAATAAGGAAATACCAATTATTTAGAAAAAATTAGAAAACTAGGTAAAACAAGGTTTGGTCAAAAAATCGGCAGCGCGCTGGCTGTCGGCCCTGTTGACTACGCTGGCAAAAATTGCGCTGGTGAAAATGGGGGCAGCAGGCTAATTCGTGCAAGAACTGGCTGCGGCGAATTGGGCAGTGCCCAATTCGCCCCCAGATTTCCATCAGCGGGGAAATGGGCTGCCGTGCGGCAGCGCTGTCGCGCGACACTCGCAGATATGTCCGATTTTTTATTTTTTTATATTTTTATATTTTTTTATTAAAAATAACTATTAAATATTATTAGTAATTAAAATATTATTAAAATAAATAAAATACCATAAAAATTATTTTGGGCTATCGGATTTGAATGGGTCAAAAATTAAGGGTCTACAATTTGCCCCCTGCTTGAACGATCTGAGACTACAACAAAAGAGAGTGAAAAGCAATAAGATCTTTGACTAATTTTTGATGAGGATGGGTACTTGGATTTGATTTGGGTACTTGGACCCGAGACTGAGTTTGATTTGGATACTTGGACCCGAGATTGGGTACTTGGACCCGAGATTGAATTTGATTTGGTACTTGAACCCAGGAATCGATTTGTTTTGGATACTTTGACCCGAGATTGGGTACTTGGACCCGAGATTGAATTTGATTTGGGTGCTTGGACCCGAGATTGGGTACTTGGACCCAAGACTGAATTTGATTTGGGTACTTGGACCCGAGATTGGATACTTGGACTCGAGATTGGATATTTGAACCCAATATTGAATTTGATTTGGGTACTTGGACCCGAGATTGGATACTTGGACCCGAGATTGGATACTTGGTCCCGAGATTGAATTTAATTTGGGTACTTGGACCCGAGATTAGGTGCTTGGACCCGAGATTGAATTTGATTTGGGTACTTAAACCCGAGATTGGGTACTAGGACCCGAGATTAGGTTGAATTTTGGTGCTTGGACTCGAGACTGGATTAGATTTGGGTACTTGGACCCGTGATTGAGTTTGACTGACCTTTTATCAGTTTGCTCTGGTTGTTCTATTCTTTAACGCATTGTGGTTCTTCACCCTCAAAATGGATCTTCATCGTTGGACCTTGGATCTTCATCCTTAGCATCAGATCTTTACCTTTGAAAATGCATTTTCATCCTTAGAGATTGGGCCATCACCCTTGTAAATGGATTTTCATCCTTGGAGATCTGGTCTTCACCCTTGTAAATGGATCTTCATCCTTGGAGATCAGGTTTTCACCCTTGAAAATGGGTCTTCATCCTTTGAGATTGGGTCTTCACCCTTGAAAAGGGATCTTCATCCTTTGGACGTCAGGTCTTTACCCTTAAAATTGGATCTTCATCCTTTAAACTGGATCTTCATCCTTGGTATCGGTCTTCACCCTTGAAAATGGATCTTCATCCTTTGGACTTCGGGTCTTCACCCTTTGAAATATGGATCTTTATCCATTGGAAATCGGGTCTTTACGCTTGAAACATGGATCTTTATCCATTAGAAATTGGGTCTTTACCCTTAAATTATGGATCGTTATCCATTGGAGGCCGGGTCTTTACCCTTGAAACATGGATCTTTATCCATTGGAGGTCGGGTTTTACCCTTGAAACATGGATCTTTATCCACTGGAGGTCGGGTCTTTACCCTTGAAACATGAATCTTTATCCATTGAAAATTGGGTCTTTACCCTTGAAACATGGATCTTTATCCATTGGAGGTCGGGTCTTTACCCTTGAAACATAGATCTTTATCCACTAGAGGTCGAGTCTTTACCCTTGAAACATGGATCTTTATCCATTGGAGTTCGGGTCTTTACCCTGGCTTCAGTTCTTTTAGCTGGACTGATCTTTTGTCTTTTGCATCTTTATTCTTTTGAGAAATCTAATTTTTTTCTTTTTTTTTTCATTCTTTTTTTGTTCTTCCTTTGCATTTTTGCAAAAAATTCAGCCCTTTTTAGCTAGCCTTCATATCCTCTCCTTGCCCCACTGCATGGTAAAATATTAGAAGTGAGTCTCAAAATGTTCTGTTCATGCATAAACTCAAATTTTGAAAAGGAGAAACTTTGCCCCCTGTGTAAGCTCAAACCCATGATTTTTCTATGCGGGCTCTGATTGATGTCTTTGTTGTCTAGTTCTTCGCAAAAGCACGCATTTCTTCTCTTTGCAAAATTACTAAAACTTTCTCAAGCAATGGGCTTTCCATGCCCCCCTGATTTGATATCTTCTTTTGATTGTTTACTTCACAGGGTGTTTGTTGTTCACTTTAATAAAGAATAGACAATACAAGACAAGAAAGTACGATGTGATATGCTCATGTATGCATGATATGCATGAATGATACTTACAGTCGTTCAATCGACTCACAGACCGAGGTGATCAGCAGAAGAGTTCTCATTGGTTCCTTTCAAATGCTCATTCAGGTCTTGCATTGGAATAACACAATGCTCCACATTTATGGCTTTTATCTTTAAGATGTTGAAAATTTGAATATTGGAGGCCCCAAATAGCAGAGATACATCCATTTTAAATTATGATTCAGCATGTCAGTTGGTAGCTTCTTCATGACCTTGCCAATAATCATTTCCTTTGCCCAATGTATCCTTTGGAGGTTCAATGATTCGACATACTTTCCTTAACTTGAAGGCTTTGAAATTTTTTTTTTGAATTTTCAATTTTGAATTTTGATTTTGAAATCAAACGTTGGCTTTACCAAATTAATGTCAATTTACCTCAGGACTTGATTTTTCAAATTAACATATCTATAACATGACAACCCTAGTTACCGTACTAAACTCGGGTTAAGCAAGAATTGTTGCACTTCAGATAGGCACATACACATTACTTGGTCAAAAGTATCATTTGAGTTTGAATATTGTCTATCTCATATGCATGCTTATCCAAACTATCTCCACTAATAGACTCTACCTACCAAGAGAGATCAACAGGTCTTTGATAGGCTTGAAATGGGGTCTATAAGGGATATGGGTTAAATGAAGGCCATTTTGAGATTGGAGCCGTTGTGACACTATGGGCAAACCCTCACACTAAAAATTTCTTATTTGAACTTTAGGCAGCTGGGAGCAATCTTGCTAGACTCCCAAATTCCTTCTATCTTCTTGGCATTAATCTGGATCTTGATTAGGACAATCTTCATTTCTTTTCTTCTTTTCCCTTTTTTTTTTCTCTTTATTTTTCTTACTCTTTCTTTTTCTTTCTCTTTATTTTTCTTATTCTTCTCTTTCTTTGAGCATTTTATCATTTTGTCCTTCTTCTCTGCAGGATTGTTAAGTATAGAACATTCAAAAACTGGATGGTTTTTCTCCTTTTTCTTTGATTTTATGGTATCTTTGGTTGGGTTGGACCAATTCAAGTAAAACTGTCCTTATAAGTCAAATGGAAGTCTTTTGTTGCTTTAGGTAAAAGAGAATTCAGTTGGTTTTCTGAACCGCCTTTTTAGGTTTTATCTTTTTTCTCTTTTTTTTCTTGTCTTTTTTTGTCCTTTTTTTTCTCTTTTTTCTTTCTTTTTCTTCTTTTCTTTCTTTTTCTTCTTTTCTTTTTTTTTTGGTTCTAGCTCTAAAAAAGTTGTCTTGTTTGTACCAACTTGGGTTTCCAATAATGGATGAGTGGAGTGACATAAATATTCTTTAACAGGGATAAATCATTTGTTACTCTGATGTTTTCTTGATATATTGGAGATATTAGGTGAACTTCAACTACCCTTATGGTCTTGAGAATATCAACTATCCTTATGATCTTGACTATTCATTCCTTTCTTTGAACTTCTTGCCTCTTCACCTTAGTGATCATAAGACTTGGCAAAAATATCACAATAGCTCAGGGTAGGTTATTGGGGTTATATGCCAATGAAAATAAAGCTAAGATTTTATGAAGGCTCAAAGGGACAACTAGGGATTGATATTTAATTGGATGGATATTAGTTGTTGGCTAACCAAACAATGCCTAGATCATTTCTCTCTTAAATAAGCAAAGTTCAATTTCGCCTCGAAAGTTTGTCAAAGCATGTTCTAAGACTGGATAAGACCTAGACAAAGGTCATTATGCGGGAGCCCTCTCTAAGTAAGCATACACAACTCAATGCTATAGAGCAATTCCCTCATCTAGTAAAGTCATTAAAGTCATGATGCATAAATATATTAATTCATGAATTATCAAGCAAGATTCCTCATTGGTTGAACACCAAAATGAACAAAGATCAACAAAATTTTGATGAAAGTAATTTATTCAAACAATCTTAATTTAAAAAAAATATATATAATTGTTCCAAAAAAACACCAAATAAAGAAAATAAAACAAAGAAACAAACAAGCCAAGGGAAGTTTGTTCAGTTAAGCTTCTTTTTCTTTCACATCTTCAACATTCCCATCTTGAAAGGATGATAAAACAAAATCTTCTTCCAATCCTTTTCCTACCATGATGGTTGTTGGTGGTGGCACCCTGTTGAACCTTGGAAATGGATTACCTTTGGTATTGAGCTTATCCGGCTCAGGCAACTTGCCATTATCAATTAAATTCTGGATCTCATGCCTTAACTTCATACAATTGTCCATTTCGTGTCTAGGCCTTTGATGGAATTGGCAAAATGCATTAATATCAAAGTTAGGTGGAAGAGGATTAGCCAAAGGATGAGGAGTCAAGGGTTGTAACAGTCCCTTCTTTTGTAGCTTATTGAGAACCCAAGATAGTGGCTTCCCTAATTCTGAAAACTGCCTCATTCCACCTTGACTAGTGGCATTAACATCAACTTCCTTTTGTGTACTTTGATTGCTAGGCTAATAATTTCCTTTCTCATTCCTTCTTGTCGAAAAGCAGTTTTTCTCCCTTTCGCATTCTTCAATTTGCAAGCCAGCTTGCAAAAGATCTTTGAAAATCATGGATGAGTGTATGAGACATCCTTTCACAAAGACTAGGCAACACCCCTCTCACAATCATCATTATTTGATCAGATTCATTGGGCCTCTTCTTGAGCAAAGCAGCCTTATTTCTCCATCTTTTCACATAGTCCATAAAATTCCCATTTGGCCTTTGTCTAATGGACTCAACTTCGATTAAGGTAACTTCCAGCTCGACATTGTACCCATATTGCTAAATGAAAGCCTTGTACAATATGTGCCAATCTTTTTGAGTACTTTCCTCTAAGGTGTTGAACCAATTTCGGACAACAGAGTCCAATGAGAGCATAAAGTACCTTAAAGTTTGAGCCTTAGTAGATCGAGCAGATTGCATAGCAGTGATATACTGCTTCACATGGAGGTGAGGATTTCCGGTTCCATTAAACTTTGCAAATGATGGCATCTTGAACTTATAAGGGACCTCCTCATCTTTTTCAAATAGTTTGTCGATCTCGGACATCTCTTCGATTTTCAGTTTCTTTTTAAATTTCTTTTCTAAATCAGCAATCATCTTCTCAACATCAGAATTTTCAGTCTTTTCAAAAGTTGTCTTCTCAATAACCTTTGGCTCCTTTTTATCTTGAGGATCTTGGAAGTATTGAGCCCAATCATCATCATCAATGATCACCTTATCATCATCAAAAGCCACTTCACCAACCTTAGCCTCCCCTTTGTCCTTTGGCTTCTTGGTGCTAGCGGATGCTTAGGCATTTTTTCCTAAAATTGCAGCCAATTGCTTCTTCACGGTCTCAGCTAGGGCCTCTTTTATTTCTTCCATCTTGGCATTGAGGGCATCATCCACCATTCTTTGAGTTTGTTCAGGCTCCATTGCTTTTGGAGAGCAAGTAATTGAGTCGTTGCTAGATTCTTTGTCTCCGACATAGGTCGAATTGTCGTAAGCTTTTGAACTGTTGTAATCCAGGGATGTGAGCCAGAGAGGATCAATGATATGAGATGCAAATGTATGTATACATGTATGCATAAACAATAGACAAAGAAAGATAATTAGAACGTTCCTTCCAACCTTATAACTTCCCACTACAAAAAAAATAGCAATCTGCGACACCATTAACGACGAAATCAACGACCAAAATACGATAGCGACAATATCAGTGACGAACAGCGAGAAAAATTGAGCGAATGGTAATGTCCTGGTCGCTAAAAAATCAATGACAAATCAGTGACCAATTGTGCGTGTCGTTGATTAGTGACAAATCAGCGACAAAACAGAGACAAATTCAATGACATTTTCATTTTTGGCAGGAATTATTTATTCCCGCTGAAAGTCATCGCTGATTTAGCTTTAGTCGTTGAATTCATCGCTATTTGGGTCGTTAATTTAGTCGCTGAATTTGTCGCTAATTTGCTCGCTAAATTTTGTCGCTGATGTGTCGCAGAATATGTCACAATATTTTCTCGTTGTTTCAGTCGTTGATTTGTCGCAGAATTCAATATTTTTTTTTGTCACATTTGGTTGCTGATTTTGTCGCAATTTTGTAATTGTTTGGCTATTTTTTCCAGTATTCCAATTTTTTTTTGTCTACACATTTTCAAGAACCTGTTGAATTTCAAATATAATAACCAAACCTGTTTATAAAATAGTCATTCATTACAATAATAATCAAATAACACAACATTCATAATTAAGTTATTAGTGGCAATAAGTATACATAAACAATTCGAATGTAAAGTTTACCCCTTAAGAAAGTATATTGAACACATAAGGTCTTAATAATCAGTCACTCCAAACACAAACAAAGAGAACACCAACTATAATAATCCGACACTCCAAACACAAACAAAAAGAACAAAGATAGGATAAAAATATTTGGTATTTCTCCTAAAAACATTAGCATAGCATCCGACCTTACTCCTGATGAGAGAGAGAGATTTGAAAAATATTCAAAAAAAATGAAGAAGTATTTACTTGGTCTTATTAGGATATGCCTGGAATAGATCGAGACATAGCCGAACATCTTATTCCTACTTACACTCACATGAAACCTGTCAAACAAAAGCTTAGGCGATTAAGACATGAGTGGGCTAAATTGGCTAAAGAAGAGGTCACTAAACAAATACAAGTAAAGTTCCTTGAAGTAATAGAATATCCAGATTGGCTAGCCAACATAGTACCCATGCCAAAGAAAGATGGAAGAATAAGGGTCTGTGTGAACTATAGAGATTTGAACAAGGCTTCCCCTAAAGATGATTTTTCATTACCCCATATAGATGTCCTCATTGATAGTGCAACCTCTAGCATGCTACACTCGTTTGTAGATGGATTTTCCAGATACAACCAAGTGTTAATGGCCCAAGAGGATAAAGCCAAAACTACTTTCATTACTACATGGGTATATTTTGTTATAGGGTGATGCCGTTCGGCTTAAAGAATGCCGGAGCAACCTACCAACGGATGGCCACCACACTATTTCATGACATGATGCACAAAGAAGTTGAAGTATATGTTGATGATATGATGGTGAAATCGGATACAAGGGAACAACACTTCCAAAACTTAGAATTATTTTTCGATAGAGCATTAAAATATAAGCTAAGATTAAACCTGTGAGCCTGTCTTCAAATTGCTTAAAAAGAATCAGCCAGTCCTGTGGAATGAAGAGTGTCAAAAGGCCTTTGAGCGAATAAAGGAGTATCTACTAAATCCATCTATTTTAAAACCACCTAAACCTGGTAAACCCTTGTTACTATACTTAGCAATAGAAGAAGAGTCAATAGGAGCCATGCTAGCCCAAGCAGATGAGTCAGGGATTGAGCATGCAGTTTACTATTTGAGTAAAAAGCTCCTACCTTATGAAATTAAGTGTAGTATCATTGAAAAGACATGTATAGAAGTGGTTTGGTCTTCTAAGAAGTTGTGACATTACTTTCAATCTTATAGTGTGCAAGCAATTTCCAGGTTGGATCCAATGAAGTACTTAAGGGAGACACCCTCTTTGATTAGGAAGTATGGTTAATGGTTAATAATATTGGAAGAATTTGAGATTGAGTATGTAACCAAGAAAACAATCAAAGGTAGAGCAATGGCAAAATTCCTGGCCCAACAACCATTACTAGATAGCGAAGAGGTAGTTTAGAGGCAATTGAATTACAAGGGTGGAAAATGTATTTTGATGGAGCAGTAAACAGGAAAGGAGTAGGTTTGGGAGTCATACTAGAATCGCCTAAAGGGGAACTTATATCTTTAGCCAAAAAGTTGAAATTCAGGGCAACCAATAATATGGTAGAGTATGAAGCATGTATCTTTTGTTTAGAAACCCTAATGATTGTGAAGGTGGATAAGGTGGAAGGTTTTGGCAATTCATTGCTAGTAGTATCCCAAGTAAATGGAGAGTGGGAGTTGAAAGAAGAGAAATTAAAACCATACCACCATTACTTGACCACGATGAAGAAAAACTTTAAGGAATGTAGGTTTATACACCTATCAAGAAAAGAAAACCAGATGGCTAAATCCCTAGCCACATTGGCTTCGGTATGGGAAAATCCTGTTAACTTATTCCTCAAGCCTCTGATTTTGACCAGTTCATCAACTCCTTGATATGAATATGAGTCAATCATGGAAACTGATACAGACCATGATGCATGGTATGATATAATAAGATGATTTTTAGAGGAAAAGGAATACCCGTCGGGGCAACAAAGAAAGAAAGAAGAGCCATAAGGCGGTACTCCTTATAATACATTAGCTTCCATGGAGAGTTATATCGAAGATGGCCTGATGGGGTGCATTTGAGATGCTTGAGGAAGACTAAAGTGGAGCATATCATGTCAGAAATACATGCGAGAAGTTGTGGTCCGCACATGAGTGGTTTGGCCCTAGTTAAGAAGGTAATTCTACAAGGTTACTACTGGTTGACCATGGAGAGAGATTGTATAGAGTTCATAAAGAAATGCCAACAATGTCAGATGTATGGTAACTTGAATCACATGCCTCCTGAAGAATTGCATTCTATTTCTTCACCCTGGCCCTTTGCCGCTTGGGGTATCGACATTATAGGAGAGATACATCTGACAGCCTCAAATGGTCACCATTTTATTGTAGTAGCGGTAGATTATTTTTTGAAATGGGTCGAAGCCGAATCCATCAACAAACTAGGGGCAAGTCAAATGGCTAGATTTATTGAAAAGAACCTCATCTGCAGGTATGGAGTCCCGCACAGTGTGCTATTAGACAATGGGGTACAGTTTCAAGGAGCAGTTAAGGACTTATTCTCAAAGTACCAAATTCATCATCACCGATCCTCTCCTTATAGACCAAAAGCTAATGGTGCGGTAGAAGCAACAAACAAGACAATTAAGCAGATCCTGTCCAAGATGACCAAAACATACAGGGATTGGTCAGAGATGCTTCCTTTTACTTTGTGGGGATATAGAAAAAGTGTGCACACATTGATTGGAATGACTCCATTCTCCTTTGTTTACGGGATGGAAGCAGTGTTGTCAATTGAAATTGAGATCAAGTCGTTAAGAGTGGTCTTGGAAGCTGAACTGCCTAAAATAGAATGGGCAGTGAGCAGATACACACAGTTAGCTTTACTAGAGAAGATAAGGTTAAAAGCATTGTATCATCATCAACTGTATCAAAGGAAGATAGCTCGGGCCTACAATAGAAGGGTTAAGATCAGAAAACTCAGAGTCGGAGATTTTGTGTTGAAATAATGTAAGCCTAATGTATCTGATCCAAGAGGAAAATTTAGGCCTAGCTGGGATGGGCCATATGTTGTGAAATAAGTCATGAATAAGGGTGCAGTGAAGTTATCAGACATGGACGGAAACAAGTTTAGTGAGCCAGTGAACATTGACAAGTTGAAGAGGTTTTATGTATAAAAAAAAGAAAAGAAAAGAAAAGAAAAGAAAGAGAGAGAAAAAGAAGAAAAAGCTCGCTAGGTTGAAAATCCAAAAGGGCGGCCTAGGCAAAAGTTAGAGTAGTCCGCTAGTTCTGAAAACCCAAAAGTGTGGGCTGGGCAAAAATTAGGGCTAACTGAGAGAAAATCATCAATTAGAAAACCTGAAAGGGTTAGTTGGCAACAAGAGTGATCTTGTGTATACTGGCTTTATGTTTGATTATTCCCCAATTTAATAAAACAGAATTAATATTAAAAATTATTCTATGTGCATTGTTATAAGTATTTGACCAGATATGGATGAAATAAATAAACACAATAGCAAAAGGTGATAACAAATTATAAAAGGAAAAGAAGCATCTCTTATTATTTCTTTTATTATTTTTGCATCCTAACAATGTGCTTCCTAATGAAATTGACAAATGTAAAATCTATGGTAGATGATAAATGTAATGTGCAGGCTAGCTTTGCTTTAGCCGATCCAAGTAGGCTTCAGTCAGGCAAGGCATGTCTAAATCGAGAGTGAATTAAAACCTCGAGGCTCAGCTCCATACTGACGGTCAAGCCGGTGAGGATCGTAGTAAGTACCTCGATGAAGAGCAGGAAGAGGAACATACATCAAGTATATCCGCATGGTAATACGAGAAATCTTCCACCAAGGTACTAACCAATGGATGTTCACTTCAGCACGTGAGTGGATCCAGCCAACCCAGTCAACTTATGAAGAAGCAGGGTGGAGTAGTTTTCTAGTAGAATTATGTCGCGGCAAATATCTGACAAAATCCATAGATGGAGTATCAAGCAAGCAGAGACGCTCTTGAAGCCAAATTTATGAGGAAAAATTAGAAATTAAAAAAAAAAGGTCCGCTAAGTTAAAAATCCGCAAGGGCGGCTTAGGCAAAAATTAGGACAGCTCACTAGTTCCAAAAATCTACATGGGTGGACTAGGCAAAAATTAGAGCAATAAAATAAAAAAAAGAAATAAAGAAAAAAGGGGGGTCCGCTAAGATAAAAACCCACAAGGGCAACTTAGGTAAAAATTAGGACAACTCGCTAGTTCCGAAAACCCACATGGGCGGACTAGGCAAAAATTAGAGCAATAAAAAATAAAAAAAAAAGAAGAAGAAGAAAAACCTAAATTGAAAACCTGAAAGGGTAGTTTAGGTAATTACCCGAAGCAATAATGGATTCCCGGTCAATCTCTTTGACAATCTCTATTTAAGTTGGTCTAATACAACTAAAGTCTCAGCTAAGATCACGGGTATCAGCAAAAAACCTCCTTCCATTTGGTCCATGATATCCAATACTCATGGATCAATATCGCCATCAGAAGAAACAAGCAAGAATTGGTCAACCAAGCATAGACAAAGCATGCGTTCCCATGCCTTAGTAGGAGCCAAATGAGAAAGGCAAAAGTCAATTAAGGGACCAAGCAGAATTTTCTCACCTCTCATGAACTGTAGAACTTCGGGCTTTGAGATTTGAAATAACATCTACATCTTTTGTTGAGTCATGGAAATCAATATAGGTAATGCCATTTGTTTATTATTCGGATATCCAAGGATGGCCTCAAATTCTTCAATCAAGGGACACATTTCAAAGCCATTAATTTTAAATGTCCTAGAATCCACATTCCAAAAAGAAGCCATGGCATGTAAAAAAGAATGGTTCAATTTAACATTTTGAAAATACTTCAAAGTATCAATTTTTGACCAAGATATTTGTTTCCAATGAATTTCATTCATATTCTTAAATGGAACTTTTATTTTCTTCAAATGGAGTTCGATCATTTTGAAAGGCTGAAGGAAAATTAGAATTGTTAAAAGGAGTTTTTACGTTGAAGTAGAAAATCTCTTGGCTTCTCTATGAAATTATGGCATGAAAAGTGATTTATATAGGAGGATTGTGCTATTCCAAAATTAATAAGGAAAGCATGAGACCGAGATGCATGAGAAAAGGGAATTGGCAATGAAAGTTCTTTAATTGCCGTGTTGCATTTGGTTTTAGTTAATTGGTATGACTGTGAATGTAAAAAGGAAAATTGTAGCGCAATAATGATGATAAAAAAAGAGAAAGAAAAAAAGAAAAAAAAGAGTTGCAGTAAAGATAAAACTTACATATTTTCATTAGTATTTTTATACTTATTATACAATATTTCCTTAATTGATACAATATTCATACATCTCTAAGAAGGAGGTGGTAGATCATCAAATAAAGCTCTGAAAAAATCATCGCCTGTTGGAGGAGGAGGTAAATCACCCGTCCTGAGTCTGCCCAAAGCAGGAGCACCAGAATCTCTATTACCTTGGAGTTTCGATCTGTAATGGTCCTCATCAGAAGTAGATGAAAGGATCTCATGGTCATCAGCTTGGGGGCCTCTAGATGAAGAAGCACCAGGATCTCTTATCCCCTGAAGTTTCTTATTTTGTTCTTCAAGCATTTGCTGTGAGCCAGAAAGGAAAAGAGTAAGAGCATACATAATCATGCATACATATAGCATAAATTATCATGGAACAAGAAAATCTACCAGGTAATTCATGTCAATGCCCTGTGGATGAGATGGCATATCCGGTGGACTAGAATGAGCAAATGAAGGAGATGTAAAAGAAGGTCCAGCTTCATGATCAAATGAGCTAGCAGCCTGCAACAATCATTAAAAAAAGTCAAAATAAATTAAGAAAGAAGAGATTGCAATGGAAAAATGGTAAAAGCTTACCTGAGAAGTGCTAGCCCCGAGATGTGGAATAAACTCTCCTCCCTCTCCATAATATTCTTCTTCATCTCTATCCTCATTTTCTTTGAGAATTTCACATACACCAATAGGAGATACGTCAAAGTTCAAAAGCCCTATTTGAATAAACTGGGTATAAGATGCACTCGATGGATAGAGAAAGGTTTCAACATCATAACCATGCCAAGCCAACCACCATGCATTCTCCGACATTGATGTGATATTTAAATTATATTTTGGGCAATGCATCGGGATCCTCCACTGCTCGAGACCAAGAAACCACTCATATACTCTCTCTCTGACAAACCAGCCACTAGACACAGGGCCGGCAAAGGCTCGGTTGGTATATTGAAAAGGCAGTGTGGCATTCATGGAGGAAGTCCAGTTCGTCCGCTCTTTTGTGTTCCACCAGGCCAGATTGACCTACAAAAAGACATAAGGTAAGTGAACTTTTATATAAATTTTAAAGTATACTAATGATATTTACCTGACCCTAGGTTAAGCAACTCAAGACAAAGCGTTGGGTATGCATATGGTGAGAGCCGAGAACTCCTACACGATCTGACAACCAAAAATTTAGTCTCAGATACCTGACTCTCTCTCAGAAAATACTAGGTACCCTCACAAGATTGTGTTCATATGCCCATGCCTACAACAATAATAAAAATCAAGTTTATACAATAATAAGAATGGAATTGACATTGGTGAAAGAAGAGTACCTCGACAACCTCCATAAAGCTAACAAAAGATTTCTTATGTGTCGGAGTATAAGATAGAGTTTACTAGGTTGAGTCAGTATGCTGGTGGGATTATTTCTAATGAGATTAATCGGTGTAGGAGGTTTGAGGAGAGACTGAGACCCTCTATCTTGTGCATTATTGCAAGCTCCCGGTATAAGAATTTTTCCCAGTTGGTTGTAGCTGCTAGGAGTGTTGAGAGAGCACAAGGTATTGCAGCAGCTGCTAAGGATGAGGAGACTAAAGCTAGGAGACCTCAGAGTGAGGCAGGATCTTCATCAGTGAAGAGAGGCCAAGGGGGATATTTTTCAAGGCTTAGTAGGAGCCAGAGGTAGTCTGGTAGGTCAGTACAGTAGCAGAGATAGAGATCGAGACCTATAGTTTATGTGGCTAGTGCTCCTACCTCAGTAGCTTAGAGGCCTGTTCCATCTACTTGTGTTCATTATGGTAGAGTACATGGAGGTGTCTGTTGGTGGAGAGGTGCTTTGGAAGTGTGTTTTAGATATGGGTCACCAGATCACTTCATCAAAGATTGCCCAGAGCTACCGGAGGATAGACAGGCAGATACTGCAGCTTCTTGACCCAGTGTTAGAGGGGGTCATGGTGGCAGAGGTTCTAGCAGAGGAGGTCATACATGGTCTGGTCAGAGAGGAGGTTCTTTAGCTGTAGGTAGTAGACCAGATGAGGCAAGGCCATCACAATGAGTATATGTGATGCAGAGGCAGCCAGATACTTTAGCTGTTATTACTGGTACATTTTCTTTATTTGGTACTTCAGTTCTTGCTTTGATAGATCCTGGATCGACTCATTCATACATTAGTGCATCTATCTTGCCTGTGACTGATTTGCATTCAGAGTCCTTAGGATTTGATGTTTTGGTGACAAATCCTTTAGGGCATAGTGTTGTAGTTAGCAAGGTGCATTGTAATAGTCCAGTTGTGGTTCAGGATGAGGAGTCCCTTGGTGACTTGATTGAGATGCCTTTCAAGGAGTATGATTTAATTTTAGGCATGGATTGGTTATCTAAGTATGGAGCTGTGGTAGATTGTCAGCAAAAGTGTGTTACCCTGAGAACCTGTGATGGTAGGAATGTGATGGTATCTAGTGAGCAGAGACATCTTTCATCCATGTTAGTTTCAGTTGTTTCAACTAGGAGGATGATTTGGAAAGGATGTGAAGCTTATCTTGCTCATGTTGTATATACCAGAGTAGTGGGTTCCCAGCTAGACAGTATACCCACAGTTGCTAAGTTTCCAAATGTTTTTCCTGAGGAGTTGCCAGGGTTACCGCCTGAGAGAGAGGTTGAGTTTGGTATTGATTTGTTGCCTACTCCCATCTCTATTACTCCTTATCGTATGGCATCTATTGAGTTGAGAGAGTTAAAGGTACAGTTGCAGGAATTGTTGGATAAAGGGTTCGTCCGCCCTAGTGTGTCCCCGTGGGGAGTGCCTGTGTTGTTTGTGAAGAAGAAGGATGGTACCTTAAGATTGCACATTGATTACCGGCAATTGAATAAAGTGACCATCAAGAATAAGTATCCATTGCCTAGGATAGATGATCTCTTTGATCAGTTGAAGGGAGCATTAGTTTTCTCTAAGATTGATTTGAGATCAGGGTACCATCAATTGAGAGTTAGAGATGAAGATGTACCTAGGACAACTTTCTATACGAGGTATGGGCATTATGAGTTCTTGGTGATGCCTTTTGGATTGACGAATGCACCAGCAGCATTTGTGGATTTGATGAATAGGGCATTTAGACCCTATCCAAATCAATTTGTGGTGGTTTTCATTGATGATATTTTGGTGTATTCACGTAATGAGGAGGATCATAACAAGCATTTATGGATTGTATTGCAGACTTTGAGAGAGAAGCAGTTGTATGCTAACCTGTCTAAATGTGAGTTTTGGCTTGATCAAGTGAATTTTCTTGGTCATGTGGTTTAAGCACAAGGTATTAGAGTTGATTCGAGTAAAGTTGAGGCTATTTTGAATTTGAGTCCACAGAAGACTCTGACAGAGATTAGAAGTATTTTGGGTTTGGCAGGCTATTATCGATGGTTTGTGAAAGGTTTTTCTATGATAGTTACTCCACTCACTAGATTACTTTGGAAGGGAGTTAGATTCGTGTGGACAGATCCGTGTCAGGTGAGCTTTGAGCAGCTAAGGGAGATGTTGACTCAGGCTCCTATCCTTACCTTGCCTGTGGAAGGTAAACCTTATATGATTTACAGTGATGCTTCACATAGTGGTTTAGGTTGTGTTCTAATGTAGGAGGGTAGAGTCATTGCTTATGCCTCTTGACAGTTGAAGCCGCATGAGTTGAATTACCCGATGCATGATTTGAAATTAGCAGCAATAGTTTTGGCCTTGAATATTTTACGGCATTACTTGTATGGGGAAAAGTGTTTCATTTATATGGATCACAAGAGTTTGAAATACCTGGGTGTTCAGAGAGAGCTGAATCTTCGACAGAGATGATGGTTAGAGTTGATTAAAGACTATGACTGTTTGATTGATTATCATCTTGGCAAGGCAAATGTTGTTGCTAATGCCTTGAGTTAGAAGTCTTTGGCAGGTTTGACTACTTATTCGCTCTCGATGCTTGTTGAGTTGAGAGCATTGCATGCTAGATTTAAGTCTTTTGATGATGATGCTTTGATGGCTCAGTTGCAGTTGAGGCCAATCTTGTTGTATCATATTAGGGAGGCTCAGTTGGCAGATGAAGAAATTTAGAAAATTGTGTTACTTTGTCAGAAGGGGAAGAGTCTAGACTTTTATGTGAGGGATGATGGCAGTTTATGGTATAGAGATAGGTTGTGTATTCCTGATAATGGAGAATTGAAAAGGATGATATTAGATGAAGCACATCAGTCACTTTTTGCTATGCACCCTGGGAGTACCAAAATGTATCAAGACTTTAAGCGATATTATTGGTGGTCAGGTATGAAGAGGGACATAGCAGAGTTTGTATCCAAATCTCTCACTTGTCAGAGAGTGAAGGCTGAACACCAAGTTTCTTCTGGATTACTTCAACCATTATCAGTGTCAGAGTCAAAATGGGAGCGAGTGATGATGGATTTTGTGACTAGGTTGCCTTTGACTCAGAAGAAGCATGATGCCATCTAGGTGATTGTTGATCGGATGATGAAGACAGCTCATTTTCTTCCAGTTCAGATGGATTTTTCTTTTATGAGGTTAGCTGAGCTGTATATCAGTGATATAGTGAGATTGCATGGAGTTCCAGCTTCTTTTGTGTCAGATCGAGATCCCCAGTTTACTTTGAGGTTTTGGAAGAGTTTGCATGATGCTTTGGGTTCTTGATTGCATTTTAGCACTGCTTTCCATCCTCAGATAGATGGGCAGTCAAAGAGAGTGATAGAGATTTTAGAGGACATGTTGAGAAGTTGTATCATCGATTTCTCTAGAGTTGGGACAGATTTTTACCACTAATTGAATTTGCTTATAACAATAATCATCAGTCTAGTAATAGAATGGCACCTTATGAGACATTGTATGGTAGGAGATGAAGGACACCTTTATGTTGGGATGAGGTTGGAGAAGGTAAATTGATTGGTCCTGATTTGATTAGGGAAACAAAAGAGAAAGTAAAGGTGATTAGAAATTGTCTGAAAGTAGCCTCAGATCGACAGAAATCATATTCGAATTTAAAAAGAAGAGACATAGAGTTCGTTGTAGGAGATAAAGTATTTTTGAAAGTGTCTCCTTGGAAGAAAATTTTGAGGTTTGGCCGCAAAGAGAAGTTGAGTCCTCGTTTCATAGGACCTTATGAGGTACTAGAGAGAATTGGACCAGTGGCCTATAGATTAGCTTTACCGCCTAAATTAGATTGAATTCATAACGTCTTCCATGTCTCTGTGCTTCGGAGGTACAGGTCGGACCCATCTCATGTTCTGTCAGTGGAGTCTATTGAGGTGAGTCCATATCTGACTTATGAAGAAGAACCAGTGGCTATTTTGGTACATGAAGTGAAGGAGCTGAGAAATAAGAGGGTGCCACTTGTGAAAGTTCTTTGGAATAATCATGCTAGTAAAGAGGCAACATGGGAGAGTGAGCAGTTGATGCGCAATCAGTATCCCCAATTGTTCTAGACTTAAGAGCAAGTAATTTTGAGGATAGAGGGTGAAAATTATAATATCCCAAAAATTTTGAAAAACTGATTTTTGATAATTAATTAAATGATTTAAAAGTGTATATATATATATATAATTAAGTGGAAAGAAAAGAGAAAGGAAGGATGTGTATATGATGTATATATGTAGATATACATATCATATACAAGTCAACATTTTAACTTGGTCAAAAATTATTTTTAATTAATAAGATATTAATTAATGGATAGTGGAAGAGGATATTTGAGATTAATTATATTATAATAAGATATATGCTTGGTGGAGATTAAAAGAGAAAATTCTTGTGGTTTAAAAGAGATGTGCCGGTTTAGTGGAGTTGGTGATCACTATTCTCATCTTCTTCTTCCTCCATGGTATCCGACCGTCATCATCAATGGAAAGAGAAAAATTATTTCTTACTAACTCAAGTGATTGAAGGATTTCAAGTGATCAAGTTGGAGTTTTGAGTATTTTCTTCATATTTTGGTAAGTTTCCAAATTGTTTCCTTGAATTTCCATGAAAGTTTGTATGTGTTGATTGGATGTTTGGTGTAGTTTGTGATTAAGGTTGATTTTGTTATGTTTGAAGTTCTTTTGTCTAGTTAACTATGAAATTTGGGGTTGGTTTGAAGAAAAGTGTTAAGTTTGGTGAAAAGAATAAGAGTTGTGGGTTGTGAAGTCATGGTTGTGATTGTGTATGTTTGTTTGTAATTGAGTCATTTTGATGTTTATAAAAGTATTATGTGGTATAATGATGGTTTTGGCTGAGTTTTTATGAATTGAAAAGAGTAGTGAAAGATGATAGTTGGATGTGGTAATATTGTATGGATATCAGGATTTTTGGCCTAACACTCCAAGTAGCATGACCATGCCTTTGGGCACGTCGATGGTTCTATTTTTAGTGTTGGTGACATGAGTAGTGACATCCCTATGTCATTAGCATGTCACAGCTTCTGTGTTGTTGTAGTATTGACACGTCCAGTGACACGCCCATGTCACTGAGTGTGTCATAGCTACTGTGTTGTTGTAGTATTGACACGTGCAGTGACAAGCCCATGTCATTGAGCGTGTCATAGCTACTGTGTTGGAGGAGAATTGACACGTGCAGTGACACACCCATGTCACTGAGCGTGTCAAAGTTTCTGTATTTTGGGTGAAACGCTCGTGTTCTTGAGCATGTCATGTGTAGAGTTTGCCCTAGATAGTTCTTTTCCTTACTTTCCTTTGTGTAGCTTATCCTTGTATTGAGAGATTTTGTTTATACCTATAAGTGTATTACTTAGTGATTATTTATAATCACATTTGGTTTAGGCTTTGAAGAGACTTGAGTTACTCAATCCAAGTGTTGAGGGATAACTTGGAAGAGGAGGTTGAAAGTAGTGTTTGTTGCTTTTAGAGGTAAGTACAAACTTTGAATAATTGTTTATATTTACATGACATTGGGACTTAACACATTTATGGTAAATGTGTTAAGTTACTACATGATTGGTGCATTAATAATATGCTATGAATTTTATATTGTCACAAATGTATTATGTATAATGTGGGCTTGGTACAAAATATGATAATGATCCAAAATGTATGGAAAATGCAAATTGTTTTGTGTACATTAAAGATTGTATGTAAAGTAATTGATAATGACTATACTAATATAAGTGGAATATTTAAGGCGTTGTGCCTAATGTGATCATGAGAAAATGAGAAAGGATTCGATAATCAAATGAGATATATGGAAACATAATACAATAAATTGATATCGGTATAAATGAGAAATAAGAATAAATTGTGTGCCTAGTATGTTAGTCAATTTTCAAAGTTCTGGGTTTGTCAGCATGCCTATAAATTGCCTATCGGCTAGACGCTGGGCATCACTCTGAAAATGTTTTTGAGGTGAAAAGACCGGGTCATAAGCCTCTAAAACAAATCCTTGAAGCTAGGCTGGGTGAAAAGACCGGGTCATAAACTCATACCTAGTTGGATTAATCCATGGATATATTACCTACGGGGCTAGACACATGGTGTCATTATAGACCAAAGCAGTAACTCTAAAATTTGAATAGCATATTAGATCCTTTTTGGGCCCATGCTTGTCTTTGCTTTAATGTGAACTATGAATTTATGGAACAATTGAGCAATATAATGAGATATAATGTTATGAGATATGATATTCTTATGTATTGTGTATTAGCATTGCATTTGAACTATATTGTTATCAAAGTTTGTACCACTAAGCTTTTGGCTTAGCGCGATTGTGGTTCATCTCGCAAGTGACAGGGTAGATCCGGTTGAGCCGGAGAGTTCATCTAGACCGAGTCGAGTCTAGGCTTGAGACCTTGTGATCAGAGTTGATAGTGGGACCTCAAGATCAGAAATGGACTGCCAACATGTATAAATTTTATATTTTTGTACATATTGGTTTCATGCATATAATGTTATATTTTGATGTGTATATATATGTATATTCCACTATTTATTTAAAATGTTTTGAATAAACTTTTGGTAATGAAATTTTATATGTATTTTAACAAGTGATGTTTCATCTATTATTATTATGATATCAGTTTTACGCTTTAAGATTATACAAGTTTAATAAATGATGATTTGATTGATTAAAATGGGTTGTGATATTCTTGTATCCTATATTCGTATATTACATATGTTGAGTGTGTAACACCCCATATCCAATGCACACACACTACAATCACAACAATGTAGCATAAGTGCACCAAACATAGGGATGCTACGGTTTTCTTAATATTCAAAACACTTTAAACTTGATACAATACCTTTATCATTATACATTATAGAAAAGTAAATCATTTACTGATAAAACAAAACATATTAGTTATATATATATATATACATTTAAATATTACACAGCGGAAGTTATAAAATATGTACATATTTACACATTAAACATTTCTTTACAAAATATACAGAAGTATACATGATTGGAAATTCTCTTCTGATCTTTAAGTTCCCAAAATCAACTCTTCAAGGTCTACTCTCACTTGGTCTTGATGAACTCTCGGGTTCAACTCTATCAACTCTATTACCTGTGCGATTAAACACTATCGCGCTAAGCCAACGGCTTAGTAAGATAAAACATGCTAATGGTATGCTTTAATGTAATGCAATGTCACATATGTTATTGATAAGATCAACATTATAAATATAAAGGTAACCACATAATTATGCATTTCACAAATCATAGTCATATGAGCATACCACATTTCAACATCTTTCCACATTCAACATTAATCAATCATACTCAATAACCAACATCTCATTTCATTAACTCATAACATTATTTAGGACATTAATATAACCTTGACACCTATGGGCCCAACAAGTATTTAATACGATATTTAGAGTTCAGAGTTACTGCTTTGGTTCATAGTCACAATAATCACGCCCGTAGGCAATGTATATACATGTATCTCTATCCATGGATAGTGTAACAAACCCAGTCTCTTAGACCATCAACTCAACACATATGAGGAGATCCTCAACCCGGCAAGACTGTTACAAATCATATATCTCATATTCACAATTCTCATAGTGTAACAGACCCAGTCTCTTGGACCATCAACTCAACACATATGAGGAGATCCTCAACCCGGCAAGACTGTTACCTTTCATCATTTCTTAGGCATGCCACCCAAATCCAGAACTCTGAAACTGAATAACATATTAAACAAACAATTCATTTATTATATAGTTACCATTTCCATTCTCAAATTCTCATCACATTTAGGCAAACATGCCTTCTTTCTTTCAATATCATCATCATAGCCAATCACAATGGCATTGTCTCATATCATGTCTTATTTGAATTATCATTTCAATTTCAATGTATATTATTCATGAAACACATAACCATTCACAATGCATAACATAACATTGTTCAATCTCAACAATGCAATTAGGGCAAAGAACAATTGATATGATTCATATGAATAGTACATTCTGGTTTTAGACTCCATTTTATCCTTATTTTGAAAAATTGTATAAAATAATCTACTTGACTAAAAATTCTAAAATTTTTACAGAATTTAGTTTTGTATCTTAAAATCATTCCTTTAAAATTTCAGATCAAACTGAACACAAAATCTTGGTCAAATAGTTCACCTAACCAGACTGCCCCAATTGCCCTGTATCCTGGCAGCAGTTCTGAACTTTGTGAATTCCATAAATCAAATTCAATCAACGTGGTTCCAAATTATTTTTCTCAAATACTAGACTCACTAAGCAACAACATATCCAAAATTCAATTGGATATGATTTTTCTACATTTTATTAAAAATCCCGAAATATAGCTGTCTCAGTTAAGGTACCTGCTGGAACAGGTCTAATAAAAATAATCTTTCTAAACTCATAACCATTCCAAAATCGAATCAACATATTTTTCAGTCATTCTAGACTCATAGAGGCACAACATATCAAAAATTCACTTCAAGAACATTTTTCTATAATTAATTAAAAATCATACAAGTCACAGCCTTTACTAATTGTAAAACAGAAAGAAATTTCACTAAACACAACTCTTACTCAACACAATCACTTCCAACACCTTCACCAACTCAACTTCTCATCTATCAAGCAAAATCAATACTTAAAATCACACCCTAAGCAACTTAATCATACCATCATCAAATCACAACTCAACTCAAGCATAACTTCAAAAATAACAAGGGTAAACAAGAGAAAACTTACCAAATAATGAAATTCCTTGAAACTCCAACTTGTAACTTTGAAAACTTCCTTCACTTTGAGCTTGAAATCATCAAAACCATCACTTGTTCTCTTGCTCTCTTGTCTCTTTGGTGAGCCGGACACACAACAACAAGAAGAAGAAGAAATGATGAAGAAACACAAAGTCAATAGGCATTAAATACCCATCCAAAAGAAAATTACTATCATACCCTCATCCATTTAACTAAGCTTTTGTCATATCTATACCCATTTAAGTAATTTCACAACCAACACAAAAATATCCTCTTTCCTTGACTTTCCATTTTGACCACTTTATATGTTATATATATCACCATATGAGCAACATATACAATTATCTCTAAACCCTCTTTTCTTTCCCAACCACCATACAAAAACATTCTCTTCCAATTTCTTATCAACTTATCATATATACATAATTCAAGTGCAACAACAATAACACCAAGACTACTAGGGCATAATTAGGGATATTACAATTCTCCCCCTCTAGAAAGAAATTTTGACCTCGAAATTACCTGAAATTAACTCTGAAATAACTGAGGATACTGGTCTCGCATGGTATGCTCACTTTCCCAAGTTGCTTCCTCTCTTGCATGATTCTTCCACAGAACTTTTACCAAAGGCACATTCTTATTTCTTAACTCTTTTACATCATGTGCCAAGATAGCAACTGGTTCCTCTTCAAATGTCAAGTCTGGGCTCACTTCAATAGATTCAAATGGCAACACATGAGATGGATCCGACCTATATCTCCTCAACATAGAAACATGGAATACATTATGAATACGATCCAACTCAGGTGGCAAAGCAAGTCGATACGCCAATGGCCCAACTCTTTCTAACACTTCATACGGCCCAATGAAACGAGGACTCAATTTTCCTTTCCGACCGAACCTCAAAATCTTCTTCCAAGGAGACACTTTCAGAAATACCTTATCTCCAACATCAAACTCTATATCTCTCCTTTTCAGATCTGCATAAGACTTCTGTCGGTCTGAAGCTGCTTTTAACCTGCCTCGAATCAACTTCACTTTTTCTTCAGTTTCTTGAATCAAATCAGGACCAACCAACTTATTATCTCCAAGCTCATTCCAACAAAGAGGTGTCCTACACCGTCTGCCATACAATGCTTCAAACGGTGCCATACCAATGCTGGATTGGTGACTGTTGTTGTAAGCAAACTCCACAAGAGGTAAAAACCTATCCCAACTTCCAGAGAAATCGATGACACAGCTTCTCAACATGTCCTCAATAATCTGTATCACCCTCTCTGACTGTCCATCCGTCTGTGGATGAAAAGCAGTGCAGAAGTGCAGTCGAGAACCCAAAGCACTATGCAAACTCTTCCAAAATCTGGAAGTAAACCTGGGATCTCGATCAGACACTAAAGAAGTTGGAACACCATGCAGTTTCACAATCTCATGGATATACAGCTCAGCCAATCTCTCCAAAGAGTAATCCATTTGAACCGGAAGAAAATGAGCTGTCTTAGTCAATCTATCCACAATCACCCATATGGCATCATGCTTCTTTTGTGTCAATGGCAAACCAGACACAAAATCCATTGTCACTCTTTCCCACTTCCATTCTGGCACTGACAATGGTTGAAGCAACCCGGTTGGAACTTGATGCTCTGCTTTAACCTTCTGACAGGTGAGACATTTCGATACAAACTCAGCAATGTCTCTCTTCAAACCAATCCACCAATAATGCTGTCTCAAATCATGATACATCTTCGTATTACCCGGATGCATAGCAAACATTGACTGATGAGCTTCTTCCAAAATGACCCTTTTCAAATCAGCATCATCGGGTACACACAATCGGTTTTTAAACCATAGGCTCCCATCACTTTTCACAACAAAATCTCTAGTCTTCCCATTCTTGCAATCTGAAATAATCTTCTGAATCTTCATATCAATCAACTGAGCCTCTTTGATCTGATCTAACAAAACTGGTTTCAAAAGCAACTGTGCCAACAATGCACCATCGTCACAAACTACAAAACTGGCATGCAATGCTCTCAACTCAACAAGCAACGAGAGCGAGTAGACTGTTAAACCAGCTAAAGACTTCCGACTCAAGGCATCAGCAACAACATTTGCTTTACCTGGATGATAGTCAATCAAGCAGTCGTAGTCTTTAATCAATTCTAACCATCTCCTCTGACGAAGATTGAGTTCTTTCTGGACACCCAAATACTTCAAACTCTTGTGATCAGTGTATATAAAACATTTCTCCCCAAACAGATAGTGGCGCCAAATCTTCAATGCAAACACAATGGCAGCCAATTCCAAATCATGGGTCGGATAATTAAGCTCATGCGGTTTCAACTGTCGAGATGCATAAGCTATAACTTTCCCTTCCTGCATCAATACACACCCCAAACCTCTATGTGAAGCATCACTGTAGATCACATATGGTTTGCCTTCAACAGGTAAAGTAAGAACAGGCGCTTGAGTCAACATATCTCTCAACTGCTCAAAGCTCGCCTGACACTGATCTGTCCACAAAAACCTCACTCCCTTACGAAGCAATCTGGTGAGTGGAGTAGCTATCAAAGAAAATCCTTTCACAAACCGCCGGTAATAGCCTGCCAAACCCAGAAAACTTCTAATCTCTGTCACAGTCTTGGGTGGACTCCAATTTAAAATAGCTTCAACTTTGCTCGGATCAACTCTGATGCCTTCTGCAGAAACAATATGTCCGAGAAAAGCTACTTGATCCAACCAGAACTCACACTTCGACAATTTGGCAAATAACTGATTCTCTCTCAAAATCTACAACACAATCCGCAGATGCATGTCATGCTCCTCCTCATTCCGCGAATACACCAATATATCATCGATGAAGACCACTACAAACTGATCCAAATAGGGCCTAAACACCCTATTCATCAAATCCATAAAAGCTGCAGGTGCATTCGTCAGACCAAAAGGCATAACTAAAAATTCATAATGCCCATACCTGGTCCGAAAAGCGGTCTTAGGAACATCTTCAGCTTTGACTCTCAACTGATGGTACCCAGATCTCAAATCAATTTTAGAAAACACAGCTGCATCCTTCAATTGATCAAAGAGATCATCGATTCTAGGCAAAGGATATTTATTTTTAATGGTCACCTTGTTTAATTGCCTATAATCGATACACAACCTCATAGTACCATCTTTCTTTTTCACAAATAGCACAGGAGCTCCCCAAGGAGAAACACTGGGGCGAATAAATCCTTTGTCCAACAACTCCTGTAATTGCACTTTTAACTCCCTCAATTCTGCTGGTGCCATTCTATAAGGAGTAATGGAGATAGGAGTGGTACTAGGCAACAATTCAATACCGAACTCCACCTCTCTCTCAGGAGGTAACCCTGGCAACTCCCTGGAAATACATCCGGGAACTCAGCAACTGTGGCAATGCTATCAATAGGGGAACCCTTCACTCTAGTATCCACCACATGAGCAAGATAGGCTTCACACCCCTTTCTAATCAACCTCCTGGCTGCAACAGCTGAAACAAATAAGGAGGCTAGCTGTTCCTGCTCATTAGATACTATCACCTCTCTACCATCACCCGTTCTCAAAGAAACAATTTTCTTTTTACAATCCACCACAGCTCCATGTCGAGATAGCCAATCCATGCCTAAGATCACATCATATTCCTTAAATGGCATCTCAATCAAATCTCCAAGGAACTCCTCACCCTGCACCCTCACTGCACTATCCCGGTGCACCTTACTCACAACCACACTATGCCCTAACGGATTTGTCACCAACACATCAAATCCTAGGGACTCAGCATGCACATCAAATACAGGCAAAACAGATGCACTAATATATGAATGCGTGGAACCCGGATCAATCAAAGCAAGTACTGGAGTATTAAATAAAGAAAAAGTACCAGCTATGACTGCCGATGAATCTGGCTGCCTCTGCATAACATACATCCTCTGGGAAGATCCAACCTCCTCTGGTCTTCCCTCCCTGGATGTAGCACCTCCTCTAGAACTGAATCCTAGTCTACCTCCCCGGCTGGCACCTCTGCCTCCTCTGCCTCCCCTCACACTAGCTCGAGAAGCAGCAGAATCAACTGGCATCTGCTCCTGCCTCTCAGGATAGTCTCTCACAAAGTGGTCAGGTGATCCACACCTGAAGCATACCCCTGATCTACTATGCCTCCAACAAACGCCCCCATGTCTTCCACCACACTGGTTACACACAGGTAAGGTGGATCTCTGAACTCCAGGAGTAGGAGCACTCGCTACTGAAGCTGCAGGTCTAAATCTCTGTCTCTGGAACTGCACTGACCTACCAGCTAACCTCTGACTCCTACTAACTCTAGGAACAAAGCTTCCTTTACCTCTTTTTGCAGAAGAAGACCCTGCCTCAAACTGGGGCCTCCTAACCCTAACCTCTTCCTCTGAAGCAGCTGCAATAACTTGAGCTCGCTCTACACTTTGAGCTGCTGCCACCAGCTGTGAGAAATCCTGATATCTGGATCCAGCCACTAAGCACATGATCGAGGGCCTCAATCCCTCCTCAAATCGCCGACATCTATCAATCTCATCAGCAATGATACCCCCAGCATACTGACTCAGTCGAATAAACTCAACTTCATACTCAGTTACAGTTTTACTATCTTGCTTCAAGCTTAAGAACTCCATCTTCTTCATGTCTTTATACTCCCTAGGAGTATACTTCAACTCAAATTCCCTCAGAAAATCAGTGTAAGACAGTGTTGGAGGATCATCCATAGAATGGGGCACCGTCTTCCACCAATCATAGGCATCCTTCTGTAGCAAAGATCTTGCATAGTCAAATTTTTCCTCAGGGGTGGCTTGTAACTGAATAAAGATCCTCTGTACTTTGTCAAGCCACTGTTCTGCTACAGCTGGATCAGTAGTACCAAGGAAATCCTCCGCTCCATACTTCCTTAGTTTATCATAGTGCCTCACAGATACCAAAGGCTGAGGGGGTGGTGGCACTGGTTGCACTGGTGCTTGCCTCATAACTTCCATCATATGCCTAAACCAGGCTGGCGGAACCTCCTCTCCAGCTGGTCTACCCGACACCAAAGCAGGTGCCTCCTCAACACTATCAACTCTAGCTCCCTCAGCAGGAGCAATGCTCTCAGCACTACCCTCAACTGACTGTCGTGAGTGAGAATCCATCACAACCTAACACTGCAAACACAGTAGAATACTTCTTATTAAAGATCAGAGGTTGCCAATCCCAAACATATATTTTATTTCAAAACCAACTTTTTAAGTAAAAATATTCTTTTTATTACATTTTACCTAGGCTGAGAATCTCAAACCTAGGCTCTGATACCAAAACAATTGTAACACCCCCATATCCAATGCACACACACTACAACCACAACAATGTAGCATAAGTGCACCAAACATAGGGATGCTACGGTTTTCTTAATATTCAAAACACTTTAAACTTGATATAATACCTTTATCATTATACATTATAGAAAAGTAAATCATTTACTGATAAAACAAAACATATTAGTTATATATATATATATATATACATTTAAATATTACACAGCGGAAGTTATAAAATATGTACATATTTACACATTAAACATTTCTTTACAAAATATACAGAAGTATACATGATTGGCAATTCTCTTCTGATCTTTAAGTTCCCAAAATCAACTCTTCAAGGTCTACTCTCACTTGGTCTTGATGAACTCTCGGGTTCAACTCTATCAACTCTATTACCTGCGCGATTAAACACTATCGCGCTAAGCCAACAGCTTAGTAAGATAAAACATGCTAATGGTATGCTTTAATGTAATGCAATGTCACATATGTTATTGATAAGATCAACATTATAAATATAAAGGTAACCACATAATTATGCATTTCACAAATCATAGTCATATGAGCATACCACATTTCAACATCTTTCCACATTCAACATTAATCAATCATACTCAATAACCAACATCTCATTTCATTAACTCATAACATTATTTAGGACATTCATATAACCTTGACACCTATGGGCCCAACAAGTATTTAATACGATATTCAGAGTTCAGAGTTACTGCTTTGGTTCATAGTCACAATAATCACGCCCGTAGGCAATGTATATACATGTATCTCTATCCATGGATAGTGTAACAGACCCAGTCTCTTAGACCATCAACTCAACACATATGAGGAGATCCTCAACCCGGCAAGACTGTTACAAATCATATATCTCATATTCACAATTCTCATAGTGTAACAGACCCAGTCTCTTGGACCATCAACTCAACACATATGAGGAGATCCTCAACCCGGCAAGACTGTTACCTTTCATCATTTCTTAGGCATGCCACCCAAATCCAGAACTCTGAAACTGAATAACACATTAAACAAACAATTCATTTATTATATAGTTACCATTTCCATTCTCAAATTCTCATCACATTTAGGCAAACATGCCTTCTTTCTTTCAATATCATCATCATAGCCAATCACAATGGCATTGTCTCATATCATGTCTTATTTGAATTATCATTTCAATTTCAATGTATATTATTCATGAAACACATAACCATTCACAATGCATAACATAACATTGTTCAATCTCAACAATGCAATTAGGGCAAAGAACAATTGATATGATTCATATGAATAGTACATTCTGGTTTTAGACTCCATTTTATCCTTATTTTGAAAAATTGTATAAAATAATCTACTTGACTAAAAATTCTAAAATTTTTACAGAATTTAGTTTTGTATCTTAAAATCATTCCTTTAAAATTTCAGATCAAACTGAACACAAAATCTTGGTCAAATAGTTCACCTAACCAGACTGCCCCAATTGCCCTGCATCCTGGCAGCAGTTCTGAACTTTGTGAATTCCATAAATCAAATTCAATCAACGTGGTTCCAAATTATTTTTCTCAAATACTAGACTCACTAAGCAACAACATATCCAAAATTCAATTGGATATGATGTTTCTACATTTTATTAAAAATCCCGAAATATAGCTGTCTCAGTTAAGGTACCTGCTGGAACAGGTCTAATAAAAATAATCTTTCTAAACTCATAACCATTCCAAAATCGAATCAACATATTTTTCAGTCATTCTAGACTCATAGAGGCACAACATATCAAAAATTCACTTCAAGAACATTTTTCTATAATTAATTAAAAATCATACAAGTCACAGCCTTTACTAATTGTAAAACAGAAAGAAATTTCACTAAACACAACTCTTACTCAACACAATCACTTCCAACACCTTCACCAACTCAACTTCTCATCTATCAAGCAAAATCAATACTTAAAATCACACCCTAAGAAACTTAATCATACCATCATCAAATCACAACTCAACTCAAGCATAACTTCAAAAATAACAAGGGTAAACAAGAGAAAACTTACCAAATAATGAAATTCCTTGAAACTCCAACTTGTAACTTTGAAAACTTCCTTCACTTTGAGCTTGAAATCATCAAAACCATCACTTGTTCTCTTGCTCTCTTGTCTCTTTGGTGAGCCGGCCACACAACAACAAGAAGAAGAAGAAATGATGAAGAAACACAAAGTCAATAGGCATTAAATACCCATCCAAAAGAAAATTACTATCATACCCTCATCCATTTAACTAAGCTTTTGTCATATCTATACCCATTTAAGTAATTTCACAACCAACACAAAAATATCCTCTTTCCTTGACTTTCCATTTTGACCACTTTATATGTTATATATATCACCATATGAGCAACATATACAATTATCTCTAAACCCTCTTTTCTTTCCCAACCACCATACAAAAACATTCTCTTCCAATTTCTTATCAACTTATCATATATACATAATTCAAGTGCAACAACAATAACACCAAGACTACTAGGGCATAATTAGGGATATTACAGAGTGTATTTAGTGTACATATATTGGGTATAAAGGTGTTACATGGCATATCATGCTGTGGTATTTCTACGTGAGATGGACCAGCTACATCATAACTAGGACTACTGGATTGCTCCATCGCCTGCAACAATTCAAATTTAATGAGGATAATGACAAGGCAAGTTCAACTATGACATGTTATATTATATCAACCTGAGAGGAGACAACCGTGGTATCGTCATGGGTAGCACTCCTTGTACTGTCTTCCTCCACATCCTCTTCTTCCTCTTCATCCCCGCTACCTTCCTTACCAACATCCTCCTCAATTTTCTTCATCACCTTCTTCCTCCATGTTATAACCTTCTTCTTCTTCTTCTTCTTCTTCTTCTTCTTCTTCTTCTTCTTCTTCTTCTTCTTTTTCTTCTTCTTCATCTCCTCCTTCCTTAAAATCTTCAAACCCATTTAGAGTAACTTCAAAGTGCAACAGCTGGTCCTGTATGTACTCATTATATGACAAATCCGGTAGGAGCAAGAGTGTATCAATATCATATCCATTTTGGGCATGTCTCCATGTATTCTCTGGCATAGATATGCAAGTCAGTATAGATAATGGGATGTTGGCTGGTACCCACCTCTGATCAGGGCCAAGGAACCAATTGTGTACCCTCTCACCAGGAAACCAGCCACTGGACACAGGCCTGGTGATAATTCGGTGAGAGTTCTATAGGGGTAATGCATTGTTCATACCAATGGTCCAGCTCGCTCTCTCCTCGACTCTCTACCAAGCTATGGTTACCTGCTTGACAATGACACAGGTAAGTTTTTTTCTTTATAAAATTCAATAATAATACTAATTTTGTCTTTTACCTAATCCCAGGTTAGGCGGCTCAACTGGTAACACTGAGAGTGCACGTAATGACTACCAGGCACCTCTTTACGACCAGTCAACCAATGACTTAATCTCAGGTACCCCATCCATCTTCCTAGAACACTAAGAACCCTCACTAAATTATGTTCGTATGCCCACATATATCATGTAAAAAAAAATCAAGGTTGCTCAAATGCATCATTTGAATAAATTAAGTTAAAGATTCATACCTCGGTGAGGAGCATAAAACATATAAATGATCTTTTATTCCTGCTAATTTTGTCGAAGCCATGATAGTGATAGGCAAGGCCTGCCTCTCCCCAAATATAATATGGAAAGAGCTCAAAATTAGACAATTCAAGTAGAACTGACAAGTGGATCGACGCCTCGGTGCTGCATAAAATTGTCGTGGCTAATAGATACAACAAGAACCCATGGGTGTATCTTTTTGCTCGTTCACCTTGTATGGGTCGGGTCTGCCTCAACCAGTACTGTGGGATATATTCATATTTCATCTTACACACTCCCTTATACCTAGGGCTTAAACTGATCAATTTCCAAATCTCATCCGCAGTCAATATGTCATTGGTCAATGGAATAGGGATTTCATCACATTTCAAACTCGTTATTGTAGTAAAGTCCACCAGACCGATGGTCATCTCTCCATTGGGCAAATGAAAGGTATGGGTGGTGTCCATCCACCAGTCGGCAAGTTCCTGCATCACTCTTCTATCAATTTAGAATCCTTTGGTCGACAGTTGCAATACAAATTCTTCGAAGCCATATTCACGAATCATTCTCCGAATAGCTGGTGGCACTCACTCATACCATTGGTGTGCCTTATGGACATTTCCACCACCATGGATCACACAGTTGTCATACTACAACAATAAAGGAAAATAGCAAAAAAAATAATAAAAAATAAAAATACATGTGTCTTTTCTCGAGAACTCCGATGAAGGTCCATTCCTGATAAATTAGGAACTAGTTCCAGTCCGCTATTTCTAAGGTGTTTTGCGTACAAAACCCAAATTATTTTTGAGTCCAGAACTCACCCCAGGTCCAGAACCCAAATTATTTTTGAGTCTAGAACTCAACTCGGGTCTAGAACCGAAATTATTTTTGAGTCCATAACTCACCATGGGTCTAGAATCAAAATTATTTTTGAGTGCAGAACTCACCTTGGGTCTAGAACCCAAATCATTTTCTAGTCGAGAATTCACCTTGGGTCCAGAACCCAAACCAATCTGGGTCTAGAACCTAAATCAACTCCAATCCCGAGTCTAGAATCATCCTTATCCAAAATCAATTCAAAGTCATGTTTCTTTTCACTCTGAATAAATTCAAGATCGTTCAAGCAGGGGTAAACTGTAGACTCTTGATTCTGGCCCCAGTGAGGTCGATGCAAATTCATGAGGCCTGAACCAGTCGAATCTTAATAAGTCTAAACCAATTTCAAATCTTTGCTTGGATTGATATATTTTAACTTTTAAAACCTTAATTGGGTTTGATTTACAGGTTCAGTTGTTTTTTTATTTAATACAGGCGCACCAAACCCTAAACAGTTCGATTTGAAGGTTTGATTGATTTTTTATTTGATTTGGGTTGATTATAATTGGTATGGGTGTCCCATGTTGAATTGGAACACCCAATTCGACATGGGAGAGCCCCATAGCAAATTGGAAGCTTCCCAATTTGATATGGAGGCTCCCTATATCGAATTAGGAGCTCTCATTTGATATGGGGCAGCCCCATACCAAATTGAGGCTGCCCCAATTTGATATGGGGTTGTCCCCATATTGAAATAGGGCTCCATTTCTATATGGGCAGCCCCATTAGCCCCATATCGAAATGGGGCTCTCCCATTTTTATATAGGGCAATTTTGGGTAGTCCACATCGAATTTGGATTGCCAATTCAATATGGACTTTGATTCCATGCCGAATTAGGGTCACTTTAGTTCGAGATGGCCTCGGTTTGCCTCGAATTAAAGTGGTTTGAACCTGATATGGTCACGATTTATGTCAAATTCATCAATTCGATATACATCAGGTACCATTTTTAAAATGGAAATTTTTCACTATGTTTCAACCTAATGCACGCTCATATAAATACAGGTTTTAAAACCTTTAAAAAGGGACTTTGAATGGGAGCAGCCTTCGGTGAGGACTTTTAACTTTCAGGAAGAGGAAGCAATAGGAAAGGAAAACCCTAGCAATGAAAAGGAAAGGGATTATCAAAAGAATAAGGGAACAGAAGTATCAAACAACAAAAGAACAACCATACAAACGTAGTTACATGTTGTCTTGTTCCTGCAGAGCCAGAGTTTGAGATTGTTGCAAGCAAAGGTTTGATCAACGTTCAATTGTTGTGGAGCAAAAAATATGACGGTATACTCTAAATTAATTAAATATAAGATGCTTTGATGGTTTTAAATATTAAATACGTTTATTCTTTATCTAAATTAATTTCAATAGGTTATATACATTACTTTTGATTCATATAGTTTATTTGAAGCATCCACATAAACAAAGGTTGTCTTTATAATTCACAGTAGGTTGTGTACTTAGATTTATTTCATCCACTACCTGATAAGACCATATTTTGCATATAATTTTAAGATTATTCTAGTTATATTTTTATTATTATCAATTTAATTTGATCAATTTTTGTTGTGAAAGCTATAATATTCATCAGTTCAAGTATAAAGTTACAAGTATGAAGAAATAACATATTTTGGTTGAAAATCATAGAAAATTGAGGAAAAATAAAAAAGATGTCAAAACAAGCTCAAAAATGGAAGAAAATGAATTTATATGGTCTTATAAATCATGATACCTGATTTTGAAATTGAAACTGGAATTAAAGATGACAAATCAAGAGGTCCAGATTCATTTTGAATCCCATAGCCATGGCTGTCAAAAAAGGCATGGCCATGGGATTTGATTTGAAGTTGTCAAAATTTTTCAATAACAGAAATTGCAAGGACCAAAGCATATTACAAACCATGACCATGAGGCCCAAAAGCCATGACTATGGCATTGATTTTGGCTTTATTTTGAAGACATTTTGCATATTTCAGAAGAGAATCAAAAGCCACGATCGTGGAACTCAAAACCCATGACCATGGCCCATTAGACCGACCTTGGCTGCTGAAATGTTTGATAGAACAAGTAAGAATTCACACATGCCACGACCGTGGCAATCAAAATCCACTATCATGGCCTTTATTTTATGATTTTTGAGCTACAAATGTTCAAGATGAACACACCCACCAAACTTTATGTCCCTTTTTTAGTTTTTCTCCACTAAAGAAGTTTCCAAGCACTCTATATAAACACACTTCCTCTAAGGTTTCAATATATGAAAGATTTACAAGAATTAGATTAGATTCATTCAAGAAATAAATGTAGTTTAGTGTTTTCTCAAGAAGGAGAGTGAAATTTTGGTTCAAGAAGAAATTCAAGTTTCAAATCAAGTTCTTCTTCAAAGAAATAGAGTTTGATATTTCTTGTTCTTTAAATTATGTTTTTAATTTCTTTCTTTAATATTTTCAATGTTTTTATTTCAATAATGAATAACTAATCCTCTTTAGGGTTGGTCTCTTTCAATGAATTTATCATGGAGTTATAAATGCTTATTTGAATTAATTTAATTTATCCTTAAATTATTTTGTTATCTTTACTCTTAATGCTTTAATTATCTGGCCAAATAATTAATTGAATTGAGGCGTTATGTGATGGAGCGAGAGTGGAAGCATAATATTAGTCCATCGAGGTAACAATCTTAAGGAAGTTTTTCACTTAGAGATAAGGTTAAACACTTAAGAGGTTGATTCAAAATTCTCACAAAACCTAATGAATTGGTTTAATTACTTGTGATCACGAGAATAGATACAAAGATTAAATTGATAACAGTTCTAGTACTTGAGATATACTTGAGCTTAATTTAGGAGAATTTAACCATTAATTAAAGGAAAACTAAATTAAATCAATACTTTAGAAAACCCATGATAAATCAATAAAGGTGACTTAACCTTAAGTTTCATATCATCAGATTTAATTCAAAGTAATTTGTTTTGTTTATTCATAAATCAAATTTTATCATCCAAATAATAATTAGTTTTATTTGATTTGTACTTAAAAGAAAACTTCCTCGTTGGATTATATATATTGCCTACGGGGCTAGACACAAGGTGTCATTATGGGCCAAAGCAGTAACTCTGAGCTTACAACTCGGTCTTTTCACTCAGTCTAGCTTCAAGGATTTATTTTTGAAGCTTACGAGCCGGTCTTTTCACCCCAAAAACATCACATTTATCAGCTGGGCCCGGCTTATGACCTGGTCTTTTCACCTGTCCAACAATTCATAGGCATGCCTCCAAACCTAGAACTCTGAAAATTGAATAACATACTAGGCACACAAGTTATTCATTTTTCTCATTATCAAATTCTTTCATAATTCCATTCTCAAATTCTTTTCTCACTTTCTCATGATCAAATTAGGCACATTGCCTTATTGTATCATCTTTTCTCACTTTTCTCATTCTTATCTTTTATATCAATATCAATTTATTACATTATGTTTTCACATATCTCATCACATTATTCAACATTTCCTTTCATTTACAACACATTACTCAATTTCTTTGATACATCAACATAATTTATATTATGCACATCATAACATATTTCTCATTCATCAACAATATATTAAGTAACTTAACACATTTTTCCAACCAAATGCGTTAAGTCACAATGTCATGTAAATGTATGCAATCATTCAAAGTTTGTACTTACCTCCAAAAGCAACAAACACCAATTCAACCTCCTCTTCAAAGATATCCCTCAATCCTTGGATTGGGTAACTCAATTCTCTTCAAAACCTAATTCAATGGTGATTATATATACTCACTTAGTGATACACATAAGGAAATAAGGATAAGAACTATCTAGGGCAAACTCTATACTTGACATGCTCAACAACACGGGCGTGTTCATGGCCGTGCCCTAAACCCACAACACAGAAGCTTTGACACACTCAGTGACATGGGCGTGTCACTATACGTGTCAATTCTCCAATAACATAGTAGCTATGACAAGCTCAGTGACATGGGCTTGTCATTGGACGTGTCAATCCTTCAACAAAACAGTAGCTGTGACAAGCTCAGTGACATGGGCGTGTCGTTGGACGTGTAAATCCTCCAACAACACAGTAGCTGTGACACGCTCAGTGACATGGGCGTGTCACTGCACGAGTCACCAGCCCTGAAAATAGAACTAACGACACGCCTAAAGACATTGCCGTGCTACTGGGCATGTCAAGCCAAAAACCTGATATCGACACCAAAACGCCACATCCAACAAACATCTTTCAATAACCTTATCAACACCACACAAACTCAACCAAATCCATCAAAATACCACAATAAACTTGCATAAACATCAAAACAACTCAATTACAAGCATCAAACACAAACACAACCATTTTTCACAACTCAAAGTCACAACACCCACAGCTCTTGTTCTCTTCACCAAACTTAACCCTTTTCTTCAATTTAACCCCAACATCAAAGTTAACTAAACAAAAAAACCTCAAATACACCAAAATCATCCATAAACAGAACTACACCAAACAATCCAACAAACTAAAAAACACAAACTCAAAGGAAATCAAAGAAAATAAGTTGGAAACTTACCAAATATGGAGAAAAATCCTTAAAACTCCAACTTGATCACTTGAAATCCTTCAATTTATTAAGTTAGGAAGAAGCAAAACCTCTTTACTTTGCTAATGGTGGTGGTGGCCAGCCCAAAGAAGAAAGAAGAAGAAGAAGATGCAAAATCAACAACAACCACCAAACACTTCTCTTTTAACCAAACACATTTCCCCAAATCACTCTCCACCAAGAATTTAAATTAATATTATAATATAATAAACAAAAATCATCTTCCACTAACATTTAATTTCTATTTTAAACAATTAAATATATCATTTGACCAACTCAACTTATTGACTTGCATATGTTGTATATATCTCTATATATACAACATATACACACTCCTTCCTCTTATCTTTTCACTTAATCATATATACACTTAAAATCATTTAATTCAATTTCAACAATTAATATTTTCAAAAATTTTGGGGTATCATTTGGGATATTATACAATCATTCTAATATTGATAATATTAAACTAGTGTTTCTTTGGATTTTTACTTTTCTGCATTAATTTCTTAATTTTTTATTTATATGCGAAGAAATTCTAACTTGAAGCTTGAACCATATATCCAAAAATTGAGAGGTTTTGTAGGAAAAATAAAAAGAAAAGAAAAGAGAAGCAAAAAGTGGAAGAAATTGCAACATAAACTCATAAAATTGACAATCCACCAGATTTTTCTGACAAAGAACCAACCATGGGAGATCCACAAAATATGACACTCAAGCAGTATGCTATGCCATCTGCTCAGCCAAGATCTAGCATAGTTAAACCAACTTTGCAAGCCAATACTTTCAATCTTAAACCAGCACTTATCAATCTAATTCAAAAATCAATTTTTCATGGTTTTCCACATGCGAAAGCATATGCTCACATCTCTATTTTTTTTAGAAATATGTGATACTTTGAAAATTAATGGTGTATCTGATGATGCTATTCGTTTTTTACTTTTCCAGTTTCTTTAAGGGATTAAGCAAAGGATTAGCTCTCTTCTAGAGTACCCGGTACATTCACTACATGAGATCAATTAGCCGCTGATTTCCTTGCAAAATATTTCCCACCTGCGAAAACTGCTAAATTGAGAAATGATATCACAAGCTTTGTTCAACAAGATGGTGAAAGTTTATATGAAGCTTGGGAACATTTCAAAAATTTACAAAGAAAATGTCCTCACCATGGAGTCCCTAAATGGCTTTTGATTCAAACTTTTTATAATGGCCTTCATCCAAGTATCAAGGTCATAATCGATGTAGCAGCCGGAGGTGCAATAATGAACAAAGCTCCTTCTAAAGTAATCGATTTGATTGAAGAAATGGCAGCGAATAACTACCATTGGACTTCAGAACGTAATGTTCATAAAAAAAGTTGCAGGTTTACAAGAATTTGACAATTTTTCTTTGCTTGCAGCCAAGGTAGATACAATAGTGAAGAAATTAGAGCATGTGGAGTATGTGGAGGAAACCACAACATAGCTGACTGTAGAATTATGGAGCAAGTCCAATTTTTGGGCAACCAAAATAGAGGTCTAAATTTTTAAGAAAACACATACAATCCAACATGGATGAATCATCCAAATCTATCACGGGGAAATCAAAACAACCAAAAGGCACCTTATCTACCTCCATACATGAGAAATCAAAACCAAGTTCTCCCTCCTTTTGAAAAAACATCATATGGGACTTCCATTGAGAAATTCATCGGAACAACATCAAAAAGGTTTGATAAGATGGAAAACAATATGATAAGGTTGAATCATAGATGGAAGAACTTGCAGTCCAAAATAGAAACCTTAAAATTCAAGTTGGTCAAATAGCAAGTTCTTTTAATACTTGACCACAAGGAGCTCTTCCAAGCCAACCAGAAATTAATCCAAGAGAACATTTTAATGCTATTTTTTTGAATAGCATACAGCTTGAAGATTCTTCATAAGAGCCCTAAATTTGACAAATTTCTTCTTCTAAAATGAAAGAAAGTGAAGCTGAACAAGAGGAGGCACCATTAAAGCAAGATGTTAAACCTTAAATGCCACCTATTCCTTTCCCTTAAAGGCTAAAATAAAAGATGGAGGAAAATGCAAAGATTGCACTAACTGAGGAGTGCATCAATCATCTTTAAGATAAGATCCCTTCCAAACTTGAAGATCCAGGGAGTTTTTCTATTCCTTGTAAAATTGGTGAAATTAATTTTCAAAATGCTTTATGTGATTTAGGTTTTACCATTAGTCTAATTCCTTTTTCAATTTTCAAAAAAATAAGATTCACACAAATGAAACCTACAAAGATGTCATTACAACTTGCAGATTGCTCAGATAAATATCCAATGGGAATTATGGAGAACATATGAGTTAAAGTGGACAAGTTCTATATTTCTACTGATTTTGTTATCTTGGATGTAGAAGAGGATCTAGACATTCCACTAATTTTGGGGAGATCTTTCTTAGCTACTGTAAGAGCTATAATTAATGTGGAAAGTGGCAATCTTATTTTAAAAGTAGGGGATGAATACATAGAATTCAACATGACAACATCAAAAGACCCTTCTTTTGTAATTCAAGGCCCTACTAATGAAGCCGATAACAAGGAAGTAGATAATTCTCCTATTACTTTTGGGGCAACTCTACAACCATCACATGAAGTATATCAAGAGTTTTAGAAAGATTACATACCAAGCAACATCTTGGGTGAAAAAGTGATTTGTAATCTTCCACCTTAAGGATTGAAAATTATAGTCAAGCTAAAGACTATAAATTAGCACTTATTGGGAAGCAACCCAATATTTTATTTAAATTTTTGCTTTTATTTTTATTTTTGTGTTATTATTTTGTGTTTTTTTATTTTAGGATAAACTTGGATGGAAATAAGCTTTTGGATGGATTCTTCTTGCAAAAGAAAAACAATCAAGAATGGACATGTACACCCCCTTCTCCACCTAATGTCTAAACCACTAAGGATAGTGGCAAGCTTCAAGATTGGAGGAGAGTTTAGCTTAAGAAATTTAGTAAAGTATTTGTGAGTGGGGATTTTCGCCCCCACTCCCGGTGGAATGGTTCTTGCGACTTCAGCACTGTTTAGGCTCTGAGCCTTAGAGAACACGAACCTAAGTCTGGAGAAAATGGAGTCGCCACACGGACGGGCCAGGAAAAAAGAAAGGGGTGAATGACTCAATTCCTAAAGAATCCCCAACCCCCTAATGGGTTCGGAAAGTTGGGTACGTGTGGGGAAGGTGATAAATGGCCCAGCACCCCCACAACGCCCGGTTCATTAGAGCCAGCCTCCTTTACAGGTCTTAATATTATAAGATTCTTAAATATAACAATATTATCCATACTACACATAATAAAAAGAAAGCATCATTATATTAAAATCAAAGCAATGTCCAAACAAAACAAAACAAATAAATGGACACCCATCCGAAGATGGAAACATGTCCTTACATCACATACCTAGATAGGACACCCACCGAAAGGTAGAAACATGCCCTTTACATAAGTTCTAAGATAGAAAAGCAAATTAAATTACATGATATTTAACTAATGAGGTACCCACCAAGTGGAAACATACCTCTTACAACATTTAGAAATCTAAATAAATTGATAAAAGTAAATAACCATTCATCATAAATAAATCATTCATCAAAGCTATTAATCAAAATATAAAATAAACATCCATCCATGATAAATTAAATAAATCAAGTATTGAAATTAAATAAATTAAAGCAGAAGAGATAAATCAAAGTATAATCAAGTATGGAATTGAATAAAGCAAATAAAAGTCCAATTATAGCTACTGTGACTTTTTATGGAATTAAAATAGATTAGGGTTTTATGATTTAAAAGGTTGGTAAGACTCTTTTATTAAACAAATTAAGGTTTGAGTGGTGAAATCATGAAACTAGGATTTTAGACACTTTAAAATACTTTGATTTGTGATTTTTGGTTATTGGGTTTCTAAGCTACTGTGTAAATTTAATCTATTTATGATTTTATGGTTTTTAATATTTTAAAAGAATTAGGGTTCATAAAAATTAGGGTTTAAATTTTTAAAAGGATTAGGGTTCATTATTTTAGGTTTAAAAGTTGAATTTTGGATTTTTAGGATTTAGAATTAGGGTCTCGGGTAAAAGATTTGAATTAGGGTTTTAGAAATTAATTTGATAATTTTATGAAGTTTTATGAATTTAAACAAACGGATTGAAGTTTTTATAACTAGAAAAGATGTTTTTTAAGGCTTTTTGAATGAAATAGAACCTAGTTTAAAATTTTGAAAGAAACAAAATCAAATTTTGGTTTTGTTGAAGAATATGTTCAATTAGAGTTTTAAGGTTTTTAAGAAGAAAAAAATAACAATTTTAAGTCTTTTTGGAAAATACAGTAACGTTTTAGTGTTTTTAACTTTGGAAAACTAAATTAAAGTTCTAAGATTTTAACTTTTGAAAAACACAAAAATACTAATTTTAGCTACTGCGTAAAAAAAATTAAAGAAAATCAATTAACACAAACCTTCTTTTGATGATTCCTCCAAAAATAATTCTTCTTGGATGAACTAGCTCCAAAGACAAGCCTTTTTTGCCTTTGAATTCTTTAAATCGTGTTGCTGCTCCTTTAAAAATTAATTGAATTGAATTATTGCTTTTCCTTCCTTGATTTGGTTTCCAATTTTCCAAGCTAGTGCCAATTTTTTTGCCACCCCCAATTTGGTTGCCTTTAATCCTTATTTATAATGGTTTGAGATTGTTTATTCCTAATTAGTTAAGGCAAGTAATATTAATAAAAAAACCAAAACCTAATTGGATTAGGTTTTGAAAAATTTGCGTCGGAAAATTTGCGCTGCCGAAAAAATTACCGCAGGAAAAAATGCGCTGACGAAAAAATTCTGCCACAGAAAACTGCGGCAGTGGCGAGGTCAGTGGGCCTGCGGGCGACTCGCCTGCAGGATTTTCCTGCGGGTGAAATAGCACAGTGATTTCGCACGGGCCCGTGCGATTGTTTTTCGCTGCCCATTTTTCCGACTCTGATTTTTTTGTTTTTGATTTTTATTTGTTTATTTTTTATTTTTTATTAATAAAAATTAGATAGTAAAACAAAAATTATTTAAAAAAATTATTTTGGACCAATTAGACAACGAAAATCATTTTGGACTAAATATAACATATTAGACCGGATTGGGTCAAAAATTAAGGGTCTACAGTTTGCCCCCTGCTTGAATGATCTGAAACCTTAGTGAAAGAGAGTGAAAAGCAATAAGACTTAATTTTTGAGATGGTTGTGGTTTTGGGTTCTGGACTCGGTTCGAGTTCTGGACTCAAAGATAAATTCTAGGTTCTCGACCTAAAGAAAATTTGGGTCCTGGACCCGGTTCGAGTTCTGGACTCAATGGATGATTCTAGGTTCTGGACCTAAGGAAAATTTGGGTTCTTGACCCGGTTCGAGTTCTGGACTCAAGGATAATTCTAGGTTCTCGACCTAAAGAAAATTTGGGTTCTGGACCCGGTTCGAGTTCTAGACTCAAGTATGATTCTAGGTTCTGGACCTAAAGAAAAATTTGGGTTCTGGACCCGGTTCGAGTTCTGGACTCAAGGATAATTCTAGGTTATCGACCTAAGAAAAATTTGGGTTCTAGACCCGGTTCGAGTTCTGGACTCAAGGATAATTCTAGGTTCTGGTCCTAAGGAAAATTTTGGGTTCTGGACCTAAGGGAAATTTGGGTTCTGGACCCAGTTCGAGTTCTGGACTCAAGGATAATTCTAAGTTCTGGACCTAAGGAAAATTTGGGTTCTGGACCCAATAGATTTGGATACTCAATCCTAAACTGGACTCGAATACTCGATCCTAAATTGGGTTGGGATACTCGCTCCTAAACTGGATTTGGATATTCGATCCTAACTGGATTTGCACATTCGATCCTAACTTGATTGGGATACTCGACCCTAAACTGATTTGATTTGGGTACTTGGACCCTAGGTTGGGTACTTGGACCCGAGCTTGAATTGATTTGAGTACTTGGACCCGAGAATGAATTAATTTAGATTTAATTTGGGTACTTGGACCCGAGAGTTGGTACTTGGGCCCAAGAATGAATTTGACTAACCTTTTATCAGTTGAGAAGTCTGACTGCTCCGGCTGTTCTATGCATTGTGATTCTTCACCCTCGGAATGGATCTTCATCCTTTGAGATCGGGTCTTAACCCTTAAAAAAGGATCTTCATCCTTTGAGATTGGGTCTTCACCCTTAAAAATGGATCTTCATCCTTTGAGATCGGGTCTTCACCCTTGAAAATGGATCTTCATCCTTTGAGATCGGGTCTTCACCCTTGAAAATGGATCTTTATCTTTTGAGATCAGGTATTCACCCTTGAAAATGGATCTTCATCCTTTGAGATTGGGTCTTCACTCTTGAAAATGGATCTTCATCCTTTGAGATCAGGTCTTCACCCTTGAAAATGGATCTTCATCCTTTGAGAACGGGTCTTCACCCTTGAAAATGGATCATCATCCTTTGAGATCGGGTCTTCACCCTTGAAAATGGATCATCATCCTTTGAGATCGGGTCTTCACCCTTGAAAATGGGTCTTCATCCATTGAGGTCGGGTCTTCACCCTTAAAAATGGATCTTCATCCATTGAAATCGGAACTTCAACCTTAAAAATGGATCTTCATCCTTTGAGATCGGGTCTTCACCCTTGAAAATGGATCTTATATCCTCTCCTTGTCCCCCTGTGTGGCAAAATATTTGTAAGTGAGTTTAAAAATATTTGGTATATAAACTCAAAAAATTGAAAAGGAGAAACTTTGCCCCCTGTGTAGGCTCAAACCCATGATTTTTCTATGCGGACTCTGATTGATGTTGTTGTCATCTAGTTCTTCACACAAGCATGCATTTCTTCTCTTTACAAAATTACTGGAGCTTTCTCAAGCAATGGGCTTTCTATGCCCCCTTGATTTGATATCTTCTTTTGATTCCTTACTTCACAGAGTGTTTGCTATTCACTTTGATAAAGAATACAAGACAAGAAAGTGTGACGTGATATGCTCATGTATGCATGAATAATATTTACAGTCGTTCCATTGACTCACAGACTGAGGTGATCAGCAGAAGTGTTCTCATTGGTTCCCTTTTGACGCTTGTTCAAGTCTTGCATTGGAATGATCGAAATCTTTTGCATTTGTGGCTTTTATCTTCTAGATGTTGAGAACATGAGTGGTGAAGACCTTAAGCAGCAGAGTCAGGGATGCATCCATTTCAAACTATTTTTCAGCATGTTGGCTGATAGCTTCTTCATGACCTTGCCAATAATCATTTCAACAGACTTCCCTTAGCTCGAAGGCTTTGTATGAAAAAACTCTTTTTTCCTTTCCTCTTTTTTTTTTGAATTTTGATTTTGAAATCAAATGTTGGCTTTGCTAAATTAATGTCAATATACCTCAGGACTTGATATTTCCAAATTAACATATCTATAACATGACAACCCTAGTTACAGTACTAAACTCGGGAATCATTTCTATTTAAGCAAGAATTGTTGCACTTCAGATAGGCACATACACATTACTTAGCCAAAGGTCTCATTTGAGTTTAAATATTGCCCATCTCATATGCATGCTTATCCAAACCATCTCCACTAATAGACTCTACCTACCAAGAGAGATCAATAGGTCTTTGGTAGGCTTGAAATGGGGTCTATAAGGGACACAGGTTTAAGTGAAGGCCATTTTGAGATTGGAGCTGGTGTGACACAATGGACAAACCCTCACACTACAAATTTCTTGTTGGAACTTTAGACAGTTGGGAGCAATCTTTCTAGACTCCAAATTCCTTCTATCTTTTTGGCATTAATCTGGATCTTGATAAGGACAGTCTTTGCCCTTGCAAAAATTTTAAGACCCAAATTCGTTTCTTTCCTTCTTTTCCCTTTTCTTTCCTCATTATTTTTCTTACTCTTCCCTTTTCTTTCTCTTTCCTTACTCTTCCCTTTTCTTTAAGCATTTTATCATTTTGTCCTTCTTTCTTGTAGGACTATCAGGTATAGAACTTTCAAGAACTGGATGGTCTTTCTCCTTTTCCTTTAATTTTGATCGAATCTTTGGTTGGGTTGGACCAATTCAAGCCAATCCATCCTTATAAACCAAATGGAAGCCTTTTGTTGTCTTAGGTAAAAGAGAACTCAGTTGGCTTTTTGAACCGCTTTTTTAGGTTTTCTTTTCTTTCCTTTTTTTCTCTTTTTTCCTTTTCTTTTTCTTTTCTTTTATCTTTTTTGTTTTCTTTTCTTCTCTCTTTTTTTGTTAAGTTTATTTTTTGTTTTTTTTTTGTTCTAGCTCTAAAAGAGTTGTCTTGTTTGTACTAACTTGAGCTTCCAATAATGGATGAGTGGAGTGACATAAATCTTCTTTAACAGGGATAAATAATTTGTTACTCCGATGTTGATGTTGTCTTGATATATTGGAGATATTAAGGGAACATCAACTACCCTTATGGTATTGAGAACTTCAAACACCCTTATAGTTTTGAGAACTTCAACTATCTTCATGGTCTTGAGAACTTCACCTATCCTCATGATCTGGACTAATCATTGTTTTCTTTGATCTTCTTGCCTCTTCATCTTAGTGATTATAAGACTTGCCAAAAGTATCACAACAACTCAGGGTAGATTATTGGGGTTTTTAAGCCAATGAAAAGAAAGCTAAAATTTAATGAAGGCTCAAAGGGAGAACTAGGGATTGATATTTAATAAGGTGGATACTAGTTGTTGGCTAACCAAACAATGCCTAGATCATTTCTCTCTTAAATAAGTAAAGTTCAATTTCGCCTAGAAAGCTTGTCAAAGCATGTTCTAAGACTGACTAGGACCTAGACAAAGGTAATTATGCAGGAGCCCTCTCTAAGTAAGCATACACAACTCAATGCTATAGAGCAATTCCCTCACCTGTAAAGTTATTCGAGTCATGATGCATAAATATATTAATTCATGAATTATCAAGCTAGATTCCTCATTGGTTGAGCACCAAAATGAACAAATACCAACAAAAATTTTGATGAAAGTAATTTATTCAAGCAACTTTAAATTTGAAAAACACAATAGTTCCAAAATATTAAAGAAAGTAAGATTAAAAAGAAACATTCAAGCTAAGGAAAGTTCATTAAGTTAGGCTTCTTTTCCCTTCACATCTTCAATATTTCCATCTTGAAAGGATGATAAAACAAAATCTTCTTCCAATCCTTTTCCCACCATGAAGGTTGCCGATGGAGGTACTCTATTGAACCTTGGTAATGGATTGTCTTTGGTTTTGGGCTTATCCGGCTCGGGTAGTTTGCCACTATCGATTAGGTCTTGGATCTCATGTCTTAATCGGGTACATCTATGAGTCTCATGTCCTTGAGTCTGATGAAATTGACAAAAAGCCTTAGTATCAAATTTTGGGGGTAATGGACTAGGCAAAGGTCGAGGAGCCAATGGTTGCAACAACCCTTTCTTTTGTAGCTTGTCGAAGACCCAAGACAAAGGCTTCCCTAGATCTGAAAACTGCCTTCTATTTGCTTGACCAGTTGTATTGACATCGACTTCTTTTTGTGTGCTTTGATTGCCCGACTAGTAGTTCCCTTTCTCATTCCTTTTTATTGAAAAGCGATTCTTCTCCCTTTCCCACTCTTTAATTTGTAGACCAGCTTGGAGAAGATCTTTGAAATCACGGATGAGTGTATGAGACATCCTCTCACGAAGATTAGGCAACACCCCTCTCACAATCATCCTTATTTCATCGGATTCATCGGGCCTCTTCTTGAGTAAAGCAGCCTTGTTTCTCCATCTCTTGACATAATCTACATCTCTTGAGTAAAGCAGCCTTGTTTCTCCATCTCATTCGGTCTTTGGCCAATGGACTCTACTTCCATCAAGGTAACTTCCAACTTAACATTATATCCATATTGTTGGATGAAGGCTTTGTAAAGTAGATCCCAACTCTTTTGTGTTCCATCATCTAAGGTATTGAACCAATTTTGGACAGCAGGATCCAATGAGAGCATGAAGTACCTTAGAGTTTGAGCCTTAGTAGCTCGGGCAGACTGCATTGCAGTGATATACTACTTCACATGAAGATGAGGATTTCCGGTGCCATTGTACTTAGCAAAGGATGGCATCTTGAACTTGTATGGGACTTCTTCATCTAGCTCAAACAATTTGTCAATCTCAGACATCTCTTCGGTCTTTAGTTTCTTCTCAAATTTCTTTTTTAAATCAGCGATCATTTTCTCAACATCAGATGTCTCGATTTTTTCAATAGTTGCCTTCTCAACAACCTTTGGCTCCTTCTTCTTCTCTTGAACATCTTGGTAATATTGAGCCCAATCATCATCATCATCAATGATCACCTTTTCATCATCAAAAGCTACTTCATCAATTTTAGCCTTCCCCTTGACTTTCTTGGTGCTAGCAGATGCTTCGGCATTATTTCCTAAAATTGTGACTAGTTGATTCTTTATGGTCTCAGCCATGGCCTCTTTTATTTCTTCCATCTTGGCGTTGAGGGCCTCATCCACCATTCTTTGGATTTGTTCGGGTTCCATTATTTTTGGTGAGCAAGTGATTGAGTCGTTGCTAGACACTTCATCTCCGGTGTAAGTCTGATTTTCGTAAGCTTTTGAACTTTCGTAATCCAGGGCTGTGAGCTAGAGAGGATCAATGATATGAGATGCAAATGTATGCATGTGTATGCACAAACAATTAACAAACAAGGACAAATAGGACGTTCCTTCCAACCTTATAACATCCACACACGAATGGCAAGTTTCTTTTCCTAGGTATATGGTTAACAAAATACCAACATGGGGTATCTTACTTTCAAATAATTCCCTTGGACATTTCAACCAATAGTTGTATTTTCGAAAATGGAAATCAATCCATGATAATTCCCATTAATTAGGTTTTAATCCATTCAACCAACTAAAGTAGCCTTTATGCTATATTGGATTAAAATTGAATTAAGAGGTTTATTATAGATAGATTTCTCACTTGAAAAAGGTAACTAATGGTTCATGCCAAAAACAAGCCCATGGTTAATTTATTCTTAGTGTAAACTAGGCCCACGATTGATTTTTGGTATTTCATAATTGACCTAAATTTTTGCAAGCTCTTTGTAAAAAATGGTTGGGTGAAAATAGTTTTGTTTCTAAGCCCATTGTAAAAGATTTTAGAAAAATGGATTTTGGGCTTAGTATTTAGGCCATGGGCCAAAGAATCTTTGATTTGATTTAGAAAAGTCTTATGTCCAAAGACCATCTTGAAAAATTTTGAAAATAGCTTTGGTCATTTGGACTTTAAAGAAAAGTTTATTTTGAGCTTACAATATACTTAGGTCATATTAGAAAAAGAACAAACCAAATAAGCCATGATTTAGACTAAGATAAACTAACCATAGTCAAACAACATGCATTTGGGGTAAAACCTAAGGAAAGTAACTAGGCCAATTACATGAGCTTTAGTCTTTGAGTTAAAAGGCTTAGGTTCCCATAGTAAGTATATACCAAATGGTACGAGGCTATGAGTGGTTATGCCATGCTCGATCTCCATACCTTGAGTGAAAGTATGGTATCCCTTACATAACACAACACGGGTAACACGGGCGTCCTAACTCACACACACAATGCAATCTAAGATGATGCAATGGATAATATCATTATAAGAAAGAATAGAATAATATAAAGACCAACGGAATCAACTTCTCTTATCCCCAGTGGAGTCGCCACTGTGAGCGGGGATTTTTGCCCCCACTCCTGGTGGAATGGTTCTTGCAACTCCGACACTGTTTAGGCTCGGGGCCTTAGAGAACACGGACCTAAGTCCAGAGAAAATGGAGTCGCCACCCGGACGGGCCGGGAAAAAAGAAAGGGGTGGATGACTCGATTCCTAAGGAATCCCCAACCCCCTAATGGGTTCGGAAAGTTGGGTACGTGTGGGGAAGGTGAGAAATGGCCCAGCACCCCTACAACGCCTGGTTCATTGGAACCGGCCTTCTTTACAGGTCTTAATATTATAAGATTCTTAAATATAGCAATATTATCCATACTACACATAATAAAAAGAAAGCATCATTATATTAAAATCAAAGCAATGTCCAAACAAAACAAAACAAATAAATGGACACCCATCCAAAGATGGAAACATGTCCTTACATCACATACCTAGATAGGACACCCACCGAAAGGTAGAAACATGCCATTTACATAAGTTCAAAGATAGAAAAGCAAATTAAATTACATGATATTTAACTAATGAGGTACCCACCAAGTGGAAACATACCTCTTACAACATTTAGAAATCTAAATAAATTGATAAAAGTAAATAACCATTCATCATAAATAAATCATTCATCAAAGCTATTAATCAAAATATAAAATAAACATCCATCCATGATAAATTAAATAAATCAAGTATTGAAATTAAATAAATTAAGGCAGAAGAGATAAATCAAAGTATAATCAAGTATGGAATTGAATAAAGCAAATAAAAGTCCAATTATAGCTACTGTGACTTTTTATGGAATTAAAATAGATTAGGGTTTTATGATTTAAAAGGTTGGTAAGACTCTTTTATTAAACAAATTAAGGTTTGAGTGGTGAAATCATGAAACTAGGGTTTTAGACACTTTAAAATACTTTGATTTGTGATTTTTGGTTATTGGGTTTCTAAGCTACTGTGTAAATTTAATCTATTTATGGTTTTATGGTTTTTAATGTTTCAAAAGAATTAGGGTTCATAAAAATTAGGGTTTAAAGTTTTAAAAGGATTAGGTTTCATTATTTTAGGTTTAAAAGTTGAATTTTGGATTTTAGGATTTAGAATTAGGGTCTCGTGTAAAAGATTTGAATTAGGGTTTTAGAAATCAATTTGATAATTTTATGAAGTCTTATGAATTTAAACAAATGGATTGAAGTTTTATAAGTAGAAAAGATTTTTTTTAAGGCTTTTTGAATGAAATAGAACCTAGTTTAAATTTTTGAAAGAAACAAAATAAAATTTTGGTTTTGTTGAAGAATATGTTCAATTAGAGTTTTAAGGTTTTTAAGAAGAAAAAAATAACAATTTTAAGTCTTTTTGGAAAATAAAGTAACGTTTTAGTGTTTTTAACTTTGGAAAACTAAATTAAAGTTCTAAAATTTTAACTTTTGAAAAACACAAAAATACTAGTTTTAGCTACTGTGTAAAAAAAATTAAAGAAAATCAATTAACACATACCTTCTTTTGATGATTCCTCCAAAAACAATTCTTCTTGGATGAACTAGCTCCAAAGACAAGCCTTTTTTGCCTTTGAATTCTTTAAATCGTGCTGCTGCTCCTTTAAAAATCAATTGAATTGAATTATTGCTTTTCCTTCCTTGATTTGGTTTCCAATTTTCCAAGCTACTGCCAATTTTTTTGCCACCCCTAATTTGGTTTCCTTTGATCCTTATTTATAATGGTTTGAGGTTGTTTATTCCTAATTAGTTAAGGCAAGTAATATTAATAAAAAAAAGAAACCGAAACCTAATTGGATTAGGTTTCAAAAATTTTGCGTCGAAAAATCTACGCTGCCGAAAAAATTGCTGCAGGAAAATATGCGCTGGCGAAAAAAATTTTGCCGCAAAAAACTGCGGTAGTGGCGAGGTCGGTAGGCCTGCGGGCGAAATAGAAATTCTATTTCGCTCTCATGAAAATCCTGCGAGCGAAATAGCACAGTGATTTCGCCCGCAAGAATTTCCTGCAGGCGAAATTGGCCACGGGCCCGTGCGACTGTTTTTTCACTGCTGATTTTTTCGACTCTGATTTTTTTATTTTTATTTGTTTATTTTTATTTTTTATTATTAAAAATTAGATACTAAAGCAAAAATTATTTTGGACAAATTAGACAACAAAAATTATTTTGGACTAAATAAAACATATTGGACCGGATTGGGTCAAAAATTAAGGGTCTACAGTATTCTATTCCTTTTTGAATTCATTTACTCTTTCATAAATGATTGGGATATAGGGTACCTATTGAAAAAAAATTTTCAAGCATGGTAAAAATTTTTAAAAATTTTTCTTGAAATCTTGCACTTAAATATTGAGTTCATGAGAGGCCAGTACTTATTTTTGATTCATTGATGTTATTAAAAAAAATTTTGAGACGAAGATTTTGTGAAATGTTATACTTTATGGATTTTTACCTGAATGCATTCTTCATTTTAGTTGAAAGTAATCGATTGTGTATGCTTACTTAGAGAGGGCTCCTACTCTTTTGTCATTTATTTTTTATTATCTTATGCCTAAGCCTATAACATGTTTAAAAGAACTTTTGAGGAGAAATTGAACCTTTCTAAGTAGAGGAAATGATGATTTAGGCATTGTTTATTTAGTCAAATTCTTGTATCCACCATATTTAAACATTGCCTTTAGTTGTCCCTTTTGAGCCAAAATTAAATATTTTTAAGCTTTCGGTTCTTTTCATACTTGTTGCTCTAATAACTATTCTTTTGAGGTTGATTATCTTTTGATATATTTTCTTACTATAAAAGTATTTAAGCTCAATTTCATTTAGATTATATCATTGATCCTACAAATAGACCTCCTAATCAAATCTCAAGTTTGGGGAAAAAATAAAATAAAAAAATAAAGAAATATGTATATCCCCATAAGTAAAGTATGTCAAAATAAGGGAGGATAAATTAAATTAAGAAAAGGAATAAAACAAATGTAACTTACAGTTGGAAGATATTCAAAAGATGAAAGACCAAGTTATTAAACATCACTGCAGCCTTAACACTTTTAGACCAGATTACAAGATTAAAAAGACCTTTTGATTTTTCTTGAGTTAGTGAGGTCTATTAGTGGAGAAAGTTTGATTAAACATGCATATGAGATGGGCAAGTTTCTATGAACTCTATAAAAATCTTTAATAAATGCAGAGAGTATGTGCCTATCTGAAGTGCAATAATTGGTTGCTATTGGCTAAAACTTCTTGAATACATAAGGGGAAAATGATGTAAGTACAGTTATGGACCTTGATTTATAATTGAATTTTGAAACTTTGTTTGTTTAAACTTTTGTATATCAAAATTCTAAGAATTCTTAACATAAAATGAGGCCTATTGTGAATGAAATTGTTCTTGTCGCTTGAGGACAAGCAACGATCTAAGCTTGGAGGAGTTGATAAGACCATATTTTTCATATAAATTTTATGATTATTGTAGTTATATTTTTATTATGATCAATTGAATTTAATAAATTTTTGTTGTGAAAGCTAGAATATTCATCATTTCAAGTACAAAGTTACAAGTATGAAGAAATAGTTTATTTTGGCTAAAAATCATAGAAAATTGAAGAAAAAAAAAGGATGTCAAAACAAACTAAAAATGGAAGAAAATGAATTTACATGGTCTTATAAATCATGATACATGATTTTGAACATGAAAATGAAATTAAAGATGAGAAATCAAGAGGTCCAGATTCGTTTTGAATCCCAGGGCCATGGCTGTCAAAAAGCCATGGCCATGGGATTTGATTTGAAGTTGTCCAAATTTTTCAATAACATAAATTGCAAGGGCCGAAGCATATTACAAGCCACGACCATGGGGCCCAAAAGCCACGACTGTGGCATTGATTTTGGCTGTTTTGAAGAGATTTTACATATTTCAGAAGCAAATCAAAAGCCATGACTATGGCACTAAAACCCCATGATCGTGGCTCAGTAAACTGACCTTGGCAGCCGATAAACTTGACAAAACAAGTTAGAGTTCACACATGCCACGATCGTGGAAGTCAAAAGTCACGACCATGGCCTTTATTTTATGATTTTTGAGCTGCAAATGTTGAAGATGAACACACCAACAAAGCATTATGTCCCTTTTTTTAATTTTTCTCCACTAAAGATGTTTCCAAGCATTCTATATAAACACACTTCCTCTAAGGTTCCAATATATGAAAGATTTACAAGAATTTGATTAGATTAATTCAAGAAATAAATGTAGTTTAGAGTTTTCTCAAGAAGGAGAGTGAAATTCTTGTTCAAGAAGAAATTCAAGTTCCAAATCAAGTTCTTCTTCAAAGAAATAAAGTTTGATATTTCTTATTCTTTAAATTATGTTTTTAATTTCTTTCTTTAATATTTTCAATGTTTTTATTTCAATAATGAATAACTAATCCTCTTTAGGATTGGTCCCATTCATTGAATTTATCATGGAGTTATAAATGCTTATTTGAATTAATTTAGTTTATCCTTAAATTATTTTATTATCTTTACTTTTAATGGTTTAATTATCTAGCCAATAATTAATTCAATTGAGGCATTGTGTGATGGAGCAAGAGTGGAATCATAACATTAGTCCATAGAGGTAACTATCTTAAGGAAGTTTTTCACTTAGAGATAAGGTTAAACACTTAAGAGGTTGATTCAAAATTCTCACAAATCCTAATGAATTGGTTTAATTACTTATGATCACGAGAGTAGACACAATGATTAAATTTATATTAGTTCTAGTACTTGAGAGAGACTTGAGCATAATTTAGGAGAATTTAACCATTAATTAAAGGAACACTAAATTAAATCAATACTCTAGAAAACCCATGATAAATCAATAAAGGTGACTTAACCCTAAGTTTCATATCATTAGATTTAATTCAAAGTAATTTGTTTTGTTTAATCATAAATCAAATTTTATCATCCAAATAATAATTAGTTTTAATTGATCAGTACTTAGAAGAAAACTTCCTCATGTGAATGATACTCTACTTATCATTATATTACTTGTTAACGATCTGTGCGCTTGCAGATAGCTAGGCTGAGTCCACAACAGTAGCCATCCACAGTATTTGAATAATCACAATAGCTTTATTTTTCCAACATATGAAACTCTAACCCTTATTTACTTAAACCCTAAATCCTAATATTATTTTCATAAAAATTTCAAACCCTAATTTACTTAAACCCTAAATCCTAAAACTTATTTCATAAAAATTCCAAACCCTAATTTACTCAAACCCTAAACCGTAATTTATCCTTGGTTTATTTTTCCTAGTAGCCAAATTCTATTTTTTAATTTATACAATAGCTTAATCCTTTTCAAAAATATGTATAAAATGTTAGTTTTTCAAATCAAAATCCTATTTTCTAAATCTAAGCACTAAAATCTTAGTTTTTAAACCTAAACCCTTAAAACCCTAATTTTATTCAAGAAACCCTAATTAAAGTGTAAACCCTATATTTATATATCTATTGCTTTATTTATGTTTGGAAGCATGCTTATTATATGTCTTGAATGGATGATTCCTTAATATTGTCATATTGATGGATGATTTATTTTTATTTGATTTTATAATGAATGCTTGAATGTTTGTTCGTTGATTTATTTTTAGTTTCAAGAAAATGTAAGATGTATGTTTCCATGTTATGGGTACCTCATATGTTAGATCTCATGTAATATAATTTATTTAAGTTTTGGATTAATGTAAAGGATACATTTCCACCAATTAGTGGGTATCCTATTTTATTTGTTTTCTTTTGGATATTGGGCAATTGTGAAGGCATTTTTCCATCAATGGATGGGTGCCTATTAATTTATTTTGTTTGAACTCGTTGTGATTTTAATAAAGTGATTATTTATTCTTATGATTGCATGTAGTATGGATAATATCAATATAATTAAGAATTTTATAATATTAAGACCTGAAAAAGAGGTTGGTTCTAATGAACCAGGTGCTGTGGGAGTGCTGGGTCATTCTCACCTTTCCCACACGTGCCCAAATTTTCAAACCCAATAGGGGGTTGGGGATTCTTTAGATATTAAATCATCCACCCCTTTCTTTTTCCTAGCCCGTCTAGGTAGCGACTCCATTTTCTCCAGGTTTAGGCCCGTGTTCTCTAATGCCCTGAGCCAAACAGTGTCGAAGTTGCAAGAACCATTCCACATGAGAGTGGGGGCAAAAATCCCCACTCACAGAAGGGAAAATGGTACCCAAACTTTAGCTCTTCTTTTGTTTCTTTTGTTTCTTTTTCTTTACAATGTTGTTTTTTATGTGCTTTTTTGTAATGCAATGCTCCTTTATGATTAATGAAATGAAATGTTGCCTTTATTATTGTTTCTACATTCATACTTCTTGTTTTTGCCTTTGTTAAAGGGGAAGAGAAGAAATAATTGAATGAAAACAAAAACTAAGGGGTAGAAAGACCAATGAACCAATATTTAAGGGGGAGAAAACTTGAGTTTGATTTCTTAAACATTTAAAATTCTTTAATTCAATTTGATTGCCAAAGTCAAAAAGGGGGATATTGTTAGCCAAATTGTTAGACAATTACTTTATTTTGATCATTTCAAATTGATGGATAATAATGAGTTCAACAAGTTTTGATTTATAGGTAGGCTATAAGCTATTTCAACACTTGTGCAATCGAACAACATAACTGTGTGACCACAAACTAGCTAGAGAAGAGAAATCACTCGAAGCACAGAAGAGATCACGGTCTCTGGCAAGGTGATAAGCTGACCGTAATGATTTGAGCAACTGTCTCACACATCAGTGCGACTGCATAAATGGATGGAGAAAAATTACAAATCTCATAGAAGTAATAGTGGCTAGAGTATGTAGTGAAACATTGGCCGCCCAAAGAGTTATGTGTCCACTCAAGTCATTAAGCAATTAAAATATACCACTCCAAAAATCCAAAATCAGCATAATCTTATTTCCATGAAAATTCAAAGAAAAAGTTAGAAAACTAACTAATTATGGTGGAAACCACTTAAAACCTTGAAAGCCCTTCAATTCTTGAACCATGGAAGAAGCAAAACCTTGAGTTCTTCACCTATGGAATTTTGGTTTCAAGAAGAAGAAGAAGACCAAAGTTATCTTCTCTTTCCTTCCACTTCTTTTATAACCACATATATATAATATTATATTATATTTTTTGTTAATTATTTAATTAATAAAAACCTCAAATTTACTTCTTCCATACAAAAATAAATTATTTTAAAATTATTTTTATAAATTTTAATTCCCAAAATATAATTACCAAAATACCACTTGACTTTGACTTTTCTTTTAAAAGAGTTGACTTTTATATACTTTATATATATTTCATGTATATTTCACATATACATTCCACTTTTTCACTTAAAATTCTTTCATTTTATACTTAAATAATTTATTTAATTTATCCAATTTAATTTTAATTTATTTAATTTAATCTTAAAAATTAAGGATGTTACAGTTGGCTTGGTAAAAAAGGGTCCCGTCTTACTAGAACAGCGATATACCTAACAATATGTAAGATAAGGAATCTAACATCGGGCCAATAGTACGTGCATACTTGTTACACCCCAAAAAGGATTCGAGGACTCGTCATGAGTGTTATTACTTTTGCTATCTCCTAACAAACCTAAGGAAGGTTTCCAGATAGATTCTACTTGTTATCCAGAGGTTTAATCCTAAATTACAAATTTAACGAAAGGCCAAGCTAATCTTTCTTCAAAAAAAAAGTTTAAGCCCATTAGCACACTTAAAAATAAATTTTCATTTGTGAGGCCCCAAACTGAGCATGCCTTACGACCTTGCCCGCAAAGGATGTGGAACTGGATTGTTGGAAAATTAGCCTAAGTTTCACAAAGAAAGTGTCGAGGTCACTCAACCTTCATTGGCTATGCTCAGATTGATAGCAAAATGATTTTGAGAATGAGTAACCACTCAAATTTATTTTTAAAAAAGGAAAATTTTAAGAAAAACCCTAAATTAAGTAAAAAAAATCCCAAGGGATAAAATCACTAGCCTCAAACCAAAGTATGATTTCGGGGCTAGGTTTGGGCCTTTAAGTAAAAATAGTTTGGCCTTAAATTAAATAAGAAATTATAAAATGGATTTCATGACATGACAGTTAAAATATGAAGTGATAAATTAAGCATGATTTATACATAGTAAGAAAATAAAATAAAAGGCAGAAATTAAATTAAAGATTACATTCAAAAATCAAAAGAAGGGGATCCCAACTCTAGCCTTATGGATTCTAGGATGGGCACACCATGAGCGGGGATTTTTACCCTTACTCCGGTGGAATGGTTCTTCCGATTTCAGCACTGTTAGGCTCAGGGCCTTAAAGAACGAGCCTAAACCTGGAGAAAATGGAGTCGCCACCCGGATGGGCCTGGAAAATAGAAAGTGGTGGATGACTCGATTCCTAGGAAATCCCCATTTCCCTATTAAGTTTGGAAAGTTGGGTACGCATGGGGAAGGTGAGAATAACCTAGCACCCCTATAGCACATGGTACATTGGAACCGGCCTCCTTTTCAGGTCTAAATATTATTAAATTCTTAACTTATTAAAATATCATTTATACTTCAGGGAATTTAAAATAAATAAACATTCATTGTATTAAAATCAAAGAAAGTCCAAATAAACAAACAAATAAAAATGGGCATCCAAACAAGATGGAAACATGCCCTTACAATAGTGTCCAATGTCCAAACCTAAATAAAATAGGACACCCACCACTTAGTGGAAACATATCCTTTACATTGATCTCAAAAGTTAAAATAAATTAAATTACATTGATATTAACAAATGAGGTACCCATGAACTAGAAACATACCTCTTACATCCTTGAAGCTTAAATAATTAACTAAATATTATTGAACCATTCAAACATTCATCATAGGCAAAATAACAATAAATCATTCATCATAAACACATAATAATGGATCAAATAATTAAATATAAGTTTTAATCTTAAATAAAGCATAAGATATACAAAATTAAGATTTATTTGTATGGATTAGGGTTTCTAGGGTTTAAAACAAATTAGGGTTTTGGTATAACAATTAGGGTTTTAGGAAATAAACTAGACTTCTTATATAAAAACATAAAAAATTCAGGATTAGAACATGTAATTTAAAACTAAACATAATGGATTAGAGTTTTGAATCAAATTAAATCATATTATTAGGGTTTTGCATGAATTGTCCCAAAGGTTCTCTTTATATGGAAACAAATATTGTTAATAGTAAGGCTATCGGATGTCCTAACAGGTTATGTGAAAAGATGATGAATATTTAAAGGGTTTACATAATTAATTCAAGCTAAACTAACTTATTGTGTCATGATATTCAAAAGTAAAATATCGACTGGATGAAACAATGAAAGCAGTAAATGTTAAAGACAATGATCAAGGATAATCTCTATTAAGCTTAAATGAATTAAACATGAAAAACACACCTTCATTTGTTGGCTCCACTAATATTATTATGTTAAAACAAACTCCTTTGTGGTACTACCTAGATCAATCACAATCTTGGTTGAGTAGCTGCAATCCGGAGACAATTGCTACTTTCAGCTACTGCATCTTCCTTCATTGTTGTTTGCTTTTGATTTCTTTCTATTGATAACTGTGGCTGCTAAGCACTCAAGATCCCTCTCTGTCTTTAATTACTAGGTTAATTGTGGCTTATATTTCTTTATTAACTTAGCTTTCTTGACTTCTATTTATAATGTGTCATTTAGGGTTAATGGTTCCAAAATTTTACTAGTTAAACATAATTAGGATTCCTAAACAGACTAAATTCCTTCAGAATTAGAGTTCATGTCGATTCGTAGTGTCCAAATCAACATGGATTCAGCTCATGTCAATTTGGAGTGTTAAAATCGATATGAGTCATTGCTCATGTTGACTTGAACACACTCTGACTCAAACTGAATCCAAACTTCTTAATTTTTGAACCGAACCTTTTTCACAAATTTAATTTGGGCTCTTTAAAAATTAAACTGACTTACTTTAGTTTGTTTGAAACTGGACCAACCTAATTTAAAGGTATAAACAAGGTTTAAGATTTTAAAATTGAACTAAACTTAGCTTGGCTTTCTTTAATTGGGATCGAACTAGCTTAGGGCCAAAATTAAGGGTCTACAGTTTTGCCCCCTGCTTGAACGATATGAGACTTCAGTAAAAGAGAATGAAAAGTAATATGACTTTAACCTGACCTTGGATGAGGATAGGTTCTTGACCCAAGATTGAATTGGGGTTCTGGACCCAAGATTAGATTTGGGTTCTTGAGTCAAAATTTTATTTAGATTATCGACCCTAGATTGGATCTTAGGTTCTCGACCCTATACTAGATTTTGGGTTCTGGACCCAAGATTGCATTTAGGTTCTTAGCCTAAGATTGGATTTGGGTTCTCTACCCAAGGTTGGATTTGGGTTCCTGACTCGAGACTCGATTTGAGCTTTTTTAGCTTGACTATCCCTTTGTCATTTGAGAATTTTGGCTTTCTTTTAGCCAATTGGTTCCATTTTTTTAGTTCTTTATTTTGCAAGAAATTCAACTAATTTTTAGCTAGTCCTCATATCCTTTCTTTAGCTAGTTCTCATATCCTCTCTTTACTCCTTGTATGGCAAAATATTAAAAGTCTAAAAAATGTTTCATACATGAATAAAATCAAATATTGAAAAGAGAAGCTTTGCCCCCTGTGTAGGCTCAAACTACTGATTTTATTCCTATGCAGGCTCATATTAATATTTGTATTTTGTCTAGATTCTTTCAGAAGCCTACATCTCTTCTTTCTTTTGCAATGGCCTTTCTAAGCCCCCCTGATTCCATATCTACTTCTCAATTTTTTCTTTGCAGTGTTTTGTTATTCTTTTTGACAACGAATGGGCAATACAAGACAACAAAATGCATTATGATATGCCTATGTATGCATGATATCCATTAATAATGCTTACAGTGGTTCCAGTGACTCACAAACTGAGGCAATCAGCTAAAGTGCTCCCATTGATTCAATCCATATGCTCATTTAGGTCCTGCATTAGATCAACAAAAGATTGCACATCTATGGCTTTATTTTCAAGATGAAAACATGAGTAGTAGGGGCCAAACAACATTATGAGAGACATGAGAGACATCCATTTCAACACATTTGGTTTCAATTCATGACATGACCTTGCAAGTGATCTCACTTTTGCCTAATATATCCTCTGAGGTTTGACAATACAACATACTTCCCTATACTTGAAGGCTCGTATGACAAAACACTCTTTTTTTTAATTTTCAAATCACATTTTGGCTTTATCAAATCAGTGTCAATATACTTCTGAGCTCCATTTTCCAAATCAACACATCTATAGCATCATAACCCTAGTTACCGAACTAAACTTGGGAATCATTTTTATTTAAGCAAGAACTGTTACACTTCAGATAGGCACATACATATTACTTGGTCAAATGTCTTATTGAGTTTAAATATTTTCTATCTCATATGCATGTTTATTCAAACAATCTCCACTAATAGATTCCACCTACCAAAAGAGATCAACAGGTCTTTAATAAGCTTGAAATGGGGTCTATAAGGGACATGGGTTAAGCGGAGGCCATTTGTAAATTGGAGTTGATTTTACACTATAGACAAACCTTCATACTACAGACTTCTTGTTGGAACCACTGATAGTTGGAAACACTCTTAAATTTTAGTTATCATTTCCACCTTTTAGGCATCTATCTTGCTTTATGAAAAGATAAATCTTGAATGTTCTTCTATTTTCTTGGCCAAAATCTAGATATGTTCTGACTAGGGAAAACCTATACTTTTTTCCTTTTGCTTTTGCAAAAACTTAGGACCCCCTTTTCTTTTCTCCCCTTTTTTTTATTTTCTTCTTTTTTTGGACATGAAGTTTGATAATTCACTCTTTTCCTCTTTTGGAATATGAAATATAGGGCTTTCATTATTGGAGTTATGTTGGATGAAAAATGGTCTTTCTCTGATTTAGCTGAGTCCCCGGTTAGGATGGACCGATTAATGTCATAGACTGAGTGAAAGTCTTATGTTTTTTTTTGGTAAAAAGAACTCTATTAGCTTTCTGAATCATCCTTTTGGTTTTTCAAAACTAGAGAGCTACTATAATTTTCCTAGGTCACCCTTTTGGGTTTTTAACCTAGTGAGTTTTTTTTTGTCCTAGCCCTAAGAAAGTTGTCATGTTTGTGTTGTCATATGCTTTTGACTATGGAGGAGAATGAGTCTGTTCCAATGAGGATGGATTCTTTCATTGCCCTGATGTCATCTCAGTGATGAAATAGATCTGAGACATTAGGTCTAGTTCAGGCAAACATCAACTATCCTTATGGTCTTGACTAAATATTCTTTTCACTGATCTTCTTGCTTCTTGGTAGCTCAGTGATCATCAAACTTTTCATAAGTATCAAACCAGCTCAAGGTAGGTTATCAAGGTTTAGAAGCCAATAAAAAGAAAGCTAAAATCTCATGAAGGCTCAAGGGGACAAACTACGGATTGATATTAACAGGGTGGATACTAGTTGTTAGCTCACCAAACAATGCCTAAATTATCTCTCTCTTAAATAAGTAAAGTTCAATTTCACCTAAAAAGTTCATCATAGCGTGTTCTAAGACTGACTAGAATCTAGACACAGGTAATTATGCAGGAGCCCTCTCTAAGTAAGCATATAGAGCTCGATGCTATAGAATAATTCCCTCACCTAGTAAAATCAGTCAAATCATTATGCATAGATACACTAATTTATGAACATCAAGCTGGATTCTTCATCGGTTGAACACTATAATGTCAAAAGCCAAAAAAAAACTTTAAATTCAATAAAAGTAATTTATTCAAATAATTTTAATTTGAAAAACATAGTTATTCCAATAAAATACCAAAGAAAGTAAAATAAAATGAGCAACATTCAAGCTAAGGGAGATTTGTTGAATTGGAGTCTACTTGGACATGTTGGGGCGAGTATTTTGTACTTTAGGGTTCAGACCAAACTCACTCTTCTTTCTTAGATTCCAATTCATTAACAACACAAATGGTCATTGCTTTCTCACCCATACCTGATTCAATCTTGCAGAGCAGAACCTCATCTTTTGTAGTTTCTTTATCTATGTCTTCAAAAGATGAGAAGACAAACTTTTCATCCAATTATCCTTCTATCATGAAGGTTATTGGTGGTGGCACTCTTCCAATTTTAGGCAAAGGATTGCTCTTGGTATTGGGCTTATTAGGCACAAGCAACTTTTCACTATCAAATAAATCTTGGATCTTGTGTCTTAAATGGGCACATTTATCTATCCCATGCCCTTATATTTGATGGAATTGATAGAAGTCCTTGGCATCAAAGTTTGATAGCAGAGGATCATGTAGTGGTCAAGGAGACAATGGCTGTAATAACCGCTTTTTCTGTATTTGATGAAAACCCCAAGATAGAGATTTTCCCAACTCTAAAAATTATCTTCTATTTGCTTGACCAGTTGTTGCATTGACATCTACTACTTTTTGTGTACTCTGACTACCATATTGGTAACTTCCCTTCTCATTCCTTCTTCTAAAAAAATGATTCTTCTTCCTTTCCCACTCTTCTATTTGCAAGCCAACTTGGAGAAGGTTTTTGAAATCTCTGATAAGGGTATGAGACAGTCATTCACAAAGGTTAGGCAGGACACCTCTCACTATCATTATGATCTAGTCAGAGTCATCAGACCTCTTTTTTAGAAGTGCAACCTTATTTATCCATCTCTTCACATAATCAACAAAACTTTCATTTTGTTTTTGCCTGATAGTCTCTGTCTCTATCAAGGTCACTTCCAGCTCAAAATTTTATACATACTGCTAAATAAAGACTTTTTATAGAAGACCCCAATCTTTTTGGGTATTCTCCTATATGGTATTGAACCAATTTTGCAAATAGGATCCAAATAAAGCATAAAATACCTTAGGGTTTGAGCATTAGTAGCTCTAGTCGACTGCATGGTAGTGATGTACTGCTTAACATGCAAGTGAGGATTTCCTAAGCCATTGTGCATAGAGAAAGTAGGCATTTTTAATTTATAAGGAATTCCTTCATCATCCTCAAATAACTTGTCAACTTCCGACACTTCTTTGGCCTTCAGCTTCTTCTCAAACTTTTTCTCTATATCAGAAGTCATCTTTTCAACATCAATAATTTCAGTTTTCTCCATAGCTTTATTTTCTTTCTTCTTATCCTTTCTTGAAAGTACTGCTCCCAGTAATCATCATGAATTACCACATTCTCATCATCAAAGGCTACGCCTCCTACCTTAGCCTTCCCTTTGTCTTTTACTTCTTAGTACTAGCAGACGCTTTAACATTGTTATCCTCCAATAATGAAAATAATTGACTCCTCACGATCTTAGCCAAAACACCCTTGAATTCTTCCATCCTAGAGTTGAGGGAGTCATTTACCATCTTTTGAATTTACTTATTATCCATTGGCTTTTGTGTGAAACTGACTGAATTCTCACTGGATTCTGAGTCATATGTGGGGTTGTCATAAGCCATTGAACTATCATTCTTCAGGTCTGTGAGCAAAAAAAGGTTAAAGTAATATAATGCAATACATGTATGTATGTATGCATGTGTGCACATGTAGCAAGCAAACAAACAAGAAAACTCAGGATGTTCCTTCCAACCTTATATCATCAACACATGAGTGGTGAGTCTCTTTTCTTAGGTGTCATGGTCAATAAAGATATCAACTGGGGATACTTTATACTTTATTTTCGAGTCACTTTGACTAATTAACCATTAATTATATTTCTAAATTAGATTATAATATATCTCATTAATTAAGTATTAATCCTTTTGGGTCCACTGAAATTTAGCAGCATTTCAACTGCATGTTAAATTAATACCTAATTAATGGTTTGTCATAATTAGGTTTCTTACCATTTGAAAAAGACAACTAATGATTTATGCCACAAAGAAGCCCATAATTAACATATCTTAGTATAAATAAGGCTCGCATTTGATTTTAACATTCCATAATTGACCTAACTACTTGCATGCCCCTTTCAAGAAATTTGGTCCATTATGAAAGGAGTTTTCATTTTAAAGCCCAATAAAAGCTTAATTTGGAAAAATGGGTCATAAGGTAAAAGCATGATTTTGAGCCATTTCTTGAAAAAAATTGTTCCAAAAAATTAATTTTGTCCTTTGAGATTGGGCCCATCTTAAAAAAGTTTTAACCGTACATTGAAAGGTTTTTGAAAATGATTTGGACTTTAGGTTTAAAAGAATTTTTGGACCATAAAATAATTTTGGGTTTGTACCATAATTAAGTCATATTAAAAAAAAAAAAAACCAAATGGCTCATAATTGAACCAAGACATGTTAACCATAGTCAAACGACAAACAATTAGGTCAAACCTAAAAAAAGTAACTAGGCCAACTACATAAGCTTTAGTCTTTGAGGTAAAAAGCTTAGGCTCCCACAGTAAGTATATACCAAAATGTATAAGGATATGAGTGGTTATGCAATGCTCGATCTCCATACCTTGAATGAAAGTATAGTATCACTCACATACACATAACACAGGTTCCACAGGGCATCCTAACTCACACACACAATGTAATCTAAGTGATACAATGGATAGTATCATAATAAGAAAGAATAAAATAATATAAAGACCAACGGAATCAACTTCTCTTATCCCTAATAGAGTCGCCACTGTGAGCAGAGATTTTCGCCTCCACTCCCAGAGGAATGGTTCTTACGACTTCAATACTGTTAGGCTCAGAGCCTTAGAGAACACGGGCCTAAATTGGAGAAAAATGGAGTCACCACCCTGATAGGCTGGGAAAATAGAAAGGGGTGGATGACTAATTTCATAAGGAATCTCCAACCCCCTATTAGGTTCAAAAAGTTGGGTACACATGGGGGAAGGTGAGAATGACCTAGCACCCCATAGCCCGGTTCATTGGAACCGGCCTTCTTTTCAGGTCTAAATATTATTAAATTCTTAACTTATTAAAATATTATCTATACTACATGCAATTTAAAATAACTAAATATTCATTGTATTAAAATCAAGAAGGTCCAAACAAACAAACAAATAAAAATGGGCATCAATACAAGATGGAAATATACCCTCACAATAATGTCTAATGTCTAAAACTAAATAAAATAGGACACCCACCACTTGGTGGAAACATGTCCTTTACATTGATCCCAAAAGTTAAAATAAATTAAATTACATTGATTTTAACAAATGAGGTATCCATGAAGTGAAAACATAAATCTTACATCCTTGAAGTTTAAATAATTAACTAAATATAATTGAATCATTCAAACATTCATCATAAGCAAAATAACAATAAATCATTCATCATAAGCACATAATAATGGATCAAATAATTAAATCTAAGTTTTAATCTTAAATAAAGCATAAGAAATACAAAATTAGGATTGTACGGATTAGGGTTTCTAGGGTTTAAAACAAATTAGGGTTTTACTATAACAATTAGGGTATTAGGAAATAAACTAGACTTCTTATATCAAAACATAAAAATTTCAGGGTTAGAACATGTAATTTAAAACTAAACCTAATGGATTAGGGTTTTGAAAATTAAATTTTATTATTAGGGTTTTGCATGAATTGTCCCCAAGGTTCTCTTTATATTGAAATAAATACCATTAATAGTTAGGCTACTAGATGTCCTAACAGGTTATGTACAAAGATGATGATTAATTAAAGGGTTTACATAATTATTGCAAGCCAAACTAACTTACTGTGTCATGATATTTGAAAGTAAAATATTGATTGGATGAAACAATGAAAGCAGTAAACATTAAAGACAATAATCAAGGATATCTGTTAAGCTTAAATGAATTAAACATGAAAACACACCTTCATTTATTGGCTCCACCAATATTATTCTATTGAACCAAATTCCTTTATTGTACTACCTGGATCAATTGCAATCCAGGTTGAGGGGCTACAATTCAGAGATAATTGCTACTTTTAGCTATTGTCTCTTCCTTCGTTTTGCTTTTAATTTCTGTGTATTGATAACTGTGGCTGCTAATCACTCAAGCTCTCTCTTTGTCTTTAATTGCTAGGTTAATTTTTGTTCATTTTTCTTAATTATTGCTACCTTTCTTATCTTTCTTGCCTTCTATTTATAATGTGTCAATTAGGGTTAATGGTTTTGAAATTTTACTAGTTAAACACAATTACGATGCCTAAACAGACTCAATTCCTTTAGAATTAGGGTTCATGTCGGTTTGAAGTGTCCAAATCCACATGGATTCAGCTCATGTCTGTAACACCCCTATACTCCATATACGTACACCACATATACTCTCAATATGTAATATACATATACCGGATACAAGAATGTCACAGTCTATTTGAAGCAAACTGTTTTATTAGTTTTTGTCATAGATTTGTATCTTATTTGTTATGATAATTATTGTTTTCTTTAGGTATTTTGGTAGTTTCAATCAGTTTATTTAGTGTTTTCATTAATTTTGGTAGTTTTAATTTATTTCAGTGTTTTTGTTATTTTTTTTCCTAGTTTTAAGTGTGGTGTCATGTTTTGTTGGTTAATATTTATTTACTTCTTGTTAAAGTTTGTTTCAAGTTTTGTTTTAGGTTAAAAAGCCAAGGAACCAAGAAGAAGGAAAAAATGGACAGTAGCTGACACATGCAGAGGACACGGCCAAGCCACTGGCCATGTCCCATACCAAGCTAAGGAAGAAGACCAAGACACAGAAGGTGACACATGCAAGGGACACGGCCAAGCTTGTGGCCGTGTCCCTCCAAAATTATCCAACATGGCCAAGATGTTTAAGCTTGGCCGTGTCACACTCAAGTCCAAAGGAAAAGAAAGATGAAAATCAAGCAGTAGATGACACCTTCAGGGGACACGGCTAAGCTTGTGGCCGTGTCCCTCCAAGAACCTCAGACATGGTCGTGTCTCCCTCAACTTGGCCGTGTCACTCATGGATTAAAGAGAACGCCGATTTTTGGAGCGGAGGTTTCGTATAAATATTAAAGTTAGGGTTTTTAGAGCGGGGGTTGAGAGTTTGAGTTTTGTTTTAGCTGTCAAAGAACATTAGGGTTTTCATATCTTGTTTTCTTTGATCTTTTGATTACACTTTGATTAAAACTAGCCTAGATTAGATTTGTTCTTGCCCTTGATACATTCTTCGAGCAAGTTCTGAACAAGAGATTCTTCAAGAGCTAAGAAGTTTGTAATTTGGTTTTGTTCTTGAACTTTATCTCTTTAATTTCATTGGAATTGTATTTAAGAATATTATCATGTCTAAATTGATTTCTTTGAATTTTAATGAGATGAGTATGCTTGATAGCATTATGAACTAATTTGATCTAGTCTAGGGTTTGTATTGATCTGCTATGATTATATGAATTGGTTATTACTCTTAACTTAATTATTTCTTTAGCCTTGATTGAATGGAATTATTGTTAATATATAATTGATTGGCCACCATTTATGTATTTAAGGTATTAGATGAAGGATTGAGAGATGAAGTCTAATGCTGGAACAATTCAATTAGGTACTTAGGTGAATTAGAGATATAACCTAGGAAAAGATTATTTCAATTGTAACAAGATTATTTGAGAGAGGTTTGAATGCAAGAGCTTATTTCCTTGATTTGATTAATTAAGTTGCTTGAGATTTAATCTTTGAAATTAAATTGGTTAAGAGGAATAACCATTCATACATATAAATAGTAGAGAAGTGCAAACCCTAGACCTTTCTATAAGTGAATCAATACATCAGCTTAGTTTACTTTTATTGTTTTAAACTCCAATCATCTATTTTCATTAGTTGATAGCAATTTAAATTTATTCTGATTTCTTATTAGCAACCTAATAATCAATTAGCTTATCTAGCTTCCTTGAGAGACGACCTTGGGGCGATCACCTTTACTACAGCTACCTCGTATACTTGCGAGTGACGCTTTGTGGTAGAGTTAATTAGACCGCAACAAGTTTTTGGCGCCGTTGCCGGGGAAGCTAATTGGCTTAATTGTTTATTAGTAATAGATATTCTAGATTATTTTTCACTGTTTATTTTATTTGTCTTTTGCTTTTAATAATTCTTTTATTCTAGAAATTTTGTTTATGCAAGGTAGGAGATCACTTGGAGGAGAGCTATACCCAGTCATTCAAGAAATTCAGAGAGTGAAAAGGAGCAGGGAAGAGTTTGAACTGTACACCGGATTTGATACTACAGAGGAGAACACTTCTGATTTTGAGTCAGAATCTGCAGAATCTGTTAAAATGGCAGAAGAAAGACAAAGGACTATGAGAGATTTTGCTAGACCTGTCATTGGAACTTCCACCTCTTGCATAAGATTGACAAATGTAGCAAGAAATTATGAGTTGAAGAACATTCATTACAATATGCTGCCATCATTCTATGGAGTTTCAAATGAAGATCCTTTGAACTTTATTCGGGATTTTTATTCTACCCTCAACACTTTTCCATTGGGAGGACTAACAGAGGATCAGTTGAGGATGAGATGTTTCCCGTATACATTGAAGGATAGGGCAAAGAGCTGACTTATGATGTTGCCCGAAAATTCTTTGACAACTTGGGAGCAAGTTTATAACAAGTTTATGGGCAAGTTTTACTCTCATCAAAAGACACCTGATGTAACACCCCCACATCCAATACATGCACACTACGACTACCACAATGTAGTATACATGCACTGAACATAGGGACGCTACCAATTTTCTTAACATTCAAAACATTTTAAACAAAACCATAACCTTTCAATTATATACATTATAGAAAAATAGGTAGTTACTTGTAATATAAAACAAAATAGATATATAGATACATTTAGTTAATACGCAGCGGAATTATAAAATATTTACATATATAAAACATTTAAATCCATATATACAAATGTTCATATATTTACATTATAAATATTGCTTTACAAAATTAAAAAGAAGTAATACATGATTGGCAAATCTCTTCTGATCTTTAAGCTTCCCAAAATCAACTCTTCAAGGTCTACTCTCACTCGGTCTCGATGAACTCTCGGGTTCAACTCTATTTCCTGCGCGATTAAACACTATCGCGCTAAGCCAACGGCTTAGTAAGATAATCATGCTAATGCCATACTTTAGTGCAATGCAATGTCAATTCTCAATCCATATCATACATGTAACCTTATATATGCAAAGCTAACAACATACTATTGCATATCACAAAACAATATCATATAAGCACACCACATTTTAACATCTTTTCACATTCTTTATTAATTAATCAAATTATCATTCATGATATTTATGCAACATAGACACCTATGGGCCCAACAAGTATTTAATATGATATTCAGAATTCAGAGTTACTGGTTTGGTTCATAATTACGATAATCAAGCCCGTAAGCAATATATCTCATATCTCTATTCATATAGAGCGTAACAGACCCAGTCTCTTGGACCATCAACTCGGCTAACCTCGAGGAGATCCTCAACCCGGCAAGACTGTTACCAATTATATATATCATAATCACAATTCTCATAGTGTAACAGACCCAGTCTCTTGGACCTCTATTTACTTACATGAAGAGATCCTCAACCCGGCAAGACTGTTACCTTTCATTTTATAGGCATGCCTCCAAATTCAGAACTCTGAAACTGAATAACATATTAAACATACCCTATTTCATTTATCTCTTTATCATTCTCATTCTCAATTTGCATATCATAACAAATAGGCAATCATGCCTCAACACTCTCATTTGTACATTCATAGCCACAAACAATGGCTTCTCAAAATATTTGAATAACCATGTCTCAATTCACAATATAACACATCACCTTTTACATATCCATAATCAATTACATGGAACATAATCATATATATGTACTTACATATCTCATTTCACAATACCCACAATGCATAACATAACAATGTTCATGGTTTTAGGATCTTCCACATGCATTTGATTAGAGCATTCATTGTTTGAAGTATGTTTAAAGTGTTTAGGTTTAAGTTTAAGCACCAACTTACCTTTGAAGAACCAAAACAAAGCAATTAGAACAAAGAACAAAAACCCTAACCACACAATTGAGGGACACAGGCAGCCCACTTGAGGGACACGACCAAGCTTGTGGCCGTGTCTCTCAATCCAATTTTTGCAGTAGCAAACACGGGCATGAGACACGGGCAAGCTTGTGGCCGTGTCTCCCAACACCAAAATCCAATAGCTAACACGGCCAATGGACACGGCCGTGTCTCTCAAAAATCATTCCAACATGCCCAAATTTCCTTGGCTTGGCCTTGTCTCTCATTGCTTTTGGCCGTGTCACTCAAAACACAAACCCTAATTATGGCCAAACACTTTCAATTACACTTACACACACTTTTGCACAACAATCACCTCATTCAAATGAATATAATTCATGTCATAATCACATATCTTATATAATTATCACAATAACCACTTAAACAACATATTTAAACACAAACAATCTCAAAACCCTAAAACCAAATCAACTCTTGATTCTTCACTAACCACCTTCACTTAACTTACCATCTTCACAACCAAACTAACACCAAATCAAATCTTTTATCTTACAAGCAATTTTTAACACTTACAAACCCATCTCAAACATATCAAATCACAAAATCAACAAACCCTAATTCATTTCAAACATCACTTCAACATAACCAAAGAAAACAAGAGATTACCTACCTTAAAAGAAGAAATTCCACAAATCTCTAATCACAACCCTTGATTGCTTCTTAAATTTGAGCTTCACTCTTCAAAATCCTCTCTTTGTCACTTGCTCCCTTTTTCTATGGAGAGTGCCGGCCATAACAATGGAGAAAGAAGAAAATGATGAAGAAGCAAAGTCAAATTTCCCTTCTTATATCCACCAAGTGTTCAAACCAAACCATTACCAAAACACCCTTAATCATATAACTAACCTCTTGTCTCATATATGCCCATCTATGTAATTTCACATGCCATACAAAAATATCCTCTTGCATTGACTCTCATTTGACCTATTTATATGTTATATATATTATCATATAAACAACATATACCATTTTCTCTAAACCCTCTTTTCTTTCCCAAAACACATATACATAAGCATTCACTTCCAATTTCTTTTTCTTATCACAATATATATATACTACTCAATCCCATTTAAACCAACAACAACAATATACTCAAAAATTCTAGGGCATACATGAGGATATTACAATTCTTCCCCTCTAAAAAGAAATTTCGCCCTCGAAATTACCTGATATCAAGGCTGAAACAACTGAGGATATTGATCTCGCATAGTTTGCTTATTCTCCCAAGTTGCCTCTTCTTTCCCATGATTCTTCCACAAAATCTTCACAAGTGGCACTCTCTTGTTCCTCAATTCTTTCACTTCACGTGCCAAGATAGCAACTGGTTCCTCTTCAAACGTCAAATCCTGGCTAACTTCAATAGACTCAATTGGTAACACGTGAGACGGATCCTATCTGTATCTTCTCAACATAGAGACATGAAATACATTATGAATACGATCCAACTCAGGTGGCAAAGCAAGCCGATAAGCAACTAGCCCAACTTTTTCTAAAACTTCATACGGTCCAATGAAACGAGGACTTAGCTTCCCTTTCCGACCAAACCTTAATATCTTCTTCCAAGGAGATACCTTCAAAAATACCTTATCTCCAACATCAAACTCTATGTCTCTCCTTTTCAGATCTGCATAAGACTTCTGTCAGTCTGAAGCTGCTTTCAATCTGCCTCGAATCAATTTCACTTTCTCTTCAGTTTCTTGAATTAAATCAGGCCCAATTAACATACCATCACCAAGTTCACTCCAACATAGAGGTGTCCTACAGCGTCTACCATAAAGTGCTTCAAACGGTGCCATACCAATGCTGGATTGATGACTGTTGTTATAAGCAAACTCCACAAGAGGTAAGAATCTATCCCAACTTCCAGAGAAATCGATGACACAGCTTCTCAACATATCCTCAATAATTTGTATCACCCTCTCAGACTGTCCATCCGTCTGTGGATGAAAAGCAGTACTGAAATGCAGTCGAGAACCCAAAGCACTATGCAAACTCTTCCAAAATCTTGAAGTAAACCTGGGATCTCGATCGGATACTAAAGAAGTTGGAACCCCATGCAACTTCACAATCTCATGAATATACAGCTCAGCCAACCTCTCCAAAGAGTAATCTATCCGAACTGGAAGGAAATGAGCTGTCTTAGTCAATCTATCCACAATCACCCAAATGGCATCATGCTTCCTTTGTGTCAATGGCAAACCAGACACAAAATCCATTGTCACTTTTTCCCACTTCCATTCAGGCACTGACAACGGTTGAAGCAACCCGGTTGGAACTTGATGCTCAGCTTTTACCTTCTGACATGTGAGACATTTTGATACAAACTCAGCAATGTCTCTCTTCAAACCAACCCACCAGTAATGCTGTCTCAAATCATGATACATCTTTGTATTGCCCGGATGCATAGCAAACACTGACTGATGAGCTTCTTCCAAAATGATCCTCTTCAAATCAGCATCATCGGGTACACACAATCTATTCTTAAACCAGAGGCTCCCATCACTTTTCACAACAAAATCTTTACTCTTTCCATTCTGACAATCTGAAACAATCTTTTGAATCTTCTCATCAGCCAACTGAGCCTCTTTGATCTGATCCGATAAAACTGGTTTTACATGCAATTGTGCCAACAATGCACCATCATCACAAGATACAAAGTTAGCACGCAAAGCTTTCAACTCAACAAGCAACGAGAGCGAGTAAACAGTTAAACCAGCTAAAGACTTCCGACTTAAGGCATCAGCAACAACATTTGCTTTACCTGGATGATAATCAATCAAGCAGTCGTAGTCTTTAATCAATTCTAACCATCTCCTCTGTCAAAGATTGAGCTCCTTCTGAACCCCCAAATACTTCAAACTCTTGTGATCAGTGTAGATGAAACATTTCTCCCCAAACAGATAGTGACGCCAAATCTTCAATGCAAACACAATGGCTGCCAATTCCAAATCATGGGTTGGATAGTTAAGCTCATGCGGTTTCAACTGTCTAGATGCATAAGCTATAACTTTACCTTCCTGCATCAGCACACATCCCAAACCATTATGTGAAGCATCACTGTAGATCACATATGGTTTGCCTTCAACAGGTAAAGTAAGAACAGGCGCTTGAGTCAGCAAATCTCTCAACTGCTCAAAGCTAGCCTGATACTGATCCGTCCACACAAATCTCACTCCCTTACGAAGTAATCTGGTGAGTGGAGTAGCTATCAAAGAAAATCCTTTCACAAACCGTCGGTAATAACCTGCCAAACCCAGAAAACTTCTAACCTCTGTCACAGACTTGGGTGGACTCCAATTCAGAATAGCTTCAACTTTACTCGGATCAACTCTAATGCCTTCTGCTGAAACAATATGTCCAAGAAAAGCGACTTGATCCAACCAGAACTCACACTTCGACAATTTGGCAAACAACTGCTTCTCTCTCAAAATCTGCAACACAATCCGCAGATGCATATCATGTTCCTCCTCATTCCGCGAATACACCAATATATCATCGATGAAGACCACTACAAACTAATCCAGATAGGGCCTAAACACCCTATTCATCAAATCCATAAAAGCTGCAGGTGCATTCGTCAGACCAAAAGGCATAACTAGAAATTCATAATGCCCATACCTGGTCCAAAAAGCTGTCTTCGGAACATCTTCAGCTTTGGCTCTCAGCTGATGGTACCCAGATCTCAGATCAATTTTAGAAAACACAGCTGCACCCTTCAACTGATCAAATAGATCATCGATTCTAGGCAAAGGATATTTATTTTTAATAGTCACCTTGTTCAATTTCCTATAATCGATGCACAATCTCATAGTACCATCTTTCTTCTTCACAAATAATACAGGAGCTCCCCAAGGAGAAACACTGGGGCGAATAAATCCTTTATCCAACAACTCCTGTAGTTGCACTTTCAACTCCCTCAATTCTGCTGGTGCCATTCTATAAGGAGTAATAGAGATAGGAGTGGTACCAGGCAACAATTCAATACCAAACTCCACCTCTCTCTCAGGAGGCAATCCTGGCAACTCCTCTGGAAACACATCTGGAAAATCTGCAACTGTGGCAATACTATCAATAGGAGAACCTCTTACTCTAGTATCTACCACATGAGCAAGATAGGCTTCACATCCCTTTCTAATCAACCTCCTAGCTGCAACAGCTGAAACAAATAAGGATGCTAACTGTTCCTGCTCATTAGATAGTATCACCTCTCTACCATCACCAGTTCTCAAAGAAACAATTTTCTTTTTACAATCCACCACAGCTCCATGTCGAGATAGCCAGTCCATGCCCAAAATCACATCATATTCCTTAAATGGCATCTCAATCAAATCCCCAAGGAACTCCTCACCCTGCACCACTACTGCACTATCTTTGTGCACTTTACTAACAATCACACTATGCCCTAACGGATTTGTCACCAACACATCAAACCCTAGAGACTCAGCATACAATTCAGATATAGGCAAAACAGATGCACTAATATATGAATGTGTGGAACCCGGATCAATCAAAGCAAGTACTGAAGTATCAAATAAAGAAAAAGTACCAGCTATGACTGCTGATGCATCTGGCTGCCTCTGCATAACATACATCCTCTGGGAAGATCCAACCTCTTCTGGTCTACTCTCCCTGGATGTAGCACCTCCTCTAGAACTGAACCCCGGTCTGCCTCCTCTGTTAACACCTCTGCCTCCTCGGCCTCCCCTCACACTAGGTCGAGAAGCTGCAGAATCAACTGGCCTCTGTTCCCGCGTCTCTGGACAATCTCTAATAAAATGATCAGGCGATCCACACCTGAAGCATACAGCTGATCTACTATACCTCCAACAAACGCCCCCATGTCTTCCACCACACTGGTCACACACAGGTAAGGTGGATCTCTGAATTCCAGGAGTAGGAGCACTCGCCACTGAAACTGTAGATCTAAATCTCTGTCTCTGGAACTGCACCGACCTACCAGCTGTTCTTTGACTCCTACTGACCCGAGGAACAAAGTTACCTTTACCTCTCTTTGCAGAAGAAGACCCTACCTCAAACTGGGGCCTCCTCACCCTAATCTCTTCCTCTGAAGCAGCTGCAATACCTTGAGCTCGCTCCACACTCCGAGCTGCTGCCACAAGCTGGGAAAAATCCTGATATCTAGATCCAGCCACTAAACACATGATAGAGGGCCTCAATCCCTCCTCAAACCTCCTGCATCTATCTACCTCATCAACTATAATACCCCCAGCATACTGACTCAATCGAATAAACTCAACCTCATATTCAGTTACGGTCCGATGATCTTGCTTCAAATCTAGAAACTCTCTTTTCTTCCCATCTTTATACTCCCTTGGAGTATACTTCAATTCAAATTCTCTCAGAAAGTCAGCATATGACAAGGTTGGTGGATCATCCATAGAATGGGGCACTGTCTTCCACCAACTATATGCATCCTTCTGCAACAAGGATCTTGCATAATCAAACTTTTCCTCAGGAGTGGCTTGCAACTGAACAAATATTCTCTGTACTTTGTCTAACCACTGCTGGATCAGTAGTACCTACAAAATCTTCGGCTCCATACTTCCTTAGTTTGTCATAGTGCCTCACAGATACCAAAGGTTGAGGGGGTGGTGGCTGTGGTTGCACTGGTGCTTGTCTCATAGCTTCCATCATATGCATAAACCAGGCTGGCGGAACCTCATCACCTACTGGTCTCCCCGACCCAGAAGCAGGTGCCTCACCCGCACTAACAACCCTAGCTCCCTCCTCAGGAGCAACACTCTCTGCACTTCCCTCAACTGACTGACGCGAATGAGGATCCATCACAACCTAAGTCTGTAAACACAGCAGATTACACCTTATTAAAGATCAGAGATTGCCAATCCCAAACATATATGTTATTCAAAAACTCACTTTTTAAGTAAAAATATTCTTTTTTCTTACATTTGACCTAGGTTGAGAATCTCAAACCTAGGTTCTGATATCAAAACAATTGTAACACCCCCACATCCAATACATGCACACTACGACTACCACAATGTAGTATACATGCACTGAACATAGGGACGCTACCGATTTTCTTAACATTCAAAACATTTTAAACAAAACCATAACCTTTCAATTATATACATTATAGAAAAATAGGTAGTTACTTGTAATACAAAACAAAATAGATATATAGATACATTTAGTTAATACGCAGCGGAATTATAAAATATTTACATATATAAAACTTTAAATCCATATATACAAATGTTCATATATTTACATTATAAATATTGCTTTACAAAATTAAAAAGAAGTAATACATGATTGGCAAATCTCTTCTGATCTTTAAGCTTCCCAAAATCAACTCTTCAAGGTCTACTCTCACTCGGTCTCGATGAACTCTCGGGTTCAACTCTATTTCCTGCGCGATTAAACACTATCGCGCTAAGCCAACGGCTTAGTAAGATAATCATGCTAATGCCATAATTTAGTGCAATGCAAAGTCAATTCTCAATCCATATCATACATGTAACCTTATATATGCAAAGCTAACAACATACTATTGCATATCACAAAACAATATCATATAAGCACACCACATTTTAACATCTTTTCACATTCTTTATTAATTAATCAAATTATCATTCATGATATTTATGCAACATAGACACCTATGGGCCCAACAAGTATTTAATATGATATTCAGAATTCAGAGTTACTGGTTTGGTTCATAATTACGATAATCAAGCCCGTAGGCAATATATCTCATATCTCTATTCATATAGAGCGTAACAGACCCAGTCTCTTGGACCATCAACTCGGCTAACCTCGAGGAGATCCTCAACCTGGCAAGACTATTACCAATTATATATATCATAATCACAATTCTCATAGTGTAACAGACCCAGTCTCTTGGACCTCTATTTACTTACATGAAGAGATCCTCAACCCGGCAAGACTGTTACCTTTCATTTTATAGGCATGCCTCCAAATTCAGAACTCTGAAACTGAATAACATATTAAACATACCCTATTTCATTTATCTCTTTATCATTCTCATTCTCAATTTGCATATCATAACAAAAAGGCAATCATGCCTCAACACTCTCATTTGTACATTCATAGCCACAAACAATGGCTTCTCAAAATATTTGAATAACCATGTCTCAATTCACAATATAACACATCACCTTTTACATATCCATAATCAATTACATGGAACATAATCATATATATGTACTTACATATCTCATTTCACAATACCCACAATGCATAACATAACAATGTTCATGGTTTTAGGATCTTCCACATGCATTTGATTAGAGCATTCATTGTTTGAAGTATGTTTAAAGTGTTTAGGTTTAAGTTTAAGCACCAACTTACCTTTGAAGAACCAAAACAAAGCAATTAGAACAAAGAACAAAAACCCTAACCACACAATTGAGGGACACAGGCAGCCCACTTGAGGGACACGACCAAGCTTGTGGCTGTGTCTCTCAATCCAATTTTTGCAGTAGCAAACACGGGCATGAGACACGGGCAAGCTTGTGGCCGTGTCTCCCAACACCAAAATCCAGTAGCTAACACGGCCAATGGACACGGCCGTGTCTCTCAAAAATCATTCCAACACGCCCAAATTTCCTTGGCTTGGCCATGTCTCTCATTGCTTTTGGCCGTGTCACTCAAAACACAAACCCTAATTTTGGCCAAACACTTTCAATTACACTTACACACACTTTTGCACAACAATCACCTCATTCAAATGAATATAATTCATGTCATAATCACATATCTTATATAATTATCACAATAACCACTTAAACAACATATTTAAACACAAACAATCTCAAAACCCTAAAACCAAATCAACTCTTGATTCTTCACTAACCACCTTCACTTAACTTACCATCTTCACAACCAAACTAACACCAAATCAAATCTTTTATCTTACAAGCAATTTTTAACACTTACAAACCCATCTCAAACATATCAAATCACAAAATCAACAAACCCTAATTCATTTCAAACATCACTTCAACATAACCAAAGAAAACAAGAGATTACCTACCTTAAAAGAAGAAATTCCACAAATCTCTAATCACAACCCTTGATTGCTTCTTAAATTTGAGCTTCACTCTTCAAAATCCTCTCTTTGTCACTTGCTCCCTTTTTCTATGGAGAGTGCCGGCCACAACAATGGAGAAAGAAGAAAATGATGAAGAAGCAAAGTCAAATTTCCCTTCTTATATCCACCAAGTGTTCAAACCAAACCATTACCAAAACACCCTTAATCATATAACTAACCTCTTGTCTCATATATGCCCATCTATGTAATTTCACATGCCATACAAAAATATCCTCTTGCATTGACTCTCATTTGACCTATTTATATGTTATATATATTATCATATAAACAACATATACCATTTTCTCTAAACCCTCTTTTCTTTCCCAAAACACATATACATAAGCATTCACTTCCAATTTCTTTTTCTTATCACAATATATATATACTACTCAATCCCATTTAAACCAACAACAACAATATACTCAAAAATTCTAGGGCATACATGAGGATATTACACCTGAATTGAGAGGGAAGTTAGCTACATTCTCTCAATTTGAAGGAGAGCCATTTCATGAGGCTTAGGACAGATTTAAGATGCTATTGATCCAGTGTCCACATCATCACTACCCACTTCAACTTCTTAATCAGTTTTTCTATGATGGTCTAACCCAGCAATTTCAGAACACTGTTGATAACGCAGCTGGGGAACCTATGGGAGAAAAGATAGCTGATGAAACTTATGAGATCTTTAAGATGTTGGGAGCTAATTCCCAACAGAAAAGTGTAAGGAGAAGAAGTAAAGGGGTGAATCAACTGGAAGCCAATAGTGAGATGGTCAATCAGATAGCTGAATTGACAAGGCAAGTGCAGATGCTGAATATGAAAAACAACACTTCTTCATCCACTCAAGAAGTGTGTGGAATTTGTGGGACTTTCAGGCATGGAGCAAATATTTGTCCCTCCGCATATGAGTCTTATGGTATTGAAGCTGAGCAAGTCAATGCTATGGGAGGATATCAACCAAGGGCCCGGAATGATCCTTACTCCAATACTTACAATCCTGGTTGGCGGAGTCATCCAAATTTTTCCTGGACAACAAATAACTCTCAACAGCCTTTCCATTTGCTTCAGAGACAGAACCAACAGCAGGGTCAATCCTTAAATCAATGGTAGTCTAAGAGAGAGAGTTTGGAGGAAAGTTTACAGGCTTTTATCCAAGTCAGTGATAAAAATCAAGAGATGAACAACAAGAGGCTGGATTCCTTAGAAGCATCTTTTAAGAAAGTGGAGACCCAAGTGGGACAACTTGCACAACAGATGTAGATTCAACAAAAGGGAAAATTCCCAAGTCAACCTGAGCAGGCACAATCAGTGACTGTTCTTAGAAGTGGCAAGGTAATTAACAATAATGTTGAAAATAATTATGTGAATGCATGTGAGCAAGAGAATAAAAAGGAAGGAGAGCCAGAGAACAAAGGTGATGGAGAAAGATCAATGGAGAAATCCCCTACAGTAGATTTACACAAGGCAAGCAATCCATACGGGCCACCTATACCATTCCCCAGCAGGTTGAAGAATGATAAACAAGATAAGCAATTTTCAGACATCTTCAACATGCTGTCTAAGGTAAGTATTAACTTACCCTTACTTCAAGCAATAAAGAACATGCCAGCTTATGCCAAATTCTTTAAGGAACTGAACACAAAGAGAAAAAGGTATGAGCCCAATGAAAAGGTGATAGTTTCAGAGGTAGCTAGTGCTTTTTTGTAGTATAAACTACCTCCCAAGCTAAAGGATCCTGGAAGTTTTATAATTCAAATTACTATAGGGAATGGAAAGGGGACTGATGGCATGTGTGATTTAAGAGCTAGTGTAAATTTGATGCCTTATTCTGTTTATCTTGAATTAGAACTGGGGGAACTTAAACCTACAAAAATGGTGTTACAATTAGCTGATAGATCTCTTAGATTCCCGAAAGGGGTTATAGAAGATGTGTTAGTTAAAGTTGGTGGGTTGATAGTACCTGTGGATTTCATAGTTCTTGACATAGAAGGAAGTAACCCTACACCATCCTCACACACTATTCTTCTGGGTAGGCCTTTTATGGCGACTACCAACACCTTGATAGATGTTAAAAATGGTAAATTGACAATGACTGTCTTAGGACAAACGGTTGAATTTTTTATTTTTAACACTTCTCCTATTCCTACAACTGCATTATATGAGGATTGCTCTTTAATTGATTGTATTGATGCAGCTGTTTCAGATGTTTTCCTGCAGATAGGTTCCTCAGATAAATTGGAGCTGGCACTGACCTTAGATGGTGGTTTAGATATTTTTTATTTAGAAATAGCCAGTTGCCTTGAGACATTAGAGAGTGCTAAAATAGAGGAACTTAAGGAGGACCCAGTATGTGAACTTCCCTCCATTCAAAAAAACGAGAAGAACCCTTCACTTGAGTTAGAGCTGAAAGAGTTACCTAAAAATCTGAAATATGTGTTTTTAGGAGATCACAATACCTTGCCTGTGATAATATCTAGTGAACTTAGTGAAGAGGAGGAGATGAGGTTGGTAAGTGAGCTTAGAAGATTGAAAAGAGCAATAGGATGGGGATTGAGTGACATCAAAGGTATTAGCCCTTCAATGTGCATGCATAGAATCACCTTAGAAGAGTGAGCTAAACCTTTGAGGGAGACCCAAAGGCGCCTTAACCCAAATATGAGTGAAGTGGTTAAGAAGGAAGTGCTCAAATTGCTGGATGAAGGAGTGATTTATCCAATAGCTAATAGTGAGTGGGTGAGCCCAGTACATGTAGTTCCTAAGAAATTTGGAATCACTGTGGTGAAAAATGAAAATAATGAATTGGTTCCTACTAGGACTACTACTGGGTGGAGAATGTGTATTGATTATAGAAAGTTGAACAATGCTACAAAGAAAGACCATTTCCCTCTTCCTTTTATTGATCAGATGTTAGATAAGCTTTCTGGACACTCACAATATTGTTTTTTGGATGGCCTTTCAGGTTACTATTAGGTGTTGATATCACCAGAGGATCAGTCCAAGACTACCTTTACTTGCCCTTTTGGGACTTATGCATTTCGACGTATGCCCTTTGGCTTGTGCAATGCACCTGCAACCTTTCTGAGATGCATGATGTCTGTCTTCTCAGACATGATTGATGATTTTATTGAGGTATTTATGGATGACTTTTCTATTTTTGGTAGTTCTTTTGATAATTGCCTCAATAAACTTGTTCTTGTGCTTGAGAGATGCATTGAATGTAACCTTACTTTAAGTTGGGAAAAGAGTCATTTCATGGTTACTCAGGGCATTGTATTAGGTCATGTTGTGTCAAGTAAGGGGATTGAGGTGGATAAGGCCAAGGTGGAATTGATTGCTAAATTACCCCCACCTACCTCTGTTAAGGGAATAAGAAGTTTTTTAGGGCATGCAGGTTTTTATCGGAGGTTTATTAAGGATTTTTCCAAAATAAGTCAACCATTGTGCCATTTGTTGGGGAAAGATGTTCCATTTTAATTTACAGCACAATGCATGCAAGCTTTTAATTCCCTTAAAGAAAATTGACTAGTGCACCAGTAATTGTAGCTCCTGTTTGGTCTTTACCTTTTGAAATCATATGTGATGCCTCTAATCATGCAGGTGGAGCTGTTCTTGGGCAAAGGGTTGATAAATTTTTGAGAGTCATATATTATGCTAGCATGACCCTGAATAGTGCGCAAATGAATTACACCACAACTGAAAAGGAAATGTTAGCTGTTGTTTTTGCTTTAGATAAGTTTAGAGCATATTTAATTGGGTCGAAAATTATTGTGCATTCTGATCATGCAGCTCTAAAATATCTTTTAACAAAACAACATGCTAAACCACGCTTAATTAGATGGGTGTTGTTATTGCAAGAATTTGATTTCCAAATCAAAGATACTAAGGGTAGTGAGAATGTTGTTGCTGATTATTTATCCAGATTACCCTTCTTTAGTGAAAATCTTGCATCTGATAGCATTCATAAAAATTTAGAAGCATTTCCTGATGAGCAGCTGTTTGTGGTATTTGATGCACCTTGGTTTGCAGATATTGCTAACTATCTTGCTTGTGGTATATTGTGTACTAACATGTCATTTCAGGAAAAGAAAAGGTTTTTGCACATACGTAAATTTTACTTTTGGGATGAACCTTACCTATTCCGGATTTGCAAAGATGAGATAGTTCGCAGGTGCGTATCTGAAGAAAAACAACTGAGTGTTCTTAAATTTTGTCATGACCTTCATTGTGGTGGTCATTTTGGAGAAAGAAAGACTGCAGAAAAGGTGCTTCAAAGTGGTTTTTACTGGCCTACGCTATTCAAAGATGCTCAAAAGTATTGCAAGCATTGTGACTGATGTCAAAGAGTGGGTAACATAGGGAGGAGGAATGAAATGCCCCTTCAATCATATATTGTTGTTGAACTGTTTGATGTGTGGGGAATAGACTTCATGGGTCCTTTCCCTAAGTCTTTTGGTTATGAATATATTTTAGTTGCTGTTGATTATGTTTCCAAATGGGTGGAGGCAATCCCCACCCGTACTAATGATGCTAATGTGGTTGTTAAATTTGTGAAGAAAAACATTCTTAGCAGATTTGGCACACCAAGAGTGATAGTTAGTGATGGGGGAAGTCATTTTTGCAACAGGCTTTTTGAGAAGTTAATGCATAAATCTGGTGTGAAGCACAAGGTGTTAACCCATACCATCCACAGACTTCTGGGCAAGTTGAAACATCCAACAAGCAAATAAAAGGTATTCTGGAGAAAACAGTCAACTTATCAAGAAAAGATTGGGCGAACAGATTGCATGATGCACTATGGGCATATCGGACTGCTTTCAAGACTCCTTTGGGTATGAGTCCATACCGATTGGTTTTTGGTAAGGCTTGTCATTTACCAGTGGAGTTGGAGCACAAAGCATATTGGGCAATCAAGACTCTGAATTTGGACTTGGACAAGGTAAAGAGAGAACGATTTCTGCAAATTTCAGAGTTAGATGAGCTGAGGAGTGAGGCATATGAGAGCTCGAGGATTTATAAGGATCGCACTAAAGCACTTCATGACAGAATTATAGTGCGAAAGACTTTGGTATGAAAGTTTTACTTTTTAACTCTCGTCTTCGTTTGTTTCCAGGTAAACTCAAGTCTAGGTGGAGTGGTCCTTTCGAGATAACTCAGGTATATCCTTCTGGTGCCATTGAATTGTTTAACTCCCGAACAAATGAGACTTTTAAAGTAAATGGACAGAGAGTTAAGCCATATAATGAAGGATTTCAAGAAGTGAGGATCATTGACAGCACTTTGATCCACGATCCCTAAGTCTTGCAGTGATGTCCAGCTGTATGACATTAAAGAAGCGCTAAATGGGAGGCAACCCATTGGTTTGCATTTCTTTTTCATAGTTGTAATTTTAAATTTAGCAATTTTGATTTTATGTTTGTTTAAATAAATGGAATGGGTGCTTTGATCGGTTTTTATTTTTCTAATGTGTTTCAGGGTGGATCGAAAAAGAGGTTTGCAATTTCTTTAACATTTAGTGATATAAAAAAAAGAATAAAAAAATGTTAAAATTGGCAGAAGGAGACACGACCAAGGAGCTTGGCCGTGTCCTTGGCCGTGTCACATGGGACACGGCCCAACTTCACCAAAAAGTTTTTTCTTTTTGCAAAATTTTTTTTTTCACAGTAGGAGACACGGCCAAGGAGCTTGGCCGTGTCACATGGGACACGGCCAAGCTTCACCCAAAACTCCTTTGTTTTAGTTTTTGAAACTTTTCTTCATAGAGGCAAACACACCCATGGGACACGACCAAATCACTGGCCGTGTCCCTCAAAACACACTAGACACGGCCGTGTCCACCTAATCTTGGCCGTGTCTCTTCACTTTTACACTTTAAAAACACGATTTTTGCACTATTTGTCCATTCAATCCCTAGTTTTCTTTCTGCTCTCTCTCTCGCTCTCTCTACTTCTCTCTCCCAAAACTCCATTGTTTGTGTTTCAAAGCTTCAAAACCTCCATTAAATCTCAATTTTCTTCAGCAAAACTAAAATTAATCCATTAAAACTTCTTCTTCTCTCACAAAAGATCAATTTAATCAGTTTTAATTCCAAATTTTTTCAGATCTTTCAAGATGCCAAGAACGAAGATGGTTTCCCACCGCAAGAAGAAGAGACCTACAACTGAAGGTGCATCTTCATCTTCATCGGTTTCATCTTTGAAGAGAGCAAATCTTTTGGCTCGGGGTTTCTTCCCGACGAGTTATGTCAATGATGAGTCCCTTGATGCTCTTAATATTAGGAATAATTTTTATCATTATGTTCAAATTCTTGGGTAGGAGAACCTAGTCTCCTTGCGACCTTTGCAATTTCAAGAGCTTACTTTGGAGTTCTTAATTTCTCTTAATGTTGAAAGAGATGCGCAGAAAATTTGCTCTAGGTTGAGTTTTAAGTTGTTTGGAAAATCAATTGTGCTTAGTATTGAACAATTAAATGGTATATTCGGTTTCCATCAACATGGTGAAAGATCGGTATCTAAGGAATTTAAACAACAATTTGCTTGGGGAGCATTGGGCTCGGGGACTTATGTGGCCAAATCGGCCAAAGCAACTAAATTGAGCAATCCCGCTTTGAGGTATTTGCATCGTTTTATGTCTTGCGGATTCTTTGCTAGGAAGGAAAGCCCAGGAGTAGTGGAACTGAGTGAACTGTTTTTTTTAGATTGTGTGGTTAATGCAGTGCCTATTAGTTCAGGCTATTGGTTAGCCGATGTTTTTTATAGTGTGGCAAACAAGAAGAAGGGGGCTATCTGTATTGGAGGATTGGTTACCTCATTGGCCTTAGCCCTTTTTGATGATTTTGACTCGAGTACCTGTCGCATGACTAGAATTACGGGTAATGATTCCTTGGATTTGGCTACACTAGAGAAGATGCATATGGTGGTGCATAGGAGAGGGGCTTATATGATGGCTTTAGCTCAGCCAGAAGCACCGGGGGACAGTCAGAAAAGACCTCGAGTCCATGAGGAGTCCGATTCGGATTCTCTTGGTTTAGATGAAGATGCTCCGGTCTCGGGTAATCAGGAGATAATTAATAGGATTGAGGCATTGGAGGGCAAGGTAGACCGTAACCATGCTGCAGTCTTGCAGCAGTTGGAGCAGATTAATAACAACCTTGCAAAGATTTTGAGTCTTCATCCCTTTGCTGCATCATCTTCAAATCCTCCTTCACCGTAGATTTTGAGTTCCTTGCTTTATTGTGTTTAGTGTATTTTTTTGTTATTATTTTTCGTTTTTAATGTTAACATTTTATATTTTGGATATTTTATTTTTATATATTATATTTTGTTTTTTTTGAACATTTGTGTTTGTGATGAAAAGTTAGGGTTTTGCCTCACCAGGGACCGATGGAAAACAGGTTGAACCTTAACCCTTTTTTCTTTATTATTCTTGTTTTCCGTTGAGGACAATGTAAATTCTAAAGTGTGGGGTAATCTTTTAGCTTTTCTTTAATTTTTGTTTTGTTTGTCGTTTTGTGTGTTATATTGTGTGTTGTGAATGGCATGATTGTTGAAAACTTATTGATTTTTTCTGTGATTCTAGCATTATAGTTGAGACTTTAGTATCAGCATAGAGATTAGCATTTGAATTCATTCAGGATCAATTTTCACATTCTGCAATTCATGACATATAAATCTTTGAGAACCCACCATTGTAAGTTTTGAGCCTCTTAGATTGCATCTCTAGAGCTTGCTTTTGCATACTAATTGAACTCACACTATGATTTCATCTCAAGTTTTAAAATAATGAAGGCAAATTAGGTTAGCCCTTTAGCTTAAAAAGACCTCCCTTAATTATAAATTCCTTAGTGAGCCAAGTTGAGCCTTTAACCTTTTCTTAATTGATCAACACAATTCACAACTCAACTTTCTCTTATTATCATCATACCTACATTAACGAATGGAGTTTCTTATGATATGACAATAGGGTGGTTTGATTCAAAAGTGTGGGGTAAGCAATTAAAAAAAAAACTTTGTATTTGGGGTTGAAATGCATACTTTGCACATTGTATTTGCTAAGAGTTGGTTATTCTTTTCCTCTTCATTTTAAGCTATATGTTTCAATGCAATTTTATATTTTGTATATATATATATATAAAAGAAAGAGAAATATAAAAAAAAGAAAGAAAAAAAAAGATAAATAAAAGAAAATAAAGAAAAGATATATATATTTTCTAGCATTAGTTATCAAAGAGGAATGTCGACTCATGTAATTTTCTTTTAAGTGTGCAAGTATGTAAGATTATCAAGGGTTGGTGAATATGCCATTTGAGGGAGCTATGAGTTTCTGAGCAAGAGTATTGTCTAATTTAGATACTCCATTTCTTGATGTTCTAGCTTAAATGTCTTTTCTCATACCTTCACTTTAGCCCCATTACATCCAAATAAAAGATCTTCGGATTATTTCTTGAGAAAATCAATGAGGGAGATTGGATAATTAAGCAAGTTTATGGTAGTATGCAGTCATGAGTGGTTTGAGTGAATTAAACTTTGAAATCGAGTAAAAACTTAGATGAGAGATGAGATTTGTATGTATGGATTAATGAATGAGTTAAGAAAATCTTGATTGAAGGAAATTGCAATTATTTATGGCTGAGTCTTAAAGGAGTTCATCTTATATGCTGGAATTATAGTTAAGGTTGTTTGAGTTTTTAATTTATGCCATGTGAATTTGCTTGAGGACAAGCAAAGTTTTAAGTGTGGGGTAGTTGTTTTATTAGTTTTTGTTATAGATTTGTATCTTATTTGTTGTGATAATTATTGTTTTCTTTAGGTATTTTGGTAGTTTCAATCAGTTTATTTAGTGTTTTCATTAATTTTGGTAGTTTTAATTTATTTCAGTGTTTTTGTTATCTTTGTCCTAGTTTTAAGTGTGGTGTCATGTTTTGTTGGTAAATATTTATTTACTTCTTTTTAAAGTTTGTTTCAAGTTTTGTTTTAGGTTAAAAAGCCAAGGAACCAAGAAGAACGAAAAAATGGACTGTAGATGACACATGCATAGGACACGGCCAAGCCACTGGCCGTGTCCCATACTAAGCTAAGGAAGAAGACCAAGACATAGAAGGTGAAACATGCAAGGGACACGGCCAAGTTTGTGGCCGTGTCCCTCCAAAATTATCCAACACGGCCAAGATGTTTAAGCTTGGCCATGTCACACTCAAGTCCAAAGAAAAAGAAAGATGAAAATCAAGCAGTAGATGACACCTTCAGGGGACATGGCCAAGCTTGTGGCCGTGTCCCTCTAAGAACCTCAGACACAGCCATGTCTCCCTCAACTTGGCCGTGTCACTCATGGATTAAAAAAAATGCCAATTTTTGGAGCGGAGGTTTCGTATAAATATTAAAGTTAGGGTTTTTAGAGCAGGGGTTGAGAGTTTGAGTTTTGTTTTAGCCGTCAAAGAACATTAGGGTTTTCATATCTTGTTTTCTTTGATCTTTTGATTACACTTTGATTAAAAATAGCCTAGATTAGATTTGTTCTTGCCCTTGATACATTCTTCGAGCAAGTTCTGAACAAGAGATTCTTCAAGAGCTAAGAAGTTTGTAATTTGGTTTTGTTCTCGAACTTTATCTCTTTAATTTCATTGGAATTGTATTTAAAAATATTATCATGTCTAAATTGATTTCTTTGAATTTTAATGAGATGAGTATGTTTGATAGCATTATGAACTAATTTGATCTAGTCTAGGGTTTGTATGGATATGCTATGATTATATGAATTGGTTATTACTCATAACTTAATTATTTCTTTAGCCTTGATTGAATGGAATTATTGTTAATATATAATTGATTGGCCACCAATTATGTGTTTAAGGTATTAGATGAAGGATTGAGAGATGAAGTCTAATGATGGAATAATTCAATTAGGTACTTAGGTGAATTAGAGATATAACCTAGGAAAAGATTATTTTAATTGTAACAAGATTATTTGAGAGAGGTTTGAATGCTAGAGCTTATTTCCTTGATTTGATTAATTAAGTTGCTTGAGATTTAATCTTTGAAATTAAATTGGTTAAGAGGAATAACCATTCATACATATAAATAGTAGAGAAGTGCAAACCCTAGACCTTTCTATAAGTGAATCAATACATCATCTTAGTTTACTTTTATTGTTTTAAACTCCAATCATCTATTTTCATTAGTTGATAACAATTTAAATTTTTTCTGATTTGTTATTAGCAACCTAATAATCAATTAGCTTATCTAGCTTCCTTGAGAGACGACCTTGGGGCGATGACCATTGCTACAGCTACCTCGTATACTTGCGAGTGACGCTTTGTGGTAGAGTTAATTAGACCGCAACACAAACCAATTTTTAAAACTTTAGTATCAAATCATTATTATAAATAGTAATAGATAAAACATTCCTTGTTAGAATACATAAACATATATCTTCATTTCACCAAAGTTTATCCAAAACATTTATTTAATAAGCAGCAGAAAAATGTAGCGGATTATACATATGTATACATCAAAATCAATATTTACAAAAATATAGAGTTTATACATGCTTGGCAGTTCGTCTCTGATCTTGAAGTCCTAAAATCAACACTTCACAAAGGATCACAAGCCTAGACTTGACTCCGTTTAGTTGAACTCTCCGGTTCAAACTGATTTACCCTGTCACCTGCGCAATAAATCACAATCGCAACCATGATAACAATATGATTCAATGTAATGCTAATGTCAAACTTACAAGAATTAGAAGCAATATACAAGGATATCATATTTCATAACATTAAATCTCATTATATTATTCAATTGTTTCATCATTCGTGATTCACATTTAAACAAAGACAAGCATAGGCCCAAAAGAAACTAATATGTCATTCAAATTCCAGAGTTAATGTTTTGGTCCAATAATCACATTTATCAAGCCCGTAGGCGAATCATTATCACAATGAGAAACATCTCATATGTAACATCACAACTAGGCTTCAAGGACTAGGCCCAACTAAGCTTTAAGGGGAGCTCAGCATCAACCCAACTTGGCTTCAAGGACCAAGCCCAACCCAGCTTCAAGGGATTGTTACTTTTAGGCATGCCGCCAACAACAAAACTCTAAAAATTGAATAACATACTAGGCACAAAATTCTTTCATTATTTCATTATCATGTCCATTCTCATTTTCTCATGATCATCTAGGCACAATGCCCCAAATATTTCTTTTATATCATTATAGCCATCACCAATGGCTTCACATATCATCATTAGAGTGCACATCACAAATTACATTGTTCATATATTTTGAATCATCAACATATAATTGACATAATTCACATAATACAAATCATTGCACCATTCTCATATATCAACAATATAATGGGTAACCTAACACATTTTCAACCAAATGTCTTAAGTCCCAAAGTTATGTAAATGTATGCAATAATGTAAGTTTTGTACTTACCTTAAGAGCAACACACACCAAACTAACAACCTTCTCTTCCAAGAATCCTTCAACACTTGGATTGGTACAACTCAATTCTCTTCAAAACCTAATACAAAGGTGATTATACACACTCACTTAGTGATACAGATAAGAAAATAAGGATAAGAGCTAACTAGGGCAAACTCCACACATGACACGCTCAACAACACGGGCATGTCCCTGGCCGTGCCCTAAACCCACAACACAGAAGCTTTGACATGCTCAGTGACATGAGCGTGTCACTGCATGTGTCAATTCTCCTCCAACACAGTGGCTATGACATGCTCAGTGACATGGGCGTGTCACTGGACCTGTCAATCCACCAACAACACAGTAGCTATGACACACTCAGTGCCATGGGCGTGTCACTGGACGTGTCAATACTACTCCAACACAGAAGCCATGACACGCTCAGTGACATGGGCATGTCACTGCTCGTGTCACCCCTGCAGAAAATAGAACCAATGACACACCCAAAGACATGGCCGTGTTCATGGGCGTGTCATGCCAAAAATCTGAAATCGATACCAAAACACCACATCCAACAAACATCTTTTTTAAATCCTTTTTCCATGCTAAACAAACTTTACCAAAACCATCAATAAACCATAATAAACTTGCATAACATCAAGACAACTCAATAATATGCATCAACACACAAACACAACCATAATCACAACTCAACACATACACATTCCATAACTCTTGTCTCTTTCACCAAACTTAACCCTTTCTCTTTAATCCAACACCAAAAATCAAAGTTAAAAGGACAAAACACTTCAAACATACCAAAATCAATCATACACATATCAACAACAACCAATCACCAAACTCAAATACACAAACTCCAAAAGAACACAAAGAAACAAGTTGGAAACTTACCAAAAGTGTAGAAAATCCTTAGAACTCCAACTTGCTCACTTGAAACACCCTTCAATCTTGAGTAAGGAATTAGCAAAATCTCTCTTTTCCTTTAACTATGGTGATGGCCAACTATCCTAAAAGAAGAAAGAAGAAGATGATAGAAAAAGTCAACCCAAACTCTACTCTTAACCACTTAATTCACCACTTAATCTCCACCAAGTAAATTAATTATTATAGTATACAAAAATCATCTTCCACTCACATCTAATTTCTATTTTAAAATAATTAATTATCTCATTTGAACATCAATAAATGTTGACTTGTATATGTTATATATATCTTTATATATAAAACATATACACACTTCCCTTTTCCTTTCTTCCCACTTAATCATATATACATTTAACATTTAATTCCATTACAACAATAAGCATTCCAAAATTTTAGGGTATCATTTGAGTAATTACAATTCTCCCCCTCTACAAATAAATTTTATCCTCAAAATTACCTGATCTCAAATCTGAAACAGCTGGGGATACTGGTCTCGCATCACTTACTCACTCTTCCAAGTTGCCTCTTCCTTTGCATGATTCTTCCAAAGAACCTTCACAAGTGGCACTTTCTTATTTCTCAACTCTTTCACTTCATGTGCCAAAATAGCCACTGGTTCTTCTTCAAAAGTCAGATATGGACTCACCTCAATAGATTCAACTGATAAAATATGAGATGGGTCTGATCTGTACCTCTGTAGCATAGAGACATGGAAGACATTATGAATTCTATCGAATTCGGGCGGCAAAGCAAGTATATAAGCAACTGGTCCAATTCTTTCCAGTACCTCATAAGGCCCAATGAAATAAGGACTCAATTTCCCTTTGCGGCCAAATCTCAAAATTTTCTTCCAAGGAGACACTTTCAAAAATATTTTATCTCCTACATTGAACTCTATGTCTCTCCTCTTCAAATTTGAATAGGATTTCTATCGATCTGAAGCTGCTTTCAACCGATCCCGAATTATCTTCACTTTCTCTTCCATTTCTTTAATCAAATCGGGACCAACCAACTTACCTTCTCCAACTTCATCCCAACATAGAGGCATCTTGTATCTTCTACCATACAAAGCCTCATAAAGTGCCATTTTAATACTAGACTATGACTGTTGTTATAAGAAAATTCCATCAATGGCAAAAATCTGTCCCAACTCCCCGAGAAATCAATGACACAACTTCTCAAGATGTCCTCCAAAAATCGTATCACTCTCTCTGACTGCCCATCTATCTGAGGATGGAAAGCAGTGCTAAAATGCAATCGAGAACCCAAAGCATTATGCAAACTCTTCAAAAATCTTGAAGTGAACCGGGGATCTTGATCAGATACCAAAGAAAGTGGGACTCCATGCAATCTTACAATCTCATTAATATACAGCTCAGCCAACTTCTCAAGAGAATAGTCCATCCGAACTGGAAGAAAATGAGCTATCTTCGTCAACCGATCAACAATCACCCAGATTGCATCATGCTTCTTCTGAGTCAAAGGTAAACCAGTCATAAAATCCATCGTTACTCGCTCCCATTTCCATTCAGGCACTGATAAAGGTTGGAGCAACCCTGATGGAACTTGGTGCTCGGCTTTCACTCTTTGGCAAGTGAGACATTTAGATACAAACTCCGCTATGTCCCTCTTCATACCTGACCACCAATAATATTATTTCAAATCATGATACATATTAGTACTTCCAGGGTGTATAGCAAAAGCCGACTGATGTGCTTCCTCCAAAATAATCTTTCTCAATTTTGCATCATCAGGAACACATAATCTATCTTTGTACCAAAGGCTGCCTTCATCTCTCACATGAAAATCTCTACTCTCTCCTTTTTGGAAATCCATAACAACTTTCTGAATTTTCTCATCTGCCAACTGAGACTCTCTAATCTGGTTCAACAAGACTGGCCTCAATTACAGCTAAGCCAATAAAGAACCATCATCACAAGGCTCAAAACTAGCATGCAACACTCTCAACTCAACAAGCAACGAGAGTGAATAAGCAGTCAAACCTGCCAAATACTTCCGACTTAAGGCATCTGCAACAACATTTGCCTTGCCAGGATGATAATCAATCAAACAGTCATAGTCTTTAATCAACTCCAACCACTGTCTCTGTCGAAGATTCAGCTCTCTCTGGACACCTAAGTATTTCAAACTCTTGTGATCTGTATAAATGGAACACTTCTCTCCATAAAGATAATGTCGCCAAATCTTCAAAGCAAACACTATGGCTGCTAATTCTAAATAATGCGTCAGATAATTAAGCTCATGCGGCTTCAACTGCCGAGAAGCATAAGCTATGACTCTATCCTCCTGCATCAAAATACAACCTAAACCACTATGTGAAGCATCACTGTAAATCACATATGGTTTATCTTCCACAGGCAAGGTAAGAAAAGGAGCTCGAATCAACATCTCCTTCAACTATTTAAAGCTTTCTTGACACTGCTCTGTCCACACAAATCTAACTCCCTTTCGAAGTAATCTGGTGAGTGGAGTAGCTATCACAGAAAAACCTTTCACAAATCGTTGATAATAGCTTGCCAAACCCAGAAAACTTCTAACTTCAGTCACTGACTTCGGTGGACTCCAATTCAAAATAGCTTCAACTTTACTCGGATCAACTCTCATACCATCTACTAACACCACATGACCGAGAAAAGTTACTTGATCAAGCCAAAATTCACACTTAGACAGCTTAGCATACAATTGCTTCTCTCTCAAGGTCTGCAATACAATCCGCAAGTGCTTATCATGATCCTCCTCATTATGCGAATACACCAAAATATCATCGATAAAGACCACGACAAACTGATCTAAATAGGGTCTGAACACCCTATTCATCAAATCCATGAAAGCTGCTGGTGCATTCATCAATCCAAAAGGCATCACCAAGAACTCATAATGCCCATACCTCATGCGAAAAGCTGTCTTAGATACATCTTCAGCTCTAACTCTCAACTGATAGTACCCTGATCTCAAATCAATCTTGGAGAATACTGCTGCACCCTTCAACTGATCAAAGAGATCATCTATCCTAGCCAAAGGATACTTATTCGTGATAGTCACCTTATTCAACTGCCTATAATCAATGCACAGTCTCAAAGTACCATCCTTCTTCTTCACAAACAAAACAGGTGCTCCCCACAGAGACACACTAGGGCGAACAAACCCTTTATCTAGCAACTCTTGCAACTGTACCTTCAATTCTCTCTACTCAGCAGGTGCCATTTGATAGGGAGTAATAGAGATGGGAGTGGTACCAGACAACAAATCGATACCAAACTCAACCTCTCTCTCAGGGGGTATCCCTGGCAACTACTCGGGAAACACATCTGGGAATTCAGCAACTGTGGGTATACTATCAAGCTGAGAACCCACTACTCTGGTATCTACCACATGAGCAAGATAAGCATCACACCCTTTTCGAATCAACCTCCTAGCTGCAACAGCTGAAACAAACATGGATACAAGATGTCTCTGCTCACTAGATACCATCACACTTCTACCATCACTGGTTCTCAGAGTAACACACTTCTTCTGACAGTCTACCACAACTCCATGCTTAGACAACCAATCCATGCCTAAGATCAAATCATACTCCTTAAAAGGCTACCACAACTGAACTATTACGATGCACCTTGCTAACTACCACACTATGCCCTAAAGGATTTGTCACCAAGACATCAAATCCTAGGGACTCAGAATGCAATTCAGATATAGGCAAGATAGATGCACTTATGTATGAATGAGTAGATCCTGGATCAATAAGAGCAAGAAATAAAATGCCAAATAAAGAAAATGTACCCGCAATAATAGCTGAAGCATCTGGCTGCCTCTGCATCACATACACTCAATGAGATGGCCCAGCCTCATCTGGCCTACTGCCTTCAGATGTAGAGCCTCCTCTCTAACTAATCCTGGGTCGACCACCTCTACTGAAACCTCTGCCCCCTCGACCTCCTCTAACACTGGGTCGAGAAGCTGCAGTATCAATCTGTCTATCTTCTGGTTGCTTAGGGCAATCTTTGATGAAATGATCTAGTGACCCACATCTAAAACATACTCCTGGTCCACCCATCTTCCAACAAGCACCCCTATGTGCCCTACCACAATGAACACATGTAGGTGGAGTAGACCTATGAACCACTGGAGTCAGAGCACTAGCTACAGAAACTGTAGGTCTCAGTCGCTGCCTCTGATACTGAACTCACCTACAAGACTGCCTTTGAATCCTACTGACCCTTAGAACAAAGCTTCCTCTGCCTCTCTTCATAGATGAAGACCCTGCCTCAAACTGGGGTCTCCTAACTCTAGTCTCCTCCTCAGCATCAGCTGCTGCAATACCCTGTGCTCTCTCAACACTTCTGGCAGCTGTAACCAACTGAGAAAAATCTTGATACCGGGAACCAGCAACAATACACATGATAGAGGGTCTCAACCACTCCTCAAATCTCCTGCACTGGTCTATCTCATCTGAAATAATTGCACCGGCATAATGACTCAACCGGATGAACTCTATCTCATACTCTGTCACTGTCCGGTTATCCTATCTCAGATTTAGAAACTCCATCTTCTTCGCATTCTTATACTCCCTCGGAGTATACTTCTGCTCAAACTCCGACAGAAAATCACCGTAATTCAGGGTCGGTGGATCATCCAGCGCATGTGGAACCGTCTTCCACCAATCATAAGCATTTCTTTGTAGAAGGGATCTAGCATAATCAAATTTCTCTTTAGGAGTGGCTTGCAACTGGATGAATACCCTCTGAACTCTATCAAGCCACTGCTCAGCTACTGCAAGATCTGTAGTACCAAAGAAGACCTCAGCTCTGAACTTCCTTAATTTATCATATTGCCTCATCTGTACTTGCGGCTGCTGTTGCGGTGGTGGCTGCTGCACTGGAGCCTGCCCCAACAATTTTACCATATGTCGTGACCAAACTGGCAGAATCTCACTAGCAGCTGGTCTCTATGGCACAGGAGCAGGTGCCTCTCCAGCTAACTCAACCCTAGCTCCATCTCTACCCTCAATAGGAGCTACACTCTCACCACTACCTTCTATAGACTGACATGACTGAGACGCCATCACTATCTATATCTGCAAACACAGCAGAAAATACTTCATTAAAGATCAGAAACTGTCAGTGCGAAAGCATGTATCTTATTCAAAAATCATATTTTAAAAATCAAAATTTTCTTTTTCTTACAATTCACCTAGGTTGAGAACCTTAAACCTAGGCTCTGATACCAAAATAATTGTAACACCCCTATACCCCATATACGTACACCACATATACTCTCAATATGTAATATATGTATACCAGATACAAGGATGTCACAGTCTATTTGAAGCAAACCAATCTTTAAAACTTTAGCATTAAATCATTATTATAAATAGTAATAGATAAAACATTCCTTGTTAGAATACATAAACATATATCCTCATTTCACCCAAAGTTTATCCAAAATATTTATTTAATAAGAAGCGTAAAAATGTAGCAGATTATACATATGTATACATCAAAATAAATATTTACAAAAATATAGAGTTTATGCATGCTTGGCAGTTCGTCTCTGATCTTGAAGTCCAAAAATCAACACTTCACAAAGGATCACAAGCCTAGACTTGACTCGGTCTAGTTGAAGTCTCCGGCTCAACCGGATCTACCCTGTCACCTGAGCGATAAATCACAATCGTGCTAAGCCAAAGGCTTAGTGGTACAAACCATGATAACAATATGATTCAATGTAATGCCAATGTCAAAGATAACATAAGAATTAGAAGAAATATACAAGGATATCATATTTCATAACATTAAATCTCATTATATTGTTCAATTGTTTCATCATTCGTGATTCACATTTAAGCAAAGACAAGCATGGGCCCAAAAGAAACTAATATGCCATTCAAATTCCAGAGTTAATGTTTTGGTCCAATAATCACATTTATCAAGCCCATAGGTGAATCATTATCACAATGAGAAACATCTCATATGTAACATCCCAACAAGGATTCAAGGACTAGGCCCAACCAAGCTTCAAGGGGAGCTCAGCATCAACCCAACTTGGCTTCAAGGACCAAGCCCAACCCAGCTTCAAGGGATTGTTACTTTTAGGCATGCCACAAAAAATAAAACTCTAAAAATTGAATAACATACTAGGCACACAATTCTTTCATTATTTCATTATCATATTCATTCTCATTTTCTCATGATCATCTAGGCACAATGCCCCAAATATTTCATTTATATCATTATAGCCATCACCAATGGCTTCACATATCATCATTAGAGTGCACATCACAAATTACATTGTTCATATATTTTGAATCATCAACATATAATTCACATAGTTCACATAATACAAATCATTGCACCATTCCCATATATCAACAATATAATGGGTAAATGTGTTAAGTCCTAAAGTTATGTAAATGTATGCAATCATATAAGGTTTGTACTTACCTCAAGAGCAACACACACCAAACTAACAACCTCCTCTTTCAAGAATCCTTCAACACTTGGATTTGTACAACTCAATTCTCTTCAAAACCTAATCCAAAGGTGATTATACACACTCACTTAGTGATACACATAAGAAAATAAGGATAAGAGCTAACTACAACAAACTCCACACATGACACGCTCAACAACACGGGCATGTCCCTGGCCATGCCCTAAACCCACAACATAGAAGCTTTAACACACTCAGTGACATGAGTGTGTCACTGAACGTGTCAATTCTCTTCCAACACAGTGGCTATGACATGCTCAGTGATATGGGCGTGTCACTGGATGTGTCAATCCACTAACAACACAATAGCTATGACACAGTGACATGGGCGTGTCACTGGACGTGTCAATACTACTCCAACGCAGAAGCTATGACAAGCTCAATGACATGGGCATGTAACTACTTGTGTCACCCCTACAGAAAATAGAACCAACAACATGCCCAAAGACATGGCCGTGTTCATGGGCATGTCAGGCCAAAAATCTAAAATCGATACCAAAACACCACATCCAACAAACATCTTTCTTAAATCCTTTTTCCATTCCAAACAAATTTTACCAAAACCATCAATAAACCATAATAAACTTGCATAACATCAAAACAACTCAAAAATATGCATCAACACACAAACATGTGCATAATTACAACTTAACACATACACAATCCACAACTCTTGTCTCCTTCACCAACTTAACCCTTTCTCTTCAATCCAACACCAAAAATCAAATTTAACAAGACAAAACACTTCAAACATACCAAAATCAATCATACAGATATCAACAACAACCATTCACCAAACTCAAATACTCAAACTCCAAAAGAACACAAAGAAACAAGTTGGAAACTTACCAAAAGTGAAGAAAATCCTTAGAACTCCAACTTGCTCACTTGAAACACCCTTCAATCTTGAGTAAGGAATCAACAAAATCTCTCTTTTCCTTTAACTATGGTGATGGCCGGCTAACCCAAAAGAAGAAAGAAGAAGATGATAGAAAAAGTCAACCCAAACTCTACTCTTAACCACTTAATTCACCACTTAATCTCCACCAAGTAAATTAATTATTATAGTATACAAAAATCATCTTCCACTCACATCTAATTTCTATTTAAAAATAATTAATTATCTCATTTGACCATTAATAAATGTTAACTTGTATATGTTATATATATCTTTATATATACAACATATACACACTTCCCTTTTCCTTTCTTCCAACTTAATCATATGTACATTTAACATTTAATTCCATTACAACAATAAGCATTCCAAAATTTTAGGGCATTATTTGGGATATTACAATGTCGATTTGGAGTGTCCAAATACAAAACAACATGAGCACTAGCTCATGTTGACTTGGACCCACTCCAACTCAAATTGAATCCAAACTTCTTAATTTTCAAAGTGAACCATTTTCACAAATTTAATTTAGGCTTTATGAGTTGGACTAGTTTAATTCAAGCCTTCAAATTAATTTTAGGCTCTTTAAAAATTAAATGGACTTACTTTAGGCCTTTTAAAACTGGATCGACCTAATTCAATGTTGTAAACTAAATATATGTGGTTTAGCTTAGGGCCAAAATTAAGGGTCTATACATACATTCCCTAATTGTTGCTAACTTGATATTAAAAAACCACATATCTTAATTGGCTCTTTAGTTGTGTCCCAGCTATGAAAAACTTTAGGTGACTTGGTTTCCTCAAAGGACAGTTTTAATTTATAACAAGACTAAAGGGAAGGGTCATTTTAGAAGTGGAGTTGATACTTAAAGTGAAATTCCAAATAAGCTTGTATATCCATTTGAATTTGAATCAAAGCCCATGTAGTTCTAACTACCATGAGATGGTTGGTTTAGGACTCAAAATGGGTTTTTTTTAACCCAAACCAGGTGAGCCTAAGTCTACATTGATTTTAGGTTGTTGGAACTTAGTTCTAGGACCAGCTAGATGGAACCTAGTTTAGAAAATGGTTTTAGGACTAACTAGATAGAACCTAATTTAGAAAATGGCCTTTAGGACTAACTGGATAGAACCTAATTTAGAAAATGGCCTTAGGACTAACTAGATAGAACCAACTTTAGAAAAATGGTTTGTGGATGAAACCCTAAAATAATTTCAAGAGACAACTAGAAGAAATCCTAGTTTGAAAAATGATTTACGGAGACAACTAGATGAAATCCTAATCTAGAAAATAATTTCGGGAGACAACTGGATGAAACCCAAATTTTGGAAAATGATTTTGGGAGACAACTGATGAAACCCTAATTTGAAAATAATTTTTGGAGATAACTGGATGAAACCTTGATTTGGAAAATAATTTTGGGAGGCAACTGAGACCCTAATTTGAAAAATAATTTTGGAAGACAACTGGATAAAACCCTAATTTGAAAAATATTTTTGGGAGACAGCTGCATGAAACCCTAATTTGGAAAATAATTATGGCTAAAAAGTTTGATTTCATTTCATTTTTATCAGGTTAATTTTGAAGATCAAATGATAATATCTAAAATTAGAGTAAAATGATGAATTAAGGCTTTGATTTTGAAAATAAAAGGATGATTCTTAAAATTAGGGCAAAATAATGAACTTAAATTGATTTTTGAGAATTTTCACCATCTTTTTTGATGGTTTGATTGACGGAGGCTTGAGTGTGTGACCGAATCTTAATTTCACCTTGGCTTGGATTTTCTTTTGCTGAGGAAGCAAAATGAAATAAAATAATTGAGGCTAGGTTTTGCTAAAGAAGCAATATAATTTGATTTAGTTTAAGGAAAACTAAATCAAAAAGGACCAAGCACCCAAGCTAGCTAAGGAAGCTAGCTTTAGGTAGTTCTTTCTCAGGAAGAGAGAAACTTTTTCTTTAAAGAAGAAAATTGAGAGAGAAGAGAGCTAACTAGCAAATAGGCATTGCTTGCTTGGAAGGTACGTGTGAAATGGGAGTTTAGAGGCCTATTTATTGAGTTTTTATAGGCTAAAATACAAAAAATTTGAAAAAACTCAGATAAGGCTTATGCGGCACAAAATTGGCCTGTCGCGGAACTTTTTTGGCTCCCTATGGCACTAAGGGTGCTGCACATGATACATTTGTGGAAGCCACTATGCTGCCACAAGATATATTTGAGGAACAGAAAAATTATGTGAAATACCAAATCCATTACAAAAGTTTTCAAAATCTTCATTTTTATATTCTTTGACATAATCACTTCTAATAGAGATAATCATATAGCCTTTTTCATTTTAAACTCTTTTTACAAAAAAGTTTAAGAGGTTGAAAGCCTCATTCTTGTGAGCTAAGAAATTAACCCAAGTGAATCTAGAGCAATCATCAACAAGTGCAAATGCATAAAGTTTACCACCTAAACTAGTAACTCTATTTGGTCTAAACACATCTAAATTAATTAATTCTAGAGGTCTAGATGTACTTACAATGGTTTTGGATTTCAAAGCACTTTTGTGTTGCTTTCCAAGATGATGTGGTTCACATATTTTATCTTTATGGAATTTCATCTTGGGTAGCCCATGCACAAGTTCTTCCTTGCTTAGACATTAAAGTTGGCTCATATTAGCATGTTTCAATCTTCTATACCAAAGCAAAACATCATTACTAATAGTAACCAAAAATTCAAAAGCATTGTTAGAGTTTAGGTCAATTTTATAAGTATTGTCAATTTTGCCTCCTTTGAATGCACATTTACCATTAGGAGAAGTAATTTGCATCCTTTAGAGTCAAAATTGACATTGTATCATTTATTACATTAATGACTAACACTAAGCAAATTATGCTTTAAACCATCAACTAACCACACATTGTCAATTAAATTCTTACCAAGTGTGCCGATGGAACCAATGCCTACAGTCTTACCTTTCATATTATTTCCAAATGTTACATTATCTCCTTGCTTGTAGGTGAGGATTGTAAAGAGTTTTGCATTTTTGGTTCATTAGTTGTAGATTTTAGGCATACCTACAAAAATAAAAGATTTTATATTTTCTTAGCTGCTCAAATAAACTTGGTTCCTCGAGGGTTAGTCATTGAAGGATCCTCTATTTTAAGGTGAGCCTTCCTAATATAGAAAAATGTGTTTATATGTCCAAATTTCATACAATAATGACCTTAATACAATGATTTATGTTTTTACAATTTTCTTCTATTTACTCTTAAATGATGTTGGTTGTGATTAAATGAATATTGTGGATTATTCTAAGTTTGTGCATGCTTGTGTTTGTGTACATGTTTGATGTACATTTATTCATGATTAGCTCTTGAAGACTTAGCTTTAGAGACTTGTAAGCCTTGATTAGTCCTTTTGGGACTTTTAGGCTTGGTGTGTGCATCAATATTCTTCTCTTCTTCGATACTAGAAGTTTGTGTTGTTGAACCTTTAATGAAAGTAGGTGCTTTAGATGTGGTAGGAGTTGAGTCATTGAATCCTAGACCAAATTTTCAAGAAGTTGGCCTATGAACACTAACTAAATTATCTAGGGCCTTTTTGCCTTTGTAAAATTTTGAAATAGAATTTCCTAACTCATAATTTCTTCTTTTAAAGTTTTATTTTCCTTAGAAACTTTGTCTATGTCACATGTGGTTTTTGAAAGTTCAACTAAGATATGGTTTTTGAAAGTTCATCTAAGATGTGATTTTTGAAAGTTCATCTAGAGACATATTTAATTGTTCATTGGATGTCTTTAAGTCTAATGTAGAATTCTTTAAAATAATAAAATCCTTTTCTAGCTTAGAGCACTTTTCTTTATAGAATTTCATTTTTAAAAGTATTTTTGTACTTCATTTGCTCAACTAAATCACTATCATCTAAACTATCATCAATATCATCATAAATTATACTAGAGTTTAAGGATGGAGTGCCTACCTCATTTGAGTCATTATCCTCTTTCATGGCAATGGGACAAAGATTGGCAATTCCTTGCTCTTCTTCGTCTTCTTCGCTTAAGGAATCATCATCCCATATAGCTTTGAAGGCCTTCTTTTTCTCCTTATCCCATTTCTTCTTGTTCTTGAGTTTGGAACATTCAATTTTAATGTAACCTAGTTTGCACATTCATAGCATTAATCTCATTCTTCTCTTCTTTGTCTTTGAAAGATGATTTTAAGAATGTTCCCTTATTGGCTTGCATTATCCTCTTTCTTTTCCATTCACTTACCCTTTTAGATAGCATGGCTATTTCTCCATCATCATCACTATCTTCATCGCTTGAGCTCTCAATTTCTTTAGTGGCTTTAAGAGCTATTGCTTTCCTCTTATCCTTCTCATCTTTGACATCTTTATCCATATGCATCTTAAAGGTGAGGAGTTTCCCAATAATCTCATCGGTCCTTAGCGTAGAAAGGTCATGAGCTTCTTCAATTGAAGAAACCATTCACTTAAATTTTATTCTTGGATGAGTTCTAAGTGCCGTCAAGATTTTGCTATTTACATCTTCTTGAGCATACACTTTGCCAAATTTCTTCAAGTCATTGACGATAGCAAGTAATTGATTGGTCATTTCAATGACATTCTCATTTGGCTTCATTTTGAAGAGTCCATACTCATGCACAAGCATTTGGCTTTTGGTGAACCTCATTTAGGTAGTACTCTCATGGTATTTCTTAAGTGTTTTCCAAATATTAAATGCACTAGTAAGGTGTTGGACACTTCCAACCTCTTCTCTAGACATGGAGTTCACCAAAATGGAGGAAGTTCTATTATTCTTGTAAAGAGTTCTGTCTTCGGCATCGGTCCATTATGCTCTAGAAATTTCCACTTGCACACCATCAACTTCTTGATTAAGAGGTTTCCATTCATTAATTACACTCTTCCAAAGCTCAATTCCTTTATTATCTAGGAACAAGTACATAATGCGTTTCCAACAAGAGTAATTAGTTCCATCAAAATAAGGTCTTAGATAAGAATTTAAATTTCCTTGAGAAGGGGCTATGGATATAGACACAGAGGTTGAGGTGGTCTAGGAAGGAGTAGTTGCCATTATGGATCTTAATTTCACAATTAAGATTTTCAAAATTTTGAGGCTCTGATACCAATTGTTGTCCCAAGATGGTAGCCAAGAGGGGGTGAATTGGTTATCTTAATGGAGTGATGGGAAATTTAAAATATAAATGCAAGATAGGAAGAGAGTAGAGTAGAGAAGAATGAACACAAACAATTTATAGTGGTTCAGATTCACTAATCTTACATCCACTTTCTCAATAACTTTCTAGTTTCTACTGTCAATAATTTTTTTAGAAGTTCAACTCTAACTTAGTTTTTTCACAAGCTCACACCAAACTTTTGTAATGGATTTGAGAATTCCTCACAACCCAACAAGAGTTTTGCTCAAGGTCACTTTAAAACCTAGTGTTTCTAAGTTCATACTAAACTTACACAATGAAGTTTAATGCTCACACGCAATACTCAATTACAACAAATGTAAATTTTGATTCAAAGTAATGAAAGTTGTTTTGCTTGCTATTTGATGCTTAATTCTACTCAAAAATTAAGTTCATTCAAGTATTTATACCCATCTTAAGTTCAACTAGTTGTTTGAATAATAATTGGCAGGTAGCAACATGTTGGGTCAATGTTTCCCACCTCAATCATTAAGCAAATCATTTTTATGGTCAAATTACCCATGGTTCGGTCTTGATATGTAATGGTTTGATAAAACTTGCTTCGGTTCGGTCATGCTCTTCAATTTTCTCACAATGTTCTTCCAATAACTACTACATGTGGCATCCAATAATTTAGTAGATAAGTAATGACTATAATTTTTGAATTCCACTGCACTGGTCCTGTTGGTCCACACTTGGTTCACTCAAACCGTGACTGCTATATCGAGAAATTGAGAGTGCCACTAGCTATGAACTCTACAAGAACTTCTTGGAGTTTTCATTTCTGGCTTGATCTAGTCGGACTGAATCTTGGTATGGTCGACATAATTGGTATGTTGAGAATTTGGGAGTACAATTTGGTCGTGATCTCCACTGGATGTATTTCCTTGAAAGTTTGGGCATTGGTTTGGTTAGTCTTCTATTTGGTCTGGTTGGACCAATTCTAAATTTTCAATTCTTTAAGTTCCTATAAAATTAAACTTGGTGCAAGTATTAGTACCATTCAATTTGATTACCTAAGATAAAAATAGAGTCTATAAAGACAAGGGTTTGGCTAACACTTGGCAATTTGAAAATGTCTCTTAAAAATTCATGAAGAGATGTTACACTATAGTAATTCCTTTTTTTTAAAGATGGTTTATGAGTCATAAAAAAAAAGGAAGCATATTTTGATGTTCTTGTAGCAAAAAAGAAACCATCAAAATTGAGTGCCTAAAAAAATAAAATTGAATATTTCCATCCCCTTCTAAGCTAAAACATTTTTTAGGTATTTACATCAATAACCCTCTAAGAGACAAAAAGAATAAAAATGATTCTTTGTAGAATGATGAGGGTGACTAGGTTTTAGATAAAGAAGGAGTAGCAAGGCTTGTTAAGTAGTACATGCCTTCAGAGTCTAACTACGCACTTGTTATTGATCTTACCAAAGCAACTATCATTGACGAGGATAATACTATTTTACTGAGACCTTTCATTCAAGAGAAATTCAAAATAGGTAAATCTCAAATGCATCCAAATAAATCGTTGGGCCCTGATAGTATGAATCCTAATTTTTTTTTAATTCTAAAACAATGTTTTTTCTAGTTGTAAACAATTTTTGATTGATTGTTCTTTCCCTTAAAACCTTAGTGATACTACTATTGTATTAAGGCCAAAGGTTCAAATGAACCCCTAAAGTATTACCATGATCTTGATTCAAACCTTAATATTTTAAAAACCAAATATACCTTTTTTTTATATAAAAAAATAGGCCATTTAAACTCTTGCTGTTAAGAAGAGTTAAATTAAAAATGTTGAGGTAATACTATGAGACTCACTTATTTACTTTATATTATTTAAAATAATTAAAAATATTAAAAAGGTAAATGTTCAATTTAGACCCTAAAGTCTGATCATAGTAGCAAATTAGCCCTTAATATTATTTTTAACCATTGATATCCTTTTTTTTATTAAAAAAAATAAAGCAAATAAGCCCATGATAATGATAGTTTAAGGACTTAATATATTTGCAGTCCCCTATACTTGGCACGATTAGTCAATTGCCACCTCTATTACTAGTTTAACTATTTTGACATTTCAACTTGTCTTTTTCATATCTATTTCACCCTTATTTGCTAAGGTGGTAGAGTGTGTTTAATATCCTCTATTGACTCACCTAAATATAGAAACTTTTATTTATCATAGATCATAATATTACATTTGCACCTTTGTTTAGATAATATATTATCTTGTTCTTCATCTTCTTCCTCAAATTCACCGATAGAACCCTAATCCTCTATTTTCATTAACTAAAACCATCTTTAGCCTTCCTCATGGTGAATTTTGGCAACTATGGAGAGAGCATGAAATTCAAAGTTAAGCTCATTTGAGAGTACATCATAGACTATGAAACGTTACTTCAGAAGGGTCTGACCATTGAATTTTTGCTAAACTATCTTCAAATTAAAATGGTCTCAACATTATTGACCTTAAAAGCAACATGGCCAGTGTGTTGATGCGAAATATCTTTGATTTTTATAGTAGTAGCTTCCATTTTTTATTGCAATTTTATTTTGATTTCATTTGCCTATGAACCAATTTGTGCTTCTCTCTCTTTATCTTCTTCTATCATATAAAGAAAAAAAATACAAGACAAACAAAATAAAAATAGATAATATCTACTATTTTGAGAGAATTAGATGATTTGGAGATAATTTTTAGTAAAAGAAAATTAGCTCGCCTTAAATATCTCTGGGGCTTGAAAATGTGCGTGCCAAGAGCTTGTTGGATTTGATTTGATTAGTTTGGTTTGCTCATTTTCTTTGTCTCCAACTGAGAGATATTGATTAGCAAGGTTATGCAATTTTTTGGCATCCCAAATAGAACATATTCATTCATTAACATTAGTTGTTTCATTTTACAGTCCAATTTTTTTAAGGTGGAAGTAACAAAACATCATAGTATCTAATGCCTCAAAGCTTTCCAAATAAATTAGGAAAAACTCAAGAAACCACTAATGGGGATTAAGAAAAGGATTACCGATATCAATTGCAACATCAACTTTTGGGGTTAATAAACCATATATTTTTTTTGTATGCTGCTAGGCATCTTCTTTAGTTTCTTTTTTATACTCTAGTTTTTAGGACTGTGAATAGTTATGGCCTTGAGAAGACAAATGTTTTGAATAAATAAATGATAATTATTAAACTTTTTTATTTTAATATAATAATAATTTAATAGTTAGACCTAATGATTTAATAGTGCTTTAGTCCAAGTGTTTAGTGAGCTACTGATCAAGATGTATGGACGCTTGCACCTCATGCACCATATCCATGTTTATTTTTGTTTAAGGGTGAAATAGTTATAAAATTAGCAAGTTAAAAGGATAAAATGAATGTATAAGGGGAAAAATGACTAATCATGCCAAATATATGAGACTATGAATGTATTAAGCCATAGTTTAAATGTTCATTAAAATTTATTCCAACGGTAATGTGGGACTTGATATTTTCTTGTAATACTTAAAACACCAAAATCTAGTTGAAAATATAAAAGAGAAATGCTAGTTATATTTACTTTAGAGAGTGACTGCACAATAATCTCTCTTCTATTGGTTAGAAAATATTTATTATAGTATCTCTCATAATAAATGAATTTATAATAAAATATTTTCTAATTAATAGGAGAGAGATTGTTGAGCAGTGACTATCTAAAGTAACTATAATTAGCTTTCTTCAATATTAAAAACCTCCCACAAATTATAGTGTCCCATTTTCTGTCTCCTTTTTTCTCTCTTTCTTAAGTTACTACCATGACTATACTTAAGAGGCTGAATTGAACATTTGGCCTATTACAAAGTATTTTTTTAAATAATTAAAAATTTAAATATAAATAAAAAACTAATAACAATAACAATAAAAAATAACAATAACAATAACGAGGACCCTGGTTATTGTTATAAACAATTATTTTTTGTGTAATTTAAAAACAATATCTTTAAGCATTCATTCATTTCATTGTCATTGAATATTAATTAAAAAAATTTCTTAATATTAACAAATTCATTAAAGAAGTTTTATAAATTACATTAAATATTAACAAATGAAAAAATACTCTTGGTTTCTCTACTCTGACGCACAATGCATTGTCTTTTTTAAAATCTAGCAATGATCTTTCTTGTTATTGTTATTTTTTATTATTTTATTATTTTAATTTATTTTTTAGTTAATAATTTTTAAAAATATTTTTTAATATCTTTAATTGTTTAGAAATATTTTTTTATATTTTTAATTATTTTAAAAAATAAGTGGGTCCTTTAGTGTTACTTTAGCATTTTTAATGTCAACTTAACTTCCCTTAATGGCATGGGTCTAAATGGCCAATTTTTAACAAAGAAATGATTTATTTAGTGGCTTAGTTGAACTTTTGGCCATTGTGGTAATCTCTAAAAAGGATAAGCCAACTTGTCTTAAGGATCTAAGGCTAATTTCTCTATGCAATATTTTTTATATAATACTTGCTAAGGTTTTGGCAAATAACTGAAAATATTTTTGCCCAACATTGTATCTAAAACTCAATTAATTTTTTACAGAGAATATTGATAATAGATAATGTTCTCCTACTTTTAAAATGGGAGAAGTAGCTCTAAAGATTGACATAAACTGGTATGATAGGATTTGTTTGAATTTTTTGAAGGATGTTATGATAAAAATGGATTTTAACAAGAATTGGGTTAATTTAATTATGTTGTTTATCACTTCAATGAAATATTCTATGCTTATAATGGGATGGAGGTAGGTCCTATTGTGCCAAGAAGAGGTTTGAGTTAGGATGATCCATTATCCCCTATCTTTTATTTTATATGTGCAAAAGGCCTTCAACTTTACTTATATTGTCAGAAGCCAATGGAAGTATTCATGGAGATTAAATTATCTGAGGCAGCCCTTCAATTTCTTACTTATTATTTGCACATAATTCCTTCCTTCTTTTAGAGTTAATATTTTTTTAAGGTAACACCACAAAAACCTTTTTAGATTCTTATAAAAAAATTTGTCGTATGTGTGGCTTGTTTTTTAGCTCACTTATGAAAAAACAAAAAAGTTATCAAAAGTCTACCTTTTCTTTAGCTCAAATGTGTCCAATGAGCTAAAGGAGGCTATTATGGCCAACCATCTTTGGTTTAGTTAGCTATTGTGGCCAACCATCTTTGGGTTGGTTGGCTACAATGGCTAACCATATGTGATATGGTTGGTTGTTGTGGTCGACCAAGTAACATGTAGTTGGCAGCCTAGAGCTAATCACATATCACCTAATACAATAGTTAAAATGTAAAAAAGAAAACTTATTTTGCATACCTTAAACTCATCCTTCATGTATGAATAATTGCTAGAATATGTCATTATCTTTAAAACATGTAAAAAGAATGATGAAAATACTAAATGAAAAGGATGAGGAGATTTAAATGATTTCATAGAGTTAGGTTTGTTGATGAAAATTATTAAAATAAGAAATATTTAAAGAAATAAGTATCAAAGAAAATGGTGTATATTTAGTATTTTTTTTGTGATTTTGAAAAAAAAAAGGAAGAAGAAAAGATATTATTATTAGTTTTTTTACATAAGAGTACTTTAATCATAAAAAACTATGTATTCATAAAATTTGATGATGTATTCAACTATGCCCTTGAGATTTTGGTTATAATTTGATGACTAAGATATGATGAGCTATGAATGGCGTGACAACATGGGCTTCATGGGTCAATGCTACTTTGTATTGGCTATGACGACATAACCATATATATTTGATCTTAAGAGAAATGTTTATATAATTATATTAGAGAGACAAATTGGAGGATCGAGCCCCTATTTTGGGATTTAGTATGGTCTTATCAACTAATCCCTAACCTCAGATGATTCTACAATTATTTATTTGCTTGGCATTATGCATGATCATTTTAAATATTTATAAGCCATATTATATAGAGAATTATATAGCTTATTGAATCAAACATTCCTCATTGTTCAATATTTCCAAAGGTACAGATTGAGCTTGAGAAGCTACTTTAGTACAGTTATTTTCTATCTTTTATCCTCAAACATTGAATAATTTAGTTAATTTATTAATTATATACTTATTATTAAATTATTATTTTCATAAATTTTAAAAATTGAATGGTTGATATGATATTCTGCTAAGTATGAATATAATAATGATTATATTGAGATGTTTGTGATATTTCTGATATAAAATCTATTTGACAAGTGAACCTTAGCCCTTAATAAAATTTAGTTACTAGTAAATAGAGGAAATTGCACAATATAACTTTTTTTTTGTTTAAAGTTTTAAATTTTACTACATCTAGTTTTTTATTTTTTGTACCTTTTTCATTTTACTTTTCATGTAGGTTTTTTTTTTCAAATGTATCCTTTTTTTTCTTCCCTCCACAGCTTCACCTACATTTTTCTTTTCTTTTCTTCATCTCTTTCTTCTCTTATTCAGTTCTATTCCTCTTCCTCTTTTTCTTCCTTTCTTTTATTTTCTTTTCCAATTGTTGAAAATTTATTTGATCCTCCATAATAATTTTGTAATATCCCAATGTATGCCTTAGAAGTTTTGAATATTGTTGTTGTTTTAAATTGGATTGAATGTATATGTCAATTGGAAAGAGAAAAGAAATTAAAAGAAAGTGTATATGTTGTATATATGGAAGTATAAATAACATATACCTAAGTCAAAATGGAGAGTCAAGGGATGAAGATATTTATTTGGTTATTGGTGAAATTACTAAGCTAAAGTAAGTGAGAAGAGGGTATTTGGGTAATTGACTTTTTAGAAATGCTTGGTGGAGGTTTAAAGAGATGACAAATTTGACTTTGCTTCTTTATTTTCTTTTCTTCTTCCTTGGTGGCCGGACCTCCCAAAGACAAGAGAGAAAGAGGAGAGTTTTGAGTTCTTAGATCAAATTCAAAGGAGAATCAAGTGATCAAGTTGGTGATTCAAGAAGTTTCATTACTTTGGTAAGTCCTCTTTTGATTTCTTTGCTTATTTGAAGTTGTGTTGTGAGTTGATAGAGTATGTAAGAGTGTGTTGTTTGATTGTAATATGTTTAAGAGTGTTTGATTGAATTGATTATGGATTTTAAGGATGGATTGAAGAAAAGAGTGAGTTGGTTGGAAGTGATGGTGTTGTATTTGTGTTTAGGGTTTGAGATGATGTTGTGATTTGTGTTTGTTATAGATGTGGAGTTGTTTTGGTGTTTTTGTAAGTTTAAGATAGTTTTTGGGTATGTTTTATTAAGTTTTTTGTTATGAGGATGTTAGTGAAAAGAAGTGTTTTGTTGGGTATTTTGTTGTTTGGCTGGAATCTGAGTTTTTGGTCTGAAACGCCCGGGAGCACGTCCAGAGTCTTAGGCGTGTCAATTGTGTTGGAGGCAGTAGGTTTGACACGACCAATAACACGCCCATGTTATTGAGCGTGTCATAGCTACTGTGAGATTGGAGAGTTTACACGGCCATGAGCACGCTCACGTTGTTGGACGTGTTGGTATTTTGCAGAGAGGCAGAATGTATTACACGCCCAGTGACACGCCCGTGGTTCTGAGCGTGTAAAAGCCTCTGTGTGGTGGAGTTAGGGCACGGTCAGGGACACGCCTGTGTGGTTGAACGTGTCCTGTTTAGGGTTTGCCCTAGTTAACTCTTAATTTGATTATCTCATGTGTATCCCTAAGCATGTGTATGTTATTATTTTTGGATTAGGTCTTGAAGAAAGTGATTTGTCATTGATCTAAGAAGTAAAAGAATCCTGGAAAAGAAAAGTGTTTAGAGTTGTGTGAATTGTTATTGAGGTAAGTACAAACCTTGCATTGTTGCATACATTCACTTGATATGACATTATTGTTATATATGAATAATGTTACGTTTTGCACATTGTGAATCTTGTGAAATGTACTATATGTATAATGTGAAATGAGATAATTGAGACATGTATGCATATATGATTATGTTCAATGTAATTGATTATGAATATGTGAAAGATGATGTATTATATTGTGAATTGAGACATGATGATTCAAATGTGATGAGAAGCCATTGTGAGTGGCTATGGTTATACAAATGAAAGTGTTGAGGCATGATTGCCTATTTGATATTGAGATACAAATTGAGAAAGAGAATAATGATATAATTGTATGTTTAATATGTTATTCAGTTTCAGAGTTCTGGATTTGGGTGGCATGCCTATGAAATTATGAATAGTAACAGTCTTGCCGGGTTGAGGATCTCTTCAATTTGAGTTGAATTGAGGTCCAAGAGACTGGGTCTATTACATTATGAGAATTGTGATTATGAGATATATGATTGGTAACAGTCTTGCCGGGTTGAGGATCTCCTCGATTTGTTGAGTTGATGGTCCAAGAGACTGGGTCTGTTACACTATCCATGGATAGAGACATATATATATGTTGCCTACGGGCTTGATTATTGTGATTGTGAACCAAAGCAGTAACTCTGAATTTTGAATATCGTATTAAACACTTGTTGGGCCCATAGGTGTCTATGTCATGTTGATGTAATGAATGAAGTTATAATGTGATGAAATAATGTAATATTCATGAAATATTGTATATTGAGTATGATCTTTATTGTTTGATTGTATATCATTGTTATTGATTAAGCATCATAGCATTATGGTTTGTACTACTGAGTTGTTGGCTCAGCGCGATTATGATTCATCGCGCAGGTGATAGAGGTGATAGAGTTGAGACGAAGAATTCCTCTAGACCTAGTTGAGGTTGTTTTGATTGTGAAGAGTTGGATTAAAGCTTAAAGATCAGAGAGTCAAGCTGCCAATCATGTATATATTTCATATTTTGTAATTTTTGAGGTTTAATGTATTTACACTTGTAAGTTTTGGATGAAACTTCCATTGCGTAATAAACAAACGTTTTTATCTATTGTGTCTTATGATTTTCATTTCTCTTTATTTGGTATTTCTTAAATTTTTAGTTTTACTTAAAATATGATTTGTGTATTTTTAATGTGTGTCATTTCTATATTCAGTATACGTATAATACGATCATATAAGCATGCTTTGTACGTATACGGGATATAGGGGTGTTACAATTGTCTTGGTATCAGAGCCTAGGTTTGAGATTCTCAACCTAGGTAAAATGAAAGAAAAAGAATATTTTGACTTTAAAAGTTAGTTTTTGAATAACATACATGTTTGGTATTGGCAGTCTCTAATCTTTAATGAGATGTATTCTGCTGTGTTTGCAGATATAGGTTGTGATGGATTCTCACTTATGTCAGTCAGTAGAGGGTAGTGCGAAGAGTGTAGCTCCTGATGAGGTTAGAGAGGGAGCTAGAGCGGATAGTGCTGGAGAGGTACCTGCTTCCGTCTCAGGGAGACCAGCTGGTGAGGAGGTTCTGCCAGTTTGGTTTAGGCATGTGGTCGATTTGTTGAGGCAAGCACCAGCGCAACCACCGCCACCACCCCCACAGCCTTTAGTATCAGTGAGACAGTATGATAAATTAAGGAAGTATGGAGCAGAAGATTTTCTGGGTACTATTGATCCAACTGTAGCTGAGGAGTGGCTAGATAAAGTACAGAGAATATTTGTTCAGTTACAAGCCACTCCAGAAGAAAAATTTGATTATGCAAGATCATTGTTGCAGAAGGATGCATATGACTGGTGGAAGATAGTGCCTCATGCTATGGATGATCCACCTACCTTGTCCTATGCTGATTTTCTAAGAGAGTTTGAATTGAAGTATACTCCAAGGGAGTATAAAGATGTGAAGAAGATGGAGTTTCTGACCTTGAGGCAAGATCACCGGTCTGTGACGGAGTATGAGTTAGAATTTATCCGGTTGAGCCACTACGCCGGGGGAATTATTTCTGACGAGATTGACAGGAGTAGAAGGTTTGAGGAGGGATTGAGACCCTCAATTATGTGTCTTGTGGCTGGTTCTAGATACCAAGACTTTTCCCAACTGGTTGCAGCAGCTAGGAGTGTGGAAAGAGCTCAGAATATTGCAGCAGCTGCTTCTGAGGAAGAGATCAGGGTTAGTAGACCCCAGTTTGAGGCAGGGTCTTCTTCTGTGAAGAGAGGTAGGGGAAGTTTTGTTCCCAGAATCAGTCGGAGTCAGAGACAGGCTGGTATGTCGGTTCAGTTTCAGAGACAGAGATCGAGACCTACAGCTTCAGTAGCGAGTGCTCCTACTCCGGTAGTTCAGAGATCCACTCCACTTGTGTGTGCTCAGTGTGGTGGAACACATAGGGGTGCTTGTTGGAGGAATAGTGGACCAGCTGTGTGCTTTAGATGTGGATCTCCGGATCATTTTATTAGAGAGTGTCCAGAGATGCGAGAACAGAGGTCAGCAGATTCTGTAGTTTCTCGACCTAGTGTCGGAGGTGGTCAAGGGGGCAGATGTTTTAGCAGAGGGGGTAGACCTGGGTATAGTTAGAGAGGATCTTCATTCAGGGATACTAGACCAGATGAGGCTGGCCCTTCTCAACGAGTTTATGTGATGCAGAGGCAGCCAGATGCTTCAGCAGTCATAGCTGGTACTTTCTCTTTATTTGGTATTTCAGTACTTGCTTTGATTGATCCAGGATCTACACATTCATATATTAGTGCATCTATTTTTCCTGTGTCTGAATTGCATGTTGAATCCCTAGGATTTGATGTATTGGTGACAAATCCTTTAGGGCATAGTGTGATTGTTAGTAAGGTGCATCGAGACAGTGCAGTAGTGGTGCAAGGTGAGGAGTTCCTTGGAGATTTAATTGAAATGCCTTTTAAGGAATATGACTTGATCCTAGGCATGGACTGGTTATCTAGACATGGAGCTGTGGTAGACTGAAAGTTGTTACCTTGAGAACTAATGATGGTAGAGATGTGATAGTATCTAGTGAGCAGGGACAGTTAGCATCCTTGTTTGTTTCAGCTATTGCAGCTAGGAGATTGATTAGAAAAGGGTGTGATGCTTACCTTGCTCATATTTTGGATACTAGAGTAAAGGGTTCTCAACTTGATAGTATACCCACAGTTGCAGAGTTTCCAAATGTGTTTCCAGAAGAGTTGCCAGGGTTACCTCCTGAGAGAGAGGTGGAGTTTGGTATTGAATTATTGCCTGGTACCACTCCTATCTCTATTACTCCTTATAGAATGGCACCTGCTGAATTGAAAGAATTGAAGGTGCAGTTGCAGGAGTTGTTGGATAAAGGGTTTGTTCGCCCTAGTGTTTCACCGTGGGGAGCTCCTGTTTTGTTTGTGAAGAAGAAGGATGGTACTATGAGATTGTGTATCGATTATAGGCAATTGAACAAGGTGACTATTAAAAATAAATATCCTTTGCCTAGAATTGATGATCTCTTTGATCAATTGAAGGGTGCAGCAATGTTTTCCAAAATTGATTTGAGATCAGGGTACCATCAGTTAAGAGTCAGAGCTGAAGATGTTCCTAAGACAGCTTTTCGTACTAGGTATGGGCATTATGAGTTTCTAGTTATGCCTTTTGGTTTGACGAATGCACCTGCAGTTTTTATGGATTTGATGAATAGGGTGTTTAGGCCCTATTTGGATCAATTTGTGGTGGTCTTCATCGATGATATTTTGGTGTATTCGCGTGATGAGGAGGATCATGACAAGCATCTGCGAATTGTGTTGTAAAGTTTGAGAGAGAAGCAATTGTTTGCTAAACTGTCGAAGTGTGAATTTTGGCTTGACCAAGTAACTTTTCTCAGTCATATAGTTTCAGCAGAGGGTATTAGAGTTGATCCGAGTAAAGTTGAAGCTATTTTGAATTGGAGTCCACCAAAGTCTGTGACTGAAGTTAGAAGTTTTCTTGGTTTGGCAGGCTATTACCGACGGTTTGTGAAAGGATTTTCTTTAATAGCTACTCCACTTACCAGATTACTTTGAAAGGGAGTTAGATTTGTTTGGACAGATCAGTGTCAGGCTAGCTTTGAGCAGTTGAGGGAAATGTTGACTCAAGCGCCTGTTTTAACTTTACCTGTGGAAGATAAACCATTTGTGATCTACCGTGATGCTTCACATAGTGGTTTGGGTTGTGTGCTGATGCAAGAAGGTAAAGTTATAGCTTATGCTTCTCGACAGTTGAAACCGCATGAGCTCAATTATCCGACCCATGATTTAGAGTTAGCAGCCATTGTGTTTGCATTGAAGCTTTGGCGACACTATTTGTATGGGGAGAAGTGTTTTATTTATACAGACCATAAAAGTTTAAAATATTTGGGTGTCCAAAGAGAGCTCAATCTTCGACAGAGGAGATGGTTGGAGTTGATTAAAGACTATGAATGTTTGATTGATTATCCTGGTAAAGCAAATGTTGTTGCTGATGCCTTGAGTCGGAAGTCTTTAGCAGGTTTGACTGTTTATTCGCTCTCGTTGCTTGTTGAGTTGAGAGCATTGCATGCCAGTTTTGTATCTTGTGATGATGGTGCATTGTTGGCACAGTTGCAATTGAAACCAGTATTATTGGATCAGATTAAAGAGGCTCAATTGGCTGATGAGAAGATTCAAAAGATTGTTTCAGATTGCCAGAATGGAAAGAGTCAAGATTTTATTGTGAGAAGTGATGGGAGTCTTTGGTTTAAGAACAGATTGTGTGTACCTGATGATGCTAATTTGTGAAGGATCATTTTAGAAGAAGCACATCAATTAGTATTTGCTATGCATCCGGGCAATACAAAGATGTATCATGATTTGAAGCAGAATTACTGGTGGTCTGGTTTAAAGAGAGACATTGCAGATTTTGTGTCCAAATGTCTCACATGTCAGAGGGTAAAAGCTGAGCATCAAGTTCCAACAGGGTTACTTTAACCGTTATCAGTGCCTGAATGGAAATGGGATAGAGTAACCATGGATTTTGTATCTGGTTTACCATTGACACAAAGGAAGCGTGTTGCTATTTGGGTGATTGTTGATAGGTTGACTAAGACAGCTCATTTTCTTCCAGTTCGAATGGATTATTCTCTGGAAAGGTTAGCTGAGCTGTATATCCATGAGATTGTAAAGTTGCATGGTATCCCAATTTCTGTAGTGTCTGATCGAGATCCCCGATTTACTTCAAGGTTTTGGAAGAGTTTACATGATGCTTTGGGTTCTCGATTACACTTCAGCACTGCTTTTCATCCACAGACAGATGGGCAGTCAGAGAGAGTGATACAGATTATCGAGGACATGTTGAGAAGTTGTGTCATTGATTTCTCTGGAAGTTGGGATAGATTTTTGTCACTTGTGGAATTTGCTTACAATAATAGTCATCAATCCAGCATTGGTATGGCACCATTCGAAGCATTATATGGTAGACGGTGTAGGACACCTCTATGTTGGAATGAACTTGGAGAAGGTAAGTTAATTGGTCCTGATTTGGTTAAAGAAACTGAAGAGAAAGTGAGAATGATTCGAGATAGGTTGAAAGCAGCTTCAGATCGGCAGAAATCTTATTCAGATTTGAAAAGGAGAGACATAGAGTTTGAGGTTGGAGATAAGGTATTTTTGAAAGTGTCTCCTTGGAAGAACATATTGAGGTTTGGTCGGAAAGGGAAATTGAGTCCTCGTTTCATTGGACCGTATGAAGTTTTGGAAAGAGTTGGGCCAGTTGCTTATCGGCTTGCTTTGCCACCTGAGTTGGATAGGATCCATAATGTATTTCATGTTTCTACGTTGAGAAGGTACAGGTCGGATCCATCTCATGTTTTGCCAATTGAATCTATCAAAGTAAGTTCAGATCTGACATTTAAAGAAGAACCAATTGCTATTTTGGCAAGTGAAGTGAAAGAATTGAGAAATAAGAAAGTGCCACTTGTGAAGATTTTGTGGAAGAATCATGCAAAGGAAGAGGCAACTTGGGAGAGTGAGCAAGCAATGCGAGATCAATATCCTCGGTTGTTTTGGACTCAATGACAGGTAATTTCGAGGACGAAATTTCTTTTTAGAGGGGGAGAATTGTAATATCCCAATGTATGCCTTAGAAGTTTTGAATATTGTTGTTGTTTTAAATTGAATTGAATGTATATGTCAATTGGCAAGAGAAAAGAAATTAAAAGAAAGTGTATATGGAAGTATATATGGAAGTATAAATAACATATACCTAAGTCAAAATGGAAAGTCAAGGGATGAAGATATTTATTTGGTTATTGGTGAAATTACTAAGCTAAAGTAAGTGAGAAGAGGGTATTTGGGTAATTGACTTTTTAGAAATGCTTGGTGGAGGTTTAAAGAGATGACAAATTTGACTTTGCTTCTTTATTTTCTTTTCTTCTTCCTTGGTGGCCGGACCTCTCAAAGACAAGAGAGAAAGAGGAGAGTTTTGAGTTCTTAGATCAAATTCAAAGGAGAATCAAGTGATCAAGTTGGTGATTCAAGAAGTTTCATTACTTTGGTAAGTCCTCTTTTGATTTCTTTGCTTATTTGAAGTTGTGTTGTGAGTTGATAGAGTATGTAAGAGTGTGTTGTTTGATTGTAATATGTTTAAGAGTGTTTGATTGAATTGATTATGGATTTTAAGGATTGATTGAAGAAAAGAGTGAGTTGGTTGGAAGTGATGGTGTTGTATTTGTGTTTAGGGTTTGAGATGATGTTGTGATTTGTGTTTGTTATAGATGTGGAGTTGTTTTGGTGTTTTTGTAAATTTAAGATAGTTTTTGGGTATGTTTTGTTAAGTTTGTTTGAAGAGGATGTTAGTGAAAAGAAGTGTTTTGTTGGGTATTTTGTTGTTTGGCCGGAATCTGAGTTTTTGGTCTGACACACCCGGGAGCACGTCCAGAGTCTTAGGCATGTCAATTGTGTTGGAGGCAGTAGGTTTGACACAACTAGTAACACGCCCGTGTTATTGAGCGTGTCATAGCTACTGTGAGATTGGAGAGTTTACACGGCCATGAGCACGCTCACGTTGTTGGACATGTTGGTATTTTGCAGAGAGACAGAATGTATTACACGCCCAGTGACATGCCCGTGGTTCTGAGCGTGTAAAAGCCTCTGTGTGGTGGAGTTAGGGCACGGTCAGGGACACGCCCGTGTGGTTGAACGTGTCTTGTTTAGGGTTTGCCCTAGTTAGCTCTTAATTTGATTATCTCATGTGTATCCCTAAGCAAGTGTATGTTATTATTTTTGGATTAGGTCTTGAAGAAAGTGATTTGTCATTGATCTAAGAAGTAAAAGAATCTTGGAAAAGAAAAGTGTTTAGAGTTGTGTGAATTGTTATTGAGGTAAGTACAAACCTTGCATTGTTGCATACATTCACTTGATATGACATTATTGTTATATATGAATAATGTTACGTTTTGCACATTGTGAATCTTGTGAAATGTACTATATGTATAATGTGAAATGAGATAATTGAGACATGTATGCATATATGATTATGTTCAATGTAATTGATTATGAATATGTGAAAGATAATGTATTATATTGTGAATTGAGACATGATGATTCAAATGTGATGAGAAGCCATTTTGAGTGGCTATGGTTATACAAATGAAAGTGTTGAGGCATGATTGCCTATTTGATATTGAGATACAAATTGAGAAAGAGAATAATGATATAATTGTATGTTTAATATGTTATTCAGTTTCAGAGTTCCGGATTTGGGTGGCATGCCTATGAAATTATGAATAGTAACAGTCTTGCCGGGTTGTGGATCTCTTCAATTTGAGTTGAATTGAGGTCCAAGAGACTGGGTCTGTTACATTATGAGAATTGTGATTATGAGATATATGATTGGTAATAGTCTTGCCGGGTTGAGGATCTCCTCGATTTGTTGAGTTGATGGTCCAAGAGACTGGGTCTGTTACACTATCCATGGATAGAGACATATATATATGTTGCCTACGGGCTTGATTATTGTGATTATGAACCAAAGCAGTAACTCTGAATTCTGAATATCGTATTAAACACTTGTTGGGCCCATAGGTGTCTATGTCATGTTGATGTAATGAATGAAGTTATAATGTGATGAAATAATGTAATATTCATGAAATATTGTATATTGAGTATGATCTTTATTGTTTGATTGTATATCATTGTTATTGATTAAGCATCATAGCATTATGGTTTGTACTACTGAGTTGTTGGCTCAGCGCGATTATGATTCATCACGCAGGTGATAGAGGTGATAGAGTTGAGACGGAGAATTCCTCTAGACCTAGTTGAGGTTGTTTTGATTGTGAAGAGTTGGATTAAAGCTTAAAGATTAGAGAGTCAAGCTGCCAATCATGTATATATTTCATATTTTGTAATTTTTGAGGTTTAATGTATTTACACTTGTAAGTTTTGGATGAAACTTCCGTTGCATAATAAACAAATGTTTTTATCTATTGTGTCTTATGATTTTCATTTCTCTTTATTTGGTATTTCTTAAATTTTTAGTTTTACTTAAAATATGATTTGTGTATTTTTAATGTGTGTCATTTCTATATTTAGTATACGTATAATACGATCGTATAAGCATGCTTTGTACGTATACGGGATATAGGGGTGTTACATCCATGTTTATTTCAGATATTTCAGCTAGGAGGATGATTCGGAAAGGATGTGAGGCTTATCTTGCTCATGTTGTAGATACCAGAGTATTGGGTTCCCAGCTTGATAGTATACCCACAGTTGCTGAGTTTCCGGATGTTTTTCCTGAGGAGTTGCCAGGGTTACCCCCTGAGAGAGAGGTTGTAATATCCCAAACTATACCCTAAAATTTTGGAGTGCTTATTTGTGAGAATTGGATTAAATAATTTAAAGTGTATATTTGATTAAGTGAAAAGATAAGAGGAAGAAGAAGTATATATGTTATGTATATGGAGATAAAAATAATATATACAAGATTATGTCTTTTTGGTCAAAAGATATTTTGTATTTAAATGGATTTGTTTAATGTTAGTGGAAGATGATGTTAGTGGGTGAATATTATATTGTTTAAATTGTATGGTGGAGAGTGATTTGAGGAGATAGTGGGTGTTTAAGTTGTTGACTTTCTTTCTTTCTTTCTTTTTCTTTCATCTTCATCTTCTTCTTTCCTTCTAGTGAGCCGGCCACCCTTATCAACCAAAGGAAAAGAGATTTTATTGCTTCCAAGCTCAAGAGATTGACGGATTTCAAGAGATCAAGTTGAAGTTTTAAGGATTTTCTTCACTTTTGGTAAGTTTCCAACTTGTTTCTTGGTTTTCTTTTGAGTTTGTGTTCTTGGGTTTGTTGGAATGGTTGATTTGGTGTGTTTAAAGTGTTTTGTCTTGGTAACTTTGATTTTGGGGTTGGATTGAAGAGAGAAAAAGGTTAAGTTTGGTGAAAGAGACAAGTGTTGTGGATTATGTAAGTTTGAGTTATGAGATATGGTTGATATTGTGTTTTGATGTTTGTATTTGAGTTGTGTTAAGGTTTACTCAAGTATTATATGGATTGTTGATGGTTTTGATTGAGTTTGTGTGCTGTTGATATGGTTTTTGGAAGATGTTTGTTGGATGTGGTGTTTTGGGTGTCGATTTCAAGGTTTATGGCCTGACATGCCTAGGAGAATGGCCATGTCTTTGAGCGTGTCATTGGTTTTGTTTTCTGGGTTGGTGACATGAGTAGTGATATGCCCATGTCACTGAGTGTGTCACAGCTTTTGTGTTGTTGTAGTATTGACATGGCCAGTGACATGCCCATGTCACTAAGCGTGTCATAGCTACTGTGTTGTTGGAAGATTAGCACGTCCAGTGACACGCCCATGTCACTGAGCATGTCAAAGCTTCTGTGTTGTGGGTTTAGGGCACGGTCAGGGACACGCCCGTGTTGTTGAGCGTGTCAAGTGTAGAGTTTTCCCTAGATAGTTCTCTTCCTTATTCTCTTATGTGTATCACTAAGTGAGTATGTATGATCACCTTTGGATTAGGTTTTGAAGAGAATTGAGTTGCCCTAGCCAAGGTTTGAGGGATATCTTGGAGGAGGAAGTTGATAGAGTGGTGTTGTTGCTTTAAGAGGTAAGTACAAACTTTGAATGATTGCATACATTTACATGACATTGGGACTTAACACATTTAGTTGAGAAATGTGTTAAGTTACTTGATACATTGTTGATGAATGAGTTATATGTTAAGATATGTATAATGTGAATTATGTTGATGTATCAATGCAATTGAGTAATGTGTTGTTCGTGAAAAGAAATGTTGAACAAAGTGATATTATATGTGAAAACATAATGTAACAAATTGATATTGATACAAAAGAGAAGAATGAGAAAAGTTGAAAAAAAATGAGGATATAATAAGGCAATGAGCCTAATTGATTATGAGAAATGAAATGAGAAATGAATTGTGAAAGAAAATGATAATGAGATAAATGAATTAATTGTGTGCCTAGTATGTTATTCAATTTTCAGAGTTCTGAGTTTGGCGGCATGCCTATGAATTGCTGGGTAGGTGAAAAGACAGGGTTGTAAGCCGAGCCCAGCTGATAAATGTGAAATATGATGTTTTTAAGGTGAAAAGACCGGGTCGTAAGACTAAAAAACAATAACAGTTTAGCCGGGTTGAGGACCAAGATACTGGGGCCCTAGGGTCTAGCCGGGTTGAGGTCTAAGAGACTGGGTCTGTTACATTATCCATGGACCAAAGCAGTAACCCTGAACTTTGAATAGCATATTAGTTTCGTTTTGGGCCCATGCTTGTCTTTGTTTTAATGTAAATTATGAAATGTGATGCAAATGATTAATATGTTGAGATATAATGTAATGACTTAATATAGATTCAGATGTATTGTGTATGAGCATCGCATTGATCTTTATTGAATCAAAGTTTGTACCACTAAGCTTTCTGCTTAGCGCGATTGTGGTTCATTGCGCAGGTGACTGGGTAGATCCGGTTGTGCCGGAGAGCTCATCTAGACCGAGTGGAGTCTAGGTTTATGACCCTTTATGAAGTGTTTATTTTTGGACTTCAAGATCAGAGACAAACTGCCAAGCATGTATAAACTCTATATTTTGTAAATATTAATTTTGATGTATACATATGAATATTCCGCTGCTTAATAAATAAATGTTTTATCTATTATGTTTTATAATATAACTTAAATGTTTTAAGTTTTCTTATACTGTTAAATTGAAAGATTGGTTTGCTTTAAAATAGACCGTAACATTCCTGTATCCGGTATACGTATATTACAGATGTGGTTGTATGTAGTGTGCGTATATGGGGTATAGGGGTGTTACAACTGTTTTGGTATCAGAGCCTAGGTTTGAGATTCTCAACCTAGGTGAATTGTAAGAAAAATAAAATTTTGATTTTTAAAACATGGTTTTTAAATAAGATACATGCATTGGCACTAGCAGTTTTCTGATCTTTAATGAAGTATATTCTGCTATGTTTTCAGATATAGGTAGTGATGGCGTCTCAGTCACGTCAGTCCGTAGAAGGTAGTGCTGAGAGTGTAGCTCTTGTTGAGGGTAGAGATGGAGCCAGGGTTGAGATAGCTGGAGAGACACCTGTTCCTGTGCCAGAGAGACCAGCTGCTGATGAGATTCCGCCGGTTTGGTTATGGCATATGATAGAATTGTTGAGGCAAACTCTAGTGCAGTAACCGCCGCCGCAACCACAGCCACAAGTGCCGGTGAGGCAGTATGATAAATTGAGGAAGTTTGGGGCTGAGGATTTCTTTGGTACCACAGATCTTGCATTAGCTTAACAGTGGTTGGATAGAGTTCAGAGGGTTTTCATCCAGTTGCAAGCTACTCCTGAAGAGAAGTTTGATTATGCTAGATCCCTTCTGCAGAAAGATGCTTATGATTGGTGGAAGACGGTTCCACATGCCATGGATGATCCACCGACCCTGACTTATGGTGATTTTCTGCGGGAGTTTGAGCAGAAGTATACTCCGAGGGAGTATAAGGATGCTAAGAAGATGAAGTTTCTGAATCTAAGATAAGATAACCGGACTGTGACAGAATATGAGGTAGAGTTCATCCGGTTGAGTCATTATGCCGGTGGGATTATTTCAGATGAGATAGACTAGTGTAGGAGATTTGAGGAGGGGTTGAGGCCCTCTATTATGTGTATTGTTGATGGTTCCCGGTATCAGGATTTTTCCCAGCTTGTTGCAGCGGCCCGGAGTGTTGAGAGAGCGCAGGCTATTGCAGCAGCTGCTACTGAGAAGGAGACCAGAGTTAGGAGACCCCAGATTGAGGCAGGGTCTTCATTTGTAAAGAGAGGCCAAGGAGGTCATTTTCAGAGGTTCAGTAGGGGCCAGAGGCAGCCTGTTAGGTTAGTACCACATCAGAGGCAAAGATTAAGACCTACAGTTTCTGTGGCTAGTGCACCTACTCCACCTACATGTTTCCATTGTGGTAGGATACATGGGGGTGTTTGTTGGAAGATTGGTGGACCAGCTGTGTGTTTTAGATGAGGGTCGCCTGACCATTTTATCAGAGATTGTCCTGAGCTATAGGAGGATAGGCAAGCAGATTCTGCAGTTTCTCGACCTAGTGTCAAAGGAGGTCGAAGTGGTAGAGGTTTCAATAGAGGTGGTCGACCTAGGTTTGGTCAGAGAGGAGGCTCTACATTCGAAGGCAGTAGGCCAGATGAGGCTGGGACATCTCAGTGGGAGTATGTGATGCAGAGGCAGCCAGATGCTTCAACTGTCATTACGGGTACAATTTCTTTATTTGGAATTTTTATTCTTGCTCTAATTGATCCAGGATCTATGCATTCTTACATAAGTGCATCCATCTTGCCTGTGTCTGAATTGCATTCTGAGTCCCTAAGATTTGATGTTTTGGTGACAAATCCTTTAGGGCATAGTGTTGTGGTGAGTAAGTTGCACCGAGATAGTCCAGCGGTTGTTCAGGATGAGGAGTTCTTGGGCGATTTGATTGAAATGCCTTTTAAGGAGTATGATTTGATCTTGGGCATGGATTGGTTGTCTAAGCATGGAGCTGTAGTAGATTGTCAGAATAAGTGTGTTACCTTGAGAACCGGTGATGGTAGAAGTGTGATGGTATCTAGTGAGCAAAGACAACTTGCATCCATGTTTATTTCAGCTGTTGCAGCTAGGAGGTTGATTCGAAAAGGGTGTGATGCTTATCTTGCTCATGTGGTAAATACCAGAGTAGTGGGTTCTCAACTTGATAGTATACCCACAGTTGCTGATTTCCTAGATGTTTTTCCCGAGGAGTTGCCAGGGATACCCCCTGAGAGAGAGGTTGAGTTTGGTATTGATTTGTTGCCTGGTACCACTCCCATCTCTATTACTCCTTATTGAATGGCACCTGCTGAGTTGAGAGAGTTGAAGGTGCAATTGCAGGAGTTGTTGGATAAAGGGTTTGTTCACCCTAGTGTTTCTCCGTGGGGAGCTCCTGTTTTATTTGTGAAGAAGAAGGATGGTACCTTAAGATTGTGCATTGATTATAAGCAGTTGAATAAAGTGACCATCAAGAATAAGTATCCTTTGCCTAGAATAGATGATCTCTTTGATCAGCTGAAGGGAGCAGCAGTATTCTCTAAGATTGATCTGAGATTGGGGTACCATCAATTGAGAGTCAGAGAGGAAGACGTTCCCAAGATAGCTTTCCGCATGAGGTATGGGCATTATGAATTTTTGGTGATGCCTTTTGGGTTGACGAATGCACCAGCAGCTTTTATGGATTTGATGAACAGGGTGTTTAAACCCTATCTAGATCAGTTTGTGGTGGTCTTTATTGATGATATTTTAGTGTATTCGCATAATAAGGAGGAGCATGATAAGCACTTGCAGATTGTATTGCAGACTTTGAGAGAGAAGCAATTGTATGCTAAGCTGTCTAAGTGTGAGTTTTGGCTTGATCAAGTGACTTTTCTTGGTCATGTGGTTTCAGATGGTATTAGAGTTGATCCGAGTAAAGTCGAGGCCATTTTGAATTGGAGTCCACCGAAGTCTGTGACTGAAGTTAGAAGTTTTCTGGGTTTGGCAGGCTATTATCGACGGTTTGTGAAGGGTTTTTCTTTGATAGCTACTCCGCTCACCAAATTGCTTCGAAGGGGGTTAGATTTATGTGGACAGATCAGTATCAAGCAAGCTTTGAGCAGTTGAAGGAGATGTTGACTCAAGCTCCTGTTCTTACCTTGCTTGTGGAAGATAAACCATATGTGATTTACAGTGATGCTTCACATAGTGATTTAGGTTGTGTTTTGATGCAGGAGAATAGAGTCATAGCTTATGCTTCTCGGCAGTTGAAGCCACATGAGCTTAATTATCTGACGCATGATTTGGAGTTGCCAGCCATAGTGTTTGCTTTGAAGATTTGGCGACATTATCTTTATAGGGAGAAGTGTTTCATTTATACGGATCATAAGAGTTTGAAATACTTAGGTGTTTAGAGAGAGCTGAATCTTAGGCAAAGACGGTGGTTGGAATTGATTAAAAACTATGACTATTTGATTGATTATCATCCTGGTAAGAAGAATGTTGTTGCTGATGCCTTGAGTCGAAAGTCTTTGGCAGGTTTGACTGCTTATTCGCTCTTGTTGCTTGTTGAGTTGAGAACGTTGGATGCTAGTTTCGAGCCTTGTGATGATGGTGCTTTGTTGGCTCAGTTGCAGTTGAGGCCGGTGTTGTTGGATCATATTAAAGAGGCTCAGTTGGCTGATGAGAAAATTCCAAAAGTTGTTTTGGAATGCCAGAAGGGGGAAAGTTGAGATTTCCATGTGAGAAGCGATGGCAGCCTTTGGTACAAAGATAGATTGTGTGTTCCTGATGATGCAAGACTGAGAAAGACTATTTTGGAGGAAGCACATCAGTCGGCTTTTGCTATACACCCTGGAAGTACCAAGATGTATCATGATTTGAAGCAACACTATTGGTGGTCAGGTATGAAGAGGGACATAGCGGAGTTTGTATCCAAATGTCTCACTTGTCAGAGAGTGAAAGCCAAACACCAAGTTCCATCGGGGTTGCTCCAACCTTTATTAGTGCCTAAATGGAAATGGGAGCGTGTAACGATGGATTTTGTGACTGGTTTGCCTTTGACTCAGAAGAAGCATGATGCCATCTGGGTGGTTGTTGATCGGTTAATGAAGACAGCTTATTTTCTTCAAGTCCGGATGGACTATTCACTTGAGAAGTTAGGTGAGCTGTATATTAGTGAGATTGTAAGATTGCATGGAGTCCCAATTTCTTTGGTGTCTGATCGAGACCCCGATTCACTTCAAGGTTTTGGAAAAGTTTGCATGCTGCTTTGGGTTCTCGATTGCATTTTAGCACTGCTTTCCATCCTCAGACAGATGGGCAGTCAGAAAGGGTGATACAGATTTTAGAGGATATGTTGAGAAGCTGTGTCATTGATTTCTCTGGGAGTTGGGACAGATTTTTGCCACTGATGGAATTTACTTACAACAATAGTCATCAGTTCAGCATTAGAATGGCACCTTATGAGGCATTGTATGGTAGAAAATGCAGGACGCCTCTATGTTGGAATGAGGTTGGAGAAGGTAAGTTGGTTGGTCCTGATTTGATTAAAGAAACAGAAGAGGAAGTGAAGATAATTCGGAATCGGTTGAAAGCAACCTCACATCGGCAGAAATCTTATTTAGATTTGAAGAGGAGAGACATAGAGTTCAATGTAGGAGATAAAGTTTTTCTGAAGGTGTCTCCTTGGAAGAGAATTTTGAGATATGGCCGCAAAGGAAAGTTGAGTCCTCGTTTCATTGGACCTTACGAGGTACTGGATAGAATTGGACCAGTGGCTTATCAACTAGTTTTGCCGCCTGAGTTGGATAAAATTCACAATGTCTTTCATGTTTCTATGCTACGGAGGTACAGGTCAGACCCATCTCATATTTTGTCAGTGGAATCCATTGAGGTGAGTCTGGGTCTGACTTATGAGGAAGAACCAGTGGCTATTTTGGCACATGAAGTGAAAGAGCTGAGAAATAAGAAAGTGCCAATTGTGAAGGTTCTTTGGAAAAATCATGCTAAGGAAGAGGCAACATGGGAGAATGAGAAATTGATGCGAGATCAGTATCCCCAGTTGTTCCAGACTTGAGAACAGGTAATTTCGAGGACGAAATTATTTGGTAGAGGGGGAGAATTGTAATAACCCAAACTATACCCTAAAATTTTGGAGTGCTTATTTGTGAGAATTGGATTAAATAATTTAAAGTGTATATTTGATTAAGTGAAAAGATAAGAGGAAGAAGAAGTGTATATGTTATGTATATGGAGATAAAAACAATATATCCAAGATTATGTCTTTTTGGTCAAAAGATATTTTGTATTTAAATGGATTTGTTTAATGTTAGTAGAAGATGATGTTAGTGGGTGAATATTATATTGTTTAAATTGTATGGTGGAGAGTGATTTGAGGAGAGAGTGGGTGTTTAAGTGGTTGACTTTCTTTCTTTCTTTTTCTTTCATCTTCATCTTCTTCTTTCCTTCTTGTGAGTCGGCCACCCTGTGAGCGGGGATTTTCACCCCCACTCCCAGTGGAATGGTTCTTGCGACTTTGGCACTATTTAGGCTCGGGGCCTTGGAGAACACGGACCTAAGTATGGAGAAAATGGAGTCGCCACCCGGACGGGCCGGGAAAAAAGAAAGGGGTGGATGACTCGATTCCTAAGGAATCCCCAACCCCCTAATGGGTTCGGAAAGTTGGGTACGTGTGAGGAAGGTGAGAAATGGCCCAGCACCCCCACAACGCCCGGTTCATTGGAACCGGCCTCCTTTACAGGTCTTAATATTATAAAATTCTTAAGTATAATAACATTATCCATATTACACACAATAATTAAAAGAAAGCATCAATATATTAAAATCAAAGTAATGTCCAAACAAAACAAAACAAATAAATGGACACCCATCCAAGGATGGAAACATGTCCTTACATCACATGCCTAGGTAGGACACCCACCAAAAGGTAGAAACACGCCCTTTACATAAGTTCTAAAAAAGAAAAGAAAATTAAATTACATGGTGTTTAACTAATGAGGTACCCACCAAGTGGAAACATACCTCTTACATCTTTTGGAAGTCTAAATTAATTAATAAAGGTAAATAATCATCCATAATATATAAATCATTCATCAAAAATAATTAAATATCAATAATATAAACATCCATACATGATAAATTAAATAAATCAAGTATTGAAATTAAATAAATTAGAGTATAAGAAATAGATCAAAATATAACTAAATATGGAATTGAATAAAAGCAAATAAAAGTCTAATTTATGCCTACTGTAACTTTTTATGGAATTAAAATAGATTAAGGTTTTAGGTTTTAAAAGGTGGTAAGACTCTTTGATTAACAAAATTAAGATTTGAATGGTGAAATCTTGAAATTAGGGTTTTGGACACTTTGAAATACTTTTTAATTCATGATTTTTAAATAGTGAATTAAGCTACTGTGACTTTTTTTGAGTTTTTATGTTTTTATATTTTTTAATGTTTTAAAAGGATTAGAGTTCATAAAAATTAGGGTTTAAGGTTTTAAAAGGGTTATGGTTTATTATTTTAGGTTTAAAAGTTGAATTTTGAATTTTAGACTTTGAAATTGGGGTTCTCGGGTAATGTATAATTTTTAGGGTTTTAAAAAAGCAATTTGATATTTTATGAGATTTTATGGACTTAAACACATGGATTGAAGTTTTTATAAGTAGAAAAGATGTTTTTTAAGGTTTTTTGAGTGAAAAAGAACCTACTTTAAAATCTTAAAAGAAACAGAATTTTATTTTGGTTTTGTTGAAAAATATGTTCAATGAGTGTTTTAAGATTTTTAAGAAGAAAAAATAACAATTTTAAGTCTTTCTAGAAAAGAAGTTCACGTTTTAGTGTTGAAATCTTGGAAAAACTAAATTAAAGTTCTAAGATTTTTTATTTGAAAACTTAAATTTTGTGGATTTTGCTACTGTGAACATATAAATCAAAAGAATTAAAACATACCTTCTTTTGTTGATTCTCCAAAAAAATAACTCTTCTTGGATTAACTAGCTCCAAAAACAAGCTTTGATTGCCTTTGAATTCTTCTCCCTCGTGATGCTGCTGTCCAGAAAATATTTAAATTGAATTCTCTCTTTTCCTTCCTTGATTTGGTTTCAAATCCTAAAGTCACTGTGTATTTTTTCCTCCCTTGATTTGGTTTAATTGGTCCCTATTTATAGTGGTTTTTAGGTTGTTTATTCCTAATTAATTAAGGTAAGTAATATTAATAAAAAAAGGAAATTAAAACCTAATTGGATTAGAATTCAAAAAATTGCGTTGAAAAATTTTGCGCTGGCAAAAACTGTGCTGCCGGGCCCGTGGGCGTGCCAGCCCGCAGGAAATTCCTGCAGGCGAAATAACTCGCCCGCAGCCCGATGGGCCCGCGCGACCACTTTTCGCTGCAGATTTTTTTCCGACTCCGATTTTTATTTTTATTTTTTATTTGTTTATTTTCATTTTTTATTAATAAAAATTAGATACTAAGGTAAAAATTATTTAATTAAAATTATTTTGGACCAATTAAACAACAAAAATCATTTTGTACTAAATAAAGCATATTGGATCGGATTGGGTCAAAAATTAAGGGTCTACAGTTTGCCCCCTGCTTGAATGATCTGAAACCTTAGTGAAAGAGAGTAAAAAGCAACAAAACTTAATTTTTGATATGGCGGCTTGTTTTGGGTTTTGGACCCGAGGATGACTCTAGGTTCTAGACCTAAGAAAAATTTGGGTTATGGACCCAGATTCGAGTTCTGGACTCGAGGATAATTCTAGGTTCTGGACCTAAGGGAAATTTAGGTTCTGGACAAGGATTCAAGTTCTAGACTTGAGAATAATTCTAGGTTCTGTACCTAAGAGAAATTTGGGTTTTGGACCCGGATTTGAGTTCTAGACTCGAGGATAATTCTAGGTTCTAGACCTAAGGGAAATTTGGGTTCTGGACCCGGTTTTGAGTTCTGGACTCGAGGATAATTCTAGGTTCTGGACCTAAGGGAAATTTGGGTTCTGGACCCAGTTTTGAGTTCTGGACTCGAGGATAATTCTAGGTTTTGGACCTAAGGGAAATTTGGGTTCTGGACCCGATTTTGGATACTCAATCCTAAACTAGACTTGGATACTCTATATTAATTTTGATTGGGATACTCGATCCTAACTGGATTTGGATACTCGATCCCAAATTGGATTGGGATACTCGATCCTAAATTGGATTCGGATACTCGATCCTAAATTGATTTGGATACTCGAACCTAAACTTGATCCTTTGAGATAGGGTCTTCACCCTTGAAAATGGATCTTCATCCTTTGAGATCAGGCCTTCACCCTTGAAAATGGATCTTTATCCTTTGAGATCGGGTCTTCATCCTTTTAGATCGGGTCTTCACCCTTGAAAATGGATCTTCATCCTTTGAGATCGGGTCTTCACCCTTGAAAATGGATCTTCATTCTTTGAGATCGGGTCTTCACCCTTGAAAATGGATCTTCATCCTTTGAGATCGGGTCTTCACCTTTGAAAATGGATCTTCATCTTTTGAGATCGGGCCTTCACCCTTGAAAATGGATCTTCATCCTTTGAGATCGGGTCTTCACCCTTGAAAATGGATCTTCATCCTTTGAGATCGGGCCTTCACCCTTGAAAATGGATCTTCATCCTTTGAGATCGGGCCTTCACCCTTGAAAATGGATTTCATCCTTTGAGATCCGGTCTTCACCCTTTAAAATGGATCTTCATCCTTTGAGATTGGGTCTTCACCCTAGCTTCAGCTCTTTTAGCTGGATTGGTCTTTTGTCTTTTGCACCTTCATTCTTTTGAGAGTTCTATTGTTCCATTCTTTTGTTCTTTCTTTTTGCAAAGATTTAGTTATTTTTAATTGGACCTTATATCCTCTCCTTGCCCCCTACGTGGCAAAATATTTGTAAGTGAGTTTTAAAAATATTTGGTATATAAACCCAACAAATTGAAAAGGAGAAACTTTGCCCCCTGTGCAGGCTCAAACCAAAGATTTTTTCCATGCAAGCTTTGATTGATATTTTTGCCGTCTTGTTCTTCGCATAAGCACGCATTTCTTCTCTTTGCAAGATTACTGGAGGTTTCTCAAGCAATGGGCTTTCTATGCCCCCCCTGATTTGATATCTTCTTTTGATTGCTTGCTGTTCATTTTGACAAGGAATAGACAACACAAGACAAGAAAGTGTGATGTGACATGCTCATGTATGCATGATATGCATGAATAATACTTACAGTGGTTCCATGACTCACAAACCTAGGCGATCAGCAGAAGTATTCTCATTGGTTCTGTTTTGACGCTTGTTCAAGTCTTGCATTGGAATGATCGAAAGCTTTGCATTTGTGGCTTTTATCTTCAAGATGTTGAAAACATGAGTGGTGGAGATCCCAAGTTACAGAGTCTGGGATTCATCTATTTCAAGCTATATGTCAGTTGGTAGTTTCTTCATAACTTTGCCAATAATAATTTTCTTTGCTTAATGTGTCCTTTGGAGGTTCAATATACTTCCCTTAACTTGAAGGCTTTGTTATGACAAAACATTTCTTTTTTTTGAAATTTTCGAATTTTTCATTTTGAAATCAAATGTTGGCTTTGCCATATTAATGTCAATGTACCTCAGGACTTGATTTTTCCAAATTAACATATCTATAACATGACAACCCTAGTTACCGTACTAAACTCGGGGATTATTTCTACTTAAGCAAGAATTGTTGCACTTCAGATAGGCACATACACATTACTTGGCCAAAGGTCTCATTTGAGTTTAAATATTGTCTATCTCATATGCATGCTTATCCAAACTATCTCCACTAATAGACTCTACCTACCAAGAGAGATCAACAGGTCTTTGATACGCTTAAAATGGGGTCTATGAGGGAAACAGGCTTAAGTGAAGGCCATTTTGAGATTGGAGCTGGTGTGACACAATGGACAAACCTTCACACTACAAATTTCTTGTTGGAATTTTAGGCAGCTTGGAGGCAACCCTGCTAGACTCCAAATTTCTTCTATCTTCTTAGCATTAAACTGGATATTGACCAGGACAGTTTTTTTTTTTTGCCCTTGCATAAAGTTTAAGAGCCAAATTTGTTTCTTTTCTTCTTCTCCATTTTCTTTCTTTTTATTTTTCTTACTCTTCCCTTTCTTTGTCTTTTTGTCCTTCTTTCTTGTTGGACCACAGAACTTTCAAGAACTGTGTGGTCTTCCTCATTTTCTCCAATTTTAATTGAATCTTTGGATGGGTTGGACCAACTCAAAAAAGGTCTTTATGAACCAAATAGAAGCCTTTTACTACTTTAGGTAAAAGATAACTCAGTTGGCTTTATGAACCGCCTTTTTAGGTTTTATCTTTTTTTTCTTCTTCTTCTTCTTCTTTTTTCTATTCTTTTTTCTTTCTTCTTTTTCTATTCTCTCTTTTTTCTTTTTTTCCTTTTTTTGGTTCTAGCTCAAACATAGTTGTCTTGTGTGTACCAACTTGGGCTTCCAATAATGGATGAGTGGAGTAACATAAATCTTCTTTAATCATTTATTACTCCAATGTTGATGTTGTCTTGGAGATATTAAGGGAACTTCAACTACCCTTAGAGTCTTGAAAACGTCCACTATCTTTATGGTCTTGAGAACTTCAACTATCTTTATGGTCTTGAGAACTTCAACTATCTTCATAGTCTTGAGAACTTCAATTATCTTCATGATCTTGACTAATCATTGCCTTTTTTGATCTTATTGCCTCTGTATCTTAGTGATCATAAGACTTGCCAAAAGTATCACAACAGCTCAAGTTAGGTTGTTGAGGTTATATGCCAATGAAAAGAAAGCTAAAATTTTAAGAAGGCTCAAAGGGACAACTAGGGATTAATATTTAATTGGGTGGATACTAGTTGTTGGCTAATCAAACAATGCCTAGATCATTTCTCCCTTAAATAAGCAGAGTTCAATTTCACCTCGAAAATTTGTCAAAGCATGTTCTAAGACTGACTAAGACCTAGACAAAGATAATTATACAGGAGCCCTCTCTAAGTAAACATACACAACTCAATGCTATAGAGTAATTCCCTCATCTAGTAAAGTCATTCGAGTCATGATGCCTAGACACATTAATTTATAAACATCAAGCTAAATTCCTCATTGGTTGAGCAATAAAATGAACAAAGACCAACAAAATTTTGATGAAAGTAATTTATTTAAAGCAACTTTAAGTTTGAAAAGCACAATAGTTCAAAATATTAAAGAAAGTAAAATTGAAAAGCAACATTCAAGCTAAGGAAAGTTTGTTAAGTTTAAGCTTCTTTTTCTTTCATATCCCCATCTTGAAAGGATGATAAAACAAAATCTTCTTCCAATCCTTTTCCCACCATGAAGGTTGCCGGTGGAGGTACTCTTCCAAACTTAGGCAAAGGGTTGTTCTTGGTATTGGGCTTATCCGGCTCGGGTAGCTTACCACTGCCAAACAAATCTTGGATCTCATGCCTTAATCGGGTACACCTATCAGTCTCATGTCCTTGAGTATGATGAAATTGACAAAAAGCCTTAGTATCAAATTTTAGGGGTAATGGACTAGGTAAAGGTTGAGGAGCCAATGGTTGTAACAACCCTTTCTTTTGTAGCTTATCGAAGACCCAAGACAAAGGCTTCCCAAGATCTGAAAACTGCCTTCTATTTGCTTGACCGGTTACATTAACATCAACTTTTTTGTGTGTACTTTGATTGCCCGACTGGTAGTTCCCTTTCTCATTCTTTTTCATTGAAAAGTGATTCTTCTCCCTTTCCCATTCTTCAATTTGTAGACCAGCTTGGAGAAGATCTTTGAAGTCCCTTATAAGGGTGTGAGACATCCTTTCGTGGAGATTGGGCAGGACACCTCTCACAATCATCCTTATTTGATCAGATTCATCGGGCCTTTTCTTGAGCAAAGCAGCTTTGTTTCTCCATCTCTTGACATAATCTACAAAATTCTCATTCGGTCTTTGCCTAATGGACTCCACTTCCATCAAGGTAACTTCCAACTCAACATTATATCCATATTGTTGGATGAAGGCTTTGTAAAGTAGATCCCAACTCTTTTGTGTTCCATCATCTAAGGTATTGAACAAATTTTGGACAGCAGGATCCAATGAGAGCATAAAGTACCTTAGGGTTTGAGCCTTAGTAGCTCGGGCAGACTGCATGGCAGTGATATATTGCTTCACATGGAGATGAGGATTTCCAGTGCCATTGTACCTTGCAAAAGATGGCATCTTGAACTTGTACGGGACTTCTTCATCTAGCTCAAACAATTTGTTGATCTCGGACACCTCTTCAGTTTTCAATTTCTTCTCAAATTTCTTTTCTAAATCAGCTATCATCTTTTCAACATCGGATGTTTCGGTCTTTTCAATAGTTGCCTTCTCAACAACCTTTGGCTCCTTTTTATCTTGAAGATCTTGGTAGTATTGAGCCCAATCATCATCATCAATGATCACCTTCTCATCATCACAAGCCACTTTGTAGACCCTTAATTTTTGACCCAATCCGATCCAATATGCTTTATTTAGTCCAAAATGATTTTTGTTGTTTAATTGATCCAAAATAATTTTAATTAAATAATTTTTACCTTAGTATCTAATTTTTATTAATAAAAAATGAAAATAAACAAATAAAAATAAAAATAAAAATAAAAATCAGGGTCGAAAAAAAATCGGCAGCGAAAAGTGGTCGCGCGGGCCAGTCGGGCCAACAGTGGCTCGCCCGCAGGAATTTCCTGCGGGCGAAATAACCACCCGCAGGAATTTCCTGCGGGCTGGCACGCCCACGGGCCCGTCGCCAGAATTTTTGCCCGCGCAAATTTTTCTGATGCAATTTTTAGAATTCTAATCCAATTAGGTTTTAATTTCTTTTTTTTATTATTATTACTTACCTTAATTAATTAGGAATATACAACCTAAAAACTACTATAAATAAGGACTAATTAAACCTAATGAAGGGGGGAAAAATACATGGTGACTTTAGGATTTGAAACCAAATCAAGGAAGGAAAAGGAAAAACTCAATTCAATTTATATTAATAGCAGCAGTAGCACGGCAGAAACGAGGGAGGAGGCAATCAAAGCTTGTCTTTGGAGCTAGTTCATCCAAGAAGAGTTATTTTTTGGAGAATCAACAAAAGAAGGTATGTTTTAATTCTTTTAATTTATTTTTTCACAATAGCCAAATCTATAAAATTTAAGGTTTTTTAAATCAAAATCTTAGAGCTTTAACTTAATTTTTCCAATATTAGAACATTAAAAACGTGACTTTCTTTTCTAAAAGGACTCAAAATTGTTATGTTTTCTTCTTAAAAACCTTAAAACACTCATTTAACATATTTTTCTACAAAACCAAAATAAAATTCTATTTCTATTAAAATTTTAAATTAGGTTCTTTTTCACTCAAAAAACCTTAAAAAAAATCTTTTCTACTTATAAAAACTTCAATCCATGTGTTTAAGTTCATAAAACCTCATAAAATATCAAATTGCTATTTAAAACCCTAAAAATTATCCTTTAGCCGAGACCCCAATTTCAAAGCCTAAAATCCAAAAATCATCTTTTAAACCTAAAATAATGAACCCTAACCCTTTAAAACCTTAAACCCTAACTTTTTCTAAACTTTAAACCCTTTAAAACATAAAAAACATAAAAACATAAAAAAAACTCAAAAAGCTACAGTAGCTCAATTTATTATTTAAAATCATGAATTAAAAATATTTCAAAAGTGTCTAAAACTCAAGTTTTATTATTTCATCATTCAAATCTTAATTTGTTTAATCAAAGTGTCTTGCTAAACTTTAAAAAACATAAAACCTAATCTATTTTAATTACCTAAAAAGTCATAGTAGCTTAAACTTTAGAATTTCCAAAGCCTTAACACATGAGATAAATAACCCTAAATAGAAATAGTAGCTATACTTGAACTTTTATTTGTTTTATTCAATTCCATATTTATTTATGCTTTGATTTATTTCTCATACTTTAATTTATTTAATTTCAATACTTGATTTATCATGGATGGATGTTTATTGATTTTTAAATACTTTTGATGAATGATTTATTTATGATGAATGATTATTTACTTTTTCAATTAATTTAGACTTCCAAAAGATGTAAGAGGTATGTTTCCACTTGGTGGGTACCTCATTAGTTAAACATCATGTAATTTAATTTTCTTTTCTATTTTAGAACTTATGTAAAGGGCATGTTTCTACCTTTTGGTGGGTGTCCTACCTAGGCATGTGATGTAAGGACATGTTTTCATCCTTGGATGGGTGTCCATTTATTTATTTTGTTTTGTTTGGACATTGTTTTGATTTTAATATATTGATGCTTTCTTTTTATTGTGTGTAGTATGGATAATATTGTTATATTTAAGAATTTTATAATATTAAGACCTGTAAAGGAGGCCGGTTCTAATGAATCGGGCGTTGTGGGGGTGCTGGGTCATTTCTCACCTTCCCCACACATACCCAACTTTCTGAACCCATTAAGGGGTTGGGGATTCCTTAGGAATCGAGTCATCCACCCCTTTCTTTTTCCCGGCCCGTCCGGGTGGCGACTCCATTTTCTTCGGACTTAGGTCCGTGTTCTCTAAGGCCCCAAGCCTAAACAGTGCCGAAGTCGCAAGAACCATTCCACCGGGAGTGGGGGCAAAAATCCCCGCTCACACACTTCATTAACTTTAGTCTTCCCTTTGTCATTTGGTTTCTTAGTGCTAGCAGATGCTTCGGCATGATTCTCTAAGATTGCAGTCAATTGGTTCTTCATGGTCTCAGCTAGGGCCTCTTTGATTTCTTCCATCTTGGCATTGAGGGCTTCATCCACCATTCTTTGAATTTGTTCGGGCTCCATTATTTTTGGTGAGCAAGTGATTAAGTCGTTGCTAGATACTTCGTCTCCGGTGTAAGTCGGATTGTTGTAAGCTTTTAAACTTTCGTAATCTAGGGCTGTGAGCCAGAGAGGACCAATGATATGAGATGCAAATGTATGTATGCATGTATGCACAAACCACAAACAAGGATAATTAGGACGTTCCTTCCAACCTTATATCATCCACACACGAATGGCGAGTCTCTTTTCCTAGGTATATGGTTAACAAAATAACAACATGGGGTATCTTGCTTTTGAATAATTCCCTCGGACGTTTCAACCAATAGTTATATTTTCAAAAATGGAAATCAATCCATGATAATTCCCATTAATTAGGTTTTAATCCATTCAACCAACTTTTGGATTAAAACGAAATTAAGAGGTTTATTATAAATAGATTTCTTACTTGAAAAAGTAACTAATGATTCATGCCAAAAACAAGCCCATGGTTAATTTGTTCTTAGTGTAAACTAGGCCCACAATTGATTTTTGGTATTTCATAATTGACCTAAATATTTTTGCAAGCTCTTTGTAAAAAATGATTGGGTGAAAATAGTTTTGTTTCTAAACCCATTGTAAAAGATTTTAGAAAAATGGATTTTAGTATTTGGGCCATGAGCCAAAAGAATTTTTGATTTATTTTTAGAAAAGTCTTATGTCCAAATCCCATCTTAAAAAGTTTTGAAAATAGTTTTGGTCTTTTGGATTTTAAAGAAAAAATTTATTTTGAGCTTGCAAATGTACTTGGGTCATATTAGAAAAAGAACAAACCAAATTAGCCATGATTTAAACCAAGATAAATTATCCATAGTCAAACAACATGCATTTGGGGTAAAACCTAAGGAAAGTAACTAGGCCAATTACATGAGCTTTAGTCTTTGGGTAGAAAAGCTTAGGTTCCCATAGCAAGTATATACCAAATGGTACAAGGCTATGAGTGGTTATGCGATGCTCGATCTCCATACCTTGAGTGAAAGTATGGTATCCCTTACATAATATAACACGGGTAACACGGGCGTCCTAACTCATGCACACAATGCAAACTAATATGATGCAATGGATAATATCATTATAAGAAAGAATAGAATAATATAAAGACCAACGGAATTAACTTCTCTTATCCCCAGTGGAGTCGCCACTGTGAGCGAGGATTTTTGCCCCCACTCTCGGTGGAATGGTTCTTGCGACTTCGGCACTGTTTAGGCTCGGGGCCTTAGAGAACACGGACCTAAGTCTGGAGAAAATGGAGTCGCCACCCGGACGAGCCGGGAAAAAAGAAAGGGGTGGATGACTCAATTCCTAAGGAATCCCCAACCCCCTAATGGGTTCGGAAAGTTGGGTATGTGTGGGGAAGGTGAGAAATGGCCCAGCACCCCCCACAACGCACAGTTCATTGGAACCGGCCTCCTTTACAGGTCTTAATATTATAAAATTCTTAAGTATAATAACATTATCCATATTACACACAATAATTAAAAGAAAGCATCAATATATTAAAATAAAAGTAATGTCCAAACAAAACAAAACAAATAAATGGACACCCATCCAAGGATGGAAACATGTCCTTACATCACATGCCTAGGTAGGACACCCACCAAAAGGTAGAAACATGCCCTTTACATAAGTTCTAAAATAGAAAAGAAAATTAAATTACATGATGTTTAACTAATGAGGTACCCACCAAGTGGAAACATACCTCTTACATCTTTTGGAAGTCTAAATTAATTAATAAAGGTAAATAATCATCCATAATATATAAATCATTCATCAAAAATATTTAAATATCAATAATATAAACATCCATCCATGATAAATTAAATAAATCAAGTATTGAAATTAAATAAATTAGAGTATAAGAAATAGATCAAAATATAACTAAATATGGAATTGAATAAAAGCAAATAAAAGTCTAATTTATGCCTACTGTAACTTTTTATGGAATTAAAATAGATTAAGGTTTTAGGTTTTAAAAGGTGGGTAAGACTCTTTGATTAACAAAATTAAGGTTTGAATGGTGAAATCTTGAAATTAGGGTTTTGGACACTTTGAAATACTTTTTAATTCATGATTTTTAAATAGTGAATTAAGCTACTGTGACTTTTTTTTGAGTTTTTATGTTTTTATATTTTTTAATGTTTTAAAAGGATTAGAGTTCATAAAAGTTAGGGTTTAAGGTTTTAAAAGGGTTAGGGTTTATTATTTTAGGTTTAAAAGTTGAATTTTGAATTTTAGACTTTGAAATTGGGGTTCTCGGGTAATGTATAATTTTTACGGTTTTAAAAAAGCAATTTGATATTTTATGAGATTTTATGGACTTAAACACATGGATTGAAGTTTTTATAAGTAGAAAAGATGTTTTTTAAGGTTTTTTGAGTGAAAAAGAACCTACTTTAAAATCTTAAAAGAAACAGAATTTTATTTTGGTTTTGTTGAAAAATATGTTCAATGAGTGTTTTAAGATTTTTAAGAAGAAAAAAATAACAATTTTAAGTCTTTCTAGAAAAGAAGTTCACGTTTTAGTGTTGAAATCTTGGAAAAACTAAATTAAAGTTCTAAGATTTTTTATTTGAAAACTTAAATTTTGTGGATTTTGCTACTGTGAACATATAAATCAAAAGAATTAAAACATACCTTCTTTTGTTGATTCTCCAAAAAAATAACTCTTCTTGGATGAACTAGCTCCAAAAACAAGCTTTGATTGCCTTTGAATTCTCCTCCCTCGTGATGCTGCTGTCCAGAAAATATTTAAATTGAATTCTCTCTTTTCCTTCCTTGATTTGGTTTCAAATCCTAAAGTCACTATGTATTTTTTTCCTCCCTTGATTTGGTTTAATCGGTCCCTATTTATAGTGGTTTTTAGGTTGTTTATTCCAAATTAATTAAGGTAAGTAATATTAATAAAAAAAAGAAATTAAAACCTAATTGGATTAGGATTCAAAAAATTGCGTTGAAAAATTTTGCGCTAGCAAAAACTGTGCTGCCGGGCCCGTGGGAGTGCCAGCCCGCAGCAAATTCCTGCAGGCAAAAATTTCGCCCGCAGGAATTTCCTGCTGCGGGCGAAATAACTTTGCCCGCAGGAACCTGCGGAGGAAATAACTCGCCCGCAGCCCGACGGGCCCGCGCGACCACTTTTCGCTGCCGATTTTTTTTCGACTCCGATTTTTATTTTTATTTTTATTTTTTATTTCTTTATTTTCATTTTTTATTAATAGAAATTAGATACTAAGGTAAAAATTATTTAATTAAAACTATTTTGGACCAATTAAACAACAAAAATCATTTTGGACTAAATAAAGCATATTGGATCGGATTGGGTCAAAAATTAAGGGTCTACACACCCTTATCAACCAAAGGAAAAGAGATTTTTTTGCTTCCAAGCTCAATAGATTGAAGGATTTCAAGAGATCAAGTTGGAGTTTTAAGGATTTTCTTCACTTTTGGTAAGTTTCCAACTTGTTTCTTGGTTTTCTTTTGAGTTTGTGTTCTTGGGTTATGAGAAATGAAATGAGAATAGAATTATGAAAGAAATGAGAATGGAATTATGAAAGAAAATGATAATGAGATAAATGAATTAATTGTGTGCCTAATATGTTATTCAATTTTCAGAGTTCTGGGTTTGGCTGCATGCCTATGAATTGCTGGGCAGGTGAAAAGACCGGGTCGTAAGCCGAGCCCAGTTGATAAATGTGAAATATGATGTTTTTGAGGTGAAAAGACCGGGTCGTAAGCCTCAAAAACAATAACAGTCTAGCCAGGTTGAGGACCAAGATACTGGGGCCCTAGGGTCTAGCCGGGTTGAGGTCCAAGAGACTGGGTCTGTTACATTATCCATGGATATATATATATCGCCTACAGTCTTGATAAATGTGATTATGGACCAAAGCAGTAACTCTGAACTTTGAATAGCATATTAGTTTCGTTTTGGGCCCATGCTTGTCTTTGTTTTAATGTAAATTATGAAATGTGATGCAAACGATTAATATGTTGAGATATAATGTAATGACTTAATATATATATTCAGATGTATTGTGTATGAGCATCGCATTGATCTTTATTGAATCAAAGTTTGTACCACTAAGCTTTCTGCTTAGCGCGATTGTGGTTCATCGCGCAGGTGACAGGGTAGATCTGGTTGTGCCGGAGAGCTCGTCTAGACCGAGTGGAGTCTAGGTTTGTGACCCTTTGTGAAGTGTTTATTTTTGGACTTCGAGATCAGAGACAAACTACCAAGCATGTATAAACTCTATATTTTGTAAATATTAATTTTGATGTATACATATGTATATTCCACTGCTTAATAAATAAATGTTTTATCTATTATGTTTAATAATATAACTTAAATGTTTTAAGTTTTCTTATATTGTTAAATTGAAAGATTGGTTTGCTTTAAAATAGACCGTAACATTCCTGTATCCGGTATACGTATATTACAAATGTGGTTATATGTAGTGTGTGTATATGGGGTATAGGGGTGTTACAGAGGTTGAGTTTGGTATTGATTTATTGCATGGTACCACTACTATCTCTATTACTCCTTATCGTATGACACATGCTGAGTTGAGAGAGCTGAAGGTGAAATTGCAGGAATTATTGGATAAAGGGTTTGTCTGCCCTAGTGTGTCCCATGGGGAGCGCCTGTGTTATTTGTAAAGAAGAAGGATGGTACCTTAAGATTGTGCATTGATTACCGACAGTTGAATAAAGTGACCATCAAGAACAAGTATCCATTGCCTAGGATAGATGATCTCTTCGATCAGTTGAAAGGAGCAGTAGTATTCTCTAAGATTGATTTGAGATCAGGGTACCATCAGTTGGGAGTCAGAGATGAAGATGTACCTAAGACAACTTTCTGTATGAGGTATGGGCATTACGAGTTCCTAGTGATGCCTTTTGGGTTGATGAATGCACCAGTAGCATTTATGGATTTGATGAACAGGGTATTTAGACCCTATCTAGTTCAATTTGTGGTGGTTTTTATTGATGATATTTTGGTGTATTCACATAATGAGGAGGATCTTTGTGGATTGTATTGCAAACTGTGAGAGAGAACAGTTGTATGCTAAGCTGTCTAAATGTGAGTTTTGGCTTAATCAAGTGACTTTTCTTATTCATGTGGTTTCAACACAAGGTATTAGAGTTGATCTGAGTAAAGTTGAGGCTATTTTGAATTGGAGTCCACCGAAGACTCTGAAAGAGGTTAGAAGTTTTCTGGGTTTGGCAGGCTATTACCGACGGTTTGTAAAAGGTTTTTCTATGATAGCTATTTCACTCACCAGATTACTTCAGAAGGGAATTGGATTCGTGTGGACAAATTGGTGTCAGGCGAGCTTTGAGTAGCTAAGGGAGATGTTGACTTAGGGTCCTGTCCTTACTCTACCTGTGGAAGGTAAACCTTATGTGATTTATAGTGATGCTTCATATCGTGGTTTAGGTTGTGTTCTGATGCAGGAGGGTAGAGTTATTACTTATGCCTCTCGATAATTAAAGCTGCATGAGCTGAATTACCCGACGCATGATTTAGAGTTAGCAGCCATAGTTTTTGCTTTGAAGATTTGGCGACATTACTTGCATGGGGAGAAGTGTTTCATTTATACGGATCACAAGAGTTTGAAATATCTGGGTGTTCAGAGAGAGTTGAATCTTCGGCAAAGACAATGGTTAGAATTGACTAAAGACTATGACTGTTTAATTAATTATCATCCTAGTAAGGCAAATGTTGTTGCTGATGCCTTGAGTCAGAAGTCTTTGGCAGGTTTGACTGCTTATTCACTCTTGTTGCTTGTTGAATTGAGAGAGTTGCATGCCAGATTTGAGTCTTGTGATGATGGTGCATTGATGGCTCAGTTGCAATTGAGGTCGGTGTTATTAGATCAGGTTAGGGAGACTCAGTTGGCAGATAAAAAATCCAGAAAGTTGTATTAAATTACCAAAAGGGGGAGAGTCGAGACTTTCATGTGAGAAGTGATGGCAGTTTGTGGTACAGAAATAGGTTGTGTGTTCCTAATGATGTAAGACTGAAAAAGGTAATTTTGGAGGAAGCACATCAGCCAGGTTATGCTATGCACCCTGGGAGTACCAAGATATATCAGGACTTAAAGCGACATTATTGGTGGTCAGGTATGAAGAGGGACATAGCAGAGTTTGCATCCAGATGTCTCATTTGTCAGAGAGTGAAGGCTGAACATCAATTTCCTTCGGGATTACTTCAGCCATTATCGATGCCAGAGTGGAAATGGGAGCGAGTGACGATGGATTTTGTGACTAGATTGCCTTTGACTCAGAAGAAGCATGATGCCATCTGGGTAATTATTGATCGGATGACGAAGACAGCTCATTTTCTTCCAGTTCAGATGGATTATTTTCTTGAGAGGTTGGCTAATTTGTATATAAGTGAGATAGTGAGGTTGCATGGAGTCCAAATTTCTTTGGTGTCTGATCGAGATCCTTGATTTACATCGAGACTGTGGAGAAGTTTGCAGGATGCTTTAGGCTCTCGGTTACATTTTAGCACTGCTTTCCATCCTCAGACAGATGGACAGTCAGAAAGAGTGATACAGATTTTAGAGGACATGTTGAGAAGTTGTATCATCGATTTCACTGGGAGCTGAGACAGATTCTTACCACTGATTGAGTTTGCTTATAACAACAGTCATCAGTCCAGTATTAGAATGGCACCTTATGAGGCATTGCATGGTAGGAGATGCAGGACACCTCTATGTTGGGATGAGGTTGGAGAAGGTAAGTTGATTGGTCCTAATTTGATTAGGGAAACAGAAGAGAAAGTAAAGGTGATTAGGAATTGTCTGAAAGCAGCATCAGACCGACAGAAATCATATTCAGATTTTAAAAGAAGAGACATAGAGTTCAGTGTAGGAGATAAAGTATTTTTGAAAGTGTCTCCTTGGAAAAAAATTTTAAGATTTGGCTGCAAAGGGAAGTTAAGTCCTCATTTCAAAGGATCTTATGAGATACTAAAAAGAGTTGGACCAGTGGCCTATAGACTAGCTTTACCACCTGAAATAGATCAAATTCACAATGTCTTCCATGTCTCTATGCTTTGGAGGTACAGGTCAGACCCATCTCATATTTTGTCAGTGGAGTCTATTGAGGTGAGTCCAGATCTGACTTATGAGGAAGAACCAGTAGCTATTTTTGTACGTGAAGTGAAGGAGTTGAGAAATAAGAAAGTGCCACTTGTGAAAGTTGTAACACCCCCACATCCAATGCACACACACTACAACCACAACAATGTAGCATAAGTGCACCAAACATAGGGATGCTACGATTTTCTTCAACATTCAAAACATTTAAATAGATACAATACTATTATCATTATATATTATAGAAAAGTAGATCATTTACTTTTAAAATAAAACACATTAGATATATATATATACATTCATATAGTTATTACACAGCGGAAGTCATAAAATATTTACATATATGAAAACACTTAATTCCATATTTACAAATATACATATATGTACATTTAATCAATACTTTACAAAATATAAAAGAGTTATACATGATTGGCAAGTTTTCTTTGATCTTTAAGTCTCCAAAATCAACTCTTCACTGTCTACCCTCGGTCGGTTTCGAAGAGCTTTCGGGATCAACTCTATCAACTCTATTACCTGCGCGATTAAACACTATCGCGCTAAGCCAACGGCTTAGTAAGATAATCATGCTAATGTTATGCTTTAATGCAATGCAGTACAAATTCTCAATCCATATTATGCATGTAACATCATATATGCCAAGTTGATAACATAGCTTTCCATTTTATAACTCAACATATATATATATAGGCATATCATACTTCACATCTTATCATAGACCTCATTTATATTCATTTAATCATTCATCATCAACAATAAGCTAAGGCAAGCATCATTCATGACTCACATTAACCATAGACAAGCATGGGCCCAAGACACACTAATATGCCATTCAATTTTCAGAGTTAATGTTTTGGTTCTATCATCACATTTATCAATATCATATACCCAACTAGGCTTCAAGGATTAGGTTCAACCAAGCTTCAAGGGGAGTAAAGCATGCTAAGCTTCAACCCAACTTGGCTTCAAGAACCAACCCAACCTAGCTTCAAGGGTGGTAACATCTCAATTAGGCTTCAAGGATTCAATCCAACCTAACTTCAAGAGATTGTTACACTTACTAGGCATGCCACCAACAACAAACTCTGAAAATAGAATAACACATTAGCCACACAATTCATTTATTAATCAATTATCATTTCCATTTCCAATTATCATCAACATTTAGGCAAACATGCCTTCTTTCTCTCAATATCATCATCATAGCCAATAACAATGGCTTTGTATCACATTTCACATTTCAATTCATATTATGCATAAAGCATCATTGATATCACATCTTTGATATAACATGTCAAGGTACATTACTCATAAAACACATTACCTTTCACAATGCATAACATAACCTTGTTTAAATCTCAACAATGCAATTAGGGCAAAGAACAATTTATATGATTCATAGCTTTAGGATCTTTCATATGCATTTGATTAGCTCATTCATAGTTTAAAGTATGTTTAGAGTGTTTAAGTTTAGGTTTAGGAACCAACCTACCTTTGAAGAACCAAAACATTGCAACTAGGTCAAGGAAAACAAAACTTACCTAACCCATATGAGAGACACGGGCAGCACACATGAGGGACACGGCCAAGCTTGTGGCCGTGTCTCTCAACTCAATTGGACAGTAGGCAACACGGGTATGGGACACGGCCAAGCTTGTGGCCGTGTCACTCAAACCAAAACTCACAGTAGTGAACACAGGTACTAGACACGGCCGTGTCTCTCAAAACCAATTCAACACGCCCAAAACTTTCATGACTTGGCCGTGTCTCTCCTTTGCTTTTGGCCGTGTCACCCAAACCAAACCCTAACCATCTTCAACCCTCTTTCAATTGCACTCAATCACAATATACACCATACAACATGTTTCAAATGAACATAAACAATGTTCTAAACACATATTCATCATAAGAATCACCTCATAACCCATTAATATTACACTTAAACACAAATCATCTCAAAACCCTAAAATCACCATCTTTCAAAATCAACATCCACCACTTCCAACAACAACACCTATTTAAACTCTTAACTTAAAACCAATTCAACACTTGAGAACACAACACAAACACATCTAATCATCAAACCAACAAATCACAAATCACCCTAATCATAACTTCAACACTACTACAAAATAAGTAAAGGAAACAAAAGAATACTTACCTTAGATGAAGAAATTCCACAATTCTTTCACCAAAGCTCTCAATTCCTTCTTCAATTTGATCTTAGTATCAAGAACACTTCTCCTTCCCTTTTGCTAATGGAGAGTCGGCCACCTCTTGAAAGAAAGAAGAAAAGATGATGAAGAATCACAAAGTCAAACTTCATTAAATACCCATCCAAAGGAAAATTACTATAATGCCCTCATACATATCTTAATTCTCTTTGTTATCTCTTGCCCATTTTGGTAATTTCACATGCCCTAAAAAAAATATCTCCTCTTGCCTTGACCAACTCTTTTGACCAATGTATATGTTATATATATCACAATATACACAACATATAAACTTGTCTCTAAACCCTAAATTCTTTCCCAAAACACTTATACTTTTCTTTTCTCAATTTAAACCAACAATACAACAACAACAACAACAACAACAACAACAACAACATGCAAAACTTCTAGGGCATAAATGAGGATATTACAATTCTCCCCCTCTAAAAAGAAATTTCGTCCTCGAAATTACCTGAAATCAATTCTGAAACAACTGAGGATATTGCTCTCGCATAGTCTGCTCCCTTTCCCAAGTTGCTTCTTCTTTTGCATGATTCTTCCAAAGAATCTTCACCAATGGCACTCTCTTGTTCCTCAATTCTTTCACTTCCCGTGCCAAGATAGCAACTGGTTCCTCTTCAAATGTCAAGTCTAGGCTCACTTCAATAGATTCAAATGGCAACACATGGGATGGATCCGACCTGTACCTCCTCAACATAGATACATGGAACACATTATGAATACGATCCAACTCAGGTGGCAAAGCAAGTCTATACGCCACTGGCCCAACTCTTTCTAACACTTCATACGGTCCGATGAAACGAGGACTCAATTTCCCTTTCCGACCGAACCTCAATATCTTCTTCCAAGGAGATACCTTCAAAAATACCTTATCCCCAACATCAAACTGAATGTCTCTCCTCTTCAGATCTGCATAGGACTTCTGTCGGTCTAAAGCTGCTTTTAACCTGCCCCGAATCAACTTCACTTTCTCTTCAGTTTCTTTAATCAAATCAGGCCCAATTAACTTACTTTCCCCAAGTTCATTCCAACACAGCGGTGTCCTACACCGTCTACCATACAGTGCTTCGAATGGTGCCATACCAATGCTGGATTGGTGACTGTTGTTATAAGCAAACTCTACAAGAGGTAAGAATCTATCCCAACTTCCAGTGAAATCGATGACACAGCTTCTCAACATATCCTCAATGATCTGTATCACCCTCTCAGACTGTCCATCCGTCTGTGGATGAAAAGCAGTGCTGAAATGCAGTCGAGAACCCAAAGCACTATGCAAACTCTTCCAAAATCTCGAAGTAAACCTGGGATCTCGATCAGACACTAAAGAAGTTGGAACACCATGCAATCTCACAATCTCATGGATGTACAGCTCAGCCAACCTCTCCAAAGAGTAATCCATCCGAATCGGAAGGAAATGAGCTGTCTTAGTCAATCTATCCACAATCACCCATATGGCATCATGTTTCCTTTGTGTCAAAGGCAATCCAGACACAAAGTCTATTGTCACTCTTTCCCACTTCCATTCTGGCACTGACAACAGTTGAAGCAACCCAGTGGGAACTTGATGCTCTGCTTTAACCTTCTGACAAGTGAGACATTTAGATACAAATTCAGCAATGTCTCTCTTCAACCCAATCCACCAGTAATGCTGTCTCAAGTCATGATACATCTTTGTATTGCCCGGATGCATAGCAAACACTGACTGATGTGCTTCTTCCAAAATGATCCTTTTCAAATCAGCATCATCGGGTACACACAATCTGTTTTTAAACCAGAGGCTTCCATCACTTTTCACAACAAAATCTCTACTCTTTCCATTCTGACAATCTGAAATAATCTTCTGAATCTTCTTATCAGCCAACTGAGCCTCTTTAATCTGATCCAACAAAACTGGTTTCACATGCAACTGTGCTAACAATGCACCATCATCACAAGGTACAAAACTAGCACACAATGCTCTCAACTCAACAAGCAACGAGAGCGAGTAAAAAGTTAAACCAGCTAAAGACTTTCGACTCAAGGCATCAGCAACAACATTTGCTTTACCTGGATGATAATCTATCAAGCAGTCGTAGTCTTTAATCAATTCTAACCATCTCCTCTGCCGAAGGTTGAGCTCTTTCTGGACACCCAAATACTTCAAACTCTTGTGATCAGTGTAAATGAAACATTTCTCCCCAAACAGATAATGGCGCCAAATCTTTAATGCAAAGACAATGGCTGCCAATTCCAAATCATGGGTAGGATAGTTAAGCTCATGCGGTTTCAACTGACGAGATGCATAAGCTATAACTTTCCCTTCCTGCATTAGCACACAACCCAAACCAATATGTGAAGCATCACTGTAGATCACATAGGGTTGGCCTTCTATAGGTAAAGTGAGAACAGGTGCTTGAGTCAACATATCTCTCAACTGTTCAAAGCTAGCCTGACACTGATCCGTCCACACAAATCTCACTCCCTTATGAAGCAATCTGGTGAGTGGAGTAGCTATCACAGAAAACCCTTTCACAAACCGCCGGTAATAGCCTGCCAAACCCAGAAAACTTCTAACCTCTGTCACAGACTTGGGTGAACTCCAATTCAAAATGGCTTCAACTTTGCTCGGATCAACTCTAATGCCTTCTGCTGAAACAATATGTCCGAGAAAAGCGACTTGATCCAACCAGAACTCACACTTCGACAATTTAGCAAACAAATGCTTCTCTCTCAAGATCTGCAACACAATCCGCAGATGCATATCATGTTCCTCTTCATTCCTCGAATACACCAGAATATCATCGATGAAGACCACTACAAACTGATCCAAATAGGGCCTAAACACCCTATTCATCAAATCCATGAAAGCTGCAGGTGCATTTGTCAGACCAAAAGGCATAACTAAAAATTCATAATGCCCATACCTGGTTCGAAATGCGGTCTTCGGAACATCCTCAGCTCTGACTCTCAGCTGATGGTACCCTGATCTCAGATCAATCTTAGAGAATACTGACGCTCCCTTCAACTGATCAAAGAGATCATCGATTCTAGGCAAAGGATACTTATTTTTAATGGTCACCTTGTTCAATTGCCTATAATCGATGCACAACCTCATAGTACCATCTTTCTTCTTTACAAATAACACAGGAGCTCCCCAAGGAGAAACACTGGGGCGAATGAATCCTTTATCCAACAGCTCCTGTAATTGTACTTTCAACTCTCTCAATTCTGCTGGTGCCATTCTGTAAGGAGTAATAGAGATAGGAGTGGTACCAGGCAACAATTCAATACCAAACTCCACCTCTCTCTCAGGAGGCAATCCTGGCAGCTCCTCTGGAAATACATCTGGGAACTCTGCAACTGTGGCAATGCTATCAATAGGAGAACCTCTTACTCTAGTATCTACCACATGAGCAAGATAGGCTTCACACCCTTTCCTAATCAACCTCCTAGCTGCAACAGCTGAAACAAATAAGGAGGCTAGCTGTCCTTGCTCATTAGATACTATCACCTCCCTACCATCACCAGTTCTCAAAGAAACAATTTTCTTTTTACAATCCACCACAACTCCATGTCGAGATAGCCAATCCATGCCCAAAATAACATCATATTCCTTAAATGGCATCTCAATCAAATCCCCAAGGAACTCCTCACCCTGCACCACTACTGCACTATCTTTGTGCACTTTACTAACAATCACACTATGCCCTAACGGATTTGTTACCAAAACATCAAACCCTAGGGATTCAGCATGCACATCAAATACAGGTAAAACAGATGCACTAATATACAAATGTGTGGAACCCGGATCAATCAAAGCAAGTACTGGAGTATCAAATAAAGAAAAAGTACCAGCTATGACTGCCGATGCATCTGGCTGCCTCTGCATAACATACATCCTCTGGGAAGATCCAACCTCCTCTGGTCTACTCTCCCTGGATGTAGCACCTCCTCTAGCACTGAACCTTGATCTACCTCCTCTGCTGACACCTCTGCCTCCCCTCACACTGGCTCGAGAAGCGGCAGAATCAACTGGCATCTGCCTTTGCCTCTCAGGGCAATCTTTCACAAAATGGTCAGGTGACCCACACCTGAAACATACCCCTGCAACACCAGCCTTCCAACAAGGACCACCATGGGGCCTCCCACAATGGATGCAGATAGGTAAGGTGGATCTCTGAACCATAGGGGTTGGAGCACTTGCCACTGAAGCTGCAGGTCTGAATCTTTGTCTCTGGAACTGCACTGATCTACCTGCTGGTCTCAGACTCCTAATACTCCGAGGAACAAAGCTTCCTCTACCCCTCTTCACTAAAGAAGACCCTGCCTCAAACTGGGGCCTTCTCACCCTAACCTCATCCTCTGAAGCAGCTGCAATACCCTGAGCTCGCTCCACACTCCGAGCTGCTGCCACTAGCTGGGAAAAATCTTGATATCTGGATCCAGCCACATGACACATGATAGAGGGCCTCAATCCCTCTTCAAACCTCCTACATCTATCTACCTCATCTGATATTATGCCCCCAGCATACTGACTTAATCGAATAAACTCAACCTCATATTCAGTTACGGTCCGGTGATCTTGCTTCAAATCTAAAAATTCTCTTTTCTTCCCATCTTTATACTCCCTTGGAGTATACTTCAATTCAAATTCTCTCAAAAAGTCAGCATATGACAAGGTTGGTGGATCATCCATAGAATGGGGCACTGTCTTCCACCAACTATATGCATCCTTCTGCAACAAGGATCTTGCATAATCAAACTTTTCCTCAGGGGTGGCTTGCAACTGAATAAAGATCCTCTGAACTTTGTCAAGCCACTGTTCTGCTACAGCTGGATCAGTGGTACAAATAAAATCCTCAGCTCCATACTTCCTTAACTTGTTATAGTGCCTCACTGGCACCAAAGGCTGAGGGGGTGGTGGCACTGGTTGTACTGGCGCTTGCCTGAAAGTCTTCATCATATTCACAAACCAAGCTGGTGGAACCTCCTCACCAGTTGGTCTCCCCGACCCAGAAGCAGGTGCCTCCCCAGCACTCTCAACTCTAACTCATCATCAGGAGCAACACTCTCCTCACTGCCCTCAACTGACTGTCTCAAATGAGAATCCATCAACACCTAACACTGCAAACACAACAGGACACACCTTATTAAAGATCAAAGATTGCCAATCCCAAACATGTATTTTATTTCAAAAACTCACTTTTTAATTCAAAATATTCTTTTTTATAACATATTACCTAGGTTGAGAATCTCAAACCTAGGCTCTGATACCAAAACAATTGTAACACCCCCACATCCAATGCACACACACTACAACCACAACAATGTAGCATAAGTGCACCAAACATAGGGATGCTACGATTTTCTTCAACATTCAAAACATTTAAATAGATACAATACTATTATCATTATATATTATAGAAAAGTAGATCATTTACTTTTAAAATAAAACACATTAGATATATATATATACATTCATATAGTTATTACACAGCGGAAGTCATAAAATATTTACATATTTGAAAACACTTAATTCCATATTTACAAATATACATATATGTACATTTAATCAATACTTTACAAAATATAAAAGAGTTATACATGATTGGCAAGTTTTCTTTGATCTTTAAGTCTCCAAAATCAACTCTTCACTGTCTACCCTCGGTCGGTTTCGAAGAGCTTTCGGGATCAACTCTATCAACTCTATTACCTGCGCGATTAAACACTATCGCGCTAAGCCAACGGCTTAGTAAGATAATCATGCTAATGTTATGCTTTAATGCAATGCAGTACAAATTCTCAATCCATATTATGCATGTAACATCATATATGCCAAGTTGATAACATAGCTTTCCATTTTATAACTCAACATATATATATATAGGCATATCATACTTCACATCTTATCATAGACCTCATTTATATTCATTTAATCATTCATCATCAACAATAAGCTAAGGCAAGCATCATTCATGACTTACATTAACCATAGACAAGCATGGGCCCAAGACACACTAATATGCCATTCAATTTTCAGAGTTAATGTTTTGGTTCTATCATCACATTTATCAATATCATATACCCAACTAGGCTTCAAGGATTAGGTTCAACCAAGCTTCAAGGGGAGCAAAGCATGCTAAGCTTCAACCCAACTTGGCTTCAAGAACCAACCCAACCTAGCTTCAAGGGTGGTAACATCTCAATTAGGCTTCAAGGATTCAATCCAACCTAACTTCAAGAGATTGTTACACTTACTAGGCATGCCACCAACAACAAACTCTGAAAATAGAATAACACATTAGCCACACAATTCATTTATTAATCAATTATCATTTCCATTTCCAATTATCATCAACATTTAGGCAAACATGCCTTCTTTCTCTCAATATCATCATCATAGCCAATAACAATGGCTTTGTATCACATTTCACATTTCAATTCATATTATGCATAAAGCATCATTGATATCACATCTTTGATATAACATTTCAAGGTACATTACTCATAAAACACATTACCTTTCACAATGCATAACATAACCTTGTTTAAATCTCAACAATGCAATTAGGGCAAAGAACAATTTATATGATTCATAGCTTTAGGATCTTTCATATGCATTTGATTAGCTCATTCATAGTTTAAAGTATGTTTAGAGTGTTTAAGTTTAGGTTTAGGAACCAACCTACCTTTGAAGAACCAAAACATTGCAACTAGGTCAAGGAAAACAAAACTTACCTAACCCATATGAGAGACACGGGCAGCACACATGAGGGACACGGCCAAGCTTGTGGCCGTGTCTCTCAACTCAATTGGACAGTAGGCAACACGGGTATGGGACACGGCCAAGCTTGTGGCCGTGTCACTCAAACCAAAACTCACAGTAGTGAACACAGGTACTAGACACGGCCGTGTCTCTCAAAACCAATTCAACACGCCCAAAACTTTCATGACTTGGCCGTGTCTCTCCTTTGCTTTTGGCCGTGTCACCCAAACCAAACCCTAACCATCTTCAACCCTCTTTCAATTGCACTCAATCACAATATACACCATACAACATGTTTCAAATGAACATAAACAATGTTCTAAACACATATTCATCATAAGAATCACCTCATAACCCATTAATATTACACTTAAACACAAATCATCTCAAAACCCTAAAATCACCATCTTTCAAAATCAACATCCACCACTTCCAACAACAACACCTATTTAAACTCTTAACTTAAAACCAATTCAACACTTGAGAACACAACACAAACACATCTAATCATCAAACCAACAAATCACAAATCACCCTAATCATAACTTCAACACTACTACCTTAGATGAAGAAATTCCACAATTCTTTCACCAAAGCTCTCAATTCCTTCTTCAATTTGATCTTAGTATCAAGAACACTTCTCCTTCCCTTTTGCTAATGGAGAGCCAGCCACCTCTTGAAAGAAAGAAGAAAAGATGATGAAGAATCACAAAGTCAAACTTCATTAAATACCCATCCAAAGGAAAATTACTATAATGCCCTCATACATATCTTAATTCTCTTTGTTATCTCTTGCCCATTTTGGTAATTTCACATGCCCTAAAAAAAATATCTCCTCTTGCCTTGACCAACTCTTTTGACCAATGTATATGTTATATATATCACAATATACACAACATATAAACTTGTCTCTAAACCCTAAATTCTTTCCCAAAACACTTATACTTTTCTTTTCTCAATTTAAACCAACAATACAACAACAACAACAACAACAACATGCAAAACTTCTAGGGCATAAATGAGGATATTACAAAAGTTCTTTGGAAGAATCATTCTACGAAAGAGGCAACATGGGAGAGCGAGCGGATGATGCTGAATCAGTATCCCCAGTTGTTCCAGACTTGAGAGCAGGTAATTTCGAGGATGAAATTTATTTGTAGAGGTGGAGAATTGTAATATTCCAAAATTTTGAAAATATTAATTTTTGAAAATTAAATAAATGATTTAAAAGTATATATATATATATAATTAAGTGAAAAAGGAAATGTGTATATGATATATATATATGAAGATATACATATTATATACAAGTCAACATTTTAACTTGGTCAAATGATATTTTAATTATTAAAATAGTAATTAAATGGATAGTGGAAGATGATATTTGATGTTAATTTAATAATAATAATAATATATACTTGGTGGATAATTAAAGTGGAAGTTTGTGGTTAAAATAGGAGAGTAGTTGGATTGAGTTGAGTGGATCATTTCTTCTTCTTCTTCTTTCTCCATTGAAGCGAGCTACCTCCATCAAAGGGAAGAGAATTTTTTCTTCTTGCAAACTCAAGTAATTGAAGGATTTCAAGAGTTCAAGTTGGAGTGTTAAGGATTTTCTTCATATTTGGTAAGTTTCCAACATGTTTCTTTGATTTCCTTTGGAAGTTGTATTTGTGTGAATTGGATGTTTGGTGTAGTTTGTGTTAATGGTTGATTTTGGTATGTTTGAAGTTCTTTTGTCTAGTTACTATGAAGTTTGGGGTCGGATTGAAGAGAAGGTTAAGTTTGGTGAAGAGAATAAGAGTTTTGGGTTGTGAGTTGTGAATTTATGGTTGTGATTGTGTATTTTTGGTTTTAATTGAGTTGTTTAGATGTTTACACAAGTATTATGTGGTATAATGATGGATTTGGTTTTAATTGAGTTGTTTAGATGTTTAGATATTTTATTTAGTTCAAAATAATTTTCGTGTTATCTTAATTAAATAATATTTGTTTTAGTATTTATTTTTTTAAATTATTATAATAATAATAAACAAATAAATAAAAATAAAAATTCGCGAGGAAAAAATTCGTCGCTGAAAGTGTTGGACGAAATGGCCTTGGGCCAAATGGCTTTGCCATTTTGCTCGCAGAAAAATCCTACGAGCGTCGAAATGGCCAAGGCCATTTCGCCCGACGCTCGCACCTCGCCTCGCAGCAGCTTGCAGCAGTTTTTTTTGCCAGCAAAATTTTTTCGACTCAATTTTTTCCGAAATCAAATTCTATTTCGTTTCGGTTTTCTTTTCCTAATTAATGATAGTTTCCGTAAACAATTTGAATTAATCTTATAAATTTCCAATAAATAAGACTAAAAAACACAGAAAATAAGGGGGGGATGATCGAGTGAAGGAAAAACTTAGAAAAAGAGATCGGACTTTAAAACTTTTTGGCAGGGAAAACGATCAAACTTTTTAGAGAAGAAGAAGCAAACAAGCAATTCAATCCATCAAAGGCAACCATCTTGCCTTTGTTCTTGTTCATCCAAGAAGCAATTTTTGGTGGAACCAACAAACGAAGGTATGAATATCTAATCTCTTTTTTTCTTGCAGTAGCTTCAATCATCCGAGTGTTTCTTTTGATTCTAAAAAACCTTAATTCGTTTCTTTGTTTTCCAAAAATCTTAAAATTGTTGTTTCTGTTTCTTCTAAAATCTAAGAACCCTAATCTATTTCTTCAAAATCTTAAAACCCTAATCTACTTTCCAACTTTTCAAAACCTTAAATCGTTTCATTAATTTACCGAAACCCTAATTTTCTTTCCAATTTTCCAGAACCCTAAATTTATTCCTTCTATGTCCAAAAGACCTTAATTCGTTACTTTTCTATTTCCAAAAACCTTAAACCATTTTGCTTATTTCCAAAAACTTTGCTTATTTCCAAAAACTTTATAAAACTCTAAACTGTTTTCACAAATCTTAAAACCAAACATATTTTCTAAGACACCAAAAACCCTAAATCATTTTATTAATTCCCAAAACCCTAATCTCTATTCCAAAAGTTAGTAGCCTTATTTTTTTAAGCATCAAAAGCTTTAACCCTAATTAATCATTCTTTCCAAAATCACACAGTAAGCATTATTCTTTTAAAAAATAACATTAGTTTTTTCCAATTTCAAAACCCTATTTTCTAAATCTTAAACCTTAAAATCTTAATTTTCAACACCGAAAACCTACAATCCTAAAAGCCAGTTTTCAAAATCTTCAGGGTTCGGGCCCCGACCCCATAAGCGGCGCTACCCCCTTGACCCCCGCCAGCTAACCGGCTAGCGGGACCGCCGTGTGGGCTCGGGTCAATATTTATTTATGTATTATAAATCTTTATGTTTAACTTCCTTTATTATGATTATTCAAAATACAAACCTAAACCCTAGTTTGATTCATTAAAACCTTAATCTATTTCAATTCCCTTAAAACTTACAGTATCCTAAACCAATAAATTTCAAAACCCTAAACATTAAATAAAGAATCTTAAATAGAAACAGCAGCCCTAATTTGTATCTTTACTTGCTTTATTTATTTTTAGATTTAATTATGTAGTTTATTATATGCTTTGATTTATTTAAGTTTAATGCTTGATTTATTTAATTTATCATGGATGGATGTTTACTTTCTATTTTGATTGATGTTTAATATCTTTGATGAATGATATATTTATGATGAATGGTTATTTACCTCTATCGATTTATTTAGATTTCCAAATGTTGTAAGAGGTATGTTTCCACTTTGTGGGTACCTCATTTGTAAAATATCATGTAATTTAAATTGCTTTTATATTTTAGACCAATGTAAAGGGCATGTTTCTACCTTTTGGTGGGTGTCCTATTAGTTTAGATGTGGATGATGTAAAGGACTTGTTTCCATCCTCGGATGGGTGTCAATTTATTTGTTTTGTTTGGACATTACTTTGATTTTTAATATAACGATGCTTTATTTTAATTGTTGCATGTAATATGGATGATATTGTTATATTTAAGAATTTTATAATATTAAGACCTGTAAAAGAGGCTGGTTACAATGAACCGGGCATTATGGAGGTGCTGGGCCATTTCTCACCTTCCCCACACGTGCCTAACTTCCTGAACCCATTAGGGGGTTGGGGATTCCTTAGGAATTGAGTCATCCACCCCTTTCTTTTTCCCAGCCCGTCCGGGTGGCGACTCTATTTTCTCTGAACTTAGGTCCGTATTCTCTAAGGCCCCGAGCCTAAACAGTGCCAAAGTTATAAGAACCATTACATCGGGAGTGGGGGCAAGAATCCCCGCTCACAGTGGCGACTCCACTAGGGATAAGAGAAGTTGATTCTGTTGGTTTTTATATTATTCTATTCTTTCTTATAATGATATTATCCATTGCATCATATTAGATTGCATCGTGTGCGTGAGTTAGGACGCCCGTCTTCCCCGTGTTGTGTTATGTAAGGGATACCATACTTTCACTCAAGGTATGAAGATCGAGCATAGCATAACCACTCATAGCCTCGTACCATTTGGTATATACTTGCTATGGGAACCTAAGCCTTTTTACCTAAAGACTAAAGCTCATGTAATTGGCCTAGTTACTTTCCTTAGGTTTTACCCCAAATGCATGTTGTTTGACTATGGTTAATTTATTTTAATTTAAATCATGGCTTATTTGGTTTGTTCTTTTTCTAATATGACCTAAATACATTATGAGCTCAAAATAAATATTTTCTTTGAAGTCCAAAAGACCAAAGCTATTTTCAAAACATTTCAAAATGGTCTTTGGATATAAGACTTATCTAAAAATAAATCAAAAATTCTTTTGCTCATAACCCAAATACTAAGCCCAAAAACCATTTTTTCTAAAATCATTTTACAATGGGCTTAGAAATAAAATTATTTTCATCCAACCTTTTCTTACAAAGAGCTTGAAAATTATTTAGGTTAATTATGAAATACCAAAAATCAATTGTGAGCCTAGTTTATACTAAGAAATAATTAATCATGGGCTTGTTTTTGGCATGAATCATTAGTTACTTTTTCAAGTGAGAAATATATTTATAATAAACCTCTTAATTTAGTTTTAATCCAGTATAGCATAAAGGCTACTTTATTAGGTTGAATGGATTAAAACCTAATTAATGGGAATTATCATGAACTGATTTCCATTTTTGAAAATATAACTATTGGTTGAAACGTCCGAGGGAATTATTCGAAAATAAGATACCCCATGCTGGTATTTTGTTAACCTTATACCTAGGAAAAGAGACTCACCATTCGCATGTGGATGATTATAAGTTTGGAAGGAACGTCCTAATTATCCTTGTTTGTTGGTTGTGCATACATGCATACATACATACATACATCGGCATCACATATCTTTGATCCTCTCTGGCTCACAGACCTAGAGTACGACAATTTAAGAGCATACAATGACACCACCTACAACCTTTCAAGGATGGATGCAAACCAGCTAAGGGACATAGTTGATGAAGTTGTCAAAGCTAGGATGGTCGAGCTATGAGATCAATTGGTTGAAATTATGAGGACCCAGTTGATTCAAATTCTAGAGATCATCAACAATGTTAATGAGGCATCTCCCATTGACATAAGAAAGAAGGACAAGGCAACATTAGCAAGGAATATGTCTACTAATAGAGATCAAATGAAAAATGAGAGATCAATCCCTATTCTACAAAACCAACCAAACCATGTGCTATCTAAGTGGAGCAATAAGAGCGGCTATAACCCTAGTGGGCAAAGTCAAAGGGAAAGAGGAGGTGTTGAGAAAAATGAAACAACTAAGTTAACTAACAAGTGTAAAATTTTAGACTTAAGGAAGCCTTTGTTAAAGATGTTAGAAAATCTAATGAAAATGGATTTACTACAACCATCGACACCTCGACCTCTACATAAGCCCCTACCACCAAATTTTGATGCCAAGGACTTATGTCAATTCCATCAAATGCAAGGACATGAGACAAACAAATGTGCTCGATTAAGGCATGAAATCCAAGATTTGATTGACAGTGGAAAGCTACCTGAGCCTGATAAGCCCAATAATAAGAATAATCCTCTGCCTAAGTTTGGAAGGGCACCATCGCTTACAAACTTCATGAAGAGTTTTATCTTTTCACCTTGTCATGATATGGATAGAGAAGCTGCTAAAGACGATATGCTACTAAGCAAGCTTGGACTAACTTTGGATGATGAAGCAATGATCCTTGATGATGGAAAAAATCCTTGCCCTTAAGATATCTAAATAAATGAAGTATCTTCGACTCTAACTCAATGAACTTCCCTTAAATTGGAGTGTTGCTCTATTTATTTTGCTTTCTTTAATATTTAATTGGAACAATTATGTTTTTTTTCGAGTTTAAATTTGTTTGAATGAATTACTTTCATCAAAATCTTGTTGGTCTTTGTTCATTTTGATGCTCAACCAATGAGGAATCTAGCTTGATATTCATAAATTAATGTATCTAGGCATCATGATTTGAATGACTTTACTAGATAAGGGAATTACTCTATAGCATTGAGTTGTGTATGCTTACTTAGAGAGGGCTCCTGCATAATTACCTTTGTCTAGGTCCTAGTCAGTCTTAGAACATGCTTTGACAAACTTTTGAGGCAAAATTGAACTCTGCTTATTTAATAGAGAAATGATCTAGGCATTGTTTGGTTAGCCAACAACTTATATCCACCCTATTAAATATCAATCCCTAGTTGTCCCTTTGAGCCTTCATAAAATTTTAGCTTTCTTTTCATTGGCTTACAAACCCCAATAACCTACCTTGAGTTGTTGTGATACTTTTGACAGGTCTTATGATCACTAAGATGAAGAGGCAAGAAGATCAAAGAAAGCAATGATTAGTCAAGATCATGAGGATAGTTGAAGTTATCAAGACCATAAAGATAGTTGAAGTTCTCAAGACCATAAGGGTAGTTGATGTTTTCAAGACCATAAGGGTAGTTGAAGTTTTCAAGACCATAAAGGTAGTTGAAGTTCACCTAATATCTCTAATATATCAAGACAACATCAGGGTAACAAATGATTTATCCCTGTTAAAGGAGATTTATACCACTCTGCTCATCCATTATTGGAAACCCAACTTGGTACAAACAAGACAACTCTGTTAGAGCTAGAAACAAACAAAAAACAAACAAAAAACAACCAAAAAGGGAAAAAAAAAAGAAGAAAAGAAAAAAAAAAGAAAAGAAGAAAGAAGAAGAAAAAAAAGAAAAGAAAAGAAGGAAAAGAGAAAGAAAAGAAAAAAGATAAAAACTAAAAAGGCGGCTCAAAAAGCCAACTGAGTTCTCTTTTACCTAAGACAACAAAAGGCTTCCATTTGGGTTAAAAGGACATTTTGACTTGAATTGGTCCAACCCAACTAAAGATTTGATAAAAATCAGAGGAAAAGGAGAAAGACCATCCAGTTCTTAAAAGTTCTGTACTTAACAGTCTGACAAGGAAGAAGGACAAAATGATAAAATGCTCAAACAAAGGGAAGAGTAAGAAAAAGAAAAAGAAAAAAGGGAGAAAAAGAAAAGAAACGAATTTGGGAACCAAACTTTTTAGAAAGGCAAAGACTATCCCAATCAAGAAACAGATTAATGCCAAGAAGATAGAAGGAATTTGGAGTCTAGCAAGATTGCTTCCAGCTGCCTAAATTTCAAACAAGAAATTTGTAGTGTGAGGGTTTGTCCATTATGTCACAATAGCTCCCACTTAAAAATGGCCTTCATTTAACCCATGTCCCTTATAGACCCCATTTCAAGCCTATCAAAGACCTGTTGATCTCTCTTGGTAGGTAGAGTTTATTAGTGGAGATAGTTTGAATAAGCATGCATATGAGATAGACAATATTTAAACTCAATGAGACCTTTGGCCAAGTAATGTGTATGTGCCTATCTGAAGTGCAACAATTCTTGCTTAAATAGAAATGATTCCCGAGTTTAGTACGGTAACTAGGGTTGTCATGTTATAGATATGTTAATTTGGAAAATCAAGTCCTGAGGTACATTGACATTAATTTGGCAAAGCCAACATTGATTTCAAAATCAAAATTCAAAAAATAAAAAATTTGTTTTGTCATACAAAGCCTTCAAGTTAAGGGAAGTATGTTGAATCATTGAACCTCCAAAGGACACATTGGGCAAAGGAAATGATTATTGGGAAGGTCATGAAGAAGCCATTGACTAACATGCTGAAACATAGTTTGAAATGGATGTATCCCTGACTCTGCTGCTTAATGTCTCCACCACCATGTTCTCAACATCTTGAAGATAAAAGCCATAAATACAAAGCTTCCTGTCATTCCAATGCAAGACTTGAATGAGCGTCAAAAAGGAGTCAATGGGAATACTTCTGCTAATCACCTCGGTCTGTGGGTCAATGGAACCACTGTAAGTGTTATTCATGCATATCATGCATACATGAGCATATCACATTGCATTTTCTTGTATTGTATTGTCTATTCTTTATCAAAGTGAACAACAAACACCCTGTGAAGTAAATAATCAAAAGAAGATATCAAATCAGGGGGCATAGAAGGCCCATTACTTGAGTTTCAGTAAATTTGCAAAGTGAAGAAATGTGTGCTTGTGCTAAGAACTAGACAACAAAAACATCAATCAGAGCCCGCATGGAAAAATCATGGGTTTGGGTCTACACAGGGGGCAAAGTTTCTCCTTTTCAATTTTTTTTGAGTTTATATATATAACATTTTCAAACTCACTTGCAAATATTTTGTCACGCAGGGGGCAGGAGAAGATATGGGGGCTAGCTAAAAGGGCTGAATTTTTTGCAAAAGTGCAAAGGAATAACAAAAAAGAATGAAAAAAAAAGAAGAAAATTAGAATTCTCAAAAGAATGAAGATACAAAAGACAAAAGATCAGTCTAGCTAAAAGAGCTGAAGCAAGGGTAAAGACCCGACCTCCAATAGATAAAGATCCATGTTTTCAGGGTAAAGACCCGACCTCCAGTAGATAAAGATCTATGCTTCAAGGGTAAAGACCCAGCCTCCAATGGATAAAGATCCATGTTTCAGGGTAAATACCCGATTTCTAATGGATAAAGATCCATGTTTCAAGGGTAAAGACCCGATTTCTAATGGATAAAGAACCATTTTTCAAGGGTAAAGACCCGATTTCCAATGGATAAAGATCCATCTTTCAAGGGTAAAGACCTGATTTCTAATGGATAAAGATCCATTTTTCAAGGGTAAAGACCCAATTTTCAATGGATAAAGATCCATATTTTAAGGGTAAAGACCCGATTTCCAATGGATAAAGATCCATATTTCAAAGGGTAAAGACACAAAGTCTAAAGGATAAAGATTCATGTTTCAAGGGTAAAGACCCGATTTCCAATGGATAAAGATCCATTTTTCAAAGGTGAAGACCTGATTCCAAGGATGAAGATCCAATTTCAAAGGGAGAAGACCGGATTTTCAAGGATAAGGATCCATTTTCGAAGGTGAAGACCTGATTCCAAGGATGAAGATCTAGTTTAAAGGATGAAGATCCACTTTCAAGGGTAAAGACCCGATTTCCAAAGGATAAAGATCCATTTTCAAGGGTGAAGACCCGATCTCAAAGGATGAAGATCCATTTACAAGGGTGAAGACTCGATTTCCAAGGATGAAGATCCATTTTTAAGGGTGAAGACCTGATCTCAAAGGATAAAGATCCATTTACAAGCGTGAAGACCCAATCTCAAAGGATGAAGATCCATTTTCAAGGGTGAAGACCCGATCTCAAAGGATGAAGATTCATTTTCAAGGGGGAAGATCTGATGATAAGGATGAAGATCCAAGGTCCAACGATGAAGATCCATTTTGAGGGTGAGGAACCACAATGCATAGAATAGCCGGAGCAGTCAGACTTCTCAACTGATAAAATATCAGTCAAACTCAGTCTTGGGTTCAAGTACCTAAATCAAATTCAATCTTGGGTCCAAGTACCCAAATCAAATTCAGTCTCGGGTCCAAGCACCCAAATTCAGTTCAATCTCCAGTTCAAGTACCCATTCATGGGTCCAAGTACCCAAATCAAATCAGTCTCAGGTCCAAGTACCCAATCTCGGGTCCAAGTACCCAAATCAAATCAATCTCGGGTCCAAGTACCCAAATTCAATCCAATCTCGGGTCCAAGTACCCAAATCAAATTCAATCTTTGGTCCAAGTACCCAAATTAAATTCAGTCTCTGGTCTAAGTACCCAATCTCGGGTCTAGACACGAGTATTATTACTTTTTGGATGGTCTTTCAGGCTATTTTCAAATTCCTATTGCCCCGGAAGACCAAGAGAAAACTACATTCACCTGCCCATATGGGACATTCTCATATCGAAGAATGCCATTCAGGTTGTGCAATGCACCTGTGACTTTTCAGAGGTGCATGGTGGCAATCTTTGATGAACTTATTGAGGATATTATGGAGGTGTTTATGGATGATTTCTCAGTCTATGGCAGCTCATTTGAAAGATATTTTAAAAATCTTGAAAGAGTTTTGATGAGATGTGAGGAAACCAACTTAGTTCTTAATTGGGAAAAGTGTCATTTCATGGTTCAAGAGGGAATCGTGTTGGGACATAAAATTTCAAGCAAGGGCATTGAGGTGGATCGGGCTAAGGTAGACACCATTGAGAAGTTACCACCACCCACATCTGTGAAGGCTATCAGAAGTTTTCTAGGACATGCCGGTTTTTATCAGAGATTCATACGAGATTTTTCTAAGATAGCCCATCCACTAACAAGACTCATTGAGAAGGATGTGGATTTTGCTTTTGATGACAAATGTTTGAGAGCATTCACAACTCTTATGGAGAAATTGACCCATGCTCCAATCATGGTAGCTCCCAATTGGAATCTACCATTTGAACTAATGCGTTATGCGAGTGACTTTGCAGTGGGAGCAGTCTTGGGTCAACGCAAGGAGAAATACTTCCAGCATATCTACTATGCAAGCAAGACTCTGAATACAACTCAAGCTAATTACACAACTACAAAGAAAGAGCTGCTAGCTGTGGTTTTTGCTTTTGATAAGGTTAGATCATATCTAATCTTGTCAAAAGTGATTGTTTATACAGACCATTCAGCTTTGAGGTACTTATTTGAGAAAATTGATGCTAACCCTAGGCTAATCCGTTGGGTTTTGTTGTTGCAGGAATTTGACTTGATGATTCAAGACAAGAAGGGAGCTGAAAATTTGGCAGTAGATCACCTTTCTCGCTTGGAGAATCCAACCTTAGAGAGGTTTGAAGAAGGGGACATTGATGATCACTTCCCCGATGAGCAGCTGTACGCCATGGTAAGTGAGGTAAGTAATTTAAATTTTGTAACACCTTGGTTTGTAGATTTTGCTAACTATTTAGTTGTTAAGGACTTAACTTATCAAGAAAAGAAGAAATTTTTTTCCTATTTAAAGTATTATTTTTGGGAGGATTCATTTTTGTTTAGATTATGTAAGGATCACATGATCCGATGATGTGTAGCGTGGCCCGAAACAATGAACATTCTTAGTCAATGCCATGCTGGACCAGCTGGTGGTCATATGGGAGCCAATAGGACTGCTCAAAAGGTACTAGAATCAGGATTTTATTGGCCCACTTTGTTTCAGGATAGTTATAAATTTGTGAACCATTGTGATCATTGCTAAAGTACTGGAAATATTTCATTTCGTGACGAGATGCCCCAAAATGGAATTTTAGTGTGCGAAGTCTTTGATGTATGGGGGATCAATTTTATGGGACCATTTCCAAATTCCTTTGGTAACAAATATATTCTTGTAGCTATAGATTATGTCTCTAAATGGCCCGAAGCCCAAGCCTTGGCAACCAATGATGCCAGGGTAGTGATGAAGTTTTTGAAGAAGTTGTTCTCTTGATTTGGTACACCGAATCATAAGTGATAGGGGTACTCACTTTTGTAATGTTCAGCTTGAGAAAGTTTTCAAAAGATTAGGAGTTACACATAAGTTTGCTACTCCTTACCATCCCCAAACTAGTGGCCAAGTTGAGAACACGAATAGGGAAATTAAAAGAATTCTGGAAAAAACTATAGAGTAATTCAGAAAGGATTGGTCCGAGAAATTGGACAATGCTCTATGGGCTTTTAGGACTACATTTAAAACTCCTTTGGGCACTATGCCATTTAGGCTGGTATATGGAAAAGCTTGTCATTTACCTATAGAAATTGAACATAATGCATATTGGGCTATTAAACAGATTAACCTTGATCTAGCTCATGCAGGTGAAAGGAGAAAGTTGCAGGTAAACGAGTTGGATGAGTGGAGATTGCAAGCTTATGACAATGCCAGAATGTATAAGGAGCGTACCAAGAGCTAGCATGATGCTCGCATTAAGGAACGAAAAGAGTTTCAAGCGGGAGATCAGGTATTGTTGTACAATTTGAGGCTTCGACTCTTTCCAGGTAAGTTAAAATCTCGATGGTCTGGTCCCTTCACTGTTAAGGAAGTTTTTCCCTACGGAGTGGTTGAAATAACTCACCCGGAAAAAGGAGATTTTAAAGTAAATGGGCACAGGCACAAATTATACTTTGGAGGGCAAATTTAGGACTTGAAGGAGGTTTTCCACCTCCATGACTAGGGAAATGTGCCCTAACCATCCAACTAATACGATGTTAAAGAAGTGTTGGGTGGGAGACAACCCACCGTTTTATTCATTTTTTAATTTTTATATCTTTAATTTTTGTGTTTTTGGTTTGTGTAGTCATTTTGTTTTAGTTTTATCCTTCTATCATTGGTTAGTGGCTTGTTTGCCTTGCATTCATTTGAATTTATAGAGGAAATTTGATTTTGAGGAGTAAATTGAGCATATTCTAGGAAACGCCCGTGACATTGGGCGTGTCATTATTTTTAACAGGCAGTAGCTACAACACGCCCAATGACATGCCCGTGTCATTGAGCATGTCATTTTGAATGAGAAATAGTAGCTATGGCACTCCCAGTGACACGCCCATGCCATTGGTCATGCCTTTTTTAAAAAAATGAAAAAAATGAGCCAGCACGCCCAAGCTAATGGGCGTGTCGTTTCCTTGGTTGTCACAGTGCATGTGACACGCCCATTGCCACGCCTGTGTCAATGGTCGTGTCATTTATTGATTCATCCAGTCCTTGTGACACGTCCATGGACACGGTTGTGTCCATGGGCATGTCGTATATACTGTCTCTTATACTATAGGACACGCCCAGTGACACGGGCGTGTCACTGGGTGTGTCGACGTCTTTATATATAGAACCGAAGCCATTTTCACGCACACTTCAGTTTTCTTTCTCATTTTCTCTCAAATTTCTTGCACACCCACCGGTACATTAACACACCCAATTACTTTAGGAGAGATTCTCACTCCCGATTTGCATTATTTGCGCAGATTTACTCGATTTCCGTTTGAATTTGCTCGATCCATGCGATTTTAGCATTTTTCTGGTATGGAATCTCAATTTTTGCGATTTTTGTTGGATTTCTTTCGTTTATCTTTCATTTTTTTATGGATTCCTTGTCTTTTCTTTTCTTTTCCTTTCCTTAGAATTGCAAGATTTATGATGTGTTTGCTTTATTTTTCTTCATTTTGGTTTATCGTAATTTTTGCGGCATTTGATTACTTTTGCTTTTGTTTGTTTTTAATTCCGATTTGATTTGACATTTGTTTATTTTTGAATTAGTTTGTGTTTGAGTTATAAATTGATTGATTCGCTTGTTGGGTTATAGTTAATCATTGTTTTAGGAATTGCCGTCATTCGAATTAGTTCATCGCTTTTGTTGATTAAGTGTGTGTTGATATAGGTTGCTTACATTTGGTTTAAATTGGTTTAAATTGGTTGTTAGCATTAATATTATTGGGGTATACATTATGCTTCATCATTATAGTGCCAGTATTTCAGTAACTTTGTGCCGGTCTTTTATGGGTGTTTGGTATCGTGCTATACTTTTGTTGTTATTGAGGAATTTTTGTTTATTTTGCAGACAGTCAGACAATGGGCCCTCACAAACAATCATCCTCCCAGCTTCTCGCCAAACGTGCATGAGGGGAAGGCAGTTCTAGCCAACCCGCTACACGTCCAACTTCTAAATTCATGGCCACCCACAAGTGCCTTAGATTTTCGAATGCCGAGGAAAGGAGGCGATTCGAACTTTTTGGCAACAAAGAATGATCCCCACCTCATGTTTTAGATTGGGATGCTATGGAACTGGCAAATATTATAGCAGATATCCGGGAACTGATTAATCAACTAGGGTGGGACCAATTATTCTCCATTAATGAGCCTTCCTATAGAGAGCTGACATTGGAATTTTTCTGCACCTTTCAGTTCCAGAAGATCAAGGTTTCAATTACTAAGCAAACAATTAAATTCAAACTGGGAGGGCAGAGATCCAACATGAGCATTAATGACCTTGGGGTGCATCTCGTGTTATATACTACAGAGGAGGTACAGACTTTCGATTATCTGAACTCCAAGGTGGATTTTGTCGAGTATGAGGTTGCTCCTCCTCGGGTTTGGCGGACCTTTGCACCGACGGCAGATAAATATCAACCTAAGGTTTCTAAGGCATCCAACTTCAAGTCCTTCCCCTGTCGAGTGGTTCATAACCTATTAGTTCACACTCTTACAGCTCGGCTGAGCAGCACAGGGGTGGTAAGCTTGCGAGATCTATTTTTCCTGCACTGCATGGTACAGAAGACTCGGTGTAATGTCGCACACGCCATCACACATTTTTCCTACGAGCAGTCTAAAAAGGGAGCATCAGGTACTTTACATGGTGGCATGTATGTCACACAACTCGCTCATCGCCTGGGTGTGTTAGATGGCTGACTCCCTATAACGGTGGATGGTGTGCCCAAGTTGTTGGGTATGGACACATTGAAGAGACTGAATCGGGAGAAGGTAGCTGATCTGCAGGCACCTCCTATGGATTCAGATATACCAGAGGCAGCCCCTTCTGCTCCTCCTTCAAATATACCACCACCTCCACCGATAGATTTTTCGGGTTCATCCATTGTCGCTGGGCCTTCAACTACTACTACTGAGCCTTCTTCCACTGCTGCACCTTCTTCTTTTGCAAGACCTTTTTTTGTCCAGACTCCTACATTCTGAGATTGGCACCAGTCGGTTAATGTTGAATGGGATGATGACAGGAAATCGCCACCTCCACCATACCAACCACCTGCCCCTACCCCTGCACCTGCACCTCCAGTTGATGTCTCCGATGATGAGACCAGCAGTGACGACTCCGGCGATGCGCCGATTTTTTACTAGCCCACGTTTTATTTTATTTTATTTTATTTTCTTTGCTTATTTACTATCCTTTTTTCTATTTCTTTATTTTTATTCCTTTTGGACAATTGTAATTTTCTTTACCAACTGTTTCTTTTTTTGTTTATTTCATTTATTTATGTCTTAACCTTGTTTATGCAATTTAGATTTTTGTTTTGAAGAAAATTTGCCGTCACCGTACTCTTGGCATCGTACTCCTATTTGTCCGCTCATGAACATGGAAGGACAGTTTTTCTCTCTCTCTTCATTATTTCTTGTTTTGCACACACATTGAGGACAATGTGCGTTTTAAGTGTGGGGGAGAGGTATACTTTCTTGATTGAGTTTTTATTATTTCATTATTTCTATTTGATTCATTTGTCTCAATTAATTTCTGCAAATTATTTTTGGATTTAAGTACGCTAGATTGTTGTAATAAGTGTGAATTGAGATGGTTCCCCTTTATATGTTAAATTAATTTATGATTTTCTAAATGACAAATTCTTGTTGAGGTTAACTTGGCGATCTTGATCAATTGCTGAGGATCAACTGTAATAGCTATAATTAGATAGTGGATTGATGGAAATTGGACGCATCTGAAGTTTAAAAACTTAGCTACATTTTTTAGCATGTTATAATTCCTTAGATTCTTGAGTCGGACTTAGTATGACCCTTAAGTTTCTGACCCTTGAGTTGTTTAAAAATAAAAAAAATATAAATATAAATATAAATAAATAAATAAATAATTCTAATTAAAGGAGCTTTGAAAATTTATCCCTGTTCCGCTGATTTTTACTATTGAATTAAAACAAATGAGTTGGAATCATGAATAGTTCTAGTAGCCATTTGAACGGTGATTCTGGCTGAGTAACTGGGGTTCGGCATCACAAATGTTTACCTTCGCGCCAAAAGGTTAGTATCAGTTCAAACAAGTCGGGCTCCTTAAAATGTATATATATGTGTATATACATTTAAAAAAAAAAAGGGTTAGAGAACTTAAGAGAAAATTTACATTTTTCATACTTTGTTCATGGCTTTTGGATTTTCTGGAATTTTATGCTCAATCTTTTAACTCTGGATTTTTAGGTTTTAGGTCTGTGAAATTTTTATTTTGAAACTTCTTGATTCAGCTGTTATGATTGTGAATTAGTTTTTGGTTGAGAACGTGGGGTTTTCTTATTCGAGTATTGTCAAAACTTTTCTTTTCTTTTTGAATATAAAGGGGGTCTGTCATTTCTTCTTATTATAGTGATCTAGTTTGCTTGAGGACAAGCAAAAACTCAAGTGTGGGGGAATTTGATAAGTGCATAATTGATGATATTTTGCCCCTATTTCTTAATATGATTATTATCCAATTGAGTTTAATTTGTTTGTTCAAGTGCTTTTTAGGGTTAATTTCAGGAATTTTCTATATTTTGAGGTGTATGGTCATTTCAGAGGAATTATGGATGAAAGTAGAAGAAAAGAGCAAAACTCTTCAAGTGACATGCCCATGGACATGGGCGTGTCATTGGACGTGCCCTTGATACTGTATACAGAAGCATTGACATGCCCAGTGACATGGGCGTGTCACCGAGAGTGCCTTTTACAATGATTCACAGTAGATGTGACACACCCAGTGACATGAACGTGTCACTGGATGTGCCTTATATTCAAAATCCCAGTGGCAATGACACACCCAGTGATATGGGCGTGTCAATGGGCATGTCAGGAAAAATTATCTGCACTATAAAAGCTAAGCTGAAGCACGAATTAGGGATTCGATTTTCATATTTTTACAACCTAGAGCCGACTTCTAAAGCAAAGAGGAGAGTTTTGGAGCTGAGATTGAAGGTGAAGTCATATTCTAAAAAAGATCTAAACCAAGATTCAAGGATTCAAGTGAAGAAATACAAATTATTCGTAATGGATTGTTTGGATTCTTTTTCTTATTTCTCTTGTTTTGGTTTTTTGATTTTTAACATGAACTAACTCATTCTCTATCTAGATATTGATGAACCCTAGCTTTATTGTATGGATTGAATAATTTTATTTAATTAAATCATTTGATTGAGTTGTTTTATTATTATGATGCTTAATAATTTATTTCCAATTGATAATAGCATGCTTATTGATTAGTTGCAATTTTCATATTACTGACTTGAGAAAGCTTGATATGAATTGAATACTCATAAGGATTGAGGATTGATTGGAGTACTGGAGATAGACTTACAAGATCCTTTGGTTTATAATTCCTTATTCTTAATGCAAGATCTATTTAATTAAGTTTGAGAAGAGATTCCAGCATTCTACTTAGTGATTAGGGATTAATTCACTTGAGAAAGGTTTTAGTCTAATTTAGAGGAATACCAATCCAACTCTATTATTTGGTTTAATTGAATTGATTTTCATAAATATAATTGTGGCTAGGGGGATTCAATATCTGGATAGTATTCTCATCATCAATAAATTCATTCAACACTCAATCTCTCTCTATTTTCAGTTATTAAGTTAATTATCTTTAATTGCAAAACTTCACAAAACTATTGATTTGCTAAACAACAGTTAAAATTTGCACTAGTACTTGTCCTTGTCCTCAGTGGAACGATAACTCACTCACTACTTTATTACTTGAGCGACCCATGCACTTGCGGTATTGCAATAGCATAGGTTCCTGCCATCAATACATGAAGCAACCATATCCAACTAGTATGACATTAAAGAAGCACTTGATGGGAGGCAACCCATTGATTTGCATTTCTTTTGTTTTGACTACTTTAAAATTTTAAATTCTAAGGTTTTGTGTTAAAAGTTTGAATAATTTATGTATGACAGGTGCTATGATTTGTCATTATTTTATGGATGAGTTTCAGGAAAAGAAAATAAAGAATAAGCTCAGGTAAAATTAAGGTAGTGCCAGACACGGTCACACAACACGGCCAAGACAGAAAGAGACATCCAAAGAGAAAATTTTTGTAAGTTGGTAGTATCAAGGTTGTGTCTTATTTTGCTTAAATTTCAATCAATTTGTTAAAAATTGGACTCTTTGCGCAGACCTAGACATGGCCAGACATCTTGGCCATGTCCCAACCAGAGTATTTTTTCCCTTCAAACACTCCCATTTACCGTGTGTGCCAATTAGCTAAACTTAAAATTCTGGACATACATGAACATGGCAAATGATCTTGGTCGTGTCCCTCCCATTTTTTCTAAAAATCTATCAAACACGGCCATCGTCTTGGTTGTGTCTCCAAGGACTAGCCCAAAACGGCCAAGATGATTCAAGGCAAGCAGTGTCCCTGCAACTGGAAGAGTCGATTAGCTATTTTCAGCATGACACGGCCAAGACTCTTGGTTGTGTCACCCATCTCAATCAATTTAAAATTGTTCTTCTCCCCCAATCTTCCCATTCAAACCCTAAAACATCACTTTCGCTCTCTCCCTCCCTCTATCTCACACCACCAAGACACCAATGACACTACCAAACTCTTTTTATTCCATCAATTTTCTTCAAATTTCTTCATCAAACACCATCTAATCACCCTCAAAAACTCCAATTTCATCAATTTCACAACATGCCAAGGACAAAGAAAGTGTCCCACCATAGGAGGAGGTAACCATCATCTTCTTCCTCATCTTCTTCAAGGAGATTGGCCATTTAAGCAAGGGGTTTCTTTTGCTTAAGGTATGTGAGTGATGATGCTTTGAATGCTTTGCAAATTAGGGAGAATTTTGATGCTTATATGAAAAACTTAGGTTGGGAGAAATTCATCACTCTTAGAACCTTACAATTCCAAGAGTTAACTCTTGAGTTTGTTTCCTCCATTAAGGTAGAAAAAGATGAATCTAAGCTTTGCACTAGGCTAGCTTTCAAATTGGATGGGAAATAACACATTATCTCCATTGAACAATTGAATGAGGTTTTTGGGTTCTCTCTTGAGGGGCATAAGACTATACCCAAAGATTTTAAGCAAAAATATACATGGGGTGAGTTAGGTTTGGTAGGGGGGACGTATGTGGCCAAATCATCCAAAGCAACATAATTGACAAATCCCACATTGAGGTATTTGCACCGATTTATGGCATGTAGCTTCTTTGCACAGAAGAAGAGTCCCATGGTTGTTGAAGTCAATGAATTATTCTTGTTGTGGTGTGCTTACCATGCTACCCCCATGAGCACTAGATTTTGGTTAGCATATATCTTAGATAATGTTGCTAACAGGCAGAAAAGAGTGATTTGCATTGGTGGGATAGATAATCCTGAAACTTATAGAATGCAACGAATTTTGGGTAGTGATATGCTTGATGTAGCAACCTTGGAGAAAATGTTCATGATAACAAAGAGTGGTAAGAGAATTGAGATGGATTCTAGCAAGCCTAGTGCATCGGAGGAAAGGCAGAAATGACCCCGAGTTAAAGGTGAGTCTGACACGGATTCTTTAGGATTAGATGAAGATGCCCCAATTTTAGATAACGTAGAGGTGATTAGCAACATAGAAGCACTGGAGGACAAAGTCGATAGGAATCATGCTCAAGTGCTTAGCCAGTTGGAACTCATCAATAACAATTTGGCTAGGATTCTCAGCCTTCACCCTTATGTAGCAACATCTTCACAACCTCCACCATAGTAGTTTCAATGTGTTTTATGAAAGCCTTATTTACTTTTTATTTTTGGATTTTGCTTATTGTTTCTTTTCAGTACTTGAATTATATTTATTTTTAGTACTTGGATGTTTTAGTTTCAATTTTTAGTTATTGATACTTCATGTTTTTATCTTGTAAACGTTGTGTTTATTTTAATTCTTTATGGAACAATTACCTTTATGTTTTTTTATAAGGATGAATGTAGCTCTTTATCTCACATCATGGATCAATGGAGGACAGATTTTACCTAAACTCATTTTCTTTTAATTTATGAATATTCACATTGGGGACAATGTGAATCTTTAAGTGTAGGGGTGCAAGTTTTTATTTTTTTTAACTTATCTTTGTTTATAGTTTTACTAATGTTTTCTTTGAATAATTGAATTTTGAAAAGTTCAATAGTTATAAGATTGATGGTGTATGAATTTAAGAATTGAATAGAATTAATATTTATTATCAATTTTGATGGACTTTCCTTGTATTACCTTTAGCTTGTGAGAATTTGAGCCTTTTAACTTGTTATTCTTTGAGTGAGCATCCTTGATTGATATATTGATAGAAGTTGCTTAGATATACATTTTGAGATCGCATGAAAATTTCAGTTAGGCATTGACATAATTAAGGCACCTAGGTATACCCATTTAGCTTAAAAGGCCAACTGATATATATCTTTAGTAAGCCAACTTTGAGTCGATTTCATCTTTCTCAATTCTTGTTTTTACACAGTAACTTTGCCATGAATCATTTCATTCCATCTCTTGTCCTGTCATTGGGAACAAGAGCATTTTAAGAATTCCATAATTGAAGTTGTTATGTCAATTTAAGTGTAGGGTTAAATTTGGTGGTTGAAAGTTGCTGATAAACATCTTATAAATTTTGAATTTTTTTCCCTTTAATATATAAAATATATATCTATTAAAAAATAAAAAAAATAAATAAATAATATCTAAGGTTGGAATAAGTTGAGTTATGATCCATTCAAAAGAATAAGAGGATCATATACCTCCAAGAAGGGTATTTGAGCGGCAAGTACTAAGTGAGTTGAGGTTGATCTAGAGATTGTTGGGTTACATTTATGTTTAGTTGCTTCATTCTTAAAGTGCTCTTGAACCTAATGAATAAGCTCACATTCCCCAAATGTTATACCTTTACCTTAGCCCCATTACAACCAAATCAAAGACCTTATGATTGATGCTTGATTGTAATTAAGTGGTGAAGAACTGATTGATAAGCAAGCTTATGGAGATATTTTTTCATCGCATGTAAGAGTGCAAATACTACATTGATCAAACTCTCAAAAGATTATCGTGAGGGAGTGACAACCTTAGGTATGCATGGAGAGCCATCGGATTGCATGAATACTAATTTTATGAAACTTGATAATGATTGTGGACATTATGAAAAGAAATTCTTGATGTTATCTTATAATTTATGGGCATGTTAGAATTTTTCTTATTTTTGTTTGGTTTAATTCAACTTTCCTTGGGGACAACCAAAGAATTAAGTGTGAGGTAATTGTTATAATCATTTTTATATATGTTTTTTAGGTTAATTTTGTCTACTTTGTAGTTATTTTCTAAATATTTGTTTAAGATTTTTGCAAGGTTTCTATATTTTAAGTTAAAACAAGGAAATTCATGAGAAAAGAGGCCTCACATGGCCAAGACATGCCAATCTTGGTCATGTCTCTCAAATGAATAAGCAAGGTTTCAAGGCAGAACCAGACACATGTACCATCCTGACCGTGTCTCTCATGACAAAGAATTGCAATCTAGTTGAACTGAATACGAGTAACAATATTGGTCATGTTACTAATCGGGTCATGCTACATGACCAAGACTGCTTCATGGCCTAACCATGTTCCACTTAAGAAAGCAAGAGAAAGAAAAGAAGCAGAAGGTGATACACTCATAAGTCTTAGCCATGTCCAATTTAAAGATAAGAGACACGGCCAAGACAAGGATAGATTTGTCCATGCCCCATTCCATAAGAACAAAAGTAGATTAAGGCAGAGAAGGCCACGGTCACATGTCTTAGCCGTGTCCAAGAAGAAACATGGGACACACAGCCAAGACAAACCAAAGCAAGTTGTGTCTGAAAAAGAAGCTAGAATCGGGGAATATTTGAAAGGTGGAGAATGAGCTAGAAAGGAAAATATAGGAGTATGGCTTAGCTGGATAAGGGATAATAATGTGTTTTTAAGATAATAAGGGAGGAGAGTGTTGAAAAAAGGAGGGACAAGATTGGCTGGTAGAAGAAAAAAGGAGGGAATATTGAGAAAGATTTTCAATTTTTAAGGAGGAGAATAGTTTGTAGAAAGGGGGTTGGACATTGAGAAAAGAGGTTCACCACTCTAGACACATAGGAGGATACCAAGAAAGACACTGGCAAGAAATAAGGGGGAGAGCTTTCATTCATTTTTGGGAGCAAAAAGAGGGTCCTTAGCAAGGCTACCTGGAAAAGGAATTTGAAGAGCTCATCCAAAAAAATTCAAGTGGAGCAAGAGAAGAGCAACCTAACTCATCTTCAAAATGGGTTTTTCTATTCTTTAAATTTATTCAAATTTTTAGACTTGATTGTTAAATACATTAATATTAGTGTTTCAATGAAGTTTTGTAATTTGAATTCTATTGAAGTTATGTTTTATGTTATTAAGATGATGAGCTAAGTTGTTTATGCCTAGGATTTGCAATAGATTTAATTGGATGTTTTAATTCAATTTTTTCTATTAATATGCCTTGTTGTGAGTTGCTTCCAATGAAATGAATGATAGGTTAGTAGATTGGCCACCTATTAATCTTTAGATATTGAGTGAAGAACCGAGAGGTGAAACTTGATGTCGGATCCTTGCATTCAACTACCCTAAGAATGAATTAGAAATGTAAGTTCTAGGGTTCACTTAAATTGTAAGAAGTTAAATAATTAGTTTTTGTTGATCCATGAATGTGAGAACTGATGAATTGATAATTACTAGTTAATCTTAAGAAACAAATTAAGTTACAAGGCTATGTCAATGGATATTTGAGAATTAAACTTCAATTAGATCAATTTGTAAATCCTAGGTAATCTCTTAAAAGCTTAATATTAATTCTTGCGAATCCCATTGTTTTAACTTGTTTATCATTTTAAATTGTTCGGCAATCTTCAATATTACCAATTCATTCTTTAATTCCTTTTTCTTTCATTTTAATCAAATTATGACAAATAAACAACTTCCTTGTGAGACGACCTTAGGACGACCGCCGTTACTACAATAATCTCATATACTTGCGAGAGTCGCTTTGTAGTAGTGTTAAGTAGAGTGCAACATAATGATTCCACACTCAACATTCCAGCCCTATAATCCAGTTTCATATTTAGTTTTAGGCAGTCAAAGTTTCTTTTTATGGGCTTCCATGCCCATGCTTGTGTCAATAAATTTTTATAAAAATAAAATTTTATTTTTAATTTCATAAAGCAAAACTATAAAAATATTTTAACAAAAATCATTAAGATTTCTTTTTAAATAAATTTTACATATTATACTTATAAAATAAAGCTTAAAATTAAGTTTGTCATGTATATATTATGTGTATACTGTATAAATATCATGTGTATATTATATATGTCATGTATATGATTTGTATTGTTGAATTCAAATTGATAAATTATATATTTCCTTTCATGTTATTTAATTATGTTGTATATGTTGTGTATATGCATATGTCGTGTGTATGTTGTGTGTACATTGTGAATATATTATGTATTTGTTGAATTGCAATTGAAAAAATATATTTTTTTTATGTTGTTTAATTATGTTATATTTGTTGTGTGTAAATCGTGTAAATGTTGCGTATATTTTCTTGTGAATATTGTGTGTATGTCATATATATATATATATATATGTTGAATTCTAATTGATAAAATATATATTTCTATGTTGTTTAATTATGTTGCGCATGTATTGTATGTGTTGTATATATGTTATATATACATGCTGAATTTCAAGTCCTAATAAATGTACTATTTCATGTTGTTTAATTATGAAGTTTATTGTCTATATATATTGTGTATATATTGTATCTGTGTATATTGTGTATATATTGTTTAATAAGCACTCAAATATAACAAACAATTTATACACAAGTCCAACAAAAAAAAATAAATTCAATTCCAAAGAAATAAGATATTCAGGAAATACAAATTGAAAAGAGTAATAAAAAAATTTAACAAAAGAAAAAAATTATTCCTTTGACCCAATTTATCAAACATGTAAAATGCACTATAATTTAAGAATAAAAAAAACCTCCAATATTATAGTTGAAAACAAAAAAATAAAAGAGTAACAAAAAAAAAGTCAATTAATACATCAAATACAACTATTTTACTTCAACGTCTCATCTTCTTATAAAAAATAAAACAAAATATAAATATTATAATTTTTATTTTTACTAGATTTTTATCTGGTTTTTTTTTTATAATCAACCAATGAGTATTGAAATTTAATATAAAGCCAATGAATAAACTCGCAAAAGCTTTTATTTACTAAGAAAGAGAAAAAAATAATATTTTTTAAAATGAAACTTAATAAAAAGTAACATGAAAAATATAAAAAAAAAGTATAATTGAAAAAAGAAACTGTTAGACAAATGATCTTAATTTTGATCCTTGACAACTCAAATGGATGATCTATTTAACTTGTGTTTGAAGAATCTTGTTGCAGGATTAGGTTGCTTCAATTGAAGGTGAACAGAACATTTCTAGCGGTCGTACCTCATCTAAAGACGACCGCTCCATGCAATTACAGGATGAAACCTTATCACAGTAGGTTTCACGGTTAGAAGTTCGTCCTCAGTCGCAACCGCTCCTATAGAATCGCGACCGTCCAAATATGTGAACGACCGCTACTCAAGGAACTTAAATCATTACAATCACAGTAAGGTTCGCGGTGACAAGAATGGTGAATGACTCGACCTCGCTTACCACTTTTGCGACCGCCCATTATGAGTCGCGACCGCCCCACCATTCAAGAAGAAATTGCTTAAAGAGACAGTAGTGTTCGCGTCTTCAGGTGCATCCAGAAGTTCGACGCGAGAATATGAGTTCGACCGCAAAATGCTACAAAGGGCAATCGCGAGATTCAAATTATGGCGGACATCTCTTTTGCTCTGTCAGAGAATGACACGTGACATGACCGTTGTAAACCCACTTCAATATTCAAAAAGGGCGACCGCACCTTTGCTTGGCGCGACCGTCCCGACAAACACAGCATGGGCAAGAACTGGTCCGACAACCACATCATGGGCAAGATTCCAGCTGCAGAGCACTAAAATTCGACCGTTGAAGCTTTTTCAAAAGCAGCGACCGTCCCTTTGTAAAAGGACGACCGCGGGAAGCATTAGCGTCACCATCCTTGTATGAAGGGCGACCGCTAAGTGCTTCGGACAGTTTAAGTAAAGAAGGTCTAAACTACCAAGACTTTATTCTCAATGTCAATAACAGCTAGTAAGACCACATTGGCTATAAATACAATGCTTCTATGAGAAAACAAAAAAAAAAGAAAAAAAAAACAAGAGAAAAGATTTTCATAGCCAAGCAACAAATTTTCTTTTACTTAAACTTGCATTTGAATTGTAATGAATGTTAGGTGTTAGCATTGAAAACACCATTGTATAAGTTTGAGTGTGAGCTTGGGAAACACTTGGGTTGTGAGAGTAAGCCTTGTAAAACTCTTGTTAGGTTGTGAGAGTAAGCCTTGTAAAAACTCTTGTTTGGGTTGTAAGTGTGAGCCTAAGAAAAAAACTTGTGAAGTTAGGTGTGAACTTGTGAAAACACCAAAGTTGGAAGTGAGCTTGTAAAAACTTCAAAGATTAGTGATACCTTAACAAGTTGTTAAGGAAGTGGATGTAGGATTGAAGTAAATCCGAACCACTATAAATCTTGTGTGTTCTTTCTTTCTTCCATTACTCAACCAACTCTCTATTCTGCATTTCTTGTTTGTTGAGTTTTTTAAATTGTCATTACTTCTTGAGGAAACCAATTCACCCCCCTCTTGGTTGCCATCTTGGGACAACAATTGGTATCAGAGCCCTGAGATTTCTTAAACGTAATTGTCAAATCTGATCCACTATGGCAACTTCTTCTTCATCAAGCTCTCATGGAAATCTTAACTCTATTCTTAGACCCTACTTTGATGGAATGGATTACTCATACTGGAAACACAAAATGTACTTGTTTCTAGACAGTGAAGGGATTGAACTATGGGATTTCATGGAGAGTGAGTGGAAATCTCCCACTTATGAAGTTGATGGCATTCAAGTTCCACTTCCCAAAGCTCAATGGTCAACTAGCAATATCAGAGATCGATTCAAGAACAATAGAGCTGCTTCCATCTTGATGAATTCCATTTCAAGAGAAGAAGGTGGAAGAGTTCAACATTTAACTTGTGCACATTGCATTTGGAAAACACTTGAGAACTACCATGAAGGTACGACTCAAGTGAGATTTACCAAGAAACAAATGCATGTCCATGAGTATGAGCTATTCAAGATGAAACCAAATGAAAATGTCACCGACATGACAAATCGCTTGCTTGCTATTGTCAATGAACTAAAGAAGTATGGCAAGGTATATGATCAAGGTGATGTAAACAGTAAAATCTTGAGAGCCCTAAGAGCTAGAAAGAATTTTGAATCCAAAGTATCATCCATAGAAGAAGCTCATGATCTCAGCACATTAAGAACCGACGAGCTAGTTGGAAAATTACTCACATCTGAGCTACACAGTGAGAAAGAAGAAGATCAAGGTGAGAAAGAAAAGAGAAAACTAATTGCACTCAAAGCAATCAAAGAAGCTGAGAGCTCAAGCAATGAAGGTACTGATGATGAAGATGATATGGCAATGTTCTCCAAAAGAATCAATGAATGGAAAAGGAAGAAAAGATTACAAGCAAACAAAGGTACACCTCCTAAATTCTTCTTCAAAGATAAAGAAAAGAAAAATGAGGTAAAGTGCTATGAATGTGGAAAAACTGGTCACATCAAATCGGATTGCTACAAATTAAAGAACAAAAGAAAATGGGATAAAGAAAAGAAAAAGTCTCTCAAAGCCACATGGGATGACTCTTCTTCAAGTGAGGAAGAAGAAGAAGAAGGAATTGCAAATCTTTGTCTCATGGCTATTGAAGATGACTCCAATGAGGTAAGTACTCAATCCTTTGATCTAGTAGCACATGATGATATAAATGATATAGATGATAGTGATTTGATTGAGCACATGAATTTTAAAATAGAAAAATATTTCTCTAAAATGATGCTCTATAAAGAGAAAAACTCTAAGTTAGAAAAGGTTTTTATATGCTTAAAGAACTCTACCTTAGAATTGAAAACCTCAAATGAACACTTAATGAATACAATAGGAGAGTTAAATAAAAGCTCACATGACTTAGAAAAGGTGATTAAAGAGAATGAGACATTGAAGCATGAACTAAAAGAACTAAAAGAATCAATTTCCAGATTTCATAAAGGAAAGGAAGCATTGAACATATTAATTAATAATCAAAGATCACCTTCCTTGAAATATGGATTAGGATTCAATGGCTCAACCAATATTGCACCTAGCAAACCAACATTTGTGAAAGCATCTACAACTGAAATTTCTGATGTTCATATCAAAGATGCTTGCACTAAGTCTAAAAGAACTTCTTATGGTTCACTAGGAGATAAAGCCAAAAATAACTATGCATTGTTGTACACTAAACTTGCACAAAAGAAATCACATACTTGTAGTTGTATGTATAATGCAAAAAGAAAAATGCAGAAGCATAGAATACCATGGCAATGCACATATTGCATGAAATTTGGACACAAAAATTTTTCTTGTTATATAAGAAAGGCTCATCTCAAGTTAGAAGATTCTTCTTCCACTAACCATCAAGGACCCAACTTCATGTGGGTACCTAAAAGAAGATGATCACAATTGTTTTGCAGGTATGCCTAAAATCTACTATCAATGAAAGCACATGGCTTGTGGATAGTGGATGCTCAAGGCATATGACCGGAAATGCAAAGCTCTTTACAAGTATTACCTATAAACATGGAGGTAATGTAACTTTTAGAAACAATGCTAAAGGTAAAATTCTTGGTGTTGGCTCCATTGGTTCTATTGGTAAGGATTTAATTGAAGATGTATGACTTGTTGATGGTTTGAAACATAACTGGCTAAGTGTTAGTCAACTTTGTGATAAAGCATACTTTGTCAAGTTTGATTCCAAAGAATGCAAGATCACAAATTCAAATGATGTTATCATATTTAAGGGCACTAGAACAAACAACACTTATAATGTCAGCATACATTCAAATCATACATGTTTAATGTCCACTAATAATGATGCATGGTTATGGCATAGAAGACTAGGACATGCTGGTATGGATCAATTGAAATATATCTGCAATGAAAATTTAGTTGATGGCTTACCTAAGATAAAATATGATAAAGACAGAATTTGTGAACCTTGTCAACATGGTAAGCAACATAAAAGCTCATTTAAATCAAAAAGTGTTATAAGCACCTCTAGACCTTTAGAGCTCATTCATTTAGATTTGTTTGGACCAAATAGAGTTACAAGCTTAGGAGGCAAATCATATGCATTTGTTCTTGTTGATGACTACTCTAGATTCACATGGGTTAATTTCTTAGCTCAAAAGAATGAAGCCTTTAATTATTTCAAAACTTTTGCAAAAAGAGTTCAAAATGAAAAAGGATATGTGATCACATCTATTAGAAGTGATCATGGCAAAGAATTTGAAAATGAAAACTTTGAAGACTTTTGCAATGAACTTGGCATTTCACATAATTTTTCTGCTCCTAGAACTCCACAGCAAAATGGTGTAGTCGAAAGGAAAAATAGAACTTTAATCGAAATGGCTAGGACAATGCTCAATGAATATGATTTACCCTCTTATTTTTAGGCGGAAGCCGTTAATACAGCTTGTTACATTGCAAATCATGTTTACAAAAGGCTTTTAACTAATAAAACCTCTTATGAGCTATGGAATGGAAGAATACCCAGAATTGGATATTTTAGAGTATTCGGATGCAAATGCTTCATATTGAATACCAAGGATAATCTTGGAAAATTCTCATCCAAATCAGATGAAGGCATATTCTTAGGATATTCATCATATAGCAAAGCATATAGGGTATTTAACATGAAAACTCTAGTTATAGAAGAATCAATGCATGTTGTATTTGATGAATCATCTAAACTTGATCAAAAGAAAGGTATTACTTTCAATGACCCTGCAGGTACTCTTGAACCTCTTGAATCTATTGATGCTCCAAAGATCAATCAACTTGAAGAAAAGACTCAAGATCTACCTAAGGATTGGCAATACAAGAAAGATCATCCAAAGGAACTCATCATTGGAGAAACATCTAAGGGAGTAACTACTAGATCTAAAATTAATCATGTTGATGTTAATTTTGCTTTTGTTTCTCAAATTGAACTAAAAACTGTTGAGGAAGCTTTAAATGATGAAAATTGGATAACTGCAATGCAAGATGAACTTAATCAATTTGAAAGAAATAATGTTTGGCAACTTACTCCTAGACCTATAGATCATTCTATAATAGGATGCAAATGGGTTTATAGGAATAAGCTTGATGAAAATGGTCACATCATTAGAAATAAAGCAAGATTGGTAGCCAAAGGTTATAATCAAGAAGAAGGTATTGACTATGATGAAACCTTTGCCCCCGTAGCCAGATTAGAAGCTATTAGAATATTACTTGCTTTTGCATGTCATATGAACTTTAAGCTTTATCAAATGGATGTCAAAAGTGCATTTCTAAACGGACTTATAAATGAAGAAGTTTATGTAGAACAACCTCCTGGTTTTGAAAACTACAAATTTCCTGATCATGTTTTCAAACTTACCAAAGCTTTATATGGATTGAAACAAGCACCTAGAGCTTGGTATGATAAACTTAGTGCATATTTGCTTGAAAATGGTTTTTCAAAAGGAAAAGTAGATACAACTCTTTTTGTTAAAAAGGATAAGCACAACATTTTGATTGTACAAATTTATGTGGATGACATAATATTTGGAGCTACTAATGAAGTCTTGTGCAAAGAATTTGCTTCTTGTATGACTAGGGAATTTGAAATGAGCATGATGGGTGAACTCAAGTTTTTCCTTGGACTGCAAGTCAAGCAATGTGAAGATGGGATCTTCATCAACCAATCCAAATATACAAAAGAACTCATCAAGAAATTTGGAATGGATGGCTGCAAAACTAGCAAAACTCCTATGACCACATCATTGAAATTAGGTAAAGATGAAAATGGTAAAGCAGTAGATGAGAAGAAATATCGAGGTATCATCGGATCACTACTTTACTTAACTGCTTCTAGGCCTGATATAATGTATAGTGTATGTCTTTGTGCTAGATTTCAAACTAGTCCTAAAGAATCACACTTGAATGCCACTAAGAGAATCTTGAAATATTTGAGTGGTACAATGCATTTAGGACTTTGGTATCCTAAAAATACATCATTTCATATTATAGGATTTTCAGATGCAGATTATGCTGGTAGCATCTTAGATAGGAAAAGCACAACAGGAGCATGTCACTTTCTTGGTAATTGTCTAGTTTCTTGGCATAGTAAGAAACAAGCATCGGTTGCTTTATCCACAACGGAAGCTGAATATGTTGCAGCATGTTTTTGTTGCACACAAGTGTTATGGATGAAACAACAATTGCTTGACTATGGTAAAGTCTTTAATAATATCTCCATTAAATGTGACAACACTAGTGCTATCAATTTGTCTAAGAATCCTATCCAACATTCTAGATCCAAACACATAGATATTAGAAATCATTTCTTGAGAGAAAATGTACAAAATCAGAATATAATCCTAGAATTTATAGATACAGAAAATCAACTTGCTGATGTCTTTACAAAACTCTTGAATGAGGATAGACTTAACTTCATTAAACTTAACTTAGGAATGATTGATGGAATCACTTTGAATTAATTAAAAATTTTGCCTTACAATAAAGTTTCTATGTGCATGAATTCAATCTTTCTTAACACACTAGAAATATCTTCCATCTTTCCTTGAATCTTTCATTTTTTTAAGTCTGTCGCGGTCGCTCCAGTGTCCTTTAGCGATCGTTATCTCGTCTGCCAGTTTCATTTAATAAAAATCTCTGTGCGCGGCCACACCAATTTGAATAGTTTCGACCGTTACAGACAGTTTCTTCCCTCGCGAGCGTACCTATCCTACTAATGGTCGCTAGACTGATTGTCGCGATCGCACCTTATTAATTCTGCGACCGCACCCTGTACACTCTGCTCGAAAATTTATAATCGTTGGCTGTGTGACAGGTCGCAACTCTTAACTTTCAACAGTCATAAACGGCTATTTTCTTAATTCCATCTATTTAAGAGTATGTTACAACAATTTATTTGATATTTTGCTTATTAAAACTCATAAACTTCTTTCTGAAACCCTAAAAACTTTTGTTTCTCACTCACCCTCTGTTTTCCAAATTCACTCCTGCTCTTTCTGTTCTAATGGCTCCCAAAAGAAAAACCACCTCCAAAATAAAAGGTCAAGCCAAGAGAGTTCCAGGAATCACCATTAGAGAACCCATTGTTGATCCTCCATCTCCTCCACAGTCTAGAAGAGGTGAGAAAATTCACAAACCTCACCACCAAACTTCTGAGGAAGACATTAGGTATGCCATGCTAAAGAAAAAGAAAGTTGAAGGCACCAAATCTCCTTTTGGTGGGATGCTTTCTGCCTTGGACATCAAGGATGAAATTGAGAGATTGCTGGATGTCCTTGGATGGAGAAAATTTGTCTTTCCAGAAGAGGTAGGATATTCTAGTCTAAGTAAAGAGTTTCTGATGTCTCTTCAAATAGAAAAGAGTGCAAACTCTGCACTAGGGTGGTATGGGGTTAGGTTTAAGCTCTTTGATCACTACCAATCCTTAACCTTAAAAGATTTTGGCAGAATTTGGAACTTCCCTTCTGAAGGTATAACCTCTTACAATGACCAAATCTTCTCTAACCAAACCCTTTCTGATTTCTGGCAAGAAATTTCCATTGAAACTTCTTTTGAAAAAGAATCTAAAGCCAGACATATTAAAACTCTCACCCATTGGATGCTCCACAGGATTATCACCTACACCATCCATCAAAGAGCATATGGGAATGAGAAAGTAACCAAAAGAGACCTTATCTTTCTATATGCTTTCACCCACAATATCAAAATAAACTCAACCAAGTTCTTAATTGACACCCTTTATCATCATGCTGTTACAAGAACTGGTACTTTCTTCCTATCCTCACAAATTACTCAAATAGCTAGGCACCTAAACCTTCTAAATGATCTGAATCTAGCTACCTTGAGAAACCCTTTCAATCTTACCTCTAGTGCTATATCAATTGATTACTTAGAGCATGCTGGATGTGTAAGGAAGATTGAAGGATCATATGTATACTGTTTTGGCAAGAAAGGAGTTATGGACAAACAAAAGAAAAGGCCAAGGTATACAATTGAGGGAGAGGGAGATTCGATGGAAGTTGCTGTGGAATTACCTCCAAAAGCAACTTCATCAAAAGCTGCTCAAGAAACTGCTTCATCCTCCACACAACTCATCCTCCAAGCTATCAAAACTCTCTCTAGGAAACTCTCTAAGTTCAAGAAAAGTGTCTCTAAGAGATTCCAGCACTTGAACAAGAGAATAGACCTTATATCTCACATGCACCATGACCTATATGACATGCAAGGCAAATTGGACTTGCCTCAATGCAACCTTGAAGATTGGGATATAAGTGATCATACCCAAAGCATTGCTGAAGAAGAAGAGTCCATTAGCACTAGCTCTTCCTCTATTGCTCCTTAAGATAAAGGAAAAGCTCCTTTAGTTGAAGGAGAGTGTTAGACAAATGACCTTAATTTTGATCCTTGACAACTCAAATGGATGATCTATTTAACTTGTGTTTAAGAAATCTTGTTGCAGGATTAGGTTACTTCAAATAAGGTGAACAGAACACTTATAGCGGTCGCACCTCACCTGAATACGACCGCTCCATGTAATTAAAAGAAGAAATCTTATCACAGTAGGTTTCGCGGTCAGAAGTTCGACCTATGTCGCGACCGCTCCTACAGAACAGCGACCGTCCGAATATTTGCACGACCGCTACTCAAGGAACTTAAATCATTACAATCACAGTAAGGTTCGTGGTGACAAGAACGGTGAATGACTCGACCTCGCTTATCACTTTAGCGACCGCCCCATTCAGAATCGCGACCGCTCTACCATTCAAGAAGAAATTGTCTGAAGAGACAGTAGCTTTCGCGTCCTCAGGAGCGTCCAGAAGTTCGACGCGAGTTTCTCAATTCGACCGCGATAATCTACATAGGGCGACCGCGACATTCAAATTATGGTGGACATTCAATTTTGCCCTGTCAGAGAATGACACGTAATATGACCGTTATAAACCCACTTGATTATTCAAAAAGGGCGACCGCACCATTGCTAGGCGCGACCGTCCCGACAAACACAGCTGGGCAAGAAGCCGGTTCGACAAACACAGCATGGGCAAGATTCCAGCTGCAGAGCACTAAAATTCGACCGTTGAAGTCTTTTCAAAAGTAGCGACCGTCCCCTGTTAAAGGACGACTGCGAGAAGCATGAGCGAGACCATCCTTGCATGAAGGGCGACCGCGAAGTGCTTCGGGCAGTTTAAGTAAAGAAGGTCTAATCTACCAATACATTATTCTTAATGTCTATAACGGCTAGTAAGACCACAATGGCTATAAATACAATGTCTCTCTGAGAAAACAAAAAAGAGGAATAAGCAAGAAATCAGATTGTAATAGCCAAGCAACAAATTTTCATTTACTTAAACTTACAATTAAATTGTAATGTATGTTAGGTGTTAGCATTGAAAACACCATTGTATAAGTTTGAGTGTAAGCTTGGGAAACACTTGGGTTGAGAGAGTAAGCCTTGTAAAACTCTTGTTAGGTTGTGAGAGTAAGCCTTGTAAAACTCTTGTTTGGGTTGTGAGTGTGAGCCTAAGAAAAACACTTGTGAAGTTAGGTGTGAACTTGTGAAAACACCAAAGTTGGAAGTAAGCTTGTAAAAACTTCAAAGATTAGTGGAACCTTAACAAGTTGTTAAGGAAGTGGATGTAGGATTGAAGTAAATCCGAACCACTATAAATCTTGTGTGTTCTTTCTTTCTTCCATTACTCAACCAACTCTCTATTCCGCATTTCTTGATTGTTGAGCCTTTTAAATTGTCATTAATTCTTGAGAAAACCAATTCACCCCCCCTCTTGGTTGCCATCTTGGGACAACAGAGAGTTAGATGTAGATGATGACTCAGAATAGCTTAGATTTTTTGTTGTTGTTTGCATTTTCATATGTTTCTGCCTTTGTACTTTCCCCTATAATTAATAAACATGTTTGTTTCAAATGTTATTTGTTTTGATTGTTGATTTTAACATTTTTGCCTATGACAATGGGGGAGAAAATAACAAAATGGAATGAAACAATAGAATACACAATGGAAAATGGCATAACATAATGAAATGTTTGCACCAAGATAATCTAATAATCACAATGCTCTTAACCATGTTTTATGCATATATTAAGGGGGAGCATTTTAAAACTTATCTTTTTTCTCATCATTCCATTTGAATTGTCAAAGTCAAAATGGGGGAGATTGTTAGACAAATGATCTTAATTTTGATCCTTGACAACTCAAATGGATGATCTATTTAACTTGTGTTTGAAGAATCTTGTTGCAGGATTAGGTTGCTTCAATTGAAGGTGAACAGAACATTTCTAGCGGTCGCACCTCAGCTAAAGACGACCGCTCCATGCAATTACAGGATGAAACCTTATCACAGTAGGTTTCGCGGTTAGAAGTTCATCCTGAGTCGCGACCGCTCCTATAGAATCGCGACAGTCCAAATATGTGAACGACCGCTACTCAAGGAACTTAAATCATTACAATCACAGTAAGGTTCGCGGTGACAAGAACGGTGAATGACTCGACCTCGCTTACCACTTTAGCGACCGCCCATTATGAGTCGCGACCGCCCCACCATTCAAGAAGAAATTGCTTAAAGAGACAGTAGTGTTCGCGTCTTCAGGTGCGTCCAGAAGTTCGATGCGAGAATATGAGTTCGACCGCGAAATGCTACAAAGGGCGACCGAGAGATTCAAATTATGGCGGACATCTCTTTTGCTCTGTCAGAGAATGACACGTGACATGACCGTTGTAAACCCACTTCAATATTCAAAAAGGGCGACCGCACCTTTGCTTGGCTCGACCATCCCGACAAACACAGCATGGGCAAGAACTGGTCCGACAAACACATCATGGGCAAGATTCCAGCTGCAGAGCACTAAAATTCGACCGTTGAAGCTTTTTCAAAAGCAGCGACCGTCCCTTTGTAAAAGGACGACCGCGGGAAGCATTAGCACCACCATCCTTGTATGAAGGGCGACCGCTAAGTGCTTCGGACAGTTTAAGTAAAGAAGGTCTAAACTACCAAGACTTTATTCTCAATGTCAATAACGGCTAGTAAGACCACATTGGCTATAAATACAATGTTTCTATGAGAAAACAAAAAAAAGAAAAAACAAGAGAAAAGATTTTCATAGCCAAGCAACAAATTTTCTTTTACTTAAACTTGCATTTGAATTGTAATGAATGTTAGGTGCTAGCATTGAAAACACCATTGTATAAGTTTGAGTGTGAGCTTGGGAAACACTTGGGTTGTGAGAGTAAGCCTTGTAAAACTCTTGTTAGGTTGTGAGAGTAAGCCTTGTAAAAACTCTTGTTTGGGTTGTAAGTGTGAGCCTAAGAAAAACACTTGTGAAGTTAGGTGTGAACTTGTGAAAACACCAAAGTTGGAAGTGAGCTTGTAAAAACTTCAAAGATTAGTGATACCTTAACAAGTTGTTAAGGAAGTGGATGTAGGATTGAAGTAAATCCGAACCACTATAAATCTTGTGTGTTCTTTCTTTCTTCCATTACTCAACCAACTCTCTATTTCGCATTTCTTGTTTGTTGAGTTTTTTAAATTGTCATTACTTCTTGAGGAAACCAATCCACCCCCCCCTCTTGGTTGCCATCTTGGGACAACAGAAACTAACAACAATAGAAATGAAAATAAAACTTAAAATATAATATATGTAATATCCCAAAATTTTTGAAAATTTTGATAAAATAAATTATAATTTAAAAGGATAAATTAAATTAATGGTTTTAAATAAGAAATGAAGGGATTTTAAATGAAAAAATGGAATATATATGTGATATATATGTAAAATATACATAACATATAAAAGTCAACACTTTTTAAAAGAAAAGTCAAAGACCAATGACATTTTTGTAAATAAATTTTAGAAATTTAAAATTAATAAAATAATTCAAAAATAAATTATTTTTGAATGGAAGATGGAATTTAAAACTTTTAATTTATTAAATAAATAATTAAATTATTAATTATTAAATTATTTTAATATATATATATATGGTTTAAAATAAAGATGAAAGGAAAAAAGAAAATTAAAAAAAAGTCTTCATCTTCTTCTTCTTCTTTATCTAGGCCAAAACTCCATAGCCAACAAGGGAAGATTTTTTTCTTCTTCCATACACCAAGGATTGAATGAATTTTAAGGATTCAAGTGGAGTTTTAGAAGTTTCCAACTCTTTTCTTTAAATTCCATGAAAAATTGAATTATGTGAGTTTTGAATTTTTGAAGTAGTATGTTATAATTATTGGAATTAGTGTGTATGATATTATTTTGGGTAGTTAACAATGATTTTAAGGTTAGATTGAAGAGATAATGGAGTTTGGATAAAGAATGGTGAAGAGAGAGAATTTAGGGTTATGGAACTTTTGGGTTTGTGAAAACATGAGCTTTAATTGTGCAAATTGATTCCAAATGAGTTGTTTTAATGTATAAACAAGTATTTTAAAGTCAAATATTGGATTTGGTTGTGTTTGGTTGGAGTTTGAGAATGGAAGTGGAGATTTAGGGTTTTGGAAAAGTAATTTTTCAAATTTGTTGAATTGTGTAATTTTATTTGTTTAAGCATGTTGTTTAGTATTAAAAGTGATGAAAATAAGCTTGAAATGATTAATGGATTGTGTTGGAATAGAAAACCTTCAATAGGGGAAGGTTATACCATTTTAGGGTTTTATGTATAAGAATGTGTTTTTGTAATGTAAATGGTTTAAATGTATTAAAATATGTTTTTAATAATATAAATAAACTTAAAACACTAATTTAAATGGAATAGAATGTAATTCTAATGTTAAAGTAAGGAAAGGCTAAATTTTTGGAAATTTTGTAGGAGTGATGTTTCATTAAGGTTTAATATTGAAAACACCATTAAATGTGATACTAAATGATTATTTGTTATCACATTTGGTTTAGGCATTGAGGGAGGTTGATTTGCTTCATCCAAGTGGTGAAGGGCAAGTTGGAAAGATATGGTTAGAGGTTGTTTAAGCTTGCTTTGGGTTGCAATTTGAGGTATGTACAAACTTTGAATATATTGGTTGACATTTGGGCTTAATTCATTTTGGATGAAAAATGTGTTAAGCTACTTGGTACATTGGTTGTGCATGAATAATGTGCTATGACATTTGTAATGTTATATGTGTGTTAAATGCATTGTGAAAAGCCATTGATAATGGCTAAATTGTGTAAATGTGATTAAAATGTGTATTATGTGAAAATACCCAAAATGATTGGGTAATGTGTTGTGAATGAAAAAAAAAAATGATATAATGTAATGAGATATGTGGAAATATAATGAAATGAATTGATATTAAGATAAATGAGAAAAGTGAGAAAGTGAGAAAAAAATAAGAAAATAAGGCAATGTGCCTATATTGAATATGTGACAATGAGAAAGAGATTAATAATGAGAAATATGAATAAATTGTGTATCTAGTATGTTATTCAATTTTCAGAGTTTTGTATTTGGCGCCATGCCTATGATTGCCTACAGGCTAAACGATGGGCGTCATTGTGAAAATGTTTTTGAGGTGAAATGACCGGGTCATAAGTCTTAGAAATAAATATTTAAAGTTAGGCTAGGTGAAATGACTGGGTCATAAGCTCAGGCCTAGTTGGATTATCATATTGATATATTGCCTGCGGGGCTAGACATATGGTGTCATTATAGACCAAAACAGTAACTCTGAAATTTGAATAGCATATTAGTTATCTTTGGGCCGATGTTTGTGTTTATTTTTATGTGAAATATTTGAAAAGTATAAGAAAATTGAATGATGTGATATTCATAAGCATTGTGCATTGGTATTGCATTTGATTTTTGTTATTATCAAAGTTTGTACCACTAGGCTTCGACTTTGCTCGATTGTTTACATCGCGCAGGTGACAAGGTAGATTCAGCTAAGCCAGAGAGTTCTTCTAGACCAGTCAGGTCTAGACCTGTGGTTGAGCATGTAGAGTTGATATTGAGATCAGAAACACTGTCAGCAGCATGTATCTATTTTATGTTATTGTATATTTTGAGTATTATGCATAATATATTATGTTTTAGATTTAATGAAATGTAAACTATAAAGAAAATTTGGGTTAAGTTATTTTGAAATGGGAGTATAAATGTGTTCTAAATTATATATATATATATATAATGTTTGAGAAACTTGGTGAAATTGAGGAGTATGGTTGATATGGTGAATTGAAATTATTTGGGAGTGTATTCTTTTTGCAGGTTGTGTTTTGCTAAATTTTGGGAACGTCCAAATTACAGACAAAACTCTAGCGAATTTTTCTCAGAGATTTTCATATAAAATGTTTATTTTGGGTTCCTATAATGATCAAAGAATATTTAATTTTATATATTTAGTATTTTAAATTTTAAATTTGAAATGTGAAAAATTTTTATTAAATCGGTCGGTAACATTTTTGTACCGTATATGCATATTTTATATATACTAGAAATATATATTGTACGTATATAGGGTATAAGGGTGATACAATATATGGTTTAATTTCCTCAACCATCTCCTCTATCCATGTTTATTTGAACATTAGATTTTTAAAAACGGCAAAAAAAAAATAAGAAAAATGATACCCTCTACCTTATTTTTAAAAATTTTTCCTTTTTTATTATAGGTATTTTAGTTAGTTTATTATAAACTCATTATAAACTGTGTAAAATTTATAAACTTATTATAAACTCATAATAAACCCATTATAAACTCTTTGTAAACTGTTTGTAAACTAATAAAAATCTGGTATTTTAGTAAATATTTTATAAATTCTGGTATTTTGGTAAATATTTTATAAATATGATAAATTTGAAATTATTTTTAATTTTTCTTGTATTTTTGTCAAAAGCCCAAAAAATAATGTTTTATATACAAGGGATTTTCTCAGGCTCAATTTAATAATCATTTATTTTTTCATTTTCTTAAAAAATAAAAAATAAATAAATTTACCAAACAAATCTCACTCAAATATAGATTTTAAAAAAAATAATAAAAAATAACATGTACTCTAATTTAAAAAGTTGATAATTAAGAAAAATTAAATAAATTAATTTTTTTAATTATTCAAAAAATTAAATAAATTAAGTTTTTAATTATTCAAAAAATTATATAAACTAACAAGTTGAATAAGAGAAAAATAAAAATTTTAGATAGCATAATGTATTAAAATTTTCACTTTTTTAATCACCCAACTCATTTACAAAATAATATTTAATTTTTATGTGAACTAGTTATTTCTCAATTAAAGTAATGTTTCAAATATTTTGATTGTTTAGATTTTAACAAAAAAAAATGCCCTTCTTTAAAGGCTTATTATTTTTTAGACCCCAGTCTGCTTAAATACACTAAAATGGACAAAAATACTCTTGGCATTTAAAGCGCACTTAAATAAAAAAAAAAAGAAAACTATTCTTTAAACTTCAAAACATTCTCTCTCACCAAAACCTCTAACCTTTACTCTCTCAATCTTCTACTCCAATCTTAATCACAAAAAAAACTTAAAAATTTTCTCCATTCTCTTTTTCATTTGAAGGAAGCTACCAAAATTATTGGTTTCTCCACCATTTAATGCAATTGACATTGGTATGTATATTTTCTAATGTTTTTTCCACTCATTTTATTTTTTTACTTTGAAAATGAACAATGTTAGATATGAAATGCTTTATTGTCTAATAGAGTTGATGCATGTGCTGAAGTCATATCATTGATGAAGGTAGTAAGATGTGTGTTGAAATGTGCATTTGTTGATCAATGATTTGTTGTCTTAATGGCGACTAGTGGTTTAAAGTATGGGGTTTTTTGTTATATGTGCTTTCCTAATGTTATATTACTTATCTGAGTGAAGTTAAAGGGAGTTAGCGGGAGTTGAGGACAATTAGAGTATGTTAGTAACTACCCTTAATTGTCCCTAGTTATCCTTGACTCTTCCAAACTGCCACTATTTTCCTTTTGTAAACAGTCCATATTACTTCTTAACAAACTATGTTGATTGAAATTTGAACATGAGATATGTTTAATTGAGTTTGATTTCCAACTGAAAAATAATAACTTAGAATACTCCTAAATACACATAACTGCACCTAACTCAACATTAATTGCCACTAATTGCCTTTTAAAACACTTCATAATCCTCCCTAACATAATATGTGTATTAATATCTGAAATTGAAATCCGTTTGATTGAGTTTATTATGCTGCAGGAAAATAATAACTTAGAAATATCCTAATTTCCTAATTATCCCTAGTTCAACCCTAATTGCCACTAATTTCCTTTTAAAACACTTTATATTCCACCCTAACATAATAAGTGTATTAATATCTGAAATTAAAATGTGTTAAATTGAGTTTGATATGTTGTTAGAAAGTAATGACTTACAAAGCTCCTAACCACCCCTAAATCTCCCTAACTCAACCCTAACTGCCACTAATTTCCTTTTACAACACTCCATAATCCTTTCTAACATAATATATGTATTAATATATGAAATTGAAATGTATTCGATTGAGTTTGATATGTTACTAGAAAATAATGACTTAGAAAGCTCCTAATTGCCCCTAATTATTCCTAACTCACCCCTAATTAACACCAATTGCCTTTTAAAATAGTCCATAATTCTCACTAATATAATATGTGTATTAATATCTAAAATTAAAATGTGTTTGATTGAGTTTGATATGCTACTAAAAAATAACTTGGAAAGCCCCTACCTGCCCCTAACTGTCTCTAACTCACCCCTACCTGCCACTAATTGTCTTTGAAAATATTCCATAATCCTTCCTAACAAAATATGTGTATTACAATACAAAGTTAAAATGTGTTTGATTGAGTTTGACATGCTGCTAGAAAATAATGACTTGGAAAACCCCTAAATACCCATAATTGTCCCGAACTGCTACTAATTGCCTTTTAAAACACTCCATAATCCTCCCTAACATAATATGTGTATTAGTATCTAGAAATGAAATGTGTTTAATTGAGTTTGATATACTGCTGGAAAATAAAGACTTAGAAAGCTCCTAACTGTACTTAACTCACCTCTAATTGTCTTCAACTCCCCATTACAACATTCCATATTTCTCCCTTAAATAATATCTTGATTAGGATTTGAAATTAAGAAGTGTTTGTTTGATGTTGTTTATAAATTGTGTTTAGATAAAATGACATCACCAACTGAGTCATCTCCCAGCAGTGAGCAATCACTAATTGCTACTAAGGAGTCAGTAATTAGTCAAGGGGAATTGTCAACAAATGGCCTACATTATGTATTTAAAATAAGACATAATATACAACCTTCTAATGTTGCTAATTAGAGAAAGAGCACCATGACATTCTCAGATGAAGAGAATCCCCAGCAAGAAAAGAAAAAGAAAATATTGAGATAACTATTGAAGAGGTTGAATATATTATTCCTCCATTTAGGTGGAAACACTACCCTGTCAACATCGTTGGCTCCTGTTTAAAAATTATACGTGTCATACAGAGTGTCATCTGCAGTAACCAAGAGAAGGTACTTATGGTTTATTAAATGCAAGCCAATTGATATATTACTATATTGTACTTTATTAAATCTAATTCCAAAATTATTTTGCAAGTGGAATTGTTTTACAAATACAATGTAGGCCACTTGCTATGTAACATCAGTTATTTTACAAAAATAAAATAAAATTAAATTAATAAGTTGGAAGTTAAATGAGATGTTGGAAGTGAGAAAATATCATATATATATGTAAAATATAATAAAAATATAGATTACATATAAAGTCAAACATGAGTTAGAAAAAGTCAATAGTTAAATAGTAAAAGAAAGGTAAAATGGTAATTTACAAAAATAAAATTAAAAATAAAATAAAATAAATTTATTTTTGGATAGATGATAAAAATTAAAGACTTAAAAATGACTAAATATTTAACTAAATAATTAATTAAATATTAATATTTTATTAATTAATAATTTTATAATTATGTAAATTGGTAAAGGGTAAAATTAAAATTTTAGTAATATAAAACTATTCATCATCTTCTTCTTCTTCTCTACTCTCTCAAGCATGAAATTTCCACCATGGACAAGGATTATTCTTGCTGCAAATAGTAAATTTTAGAGAGATTTTCAAAATTGAAGTGATTTTTGAAGGTTTTCCATTAAGTAAGTAAGCTTTTCTTACTTATTTTCAAGTTTTATGGTTAAATATGAATATGTATAAATTGAGTTTTTGAAAGAGCATGTTATAATTGTTGAAATGGATATGTAAGATATTATTTTGATGAGTAAGTAAAGATTTTATGGTTAAATATTGGATTTGATTAGGTTAGTTAGAGCTTGGAAGAGGTAGTATGGAAGTTAAGGTTTTGGTAAGGGTTTTAGTAAAAATGATGGCGCATTTGGTTTTATGATTTGAATTATGTTATTTTGTGTTTTTAATGATATAAATGAGCTCAAATTATAATTTGGAATTGGTTAGAATGGAAAACCAAAATTAAAGAGGCTTAGGGCAAAATTTTGGAATTTTGGTGGAAAAGTGATGCATTATATTTTAATGCTTGGAATGTGTTAAAATATGATGTTTATGATATATTTAAACTTTAGAATAAAATTGGGATGGATTAGAGTGAAGTTTGGAAGTTGGAGTGTGTTGGGGCACATTTTAGCGCTTTTGAAGGAATGTGCCTAAATTTATATTTTATGTTTTAAACGCCTAAAAATGTAATGCTAATTGACTATTTGCATTCACATTTTCAATAAGTGTTGAGTAGGTTGTAATTTTATCAACCTTGTAATGAAGGGTATTAGAAGATTTTAGAAGTGTAGTGGAGTTTTAACTCCATTTGTTGCTTAATAGAGGTTAGTACATACTTCGGTTTATAATGTGTTTGATTGCATTGATTTTTAGCGTAATACATTGGTTATGTTGAATGTGTTATATTACTTGATATTTATGAATGAGTGTGTGGCATTGTTTGGAGTAACAATGCTTATTTTGTAATGATTATTGCATGATAAGCCATTTTAGAATGGTTAAATGGGATGTGTGTGCAAAATGTGAAAAATGCAAATTGTGCACTAGCATGTAGAAATGAGCACCATTTGCATTGTATATGATGATAATGTTAAAGATGCATTGAAAGTATGAAAAAGAATGTGAAAAGTGGAAATTGTGAAAATATAATTGCATGTCACCTTATATAGAGCCTAGATCCAGAATATTTTTGTTGGATATTATTATACCCTTGGGTGAGACATGCTGGTGTCACAAATATTGTTATGCCCTAGGGTGAGACACACTGGTGTCATAGACATTATTACGCCTTCAAGTGAGACACGCTGGTGTCACAGATTTTATAAGCCTTCGGGTGAGACACGCTGGTGTCACAGATAATTGAGTTAGCCCAAGATAATATTTTTGGAACTAGACTAATATATAAGGATTTTTGGGGCCCAATACATGTGGATGATTGATGTGTTACTGAAATGTGCAAAAAGAAATAAATTGTCTGACATTTTTATTATAATGCATTTATGGCATTGTATGTGTTATACCATTTATTTATTACACCAAAGTATGTACCACTAAGCATTATGCTTAATGGGATTGAATTGCATCGCACAGGTCATAGAGCTGATTCGGAGAGTCCTGCTAAACCACACCAGGTCTAGATTATAGTTATTTACTTTTAGAGTTTATCGAGCTGCCACGAACTAGAGCCATCTGCATCTCATGTATATATTTTAAACTATGTGAAATTTACTTAAATATGAATACTATGTTTGTTACATGTATATGATGTAAATTTTAAAAGGATGTTTAGTTTTTAATGTTAAAAATTTGAGAGATAGATTATATGTATTGATATATATAAATACTTGTGCATTATGGGGTTATGTTGGAGATTTTAGAGAATTGGATATGTTGAGAGAATATTTGGGAGTGTATTTTAAATACAGGTTGAGTAAATTGGAATTTGGAAATATCTGAAATGCAGACAAAACTCTAGCGAATTTTTTTCAGAGATTTTTTTTTTAAAATGTATCTTTTTATATTTAAATTACTGAGAAATATTTTTCTATATTTAGTAAGAAATATATAAAGTGTTCTAATAATTATTTTAGAATGATGAAAATTTTTAAATGAAGAAAAAAAATATGTGTGACTTTCTTATATGTTGTATGTGTATTTTATATATAAAGGATGCGTGTATTATACGTATATGAGGTATAAGGGTGTTACAATTTATTTTGGTATCAATGCCTAAGTTAGAGGTTCTCAACCTAGGTGGATTTTTAGAGAGAGAAAATGGGATTTTAAATGTGATTTATCATAACATGCATGCATTTGCACTGGCATTTTATCCGGTCCCTGATGTTACGATTCCTTCTGTAATTATAGATATTAGTTATTATGGCAACTCAGGTGCATGTTTCTGGTGAGGGGAGCACCGAGAGTGTTGCTCCTAGTGAGGGAGATGTTAGGTCTACAGAGATTGCTGGGGGACATCAGTGTCAACTGGATTAGCAGGATTGGGAATTCCACCAATTTGGGTGCAACAGATTTTGGAGCTGCTCGTCAGGCCCTAATGCAGCAGTAGTAATAGTAGCCATAGTCGCAGCCCCACAGACTAGAAAGTACAACAAGTTGTGGAAATATGGAGCTACAGATTTTGTTGGCAACATTGATCGAGCCGAGGTAGAGCAGTGGCTAGATAGAGTACAGAGAGTTTTTATCCAACTACAGGCTACTATAGAGGAGAAGTTTGATTAAGCCTTGTCTCTTCTGTAGGGGGATGCCTACGACTGGTAGAAGACTGTACCTCATAGGATGGATCAATTGTCGGTGTTGACTTATGTTGATTTCCTATGGGAATTGGAGAAGAAGTACACCTCCGGAGAGTATAAAGATGCCAAGAAGAAGGAATTTATGAGTTTGAAGCAAGAAGGGAAGACAATTACAGAATATGAGAAGAAATTCATCCGATTGAGTAAGTATGTAGGGGATTTATTGTCAGATGAGATAGACAAATGCGGGAGATTTGAGGAGGGTCTGAGGCCATCTATCATGTGTCTTGTGGTAGCCTCTCATTATGAGGATTTTTCCAAGATGGTTTCAGCTACCAGAAATGCAGAGAAGGCACAGGGACTTACAACAGCTACCAGAACAGAGGAGAGCAGCAGGATGTTGTCCCAAGAAGGCAACCAAGAGGGGGGGTGAATTGGTTTCCTCAAGAAGTAATGACAATTTAAAAAACTCAACAAACAAGAAATGCGGAATAGAGAGTTGGTTGAGTAATGGAAGAAAGAAAGAACACACAAGATTTATAGTGGTTCGGATTTACTTCAATCCTACATCCACTTCCTTAACAACTTGTTAAGGTTCCACTAATCTTTGAAGTTTTTACAAGCTCACTTCCAACTTTGGTGTTTTCACAAGTGTTTTTCTTAGGCTCACACTTACAACCCAAACAAGAGTTTTACAAGGCTTACTCTCACAACCTAACAAGAGTTTTACAAGGCTTACTCTCACAACCCAAGTGTTTCCCAAGCTCACACTCAAACTTATACAATGGTGTTTTTAATGCTAACACCTAACATTCATTACAATTCAAATGCAAGTTTAAGTAAAAGAAAATTTGTTGCTTGGCTATGAAAATCTTTTCTATTGTGTCCTCTATTTTGTTTTCTCATAGAAACATTGTATTTATAGCCAATGTGGTCTTACTAGCCGTTATTGATATTGAGAATAAAGTCTTGGCAGTTTAGACCTTCTTTACTTAAACTGTCCGACGCACTTCGCGGTCGCCCTTCATACAAGGATGGTCGTGCTCATGCTTTACGCGGTTGTCCTTTTAACCAGGGACGGTCGCTGCTTTTGAAAAAGCTTCAACGGTCGAATTTTAGTGCTCTGCAGCTGGAATCTTGCCCATGCTGTGTTTGTCAGACCGGTTCTTGCCCATGCTGTGTTTGTCGGGATGGTCGCGCCAAGCAAAGGTGCGGTCGCCCTTTTTGAATATTGAAGTGGGTTTACAATGGTCATGTCACGTGTCATTCTCTGACAGAGCAAAAGAGATGTCCACCATAATTTGAATCTCGCGGTCACCCTTGGTAGAATTTTGCTGTCGAACTCATATTCTCGCGTCGAACTTCTGGACGCACCTGAGGACGCAAACACTACTGTCTCTTTAAGCAATTTCTTCTTGAATGGTAGGGCGGTCGCTACTCTTAATGGTCGGTCGCTAAAGTGGTAAGCGAGGTCGAGTCATTCACCGTTCTTGTCACCGCAAACCTTACTATGATTGTAATGATTTAAGTTCCTTGAGTAGCAATCGTTCACATATTTAGACGGTCCCGATTCTGTAGGAGCGGTCGCGACTCAGGTTGAACTTCTGACCGCGAAACCTACTGCGATAAGGTTTCATCCTGTAATTGCATGGAGCGATCATCTTTAGGTGAGATGCGACCGCTAGAAATGTTCTGTTCACCTTTATTTGAAGCAACCTAATCCTGCAACAAGATTCTTCAAACACAAGTTAAATAGATCATCCATTTGAGTTGTCAAGGATCAAAATTAAGATCATTTGTCTAACAATCTCCCCCATTTTGACTTTGACAATTCAAATGGAATGATGAGAAAAAAGATAAGTTTTAAAATGCTCCCCCTTAACATATGCATAAAACATGGTTAAGAGCATTGTGATTATTAGATTATCTTGGTGCAAACATTTCATTATGTTATGCCATTTTCTCCATACCATTTTCTCTTTCTCCCCCATTGTACTATTCTCTCTTTCTCTCCCATTGTGTATACTATGTTTCATTCCATTTTGTTATTTTCTCTCCCATTGACATAGGCAAAATGTTAAAAGCAACAATCAAAACAAATAAGGATAGAGGAAAACAAGTAACATTTGCAAAAAACTTGTTTATTAAGGATAGAGGAAAGTACAAAGGCAGAAAGTAAAGCAACAAACATATGAAAATGCAAACAAAAAAAAAATTTTAAGCTATTCAGAGTCATCATCTACATCTAACTCTTCTTCAACTAAAGGAGCTTTTCCTTTATCTTGAGGAGCAATAAAGGCAGAGCTAGTGCTAATGGACTCTCCTTCTTCAGGAATGCTTTGGGTGTGATCACTTATATCCCAATCTTCAAGGTTGCATTGAGGCAAGTCCAATTTGCCTTGCATGTCATATAGATCATGGTGCATGTGAGATATAAGGTCTATTCTCTTGTTCAAGTGCTGGAATCTCTTGGAGACACTTTTCTTGAACTTAGAGAGTTTCCTGGAGAGAGTTTTGATAGCTTGGTGGATGAGTTGTGTGGAGGATGAAGTAGTTTCTTGAGCAGCTTTTGATGAAGTTGCTTTTGGAGGTAATTCCACAGCAACTTCCACAGAATCTCCCTCTCCCTCAATTGTATACCTTGGCCTTTTCTTTTGTTTATCCATAACTCCTTTCTTGCCAAAACAGTATACATATGATCCTTCAATCTTCCTTACACATCCAGCATGCTCTAAGTAATCAATTGTGATAGCACTAGAGGCAAGATTGAAAGGGTTTCTCAAAGTAGCTATATTCAGATCATTTAGAAGGTTTAGGTGCCTAGCTATTTGAGTAATTTGTGAGGATAGGAAGAAAGTACCAGCTCTTGTAACAGCATGATGATAGAGGGTGTCAATCAAGAACTTGGTTGTGTTCATTTTGATGTTGTGGGTGAAAGCATATAGAAAGATGAGGTCTCTTTTGGTTACTTTCTCATTCCCATCTGCTCTTTGATGGATGGTGTAGGTGATAATCCTATGGAGCATCCAATGGGTGAGAGTTTTGATGTGTCTGGCTTTAGATTCTTTTTCAAAAGAAGTTTCAATAGAAATTTCTTGCCCGAAATTAGAAAGAGTGTGGTTAGAGAAGATTTGGTCATTGTAAGAGGTTATACCTTCAGAAGGGAAGTTCCAAATGCTGCCAAAATCTTCTAGGGTTAAGGATTGGTAGTGATCAAAGAGTTTAAACCTAACCCCATACCACCCCAGTGCAGAGTTTGCACTCTTCTCTATTTGGAGAGACATCAGAAACTCCTTACTCAGACTAGAATAGCCTACCTCTTCTGGAAAGACAAATTTTCTCCATCCAAGGACATCCAGCAATCTCTCAATTTCGTCCTTGATGTCCAAGGCAGAAAGCATCCCACCAAAAGGAGATTTGGTGCCTTCAACTTTCTTTTTCTTTAGCATGGCATACCTAATATCTTCCTCAGAAGTTTGGTGGTGAGGTTTGTGAATTTTCTCACCTCTTCTAGACTGTGGAGGAGATGGAGGATCAACTATGGGTTCCTTAATAGTGATTCCTGGAACTCTCTTGGCTTGACCTTTCATTTTGGAGGTGGTTTTTCTTTTGGGAGCCATCAGAACAGAAAGAGCAAGAGTGAACTGGAAAATAGAGGTTGATTGAGAAATAGATGATTTTGAGAAGTTTTTAGTGTTTCAGAAGGAAGTTTGTGTGTTTTAATAAGCAAAATATCAGATAAACTATTGTAACATACTCTTAAATAGATGGAATTAAGAAAATAGCCGTTTATGACTGTTGAAAGTTAAGAGTTGCGACCTGTCACACAGCCAACCGTTATAAATTTTCGAGCAGAGTGTACAGGGTGCGGTCGCATATTCAACAAGGTACGATCGCGACAATCAGTCTGGCGACCATTAGTAAGATAGGTACGCTCGCGAGGGAAGAAACTGTCTATAACGGTCGAAACTATTCAAATTGGTGCAGCCGCGCACAAATTTTCTCGACTGCGCACAAAGATTTTTATTGAATAAAACTGGCAGACGAGATAGCGATCGCTAAAGGACACTGGAGCGACCGCGACAGACTTAAAAAATGAAAGATTCAAGGAAAGATGGAAGATATTTCTAGTGTGTTAAGAAAAATTAAATTCATGCACATAGAAACTTTATTGTAAGGCAAAAGTTTTAATTAATTCAAAGTGATTCCATCAATCATTCCTAAATTGAGTTTAATGAAGTTAAGTCTATCTTCATTCAAGGGTTTCGTAAAGACATCAGCAAGTTGATTTTCTGTATCTATAAATTCTAGGATTATATTCTGATTTTGTACATTTTCTCTCAAGAAATGATATCTAATATCTATGTGTTTGGATCTAGAATGTTGGATAGGATTTTTAGACAGGTTGATAGCACTAGTGTTGTCACATTTAATAGAGATATTGTTAAAGACTTTACCATAGTCAAGCAATTGTTGTTTCATCCATAATACTTGTGTGCAACAAAAACATGCTGCAACATATTCAGCTTTCGTTGTGGATAAAGCAACCGATGCTTGTTTCTTACTATGCCAAGAAACTAGACAATTTCCAAGAAAGTGACATGCTCCTATTGTGCTTTTCCTATCTAAGATGCTACCAGCATAATCTGCATCTGAAAATCCTATAATATGAAATGATATATTTTTAGGATACCAAAGTCCTAAATGCATTGTACCACTCAAATATTTCAAGATTCTCTTAGTGGCATTCAAGTGTGATTCTTTAGGACTAGTTTGAAATCTAGCACAAAGACATACACTATACATTATATCAGGCCTAGAAGCGGTTAAGTAAAGTAGTGATCCGATGATACCTCGATATTTCTTCGCATCTACTGCTTTACCATTTTCATCTTTACCTAATTTCAATGATGTGCTCATAGGAGTTTTGCTAGTTTTGCAGCCATCCATTCCAAATTTCTTGATGACTTCTTTTGTATATTTGGATTGGTTGATGAAGATCCCATCTTCACATTGCTTGACTTGTAGTCCAAGCAAAAACTTGAGTTCACCCATCATGCTCATTTCAAATTCCCTAGTCATACAAGAAGCAAATTCTTTGCACAAGACTTCATTAGTAGCTCCAAATATTATGTCATCCATATAAATTTGTACAATCAAAATATTGTGCTTATCCTTTTTAACAAAAAGATTTGTGTCTACTTTTCCTTTTGAAAAACCATTTTCAAGCAAATATGCACTAAGTTTATCATACCAAGCTCTAGGTGCTTGTTTCAATCCATATAAAGCTTTGGTAAGTTTGAAAACATGATTGAAAATGGTTGAAAACATGATTGAAAACATGAGCCTAAGAAACACACTTGTTTTCACAAGTGTTTTTTTAGGCTCACACTTGCAACCCAAACAAGAGTTTTACAAGGCTTACTCTCACAACCTAACAAGAGTTTTACAAGGCTTACTCTCACAACCCAAGTGTTTCCCAAGCTCACACTCAAACTTATACAATGGTGTTTTTAATGCTAACACCTAACATTCATTACAATTCAAATGCAAGTTTAAGTAAAAGAAAATTTGTTGCTTGGCTATGAAAATCTTTCTCCTGTCTCCTCTACTTTTTTTTCTCATAGAAACATTGTATTTATAGCCAATGTGGTCTTACTAGCCGTTATTGATATTGAGAATAAAGTCTTGGCAGTTTAGACCTTCTTTACTTAAACTGTCCGAAGCACTTCGCGGTTGCCCTTCATACAAGGATGGTCGCGCTCATGCTTTACGCGATCGTCCTTTTAACCAGGGACGGTCGCTGCTTTTGAAAAAGCTTCAACGGTCGAATTTTAGTGCTCTGCAGCTGGAATCTTGCCCATGCTGTGTTTGTCGGACCGGTTCTTGCCCATGCTGTGTTTGTCGGGACTGTCGCGCCAAGCAAAGGTGCGGTCGCTCTTTTTGAATATTGAAGTGGGTTTACAACGGTCATGTCACGTGTCATTCTCTGACAGAGCAAAAGAGATGTCTGCCATAATTTGAATCTTGCGGTCGCCCTTGATAGAATTTCACGGTCAAACTCATATTCTCGAGTCGAACTTCTGGACGCACCTGAGGACGCGAACACTACTTCTCTTTAAGCAATTTCTTCTTGAATGGTTGGGCGGTCGCTACTCTTAATGGGCGGTCGCTAAAGTGGTAAGCGAGGTTGAGTCATTCACCGTTCTTGTCACCGCGAACCTTACTGTGATTGTAATGATTTAAGTTCCTTTAGTAGCGGTCGTTCACATATTTGGACGGTCGCGATTCTGTAGGAGCGGTCGCGACTCAGGTTGAACTTCTGACCGCGAAACCTATTGTGATAAGGTTTCATCCTATAATTGCATGGAGCGGTTGTCTTTAGGTGAGGTGCGACCGCTAGAAATGTTTTGTTCACCTTTATTTGAAGCAACCTAATCCTGCAACAAGATTCTTCAAACACAAGTTAAATAGATCATCCATTTGAGTTGTCAAGGATCAAAATTAAAATCATTTGTCTATCAATCTCCCCCATTTTGACTTTGACAATTCAAATGGAATGATGAGAAAAAAGATAAGTTTTAAAATGCTCCCCCTTAACATATGCATAAAACATGGTTAAGAGCATTGTGATTATTAGATTATCTTGGTGCAAACATTTCATTATGTTATGCCATTTTCTCCATACCATTTTCTCATTCTCCCCCATTGTACTATTCTCTCTTTCTCTCCCATTGTGTATACTATGTTTCATTCCATTTTGTTATTTTCTCCCCCATTGACATTGGCAAAATGTTAAAAGCAACAATCAAAACAAATAAGGATAGAGGAAAACAAATAACATTTGCAACAAACATGTTTATTAAGGATAGAGGAAAGTACAAAGGCAGAAAGTAAAGCAACAAACATATGAAAATGCAAACAAAAAATTTTTTTTAAGCTATTCAGAGTCATCATCTACATCTAACTCTTCTTCAACTAAAAGAGCTTTTCCTTTATCTTGAGGAGCAATAGAGGCAGAGCTAGTGCTAATGGACTCTCCTTCTTCAGGAATGCTTTGGGTGTGATCACTTATATCCCATTCTTCAAGGTTGCATTGAGGCAAGTCCAATTTGCCTTGCATGTCATATAGATCATGGTGCATGTGAGATATAAGGTCTATTCTCTTGTTCAAGTGCTGGAATCTCCTGGAGACACTTTTCTTGAACTTAGAGAGTTTCCTAGAGAGAGTTTTGATAGCTTGGAGGATGAGTTGTGTGGAGGATGAAGTAGTTTCTTGAGCAGCTTTTGATGAAGTTGGTTTTGGAGGTAATTCCACAGCAACTTCCACAGAATCTCCCTCTCCCTCAATTGTATACCTTGGCCTTTTCTTTTGTTTATCCATAACTCCTTTCTTGCCAAAACAGTATACATATGATCCTTCAATCTTCCTTACACATCCAGCATGCTCTAAGTAATCAATTGTGATAGCACTAGAGGCAAGATTGAAAAGGTTTCTCAAAGTAGCTATATTCAGATCATTTAGAAGGTTTAGGTGCCTAGCTATTTGAGTAATTTGTGAGGATAGGAAGAAAGTACCAGTTCTTGTAACAGCATGATGATAGAGGGTGTCAATCAAGAACTTGGTTGTGTTCATTTTGATGTTGTGGGTGAAAGCATATAGAAAGATGAGGTCTCTTTTGGTTACTTTCTCATTCCCATCTACTCTTTGATGGATGGTGTAGGTGATAATCCTATGGAGCATCCAATGGGTAAGAGTTTTGATGTGTCTGGCTTTAGATTCTTTTTCAAAAGAAGTTTCAATAGAAATTTCTTGCCAGAAATTAGAAAGAGTGTGGTTAGAGAAGATTTGGTCATTGTAAGAGGTTATACCTTCAGAAGGGAAGTTCCAAATGCTGCCAAAATCTTCTAGGGTTAAGGATTGGTAGTGATCAAAGAGTTTAAACCTAACCCCATACCACCCCAGTGCAGAGTTTGCACTCTTCTCTATTTGGAGAGACATCAGAAACTCCTTACTCAGACTAGAATAGCCTACCTCTTCTGGAAAGACAAATTTTCTCCATCCAAGGACATCCAGCAATCTCTCAATTTCGTCCTTGATGTCCAAGGCAGAAAGCATCCCACCAAAAGGAGATTTGGTGCCTTCAACTTTCTTTTTCTTTAGCATGGCATACCTAATATCTTCCTCAGAAGTTTGGTGGTGAGGTTTGTGAATTTTCTCACCTCTTCTAGACTGTGGAGGAGATGGAGGATCAACTATGGGTTCTTTAATAGTGATTCCTGGAACTCTCTTGGCTTGACCTTTCATTTTGGAGGTGGTTTTTCTTTTGGGAGCCATCAGAACAGAAAGAGCAAGAGTGAACTGGAAAACAGAGGTTGATTGAGAAATAGATGATTTTGAGAAGTTTTTAGGGTTTCAGAAGGAAGTTTGTGTGTTTTAATAAGCAAAATATCAGATAAACTATTGTAACATACTCTTAAATAGATGGAATTAAGAAAATAGTCGTTTATGACTGTTGAAAGTTAAGAGTTGCGACCTGTCACACAGCCAACGGTTATAAATTTTCGAGCAGAGTGTACAGGGTGCGGTCGCATATTCAACAAGGTACGATCGCGTCAATCAGTCTGGCGACCATTAGTAAGATAGGTACGCTCGCGAGGGAAGAAACTGTCTGTAACGGTCGAAACTATTCAAATTGGTGCGGCCGCGCACAAATTTTCTCGACTGCGCACAGAGATTTTTATTGAATGAAACTGGCAGACTAGATAGCGATCGCTAAAGGACACTGGAGCGACCGCGACAGACTTAAAAAATGAAAGATTCAAGGAAAGATGGAAGATATTTCTAGTGTGTTAAGAAAAATTAAATTCATGCACATAGAAACTTTATTGTAAGGCAAAAGTTTTAATTAATTCAAAGTGATTCCATCAATCATTCCTAAATTGAGTTTAATGAAGTTAAGTCTATCTTCATTCAAGGGTTTCGTAAAGACATCAGCAAGTTGATTTTCTGTATCTATAAATTCTAGGATTATATTCTGATTTTGTACATTTTCTCTCAAGAAATGATGTCTAATATCTATGTGTTTGGATCTAGAATGTTGGATAGGATTTTTAGACAGGTTGATAGCACTAGTGTTGTCACATTTAATGGAGATATTGTTAAAGACTTTACCATAGTCAAGCAATTGTTGTTTCATCCATAATACTTGTGCGCAACAAAAACATGCTGCAACATATTCAGCTTCCGTTGTGGATAAAGCAACCGATGCTTGTTTCTTACTATGCCAAGAAACTAGACAATTACCAAGAAAGTGACATGCTCCTATTGTGCTTTTCCTATCTAAGATGCTACCAGCATAATCTGCATCTGAAAATCCTATAATATGAAATGATGTATTTTTAGGATACCAAAGTCCTAAATGCATTGTACCACTCAAATATTTCAAGATTCTCTTAGTGGCATTCAAGTGTGATTCTTTAGGACTAGTTTGAAATCTAGCACAAAGACATACACTATACATTATATCAGGCCTAGAAGCGGTTAAGTAAAGTAGTGATCCGATGATACCTCGATATTTCTTCTCATCTACTGCTTTACCATTTTCATCTTTACCTAATTTCAATGATGTGCTCATAGGAGTTTTGCTAGTTTTGCAGCCATCCATTCCAAATTTCTTGATGACTTCTTTTGTATATTTGGATTGGTTGATGAAGATCCCATCTTCACATTGCTTGACTTGCAGTCCAAGGAAAAACTTGAGTTCACCCATCATGCTCATTTCAAATTCCCTAGTCATACAAGAAGCAAATTCTTTGCACAAGACTTCATTAGTAGCTCCAAATATTATGTCATCCACATAAATTTGTACAATCAAAATGTTGTGCTTATCCTTTTTAACAAAAAGAGTTGTGTCTACTTTTCCTTTTGAAAAACCATTTTCAAGCAAATATGCACTAAGTTTATCATACCAAGCTCTAGGTGCTTGTTTCAATCCATATAAAGCTTTGGTAAGTTTGAAAACATGATCAGGAAATTTGTAGTTTTCAAAACCTGGAGGTTGTTCTACATAAACTTCTTCGTTTATAAGTCCATTTAGAAATGCACTTTTGACATCCATTTGATAAAGCTTAAAGTTCATATGACATGCAAAAGCAAGTAATATTCTAATAGCTTCTAATCTAGCTACGGGGGCAAAGGTTTCATCATAGTCAATACCTTCTTCTTGATTATAACCTTTGGCTACCAATCTTGCTTTATTTCTAATAATGTGACCATTTTCATCAAGCTTATTCCTATAAACCCATTTGCATCCTATTATAGAATGATCTATAGGTCTAGGAGTAAGTTGCCAAACATTATTTCTTTCAAATTGATTAAGTTCATCTTGCATTGCAGTTATCCAATTTTCATCATTTAAAGCTTCCTCAACAGTTTTTGGTTAAATTTGAGAAACAAAAGCAAAATTAACATCAACATGATTATATTTTAGATCTAGTAGTTACTCCCTTAGATGTTTCTCCAATGATGAGTTCCTTTGGATGATCTTTCTTGTATTGCCAATCTTTAGGTAGATCTTGAGTCTTTTCTTCAAGTTGATTGATCTTTGGAGCATCAATAGATTCAAGAGGTTCAAGAGTACCTGTAGGTTCATTGAAAGTAATACCTTTCTTTTGATCAAGTTTAGATGACTCATCAAATACAACATGCATTGATTCTTCTATAACTAGAGTTTTCATGTTAAATACCCTATATGCTTTGCTATATGATGAATATCCTAAGAATATGCCTTCATCTGATTTGGATGAGAATTTTCCAAGATTATCCTTGGTGTTCAATATGAAGCATTTGCATCCAAATACTCTTAAATATCCAATTCTGGGTATTCTTCCATTCCATAGCTCATAAGAAGTTTTATTAGTTAAATGCCTTTTGTAAACACGATTTGCAATGTAACAAGCTGTATTAACGGCTTCCGCCAAAAATAAGATGGTAAATCATATTCATTGAGCATTGTCCTAGCCATTTCGATTAAAGTTCTATTTTTCCTTTCAACTACACCATTTTGCTGTGGAGTTCTAGGAGCAGAAAAATTATGTGAAATGCCAAGTTCATTGCAAAAGCCTTCAAAGTTTTCATTTTCAAATTCTTTGCCATGATCACTTCTAATAGATGTGATCACATATCCTTTTTCATTTTGAACTCTTTTTGCAAAAGTTTTGAAGTAATTAAAGGCTTCATTCTTTTGAGCTAAGAAATTAACCCATGTGAATCTAGAGTAGTCATCAACAAGAACAAATGCATATGATTTGCCTCCTAAGCTTGTAACTCTATTTGGTCCAAACAAATCTAAATGAATGAGCTCTAAAGGTCTAGAGGTGCTTATAACACTCTTTGTTTTAAATGAGCTTTTATGTTGCTTACCATGTTGACAAGGTTCACAAATCCTATCTTTATCATATTTTATCTTAGGTAAGCCATCAACTAAGTTCTCATTGCAAATATATTTCAATTGATCCATACCAGCATGTCCTAGTCTTCTATGCCATAACCATGCATCATTATTAGTGGACATTAAACATGTATGATTTGAATGTATGCTGACATTATAAGTGTTGTTTGTTCTAGTGCCCTTAAATATGATAACATCATTTGAATTTGTGATTTTACATTCCTTGGAATCAAAATTGACAAAGTATGCTTTATCACAAAGTTGACTAACACTTAGCAAGTTATGTTTCAAACCATCAACAAGCCATACATCTTCAATTAAATCCTTACCAATAGAACCAATGGAGCCAACACCAAGAATTTTACCTTTAGCATTGTTTCCAAAAGTTACATTACCTCCATGTTTGTAGGTAATACTAGTAAAGAGCTTTGCATTTCCAGTCATATGCCTTGAGCATCCACTATCCACAAGCCATGCGCTTTTATTGATAGTAGATTTTAGGCATACCTGCAAGACAATTGTGATCATCTTCTTTTAGGTACCCACATGAAGTTGGGTCCTTGATGGTTAGTAGAAAAAGAGTCTTCTAATTTGAGATGAGCCTTTCTTATATAACAATAGAAGTTTTTGTGTCCGAATTTCATGCAATATGTGCATTGCCATGGCATTTTATACTTCTGCATTTTTCTTTTTGTATTTATCATTTTATGCATGCAGCTACAAGTATGTGATTTCTTTTGTGCAAGTTTAGTGAACAACAATGCATAGTTATTTTTGGCTTTATCTCCTAGTGAACCATAAGAGGTTCTTTTAGACTTGGTGCAAGCATCTTTGATATGAACATTAGAAATTTCAGTTGTAGATGCTTTCACAAATTTTGGTTTGCTAGGTGTAATGTTGGTTGAGCCATTGAATCCTAATCCATATTTCAAGGAAGGTGATCTTTGATTATTAATTAATGTGTTCAATGCTTCCTTTCCTTTATGAAACCTGGAAATTGATTCTTTTAGTTCTTTTAGTTCATGCTTCAATGTCTCATTCTCTTTAATCACTTTTTCTAAGTCATGTGAGCTTTTATTTAACTCTCCTATTGTATTCATTAAGTGTTCATTTGAGGTTTTCAATTCTAAGGTAGAGTTCTTTAAGCATATAAAATCCTTTTCTAACTTAGAGTTTTTCTCTTTATAGAGCATCATTTTAGAGAAATATTTTTCTATTTTAAAATTCATGTGCTCAATCAAATCACTATCATCTATATCATTTGTATCATTATGTGCTACTAAATCAAAGGATTGAGTACTTACCTCATTGGAGTCATCTTCTATAGCCATGAGACAAAGATTTGCAATTCCTTCTTCTTCCTCTTCTTCACTTGAGGAAGAGTCATCCCATGTGGCTTTGAGAGACTTTTTCTTTTCTTTATCCCATTTCTTTTTGTTCTTTAATTTGAAGCAATCTGATTTAATGTGACCAGTTTTTCCACATTCATAGCATTTTACCTCATTTTTCTTTTCTTTATCTTTGAAGGAGAATTTTGGAGGTGTGCCTTTGTTTGCTTGTAATCTTTTCTTCCTTTTCCATTCATTGATTCTTTTTGAGAACATTGCTGCCATTTCATCTTCATCATCAGTACCTTCATTGCTTGAGCTCTCAACTTCTTTTATTGCTTTGAGTGCAATTGGTTTTCTCTTTTCTTTCTCACCTTGATCTTCTTCTTTCTCACTATGTAGCTCAAATGTGAGTAACTTTCCAACTAGCTCGTCGGTTCTTAATGTGCTGAGATCATGAGCTTCTTCTATGGATGATACTTTGGATTCAAAGTTCTTTCTAGCTCTTAGGGCTCTCAAGATTTTACTATTTACATCACCTTGATCATATACCTTGCCATACTTCTTTAGTTCATTAACAATAGCAAGCAAGCGATTGGTCATGTCGGTGACATTTTCATTTGGTTTCATCTTGAATAGCTCATACTCATGGACATGCATTTGTTTTTTGGTGAATCTCACTTGAGTTGTACCTTCATGATAGTTTTCAAGTGTTTTCCAAATGCAATGTGTACAAGTTAAATGTTGAACTCTTCCACCTTCTTCTCTTGAAATGGAATTCATCAAGATGGAAGAAGCTCTATTGTTCTTGAATCGATCTCTGATATTGCTAGTTGACCATTGAGCTTTGGGAAGTGGAACTTGAGTACCATCAACTTCATAAGTGGGAGATTTCCACTCACTTTCCACAAAATCCCATAGTTCAATCCCTTCACTGTCTAGAAACAAGTACATTTTGTGTTTCCAATATGAGTAATCCGTTCCATCAAAATAGGGTCTAAGAACAGAGTTGAGATTTCCATGAGAGCTTGATGAAGAAGAGGTTGCCATAGTGGATCAGATTTCACAATTAAGTTTAAGAAATCTCAGGGCTCTGATACCAATTGTTGTCCCAAGATGGCAACCAAGACGGGGGGGGGGGGGGGGGGGGGGGGTAAATTGGTTTCCTCAAGAAGTAATGACAATTTAAAAAACTCAACAAACAAGAAATGCGGAATAGAGAGTTGGTTGAGTAATGGAAGAAAGAAAGAACACACAAGATTTATAGTGGTTCGGATTTACTTCAATCCTACATCCACTTCCTTAACAACTTGTTAAGGTTCCACTAATCTTTGAAGTTTTTACAAGCTCACTTCCAACTTTGGTGTTTTCACAAGTTCACACCTAACTTCACAAGTGTTTTTCTTAGGCTCACACTTACAACCCAAACAAGAGTTTTACAAGGCTTACTCTCACAACCTAACAAGAGTTTTACAAGGCTTACTCTCACAACCCAAGTGTTTCCCAAGCTCACACTCAAACTTATACAATGGTGTTTTTAATGCTAACACCTAACATTCATTACAATTCAAATGCAAGTTTAAGTAGAAGAAAATTTGTTGCTTGGCTATGAAAATCTTTTCTCTTGTGTCCTCTATTTTGTTTTCTCATAGAAACATTGTATTTATAGCCAATGTGGTCTTACTAGCCGTTATTGATATTGAGAATAAAGTCTTGGCAGTTTAGACCTTCTTTACTTAAACTGTCCGAAGCACTTCGCAGTCGCCCTTCATACAAGGATGGTCGCGCTCATGCTTTACGCGATCGTCCTTTTAACCAGGGACGGTCGCTGCTTTTGAAAAAGCTTCAACGATCAAATTTTAGTGCTCTGCAGCTGGAATCTTGCCCATGCTGTGTTTGTCGGACCGGTTCTTGCCCATGCTGTGTTTGTCGGGACTGTCGCGCCAAGCAAAGGTGCGGTCGCCCTTTTTGAATATTGAAGTGGGTTTACAACGGTCATGTCACGTGTCATTCTCTGATAGAGCAAAAGAGATGTCCGCCATAATTTGAATCTCGCGGTCGCCCTTGGTAGAATTTCACGGTCGAACTCATATTCTCGCGTCGAACTTCTGGACGCACCTGAGGACGCGAACACTACTGTCTCTTTAAGCAATTTCTTCTTGAATGGTAGGGCGGTCGCTACTCTTAATGGGCGGTCGCTAAAGTGGTAAGTGAGGTCGAGTCATTCACCGTTCTTGTCACCGCGAACCTTACTGTGATTGTAATGATTTAAGTTCCTTGACTAGCGGTCGTTCACATATTTGGACGGTCGCGATTCTGTAGGAGCGGTCGCGACTCAGGTCGAACTTCTGACCGCAAAACCTACTGTGATAAGGTTTCATCCTGTAATTGCATGGAGCGGTCGTCTTTAGGTGAGGTGCGACCGCTAGAAATGTTCTGTTCACCTTTATTTGAAGCAACCTAATCCTGCAACAAGATTCTTCAAACACAAGTTAAATAGATCATCCATTTGAGTTGTCAAGGATCAAAATTAAGATCATTTGTCTAACACAGGAGACCTCAGTCTGAGGCAGGGTCTTCATCTAGAATGAGAGGCAGAGGGAGTTTTCCTCAGAGGCTTAGTGGGAGTCAGGGGCAGTCTAGAAAATCATTTCAACAGCAGAGGTAGAGACCTGCAGCCTTAGTAGCTAGTGCCCCCCCAGTTTCACAGAGATCTCCTGCACCTATTTGTGCTCAGTGTGGACGGACACATAGGGGTGTCTTTGGGGGACTCGTACACCAGCTTGTTTTAGGTGTGGCTCCACAAATCATTTTCTCAGAGATTGTCAGTTCCACCCATAGATAGATAGACTAAGATAGCAGTTTCTAGACCCAGTGACAGAGGGGGTCGTGGTGGCAGAGGTGGCATACCTGGATTTAGTCTGAGAAGGGGATCCACGGCAGGGACTAGTGGACAAGATCAGGCAGAATCATCATAGAGAGTATATATGTTGCAAAGACAGGCAGATACTTCAGATGTTGTGGTTGGTACATTTCTTTTATTTGACATTCCTGTGCGTGCATTAATTGATTCTGGATCGACACATTCATACATCAATGCATCCATTCTGCCTGTGGGTGATATGCATTTTAAGTCATTAGGGTTTGATGTACTGGTGACCAATCCTCTAGGGCATAGTGTGGTAGTTAGCAGGGTATACCAAGATAGTTCAATTGTTGTTGACGATGAGAAATTTCTTGGTGACGTAATTGAGATGCCCTTTAGGGAGTATGACTTGATTCTGGATATGGATTGGTTTTCCAGACACAGGGCTGTAGTAGACTGTATGCAGAAATGTGTTACTTTGAAAACACATGATGGGAGAGAAGTAGTAGTATCTAGTGAGCGGAGGCACCTCACATCCATGTTTGTTTCAACTATATCAGCTAGAAAGATGATTCGAAAGGGGTGTCAGGCTTATTTTGCTCATGTGATAGATACCAGAGTAGTACGGTCCCAGTTGGACAGTATACCTACAGTAGCTGAGTTCCCAAATGTGTTTCCTGAGGAGTTACCAAGGTTACCCTCAGAGAGAGAGGTGAAGTTTGATATCGATGTGATGCTCGGTACTGCTCCCTTCTCTATTACCCCTTTTCGAATGGCACATGCAGAATTAAAGGAGTCGAAGGTGCAGTTGCAAAAGTTACTTGATAAAGGATTTATTCATCCTAGTATATCACTATGGGGAGCACCGGTACAATTTATGAAAAAGAAGGATGGCACGATGCGGTTGTGCGTTGATTATCGGCAGTTGAATAAATTGACCATTAACTACAAATACCCATTGCCTCGCATTGATAATTTGTTTGATCAGTTGAAGAGAGCAACAGTATTTTCTAAGATTGATTTGAGATCTGGGTACCATCACTTGAGAGTTAGAGATGTAGATGTACCCAAGACTACCTTCCGAACTAGGTATGGGCATTACAAGTTCTTAGTGATACCTTTAGGACTAATGAATGCACCACCTACATTTATGGATTTGATGAATTGGGTATTTAGACTATACTTGGATCAGTTTGTAGTGGTGTTTATTGATGATATTTTGATATACTCCCATAGTAAAGAAGAGCATGATAGACATCTGCGAATTATATTGTAGACATTGAGAGAGAAGTAGTTTTATGCTAAATTAACCAAGTGTGAGTTCTGGTTGGATCAGGTGACTTTTCTCGGGCATGTGGTTTCAGCAGAGCGGATTAGAGTTAATCCGAGCAAAATCGAGGCAATCTTAAATTGGAGTCTACCAAAGAATGTGATAGAGATAAGAAGTTTTCTGGGATTGACTGGTTATTACCATCGATTTATGAAAGGATTTTCCATGATAGCTTTGCCACTTACTAGATTGCTTTGAAAAAATGTGAAGTTTGTGTGGATGGATCGATATCAGGCGAGCTTTGATCAATTGAGAGATATGTTGACTCAAGCTCCGATTCTTACCCTTCTTGTGGAAGGTGAACCATATGTGATATATAGTGATGCATCACATCATGGTCTGGGTTGTGTTCTAATATAGGATGGTAGAGTTATTACTTATGCCTAAAGCCTCATGAGTTAAATTATCTGACTCATGATTTGGATTTAGCAGCCATTGTCTTTGCATTAAAGATTTGGCGACATCATTTATATGGAGAGAAGAGTATCATCTACATGGATCATAAGAGTTTGAAGTATTTAGGTGTCCATAAAGAATTGAATCTTCAACAGAGGTAGTGGTTAGAGTTGATAAAGGATTATGATTGTCTGATCGATTATCATCTTGGTAAGGCTAATGCAGTTGCAGATGCCTTGAGTCGAAAATCTATGGCAGGATTAATTGCCTATACTCTCTCGTTGCTTATTGAGTTGAGAGATTTACATGCCAAATTTGAGATTGTTAAGGATGGTGCTCTAATGGCCCAGTTGCAGATGAGGCCATTACTACTTAATCAGATTAAAGCAGTACAAAAGTCAAATATGAAACTCCAGAAATTTATAGAGGACTGCAAAAAGGGGGAGAGCAAAGATTTTCATGTGAAGGATGATAGCTTATGGTATAGAGATAGATTGTGTATTCCTGATGATGTGAGATTGAAAAAGAGGATTTTAGAGGAAGCACATCAATCTTCATATGTTATGCACCCTGAAAGTACCAAGATGTATCAGGACTTAAAGCAGCATTATTGGTGGTCTGGTATGAAGAGGGACATGGGAGCTGAAGAATACTGTTTAATTTTAGGCTTGAAATATAGTGGATTTGATTAGTTACCTGAGGGCATCATTCCTTTTGTGGACCAATATGGAATGATGAAAAGTAAGGAATTAGCTAAAGCCCTCAAAGTGTGTAACGATCTATTTAAATAAGTGAAATTAGGTGTTGCATATCTTGTTGAGCTACTCAAATTGGGAAAGGCTATGGATGCAAGAATTTTAGCCCTTGTAGAGGACGTTGAAGCTTTTAATAATTTTGCTTAGGGAAGAATGAGCTAGAATTTCCTTTGTAGTAATATAAAATAGATGATTTTGAAGTTCAATCTGAAGATGGTGGGTGGATCTTCTTTGACGTTTTGTTAGTTTTTGGAATAGAGTCACTTCCTTTTACTGATATTATTGGGACAAAGTGAATTTGCAGTGGGATCCCAAGAACTCTAAATTGGAAGTTTGGCTCAAAATTATCTTATAATGTTATTATTACAAAAATCTCAGGAGTGGTAGTTTCTCATTCACATTTAGTATAAGAATTATATTAAATTATAATAATTATGTATGATTTGAAATCTTATTCAATTTTATCTGTTACATTTCTCATCCATGATTTAAAAGCTATTTCAGTCAAAATATTAAAAGAAGAAGTTTCTAGCCCTAATTGGATAGGATGGTGACTAACAGGGAGGTGGCGATGATTAAACATTACATGTTGCTACTCGCAGGAGAAATTCCAAAATTTGATAAATCATCAAAGGCAGAAATATCAGTCTGCATCTAGATTTCAATCTATAGATTTTGCAAAATTACTATAGCAATTTTCTGAGGTTGAGGCACGATGTATGTCAATTAATAAAGAGAATAAAGAACTTTCTGGGATTATGAACAAAAAAACTAGAGTAATTGATGAGTTATGAGAAAAGAATATTCAATTAGAAGAAATTGATACTCTACAAAATAAAGAGATGGATGAGTTGAGAAAGAAAATAAAGATTTGCAAACACTCATTTAAGAAAAAAAAAACAACTATTTATAGAGATTGCATATATATAACACTTGTAAATTTTAGATATAGTTAAATAGTTATGTGGATGTGAGCAGAGATTTTTGCCCCCACTCCCATGTGGAATGGTTCTTGCGACTTCGACACTGTTATGCTCAGGGCCTTATAGAACACGAGCTTAAACCTAGAAAAAATAGAGTCGCCACCCAGACGGGTCAAAAAAATAGAAAGGGGTGGATGACTCAATTCCTTAGGAATCCCCAACCTCCTATTGAGTTCGAAAAGTTGGGTACATATGAAAAAGGTGAAATGGCCTATCACCCCCATAACGCCTGGTTCATTAGAACCGGCCTCCTTTTTAGGTTTAAATATTATTAAATTCTTAACCTATTATAGCATCATCCATATTACATGCACATTAAAATAAATAAACATCCATCGCCTTTATTTAAAATAAATAATTAAAATAGGCACTCATCCAATGATGAAAATATACCCTTACAATGTCCAATATCCAAAATTAAATAAAATAGGATACCCACCATTTAGTGGAAAACATGCCCATTACATTAATTCTAAAATCTTTACATAAATTAAACTACAAAAAATAAATAAATCAAATAAATAAGGTACCCACAAGTAAAAACATGTCCTTTACAAGTCTATTTAAAATTACATATAAATCTAAGAAAAAAAATAAAGGAAAGAAAAAAAATACAACATATATGAAAATAATTGAATAATTAAAAAGAAAATAAACAAACACGCCTTAAAATTATTGTATTAAGGAAATATAGTGTATGACGACACAAGTCGCGCTTACGGCAGTTCCGCTAGTCGGTTAGCTGGCGGGGGTCAAGGGGATAAAGCCACTTAGGGGGGATCGGGGACAACGCCCCCGAAAGGTAAATGGTTTACCTGATATAGTTTTGTTGGAAAATTAGAATTTTTATGTAAGCTAGGATTTTATATTTATAGAAATTAGGATTTTGTATTTTAGGTAAATTAAGGTTTAGAGTTTGTGAGAATTAGGGTATTTGTGAGCGGGGATTTTCGCTCCCACTCCCGGTGGAATGGTTCTTGCGACTTCAGCACTATTTAGGCTCAGGGCCTTTGAGAACACGGACCTAAGTCTAGAGAAAATGGAGTAGCCACTCGGACGGGCTGGGAAAAAGAAAGGGGTGGATGACTCGATTCCTAAGGAATCCCCAACCCCCAAATGGGTTCGGAAAGTTGGGTACGTGTGGGGAAGGTGAGAAATGGCCCAGCACCCCCCACAATGCCCATTTCATTGGAACCGGCCTCCTTTACAGGTCTTAATATTATAAAATTCTTAAGTATAACAATATTATCCATATTACACACAATAATTAAAATAAAGCATCGATATATTAAAAATCAAAACAATGTCCAAACAAATTAAATAAATGGACACCCATCCAAGGATGGAAACATGTCCTTACATCCCATGCCTAAATAGGACACCCACCGAAAGGTAGAAACATGTCCTTTACATTGGTTCTAAAATAGAAAAGTAATTTAAATTACATGATGTTTAACTAATGAGGTACCCACCAAGTGGAAACATACCTCTTTCAACATTTAGCAATCTAAATAAATTGATAAAAGTAAACAATAAATCATTCATCAAAGGCATTAAATATCAATAGAAAGTAAACATCCATCCATGATAAATAAAATAAACCAAGCATTAAACTTAAATAAATTAAAGCATATAAAATAAATCAAAGCATAATCAAATATATAATTGAATAAAGCAAATAAAAGTCTAAATTATAGCTACTATTTCCATTTAGGGTTCTTTATTCCAAGTATTTAGAGTTTTGGAAGCTGCTGTGATTTTAATGGGATTAAAATGGAGCAAAAGTTTTATGTTTTAAAAATTTGGTAAAATTCTTTGATTAACCAAATTAGGTTTTGAGATGTATAATCATGAAATTAGTTCTTGCACACTTTAAAACACTATGATTTATGATTTTCGGTTATTGCATTGTGTTTTTAAGCTACTGTGTAAAATTGTAAAATTTGTATTTGTATGATTTTTAAAGTTTTAAAGGATTAGGGTTTAAAAAAAATTAGGATTTAAGGTTTTAAGGGGTTAGGGTTTACTATTTTAGGTTTTGGAGTTGAATTAGAGTTTTAGAATTTTTGGATTAGGGTTTCGGGTAATGAGTTAATTTTTAGAATTTGAAAATCAATTTGATAATTTTATGAAGTTTTATGAAAATAAACAAACGATTTAAAGTTTATAAAAGCAAAAAAAATGTTTTTAAGTCTTAGAACACAAATTAAAATTTTGATAATTTGGAAAGGAAATTAGGGTTTTGGGGTTTTGAAGAAACAAAACTAATAACTTTAAACTTTTTGAAAAATAAAGTAACGAAATAAGATTTTCAAGCCTTAGAAAAATTGAATTGAGGTCCTAAAGTTTTTGAATTAAAAGAAAAAATGAGATGTTTAGCTACTGTGACAAAACAAAAGAAATTAAGAATTCAAACCTTATTTTGTAAGTTTCACCAAAAATGTCTTCTTGGATGAACAAGGTCAAAGACAAGCCTTTTTGCCTTTGAATTCCTTGAATTGTTTTTCAGCTCTCTCAAAAAACTGCTTGATTTAAGGTATTCCTTCACAGCTTCGATTTCCACTCTTGATCCAAGTTTATGTTCCCATTTTCTCCTTCTTTTCCTCGTTGTGTTGTTCTTGTACTTATTTATAGAAGTTTTTTTTATAGTTTTTTCCTAGTTGCTCATGGCATACATTATTTAATAAGAAAAGGAAACTGAAACCTAATTGTATTAGATTTTAGAAATTTGCGTCGGAAAATTTCGCTGGCAAAAAAAAAAACTGCTGCGAAAAAATTACGCTGGCGAAAAAAATTGCCGCAGGAAAAATTACGCTGGAGAAAAAGCTGCCGCAGCTGGCTGCAGCAGCTGCGGGCGATACAGGCCTGCGGTCAAAATGACCTTGGCCATTTCGCCTGCAGGAAACTCCCGTGGGCGAATGCCCACTGGCCCGCTGACTTTCGGCGATGATTTTTTCGTCGTCGATTTTTATTTTTATTTTTTTATTTTTGTTTTGTTTATTTTTATTTTTTATTAATAAAAATTAGATACTAAAGCAAAAATTATTTAAAAAAATTATTTTGGATTAAATAAAATATATTGGACAACACAAAAATTATTTTGGACTAATTAAAATATATTGGACCGGACTGTGTCAAAAATTAAGGGTCTACAGTTTGCCCCCTGCTTGAATGATCTGAAACTTTAGTGAAAGAGAGTGAAAAGCAACAAGACTTAATTTTTGATGAGATGGTTGAATGATCTGGACTCAAGGATAATTCTAGGTTCTGGACCTAAGAAAAAATTGGGTTCTGGACCCGAGCTAAGTTCTAGATTTAGAAGAGATTCTAGGTTCTGGACCTAAGGAAAATTTGGGTTCTGGACTCAAGGATAATTCTAGGTTCTGGACTTAAGGAAAATTTGCGTTCTGGACCCGATTCGAGTTCTGGACTCAAGGACAATTCTAGGTTCTGGACCTAAGGAAAACTTGGGTTCTAGACCCGAAAGATTTGGATACTCGATCCTAAACTAGACTCAGATACTCGATCCTAACTGGATTCGGATATTCGATCCTAAACTGAATTTGGATACTTGATCCTAACTGGATTTGGATACTCAATCCTAGCTGAATTCGGATACTCGATCCTAACTGGGTTCGGATACTCGATCCTAAATTGGACTGGGATATTCGATCCTAAACTGGACTTGGATACTTGATCCTAAACTGGATTTGGATACTCGATCCTAAACTGGATTGGGATACTCGATCCTAACTGGATTTGGATACTCGATCCTAAACTGGATTTGTATACTCGATCCTAACTGGACTTGGAACTGGTAACTGGATTTGGATACTCGATCCTAACTGGACTTGGATACTCGATCCCAAACTGGATTTGGATACTCGATCCTAAACTGGATTGGGATACTCAATCGTAACTGGATTTGGATACTCGATCCTAAACTGGATTTGGATACTCGATCCTAACTGGACTTGGATACTTGATCTCAAACTGGATTTGGATACTTGATCCTAAACTGGATTGGGATACTCGATCCTAACTGGATTTGGATACTCGATCCTAAACTGGATTAGGATACTAGATCCTAAATTGGGTTTGGATACTCGATCCTAAACTGGATTAGGATACTCGATCCTAAATTGGCTTTGGATATTCGATCCTAAACTGGATTGGGATACTCGATCCTAAATTGGTTTTGGATACTCGATCCTAAACTGGATTAGGATACTCGATCCTAAATTGGCTTTGAATACTCGATCCTAAACTGGATTTGGATACTCGACCCTAATTTGGATTTGGATACTCTATCCTAAACTAGGTACTTTGACTTGAGATTTGAATTTGATTTGGGTACTTGGACCCGAGATTGAATTGATTTGATTTGGGTACTTGGACCCGAGTGTAACATCCCGAATTCTAGATTGGTAAGAAACAGACATAGAGGATATGATTTAGGCTTAGAACAAAGGAGCTTAGAACATGACCTATAACTTGAGCTTGAAACAGACATAAGGGCTTGCCAAATAAATAAGATAAAAGAAGGAGGCAAGTGGGCCAATCATAAGTAGCCATTTAGCATTTATTAAAAGAAGAAAAGAAAAAGAGATGGACAAATGGCCCTAAGGCATTCATCCACCCCAAAAGTGGATCATAATTAGCCATATAGCATTTATTAAAAGAAGAAGGCAAGTGGACTAATTAAAAGTAGCCATTTTTGCTATAAGGTGTACCAATTAGAAGAAGCCAAATGGACCAATTAAAAGTGGCCATGTTTTGCTATAAGGTGTACCAATTAGAAGAAGGCAAATGGACCAATTAAAAGTGGCAATGTTTTGTTATAAGGTGTACCAATTAGAAGAAGGCAAATGGACCAATTAAAAGTGGCCATGTTTTGTTATAAGGTGTACCAATTGGAAGAAGGCAAATGGACCAATTAAAAGTGGCCATTTTTGCTATAAGGTGTACCAATTGGAAGTCAACATCTATTCACCACTTATGGCTGCCATTTGTATCAAAATAAGCTAAGGAAAGAAAGTATAAAAGCCCCCTCTTGCATGGTGAATTCGTCCAAACCATAAGAGAAGGAAGAAGGAGGTATTTTTCCTAAGTTTAAGGCTTTTGATTTAAAGAGTTTGGTGACAAACAAGATTATAAGGAAATCAAGGAGACAAGGAAGGAAAGGAAGTGATATAGAATAAAGACTAAGGAAAAACAAGGTTTGGTACTTTAACATAAAAGAAATTTTATTTTCTTACAAACTTTTGTTCATATGGTATATATATGCGTGTATATGGTATATATGTGAATACATATAATTCATATGTGAGTATATGTGGTATTTGTGTGAGGAGATACTGTATATACATGGAGAATATGTGGTATATATATATGAAGTGAATGTGTATATATGAAATGTTATAGATGCTCTACTCGGTAAATGAGTAAAACCGGTCTGGAATGGGGATTATATCATGTGAGGTCAAGATCATGGCAACTAGTCGTGTGAGACCAAGACCACGCAGTGATATCGTGTGAGACCAAGACCATGGCAATTAGTCGTGTGAGGTCAAGACCACGCAGTTATATCGTGTGAGACCAAGACCATGGCAATTAGTCGTGTGAGGTCAAGACCACGCAGTTATATCGTGTGAGACCAAGACCATGGCAATTAGTCGTGTGAGGTCAAGACCACACAGTTATATCGTGTGAGACCAAGACCATGGCAATTATTCGTGTGAGGTCAAGACCACGCGTAATTCTATACGAGGCCTCATTTCGAGATCGGTGTATTTATAATTACCTTGTGGAGCAAACTGATAAAATGATAATAACCGAATATATGACATGTATGGATTGTTTTTACTGTGATATTATTTTTCAATACGATTCATTGCTTTTAAAAGTGCATTATGCCTTTATTATTCATTTTTCGTAATTAGTTAAAGTACCCATTAAGCAATGCTTAGCGAGTTTAGTTTCTTCTAAACTCGTAGATTATTAGCAAGGAGCCAGTAGCAAGCAGAGGAGTCCTGCGATCTGCCGGTCATCAACAAACTTATGTGGTGCTCTTCATTTTGTATTTTGGTATTAGAAACTGGCATGTACTTATTTGAACAATATAAAGAGATAACTTGATGTAACATGTAAATCTAGTAATGTATAATAACTGTATGGTTTTGGATTGTAGTTGAGGTTATAAGGGTGGATTATTGGGAGTGTGCTTGTATTGAATTGTGAAACAAAATGTTTTTCATAAATAAGAAAAATAAGTTTTGTCGACACTTGGGTCAACCAATTATAGGGGAAACTCTGGCAAAAATTTTTTAAAATCTGCACTTAAAATTGGCTAAGTAAAATATTAAGACAACCACCATGAGATAACAGTCCATCTTGGTCTATAAACGTAGGCTAAGATGGGGTGTTACATTTGTGGTATCAGAGCATAGGTTTAGTCGATTCTGGAAGATAGGTAGTAAGTAAGTAATTATGTGTGCCATGTAAGATAAAGTAAGGAGAAAGTTATATGATGAATAGGTAGATATACATGCCAGATAGGAATTGATAATCGAGTTATATGTTGATGAACTAAGCAGATAGCTAATTATGTCAATGCAGGATGTCCCTACATTCGTGGCAATTCGTGGCAATATGTGATGATTATTAATTATATTGATGATGTGTAATTATACGTAAGAATCATGCATGAATAAGTAAGTTTCGGGATGAAACTTAAATTAAGGGGGATAGAATTGTAACATCCCGAATTCTAGATTGGTAAGAAACAAACATAGAGGATATGATTTAGGCTTAGAACAAAGGAGCTTAGAACATGACCTATAACTTGAGATCGAATTTCATCCACGTCAATGATAGAATTAGAGAGTCTCAAAGAAGACTTAATTGTTTATTTATGTTTTATTTAGATGTATAACTTGAAATTACTCAATTTGGAGTTCTACATAATAAGATATGATGGATTTAATAGACAATGTGCAAGCTGCCTCAGGACAGCATAGTAGGCTTGAATTCAAAGGACCGTCAAAAATCAGATATAGCTTGGATCGACCTGAAATTTTAATACAATATATCCCCGGATGTCTAGTTTCAGTGGGAATAAGAATTACTTAATTTGGAGTTGTGAGTAAAAAGATATTAATAAAGAAAGATAGCAAGGTCAGGAAGGGATATCAAAAGGACCTAAGTGGAAATTTCTCAAAAGTTAGGGGCAACTATGTAAACTTAAAAATTAAGTGTCGGAAGTTCGTAATAGTGCCCATATCCGACCCCGGAAGAATATTCTTGAGATTAATCGGGTCATAACCGTGGGTTTCAATTTTTCCCGAAAACGCACGGTTTAAAAGTTACAATCAATTAATCGTTGGAGGGTATTTTGATATTTTCACACCCTAGACTATAAAATTACAGCACAAGAAAGTTGAGGGGGTCAAAATATGAATAAAATGAAGCCTAAGGGCTTGCCAAATAAATAAGATAAAAGAAGGAGGCAAGTGGGCCAATCATAAGTAGCCATTTAGCATTTATTAAAAGAAAAAAAGAAAAAGAGATGGACAAATGGCCCTAAGGCATTCATCCACCCCAAAAGTGGATAATAATTAGCCATATAGCATTTATTAAAAGAAGAAGGCAAGTGGACCAATTAAAAGTAGCCATTTTTGCTATAAGGTGTACCAATTAGAAGAAGGCAAATGGACCAATTAAAAGTGGCCATGTTTTGCTATAAGGTGTACCAATTAGAAGAAGGCAAATGGACCAATTAAAAGTGGCCATGTTTTGTTATTATGTGTACCAATTAGAAGAAGGCAAATGGACCAATTAAAAGTGGCCATGTTTTGTTATAAGGTGTACCAATTGGAAGAAGGCAAATGGACCAATTAAAAGTGGCCATTTTTGCTATAAGGTGTACCAATTGAAAGTCAACATCTATTCACCACTTATGGCTGCCATTTGTATCAAAATAAGCTAAGGAAAGAAAGTATAAAAGCCCCCTCTTGCATGGTGAATTCATCCAAACCATAAGAGAAGGAAGAAGGAGGTATTTTTCCTAAGTTTAAGGCTTTTGATTTAAAGAGTTTGGTGACAAACAAGATTATAAGGAAATCAAGGAGACAAGGAAGGAAAGGAAGTGATATAGAATAAAGACTAAGGAAAAACAAGGTTTGGTACTTTAACATAAAAGAAATTTTATTTTCTTACAAACTTTTGTTCATATGGTATATATATGCGTGTATATGGTATATATGTGAATACATATAATTCATATGTGAGTATATGTGGTATTTGTGTGAGGAGATACTGTATATACATGGAGAATATGTGGTATATATATATGAAGTGAATGTGTATATATGAAATGTTATATATGCTCTACTCGGTAAATGAGTAAAACCGGTCTGGAATGGGGATTATATCGTGTGAGGTCAAGATCATGGCAACTAGTCATGTGAGACCAAGACCACGCAGTGATATCGTGTGAGACCAAGACCATGGCAATTAGTCGTGTGAGGTCAAGACCACGCAGTTATATCGTGTGAGACCAAGACCATGGCAATTAGTCGTGTGAGGTCAAGACCACACAGTTATATCGTGTGAGACCAAGACCATGGCAATTATTCATATGAGGTCAAGACCACGCGTAATTCTATACGAGGCCTCATTTCGAGATCGGTGTATTCATAATTACCTTGTGGAGCAAACTGATAAAATGATAATAACCGAATATATGACATGTATGGATTGTTTTTACTGTGATATTATTTTTCAATACGATTCATTGCTTTTAAAAGTGCATTATGCCTTTATTATTCATTTTTCGTAATTAGTTAAAGTACCCACTAAGCAATGCTTAGCGAGTTTAGTTTCTTCTAAACTCGTAGATTATTAGCAAGGAGCCAGTAGCAAGCAGAGGAGTCCTGCGATCTGCCGGTCATCAACAAACTTATGTGGTGCTCTTCATTTTGTATTTTGGTATTAGAAACTGGCATGTACTTATTTGAACAATATAAAGAGATAACTTGATGTAACATGTAAATCTAGTAATGTATAATAATTGTATGGTTTTGGATTGTAGTTGAGGTTATAAGGGTGGATTATTGGGAGTGTGCTTGTATTGAATTGTGAAACAAAATGTTTTTCATAAATAAGAAAAATAAGTTTTGTCGACACTTGGGACCACCAATTATAGGGGAAACTCTGGCAAAAAAATTTTAAAATCTGCACTTAAAATTGGCTAAGTAAAATATTAAGACACAACCACCATGAGATAACAGTCCATCTTGGTCTATAAACGTAGGCTAAGATGGGGTGTTACATTTGTGGTATCAGAGCATAGGTTTAGTCGATTCTGGAAGATAAGTAGTAAGTAAGTAATTATGTGTGCCATGTAAGATAAAGTAAGGAGAAAGTTATATGATGAATAGGTAGATGTACATGCCAGATAGGAATTGATAATCGAGTTATATGTTGATGAACTAAGCAGATAGCTAATTATGTCAATGCAGGATGTCCCTACATTCGTGGCAATTCGTGGCAATATGTGATGATTATTAATTATATTGATGATGTGTAATTATACGTAAGAATCATGCATGAATAAGTAAGTTTCAGGATGAAACTTAAATTAAGGGGGATAGAATTGTAACATCCCGAATTCTAGATTGGTAAGAAACAGACATAGAGGATATGATTTAGGCTTTAGAACAAAGGAGCTTAGAACATGACCTATAACTTGAGCTCGAATTTCATCCACGTCAATGACAGAATTAGAGAGTCTCAAAGAAGACTTAATTGTTTATTTATGTTTTATTTAGATGTATAACTTGAGAATAAGATATGATGGATTTAATAGACAATGTGCAAGCTGCCTCAGGACAGCATAGTAGGCTTGAATTCAAAGGACCGTCAAAAATCAGATATAGCTTGGATCGATCTGAAATTTTAATACAATATATCCCCGGATGTCTAGTTTCAGTGGGAATAAGAATTACTTAATTTGGAGTTGTGAGTAAAAAGATATTAATAAAGAAAGATAGCAAGGTCAGGAAGGGATATCAAAAGGACCTAAGTGGAAATTTCTCAAAAGTTAGGGGCAACTATGTAAACTTAAAAATTAAGTGTCGGAAGTTCTTAATAGTGCCCATATCCGACCCCGGAAGAATATTCTTGAGATTAATCGGGTCATAACCGTGGGTTTCAATTTTTCCCGAAAACGCACGGTTTAAAAGTTACAATCGATTAATCGTTGGAGGGTATTTTGATATTTTCACACCCTAGACTATAAAATTACAGCACAAGAAAGTTGAGGGGGTCAAAATATGAATAAAATGAAGCCTAAGGGCTTGCCAAATAAATAAGATAAAAGAAGGAGGCAAGTGGGCCAATCATAAGTAGCCATTTAGCATTTATTATCTTTAACATTTTCTACGCCTATCCTTTAATCAGATACAAATCTTACACAAGTTTCATTCATTACTCCACTTCCAAACCATCTCTTCTAAAAATTTTCAAATACAATATTCTTTCCTTACAATTTCTTATTATACGCTTATATATAAAACATTTCCACACACAAATACTTTGAATTCCAAAATATCTTATGATAGCCTCATTTAGTTATTGACATAACAATTTAACTGTTCAATATTACCCAAGTCCATTCTCATTTCTAATACCATTAAACATGTATTGGTATAAAATAATAAACATATTATATACACATTCATAGGTCACGTTCATAATGTGATTCACTTCCCACCTTTCTTACATATAACCATTACATTCATATCAAAAAGTTCATTTCACAAATCCTCTTTATATAAACACATAATTATGCAATTTATTAAATTTCCCTTTTTCATATAGTTTATACAAATTAATAGTTATCACTTTCCTTTGACTATTATCATTCTCATTTGTTTATCATAACTTAGTTATTCATTAACTTCAATAAATATATACACTCTACTTATAATATTATTTCACAAGGAGCTTAATCACATTTCCAATGTGATATCTCTCTCACATTTGTTTATAAATATCTTTAACACATCTTTCATAGTCCTTTTCATCCTTTCCAATCAAATTACTTAAAGTAACTCACTTTCTTTTGCTCAATTCCTTTTCTTTACTTTCAAACCAAATTTGCCTACTAACAATCACATCTCCCAATTCCTAATACTTTCATGTACTCTAACATTCATTTCATATATCTCATGTATTAAATACATTAAACTATCAATATAAATGGTCTTTATCCACATTCCATTAAAACTATAAATCTTCAACTTACTAATTTACTTAAACTTCAATTTATTCATCTCATTCTCTTAATATCAACCTTAAAACATCTTATATGTATATACCACAAAGCAACATCAAAACATATATGTTTCACCATTACTAAGCTCATTCCAAAAATCTAAATGTCACATATTATCACCATTTACATGAGCTTTCACAATATTCAAACATATCACATTTCTAACATTGAAATCACCATGTTTGCATTAAAATAACAATACAAACAACACCCATATCTCTTCGTACTTAATCAACATCATCTCTTTTTCTTTTAAACAAAACCTTAACTTTACATATCCACACCTTAAATTATCACACTTAATCTATACCAATCAACTCATTCAATATTTCACTGTACTTCATTTAAATAACATATCTTTTCATATTACCCATCCAACAATATTTCCTCTTTCTAGAAATCCAAACATAAAGTTTATTGGAAAGAGATTCAAATAATAGAAGAAAGATTACATACTTTAATCTTAATTTTATTTTTAACTCATTTCCAACTTTATTCTTTTAGCCATTTCTTTATATATCAAACACATATCAATAATCAAACTATTTACTTATAAATTCCATATCATTTCTTTATATCACAATCACTTTTCAATTATCAACATTTCAAATTTTACTTTTATATAAAATCTCATTTACACACTATCATCCATCTCCTGTTGTTCAGAAGCATCACAAATCACATAATGCCACGTTCGAGACCAACCTAGGTGTGAATGCATATGCATGTATTACAAATTGCATTTCCAAAATCTTCTTTTTAATTCTTATTTAAACTCTTCAAAAATTTTCTTTTTAATTTCACTTAGGCCGAGAATCTCGAACCAAGCTCTGATACCAAAATAATTGTAACACCCTGATACTCCATATAAGTACTATACATATACCTAGTATACATACAATACGTATATAAAGTATAAGAATGTTACTTTTAGTTTCAATTTAAAAACCTTTATCCAGATTCATAAAATTGAACATTAATTTAAAACACATTTACAAAAGTCAGTATTCTTATTTATCAAAACTTCATTCATCCATATGAATATATATTAACTCAAAAATACAATATAATTTAAAATCACACATGTATGCATCACCTTCTAGTTGGTCTCGAGACACTCATACCTTTCTCGTGGCATAAAAGCTGGACTTCCAGATCAACCGCAACCACCTGCGCGATTACACAACCGCGCTAAGCCCGAAAGCTTAGTAATACAAATAATAATAAAATATACCTTACTAAAGAATCATACCTCATATTTTTAGCATCATATTTTATTTTCTTTCTCTTACCCCGTTTTCCTTTCTCAATGCATTCTTCACATATTCCTACTAATCTCATAAATTATACACATATTTACACAGAACATTCACCAAGCAATACTTACCATTTCTATCTCATATACATATCCATATATGTTATTTCAACAAGTCACCATTCAATGATTTATCCAAACCTTCATGAAAACAATTCTTACAAGTTCCACATTCATATACATTTGCACATCATATTATATTTTCATAAACTCATTTCTTATCAAGGCTCCTCAACCCATATTCATTTTCAATATATCAATACACACATATTATATATCATACCAATCATGAATCACATTTGCAATAAAGGCAACCATAGATCTCATTTCTCATTTATTTCAACATTTAAATATCACACTGACAACAAAGACAGACTCGGGCCCAAGAGACACTAATATGTTATTCAAAGTTCAGAGTTTCTGCATTGGTCCATAATCACAATGATCAAGCCCGTAGGCAATATATCTCATATCTCTATCCATGGATAGCGTAACAGACCCAGTCTCTTGGATCATCAACTCGGCTAAACTCGAGGAGATCCTCAACCCGGCTAGACTGTTACTACAATTCACATTTCACATTTTATCAAGTAACAGACCCAGTCTCTTGGATCTCAATTCATCTCAATGCAAAGAGATCCTCAACCCGGCAAGACTGTTACCTTTCATTTATTTCGTATCAATAATTCACATAGTGTAACAGACCCAGTCTCTTGGACCTCAATTCACTCAAATTGAAGAGATCCTCAACCCGGCAAGACTGTTACATTTTCACATTTTCTAGGCATGCCGCCAAATCCAGAACTCTTAAAATTGAATCAACATATTAGACAAAAAATGTTTTCATTTTCATTTCATTCTCAATTGAATTATCATAGCCAATAACAATGGCTTGACATCTCATTTGAATCACTATAGCCAATCACAATGGCTTCATATCTCATTTGAATCATCATAGTCAATCACAATGGCTTCACATCATATCATGTCTCAAATCATACTATAATATTTCATTATTCAATTATACATAATCAATTATCTCATCATATCCTTTACATTATAAAGTACATCATTCATATAACACATTACAATTCACTAGATTCACAATGCATATAACATAACATTGTTTATATAATATCATATGCATCTTCATTACCATCAAAAGTATGATCAATCATTGATATACACATATATAATTTACCTTATTCATAGATTTGGATTCCTCAATATACATTAGTTTAGGTCATCTTTGTTCAAGTATATTTAAAGTGTAGATACAAAAAGACCTTTGGAGGATTCAACAATGTAAAAATAATCAAGAATAAATATCCTTAGCCAACACACTCAAGGGACACGGCCAAGCTTGTGGCCGTGTCTCACAACACCAATTCAAACAGTAGCAAACACGGGCAATGGACACGGCCAAGATAGTGGCCGTGTCTCTCAACACCAAAAATCCAGTAGTAGACACGGGCAAGGGACACGGCCGTGTCTCTCAACATAAAATAGGCAGTGGCAAACACAGTCAAGGGACACGGCCAAGCCAGTGGCCGTGTCTCTCCAAAATCATCCAACACGGCCAAGTTTGCCCTAACTTGGCCGTGTCTCTCATAACTTGGCCGTGTCCTTCAAAGATTTAAAGACCAAAAACTTCAAAATTCATCCAAGCCCTTTAAAATTCACACCACAACCATCTTAATCATCATCTTTGTTAATATTTATCAATTTCCTATCACTTTAACATTTATATAACTTCATTATATTATCATAATAATCAATATATATATATATATCACTATAATCAATTACTCAAAGTACCAATTCATTTATACTAAACTCTAACTCAACAATTTATCATCATCCTCACAAATACCCCAACTTATCATCACTCAAATATCAATTCAACATATTTACATACTCCAATCTTTCATTATCATCATCTTACACACCAACCATAACCTCAATCAAAAGAAATCAAGACAAGAAGATAAAGGCTTACATATATATATAATCAATAAAATTAACTCAAGAGATGAGTACTTACATGAATAGCTTGCCAAATCTTCATTTCCATCTTCAATACTGTTAAAATCCTTAAGAAATTTAATGAAGATCATCACCTCTCTCTATCTCTCTATCTCTCTCTCTCTGTCTCTCTCGTGCAAGAACCAAAAAAGGGGAAGAAGAAGAAGAAAGAAAAATATATTCTCCTCTTCTCACGATAACCATATATATATATATATAATAATAATAATAATAATAATAATAATAATACCATTAAATCTCCACCCCACAATTCCTTTTGACTTTCTTCTTCTTTTTTCTTTTTGTCTTTATCATCATTATTATTACTATTAACTAATTATACAAATATATATATATATACACCACTCACATTTCCTACACCATTTTATATTCCATGTATATGTGATGTATATGTATATGTCTTTTATATTGTAATTATATTTCCCATATATACATATACATTAATTCCAAATACCACAATAACTCCAAAACTTTTAGGGCATACCTTGGGATATTACACTTAATAGTGCCCATATCCGACCCCGGAAGAATATTCTTGAGATTAATCGGGTCATAACCGTGGGTTTCAATTTTTCCCGAAAATGCACGGTTTAAAAGTTACAATCGATTAATCGTTGGAGGGTATTTTCATATTTTCACACCCTAGACTATAAAATTACAGCACAAGAAAGTTGAGGGGGTCAAAATATGAATAAAATGAAGCCTAAGGGCTTGCCAAATAAATAAGATAAAAGAAGGAGGCAAGTGGGCCAATCATAAGTAGCCATTTAGCATTTATTAAAAGAAGAAAAGAAAAAGAGATGGACAAATGGCCCTAAGGCATTCATCCACCCCAAAAGTGGATCATAATTAGCCATATAGCATTTATTAAAAGAAGAAGGCAAGTGGACCAATTAAAAGTAGCCATTTTTGCTATAAGGTGTACCAATTAGAAGAAGCCAAATGGACCAATTAAAAGTGGCCATGTTTTGCTATAAGGTGTACCAATTAGAAGAAGGCAAATGGACCAATTAAAAGTGGCCATGTTTTGTTATAAGGTGTACCAATTAGAAGAAGGCAAATGGACCAATTAAAAGTGGCCATGTTTTGTTATAAGGTGTACCAATTGGAAGAAGGCAAATGGACCAATTAAAAGTGGCCATTTTTGCTATAAGGTGTACCAATTGGAAGTCAACATCTATTCACCCCTTATGGCTGCCATTTGTATCAAAATAAGCTAAGGAAAGAAAGTATAAAAGCCCCCTCTTGCATGGTGAATTCGTCCAAACCATAAGAGAAGGAAGAAGGAGGTATTTTTCCTAAGTTTAAGGCTTTTGATTTAAAGAGTTTGGTGACAAACAAGATTATAAGGAAATCAAGGAGACAAGGAAGGAAAGGAAGTGATATAGAATAAAGACTAAGGAAAAATAAGGTTTGGTACTTTAACATAAAAGAAATTTTATTTTCTTACAAACTTTTGTTCATATGGTATATATATGCGTGTATATGGTATATATGTGAATACATATAATTCATATGTGAGTATATGTGGTATTTGTGTGAGGAGATAATGTATATACATGGAGAATATGTGGTATATATATATGAAGTGAATGTGTATATATGAAATGTTATATATGCTCTACTCGGTAAATGAGTAAAACCGGTCTGGAATGGGGATTATATCGTGTGAGGTCAAGATCATGGCAACTAGTCGTGTGAGACCAAGACCACGCAGTGATATCGTGTGAGACCAAGACCATGGCAATTAGTCGTGTGAGGTCAAGACCACGCAGTTATATCGTGTGAGACCAAGACTATGGCAATTAGTCGTGTGAGGTCAAGACCACACAGTTATATCGTGTGAGACCAAGACCATGGCAATTAGTCGTGTGAGGTCAAGACCACGCGTAATTCTATACGAGGCTCATTTCGAGATCGGTGTATTCATAATTACCTTGTGGAGCAAACTGATAAAATGATAATAACCGAATATATGACATGTATGGATTGTTTTTACTGTGATATTATTTTTCAATACGATTCATTGCTTTTAAAAGTGCATTATGCCTTTATTATTCATTTTTCGTAATTAGTTAAAGTACCCACTAAGCAATGCTTAGCGAGTTTAGTTTCTTCTAAACTCGTAGATTATTAGCAAGGAGCCAGTAGCAAGCAGAGGAGTCCTGCGATCTACCGGTCATCAACAAACTTATGTGGTGCTCTTCATTTTGTATTTTGGTATTAGAAACTGGCATGTACTTATTTGAACAATATAAAGAGATAACTTGATGTAACATGTAAATCTAGTAATGTATAATAACTGTATGGTTTTGGATTGTAGTTGAGGTTATAAGGGTGGATTATTGGGAGTGTGCTTGTATTGAATTGTGAAACAAAATATTTTTCATAAATAAGAAAAATAAGTTTTGTCGACACTTGGGACCACCAATTATAAGGGAAACTCTGGCAAAAAATTTTTAAAATCTGCACTTAAAATTGGCTAAGTAAAATATTAAGACACAACCACCATGAGATAACAGTCCATCTTGGTCTATAAACGTAGGCTAAGATGGGGTGTTACACCGAGATTGGATTGAATTTGGGTACTTGGACCCAGGATTGAGTTTGACTAACCTTTTATCAGTTGAGAAGTCTGACTGCTCCGGCAGTTCTATGCATTGTGGTTCTTCACCCTCAAAATGGATCTTCACCTTTGAAAATGATCTTCCTTCTTTGAGATCAGGTCTTCACCCTTGAAATTGGATAAATTGGGTCTTTTCCCTGGCTTCAGCTCTTTTAGCTGGACTGACCTTTTATCTTTTGTATCTTCATTCTTTTGAGAATTCTAATTTTCTTCTTTTTTTCATTCTATCTTGTTCTTCCTTTGCACTTTTGCAAAAATTCAGCTATCTTTAATTGGACCTTGTATCCTCTCCTTGCCTCCCAAAGATTTTTCTTTCATGCCAGCTTTGATTGATGTTTTTCTTGTATAGTTCTTTGCATAAGCATGCATTTCTTCTCTTTGCAACATTACTGGAGCTTTCTCCAGTAATGGGCCTTCCATGCCCCCCTGATTTGACATCTTCTTTTGATTCTTTACTTCACAGAGTGTTTGCTGTTCACTTTGATAAAGAATAGACAAAACAAGATAAGAAAATGTGACGTGATATGCTCATGTATGCATGATATGCATGATAATACCCACAGCGGTTTCATTGACTCGCAGACCAAGGTGGTCGGCAGAAGTATTCTCATTGACTCATTTTGATGCTTGTTCAAGTCTTCCATTGGAATGATCGAAAGCTTTGCATTTGTAGCTTTTATCTTCAAGATGTTGAAAATATGAATAATGGGCAACAGAGTAAGGGATTCATCTATTTCAAACTATGTCTCAACATGTCAGTTGATGACCTTGCCAATAATCATTTCCTTTGCCCAATGTGTCCTTTGGAGGTTCAACATACTTCCCTTAACTTGAAGGCTTTATATGACAAAACTCTCTTCTTTTTTTTGTTTGAATTTTGATTTTGAAATTAAATGTTGGCTTTGCCAAATTAAAGTCAATGCACCTCAGGACTTGATTTTTCCAAATTAACATACCAATAACATGATCACCCTAGTTACAGTACTAAACTCGGGAATTATTTCTATTTAAGCAAGAACTGTTGCACTTCAAATAGGCACATACACATTACTTGGCCAACTCATTTGAGTTTAAATATTGTCTGTCTCATATGCATGCTTATCCAAACTATCTCCACTAATAGACTCTACCTACCAAGAGAGATCAACTGGTCTTTGATAGGCTTGAAATGGGGTCTATAAGGGACACAGGTTTAAGTGAAGGCCATTTTGAGATTGGAGCTAGTGTGACACAATGGACAAACACTCACACTATAAATTTCTTGTTGAAACTTTAGACAGTTGGGAGCAATCTTTCTAGACTCCAAATTCCTTCTATCTTCTAGGCATTAATATGGATCTTGATTAGGACAGCCCTTGCAAAAAGTTTGGTACTCAAATTCATTTCCTTTCTTCTCCCTTTTTCTTTCTTTTTATTTTTCTTACTCTTCCCTTTTCTTTCTCTTTATTTTCCTTACTCTTCCCTTTCTTTGAGCATTTTATCATTTTGTCCTTCTTCCTTGTAGGACTGTCAAGTATAGAACTTTCAAGAACTGAATGGTCTTTCTCCTTTTCCTTTGATTTTGATTGAATCTTTGGTTGGGTTGGACCAATTTAAGTCAATCCGTCCTTATAAACCAAATGGAAGCCTTTTGTTGTCTTAGGTAAAAGAGAACTCAGTTGGCTTTTTGAATTTTTTAGGTTTTATCTTTCTTCCTTTTTTCCTTTTTTGTTTTTTTTTCTTCTTTTTTTTTTTTGTTTTTCTTTTGTTTTGTTTTTCTTTTGTTGTTTTGTTTGGTTCTAGCTCAAACAGAGTTGTCTTGTTTGTACCAACTTGGGCTTCCAATAATGGATGAGTGGAGTAACATAAATCTTCTTTAACTGGGATAAATTATTTGTTACTCTGATGTTGATGTTGTCATGATATATTGGAGATATTAAGGGAACTTCAACTACTCTTATGGTTTTGAGAACATCAACTATCTTCATGGTCTTAAGAACTTCAACTACCCTTATGGTCTTGAGAACTTCAACTATCTTCATGGTCTTGAGAACTTCAACTATCCTCATGATCTTGACTAATCATTGCTTTCTTTGATCTTCTTGCCTCTTCATATTAGTGATCATAAGATTTGTCAAAAGTATCACAACAGCTCAGGGTAGGTTATTGGGATTTTTTAAGCCAATGAAAAGAAAGTTAAAATTTTATGAAGGCTCAAAGGGACAACTAGGGATTAATATCTAACAGGATAGATACTAGTTGTTGGCTAACCAAACAATGCCTAGATCATCTCTCCCTTAAATAAGTAGAGTTCAATTTTGCCTCGAAAGTTTGTCAAAGCATGTTCTAAGACTGACTAGGACCTAGACAAAGGTAATTATGCAGGAGCCCTCTCTGAGTAAGCATACACAACTCAATGCTATAGAGCAATTCCCTCACCTAGTAAAGTCATTCGAGTCATGATGCATAGATATATTAATTCATGAATTATCAAGCTAGATTCCTCATTGATTGAGCACCAAAATGAACAAATAACAATAAAATTTTGATGAAAGAAATTTATTCAAACAAATTTGAATTTGAAAAAACATGACAGTTCCAATTAACTATTAAAGAAAGTAAAATTAAAAAGCAACATTCAAGCTAAGGAAAGTTCATTGAGTTTAAGCTTCTTTTCCCTTCACATCTTCAACATTTCCATCTTGAAAGGATGATAAAACAAAATCTTCTTCCAATCCTTTTCCACCATGAAGGTTGCCGGTGGAGGTACTCTATTGAACCTTGGTAATGGATTGTCTTTGGTGTTGGGCTTATCCGGCTCGGGTAGCTTGCCACTATCAATCAAATCTTGGATCTCATGCCTTAATCGGGTACATCTATCAGTCTCATGTCCTTGAGTATGATGAAATTGACAAAAAGCCTTAGTATCGAATTTTGGGGGTAATGGACTAGGCAAAGGTCGAGAAGCCAATGGTTTTAACAATCCTTTCTTTTGTAGCTGGTCAAAGACCCAAGACAAAGGCTTCCCCAAATCTGAAAATTGCCTTCTATTTGCTTGACCTATTGTATTGACACCAACCTCTTTTTGTGTGCTTTGATTTCCGGACTGGTAATTCCTTTTCTCATTCCTTCTTATTGAAAAGCGATTTTTCTCCCTTTCCCACTCTTTTATTTGCAAACCAGCTTGGAGAAGATCTTTGAAATCCCTTATAAGGGTGTGAGACATCCTTTCATGAAGATTGGGCAGGACAGCTCTCACGATCATCCTTATTTGATCATATTCATTGGGCCTCTTCTTGAGCAAAGCAGCCTTATTTCTCCACCTTTTCACATAGTCCACAAAATTCTCATTTGGCCTTTGTCTAATGGACTCAACTTCCATTAAACATTATACCCATATTACTGGATGAAGGCCTTGTATAGCAAATCCCAATTCTTTTGTGTTCCATCATCTACGGCATTGAACCAATTTTGGACAACAGGGTCTAATGATAGTATGAAGTACCTTAGAGTTTGAGCCTTAGCAGCTCGAGCAGACTGCATAGCAGTGATACACTGCTTCACATGGAGATGAGGATTTCCAGTACCATTGTATCTAGCAAAGGATGGCATCTTGAACTTATAAGGGATCTCCTCATCTTGTTCAAATAGTTTATCGATCTCGGACATCTCTTCGGTTTTCAGCTTCTTCTCAAATTTCTTTTCTAAATCAGCAATCATCTTTTCAACATCGGATGTCTAATTCTTTTCAATAGTTGCCTTCTCAACAACCTTCGACTCCTTTTTGTCTTGAGGATCTTGGTAGTATTGAGCCCAATCATCATCATCAATGATTACCTTATCATCATCAAAAGCCACTTCACCAACTTTGGTCTTCCCTTTGTCCTTTGGCTTCTTAGTGCTAGCAGATGCCTCAGCATGATTCTCTAAGATTGCAGTCAATTGGTTCTTCATGGTCTCAGCTAGGGCCTCTTTTATTTCTTCCATCATGGCGTTGAGGGCATCATCCACCATTTTTTGAATTTTTTCGGGCTCCATTATTTTTGGTGAGCAAGTGATTGAGTTGTTGCTAGATTCTTCATCTACAGCGTAGGTTGGATTATTGTAAGCTTTTGAATTGTCATAATCCAGGGTTGTGAGCCAGAGAGGATCAATGATATGAGATGCAAATGTATGCGTGTATGCATGTATGCACAAACAATCAACAAACAAGGACAAATAGGACGTTCCTTCCAACCTTATAACATCCACACACGAATGGCGAGTCTCTTTTCCTAGGTATATGATTAACAAAATACCAACATGGGGTATCTTGTTTTTGAATAATTCCCTCGGACGTTTTTTAACCAATAGTTATATTTTAGAAAATGGAAATCCATTCATAGTAATTCCCATTAATTAGGTTTTAATCCATTCAACCAACTAAAGTAGTTTTTATGCTATATTGGATTAAAACTAAATTAAGAGGTTTATTGTAGATAGATTTCTCACTTGAAAAAAGTAACTAATGATTCATGCCAAAAACAAGCCCATGGTTAATTTATTCTTAGTGTAAACTAGGCCCACAATTGATTTTTGGTATTTCATAATTGACCTAAATATTTTTGCAAGCTCTTTGTAAGAAAAGGTTGGGTGAAAATAGTTTTGTTTCTAAGCCCATTGTAAAAGATTTTAGGAAAATGGATTTTGGGCTTAGTATTTGGGTTATGAACAAAAGAATTTTTGATTTATTTTTAGAAAAGTCTTATGTCCAAGGACCATCTTGAAAAGTTTTGAAAATAGCTTAGGAGTTTAAAGAAAAATTTATTTTGAGCTTACAATATACTTTAAGTCATGATTTAATCTAAGATAAATTAACCATAGTCAAACAACATGCATTTGGGGTAAAACCTAAGGAAAGTAACTAGGCCAATTACTTGAGCTTTAGTCTTTGGGTAAAAAGGCTTAGGTTCCCATAGCAAGTATATATCAAATGGTACGAGGCTATGAGTGGTTATGCCATGCTCGATCTCCATACCTTGAGTGAAAGTATGGTATCCCTTACATAACATAACACGGGTAACACGGGCGTCCTAACTCACGCACATAATGCAATCTAATATGATGCAATGGATAATATCATTATAAGAAAGAATAGAATAATATAAAGACCAACAGAATCAACTTCTATGATCCCCAGTGGAGTCGCCACTGTGAGCGGGGATTTTCGCCCCCACTCCCGGTGGAATGGTTCTTGCGACTTCAACACTGTTTAGGCTCGGGACCTTAGAGAACACGGACCTAAGTCCGGAGAAAATAGAGTCGCCACCCGGACGGTCCGGGAAAAAGAAAGGGGTGGATGACTCGATTCCTAAGGAATTCCCAACCCCCTAATGGGTTCGGAAAGTTGGGTACGTGTGGGGAAGGTGAGAAATGGCCCATTACCCCCACAACGGCTGGTTCATTGGAACCGGCCTCCTTTACATGTCTTAATATTATAAAATTCTTAAGTATAACAATATTATCCATATTACACATAATAATAAAAATAAAGCATCGATATATTAAAAATCAAAATAATGTCCAAACAAAGCAAATAAATGGACATCCATCCAAGGATGGAAACATGTTCTTACATCCCATGCCTAAATAGGACACCCATCGAAAGGTAGAAACATATCCTTTACATTGGTTCTAAAATAGAAAAGCAATTTAAATTACATGATGTTTAACTAATGAGGTACCCACCAAGTGGAAACATACCTCTTTCAACATTTAGCAATCTAAATAAATTGATAAAAGTAAATAATAAATCAATTATCAAAGGCATTAAATATCAATAGAAAGTAAACATCTATCCATGATAAATAAAATAAACCAAGCATTGAACTTAAATAAATTAAAGCATATAAAATAAATCAAAGCATAATCAAATATAGAATTGAATAAAGCAAATAAAAGTCTAAATTATAGCTACTGTTTCCATTTAGGGTTCTTTATTCCAAGTATTTAGAGTTTTGGAAGCTACTGTGATTTTCATGGGATTAAAATGGAGCAAAAGTTTTATGATTTAAAAAGTTGGTAAAATTTTTTGATTAACCAAATTAGGGTTTGAGATGTATAATCATGAAATTAGTTCTTGGACACTTTAAAACACTTTGATTTATAATTTTTGGTTATTGCATTATGTTTTTAAGCTACTGTGTAAAATTGTAAAATTTGTATTTGTATGATTTTTAAAGTTTTAAAGGATTAGGGTTTAGAAGAAAAAAAAATTAGAATTTAAGGTTTTAAGGGGTTAGGGTTTACTATTTTAGGTTTTGGAGTTGAATTAGGGTTTTAGAATTTTTGGATTAGGGTTTCGGGTAATGAGTTAATTTTTAGAATTTGAAAATCAATTTGATAATTTTATGAAGTTTTATGAAAATAAACAAACGATTTAAAGTTTATAAAAGCAAAAAAAAATGTTTTTAAGGCTTAGAACACAAATTAAAATTTTGATAATTTGGAAAGCAAATTAGGGTTTTGGGGTTTTGAAGAAACAAAACTAATAACTTTAAACTTTTTGAAAAATAAAGTAACGAAATAAGATTTTCAAGCCTTAGAAAAATTGAATTGAGGTCCTAAAGTTTTTGAATTAAAGAAATAAAATGAGATGTTTAGCTACTGTGACAAAACAAAAGAAATTAAGAATTCAAACCTTATTTTGTAAGTTTCACCAAAAATGTCTTCTTGGATGAACAAGGTCAAAGACAAGCCTTTTTGTCTTTGAATTCCTTGAATTGTTTTTTGGCTCTCTCAAAAAACTGCTTGATTCAAGGTATTCCTTCACAGCTTCAGTTTCCACTCTTGATCCATGTTTCTGTCCCCGTTTTCCCCTTCTTTTCCTCTTTGTGTTGTTCTTATACTTATTTATAGAAGTTTTTTTTATATAGTTTTTTCCTAGTTGCTCACGGCATACATTATTTAATAAGAAAAGGAAACCGAAACCTAATTGTATTAGGTTTCGAAAAATTTGCGTCGGAAAATTTCGCTGGCGGAAAAAAAAACTGCTGCGAAAAAATTGCCCTAGCAAAAAAAATTGCAGCAGGAAAAATTACGTTGGCTAAAAAGCTGCCGCAGCCTGCGGGCGAGACAGGCCTGCTGGCCATTTCGCCCGCAGGAAATGCCCACGGGCCCGCTGACTTATCGTCGCCGATTTTTATTTTTATTTTTATTTTTATTTTTTGATTTTTGTTTGTTTATTTTTATTTTTTATTAATAAAAATTAGATACTAAAGCAAAAATTATTTAAAAAAATTATTTTGGACTAAATAAAATATATTGGATAACACAAAAATTATTTTAGACTAATTAAAATATATTGGACTGGACTGGGTCAAAATTAAGGGTCTACAGTATTCAAAAATAATAGTTTAGGATTTCAAAAATAAATAACTGCTTAGCTACTGCGATATTAAAACAACTTAACATAAAGTGAGTGAGTTACTGGACAAATAAATTTTGAATAAATAAGTTGATGTGATACAAATACTAGATAAAATAATGGAATTAGAAGATTGGACCTGTGTTTAAAGACTCCTCCAATATTTTACGTTGAATCAAGTATTTTGTTTGCACCAATGTTAATTATTGGTTGAGTGGAACAAAGATAGTAGCTACTGCCTTCCTTTTGTTTGTACATTCTCTTTGTTTGCTTTTCTGCTTTTCTGTTTGTTGTTCTCGTCTCTCTCCTTCTGTGTGTTGCTTTTGTTTCTGTCTTTCTCCTTTTTAATCCTAGTTCATTAATAAAAGTTGTCGTCCCTTTTGCCTTGCTTAAGCCTGTATTTATATCTTTATTTATAAGGAGCAAATTAGGTAAAACCTACGTAAACCGAGCTTAATCTGGATCAATCTCATAAAATCATATCCATGTCAAATTAAAATAAGATTAATTTGATATGGAGCAGAATTAAGAGTCCAAATTCAATGTAGAATTGTCCATATTGAATTGGTAGCCAACCAATTTGATATGGACCCAAATCCATATCGAATTGGTGGACCAATTCGATATTGACTCCCTTTCATATTGATTTGGTGCTAACAAATCAATACGGAATTGTCTATATCAAATTGGTAGCTAACCAATTCGATATGGACCATGTCCACATCGAATTGAACACTCCAATTCTATATAGACATGTCCCATATCGACTTGGATCAACACCCAACCCTTCTAAATTCGAATCAAACCATTTTTATGATATTCAAAATTTAACCGGCATATTTTAGGCCTAATAAAATTGAATCAATCTAATTAAAGGTTTTAAAATAGGTTTAAGCCATTAAGAATGAACCGAACTTGACTAGGCCTTCCTTAATTAGGATCGAACTAGCTTAGGGTCAAAATCAAGGGTCTACAGCGGAGGATAGTTAAAGTGTTGGGAGAGGTATATGTGTAGTATATCTAATGTATACCCGATATATACATAATATATACCTCACATATACTTATTACATATATTGGATACATATTATACACTTAATATACATATAATATACACATAATGTATACTTGATGTATACATTATATATACATATACATAAAATATATATGACATAAATAAAGTATAAAGGGAATATGTATATATATGTATAATATTGATGGGAAGATGATGAATTAATTAATTAAAAAAAGAAAAGAGAAAGTCAAAAGAAGAAAGAAAATGTATGGTGAGGATTAAAAGATTAAAAATAAATAATAATTAATAATTAATTAACTAATTATATATATATGGTTGGGAAGAAGAAGAAAAATAAAATAAATAAAAAATTAATTAAAATTATTTTTGGATAGGAAAGAAGACTAAAATATCTTATTATTAAATTCTTTTGTAAATATATATATTTATGAAGGGTAAAATTGAAAATTTAGTGCATAAAAGACTATCTTCTTCTTCATTTAGCAAGGGTGAACAAAATTTTTAGTGAAGAGCAAAAGGGAGAGGATTTTTTCTTCAACTAAATCTAATTTCACAAAATTTTTCAAGGGAATCAAGGTATTTTTGAAGAATAGTAAAGAATTAGGTAAGAATTTTCTAATTTTAAAAAGTTTTTCTTTGAGTTTATAGTTATGTGAGATTTGAAGTTTTGATGGTGATGTTTATAATTAATGATATGGGTTATTTTGAAGTTATTATGGTGTGTATATAGTGAATTTAAGGTTGGTTGTTGGAAAAGGTTGAGTTTGGTGAAGTAAGGGCTATGGGTGAAATATGTAAAAATTAGGGTTTGTGATGGAGGTTATTATAATTGCTAAAATGATTCGTAATGATGTTATTTTGATGGATAAGTAAAGATTTTACGGTTGAATAATTGAAATGAATGGGTTTGATAGAAGTTTGAAAGAAGTAGTAGTGTGAATTAGGGTTGTGGGTGGAATGGGTGTAATTGATATTTAATTAAATGAAATGTGTTGGAATGAGTTATTAATACTATTTTTGCACTTATACTATGGTTTAGGAGTGAGTAAAGTGGAAATGTCAAATTAAAGAGAGGAAGGATATGTGAAGAAATAAGACTTAGAGGGAGCTTTTGGCTTGATTTTAAAGTTACATAAGGTTAGTACATGTTTTAATAAATATTATTTGAATAATATGGTAGTTGGCATAAGACATTGTGAATTTGAGAATGTGTTATGTCACTTTCATTTTTGGATTTGATAAGGATGTATGTATTGTATAATTAAGAGAGTATTAATGGATGAGGCATGAGCATGAGCATGAGCCATTTTAGAATGGCTATTGCAATGATTATATGTATGACGTAAAAATGTGAAATATGCTAAAATGGATTGGAAAAGATGAGAAACGAATAGTGTGACAAATAATATGAAGAAAAATTATGAAAATGATAAAATGTGATTAAATTGTGAAAAGGGACTATATAATGTGTAATGTGGCAATTGGTTGTAAATTAATGAGAACATGGAAATGATATGTGGAAATTAGTCACATTGTAACTGTGACCCATGATTGTGTAATGTAATAAAAAATAACATGAAAATGTGATGTGGAAGTGATCATTATAAGGTTGATCACTTGGGAAATGTGATAATGAGATGTAATGTGTAAGTGGTCAAGGATTGAGTTGATCACTTAAAAAGTGTGAAAGTGTTATTGTGTGTTGGTAACCCTATACAATTACTTGTCTAGTAATATTGAGAATGAATATGCATGCTGTAGACCCTTAATTTGGCCCCAAATTAAATCCAGTTACAATTAAAAAGCCCAAAACTAAGTTCGGTCTAATTTTACAAGCTAAACTAACCCAAAAATATGATAATTGGCCATTTTTTATGGCCAATTCGTTATGACGATAGCTCATAATGAATTTCCCATGGCGATATGTATATATAAATACTTTTAGTAAGTGTTGTTGTTAAAAACATAAAATTTTCAGTGTACACTGGATATGTTTTGAAAATATTTGAATATTTGTAAAATGATGAACATTTAGAAAGCTGGGAAAAGTTTGGGAGGAATATTGGAGTTTGTTTTTATAAATATTCGGAAGTGAAATTTCCTGTGCAGGTTGTGTGTTTGATGAATTAGAGATTTATTAAAATTACAGAAAAAACTCTGGTAAATTTTTTTCATAGATTTTTTTTAAATCAATTTATTTGGTAATTAAATTACTTATGTATATATGTTTAAATTATTTATTAAAGTATGTCTTAAGCTTTTAAATATTGTCTTTTATTTATGGGAATTTGAAAAGTATGAGACTGTGACATTCTTACATTTTGTATTTATATTTTATATATACTAGGTGTATATACGGTACGTCTATATGGTATAAGGATGTTACAATATCTATCCAGTAAAATTAAATTGATTGAGAACAAACCAAAAGAAACTGAGGAAACTTACCTCATGCCTAAACTCGAGCATGTGTAAGTTATATTAAACTTAATCCTCCATTTTTTTTATTTTAATCTGAATTCCATAAGTGTGTTTTATTTATGTCAAAGTTGAGAATGTTGGGGAAGATAAAAAAAAATTAGATTCAATTAGCAGCCCCTCCCTCACGATAGTTTCTCAAACCAAATTTGATGAAGAGGTTGAAAAAAGGAATAAAGTTCCAAATCCAAAATATATTAGAGACAAGTGAACTGCAGGAGCAAAAGGAAAGAAGACTAGAGATGCTAAATCTCAAATTATGATGAGAAAGCTTAATAGTGAATAGTACAATCTAGTACTTCTATAGACCCATTTCAAATTCCCATATACAAAGAACAACAACAATTCAATGAGTGGCAGGACAATAATTTCTCAAGATTTAAATAGTAAGTCACATCAAAATGATTTAATTTATATATTATTAGTTTAGATGAAATATAAACAATTTTCATACCTATTTGATCTACAGTGACAAAGACCATGAACAAAAGTTGCTCGATGATTATTGGTACTACTTTATAATAAAAATTGTCGATACATATGATTTTCGGTGGCATTTGAGAACACCAGATGCTTGGTTGAGCAATGATGTAAGTTTGTCGCTAATTTTGTAATGAGAAATATTATTACTTGTAATGATTGTTTTGTGATAAATGTTATATGTCAACCATTTTTTGCAAGATATTGATATAATCATATATTATGTCTATCAAAATATCATTTTTGTTCAAATTTGTTTGACCAAAGAGTCACATGCGGTGGGGCACTAATTAATCAATTGTTTTTTAGGGATTATTGTGAAATTAAGAATATGAAAAAAGAAAAGGGTAAATAAAAGCCTAGTGTGAAAATTGTCAAATTCTTAAAGGGCGATTTGAAGTATGGAAAACTTATAGGGGACACAGATAGAATATACCTGCTAGTTAACTGCGAGTCTTGGCACTGGTTTCTCATTGAAATTTTGTTGAATACATGGACCATAAATGTTTATGATTCCGTGTATCTTCCCAACCGCTGCTTTCCTATAATGTCTCGTGTGACTCCATTATTAAAAATGTTGGCTTATGCATTATAGTATGTTGAATTCTTCATCTGGAGACCTAAGCTGGCAACATATAAGAGAAAGAAATTTAAAGTAAATTATGAACATGAGACATGTCCACAACAGAAAATGGTAAGCAACATTTACTGTGGCATTTAGTTACCTTTAATTCATGTAAATTTCAACCAACCACAAAAATTTTCAACTTCAATTTTAACATCATAAACAAGATTGTGGGATGTTTGTTGCCAAATTTATCGAATTTTGCATGTCTCCAGCTTGTGATATTTTGCATTGCAAACAAGAGCATATGGCTCAACTTAGATACACCACCACATGCTATTTATGATGATTAATAGTAATGCTATTTCTTATCATTCTGATGATGAATTGTAATTTGGACAGTGTATATATATGGGTTTAGGGTTTTGATGATTAATAGTAATTTGAACAAGGTAAATTTTTTTCTTTCTTTTATTGTAAACTTACAGCATGTTTAATATCTATAAATAATAAGGTATCATGATTGGATGTAATTTATTCAATATTTTTTCTTTCATTTTGATGATGGATTATCAAGTAAACCTAACTCCCCCTAAATCTCACTAACAGTTCTAAATCATTTTATAGCTACCATTTTTAGAGCCAGATTGAGAAAAACACAAAATTAAAATTGATAAATCAACAAAATTATAGAACCCCTAATTGCTTCTACTCCTAACTCTCCCTAAAACCAGTCATGCAACTTTGAATCACCTATTAAACAACATTTCAAAGCCAAATTGAGAGAAATACCAAATTAAAATTAATAAACTAACAAAATTATGGAACCCTTAACTACCCCTAACTACCCTTAACTCTCCATAAATGTAGTCATACAACTTTGAATCACCTGTTAAATAACATTTCAGAGCTAAATTTAGAGAAATACAAAATTAAAATTGATAAATCAGCAAAATTATGGAACCCATAACAACCCCTAGCTCCCCCTAAATGCAGTCAAATAGCTGCGAATCATCTTATAGCCTCCATTTCTGTGCCAAATTGAGAGAAATACATAATTAAAACTAAAAAATTAACAAAAATCAAGTACCACTAACTATTTTGTTCATATAAAAAAAAGTTAAAAATATTCTACAATAATTTAACACTGTTTATTATGGAAGAGATATTCTACATAATATTCTAGAACAATTTAACAACTAACTGCAACCACATGCAATAAACAAAACCTGATACAGAGTTAAACAACAATTTTAGTCAATTGTACACAAAATCAAAATTTATAATAAAAGATTAAGAACACTTTTCATCCCAAACTTCTACTAACTTCCCCTTACTACATTTGTGAGTAGGAATTTTCGCCCTTAGTCTCGGTAAAATGGTTCTCATGACTTCGGTACTGCTAAGTTCTGAATTTTAGGAAACACGAGCCTAAGCTCGAAGAATTAGGGTCATCACCTGAACATGCCTAGAAGAAAATAAAAGAGGTGAATGACTTGATTCCTAAGGAATCACCAACCTCTACTGAGTTCAAAAAGTTGGATATGCTAGTAAATATGAGAAATGGCCCAGCATTCTCAATACACTCAGTTCATTAGAATCGGTCTCCTTTTCAGGTTTAAGTATTATTGAATTTTAAAATTATCATAACATTATTTATATTACACGCATTATTAAATAAATAAATAAAAGTTCATCCATAAAATAAATAATCCAAAAAATACAAAAATAATAAATGGGCATGCACACTTAGTAGAAACATACCCTTACAAATATCAAAACTCATGAATAAAAACAAATAAATTAATTAATTAAATTAAATTAACTAAAGCACCTACAAAATGTGGAAACATGCCTTTTACAATTCCTCTCTTGTAAATAATAATAAGTTCATGATAAACTAAAGACAAAAATAAATGAATAATTAAAATATAAATAAATTCATAAAATAGCAATAAATTAAATAAATAAACACAAACTGTAAAAATGAATAATTATTGAAACAAAACATAAAAATGCATTCATATAAAATTTAGCAATTAATAACTAGGTCATATAAAATTACAAAAATAACCTAAACATATAAAATATATTCATAGCCGCGATATTATTTTTAATAAATATAAAAGATAGTAATAAAATCTATAGTTTTAATTCCTAAAATATGAACCATAAGCAAAAGACAAAAACTAACATAAAAACAAATACATAAAATTAATTTGCATAAAATACTTTAAAAAAAGGAACAATGTGAAAAATAATATAATATTAACACAAACAATTCACATATTTTAAAGCACCAAGTTAACATAACATTTACACGAAGTGGATTAAACATGCATATAAATTACATTAATATTAATCTACTAGACCAAAATATGCACTTATTTTAAACAAGCAATCAATTAATAAATTATAAAAGGATAAATAACAAGTTGAGGATCATAGAAATATTTACATATTCCTAGTTAAAGCATATACTATTCACAATATGATAAACATATTTACTAATTAAAAACATGTTAACATTGAATGAAATGACAATTGAAAACAACTAAATATAATAAGCAACAACAATAATCAAAATTTAAATCCAATTTAATCAAACTAGAGAAAAGTCAATTTAGAAAATAATAAACATACCTGTGAGGTTTATTCCACTAAATTTGTAGATTGTGGATTATAGTTAATTGTTGAATTCCAAAAGTGATTCCAACTAGAGAAAATCCTTTACCAATTGGTTCCCACAAGTCTACTTTCTAGAGTATTTTGAGTTCTGTGTTTTTTTCTATGTTGCATCTTTTTTGTTTTCTCTTTATGCTCTTTTTTTTTGCTATTAAAATTCTCACTATGTACTTTTTCTATATTGACTGTACTTTTTCTCTCACTCTCTGTTAGCTCCCCCGTTTTTTATTTTGTCTCTTTTTATAAAGAAAATTAGGATTAATCATGTGATTAATAAGCTGATTTGGCTAGAAAACCAAAAGTTTATATGAAAAATCCAAGAGTTTGATAGATATAAGGTACTAGGAAAAATGGGTTTATGGCTCATTCACCGTTTCTGCAATATCTGTAAAAAAAATTAATTCAAAAAGTTAGCAAAAAAATTGGCTTTTTTTAATTGTTTACTGTGTTGGGTACCTACTTATATACCATTGCCAATGTGTGAAAAACTATTTTTATTGTCAAAAAATATTTTTAGACACATAAATTTTAGATCAATAATAAAAAAACTATTTGTTGTGTCCTCGTGATTTTACATTAGTGCAATAATTTTCTTTAAAAAAATTGCACATCAGTAATTTCATCAATGCCCATTGATAATAATAATACATATAACTCCAAAAGCTCTTTTCTCTTTCCTTTCCATTATTTAACTTTTACTATTCTTTTAACATTATTACCCATCTATCATCATCTATCATCAATAATGCTCATACACTTCCAAGGATAATTTCTCTCTCCTTCCCTTTATTTATTTTTAATCTCACTTCATCATAAGCCATTCCTTTTTTCCTCTTTATAAAAGCTAACTTTGTTTCTTTTTATTTACATTTACAATCAAACTACTATCTACTTCAAAATTTTATCTAGAGAGCTCCTACAAACATTTCTACACTCCACCAAGAGAGCTTGTTCAACTTTGTTCCTCTTAGTAATAAGTTTTTTTTTTCTCTTTTAGACATTTTCAACTTTGTTCCTCTTCATTTACAGCATTTAAAATGATACAGCTCAACATTTCAATAACTTTATTTTTGACCACTCACAGATTCAAATAGCTTATGAAGAGAAATAGGATTTTGACATGTAAGTTTATTATGGCCTCACTTACGACAATGACTACACTTTTGATGTGTTTTTTCTTCACCTAACAAAGGAATTCTACATTTTTTACACCTGTCAGTTAATGTTTGAACATTCGGAGGAAGTGGAGTCATATTTCTCACTTCACCTGATAAATTCCAATAAGTGATGTGAGGTATCAGATTTATGACTCTTTTATACATTTCGTATCAATATTTTTGCGAATAATATTGTAAACACAAATCATAAAGAGTTAAATTCTCCATTTCTGATGACCGCAAGAGCATGCACACATGGAATTTGATCAAGCTGAAACTTCTACAATAATAAGTCCTTAATGGCATATCAACGCAAAAGTTCTTCTCAACATCAAACACTTCATATCTCATGTTATTAGCAGAATCGAACTGAAAATTATTACTGCAACATAAGATCACAATTTAGTACATAGGTTCAAAATTTATAATAAAAGATCAAAGGAAAAGCAATACTTACATTGAATTTCGAGGCATACATCATTTTCTTTTTCAGCTTTCTTTCCACATCAGTTGCCATCTGAGTAGTGCATTTCTCTGCTTTATTTCGATGTCTAAAAAATTATTTTTGACACATCTTTCTGGCTTCATTCATAAATGAAGTAATTAGAAGCTCTCAGGCCTTGACAAGTGCAGTATTCACATATTTTGATATATTAGTAGCCATGATGTTGTACTTCCCTTTAATCATATGAGACGTGTCCACATTTCAAAGCCAACGCCTTCTAGATAATCTTTGGCATCAGGAACAACAATGCAGAATCAACCAAATAATTGGCTAAAATCATGAATTTTTTATGCTTTAGTTGTTTTCCTGTAATACTTTTCAAGGTCCTTTGAAATGTTTCTAAATTTACATTTCAGGTTATTAAGAAGATGGTGCATACATATCCCATGGAATGCACTTGGAAAAACATCTGCAACTACCTTCTGAATGGTTCAGTGTCTATCTAAAATAATAACATGACATGGTTCAGTGTCTATCTAAAATAATAACATGACACTGTCTATTTACATTTCAGGTTATTAAGAAGACTTTAATTTTTTAAGGAACTATATCCATGATGCGTAGTGGGAATATTTGTTGAATGGGATCATGACAAATAGCGGTAAAAAACATACCGTGATATTTCCCTTTTAGGTGCATGTCATAAATAGACATTACAGGTCTACAATACTGAAAACCTTGAATTAAAGCATCAAATACGAAGAAGAGATAAAGAAACCGATGATCATCACCGCAATGCAGATGTACAATCGTTCCTAGATTTGTTGGATGAGCATATGTAAATATCTAGGCAAACTAGAGAGATTGTTCTGGAGTGCCCAATCTGATATTCTCATAAGCAAGCTCCTGCCCCTCTCCATACAATAGAATAACTGACCTCAACACCAGATTTCTTGTGCATATCATCAATCACATCTCTAGTTTCGAAAACTTTTCTCGGATTTATTAATATTTTTTTAACACACACAACCATAATTCAACTAGTTGCTTATCTATGTCTACTTTGTACAAAATTAGTTTGACATGTGTGCTTTGTCGCAAATTTGGTTACCATCCAAAATTTGCTTCTTCCTATACTTTTACTCTCAATCTCCATATACATGATTTATTAATACAACGGACAACAGTAAAATCAGTATTAGATTTGAAAACCTTATATTGAAATTTCTTCCTACTTGCAGGAACTGATAGGTTGTAGTGAGGTCTCTCTTTGTTTTAAATACTTTTCCCTCTATAATAGAATCAAATATCGAACTTTCACCCAATAGAGTAAATTCTAGATCATTACTGGATTCATATATGTGTAACTGTACCCTTAGTGTCACTAATTTGTTCTATTCCAACATTACAATCTATAGGAACCTCAGTGGTATGATCTATACTAGTATTACAAAGTTTAGGAACTATGATTGTACGTTCTACACTAATATGACAAAATTCTGAAGAATTTTTTGCCCTCTCCATTACAACAAAGTTAGCATTTTCCATAGTGTGGGAATGCAAAATGTCATAGATATAATCAGACACTTTATAATCATGTGCATCATCCTTAGCATCAACATATTCAAGGCCAACATGGATGACTTCACTAGAGGCAACCTGGCATCTGCATCCATGTCTTTAGGAAATTGATCTTTTGGTATTGAATCAAGACTAGGAACCTCTCCTTCAACCAATTTTTTCGATGCAGATGGATCATTGTTATCGTGCCCTGGTTTAAAAGCACCTTCTTCATTAATAACAAACTATAGATGCTTCAATCTATTCTTAGTAGCAAAGACAAGGAATACACTAAATGCCCTATCATCTACAAAATCATAAAGTGGACATCCATCATAGCTGATAAAGAATTTCAACCCAATCTTCGAAGTATAGTTAATATTAACCACATCTGACACCACTTTCTGAAGTTCATTGAAATCAGGCTATTCATTCAACACAACGAATTTAGTAAATTCCCCAATACATTCTAAGGTGCTCACGTCAAATTTACCACTATAATGGATTAAGGATTACTAAACCGACCTTTATCATTTCAAATTGATAAATACCTTGCATTCACAAATAAGAAACAAAAACAATTATAATACAATGTTTCACATGGAGCAACACATTCAGCAAACAAAGACATTAAATAAATAAGTATTATACAGTGTTTAAGTGGCAATTAGAGGTGATTAATATTTACCATTTTTCATATGCTAATTAAAATATTGCAAATTGATTCCAATTTCATACTTTAATCTATATAGTATTATGGATTAATGTGAAGTGTTTTAGTTGACATTAGGGATAGTTAGAGCAGAGTTAAGGATAGTTGGGGCTTTTTTATTTAACATTTTTCAGTTGTAGATCAGTAAGTTACAAAAAAATTTAAAATTCATATTTTAATATACATAGTATGTTAAGGATTAATATGGAGTGTTTTAGTTGATAGTTAGGGGTAGTTAGAGCATAGTTAGGGATAGTAAAAAATAATTTGGAGCTTTTTTATTTAACATTTTTCAGTTGCAAATCAATACATTACAAACAAGTTCTAATTTTATATTTTAATCTACATAATGTGTTAAAAAGATTAATATAGAGTGTTTTAGTTGATAGTTAGGGAGAGTTAAAGCAGAGTTAGAATTAGTTAAAGACATTTAGGACTTTTTTATTTAATATTTCTCAGTTGCAGATTACTAATTACTAACAAATTCCAATTTCATATTTTAATCTACATAATATATTAATGATTAATTTGGAATGTTTTAGTTGATTGTTAGGGATAGTTAGAGCATAATTAGGAATAGTTAGAAGCAGCTAGGGTCATTCTAATTTAATAGTTTTTAATATCTTAATCAAAGTCTTGCAAGCTGGTTCCAATTTCATGTTTTAATCTACATGTTGTGTTAGGATGCATTTAAGTGTATAGAATGACAATTAGAGTTAGTTAAAGGTGCGTTAGATATAGTTAGGGGCACATCGGTCTAACAATTTCTAACTTCCAGTAACTACTCCTAACTCTAAAAACCCTTACCATCATATTGCAACCAACTAACAAGTCCTAACAACCTTAATCATTACACAACATTGTTTCAAATACAATCTTGTAACCCCATTTAAATTTTCGACAATACATGAATTAAAATAAAAGAAGAAAAGACATAAGAGATGAAGATAAGTAAAAAAAAAACACAGATTATGGTTAAATGCAACAAAATTAATAACTTTCTCATAAAATGTCACAATTATAACAATTCACACATACATACATTGTTCAAATTACAATCAACCATTTATTTCATAGCTCGACTTTAAAAAAATTATATGCATAACTTACCGATTTAATGGCTAAACGCAAATAATCAAGAGAAATCCAAATATATATTGACAAATGCTAGTGAAGCTTGAAGAATATTGAAAAATGATAGAGAAAATTGGAGAAGATGCAAAGAAGATGAGAGATATTGATGATAGCGGAATGTGCAGGTGAGAGCTTTTATTTTTTGGATCAAAGGGTATTTTTTATCCATTTTGGTACAAATAAAAATATTGAGGTCTAAAAAATATTAACCTTTTAGAGAAAATATTTTTTGGTGAAATTCCTTGATTTTTTAATCAATAGAAATTAAAGTTTGATAAAATTGAATTGTGAGTTAAAGTTTGGATTTTCCTTCTTCTCATTGTGCCAAAGAACTTTTAAAAAAAATTCCACACTGCCAAGGACAAGCAGAAAATGTTAGGGCAAAGAAAAACTTCAAATTTTATCAAACCTTACTGAACCAAGCGAGTTAAACCAAATTCAATCAATTTAGAAAGCCACTATAGGTTAACTTGATCCCAATAATAGAAGAAATGTCGAGTTTATTTGATTGGTCAAATTAGAGTAATTTTTTCATTTGAACCCAACCAACTCTTTTATATACATATATTAAATAATGTTATTTTTATTTTATTTTACCATTTAACCTAGCCGAACCCGACCTAACCCGACAAAAACAAACCTAAATTAGAAACTCCACTATTGAAGGCCAACTTATTTGAAAACAGCCCGATCGACCCAAAATTAACTTGGGTAGATCTAAAATATATGAGATCCAGTTGATATCGGTTTAATATTTTATGCGATTGGTCGGGTTTGATAAAACAAAAACACCCATAACCCAACCCATACTCACCCCCAGAAAATGTAACAAAAAAAAAAAGATCCAGGCTCTCCAACAATGAATCCCCATATTCCCTTTTTTTTAAAAAAAAAAAAAAAAAAACTTCTCCCGTCCATCAATATCACAATCTGAAGTAATTGCAACACACCTGAAGCACGCAACATAAACCCTTCAAATCTCAATGCGGATAAACAGGGCAGTGGAAAAACATAATTCAAAATGCAAAAACTAATCAGCCTGTAAGATTTAGCTAAAGCATAAAATTTTCTATGAAATTTCAAAAGCTTTACAAGCATTGCATTTTTTTTTTCTTACAACAACATGACAAAAGATAACACAGTTTAGAAAAGCCAATTAACGGTAATGTTGCCAAGCCATGTGAGAAGTGGAAACTGAGCCAAAGCAATTAATAGTAAGAAATAATGATGCCTGCTCGAATCATAAGTCCTCACCTCTGCAAAAAGGACCCTCTTCATTGTCTTCACCAAGAAAATTCCCATGCATAAGCAGGTCCATGGCATCAAAAAATAGTAAGAGTATTTGAATAATATCTTTCCAAGGACAGCAAAACACATCCCTGTGAAAGTATACCCAGCATACGCCACAATGTCTAGCAAGGGTGCCTCTCCACTACCCAATGAAAACAAAGTCACTTTAAGTAAAGCAACTTGAAGAAACCAGCCAAGTAATCCCTTCACAAACAACCAATTGAGCGCTTCTGGACTAAACCTGCAAGTGTCAAACAAAATGAGAAGGGAAGAAAACAATTGCAAAACTGGAATTATGCAAAACTTTTGCTTTGGCACCTTGAAAATTTATTGGAGGACTTACAACAGTAATAAAGCATATAAAATTATAAATCCTGAGGTATACAGCAAGAACTAAGAAGCATCACTAAATCACATACCAAAAGATAATCAAAACACAAAAAATGACCAGATATGCAAAATACAAGGTGATCCACCTTGTATCCAATTTATAGTTCTTCAAACTTCTTTTATGCCATGAAGAAGACCCATTAATGGACTGGATCAACTGCTTCTGGCATCACTTAAATATAACAGAGATAAATTAGACACAATAATGTGCATATACACAAAATAAATAAAAACAAAAACAGAAAAAATGACAGTGAGGAGTTGAGCCATGATAGTAACAGTGAACAACTGTCAACACTGCCACAGTAGCATGATGCACTACCTGTGCTACTACAGCAGTTGCTGCCAGCAACTTCATGCCCAAACTGTTTGCTGTTATCTGATATGCTTTCTATTTAAGAGTGCCTATTAGCTCTCAAAAAACATCACCAGTCAAAACAGCTACTGAAACAAGAACAATAATAATGAATTTCATCCAAACATTGGAGTGGTCCCATGGTTGATTAAGATTGCAAACAAGCAGATCTCAACTTGGAACTATAAAGGGACAAGAACAGAGAGGTATAAAGATGAGTTGATTAGAGATATAGCAGACTTACTTTCCATTAAGTCCCAATGACAAGCCAGCAAGGACAACATATGTACCAAATGCCATGAAGGGAATGTACAAGTCTGGTGCATTTATATCATAAATTGGGGGTTTGTAGGAAAGCCTGCCCCCTACTGGTTCAGTTATCCGTGTCCAGTGCCCCTGATAGAGAGCAAAGGAAAATAAGAAAAAAGGTCATTTCAACAAAGAAATTTTATGACAACCAAAAGAAATCGTGGCCGTAAGGCTTACCCTGTGCAGGAATGGAAACAGAACAACTTTGAATTTGTTTCTTACATATTGGTCACTCACTTGGAAATAATATTGGGGATCTGAGAAATACCTACTTATCTGTTCATTTTGAAAGAAAATGTCAACAGAAGTCCCATAATTTACTTCAACACTGAGAATAGCCATTGTGTATTCCCTCCCTTCTCCTCTCGAAAGAAGAAGAAGAAGAAGAAGAAAGGAAACATTCATTCTATTTCAATCATTTCAAGATACTTGCACATGAACACCAAATTTGATGCCTTTCAAAGTTATAATAGATTATTTCAACAAGTTTTAGATAGCAATTAGTATGTATCTGTTGTTAACAAGCATTTAGAATGAATTAATTTTATTTTCTTGAAATGAACAGCTTCCATTTTTTCTTTGGTTTTAATGTAGATTCTCTGCACAAATTATTGGCTTGTAGTGTCAGTGTGCTGATTGTATTTGCCAGGTCTTAGTGACCTCCCTAACACCAAAAAACAAAAAGAACTATTGTGTTGTAATACTTTGCCAAACACAAGAACAGGATTTTTCTTGTAACTTCATCATTCACTTCAAAACATCACTTTTCTATTTAGTCAATGCCTTACAGCATTATAAGCGCAGGAAAATGACTAGTTTAGTCGTCCATTTACTGTGCCATGGTAAAAAGGAATTTGAGTTTGTCAACTAGTCTTTGAGGACAAAAAAGAAATGTAATATCCCAAAATGTACCCTAGAAGTTTTGAATATTATTGTTGTTTTAATTGGATTGAATGTATATGTTAATTTGAAAGAGAAAAGAATTTTTAAAGGAAGTGTATATGTTGCATATATGGTAGTATAAATAACATATATATAAGTCAAATGGATGGTCAATGCAAGAAGATATTTATTTGTGATTTGTGAAATTACTTAAATGGGCATATAAGTTAAAAGAGGTTAAGTTAAATAGTTGAGGACATTTAAGTAATTGCTTTGTTAGAATTGCTTGGTGGAGAATTAAAGAAGAAAAGAAGTTTGACTTATTTCATTTTCTTCTTTTCTCATTTTGGTGGCCGGCTATACCAAAGGAAAGAGAGAGCAAGTGAGGTGTTTTGATTTCTAAAATCAAATTGAAGGAAGAATAAAAGGATTAAGTTGGAGATTTGTGAAATTTCCTTAATTTTGGTAAGTGTTCTCTTGTTTTCCTTTGCTCTTTTTGAAGTTGTGTTTGTAATGAGTTATGATTGGTTAATATTATGATTGGATGTGTTGTGATATGTTTATAAGTGTTGAAATTGATTGTAAGTTAAGAAGTTAAATTGTTGTTGATTTTGGAAGTATTGGAGTTGAGATTGTTTTAGGGTTTTGAAGTGATAAAGGATGTTTAACTTGAGTTTGCTTAATTATTTTCATAGATTTGCATGTGATTGATGTTGGTTGGAGTTGTAAGCTTAGAAATGTGATTTTGGCCGAAGGCAGTAGCATTGTGGATGCCACGCCCGTGGCCTTGGTTGCCATGGCCGTGGAGGTGTGGAGTATGGGAGGCAGAATCATAACCTAACCCATGCCCGTGGGGGTTGAGGTGGCCACGGTCGTGGGCTATAGTGTGTGATGTTGGGTTATTATTTGTAATCTAAAGGTCTATGATAAGGTTAACAAGTGTTAAATTGTATTGGAATTGATGTATTGTATCATTTTTGGGTTTAGGTTTTGAAAGAAGGTGATTTGCCCTAATTTGGGAAGTGAAGAATCTTGGAAAAGGAAAGTGTTTAGAGTTGTGTAAATTGTTATTGAGGTAAGTACAAACTTACCTAAATGCATTATTTTATATGATTTTGAGACTTAAAACAATGTTAAGTAATTTATTATATTGTTAATATAATGTCACTTGTATTATGACTTGTATAGTGTGAAAGAGATGAGGATCATTCAAAAAGGTATGTGCAATGCAATTTATTATGATAAATACTTTTATGACGAATTACTTTAATGTAAATTGAGACTTAAAGAGATGTGAAACTAATGTTCTGAGTTATAATGATGTGAATGATATGATTGAATAATGATATGTTTGTTTAGTAAATGTGATGTGATGCCATTGTGATTGGCTATGATAACTCAAATGTGATGTGATGCCATTGTGATTGGCTATGATAACTCAAATGTTATATGAAGCCATTGTGATTGGCCATGATGATTCAATTGAGAATGAAATTGATAAATGAATTGTGTGGCTAATGTGTTATTCCATTTTCAGAGTTTGTTGTTGGTGGCATGCCTAATAATAGTAACAATCTCTTGAAGTTAGGTTGGATTTGATCCTTGAAGCCTAATTGAGATGTTACAACCCTTGAAGCTAGGTTGGATTGGTTCTTGAAGCCAAGTTGGGTTGATACTTAGCATGCTTTGTTCCCCTTGAAGCTTGGTTGAACCTAATCCTTGAAGCCTAGTTGGGATAATGATATTGATGAAATGTGATAATTAAACCAAAGCATTAACTCTGAAAGTCGAATAGCATATTAGTGTCTTTTGGGCCCGAGTCTGTCTATGTTGTCAATGATTGAATGTGATATACAAATGTGGAAATAAATGAGTAATGAGATCAATGATTGCCTTTGTTGGAAATGTGATTCATGATTGGTGAATTGTGAATAGAATAATGTTATGAAGAATGATATGTAATGTGTATTGATATATTGATTGTGAGTATTAGTGATGGATTGTGGTTGATGATAATGATTGCCTTTGTTGGAAATGTGATTCATGATTGGTGAATTGTGAATAGAATAATGTTATGAAGTATGATATGTAATGTGCGTATTGATATATTGATTGTGAGTATTGGTGATGGATTGTGGTTGGTGATAATGTTATGTATATATGTATATAATATATGAAATTAGTCGAGATATATGAATGGTACATGGAAGTGATATTTCATTATATGTTAGAATTTCTATAATGTATGTTTATATGTTATATTTGTACTACTAAGCTCTCGGGCTTAGCGCAGATGTGTAATCGCGCAGGTGACTAGGTGGAAGATATGAAGTCTTTCGTTATGCCACGAGAAGAGTAAGAATTTGTCGAGACCAACTAGAGGGTGATGCATACATGTATAACTTTTAATTAGGATGTATTTCTGACAAGAGTGTATGTATATGTATAAATGGAGTTTTGATAAAGATATGATTATTATATATATGTAAGATCATTAAAAGTATAATGATTTTGTAAATGTTCTTTAAATTTATGTAATGTGGTTTGAACTCTGTTAAATGTTTTTAAATTGTAACGAAAAATGACATCCTTATACTTTATATACTTACTGTATGTATACCGGGTATATGTATAGTACTTATATGGGGTATTGGGGTGTTACAATTATTTTGGTATCAGAGCTTAGGTTCGAGATTCTCGGCCTAAGTAGAATTAAAAAGAAAAGTTTTGAAAAGTTTAAATAGAACTAAAAAGGAAAAGTTTTGAAATGAAATTTGTAATACATGCATATGCATTGACACCTAGGTTGGTCTCGGATGTGGCATTATATGAATGATAGAATATCTGTGTTATATGAGATGGATGCTAGTGTGTGAATGAAGTTTTACATGAAAGTAAAGCTAGAGAAAGAAATGATATGGATTTATATAAGTTTTATTGATATAAAAAAAATGGAAATTTGTGCAAGTAAAGTGAAGTGTTAAATGTGTTGAAGTATAAAGAAATGAAAAGGAGAATAAAGTTGAAAATGAGTTGAAATCAAAATCAAGATTAAAGTATGTACTCTTTCCTCTACACTTTGAATCTCTTTATAATAAAGTTTATGTTGGGTTTGCTAGACAGAGGAAATATTGTTGGATTGTTAATATTGAAAGATATGTTATTAAAATGAGGAGAGTATGATGGAATATTGAATGAGTTGATTAGTATAAACAAAGTGTGACTATTTAAAGTTTGGGGTATATATATATAAAGTTAAGGTTTTGTTTAAAGGAAAAAGAAATGAGATTGGTTAAGTAAGAATTGGTATTGTTATTTTAATGCAAACATTGTGAAATCAATGTTAGAAATGTGAGATGTTTGGATATTGTGAGAGCTCATGGTAATGGTGGTAATAGGTGACATTTGGATTTTTGAAATGAGCTTAATAATTGGGGAAATTATATGTTTTGGATGTTGCTTTGTGATATATATATATATATAATGTTTTTTTTTTTAAATTGAAGCAAGTGAAGTAATAAGTTGAAAAGTTATTGTTTAAGTGAAATTGGATAACGATTATTTGGATATTAATGGTTTAATGTATATTCAATACATGAGCCAGGTGAAATGACTAATATTGCATATGAAAGTATTATGAATTGAGTAATGTGATTGATAGTATGAGAATTTATTTTGAAGTAAAAAGGGAAGTGGATAAGCAAATGAAAATGAGTTATTTTAAGTCATTTTACTGCATAGGATAAAAATGGATATGGAAGTATATTAAATGCTTTTAAAGACAAAAGTGAAAGAGATGTCACATTGGGAATGTGACTAAGATGGATGTGAAGTATTATTATAGTCAATATATATATAAATATATATGTGTTGTGTGAATAAAGACTTTACATTATACTGGAAGAATTGGTACTGGATGATTCTCGCTGGCTCTCTTAAGGAGGAGGTCAGGTGTTCGATCCGGGGAGGCGACTTGCACTCATGTGTCTTGGGTGTAAGCCAAATAAACAAATCCTGCTGGAGGGCCCGTGAGGGCAGTTCAGTACTGTAGCAGCCCAGCCCAGAGGCCCTGGGGGTTTCTCCGGATAGGAATGGCTCAGCAGGTGGACTGGGACGGTTGTTACAGTTATAAAGGAAAATTTGTATTGAATGAATGAAAAAGGAAAATAAATAAGAGCATATGATTAAGTGTATATATGTGTATATTGAAAAATAATTTGAAGTGATTTGTTATCATGATAATTAGATTGAATATGGATCGGAAGTGATCAGGAATTGAATGTAAGTTTGCCCTAATGGAATTAGATTGTATATATACATATATGAATATTGTGAAATTTCATGATAAGTTTAAATAAATTAATCGTTGGTTGGAATTGAACAAGATTGGAACGTGGGTATATTGTGACAAATAGATCAATTGATCTGGATTTGGCTAAGATTATGAATTATTATTGAGATTTAATATGTATAGTTGTACTAAGAGTGTAATTATTTACATGATAATGTATATGATGTAAAATGTTAAAGTGTGATTGGACAGGAATGAATGGAGTTATAGTAATTATAAGTCATGATAAAAAAGGGAAAAGATTGGTTAAATATAAAATAAGTTGAAAGGTAATGTATTAATATGTAAGTTAAGTGAAAAGCATGCTAAAGAAGTAACTCCATTTGTGAAAAATAAGGATCTTGTTATCCATTGAGGTTTGATAAGTGTCTATTTAGACAGTGATTGTAATGACGGGATAATTAATGTCAGATATAAACCAATTATTTTTTTAAGGTTAAAGTTAAGAGAGTAATTACAAAGAAGTGAAGGAACAAAATATAAAGATTGGACGAAGTATAAGTGTACTATAAAATGATCTGATTCTTGTATAAAGATATTAATAGGAAATGTAATGAGTTCTTTTGAATGTTTAATCAAGGAAGTAATAAGATATATAAACATATAGAATGATGAGTTATGGAATTTAGAGAAGATGATTGATTATAAAAGGGAGAATTGAAGTTATATGGTTTGATGACATAATAACTTAAGCATATAATTAACTTCATATGGAAGATAAGATAATATTTTGTTAAGAATGGATTGTTGCGGTACTGATAATTTCGAGGACGAAATTATTTAAGGGGGAGAGAATTGTAATATCCCAAAATGTACCCTAGAAGTTTTGAATATTATTGTTGTTTTAATTGGATTGAATGTATATGTTAATTTGAAAGAGAAAAGAATTTTTAAAGGAAGTGTATATGTTGCATATATGGTAGTATAAATAACATATACATAAGTCAAATGGATGGTCAATGCAAGAAGATATTTATTTGTGATTTGTGAAATTACTTAAATGGGCATATAAGTTAAAAGAGGTTAAGTTAAATGGTTGAGGGCATTTAAGTAATTGCTTTGTTAGAATTGCTTGGTGGAGAATTAAAGAAGAAAAGAAGTTTGACTTATTTCATTTTCTTCTTTTCTCATTTTGGTGGCAGGCTATACCAAAGGAAAGAGAGAGCAAGTGAGGTGTTTTGATTTCTAAAATCAAATTGAAGGAAGAATCAAAGGATTAAGTTGGAGATTTGTGAAATTTCCTTAATTTTGGTAAGTGTTCTCTTGTTTTCCTTTGTTCTTTTTGAAGTTGTGTTTGTAATGAGTTATGATTGGTTAATATTATGATTAGATGTGTTGTGGTATGTTTATAAGTGTTGAAATTGATTGTAAGTTAAGAAGTTAAATTGTTGTTGATTTTGGAAGTATTGGAGTTGAGATTGTTTTAGGGTTTTGAAGTGATAAAGGATGTTTAACTTGAGTTTGCTTAATTATTTTCATAGATTTGCATGTGATTGATGTTGGTTGGAGTTGTAAGCTTAGAAATGTGATTTTGGCCGAAGGCAGTAGCATTGTGGATGCCACGCCCGTGGCCTTGGTTGCCATGGCCGTGGCCAATTGTAGCCATGGCCGTGGAGGTGTGGAGCATGGGAGGCAGAATCATAACCTAACCCACGCCCGTGGGGGTTGAGGTGGCCACGGTCGTGAGCTATAGTGTGTGATGTTGGGTTATTATTTGTAATCTAAAGGTCTATGATAAGGTTAACAAGTGTTAAATTGTATTGGAATTGATGTATTGTATCATTTTTGGGATTAGGTTTTGAAAGAAGGTGATTTGCCCTAATTTGGGAAGTGAAAAATCTTGGAAAAAGAAAGTGTTTAGAGTTGTGTAAATTGTTATTGAGGTAAGTACAAACTTACCTAAATGCATTATTTTATATGATTTTGAGACTTAAAACAATGTTAAGTAATTTATTATATTGTTAATATAATGTCACTTGTATTATGACTTGTATAGTGTGAAAGAGATGAGGATCATTCAAAAAGGTATGTGCAATGCAATTTATTATGATAAATACTTTTATGACGAATTACTTTAATGTAAATTGAGACTTAAAGAGATGTGAAACTAATGTTCTGAGTTATAATGATGTGAATGATATGATTGAATAATGATATGTTTGTTTAGTAAATGTGATGTGATGCCATTGTGATTGGCTATGATAACTCAAATGTGATGTGATGCCATTGTGATTGGCTATGATAACTCAAATGTGATGTGATGCCATTGTGATTGGCTTTGATAACTCAAATGTGATGTGATGCCATTGTGATTGGCTATGATAACTCAAATGTTATATGAAGCCATTGTGATTGGCCATGATGATTCAATTGAGAATGAAATTGATAAATGAATTGTGTGGCTAATGTGTTATTCCATTTTCAGAGTTTGTTGTTGGTGGCATGCCTAATAATAGTAACAATCTCTTGAAGTTAGGTTGGATTTGATCCTTGAAGCCTAATTGAGATGTTACAACCCTTGAAGCTAGGTTGGATTGGTTCTTGAAGCCAAGTTGGGTTGATACTTAGCATGCTTTGTTCCCCTTGAAGCTTGGTTGAACCTAATCCTTGAAGCCTAGTTGGGATAATGATATTGATGAAATGTGATAATTAAACCAAAGCATTAACTCTGAAAGTCGAATAGCATATTAGTGTCTTTTGGGCCCGAGTCTGTCTATGTTGTCAATGATTGAATATGATATACAAATGTGGAAATAAATGAGTAATGAGATCAATGATTGCCTTTGTTGGAAATGTGATTCATGATTGGTAAATTGTGAATAGAATAATGTTATGAAGAATGATATGTAATGTGTATTGATATATTGATTGTGAGTATTAGTGATGGATTGTGGTTGATGATAATGATTGCCTTTGTTGGAAATGTGATTCATGATTGGTGAATTGTGAATAGAATAATGTTATGAAGTATGATATGTAATGTGCGTATTGATATATTGATTGTGAGTATTGGTGATGGATTGTGGTTGGTGATAATGTTATGTATATATGTATATAATATATGAAATTAGTCGAGATATATGAATGGTACATGGAAGTGATATTTCATTATATGTTAGAATTTCTATAATGTATGTTTATATGTTATATTTGTACTACTAAGCTCTCGGGCTTAGCGCAGATGTGTAATCGCGCAGGTGACTAGGTGGAAGATATGAAGTCTTTCGTTATGCCACGAGAAGAGTAAGAATTTGTCGAGACCAACTAGAGGGTGATGCATACATGTATAACTTTTAATTAGGATGTATTTCTGACAAGAGTGTATGTATATGTATAAATGGAGTTTTGATAAAGATATGATTATTATATATATGTAAGATCATTAAAAGTATAATGATTTTGTAAATGTTCTTTAAATTTATGTAATGTGGTTTGAACTCTGTTAAAGGTTTTTAAATTGTAACGAAAAATGACATCCTTATACTTTATATACTTACCGTATGTATACCGGGTATATGTATAGTACTTATATGGGGTATTGGGGTGTTACAAGAAAAGTGTTAACACCAAGTCCTTCAAAAAGTACAGCAATCTGAGACATCAAATGTGCAACTGCAATTCAAGTGTGTGTGTGTGAGAGCATCTAGAGATGTGACAATGTTATATAGGAAAAACTCAAACAAAATGGTGGTTTAAAATGTAGCCATAGCGAGCAACTTACATTGCTTTGTACGTATTCAGAGCTTGATCCAAGAATTTTCTCTCCATATGCACCAAGTCCACCTCTGATAAGCCCTGGACCAGCTCCATAGAATGTATTTCCAAATGGATTAGGCTGAGGATTTGTTGGTGGCCATGGCACCCCAGGCTGGGCTCCCATATTGTTGTACATGTCTGTGACAGGAAGGCAGGAAAAATTTAGAAGAGATTCACTTTCAGAAGAAGTGACAATCAGTAACAAGTATCTCCCGGTTCAATCAATAATGGACAAAAGTAATAGATACTTAACTTTCTGGAGAAAAATAATTAAATTCCACTATGATAATTCAAATTAAATATGAAGTTTCAAATGAAACCTTATTAGCTTTGTTAAGAAAAGGAATGAATACCATATCGTCATATCAATAACTATAACTCGAGGCATATCAAGTTCATATAATTTATATGTTCTTTGCAACTCCAGAACATAAGAAAGGCACTCTTCATGTTTATCTTCACTCTTCAACATGTTGATGTCTCAATAATCTTCTCCTTTAAGACTATCACACTGTTTATCTCTTGCAATGCATTAAGAAGTTTTCCCTAATTTCAAGAATTCACTTATATAACCAATAATAGTGCTACTCAACTTATAACACCACCAAATTCTCCCAACAAACTTCTGCTGTCTCGTACATCCAACCATATTTTCTAATTGAAACTTGCAAAATAAGTGGCCCTACCTCACCTACATCTACCATCAAGCTCCTCGCCCAACCTGCAGTTCTAAACGTAATCATTTCTCCAAAAACCATTTTCATCAATCCAAAACCCAAAAAAGATTACTCATTCTAAGTTACAATTAACAATATCCTATTTGTCCAAAAAGATTACTCATTTCCATAACCTAACCCACCAACTACAGTTAAGAACAAACCATATAGATTCATAGCTTGAACAAACTTGCCATTTACAAAAAGAACCCATATTTTTCTAAATTTTACAATGATCCAAAACGGAAAAAAGAAAAAAAAATTGTCACTACCCTTTTGCCCCTTTCATTATACACATATATAGCTACTAACTGTTTATGAAGAAGATCGGAGATTCAAGAAAGGTAATAGAATCAAAGAGGCCTTCATTGCAAATCAACAGTATTTTGGAACTTCCCTAAGAATCTTTGACAACAAAATGCACACGAATTCCAGAGAGAGAGAGAGTAACTGGAATAGTAGAAGCGAGTTTTCGCAAAGCTTCAGCGAGGTTTCCGGTGATGGAAAAGTGAGAATTGGGAATCGGAGAACGGTCGGTACGAGGAAAGAAAACGTGACAGCGATGTAAATGTAGTATTGTTTTTGGCACGTGATATGCACATGATTTTGAATTTTGAATTTTTAACAAACTTTTTTGGCTACGTAATTTCTAGATTTTTCACTTTTTTCTTGTTGCTTAGCTTCTAAATTTAAGAGGGAAAATTACATTCCTTATCAACTTTTATCAATTTTTTTATAATGAATATTTTTATCTTTTACATAAATAATATTTACTTATTTACTAAATTTTTATAATTCCTTTTAAAATTATTTTTTTATTACTTTTTTTTTTTAAATTACAAATGAGATTTATGTTAAAATCAAACGTTGCTTCGTCGTTGGTACTCAGATCCTATCACTTGTTGGATCTCCATATAACTCTCACTCTACAACCATATCTTTAGCCAAAAAAGATGAAGATGAAACTACTAAATCCCTCTCACTTAATTCTAAATATGGGTTCACATACTCAAAGCTTTAACTCTTGATCGTCAATGATTCAAGTCCTTTGCTTTAGATTCATTTGATGTGGCTCTCTCTCCATTGGTGGTGAAATTGTTGACAGAGAATGAGAAAGGGGACATACAGTTCAAAAGACAATATATTATTATTTTATTATTAGAATATTATTCATTTAATGTTGCTTTCTCACCATTGATGATGAAGCTATTGACAGAGAATGAGAAAGGGGCCACACTGTTCAAGAGACAATATATTATTATTTTATTATTAGAATATTTTACAGTTTATATTTGGTTATTTTCAATTTTTTGTATTAGTTATTTTGTATTTATAAGAACTTTTGAAAGATTAATTATGTGTAATGCAAATGAAAAATATAAGTTGTTTCAAAAATTATAGAATAATATTTGTATTTAATGTATAATAAATTTATAATAATCTAATAATAAAACTTTATATGTATTATATGGAATTATTGATATAAAATGTAATTTATGTTATATTTGAGGTATTGTTTATCAATATTTTATTTTATAATATATAATGTCAGTAGTTTTAGATAAATTAAGTAAGTATTTGGAAGTTAATTAAAGTATTGGGAGAGGTATACATGTAATATGTACCTTATATATATATAGTGTATACATAGTATGTATCTCACATATACTTATTATATATATTGGATATATATTGTATAATTAAGATATATATGATATACTCATAATGTATATTTGATGTATGCATGAAATGCACAATATATATACATTATATATACATATATATAATATAAATAACATATAAATGAGATATAAGCACATAGATACATAATTGTTAGAGGGAGATGATGATAATATAAATAAATAAATAAGAGAAGTCAAAGGAAGAAGAGAATGTGTGGATAGAAAAAAAATAATTAAATAATTAAATAAATTAATATTTATGGATAGAAATTAAGAAGAAATAAAATAAAAGGTTATCTTCTTCCTTCCTCCATGGTTGTAGCCGAAATTGAAGAAGAGAGAGTCGTCATTATGAGTGAAAATTTTTACTCTCACTCCTATGTGGAATAGTTCTTGCGACTTCGGCACTGTTAAGCTCAGGGTCTCAAAGAACATGAGCCTGAACCAGGAGAAAATGGAGTAGCCACCCGGACGAGCAAAAAAAAAGGGATAGATGACTCGATTCCTAAGAAATATATAATCCCCTAATGGGTTTGGAAAGTTTGGTACACATGGGGAAGGTGAGAATAACCCAACACCTCCATAATGTCCGGTTCATTGGAACCAGCCTCCTTTTCAGGTCTAAATATTATTAAATTTTTAAATATTATAATATTATCCATACTACATGCAAATAGAAATAAAAAAAAATATTCATTAAAATCAAAAAAGTCCAAACTAATAAAATGAACACCCGTATAAAACGGAAACATGCCCTTACAATAATATTTAATGTCTATAAAGAAATTAAAATAAATAAAATAGGACACACACCATAGGTGAAAATGTTTCCCTTACAATAGTTTCAAAAATCTTAAAATAAATTAAATTACATAAACTAAATAAATAAGGCACCCATACTAAATGAAAATATGCTATTTACAATTTCTTTTAAAAATACAAATAAATCTAAGAAAAAGAATAAAGTAAGAAAAAAAAGAATACAACACATATAAAAATAATTGAATAATTAAAAAGAAAATAAATAAACACATCTTAATATTATCACATTAATGAAATATAGGGCGTTATGATAAGGGTCGTGCCTACGGCGGTCTCGCTAGCCAGTTAGCGAGTAGAGTCAAGAGGACATTACCCCTTGCGGGGGATCGGGGGCAACGCCCCCAAACGGTAAATGATTTATACGATAGGATTTGTTAAAAAATTAGGATTTCTATCTAAACTAGGGTTTTATATTTATACAAATTAGTGTTTTTCCTAAACTAGGGTCGTAAGGTAAAAATTAGGATTTTGATCTTTAGAACTTAGGGTTTTGAATCAAAATAGGTTAAATTCAATATATTATTGAGGCTGGTTTATGTAAAGTAGAATTATTCTTGCAGGACTAAACAATTTTCAAACAAATTATTTTATGTTTGGGTACTGAGATTCAATATCTTTGTTAAAAGATAAAATAATTTCAGGACCTTCAAACAATTCAATGACATTTTAAAGGAAAACATAGCTAATACATTTTTTAAGTAAATTGAGTTTTAGAAAATAAAACCCGCGTCGTTGGTTCCTCTAAGATAAATTTGTAGAGCCAAACTAATTTGCACAATGGCTTTTAGATAAGCTGGATCGACGGAGTTCTTGGCTGGTGCCTTTGAGAGTCAAGCTACTGCCTCTCCTTGCTTCTGTATCTTTTGCTTTGTTTTAATGACTGCTACTGTCTTTGGCTAATTGTTGTTGTTTTGTTAATTCTTGTCGCCTCTCTTTTTTAATTCTTGTTGCTATATCCTTCTGTGCTTTTTAATCTCTCTATTTATAAGCCAAGTCCCCCCTCATTAAAACCCTAACCATCTATTTATCTGAAAGCCAGTCTAATTAGGAAACTTAATTTGTCCGAAACTGCAATTAAAACTGAAATAAAAGATCCATAGCGAATTAGGATTGTCTAATTCACCATGGAACAAGGTTCCATGGCAAATTAAGGGTTCTCAATTCATCATGAGTGGCTCATGGAAAATTGGAAGCCCTCAATTATCCATGAGCCAAGAGCCATGGCGAATTGGCAAGATGTTTCACTGTGTTTGGCTTTTATAGTTGAACCGAGCTTATTCGAAACTTTTAAAGTCAAACTAAATTTAATTCAAGCTTTTAAATTTGGGTTAGAGTTGATTTGGTACTTCAAAAATTAAATCAGACTAGGTTAGGGTTTTAAAAATTAAACCGACTTACTTTAGGCCTTTTAAAATTGGATCGACCTAATCCAAAGCTGTAAACTAGGTTAATGCTTTTAAAATCAGACCAAATTTAGCTTGGCCTCTTTTAATTGGGATCGGACCAGCTAAGGCCAAAATTAAGGGTCTACAAAGAGAGAGATATTCTTCTAAATACACCAAATTACACTAAAAAGCTTAAGGAATCAAGGGAATGTTGTAGTGAAATCAAGGATTTAAGTAAGTTTTCTTTAAATTAAGATTTAGTTTTCTAATTTTAAAGTTATGTAAGAGTGAGTTAGAGAGAGAAAGTATGTTTTAATTGTTAAAATTGATAGTAATTAAGTTAGTATAATGGATATGTGATGAATTATTAATTAATTTGTTGAGATGGGCATAAATTGTGAATTTAGGGTTATGGAAAGGCTATGTAAAAATTAGGATTTTGGTATGGTTGTTTATAATTCTTATAATGAGATGATTTGATGTTATTTTAATATATAAATATATATATATGGTGATTTTTATAGTTAGAAATTGAATATAGGTAAGTTTGGATGAATTGAGAGTTGTGGGTTGATTATGTGAAAATTAGAGCTTTGATATGGATTATCATAATTTTTGAAATGAGTTGTTTTATTATTTATTTTGGTATGTAAGTAGTAATTTTATAGTTAAAGATTGGAAATGAGCTAGTTTGGTTGAAGTTTGGATAAAGTGGTAAGTTGTGAATTTAGAATTTTAATAGGATCTTCATGGAAATTGTATAAATAATAGTAATATGATATACAATGAGCATATAAGTGATTTTTAATGAATAATGTTGCTTATTGTTGGATTGTGTGTGTGTAAGACAAGAAATCCCTGAAGAATAATATTAGGATTTTGGTGGAAATAAGAATTAGAGAAGGAATTGGAGTGATTTTAAAGCATAATCAAAGTTAGTACATATTTTAATTACTTGAGATTTTATTAAGTATGATTTTACATAATATAAGTTGTAACACCCCTATACCCCGTATACGTACTAAGCATGCTTAAACGATCGTAATATACGTATACTGAATATAGAAAATGTCACAGTTTAAAAATACACAACATATATCTTTGTAAATAAGTGAAACCAATCTCAAACATTTTAAAAGAAATCCAAAAGATACCACATATATATAGATAAAACGTTTATTAATTCACAGCAGAAGTTATTACAAATAAGTTACAAAACAAAGTTTACAAAACATAGAATATATACATGATTGGCAGCTCTTCTCTGATCTTTAAGTCCAAAAGTAAATTCTTCAATGCCTACTCTCACTTGGTCTCGAGGAACTCTCGGGTTCAACTCTATCACCTGCGCGATCAACACTATCGCGCTAAGCCAACGGCTTAGTAATACAAAGTATGCTAACATTATGCTTCAATGCAATGCAATGTCATCCATATTAATAACACAACATCATAGGTGGAAATATAATACCACATCTTTTCATCTCACCATTCATACTCATATAGCATATCACATTTCAAAATCCATCCATGGATCACATTATTCAATCATTTTACCATCAATGACTCACATTTAAAACAAAGACAAGCATGGGCCCAAAACACACTAATATGCCATTCAATTTTCAGAGTTAATGCTTTGGTTTTGTTATCACATTTATCATTATCATAATCCCAACTAGGCTTCAAGGATTTAGGTTCAACCAAGCTTCAAGGGGAGCAAAGCATGCTAAGCATCAACCCAACTTGGCTCCAAGAACCAATCCAACCTAGCTTCAAGGGTTGTAACATCTCAATTAGGCTTCAAAGACTTAGCCAACCTAACTTCAAGAGATTGTTACTCATATTAGGCATGCCACCAACAACAAACTCTGAAAATGGAATAACACATTAGCCACACAATTCATTTATCAATTTCATTCTCAATTGAATCATCATAGCCAATCACAATGGCTTCATATCACATTGAGTTTCATAGCCAATCACAATGGCTTCATATCACATTGAGTTTCATAGCCAATCACAATGGCTTCATATCACATTGAATTAACATAGTCAATCACAATAGCTTCTCATCACATTTGAATTAACATAGCCAATCACAATAGCTTCTCATCACATTTGAATTAACATAGCCAATCACAATAGCTTCATATCATATCATGTCTCAAATCATATTATAATATTTCATTATTCAATTATACATATAACATCATTGATATAACATTACCAAGAACAATATCCATATAACACATTACCATTCACAAGATTCACAATGCATAAAACATAGCATTGTTTATGTAGTATCATATGCATCATCATTATCATCAAATGTGTATTCAATCTCAACATCATATAAATATGTGCAACAATGCAAGGTTTGTACTTACCTCAATAACAATTTACACAATTCTAAACACTTTCCTTTTCCAAGATTCTTCACTTCCCAAATTAGGGCAAATCCCCTTCCTTCAAAACCTAATCCCAAAAATGATACAACACATAAATTCCAATACAATTTATTACTTAATAACCTCTTACTAAACCCTTAAATCACAAATTACGCTTCAACATCATTCACAAAGGCCCACGGTCGTGGCCACCTCAACCCCCACGGGCGTGGCTTAAGGAATGGTTCTGCCACCCTTGCTCCCATCCTCCACGGCCATGGTTCTAATTGGCCACGGCCATGGCCAACCAAGGCCACGGGCGTGGCATCCACAAGGCTACTGCCCTCGGCCAAAATCTCACTTTTAAGCTTATAATTTCCACAAACCTCAACCACATGCAAATCTATGAAAATATTCAAGCAAACTCAAGTTAAACATCAATAATCACTTCAAAACCCTAAAACAAACCCAATCCAACACTTCCAATATCAACAATAATTTAACTTCTTAACTTAACATCACTTTCAACAATTAAAAACATACCACAACCAAATCTAAACCACCATCCATATTAACTCATCAATCCCAAAAACAATTTCAAAAGAACAAAGGAAAAGCAAGGAAAAGAACTTACCAAAGTTGATGAATTTCACAAATCTTCAACTTAATCCTTTGATTCTTCCTTCAATTTGAGTTTAGAAATCACAACACCTCACTTGCTCTCTTTCCCTTTGGATAGCCGGCCACACCCAAATGAGAAGAAAAGAAAATAAAGCCAAGTCAAACTTCTCTTCTTCTTTTAAATCTCCACCATGCAATTCTAACAAAGCAATTACCTAAATACCCTCATCCATTAACTTAACCTCTTTTAACTTATATGACCAATTAAATAATTTCACATATCACAAAATAAAATATCTTCTTTCATTGACCATTCATTTGACTTATGTATATGTTATATATATTACCATATACCCAACATATACACTTTCTCTCTACACATTACTTCCCTTTTTAAACAATACATAAACATTCTCTTTCCAATTTGTTTTCTTATCAACATAACATATACACATAATTCAATCAACAACAATAATATCCAAACTTCTAGGGCACACATTGGGATATTACATAAGTGGTTCCTTTGTAATGTTGTTAATCTCCTAATCTATACAATATGGCATAGTTATGTGATGAGTTTACATTGGACATTTGTTCAATGTAAAATTAATGATTGTATATGAAATATATGAGGTTTACAATATGGCATAGTTATGTGATGAGTTTACATTGGGCATTTGTTCAATGTAAAATTAATGTTTGTATATGAAATATATGAGGTTTACTTATGTGTTGAGAAAATATGAGCAAGGTGAGTAATAAGTTTAAAAATGTAGAACATATGAGAAATTGTGGGAAAAGAATGGAGATGATAAAAATTGAAAAAACATAAGTAGTGTGGTAAGAAAAAAAAATACAATTTGGCACACTTTAAAGAATAAACAATGTTCTTTAAAGTGACATTATTATGAATTAAATGATGACACTAACAAGATGTCGATTTTTATACAATATTGAGAGCATGGGAATTTTATATGATTATAGAAAAGAAATAAAATGGATAAAATGTGTGGAGTGAGTTACATTGTGAATGTGACTAAAGGTTAAGTAATTTGCTTACAAGTTAATAATGAAAATGGTGAAAATATGCTTAAATGTGTAATATGGAAGGTTGGTGTTTATTCTGTCGAGTCGTGTTGTCAGCGGTATGTTTTGGTAATGTTTTTGCCTACAGGCGATGTATTGTGCCTTCGGGTAATGATAGACACTTTATTTTTGGTGTCGAGAGGAGGTGGTCCTGATGTTTCTCTATAATATTCACTTAATTGTTGCAAAGTGATTGGATCTTTCTCAAACAACAGGCCTTTCATGCCCCCTGATGTTGTTTCTGTAATATTCACTTAATTGTTAAAAATTAATTTAATTTAAATTAAATTAAATAATTTAAGGGAGAAGTGTTATGTTTGTAATGAGAAAAGAAAGTGTATATGTTACATATATGTGAAATATACATTACATATAAATATCAAATAAGAGATAGAAAAGACAAAAATATGAATAGTAAAGGAGGGGCAAATTAGTAAATATATTTTATAAAAACTAAAAATTAATAAAATAATTTAAAAATAAAATATTTTTGAATGGAAGATGAAAATTGGTATTTTTAAAATAAATAAATAAATAATTAATTAAAATAATATATATGGTCTTTAATGAAGGAAAGAGAAAAATCAAAATTAAAAAAGAATTTCTTTCTTCTTCTTCTTCCTCTCTTGGCCAATTTTCCATGGGTGAGCAAGAGTGATTTTTGCTTCATTTAAACAACCAATTTTGCAAGAAATCTCAAGAATCAATGGTAGTTTTGGTGATTTTATAACAAGTAAGTAAGCCTTTTTTTTATCTAAATTTTGAGTTTTATGAAGTTTTGGATTATGTGTAATATGAGATATTGATGGGGTGGTTTATAATTGTTCTAATGCATATAGAACATGTTATTTTGATGACTAAGCAATGATTTTAAAATTAGATTAAAGAAATGATTAAGTTTGGTTAGAGTTTGGAAGGAAAAGAAGATAATATAGTGTTTTGGAAAAGTGATATTAAAAAATTGATGTTAATTTGATTTTATTATTTAAAATGTGTTATAAAATGATTTTAATGATAGAAATGAACCTAAAATACCGTTTGGAGTTGAATAGAATGATGTTCTAAAATTAAAGTAGGATAAGGCTAAAATTGGAGGTGTTGAGGGAAATGTGCTAAATTGAGTTTTAGTAGTTAAAATGTGTGGAATTGTGATTCTAATGCATTGTATGTATCCACATTTGGATAGGTGTTGAGTAAGGGATTGTTGCCCAAGTTTAGTAGGAAAGAACATCTTGGAAGTGAAGGGTAATTAGTGATTTTAGCTTGGATTTGGGTGTTGAATTTAGGTATGTACATACTTTTGATAGTTTGAAGCATATTTGCATTTAATTGGGCTTAACACATTTTAAATGAAAATGTTTTAAGCTACTTTGACATTTAAATGTTCATATGCATTTCCACATTAAATATGAAGTGATATATATACACATTGTGCATTATAAAAAGTCATTATTGGGTAAAAAGAGTGAAATGTACATTATTTAAGAGTAGCCCAAAATGTTTGGGTACTATAATCTTAATGCATATCATTGATAATGTGATGAGAATATTAAATTAAAGTGATTGAATATAGTTATAGAAGACACAATATGATAATAAAATAAATTGTGTGTAAACCCTTAATTTTGGACCTAATCTAGTTCGACCCTAATTAAAAGGAAGTTAGATCAAGCTTAAAGATTTAAACCAGTTTGGAACAATTTTAAGAGCCAAAAAGGTTTGGATCCCAAGACAAGTCGGCCCAACCCAAATTTAAAACAATTTTAAGAGCAAAAAATGGTTCAAATCCTAAGACAAATTGCCCTAGCCTAAATTTTATCGAATCGGTATGCCCGATTGCCTTGACCAATTTGCCACAGGGCTTGCCTGTGGTGAAATTGGCCTTGCCAATTCCCCACAGGCCCACGGCTAGGGCGAATTGGCATGGCCAATTCACCACACACCCGTAATCTAGTCTTTATTTAGTTTATTAACTCTCCTAATCAAGATCATACTCATTTTAACCGTCGGATTAGTGTATTAGGGTTTAGCTTTACTTATAAATATAGAATCAAAAGTAAGCAGAAAAAAATAAAAGGAGGAAAGAAAAGGAGGACGAAAGCAACATTGAATTAAAAACAATCAATAACAAACCAAAGAGAGCAACCAAGAGGTAGTGAAAGATTGCCTCAAGTCTGCTTCAACTCATCCAAGATCATGTAGTAGGATATTGATATTGGAAGAACCAACGAACGCAGGTTTTACTTTCTTAAAAATCCTTTTTATTTTAAACATACACTGGCTATATTTATTTTCTTTCTTTCTTTAAACATTGAAGATTGTTTGATGATTAACATCAGTAGTTAGTTATTGTGTTATTATATAAGAGCTTAATAAACAGAACTAAAGATATCTGTTTCATCCAGTAGCTCGTTTAACCATCCAACAATTAGTTTATATCCAATAAACTACTTTAGCACCATAGTATTCTGTTTAATCAAATTAACATTAAATATTTAAATCACAGTAATTGTGTTTTCTAAAACCCTAAAACTCAAACCGTGTTTCTCTAAAACCCTAAACCCTAATTGTTTTCTAAAAAATGCTAAAACCCAAACTGTATTTTTCTAAAATTATAATCCTAATCCAAAACCCTAATTTCTTAAACCCTAAAAAATCCATTTCATCCAAAAACCCTAGGTTTTAAATCAAAACCCTAAAAACCCTAATCTTGTTTTCCTAAATCCTATAAATCCCATTTTTTATCCCCAAAACCTAAAGGCTTAATTTTCATCCTAAAAATCCTAATTTAATCATAAAAGTTCTAAAATCCTAATTTGAAATGTAAACGCTAAAAGTTGTATATTTATTGCTTTATTTAGGTCTAAAACTTAGATGTGATTCTTTTATGCTTTGAACGGATGATTTATTAATGTTTTAATTTCATGAATGATTTGTTTTTTATTTTAGTCATGGTGAATGATTGAATGGTTTAGGTTGATTAAATATTTAAGTCTTAAAGATGTAAGATGTATGTTTCCACTTTGTGGGTACCTCATTTATTAAGATTAATGTAATTTTATTTAATTTAAGTTTTGGATTAATGTAAAGGACATGTTTCCACAAAATGATGGGTGCTCTATCATATGTATTTTTATTTTTGAACACTGGACATTGTAAAAGACATGTTTCCATCTATGGATGGGTGTCTGTTTTATTTATTTCATTTTAATATAGTGATGGATGTTTATTTCTTTTTATAATTGTATGTATTATGGATAGTATTATAATATTTAAGAATTCAATAATATTTAGACTTGAAAAGGAGGCCGGATCCAATGACCGGGCGTTATGGGGGTGCTGGGTCATTCTCATCTTCCCCATACATACCCAACTTTCTGAACACAATAGGGGATTGAAGATTTCTTAGGAATCGAGTCATCCACCCCTTTCTTTCTTCCCAGCCCGTCCGGGAGGTGACTCTATTTTCTCCGAGTTTAGGCTCGTATTCTCTAAGGCCCTGAGCCTAACAGTGCCAATATCGAAAGAACCATTCCACATGGGAATGGGGGTAAAAATCTCCACTCATAGTGGCAACTTCACTGGGGATAAGAGAAGTTGATTACGTTGGTCTTTATATTATTTTATTCTTTCCTATTGTAATATTGTCCATTACATCATTTAGATTGCATTGGATGCGTGAGTTAGGACGCCCGTGTTGTAATGTTTAAAATTTTATAAACTAAACTTTTAATTTAATATTGATAATTGATAGTGAATTCTGATATAAGTGGCATGGATAAGTGATGTAAATAGTGAATCTTAAAATTTACTAAAGAAATTATTATTTTTATGGTTTTACGAGACTAAAATCGAATTAGAATCAAAGGTTAAGAAAGAGGGTGTACCATAGCTAAGATGAGAGTGGCCACACTAGATTAAACCATATATATGTGGACAGGTGTGTGTATGTATGGAAACTACTTCTTCTCTCTTCTTCTTTCCACGCATATCATCATCTTCATCACCAAAACTCCTCCTTTCTTCCTTCTTTTCAAAACTTTAGCCAAAATTTGAGAGGAAATCACATATAGTTATAGTTTTTAGAAGAATAAGCTAGAAAAGTTGAGATTATAAACAAGTGATTAAAGAAGAAAAGGAATTTTAGAAAGAGGTATGTGCTTATATATTTTTAAATTACAAATATTTGAATATCTATGAATTTTATTATTTGAATTGGTTGATTGAGTTATCTTTAATAAGTTATTACTGAAACGTATTATATATAGACTCTTTCTATATCAATGAAACTAATTTTTGATTTATTTTATCATATATATTGGATATATTATGTTTAAGTTATCGAGTGTACGAAATATAAAATATTACTTAACACAGCCAGTGACACGACCATATCACTAGGCGTATCAACAACTCTGTGTTTCAACGTTGATGACACGATCAGTAATACACCCGTTTCATTGGGAGTGTCATAGCTACTGTGATAAAAGATAAATGATACGGTCAGTGACATGCCCGTGTCGTTGGGCGTGTCGTAACTACTGTAATGCAAGTTAAATGACATGACCAGTGACACGTCTGTGTCATTGGGCTTGTCAAAGCTTCTGTAAAATGGGCAAACGACATGGTCATTGACACGCCTATGTCATTGGGCATGTCACTTGAAAAAAAATTGCCCAAAATAATTTTTTCTTTGTCTTTCATCTGTAATTCCAGCCGAAAAGCTTATAAGTCCTCAAAGTGTAAAGAATTTTTAAAATCAACCCTAACAAGTAGTGTAACAAATTTATTTTGAATATATGATAAATATGTGTGATACCTAGTGTTGAACAAATAATTGCTCCATTGAAGAGCTATACATAATTTAATGTTAATTAAACACTACTGAATTGCTCAAATCATACTGATTTTAGATCTAGCTTGGGATTGAATGACTAGCCAAAGGGAGGATATCAAAGTGATAGTGGGCACTCTGTGCCATCACCATATTTTGTGGGCATTCGTGCCATAGTGGGCCATTGGCCAAATTTTATATAGTGGAAATTAAATTGCCAACAATGACCCATTATCCAAATCTAGAATCTGAGTTCAGTGTGTATGGGCATAATAAAAAAAGTTATCTACATTAAAAATAATGTGTTATATGATTATTGTTAAATTAATCGATTTTGAATTTAATCGTATTTATTATTTCAAGTTTAAATGAATTTATTAATTTCTTTATTTAACTTTCTAAAAGTAATACTTTTCATTGTTTCTAAATTATTTAATGTTTAGATCTCTTTCCTTATTTAATGTTTAGATCTCTTTCCATTAAATTTTCTTGCATATTGTAAATACATAAGCACCACTAAGCTTTGCTTAGCGTGTTAGAATTATTTTCTGACATGCAGATCAAACAAGAAGAGTTGAGACTGCAGAGTGAGAGATATACTTTCCTAGTCAACTGTATCATAAAGGTTCAAAGAACTATATTATAAATATTGTATTCTGTATAGTTCACATGGCAATATTTTATAATTTTGTATGACAGTTGTATAAGTTTGAGAGTAGTTTGAGAATTATAATAATTTAAGTTAACAATAGGAGTTCTTTATAAATTAATAGATATACGTATGTAATATAGGCTTAATCACAGTATTTCTTTTGAATGTTTAATAACTACATTAATACATAGAAGAATTTTGGTTTTATTTACTATATTACATATATAGCTAAGTGTGAATATTTAGGTGACATCACCTATGTAGTTAGGTGTATAGACTATGTAGGGGGTGTTACATTTAGTGATATCAGAGCTGGTTTAGGCGTTCCTAAGTTTGTGGGTTAAAAGAAAAGAGAAGTATAACTGTCATTGCTATGTGAATTATATAATTGAATAAATGTTTGATGCAGTTGATATGGCCTCTGAATCTTGTCAAGATGCGAAAGAACGAACTACTGTGCATAATAAATTCCCTTAGATCCTCAATTTGTGAGAAATATGGGGGAAGTTCTCAGGAAAATTATAGGAGTTGCTCCTCTTGTACAACCTTCACCACCAATGTCCCAAAGATCTTCATTGGAGAGAATTAGAAAACTGGGAGTAGAAGATTTTAAAGCTCGTGTTATTGATGAGTCTTCAGTAGAAGAGTATTGGATGGTGAGGATTGTGAGAGTCTTTGATTTTTTGCATTGTACTGATGAGGAAAGATTAGAGTGTGTAGTTTCCTTATCGAAAGAACAAGCTTATGCCTGGTGGGATACAAAGCAGAAAGGTGTACCCGCAGGTAGACTCACTTGGGCATTTTTCCAAGAAGAATTTAAAAAGAAATATATTAGTGAGATTTATTTAGAGGAGAAGCATCAGGAGTTTTTGTATCTTAAGCAAAGGCAGTCATCTGTGTCTGAATATGAAAGGTAATTTGTTCACCTCCGTAAATATTTTTCAGAGTTAGTTGCATCTGAGGAAGAGAAGTGCAAACAATTTGAACAGTCAGATCTGGGTGTATTTAGTAGCGATGAGGATTAAAGAGTTTTTCGCTCTTGTTAATGTGGTAGTTGCCATAGAAAATGAGATTAAACAAGAGCAAGGAAGAAGGCAACAATCAAAGAAGGGATTTTCTAGTGAACAACAACAAGGTGGCCAGAAAAGACAGAGAAATATTCAAGCTCAAACTCAGGAGTTTGGTAGAGGAAGTGGAGCTAGTTTTCAAAGGTCTAGAGGTGGTAGGTTTGGAGTGGCTACAGGCTCATCTTCAAGGGCTATTACTATACCTTTTTAATATTATGGTAAAGGTCATACAAGTGAAGATTGCTGGTATCAAAAAGGGCTTGTTTGAAATGTGGTTCTTTGGAGCATAAAATTAGAGATTGTCCAATGATAAAAGAACTAGAAGTTGTTGAAGGACTAAGTTCTATACAGAGGTCTCAGTCAGGCCATGTGACAGGTAGAGGTGGTCGACCCAGTGTTAGTCAGTAGAGAGGATCTGAGACAATGAATAGACCTCAGTCTAGAGGCAGTGCTCCAGCTAGAGCCTATGCTATGAAAGCCGTGGAAGACCAGGATGCTCTTGATGTTGTAGTTAGTAAATTTTCTTTACTTGGTCTTGATGTGTATGCATTATTATATCCTGGTTCTACACATTCTTATATTTGTACAACTATAGCTTCAGGGAAGAGAATGTGTGTTGATAAACTTGATTGTGAGATAGAAGTTACTAATCCCTTAGGCCATAGTGTGAAGGTAAACAAAGTATATCAAATTTGTCCACTTAGAGTTCATGATGTAGAACTTTTTGCTGATTTGATTGAACTTCCATTCCATGACTTCGATGTAATCTTAGGAATGAATTAGTTGTCCTAACTTCAAGCATTTGTGGACTTGTGAGCGGGGATTTTCGCCCCCACTCCAGGTGGAATGGTTCTTGCGACTTCGACACTGTTTAGGCTCGGGGCCTTAGAGAATACGGACCTAAGTCTGAAAAAAAATGGAGTCACCACCCAGACGGACCGGAAAAAAAGAAAGGGGTGGATGACTCGATTCCTAAGGAATCCCCAACCTCCTAATGGGTTCGGAAAGTTGGGTACGTGTGGGGAAGGTGAGAAATGGCTCAGCACCCCCACAACGCCCGGTTCATTGGAACCGGCCTCCTTTACAGGTCTTAATATTATAAAATTCTTAAATATAACAATATTATTCATACTACACACAATAAAAAGAAAGCATCATTATATTAAAATCAAAGCAATGTCCAAACAAAACTGAACAAATAAATGGACACCCATCCAAGGATGGAAACATGTCCTTACATCACATGCCTAGATAGGACACCCACCAAAAGGTAGAAACATGCCCTTTACAAAGACTCTAAAATAAAAAAGAAAATTAAATTACATGATGTTTAACTAATGAGGTACCCATCGAGTGGAAACATACCTCTTACAACTTTTGGAAATCTAAATTGATTGATAAAAATAAATAATCATTCATCATAAATAAATCATTCATCAAAAGTATTTAAATGTCAATAAAATAAACATCCATCCATGATAAATTAAATAAATCAAGTATTGAAATTAAATAAATTATAGCATAAGAGATAAATCAAAGTAAAATCAAATATGGAATTGAATAAAATAAATAAAAGTTCAAGTATAGCTACTATTTCCATTTAGGGTTTTTTATCTCATGTGTTAAGGTTTTGGAAATTTCTAAAATTAAGCTACTGTGACTTTTTATGGAATTAAAATAAATTAGGGTTTTATGTTTTAAAAGTTTGGTAAGACTCTTTGATTAAACAAATTAAAGTTTGAATGATGAAATCATGAAACTAGGGTTTTAAATACCTTAAAATACTTTAATTTGTGATTTTTGGTTTATTGAACTTTAAGCTACTGTGTAATTTTTGAGTTTTTATGTTTTTTAATGTTTTAAAAGGATTAGGGTTCATAAAAATTATGGTTGAAGGTTTTAAAAGGATTAGGGTTCATTATTTTAGGTTTAAAAGTTGAATTTTGGATTTTAGGCTTTAAAATTAGGGTTCTCGGGCAAAAGAATTTTTAGGGTTTTAGAAATCAATTTGATATTTTATGAAGTTTTATGAATTTAAACACATGAATTGAAAATTTTATAAGTAGAAAATATGTTTTTTAAGGTTTTTTGAATGAAATAGAACCTACTTTAAAAATTTGAAAGAAACAGAATTTGATTTTGGTTTTGTAGAAAAATATGTTCAATTAAAGTTTTAAGATTTTTAAGAAGAAAAAATAACAATTTTAAGTCTTTTTAGAAAAGAAGGTCACGTTTTAGTGTTTTAACTTTGGAAGAATTAAACTAAAGTTCTAAAGTTTTTTATTTAAAGAAACCCTAATTCCATAATTTAGCTACTGTGTAACATAAATCAATTAAGGAAAATCACTTACCTTCTTTTATTGATTCTTCAAAAAATAAGTCTTCTTGGATGAACTAGCTCCAAAGACAAGACTTTGTTGCCTTTTGAATTCCTTAATTCGTGCTGCTACTCCCTTAAAAATCAGTTTAATTGAATTATTGCTTTTCCTTCCTTGATTTGGTTTCCAATCCCAAGCTCACTGTGAAATTGTTTCCTCCACAAATTTGGTTATATTGGTCCTTATTTATAATGGTTTTTAGGTTGTTTTTTCCTAATTATACACGGCAATTAATATTAATAAAAAAAAATTAAAACCTAATTGGATTAGGTTTCTAAAAATTGGGTCAAAAAATTTTGCGCTGGCGAAAATTGTGGCAGCAGGCCCTTGGCTGGGGCCAGTAGGCGTGCCAGCCCGCAAGAAATTCCTGAGGGAAGTTATTTCCCCCGCAGGAATTTCCTGCGAGCAAAATAACTCGCCCCGCAGTTATTTCGCCCGCAGGAAATTCCTGCGGACGAAATAACTCTCCCGCAGGAAATTCCTGTGGGCGAAACACCCGCAGGCCTGCGGGTGAAATGCTGGGCCTATGGGCGTGCCGCCCGCAGGAAATTTCTACGGGCAAAACGCCCACGGGCCCGCACTACTGCTTTTCGCCGCCGAATTTTTTTCTGACTCCGATTTTTATTTTTTATTTTTATTTGTTTATTTTTATTTTTTATAAATAAAAATTAGATAATAAAGCAAAAACTATTTAATTAAAATTATTTTGGACCAATTAGACAACAAAAATCATTTTGGACTAAATAAAGCATATTGGATGGGATTTGGTAAAAAATTAAGGGTCTACAGTTTGCCCCCTGCTTGAATAATCTGAAACCTTAGTGAAAGAAAGTGAAAAGCAATAAGACTTAATTTTTGATATGGCGACTTGTTTTGGATTCTGGACCCGAGGATGATTCTAGGTTCTGGACCTAAGAAAAATTTGGGTTCTAGACCCGGTTCGAGTTCTGGACTCAAGGATGTCTCTAGGTTCTAGACCTAAGGGAAATTTGGGTTCTGAACCCGAGCTAAGTTCTGGACTTAGAAAATTCTAGGTTCTGGACCTAAGAAAAATTTGGGTTCTGGACCCGAGCTAAGTTCTGGACTTAGAAAAGATTCTAGGTTCTAGACCTAAGGGTAATTTGGGTTCTGGACCCGAGCTAAGTTCTGGACTTAGAAAATTCTAGGTTCTGGACCCGAGCTAAGTTCTGGACTTAAAAAAGATTCTAGGTTTTGGACCTAAGGGTAATTTGGGTTCTGGACCCGAGCTAAGTTCTGGACTTAGAAAATTCTAGGTTCTGGACCAAAGGAAAATTTGGGTTCTAGACCAGAGCTAAAAAGTTTAGCTAATTTTTAGGCATATGTCTTCCTATTGCCCCCTGGGTATAAAAATATTTGTATACTCGCAATTATTTGAATAATTAAAGTGAATAATTGAATTTTCTGTTTATTTACTGTGTAGTTACTGTTCATGCACTATTCACTATTCATAAATAGTAAATTTACTATTTGCAAATATTATCAAATAGTATTTACTATTGGAAAAAGTGATTTTACTATTTATCAATAGTAATACTATTTATAAATAGTGATATTTACTATTTATCAATAGTAATACTATTTATAAATAGTGATATTTACTATTTATCAATAGTAATACTATTCATGAATAGTAAAATTCACTATTAATGCACAGTTTTGAGTTTGTTTTCATCTGCTTGTCATTCCTCAATAAAAGGCCATCAATTCTCCATAAAATTTCAAATTTTCAATTTTAATTTTGTAATCCTTTCAAATTTCTTTTCAATTTCAGCACATATTTTTCAAAAATAATGCATGCTTCGAGGTCGCGGACTCATTCTAATGCCGAATTATTGGAGTTTATTCGGCATCATGACGACGGAAATCTAGATATACTGGCCGGGATGTCGCTTCGTCGCAGTTCCAATCAAAAGAGCGAGGTAATGATGATTTTTTTTACTTATTATTATTATTATTACTTTTTATTATTATTATGAAAAATAAATTAATTGAATAACGCGTACTTACCTGGTATTAACTTACCCGGGTCTGTGTTAGCATGATTGTTGTGTCGTTTGGGCCGGAGGGTGTATTTACAAAGCTCGACAATGGTATGATGTAGTGCCTTCTCGGGTAAGGCGGATTATCCGAGATTGCGGCTTTGAGCAGTTTGTCTTACAATTGTCGTCCGAAGAATATCAAATAGACCGAAGCGTGGTCCAGGCGCTGGCAGAGTGATGGCTGGATACAACTCACACTTTTCACTTGCCCATTGGGGAGATGACAATTGGTCCGGTCGATTTTACTGCCATAACCGGCCTTAAATATGATGGTGTTCCGGTTCCTCTAACCAATGAAATTTTAACCTTTGAAGAAATTCAGGAATTAATTGGTATGGAACCGTCATATAAAGGACCTTTTAAGATAAAAATTTAGCCGATTCGCAGTTATTGGATTAACTACGAAGGTCGGATTTGCAGAAACAGGGCCGAACAGTATGCTCGAGGATTTTTGTTATATTTGCTCGGATCGACCATCTTTGGCAGCACTGAATCATCCATTCACTTATCAGTGTTGAGTGCCCTTTCTTATCTCAAGATGGTACCATCTTCTGGCTGGGGTGAAGCTGGTCTCGCATGTCTTTATCATGGCCTTGATAAGCTTTGTCGAAATAAGAATTCTTTTGTCGGCTTGATGGCGGTTGTTGAGGTATTCTTTCTTCCACCAATGTCTTTTCCTTTTTTTTTTCTCTTGTGATCTTTGTTGTTATTGTAGATATGGGCATATGAACACAACCTCGTGAGAGTACCCGGCATTTCCCGAGAGAGAATCGAGTATTCGAGATTAAATTTCTGGTTGTCTGTGTAACACCCCCACATTCAATATATGCACACTACAAACACCACAATGTAGTATACATGCACTAAACATAGGGATGCTACGGATTTTCTTTACATCCAAAACATTAAAAAAAAACAATACCATAATCTTTCAGTTGTATACATTATAGAAAAATAAGTAATCAAGTTGTAATACAAAACCAAATAGATATATTTACATTTAGTTAATACGCAGCGAAATTTTATAAAATATTTACATATATAAACTCTTTCAAATCCATGTTTATAGTTATACATATATTTACATTAAAACCAATACTTTACAAAATATATAAAAAATATACATGATTGGCAAGTCTCTTCTGATCTTTAAGTTCCAAATCAACACTTCAACGTCTACTCTCACTCGGTCTCGAAGAACCCTCAGGTTCAACTCTATCAACTCTATCACCTGCGCAATTAAACACTATCGCGCTAAGCCAAGGGCTTAGTAAGATAAATCATGCAAATGGTATGCTTTAATATAATGCAATGCCACATATGTTATTGATAAGATCAACATCATAAATATAAAGTTAACCACATAATTATGCATTTCACAAATCATAGTCATATGAGCATACCACATTTCAACATCTTTCCACATTCATCATTAATCAATCATACTCAATATACAACATCTCATTTCATTAACTCATAACATTATTTAGGACATTCATATAACCTTGACACCTATGGGCCCAACAAGTATTTAATACGATATTCAGAATTCAGAGTTACTGCTTTGGTTCATAACCACAATAATCACGCCCGTAGGCAAATATATACATGTATCTCTATCCATGGATAGTGTAACAGACCCAGTCTCTTGGACCATCAACTCAACACATATGAGGAGATCCTCAACCTGGCAAGACTGTTACAAATCATATATCTCATATTCACAATTCTCATAGTGTAACAGACCCAGTCTCTTGGACCATCAACTCAACACATTTGAGGAGATCCTCAACCCGGCAAGGCTGTTACCTTTCATCATTTCTTAGGCATGCCACCCAAATCCGGAACTCTGAAACTGAATAACATATTAAACAAACAATTCATTTATTATATAGTTACCATTTCCATTCTCAAATTCTCATCACATTTAGGCAAACATGCCTTCTTTCTTTCCATATCATCATCATAGCCAATCACAATGGCTTTGATATAACATTTCAATATACATTACTCATGAAAGACATAACCATTCACAATGCATAACATAACATTGTTCAATCTCAACAATGCAATTAGGGCAAAGAATAATTTATATCATTCATAGCTTTAAGATCTTCCATATGCATTTGTTTAGGTCAATCATTGTTTAAATGTGTTTAGGTTTAGGTTAAGGTACCAACTTACCTTAAAAAGACCAAAACAATGCAAATAGAACAAAGTATAAAAACCCTAACCTACACATTTGAGGGACACGGGCAGCCACTTGAGGGACACGGCCAAGCTTGTGGCCGTGTCTCTCAACCTAAATTGACAGTAGGCAACACGGGCAAGGGACACGGCCAAGCTTGTGGCCGTGTCTCTCAACCAACAAATCACAGTAGCAGACACGGGCATAGGACACGGCCAAGCTAGTGGCCGTGTCTCCCAACACCAAAATCCAGTAGTGAACACGGGCACTAGACACGGCTGTGTCTCTCTCAAAGCAATCCAACACGCCCAAAATCACTTGGCTTGGCCGTGTCTCTCCTTTGTTTTGGCCGTGTCACTCAAATACACAACCCTAAAAATGGCCAACACCCTTCTAAAAGCATTTACACCCTTTTTACACAACAATCATCTCATTCAAATGGATACAATTCATGTTATAAACACATATCTTACATATTCACCCTAGTAATCACAATAACCATACATTAAATTCATACCAAACCAAAACCCTAAAAATACAACAACACTCCTATTTTCTCAAAATCAATCTCCACCTACTTACCATCTTTAATCCAAAACCATTAATAATTAACTCTTTGGCTTATAATCCAATTCAACACATTACAACCACATCAAATCATCATATCAACAAATCACAATTTCTTTTAGACCCAACTTCAAAATTAACAAAGGAAAAACAAGAGATTTCTTACCTTAAATTATAACACTTCTTGAATCAACACTTGATCACTTCAATCTTCCTACAATTGGAGCTTACTCTTCAAAGTCTTCTCTTTGTCTCTTTGCTTTCCCTTTGTCTACGAGAAATCAGCCAAAAAGGAAAAGAAGAAGAAAATACATGGAGGAAATAAAGTCAACTCCACTTTAAATCTCCACCAAGAGATTTTATCCAAGTAATTACCAAAATGCCCTCAATCAAATAACTAACCTTTTGTCTCATCTAAGCCCTTATATGTAATTGCACATTCCACAAAAATATCTTCTTGCATTGACTCTATATTTGACCAATTTATATGTTATATATATCATCATATACACAACATATACATTTGTCTCTAAACCCTATTTCTTTCCCCAAAACACATATATTCACAAACATTCACTTTCCAATATATACCAACAACAACAATAACAACAACATCAACAACATAATCAAAACTTCTAGGGCATATATGAGGATATTACAGTCTGATCGTGTGAACGTTCCCGGCTCTCATCATGTGCATACTATCGCTTTGTTGAGCCGCTCAACCTGGGATCAGGTAAAATAACATTATTATGCTTTAAATGTTTTGCAAAAGTTTTACTTACCTTATGTTATCCTGCAGGTGAATTTGGCCTGGTGGAATCCAGAAGAGCGAGCAAACTGGTCTCCTTTGATGAGGGCTGCACTGTCTTTTCAACATTCTCGCCGAGTTATTGCTGGCCCAGTGTCTAGTGGCTGGTTTCTCGGGGAGAGAGTTTACGAATAGTTTCTCAGCCCAGAGCAGCGGAGGTTCCCGATGCAAATCCCAGAATACACTTTAAATATTATGTCAATGCCGGAGGATGCTTGGTAGTCAGCCCGATATGGTTTTAATGCCGAGTTATTTCTCGATTTACCGGGTCCATTTTATGCTCGTTTTATTCAAATGAGACTCTTGCACTTTGATGTATCTCCTGTCGGTGTGCGTGAGATTTCTAATGGAAATGAGGGTAGAGATGAGGAGGAACATCACGGAGATGCAGGAGAGTCTTTTCCTCTTCTCGGGACCAATACTTCTCAGGTAAAACTTTTACCACTTTTCTATTGCAACTGCTTTTCTTTCTTTGATTCTTTAGTGATTGTTGCAGTTTATTGGCTCGTTTGATCATGAGGCTGGACCTTCTTTTACTCCCCCTTCGTTTGCTCATTCTAGCTTGCCGGATATGCCATCTCATCCGTAGGGTATTGATATGAATTACCTGGTAAGTTCCTTATTTCATAATAGTTTATGTTATATGTATGCATGATTATGTATGCTCTTACCTTTTCCTTCTTGGCTCACAGTGGATGCTCGAAGAACAAAACAAGAAGCTTCAAGAAGAGTTAGCTGCAAGTCGTCAACAAGCTTCTCATTTTGAAAATTTATATCATCAATCCGAACAAAATTTCCGTGACTTCCGATTTCAAGGAATGAGGGATCTCGGAGCTTCTTCATCGAGAGGCCCCCAGGCTGATGACCATGAGATCTTTTCATCTGCTTCTGATGAGGACCATGACAAATCAGAACTCCAAGGCAATAGGGATTTTAGTGCTTTTGCTTCGGATGATCCCGGGATGAGTAATTTACCCCTTACTCCAACAGGCGATGACTTTTTCAAGTCTTTATTTGGTGACCTACCACCACCCTCTTAGTGACATGTAAACATTATAGCAATTATACAATAATGAAAAATATGCTCTCTTTTTCTCTTCTCTCCTCTTTTTTTTTTCGCTACTGCCATTTTTTTTAGCTACCGTTAAAATTATTTTTTATTATTTTATTTTATTAATTATTTTATTTCCTTTTTTTATATATATAATACATCATAACTAATATCCACTTCTTTTGTTAAACCAAATCCAAAATGGAAAAAGAAATTGTGACCACTTCCTTTCCTTGTGCCATATGGTCTTATCCTTTTCCATCATCTTTTCCATTTCACTTTTGGAAAAGGTTTATTTTCTTCTATATAAATCACCTTGCATGCCATATTTCAATTCATAAGCCAAGAATCTCTCTTTCAAAGTGAATACTCTCTCTTTAGCAATTTTGGTTCCCCTTTATTAATCAACCATGACCGAGCACCATTTAAAGAAAATAAAAATTCTATTTAAGAATATGGATGCCAACCATTGGAAGCAAATTTCATGGTCAAAACTTGATGTTTTAAAATGCTTTCAAAATGTCAAATTGGACCACTCTTTCTTACATGCCATGGCTTCCCTGTGGGATACGGATTTTAGGGTATTTAGAATTAATGGCTTTGAAATGTGTCCCTTGATTGAAGAATTTGAGGCCATCCTTGGACATCCCAATAATCAACGAATGGCGTTACCCACATTGATTTCCAAAACTCAACAGAAGATGCAGATGTTATTTCAAATTCTGAAACTAGAGATTCTTCGGTTGATGAGAGGTGAAAAAATTCTACTTGCTCCTTTGATTGACTTTTGTCTTTCTCATTTGGCTCCTACTAAGGCCTGGGGATGCATGCTTTGTCTTTGCCTGCTCGGCCAATTCTTACTTGTTTCTTCTAACGGCGATATTGACCCATGAGTATTGGATATCATGGATCAAATGGAAGGAGACTTGTCGCCGGTACCTGTGATCTTAACTGAGACCTTAGTTGGATTAGACCGATTTAAATCAGGATTGTCAAAGAGACTGACTGGGAGCCCGTTGCTGCTTCAGGTAATTACCTAAACTGCCCTTCCGGGTTTTCAATTTAGGTTTTTTTTTTTGCTCTAACTTTTGTCTAGTCTACCCATGCAGGTTTTCGGAACTAGCGAGCTGTCCTAATTTTTGCCTAAGCTGCCCTTGTGGGTTTTCAACTTAGCGGACCTCTTTTTTTTTTTTTTTTATCTCTCTAACTTTTGCCTAGTCCGCCCATGCGGGTTTTCGGAACTAGCGAGCTGTCCTAATTTTTGCCTAAGCTGCCCTTGCGGGTTTTCAACTTAGCGGACCTTTTTTTTTTTTTTAATTCTTTCTTCACAAATTTGGCTTCAGGAGCGTCTTTGTTTGCTTGATACTCCCTCCATGGATTTTTCCAGATATCTGCCACGTCATCATTCTACTAGGAAGCTGCTGCATCTTGCTTCTTCATATGCTGACTGGGTTGACTGGATCCGCTCACGCTCCGAAGTCGATATCCGTTGGTTAGTACCTTGGTGGAAGATTTCTCATATTACCATGCGGACATACTTGATGTACGTTCCTCTTGCTGCACTTTGTCAAGGTACATGCTATGATCCTCACCGACTTGGGTGTCAATATGGAGCTGAGCCTCATGATTCTGACTTTGTTCCTGACCTAGACATGCCTTCTTGACTGAAGCCTACTTGGACCAGCCGAGGCAAAGCTGGCCTGCACGTTACACTTATCGACTGCCATAGATTTTACATTTTTCAATTTAGAAAGTGTTTTGTTAAGATGAAAAAATAACTAAAGTAATAACAGATGCTTCTTTTCCATTTATAATTTGTCATCACCTTTTGAATTTATGATTATTTATTTCATCCGTATTTGGTCAAATACTTATAACAGTGCACAAAGAGCAATTTAATCATTAATTTTGTTCTATTAAATTGGGGAACAACCAAACATAAAGCCTGCATACACAAGATTACTCCTATTGCCAATCAGCCCTTTCGGGTTTTCTAATTGACGATTTTCTCTCATTAGCCCTAAATGTTGCCTAGCCCGCCCTTTCGGGTTTTCAGAACTAGCGGACTGCTCTAACTTTTGCCTAGGCCGCCCTTTTTGGGTTTTCAACCTAGCGAGCTCTTTCTTTTTCATTTTTCATACAAAAAACCTATTCAACCTGTCAATGTTTACGGCTCACTAAATTCGTTCCCATCCATGTCTGATAACTTCACCGCACCTTTGCTCATGACTTGTTTCACGACATATGGTCCTTCCCAGCTAGGTCTGAACTTCCCTCTTGGATCAGATACATTAGGCTTACATTGCTTCAATACCAAATCCCCAGCCCTGAATCTTCAAATTTTGACCCTTCTATTGTAGGCCCGAGCTATCTTCTTTTGATACAGTTGGTGATGATACAGTGCCTTTAGCCTTCTCTCTTCTAATAGAGCTAACTGAGTGTATCTGCTTGCTACCCATTCTGTTTCAGGTAGCTCCACTTCCAAGACTACTCTCAATGACTTGATCTCAATCTCAATTGGCAATACTACTTCCATCCCATAAACCAAAGAGAATGGTGTCATTCCAGTAGGTGTTCGCACACTCGTCCTATATCCCCATAAAGCAAAGGGAAGCATTTCTGACCAGTCCCTGTAAGTCTTGGTCATCTTGGACAGAATTTGCTTAATTGTCTAATTTGTTGCTTCCACTGCACCATTAGCCTTTGGTCTATAAGGGGAGGATCGATGATGATGGATTTGGTACTTGGAGAATAAATCCTTAACTGCTCCTTGAAACTGTACCCCATTGTCTGATATCACACTATACGGGACCCAATATCTGCAGATGAGATTCTTTTCGATAAACCTAGCCATTTGACTTGCACCCAGCTTGTTGAAGGATTCGGCTTCGACCCATTTTGAAAAATAATCAACTGCTACCACGATAAAACGGTGTCCATTTTAAGCTGTCGTATGTATCTCTCCTATAATGTCGATACCCCAGGTGGCATAGGGCCAGGGTGAAGACATTGAATGCAGTTCTTCAGGAGGTATATGATTTAAGTTACTGTACATCTGACATTGTTGGCACTTCTTGACAAACTCAATACAATAGTAACCTTGTTGAATAATCTTCTTAACTAGGGCCAAACCACTCATGTGCGGACCGCAACTTCCCGCATGTATTTCATACATGATGCGCTCCACTTCAGGCCTTCTTAAGCATCTTAAATGTACTCCATCAGGCCATCTTCGATATAACTCCCCATGGAAGGTGATGTATTGCAATGACCATCGCCTTACGGCCCTTCTCTCTTTCTTTGTTGCCCCCATCGGGTATTCTCTTTCCTCTAAAAATCTCCTTATGATATCATACCATGCATCATGGTCTGTATCAATTTCCATGATTGTTTCATATTCATAACAAGGAGTTGATGAACTGGTCAAGACCAGAGGCTTAAGGAATAAGCTAACAGGATTTTCCCATATCGAAGCCAATGTGGCTAGGGCATCAGCCATCTGATTTTCTTCTCTTGACAAGTGTATAAACTTACACTCCTTAAAATTCTTCTTTATCATGGTCAGGTAATGATGGTATGGTTTCAATTTTTCTTCTTTCAAATCCCACTCTCCATTTACTTGGGATACTACTAGCAACGAATCACCATAAACTTCCACCTTATCTACCTTCATAATCATTAGGGTTTCCAAACCGAAAATACAAGCTTCGTACTCCACCATATTATTGGTTGCCCTAAATTTCAACTTTTTGGCTAAAGGGATGAGTTCCCCTTTGGGCGATTCTAGTATAACTCCCAAACCTGCTCCTTTACTGTTTGCTGCTCCATCAAAATACATTTTCCACCCTTGTACTTCAATTGCTTCTAAATGTTCATCTGGAAATTCCAAGATTACCTCTTCACTTTTTGGTAATGGTTGTTGAGCCAGAAATTCTGCCACCACTCTACCTTTGATTGTTTTTCTGGTTACATACTCGATCTCAAATTCTTCTAATATTATCAACCATCGACCATATTTCCCAATTAAATAGGTTGTCTCCCTTAAGTATTTCATTGGATCCAACCTGGAAATTGCTTGCACACTATATGATTGAAAGTAATGCTGCAACTTCTTAGAAAACCAAACCACGGCTATACATATTTTTTCAATAATACTATACTTAATTTCATAAGGTAGGAGCCTTCTACTTAAGTAGTAAACGGCATGCTCAATCCCCGACTCATCTGCTTGGGCTAGCATGGCTCCTATCGACTCTTCTTCTACTGCTAAGTATAGTAATAGAGGTTTTCTGGGTTTAGATTGTTTCAAAACAGGTGGATTCAACAAATACTCTTTTATTCGATCAAAGCCCTTTTGACATTCTTCGTTCCATACGACCGACTGATTCTTCCTAAGCAACTTGAAGATAGGCTCACAGATTGTTGTTGTAATATCCTCATGTATGCTCTAGAAGTCTTGGTGATATTGTTGTTGTTGTTATAAATTGGATTGAATGTATATTATGTGATAAGAAAAGAAATTGAGAAGAGAATGCTTGTGTATAAGTGTTTTGGGAAAGGAAATAGGGTTTAGAGAAAATGGTATATGTTGTGTATATGATGATATATATAACATATAAATGGGTCAAAGGAAGAGTCAAAGGAAAAGAGATATTTTTGTGTTGAGTGTGTAATTACTTAAATGGGCTTATATGAGACAAAAGGTGAGTTATTTGGTTGAGGGCATTTTGGTAATTGCTTGAATTGAATCACATGGTGGATATTTAAAGAAGGTTTGACTTTGTTTTTTCATCATTTCTTCTTCTTCTTCTTGTGTTGGCCGGCTCACCATAGACAAAGGAAGACAAGAGAACCAAGCAAGGTTTTGATGTTTGTAGCTCAAAAGTTGAAGGAGATTTCAAGAAATCAAGTTGAGGAATTGTGGAATTTCTTCATTTAAGGTAAGAAATCTCTTGTTTTCTTTGGTTATTTTGAAGTGGTGTTGGATGTGAATTAGGGTTTGGTTGATTTTGTGATTTGGTGTGTTTGATATGTGTTTGCAAGTGTTAGAATTGATTTTAAGTTAAAAGATGGAATTGGTGTTGGTTTGGTTGTGAATATGGTAAGATTTGTGGAGGATGTTAGTGGAGAGTCAAGAGTGAAGTTGGAGTTAGGGTTTTGGAATGGTTTGTGTTTAAATGTATTATGAATGTTTTGTGAAGTGATTCTTGTGTTGAATTTGTGTTTAGAACATTGATTTCATTCATTTGAACCATGCTATATTGTGTATGATGAGTTGAAGTGCAATTAGAGGAGAGTTGTGCATTTTAGGGTTTTGGTGTTGGGTGACACGGCCAAGTCATGAAAATTTGGGAGTGTTGGATTGGTTTTTGAGAGACACGGCCGTGTCCCTTAGCCGTGTTCACTACTGGATGTTGGTGTTGGGAGACACGGCCACAAGCTTGGCCGTGTCCTATGCCCGTGTTTGCTAATGTCAAGTGAGGTTGAGAGACACGGCCACAAGCTTGGCCGTGTCCCTCAAAGGTGCTGCCCGTGTCCCTCCAATGTGTTGGTTAGGGTTTTATTTCTTTGTTCTAATTGCATTGTTTTGGTTTTCCAAGGGTAGGTTGGTCCCTAAACCTAACCCTAAACACTTTAAAAACACTTGAATCAATGAATGATATAATCAAATGCATGTGTAAGGTCTTAAAACTATGAATCATATCAATTGTTCTTTGCCCTAATTGCATTGTTGAGATTGAACAATGTTATGTTATGCATTGTGAATGGTAATGTGTTTCATGAGTAATATACATTGAAATTGAAATGTATATCAAAGATGAAATGATAATTCAAATAAGACATGATATGAGATAATGCCATTGTGTTTGGCTATGATGATGCATTTGAAAGAAATAAGGCATGTTTGCCTAAATGTTGTTGAGAATTGAGAATGAAAATGATCATTGAATAATAAATGAATTGTGTGGCTAATGTGTTATTCCATTTTCAGAGTTGGTTGTTGGTGGCATGCATAATAAGTGTAACAATCTCTTGAAGTTAGGTTGGATTGAATCCTTGAAGCCTAATTGAGATGTTACCACCCTTGAAGCTAGGTTGGGTTAGTTCTTGAAGCCAAGTTGGGTAGAAGCTTAGCATGCTTTGCTCCCCTTGAAGCTTGGTTGAACTTAATCCTTGAAGCCTAGTTGGGTATATGATATTGATAAATGTGATAACAAAACCAAAGCATTAACTCTGAAAATTGAATGGCATATTAGTGTGTCTTGGGCCCATGCTTGTCTTTGTTTAGTGTTGATTATGAATGGTTAAATGAATACTAATGAAGTATATGAAATGTGATATGTAATGTGAAAGTATGTTGTTAGTTTTGCATATATGATGTTACATGTATAATATGGATTGAGAAATGACATTGCATTGCACTAAGTCATATCATTTGCATGATTATCTTACTAAGCCGTTGGCTTAGCGCGATAGTGTTTAATCGCGCAGGTAATAGAGTTGATAGAGTTGAACCCGAGAGTTCATCAAGACCAAGTGAGAGTAGACCTTGAAGAATCCATTTTGGGAGCTTAAAGATCAGAGCAAACTTGCCAATCATGTATACTTCTTTATATTTTGTAAAGAAATGTATTAATATGTAAACATGTAAATATTTTATAACTTCCGCTGTGTAATATTTAAATGTATATATATATAACTAATATGTTTTGTTTTATAAGTAAATGATCTACTTTTCTATAATGTATAATGATAAGGGTATTGTATCAAGTTTTAAAGTGTTTTGAATGTTAAGAGAACCGTAGCATCCCTATGTTTGGTGCACTTATGCTACATTGTTGTGGTGTAGTGTGTGTGCATTGGATATGGGGGTGTTACAGTTGTGAGCTTTGCTATAAATCTATTAATGTACTGTAGTTTACCAATGAATCCCCAAACTTCTCTCTCCGTCTTAGGGGCTGGCATATCCCTGATTGCTTTGACTTTTTCAGGATCTATCTCGATGCCATTCGGGCCAATTACATGTCCCAACAATTTACCTGAGGTAACACCGAATACACACTTCTTCGGGTTTAATCTTAGCTTATACTTCAAAGCTCTATCAAAGAATAATTCTAAATTCTGGAAGTGTTGGCCCCTTGTATCCGACTTAACCATCATATCATCAACATACACTTCAACTTCTTTGTGCATCATGTCATGAAATAATGTGGTGGCCATCCTTTGGTAAGTTGCTCCAGCATTCTTTAAGCCGAAAGGCATCACCCTATAACAAAATATACCCCATGTAGTAGTGAAGGCAGTTTTGGCTTTATCCTCTTAGGCCATTAACAATTGATTGTATCTGGAAAATCCATCCACAAATGAGTGTAGCACGCTAGAGACTGCACTATCAATGAGTACATCTATATGAGGTAAAGGAAAATCATCCTTAGGGGAAGCCTTGTTTAAATCTCTATAGTCCACGCAGACCCTTATCCTCCCATCTTTCTTTGGCACAGGTACTATGTTGGCTAGCCACTCTGGGTATTCTATCACTTCAAAGAACTTCACTTGTATTTGCTTAGTGACCTCTTCTTTAACCAATTCAGCCCACTCAGATCTTAGTCGCCTAAGCTTTTGTTTGACAGGTTTAATGTGAGTGTAAGTAGGAATATGATGCTCGGCTATGTCTCGATCTATCCTAGGCATATCCTCATAAGACCAAGCAAACACTTCTTCATATTTTTTAAATATTTTTTCAAATCTCTCTCTCTCATCAGGAGTAAGGTCGGATGCTATGCTAATGTTTTTAGGATTTTCAATTGTTCCCAAATTTAATGGTTGTGTGTTAACAGAATTAATATTAAAGATGCTCATGTAACTGCTATTTGAATGTAAGCAACCATTAGGAGAAATATCACACAAGTAAGCAAAATCAGACTTTATTGCATTCATTTTGGAAAAGAAAACATCATCATCCTCATACAAAGCAGACAAATTAAAATCAAAATTAAAATCATTGTTCTTAGAATCATAAAGTAGGATGTCCTCAAACTTTTCTTCAACCAGGGCGGCAATCTCTTCCGGAGTCTTCTCGGCTTTCAGGGCAGCTTCATTCTTTTCTTTGTTGATTGACAGGGTGAGCTCTTTTTTCACTTGCTCCACTAGCTCAGCAACATCTGCAAAAATTTCAAAACCGGGGATTAACTTACCCATAAACATGATTGGCTCAGGCTTTCCTTGGAGTGGTCCCATATCTGGAGCTTTGACAAAGATCACTTCAAGTGGTGGGAAGCTAATCTTCTCCCTCTTCTTTGGCTGAACATTGTCGTCTTCATCATATCCTAACCCCTTCTTGGATGTTTGAGTTCTAAAATCCGGCAACTTTGTCAAACTGACCTTACCCTTTCCAAGACCAGCTCCGGGAAGATAGTTCATGTTCTTCATCATATTCAAGACTTTGGAGTCCACTACTTCATCATCAGAAATTGCAACCACTTGAAAACCATTGAGAGGCCTTTCAACCATTAGGGCGTTAACAATCTCATTATCTTCAGCTTCAATGACCACTGTCTCATTTCCGTTGGGAAATTTGATCTTTTGATGAAGGGTGGAAGGAACTCCACCAAGAGGATGAAACCATGGTTGCCCCAAGAGTAAGGCAAAGGTAACTGGTATGTTTAAAACATCAAACTCAACAATAGATTCAATTGGACCAACCCTGACGACCGCTTTGAAAGTCCCTTCGGCATGCCTCTTAATGTTGTCATAAGCACGAATTGTTACCTCGGTTGGGTTTAAATCTCTTGTTGACATGGCTAGCTTTGGTAGTATCTTAAGTGGACAAACATTTATGGCGGACCCATCATCGACCATTACACAAGGAGTCCTCTTCCCCCTTGACTTCTATTTTGATAAAGAGAGGGCGGATGTGGTCTCTCCCTTCCTCTGGTAAGTCCGCATCGAAAAAAGAAACTGCTCCCATACTAACTTTGCTCTTCTCTTGAACCTCTTCACATTTCATTACTTCCCCAATTTTTATGAAGTTGATCAACTCCTCTGGTGTTGTGGAGGTAGAAATTGGCATGCTAGCCAAGGCTTTGGCCATAGTCTCTCGGTGCTTTTTAGAAGTAGCTAACAGGTCTCAAATGCTAATACTTGCTTGGGTTCTTTTTAATTGCTTGAGTACAGCATCATCTTCTTCTATTTCAACTTCCTTCCCCTTATTAGTTTCTACCTCCTTAGGTGGTGGCCTTGCATAAGGATTACCGGATCTAGTACTCATCACCTCATCTTCTTCGGGCTCGGACCAAGTCCACTCCTCCTTCTTGGGTATAATATCATCATCACTGTCACTTGAATCCCAAAATCTGTTGACCACACAAATTGTTGCTTCTCCACCAATCATAGCTTGTTTAACTTCATTAAATTCCTCTTCTTCTTTGATTGCTTCTCCTCCCACATCTTGAAAAGAAGACATGACAAAATCCTCATGGAAACCTCCTCCAATCATGAAGGTTGCTGGTGGTGGTACTCTATTGAACTTTGGCAATGGGTTTTCTTTGGTATTTGGCTTGTTGGGTTCGGGTAGCTTCCCATTATCAATTAAGTTTTGGATCTCATGTCTCAATCTCACACATCTATCGGTGTCATGTCCTTGCATTTGGTGAAATTGACAAAACACTTTGGTGTCAAAATTAGGCGGGAGAGGATTAGGCAAAGGATGAGGATTTAAGGGTTGTAGCAATCCCTTTCTTTAAAGCTTGTTGAGAACCCAGGACGTTTGTTTTCCCAATTCTGAAAATTTTCTCCTTGTTCCTTGGTTAGTAGCATTAATACCGACGGCCTTTTGCATGCTTTGGCTACCAGGTTGATAGCTCCCTTTCTCGTTCCTTTTCGTTGCAAATCGGCTCTTCTCCTTGTCCCATTCTTCAATTTGCAAACCAGCTTGAAGAAGGTCTTTGAAATCACGGATGAGTGTATGAGACATCCTCTCACAAAGACTAAGTAACACCTCTCTCACAATCATCCTTATTTGATCGGATTCATCGGGCCTCTTCTTGAGTAAAGCAGCCTTGTTTCTCCATCTCTTGACATAATCTACAAAATTCTCATTCGGCCTTTGCCTAATGGATTCCACTTCCATCAAGGTAACTTCCAATTCAACATTATATCCATATTGTTGGATAAAGGCTTTGTAAAGTAGATCCCAGCTTTTTATGTTCCATCATCTAAAGTATTGAACCAATATTGGACAACAGGGTCCAATGAGAGCATAAAGTACCTTAGGGTTTGATCCTTAGTAGCTCGGGCAGATTGCATGGCAGTGATATATTGCTTCACGTGGAGATGAGGATTTCCGGTGCCATTGTACTTAGCAAAGGAAGGCATCTTGAATTTATAAGGGACCTCTTCATCTTGTTCAAATAACTTGTCAACTTCGGACATCTCTTCGGTTTTCATCTTCTTCTCAAATTTCTCTTCTAAATCAGCAATCACCTTTTCAACATCAGATGCCTCGGTCTTTTCAATAGTTGCCTTCTCGACAGCCTTCGGTTCTTTCTTCTTTTCTTGAACCTATTGGTAGTATTGAGCCCAATCATCATCATCATCAATGACCACCTTTTCATCATCAAAAACTACTTCATTAATTTTAGTCTTCCCTTTTTCCTTTGGTTTCTTAGTGCTAGCAGATGCCTCGGCATGGTTTTCTAAGATTGCAGTCAATTGGTTCTTCATGGTCTCAGCTAGGGCCTCTTTGATTTCTTCCATCTTGGCATTGAGGGCTTCATCCACCATCCTTTGAATTTGTTCGGGCTCTATTGTTTTAAGCGGGCACGTGATTGAGTTGTTGCTAGATACTTCGTCTCCGGCGTAGGTCGGATTGTCGTAAGCTTTGAACTTTCATAATCCAGGGCTGTGAGACAGAGAGGATCAATGATATGAGATGCAAATGTATGCATGTATGCACAAACAATCGACAAACATGGACAAATTAGGACGTTCCTTCCAACCTTATAACATCCACACACGAATGGCGAGTCTCTTTTCCTAGGTATATGGTTAACCAAAATATCAACATGGGGTACCTTGCTTTCGAATAATTCCCTTGAACGTTTCAACCAATAGTTATATCCTTGAAAATGGAAATCAATCCATGATAATTCCCACTAATTAGGTTTTAATCCATTCAACCAACCAAAGTAGCTTTTATGCTATATTGGATTAAAACAAAATTAAGAGGTTTATCATAGATAGATTTCTTCACTTGAAAAAGGTAACTAATGATTCATGCCAAAAACAAGCCTATGGTTAATTTGTTCTTAATGTAAACTAGGCCCACAATTGATTTTTGGTATTTCATAATTGACCTAAATATTTTGCAAGCTCTCTGTAAGAATTTTGTTTTTAAGCCCATTACAAAAAGATTTTTAGAGAAGTGGATTTCGGGCTTAGTATTTGGACCATGGGCCAAAGAATTTTTTTGATTTGTTTTTAGAAAAAAGTCTTATTGTAACACCCCGATACTTCATATAAGTACTATACATACACCTGGTATACATATAGTAAGTATATAAAGTATAAGGATGTCACTTTTCTTTACATTTTTAAAACCTTTAATAGATTTCAAACCACAATACATCTATTTAAAGAACATTTACAAAATCATCATACTTTTAATGATCATACATATATATATATATTAATCTTATCTTTATCATAACTTCATTTTTACATATAAATACACTCTTGTGAGAAATACATCATAATTAAAAGTTATACATGTATGCATCACCCTCTAGTTGGTCTCGACAAACTCTTACTCTTCTCGTGGCATAACGAAAGACTTCATATCTTCCACCTAGTCACCTGCGCGATTACACATCCGCGCTAAGCCCAAAAGCTTAATAGTACAAATATAAAATATAAACATACATTATAGAAATTCTAACATATAATGAAATATCACTTTCATATATCTCGACTAATTCCATTTATAATATACATATCATTATCACCAACCACAATCCATCATTAATACTCACAATCAATATATCAATATACACATTACACATCATACTTCATAACATTGTTTTATTCACAATTCATCAATCATAATCCATCACTAACACTCACAATCAATATATCAATACACACATTACACAACATACTTCATAACATTATTTTACTCACAATTCACCAATCATGAATCACATTTCCAACAAAGTCAACCGTAGATCTCACTTATTTCAACATTTGTATATCATATTGACAACAAAGACAGACTCGGGCCCAAAAGACACTAATATGCCATTCGACTTTCAGAGTTAATGTTTTGGTTTTATTATCACATTATCATTATCATTATCCCAACTAGGCTTCAAGGATTTAGGTTCAACCAAGCTTCAAGGGGAACAAAGCATGCTAAGTATCAACCCAACTTGGCTTCAAGAACCAATCCAACCTAGCTTCAAGGGTTGTAACATCTCAATTAGGCTTCAAGGCCTTAGCCAACCTAACTTCAAGAGATTGTTACTATTATTAGGCATGCCACCAACAACAAACTCTGAAAATGGAATAACACATTAGCTACACAATTCATTTATCAATTTCATTCTCAATTCTCATCATCAATTAGGCAAACATGCCTTATGTCTTTCAATTGAATCATCATAGCCAATCACAATGGCTTCACATAATACATATATCATCATAGCCAAACACAATGGCTTCACATCACATTTTATCTCAATTCATATTATACACTTCATCATTCAAGCATACATAATCAATTTCATTACACATGTATCTTAAATTCATCGTCATCTAAACAACATGTCCCTCTATTTCATTTCAATCATTATTAAAACATTTATCATAATAAATTGCATTGCACATACCTTTTTGGATGATCATTATAGCTTTCACCTTCAAAAACTACTCCCATCAAGCTATACATAATCAATTACCTCATCATATCCTTCACATTTTACATATAGCATCATGGATATAACATTACAAAGTACATTATTCATATAACACATTACCATTCACAAGATTCACAATGTATATAATACATAACCTTGTTCATTTAGTATCATATGCATCATCAAATGTAGGTTCAATCTCAATCATGTAAGAAGAGCAAAAACCAAACACAGTAACCAACACACTCAAGGGACACGGCCAAGCTTGTGGCCGTGTCTCTCAACTAAAAGCAACAGAAGCCAACATGGGCAAGGGACACGGCCGTGTCCTCTCCAAAAATCACCAAACACGGCCAAATTTCCATGGACTTGGCCGTGTCTCTCAAAAATATTTTAGGTTGGCCGTGTCTCTTCCTTGGTTTGGCCGTGTCTCTCATGTATACAAACCCTAACTATGGCCAACTCTCTTTTGATTGAATAAAAACACAATATACACAACATAAACTCATTCAAATGGATGTAATCAAAGTCATTAACACTTATTTTGCATATTTAACATAATATTCACACTAACCATACATTAACAATCCATTTAATCATCTACCATTTCAAAACCCTAAAACCAAACATCACTCTTAACTTATCATCTTCGAACCAAAACCAACATCAATCCAACCTTTTTAACTTATAATCAATCTCAACACTTATAAACTCATCTCAAACACACCTATTCATAATCTCAACACATCACAACCCACCTCAAACATAACTTCAAAAATAACAAAGATAAATAAAAGAGTACTTACCTTAAATGAAGAAATTTCACAAATCTCCAACCAAAACCTTTGATTCTTCCTTCAATTTGATTCTAGCATCAAGAACACCTCTCTTGCTCTCTCCTCTCTTGAATAGCCGGCACACAAAGGAGAAGAAAAGAAAAATAAACATAAGTCAACTTCTCTTCTTCTTTAAATCTCCACCAAGCAATTCTAACAAAGCAATTACCTAAATGCCCTCATCCATTTAACTTAACCTTTGTCACTTATATGCCCATTAAAGTAATTTCACATATCACACATAAATATCCTCTTCCATTGGCCATCCCTTTTGACTAATGTATATGTTATATATATAACAATATACCCAACATATACACTTTCTCTCTACACATTACTTTCCTTTTTAAACAATACATAAACATTCTCTTTTCAATTTCTTTTCTTATCAACATAACATATACACATAATTCAAACAAATAACAATTGTATCCAAACTTCTAGGGCACACATTGGGATATTACACTTATGTCCAAAGACCATCTTGAAAAAATTTTTAAAATAGTTTTGGTCTTTTGGATTTTAGAGAAAAGTTTATTTTGAGCTTACAATATACTTAGGTCATATTAGAAAAAGAACAAACCAAATAGGCCATGATTTAAGCCAAGATAAATCAACCATAGTCAAACAACATGCATTTGGGGTAAAACCTAAGGAAAGTAACTAGGCCAATTACATGAGCTTTAGTCTTTGGTTAAAAAGGCTTAGGTTCCCATAACAAGTATATACCAAATGGTATGAGGCTATGAGTGGTTAAGCCATGCTCGATCTCCAAACCTTGAGTGAAAGTATGGTATCCCGTACATAACACAACACGGATAACACGGGCGTCCTAACTCACGCACACGATGCAATATAAGATGATGCAATGGATAATATCATTATAAGAAAGAATAGAATAATATAAAGACCAACAGAATCAACTTCTCTTATCCCCAGTGGAGTCGCCACTGTGAACGGGGATTTTTGCCCCCACTCCCGGTGGAATGGTTCATATGACTTCAGCACTGTTTAGGCTCGGGGCCTTAGAGAACACAGACCTATGTCCGGAAAAAAATGGAGTCGCCACCCGGACGGACCGGAAAAAAAGAAAGGGGTGGATGACTCGATTCCTAAGGAATCCCCAACCCCCTAATGGGTTCGGAAAGTTGGGTACGTGTGGGGAAGGTGAGAAATGGCCCAGCACCCCCACAACGCCCGGTTCATTGGAACCGGCCTCCTTTACAGGTCTTAATATTATAAAATTCTTAAATATAACAATATTATTCATACTAGACACAACAAAAAGAAAGCATCATTATATTAAAATCAAAGCAATGTCCAAACAAAACAGAACAAATAAATGGACACCCATCCAAGTATGGAAACATGTCCTTACATCACATTCCTAGATAGGACACCCACCAAAAGGTAGAAACATGCCCTTTACAAAGATTATAAAATAGAAAAGAAAATTAAATTACATGATGTTTAACTAATGAGGTACCCATCGAGTGGAAACATACCTCTTACAACTTTTGGAAATCTAAATTGATTGATAAAAGTAAATAATCATTCATCAAAAGTATTTAAATGTCAATAAAATAAACATCCATCCATGATAAATTAAATAAATCAAGTATTGAAATTAAATAAATTATAGCATAAGAGATAAATCAAAGCAAAATCAAATATGGAATTGAATAAAATAAATAAAAGTTCAAGTATAGCTACTATTTCCATTTAGGGTTTTTTATCTCATGTGTTAAGGTTTTGGAAATTTCTAAAATTAAGCTACTGTGATTTTTATGGAATTAAAATAAATTAGGGTTTTATATTTTAAAAGATTGGTAAGACTCTTTGATTAAACAAATTAAGGTTTGAATGATGAAATCATGAAACTAGGGTTTTAAATACCTTAAAATACTTTAATTTGTGATTTTTGGTTTATTGAACTTTAAGCTACTGTGTAATTTTTGAGTTTTTATGTTTTTTAATGTTTTAAAAGGATTAGGGTTCATAAAAATTATGGTTTAAGGTTTTAAAAGGATTAGGGTTCATTATTTTAGGTTTAAAAGTTGAATTTTGGATTTTAGGCTTTAAAATTAGGGTTCTCGGGTAAAAGAATTTTTAGGGTTTTAGAAATCAGTTTGATATTTTATGAAGTTTTATGAATTTAAACGTATGAATTGAAAATTTTATAAGTAGAAAATATGTTTTTTAAGGTTTTTTGAATGAAATATAACCTACTTTAAAAATTTGAAAGAAACAGAATTTGATTTTGTTTTGTAGAAAAATATGTTCAATTAAAGTTTTAAGATTTTTGAGAAGAAAAAATAACAATTTTAAGTCTTTTTAGAAAAGAAGGTAATGTTTTAGTGTTTTAACTTTGGAAGAATTAAACTAAAGTTCTAAAGCTTTTGATTTAAAGAAACCCTAATTCCATAATTTAGCTACTGTGTAACATAAATCAATTAAGGAAAATCACTTACCTTCTTTTGTTGATTCTTCCAAAAATAATTCTTCTTGGATGAACTAGCTCCAAAGACAAGACTTTGTTGCCTTTTGAATTCCTTAATTCGTGCTGCTACTCCCTTAAAAATCAGTTGAATTGAATTATTGCTTTTCCTTCCTTGATTTGGTTTCCAATCCTAAGCTCACTGTGAAGTTTTTTCCTCCACAAATTTGGTTCTATTGGTCCTTATTTATAATGGTTTTTAGGTTGTTTTTTCCTAATTACATACGTCAATTAATATTAATAAAAAAAGAAATTAAAACCTAATTGGATTAGGTTTCTAAAAATTGGGTCAAAAAATTTTGCGCTGGCGAAAACTGTGGCAGCGGGCCCGTGGCTGGGGCCAGTAGGAGTGCCAGCCCGCAGTGGGCGTGCCAGCCCGCTGGAAATTTCTGTTGGAAGTTATTTCGCCTGTAGGAATTTCCTGTGAGCGAAATAACTCGCCCAGCAGGAAGTTATTTCGCCCGCGGGCCTGCGGGTGAAATCCTGGGCCTACGGGCGTGCCGCCCGCAGGAAATTCCTGCGGGCAAAACGCCCACGGGCCAACACAACTGCTTTTTGCTGCCGATTTTTTTTCGACTCCGATTTTTATTTTTATTTTTTAATTTTTAATTTTTATTTGTTTATTTTTATTTTTTTATAAATAAAAATTAGATAATAAAGCAAAAACTATTTAATTAAAATTATTTTGGACCAATTAGACAACAAAAATCATTTTGGACTAAATAAAGCATATTGGATGGGATTGGGTCAAAAATTAAGGGTCTACAGGGCTGCTATAGTAAAGTTATGTCTTTTAAGATTTTGGGTCATGGTGAAATTATAGTTCGAGGAGAAAAATAATTTTACCCTTCTAGTTTGATTTCTGCAGCTAAAGCTAGAAGGTTGATTAGGAAGAGGTGTGAGGCTTATCTTGCTTATATTAATGATACACGACATTCAAGTTAGGCTTTGGGAGACATACCTACAGTGAGTGAGTTTTCAGATATTTTTCTGGAGGAATTACCTGGAATACCACTAGAGGGGGAGGTAGAATTTGTTATTGATATAGTTCCAGGTATGGCACCAATTTCTATTCCACCTTATAGAATGGCACCTTCGTAATTAAAAGAGTTAAAAGTACAACTACAAAAATTACTTGATAAGGGCTTTACCCTATGGTGCACCGGTTTTATTTGTGAAAAAGAAGGATGGTACCTTAAGATTATGTATAAATTAACAACAATTGAATAAAATGACTATTAAAAATAAGTACCCGTTACCTAGGATTGATGACTTGTTTGATCAGTTGAGGGGAGCAGGTGTTTTCTCTAAAATTAATCTTAAATCAGGTTATTATCAGATGAAAATTAAAGAAGTAGATATTCCAAAGATAGCTTTTAGAACCCGATATGGACATTATGAATTTTTGGTTATGCCCTTTGGTTTAACCAATGCTCCATCAGCTTTTATGGATTTGATGAATTGAGTCTTTAAACCCTATTTAGACCAGTTTGTAGTTGTTTTCATTAATAACATATTGGTTTATTCCAGAAATAAAGAGGATCACGATAAGCATTTGAGAATTATACTACAGACACTAAAGGAGAATCAATTGTATGCTAAACTATCGAAATGTGATTTTTGGTGGATGGAAATGACGTTTCTTGGTCATGTAATATCAGCTAATGGTATTCATGTGGATCCTAGTAAAATTGAGACATTTTAAATTGTCAGCCACCAAAGAATATAACATAAGTCTGAAGTTTTCTTGGGTTAGCTGGTTACTATAGAAGATTTGTGCAAGGATTTTCAAAAATAGCACTTCCTTTAACTATGCTCCTTAGAAAAGAAACTAAATTTGAGTGGAATGCCCAGTGTCAAGCTAGTTTTGAATAATTGAAGGCTACGTTGACTAAAGCGCTTGTATTGACACAACTGACTCCGGGTAAAGATTATGTTATTTATAGTGATGCTTCTCATTAGGGACTCAGTTGTGTATTGATGTAAGAGGGTAAGGTAATTGCTTATGCTTCTAGGTAATTAAAATCTTATGAATTGAATTACCCTACACATGATTTGGAGTTAGCTGCTATTGTATTTGCTCTTGAGATTTGGTGACATTACATGTATGGCAAAAGGTGCTATATTTTCACTGACTATAAAAGTTTGAAATACTTACCAACACAAAAAGAACTAAACTTAAGGCAGAGGAGGTGGATGGAATTAATCAAAGATTATGATTGTATTATCGACTATCATTTTGGGAAAGCTAACATGGTAGCTGATGCTCTAAGTCAAAAGACTTTAGCAGGTATGTTGTATATAAATATTAAAAACTATATGTATATATAAATTAAATAAACTAAATAATATAATGTGTTATGTTAGCAGAATTGAGGGTTGAACCAACCATAAAGCAAAAAGTGATAGAAGCTCAGAAACAAAATCAGAAGTTGTTAGAAATTTTGAAACAAGTCCATAAATGTGAAAAGTCAAATTATGTTGTGTTAGAAGATGGTGGATTGTATTCTAAAGGTCGATTGTGTGTACCTGATGTGAAGGAACTAAAGGAGTGTATACTTGGTAAAGCTCATAATACTACATATACTGTATATCCCGGTAGCAATAAGATGCATCAGAATTTGAAGTCTTATTATTGGTGGCCTATTATGAAGAGAGATATTACTAAATATGTGACTTGATGTTTAGTGTGTCAACAAGTCAAAGAAGAACATCAAGTTCCATCGGGTCTTTTGCAACCTATATTAATACCAGAATGGAAGTAGGATAGAATCACCATGGATTTTGTGACTAGTCTTCTGAACACTCAAAAGAAGCATGATACAATTTGGGTAATTATTGATTGATTAACGAAATCAAAACATTTCCTTTCCTTTCGAGTTGATTATTCAATGGATAGACTTGTTGAATTATATATTAATGAGATAGTTAGGCTTCATGGAGTACCAATGTCTATTATTTCAGATCGAGACCCTCGCTTTACTTCAAAATTTTGGAAAAGTTTTCAAAAAGCATTAGGTACTTAACTCCATTTTAGTACTTCTTTTTATCCACAGACTGATGGTCAATCAAAAAGGGTTATACAAATACTTGAAGATATGCTTAGAAGTTGTGTAAAAGATTTTAAAGGTAGCTGGGATAGATATTTGCCTATAACAACAGTTATCAAATGAGTATTGGAATGGCACCATAAGAAGCATTTAATGGAAGGAAGTGTAGAACTCAATTGTGTTGGGTGGAATTGAATGAGAGCAAACTTATGGGACCTGATCTCATAAGACAAAGTGAAGATAAAGTAAAGCTTATAAAGGATCGATTACAAATTGCAATGGATAGACAAAAATGTTATGCAGATTTCAAACGATGTTATATTGAATATAGTATGGGAGATAAGGTATTCTTGAAAGTATCACCATGAAATAAGGTTCTTTGCTTAGGAAAGAAAGGTAATCTAAGTCATAGGTTTATTGGACCATATGAAATACTTGAACGTATGGGTCCAGTAGCTTATAGACTAGCTTTACCTCCAGAATTGGCTAAGATTCATAATGTATTCCATGTGTCAATGGTTAGATGATATAGATCAGATCCTTCACATGTGATCCAAACAGAGTCCATTGAAATTCAGCCAAATTTGAATTATGAAGAAGAACCAGTGGCTATCTTAGCTCGTGAAATAAAGGAATTGTGTAATAAGTACATTCCTTTAGTGAAAGTATTGTAGATAAATCATTCGATAGAGGAAGCCACTTGGGAAAACAAAGAGATAATGAAACAACAATACCCTCAATTATTTCAAGCATCTATAACAGGTAAATTTCGAGGATGAAATTTTTTTTTAGTGGGGGAAAATTGTAATGTTTAAAATTTTAAATACTAAACTTTTAATTTAATATTGATAATTGATAGTGAATTGTGATATAAGTGGCATGGATAAGTGATGTAAATAGTGGATCTTAAAATTTACTGAAGAAATTATTCTTTTTATAGTTTTACGAGACTAAAATTGAATTAGAATCAAAGGTTAAGAAAGAGGGTGCACCATAGCTAAGATGAGAGTGGCCACACTAGATTAAACCATATATATATATATGTGGAGATAGGTGTGTGTATGTGTGGAAACTTCTTCTTCTCTCTTTTTCTTTCCATGCATATCATCACCTTCATCTCAAAAACTCCTCCTTTCTTCCTTCTTTTCAAAACTTTAGCCAAAATTTGAGAGGAAATCACATCTAGTTATAGGTTTTTAGAAGAATAAGCTGAAAAAGTTGAGATTGTCAACAAGTGATTAAAGAAGAAAAGGAATTTTGGAAAGAGGTATGTGCTTATGTATTTTTAAATTACAACTATTTGAATATCTATGAAATTTATTGTTTGAATTGGTTGATTGAGTTATCTTTAATGAGTTATTACTAAAATGTATTTGATATAGACTCTTTCTATATCAAAGAAACTATTTTTTGATTCATTTTTATCATATATATTGGATATATTGTGTTTAAGTTATTGAGTGTGCGAAATACAAAATTTTGCTTGACACAGCCAGTGACACGGCCATGTCACTGGGCGTGTCAACAACTCTGTGTTTAAACGTTGATGACACGGCCAGTAACATGCCCGTGTTATTGGGCGTGTCATAGCTACTGTACTCAAAGATAAATGGCACAGCCAGTGACATGCCCGTGTCGTTGGATGTGTCGTAACTACTGTAATGCAAGTTAAATGACATGGTCAATGACACGCCTATGTCATTGGGCATGTCAAAGCTTCTGTAAAATGATCAAACAATACGGTCATTGACACGCCCATGTCATTGGGCGTGTCACTTAAAAAATATTTCCCAAAATAATTTTTTCTTTGTCTTTCATCTGTAATTCTAGCCAAAAAGCTTATAAGTCCTCAAAGTGTAAAGGATTTTTGAAATCAACCCTAACAAGTAGTATAACAAATTTATTTTGAATATATGATAAATATGTGTGATACAAAGTATTGAACAAAGAATTGTTCCATTGAAGTGCTATACATAATTTAATGTTAATTAAACACTACTGAATTGTCCAAATCATACTGATTTTAGATCTAGCTTGGGATTGAATGGCTAGCCAAAGGGAGGATACCCAAGGTGATAGTGAGCACTTTGTGCCATCAATAGACACTCTGTGTCATCATATTCAGTGGGCATTCGTGCCATAGTGGGCCATTGGCCAAATTTTATACAGTGGGAATTAAATTGCCCATAGTGACCCGCTATCCAAACCTAGAATCTGAGTTCAGTGTGTATGGGCATAATCAAAGAAGTTATCTATATTGAAAATAATGTGTTATATGGTTATTGTTAAATTAACCGATTCTAAATTTAATCGTGTTTAGTATTTCAAGTTTAAATGAATTTATTAATTTCTTTATTTAACGTTCTGAAAGTAATGCTTTCCATTGTTTCTAAATTATTTAATGTTTAGATCTCTTTCCTTTAAATTTTCTTGCATATTGTAAATACATAAGCACCACTAAGCTTTACTTAGCATGTTAGAATTATTTTATGACGCACAGATCAAACAAGAAGAGTTGAGACTGTAAAGTGAGAGATATACGTTCTAGTCAACTGCATCATAAAGGTTCAAAGAACAATATTATTAATATTGCATTTTGTATAGTTCACATGGCAATACTTTTATAATTTTGTATGACAGTTGTATAAGTTTGAGAGTAGTTTGATAATTATAATATTGTAAGTTAACAATAGGAGTTTTTTTTTTTAAATTAATAGATATATGTATATAATATAGGCTTAATCACAATATTTCTTTTGAAAGTTTAATAATTGCGTTAATACATAGAATCATTTTGGTTTTATTTACTATATTACATATATAGGTAAGTATGAGTATTTAGGTGACATCACCTATGTAGTTAAGTGTATAGACTATGTAGGGGGTGTTACACATGTTACCCGTGTTGTGTTGTGTAAGGCATACCATACTTTCACTCAAGGTATGGAGATCGAGCATGGTATAACCACTTGTAGCCTTGTACCTTTTGGTATATACTTGCTATGAGAGCCTAAACTTTTCAACCTAAAAACTTAAGCTCATGTAATTGGCCTAGTTATTTTTCTTAGGTTTTTTACTCAAATGCTTGTTGTTTGACTATGATTGATATATCTTGGTTTGAACCATGGTTTATTTGGTTTGTTCTTTTTCTAATATGACTTATTTATATTGTAAGCTCAAAATATTTTTTTTTCTTTAAATCCAAAAGACCAAAATTCAATTTTCAAAATTTTCAAGAAGATCTTTGGATATGAAAACCTTTTAAAATGGGTTAAAAAAAATCTTTTTCCTTATAACCCAAGTTCAAAGCCCAAAAATCATTTTAACAAACCTTTTGAGTGGGCTTTTAAAAATCTATTCTTAAATGAAAATGAAGCATTTATCCTCATTGAAGTAGACTCACTCTACTCTACTCATATATAGACAAAAGTATAGAATGGCACAAGTAAGATAATTCTTTTGGAGCTAGGACCCAACAACAATAACAAAGAAAAGAGAAAAGAGAAAAAAATTAAAAAAAAAAATAGGTCATGAGTTTGTGCAAAAGCAAAAGGAAAAAATAAGTCGTAATCAGATCTATATTTCTTCCAATGAGATAGAAGGAAATTGAAGTCTATCTTTTCATGAAGCAAGATAACAAGATGCCCAGAGTTTAGTATTGCTTTCAGCTACCTATGACTCCAACAGAAGATTATAGTGTGAAGGTTTATCAGCAGTGTCACATCAGCTTCAGTTTAAAAATGGCCTTTGCTTAAACCATGTCCCTTATATTAAAGACCTATTAATCTCTCTTTGTAGGTAGAGTCTATTAGTGGAGATAGTTTGAATAAGCATGCATATGAGATAGATAATATTTAAACTCAATGAGACCTTTGGCCAAGTAATGTGTATATGCCTAGCTGAAGTGTAACAGTTCTTGCTTAAGTGGAAATGATTCCCAAGTTTAGTATGGTAACTAGGGTTGTTATGTTGTAGATATGTTAATTTGGAAAATCAAGTCCTGAGGTACAATGACACTGATTTGATAAAGTCTACAATTGATTTTTTAAAAAAAGAGAAATACTATTTTCTTGTTGCATAAATCCTCAAGTTAAGGGAAGTATGTTGCACCGTCAAACCTCGAAGGATACATTGGGAAAAATAAAGGATTATTTACAAGGTTATGGAGAAGTTACCAAGTGGCATGCTTAATCATAATTTGAAATGGATGTATCTCTGCTGATTGGGCCCCCACCACTCATGTTTTCAACATCTTAAAGATAAAAGCCATAAATGCAAAGCCTTCTTCCATTCCAATGCAAAGACCTAAAGTAGCATTTGGAAGAAACCAATGAAAACACTTCAGCTAATCACCTTAGTTTATGAGTCAATGGAACCACTGTAAGTATCATCCATGCATATCATGCATACATAAGCATACCACACTACATTTTTTTTGTCTTGTGTTTCTATTCTTTGTCAAGGTAAACAACAAATACTTTTATGAAGCAAATATGAAGAATATATGGAATCAGGGGCCATGGAAGGCCCATTTCTTGAGAAAGATCTAGTCACTTTACAAAAATGGAGATGCATGCTTGTACAAGGAAACTAGAAAATACACAAACATCAATCAGAGCCTGCATGGGAAAAAATCATTGGTTTGAGTCTACACAAGGGGCAAAACTTCATCTTTTCAAATTTTGAGTTTATGTGTATACAAAATATTTTCAGACTTACTTTCAATATTTTTCCATGCGGGGGAAAAAGAGAGGATATGAGAACTAGCTAAAAAATAACTGGATTTTTTTACAAAAGAAAGAACAAAAAGAATAGAACAAGAAGAAAATTAGAACTCTCAAAACGAATAAAGATACAAAAGATAAAATATCTAGACAATGACCCAAGATAAAGATCATATCAATCCACCTAGAAGAGCTAAAGTTGAGGCAAGACAAAGGCCCATCTTCAAGAATAGAGAATCAAGAAGAAGATTCATTTCTATCAAGGCAGACATTTTCAAGCTGATTTGTTGAAGCTTCCACTATCCATCCTATATTGGATTTGTTAAAGTATCCTGACGGCATAATCTCTAGCATGTATTGGATTTGTTAAAGTATCCTAATGGCATAGCTTTCCTTGATATGTTGAAATATCCAAGTTTGTTTTTAGTGAGATATTAGAGTCACTCACTATCCTACCAAGCCATTAGAGTCACTTGGTAGTTGTCATCAGGATATTAGAGTCACTCGATGACCATTTTGATTTACCAAGATATTAGAGTCCCTTGGTGGATTTCATCAAGACATTAGAATTGCTCGATGGTTTTTTTCACTCATAATATATTAGAATCACTTGGTGATTCTATAAAGATATTGGATTTACTCGATAGATCCATTGGGATATTATTGTTGCCCAATGACTCATTGAGATATGGGAGTCGCTCAATAGTTTTTGGTCATCAAGACATTAGAGTTGCTTGATGAACCCAATGGGATATTAGAGTTGCCTATTGACCCATTGAGATAGTCGCTTAATTATTTTGTCACTTTGTCATTTAATTAGGATATTAGAGTTCCCTGATGAACTTATTGAGATATTAGAGTTTTCCAAATCTAGTTTTAGGTCTAGAATCCAACCAACCTTGGGTCTAGAACCCAACCAAACCAAACTCGATTCCAGAACCAAATCAATTCAATTTTGGGTCCAGAACCAAACCAACCTCAATTCCAGAACCAAATCAACCTCGAGTCCAAAACCCAACCAATTCAGATTCGGGTTGAGAACTCAAAATCCAGTCTTGGGTCGAGAACCCAAAATCTAATCTTGGGTCGAGTACCCAAATCAAATCTAGTCTCGGGTCAAGAATCCAAATTCAATCTCGGTTCAAGAACCCTAGTTCTAGCTTAGGTCAAGAACCCTTACCCATGTTGTGTTATGTAAGGGATACCATACTTTCACTCAAGATATGGAGATCGAGTATGGCATAACCACTCATAGCCTTATACCTTTTGGTATATACTTACTATGGGAGCCTAAACTTTTCAACCCAAAGACTTAAGCTCATGTAATTGGCCTAGTTATTTTTCTTAGGTTTTTTTTTTACCCAAATGCTTATTGTTTGACTATGATTGATATATCTTGGTTTGAACCATGACCTAGTTGGTTTGTTCTTTTTCTAATATGACTTATTTATATTATAGGCTCAAAATAATTTTGGCTTTAAATCCAAAAACCAAAATTCAATTTTTAAAAATTTTAAGAAGATCTTTGATATGAAAACCTTTTGAAATAGGTCAAAAAAATCTTTTTCCTTATGACCCAAGTTCAAAGCCCAAAAATCATTTTTAACAAACCTTTTGAATGGGCTTTTAAAAATCTGTTCTTAAAAGAGCTTACAAATATTTAGATCAATTATGGAATATCAAAAATCAATTGTGAACCTAGCTTATACCAAGAATTATTAATCATGGGCTTGTTTTTGACATGAATCATTAGTTGTTTTTTCAAATCAAAAATTTATTTATGATAAACCTCTTAATTTAGTTTTAATCCAATATAGCATAAAAGCTGTTTTAGTTGAGGTTCAATGGATTAAAGCCTAATTAATGGAAATTATCATGGACTGACTTTCATGTTTAAAAATACAACTATTGGTTAAAATTGTCCGAGGGAATTTTTCAAAAACAAAATATCTCATATTGATATTTTGTTAACAATACACCTAGGAAAAGAGACTCGCCATTCGTGTTTGAAAGTTATTAGGTTGGAAGGAATGTCCTAATTATCTTTGTTTGCTTACTGTTTGTGCATACATGCATACAGGCATTGCATAACATGTCATTGATCCTTTCTAGCTCACAAACCTAGAGTACAACAGTTCGAGAGCATACAAAAACCCAATTTACTCTAGTGACGTAGAATCCAACAACAACTCAATTAGCTTCTCACCAAGAACAATGGATCTTGGATAGATTCAAAGAATGGTGGACGATGCCCTCAATGACAAGATGGAAGAAATAAAGGAGGCCCCGGCTGAGACTATGAAGAGCCAACTGGCTGCACTTTTGGGGAACACTGTTGTTGCACTCTAATTAACTCTACTATAAGCATCACTTGCAAGTATATGAGGTAGCTGTAGCAAAGGTGATCGCCCCAAGGTCATCTCACAAGGAAGCTAGATTAGCTAATTGATTATCAGATTATAAATAACAAATTATCAGTAAATTTAAATTGCTAACAACTGATGAAAACAGATCGATTGGAGTTTAAAACAATAAAAGCAAACTGAGCTGATATATTGATTCACTTAATAGAAAGGTCTAGGGTTTGCACTTCTCTACTAACTTATATGTATGAACGGTTATTTCTCTCAACCAATTTAATTTCAAAGATTAGATCTCAAGCAACTTAATTAATTGAATCAAGGAAATAAGCTCTCGCATTCAAACCTCTTTCAAATAATCTTGTTACAATTGAAATAATCTTTTTCTTAGGTTATATCTCTAATTCAACTAAGTCCCTAATTGAATTATTCCAGCATTAGACTTCATCTCTCAATCCTTCATCTAATACCTCAAACACATAATTGGTGGCCAATCAATTATATATTAACAATAATTTCATTCAATCAAGGCTAAAGAAATAATTCAGTTAAGAGCAATAACCAATTCATACAATCATAGTAGATCCATACAAACCCTAGACTAGATCAAATTAGTTCATAATAATGTTATCAAACATACTCATCTCATTAATATTCAAAGAAATCAATTTAGGAATAATAATATTCATAAATACAATTCCAAATGAAATTAAGAGATAAAGTCTGAGAACAAAACCAAATTACAAACTCCTTAGCTCCTGAAGAATCTCTTGTTCAGAACTTGCTCGAAGAATGTTGCAATGGCATAAACAAATTTAATCTAGAATAGTTTTAATCCAAGTGTAATCAATAATCTAAAGAAAACAATTCAAAACTGTAAAACCCTTAGTTTTTGAATATTTTTAAGTCTAGGGGCAAAATAGTCATTTTGTACCCTCATATGTCGTTTGAACATAATTTGATGGTTTGAATATCTTTTTGATACTCGGGACGATGAGACGGTCATTTTGAGTATAATATTGTATTTTTGGGTAACGAGGGTATTTCCGTCATTTTTGGACTTTTTGTCGTTTTTGGTATTTTCGGGTATTATTATGCGTAAAACATATTTGTAAATTATTTTGGGTTAAAGTTTGAAGTTAAAAATAAATTTGAGTTGATTTTGTAAATTTTATGGTTTTGGGTAATTTTTATGAAAATAAATAGTTTTGGGGTGTTTTTGAATTAAAATAAATTTGATTGGGGTAAAAATATAATTTTGAAGAGTTGTTTTCCTATAAATAGGCCTAAAAATCAGATGGGGGGGGGGGGGTATGTTTTTAGTCTTCTATTTTCGGGTGTTTTGAAAAAAGAGGAGAAAAGTTGGTTTTGGGAGCAAAATTCAGAGGGCTGTCGTTTCGTCAGTGCGCGCGCAGAGTGCCGGTGTCGTTTGGCGAGAGACGTACGTCGTTCGGTGAGGCACGCTCCTATCGTTCGGCGTGTGGAGCTCGTCGTTCGGCGGCTGGGCGTAGCGGCTCGCAGATGTCGTTTTGGCCTCTGTTCCAGCAGCCCAAATTTTTGAGTTTTTGGGTTTTTTGAGGCAATAATCCGGCTGAAGCTCGAGGTCAGTAGGTTGTGAGGATTGGGCTAAGCTTTCTTTGGATACCAGGTAAGTTCTATGGGTGTATTTGAACTGTTTGTGTTGTGCTGCTTGCTAACAATTTATATATATATAAACCCTTCTTATAATAAATTATCCTTTCTATATATTCACTAGACTATTCTTTCGAACCCAGCCTCGCATGTTTTAGGAGACATAGAAACTTGCATGTGATGTATTTATGTGAGAATATTGAATTTGATATTACTTGTGCTGTGTGATGGTGTGTCATGAAGGGGAAGGAGGCTACTGAGGCTTAATGCCTATACTGTTACTGAGGCTTAATGCCTATACTGTTTACTGAGGCTACATGCCTAATTACTGATTACTGTACTGTACTGAGAAGTTATAAGGGCGGATGTGACTGATATTATACTGTACTGTCTACTGATTGGTGACCCCGACACACCATCTTGATTGCTTAATTTGTGAATGTATTATATGTACTGCTTATATGACTGTTAGATGTTTCTCTGCCTCTCATGAACTTACTGAGCGTCTATATATAATGCTCACACCCATATAGATTGTTTTGCAGGTTTACAGTGATTGCCTTTGTCTATCTTCTTTCTCTTCTTGGCGAAGTCGATCAGGTTTTCAGTTTGTGTTATCGGTCTTTCTGCTTAGAGATTTTCGGATATTTCTTATAGTTTGATTGTGGATATTGATTTACTCCACAGAGATTCTGGATATTGAAATTTTGGGCGGATTGAATCCGAATCCCTTTTTGGTGTAATAAGTAGAACTTGTCTGCATTAGATTTCCCGAATGATTTCATTGGGATTTGATTATATTGATGGATTGCATTTGAACTAGTATTGAGGATTATATAAGTATTGAACTGTTTTGCACTTGGACTGTTGAATGTTTCTAAGGCTTATGTGGTCGGACTTCGGTTTGGCTGCATGCCGGTCGTGGTCCCCGGGTTGGGTCTTGACAAGAGTGGTATCAGAGCGGGTTAGATTCAGTCACACTTATAATTTGTCTAGTTGTATCCTGAAATCATTAGGAAAAATTCTTTTTGTGTTTCTTTTGCTTCCGCGTTAACCGAAGAGCTTATGAAAGCTAAATATCCCTATCTGTTTGAGTCTTCAGGTATGTTTTAGATTTCGAGGTCGAAATCGTTTTAAGGGGGTTAGACTGTAATATTCTTCAGTTTTAGTGTTAGAGCACTTGCATACCAGCATAACATCATACTCGTACATCGCATGATATTGTTTGTGACTGATGATTGACAATTGTATGCGATGGATCTTATTGAAAAGGTGTATGTGTAATGATGTTGAGTTACAGAATATTTCTGTTATTGGTTACAGAGGTACAGTATATTAATATTGTACAGAGATAATGTTATACTCGATTGATTGGCACTGATATTGACTGGGTTGAGCGCTAAGCGCTATTCATTGATTTTGTTTTGGTTATCTGATAATTGGTTTTTATTTAATGAACTTTAAATGGATCAAACCTGGATTGGTCATTAGTGCTTGATATTTTGTGGTTATGGCCTGATCAACCATAATGACACATACTAAGTAGACGATACCATCCGGATTTGTGTATAACTATTATAATGACAGTTTTTGATGGATAATGATTATGTTGGATTCAATTGCGTGGACGCAATTATTTTAAGGGGGTTAGATTGTAAAACCCTTAGTTTTTGAATATTTTTAAGTCTAGGGGCAAAATAGTCATTTTGTACCCTCATATGTCGTTTGAACATAATTTGATGGTTTGAATGTCTTTTTGATACTCGGGACGACGAGACGGTCGTTTTGATACAGCCATGCTTAGGCAAGCTTGGCCATGTTTGAGGTGCTTGGAGGGACACGGCCACAAGCTTGGCCGTGTCCCCTGAAGGTGTCTGCTTCTGTTTGATTTTCATCTCTTCTTCCTTTGGACTTGAGTGTGACACGGCCAAGCTTAGACAACTTGGCCGTGTTTGTCATGTTTGGAGGGACACGGCCACAAGCTTGGCCGTGTCCCTTGAGTGTGTCACCTTCTGAGCTTTTGGTCTTCTTCCTTAGCTTGGTATGGGACACGGCCATAAGCTTGGTCGTGTCTCCTGAGTGTGTCAGTCACTGCCCAACTTTTCCTTTCTCTTGACTCCTTGATTTTTTCTTCCTCTCTTGGTTCCTTGCATATTAACCTAAACCAACACTTAAACAAACTTTAACCAAAAATCAAATAAACATTAACCAACAACACATAAACACCGCACTAAAAACTAGATAAAAAATGACATAAACATTGAAATAAACTAAAATTACCAAAATTGATGAAAACACTAAATAAACATATTAAAACTAACAAAATACCTAAAGAAAACAATAATTATCATAATAAATAAGATACAAATCTATGACAAAAACTAATAAAACAACTACCCCACACTTAAAACTTTGCTTGTCCTCAAGCAAATTCACATGGCATAAATTAAAAACTCAAGCAACCTTAACTATAATTCCAGCATATAAGATGAAATCCTTTAAGACTCAGCCATAAATAATTGTAAATTAATTCAATCAAGATCTTCTTAACTCATTCATTAATCCAGACATACAAATCTCATCTCTCATCTAAGTGTTTCACTCGATTTCAAAGGTTAATTCACTCAAACCACTCATGACTGCATACTACCATAAACTTGCTTAATTATTCAATCTCTCTCACTGATTTTCTCAAGAAATAATCCGAAGGTCTTTTATTTGGATGTAATGGGGCTAAGGTGAAGGTATGAGAAAAGACATTTAAGCTGGAACATCAAGAAATGGAGTATCTAAATTAGACAATACTCTTGCTCAGAAACTCATAGCTCCCTCAAATGGCATATTCACCAACCCTCGATAATCTCACATACTTGCATACTTAAAGAAAAATAAATGAGTCGACATTCCTCTTTTGATGACTAATGCTAGAAAATATATGAATTTTGTATATATATATATATATCTTCTCTTTTATTTTCCTTTTTCTCTTTTTTTTACTCTTTATATATATATATATATACAAAATATAAAATTGCATGAAACATCTAGCTTACAATGTAGAGGAAAAAAATAATCGACTCTTAGCAAATACAATGTGCAAAGTATGCATTTCAACCCTACATCTTACTAAAGAAATACTATTTTTGTTTTTGTTTTTTTTAAATTACTTACCCCACACTTATGAATTAAACCACCCTATTGTCATATCATAAGAAACTCCATTCCTTAATGTAGGTATGATGATAATAAGAAAAAATTGAGTTGTGAATTGTGTTGATCAATCAAGAAAAGGTCAAAGGCTCAACTTGGCTCACTAAAGAATTCATAATTAAGGGAGGTCTTTTTAAGCTAAAGGGCTAACCTAATTTGCCTTCATCATTTTAAAACTTGAGATGAAATCATAATGTGAGTTCAATTAGTATGCAAAAGCAAGCTCTAGAGATGCAAAATCATGAAGGTACACACTTAAGAAAAGAAATTCAATTGACAATAACATTCAATCTATGAGGCTCAAAACTCACAAAGGTGAGTTCTCAAAGATTTATATGTCATGAATTGCAGAATGTGAAAATTGATCTTGAATGAATTCAAATGCTAATCTCTATGCTGATACTAAAGTCTCAAATATAATACCAGAATCACAGAAAAGTCAATAAGTTTTCAATAATTATGCCATGCACAACGCACAATATAACACAAAACGACAAACAAAACAATAATTAACGACAAAAAAAACAAGAATTAAAGGAAAGTTTAAAGATTACCCCACACTTATAAATGACATTGTCCTCAATGGAAACAAGGATAATAAAGATAAAGAGTTAAGGTACAACCTTTTTTCCAACGTACCCTGGTGAGGCAAAACCTAACTTTCCATCGCAAACAACAAATGTTCAAAAATAAAATACAATATATAATAAAATATCCAAAATATAAAATGTTAACATTAAAAACAAAAACGAAAAATACAAACACAAATATGCTATAACTAAACACAAGAAAGTAAGGAATTGTCTCGAAAGAACTACGGTGAAGGAGGATGTGATGATGAAGCAGCCGAGGGATGAAGACTCATAATCTTGGCAAGGTTGCTATTGATTTGGTATAACTGTTGCAAGACCGCAGCATGGTTACGATCTACCTTGCCCTCCAGTGCCTCAATCCTATTAAGTATCGCTTGATTATCCGAAGCTGGAGCATCTTCTTCCAAATCAAGAGAATCCGAGTCGGACCCCTCCTGGACTCATGTTCTCTTTTGTCTGCCCCCGGTACTTCTGGCTCAACTTAAGCCATCATATAAGTCCCTCTCCTGTGCACCACCATATGCATCTTCTCTAGTTTAGCCAAATCCAATGAATCATTACCCATAATTCTAGTCATACAATAGGTACTCGGGTCAAAATCATCAAGGAGGGCTATGGCCAATGTAGTAACCAATCCTCCAATACAAATAGCCCCCTTCTTTTTGTTTGCCACACTATCAAAAACATCGGCTAACCAATAGCCTGAACTAATAGGCACTGCATTAACCACACAATCTAAGAAAAATAGTTCACTTAGTTCCACTACACCCGGGCTTTCCTTCCTACCAAAGAATCCGCAAGACATAAAACGATGCAAATACCTTAAAGCAGGATTGCTCAATTTAGTTGCTTTGGCCGATTTGGTCACATAAGTTCCCAAGCCCAATGCTCCCCAAGCAAATTATTGTTTAAATTCCTTAGGTACCGACCTTTCACCATGTTGATGGAAACCAAATATCACATTCAATTGTTCAATACTGACCACAAATGATTTCCCAAGCAATTTAAAACTCAACCTAGAGCAAATTTTTTGTTCATCTCTTTCAACCTTAAGAGATGTTAAGAACTCCAAAGTAAGCTCTTGAAATTGCAAAGGTCACAAGGAGACTAGGTTCTCCCACCCAAGGGTTTGAACATAATGATAAAAATTATCCCTAATATTAAGAGCATTAAGGGATTCATCATTGACATACCTCGTCGAGAAGAAACCCCGAGCCAAAAGATTCGCTCTCTTCAAAGATGAAAATGATGAAGATGAAGATGCACCTTCAGTTGTAGGTCTCTTCTTCTTGTGGTGGGAAACCATCTTCGTTCTTGGCATCTTGAAAGATCTAAAAAAAAATTTGAAATTTAAACCGATTAAATTGATCTTTTGTGAGAGAAGAAGAAGATTTTACGGATTAATTTTAGTTTTGGTGAAGAAAATTGAGATTTAATGGAGGTTTTGAAGCTTTGAAACACAAACAATGGAGTTTTGCGAGAGAGAAGTCGAGAGAGAGAGAGAGAGAGAGAAATCAAAATAGATCTAGGGATTGGAATGAGCAAACAGTGCAAAAATCGTGTTTTTAAAGAGTAAAAGTGAAGGGACACGGCCAAGCTTGGGTGAGCTTGGCCGTGTCTAGTGTGTTTTGAGGGACACGACCAGTGACTTGGCCGTGTCCCATGGGTGTGTCACTTACTGTAAAGAAGAGTTGCAAAAATAAAAACAAAGTGAATTTTGGTGAAGCTTGGCCATGTCCCATGTGACATGGCCAAGGACACGGCCAAGCTTGTTGGCCGTGTCACCTACTGTGTAGAAAGGTTGTAAAAAACAAAAAGAAGGAAATTTTGGTGAAGCTTGGCCGTGTCCCATGTGACATGGCCAAGGACACAGCCAAGCTTGTTGGCCGTGTCACCTTCTGCCATTTTGACTCTTTTTATTTATTTATTTATTTTTATTTTATATCACCAAATCTTAAAGAAATTGCAAACCTCTTCTTCGATCAACCCTGAAATACATTAGAAAAATAAAAACTGATCAAAGCACCCATTCCATTTATTTAAACCAAACATAAAATCAAAATTGCTAAATTTAAAATTACAACTATGAAAAAGAAATGCAAACCGACGGGTTGCCTCCCATTTAGCACTTCTTTAATGTCATATAGCTGAACATCACTGCAAGACTTAGGGATCGTGGATCAAAGTGCTGTCAATGATCCTCACTTCTTGAAACCCTTCATTGTATGGTTTAATTCTCTATCCATTTACTTTAAAAGTCTCATTTGTTCGAGAGTTAAGCAATTCAATGGCACCAGAATGATATACCTGAGTTATCTCGAAAGGACCACTCCACCGAGACTTGAGTTTTCCTTGAAACAAACGGAGACGAGAATTAAAAAGTAAAACTTTCATACCTGGGCTCAATGTCTTTCGCACTATAATTCTATCATGAAGTGCTTTAGTGCGATCCTTATAAATCCTCGAGCTCTCATATGCCTCATTCCTCAGCTAATCTAACTCTGAAATTTGCAGAAATCGTTCTCTCTTCGCCTTGTCCAAGTCCAAAATCAGAGTCTTGATTGCCCAATATGCTTTGTGCTCCAACTCCACTGGTAAATGACACGCCTTACCAAAAACCAATCGGCATGGACTCATACCTAGAGGAGTCTTGAAAGCAGTCTGATATGCCCATAGTGCATCATGCAATCTACTCGCCCAATCTTTTCTTGATAAGTTGACTGTTTTCTCCAGAATTCCATTTATTTGCTTGTTGGATGTTTCAACTTGTCTAGAAGTCTGTAGATTGTATGGGGTCGCCACCTTGTGCTTCATACCAGATTTGTGCATTAACTTCTCAAAAAGTTTGTTGCAAAAATGACTTCCCCCATCACTGAGTATCACTCTTGGTGTGCCAAATCTGCTAAGAATATTTTCCTTCACAAATTTAACAACCACATTAGCATCATTAGTACGGGTGGGGATTGCCTCCACCCATTTTGAAACATAATCAACAGCAACTAAAATATATTCATAACCAAAAGACTTGGGGAAAGGACCCATAAAGTCTATTCCCCACACATCAAACAGTTCAACAACAATATATGATTGAATGGGCATTTCATTCCTCCTCCCAATGTTACTGTTTATGTCATTTTTGTACTAGTTTTGAGTATGATTTTATGTGTGTTTTAGTTAATGTTTTGATTAATTTTTGTTTTAAGTGTGTTTAAAGTGTTTGTTTTAGGTTTAGGTGCAAAAAGACCCTTCGAGGATCAAAACAGTGCAAGAAAAGCATGAACCAAGCCAGACATGGCCAAGCCAAATCAGGCTTGGCCGTGTCCCTCAAAGATTGAAGAGGGCAGAAGCAGACACACCCAGAGACACGGCCAAGCCTCTGGCCGTGTCTCACTCAAAGAGCAAATCAATGAAGACCAAAGAAAGAAGAGCAAAGAATGAAGAGCAGTAGGTGACACACCCAAGGGACACGACCAAGCCACTGGCCGTGTCCCTCCAAACATGTCAAACACAACCAAGATCACTTAAGCTTGGCCGTGTCACTCACCATTCCAAAGAAGAGAAGGAAAAGAAGGAAAATGAACAACAGAGGGAGACACACCCAAGGGACACAGCCAAGCTTGTGGCCGTGTCCCTCCAAAAGAGCTTAAACACGGCCAAGCAATCCAAAGCTTAGCCGTGTCACACATCCAACTTCAAAAGAAAAGAAAGAAAGAAAGAAAGAAGAGTTATTAAGGGACATGGCCAAGCCAACCCAAGCTTGGCCGTGTCACCTAATGGAAAGCAAGGAAAAGAGCTTGAAACACGGCCAAGCTCACCCAAGATTGGCCGTGTCACCTTAAATTCTATAAATTCTTTCGCACGACAAAAGAAAGAGGACGGCTAGGGTTTTGAGAACAGAGAGAAAAGAAAAGAGAGGAGTGAGAAAACATATTTTGGGATGAGGAGAGAGTGACACTCTCCTTGTCCCTCATCTTCATCCTCCATCTTCATCTTCTCCATCTTCCATTGACAAGATCTTTGAGGTTCTTTGGGATAAGTTGGGTTACAAGCTCTCAAAGGTTGAAGAAGCTTCATTGAAAGGTTTGGTGACTTGAGAAAGCTCCAATCCATCTTCCAAAGGCATAATCAATTGAAGGTTTGGTGACTTGAGAAAGCTCCATCCTATATTGCAAAAGGGAAATCAACCATTGAAGAGGGCTTGAGTTCTTCATCAAACATCAAGTGGAGCTAGGAGGAAGACTAGTAATCCTACTCTTGGCATCTTCACAAGGGGTTTTTCTATTCTCTCTTTTAATTCATTTCAATATTGTTTTGTCATATTAAGAGATTGATATTACAATGAACAATTTGTATTTGATTTATATTGAGTTGAATGAATGTTTTAAATTGATGATGTTGAGCTAAAAACCCACGCTTAGGGTTTGTAGTATATTTGATGGAATTCTTTGATTTGATATTTCCATTGATGTACCTTGTTGTTGGTTGATTGCATTGGATTGTATGCTAGGTTAATAGATTAGCTACCTATTGATCTCTAGATATTGAATGAAGGGCCGAGAGGTGAAATTTGACATCGGAACTATACAATCGACCACCCTATGAATGAATTAGAAATATAAGTTCTAGGGTTTATTAATTTGGTAATGTAAAAGAATTGGTCATTGCTAATTCATGAATGTGAGAACTAATGGATTGGTAATTGACTAATTAATCTTAAGGAACAAATTAATTTACAAGGTTATGTTAATGGACAATTGATAATTGAGCTTTGATTGAATGGACCTATGACCTAGGCACCTTCCCAAGAATCGATTTGATCTTGTACGCCCATCACACACCAACCCAACACACATTAATTTTAGGTTTAAATTATTCTCGCACAATCACAACACAACAAACTCTTGAGCATTTAAATAATTGTCAATCAAGCTATTACGAACCACACCTTATTGGGGAAACGACCTTGGGGCGATCACCTTTGCTACAGCTACCTCGTATACTTGCGAGTGACGCTTTGTAGTAGTTCTTAATTCGAGCGCAACAGTTACCCACTCTTTGACAGCGATCACAGTGCTTACAATACTCTTGAGCATCTTTAAATAAAGTAGGCCAGTAAAAACCACTTTAAAGCACCTTTTCTGTAGTCTTTCTTACTCCAAAATGACCACCACAGTGAAGGTCATGACAAAATTTAAGAACACTCAGTTGTTCTTCTTCAGATACGCACCTACGAACTATCTCATCTTTGCAAATCCGGAATAAGTAAGGTTCATCCCAAAAATAAAATTTACTCAAGTGTAAAAACCTTTTCTTTTCCTGAAATGACATATCAGAACGCATAATACCACAAGCAAGATAGTTAGCAATATCTGCAAACCAAGGTGCATTAATTACAATAAACAGCTGCTCATCAGGAAATGCTTCTAAATTTTTGTGAATGCTATCAGATGCAAGATTTTCACTAAAGAAGGGTAATCTAGATAAATGATAAGCTACAACATTCTCACTACCCTTAGTATCTTTGATTTGGAAATCAAATTCTTGCAATAACAACACCCATCTAATTAAGCGCGGTTTAGCATTTTGTTTTGTTAAAAGATATTTTAGAGCTGCATGATCAGAATGCACAATAATTTTTGACCCAATTAAATATGCTCTAAACTTATCTAAAGCTAAAACAACAGCTAACATTTCCTTTTCAGTTGTGGTGTAATTCATTTGCACACTATTCAGGGTCAAGCTAGCATAATATATGACTCTCAAAAATTTATCAACCCTTTACCCAAGAACCGCTCCTACTGCATGATTAAAGGCATCACACATAATTTAAAAAGGTAAAGACCAAACAGGAGCTACAATTACCGGTGCACTAGTCAATTTTTCCTTAAGGGAATTAAAAGCTTGCATGCATTGTGCAGTAAACTCAAATGGAACATCTTTCCCTAGCAAATGGCATAATGGTTGGCTTATTTTAGAAAAATCTTTAATAAACCTCCGGTAAAAACCTGCATGCCCTAGAAAACTTCTTATTCCCTTAACAGAGGTAGGTGGGGGTAACTTAGCAATTAACTCAACTTTATCCTTATCCACCTCAATCCCTTTACTTGACACTACATGACCTAAGACAATGCCCTGAGTAACCATGAAATGACTCTTTTCCCAACTCAAAGTGAGGTTACATTCAATGCATCTCTCAAGCACAAGAATAAGTTTATTGAGGCAATTATCAAAAGAACTACCAAAAACAGAAAAGTCATCCATAAATACCTCAATAAAATCATCTATCATGTCTGAGAAGACAGACATCATGCATCTCTGAAAGGTTGCAGGTGCATTGCACAAGCCAAAGGGCATACGCCGAAATGCATAAGTCCCAAAAGGGTAAGTAAAGGTAGTCTTAGATTGATTCTCTGGCGATATCGGCACCTGATAATAACCTGAAAGGCCATCCAAAAAGCAATAATGTGAGTGTCTAGAAAGTTTATCTAACATCTGATCAATAAAAGGAAGAGGGAAATGGTCTTTCTTTATGGCATTGTTCAACTTCCTATAATCGATACACATTCTCCACCCAGTAGTAGTCCTAGTAGGAACCAATTCATTATTTTCATTTTTCACCACAGTGATTCCAGATTTCTTAGGAACTACATGTACTGGGCTCACCCACTCACCATTAGCTATTGGATAAATCACTCCTTCATCAAGCAATTTGAGCACTTCCTTCTTAACCACTTCACTCATATTAGGGTTAAGGCGCCTTTGGGTCTCCCTCACAGGTTTAGCTCCCTCTTCTAAGATGATTCTATGCATGCACATTGAAGGGCTAATACCTTTGATGTCACTCAATCCCCATCCTATTGCTCTTTTCAATCTTTTAAGCTCACTCACCAACCTCATCTCCTCCCCTTCACTAAGTTCACTAGATATTATCACAGGTAAGGTATTGTGATCTCCTAAAAACACATATTTCAGATTTTTAGGTAATTCTTTCAGCTCTAACTCAAGTGAAGGATTCTTCTCTTCCTTTTGGATGGAAGGAAGTTCAAATACTGGGTCCTTCTTAAGTTCCTCAATTTCAGAACTCTGTAATGTCTCAAGGAAAATGGCTATTTCTGAATCAAAATATTTCTAAACCACCATCTAAGGTCAGTGCCAGCTCCAATTTATCTGAGGAACCTGTCTGCAAGAAAACATCTAAAACAACTTCATCAATACAATCAATTAAAGAGCAATCCTCATATAATGCAGTTGTAGGAATAGGAGAAGTGTTAAAAATAGAAAATTCAACCGTTTGTCCTAAGACAGTCATTGTCAATTTACCATATTTAACATCTATCAAGGTGTTGGTAGTCGCCATAAAAGGCCTACCCAGTAAAATAGTGTGTGCGGATGGTGTAGAGTTACTTCCTTCCATGTCAAGAACTATGAAATCCACAGGTACTATCAACCAACCAACCTTAACTAACACATCTTCTATAACCCCTTTCGGGAATCTAAGAGATCTTTTCAGCTAATTGCAACACCATTTTGGTTGGTTTAAGTTCCCCTAGTTCCAATTCAAGGTACACAGAATAAGGCATCAAATTTACACTAGCTCCTAAATCACACATGCCATCAGTCCCCTTTCCATTCTCCATAGTAATTTGAATTATAAAACTTCCAGGATCCTTTAGCTTTGGAGGTAGTTTATGCTGAAAAACAGCACTAGCTACCTCTGACACTATCACCTTTTCATTGGGCTCATACCTTTTTTTCTTTGTGTTTAGTTCCTTGAAGAATTTGGCATAAGCTGGCATGTTCTTTATTGCTTCAAGTAAGGGTAAGTTAATACTTACCTTAGACAGCATGTTGAAGATGTCCGAAAATTGCTTATCTTGTTTATCATTCTTCAACCTGCTGGGGAATGGTATAGGTGGCCGGTATGGATTGCTTGCCTTGTGTAAATCTGCTGTAGGGGACTTCTCCATTGATCTTTCTCTAACACCTTTGTTCTCTGGCTCTCCTTCCTTTTTATTCTCTTGCTCACCTGCATTCACAAAATTATTTTCAATATTATTGTTAATTACCTTGCCACTTCTAAGAACAGTCACTGATTGTGCCTGCTCAGGTTGACTAGGGAATTTCTCCTTTTATTGAATCTGCATCTGTTGTGCAAGTTGTCCCACTTGGGTCTCCACTTTCTTAAAAGATGCTTCTAATGAATCCAGCCTCTTGTTGTTCATCTCTTAATTTTTAGCACTGACTTGGATAAAATCCTGTAAACTTTCCTCCAAACTCTCTCTCTTAGGTTGCCCTTGATTTGAGGATTGACTCTGCGGTTGGTTCTGTCTCTAGAGCAAATGGAAAGGTTGTTGAGAGTTATTTGTTGCCCAGGAAAAATTAGGATGATTCTGCCAACCAGGATTATAAGTATTGGAGTAAGGATCATTCTGGGCCCTTGGTTGATATCCCCCCATAGCATTGACTTGCTCAGCTTCATTACCATAAGACTCATATGCGTAGGGGCATATATTTGCTCCATGCCTGAAAGTTCCACAAATTCCACACACTTTCTGAGTGGATGAAGAAGTATTGTTCTTCATGTTCAGCATCTGCACCTGCCTTGTCAATCCAACTATTTGATTGACCATCTCACTATTGGCTTCTAATTGATTCACCCCTTTACTTCTTCCCCTTACACTTTCTATTGAGAATTAGCTCCCAACATTTCAAAAATTTCATAAGTTTTATCAGCAGTCTTTTCTCCCATAGCTCCCCCAGCTGCGTTATCAATAGTGTTCTGAAATTGCTGGGTTAGACCATCGTAGAAAAACTAATTCAGAAGTTGAAGTGGGTAGTGATGGTGTGGACACTGGATTAATAACATCTTAAATCTGTCCCAAGCCTCATGAAATGGCTCTCCTTCAAATTGAGAGAATGTAGCTATCTTCCCTCTCAATTCAGCTGTCTTCTGATGTGAATAAAACTTGCCCATAAACTTGTTATAAACTTACTCCCATGTTGTCAAAGAATTTTCAGGCAACATCATAAGCCAGCTCTTTGCCCTATCCTTCAATGTATACGGGAAACATCTCATCCTCAACTGGTCCTCTGCTAGTCCTCCCAATGGAAAAGTGTTGAGGGTAGAATAAAAATCCCGAATAAAGTTCAAAGGATCTTCATTTGGAACTCCATAGAATGATGGTAGCATGTTGTAATGGATGTTCTTCAATTCATAATTTCTTGCTGCATCCGTCAATCTTATACAGGATGTGGAAGTTCCAATGATAGGTCTAGCAAAATCTCTCGTAGTTCTTTGCCTTTCTTCTCCCATGTTGGTAGATTGTGCAGTATCCGACTCAAAATTAGAAGTGTCCTCCTCTATAGTATCAAATTCCGGTGTACAGTTCAAACTCTTCTCTACTCCTTTTCACTCTTTGAATTTCTGGGATAACTGGCTATCTTAGCTCATGAAATAAAGGAATTGTGTAATAAGTACATTCCTTTAGTGAAAGTATTGTAGAGAAATCATTCGATAGAGGAAGCCACTTGGGAAAGCAAAGAGATAATGAAACAACAATACCCTCAATTATTTCAAGCATTTATAACAGGTAAATTTCGAGGATGAAAATTTTTTTTTAGTGGGGGAAAATTGTAATGTTTAAAATTTTAAATACTAAACTTTTAATTTAATATTGATAATTGATAGTGAATTGTGATATAAGTGGCATGGATAAGTGATGTAAATAGTGGATCTTAAAATTTACTGAAGAAATTATTCTTTTTATAGTTTTACGAGACTAAAATTGAATTAGAATCAAAGGTTAAGAAAGAGGGTGCACCATAGCTAAGATGAGAGTGGCCACACTAGATTAAACCATATATATATAAATGTGGATAGGTGTGTGTATGTGTGGAAACTTCTTCTTCTCTCTTCTTCTTTCCACGCATATCATCACCTTCATCTCAAAAACTCCTCCTTTCTTCCTTCTTTTCAAAACTTTAGCCAAAATTTGTGAGGAAATCACATCTAGTTATAGGTTTTTAGAAGAATAAGCTGAAAAAGTTGAGATTATCAACAAGTGATTAAAGAAGAAAAGGAATTTTGGAAAGAGGTATGTGCTTATGTATTTTTAAATTACAACTATTTGAATATCTATGAAATTTATTGTTTGAATTGGTTGATTGAGTTATCTTTAATGAGTTATTACTAAAATGTATTTGATATAGACTCTTTCTATATCAAAGAAACTATTTTTTGATTCATTTTTATCATATATATTGGATATATTGTGTTTAAGTTATTGAGTGTGCGAAATACAAAATTTTGCTTGACACAGCCAGTGACACGGCCATGTCACTAGGCGTGTCAACAACTCTGTGTTTCAACGTTGATGACACAGCCAGTAACATGCCCGTGTTATTGGGCGTGTCATAGCTACTGTACTCAAAGATAAATGGCACAATCAATGACATGCCCGTGTCGTTGGATGTGTCGTAGCTACTGTAATGCAAGTTAAATGACATGGTCAATGACACGCCTATGTCATTGGGCATGTCAAAGCTTCTGTAAAATGATCAAACAATACGGTCATTGACACGCCCATGTCATTGGGCGTGTCACTTAAAAAATATTTCCCAAAATAATTTTTTCTTTGTCTTTCATCTGTAATTCTAGCCAAAAAGCTTATAAGTCCTCAAAGTGTAAAGGATTTTTGAAATCAACCCTAACAAGTAGTATAACAAATTTATTTTGAAAATATGATAAATATGTGTGATACCAAGTATTGAACAAAGAATTGTTCCATTGAAGTGCTATACATAATTTAATGTTAATTAAACACTACTGAATTGTCCAAATCATACTGATTTTAGATCTAGCTTGGGATTGAATGGCTAGCCAAAGGGAGGATACCCAAGGTGATAGTGAGCACTTTGTGCCATCAATAGACACTCTGTGTCATCATATTCAGTGGGCATTCGTGCCATAGTGGGCCATTGGCCAAATTTTATACAGTGGGAATTAAATTGCCCATAGTGACCCGCTATCCAAACCTAGAATCTGAGTTCAGTGTGTATGGGCATAATCAAAGAAGTTATCTATATTGAAAATAATGTGTTATATGGTTATTGTTAAATTAACCAATTCTAAATTTAATCGTGTTTAGTATTTCAAGTTTAAATGAATTTATTAATTTCTTTATTTAACATTCTGAAAGTAATGCTTTCCATTGTTTCTAAATTATTTAATGTTTAGATCTCTTTCCTTTAAATTTTCTTGCATATTGTAAATACATAAGCACCACTAAGCTTTACTTAGCATGTTAGAATTATTTTATGACGCACAGATCAAACAAGAAGAGTTGAGACTGTAAAGTGAGAGATATGCGTTCTAGTTAACTGCATCATAAAGGTTCAAAGAACAATATTATTAATATTGCATTTTGTATAGTTCACATGACAATACTTTTATAATTTTGTATGATAGTTGTATAAGTTTGAGAGTAGTTTGATAATTATAATATTGTAAGTTAACAATAGGAGTTTTTTTTTTTTAAATTAATAGATATATGTATATAATATAGGCTTAATCACAATATTTCTTTTGAAAGTTTAATAATTGCATTAATACATAGAATCATTTTGGTTTTATTTACTATATTACATATATAGGTAAGTATGAGTATTTAGGTGACATCACCTATGTAGTTAAGTGCATAGACTATATAGGGGGTGTTACACATGTTACCCATGTTGTGTTGTGTAAGGCATACCATACTTTCACTCAAGGTATGGAGATCGAGCATGGTATAACCACTTGTAGCCTTGTACCTTTTGGTATATACTTGCTGTGAGAGCCTAAACTTTTCAACCTAAAAACTTAAGCTCATGTAATTGGCCTAGTTATTTTTCTTAGGTTTTTTACTCAAATGCTTGTTGTTTGACTATGATTGATATATCTTGGTTTGAACCATGACCTATTTGGTTTGTTCTTTTTCTAATATGACTTATTTATATTGTAAGCTCAAAATATTTTTTTTTCTTTAAATCCAAAAGACCAAAATTTAATTTTCAAAATTTTCAAGAAGATCTTTGGATATGAAAACCTTTTAAAATGGGTTAAAAAAAATCTTTTTCCTTATAACACAAGTTCAAAGCCCAAAAATCATTTTAACAAACCTTTTGAGTGGGCTTTTAAAAATCTATTCTTAAATGAGCTTACAAATTATTTAGGTCAATTATGGAATACTAAAATCAATTTTGGGCTTAGTTTATACCAATGATCATTAATCATGAGCTTATTTTTGGCATGGATCATTAGCTGTTTTTCCAAATGGGAAATCTATTTATGATAAACCTATTAATTTTGTTTTAATCCAATATAGCATAAAAGCTATCTTAGTTGAGATTCAATGGATTTGAAGCCTAATTAATGGGAATTATCATGGACTGACTTCTATGTTTGAAAATATAACTATTGGTTAAAATCATCCGAGAAAATTTTTTGAAAACAGAATATCCCATGTTGATATTTTGTTGACCATATACCTAGAAAAAGAAACTTGTCATTTGTATGTGGAAGTTATAAGGTTGAAAGGAACATCCTAATTATCTTTGATTGTTTGATTACTTGTGCATACATGCATACACACATTGCATTACATATCATTGATCCTTTCTAGCTCACAGACCTGGAGTATAGTAGTTCGAGAGCGTATGATAACCCAACCTATGCTAGTAATGTAGACTCCAGTAGCAACTCAATTAGCTTCTCACCAAGAGTAATGGAGCCCTGCACCTCAAACAGATTCAAAGGATGGTGGACGACGCCTTCAATGCCATGACTGAGACTATAAAGAGCCAATTGGGTGCACTTTTGGGGAACATTTTTAAGGCATCTACCAGCACTAAGAAGCCAAAGGACAAAGGAAATGCTAAGGTTGGCGAGGTAGCCTTCGATGATGACAAGGTAGTTGTTGATGATGATGATGACTGGGCTCAATACTTCCAAGATCCTCTAGATAAGAAGAAAGAGCCGAAGTTTATTGAATGTTCAACCATGGAAAAAACTAAAACTTTAGATGTCGAAAAGCTAGTTGCCAATTTGGAAAAGAAGTTTGAAAAGAAGCTGAAAACTAAAGAAATGTCAGAGGTCGACAAGTTATTTGAATAAGATGAAGAGGTCCCATACAAGTTCAAGATGCCCTCCATGGCCAAGTTCAATGGAACTGGGAATCCTCATCTCCATGTGAAGCAATACATCACTGCTATGCAGTTTGCCTGAGCTACTAAGGCTCAAACTCTAAGGTACTTCACGCTTTCATTGGACCTTATTGTCTAGAATTGGTTCAACATCTTAGAGGATGGTACTCAAAAGAGCTGGGATCTACTATACAAAGCCTTCATCCAACAGTATGGGTATAATGTTGAGTTAGAGGTTACTTTGATGGAAGTTGAATCAATTAGGCAAAGATCAAATGAGAACTTTGTTGATTACATAAAAAGGTGGAGAAAAAAAGCTGCATTGCTCAAGAAAAAGCTTGATGAGTTGGATCATATTAGGATGATTGTGAGAGGGGTGCTACCTAATCTTTGTGAAAGGATGTCCCATACCCTTATTAGAGATTTTAAGGATCTCCTTCAAGCTGGCTTGCAAATAGAAGATTAGGAGAGGGAGAAGAACCATTTTTCTGGAAAAAGAAGTGATAGGGGAAGTCAGGGTAAACAGAAGTCAGTGGAATTTAATGCAATAACTATTCAAGCAAGTAGAAGACAGTTTTCAGACTTGGGGAAATCTCTGTCATGGGTTTTCAATAAGTTGCAGAAGAGTGGGCTATTATAGTTATTGGCTCCCTGACCTTTGTCGAATCCTCTACCATCAAGCTTTAATGCTAAGGCCTTTTATCAATTCCATAAAGTGCAAGGGCATGAGATAGATAGATATGTTTGCTTAAGGCACGAGATCGAAGATTTGTTTGACAGTGAAAAACTATTCGAGCCTGATAAGCCCAATACCAAGAATAATCCTCTACCTAAATTTGAAAGAGTACCTCCACCAGCAACCTTCATGGTAGGAGGAGGATTGGAGGAAGATCTTGTCTTATCCTCATTTCAAGATAAGAGTGTAGAAGATGTGAATAGAGAAGAGGCTTGACTTAGCAAACTTCTCTTGGCTTGAGTGCTGCTCATTTTATTTTGCTTTCTTTAGAATTTAATTGGAACAATTATATTTTTGAAATTAAGATTGTTTGAATAAATTACTTTTCATTAAATTTTGTTGGTCTTTATTCATTTTGATGCTCAACCAATGATGAATCTAGCTTGATATTCATAAATTAGCGTATCTATGCATCATGTTTTGAGTGACTTTACTATATGAGAAAATTGTTCTATATCATTGAGCTGTGTATGCTTACTTAGAAAGGGTTCCTGCATAATGACCTTTGTCTAGGTCATAGTCAATCTTAAAACATGCTTTGACGAACTTTGAAGGAAAAATTAAACTCTATTTATTTAAGGGAGAGATGATCTAGGCATTATTTGGTAAGCCAAGAACTAATATCCGCCCTATTAACATCAATCTCTAGTTTGCCCCTTTGAGCCTTCATAAAATTTTAGCTTTCTTTTTATTGGCTTGTAAGCCCAATGACCTATCCTATGCTGTCATGACTCTTATGATAAGTCTGATGATCACTAAGGTGAAGGGACAAGAAGATCAAAGAAAGGAATGCATAGTCAAGACCATAAGGATATTTGAAGTTCACCAGAACTAGATTTAATATCTTCGATCTCTTTCATCATTGAGATAAAAAGTAAGGACAATGAAGCATTTATCCTCATTGAAGTAGACTCACTCTACTCTACTCATATATAGACAAAAGTATAGAATGGCACAAGTAAGATAATTGTTTTGGAGCTAGGACCCAACAACAATAACAAAAAAAAAGAGAAAAGAGAAAAAAATATAAAAAAAATAGGTCATTAGTTTGTGCAAAAGCAAAAGGAAAAGATAAGTCGTAATCAGATCTATATTTCTTCCAATGAGATAGAAGGAAATTGAAGTCTATCTTTTCATGAAGCAAGATAACAAGATGCCCAGAGTTTAGTATTGCTTTCAGCTACCTATGACTCCAACAGAAGATTATAGTGTGAAGGTTTATCAGCAGTGTCACATCAGCTTCAGTTTAAAAATGGCCTTTGCTTAAACCATGTCCCTTATATTAAAGACCTATTAATCTCTCTTTGCAGGTAGAGTCTATTAGTGGAGATAGTTTGAATAAGCATGCATATGAGATAGATAATATTTAAACTCAATGAGACTGTAATATCCTCATGTATGCCCTAGAAGTCTTGGTTATGTTGTTGTTATTGTTGATGTTGTTGTTAGTGTTGTTGTTGTTATATATTGGATTGAATATATGTGTTAAATTATAAGAGAAAAGAAATGGGAAGAGAATGTATATGTATATGTGTTTTGGAGAAGAAATTTAGGGTTTAGAGACAAATGTATATGTTGTGTATATGATGATATATATAACATATAGATTGGTCAAATATAGAGTCAATGCAAGAAGATATTTTTGTGGAATGTGCAATTACATATAAGGGCTTAGATGAGACAAAAGGTTAGTTAAATGGTGAAGGGTGTTTTAGTAATTGCAAGGTTAAAAACACTTGATGGATATAAGAAGCCAAATTTGACTTTGCTCTTCATATTTTCTTCTTCTCTTCATGTGTGGCCGGATTCTCCATAGACAAAGAGAGAAAGAGAGGTGATCTTGAGGTTTGACGCAAATTGAAGAAGGAATCAAGGGTGTTGGTTAGAGATTTGTGGAATTCTTCATTTAAGGTAAGTTTTCTCTTGATTTCTCTTGTTCTATTTGGAATTTTGTTTGAGTTTGATGGAGTGTGTTTGTGTATGGTGTGTGTAAAAGTGTTGAAATGGAATTAAAGATAAGAAGCTAGGTTGGTGTTGGTGATGGAAGAGTAAGAGTTGTGTTTAGTGAATTTTTTTCTGTTTTACAATTAGTAAAGGCTGTGACTTGTATGATTTTTAATTAATTATATAAAAATGTTCTTGAAGTGAATTTTTGATATGTTGTGCCTCTATGAGTCTAGAATGACTGAAAAATATGTTGATTCGATTTTGGAATGGTTATGAGTTTAGAAAGATTATTTTTATTAGACCTGTTCCAGCAGGTACCTTAACTGAGACAGCTATATTTCGGGATTTTTAATAAAATGTAGAAAAATCATATCCAATTGAATTTTGGATATGTTGTTGCTTAGTGAGTCTAGTATTTGAGAAAAATAATTTGGAACCACGTTGATTGAATTTGATTTATGGAATTCACAAAGTTCAGAACTGCTGCCAGGATGCAGGGCAATTGGGGCAGTCTGGTTAGGTGAACTATTTGACCAAGATTTTGTGTTCAGTTTGATCTGAAATTTTAAAGGAATGATTTTAAGATACAAAACTAAATTCTGTAAAAATTTTAGAATTTTTAGTCAAGTAGATTATTTTATACAATTTTTCAAAATAAGGATAAAATGGAGTCTAAAACCAGAATGTACTATTCATATGGTCATTTTGCTAATATTCCTTTTGGATTAGATTGTGAAGAGGTTGAATTTCCCTAACCGTGTCCCTCAAGTGGCTGCCCGTGTCCCTCAATTGTGTGGGTTAGGGTTTTAATTCTTTGTTCTTCTTGCATTGCTTTGGTTCTCCAAAGGTAGGTTGGTCCTTAAACCTAACCCTAAACACTTTAAACACACTTGAATCAATGAATGATATAATCAAATGCATGTGTAAGGTCCTAAAACTATGAATCATATCAATTGTTCTTTGCCCTAATTGCATTGTTGAGATTGAACAATGTTATGTTATGTATTGTAAATGGTAATGTGTTTCATGAGTAATGTACATTGAAATTGAAATGTATATCAAAGATGCAATGATAATTTAAATAAGACATGATATGAGACAATGCCATTGTGATTGGCTATGATGATGATATTGAAAGAAAGAAGGCATGTTTGCCTAAATGTGATGAGAATTTGAGAATGGAAATGGTAACTATATAATAAATGAATTGTTTGTTTAATATGTTATTCAGTTTCAGAGTTCTGGATTTGGGTGGCATGCCTAAGAAATGATGAAAGGTAACAATCTTGCCGGGTTGAGGATCTCCTCATATGTGTTGAGTTGATGGTCCAAGAGACTGGGTCTGTTACACTATGAGAATTGTGAATATGAGATATATGATTTGTAACAGTCTTGCCGGGTTGAGGATCTCCTCATATGTGTTGAGTTGATGGTCCAAGAGACTGGGTCTGTTACACTATCCATGGATAGAGATACATGTATATACATTGCCTACGGGCGTGATTATTGTGACTATGAACCAAAGCAGTAACTCTGAACTCTGAATATCGTATTAAATACTTGTTGGGCCCATAGGTGTCAAGGTTATATGAATGTCTTAAATAATGTTATGAGTTAATGAAATGAGATGTTGTTTATTGAGTATGATTGATTAATGTTGAATGTGGAAAGATGTTGAAATGTGGTATGCTCATATGACTATGATTTGTGAAATGCATAATTATGTGGTTAACTTTATATTTATGATGTTGATCTTATCAATAACGTATGTGACATTGCATTACATTAAAGCATACCATTAGTATGTTTTATCTTACTAAGCCGTTGGCTTAGCGCGATAGTGTTTAATCGCGCAGGTAATAGAGTGGATAGAGTTGAACCCGAGAGTTCATCAAGACCAAGTGAGAGTAGACCTTGAAGAATCCATTTTGGGAGCTTAAAGATCAGAGCAGACTTGCCAATCATGTATATTTCTTTATATTTTGTAAAGAAATGTTTAATATGTAAATATGTACATATTTTATAACTTCCGCTGTGTAATATTTAAATGTATATATATATATAACTAATATGTTTTGTTTTATAAGTAAATGATCTACTTTTCTATAATGTATAATGATAAGGGTAATGTATCAAGTTTAAAGTGTTTTGAATGTTAAGAAAACCGTAGCATCCCTATGTTTGATGCACTTATGCTACATTGTTGTAGTTGTAGTGTGTGGGCATTGGATATGGGGGTGTTACAGAGACCTTTGGCCAAGTAATGTGTATATGCCTAGCTGAAGTGTAACAGTTCTTGCTTAAGTGGAAATGATTCCCAAGTTTAGTATGGTAACTAGGGTTGTTATGTTGTAGATATGTTAATTTGGAAAATCAAGTCCTGAGGTACAATGACACTGATTTGATAAAGTCTACAATTGATTTTTTAAAAAAAGAGAAATACTATTTTCTTGTTGCATAAATCCTCAAGTTAAGGGAAGTATGTTGCACCGTCAAACCTCGAAGGATACATTGGGAAAAATAAAGGATTATTTACAAGGTTATGGAGAAGTTACCAAGTGGCATGCTTAATCATAATTTGAAATGGATGTATCTCTGCTGATTGGGCCCCCACCACTCATGTTTTCAACATCTTGAAGATAAAAGCCATAAATGCAAAGCCTTCTGCCATTCCAATGCAAAGACCTAAAGTAGCATTTGGAAGAAACCAATGAAAACACTTCAGCTAATCACCTTAGTTTATGAGTCAATGGAACCACTGTAAGTATCATCCATGCATATCATGCATACATAAGCATACCACACTACATTTTTTTTGTCTTGTGTTTCTATTCTTTGTCAAGGTAAACAACAAATACTTTTATGAAGCAAATATGAAGCAGATATGGAATCAGGGGCCATGGAAGGCCCATTTCTTGAGAAAGATCTAGTCACTTTACAAAAATGGAGATGCATGCTTGTACAAGGAAACTAGAAAATACACAAACATCAATCAGAGCCTGCATGGGAAAAAATCATTGGTTTGAGTCTACACAGGGGGCAAAACTTCCTCTTTTCAAATTTTGAGTTTATGTGTATACAAAATATTTTCAGACTTACTTTCAATATTTTTCCATGCGGGGGAAAAAGAGAGGATATGAGAACTAGCTAAAAAATAACTGGATTTTTTTACAAAAGAAAGAACAAAAAGAATAGAACAAGAAGAAAATTAGAACTCTCAAAATGAATAAAGATACAAAAGATAAAATATCTAGACAATGACCCAAGATAAAGATCATATCAATCCAGCTAGAAGAGCTAAAGTTGAGGCAAGACAAAGGCCCATCTTCAAGAATAGAGAATCAAGAAGAAGATTCATTTCTATCAAGGCAGACATTTTCAAGCTGATTTGTTGAAGCTTCCACTATCCATCCTATATTGGATTTGTTAAAGTATCCTGACGGCATAATCTCTAGCATGTATTGGATTTGTTAAAGTATCCTAATGGCATAGCTTTCCTTGATATGTTGAAATATCCAAGTTTGTTTTTAGTGAGATATTAGAGTCACTCACTATCCTACCAAGCCATTAGAGTCACTTGGTAGTTGTCATCAGGATATTAGAGTCACTCGATGACCATTTTGATTTACCAAGATATTAGAGTCCCTTGGTGGATGTCATCAAGACATTAGAATTGCTCGATGGTTTTTTTCACTCATAATATATTAGAATCGCTTGGTGATTCTATAAAGATATTGGATTACTCGATAGATCCATTGGGATATTATTGTTGCCCAATGACTTGTTGAGATATGGGAGTCGCTCAACAGTTTTTGGTCATCAAGACATTAGAGTTGCTTGATGAACCCAATGGGATATTAGAGTTGCCTATTGACCCATTGAGATAGTCGCTTAATTATTTTGTCACTTTGTCATTTAATTAGGATATTAGAGTTCCCTGATGAACTTATTGAGATATTAGAGTTTTCCAAATCTAGTTATAGGTCTAGAACCCAACCAACCTTGGGTCTAGAACCCAACCAAACCAAACTCGATTCCAGAACCAAATCAATTCAGTTTTGGGTCCAGAACCAAACCAACCTCAATTCCAGAACCAAATCAACCTCGAGTCCAAAACCCAACCAATTCAGATTCGGGTTGAGAACTCAAAATCCAGTCTTGGGTCGAGAACCCAAAATCTAATCTTGGGTCGAGTACCCAAATCAAATCTAGTCTCGGGTCAAGAATCCAAATTCAATCTCGGTTCAAGAACCCTAGTTCTAGCTTAGGTCAAGAACCCTTACCCATGTTGTGTTATGTAAGGGATACCATACTTTCACTCAAGATATGGAGATCGAGTATGGCATAACCACTCATAGCCTTATACCTTTTGGTATATACTTACTATGGGAGCCTAAACTTTTCAACCCAAAGACTTAAGCTCATGTAATTGGCCTAGTTATTTTTCTTAGGTTTTTTTTTTACCCAAATGCTTATTGTTTGACTATGATTGATATATCTTGGTTTGAACCATGACCTAGTTGGTTTGTTCTTTTTCTAATATGACTTATTTATATTATAGGCTCAAAATAATTTTTTCTTTAAATCCAAAAACCAAAATTCAATTTTTAAAAATTTTAAGAAGATCTTTGATATGAAAACCTTTTGAAATAGGTCAAAAAAATCTTTTTCCTTATGACCCAAGTTCAAAGCCCAAAAATCATTTTTAACAAACCTTTTGAATGGGCTTTTAAAAATCTGTTCTTAAAAGAGCTTACAAATATTTAGATCAATTATGGAATATCAAAAATCAATTGTGAACCTAGCTTATACCAAGAATTATTAATCATGGGCTTGTTTTTTACATGAATCATTAGTTGTTTTTTCAAATCGAAAATTTATTTATGATAAACCTCTTAATTTAGTTTTAATCCAATATAGCATAAAAGCTGTTTTAGTTGAGGTTCAATGGATTAAAGCCTAATTAATGGAAATTATCATGGACTGACTTTCATGTTTAAAAATACAACTATTGGTTAAAATTTTCCGAGGGAATTTTTCAAAAACAAAATATCTCATATTGATATTTTGTTAACCATACACCTAGGAAAAGAGACTCGCCATTCGTGTTTGAAAGTTATAAGGTTGGAAGGAATGTCCTAATTATCTTTGTTTGCTTACTGTTTGTGCATACATGCATACAGGCATTGCATAACATGTCATTGATCCTTTCTAGCTCACAAACCTAGAGTACAACAGTTCGAGAGCATACAAAAACCCAATTTACTCTAGTGACGTAGAATCCAACAACAACTCAATTAGCTTCTCACCAAGAACAATGGATCTTGAATAGATTCAAAGAATGGTGGACGATGCCCTCAATGACAAGATGGAAGAAATAAAGGAGGCCCTGGCTGAGACTATGAAGAGCCAACTGGCTGCACTTTTGGGGAACACTGTTGTTGCACTCTAATTAACTCTACTATAAGCATCACTTGCAAGTATATGAGGTAGCTGTAGCAAAGGTGATCGCCCCAAGGTCGTCTCACAAGGAAGCTAGATTAGCTAATTGATTATCAGATTATAAATAACAAATTATCAGTAAATTTAAATTGCTAACAACTGATGAAAACAGATCGATTGGAGTTTAAAACAATAAAAGCAAACTGAGCTGATATATTGATTCACTTAATAGAAAGGTCTAGGGTTTGCACTTCTCTACTAACTTATATGTATGAACGGTTATATCTCTCAACCAATTTAATTTCAAAGATTAGATCTCAAGCAACTTAATTAATTGAATCAAGGAAATAAGCTCTCGCATTCAAACCTCTTTCAAATAATCTTGTTACAATTGAAATAATCTTTTTCTTAGGTTATATCTCTAATTCAACTAAGTCCCTAATTGAATTATTCCAGCATTAGACTTCATCTCTCAATCCTTCATCTAATACCTCAAACACATAATTGGTGGCCAATCAATTATATATTAACAATAATTTCATTCAATCAAGGCTAAAGAAATAATTCAGTTAAGAGCAATAACCAATTCATACAATCTTAGTAGATCCATACAATCCCTAGACTAGATTAAATTAGTTCATAATAATGTTATCAAACATACTCATCTCATTAATATTCAAAGAAATCAATTTAGGCATAATAATATTCATAAATACAATTCCAAATGAAATTAAGAGATAAAGTCTGAGAACAAAACCAAATTACAAACTCCTTAGCTCCTGAAGAATCTCTTATTCAGAACTTGCTCGAAGAATGTTGTAATGGCATAAACAAATTTAATCTAGAATAGTTTTAATCCAAGTGTAATCAATAATCTAAAGAAAACAATTCAAAACCCTAAGTTATTCTCTTTGACGGCTGCTCAAAAATCCAAACTCAAAATTTCCAAACTGGTTTTGAAAGCCCTAATTCTATTTTTTATACGAAACCTCCGCTCCAAAAATCCGCATTTCCTTTCTTCGTTTAATCCATGAGTGACACGGCCAAGCTTAAGCAAGCTTGGCCGTGTTTGAGGTGCTTGGAGGGACATGGCCACAAGCTTGGCCGTGTCCCCTGAAGGTGTCTGCTTCTGTTTGATTTTCATCTCTTCTTCCTTTGGACTTGAGTGTGACACGGCCAAGCTTAGACAACTTGTCCATGTTTGTCATGTTTGGAGGGACACGGCCACAAGCTTGGCCGTGTCCCTTGAGTGTGTCACCTTCTGAGCTTTTGGTCTTCTTCCTTAGCTTGGTATGGGACACGGCCATAAGCTTGGCCGTGTCTCCTGAGTGTGTCAGTCACTGCCCAACTTTTCCTTTCTCTTGACTCCTTGATTTTTTCTTCCCCTCTTGGTTCCTTGCATATTAACCTAAACCAACACTTAAACAAACTTTAACCAAAAATCAAATAAACATTAACCAACAACACATAAACACCGCACTAAAAACTAGATAAAAAATGACATAAACATTGAAATAAACTAAAATTACCAAAATTGATGAAAACACTAAATAAACATATTAAAACTAACAAAATACCTAAGGAAAACAATAATTATCATAATAAATAAGATACAAATCTATGACAAAAACTAATAAAACAACTACCCCACACTTAAAACTTTGCTTGTCCTCAAGCAAATTCACATGGCATAAATTAAAAACTCAAGCAACCTTAACTATAATTCCAGCATATAAGATGAAATCCTTTAAGACTCAGCCATAAATAATTGTAAATTAATTCAATCAAAATCTTCTTAACTCATTCATTAATCCAGACATACAAATCTCATCTCTTATCTAAGTGTTTCACTCGATTTCAAAGGTTAATTCACTCAAACCACTCATGACTGCATACTGCCATAAACTTGCTTAATTATTCAATCTCTCTCACTGATTTTCTCTAGAAATAATTCGAAGGTCTTTTATTTGGATGTAATGGGGCTAAGGTGAAGGTATGAGAAAAGACATTTAAGCTGGAACATCAAGAAATGGAGTATCTAAATTAGACAATACTCTTGCTCAGAAACTCATAGCTCCCTCAAATGGCATATTCACCAACCCTCGATAATCTCACATACTTGCATACTTAAAGAAAAATAAATGAGTCGACATTCCTCTTTTGATGACTAATGCTAGAAAATATATGAATTTTGTATATATATATATATATCTTCTCTTTTATTTTCCTTTTTCTCTTTTTTTTACTCTTTATATATATATATACAAAATATAAAATTGCATGAAACATCTAGCTTACAATGTAGAGGAAAAGAATAATCGACTCTTAGCAAATACAATGTGCAAAGTATGCATTTCAGCCCTACATCTTACTAAAGCAATACTATTTTTGTTTTTGTTTTTTTTTAAATTACTTACCCCACACTTATGAATTAAACCACCCTATTGTCATATCATAAGAAACTCCATTCCTTAATGTAGGTATGATGATAATAAGAAAAAATTGAGTTGTGAATTGTGTTGATCAATCAAGAAAAGGTCAAAGGCTCAACTTGGCTCACTAAGGAATTCATAATTAAGGGAGGTCTTTTTAAGCTAAAGGGCTAACCTAATTTGCCTTCATCATTTTAAAACTTGAGATGAAATCATAATGTGAGTTCAATTAGTATGCAAAAGCAAGCTCTAGAGATGCAAAATCATGAAGGTACACACTTAAGAAAAGAAATTCAATTGACAATAACATTCAATCTATGAGGCTCAAAACTCACAAAGGTGAGTTCTCAAAGATTTATATGTCATGAATTGCAGAATGTGAAAATTGATCTTGAATGAATTCAAATGCTAATCTCTATGCTGATACTAAAGTCTCAAATATAATACCAGAATCACAGAAAAGTCAATAAGTTTTCAATAATTATGCCATGCACAACGCACAATATAACACAAAACGACAAACAAAACAAGAATTAACGACAAAAAAAACAAGAATTAAAGGAAAGTTTAAAGATTACCCCACACTTATAAATGACATTGTCCTCAATGGAAACAAGGATAATAAAGATAAAGAGTTAAGGTACAACCTTTTTTCCAACGTACCCTGGTGAGGCAAAACCTAACTTTCCATCGCAAACAGCAAATGTTCAAAAACAAAATACAATATATAATAAAATATCCAAAATATAAAATGTTAACATTAAAAACAAAAACGAAAAATACAAACACAAATATGCTATAACTAAACACAAGAAAGTAAGGAATTGTCTCGAAAGAACTACGGTGAAGGAGGATGTGATGATGAAGCAGCCGAGGGATGAAGACTCATAATCTTGGCAAGGTTGCTATTGATTTGGTATAACTGTTGCAAGACCGCAGCATGGTTACGATCTACCTTACCCTCCAGTGCCTCAATCCTATTAAGTATCTCTTGATTATCCGAAGCTGGAGCATCTTCTTCCAAATCAAGAGAATCCGAGTCGGACCCCTCCTGGACTCATGTTCTCTTTTGTCTGCCCCCGGTACTTCTGGCTCAACTGAAGCCATCATATAAGCCCCTCTCCTGTGCACCACCATATGCATCTTCTCTAGTTTAGCCAAATCCAATGAATTATTACCCATAATTCTAGTCATACAATAGGTACTCGGGTCAAAATCATCAAGGAGGGCTATGGCCAATGTAGTAACCAATCCTCCAATACAAATAGCCCCCTTCTTTTTGTTTGCCACACTATCAAAAACATCGGCTAACCAATAGCCTGAACTAATAGGCACTGCATTAACCACACAATTTAAGAAAAATAGTTCACTTAGTTCCACTACACCCGGGCTTTCCTTCCTACCAAAGAATCCGCAAGACATAAAACGATGCAAATACCTTAAAGCAGGATTGCTCAATTTAGTTGCTTTGGCCGATTTGGTCACATAAGTTCCCAAGCCCAATGCTCCCCAAGCAAATTATTGTTTAAATTCCTTAGGTACCGACCTTTCACCATGTTGATGGAAACCAAATATCACATTCAATTGTTCAATACTGACCACAAATGATTTCCCAAGCAATTTAAAACTCAACCTAGAGCAAATTTTTTGTTCATCTCTTTCAACCTTAAGAGATGTTAAGAACTCCAAAGTAAGCTCTTGAAATTGCAAAGGTCACAAGGAGACTAGGTTCTCCCACCCAAGGGTTTGAACATAATGATAAAAATTATCCCTAATATTAAGAGCATTAAGGGATTCATCATTGACATACCTCGTCGGGAAGAAACCCCAAGCCAAAAGATTCGCTCTCTTCAAAGATGAAAATGATGAAGATGAAGATGCACCTTCAGTTGTAGGTCTCTTCTTCTTACGGTGGGAAACCATCTTCGTTCTTGGCATCTTGAAAGATCTAAAAAAAATTTGAAATTTAAACCGATTAAATTGATCTTTTGTGAGAGAAGAAGAAGATTTTACGGATTAATTTTAGTTTTGGTGAAGAAAATTGAGATTTAATGGAGGTTTTGAAGCTTTGAAACACAAACAATGGAGTTTTACGAGAGAGAAGTCGAGAGAGAGAGAGAGAGAGAGAGAGAAATCAAAACAGATCTAGGGATTGGAATGAGCAAATAGTGCAAAAATCGTGTTTTTAAAGAGTAAAAGTGAAGGGACACGGCCAAGCTTGGGTGAGCTTGGCCGTGTCTAGTGTGTTTTGAGGGACACGACCAGTGACTTGGCCGTGTCCCATGGGTGTGTCACCTACTGTAAAGAAGAGTTGCAAAAATAAAAACAAAGTGAATTTTGGTGAAGCTTGGCCATGTCCCATGTGACACGGCCAAGGACACGGCCAAGCTTGTTGGCCGTGTCACCTACTGTGTAGAAAGGTTGTAAGAACAAAAAGAAGGAAATTTTGGTGAAGCTTGGCCGTGTCCCATGTGACATGGCCAAGGACACAGCCAAGCTTGTTGGCCGTGTCACCTTCTGCCATTTTGACTCTTTTTATTTATTTATTTATTTTTATTTTATATCACCAAATCTTAAAGAAATTGCAAACCTCTTCTTTGATCAACCCTGAAATACATTAGAAAAATAAAAACCGATCAAAGCACCCATTCCATTTATTTAAACCAAACATAAAATCAAAATTGCTAAATTTAAAATTACAACTATGAAAAAGAAATGCAAACCGACGGGTTGCCTACCATTTAGCGCTTCTTTAATGTCATATAGCTGGACATCACTGCAAGACTTAGGGATCGTGGATCAAAGTGCTGTCAATGATCCTCACTTCTTGAAACCCTTCATTGTATGGTTTAATTCTCTATCCATTTACTTTAAAAGTCTCATTTGTTCGAGAGTTAAGCAATTCAATGGCACCAGAAGGATATACCTGAGTTATCTCGAAAGGACCACTCCACCGAGACTTGAGTTTTCCTGGAAAGAAACGGAGACGAGAATTAAAAAGTAAAACTTTCATACCTGGGCTCAATGTCTTTCGCACTATAATTCTATCATGAAGTGCTTTAGTGCGATCCTTATAAATCCTCGAGCTCTCATATGCCTCATTCCTCAGCTCATCTAACTCTGAAATTGGCAGAAATCGTTCTCTCTTCGCCTTGTCCAAGTCCAAAATCAGAATCTTGATTGCCCAATATGCTTTGTGCTCCAACTCCACTGGTAAATGACACACCTTACCAAAAACCAATCGGTATGGACTCATACCCAGAGGAGTCTTGAAAGCAGTCTGATATGCCCATAGTGCATCATGCAATCAACTCGCCCAATCTTTTCTTGATAAGTTGACTGTTTTCTCCAGAATTCCTTTTATTTGCTTGTTGGATGTTTCAACTTGTCCAGAAGTCTGTAGATGGTATGGGGTCGCCACCTTGTGCTTCATACCATATTTGTGCATTAACTTCTCAAAAAGTTTGTTGCAAAAATGACTTCCTGTAACACCCCATCTTAGCCTACGTTTATAGACCAAGATGGACTGTTATTTCATGGTGGTTGTGTCTTAACATTTTACTTAGCCAGTTTTAAGTGCAGATTTTAAAAAAATTTTGGCAGAACCTCCCCTAAAAATGGAGGTCCCAAGTGTCGCCAAAACTGATTTTTTTAATTTTTGAAAAATATTTTGTTTCACAATTCAACTCAAGCACACTCCCAATAATCCACCCTTATAACCTCAACTACAATCCTGCAAGAAGAATTCACACTTCTATACTTGCATACATAAGTGCTAAACCCAAATAAGATTTATTAAATTACTAGCAGTGTACGTGTTCTGGCTTTTCAGTATAATACATTTATTTGCTAGATCATACAAGCTTATGTACATGCCATATTACTACAATCAATCATATCCAAACTCCTACCCAAAGTAGTAGTCAAGGCCAGCTGCGCAGGACATGCTGCAATCTCGTCTCCTCGTTTAACCTACGAGTTTAGAGGGAAACTAAACTCGCTAAGCAATTGCTTAGTGGGTACTTAAATCATTGCAATAAAATAATAAAATGAAAGAATGATTTGAACATACATTTATATACTTTAAATACTTGAAAGGAATCAATACAAAACACAGATGGTAAAAAGGCTTGACTGAATAATTTGAATTTAAATCATTTCTCTTGCTTTTATCATTTTGGTTGCTCTACTGGTTTAACAGAACGTCAGCGGATAAGGAAGGGTCATGATAAACATATCTCGTCATGATCATATTTCATTATCTTTCATCATAATTCTTGCACATGTGCCAATGGCCATTATCATTGCATCATTGATCATATCATTGTAATCATCGGCCTTCAGCCGGTACATCATATCATGTCATAAACAGTACTGCAATAATAGTATGATGCATCATACCCTTATCTCAAGGGTTCTGTCATAACCAAGTAGAGCATAAATAATTTATTAAATTACTTTGATCATGATATTCAATAAGCCATGATTTGTCCATAATGCATGTATTGTCGGAATAGCTTGTCATGATGCCTTTCTGATTATTTCCAATTCTCCTTCATGTCATTTTATATGATTTAACATCAATCCATATCATAATATTCAAGTTTTAATACATTTAGAAAAATGACCAAATGAATAGTAGCACGGCGCGTAAAATCGGCAACGCAATGGCGCGTGACAACTAAATGGTAAAATCTGTTTTTACTGCTGAAAATCAGTCAAATTTGGAAAAGGTTTTGACCAAGTAAACAAACTTATTTTTGGCTGAAGTTTTGCAGGAAAACACTTTCATAAGTTAACTAAATGCATGTAAAATTTCGTCGAAAAATTCTTTCGTTTGCCCCTTCAACGGACTGCCCAAAATGAAAGCTGCAGAATGGTGCCCAAAAGGGACCATTCGGCCCAATTTTCCAAACTTGAGGGAAATTCATTTTTTTCTTGCAAAATTGATTTTTAGAATCCTTTTGTGATACCATTGAAGGACTAAGGGTCCCTCTTCCAAAAATCAAACCAAAGGAGTGATTAAAAGTTCATCAAAGTTTATGGATAATTGAGCAAAGTTTAGCTAGTTTGTTTTGTTTTCATTCTTTTCACAATCAATTGATTACAAATGGTTCAAGAGCACTTTCCCACATATTTACCACACAAAATAACATTATTTCAAAACCATTTCAAAAGTCCCATAATGCAAAATATGTGAATTAATTGAAAAGGGCAATGATTTAAGTACCAAACCTTGTTTATTTGCTTTGTTCCTTGCTTGTCCTATTCTTTCTTCCCTTATTCTTCTTTATCCCTTTGATTTCCTATAATTTTCATAACTTTTCTTTCATTGATAACTTGAAAACTATCAATCAAATGAATAAACTAAAGCTAGAATTGGAATCCTTACCTTAAAATTAAGCTTTTCCTTCCAAAAATCAACTTGAACACTTGAAAAATTCCTTCCCTTTTTTGATGGAGAGAATTTCGGCCATACCTCTAAAAAATGGAGAGAAAAATGTGTCCTTTGTTCTTTAATCATCCTTCTCTCCCTTTTTATATTTTTCCATTTTCCATTTATTTAATTAATTTCATTTTGGAGGGTTAAGATGTAACCACCACAAAAGTATCTTTAACTAGGATGGTGCCATATGGAGGGTTAAGATTAATCCAACCCAAAAGTGTCTTTAAACAAGATTTTGCCATGTGTCCCTTTCTAGAAAATTACTATGCCATGTGTCCCTTTTCTAGAAAATGGGTGGAAGTGAAAAGACCAAAATACCCTTCAATGGAAGGTTTTGCCTTTTCTTCGTACCCGGGTGGTTTTACGACGTGTAAAATGTACCGTTCTCCTCCTTTCAACCTCTCATTTCCATTTCTGACATTCATTCTTGATTTTTAACTAATTTATAAAAATTACGCTCATGCCCTTGACTTTTGTAAAAATTCCCTTTAGGTCCTTACGTGATTCGGGTCTCCACTTAGGTTCGTTCTTCAACATCGATCACTGTGGAGTCCTTCCGTTTACTTCAGATACCTTTACGTGTTTTGTTTTCCAGTGTATACATTATTATCACAAGAATGACAAAAATACCCTTGGTCAAGAATCCACTGTATCTCTCAAACTATGCGTTTTCGGGAAAAACCGTGGTGTTCCATTTCGAACCAATTTTTCTCTACTTTCCATTTCTGGAGTCTGTTATATGCACTACTAAGAACCTCCAGTACAACTTTTGGAAATTACAGTTACCTCCCCAAAACTTTTTGAAATTACAGTCACCTCCCCAAAACTTTTACAATCTTTTCAGTTAGGTCCTTTTTGTCCTATAGAGCTTCCTTTCACTTCGTGTTCTTTGGTGATTACTCGGGACGGCTCCTGTTACTGTACGCGGATGTACTGTACATGGATGTACTGTACATATGTACAAATTGGGTCGTGACATTTCTTCCCCTCTATAATTTAGGCTTCGTCCCGAAGCCGATCGGGTGTAAAATTTAGGCTTCCATCCTCATTATTCCTTCTCTTTCCCAAAATATCTCTTCCATTCTATGGTTCCTTCGCCGCACTTTAACTGGAGGAAATCTCTTATTTCTTAATCCTTTGACTTTTCATGCTAAAATTTCTATTGGTTCTTCTTCATAATTTAGGTCAGATTGGACTCTGATGTTTTGTGTCTTTATATCATGTGTGAAGTTCAACGATATTGCCTTATCATTGAAACGTGAAAAACATTATGTATTTTGTTCAGTTCTGGTAATAGAGTTAACAGATAGGCTATTGATCTATGCGTTCGATGATCTCGTATAGTTCAATAAGCCTAAGGCTTAACTTACTTTTCTGCTTAAATCTTAATACCTTCTTTCATAGGAAAGTCTTAAGAAAACCTTGTCTTCCACTTAGAGTTCTATGTCCCTTCGTTTCGAGTTGGCATATGATTTTGCTTCTACCTACCCGCATATGATTTTATCTTGTCTTTACTTAATTCGGTCCAACACTCTGGTGTTCCATGGTTCTTTCGTATAATTCTTTATAGGGCGTCACCGTATGCTGAATTAATAGTCGTTGTTATATACATATTCAATTAAACTCAAATACCTATTCCAGCCACCCTTAAATTCTATAACACATACTCTTAATATGTCCTCCCAAAATTTGAATTACTCTTTCAAATCGTCCATCTGTTTACGGGTGAAAGGCAGTGCTATAATTTGTTTGGGTTTCAGAAGCTGTTTGCGACTTCTATCATAACTTCATGATGAACTGTGGACCTCTGCCTAAAATGATAGACGTTGGAATCTTGTGTAATCGTACAATTTCCTTGGCGTACATTTCCACCAATTTATCTATTGAATAATCCATTTGTAAAAGTAGAAAAATAAGCTAACTTAGTTAGGCAGTCAACAATTATCCAAACAACGTCATGCCGGCCTTATGTCATTGGTAGTTCTATGACGAAATCCATAGTGATATGTTCCCATTTCCATACCAGAGTGGGAATTAGTTGTAACAGTCCCGATAGTATTTGATATTTTGCTTTTGCTTGTTGACATATTAAACATTTGGTCATAAACTCAACAATATCTCTCTTCATTCCAGGCTACCATTAAAACTTCTTTAGATATTGATACTTTTGTAACTCTTGGATGCATTGCGTAGAGACTACTATATGCTTTTCAAAAAAAATTTTCTTTCTTATGTCTCCCATTGTTCGTATCATTATTCTATTGTCATAATACAAACCACTGTTCTTAGAAATTTAGAATTTTATATCCTTTCCTCCTTGCACTTGCTTGATCCATTTTTGTATTTGTTCATTTTTCTTTTGCACTTGATGAATTTCTTGAAAAGAAACATAGTTTATGCTTGCATTTCTATTACTAGTACTTCCTCTTCCATTGCTCTTAAACTGATCTTTATAGCGCCTAAGGCTGGTATCAAATTTCCACCAAGTGCATCGACCACCACGTTAGCTTTTCCTAGATGATAATTTATAACTTAGCTGTTATTTCCAAAACTTGGGTTTACTTTCCTTACCATAAATTGAGATCGTCTTGGGTTGGCTGATATTTTAAACTTTTGCGTCTATATAAATATAATACTTTTCTCCATATAAATCATATCTCCAAATCTTGAAAGCCAATATGATAACTGTTAATTCCAAATAGTGTGCCGAGTTATTATTATTATTATTATTTTGTATGGTTTAAATCATCAAAAGACTTATGCGACTATTTTATCCTTTTACATAAGCATATAACCTTAACTGATGTGTGAAGCATCACTATATATCACAAATTCTTTGCTGGACACGGGCCGTATGGGTATTAAAGCATTCGTTAACTTTTCCTTTAGTTTCTCAAAGTTCCTCTAACATTTATTAGTCCATTGGAGTTTGGCATTCCTTTGAAACAACCTTGTCATTGGGATGATAATAATGGAAAACCCTTTTATAAAACATTAATAGTACCCAGTCAGTCCTAAGAAGATTCTTACTTCTATTACTGTCTTTGGTGTTTTCCATTCCAAAATGGCTTTTGTTTTATTAAGACCTACTTTAATGCCTTATGCTAATATGGTGTGTTCTAAGAATGTCACTTTTTCCAATCAAAATTTGCATTTGTCATGTTTGACGTACAACTGCTTCTCTCGCAACATTTGCAATACTATGCAAAAGTATCGATCGTATTCTTCTTTGTTCCTTAAATAAATAAAGGTGTCATCTATGAACACCATTTACAAATTGGTCAAAATATGGATGAAAGATATGATTCATTAAATCCATGAATACTACTGACACATTTATGGGCTCAAAAGGCATTACAAGGAACTTATAACATCCGTATCGAGTTCTAGATGTAGTCTTTGGAATGTCTTTTCCTTTGGTCCGTAGCTGCTGATATCCCAGTCGGTGATCTATATATTTTTTTAAAAGACCTTGGTTCCTTTAAGTTGGTCGAATACATCGTCGATGGATGGTAATGGATATTTATCCTTAATCGTAAGCTCATTCAACTACTTATAGTTCACATATGACCTTAAGGATTTATCTTTCTTCTTGACGAAGAGTACTGGCGTGCCCCATGAAGAAATACTTGGCCATATAAGACCCTTGTCGAGTAGCTCCTATAATTGCATTTTCATTTCTTTGGGTTCCGCTGGTACCATTCGGTATGAGGCAACCGACACCGGTGCAATTCCCGGATATACATTTATAGTGAATCCTACTTTTCTCTTAGGTGATAATCCGGGTAGCTCGTCTAAAGAAACATCGAGAAAATCACGCATTGTTGATACCTCTTGAATCTTTATCACATTCTTCTTTGCTTCCATAGTGCTTACCAAGTGTGCCTCACATCTGTTTGTATGGAATGCCTTGTTGTAACTGCTGCTGTTACGTTGTTTAGGTAATTGGCTCTCTTTCCTACTACCGTCACTTCCTCCTTGTGAGGAGTATGAAGTGTTACTCTCTTTCTTCATATAATCAACCACTGTTTTATGCCTTGTTAGCCAATCCAATACCAACATTATGTCAAATTCTCGGAATGGTAACTCTATTAAATTTTCTGGAAATGCATTGTCATGTAACTCTATAGAACATTCTTTAATCACTTGTGTGTAACTACCTCGTCTCTTATCGGATTTATAACTAATGTCTCAAACTTAACATATCCTACTAGTAATTCTTCTAAGTTTTCATTGCGTAGGCTCTGGCTGGTGTACTTGAATTGAGCTAGTCAACGGTCTCTGATTGTACTCTTTGAAAATTCGAATCACTTTCCTTTCTCCTGCTTCGGCCTCGGCCAAAAGCGGGCTGTGATTTTTCTGTTGGTGAGAGTGCATTCACTTGTCTTTCTGGCAGTTTACCCTAACAGGATCTAGTGCCCCGCATTCCCAGCATCCATCTGTTAAATACCAGCATTCACTCTTATATCTTCATCCACAGTGTTTGCATAGAGGAGTAATATATCCTTCAAATCTATATTTCTTTCCAATCCTCCAGTAATTTTTGAATTGTTACTTTTTCCTTTTTCCTTTACCTAGTCCTTGGGTTGTTATTACTTTCATTCTTTCCTTTTTGATCTAATTTTAATTCTGCACTTTCTACCTCTCTGGTTCTTAATTTCTCTCTTTCTCTTCTCTCTCTTTTTTTTTCATCATTTCCTGAATTCATAATCTCATATATCTTCTTCTTATAATTTCTTAATTTTGATAATTACATTGGGGCATTTTCAGGAGGAATCACAATACAGTGTTTTGATTAGATTTCGTCTAGTTTCTACTCATATAGTACGTCACCTACCTTATTAAGACTTCATGGGATGGTCACCCATCATCATTGGTTGAGCACGTTTAACTCTGATTTCTTGCTAAATTTCAACATGACCTTCTTAGTGCGCTTACTTCATCTGCTTATGTGAATATTGTACATGGGGTTACTGTACATATTCTATAGTGGCCGGACATGAGAATTTCTCATATACTTATTTTTGTTCACTCATCTTTGTTATCTAAGTTCTATCTATTTTATCTCTTACCATTTGGTCTTAACATTTTACGTACTTTTCTTTTATCTTCTTATTTTGTTCCTCTTTTTATTCCATTTTTCAAATTTCATTTTCTTATATACATTTTCATATTCATATATGCCTATCTAACCTTCTCCTGGAACCCCCTTATAAGGACCCTGGTATACTGGCTACGGATGTTTGGCGCCTTGAACCTCGGCCGGATCCTTGGCTTTGCGATCGCCGTCTTTACTATTCAAAACTATCTTCACTTCTAAACTTCTTCCCAACTTGTCGAAATCTTCCTAAGCTTTAAGATTGTACTCTCTTTTGTTTCATACGTTGGTGTCTACTTCTCTAATCTATGTATACCCTCTCAATACGTAAAACTTTCACAACTAATCTTGAAAATTCAAACACGTCCATGACTACTAATTGTACTTTAATTCCATTATTTAATCCTTCCAAAACCTTTGACGTCTTTCTTGCTTTGTTTCTATCATTTTCTTTGCATACTTACTGAGGCGGGTGAACTCTCTATCATACTCAGATACTGTCATTCTTCCTTGCTGTAGATATATAAACTCATTTCTCCTTGCGTTTAAGTATGTTTTACCAAGTGTATGTTTCTTCTACCAAAAGGGACATGGCATAATTAAATCTTTTATCTGGTGTGCATCTCAGTTGTTCCAATGCCCTACTGGTACTGTCCAAACAGTACTCAACTTCTTCAAATCCTTCTTCCCTACTAGCCTTAAATTCTTTAGCCCCATATTTCCTTAACTACTCAATTGGGGACTTCCTTTCTCTTTTGGTAGCAACAGGTACCATTCTTGCCGTTTATTGCAATGGTACTATCATCTATCTTAAATAAACTTTGGGGCCTTCCACAGCCACCGTTGCGGGTCGTGGCATAAGTCCAAGATCCATTTCTACATTTATGGATACGAAAGCGTGTGATTCCTTTTCTTGATCTATAATTCTTTCTGATTCTGCCTCTTGCAACCTTATACCGTATACATATGTCGTGATAAGAATTAGCAGCTGGCTTGACTCAACACATTAACTTTCCTATATGGCATGTACGTAAGCACTATTAGATTTTCCTTTATCACATGTACCTTATATACTTATGTATTTATAATATTCTTTCTACTATACCGACATTCTGTGCCTAAATGATATATGCTCTCATTTCTTATCTGCTATAGGATATCCCATTTTACATTGGTAATGGCCACTCCCAACATAAAATGTGTATCCTCCTATGTTGAATTTTCCAGGACCGGCTAAACCGGTGCTCTGATACCACTAAATGTAACACCCCATCTTAGCCTACGTTTATAGACCAAGATGGACTGTTATTTCATGGTGGTTGTGTCTTAACATTTTACTTAGCCAATTTTAAGTGCAAATTTTAAAAAAATTTTGGCAGAACCTCCCCTAAAAATGGAGGTCCCAAGTGTCGCCAAAACTGATTTTTTTAATTTTTGAAAAATATTTTGTTTCACAATTCAACTCAAGCACACTCCCAATAATCCACCCTTATAACCTCAACTACAATCCTGCAAGAAGAATTCACACTTCTATACTTGCATACATAAGTGCTAAACCCAAATAAGATTTATTAAATTACTAGCAGTGTACGTGTTCTGGCTTTTCAGTATAATACATTTATTTGCTAGATCATACAAGCTTATATACATGCCATATTACTACAATCAATCATATCCAAACTCCTACCCAAAGTAGTAGTCAAGGCCAGCTGCGCAGGACATGCTGCAATCTCTTCTCCTCGTTTAACCTACGAGTTTAGAGGGAAACTAAACTCGCTAAGCAATTGCTTAGTGGGTACTTAAATCATTGCAATAAAATAATAAAATGAAAGAATGATTTGAACATACATTTATATACTTTAAATACTTGAAAGGAATCAATACAAAACACAGATGGTAAAAAGGCTTGACTGAATAATTTGAATTTAAATCATTTCTCTTGCTTTTATCATTTTGGTTGCTCTACTGGTTTAACAGAACGTCAGCGGATAAGGAAGGGTCATGATAAACATATCTCGTCATGATCATATTTCATTATCTTTCATCATAATTCTTGCACATGTGCCAATGGCCATTATCATTGCATCATTGATCATATCATTGTAATCATCGGCCTTCAGCCGGTACATCATATCATGTCATAAGCAGTACTGCAATAATAGTATGATGCATCATACCCTTATCTCAAGGGTTCTGTCATAACCAAGTAGAGCATAAATAATTTATTAAATTACTTTGATCATGATATTCAATAAGCCATGATTTGTCCATAATGCATGTATTGTCGGAATAGCTTGTCATGATGCCTTTCTGATTATTTCCAATTCTCCTTCATGTCATTTTATATGATTTAACATCAATCCATATCATAATATTCAAGTTTTAATACATTTAGAAAAATGACCAAATGAATAGTAGCACGGCGCGTAAAATCGGCAACGCAATGGCGCGTGACAACTAAATGGTAAAATCTGTTTTTACTGCTGAAAATCAGTCAAATTTGGAAAAGGTTTTGACCAAGTAAACAAACTTATTTTTGGCTGAAGTTTTGCAGGAAAACACTTTCATAAGTTAACTAAATGCATGTAAAATTTCGTCGAAAAATTCTTTCGTTTGCCCCTTCAACGGACTGCCCAAAATGAAAGCTGCAGAATGGTGCCCAAAAGGGACCATTCGGCCCAATTTTCCAAACTTGAGGGAAATTCATTTTTTTCTTGCAAAATTGATTTTTAGAATCCTTTTGTGATACCATTGAAGGACTAAGGGTCCCTCTTCCAAAAATCAAACCAAAGGAGTGATTAAAAGTTCATCAAAGTTTATGGATAATTGAGCAAAGTTTAGCTAGTTTGTTTTGTTTTCATTCTTTTCACAATCAATTGATTACAAATGGTTCAAGAGCACTTTCCCACATATTTACCACACAGAATAACATTATTTCAAAACCATTTCAAAAGTCCCATAATGCAAAATATGTGAATTAATTGAAAAGGGCAATGATTTAAGTACCAAACCTTGTTTATTTGCTTTGTTCCTTGCTTGTCCTATTCTTTCTTCCCTTATTCTTCTTTATCCCTTTGATTTCCTATAATTTTCATAACTTTTCTTTCATTGATAACTTGAAAACTATCAATCAAATGAATAAACTAAAGCTAGAATTGGAATCCTTACCTTAAAATTAAGCTTTTCCTTCCAAAAATCAACTTGAACACTTGAAAAATTCCTTCCCTTTTTTGATGGAGAGAATTTCGGCCATACCTCTAAAAAATGGAGAGAAAAATGTGTCCTTTGTTCTTTAATCATCCTTCTCTCCCTTTTTATATTTTTCCATTTTCCATTTATTTAATTAATTTCATTTTGGAGGGTTAAGATGTAACCACCACATAAGTATCTTTAACTAGGATGGTGCCATATGGAGGGTTAAGATTAATCCAACCCAAAAGTGTCTTTAAACAAGATTTTGCCATGTGTCCCTTTCTAGAAAATTACTATGCCATGTGTCCCTTTTCTAGAAAATGGGTGGAAGTGAAAAGACCAAAATACCCTTCAATGGAAGGTTTTGCCTTTTCTTCGTACCCGGGTGGTTTTACGACGTGTAAAATGTACCGTTCTCCTCCTTTCAACCTCTTGTTTTCATTTCCGACATTCATTCTTGATTTTTAACTAATTTATAAAAATTACGCTCATGCCCTTGACTTTTGTAAAAATTCCCTTTAGGTCCTTACGTGATTCGGGTCTCCACTTAGGTTCGTTCTTCAACATCGATCACTGTGGAGTCCTTCCGTTTACTTTAGATACCTTTACGTGTTTTGTTTTCCAGTGTATACATTATTATCACAAGAATGACAAAAATACCCTTGGTCAAGAATCCACTGTATCTCTCAAACTATACGTTTTCGGGAAAAACCGTGGTGTTCCATTTCGAACCAATTTTTCTCTACTTTCCATTTCTGGAGTCTGTTATATGCACTACTAAGAACCTCCAGTACAACTTTTGGAAATTACAGTTACCTCCCCAAAACTTTTTGAAATTACAGTCACCTCCCCAAAACTTTTACAATCTTTTCAGTTAGGTCCTTTTTGTCCTATAGAGCTTCCTTTCACTTCGTGTTCTTTGGTGATTACTCGGGACGGCTCCTGTTACTGTACGCGGATGTACTGTACATGGATGTACTGTACATATGTACAAATTGGGTCGTGACACTTCCCCCATCACTGACTATCACTCTTGGTGTGCCAAATCTGCTAAGAATATTTTCCTTCACAAATTTAACAACCACATTAGCATCATTAGTACGGGTGGGGATTGCCTCCACCCATTTTGAAACATAATCAACAGCAACTAAAATATATTCATAACCAAAAGACTTGGGGAAAGGACCCATAAAGTCTATTCCCCACACATCAAACAGTTCAACAACAATATATGATTGAATGGGCATTTCATTCCTCCTCCCAATGTCACTGTTTAGGTCATTTTTGTACTAGTTTTTAGTATGATTTTATGTGTGTTTTAGTTAATGTTTTGATTAATTTTTGTTTTAAGTGTGTTTAAAGTGTTTGTTTTAGGTTTAGGTGCAAAAAGACCCTTCGAGGATCAAAACAGTGCAAGAAAAGCATGAACCAAGCCAGACATGGCCAAGCCAAATCAGGCTTGGCCGTGTCCCTCAAAGATTGAAGAGGGCAGAAGCAGACACACCCAGAGACACGGCCAAGCCTCTGGCCGTGTCTCACTCAAAGAGAAAATCAAAGAAGTCCAAAGAAAGAAGAGCAAAGAATGAAGAGCAGTAGGTGACACACCCAAGGGACACGACCAAGCCACTGGCCGTGTCCCTCCAAACATGTCAAACACAACCAAGATCACTTAAGCTTGGCCGTGTCACTCACCATTCCAAAGAAGAGAAGGAAAAGAAGGAAAATGAGCAACAGAGGGAGACACACCCAAGGGACACAGCCAAGCTTGTGGCCGTGTCCCTCCAAAAGAGCTCAAACACGGCCAAGAAATCCAATGCTTGGCCGTGTCACACATCCAACTTCAAAAGAAAAGAAAGAAAGAAAGAAAGAAGAGTTATTAAGGGACATGGCCAAGCCAACCCAAGCTTGGCCGTGTCACCTAATGGAAAGCAAGGAAAAGAGCTTGAAACAAGGCCAAGCTCACCCAAGATTGGCCGTGTCACCTTAAATTCTATAAATTCTTTCGCACGACAAAAGAAAGAGGACGGCTAGGGTTTTGAGAACAGAGAGAAAAGAAAAGAGAGGAGTGAGCAAACATATTTTGGGATGAGGAGAGAGTGACACTCTCCTTGTCCCTCATCTTCATCCTCCATCTTCATCTTCTCCATCTTCCATTGACAAGATCTTTGAGGTTCTTTGGGATAAGTTGGGTTACAAGCTCTCAAAGGTTGAAGAAGCTTCATTGAAAGGTTTGGTGACTTGAGAAAGCTCCAATCCATCTTCCAAAGGCATAATCAATTGAAGGTTTGGTGACTTGAGAAAGCTCCATCCTATATTGCAAAAGGGAAATCAACCATTGAAGAGGGCTTGAGTTCTTCATCAAAGAGCTAGGAGGAAGACTAGTAATCCTACTCTTGGCATCTTCACAAGGGGTTTTTCTATTCTCTCTTTTAATTCATTTCAATATTGTTTTTGTCATATTAAAAGATTGATATTACAATGAACAATTTGTATTTGATTTATATTGAGTTGAATGAATGATTTAAATTGATGATGTTGAGCTAAAAACCCACGCTTAGGGTTTGTAGTATATTTGATGGAATGCTTTGATTTGATATTTCCATTGATGTACCTTGTTGTTGGTTGATTGCATTGGATTGTATGCTAGGTTAATAGATTAGCTACCTATTGATCTCTAGATATTGAATGAAGGACCGAGAGGTGAAATTTGATATCGGAACTATACAATCGACCACCCTATGAATGAATTAGAAATATAAGTTCTAGGGTTTATTAATTTGGTAATGTAAAAGAATTGGTCATTGCTAATTCATGAATGTGAGAACTAATGGATTGGTAATTGACTAATTAATCTTAAGGAACAAATTAATTTACAAGGTTGTGTTAATGGACAATTGAAAATTGAGCTTTGATTGAATGGACCTATGACCTAGGCACCTTCCCAAGAATCGATTTGATCTTGTACGCCCATCACACACCAACCCAACACACATTAATTTTAGGTTTAAATTATTCTCGCACAATCACAACACAACAAACTCTTGAGCATTTAAATAATTGTCAATCAAGCTATTACGAACCACACCTTCTTGGGGAAATGACCTTGGGGCGATAACCTTTGCTACAGCTACCTCGTATACTTACGAGTGACGCTTTGTAGTAGTTCTTAATTCGAGCGCAACAGTTACCCACTCTTTGACAGCGGTCACAGTGCTTACAATACTCTTGAGCATCTTTAAATAAAGTAGGCCAGTAAAAACCACTTTAAAACACCTTTTCTGCAGTCTTTCTTCCTCCAAAATGACCACCACAGTGAAGGTCTTGACAAAATTTAAGAACACTCAGTTGTTCTTCTTCAGATACGCACCTACGAACTATCTCATCTTTGAAAATCCGGAATAAGTAAGGTTCATCCCAAAAATAAAATTTACTCAAGTGTAAAAACCTTTTCTTTTCCTGAAATGACATATCAGAATGCATAATACCACAAGCAAGATAGTTAGCAATATCTGCAAACCAAGGTGCATTAATTACAATAAACAGCTGCTCATCAGGAAATTCTTCTAAATTTTTGTGAATGCTATCAGATGCAAGATTTTCACTAAAGAAGGGTAATCTAGATAAATGATAAGCTACAACATTCTCACTACCCTTAGTATCTTTGATTTGGAAATCAAATTCTTGCAATAATAACACCCATCTAATTAAGCGCGATTTAGCATTTTGTTTTGTTAAAAGATATTTTAGAGCTGCATGATCAGAATGCACAACAATTTTTGACCCAATTAAATATGCTCTAAACTTATCTAAAGCTAAAACAACAGCTAACATTTCCTTTTCAATTGTGGTGTAATTCATTTGCGCACTATTCAGGGTCAAGCTAGCATAATATATGACTCTCAAAAATTTATCAACCCTTTACCCAAGAACCGCTCCTACTGCATGATTAAAGGCATCACACATAATTTCAAAAGGTAAAGACCAAACAGGAGCTACAATTACCGGTGCACTAGTCAGTTTTTCCTTAAGGGAATTAAAAGCTTGCATCCATTGTGCAGTAAACTCAAATGGAACATCTTTCCCTAGCAAATGGCATAATGGTTGGCTTATTTTAGAAAAATCTTTAATAAACCTCTGGTAAAAACCTGCATGCCCTAGAAAACTTCTTATTCCCTTAACAGAGGTAGGTGGGGGTAACTTAGCAATTAACTCAACTTTAGCCTTATCCACCTCAATCCCTTTACTTGACACTACATGACCTAAGACAATGCCCTGAGTAACCATGAAATGACTCTTTTCCCAACTCAAAGTGAGGTTACATTCAATGCATCTCTCAAGCACAAGAATAAGTTGATTGAGGCAATTATCAAAAGAACTACCAAAAACAGAAAAGTCATCCATAAATACCTCAATAAAATCATCTATCATGTCTGAGAAGACAGATATCATGCATCTCTGAAAGGTTGCAGGTGCATTGCACAAGCCAAAGGGCATACGCCGAAATGCATAAGTCCCAAAAGGGTAAGTAAAGGTAGTCTTAGATTGATCCTCTGGCGATATCGGCACCTGATAATAACCTGAAAGGCCATCCAAAAAGCAATAATGTGAGTGTCTAGAAAGTTTATCTAACATCTGATCAATAAAAGGAAGAGGGAAATGGTCTTTCTTTATGGCATTGTTCAACTTCCTATAATCGATACACATTCTCCACCCAGTAGTAGTCCTAGTAGGAACCAATTCATTATTTTCATTTTTCACCACAGTGATTCCAGATTTCTTAGGAACTACATGTACTGGCTCACCCACTCACCATTAGCTATTGGATAAATCACTCCTTCATCAAGCAATTTGAGCACTTCCTTCTTAACCACTTCACTCATATTAGGGTTAAGGCACCTTTGGGTCTTCCTCACAGGTTTAGCTCCCTCTTCTAAGATGATTCTATGCATGCACATTGAAGGGCTAATACCTTTGATGTCACTCAATCCCCATCCTATTGCTCTTTTCAATCTTTTAAGCTCACTCACCAACCTCATCTCCTCCCCTTCACTAAGTTCACTAGATATTATCACAGGTAAGGTATTGTGATCTCCTAAAAACACATATTTCAGATTTTTAGGTAATTCTTTCAGCTCTAACTCAAGTGAAGGATTCTTCTCTTCCTTTTGGATGGAAGGAAGTTCAAATACTGGGTCCTTCTTAAGTTCCTCAATTTCAGAACTCTCTAATGTCTCAAGGAAAATGGCTATTTCTGAATCAAAAATTTCTAAACCACCATCTAAGGTCAGTGCCAGCTCCAATTTATCTGAGGAACCTGTCTGCAAGAAAACATATGAAACAACTTCATCAATACAATCAATTAAAGAGCAATCCTCATATAATGCAGTTGTAGGAATAGGAGAAGTGTTAAAAATAGAAAATTCAACCGTTTGTCCTAAGACAGTCATTGTCATTTTACCATTTTTAACATCTATCAAGGTGTTGGTAGTCGCCATAAAAGGCCTACCCAGTAAAATAGTGTGTGCGGATGGTGTAGAGTTACTTCCTTCCATGTCAGGAACTATGAAATCCACAGGTACTATCAACCAACCAACCTTAACTAACACATCTTCTATAACCCCTTTCGGGAATCTAAGAGATCTTTTCAGCTAATTGCAACACCATTTTGGTTGGTTTAAGTTCCCCTAGTTCCAATTCAAGGTACACAGAATAAGGCATCAAATTTACACTAGCTCCTAAATCACACATGCCATCAGTCCCCTTTCCATTCTCCACAGTAATTTGAATTATAAAACTTCCAGGATCCTTTAGCTTTGGAGGTAGTTTATGCTGGAAAACAGCACTAGCTACCTCTGACACTATCACCTTTTCATTGGGCTCATACCTTTTTTTCTTTGTGTTCAGTTCCTTGAAGAATTTGGCATAAGCTGGCATGTTCTTTATTGCTTCAAGTAAGGGTAAGTTAATACTTACCTTAGACAGCATGTTGAAGATGTCCGAAAATTGCTTATCTTGTTTATCATTCTTCAACCTGCTGGGGAATGGTATAGGTGGCCGGTATGGATTGCTTGCCTTGTGTAAATCTGCTGTAGGGGACTTCTCCATTGATCTTTCTCCAGCACCTTTGTTCTCTGGCTCTCCTTCCTTTTTATTCTCTTGCTCACCTACATTCACAAAATTATTTTCAATATTATTGTTAATTACCTTGCCACTTCTAAGAACAGTCACTGATTGTGCCTGCTCAGGTTGACTTGGGAATTTCCCCTTTTATTGAATCTGCATCTGTTGTGCAAGTTGTCCCACTTAGGTCTCCACTTTCTTAAAAGATGCTTCTAATGAATCCAGCCTCTTGTTGTTCATCTCTTGATTTTTAGCACTGACTTGGATAAAATCCTGTAAACTTTCCTCCAAACTCTCTCTCTTAGGTTGCCCTTGATTTGAGGATTGACTCTGCCGTTGGTTCTATCTCTGGAGCAAATGGAAAGGTTGTTGAGAGTTATTTGTTGCCCAGGAAAAATTAGGATGATTATGCCAACCAGGATTATAAGTATTGGAGTAAGGATCATTCCGGGCCCTTGGTTGATATCCCCCCATAGCATTGACTTGCTCAGCTTCATTACCATAAGACTCATATGCGTATATTTGCTCCATGCCTGAAAGTCCCACAAATTCCACACACTTTTTGAGTGGATGAAGAAGTATTGTTCTTCATGTTCAGCATCTGCACCTGCCTTGTCAATCCAACTATTTGATTGACCATCTCACTATTGGCTTCTAATTGATTCACCCTTTACTTCTTCCCCTTACACTTTTCTATTAAGAATTAGCTCCCAACATTTCAAAAATTTCATAAGTTTTATCAGCAGTCTTTTCTCCCATAGCTCCCCCAGCTGCGTTATCAATAGTGTTCTGAAATTGCTGGGTTAGACCATCGTAGAAAAACTGATTCAGAAGTTGAAGTGGGTAGTGATGGTGTGGACACTGGATCAATAACATCTTAAATCTGTCCCAAGCCTCATGAAATGGCTCTCCTTCAAATTGAGAGAATGTAGCTATCTTCCCTCTCAATTCAGCTGTCTTCTGATGTGAATAAAACTTGCCCAGAAAATTGTTATAAACTTGCTCCCAAGTTGTCAAAGAATTTTCAGGCAACATCATAAGCCAGCTCTTTGCCCTATCCTTCAATGTATACGGGAAACATCTCATCCTCAACTGGTCCTCTGTTAGTCCTCCCAATGGAAAAGTGTTGAGGGTAGAATAAAAATCCTGAATAAAGTTCAAAGGATCTTCATTTGGAACTCCATAGAATGATGGTAGCATGTTGTAATGGATGTTCTTCAATTCATAATTTCTTGCTGCATCCGTCAATCTTATACAGGATGTGGAAGTTCCAATGATAGGTCTAGCAAAATCTCTCATAGTTCTTTGCCTTTCTTCTCCCATGTTGTTAGATTGTGCAGTATCCACCTCAAAATTAGAAGTGTCCTCCTCTATAGAAGTGTCCTCCTCTATAGTATCAATTAGCTTCCCCGGCAACGGCGCCAAAAACTTGTTGCGCTCTAATTAACTCTACTATAAACGTCACTCGCAAGTATACGAGGTAGCTGTAGCAAAGGTGATCGCCCCAAGGTCATCTCACAAGGAAGCTAGATTAGCTAATTGATTATCAGATTATAAATAACAAATTATCAGTAAATTTAAATTGCCAACAACTAATGAAAACAGATCGATTGGAGTTTAAAACAATAAAAGTAAACTGAGCTGATATATTGATTCACTTAATAGAAAGGTCTAGGGTTTGCACTTCTCTACTAACTTATATGTATGAATGGTTATTTCTCTCAACCAATTTAATTTCAAAGATTAGATCTCAAGCAACTTAATTAATTGAATCAAGGAAATAAGCTCTCGCATTCAAACCTCTTTCAAATAATCTTGTTACAATTGAAATAATCTTTTTCTTAGGTTATATCTCTAATTCACCTAAGTCCCTAATTGAATTATTCCAGCATTAGACTTCATCTCTCAATCCTTCATCTAATACCTCAAACACATAATTGGTGGCCAATCAATTATATATTAACAATAATTTCATTCAATCAAGGCTAAAGAAATAATTCATTTAAGAGCAATAACCAATTCATACAATCATAGTAGATCCATACAAACCCTAGACTAGATCAAATTAGTTCATAATAATGTTATCAAACATACTCATCTCATTAATATTCAAAGAAATCAATTTAGGCATAATAATATTCATAAATACAATTCCAAATGAAATTAAGAGATAAAGTCTGAGAACAAAACCAAATTACAAACTCCTTAGCTCCTGAAGAATCTCTTGTTCAGAACTTGCTCGAAGAATGTTGCAATGGCATAAACAAATTTAATCTAGAATAGTTTTAATCCAAGTGTAATCAATAATCTAAAGAAAACAATTCAAAACCCTAAGTTATTCTCTTTGACGGCTGCTCAAAAATCCAAACTCAAAACTTCTGAACTGGTTTTGGAAACCCTAATTCTAGTTTTTATACGAAATCTCCACTCCAAAAATCCGCGTTTCCTTTCTTCATTTAATCCATGAGTGACATGGCCAATCTTAGGCAAGCTTGGCCATGTTTGAGGTGCTTGGAGGGACACGGCCACAAGCTTGGCCGTGTCCCCTGAAGGTGTCTGCTTCTGTTTGATTTTCATCTCTTCTTCCGTTGGACTTGAGTGTGACACGGCCAAGCTTAGACAACTTGGCCGTGTTTGTCATGTTTGGAGGGACATGGCCACAAGCTTGGCCGTGTCCCTTGAGTGTGTCACCTTCTGAGCTTTTGGTCTTCTTCCTTAGCTTGGTATGGGACACGGCCACAAGCTTGGCTGTGTCTCCTGAGTGTGTCAGTCACTGCCCAACTTTTCCTTTCTCTTGACTCCTTGATTTTTTCTTCCTCTCTTGGTTCCTTGCATATTAACCTAAACCAACACTTAAACAAACTTTAACCAAAAATCAAATAAACATTAACCAACAACACATAAACACCATACTAAAAACTAGATCAAAAACGACATAAACACTGAAATAAACTAAAATTACCAAAATTGATGAAAACACTAAATAAACATATTAAAACTAACAAAATACCTAAAGAAAACAATAATTATCATAATAAATGAGATATAAATCTATGACAAAAACTAATAAAACAACTGTCAAGGCATCAGCCAGCACTAAGAAATCAAAGGACAAAGGAATGGCTAAGGTTGGTGAAGCAGCCTCTGATGATGACAAAGTAATGATTGATGATGATGACTGGGCTCAATACTTCTAAGATTTGCAAGATAAGAGGAAAGAGCTAGAGGTTGTAGAAAGATCAGCAGTGGAAAAGACTGAAACTTCAGATGTTGAGAAATCGATTGCTGGTTTAGAGAAGAAATTTAAAAAAAAGCTGAAACCTGATAAGATGTTAGAAATAGACAAGCTGTTTGAACAAGATGAGGAGGTTCCTTATAAGTTCAAGATGCTTTCCTTTGCTAGGTACAACACTATAGGAAATCCTCATCTGCATGTTAAGTAATACATCACTGCCATGCAGTCTACCAGAGCTACTAAGGCTCAGCCTCTAAGGTATTTCATGCTCTCATTGGATCCTATTGTGCAGAATTGGTTCAATACCTTAGAAGAAAGTACCCAAAAAGATTGGGATATGTTGTACAAAGCCTTCATTTAGCAGTGTGGGTACAATGCTAAATTAGAAGTGACTTTGATGGAGGTGGAAACTATCAGGCAAAAATAAAATAAAAGTTTTGTTCATTATGTGAAGAGATGGAGAAATAAGGCTGCACTTCTCAAAAAAAGGCTAGATGAGTCTGACAAGATTAGGATGATAGTTAGAGGGGTCCTGCCCAACCTCCGAGAAATGTTGTCTCACACCCTTATAAGAGATTTCAAAGATCTTCTTCAAGCTGGCTTGCAAATAGAAGAGTGGGAAGGAGAGAAGAACTGTTTTTCTGTAAAACAAAATTATCACTCTGGCAATCAAAGTACACATAAGGAAGTCAATGTTAATGCAATTGGTCAAGGAAATAGAAGACATTTTTCAAAATTGGAACACCTTTGTCTTTGGTTTTCAACAAGTTACAGAAAAAGGGGTTGTTACAACCATTAGCTCCTCTACCCTTACCGAATCCTTTACCTCCAAACTTTAATACCAAAGCTTTTTGTCAATTTTATCATACTCAAGGACATAAGGCAAATAGATGCACCCGATTAAAGCAGGAGATCCAAGATTTGATAGACAGTGGTAAGCTACCTGAACCTAATAAGCCCAGCACAAAGGTTAATCCTTTGCCTAGGTTCAACAGAATGCCACCGCCAGCAACCTTCATGGTAGGAGGAGGATTGGAGGAAAATTATGTCTTATCCTCCTTTCAAGATGGGAATATTAAAGATATGAAGTAAGGATATATTTCATTCAACACACCTCCCTTAGCTTGAAAGTGTTGCTCATTTTATTTTGCTTTCTTTAGTACTTATCTGGAACAATTATGTCTTTCAAATTAAGATTATTTGAATAAATTACTTTCATCAAAATTTTTATTTATGTTGGTTCATTTTGGTGCTCAACCATGAATTTAGGTTGATGTTCATAAATTAGTGTATCTATGCATCATGACTTGAATGACATTACTAGGTGAGGAAATTATTCTATAGCATTGAGTTGTGTATGCTTACTTAGAGAGGACTCCTGCATAATGACCTTTTTCTAGATCCTAGTCGTTCTTAGAACATGCTTTGACAAACTTTTTAGGCGAAATTGAACTCTAATTATTTTAAGGGAGAGATGATCTAGGCTTTGTTTCGTAAGCCAATAACTAGTATCCGCCCAATTAAATATCAATCCCCAATTGTCCCTTTGAGCCTTCATAAATTTTAGCTTACACTTCATTGGCTAGTAAACACAATAACCTACCCTAAGTTTTTATAACTCTTATGACAAATCTAATGATCACTAAGGTAAAGAGGCAAGAAGATCAAAGAAAGAAATATACAGTCTCTATAATGATAGTTGAAGGACACTTGAATTAGACCTAAGATCGCAAACTTATTTAGTTAAGTCAGGACTGAAGCAGATTTATGCAACTCTACTCATCCATTATCAGAAACACAAATTGGTGAAAATAAGACAACTCTTTTAGAGTTATAACCTAAAAAATAAAGTAAAAAATAGAAAAGAAAAGAAAAAAAAGAAAAAGAAAAAAACCCAAAAAAAGGCAGTTAACCCAAAAGTCTAGTTTAGAAAGCCAACAAAATTCTTCTTACCTGAAGTATCAGAAGAACTTCCACTTAGTTTACAAGGATATATTGATTTGAATTGGTCCAACCCAACCAAAGACTCAACCAAAATCAGAGAGATAGGAGAAAGGCCATTTAGTTCTTGAAAGTCTTATACTTAACAGTCCTACAGGGATGAAGAACAACATGATAAAATGCTAAAAGAAAAAAAAGGTAAAAAAGTAAGAAAAAAGAGAAAAAGGGAAAAGAAGAAAAGGAAAGAAATATGGATATCAAACTTTTTGCAAAGGGAAAGACTGTCCTAATCAAGATCGAAATTCATGTCAAATAGAAGAATGTTCAAAGCTCTATCTTTTCATACTTCCAACTACGTAAACAAGAAATTTGTAGTGTGAGGGTTTGTCTATAGTGTCACATCAACTCCACCTTATAAATGGCCTTCATTTAACTCGTGTCCCTTATAGACCCCGTTTAAAGCCTATTAAAGACATGTTGATCTCTCTTGGTAGATAGAGTCTATTAATGGAGATAGTTTGAATAAACATGCATATGAGATAGATAATATTTAAACTCAATGAGACCTTTGGCCACGTAATGTGCATGTGCCTATCTGAAGTGCAACAACTCTTGCTTAAATGGAAATAATTTTTGAGTTTAGTATGGTAACTAGGGTTATCATATTATAGATATGTTAATTTGAAAAATTGAGTCCTGAGGTGCAATGACATTGATTTGACAAAGTCAACATTTGATTTTAAAATTTAAAATTCAAAAAACAAATGTGTTTTTGTCATACAAAGCCTTCAAGTTAAGGGAAGCATGTTGCATCATGATAAGAGTGTTTTTATACTTGTTTTTAGTATGATTTTAATGTGTTTTTAGTTAATGTTTCATTTGATTTGGGTTTAAAGTTTGTTTTAAGTGTTTGTTTTAGATTAAAGTGGAAAAACTCCCTTGGATGATCAAAACAATGAAGAAAAAGCATGAAGCAAGCAAGACATGGCCAAGCCAGAGCAAGCTTGGCCGTGTCCCTCAAAATTTCTTCAAGGCAGTAGATGACATGACCAGGTGACATGCCCAAGTCACTGGCCGTGTCTCACCCAAAGAACAAAAACTAAAGAACCAAGCAAAGAAGGAAAAATGAAGAACAGAAGCTGACACTGGCAGGTGACACGCCCAAGCCAGTGGCCGTGTCACATGACACAGCCACAAGCTTAGCCATGTCCCATGTCTAGCTAAAGAATAAGAGAAGAAAAGAAATGATCCAGAAGCCAACATACCCAGGTGACACGCCCAAGCCAGTGGTCGTGTCACATGACACGGCCACAAGCTTGGCCGTGTCACCCTTGGAAATAAGGACAAGAAAATTGACGAAGCTAGAAGCAGAACATGACACACCCACATGACACGGTCAAGCCACTGGCCGTGTCACATGACATGGCCAGGAGCTTGGCCGTGTCACCTAGAAGAAAACAAGGAAAGAAAGGGCAGAAGGTGAAACTTTAAAATGTTCAAATTCTTTTGCAGACAAGTGGGAAACAAAGACTAGTTTTGGTCAAAAGTAACATTAGACAAAAGAAAAGCTTGCCTAATTTGAGGAAAATAAAGATTGAACAAAGGGAATGTGGGAGACAAGGTGAGTTGGAACATTGACTTGAGCTTTAGAGGGAAATAAAAAGAGAAGAGGAGGGAGTTTTTAGGGGATGGATTATTCTGGAGCTGGAAACGTGAGAGCTGAAACAAGGGAGGAGGAGCCAACAACTGAAGGAAAGAGGAGGGTTTTGAGCAGAGTTTAAAGAAGGAGACACATCTTGTACAAGCCCTAAACCAAGAATCAAGGATTGAAGTGAAGAAATACAAATCATTCGTCATGGATTGTTTGGTTTCTTTTACTCATTTATCTTGCTCTATTTTCTGGTTTTGAACATGAACTAATTCCTTCTCTATCTAGATATTGATGAACCCTAGCTTATTTGTATGAATTGAATAATTATATTTAGTCGAATCATTTGATTGAGTTGTTTTATTCTTATGATGCTTGATGTTATTTCCAATTGATAATAGCATGCTTATTGATTGGTTGCCATTTTCATATTATTGACTTGAGAAAGCTTGATATGAATTGAATACTCATAATGGTTGAGGATTGATTGGGGTGCTAAAGATAGACCTACAAGATCCTTTGGTGTATAGTTCCTTGTTATTAATGCATGACCAATTTAATTGTGTTTGAGAAGAGATTTCAGCACTCTACTTAGTGATTAGGGATTAATTCGCTCGAGAGAGGTTTTAGTCTAAGTTAGAGGAATGCCAACTCAATTCTATTGAATGATTTAACTGAATTGATTGTTCATAAATATCATTGAGGCTAGGGGGATTCAATATCTAGATAGTATTATTATCATCAACCCTATTTGCATAACATTTAATTTCCCTTACTTCCAGTTGTTGAATTAGTTGTTTTTAATTACAAAGCATCACAAAACTATTAATTTGCTAAACAAAGGTTAAGGTTTGACCTAGTACTTGGCCTTGTCCCTAGTGGAACAATAACTAACTCACTACTTTATTACTTGGGCGACCCGTGCACTTGCGGTATTGCTATAGCTCTAGGCGCGACGCACCAAGTTTTTGGTGCCGCTGCCGGGGACAACGGTTTCAATATTAGTAATATAATCAAAACTGTTGATTTAGTTTTTATTTTCATTTGTTTTTGACATTGGTTCTTGCTTGTCGATTATCATTTTAGGTATTCCTCCCTGTTTATGACCAGAGGTAACTCATCCCAATTTTTTGAGTTAGACCCAGAGCTAGAAAGAACATTAAGGAGAAAGCGAAAGGAAGAAGGGGAGGAAGTTTTGGAAGACGCAGAAACAGAAATAAATCTGGAAATAGACGAAGAAGAAGAGTTTGAAGTGATAGAAGGAGCTGGACCAAGAACAATTCAGGAGTTTGCTAAGCCTAATCTCAATGGAGCTGAATCTAGTATTCGGAGACTGACAGTTGCTGCAAACAACTTCGAAATAAAAGCAAATGTAATTCAAATGGTGCAGCAGACTTGTCAATTCGATGGGTTTCCTGATGAAGATCCTAATGCACATATTGAGAATTTTTTTGAGATATGTGATACATTCAAGATAAATAATGTCTCAGATGATGCAATTAGGCTGAGGTTGTTCCCATTTTCCCTTAGAGATAGACCAAAGAAGTGGCTGAAATCTTTTCCTCCGGGAACCTTCACCACATGGGGTCAGTTGGCAGAGAAATTCCTAGAGAAATACTTCCCACCATCCAAAACTGCTAAGTTGAGGAATGATATCTCATCCTTTCTGCAGTAAGATGGTGAGACCCTTTATGATGCCTGGGAAAGATTTAAAGATTTGTTGAGAAGGTGTCCTCATCATGGACTTCCACTGTGGCTTCAAATTCAAACATTTTACAATGGGTTGAATTATGTAAGTAAGCAATCCATTAATGTAGTAGCTGGCGGTACCATAAACAACAAGACACCTGAACAAGCAAGGGATTTAATTGAAGACATGGCTATCACCAATTATCAGTGGCAAGCCCCAAGGGAGCAAGGAAAGGTGAAGGTTATGGGTTCACACCAATTAGATCCTGTGGTGGCTTTGACAGCCCAATTGGAAGCATTGAATAAAAAATTTGATTCCTTGGCTTCTCCTTCTGGGAAAGTAATGCAGGTGATGTCTTGTGAATGGTGTGGGGGTGTACATCAAAGTCAAGATTGCCAAAGTGGCAACATGTTTGCTAGGCAAGAGCAAGTAGATTATGTTGGAAATATGCCAAGGCAACAGCAGAATAACCCCTACAGCAACACATACAATCCGGGGGTGGAGAAATCATCCAAATTTCTCATGGAATAATCAAAACAATCCAAGACCTCCCCTTGGATTCTAGCAGCCCCAAAATTAACAAACTGCCCCTCCAAGAAAGAGTAATTTGGAAGACATGATGGAGAATTTTTTAGCAGCTTCTGAAACTAGGTTCCAATCAACTGAAACCACCATAAGAAATCAGCAAGCCTCCATTCATAATTTGGAGAATCAGGTGGGGCAAATTGCCAAGTTGCTCAGTGAGAGACCACAAGGAAGTCTGCCTAGCAACACTGAGGCAAATCCTAAAGAGCAGCTCAAGGCAATTACACTAAGGAGTGGAAAAGAGATCAAGGGCAATGTGGTTGAGAAAAGAGAAAAAGTGGCAGAAAAAGGGGCTAAAGTACAAGAAAAAGAAGACGATCTTACTGTCACGCCAGAAGAGAAAGCTGCACTAGAAAGTGAGAAAGATAAGTAGCCGCAAGAAAGCAGTCCCAATTTGAAGGAATACCGACCTACAGTACCCTATCCGGCGAGGTTGAACAAGGACAAGATTGATGCTCAGTTCGGTAAGTTTCTTGAACTTTTTAAACAATTGCACATTAATATTCCATTTGCTGAAGCTTTGCCACAAATGCCTAAGTATGCTAAATTTTTGAAAGATATCCTTTCTAACAAAAGGAAACTTGAGGAAGTGTCTTTAGTGCATTTATCTGAAAAGAGTTCGGCAATTTTGCAAAGAAGGTTACCTAAGAAGTTAAAAGATCCAGGTAATTTTACCATTCCATGTTTGATAGGTAATCTTGAGGCTAAAAGTGCATTAGCTGATCTGAGGGCTAGCATAAGTGTTATGACCTATAAAATGTTTAAAGATTTAGGCATTGGTAAACCAAAACCAACACTCATGACCATCCAACTTGCTGATAAATCGGTAGTCCACCCTCGTGGCATTATAGAGGATGTGTTGGTAAAAGTTGGGGATTTCATTTTCCCCAATGATTTTGTTGTCATTGATATTGATGAGGATGCAGATGTTTCACTTATTCTTGGTAGGCCATTTTTAAATACAACCCGTGCCCTTATCGATGTACATGATGGCACATTAACTTTGAGAGTGGGTGATGAAAAAGTTATTTTTAGGATACATGATGCCATGAAATATTCACTTTCACTTGATGAGGCGGAATCATGCAATGATGTTATCGAGCATGAGACCATAAATTGTGTTACTAACATTGTTTCCAAGGATCCCCTTGAGTTATGTTTATTGCAGGAAAATGTTGAGGGTCAAGAAGCAATGGAACAGCTTGATTTTCTTGAAGCAAGCAAATCGTTCAAATGCAGGGCATATGAGACCATTGAGATGCCAAAGGAAGAAAAGCCAAAACCATCGGTGATTGATCCACTCAACTTGGAACTGAAGCCTCTTCCGGATCACCTTGAGTATGGGTTTTTGGTGGAGAAAAAGAAACTGCCAATAATTCTGAGTTCCCATCTATCTTTTGAGCAGAAGGAGAAGCTTATTCAGTTGTTGCAGAAACATAAGCAAGTGATAGCTTGGAAGATAGCAGACATAAAGGGTATTAGTCCATCCTATTATACTCACAAGATACTGATGGAAGATGAATTCAAACCAGTAGTGCAACCGCAACAGAGACTAAAACCAAAGATGAAAGATGTAGTGAAGACTGAAGTGATAAAACTACTTGATGCAGGGATTATCTATCCGATCTCGGATAACTCTTGGGTGAGCCCAGTTCAGGTAGTGCCAAAGAAAGGAGGGATTATAGTGGTCCCTAATGAAAATGATGAGTTGATTCCAACAAGAACAGTTACCGGTTGGAGGGTTTGCAGTGACTACAGAAAATTGAATGATGCAACTAGAAAGGATCACTTTCCTTTACCCTTCATTGATCAGATGTTGGAGAGGTTATCTGGCCATGACTGCTATTGCTTTTTGGATGGCCTTTCAGGCTATTTCCAAATTCCTATTGCACCGGAAGACCAAGAGAAAACTACATTCACCTGCCCATATGGGACATTCGCATATCGAAGAATGCCATTCTGGTTGTGCAATGCACCTGCAACTTTCCAAAGGTGCATGATAGCAATCTTTGATAAGCTTATAGAGGATATTATGGAGGTGTTTATGGATGATTTCTCGGTCTATGGCAGCTCATTTGAAAGATGTTTGGAAAACCTTGAAAGAGTCTTGATGAGATATGAGGAAACCAATTTAGTGCTTAATTGGGAAAAGTGTCATTTCATGGTTCAAGAGGGAATCATGTTGGGACACAAAATTTCAAGCAAGGGCATTGAGGTGGCTCGGGCAAAGGTAGATATAATTGAGAAGTTACCACCACCCACATCTATGAAGGCCATCAAAAGTTTTCTAGGACATGCGGGTTTTTATCGGAGGTTCATTAGAGATTTTTCTAAGATAGCCCGTCCATTAACAAGACTCCTTGAGAAAGATGTGAACTTTGTTTTTGATGAGGAATGTTTGAGAGCATTCACAAATCTTAAGGAGAAATTGACCCATGCTCCAATCATGGTAGCTCCCAATTGGAGTCTACCATTTGAACTAATGTGCGATGCAAGTGACTTTGCAGTGGGAGCGGTCTTGGGTCAACACAAGGAGAAATACTTCCAGCCTATTTACTATGCAAGCAAGACCTTGAACACAGCTCAAGCTAATTACACAACTACAGAGAAAGAGCTGCTGGCTGTGGTTTTTGCTTTTGACAAGTTTAGATCATATCTAATCTTGTCAAAAGTGATTGTTTATACAGATCATTCGGCTTTGAGGTATTTATTTGCAAAAATTGATGCAAAGCCTAGGCTAATCCGTTAGGTCTTATTATTGCAGGAATTTGACTTGACAATTCAAGACAAGAAGGGGGCTGAAAATCTTGCAGCAGATCACCTTTCTCGCTTGAAGAATCCAACCTTGGAGAGGTTCAAAGAAGGGGACATTGATGATCACTTCCCCGATGAGCAGCTGTACGCCATGGTAAGTGAGGTAAGTAACTTAAATTTTGAAACACCTTGGTTTGTAGATTTTGCTAACTATTTGGCTGTTAGGGAACTTCCTAAGGACTTAACTTATCAAGCAAAGAAGAAATGCTTTTCTGATTTAAAATATTACTTTTGGGAGGTTCCCTTTTTGTTTAGATTATGTAAGGATCACATGATCCGACGATGTGTGGCATGGCCCGAAACAATGAACATTCTTAGTCAATGCCATGCTGGACCAGCTGGTGGTCATATGGGAGCCAATAGAACTGCTCAAAAGGTACTAGAATCAGGATTTTATTGGCCCACTTTGTTTAGGGATAGCTACGAATTTGTAAACTGCTGTGATCGATGCAAAAGGACTGAAACATTTCATCTCGTGATGAGATGCCACAAAATGGGATTCTAGTTTGTGAAATCTTTGATGTATGGGGAATCAACTTTATGGGACCCTTTCCCAATTCCTTTGGAACAAACACATCCTTGTAGCTATAGACTATGTATCTAAATGGCCTGAAGCCCAAGCCTTGGCAACCAATGGTGCTAGGGTTGTAGTGAAATTTTTGAAGAAATTGTTTTCTCGATTTGGTACACCAAAAGCAATTATAAGTGATAGTGGTACTCACTTTTGTAATTTTTCGCTTGCGAAAGTTTTCAAAAGATTAGGAGTTACACATAGGTTTGCTACTCCCTATCATCCCCAAACTAGTGGCCAAGTTGAGAACACGAATATGGAGATTAAAAGAATTTTGGAAAAAACTGTAGAACGATCCCGAAAGGGTTGGTCCGAGAAATTAGACAATGCTCTATGGGCTTTTAGGACTGCATTCAAAACTCCCTTGGGCACTACACCATTTAGGTTGGTATATAGAAAAGCTTGCCATTTACCTATTGAAATAGAACATAATGCATATTGGGCCATAAAACAGATTAACCTTGATCTAGCTTGTGCAGGTGAAAGGCGAAAATTACAGGTAAACGAGTTAGACGAGTGGAGATTGCAAGCTTATGACAATGCGAAGATGTATAAGGAACGTACCGAAAGATGGCATGATTCTCACATTAAGGAATGGAAAGAGTTTCAAGCTGGAGATCAGGTATTATTGTACAATTCAAGGCTTCGACTTTTTCCAGGTAAGTTGAAATCTCGATGGTCTGGTCCTTTTACTGTCAAGGAAGTTTTCCCCTATGGAGTGGTTGAAATAACCCACCCGGAAAAAGGTGATTTTAAAGTCAATGGGCACAGGCTCAAACTTTATTTTGGAGGGGAAATACAGGACTTAAAGGAGGTTTTACACCTCCAAGACTAGGAAGAATTGCCCTGAACGTCCAACTAATACGACGTTAAAGAAGTGCTGGGTGGGAGTCAACCCACCATTTTATTCGTTCTTTAATTATTATGTCTTTAATTTCTGCATTTTTGGTTAAAATAATAATAATAATAATAATAATAATAATAATAATAATAATAATATGTTTCATCTGAATTCTCTTTTAGTGTATGCATGCTCACATTGAGGACAATGTGAAATTTTAAGTGTGGGATGCATTTTATGTTTTGTGTTTTCATTTTTAATTGCATATTGTGTTTTGTGTCTTTAATTTTAATTTATTTTTGTGTTAGTTTAGTTAATGTTTTTCTTTAAATAAATGAATTTTGGAAAGTTCAATTGTTATAAATATTGTTGATTGAAGACCTTTGAATTTTTGAAGCATGAATTTAATAATTGAGAAGAATTGGTGCTTATTGTCAATTTTGTTGGTTTTTCCTTGCATCACCATCAACCTAGTGAGAAATTGAGCCATCAACTTATTATTTGTGTGGGAAAACATCTTTGATTGATGACTTGCTAGAACTTGCTTTAATATACATTTTAAGACTACATAAAAATTTCAATTTGGCATCAAGATGATTAAGGCAATTAAGTGAACCCACTTTGGCTTAGAAAGACCAACCCTATTTTTAACCGTAGTTAGCCAATTTTGAGCCTATTCCGTTTATCCTTTTCTTTCTTTTTCGCAACACTACTAACTTTGAATCATACTATTTTGCCTCTTACCCTTTCATTAGGTCAAGAGCATTTTAAGAACGTTTATCACCAAGTGTTGTGTTGAATTAAGTGTGGGGTTAAATTTAGTAGGTTTAAAATTGCAAAATATAAATATATATATATAAACAAAAAAAAAATAAAAAAAATCAAATAAAAAAAGAAGAAAAATAATAAAAATAATTGTTGTTCTTGAAAAAAAAAGGGTTGGAATATATTACAAGATGTAAAAAGTGAGTTCCCTTGAAAAATTCTGTCAATGTCAAGGGGTAGATAAGAGGAAGGTGTTTTGGGATCGTTGGGTTATATATATATGATCGGTTACTTCATTCTTGAAGTGCTCTTGAACTTAATGATTAAGCTCACATTTCCTAAATGCCATGCCTTTACCCTAACTCCATTACAACCCAATAAAAGACCTTTTGATTGATGCTTGATTGTAATTAAGTGGTGGAGATTTGATAGATAAGCAAGCCTATAGTGATAATCTTTCATTGATTATTATGAGTGTAAACACCACCTTGATCAAACACTTTTAAGAGTTGGTGAGGGAGTGACAATGTAGGTTATGCATGGAAAGCCACTTAATTGCATTAGTATCAATTTTGTTCGATTTGATGTTGATTGTGGATTTAGGGATAGGGAAGACTTGATACAATTTTATAACTCTTGAACTTGACAAAATTTTTGTGTTTAGTTTGTTTTGAGTTTAGCCTTGCTTGGGGACAAGTAAGGATTTAAGTGTGGGGTATTTGATAAGAGTGTTTTTATACTTGTTTTTAGTATGATTTTAATGTGTTTTTAGTTAATGTTTCATTTGATTTTGGTTTAAAGTTTGTTTTAAGTGTTTGTTTTAGGTTAAAGTGGAAAAACTCCCTTGGATGATCAAAACAATGAAGAAAAAGCATGAAGCAAGCAAGACATGGCCAAGCCAGAGCAAGCTTGGCCATGTCCCTCAAAATTTCTTCAAGGAAGTAGATGACACGGCCAGGTGACACGCCCAAGTCACTGGCCGTGTCTCACCCAAAGAACAGAAACCAAAGAACCAAGCAAAGAAGGAAAAATGAAGAACAGAAGCTGACACTGGCAGGTGACATGCCCAAGCCAGTGGCCGTGTCACATGACACGACCACAAGCTTGGCCGTGTCCCATGTCTAGATAAAGAATAAGGGAAGAAAAGAAATGATCCAGAAGCCAACACACCCAGGTGACACGCCCAAGCCAGTGGCCGTATCACATGACACGGCCACAAGCTTGGCCGTGTCACCCTTGGAAATAAGGACAAGAAAATTGACGAAGCTAGAAGCAGAACATGACACACCCACATGACATGGCCAAGCCACTGACACCGCCAGGTGCTTGGTGTCACCTAGAAGAAAACAAGGAAAGAAAGGGCAGAAGGTGACACGGCCAGCAAGCTTGGCCGTGTCACCTAGGACAACTTTGAAATGTTCAAATTCTTTTGCAGACAAGTGGGAAACAAAGACTAGTTTTGGTCAAAAGTAACATTAGACAAAAGAAAATCTTGCCTAATTTGAGGAAAAGAAAGATTGAACAAAGGGAATGTGGGAGACAAGGTGAGTTGGAAGTGAGTTAGTAGATTGACTTGAGCTTTGGAGGGAAATAAAAAGAGAAGAGGAGAGAGTTTTTGGGGGATTGATTATTCTGGAGCTAGAAACGTGAGAGCTAAAACAAGGGAGGAGGAGCCAACAACTGAAGAAAAGAGGAGGGTTTTGAGCAGAGTTTGAAGAAGGAGACACATCTTGTACAAGCCCTAAACCAAGAATCAAGGATTGAAGTGAAGAAATACAAATCATTCGTCATGGATTGTTTGGTTTCTTTTACTCATTTATCTTGCTCTGTTTTTCTGGTTTTGAACATGAACTAATTCCTTCTCTATCTAGATATTGATGAACCCTAGCTTATTTGTATGAATTTGAGTTGTTTTATTCTTATGATGCTTGATGTTATTTCCAATTGATAATAGCATGCTTATTGATTGGTTGCCATTTTCATATTATTGACTTGAGAAAGCTTGATATGAATTGAATACTCATAAGGGTTGAGGATTGATTGGGGTGCTAAAGATAGACCTACAAGATCCTTTGGTGTATAGTTCCTTGTTCTTAATGCATGACCTATTTAATTGTGTTTGAGAAGAGATTCTGGCACTCTACTTAGTGATTAGGAATTAATTCGCTTAAGAGAGGTTTTAGTCTAAGTTAGAGGAATGCCAACTCAATTCTATTGAATGATTTAACTGAATTGATTGTTCATAAATATCATTGAGGTTAGGGGGATTCAATATTTGGATAGTATTATTATCATCAATCCTATTTGCATAACATTTAATTTCCCTTACTTCTAGTTGTTAAATTAGTTGTTTTTAATTACAAAGCATCACAAAACTATTAATTTGCTAAACAACGGTTAAGGTTTTAACTAGTACTTGGCCTTGTCCCCAGTGGAACGATAACTAACTCACTACTTTATTACTTGGGCGACCCGTGCACTTGCGGTATTGCTAGCTCTAGGCGCGACGCACCACATCATCAAAACTCGAAGGGCGCATTGGGAAAATTAAAGGATTATTTACAAGGTTCTGAAGAAGTTACCAACTGGCATGCTGAATCATAATTTGACATGGATGTATCTCTACTGCTTGGGGTCCCCCACTACTCATGATTTCATCTTGGAAAATAAAAGCCATAGATGTGAAGGATTCAACCATGCCAATGTAAGACCTGAAGGAGCATATGGAAGGAACCAATGAGAACACTTCAGCGTATCACCTTAGTCTGTGAGTCAATGGAACCACTGTAATTATCATCCATGCATATCATGCATACATAAGCATATCACATTGCATTTTTTTCATGTTCCCATTCTTTGTCAAGGTAAATAACAGATACTCTATGAAATAAATGAGAAGCAGATATGGAATCAAGGGGGCATGGAAGGCCAATTGCTTGAGGAAGCTCCAGTCACTTTATAGAAATAGAAATGCATGCTTATGCATGAAACTAGATAATACACAAACATCAATCAGAACTTGCATGAAAAAAAAAATCATTAGGTTGAGCCTACACAGGGGGCAAAGTTTTTCCTTTCAATTTTTGAATTTATGCGTGTACAAAATATTTTCAGACTCACTTTCAATATTTTGCCATGCAGAAGGCAAAGAGAGGATATGAGGACTAGCTAAAAAATAGCTGATTTTTTTTGCGAAAGGAAGAACAAAAAGAACAAAATAATAAGAAAGTAAGAATCTCAAAAGAATGAAGATGCAAAAGATAAAAAATCAGTCTAGCTAGAAGAGCTGAATCCAATATAGGATAAATCTCTAAAAAATAAAGATCCATTTTGAAGGGTGAAGACCCGATGTCCATGGATGAAGACCCATTTTGAAGGGTGAAGACCTGATGTCCAAGGATGAAGATTCATTTTAAAGGGTGAAGACCCGATGTCCAAAGGATGAAGATCCATTTTGAAGGGTGAAGTCCCGATGTCTAAAGGATGAAGATCCATTTTGAAGGGTGAAGACCCTATGTCCAAGGATGAAGATCCGAGGCCCAAGGATGGAGATCCATTTTGAGGGTGAAGACCCACAATCCATTGAAGAAGGAAATAATTAGCTAGAAGAAAGTCAAAATTCCCAAATGACAAAAGGTTAGTCCAACTAGAAGAGCTGGAGTCAATCCATTGAAGAATAGAGTAAGTGGCTAGAAGAAAGCCATGATAGAAGATCAATCAGCTAGAAGAGCTAAAATTAATTAGCTAGAAGAAAGCCAGAACTCTCAAACTGATAGAAGGCCAAATCAAATCCAATCTCGGGTCTAAATACCCAGTCCCAGGTCCAAGTATCCAAATCAAATCTTTTTTGAGTCCATAACTCACCTCGGGTTCAGAACATTTTTTAGTATAAAACTCACCTCGGGTCCAGAACTCAAATTATTTTTGAGCCTAAAACTTACCTTAGTTCCAGAACTCAAATTATTTTTGAGTTCAGAACTCACCTCGGGTCCAGAGCCCAAATTATTTTTGAGTTCAGAACTCACCTTGGGTCCATAACCCAAATTATTTTTTAGTCCAAAACTCACCTCGGGTCCAGAGCCCAAATTATTTTTTAGTCCAAAACTCACCTCGGGTCCGGAACCCAGATTATATTTTGAGTCCAGAACTCACCTCGGGCCCAGACCCAAATCTTTTTCGAGTCCAAATCTCATTTTGGGTGTAGAACCCAGTCAACCTCGGGTCGATAACCCATCCTCATCCAAAATCAACTCAAAGTCATGCTGCTTTTTACTCTCTTCTACTAAAGTCTCAGATCATTCAAGCAGGGAGAAAACTGTAGACCCTTAATTTTTTACCAAGTCTAGTCCCACTGTAACACTCCTAATTTTTAAAAATTAAATAAAATAAATGATCTAAATGAAAAATGAAAGGATTTTAAGTGATAAGTAGAATGTATATTTGAAATATATTTGAAATAAACAAGACATATACATATATAGATAAGGATGGACGGACTAAAAAGGAAAAGATATTTTCTTTTTCCTTCTTCTTGTTCATTTGCTGTGAGATAGAGAGAGAGGTGAGAAGAGAGTGAGTTCTTCTTATTTACATTAAAGATTGAAGGAATTTCAAGGATTCAAGTGGAGTTTTTGAGGATTCTTCATCAATTGGTAAATTTCTTTATCAATTTTGCAAGTTCTTTGGAATTCTAAGGAAGAACATGATATGTGGATTTTGAGATTGTGTATTAGCATGTTTTAATAGTTTATTTGAGTATGTCTGAAGTTGTTGTGAGTAGTTAATAATGATTTTAAGGTTGGATTGAAGAAATGATTGAATTTAAGTTGAGTTTGGAAGTGATTATGTTGAAATGGTAGAGTATACGAAATGCAAGAATTTTGCCTGACACGGCCAGTGACATGCCATATCGTTAGGCGTGTCAATGGTGTTGAGTTTCAATGTTGATGACACAACTAGTAACACATCCATGTCTCTGAGCATGTCGTAGCTACTGTAAGGAAAAATAATTGACACAACCATTAACACGCATGTGTTGTTGAGTGTGTCAAAGTTTTTGTGAGGTAGAATTAATGACACGGGCAGTGACACACCCATTTCATTGGACGTGTTAAAGCTTCTGTAAGAGTGGGTTAATGGCATGGTCATTAACATACCCGTGTTGTTGAGTGTCTTACTTGAGGGAATTGTCCAAAATAATTCTTTTCTTTGTCTTTCATTTGTAATTCCTAATTAAAATAGTTTGATGTTGAGAATGCCTTAGAATGTGATATTAAAAGGTTATTTATGTTCACAGTTGGCTTAAGCTGAGAGAGAGTAGTTTGCCCAACCCTAGTTTTGAAGGGTAACTTAGAAGAGAAGGTTGGAGGGAGTTTTGAAGCTTGTTTTGGGGTACTTTCTAAGGTATGTACAAACTCTTTATAAATGGAATGTGATTGCATTACATTTGGCCTAACACATTTTGGATGGAAAATGTGTTAAGCTACTTGATACATGAACATTTTGTTGTGACATGCAAATTGTTATATATGTATTGTGAAAAGCCATTGTTAATGGCTAGATTGAATAAAATGTGAATTATGTGCAAAATGTGAAAATGACCCAAAGTGTTTGGGTAATGTGGTTTTATTATGAAATGTTAAAATGAAATGACATTGACATGAATGAGAAGTGGGAAAATGAGAAAGAAATTGATGATGAAAAATGTGAAATAATTGTGTTCCTAGTATGTCATTCAATTTTTAGAGTTTTATGTTTGGCGTCATGCCTACGAGGTTATCCTCACTATTTGCCTTCGGGGCTAGACACTTGGCATCACTGTGATATGATTTTGTCTTCGAGGCTAGCTTTTGAGCATTACTTGATTTGCCCTCGGGGCTAGACACTTGGTGTCATTATGGACCAAAACAGTAACTCTGGGATTTGAATGATACATTAGTTTGTTTAGGACCATGCTTGTGTATGTGTTTGTATGAATTATTAAGTGATGAAAGTATATATCTAAAAGTGAACTTGAATGTCATTATGACATAGCATATGAGGATTTTGCATTGGCATTGTTTTTAAAGTATTATTATTATCAAAGTTTGTACCACTAGGCTTTTGGCTTAGCATGATTGTAACTCATCACGTAGGTGACAGGGGTGATCCGGTAGAGCCGGGGAGTTCTACTAGACTTGGTCAGGTCTAGGCTTGAATTTGTTGAGCTTGAAGCATTTATGCTACATCAAGATCAGAGCCATTTCGCTAGCATGTATATATTTTATACTATAATACATTTTGATATTATGTTATGTTTTTGGTATATATATACATTGTAACTTGTAAAGAATGTTTTGTAGAAATGAGTAATGTGAAGCTTTATATAATTTGATATACATATATATAAATATATATATATATGTATAAATGTTTTGAGGAATGGGGAATAAGAAATTTTTTATTAAATTGAATTGTGACATTCTTATATCGTATATGCGTATTTTACATATACTAGATGTGTGTGTATTATACATATATAAGGTGTAAGGGTGTTGCATTTATTTTGGTATCAGAGCCTAGGTTTGAGGTTCTCGACCTAGGTGGATTGTTAGAGAGAGAAAATGGGGATTTTAAATATGGTTTTCAATTATGATACATGCTTTGGCACTAGCACTTTTTATTTTTGATATGGCAATTTTTGCTGTATTTGTAGAAATTGGTGGTTATGGCATCTCATAAGCATCAGTCTATAGAGGGTAGTGCAGAGAGTGTAGCTCATGATGAGGGTAGAGTTAGAGTTGGTGTTGAGTCTGCTGGTGATGCGTCTACTTCTGTGCCTGTTGGACCAGCAGCTGAAGAGATTTCGCTAGGCTGGGTACTGCATATGGTGGAGCTGTTGAGGCATGCTCTAGTTCAGCAGCCGCAGCCGCAACCACCACCACAGTCGTTGCCACAGTAGCAGTTGTTGATGCAAAAATATGACAAACTGAGGAAGTTTGGAGCCACAAGTTTTGTTGGCACTACAGACCTTGCTGTGGTAGAGCAGTGGCTGGAAAGGGTACAGAGAGTATTTATTTAGTTGCAAGCTAGTCCAGAGGAGAAGTTTGATTATGGTAGATCACTTTTACAGGGGGATACCTATGAGTAGTGGAAGATGGTTCCCCATGGTATAGTTGATCTACCAGTTTTGATCTATTCCATTTTCCTACGGGGATTTGAGAAGAAGTATACTCCGAGGGAGTATAAGGATGCTAAGAAGATGGAGTTCCTGAGTTTGAGGCAGGACACCAAGATAGTGACTAAATATGAGATTGTGTTCATCCTACTAAGACAGTATGTTGGAGGAATTATTTCAGATGAGTTTGACAGATGCCAGAGGTTTGAGGAGGGCGTGAGACCCTCTATTATGTGTTTATTGGAAGATTCTTAGTATCATGATTTTTCTCAATTGGTTACAGCTGTCAGGAGTGTAGAGAGAGCACAAATACTTGCAAAAATAGCCAGAGTAGAGGAGAACAAAGGTAGGGGTGAGGCAAGGTCTTCATCATCGAACAGAGCCTAAGAGAGATATCCTCAGAGGTTTAGTAGGTGGTAGGGGTAGTCTGGCAGGTCAGCACAGTAGCAGAGGCAGAGACCTGCAGCCTCAGTGGCTAGTGCTCCGACCCTAGTGACTCAGAGGCCTACTCCACCTATCTGTGTTCATTGTGGTAGAGCACATGGAGGTGTCTGTTGGAGGACAGGTGCACCAGCAGTTTGTTATAGATGTGGATCACCAGACCATTTTCTCATAGATTATCCAGAGCCACCAAATGATAGACAAAAAGATACAATAATTTCTAGACCAAATGACAGAGGGGGTCATGGTGGCAGAGGTTTTGGTAGAGGTGGTAGATCAGGGTCTAGTCAGAGAGGAGGTTCTATAGCAAGAAGTAGGCCAGAGGATGCAGGGCCATCACAGCGGGTTTATGTGATGCAGAGGTAGCCGAATGCATCAGCTGTTATAGCCGGTACTTTTATTTTATTTGGTACTTCAGTTCTTATATTGATAGACCCTAGGTTGACTCATTTACACATTAGTGCATCCATACTACCTATGAGTGATTTGCATTCTGAGTACCTAGGATATGATATTTTGGTTATAAATCCTTTAGGGCATAGTGTTGTGGTTAGCATGGTGTACCGAGATAGTCCAACTGTTGTTCAAAATGAGGAGTTTCTCGGTGACCTAATTGAGATACCTTTCAGGGAGTATAATTTGATTCTGGGTATGGATTGGTTATCCAGGCATGGGGCTATGGTAGAATATCAGTGAAAATGTGTTACCTTGATAACACGTGATGGTAGTTATGTGGTGGTATCTAGTGAGCAAAGATACCTTTCATCCATATTTATTTTAACTCTTTCAGCTAAGAGGATGATTCGAAAGGGATGTGAGGCTTATCTTGCTCATGTTGTAGATACCAGAGGAGTGAGATTTCAACTTGACAGTATACCTATAATTGCCGAGTTTCCAAATGTTTTCCTAATGAGTTGCCAAGGGTGCCTTTTGAGAGAGAGGTAGAGTTTGGTATTGATTTGCTGCTTGGTACCAGTCCCATCTCCATTACCCTTTATCGTATGGCACCTGCAGAATTAAAGGAGTTAAAGGTACAGTTGCAAGAGTTGCTTGAAAAAGGATTTATTCTCTCTAGTGTGTCTCTGTAGGGAGCCCCTTTTTGTTTGTGAAGAAGAAGGATGGCACTTTGAGATTATGTATTGATTATAGGCAGTTGAATAAGGTGACCATCAAGAACAAGTATCCATTACCTCAGATAGATGATCTCTTTGATCAATTGAAGGGAGCAGTAGTGTTCTCTAAGATTGATCTGAGATCAGGATATCATCAATTGAGAGTTAGAGATGTAGATGTACCTAAGATAACTTTTTGAATGAGGTATGGGCATTATGAGTTTCTAGTGATACCCTTTGGATTGATGAATGCACCAGCAACATTTATGGATTTGATGAATAGGGTATTTAGACCATACTTAGATTAGTTTGTGGTGGTGTTCATTGATGATATTCTGGTATATTTGCGTAATAAGGAGGATCATATTAGGCATCTGCGGATTGTATTACAGACTTTGAGAGAGAAGCAATTGTATGGTAAATTGTCCAAGTGTGAATTCTGGCTCGATCAGGTAACTTTTCTCTGTCATGTGGTATCAGCAGAGGGTATTAGAGTTGATCCTAGTAAAGTTAAGGCCATCTTGAATTGAAGTCCACCAAAGACTATGATGGAAATTAGAAGTTTTCTGGGTTTGCCAGGCTATTATCACCGATTTGTGAAGGGTTTTTTCTATGATAGCTACACCACTCACCAGATTACTTCAAAAAGGAGTTAGATTTATTTGGAAAGATCAATGTTAGGTGAGTTTTGAGCAACTGAGGGAGATGTTGACTCAGGCTCCTATTCTTACCCTACCTGTGGAAGGTAAACCATATGCGATATACAATGATGCTTCACATAGTGTTTTAGGTTGTGTTCTGATGCAAGAGGGTAGAGTCATTACTTATGCATCTTGACAGTTGAAGCCACATGAGTTGAATTACTCGACTCATGATTTAGAGTTAGCAGCCATAGTTTTTGCATTGAAGATTTGGCGGCATTACTTTGTATGGGGAGAAGTGTTTCATTTATACTGATCATAAGAGTTTGAAGTATTTAGGTGTTCAAAAAAAGATGAATCCTCGATAGAGATGATGGTTAGAATTGATTAAAGACTATGACTGTTTGATTGATTATCATCCTGGCAAGGTAAATTGAGTCAGAAGTCTTTGGCAGGTTTGACTGCTTATTCACTCTCGTTGCATGTTGAGTTGAGAGCATTGCATGCTAGATTTGAGTCTTGTGATGACAATGGATTGATAGCTCAATTGCAATTGAGGCTAGTGTTGTTGGATCAGGTTAGGGAAGCCCAATTAGCAGATGAGAAGGTCCAAAAGATTGTGTTATATTGCCTAAAGGGGGAGAGTCAAGACTTTCATGTAAGAGATGATGGCAGTCTATGGTATAGAGATAGATTACGTATTCCTGATGATGTTGGATTGAAGAGGATGATATTAGAGGAAGCACATCAGTCGGTTCATACTATGCACCCTGGGAGTACCAAGATGTATAAAGATTTGAAATAGTATTATTGATGATCAGGCATGAAGAGGGACATAGCAGAATTTGTGTCCAAATGTTTCACTTGCCAGAGAGTGAAAGCGAATGTAGACCCTTAATTTTTGACCCAATTAGGTCCAATATATTTTATTTAGTCCAAAATGATTTTTATTGTCTAATTGGTCCAAAATAATTTTTGTTAAATAATTTTTTCTTTAGTATCTAATTTTTATTAATAAAAAATAAAAATAAACAAATAAAAATCAAAAAATAAAAATAAAAACTAAAATCGGAGTCGAAAAAATCGGCAGCGAAAAAATAGTCGCACGGGCCCGTGGGCTATTTCGCCCGCAGGAAATTCCTGCGGGCGACTCTCCAGCTCGCCCATTGCCGTAGTTTTCTGCGGCATTTTTTTTTGCTAGCGCATTTTTTCCTAATCAAATTTTTTTGGCAGCGCAAATTTTCCGATGCAAAATTTTTTGAAACCTAATCCAATTAGGTTTCAGTTTCTTTTTTTTATTAATATTACTTACCTTAACTAATTAGGAATAAATAACCTCAAACCACTATAAATAAGGACCAAAGGCAATTAGTTTCACCAGAGGAAAAATTTCAAAGTGCTTGGAGAATTGGAATCCGAAGGTGAAGTGGAAAAGCAAAAATTCAATTCAATTGATTTTTAAAGGAGCAGCAACATGATTTAAGGAATTAAAAGGCAAAAAAGGCTTGTCTTTGGAGCTAGTTCATCCAAGAAGAATTATTTTTGGAGGAATCATCAAAAGAAGGTATGTGTTAATTGATTTTCTTTAATTGTTTTTTACACAGTAGCAAATCTATGAAATTTAGGCTATTCAAAATTAAAAACCTTTGAACTTTAATTTAGTTTTTCTAAAGTTAAAAACATTAATCCGTTACTTTATTTCCCAAAGAATTTAAAGTTATTAGTTTTATTCTTCAAAACCCCAAAACCAAAATTTGTTTTCTAAATTTATAAAATCTTAAAACATGTTCTGTTTCTCACAAAAAAAAACCCTAAAAACACTTTTTCCAATTATATAAATCTTTTCTATTTATAAAAACTTTAATTTGTTTGGTTTATTTTCATAAAATCACATAAAAGTATCAAATTGATTTTTAATCCTAAAAGTTCCATGCATCACCCGTGACCCTAAATTCTAAAAATACTAAACCCAAATTCAACTTCCAAAATTCAAAATAATGAACACTAACCCTTTTAAAACCTTAAACCCTAATTTTTATGAACCCTAATCCTTTTAAAACATTAAAAAACATAAAAACATAAATTTCACACAGTAGCTTAAAAACACAATGAATCACCATTTAAAACCACAAATTAAAAGTGTTTTAAAGTGTCTAAAACCCTAGTTTCATGATTTCACCATTCAAATATTAATTTAGTTAATCAAAGAGTCTTACCAACCTTTTAAAACATAAAACCCTAATTTATTTTAATTCCATAAAAAGTCACAGTAGCTATAATTGAACTTTTATTTGCTTTATTCAATTCCATACTTGATTATACTTTGATTTATCTCTTATGCTTTAATTTATTTAATTTCAATACTTGATTTATTTAATTTATCATGGATGGATGTTTATTTTATATTTTGATTAATAGCTTTGATGAATGATTTATTTATGATGAATGATTATTTACTTTTATCAATTAATTTAGATTTCCAAAAGTTGTAAGAGGTATGTTTCCACTTGATGGGTACCTCATTAGTTAAACATCTTGTAATTTAATTTGCTTTTCTATCTTAGAACTTATGTAAAGGGCATGTTTCTACCTTTCGGTGGGTGTCCTATCTAGGCATGTGATGTAAGGACATGATTCCATCTTCGGATGGGTGTCCATTTATTTGTTTTGTTTTGTTTGGACATTGCTTTGATTTTAATATAATGATGCTTTCTTTTTATTGTGTGTAGTATGGATAATATTGTTATATTTAAGAATCTTATAATATTAAGACCTATAAAGGAGGCCGGTTCCAATGAACCGGGCGTTGTGGGGGTGCTGGGCCATTTCTCACCTTCCCCACACGTACCCAACTTTCCGAACCTATTAGGGGTTAGGGATTCCTTAGGAATCGAGTCATCCACCCCTTTCTTTTTTCCAGAACCGTCCAGATGGTGACTCCATTTTTTCCTGACTTAGGTCCGTATTCTCTAAGGCCCCGAGCCTAAATAGTGCCGAAGTCGCAAGAACCATTCCACCGGGAGTGGGGGCAAATCCAAAGAATGGTGGATGAGGCCCTCAATGCTAAGATGGAAGAAATAAAAGAGGCCATAGCTGAGACCATGAAGAACCAGTTGACTGCAATCTTAGAGAACCATGCCGAGGCATCTGCTAGCACTAAGAAACCAAAGGACAAAGGGAAGACCAAAGTTAGTGAAGTGGTTTTTGATGATGAAAAGGTGATCATTGATGACAATGATGATTGGGCTCAATACTACCAAGATGTTCAAGAGAAGAAGAAAGAACCAAAGGTTGGTGAGAAAGCAACTATTGAAAAGACCGAGACATCCGATGTTGAAAGGATGATTGTTGATTTAGAAAAGAAATTTGAGAAGAAGCTGAAAACCGAAGAGATGTCTGTAATCGAAAAACTATTTGAACAAGATGAAGAAGTCCCTTATAAGTTCAAGATGCCTTCCTTCGCTAGGTACAATGGAACCAGTAACCCTCATCTCCATGTGAAGCAGTACATCACTGTCATGCAATCTACCCGAGCTACTAAGGCTCAAACCCTAAGGTACTTCATGCTCTCATTAGACCCTATTGTCCAAAATTGGCTCAATACATTAGATGAAGGAACACAAAGGAGTTGGGATCTGCTTTACAAAGCCTTCATCCAACAATATGGGTATAATGTCGAGATGGAAGTTACCTTAATGGAAGTAGAGTCCATAAGACAAAGGCCAAATGAGAATTTTGTGGACTATGTAAAAAGATGGAGAAATAAGGCTGCTTTGCACAAGAAGAGGCCCGATGAATCCGATCAAATAAGGATGATCGTGAGAGGTATCTTGCCCAATCTCCATGAAAGGATGTCTCACACCCTTATAAGGGATTTCAAAGATATTCTCCAAGCTGGTCTACAAATTGAAGAGTGGGAAAGGGAGAAGAATCGCTTTTCAATAAAAAGGAATGAGAAAAGGAATTACCAGTCGGGCAATCAAAGCACACAAAAAGAAGTTGATGTCAATATAACTGGTCAAGCAAATAGAAGGCAGTTTTTAGATCTGGGGAAGCCTTTGTCTTGGGTCTTCGACAGGCTACAAAAGAAAGGGTTGTTACAACCATTGGCTCCTCGACCTTTGCCTAGTCCATTACCCCAAAAATTTGATACTAAGGCTTTTTGTCAATTTCATCAGACTCAAGGACATGAGACTGATAGGTGTACCTGATTAAGACATGAGATCCAAGATTTGATTGATAGTGGCAAGCTACCCGAGCAGGATAAGCCCAATACCAAGGACAACCCTTTGCCTAAATTTCAATAGAGGACCTCCACCGGCAACCTTCATGGTGGGAAAAGGATTGGAAGAAGATTTTGTTTTATCATCCTTTCAAGATGGGGATATTGAAGATATTAGAGGGAAAGAAGCTTAAACTCAATGAACTTTCCTTAGCTTGAATGTTGCTTTTCAATTTTACTTTCTTTAATATTTTGAACTATTATGCTTTTCAAACTTAAAGTTGCTTTAAATAAATTACTTTCATCAAAATTTTGTTGGTCTTTGTTCATTTTAGTGCTCAACCAATGAGGAATCTAGCTTGATAATTCATGAATTAATATATCTAAGCATCATGACTTGAATGACTATACTAGGTGAGGGAATTTCTCTATAGCATTGAGTTGTGTATGCTTACTTAGAGAGGGCTCCTGCATAATTACCTTTGTCTAGGTCCTAGTCAGTCTTAGAACATGCTTTGACAAGTTTTTGAGGCGAAATTGAACTTTACTTATTTAAGAGAGAAATGATCTAGGCATTATTTGGCTAGCCAACAACTAGTATCCACCTTGTTAAATATCAATCCCTAGTTGTCCCTTTGAGCCTTCATAAAATTTTAGCTTTCTTTTCATTGGCATATAACCTCAACAACCTACCCTGAGCTGTTGTGATACTTTTGACAAATCTTATGATCACTAATATGAAGAGGCAAGAAGATCAAAGAAAGCAATGAATAGTCAAGATCATTAAGTTCTCAAGACCAGGAGGATAGTTGATATTTTTAAGACCATAAGGGTAGTTGAAGTTTTCAAGACCATAAGGGTAGTTGATGTTCACTTAATATCTCTAATATATCAAGACAACATTAGAGTAACAAATGATTTATCCCTTTTAAAGAAGATCTATGTTACTCCACTCATCCATTATTGGAAGCTCAAGTTAGTATAAACAAGATAACTCTTTTGGAGCTAGAACAAAAAAAACAAAATAATAATAAAACAAAAGAAAAAAAAGAAAAAAAAAAGAAAAGAAGAAAAAAGAAAAAGAAAAGAAAAAAAGAAGAAGAAAAAGAAAAAGAAAAAGAAAAAGAGAAAAAAATAATACCTAAAAAGGCGGTTCAGAAAGCCAACTTAGTTCTCTTTTACCTAAAGCAGCAAAAGGCTTCCATTTGGTTCATAAAGACATTTTTATTTGAAATGGTCCTACCCAACCAAAGATTAAATCAAAATTGGAGAAAAAGGATGAAGATCCATTTTCAAGGGTGAAGACTCGATCTTAAAGGATGAAGATCCATTTGCCAGGGTGAAGACCCGATCTCAAAGGATGAAGAACAATTTGCAAGGGTGAAGACCCGATCTTAAAGGATGAAGATCCATTTGCTAGGGTGAAGACCCGATCACAAAGGATGAAGATTCATTTGCAAGGGTTAAGACCCAATCTCAAAGGATGAAGATCCATTTTCAAGGGTGAAGAATCGATCTCAAAGGATGAAGATCCATTTGCTAGGGTGAAGACCCGATCTCAAGGGATGAAGATCCATTTGCTAGGGTGAAGACCCGATCCCAAAGGATGAAGATCCATTTGCAAGGGTGAAGACCAAATCTCAAAGGATGAAGATCCATTTGCAAGGGTGAAGACCCAATCTCAAAGGATGAAGATCCATTTTCAAGGGTGAAGACTCGATCTCAAGGGATGAAGATCCATTTGCAAGGGTGAAGACCCGATCTCAAAGGATGAAGATCCATTTGCAAGGGTGAAGACCCGATCTCAAAGGATGAAGATCCATTTGCAAGTGTGAAGACCCGATCTCCAAGGATGAAGATCCATTTACAAAGATGAAGACCCCAATTCTCAAGGATAAAGATCCATTCCGAGGGTGAAGAATCACAATGCATAGAACAGTCGGAGCAGTTAGACTTCTCAACTAATAAAAGGTTAGTCATGTGACGCCCCCATACTCTATATAAGTACTATACATATACCTGGTATACATACAATATGTATATAAAGTATAAGAATGTCACTTTTAGTTTCAAATTAAAAACCTTTATCCGAGTTCAAACAATATTACATTAATTTAAAGAACATTTACAAAATCATTATACTTTCAAGGGTCTTATATATATATATATAATAATCTCATTCTTATTTACCAAAACTTCATTTATACATATGAATATATTCTTATAAAAAATACAACATAATTAAATCACACATGTATGCATCACCTTCTAGTTGGTTTTGAAACACTCTTACTCTTCTCGTGGCATAATAGCTGGACTTCCAGATCACCCGCATAACCACCTGCGCGATTACACAACCGCGCTAAGCCCGAGAGCTTAGTAATATAAATAATTCCTATAAATATACATTACAGAAAAATTATATTTTCATGATAACTTTATATGTCATTATTTTATTACCAAGTTTTCCCATTTTGAATACACCTTTCCTATATACTTCTACTAATGTCTTTATTATATACACATATACACGTATATTATTGACACAAATCACAACTCCATGACTTATTAAGATATTCATAAAAATATTCTCAATGTCTACATTCACATCCATATTTTACTTTCATGTTGTACTTTCATTTCTCATCATTCAACATAGTTCTTTTAATCCACATTCACTGTCAATAATTTACTTATGTATTATAACTATCACATAACATTATATCTCACTCCATAGGACATATTAAAGCAAAGACAACATATATCTCATTATTCATTTGTTTCACTATTCAAGAATCACATATCAACAAGCACAAGCATGGGCCCAAAAGAAACTAATATGCCATTTTACTTTCAGAGTTAATGTTTTGGTTTAATTATCACATTTATCATTATCATTATCCCAACTAGGCTTCAAGGATTTAGGTTCAACCAAGCTTCAAGGGGAACAAAGCATGCTAAGTATCAACCCAACTTGGCTTCAAGAACCAATCCAACCTAGCTTCAAGGGTTGTAACATCTCAATTAGGCTTCAAGGATTTAACCCAACCAATCTTCAAGGGGAGTAAAACATGTTAAACTTCAACCCAACTTGGCTTCAAGGATCAAGTCCAACCTAACTTCAAGAGATTGTTACTAATAGGCATGCCACCAATAACAAAACTCTGAAAATGAATAACATATTAGACACACAATTCATTTATTATTTCATTATCAATTTCATTTTCAATTCTCATCATCATGTAGGCAAACATGCCCCATTTATCTCAATTGAATCATCATAGCCAATCACAATGGCTTCACATCTCATTTGAATCATCATAGCCAATCACAATGGCTTCACATCTCATTTGAATCATCATAGCCAATCACAATGGCTTCACATCTCATTTGTCTCAATTCACATTATAATACCTCATTATTGAAATATACATAATCAAACACATTAAACATCCATTAAGAATGATCATCATTGATATACACATATATAATTTACCTTATTCTTAGATTTAGAATCCTCAATATACATTTGTTTAGGTCATCATTATTTTAAATATATTTAATGTGTAGATACAAAAAGACCTTTGGAGGATCCAACAATGTAAGAATAGTCAAGAATAAATATCAATAGCTAACACACTCAAGGGACACGGCCAAGCTTGTGGCCGTGTCTCTCAACAAAAATTCAAACACGGCCAAGCTGCTTCAGCTTGGCCGTGTCTCCCTTAAACCCAAAGAACAAAAACAAAAGAAGAAAAATGAAATCAGGCAGTAGTAGACACGGGCAAGGGACACGGCCAAGCCAGTGGCCGTGTCTCTCCAAATTGATCCAACACGGCCAAGTTTCCTCTAACTTGGCCGTGTCTCCCAAAACTTGGCCGTGTCTCTCCTTAAATTTTGGCCTTGTCTCTCAATAAAATTAAAAACCAAACACGGCCAAGCCTCCTTGATTTCATTAAATCACATTGTACACAATATAGCATGATTCAAATGGATGTAGTCAATATTCTAGACACATATAGTACATGCTTATCACAATATTCACACTATTAGTACCCATCAACAATGCATTAGATTCATTAACACAATTACAAATTAATGTAGTTTGTATTTACCTTAAGAACCACTCACACCAATCTATACACTTTACCTTCCAAGAACTCTTCACCACTTAAAGTAGGGCAATCCACTTCCTTCACAACCTAATTCAAATAAAATGATAAGATTCATGAATTCCAATACAAGTATTCACTTATGAAACTCATTCTAAAACTTTAGATCACAACTCACAAATCACATCTCTCTCTAGGATCCAAACTCATGTATTTTATGTTTTCAATTTCCTTAAACACAAACATACATCAATCATATATCAATTATTCAATTCTCCAACTCCTTTATATTAAACCCTTATTAAACAATTTCAATAATCCATCATCTAAATACCAATTCCACACATATATATACTTCAATCTTTATTATCATCACCATTACACACCAACCATATCAAATCCAAACTCAAACAATAGAAATCCATATAAGGAAATGAATACTTACTTGGATATTATGCCAAATCTTCAATAACCCTCTTCAATTCTCTCAAAATCCCTTTGGATTTGATGTGTATATTGATGAAATCACCTCTCTCTCTCTCTCTCTCTCTTTCTCTCTCTCTCTCTCTCGTGCAAGAAGAAGAAGAAGAAGAAGAAGAAGAAAGAAAGAAGATCTTCTCTTCTTTTCTCATACTTATCATATATATATATATAATTAATTCCCTTAACATCTCCACCATACACTTGTCCATTCTTTGACTTTCTTTTCTTCTTTTCCTTTTATTATTATTATTATTATTATTATTATTAGTATTATTAGTATTATTATTATTATTATTATTATTATTATATAACTTACTTTTCCTACACCATTTTATACATCATGTATATGTGATGTATATGTGGGTATATGTATATTTTATATATATTGCATTTATATTTCCCATATCTTTCAAATACCATATATACATTTTATCCTTCATATCCATCTAGCTCTTGTAATATTTTCCTTACATATTTTACCAACATATCTTCTCACTACTACAATTCCAATGTACACCAAAATCAGATATTAAATTAATTCATTTTTAGCCTTTATTAATTTAACTTATATATATTCCCATAGATACAACATATACATTCTCTTCACTTCTTTTCTCTTTCCCTTCAATATACACATTAAATCCAAATACAACAATAATTATTCCAAAACATTTAGGGTGTATTTTGGGATATTACAAGTCAAATTCGTTCTAGGGTCCAAGTACCCACTCTCGGGTCCAAGTACCCAAATTAAATCTAAATTAATTCATTCTCGGGTCCAAGTACCCAAATCAAATCAATTTAGGGCCGAGTATCCCAATCAAATTAGGATCGAGTATCCAAATCAAGTTAGGATCCAGTATCCAAATTCAGTTTAGGATCGAGTATCCCAACCCAATTTAGGATTGAGTATTAAGACCTGTAAAGGAGGCCAGTTCCAATGAACCAGGCGTTGTGGGGGTGCTGGGCCATTTCTCACCTTTCCCACATGTACCCAACTTTCCGAACCCATTAGGGGGCTGGGGATTCCTTAGGAATCGAGTCATCCACCCCTTTCTTTTTTCCCGTCCCGTCCGGGTGGCGACTCCATTTTCTCCAGACTTAGGTCCGTGTTCTCTAAGGCCCCGAGCCTAAACAGCTCCAAAGTCGCAAGAACCATTCCACTGGGAGTGGGGGAAAAAATCCCCGCTCGCAGTGGAGACTCCACTGGGGATAAGAGAAGTTGATTCCGTTGGTCTTTTTATTATTCTATTCTTTCTTATAATGATTTTATCCATTGCATCGTGTGCGTGAGTTAGGACGCCCGTGTTACCCTTGTTATGTTATGTAAGGGATACCATACTTTCACTCAAGGTATGGAGATCGAGCATGGCATAACCACTCATAGCCTCGTACCGTTTTGTATATACTTGCTATGGGAACCTTTTTAACCCAAAGACTAAAGCTCATGTAATTGGTCTAGTTAATTTCCTTAGGTTTTACCCCAAATGCATGTTGTTTGACTATGGTTAATTTATCTTGGCTTAAATCATGGCTTATTTGGTTTGTTCTTTTTCTAATATGACCTAAGTATATTGTAAGCTCAAAAGAAATTTTAATTTAAAGTCCAAAAGACCAAAGCTATTTTCAAAACTTTTCAAGATGGTCTTTGGACATAAAACTTTTCTAAAAAAACAAATCAAAAATTCATTGGCTCATGGCCCAAAATCCATTTTTCTAAAATCTTTTACAATGGGCTTAGAAACATAACTATTTTCACCCAACCTTTTCTTACAAAGAGCTTACAAATTATTTAGGTCAATTATGAAATACCAAAAATCAATTGTGGGCCTAGTTTACACTAAGAATAAATTAATCATGGTCTTGTTTTTGGCATGAACCATTAGTTAATCTTTTCAAGTGAGAAATCTATCTATAATAAATCTCTTAATAAAAGCTACTATAGTTGGTTGAATGGATTAAAACCTAATTAATGGGAATTACTATGAATGGACTTCCATTTTCGAAAATATAACTATTGGTTGAAACGTCTGAGGGAATTATTCAAAGCAAGATACCCCATGTTAGTATTTTTAAAACCATATACCTTGGAAAAGAGACTCGCTATTCGTGTGTGGATGTTATAAGGTTGGAAGGAACATCCTAATTTTCTTTTTTTATTGATTGTTTGTGCATACATGCATATATTTGCATCTCATATCATTGATCCTTTCTGGCTCACATCCCTGGATTACGATAGTTCTAAAGCTTACAACAATCTGACTTACGCCAGAGACAAAGTGTCTAGCAACGACTCAATCACTTGCTCACCAAAAACAATGGAACCCGAACAAATCCAAAGAATGGTGGATGAGGCCCTCAACGCCAAGATGGAAGAAATAAAAGAGGCCATAGCTGAGACCATGAAGAACCAATTGACTGCAATCTTAGAGAACCATGCTGAGGCATCTGCTAGCACTAAGAAACCAAAGGACAAAGGGAAGACCAAAGTTAGTGAAGTGGTTTTTGATGATGAAAAGGTGATCATTGATGACGATGATGATTGGGCTCAATACTACCAAGATGTTCAAGAGAAGAAGAAAGAACCAAGGTTGGTGAGAAAGCAACTATCGAAAAGACCGAGACATCCGATGTTGAAAGGATGATTGTTGATTTAGAAAAGAAATTTGAGAAGAAGATGAAAACTGAATAGATGTCCGTAATCGACAAACTATTTGAACAAGATGAAGAAGTCCCTTATAAGTTCAAGATGCCTTCCTTTGCTAGGTACAATGGAACCGGAAACCCTCATCTCCATGTGAAGCAGTACATCACTGCCATGCAATCTGCCTGAGCTAATAAGGCTCAAACCCTAAGGTACTTCATGCTCTCATTAGACCCTGTTGTCCAAAATTGGTTCAATACATTAGATGAAGGAACACTAAAGAGTTGGGATCTACTTTACAAAGCCATCATCCAACAATATGGGTATAATCTCGAGATGGAAGTTACCTTAATGGAAGTAGAGTCCATAAGACAAAGGCCAAATGAGAATTTTGTGGACTATGTGAAAAGATGGAGAAATAAGGCTGCTTTGCTCAAGAAGAGGCCCGATGAATTCGATCGAATAAGGATGATCGTGAGAGGTGTCCTACCTAATCTCCATGAAAGGATGTCTCACACCCTTATAAGGGATTTCAAAGATCTTCTCCAAGCTGGTCTACAAATTGAAGAGTGGGAAAGGGAGAAGAATCACTTTTCAATAAAAAGGAATGAGAAAGGGAATTACCAGTCGGGCAATCAAAGCACACAAAAAGAAGTTGATGTCAATACAACTGGTCAAGCAAATAGAAGGCAGTTTTCAGATCTGGGGAAGCCTTCGTCTTGAGTCATTGACAGGCTACAAAAGAAAGGGTTGTTACAACCATTGGCTCCTCGACCTTTGCCTAGTCCATTACCCCAAAAATTTGATACTAAGGCTTTTTGTCAATTTCATTAGACTTAAGGACATGAGACTGATAGGTGTACCCGATTAAGGTATAAGATCCATGATTTGATTTATAGTGGCAACCTACCCGAGCCGGATAAGCCTAATACCAAGGACAACCCTTTGCCTAAATTTCAATAGAGTACCACCACCGGCAACCTTCATGGTGGGAAAAGGATTGGAAGAAGATTTTCTTTTATCATCCTTTCAAGATGGGGATATTAAAGATATGAGAGGGAAAGAAGCTTAAACTCAACGAACCTTCCTTAGCTTGAATGTTGCTTTTCAATTTTACTTTCTTTAATATTTTGAACTATTGTGCTTTTCAAACTTAAAGTTTCTTTAAATAAATTACTTTCATCAAAATTTTATTGGTCTTTGTTCATTTTGGTGCTCAACAAATGAGGAATCTAGCTTGATAATTCATGAATTAATATATCTAAGCATCATGACTTGAATGACTTTACTAGGTGAGGGAATTGCTCTATAGCATTGAGTTATGTATGATTACTTAGAGAGGGCTCCTGCATAATTACCTTTGTCTAGGTCCTAGTCAGTCTTAGAACATGCTTTGACAAGCTTTCGAGGCGAAATTGAACTCTACTTATTTAAGAGAGAAATGATCTAGGCATTGTTTGGTTAGTCAACAACTAGTATCCACCTTGTTAAATATCAATCCCTAGTTGTCCCTTTGAGCCTTCATAAAATTTTAGCTTTCTTTTCATTGGCATATAACCTCAACAACCTACCCTGAGCTGTTGTGATACTTTTGACAAATCTTATGATCACTAATATGAAGAGGCAAGAAGATCAAAGAAAGCAATGAATAGTCAAGATCATTAAGTTCTCAAGACCATGAGGATAGTTGATATTTTTAAGACCGTAAGGGTAGTTGAAGTTTTCAAGAACATAAGGGTAGTTGAAGTTCACTTAATATCTCTAATATATCAAGACAACATTAGAGTAACAAATGATTTATCCTTGTTAAAGAAGATCTATGTTACTCCACTCATCCATTATTGGAAGCCCAAGTTAGTACAAACAAGACAACTCTTTTAGAGTTAGAATAAAAAAAAACAAAATAATAATAAAACAAAACAAAAGAAAAAAAAGAAGAAAAAGAAGAAGAAGAAAAAGAAAAAAAAGAAGAAGAAGAAAAAAGAAAAAGAAAAAGAGAAAAAAATAATACCTAAAAAGGCAGTTCAGAAAGCCGACTGAGTTCTCTTTTACCTAAAGCAGCAAAAGGCTTCCATTTGGTTCATAAAGACATTTTTATTTGAATTGGTCCAACCCAACCAAAGATTAAATCAAAATTGGAGAAAAAGGATGAAGATCCATTTTCAAGGGTGAAGACTCAATCTCAAGGGATGAAGATCCATTTGCCATGGTGAAGACCCGATCTCAAAGGATGAAGATCCATTTGCAAGGGTGAAGACCCGATCTTAAAGGATGAAGATCCATTTGCTAGGGTGAAGACTCGATCCCAAAGGATGAAGATCCATTTGCAAGGGTGAAGACCCAATCTCAAAGGATGAAGATCCATTTGCAAGGGTGAAGACTCCACTACAAAAATATTCGGCATTTACAACGGAAATTTTCCATCGCAAATTTGCGACGGATCTGCAATGGTTTTGCGATGGATAAACACAATGAAGGAATTTTGAGGAAGCCGTCGCAAATCGGTTGCAAATCCGTAGTAAATCTACGACGGTTGTCTGGTCGATGCAAATTTTCGTCGCAAAATTTGGCGCGGCTGCTTGGCGGGAGAAGGTAGCGCGGGGAATTTTCGTTAAAATTAAATTTGTCGCATATTGGTTGCAAAAACGGTAAGAAAAAATTCATTTTGCAACTGATATTTGCGACGGACTTACTTTGCGTCGCAAATATGCAACACAGACGCAGATAAGTCGCAAATTAAGTTTAAAGATATTGCACGTGCCAAGCACGTGAACAACTCTTCTGCTATCTCTTTGTAAATTATTCCCCCAAATTCTATTATCCCTAATTTTGGCCGAGAACCTCCAAAACCCAAAGTGGAGTTCTTAATTTTTTTTTCCATGAATGAGCCTCTTCCATCTCTCTTTTTCTCCAATTTCTCCAATTTCATTAAGCAGTCACGCCTTTCTTCTATCGTCTTCTTCCCTACCCTCTCGTTTTCTTCATCCGATGCCACCCACGCTCACCCACCACCTCCTGTTCTATCACTCACAAGTATAATAATTATTATATTTTATATAAATTATTAAAATTAATTAAAATTTAATTAAAAAATGAGATGATATTATTTAAAAATAATAATTTGTCACTCTTAAAATACTTTTTCTATCCTTAGCTTATATATATATATATATAATATAGATGATTTCTACTTTTAACGTGTTAAGATTATAATGGTGAAATAATCATGAAAATAATTAAATGTGTGTAGAATTAATCAATTAGGATTTAGTGTAAAAAAAAATTAATTAGCATTTACTAATAAAGAAATATAATAAATTTCATTTATTTCGTTAAAAATAAATATTCAATTAATAACCAATAGTTATTTTGTTAAATAATACAAAATATCTCATTAATAAGTTAAGAGGTAAAAATAAAATAATGAATATTAATTCATTACATCCTAGTTTTAGTATTATAAAATTACATTTTATTATATATTGATTTATTGTTTAATATTTAATATATGTGCATAAAAAATATTTTTTTAATTTAACTCAAAAATAAAGAAAAAATATAAATATACATAGGACTTAAAAATATGATTAATGTTTGAAATGATATATACTTATCAATTCGTGCTTAATCAAAATAAGTTTTAATTTAACTAAAAAATAAATAAATAATAGAATAACTAAATATAAGAAATAGTTATATATATATAACACCAAAACCACGCCGTTTTAGATTTGTATAACATCCAACGAATCTCAGCCCTTATTTCGCTCTCCACTCCTCTTTGTCTGCGCCGCTCACTCATTCTCATATCTCCCTCAAACCCTCACAATTGCCATCATCGATACTGCCAAGCTGCTTGCTCACCATCTATTTTTTCATTAGTCGCTTGCTCACCATTGCATGCTCACAATTCCTTTGTTAGATTTTCTCACCAAACCGTCAAACGAGGAATGGATTCTTCAAATTCTAATTCCAACTCCGATACTTCTGGTGCTCTGCGACGAACTGGACAATTGCCGGTGGCTCTCTCGAAAATTCCATCGCCTTCGAGTCATCTCTGTCTCTAATTACCGACTGAAGGTTTGATAATCTCAGTCAATCCTCCGCTGTTGTTTCAACAGCCAAATCACCTCTTATACTGTACCCTTCCTTGATTATTCTACTCCATGCGAAATCACAAGTGAGTTTTTAAGATTTCATTTTTTTTTTTGCAATTTCTTGTAAATTTTGTTTGTTTTGTTGTTTAGATTATTTAAGTTTCTTAATAAGTGATTTGAAAATTGAATTTAAGTAATTATTTGTGAATTGAATTTGATTACTGAGAGAAAGAAAGGGAAAATTTTATATAATATGAAAGAGGAGAGTTCAGTAATTTGTATAGATTTTTATCCCAAAGTTCTGTGTTATCGTTTATCATGGTACCATTTGTATAGCCGAAAGTGAAAGTCTGTATCTTTTTTGTTTTTGTACTTCACTGTGACTGATGATTATGAATTTTGTTGCAATGCAGTTAGATTTTCTTCTTACTTTGTTTTCGAGCAATTAGTCAGTGGTGATTGATGACCTAGATGGACAATTTTTTATTGCTGTTTTTTATGCGAATTGCTGCCCTGGTAATTGACCTTTTTTTTAGTTATTTGGAGCTTTTGTTTTCGTAACTATGAAAATTTGGTGTGTCTGTGATATTGGTTTTGTATTTGTGATCATCTATTTCATTTTTGTGTGTAAATTATGAATCTTTTGCTAAGGTACTTGAGTTGAAATATATGCTATGAATAGTTTTTTTATGACTTTAGAATCCATTTTCTTATGTGCTAAACTAAAATTTCAAGTCTTTTATTATGTTTTTCAGCTTGAAAAATTCATTTGTTTGCAATTTGTCCAAATTTGATAACTTCTACAGTTATGAGAATCTATATCTTACCAATTTGCATTTTTTAAAAGTTCATTTGATTACAAATATGGCTTTATACAAACAGAATAAAAGAAAGCCACATGTTAACCATATAGAATTGTTGATGCAACCTTTTATCTTCTCGAGTGATCCAAGATATCCATGTGCTTTTTTGTTTTAGTTTGCATAATTGGAAGTTGAGTCTATCTTGAACATATCTTCCTTTTCCATTAATCATTTTGGTAGTTGTAGGAGTTTTATTTGTATACTCAATTAGGATTTTCATTTTGGTTGAGTGTTATACCCATGACTGGAAGTTCAGAAAATATCCTCAATTACCATAATTCAATTAAGGGTTTGTTTGTTTCAATTTTATTTGAAAAATTTTGCTTGAAAGATTGATATAATTGAGATAGTGAGCTAATTAAACTCTGGGTTTCGTTTTTTTTATTTATATTATAATAGCAAAAAAATTGTTTAGATTGATTGCATTATTAGGTAGAAGTGATTTTTAATGTGACAGTAGGAGATGAAATGGTCAATAGGAAGAGATGTTTTTCCTTATCTGGTGAAGTGCTTTGAATTTTTTTTAAAGAATATCTAGTGAAGTATTTGTTGATAGATGTGGTCTATTATCATTTAAAAAATATCATATTAGGGAGATAATTCGCAAAATTTTCGACTTAGTAGTAATATAGAATTTATAAGTTATACTCATTCTTACTAATTGATTACTAGTTGATTGTTTTTTCTCATTCATATGCAAGATTGCTTCTTCTACATCTGTTTATGAGTTGTATTCATTGGTTGTTTAGTTCCTTTATTTCCTTTTCTTGAATGGGTATCCTCTAATTTGCTTTTTTTCCCCAACTTTTTTAATTGCTTTAATAATTGCCAACAAAAGAAACTTGCTTGCATTAGAATTCTTACTTAGCTTCTTTATATATATGGTGCGTATGTTTAAAATTAATATTTGATCATCTTAAATTTATTTATGCAGAAGTTGTATTAATTAAACTCATGGCGTGGTGAATGAAGTTGCTTAAGTTGGATATATTAAAATTTCTTACTTTTGGAAACTTGATGAACAAACTTGTCAAATATTCTGCAGAGTTGTCCCTTTAATTTGTTTGTGAATGATGGAAATATTACCCATTGTCTGTTTGTATGGCTTAGCCACTTAGTTCTTTAACTCCTCTTATCTGTAAACAAATTGTTCTTTGTATTGCAATTCAATTGGTAGTTTATGAACTTGTAGCCTTCAGTTTTTTTTAGTTTCAACTTGCATTTGGAACCTCATCTTGGTTGTGCTGCTAGTACAATTATTAAAAAGAACTAGTTGAATTATTCGATTTTTGTGTTTATGAGGAGATCATAATCATTGGAACTGAGACCCATAATAGGTTATGTCATAATTTGGTTAATACTTTTTTTGTTAAATGTTATTAAATTGCCTATTTATGAATATTGCTTGTGAATTGTGTGTATTGGCTACTGGATTCTTTTGACTCTAACGTTGTTTTGATTTTCATTTTTAGGAAAGCTTTCAAAAATTGAAAGCATCACAATCTACAGAAGAGGCAAATGGAGAGGAAGTTCAATCTTGTACTAAGGATGATGATGATTTATTTGTTGAAGCGGCAGGAGGAATAAAGAAGGCCAGAATATATGGGTTGGGGAATTTAGCGAGTTCTCACATCTTTAAGGGTAGTGGAAGTACATCTCAACAAGTGAATGAGAATATGTTAACTGAGATACGTGATGAGATAAGCAATAAAGTCAGTCATATAGAGAGCAAATTAGAGACCAAGATTGTAGATATGGCTCGATTTTTGGTTGAGAACCAGACTTGGATTCAAAATATGTTACTAGGAAGGCCAACTGAACCTCCTAGATGGGCTTCAACAGAACCAACCCCATCAGCAGAAGATCAAGTAACAGTAGAACATCCAGATGATGACTAGTGTATGCCTTCGGCTTAGTTTTTACTTTTGAAAGTGTTCATACTTTAATACTTTTAAATGTTTAAAACTTATATATTGTAATGACTTTTGAGTTATGTTAGTTTAACTAACTATTGCATTTTATATCAATGAAAAATTATTTTGAAAATTGGTGTAAATTTAGATTTATGTAATTAAATTGTAAATATTATTACTACAGGTGTGTATTATATATATAAAATCCATATAATGACACAAAACAGTCTGTGACGAAATTTACGACGGACGGTCTGAGACGGAATCTGCGACGGAATACTATGACCTTGAAAATGGCAGGAAGATAAATTTGCTACCAATTAGCGACGGTTTCTGCGATGGTTACTGTTTGCCCGTGAAAATTTGAGTGGCAAATTTGCAACCGCCTAGTGGTAGCAAATCCATCGCAATCTGCGACGGCCTGTCGCAAAATTGAAAACTGCGACACCATTTTTATTAATGGATCGTATCCGTCGCAGATCGGTCGCAAATCTTGATTTGTGACGGATCTGCGACGGATTCTGTTCGTTGAAGATAGCGTGTTTTTTTGTAGTGCTTGATCTCAAAGGATGAAGATCCATTTACAAGGGTGAAGACCCGATCTCAAAGGATGAAGATCCATTTGCAAGGGTGAATACCGATCTCAAAGGATGAAGATCCATTTGCAAGGGTGAAGACCCGATCTCAAAGGATGAAGATCCATTTGCAAGGGTGAAGACCCAATCTCAAAGGATGAAGATCCATTTTCAAGGGTGAAGAATCGATCTCAAGGGATGAAGATCCATTTGCTAGGGTGAAGACCCAATCTCAAAGGATGAAGATCCATTTGCAAAGGTGAAGACTCGATCTCAAAGGATGAAGATCCATTTGCAAGGGTGAAGACCCGATCTCAAAGGATGAAGATCCATTTTCAAGGGTGAATATCGATCTCCAAGGATGAAGATCCATTTACAAAGATGAAGACCACAATTCTCAAGGATAAAGATCCATTCCGAGGGTGAAGAATCACAATGCATATAACGGCCGGAGTCGTCAGACTTCTCAACTGATAAAAGGTTAGTCAAATTCGTTCTCGGGTCTAAGCACCCACTCTCAGGTCTAAGTACCAAAATTAAATCTAAATTAATTCATTCTCGGGTCCAAGTACCCAAATCAATTCAAGCTCGGGTCCAAGTACCCAAATCAAATCAATTTAGGGCCGAGTATCCCAATCAAGTTAGGATCGAGTATCCAAATCAAGTTAGGATCGAGTATCCAAATCCAGTTTAGGATCGAGTATCCCAACCCAATTTAGGATCGAGTATCCAAGTCCAGTTTAGGATCGAGTATCCAAATATCTTGGGTCTAGAACCCAAATTTTGCTTAGGTCCATAATCTATAATTATCCTTGAGTCTAGAACTCGAACCGGGTCCAGAACCCAAATTTTCCTTAGGTTCAGAACCTAGAATTATCCTTGAGTCCAGAACTCGAACCGGGTTGAGAACCCAAATTTTTCTTAGGTCTAGAACCTAAAATTATCCTTGAGTCCAGAACTCGAACCGGGCCCAGAACCCAAATTTTCCTTAGGTCTAGAACCTAGAATTATACTTGAGTCTAGAACTCGAACCGGGTCCAGAACCCAAATTTTTCTTAGGTCTAGAACGTAGAATTTATCCTTGAGTCCAGAACTCAAACTGGGTCCATAACCCAAAACCTTAATCTCAAAAATTAAGTCTTATTGCTTTTCACTCTCTTTCACTACAGTTTCAGATTTTTCAAGCAGGGGGCAAATTGTAGACCCTTAATTTTTGACCCAATCCGGACCAATATATTTTATTTAGTCCAAAATGATTTTTATTGTCTAATTGGTCCAAAATAATTTTTGTTAAATTATTTTTGCTTTAGTATCTAATTTTTATTAATAAAAAATAAAAATAAACAAATAAAAATAAAAATAAAAATCGGAGTCGGAAAAATCGGCAGCAAAAAAACAGTCGCACGGGCCCGTGGGCTATTTCGCTCGCAGGAATTTCCTGCGGGCGAAATCACTGTGCTATTTCGCCCACAGGAAAATCCTGCGGGCGACGCTCCAGCCCGCGCACTGCCACAGTTTTTTACGGCAGTTTTTTTTCGCCAGCGCCTTTTTTTCTTGTGACATTTTTTTTTGGCAACGCAAATTTTTCGACGCAAATTTTTTGAAACCTAATCCAATTAGGTTTTGGTTTCTTTTTTTTTTTATTAATATTACTTACCTTAAGTAATTAGGAATAAACAACCTCAAACCACTATAAATAAGGACCAAAGGAAATTAATTTCACTAGAGGAAAAATTTCACAGTGCTTGGAGAATTGGAATTCGAAGGTGAAGTTGAAAAGAAAAAATTCAATTCAATTAATTTTTAAAGGAGCAGCATCACGATTTAAGGAATTAAAAGGCAAAAAAGGCATGTCTTTGGATCTAGTTCATCTAAGAAGAATTGTTTTTGGAGGAATCATCAAAAGAAGGTATGTGTTAATTGATTTTCTTTAATTGTTTTTTACACAGTAGCAAATCTATGAAATTTAGGTTATCAAAATTAAAAACCTTTGAACTTTAATTTAGTTTTTCTAAAGTTAAAAACATTAATCCGTTACTTTATTTCCTAAAGAATTTAAAGTTATTAGTTTTATTTCTTCAAAACCCTAAAACCAAAATTTGTTTTCTAAATTTATAAAATCTTAAAACATGTTCTGTTTCTCACAAAAAAAAAACCCTAAAAACACTTTTTCCAATTATATAAATCTTTTCTATTTATAAAAACTTTAATTTGTTTGGTTTATTTTCATAAAATCACATAAAAGTATCAAATTGATTTTTAATCCTAAAAGTTCCATGCATCACCCGTGACCCTAAATTCTAAAAATACTAAACCCAAATTCAACTTCCAAAATTCAAAATAATGAACACTAACCCTTTTAAAACCTTAAACCCTAATTTTCATGAACCCTAATCCTTTTAAAACATTAAAAAACATAAAAACATAAATTTCACATAGTAGCTTAAAAACACAATGAATCACCATTTAAAACCACAAATTAAAAGTGTTTTAAAGTGTCTAGAACCCTAGTTTCATGATTTCACCATTCAAATATTAATTTAGTTAATCAAAGAGTCTTACCAACCTTTTAAAACATAAAACCCTAATTTATTTTAATTCCATAAAAAGTCACAGTAGCTATAATTGAACTTTTATTTGCTTTATTCAATTCCATACTTGATTATACTTTGATTTATCTCTTATGCTTTAATTTATTTAATTTCAATACTTGATTTATTTAATTTATCATGGATGGATGTTTATTTTATATTTTGATTAATAGCTTTGATGAATGATTTATTTATGATGAATGATTATTTACTTTTATCAATTAATTTAGATTTTCAAAAGTTGTAAGAGGTATGTTTCCACTTGGTGGGTACCTCATTAGTTAAACATCATGTAATTTAATTTGCTTTTCTATCTTAGAACTTATGTAAAGGGCATGTTTCTACCTTTCGGTGGGTGTCCTATCTAGGCATGTGATGTAAGGACATGTTTCCATCTTCGGATGGGTGTCCATTTATTTGTTTTGTTTTTTTTGGGCATTGCTTTGATTTTAATATAATGATGCTTTCTTTTTATTGTGTGTAGTATGGATAATATTGTTATATTTAAGAATCTTATAATATTAAGACCTGTGAAGGAGGCCGGTTCTAATGAACCGGGCGTTGTGGGGGGTGCTGGGCCATTTCTCACCTTTTCCACACGTACCCAACTTTCCGAACCTATTAGGGGGTTGGGGATTCCTTAGGAATCGAGTCATCCACCCCTTTCTTTTTTCCCGGCCCGTCCGGGTGGCGACTCCATTTTCTCCGGACTTAGGTCCGTGCTCTCTAAGGCCCCGAGCCTAAACTGCGCCGAAGTAGTAAGAACCATTCCAGCGGGAGTGGGGGCAAAAATTCCCGCTCACAGTGGAGCACTAAGTTCCATCAGGGTTGCTTCAACCATTGTTAGTACTAGAGTGGAAATTGGAACGAATGATGATGGATTTTGTGACTGGATTGCATTTGACCTAGAAGAAGCATGACACAATTATGGTGATTGTAGATCAGATGATGAAGACGACTCATTTTCTTCTAGTTCAGAGGGACTTTTCCCTTGAGAGGTTAGTTGAGATGTATATCAATGAGATAGTGAGGTTGCATGGATTCCTAGTTTCTTTAATATCGGACCGAGATGCCTGGTTTACATTGAGATTTTGGAGGAGTTTGCAAGATGCATTGGGTTCTTGATTGCATTTTAGTACTGCTTTCCATCCTCAGACAGATGGGCAGTTAGAGAGAGTGATCTATTGAGTTAGACCGGAGTTAGACCGGATACATAATGTCTTCCATCTCTTTATGCTTCGGAGGTACAGGTTAGACCCATCTCATATTTTGTCAGTGGAATCTATTGAGGTGAGCCCAGATCTGACTTATGAAGAAGAACTAGTGGCGATTTTAGCACGAGAAATGAAAGAATTGAGAAATAAGAAAGTGCCACTTGTAAAAGTTCTTTGCAGGAATCATACCACTGAGGAGGCAACATGGGAGAGTGAGCAATTGATACAACGTCAGTATTTTCATTTGTTCTAGAGTTGATAACAAGTAATTTCGCAGACAAAATTTTCTTAAAGGGGAGAGAATTGTAACACCCCTAATTTTTGAAAATTAAATAAAATAAATTAAAAATTAAATTGGATAAATTAAATAAATGATCTAAATTAAAAATGAAAGGATTTTAAGTGATAAAAAATGTATATTTGAAATATATTTGAAATAAACACGACATATACATATACCTAAGATATACATCACTTATATATATTGTATAATTAAGTGTATAGTGATTAAACTGTATATATATAGATAATGATGGATGGATTAAAAAGGAAAAGATTTTTCTTTTTCCTTCTTTTTGTTCATTCGCAGTGAGATAGAGAGAGAGGTGAGAAGAGAGTGAGTTCTTCTTATTTACATCAAAGATTGAAGAAATTTCAAGGATTCAAGTGGAGTTTTTGAGGATTCTTCATCAATTGGTAAGTTTATTTATTAATTTTGCAAGTTCTTTGGAAATCTAAGGAAGAACATGATATGTGAATTTTGGGATTGTGTATTAGCATGTTTTAATAGCTTATTTGAGTATGTATAAAGTTGTTGTTAGTAGTTAATAATGATTTTATGGTTGGATTGAAGAAATGATTGAATCTAAGTTGAGTTTGGAAGTGATTATGTTCAAATGGTAGAGTGTACGAAATGCAGGAATTTTACTTGACACAGCCATGTTGTTGGGCATGTCAATGGTCCTGAGTTTAAACATTGATGACACAACCAGTAACAAGGCCATGTCTCTGAGCGTGTCATAGCTACTGTAAGGTAAAATAATTGACATAGCCATTAACACGCCCATGTTGTTGAGCGTGTCAAAGTTTCTATGAGGAAAAATTAATGACATGGGCAGTGACATGCCCATGTCATTGGACGTGTCAAAGCATTTGTATGAGTGGGTTAATGACACGGCCATTAACACGCCCATGTTGTTGAGCATGTTACTTGAGGGAATTGTCCAAAATAACTCTTTTCTTTGTCTTTCATTTGTAATTCCTAATTTAAATGGTTTGATATTGAGAATGCTTTAGAATGCGATATTAAATGGTTGTTTATGATCACATTGGGCTTAGGCATTGAGAGAGAGTAGTTTGTCCATCCCTAGTGTTGTTTATGATCACATTGGGCAACTTGGAAGAGAAGGTTGGAGGGAGTTTTGAAGCTTATTTTGGAGTACTTTCTAAGGTATGTACATACTCTTTATAAATGGAATGTGATTGCATTACATTTGGCCTAACACATTGCAGCATGCGCCCACAGCCCTCATGGCCCGCGAACGCGGGCAATTGGCCTTGCCAATTTTGCCAAAACTAAATTTGATTCGGACGGTTTTAATTTTTCCTTAATCAAGGAGGACTATGTTTTCAATTAATTGCCTATAAATAAGGGATTTGAAGATTAAAACGGGACTCGGACTTTTGGACTTTGTAACTTCAGAAATAAAAAAGCAATAAAAATAAAAACCCTAGTAGCCAAAGAAAGAGGGAAAAACACAAAATTTTATCAAGACAGTGGCTCACTATTGTCTTGATTTTATTCAACCAACAAGCAAGGCCGGTGCAAGCAAAAGTTTTAAATCAACCTTTAATTATTAATGGAATCAACAACAAAGGTACACCTTCTAAATTAAATCCATTTAAACTTAGCATGATTTGATGATATTGCTTGTTCTTTATACAAAGTAATTCCAGTAACATGGTAGCTCTAATAACCTGTACATATCTAATTGATTTTTTTTTAATGCATGATCATTTAATTTAAACACATCTAGTAGCTATATTCTATATAAGTATTAATAAAAAAATTCAATTGTTAGAAATAGCTTAGAAGTTTTTTACAGTAGCCATAATCTTTCCAAACCCTAAATACTTTTCTAAAATTCACCTAAACCTTAATTTATTTATACCCTAAAAAAAAATAAAATCCTATTATCTAGAATCCTAATTTTCACGGACCCTAAATCCTAATTTATTTATTCTTAATTCTCCAGCAGCTAAATTCTATTTTTAATTTGTATAGTAGCTAAAATCCATTCAAAAAAATATATAAAATGTCAGCTTTCTAATTTTCTAAATCTAAACCCTAAAATCCTAGTTTTTAAATCTAAACCCTTAAAACCCTAATTTATTCAAGAAACCCTAATTGAAGTGTAAACCCTAATTTATATATCTATTGCTTTACTTAAATTTGGATGCATGCTTATTGTACATATTGATATATAAACCAGGGTTTAAACCTAAAGAATGGAAGTTTTGGATTTAAGATTTAGGGAATTAGGTTTTAGAAGTTGAGTTTTTGGATATTGAGGTTTTAGGGTTTTAGATTATGATTTTTACAACTTTGCAATTATGAAATCAAGGTTTAGGATTTTTATAGATTGGGGTTTTGTATTAAGGTTTTAAAATATTGAAACTACATTAAGACACATAAGTGTGAGTGGGGATTTTTGCCCCCACTCCCGGTGGAATGGTTATTGCTACTTCATCACTGTTTAGGCTCGGGGCCTTAGAGAACACGAGCCTAACCTAGGAGAAAATGGAGTCGCCACCCAGACGGGCCAAGAAAAAGAAAGGGGTGGATGACTCGATTCCTAAGGAATCCCAACCCCTTAATGGGTTCGAAAAGTTGGGTACGTGTGGTGAAGGTGAGAAATGGCCCAGCACCTCCACAACGCCCGGTTCATTGGAACCGGCCTCCTTTGCAGGTCTTAATATTATAAAATTCCTAAATATAATGATATTATCCATACTACATGCAACAATTAAAATAAAGCATCATTATATTAAAATCAAAATAATGTCCAAACAAAGCAAATAAATGGACACCCGCCCGAGGATGGAAACATGTCCTTACATTATCCATGTCTAAAACTAAATAGGGCACTTACTGAAAGGTGAAAATGTGTCCTTTACATTGGTCCAAAAACTTTAAAATAAAATAAATTACATGATGCTCACGACATGAGGTACCCAAATTATAGAAACATACCTCTTACAATGTTTTGAAATCAAAATAAATCAATAAAAGTAAACAACCATTCATCATAAATAAATCATTCATCAAAGACATCAAACATTAATCAAAATATATAATAAACATTCATCCAATTTAAATAAAATAGTAAGCATATAACTTTAGGGTTCATGTATTAATTAGGGTTTCTTGGGTTTTATGTTTAACAATTAGGGTTTAAGTAAATAAGATTGAAGCTTATGAAAATAAAATAAAATCTTTAGATATTTGAAAAGAACAAGCTACTGTGATGATTTGAAAATAGAATTAATTAATATTTATGGTTTGAATAAATTAGGGTTTAGGTTTGTATTTTGAATAAAGCTACTGTATTTTGAATAATCATAATAAAGGAAGTTAAACATAAAGACTTAGAAAATAGGGTTTTGAAATTAGAAGAAACTAATGTTATTTTTTAAAAGAATAATGCTACTGTGTGATTTTGGAAAGAAGAATTAATTAGGGTTAAAGCTTTTAATATTTGAAAAAATAAGGCTACTGGATTTTTGAAATAGAGATTAGGTTAGGGTTTTAAGAAAATAGTCTATTGTTTTGTGGTTTTAGAAAAGTGTAATTAGGGTTTTAGATTTCAAAAATATGTTTTACGGGTATTAAGGCATTAGGGTTTTGAAAAATAGTTTTTAGGATAGAGTTTTAGATGGTAAGTAGAACAATTGATCATCTATTGCACGTTTAAACAATTAATCCAATTTGAATGATGAAGCTACTATAAAGAAATAAATAAAGATTCAAACCTTCGTTGTTGATTTCACCAAAATCTTGAATTCTGGTTGAACAATATCAAAGACAGTGTGGGCTGCCTTTGATGGGTTGTATATTATTTCTGCCTCTTGATTCTTCAAGCTTGAGATTATGAATAGACTGCAAAAAATAATTCCGAGCTACAAAGGTCCAGATCCCCTTTTTTAAGATCCAAAAAAGTCCCTTTCTATGTATTTTAATGTGGTATTTATAGGAAAAAAATCCAAACCTAATTCTAATTGTCTAAGGAAATAAAAACCATTTAGGAAAAGAAATAAAAACAAAATAGAATTCGATTCAGAAAAAACTGAGCTGGCAAAAATTGCTGGCAAAAATTGTTGCGGGCTATGGGCGGGCTAGCTACGAGAATTGTGAGAGTTTCATGCGAGCTAGGGACAGGCCAATTCGCCGCAGAAATTTCCTGCGGCGAATTGGCCCAAGCCAATTCATTTTTTATGACAAAAATTTTCCGTCACCGATTTTTATTTATTTATTTTTTATCTTTTTCTTTACTGTTACCTTTTTTATTTTTATTAAAAATAAATATTATAAGTAATGAATATTAAAATAAATATTATATAATTAAAATACCACAAAAATTATTTTGGACTGTTTTAAAAATATCGGACTGGACTGGGTCAAAAATTAAGGGTCTACAATAAGCTAGGGTTAAATCTAATAAACTACGGTTTTGGGTAAAAATAATTTGAATTGAATCATATTGAAGTTTTGTACTGAATTAAAATCAGTATTGTTTTTCATTGGATGGAGTTTATCATCAACTAAAATAATAAATTTAAACAATCACTACTTAATTTTAAAGAATGGAAGCAATATTGTAAGTCTAAGTAAATTAAATTATCAAACCTGCATTGTTGGTGTGGTCAAATCAAGTTTGTTGAGCCATGCTTATTGTTTGATTGATAAGTTTGGATCAACATAATTCTTGGTCTCTCGATGAGCAAAAGATCGATCTACTGATTTCTTATTTTTGCTTCTGTCTGAATTGTCTCTGTTGTTGTTTCTATTTAATTATTGCTTTTGGTTGTTGTGTCTCTTCTTAGTTATAAGTTTCTACCTACTTCTGTGTGTTAATATTTGGTTTCCCCCTTAACTCTTTAAACATGTATTTATAGGAATAAATTAGGTTAAAGCTAGTGTGACTAAGCTTAATCCGAGTTTAATTTTGATTCCTAATTATGCATAGCTCGGATTAAAGTATATAGAATTAAAGCATTCTAAGTTCTACATGAAACAAAGGCCATATCGAATTATAATTAATTTAATTCAATATGGTATCCATTCCAATTTGGTATGGAGGCCTCCATATCGAATTGGAAGCTTGCAATTCGATATGGAGGCCTCCAATTCATTATGGAGGCCTCCATATCGAATTGGAAGCTTTCAATTCGATATGGAGGCCTCCATATCGAATTGGATGGCCTCCAATTCGATATGGAGCCATCCATTTCGAATTGGAGGCTCCATATCGAATTGTAGGCCATCTAATTTTATATGGATGCTGCCCATATCGAAATGGCCTGGGCCAAACCCAAATAAGCCCAATCAAATTCCAAATCGGACAGTTTCAGGGCTTTAAAAATTGAACCAAACTTATTTTAGGCCTTATAAAACTGGACCAATTTAATTAAATGCTTAAAGTAGGTATAAGCTTATTAAAAATGGATCGATCATGACTTGGCCTTCTTTAATTTGGTTCGGACTAGCTTAGAGCCAAAATCAAGGGTCTACAGTTTGCCCTCTGCTTGAACGATCTGAGACTTCAGTATAAGAGAGTAAAATGCAGCATGAATTTGAGCTTATTTTGGATAAGGATGGGTTTTGGACCCGAGGTTGGATTGAGTTCAAGACTCAAAAATGATTTTTGATTCTGGACCCAAGTTTGTTTAGATTCTGGACCCGGATTGAGTTCTGGACTTGAAAGTGATTTGGATTCTGGACCAGAGTTGGTTTTGTTGGGTTCTGAACCCGAGACATGATTGGTTAGGGTTCTGGACCCGATATTAGATTTGGGCTCTGGACTCGAGATATGATTTGATTTGGGTACTTGGACCCGAGACTGGGCACTTAGACTGGAGACTAGATTTGATTTGGGTACTAAGACACGAGACTTGCTACTTGGACTCGAGAGTAGATTTGACTTGGGTGACATTCTGTCAGGTGAGAGTTATGGCTATCTTCTAGCCAATTAATTTTAGCTATTCTAGCTAATTGATCCTCTATCATGGCTTTCTTCTAGCCATTTGCTCCATTCTTTAATAGATCGACTCCAGCTCTTCTAGTTGGACCGACCTTCTGTCATCTCGGAATTTTGGCTTTCTTCTAGCCGATTATTCCATTCTTCAATGAATTTTGCAGACCTTCTGTCATTTGAGAATTTTGGCTTTCTTTTAGCTGATTATTCCACTCTTCAATGAATTGTAGTTCTTTACCCTCAAAATGGATCTTCATCCTTGGACATTGGGTCTTTACCAATCAAAATGGATCTTTATCCTCGGACATCGAGTCTTCACCCTTCAAAATAGATCTTCATCCTTGGACATCGGGTCTTCACTCTTCAAAATGGATTCTTCATCCTTTGGACATCGGGTCTTCACCCTTTAATATGGATCTTCATCCTTGGACATTGGGTCTTTACCCTTCAAAATGGATCTTCATCCTTTGGAGATCGGGTTTTCACCCTTTAAAATGGATCTTTATCCATGGACATCAGCTCTTCACCCTTCAAAATGGATCTTCATCCTTTAGACATCGGGTCTTCACCCTTCAAAATGGGTCTTCATCCTTGGACATCAGGTCTTCAACCTTCAAAATGGATCTTCATCCTTAGGAGATTTGTCCTATATTGGCTTCAGCTCTTCTAGCTTGACTGATCTTTTGTCTTTTGCATCTTCAATCTTTTGAGAGTTCTAATTTTCTTCTTGTTCCATTCTTAAATGTCTTTTGCAAAAAATTTAGCTAGTTTTAGCTAGTCCTTATATCCTCTCTTTGCCCACTACATGCCAAAATATTGAAAGTGAGTCTAAAAATATTTTGTACATGCATAAACTCAAAAATTAAAAGGAGAAACTTTGCCCCCTGTGTGGGCTTAAACCAATGATTTTCCCATGCAGGCTCATATTGATGTTTGTGTTGTCTAGTTCTTTGTACAAGCATGCATCTCTTCTTTCTTTTGCAATAGCCTTTTCATGCCTCCTAATTCAATATCTTCTTTTGATTCTTTACTTCACAGGGTGTTTGCTGTTCACTTTGACAAATAATAGGTAACATAAGAAAATAAAATGCAATGTGATATGCTCATGTATGCATGATATGCATGGATTATACTTACAGTTGATTAATTGACTCACAGACCCAGATGGTAAATCAAAGTACTTTCATTGGTTCTTTCTAGATGCTTGTTCAGGTCTTGCATTGGAATGGAAGAATCCTTCACATCTATGGCTTTTATTTTCCAAGATGAAATAATGAGTAGTGGGGGCCCCAGCAGGATAGATAGAGATACATCCATTTCAAACTATGATTCAGCACGTCAGTTGGTAGCTTCTTCATAACCTTGCAAATAATCATTTATTATGCCCAATGTGTCCTTCAAGGTTCGACGGTTCTACATACTTCCCTTAACTTAAATGTTTATGTGACAAGAAAACATAAATTTTTTTTAAATCTTAAATTTTGAATTTTGTCAAATGTTGAATTTTCCAAATCAGTGTCAATTTAGCTCAGGACTCGACTTTTCCAAATTAACACATCTATTACATCATAACCCTAGTTACCGTACTAAACTCAGGAATCATTTCCATTTGATCAAGAACTGTTGCACTTCAGATAGGTACATACACTTTACTTGGCCAAAGGTCTAATCAAGTTTAAATATTGTCTATCTCATATGCATGCTTATCCGAACTATCTCCACTAATAGACTCTATCTACCAAGAGAGATTAACAATTCTTTAATTGACTTGACACTACCGACAAACCTTCACACTACAAACTTATTGTTGGAACTATATACTGTTAGAGGTTCCATTTTCACCTTCTGAGCATCATTTCCTTTTGACTTCATGAAAATACAAAGCTTGAATGTCCTTTCATCTTCTTAGCAGAAATCTGGATCCAATCAGTACCCTTTTTCTTCCTCTTTCTTTCCGTCCTTTTTCCTTTCGGAATATTAAGTCTAAGACTTTTAATATTGCTAACTTGGAGTTACGTTGGATAAAATGAAAGATGGTCTTTCCCCTAATTCTCTGATTTTATTTGAATCTTTGACTGGACTGGACCAATTCAAGTCAATCTATCCTTGTAAACTAAGTGGAAGTCTTCTGATGCTTCAGGTAAGAAGAACTCTATTGTCTTTCTAAACAGGCCTTTTGGGTTAACTGCCCTTTATTAGGGTTTTTCTTCTTCTTCTTCTTCTTTTCTTTTCTTTTTCTTTTTTTCTTTTTTTCTTTTCTTTTTCTTTTCTTTTTCTTTCTTTTAGTCTAACTCTAAGAAAGTTGTTTTGTCTACACCATTCTATGCTTCTGACTATGAATGAGTGGAGTAGAGTGAGTTTGCTTTAACAAGGATAAATCATTTGTTGCCCTGATGTCATCTTAATAAATTGTAGATATTAGGTCTAGTATCAAGTGTACTTCAACTACCCTTATAGTCTTGAGAACTTCAACTATCCTTATGGTCTTGACTATGCATTCCTTTCTTTGATCTTCTTTCCCTTTTCACCTTAGTGATCATTAGATTTGTCAAAAGTGTAACACCAACTCCGGGTAGGTCATTGGGTTTACTAGACAATGAAGAGTAAGCTAAAATTTTATGAAGGCTTAAAGGGACAACTAGAGATTGATATTTAATAGGGAAGATAATAGTTGTTGGCTAACCAAACAATGCCTAGATCATCTCTTCCTTAAATAAGCAAAGTTCAATTTCACCTCAAAAGTTTGTCAAAGCATGTTCTAAGATCAAATATGACCTAGACAAAGGTAATTATACAGGAACCCTTTCTAAGTAAGCATACACAGCTTAATGCTATAGAACAATTTTCTTACCTAGTAAAGTCATTCAAATCATGATGCATAGATACACTAATTTATGAACATCAAGCTAGATTTATCATTGGTTGAGGACCAAAATTAACAAAGACCAAAATAAATTTAATAAAAGTAATTTATTCAAACAATCTTAATTTGAAAAAAAATGTTCCAAATAAGTACTAAAGAAAGCAAAATAAAATGAATAACACTTTCAAACTAAGGGAGGTGTGTTGAATGAAATTTCTCCTTACTTCACATCTTTAATATTCCCATCTTGAAAGGAGGATAAGATAGAATTTTCATCCAATCCTCCTCCTACCATGAAGGTTGCTGGTGGTGGCATTCTGTTGAACCTAGGCAAAGGATTATCCTTTGTGCTGGGCTTATCAGGTTCAGGTAACTTACCACTATGAATCAAATCATAGATCTCATGATTTAATTGGTTGCATCTATCTGTCTCATGTCCATGAGTCTGATGAAATTAACAAAAAGCCTTGGTATCAAAGTTTGGTGGTAAAGGATTTGGCAAGGGTAGGGAGCCAATGGTTGTAACAACCTTTTTTTTGTAGCTTGTTAAAAATCCAAGATAGAGGTTTTTCCAATTCTGAAATCTGTCTTCTATTTTCTTGACCAATTGCATTAACATCGACTTCCTTATGTGTACTTTGATTGCCAGACTGATAATTTTGTTTTACAGAAAAATGGTTCTTCTTTTTTTTTTCCACTCTTCTATTTGCAATCTAGCTAGGAGAAGATCTTTAAAATCCCTTATAAGGTTGTGAGGCAGCCTTTCATGGAGGTTGGGCAGGAAGCCTCTAACTATCATCTTGATCTGGTCTGACTCATCAGGCCTCCTTTTGAGAAGTGCAACCTTATTTCTCCATCTCTTTACATAATCAACAAAACTTTCATTTTGTTTTTGCCTGATCGTCTCCACCTCCATCAAGGTAACTTCCAGCTCGACATTGTACCCATACTACTGAATGAAGGCTTTATACTGCATATCCCAATCTTTTTGGGTACTTTCTTCCAAGGTTTTGAACCAATTATGCACAACAGGATCAAATGAGAGCATGAAATACCTTAGAGTTTGAGCCTTAGTAGCTCTGGCAAACTGCATGGCAGTGATGTATTACTTAACATGCAAGTGGGGATTTTCTATACCATTATACCTAGCGAAAGAAGGCATCTTAAACTTATATGGGACCACCTCATCTTGTTCGAATAACTTACCTATTTCTGACATCTCATCAGCTTTCAGCTTCTTTTCAAATTTCTTCTCTAAATCAGCAATCAGTTTCTCAACATCTGAAGTTTTAGTCTTTTCCACGGCTGATCTTTCCATAACCTTCCGCTCTTTCTTCTTATCTTACGGATCTTGGAAGTATTGAGCCCAGTCATCATCATCATCAGCAGTTACTTTGTCATCATCAAAGGCTACTTCACCAACCTTAGCCTTTCCCTTGTCCTTCGGCTTCTTAGTGTTGGCAGATGCCTTGACAATATTCCCCAAAAGCGCAGCCAATTGGCTCTTCATAGTCTCAGCTAGGGTCTCCTTCAATTCTTCTATCTTGGAATTGAGGGCATCATCCACCATCCTTTGAATCTATTCAGGTTCCATTACTATTGGTGAGAAGTTGACCGAGTTGCTACTAGAGTCTACATCACTAGCGTAGGTTGGGTTGTCATACACTCTCGAACTGCTATACTCTAGGTCTGTGAGCTAGAAAGGATTAATGATATGTAATGCAATGCATGCATGCATATATGCATGTATGAACAAGTAATCAAACAATTAAAGATAATTAGGACGTTCCTTCCAACCTTATAACTTTCACACATGAATGGCGAGTCTCTTTTCCTAGGTGTATGGTCAACAAAATATCAACATGGGATATCTTTTTTTCGAAAAAATTCCCTCGGAGGATTTTAACCAATAGTTATATTTTTAAACTTAGAAGTTAGTCCATGATAATTCCCATTAATTAGGCTTTAATCCATTGAATCTTAACTAAAATAGCTTTTATGCTATATTGGATTAAAACTAAATTAAGAAGTTTATCATAAATATATTTCCCATTTGAAAAAATTACTAATGATTCATGCTAAAAACAAGTCCATGAATAATAATTCTTGGTATAAGCTAGGCTCACAATTGATTTTTGGTATTCCATAATTGATATGAATAATTTGTAAGCTCTTTTTAAGAAAATAATTTATAATTTTTTATGAAGTGAAAATAATTTTGTTTCAAAGCCTTTAGGCTTTTAAGTTTGGGTCATAAGGTTGAAAAAGATTTTTGACCCATCTTGAAAAGACTATCTTGAAGATTTTGAAATTTTGAAATTTGATCTTTTGGATTTAAAGGAAAAAATTATTTTGAGCTTACAATATGATTAGGTCATATTAGAAAAAAAAAAAAGAATAAACCAAATAAACCATGGTTCAAACCAAGAGATATTAATCATAGTCAAACAACATGTATTTGGGGTAAAAACCTAAGGAAAGTAGTTAGGCCAAATACATGAGCTTTAGTTTTTGGGTTGAAAAGCTTAGGTTCTCATAGCAAGTATATACCTAAAGGTATAAGGCTACGAGTGGTTATGCCATGCTTGATCTCCATACCTTGAGTGAAAGTATGATATCCCTTACATAACACAACATGGGTAACATGTGTAACACCCATATACTTTATATAAGTACTATACATGTACCCTGTATACATACAATACGTATATAAAATATAAGTATGTCATGTTTCAGTATTGTTTAAATCCCTTACCTTAGTTTCATAATAATGATACATTTTTAATTAAAGAACATTTACAAAACCATTATACTTTTGATTATATTACAAATATATAAATTACATTGTCTTTTCCGAAATTCACTAATGTACATATACATTTTTATAAAAATACAACATAATAAAATTGTACATGTATGCACCACAACTGTTTGACTCCCAGATCAACCATCTACTCACCTGCGCAATTTACACAATCGATCTAAGCTTGAAAGCTTAGTGGTACAAATAAATATTATATACATACATTACAGAAATTCATACTCACATACTAACATCATTTATCATCATATTCTTATAGTGTTTTTCCATTTTCAATGTCAAGACTTAGCTTTGCTCAAGTCTTTCAACAATTCATTTCTCATCATTTAACATATTTTCTTAAGCTACATTCCTTTTTAGTAATTTGTTTATGTGTTATGATCATATCATTCCATGATCACCATCATATATCGCATAACATTATATCTTAATATATTGTTCAATTATTTCACAATTCACAAAAAAACAAACACAAGCATGGGCCCAAAAGAAACTAATATGCTACTCAAATTCCACAGTTACTGTTTTGGTCTATAATGACACCATGTGTCTAGCCCCATAGGCAATATATCAATGTAATAATCTAACTAGGTTTGAGCTTACGACCCTGTCATTTCACCCAGCCTAGCTTCAAGGACTTATTTTTGAGGCTTACAACCCAGTCATTTCACCTCAAAAACATTTTCACAGTAACGGCCAACGTCTAGCCCGTAGGCAAATCATAGGCATACTGCCAAACACAGAACTCTGAAAATTGAATAACATACTAGGCACACAATTTATTCATATTTCTCATTTATATCGATATCAATTCATTTCATTATGTTTCCACATATCTCATTACCCAATTACCCTAGGTATTTCAACATAATTCACATATTAATCACAACTTACACAATTTAGCCATTATCAATGGCTTTTCACAATGTATTTAACTCATATATGACATTACAAATGTCATAGCACATTATTCATACATAACCAATGTATCAAGTAGCTTAACACATACACATTTTCCAACCAAAATGTGTTAAACCTAAATGTCATACAAACATAACCAATGTATTCAAATTTTGTACTTACCTTATGAAACACTCCAAAATAAGCTTTAAAACTTCCTTTAACCTTCTCTTCCAAGTTGCCCTTCAACACTAAGGTTGGGAAAACTACTCTCTCTCAATGCCTATACCAAATGTGATCATAAACAACCATTTAGTATGACATTCTAAGGCATTCTTAACTTTCAAATAATTTAAATAGGAATTACAATTGAAAAATAACAAAAAGAGTTATTCTCACATGACACGCCCAACAACACGGGCATGCTAATGACCGTGTCATTAACTCATTCATACAGAAGCATTGACACATCCAATGACATGGGCATGTCACTGCCCGTGTCATTCATTCTGCAATATAGAAACTTTGACATGCCCAACAACACGGGCGTGTTCATGGCCGTGTCAATTATCTTATCTCACAGTAGCCACAACACATCTAAATACATGGCCGTATTAATGGTCGTGTCATCAATGTTAAACTCAGCACTTTTGGGTTCGGAAAGTTGGGTATGTATGGGAAAGGTGAGAATGACCCAGCGCCCCCATGATGCTCGGTTCATTAGATTAGACCTCCTTTTCAAGTCTAAATATTATTAAATTCTTAACTTATTTAAATATCATTCATATTACATACATATTAAAGTAAAAAAAATATTCATTGTATTAAAATCAAAGAATATCCAAACAAAACAATAAATGGGCACCCATACAATATGGAAACATGCCTTTACAATGCTCATTATAAAAAATTTAATCAAATAGGACTCCCACCTTTTGGTGGAAACATGCCCTTAACATTAATCCCAAACACAAAATAAATTACATTGAACTTAATCAATGAGGTACCCACAAAGTGGAAACAAACCTCTTACATTCTTGAATATTAAAATAGTCAATTCAATATAAATCAATCATTTATAATAAACAATTAATTGAAATCACATGATTAATCATCAATAATTAATCTAAATAAATCATTCATCTATCATAAAATAAAATAATTAAGATCAACAATAAAGATACACACTAAGATTAAAATATATAACATTGAGATAAAATTGTAATTAGATGCCAGATATATAAACTGGGGTTTAAACCTAAAGAAAGGAAGTTTTGGATTTAAGGTTTAGGGAATTAGGGTTTAGAAGTTGAGTTTTTGGATATTGAGGTTTTATTGGATTATCATTTTTACAACTTTGGGATTATGAAATCAAGGTTTAGGATTTTTATAGATTGGGGTTTGGTATTAAGGTTTTAAAATATTGAAACTAGATTAAGACATACAAGCTAGGGTTAAATCTAATAAACTAGGGTTTTGGGTAAAAATAATTTGAATTGAATCATATTAAAGTTTTGTACCGAATTAAAATCAGTATTATTTTTCATTGGATGGAGTTTCTCATCAACTAAAATAACAAATTTAAACAATCACTGCTTAATTTTAAATAATGGAAGCAATACTGTAAGTCTAAGTAAATTAAATTATCAAACCTGCGTTGTTGATGTGGTCAAATCAAGTTTGTTGAGCCAAGCTTATTGTTTGATTGATAAGTCTGGATCAATGTAATTCTTGGTCTCTCAATGACCAAAAGTTCGAGCTACTGATTCCTTATTTTTGCTTCTGTCTGAATTGTCTCTGTCGTTGTTTCTATTTAATTGTTTCATTCAGTTGTTGTGTCTCTTCTTAGTTATCAATTACTACCTCCTTCTGTGTGTTAATTTTTGGCTTCCCCCATAACTCTTTAAACATGTATTTATATGAATAAATTAGGTTAAAGCTAGTGTGACTGAGCTTAATCCGAGTTTAATTTTGATTCCTAATTAAGCACAGCTCGGATTAAAGCATATCGAATTAAAGCATTCTAAGTTTGATATGAAACAGAGGCCATATCAAATTAAAATTAATTTAATTCGATATGGTATCCATTCCAATTATATATGGAGCCTCCATATCGAATTTGAGGCATCCATATCGAATTGGATGGCCTCCAATTTGATATGGAGCCATCCATATCGAATTGGGTGGCTCCAATTCGATATGGATGCTGCCCATATCGAAATGGCTTGGCCCAAACCCAATCAAATTTTGAATCGGACCGTTTCAAGTCTTTAAAAATTAAACCAGACTTATTTAGGACTTATAAAACTGGACCAATTTAATTAAAACCTTAAAGTAGGTTTAAGCTTATTAAAAATGGATCGATCATGACTTGGCCTTCTTTAATTAGGATCAAACTAGCTTGGGGCCCAAATCAAGGGTCTACAGTATCAGAGCCTAGGTTTGAGGTTCTCAACCTAGGTGAGTTTTTGGAGAGAGAAAATGTGATTTTAAAGTGTCATACATGCATTTGCACTAGTATTTCATCTGGTCCCTGATGTGACAATTTTTTTTATATTTACAGACATTGGTAGACATGGATGTATCAGTCTAGAGAGGGGAGTGCAGAGAGTGTTACTCCTGGAGAGGGTGATGTAGGAGCTAGTGCTGAGCTTGTTGGGAAGGAATCTCTGCCAGCCAAGCTAGTAGTTGAGGAGGTGCCGCCGGGCTGGGTAGGGCTTATGGTGGAGCTCTAATGACAGGGTCCATTACAGCAGCTACAGCCACAACAGTAGTTACTGACTAAGAAATATGATATGTTAAGGAAGTATAGAGCCACATATTTCTTTGTCTCTAGTAATCAAGCTATAGTGGAGAAGTGATGTAGACCCTTTATTTTTGACCCAGTCCAGTCCGATATTTTTAAATAGTCCAAAATAATTTTTGTGGTATTTTTAATAATATTTATTACTTATAGTATTTATTTTTAATTAAAATAAAAAATAAAAAAAGAAGAAGAAATGATAAAAAAATCGGTGACGGGCAAAATCGGCGATGAATTGGCTTGGGCCAATTCGACGCAGGAAAAACCTATGACGAATTGGCCACAAGCCAATTCGCCTTAGGTTTTACCTGCGATGAAATGGCCACAGCAATTTGCCACAGAAAAAACCTATGACGAATTGACCTGTGGCCCTCGCCCAGCCCGCAGGAAATTTTTGCCAACACAATTTTTTTTGAAACCCTATTCTACTTGGTTTTAATTTTTAATTTTATTTCCTACACAGTTTTTTTCCTTAACCAATTAGTATTAGGTTTTTTTATTTTTCTTATGAATACCACATCGAAACACACAAAAAGGGATTGGAGTTCTTGAGACTTTGGACTTTGATCTTTTAAAAAGGAGATCGGACTTTTGGAAGGAGCTGGACTTTTTTTAGAACCTTGGACTTGAAAAAGCAAGTGGCAGTCAGCATGCAAGAAGAAATCCATCAAAGGAAGCATACTCTGTCTTTGGTTATTGTTCAACCAGAATTCAAGTTGTGGTGGAACCATCAATGGAGGTTTGAGTTTCTATTGACTTATTTATGTTTACAGCAGCTTCATCATTCAATTGATCAAATGTTTAAACATACAATAGAGGATGTTTTTGTTGTAACACCCCTATATCCCGTATACGTACCAAGCATGCTTATACGATCGTATAATACGTATACTGAATATAGAACATGCCACTGTTTAAAATACATAACTCATAACTCGAATGTTTAAAGGAAATTCAAAAGACACTATGTATAAAAACATTTATAAATTCACAGTGGAAGTTATTACAAATTTTTACAAGTTCAAATACATAAACGTCAAAAATATATACGACATAGAATAGATACATGATTGGCAGCTTGACTCTCTGATCTTTAAGCTCTAATCCAACTCTTCAAGTAAAGCTCAACTAGGTCTAGAGGAATCCTCAGTCTCAACCCTATCAACTCTACCACCTGCGCGATGAACCACAATCGCGCTGAGCCAAAACTCAGTAGTACAAACCATCATGATAATATGAAATGTCAATATCAATATCATACATTCAATCAATAATAATCATATATATATATGAAGGTTACATTTCATAATTTCAATAATCATATCATCATCCATTATACTCATTCAACAAAGACACCTATGGGCCCACAAGACACTAATTTGTTATTCAAAGTTCAGAGTTGCTGTTTCGGTCCAATATCACAATAATCAAGCCCGTAGGCAATATACATATCTCTCTATCCATGGATAGGGTAACAGACCCAGTCTCTTGGACCATCAACTCAACAACTTGAGGAGATCCTCAACCCGGCTAGAATGTTACCTGTAACAGACCCAGTCTCTTGGACCATCAACCCGACTAAATCGAGGAGATCCTCAACCCGACTAGACTGTTACTTCAATTTACATTTATCATTTCACATTTATAAAGTAACAGACCCAGTCTCTTGGACCATCAACTCAACAACTTGAGGAGATCCTCAACCCGACTAGACTGTTACTACATTAGGCATGCCTGCCAAAATCAGAACTCTGAAGGTTGAATAACACACTTTACACAAAATCTTTTCATTCTCATTTTTGCAATAGGCAACCTTGCCTCAATTGTAATTTATTTCATCATCATAGCCAACAATCATGGCTTCTCATCACATAAATACAATTCATCACATTATCATATCTTTCACATCATTATAAATGTTCACATCATATTCCACATTATACACAACATAACATTATTCATAAGCATCATCAATATCATGAAGTGTATGTTAAATTTCAACATCATATGGATGTATGCAATAATGTAGTTTATACTTACATTAAATGCAACCCACACAATATTAACACCTCTCTTTCCAACAATCTTTCACTTCTTGAATTAGAGTAATTCACCTTCTTCACAACCTAATCCAAAGGAAGATGAAACCCTTATAAGAACATAAGGCTAAGAACCAACTAGGGCAAACTCTAACCATGACACGCTCACCCACATGGGCGTGTCCCTGACCGTGCCCTAACTCCACAACACAGAAGCTTTTACACGCTCAATGACACGGGCGTGTTACTGGGCGTGTAATACCTTATGCCTCACAACAATATTGACACGTCCAACATCAAGAACGTGCTCATGGCCGTGTCAATTCCCCAAAAACACAGTGGCTATGACACGCTCAATAACACGGCGTGTTACTGGTCGTGTCAATCCTACTGCCACACAGAAGCTACAACACGCTCAGTGACATGGGCGTGTCACTGATCGTGCCACTCAACCCAAAATACAGAGCTATCGACACGCCCAAAATCCTGGACGTGCCCTAGGGCGTGTCAGGCCAAAAACCCAGATTCCGGCCAAAACAACAACACAACCAACAAAACTCTTTCTTTCACCAAAAACCACTTCAACCAAAGTCATCTCAACATACCCAAAAACCATAACAAACTCACAAAAACACCAAAACAACTAAAGCATTTCTCAAATCTCAAATCAAAAATCATCAACACAAACCTAAAACACAACCTCAAAACAATCACTTCCAACAACTTATTCTTTCCTCCAATCCATCCCCAAAAACAAGAAATCAGTTACCCAAACACTCTTAAACCCATCTTAAACAACATAATCACATACCAATCACAACTCAACTCAAAAACTCAAAGAAATCAAAGAGTCAAGTGAAGAACTTACCAAAGATGAAGAAATCTCTTAACTTTCCACTTGAACTCTTGAAAGCTTCCTTAGATCTTGAATTAGAGGTTCAAATCTCTTCTTTGCTCTCTTTGTTTCTTGTGTTAACCGGCCAAACAAAGCAAAGGAAGGAGAAGGAGAAAGTGATCCACGGCAATGAAAAAGAAAGAAGAAGGAAGAAAGAGAAATCCAAAGTCAAACCCCTCTTTTCCTTAAAACCCTCTCAACCAAGCAATTTAAAATATTAAACTAATCTCTTTCAACCTCTTCCACACATTCAAATCCTTATTAATTAATTAATAACAAATTCAAAAACACAACAAATATCTTCTTCCACTAACTCAAAACTTTGACTTTCCATGACTTAGGTATATGTTATATATATCCTAATATACATCACATATACACTTCCTTTAAAAACCCCTTTTTCTTCCAATAAAACATATACAATAAATCCAATTATAATAATAATAAAACCCAAAACATCTAGGGTATATTTTGGGATATTACAATTCTCCCCCTCTAAAAGAAATTTCGTCCTCGAAATTACCTGATATCAAGTCTGAAACAATTGTGGATACTGATCTCGCATTGCTTGCTCATTCTCCCAAGTCGCCTCTTCTTTTCCATGATTCTTCCATAGAACTTTCACCAATGGCACACTCTTATTTCTCAATTCTTTTACTTCATAAGCCAAAATAGCAACTGGTTCTTCTTCAAATGTCAAATCCGAACTCACTTCAATAGATTCAACTGGTAAAACATGAGATGGATCCGATCTATATCTTCTTAACATAGAAACATGGAAAACATTATGGATCCTATCCAACTCCGGTGGTAAAGCAAGCCGATACGCAACTGGTCCAACCCTTTCCAAAATCTCATATGGTCCAACAAAACGAGGACTTAGTTTTCCTTTTCGACCAAATCTCAATATCCTTTTCCAAGGAGACACTTTCAAAAATACTTTATCTCCCACATTATACTCAATGTCTCTCCTTTTCAAATCTGAATAAGATTTCTGTCGGTCTGAAGCTGCTTTTAACCGCTCCCGAATTGTTTTCACTTTCTCTTCAGTCTCTCTAACCAAATCCGGACCAATTAATTTACCTTCACCAGTTTTGTTCCAACATAAGGGCGTTCTACAACGTCTACCATACAAAGCCTCAAATGGTGCCATACCAATGCTTGATTGGTGACTGTTGTTGTAAGCAAATTCCACAAGTGGCAACAATCTATCCCAACTCCCCGAGAAATCGATGACACAGCTTCTCAACATATCCTCAATAATCTGTATCACTCTCTCTGACTGACCATCGGTCTGTGGATGAAATGTAGTACTAAAGTGCAATCGAGAACCCATAGCCCCATGTAAACTCTTCCAAAACCTTGAAGTGAACCGGGGATCTCGATCCGACACTAAAGAAATTGGGACTCCATGCAACTTCACAATCTCACGAATATACAGCTCAGCTAACTTCTCAAGAGAATAATCCATACGAACCGGAAGAAAATGAGCTGTCTTTGTTAACCGATCCATAATTACCCAACTAGCATCATGCTTTCTCTGAGTCAAAGGCAACCCTGATACAAAATCCATTGTCACCCTTTCCCATTTCCATTCCGGCACTGTTAAGGGTTGAAGCAACCCTGTTGGAACTTGATGTTCAGCTTTCACCCTCTGACAAGTAAGACATTTGGATACAAAATCCGCTATGTCTCTCTTCACACCAGGCCACCAGTAATGCTGTCTTAAGTCATGGTACATCTTTGTACTTCCCGGATGTATGGCAAACACCGATTGGTGTGCTTCTTCCAAAATGTTCCTTTTCAAATTATCATCATCAGAAACACACAATCTATCCTTGAACCAAAGACTACCATCACTCTTCACATGAAAATCTCAGCTCACTCCATCTCGGTAATCTGATACAATCTTCTGAATTTCTCATCCGTCAATTGAGCCTCCTTAATCTGATCCAACAATATTGGTCTCAACTGCAGTTGAGCTAATAATGCACCATCATTACAAACTTCAAAACTAGCATGCAACGCTCTTAACTCAACAAGCAACGAGAGCGAAATAAACAGCCAAACCTGCTAAAGATTTCCGACTTAAGGCATCAGCAACTACATTTGCCTTACCAGGATGGTAATCAATCAAGCAGTCGTAATCTTTAATCAGTTCTAACCATCGTCTTTGCCTAAGATTCAGCTCCTTCTGAACACCCAAATATTTCAAACTTTTGTGATCCGTATAGATAAAGCATTTCTCTCCATACAAATAGTAGCGCCAATTCTTCAAAGCAAACACTATAGCCGCTAACTCCAAATCATGAGTCGGATAGTTAAGCTCATGCGGCTTCAACTGCCAAGAGGCATAAGCTATAACTTTACCCTCTTGCATCAAAACACACCCTAAACCACTATGTGAAGCATCACTAAAAATCACATACGGTTTATCCTCCACGGGTAAAGTAAGAACAGGGGCTTGTGTCAACATTTCTTTCAACTGCTCAAAGCTAGATTGGCACTGATCCGTCCACACAAATTTAAATCCTTTCCGAAGCAATCGGGTGAGTGGAGTGGCTATCAAAGAAAAACCTTTTACAAAGCGTCGATAATAGCCTGCCAAACCCAAAAAAAACTTCTAACTTCAGTTACAGACTTTGGTGGATTCCAATTCAAAATAGCTTCAACTTTACTTGGATTAACTCTAATACCATCTGCTGAAATTATATGACCCAGAAAAGTCACTTGGTCAAGCAAAAACTCACATTTTGATAACTTAGCATATAATTGCTTCTCTCTCAAAATTTGTAACACAATCCGCAAATGTTTGTCATGCTCCTCCTCACTACGAGAATACACCAAGATATCATCAATTTGAGAACTCCTTACTCTAGTATCCACAACATGAGCAAGGTAAGCATCACACCCTTTTCTAATCATCCGTCTAGCTGATACAGCTGATACGAACAAGGATGCAAGCTGTCTCTGCTCACTAAACACCATCACACTCCTATCATCACTAGTTCTCAAAGTGACACATTTCTTCTGACAATCAACTATAGCTCCATGCCTAGACAACCAATCCATGCCCAAAATCAAATCATACTCTTTAAAAGGCATTTCAATCAAGTCTCCAAGAAACTCCTCACCTTGTACCTCAACCGCACTATCCCGGTGCACCTTGCTAACAATCACACTATGCCCTAACGGATTTGTCACTAATACATCAAATCCTAGGGACTCAGCATGCAAATCAGTCACAGGCAGCACAGATGCACTAATATATGAATGAGTTGAGCCTGGATCAATTAAAGCAAGAACTGAAATGCCAAATAAAGAGAAAGTACCAGCAATGACTGCAGAAGCATCTGGTTGTCTTTGCATCACATAAACCCGTTGAGAAGGCCCAGCCTCATCTGGCATAGTATCCCTGGATGAAGATCCTCCTCTCTGATAATAACCAGGTCTACCCCCTCTGGAGAAACCTCTGCCCCCTCGACCACCTCTGACACTAGGTCGAGAAACTGCAGAATCAACCGATCTCTGCTCCTGCATCTCTGGACACTCCTTAATAAAATGATCGGAAGAACCACATCTGAAGCACACAGCTGGTCCTCTATTCTGCCAACAAGCACCTCTATGTGACCCTCCACAATGGGCACAGACAGGTAGAGTGGATCTCTGAACTGCAGGAGTAGGAACACTCGCTGCTGAAGCTGTAGGTCTCGATCATGATCTCTGTAACTGAACTGACCTACCAGCCGGTCTCTGACTCCTACTAAACCTAGGAGTAAAACTGCCTCTACCTCTCTTCACAGATGAGGATCCTACCTCAAACTGAGGTCTTCTAACCTGGGTCTCCTCTTCAGTAGCGGCTGCTGCTAAAATTTGTGCTCTCTCCACACCTCTAGCCGCTGCAACCAGCTGAGAGAAGTCCTGGTATCTAGAACCAGCCACATGACACATCAGTGAGGGTCTCAGTCCCTCCTCAAACCTTCTGCACCGGTCAATCTCATCAGAGATAATCCCTCCGGCATAGCGACTCAACCGGATAAATTCTAATTCATATTCTATTACAGTCCGGTGATCTTGCTTCAAACTTAGGAATTCCATTTTCTTCAAATCTTTATACTCCCTCGGAGTATACTTCAATTCAAATTCTCTCAAAAAATCAGCATAGGACAATGTCGGTGGATCATCCATAGCATGGGGCACTGTCTTCCACCAGTCGTATGCGTCCTTCTGCAACAAAGATCTTGCATAATCAAATCTTTCTTCCGGAGTGGCTTGTAACTGAACAAATACTCTCTGAACTTTATCTAGCCACTGCTCAGCTACAGCTGGATCAATGGTACCCAAGAAATCCTCTGCTCCATATTTCCGTAGTTTATCATACTGTCTCACTGGTACCATAGGCTGTGGTGGAGGTGGAGGTGGTTGCACTGGTGCCTGCCTCATAAATTCAAACATATGCCTAAACCAAACTGGTGGAATCTCCTCACCAGCTGGTCTCCCTGACACAGAAACAGGGGCCTCTCCAGATCCATCCACTCTAGCTCCATCTAATCCAACCTCTGGAGCTATGCTCTCAGCACTACCCTCAACGGATTGACGCGAATGAGGATCCATTATAACCTATATCTGCAAACACAGTAGAATACTCCTCGTTAAAGATCAGAGACTGCCGACACCAAACATGTATTCTATTTAAAAACTCACTTTTAAAATCAAAATACTCTTTTTCTTATACTTGACCTAGGTTGAGAATCTCAAACCTAGGCTCTGATACCAAAATAATTGTAACACCCCTATATCCCGTATACGTACCAAGCATGCTTATATGATCGTATAATACGTATACTGAATATAGAACATGCCACTGTTTAAAATACACAACTCATAACTCGAATGTTTAAAGGAAATTCAAAAGACACTATGTATAAAAACATTTATAAATTCACAGTGGAAGTTATTACAAATTTTTACAAGTTCAAATACATAAACGTCAAAAATATATACGACATAGAATAGATACATGATTGGCAGCTTGACTCTCTGATCTTTAAGCTCTAATCCAACTCTTCAAGTAAAGCTCAACTAGGTCTAGAGGAATCCTCAGTCTCAACCCTATCAACTCTACCACCTGCGCGATGAACCACAATCGCGCTGAGCCAAAACTCAGTAGTACAAACCATCATGATAATATGAAATGTCAATATCAATATCATACATTCAATCAATAATAATCATATATATATATGAAGGTTACATTTCATAATTTCAATAATCATATCATCATCCATTATACTCATTCAACAAAGACACCTATGGGCCCACAAGACACTAATTTGTTATTCAAAGTTCAGAGTTGCTGTTTCGGTCCAATATCACAATAATCAAGCCCATAGGCAATATACATATCTCTCTATCCATGGATAGGGTAACAGACCCAGTCTCTTGGACCATCAACTCAACAACTTGAGGAGATCCTCAACCCGGCTAGAATGTTACCTGTAACAGACCCAGTCTCTTGGACCATCAACCCGACTAAATCGAGGAGATCCTCAACCCGGCTAGACTGTTACTTCAATTTACATTTATCATTTCACATTTATAAAGTAACAGACCTAGTCTCTTGGACCATCAACTCAACAACTTGAGGAGATCCTCAACCCGGCTAGACTGTTACTACAATAGGCATGCCTGCCAAAATCAGAACTCTGAAGGTTGAATAACACACTTTACACAAAATCATTTCATTCTCATTTCATTCTCATTTTCGCAATAGGCAACCTTGCCTCAATTGTAATTTATTTCATCATCATAGCCAACAATCATGGCTTCTCATCACATAAATACAATTCATCACATTATCATATCTTTCACATCATTATAAATGTTCACATCATATTCTACATTATACACAACATAACATTATTCATAAGCATCATCAATATCATGAAATGTATGTTAAATTTCAACATCATATGGATGTATGCAATAATGTAGTTTATACTTACATTAAATGCAACCCACACAATATTAACACCTCTCTTTCCAACAATCTTTCACTTCTTGAATTAGAGTAATTCACCTTCTTCACAACCTAATCCAAAGGAAGATGAAACCCTTATAAGAACATAAGGCTAAGAACCAACTAGGGCAAACTCTAACCATGACACGCTCACCCACACGGGCGTGTCCCTGACCGTGCCCTAACTCCACAACACAGAAGCTTTTACACGCTCAATGACACGGGCGTGTTACTGGGCGTGTAATACCTTCTGCCTCACAACAATATTGACACGTCCAACATCAAGAACGTGCTCATGGCCGTGTCAATTCCCCAAAAACACAGTGGCTATGACACGCTCAATAACACGGGCGTGTTACTGGTCGTGTCAATCCTACTGCCACACAGAAGCTACAACACGCTCAGTGACATGGGCGTGTCACTGGTCGTGCCACTCAACCCAAAATACAGAGCTATCGACACGCCCAAAATCCTAGACATGCCCTAGGGCGTGTCAGGCCAAAAACCCAGATTCCGGCCAAAACAACAACACAACCAACAAAACTCTTTCTTTCACCAAAAACCACTTCAACCAAAGTCATCTCAACATACCCAAAAACCATAACAAACTCACAAAAACACCAAAACAACTAAAGCATTTCTCAAATCTCAAATCAAAAATCATCAACACAAACCTAAAACACAACCTCAAAACAATCACTTCCAACAACTTACTCTTTCCTCCAATCCATCCCCAAAAACAAGAAATCAGTTACCCAAACACTCTTAAACCCATCTTAAACAACATAATCACATACCAATCACAACTCAACTCAAAAACTCAAAGAAATCAAAGAGTCAAGTGAAGAACTTACCAAAGATGAAGAAATCTCTTAACTTTCCACTTGAACTCTTGAAAGCTTCCTTAGATCTTGAATTAGAGGTTCAAATCTCTTCTTTGCTCTCTTGTTTCTTGTGTTAACCGGCCAAACAAAGCAAAGGAAGGAGAAGGAGAAAGTGATCCACGGCAATGAAAAAGAAAGAAGAAGGAAGAAAGAGAAATCCAAAGTCAAACCCCTCTTTTCCTTAAAACCCTCTCAACCAAGCAATTTAAAATATTAAACTAATCTCTTTCAACCTCTTCCACACATTCAAATCCTTATTAATTAATTAATAACAAATTCAAAAACACAACAAATATCTTCTTCCACTAACTCAAAACTTTGACTTTCCATGACTTAGGTATATGTTATATATATCCTAATATACATCACATATACACTTCCTTTAAAAACCCCTTTTTCTTCCAATAAAACATATACAATAAATCCAATTATAATAATAATAAAACCCAAAACATCTAGGGTATATTTTGGGATATTACATTTGTTATTTGATCACTTATTCTGTTTACCATCTAAACTCTATTTAAAATCCTAAAAACTATTTTTTTCAAAACCCTAATATCTTAATTTTCAAAACCCTAATATCTTAATACCCCTAAAAACTATTTTTTTAAAACCCTAATATCTGAATACCCTTAAAATATATTTTTGAAATCTAAAACCCTAATTACACTTTTCTAAAATCACAAAATAATAATATGTTTTCTAAAAACCCAAACCAAATCTATTTTTCTAAAAGATTCACAGTAGCCTATTTTTTCCAAATACCTAATTTAAATCTAATTTTCATGATCTTCAATTTTATTTATTTAAACCCTGCAAAAATCCCCGCTCATAGTGGTGATTCCACTGGGGATAAGAGAAGTTGACTCCATTGGTCTTTATATTATTCTTTTCTTTCTTATCATGATATTATCCATTGCATCATATTAGATTGCATCGTGTGCGTGAGTTAGGACGTCCGTGTTATCCGTATTGTATTATGTAAGGGATACCATACTTTCACTCAAGGTATGGAGATCGAGCATGGCATAACCACTTATAGCCTTGTACCTTTTGGTATATACTTGCTATTGGAACCTAAGCCTTTTCAACCTAAAGACTAAAGCTCATGTAATTGGCCTAGTTACTTTCCTTAGGTTTTTATCCCAAATGCTTGTTGTTTGACTATGGTTAATTTATCTTGGTTTAAATCATGGCTTATTTGGTTTGTTCTTTTTCTAAAATGACCTAAGTACATTGTAAGCTTAAAATAAATTTTTCTTTAAAGTCTAAAAGACCAAAGCTATTTTCAAAATTTTTCAAGATGATCTTTGGACATAAAACTTTTCTAAAAACAAATCAAAAATTATTTTCTCATGATTCAAATACAAAGTCAAAAATCCATTTTTTTTCTAAAAATCTTTTTACAAATGGGAATAGAAACAAAATTATTTTCAAAGAGCTTACGAATATTTAGGTCAATTATGGAAATACCAAAAATCAATTATCGGCCTAGTTTATACTAAGAATTATTAACCATGGGATTATTTTTGGCATTAATCATTAGTTACTTTTTCAAGTGAGAAATCTATTTATAATAAACCTGTAATATCCCAAATTATGCCTTGGAAGTTATGATATTATTGTTATTATGGGATTGAATGTATATATATATGTTAAGTTGATAAGCAAAGAAAATTTAAGAGAGAATGTTATGTGTTGTTTGAAAGGAAAGCAATGTGTGGAAAGAGTGTATATGTAGAGTATTTGGCAATATATATGATATATATATATTGGTCAAATGGAAAAGTCAAAGAAAGAATATGTGGTGGAGATTTAAAGTATTATTATTATTATTATTATTATTATATATATATATAAGATAAGGATGAAGGAAAGAAGTAGAAACTTCTTTCTTCTTCTGCTCCTTCTTCGTGTTCTTCTTTTCTGTTTGGCCGAGAGAGAGAGAGAGAGAGAGAGAGAGAGAGAAAAAGAGAGAGATGTAATTTATATATCAAATTTCTTAAGGAATTTAAGAGGATTGAAGATAGAGATGAAGATTTGACAAAGGATTCAAGTAAGTATTTATTTCTTTAAGTTGATTTTCATTGTTTGAGTTGGGTTGGTATGATTGATGTGTGATGATGATGATATTGAAAGATTGAAGTGTATATGTGTGTTGATTTGGTAATTGGATGATGATAATATGATTATTTGTGAAGTTGATGATGAATTGTTGAATAAGGGTTTAAGTTAATGAATTGGGGATTTGATTAATTGATGCATGGATGATGTTTATAATGATGATTAGTATGTGTTGTAAGTGGTGTTGGTGTTTTTGGTAAGTTTGCTATGGTTTTGTGTGTGTTTGGTTGAGTTTGATTAAGGTAAAAGATGAGGAAAAATGGTTGTTTTTGGGTTGAGTTGTTGTTTTGGCCGGAGTCTGGGTTTTTAGCCTGACACGCCCAGGATCACGTCCAAAACTTTGGGCGTGTCAATTGTTTGTAAGGCAGTAGATGTGACACGGCCATTAACACGCCCGTGTTAGTGAGCGTGTCATAGCTACTGTGAGTTTGGAGAATTTACACGGCCAGGAACACGTTCATGTTGTTGAACGTGTCAATGTTTCTGTGATACAGAATATATTACACGCCCAGGGACACGCCCGTGGTCATGAGCGTGTAAATGTTTCTGTGTTGTGGAGTTAGGGCACGATCAGGAACACGCCCGTGTTGGTGAGCGTGTCTTGTGTTGAGTTTACCCTAATTGATTCTTATGTGTATTATCTCATGTGTATCTCTAAGTAAGTATGTATGATTACTTTTGGATTAGGTTTTAAGAGATGGAATGGCCCTAATCCAAATATTGAAGAATCTAAGGAGAAGAAATCTAAATGAGTGTGAGTTTCTTTAAAGGTAAGTACAAAATCTATTTGATTACATATAGTTATATGGCTTGGAACCTTAATACATTTGATTATCAATGTATTAAGTAATCTATTATATTATTGATAAATATATATATATGAATAATGTATATGTAATGAAATAAGTGAAATGTGAAAGCAAAATATATATATAAGTGTTATGAAAAGTGAATGATGTGAATGATATGATGGGTATTCAAAATATATGATAATGCAATTGATTGTGTATACTTGAATGATGAATAGTTATGTATATATATATGTATATATATATATATAAAAGATGAAGTATGAAATGTATGTGATATGTAATATGAATGATATGATATTGTGATGATATATGAAATGTGAAAGAAATGTGATATTGTGATGAAATATGAAATGTGAAAGAAATGTGATATTGTGGTGAAATATGAAATGTGAAAGAGATGTGATATTGTGATGAAATATGAAATGTGAAAGAGATGTGATATTGGGATGAAAAATGAGTTGTGAATTGAGATATGATGATGTATGAAGCCATTGTTATTGGCTATAATATTGAAAATGAGACAAATGAGGCATGTTTGCCTAAATGATGCCATTGTGGTTGGCTATGATGATGTAAATGATGATTGAGGCATGTTTGCCTAAATAATGATAAGAATGAAAATGAAATTGATAATGAAATAATGAATGAATTGTGTGTCTAATATGTTATTCATTTTCAGAGTTTTGTTGTTGGTGGCATGCCTAATAATAGTAACAATCTCTTGAAGTTAGGTTGGATATGATCCTTGAAGCCTAATTGAGATGTTACAACCCTTGAAGCTAGGTTGGATTGGTTCTTGAAGCCAAGTTGGGTTGAAGTTTAACATGTTTTACTCCCCTTGAAGCTTGGTTGAACCTAAATCCTTGAAGCCTAGTTGGGTCAATGGTAATGATAAATGTGATAAATAAACCAAAACATTAACTCTGAAAGTTGAATGGCATATTAGTGTCTTTGGGCCCATGCTTGTGCTTGTTTAAATATGATTCATGAATAGTGAATTATGGATAAGAAATTAATGGAATGAGATAATAAGAAACAAATAATATTATGAAGCATGACATATGATATGTGTATTGATATGTTGATTGAGAGTATTAGTGATGGATTATGGTTGATGGTAATGATTGCCTTTGTTGGGAACGTGATTTATAATTGATGATATGTGAATAAAATGATGTTATGGAGTATGACATGGTTGTATCATGCAAATGAATTATTAGAAAGAGAAATATGTTATTGTGCATTGTAATATGACACATAATATGTATATGAGGTGAAAGTGGTAAGTATCATGTGAATGATGGTTCTACCAGGTTATGGAATTATGTTGATTGTAATGCTATATATATGTATATGTATGTAATGTGTGAGATTAATAGGAATATATGAAGAATGCATTGAAAAAGGGGAAAACCGAATAAGAAAACATGATGCTAAAAATATGAGGTATGTTATCTTGTAATGTATATTTTAGTATTTATTTGTACTACTAAGCTTTCGAGCTTAGCGCGGTTATATTAATCGCGCAGGTAAATAGGTGATGGAGCTGGAGTTATGCCACTATGTCACGAAGAGAGCAAAGGTAGTTCGAGACCAACTAGAGGGTGATGCATGCATGTACAAGTTAAAGATTTTGCATTTTCATAAGAATGTATTCATAAGTATAAATGAATCTTTGAAAGAGACAATGTAACTTATATATATATATATATGTATTACCATCAAAAGGATCATGATTTTGTAAATATTTACATATGATTTAAATGTATTATTGTTCTAGAAGTAAAGTAAAGATTTTAATTTGGTAATAACTAGTGACATCCTTATATCTTATATACTTATTGTATGTGTACTCGGTATATGTACAGTACTTATATGGGGTATGAGGGTGTTACAAAACCTCTTAATTTAGTTTTAATCCAATATAGCATAAAAGCTACTTTAGTTGGTTGAATGCATTAAAACCTAATTAATGGGAATTATCATGAACTGATTTCCATTTTTAAATTATAACTATTGGTTGAAACGTCCGAGAGAATTTTTAGAAAATAAGATACCCCATGTTGGTACTTTGGTAACCATATACCTAGGAAAAGAGACTCGCCACTCGTGTGTGGAAGTTATAAGGTAGGAAGGAACGTCCTATTTATCCTTTTTTGTTTGTTATTTGTGCATACATGCATACATGCATCACTTCACATATCATTAATCCTTTCTGGCTCACATCCCTGGATTACGATAGTTCAAAAGCTTACGACAATCCGACCTACACTGGAGATGAAGAATCTAGCAACAACTCAATCACTTTTTAACCAAAAGCAATGGAGCCCGAAAAAAGTCAAAGAATGGTGGACGACACCCTCAATGCTAAATTGGAAGAACTAAAGGAGGCCCTGGCTGAGACCATGAAGAATCAATTGGCTGCAATTTTAGGGAATAATGTCGAGGCATCTGCTAGTACTAAGAAGTCGAAGGAAAAAGGGAAGGCTAAGGTTGGTGAAGTGGTTTTTTGATGATGACAAGGTAATGATTGATGATGATGACTGGGAGCAATACTTCCAAGATCCTCAAGATAAGAAGAATGTGCCAAGGGTTATGGAAAGAGCAACTGTGGAAAAGACTAAAACTTTTGATGTTGAGAAACTGATTGTTGATTTAGAAAAGAAATTCTAGAAGAAGTTGAAAACTGAAGAGATGTCTGAGTTTGACAAACTGTTTGAACAAGATGAGGAGGTCCCTTATAAATTCAAAATGCCTTCTTTCGCTAGGTACAATGGTTTCTCATCTCCATGTGAAGTAGTACATCACTGCTATGCAGTCTGCCCGAGCCAGTAATGCTCAAACTGTAAGATATTTAATGCTCTCATTGGACCCTGTTGTCCAAAACTGGTTCAACACTTTAGTAGAAAATACTAAAAAAGATTGGGACATGTTGTACAAGGCTTTCATTCAGTAGTATAGGTACAATGTCGAGCTAGAAATTACCTTGATGGAGGTGGAAGCCATTAGACAATGACCAAATGAGAATTTCTTAGACTATGTGAAAAGGTGGAGGAATAAGGCTGCATTGCTTAGGAAGAGGCCCGATGAATATGATCAAATAAGGATGATTGTGAGAGGGGTGTTTCCTAGTCTTCATGAAAGGATGTCTCATACACTCATCTGGGATTTCAAAGATCTTCTCGAAGCTGGTCTGCAAATTGAAGAATGGGAAAGGGAGAAGAATCTCTTTTTAGTAAGAAGGAATGAGAAAGGGAACTACCAGTCGGGTAATCAAAGCATGCACAAGGAAGTTGATATTAATGCGATTGGTCAAGGAAATAAAAGACAGTTCTCAGAGTTGGGGAAACCTCTTTCTTAGGTTTTCAACAAGCTACAAAAGGAGGGACTATTACAACCATTGGCCCCTCGACCTTTGATAAATCCTTTACCCCTAAAATTTGATACTAAGGCTTTTTGTCAATTTCATCAGACTCAAGGACACGAGACCAATAGATGTACCCAATTAAAGCATGACATCTAAGATCTAATTGATAGTGGTAAGCTACCTTAGCCGGACAAGCCCAATACCAAAAATAATCCTTTGCCTAAATTTGGAAAAGTACCTCCACCGGCAACCTTCATGGTGGGAAGAGGATTGGAGGAAGATTTTGTCTTATCCTCTTTTTAAGATGGGAGTATTGAAGATGTGGAATAAGGAGAAATTTTATTTAACAAACTTCCCTTAGCTTGGAGTGTTGCTCTTTTTATTTTGCTTTCTTTAGTACTTATTTGGAATAATTATGTTTGTTTGAATAAATTATATTCATCAAATTTTTCATGGTCTTTGTTCATTATGGTGCTCAACCGATGATGAATTTAACTTGATATTTATAAATTAGCATATCTATGCATTATAATTCAAATGACTTTACTAGGTGAGGGAATTGCTCTATAGCATTGAGTTGTGTATGCTTACTTAGAGAGGACTCTTGCATAATGACTTTTGTCTAGGTCCTAGTGTTGCGCTCTAATAAACACTACTAGAACTACACTCGCAAGTATACGAGGCCGCTGTAGTATTTCGGTGAACACCTCAAGGTTGTATCACAAGTAAGCTAGATGAGCTAATTATTTATCAAGTCATAATAAACAAATTATCAATTAATAGTTTTTGATTTATAAAATTAAATTGCTAACAACTATCGAAAACAGAACGAGTTGAATTTAGAACAATGAAAGAAAACTGAACATATATATTGATTCACTTAATAGAAAAGTCTAGGGTTTGCACTTCTCTACTAATTTATATGTATGAACGGCTATTCCTCTCAATTGATTTAATTTCAAAGATCAAATTTCAAGCAACTTAATTAATCAAATCAAGGAAATAAGCTCTCGCATTCAAACCTCTTTCAATTAATCTTATTACAATCAAAGTGATCTTTTCCTTAGGTTTATATTTCTAATTCACCTAAGTCCCTAATTGAATTATTCTAGTATTAGACTTCATTTCTCAATCCTTCATCTAAATACCTAAAACACACAATTGGTGGCCAATCAATTATATATGAACATTATTCCATTTAATTAAGGATAAGGAGATAAATTAGTTAAGAGCAATAACCATTTCATACAATCATATTAGATCCATACAAACCCTAGACTAGATCAAAATTAGTTCATAGTAATGCTATCACACAAATTCATCTCATTAAAATTCAAAGAAATCAATTTAGACATCAGAGTATTCATAAACAAAATTTTAATGAAACTTAAGAAATTGAGTTTAAGAACAAAACCCACTTACAATCTTCCTTTGCTTTTGAAGAATCTCTTACTTGGATTTGTGCTAAAAGAATAATGTAATGGCTAGAACTACTTAAATCTAGAGTGTTTGGATGAAAGTGAAATCAATTTCTAGAGAAAAATAGAGAACAACTGAAAGTGGTGTGTAGAACGGCTGATGAAGAAGAAGAGATCATCTCCCCCTTGCCCTAATTCTTCTATTTATACAAATCCCTTGCTAAAAATCCAGCGTCTTTTCTTTCTTTGGTCTCATGGAGTGACACGGCCAAGCTTGTGGCCGTGTCATGTGACACGGCCACTGGCTTGGCCGTGTCACCTGGGTGTGTCATCTTCTATTTCTCCTTTGGTCTTCTTTGTTCTTTGAAGATGAGAGTGACACGGCCAAGCTCCTGACTGTGTCATGTGACATGGTCAGTGGCTTGGCCGTGTCTCCTGGGTGTGTCAGCTTTTGTGTCTTTTCTTTGGTTCTTCTTCATTCTCGGCTTAGGATGGGACACGGCCAATCTTGTGGCCGTGTCACAGTGGCTTGGCCGTGTCACCTGCCAGTGTCAGCTTCTGCCAAATTTTCCTTTCTTTCTTGGTTTCTTTGATTTTGCCCTTTAGGTGAGACACGGCCAATGGCTTAGCCGTGTCTCTTGCCCGTGTCATGATCTGCCAAAAATTTCCTTGAGGTGACACGGCCAAGCTTGATTTGGCTTGGCCATGTCTTGCTTGATTCATGCTCCTCTTTCTTTGTTTTCATCTTCCAAGGGGGTTTTTGCACTTTAACATAAAACAAACACTTAAAATAAACTTTAAACAAGAATCAAATGAAACATTAACCAAAAACACATAAAAATCATACTAAAAACTAGTACAAAAATGATCTAAACACTAGGATAAATCAAAACTACCAAAAAGCATTAAATCACTAAATAAACATATTAAAACTACCAAAATGCATGAAGAAAACAATAATTATCATAATAAATAAATAGCAATTTTATGACAAAAACTAATAAAATAACTACCCCACACTTAAAACTTTGCTTGTCCTCAAGCAAATTTACATAGCATAAATTAAAAACTCAATTAACCTTAACTATAATTCAAGTTTATAAGATGAAATCCTTTAATACTCAGCAATAAATAAATGCAATTTACTTCAATCAAGATTTTTTTAACTCTTTCATTAATTCAGACATAATAAATCTCATCTCTCATCTAAGTGTTTCACTCAATTTCAAAGGTTAATTCACTCAAACCAATCAGGACTGTATACTACCATAAACTTGCTTAATTATCCAATCTCTCTCACTGATTTTTCTCAAGAAATAATCCGAAGGTCTTTTCGTTTGGATGTAATGGGGCTAAGGTGAAGGTGTGAGAAAAGACATTTAAGTTGGAACATCAAGAAATGGAGTATCTAAATTAGACAATAATCTTGCTTAGAAACTCGTAACTCCCTCAAATGACATATTCACCAACCCTTGATAGTCTCACATACTTGCATACTTAAAGAAAAGAAAATGAGTCGAAATTCCTCTTTGATGACTAATGCTAGAAAATATATGAATTTTGTATATATATATATATATGTCCTCAATGGAAACAAGGATAATAAAGAAAAAGAGTTAAGGTACAACCTGTTTTTCATCTTTCCCTTGTGAGGCAAACGCTAAATTTTCATCCACAAACATCAATTGTTCAGGAACAAAATACAATATATATAAAATAACCAAAATATAAAGTGTTAACATTAAAAACAATAACGAAAAATAATAATGAAAATATGCGATAACTAAAAATAAGAAAGTAAGAAATTTTCTCAAAAGGTTGGAGCCAATTTGATCTATGGTGATGGAGGATGTGATGATGATGCAACTGAAGGATGGAGGCTCAGAATCTTAGCAAGATTGCTATTGATTTGGTCCAACTATTGCAGGACTGCAGCATGGTTACGATCGACATTGCTTTCCAGTGCTTCTATCCAATTAATGATCTCCTGATTGTCTAGGACCGGAGCATCTTCATCCAAATCAAGAGAATCCGAGTCGGACTCCTCATGGACTCGTGTTCTCTTTTGCCGGCCCCCCGGTGCATCTGGCTCAACTGAAGCCATCACATAAGCCCCTCCTCTTTTTATAACCATATGTATCTTCTCAAGTGTGGCCAGGTCTAACGAATCATTACCCGAGATTCTAGTCATATGGCAGTTACTCGGGGTCAAAACCATCAAGAAGGGCTGTCGCTTAAGTGGTAACCAATCCTCCAATACAAATGGCACCCTTCTTTTTATTCGCCACATTGTCAAAAACATCGGCCAACAAATAGCAGGCACTAACGGGTATGGCATTACTAGCACAGTCTAAGAAAAAGAGTTTGCTTATTTTCGCAACACCTGTGCTTTCCTTCCGTGCAAAGAACCCACAAGACATAAAGCGATGTAAATATCTTAGAGCAGGATTACTCAATTTTGTTGCCTTGGCTGATTTGGCCACATATGTTCCCGAGCCCAGTGCTCCCCATGCAAATTACTGTTTAAAACCCTTAGGTATAGATTTTTCCCCTTGTTGATGGAAACCAAAGATAGTATTCAATTGCTCAATACTAATAACACATGGTTTCCCAAGAAATTTAAAATTTAACGTAATGCAAATTTTCTGTTCATTTCTTTCAACTTTAAGAGAGGCTAAAAATTCCACGGTAAGCTCTTGAAATTGCAAAGGTTTAAGGGAAACTAATTTCTCCCATCCAAGGGTTTGAACATAGCTATAAAAATTATCCTTAATATGAAGAGCATTAAGGGATTCTTCGCTTACATACCTCGTTGGAAAGAAACCCCTAGCTAGAAGAGTCGCTCTCCTTAAAGATGATAAAGATGAAGATGGAGCTGAAGTTGGAGGTTGCCTCCTCTTGTGGTGGGACACCATCTTTGTTCTAGGCATATTGATAGTTTTGGTGAAAATTGAATCTTTAACGGATTTAATTGGTTTTTGATGAGAAAAGAAGAAGATTGAATGGGTTTAATTTGGTTTTGGTTAAGAACAATGGAGAATTTAGTGGGATTTTGGAGCTTTTAGAAAATGATCATGGAGGTTTTGGAGAGAGGGAGCCGAGAGAGAGAGAGAGAAAGGAAAAAAGGAAGCTAGGGATTTAAAATGAAAGAAAAGGGGCTGCAATCGTGTTTTTAGGCTTGAAACTAAAGGTAACACGGCCAAGCTTGGTTTAGCTTGGCCGTGTCTGAAACTTTTGGAGGGACACGGCCAGTGGCTTGGTCATGTCCCTTGAACGTGTTTGCTACTGTGAAAGAAAAAATTGCAAGACAAAGAAAGGAACATGGGCATAAGCTTGGCCGTGTCTATGTGACATGGCCAAGAACACGGCCAAGCCTTTTGGCTGTGTCTGAGCCTGTGTATTTAGGGCTTGCTTGACACGGCCAGTGGCTTGGCCGTGTCAAGTGGCAGTGTCCTTCACTGCCATTTTGTTTTTTTTCTTTTTTTTTATGATATGGTTTATTTGTGTCACCAAATCTAAAAGAAATGCAATCTTCTTCCTTGCTTAACCCTGAAGCACATTAAAAAATAAATAAATAAAAATTGATCAAAGCACCCATTCCATTTTAATTAAACCAAACATGAAATTAAAATTGCTAAATATGAAATTGTAACTATGAAAAGAAATGCAAACCGATGGGTTGCCTCCCATTTAGCACTTCTCTAATGTCGTGTAACTGAACATTACTACAAGAATTAAGGATCGTAGATCGAAGTACTATCGACGATCCTTACTTCTTGGAACCCCTCATTATATGGTTTAACTCTCTGTCCATTTACTTTAAAAGTTTCATTCGTTCGAGAATTAAGCAATTCTATAGCACCGGAAGGATATACCTGAGTTATCTCAAAAGGACCGCTCCATTGAGACTTGAGTTTTCCTGGAAACAGTCGGAGACGAGAATTAAAAAGCAAGAGCTTCATACCTGGGCTCAATGTCTTTTGTACTGAAATTCGGTCTTGAAGTGCTTTAGTACGGTCCTTATAAATCCTCGAACTCTCATATGCCTCATTCCTTAGTTCATCTAACTCTGAAATTTGCAAAAAATGTTCTCTCTTTGCCGTGTCCAAATCTAAATTCAGAGTCTTAATTGCCCAATACGCCTTGTGCTCTTACTCCACTGGTAAATGACAAGCCTTACCGAAAACCAATCGGTATGGACTCATACCCAAGGGAGTCTTGAAAGTAGTTTGATATGCCCATAATGAGTCATTCAATCTACTTGCCCAATCCTTCCTTGATGAGTTGACTATTTTTTCCAGAATTCCTTTGATTTGCTTGTTGGATGTCTCAACTTGTCCTGAAGTCTGTCGATTGTATGGGGTCGCTACTTTATGTTTCACACCCGACTTATGCATTAACTTCTCGAAAAGTTTGTTGCTGAAATGACTTCCCCCATCACTGACTATCACTCTTGGGGTGCCAAATATGCTAAGAATGTATTCCTTCACAAATTTAACAACCACATTAGAATCATTAGTTCGGGTGGGGATTGCCTCCACCCATTTTGAAACATAATCAATAGCAACTAAAATGTACTCATAACCAAAAGATTTTTAGGAAAATGACCCATGAAGTCTATTCCCCAAACATCAAACAGTTCAACCACAATATAAGATTGAAGGGGCATTTTATTCCTCCTTCTAATGTTACCTACTCTTTGACAGCGGTCACAATGCTTACAATATTCTTGAGCACCCTTGAATAGGGTAGGCCAATAAAATCCACTTTGAAGCACTTTTTCGGCAGTCTTTCTCCTTCCAAAATGACCACCGTAGTGAAGGTCATGACAAAATTGAAGAACACTTAGTTGTTCTTCCTCAGATACACACCTGCGAACTATCTCATCTTTGCATATCCGGAATAGGTAAGGTTCATCCCAAAAATAGAATTTACTCATGTGCAAAAACCTTTTCTTCTCCTGAAATGACATGTCAGAACGCAAAATACCACAAGCAAGATAGTTAGCAATATCTGCAAACCAAGGTGAATTCATTACCGTAAACAACTGCTCATCAGGAAATGCTTCTAGATTTCTATGAAAGCTATCAGATGCAAGATTTCACCAAAGAAAGGTAATCTAGATAAATGATCAGCTACAACATTTTCACTTTCCTTAGTATCTTTGATTGGAAAATCAAATTCTTGCAATAATAACACCCATCTAATTAAACGAGGTTTAGCATATTGTTTTGTCAAGAGATATTTTAGAGCTGCATGATCTGAATGCACAATAATTTTAGACCCAATAAAATATGCTCTAAACTTATCTAAGGCAAAAACAACAGCTACATTTCTTTTTCAGTTGTTGTGTAATTAACTTGTGTGCTATTTAGGGTCAAGCTAGCATAATAGATCACTCTCAAAAATTTCTCAACCCTTTGCTCAAGGACAGCTCCTACTGCATGGTCGGATGCATCACACATAATTTCAAAAGGTAAAGACCAAACAGGAGCTACAATTACCAGTGCACTGTTTAATTTTTCCTTAAGGGAATTGAAAGCTTGCATGCATTGTGCAGTAAATTCAAATGGAACATCTTTCCCAAGCAAATGACACAATGGTTGGCTTATTTTAGAAAAATCTTTAATAAACCTTCGGTAAAAACCTGCATGCCCTAGAAAGCTTCTTATTCCCTTAACAGAGGTAGGTGGGGGTTACTTAGCAATCAACTCTACCTTAGCTTTATCCACCTCAATCCCTTTACTTGACACAATATGGCCTAACACAATGCCATGAGTGACCATGAATTGACTTTTTTCCCAACTCAAAGTGAGATTACATTCAATGCATCTTTCAAGCACAAGAATAAGTTTACTGAGGAATTTATCAAATGAGTCACCAAAAATAGAAAAATCATCCATAAATACCTCAATAAAGTCATTTATCATTTCCGTGAAAACATACATCATGCATCTCTGAAAAGTTGCAGGCGCATTGCACAAGCCAAAGGGCATACGCCGAAATGCGAAAGTTCCAAAAGGGCAAGTAAAAGTGGTCTTGGATTGATCCTCTGGTGCTATCGCCACCTGATAATAACCTGAAAGTCCATCCAAAAAGCAATAGTATGAGTGTCCAGAAAGTTTATCCAGCGTTTGATTAATAAAAGGAAGAGGGAAATGATCTTTCTTTGTGGCATTATTTAACTTCTTGTAGTCTATGCACATTCTCCACCCAGTGGTAGTCCCAGTAGGAACCAATTAATCCTTTTCATTTTTTACCACAGTGATTCCTGATTTCTTAGGAACTACATGTACTTGGCTAACCCACTCACTATTGGCTATCAGATATCACTCCTTCATCAAGCAATTTAATCACTTCCTTCTTAACCACTTCACTCATGTTTGGGTTAAGGTGCCTTTGGGTCTCTCTTACTGGTTTGGCTCCTTTTTCTAAGATAATTCTATGCATGCACATTGAAGGGCTAATACCTTTAATGTCACTCAACCCCCATCATATAGCTCTTTTCAATCTTTTTAATTCACTCACCAATCTCATCTCTTCCCTTTCACTAAGTTCGCTAGAAATTATCACAGGTAAGGTGTTGTGATCTCCTAAAAACACATATTTTAGATTTTTAGGCAACTCTTTTAGCTCTAACTCAAGTGAAGGATTATTCTTTTCTTTTTGGATGGAGGGGAGCTCAAATGATGGTTCCTCTTTAAGTTCCTCTATTTCATCACTTTCTAAAATATCAATGCAACTGGCTACTTCTGAGTCAAAAATATCCAATTCACGATCTAAGGTCAGTGCCAGCTCCAATTTATCCGAAGCACCTGTTTGCAAGAAAACATCTGAAACAACTGCATCAATACAATCAATTAAAGAGCAATTCTCATATAATGCAGTTGTAGGAATAGGAGAAGTGTTAAAAATAGAAAATTCAACTTTTTGTCCCAAGACAGTCATTGACAATTTACCATTTTTAACATCAATCAAGGTGTTGGTCGTAGCCATAAAAGGCCTACCCAGTAGAATTGTAACACCCCCACATCCAATGCACACACACTACAACTACAACCATGTAGCATAAGTGCACCAAACATAGGGATGCTACGGTTTTCTTCAACATTCAAAACATTTAAATAGATACAATACTATTATCATTATATAATATAGAAAAGTAGATCATTTACTTTTAAAATAAAACACATTAGATATATATATACATACATATAGTTATTTCACAGCGGAAGTCATAAAATATTTACATATTTGAAAACACTTAATTCCATATTTACAAATATACAAATATGTACATTTAATCAATACTTTACAAAATATAAAAAGAGTTATACATGATTGGCAAATCTCCTTTGATCTTTAAGTCTCCAAAATCAACTCTTCAATGTCTACCCTCACTCGGTCTCGAAGAGCTCTCGGGTTCGATTCTAACAGTTCTATCACCTGCGCGATTAAACACTATCGCGCTAAGCCAAGGGCTTAGTAAGATAATCATGCTAATGATATGACTTCGTGCAATGCAATGTCATTTCTCAAACCATAATATATATGTAACATCATATATGCAAAATTTACAATATACTTTCACATTACATATCACATTTTATTATCTTTTCATATACCTCATTAGTATTCATTTAATCATCAATACAAAGCAAAACAAACATCATTCATGACTCACATTAACCATAGACAAGCATGGGCCCAAGACACACTAATATGCCATTCAATTTTCAGAGTTAATGTTTTGGTTCTATCATCACATTTATCAATATCAATATCATAGACCCAACTAGGCTTCAAGGATTAAGTTCAACCAAGCTTCAAGGGGAGCAAAGCATGCTAAGCTTCTACCCAACTTGGCTTCAAGAACTAACCCAACCTAGCTTCAAGGGTGGTAACATCTCAATTAGGCTTCAAGGATTCAATCCAACCTAACTTCAAGAGATTGTTACTATCATTAGGCATGCCACCAATAACATACTCTGAAAATGGAATAACACATTAGCCACACAATTCATTTACATATCAATTATCATTTCCATTCTCAATTCTCATCAACATTTAGGCACACATGCCTTCATTCTCTTAATATTATCATCATAGCCAATAACAATGGCCTCACATTTCCTTTCACAATATAACACTTCATTATTCAAGTGTATACTTATCTCATCCATGATCACATTATATCTCATATAGCATCATTCATCATAGCCAAACACAATGGCATTGTCTCATATCATATCTTATTTGAATTATCATTTCATCTTTGATACAACATTTCAAGGTACATTACTCATAAAATACAATACCTTTCACAATGCATAACATAACCTTGTTTAAATCTCAACAATGCAATTAGGGCAAAGAACAACTTATATGATTCATAGCTTTAGGATCTTCCATATGCATTTGATTAGTTCATTCATTGATTCAAGTGTGTTTAAAGTGTTTTAGGGTTAGGTTTAAGAACCAACCCACCTTTGAAGAACCAAAACAATGCAAAAAGAACAAAGAAACAAAACTCTAACCAACTCATTTGATGGACACGGGCAGCACACATGAGGGACACGGCCAAGCTTGTGGCCGTGTCTCTCAATTCAACTTTGGCAGTAGCAAACACGGCTTAGGGACACGGCTGTGTCACCCAAAAATTAATCCAACACGTCCAAAATCATATGACTTGGCCGTGTCTCACATGGCCTTTGGCCGTGTCTCCCAAAACCAAAACCCTAATTCTAACCAACTCTCTTCCAAATGCATTAAAACTCAATATACATCATACCACATGCTTCAAATGAACATCATCAATGTTCTAAATACATATTCATTACAATAATCACTTTAAAACACCTTAATATCACAATTAAACAAACACCATCTCAAAACCCTAACTCAAACTCTACTCTTGATTTTTCCACTATCAATCTTCACTTATTTTTCCATAATCACAACCAAACCAACACAACCTCCAATTTTTAACTTACAATCAACTCTAACACTTATAAACACACATCAACACACTAAATCATCATCTCAACAATTCTCAATACACCTTAACCACAATTTCCAAATTAATAAAAGAAAACAAGAAATTACTTACCTAAAGTGAAGAAATTCCACAAATCTTCAACTTGATTCTTCAATTCTCCCTTCAATCTTGATCTTACTATCAAGAACACTTCTCCTTCCCTTTTGCTAATGGAGAGCCGGCCACTACCATCAAGAGGAAGAGAAAATGATCAAGAATCACAAAGTCAATCTTTCTTTTAATCTCCACCACAAAATTTCCAAAAGTAAATTACCTCAAGGCCCTTAACCATATAACTAACCTTTTGTCTTATATGAGCCCATATATGAACTTTCACACTCAACAAGAAAATATCTTCTTCCACTAACCAACACTTTGACTCTCCCTTTGACCATTTTATATGTTATATATATCACAATATACACAACATATAAACTTGTCTCTAAACCCTAAATTCTTTCCCAAAACACTTATACTTTTCTTTCTCAATTTAAACCAACAATCCAATAACAACAACAACAACAACATGCAAAACTTCTAGGGCATAAATGAGGATATTACAATTCTCCCCCTCTAAAAAGAAATTTCGTCCTCGAAATTACCTGATATCAAGGCCGAAACAGCTGAGGATATTGCTTTCGCATGGTTTGCTCATTCTCCCAAGTTGCTTCTTCTTTTGCATGATTCTTCCAAAGAATTTTCACTAATGGCACTCTTTTGTTCCTCAATTCTTTCACTTCCCGTGCCAAAATAGCAACTGGTTCCTCTTCAATTGTCAAGTCTGGGCTCACTTCAATAGATTCAAATGGCAACACATGAGATGGATCCGACCTGTACCTTCTCAACATAGAAACATGAAAGACATTATGAATACGATCCAACTCAGGTGGCAAAGCAAGCCGATAAGCCACTGGCCCAACTCTTTCCAATACTTCATACGGTCCAATGAAACGAGGACTTAATTTCCCTTTCCGACCGAACCTCAAAATTTTCTTCCAAGGAGATACCTTCAAAAATACCTTATCCCCAACATCAAACTGAATATCTCTCCTCTTCAGATCTGCATAGGACTTCTGTCGGTCTGAAGCTGCTTTTAACCTGCCCCGAATCAACTTCACTTTCTCTTCAGTTTCTTGAATCAAATCAGGCCCAATCAACTTGCTATCACCAAGTTCACTCCAACAAAGAGGTGTTCTGCACCGTCTGCCATACAATGCCTCGAATGGGGCCATTCCGATGCTGGATTGGTGACTGTTGTTGTAAGCAAACTCCACAAGAGGTAAGAATCTATCCCAACTTCCAGAGAAATCGATGACACAGCTTCTCAACATATCCTCAACAATCTGTATCACCCTCTCAGACTGTCCATCCGTCTGTGGATGAAAAGCAGTACTGAAGTGTAGTCGAGAACCCAAAGCTCTGTGCAAACTCTTCCAAAATCTTGAAGTAAACCTGGGATCTCGATCAGACACCAAAGAAGTTGGAACACCATGCAATTTCACAATCTCCTGGATGTACAGCTCAGCCAACCTCTCCAAAGAATAATCCATCCGAACTGGGAGGAAATGAGCTGTCTTAGTCAATCTATCCACAATCACCCATATGGCATCATGTCTCCTTTGTGTCAAAGGCAACCCAGACACAAAGTCCATTGTCACTCTTTCCCACTTCCACTCTGGCACTGACAACGGTTGAAGTAACCCAGTGGGAACTTGATGCTCTGCTTTAACCTTCTGACAAGTGAGACATTTTGATACAAACTCAGCAATGTCTCTCTTCAACCCAATCCACCAATAATGCTGTCTCAAATCATGATACATCTTCGTATTACCCGGATGCATAGCAAATAAAGACTGATGAGCTTCCTCTAAAATGATCCTCTTCAAGTCAGCATTATCGGGTACACACAATCTATTCTTAAACCATAGGCTCCCATCATCCTTCACAACAAAATCTCTAGTCTTTCCACTCTCACAATCTAAAACAATCTTCTGAATCTTCTTATCAGCTAACTGAGCCTCTTTGATCTGATCCAACAAAACAGGCTTCAATTGTAACTGTGCCAATAATGCACCATCATCACAAGGTACAAAACTGGCACGCAATGCTCTCAACTCAACAAGCAACGAGAGCGAGTAAACTGTTAAACTAGCTAAAGACTTCCGACTCAAGGCATCAGCAACCACATTTGCTTTACCTGGATGATAATCTATCAAACAGTCGTAGTCTTTAATCAATTCTAACCATCTCCTCTGCCGAAGGTTGAGCTCTTTCTGAACACCCAAATACTTCAAACTCTTGTGATCAGTGTAAATGAAACATTTCTCCCCAAACAGATAATGGCGCCAAATCTTTAATGCAAAAACAATGGCAGCCAACTCCAAATCATGGGTAGGATAGTTAAGCTCATGCGGTTTCAACTATCGAGATGCATAAGCTATAACTTTCCCTTCCTGCATCAATACACACCCCAAACCTCTATGTGAAGCATCACTGTAGATCACATAGGGTTGGCCTTCTACAGGTAAAGTGAGAACAGGCGCTTGAGTCAACAAATCTCTCAACTGTTCAAAACTAGCCTGACACTGATCTGTCCACAAAAACCTCACTCCCTTACGAAGCAATCTGGTGAGTGGAGTAGCTATCAAAGAAAATCCTTTCACAAACCGCCGGTAATAGCCTGCCAAACCCAGAAAACTTCTAACCTCTGTCACAGACTTGGGTGGACTCCAATTCAAAATGGCTTCAACTTTACTCGGATCAACTCTAATGCCTTCTGCTGAAACAATATGTCCGAGAAAAGCTACCTGATCCAACCAGAACTCACACTTCGACAATTTGGCAAATAGTTGCTTCTCTCTCAAAATCTGCAACACAATCCGCAGATGCAAATCATGTTCCTCTTCATTCCTCGAATACACCAGAATATCATCGATGAAGACCACTACAAACTGATCCAAATAGGGCCTAAACACCCTATTCATCAAATCCATAAAAGCTGCAGGTGCATTCGTCAGACCAAAAGGCATAACTAAAAATTCATAATGCCCATACCTGGTCCGAAATGCAGTCTTCGGAACATCTTCAGCTCTGACTCTCAGCTGATGGTACCCCGATCTCAGATCAATCTTAGAGAATACTGACGCTCCCTTCAACTGATCAAAGAGATCATCGATTCTAGGCAAAGGATACTTATTTTTAATGGTCACCTTGTTCAATTGCCTATAGTCGATGCACAACCTCATAGTACCATCCTTCTTCTTTACAAAGAGCACAGGAGCTCCCCAAGGAGAAACACTGGGGCGAATGAATCCTTTATCCAACAGCTCCTGTAATTGCACTTTCAACTCCCTCAATTCTGCCGGTGCCATTCTGTAAGGAGTAATCGAGATAGGAGTGGTACCAGGCAACAATTCAATACCAAACTCCACCTCTCTCTCAGGCGGCAATCCTGGCAACTCCTCAGGAAAAACATCAGGGAACTCTGCAACTGTGGCAATGCTATCAATAGGAGAACTTCTTACTCTAGTATCTACCAAATGAGCAAGATAGGCTTCACACCCCTTCCTAATCAACCTCCGGGCTGCAACAGCTGAAACAAATAAGGAGGCTAACTGTTCCTGCTCATTAGATACTATCACCTCTCTCCCATCACCGGTTCTCAAAGAAACAATCTTCTTTTTACAATCCACCACAGCTCCATGTCGAGATAGCCAATCCATGCCTAAAATCACATCATATTCCTTAAATGGCATCTCAATCAAATCCCCAAGGAACTCCTCACCCTGTACCCTCACTGCACTATCCCGATGCACTTTACTCACAATCACACTATGCCCTAACGGATTTGTCACCAAAACATCAAATCCTAGGGACTCAGCATGCACATCAAACACAGGCAATACAGATGCACTAATATAAGAATGGGTGGAACCCGGATCAATCAAAGCAAGTACTGCAGTATCAAATAAAGAAAAAGTACCAGCTATGACCGCCGATGCATCCGGCTGTCTCTGCATAACATACATCCTCTGGGAAGAACCAACCTCCTCCGGTCTAGTCTCCCTGGATGCAGCACCACCTCTAGAACTGAACCCTGCTCTACCACCTCGGCTGGCACCTCTGCCTCCCCTCACACTGGCTCGAGAAGCGGCAGAATCAACTGACATCTGCCTCTGCCTCTCAGGGCAATCTCTCACAAAGTGATCCGGTGACCCACACCTGAAACATACCCCAGCAACACCAGCTTTCCAACATGGACCACCATGGGGCCTCCCACAATGGATGCAAATAGGAAAGGTGGATCTCTGAACCATAGGGGTTGGAGCACTTGCCACTGAAGCTGCAGGTCTGAATCATTGTCTCTGGAACTGCACTGATCTACCTGCTGGTCTCTGGCTCCTAATACTCCGAGGAACAAAGCTTCCTCTACCCCTCTTCACTGAAGAAGACCCTGCCTCAAACTGGGGCCTTCTCACCCTAACCTCATCCTCTGAAGCAGCTGCAATCACTTGAGCTCGCTCTACACTTCGAGCTGCTTCCACTAACTGGGAGAAATCATGATATCGAGATCCAGCCACTAAACACATGATCGAGGGCCTCAATCCCTCCTGAAATCGCCGGCATCTATCAATCTCATCAGCAATGATGCCCCCAGCATACTGACTCAGTCGAATAAACTCAACTTCATACTCAGTAACAGTCTTGTTATCTTGCTTCAAGCTCAAGAATTCCATCTTCTTCATATCCTTATACTCCCTTGGAGTATACTTCAACTCAAATTCTCTCAAGAAATCAGTGTAAGACAGTGTTGGAGGATCATCCATAGAATGGGGCACCGTCTTCCACCAATCGTAGGCATCCTTCTGAAGCAAAGATCTTGCATAGTCAAACTTTTCCTCAGGGGTGGCTTGTAACTGAATAAAGATCCTCTGAACTTTGTCAAGCCACTGTTCTGCCACAGCTGGATCAGTGGTACCAATAAAATCCTCAGCTCCATACTTCCTTAACTTGTCATAGTGCCTCACTGGCACCAAAGACTGAGGGGGTGGTGGCTGTGGTTGCACAGGTGCTTGTCTCATAGCTTCCATCATATTCCTAAACCAGGCTGGCGGAACCTCATCACCTACTGGTCTACCCGACCCAGAAACAGGTGCCTCACCAGCACTATCAACCCTAGCTCCATCCTCAGGAGCAACACTCTCCTCACTACCCTCAACCGATTGTCTCAAATGAGGATCCATCAACACCTACACTGCAAACACAAAAAAGGACACACCTTATTAAAGATCAAAGATTGCCAATCCCAAACATGTATTTTCTTTCAAAAACTCACTTTTTAATTCAAAATATTCTTTTTATAACATATTACCTAGGTTGAGAATCTCAAACCTAGGCTCTGATACCAAAACAATTGTAACACCCCCACATCCAATGCACACACACTACAACTACAACCATGTAGCATAAGTGCACCAAACATAGGGATGCTACGGTTTTCTTCAACATTCAAAACATTTAAATAGATACAATACTATTATCATTATATAATATAGAAAAGTAGATCATTTACTTTTAAAATAAAACACATTAGATATATATATACATACATATAGTTATTTCACAGCGGAAGTCATAAAATATTTACATATTTGAAAACACTTAATTCCATATTTACAAATATACAAATATGTACATTTAATCAATACTTTACAAAATATAAAAAGAGTTATACATGATTGGCAAATCTCCTTTGATCTTTAAGTCTCCAAAATCAACTCTTCAATGTCTACCCTCACTCGGTCTCGAAGAGCTCTCGGGTTCGATTCTAACAGTTCTATCACCTGCGCGATTAAACACTATCGCGCTAAGCCAAGGGCTTAGTAAGATAATCATGCTAATGATATGACTTCGTGCAATGCAATGTCATTTCTCAAACCATAATATATATGTAACATCATATATGCAAAATTTACAATATACTTTCACATTACATATCACATTTTATTATCTTTTCATATACCTCATTAGTATTCATTTAATCATCAATACAAAGCAAAACAAACATCATTCATGACTCACATTAACCATAGACAAGCATGGGCCCAAGACACACTAATATGCCATTCAATTTTCAGAGTTAATGTTTTGGTTCTATCATCACATTTATCAATATCAATATCATAGACCCAACTAGGCTTCAAGGATTAAGTTCAACCAAGCTTCAAGGGGAGCAAAGCATGCTAAGCTTCTACCCAACTTGGCTTCAAGAACTAACCCAACCTAGCTTCAAGGGTGGTAACATCTCAATTAGGCTTCAAGGATTCAATCCAACCTAACTTCAAGAGATTGTTACTATCATTAGGCATGCCACCAATAACATACTCTGAAAATGGAATAACACATTAGCCACACAATTCATTTACATATCAATTATCATTTCCATTCTCAATTCTCATCAACATTTAGGCACACATGCCTTCATTCTCTTAATATTATCATCATAGCCAATAACAATGGCCTCACATTTCCTTTCACAATATAACACTTCATTATTCAAGTGTATACTTATCTCATCCATGATCACATTATATCTCATATAGCATCATTCATCATAGCCAAACACAATGGCATTGTCTCATATCATATCTTATTTGAATTATCATTTCATCTTTGATACAACATTTCAAGGTACATTACTCATAAAATACAATACCTTTCACAATGCATAACATAACCTTGTTTAAATCTCAACAATGCAATTAGGGCAAAGAACAACTTATATGATTCATAGCTTTAGGATCTTCCATATGCATTTGATTAGTTCATTCATTGATTCAAGTGTGTTTAAAGTGTTTTAGGGTTAGGTTTAAGAACCAACCCACCTTTGAAGAACCAAAACAATGCAAAAAGAACAAAGAAACAAAACTCTAACCAACTCATTTGATGGACACGGGCAGCACACATGAGGGACATGGCCAAGCTTGTGGCCGTGTCTCTCAATTCAACTTTGGCAGTAGCAAACACGGCTTAGGGACACGGCTGTGTCACCCAAAAATTAATCCAACACGTCCAAAATCATATGACTTGGCCGTGTCTCACATGGCCTTTGGCCGTGTCTCCCAAAACCAAAACCCTAATTCTAACCAACTCTCTTCCAAATGCATTAAAACTCAATATACATCATACCACATGCTTCAAATGAACATCATCAATGTTCTAAATACATATTCATTACAATAATCACTTTAAAACACCTTAATATCACAATTAAACAAACACCATCTCAAAACCCTAACTCAAACTCTACTCTTGATTTTTCCACTATCAATCTTCACTTATTTTTCCATAATCACAACCAAACCAACACAACCTCCAATTTTTAACTTACAATCAACTCTAACACTTATAAACACACATCAACACACTAAATCATCATCTCAATAATTCTCAATACACCTTAACCACAATTTCCAAATTAATAAAAGAAAATAAGAAATTACTTACCTAAAGTGAAGAAATTCCACAAATCTTCAACTTGATTCTTCAATTCTCCCTTCAATCTTGATCTTACTATCAAGAACACTTCTCCTTCCCTTTTGCTAATGGAGAGCCGGCCACTACCATCAAGAGGAAGAGAAAATGATCAAGAATCACAAAGTCAATCTTTCTTTTAATCTCCACCACAAAATTTCCAAAAGTAAATTACCTCAAGGCCCTTAACCATATAACTAACCTTTTGTCTTATATGAGCCCATATATGAACTTTCACACTCAACAAGAAAATATTTTCTTCCACTAACCAACACTTTGACTCTCCCTTTGACCATTTTATATGTTTATATATCACAATATACACAACATATAAACTTGTCTCTAAACCCTAAATTCTTTCCCAAAACACTTATACTTTTCTTTCTCAATTTAAACCAACAATCCAATAACAACAACAACAACAACATGCAAAACTTCTAGGGCATAAATGAGGATATTACAAGAATAGTGTGTGCGGATGGTGTAGGGTTATCTCCTTCCATGTCCAGAACTATAAAATCCACGGGCACTATCAATCCACCAACCTTAACTAACACATCTTCTATAACTCCTTTCAGGAATCTAAGAGATCTGTCAGCTAATTGCAAGACCATTTTAGTAGGTTTAAGTTCCCCAAGTTCTAATTCAAGATACACAGAGTAAGGCATCAAATTAACACTGGCTCCTAAATCACACATGCCATCAGTCCCTTTCCATTACCCATAGTAATTTTAATTATGAAACTGCCTGGATCCTTTAGCTTCGGAGGTAGTTTATGTTGCAAAACAGCACTAGCTACCTCTGATACTATCACCTTTTCATTTGGCTCATACCTCTTTTTCTTGGTGTTCAATTCTTTGAAGAATTTGGCTAAGCCGGCATATTCTTTATTACTTCAAGTAAAGGTAAGTTAATACTTACCTTAGACAACATGTTGAAGATGTCTGAAAATTGCTTATCTTGTTTATCATTCTTCAACCTGCTAGGGAATGGTATAGGTGGCCGGGAAGGATTACTTGCCTTGTGTAAATCAGCTGAAGGAGATTGCTCCATTGATTTTTCTCCAGCACCCTTGTCCTCTGGTTCTCCTTCCTTTTTGTTTTCTTGATCACCTGCATTCACAGAATTATTTTTAACATCATTATTTATTACCTTACCACTTCTAAGAACAGTCACTGTTTGTGCTTGCTCAGGTTGACTCGAAAATTTTCCTTTTTGTTGAATCTGCATCTGTTGTGCATGTTGTCCCACTTGGGTCTCCACTTTCTTGAAAGATGCTTCCAATGAATCCAACCTTTTGTTATTCATCTCTTGATCCTTGGTACTGATTTGGATAAAAGCATGTAACTATCCTCCAAACTGCCTCTCCTAGGCTGCCCTTGATTTGAAGATTGCCCTGGCGGTTGATTTTGTCTCTGGAGCAAATGGAAAGGTTGTTGAGAATTATTTGTTGCCCAGGAAAAGTTTGGATGATTCCGCCAACTAGGATTGTAAGTGTTTGAAAAAGGATCATTCTGGGCCCTTGGTTGATATCCTTCCATAGCGTTAACTTGCTCAGCCTCATTTCCATAAGATTCATACGCAGAGGGGCATATATTTGCTCCATGCCCAAAAGTTCCACAAATTCCACACACTTCTTGAGTGGATGAAGAAGCATTGTTCTTAATGTTCAGCATCTACACTTGCCTTGTCAATTCAGCTATCTGATTTACCCCTTTACTTCTTCCTCTTACACTTTTTTGTTGGGAATTAGCTCCTAACATTTCAAAGATTTCATAAGTCTCTTCTACTGTCTTTTCTCCCATAGCTCCCCCACCTACATTATCAACAGTGTTATGAAATTGCTGGGTTAGTCCATCGTAGAAAAACTAATTCAGCAGTTGAAGTGGGTAGTGATGGTGTGGACACTGGATTAACAACATCTTAAACCTGTCCCAAGCCTCATGAAATGGCTCTCCTTCAAATTGAGCAAATGTAGCAATTTTTTCTCTTAATTCAGCTGTCTTCTGATGTGAGTAAAATTTGCCCATAAACTTGCTATAGACTTGCTCCCAAGTTGTCAATGAATTTTCAGGCAACATCATAAGCCAACTTTTTGCCCTATCTTTTAATGTGTATGGAAAACATCTCATCCTCAACTGGTCTTCTGTTAGTCCTCCCAATGGAAATGTGTTGAGGGTGGAGTGGAAATCCCGGATAAAATTTAAAGGATCCTCATTCGGAACTCCATAGAATGATGGCAGCATGTTGTAATGGATATTCTTCAACTCGTAATTTCTTGCTGCATCTGTCAATCTTATACATGAGGTGGAAGTCCCAATTACAGGTCTGGCAAAATCCCTCATAGTTCTTTGCCTTTCGTCTCCCATATTGGTAGATTGTGCAGTATCCGACTCATAATCTGAAATTTCCTCCTTTGTATCAAACCCAGTATACAATTCAAACTCTTCTCTGCTCCTTTTCACTCTTTGAATTTCTGGAATAACTGGGCAAAGCTCTCCTCCGAGTGATCTCCTACCTTGCATAAACAAAATTTTTGGAAAAATGAATTATTAAAAGCAAAAGAAAAATAAAATAAAATGTAAATGATGAAAAATAATTTAAAATATTTATGACTAATAAACAATTACACCAATTAACTTCCCCAGCAACGGCGCCAAAAACTTGTTGCGCTCTAATAAACACTACTAGAACTACACTCGCAAGTATACGAGGCTGCTGTAGTATTTCGGTGAACACCTTAAGGTCGTCTCACAAGGAAGCTAGATGAGCTAATTATTTATCAAGTAGTAATAAAAAATTATCAATTAATAGTTTTTTATTTATAAAATTAAATTGCTAACAACTATCGAAAACAAAACGAGTTGAATTTAGAACAATGAAAGAAAACTGAACAGATATATTGATTCACTTAATAGAAAAGTCTAGGGTTTGCACTTCTCTACTAATTTATATGTACGAACGGCTATTCCTCTCAATTGATTTAATTTCAAAGATCAAATTTCAGGCAACTTAATTAATCGAATCAAGGAAATAAGCTCTCGCATTCAAACCTCTTTCAATTAATCTTATTACAATCAAAGTGATCTTTTCCTTAGGTTTATATTTCTAATTCACCTAAGTCCCTAATTGAATTATTCCAGTATAGACTTCATTTCTCAATCCTTCATCTAAATACCTAAAACACACAATTGGTGGCCAATCAATTATATATTAACATTATTCCATTCAATTAAGGATAAGAGAGATAAATCAGTTAAGAGCAATAACCATTTCATACAATCATAGTAGATCCATGCAAACCCTAGACTAGATCAAAATTAGTTCATAGTAATGCTATCACACAAATTCATCTCATTAAAATTCAAAGAAATCAATTTAAACATCAGAGTATTCATAAACAAAATTTCAATAAAACTTAAGAAATAGAGTTTAAGAACAAAACCCACTTACAATCTTCCTTTGCTTCTGAAGAATCTCTTACTTAGATTTGTGCTAAAAGAATAATGTAATGGCTAGAACTAATTTAATCTAGAGTGTTTGGATGAAAGTGAAATCAATTTCCAGAGAAAAATAGAGAACAGCTAAAAGTGGTGTGTAGAACGGCTGATGAAGAAGAAGAGATCCTCTCCCCCTTGCCCTAATTCTTCTATTTATACAAATCCCTTGCTAAAAATCTGACGTCTTTTCTTTCTTTGGTCTCATGGAGTGACACGGCCAAGCTTGTGGCCGTGTCACCTGGGTGTGTTATCTTATGTTTCTCCTTTGGTCTTCTTTGTTCTTTGAAGATGAGAGTGACACGGCCAAGCTCCTGGTCGTGTCTCCTAGGTGTGTCAGCTTCTGTGTCTTTTCTTTGGTTCTTCTTTATTCTTGGCTTAGGATGGGACACGGCCAAGCTTGTGGTCGTGTCATGTGACATGGCCAGTGGCTTAGCCATGTCACTTGCCAGTGTCAGCTTCTGCCAAATTTTCCTTTCTTTCTTAGTTTCTTTGGTTTTGCCCTTTAGGTGAGACACGGCCAGTGGCTTGGCCGTGTCTCCTACCCGTGTCATGATCTGCCAAAAATTTTCTTGAGGTGACACGGCTAAGCTTGATTTGGCTTGGCCATGTCTTGCTTGATTCATGCTCCTCTTTCTTTGTTTTAATCTTCCAAGGGGGTTTTTGCACTTTAACCTAAAACAAACACTTAAAACAAACTTTAAACAAGAATCAAATGAAACATTAACCAAAAACACATAAACATCATACTAAAAACTAGTACAAAAATGATCTAAACACTAGGATAAATCAAAACTACCAAAATGCATGAAATCACTAAATAAACAGATTAAAACTACCAAAATGCATGAAGAAAATAATAATTATCATAATAAATAAATAGAAATTTTATGACAAAAACTAATAAAATACTAGTCAGTGTTAGAACATGCTTTGACAAACTTTGGAGGTGAAATTGAACTCTACTTATTTTAGGGAGAGATAATCTAGGCATTATTTGATTAGCCAACAACTAGTATCCACCCTATTAAATATCAATCCCTAGTTGTCCCTTTGAGCCTTCATAAAATTTTAGCTTTCTTTTCATTGGCTTACAAACCCCAACAACCTACCCTGAGTTGTTGTTACACTTTTGACAAGTCTTATGATCACTAAGATGAAGAGGCAAGAAGATCAAAAAGAAAGGAATGCATAGCCAAGACTGTAAGGATAGTTGATGTTCTCAAAACCATAAGGGTAGTTGAAATTCACCTGAATTAGACCAAATATCACAGATAAAGTTAGGACTGAAGCAGATTAATACCACTCCACTCATCCATTACCAGAAATACAAGTTGATACAAACAAGACAACTCTTTTAAAGCTAGAACCAAAAAAAAAAAAAGAAAGAAAAAAGAAAAAAAAAGAAAGAAAAGAAAAAGAAGAAAAAGAAAAAAATAAAACCCAAAACGGTTCAAAAAGCCAACTGAGTTATCTTTTACCTAAAGCAGCAAAAGGCTTCTATTTGGTTTATAAGGATAGTTTGACTTGAATTGGTCCAACCCAACCAAAGATTTCATCAAAATTGGAGAAAAAGGAGAAATTGATCCAGTTCTTGAAAGTCCTGTACTTGACATTCCTACAGGGAAGAAGGACAAAATGATAAAATGCTTAAAGAAATGGAAGAGTACAAAAAGAAAGATGAAGAAAAGAAAAAAAAAGAAATGAATATGGGTACCAAACTTTTTACAAAGGCAAAGACTGTCCCAATCGAGATCTAGATTAACGTCAAAAAGAAAGAAGAATGTTCAAAGCTCTATCTTGTCATGTTTCCACCTGCTTATGGCTCTAACAGAAAATCATAGTGTAAAGGTTTGTCAACAGTGTCACATCAACTCTGATCTCAAAATGGCTTTCATTTAACCCATGTCCCTTATAGACCCCATTTCAAGCCTATCAAAGACCTATTGATCTCTCTTGGTAGGTAGAGTCTATTAGTGGAGATAGTTTGAATAAGCATGCATATGAGATAGAGAATATTCAAACTCAATGAGACCTTTGACCAAGTAATGTGTATGTGCCTATTTGAAGTGAAACAATTATTGTTTAAATGGAAATGATTCCCGATTTTAGTATGGTAATAAGGGTTGTCATGTTATAGATATGTTAATTTGAAAAATCAAGTCCTGAGGTAAATTGACATTGATTTGGCAAAGCCAACATTTGATTTCAAAATTCAAAAATCAAAAAAGGAAAATTTTTTTTTACAAAGCCTTCAAGTTAAGGGAAATATGTTGAACAATCGAACCTCAAAGGACACACTGGGCAAAGTAAAGAATTATTTGTAAGGTTCTGAAGAAGCTACCAATTGACGTGCTGAATCATAGTTTGAAATGGATGTATCTCTGACTCTGCCACTCGGAGTCTCAACCACTCATGTCCTCAACATCTTTAAGATGAAAGCCATAAAAGTGAAGCCTTGTGTAAGACTTGAATGAGCATCTAGAAGGAGTCAATGAGAACACTTCAACTGATCACCTCAGTTTGTAAGCTGGTGGAAGAACTGTAAGTGTTATTCATGCATATCATGCATACATGAGCATATCACATTGCATTTTCTTATATTGTATTTCTTTGTCAAAGTGAACAGCAAACACCCTATGAAGTATAGAATCAAAAGAAGATATGAAATTAGGGGGCATGGAAAGCCCATTACGTGAGGAAGCTCTAGTAATTTTGCAAAAGAAAGAAGAAATGCATGCTTGTTCAAAGAACTAGATAATCTACAAACATCAACCAAAGCCGCATAGAAAAAATCATGGGTTTGAGCCTACACAGGGGGCAAAGTTTCTCCTTTCAATTTTTTGAGTTTATGCATATACAAAACATTTTGAGACTCACTTCTAATATTTTGCCACACAGGGGGCAAGGAGAAGATATGAATTGGCCATCTAAAAAGTAGCTAAATTGTTTTGCAAATAGAAGAACAAAAAAGAATGGAACATTAGAACTATCAAAAGAATGAAGATAAAAAAGACAAAAGATCAGTCTAGCTAGAAGAGTTAAAGCCAAGATAGGACAAAAGTTCAAAAGGATGAAGATCCAGCTTAAAGGATGATTATCCAATTTCAAGGGTGAAGATCCAATTTCCAAGGATGAAGATCCAGTTTCAAGGGTGAAGACCCTGCCAAGGATGAAGATCCAGTTTAAAGTGTGAAGACCCTGCCAAAGATGAAGATTCACCTTAAAGGATGAAGATCCAATTTCAAGGGTGAAGACCCAATTTCCAAGGATAAAGATCCAGTTTCAAGGGTGAAGACCCTGCCAAGGACGAAGATCCAGTTTAAAGGGTGAAGACCCTGCCAAGGATGAAGATCTAGCTTAAAGGATGAAGATCCAATTTCAAGGGTGAAGACCCAATTTCCAAGGATGAAGATTCGTTTTCAAGGGTGAAGACCCGATACCAAGGATGAAGATCCACTTTCAAGGGTGAAGACCTAATCTCCAAGGATGAAATCCATTTTCAAGGGTGAAGACCTGATACCAAGGAAGAAGATCCACTTTTAAGGGTGAAGACCCAATCTCCAAGGATGAAGATACATTTTCAAGGTTGAAGACCCGATTCCAAGGATGAAGATCTAAGGTCCAAGGATGAAGATCCATTTTAAGGGTGAAGACCCACAATCCATTAAAGAATGGAACAATCAGAATTCTCAAATGATAAAAGGTCAGTCTCGGGCCCAAAACCCAAATCATTTTTTAGTCCAAAACTCACTATGGGTCCAGAACCTAAATTATCTTTAAGTCTAAAACTTACCTCGGGTCCAGAACTCAAATTATTTTTCAGTCCAGAACTTATTCCGGGTCCAGAACCCAAAATATATTTAAAGTCCAAAACCCAAATCCAAAACTCACCACGGGTCCAGAACCCAAATTTATTTTGAGTCCAGAACTCAAACTAACCTTGGTTAAGGAGTCCAGTATGGCTCTAAACCCAGTCAAACTGTAGACCCTTAAATTTTTACCCAGTCCAGTCCGATATTTTTAAACATTTCAAAATAATTTTTGTGGTATTTTAATAATATTTATTATTTATAGTATTTATTTTTAATTAAAATAAAAAATAAAAAAGAAGAAAAGATAAAAAAATAAATTGAAAATAAAAATCAATGACGGAAAAAATCAGTGACGAATTGCTTACAAGCCAATAAACCTGCGGCAAGATGGCCACGGGTCAATTCACCGTAGAAAAAACCTTCAATGAATTGGTCTAGCCCACAGGAAATTTTTGCTAGCGTAATTTTTTTCGAAATCCTATTCTACTTGGTTTTGGTTTTTAATTTTATTTCCTAAATGACTTTTATTTTCTGAACCAATTAGTATTAGGTTTTTTTCTTTTTCATGTAAATACCACATCAAAACACACAGAAAGGGATTGGAGATCTTGAGACTTTGGACTTTGATCTTTTAAAAAGGAGATCGGACGTTTGAAAGGAGCTGGACTTTTTATAGAACCTTGGACTTGAAAAAGCAAGAGGCAGTCAGCAAGCAAGAAGGAATCCATCAAAGGCAGTATACTCTGTCTTTGGTTATTGTTCAACCAGGATTCAAGTTGTAGTGGAACTAACAATGGAGGTTTGAGTTTCTATTGACTTATTTATGTTTACAATAGGTTCATCATTCAATTAATCAATTGTTTAAAAATACAATAGATGATGTTTTTGTTATTTGATCAATTATTTTGTTTACCATCCAAACTCTATTTAAAACCCTAAAAACTGTTTTTTTCAAAACCCTAATATCTTAATACCCCTAAAAACTATTTTTTAAAAAAACCCTAATATCTTAGTACCTGTAAAACATATTTTTGAAATCTAAAACCCTAATTACACTTTTCTAAAATCACAAAACAATAATATGTTTTCTTAAAACCCAAACCAAATCTATTTTTCTGAAAGATTCACAGTAGCCTATTCTTTCCAAATACCTAATTTAAAATCCAATTTTCATGATCTTTAATTTTATTTATTTAAACCCTAAACTTCAATATTATTTTCATAAACTTCTGAAACCCTAAATCTTTCAAACATCCAGTAGCTATATTACTTCTTTTATATTAAATATTTCTCAAATTGATTAATCCAGTAAACTAAATTACAAGACCCTAATTGTTAAACATAAAATCCAAGAAAACCTAAATTGATGTATGAACCCTAAATTTATATGCTTACTATTTTATTTAAATTAGATGAATGTTTATTATATATTTTGATTAATATTTCATGTCTTTGATGAATGATTTATTTATAATGAATGGTTGGCTATTTTTATTGATTTGTTTTGATTTCAAAACATTGTAAGAGGTATGTTTCCATGTTTTGGGTACCTCATGTTGTAAGCATCATATAATTTATTTTATTTAAATTTTTTTGGACCAATGTAAAGGACACATTTCCACCTTTTCGGTGGGTGTCCTATTTAGTTTTAGACATGAAGGATGTAAGGACATGTTTTTATCCTCGGATGGATGTCCATTTATTTGCTTTGTTTGGACATTTTTGTGATTTTAATAAGTATTTATTTATTCTTATAATCATATGTAGTATGGATAATATCATTATATGTAAGAATTTTATAATATTAAGACCTGAAAGGAGGCCGGTTCCAATGAACCGGGCATTGTGGGGGTGCTGGGCCATTTCTCACCTTCCCCACACGTATCCAACTTTTCAAACCCATTAGGGGGTTGGAGATTCCTTAGGAATAGAGTCATCCACCCCTTTCTTTTTATCGGTCCGTCCGGGTGGCAACTCGATTTTCTCCGGGCTTATGCCCGTGTTCTCTAAGGCCCCGAGCCTAAACAATGCCAAAGTTGCAAGAACCATTTCACCAAAAGTGGGGGGTGAAAATCCCCACTCACAAGTGGCTAGATAGGATTCAGAGGATATTTATTCAGTTGTAGGCCAGTGCAGAATAGAAGTTTGATTAAGCCATGTCTCTTCTGTAGGGGGCACTTATGACTAGTAGAAGATTGTTCCCCATGCAACAGATGATCCTCTAGTTTTGACAAACGATGATTTTCTACTGGATTTTGATAAAAAGTACACCCTTTGAGAGTATAAGAATGCCAACAAGAAAGAGTTTCTAAGTTTAAAGTAAGAATCAAAGACAATAATAGAGTATGTGAAAGATTTCATCCGGTTGAGTAAGTATGCAAGAGGGATTGTCTCTGAGGAGATTAATAGGTGCCAGAGATTTGAGGAGGGTTTGAGGCCGTCCATCATGTGTTTAGTGGTAGGATCATTGTATGAGGATTTTTTCAAGTTGGTTGTAGCTGCCAGAAGTGTCGAGAAGGCACAGGGACTTGCAGCAGCTGCCAGAGCAGAGGGAAAAGATTGGAGAACTTAGACTGAGGCAGGGTCATCATCATCCAAGAGGGGTAGAGGAGGTTCTACACAGAGGTTTGGTAGAGGCCAAGGGTAGCCTAGAAGGGGGTTCAACAGCAGAGACAGAGACAGGGACTTACGATTTTAGTTTCTAGTACCTCAACTCTAGCACCACAGAGAGTTACTCCACCTACATGTACTACATGTGGCAGGGCACATGGGGGTGTTTGTTGGAGAGCTGGTGCATCAGCAATTTGTTTCAGATGTGAATCACCAGACCATTTTATTAGAGATTATCCAAAGCCACCAAAGGTTGGACATATAGAGATAACAATGTCTAGGCCCAGTGTTAGAGGGGGTCGAGGTAGCAAAGGTAGTGGTAGAGGTGGCAGATTTGGATCTAGTCAGAGAGGGGGATCCACAGTAGAGACTAGTAGACCAGAGCAGGCAGGATCATTACAAAGAGTATATCTGATGCTGAGATAGGTAGATGCTTCGGATGTTGTGGCTGGTACTATTCTTTTATTTGACACTTCTGTGTATGCATTGATTGATCTTAGATCGACATATTCATATATTAGTGCATCCACTCTGCCTATGAGTGATAGGCATTCTGAGTCCCTAAGGTTTGATGTATTAGTTACTAATCCTTTAAGACACATTGTGATAGTTAGCAGAATACACCGAGATAGTCCAGTAGTTATGCATGATGAGGAATTTTTAGGTGATCTTATTAAGATGCACTTTAGGGAGTATGACTTGATTTTGGGTATGGATTGGTTATCTCGGCATGGGGCTATAATAGACTGTTAGCAAAAATGTGTTACTCTGAAAACACGTGATGGGAAGGATGTAGTGGTATCTAGTGAGCGAAGGAACCTCTCATCCATATTTATTTCAGCCATTTCAGCTAGGAGGATGATTCAGAAAGGGTGTGAAGCATATCTGGCCCATGTGATAGATACTAGAGTGGTAGGGTCAAAGCTTGACAGCATACCAATAGTTGCAGAGTTCTCTGATGTGTTTCCCGAGGAGTTTCTAGGGTTACCTCCAGAGAGAGAGGTGGATTTTGGTATTGATCCAATGCCTGGTACCACTCCTATCTCTATTACTCCTTATCGGATAATACCAGTAGAATTAAAAGAGTTAATAGTGTAGTTGTAAGAGTTGTTTGATAAAGGGTTTATTTGCCCTAGTGTATCACCTTAGGGATCATCAAGGTTGTTTGTAAAGAAGAAGGATGGCACCTTGAGATTGTGCATTGATTATCGATAGTTGAATAAGGTGACCATTAAGAATAAATGCCCATTGCATCATATCAATCATTTGTTTGATCAGTTGAAGGGGGCATCTGTATTCTCTAAAATTGACTTGAGATCAGGGTATCATCGGTTGAGGGTTAGAGATGCATATGTAACCAAGATGGCTTTTCGCATGTGGTATGGGCATTATGAGTTTTAGTGATGCCTTTTAGATTGACTAATGCATCAACCGTATTCATGGATTTGATGAATTGAGTGTTCAGGCCATACTTGGATTAGTTTGTTGTATTGTTCATTGATGACATTTTGGTATGCTCTCGCAGTAAGGAAGAACATGACAGGCATCTGCGAATTGTATTGCAGACATTGAGGGAGAAACAACTATATGCCAAGTTGTCTACATGTGAGTTTTGGTTGGATCAGCTGACTTTTCTCGAACATGTTGTTTCAATAGAGGGTATCAAAGTTGATCCGAGGAAAGTTGAAGCAATCTTGAATTGGAGTCCATCAAAAAATGTGACTGAGATTAGAACTTTTCTAGGATTGGCTGGTTATTATCATCAATTTTTGAAGGGATTTTCCATGATAGAATCACCACTCACCAAATTACTTTGAAAAGATGTGAAATTTGTATGGACGGATGGATGTTAAATGAGCTTTGAGCAATTGAGAAACAGGTTGACTCAAGCTCCAGTTCTTATTCTACCTGTATAAGGCAAACCATATGTGATATATAGTGATGCGTCACATAATGGTTTGGGTTGTGTGTTGATGCATGAGGGTAGAGTGATTTCTTATGCTTCCAGACAGTTAAAGTCTTATGAGTTAAATTATCTGACTCATGATTTAGAATTGGCAGCCATTTTTTTGTATTGAAAATTTGGCGACACCACTTGTATGGAGAGAAGTGTTTTATCTACACTGACCATAATAGTTTGAAGTATTTGGGTGTCTAGAAGGAGTTGAACCTTCAAAAGAGGCAGTAGTTAGAGTTGATTAAGGATTATGACTGTCTGATTGATTATTATCCTGGTAAGGCAAATGTAGCTGCAGACGCCTTGAGTTAGAAAGCAATGACAGGGATGACTACCTATGCTCTCGTGTTACTTGTTGAGTTGAGAGCATTGCATGCCAGGTTTGAGGTTTGTGATGATGGTGCTCTTATGGCTCAGTTGCAGGTGAGGCCATTATTGTTTTATCAGACTAAAGAGGTACAGAGATCATATTTGAAATTGTAGAAGATTATGGAGGATTGCAAAAAGGGGGAGAGCAGAGATTTTCTTGTGAGCGATGATGGTAGTGTGTTATAGAGACAAATTGTATATTCTTGATGATGTGGAATTGAGGAAGAGGATTTTGGAGGAGGCGCATGTAATATCCCAAAGTATGCCTAAAAGTTTTGGAATTATTGTTGTATTTGGATTTAGTGTATATGTTTATATGGAAAGAGAAAAGAAGTAAAGAGAGAGAGTGTATATGTTGTATATATAGAAATGTATACAACATATACAAGTCAAGGTAATGAAAGTCAAAAGAAGATAAATTAATTATTTATAATTAATTAAATTAATTAAAGGAAATTGAATTAAGTGAGTGGAAGAGGATATTTTGAATTATTTTAATATTATTTTTGCTTGGTGGAGATTTAAAGAGATTGAGTGTTTGACTTGGCTATTTTTCTTCTTCATTTTCTTCTTCTTTCTTTGGTTGGCCGGGCATCTCAAAGGCAATAGAGAGAAAGAGAGTTTTTGTTCTCCAAGCTCAAAATTGAAGAAGATTTCAAGTGATTAAGTTGGAAATTTAAGATGTTTCATTAACTTTGGTAAGTTTCTTCTTGATTCTCTTGTTTTATTTTTAAGTTGTGTTTGAGTTTGGTGTTGGATTATCAAGAGCATGAGTATGTTTGATTGTGGTGTGTTTGAGTGTGTTGGGTTTAATTGATTGTGGTTTTGGAATTGAATTGAAGATAAGGAATTAGGTTTGGTGTTGGAAGAGTAAGAGTTGTGTTTATGTTATGGTTTTGGATTTGGTAATTGATGTATGTTGTGAGTTTGATCAATTATTATCTTAGATTTTCAAGATGCTTGTGTTTATTGAAGTTGAAAACATAGAATACATGAGTGTGGTCCGAAACAGAAGCATTTTGGATGCCACGACCGTGGCCCTTGGATGCCACGACCATGGGGGTGTTAAGCAAATTGGACAGGATCGTTTGCTAACCCACGGCCGTGGGGGTTGTGAGGCCACGACCGTGGGGTTGTGAGGCCATGACCGTGGGCCCTAGTTAGTGGTTTTGGTTTGTAAATTGTGATCCATGGGTCTAGTATGAGGTTAGTAGGTGAATAATACTATTGGAATTCATGTGTATTTGTAAATAAGTGTGTATTATTCTTTTTGGATTAGGTTGTGAAGAGGTTGAATTGCCCTAACCTAAGTGTTGAGAATTCTTGGAAGAAGAAGTGTATAGATTGGTGTGAGTTGCTCTTGAGGTAAGTACAAACTTACATGGTTGCATTCATTTACATGATTTTGAGACTTAACACATTTGGTTATAAATGTGTTAAGTAATCTACTATATTGTTATTACTATTTGATTTATGTTATGATTTGTATAATGTGAAAGATATGATGATCATTAAAAAGGTATGTGCAATACAATTAGTTATGATGAATACTTTAATGATGAATTGCTTGAATGTGAATTGAGATAGATGAGATGTGATGCCATTGTGGTTGGCTATAATGATTCAAATGAAATAAGTGGGGCATGTTTGCCTAGATGATGATGAATTTAAAATATATGTCCAATGCAATTGGTTATGTATACTCTATTGATGAGATGTGAAGCCATTGTTATTGGCTATAATGATGCAAATGAGATGATTGAGGCATGGTTGCCTAAATGATGATGAGAAAATGAGAATGAAATTGATAATGAATTAATGAATGAATTGTGTGTCTAATGTGTTATTCCATTTTCAGAGTTTTGTTATTGGTGGCATGCCTAATAGTAACAATCTCTTGAAGCTAGGTTGGATATATTCCTTGAAGCCTAGTTGAGATGTTACAACCCTTGAAGCTATGTTGGGTTTGGTTCTTGAAGCCAAGTTGGGTTGATACTTAGCATGCTTTGTTCCCCTTGAAGCTTGGTTGAACCTAATCCTTGAAGCCTAGTTGGGATAATGATAATGATAAATGTGATAATTGAACCAAAACATTAACTCTGAAAGTGGAATGGCATATTAGTGTCTTTTGGGCCCATGCTTGTCTTTGTTTCAATGTAAATCATAAGTGATGAAATAATTGAATAAAATAATCAAATGTAGTGTTATGAACAATATAAAGATATCATTTGTGAATATTGTCTTATTTGTTGAAATGTGTGACATTGGCATTGTATTGAAGCATATTGTTAGTGTAGTTTGTACCACTAAGATGTTGGCTTAGCTCGAGTGTGGTTCATCGCGCAGGTGACAGGGTAGAGCCAGAGAGTTCATCTAGACCGAGTCGAGTCTAGACTTTGAGGTGTTGATTGTGGGCTTAAAGATCAGAGACAAATTGCAAACATGTATAAACTTTATGTTTTGTAAAATTTGATTTTTGATGTTTATGTATTTGTAAATACCGCTATATTTTCCGCTGCGTATTGAATGAACGTTTTTATCTATTGTGTTTTATGATATAACTTAAATGTTTAAGTTTGCTCACTTTATTGTATAAAGGGATGATTTGAAATGTAAAGAAAAATGTGGCATTCTTACATTCAGTATACGTGTATTACGATAGTGGTGGTATGTAGTGTGCGTATACGGGATATAGGGGTGTTACAACACATCAATTTTGTTTTGCTATGCATCCCAAAAGTACCAATATATATTATGATTTAAAGAAGCAGTAGTGGTGGTCAGGTATGAAAAAGGAGATGTAGAGTTTGTGTCTAAGTGTTTCACTTGTCAGAGGGTGAAGGTTGAACACCAGGTTCCTTTTGGGTTGTTGCAGCCTTTATTTGTGCTTGAATGGAAGTGGGAGTGAGTGACTATGGACTTTGTATCAGGACTTCCTTTCACCCAAAAGAAACATGATGCAATTTGGTTGATTATTGATAGGATGACTAAGTTAGCTCATTTTCTTCTTATGAGGATGGATTACTCTCTTGATAGGTTGGTTGAACTGTATATTAATGAGATTATGAGGTTGCATGGAGTCCTAGTTTCATTAGTGTCGAATCGAGGTCCCAGATTTACATCTAGATTTTGGAGAAGTTTGTAGGATGCTTTGGGTACTCGATTACATGTCAATATAGCATTCCATCCATATACAGATGGATAGTCACAGAGAGTGATACATGTATTGGAGGATATGTTGAGAAGCCATGTCATCGAATTTACTGGGAGCTGGGATAGACACCTACCCTTGGTTGAATTTGCTTACAACAATAGTTTCTAGACTAGCATTGGGATGAACCATTTGAGCTCTTGTATGGCAGAAAATGTAGGACACCTTTGTATTACGATGAAGTTAGAGAAGGAAAGCAAGTAGGTCCCGATTTAATCAAAGAAAAGTGAGGGTGATTTGGGATCGTTTGAAAGAAGCTTTAGACTGACAAAAATCCTATTCAGATTTCAAGAAAAAAGATATAGAGTTAAGTATGGGGGATAATGTATTCCTGAAGGTGTCTCCATGGAAGAAGATTCTAAGATTTGGTCGAAAAGGAAAGTTGAGTCCTCGTTTTATAGGACCATTTGAGATACAAGAAAGGGTAGGCCAAGTGGCCTATAGGTTGGCTCTGCTGCCCGAGTTGGATCAGATACATAATGTCTTCCATGTCTCCATGCTTCAAAGGTATATATCGGACCCATCTCATATTTTATCGGTAGAGTTTATCGAGGTGAATCTGGATCTAACCTATGAAGAGGAACCACTGGCAATTTTGGCATGAGAGGTAAAGGAATTGAGGAACAAGGAGGTGCCATTGGTGAAAGTTCTTTGGAGGAACCATTCCTCTGAGGAGGTGACATGGGAGAGTGAGCAGATGATACGAAGCCAGTATCCTCAGCTGTTTTAGAGTCGATATTAGGTAATTTCAAGGATGAAAGTCCTTTAAGGGGGAGAGAGTTGTAATATCCACTTAATTTTTAAAAATTAAATTAAATTAAATTAAATAATTTAATGGAGAAGTTTTGAGTTTGTAATGAGAAAAAGAAAGTGTATATGATACATATATGTGAAATATACATTACATATAAATATCAAATAAAATATAGAAAATGACAAAAATATGAATAGTGAAGGAAGGGCAAATTAGTAAATATGCTTTATAAAAATTAAAAATTAATAAAGTAATTTAAAAAGAAAATATTTTTGAATGGAAGATGAAAATTGGCATTTTTTAAATAAATAAATAAATAAATAAATAATATAAAAATATATATATGGTCTTTAATGAAGGAAAAAGAAAAATCAAAATTAACAAAAACTTTCTTTCTTCTTCTTCTTCCTCTCTTGGCCGAATTTTCATTGATGAGAAAGAGTGATTTTTGCTTCATTTAAATAACCAATTTTGTTAGAAATTTCAAGAATCAAGGGTATTTTTGGTGATTTTATAACAAGTAAGCTTTTTTTTAATCTAAATTTTGAGTTTTATGAAGTTTTGGATTATGTGTAATATGAGATATTGTTATGGTGGTTTATAATTGTTCTAATACATATATAACATGTTTATTTTGATGACTAAGCAATGATTTTAAAGTTAGATTAAAGAAATGATTAAGTTTGGTTAGAGTTTGGAAGGAGAAGAAGATGATTTAGGGTTTTTGAAAAGTGATATTAAAGAATTGATGTTAATTTGATTTTATTGTTTAAAATGTGTTATAAAATGATTTTAATGATAGAAATGAACTTAAATACCATTTGGAGTTGAATAGATTGATGTTCTAAAATTAAAGTAGGTTAGGGCTAAAATTGGAGGTGTTGAGGGAAATGTGCTAAGTTGAGTTTTAGTAGTTAAAGTGTGTAGAATTGTGATTCTAATGCATTGTATGTATCCACATTTTGGATAGGTGTTAAGTAACGGATTGTTACCTAAGTTTACTAGGGAAGAACATCTTGGAAGTGAAGGGTAATGAGTGGTTTTAGCTTGGATTTGGGTGTTGGATTAAGGTATGTACATACTTTTGATAGTTTGAAGCATATTATCATTTAATTGGGCTTAGTACATTTTAAATGAAAATGTGTTAAGCTACTTTAACATTTGAATGTTCATATGCATTGCCACATTAAATGTGAAGTGATATATATACTTGTTGTGCATTATGAAAACTAATTATTAATGGCTAAAATAAGTGGAATGTGCATTATGTAAGAGTAGCCCAAAATGTTTGGGTACTATAATCTTAATCCATATCATTGATAATGTGATGAGTATATTGAATTAAAGTGATTGAATATAGTTATGGAAGAGACAATGTGATAAGAAAATAAATTGTAGAAATATGCATTATTTGTTTGTTGCCTAATATATTAATCGATTCTAGAGTTTTGTTTTTGGTGGCTTGCCTATGATTTGCCTACAGGCTAGACACTGGGCATCAATGTTATAAGATTTGTCTTCAGGCTAGACACTGGGCATCACTACTATATTGAGTGCCTTCAGGCTAGATGCTACCACTACAAAAATATTCGGCATTTGCGACGAAAATCTGCGACAGACATGTTTCCGTCGCAAATTTGCTACGGATCTGCGACAGATTTGCGACGGAAGGACAAGTCAGAGGAATTTTGAGAAATTGGTCGCAAATCCGTTGTAAATCCGTCGCAGATCTGCGACGAAAATCATTCCGTCGCAAATAATCGTCGCAAAAATTGGCGCGGAAACTTGGCGCGAGAGAGAAAACACTAAAAAAACCAATTTGCAACGGAGATCTGCTACCATCTATTGCCGTCGCAAATTTCACTATAAAAATATTTGGAATTTTGCGACGGAAATCTGCGACGGACATGTTTTCCGTCGCAAATTTGCTACGGATCTGCGACGGACATGTTTTCCGTCGCAAATTTGCTACGGATCTGCGACGGATTTGCGACGGAAGGACGAGTAAGAGGAATTTTGAGAAATATCTGCGACGAAAATCATTCCGTCGCAAATAATCGTCGCAAAAGTTGGCGCGGAAACTTGGCGCGAGAGAGAAAACACTAAAAAAAACCAATTTGCAACGGAGATCTGCTACCATCTATTGCCGTCGCAAATTTCACTATAAAAATATTCTGAATATTGGGACGGAAATCTGCGACGGACATGTTTTTCGTCGTAAATTTGCTACGGATCTGCGACGGACATGTTTTCCGTCGCAAATTTGCTACGGATCTGCGACGGATTTGCGACGGAATACTACAAAAATATTCGGCATTTGCGACGAAAATCTGCGACGGACACGTTTTCGTCGCAAATTTGCTACGGATCTGCCACGGATTTGCGACGGAAGGACAAGTCAGAGGAATTTTGAGCAATTGGTCGCAAATCCGTTGCAAATCCGTCGCAGATCTGCGACAAAAATCATTCCGTCGCAGATTTCCGTCGCAAAAGTTGGCGGGATTATTCCCTCCGAGAATTTTTGTTGAAAATTTGTGCCGTCGCAGATTGGTCGCAGATTCGTTGCAAATTTGCTACCCATTTGCTACGGATTTGCGACGAAAATAAAATTTGACTATATATATGTATCCGTCGCAAATCGATGGCAAATCTGTAGCAAATTTGCGACAGAAAATAGCCGTAAAAAATTTTGGTCGTAAATCTAAAAGGAAATTTTTAGTGGGAGCCCAAAAAAGAAATTATAATTATTTGAAATAAGTTAGAAGACTTATTTTATATAAAAAAATACTAATTTTTGTTTTTTATATAATTTCGTTATAGGCATTTTATTTTATCTCATTTCTCTGCATTTATCGTATAGCATGAATGATATATTTGAGTATATATGTTTAATTATTTTAAAGCATATTTTGATTTCAACAATTCGATTTATTTGTATAGCTTCATTTAAATATTTTATATATTACATTGATATTAATTTAATAATTTATAATGACAAATTAAATTTACTTGTTATTATCACTAATATAAAATTTTAAATTAGTATTTAATTTTTTTTTGTGCAATTCATTATCTTAAAGTGGAGTATGATAGAATCATATTCGTAATTCAAATTTACGAATTATTTTATTAAATTAAAATGATATTTTTATTAAGTGATCTACGTATTTAGTGGTTATAATAAATACTTATTAGTTATTAAGCAATAAACAGTATTAATAGTACTAATAATATAATGAATTGTGTTTTGTAAATTAAAATAGTAAAATTAATAGTATAACATATTAATAGTATAAAATTATATTTTATTATACTAATTTACGGTCTAATATTTATCATCATATAAATAATTAAAATATATTTTAATTTAACTTCAAAATAAAATAAATATAAATATAGATAATTCTGATTTTTTTAAGAAACTATATTGTATAACACAATTTATATTTTTTTTAAAACAATATTGTTTTTGGAAATGCACTTGATATACTAAATATATAATCTATGTCTATTTAAAAATAAAATATATTTTTTAATAAATTAAATAAATATTTGAAAAAAATGATATTTTTAAAGTTTACAAAGAAAATTGAATTTTTGATATATTTTCGAAGGGTTAATGTATGAAAGCTTTTACTGCCTAACCTAATCTCAGAATCCTCACTCTCCCATTTGCGTCGCTCCCTCACTTCTCCTCTCTGCAGTGAGCCATCATCTTCATCTCCGCCCACCATCGCAGCTCGCCATCTTCATCTCAGCCTCCTCTCGCCTTCACAGAGAGGTCACCGCCGTCATCGGCACCTCCATCTTCATCTCAGCCTGCTGGTATGTCCTCCACACACCATCTCCATTTCGAATCTGACTCTTTATTAGCAGTACAAATCTCCATTTCGAATCAACCTTGGCTATTACTCCTCCAGTTCTCAGACCCCAAATTAACTCCTCCATTCAGTGTTTGGTAGCCATGGAATTGGTGAAGAGAGCTCTGGTTCTGCTAACGCTATTAATAATGTCATTAATGTCTCAGGTGTTCGATACTGTTGTTTACAAGGTTGGCGATTCTGCTGGTCGGACCACCATTGGTAATATTGACTAAAACAGTGGGCAGCTACTAAAACTTTCCAAGTTGGTGATGTAATTGGTATGAATTAACCTCTTTGTAAATCATTTTTCACTTTGTATTAGAAATTTGATCTGGGTTTCTCGTTTTTAATTTGTTTTGATTATGTATAGCCTTAATGTTTTCTTAGATCTTTGTTTCTGGCTTTTGTAATTCTTGATAAAACTCTTGTAGCATATTCAGTTTCTGGTTTTTCCTCTGCACTGGGGAAATTCCTCTTGTTTTCATTTTGCAATTAAAATGTTTCTTGTGTTGATATTGGTTTATTTTTTGAACAATGCCAGGGGCTGTTGGAATTCACAGTTCAGGATTCAGAGATTTCCTGTTGAAGCTAGAGCTTCTTCGAGCCATTGTAGATTCTGGATTTGAACATCCTCCAGAAGGCAAATTCTTTTACCCTCCAGAAGGCAAATTCTTTTGCAAGAAAAAATAGTAAAATTCTTAATCTTTATGTGTTGAAGTTTCACAATCAATAGATGCCCCAGTTGAGGACCCCGTTTACTATTCTTCTCAGAAGAAGTGAAAAAAGGAGAGGTCTACATCAAAGGACATTGCAGACAGTGTCCTAGATGAGTCTTTTCTTTCCTGCAAAGACAACCTCTAACAACTTTGCTAGTTTATCTTAGATTTTTTGAGACCTTTGCGTTGTTTTTTATATTATAACGTTCGGTCCCCCTTTTTAGCTTGATAATAATGTTAAACGAAATTAATAAATTATGTTACTTAGAATTAATTAAGAATTAAGGATAGAAATTCAACCATGCATAACCAGATTAGCAGAGAAGAAAAACTTACGCAACTATATGATTATAGCACCAAAGATTAGAACATGTTTCGTTTGGATATCTTATTAGCAAATCACAAATGCAATTGTTTTCATATTTGAGTATAAAAAAAGAAGTAATACTATGTGACAATGTGATATATCTCTAATTAAGGTAATTCATTAATGATATTTCTTCTTTTCTGATAAAAAAAATTAAGGTAATTCAATTCATAGGAATTCTCTTCGTTAATTGGAGCCTGCATTCTTGTTTATGTGCAGCGAAATTTCCTATATTTTAAAAGCTATACAAGGCATCGTTTTCTTTGCTGATTCTGCCCTTTAATTAGCTTAGAAGTCATATTACGCAATAATTATTGACTTGATCATTCTTCCTACCAGTCGTCCAAAATCTTGGAATCCACTTTTGACTCATCTAGAATATATGAATATATACAATTGAAGAATCATGCTTCTTTTTTTTTGTTTTCTTTTTTTATCACTTAATATATCACTATTTCTTCTCCAATAAGTTTCCATTATTGATAAATAATTAAATTATGCAAAATTATTAAATAATTTATAGAAAAATATATATATATATAGCTAGAATACTCAACAAGAAAGAATAAGCAAGCAACTAATCAACTTCTTGTCTTTTCCTTTTCTCATAATCTTGTTATATGATACAAATCTAATTATGTTATTAATTGTTTACTTGTTCTTCCCTCAATTCCTCAACTCTGCAAAGTCCAATTGCTTTGGGAAGCACTGCAGTCGCATCTGCATTTGCGCTTCAGAATCACTAATTCTATTTAATTTTTTTCCAATTAATTATTCATCAGGTTATCCCATCTAAGCCTTCTTTTTTTCCATTGTCTTTACAGATCTACAGCCATTGGATGAATAGTAATTGAATTTCTTCTAGTTTAGGTGAAAAGAAAAACAAGGATTGGGTAGTATTGAAATGTTTTAGGCAGTTATTATACAATATTCTGAGGACATCTATTTTGGCATAATATATCTGTAATTCTATTGCGCTTACAAGATTGTTTCTGCTGTGAATAGGAGCAATTTGATTGTAACAAAAAAAGATTGTTTCTGCTGTAATTCTAGAAACGTTGGTGCAGCAAGTGTTTTTTTATTAGTAATATTTTTTTTTATTAAGAACATACTTTTAACATGCTTGGTTTGTTAACATGCTTTTTTATGAATATTGCTTGTGAATTATGTGTATTGGTTACTGGATTCTTTTGACTCTAACGTTGTTTTGATTTTCTTTTTTAGGAAAGCTTTCAGAAATTGAAAGCATCACAGTCTACAGAAGAGGCAAATGGAGAGGAAGTTCAATCTTGTACTAAGGATGATGATGATTTATTTGTTAAAGCGGCAGGAGGAACAAAGAAGGCCAGATTATATGGATTGGGAAATTTAGCGATTTCTCACATCTCTAAGGGCAGTGGAAGTACATCTCAACAAGTGAATGAAAATATGTTAACTGAGATACGTGATGAGATAAGCAATAAAATCAGTCATATAGAGAGCAAATTAGAGACCAAAATTGCAGATATGACTCGATTTTTGGTTGAGAACCAGACTTGGATTCAGAATATGTTACTAGGACGGCCAACTGAACCTCCTAGATGGGCTCCAACAGAACCAACCCCACCAGCAGAAGATCAAGTAACAGCAGAACATCCAGATATTGACTAGTGTATGCCTTCGGCTTAGTTTTTACTTTTGACAGTGTTTTTTGTTTAATACTTTGAAATGTTTAAAACTTATATATTGTAATGACTTTTGAATTATGTTAGTTTAACTAACTATTGCATTTTATATAAATGAAAATTGATATAAATTTAGATTTATGTAATTAAATTGTAAATATTATTACTACAGGTGTGTATTTTATATTAAAAATCCATATAATGACACAAAAATTGTAAATTCATTGCATCTGCGACGGGATTTGCGACGGAAATTACCACGGCATATATACCCAGAACATCTGCGACGGCATCTACGACGAAATTTGAGACGGAATTTGCGACGGAAAACACCACGGCATGTATACACCAGAACATCTGCGACGGCTTTTATGACGGATTTGCGACGAGTTTTGCGACGAAATCTGCGACGAAAAATCTACAACGCCAATCTGCGATGGTTTTCTGAGACGGATCTGCGACGGAATTTGCGACGGAAATTACCACGGCATATATACTCCAGAACATCTGCGACGGCATCTGCGACGGAAAACACCACGGCATGTATACTCCAGAACAATCTGCGACGGCTTTTGTGACGGATTTGCGACGAGTTTTGCGATGAAATCTGCGACGGAAAATCTACAACGACAATCTGCGACGATTTCTGCGACGGATTTGCGACGGTTACTGTTTGCCCGCGAAAATTTAAGAGGCAAATTTGCAACCGCCTAGTGGTAGCAAATCAGTCGCAAATCTGCGACGGCCCGTCGCAAATTGAAATTTGCGACGCCTTTTTTATTAACGGATCGTATCCGTCGCAGATCGGTCGCAAATCTAGATCTGCGACCGATCTGCGACCGATCTGCGACGGATTCTGTCTGTTGCAGATAGCATTTTTTTTTTGTAGTGTACATCATTATTTGCTGCTTATAGGCTAGACACTAGGTGTCAAAATAAATAAAAATAATACCTCTGGTGCCTGAATATTATATAAAGTCATTTAGGCCCAATGCATGTGACTGTAATATGTGATGACTTTGATTGAAGAATGAAATTGAACTAACATGCAATTGCATGTCATATAGTAGAATTTAAATGAAAAGCAATATGCATTGTCTACCTTCAATTTTTATTACTGTCAAAGTATTTACTACTTGGCTGTTAGTTTAGCACGATTTATTTGTCGTGCAGGTGATAGGGTTAAGACTAAAGACCCTGCTAGACCTGACCATGTCTAGGGTTTTGTGATTCCATAAGAAGATTTTTGCATTGCCACAAGACCAGAGCCACTTGCAAGCATGTATATATTTACTTTGTGTATTTTAATATATTTATGTACATTATATTTGAATAAGATAAAAATTATGTACTTGTAAAGCTTTTGGATTAAGTATTATAAACTTTTATATAAATATATGTATACGTGAGTATTTTGAAAATAATTTATGAAATTTTCAGCCATGGAGTTTTCTTGGAGAAATAGTTGATTAAATGTATATTAGGAGTGTATTTCTTTTGATAGGTTGAGTTAATTGATTTTTCGGAACGTCCAAAATACAGATAAAACTTTGGCCAAATTTTTTTAGAGATTTTTCTTTAAAATATGTGCTTTAGTTTAATTTTTAATAAATAGTTTTAATTAATTATTAAAGCATAACTTAGGTTTTAAAATATTATTATTATTATCATTATTATTTTCTTTTTCTTTTAAATTTATGAAAATTTTGTTAAGATAGAAATGTTGACATCCTTGTATTTTGTGCATGCATATTCCACATATATCGGGTGTATGTATTATATGCATATGGGGTGTGAGGGTATTATAGTCTCTTCTTCTCACTGTTTGCTTCATAGAGTATCGGCTGGTTACCTTGATAAAGAATAGGTAACACAAGACAACAAGGATGTAGTTTGATACGCTCATGTATGCATGCATGGATGATATGCATGAATGATATTGATACTTACAACAATTATACTGACTCATAGCCTGAGGTGATAGGCTGAAGCACTTCCATTGGTATCTTCAAAATATTAATGTAGATCTTGCATTGGATCATCAAGAGATATTACATCCATAGCTTCATCTTAAAGATATGGAAAACATGAGTAATGGGGGGCCCAAGTAGGATAGTCAGAGATAAAGGATATGCCTATTTCAAACCATGATTCAACACATTAGTTGGTAGCTTCTTCATAACCTTTCAAATAACTCTTTCATTAGCCTGCCTCTGCCAATATGTCCTTTAAAGTTTGATGATGCAATGTACTTCCTTAAGGTTAAAGGCTAGTGTGATAATAAAACATTTTTTTGAAATTTAATTTTAATTTTGAAATCAAATGTTGGCTTTGTCAAATCAGTGTCAATAATCCTCAAGACTTGTCTTTCAAATTAACACATCTATAATATTGTAACTCTAGTTACTATACTAAAATTGGGAATCATTTCTATTTGAGAAAGAACTATTGCACTTCAGATAGGCACATACACATTACTTGGACAAAGATCTCATTGAGTTTATATATTGTCTATCTCATATGTATGCTGTTTCAAACAGTCTCCACTAATAGACTCTACCTACCAAGAGAAATTAACATGTTTTTAAAAAGCTTGAAATGGGATCTATAAGGGATATGGGTTAAGCGAATGCCATTTGTAAATTAGAGTTGACGTGACACTGCTAACAGATCTTCACACTGTAAACATTCTTTTGGAGTCACAGATTGTTGGAAACATTAAACTCTAAACATCATTTCCATCTTTTAGGGAACTAGTTATCTTACTTCATGAAAAGATAGAGCTTGAATGTTCTTCCATCTTCTTAATAGAAATTTGGATCTAATTAGGACGATTTTGATCTTTTTCTTTTTCTTTTTTTTTTGCAAAAAACTCAGGACCCTTTTTTCTTCCCTTCTTCTTTTTTTTTCTTTTTTTCCTTTTTTTCTTCTTTTTTGTTTGTTTGTTTTTTTAGGACATAGCATTTGATCACTCTGCCCTTTTTCCTTTTTGGAATATTAAGTCCATGACTTTCAAGATTGCTGACTTGGAGTTGTGTTGGATAAAATGAAAGATGGTCTTTCTCCTGTTTCTCTAATTTTAGTTTAGTCTTTAGTCGGGCTTGACCAATTCAAGTCAAACACTTTTCATAGGCTAAGTGGAAACCTTTGCTGCTTCGAGTAAAAAGAACTATATTAGCTTTCTGAACTGCCATTTTGGGTTTTAAACTCAAACTTTAATAATTTTCTGCCTTTTTAACTCTAATTTTTGCCTAACCTGCCTTTTGGGTTTTTGAAACTAGTGAGCTACCTAATTTTTGCCTAAGTTGCCGTTTCAGATTTTCAACCTAGTTAGCTTTCCCTTTTCTTTCTTTTTTTTATCTTGATTTATTTATTTTATTTTATTTTATCCTAGCTATAAGAAAGTCATCTTGTTCATGCTATCATATGATTCTAACTATGGAGTAGGATGAGTCTGCTTCAATGAGGATGGATCTTTTGTTGTCCTGATGCCATCTTAATGATAAAATAGATCTGAGATATTAGGTTTATTTCAGGTAAATTTCAACTATCTTTATGGTCTTGACTAAGCATTTCTTTTTTCAATCTTCTTGCTTCTTGGTAGCTAGTGATCATCAGACTTGTCATAAGTATCACACGATCTCAGGGTAGGTTATCAAGGTTTACAAGCCAATAAAAAGCAAGCTAAAATCTCATGAAGGCTCAAAAGGATAAGCTAGGAGTTGATATTAACATGGTAGATACTAGTTATTGGCTCACCAAATACTGCCTAGATCATCTGTCTTTTAAATAAACAGAGTTCAATTTCACCTCAAAAGTTCATTAAAGCATATTCTAAGACCGACTAAAACCTGGACACAGTTAATTGTGCAAGAGCCTCTCTAAGTAAGTATACACAACTCAATGCTATATAACAATTCCATCACCTAGCAAAGTCTTTCGGATCATGATGCATAGATAAGCTAATTTATAAATATCAAGCTAGATTTCTTAATTGTTGAGCATGAGAATGTCAAAAACTAACAAAATTGTAAATACAACAAATGTATTTTATTTAAACAATTTGAAAAACATAATTTTTCAAAATACCAAAGAAAGAATAAAATAGGTAGCATTCAAGCCTAGGAAAGTTTGTTGAATTTGACTAAAAAAATGCTTCATCTACTTAGACATGCTAGGAGTGCAAATTTTATCATTCTATACCTCTTCTACTTCAGGTTTAGAGGCCCATCCTCCTTCCTTAGTCACTCTGATTCACCATCACTATCAGTTGAGTCCAAAAATGCATTCACGGCACAAACAATTAATACTTCCTTACTCATAGTTGTCTTAAATTTGCTAGATAAATTATCCCCCTTCTTCATATTTTCTATACCCATATCTTGAAAAAAGGATAAAATAAAATCTTCCTTTAGTCCTCCTCCTATTGTGAAGGTATCTAGTGGGGGTACTCTACCGAACATAGGCAAAGAGTTATTCCTTGTGCTAGGTTTGTTGGGCTGGGGCTACTTACCACTGTTAATAAAATCTTGAATCTCATGTCTTAACCAAACACACTTGTCTGTATTGTGCCCCTGTGTTTGATGGAATTGATAGAATTCCTAGGTGTCAAATTTTGGTGGAAGTAGATTTGGCAAAGATTGAGGGGCTAATGGTTTTAATAGCCCTTTATTTTGTAACTTATTAAAAACCTAAGATAAAGGTCTTCCCAGATCTAAAAATGATCTTCTTTTTGCTTGACCAGTAGCATTGATAGTCACCGCTTTCTGTATACTCTGACCACCAAATTGGTAATTTCCCTTCTCATTCCTTCTTCCAAAAAAATGTTTCTTCTCCCTTTCCCACTCTTCTATTTACAAGCCAGCTTGGAGAAGGTCTTTGAAGTCCTTGATAAGAGTATGAGATAGCCATTTACCGATGTTAGGCAGGACACCTCTTACTATCATTGTAATATCCCAAAATGTGCCCTAGAAGTTTTAGTATAATTGTTGTTTTATTTGAATTAAAATGTATATGTTATTGGAAAGAGAAAATAATTTAAAGAGGAGTGTATATGTTGTATATATGGACATATATATAACATATACACAAGTCAAATGGATGGTCAAAGGAAGAGGATATTTATTTTGGTTATGTATGAAATTACTAAAAAGGGCAAGTAAGTGAAAGGGAGTTTAATTGTAGAGAAGAGGGTATTTAGGTAATTTTCTTTTTAAATTGCTTGGTGGAGGTTTAAAGAGAGGGAAAATTTGACTTTGTCTCTTCACTTTGTCATTTTTTTTCCTTTTCTCTTTGTGTTGGCCGGACCTCAAGGAAACAAGAGATCGAGTGAGGGTTTTTGAATTTTAAGAGCTAATTGAAAGAAGAAAACAAGTTAGAAATTCAAGAAGTTCATCATTTTTGGTAAGTTTTCTCTTGATTTCTCTTGTTCTATTTGGAATTTTGTTTGAGTTTGATGGAGTGTTGTTGATGGTTGGAGTGTGTTTGTGTATGGTGTGTGTAAAAGTGTTGAAATGGAATTAAAGATAAGAAGTTAGGTTGGTGTTGGTGATGGAAGAGTAAGAGTTGTGTTTAGTGAATTTTTTTTTCTGTTTTACAATTAGTAAAGGCTGTGACTTGTATGATTTTTAATTAAATATAGAAAAAATGTTCTTGAAGTGAATTTTTGATATGTTGTGCCTCTATGAGTCTAGAATGACTGAAAAATATGTTGATTCGATTTTGGAATGGTTATGATTTTGGAAAGATTATTTTTACTAAAACTGTTCCAGCAGGTACCTTAACTGAGACAGCTATATTTCGGAATTTTTAATAACATGTAGAAAAATCATATTCAATTGAATTTTGGATATGTTGTTGCTTAGTGAGTCTAGTATTTGAGAAAAATAATTTGGAACCACGTTGATGGAATTTAATTTATGGAATTCACAAAGTTCAGAACTGCTGCCAGGATGCAGGGCAATTGGGGCAGTCTGGTTGGTTGAACTATTTGACCAAGCTTTTGTGTTCAGTTTGATCTGAAATTTTAAAGGAATGATTTTAAGATGTAAAATTTAGTTCTGTAAAAATTTTAGAATTTTTAGTCAAGTAGATTATTTTATACAAGTTTTCAAAATAAGGATAGAGTGGAGTCTAAAACCAGAATGTACTATTCATATGGTCATTTTGCTAATACTCCTTTTGGATTAGGTTGTGAAGAGGTTGAATTGCCCTAACCTAAGTGTTGAGGATTCTTGGAAGAGTAAGTGTATAGATTGGTGTGAGTTGGTTTTAAGGTAAGTACAAATTACATTATTTCATACATTCATATGATGTTTAGATTTAACATACATTTGATTGTAAATGTGTTAAGAAATCTAATGCATTGTTAATGCATATTAATAATGTATGTTTGGTATGATGTGAATGTTGTGATGAGCATGTAAAATATGTGTTAATGCCATTGATTATATCCATTTGAATAATGAATTGATTAATGTGATTTGAAATATAATGAAATATGAAATGTGCAAGATGTGATGATGAAATGAAACGTGAAAGATATGATGTTATGAAGAATTGTTTTATTGTGATTTGAGATCATTTGAGATATGATGCCATGGTTATTGGCTATGATATGCAAATGAAATATATAATGGAGGCATGGTTGCCTAATTAATTGTGAGAAATGAAATGGAAAGAGATTGAAAAAGAGATAAATAAAATGATTGTGTGCCTAATATGTTTATTCAATTTTCAGAGTTCTGGTTTTGGCGGCATGCCTATGAATCACTGGATAGGTGAAATGACCGGGTCGTAAGCCGATTCCAGTTGAAAAATGTGAAATGTGATGTTTTTGGGGTGAAATGACCGGGTCGTAAACCTCAAAAACAAATTATTCAAAACTAGATTTGGTGAAATGACTGGGTCGTAAACTCAAATCTAGTTGAATATCCATGGATAAATGTATTGATGATTATGATTATAGACCAAAACAGTAACTCTGAACTTTAAATAACATATTAGATTATTTTTGGGCCCATGCTTGTGTTTGTTTAAATGTGACTATTGAATGGTGAAACAAATGAATAATGAGATGACTACTATACATACATTATTGAAACTGGTAAGATTTGAAATATAATATTCTCTTGAATTGATCTTGAATCTTGATTGTGTGACATTAGCATGGCATTAAAGCATCATAGCACTGTAATTTGTACCACTAAGCCGTTGACTTAGCGCGAATGTGATTCTTCGCGCAGGTGACAGGGAAGAACCAGAGAGTTCCTCTAGGCCGAGTCGAGTCTAGATTTTGAGGTGTTGATAGTGGGCTTAAAGATCAAAGACTGACTGCCAAAGAAATGTATAAATTTTATGGGTTGTAAAACTTGAGTTTGGATATATATGAATTTGTAAATATTGTTATTTTCCGCTGCATAGTGAATAAATATTTTATTTACTGTATTTCATAATAAACCTTTACTTTATGTTGTACTAGAAGTGTAAATCCTTTTTGCAGGTTGTAGTTGAGGTTATAAGGGGGATTTATTGGGAGTGTACTGAGAATGATTTTGTTTGCATTGGTTTGTGTAAAATGTTTTAAAAATCAGAAATAAACCAGTTTTGTCGACACTTGGGACTCAATTTTTAGGCAAAACTATGGCAAAATTTCTATAAAAATCGGAAAAAAAAATTGACTGAGTAAAATTGGTAGCAACATTAGGATAGTGTGGCACCTCTACTCGGCTTACATATGTAGGTCGGGAAGGGGTGTTACAATTTTTGGTATCAGAGCCTAGGTTTGAGATTCTCAACCTAGGTCAATTGTAAGAAAAATAATATTTTGATTTTTAAAGTGGGTTTTTGAGTAAAATACATGTTTCGGTATGGCAGTCTTTGATCTTTAATGAGGAATATTCTGCTGTGTTTGCAGATATAGGTAGAGATGGCATCTCATTCACGACAGTCTGTTGAGGGTAGTGCGGAAAGTGTAGCTCCTGAAGAGAGTAGAGATGGAGCTAGATTTGAGAGGGTTAGTGAGACACCTGTTTCTGTGCCAGAGAGATCAGCTGCAGAGGAGGCTCCGCCGGGTTGGTTAAGGCATATGGTAGAACTGTTGAGGGGAGCTCCAGTGTAGCCACCACCACCACCACCACAGCTTCAGATGCCGGTAAGACATTATGACAAGTTAAGAAAATATGGGGCTGAAGATTTCTTGGGCACTACCGATCCTGCAGTGGCTGAGCAGTGGTTGGATAAGGTACAGAGAATATTCATACAGTTGCAAGCCACTTCGGATGAGAAATTTGACTATGCCAGATCCCTCCTGCAGAAAGATGCCTATGATTGGTGGAAGACAGTTCCTCATGCTATGGATGATCCACCTACATTGTCCTACAGTGATTTTCTACGGGAGTTTGAGCTGAAATATATTCCGAGGGAGTATAAAGATGTTAAGAAGATGGAATTTCTGAATTTGAAGCAGGACAGCCGGACTGTGACAGAATATGAGATCGAGTTCATCCGTTTGAGTCACTATGCTGGAGGTATTATTTCAGATGAGATAGACCAGTGCAGAAGATTTGAGGAGGGATTGAGGCCCTCTATTATGTGTCTTGTGGCTGGTTCTAGATACCAGGATTTTTCCCAGCTTGTTGCAGCAGCTAGGAGTGTGGAGAGAGCCCAGGGTATTGCAGCAGCTGCTACTGAGGAAGAGACCAGGGTAAGGAGACCCCAGTTTGAGGCAGGGTCTTCATCTATGAAGAGGGGTCGAGGAGGTTTTGTTCCGAGAACCAGTAGAACCCAGAGACAGTCTGGCAGATCAGTTCAGTATCAGAGGCAGAGGCCGAGACCGACAGTTTCTGTAGCTAGTGCCCCGACTCCAGTGATTCAAAGGTCTACTCCACCTGTATGTGAGCATTGTGGTAAGACCCATGGGGGTGTTTGTTGGAAGATTGGTGGATCAGCTGGGTGTTTTAGATGTGGATCACCAGCTCATTTTGTTAGAGATTGTCCTGAGATGCAGGAGTATAGGCAGGCTGATACTGCAGCTTCTCGACCTAGTATCAGCCGAGGTGGTCGAGGGGGCAGAGGTTTTAGTAGAGGTGGTAGACCTAGGTTTAGTCAGAGAGGAGGATCTTCATCCAGGGGCAGCAGGCCGGATGAGGCCGGATCTTCTCAGAGAGTATATGTGATGCAGAGGCAGCCAGATGCTTCAGCAGTTATAGCTGGTACATTTTCTTTATTTGGCATTCCAGTTCTTGCTTTGATTGATCCAGGATCTACTCATTCATACATAAGTGCATCTATCTTGCCTGTGTTTGAATTGCATTCAGAGTCCTTAGGATTTGATGTCTTAGTGACCAATCCTTTAGGACATAGTGTTGTGGTGAGTAGGGTGCATCGTGAGAGTGCTGTTGTGGTTCAAGGTGAGGAGTTTCTTGGTGATTTAATTGAAATGCCTTTTAAAGAATATGATTTGATCTTAGGCATGGATTGGTTGTCTAAGGATGGAGCCGTGGTGGATTGTCAAAAGAAATGTGTTACTTTGAGAACTGGTGATGGTAGAAGTATATTGGTATCTAGTGAGCAGAGAGAACTTGCATCCTTGTTGGTTTCAGCTGTTTCAGCCAGAAAGTTGATTAGAAAAGGGTGTGATGCTTATCTTGCTCATGTTTTGGATACCAGAGTAATGGGTTCTCAACTTGATAGTATACCCACAGTTGCTGAGTTTTCAGATGTATTTCCAGAGGAGTTGCCAGGGTTACCCCCTGAGAGAGAGGTTGAGTTTGGTATCGATTTGTTGCCTGGTACTACTCCCATCTCTATCAATCCTTATCGAATGGCACCTGCTGAATTGAGAGAGTTGAAGGTACAGTTGCAGGAGTTGTTGGATAAAGGGTTTATTCGCCCTAGTGTTTCTCCATGGGGAGCTCCTGTGTTGTTTGTAAAGAAAAAGGATGGTACTTTGAGGTTGTGCATCGATTATAGGCAATTGAACAAAGTAACTATCAAGAATAAGTATCCTTTGCCTCGAATTGATGATCTCTTTGATCAGTTAAAGGGAGCAGCGGTGTTTTCCAAAATTGATTTGAGATCAGGGTACCATCAATTGAGGGTTAGAGCTGAAGATGTTTCTAAGACAGCTTTCCGCACAAGATATAGGCATTATGAGTTTTTGGTAATGCCTTTTGGATTGACGAATGCACTTGCAGCTTTCATGGATTTGATGAATAGGGTGTTTCGGCCCTATCTAGATCAGTTTGTGGTGGTTTTCATCGATGATATTTTGGTGTATTCACATAATGAGGAAGAACATGACAAGCATCTGCGAATTGTGTTACAGATCTTGAGAGAGAAACAGTTGTATGCTAAGCTGTCAAAGTGTGAGTTTTGGCTTGACCAAGTAACTTTTCTCGGTCATATAGTTTCAGCAGATGGTATAAGAGTTGATCCGAGTAAAGTTGAGGCCATTTTGAATTGGAGTCCACCAAAGTCAGTGACTGAAGTTAGAAGTTTTCTGGGTTTGGCAGGCTATTATAGAAGGTTTGTGAAAGGTTTTTCTTTGATAGCTACTCCACTCACCAGATTGCTTCGAAAGGGAGTTAGATTTGTGTGGACAGATCAGTGTCAAGCTAGTTTTGATCAGTTGAAAGAAATGTTGACTCAAGCACATGTTCTTACTTTACCCATGGAAGATAAACCATATGTGATTTACAGTGATGCTTCACATAATGGTTTAGGATGTGTCTTGATGCAAGAGCGTAAAGTTGTAGCTTATGCTTCTCGGCAATTGAAGCCGCATGAGCTTAATTATCCGACACATGATCTAGAATTGGCAGCTATAGTATTTGCTTTGAAGATTTGGCGACACTACTTGTATAAGGAGAAATGTTTTATCTATACGGATCATAAAAGTTTGAAATATTTAGGTATCCAGAGAGAGCTGAATCTTCGGCAAAGGCGATGGTTAGAGCTGATCAAAGACTATGACTGTTTGATTGATTATCATCCTGGTAAGGCAAATGTAGTTGCTGACGCCTTGAGTCGGAAGTCTCTGGCAGGTTTGGCTATTTATTCGCTCTCGTTGCTTGTTGAGTTGAGAGCGTTACATGCTAGTTTTGAAGCATGTGATGATGGTGCATTGTTGGCTCAGTTGCAATTGAGACCAGTATTATTGGATCAGATTAAGGAGGCTCAATTGACAGATGAGAAAATTCAGAAGATTGTTTCAGATTGCCAAAATGGGGAGAGCCGAGATTTCTTTGTGAGAAGTGATGGTTGCCTTTGGTTTAAGGATAGATTGTGTGTTCCTGATAATGATAATTTGAAAAAGGTTATTTTGGAGGAAGCACACCAATCAGTTTTTGCTATGCATCCGGGAAGTACAAAGATGTACCATGAATTGAGACAGCATTATTGGTGGTCTGGTATGAAGAGAGACATAGCAGAATTTGTGTCCAAATGTCTCACTTGTCAGAGGGTGAAAGCTGAACATCAAGTTCCAACAGGGTTGCTTCAACCTTTAACGGTGCCTGAATGGAAATGGGAGAGAATCACAATGGATTTTGTGTCTGGTTTGCCTATGACACAGAGGAAGCATGATGCCATTTGGGTGATTGTTGATAGGTTGACAAAGACTGCTCATTTTCTTCCGGTTCGGATGGACTTTTCACTTGAGAAGTTAGCTGAATTGTACATCAATGAGATAGTAAAGTTGCATGGAGTCCCAATTTCTTTAGTGTCTGATCAAGATCCTAGATTTACTTCAAGATTTTGGAAGAGTTTACATGGTGCTTTGGGTTCTCGATTGCATTTTAGCACTGCTTTTCATCCGCAGACAGATGGGCAGTCAGAGAGAGTGATACAAATTATTGAGGATATGTTGAGAAGCTGTGTCATTGATTTCTCTGGAAGTTGGGACAGATTTTTTCCACTTGTAGAATTTGCTTACAACAACAGTCATCAATCCAGTATTAGAATGACACCATTTGAGGCATTGTATGGAAGAAGATGTAGAACGCCTTTATGTTGGAATGAAATTGGGGAAGGCAAATTGGTTGGTCCTGATCTGATTAAAGAGACTAAAGAAAAAGTGAAGATGATTCGGGATAGGTTGAAAGCAGCTTCAGACCGACAGAAGTCTTATTCAGATTTGAAGAGGAGAGACATAGAGTTTGATGTTGGAGATAAAGTATTTTTGAAAGTGTCTCCTTGGAAAAAGATATTGAGATTTGGTCGAAAAGGGAAGCTGAGTCCTTGATTCATTGGACCGTATGAGATATTAGAAAGAGTTGGACCAGTTGCTTATCATCTTACTTTGCCGCCTGAGTTGGATAGAATCCATAATGTCTTCCATGTTTCTATGTTGCGAAGGTATAGATCTGACCCATCTCATGTTTTACCAGTTGAATCTATTGAGGTCAGTCCAGATCTAACTTTTGAAGAAGAACCAATTGCTATTTTGGCACATGAAGTGAAAGAGTTGAGAAATAAGAAAGTTCCACTTGTAAAAGTTCTTTGGAAGAATCATGGTAGAGAAGAGGCTATTTGGGAGAGTGAGCAAGCGATGCGAGATCAGTATCCTCAACTATTTCAGACTTGATATCAGGTAATTTCGAGGACGAAATTTCTTTTTAGAGGGGGAGAATTGTAATATCCCAAAATGTGCCCTAGAAGTTTTAGTATAATTGTTGTTTTATTTGAATTAAAATGCATATGTTATTGGAAAGAGAAAATAATTTAAAGAAGAGTGTATATGTTGTATATATGGACATATATATAACATATACACAAGTCAAATGGATGGTCAAAGGAAGAGGATATTTATTTTGGTTATGTATGAAATTACTAAAAAGGGCAAGTAAGTGAAAGGGAGTTTAATTGTATAGAAGAGGGTATTTAGGTAATTTTCTTTTTAAATTGCTTGGTGGAGGTTTAAAGAGAGGGAAAATTTGACTTTGTCTCTTCACTTTGTCATTTTTTTTCCTTTTCTCTTTGTGTTGGCCGGACCTCAAGGAAAAAAGAGATCGAGTGAGGGTTTTTGAATTTTAAGAGCTAATTGAAAGAAGAAAACAAGTTAGAAATTCAAGAAGTTCATCATTTTTGGTAAGTTTTCTCTTGATTTCTCTTGTTCTATTTGGAATTTTGTTTGAGTTTGATGGAGTGTTGTTGATGGTTGGAGTGTGTAAAAGTGTTGAAATGGAATTAAAGATAAGAAGTTAGGTTGGTGTTGGTGATGGAAGAGTAAGAGTTGTGTTTAGTGAATTTTTTTTTTCTGTTTTACAATTAGTAAAGGCTGTGACTTGTATGATTTTTAATTAAATATAGAAAAAATGTTCTTGAAGTGAATTTTTGATATGTTGTGCCTCTATGAGTCTAGAATGACTGAAAAATATGTTGATTAGATTTTGGAATGGTTATGATTTTGGAAAGATTATTTTTACTAAAACTGTTCCAGCAGGTACCTTAACTGAGACAACTATATTTCGTGATTTTTAATAAAATGTAGAAAAATCATATTCAATTGAATTTTGGATATGTTGTTGCTTAGTGAGTCTAGTATTTGAGAAAAATAATTTGGAACCACGTTGATGGAATTTAATTTATGGAATTCACAAAGTTCAGAACTGCTGCCAGGATGCAGGGCAATTGGGGCAGTCTGGTTGGTTGAACTATTTGACCAAGCTTTTGTGTTCAGTTTGATCTGAAATTTTAAAGGAATGATTTTAAGATGTAAAATTTAGTTCTGTAAAAATTTTAGAATTTTTAGTCAAGTAGATTATTTCATACAAGTTTTCAAAATAAGGATAGAGTGGAGTCTAAAACCAGAATGTACTATTCATATGGTCATTTTGCTAATACTCCTTTTGGATTAGGTTGTGAAGAGGTTGAATTGCCCTAACCTAAGTGTTGAGGATTCTTGGAAGAGTAAGTGTATAGATTGGTGTGAGTTGGTTTTAAGGTAAGTACAAATTACATTATTTCATACATTCATATGATGTTGAGATTTAACATACATTTGATTGTAAATGTGTTAAGAAATCTAATGCATTGTTAATGCATATTAATAATGTATGTTTGGTATGATGTGAATGTTGTGATGAGCATGTAAAATATGTGTTAATTCCATTGATTATATCCATTTGAATAATGAATTGATTAATGTGATTTGAAATATAATGAAATATGAAATGTGCAAGATGTGATGATGAAATGAAACGTGAAAGATATGATGTTATGAAGAATTGTTTTATTGTGATTTGAGATCATTTGAGATATGATGCCATGGTTATTGGCTATGATATGCAAATGAAATATATAATGGAGGCATGGTTGCCTAATTAATTGTGAGAAATGAAATGGAAAGAGATTGAAAAAGAGATAAATAAAATGATTGAGTGCCTAATATGTTTATTCAATTTTCAGAGTTCTGGTTTTGGCGGCATGCCTATGAATCACTGGATAGGTGAAATGACCGGGTCGTAAGCTGATTCCAGTTGAAAAATGTGAAATGTGATGTTTTTGGGGTGAAATGACCGGGTCGTAAACCTCAAAAACAAATTATTCAAAACTAGATTGGGTGAAATGACTGGGTTGTAAACTCAAATCTAGTTGAATATCAATGGATAAATGTATTGATGATTATGATTATAGACCAAAACAGTAACTCTGAACTTTAAATAGCATATTAGATTATTTTTGGGCCCATGCTTGTGTTTGTTTAAATGTGACTATTGAATGGTGAAACAAATGAATAATGAGATGACTACTATACATACATTATTGAAACCAGTAAGATTTGAAATATAATATTCTCTTGAATTGATCTTGAATCTTGATTGTGTGACATTAGCATGGCATTAAAGCATCATAGCACTGTAATTTGTACCACTAAGCCGTTGACTTAGCGCGAATGTGATTCTTCGCGCAGGTGACAGGGAAGAACCAGAGAGTTCCTCTAGGCCGAGTCGAGTCTAGATTTTGAGGTGTTGATAGTGGGCTTAAAGATCAAAGACTGACTGCCAAAGAAATGTATAAATTTTATGGGTTGTAAAACTTGAGTTTGGATATATATGAATTTGTAAATATTGTTATTTTCCACTGCATAGTGAACAAATATTTTATTTACTGTATTTCATAATAAACCTTTACTTTATGTTGTACTAGAAGTGTAAATCCTTTTTGCAGGTTGTAGTTGAGGTTATAAGGGGGATTTATTGGGAGTGTACTGAGAATGATTTTGTTTGCATTGGTTTGTGTAAAATGTTTTAAAAATCAGAAATAAACCAGTTTTGTCGACACTTGGGACTCAATTTTTAGGCAAAACTATGGCAAAATTTCTATAAAAATCGGAAAAAAAAATTGACTGAGTAAAATTGGTAGCAACATTAGGATAGTGTGGCACCTCTACTCGGCTTACATATGTAGGTCGGGAAGGGGTGTTACAATCATTCTAATCTGGTTAGACTTATTAGGCCTCTTTTTTAGGAGAGCAACCTTGTTTCTCCATCTCTTAACAAAATCAGCAAAATTCTCATTATGTTTTTGTTTGATAGTTTCTACTTTCATCAGGGTTACTTCCAACTCAGCATTGTACTTGTACTGCTAGATGAAGGCCTTGTATAGTAGACCACAGTCTTTTTGGGTATTTTCTTCCAAAGTATTAAGCAAATTTTGTACAGCAAGATATAGAGAAAGCATGAAATATCTCAGGGTCTAAGCCTTAGTAGCTCTATCAGACTATATGGCAGTGATGTACTACTTGACATGCAAGAGAGGATTTCATGTTCCGTCAAACTTAGCGAAAGGAGGCATCTTGAATTTGTAAGGGATTCCTTCATCATCCTTAAATAGCTTGTCCACCTCTGACATTTCTTCTATCTTCTCAAACTTCTTTTTTAGATTAACAATTAGTTTTTCAATATTCAACCTTCTCTACAGTCTTCTTTTCTTTCTTCTTTTCTTGTTGGTTTTGGAAGTATGCATCCCAATCATCATAATCATCAATCACCACCTTTTATTCAATAGAAGCTAGCTCACCTACCTTAGCCTTTCCTTTATCTTTTTGCTTCTTAGTACTAGTAGATGTTTCAATAGTGTTATCTTCCAGCAGTGCAGTGTTATCTTCCAGCAATGCAACTAACTGACTTCTCATAGCCTCAGCCAGGGTCCCCTTCAATTTTCCATCTTGGATGTGAGGATCTCATTCACCAGGTTTTGAACTTGCTCATGATTCATTGGTTTTGGTGTGAAGTTGACTAAATTTTCACTGAACTCTAAATCACTGACATAGGTCAGATTGTCATAAGCTCTTGAGCTGCTCTACTCTAGGTCTATGAGCCAGAAAGGATCAATGGATGCATGTATGCATGTATGCATGAGTAGCAAATAAACAAATAAAGTTAGGACATTTCTTACAACCTTATATCTTCCACATATGATTGGCAAGTCTCTTTTCCTAAGTGTTACGATCAACAAAGATAGAAACAATGGATGCTTTGTTTTTAAAAATCTCTTAGATGAGTTAACCAGTAATTGTGTTTCAAAATATTGAAATCAAGCTATGATAAATCTCATTAATTGAGTATTAATCCTTTTGGGACCACTAAAATTCAACAGCATTTTGGCTTTATGTTGGATTAATATCTCTAGAGTTGTAATCGAGCTAAACCAAGCCGAGCTTTAGAAAGCTCAACCTCTGCTCATTATAAAATAGTCGAGTTCGAACTCAAACTCAAATCGAGCTGAGCCGAGCCCAAGCTTGTATCGAGCCCGCTCATATATCATGTACTCAAACTCGAGCTTGATTTAAATAAGTTTAACGAACTCAATTAACTTATTTCAATTTTCATTTTTTATTTATATTTTCTATCTTTTCAAAAAAAAAATACTAAAATTAATATTTTTAAGAAAGACAAACAATATGATTATATATTAACAAAAAATAAATTTTGTATTAATATAATGTTATATTTTATTATAAATTACTAATCTATTTTATATTGTATATCATTTAATTTATTTATCATATATACCATATATTAAAAATTATATAAATTAAATTATTCAAAAAATTAATATATTCACATACAGTTTAATATATACAAAATAAATTATATATATTTTTAATTAAATACACCAAATGAGCTAGCTTACGAGCTTTTTAAATGAGCCAGCTCGCAAGCTAACGAGCCGAGTATTTCAAAGCTTGAGCTTGGCTTATTTAACAAATGAACAATTCGAGCTCGAGCCTAAATGAGCTTTTACCGAGCTGAGACCCAAGCCAAACTCGAGTAGCTTGGCTCATTTACAGCCCTAAATATATTTAATTAATGGGCTTATAATAATTAGGTTTCTTACCATTTGGAAAAGGCAACTAATAGTTCATACCACAAACAAGCCCACAATTAACAAATCTTCATAAAATTAATGCCCGCAAATAATTTTAATATTCCATAAATGACCTAATTAATTGAAATCCCATTTCAAAATTTTGACCCTTTGTAGAAAGGTTTTATCTTCAAAGCTTGATTTAAAGAAAATGGGGAAAAAATGGTTTAAGGGCCCTTCCTTGAACATATTTTGAAGCCCATTGCAAAAAGTTTAAAAATTAATTTTGGGCTTTGTGAGCGGAGATTTTTGCCTCCACTCTCGGTGAAATTAGTTCTTGCAACTTCGGCACTGTTAGGCTCGGGGCCTTAGAGAACACGGGCCTAAGCTCAGAGAAATGAAGTTGCCACTTGGACGGGCTGAGAAGACAGAAAGGGGTGGATGACTCGATTCAAAAGGAATCCCCAACCCCCTATTGGGTTCGAAATATTGGATACACATGGGGGAAGGTGAGAATGACCCAGCACCCCTATAATGACCGGTTAATTGGAACCAGCCTCCTTTTCAGGTATAGATATTAATAAATTCTTTATTATTATCATGTTATCCATATTACATGAAATTTAAGGAATAAATCATTCATCATATTAATTGAAATAAAATAAATAAAATAGGCACCTATCCAAGGATAGAAACATGCCCTTGCAAAGTCTAAAATGTCTATGAAGAAAGTAAAATAAGTAAAATAGGACACCTACCATAGGTGAAAACGTGTCCGTTACAATAGTCCCAAAATCTTTAAAATAAAATATATAATTAAAAATAATTAAGGCACCCACAAAGTGGAAACATGCCTTTTACAATCTTTAAAATTTGAATACCAAATATAATTAAATCATGCAATCATTTATCAACAAAATAAAATTAGAAATTCATCATCCATCACAAGCATACAATAATAAGTCTAAAAACTAAATCTAAGGTTGAATACTAAATTAGGGTTTCACGGATTAAATTAGGGTTTATTGGTGCAAATTAGGATTTTTAGGGTTTTGACATAAGATGTTAAGGTTTTCTGAATTAGGGTATTGGGTTTACAGATTTATGATTAATGTTTGTGATTAGCGTTTGGGTTTATTGGGATTAGGATTAAGATTTGGCAGACTTAAGATTAGGATTAAAGCTTGGCAGATTTGGGATAAGGGTTTGGATTCATGGGATCAGGTTTTAGAGCTTTAGGATGTAAATTGAGGTTTCTGTGATCAAAACATGCACGAGTATTGTTTAATTTCACAAATTAAACATGTAAACTAATGTTAACTAATAGACTAGGGCTTTAGATGTATAAAATTAGGTTTTGAGCAAAATAAATTACATAATAGAAATTCGAACCATGTTGAACTCAAATCATTACCTATTGGATGAACTTAAATTATAAGCCATCAATTTTAATTAAATTTTGCTGGATCATGTTATGGAATAAAGACATCATATGATATGAAAGCAAATTGAATTTAAGAATTCAAACTTGCATTCGTTGGTTCCACCCAATGTGATACTTTGAACCAAGCTCTTATCTTTGAAAGCTTGGATCAAAAGGAAGTATTTGTTGGTGCCTTGAAGATCCAAGCTCAATGCTACTGTCTCTTCTCCTTTATTTAAAGAATTGACTCTTAATTATTAAACCTTGTTGCTTCTCTTCTTTTCTATTTATAATGTATCAATTAGGGTCTGTAATATCCCAAAATACACCCTAAAAGTTTGGAATAATTATTGTTGTATATGGATTTAATGTGTATGTTTAATGAAAATCAAAAGAAGAGCAACGAATTAATTTAATACCCAATTTTGGTGTACATTGGAGTAGTAGTTGTGAGAAGATATGTTGGTAAAATATGTAAGGATAATATGTATATATGGTATTTGGAAAAATATATGGGAAATATAAAAGTAATATATATGAGATATACATATACCAACATATACATCACATATACCTAATGTATAAAATGTTGTAGACATATACCTAATGTATAAAATGGTGTAGAAAAAGTAAGTTTATATAAATAATAAATAATAAATAATAATAATAAAAGAAAAAGAAGGGAAGAAAGTCAAAGGATGGATATAAAATGTGGTGGAGGATTTTTAAATAAAATTATATTATATTATATTATATTATTATTATTATTATTATTATTATTAATATATATATATATGTGATAAGTATGAGGAAAAAGAAGAAAAGGTTTTCTTCTTCTTCTTCTTCTTCTTGCACGAGAGAGAGAGAGAGAGAGAGAGAGAGAGAGAGAGAGAGAGAGAGAGAAAGAGAAATGAGATTTTATTTGCATACACATCAAAATTATAAGGGTTTTGAGAGAATTGAAGATGGAGATTGAAGATTTGGTAAAATATTCAAGTAAGTATTCATTTCTTTGAGTTGATTTATATTGATTGTGATTTGGGTAGTGTGTGAAGATGATGATAATGAAAGATTAAAGTTTATAAATATGTTAGATTGGTATTTAGATGATGATAATATGGTTATATGTGAGGATGATGATGATTTATTGAAATTGGTTGGTAAGGATTTAATATGTATTAGTTGGGGAATTGAATAATTGATGTATGATTGATGTATATTTGTGTTTAATGAAGTTGAAAACATAGAATACATGTGTTTGGTCCGGAAACAGAGGTATTTTTGATGCCACGCCCGTGGCCTTTGGCTGCCACGACCGTGGCCATTGGAAGCCATGGCCGTGGAGGTGTCGAACAAAGGAGACAGATTCACTTTCTATGCCACGGCCGTGGGAGTGGGAAGGCCACGACCGTGGGGGTTGTTAGAGAAATTAGGCAGGATTGTTTTCTAAGCCACGCCCGTGGGGGTTGGTAGGCCACGACCGTGGGGGTCCTAGAGAGAGATGTTGAGTTGTAATTGGTGATCTAGAGGTTTAGTATGAGGTTAATAAGTGAATAATTGTATTGAGATTCATGTATTTTATCCTTTTATTTGGATTAGGTTGTGAAGAAAGTGGATGGCCAAAATCCAAGTGTTGGAAGATTCTTGGAAAGAGGAATTTAGATTTGGTGTGAGTTCTCTAGAGGTAAGTACAAACTTACATGGATGCATTCTTTTACATGATTTTGAGACTTAACACATTTAGTATAAATGTGTTAAGGAATTTACTATATTGTTAATACAGTGTGACTAATGTTATTATTTGTATAGTGTGAAAGCTATGATGATCATTCAAAAAGGTATGTGCAAAGCAATTTGTTATGATAAATGTTTTAATGATGAAATGAATTAATGTGTCTTGAGAAATGATGAAATGTGATGTCATTATGATTGATAATAATGATTGAAATGAAGTAAATGGAAATGTTGTCTATATGACGATGAATTTAGGATACATGTGCAATGAAATTGATTATGTATGCTTGAATGATGAAGTGTTATAATGTGAATTAAGATATGATAAAATGTGAAGCCATTGTGATTGGATATGATGATTCAATTGAAATAAGTGGGGCATGTTTGCCTAGATGATGATGAGAATTGTGAATGAAATTGATAATGAAATAATAAATGAATTGTGTGGCTAATATGTTATTCAATTTCAGAGTTCTGGGTTTGGCGGCATGCCTATAAAATGAAAAAGGTAACAGTCTTGCCGGGTTGAGGATCTCTTCAATTTGAGTTGAATTGAGGTCCAAGAGACTGGGTCTGTTACACTATGAGAATTATGAATATGAAATATATGAAAAGTAACAGTCTTGCTGGGTTGAGGATCTCCACGATTTAGTCGGGTTGATGGTCCAAGAGACTGGGTCTGTTACTAGTAACAGTCTAGCCGGGTTGAGGATCTCCTCGAGTTTAGACGGGTTGAGGTCCAAGAGACTGGGTCTGTTACACTATCCATGGATAGAGATATTTATATATGATGCCTACGGGCTTGATGATTATGATTATAGACCAAAGCAGCAACTCTGAACTTTGAATAACATATTAGTGTCTTTTGGGCCCATGTTTGTCTTTGTTTTCAATGTGTTTTATGAATGTGAAATAGATGAATAATGAGACTTATATTTGCTACTATTGAATAAGTGATTTATGACTAGTGAATTGTGAATAATGAATTAATTGAATAAAGTAAGAACATGTAATGTTATGAAGTATGATACGTAATTTGTGTATGAATATATTCATTGTGAGTATCAATGATAGAATTGTGGTTGGTATTAATGATATGTATATATGTATATAACATATGAGATTAGTAGAGATATATGAAAAGTGTAGTTAAAAAAGGAAAATGTGATAAGAAACTAATGGTACATGAAGTTAATATATATATGTTAGAATTTCTGTAGTGTATGTTATTATTATTTATTTGTGCTACTAAGCTCTCTGGCTTAGCGTGGTTGTGTATTCGCGCAGGTGAGTAGGTGATAGATCTAAAGTCAATCGGTATGCCACGAGAAAGGTAAGAGTGTTCTGAGACCAACTAGAAGGTGATGCATGCATGTAAGATTTAATTACGTTGCATTTTGATAAGTAAAAAGGTATTATTGTTTGGAACACTGATAAAAAGTTTTTAATCTGTAACAAAAGGTGACATTCTTATACTTTATATATATACTGTATGTATGCTAGGTATATGTATAGTACTTATATAGAGTATGGGGGTGTTACAGGGTCGACCCTTCTTGTCTCTCCTAATCTGGTTACCAACTTTCCAAGTTAAACACAATTAGGATTTCTAAAAAGAACCAAACATATTTAGTATTGTCTAAACAAAGGGTTCATGTCAATTTGGAGGAGCCAAGTCGACATGAGCTAATGCTCATGTCGACTTGGACCTAGTTTGACTCAAAATTGAATCCACTTTTAATTTTCAGACCGAACCCATTTCACAAATTTAATTTAGGCCTCTGTAAATTGAACCAGTTTAATTCATGCTCTTTAAAATTAAAACGGACCAGGTTTAAGGTTCTTGAATTTAATCTTGGCCAAAACTAAGGATCTACATGCTTCATGTTTAAGCCATATGGTAGAAAATAATTTTTGACCCATCTTTATTAGAAAAGAACTTTAAGCCTATTTTGAAAAACCTTTAAAATAATTTTTTGTCTGGGCTTAAAAGGATTTTGGGCCATAAAATAATTTTGGGTTTATTCTATAATTAGGTCATAATGGAAAAACACAAGCCAAATGGGGCATATCTTAAACTAAGGTTTATTAATTATAGTCAATAAACAACCAATTAGGGTAAACCTGAGGAAAATTACTAGGCCAACTACATGGGCTTTGGTCTTTAGGGTAAAAAGGATGATGTTCCCATAGGAAAAGTATACCAAAAGGTATAAGCTATGAGTGGTTATGTAGTTCACGATCTCTATGCCTTGAGTGAATGTATGGTATCTCTTGCACATACACAACACGAGTTCTCTAACTCACACACACATTGAAAATCTAAATGATGTAATGAATAATATCATAATAATAAAGAATAAAATAATACAAAGACTAATGAAATCAACTTCTCTTATCCCTAGTGGAGTCGCCACTGTGAGCAGGGATTTTTAACCCCACTCCCTATGAAATGTGTAGACCATTAATTTTTGCCTTAAGCAAGACCATTCCAATTAATAGTGGCCAAGTTACATTTGGTCCAACTTTAAAAGCTTAAACCTAATTTGAAGTCCTAAATTAGGTTGGTCCAAGTTAAAAAGGGCCAAAGTAAGTCGGTTCAACTCCTAAAACCCTAAATTGTCCATTCGGTTTGATTTAATTTGATATGGGCTATGCCATATTGAATTGGGCATACCAATTCAACATGGGTTGGGCCTATATTGAATTGGGATACCCAATTTGATAAGAGCACAGACTCATATCTAATTGGACATCCAATTCGATATGAGCACAAAGGCCATATTGAATTGTCCAAGGTTCAATTCGATATGAGCTTTGGTTCACATCAAATTGGAAGTGAATTCGATATGGATCATTGTTTGGTACCTAATCCAAGCCAAATTCAGTTTAAGTTTGGTTTAAACTCTAATTACCCTTGGAAAAGCAGAGAGAGTTTTGAAAAATTACTCCGACTTTAACCCTAAGATTAGCCTATAAATACATAGATTAAATGAGCAAAAAAGGAAGAGCAATAAAAAAACAAAGATAAACAGAGAGAGAAGCTTGAGTTATTAGCAGCCACAGTCATCAACACACAGAAATCAAAAGTAATCAATAACCAAGGATGGCGGTAGCAATTGTCTTTGGCTTGCCTTGCTCAACCAAGAACCCAGTTGGCTCAGGCAGTAAGCAGAATATAAAGCTTGAATCAACAATATTAATAGTGGTGAAGCCAACATGCAAGCATGACTACTTGTTAATCAATTCAATTCAATCCCATGATTTATTTTTATTGTTCAATGTACTATAACATTATTAACAATTCTTGGTTGAAGTTATAGATTTAGGGTTTGAAATTATTAATAAGTCAGTTGCACAATTTTATAAATTCAAAGAAGCAAAAATCCTAATTTACATCTCAAAAACCCTAATCTTGTTACTCTAGTCCCAATCCACATGTAAAACCCTAATTCAAATGTAAAACTATAGATTGCATAAATATAAAATCCTAGCTTAAAGATAAACCCTAATTTGCATATTTAGATTTAGTTTATTTTCCAAAACCCTAGTTTGTATGAGTTAGCTTTAATTTGATTCCCCAAACCCTAAATTTTAATACTTTAACCCTAAACCCTAATTTATACCTTAAAATCTTTAAACCCTAATTTTGTTTTCAAAATCATTAAAACCCTAATTTTTTACTAAGAACCTTAGTTTCATACATAAAACTCTAATTTTACTTGTTTAACACTTAATTTAATATTAAACTCTAGATATGATTATTTGATTTATTACCGTATGCTTGTGATGGATAATGAGCTTTGATTTCCTTTTATTGTTTATGATGAATGTTTGAATGGTTTAATTATATTTGATATTCATATTTTAAAGATTGTAAAAGGCATGTTTCCACTTTGTGGGTGCCTTAGTTATTTTTAATTATGTAATTTATTTTATGAACTTTAGGACTTTGTAAAGGACATGTTTCCACCTTTTGGTGGGTGTCCTCTGTAACACTCACACTCCATATACGTATAATACATATACCTGATGTATGTAAAATACATATACATAGTACAAAGATGTCAACATTCTTGTCTTAACAAAATTTTCATAAATCCAAGAGAAAAAGAAAATAATAATAATTATAAATTTTAAAACCTAAGTTGTGCTTTAATAATTAAATAAAACTATTTAATAAAAATTCAAGGTACTAAAACACATATTTAAAGAAAAATCTCTAGAAAAATTTTGCCAGAGTTTTGACTGTATTTTGGATGTTCCCAAAAATCAATTAACTCAACATGTCAAAAGAAATACACTCCCAATATACGTTTAATCATCCATTTCTCCAAGAAAATTCCTTGGCTTAAAATTTCTCAAATCATTTCCAAAATACTCACATATACATATACATGTATTAAAGTTTATAACACTTGGTCCAAAAGCTTTACAAGTACAAAATTTTTATCTTATGCAAATATAATGTACATAAATATATCAAAATACACAAAGTAAATTTATATGTACTTGCAAGTGGCTGTGGTCATGTGGCAATACAAAAGTCTTGTAGTGGAATCCCAAAACCCTAGACCTAGTTAGATATAGTAGAGTCCTCAGTCTCAACCCTGTCACCTACGCGACAAATAAATCGTGCTATACTAATAGCCTGGTAGTACATACTTTGACAGTAATAAAAATTGAAGGTAAATAATACATAATGTTTTTCATTTGAATTCTACAATGTGACACACAATAACATATTAGTTCATTTCCATTCTTCATTCTAAGTCATCACATATTACAGTCACATGCATTGGGCCCAAATGACCTTATATAATAATCAGGTTCTAGAGTTATTATTTTGGTCTATTTTGACACCCATTGTCTAGCCCATATGCAGCAAATAATGATGCCCACGACTAGCCCGAAGGCACACAATAGAATGGTGATGCCCAACATCTAGCTCGAAGGAAAATTATGTAACATTAATGCCCAGTGTCTAGCCCAAAGGCAAATCATAGGCATGCCACCAATACAAAACTCTTGAATTGAATAATGTATTAGGCAACATAAAAATAATGCATATTTCTACAATCTATTTTCTTATCATATTGTATCTTCCATAACTATGTAAAATCACTTTAATTTAATATACTCATCACATTGTCAATGATATGTATTAAGATTATATTACCCAAATATTTTGGGCTGCTCTCACATAATGCACATTTAGAATATTTCACTCATTTTAGTCACTAATAATGGCTTTTTATAATGCACAACATGTATATATATCACTTCACATTTAATATGGCAATGCATATGAACATTCAAATGACAAAGTGGCTTAACACATTTTCCATTTAAAATGCATTAAACCAAATCTAACACCCAAATCTAAGCTAATATCACTCTTTACCCTTCACTTCCAAGATGTTCTTCACTACTAGACTTGGGTAACAACCCCTTAATCAACACCTATCCAAAACGTGGGTACATAAAAATGCATTAGAATCACAATTCTACATATTTTAACTACTAAACTTCAATTTATCACATTTCCCTCAAGGCTTCAAATTTTAGCCCTAACTTACTTTAATTTTAGAACATCATTCTATTCAATTCCAAATGGTATTTTAAGTTCATTTCTATCATTAAAATCATTTTATAACACATATTAAACAATAAAACATCAATTCTTTAATATCACTTTTCCTAAACCCTAAATCATCTTCTTCTTCTTCCAAACTCTATCCAAACTTCATCCATACCCAATTAGAAAATTATAACACCCTCCATCAACATTCCATTTCTCACATATAGGAATATTTCAAAGGAATTACTTAAAATTGTAAGAAAGCTTACCTTTGGTTGAAGGAACTTCAAAATCACCAAAAAACTCAAAGAAATCTTGAAGAATTTGTGGTAGGCTGAAGCAAAAACCTTCCCCCTACATCCATGGAGATTTCAGCCTTGAGAGAAGAAGGAAGAAGAAGAAGCAACTTTTTCTTATTTTTCTTTTTATTTAGCTTCATTCTAACCTTATATATATAATACTTTATTATTTTAATTAATTAATTATTTATTTTAATAATCCCAATTTTCATCTTCCATTCATTTTTTTTCTTTTTAAATAATTTTATAAATTTTAATTTTTATTAGTGTATTTATTAATTTTCCCCTCTACTATTCATCCTTTGTCTTATTCCAACTTATATTTAAATTTGTTATGTATATTTCTTCATATTTCACATATACATTTGTTATTTTCTCACTTTTAACATCTCACTTAATCCTCCAACTTATTCGTTTAATTAATTTGTTTTAATATTTGTAAATTAATAGATGTTACATCCTCTTTTAATTGTTTTTATGGATTTGGATAGTTGTAAAGGCATGTTTCCATCCTCGGGTGGATGCCCAATTTGATTGGTTTCTTTAAATTAATAATATGATGAATGATTAATTCCTTTATATTGCATGTATTATGGATAGTATCATAATAATATAAGAATTCAATAATATTTAGACCTATAAAGGAGGTCGGTTCCAATGAACCGGGCGCTATGGTGGTGCTGGCATGAGCGGGGATTTTCCCCCACTCCCATGTGGAATTAAAGATAGTAAACAAACCTCCATTTGTTGGATCCACCAAATTGAAAGAATTTGAACCAAGCTTTGTTTTATGCTGTTGCCCGAATCAACTTATTACTTTGATCGAGTTTTAGTAAATTGGCAATTACCTAGATACTGCCTTGATTAAGGTGACTGATTCCTCTTTTTCTTTTCTTGTTTTTGCTTCTCTTTTGTTTATTGCCTCCTTGATTCTTATTGCTAATTTTTTCCTTAATTTGAAAATTAGTTGCCCTTTTATATCTTATAATTAGGGCATCCTTTCAACCCCTTTTTACTTCAGATAAATAATGCCTAAACAGTCTCGGCGAATCTCCATTCGAGAATTGCACACAATTAGAAAATATTGCACAATTAGGTAACAACAAAGCCCGTCAAATTGGCCCTTGCCCATTTTAGCATAAGCAATAACTCATATCGAATTGGCATTTGGGCCAACCATCCGACTATCTGACCAAGTTTCCTTTTAATCAAATTAATCAAACCAAACACAATCCAAATATTAAATAATTGGTCAACCAATATCCAAACATTAAATAATTATAATTTTCAAATCCAATATTAAATAATTAGTAATATAAATATTAAATAATTATAATTTATAATCTAAATATTAAATAATTATAATTTATTTATTTTGTGACCTGTTATTAGGTTTAAACTTGATTTGACATTCAAAATGAAAAATTTATATGGACTGATACAAAAATGAAGGGTCTATAGTCTTGCCTCCTTCTTGAATAATCTTGAATTTTATTCAGAGAATGAAAAGAAATTTAATTTTGAAAAGATTAGGTTGGTTCAGGTTCTGGACCCTTATTGAGCTCTGGACTTGAAAATGATTTGGGTTCTGGACCCGAATTGAGTTTTAGAATCAAAAAATGTTTTGGGTTCTGGACCCAAATTGGTTTGGGTTTTTGACTCGGAATAAGTTCTAGACTCCAAAAATAATTTAGATTTTGGACCCGAGTTGGTTTGGGATTTGGACCCGGAATGAGTTCTGGACTTCAAAAATAATTTAGGTCTGGACCCGAAATGATTTGGGTCTTGGACCGAGAATGAGTTCTGGACTCGAAAAATAATTTTTGCTCTAACTCCGGATTGGTTTGGGTTATGGACCCGGAATGAGTTTTGGACTCAAAAAATAATTTGGATTCTAGACCCAGATTGGTTTGGGTTCTGGACCCGGAATGAGTTTTGGACTCAAAAAATAATTTGAGTTCTAGATCCGAGTTTGGTTTGGGTTCTGGACCTAAAATGAGTTCTGGAAAGAGTTGGTTTGGGTTTTGGACCCGGAATAAGTTATAGGTTCAAAAAATAATTTTCTGGACCCAAATTTGGTTTGGGTTCTTGACTCGGAATGAGTTCTGGACTCAAAAAGAATTTAAATAGTTAGTTTTGCAAAAAATCAAAAGAAGAGCAAAACATTTGGCTATTTTTACTATGCCCATATACTCTTGCCCCTTGCATGGAAAAATATTTATAAGTACAAAAATATTTTTTATACATACAAAAAGAAATCAATTTACTATGTGCACGTGTGTTGTGTACAAAACAATGAATTTTTGAAGATACCTGTGTGCTCATGTGTGAGTTAAATTAGAAATTATTAAAACTAAAGGAGACATGAATAATGGATTACTTTGTCTTTGTTTCCTTTTCCTTTTTTCAATTTTTTAATGATGTACATTTTTTATTTTTTATTTTTTGCTTTTTTGAATTGTGATAGTAGTTTGATCTTATCCTTCAATTTCATTTACTATAAATAGGTAGCAAGTGTTACGAGAGTTTCATTCAAAGTTTCAAGCAACAATTTTATTTTCGTCAATCATTTTGAAAAATTCTAACTTGCAGCATATAGAAATGGCGGGAAATCAACATTCGTCTCGGGCGAGACCTCGTTTAGATGCCGACCTACTTAATTATATTCGGGTGCATGAGCATGGGAGAAATGCATTGTTAGCCGATATGGAGCTACACCACAGTTCAAATGAAAAAAACTAAGGTAAATATAATTTTTATTAACAAACTAATTATTTAATTGCATAAAAGAATGACTAAGTATGATTTATATATGCACTATTATTTCTATATATTTATTTATATTTATTATATTTAATTACTGTACAAATAAGATGAGTAATATTTTTATTTAATTTATGCATAAGAAATATGAGTAGATTTATTATTTAATTTTCACAAAAATATTATTAGTGTCATTGTTGTTGAATTATTGTCACAGAAAATATAAGTAATTTTATTATTTAATTTTTGCACAAAAATATTTTTATATTTTATATTTTAAAATGTTGGAGTTTACATACCTTGTGATGACTTACCTATGTTATGGTACTATGTTGGCTATGTTGTTCATGGTGGTGGAAACATCTATAAAGCCCATCAATGGTACAATCATGCTCCATCTCGAGTAAAGTGAATAATTCGACGGTGTGGCTTCTAGGACTTTATCATGTAGTTGCTGTCTAAAGGATACTAAATACATAGGAGTGTAGTCCAAGCGCTTGTAGAAAGGTGGATGGATACCACCCATACCTTCCACTTACCAGTGGGAGAAATGACCATTGGGCAGATCGATTTTACTATCATAACCGGTGTCCCGTGTCATGGAATGCACATCCCTTTTACTGATTATATCTTGATGCGTAATGAAATCCAACAACTAATAGGTATGGAGCCTTCCTAACAAGAGTTGTTTAAGATCAAGGATGAACCTATTATGGAGTACTAGATGAATTATACCCGATCAGTTCGTGGAGAAACTACCGAACAATATGCTCGAGGGTTATTGCTCTATTTGCTGGGGATGACCATTTTGTGCAGCATCGAATCCATCTTCCATTTATCTATATTACGAGCCCTTACTAATATTGATCTTTTGTCATTGTATAACTAGGGAGAAGCCAATTTGGCTCGCTTATATCAGGGTTTTGATAAGCTTTGCTGGAAGAAAAGATCATTTTCCAGTTTCATGGTGGTCGCCAAGGTATTAATCATGACCCTTCTTCTTTTTTTTTTTAAATTAAAAGATGTACATGAATCTAACATTTATTGTTCTTGCAGGTTTGGGCTCATGAGCATAATCTCATGTAGGTACCAAGCATTTCCCGAGAAAGAGTTGGGTATCTGAGACTGAGCCTTTGGTTAGCAAGCTATACACTGACATCTGGTTCGCATCATGTGCATTCTCGGTGTCAGTTAACCTGAGATTAGGTAAAAAAGAATTAGTAACTATTAACATGTGCGAATAAATTAACTTACCTTCTCTTCTTGACTTTGCAGGTATATATTGCTTGGTGGGGTGATGGCGAGTAGGCCAATTGGACTCCTTCCATGAATGCCGCCTTGCCTCTTTAAAATTCTCGTCAAGTCGTTGCTAGTCCAGTATCTAGCAGATGGTTCCTCGGTGAAAGGGTGCACAATTGGTTTCTTGGTCTCGAGGAATAGAGGGTTCCCAATGATATCTCAACTTATACATTATACATTACATCTATGCTGGAGAACTTCTGGATGCATGCTCGAGATGGATATGATGTTGAACGGTATCTCTGGTCACCCACTGAGTCATACATCCAGTTCATTGAAGAATGGCTTTTGAATTTTGAAGTTTCTCTTGTTGGTGTCCAGGGACATCTTGGAGGAGAGGAAGAAGAAAATGATGACGATGGAGGCGGGGATGATAATGTTATGGTCATCTCTTCTCAGTTTAGTCAAATATGTTATATTGCTAATCCGGGATCATTTTTCATGAAACTTGTTTAATCTTGAACTTTTTTCTGTAGGTGGCCGAGCAATCAAGTGACCCTCATCAAAATGGGGATGGTCTGTCTCATGCTGCTCCGTCTCAACCATTTATGTCGTCTACAGTGCCTTATGCTGGTCAATCCTTTGGGCTTTAAGGCTTTGATCTGAATTTTGTGGTTCAAAATTTTTTTAATATATATATGGCAATATATGTTGTATGTATGCATGAAAAATGCATAAACTTACCCTTCCTTATCTGGCTCACAACAAATGCTCAAAGAATAGAATAGAAAATTGCAAGATGAATTGGCTACTAGCCGTTGGAGTGCTACTTATTTCGAGTAAAACTTTTGAGACTTCTAATTTCAGAGCTACAGGGATCCTAGTGCCTCATCATCAAGGGGCCCTCAAAGTGATGACCATGAGATCCCTTCTCTTATTTTAGATGATGACTGTTATAGACTTTACTTTCAAGAAAACAGGAACATAGATATGCAAATGGGTGACATACCTTCTCCTTCATCGAGCGATGACTTTTTAAGGCTTTATTTGATCATGGTCTGCCTCCTCCTTCTCAGTAATCAACTTGTATCAAAATATAATGGAGAGCTTGTATTTAATGCAATTTAAAACATAATAATATAATAATTGTTTGACTTTTTACAACTCTGATAATTATTATTATATATATATATTTACATAACAGAGTGTCCATGACGAATTTACAAATCCAAATTCATCATGGAATATTATTTCAAATTCACATAGACCAAAAGGATTCGGTATATGTTCCACGCACAAATTCTTTTTCTTTTTCACTCTAGCTACCGAAATTCACCTATTTGAATCCATTTTAATTCCTTGACCCCAACAAGTCCATCAACCTTCTTCTCTTAATTCTCATGTTACGAATTTTATCACAGAAACAACTCCCATTCTTTGATTGCAATACTTCACCAAATCATCCTTGTAAACTCAAATTAACTGCAATTGCTACGTTCCCTACAATGACAGAAACTAATTTGAAAAAGATAAAGAATTTATTCAAGATGATGAAGGCTACACATTAGGAACAAATACTATAGTCTCAACTCAATGCTTTAAAGTTCTTTTAAAATGTCAAGTTAGACCAATCATTTTTACATGCCATGACTTCTTTCTAGGATGTGAAAACTAGGACTTTCAAGATAAACAACTTTAACATTTATCCTATGATTGAAGAATTTGAGGCCATTCTCGGATATCCAAGCAATCAACCAATGGAATTACCCATACTGACTTCCAAAAGTCATCAAAAGACTAGATATCATGGACAAAATGGAAGGAGGATTGTCACCAGTACCCGTGATCTTGGCTGAGACCCTAGTTGGATTGGATCAATTCAAAATAGAATCTTCCAAGAGATTGGTTGGGAGTCCTCTGCTGCTTCAGGTAATTACCTAAATCGCCTTCAGGTTTTCAATTTAGGACTTTTATTTTTATTACTCTAATTTTTTCCTAGTCCGCCCTTGCGAGATTTTGAAACTAGCGAGTTGTCCTAATTTTTACCTAAGTTTCCCTTGTATAGTAGACCTTTTTTTTTTAATTATTGCTTGTGTTGATAGATCTAGCTAGAGGAACATCTCTGCTGACTCGACAATCCATCTATGGACTTTGCCAGATATCTGCCACAACATCATTCTGCCAGAAAACTACTCCATCCTACTTCTTCATATGCCGACTGGATTGACTGGGTTCACTCACGAGCTTTGATTAACATTGTTGGTTTGTACCTTGGTGGAAGATCACCCATGTCACCATTCGGACATATCTGATGTATTTTCCTATTATTGCTCTTTGTCGAGGTGCTTGCTATAATCCTCATCGTCTTGACCGCCAGTATGGAGTCGAGCCTTGAGGTTTTGAGTTTACTCCTGATTTGGACAAGCCTTGTTTGACTGAAGCTTTCCTGGATCGACTAAATCAAAGTTGGCCTGCATGTTACACTTATCGTCTGCCATAATTTTACACTTATTAATTCTTTAGAAAAAATGATGTTAGGATTAAAAAAAATAATAATAATAAAAGATGTTTTCTTTCCTTTTATAATTTGTCATCACCTTTCGCTATTGTGTTATTTATTTTATTCTAATGGTTAGATTATTTCATAATAGTGCACATAGAATAATTTTATTATTAACTTTATTTTATTAAATTAGGGAACAACCAAACATAAAGCCAGTATACACAAGATTACTCATGTCGCCAACCTGCCTTAGTTGATAATTTTCTCTCATTTAGCCCATATTGTTGCCTAGCTCACCCTTTCGGGTTTTTGAAACTAGCAGACTGCTCTAACTTTTACATAGGCAGCCCTTTTTGGGCTTTCAACCTAGCGAGCTCTCTTTTTATATATATAGGTATAGTAAAAAATATCTAAATTTTTGCTTTTTTATATAAAACTTCTTTAACCTGTCAATGTTCACAGGCTCACTAAACTTGCTCCCATCCATGTCTGATAGCTTGATTGTACCCTTATTCATGACTTGCTTTACAACATATGGCCCTTCCTAACTAGGTCTAAACTTTCCTCTTGAATCAGGGACATTAGGCTTATACTGCTTCAACACTAAGCCGCCGACTTTAAACTTCCTGATCTTGACCCTTCTATTGTGTGCCTAAGCTATCTTTCTTTTGTACAGCTGATGACGTTACGGAGCTTTTAATCTTCTCTCTTTGAACAAAGCTAACTATATGTATCTACTCACTACCCATTCTGTCTCAGGCAATTCGGCTTCCATGACCACCCTCAATGACTTGATCTCAATTTCAATCAGAAACACTGCTTTCATCCCATAACCCAAGGAAAACAATGTCATTCCAGTCGAGGTTTGCACACTTGTTCTGTATCCCTATAAAGTAAAAGGAAGCATATCTAACCAATCCATATACATCTTTGTCATTTTAGATAGAATTTGCTTAATTGTCTTGTTTATTGCTTCCACTGTACCATTAGCCTTCGGTCTATAAGGGGAGGATCAGTGATGATGGATTTGGTACTTTGAGAATAAGTCCTTAACTGCTCCTTGAAATTGTACCCCATTGTCTAATATCACATTGTGTGGGACCCTATATTTGCATATGAGATTCTTTTCAATAAACATAGCCATTTGCCTTGCCCCTAGCTTATTGAAAGATTCAACCTCAACCTATTTTGAAAAATAATCCATTGCTACTACAATAAAATGGTGTTTGTTTAAAGCCGTTGGATGTATCTCTCCTATAATGCCAATCCCCCAAGTTGCAAAAGGCCAGTGTGAAGACATAGAATGTAATTTTTCGGGAGGTAAGTGATTCAAGTTTTCATACTTCTGGCACTACTGGCACCTCTTCACAAACTCAATTCAATATCTCTCCATGGTCAACCAGTAGTAACCTTATCAAATTATCTTCTTAACAAAAGCTAACCCATTCATGTGTGGACCACAACTTCTCGCATGTATTTCTGACATGATTTGCTAAACTTTAGACTTCTTAAGTGCACCCCATTAGGCCACCTTCGATACAACTCTCCATGAAAGGTAATGTATTGTAAGGACCATCGCCTTATGGCTCTTCTCTCTTCTCTTGTTGCCCCCAATGGGTATTCCTTATTTTTCAAGAACCTTCTTATGGAGTCATACCATGCATCATGGTCTATATCAATTTTCATGATTGTTTCATATTCATAATAATGAGTTGATGAACTAGTCAAAACCAGAGGCTTAAGAAATAAGTTGACAGGATTTTCCCACACCAAAGCCAATGTGGCTAGGGTATCGGCCATGTGGTTTTCTTCTCTTAGTAAGTGTATAAATCTGCACTCTTTAAAATTCTTCTTCATCATAGTCAAATAATTGTGGTATGGTTTTAACTTCTCTTCTTTTAACTCCCACTCCCCATTCACTTGTGATACCACTAACAGTGAATCACCAAAGACTTGCACCTTATCCACCTTCGTAATCATCAGGGTTTCCAAACCAAAGATACACGCTTCATACTCTACCATATTATTGGTTGCCCTGAACTTTAACATCTTAGCTAGAGGAATAAGCACCCCTTTAGCTGATTCTAGTATTACTCCTAAACCTGATCCCTTTCTAATTACTGCTCCATCAAAATATATCTTCCATCCTTATACTTCTATGGCCTCTAAATATTCATCAGGAAATTCCAAAATCACTTCCTCACTATCCGGCAATGGTTGCCGAGCCAGAAATTCTGCTACTGTTCTACCTTTGATTGTTTCCTGGTTACATATTCAATCTCAAATTCCTCTAAAATTATCAACCATCGACCATACTTCCCAATCAAAGAGGGTGTCTCCCTTTAATAATTCATCGGATCCAACATGGAAATTGCTTGCACACTATAAGATTGAAAGTAATACCGCAACTTCTTAGAAGACCAAACCACAACTATACAGGCCTTTTCAATGATACTATATACTTAATCTCACAAGGTAGGAGCTTCTGCTTAAATAGCAGACTGCGTGCTCAACCCCTTATTCATATGCTTGGGCTAGCATATCTCCTATTGTCTCTTTCTTTATTGTTAAGTATAGTAATAAAGGTTTACTGAGTTTAGATGGTTTTAAGACAAGTGGATTCAGCAGATACTCTTTTATATGCTCAAAGGCCTTTTGACACTCTTCATTCTAATTGACTGGCTGGTTCTTTTTAAGCAATTTAAAGATAGGTTAACAGACTGTGGTAAGCTTTGCTATGAACCTGTTAATGTACTGCAATCATCCGATAAACCCTCAAACTTCCTTCTCCATCTTAGGGGCTGGCATATCCCTGATTTCCTTAACCTTGTCAGTGTTAAGCTCAATACCATTTGGGCTAATCACATGCCCCAACATTTTACCTGAAGTAACTCCAAACACACATGTCTTTGGATTCAACCTGAGATTATACTTTACTGCTCTCTCAAAGAATATCTCTAGGTTTTGGAAATGTTGTTCTCTTATATCGGACTTTACCATTGTAACACCCCCACATCCGGTACAAGCACACTACAAACACCACAATGTAATATACGTGCACTGATCATAGGGATGCTACGATTTTCTTTAACCATCAAATCATTTTAAAAGATACCATAATCTTTATCATTATACATTATAGAAAATAAGTAATTAACTTGTAATATAAAACAAAATAGATACAAATACATTTACTTAATACGCAGCGGAATTTATAAAATAGTTACATATATGAAAACATTTAAATCCATATTTACAAATATACATATATTCACATTATAAACAATACTTTACAAAATATAAAGAAGTTATACATGATTGGCAGCTTTTTTCTGATCTTTAAGTCCCAAAATAAACTCTTTAATGTCTACTCTCACTCGGTCTCGAGGAACTCTCGGGTTCAACTCTGTCACCTGCGCGATCAACACTATCGCGCTAAGCCAACGACTTAGTAATACAAAGCAGCTAACATTATGCTTTAATGCAATGCAATGTCATACATATTTATAATAGAGACAACATCATAAGTGAAAAGATAATATCACACCTTTGTATTTCACCTATCATACTCATATAAGCGTATCACATTTCAAAGTCCTTCCATGGATCTCATTATTTAATTATTATACCATCAATGAATCACATTTAAACATAGACAAGCATGGGCCCAACATACACTAATATGCCATTCAATTTTCAGAGTTAATGTTTTGGTTCTATTATCATATTCATCAATATCATAATCCCAACTAGGCTTCAAGGATTAGGTTCAACCAAGCTTCAAGGGGAACAAAGCATGCTAAGTATCAACCCAACTTGGCTTCAAGAACCAACCCAACCTAGCTTCAAGGGTTGTAACATCTCAATTAGGCTTCAAGGATCAAGTCCAACCTAACTTCAAGAGATTGTTACTAATATTAGGCATGCCACCAACAACAAACTCTGAAAATGGAATAACACATTAGCCACACAATTCATTTATCATTTAATTATCATTTCCATTCTCAATTCTCGTCATCATCTAGGCAAACATGCCTTATTTCTTTCAATTGAATCATCATAGCCAATCACAATGTCTTCACATCACATTTGAGTTATCATAGCCAATCACAATAGCCTCATATCCTATCATGTCTCAATTAATATTATAATATTTCATTAATCAAGTATACATAATCAATTACCTCATCATATCCTTCACATTATACATATAACATCACAAATCACATTATTCATATAAGTCAACAATATCATCAAATGTATATTCAATCTCAACATCATATGAATATATGCAACAATGCAAGGTTTGTACTTACCTCAATAACAATTCACACAACTCTAAAACACTCTCCTTTTTCCAAGATTCTTCACTTCCCAAATTAGGGAAAATCACCTTCTTCACAATCTAAACCAAAACAATGATGAACCACATCAATTCCAATACAATTTATCACTTGTTAGCCTCCTCTTAGACCTTTAGATCATAATTAACAATCCAACAACACACATAATAGCCCACGGCCGTGGCCACCTCAATCCCCACGGGCGTGGGGTAGAAACCAAAGCTGTCCAAATTATCCAACACCTCCACGGCCATGGCAACAAAGGCCACGAGCGTGGCATCCAGAATGCTACTGCCTTAGACCAAAATCACATGTTTAATGCTTATAACTCCATCAAACATAACCAACATGAGGATCTATGAAAATAATCAACAAAACTTAACATTAACAACACATACCAACTCAAAACCCTAAAACAAACTCAACTTCAACACTTCCAATATCAACACCAATTTAATCTCTTAACTTACAATCAATTTCAACACTTAAAAACACATCACAAACACATCTAAATCATAATATCAACAAACCATAACTCACCTCAAACACAACTTCAAAAATAACAAAAGAAAACAAGAGAGTACTTACCAAAATTGAGGAAATTCCACAAATCTCCAACTTAATCCTTTGATTCTTCATTCAATTTGAGTTTGGAATAAACAAATCTCACTTTTGCTCTCTTGCTTTGGAATGGCCGGCCAACATATGGGAAAGAGAAGAAGAAGAAATAAAGAAAAGTCAAATTATCATCTCTTTAAATCTCCACCATGTATTCCAAAACAAGAAATTACCTAAATACCCCTTTCCATTTGTTTTAACTCTTTTTCACTTACTTGCCCATTTAGGTAATTTCACACACAACAAATAAATATCGTCTTCCAGTGACCATCCCTTTTGACTTATGTATATGTTATTTATACTTCCATATATACAACATATACACTTTCTTTTAATTTCTTTTCTCTTGCAAATTAACATATGCATTCAATCCAATATAAAACAACAACAATATTCAAAACTTCCAAGGCATACATTGGGATATTACAACCATCATATCATCAATATAGACCTCAACTTCCTTATGCATCATGTCATGAAACAAAGTAGTAACCATCCTATGGTAAGTTACTTTAGCATTCTTTAACCCAAACGACATCACCCTATAACAAAATATACACCATGTTGTAATGAAGGCAGTTTTAGCTTTATCCACTTGGCCCATTAACGCTTGATTGTATCTGGAAAATCCGTCTAGGAATGAGTGTAGCACACTAGAGACTACACTATAAATAAGAACATCTATATGGGGTAGAGGAAAGTCATCCTTAGGAGAAGCCTTGTTCAAGTCTCTATAGTCCACACACACCCTAATTCTTCCATCTTTCTTTGGCATGAGAACTATATTGGCTAGCCAATCTGGATAATCTATCACTTCAAGGAACTTTACTTGTATTTGTTTAGTGACTTCTTCTTTGATCAATTCTACCCATTTCAGTCTTAATCATCTAAGCTTTTGTTTGACAGGTTTTATGTGAATGTAAGTGGGAATCAAGTGCTAGGCTATATCTCGATCAATTCTAGGCATATCCTCATAAGACAAAGCAAAGACATCTTCATATTTTTTAAATATTTTTTCTAATCTCTCTCTCATATCAGAAGTAAGATCGAATGTAATGCAAATATTTTTAGGATTATCGGTTGTTTCCAATTTTAATGATTGTGTATCAACAAAGTTAATATTAAAGATGCTCATGCAACTACTATTTTAATGTATGCAACCATCAGGAAAAACATCACACAGGTAAGAAAAATCAAACTTTATTGCATTCATTTTGGAAAGAAAATATCATCATCCTCATACAAAGCAGACATTAAAATAAAAATCAGAATTAACATCAATGTTCTCATTATAAACTAAAAGATCCTCAAACTGTTCTTCGATGAGGGCAACAATTTCTTCTAGAGTCTTCTCGATCTTCAGGGTAGCTTCTTTCTTCTCTTCCAAGCTAGGCTCTTTTTCAGTTGCCAGGTCAAACTTTTCCTCTTCATATTTCACCAGTTCAGATTCTTTTTTTTTTAGCAAAACACCTACATTTGCTTCATCATATCCCAACCCTTTCTTAGAAGTTTGAGTATTGAAATCTGAGAGCTCAGTTACACCAGCCTTCCCCTTTCCAAGGCCAGTACCAGGCAGATAGTTCATTTTCTTCATTATAGCCAGAATTCTAGAACCCATCATCTCATTATCAGAAACAACATCCACTTTAAAACAATTAGGAGGCCTCACAACCATCAAAGCACTTACTACTTCATTATTCTAAGCCTCGATAACCACTGTTTCATCTCCATTCGAGAACTTGATCAAAAGGAACTCCACCAAGAGGATGAAACCAGGGTCATTCTAATAGCAATACGAAAGTGATGGGTATATCCAAAACCATAAACTCAACCATGGATTCAATTGGACCAGCCTTCACAATATTTTTAAAAGTTCCCTCAACATGCCTCTTAGTATTATCATAAGCCCTAATGGTTACCTCGATTGGGCATAGATCCCTTGTTGATATGGCAAGCTTTAGGAAGATCTTAAGTGGACAAACATTTATGGTGGATCGGTTATCAACCATCACACATGGAGTCCTTTTCCCTTTGACCTCTACCTTGATAAAGAGAGGGCGGATGTGATCTCTTCACTCTTATTTTGAATATTTTTGCACTTCATCACTCCTTCAGTTTTCATGAAATTAGCTAGCTCATTTGGTGTTATAGAAGTGAAAATTGGCATACTAGCCAAAGCCTTGGCCATAGTTTCACTGTGCTTCTTAGATGTAGCCAATAGATCCCAATTTCTAACACTTGCTTGGGTCCTTTTTAATTGCTTAAGGATTGTGTCATCTTTATCTTCTTTTGTTTCTTTTTCCACATCCTTTCCCTTGTCATCTTCTACTTCCTTTAGTGGTGGCCTTACATAAGGCTTACCAGAGCATGTGTTCATTACCTCATCCTCTTCGGGCTCAGACCAGGTCCACGCCTCCTTCTTTGACTCATAATCATCATCACTATCAGTTGAGTCCCAAAACTAGCTCACAACACAAATGACTACTTCCTTTTCAACCACAGCTCACTCCATCTTTTTTAGTATCACTTCTTCTTTAGTTGCCTCTCCATCCACATCTTGGAAAGAGGACATGACAAAAATTTAATGCAAACCTCCTCCAATCATGAATGTTGCCGGTGGTGGTACTCTATTGAATCTTGGCAATGGATTGTCCTCTGTGCTAGGCTTGTTGGGTTCGAGCAGCTTCCTATTATCAATCAAATTTTTGATCTCATGCCTCAACCTCAAATATTTGACCGTCCTGTGCCCTTGGATTTGATGAAATTGACAAAATGCCTTGGCATTAAAGTTAGGTGGTAGAGGATTTGGCAAAGGGTGAGGAGTCAAGAGTTGTAACAATCCTTTCTTTTATAGTTTATTAAGAACCCAAGACAACGGCTTTCCCAACTCCAAAAATAGCCTCCTCCCTCATTGACCATTTGTGTTAACATCGACTTCTTTTTGTGTGCTCTGATTGTCAGACTAGTAGTTCCCTTTCTCATTTCTTCTTGAAGAAAAATGGTTCTTCTCTCTTTCCCATTCTTCTATTTGTAAGTTAACTTGAAGGAGATCTTTAAAATCTCTAATAAGGGTATGGGACATCCTTTAATGAAGATTAGGTAGCATCCCTCTCACAATTATCCTAATCTGATATGATTCATCGGGACTTTTTTTGAGCAATGCATCTTTATTTCTCTACCTTTACATGAAATCCACAAAGTTCTTATTTGGTCTTTGCCTAATCGATTCAACTTCCATCAAAGTAACCTCCGACTCAGCATTATAACCATACTGTTGGATGAAGGCTTTGTATAGTAAATCCCAGCTCTTTTGAGTACCATCTTCTCAAGTGTTGAACCAATTATGGATAATAGGGTCTAATGAAAGCATGAAGTACCTTAGAGTTTGAGCCTTAATAGCTCTAGCAAACTTCATAGCAGTGATGCATTACTTCACTTGGAGATGAGAATTTCCAGTTTCATCAAACTTGGCAAAGGAAGGCATATTGAATTTGTACAAGACTTCCTCATCTTGTTCAAACAACTTTTCTACCTCTAACACTCTTCAATTTTTTCTTCTTTTCAAACTTCTTTTCCAAATCTATAATCAGCTTCTCAACATCTGAAGTTTTAGTATTTTCCACTGCTAATCTTTCCATAACATTTGGCTATTTTTTTCTTATCTTGAGGATTTTAGAAGTATTGAGCCCAATCATCATCATTATCAATGACTACCTTGTCATCATCGAAGGCTGCTTTGCCAACCTTAGGCTTCCCTTTGTCCTTCTTCTTAGTACTAGCAGATGCCTCAATAATGTTCTCCAAAAGTGTAGCTAGTTGGCTCTTCATAGTCTTAGCTAGGGCCGCCTTTAGTTCTTTCATCTTGGCATTGAGGGTGTCATCCACCATCCTTTGAATCTATTCAGGCTCCATTGCTTTCGGTGAGAAGCTAAGTAAGTTGCTACTGGATTCTACATCACTGGCATAGGTTGGGCTATCATACACTCTTCAATTGCTGTACTCTAGGTCTGTGAGCCAGAAATGATTAATGACATGTAATGTAATGCATGTATGCATGTATGCATAAGTAATCAAACAATTAAGGATAATTAGGACATTCCTTCCAACCTTATAACTTTCACACACGAACGATGAGTCTCTTTTCTTAGGTATATGGTAAACAAAATATCAACATGGGACGTCGTGTTTTCAAAAAATTCCCTTAGACGATTTTAACCAATAGTTATATTTTCTAACTTAGAAGTTAGTCCATGAAAATTCCCATTAATTAGGCTTTAATACATTGAATCTCAACAAAAATAGCTTTTATGCTATATTGGATTAAAACTAAATTAAGAGGTTTATCATAAATAGATTTCCCATTTGAAAAATAACAACAACTAATTATTAGTGCCAAAAATAAGCCCATTATTAATAATTCTTTGTATAAACTAGGCTCAAAATTAATTTTTGGTATTCCATAATTGATCTGAATAATTTGTAAGCTCTATTTAAGAAAATGTTTGTAATTTTTGAAGTGACAAATAATTTTGTTTCAAAGCCTTCAGGCTTTTAAGTTTGGGTCATAAGGTGGAAAAAAAAATTTTTTTTTGACCCATCTTGAAAAGAATATCTTGAAGATTTTGAAATTTTGAAATTTGCTCTTTTGGATTTAAAGGAAAAATTATTTTGAGCTTACAATATGATTAGGTCATATTAGAAAAAAAGAAAAAAACAAATAAGCCATGGTTCAAACCAAGATATATTAATCATAGTCAAACAACAAGCATTTGGGTTAAAAACCTAAGAAAAGTAGTTAGGCCAATTACATAAGCTTTAGTCTTTGGGTTAAAAAGTTTAGGCTCCCGTAGCAAGTATATACCAAAAGGTACAAGGTTGCCATGCTCGATCCATACCTTGAGTGAAAGTATGGTATCCCTCACATAACACAACACAGGTAACATGAGCATCCTAACTCACGCACACAATATAATCTAAATGATGCAATGGATAATATCATAATAAAAAAGAATAAAATAATATAAAGACCAATGGAATCAACTTCTCTTATCTCAAGTGGAGTCACCACTGTGAGTGGAGATTTTTGCCCCCACTACCATATAGAATGGTTCTTATGACTTCGGCACTGTTAGGCTCAGGGACTTAGAGAACATGGGCCTAAACCCAGAGAAAATGGAGTCGCCACCCGGACGAGCCGGGAAAAAGAAAGGGGTGGATGACTCAATTTCTAAGGAATCCCTAAATACACATGGGGAAGGTGAGAAATGGCTCAGCACCCCCATAACACCTGGTTCATTGGAATCGGCCTCCTTTTCAGGTCACAATATTATTAAATTCTTAACTTATTAAAATATCATCCATAATACATGTAAAATAAAAAAATATTTATTAAAATTAAGAAAGTCAAAGCCAATACAAATGGGCACCCAAACAAAACAGAAATATACCCTTACAATAATGTCCAATATCCAAAGTATAAGTAAATAAAAATAGGATACCCACCAATTGGTGAAAATATGTCCCTTACAATTATTGGAGCTAAAATAAATGAACAAAAGAAATCCAACCATTCATCACAAAAGTAAACCATTCATCATAAATCAAAACAAAATAAGTCATACATCAAAACATGCAATAAATGATCATATATTAATAATCAAGTCTATATTTAAATATCATGTTAAATAATAAATGTACAAATGAGGGTTTTAATATATGAATTAGAGTTTCTTAAAGTTTAGATTGCTAAATTAGGGTTTAGGGTTTATATCATGCAATTAGGGTTTCTTACATGCAATTTAGGTTTGAAACATACAAACTAGGGTTTTGGAAATATAATCAAGGTTTTAGGGTTTACAAAATAAGGTTAGATTTATGGGTTGCTGGGCACCTCGGTTAGGGTTTTAGGTCTTACTGGATATTAAGATTTTTGGGTTTACTAGATTAGAGTTTTGGGAGATTAATGAACTGGTGCTAGGGTTTGCTGTTTTGGATTAGGAAATTTGGAAAATAAGGTTACTGGATAAAGGTTTTTAAAAGTGATTAGAGTTTTTAATTAATTATTTTATGAAAACAATTTAGGATTTTGGAATTTAAGGTTTTGATTTTAAAAAATAGGGTTTGAATTTTGGTTTCGGAAGTTAAACTACTAGATGTTAGGGTATTAGGGTTTTGATGAATTAGAGCTTAAGGTTTAATATTTGCTACTAGGATGAACAAGATTATTTTGGAAATATGAACATAATAACTGGATTATTTGAATATTTTACAAACAATTATACGAGATTATAATAACATAACTATTGTGATTTTAACGAATTAAAGATAGTAAACAAACCTCCGTTTGTTGGCTCCACAAAATTGAAAGAATTTGGACCAAGCTTTGTTATTTGTTGCTGCCTAAATCAACTTATTACTTTTATTGAGTTTTGGAAATTTGGCAATTACTTAGATACTACCTTGATTATGGTGACCGATTCCTCTTTTTCTTTTTTGGTTTTTGCTTCTCTTTTCTTCATTGCCTCCTTGATTCCTATTGCTAATTTTTTTCCTAAATTTGAAAATTATTTGCCCTTTTATATCTCATAATTAGTGCATTCCTTCAACCCCTTTTTACTTGGATAAACAATGCCTAAATAGTCTCGGTGAATCGCTATGCGAAGACCGCACACAATTAGAAAATAACAAACAATTAGGTAACAACCAAGCCCGTCGAATTGGCCCTTGCCCATTTTAGCATAAGCAATAACTCATATCGAATTGGCATGTGCCAATTCGATATGAGCATTACATTGGTTTAGGCCAACCATCCGACCATCTGACCAAGTTTCCTTTAAATCAAATTAATCAAACCAAACACAATAAAAATATTAAATAATTGGACAACCAATATCCAAACATTAAATAATTATAATTTTTAATTCCAATATTAAATAATTATTAATCTAAATATTAAATAATTATAATATTTAATCCAAATATTAAATAATTGTAATTGATTTATTTTGTAACCTGTTATTAGGTTTAGACTTGATCTGGCATTCAAAATGAAAAATATATATTTGGACCGGTACCAAAATTAAGGGTCTACAACTAGGTCATTCTCACCTTCCCCATGCGTACCTAACTTTCCAAACCCAATAGGAGGTTGGGTATTCCTTAGGAATTGAGTCATCCACTCCTTTCTTTCTTTCCCGGCCCATTCAGGTGTTGACTCCAATTCTCCGGTTTTAGGCCCATGTTTTCTAAGGCCCAAAGTCTAACAGTGCCGAAGTCTCAAGAACCATTCCATCAGGAGTGGGGGAGAAAATTCTAGCTCATAGTGGTGACTCCACTAGGGATAAGAGAAGTTGATTTTGTTGGTCTTTATATTATTTTATTCTTTATTATTATGGTATTATTCATTGCATCATTTAGATTGGCATTGTATGTGTGAGTTAGGATGCCCTGTGAACCCATGTTGTGCATATGTAAGTGATACCATACTTTCATTCAAGGTATAGAGATTGAGCATTTTATAACCACTCATACCCTTGTACCTTTTGGTATATACATGCTATGGGAACCCAAAGCTTTTTAATCCAAAGACTAAAGCTCTTGTAGTTGGCCTAGTAATCTTCCTTAGGTTTATCCTAATTGATTGTTGTTTGACTATGGTTAACAAGTTTTAGTTTGAGTTATGGCCTATTTGGTTTGTTCTTTCCTAATGTTACCTAATTGTGGTGTAAGACCAAAACCATTTTATACCCAAAAGTTCAAAATGTTGAAGCATCTGCTAGCACTAAGAAGCAAAAAGACAAAGGGAAGGCTAAGGTAGGAGACGTAGCTTTTGATGATGAGAAGGTAGATGATTATGATTGGGACCAATATTTCTAAGATCAACAAGAAAATAAGAATATGGAGAAGACTAAATCTGCTAATGTTGAGAAGATGATTACTTATTTAGAAAAAAAGTTTGAGAAGAAGCTGAAAACTGAGGAAGTGTTAGAGGAGGACAAATTGTTTGAAGATAATGAAGGAATTCCTTACAAGTTCAAGATGCCTCCATTTGCTAAGTTTGACGTAGCTGGAAATTCTCACTTGCATGTCAAGCAGTACATCACTTCTATGCAATCTGCTAGAGCTACTAAAGCTCAAATTCTGAGGTAATTTATTCTTTCTTTAGACCTTGTCGTGCAAAACTGGTTCAATACCTTAAAGGAGAACATTTAAAAAGATTGGAATCTGCTATACAAAGCCTTTATTCAACAATATGGGTACAATGTTGAGTTAGAGGTGACCTTGATGGAGGTAGAGATGATCAGACAAAAGCAGAATGAAAGTTTTGTTAATTATGCGAAAAGGTGGATGAATAAGGTTGCTCTTCTCAAAAGGAGGCCCGATAAATATGATGAAATTAGAATGATAATGAGACGTGTTCTGCCCAGCCTCCATGAAAGGTTATCACACACTCTTATCAGAGATTTCAAAGATCTTCTCCAAGCTGGCTTACAGATAGAAGAGTGGGAAAGGAAGAAGAACCACATTTCTGCAAGAAGGAATGAGAAGGGAAGTGTAGACCCTTATTTTTTAACCAAGTTCAATCTCACACTAATTATAAGGCCATTAAGTCAAATCTAAAGATTTAAAACAATATAAAATAATTTTTTGTATTATTTATTATTTATTTTAATAAATATTATATTATAAAACTATAGACCCTTATTTTTTGACCCAGTTCAGTCCCACACTAATTATAAGGCCATTAAGTCAAATCTAAAGATTTAAAACAGTATAAAATAATTTTTGTATTATTTATTATTTATTTTAATAATATAACATATAAAATAAAAAAGAATTTATAAATATTTGTTTATGATATAATATTTATATTTAAAAATATAATAATAAAAAATAAAAATCGGACGAATCGGAGAGAGACATGCAGTAGCGGGAGATCGTCGCAGGCCAATTCACTGTAGGTTGTGCCTGTGGCGAAATTGGCCCGTAACTAGCCAGTCCCTCGCCCTTGCCTAGCAATGCGGCAGCCCATGCTCGTAGCCCATACCAGCATCCTCGTAGCCCATAGGCTTGTGTGCCAATGCATTGGCCAATTTTGCCAAAACCTCATTTAACTCGAAAGTTTTAATTTTTTTAATTAATTAGGTTTCTTTTAATTGCCTATAAATAACGAGACTAAAAACCATAGTGGGGCTTTTGGACTTTTGGGGAACTGGAAGCCAAGAGAGAGGCAACGATTAGCAACCTTCAATGTACTAGAACTTGAAACGGCAAGCAACAAAGCAGTAGAAATGAGAGAGAAGCATCAAACAGTTTGAACAACTTTACAAAGGCGATGATACACTGTCTTCGCCTTGCTCAACTAAAATTCAACGAGCACTTGTGGTGGAGCCAACAAATGACGGTAAACTCTTAACTAATTCAATATAACATGTTTTAATGGTCTTAAAAATAACTTGCTTTTATGATTTTAAATATTAAGTACGTTTGTTTTTTATCTAAATTAATTTCAGTAGGTTATATTTATTACTTTTGATTTATATCAGTTTACTTGAAGCATGATCAATGGATGGTTTTAGAATTCACAGTAGGTTGTATTTGCCCCATCCAATAGTCATCCACACAAGAGTATATACTGTACAATGAGCTATTATAAATCAATCTTCCAGTAGACTAAAGTTTACAAGTACAATCACATTAGCATTATTTTTCTAACATCAAAAAACTCTAATTCTATTTTCATAAACCCTAAATCCTTTTTTACTTAAGCCATAATCTTTTTTACTTAAACCCTAAACCCTAATACAATTTTCATAAAAATTCCAAACCTTCAAAACCCTAATTTTATTCAAAAAATCCTAATTCAAGATGTAAACCTAAATTTATATTTTTATTACTTTATTTAATTTTAGATGCATGATTTATTATATGTCTTAATAAATAGTTTATTTTTATTTGATTTTATGATGAATGTTCGAATATTTTTTATTTGATTTTTTTTTACTTTCAAGGAATTGTAAGAGGTATTTTTCCACATTGTGGGTACCTCATTTGTTAAGCTTTATATAACTTAATTTATTTTAATGTAAAGGATATGTTTCCATTAATTTGTGGGTATCCTATTTTATTTGTTTTCTTTTGGACATTGGACAATTGTAAAGGCATGTTTCCATTTATGGATGGGTGCCTATTCATTTATTTTGTTTGAACTTGTTATGATTTTTAATAAAGTGATTATTTATTCTTATGATTGCATGTAGTATGGATAATATTATTATAATTATGAATTTTATAATATTAAGACCTAAAAAGGAGGCCGGTTCCAATAAACCGGACGCTGTGGGGGTGCAAGGTCATTCTCACCTTCCCCACGCGTACCCAACATTCTAAACCCAATAGGGGGTTAGGGATTCCTTAGGAATCGAGTCATCCACCCCTTTTTTTCCCAGCCCATCTGGGTGACAATTCCATTTTCTCCGGGTTTAGACCCGTGTTCTCTAAGGCCCTGTAGACCCTTAATTTTTGACCCATTCAAATCCGATATCCCAAAATAATTTTTATGGTATTTTATTTATTTTAATAATATTTTAATTACTAATAATATTTAATAGTTATTTTTAATAAAAAAATAAAAAATCGGACGGATCAACGCGGGTCTCACGGCAGCCCATTTCTCCGCAGAAATTATCTGTGCCGAATTGGGCAGTCCCCAATTCACCACAGATGGCAATCTGAGGGTAAACCCCACCGCGCCCATTTTTGCCAGCGCAGCCCATGGGCCCCGCGCGCTGTTGATTTTTTTACCAAACCTTGTTTTACCCAGTTTTCTAATTTTTCCTAAATAATTGGTATTTTCTTATTAAAATAGGATTAGGACTATTTATTTTTCTATAAATACCACATTAAAACAAGAACAAAGGGGAGGAGGAGACAGAACACGGAAAACCCTAAAAGAAAAAGTAGAGAGCGGCCATTGAGATTAAGAAAGATTGAAACCAGAAAAGGCAGAAGATGGAAAAAGGATTTAGCAACAAGTATCAATCATAAAATAATCAATCCATCAAAGGCAGCAACACTGCCTTTGTTATTGTTCATCCAGAAAACAATTTGGAGGAACCTTCAACGCAGGTTTTGTGTCTTAATCTTGAATTTGCTTAAACATTCAATTGTTATATCATTTTTGTTCTTACTGGTTTTCCATTTGTTTATTTTTGTTATCACTTTGATTTAATAGTATAAATTGATAAACCCTAATTATTTATTATGTTCATTATTGTTTCATCCAATAGCTCAAAAATCTAGACAATTCCAAAAGCCGCGAACTATCTTCTTATTTCTCTAAATCCTAATTTTCTTTATAGTTTCTAAAAACTTTAAACTTAATTATTTCTATAAAACTTTAAATTATTTTCTTAAATCCTATGATTGAATATGTTTTCCAAAATATATAAAACCCTAAAATATCTTATTAAGTCTCAAAAACCCTAACCCCAGTAAACCCTAGTTTTCCTAAACCCTAATTCTTAAAACATCAAAATCGAATCAACACCTTAATTTTTAAAACCCCCATCCAGTAAACCTAACAAACCCTTAAGCCCAAATCTGATAAATCTGATAAATCTTTCTCTCCAGTAAACCTAAAAAATCTTAAACCCTAATCCCAATCTTTTAAAATTATAACTCTAATGTCTTAAGGTTTCAAAACCCTAATTTCATGATGTTAGCTTTAAACACTAATTTGATCAACCCAAAATCTTACTACTTTCTCAAATTTATAAAACTCTAATCCATCCCATTCTTCTAAAATTCTCACAGTAGCCTTGTAATGACCCTCCCCGACCAGGTCGGCTGCCCGGCCCACTAGTGGCTTACGGCCCGGCCTTTTCACCACCTGGGCTCGGAGTCCGCAGGAGGCAAGCGATCGCTACAGTACTGGACAGCCCTCGCGGCCCACCCAGCAGGATTTGTTAATTTGGCTCCCTAAGGAGTCGCCTCCCTGGATCGAACCCCTGACCTCCCACTTAAGAGAGCCAGCGAGAACCATCCAGTACCATTTCTGCTAGTAGCAGAAATGGTACTGGATGGTTCTCGCTGGCTCTCTTAAGTGGGAGGTCAGGGGTTCGATCCAGGGAGGCGACTCCTTAGGGAGCCAAATTAACAAATCCTGCTGGGTGGGCCGCGAGGGCTGTCCAGTACTGTAGCGATCGCTTGCCTCCTGCGGACTCCGAGCCCAGGTGGTAAAAAGGCCGGGCCGTAAGCCACTAGTGGGCCGGGCAGCCGACCTGGTCGGGGAGGGTCGTTACAGTTAAAAAGGCGCCTTTTTTACTGTAATGACCCCAGCCAGGCCCTCGGCCCTCAGCCTACCCGGCCGGCAACCGGCAACCCAGCCTTTTCTCCCGTAGGTGGGCCGCTACAGTACTGGACTGCCCTCACGGGCCCTCCAGCAGGATTTGTTTATTTGGCCCAAGTGGCATTGTCACACACTTAGGTCGCCTCCCCGGATCGAACACCTGACCTCCCCCTTAAGAGAGCCAGCGAGCGCAATCCAGTACCAATTCTTCCAGTACACCACAAAGTAGCATATGTGCACCGAACATAGGAATGCTACGATTTTTCTTCAACATTTAAAACATTTTAAATGATGCTATCATCTTTATTAATATACATTATAGATAGTAAGTAATCAATTGGTAATATAAACAAAATAGATATATAAATACATTTAAGTAGTACACAGCGGAAGTTATAAAATTATTTACATATAGGAAACATTTGAATACATATTTACCATTATACATATATGTACATTATAAACAAAACTTTACAAAATACAAAAGAGTTATACATGATTGGCAAATCTCCTCTGATCTTTAAGTTCCCAAAATCAACTCTTCAATGTCTACTCTCACTCGGTCTCGAAGAGCTCTCGGGTTCGATTCTAACAGTTCTATCACCTGCGCGATTAAACACTATCGCGCTAAGCCAAGGGCTTAGTAAGATAAAATATGCAATAGATATGTATAGATGCAATACAATGTCAATTCTAATTCATCTCATACATGTAACAATATAGATGAAAAGTTAACATCACCCTTTGCATATCAAAAATCATAATCATATAAACATACCACATTTCAACATCTTTCATTAGTTAATCAAGTTATCATTCATGACTCAAATTAACTAAAGACAAGCATGGGCCCAAGACACACTAATATGCTATTCAATTTTCAGAGTTAATGTTTTGGTTCTATCATCATATTAATCAATATCACAAACCCAACTAGGCTTCAAGGATTAAGTTCAACCAAGCTTTAAGGGGAGCAAGGCATGCTAAGCTTCAACCCAACTTGGCTTCAAGAACTAACCCAACCTAGCTTCAAGGGTGGTAACATCTCAATTAGGCTTCAAGGATTCAATCCAACCTAACTTCAAGAGATTGTTACACTCATTAGGCATGCCACCAACAACAACCTTTGAAAATGGAATAACACATTAGCCACACAATTCATTTAGATTTCATTCTCAATTCTCATTATCATTTAGGCAAACATGCCTCATTTATCTCCATTGAATCACCTTAGCCACTAACAATGGCTTCACATTTCATTTCACAATATAACATTTCATTACTCAAGTGTATATTTATCTCATCCATGATCACATTATATCTCACATAGCATCATTCATAAATATCAACATTTCATTCTACATTACTCATGAAACACATTACCATTCACAATGCATAACATAACATTATTCAATCTCAACAATGCAAGAACAATTTATATTATTCATAACTTTAGGATCATCCACAAGTGTTTGATTAAGTCATTCCTTAGTTTAAGTATGTTTATGTTTAGGTTTAGAAACCAAACTACCTTTGAAGAATCCAAACCATGCAAAAAGAACAAAGAAATCAAACAATGTCCAATTCATATAAGGGACACGCCCAGCTCACTTGAAGGACACGCCCAGCCTACTTGATGGACACGCCCGTGTCTCTAAAAAATAAAAGAGACAGTAGCCAACACAAATAAATGACACGGCCGTGTCTCAACTTTGCTTTTGGCCGTGTCACCCAAAACCAAAACCAACCCTTCTCAAATGTACTCAAACACAATATTCATCATATAACTTGTATCAAATGAACATAATCAATCTTCTAAACACATATTCATCACAAGAATTACTTCAAAACACATTGATATAACAATTAAACACAACCCATCTCAAAACACTAACATCACCATCCTTCTCCACCTTTCAAAATCAACATTTACCACTTCCAACAACAACACCTAATTAAACTCATAACTTAAAATCAATTTAACACTTAAAAACACATCATAAACACTTCTCCTCATCAAATCATCACACCCTAATTAACTTTCATTACCACTTCAAAAGAAAGAAAGAAAATCAAAGGAAAGATCTTACCTTAGTCAAAAACTTCTTGAATCAACACTTGAACACTTAATCTTCCTTCAATTTTGAACTCAACTCATCAAGAACCTCTCTTCACCACTTGCTTCCCTTTGTCAATGGAGGAGCCGGCCACTTCATGAAAGAGAGAAGAAAATGATGAAGAAGCAAAGTCAATTTTGCTTTTAATCTCCACCAAGTGATTTAATCCAAGCAATTACCAAAATGCCCTCAAACATATAACTAACCTTTTGTCTTATATAAGCCCATATATGTAATTACACACTCAACACAAAAATATCTTCTTCCACTAACCAACACCTTGACTCTCCCTTTGACCCATTTATATGTTATATATATTATCATATACACAACATATACCATTCTCTCTAAACCCTATTTTCTTTCCAAAACACAAACACACAAGCATTCTCCTCCCAATTTCTTTTCTTAGCACAATATAAACATTCAATCCAATTAGTATAACAACAACAACAACAATATGCAAAACTTCTAGGGCATAAATGAGGATATTACAAGCCTAAATAATAATGATAATAATTCCAAAATCCCAAAACCCTAAATGTTAATTAAAGAACCCTAAATTGAGATATAAACCTAAATTTGTATCTTTATTTGCTTTATTTAATTTTAGATTTGATTATGTAGTTTATTATATATTTTGATGGTTGATTTGTTTTCAATGCTTGATTTATTTAATTTATCATGGATGGATATTCTCTTTATTATTTTGATTATTATTTGGTTGTTTTAGTATTAAAATTGTAAGAGGTATACTTCCACTTTGTGGGTACCTCATTAATTAATTTCTATGTAATTTAAAATTCTTTTATATTTTGGACCAATGTAAAGGACATGTTTCCACCTTTTGGTGGGTGTCCTATTTAGTTTAGACATGAACGATGTAAGGACATATTTCCATCATCGGATGGGTGTCCATTTTGTGAGCGGGGATTTTTGCCCCCACTCCCGGTGGAATGGGTTTTGCGACTTCGGCACTGTTTAGGCTCGCAGCCTTAGAGAACACAGACCTAAGTCTGGAGAAAATGGAGTCACCACCCGGATGGGCAGGGAAAAAGAAAGGGGTGGATGACTCGATTGCTAAGGAATCCCCAACCCCCTAATGGGTTTGGAAAGTTGGTGTGGGGAAGGTGAGAAATGGCCCAGCACCCTCACAACGCCCGGCTCATTAGAACCGGCCTCCTTTTCAGGTCTTAATATTATAAAATTCTTAAATATAACAATATTATCCATATTACACGCAACAATTGAAATAAAGCATCATTATATTAAAATCAAAATAATGTCCAAACAAAGCAAGAAAATGGACACCCATCTGAGGATGGAAACATGCCCTTACATCATCCATGTCTAAACTAATAGGACACCCACCAAAAGGTAGAAACATGTCCTTTACATTGCTCCAAAATATAAAAGATATTTAAATTACATGGAAATTAATTAATGAGGTACCCACAAAGTGGAAACATACCTATTACAACATTTGGAAATCAAAATAAATCTATAAAAGTAAATAACCATTCATAATAAATAAATCATTCATCAAAGATATTAAACATCAATCAAAATATATAATAATCATTCATCCAATGTAAATAAAATAGTAAATATATTAACTTTAGGGATCCATACATTAATTAGGGTTTCTAGAGTTTTATGCTCAATAACTAAGGTTTTGAGAAATATTTTAAAGCAATAGCATAGCTACTGGATGTTTAAAAGATTTAAGGTTTTGGATGTTTTATGAAAATAATGTTACTGTGACTTAAAAAAGGTAGGTTTAGTTAGGGTTTTAAGTGAACTTCATGAATTAGGGTTTTATAGTTTGAAACCTTGATTTTGCAGATCATGGTTTAGGATTTGATGCTTTGCCATGATCAAAGGTAAGTATGGTTTTAGTATTGACTATAATAACTACTTAAGTATTTTTTGATGAAACAAATATAGAAAGTCTTTAATGGAGTTATTTGAAAGAATAAAATATCCTAGTGAGTAAAATTATAAATTGCTACTGTGAAGATTTGAAAATAGAATTAGGATTTATGGTTTGAATAAATTAGGGTTTAAGTTTGTATTTTGAATAAAGCTACTGTATTTTGAATAATCATAATAAAGAAAACTAAACATAAAGACTTATAATACACAAATAAATATTGACTTGAGCCCATACGGAGGTCCCGCTAGCCGGTTAGCGGGCGGAGGTCAAGGGGCGGTTAAACAAGATTTTGAAAACTGGTTTTGAGGGTTGTAGGTTTTGGTGTTGAAAATTAAGATTTTATGGTTCAAGATTTAAAAAATAGGGTTTTGAAATTGGAAGAAACTAGTGTTATTTTTAAAAGAATAATGCTTGTTGTGTGATTTTTGAAAGAAGGATTAATTAGGGTTAAAGCTTTTGATGCTTAAAAAAAATAAGGCTACTGAATTTTTGGAATAGAGATTAGGTTAGGGTTTTGATGATTTTGGAAACAGAAGAAACGATTTAGGGTTTTTGAAGTTTTAGAAATAGAAGGATGATTTAGGGTTTTTGAAGTTTTTGATCAAATTGTTTAATGAAACAATTAATCCAATTTGAACGATGAAGCTACTGTAAATAAATAAAAAAAGAAAATAGAGATTTAAACCTCCGTTTGTTGGTTCCACTAAAAATTGATTTCTGGATTAACAATAACAAAGGCAAGGTTGCTGCCTTTGATGGATTGATTGCTTCTTCTTGCTCCTCTCAAATCTGAAGTCCCAAGTTTAACTCTAGTAAAACAAATTTTTGATCCCACTAATTTTTTTCGATCCTTAATTCTGAGATTTAAAGTGTTATTTATAGGAAAAATTATAAGCCTAGCCCTAATAGTTTAAGAAAACTAAAATTAATTAGGAAAAGAAACGAAAACCAAATAGAATTTGGTTTTGAAAAAAACTGCGTTGGAAAATTTCGCTGGTGAAAACTGCGAGCTGCAAGAAAAATTGAGGGCGGGCGCTGGGCGGATGGCCATTTTGCCACAGGAATTTCCTGTGGGCTAATTGGCCTTGGCCAATTCTACTTTTCGGAGACGAAAAATTCATCGCCGATTTTTTCGTCGCCGATTTTTTTATTATTTATTTTTTTATTATTATTTTCTTTGTTAACTTCACCAATTTTATTTTTATTAAAAATTATAAATAATAAATACTAAAATAAATATTATTTAATTAAAATACCACAAAAATTATTTTGGACTATATAAAAAATATCGGACCGGACTGAGTCAAAATTAAAGGTCTACAGTTTGCCCCCTGCTTGAACGATCTGAGACTATCGCAAAAGAGAGTGAAAAGCAATAAGACTTAATTTTTTAGATGACTGAGGTTTTGGGTTCTGGACCCAGTTTGAGTTATGGACTCAAGGGTAATTTGGATTCTCGATCCTAAACTAGATTTGGATACTCGATCCTAAAGTGGACGTGGATACTCGATCCTAAACTGAATTTGGATACTCGATCCTAAACTGGATTTGGATACTCGATCCTAAACTGGATTTGGATTTGGATATTCGATCCTAACTAGATTTGGATACTCAATCCTAAAGTGGACTTGGATACTCGATCTTAAATTGGATTTGGATACTCGATCCTAACTAGATTTGGATACTCGATCCTAACGTGGACTTGGATTCTCGATCCTAAACTGGATTTGGATACTCGATCCTAACTAGATTTGGATACTCGATCCTAAATTGAATTTGGATACTCGATCCTAACTGGATTTGGATACTGGATCCTAAACTAGATTTGGATACTCGATCCTAAACTGGATTTGGATACTCGATCCTAAATATTTGAAAGTGAGTTTGAAAATATTTTGTATACGCACAAACTCAAAAATTAAAATGGAGAAACTTTGCCCCTTGTGTAGACTTAAACCAATAATTCTTCTATGTGGGCTCTAATTGATGTTTGTCTTGTCTAGCTCTTCACACAAACACATATTTCTTCTTTTGCAAAATGACTGGAGCTTCCTCAAGCAATAGGCTTTCCATTCCCCCTTGATTCAATATCTTCTTTTGATTCTTTACTTCGCAGGGTATTTGCTATTCACATTGACAAAGAATAGACATTACAAGACAAGAAAGTGCGATGTGATATGCTCATGTATGCATGATATGCATGATAATACTCACAGCGGTTTCATTGACTCACAGACCGAGGTGATCAATAGAAGTGTTCTCATTGACTCCTTTGAGATGCCCATTCAGGTCTTGCACTGGAATGATAGAAAGCTTTACATTTATGGCTTTTATCTTCAAGATGTTGAAAATATGAGTGGTGGATACCCCAAACAGCAGAGATACATCTATTTCAAATTATGATTCAGTATGTCAATTGGTAGCTTCTTTATAACCTTGTCAGTAATCATTTCCTTTGCCCAATGTGTCCTTCAAGTTTTGATGATGCAACAAACTTTTCTTAACTTGAAGGCTTTGTGTGACAAAAACATTTTTTATTTTTTGAATTTTGATTTTGAAATCAAATGTTGGCTTTGCCAAATCAATGTCAATTTAACTCAGAACTTGATTTTCCAAATTAACATATCTATAACATGACAACCTTAGTTACCATACTAAACTTGGGAATCATTTCTATTTAAGTAAGAATTGTTGCACTTCAGATAGGCACATACACATTGCTTAGCCAAAGGTCTCATTGAGTTTGAATATGGTCTATCTCATATGCATGCTTATTCAAACTATCTCCACTAATAGACTCTGCCTACCAAGAGAGATCAACAGGTATTTGATAGGCTTGAAATGGGGTCTATAAGGGACATGGATTAAATGAAGGCCATTTGTAAGTTGGAGCCATTGTGACACAATGGACAAACATTCACACTACAAACTACTTGTTGGAACCTTAGGCAGTTGGAAACATAAAAAGATTAATCTTGATCTTGATTGGGATAGTCTTTGCCATTGCAAAAAAGTTTGGTATCCAAATTCGTTTCTTTTCTTCTTCTCCCCTTTTTATTTTTTTATTTTTTTAATTTTCCCTTTCTTTGAGCATTTTATCATTTTGTCCTTCTTCCTTGCAGGACTGTCAAGTACAGAACTTTTAGGAACTGGATGGTCTTTCTCCTTTTTCTCTGATTTTGATCGAATCTTTGGTTGCGGACCAATTCAAGTCAAACTGTCCTTATAAACCAAATGGAAGCATTTTGCTACTTTAGGTAAAAGAGAACTCAATTGGCTTTCTGAACCATTTTGGGTTTTATTTTTCTTCTCTTTTTTTTTGTGCTTTCTTTGTTTTTTTTTGTTCTATCTCTAAAAGAGTTGTCTTGTTTGTACCAACTCGGGTTTCCACTAATTGATGAGTGGAGTGACAAAAATCTTCTTTAACAGGGATAAATCATTTGTTACTCTGATGTTATCTTGATGAGTTGGAGATATTAGGTGAACTTCAAATACCCTTATGGTCTTGAGAACTTCAACTATTCTCATGGTCTTGACTATGCATTCAATTCTTTGATCTTCTTGCCTCTTAATCTTAGTGATCATAAGACTTGTCAAAAGTATCACAACAGCTCAGGGTAGGTTGTTGGGGTTTGTAAGCCAATGAAATGAAAGCTAAAATTTCATGAAGGCTCAAAGGGACAACTAGGGATTGATATTTAATAGGGTGGATACTAGTTGTTGGCTCACCAAACAATGCCTAGATCATCTCTCTCTTAAATAAGCAGAGTTACAATTTCACCTTGAAAGTTGGTCAAAGGATGTTCTAAGACTGACTAGGACCTAGACAAAGGTAATTATGTAGGAGCCCTCTCTAAGTAAGCATACACAACTCAAAGCTTTGGAGCAATTCCCTCACCTAGTAAAGTCATTCAAGTCATGATTCATAAATATATTAATTCAGGAATTATCAAGCTAGATTCCTCATTGGTTGAGCACCAAAATGAATAAAGACCAACAAAAATTTTAATAAAAGTAATTTATTCAAACAACTTTAAATTTGAAAAACACGATTATTCCAATTAAATATTAAAGAAAATAAAATTGAAAAGCAACATTCAAGCTAAGGAAATTTTGTTGAATTAAGCTCCTTTTCCTTTCACATCTTCAATTTTCCCATCTTGAAAGGATGATAAAACAAAATCTTCTTCCAATCCTTTTCCCACCATGAAGGTTGCTGGCGGTGGCACTCTTTCAAATTTAGGCAAAGGGATGTTCTTGGTATCGGGCTTATCCGGCTCGGGTAGCTTAGCACTATCAATCAAATCTTGGATCTCATGCCTTAGACGAGCACATTTATCTATTTCATGCCCTTGCATTTAATGAAATTGACAGAAGGCCTCGGCATTGAAGTTTGGTGGCAGTGGATTATATAACGGTCGAGGAGCTAACGGTTGTAATAACCCTTTCTTTTGCGTCTTGCTAAAAACCCAAGATAGAGGTTTCCCTAATTCTAAGAATTGTCTTTTATTTCCTTGACCAGTCACATTAACATCAACTTCTTTTTGCAATTTTTGATTGCTAGGCTGATAATTCCCTTTCTCATTCCTTCTTATTGAAAAGAGATTTTTCTCCCTTTCCCACTCTTTAATTTGTAGACCAGCTTGGAGAAGATCTTTGAAATCCCTTATAAGGGTGTGAGACATCCTTTCACGGAGATTGGGCAGGATGCCTCTCACGATCACCCTTATTTGATCAGATGCATCGGGCCTTTTCTTGAGCAAAGCAACCTTATTTCTCCATCTTTTCACATAGTCCACAAAATTCTAATTTGACCTTTGTCTAATGGACTCAACTTCTAGTAAGGTAACTTCCAACTCGACATTATACCCATATTGCTAAATGAAAGCCTTGTATAACATGGCCCAATCTTTTTGAGTACTTTCCTCTAAAGTGTTAAACCAATTTTGGACAACAGGGTCCAATGAGAACATGAAGTACCATAAAGTTTGAGCCTTAGTAGCTCGGGCAGACTGCATATCAGTGATATACTGTTTTACATGGAGATGGGGGTTTCGTTTACCATTGTACCTAGCGAAGGATGGCATCTTGAACTTATAAGGGACCTCCTCATATTGTTCAAATAGTTTTTCGATCTCGGACATTTCTTCGATTTTCGGCTTCTTCTCAAATTTCTTTTCTAAATCAGCAATCATCTTCTCAACATCAGATGTCTCGGTCTTTTCAATAGTTGTCTTCTTAACAACCTTTGACTCCTTTTTGTCTTGAGGATCTTGGAAGTATTGAGCCCAATCATCATTAATGATCACCTTATCATCATCAAAAGCTACTTCACCAACTTTAGCCTTCCCTTTGTCCTTTGGCTTTTTGGAGCTAGCGGACGCTTCGACATTATTTCCTAAAATTGCAGCCAATTGGTTCTTCACAATCTCAGCCATGGCCTCTTTTATTTCTTCCATCTTGGCATTTAGAGCATTATCCACCATTCTTTGAATTTGTTCGGACTCCATTGCTTTTGGTGAGCAAGTGATTGAGTTGTTACTAGATTCTTTGTCTTCGGCGTAGGTCGGATTATCGTAAGCTTTTAAACTATCATAATCCAGGGCTGTGAGCCAGAAATGATATGAGATGCAAATGTATGCATGTATGTATGTATGCACAAACAATAGACAAAGATAAGTAGGACGTTCCTTCCAATCTTATAACATCCACATACGAATGGTGAGTCTCTTTTCCTAGGTATATGGTTAATAAAATACCAACATGGGGTATCTTATTTTTGAATATTTCCCTCGAACGTTTCAACCAATAGTTATATTTTCAAAAATGGAAATCAGTTCATGATAATTCCCATTAATTAGGTTTTAATCGATTTATCCAACTAAAGTAGCTTTTATGCTATATTGGATTAAAACTAAATTAAGAGGTTTATTACAAATAGATTTCTCACTTGAAAAAGCAACTAGTGGTTCATGCAAAAAATAAGCCCATGATTAATTATTCTTAGTATAAACTAGGCTCACAATTGTTTTTTGGCATTTTCGTAATTGACCTAAATAATTTGCAAGCTCTTTGTATGAAAAGGTTGGATGAAAATAATTTTATTTCTAAGCCCATTGTAAAAAAAGATTTAAAAAAAAACATATTTTGGGCTTTGTATTTGGATCATGAGAAAAGTATTTTTGATTTGTTTTTAGAAAAGTTTTATGTCCAAAGACCATCTTGAAAAGTTTTGAAAATAGCTTAGGTCATTTGGATTTTAAAGAAAAATTTATTTTGAGCTCACAATGTATTTAGGTCATATTAGAAAAAGAACAAACCAAATAAGCCATGATTTAAGTCAAGATAAATTAACCATAGTCAAACAACAAGCATTTGGGGTAAAACCTAAGGAAAGTAACTAGGCCAATTACATGAGCTTTAGTCTTTGGGTTAAAAGGCTTAGGTTCCCATAGCAAGTATATACCAAATGGTACAAGGCTATGAGTGGTTATGCCATGCTCGATCTCCATACCTTGAGTGAAAGTATGGTATCCCTTATATAACACAACATGGGTAACACGGGCGTCCTAACTCACGCACACAATGCAATCTAATATAATGCAATGGATAATATCATTATAAGAAAGAATAGAATAATATAAAGACCAACGGAATCAACTTCTCTTATCCCCAGTGGAGTCGCCACTGTGAGCGGGGATTTTTGCCCCCACTCCCGGTGGAATGGTTCTTGTGACTTCGGCACTGTTTAGGCTCGGGGCCTTAGAGAACATGGACCTAAGTTCGAAGAAAATGGAGTCTCCACCTGGACTGGCCGGGAAAAAGAAAGGGTTGGATGATTCAATTCCTAAGGAATCCCCAACTCCCTAATGGGTTCGGAAAGATGGGTATGTGTGGGGAAGGTGAGAAATAGCCCAGCACCCCCACAACACCCGGTTCATTGGAACCGGCCTCCTTTTTAGGTCTTAATATTATAAAATTTTTAATTATAACAATATTATCCATATTACACGCAACAATTGAAATAAAGCATCATTATATTAAAATCAAAATAATGTTCAAACAAAGAAAGTAAATGGACACCCATCCTAGGATGGAAACATGCCCTTACATCATCCATGTCTAAACTAATAGGACACCCACCAAAAGGTAGAAACACGTCCTTTACATTGGTCCAAAATATAAAAGCTATTTAAATTACATGGAAATTAATTAATGAGATACCCACAAAGTGGAAACATACCTCTTACAACATTTGAAAATCAAAATAAATCGATAAAAGTAAATAACCATTCATAATAAATAAATCATTCATCAAAGATATTAAACATCAATCAAAATATATAATAATCATTCAACCAATGTAAATAAAATAGTAAATATATTAACTTTAGGGATCCATACATTAAATAGGGTTTCTAGAGTTTTATGCTTAATAACTAGGGTTTTGAGAAATATTTTAAAGAAATAGCATAGCTACTGGATGTTTAAAAGATTTAAGGTTTTGGATGTTTTATGAAAATAATGTTACTGTGACTTAAAAAAGGTAGGTTTAGATAGGGTTTTAAGCAAACTTCATGAATTAGGGTTTTATAATTTGAAACCTTGATTTTGCATATTATGATTTAGGATTTGATGCTTTGCCGTGATCAAAGGTAAGTATGGTTTTAGTATTGACTATAATAACTACTTAAGTATTTTTTGATGAAACAAATATAGAAAATCTTTAATGGAGTTATTTGAAAGAATAAAATATCCCAGTGAATAAAATTATAAATTGCTACTGTGAAGATTTGAAAACAGAATTAGGATTATGGTTTGAATAAATTAGGGTTTAAGTTTGTATTTTGAATAAAGCTACTGTATTTTGAATAATCATAACAAAGGAAGATAAACATAAAGACTTATAATACACAAATAAATATTAACCCGAGCCCATACGGCGGTCCCGCTAGCCGATTAGCAGGCGAGGGTCAAGGGGGCGGTTAAACAAGATTTTGAAAACTGGTTTTTAGGGTTGTAGGTTTTGGTGTTGAAAATTAAGATTTTAGGGTTCAAGATTTAGAAAATAGGGTTTTGAAATTGGAAGAAACTAGTGTTATTTTTAAAAGAATAATGCTTACTGTGTGATTTTGGAAAGAAGGATTAATTAGGGTTAAAGCTTTTGATGCTTAAAAAAAATAAGGCTACTGAATTTTTGGAATAGAGATTAGGTTAGGGTTTTGATGATTTTGGAAACAGAAGAAACGATTTAGGGTTTTTGAAGTTTTAGAAATAGAAGGATAATTTAGAGTTTTTGAAGTTTTTGATAAAATTGTTTGATGAAACAATTAATCCAATTTGAATGATGAAGCTACTGTAAAGAAATAAAAAAAGAAAATAGAGATTTAAACCTCCGTTCGTTGGTTCCACCAAAAATTGATTTCTAGATGAACAATAACAAAGGCAAGGTTGCTGCCTTTGATTGATTGATTGCTTCTTCTTGCTCCTCTCAAATCTGAAGTCCCAAGTTTAACACTATGTGAGCGAGGATTTTCGCCCCCACTCCCGGTGGAATAGTTCTTGCGACTTCGACACTATTTAGGCTCGGGGCCTTAGAGAACACGGACCTAAGTCTGGAGAAAATGGAGTCGCCACCCAAACGGGCTGGGAAAAAGAAAGGGGTGGATGAATTGATTCTTAAGGAATCCCCAACCCCCTAATGGGTTTGAAAAGTTGGGTACGTGTGGAGAAGGTGAGAAATGGCCCAGCACCCGCACAATGCCCGGTTCATTGGAAGCGGCCTCCTTTACAGGTCTTAATATTATAAAATTCTTAAATATAATAATATTATCCATATTGCTGTTACGCTCAAATTAACTCTACCACAAAGCGTCACTCGCAAGTATACGAGGTAGCTGTAGCAAAGGTGATCGCCCCAAGGTCATCTCACAAGGAAGCTAAAGTGGCTAATTGATTATCAGATTATCAATAACAAGTAATTAAAGAAATTTAAATTGCAAAATAATGAATAAGGTTGATTAAAGTTTAAAACGAATAAAAGTAAATTAAGCTGATGTTTTAATTCACTTGATAGAAAGTTCTAGGGTTTGCACTTCTCTACTACTTATATGTATGAACGGTTATTCCTCTTAACTAATTTAATTTCAAAGATTAAATCTCAAACAACTCAATTAATCGAGTCAAGGAAATAAGCTCTCGCATTCAAACCTCATTCAACTAATCTTGTTATAATTGAATTAATCTTTTTAATAGGTTATATCTCTAATTCACCTAAGTCCTTAATTGAATTGTTTCAGCATTAGACTTCATTTCTCAAGCCATCATCTAATACCTAAAACACATAATTGGTGGCCAATCAATTATATATTAGCAATAATTCATTCAAACAAGGCTAAAGAAATTATTAGCTAAGAGAATAACCAATTCATACAATCATAGCAGATCCATACAAACCCTAGACTCAATCAAATTAGTTCATCATGCAATCAAACATACTCATCTCATTAATATTCAAAGAAATCAATTTTGACATGATAATATCCATAAATATAATTCCAATGAAAATAAAGAGGTAAAGTTCGAGAACAAAACCAAATTACAAACTCCTTGAAGCTTCTAAAGAATCTCTTGTTCAAATCTTGCAAGAAGGATGTATCAATGGCTAGAACAATCTAATCTAAGCTAGATAAAACGAAGTGTAATAAAAAATCAAAGAAAAACAAAGTTATCAAAACCCTAATCTCTTTGACGGCTCAATCTCAGCTCAAAATCGCCAACAGTCCTCAAAACCCTAGCTTCTTCTTCCTTTTATATGAATCGTCCGCTTTAAAATCCGCTACAGTCTTTGGTTCATGAGAGACACGGCCAAGTTGCATGTGACTTGGCCGTGTGGGTGCTCTTGGGAGGGACACGGCCAGTGACTTGGTCATGTCCCTTGCATGTGTCGCCTACTGTGAACATTCCTTCTTCTTTTCTTCTTTGGTTGAGTGACACGGCCAGTTGGAGGTTGACTTGGCTGTGTTGGACCCTTTTGGAGGGACACGGCCACTGACTTGGCCGTGTCCCTTGCCTGTGTTTGCTTCTGTGAGATTTTAGTCTTCTTTTCTTTGGATGCAAGTGAGACACGGCCAGGTTGGAGTGACTTGGCCGTGTCTGGGCTTCTTTGGAGGGACACGGCCACTGACTTGGCTGTGTCCCTTGATTGTGTCTTCTACTATGACTTGCTCTTCCTTTTTAGCTTGGTATGGGACATGGCCAGTGACATGGCCATGTCCTCTGCCTGTGTCAGCTACTGCCCCTTTTCTCCTTCAATTTGCTTCCTTGCCTTTTTTAACCTAACACAAAACTCAAAACAAACTTTAAACAGGAAGTAAATAGACAATAACCAACAAAACATAAACACAATACTAAAAACTAGATCAAAAATGACATAAACACTGAAATAAACTAAAACTACCAAAATTAATGAAAACCCTAAACAAATCGATAAAAACTAACAAAATACCTAAATAAAACAATAATTATCATAATAAACAAGACACAAATCTATAACAAAAACTAATAAAACAACTACCCCACACTTAAAACTTTGCTTGTCCTCAAGCAAATTCACATGGCATAAATTAAAAACTCAAACAACCTTAACTATAATTCCAGCATATAAGATGAAATCCTTTAAGACACAGCATAAATAATTGCAATTTCTTTCAATCAAGATTTCTTAACTCATTCATTAATCCAGACATACAAATCTTATCTCTCATCTAAGTGTTTCACTCGATTTCAAAAGTTAATCACTCAAACCACTCATGACTGCATACTACCATAAACTTGCTTAATTATCCAATCTTCCTCACTGATTTTCTTAAGAAATAATCCGAAGGTCTTTTATTTGGATGCAATGGGGCTAAGGTAAAGGTGTGAGAAAAGAAATTTAAGCTGGAGCATCAAGAAATGGAGTATTTAAATTAGACAATACTCTTGCAATGAAATGCATAACTCCCTCAAATGGCATACTCACAATCCATTAATACTTCACATACTTGCATACTCAAAGAAAAATACATGAGTCGACATTCCTCCAATGCTAGAAAATATATAGATTTTGTATATATATATATCTTTTTTCTTTTTCTTTGTTTTTTTTATTTTCTCTTTTTCTTTTTCTTTTCTTTTTATCATTTTTTTAAATTTTTTTTAATATATATATACAAAACATAAACTTTCATGGAAAATCTAGCTTAAAATGTAGAGGAAAAGAATAATCAACTCTTAATCAAATACAATGTGCAAAGTATGCATTTCAATCCCCAAATAGCAATATCATTCTCTCTTCTTCTTTTTTTTTACTTGCTTACCCCACACTTTGAAATAAACCACCCTATTGTCATATCATAAAAAATAAGAACATGTTAAGTTGAGAATTGTGTTGATCAAACAAGAAAAGGTCAACGGCTCAACTTGGCTCAATAAGGAAATCAATATTAAGGGAGGTCTTTTGAAGCTAAAGGGCTAACCTACTTTGCCTTCATCATTTTAAAACTTGAGATTAAATCATAATGTGAGTTCAATTAGTATGCAAAAGCAAGCTCTAGAGATGCAACATCATGAAGGTGCACACTTAAGAAAAGAAAATCAATTGAAAATAATATCAAATTATGAGGCTCAAAACTCACACAGGTGGGTTCACAAAGATTTATATGTCATAAATTGCAGAATGTGAAAATTGATCCTGAATGAATTCAAATGCTAATCTCTATGCTGATATTAAAGTCTCAACTATAATGCTAAAATCACATAAAAGATCAATAAATTTTCAACAATTATGCCATGCACAACAAACACAATAAGCAAAACAAGACAAACAAAACAAAAATTAAAGAAAAAGCATAAAGAGTACCCCACACTTAAAATTTACATTGTCCTCAATGTAAAACAAGAATAATAAATAAAAAGAGTTAAAAGACAACCTGTCTTCCATCGTACCTGGTGAGGCAAAACCCTAGCTTTCCATCACAAACACAAAAGTTTAAAAACAAAAGTACAATATTTAAAAATAAAATAACCAAATATAAAATGTTAACATGAAAAACAAAAATGAAAAACAATAACAAAAATACACTAAACAAAATAATGCAAGGAACTCAAAATCTATGAAAAAGGCGGGCGTGAAGATGATGCAGCCGAGGGATGGAGACTCAAGATCTTGGCAAGGTTGCTGTTAATCTGCTCCAACTGCTGCAAGACCTTAGCATGGTTATGGTCCACCTTGCCCTCCAGTCTATCTACCTTGCCCTCCAGGGCCTCAATCCTAATAAGTACCTCCTGAGTTTTTGAGATCGGAGCATCCTCATCTAGATTTAGAGAATCCGAGTCGGACTCCTCTTCAACCCGTGCTCTCTTCTGCCTGTCCCCCGGTGCTTCAGGCTCATCTGAAGGCATCACATAAGTCCCTCTTCTATGCACCACCATGTGCATCTTCTCAAGTGTAGCTAAATCCAAAGAGTCATTACCCAAAATTCTAGTCATATGACTAGTACTCGGGTCAAAATCCTCAACAAGGGCTACTGCTAATGTGGTAATCAACCCTCCAACACAAATTGTCCCCTTTCTTTTATTAGCCACAGTATCAAAAATATCGGCTAACCAATAGCCAGCACTAACATGCATTGCATTCAAAGCACAATCCAGGAAAAATAGTTCACTCAATTCAACCACACCCGGGCTCTCCTTCAAAGCAAAGAATCCACAAGCCATAAACCTATGCAAATACCTCAAAGTGGAATTTCTTAATTTAGATGCTTTGGCCGATTTGGCCACATAAGTACCCGAGCCTAAAGCTCCCCAAGCAAATTGTTGTTTAAATTCTTTGGGTACCGACCTTTTCCCATGCTGATGAAAACCATATATATCATTTAACTGGTCAATATTAAGCACAAATGATTTACCCAGCAATTTAAACATCATTCTAGTGCAGATTTTCTTATCATCTCTTTCAACCTTGAGAGATGTCAAAAATTCTAAAGTCAGCTCCTCAAACTGCAAAGGTCTCAAGGAGACTAGAGTCTCCCACCCAAGAAATTGCACATATCGATCAAAATTAGTCCTAATTTGCAGGGCATCAAGAGATTCATCATTAACATACCTTGTCGGGAAAAAATCCCGAGCCGAAAGACTTGCTCTCTTCAAAGATAAAGTTGATGAAGAGGAAGAAACTCCTTCGGTTGTAGACTTCTTCATCTTGCGGTGTGAAACAATCTTTGTTCTTGGCATCTCTAGAAATCTGAAAAAAATTCAAACCAAAACTTGATCAAATCAAAATTTTATGAGAAAAGAAGAAGTTTTAATGGATTATTTCTAGTTTTGGTGAAGAGATTTGAGGATTAAAGGAAGATTTGGAGCTTGGAATAAAAAAGAATGGAGTTTACGATACAGAGAATGAGAGAGCGAGAGAGATGAAGAAACAGGAATTTAGGGATTTAATGGAACATCTGTGCAAAAATTGTGGCTTTTTAAAGTGAAAAAGTGAGAGACACGGCCAAGTTAGGGTGAACACGGCCGTGTCTAGTGTGTGAAAGTGAAGAGACACGGCCAAGTCTAAGTGACACGGTCGTGTCTGATGCTCATGGAGGGACACGGCCAGTGACTTGGCAATGTCCCATGGGTGTGTCCTCTTCTGTACAAAAATTTGCAAAAATCGAAAGAAAATTAAGTCCCTGGTGAAGCTTGGCCATGTCCAAGTGACACAGCCAAGTCCTTTGGCCGTGTCACTCACTGTGACTAAGTGCACATAAAAAAAATTTTAGGCTTGGCCGTGTCCAAGTGACACGGCCAAGGGACACGGCCAAGTCCTTTGGCCGTGTCTCCTTCTGCCATTTTCAATTTTTTTTTTAATTCTTAACGATTTTGCAAATTCTTCTTTAAACCACCCTGAAACACAAAATAAAAACTGATCAAAGCACCATTCCATTTATTTAAACTGAACAAAAAATCAAAACTTGCTAAATTTAAAATTACAACTATGAAAAATAAATGCAAACCGATGGGTTGCCTCCCATTTAGCGCTTCTTTAATGTCATAAAGCTGGACATCATGCAAGGCCTATGGATCATGGATCAAAGTGCTGTCAATGATCCTCACTTCTTGAAATCCTTCATTGTATGGCTTAACTCTCTGTCCATTCACTTTAAAAGTCTCACTTGTTCGAGAGTTAAGTAATTCAATGGCACCAAAAGGATACACCTGAGTTATCTCGAAAGGACCACTCCATCGAGACTTGAGTTTACCTGGAAAAAGACGGAGTCGAGAGTTAAAAAGTAAAACTTTCATACCTAGACTCAATGCCTTTCGCACTATAATTCTATCATGAAGTGCTTTAGTGCGATCCTTGTAAATTCTCGAGCTCTCATAAGCCTCATTCCTTAGCTCATCTAACTCTGAAATTTGCAGAAATCTTTCTCTCTTCGCTTTGTCCAAGTCCAAATTCAGAGTCTTGATTGCTCAATACGCTCTGTGCTCCAACTCCACTGGTAAGTGACAAGCTTTTCCAAACACCAATCGGTATGGACTCATACCTAGAGGAGTCTTGAAAGCAGTCCGATATGCCCATAGTGCATCATGCAATCTACTTGCCCAATCCTTCCTTGATAATTTGACTGTTTTCTCCAGAATTCCTTTAATCTGCTTGTTGGATGTTTCCACTTGTCCAGAAGTCTGTGGATGATATGGCGTTGCCACCTTATGCTTAACACCAGATTTGTGCATTAACTTTTCAAAAAGCCTGTTGCAAAAATGGCTCCCTCCATCACTGACTATCACCCTTGGCGTACCAAATCTGCTAAGAATATTTTCCTTCACAAATTTAACAACTACATTAGCACCATTAGTACGGGTGGGGATTGCCTCCACCCATTTGGAAACATAATCAACAGCAACTAAAATATACTCATATCCAAAAGACTTGGGGAAAGGACCCATGAAGTCTATTCCCCACACATCAAACAGTTCAACAACAATATATGATTGAAGGGGCATTTCATTCCTCCTCCCAATGTTACCTACTTTTTGGCAACGATCACAGTGCTTACAATACTCTTGAGCATCTTTAAATAAGGTAGGCCAGTAAAAACCACTTTGAAGCACCTTTTCTGCAGTCTTTCTTCCTCCAAAATGACCCCCACAGTGAAGGTCATGACAAAATTAAAGAACACTCAGTTGTTCTTCCTCAGATACACACCTGCGAACTATCTCATCTTTGCATATCCGGAATAGATAAGGTTCATCCCAAAAATAGAACTTACTCAAGTGTAAAAACCTTTTCTTTTCCTGAAATGACATGTTAGTACGCAATATACCACAAGCAAGATAGTTAGCAATATCTGCAAACCAAGGTGCATCAAATACCACAAAAAGCTGTTCATCAGGAAATGCTTCTAAATTTTTATGAATGCTATCAGATGCAAGCTTTTCACTAAAGAAGAGTAATCTGGATAAATGATCAGCAACAACATTCTCACTACCCTTAGTATCCTTGATTTGGAAATCAAATTCTTGTAATAACAACACCCATCTAATTAAGCGCGTTTTAGCATGTTTTTTTGTTAACGGATATTTAAGAGCTGCATGATCAGAATGCACAATAATTTTTGACCCAATTAAATATGCTCTAAATTTGTCTAAAGCAAAAACAACAGCTAACATTTCCTTTTCAGTTGTGGTGAAGTTCATTTGTGCACTATTCAGGGTCAAACTGGCATAATATATTACTCTCAAGTATTTATCAACCCTTTGCCCAAGAACAGCTCCTACTACATGATTAGAGGCATCACACATGATTTCAAAAGGTAAAGACCAAACAGGAGCTACTATTACTGGTGCACTAGTCAATTTTTCTTTAAGGGAATTAAAAGCTTGCATGCATTGTGCTGTAAATTCAAATGGAACATCTTTCCCTAGCAAATGGAACAATGGTTGGCTTATTTTGGAAAAATCCTTAATAAACCTCCTGTAAAAACCTGCATGCCCTAAGAAACTTCTCATTCCTTTAACAGAGGTAGGTGGGGGTAACTTAGCAATCAATTCAACTTTAGCCTTATCCACCTCATTCCCTTTACTTGACACCACATGACCTAAAACAATGCCCTAGGTAACCATAAAATGACTCTTTTCCCAACTTAAAGTAAGGTTACATTCAATGCATCTCTCAAGCACAAGAACAAGTTTATTGAGGCAATTATCAAAAGAATTACCAAAAACAGAAAAGTCATCCATAAATACCTCAATAAAATCATCTATCATATCTGAGAAGACAGACATCATGCATCTCTAAAAGTTGCAAGTGCATTGCACAAGCCAAAGGGCATACGCCGAAATGCATAATTCCCAAAAGGGCAAGTAAAGGTAGTCTTGGACTGATCCTCTGGTGCAATCGGCACCTGATAGTAACCTGAAAGGCCATCCAAAAAACAATAATGTGAGTGTCCAGAAAGTTTATCTAACATCTGATCAATAAAAGGAAGAGGGAAATGATCTTTCTTTGTAGCATTGTTCAACTTCCTATAATCGATGCACATTCTCCACCCAGTAGTAGTCCTAGTAGGAACCAATTCATTATTCTCATTTTTCACCACAGTGATTCCAGATTTCTTAGGAACTACATGTACTGGGCTCACCCACTCACTATTGGCAATTGGATAAATTACTCCTTCATCCAGCAATTTGAGCACTTCCTTCTTAACCACTTCACTCATATTTGGGTTAAGGCGCCTTTGGGCCTCCCTCACAGGTTTAGCTCCCTCTTCTAAAGTGATTCTATGCATGCACATGGAAGGGCTAATACCCTTGATGTCACTCAATCCCCATCCTATTGCTCTCTTTAATCTTTTAAGCTCACTCACCAATCTCATCTCCTCCCCTTCACTAAGTTCACTAGATATTATCACAGGTAAAGTGTTGTGATCTCCTAAAAACACATATTTCAGGTTCTTAGGTAACTCTTTCAGCTCTAACTCTAATGAGGGGTTCTTCTCTTCTTTTTGAATGGGGGAAAGCTCACAAGCTGGGTCATCCTTAAGTTCCTCTATTTCAGCACTTTCTAAGGTCTCAAGACAACTGGCTATTTCTGCATCAAAAATTTCCAAATCACTGTCTAAGGTCAAAGCCAGCTCCAATTTATCAGAGGAACCTGTCTGCAAGAAAACATCTGAAACAACTGCATCAACACAATCAATGAAAGAACAATCCTCATATAAAGCAGTTGTAGGAATAGGAGAAGTGTTAAAAATAGAAAATTCAACAGTTTGTCCTAAGACAGTCATTGATAATTTACCATTTTTAACATCTATCAAAGTGTTGGTAGTCGCCATAAAAGGCCTACCCAGCAGAATGGTGTGTGCAGATGGTGAAGAGTTACTTACTTCCATGTCAAGAACAATGAAATCCACAGGTACTATCAAACCACCAACTTTAACTAACACATCTTCTATAACCCCTTTCGGGAATCTAAGAGATCTATCAGCTAATTGCAACACCATTTTTGTTGGTTTAAGTTCCCCTAATTCTAATTCAAGGTATATAGAATAAGGCATTAAATTCACACCAGCTCCTAAATCACACATGCCATCAGTACCCTTTCCATTCCCTATAGTAATTTGAATAATAAAACTTCCAGGATCCTTTAGCTTAGGAGGTATTTTATGCTGCAAAACAGTGCTAGCTACCTCTGAAACTATCACCTTTTCATTCGGCTCATACCTTTTTTTCTTGGTATTCAGTTCTTTGAAGAATTTAGCATAAGCAGGCATGTTCTTAATTGCTTCAAGTAAGGGTAAGTTAATACTTACCTTAGACAGCATGTTGAAGATATCTGAAAATTGCTTATCTTTTTTATCATCCTTCAACCTACTGGGGAATGGTATAGGTGGCCGGTATGGATTGCTTGCCTTGTGCAAATCTGCTGTAGGGGGCTTCTCCATTGATCTTTCTTCAGTACCTTTGTTCTCCAGTTCTCCTTCCTTTTTATTCTCTTGCTCACCTGCATTCACAGAATTATTTTCAACATTATTATTAATTACCTTGCCACTACTAAGAACAATCACTGATTGTGCCTGCTCAGGTTGACTTGGGAACTTCCCCTTTTGTTGAATCTGCATCTGTTGTGCAAGTTGCCCCACTTGGGTCTCCACCTTCTTAAAAGATGCTTCCAAGGAATCCAGCCTCTTGTTGTTCATCTCCTGATTTTTAGCACTGACTTGGATAAAAGCCTGTAAACTTTCCTCCAAACTCTCTCTCTTAGGCTGACCTTGATTTGAGGATTGGCCCTGCTGTTGGTTCTGTCTCTGGAGAAAATGGAAAGGCTGTTGAGCATTATTTGTTGTCCAGGAAAAATTTGGGTGACTCCGCCAACCAGGATTGTAAGTGTTGGAGTAAGGATCATTCCTGGCTCTTGGTTGAAATCCCCCCATAGCATTAACTTGCTCAGCTCCATTCCCAAAAGATTCATATGCAGAGGGGCATATATTTGCTCCATGCCCAAATGTCCCACAGATTCCACACACTTCTTGAGTAGATGAAGAAATATTGTTCTTCATGTTAAGCATCTGAACCTGCCTTGTCAATTCAGCTATTTGACTGACCATTTCACTATTGGCCTCCAGTTGATTCACCCCTTTACTTCTTCCCCTTACACTCTTTTGTTGATAATTAGCTCCCAACATCTCAAAGATCTCATAAGTCTCATCAGCTGTCTTTTCTCCCATGGCTCCCCCAGCTGCATTGTCAACAGTGTTCTGAAATTGCTGGGTTAGACCATCATAGAAAAACTGATTAAGGAGTTGAAGTGGGTAGTGATGATGCGGACACTGGATCAATAGCATCTTAAATCTGTCCCAAGCCTCATGAAATGGCTCTCCTTCAAATTGAGAGAATGTAGCAATCTTCCCTCTCAACTCAGCTGTCTTTTGATGTGAATAGAACTTGCCCATGAACTTGTTATAAACTTGCTCCCAAGTTGTCAGTGAGTTTTCGGGCAACATCATAAGCCAGCTCTTTGGCCTATCCTTCAAAGTATATGGAAAACACCTCATCCTCAACTGATCCTCTGTTAATCCTCCCAATGGCAAAGTGTTGAGGGTGAAGTAGAAATCCCGAATAAAGTTCAAAGGAACTTCATTTGGAACTCCATAAAATGATGGCAGCATATTGTAGTGAATGTTCTTCAACTCATAATTCCTTGCTGCATCTGTCAATCTTATGCAAGAAGTGGAAGTTCCAATGATAGGTCTAGCAAAGTCTCTCATCATTCTTTGCCTTTCTTCAGCCATTTGAACAGATTGTGCAGATTCTGACTCAAAATCAGAAGTGTCCTCCTCTGTAGTATCAAATCCGGTATAAAGTTCAAACTCTTCCCTGCTCCTTTTCACTCTCTGAATTTCTGGAATGACTGGGTATAGCTCTCCTCCAAGTAATCTCCTGCCTTGCATAAACAAAATTCTAGAATAAAAGAATTATTAAAAGCAAAAGAAAAATAAAATAAAAAGTAAACAATGAAAAATAATCTAAAGTATTTTTTTTCCCTAATAAAAAATTATGCCAATTAGCCTCCCCGGCAGCGGCGCCAAAAACTTGTTGCGCTCAAATTAACTCTACCACAAAGCGTCACTCGCAAGTATACGAGGTAGCTGTAGCAAAGGTGATCGCCCCAAGGTCATCTCACAAGGAAGCTAAAGTGGCTAATTGATTATCAGATTATCAATAACAAGTTATTAAAGAAATTTAAATTGCTAAATAATGAATAAGGTTGATTAAAGTTTAAAACAAATAAAAGTAAATTAAGTTGATGTTTTGATTCACTTGATAGAAAGGTCTAGGGTTTGCACTTCTCTACTACTTATATGTATGAATGGTTATTCCTCTTAACTAATTTAATTTCAAAGATTAAATCTCAAACAACTCAATTAATCGAGTCAAGGAAATAAGCTCTCGCATTCAAACCTCATTCAACTAATCTTGTTATAATTGAATTAATCTTTTTAATAGGTTATATCTCTAATTCACCTAAGTCCTTAATTGAATTGTTCCAGCATTAGACTTCATCTCTCAATCCATCATCTAATACCTAAAACACATAATTGGTGGCCAATCAATTATATATTAGCAATAATTCATTCAAACAAGGCTAAAGAAATTATTAGCTAAGAGAATAACCAATTCATACAATCATAGCAGATCCATACAAACCCTAGACTAGATCAAATTAGTTCATCATGCAATCAAACATACTCATCTCATTAATATTCAAAGAAATCAATTTTGACATGATAATATCCATAAATATAATTCCAATGAAAATAAAGAGGTAAAGTTCGAGAACAAAACCAAATTACAAACTCCTTGAAGCTTCTGAAGAATCTCTTGTTCAAATCTTGCAAGAAGGATGTATCAATGGCTAGAACAATCTAATCTAAGCTAGATAAAATGAAGTGTAATAAAAAATCAACGAAAAACAAAGTTATCAAAACCCTAATCTCTTTGACGGCTCAATCTCAGCTCAAAATCGCCAACAGTCCTCAAAACCCTAGCTTCTTTTCCTTTTATATGAATCATCCGCTTTAAAATCTACTACGGTCTTTGGTTCATGAGAGACACGGCCAAGTTGCATGTGACTTGGCTGTGTGGGTGCTCTTGGGAGTGACACGGCCAGTGACTTGGCCGTGTCCCTTGCATGTGTCACCTACTATGAACATTCCTTCTTCTTTTCTTCTTTGGTTGAGTGACACGGCCAGTTGTAGGTTAACTTGGCCATGTTGGACCCTTTTGGAGGGACACAGCCACTGACTTGGCCGTGTCCCTTGCCTGTGTTTGCTTCTGTGAGATTTTAGTCTTCTTTGCTTTGGATACAAGTGAGACACGGCCAGGTTGGAGTGACTTGGCCGTGTCTGGGCTTCTTTGGAGGGACACGACCACTGACTTGGCCGTGTCCCTTGCTTGTGTCTTCTACTGTGACTTGCTCTTCCTTTTTAGCTTGGTATGGGACATGGCCAATGACTTGGCCGTGTCCTATGCCTGTGTCAGCTACTGCCCCTTTTCTCCTTCAATTTGCTTCCTTGCCTTTTTTAACCTAACACAAAACTCAAAACAAAATTTAAATAGGAAGTAAATAGACAATAACCAACAAAACATAAACACAATACTAAAAACTAGATAAAAAATGACATAAACACTGAAATAAACTAAAACTACCAAAATTAATGAAAACCCTAAACAAATCGATAAAAACTAACAAAATACCTAAATAAAACAATAATTATCATAATAAACAAGACACAAATCTATAACAAAAACTAATAAAACAGGTACCAAACATTTTGCTAAGGCAACGACTATCCCAATCAAGATTCAGGTTAATGCCAAAAAGAAAGAAGAATGTTCAAAGCTCTGTCTTTTCATGCTCCCAACTGTCTAAAGTTTCAACAAGTAGTTTGTAGTGTGAAGGTTTATCCATTGTGTCACATCACCTCCTATCTCAAAATGGCCTTCATTTAAACCTGTGTCCCTTATAGACCTCGTTTCAAGCCTATCAAAGACATGTTGATCTCTCTTGGTAGGTAGAGTCTATTAGTGGAGATAGTTTGGATAAGCATGCATATGTGATAGACCATATTCAAACTCAATGAGACCTTTGGCCAAGTAATGTGTATGTGCCTATCTGAAGTGCAACAATTCTTGCTTAAATAGAAATGATTCCCAAGTTTAGTACGATAACTAGGGTTGTCATGTTATAGATAAGTTAATTTGGAAAAATCAAGTTTCGAGGTACATTGACATTGATTTGGCAAAGCCAACATTTGGATTTCAAAAAAAAAAGAATTGAAAAAAAAATATTTCAAAACCTTCAAGTTAAGGGAAGTATGTCGAATCATTAAATCTCAAAGGACACATTGGGCAAAGAAAATGATTATTGGCAAGGTCATGAAGAAGCTACCGACTAACATGCTGAAACATAGTTTGAAATGGATGTATCCCTGACTCTACAGCTTGGGGTCTCCACCACTCATATTTTCAACATCTTGAAGATAAAAGCCATAAATGTGAAGCATCCTATCATTCCAGTGCAAGACCTGAATGGGCATCTCAAAGGAGTCAATGAGAACACTTCTGCTGATCACCTCGGTCTGTGGGTCGATGGAACCATTGTAAGTATTATTCATGCATATCATGCATACATGAGCATATCACATCACACTTTCTTATCTTGTATTGTCAAAGTGAATAGCAAACACCTTGTGAAGTAAAGAATCAAAAGAAGATATCAAATTAGGGGGGCATGGAAAGCTCATTGCTTGAGAAGGCTCCAATAATTTTGCAAAGAGAAGAAGTGTGTGCTTGTGCGAAGAACTAGACAACAAAACCTTCAATCAAAGCTTGCATAAAAAAAATCTTTGGCTTGAGCCTACACAGGGGGCAAAGTTTCTCCTTTCAATTTTTTAAGTTTATATACCAAACATTTTCAAACTCACTTGCAAATATTTCGCCACGCAGGGGGCAGGAGAAGATATGAGGGCCAACTAAAAATAGCTGAATTTTTGCAAAAAGGAAGAACAAAAGAATGGAACATTAGAACTATCAAAAGAATGAAGACGCAAATGACAAAAGATCAGTCCAGCTGGAAGAGCTGAAGCCAATATAAGACCTAATCTCTAATGGATGAAGATCTAGCTTAAAGGATGAAGATCCACTTTAAAGGGTGAAGACCCAATTTCAAGGATGAAGATCCAGCTTAAAGGATGAAGATCCACTTTCAAAGGTGAAAACCTGATTCCAAGGATGAAGATCCAATTTCAAAGGGTGAAAACCTGATTTCTAATGATGAAGATCTAGCTAAAAGGATGAAGATCCACTTTCAAGGGTGAAGACCCGATTTCCTAGGATGAAGATCCAGTTTAAAGGATGAAGATCCACTTTCAAGGGTGAAGATCCAATTTCCAAGGATGAAGATCCATTTTCAAATGTGAAGACCTGATTCCAAGGATGAAGATCCAATTTCAAAGGGTGAAGACCCGAAGTCCAAAGGATGAAGATCCATTTTCAAGGGTGAAGACCTAATGTCAAGGATGAAGATCTAGTTTAAAGGATGAAGATCCAATTTCAAGGTAAAGACCCGACGTCCAAAGGATGAAGATCATTTTCAAGGGTGAAGACCTGATCTCAAAGGATGAAGATCCATTTTCAATGGTGAAGACCCGATCACAACGGATAAAGATCCATTTTCAAGGGTGAAGACCCGATCTCCAAGGATGAGGATCCATTTTCAACGGTGAAGACCCGATCTCAAAGGATGAAGATCCATTTTCAAGGGTGAAGACCCAATCTCCAAGGATGAAGATCCATTTACAAGGGTGAAGACCCGATCTCCAAGGATGAAGATCCATTTTCAAAGGTAAAGATCCAAGGTCCAACGATGAAGATCCATTTTGAGGGTTAAGAACCACAATGCATAGAACAGCTGGAGCAGTTAGACTTCTCAACTGATAAAAGATCAGTCAAACTCAGTCTCGAGCCTAAGCACCCAAATTCAATTTAGTCTCCGGTCCAAGTACCCAATCTTGGGTCTAAGTACCCAATCTCGGGTCCAAGTACCCAATCTCGGGTCCAAGTACCTAATCTCGGGTCCATGTACCCAAATCAAATTCAATCTCAGGACCAAGTACCCAAATCAAATTCAATCTCGGGGCCAAGTACCCAATCTCTAGTCCAAATACCCAAATCAAATTCAATCTCGGGTCCAAGTACCCAAATCAAACCTAATCTCGGGTCCAAGTACCCAAATCAAATTCAATCTCGGGTCCAAGTACCCAATCTCGGGTCTAAGTACCCAAATCAAATTTAAGTACCCATCATCATAAAAAATTAGTCAAAGATCTTATTGCTTTTCACTCTCTTTTGCCGTAGTCTCAGATCGTTCAAGCAGGGGGTAAACTGGAGACTCTTAATTTTTGATCCATTCAAATCCGATAGCCCAAAATAATTTTTGTGGTATTTTATTTATTTTAATAATATTTTAATTACTAATAATATTTAATAGTTATTTTTAATAAAAATAAAAATATAAAAAAATAAAAATCAGACGGATCAGCGAGCGTCTTGCCGCAGCCCATTTCGCCGCAGAAATTATCTGCGGCGAATTGGGCAGTCCCCAATTCGCTGTAGATGGCAATCTGGGGGCGAATTGGGCACTGCCCAATTCATCGCAGCCAATTCTTGCATGAATTGGCCCACCGCGCCCTTTTTTGCCAGCGTAGCCCACGGGCCCGACAGCCCCCGCGCTGTCGATTTTTTGACCAAACCTTGTTTTACCAAGTTTTCTAATTTTTCCTAAACAATTGGTATTTCCTTATTAAAATAGGACTAGGACTCTTTATTTTCCTATAAATATGACATTAAAACAAGAACAAAGGGGAGGGGGAGACAGAACACGAAAAACCCTAAAAAAAAAAGAGAAAGCAGAGAGAGGCCATTGAGATTAAGAAAGATTGAAACCAGAAAAGGCAGAAGACGACAAAAGGAATTAGCAACAAGTATCAATCATCAAATAATCAATCCATCAAAGGCAACAACACTGCCTTTGTTATTGTTCATCTAGAAAACAATTTGGAGGAACCTTCAACGCAGGTTTTGTGTCTTAATCTTGAATTTGCTTAAACATTCAATTGTTATATCATTTTTGTTCTTATTGGTTTTTCATTTGATTATTTTTGTTATCACTTTGATTTAATAGTATAAATTGATAAACCCTAATTATATATTATGTTCATTATTGTTTCATCCAATAGCTCAAAAATCTAGAGAATTCCAAAAGCCCCGAACTATCTTCTTATTTCTCTAAACCCTAATTTTCTTTACAGTTTCTAAAAACTTTAAACTTAATTGTTTCTATAAAACTTTAAACTATTTTCTTAAATCCTATGATTGAATATGTTTCCCAAAATATATAAAACCCTAAAATATCTTATTAAGTCTCAAAAACCCTAACCCCAGTAAACCCTAGTTTTCCTAAACCCTAATTCTTAAAATATCAAAATCGAATCAACACCTTAATTTTTCAAACTCCCATCAAGTAAACCTAACAAACCCTTAAGCCCAAATCTGATAATTCTTTCTCTCCAGTAAACCTAAATCTTAAACCCTAATCCCAATCTTTTAAAATTATAAACCCTAATGTCTTACAGTTCCAAAATCCTAATTTCATGATGTTAGCTTTAAACCCTAATTTGATCAACCAAAAACATTACTACTTTCTCAAATTTATAAAACTCTAATCCATCCCATTCTTCTAAAATTCTCACAGTAGCCTAAATAATAATGATAATAATTCCAAAATCCCAAAACCCTAAATGTTAATTAAAGAACCCTAAATTGAGACATAAACCTAAATTTGTATCTTTATTTGCTTTATTTAATTTTAGATTTGATTATGTAGTTTATTATATGTTTTGATGGTTGATTTATTTTCAATGGTTGATTTATTTAATTTAACATGGATGGATATTCTCTTTATTTTTATGATTATTATTTGGTTGTTTTAATATTAAAATTGTAAGAGGTATGCTTCCACTTTGTGGGTACCTCATTAATTAATTTCTATGTAATTTAAATTGCTTTTATATTTTGGACCAATGTAAAGGACATGTTTCCACCTTTTAGTGGGTGTCCTATTTAGTTTAGACATGAACGATGTAAGGACATGTTTCCATCCTCGGATGGGTGTCCATTGATTTGCATTGTTTGGACATTGCTTTGATTTTAATATAATGATGCTTTATTTTAATTGTTGCATGTAATATGGATAATATTGTTATATTTAAGAATTTTATAATATTAAGACCTGCAAAGGAGGCCGGTTCCAATGAACCGGGCGTTGTGGGGGTGCTGGGCCATTTCTCACCTTCCCCACACGTACCCAGCTTTCCGAACCCATTAGGGGGTTGGGGATTCCTTAGGAATCGAGTCATCCACCCCTTTCTTTTTCCCTGCCCGTCCGGGTGGTGACTCCATTTTTCTCTGGGCTTAGGCCCTTGTTCTCTAAGGCCCCGAGCCTAAATAGTGCCGAAGTCGTAAGAACCATTCCACCGGGAGTGGGGGCAAAAATCCCTGCTCACAGGCCCCTAGCCTAATAGTGCCGAAGTCATAAGAATAATTCCACATGGCAGTAGGGGCAAAAATCTCTGCTCATAGTGGTGACTCCACTAGGGATAAGAAAAGTTGATTTCATTAGTCTTTATATTATTTTATTCTTTCTTATTATGATGTTGTCCATTGCATCCTTTAATTTGCATTGTATGCATGAGTTAGGATGCCCATGTTATCCGTGTTGTGTTATGCAAGGGATAAAATACTTTCACTCAAGGTATGGAGATCGAGCATGGCATAACTACTCATAGCCTTATACCATTTGGTATATACTTGCTATGGGAACCTAAGCCTTTCAACTCAAAGACTAAAGGTCATGTAATTAGCTTAGTTATTTTCCTTAGGCTTTTACCTCAAATGCTTATTGCTTGACTATGATTAATTTATCTTAGTTTAAACCATGGCTTATTTGGTTTTCTTTTTTTCTAATATGGCCTACCTATATTGTAAGCTTAAAATAATTTTTTTCTTAAAATCCAAAGAACCAAAACTATTTTCAAAATTTTCAAGGTCTTGGGACATGAAAACCTTTTAAGATGGGTCAAAAATCTTTTTCCTCATGACCCAAGTACAAAGCCCAAATTTTATTTTTAAACAAACCTTTTTACAGTAGGCTTTCAAACAAAACTATTTTGCACTTCATCCAAGTTAAAACCTTTTTCTTTAATGAGCTTACAACTATTTAGGTCAATTATAGAATACTAAAAAATCTAGTGTGGACCAAATTTATGCCAAGACTTATTAATCATAGACTTGTTTGTGGCATAAACCATTAGTTACTTTTTCAATTGAGAAATCTATTTATGATGAACCTCTTAATTTAGTTTTAATCCAATTTAGCATAAAAGCTGTTTTAAGTTGAGATCCAATGGATTAAAGCCTAATTAATAAAAATTATCATGGACTGACTTCTAAGTTTGAAAATATAACTATTGGTTAAATCATTCAAGTGAATTTTTCAAAAATAAGACATCCCATGTTGGTATTTTGTTGACCATATACCTAGGAAAAAAGACTCGCCATTCTTGTCTGTGGAAGTTATAAGGTTGGAAGGAAAGTCCTAATTATCCTTGTTTGTTTGTTATTTGTACATACATGCATACATGCATCGCATCACATATCATTGATCCTTTCTGGCTCACAGACCTGGAATACAGCAGTTTAAAAGCGTACGAAAACCTAACCTATGCCAATGATGTAGAATCAATAATGACTCAATTAGTTTCTCACCAAGTGCAATAGATCCTGAACAAATTCAAAGAATGGTGGATGACATCCTCAATGCCAAGATGGAATAATTGAAGGAGGTCTTGGATGAGACTATAAGGAGCCAATTGGCTACACTTTTGGGGAACACTGCCGAGGCATTGACCAACACTAAGAAACCGAAGGACAAGGGAAATGCTAAGGTAGGTGAAGTAGCCTCTGATGATGACAAAGAAATGATTGATGATGATAACTTGACTCAATACATTCAAGATCCTAAAGATAAAAAGAATGAGTCGAAGGTCGTTGAAAAATTAGCCATGGAAAAGACTGACACTTCAGATGTTGATAAGCTGATTGCTGATGTAGAGGAAAAATTTAAAAAGAAGCTGAAACTAATGAGATGTCAGAAATAGACAAGCTATTCAAACAAGATGAGGAGGTCCCTTATAAGTTCAAGATTCCTTCCTTCGCTAGGTACAATGGTACAGGAAATCCTCACTTGAATGTTAAGAAATACATGACTTCCATGCAGTCTGCCAGAGCTACTGAGGCTCAAACTCTAAGGTATTTCATTCTCTCATTAGATCCTGTTGTGCAGAATTGGTTCAATACCTCAGAGGAAAGTACCCAAAAAGATTGGGATAAGTGTATAAGGCCTTCATCCAGCAGTATGGGTACCATGTCGAATTGGAAGTGACTCTGATGGAGGTGGAGACTATCAGGAAAAAACAAAATGAAAGTTTTGTTGATTATGTAAAGAGATGGAGAAATAAGGCTGCACTTCTCAAAAGGAGGCCTAATGAGTAGGACCAGATCAGGATGATAGTCAAAGGTGCCATGCCCAATCTTTATGAAAAGCTATCTCACACCCTTATAAGGGATTTTAAAGATTTGCTCCAAGCTGGATTGCAAATAGAAGAGTGAAAAAGAGAGAAGAACCATTTTTCTACAAAACAAAATTATCATTCTAGCAATTAAAGTACACATAAGGAAGCAGATGCTAATACAACTGGTCAAGGAAGTAGAAGACAATTTTCAAAGTTGGGAAAACCACTGTCTTTGGTTTTCAACAAGTTACAGAAAAAGGGATTGTTACAACCATTGGCTTCCTTGTCGAATCCTTTACCACTAAATTTTTATACTAAGGCTTTTTGTCAATATCATCAGAGTCAAGGACATGAGATAGATAGATGCACCCGATTAAAGCATGAGATTTAAGATCTGATCGACAGTGGTAAGCTGCATGAGCCCGATAAGCCCAATACAAAAGAGAATCCTTTGCCTAGGTTCAATAGAGTACCACCACCAACAACCTTCATGGTAGGAGGAGGATTGGAGGAAGATTCTGTCTTATCCTCCTTTCAAGACGGGAGTATTGAAGATGTGGAATAAGGAGAAATTTTATTCAACAAACCTCCCTTAGCTTGAAGTGTTACTCTTTTTATTTTGCTTTCTTTAGTACTTATTTAAAATAATTATGTTTTTAAAATTAAGATTATTTGAATATATTACTTTCATTAAATTTTTATATTGGTCTTTGTTCATTTTAGTGCCCAACCAAAGATGAGTCTAGCTTGATATTCATAAATTAGTGTATCTATGCATCATGATCGGAATGACTTTACTAGGTGAAAGAATTGTTCTACAGCATTGAGTTGTGTATGCTTACTTAGAGAGGGCTCCTACATGATTACCTTTGTCTAGGTCCTAGTTGACCTTAGAACATGCTTTGACAAACTTTTGAGGCAAAATTGAACTCTGCTTATTTAAGGGAGAGATGATTTAGGCATTGTTTGGTAAGCCAACAACTAGTATCCACCCAATTAAGTATCAATCCCTAGTTGTCCCTTTGAGCTTTCATAAATTTTAGCTTACTCTTTCTTGACTTATAAGCCCAATGACCTAGCCTGAGTTGTTGTTACGCTTTTGACAAGTCTTATGATCACTTAGGTGAAGAGGTAAGAAGATCAAAGAAAGGAATGCATAGTCAAGACCATGAATATAGTTCAAGTTCTCAAGACCATATGGGTAGTTGAAGTTCACCTGATACTAGACCTCATATCTCTATTTTATTAAGATGACATCAGGGCAACAAATGATTTATCCTTGTTGAAGCAAACTCACTCTACTCCACTCATCCATAGTCAGAAGCATAGAATGGTGTAGACGAAATAACTTTCTTAGAGTTAGACTAAAAGAAAGAATGGAAAAAAAGAAGAGAAAAAAAAAGAAAAAAGAAAAAGGAAAAGAAGGAAAAAAAACAAAAAAATGGCCTGAGTTTGTGCAAAAGCAAAAGAAAAATATGAACATCATCTTAATCAGTTCTATATTTCTTCCAAGGAGATAGAAGAAAATTAGAGTCTAGCAAGATTGCTCCCAGCTGCTTATGGCTCCAACCGAAGGTTTTGGTGTGAAAGTTTGTTAGTAGTATCACATAAGCTCCAATCTCAAAATGGCCTTCACTTAAACCATATCCCTTATAGACCCCATTTCAAGCCTATTAAAGACCTATTGATCTCTTTTAGTAGGTGGAGTCTATTAGTGGAGATAGTTTGAATAACCATGCATATGAGATATACAATATTCAAAGTCAATGAGACGTTGGCCAAGTGATATGTATATGCCTATCTGAAGTGCAACAATTCTTGTTTAAATGGAAATGATTCCCGAGTTTAGTACAGTAACTATGGTTATCATGTTATAGATGTGCTAATTTAGAAACATCGAGTCCTGAGGTACAATGACACTGATTTGACAAAACCAAAATATAGTTTTAAGATTTAAAAAAAATGTGTTTTTTTCATACAAAGCCTTTAAGTTAAGGGAAGTATCTTGTATTGTCAAACCTCGGAGGAAACTATGGGCAAAAGAGGGCCAATGAAAGAATCACTTGCAAGCTCATGTCATGAAGCAGTTATCAACCAAAAGGATGTCTCCCACGTCTTTTTCTACCATGCTTGGGGACTCCACTACTCATGTTTTCAACATGTTGAAGATAAAAGCCATAAATGCGAAGTCTTCTGTCATTCCAATGCAAGACCTAAACAAGCATCTAGAAGGAAACAATGAGAATACTTCAGTTGTTCACCTTAGTCTGTGAGTCGATGGAACCACTGTAAGTATCATCCATGCATATCATGCATACATAAGTATATCACACTACATTTTTATCTTGCATTGTCTATTTTTTGTCAAAGTGAACAATAGATACTCTGCAAAGCAAATATGAAGCAAATATGGACTTAGGAGTCATGAAAGGCCCATTTCTGAAGAAAGATCCAACATTTTGCAAAAACAAAAGAAGAAATGCATGCTTGTGCGAGGAACCAGATGATATGCAAACATCAATATGAGCTTCCATGGGAAAAATCATTGGTTTGAATCTACATAGGGGGAAAAATTTCTCCTTTCAATTTTTTGTGTTTATGCGTGTGCAAAATATTTTCAGTCTCACTTTCAATATTTTGCCATACAGAGGGCAAGGAGAAGATATAAGGGCCAGCTAAAAAATAGTTGAAATTTTTTGCAAAAGTACAAAGGAAGAACAAAAAGAATGGAAAAAGAAGAAAATTAGAACTCTCAAAAGAATGAAGTTGCAAAAGACAAAAGATCAGTCCAGCTAGAAGAGCTGGAGCCAATATAGGACAAATGTCCGATGAATAAAGATCCATATTTTTAAGGGTAAAGACTCGATCTCCAATGGATGAAGATCCAGTTTTGGTGGGTAAAGACCCATAATCCATTAAAGAATGGAATAGCCAGTTAGAAGGAAGCCAAAATTCTCAACTGATTAAAGGTCAGTCAAATCTAGTTTCAGGTAGAGAACCCAAATCCAATTTCAGGTCGAGCACCTAATATCTAGTTTTGGGTCGAGAACTTAAATCCAGTATTGGATTGAGCACCCAAAATCAAGTTTGGAGTTGAGAACCCAAATTTAATTTCAGGTCAAGCACCCAAAATGTAGTTTCAGGTCGAGCACCCAAAATTCAGTTTCGGTTTGAGAACCAAAATCCAGTATTGTGTCAAGCACTCAAAATCTTATTTTGGGTCGAGAACCCAAATCTAGTTTCGGGTTGAGAACCCAAAATCCATTTTCGGGTTGAGAACCCCAATCCAATATTGGGTCGAGCACCTAAAAACCAGTTTTGGGTCGAGAACCCAAATCCATTATTGGGTTGAGTACCAAAATCTAGTCTCGGGTTGAATCCAAATCCATTTTAAGGTCGAGAACCTAAAATCTAGTCTCGGGTTGAGAACCCAAATAAAGTTTAGGGTCGATAATCCAAAATTCAGTCTTCGATCGAGAATTCAAATCCTGTTTTGGGTCGAGAACCCAAAATTCAGTCTCGGATCCAGAACCTAATCTAGTCTTGGATTGAGAATCCAAAACCTATTTTGGGTCAAGAACCCAAATCCAATTTCGGGTCGAGAACCTAAAATTCATCCTCGGGTCCAAAACCCAATCCAGTCTTGGATTAAGAATCCAAACCCAAATTATTTTTGAGTTCAGAACTCACTCAGGTCTAGAACTCAAATTATTTTTGAGTCCAGAACTCACCTTGGGTCCAAAACCCAAATCAAATCCACCTCAGGTCCATAATCCAAATTATTTTTAAGTCCAGAACTCATCTCAGGTCCAGATTCCAAATGATTTTTGAGTCCATATCTCATCTTGGGTCCAGAACCCAAATTATTTAAAAATATAATAATAAGAAATATAATAAAAAATAAAAATCGGACGAATCGGCTAGCGACACATGGTAGAGGGCGATTGGCATGGGGTAATTTGCAGCATGCTGCGCCCGCAATGAATTGCATAGGCAAATTCACCATAGGCCACGCCTTCGGCGAAATTGGCCCGCAGCTCACAAGTTCCTCACCCTCGCTCAGCAACGCAGCAGCCCACACTCACAGCCCGTGCCAGCATCCTCTCAGCCAGCAGGCCTGTGTACTAACGCATTGGCCAATTTTGCCAAAACATCATTTAACTCAGAAGTTTTAATTTTTTTTTCTAAATTAATTAGGTTTCTTTTAATTCCCTATAAATAAAAGGATTAAAAATTATAGTAAGGACTTTTGGACTTTTGGGGAACTGGCAGCTAAGAGAGAGGCAACAATTAACAACCTTCAATGGAATGGAACTTGAAACGGCAAGCAACAAAGCAGTAGAAATGAGAGAGAAGCATTAAATAGTTTGAACAACTTTACAAAGGCAGTGATACACTGTCTTGGTCATATTCAGCCAGAATTTCAACGAGCAATTATGATGGAGCTAACAAAAAACAATAAACTCTAAACTAATTCAATATAACATGTTTTAATGGTCTTAAAAATAACATGCTTTGATGATTTTAAATATTAAGTATGTTTGTTCTTTATCTAAATTAATTCCAGTAGGTTATATTTATTACTTTTGATTTATATCAGTTTACTCGAAGCATGATCAATGGATGGTTTTATAACTCACATTAGGTTGTATTTGTCCCCTCCAGTAGTCATCCACACAAGAGTATGTATTGTGCAATGAGCTATTATAAATCAATCTTCCAATAGCCTAAAGTTTACAAGTACAGTCACATTAGCTTTGTTTTTCTAACATCAAAAAACTCTAATTCTATTTTCATAAACCCTAAATCCTTTTTTACTTAAACCTTAATCTTTTTTACTTAAACCCTAAACCCTAATACTGTTTTCATAAAAATTCCAAACCTTCAAAACCCTAATTTTATAAAAGAAACCCTAATTCAATATGTAAACCTAAATTTGTATTTTTATTGCTTTATTTAAGTTTAGATGCTTGGTTTATTATATTTCTTAATAAATAGTTTATTTTTATTTGATTTTATGATGAATGCTTGAATATTTTTTATTTAATTTATTTTTAGTTTCAAAGAATTGTAAGAGGTATATTTCCACATTGTTGGTACCTCATTTGTTAAGCTTCATGCAACTTAATTTATTTTAATGTAAAGGATACGTTTCCACCAATTGGTGGGTATCTTATTTTATTTGTTTTGTTTTGGAAATTGGACAATTGTAAATGCATGTTTCCATCCATGGATGGGTGCCTATTCATTTATTTTATTTGAACTTGTTGTGATTTTTAATAAAGTGATTATTTATTCTTATGATTGCATATAGTATGGATAATATTATTATAATTAAGAATTTTATAATATTAAGACCTGAAAAGGAGGCCGATTCTAATGAATCGGGCACTGTGGGGGTGCTGGGTCATTCTCATCTTTCCCACGCATATCCAACTTTTCGAACCCAATAGGGGGTTGGGGATTCCTTAGGAATTGATTCATCCACTGATGGCGAATTGGTGCTATCGCAGTTTCACCGTAAATGTATAGGTCGCGGAAGTAATAAAGTAGTGAGTAAGATATCATTTTACTAAAGAGAAGGTCAAGTACTAGTGTAAATTTCAACTGTTGTTTAGTAAATTAATAGTTTTATGATTATTAAAATAAAAGATGAATTATTTAATAAATTAATGTAAAGAAAAATTGAATATTATGCAAAAGGAGTTCATGATGAAAATTCTATCTAGATATTGAATCCCCTAGCCATAAAAATATTTATGAATATCAATTCAATTAAATCAAATAATAAAGCTGAATTGACATTCCTCTAAGTTAGATCAAAACCTCTCTTGATAGAACTAATCCCTAGTCACTAAGTAGAATGCAAGGAATCTCTTCTCAAGCATAATTAAATAGATCTTTGAATAAGAACAAGGAAATTTAAACCAAAGGGTCTTGTATGTCTATCTCTAGCACTCCAATCAACCCTCAATCCTAATAAAAATTCTATTCATATCAAGCTTTCTCAAGTTAATAATATGAAAATTACAACCAATCAATAAGCATGCTATTGTCAATTGGAAATAAGAAATTAAGAATTAAAAGGATAAAACAACTCAATCAGATGATTTAATTTAATAAGAACTATTCAATCCATACAACAAGGCTAGGGTTTATCAATATCTAGATAGAAACAATTTAACTCATGTTCATAACCAAAAAATCAAAACAAAAGAAATAAGTAAAAGAATTCAAACAATCCATAATGAATGATTTGTGTTTTTTCACTTCAATCCTTGAATCTTGATTTAAATCTCGCATGAATTGGATCTTCACCTTCACTCTCAGCTGCCAAAAACTCTCTTTTTCTCAGGAAGTCATCTCTAAAATAAAAATTAGATCCCTAATTCACACTTTAGCTCAGATTTTATAGCCCAAAAAGTTTTGCCTGACACGCCCATTGACACATGCATGTTTGTGGGCGTGTCAACGGTGCTGTTTCAAACTTTAATGACATGGGCAAGGACACGCCCATGTCCTTGGGTGTGCCATTGCTACTGCAATGCTTATTTAAGGACATGGTCAGGGACATGCCCATGGTCAGTGGATGTGTCACAGCTTCTGTAAGGCAGGATCAATGGCACATTCAATGACACGCCCATGTCTTTGGGCATGTCGAAGCTTCTATAAAGTAGTTAAATGACACGGCCATTGACACGCCCATGTCACTGGGTGTGTCAATTGAAGAATTGCCCAAAATAGCTCCTTTCCTTATCTTTCATCCGTGATTTCGGCTTAAATAACCCTAAGGTTCCAACGTGTCAAAGATTCCTGGAATGAACCCTAATAAACACTTGAATAAACAAATTAAACTCAATTTGACAATAAATATATTAAGAAATAGGGGCAAAATTATCATCAACTATACACTTATAAAATTTCCCCACACTTGAGTTTTTGCTTATCCTCAAGTAAACCAAATCACTATAATAGGTAGAAATGAAGGACCTCTCTATATCCAAAGAAAATAAAAGTTTTAAATTAGAAAAACCCAACTTTCTCAACCAAAAACTAAATCTCAAACATGATAGCTGAATTAAGAAGTTTCAAAAGAAAAATATAACAGATCTAAAATCTAAAAATTCAGAGTTAAAAGATTGAGCATAAATTTCCAAGAACTCAAAAGTCATGAATGACGTAAGAAAGTGTAAATTTTCTCTTAAGTTCTTTGACTCTTCATAAAATGCATTGCGTGAAACATTTTTTTTTCAAAATGAGCCAAACTTGTTTGAACTGATACTAACTTTTTGACGTGAAGGTAAACATTTGTGATGCTGACCCCAGGTTACTCAGTTAGAATCACCATTCAAATGGCTACTAGTACCATTCATGATTCCAACTCATTCATTTCAATTCAACAGTTAACATTAGCGGTGTAACATCCCAGGCTGTTCACACCCCCCCACCAACCTTCCAGCTGGGCCTCAGGCCACTGCCAATCCCAGTCAGGCCCACTGAGCATGCTACAGTACTGGACTGCCCTCACGGGCCCTCCAGCAGGATTTGTTTATTTGGCCCAAGTGATAAATCACTCAGGTCGCCTTCCCGGATCGAACACCTGACCTCCCCCTTAAGAGAGCCAGCGAGCGCAATCCAGTACCAATTATTGGTACTGGATTGCGCTCGCTGGCTCTCTTAAGGGGGAGGTCAGGTGTTCGATCCGGGGAGGCGACCTGAGTGATTTATGACTTGGGCCAAATAAACAAATCCTGCTGGAGGGCCCGTGAGGGCAGTCCAGTACTGTAGCATGCTTAGTGGGCCTGAGGCCCAGCTGGCAGGTTGGTGGGGGGTGTGAACAGCCTGGGATGTTACAGTTAAAAAGGCGCCTTTTTTAACTGTAACGACCCCAGCCAGGCCCTCCGAGCCCTCCGGACCTCAGTCCAGGCAACTCAGGCAACCCAGCCTTTTCTCCCGTAGGTAGGCCGCTACAGTACTGGACTGCCCTCATGGGCCCTCCAGCAGGATTTGTTTATTTGGCCCAGGCCCGCCCATGCGGTACATCTGACTGCCCAGGTCGCCTCCCCAGATCGAACCCCTGACCTCCCACTTAAGAGAGCCACCCCTATACCCCGTATACGTACACAGCATGCTATTACGATCGTAATATACGTATACTGAATATAGAAATGCTATGGTATACTTAACAAATGAATCATCCCTTTTCAAATACATTAAAAAATATAAATCATTTAAAAGAATTTATGAAACATAATAGACTCAATGTTTATTAAATACACAGCGGAAAATGTAAAAATATTTACAAATACATATACATTTAAACTCAAGTTTTAAAAAACACAAATATATACATGTTTGGCAGTATGTCTTCGATCTTTAAGCTTTACTAGCAACCTCTCAAGATCTAGCCTCTACTCGGCCTAGAGGAACTCTCTGGTTCTTCCCTGTTACCTACGCGATAAATCATAATCGCGTTAAGCCAACGACTTAGTGGTACAAAACATAATAATAATGTGTTGCAATGCAATGCTAATACAATATGTTCAACATTGTACTCTATACACAAGAATATCACCTATCAAAGTCTTACATTAAATCTTATTATTCATTAGTTTCACCATTCATAAGTCACATTTGAACAAAGACAAGCATGGGCCCAAAGACACTAATATGCCATTCAACTTTCAAAGTTAATGTTTTGGTTTAATTATCACATTTGTCATTATCATTATCCCAACTAGGCTTCAAGGATTTAGATTCAACCAAGCTTCAAGGGGAACAAAGCATGCTAAGTATCAACCCAACTTGGCTTCAAGAACCAAACCCAACCTAGCTTCAAGGGTTGTAACATCTCAATTAGGCTTCAAGGACTAGACCCAACAAAGCTTCAAGGGGAGTAAAACATGTTAAACTTCAACCCAACTTGGCTTCAAGGATCAAGCCCAACCTAACTTCAAGAGATTGTTGCTATTAGGCATGCCACCAACAACAAAACTCTGAAAATGAATAACATATTAGACATACAATTCATTTATTATTTCATTATCAATTTCATTCTCAATTCTCATCATCATCTAGGCAAACATGCCCCACTTATCTCAATTGAATCATCATAGCCAATCACAATGGCTTCATATCTTATCATGTCTCAATTCACATTATAATACTTCTTTATTCAAGTACACATAATCAATTACAGTGCACATCATCATATAGGCATACATGCCTCAATTATCTCAATTCACATTATGCTAAACATAACATTATTAATATGCATCAACAATGCAATAGATTACTTATCACATTTATAATCATATGTGTTAAGTCTCAAGATCATATAAAAGTATGCATTAATTTAGGGTTTGTACTTACCTTAAGCACCAATTATACAAATCTATACACTTCATTTTCCAACACTTCTTCACCACTTAAGTTAGGGCAAATCAACCTCTTCACAACCTAATCCAAAAGGAATAATACATATGAGATACAATAGATAAGGCTAACTAGGGCAAACTCTACACATGACACGCTCAACAACACGGGCGTGTCCCTGACCGTGCCCTAAACTCACAACATAGAATCTTTGACACGCTCAGAACCACGGGCGTGTCACTGAACGTGTAATACATTCTGTCTCATAGAAAAATTGACACGTCCAACAATATGGGCGTGTTCATGGCCGTGTCAATTCCTCACCAACACAGTAGCTATGACACGCTCAGTGACATGGGCGTGTCACTGGACGTGTCAATACTACTACTACACAGAAGCTGTGACACGCTCAGTGACATGGGCATGTCACTGCTCGTGCCACCCATCCAAAAATATAGAACCATTGACACGCCTAAAACCTGGTCGTGCTCATGGGCGTGTCAGGCCAAAAATACAGATTCTGGCCACAACAACACTTAATCCAACAAATCACTTCCTTTCATTAAAATCCACTTCAACCAACCTTAACTCAACATACCCACAAACTATAACAAACTTGCAAAAACACCAAAACAACTAAAAACATATATCAATCACAAATCATAATCCTCACCACAAAACTTAAACACAATCACACACTTTCTCTTCAAATCAACTTACTCTTTTCTTCAATGCAAACTCAAAAATCCAAAAATAAAATGAATCAAACACCCTTAAACACTACACAATCAAAACACACTCCTATCATCAACAATAATCCCTCAAACTCAAACATAACTCCAAAACAAACAAGAGAAATCAAGAGAGAACTTACCAAAGTTGATGAACTTCAAAATTTTCCAACTCAATCACTTGATTCTTCCTTCAATTAGCTCTTAGAATTCAAAAGCCCTCTTTTGCTCTCTTGCTTCCTTGATGTCCGGCCAACACAAAGAGAAAGGAAAAGAAAATGAAAAAGTAAGAGACAAAGTCAAATTTCTCATCGCTTTAAACCTCCACCAAGTATTCCAAATAAGACAATTACTTAAATACCCTCTTCTATTTGTTTAACTCCCTTTCCCTTACTTTTCTTTTTAGTAATTTCACACATAACAAATTAAATATCTTCTTTAGTTGACCCTCCATTTTTACTTGTATATATGTTATATATATTGCCATATATACAACATATACACTCTCTCTTCACTTCATTTCTCTTTCAATTAAACACACCTATTAAATCCAAATTCAACAATATTTATATCAAAACTTCTAGGGCACCATTTGGGATATTACAATTCTCCCCCTCTAAAAAGAAATTTCATCCTCAAAATTACCTGATATCATGTCTGAAACAGTTGAGGATACTGATCTTGCATTGCTTGCTCGCTCTCCCAAGTTTCCTCTTCTTTCCCATGATTCTTCCATAGAACCCTTACCAATGGCACTTTCTTATTCCTCAACTCTTTTACTTCATATGCCAAAATAGCAACTGGTTCTTCTTCAAATGTCAGATCCAGACTCACTTCAATGGATTCAACTGGCAAGATATGAGATGGATCTGATCTATACCTCCGCAACATAGAAACATGGAATACATTATGGATTCTATTCAACTCAGGCGACAAAGCAAGACGATAAGCAACTGGCCCAATTCTTTCTAACACTTCATACGGTCCAATGAAACGAGGACTCAGCTTCCCTTTCCGACCAAATCTCAATATCTTCTTCCAAGGAGACACTTTCAAAAATACTTTATCTCCAATATCAAATTCTATGTCTCTCCTTTTCAAGTCTGAATAAGATTTCTGTCGATCTGAAGCTGCTTTCAACCGATCCCAAATTATCTTCACTTTCTCTTCAGTTTCTTTAATCAAATCAGGACCAATTAACTTGCCCTCTCCAATTTCATTCCAACATAAAGGCGTTCTGCATCTTCTACCATATAATGCTTCAAATGGTGCCATACCAATACTGGATTGATGACTGTTGTTGTAAGTAAATTCCATAAGTGGCAAAAATCTGTCCCAACTTCCAGAGAAATCAATGACACAGCTTCTCAACATATCCTCAATAATATGTATCACTCTCTCTGACTGCCCATCTGTCTGTGGATGAAAAGCAGTCCTAAAGTGTAGTTGAGAACCCAAAGCACCATGTAAAATCTTCCAAAACCTCGAAGTAAACCGGGGATCTCGATCAGACACTAAAGAAATTGGGACTCCATGCAACTTCACTATCTCACTAATATACAGCTCAGCCAACCTTTCAAGAGAATAGTTCATTCTAACAGGAAGGAAATGAGTTGTCTTTGTTAACCGATCATCAATTACCCAAATAGCATCATGCTTCTTCTGAGTCAACGGCAATCCAGACACAAAATCCATTGTTACTCTTTCCCATTTCCATTCAGGCACCGTTAAAGGTTGAAGCAACCCAGTTGGAACTTGATGCTCAGCTTTCACCCTCTGACAAGTGAGACATTTGGATACAAATTCCGCTATGTCTCTCTTCATACCAGACCACCAGTAGTGTTGTTTCAAATCGTGGTACATCTTTGTACTACCCAGATGCATAGCAAAACTCAATTGGTGTGCTTCCTCTAAAATAATCTTCCTCAAACTATCATCATCAGGTACACACAACCTATCCTTGAACCAAAGACTACCATCACTCTTCACAGAGAAATCTTGGCTCTCCCCATTTTGGCAATCTGACACAATCTTCTGAATTTTCTCATCAGCCAATTGAGCCTCTTTAATCTGATATAGCAATACTGGTCTTAACTGCAGCTGAGCCAATAATGCACCATCATCACATACTTCAAAACTAGCATGTAACGCTCTCAATTCAACAAGCAACGAGAGCGAATACACAGCCAAACCTGCCAAAGACTTTCGACTCAAGGCATCAGCAACCACATTCGCCTTACCAGGATGATAATCAATCAGACAATCATAGTCTTTAATCAGTTCTAACCATCGCCTTTGCCGAAGATTCAGCTCCTTCTGAACACCCAAATATTTCAAACTTTTATGATCCGTATAAATAAAACATTTCTCCCCATATAAGTGGTGTCGCCAAATCTTCAAAGCAAATACTATAGCTGCTAATTCCAAATCATGTGTCGGATAATTGAGCTCATGCGGCTTCAGCTGCCGAGAAGCATAGGCTACCACTTTACTCTCTTGCATTAAAACACATCCTAAACCATTATGTGAAGCATCACTATAAATCACATATGGTTTATCTTCCATAGGTAAAGTAAGAACAGGCGCTTGAGTCAACATTTCTTTCAACTGCTCAAAACTAGCTTAGCACTGATCCGTCCACACAAATCTAACTCCCTTCCGAAGTAATTTGGTGAGTGGAGTAGCTATTAAAGAAAAACCTTTCACAAACCGTTGGTAATAACCTGCCAAACCCAGAAAACTTCTAACTTCAGTCACAAAATTTGGTGGACTCCAATTCAAAATAGCTTCAACCTTACTTGGGTCGACTCTTATACCCTCTGCTGAAACTATATGACCCAGAAAAGTCACTTGGTCAAGCCAAAACTCACACTTTGACAACTTAGCATACAATTGCTTTTCTCTCAAGATCTGCAACACAATCCGCAAATGCTTGTCATGCTCCTCCTTATTATGTGAATACACCAAAATATTATCGATGAAAACCACCACAAACTGATCCAGATAGTGCCTAAACACCCTATTCATCAAATCCATGAAAGCTGCAGGTGCATTCGTTAATCCAAAAGGCATTACTAAAAACTCATAATGCCCATACCTGGTACGGAAAGCTGTCTTAGAAACATCTTCAGCTCTAACCCTCAACTGATGGTACCCTGATCTCAAATCAATCTTGGAAAACACTGCTGCTCCCTTCAATTGATCAAAGAGATCATCAATCCTAGGCAAAGGATATTTATTCTTAATAGTCACCTTGTTCAATTGCCTATAATCAATGCATAACCTCATAGTACCATCCTTCTTCTTCACAAACAACACAGGAGCTCCCCAAGGAGAAACACTGGGGCGAATAAACCCTTTATCCAACAACTCCTGTAACTGCACCTTCAACTCTCTCAATTCAGCAGGTACCATTCGATAAGGGGTGATAGAGATGGGAGTGGTACCAGACAACAGATCAATACCAAACTCAACCTCTATCTCAGGGGGTAACCCTGGCAACTCCTCAGGAAACACATCTGGAAAATCTACAACTGTGGTGATATTATCAAGTTGAGAACCCATGACTCTAGTATCCACCACATGAGCAAGATAAGCATCACACCCTTTTCTAATCAACTTCCCAGCTGTTACAGTTGATACAAACAAGGATGTAAGTTGTCTCTGCTCACTAGATACTATCACATCCCTACCATCACTGGTTCTCAAAGTGACACACTTCTTTTGGCAATCCACCACAGCTCCATGTTTAGACAGCCAATCCATGCCTAAGATCAAATCATATTCTTTAAAAGGCATTTCAATCAGATCACCAAGAAACTCCTCACCTTGCACCACAACTGCACTGTCACGGTGCACCTTACTAACAACCACACTATGTCCTAAAGAATTTGTCACCAAAACATCAAATCCTAAGGATTCTGTATGCAATTCAGACACAGGCAATGTGGATGCACTTATGTATGAATGAGTAGATCCTGGATCAATCAAAGCAAGTACTGAAATGCCAAATAAAGAAAATGTGCCCGCTATAACTGCTGAAGCATCTGGCTGCCTCTGCATCACGTATACCCTCTGAGAAGATCCGGCCTCATCTGGTCTACTACCTCTAGATGAAGATCCTTCTCTCTGACTGGACCCGGGTCTACCACCTCTACTAAAACCTCTGCCCCCCTTGACCACCTCTACTGATACTAGGTCGAGAAACTGCAGTATCAACCTGCCTATCATCTTGCATCTCTGGGCAATCTCTAATAAAATGATCTGGTGATCCACAGTTATAACATTCTCCGGATACACCAGTCCTCCAACAAGCACCTCCATGGGGCCTGCCACAGTGAACACATATAGGTGGAGTAGACCTTTGCACCACGGGAGTCGGGGCACTAGCTACAAAGACTGTCAGTCTCGGCCTCTGCCTCTGATACTGCACTGATCTGCCTGACTGTCTCTGACTCCCACTAACCCTCAGAGCAAAACTTCCTCTACCATTCTTCACAGATGAAGACCCTGCCTCAAACTGGGGTCTCTTTACCCTAGTCTCCTCCTCAGTAGCAGCTGCTGCTATACTCTGGGCTCTCTTTACACTCCTAGCTGCTGCAACAAGCTGAGAGAAATCCTGATACCGAGAACCAGCTACCAAGCACATGATAGAGGGCCTCAATCCCTCCTCAAATCTTCGGCACCGGTCTATTTCATCAGAGATAATTCCCCCGGCATATCGACTCAACCGGATGTACTCAATCTCATACTCTGTTACCGTCCGGTTGTCTTGTCTCAAATTCAGGAATTCCATCTTCTTAATGTCTTTATACTCCCTTGGAGTGTATTTCTGCTTGAACTCCCTCAAGAAATCACCATATGATAGTGTAGGTGGATCATCCATAGCATGACGGACCGTCTTCCACCAGTCATAGGCATCTTTCTGCAGGAGGGATCTGGCATAGTCAAATTTCTCATCCGAAGTGGCTTGTAACTGAATGAATATCCTCTGTACCCTATCCAACCACTGCTCAGTCACTGCAGGATCGGTAGTGCCTAAGAAATCTTCAGCCTCATATTTTCTCAACTTGTCATAATGTCTTACCGGCACCTGAGGCTGTGGTGGTGGTGGTGGCTGCACTGGAGCTTGTCTAAATAATTCCACCATATGCCTTAACCAACCCGGCGGAGCCTCATCTACAGCTAATCTCTCTGGCACAGAAACAGGTGCCTCACTAACTCTCTCAACCCTAGCTCCCTCTCCACTCTCTCCTAGAGCTACACTCTCGGCACTTCCTTCTACAGTCTGACGTGAATGGGACTCCATTACTACCTATATTTGCAAACACAACAGAATATACCTCATTAAAGATCAAAGACTGCCATACCAAAACATGTATTTTACTCAAAAACCAACTTTTAAAATCAAAATATTATTTTTCTTACAATTCACCTAGGTTGAGAATCTCAAACCTAGGCTCTGATACTAAAAATAATTGTAACACCCCTATACCCCGTATACGTACACAGCATGCTATTACGATCGTAATATACGTATACTGAATATAGAAATGCTATGGTATACTTAACAAATGAATCATCCCTTTTCAAATACATGAACAAATTTAAATCATTTAAAAGAATTTATGAAACATAATAGACTCAATGTTTATTAAATACACAGCGGAAAATGTAACAAATATTTACAAATACATATACATTTAAACTCAAGTTTTACAAAACATAAATATATACATGTTTGGCTGTATGTCTTCGATCTTTAAGCTTTACTAGAAACCTCTCAAGATCTAGCCTCTACTCGGCCTAGAGGAACTCTCCGGTTCTTCCCTGTTACCTGCGCGATAAATCACAATCGCGCTAAGCCAACGGCTTAGTGGTACAAACCATAATAATAATGTGTTGCAATGCAATGCTAATACAATATGTTCAACATTGTACTCTATACACAAGAATATCACCTATCAAAGTCTTACATTAATCTTATTATTCATTAGTTTCACCATTCATAAGTCACATTTGAACAAAGACAAGCATGGGCCCAAAGACACTAATATGCCATTCAACTTTCAGAGTTAATGTTTTGGTTTAATTATCACATTTGTCATTATCATTATCCCAACTAGGCTTCAAGGATTTAGATTCAACCAAGCTTCAAGGGGAACAAAGCATGCTAAGTATCAACCCAACTTGGCTTCAAGAACCAAACCCATCCTAGCTTCAAGGGTTGTAACATCTCAATTAGGCTTCAAGGACTAGACCCAACCAAGCTTCAAGGGGAGTAAAACATGTTAAACTTCAACCCAACTTGGCTTCAAGGATCAAGCCCAACCTAACTTCAAGAGATTGTTGCTATTAGGCATGCCACCAACAACAAAACTCTGAAAATGAATAACATATTAGACACACAATTCATTTATTATTTCATTATCAATTTCATTCTCAATTCTCATCATCATCTAGGCAAACATGCCCCACTTATCTCAATTGAATCATCATAGCCAATCACAATGGCTTCATATCTTATCATGTCTCAATTCACATTATAATACTTCTTTATTCAAGTATACATAATCAATTACATTGCACATCATCATATAGGCATACATGCCTCAATTATCTCAATTCACATTATGCTAAACATAACATTATTAATATGCATCAACAATGCAATAGATTACTTATCACATTTATAATCATATGTGTTAAGTCTCAAGATCATATAAAAGTATGCATTAATTTAGGGTTTGTACTTACCTTAAGCACCACTTATACAAATCTATACACTTCCTTTTCCAACACTTCTTCACCACTTAAGTTAGGGCAAATCAACCTCTTCACAACCTAATTCAAAAGGAATAATACATATGAGATACAATAGATAAGGCTAACTAGGGCAAACTCTACACATGACACGCTCAACAACACGGGCGTGTCCCTGACCGTGCCCTAAACTCACAACACAGAATCTTTGACACGCTCAGAACCACGGGCGTGTCACTGAACGTGTAATACATTCTATCTCATAGAAAAATTGACACGTCCAACAATATGGGCGTGTTCATGGCCGTGTCAATTCCTCACCAACACAGTAGCTATGACACGCTCAGTGACATGGGCGTGTCACTGGACGTGTCAATACTACTACTACACAGAAGCTGTGACATGCTCAGTGACATGGGCGTGTCACTGCTCGTGCCACCCATCAAAAAATACAGAACCATAGACACGCCTAAACCCTGGTCGTGCTCATGGGCGTATCAGGCAAAAAATACAGATTCCGGCCACAACAACACTTAATCCAACAAATCACTTCCTTTCACTAAAATCCACTTCAACCAAACTTAACTCAACATACCCACAAACTATAACAAACTTGCAAAAACACCAAAACAACTAAAAGCATATATCAATCACAAATCATAATCATCACCACAAATCCTCACCACAAACCCTAAACACAATCACACACTTTCTCTTCAAATCAACTTACTCTTTTCTTCAATGCAAACTCAAAAATCCAAAAATCAAATGAATCAAACACCCTTAAACACAACACAATCAAAACACACTCCTATCATCAACAATAATCCCTCAAACTCAAACATAACTCCAAAACAAACAAGAGAAATCAAGAGAGAACTTACCAAAGTTGATGAACTTCAAAATTTTCCAACTCAATCACTTGATTCTTCCTTCAATTAGCTCTTAGAATTCAAAAGCCCTCTTTTGCTCTCTTGCTTCCTTGATGTCCGGCCAACACAAAGAGAAAGGAAAAGAAAATGAAAAAGTAAGAGACAAAGTCAAATTTCTCATCTCTTTAAACCTCCACCAAGTATTCCAAATAAGACAATTACTTAAATACCCTCTTCTATTTGTTTAACTCCCTTTCCCTTACTTTTCTTTTTAGTAATTTCACACATAACAAATTAAATATCTTCTTTAGTTGACCCTCCATTTTGACTTGTGTATATGTTATATATATTGCCATATATACAACATATACACTCTCTCTTCACTTCATTTCTCTTTCAATTAAACACACCTATTAAATCCAAATTCAACAATATTTATATCAAAACTTCTAGGGCACCCTTTGGGATATTACAAGCGGAACAGGGATAAATTTTCAAAGATCCTAAAAAATTATTTTAATTTATTATATTTATTTATTATTTTTTTCAAGTGGTCAGAAACTTAAGATAATAAAGATGTCATACTAAGTTTGACTCAAGTATCTAAGGAATTGGGACATGCTAAAAAAATGTAACTATGGTTTTAAACTTCAGATGTGCAACTCTCATCAATCAACTACCTAATTCAAACTATCACATTTAGTTTTTAGCAATCAATTAAGAAAACCGAGTCAACCTCAACAAGATATTGTCATTCATTAAATCAACCATTAATTTAATAAAAAAAGAGGAACCATTTCACTTCATATTATTATAGCAATCTAGTTTACTTGAACCCAAAAATAAAATTGAAGAAACTAAATGAGACAAATGCATCAAATGGCAAGAATGAAAACAAAAGCTCAATCTAAAAAAATATACCTCTCCCCCACAATTAAGAAGCACATTGTCCCCAATGTGTGTAAAATAAGAAAAAGAACAAAAGAGAGAGAAAACTGCCCTGACATGTCTATGAATCGACATATATGAATATGGTTTCAAAAGTGTTGTGAAGTCGAATGAACTATAGGACAAAAATGGACATACAAAATTGTGAAGGTTCAAAGATATATAGAAATAATAATAATAATAAGAAAGACAAAAATACAAAATTAATCATACGGTCATCTAGAAGAAAAAAAATAGAAAAAAAATGAGCAAGTCAGTCATGGGCTCGGCATTGGAATCATCACTAGCACCGAAATCATCACCGCTGGTACTAGCATCATCAATAGCACTGTCATCTGAAACATCAACATGGGATATTGGAGGCTGGTACGGTGGAGGCGATGGTAGTGAAGGGCTAAATCCCTGAGATCTCCAAAACTCGAGCATGGACTACTAGAGCCATTGCCTCCTCGGTATCTCGTGGTCCAATTGTGCTTGGAAGGATGAAAAGTGTTGCTCCATGGAACGCTGGATCTGGCCTTGCTGAGTCAATAATTTATTATGGTTTAGCTCAATGTTTCTAATTTTTCCTTCTATCTTGCATATCTGGCGCTCAAACTCAATTGGTTTTCGGTCATCATCCCACTCAACATTTACAGAATGATGCCAGTCTCTGAAGGTAGGGGCTAGAGTAAAAGGTGGGCCAGCTGAGAAAGAAGGTCCAGCAGTGGTGGATGGGCTAGGGACATCTATCAGTGGAGGTGGAGGTATGTCAAAAATGAGAGTAGGAGGAACTGGCTCAAAATCTGTAGGTAGAACTGGCTCAGAATCTATAGGTGGTGCCTGTAGCTCCACCACCTTCTCCCGGTTTAACCGTTTCAAAGTGTCCATGCCCAAAAGTTTGGGGAGCCCATCCAAAGTCATTGGGAGACATCCATCCAACACCCCCAAACTGCGAGCCAGTCTTGTGACATACATGCCACCATGCAAGTTACCCGGTGCCCCTTTTTTGGACTGCTCGTAGAAAAAGTGTGTGACAGCATAAGCTACATTGCATCAGATTTCTAGACCATATAGTTCAAGAAGAACAGCTCCTCAGGCCAACAACCCTCGTGCTGGTAAGTCAATCTTCAATGGTGTGAACCAACAGATTATGTACTACTCGGCAAGGAAATGACTTAAAATTTGATGCCTTGGATACCTTCGGCTGATACTTAGCCGCATTTGGTGCAAACGTGCTCTAAACCCTGGGAGGAATGACATCGTACTCCATAAAGTCTACCTCAAAGTTAAGATACTCTATGGTATGCACCTCCTCCATAGTAAACAAACCCAAACGCATGCCAAGTTTGTTGATGCTCATGTGAAATCGTTGACCTCCCAAGCAGAACTTCATCATCGGCTCGATAATGGAGATTTTGTTTTTATCAAACTAAAAAGTGCATAAGAACTCCAGGTTTAACTCTCTGTATGAAGGCTTATTGATGGAGAATAGACGTTCCCATCCCGTTTGGTTTACCAAATCTCGGATCTTAGTCGCTAAGTTAGCTTGTTCCATGGCACCCCAATCCAAAACCCTAAGTGGCGACCAATCCTTGTTTCCTAATAGTTAACACCATTTTTGTTCCTCCGAAGTTGATAATCGAAGGCACTTGTGGCTTGCCATAAATTTTGAGATAGGATGTGTAGCGGGTCAGATTGAGCTGCCTTCACCTCTAGCCCATTTGGCTGGTAATTTGGACGGCACTTGTTTGCGAGGACCCATTATCTGCAAAATAGACAAGAAAAACCTCAAACAAAATAATACCAAAACACCAACATTGAATAGGGTTACCGAAACACCGGCATTATAATAGTAGCATACACCAAATAATTAAGGAATAGCAACAAAATAAACCAACACAAGTAAACCAACAATAGCAATGCATTCAAATAATAAAGCAATAAAATTAAACCAGCAAGAGCAATGAACCAATTCTTAACAAGGGCAATTTTTTAAATCCACACAATAAACAATCTTTATAACATGCATCACTCCTATTCTATTTCTCCATAGCCCAACGCAATAAAATAAAGAATTTCAACTTATTATGCATAAACAATCAATAAACAGTGTGCAAATATATGCAACTCAATTCTAGCCATAGAATCCTCAAAAACACAATGAGTACATCACAACACATCCATAAAACTGGGGTCAAAACTTGAAATCCCTAGAAATTCCTTACAATTGCAAAATGCAGCACAACAAAATAAATCAAATCCAACAATCAACAAATCTCTAAGAAACACTAATCAAGTCGTAAGAAATAGAGTGTTGAAATTGTAAGAAATCGCAAGAAGCAAAATAAGATTTCAAAAGTTAGGGTATGTACCTGAATAGCATGAAGAATGCGACATAATCGAAGGAAAAACAATTAAATCCCCTCCAAATAACAAAATGGGAGTTAAAATCCCCTCTAGGATGAATGGGTATGTGATTTTGAGTGTGGGAGTGTGAAAATTTTGAGGGAAAATTCATAAAGAGGGAGAGAGGAGAGAGGAAATTATGTTTAATTTAAAATCGGGTGCTGCTTAAAAACACATGGACACACCTGCCGACATGGTCGTGTCTTTGGGCGTGTCATAGCTACTGACTCTGAGCTAGTACGACACGTTCACTGACACAGGAGTGTCAGTGGGCATGTGGTTGCTACTGTCAATGGGTGTGTTTTAGCTACTGTGGTGCCATTTAAATGACACGTCTAGTGACACGGGCGTGTCTCTGGTAGTGTCATAGCTATTGTCTCTAAAAATAAATGGCACGCCCAGTGACATAGGCGTGTCTCTTAATTAAGCTTAAGTTACCCCTCAAAAGAAAATTTTGCTCTACATATTCAAGTGAACTCAAAATAACACACCACTAACCAATGATAGAAGAAATAAAAATCAACAAAACAAACTAAAAACATGAAAATTAAAGAAACAAATATCAAAAACAAATAAAATAGTGGGTTATCTCCCACCCAGCATTTCTTTAACTTCATATTAGTTGGACATTTGGGATTAGTTCATTCCTAGTCTTGGAGGTATAAAACCTCCTTCAACTCATTCAAGTCTCCCCCTAAATACAGTTTAAGTATTTGCCCATTAACCATAAAATTTCCTTTTTCTAGATGAGTAATTTTGATTGTCCCATAGGGAAAAACTTCTTTGACTGTAAACGGACTAGACCATCTTTCTTTTAACTTATCTAGAAAAAGTTGAAGCCTCGAATTGTACAATAATACCTTATCTCCAACTTGAAAATTTCTTTTCGTTCCTTAATCTGAGCATCATGCCATCTCTTAGTCCACTCCTTATACATTCTTGCATTGTCATAAGCTTGTAATCTCCATTCATTCAGCTCATTGATATGCAATTTCCTCCTTTCACCTGCACTAGCTAGATCAAGGTTAATCTATTTTATAGCCCAATAAGCATTATGTTCAATTTTCATAGGTAAATGACAAGCCTTTCCATATACTAGCCTAAATGGCATAATACCCAATGGAGTTTTGAACGCAATCCCAAAGGCCCATAGAGCATTGTCTAATTTCTCAGACCAATCCTTTCAGGATCGCTCTATAGTTTTTTCAAGAATCCTTTTTATTTCTCTATTTGTGTTCTCAACTTGGCCACTAGTTTGGGGATGGTAAGGAGTAGAAAACCTATGTGTAACACCTAGCCTTTTGAAAACTTTCTCAAGATGAGCATTACAAAAGTGAGTACCCCTATCACTTATGATCACTTTTGGTGTACCAAATCGAGAAAATAACTTTTTCAAAAACCTCATCACTACCCTAGCATCATTCGTTGCTAAAGCTTGGGCTTCAAGCCATTTAGAGACATAGTCTATAGTGGCGAGAATATATTTGTTACTAAGAGAACTAGGAAATGATCCCATAAAGTTGATCTCCCATACATCAAAGACTTCACACACTAGAATTCCATTTTGGGGCATCTCATCATGAGATGAGATGTTTCTAGTTCTTTGACAATGATTACAACATTCCACAAAGTCATAGCTATCCCTAAACAGAGTGGGCCAATAAAATCCTGATTCTAGCACCTTTTGAGAAGTCCTATTGGCTCCCATATGACCACCAGCTGGTCCAGCATGACAATGACGGAGAATATTCATCGTTTTAGGCCATGCCACGCAATGCTGAATCATGTGGTCTTTACATAACCTAAACAAGAAAGGATCCTCCCAAAAGTAATATTTCAAGTTCAAAAAGAATTTCTTCTTTTCTTGATAAGTCATATCTTTAGGGAGTTCCCTAGCAGCCAAGTAATTACAAAATCTGCAAACCAAGGCACTTTAAAAGTTGAACTACTTACGTCACTTACCATGGCGTAAAGCTGCTCATCGGGGAAATGATCATCAATGTTCCCTTCTTCAAACTTCTCCAAGGTTGGGTTCTCCAAGAAAGAAAGGTGATCTGCTGCCAGATTTTTAGCTCCCTTTTTGTCTTGAATCTTCAAATCAAATTCCTACAATAACAAAACCCAATGAATTAGCCTGGGCTTTGCATTTGTTTTGGCAAATAAATACCTCAAAGTCGAGTGGTATTTATACACAATCACTTCGGACAAGATCAGATATGATCTAAACTTATCAAAAGCAAAAACCACAGCTAGAAGTTCTTTCACTGTAGTTGTATAATTGGCTTAGGCTGCTTTCAACATCTTGCTTGCATAATAGATGGGCTGAAAATACTTCTCTTTGCATTGACGCAAAACTGCCCCCACTGCAATATCACTTGCATCACACATTAGTTCGAATGGTAAATTCCAATTGGGAGCCACCATGATTGGAGCATGGGTCAATTTTTCCTTAAGAGTTGCGAAAGATCTTAAACATTCCTCATCAAACACAAAATCAACATCCTTCTTAAGGAGTCTTGTTAGAGGATGAGCTATCTTATAAAAATCACATTTAAACCTCTAATAGAAGCCTGCATGTCCCAAAAAGCTTCTGATGGCCTTGACTAATGTGGGGGTGGTACTTTGTCCATGGTTTTCACCTTATCCTGGTCCACCTCAATACCTTTGCTTGAAATCTTGTGTCTCCTTCTTGAACCATGAAGTGACATTTTTCCCAATTAAGTACCAAGTTTGTTTCTTCACATCTTATCAATACCTCTCAAGATTTTCCAAACATCCTTCAAATGAGCTGCCATAAACCGAGAAATCATCCATGAACACATCCATAATATCCTCAATAAGCTCATCAAAGATTATCACCATGCACCATTGAAAAGTTGCAGGTGCATTACACAATCCGAATGACATCCTTCGATATGTGAATGTCCCATATGGACAGGTGAATGTAGTTTTCTTTTGGTCTTCCAGGGCAATAGGAATTTGGAAGTAGCCTGAGAGGCCATCTAAAAAGCAGTAGTACTCATGCTCAGATAATCTCTCCAACATCTGATCAATGAAGGGAAAAGGAAATGGTCCTTCCTAGTTGCATCATTTAACTTCTGGTAGTCGATGCAAACCCTCCAACTGGTAACTGTTCTTGTTGGAATTAGCTCATTATTTTCATTGGGAACCACCATCGTCCCTCCTTTCTTTGGTACTACCTAAATCGGGCTCACCCAAGAGCTATACAAAATTGGATATATAATTCCTGCATCAAGTAGCTTGATTACTTCAGCTTTAACTATTTCTTTCATCTTAGGGTTTAGTCTCCATTGTGGTTGCACCACTGGTTTGAATTCATCCTCCATCAGTATTTTGTGAGTGCAATAGGATGGACTAATACACTTGATGTCTGCTATCTTCTAAGCTCTAACTTGCTTATGCTTTTGTAACAACTCGATGAGTTTTACCTTCTGCTCAGAAGATAGGTGGGATCTCAAAATATTGGCAATTTATTCTCCTCTCCTAGGAATCCATACTCAAGATGATCTAGAAGGATCTTAAGTTCTTAATTTGGTGGATCAATCACAGATGGTTGTGGCTTCTATTCTTTTGAAATTTCAATAGTTTCATATGCTCGACTCTTAAATGATTTGCTTGCTTCAAGATAAGCAAGCTGCTCCAGTGCTTCCTGATCCTGAACATTATCTTGTAATAAACACAACTCAAGGCAATCCTTGGAAACAATGTTAGTAACAGAATTTAAGGTTTTATGCTCAATGATATCATTACATGAATCCACCTCATTGAGTGTAAGTGGGTGCTTCATAGCATAATGTATATTCAAAAAACCTTTCTTGCTTCCCACTCTTAAGGTCAATGTACCATCATGGACATCGATAAGGGCACAGGCTATATTTAAAAATGCCTACCAAGGATAAGCAAAACATTTACATCCTCATCTACATCAATGACAACAAAATCACTGGGGAAAATGAAATCCCTAACTTTTACCAACACATCCTCTATAATACCACGGGGGTGAATTACTGACTTATCAGCAAGTTGAATGGTCATGAGTGTTGGTTTTGGCTCTCTGACACCTAACTCTTTAAACATCTTGTAGGGCATAACACTTATGCTAGCTCCCAAATTAGCCAATGCACTCTTAATTTCAAGATTACCTATCAAACATAGAATAGTAAAACTACCAGGATCTTTTAATTTCTTAGGCAACCTCTTTTTGCAAAATTGCTAAACTCTTTTTTGATAATTGGACCAAAGATACTTCCTCAAGTTTCCTTTTGTTAGAAAGGAGATCTTTCAAAAATTTAGCATATTTGGGCATCTGCGATAAAGCTTCAGCAAATGGAATATTAATGTGTAGTTGTTTAAAGAGTTCAAGAAACTTACCTAACTAAGCATCCATCTTGTCCTTGTTCAACCTTACTGGATATGGCACTTGAGGTCGGTATTCCTTCACTATTGGACTGGGTTCTTAAGGTTGATTTCCTTTCTCATTCTCCACTACAACCTTCTCACCCGAAGCGTCCGTAGGGTTATCATCTTCTTCTTTCTGTGTCTCAACATCTTTTGCCTGTGACTTAGCCTCTTTTTCAACCACACCACCCTTAATTTCCTTTCCACTCCTTATAGTAATTACCTTCAACTGCTCCTTCGGGTTTGCCTCAGTATTGCTACGTAAGCTCCCTTATGGTCTTTCACTGAGTAACTTAGCAATTTACCCCACCTGATTTTCCAAATTATGAATGGAGGCTTGCTGATTTCTAAGGGTGGTTTCTATTGATTGAAATATGGTTTTTCAAGTTGCTATAAACTTCTCCATCATGTCCTCCAAATTGCCCTTTCTTGGAGGGCCAACTTCTTGATGTTGAGGCTGCTAAAATCCAGGGGGAGGAATTGGATTATTTTGATTACTCTAGGAGAAATTAGGATGATTTCTCTACCTTGGATTATATGTGTTGCTGTAGGGGTTGTTCTGCCATTGCCTAGGCATATTTCCAACATAATCCACCTGCTCCTATCTAGTAAACATATTGCGACATTGGCAATCTTGACTTTGATGTCCACCCCCACACCATTCACAAGACATCACCTGCATTGATTTCCCCGAAGATGAAGCTAAAGAATCGATCTTTTTATTCATTCCTTCCAATTACGTTGTCAAAGCCATCACAGGATCCAATTGATGTGAACCAGTGGCCCTCAGTTTTCCTTGTTCCCTTGGAGTTTGCCAATGATAATTGGTAAGGGCCATATCTTCAATCAAATCCCTTGCTTGTTCAGGTGTCTTATTATTTATGGTACCCCTGACAGCTGCATTAATGGATTGCATGCTTGCATAATTCAATCCATTGTAGAAATATTGAATCTAAAGCCACAGCGAAAGCCCATGATGAGGACACCTTCTCAATAAATCTTTAAACCTCTCCCAAGCATCATAAAGAGTCTCGCCATCTTGCTGGAGAAAAGATGAAATATCATTCCTCAACTTGGCAGTCTTGGACGGTGGTAAGTATTTTTCTAAGAACTTTTCTGCCAATTGAGCCCATGTGGTGAAAGTGTTTGGGGGGAAAGATTTCAAGCATTTTTTCGGTTATTCTCTAAGTGTGAATGGGAACAACCTCAGTCTAATTGCATCTTCGGAGACATTCTGTATTTTAAATGTGTCACATGTTTTCAAAAAAGTCTCAATATATGCATTAGGATCTTCATCTGGGAACCCATCAAACTGACAAGTATGTTGCACCATTTGAATTACATTTGTCTTTATCTCAAATTTGTTTACAGCAACTGCCGGCCTCCGTATGCTCGAATCAGCCCCATAAAGAGTGGGCTTAGCAAATTCCTTCATTGTCCTTGGCTCATTTCCTACCATCACTTCAAGTTCTTCTTCTGAGCTTGATTCTTCCAAGTTTGGCTTCATTTTCTGCCATAAATACTTCCCTTTCTTCCTTCCACTTTCTCCTCAATGTTCTCTCTAGCTCTGGATCTAATTCAAGTAATTGGGAAGAGCTATCTCGATTCATAAATTGAAAGAAATACATAAAATGACAATCAACAAGCAAGAACTAATGTTAAAACAAATAAAAATAGAAACTAAATCAACAGTCTTGATTATATTACTGATATTGAAAATCATTATCCCCGGCAATGGTGCCAAAAACTTGATGAAAAATCGGTGTTATCGCAGTGTTACCTCAAGTGCACGGGTCACGCAAGTAATAAAGTAGTGAGTAAGATATCGTTCCACTGGGACAATGTCAAGTACTAGTGCAAATTTCAACTGTTGTTTAGCAAATTAATAGTTTTTGTGATGATTAAAATAAAAGATGAATTATTTAATAAATTAAAGTAAAGAAAAATTGAATATTGTGCAAAAAGAGTTGATGATGAAAATACTATCCAGATATTGAATCCCCCTAGCCATAAAAATATTTATGAATATCAATTTAATCAAATCAAATAATAGAGCAGAATTGACATTCCTCTAAGTTAGATCAAAACCTCTCTCGAGTGAATTAATCCCTAATCACTAAGTTGAATGCTAGGAATCTCTTCTCAAGCATAATTAAATAGATCTTACAATAAGAACAAGGAAATTTAAACCAAAGGGTCTTGTAAGTCTATCTCTAGCACTCGAATCAACCCTCAATCCTAATGAAAATTCTGTTCATATCAAGCTTTCTCAAGTCAATAATATGAAAATTGCAACCAATCAATAAGCATGCTATTATCAAATGGAAATAAGAAATTATGAATCAAAAGGATAAAACAACTTAATCAGATGATTTAATTTAATAAGAACTATTCAATCCATACAACAAGACTAGTGATAAGTGCATAATTGATGATATTTTGCCCATATTTCTTAATATATTTATTGTCAAATTGAGTTTAATTTGTTTGTTCAAGTGTTTATTAGGGTTGATTCTAGGAACTTTTGACATTTTCGGACCTTAAGGTTATTTAGGTCGGAATCACGAATGAAAGACAAGGAAAGAAGCTATTTTGGGTAAATTCTTCAATTTACATGCCTAGTGACATGGCCGTGTCAGTGGCCGTGTCATTCAGCTACTTTGCAGAAGCTTTGACACGTCCAAAGACATGGGCGTGTCACTGAATGTGCCATTAATCCTGACTTACAGAAGCTGTGACACGCCCAATGACACGGGTGTGTCCCTGACTGTGTCCTTAATTCAGCATTGTAGTAGCAACGACACACCTAAAGACATGGGTGTGTCACTTCCCATGTCATTAAAGCTCAAAACAGCACCGTTGACACTCCTACAAACATGGGCGCATCCATGTACGTGTTAGGCAAAAATCTCTAGGCTATAAAATCTGAGCTAAAGAGCGAATTAGGGATCTAGTTTTATTTTTTAGAGTCGACCTCCTAAGAAAAAGAGAGTTGTTGGCAGCTAAGAGTGAAGGTGAAGATCCAATTCATGCGAGATTTAATCCAAGATTCGAGGATTGAAGTGAAGAAACACAAATTGTTCATTATGAATTGTTTGAATTCTTTTACTTATTTCCTCTGTTTTGGTTTTCTGGTTATGAACATGAGCTAAATTTTATCTATCTAGATATTGATGAACCCTAGCTTTATTGTATGGATTGAATAGTTATTATTAAATTAAATCATTTGATTGAGTTGTTTTATCCTTTTGATTCTTAATTTCTTATTTCCAATTGATAATAACATGCTTATTGATTGGTTTCAATTTTTATATTATTGACTTGATAAAGCTTGATATGAACAGAATTTTCATTAGGATTGAGAGTTGATTGGAGTGCTAGAGACAGACTTACAAGACCTTTTGGTTCAAAGTTCCTTGTTCTTATTGCAAGATCCATTTAATTATACTTGAGAAGAGATTCTTAGCATTCTACTTAGTGATTAGGGGTTAATTCACTTGAGAGAGGTTTTAATCTAATTTAGGGGAATGCCAATTTAGCTCTATTATTTGATTTAATTGAATTGATATTCATAAATGCTTTTTATGGCTATGGGGATTCAATATCTGGATAGTATTTTCATCATCAACTTTTGTTGCACAATATTCAATTTTTCTTTACTTTAATTTATTAAGTAATTCATCTTTTATTTTAATCATCACACAAACTATTGATTCACTAAACAACAGTTGAAATTTGCACTAATATTTGCCCTTGTCCCCAGTGGAATGATATCTTACTCACTATTTTATTACTTGCGCAACCAGTACACTTGCGATAACACTATGATAGCACATATTTGCCATCAAGTTTTTGGCACCGTTGCAGGGGAACAATGGTTTTTAATATTAGTAATAAAATCAAGACTGTTGATTTAGTTTTTATTTTTATTTTTTAACATTAGTTCTTGCTTGTTGATTGTCATTTTAGGTACTTCTTCCCATTTATGACTTGAGCTAGCTCTTCCCAATTACTTGAATTAGATCAAGAGTTAGAAAGAACATTGAAGAGAAAGCGAAAGGAAGAAAGGGAAGCAGTTCTGGAAGAAACGGAACCAAACTTTAAAGATCTCAGCTCAAAAGAAGAACTTGAAGTGATGGCAGGCAATGAGCCAAGAACAATGCAGGAATTTGTTAGGCCCACTCTTAATGGGGCTGATTCAAGCATACAGAGACCGGTAGTTGTTGCAAACAAATTTGAGATAAAGACAAATGTAATTCAAATGGTGCAACAGACTTGCTAGTTTGATGGGTTCCCAGATGAAGATCCTAATGCACATATTGAGACTTTTCTGGAAATATGTGAGACATTCAAGATACAGAATGTCTCCAAAGATGCACTTAGGCTGAGGTTATTCCAATTCACACTTAGATATCGTATTACATCCCAAAGTTTAGGTGGTCGAGTATTAGGCAAGAAGGACATAAATAAGTGGTCAAATAGAGGCTCGAGATAGTCAAAAACAAAATCGATGTGCAAAGGAGGCCCGTGAAGTCAACGGCACCTAAAGGTAATTTTTCGAAAGGCCGAGGACCTAAGAGTAATTTTCTGAAAAGTTGTATCGGTTCTTAATAGTGACCCTAACGGATGCCATAAATGTGTTCTCGGGATTAATTGGGCGATTTTTCGACAAGGGCATTTTGGACATTTCCACCGGAGGGGCGATTTTGTAATTAAATATAACTTTGGGGGAAAAATTTAAAAGAACAAAAAGCCACTTTCAAGTGGCCAAATCCTAGCCATTAAGTCCAAATGGGTTGGACAAATCATGGCCATTGAAAATAAACAAATTAATTAAATGGAAATTAAATTATAAACAACTACTTTTGGTCTTCCAAACACAAGTAAAGGATAAAAAAAAAAACACCACCATCACCACTTTTCTTCTTCCTTAGGTCGTGCTCCCCCCTCTCTTCCATTTTCAAGGAGAAAATTTTCAAGTCTAAGCCATTTTTCATGTGAAATTCAATAGGAAATAAGGTAAGATACCATCCTAAGCCTTATTCTTTCATTAGAATTAGGTATTAGGCTATGTTTAGGAAGATTGATATTATGTTCATGTTGGGGAAGTATTAGTAAGTTGATGATTATGGTGAAAAATGATAAACTACTTAAAGGAAATGATGAAAATGGTGATTATTAGTAAGAGTAAGTAAAGGATTGTTAGAAAATCATAAGGTAGCATCATGTTCATATCTAGGGTTTGTTCTTACATATGTGACATGTTAAATTCATAGGAAATCAAGGAGATTAGAGAGGAAAGGAAGTGAAATAGACAAGAAGAGCAAGGAAAAGCAAGGTTTGGTACTTTAACTAATTGTTTGTTCATTTTCTTGAAATTTTTCTGTTTTAGAATTAGTGAAATGCTGTGACTTGTATGATTTTTAATTAAATATCGAAAAATGTTGTTGGAGTAAATTTTTGATATGTTGTTTTTTAGTGAGCCTAGTATTTTTGAAAAATAATTTGGAACCACATTGATTGAATTTAATTTATGGAATTCACAAAATTCAGAACTGCTGCCAGGATGCAGGGCAACTGGAGTAGTCTGGTTGGGTGAACTACTTGACCAAGATTTTGTGTCCAGTTTGATCTGAAATTTTAAAGGAATTATTTCAAGATGTACAACTAAATTCTGTAAAAAATTTATAGTTTTTAGTCAAGTATATTATTTTATACAATTTTTCAAAATAAGGATCAAGTTGAGTCAAAAAACAGAATTTACTATTCATATGGTCATTTTGCTAATATTCATTTGGTCATTTTACAAAAATAATCCAATTGATTCCTTATGCATATAAATGAGCATAATATGTTATTAAAATGACAAAATATGATATTTCACAATGAAATAATATAAGAAACATAAGTCGATAATTGTATAATGCATATTCGATTAAGAAATGGCATGAAAATGTTGGCTCCACTGGGTATCTGGGATAGTACTGAGTAGGGTAAGGGTATAATATATCATACTATATGCAGTGCTGCTTTAATATAGGACTTTGGTCCGAGTTATATAGTGTGACGACCCAAGCTATATAGGACTTCAGTCCGAGTTATATAGGGCAATCGCCCGAGTTATATAGGACTCCGGTCCGAGGGCTTCGGCCACAGATTCCACAGGGCTTGGTCCACAATTTTTTTAGGCCACAGCCACAGAATATATATACAGTTGTTTCAGTTAGTTCCTTACCATACGTTAGTCTACCAAATTACCTTGTGGAGCGAACTGATAAAATGATAATAACTTAATATATGGCATGTATGGATTGTTTTTACTGTGATATTATTTTTCAATACAACTCATTGCTTTTAAAAGTGCATTATGCTTTTATTATTTATTTTTCGTAATTAGTTAAAGTAACCACTAAGCAATGCTTAGCGAGTTTAGTTTCTTCTAAACTCGTAGGCTATTAGCAAGGAGCCAGTAGCGAGCAGAGGAGTCGTGCGATCTGTCGGTCATCAACAAACTTAGGTGGTGCTCTTCATTTTGTATTTTGGTATTAGAAACTGGCATGTACTTATTTGAACAATACAAAGAGATAACTGGATGTAGCATGTAAATCTAGTAATGTATAATAACTGTATGGTTTTAAATTGAGTTGGGTTGTGAATATAGAAGTGTGAATTCTTCTTACAGGATTGTAGTTTAGGTTATAAGGGTGGATTATTGGGGGTGTGTTTGAGTTGAATTGTGAAACAAAATGTTTTTCAAAAATAAGAAAAATCAGTTTTGTCGACACTTGGGACCTAGAATTTTAAGGTAGACTCCGTCAAAATTTTTGGAAAATTTTTATAAGGAACATTAAGTAAGCTGACATAACCAGAGCTCGTATCCCGATGTAGCATTCCATCTTGGCTTATTCATAGGTCGGGAAGGGGTGTTACAATTTGTGGTATCAGAGCATTGGTTTAGTCGATTCTGGGAGATAGGTAGTAAGTAAGTAACTATGCGTGCCATGTAAGATAAAGTAAGGAGAAAGTTATATGATGAATAGGTAGATGTACATGCCAGATAGGAATTGATAATTGAGTTATATGTTGATGAATTAAGAAGATAGCTATTTATGTCAATGTAGGATGTCTCTAGATTCGTGGTAAGCTATGGAACGAAACATAGAATCGCAAGCATCTGGGTCTGCAGATGCCGGGGAAGCTCATAGACCAGGGTCAGCAGCAGCTGAAATACCCGGTCCAGAGGCTTATCTTAGGCAGATTGCAACAGCTTTTCAGCAAATGGCCGGAAGAGGCCCTGCTGCTGAGGGAGATAGGAAACCCCCGATCGAGAAGTTAAGAAAGTATGGTGCAAAGGATTTAAGGCTGGTCGTGAAGAGGGGTTTGAGGAAGCAGAATATTGGTTAGATAGTATCATTAGAGTTCTTGACCAGCTCCAATACATTCAGGAGGAAAGAATGGTTTGTGCTACCTCGCTCCTGACAGAGGAGGCGTACATATGGTGGGATACCACGCAGCAGCGGGTTCCACCAGAACAGCGAACTTGGGAATTCTTCAAGAGTGAGTTCAAAAAGAGGTATATCACTGATGCATATTTGACTGCAAGGCTCAATGAGTTCATTCTTTGAAACAAGGCAGAATGACGGTATCAGAATATGAGAAGGAGTTTACGCGCCTTAGTAAGTATGGAAAGAAGTTAATAGAAACTGAAGCTGAGTGATGCGAGAAATTTTTAGAAGGACTTAATGATGAAATTAAGATACAGCTAGTGGCATTGGATAATACAAAGTTTTCAAAGTTGGTGGCTAAAGCATTGGATGTTGAAAAGGTGCAAGTAAATCTGAGGAATCGTCAACAGAGAATTCAACAGAAAAGAGAGCAAGCACAGAGTGCCCCAGGTAATCATCAGTCTACTAGCAAGAGAGCTAAGGGTGAAGGATCCTTTATGAGTGTAAAGCAGAATTTAGGACCATCTAAAGGACCTAATTTTCAAGCTACCTCAGTAGCCAGCACGGGAGGAATAAGCAGAGGATCAAGTAAAGGTTCTGGAAGGACTGAATATACACCATACCCCTCGTGTGAGCATTGTGGACGAAAGCATAGGGGAGAATGTTGGTTAGTTACTGGAGCTTGTATACTTTATGGTGCCACTGATCACCTTAAGAAGGATTGTCCTATAAATGTGGCAGAGATTTCAAAAGTTCCTGAAAGAACACAAGTAGCAAGTAGCAGCGGTAAAGGTCGAGAAAGAGGAAGAGGCAGAGAAAATGGTAGTAATCAAATAGGAACAAGATCGAAGACAGTAGATCGCCCTGAATCGAGAGCGCCAGACAGGATATATTACATGAGGGCAGAAGAGAATAAAGTAGAAGAAGGAAATGAAGGTACATAAGTTTAAAATCAGTGTCTTGAGTACATATGTGTGTAAATGTGACGATTATTAGTTATATTGATGATGTGTAATTACACGTAAGAATCATGCATGAATAAGTAAGTTTCATGGCGAAACTTAAATTAAGGGAGGTAGAATTGTTACATCCCAAAGTTTAGGTAGTCGAGTATTAAGCAAGAAGGACATAAATAAGTGGTCAAATAGAGGCTCGAGATAGTCAAAAACAAAATCGGTGTGCAAAGGAGGCCCGTGGAGTCGACGGGACCAAAAGGTAATTTTTCAAAAGGCCGAGTACCTAAGAGTAATTTTTTAAAAAGTTGTGTCAGTTCTTAATAGTGACCCTAACGGATGCCATAAATGTGTTCTCGGGATTAATTGGGTCGTAATGGTGGCGCACGAATTTTTTCGAAAATGCACGGTTTGTAAGTTACGGGCGATTTTTCGACAAGGGCATTTTGGACATTTCCACCGGAGGGGCGATTTTGTAATTAAATATAACTTTGGGGGCAAAATTTAAAAGAACAAAAAGCCACTTTCAAGTGGCCAAATCCTAGCCATTAAGTCCAAATGGGTTGGACAAATCATGGCCATTGAAAATAAACAAATTAATTAAATGGAAATTAAATTATAAACAACTACTTTTGGTCTTCCAAACACAAGTAAAGGATCAAAAAAAAAAAAAAACACCACCATCACCACTTTTCTTCTTCCTTAGGTCGTGCTCCCCCCCTCCCTTCCATTTTCAAGGAGAAAATTTTCAAGTCTAAGCCATTTTTCAAGTGAAATTCAATAGGAAATAAGGTAAGATACCATCCTAAGTCTTATTCTTTTATTAGAATTAGGTATTAGGCTATGTTTAGGAAGATTGATATTATGTTCATGTTGGGGAAGTATTAGTAAGTTGATGATTATGGTGAAAAATGATAAACTACTTAAAGGAAATGATGAAAATGGTGATTATTAGTAAGAATAAGTAAAGGATTGTTAGAAAATCATAAGGTAGCATCATGTTCATATCTAGGGTTTGTTCTTACATATGTGACATGTTAAATTCATAGGAAATCAAGGAGATTATAGAGGAAAGGAAGTGAAATAGACAAGAAGAGCAAGGAAAAGCAAGGTTTGGTACTTTAACTAATTGTTTGTTCATTTTCTTGAAATTTTTCTGTTTTAGAATTAGTGAAATGCTGTGACTTGTATGATTTTTAATTAAATATAGAAAAATTTTCTTGAAGTGAATTTTTGATATGTTGTTTTTTATTGAGTCTAGTATTTGAGAAAAATAATTTGGAACCACATTGATTGAATTTAATTTATGTAATTCACAAAATTCAGAACCGCTGCCAGGATGCAGGGCAACTGGAGCAGTCTGGTTGGGTGAACTACTTGACCAAGATTTTGTGTCCAGTTTGATCTGAAATTTTAAAGGAATTATTTTAAGATGTAAAAATAAATTCTGTAAAAATTTTAGAGTTTTTAGTCAAGTAGATTATTTTATACAATTTTTCAAATTAAGGATCAAGTTGAGTCCAAAACAGAAATTTACTCTTCATATGGTCATTTTGCTAATATTCATTTCGTCATTTTACAAAAGTAATCCAATTGATTCCTTATGCATATAAATGACCATAATATTTTATTAAAATGACAAAATATGATATTTCACGTAGAGATAATATAAGAAACATAAGTCGATAATTGTATAATGCATATTCGATTAAGAAATGGCATGAAAATGTTGGCTCCACTGGGTATCTGGGATAGTACTGAGTAGGGTAAGGGTATGATATATCATACTATATGCAGTGCTACATTAATATAGCACTTCGGTCCGAGTTATATAGGGTGACAACCCGAGCTATATAGAACTTCGGTCCGAGTTATATAGGGCAATCGCCCGAGTTATATAGGACTCCGGTCCGAGGGCTTCGGCCACAGATTCCACAGGGCTTGGTCCGCAATTTTTTTGGGCCACAGCCACAAAATATATATACAGTTGTTTCAGTTAGTTCCTTACCATACGTTAGTCTACCAAATTACCTTGTGGAGCGAACTAATAAAATGATAATAACTGAATATATGACATGTATGGATTGTTTTTACTGTAATATTATTTTTCAATACAACTCATTGCTTTTAAAAGTGCATTATGCTTTTATTATTTATTTTCCGTAATTAGTTAAAGTAACCACTAAGCAATGCTTAGCGATTTTATTTTCTTCTAAACTCGTAGGCTATTAGCAAGGAGCCAGTAGCGAGCAGAGGAGTCCTGCGATCTGTCGGTCATCAACAAACTTAGGTGGTGCTCTTCATTTTGTATTTTGGTATTAGAAACTGGCATGTACTTATTTGAACAATACAAAGAGATAACTGGATGTAGCATGTAAATCTAGTAATGTATGGTTTCTGTATGGTTTTAAATTGAGTTGGTTTGTGAATATAGAAGTGTGAATTCTTCTTGCAGGATTGTAGTTGAGGTTATAAGGGTGGATTATTGGGAGTGTGTTTGAGTTGAATTGTGAAATAAAATGTTTTTCAAAAATAAGAAAAATCAGTTTTGTCGACACTTGGGACCTAGAATTTTAAGGGAGACTCCGTCAAAATTTTTGGAAAATTTTTATAAGGAACATTAAGTAAGCTGACATAACCAGAGCTCGTATCCCGATGTAGCATTCCTTCTTGGCTTATTCATAGTTTGGGAAGGGGTGTTACAGATCGACTAAAGAAATGGTTGAAATCTTTCCCCCCATACACTTTCACCACATGGGGTCAATTGGCAAAAAAGTTCTTAGAAAAATATTTTCCACCGTCCAAGACTGCCAAGTTGAGGAATGATATTTCATCTTTTCTCCAGCTAGATTGTGAGAGTCTTTATGATGCTTGGGAGAGGTTCAAAGACTTATTGAGAAGGTGTCTTCATCATGTGTAACACCCCCACATCCAATACATACACACTACATACACCACAATGTAGTATACATGCATCGAATATAGGAATGCTACGAATTTCTTAACATTCAAAAACATTTCCAATGATACTATAATCTTTCTCATTATACATTATAGAAAATAAGTAATTAACTTATAATATAAAAACAAAATAGATATATATATATATATTTACTTAATACGCAGCGGAATTTAGAACTATTTACATATAGGAAAACATTTAAATATTTATATTTACAAATATACATATATTCACATTATAAACAATACTTTACAAAATATTAAAAGAGTTATACATGATTGGCAAATCTTCTCTGATCTTTAAGTCCCAAAATCAACTCTTCAATGTCTACTCTCACTCGGCCTCGATGAGCTCTCGGGTTCAACTCTATCAACTCTATCACCTGCGCGATCAACACTATCGCGCTAAGCCAAGGGCTTAGTAGTACAAAACATGCTAACATTATGCTTGAATGCTATGCAATGTCACACATTCCATTAATATCAACATCATAAGTGAAAAGCTAACATCAAACCTTTGCCTTTCACAAATCATAATCATATAAGCATATCACATCTCAAAGTCCTTTCATAAATTTCATAATTTAATTATTTTGCCATCAATGAATCACATATAAACAAAGACAAGCATGGGCCCAAAACACACTAATATGACATTCAATTTTCAGAGTTAATGCTTTGGTTTTATCACATTTATCATTATCACATATACCCAACTAGGCTTCAAGGATTAGGTTCAACCAAGCTTCAAAGGGAACAAAGCATGCTAAGTCTCAACCCAACTTGGCTTCAAGAACCAAACCCAACCTAGCTTCAAGGGTTGTAACATCTCAATTAGGCTTCAAGGACTAGACCCAACCAAGCTTCAAGGGGAGTAAAACATGTTAAACTTCAACCCAACTTGGCTTCAAGGATCAAGCCCAACCTAACTTCAAGAGATTGTTACTATCATTAGGCATGCCACCAACAACAAACTCTGAAAATGGAATAACACATTAGCCACACAACTCATTTATTCATTTGTTATCAATTTCATTCTCACATGGATCAACATAGCCAATCACAATGGCTCTACTTTCCATTTTATCTCAATTCACATCATAGCATCTCAATCTTTCATATACATAATCATTTGCATCATCATGTCATTCACATTATTCATATATATATATATATATATCATTGATATAAACATAACAACACACATTGCTCATATAAATTTACAATGTAATAATGCCACATTTGAACTTACACACAATCATGTAGGTTTTGTACTTACTTCAAAAACAAATCACACCACTCTTAACACTTCCTTGTTCAAGATCCTTCTACCTCTTAGACCAATGATCAATCACCATCTTCAAGACCTAAATCAAAAGTAATAGCATATACTTACTTAGGGATACACAAGAGATAATCCAATTAGGAATTAATTAGGGCAAACCCTAACCCTGACACGCTCACCCACACGGGCGTGTCCATGACCGTGCCCTAACTCCACAACACAGAAGCATTTACACGCTCAACAACATGGGCGTGTTCCTGGGCGTGTAAATTCTCAAATCTTACAGTAACTATGACATGCTCAATAACACGGGCGTGTTACTGATCGTGTCAAACCTACTGCCTCTAACAAAATTGACACGCCTAAAAACCCTGAACGTGCTCATGGGCGTGTCCGGCCACAAATCAAGACTCCGATCAAAACAACCAAACACTTAACAACGCACTTCTATTCCTTAACATCCACTTCAACCAATCTTCACAAAACATACCCAAAAACCTATCTCAAACTTGCAACAACACCAAAACAAACCAAAACACATATATCAAACACAAAACACAAAATCATCTCAAAACCCTCACCACATATACAACATCATCTCTTCCAACCACTTACTCTTTTCTTCAATCCATCCTCAAAATCCATCATCAAATCAACCAAACACTTCTAAACATCTCACAAACAAACAACACACTCTTAAAATCATCTATCAAATCCAAATATCATTTCAAATAAACAAAGATATCAAAAGAGAACTTACCAAAGTTATAAAACTTCTTGAATCAACAACTGGATCACTTGGATTTCCTTCAATTTGAGCTTAGCACATCAAATCCTCTCTTGCTCTCTCTTTCCCTTTGTTAGCCGACCAAACAATGCAAAGAAAAGAAGAAGAAGAAGATGATCCACGGCAAAGAGAAGGAAAGAAAAATGAGAAGCCCAAAGTCAAATTCCCTTTTTCCTTAAAACTCTCTCATCCAAGTAATTAAAATATTAAACAATTCAAATAAACCTCCTCCATTCATTAATTCCTTATTAATTAATTATAAATTCAAACACAAACAAATATCTTCTTCCACTATCTCCATTCTTTGACTTTCCATTGACCTAGGTATATGTTATATATATTCTAATATACATCACATATACACTCTCTTTAAAGAACCTTTTCTCTTTAAATAAAACATGTACATTCAATCCAATATACAACAACAACATAATCAAAACTTTTAGGGCATGCATTGGGATATTACAATTCTCCCCCTCTAAAAAGAAATTTTGCCCTCGAAATTACCTGATATCAAGCCCGAAACAATTGAGGATATTGCTCTCGCATTGTTTGCTCACTTTCCCAAGTTGCCTCTTCCTTTGCATGATTCTTCCACAATATCTTCACAAGTGGCACTTTCTTATTTCTCAATTCCTTCACTTCACGTGCCAAGACAGCAATTGGTTCCTCTTCAAATGTCAAATCAGGACTTACTTCGATAGATTCAATTGGCAACACATGTGATGGATTTGATCTGTATCTCCTCAACATAGAAACATGGAATACATTATGGATCCTATCCAACTCAGGTGGCAAGGCAAGTCGATAAGCAACTGGCCCAACTCTTTCCAAAACTTCATACGGTCCAATGAAACGAGGACTCAGCTTTCCTTTTCGACCAAACCTCAAAATTTTTTTCCAAGGAGACACTTTCAAAAATACTTTATCTCCCACATTATACTTTATGTCCCTCCTTTTCAAATCTGAATAAGACTTCTGTCGGTCTGAAGCTGCTTTTAACCTATCTTGAATCACTTTCACTTTCTCTTCAGTCTCTTTAACCAAATCAGGACCAATTATCTTACCTTCACCAAGTTCATTCCAACATAGAGGTGTCCTACACCTTCTACCATACAATGCTTCAAATGGTGCCATACCAATGCTAGATTGATGACTGTTATTGTATGCAAATTTCACAAGTGGTAAGAATCTATCCCAACCTCCAGAGAAATCAATGACACAACTTCTCAACATGTCTTCAATAATCTGCATCACTCTCTCTGACTGTCCATCTGTCTGTGGATGAAAAGCAGTACTGAAGTGTAATCGAGAACCCAAAGCACCATGTAAACTCTTCCAAAACCTTGAAGTAAACCGGGGATCTCGATCAGACACTATAGAAGTTGGAACACCATGTAACTTCACAATCTCATGGATATACAGCTCAGCTAACCTTTCCAAAGAGTAATCCATCCGAACTGGAAGAAAATGAGCTGTCTTCGTCAACCTATCAACAATCACCCAAATAGCATCATGCTTTCTTTGTGTCAATGGCAAACCAGACACGAAATCCATGGTTACTCTATCCCATTTCCATTCAGGCACTGCTAAAGGTTGAAGTAACCCTGTTGGAACTTGATGCTCTGCTTTTACCTTCTGACAGGTGAGACATCTGGATACAAAATCAGCAATGTCTCTCTTTAAACCAAACCACCAGTAATGTTGTTTCAAATCATGATACATCTTGGTATTGCCCGGATGCATAGCAAATACTGATTGATGAGCTTCCTCTAAAATGATCCTTCTCAAATTAACATCATCGGGTACACACAATCTGTTCTTGAACCACAAACTCCCATTATCTTTCACAACAAAATCTCTACTCCTCCCATTCCTACAATCTGAAACAATCTTTTGAATCTTCTCATCCACCAATTGAGCTTCTTTAATCTGCTCCAACAATACTGGTTTTAAATGCAACTGTGCCAACAATGAACCATCATCACAAGATACAAAACTAGCACACAATGCTCTCAACTCAACAAGCAACGAGAGCGAATAAACAGTCAAACCTGCTAAAAACTTCCGACTCAAGGCATCAGCAACAACATTTGCTTTACCCGTATGATAATCAATCAAACAGTTGTAGTCTTTAATCAATTCCAACCATCTCCTTTGTCGAAGATTAAGCTCTTTTTGGACACCCAAATACTTTAAACTTTTATGATCAGTGTAGATAAAACATTTCTCCCCAAACAAATAGTGTCGCCAAATCTTCAATGCAAACACAATGGCTGCCAACTCTAAATCATGGGTCGGATAATTTAGCTCATGCGGTTTCAACTGTCGAGAAGCATAAGCTATAACTTTACCTTCTTGCATCAGAACACAACCCAAACCCCTATGTGAAGCATCACTATAAATCACATATGGTTTATCTTCCACAGGTAAAGTAAGAACAGGCGCTTGAGTCAACATTTCTTTCAACTGATCGAAACTAGCCTGACACTGATCTGTCCACACAAATCTAACTCCCTTTCGAAGTAATCTGGTAAGTGGAGTGGCTATCAAAGAAAATCCTTTCACAAACTGTCGGTAATAGCCTGCCAAACCCAGAAAACTTCTAACTTCAGTCACAGACTTTGGTGGACTCCAATTCAAAATAGCTTCAACTTTACTCGGATCAACTCTAATACCGTCCGCTGAAACTATGTGACCGAGAAAAGTAACTTGATCAAGCCAAAACTCACACTTTGACAATTTAGCAAACAATTGCTTCTCTCTCAAGATTTGCAACACAATCCGCAGATGCTTGTTATGCTCTTCCTCATTAGGCGAATACACCAAAATATCATCTATAAACACTACCACAAACTGATCCAGATAGGGCCTAAACACCCTATTCATCAAGTCCATAAAAACTGCAGGTGCATTCGTCAAACCAAAAGGCATAACTAGAAACTCATAATGCCCATACCTGGTCCGAAAGGCTGTCTTAGGAACATCTTCAGCTCTGACCCTCAATTGATGGTACCCTGATCTCAAATCGATCTTAGAAAACACTGCTGCACCTTTTAATTGATCGAAGAGATCATCAATTCAAGGCAAAGGATATTTATTTTTGATTGTCACCTTGTTCAATTGCCTATAATCGATACATAATCTCATTGTACCATCTTTCTTCTTCACAAATAACACAGGAGCTCCCCAAGGAGAAACACCGGGGCGAATAAATCCTTTATCCAACAACTCTTGTAATTGCACTTTCAACTCCCTCAATTCTGCTGGTGCCATTCGATAAGGAGCAATAGAAATAGGAGTGGTACCAGGCAATAATTCAATACCAAACTCCACCTCTCTCTCAGGAGGCAACCCTGGCAACTCTTCTGGAAACACATCAGGGAATTCTGCAACTGTGGCTATACTATCAATTTGAGGACTCCTTACTCTACCACATGAGCAAGATAAGCATCACACCCCTTTCTAATCAATCTCCTAGCTGCAACCGCTGAAACAAACAAGGATGCTAGCCGTTCCCGCTCATTAAATATTAACACCTCTCTACCATCACTGGTTCTCAAGGTAACAATTTTCTTTTTGCAATCAACCACAGCTCCATGTCTAGATAACCAATCCATGCCTAGAATCACATCATATTCCTTAAAAGGCATCTCAATCAAATCTCCAAGGAACTCCTCACCTTGAACCACTACTGCACTATCTCGGTGCACCTTACTAACAATCACACTATGCCCTAGCGGATTTGTCACCAATACATCAAATCCTAGGGATTCAGCATGCACATCAGACACAGGCAAAACAGATGCACTAATATATGAGTGTGTGGAACCCGGATCAAACAAAGCAAGTACTGAAATACCAAATAAAGAAAAAGTACCAGCTATGACTGCCGAAGCATCTGGTTGCTTCTGCATCACATAAATCCTCTGAGAAGATCCAGCCTCCTCTGGTCTACTCTCCCTAGATGTAGAACCTCCTCTAGAACTGAACCCAGATCTGCCTCCTCTGCCGAACCCCCTGCCTCCTCGACCTCCCCTCACACTAGGTCGAGAAGCTGCAGTATCCACTGACATCTGCTCCTGTCTTTCGGGACAATCTCTCACAAAATGATCAGGAGATCCACATCTGAAACATACCCCTGCTACACCAGTCTTCCAACAAGTACCACCATGTGGCCTACCACAATGAATGCATATGGGTAAGGTGGATCTCTGAGTCACCGGGGTCGGAGCACTCGCCACTGAAACTGCAGGTCCAGATCTCCGCCTCTGAAACTGTACTGACCTACCAGCTGGCCTCTGACTCCTACTAACCCGAGGAACAAAACTTCCTTTACCTCTTTTCATAGATGAAGACCCTACCTCAAACTGGGGCCTTCTAACCCTGATCTCTTCCTCTGAAGCAGCTGCAATAGCCTGGGCTCTCTCCACACTCCTAGCTGCTGCCACAAGCTGGGAAAAATCAGGATATCTAGATCCAGCCACATGACACATGACAGAGGGCCTCAATCCCTCCTCAAATCTTCTGCATCTGTCTATCTCATCCGATATAATACCCCCAGCATACTGACTCAACCGAATAAATTCAACCTCATATTCAGTTACTGATTGGTTGTCTTGCTTTAAACTCAAAAACTCCATCTTCTTCATGTCCTTATACTCCCTTGGAGTATACTTCAATTCAAACTCTCTCAGAAAATCAGCATAGGACAATGTTGGTGGATCATCCATAGAATGGGGCACTGTCTTCCACCAATTATATGCATCCTTTTGCAACAATGATCTTGCATAATCAAATTTTTCCTCTGGAGTGGCTTGCAACTGAACAAATATTCTCTGTACCTTGTCTAGCCACTGCTCTGCTTCAGCTGGATCAATGGTACCTATAAAATCTTCAGCTCCATACTTCCTTAGCTTATCATACTGTCTCACTGATACCAAAGGTTGTGGGGGTGGTGGCGGTGGTTGCACTGGTGCTTGTCTCAAAGCCTCTATCACATGCCTAAGCCAAACTGGTGGAACCTCCTCACCAGCTGGTCACCCCGATACAGAAGCAGGTATCTCTCCAGCACTAACCACTCTAGCTCCCTCTCTAATCTCCTCAGGAGCTATACTCTCAGCACTACCCTCAACTGAATGACGTGAGTGAGAATCCATCACAACCTATATCTGCAAACACAGCAGAATACTTCTCATTAAAGATCAGAGACTGCCAATGCCAAACATGTATGTTATTCAAAAATCCACGTTTTAAAATCAAAACACTCTTTTTCTTATACTTTACCTAGGTTGAGAATCTCAAACCTAGGCTCTGATACCAAAACAATTGTAACACCCCCACATCCAATACATACACACTACATACACCACAATGTAGTATACATGCATCGAATATAGGAATGCTACGAATTTCTTAACATTCAAAAACATTTCCAATGATACTATAATCTTTCTCATTATACATTATAGAAAATAAGTAATTAACTTATAATATAAAAACAAAATAGATATATATATATATTTACTTAATACGCAGCGGAATTTAGAACTATTTACATATAGGAAAACATTTAAATATTTATATTCACAAATGTACATATATTCACATTATAAACAATACTTTACAAAATATTAAAAGAGTTATACATGATTGGCAAATCTTCTCTGATCTTTAAGTCCCAAAATCAACTCTTCAATGTCTACTCTCACTCGGCCTCGATGAGCTCTCGGGTTCAACTCTATCAACTCTATCACCTGCGCGATCAACACTATCGCGCTAAGCCAAGGGCTTAGTAGTACAAAACATGCTAACATTATGCTTGAATGCTATGCAATGTCACACATTCCATTAATATCAACATCATAAGTGAAAAGCTAACATCAAACATTTGCCTTTCACAAATCATAATCATATAAGCATATCACATCTCAAAGTCCTTTCATAAATTTCATAATTTAATTATTTTGCCATCAATGAATCACATATAAACAAAGACAAGCATGGGCCCAAAACACACTAATATGCCATTCAATTTTCAGATTTAATGCTTTGGTTTTATCACATTTATCATTATCACATATACCTAACTAGGCTTCAAGGATTAGGTTCAACCAAGCTTCAAGGGGAACAAAGCATGCTAAGTCTCAACCCAACTTGGCTTTAAGAACCAAACCCAACCTAGCTTCAAGGGTTGTAACATCTCAATTAGGCTTCAAGGACTAGACCCAACCAAGCTTCAAGGGGAGTAAAACATGTTAAACTTCAACCCAACTTGGCTTCAAGGATCAAGCCCAACCTAACTTCAAGAGATTGTTACTATCATTAGGCATGCCACCAACAACAAACTCTGAAAATGGAATAACACATTAGCCACACAACTCATTTATTCATTTGTTATCAATTTCATTCTCACATGGATCAACATAGCCAATCACAATGGCTCTACATTCCATTTTATCTCAATTCACATCATAGCATCTCAATCTTTCATATACATAATCATTTGCATCATCATGTCATTCACATTATTCATATATATATATATATATCATCATTGATATAAACATAACAACACACATTGCTCATATAAATTTACAATGTAATAATGCCACATTTGAACTTTCACACAATCATGTAGGTTTTGTACTTACTTCAAAAACAAATCACACCACTCTTAACACTTCCTTGTTCAAGATCCTTCTACCTCTTAAACCAATGATCAATCACCATCTTCAAGACCTAAATCAAAAGTAATAGCATATACTTACTTAGGGATACACAAGAGATAATCCAATTAGGAATTAATTAGGGCAAACCCTAACCCTGACACGCTCACCCACACGGGCGTGTCCATGACCGTGCCCTAACTCCACAACACAGAAGCATTTACATGCTCAACAACATGGGCGTGTTCCTGGGCGTGTAAATTCTCAAATCTTACAGTAGCTATGACACGCTCAATAACACGGGCGTGTTACTGATTGTGTCAAACCTACTGCCTCTAACAAAATTGACACGCCTAAAAACCCTAAACGTGCTCATGGGCGTGTCCGGCCACAAATTAAGACTCCGATCAAAACAACCAAACACTCAACAACACACTTCTATTCCTTAACATCCACTTCAACCAATCTTCACAAAACATACCCAAAAACCTATCTCAAACTTGCAACAACACCAAAACAAACCAAAACACATATATCAAACACAAAACACAAAATCATCTCAAAACCCTCACCACATATACAACTCATCTCTTCCAACCACTTACTCTTTTCTTCAATCCATCCTCAAAATCCCTCATCAAATCAACCAAACACTTCTAAACATCTCACAAACAAACAACACACTCTTAAAATCATCTATCAAATCCAAATATCATTTCAAATAAACAAAGATATCAAAAGAGAACTTACCAAAGTTATAAAACTTCTTGAATCAACAACTGGATCACTTGGATTTCCTTCAATTTGAGCTTAGCACATCAAATCCTCTCTTGCTCTCTCTTTCCCTTTGTTAGCTGACCAAACAATGCAAAGAAAAGAAGAAGAAGAAGATGATTCACGGCAAAGAGAAGGAAAGAAAAATGAGAAGCCCAAAGTCAAATTCCCTTTTTCCTTAAAACTCTCTCATCCAAGTAATTAAAATATTAAACAATTCAAATAAACCTCCTCCATTCATTAATTCCTTATTAATTAATTATAAATTCAAACACAAACAAATATCTTCTTCCACTATCTCCATTCTTTGACTTTCCATTGACCTAGGTATATGTTATATATATTCTAATATACATCACATATACACTATCTTTAAAGAACCTTTTCTCTTTAAATAAAACATGTACATTCAATCCAATATACAACAACAACATAATCAAAACTTTTAGGGCATGCATTGGGATATTACATCATGGGCTTCTACTGTGGCTACAGATTTAAACTTTCTATAATGGATTGAATTATGCAAGCAAGTAATCCATCAATTGTAACCCCCCATACTCTATATAAGTACTATACATATATCGAGTATACATACAGTACGTATATAAAGTATAAGAATGTCACTTTTTGTTACAGTTTAAAACTTTTATTTGAGTTCAAACAATATTACATTAATTTAAAGAACATTTACAAAATCATTATACTTTCGATGATCTTATTGATATATAATAATCTTGTTTTTACCAAAAGGTCATTTATACATATAAATACATTCTTGTCAAAAGTACAACATAATTAAATTATACATGTATGCATCACCTTCTAGTTGGTCTCGACATACTCTTACCCTTCTCGTGGCATAATAGTTTAACTTCCAGATCAACCATCTACTCACCTGCGCGATTTACACAACCACGCTAAGCCCGAAATCTTAGTAGTACAAATAAATATTAAAAACATACATTACAGACAATCATACTCATATATTAACTTTATATATCCATATTTTCTTATCATATTTTCCCATTTCAGTTCTACCTTATATGTGAATTTCTACTAAACTCATAATTATATACATATACAATTATGTCATTAATACAAACTATAATTCCATGACTTATTAGAACATTAATAAAATAATACTCACAATGTCCACAACCACGTCCATATTATACATCATATCGTCTTCATCTCATTTCATAATTATCATCATATATCTCATAACATTACATCTTAGTCCATAATTCATATTTAAACAAAGATAAACATGGGTTTCATTATTCATTCATTTCACATTTCATGAATCATATTTAAGCAAAAACAAGCATGGGCCCGAAAAGGATCTAATATGCTATTCAAAGTTCAGAGTTGCTGCTTTGGTCTATAATCACAATCATCAAGGCCGTAGGCAATATATATATATATCTATCTATCCATGGATAGGGTAACAGACCCAGTCTCTTGGACCTCAACCCGCTAAACTCGAGGAGATCCTCAACCAGGCAAGACTGTTACCTGTAACAGACCCAGTCTCTTAGACCTCAACCCGGATAAACCAAGGAGATCCTCAACCCGGCAAGACTGTTACTATAATTCACATTTTACATTTATCAACTTGAATCGGCTTACGACCCGGTCTTTTCACCTATCCAGTACTTTATAGGCATGCCGCCAAACCCAGAACTCTGAAAGTTGAATAACATATTAGGCACACCATTCCTTAATTATTTCATTATAAATTTCATTCTCATTTACTCATTATCACTTAGGCAACCATGCCTCAATCATCTCATTGATATCATTATCATTTTAGCCAACAACCATGGCTCCATATCTCAACAAGAGAGTATATATATATCATCAATTGCATTGAACATCATCTAGGCAAACATGCCTCAATTATGTCATTTACATCATTATAAACAACCACATTGGTTTCACATCTCATTATGTCTCAATTCACATTATACCAAACATAACATTATTCATAAGCATCAACAATGCATTAGATTTCCTAACACATTTGCAATCAAATGAATGTTAAATCTCAACATCATATGGACGTATGCAATAATATAGTTTGTACATACCTTTTGAATGATCTTCCTATCTTTCACATCATCCAATCATAACCTTAATCAAATTATATTAACAATATAGCAAATTACTTAACACATTTGCAAACAAATGTGTTAAGTCTCAAATCATGTAAATAAGTGCAATCATATAAATTTGTACTTACCTTAAAGACAACTCACATCAATCCATACATTTCTTTTTTTCCAAGAATTCTTCACCACTTAAGTTAGGGCAATCCAACATCTTCATAACCTAATCCAAAGGAATAATACACACTTAATTACAATTACATATGAATTCTAATACACTTATTCATTTATTAGCCTCATACTAGACCCAAGAATCACCAATTACAACTCAAAACCATTAACTAGGGCCCACGGTCGTGGCCTCACAAACCCCCACGGGCGTGGGTTAGAAAATAATTCTGCCCAATTGCTCTAAGACTCCCACGGTCGTGGCCTTCCAACCCCCACGGCCATGGCATATCAAACCATTCTGTCTCCTTTGTTCAACATCCCCCACGGCCATGGCTCCCAATGGCCACGGTCGTGGCATCCAAAATGCCTCTATTTCTAGACCAAACTCATGTATTCTATGTTTTCAATTTCATTAAACACAAATATACATCAATCATATAACACTTATTCAATTTCCCAACTCATTTATATTAAAACCTTACTAAACAATTTCAATAATCCATCATCATCCTCACAAATAACCATATCATTATCATTTAAATCTCACTTCCACATATCTATATACTTTAATTTTTCACTATCATCATCTTCACACACTACCCAAATCAACAATCAATATAAATCAACTCAAAGAAATGAATACTTGAATATTTTACCAAATCTTCAATCTCCATCTTCAATTCTCTCAAAACCCTTATAAATTTGATGTGTATGTAAATAAAATCTCATCTCTCTTTCTCTTTCTCTTTCTCTCTCTCTCTCTCTCTCTTTCTCTCTCTCTCTCTCTCTCTCTCTCTCTCTCTCGTGCAAGAAGCAGAAGAAGAAGAAAAGAAAATCTTTTTTTCTTTTTCCTCATACTTATCACATATATAATAATAATAATAATAATAATAATATAATATAATATAATATAATTATATTTAAAAATCCTCCACCACATTTTATATCCATCCTTTGACTTTCTTCTCTTCTTTTTCTTTTATTATTATTATAATTTATTATTTATTAATTATATAAACTTACTTTTCCTACACCATTTTATATATTAGGTATATGTGATGTATATGTTGGTATATGTATATCTCCTATATATTGTATTTATATTTCTCATATTTTCCAAATACCATATTTACATATCATCCCTCATATACATCTATTTCTTATAATATTTTACCAACATATCTTCTCACAACTACTATTCCAATGTATACCAAAATCGGGGTATTAAATTAATTCGTTGCTCTTCTTTTAATTTTCATTAAACATACACATTAAATCCAAATACAACAATAATTATTCCAAACTTTTAGGGTATACTTTGGGATATTACAATTCTCTTCCCCTTAAATAATTTCGTCCTCGAAATTATCCAGTACAATAACAATCTATGCTTAACAAAACACCATCTTAATTTTCCATATGATGTTAATCGTATTCTTACATTCTAATTTCATCAAATCATATAACTTTTTCTCTCCCCCTTAGAGTCAATCATCTTCTTCCAATTCCATAACTTGTCATGATATATATATCTTTACATATTTTATTACTTCCTTAACCAAATATTCAAAATAACTCATTACATTCCCAAGTAATTTATCTTTATACAAGAATCAAATCAACAATTTAAATTAACACTTAACTTATTTAAATTTATCATTAAATTTCATAATATATATATATAACCTAATTCCATTAGGCCAAACTTATATTTAAATTCTAATCTCTTCGGATCCATTTTTTTTTTTCAGCTTTTTGAGACTATGATCATTAATAACAAATCACTTCAAATTATCTTTCAATATACACATAGTTTATCTTCTATTATCTTAGTATAATTTCCACAAAATTCTCATGATTATCTCATACCATATTTATTCCTCATAGTTCACTCACTTAAACCTTAAGTCTATCCACTTATTCACTTTATACCATAAACATATTCAGTATAACCTTCAATCACATTTTGTAATTTTTCCCATTTAATTTCTTCTCACATCTCGTATCATTACTATTTTTACCTAATTACCTTTCTATCACATTATTCCTAACTCAAAACATTTTCACAATTTTCTTCTCTTTCTTCACTTTCTATAATTGTAAACAAATTTCTATCATAAAAAAAATTATAAGATACAGCTTCACAAATCACAACTTTTAAATCTGTTTCTAAAAACATAATCATCAATCTCATCAACACTATATTACAGTTATGTCATCTTAGATTCAAATTTGTGGATAACAAAACTAATTAACCAAATATACTAACCAACTCATATAACCATAGTATAATAAAGATTATGACTGCAACTTATAAATCAATACTGCCCCTTTATTATTCTTTTTCCAACCTTTCCAATTACAACGCTAGGTCGTATCTCAAGGATTGTATATCCATTCTACAAACTTTTGCTACACCAAGAGTTAACACATTTCAACTCCATCTTAAAACAATTTGCTCTTGATTATTTGATCATCATTATCCTAGTTCATGTTCAACACTATTATCTTTAACATTTCCTATGCACAATATTTGATCATATACAAATTTTACACAAGTTTCATTCATTACTCCATTTCCAATCTATTTTTTTTATAACTATTTCCCTACACTATACTTCCTTATTTCCTTATAATCTCTTATTATGCACATATGTATAGAACATTTCCACACATCAATACTTTGAGCCCAAAACATTTTATAATAGTCTAATTCTGTCGTTGTCATAACAATTTCACTGTCCAATATTACTCAAGTCCATTTTCATTATCCATTTCATCACATAGTCTAGTTCTGCACAAATCAAGACCTAATCTTTCTTAAGTCTGCTACCACATGTAATACCATTTTCAATACTACTAGACATGCAATTACATAAGATAATAAACATATCACATACTCATTCATAATGTACCTCACTTTTCACATTCTTTACATAATACAATTACATTCATATTAAAGAACTCATCTTACATATTCTATACATGTATACACATAATTATGCAATTTTATTTAATTTCTCTTTGACATATCATCTTACAAATTCAATATTTATTACTTTCCTTTGAACATTATCATTCTCATTCCTTTGACATGACTTAAATTATTTATCAACTCAACATATATATATTTACTCTAATCATAATGATATTTCACAGAAATCTTAGACACATTTCCAATGTGACATTTCTTTCACTTTTGTTTGTACAAATATTTAATATACCTCCATATCCATTTTTACCCTTTCAAATCAAATAACTTAAAGTAACTCATTTTCACTCGCTCAATTACTTTCTTTTAACTTCAAAACAAATTCTCATACTATCAATCACATTACTCAATTCATAATATTCTCATATGTAATAATATTCCTTCAATTAGCTCATATGCTTAATATACATTAAACTATCCATATCTAAATAATCTTTATCAATATTCCATTAACATTCTAAATTCGTAAATCACTATCTCACCTAAACTTCAATTTACAAATCTCATCTTTTCTTAATATTAACTTTAAAAACATCTTATATATATACCACCAAGCAACATCAGAACATATAATTTTCACAATTATTAAGCTCGTTTCAAAAATTCAAATGTCACACATTATCACCATTAACATGAGCTTTAACAATACTCAAGTATATTACATTTCTAACATTCAAATCACAATGTTTACATTAAATTAACAATACAAACAACACCATTTTATCTCCTTGCTTAACCCCTATCATCTCTTTTTCTTTTTAAAATCTTAACTTTACATATCTAAACCTTAAATTGTCACACTTTGTCTATATCAATCAACTCATTCAATATTCCACCATACTCTCTTCATTATAATAACATATTCATCCATATTACCCTTTTAACAATATTTTCTCTTTCTAGTAATTCCAAACATAAGATTCTTTTTTATATAAGGGATTCAAATCGTAGAGGAAAGAGTACATACTTTAATCTTGATTTTATTTTTAACTCATTTCCAACTTCATTCTCCTTGTCATTTCATTACATTTCAAACACATTTCAATAATCAAAATTTTTACTTTACTTGAATAAATTCCCATTCTTTAATGTAGCAATTAAACTTATATAAATTTTTCCATATCATTTCTTTTTCCAATTTCCATTCATGTAGAACTTCATCCACACACTATCATCCATCTCATATAATTCAAATACATTACAATTCACATAATGCCACATCCAAGACCAACCTAGGTGTTAATGCATATGCATGTATTACAAATTTCATTTCAAAACTTTTCTTTTTAATTCTATTTAGGCTTTTCAAAACTTTTTTATTTTTAATTCCATTTAGGCAGAGAATCTCGAACCTAAGCTCTGATACCAAAATAATTGTAACCCCCCATACTCTATATAAGTACTATACATATATCGAGTATACATACAGTACGTATATAAAGTATAAGAATGTCACTTTTTGTTACAGTTTAAAACTTTTATTTGAGTTCAAACAATATTACATTAATTTAAAGAACATTTACAAAATCATTATACTTTCGATGATCTTACCGATATATAATAATCTTGTTTTTACCAAAACGTCATTTATACATATAAATACATTCTTGTCAAAAGTACAACATAATTAAATTATACATGTATGCATCACCTTCTAGTTGGTCTCGACATGCTCTTACCCTTCTCGTGGCATAATAGTTTAACTTCCAGATCAACCATCAACTCACCTGCGCGATTTACACAACCACGCTAAGCTCGAAAGCTTAGTAGTACAAATAAATATTAAAAACATACATTACAGACAATCATACTCATATATTAACTTTATATATCCTTATTTTCTTATCATATTTTCCCATTTCAGTTATACCTTATATGTGAATTTCTACTAAACTCATAATTATATACATATACACGTATATCATTAATACAAACTATAATTCCATGACTTATTAGAACATTCATAAAATAATACTCACAATGTCCACAACCACGTCCATATTATACATCATATCGTCTTCATCTCATTTCATAATTATCATCATATATCTCATAACATTACATCTTAGTCCATAATTCATATTTAAACAAAGATAAACATGGGTTTCATTATTCATTCATTTCACATTTCATGAATCATATTTAAGCAAAAACAAGCATGGGCCCGAAAAGGATCTAATATGCTATTCAAAGTTCAGAGTTGCTGCTTTGGTCTATAATCACAATCATCAAGCCCGTAGGCAATATATATATATATATATATATATCTCTATCCATGGATAGGGTAACAGACCCAGTCTCTTGGACCTCAACCCGCTAAACTCGAGGAGATCCTCAACCCGGCAAGACTGTTACCTGTAACAGACCCAGTCTCTTGGACCTCAACCCGGATAAACCAAGGAGATCCTCAACCCGGCAAGACTGTTACTATAATTCACATTTTACATTTATCAACTGGAATCGGCTTACGACCCGGTCTTTTCACCTATCCAGTACTTTATAGGCATGCCGCCAAACCCAGAACTCTGAAAGTTGAATAACATATTAGGCACACAATTCCTTAATTATTTCATTATAAATTTCATTCTCATTTAGGCAACCATGCCTCAATCATCTCATTGATATCATTATCATTTTAGCCAACAACCATGGCTCCATATCTCAACAAGAGAGTATATATATATCATCAATTGCATTGAACATCATCTAGGCAAACATGCCTCAATTATGTCATTTACATCATTATAAACAACTACATTGGTTTCACATCTCATTATGTCTCAATTCACATTATACCAAACATAACATTATTCATAAGCATCAACAATGCATTAGATTTCCTAACACATTCGAAATCAAATGAATGTTAAATCTCAACATCATATGAACGTATGCAATAATATAGTTTGTACATACCTTTTGAATGATCTTCCTATCTTTCACATCATCCAATCATAACCTTAATCAAATTATATTAACAATATAGCAAATTACTTAACACATTTGCAAACAAATGTGTTAAGACTCAAATCATGTAAATAAGTGCAATCATATAAATTTGTACTTACCTTAAAGACAACTCACATCAATCCATACATTTATTTTTTTCCAAGAATTCTTCACCACTTAAGTTAGGGCAATCCAACATCTTTATAACCTTATCCAAAGGAATAATACACACTTAATTACAATTACATATGAATTCTAATACACTTATTCATTTATTAGCCTCATACTAGACCCAAGAATCACCAATTACAACTCAAAACCATTAACTAGGGCCCACGGTCGTGGCCTCACAAAACCCCACGGGCGTGGTTTAGAAAATAATTCTGCCCAATTGCTCTAAGACTCCCACAATCGTGGCCTTCCAACCCCCATGGCCGTGGCATATCAAACCATTATGTCTCCTTTGTTCAACATCCCCCACGGCCATGGCTCCCAATGGCCACGATCGTGGCATCCAAAATGCCTCTGTTTCTGGACCAAACTCATGTATTCTAGTTTTCAATTTCATTAAACACAAATATACATCAATCATATAACACTTATTCAATTTCCCAACTCATTTATATTAAAACCTTACTAAACAATTTCAATAATCCATCATCATCCTCACAAATAACCATATCATCATCATTTAAATCTCACTTTCACATATCTATATACTTTAATTTTTCACTATCATCATCTTCACACACTACCCAAATCAACAATCAATATAAATCAACTCAAAGAAATGAATACTTGAATATTTTACCAAATCTTCAATCTCCATCTTCAATTTTCTCAAAACCCTTATAAATTTGATGTGTATGTAAATAAAATCTCATCTCTCCTTCTCTTTCTCTTTCTCTCTCTCTCTCTCTCTCTCTCTCTCTCTCTCTCTCGTGCATGAAGAAGAAGAAGAAGAAGAAGAAAAGAAAATCTTTTTTTCTTTTTCCTCATACTTATCACATATATATAATAATAATAATAATAATAATAATAATAATAATAATAATATAATATAATTATATTTAAAAATCCTCCACCACATTTTATATCCATCCTTTGACTTTCTTCTCTTCTTTTTCTTTTATTATTATTATAATTTATTATTTATTAATTATATAAACTTACTTTTCCTACACCATTTTATACATTAGGTATATGTGATGTATATGTTTGTATATGTATATCTCCTATATATTGTATTTATATTTCTCATATTTTCCAAATACCATATATACATATCATCCCTCATATACATCTATTTCTTATAATATTTTAACAACATATCTTCTCACAACTACTATTCCAATGTATACCAAAATCGGGGTATTAAATTAATTCGTTGCTCTTCTTTTAATTTTCATTAAACATACACATTAAATCGAAATACAACAATAATTATTCTAAACTTTTAGGGTATACTTTGGGATATTACATCAATGCAGCTGGAGAAGGTACCATAAATAATAAGACACCTGAACAAGCAAGGAATTTGATTGAAGATATGGCCCTTACAAATTATCAGTGGCAAACTCCAAGGGAATAAGGAAAACTGAGGGTCACTAGTTCACATCAGTTGGATCCCTTGGTAGCTTTGACAGCACAGTTGGAAGCAATGAATAAAAAGATAGATTCTTTAGCTTCATCTTCGGGGAAATCAATGCAAGTAATGTCTTGTGAATGGTGTGGGGGTGGACATCAAAGTCAAGATTACCAAAGTGGCAATATGTTTGCTAGAAAAGAGCTGGTGGATTATGTTGGAAATATGCCTAGGCAACAGTAGAACAACCCCTATAGCAAAACATATAATTCAGGTTGGAGAAATCATCCTAATTTCTCTTGGATTAATCAGAATAATCCAAGGCCTCCCGCTGGATTTCAACAGCCTCAACATCAACAAGCTACCCCTCCAAGAAAGAGCAATTTGGAGGACATGATGGAGAAGTTTATAGCAACTTCAGAAATAAAATTTCAATCAACATAATCCACCTTTAGAAATTAGCAAGCCTCCATTCACAATTTGGAAAATCAGGTGGGACAATTTGCCAAGCTACTCAGTGAACGACCACAAGGGAGCTTACCTAGCAATACTAAGTATGAGTGGGGATTTTCGCCCCCACTCCCGATGGAATGGTTCTTGTGACTTCGGCACTGTTTAGGCTTGGGGCCTTAGAGAACACGGACCTAAGCCCAGAGAAAATGAAGTCGCCACCCGGATGGGCTGGAAAAAAAGAAAGGGGTGGATGACTTAATTCTTAAGGAATTCCCAACCTCCTAATGGGTTCAGAAAGTTGGGTACATGTGGGGAAGGTGAGAAATGGCCCAACACCCCCCACAATGCCTGGTTCATTGGAACCGGCCTCCTTTGCAGGTCTTAATATTATAAAATTCTTAAATATAACAACATTATCCATACTACATACAACAATTAAAATAAAGCATCATTATATTAAAATCAAAGCAATGTCCAAACAAAGCAAATATATGGACACCCATTCGAGGATGGAAACATGTCCTTACATCGTCCATGTCTAAACTAAATAGGACACCCACCAAAAGGTGGAAACATGTCCTTTACATTGGTCCAAAATATAAAAGCAATTTAAATTACATAAAAATTAATTAATGAGGTACCCACAAAGTGGAAACATACCTCTTACAATTTTAATACCAAAATAAATAAATAATAATCATAATAATAAAGAAAATATCCATCCATGATAAATTAAATAAATCAAGCATTGAAATTAAATAAATCAACCATCAAAACATATAATCAAATATATAATCAAATCTAAAAATAAAGCAGTAAATATATAAATTTAGGGTTCATGCATTAATTAGGGTTTCTAGGGTTTTATGTTCATTAACTAGGGTTTTGCATATACTAGTTTAATTAGTTGAGAAATATTTTAAGGTAATAACATAGCTACTGGATGTTTAAAAGATTTAAGGTTTTGGATGTTTTTATGAAAATAATGCTACTGTGATTTAAAAAATAGGTTTGATTTGGGTTTAAAGTAAACAGATTGTTGTTTTGATTTTTAGAAAGATGTAATTAGGGTTTTAGATTTGAAAAACATGTTTTAAGGCTATTAAGGTTTTAGGGTTTAGGATTCACGGTTTGAGGAAATAAGGTTTTAGGGTTTAGGACTCACGATTTAATGAAATAAGGTTTTAGGGTTTTTTGAAAAATAAAGCACATTAGGGTTTGTTTGAAGAATAATTTATGGTTCTGGAAGAAGAACTTAAGAATTTGGGATCTAAGGTTTGAAAGTCAATTTTTAGAGTTTCTGGATATTTGGAAAACAAATTAGGATTCAATAAAGCAACTTTGAATTTTAGAATTTAAAAAAAAAATTTAGGATTTTGATAATTGTAAAGCTATTTTGGGGTTTTAGGAAACATAAGGCAAATTAGTGTTTGGTTCTTAGAGTTTACTAGAGTTAGAGTTTAGAAATTCGGCTTATTGGATCAATTTTAATAATTAAACTATTTGCAAACTTAGGTTTATGGTTTATGGAATTGAGGTTTGGGAATTAGGGTTTTAGGAAGCTAGGGTTTTGCAATTAGGGTTTTGGTGGCTTTAGGTAGAATAGTTTAGGGAAAGGTTTACGAGGTGACAAGCTTTAAAATAAATTAAGGTTCTGATTTATCTTTTTAGAAGAAACATTGATTGTAACATCCTAAAATTTTTGAAAATTTCTAATTTTTGGAAATTTTGATAAAATAAATTATAATTTAAAAGGATAAATTAAATTAATAGTTTTAAATGAAAAATGAAGGGATTTTAAATGAAAACGTGGAATATATATATGATATATATGCAAAATATACATAACATATATAAAAGTCAACACTTTTTAAAAGAAAAGGGTATTTTGGTAATTAAATCTTATAAATTCAAATTAATAAAATAATTCAAAAACAAATTATTTAATTATTTTTTTAATTTATTAAAAAAATAATTAAATAATTAAATAATTAAATTATTTTAATATATATATATATGTGGTTAAAAAAAAGATGAAAAGGAAAGAATATTTAAAAGTCTTCTTCTTCTTCTTCTCAAGAACGTGGCTTCCATGGATGATTAAAGACCAAGGATTTTGCTTCTTCCATACTCCATAAATTGAAGGAATTAACAAGTTTCAAGTGGATTTTTGGTGATTTCTACCAAAATTAGTAAGTTTCCATCTCTTTTCTTTGAATTCCTTGGAAATTTAGATTATGTGAGAATTTGAATTTTTATGTATTTTAGGGTTTTGAAAACATGAATTTTAATTGTGCAAATTGATTCCAAATGAGTTGTTTTGATTCATAAACAAGTATTTTAAAGTCAAATATTGGATTTGGTGGTGGTGGGTTGGAGTTTGAGAATGGAAGTGGAGATTTAGGGTTTTGGAAAAGTGATTTTCTAAAGTGGTTGAATTGTGTGATTTTATTTATTTAAGCATGTTGTTTAGTGTTAAAAGTGATGAATATAAGCTTGGAATGAGTAATGGATTGTGTTGGAATGGAAAACCTTCTTTAGGGAAAGGTTATGCCATTTTTGAGATTTTGTATATAAGAGTGTATTTTTATAATGTAAATGATTTAAATGTATTAAAATATGTTTTTAATAATATAAATAAACTTAAAACACTAATTTAATTGTAGTAGAATGGAATTCCAATGTTGAAGTAAGGAAAGGCTAAATTTTTAGAAATTTATAGGAGTGATGTGTAATTATGATTTAATGTTGAAAATGCCTTTAAATGTGATACTAAATGATTATTTGCTATCACATTTGGTTTAGGCATTGAGGGAGATTGATTTGCTTCATCCAAGTGGTGAAGGGCAAGTTAGAAAGATTGGATTGAAGGTTGTTTTTAGCTTGCTTTGGGTTGCTAGTGGAGGTATGTACAATCTTTGAATATAATGTCTATATTTGCATAACATTTGGACTTAACACATTTTGGTTGAAAAATATGTTAAGTTACTTGGTTCATTATTTGTGTATGAATAATGTGCTATGACATTTGTAATGTCATATATGTGTTAAATGCATTGTGAAAAGCCATTGATAATGGCTAATTTGTGTAACATATGAAATATGCATATTATGTGAAAATACCTAAAGTAATTGGGTAATGTGTTGTGAATGCAAAAATGAGATATGTGTAATAATGAAATGAATTGATATTGATAAAAATGAGAAAGATGTGAAAAATGAGAAAAGTGAGAAAAAAAATGTGAAAATAAGGCAATGTGCCTAGATTGAATATGTAAAAATGAGAAAGAGATTAATAATGAGAAATATGAATAAATTGTGTGCCTAGTATGTTATTCAATTTTCAGAGTTCTGGGTTTGGCGGCATGCCTATGATTGTCTACGGGCTATACGCTGGAATGGTGAAAAGACTGGGTCGTAAGCCAGGCCAGCTGATAAATATGATGTTTTTGGGGTGAAAAGACTAGGTCGTAAGCCTCAAAAACTATAGTAGTCTAGCCGGGTTGAGGACCAAGATACTGGGGCCTAAGGGTCTAGCCGGGTTGAGGTACTGGGGCTGTTACATTATCCATGGATATATTGCCTACGGGGCTAGACACATGGTGTCATTATGGACTGAAGCAGTAACTCTAAAATTTGAATAGCATATTAGATCCTTTTTGGGCACATGCTTGTCTTTATTTTACTGTGAATTATGAATTATGATACAATTGAGTAATATAATGTTATGAGTTGTGCTTATGAATTATTTGAAAAATATAAGAAAGTGGATTGATGTGACATTTATATGCATTGTGCATTTGGTATTGCAGTTATATTATTATTATCAAAGTTTGTACCACTAGGCTTCGGCTTAGCGAGATTATTTCCATCGCGCAGGTGACAGGGTAGACCCAGTTGAGCCAGAGAGTTCTTCTAGACCAGGTTGAGTCTAGACTTGTAGTTGAGCTTGTAGAGTTGCTATCGAGATCAGAAACACTGCCAGCAACATGTATATATTTTTATGTTATTGTACATTTTGAGTTTTATGCATAATATATTATGTTTTGAATTTTACGTATTGTATATTATAAAGAATGTTTGGGTTAATGTATTTGAAATGGGAGAGTAAGTGTGTTTTAAATTATATATATCTATATGTATAAATTTTTGAGAAACTTGGTGAAATTGAGAAGTATGGTTGAGATGGTGATTGGAAATTATTGGGAGTGTTTTCTTTTTGCAGGTTGAGTAATTGCTAAATTTTAGGATATCCAAAATACAGACAAAACTTTGGGTAATTTTTCCTAGAGATTTATATATATATTATTTATTTTGGGTTCTTATAACAAGTAAAGAATATTTATATTATATTTAATTTTTATATATTTAGAATTTAAAATTTAAAATTGGAAATGTGAAATTTTTTTATTAAACCGGTCTGTGACATTCTTGTACCGTATATGCATATTTTACATATACTAAAAATATGTATTGTACGTATATAGGGTATAAGGGTGTTACATTGATTCTGGAGATAAATTGAGATTTTGGAAAACAATTAGGTTTGTGAGACTTTAAGAGAATAATTTAGGGTTTAAATAAAATAACAGTTTAGGATTTTGATAACTTAATCAACGATTTAGGCATACTGGATGAATGGACAAATTTGATCTATAAAACATACTATTAAGTTTAATAATTTAGGTTACTGAAAGATTCAATATCAAAACAAATAATAGAAACGTTTAAAAGAAAATATGGCAATAAAATCATATGCTTAAACAATTCATGAATCAAAATGTAAGAATGTTGTAAATATAGTAAAGTCAAAGATTTATAATCAAACCTCCGTTCGTTGGTTCCTCCACAATTGACTTTTGGATGAACAATGAACAAAGGAAGTGTTACTGCCTTTAATGGATTGGTGATGGTTAATTTCTTTTGTCGTCTTCTGCCTTTCTCGTTTAATCTCTCTTAATCTCCATTGCCGACCCCTATGGTTTTTCTCCTCCTCTAATCCATGTGTTTAATGCAAGTATTTATAGGAAAATAAAGATTCCTAATCCTATTTTAATAAGGAAATACCAATTGTTTAGGAAAAATTAGAAAACTGGGTAAAACAACGTTTGTTCAAAAACTCGGCACCGTGTGGGCTGTCGGGCCAGTGGGTTGTGCTGGCAAAAACGAGTGCGGCGGGCTAGCTGGGCAAGCCAATTCGTCGCAGAACTGGGCAAGCCCAACTGCGGTGAATTGGGGACTGCCCAATTCACCGCAGATAATTTCTACGACGAAATGGGCTGTCGCGCGTCGCTCACTGATCCGTCCAATTTTTTATTTTTTTCATTTTTATATTTTATATTTTTATTAAAAATAACTATTAAATATTATTAGTAATTAAAATATTATTAAAATAAATAAAATACCACAAAAATTATTTTGGACTATCGAATTTGAATGGGTCAAAAATTAAGGGTGTACACTAAGGCAAATCTAAAGGAGCAACTGAAGGAAATTACTCTAAGGAGTGGAAAGGAAATTAAGGGTGGTGTGGTTAAAAGAGAGGCTGAGTCACAAGCAAAAGAGGTTGAGACACAGAAAGAAGAAGACGATAACCTTACGGATGCTTCAGGTGAGAAGGTTGCAGTGGAGAATGAGAAAGGAAATCAACCTTAAGAACCCATTCCAGTAGTGAAGGAATACCAACCTTGAGTGCCATATCCAACAAGGTTGAACAAGGACAAGATGGATGCTCAACTCGATAAGTTTCTTAAACTCTTTAAATAACTGCACATTAATATTCCATTTGTTGAAGCTCTCTCGCAGATGCCCAAATATGCTAAATTTTTGAAAGATATCCTTTCTAACAAAAGGAAACTTGAGGAAGTATCTTTGGTGTAATTGTCAGAAAAGAGTTTAGCAATTTTGCAGACGAGGTTGCCTAAGAAATTAAAAGATCCTAGTAGTTTCACTATTCCATGTTTGATAGGTAATCTTGAAGTTCAAAGTGCATTGGCTGACTTGGGGCTAGCATAAGTGTTATGCCCTACAAGATGTTTAAAGAGTTAGGTGTCGGAGAACATAAACCAACACTCAAGACCATTCAACTTGCTGATAAGTCAGTAATTCACCCTCGTGGTATTATAGAGGAGTGTTGGTAAAAGTTAGGGATTTCATTTTACCCAATGATTTTGTTGTCATTGATGTAGATGAGGATGTGGATGCTTCGCTTATCCTTGGTAGGCCATTTTTGAATACAACCCGTGCCCTTATCGATGTCCATGATGGCACATTGACCTTAAGAGTGGAAAACGAGAAAGTTATTTTTAATATACATTATGCTATGAAGCACCCACTTACACTCAATGATGTGGATTCATGCAATAATATCATTGAGCATGAAACCTTAAATTGTGTTACTAACATTGTTTCCAAGGATCCCCTTGAGTTGTATTTATTGCAGGATAATGTTGTGGATCAAGAAGCACTGGAGCAGCTTGCTTATCTTGAAGCAAGCAAATCATTTAACAGTCGGGCATATGAAACCATTGAAATGCCAAAAGAACAGAAGTCGCGACCATCTATGATTGATCCACCCAACTTAAAACTTAAGATCCTTCTGGATCATCGTAAGTATGAATTCCTGGGGGAGGAGAATAAATTGCCAATTATTTTGAGTTCCCACCTATCTTCTGAGCAGAAGATAAAACTCATTGAGTTGTTACAAAAGCATAAGCAAGTTATAGCTTGGAAGATAATAAACATCAAGGGTATTAGTCCATCCTATTGCACTCACAAAATACTAATGGAGGATGAATTCAAGCCAATGGTATAGCCACAACGGAGACTAAACTCTACGATGAAAGAAGTAGTTAAAGTTGAAGTAATCAAGCTACTTGATGCGGGAATTATATATTCAATTTCGAATAGCTCTTAGGTGATCCCAGTTCAGGTAGTACCAAACAAAAGAGGGACAACGGTGGTTCCCAATGAAAATAATGAGCTAATTCCAACAAGAATAGTTACCAGTTGGAGGGGTAGCATTGACTATCAGAAGTTAAATGATGTAACTAGAAAGGACCATTTTTCCTTTTCCCTTCATTGATCAAATGTTGGAGAGATTGTCCAGGCATGAGTATTACTACTTTTTGGATGGCCTTTTCGGTTACTTCCAAATTCATATTACCCTGGAAGACCAAGAGAAAACTACATTCACCTGTCCATATGGGACATTCGCATATCGAAGGATGCCATTTGGGTTATGCAATGCATCTGCAACTTTTCAACGGTGCATAGTGGCAATCTTTGATGAGCTTATTGAGGATATTATGGGGGTGTTCATGGATGATTTCTTGGTTTATGGAAACTTGTTCAAAAGTTGTTTGGAAAAACTTGAGAGGGTCTTGATAAGATGTGAGGAAACAAACCTGGTACTTAATTGGGAAAAATGTCATTTCATGGTTCAAGAAGGAATCATGTTGGGACACAGGATTTTAAGCAATGGTATTGAGGTGGATCGGGCTAAGGTGAAAACCATTGAAAAATTACTACCCCCCACATCGGTCAAGGCCATCAGAAGCTTTTTGGGACATGTCGGCTTCTATCAGAGGTTTATATGCTACTTTTCTAAGATAGCCCGTCCTCTAACAAGACTCATTGAGAAGGATGTTGATTTTGTGTTTGACGAGGAATGTTTACGATCTTTCACGACTATTAAGGAGAAATTGACCCATGCTCCAATCATGGTAGCTCCCGATTGGAATTTCCCATTCAAACTGATGTGTGATGCAAGTGATATTGCAATGTGGCCAATTTTGGGTCAACGCAAAGAGAAGCATTTTTAGCCCATTTATTATGCAAGCAAGACACTGAACGTAGCCTAGGCCAATTACACAACTACAGAGAAAGAACTTCTAGCTGTGGTTTTTGCTTTTGACAAGTTTAGATCATATTTAATCTTGTCTAAAGTGATTGTGTTTACGGACCACTTGGCTTTGAGTTATTTATTTTCCAAAACAGATGCAAAGCCTAGGCTAATTCGTTGGTTTTGTTATTGCAGGAATTTGATTTGAAGATTCAAGATAAAAAGGGATCAAAAAATCAAGCAGCAGATCACCTTTCATGCTTGGAGAACCCAACCATGGAGAAGTTTGAAGAAGAGAACATTGATGATCATTTTCCTGATGAGCAGCTTTATGCCATGGTAAGTGAGGTAAGTGTTTCCACTTTTGAAGTACCTTCGTTTACTGATTTTGCTAACTACTTGGCTACTAAGAAACTCCCTAAAGATATGACTTATCAAGAGAAGAAGAAATTCTTTTCTGACTTGAAATATTACTTATGGGAGGATCCTTTCTTATTTAGGTTATGTAAAGACCATATGATCTGGCGTTGCATGGCATGGCCCAAAACGATGAATATTGTTCGTCATGATCATGCTAGACCAGCTGGTGGTCATATGGGAGCCAATAGGACTGCTCAAAAGGTGATAGAATCAGGATTTTATTGCCCCACACTATTTAGGGATAGCTATGATTTTGTGAAATGTTTTGATCAATGTCAAAGAACTGGAAACATCTCCTCTCGTGATGAGATGCCCCAAAATGGAATTCTAGTTTGTGAAGTCTTTGATGTATGGGGGATCGACTTTATGGGACCATTTCCTAGTTCTTTTGGTAACAAATATATTCTTATAGCTATAGACTATGTCTCAAAATGGCCTAAAGCCCAAGCTTTAGAAACGAATGATGCTAGGGTAGTGATGAGGTTTTTGAAAAAGTTATTTTCTCGATTTGGTACACCGAAAGCGATCATAAGTGATAGGGGTACTTACTTTTGTAACGCTCAGCTTGAGAAAGTTTTCAAAAGGCTAGGTGTTATACATAGGTTTTCTACTCCTTACCATCCCCAAACTAGTGGCCAAGTTGAGAATACAAATAGAGAAATAAAAAGGATCCTTGAAAAAATTGTAGAGCGATCCCGAAAGGACTGGTTTGAGAAATTAGACAATGCTCTATGGGCCTTTAGGACTGCATTCAAAACTCCATTGGGTACTACACCATTTAGGTTAGTATATGGAAAGGCTTGTCATTTACCTGTGGAAATTGAACATAATACTTATTGGGCTATAAAACAGATTAACCTTGATCTAGCTAGTGCAGGTAATAGAAGGAAATTTTAGATCAATGAGCTGGATGAATGGAGATTACAAGCTTATGACAATGCAAGGATATATATGGAGCGGACTAAGAAATCGCATGATGCTCACATTAAGGAACGGAAAGAGTTTGAAGTTGGAGATAAGGTATTATTGTACAATTTGAAGCTTCGACTTTTTCTAGGTAAGTTAAAATAAGATGGTCTGGTCCATTTATAGTCAAAGAAGTTTTTACCTACGGGACAATCAAATTACTCACCCAGAAAAAGGGAATTTTAAGGTTAATGGGTAAAGACTTAAATTGTATTTATGGGGGAACTTGAGTGAGTTGAAGGAGGTTTTATACCTCCAAGACTAATGATGAACCAATCTCAAATGTCCAACTAATACGACGTTAAAGAAGTGTTGGGTGGGAGACAACCCACTATTTTTAATTTTTTTTTTGATATGTGTTTCTTTAATTTTTATGTTTTTAGTTTGTTTCGTTGGCTTTAATTCTTCTTTCATTGGTTGGTAGTGTGTTACTTTGAGTTCACTTGAAATTGTTGAGGAAAATTTTGTAACACCCCTACATTCAATACATGCACACTACAAACACCACAATGTAGTATACATGCACTAAACATAGAGATGCTACGGATTTTTTTTTTAACATTCAAAACATTTTAAATGATACCATAATTTTTCAATTGTATACATTATAGAAAGATAAGTAGTTAACTTGTAATACAAAACTAAATAGATATATATATATATATAGATACATTTAGTTGTTACGCAGCGGAATTTATCAAATACTTACATATATGAAAACATTTAATTTCATATTTACAAATATACACATATGTACATTAAAATCATTACTTTACAAAATATAAAAGAGTTATACATGATTGGCAAGTCTCCTCTGATCTTTAAGTTCCCAAAATCAACTCTTCACTGTCTACTCTCACTCGGTCTCGAAGAGCTCTCGGGTTCAACCCTATTACTTGTGCGATCAAACACTATCGCGCTAAGCCAACGGCTTAGTAAGATAATTCATGCTGATGTTATGCTTTAATGCAATGCAATGCCAATTCTCAATCCATATTATACATGTAACATCATATATGCAAAGCTAACAACATACCTTTACATTTCATAACTCAACATAAATAGACATATCATATTTCGACATCCTATTATATACCTCATTAGTATTCATTTTATCATTCATAATCAACACTAAACAAAGACAAGCATGGGCCCAAAACACACTAATATGCCATTCAATTTTCAGAGTTAATGTTTTGGTTTTATCATCACATTTATCAATATCATAAACCCAACTAGGCTTCAAGGATTAGGTTCAACCAAGCTTCAAGGGGAGCAAAGCATGCTAAGCATCAACCCAACTTGGCTTCAAGAACCAACCCAACCTAGCTTCAAGGGTGGTAACATCTCAATTAGGCTTCAAGGATTCAATCCAACCTAACTTCAAGAGATTGTTACACTTATTAGGCATGCCACCGACAACAAACTCTGAAAATGGAATAACACATTAGTCACACAAATCATTTATTATTTAATTACCATTTTCATTCTCAACTCTCATCATAGCCAATAACAATGGCCTCATATCACATATAAGTTACCATAGCCAATCATAATGGCATTTTATTCCATCACATTATACATATAGCATTATTGATATAAACATAACCAAACACATTACTCATCACATGAGTCACAATACATGAAATATCACATTGTTCACATAGTATCATATACATTGCCATTATCATCATATGCAACAATGCAATAATACAAGATTTGTACTTATTTTACTAACAATTCATACAACTCCTAACATTTCCTTGTCCAAGATTCTTTAACCTCTTAGATCAATGATCAATCACTATCTTCAAGACTTAAATCAAAAGTAATAGCATATACTTGTTTAAGGATACACAAGAGATAATCCAATTAGGAATTAATTAGGGCAAACCTCAACCCTGACACGTTCACCCACACGGGCGTGTTCATGGCCGTGTCCTAACTCCACAACACAGAAACATTTACACGCTCAACAACATGGGCGTGTTCCTGGGCGTGTAAATTCTCAAATCTTACAGTAGCTATGACACGCTCAATCACACGGGCGTGCTACTGGTCGTGTCAAACCTACTGCCTCCAACACAATTGACACGCCTAAAAACCCTGGACGTGCTCATGGGCGTGTCCGGCCACAAATCAAGACTCCGATAAAAAACAACCATACACTCAACAACACACTTCTATACATTAACATCCTCTTCAAATAATCTTAACAAAACATACTCAAAACTCATCTCAAACTTGCAACACACCCAAAACAAACCAAAACACACATCAAACACCAAACACAAAATCATCAAAACCCTTACCACATATACAACATCATCTCTTCCAACCACTTACCCTTTTTTTTCAATCCATACTCAATATCCATCATCCAATCACTCAAACACCTCTCACATCTCAAAATCAACCAACACACTCTTAAAAAATCTATCAAACTCAAATATCATTTCAAATAAACACAAAGATCACAAGAGAACTTACCAAAGTTACAAAACTTCTTGAATCACCAACTTGATCACTTAATCTTTCTTCAATTTGAGCTTCACTCAACAAGATCTTCTCTTTGCCTCTAGCTTCCTTTGTCTAAGGAGGAGCCGGCCACAATGGAAAAGAAGAAGAAAAAATATCAAGAAGCAAAGTCAAATTTTGCTTTTAATCTCCACCAAGTGATCTTATCCAATCAATTACCAAAATACCCTCAATCATATAACTAACTTTTTGTTTCATATAAGCCCTTATATGTAATTACACACTCAACACAAATAAATATCTCTTCCATTGACTCTTCATTTGACCAATTTATATGTTATATATATCATCATATACACAACATATACCATTCTCTCTAAACCCTAATTCTTTTCCCCAAAACACATATACACAAGCATTCACTTTCCAATATCTTTTCTCTTGCAATTTAACACATATATTCAATCCAATATGTCACTACAAGAACAATAACAACAACATAATCAAAACTTCTAGACTATATATGAGGATATTACAATTCTCCCCCCTCTAAAAAGAAAATTTCGTCCTCGAAATTACCTGATATCAAAGCTGAAACAACTGAGGATATTGCTCTCGCATGGATTGTTCACTTTCCCAAGTTGCTTCTTCCTTTCCATGATTTTTCCATAGAACCTTCACCAATGGCACTCTATTGTTTCTCAATTCTTTTACATCACATGCTAAGATAGCAACTGGTTCCTCTTCAAAAGTCAAATCTGGGCTCACTTCGATAGATTCAATTGGCAACACATGAGATGGATCCAATCTGTACCTCCTCAACATAGAAACATGAAATACATTATGAATACTATCCAACTCAGGTGGAAAAGCAAGTCGATACGTAACTGGCCCAACTCTTTCCAACACTTCATACGGTCCAATGAAACGAGGACTCAATTTCCCTTTCCGACCGAACCTCAAAATCTTCTTCCAAGGAGACACTTTCAGAAATACCTTATCTCCAACATCAAACTCTATATCTCTCCTTTTTAGATCTGCATAAGACTTCTGTCGGTCTGAAGCTGTTTTTAACCTGCCTCGAATCAACTTTACTTTTTCTTCAGTTTCTTGAATCAAATCAGGACCAATCAACTTATTATCTCCAAGCTCATTCCAACAAAGAGGTGTCCTACACCGTCTGCCATACAATGCTTCAAACGGTGCCATACCAATGCTGGATTGGTGACTGTTGTTGTAAGCAAATTCCACAAGCGGTAGAAATCTGTTCCAACTTCCAGAGAAATCAATGACACAGCTTCTCAACATGTCCTCAATAATCTGTATCACCCTCTCTGACTGTCCATCCGTCTGTGGATGAAAAGCAGTACTGAAGTGTAATCGAGAACCCAAAGCACTATGCAAACTCTTCCAAAATCTTGAAGTAAACCTGGGATCTCGATCAGACACTAAAGAAGTTGGAACACCATGCAGTTTCACAATCTCATGGATATACAACTCAGCCAACCTCTCCAAAGAGTAATCCATCCGCACCGGAAGGAAATGAGCTGTCTTAGTCAATCTATCCACAATCACCATATGGCATCATGTTTCCTTTGTGTCAATGGCAATCCAGACACAAAGTCCATTGTCACTCTTTCCCACTTCCATTCTGGTACTGGTAATGGTTGAAGCAATCCAGTTGGAACTTGATGCTCTGCTTTAACCTTCTGACAGGTGAGACATTTCGACACAAAATCTACAATATCTCTCTTCAAACCAATCCACCAGTAATACTGTCTCAAATCATGATACATCTTTGTATTACCCGGATGCATAGCAAACACTGACTGATGTGCTTCTTCTAAAATGACTCTTTTCAAATCAGCATCATCGGGTACACACAATCGATTCTTAAACCAGAGACTCCCATCACCTTTCACAACAAAATCTCTAGTCTTCCCATTCTTGCAATCTGAAATAATCTTCTGAATCTTCATATCAATCAACTGAGCCTCTTTGATCTGATCTAACAAAACTGGTTTCAAAAGCAACTGTGCCAACAATGCACCATCGTCACAAGCTACAAAACTGGCATGCAAAGCTCTCAACTCAACAAGCAACGAGAGCGAGTAAACAGTTAAACCAGCTAAAGACTTCCGACTCAAGGCATTAGCAACAACATTTGCTTTACCTGGATGATAATCAATCAAACAGTCGTAGTCTTTAATCAATTCCAACCATCTTCTCTGCCGAAGATTGAGCTCTTTTTGAACACCCAAATATTTCAAGCTTTTGTGATTAGTATAGATAAAACATTTCTCCCCAAACAGATAGTGTCGCCAAATCTTCAATGCAAACACAATGGCTGCTAGCTCCAATCATGGGTCGGATAGTTAAGCTCATGCGGTTTCAACTGTCGAGATGCATAAGCTATAACTTTACCTTCCTGCATCAGCACACACCCCAAACCACTATGTGAAGCATCACTGAAAATCACATATGGTTTGCCTTCAACAGGTAAAGTAAGAACAGGCGCTTGAGTCAACATATCTCTCAACTGCTCAAAGCTAGCCTGACACTGATCCGTCCACACAAATCTCACTCCCTTACGAAGCAATTTGGTGAGTGGAGTAGCTATCAAAGAAAATCCTTTCACAAACCGCCGGTAATAACCTGCCAAACCCAGAAAACTTCTAACCTCAGTCACCGACTTGGGTGGACTCCAATTCAATATAGCTTCAACTTTACTCAGATCAACTCTAATGCCTTCCGCTGAAACTATATGACCGAGAAAAGCGACTTGATCCAACCAGAACTCACACTTCGACAATTTGGCAAACAACTGCTTCTCTCTCAAAATCTACAACACAATCCGCAGATGCATATCATGTTCCTCTTCATTCCGCGAATATACCAGAATGTCATCGATGAAGACCACTACAAACTGATCCAGATAGGGCCTGAACACCCTATTCATCAAATCCATAAAAGCTGCAGGTGCATTCGTTAGACCAAAAGGCATAACTAGAAACTCATAATGCCCATACCTGGTCTGAAAAGCTGTCTTCGGAACATCTTCAGCCTTGACTCTCAGCTGATGGTACCCAGATCTCAAATCAATTTTAGAAAACACAGCTACACCCTTCAATTGATCAAAGAGATCATCGATTCTAGGCAAAGGATATTTATTTTTAATAGTCACCTTGTTCAATTGCCTATAATCGATACACAACCTCATAGTACCATCTTTCTTCTTCACAAATAGCATAGGAGCTCCTCAAGGAGAAACACTGGGGTGAATAAATCCTTTATCCAACAACTCATGTAATTGCACTTTCAATTCCCTCAATTCTGCTGGTGCCATTCTATAAGGAGTAATAGAGATAGGAGTGGTACCAGGCAACAATTCAATACCGAACTCCACCTCTCTCTCAGGAGGTAACCCTGGCAACTCCTCTGGAAATACATCTGGGAACTCTGCAACTGTGGCAATACTATCAATGGGAGAACCCTTCACTCTAGTATCTATCACATGAGCAAGATAAGCTTCACACCCCTTTCTAATCAACCTCCTGGCTGCAACAGCTGAAACAAATAAGGAGGCTAGCTGTTCCTACTCATTAGATACTATCACCTCTCTACCATCAACAGTTCTCAAAGAAACAACTTTCCTTTTACAGTCTACCATAGCTCCATGTCTAGATAGCCAGTCCATACCTAGAATCACATCATATTCCTTAAATGGCATCTCAATCAAGTCTCCAAGGAACTCCTCACCTTGCACCCTTACTGCACTATCTCGGTGCACCTTACTCACAACCACACTATGCCCTAACGGATTTGTCACCAACACATCAAATCCTAGGGACTCAACATGCATATCAGATACAGGCAAAACAGATGCACTAATATAAGAATGTGTGGAACCCGGATCAATCAAAGCAAGTACTGAAGTATCAAATAAAGAAAAAGTACCAGCTATGACTGCCGATGCATCTGGCTGCCTCTACATAACATACATCCTCTGGGAAGATCCAACCTCCTCTGGTCTACTCTCCCTGGATGTAGCACCTCCTCTGGCACTGAACCCAGATCTGCCTCCCCTACTGCTACCTCTGCCTGCTCGACCTCCCCTCACACTAGATCGAGAAGCTGCAGTATCAACTGACATCTGTTCTTGCCTCTCAGGACAATCTCTCACAAAGTGATTAGGTGATCCACATCTGAAACAAACCCCTGCTACACCAGTCTTCCAGCAAGGACCACCATGTGGCCTACCACAATGAATGCAGATGGGTAGAGTAGATCTTTGAATCATAGGGGTCGGAGCACTTGCCACTGAAGCTGCAGGTCTAAATCTCTGCCTCTGTAACTGCACTGACCTACCAGCTGACCTCTGACTCCTACTAACTCTAGGAACAAAGCTTCCTTTACCTCTCTTAACAGAAGAAGACCCTGCCTCAAACTGGGGCCTCCTAACCCTAACCTCTTCCTCTGAAGCAGCTGCAATAACTTGAGCTCGCTCTACACTTCGAGCTGCTGCCACTAGCTGGGAGAAATCATGATATCTTGATCCAGCCACTAAGCACATGATAGAGGGCCTCAATCCTTCCTGAAACCTCCGGCATCTATCTATCTCATCAGCTATAATGCCACCAGCATAATGGCTCAATCTAATAAACTCAACCTCATATTCAGTTACATTCTTGCTATCTTGTTTCAAGCTTAAGAACTCCATCTTCTTCATGTCTTTGTACTCCCTAGGAGTATACTTCAACTCAAACTCTCTCAGAAAATCCGCATATGACAAGGTTAGTGGATCATCCATAGAATGGGGCACTGTCCTCCACCAATCATATGCATCCTTCTGAAGCAAAGATCTTGCATGATCAAACTTTTCCTCCGAGGTGGCTTGCAACTGAATAAAGATCCTCTGTACTTTGTCAAGCCACTGTTCTGCTACAGCTGGATCAGTAGTACCAAGGAAATCCTCCACTCCATACTTCCTTAGTTTATCATAGTGCCTCACTGGTACCATAGGCTGAGGGGGTGGTGGCACTGGTGCTTGCCTCAAAGCTTCTACCACATGCCTAACCCAAGCTGGTGGAACCTCCTCACCAACTGGTCTACCCGACACCGAAGCAGGTGCCTCCTCAGCACTAACAACCCTAACTCCATCATCAGGGACAATACTCTCAGCACTACCCTCAACTGACTGGCGTGAGTGAGAATCCATCACAACCTAAGTCTGCAAACACAACATACTACATCTTATTAAAGATCAGAGATTGCCAATCCCAAACATATATGTTATTCAAAAACCACTTTTTTTTTAAAAATCAAAATAGCCTTTTTCTTACATTTTACCTAGGTTGAGAATCTCAAACCTAGGCTCTGATACCAAAACAATTGTAACACCCCTACATTCAATACATGCACACTACAAACACCACAATGTAGTATACATGCACTAAACATAGAGATGCTACGGATTTTTTTTTTTAACATTCAAAACATTTTAAACGATACCATAATTTTTCAATTGTATACATTATAGAAAGATAAGTAGTTAACTTGTAATACAAAACTAAATAGATATATATATATATATATAGATACATTTAGTTGTTACGCAGTGGAATTTATCAAATACTTACATATATGAAAACATTTAATTTCATATTTACAAATATACACATATGTACATTAAAATCATTACTTTACAAAATATAAAAGAGTTATACATGATTGGCAAGTCTCCTCTGATCTTTAAGTTCCCAAAATCAACTCTTCACTGTCTACTCTCACTCGGTCTCGAAGAGCTCTCGGGTTCAACCCTATTACCTGCGCGATCAAACACTATCGCGCTAAGCCAACGGCTTAGTAAGATAATTCATGCTGATGTTATGCTTTAATGCAATGCAATGCCAATTCTCAATCCATATTATACATGTAACATCATATATGCAAAGCTAACAACATACCTTTACATTTCATAACTCAACATAAATAGACATATCATATTTTGACATCCTATTATATACCTCATTAGTATTCATTTTATCATTCATAATCAACACTAAACAAAGACAAGCATGGGCCCAAAACACACTAATATGCCATTCAATTTTCAGAGTTAATGTTTTGGTTTTATCATCACATTTATCAATATCATAAACCCAACTAGGCTTCAAGGATTAGGTTCAACCAAGCTTCAAGGGGAGCAAAGCATGCTAAGCATCAACCCAACTTGGCTTCAAGAACCAACCCAACCTAGCTTCAAGGGTGGTAACATCTCAATTAGGCTTCAAGGATTCAATCCAACCTAACTTCAAGAGATTGTTACACTTATTAGGCATGCCACCAACAACAAACTCTGAAAATGGAATAACACATTAGTCACACAAATCATTTATTATTTAATTACCATTTTCATTCTCAACTCTCATCATAGCCAATAACAATGGCCTCATATCACATATAAGTTACCATAGCCAATCACAATGGCATTTTATTCCATCACATTATACATATAGCATTATTGATATAAACATAACCAAACACATTACTCATCACATGAGTCACAATACATGAAATATCACATTGTTCACATAGTATCATATACATTGCCATTATCATCATATGCAACAATGCAATAATACAAGATTTGTACTTATTTTATTAACAATTCATACAACTCCTAACATTTCCTTGTCCAAGATTCTTTAACCTCTTAGATCAATGATCAATCACTATCTTCAAGACTTAAATCAAAAGTAATAGCATATACTTGTTTAAGGATACACAAGAGATAATCCAATTAGGAATTAATTAGGGCAAACCTCAACCCTGACACGTTCACCCACACGGGCGTGTTCATGGCCGTGTCCTAACTCCACAACACAGAAACATTTACACGCTCAACAACATGGGCGTGTTCCTGGGCGTGTAAATTCTCAAATCTTACAGTAGCTATGACACGCTCAATGACACGGGCATGCTACTGGTTGTGTCAAACCTACTGCCTCCAACACAATTGACATGCCTAAAAACCCTGGACGTGCTCATGGGCGTGTCCGGCCACAAATCAAGACTCCGATAAAAAACAACCATACACTCAACAACACACTTCTATACATTAACATCCTCTTCAAATAATCTTAACAAAACATACTCAAAACTCATCTCAAACTTGCAACACACCCAAAACAAACCAAAACACACATCAAACACAAAACACAAAATCATCTCAAAACCCTTACCACATATACAACATCATCTCTTCCAACCACTTACCCTTTTTTTCAATCCATACTCAATATCCATCATCCAATCACTAAAACACCTCTCACATCTCAAAATCAACCAACACACTCTTAAAAAATCTATCAAACTCAAATATCATTTCAAATAAACACAAAGATCACAAGAGAACTTACCAAAGTTACAAAACTTCTTGAATCACCAACTTGATCACTTAATCTTTCTTCAATTTGAGCTTCACTCCACAAGATCTTCTCTTTGCCTCTTGCTTCCTTTGTCTAAGGAGGAGCCGGCCACAATGGAAAAGAAGAAGAAAAAACATCAAGAAGCAAAGTCAAATTTTGCTTTTAATCTCCACCAAGTGATCTTATCCAATCAATTACCAAAATACCCTCAATCATATAACTAACTTTTTGTTTCATATAAGCCCTTATATGTAATTACACACTCAACACAAATAAATATCTCTTCCATTGACTCTTCATTTGACCAATTTATATGTTATATATATCATCATATACACAACATATACCATTCTCTCTAAACCCTAATTCTTTTCCCCAAAACACATATACACAAGCATTCACTTTCCAATATCTTTTCTCTTGCAATTTAACACATATATTCAATCCAATATGTCACTACAACAACAATAACAACAACATCAACAACATAATCAAATCGTCTAGACTATATATGAGGATATTACAAATTTTCTTTTGAGGGTGTAATTTGAGCTTGATTTATAGACACGCCTGTGTTAGTTGGTGTGTCATTTATTTTTAGGGACAATAGCTATAACACGACCAGTGACACACCCGTGTCACTAGACGTGTCATGTAGATGGCACCACAATAGCTACAACATGCCAATCGACATGCCTGTTTCATTGGTCATGTCATTTTGGTTAAATTTGAGATTCACAGTAGCAACCACACGCCCATGTCACTGGCCATGTTGATTTAATTGAGTCATAGTAGCTACAACATGCCTACTGACATGCCTGTGTTAGTGAGTAAGATATTTTAGTTCAAAAATAGTAGTTATGACATGCCCATAGACACTGCCGTGTCTGTGGGCGTGTCCATGGGTTTTTAAATCGTGCCTGATTTTGAATCAAACATAATTTCCACTCTTCTCTTCCTTTCTTTTTCAATTTTCTCTCAAATCTTCACACTCTCACACTTGAAATCACATACCCATTCATCCTAGAGGGGATTTTGACTCCCATTTCGTTATTTGGAGGGGATTTAATCAATTTTCCTTCAATTTTTTTCGCAGTCTTCACGCTATTCAGGTACGCACTCTTAACTTTTGAAATTGTATTTTGCTTCTTGTGATTTTTTGCAATTTCAACTTTGGATTTCTTGTGATTTGATTGAAGATCCTTTGAGCTTTGTTGATTATTGGATTTGTTTTATTTTCTTAGATTCTTAGAGACTCTATTTTATTTTGTTTTGGATTTGTTTATTTGCCATAGCCATTTTCTAGGGATTTTGAATTTTTGACTATGGGATTTCAAGTTTATTCAAGTTTTGTGGATTTATTGTGCTTTACTCATTGTGTTTTAGAAAATTCTCTGGCCAAAATTGATTGTTGAGGCACACATTGGCACATTGTTATTGGTTGTTTATGCATAATGAGTTGAAATCCTTTATTTTTGTTGCGTTGGGCGGTATGGTGTTATTAACTTGTAGCAATGTCAGGTATGGAGATTGCCTATTGTGTGGAATTAAAAAAACAAAAAAAATTGCCCTTGTTAAGCATTGGTTTATGGCTCTTGTTTTTAATGTATTGCTCTTGTCGTTCTGGCTAAAATTGCTCTTTTATTGTTTGATAATGCATTACTATTGTTAGTTTTGTTGGGTTAATCTATTGTGTTGCTCTTCTTGGATTGTTTGGTGTACTTTATTTTGAGGCTATTCTTATTTATTTTGCAGATCATAGGTCGTCCCAAGCATGTGTCGTCTAAGTTACCAACTAAGCTGGCTAAAGGTGAAGGTAGCTCAAGCCGACTCACTACCCATCCCATCTCGAAATTTATGGTTGGCCACAAGTGCCTTCGATTCTCAACTTCGGAGGAGCGAAAATGGTTTGAACTATTAGGGAATAAGGATTGGTCGCCACCTAGGGTTTTGGATTGGGGTGCCATGGAGCTAACCAACATACTAACTAAGGTCCGAGATTCGATAAACTAGCCGGGATGGGAACAACTCTTCTCCATCAATGAGCCTTCATACAGAGAGTTAACCCTGGAGTTCTTCTGCACTTTTCAATTTGATAAAAATAAGATCTCCATCATCAAGCCGACGATGAAGTTTCAATTGGGAGGTCAGCGATTCCACATGAGCATCAACAAACTTGGCGTGCGCTTGGGTCTATTTACTGTGGAGAGGTGCAAACCGCAGAGTATCTTAACTCTAAGGTTGATTTTACAGAGTATGATGTCATCCCTCCCGAGGTTTGGAGCACGTTTGCATCGAATGCCACCAAGTATCAGCCTAAGGTATCCAAGGCATCAAATTTTGAGTCCTTCCCTTGTCGAGTGGTGCATAATCTATTGGTTCACACCATTACGACTTGACTCAGCAGTATGGGAGTTGTTGGCCTGAGGGAGCTATTCTTCTTGAACTGCATGGTCCAGAAGATCCGGTGCAACGTAGCTCACGCTATCACATACTTTTTCTATGAGTAGTCCAAGAAAGGGGCACCGGGTAACTTGCATGGTGGCATGTATGTCACGAGACTTCCTTGCAGTTTGGGGGTGTTGGATGGATGCCTCCCAATGACTTTAGATGGGCTCCCCAAACTTTTGGGCATGGATACTTTGAAACGGTTAAATCGGGAGAAGGTGATGGAGCTGCAGCAACCACCCATAGATTCTGAGCCAATTCCTCCCTCTGATTTTGAGCCAGTTCCTCCTGCTCCCACTTTTGACATACCTCCACCTCCACCAACAGACATCCCCAGCCTATCCACCACTGCCGGACCTTCTTCCTCAGCCGGCCCGTGTTTTACTCCAGCCCATACTTTCAGAGACTGGCATCATTTTATGAATGTTGAGTGGGATGATGACTAGAAACCAACTGAGTTTGAATGCCAGATATGCAGGATAGAAGGAAAAATTGGAAACATTAAGCTGAACCAAAATAAATTATTGACTTAGCAGGATCAAATCCAGCGTTCCTTGGAGCATAACTACTCATCCTTCCAAGCGCAACTGGATCACGAGATACTGAGGAGGCAATGGCTCGAGCAGTCTATGCTCGAGTTTTGGAGATCTTAGGGCTTTAGCCCTTCACAGCCACCACCACCACCATACCAGCCTTCAATACCCCATGTTGATGTTTCAGACGATGATGATAGTGATGATGCTAGTGCCAGCGGTGATGATACTGGCTCTAGTAATGATTCCAGTGTCGAACCCCTGACCGACTAGTTCATTTTTTATTATTATTCATTTTTATTTTCTTATGAATGACTGTACGTTTAATTTTTATATTTTTCTATTTCTATTTTTTTATTATTGTTTTTATTATTTTTATATGTCATTGAACCTTCACAATTCTGTATGTCCATTTTTTTGTCCTGTAGCTCCATCGACATCGCAACGCTTTTGGAACCATATTCATATATGTCGATTCAGGACATGTCAGGGAAGTTTTCTCTCTCTTTTGTTCTTTTTATTATTTTACACACATTAGGGACAATGTGGGTCTTAAGTGTGGGGGAGAGATATATTTTATAGATTGAGCTTTTTTTTTTCATTCTTGCCATTTGATGTGTTTGTCTCATTTAGCTTCTTTGATTTTATTTATTTTGGATTCAAGTAAACTAGATTAATATTATAATATGAAGTGAAATGGTTCCTCTTTTTATTAAAATAATAATTGATTTAATGAATGACAATTTCTTGTTGAAGTTGGCTCGATTTTCTTAATTGATTGTTAAAGACTAAATGTGATAGTTTGAATTAGTTAGTTGATTGATGAGAGTTGCACATCTGAAGTTTAAAACCTTATTTACAATTTTTTGCATATCCCAATTCTTTAGATACTTGAGTCGAACTTAGTATGACATCTTTATTATCTTAAGTTCCTAACCACATTAAAAAATATAAATATAAATAAATTAAAACAATTTTTTAGGAGCTTTGAAAATTTATCCATGTTTCGCTGATTTTAACTCTTGAATTGAAATAAATGAGTTGGAATCATGAATAGTGCTAGTAGCCATTTGAATGGCGAGTCTAATTGAGTAACCGGGGGTCGGCATCATAAATGTTTACCTTCATGTCATAAAGTTAGTATCAGTTCAAACAAGTCGGGCTCCTTTTGAAAAAAAATAATGTTTCACGCAATGCATTTTATGAAGGGGTCAAAGATCTTGATAGAAAACTTACAATTTCTTACTTCGTTCAAGACTTTTGAGTTCTTGAAATTTTATGCTCAATCTTTTAACTCTGAATTTTTAGATTTTAGATATGTTAGATTTTTGTTTTGAAATTTCTTAATTCAGCTATCATGTATGAGATTTAGTTTTTGGTTGAGAATGTTGGGTTTTCTAATTCAAGTATTGTAAAACTATTATTTTCTTTAGATATAGAGGGGTCCTTCACTTCGGCCTATTATAGTGATTTGGTTTGCTTGAGGACAAGAAAAAACTCAAGTTTAATATCCCTATGCTTGCCCTAGAAGTTTTGTATGTGGTTGTTGTTGTTGTTGTTGTTGTTGTTGTGGGTTTAAATTGAGAAAAGAAAAGTATATGTATATGTGTTTTGGGAGAAATTTAGGGTTTAGAGACAAGTTTATATGTTGTGTATATGGTGATATATATAACATATAAATGGGTCAAAGGAAGAGTCAAAGGAAAAGAGATATTTTTGTGTTGAGTGTGTAATTACTTAAATGGGCTTATATGAGACAAAAGGTGAGTTATTTGGTTGAGGGTGTTATAGTAATTTTCTTTTGGATGGGTATTTAATGAAGGTTGACTTTGTGTTTTCTTCATCATCACTTCTTCTTCTTCTTCTTGTGTTGGCCGGCTCACCATAGACAAAGGAAGACAAGAGAACCAAGCAAGGTTTTGATGTTTGTAGCTCAAAAGTTGAAGGAGATTTCAAGAAATCAAGTTGAGGAATTGTGGAATTTCTTCATTTAAGGTAAGAAATCTCTTGTTTTCTTTGGTTATTTTGAAGTGGTGTTGGATGTGAATTAGGGTTTGGTTGATTTTGTTATTTGGTGTGTTTGATATGTGTTTGCAAGTGTTAGAATTGATTTTAAGTTAAAAGATGGAATTGGTGTTGGTTTGGTTGTGAATATGGTAAGATTTGTGGAGGATGTTAGTGGAGAGTCAAGAGTGAAGTTGGAGTTAGGGTTTTGGAATGGTTTGTGTTTAAATGTATTATGAATGTTTTGTGAAGTGATTCTTGTGTTGAATTTGTGTTTAGAACATTGATTTCATTCATTTGAACCATGCTATATTGTGTATGATGAGTTGAAGTGCAATTAGAGGAGAGTTGTGTATTTTAGGGTTTTGGTGTTGGGTGACACGGCCAAGTCATGAAAATTTGGGAGTGTTGGATTGGTTTTTGAGAGACACGGCCGTGTCCCTTAGCCGTGTTCACTACTGGATGTTGGTGTTGGGAGACACGGCCACAAGCTTGGCCATGTCCTATGCCCGTGTTTGCTACTGTCAAGTGAGGTTGAGAGACACGGCCACAAGCTTGGTCGTGTCCCTCAAAGGTGCTGCCCGTGTCCCTCCAATGTGTTGGTTAGGGTTTTATTTCTTTGTTCTAATTGCATTGTTTTGGTTTTCCAAGGGTAGGTTGGTCCCTAAACCTAACCCTAAACACTTTAAAAACACTTGAATCAATGAAAGATATAATCAAATGCATGTGTAAGGTCCTAAAACTATGAATCATATCAATTGTTCTTTGCCCTAATTGCATTGTTGAGATTGAACAATGTTATGTTATGCATTGTGAATGGTAATGTGTTTCATGAGTAATATACATTGAAATTGAAATGTATATCAAAGATGAAATGATAATTCAAATAAGACATGATATGAGACAATGCCATTGTGTTTGGCTATGATGATGCATTTGAAAGAAATAAAGCATGTTTGCCTAAATGTTGTTGAGAATTGAGAATGAAAATGATCATTGAATAATAAATGAATTGTGTGGCTAATGTGTTATTCCATTTTCAGAGTTGGTTGTTGGTGGCATGCCTAATAAGTGTAACAATCTCTTGAAGTTAGGTTGGATTGAATCCTTGAAGCCTAATTGAGATGTTACCACCCTTGAAGCTAGGTTGGGTTAGTTCTTGAAGCCAAGTTGGGTAGAAGCTTAGCATGCTTTGCTCCCCTTGAAGCTTGGTTGAACTTAATCCTTGAAGCCTAGTTGGTTATATGATATTGATAAATGTGATAACAAAACCAAAGCATTAACTCTGAAAATTGAATGGCATATTAGTGTGTCTTGGGCCCATGCTTGTCTTTGTTTAGTGTTGATTATGAATGGTTAAATGAATACTAATGAGGTATATGAAAAGATATTGAAATGTGATATGTAATGTGAAAATATGTTGTTAGTTTTGCATATATGATGTTATATGTATAATATGGATTGAGAAATGACATTGCATTGCACTAAGTCATATCATTTGCATGATTATCTTACTAAGCCGTTGGCTTAGCGCGATAGTGTTTAATCGCGCAGGTAATAGAGTTGATAGAGTTGAACCCGAGAGTTCATCAAGACCATATGAGAGTAGACCTTGAAGAATCCATTTTGGGAGCTTAAAGATCAGAGCAGACTTGCCAATCATGTATACTTCTTTATATTTTGTAAAGAAATGTTTAATATGTAAATATGTACATATTTTATAACTTCCGCTGTGTAATATTTAAATATATATATATATATAACTAATATGTTTTGTTTTATAAGTAAATGATCAACTTTTCTATAATGTATAATGATAAGGGTATTGAATCAAGTTTAAAGTGTTTTGAATATTAAGAAAACCGTAGCATCCTTATGTTTGGTGCACTTATGCTACATTATTGTGGTTGTAGTGTGTGTGCATTGGATATGGGGGTGTTACAATTGTTTTGGTATCAGAGCCTAGGTTTGAGATTCTCAACCTAGGTAAAATGTAATAAAAAGACTATTTTGACTTTAAAAGTGGTTTTTGAATAATATACATGTTTGGGATTGGCAACCTCTGATCTTTAATAAGATGTAGTATGTTGTGTTTGCAGACTTAGGTTGTGATGGATTCTCACTCACGTCAGTCGATTGAGGGTAGTGCCGAGAGTATTGCTCCTGCTGAGGGAGCTAGGATTGATAGTGTTGAGGAGAGCGTTGCTCCTGTGGAGGGAGCTAGAGTTGAGAGTATTGAGGAGGCACCTGCTTCGGTGTCGGGTAGACCAGTTAATGAAGAGGTTCCGCCAGCCTGGTTTAGGCATATGATGGAAGTTATGAGGCAAGCACCAGTGCAACCACCGCCACCACCTCCTCAGCCTTTGGTATCTGTGAGGCATTATGACAAACTAAGGAAGTATGGAGCGAAGGATTTTCTTGGTACTACTGACCCAGCTGTAGCAGAGCAGTGGCTTGACAAAGTTCAGAGAATATTTGTTCAGTTGCAAGCCACTCCAGAGGAAAAGTTTGATTATGCAAGATCCTTGTTGCAGAAGAATGCATATAGTTGGTGGAAGACAGTGCCCCATTCTATGGATGATCCACCTACCTTATCCTATACAGATTTTCTGAGGGAGTTTGAATTGAAGTATACTCCAAGGGAGTATAAAGATGGGAAGAAAAGAGAGTTTCTAGATTTGAAGCAAGATCGCCGGACTGTAACTGAATATGAGGTTGAGTTTATTCGATTAAGTCAGTATGCTGGGGGTATCATTGCTGATGAGATTGATAGATGTCGGCGATTTGAGGAGGGATTGAGGCCCTCGATCATTTGCTTAGTGGCTGGATCCAGGTATCAGGATTTTTCACAGTTTGTGGCAGCAGCTCGAAGTGTAGAGCGAGCTCAGGGTATTGCGGTTGCTTCAGAAGAAGAGGTTAGGGTTAGAAGGCCCCAGTTCGAGGCAGGGTCTTCTTCTGCGAAGAGAGGTAGAGGAAGTTTTGTTCCTCGGAGTAGTAGGAGCCAGAGACCAGCGGGTAGGTCAGTGCAGTTACAGAGGCAGAGATTTAGACCTGCAGCTTCAGTGGCGAGTGCTCCGACCCCTATGGTTCAGAGATCCACCTTACCCATCTGCATCCATTGTGGTAGGCCGCATGGTGGTCCTTGTTGGAAGGCTGGTGTTGCAGGGGTATGTTTCAGGTGTGGGTCACCTGATCACTTTGTGAGAGATTGTCCTGAGAGGCAAGAGCTGATGTCAGTTGATACAGCAGCTTCTCGACCTAGTGCGAGGGGAGGCCGAGGAGGCAGAGGTAGCAACCGGGGAGGCAGATCTGGGTTCAGTGCTAGAGGAGGTGCTACATCCAGGGAGAGTAGACCAGAGGAGGTTGGTTCTTCCCAGAGGATGTATGTTATGCAAAGGCAGCCAGATGCATCGGCAGTCATAGCTGGTATTTTTTCTTTATTTAATACTTCAGTACTTGCTTTGATTGATCCGGGTTCCACGCATTCATATATTAGTGCATCTGTTTTGCCTGTGTCTGATATGCATGCTGACTCCCTAGGATTTGATGTATTGGTGACAAATCCGTTAGGGCATAGTGTGATTGTTAGTAAAGTGCACCGGGATAGTGCAGTGAGGGTGCAGGGTGAGGAGTTCCTTGGAGATTTGATTGAGATGCCATTTAAGGAATATGATGTGATCTTAGGTATGGACTGGCTATCTAGATATGGAGCTGTGGTGGATTGTAAGAAGAAAATTGTTTCTTTGAAAACTGTTGATGGTAGAGAGGTATTAGTATCTAATGAGCAGGAACAGCTAGCCTCCTTATTTGTTTCAGCTGTTGCAGCTAGGAGATTGATTAGAAAAGGGTGTGAAGCCTATCTTGCTCATATGGTGGATACTAGAGTGAGAGGTTCTCCTATTGATGATATACCCACAGTTGCAGATTTTTCAGATGTGTTTCCAGAGGAGTTGCCAGGATTGCCTCCTGAGAGAGAGGTGGAGTTCGGTATTGAATTGTTGCATGGTACCACTCCTATCTCTATTACTCCTTATCGAATGGCACCAGCAGAATTGAGGGAATTGAAAGTGCAATTACAGGAGTTGTTGGACAAAGGATTTATTCGCCCCAGTGTTTCTCCTTGGGGAGCTCCTGTGCTATTTGTGAAGAAGAAAGATGGTACTATGAGGTTGTGTATCGATTATAGGCAATTGAACAAGGTGACTATTAAAAATAAATATCCTTTGCCTAGAATCGATGATCTCTTTGATCAATTGAAGGGTGCAGCTGTGTTTTCCAAAATTGATCTGAGATCAGGGTACCATCAGCTGAGAGTCAGAGCTGAAGATGTGCCGAAGACAGCTTTCCGGACCAGGTATGGGCATTATGAATTTCTAGTTATGCCTTTTGGTCTGACGAATGCACCTGCAGCTTTCATGGATTTGATGAATAGGGTGTTCAGGCCCTATCTGGATCAGTTCGTGGTAGTGTTTATAGATGATATTCTGGTGTATTCGCGGAATAAAGAGGAACATGACATGCATCTGCGGATTGTGTTGCAGATTTTGAGAGAAAAGCAGTTGTTTGCCAAATTGTCGAAGTGTGAATTCTGGTTGGATCAAGTCGCTTTTCTCGGACATATTGTTTCAGCGGAAGGAATTAGAGTTGATCCGAGCAAAGTTGAAGCTATATTGAATTGGAGTCCACCCAAGTCGGTGACAGAGGTTAGAAGTTTTCTGGGTTTGTCAGGCTATTACCGGCGGTTTGTGAAAGGGTTTTCTTTTATAGCTACTCCACTCACCAGATTGCTTCGTAAGGGAGTGAGGTTTTTGTGGACAGATCAGTGTCAGGCGAGCTTTGAACAGTTGAGAGAAATGTTAACTCAAGCACCTGTTCTTACTTTACCTGTTGAAGGCAAACCATATGTGATCTACAGTGATGCTTCACATAGAGGTTTGGGGTGTGTATTGATGCAAGAAGGGAAAGTTATAGCTTATGCATCTCGACAGTTGAAATCGCATGAGCTTAACTATCCGACTCATGATTTGGAATTGGCTGCCATTGTGATTGCATTGAAGATTTGGCGCCACTATCTGTTTGGGGAGAAATGTTTCATCTACACTGATCACAAGAGTTTGAAGTATTTGGGTGTCCAGAAAGAACTTAATCTTCGTCAGAGGAGATGGTTAGAATTGATTAAAGACTATGACTGCTTGATTGACTATCATCCAGGCAAAGCAAATGTTGTTGCTGATGCCTTGAGTCGAAAGTCTTTAGCTGGTTTAACTGTTTACTCGCTCTCGTTGCTTGTTGAGTTGAGAGCATTGCATGTCAGTTTTGTACCTTGTGTTGATGGTGCATTATTGGCACAGTTGCAATTGAAGCCGGTTTTGTTAGATCAGATCAAAGAAGCTCAGTTGGCCGATAAGAAGATACAGAAGATTGTTTCGGATTGTCAGAGTGGAAAGGGTAGAGATTTTATTGTGAAGAGTGATGGAAGTCTCTGGTTCAAGAGCAGATTGTGTGTACCCGATGATGCTGATTTGAAAAGGATCATTTTGGAAGAAGCTCATCAGTCAGTGTTTGCTATGCATCCGGGTAATACAAAGATGTATCATGATTTGAGACAGCATTATTGGTGGATGGGTCTGAAGAGAGATATTGCTGAGTTTGTATCGAAATGTCTCACTTGTCAGAAGGTTAAAGCAGAGCATCAAGTTCCAACCGGGTTGCTTCAACCGTTGTCAGTGCCAGAATGGAAGTGGGAAAGAGTGACAATGGATTTTGTGTCTGGTTTGCCATTGACACAAAAGAAACATGATGCCATATGGGTGATTGTGGATAGATTGACTAAGACAGCTCATTTCCTTCCGGTGCGGATGGATTACTCTTTGGAGAGATTGGCTGAGCTGTATATCCATGAGATTGTGAAACTGCATGGTGTTCCAACTTCTTTAGTGTCTGATCGAGATCCCAGGTTTACTTCAAGATTTTGGAAGAGTTTGCATAGTGCTTTGGGTTCTCGATTACACTTCAATACTGCTTTTCATCCACAGACTGATGGGCAGTCTGAGAGAGTGATACAGATTATTGAGGATATGTTGAGAAGCTGTGTCATTGATTTCTCTGGAGGTTGGGATAGATTCTTACCACTTGTGGAGTTTGCTTACAACAACAGTCACCAATCCAGCATTGGTATGGCACCATTTGAAGCATTGTATGGCAGACGGTGTAGGACACCTCTTTGTTGGAGTGAACTTGGGGAAGGTAAGTTAATTGGGCCTGATTTGATTCAAGAAACTGAAGAAAAAGTAAAGTTGATTCGAGGCAGGTTAAAAGCAGCTTCAGACCGACAGAAGTCTTATGCAGATCTGAAAAGGAGAGATATAGAGTTTGATGTTGGAGATAAGGTATTTCTGAAAGTGTCTCCTTGGAAGAAGATTTTGAGGTTCGGTCGGAAAGGAAAATTGAGTCCTCGTTTCATTGGGCCGTATGAAGTGTTAGAAAGAGTTGGGCCAGTGGCGTATCGACTTGCTTTGCCACCTGAGTTGGATCGTATTCATAATGTATTTCATGTTTCTATGTTGAGGAGATATAGGTCGGATCCATCTCATGTGTTACCATTTGAATCTATTGAAGTGAGCCCAGACTTGACATTTGAAGAGGAACCAGTTGCTATCTTGGCACATGATGTGAAAGAGTTGAGAAACAAGAGAGTGCCATTGGTGAAAGTTCTATGGAAGAATCATGGAAAAGAAGAAACAACTTGGGAAAGTGAGAAATCTATGCAAGAGCAGTATCCGCAGTTGTTTCAGCTTTGATATCAGGTAATTTCGAGGACGAAATTTTCTTTTTAGAGGGGGAGAATTGTAATATCCCTATGCTTGCCCTAGAAGTTTTGTATGTGGTTGTTGTTGTTGTTGTGGGTTTAAATTGAGAAAAGAAAAGTATATGTATATGTGTTTTGGGAGAAATTTAGGGTTTAGAGACAAGTTTATATGTTGTGTATATGGTGATATATATAACATATAAATGGGTCAAAGGAAGAGTCAAAGGAAAAGAGATATTTTTGTGTTGAGTGTGTAATTACTTAAATGGGCTTATATGAGACAAAAGGTGAGTTATTTGGTTGAGGGTGTTATAGTAATTTTCTTTTGGATGGGTATTTAATGAAGGTTGACTTTGTGTTTTCTTCATCATCATTTCTTCTTCTTCTTCTTGTGTTGGCCGGCTCACCATAGACAAAGGAAGACAAAAGAACCAAGCAAGGTTTTGATGTTTGTAGCTCAAAAGTTGAAGGAGATTTCAAGAAATCAAGTTGAGGAATTGTGGAATTTCTTCATTTAAGGTAAGAAATCTCTTATTTTCTTTGGTTATTTTGAAGTGGTGTTGGATGTGAATTAGGGTTTGGTTGATTTTGTGATTTGGTGTGTTTGATATGTGTTTGCAAGTGTTAGAATTGATTTTAAGTTAAAAGATGGAATTGGTGTTGGTTTGGTTGTGAATATGGTAAGATTTGTGGAGGATGTTAGTGGAGAGTCAAGAGTGAAGTTGGAGTTAGGGTTTTGGAATGGTTTGTGTTTAAATGTATTATGAATGTTTTGTGAAGTGATTCTTGTGTTGAATTTGTGTTTAGAACATTGATTTCATTCATTTGAACCATGCTATATTGTGTATGATGAGTTGAAGTGCAATTAGAGGAGAGTTGTGTATTTTAGGGTTTTGGTGTTGGGTGACACGGCCAAGTCATGAAAATTTGGGAGTGTTGGATTAGTTTTTGAGAGACACGGCCATGTCCCTTAGCCGTGTTCACTACTGGATGTTGGTGTTGGGAGACATGGCCACAAGCTTGGCCGTGTCCTATGCCCGTGTTTGCTACTGTCAAGTGAGGTTGAGAGACACGGCCACAAGCTTGGCCGTGTCCCTCAAAGGTGCTGCCCGTGTCCCTCCAATGTGTTGGTTAGGGTTTTATTTCTTTGTTCTAATTGCATTGTTTTGGTTTTCCAAGGGTAGGTTGGTCCCTAAACCTAACCCTAAACACTTTAAAAACACTTGAATCAATGAAAGATATAATCAAATGCATGTGTAAGGTCCTAAAACTATGAATCATATCAATTGTTCTTTGCCCTAATTGCATTGTTGAGATTGAACAATGTTATGTTATGCATTGTGAATGGTAATGTGTTTCATGAGTAATATACATTGAAATTGAAATGTATATCAAAGATGAAATGATAATTCAAATAAGACATGATATGAGACAATGCCATTGTGTTTGGCTATGATGATGCATTTGAAAGAAATAAAGCATGTTTGCCTAAATGTTGTTGAGAATTGAGAATGAAAATGATCATTGAATAATAAATGAATTGTGTGGCTAATGTGTTATTCCATTTTCAGAGTTGGTTGTTGGTGGCATGCCTAATAAGTGTAACAATCTCTTGAAGTTAGGTTGGATTGAATCCTTGAAGCCTAATTGAGATGTTACCACCCTTGAAGCTAGGTTGGGTTAGTTCTTGAAGCCAAGTTGGGTAGAAGCTTAGCATGCTTTGCTCCCCTTGAAGCTTGGTTGAACTTAATCCTTGAAGCCTAGTTGGGTATATGATATTGATAAATGTGATAACAAAACCAAAGCATTAACTCTGAAAATTGAATGGCATATTAGTGTGTCTTGGGCCCATGCTTGTCTTTGTTTAGTGTTGATTATGAATGGTTAAATGAATACTAATGAGGTATATGAAAAGATATTGAAATGCGATATGTAATGTGAAAATATGTTATTAGTTTTGCATATATGATGTTATATGTATAATATGGATTGAGAAATGACATTGCATTGCACTAAGTCATATCATTTGCATGATTATCTTACTAAGCCGTTGGCTTAGCGCGATAGTGTTTAATCGCGCAGGTAATAGAGTTGATAGAGTTGAACCTGAGAGTTCATCAAGACCATATGAGAGTAGACCTTGAAGAATCCATTTTGGGAGCTTAAAGATCAGAGCAGACTTGCCAATCATGTATACTTCTTTATATTTTGTAAAGAAATGTTTAATATGTAAATATGTACATATTTTATAACTTCCGCTGTGTAATATTTAAATATATATATATATATATATATAACTAATATGTTTTGTTTTATAAGTAAATGATCTACTTTTCTATAATGTATAATGATAAGGGTATTGAATCAAGTTTAAAGTGTTTTGAATGTTAAGAAAACCGTAGCATCCTTATGTTTGGTGCACTTATGCTACATTATTGTGGTTGTAGTGTGTGTGCATTGGATATGGGGGTGTTACATCAAGTGTGGAGGAATTTGATAAGTGTATAATTGATGATAATTTTGCCCCTATTTCTTAATATATTTATTGTCAAATGGAGTTTAATTTATTTGTTCAAGTGTTTATTAGCGTTGATTCCATGAACTTTTGACACGTTGGGACCTTAAGGTTATTTAGACTAGAATCATGGATGAAAGATAAGGAAAGAAGCTATTTTGGGAAAATTCTTCAATTGACATACCCAGTGACATGGGCGTGCCAGTAGCCGTGTCATTCAACTACTTTACAGAAGCTTCGACATGCTCGGAGACATGGTCGTGTCATTGAACGTGCCATTACTCCTGACTTACAGAAGCTGTGACACGCCCAATGAAATGGGCGTGTCCTTGACCATGTCCCTAATTCAGCATTACAATAGCAACAACATGCCCAAGGACATGGGCGTGTCACTGCCCATGTCATTAAAGCTCAAAACAGCACCGTTGAAACGCCCACAGACACGGGCGTGTCCAAGGCCGTGTCAGGAAAAAATCTCTGGGCTATAAAATCTGTGCTAAAGAGCGAATTAGGGATCCAGTTTTAATTTTTAGACCTGACCTCCTGAGAAAAAGAGAGTTTTTGGCAGCTAAGAGTGAAGGTGAAGATCCAATTCATGCGAGATTTAATCCAAGATTCGAGGATTGAAGTGAAGAAACACAAATTGTTCATTATGGATTGTTTGAATTCTTTTACTTATTTCCTCTGTTTTGGTTTTCTGGTTATGAACATGAGCTAAATTTTATCTATCTAGATATTGATGAACCCTAGCTTTATTGTATGGATTGAATAGTTCTTATTAAATTAAATCATTTGATTGAGTTGTTTTATCCTTTTGATTCTTAATATCTTATTTCTAATTGATAATATCATGCTTATTGATTGGTTGCAATTTTCATATTATTGACTTGAGAAAGCTTGATATGAACAGAATTTTCATTGGGATTGAGGGTTGATTGGAGTGCTAGAGATAGACTTACAAGACCTTTTGGTTCAAAGTTCCTTGTTCTTATTACAGGATCTATTTAATTATGCTTGAGAAGTGATTCCTAGAATTCTACTTGGTGATTATGGATTAATTCACTTGAGAGAGGTTTTAATCTAATTTAGGGGAATGCCAATTTAGCTCTTTTATTTGATTTAATTGAATTGATATTCATAAATGCTTTTCATCATCAACTTTTGTTGCACAATATTCAATTTTTCTTTACTTTAATTTATTAAGTAATTCGTCTTTTATTTTAATCATCACACAAACTATTGATTCACTAAACAATAGTTGAAATTTGCACTAATATTTTTTCTTGTTCCCAGTGAAATGATATCTTACTCGCTATTTTATTACTTGCGCGACCCGTGCACTTGTGGTAACACCGCGATAGCATAGATTCGCCATTAGCTAGGGTTCATCAATATCTAGATAGAAACAATTTAGCTCATGTTCATAACCAGAAAACCAAAACAAAAGAAATAAGTAAAAGAATTCAAACAATCCATGATGAATGATTTGTGTTTCTTCACTTCAATCCTTGAATCTTAATTTAAATCTCGCATGAATTGGATCTTCACCTTCACTATCAGCTGCCAAAAACTCTTTTTTTCTTAGGTAGTCGGCTCTAAAATAAAAACTAGATCCCTAATTCGCACTTTAGCTCAGATTTTATAACCTAGAAATTTTTACCTGACACTCCCATTGACACATGCGTGTCTATGGGCATGTCAACAATGTTGTTTCAAACTTTAATGACATGGGCAGGAACACACCCATGTCCTTAGGCGTGTCATTGCTACTGCAATGTTGAGTTAAGGACACAGTGAGGGACACGCTTGTGTCTGTGCATGTGTCACAGCTTCTGTAAGGCAGGATCAATGGCACGTTCAGTGACATGCCCATGTCTCTGGATGTGTCAAAGCTTATGTAAAGTAGTTGAATGACACGCCCAGTGACACCATTGACATGCCCATGTCACTGGGCATGTCAATTGAATAATTTGCCCGAAATAGCTATTTTCCTTGTCTTTCATCCGTGATTCTGGCTTAAATAATCCTAAGGTTCCAACGTGTCAAAGGTTCTTAGAATCAACCCTAATAAACACTTGAACAAACAAATTAAACTCAATTTGACAATAAATATATTAAGAAATTGGGGCAAAAATATCATCAACTATACACTTATCATCCACCCCTTTCTTTTTCCTTGCCCATCCGGGTTGCGACTCCATTTTTTACGGGTTTAGGCCTGTGTTCTCTAAGGCCCTGAGCCTAATAGTGCCAAAGTCACAAGAACCGTTCCACATGAGAGTTGGGGTGAAAATCCCCGCTCACAGGAAGTTATCAATTTGGTGGCCAAAATACTCAAAAAGCAGAAGATGTAAATGCAATTACTGGCCAAGGAAACATAAGAAAATTTTTGGTTCTATGGAGACCTTTGTCCTAGGTGTTTAATAAGCTGCAAAAGAAAGGGTTATTATAGCCACTGGCCCCACAGCCTCTACCAAACCCACTTCCACTGAACTTCAACGAAAAGCTTTCTACCAATTTCACCAAATGCAAGGGCATGAAACAGATAATTGCATCCAACTAAAGCATGAGATCCAAAATCTGATTGATAGTGGGAAGTTGCATGAACCTAACAAGCCTAACACAAAAGGGTAATCTTTTGCCTAATTTTAACAGGGTGCCTCCACCAACAACTTTCATTATAGGAGGAGGGTTAATTGAAAGTTTTGTCCTATCATCCTTTCATGACATAGGGGAAGAAGCTACAGGAAGGGAGATTTTTCTTACTGAATCAGCTGTGGGTGAGAAGATGTTAACCATCCGTATGGTAAATGAATTTTGGGATTCAACGAACAGTGATGAAGAATCAGAAAAGAAGTAAGAAGAATGGGACTCGTCCGAACCCAAAGAGGAAGTGTTGAATACATGTTCTGGTAAACCTTATGCCAGACCTTCTCCAAAAGAAACAAAGGCTGATGGGGTAAAGGATGCTGAGAAAGAAAGAAAAGAAGATGAAGATGATGTAGTCTGTAAACAATTGAAAAGGACTTGTAGACCCTTAATTTTGACCCCAATTTGATATGGTCCTGATTAAAGGATGCCAAAATAAATTTGATCCGACTTTAAAATATTTAAATCTAGTTTATAATTTTGTAAAAAGTCGATTCGAATTAAAGAGGCATAAATTCAATTGTAAAATCCTAAAATCAAGTTGAATCGACCCAAATTAAAACTTTTCGGACCATAAGTTAAAAAAATACAAGAATAATTCGAGTCAGGCTGGCCGGGGCAACATGAGCATGCCTCATGTCGATCTGGCAGCCGAGATCGGCATGGGGTTGGACTCATGTCGACCTGGGCTACCATGTTGACATGAGTGAGACTCATGTCGACCTACACAACCAGGCCAACATGGCTTTAACTCATGTCGATCCAGTTGCCCAGATCGACATGGTTTCAATTGGTTTCTTTAGATTTTTTTGACCGAAATTTCCTAAAGAGCTTAGAATTCGTCTGAAAGACAAATTAGCAGAGTTAGGTTTAGTGTTTTTTTATTGGTTTTGCCTATAAATAAGAATTCTTAATACAAAAGAAAAGAGAAGAGAAGAGGAGGAATTTGTAGCAACCTTGGGACGTTAATAAATAGAGAAGAACAACATCAGCCTTTTTTTAGAGAATAAAGGAAACAACAAGCAAAAATATCAAGAGAACCAAAGAAGAAGGCAGATCCATACTGTCTTCACATTGTTCATCCAGAAATTAATTTTTTTGGTAGAACCAACAATGGAGGTTTGATCTTTAATCATAAATTATTCATGTTCACAGTAGCTTCATTTCTTTGATTAAAAACAACATGCAGTAACTTGATCTTTGTTTTAATAATTTTCATTATTTTCTTTAGTTAACACATTAATTAGTTGGTGTTTGTAACTCCACTTGCATGTTTTATAAAAACTTAAACCATCCAATAGTTGTTGAGGGTTTGAAAGAATTGTCAAAATTTAGTTTGTTTACAAAAACCTCAAGAACCATAAGTTATTTTATTGAAACCCAAAACCCAAAACTATTTTTATCCAAAAGTTTAAACCATTTCATAATTAAACTCCAAAGTCTTGATTATTCTTCCAAAACTTTAATTTATTTCTCCAAATCCAAAATTGTTTTTCAAAGGCAGTAAGTTAAAATCCTAAAACCTTTTTTTTCCAATAATCCAAGAATATCAAAACCCTAATCCCAAAAATATTCCTCTCTTAAACCCTAAACTGTTCTTTTGTTTCCAAAACTTTAAAACCCAAAACTATTTTTCCCAAAACTTTAAACCCTAAATTATTCCATTAAAGTCTCAAAATCCTAATTATTTTCCAAAATCTTAATTTATTTTCCGAATCAATATTTCTTCTAAATTGATAAATCAAAAACCTTAATTTTTCAAACCCTCATCTAGTAAACCTACAAACCCTTAAGCCCAAATCCAATGAATCCAAAAATCCCCATCCAGTAAACCTAAAAAAATCTTAAACCCTAATTCCAATCTTTTAAAATTATAAACCCTCATTTCCAGACCCTAATTCTTTAAACCCTAATTTCATTTGTGTAATGATATAAACTTTGGTATTAGTTATTTATTGGATTTGTTATATGTTTTCATGGATGACTTATTTGATCTGTGATGAATTTATTTAATTTATGGATGAATGTTTTCTTTGTTATCGTTATTAATTTATTTTGGAATTAACCATGTAAGAGGTATGTTTCCTTTTATGGGTATCTCATTAGTTGAACCTTATGTAATTTAATTTATTTCATATTTTTGGGATTAATGTAAAGGGCACATTTCCACCTTTTGGTGGGTGTCCTATTTAGTTTTAGACATGGACAATGTAAGGATATGTTTCCATACTCGGATGGGTGTCCATTTATTTGCTTTGTTTGGACATTGTTTTGATTTTAATATAATGATGCTTTATTTTAATTGTTGCATGTAGTATGGATAATATCATTATATCTAAGAATTTTATAATATTAAGACCTAAAAAGAAGGTCAGTTCCAATGAACCAGGTGTTGTGGGGGTACTGGGCCATTTCTCACCTTCCCCACATGTACCCAACTTTTTGAACCCATTAGGGGGTTGGGGATTCCTTAGGAATCATGTCATCCACCCCTTTCTTTTTTTTTGACCCGTCCGGGTGGCGAATCCATTTTCTCTAGGCTTAGACCCATGTTCTCAAAGGCCCCGAGCCTAAATAGTGCCAACGTCGTAAGAACCATTCCACTGGGAGTGGGGGCTAAAATCCCCGCTCATAGTGGCGACTCCATTGGGAATAAGAGAAGTTGATTCCGTTGGTCTTTATATTATTCTATTCTTTCTTATCATTATATTATCCATTGCATCATATTAAATTGCATCGTGTGCGTGAGTTAAGACGCCCGTGTTACCCATGTTGTGTTATGTAAGGGATACTATACTTTCACTCAAGGTATGGAGATCGAGCATGGCATAACCACTCATAGTCTTGTATCTTTTGGTGTATACTTGCTATAGGAACCCAAGCCTTCTAACCCAAAGACTAAATTTCATGTAATTGGCCTAGTTACTTTCCTTAGGTTTTACCCCAAATGCTTGTTGTTTGACTATGTGTAGACCCTTAATTTTTTACCCAGTCCGATCCGTTATTTTATTTAGTCCAAAATAATTTTTGTGTTATATTAATTAAATAATATTTGTTTTAGTATTTATTTTTATAAATTTTAAAAATTATTATAATAATAAAAAATAGTAATAATAAACAAATAAATAAAAATAAAAATAAAAATCGGAGACAAAAAATTCATCGCCAAAAATAGTGAACGAAATGGCCTTGGGCCATTTCGCCCACAGGAGTTTCCTGAGGGCGAAATGGCCCGTAGCCAGCCAGCCCTCGTAGCCCTTCGCAGCCCGACGCAGTTTTTGCCGGCGAAATTTTTCTGACGTAATTTTTCCGAAACTAAATTTTATTTGGTTTCGGTTTTATTTTCCTAATTAAATATAGTTTTCTTAAACAATTAAAATTAATCATCTAAATTTCCTATAAATAAGACTAAAAAAACACAGAAAAAGAGGAGGAGGAATCAGACTTTGGACTGGGACTTAGATTTTGAACTGGAACTTTACAAATTGATCGAACTTTTTAGAAGAGAAGAAGGAAGGAAGCAATCAAACTATCAAAGGTAGCAACCTTGCCTTTGTCCTTGTTCATCCAAGAAGCAATTTTTGGTGGAACCAACGAACGAAGGTTTGAATCTTTAATTTCTTTTTATTTCTTACAGTAGCTTCATTTTTTATTTGATTCATAAGATTATACACGCAAAACTTTGATCTTTGAAGATGTAATAATTTGATCTTCGTTTCCAAAAACCTTAAATGATTTCCACTATTTCTAAATACCTTAAAATCTAAAACCCTAAATTGATCCTTTTATTTCCAAAAATCCTAAAAAATACTTTCTGTTTCTAAAAACCTTAAATCGTCTTGCCTATTTCCAAAAAAAACTTTATAAACTCTAAACTATTTTCTTCAATTCCAAAACCAAGATAGTAACCCCAAACTAGCTAATCTAAACCCTAAGTTTTCTTAAACCCTAATTCCCTTAAAACCTTAAACCTAGTTTTCCTAAACCCTAAACCTTAAAACCTTAAAACCTTATAAACCTAAACATTCAAACCCAATATAGTAAATCCAAAATAATAATCCAGTAACCGTGAGTCCTAAACTCAAATGTTTTAAAGTATCCAAACCCTAATTTCATGATTTTACCCCCTCAAACCCTAATTTGGTTAATCAAAGAACCTTATCAATCTCTTAAATTATAAAACCTTAATCCATTTCAATGTCCTTAAAACTTACCGTAGCCTAAACCAATAAATTCCAAAACCCTAAATATTCATTAAAGAACTTTAAATGAGAAACAATAAACTTCAATTTGTATCTTTACTTACCTTATTTGATTATGTAGTTTATTATATGCTTTGATTTATTTAAGTTCAATGCTTGATTTATTTAATTTATCATGGACGAATGTTTATTATATATTTTGATTGACGTTTAATATCTTTGATGAATGATTTATTTATGATAAATGGTTATTTACTTTATCGATTTATTTTGATTTCCAAATGTTGTAAGAGGTATGTTTCCACTTTGTGGGCACCTCATTAATTAAGTTCTATGTAATTTAAATCGCTTTAATATTTTGGACCAATGTAAAGGACATGTTTCTACCTTTTGGTGGGTGTCTTATTTAGCTTAGGCATGGATGATGTAAGGGCATGTTTCCATCTTCGGATGGGCGTCCATTTATTTGTTTTGCTTGGACATTGCTTTGATTTTTAATATATCGATGCTTTGTTTTAATTGTTGTGTATAATATGGATAATATTGTTATATTTAAGAATTTTATAATATTAAGACCTATAAAGGAGGCCGGTTCCAATGAACCGGGCGTTGTGGGGGTGCTGGGCCATTTCTCACCTTCCCTATAAGTACCCAACTTTCTGAACGCATTAGGGGGTTGGGGATTCCTTAGGAATCGAGTCATCCACCCCTTTCTTTTTTCCCAGCCCGTCCGGGTGGCGACTCCATTTTCTTTAGACTTGGGTTCGTGTTCTCTAAGGCCCCGAGCCTAAGCAGTGCCGAAGTCGCAAGAACCATTCCATCGGGAGTGGGGGCAAAAATCCCTACGCACACTATGGTTAATTTATCTTGGCTTAAATCATAGCTTATTTGGTTTGTTCTTTTTCTAATATGACCTAAGTACATTGTAAGCTCAAAATAATTTTTTTCTTTAAAGTCCAAAAGACCAAAGCAATTTTCAAAATTTTTCAAAATGGTCTTTGGATATAAAACTTTTCCATAAACAAATTATTTTCTCATGACTCAAATACAAAGCCCAAAATCCATTTTTTCTAAAATCTTTTTACAATGGGCTTAGAAACAAAATTATTTTCATCCAACCTTTTCTTACAAAGAGCTTGCAAATTATTTAGGTCAATTACGAAATACCAAAAATAAATTGTGAGCCTAGTTTATACTAAGAATTATTAATCATGGGCTTATTTTTTGGCATGAATCATTAGTTACTTTTTCAAGTGAGAAATATATTTGTAATAAACCTTTTAATTTAGTTTTAATCCAATATAGCATAAAAGCTATTTTAGTTAAGATTCAATGGATTAAAACCTAATTAATGGGAATTATCATGAACTGATTTCCATTTTTAAAATATAGCTATTGGTTGAAACGTTCGAGGAAACTTTTCGAAAACAAAATACCCCATGTTGGTATTTTGTTAACCATATTACCTAGGAAAAGAGACTTGCCGTCCGTGTGTGGAAGTTATAAGGTTGGAAGGAACGTCCTATTTATCCTTCTTTGTTTATTGTTTGTGCATACATGCATACATATATACATACATTTGTATCTTATATCATTGATTCTTTCTGGCTCACAGCCCTAGATTATGATAGCTTAAAAGCTTACGACAATCCGACCTACACTGGAGATGAAGAATCTAGCAATGACTCAATTACTTTCTCACCAAAAGAAATGGAGCTCGAGCAAATTCAAAGAATGGTGGAAGACGCCTCAATGCTAAAATGGAAGAAATAAAAGAGGCCCTAGCTGAGACCATGAAGAACTAATTGGCTGCAATTTTAGGTAACAATGTCGAAGCACTAGCTAGCACCAAGAAGCCAATGGACAAGGGGAAGGCTAAAGTTGGTGAAGTGATTTTTGATGATGATAAGGTGATCATTGATGATGATGACGATTGGGCTCAATACTTCCAAGATCCTCAAGACAAGAAGAAAGAGGCAAAGATTGTTGAAAGATCAGCTATGGAGAAAACTAAAACTTCAGATGTTGAAAAGATGATTACAGACTTAGAAAATAAATTTGAGAAGAAGCTGAAAATCGAAGAGATGTTCGAGATCAACAAAGAGATCAACAAACTATTTGAACAAGATGAGGAGGTCCCTTATAAGTTCAAAATGCCTTCCTTCACTAGGTACAATGGTACTGGAAATCCTCATCTCCATGTGAAGCAGTACATTACTGCTATGTAGTCCACCCGAGCTACTAAAGCTCAAACTCTGAGGTATTTTATGCTCTTATTGGACCCTATTGTCCAAAATTGGTTCAACACCTTAGAGGAAAGTACTCAAAAAGATTGGTAAATGTTGTACAAGGCTTTTATTCAGCAATATGGGTACAATGTCGAGCTGGAAGTTACCTTAATGGAAGTTGAGTCTATTAGACAAAGGCCAAATGAGAATTTTGTGGACTATGTGAAAAGATAGAGAAATAAGGCTGCTTTGCTCAAGAAGAGGCCCGACGAATCTGATCAAATAAGGATGATTGTGAGAGGGGTGTTACCTAGTCTTCGTGAAAGGATGTCTCATACACTTATCCGTGATTTCAAAGATATTCTCCAAGCTGGTCTGCAAATTGAGGAATGGGAAAGGGAGAAGATTCGCTTTTCAATAAGAAGAAATGAGAAAGGAAACTACCAGTCTGGAAATCAAAGTACACAAAAAGAAGTTGATGTTAATACCACTGGTCAAGCAAATAGAAGGCAGTTTTTAGATCTGGGGAAGCCTTTGTCTTGCATCGTCAACAAGCTACAAAAAAAGGGACTATTACAGCCATTGGCCCCTCGACCTTTGCCGAATCCTTTACCCCCAAAATTTGATACTAAAGCCTTTTGTGAGTTTCATCAAACTCAAGGACATGAGACAGATAGATGTACCTAATTGAAGCATGAGATCCAAGATCTAATCGACAATGGTAAGCTACCTGAGCCGGACAAGCCTAATACCAAGAATAATCCTTTGCCAAAATTTGGAAGAGTACCTCCACCAGCAACCTTCATGGTAGGAAAAGGATTTGAGAAAGATTTTGTCTTATCCTCTTTTCAAGATGGGAATGTTGAAGATGTGAAAAGAGAAGGAGCTTAACTCAATAAACTTTCCTTAGCTTGAATGTTGTTTTTCAATTTTGCTTTCTTTAATATTTAATTGGAACAATCATGTTTTTCAAATTTAAATTTGCTTGAATAAATTTTTTTCATCAAAATTTTTGTTGGTCTTTTTTCATTTTGGTACTCAACCAATGAGGAATCTAGCTTGATGATTCATGAATTAATATATCTAGGCATCATGTCTTGAATGATTTTACTAGTGAGGGAATTGTTCTAGCATTGAGTTGTGTATGCTTACTTAGAGAGGGCTCCTGCATAAGTACCTTTGTCTATGTCCTAGTCAGTCTTAGAACATGCTTTCACAAACTTTCGAGGTGAAATTGAACTCTGCTTATTTAAGATAGAAATGATCTAGGCATTGTTTGGTTAGCCAACAACTAGTATCTACCTAATTAAATATCAATCCCTAGTTGTCCCTTTGAGCCTTCATAAAATTTTAGCTTTCTTTTCATTGGCATATAACCCCAACAACGTACCCTGAGCTGTTGTGATACATTTGACAAGTCTTATGATCACTAAGGTGAAGAGGTAAGAAGATCAAAGAATGGAATGCATACTCAAGATCATGAGGATAGTTGAAGTTCTCAAGGCCATAAGGGTAGTTGAAGTTCACCTAATATCTCCAATCTATCAAGATAACATCAGAGTAACAAATGATTTATCCCTGTTAAAGGAAATTTATGTCACTCCACTCATCCATTATTAGAAACCCAAGTTGGTACAAACAAGACAACTCTTTTAGAGTAAGGACCAAAAAAAAAGAAAAAGAAAAGAAAAGAAGAAAAAGAAGAAAAAAATAAAAGAAAAAAAAGGACAAAACAAAAAAAAGAATAGAAGAAAAAATAAAAGAAAAGAAAACCAAAAAAAGGCGATTCAGAAAGCCGACCAAATTCTCTTTTACCTAAAGCAGCAAAAGGCTTCCATTTGGTTTATAAGGATAGTTTGACTTGAAATTGGTCCAAATATTCAATCAAAATTAGAGAGATAGAAGAAGGGTCATCTAGTTCACGAAAGTCTTGTACTTGATAGACCTACAGGAAAGAAGGACAAAATGATAAAATGCTCAAAGGAAAGGAGTAAGGAAAAGAAAGATAAAGAAAAAAAAAAAGAAAGAAATGAATATGGGTACTAAACTTTTTGCAAAGGCAAAGTCTATCCCAATCAAGATTCAGGTTAATGCCAAAAAGAAAGAAGAATGTTCAAAGCTCTGTCTTTTCCTGCTCCAAACTATCTAAAGTTCCAACAAGCAGTTTGTAGTGTGAAGGTTTGTCCATAGTATCACATCAGCTCCAATCTCAAAATGGCCTTCACTTAAACCTGTGTCCCTTCTTTCTCTTGGTAGGTAGAGTCTATTAGTGGAGATAGTTTGGATAAGCATGCATATGAGATAGGCAATATTTAAACTTAAATGAGACCTTTGGCCAAGTAATGTGTATGTGCCTATCTGAAGTGCAACAGTTCTTGCTTAAATAGAAATGATTCCTGAGTTTAGTACGGTAACTAGGGTTGTCATGTTATAGATATGTTAATTTGAAAAATCAAGTATTGAGGTAAATTGACATTAATTTGGTAAAGCCAACATTTGATGTAATATCCTCATTTATGCCCTAGAAGTTTTGCATGTTGTTGTTGTTGTTGTTGTTGTTGTTGTTGTTGTATTGTTGGTTTAATTGAGAAAAGAAAAGTATAAGTGTTTTGGGAAAGAATTTAGGGTTTAGAGACAAGTTTATATGTTGTGTATATTGTGATATATATAACATATACATTGGTCAAAAGAGTTGGTCAAGGCAAGAGGAGATATTTTTTAGGGCATGTGAAATTACCAAAATGGGCAAGAGATAACAAAGAGAATTAAGATATGTATGAGGGCATTATAGTAATTTTCCTTTGGATGGGTATTTAATGAAGTTTGACTTTGTGATTCTTCATCATCTTTTCTTCTTTCTTTCAAGAGGTGGCCGGCTCTCCATTAGAAAAAGGGAAGGAGAAGTGTTCTTGATACTAAGATCAAATTGAAGAAGGAATTGAGAGCTTTGGTGAAAGAATTGTGGAATTTCTTCATCTAAGGTAAGTATTCTTTTGTTTCCTTTACTTATTTTGTAGTAGTGTTGAAGTTATGATTAGGGTGATTTGTGATTTGTTGGTTTGATGATTAGATGTGTTTGTGTTGTGTTCTCAAGTGTTGAATTGGTTTTAAGTTAAGAGTTTAAATAGGTGTTGTTGTTGGAAGTGGTGGATGTTGATTTTGAAAGATGGTGATTTTAGGGTTTTGAGATGATTTGTGTTTAAGTGTAATATTAATGTGTTATGAGGTGATTCTTATGATGAATATGTGTTTAGAACATTGTTTATGTTCATTTGAAACATGTGGTATGATGTATATTGAGTTTAAATGTAATTGGGAAAGTGTTGGCTTTGGTTAGGGTTTTGGTTATGGGTGACACGGCCAAAAAGTTATGGGAAACACGGCCAAGACATGAAATTTTGAAGGTGTTGGATTGATTTTTGGGAGACACGGCCGTGTCCCCAAGCCATGTTTGCTACTGCCAAAGTTTGGTTGAGAGACACGGCCACAAGCTTGGCCGTGTCCCTTGCCCGTGTTGCTTACTGTCCAATTGGGTTGAGTGACACGGCCACAAGCTTGGCCGTGTCCCTCATGTTTGCTACCCGTGTCTCTCATATGGGTTAGGTAAGTTTTGTTTTCCTTGACCTAGTTGCAATGTTTTGGTTCTTCAAAGGTAGGTTGGTTCCTAAACCTAAACTTAAACACTCTAAACATACTTTAAACTATGAATGAGCTAATCAAATGCATATGAAAGATCCTAAAGCTATGAATTATATAAATTGTTCTTTGCCCTAATGGCATTGTTGAGATTTAAATAAGGTTATGTTATGCATTGTGAAAGGTAATGTGTTTTATGAGTAATGTACTTTGAAATGTTATATCAAAGATGTGATATCAATGATGCTTTATGCATAATATGAATTGAAATGTGAAATGTGATACAAAGCCATTGTTATTGGCTATGATGATGATATTGTGAGAAAGAAGGCATGTTTGCCTAAATGTTGATGATAATTGGAAATGGAAATGATAATTGAATAATAAATGAATTGTGTGGCTAATGTGTTATTCTATTTTCAGAGTTTGTTGTTGGTGGCATGCCTAGTAAGTGTAACAATCTCTTGAAGTTAGGTTGGATTGAATCCTTGAAGCCTAATTGAGATGTTACCACCCTTGAAGCTAGGTTGGGTTGGTTCTTGAAGCCAAGTTGGGTTGAAGCTTAGCATGCTTTGCTCCCCTTGAAGCTTGGTTGAACCTAATCCTTGAAGCCTAGTTGGGTATATGATATTGATAAATGTGATGATAGAACCAAAACATTAACTCTGAAAATTGAATGGCATATTAGTGTGTCTTGGGCCCATGCTTGTCTATGGTTAATGTGAGTCATGAATGATGCTTGCCTTAGCTTATTGTTGATGATGAATGATTAAATGAATATAAATGAGGTCTATGATAAGATGTGAAGTATGATATGCCTATATATATATATATGTTGAGTTATAAAATGGAAAGCTATGTTATCAACTTGGCATATATGATGTTACATGCATAATATGGATTGAGAATTGGTACTGCATTGCATTAAAGCATAACATTAGCATGATTATCTTACTAAGCCGTTGGCTTAGGGCGATAGTGTTTAATCGCGCAGGTAATAGAGTTGATAGAGTTGATCCCGAAAGCTCTTCGAAACCGACCGAGGGTAGACAGTGAAGAGTTGATTTTGGAGACTTAAAGATCAAAGAAAACTTGCCAATCATGTATAACTCTTTTATATTTTGTAAAGTATTGATTAAATGTACATATATGTATATTTGTAAATATGGAATTAAGTGTTTTCAAATATGTAAATATTTTATGACTTCCGCTGTGTAATAACTATATGAATATATATATATATCTAATGTGTTTTATTTTAAAAGTAAATGATCTACTTTTCTATAATATATAATGATAATAGTATTGTATCTATTTAAATGTTTTGAATGTTGAAGAAAATCGTAGCATCCCTATGTTTGGTGCACTTATGCTACATTGTTGTGGTTGTAGTGTGTGTGCATTGGATGTGGGGGTGTTACAATTGTTTTGGTATCAGAGCCTAGGTTTGAGATTCTCAACCTAGGTAATATGTTATAAAAAGAATATTTTGAATTAAAAAGTGAGTTTTTGAAATAAAATACATGTTTGGGATTGGCAATCTTTGATCTTTAATAAGGTGTGTCCTGTTGTGTTTGCAGTGTTAGGTGTTGATGGATCCTCATTTGAGACAGTCAGTTGAGGGCAGTGAGGAGAGTGTTGCTCCTGATGAGGGAGTTAGAGTTGAGAGTGCTGGGGAGGCACCTGCTTCTGGGTCGGGGAGACCAACTGGTGAGGAGGTTCCACCAGTTTGGTTTGTGAATATGATGAAGACTTTCAGGCAAGCGCCAGTACAACCAGTGCCACCACCCCCTCAGCCTTTGGTGCCAGTGAGGCACTATGACAAGTTAAGGAAGTATGGAGCTGAGGATTTTATTGGTACCACTGATCCAGCTGTAGCAGAACAGTGGCTTGACAAAGTTCAGAGGATCTTTATTCAGTTGCAAGCCACCCCTGAGGAAAAGTTTGATTATGCAAGATCCTTGTTGCAGAAGGATGCATATAGTTGGTGGAAGACAGTGCCCCATTCTATGGATGATCCACTAACCTTGTCATATGCTGACTTTCTGAGAGAATTTGAATTGAAGTATACTCCAAGGGAGTATAAAGATGGGAAGAAAAGAGAATTTTTAGATTTGAAGCAAGATCACCGGACCGTAACTGAATATGAGGTTGAGTTTATTCGATTAAGTCAGTATGCTGGGGGCATAATATCAGATGAGGTAGATAGATGTAGGAGGTTTGAAGAGGGATTGAGGCCCTCTATCATGTGTCATGTGGCTGGATCCAGATATCAAGATTTTTCCCAGCTAGTGGCAGCAGCTCGGAGTGTGGAGCGAGCTCAGGGTATTGCAGCTGCTTCAGAGGATGAGGTTAGGGTGAGAAGGCCCCAGTTTGAGGCAGGGTCTTCTTCAGTGAAGAGGGGGTAGAGGAAGCTTTGTTCCTCGGAGTATTAGGAGTCTGAGACCAGCAGGTAGATCAGTGCAGTTCCAGAGACAAAGATTCAGACCTGCAGCTTCAGTGGCAAGTGCTCCAACCCCTATGGTTCAGAGATCCACCTTACCTATCTGCATCCATTGTGGGAGGCCCCATGGTGGTCCTTGTTGGAAAGCTGGTGTTGCAGGGGTATGTTTCAGGTGTGGGTCACCTGACCATTTTGTGAAAGATTGCCCTGAGAGGCAAAGGCAGATGCCAGTTGATTCTGCCGCTTCTCGAGCCAGTGTGAGGGGAGGCAGAGGTGTCAGCAGAGGAGGTAGATCAGGGTTCAGTGCTAGAGGAGGTGCTACATCCAGGGAGAGTAGACCAGAGGAGGTTGGATCTTCCCAGAGGATGTATGTTATGCAGAGGCAGCCAGATGCATCGGCAGTCATAGCTGGTACTTTTTCTTTAGTTGATACTCCAGTACTTGCTTTGATTGATCCGGGTTCCACACATTCATATATTAGTGCATCTGTTTTACCTGTATTTGATGTGCATGCTGAATCCCTAGGGTTTGATGTTTTGGTAACAAATCCGTTAGGGCATAGTGTGATTGTTAGTAAAGTGCACAAAGATAGTGCAGTAGTGGTGCAGGGTGAGGAGTTCCTTGGGGATTTGATTGAGATGCCATTTAAGGAATATGATGTGATCCTAGGCATGGATTGGCTATCTCGACATGGAGCTGTGGTAGATTGTAAAAAGAAAATTGTTTCTTTGAGAACTGGTGATGGTAGGGAGGTGATAGTATCTAATGAGCAAGGACAGCTAGCCTCCTTATTTGTTTCAGCTGTTACAGCTAGGAGGTTGATTAGGAAAGGGTGTGAAGCCTATCTTGCTCATGTGGTAGATACTAGAGTAAGAGGTTCTCCTATTGATAACATTGCCACAGTTGCAGAGTTCCCAGATGTATTTCCAGAGGAGCTGCCAGGATTGCCTCCTGAGAGAGAGGTGGAGTTTGGTATTGAATTGTTGCCTGGTACCACTCCTATCTCTATTACTCCTTACAGAATGGCACCAGCAGAATTGAGGGAGTTGAAAGTACAATTACAGGAGCTGTTGGATAAAGGATTCATTCGCCCCAGTGTTTCTCCTTGGGGAGCTCCTGTGTTATTTGTAAAGAAGAAAGATGGTACTATGAGGTTGTGCATCGATTATAGGCAATTGAACAAGGTGACCATTAAAAATAAGTATCCTTTGCCTAGAATCGATGATCTCTTTGATCAGTTGAAGGGAGCGTCAGTATTCTCTAAGATTGATCTGAGATCGGGGTACCATCAGCTGAGAGTCAGAGCTGAGGATGTTCCGAAGACCGCATTTCGGACCAGGTATGGGCATTATGAATTTTTAGTTATGCCTTTTGGTCTGACAAATGCACCTGCAGCTTTCATGGATTTGATGAATAGGGTGTTTAGGCCCTATTTGGATCAGTTTGTAGTGGTCTTCATCGATGATATTCTGGTGTATTCGAGGAATGAAGAGGAACATGATATGCATCTGCGGATTGTGTTGCAGATCTTGAGAGAGAAGCATTTGTTTGCTAAATTGTCGAAGTGTGAGTTCTGGTTGGATCAAGTCGCTTTTCTCGGACATATTGTTTCAGCAGAAGGCATTAGAGTTGATCCGAGCAAAGTTGAAGCCATTTTGAATTGGAGTTCACCCAAGTCTGTGACAGAGGTTAGAAGTTTTCTGGGTTTGGCAGGCTATTACCGGCGGTTTGTGAAAGGGTTTTCTGTGATAGCTACTCCACTCACCAGATTGCTTCGTAAGGGAGTGAGATTTGTGTGGACGGATCAGTGTCAGGCTAGCTTTGAACAGTTGAGAGATATGTTGACTCAAGCGCCTGTTCTCACTTTACCTATAGAAGGCCAACCCTATGTGATCTACAGTGATGCTTCACATAGTGGTTTGGGTTGTGTGCTAATGCAGGAAGGTAAAGTTATAGCTTATGCATCTCGTCAGTTGAAACCGCATGAGCTTAACTATCCTACCCATGATTTGGAATTGGCAGCCATTGTCTTTGCATTAAAGATTTGGCGCCATTATCTGTTTGGGGAGAAATGTTTCATTTACACTGATCACAAGAGTTTGAAGTATTTGGGTGTCCAGAAAGAGCTCAACCTTCGGCAGAGGAGATGGTTAGAATTGATTAAAGACTACGACTGCTTGATAGATTATCATCCAGGTAAAGCAAATGTTGTTGCTGATGCCTTGAGTCGAAAGTCTTTAGCTGGTTTAACTTTTTACTCGCTCTCGTTGCTTGTTGAGTTGAGAGCATTGTGTGCTAGTTTTGTACCTTGTGATGATGGTGCATTGTTAGCACAGTTGCATGTGAAACCAGTTTTGTTGGATCAGATTAAAGAGGCTCAGTTGGCTGATAAGAAGATTCAGAAGATTATTACAGATTGTCAGAATGGAAAGAGTAGAGATTTTGTTGTGAAAAGTGATGGAAGCCTCTGGTTTAAAAACAGATTATGTGTACCCGATGATGCTGATTTGAAAAGGATTATTTTGGAAGAAGCACATCAGTCAGTGTTTGCTATGCATCCGGGCAATACAAAGATGTATCATGACTTGAGGCAACATTACTGGTGGATTGGGTTGAAGAGAGACATTGCTGAATTTGTATCTAAATGTCTCACTTGTCAGAAGGTTAAAGCAGAGCATCAAGTTCCCACTGGGTTGCTTCAACCGTTGTCAGTGCCAGAATGGAAGTGGGAAAGAGTGACAATAGACTTTGTGTCTGGATTGCCTTTGACACAAAGGAAACATGATGCCATATGGGTGATTGTGGATAGATTGACTAAGACAGCTCATTTCCTTCCGTTTCGGATGGATTACTCTTTGGAGAGGTTGGCTGAGCTGTACATCCATGAGATTGTGAGATTGCATGGTGTTCCAACTTCTTTAGTGTCTGATCGAGATCCCAGGTTTACTTCGAGATTTTGGAAGAGTTTGCATAGTGCTTTGGGTTCTCGACTGCATTTCAGCACTGCTTTTCATCCACAGACGGATGGACAGTCTGAGAGGGTGATACATATCATTGAGGATATGTTGAGAAGCTGTGTCATCGATTTCACTGGAAGTTGGGATAGATTCTTATCTCTTGTAGAGTTTGCTTATAACAACAGTCACCAATCCAGCATTGGTATGGCACCATTCGAAGCACTGTATGGTAGACGGTGTAGGACACCGCTGTGTTGGAATGAACTTGGGGAAAGTAAGTTAATTGGGCCTGATTTGATTAAAGAAACTGAAGAGAAAGTGAAGTTGATTCGGGGCAGGTTAAAAGCAGCTTCAGACCGACAGAAGTCCTATGCAGATCTGAAGAGGAGAGACATTCAGTTTGATGTTGGGGATAAGGTATTTTTGAAGGTATCTCCTTGGAAGAAGATTTTGAGGTTCGGTCGGAAAGGGAAATTGAGTCCTCGTTTCATCGGACCGTATGAAGTGTTAGAAAGAGTTGGGCCAGTGGCGTATAGACTTGCTTTGCCACCTGAGTTGGATCGTATTCATAATGTGTTCCATGTATCTATGTTGAGGAGGTACAGGTCGGATCCATCTCATGTGTTGCCATTTGAATCTATTGAAGTGAGCCTAGACTTGACATTTGAAGAGGAACCAGTTGCTATCTTGGCACGGGAAGTGAAAGAATTGAGGAACAAGAGAGTGCCATTGGTGAAGATTCTTTGGAAGAATCATGCAAAAGAAGAAGCAACTTGGGAAAGTGAGCAGACTATGCGAGAGCAATATCCTCAGTTGTTTCAAAATTGATTTCAGGTAATTTCGAGGACGAAATTTCTTTTTAGAGGGGGAGAATTGTAATATCCTCATTTATGCCCTAGAAGTTTTGCATGTTGTTGTTGTTGTTGTTGTTGTTGTTGTTGTATTGTTGGTTTAATTGAGAAAAGAAAAGTATAAGTGTTTTGGGAAAGAATTTAGGGTTTAGAGACAAGTTTATATGTTGTGTATATTGTGATATATATAACATATACATTGGTCAAAAGAGTTGGTCAAGGCAAGAGGAGATATTTTTTAGGGCATGTGAAATTACCAAAATGGGCAAGAGATAACAAAGAGAATTAAGATATGTATGAGGGCATTATAGTAATTTTCCTTTGGATGGGTATTTAATGAAGTTTGACTTTGTGATTCTTCATCATCTTTTCTTCTTTCTTTCAAGAGGTGGCCGGCTCTCCATTAGAAAAAGGGAAGGAGAAGTGTTCTTGATACTAAGATCAAATTGAAGAAGGAATTGAGAGCTTTGGTGAAAGAATTGTGGAATTTCTTCATCTAAGGTAAGTATTCTTTTGTTTCCTTTACTTATTTTGTAGTAGTGTTGAAGTTATGATTAGGGTGATTTGTGATTTGTTGGTTTGATGATTAGATGTGTTTGTGTTGTGTTCTCAAGTGTTGAATTTGTTTTAAGTTAAGAGTTTAAATAGGTGTTGTTGTTGGAAGTGGTGGATGTTGATTTTGAAAGATGGTGATTTTAGGGTTTTGAGATGATTTGTGTTTAAGTGTAATATTAATGTGTTATGAGGTGATTCTTATGATGAATATGTGTTTAGAACATTGTTTATGTTCATTTGAAACATGTGGTATGATGTATATTGAGTTTAAATGTAATTGGGAAAGTGTTGGCTTTGGTTAGGGTTTTGGTTATGGGTGACACGGCCAAAAAGTTATGGGAAACACGGCCAAGACATGAAATTTTGAAGGTGTTGGATTGATTTTTGGGAGACACGGCCGTGTCCCCAAGCCATGTTTGCTACTGCCAAAGTTTGGTTGAGAGACACGGCCACAAGCTTGGCCGTGTCCCTTGCCCGTGTTGCTTACTGTCCAATTGGGTTGAGTGACACGGCCACAAGCTTGGCCGTGTCCCTCATGTGTGCTACCCGTGTCTCTCATATGGGTTAGGTAAGTTTTGTTTTCCTTGACCTAGTTGCAATGTTTTGGTTCTTCAAAGGTAGGTTGGTTCCTAAACCTAAACTTAAACACTCTAAACATACTTTAAACTATGAATGAGCTAATCAAATGCATATGAAAGATCCTAAAGCTATGAATTATATAAATTGTTCTTTGCCCTAATGGCATTGTTGAGATTTAAATAAGGTTATGTTATGCATTGTGAAAGGTAATGTGTTTTATGAGTAATGTACTTTGAAATGTTATATCAAAGATGTGATATCAATGATGCTTTATGCATAATATGAATTGAAATGTGAAATGTGATACAAAGCCATTGTTATTGGCTATGATGATGATATTGTGAGAAAGAAGGCATGTTTGCCTAAATGTTGATGATAATTGGAAATGGAAATGATAATTGAATAATAAATGAATTGTGTGGCTAATGTGTTATTCTATTTTCAGAGTTTGTTGTTGGTGGCATGCCTAGTAAGTGTAACAATCTCTTGAAGTTAGGTTGGATTGAATCCTTGAAGCCTAATTGAGATGTTACCACCCTTGAAGCTAGGTTGGGTTGGTTCTTGAAGCCAAGTTGGGTTGAAGCTTAGCATGCTTTGCTCCCCTTGAAGCTTGGTTGAACCTAATCCTTGAAGCCTAGTTGGGTATATGATATTGATAAATGTGATGATAGAACCAAAACATTAACTCTGAAAATTGAATGGCATATTAGTGTGTCTTGGGCCCATGCTTGTCTATGGTTAATGTGAGTCATGAATGATGCTTGCCTTAGCTTATTGTTGATGATGAATGATTAAATGAATATAAATGAGGTCTATGATAAGATGTGAAGTATGATATGCCTATATATATATATATATGTTGAGTTATAAAATGGAAAGCTATGTTATCAACTTGGCATATATGATGTTACATGCATAATATGGATTGAGAATTGGTACTGCATTGCATTAAAGCATAACATTAGCATGATTATCTTACTAAGCCGTTGGCTTAGCGCGATAGTGTTTAATCGCGCAGGTAATAGAGTTGATAGAGTTGATCCCGAAAGCTCTTCGAAACCGACCGAGGGTAGACAGTGAAGAGTTGATTTTGGAGACTTAAAGATCAAAGAAAACTTGCCAATCATGTATAACTCTTTTATATTTTGTAAAGTATTGATTAAATGTACATATATGTATATTTGTAAATATGGAATTAAGTGTTTTCAAATATGTAAATATTTTATGACTTCCGCTGTGTAATAACTATATGAATATATATATATCTAATGTGTTTTATTTTAAAAGTAAATGATCTACTTTTCTATAATATATAATGATAATAGTATTGTATCTATTTAAATGTTTTGAATGTTGAAGAAAATCGTAGCATCCCTATGTTTGGTGCACTTATGCTACATTGTTGTGGTTGTAGTGTGTGTGCATTGGATGTGGGGGTGTTACATTTGATTTCAAAATCAAAATTCAAAATTGAAAATTTAAATATATATATATATATACACAAAGCCTTCAAGTTAAGGGGAGTATGTTGAACTATCGAACCTCGAAGGACACATTAAGCAAAGGAAATGATTACTGGCAAGGTTATGAAGAAGATACCAATTGACATACTAAATCATAATTTGAAATGGATGTATCTCTACCACCTGGGGTCTCCATCATTCATGTTTTCAACATCTTCAAAATAAAAGCCATAAATATGAAGCATCCTACCATTCCAAAGCAAGACCTGAATGGGCATCTGGAAGGAGTCAATCACCTTAGTCTGTGAGTCAATGGAACCACTGTAAGTTTTATTCATGCATATCATGCATACATGAGCATATCACATTACATTTTCTTGTATTGTATTCTTTGTCAAAGCAAACAACAGACACTCTATGAAGCAAAGATGAAGCGGGTATAGAATTAGGGGGCATAGAAGACCTATTGCTTGAGGAAGCTCCAATCATTTTGCAAAATAAAGGAAGAAATGCATGCTTGTTCGAAGAACTAGATAATCTACAAACATCAACCAAAGCCTGCATAGAAAAATCATGGGGGCAAGGGGAAGATATGAAGGCTAGCTAAACAAAATGGCTGATTTTTTTTGCAAAAGTGCAAAGGAAGAACAAAAAAAAAGGAATGGAAAAAGAAGAAAATTAGAACTCTCAAAAGAATGAAGGAACAAAAGACAAAAAAATTTGTCCAGCTAAAAGAGTTGAAGCAAGGGTGAAGACCCGACATTTAAAGGATGAAGATCCACTTTTAAGGGTGAAGACCCAATTTCCAGGGATGAAGATCCAGCTTAATGGATGAAGATCCATTTTCAAAGGTGAAGACCTGATTCCAAGGATGAAGATCCAATTTCAAAGGGTGAAGACCCGAAGTCCAAAGGATGAAGATCCATTTTCAAAGGTGAAGACCTGATTCCAAGGATGAAGATCCAATTTCAAAAGGTGAAGACCCGAAGTCCATAGGATGAAGATCCATTTTAAAAGGTGAAGACCTGATTCCAAGGATGAAGATTCAATTTTAAAGGGTGAAGACCTAAAGTCAAAAGGATGAAGATCCATTTTCAAAGGTGAAGACCTAATTCCAAGGATGAAGTTCTAATTTTAAGGGTGAAGACCCGACGACCAAAGGATGAAGATCCATTTTCAAGGGTGAAGACCCGATCTCCAAGGATGAAAATCCATTTACATGGGTGAAGATCCAATCTCTAAGGATGAAGATCCATTTTCAAAGGTGAAGATCCAATGCCAAGGATGAAGATCCAAGGTCCAAGAATGAAGATCCATTTTGAGGGTGAAGACCCACAATCCATTAAAGAATAGAAGAAAGCCGAAATCCTCAACTGATAGTAGATCAGTCCAGTGAGAAGAGCTGAAGTCAATCCATTGAAGGATGGAATAACTGGCTAGAAGAAAGCTAGAACCCTTAACTGATAGAAGATTAGTCCAGCTAGAAGAGCTGAAATTGTTTGGCTAGAAAAAAAGCCAAAATCCTTAACCGATGGAAGATTAGTCCAGCTAGAAAAGCTAAAATTATTTGGTTAGAAGAAAGCTAGAACCCTTACATGATAGAATATCAGCAGAATCCATTAAAGAATGGAATAATGGCTAGAAGAAAGCCGAAACTCATAGATGACAGAAAGTCAGCAGAATCCATTAAAGAATGGAGCAATGGCTAGAAGAAAGTCGAAACTCATAGGTGACTGAATGTATTGGCTAGAAGAAATCTAAAATTCTCAAACGACAAAAGGATGATCAAGCTAGAAGAGCTCAAGTTTTGGGTCAAGGAACCTAATTCAGTCACCCTAATCCAGTCTTGGGTCAAGCGCCCTAATCCAATCTGGGTCCAAAATCCAAAATTATTTTTGAGTCCAGAACTCAAATCAGGTCCAGAACCCAAAATCATTTTCTAGTCCAGAATCCAAACCATCTCAGTCCAGAACCCAAGTCTTTTTTGAATCCAGGACCCATTTTTGCCAAAATTAAAAGTCTTATTGCTTTTTCACTCTCTAAGTCAATTCAAGATCGTTCAAGTAGGGGGCAAACTGTAGACCCTTAATTTTGACCCCAATTTGATACGGTCCTGATTAAAGGATGCCAAAATAAAATTGTTCCGACTTTAAATATTTAAACCTAGTTTATGATTTTTAAATAAGTCGGTTCAGATTAAAGAGGCATAAATTCAATTATAAAATCCTAAAATCAAGTTGAATCGCCCAAATTAAAACTTTTCGATCCATAAGTTAAAAAAAAAAAATACAAGAATAATTCGAGTCAGGCTGGCCGAGGCAATATGAGCAATTGTTCATGTCGACCTAGAAGGCTCAGGTCGACATGAACATGCCTCATGTCGATTTGGCAACCCAGATCGACATGGGGTTAGACTCATGTCGACCTAAGGTACCAGGTCGACATGAGTTAGACTCATGTCGACCTGGACAACCAGAATGACATGGCCTTAACTCATGTCAATCTGGATGCCCAGATCGACATGGTTTCAATTGGTTTCTTTAGATTTGTTTGACCTAAATTTCCTAAAGAGCTTAGAATTCATCAGAAAGACAAATTAGCAGAGTTAGGTTTAGGGATTTTTTATTGGTTTTGCATATAAAAAAGAAGTCTTAATACAAAAAAAAAAGGAGAGAAGAGGAGGAATTTTTAGCAACCTTGGGATGGCAATAAACAGAGAAGAACAACAGCAGCTTTTTTTAGAGAACGAATGAAATAGCAAGCAGACATATCATGAGAACCAAAGAAGAAGGCAGAGTCCATACTGTCTTCACATTGTTCATCAAGAAATCAATTTTTTTGGTGGAACCGATGACGGAGGTTTGATCTTTAATCATAAACTATTCATGTTCACAGTAGCTTTGTTTCTTTGATTAATAAGTGTTAGTGTATGTGCCCTAGGCCATTTATTTGGATCTTTATGTTATACATTCATTATTAATAAATGAGGTTTTATTATCATTATTGTTTATTTGCATGTTACACAATTTTGATATTTGTCCCTGGTTTATTATTGTTATAGAGATAAAAAAAATTCTTAACCAGTATGAACATTGATTTGATAATCATCAGATGGTTATGTGTATAGTGATACAAATCAATTTCATAGATACTTGTTAGAGAACAATGTATTGGATAGACCCATCATGAGATTACTACATGGGTTAGTGTCATAAGTAAATCTCATGATAGTTATGTATTAATTCTTTGACTTGAGATTGTCATAGTTTCCAATATAAGGACTATTATATTTTGACATGATCAAACATTATCCGTAATTGGATAGTTATAAAGGTTATGATCATATATGATAGAAATTATGTAGAGGATAATGAACAATCAAGATAGAATTTGTCCCTCTCTTTGAGAGAGATATCTTTTGGGCCCCTCGATAAGTGAGACTGTGAAATGCATGGCCGTGCTCAAATGAATTGATAGTGTGATCAATTTCATTTATTTTTATCAGTCTACTTGGAGATCGAGTAATCATAAGTTTGGACAATATAAGTATGACGTTGACCATGACTTATGTTCAAGCTAGATATCGTGTGACAAAGGGATTAATGCATGTACTATTATTAGGCAAACTGGACATTCCTTATATTAATTGGGTAGCTGTAACGCCTTGCTAGAGGCCAATTATGACTTGTTGGTTTAATAGAGATTAAATTGACTGCCAATTAATATGGGCCTATCGGGTCACACACAAGAATGCGCTTTGGGCTGGATATAATATTAATAATATTAATATTAGATATTAATATTTATTATTATTATTTTCGTTTATATATATATTATTAGATAATATATTCAGAATCCTAATTAGATTTGGATTCTGAACTTGACTTACCTTATCCAATTTCGAATTGGATTCTGGAGTGATTATATTCTCTCTAGAAGTTAAGTCTTCTTATAGGTAACATTAGAAAATTAAAAGAGAACGAAAAAAAACCCTAATACATTTTAGAGAAAACATTTTTCAGCCTTCGCCGTTGCAGAGAGCTAGCACTCCAGACGGTAGCATTCGTGTGGATATGTGATAGAGGGTGTTTCGCGATAGAGGCATCTCTTCCAAACTGTGATTTCGAATCATCAACAGGTTAGTTCTTTGAACACTTTTGTCGAATTAAACGAACAGCATGGATACTGATGGGAAATCAAATATCAAATTTTTTTTCCACTGCGTGTTTTGTTTGCAGTGATCTTCTTGATTTCCTAACAATAAGAACATGCAGTAACTTGATCAGTTGGTGTTCGTAACTCACTTGCATGTTTTATAAAAACTTAAAACCATCCAGTAGCTGTTGAGGGTTTGAATCAATTGTCAGAATTTAGTTTGTTTACTAAAACCTCAAGAACCATAAGTTATTTTATTGAAACTTAAAACCCTAAACTATTTTTATCCAAAAGTTTAAACCATTTCATTATTAAAATCCAAAATATTGATTATTCTTCCAAAACTTTAATTTATTTCTCCAAATCCAAAATTGTTTTTCGAAGGCAGTAAGTTAAAATCCTAAAACCTTTTTTTTTTTCGATAATCCAAGAATATCAAAACCCTAATTCCATAAATCTTCCTCTCTTAACCCTAAATTGTTCTTTTGTTTCCAAAACTTTAAAACCCTAAACTATTTTTCCCAATACTTTAAACCCTAAATTATTCCATTAAAGTCTAAAAATCCTAATTGTTTTCCAAAATCTTATTTTATTTCCCGAATCAATATTTCTTCTAAATTGATAAATCAAAAAGCTTAAATTTTCATCCAGTAAACTTACAAACCCTTAAGCCCAAATCCAATGAATCCAGAAATCCCCATCCAGTAAACCTAAAAAAAAAATCTTAAACCCTAATTCCAATCTTTTAAAATTATAAACCCTAATTTCCAGACCCTAATTCTTTAAACCCTAATTTCATTTGTGTAATGATATAAACTTTGGTTTTAGTTATTTATTGGATTTGTTATATGTTTTCATGGATGACTTATTTGATCTGTGATGAATTTATTTTATTTATGGATGAATGTTTCCTTTGTTATCGTTATTAATTTATTTTGGAATTAACCATGTAAGACGTATGTTTCCTTTTATGGGTACTTCATTAGTTGAACCTTATGTAATTTAATTTATTTCATATTTTTGGGATTAATGTAAAGGGCACATTTCCACCTTTTGGTGGGTGTCCTATTTAGTTTTAGACATGGACAATGTAAGGATATGTTTCCACCCTCGGATGGATGTCCATTTATTTGCTTTTGTTTGGACATTGTTTTGATTTTAATATAATGATGCTTTATTTTAGTTATTGCATGTAGTATGGATAATATCATTATATCTAAGAATTTTATAATATTAAGACCTGAAAAGGAGGCCGGTTCCAATGAACCGGGCATTATGGGGGTGCTGGGCCATTTCTCACCTTCTCCACACGTACCCAACTTTCCAAACCTATTAGGGGATTGGGGATTCCTTAGGAATTGAGTCATCCACCCCTTTCTTTTTCCTGGCGCATCCGGGTGGTGACTCCATTTTCTCCGGACTTAGGCATGTGTTCTCTAAGGCCCCGAGAATAAACAGTGCAGAAGTTTCAAGAACCATTCCATCGGGAGTGGGCGCAAAAATCCCCACTAATAGGACCCAAGCTAGCATCAACATTTAGGACCTATTGGCTAGATCCAAGAAGCATCTTGAAACTATGGCTAAAGCCTTAGCTAGCATACAGATTTCCACTTCTACAACATCGAAGGAGCTAGTTAACTTCATGGGAGCAAAAAGAGCTGAAGAAGTGACAAAGTGTGAAGAGGTTTAGGAGGGAAATAAAGTTGAAGTTGGGATGGTTTCTTTCTTAGATGCTGATTTACCAGAAGATGGAAGAGATCATGTCTGCCCACTTTTCATTAAGGTGGAGATCAAGAGAAAGAGAAAGAGAACCCCTTATGTCATGGTTGATGATGGCTCTGCTATAAATATTTGTCCACTCAAGATTCTACTAAAGCTTGCCATAACAACTCATGACCAAAGGTTGTCTGATATGTTAGATCCCTAATTCACGCTTCAGCTTAGCTTTTATAGTGCAGATATGTTAGCCTGACACGCCCAGTGACACTCCCATGTCACTGGGCGTGTCATTGCTACTGGGATTCTAGATAAAAGGCACGCTCGGTAACACACCCATGTCAATGGGCATGTCAATGCTTCTATATGGAAGTATCAAAGGCACATCCATCGAACACCCATGTCCCTGGGCGTGTCAATGCTTCTGTATGGCAGTATCAAAGGCACGTCCATTGACACGCCCATGTCCCTGGGTGTGTCACTTGAAGAATTTTGCTCTTTTCCTTGCCTTTCATCTGTAATTCCTTTCGAAATGACCATAAGCCTCAAAATACAAAAAATTCTTGAAATTAATCCTAAAAAGCACTTGAACAAACAAATTAAACTCAATTGGATAATAATCATATTAAGAGATAGAGGCAAAATATCATCAATTATGGACTTATCAAATTCCCCCACACTTGAGTTTTTGCTTGTCCTCAAACAAACTAAATCACTATAATAAGCAAAAATGACAGAGACCTCTATATCCGAAAAGAAAAGAAAAGTTTGACAATACTTGAATCAGAAAACCCGATGTTCTTAACCAAAAACTAATTCACAATCATGACAGCTGAATCAAGAAGTTTCAAAACAAAAATTTCACAGATCTAAAACTTAAAGATCCAAAGTTAAAAGATTGAGCATAAAATTCCAAAAACTCAAAAGTCATGAACAAAGTACAAAAGTGTAAATTTTCTCTTAAGTTCTTTAACCCTCTTTATATATATATACATTTTTATTATTTAAGGAGCCCGACTTATTTGAACCGATACTAACCTTTTGACGCGAAGGTAAATATTTGTGATGCCGACCCTCGGTTACTCAGCCAGAATCACCGTTCAAATGGCTACTAGCACTATTCATAACTCCAACTCATTTGTTTCAATTCAAGAATGCAAATCAGCAGAACAGGGATAAATTTTCAAAGCTCGTTTTATTAGTATTATTAGTTTTTTTTTTACAACTCAAGGGTCAGGAACTTAAGATATTAAAGATGTCATACTAAGTCCAACTCAAGTATCTAAGGAATTACAATATGCTAAAAAAATGTAACTAAGGTTTTAAACTTCAAATGTGTCCAATTCCCATCAATCCACTACCTAATTATAGCTATTACAGTCGATCTTCAGCAATTGATCAAGATAGCCAAGTCAACCTCAACAATAAATTTTCATTTAGAAAATCAAAAATTAATTTAATATATAAAGAGGAAACATTTCAATTCATACTATTATAGCAATCTAGCTTACTCGAATCCAAAAACAAGTTGCAGAACTAATTGAGACAAATGAATCAAATGGCAAGAATGAAATAATAGTAGCTCAATCAAGAAAGTATACCTCTCCCCCACACTTAAGACGCACATTGTCCCCAATGTGTGTGTAAAACAAGAAATAAGTCATTAAATGAGATGAAAGGTGGGCTAGTCAGACATCGGTGCATCACTGGAATCATCACCGCTGGTCTCCCCACCGCTAGTATCATCGCTGGCATCATCATCGGACACATCGACTGGAGGCACAGGTGGTTGGTATGGTGGAGGTGGTGGCTGCGAAGGGTTAAACCCTTGATATCTCCAGAACTCTAACATGGATTGTTCCAGCCATTGCCTTCTCAAGATCTCATGATCTAGCTGGGCTTGGAAGGAAGTAGTCTATTGATGCATGAACTGCTGCATGTGGTTCTGCTAAGTTAAGATTTTATTCTGATTCAGCTTAATAGTCCCTAACTTACCTTCGATCCTACAAATACGTTCCTCGAAATCAATGGGCTTCCTGTCATCATCCCACTCAACATTAACTGATTGGCGCCAGTCTTAGAATGTAGGGGTCGAGGTGAAGGACAATCCAGTAGAAGAAGAAGGTGCAGCAGTGGATGACCCCAAAAAAATCTATCAGTGGGGGTGGTGGTATGTCTGAAGGAGGAGCAGAAGGGACTAGCTCAGAATCCATAGGAGGTGCCTGCAGTCCGGCTACCTTCTCCCGGTTTAGTACCTTCAATGTGTCCATACCAGTAGTTTGGGAAAAACCATCCATCATCATAGGTAGGCATCCATCTAACACACCCAAGCAATGAGCCAGTCGTGTGACATACATGCCACCATGCAAAGTCCCTAGTGCTCCCTTTTTGGACTACTCATAAAAGAAGTGTGTAATGGCATGTGCAACATTGCACCGGGTCTTCTACACCATGCAGTTCAAGAAAAATAGATCCCTCAGGCTCACCACCCCTGTGCTACTTAGCCGAGCTATAAGAGTGTGAACTAACATATTGTGCACCACTCGGCAAGGGAAGGACTCAAAGTTGGATGCCTTAGATACCTTGGGCTAGTATTTATCTATAGTGGGTGCAAAGATCCTTCAAACTCGAGGGGGAGCAACTTCATACTCGTTGAAATCCACCTCAGAATTAAGATAGTTCGAAGTCTGTACCTCCTCTGTAGTGTATAACCCTAGATGCACATCAAGGTCATTAATGCTCATATGGAATCTCTGCCCCCCCCAATCTAAATTGTATGGTTGGCTCAGTAATTGAAACCTTGGTCTTGTGGAATTGAAAGGTGTAGTAGAATTCTAGTGTCAACTCTCTGTAAGCAGGCTCATTGATGGAGAACAGTTGTTCCCATCCTAGTTGGTTCATCAGTTCCCGAATGTCGGTTGCAATGTTGGCTAGCTTCAAAGCTTCCTAATCCAAAACATGAGGCGGGGACCAATCCTTGTTGCCAAAAAGCTCAAATCGCTTTCATTCCTCAAAATGCGAGAATCAAAGGCATTTGTGGTTTTCCATGAACTTGGAGGTTGGTAGTGTAGCGGGTTGGCTTGAACTGCCTTCCCGTCGTGCTCGTTTTACAGGGAGCTTGGAGGATGGTTGTTTGTGAGGGCCTATTGTCTACAAAACAAACAAGAATTCCTCAATAACATCAAAGATGGCGCTATACGAAACATCGACAAAAGACTGACATAAGGTTACCAAAATACCAGCATTATAATGATAAAGCACAACATATATTCCAACAAAATGAATGCCAACGGCCAATTTAAAATGAGTTTAACCAACATATATCAACAAATACTTAACCAACATATACCAATAAAATTTGATCTAAGCCAATAAGAGCGATGAACCAATTCTAACAAGGGCAATTATGTAGATTCACAAATGAAACCTTGTATCCATAGCCAAACAAAACAAAGCAAACAGTTGATAAATGCATGCTCAAACAACAACAAATAAATCCTAAATATTGGAACAACAAAATAAAGCAAAATAAATCAAACACCAAATAAACCAAAGTAGATCTCTCAAAAGTTAGAATAAATCTCAAAATGCTAAGGAAAGTATGAGATAATACAAGGAATCCATAAGAAATAGCGAAAGAAATCCAACAAAATTGCAAAAGTGAGAGTTCATACCTGAAAAATGCAATGAAGAACGTGTGGAATCAAACGAAAAGTGAGTGGATCCACACAAAAATGCAAAGCGGGAGTTAAAATCCCTTCTAGAGTAAGTGAGTGTGTGAGTGCGGCGGTGGGAGTGCAAAGAATTTGAGAGAAAATAAGAGATAAGGGAGAAAAGAAATTTTTTTTTTGCTTTTAAATAAAGTTCGAGCGGTTATTAAACCCGTCAGCATGCCCAGTGACATGCCCGTGTTGTTGGGGGTGTCATATGTGCTGGGATATAGGGTATACGACATGCCTAATGACACGCACGTGGCCATGGCTGTGTCACAGATACTGGATGAATGAGCAAACGACATGCCCAATGACACGCACGTGTCCATGGGCGTGTCACATGTACTGTGACACCAATGAAACGACACGCCCAATGGTCTGGGTGTGTCCTTTGGGCGTGCTGGCCCTCTCTTTTTTAGGGCACAACCAGTGACATGTGGGTGTCACTGGACGTGCCATAACTATTGTGTGTAAATAAAAATGACATGCTTAGTGACACGTCTGTGTTTCTAGGCGTGTCAATGTTACTGCCCTTGAAAATGATTAAGCTCAAGTTCCCTTTTTCCTCTACTTATCCAACTTCATTCAAAACAACACCCCACAACTAATGATAGAAGGATTTAAAAATTGAAGACACAAACTAAAAATATAGAAATTAAAGAAACAAAAATTAAAGAACGAATAAATAGGTGGGTTGTCTCCCACCCAGCACTTCTTTAACATCGTATTAGTTGGACGTTTAGGGGCAATTTTGCCTAGTCTTGGATGTGTAAAACCTCCTTCAAGTCATGTATTTCTCCCCCCAAGTATAATTTGAGCCTGTGCCCATTCACCTTAAAATCTCTTTTTTCTAGATGAGTTATTTCAACCACTCCATAGGGGAAAACTTCCTTAATTGTAAAAGGACCAGACCATCAAGATTTTAACTTACCTGGAAAGAGTCGAAGCCTCGAATTGTACAATAATACCTGATCTCCCGCTTGAAACTCTTTCCGCTCCTTAATGCAAGCATCATGCCATCTCTTAGTACATTCCTTATACATTCTTGCATTGTCATAGGCTTGCAATCTCCACTCATTCAGCTTATTTACCTGCAATTTTCTCCTTTCAATTGCACTAGCTAGATCAAGGTTAATCTGTTTTATAGCCCAATAAGCATTATGTTCAATTTCTACATGCAAATGACAAGCTTTTCCATATACCAGCCTAAATGGCATAGTGCCCAAAGGAGTTATGAATGCAGTCCTAAAAGCCCATAGAGCATTGTCCAATTTCTCAGACCAATCCTTTCGGGATCGCTCTATAGTTTTTTCTAGAATTCTTTTTATCTCCCTGTTCGTGTTCTCAACTTGGCCACTAGTTTGGTGATGGTAAGGAGTAGCAAACCTATGTGTAACACCTAATCTTTTGGAAACTTTCTCGAGCTGAACGGTACAAAAGTGAGTACCCCTATCACTTATGATTGCTTTCAGTGTACCAAATCGAGAGAACAACTTTTTCAAAAACTTCATCACTACCCTCGCATCATTGGTTGCCAAGGCTTGGGGTTCAGGCCATTTAGAGACATAGTCTATAGCTACAAGAATATATTTGTTACCAAAGGAATTTGGAAACGGTCCCATAAAGTCGATACCCCATACATCAAAGACTTCACAAATAAAGAATTCCATTTTGAGGCATCTCATTATGAGATGAAATATTTCTAGTCCTTTGGCAACGATCACAACAGTTCACAAATTTGTAGCTATCCCTAAATAAAGTGGGCCAATAAAATCCTGATTCTAGTACCTTTTGAGCAGTCCAATTGGCTCCCATATGACCACCAGCTGGTCCAGCGTGGCATTGACGAAGAATGTTCATCATTTCGGGCCATGCCACACACCGTTGGATCATGTGATCCTTACATAATCTAAACAAAAAGGGATCCTCCCACAAATAATATTTTAAATCGGAAAAGAATTTCTTCTTTTCTTGATAAGTTAAGTCCTTAGGGAGTTCCCTAATAGCTAAATAATTAGCAAAATCTGTAAACCAACGTGTTTCAAAATTTAAACTACTTACCTTACTTACCATGGCGTACAGCTGCTCATTGGGAAAATGATCATCAATGTCCCCTTCTTCAAACCTCTCCAAGGTTGGATTCTCCAAGTAAGAAAGGTGATTTGCTGCTAGATTTTCAGCTCCCTTCTTGTCTTGAATTGTCAAGTCAAATTCCTGCAAGTCAAATTCCTGCAATAACAAGACTCAACAAATTAGCCTAGGCTTTGCATCAATTTTCGTAAATAAATACCTCAAAGCCGAGTGGTCTGTATAAACAATCACTTTTGACAAGATCAGATATGATCTAAACTTGTCAAAAGCAAAAACCATAACTAGAAGCTCTTTCTCTGAAGTTGTGTAATTAGCTTGAGCTGCATTCAAAGTCTTGCTTGCATAGTAGATAGGCTTGAAATACTTCTCTTTGCGTTGACCCAAGACCGCTCCCACTGTAAAATCACTCGCATCGCACATTAGTTTAAATGGTAAATTCCAATCGGGAGCTACCATGATTGGAGCATGGGTCAATTTATCCTTAAGAGTTGTGAAAGCTCTTAAACATTCCTCATCAAAAACAAAATCCACATCCTTCTCAAGCAGTCTTGTTAGTGGGCGGGCTATCTTAAAAAAATCTCGTATGAGCCTTCGATAAAAGCCAGCATGTCCTAAAAAGCTTCTGATGGCCTTTACAGATATGGGTGGTGTAGCTTCTTGATGGTGTCTACCTTAGCCTGATCCACCTCAATACCCTTGCTTGAAATTTTGTGTCCCAACATGATTCCCTCTTGAACCATGAAATGACACTTTTCCCAATTAAGCACTAGGTTTGTTTCCTCACAAAACAAGACTCTTTCAAGGTTTTCCAAACATCTTTCAAATGAGCTACCATAAACAGAGAAATCATCCATAAACACCTCCATAATATCCTTAATAAGCTCATCAAAGATTGCCACCATGCACCGTTGAAAAGTCATAGGTGCATTGCATAATTCGAATGGCATTCTTCGATATGCGAATGTCTCATATGGGTAGGTGAATGTAGTTTTCTCTTGGTCTTCCGGGGTAATAGGAATTTGCAAGTAGCCTGAAAGACCATCCAAAAAGCAGTAATACTCCTGCCCGGATAACCTCTCCAACATCTGATCAATGAAGGGCAAAGGAAAATGGTGCTTCCTAGTTGCATCATTCAACTTTCGGTAGTGGATGTAAACCCTCCAACCGATAACTGTTCTTATTGGAATCAGCTCATCATTTTCATTAGGGACCACCGTCATCCCTCCTTTCTTTGGTACTACCTGAACTGGGCTCACCCAAGTGCTATCCAAAATCGGATATATAATCCCTCCATCAAGTAGTTTTATCACTTCAGCCTTCACTACATCTTTCATCTTTGGGTTTAGTCTCTGTTGTGGCTGCACTACTGGCTTGAATTCATCCTTCATAAGTATCTTGTGAGTGCAATAGGATGGACGGATACCCTTGATGTCTGCTATCTTTCAAGCTATCACTTTCTTATGCTTCTGTAACAACTGGATGAGCTTTACCTTCTACTCAGAAGATAGGTGGGAACTCAGAATTATTGGCAATTTCTTTTTCTCTGCCAGAAATCCATACTCAAGGTGATTTGGAAGGGTCTTAAGTTCCAAGTTGGGTGGATCAATCAACAATAGTTTTGGCTTTTCTTCCTTTGGCATCTCAAAAGTTTCATATGTCCGACATTTGAATTATTTTTTTGCTTCAAGAAAGGCAAGCTTCCATTGCTTCTTGATCCTCAACATTTTCCTGCAATAAATGCAACTTAAGGAGATCCTTGGAAACAATATTAGTAATACAATTTATGGTTTCATGCTCAATAATACCATTGCATGAATCCGCCTCATCAAGTGTAAGTGAGTGTTTCATAGCATCATGTATTTTAAAAGCAACTTTTTCACTACCCACTGTCAAAGTTAATGTGCCATCTTGAACATCGATAAGGGCAAGGGCTGTATTTAAAAATGGCCTACCAAGAATAAGTGAAACATCTGCATCCTCATCGATATCGATGACAATAAAATCATTGGGGAAAATAAAATTCCCAACTTTTACCAACACATCCTCTATAATACCATGAGGGTGGACTACTGACTTATCAGCAAGTTGGATGGTCATGAGTGTTGGTTTAGGTTCTCCAATGCCTAACTCTTTAAATATCTTGTAGGACATAACACTTATGCTAGCCCCCTAATCAGCCAATGCACTTTTAACCTCAAGGTTACCTATCAAACATGGAATGGTAAAATGACCAGGATCTTTTAACTTCTTAGATAACCTTTTTTGCAAAATTGCTGAACTCTTTTCGAACAAATGTACCAAAGATACTTCCTCAAGTTTCCTTTTGTTAGAAAGGAGATCTTTCAAAAATTTAGCATATTTAGGCATCTGTGACAAAGCTTCATCAAATGGAATATTAATGTGCAATTGTTTAAAAAGTTCAAGGAACTTTCCGAACTGAGCATCAATCTTGTCCTTATTCAACCTTGCTGGATATGGTACTTGAGATCGGTATTCCTTCACTATTAGGCTAGGTTCTTGTGGCTGGTTCTCTTTTTCTCTTTCTACTGCAGTTTTCTCTCCCGAAGTGACAGTAGGATCGTCTTCTTTTTCTTTTTCTTGTGCATTAGCCCCTTTCTCTGCCACTTCTTCTCTTTTCTCAACCACATTGCCCTTGATTTCTTTTTCACTCCTTAGTGTAATTGCCTTAAGCTGCTCTTTAGGATTTGCCTCAGTGTTGCTAGGTAAACTTCCTTGTGGTCTCTCATTGAGTAGCTTGGCAATTTGCCCTACCTGATTCTCCAAGTTATGAATAGAGGCTTGTTGATTTCTAAGGGTGGTTTCAGTTGATTGAAACCTAGTTTCTGAAGCTGCTATAAACTTGTCCATCATGTCCTCTAAATTTCTCTTTCTTAGAGGGGCAACTTGTTGATGTTGAGGCTACTGGAATCCAGGGGGAGATCTTGGATTATTTTGATTATTCCATGAGAAATTAGGATGATTTCTCCACCCTGGATTGTACGTGTTGCTGGAGGGGTTATTCTATTGTTGCCTTGGCATATTTCCAACATAATCTACTTGCTCTTGCTTAGCAAACATATTTCCACTTTGGTAATCTTGACTTTGATGTCCACCCCCACACCATTCACAAGACATCACCTGTATTACTTTCCCCGAAGAAGAGGCCAAAGAATCAATCTTTTTATTCAATGCTTGCATTTGTGCTGTCAAAGCCACCATAGGATCTAATTGGTGTGAAGCCATGGCTCTTAGCTTTCCTTGCTCCCTTGGGGCTTGCCACTAATAATTGGTGATATCCATGTCTTCAATCAAATCCCTTGCTTGTTTAGGTGCCTTGTTGTTAATGGTACCCCCAGTTGCTGCATTAATGGATTGCTTACTTACATAATTCAATCCATTGTAAAATGTTTGAATCTGAAGCCATAGTGAAAGCCCATGATGAGGACACCTTCTCAATAAATCTTTAAATCTTTCCCAGGCATCATAAAGGGTCTCACCATCTTGCTGTAGAAAAGATGAGATATCATTCCTCAACTTAGCAGTCTTGGAAGGCGGGAAGTATTTTTCTAGGAATTTCTCTGCCAACTGATCCCATGTGAAAGATTTTAACCACTTCTTTGGTCGATCTCTAAGGGAAAATGGGAACAACCTTAGCCTAATTGCATCATCTGAGACATTATTTATCTTGAATGTGTCACATATCTCCAGAAAATTCTCAATATGTGCATTAGGATCTTCATCAGGAAACCCATCAAACTGACAAGTCTGTTGCACCATTTGAATTACATTTGTCTTTATTTCAATGTTTTTTCAGCAACTGTTGGCCTCTGGATACTAGAATCAGCCCCATTGAGATTGGGCTTAGTAAACTCCTACATTGTTCTTGGTCCAGTTCCTTCCATCACTTCAAACACTTCTTCTTGTTCTATTTTCAGATTTATTTCTATTTCTGCATCTTCCAGAAATACCTCCCCTTCTTCCTTTTGCTTTCTCCTCAGTGTTCTCTCTAGCTCTGGGTCTAACTCAGGCAGTTGGGAGGAGCTTGCTCGAGTCATAAGCAGGAAGAAATACCTAAAATGACAGTCAACAAGCAAGAACCAATGTTAAAAACAAATGAAAATAAAAACTAAATCAACGGTCTTGATTATATTACTAATATTGAAAATCGTTGTCCCCGACAGCGGCGCCAGAATCTTGGTTGTGCGTACTTATGCTATTGCAATACCGCAAGTGCAAAGGTCGCTCAAGTAATAAAGTAGTGAGTGAGTTGTCATTCCACTGAGGACAAGGCCAAGTACTAGTGCAAACTTTAACTATTGTTTAGCAAATTAATAGTTTTGTGAAGTTTGTAATTAAAGACAATTAACTTAATAACTTAAAGTAAAGAGAGATTAAGTGTTGAGAAAAAAGGATTCATGATGAAAATACTATCCAGATATTGAATCCCCCTAGCCATAAAAATATTTATGAAAATAATTTCAATTAAATCAAATAATAGAGCTGAATTGGCATTCCTCTAGATTAGACTAAAACCTTTCTCAAGTGAATTAATCCCTAATCACTAAGTAGAATGCTGAAATCTCTTCTAAAACATAATTAAATAGATCTTGCATTAAGAACAAGGAATCATAAACCAAAGGATCTTGTAAGTCTATCTCTAGTACTCCAATCAATCCTCAATCCTTATGAGTATTCTATTCATATCAAGCTTTCTCAAGTCAATAATATGAAAATTTCAACCAATCAATAAGCATGATATTATCAATTGGAAATAAATCATTAAGCATCATAAGAATAAAATAACTCAATCAAATGATTTAATTAAATAAAACTATTCAATCCATACAATAAAGCTAGGGTTCATCAATATCTAGATAGAGAATGAATTAGTTCAAGTTCAAAACTAGAAAACTAGAACAAGAGAAATAAGTAAAAGAATACAAACAATCCATGGCAAATGATTTATGTTTCTTCACTTGAATCCTTGAATCTTGGTTTAGATCTTGTGTAGAATGGGTCTTCACCTTCAATATCAGCTACAAAACTCTCTTTCCCTCTCTAGAGGTCGGCTCTAGGTTGTAAAGAATAAAAATTGGATCCTTAATTCGCTTCAGCTCAGCTTTTATAGTGCAAATATGTTAGCCTGGCACGCTCAGTGACACGCCCATGTCACTGGGCATGTCATTGCTACTGGGATTCTAGATAAAAGGCATGCTCGGTGACACGCCCATGTCAATGGGTGTGTTAATGATTCTTTATAGCAATATCAAAGGTACGTCCATTGACACACCCATGTCCCTAGGAGTGTCAATGCTTTTGTATGGCAGTATCAAAGGCACGTCCATTGACACGCCCATGTCCCTGGGTGTGTCACTTGAAGAATTTTGCTCTTTTCCTTGACTTTCATCCGTAATTCCCTCCAAAATGACCATAAGCCTCAAAATACAAAGAATTCCTGAAATTAATCCTTAAAAGCACTTGAACAAACAAATTAAACTCAATTGGATAATAATCATATTAAGAGATAGGGGCAAAATATCATCGATTATGCACTTATCAGGAGGACCTATTGAATCCATAGTGGAGTTTAGTTCTGGATATAGCAATCACCTTTGCATTATTGTTGGGTCATCTATGGTTTAATGCGCTTGGTGGAGTTCCTTCTACTCTCTATCAAAAGATTAAGTTTCCAAGTGATAATGGGATGATAATATTTGAAGGCAAAAATAGTAAAGCAATTCATGCCCTTATGGTGGAAAGGCCACTCAACGGTTTTCATGTAGCTGGTATTTCTGAAGACCTTATAATCAGTTCTAAGGTTTTGACTATGATGAAGCATATGAACTACTTGCCAGTAACTGGACTTGGAAAAGGAAGAGCAGGTGTGATAAAACTCCCAAATTTCAAGACTCGGGTATTAAGGAAGAGGCTAGGTTATGAAGGATCATATAGAGGTACTCAGCTCAAGGGAGACAAGAAGATGGAATTCCCTCCACTATATGACATATTTGTCAAAGCTCCAGAACTGGGACCGCTACAAGGAAAACAAGCGCCTATCATGTACATAGGAAGGATGATCCCTGGATTTGAGATCTTTGTTGATGTTGCTGAGCTTGCTGAATAGGTGAAGAAGAAGATCGCCCCACTAACCAGCTAAGAGGAGGAAAAGGAATCTGGCTCAAAAGTCCTAAAGACTCCAGAAGAGATTAATGTACTCATCGAAGATCAGTTTGAGAACCTTGTAATATGTGGTGATGAGAAAATTGATTTTGATTTTGATTTTGATTTTGATTTTGATTTTGATTTTGATTTTGATTTTGATTTTGATTTTGATTTTGATTTGTCTACTCTTTGTGAAGATAATGATGTTTTCTTTTCCAAAATGAATGCAATAAAGTCTAATTTTGCTAACTTGTGTGATGTTTTTCCTGATGGTTGCATACATTGATGTGGTGATTACATGATAATTTTTAATATTAACTCTATTGAAACTCAATCTTTAAATCTAGGAACACCTAAAAATTCTAAAAAAATTAGCATAGCATCCGATCTAACTCTTGATGAAAGACAAAGATTTGAAATAATATTTAAAAATATAAAGAGGTCTTTGCCTGGTCCTATGAAGACATACCGAAAATTGATCGAGACATAGCAAAGCACCTAATTCCACCCTACACCCATATGAAGCCTATCAAGCAAAAATTGAGGCTCCTGAGATCAGAATAGGAAGAATTGAAAAAATAAGAAGTCACCAAATAGATATAAGTGAAGTTCTTAAAAGTAATTGAATACCCTGACTAGCTGGCCAACATCGTTCCTATACCAAAGAAGGATGGGAGGATTAGGGTTTGTGTGGTCTATAGGGATTTGAATAAGGATTCCCCTAAGGATGACTTTCCTTTACCCCATATAGATGTCATAATTGATAGTGCAGCCTCTAGCGTACTACACTCATTTGTAGATGGACTTTTTGGATATAATCAAGTGTTAATTACCCAAGAGGATAAAGCCAAAACTGTTTTGATAACTACATGGGGTATATTTTTCTATAGGATGATGCCTTTCGGATTGAAAAATGCTAGAGCAACCTATTAAAGGATGGCTATGACTTTGTTTCATGATATGATGCATAAGGAGGTTGAAGCGTATGTTGATTACATGATGGTAAAGTCAAAAACAAAGGAACAACATTTCCAGTACTTGGAAAGCTTCTTTGAAAAGGAAGTTAAGTACAACCTCAAGTTAACCCCAAAGAAGTGTATGTTTAGTGTTATCTTAGGTAATATGTTGGGGCATGTCATTAGCCTAAATGATATTGAGATTGATTTTGACAAAGTTAAGGCAATTAGGGATATGCCAGCCTATAAGATGGAGAAGGAGTTCAGGGGGTTTATTGGAAAGTTACAATAGATAATCAGATTTATTGCAAAACTTACAACCATTTATGAACCTATCTTTAAGTTGCTTAAGAAAAACCAACTGATTGAATGGAATGATGAGTGTCATAAGGATTTTGAGCACATAAAAGAATACTTGCTTAATCCTTTTGTCCTGAAACCACCCAAACCAGGTAGACCATTGATACTATACTTAGTGGATGAAGAAGGATTAGTAGGGGTGATATTGGCCCAAGTAGATGAATCAGGAGTCGAACATGCAATCTACTACTTAAGTAGGAAACTTCTACCTTATGAAGTCAAGTATAGTATCATTCAAAAGACTTATGTTGCCATGGTTTGGTCATCAAAGAAATTGTGGCATAAATTTAAGTCTTATAGTGTGCAAGCAATCTCTAGGTTGGATCAAGTAAAATACTTGAGAGAAATGCCCTCGTTGATAGGAAGTATGTTCGGTGGTTGATAATCCTAGAAGAATTTGAGATCGAGTTAATAACTAGGAAAACCATTAAAGGAAGAGCAGTAGCAGAATTCCTGGCTCCACAACCGTTGCCTAAAAGTGAGGAAGTGAGCTTTGAATTTCTGGACAAACACTTAGGGGCAATAGAAGTGCAAGAATGGAAGATGTACTTTGATGGGGTTGTGAATAAGAAGGGAGCTAGATTAGGAGTTATATCAGAGTCACTTGAAGAAGAGCTCATCCCCTTATCCAAGAAAATAAAATTCAAGGTAACTAACAACATAGAGGAATATGAAGAATGTATCTTTGGTTTAGAAACCTTGATAATGATGAAGGTCGATGGAGTGTAGGTTTTTAGTGACTCATTGCTAATGATATCCCAAGTGAATGGAGAATGAGAATTGAAAGAAGAAAAGTTGAAGCCATACCATGACTACTTAAGTATGATGAGGAAGAAATTCAAGGATTGTAGGTTCATATACCTGTTGTGAGTAGGGATTTTCGCCCCCACTCCCATGTGGAATGGTTCTTGCTACTTTGGCACTATTAGGCTTAGGGCCTTAGAGAACATAGGCCTAAACCCAGAGAGAATGAAGTCGCCACCCGGACAAGCAGAAAAAATAGAAAAGGGTGGATGACTCAATTTCTAAGGAATCCCCAACCCCCTAATGGGTTCAGAAAGTTAGGTATATATGGGGAAGGTGAGAATGACCCAGCAGCCCCATAATGCCCGGTTCATTGGAATGTGCCTCATTTTCAGGTCTAAATATTATTAAATTCTTAAGCATTATAATATCATCCATACAAAATGTAATTCAAAATAAATAAACATTCATTATATTAAAGCAAAGAAGGTCCAAATAAATAAAGATGGGAACACATACAAGATGGAAACATGCCCTTATAACAATTGTCCAATGTCCAAAACTAAATAAAATAGGACACCCACCATTTTATGGAAACATGCCCTTTATGTCACGACCCAATTTGTACATATTTACAGTACATCCATGTACAGTACATATGTACAATATATCCATGTATAGTACATCTACGTACAGTAAGAGGAACCATCCCGAGAAGCTACTCAAGAGCGCGAAGTGAAGGGAAGTTCTATAGAACTGAAAGGACCTATTTGAAAAGATTACAAAGTTTTGGGGAGGTGATTGTAATTTCTAAAAAGTTTTGGGGAGGTGACTGTAATTACCAAAAGTTATTCCGGAGGTCCTTAATAGTGCATATAACAGACCCCAGAAATGGAAAGTAGAGAAAAATAGGGTAGCAACGGCGTGACACGGGTTTTCCCCGAAAATGCACGGTTTGGAAGATATAGGGGATTTTGACCAGGGGCATTATGGTCATTTTTAAAAGTATCTCGAAAGTAATAATGGATCTCAAAAATGAAAAGTAGAGGAAAAACTGAGTCAAAAAGTGTACCACAGCATTCGGCGAAAGTACGCGATTTAAAAGTTACGAACGAGTGATCGCCGGAGGGTATTTTGGTCTTTTCACACCTTAGACCATAAAATTTCAGCACAAGGAGGTTGAGGGGCCAAAATATAATTAAAAGGAAGTCTAAGGGCTTGGGTTGTAAATAAATAAAAGAAGGAGACATTTGGACCAATGAGAATTAGCCATTTTCCCACATATGTGTACCAATGGGAAATCAACATTTACACCATGACATATTAACCCCTCTTGGCTGCCATTTGGAGGAGAGAACACCACAAAAATAAAGCCAAGAACTCTCTTTGTTCTTGCTTGGCCGAAAATAAGAGAAAGGGAAAAGAGAGAGAGATTGTTTTTTTCAAGTAGCTAATTTTGGAGAATAAAGAGAGGTCGCAAACTTGGGTGGAGAATAAGATTTTAAGGTAAGGAAATTCATCTATGGTTCTATTTCTTTCATTGGTTATAGTATTTGTAAGATACAAATGAAAGAATAAATATGATGATTATAGAAAATTTAAGAAGTTGAAGAAAAGTGAAAGAGATGATTTGCACATATAAGATTAAGGATAAAAAGGATGACTAGTAGTATTAGTTAGAAAAATAAGGCATGAAGCACTTAAATTTTATTATGTTCTTGACATGGATTTTATGAAAATTATAGGAAATCAATAAGTGAGAGAGAAGGAAGCAAAGAAGGCATAAAAGAACTAGAAACAAGTGAAAAGAATTAAGGTTTGGTACTTAAATCATTGCCCTTTTCAATTAATTCACATATTTTGCATTATGGGACTTTTGAAATGGTTTTGAAATAATGTTATTATGTGTGGTAAATATGTGGGAAAGTACTCTTGAACCATTTGTAATCAATTGATTGTGAAAAGAATGAAAACAAAACAAACTAGCTAAACTTTGCTCAATTATCCATAAACGTTGATGAACTTTTAATCACTCCTTTGGTTTGATTTTTGAAAGAGGGACCCTTAGTCCTTCAATGGTATCACAAAAGGAGTCTAAAAATCAATTTTGCAAGAAAAAAATGAATTTCCCTCAAGTTTTGAAATTTTGGCCGAATGGTCCCTTTTGGGCACCATTCTGCAGCTTTCATTTTGGGCAGTCCGTTGAAGGGGAAAACGAAAGAATTTTTCGACGAAATTTTACATGAATTTAGTTAACTTATGAAAGTGTTTTCCTGCAAAAATTCATCCAAAAATAAGGTTGTTTACCTGGTCAAAACTGTTGCCAAAGTTGACTGATTTTCAGCAGTAAAAACAGATTTTACTATTTCGTTGTCGCGCGCCATTGCGTTGCTGATTTTACACACCGCGCTACTATTCATTTGGTCATTTTTCTAAATGTGTTAAAACTTGAATATTATGATATAGATTGATGTTATATCATTTAAAATGACACGAAAGGGGTTTGGAGTGATCAGAAAGGCATCATGAGAAGTTATCCTAGTAATATATGCTTTATGGAAAAATCATGACCTATTGAATATCATGACCAAAGTAATTTAATAAATTATTTATGCTCTACTTGGTATATCAGAACCCTTGAGATAAGGGTATGATCCATCATACTATTACTGCAGTACTGCTTATGACATGATATGATATTCCGGCTGAAGGCCGATGATTGCAATGACATGATCAATAATGCAATGATAATGGCCATTGGCACATGTGCAAGAATTATGATGAAAGATAATGAAATATGATCATGACGAGATATGTTTATCATGACCCTTCCTTATCCGCTGACGCTCTGTTAAACCAGTAGAGCAACCAAAATGATAAAAGCAAGAAAAATGATTTAAATTCAAAATATTCAATCAAGCCTTTTTACCTTCTGTGTTTTGTATTTATTCCTTTCAATTGTTTAAAGTATATAAATATATGTTCAAATAATGCTTTCATTTTATTGCAATGATTTAAGTACCCACTAAGCTATTGCTTAGTGAGTTTAGTTTCCCTCTAAACTCGTAGGTTAAACGAGGAGACGAGATTGCAGCATGTCTTGCGCAGCTAGCCTTGACTACTACTTTGGGTAGGAGTTTGGATATGATTGATTTTAGCAATATGGCATGTACATAAGCTTGTATGATCTAGCAAATAAATGTATTATACTGAAAAGCCAGAACACGTACACTGCTAGTAATCTAATAAATCTTATTTGGGTTTAGCACTTATGTATGCAAGTATAGAAGTGTGAATTCTTCTTGCAGGATTGTAGTTGAGGTTATAAGGGTGGATTATTGGGAGTGTGCTTGAGTTGAATTGTGAAACAAAATGTTTTTTTTCAAAAATTTTAAAAATCAGTTTTGGCGACACTTGGGACCTCCATTTTTAGGGGAGGTTATGGCAAAAAGTTTTTTAAAATCTGCATTTAAAATTGGCTAAGTAAAATATTAAGACACAACCACCATGAGTTAACAGTCCATCTTGGTCTATAAACGTAGGCTAAGATGGGGTGTTACACTTTACATTAATCCGAAACTCAAAATAAAATAAATTACATTGATCTTAACAAATGAGGTACCCACAAAATGGAAACATACCTTTTACATCCTTTGAATCAAAATAAACTGGTAAAAACATTCAACCATTCATTATAAATAAAATAAATATAAATCATGCCTCACAAACATACATTAACAAATTAAATGATCAAATCTAGGTTTTAATATTACATTAAAAAAATAGATATGCAAAACTAGGGTTTTAATATATGAACTAGGGTAAAGTTTAGAAGGATAAATTAGGGTTTTAGAGTTTTGGAAATAAGGCTAAGGTTTTTAAGGTAAAACATGATTTTAGGGTTTTAAGATGACAATTAGGGTTTCGGTGATCAAACTAGGGTTTTTAGTGTTAAAGTATGATTTTAGGGTTTTATGGATGTAAATTAAGGTTTTGGTTTAGAATTAGGGTTTTGAAGATTGAAAACTAGGGTTTTTATAAGATTAGAGTTTTAAAACTGTGATTTAAGACTTTGGTTTTTCAAAATAAGCAAACTAGTATTTTGAGTAATTAAATAAAGAGTTCAAATTAAATCTTAAGTTATTATGAATCTAAAAAAAAATAAAAGTTGTCTAACTAAGCTACTAGACGAAACAAAGTTGAATGGATAATCTACTGTGAATTTGAAACTACTGAATACAAGCTACTGCACATGTTTTAATAAAATAAATATGAATCAAAATTGATGAATATAAACTAATGGATCTATTTGGATAAAGAATAAATATAATCAGTGTTTAAAACCATCACCAAAGCATCTTGTGTTGAATTTAAGTGAATTAAACTTAAAGATGTACCTTCGTTTATTGATTCCACCAAAATTATAAGTTGATCAAAACTTTTGCCTGCACTATTTTGAGAATGTGCCTTTATATGGTATATTGTTTTATGAGTTGATAGTATTCTGTGTGTGTTAATGGTTGCTGCCTTTTTGTGTTGCTTTCTCTTCTTCTTTGATAATTCTAGGTTTGATAATTGTGGCTCCTCCTTATGTGCTGCTTAAGGCCCTATTTATAAGGAACAAATTAGGTTAAACATTAATACGTAGACCTAGCTTAACCAGGATTTTTGGATCAAAATTATATTTGCTTGAAATTGGAGCTAAAGGCCTTGCCAATTTGACATGGAGCCTTATAACAAGGCTCATGTGGAATTGGCAAGTGCCAATTCCACATGGTGTTTAGGTATTGGGTTGAACCAAGCTGGTTTGGGTCAGATCAAGTCAGTTCATCTTTGTTTTGGGCTTTTAAAATTAAATTGGACTTAATTCAATCTGTTTAAATTTTAAAGATTATACCGGACAAGATTTAAATTTCTAAAATTGTATAGGACCCTCTTTATTTGGGACTGAATTTAATCCATGCCAAAATTAAGGGTGTACAATTTTGCCCCCTGCTTGAACGATCTGAGACTTCAATAGAAGAGAGTGAAAAGCAATATGACTTTGAGCTGATTTTGGATAAGGATGGGTGTGAGTGGGGATTTTTGCCCCCACTCCCATATGGAATGGTTCTTGTGATTTTGGCACAGTTAGGCTCAGGATCTTATAGAACACGGGCTTAAACCCGGAGAAAATGGAGTCATCGCTCGGACAAGCCGAGAAAATAGAAAAGGGTAGATGACTTAATTCCTAAGGAATCCTTAACCCTCTATTAGGCTCGGAAAGTTGGGTACACATGGGGAAGGTGGGAATGACCCAGAAATCCCACAGCGCCCGGTTCATTGGAACCGACCTCCTTTTCAGGTCTAAATATTATTAAATTCTTAACTTATTATAGAATCATCCATATTACACACATATTAAAGCAAATAAATATTCATTGTATTAAAATCTAAGAAGGTCCAAACAATATAATAAATGGGCACCATACAATATAAAAATATGCCCTTACAATGTCCAATATCCAAAACTAAATAAAATAGGACACCCACCATTTGGTGAAAACATGTCCTTTAAATTAATCCCAAAGTCTTTAAATAAATTAAACTATAGAAAAACAATAAATAAAAAAAATAAGGCACCCACGAGTGGAAACATGCCTTTTACAAGTCTATTTAAAAATACATATAAATCTAAGGAAAAGAATAAAGCAAAGTAAAAATAATACAACATTGTGAGCGGGGATTTTTTTCCCACTCCTATGTGGAATGGTTCTCGTGACTTCTACACTGTTACGCTTAGGGCTTTATAGAACACGAGCCTAAACCCAAAGAAATTGGAGTCGCCACCCGGAAGACTGAAAAAAAGAAAAGGGGTGGATGATTCGATTCCTAAGGAATCAACAACCCCCTAATGGGTTCAAAAAGTTTGGTATGCGTGGGTAAGGTGAGAATGTCCCAGCACCCCCACAGTGCCCAATTCATTGGATCCAATCTCCTTTTCAGGTCTAAATATTATTAAATTCTTAACTTATTATAGCATTATTCATATTACACATATATTAAAGTAAATAAATATTAATTATATTAAAATTAAAGAATGTCCAAATAAAAAAATAAATGGGCGCCCATACAATATGGAAAAATGCCCTTACAATATCCAAAATAAAATAGGACACCCACCTTTTGGTGAAAAACATGCCCTTTACATTAATCCCAAAATCCAAAGTAAAATAAATTACATTAAACCTAACTAATGAGGTATCCATAATGTGGAAACATACCTCTTACGTAATGAAAACTAAAATAAACTAATAAAAGACATTTAACCATTCATCATGAAAGTAAATCATTCGTTATAAGTCAATTAAAATAATTAAGATCAAGATATGAAAATGTAAACTAAGATTAAAGTATGTAAAGTTGGATTCAAATTGCAACTAAAGACTAAATATACAAACTAGGGTTTTATGAATTAGAGTTTAGGAAAATACAATTAGGGTTTAGGGTTTTTTTAAAAATTAGATTAGGGTTCTAAGGTTTTCTAAATTAGGGTTAGAGTTTTGGAATTAGGGTTTTGGATGCTAGGGTTTTATAGTTTTTTAGGGTTTAAGTAAATTAGGGTTTGGAATTTTATGAAAATAGTACTAGGGTTTAGGGCTTTTCTGATAGAAGGATTAGGGTTAAATCTTAAGCTACTAGACACTTAAACTCTTTGAATATAATTTAAACACATTATTGGACAATAATTAAACAAGCTATTGGATACGTTTTAATAAAGAAATATGAATTGAAATCAAGGAATATAAACTACTGAGATTAATTTGACAAAAAGATAAATATAATTAGTGTTTGAAATCATTCATAATCAAAATATCCTATATTGAATTTAAATGAGTTAAGTTAAAAAAATACACCTCCATTTGTAGATTCCACCAATAATTAAACATTGATACAAAGTCTTTGCTTGCACCGGCCTTGCACTTGTTGGTTTAATGAAATCAAGACAGTGAGCCACTGCCTTGATAATACTTTCTGTCTTTGATACTTATGTTAGGTCCTTCTTTTTGATAATCCTTCTCTTGTTTCTTTTGCTGCTAGGGTATTATATTTTTTTATTCTCTTTGTTATTGAATCAAAAAGTCCCCAAAAGCCCCCAATGTCCAAAGTCCAAAGTCCCCTCTTTAATCTTCAAGTCCCTTATTTATAGGCAAATAATTGAAAACTAGTCCTTCTTGATTGAGAAAAAAATTAAAATCATCCAAATTAAATTTGGTTTTGGAAAAATTGGCGAGACCAATGCCTGCAGGCAAGCGAATTGGCCATGCTAATTCGCCGCGGGCATGCCCTGTGGCGAATTGGGCATCGTCCAATTATTATTTTTATTTTTTTATTTTTACAATTAAAATAAATGTTATATATTATAAAATAAATATTTATATTTCCCATTTTTATTTATTATAAAATAAATACTATATTTTTATTTTTTATTTATAATATTAATAAAATAAATATTATATTATTTTGTGTTATGATTTAATATTTTTCCAGACCAAATTTAAGTTTGTAAAATTATTCCGGACTAGTAACCTTTAGACTTGACTTAACCCTCTTTTAATTATTGTCGGACTGGACTTGGTAAAAAATTAAGGGTCTACAGTTTGCCCCTTGCTTGAGCAATCTAGGACTATAGCAAAAGAGAGTGAAAAGCAACATGATTTTGGACTAGGTTTAGAGTCAGAATGGACTCCATACCCAAGGTTGGATTAAGTTATGGACTTAAAAATAATTTGGGTTCTAGAACCGAGGTGAGTTCTAGACTAAAAAATAATTTGGATTCTGGACCCGAGGTGAAAATTAATTTGGGTTCTGGACCCGAAGTGAGTTTTGGACTCAAAAAATAATTTCAGTTCAAGACCCGAGGTGAGTTCTGGACTCAAAAATAATTTGGATTCTGGACCTGAGGTGAGTTCTGGACTTAAAAATAATTTAGATTCTAGACCCGAGATGAGTTCTAGTCCCGAGATGAGTTCTAGTCCCGAGGTGAGTTCTAGACTCAAAAATAATTTGGGTTCTGGACTAGAGGCTAGATTGGGGTTCTCGACCCGAAATTTAATTTGGGTTTAGATACTTAGACCCGAGACTGGATTGGATTTGGGTACTTGGACTCAAGGTTGGATTGGATTTAGGTACTTGGACCCGAGGCTGGATTTGATTTGGGTACTTACACCCGGGACTGGGTACTTAGACCTGAGACTGGATTTGATTTGGGTACTTGGACCCGATATTGGATTTGGTTTGGGTATTTGGATCCGAGACTAGATTTAGTTTGGGTACTTGGACCCGAGATTGAATTTGATTTGGATACTTGGACCCGAGACTTGGTACTTGGACCTAAGACTGAACTTGATTCGGGTACTTGGACCCAAGATTGGGTACCTGAACCCGAAACTAGGTACTTGGACCCGAGACTTAAGCTCTTCTAGCTTGATTGTCTCTTTGTTGTTTGAGAATCCCGGCTTTTCTTCTAGCCATTTGGTTCCATTCTTCAATGGATTGCGGGTCTTCACCCTCAAAATAGATCTTCATCCTAGTACTTCAGATCTTCACCCTTCAAATTGGATCTTCATCCTTTGGACTTCGGGTCGTCACCCTTTAATTTCGATCTTCATCCTTTGGACTTTGGGTCTTCACCCTTCAAAATGCATCTTCATTCTTGAACTTTGGGTCTTCACCCTTTAAATTGGATCTTCATCCTTTGGACTTTGGGCCTTCACCCTTTAAATTGGATCTTCATCCTTTTGGATATTTTTCCTATATTGGCTTTAGCTCTTCTAGCTGGACTGATCTTTTATCTTTTGCATCTTCATTTCTTTTGGGGTTCTTATGTTCTTTTTGTTCTTCTTTTTGTAAAAAAATTCAGCTATTTTTTAGATGGCCTTTATATCCTCTCTTAGCCCCTACGTGGAAAAATATTGAAAGTGAGTCTAAAAATATTTTGTACACGCATAACCTCAAAAATTGAAAGGAGAAACTTTGCCCCCCTATGTAGGCTCAAACCAATGATTTTGTTCCCACAAAAGCTCTGATTGATGCTTGTATTTTGTCTGGTTCCTTGCATAAGCATGCATCTCCTCTTCTTTTTGCAAAGTGACTAGATCTTTCTCAAGTAATGGGCCTTCCATGCCCCCTAATTCCATATATGCTTCATGTTTTCTCCATAGAGTATCTGCTGTTCACTTTAAGAATGAATAGATAACGCAAGATAAAAAATGTAGTGAGATATTTTAATATCCCAAAATATACCCTAGAAGTTTTGATTTAATTGCTGTTTTTATTGGATTTAATGTATATGTGTTATTGGAAAGAGAAAGGAAGTGAAGAGAGAGTTTATATGTTGTATATATGGAAATATATACAACATATACACAAGTCAAATGATTGGTCAACTAGAGAAGATAATTGTGTATTTTTGAATTAATAATCAATTAGAAGGAAATTTAAATGAGTGGAAGAGATTAAATGGATTAGTTTATTATTAAATGCTTGGAGGAGAGGGTTTTGAGGAGATGATTTGACTTTTGCTTTCTATCTTTTCTTCTTTCTTTCTTTCCTTGCCGTGGCCATTTTCCTTTTCTTTCCTTCTCTCTTCTTTTGGCCAGCTAACAAAGAAACAAGAGAACAAGGGAGAGATTTGATCTTCTAAACTCAAGATCTAAGGAAGTTTCAAGTGATCAAGTTGGAAATTTAAGAGTTTCTTCATCCTTGGTAAGTTCCTCTTGATTCCTTGATTTTCTTTTAAGATGTGTTTGAGTTTGTTGATTTCTTGTTGATGGTATGTAAATATGTTTGATTGAGATGTGTTTAAGAGTGTTTGGTTCAAGTGATTTTTGATTTTAGGGTTGGATTGAAGGAAAGAGTAAGTTGTTGGAAGAGTATGTATTGTGGTTGTGTTTTGGGTTTGTGATGATGATTTTGATTTGTGTTGGATGTACGTTTTTAGTTGTTTTTGGTGTTTTTACAAGTTTGTTATGGTTCTTGGGTATGTTGAGCTAAGTTTGTTTGAAGGGGATTTTGGTGAAAGGAAGTGATTTGTTGGTTGTGTTGTTGAAGTTGCCGGAATCTGGATTTTTGGCCTGACACGCCCATGAGCACGGCCAAGTCTTTGGGCGTGTCGATGGTTTTGTGTTCTTGGATGGGTGACACGAGCAGTGACACGCCCATGTCACTGAGTGTGTCATAGCTACTGTGTTGGTGAGGAATTGACACGGCCATGAACACGCCCATGTTGTTGGACGTGTCAATGTTTCTGTGAGACAGAATGTATTACACGTTCAGTGACATGCCCGTGGTTCTGAGCATGTCAAAGCTTCTGTGTTGTGAGTTTAGGGCACGGTCAGGGACACGCCCGTGTTGATGAGCGTGTCATGTTTAGGGTTTGCCCTAGTTGGTTCTTAGTCTTATTATTTCATGTGTATCTCTAAGTGAGTATGTATTATCACCTTTGGTTTAGGTATTGAAGAGGTTGAATTGTCCTAACCTAGGTGGTGAAGAATTCTTAAAAGAGAGAGGTTGTAGATTGGTGTGAGTTGTTCCTAAGGTAAGTACAAACTACATTGTTGCATACATTTACATGATTTGGTACTTAACATATTTGATTATACATATGCTAAACAATTGATTACAGGGTTAAAACATTTGATGAGATATGAAAGGTATGTTAATGCAATTGGTTGTGTATAATTGAATGATGAATTGATTTAATGTGATTTGAGATATAATGAGATACAGAACCAATGTGATTGGCTATGATGATGGTGTTAATGTAATTGATATTGTATATTACATTGATGAGATGATTGAGGCATGGTTGCCTATTTTGATTATGAGATATGAAGCCATGGTTGTTGGCTATAATGATGAGAATGAAATGAGAAATGAAATGAGAAAGAAATGTATAAAGATATAAATGAAAAGATTATGTGTCTAATGTGTTATTCAACCTTTAGAGTTCTAGATTTGGTGGCATGCCTATAAAGTACTGGATAGGTGAAAAGACCGGGTCGTAAGCCGATTCCAGTTGATAAAGGTGAAATGTGAATTAAAAGTAACAGTCTAGCCAGGTTGAGGATCTACTTGGTTTATCCGGGTTGAGATCCAAGAGACTGGATCTATTACAGGTAACAATCTAGCCGGGTTGAGGATCTCCTCGAGTTTAGCGGGTTGAGGTCCAAGAGACTGAGTCTGTTACCCTATCCATAGATAGAGATATATATGTATTGCCTACGGGCTTGATCATTGTGATTATGGACCAAAGCAGTAACTTTGAACTTTGAATAATATATTAGTGTCTTTTGGGCCCAAGTCTGTCTTTGTTTTCAATGTGATTTATCAATGATGAATTAAATGAATAATGAGATTCTTGAGAATTATTTATATGTTTGAGATTATGAAATTTGCATTTCATTAAAGTATAATGTTATTATAGTTTGTACCACTAAGCCGTTGGCTTAGCGCGATTGTGATTCATCGCGCAGGTGACAGAGAAGAACCGGAGAATTCCTCTAGGCCGAGTAGAGTCTAGAGTTCAAAGTGTTGATAGTGGAGCTCAAAGATCAAAGACATATTGCCAAACATGTATATATTTTGTATTTTGTAAAACTTGAGTTTTGATGTATAAGTATTTGTAAATATTTGTTATATTTTCCGCTGCGTTTTTAATAAACACTTTATATTTTATGTTTTATAATTTCTTTTAAATGTTTTAAATTTGTTCTTAAATGAGTCGTTTGGTTGTAAACCGTGGCATTCCTATACTCAGTATACGTATATTATGATCGTAAAAGCATGCTGTGTACGTATACGGGGTATAAGGGTGTTACAATTATTTTGGTATCAGAGCCTAGGTTTGAGATTCTCAACCTAGGTGAATTGTAAGAAAAGAATATTTTGATTTTAAAAGTTGGTTTTTGGGTAAAATACATGTTTTGGTATGGCAGTCTTTGATCTTTAATGAGGAGTATTCTGCTATGTTTGCAGATATAGGTTGTAATGGCGTCTCATTCACGACAGTCTGTTGAGGGTAGTGCGGAAAGTGTAGCTCCTGAAGAGAATAGAGATGGAGCTAGAGTTAATAGAGTTAGTGAGGCCCCTACCCCTGTGCCAGGGAGATCAGATGCTGATGAGGTACCACCAGGTTGGTTTAGGCACATGGTAGATTTGTTGAGAGGAGCTCCAGTGCAGCAGCCACCACCACCACCATAGCCCCAAGTGCCGGTGAGGCATTATGACAAATTGAGAAAGTATGGGGCTGAAGATTTCTTAGGCACCACCGATCCTGCAGTGGCTGAGCAGTGGTTGGATAAAGTGCAGAGGATATTCCTTCAGTTACAAGCTACTTTGGATGAGAAGTTTGACTATGCAAGATCCCTTCTGCAAAAAGATGCCTATGACTGGTGGAAGACGGTTCCTCATGCCATGGATGATCCACCTACATTATCATATGGTGATTTCCTGAGGGAGTTCGAGCTGAAATATACTCCAAGGGAGTATAAAGATATTAAGAAGATGGAATTCCTAAATTTGAGGCAGGACAACCGGACTGTGACAGAATATGAGGTTGAGTACATCCGGTTGAGTCATTATGTCGGTGGGATTATCTCGGATGAGATTGACCGATGTAGAAGATTTGAGGAGGGTTTGAGGCCCTCTATCATGTGCCTTGTGGCTGGTTCTCGGTACCAGGATTTCTCTCAGCTAGTTGCAGCAGCTAGAAGTGTTGAGAGAGCATAGAGTATTGCAGCAGCTACTACTGAAGAGGAGACTAGGGTAAGGAGACCCCAGTTTGAGGCAGGGTCTTCATCTGTGAAGAGAGGTAGAGGAAGTTTTGTTCCGAGGATCAGTAGGAGTCAGAGACAGCTGGGTAGGTTACTGCAGTATCAGAGGCAGAGATCGAGACCTACAGCTTCTATAGCTAGTGCTCCGACTCCAGCAGTTCAGAGGTTTACTCCACCGACATATGAGATTTGTGGTAGAAAACATGTGGGTGTTTGCCAGATGAGTGGCAGATCCGCTATGTGTTTCAGATGCGGATCGCCTGATCATTTCATTAAAGAGTGTCCTGAGATGCAGGAGCATAGACAGGTTGAGTCTGCAGCCTCTCGACCCAGTGTCAGCAGAGGTGGTCGAGGGGCAGAGGTTTTATTAGAGGGGGTCGACCCGGATTTAGTCAGAGAGAAGGATCATCATCCAGAGGCAGTAGGCCAGATGAGGCTGGATCTTCTCAGAGAGTTTATGTGATGCAGAGACAGCCGGATGCTTCAGCAACTATAGCGGGTGCATTCTCTCTATTTGGCATTTCAGTTCTTGCTTTGATTGATCCAGGATCTACTCATTCATACATTAGTGCATCCATATTGCCTGTGTCTGAATTACATTCAGAGTCCTTAGGATTTGATGTCTTGGTGACAAATCCTTTAGGACATAGTGTCGTGGTGAGTAAGGTCCATCGTGATAGTGTAGTGGTTGTGCAAGGACAGGAGTTCCTTGGGGATTTAATTGAATTGCCTTTTAAGGAGTCTGATTTGATCTTAGGCATGGATTGGTTGTCTAAGCATGGAGCTGTGGTAGATTGTCAAAAGAAGTGTGTGATTTTGAGAACCGGTGATGGTAGAAGTGTAATGGTGTCTAGTGAGCAGAGACAACTGCATCCTTGTTTGTTTCAGCTGTAGCAGCTAGAAAGTTGATTAGAAAAGGGTGTGATGCTTATCTTGCTCATGTTGTGGATACCAGAGTAGTGGGTTCTCAACTTGATAGTATACCCACGGTTGCAGATTTTCCAGATGTGTTTCCTGAGGAGTTGCCAGGGTTACCCCCTGAGAGAGAGGTAGAGTTTGGTATCGAATTGTTGCCTGGTACCACTCCCATCTCTATTACTCCTTACCTTACCGAATGGCACCTGCTGAGTTGAGAGAGTTGAAGGTGCAGCTTCAGGAGTTGTTGGATAAAGGGTTTATACACCCTAGTGTTTCCCCTTGGGGAGCCCCTGTTTTGTTTGTGAAGAAGAAGGATGGTACTATGAGATTGTGCATCGATTATAGGCAATTGAACAAAGTGACTATTGAGAATAAGTATCCTTTGCCTAGGATTGATGATCTCTTTGATCAATTGAGGGGAGCAGCAGTGTTTTCCAAGATTGATTTGAGATCAGGGTACCATCAGTAGAAGGTTAGAGCTGAAGATGTTCCTAAGTCAGCTTTTCGCACAAGGTATGGGCATTATGAGTTCTTGGTGATGCCTTTTGGGTTGACGAATGCACCTGCAGCTTTCATGGATTTGATGAATAGGGTGTTTAGGCCCTATCTAGATCAGTTTGTTGTGGTCTTCATTGATGATATTTTGGTGCATTCGCGTAATGAAGAGGATCATGACAAGCATTTGCAAATTGTATTGCAGATCTTGAGAGAAAAGCAATTATATGCCAAGCTGTCGAAGTGTGAGTTTTGGCTTGACCAAGTGACTTTTCTGGGTCATATAGTTTCAGCAGATGGTATTAGAGTTGATCCAAGTAAAGTTGAAGCTATTTTGAATTGGAATCCACCGAAGTCAGTGACTGAAGTTAGAAGTTTTCTGGGTTTGGCAGGCTATTATCGACGGTTTGTGAAAGGTTTTTCCTTGATAGCTACTCCACTCACCAGATTACTTCGGAAGGGAGTTCGGTTTGTGTGGACAGATCAGTGTCAAGCTAGTTTTGAGCAGTTGAAAGAAATGTTGACACAAGCGCCAGTTCTTACTTTGCCTGTGGAAGATAAACCTTATGTGATTTATAGTGATGCTTCACATAACGGTTTAGGATGTGTTTTAATGCAAGAGGGTAAAGTTGTAGCTTATGCTTCTCGGCAGTTGAAGCCGCATGAGCTTAATTATCCGACGCATGATTTGGAGTTGGCAGCTATCGTGTTTGCTTTGAAGATTTGGCGACATTATTTGTATGGGGAGAAATGTTTTATCTATACAGATCATAAGAGTTTAAAATATTTGGGAGTTCAAAAAGAGCTTAATCTTCGACAGAGGCGATGGTTAGAGTTGATTAAAGACTACGACTGTTTGATTGATTATCATCCGAGTAAGGCGAATGTTGTTGCGGATGCCTTGAGTTGAAAGTCTTTGGAAAGTTTAACTGTGTATTCACTCTCGTTGCTTGTTGAATTGAGAGCATTGCATGCTAGTTTTGAATCATGCGATGATGGTGCACTGTTGGCTCAATTGCAGTTGAGACCAGTGTTGTTGGATCAGATGAAAGAGGCTCAATTGGCTGATGAGAAAATTCAGAAGATTGTTTCAGATTGCCAGCATGGAGAGAGTAGAGATTTTTATGTGAGAAACGATTGTAGCCTTTGGCTTAAAGATAGGTTGTGTGTTCCTGATGATACTAGTTTGAGAAAGTTTATTTTGGAGGAAGCACACCACTTAGTTTTTGCTATGCATCCGGGAAGTACAAAGATGTACCATGATTTGAAACAGCATTATTGGTGGTCTGGTATGAAGAGAGACATAACGAAATTTGTATCCAAGTGTCTCACGTGTCAGAGGGTGAAAGCTGAGCATCAAGTTCCAACAGGGTTGCTTCAACCTTTAAAAGTGCCTGAATGGAAATGGGAGAGATGACAATGGATTTTGTTTCTGGTTTGCCATTGACTCAGAAGAAGTATGATGCTATCTGGGTAATTGTTGATCGGTTAACAAAGACAGCTCATTTTCTTCCAGTTAGAATGGACTATTCTCTTGAGAGACTGGCTGAGCTGTATATTAATGAAATAGTGAAGTTGCATGGAGTCCCGATTTCTTTAGTGTCTGATCGAGATCCCCGGTTCACTTCAAGATTTTGGAAGAGTTTGCATGATGCATTGGGGTCTCGACTACACTTTAGCACTGCTTTTCATCCTCAGACAGATGGGCAGTCAGAGAGAGTGATACAGATTATTGAGGATATGTTGAGAAGTTGTGTCATTGATTTCTCCGGAAGTTGGGACAGATTTTTACCACTCGTAGAATTTGCTTACAACAACAGTCATCAATCCAGTATTGGTATGGCACCATTTGAGGCATTGTATGGTAGAAGATGTAGAACACCTTTATGTTGGAATAAACTTGGAGAAGGCAAACTAATTGGTCTTGATTTGGTTAAAGAGACTGAAGAGAAAGTGAAGATGATTCGGGATCGGTTAAAAGCAGCTTCTGACAGACAGAAATCTTATTCCGATTTGAAAAGGAGAGACATAGAGTTTAATATTGGAGATAAAGTATTTTTGAAAGTATCTCCTTGGAAAAAGATTTTAAAATTTGGTCGTAAAGGAAAACTGAGTCCTCGATTTATTGGGCCTTACGAGGTTTTGGAAAGAGTTCGACCAGTTGTGTATCGACTTGCTTTGCGCCTGAGTTGGATAGAATTCACAATGTCTTCCATGTCTCTATGTTGCGGAGATACAGATCAGACCCATCTCATATTTTATTAGTTGAATCTATTGAGGTGAGTTCAGATTTAACATTTGAAGAAGAACCAATTGCTATTCTGGCACATGAAGTAAAAGAGTTGAGAAATAAGAGAGTGCCATTGGTGAAAGTTCTTTGGAAGAATTGTTTTATTAGTTTTTGTTATAGATTTGTGTCTTGTTTAGTATGATAATTATTGTTTTCTTTAGGTATTTTGTTAGTTTTAATTGGTTTGTTTAGTGTTTTCATTAATTTTGGTAGTTTTAGTTCTTTCAGTGTTTATGTCGTTTTTGATTTAGTTTTTAGTATTGTGTTTATGTTTTGTTGGTTATTGTCTATTTACTTCTTGTTTAAAGTTTGTTTTGAGTTTTGTGTTAGGTTAAAACAGGCAAGGAAACAAATTGAAGGAGAAAGGGGCAGTGGCTGACACAGGCAGAGGACACGGCCAAGTCACTGGCCGTGTCCCATACCAAGCTAAAAAGAAGAGCAAGTCCCAGTAGCAGACACAAGCAAGGGACACGGCCAAGTCTTGTGGCCGTGTCCCTCCAAAGAAGATCAACACGGCCAAGTCACCTTGACTTGGCCGTGTCTCACTTAGTTCCAAAGGTAAAAGAGGACTTAATTTTCACAGAAGCAAACACATGCAAGGGACACGGCCAAGTCAATGGCCGTGTCCCTCCAAAGTAGCCCAACACGGCCAAGTCAAGCTTCATCTGGCCGTGTCACTCAACCAAAGAAGAAAAGAAGGAATTCTGAGCCAGAAGCGGACACAGGCAAGGGACACGGCCAAGTCACTGGCCGTGTCCCTCCAAAAACCACTCACACGGCCAAGTCACATCTAACTTGGCCGTGTCTCTCATGAACCAAGCTCGTAGCGAATTTTTAAAGCGGCCGTTTCGTATAAAAGGAAAGAGTGAAGCTAGGGTTGAAGATTGTTGACGATTTGGAGAGTTGTTTGAGCCGTCAGAGAGCAAAGTTAGGGTTTTAACATTTGTTTTCTTTTATTTTGATTTCACTTTGATTAATCTAGCTTAGATTAGATTTGTTCTAGCAAACGAGACATCCTTCTTGCAAGATTGAACAAGACATTCTTCAGAAACTTCAAGGAGTTTGTAACTTGGTTTTGTTCTCAAACTTATTTTCTTTATTTTCATTGAAATTGTATTAATGGATATTATCATGTCTATTTTGATTCCTTTGAACATTAATGAGATGAATATGTTTGATTGCATTATGAACTAATTTGATCTAGTATAGGGTTTGCATGGATCTGCTATGATTGTGTGAATTGGTTATTCTCTTAGCTAATAATTTCTTTAGCCTTGATTGAATGAAATATTGTTAACATATAATTGATTGGCCACCAATTGTGTGTTTTAGGTATTAGATGATGGATTGAGAGATGAAGTCTAATGCTGGAACAATTCAATTAAGGACTTAGGTGAATTAGAGATATAACCTATTAAAAAGATTATTTCAATTATAACAAGATTAGTTGTAAGAGGTTTGAATGCGAGAGCTTATTTCCTTGACTCAATTAATTAAGTTGTTTGAGATTTAATCTTTGAAATTAAATTAGTTAAGTGGAATAACCGTTCATACATATCAGTAGTAGAGAAGTGCAAACCCTAGACCATTCTATTAAGTGAATCAAATCGTCAATTCAATTTACTTTTATTTGTTTTAAACTTTAATCAATCTGTTTTCTTTAATTGTTAGCAATTTTAATTTCTTCATTACTTGTTATTTAAAATCTGATAATCAATTAGTCACTTTAGCTTCCTTGTGAGACGACCTTGGGGCGATCACCTTTGCTACAGCTACCTCGTATACTTGCGAGTAATGCTTTGTGGTAGAGTTAATTCGAGCGCAACAAGTTTTTGGCGCCGCTGCCGGGGAGGTTAATTGGCGTAATTGTTTATTTTAAAAAAATATATATTTTAGATTATTTTTCACTATTTTCATTTTATTTTATTTTGTCTTTTGCTTTTAATTGTTTCTTTTTCTAGAAAATTTCTGTTTATGCAAGGCAGGAGATCACTTGAAGGAGAGCTACATCCATTCATTCCAGAAATTCAGAGAGTGAAAAGGAGCAGGAAAGAGTTTGAGCTCTACACTGGATTTGATACAGAGGAGGACACTTCTGATTTTGAGTCAGAATCTGAAAAATATGTTAAGATGGCTAAAGAAAGGCAAAGAATGATGAGAGACTTTGCTAGACCTGTCATTGGAACTTCCACTTCTTGCATAAGACTGACAGATGCAGCAAGAAATTATGAGTTGAAGAATATTCACTACAACATGCTGCCATCATTCTATGGAGTTCCAAATGAAGATCCTTTGAACTTTATTCGGGATTTCTACTCCACCCTCAACACTTTTCCATTGGGAGGATTAACAGAAGATCAGTTGAGGATGAGATGTTTCCCTTATACTTTGAAGGATAGGGCAAAGAGCTGGCTTATGATGTTGCCCGAAAACTCACTGACAACTTGGGAGCAAGTTTATAACAAGTTCATGGGCAAGTTCTATTCACATCAAAAGACAGCTGAGTTGAGAGGGAAGATTGCTACATTCTCCCAATTTGAAGGAGAGCCATTTCATGAGGCTTGGGACAGATTTAAGATGCTATTGATCCAGTGTCCACATCATCACTACCCACTTCAACTCCTTAATCAGTTTTTCTATGATGGTCTAACCCAGCAATTTTAGAACACTGTTGATAATGCAGCTGGGGGAGCTATGGGAGAAAAGACAGCTGATGAGACTTATGAGATCTTTGAGATGTTGGGAGCTAATTCTCAACAAAAGAGTGTAAGGGGAAGAAGTAAAGGGGTGAATCAACTGGAGGCCAATAGTGAAATGGTCAGTCAAATAGCTGAATTGACAAGGCAGGTTCAGATGCTAAACATGAAGAACAATATTTCTTCATCTACTCAAGAAGTGTGTGGAATCTGTGGGACATTTGGGCATGGAGCAAATATATGTCCCTCTGCATATGAGTCTTTTGGGAATGAAGCTGAGCAAGTTAATGCTATGGGGGGATTCCAACCAAGAGCCAGGAATGATCCTTACTCCAACACTTACAATCCTGGTTGGAGGAGTCACCTCAATTTTTCCTGGACAACAAATAATGCTCAACAGCCTTTCCATTTGCTCCAGAGACAGAACCAACAGCAGGGCCAATCCTCAAATCAAGGTCAGCCTAAGAGAGAGAGTTTGGAGGAAAGTTTACAGGCTTTTATCCAAGTCAGTGCTAAAAATCAGGAGATGAACAACAAGAGGCTGGATTCCTTGGAAGCATCTTTTAAAAAGGTGGAGACCCAAGTGGGGCAACTTGCACAACAGATGCAGATTCAACAAAAGGGGAAGTTCCCAAGTCAACCTGAGCAGGCACAATTAGTGACTGTTCTTAGGAGTGGCAAGGTAATTAATAACAATGTTGAAAATAATTCTGTAAATGCATGTGAGAAAGAGAATAAAAAGGAAGGAGAACTAGAGAACAAAGGTGCTGAAGAAAGATCAATGGAGAAGTCCCCTACAGCAGATTTGCATAAGGCAAGCAATCCATACTGGCCACCTATACCATTCCCCAGCAGGTTGAAGGATGATAAAAAGGATAAGCAATTTTCAGATATCTTCAACATGTTGTCTAAGGTAAGTATCAACTTACCCTTACTTGAAGCAATTAAGAACATGCCGGCTTATGCTCAATTCTTCAAAGAACTAAATACCAAGAAAAAGAGGTATGAGCCGAATGAAAAGGTGATAGTTTATGAGGTAGCTAGTGCTGTTTTGCAGCATAAACTACCTCCTAAGCTAAAGGATCCTGGAAGCTTTATTATTCAAATTACTATGGGGAATGGAAAAGGTACTGATGGCATGTGTGATTTAGGAGCTAGTGTGAATTTAATGCCTTATTCTATTTATCTTGATTTGGAACTAGGGGAACTTAAACCAACAAAAATGGTGTTGCAATTAGCTAATAGATCTCTTAGATTCCCGAAAGGGTTATAGAAGTTGTTTTAGTTAAAGTTGGTGGTTTGATAGTACCTGTGGATTTCATTGTTCTTGATATGGATGTAAGTAATTCTTCACCATCTGCACACACGATTCTGCTGGGTAGGCCTTTTATGGTGACTACCAACACTTTGATAGATGTTAAAAATGGTAAATTATCAATGACTGTTTTGGGACAAACTGTGGAATTTTCTATTTTTAACACTTCTCCTATTCCTACAACTGCTTTATATGAGGATTGTTCTTTCATTGATTGTGTTGATGCAGTTGTTTCAGATGTTTTCTTGCAGACAGGTTCCTCTGATAAATTGGAGCCGACATTGACTTTGGATAATGATTTGGAAATTTTTGATGCAGAAATAGCCAGTTGTCTTGAGACCTTAGAAAGTGCTGAAATAGAGGAACTTAAGGAGGACCTAGTTTGTGAGCTTCCCTCCATTAAAAAAGAAGAGAAGAACCCCTCACTAGAGTTAGAGCTGAAATAGTTACCTAAGAACCTGAAATATGTGTTTTTAGGAGATCACAACACTTTACCTGTGATAATATCTAGTGAATTTAGTGAAGGGGAGGAGATGAGATTGGTGAGTGAGCTTAAAAGATTAAAGAGAGCAATAGGATGGGGATTGAGTGACATTAAGGGTATTAGCCCTTCCATATGCATGCATAGAATCACTTTAGAAGAGGGAGCTAAACCTGTGAGGGAGACTCAAAGGCACCTTAACCCAAATATGAGTGAAGTTGTTAAGAAGGAAGTGCTCAAATTGCTGGATGAAGGAGTAATTTATCCAATTGCTAATAGTGAGTGGGTGAGCCCAGTACATGTAGTTCCTAAGAAATCTGGAATCACTGTGGTGAAAAATGAGAATAATGAGTTGGTTCCTACTAGGACTACTACTGGGTGGAGAATGTGCATCGATTATAGGAAGTTAAACAATGCTACAAAGAAAGATCATTTCCCTCTTCCTTTTATTGATCAGATGTTAGATAAACTTTCTGGACACTCACATTATTGTTTTCTGGATGGCCTTTTAGGTTACTATCAGGTACCGATTGCACCAGAGGATCAGTCCAAGACTACCTTTACTTGCCTTTTTGGGACTTATGCATTTCGATGTATGCCCTTTGGCTTGTGCAATGCACCTGCAACTTTTCAGAGATGCATGATGTTTGTCTTCTCAAATATGATAGATGATTTTATTGAGGTATTTATGGATGACTTTTCTATTTTTGGTAATTCTTTTGATAATTGCCTCAATAAACTTGTTCGTGTGCTTGAGAGATGCATTGAATGTAACCTCACTTTAAGTTGGGAAAAGAGTCATTTTATGGTTACCTAGGGCATTGTTTTAGGTCATGTGGTGTCAAGTAAAGGGATTGAGGTGGATAAGGCTAAAATTGAATTGATTGCTAAGTTACCCCCACCTACCTCTGTTAAGGGAATAAGAAGTTTTCTAGGGCATGCAGGATTTTACTGGAGGTTTATTAAGGATTTTTCCAAAATAAGCCAACCATTGTGCCATTTGTTGGGGAAAGATGTTCCATTTGAATTTACAGCACAATGCATGCAAGCTTTTAATTCCCTTAAAGAAAAATTGACTAGTGCACCAGTGATTGTAGCTCCTGTTTGGACTTTACCTTTTGAAATCATGTGTGATGCCTCTAATCATGCAGTAGGAGCTATTCTTGGGCAAAGGGTTGATAAATACTTGAGAGTAATATATTATGCCAGTTTGACCCTGAATAGTGCACAGATGAACTACACCACAACTGAAAAGGAAATGTTAGCTGTTGTTTTTGCTATAGAAAAATTTAGAGCATATTTAATTGGGTCAAAAATTATTGTGCATTCTAATCATGCAGCTCTTAAATATCTTTTAACAAAACAACATGCTAAACCGCGCGTAATTAGATGGATGTTGTTATTGCAAGAATTTGATTTTCAAATTAAGGATACTAAGGGTAGTGAGAATGTTGTTGCTGATCATTTATCCAGATTACCCTTCTTTAGTGAAAATCTTGCATCTGATAGCATTCACAAAAATTTAGAAGAATTTCTTGATGAGCATTTGTTTGTGGTAATTAATGCGCCTTGGTTTGCGGATATTGCTAACTATCTTGCTTGTTGTATTTTGCGATCTAACATGTCCTTTCAGGAAAAGAAAAGGTTTCTACACTTGAGTAAGTTTTATTTTTGGGATGAACCTTATCTATTCCGGATATGCAAAGATGAGATAGTTCGCAGGTGCGTATCTGAGGAAGAACAACTGAGTGTTCTTCAATTTTGTCATGATCTTCATTGTGGGGGTCATTTTGGAGGAAGAAAGACTGCAGAAAAGGTGCTACAAAGTGGTTTTTACTGGCCTACTTTATTTAAAGATGCTCAAGAGTATTGTAAGCACTGTGATCATTGCCAAAGAGTAGGTAACATTAGGAGGAGGAATGAAATGCCCCTTCAATCATATATTGTTGTTGAACTGTTTGATGTGTGGGGAATAGACTTCATGGGTCCTTTCCCCAAGTCTTTTGGATATGAGTATATTTTAGTTACTGTTGATTATGTTTCCAAATGGGTGGAGGCAATCCCCACCCGTACTAATGATGCTAATGTGGTTGTTAAATTTGTGAAGGAAAACATTCTTAGCAGATTTGATACACCAAGAGTGATTGTCAGTGATGGGGGGAGCCATTTTTGCAACAGGATTTTTGAGAAGTTAATGCACAAATCTGGTGTTAAGCACAAAGTGGCAACCCCATATCATCCACAGACTTCTGGACAAGTGGAAACATCCAACAAGCAGATTAAGGGAATTATGGAAAAAACAGTCAACACATCAAGGAAGGATTGGGCAAACAGATTGCATGATACACTATGGGCATATCGGACTGCTTTCAAAACTCCTCTAGGTATGAGTCCATATCGATTGGTGTTTGGAAAAGCTTGTCACTTACCAGTGGAGTTAGAGCACAGAGCATATTGGGCAATCAAGACTCTGAATTTGGATTTGGACAAAGAGAAGAGAGAACAATTTCTGCAAATTTCAAAGTTAGATGAGCTGAGAAATGAGGCGTATGAGAGCTCGAGAATTTACAAGGATCGCACTAAAGCATTTCATGATAGAATTATAGTGCGAAAGACATTGAGTACAGGTATGAAAGTCTTACTTTTTAACTCTCGACTCCGTCTTTTTCCAGGTAAACTCAAGTCTCGATGGAGTGGTCCTTTCGAGATAACTCAGGTGTATCCTTCTGGTGCCATTGAATTACTTAACTCTCGAACAAGTGAGACTTTTAAAGTGAATGGACAGAGAGTTAAGCCATACAATGAAGGATTTCAGGAAGTGAGGGTCATTGACAGCACTTTGATTCATGATCCGTAGGCCTTGCATGATGTCTAGCTATATGACATTAAAGAAGCGCTTAATGGGAGGCAACCCATCGGTTTGCATTTATTTTTGATAGTTGTAATTTTAATTTTAGCAAGTTTTGATTTTATGTTTAGTCTAAATAAATGGAATTGGTGCTTTGATTGGTTTTTCTTTATTTTGTGTTTCAGGGTGTTTGAAGAAGAAGGTTTGCAAAATCGTTAATATTTGGTGATATAAAAAAAAGTTAAAGTTAAAAAGTGGCAGAAGGAGACACGGCCAAAGGACTTGGCCGTGTCCCTTGGCCGTGTCACACACGGCCAAGACTTCACCCATTTGTTATTTTTGCATGTTGTCACAGTGAGTGACACGGCCAAAAGACTTGGCCGTGTCACACACGGCCAAGACTTTACCAAAATTGTTCTTGATTTTTATTTTGCACCTTTTCTTCACAGAGACGAACACAGGCAAGGGACACCGCCAAGTCACTAGCCGTGTCCCTCCAATTGCATTAGACACGGCTGTGTCACCTAGACTTGGCCGTGTCTCTCCAATTTCACACATGAACACGGCCAAGTCCACACAAAACACGGCCGTGTCCCTCAATTTTAGACTTTTAAAAACCCGATTTTGGCCCAGTTTCTTTCCATTAAATCCCTAATCTCCTGTTCTTCGTCTTTCTCACTCTCTCGCTCTCTGTATCGCCAAAACCATAGTTTTTGATTTCAAAACTCCAAATCTTCCTTTAAACAAATTTCTTCACCAAAACTAGAGATAATCACTTAAAAATTTTTCTTTGCTCATATAATTTTGATTTGATCAAGTTTTGGTTTGAATTTTCAGATTTCTAAGGATGCCGAGAACTAAGACTGTTTCACACCGCAAGACGAAGAGGCCTACAACCGAAGGAGCTTCTTCCTCTTCATCAACTTTATCTTCGAAGAGAGTAAGTCTTTTGGCTCGGGGTTTTTTCCCGACAAGGTATGTTAACGATGAATCTCTTGATGCCTTGAAAATTAGGACTAATTTTGAGCGATATGTGCAATTTCTTGGATGGGAAACTCTAGTCACCTTGAGACCTTTGCAGTTTGAGGAACTTACTTTAGAATTTTTGACATCTCTCAAGGTTGAAAGAAATGATAAGAAAATCTGCACTAGATTGATGTTTAAATTGCTGGGTAAATCTTATATGCTCAATATTGACCAATTAAATGATATATATGGTTTTCATCAGCACGGGGAAAGGTCGGTACCCAAAGAATTTAAACAACAATTTGCTTGAGGAGCTTTAGGCTCGGGTACTTATGTGGCCAAATCGGCCAAGGCATCTAAGTTAAGAAATTCCGCTTTGAGATATTTGCATAGGTTTATGGCTTGCAGATTCTTTGCTCGGAAGGAGAGCCCGGGTGTGGTTGAAGTGAGTGAACTATTTTTCCTGGATTGTGCTTTTAATGCAATGCATGTCAGTGCCGGCTATTGGTTAGCCGATATTTTTTATTCTGTGGCTAACAAAAGAAAGAGGGCAATTTGTGTTGGAGGGTTGGTTACCACATTAGTAGTAGCCCTTGTTGAGGATTTTGACCCGAGTACTAGTCGCATGACTAGAATTTCGGGTAATGACTCTTTGGATTTAGCTACACTTGAGAAGATGCACATGGTGGTGCATAGGAGAGGGACTTATGTGATGCCTTCAGCTGAGCCTGCAGCACTGGGGGACAGGCAGAAGAGAGCACGGGTCCAAGAGGAGTCCGACTCGGATTCTCTTGATCTAGATGAGGATGCTCCGGTCTCGGAACATCAAGAGGTACTTGTGAGGATTGAGACCCTGGAGGGCAAAGTGGATCGACTGGATGGCAAGGTGGACCGTAACCATGTTGAGGTTTTGCAGCAGTTGGAATAGATTAATAGCAACCTTGCGAAGATCTTGAGTCTCCATCCCTCCGCTGCATCATTTTCATGCCAGTCTTTTCCATAGATTTTGAGTTCCTTGTTTTATTTTGTTTATTGTATTTTTGTTTTTATTTTTCGTTTTTGTTTTCATGTTAACGTTTTTATATTTGGATCTTGAGTCTCCATCCCTCCGCTGCATCGTTTTTGTGTTTGTGATGGAAAGCTAGGGTTTTGCCTCACCAGGTACGATGGAAGACAGGTTGTCCTTTAACTCTTTTTATTATTATTCTTGTTTTCCATTGAGGACAATGTAAATTTTAAGTGTGGGGTACTCTTTAAGCTTTCCTTTAATTCTTGTTTTGCTTATTGTGTTTGTTTTGCTTGTTGTGTTTGTTGTGCATGGCATAATTGTTGAAAATTTATTGATCTTTTTCTTTGATTCTAGCATTATAATTGAGACTTTAGTATCAGCATAGAAATGAGCATTTGAATTCATTCGGGATCAATTTTTGCATTTTGCAATTCATGACATATAAATCTTTGTGAACCCACCTGTGTGAGTTTTGAGCCTCATAAATTTGATATTATTGTCAATTGATTTTCTTTTCTTAAGTGTGCACCTTCATGATTTGGCATCTCTAGAGTTTGCTTTTGCATACTAATTGAACTCACATTATGATTTAATCTCAAGTTTTAAAATGATGAAGGCAAATTAGTTTAGCCCCTTTAGCTTAAAAAGACTTCCCTTAATATTGATTTCCTTAGTGAGCCAAGTTGAGCCATTGACCATTTCTTGTTTGATCAACACAATTCTCAACTTAACATGTTCTTATTATCATCTTACCTATGCATTAAGGAATAGAGTTTTATGATTTGACAATAGGGTAGTTTATTTCAAAGTGTGGGGTAAGTAAAAAAAATGGTATTGCTATTTGGGGTTGAAATGCATACTTTGCACATTGTATTGGATTAAGAGTTGATTATTCCTTTCCTCTACATTTTAAGCTAGATGTTCTATGCAAGTTTATATTTTGTATATATATATATATATAAAATGATGATAAAATAAAAAAAAGAAAAAAAAAGAAGAGATATATATATATATACAAAATTCATATATTTTCTAGCATTAGAGGAATGTTGACTCATGTATTTTTCTTTTAGTATGCAAGTATGTAAAATTATTAAGTACTGGTGAGTATGCCATTTGAGGGAGTTGTGAGTTTCTTAGCAATTGTATTGTCTAATTTAGATACTCTATTTCTTGATGCTCCAGCTTAAATGCCTTTTCTCACACCTTTACCTTAGCCCCATTACATCCAAATGAAAGACCTTCGGATTATTTCTTGAGAAAATCAGTGAGGGAGATTGGATAATTAAGCATGTTTATGGTAGTATGCAGTCATGAGTGGTTTGAGTATTAACCTTCGAAATCGAGTGAAACACTTAGATGAGAGATAAGATTTGTATGTCTGGATTAATGAATGAGTTAAGAAAATCCTTGATTGAACTAAATTGCAAATTATTTATGTTGTCTTAAAGGATTTCATCTTATCTGCTGGAATTATAGTTAAGGTTGTTTGAGTTTTTAATTTATGCCATGTGGATTTGCTTGAGGACAAGCAAAGTTTTAAGTGTGGGGTAGTTGTTTGATTAGTTTTTGTTATAGATTTGTGTCTTGTTTAGTATGATAATTATTGTTTTCTTTAGGTATTTTGTTAGTTTTAATTGGTTTGTTTAGTGTTTTCATTAATTTTGGTAGTTTTAGTTCTTTCAGTGTTTATGTCGTTTTTGATTTAGTTTTTAGTATTATGTTTATGTTTTGTTGGTTATTGTCTATTTATTTCTTATTTAAAGTTTGTTTTGAGTTTTGTGTTAGGTTAAAACAGGCAAGGAAACAAATTGAAGGAGAAAGGGGCAGTGGCTGACACAGGCAGAGGACACGGCCAAGTCACTGGCCGTGTCCCATACCGAGCTAAAAAGAAGAGCAAGTCCCAGTAGCAGACACAAGCAAGGGACACGGCCAAGTCTTGTGGCTGTGTCCCTCCAAAGAAGATCAACACGGCCAAGTCACCTTGACTTGGCCGTGTCTCACTTGGTTCCAAAGGCAAAAGAGGACTTAATTTTCACATAAGCAAACATAGGCAAGGGACACGGCCAAGTCAGTGGCCGTGTCCCTCCAAAGTAGCCCAACACGGCCAAGTCAAGCTTCATCTGGCTGTGTCACTCAACCAAAGAAGAAAAGAAGGAATTCTGAGCCAGAAGCGGACACAGGCAAGGGACACGGCCAAGTCACATCTAACTTGGCCGTGTCTCTCATGAACCAAGCCCGTAGAGGATTTTTAAAGCGGCCGTTTCGTATAAAAGGAAAGAGTGAAGCTATGGTTGAAGACTATTGACGATTTGGAGAGTTGTTTGAGCCGTCAGAGAGCAAAGTTAGGGTTTTAACATTTGTTTTCTTTGATTTTGATTTCACTTTGATTAATCTAGCTTAGATTAGATTTGTTCTAGCCAACGAGACATCCTTCTTGCAAGATTGAACAAGAGATTCTTCAGAAACTTCAAGGAGTTTGTAACTTGGTTTTGTTCTCGAACTTATTCTCTTTATTTTCATTGAAATTGTATTAATGGATATTATCATGTCTATTTTGATTCCTTTGAACATTAATGAGATGAATATGTTTGATTGCATTATGAACTAATTTGATCTAGTCTAGGGTTTGTATGAATCTGCTATGATTGTGTGAATTGGTTATTCTCTTAGCTAATAATTTCTTTAGCCTTGATTGAATGAAATATTGTTAACATATAATTGATTGGCCACCAATTGTGTGTTTTAGGTATTAGATGATGGATTGAGAGATGAAGTCTAATGCTGGAATAATTCAATTGAGGACTTAGGTGAATTAGAGATATAACCTATTAAAAAGATTGTTTCAATTATAACAAGATTAGTTGTAAGAGGTTTGAATGCGAGAGCTTATTTCCTTGACTCAATTAATTAAGTTGTTTGAGATTTAATCTTTGAAATTAAATTAGTTAAGTGGAATAACCGTTCATACATATCAGTAGTAGAGAAGTGCAAACCTTAGACCATTCTATTAAGTGAATCAAATCGTCAATTCAATTTACTTTTATTTGTTTTAAACTTTAATCAACTTGTTTTCTTTAATTGTTAGCAATTTTAATTTCTTCATTACTTGTTATTTAAAATCTGATAATCAATTAGTCACTTTAGCTTCCTTGTGAAACGACCTTGGGGCGATCACCTTTGCTACAACTACCTCGTATACTTGCGAGTGACGCTTTGTGGTAGAGTTAATTCGAGCACAACAAGAATCATGGTAGAGAAGAGGCAACTTGGGAGAGTGAGCAAGCAATGCGAGATCAATATCCTCAACTGTTTCGAACTTGAGATCAGGTAATTTCGAGGACGAAATTTCTTTTTAGAGGGGGAGAATTGTAATATCCCAAAATATACCCTAGACGTTTTGATTTAATTATTGTTTTTATTGGATTTAATGTATATGTGTTATTGGAAAGAGAAAGGAAGTGAAGAGAGAGTTTATATGTTGTATATATGGAAATATATACAACATATACACAAGTCAAATGGTTGGTCAACTAGAGAAGATAATTTTGTATTTTTGAATTAATAATCAATTAGAAGGAAATTTAAATGAGTGGAAGAGATTAAATGGATTAGTTTATTATTAAATGCTTGGAGGAGAGGGTTTTGAGGAGATGATTTGACTTTTGCTTTCTATCTTTTCTTCTTTCTTTCTTTCCTTGCCGTGGCCATTTTCCTTTTCTTTCCTTCTCTCTTCTTTTGGCCACCTAACAAAGAAACAAGAGAACAAGGGAGAGATTTGATCTTCTAAACTCAAGATCTAAGGAAGTTTCAAGTGATCAAGTTGGAAATTTAAGAGTTTCTTCATCCTTGGTAAGTTCCTCTTGATTCCTTGATTTTCTTTTAAGATGTGTTTGAGTTTGTTGATTTCTTGTTGATGGTATGTAAATATGTTTGATTGAGATGTGTTTAAGAGTGTTTGGTTCAAGTGATTTTTGATTTTAGGGTTGGATTGAAGGAAAGAGTAAGTTGTTGGAAGAGTATGTATTGTGGTTGTGTTTTGGGTTTGTGATGATGATTTTGATTTGTGTTGGATGTACGTTTTTAGTTGTTTTTGGTGTTTTACAAGTTTGTTATGGTTCTTGGGTATGTTGAGCTAAGTTTGTTTGAAGGGGATTTTGGTGAAAGGAAGTGATTTGTTGGTTGTGTTGTTGAAGTTGCCGGAATCTGGATTTTTGGCCTGACACGCCCATGAGCACGGCCAAGTCTTTGGGCGTGTCTTTGTATTTGTGTTCTTGGATGGGTGACACGAGCAGTGACACGCCCATGTCACTGAGTGTGTCATAGCTACTGTGTTGGTGAGGAATTGACACGGCCATGAACACGCCCATGTTGTTGGACGTGTCAATGTTTATGTGAGACAGAATGTATTACACGTTCAGTGACACACCCGTGGTTCTGAGCGTGTCAAAGATTCTGTGTTGTGAGTTTAGGGCACGGTTAAGGACACGCCCGTGTTGATGAGCGTGTCATGTTTAGGGTTTGCCCTAGTTGGTTCTTAGTCTTATTATTTCATGTGTATCTCTAAGTGAGTATGTATTATCACCTTTGGTTTAGGTATTGAAGAGGTTGAATTGTCCTAACCTAGGTGGTGAAGAATTCGTAAAAGAGAGAGGTTGTAGATTGGTGTGAGTTGTTCCTAAGGTAAGTACAAACTACATTGTTGCATACATTTACATGATTTGGTACTTAACATATTTGATTATACATATGCTAAACAATTGATTACAGGGTTAAAACATTTGATGAGATGTGAAAGGTATGTTAATGCAATTGGTTGTGTATAATTGAATGATGAATTGATTTAATGTGATTTGAGATATAATGAGATACAGAACCAATGTGATTGGCTATGATGATGGTGTTAATGTAATTGATATTGTATATTACATTGATGAGATGATTGAGGCATTGTTGCCTATTTTGATTATGAGATATGAAGCCATGGTTGTTGGCTATAATGATGAGAATGAAATGAGAAATGAATTGAGAAAGAAATGTATAAAGATATAAATGAAAAGATTATGTGTCTAATGTGTTATTCAACCTTCAGAGTTCTGGATTTGGCGGCATGCCTATAAAGTACTGGATAGGTGAAAAGACCGGGTCTTAAGCCGATTCCAGTTGATAAATGTGAAATGTGAATTAAAAGTAACAATCTAGCCGGGTTGAGGATCTCCTTGGTTTATCCTGGTTGAGGTCCAAGAGACTGGGTCTGTTACAGGTAACAGTCTAGCCGGGTTGAGGATCTCCTCGAGTTTAGCGGGTTGAGGTCCAAGAGACTGGGTCTGTTACCCTATCCATGGATAGAGATATATATGTATTGCCTACGGGCTTGATCATTGTGATTATGGACCAAAGCAGTAACTCTGAACTTTGAATAATATATTAGTGTCTTTTGGGCCCAAGTCTGTCTTTGTTTTCAATGTGATTTATCAATGATGAATTAAATGAATAATGAGATTCTTGAGAATTGTTTATATGTTTGAGATTATGACATTTGCATTTCATTAAAGTATAATGTTATTATAGTTTGTACCACTAAGCCGTTGGCTTAGCGCGATTGTGATTCATCACGCAGGTGACAGAGAAGAACCGGAGAATTCCTCTAGGCCGAGTAGAGTCTAGAGTTCGAAGTGTTGATAGTGGAGCTCAAAGATCAAAGACATATTGCCAAACATGTATATATTTTGTATTTTGTAAAACTTGAGTTTTGATGTATAAGTATTTGTAAATATTTGTTATATTTTCCGCTGCGTTTTTAATAAACACTTTATATTTTGTGTTTTATAATTTCTTTTAAATGTTTTAAATTTGTTCTTAAATGAGTTGTTTGGTTGTAAACCGTGGCATTCCTATACTCAGTATACGTATATTACGATCGTAAAAGCATGTTGTGTACGTATACTGGGTATAAGGGTGTTACAGATATGCTTATTTATACATGATATGCATGAATAATACTTATAGTGGTTTCATTGACTCACAGACTGAGAATGTTCTCATTGGTTCCTTCTAGATGCTCTTTTAAGTCTTACATTAGAATGGCAAAAGGCTTCGCATTTATGGATTTTATCTTCAATATGTAGGAAGTATGAGTAACAGGGGCCCCTGTAAGGTTAGAAATACAAGAGACATCTATTTCAACACATTTAGTTGCCAAATTCTTCATGACATAACCTTGCAAGTGATCCCATTTTTGCCCAATATATCCCCTGATATTTTGAAATACAACATAATTTCCTAAACTTGAAGGCTCGGGCAATAAGAAAATAATTTTTTTAAATCAAATGTTGACTTTGTCAAATTAGTGTCATTGTACCTTAGGATTTGAATTTTCAAATTAACATATCTATAACATGACAACCTTAGTTACCATACTAGACTTGGGAATCATTTCCGTTTAAGCAAGAACTATTGTACAACATATAGGCACACACACATTACTTGGCCAATGGTCTCATTGAGTTTGAATATTGTCTATATACGTATGCTTATCCAAACTATCTCTACTAATAGACTCTACCTACCAAGAGAGATCAATAAGTCTTTAATAGGATTAAAATGGAGTTTATAAGGGACACAGGTTAAGCAGAGGCTATTTTTAGATTGGAGCTGATATGACACTACTGACAAACCTTCACACTACAATCTGCTTGTTTGAACTGTATTTTATTAGAGGTTCCGTTTTCACCTTCTGGGCATCACTTTTAACTTCTGACTTCATGAACATACAAAGATTGAATGTCCTTCCATCGTTTTGGTAGAAATCTGGATCCAATCAGTACTGTCTTATTCTTTAGACCCACCCCTTTTCTTACTCTTTCTTTTCATCCTTCTCCCTTTTGGAATATCAAGTCTAAGACTTTCAGGATTGCAGACCTGGAGCTATGTTAGATAAAATGAAAGATGGTTTTTCCCCTAATTCTCTAATTTTATTTAAATCTTTGGCTGGATGGGACCAATTCAAGTCAATCTATCCTCATAAACTAAGTGGAAGTCTTCTGCTACTTTAGGTAAAAAAAGAACTCTATTAACTTTCTAAACAAGCTTTTTGGGTTAATTGCCCTTTTTTGGGGTTTTTTCTTTTCTTTTTTTTCTTGCTTTTTTTTTCTTTAGGTCCTAGCTCTAAAAGAGTTGTCTTGTTTGTACCAACTTGTATTTCTGGTAATGGATGAGTAGAGTGACATAAATATGCTTCAGTCCTGACTTTATCTTAATAAATATATGGTATTAGGTCTAATTCAAGTGTCCTTCAACTATCTCTATAGTCTTGACCATACATCCTTCTCTTTGATCTTCTTTCCCCTTAGTAATTCAGTGATTATTAGGCTTGTCAAAAGTGTAACAACAGCTCAGGGTAAGTTATTGGGTTTGCAAGCTAATGAAAAGTAAGCTAAAATTTTATGAAGGCTCAAAGGGACAACTAGGGATTGATGTCAATAGGGTTGATACTAGTTTTTGGCTCGTCAAACAATTCCTAGATCATCTCTCTCCTAAATAAGCAGAGTTCAATTTTGCCTCAAACATTGATCAAAACATGTTCTAAGATGGACTAGGACCTAGACAAAGGTAATTATGCAGGAGCCCTCTCTAAGTAAGCATACACAACTTAATTCTATAGAACAATTACCTCACCTAGTAAAGTCATTCAATTTATGATGTGTAGATACACTAATTTATGAACATCAAGCTAGATTCATCATCGGTTGAGCATCAAAATGAGCAAAGATCAATATAAAAATTTAATGAAAGTAATATATTTAAACAATCTTAAAAAAACATAATTTTTCCAATTAAATATTAAAAAAATGAAAATGAAACAAAAGCCAAACAAGCCAAGGGAAGTTTGTTGAGTGGAGTCGAAGATGCTTCATTTATTTAGGAATATCAAGGGAAAGAGTTTTTCCATCATCAAGGATTATTGCTTTATCATCCACAGTTAGTCCAAGCCTGTTTAGTAGCACCTCCTCTTTAGCAAATTCTTCATCCATACCATGACAAGATAAAACTCTCCCCCAATCCTCCTTCCATCATAAAGGTTACAAGCAGTGGCACCCTTCCAAATTTAGGCAGAGGATTATTCTTAATGTTGGGCTTATCAGGCTCTGGCAGCTTTCCACTATCAATCAAATCTTAGATCTCATGCCTTAATTGAACACATTTATCTATCTCATACCCTTGCACTTGATGGAATTGACAGAAGACTTTGGCATCAAAATTTGATGGCAGAGGCTTGTATAGAGGTCGAGATGCGAATGGTTGTAACAAATCCATCTTCATTAGATTTTCTAAGATCTTTGACAAAGGTTTCCCCCAGTTTGAAAATTTATGCTTCTTTGTTGGTTCAGTTGTTGCATTTTTCTCAACACCTCTTCTTTCCCTTTGACTTTGATCCAAACTTTCATTTGCATGAGCCTTATATTTATTGGTCAAATCGAGAACAAGACAATAAGCTAAGTTATTGCCTTATTAGATGCTTTAATTTTGTTACTTAATGTTTTGTGTTCCTTGAGGCTGCTGCTCCTCCAAAATTGAAAGTCTGCTATTATTCCAAAATAAATTGAAAAGTCTCCCAAAATCCAAAAGTCCCACTTAATAGCAACTGTCTCTGTTCAATTCTCTAAAAAATCCACAGTCTCAGCTGAAAGCAAAAGTCCTGCCTCTAAAGAAAATCCAAAAGTCCCCATCTCCATCTTTAATTGTGTTATTTATAGAAAAATTAAAAACCTAATACTGTGCGGTTAAGGAAATAAAAACTATCTCAGAAATTAAATAAAAAATCCGTGCTAAATAAGATTTTGTCAAAATTTGGCCACGGGCACGAGCTGCTGGCCAATTAAGAGGCTGGGCATGCACTGCGTAAGGATTGGACGAGCTAGGCGTAGGATGTTGGTCAATTGTTGCGGGCCTACGAAGATTGTCTAGGTACTACATAAGCTTGCGGCAAATTAGCTTGGCAAATTGGGGTAGGCCAATTCACAGCAGGCCTTTTGGCCTCCGACGAACTGGCTTGCCGCGCGCCACTTACCAATTGGTCCCTCTGAATTTTTATTTTTTTTATTATATATATATATATTTTAAAAATAAATATTATATATTATTAAAAATAAATAATATAAATAATAAATAAAATAAATATTCTATTAAAATAAATAATAAATATTAAAATAAATAATAAATACCACAAAAATTATTTTGGACTTATTTTAAAATATTGGATTGGACTTGGTCAAAAATTAAGAGTCTACAGTTTGTCCCCTCCTTGAATGATCTGAGACTTTCAGTAGAACAGAGTAAAAAGTAACATGACTTTGAGCAGATTTTGGATGAGGATGGGTTCTCGACCAGAGATTGGCAATGGTTTGGGTACTTGGACCTAGAATGAGTTCTGGACTCAAAAACGATTTGGATTCTGACCCGGATAGGTTTGATTGGGTTCTCGACCTGAGACTGAATTTTATTTGGATACTTGGAGCCGAGATAGAATTGATTGGGTTCTCAACCAAGATTAGATTTGGATGCTCGATCCTAAATTGAATTTGGGTGCTCGACCTAAAACTGGATTGGGTACTTGGATCCAAAACTGGATTAGGTACTTATACCTGAGACAGGAGTTGGGTGAAACTAGATTTGGATACTTGATCCTAAACTAGATTTAGATGCTCAATCCTAAATGAGATTTTGGGTGCTCGACCCAAAACTGGATTGGGTACTTAGACCCGAGATAGGAGTTGGGTGCTCGACCCAAAATTGGATTTGGATACTCAATCTTAAACTGGATTTTGGCCCAAAACTGGATTTTGAGTGCTCGACCCGAGAATAGATTTGGATGCTTGATCCTAAACTGAATTTGGCTGCTTGACCCAAAACTGGATTAGGTACTTGGACCGGAGATAAGAGTTGGGTACTTGAACCTGAGACAGGAGTTGGATGCTCGACCCGAAATAGGAGTTGGGTGCTCGATTCAAAACTGAATTTTGGATGCTCAACCCTAAAATGGATTTGGATGCTCAGTCCTAAATGGGATTTTTAGTGCTCAACTAGAAATTGGATTGGATGCTTAGACCCGAGATAGGAGTTGGGTGCTTGACCCAAAACTGGATGTAGGTTTTTGATCTGAAATTAGATTTGGATACTCGATCCTAAACTGGATTTGGATGCTTGATCCTAAACTCGATTTGGGTGCCCAACCCAAAATTGGATTTTGATGCTTGATGCTAAACTGGATTTGGATGCTCGATCCTAAACTAGATTTGGGTGCTCGACCTAATACTAGATTTAGATGTGCGATCCTAAACTGGATGTGCATGCTTGATCCTAAACTAGATTTGGGTGGTCGACCAGAAATTAGATTCTCGATCCTAAACTGGATTTAGATGCTCGATCCTAAACTAGATTTGGGTGCTTGATCTGAAACTGGATTTGACTGACCTTTTATTATTTGAGAATTTTGGCTGAATCGGCTGTTCCATTCTTTTTGTTCTTACTTTTGCAAAAAATTTAGCTAATTTTTAGCTGGCCCCCATATCTTATTATATATTATTAAAAATAAATAATAATAAATAATAAATAAAATAAATATCATATTAAAATATATAATAAATATTAAAATATATAATAAATACCACAAAAATTATTTTGGACTTGTTTTAAAATATTAGGCTGTACTTGGTCAAAAATTAAAGATCTACATTTTGCCTTCTGCTTGAATGATCTGAGACTTTCAGTAGAAGAGACTGAAAAGCAATATGAATTTGAGCAGATTTTGGATGAGGATGGGTTCTCAACCCGAGATTGGCAATGGCTTAGGTACTTGGACCTGGAATGAGTTCTAGACACAAAAATAATTTGGGTTTTGACCTGGATAGGTTTGATTGCGTTCTCGACCCGAGACTGAATTGATTGGGTTCTCGACCCAAGATTAGATTTGGATGCTCGATCCTAAACTGAATTTGGTTGCTCGACCGAAAACTCAATTTTGAGTGCTCGACCCGAGACTAGATTTGGATGCTCAATCCTAAACTGAATTTGGGTGCTCGATCCAAAATTGGATTGGGTACTTGGACCAAAAATTAGATTGGGTACTTAGACCCGAGACAGTAATTGGGTGCTCAACCAAAACTGGATTTGGATACTCGATCTTAAACTGGATTTGGATGCTCGATCCTAAATGGGATTTTGGGTGCTCAACCCGAAATTGGATTAGGTACTTGGACCCGAGACAGGAGCTGGGTGCTCGATCCGAAACTGGATTTGGATACTCGATCTTAAATTGAATTTTGGGTGCTCGATCCAAAATTGGATTTTGAGTGCTCGACCCGAGAATAGATTTGGATGCTCGATCCAAAACTGAATTTGGGTGCTCGACCCGAAACTGGATTGGGTACATGAACACGATACAAGAGTTAGGTACTTGAACCCGAGATAGAAGTTGGGTGCTCGACCCAAAACTAGATTTAGATACGAGATCCTAAACTTAATTTGGATATGCTCGATCCGAAACTGAATTAGGTACTTGGACCCGAGACAAGAGTTGGGTGCTCAGCCAAAAACTAGATTTGGATACTCGATCTTAAATTGGATTTTGGGTGCTCGACCCTAAACTAGATTTTGAGTGCTTGACCTAAGAATAGATTTGGATGCTCGATCCTAAATTGAATTTGGATGCTCTACTCAAAAACTGGATTAGGTACTTGGACCAGAGACAGGAGGTGGGTACTTAGACCTGAGATAGGAGTTAGAAGCTTAACCCGAAATAGGAGTTGGGTGCTCGACCCGAAATTGGATTTTGGGTGCTCAACCCTAAACTGGATTTGGACGCTCGATCCTAAATGAGATTTTGGGTTCTCAACCAGAAACTGGATTGGGTAGTTGGACCCAAGATAGGAGTTGTGTGCTCAACCTGAAACTGGATTTGGGTTATTGACTCGAAATTGCATTTAGGTGCTCGATCCGAAGCTGAATTTGGGTGCTCTATCCTAAACTGGATGTGGATGCTCGATCCAAAACTGGATTTTGGTACTCGATGCAAAACTGGATTCTCTATCCTAAACTAGATTTGGGTGCTCGACCCGAAACTGGATTTAGGTTCTCAACCCAAAACTAGATTCTCGATCCTAAACTAGATTTGGATGCTCGATCCTAAACTGGATTTGGGTACTCGACCCAAAACTGGATTTGACTGACTGGCCTTTTATTAGTTGAGAATTCTGGCTGAACCGGCTGTTCCATTCTTTTTATTCTTCCATTTGCAAAACATTTAGCTATTTTTTAGCTGGCCCTCATATCTTCTCCTTGCCTCCTGTGTAACACCCTTATACCCTATATACGCACAATACATATTTTTAGCATATGTAAAATACGCATATACAGTACAAAAATATCACAGACCGGTTTGATAAAAAAAATTCACATTTCTGATTTAAAATTTCAAATACTAAATATATAAAATTAAATAGTATATAAATATTCTTTACTTGTTATAGGAACCCAAAATAAACATTTTATATGAAAATCTCTGGGAAAAATTTGCCAGTATTTTGTCTGTAATTTGGACATTCCAAAATTTATCAATTATACAACCTACAAAAAGAACACACTCCCAAATAATTTCAAATCACCATCTCAACCATACTCCTCAATTTCACCAAATTTCTCAAACATTTATATATAGATAAATATATATAATTTAGAACACATTTACACTCCCATTTCAAATAACTTAGCCCAAACATCCTTTATAGTTTATCATACATAAAATTCAAAAACATAATATACTATGCATAATACCCAAAATATACAATAACATAAAATATATACATGCTGATGATAGTATTTCTTATCTTGATATCAACTCTACACGCACAAACACATGTCTAGACCTGACCTGATCTAGAAGAACTCTCCAGCTCAGCTGAATCTACCCTGTCACCTGCGCGATGTAAACAATCGCACTAAGCCAAAAGCCTAGTAATACAAACTTTGATAATAATAAAAAATCAAATGCAATGCCAATGCACAATGCATATGGATATAACATCATTCCATTTTCTCATACTTTTCAAATATTTCACAATTCTCAATTCTCATAAAATAAACACAAACAGGGGCCCAAAGATAACTAATATGCTATTCAAATTTCAGAGTTACTATTTTGGTCTATAATGACACTATATGTCTAGCCCCGTAGGCAATATATCAATATAATAATCCAACTAGGTCTGAGCTTATGACCCGGTCATTTCACCCAGCCTAGCTTCAAGGACTTATTTTTTAGGCTTACGACCCGGTCATTTCACCTCAAAAACATTTTCACAGTGATGCCAGCATCTAGCCCATACGCAAATCATAGGCATGCCGCCAAACTCTGAAAATTGAATAACATACTAGGCACATAATTTATTCATATTTCTCATTTATATCGATATCAATTCATTTCATTATGTTTCCACATATCTCATTACATTATACCACATTACCCAATTACCTTGGGTATTTCAACATAATTCACACATTAATCACATTTAATGTAATCTAGCCAATACCAATGGCTTTTAACAATGCACTTAATACATACACAAAAAATGACATTGCCCAAACACTTTGAGCCATTTCCACATAATACACATATTACACGTTTTACACAATTTAGCCATTATCAATGGCTTTTCACAATGTATTTAACTTATATATGACATTACAAATGTCATAACACATTATTCATATATAACCAATGTATCAAGTAGCTTAAAACATTTTTCAACCAAAATGTGTTAAGCCCAAATGTCATGCAAACATAACCAATGTATTCAAAGTTTGTACTTACCTCAACTAGCAACCAAAACAAGCTTAAAACAACCTCCAATCTTATCCTTCCAACTTGCCCTTCACCACTTGGATGAAACAAATCAACCTCTCTCAATGCCTAAACCAAATGTGATAGCAAATAATCATTTAGTATCACATTTAATGGCATTTTCAATATTAAACCATAATTAAACATCACTCCTACAAATTTCAAAATTTTATCCTTTCCTTACTTTAACATTAGAATGTCATTCTATTCCATTTAAATTAGTGTTTTAAGTTTATTTATATTATTAAAAACATATTTTAATATATTTAAACTATTTACATTACAAAAACACACTCTTATACACAAAACCCTAAAATGGCATAACCTTCCCCCATTGAAGGTTTTCCATTCCAACACAATCCATTAATTATTTTAATCTTGTATTCATCACTTTTAACACTAAACAACATGCTTAAACAAATAAAATCAAACAATTCAACAACTTTGGAAAATCACTTTTCCAAAACCCTAAATCTCCACTTCCATTCTCAAACTCCAACCAAACACAACCAAATCCAATATTTGGCTTTAAAATACTTGTTTATGCAGCAAAACAACTCATTTAGAACCAATTTGCACAATTAAAAACCATGATTTCTCAAACCCTAAAAATCCATAACCCTAAATTTTCTCTCTTCACCATTCATTATCCAAACTCCATCATCTCTTCAATCCAACCTTAAAATCATTGTTAACTACCCAAACTAACATCATACACACCAATTCAAATAATTATAACATGCTACTTAAAAATCCAAAATCACACATAATCCAAATTTCCATGGAATTCAAAGAAAAGAGTTGGAAACTTACCAAATTTGATGGAAATCACCAAAAATTCACTTTAAACTTGTTAAATCATTCAATTTGTGGAGTATGGAAGAATCAAAATATTGGTCTTTACTCTCATGGTGGTTTCGACCTAGATGAAGAAGAAGAAGAAATGAAGACAACTTTAATTTCTCTTTCCTTTCATCTTTTATTTTAAATCATATATATATATATATTATAATATTATAATAATTAATTATTTAATTATTTATTTAATAAATTAAAAGTTCAAAAATCCATCTTCCATTCAAAATTATTTATTTTTTAATTAATTTAATAATTTTAAATTTGTAAGATTTAATTACCAAAATACCCTTTTACTTTTGACTTTTCTTTTAAAATGCTGACTTTTATATGTTGTATATATTTTGTATATACATCACATATATATTCCACTTTTTCCATTTAAAATCACTTTATTTTTCATTTAAAACCATTAATTTAATTTATCCATTTAAATTATAATTTATTTTATCAAATTTCCAAAAATTAGAAATTTTCAAAAATTTGGGATATTACATCCTGCGTGGAAAAATATTTGAAAGTGAGTTTGAAAATTCTTTGTACACGCATAAACTCAAAAATTGAAAAGGAGAAACTTTGCCCCCTGTGTAGGCTCAAACCAATGATTTTTCCTATTCGGGCTTGTAACGACCTCACCTGCACGGTCTTACGACAGCTGGTCTATTGGGCCTTTTCTCCCGTAGGTGGACCGTAGTCCCAGCCCTCAACCCTAAATTATGCATCATTGTTCCATAATAAATAATTTGCTATCATATATGATTTTACTCTTTGATTTTAATTATGAACTCTTTGTTGAAAATTATTAAAAACTCCATATTCCTTTTATACTTATACCCATATGCATATAAATTTTTATAATTTTCTTCATTCATTTGTCTCATAAAATTAATTTATTACTTACTTACACAAAACTGCATAACTTCCTCAGTTTCATGTCAATCTCATTTTTAATTTTTATATTCCTTACCAATTCTTTATAAAAGCTTGTAAACTTTTAGCCATGTGTACTTGACACATATATGGATTTATATTTAAAGTTTTAGATTTTTCCAAGTTGATTTAATATATTTAAAAATTAAATGTTCCAAAATTAGAGAATCTATCTCTTTAATAATTTCTCTGGCAGCACCCGGTTGTCCATTTTTTTTTTGGGTATCAAACCTTAATAAAAATTCATGAAATTTTAACCATATGTTATAGGAATACATATGATATTTTTGTAAAATTTTAGATTTTTCTGGGTTAGTTTACCATAGTTTCTAGATTTATTTTGGTATCAGAGCCTAGGTTTGGGGTTCTCGACCCCACCTGCACGGTCTTACGACAGCTGGTCTATTTGGCCTTTTCTCCCGTAGGTGGACCGTAGTCCCAGCCCTCAACTCTGCAGGCCACTACAGTACTGGACTGCCCTCGTGGGCCCTCTAGTAAGATTTGCATTGGAATAATAGAAGGCTTCACATTTATGGCTTTTATCTTCAAGATGTTGAAAACATGAGTAGTGGAGGCCCAAGCAGCAGTGTAATATCCTCATTTATGCCCTAGAAGTTTTGCATATTGTTGTTGTTGTTAATGTTATATATTGGATTGAATATATGTGTTAAATTGTAAGAGAAAAGAAATTGAGAAGAGAAAGTATATGTATATGTATTTTGGGAAGAAATAGGGTTTAGAGACAAATTTATATGTTGTGTATATGTTAATATATATATGACATATAAAGTGGTCAAAAGGCTTGGTCAATGCAAGAGAAGATATTTATTTGAGATTGGTAAATTACTTAATTGGGCACATATAAGACAAAAAGATAATTATGTGAATAAGGGCACTTTGGTAATTGCTTGGATAAAATCACATGGTGGATATTTAAAGAAGGTTTGACTTGTGTTTTCTTCATCATTTCTTCTTCTTCTTCTTGTTGATGGCCGGCCCTCCATAGCCAAAGAGAAAGAAAGAGACAAGTGATGGTTTTGATGATTTCAAGCTTAAATTGAAGAAAGATTAAGTGTTCAAGTGTTGATTTAAGAAGTTTTTAACTAAGGTAAGATCTTTTCTCTAATTTCTTCAATTCTTTTGAAGTGGTATGATTAAGTTGCTTATGGTATGATTGTGAGTATTGATTTTGCTTGATAGATGAGAAGTTGGGTTGGTGTTGGTGATGGAAGAGTAAGATTGGTGTTTAGTGAAATTGTTTCTGTTTTAGGATTAGTAAAGGCTGTGACTTGTATGATTTTTAATTAATTTTAGAAAAATGTTCTTGAAGTGAATTTTTGATATGTTGTGCCTCTATGAGTCTAGAATGACTGAAAAATATGTTGATTCGATTTTGGAATGGTTATGAGTTTAGAAAGATTATTTTCATTAGACCTGTTCCAGCAAGTACCTTAACTGGGACAGCTATATTTCGGGATTTTTAATAAAATGTAGAAAAATCATATCCATTCGAATTTTGGATATGTTGTTGCTTAGTGAGTTTAGTATTTGAGAAAAATAATTTGGAATCACGTTTATTGAATTTGATTTATGGAATTCACAAAGTTCAGAACTGCTGCCAGGATGCAGGGCAATTGGGGCAGTCTGGTTAGGTGAACTATTTGACCAAGATTTTGTGTTCAGTTTGATCTGAAATTTTAAAGGGATGATTTTAAGATACAAAACTAAATTCTGTAAAAATTTTAGAATTTTTAGTCTAGTATATTATTTTATACAATTTTTCAAAATAAGGATAAAATGGAGTTTAAAAACCAGAATGTACTATTTATGGTTAGGGTTTTAATTCTTTGTTCTTCTTGCATTGCTTTGGTTCTCCAAAGGTAGGTTGGTCCTTAAACCTAACCCTAAACACTTTAAATACACTTGAATCAATGAATGTTATAATCAATTGTTCTTTGCCCTAATTGCATTGTTGAGATTGAACAATGTTATGTTGTGCATTGTGAATGGTAATGTGTTTCATGAGTAATGTGGAATGAAATGTTGATATTTATGAATGATGCTATGTGAAATATAATGTGATCATGGATGAGATATATATATATATATATACTTGAATAATGAGATGTTATATTGTGAAATGAAATGTGAAGCCATTGTTATTGGCTAAGATGATGTAATTGAAAGAAAGAAGGCATGTTTGCCTAAATGTGATGAGAATTGAGAATGGAAATGAATTGTTTGTTTAATATGTTATTCAGTTTTAGAGTTCTGGATTTGGGTGGCATGCCTAAGAAATGATGAAAGGTAACAGTCTTGCTGGGTTGAGGACCTCCTCATAGGTGTTGAGTTGATGGTCCAAGAGACTGGGTCTGTTACACTATGAGATATATGATTTGTAACAGTCTTGCCGGGTTGAGGATCTCCTCATATGTGTTGAGTTGATGATCCAAGAGACTGGGTCTGTTACACTATCCATGGATAGAGATACATGTATATACATTGCCTACGGGCGTGATTATTGTGACTATGAACCAAAGCAGTAACTCTGAACTCTGAATATCGTATTAAATACTTGTTGGGCCCATAGGTGTCAAGGTTATATGAATGTCCTAAATAATGTTATGAGTTTAATGAAATGAGATGTTGGTTATGGAGTATGATTGATTAATGTTGAATGTGAAAAGATGTTGAAATGTGGTATGCTCATATGACTATGATTTGTGAAATGCATAATTGTGTGGTTAACTTTATATTTATGATGTTGATCTTATCAATAACATATGTGGCATTGCATTTCATTAAAGCATACTGTTAGCATGTTTTATCTTACTAAGCCGTTGGCTTAGCGCGATAGTGTTTAATCGCACATGTAGTAGAGTGGATAGATTTGAACTCGAGAGTTCATCAAGACCTAGTGAGAGTAGACCTTGAAGAATCCATTTTGGGAGCTTAAAGATCAGAGCAGACTTGCCAATCATGTATAAATTTTATGTGTTGTAAAACTTGAGTTTTGATGTATATGAATTTGTAAATATGTAAATATTTTATAACTTCCGCTGTGTAATATTTAAATATGGGGGTTGTCACAAAACCTTTATTTTATGTTGTACTAGAAGTGTAAATCCTTTTTGCAGGTTGTAGTTGAGGTTACAAGGGGGATTTATTGGGAGTGTACTGAGAATGATTTTGTTTGCATTGGTTTGTGTAAAATGTTTTTTAAAATAAGAAAAAAACCGGTTTTGTCGACACTTGGGACTCAATTTTTAGGCAAAACTATGGCAAAAATTTTGTAAAAAAAAAATCGGAACTAAAATTTGACTAAGTAAAATTGGTAGCAACATTAGGTTAGTGTGGCGCCTCTACTCAGCTTACATATGTAGGTTGGGAAGGGGTGTTACAATTGTTTTGGTATCAGAGCCTAGGTTTGAGATTCTCAACCTAGGTAAAATGTAAGAAAAAGACTATTTTTACTTAAAAAGTGAGTTTTTGAACAAAAATACATGTTTGGGATTGGCAGTCTCTGATCTTTAATAAGAGGTATTCTGTTGTGTTTGCAGACTTAGGTTGTGATGGATTCTCACTCACGTCAGTCGATTGAGGGTAGTGCCGAGAGTATTGCTCCTGCTGAGGGAGCTAGGGTTGATAGTGTTGAGGAGGCACCTGCTTCGGTGTCGGGTAGACCAGCTGGGGAGGAGGTTCCGCCAGCCTGGTTTAGGCCTATGATGGAAGCTATGAGACAAGCACCTGTGCAACCACAGCCACCGCCACCACCCCCTCAGCCTTCAGTACCAGTAAGGCACTATGATAAGCTAAGGAAATATGCAGCAGAGGATTTCTTTGGTACAGTTGATCCGGCTGTAGCAGAACAGTGGCTTGATAGAGTTCAGAGGGTATTTGTGCAGTTGCAAGCCACTTCAGAGGAGAAGTTTGACTATGCAAGATCTTTGCTACAGAAGGATGCCTACGACTGGTGGAAGACAGTGCCCCATTCTATGGATGATCCTCCAACACTGTCTTACACTGATTTTCTGAGGGAATTTGAGTTGAAGTATACTCCTAGGGAGTATAAAGATGGGAAGAAAAGAGAGTTTCTAGATTTGAAGCAAGATCATCGGACCGTAACTGAGTATGAGGTTGAGTTTATTCGACTGAGCCAGTATGCTGGGGGCATCATTGCTGATGAGATTGATAGATGTCGGCGATTTGAGGAGGGATTGAGGCCCTCGATCATGTGCTTAGTGGCTGGATCCAGATATCAGGATTTCTCACAGCTTGTGGCAGCAGCTCGAAGTGTAGAGCGAGCTCAAGTTATTGCAGCTGCTTCAGAGGAAGAGGTTAGGGTTAGGAGGCCCCAGTTTGAGGCAGGGTCTTCTTCTGCGAAGAGGGGTAGAGGAAGTTTTGTTCCTCGGAGTAGTAGGAGCCAGAGACCAGCGGGTAGGTCAGTACAGTTCCAGAGGCAGAGATTTAGACCTGCAGCTTTAGTAGCGAGTGCTCCTACTCCTGGAGTTCAGAGATCCACCTTACCTATGTGTAACCAGTGTGGTGGAAGACATGGGGGCGTTTGTTGGAGGCATAGTAGATCAGGGGTATGCTTCAGGTGTGGATCACCTGACCACTTTGTGAGAGACTGTCCTGAGAGGCAGGAGCAGATGTCAGTTGATTCTGCTGCTTCTCGAGCTAGTGTGAGGGGAGGCAGAGGAGGCAGAGGTGCCAGCCAAGGAGGTAGACCAGGATTCAGTTCTAGAGGAGGTGCTGCATCCAGGGAGGGTAGACCAGAGGAGGTTGGATCTTCCCAGAGGATGTATGTTATGCAGAGGCAGCCAGATGCATCAGCAGTCATAGCTGGTACTTTTTCTTTATTTAATACTCCAGTACTTGCTTTGATTGATCCGGGTTCCACGCATTCATATATTAGTGCATCTGTTTTGCCTGTATCTGATTTGCATGCTGAGTCCCTAGGATTTGATGTGTTGGTAACAAATCCGTTAGGGCATAGTGTGGTTGTGAGTAAGGTGCATAGAGATAGTGCAGTAGTGGTGCAGGGTGAGGAGTTCCTTGGGGATTTGATTGAGATGCCATTTAAGGATTATGATGTGATCTTAGGTATGGATTGGCTATCTCGACATGGAGCTGTGGTGGATTGTAAAAAGAAAATTGTTTCTTTGAGAACGGGTGATGGTAGAGAGGTGATAGTATCTAATGAGCAGGAACAGCTAGCCTCCTTATTTGTTTCAGCTGTTGCAGCCAGGAGGTTGATTAGAAAGGGGTGTGAAGCCTATCTTGCTCATGTGGTAGATACTAGAGTAAGAAGTTCTCCCATTGATAGCATTGCCACAGTTGCAGAGTTCCCAGATGTGTTTCCAGAGGAGTTGCCAGGGTTACCTCCTGAGAGAGAGGTGGAGTTCGGTATTGAATTGTTGCCTGGTACCACTCCTATCTCTATTACTCCTTATAGAATGGCACCAGCAGAATTGAGGGAGTTGAAAGTGCAATTACAGGAGTTGTTGGACAAAGGATTTATTTGCCCCAGTGTTTCTCCTTGGGGAGCTCCTGTGCTTTTTGTGAAGAAGAAAGATGGTACTATGAGGTTGTGTATCGATTATAGGCAATTGAACAAGGTGACCATTAAGAATAAATATCCTTTGCCTAGAATCGATGATCTCTTTGATCAGTTGAAGGGAGCGTCAGTGTTCTCCAAAATTGATTTGAGATCTGGGTACCATCAGCTGAGGGTAAGAAGTGAAGATGTTCCTAAGACTGCTTTTCGGACCAGGTATGGGCATTATGAATTTCTAGTTATGCCTTTTGGTCTGATGAATGCACCTGCAACTTTTATGGATTTGATGAATAGGGTGTTTAGGCCCTATTTGGATCAGTTTGTAGTGGTCTTCATTGATGATATACTGGTGTATTCGCGGAATGAAGAGGAACATGATATGCATCTGCGGTTTGTGTTGCAGATTTTGAGAGAAAAGCAGTTATTTGCCAAATTGTCGAAATGTGAGTTCTGGTTGGATCAAGTAGCTTTTCTCGGACATATAGTTTCAGCAGAGGGTATTAGAGTTGATCCGAGCAAAGTTGAAGCTATATTGAATTGGAGTCCACCCAAGTCTGTGACTGAGATTAGAAGTTTTCTGGGTTTGGCAGGCTATTACAGGCGGTTTGTGAAAGGGTTTTCTTTGATAGCTACTCCACTCACCAGATTGCTTCGTAAGGGAGTGAGATTTGTGTGGACGGATCAGTGTCATGCGAGTTTTGAGCAGTTGAGAGAATTGTTAACTCAAGCGCCTGTTCTTACTTTACCTGTTGAAGGTAAACCTTATGTGATCTACAGTGATGCTTCACATAGAGGTTTGGGGTGTGTATTGATGCAAGAAGGTAAAGTTATAGCTTATGCATCTCGACAGTTGAAACCGCATGAGCTTAACTATCCAACCCATGATTTGGAATTGGCTGCCATTGTGTTTGCATTGAAGATTTGGCGCCACTATCTGTTTGGGGAGAAATGTTTCATCTACACTGATCACAAGAGTTTGAAGTATTTGGGTGTCCAGAAAGAACTCAATCTTCGTCAGAGGAGATGGTTGGAGTTGATTAAAGACTACGACTGTTTGATTGACTATAATCCAGGTAAAGCAAATGTTGTTGCTGATGCCTTAAGTCGGAAGTCTTTAGCTGGTTTAACAATTTATTCGCTCTCGTTGCTTGTTGAATTGAGAGCTCTGCGTGCTAACTTTGTATCTTGTGATGATGGTGCATTGTTGGCACAGTTGCTTTTGAAACCAGTTTTGTTAGATCAGATCAAAGAGGCTCAGTTGATTGATATGAAGATTCAGAAGATTATTTCAGATTGCAAGAATGGGAAGACTAGAGATTTTATTGTGAAGAGCGATGGGAGTCTCTGGTTCAAGAGCAGATTGTGTGTACCCGATGATGCTGAATTGAAAAGGGTCATTTTGGAAGAAGCTCATCAGTCAATGTTTGCTATGCATCCGGGTAATACGAAGATGTATCATGATTTGAGACAGCATTATTGGTGGATTGGTTTGAAGAGAGACATTGCAGATTTTGTGTCGAAATGTCTCACCTGTCAGAAGGTTAAAGCAGAGCATCAAGTCCCAACCGGGTTGCTTTAACCATTGTCAGTGCCAGAATGGAAGTGGGAAAGAGTGACAATGGATTTTGTGTCTGGTTTGCCATTGACACAAAAGAAGCATGATGCTATATGGGTGATTGTGGATAGATTGACTAAAACAGCTCATTTCCTTCCGGTTCGAATGGATTATTCTTTGGAGAGATTGGCTGAGCTGTATATCCATGAGATTGTGAAATTGCATGGTGTTCCAACTTCTTTAGTGTCTGATCGAGATCCCCGGTTTACTTCAAGATTTTGGAAGAGTTTGCATAGTGCTTTGGGTTCTCGACTACACTTCAGTACTGCTTTTCATCCACAGACGGATGGACAGTCAGAGAGGGTGATACAGATTATTGAGGATATGTTGAGAAGCTGTGTCATCGATTTCACTGGAAGTTGGGATAGATTCTTACCTCTTGTGGAGTTTGCTTACAACAACAGTCACCAATCTAGCATTGGTATGGCACCGTTCGAGGCATTGTATGGTAGACGGTGCAGAACACCTCTTTGTTGGAGTGAACTTGGTGAAGGTAAAATAATTGGACCTGATTTGATTCAAGAAACTGAGGAAAAAGTGAAGTTGATCCGAGGTAGGTTAAAAGCAGCTTCAGACCGACAGAAGTCTTATGCAGATCTGAAGAGGAGAGACATTCAGTTTGATGTTGGAGATAAGGTGTTTTTGAAAGTATCTCCTTGGAAGAAGATTTTGAGGTTCGGTCGGAAAGGAAAATTGAGTCCTCATTTCATTGGGCCGTATGAAGTGTTAGAAAGAGTTGGGCCAGTTGCATATCGACTTGCTTTGCCACCTGAGTTGGATCGTATTCATAATGTATTCCATGTTTCTATGTTGAGGAGGTACAGGTCAGATCCATCTCATGTGTTGCCATTTGAGTCTATCGAAGTGAGCCCAGATTTGACATTTGAAGAAGAACCAGTTGCTATCTTGGCACGTGATGTGAAAGAATTGAGAAACAAGAAAGTGCCATTGGTGAAGATTCTTTGGAAGAATCATGCAAAAGAAGAAGCAACTTGGGAAAGTGAGCAAACTATGCGAGAGCAATATCCTCAACTATTTCAGAGTTGATATCAGGTAATTTCGAGGACGAAATTTCTTTTTAGAGGGGGAGAATTGTAATATCCTCATTTATGCCCTAGAAGTTTTGCATATTGTTGTTGTTGTTAATGTTATATATTGGATTGAATATGTGTTAAATTGTAAGAGAAAAGAAATTGAGAAGAGAAAGTATATGTATATGTATTTTGGGAAGAAATAGGGTTTAGAGACAAATTTATATGTTGTGTATATGTTAATATATATATGACATATAAAGTGGTCAAAAGGCTTGGTCAATGCAAGAGAAGATATTTATTTGAGATTGGTAAATTACTTAATTGGGCACATATAAGACAAAAAGATAATTATGTGAATAAGGGCACTTTGGTAATTGCTTGGATAAAATCACATGGTGGATATTTAAAGAAGGTTTGACTTGTGTTTTCTTCATCATTTCTTCTTCTTCTTCTTGTTGATGGCCGGCCCTCCATAGCCAAAGAGAAAGAAAGAGACAAGTGATGGTTTTGATGATTTCAAGCTTAAATTGAAGAAAGATTAAGTGTTCAAGTGTTGATTTAAGAAGTTTTTAACTAAGGTAAGATCTTTTCTCTAATTTCTTCAATTCTTTTGAAGTGGTATGATTAAGTTGCTTATGGTATGATTGTGAGTATTGATTTTGCTTGATAGATGAGAAGTTGGGTTGGTGTTGGTGATGGAAGAGTAAGATTGGTGTTTAGTGAAATTGTTTCTGTTTTAGGATTAGTAAAGGCTGTGACTTGTATGATTTTTAATTAATTTTAGAAAAATGTTCTTGAAGTGAATTTTTGATATGTTGTGCCTCTATGAGTCTAGAATGACTGAAAAATATGTTGATTCGATTTTGGAATGGTTATGAGTTTAGAAAGATTATTTTCATTAGACCTGTTCCAGCAAGTACCTTAACTGGGACAGCTATATTTCGGGATTTTTAATAAAATGTAGAAAAATCATATCCAATCGAATTTTGGATATGTTGTTGCTTAGTGAGTTTAGTATTTGAGAAAAATAATTTGGAATCACGTTGATTGAATTTGATTTATGGAATTCACAAAGTTCAGAACTGCTGCCAGGATGCAGGGCAATTGGGGCAGTCTGGTTAGGTGAACTATTTGACCAAGATTTTGTGTTCAGTTTGATCTGAAATTTTAAAGGGATGATTTTAAGATACAAAACTAAATTCTGTAAAAATTTTAGAATTTTTAGTCTAGTAGATTATTTTATACAATTTTTCAAAATAAGGATAAAATGGAGTTTAAAAACCAGAATGTACTATTTATGGTTAGGGTTTTAATTCTTTGTTCTTCTTGCATTGCTTTGGTTCTCCAAAGGTAGGTTGGTCCTTAAACCTAACCCTAAACACTTTAAATACACTTGAATCAATGAATGTTATAATCAATTGTTCTTTGCCCTAATTGCATTGTTGAGATTGAACAATGTTATGTTGTGCATTGTGAATGGTAATGTGTTTCATGAGTAATGTAGAATGAAATGTTGATATTTATGAATGATGCTATGTGAAATATAATGTGATCATGGATGAGATATATATATATATATATATATACTTGAATAATGAGATGTTATATTGTGAAATGAAATGTGAAGCCATTGTTATTGGCTAAGATGATGTAATTGAAAGAAAGAAGGCATGTTTGCCTAAATGTGATGAGAATTGAGAATGGAAATGAATTGTTTGTTTAATATGTTATTCAGTTTCAGAGTTCTGGATTTGGGTGGCATGCCTAAGAAATGATGAAAGGTAACAGTCTTGCCGGGTTGAGGACCTCCTCATAGGTGTTGAGTTGATGGTCCAAGAGACTGGGTCTGTTACACTATGAGATATATGATTTGTAACAGTCTTGCCGGGTTGAGGATCTCCTCATATGTGTTGAGTTGATGATCCAAGAGACTGGGTCTGTTACACTATCCATGGATAGAGATACATGTATATACATTGCCTACGGGCGTGATTATTGTGACTATGAACCAAAGCAGTAACTCTGAACTCTGAATATCGTATTAAATACTTGTTGGGCCCATAGGTGTCAAGGTTATATGAATGTCCTAAATAATGTTATGAGTTTAATGAAATGAGATGTTGGTTATGGAGTATGATTGATTAATGTTGAATGTGAAAAGATGTTGAAATGTGGTATGCTCATATGACTATGATTTGTGATATGCATAATTGTGTGGTTAACTTTATATTTATGATGTTGATCTTATCAATAACATATGTGGCATTGCATTTCATTAAAGCATACTGTTAGCATGTTTTATCTTACTAAGCCGTTGGCTTAGCGCGATAGTGTTTAATCGCGCAGGTAGTAGAGTGGATAGAGTTGAACCCGAGAGTTCATCAAGACCTAGTGAGAGTAGACCTTGAAGAATCCATTTTGGGAGCTTAAAGATCAGAGCAGACTTGCCAATCATGTATAAATTTTATGTGTTGTAAAACTTGAGTTTTGATGTATATGAATTTGTAAATATGTAAATATTTTATAACTTCCACTGTGTAATATTTAAATATGGGGGTTGTCACAAAACCTTTATTTTATGTTGTACTAGAAGTGTAAATCCTTTTTGCAGGTTGTAGTTGAGGTTACAAGGGGGATTTATTGGGAGTGTACTGAGAATGATTTTGTTTGCATTGGTTTGTGTAAAATGTTTTTTAAAATAAGAAAAAAACCGGTTTTGTCGACACTTGGGACTCAATTTTTAGGCGAAACTATGGCAAAAATTTTGTAAAAAAAAATCGGAACTAAAATTTGACTAAGTAAAATTGGTAGCAACATTAGGTTAGTGTGGCGCCTCTACTCAGCTTACATATGTAGGTTGGGAAGGGGTGTTACAAGCAGAGTCAGAGATACATCCATTTCAAACTAAGGTTCAGTATGCCACTTGGTAGCTTTTTCATAACCTTGCCAATAATCATTTACCTTGCCCCAATGTGTCTTTTGAGGTTCGACGGTTTAACATACTTCCCTTAACTTGAAGGTTTGGTATGAAAATTCTTTTTTTTTTTCTTCTTTTTTTTGAATTTTAAATTTTAATTTGAAATCAAATGTTGGCTTTGCCAAATTAATGTCAATTTAGCCAAAGGTCTCATTGAGTTTAAATATTATCTATCTCATATGCATGCTTATTCAAACTATCTCCACTAATAGACTCTACCTACCAAGAGAGATCAACATATCTTTAATGGGCTTGAAATGGGGTCTATATGGGACATGGGTTAAATGAAAGCTATTTTGAGATTGGAGTTGATGTGACACAATGGGCTAACCCTCACACTACAAACCTCTCATTTAGACTTTTGACATTTGGGAGCATGAAAAGATAGTGCTTTGAATGTTCTCCCATCTTCTTGGCTTTAATTTGGATCTTGATTGGGACAGTCTTTGCCTTTGTAAAAAGTTTGATACCCACATTCCTTTTTCCTTTTTTTCTTTTTCCTTTTTTTTCATTTCTTCATTTTGTCATTTTCCTCTGTAGGGTTATCAAGTACATGACTTTCAAAAACTAGATGGTCTTTCTCCTTTTTCTCTAATTTTGATTTAATCTTTGGTTAGGTTTGACCAATTCAAGTTAAACTGTCCTTATAAACCAAATGGAAGTCTTTTGTTGCTTTAGGTAAAAGAGAACTCGATTGGCTTTTTGAACCGTTTTGGGTTTTATTTTCTTTTCTTTTTCTTCTTTCTTTTCTTTTCTTTTCTTTTTTTTTTGTTTTTTTTCTATCCTTATGGTCTTTGCTAGACATTCCTTTCTTTTTGATCTTCTTGCCTTTCCCCTTAGTGATCATCAGATTTGTCATAAGTATCACAACAGCTCAGGGTAGGTTGTTGGGGTTTGTAAGCCAATGAAAAGAAAGCTAAAATTTTATGACTGCTCAAAGGGACAATTAAGGATTGATGTCAATTGGGTTGATACTAGTTGTTGGCTAATCAAACAATGCCTAGATCATCTCTCTCTTAAATAAGCAGAGTTCAATTTCGACTCGAAAGTCCGTCAAAGCATGTTCTAAGACTGACTAGGACTAGACAAAGGTAATTATGTAGGAGCCCTCTCTAAGTAAGCATACACAATTCAATGCTATGGAACAATTCCCTTGCCCAGTAAAATTATTCAAATCATGATGCATAGAAATGCTAATTTATAAATATCAAGGTAGGTTCATCATTGGTGAGTACCAAAATGAACGAAGACCAATAAAAATAAATCTAATGAAAGTAATTTATTCAAACAAACATAATTTGAAAAACATAATTGTTTCAATTAAATATTAAAGAAAGCAAAACAAATAGAGCAACACTCCAAGCTAAGGGAAGTTTGTTGAACAAAATTTCTCCTCATTCCACATCTTCAATACTCTCATCTTGAAAAGACGATAAAATAAAATCTTCCTCCAATCCTTTTCCTACCATGAAGGTTGCCGGTGGAGGTACTCTTCCAAATTTAGGCAAAGGAGGCTTGTCCGGCTCAGGTAGCTTTTCACCGTCAATTAAATCTTGAATCTCATGCCTTAAACGAGTGCATTTATCCATCTCATGCCCTTGCATTTATCCGTCTCATGCCCTTGCATTTGATGAAATTGACAGAAAGCCTCAGCATCAAAGTTTAGTGGCAGAGGATTATGTAGTGGTCGAGGAGCCAACAGTTGTAACAATCCTTTCTTTTGTAGCTTATTGAAAACCCAAGACAGAGGTTTCCCCAGTTCTGAGAATTGTCTTCTATTTTCTTGACCAGTTGTATTAACATCGACTTCCTTCTGAGTGCTTTGATTACCCGACTGGTAGTTCCCTTTTACATTTTTTTCTTGTAGAAAATTGATTCTTCTCCCTTTCCCACTCTTCTATTTGCAATCCAGCTTGGAGAAGATCATTGAAATCCCTTATAAGGGTATGAGACAGCCTCTCACGAAGGTTGGATAGGACACCTCTCATAATCATCCTGATTTGGTCTGACTCATCAGGCCTCCTCTTGAGTAATGTAGCTTTGTTTTTCTACCTTTTTACATAATCAACAAAGTTCTCATTTGGTCTTTGCCTAATAGTCTCTACCTCCATCAAGGTAACTTTCAGCTCGACATTATACCCATACTGCTGAATGAAAGCTTTGTACATCATATCCTAATCTTTTTGGGTACTTTCCTCTAAGGTATTGAACCAATTCTGCACAACAGGATCCAATGAGAACATGAAATACCTTAGAGTTTGAGCCTTAGTAGCTCAAGCAAACTGCATTACAGTGTTGTATTGCTTAACATGCAAATGAGGATTGCCAGTTCAATCGAATTTAGCAAATGATGGCATCTTGAACCTATAAGGGACCTCATCATCTTACTCAAATAGTTTGTCGATCTCGGACATCTCTTTGATTTTTAGCTTCTTCTCAAACCTCCTCTCCAGATCAGCAATCATCTTCTCAACATTAAAAGTCTTGGTCTTTTCAACAGTTGTTTTCTCAATAACCTTTGGCTCTTTCTTTTTATCTTGAGGATCTTGAAAGTATTGGGCCAAGTATTCATCACCATCCATAACCATCTTGTCATCATCGAAGACTACTTCACTAACTTTAGCCTTTCCCTTGTCTTTCTTACTGCTGGTGGATGCTTCAGCAGTGTTCCCAAACATTGCAGTCGTTTGAATTTTCATGATCTCAACTAGGGTCCCCTTTTAATTCTTCCATCTTGACTTCAAGGGCATCATCCAACATCTTTTGAATCTGCTCAGGTTCCATTGCTTTTGGTGAGAAGCTAATTGAGTTGTTACTGGATTCTTCATCACCAGCATAGGTCGAATTGTCGTAGGCTTTTGAACTATTGCAATCCAGGGCTGTGAGCCAGAGAGGATTAATGATATGAGATGCAAATGTATGTATGCATGCATGTATGCACAAACAACAAATAAAGATAGTTAGGACATCCCTTCCAACCTTATAACTTCCACACACGAATGGCGAGTCTCTTTTTCTAGGTATATGGTTAACAAAATTCCAACATGGGATATCTTATTTTTGATAATTCCCTCGGACGTTTAAACAAATAGTTATATTTTTAAACATGAAAATCAAATCATGATAATTCCCATTAATTAGGCTTTAATCCATCCAATCAACTAAAGCAACTTTTATGCTATATTGGATTAAAACTAAATTAAGAGGTTTATTATAAATAGATTTCTCACTTGAAAAAGTAACTAATGATTCATGCCAAAAACAAGCCTATGATTAATAGTTCTTAGCATAAACTAGACTCACAATTGATTTTTGGTATTTCCATAAATGACCTAAATATTTATAAGCTCATTCAAAAGGTCGTAATGAAGTGAAAATAATTTTTTTTGTAAGCCTATTGTCAAAGGATTTTAGAAAAAATGGATTTTGGGCTTTGTATTTGGGTTATAAGTAAAGAATTTATTGACTTGTTTTGGAAAAGTTTTATGTCCAAAGACCATTTCAAAAATTTTGAAAATAGCTTTGGCTTTTTTTGGACTTTAAAGGAAAAATTATTTTGAGCTTACAATGTAGGTAGATCATATTAGAAAAAGAACAAACCAAATAAGCCATGATTCAAAACAAGATAAATTAACTATTGTCAAATAACAAGCATTTAGGGTAAAAATCTAAGGAAAGTAACTAGGCCAATTACATGAGCTTTAGTCTTTGGGTTGAAGGGTTTAGGCTCACATAGCAAGTATATACCAAAAGGTACAAGGCTATGAGTGGTTATGCCATGCTCAATCTCCATACCTAGAGTGAAAGTATGGTATCCCTTACATGACACAACACGGGTAACCCGGGCGTCCTAACTCACGCACACAATGCAATCTAAATGATGCGATGGACAATATCATAATAAGAAATAATAAAATAATATAAAGACCAATGGAATCAACTTCTCTTATCCCCAGTGGAGTCGCCACTGTGAGCAGGGATTTTTGCCCCCACTCTCGGTGGAATGGTTCTTGCGACTTCGGCACTGTTAGGCTTAGGGCCTTAGAGAACAAAGGCCTAAGCCCGGAGAAAATGGAGTCGCCACTCGGACCGGCCGAGAAAAAGAAAGGGGTGGATGACCTAATTTCTAAGGAATCCTCAACCTCTTAATGGGTTCAAAAAGTTGGGTACACTTGGGAAGGTGAGAAATGGCCCAGTACTCCCACAGTGCCCGGTTCATTGGAACCGGCCTCCTTTTCAGGTCTTAATATTATAAAATTCTTAGTTGATACGATATTATCCATACTACATGCATTCATAAGAATAAACAAATACTTTATTAAAAAATCATAAAAATGTTCAAACAAAATAAATAAATGGACACCCAACCGAGGATGAAAACATGTCCTTACATCGTCCAATATTTGAAACTAAATAGGACACCGACCAAAAGGTGGAAATGTGTCCTTTACATTAATTCCAAAATATGAAAATAATTTAAATTCCATAAAGATTAATTAACGAGGTACCCAATCATGGAAACATACCTCTTACAATTTTAATAAACAAATAACAATTAAGAAAATATTCATCCATGATAAATTAAATAAATCAAACATTGAAATTCAATAAATCAATCACCAAAACATATAATAAACTACACAATCAAATCTAAAACTAAATAAAGCAATAAATGTATAAGTTTAGGGTTTATATCGTAAATTAAGATTTTTAGAATTTTAATAACTAAATTAGGATTTAAAATAAAGGAAGTTAAACACAAAGACTTATAATACACAAATAAATATTGACCCCTTCAACGAGCCCATACGGCGGTCCCTCTATAATAGGGTTTTGGGATTTTTATGAAAATAACATTATTAGCTATAATATTAGCTTTGCATGAAAGATATGAATAATAACCAAAACTTAATACGATGTATTTAAATAAATTCAATTTTAGAGACGTACCTTCATTTGTTGATTCCACCAATAATTAAACTTTGATCCAAACTTTCATTTGCATGAGCCTTATATTTGTTGGTCGAATCAAGAACAAGACAATAAGCCAAGTTATTGCCTTGTTAGATGCTTAATGTTTCATGTTCCTTGAGGTTGCTACTCCTACAAAATCAAAAGTCTGCTATTATTCCAAAATAAATCAAAAAGTCTCCCAAAATCTGAAAGTCCCACCTAATAGCTACTGCCTCTGTTCAATTCTCTCAAAAATCCACAATCTCATCCGAAAGTAAAAGTCCTACCTCTAAAGAAAATCCAAAAGTCCCCCTCTCCATCTTTAATTTTGTTATTTATAGAAAAATTAAAAACCTAATACTGTGCGGTTAAGGAAATAAAAACTATCTCGAAAATAAAATAAAATTTTGTGCTAAATAAGGTTTTGTCAAAAATTGGCCGCGGGCACGGGCTGTTGGCTAATTGTGAGGCTGGGCGTGCGCTACATGAGGATCGGGCGAGCTGGACGCGGGATGCTGGTCAATTGCTGTAGGCCTACAAAGATTGGATAGGCGCTACACAATTCACCGCAGGCTTGCCGCGTGCTGCTCACCGATTAGTGCGTCTGATTTTTTATTTTTTTTATTTTATATATATATTTTTTAAAAATAAATATTATATATTATTAAAAATAAATAATAATAAATATAATAAATAATAAATAATAAATATAATAAATATTATATTAAAATAAATATTAAATATTAAAATAAATAATAAATACCACAAAAATTATTTTGGACTTATTTTAAAATATTGGACTAGACTTAGTAAAAAATTAAGGGTCTATACTGTACTCCAGGTCTATGAGCCAGAAAGGATCAATGCCACGTAATGCAATGCATGTATGCATGTATGCACAAGTAATAGACAAAGAAAGATAATTAGGACATTCCTTCCAACCTTATATTTTCTACACATGAATGACGGGTCTCTTTTTCTAGTTATATAATCAAACAAAATACCAACATGAGATATCTTGTTTTTAAAAAATTCACTCCAACAATTTAACCAATAGTTATATTTCAAACTTAGAAGTCTGTCCATGATAATTCTCATTAATTAAGTCATAATCCATTGGGCCAGTAGAAGGATAGCTTTTATGCTATATTGGATCAAAACTAAATTAAATGGTTTATCATAAATAGATTTTTCATTTGGAATAGCAACTAATGGTTTACGCCACAAACAAGCCTATGATTAATAAGTATTGGCATAAATTAGGCTTGCACTTGATTTTTAGTATTTCATAATTGACCTAAATAGCTGTAATCTCATCAAAGAAAAAGGTTTTTAACTTGGATGAAGTAAAAAAATAGTTTTGTTTGAAAGCCCATTGTAAAAAGAATTTTTTAAAAATGAATTTTGAGCTTTGGACTTGGTCATGAGGAAAAAGATTTTTTACTCATCTTAAAAGGTTTTCATATCCAAAGACCTTCTTGAAAAAGGGATTAAAAATATTTTTTTGGTCTTATAGCTTAAAAGAATAAAAATTATTTTGGGCTTACAACATATGTAGGGCATATTAGAAAAAGAACAAACTAAATAAGCTATGGTTCAGACCAAGATATATCAATCATAGTCAAATAAAAAGCATTTGAGGTAAAACCTAGGAAAAGTAACTAGGCCAATTATGTGAGCTTTAGTCTTTGGGTTGAAAAGCTTAGGTTCCCATAGCAAGTATATACCAAAAAGTACGAGGCTATGAGTAGTTATGCCATGCTCGATCTCCATACCTTGAGTGAAAGTATGGTTTCCCTTACATAACAGAACACGGGTTACATGGGATCCTAACTCACGCACACAATGAATCTAATATAATGCAATGGATAATATCATAATAAGAAAGAATAAAATAATATAAAGACCAACATAATCAACTTCTCTTTTCCCCGGTAGAGTAGCCAATGTGAGCGGGAATTTTTGCCCCCACTCCCATGTGAAATGGTTCTTGCAACTTGGGCACTGTTAGGCTCAAGGCCTTAGAGAACATGAGCCTAAACCCAGAGAAAATGGAGTCACCACCTGGATGGACCGGGAAAAAGAAAGGGGTGGGTGACTGTAGACCCTTAATTTTTTACCAGTCCGGTCCATTATTTTTTATATAGTCCAGAATAATTTTTGTCGTATTTTAATTAAATGATATTTATTTTAGTATTTATTATAGATAATTTTTAATAAAAATAAAAATGATGAAGTTAGTAAAAAATATAATAATAAATAAATAAAAATAAAAATCGGCGACGATTCCGTCGTCGAAAGTGGAATTGGCCAAGGCCAATGCACCCGCAGAAAGCCAATTTCCTGCGGCGAATTGGCTGCCTGCCTAGCCAATTTTGCCAGCGCTCGCAATTTTTGGCCGCCAGCTCTCGCAGTCCTGCCAAATCTCGTAGTTTTCGCCAGCAAAATTTTCCAACGCAATTTTTTCCGAAATCAAATTCCATTTGGTTTCGGTTTCTTTTCTTAATTAATTTTAGTTTCCTTCAACAATAAGAATTAGGTTTATGATTTTTCCTATAAATAACACTTTAAAACTCAGAATTAAAGGATGGGAACTTTGAGATTGGGACTTTGATTAGAGGATCAAAACTCAGACTTTTAAACTTGGATTACAGAAAACCCTAGCCAGAGAAGATTAGCAACAAGCAAGCAACCAACAATTCATCAAAGGTAGCCACACTGCCTTTGTTTTTGTTCATCCATAAAGTAATTTTTGGTGGAACCAACGAATGGAGGTTTGAATCTCTATTTTCTTTATTTATTTCTTTACAGAAGCTTCATTATTCAAATTGAATTAATTGTTCATCAAACAATTTAATCAAAACCTTAAAAAACCCTAAAACGTTTCTTCTAAACCTTAAAACCCTAAAATTATTTTTCTTCTATTTTCAAAACCTTAAAACCCTAAAAAGTACTCTTCTATTTCCAAAAACCTTAAGAACCCTAAATTATTTCTTCTGATTTCGAAAATCCTAAATTATTTCTTCTATTTCCCAAAAACCTCAAAAAAAACCCTAATTTATTTCTTCTGTTTCCAAAAACCTTAAAAATCTTAAATCGTTTTTTCTGTTTCCAAAAACTTTAAAAACCCTAAACTATTTTCCTCTAACTTTTTCCAAAATTTCCAAATGTTTTCTTAAATCTCCAAACCCTAATTTTCTTTACGTTTTCTAAAAATTATAATTATTTTTATAAAAATCTTAACTATTTTCTTAAATTTTAAAACCAAGTATGTTTTCCAAAATACCAAAAACCCTAACTTTCTCGAAAAACCAAAACAATAAATCCTAAGTTTTCCTAAACCCGAATTCAGTGAACTTAAAACCCCCAAACTAGTTACTCTAAACCCTAAAACCATGATACAACAAACTTAAAATAGCAATCTAGTAAACATGAATTATAAACTTAATATCTTAAGATTCCAAAACCCTAATTTCATGATGTTACCCGTAAACCCTAATTTGATTAACCAAAAAACCTTACTACTTTCTTAAATTCATAAAACCCTAAACCATTACAATTTTTTTAAACCTTTACAGTAGCCTAAACAAATAACAATAATAATGTTAAAATTCCAAAACCCTAAATATTAATTAAAGAACTTTAAATAGAAACAGTAAACCCTAATTTGTATCTTTACTTGCTTTATTTTTAGATTTGATTATGTAGTCTATTATATGCTTTGGTGGATGATTTATTTAAATTCAATGCTTGATTTATTTAATTTATCATGGATGGATGTTTTCTTTATTGTTATTATTTATTTGTTTTAGTATTAAAAGTGTAAGAGGTATGTTTCCACTTTGTGGGTACCTCATTAGTTAAATATCATGTAATTTAAATTGCTTTTATATTTTGGACCAATGTAAAGGACATGTTTCTACCTTTTGGTGGGTGTCCTATTTAGTTTAGACATGGATGATGTAAGGACACGTTTTCATCTTTGGATGGGTGTCCATTTATTTGCTTTGATTTTAATATAATGATGCTTTATTTTAATTGTTGCATGTAGTATGGATATTATTATTATATTTAAGAATTTAATAATATTAAGACCTGCAAAGGAGGCCGGTTCCAATGAACCGGGCGTTGTGGGGGTGCTGGGCCATTTCTCACCTTCCCCACACGTACCCAACTTTCCGAACCCATTAGGGGGTTGGGGATTCTTTAGGAATCGAGTCATCCACCCCTTTATTTTTCCCGGCCCATCCAGGTGGAGACTCCATTTTCTCCAGACATAGGTCTGTGTTCTCTAAGGCGCCGAGCCTAAACAGTGCCGAAATCTCAAGAACCATTCCACCAGGAGTGGGGACAAAAATCCCCGCCCACAGTGACTCGATTCCTAAGGAATCCCCAACACCCTAATGGGTTTAGAAAGTTGGGTACGTGTGAGGAAGGTGAGAATGACCCAGCACCCCCACAGTGCCCGGTTCATTGGAACCGGCCTCCTTTCAGGTCTAAATATTATTAAATTCTTAACTTATTATAGCAGTATACATATTACACACATATTAAAGTAAATAAATATTCATTGTTTTAAAATCAAAGAATATCCAAACAAAATAATAAATAGGCACCCATACAATATGGAAAAATGCCCTTACAATATCCAAAATAAAATAGGACACCCACCTTTTGGAGAAAAACATGCCCTTTACATTAATCCCAAAATTCAAAATAAATTAAATTACATTAAACCTAGCTAATGAGGCACCCACAATGTGGAAACATACCTCTTACATAATGAAAATTAAAATAAACCAATAAAAGATATTCAACCATTCATCATGAAAGTAAACCATTCTTTATAAGCCAAATAAAAAAATTAAGATCAAGATATGAAGATGTAAACTAAGATTAAAGTATGTAAAGTTGGATTCAGATTGCAACTAAAGACTAAATATACAAACTAGGGTTTTATGAATTAGGGTTTAGGAAAATACAATTAGGGTTTAGGGTTTTTTTAAAAACTTGATTAGGGTTCTAACGTTTTCTAAATGAGGGTTAGGGTTTTGGAATTAGGGTTTGATTCTAGGGTTTTATAGTTTTATAAGGTTTAAGTAAATTAGGGCTTGGAATTTTTATGAAAAAGTACTAGGGTTTAGGGTTTTTCTAAAAGAAGGATTAGGGTTTAAATCTTAAGCTATTGGATACTTAAACTCTTTGAATATAAGTTAAACAAATTATTGGACAATAATCAAACAAGCTATTGGATTCATTTTGATAAAGAAATATGAATTGAAATTAAAGAATATAAACTACTGGGATTATTTTGATAAAAAGATAAATATAATCAGTGTTTGAAATCATTCATCATCAAAATATCCTGCATTGAATTTAAATGAGTTAAGTTAGAAAAAACACACCTCCGTTTGTATATTCCACCAATGATTAAATGTGGATACAAAGGTTTTACTTGCACCAGCCTTGTACTTGTTGGTTGAATGAAATCAACATAGTGAGCCACTGACTTGATAATACTTTCTATCTTTGATACTTCTGTTTAGTTGTTCTTTTTGATAATCCTTCTCTTATTTCTTTTTGCTGCTAGGGTTTTATATTTTTTATTGCTCTTCGCTGCTAAAGTAAAAGTCCCAATGTCCAAAGTCCCCTCTTTAATCTTCAAGTCCCTTATTTATAGACAATTAATTGAAAACCTAGTCATTCTTGATTGAGGAAACAATTAAAACCGTCTGAATTAAATTTGGTTTTGGCAAAATTGGCAAGGTCAATTGCCTATGGGTGCAGGCTGCGAAGGCCTACCCGTGGGTTTGGGCCTCGAGGGCTTATCTACAGGTGTGGGCTATGAGCGCAAGCCTGTAGGAGCAGGCTACGAACATAGCGGGCAAATTGGAGTTTTTAAATTAGAGTTATGAGCGCTTACGACATAAATTAAATTAGAGTTTTTAGGTTTTACAAATATGTAAAGAATGGTTTTGAATGATATAATTAGAGTTTTATTATTTAAATTAGAGGTCAAAATTAAACCCTAAGTTACTGTGAAATTGAAACAACTTAACATAAAGTAAGCTACTAGATGAATAAATTTTAAATAAATGAGTGGATGTGATGCAACTATCGGATAAAATAATGGAATTAAAAGACTGGACCTATGTTTGAAGACTCCACCAATATTTTACATTGATTCAAGCATTCTGCCTGCACCAATGTTAATTCTTGGTTGAGTGAAAAGAACACAGTAGCTACTATCTTCTTTTTTGTTTGTGCCTTCTCATTGTTTACTTTTCCTCTTTTCTATTTGCTGATCTTATCTCCCTCCTTCTGTGTGTTGCTAAGGATTTTGTTGACGCTTCTATCTCTTTTCTTTTCTGTGTTTCTTTTCCTCCTTTCTTGGCTGCCAGTTGGCTAATTCAAGTTGCCATCCCTGTTTAACTTATTAATAACATATTTATAGAAAATAAACTTGGTTAAAACCCTTTAAATCGAGCTTCATCTGGATCAATCTCATAAAACTGTATCCCTGTCGAATTAAAATCAGATTAATTCGATATGTACCAGAATTAAGAGTCCAAATTCAATACAAAATGGTCCATATCGACCTCATATCTTCTTCTTTGATAATGAATCTTCAAATATCGAGTCTTCACACTTCATAATAGATCTTCAACCTCTAGACAGCTGAACTGATCCTTTGTCTTTTGCATCTTTATTCTTTTAGGGTTCTTACTTTCTTCTTGTTCTGTTCTTTTTGTTCTTCTTTTTGCAAAAAGTTTAGCTACTTTTTAGCTAGTCTTCATATCCTCTCTTTGCCCCCTGCATGGAAAAATATTGAAAGTGAGTCTAAAAATTTTTTATACATGCATAAAATCAAAAATTAAAAAAAAAGAAGCTTTGCCTCTCATGTAGGCTCAAACCACTAATTTCTTTTTCCATGTAGGCTCTAATTGATGATTGTATTTTATCTGGTTCTTTGCACAAACATGCATCTCTTGTTTCTTTTGCAATGGCCTTTCTATGCCCCCTGATTCCATATCCGGTTCTCAATGTTTGTGTCATAGTGTTTTGTTGTTCATTTTGACAAAGAATGGGCAAAACAAGACAACAAAATGCATTATGATATGCTCATGTATGCATGATATGCATGAATAATACTTATAGTGGTTCCATTAACTCACAGACTAAGGCAATTAGCTGAAGTGTTGATTCATTCCAGATGCTTGTTTAGATCTTGCATTAGAACATCAAAAGATTTTACATCTATGGCTTTTATCTTTTAGATGTAAAAAGTATGAGTAAAGGGGGCCTCAGCAGGGTAGAGACACGAGAGACATCCATTTGGTTGGTAACTTCTTAATGACATGACCTTGCAAGTGATCCTTTCATTAGCCCTCATTTGCTCATTATGTCCTTTGAGGTTTGACAATGCAACATACGTCCCATAACTTGAAGACTTTATATGACAAAAATACACTTTTTTTAAATCTTAAAATCATATTTTGGCTTTGTCAAATCAGTGTCATTATACCTCAAGACTTGACTTTCCAAATTAACATAGCTATAATATGACAACCCTAGTTATCATACTAAACTTAAGAATTATTTCCAATTAAGCAAGAACTATTACACTTCAGATAGGCACATACACATTACTTGACCTAAGGTCTCATTGAGTTTAAATATTGTCTATCTCATATGCATGCTTATTCAAACTATCTCCACTAATAGACTCTATCAACCAAGAGAGATTAATAGGTCTTTAATAGGCTTGAAAAGGGGTCTATAAGGGACATGGGTTAAATGAAGGCCATCTTCGAGCTGGAGCTGATATGACACTACTGACAAACCTTCATACTATAATTTTCTTGTTGTAATTGTCTACTGTTAGAGGTACCATTTTCACCTTTTGGGAATCACTTTTATCTTCTGACTCCATAAAAATATAAAGCTTGAATGTCCTTTCATCTTCTTGGTTGAAATCTGGATCTAATAAGTACTATCTTGATCTTTAGATCACCCTTTTTCTTACTCATTCTATTTGTCCTTTTCCCTTTTAGAGTATCAAGTCTAAGACTTCCAATATTGCTGGCTTGGAGCTACGTTGGATAAAAAAGATGGTATTTTCCCTAAATCTCTGATTTTATTTGAATCTTTGGTTAGATTAGACCAATTCAAGTCAATTTGTCCTCGTAAACTAAGTGGAAGTCTTCTGCTACTTTAGGTAAAAAAAGAACTTGATTGGCTTTTTGAACTGCCTTTTTGGATTTTATTTTATTTTTCCTTTCTCCTTTTTTCTTTTTTTTCTTTTCTTTTTTTTTCCTTCTTTTTTTTTACCTTTTCCTTTTTTACTCCTTTTTTCTAGCTCTAAAATAGTTGTCTTATTTCTACCAACTTCTGTTTCTGATAGCGGATGAGTGGAGTGGCATAAGTCTGCTTCAGTCCTGACTTTATCTCAATAAGTCTGTGATATTAGGTCTAATTCAAGTGTCCTTCAACTATCTCTATAGTCTTGACTATATATCCTTCTCTTTGATCTTCTTTCCCTTTTGTTCTTTAGTGATCATTAGACTTGCCATAAGTATCACAATAGCTCAAGGTAGGTCATTGGGGTTTATAAGCCATTGAAAAGCAAGCTAAAATTTTATGAAGGTTCAAAGGGACAAACTAGGGATTAATGTTTAATTGGGTGGATTCTAGTTATTGGCTTACCAAACAATGCATAGATTATCTCGCCCTTAAATAATCAGAGTTTAATTTTGCCTTGAAAGTTTGCCAAAGCATGTTCTAAGATCGACTAGGACCTAGACACTCATAATTATGTAGGAGCCCTCTCTAAGTAAGCATATACAACTCAATGCTATAGAACAATTCCCTCACCTAGTAAATTCATTTGAACTATGATGCATAGATACATTAATTTATAAATATCTAGCTAGATTTGTCATTGGTTGAGCATGAGAATGTCAAAAACCAACAAATTATAAATGCAACAAAAGTAATTAATTTAACATTCTTAATTTGAAAAACATAATTATTCCAATTAAATACTAGAGAAAGCAAAATAAAATGAGTAACACTCAAGCCAAGGGAAGTTCATTAAGTTGAGCATCTTTTCTCTTCACATCTTCAATACTCTCATCTTGAAAGGAGGATAAGACAAAATCTTCCTCCAATCCTCCTCCTACCGTGAAGGTTGCCGGTGGAGGTACTCTTTCAAATTTAGGCAAAGGATTGCTTGTAATATCCCAAAGTATACCCTAAAAGTTTTAGAATATTTATTGTTGTATTTGGATTAAGTGTATTTGTTTTAGTGGGAAGAGAAAAGAAGTAAAGAGAGAGTGTATATGTTGTATATATAGTGATATATACAACATATACAAGTCAAAGAAGTGAAAAGTCAAAGAAAGAGTTAATTTTTATTAATTAAATATAAGGAAATTAATTAATTGGAAATTGAGTTAGTGGAAGTGGAAGAAGATATTTGATTATTTTATTGTTTATTGCTTGGTGGAGAGGAGTTTGAGGATATGAGTGGTTGGGAGAGTTTGACTTTGCTTTCTTTATTTTCTTCTTTCTTTCTTTCTTCTTCGTGGCTCATTTCCTTTTCTTTTCTTTTCTTTTGGCTGGCACTCCATAGCAAGAGAGTAAGAGAGAGATTTGATCTTCCAAGCTCAAGATTGAAGGAAGTTTTCTAGTGATCAAGTTGGAAATTTAAGAGTTTCTTCATCTTTGGTAAGTTTTCCACTTGATTCTTTGATTTTCTTTGAGTTTGTGAGTTGAGATTGTGTTGATATGTGTTTTTTTTTATTGTGGTGTGTTTAAGAGTGTTTGGTTCAATTGATTTTGGATTTTTGGGGTTGGATTGAAGGAAAGAGTAAGTTTGTTGGAAGAGAAAGTGTTGTGGTTGTGTTTTGGATTTGTGGTGATGATTATGATTTGTGTTTGATGTATGTTTTGTATTGTTTTTGGCATTTTTGCAAGTTATTATGGTTTTTGGGTGTGTTTAGTTAAGTTTTTTTGAAGTGGAAGATGGTGGAAGTAAGTGGTTTTTTGGATGTAGTGTTGATGTTGCCGGAATCTGTATTTTTGGCCTGACACGCCCGTGAGCAAGGCCAAGTCTTTGGGCGTGTCAATGGTTATGTGTTGCAGTAGCATTTACACATCCAGTGACACACCCATGTCACTGAGCGTGTCATTGCTACTGTATTGGTGAAGGTTTGACACGTCCATGAACACGCCCGTGTTGTTGGATGTGTCAATGTTTCTGTGAGACAGAATGTACTACACATTCAGTGACACGCCCGTGGTTCTCAGCGTGTCAAAGCTTCTGTGTTATGGAGTTAGGGCACGGTCAGGGACACGCCCGTGTTGTTGAGCGTGTCATGTATAGAGTTTGCCCTAGTTGGTTTTTAGCCTTATTATTTCATGTGTATCTCTAAGCGAGTATGTATTATCACCTTTGGTTTAGGTGTTGAAGAGAGTTGAGTTGCCCTAATCCTAGTGTTGAGGATTCTTGGAAGAGGAGTTTGGTGTTGTGTGAGTTGCTCTTGAGGTAAGTACAAACTTACATGATTGCATACATTCATATGATTTTGAGATTCAACACATTTGGTTGTGAATGTGTTAAGTAATTTGTTACATTGTTAATACATTTGATTAATGCTATGATTTGCATAATGTGGAAGATATGATGATCATTCAAAATGTATGTTTAATGCACTTGGTTAAGTATACTTTAATGATGAATTGCTTTAATGTGAATTGAGATATGATGAAATGTGAAGCCATTGTTGTTGGCTATGATAATGCAAATGAAATAATTGGGGCATGATTGCCTATTTAATTATGGAATATGAAATGAGAAATGAATGGAGAAAGAGAATGATAGAGGTAAATGAAATATTTGTGTGCTTAATATGTTATTCAATTTTCAGAGTTCTGGGTTTGGCGGCATGCCTATGAATCGCTGGATAGGTGAAAAGACCGGGTCGTAAGCCGAATCCAGCTGAAAAATGTGAAATGTGATGTTTTTGGGGTGAAAAGACTGGGTCGTAAGCCTCAAAAACAAATTGATGAAGCTAGATTGAGTGAAAAGACTGGGTCGTAAGCTCAAATCTAGTTGAATATCCATGGATAAATGTATATATCGCCTACGGGCTTGATGATTGTGATTATGGACCAAAGCAGAAACTCTGAACTTTGAATAACATATTAGTGTCTTTTGGGCCCATGCTTGTCTTTGTTTCAATGTAAATCATAAGTGATGAAATAATTGAATAAAATGATGAAATGTAGTGTTATGAACAATATAAAGATATCATTTGTGAATATAGTCTTATTTGTTGAAATGTGTGACATTGGCATTGCATAGAAGCATATTGTTATTGTGGTTTGTACCACTAAGCCATTGGCTTAACGCGATTGTGGTTCATCGTGCAGGTGACAGGGTAGAACCAGAGAGTTCCTCTAGACCGAGTCGAGTCTAGATTCTGAAGTGTAGATTGTGAGCTCAAAGATCAAAGACTGACTGCCAAACATGTATAAATGTTATGTTTTTGTAAAATTTGGTTTTTGATGTATATATATTTGTAAATGCCGCTATAATTTCTGTTGCGTATTAAATGAATGTTTTATCTATTGTATTTTTATAATATGTCTTAAATGTTTTAAGTTTTCTAATATTGTTGTTAAAAGGAATGAGTTGTTGTTTAATAAACCGTAGCATCTCTATATTCAGTATACGTATATTACAGATATGGTGATATGTGGTGTGCGTATATAGGGTATAGGGGTGTTACAATTGTTTTGGTATCAGAGCCTAGGTTTGAGATTCTCAACCTAGGTAAATTGTAAGAAAAAGAAAAATTTTGATTTTTAAAATGTGATTTTTAAATAAGATACATGTTTTGGTATTAGCAGTCTCTGATCTTTGATGAGGTATATTCTGCTGTGTTTGCAGATATAGGTAGTGATGGCGTCTCAGTCACGTCAGTCCGTAGAAGGTAGTGCTGAGAGTGTAGCTCCTGAAGAGGATAGAGATGGTGCTAGGGTTGAGAGAGCTAGTGAGGCACCTGCTCTTGTGCCAGAGAGATCAGCTGCGGATGAGGTTTCGCCAGTGTGGCTAAGACATATGGTAGAATTGTTGAGGCAAGCTCCAGTGCAGCAGCTGCCACTACCACCACAGCCTCAAGTGCCGGTGAGGCATTATGATAAATTGAGGAAGTATAGGGCTGAGGATTTCTTTGGTACTATAGATCCTGCAATAGTTGAGCAGTGGTTGGATAGAGTGCAGAGGGTATTTATTCAGTTGCAAGCCACTTCTGAAGAGAAATTTGATTATGCTAGATCCCTTCTATAGAAAGATGCCTATGATTGGTGGAAGACAGTTCCTCATGCCATGGATGATCCACCTACGTTGTCTTATGGTGATTTCCTGCGGGAGTTTGAGCAGAAATATACTCCGAGGGAGTATAAGGATGTTAAAAAGATGGAATTTCTGAATTTGAGACAAGATAACTAGACTGTGACAGAGTATGAGGTAGAATTCATCCGGTTGAGTCATTATGCCGGGGGGATTATCTTTGATGAGATTGACCGGTGTAAGAGATTTGAGGAGGGATTGAGGCCCTCTATTATGTGTATTGTTGCTGGTTCTCGGTACCAGGATTTTTCTCAGTTGGTTGCAGCAGCTAGAAGTGTTGAGAGAGCACAGGGTATTGCAGCATCTGCTACTGAGGAGGAGACCAGAGTTAGGAGACCCCAGTTTGAGGTAGGGTCTTCATCTATTAAAAGAGGCCGAGGAAGTTTTGTTCCAAGAGTCAGTAGGAGCTTGAGGCAGTCGGGTAGGTCGGTTCAGTATCAGAGGCAGAGACCGAGACCTACAGTTTTTGTAGCTAGTGCTCCGACTCCAGTGGTTCAGAGGTCTACTCCACCTATATGTGTCCATTGTGGTAGGATACATGGGGGTGTTTGTTGGAAGATTAGTGGATCAGCTGTGTGTTTCAAATGTGGATCACCTGATCATTTCATTAGAGATTGTCTTGAGCTACAGGAGGATAGACAGACTGATACTGTAGCTTCTCGACCTAGTGTTAGCAGAGGTGGTCGAGGGGGCAGAGGTTTTAGTAGAGGCGGTCGACCTGGGATCAGTCAGAGAGGAGGCTCTACATCCGGAGGCAGTAGGCCAGATGAGGCTGGGTCTTCTCAGCGAATGTATGTGATGCAGAGGCAGTCGGATGCTTCAGCTGTCATTGCGGGTACATTTTCTTTATTTGGCATTTCAGTTCTTGCTTTAATTGATCCAGGATCTACTCATTCATACATAAGTGCATCTATCTTGCCTTTGTCTGAATTGCATTCAGAGTCCTTAGGATTTGATGTTTTGGTGACAAATCCTTTAGGGCATAGTGTGGTAGCTAGCAAGGTGCATCGTGATAGTGCAGTTGTGGTGCAAGGTGAGGAATTTTTGGGTGATTTGATTGAAATGCCTTTTAAGGTGTATGATTTGATCTTAGGCATGGATTGGTTGTCTAAACATGGAGCTATGGTAGACTGTCAAAAGAAGTGTGTTACTTTGAGAACCGGTGAGGGTAGAAGTGTGATGGTGTCTAGTGAGCAGAGAGAACTTGCATCCTTGTTTGTGTCAGCTTTTGCAGCTAGAAAGTTGATTAGAAAAGGGTGTGATGCTTATCTTGCTCATGTTGTGGATACCGGAGTAGTGAGTTCTCAACTTGATAGTATACCCACAATTGCGGAATTTCCAGATGTGTTTCCTAAGGAGTTGCCAGGGTTACCCCCTGAGAGAGAGGTTGAGTTTGGTATCAATTTGTTGCCTGGTACCACTCCCATCTCTATTACTCCCTATCGAATGGCACCTGCTGAGTTGAGAGAGTTGAAGGTGCAGTTGCAGGAGTTATTGGATAAAGGGTTTGTTCGCCCTAGTGTTTCTCCGTGGGGAGCTCCTGTTTTGTTTGTGAAGAAAAAGGATGGTACTTTGAGGTTGTGCATCGATTATAGGCAATTGAATAAAGTGACTATCAAGAATAAGTATCCTTTGCCTAGGATTGATGATCTCTTTGATCAATTAAAGGGAGCAGCATTTTTCTCTAAGATTGATTTGAGATCAGGGTACCATCAGTTGAGAGTTAGAGCGGAAGATGTTTCTAAGACAGCTTTCCGCACAAGGTATGGGCATTATGAGTTTTTAGTAATGCCTTTTGGGTTGACGAATGCACCTGCAGCTTTCATGGATTTGATGAATAGGGTGTTTAGGCCCTATCTAGATCAGGTTGTAGTAGTCTTTATTGATGATATTTTGGTGTATTCACGTAATAAAGAGGATCATGACAAGCATTTGTGGATTGTATTTCAGACCTTGAGAGAGAAGCAATTGTATGCTAAGTTGTTGAAGTTTGAGTTTTGGCTGGATCAAGTGACTTTTCTGGGTCATATAGTTTCAGCAGATGGTATTAGAGTTGATCCAAGTAAAGTTGAAGCCATTTTGAATTGGAGTCCACCGAAGTCAGTGACTGAAGTTAGAAGTTTTCTGGGTTTGGCAGGCTATTATCGACGTTTTGTGAAAGGTTTTTCTTTGATAGCTACTCCACTCACCAGATTACTTCGAAAGGGAGTTAGATTTGTGTGGACAGATCAGTGTCAAGCTAGTTTTGAGCAGTTGAAGGAGATGTTGACTCAAGCGCCTATTCTTACTTTGCCTGTGGAAGATAAACCATATGTGATTTACAGTGATGCTTCACATAATGGTTTAGGTTGTGTTTTGATGCAAGAGGGTAAAGTCATAGCTTATGCTACTCGGCAGTTGAAGCCACATGAGCTTAATTATCCGACGCATGATTTGGAGTTAGCAGCCATAGTGTTTGCTTTGAAGATTTGGCGACACTACTTGTATGGGGAGAAGTGTTTTATTTATACAGATCATAAGAGTTTGAAATATCTGGGTGTTCAGAGGGAGCTGAATCTTCGGCAAAGACGATGGTTAGAGCTGATTAAAGACTATGACTATTTGATTGATTATCATCCTGGTAAGGCAAATGTTGTTGCTGATGCCTTGAGTCGGAAGTCTTTGGCAGGTTTGTCTGTTTATTCGCTCTTGTTGCTTGTTGAGTTGAGAGCGTTGCATGCTAGTTTTGAATCATGTGATGATGGTGCATTGTTAGCTCAGTAGCAGTTGAGACCGGTGTTGTTGGATCAGATTAAAGAGACTCAATTGGCTGATGAGAAAATTCAGAAGATTTTGTCAGATTGCCAAAATGGGGAGAGCCGAGATTTCCATGTGAGAAGCGATGGTAGCCTTTGGTGCAAAGATAGATTGTGTGTTCCTGATGATGCTAGTTTGAGAAAGATTATTTTAGAGGAAGCACACCAGTCGATTTTTGCTATGCACCCTGGGAGTACTAAAATGTATCATGATTTGAAGCAGCATTACTGGTGGTTAGGTATGAAAAGAGACATAGCGGAATTTGTATCCAAGTGTCTCACTTGTCTGAGGGTGAAAGCTGAGCATCAAGTTCCAACAGGGTTGCTTCAACATTTATCAGTGCCTGAATGGAAATGGGAATGTGTGACAATGGATTTTGTGTCTGGTTTGCCATTGACTCAGAAGAAGCATGATGTTATTTGGGTGATTGTTGATCGGTTGACGAAGACAGCTCATTTTCTTCCAGTTCGGATGGACTATTCTCTTAAAAGGTTAGCTGAGCTGTATATCAGTGAGATAGTGAAGTTGCATGGAGTCCTAATTTCTTTAGTGTCTGATCAAGATCCCCGGTTTACTTCAAGGTTTTGGAAAAGTTTACATGGTGTTTTGGGTTCTCGATTGCACTTTAGCACTGCTTTTCATCCGCAGACAGATGGGCAGTCAAAGAGAGTGATACAGATTATAGAGGATATGTTGAGAAGTTGTGTTATTGATTTTTCAGGAAGTTGGGACAGATTTTTGCCACTTGTGGAATTTACTTACAACAACAGTCATCAATCCAGTATTGGAATGGCACCATTTGAGGCATTGTATGGTAGAAGATGCAGAACGCCTCTGTGTTGGAATGAAGTTGGGGAAGGCAAGTTGATTGGTCCTGATTTGATTAAAGAAATGGAAGAGAAAGTAAAGATAATTCGGGATCGATTGAAAGCAGCCTCAGATAGGCAAAAGTCGTACTCAGATTTGAAGAGGAGAGATATAGAGTTTGAGGTTGGAGATAAAGTATTTTTGAAAGTATCTCCTTGGAAAAAGATTTTGAGATTTGGTCAAAGAGGAAAGCTAAGTCCTCGTTTTATTGGACCTTATGAAGTATTAGAAAGAGTTGGACCAGTTGCTTATCGACTCGCTTTGCCGCCTGAGTTGGATAGAATCCATAATGTCTTCCATGTTTCTATGCTGCGGAGGTACAGATCAGACCCATCTCATGTTTTACCAGTTGAATCTATTGAGGTGAATTCGGATCTGACATTTGAAGAAGAACCAATTGTTATTTTGGCACATGAAGAGAAAGAGTTGAGAAATAAGAAAGTGCTAATCATGAAGGTTCTTTGGAAGAATCATGGTAGAGAATAGTCAACTTGGGAGAATGAGCAAGCGATGCGAGAACAGTATCCTCAACTGTTTCAGACTTGATATCAAGTAATTTCGAGGACGAAATTTCTTTTTAGAGGGGGAGAATTGTAATATACCAAAGTATACCCTAAAAGTTTTGGAATATTTATTGTTGTATTTAGATTAAGTGTATTTGTTTTAGTGGGAAGAGAAAAGAAGTAAAGAGAGAGTGTATATGTTGTATATATAGTGATATATACAACATATACAAGTCAAAGAAGTGAAAAGTCAAAGAAAGAGTTAATTTTTATTAATTAAATATAAGGAAATTAATTAATTGGAAATTGAGTTAGTGGAAGTGGAAGAAGATATTTGATTATTTTATTGTTTATTGCTTGGTGGAGAGGAGTTTGAGGATATGAGTGGTTGGGAGAGTTTGACTTTGCTTTCTTTATTTTCTTCTTTCTTTCTTTCTTCTTCGTGGATCATTTCCTTTTCTTTTCTTTTTTTTTTGGCCGGCACTCCATAGCAAGAGAGCAAGAGAGAGATTTGATCTTCCAAGCTCGAGATTGAAGGAAGTTTTCAAGTGATCAAGTTGGAAATTTAAGAGTTTCTTCATCTTTGGTAAGTTTTCCACTTGATTCTTTGATTTTCTTTGAGTTTGTGAGTTGAGATTGTGGTTGATATGTGTTTGTTTGATTGTGGTGTGTTTAAGAGTGTTTGGTTCAATGGATTTTGGATTTTTGGGGTTGGATTGAAGGAAAGAGTAAGTTTGTTGGAAGAGAAAGTGTTGTGGTTGTGTTTTGGATTTGTGGTGATGATTATGATTTGTATTTGATGTATGTTTTGTATTGTTTTGGTATTTTTGCAAGTTATTATGGTTTTTGGGTGTGTTTAGTTAAGTTTGTTTGAAGTGGAAGATGGTGGAAGTAAGTGGTTTGTTGGATATAGTGTTGATGTTGCCGGAATCTGTATTTTTGGCCTGACACGCCCGTGAGCACGGCCAAGTCTTTGGGCGTGTCAATGGTTCTGTGTTGCAGTAGCATTTACACGTCCAGTGACACGCCCATGTCACTGAGCGTGTCATAGCTACTGTATTGGTGAAGGTTTGACATGGCCATGAACACGCCCATGTTGTTGGACGTGTCAATGTTTCTGTGAGACAGAATGTACTACACGTTCAGTGACACGCCCGTGGTTCTCAGTGTGTCAAAGCTTCTATGTTGTGGAGTTAGGGCACGGTCAGGGACACGCCCGTGTTGTTGAGCGTGTCATGTATAGAGTTTTCCCTAGTTGGTTTTTAGCCTTATTATTTCATGTGTATCTCTAAGCGAGTATGTATTATCACCTTTGGTTTAGGTGTTGAAGAGAGGTGAATTGCCCTAATCCTAGTGTTAAGGATTCTTGGAAGAGGAGTTTGGTGTTGTGTGAGTTGCTCTTGAGGTAAGTACAAACTTACATGATTGCATACATTCATATGATTTTGAGATTCAACACATTTGGTTGTGAATGTGTTAAGTAATTTGTTACATTGTTAATACATTTGATTAATGTATGATTTGCATAATGTGGAAGATATGATGATCATTCAAAATGTATGTTTAATGTACTTGGTTAAGTATACTTTAATGATGAATTGCTTTAATGTGAATTGAGATATGATGAAATGTGAAGCCATTGTTGTTGGCTATGATAATGCAAATGAAATAATTGGGGCATGATTGCCTATTTAATTATGGAATATGAAATGAGAAATGAATGGAGAAAGAGAATGATAGAGGTAAATGAAATATTTGTGTGCTTAATATGTTATTCAATTTTCAGAGTTCTGGGTTTGGCGGCATGCCTATGAATCGCTGGATAGGTGAAAAGACCGGGTCTTAAGCCGAATCCAGCTGAAAAATGTGAAATGTGATGTTTTTGGGGTGAAAAGTCTGGGTCGTAAGCTCAAATCTAGTTGAATATCCATGGATAAATGTATATATCGCCTACGGGCTTGATGATTGTGATTATGGACCAAAGCAGAAACTCTGAACTTTGAATAACATATTAGTGTCTTTTGGGCCCATGCTTGTCTTTGTTTCAATGTAAATCATAAGTGATGAAATAATTGAATAAAATGATGAAATGTAGTGTTATGAACAATATAAAGATATCATTTGTGAATATAGTCTTATTTGTTGAAATGTGTGACATTGTCATTGCATAGAAGCATATTGTTATTGTGGTTTGTACCACTAAGCCATTGGCTTAACGCGATTGTGGTTCATCGTGCAGGTGACAGGGTAGAACCAGAGAGTTCCTCTAGACCGAGTCGAGTCTTACATGTATGATCAGGGAGACTCTTCTTCTTCAGGGAGACTCTCTGTATGATCACTTATATTCCAATCCTCAAGATTGCATTGAGGCAAATTCATTTTGCCTTGCATGTCATAGAGATCATGATGCATATGAGATATAAGGTCAATCATTTTGTTCAAGTGATGGAATCTCTTGGAGACACTTTTCTTGAAGCGAGAGAGTTTCCTGGAGAGGGATTTGATGGCTCTCAAAATGAGTTTTGTAGGAGAGTTGGTTTGGGTACGTTTAAATGAGGAAGCTTTGGGAGGTAGTTCAACAGCAACTTCCAAGGAGTCTCCTTCTTCCTCAATGGTGTACCTTGGTCTTTTCTTGTGTCTATCAATGACTCCTCATTTGCCAAAGTAGTACATATATGTTCCTTCAATCTTCCTAACATAGCCAGCATGTTCTAAATAGTCAATGGTGATGGCACTTGAGGCAAGATTGAAAGGGTTTCTCAAAGTAGATAAGTTAAGATCATTGAGTAAGTTCAGGTGCCTAGCTATTTGAGTTATTTTGGGAGGATAAAAAAAAAGTTCCAGTTCTTGTGACAGCATGGTGATACAATGTGTCAATCAAGAATTTTGTTGTGTTCGTTTGGATATTGTTGGTAAACGCATATAAGAAGATGAGATCTCTCTTTGTTACCTTTCCATTCCCATCATCCCATTGGTGTATGGTGTATGTTATAATTCTATGAAGCATCCAGTGGGTGAGGGACTTGATGTGTCTAGTTTTTGACTCTTTTTCAAATGAGGTCTCTACAAAAATTTATTGCCAAAAGGTAGAGAGGGTTTGGTTGGAGAAGGCTAGACCATTGTAGGAGGTGACCCCATAAACAGGAAAGTTCCAAATTTTTCCAAAGTCCTCTAATGTTAAGGCTAGGTATTGGTCAAATAACTTAAATCTAACCCCATACCACCCTAGTGTAGAATTTGCACTCTTTTCAATTTGAAAGGACATGAGAAATTCCTTACTTAAACTAGAGTAACCTACCTCATCAGGGAAAACGAATTTCCTCCAGCCAAGAACATCAAGTAGACTCTCAATCTCTTCTTTAATGTTTAGGGAAAAGAGCATCCCACCAAATGGAGATTTGGTTCCTTCAAATTTCTTTCTTTTCAGCATGGTATATCTCATAGCTTCCTCAAGGGTTTGGTGGTGAGGTTTATGAATTTTCTCACCTCTTCTTGATTGTGGAGGAGATGGAGGAGCATCTAGAGGTTCACTTATGGTGATTCCTAGAGGTTTCTTTCCTTTCCCTTTCCCTTTGGAAGTAATTTTCTTTTTTGGGGCCATGAGAGCTGAAGAAGCAGAAGAAAACTGGAAAAATAGAGAGTATTTGAGAAGGGGATGATCTTGAGAGGATTTGGAGATTTGGAGGGAAGTTTGTATGTTATAAGTGGTAAAAGATCCATGTAACTGATGTATGATGGTCTTAAATAGAAGAAATTAAGAAAGTAGCCATTTATGACTGTTGAAGGTTGGAAAATCGCGACCTATCATACTGCCAACGGTTACAAAATTTCGAGCAGAGTGTACAAAGTGTGTTCACCTATTTGTATAGGCGCGATCGCTAAAGACACTCTAGCGACCGTTAGAATAAGTTGCGCACTCGCTAGTGCAGAGAATGTCTGTAACGATTGAAACTATTCAAATTATTGCGACCGCTCACAGTGTTTCCCGACCGCTCGCTGAAGTGTCAATGCAGATGAATCTGTCTGGAAAGATTGCGACCGCTAGAAGCATTGGAACGACCGCGAGTATCTCAAAAATGAAAGGGGCAAAAAAAATGATGGATTTTTATAGTTTTAAGCAAAGTGACCAAAGTTGATGCTTGAGATGTTTAAGAAATTTTTGTTAATAGGCAATCTTTTAATCATTCATGGAAGTTCCATCAATCATACCTAAATTATGCTTAATGAAGTTAAGCCTATCTTCATTCAAAGGTTTTGTAAAGATATCAGCAAGTTGATTATGTGTATCTATAAACTCTAAAACAATATTTTGGTTTTGTACATTATCTCTCAAAAAATGATGTCTAATGTCTATATGTTTAGATCTAGATGTTGGATAGGATTTTTAGACAGATTGATAGCGCTAGTGTTATCACATTTAATGGAGATGTTATTAAACACTTTACCATAGTCAAGCAATTGTTGCTTCATCCATAACACTTGTGTGCAACAAAAACATGCTGCAAGATATTCGGCTTCCACCGTAGATAAGGCTACCGATACTTGTTTCTTACTATGCCAAGAAACTAGACAATTGCCGAGAAAGTGACATGCTCCTATTGTGCTTTTTCTATCCAAGATACTACTAGCATAATCAGCATCTGAAAAACCTAAGATATGAAATGATGTGTTTCTAGGATACCAAAGACCTAAATGCAATGTACCATTTAAGTATTTCAAAATTCTCTTAGTAGCATTCAAGTGTGATTCTTTAGGACAAGTTTGAAATCTAGCACAAAGACATACACTATACATTATATCAGGTCTAGAAGTAGTTAAGTAAAGTAGTGATCCGATAATACCTCGATATTTCTTTTCATCTACTGCTTTACCATTTTCATCTTTACCCAATTTCAAGGATGTGCTCATAGGAGTCTTGCTAGTCTTGCAGCCATCCATTCCAAATTTCTTGATGAGTTCCTTTGTATATTTGGATTAGTTAATGAAGATTCCATCTTTGCATTGCTTGATTTGCAGTCCAAGGAAGAACTTGAGTTCACCCATCATGCTCATTTCAAATTCCCTAGTCATACAACAAGCAAATTCTTTGCACAAGGTTTCATTAGTAGCTTCAAATATTATGTCATTTACATAAATTTGTACAATTAAAATGTTATGTTTGTCCTTTTTAACAAAAAGAGTTGTGTCCACTTTTCCTTTCAAAAAACCATTTTTAAGTAAATATGCACTAAGTCTATCATACCATGCTCTCGGTGCTTGTTTCAATCCATATAAAGCTTTGGTGAGTTTGAAAACATGATTTGAAAAATTGTAGTTTTCAAAACCAGGAGGTTGTTCTACATAAACTTCTTCGTTTATAAATCCATTTAGAAATGCACTTTTAACATCCATTTGAAAGAGTTTAAAATTCATGTGACATGAAAAAGCAAGTAAAATTCTAATAGCTTCTAATCTAGCTACAGGGGCAAATGTTTCATCATAGTCAATGCCTTCTTCTTGATTATAGTCTTTGGCTACCAATCTTGTTTTATTCCTAGTGATGTGACCATTTTCATCAAGCTTATTTCTACATACCCATTTGCATCCTATGATTGAATGATCTTTAGGTCTAGGAGTGAGTTCCCATACATTATTTATTTCAAATTGATTAAGTTCATCTTGCATTGCAATCATCCAACTCTCATCATTTATAGCCTCCTCAATGGTCTTTGGCTCAATTTGAGAAACAAAAGCAAAATTAACATTTATATGATTAATTTTAGATATAGTAATTACTCCCTTAGATGTTTCACCAATGATGAGTTCCTTTGGATGATCTTTCTTGTATTGCCAATCCTTAGGTAGATCTTGAGTCTTTTCTTTAAGTTCATTCTGATTCATCCTTGGAGCATTAATAGTTTCTTGAGGTTTAAGAGTACCTGCAAGGTCATTAGAAGTACTACCTTTCCTTTGATCAAGTTTAGATGATTCATCAAATACAACATGCATTGATTCTTCAACAACTAGAGTTTTCTTATTAAATACTCTATATGCTTTGCTAGATAATGAGTATACTAGGAATATGCCTTCATCCAATTTGGATGAAAATTTTCCAAGATTTTCCTTGGTGTTCAATATAAAGCATTTGCATCCAAATACTCTAAAATATGCAATTATGGGAATTCTTCCATTCCATAGCTCATAAGAAGTTTTATTAATTAAAGGTTTTTTGTAAACATGATTTGCAATGTAACAAGCGGTATTAACGGCTTCTGCCCAAAAATAATATGGTAATTCATATTCATTGAGCATTGTTCTAGCCATTTCAACCAATGTTCTATTTTTCCTTTCAACCACACCATTTTGTTGTGGAGTTCTAGGAGCTAAAAAATTATGTGAAACGCCAAGTTCATTACAAAAATTTTCATTCTCAAATTCTTTCCCGTGATCACTTCTAATAGATGTGATCACTTCTAATAGATGTGATCACATATCCTTTTTCATTTTGAACTCTTTTTGAAACGTTTTAAAGTAATTAAAAGCTTCATTCTTTTGAGCTAAGAAATTAACCCATGTGAATCTAGAGTAGTCATCAACAAGAACAAATGCATATGACTTGCCACCTAGACTTGCAACTCTATTTGGTCCAAACAAATCTAAATGAATAAGTTCTAAAGGTCTAGAGGTGCTTACAACATTCTTTGATTTAAATGAGCTCTTATGTTGCTTACCAAGTTGATAAGGTTCACAAGTTCTATCTTTCTCAAATTTTATTTTAGGGAGACCATCAACTAGGTTTTCATTACAAATGCATTTTAATTGATCCATACTTGCATGTCCTAGTCTTCTATGCCATAACCATGCATCATTATTAGTAGAGATTAAACATTTAAATGCATTATTGGAATGAATGTCAATTTATAAGTGTTGCTTATTCTAGTTCCCTTAAATACAATAACATCATTTGAATTAGTGATCTTGCATCCTTTGGAATCAAAGTTTACAATGTATTTTCTATAGCATAATTGACTAACACTTAGCAAATTATGTTTCAAACCATCAACAAGCCATACATCTTCTATCAAGTCTTTACCAAGTACTCCAATGGAGCCAACACCAATAATTTTACCTTTAGCATCATTTCCAAAAGTTACATTACCTCCAAGTTTGTATGTAATACTTATAAAGAGCTTTGAATTCCCGGTCATATGCCTTGAGCACCCACTATCCACAAGCCATGTGCTTTCGTTGATAGTAGATTTTAGGCATACCTACAAGGCAATAGTAGTTATCGTTTCTTAGGTACCCAAATGAAGTTGGGTCCTTGATGGTTAGCAATAGAGGCATCTTTTAACTTGAGATGAGCCTTTCTAATATGACAAAAAATGCTTTTATGTCCAAATTTCATGCAATATGTACATTGTCACAATGCTTTATATTTTCTCACTTTCCTATTCATATTCCATGTATTATGCATACAACTACAAGTATGTGATTGCTTTTGTGCATGTTTGGTGTATATAAATGCATGATTACTCTTTGAGAACTTAGCTCTATTTCCTAGTGAGCCATGAGTGGCCTTTTTGGAATTCTTAGACTTGGTGTGAGCATCTTTGTTCTTTACAACATCAACATTAGAGATTCTAGTTGTAAAGACTTTTACAAATTTTGGTGTGCTAGGTGCAATGTTGGTTGAGCCATTGAATCCTAATCCATATTTTAAGGAAGGTGATCTTTGGTTACCAATTAATGTGTCTAAGGCTTCTTTTCCTTTATGAAATCTTGAAATTGATTCTTTTAGTTCTTTTAGTTCATGCTTCAGAATTTCATTCTCTTTGATAACTTTTTCTAAATCATGTGAGTTTTTATTTAACTCTTTTATTGAATTCATCAAGTGTTCATTTGAGATTTTCAATTCTAGGGTAGAGTTCTTTAAGAATATAAAATCCTTTTCTAACTTAGAAATATTTTCCTTATAGAGCATCATCTTAGAAAAATATTTTTCTATTTTAAAGTTCATGTGCTCAATCAAATCACTATCATCTAGGTCATCAATATCATTATGTGCTATTAGATTTAAGGATTGAGTACTTACCTCATTGGAGTCATCTACAATAGCCATGAGATATAGATTTGCAATTCCTTCTTCTTCTTCTTCTTCTTCCTCTTCACTTCAAGAAGAGTCATCCCATGTGGCTTTGAAAGACTTTCTTGTCTTTATCTTTGAAGGAGGATTAAGGAAGTGTACCTTTGTTAGCTTGTAATCTTTTCTTTCTTTTCCATTCACTTATTCTTTTTGAGAACATTTGCATTTCATCTTCATCATCAGTACCTTCTTTGCTTGAGCTCTCAACTTCTTTGATTGCTTTGAGAGCAATTGGTTTTCTCTTTTCTTTCTCACCTTGATCTTCTTCTTTTTCACTGTGTAGCTCAAATGTGAGTAGTTTTCCCACAAGCTCGTCGGTTCTCAATGTGCTAAGATCATGAGCTTCTTCAATGGATGATACTTTTAATTCAAAGTTCTTTCTAGCTCTTAGGGCTCTCAAGATTTTGTTGTTTACATCACCTTGATCATATATCTTGCCATACTTCTTTAGCTCATTGACAATAGCAAGCAAGCGATTCGTCATGTCGGCGACATTTTCATTTGGTTTCATCTTGAATAGCTCATACTCATGAACATGAATTTGTTTCTTGGTGAATCTCACTTGAGTCGTACCTTCATGATAGTTTTCCAGTGTCTTCCAAATGCAATGTGCACAAGTTAAGTGTTGAACTCTTCCACCTTCTTCTCTTGAGATGGAGTTCATCAAGATGGAAGCTACTCTATTATTTTTTAATCAATCTTTAACATTGATAGTTGACCATTGTGCTTTGGGAAGAGGAACTTGAATACCGTCAACTTCATGAGTAGGAGGTTTCCACTCACTTTCCACAAAATTCCATATCTCAATCCCTTCACTATCTAGAAACAAATACATCTTGTGTTTCCAATAGGAATAATCCGTTCCATCAAATAGGGTCTAAGGATAGTGTTAAGATTTCCATGAGAGGTTGAGTTTGATGAAGAAGAAGTTGCCATAGTAGATCAAATTTCACAATTAAGTTTAAGAAATTTCTAGCTCTGATACCAATTGTTGTCCCAAGATGGCAACCAAGAGGGGGGGGGGGTGAATTGGTTTTCTTGAGAAATGATGGCAAATTAAAAACTCAATAAACAAGAAATGTAGAAGAGAGAAATGGTTGAGTAGTGAGTAGAAGAAAGAACACACAAGATTTATAGTGGTTTAGATTTTCTCTAATCCTACATCCACTTCCTTAACAACTTGTTAAGGTTCCACTAACTTTGAAGTTTTACAAGCTCACTTCCAACTTTGGTGTTTTTACAAGTTCACACCTAACTTGACAAGTGTTTTACTAAGGTTAACACTCAAACCACTTACAAGAGTTTTACCCAGGCTCACTCTCACAACCTAAGTATTTCCAAGTTCACACTCAAACTTTTACAATGGTGTTTTTAATGTTTATACCCAACACTCATTACAATTCAAATTATTAATTGTAGTAATAAAAGAAAATATGTTGCTTGGCTATCAAATTTAGAATCTCTTATTTTCTTAATAGAAAATTAATGTATTTATAGCCAATGTGGTCTAACTAGCCATTATAGATAGTGAGAAATAAGTCTTGGTTGTTTAGACATTGTTTAAATAGACTGTTTGAAGCAGTTAGCAGACATCCTTGATACTATGATGGTCGCGCAAATGTCATAAGCGGTCGCCCTTGGATAAGGGACAATCGTTGCATTCAAATTTGCTTCAACGGTCGAATTTAAGTGCTCTGCTGCTGGAATCTTGCCCATGGTGTGGTTGTCGGGACGGTCGTGCATAAGCTAAGTACGGTTGCCCTTTTTGAATGTTGAAGTGGGTTTATAACATTCATCACACGTGGCATTCTTTAACTGGGCAAAATAAAATTCCACCTAAATATGAATTTCGTGGTCGCCCTAGGTGCCGGTTCGCTATCGATTTGAGAGATTCACGTCGAACTTCTAGATGCACCTGAGGACGCGAACACTATTGTCAGTTTGAGTAGTTTTCTCTTGAATCAGCAGAGTTGCAGGGTCTGAAGGATGGTCGCTACAACATTAAGCGAGACCGTATTCTTCACTATTCTTGTCACCGCGAACCTTACTGGAATTTGGATGATTTAGGTTTCTCATGTTGCGGTCATCCTTTTTTGTTGGACGGTTGCTCATGTTGATGTGCAGTCACGACTGAGGTCGAGTTTCTGACCGCGAACTCTACTGTGATATGGTTTCATCCTTCAATTCAATGGGGCGGTCGTCTCCATGGTTTGTGCGACCGCTAAATGTGCCCTGTTCAACTTATTTGAAACAACTTAATCCTGCAACAAGGTTCTTTAAACACATGTTAAATAAGTCATTCAATTTGAGTTGTCAAGGATCAAAATTGAGATCATTTGGCTAACACGCTCTAAGCTAAAAGCCTAGTAATACAAACTTAAAAATAATGCCAATGCAAAAATGCTCTTATGCCATATCACAATGTGGCATCCCAAGCACACTTTCAAACATATTCTTTCATCATTTAATAATTCACACAAATACATAAACAAGCATGGGCTCAAATAACTAATACATTATTCAAATCCCTGAGTTACTATTTTTGGTCTATAATGACACCAAGTGTCTAGCCCCAAAGGCAAGTCAAGTAATGCTCAAAAGCTAGCCCCGAAGGCAAATCATATCACAGTGACGCCAAGCGTCTAGCCCCAAAGGCAAATAATGAGGATAACTTCATAGGCATGCCGCCAAATACAGAACTCTGGAAATTGAATAACATTCTAGGCACACAATTATTTCATATTTTCCATCATCAATTTCTTTCTCATTGTCCCATTATCATTTAGGCACATTGCCTCATTTTCTCATTTTTCTCATTCATATCAATGTTATTTTATTTAAATTCATCATATTTCATCATTTCATCACAATGTACCTCATTTCCCATTAAAATCACATTACCCAAATATTTTGGGTAATTCTCACATAATGCAAATAAATCACATTTTATGCAATTTAGCCATTAATAATGGCTTTTCATAATGCATATAATGCATATAAAACAATTTACAAGTCATAGCATAATGTTCATGAATGTTCAATGTATCAAGTAGCTTAACACATTTTCCCTCCAAAATGTGTTAAGCCCAATTTAATGCCAATTTATCTAATTTATCAAAAGTTTATACTTACCTTAGAAAGCACACTAAAACAAGCTTCAAAACTCCCTCCAACCTTCTCTTTCAAGTTGCCCTTGCATACTAGGGTTGGGAAAACTCCTTCCTCTCAATGCTTATACCAAATGTGATCATAAATAATAATTTAATATCACATTCTAAGGCATTCTCAACATCAAACTATAATTAAACATCACTCTAAAGAAAATCCCAAAATTAAGCCTTTTTCTTACTTTAACATTGAACTTCCATTTTAATCCATTTAAATTAGTGCTTTAAGTTTATTAATATCATTAAAAACATTTTTAATATGTTTAAACCAATTACATTACATAAATACATACTTATCTTCCAATCCCTAAAACGGCAGAACCTTCTCCCATTGAAGGTTCTCCATTCAAACTCATTCCAGTTATCAATCTAATCTTATTTCCATCACTTATATCCTTAAAAAATATGATTAAAATAATAAAACCAAACAATTCACCATACTTTGAAAAATGCCTTTTTCAAAATCCTAAACCAATACTACCATTCTCAAACTCTATCCAAATTTAACCAAATCCATCATTTGACTTTAAATTCATTGTTTATGCATCAAAACAACACATTTAGAACAAATTTGCACAATTAAATCTCATTATTCCAAAAGTTCATATGTTCCATAACCCTAAATTCTCTCTCATCACCAAACTCAACATAAATTTAACCATTTCTTCAATCTAACCTTAAAATCATTAATAACCAATCAAAACAACTTCATTCATATCCAATTAAGCAATTAAATCATTCTACTATAAAATTAAAAAATTCACATATCCATATCTTCCATAGAAATTAAAAATTTAGTAAGAAAGCTTACTTACTTGTTAGAAAATTGCCAAAACTACTATTGATTCTTGAAATTTCTTGCAAAATTGGTTGTTTAAATGGAGCAAAATTCACCCTAACATCCATGGAAATCTCTTTTTTTTTTTTAAGAAGAAGACCACTTTTTTTTTTTTTTGCAGAAAAAATACGTATTATTATTGATATCTCAAATACGGCAAGCCACTACAATCAGAAATAATAAGGCCCTTGATTAATCTGGGTAGAGAATCAAATGTCAAAAAAGTAAAAGAAACATTATTAACACGACTCAGCAAAGCTAGTGAATGGGCAACTTGATTCCCCTCTCTAAAAATATGTGTAAGTAAGGAGCCTGAGGAAACCAGAAAAGAATGAATAAAGGGAGCTTCATTATAGTCCATAGTAGGAGAGTTCTGCTGAAATAAGGAGACCAATTTCTGTGAGTCCACTTCAATATGCAAAGGACCGTGAACCATACTCAAACACCAAATTATACCCATAAACAGAGCAATCAACTCAGCTTGAAACGGAGAAGTTGCTGTAAACAGAAAGCCATGTCCAGCAATAAAATTACCTGCTGAGTTGCGTATAATAATACCGCCAGAAACACCAGTTTTGGTATAAGACGCATCAATGTTTACCTTGTAGCTTGTTGTTGTCGGGCATCTCCATTTAACCAAAGTAAGTTTACGTCTCATTCTTCCAAAATTATCAGGGAGCAGATCAACGAGGCTATCATCAAGAGATCGAGCAAATTTCCGATGTGTGTTTGCAACTCCCCAGCTAAAAATAAAAGAGGAAATCTGCTGAGACAATGTTGACACTCTTTGATCGCCGGCACCCCAGCAGTAACAACAAAAAAGTTTCCAAACATGCCAAACAATCACTTGCGGGATTAAGCGTCTTAAAATGCCCATAATAGTCCGAGGTTTAGAAACAAACCACCAACGAACCAAGTTGTGCCGCAAGGATTGAATCTGTCCATGAATCTGGGAGAAGAAATATGATTCATAAAAAGCCCAAATTCTCCGAATATAAGAACACAGGAAGAAAATGTGATTAACTGAGGCTGGTGCATTACAACAGAATGGACATCGGCTAGGACCAGCTATACCCATCTGATTGAGCTTATGGGGGAGAGACAGCACATCTTTTAACAATCGCCAAGTGAAAACAGAAAGCTTAATGGGGATTGAATTGTCCCAGATCATTTGAAAAGATATGGTAGAACTAAGAGAGGATCGTACCTTTTCATAAATCTGAGCAAACACAAGTTTTCTAAATTCCATACCAGGTCGGACCTCTTGTGAACTATCCAGCTCAAGAGCTACTTGGGCAGTAGAGTGGCTAAGACAAATTCGTTTCCATATATTGGAGTCTATAATCTGAAAATTCATGAGCCCTTTTCGATAATATTTTTGATACATATAATGAGACCAAAGGGAATCTTGACACATGAAAGACCACCACAGTTTAATGGAAAAAACTTTTTGAATATCGGACAAAGATCGAATACCTAAGCCACCTTCATTGGTAGGATAACACAAGTGTCGAAAGCTGACCCAATGGCGATTATCTTTAGCGGCATTGCTACCCCATAAAAACGTGGCCATCAATTGTTCAAGAATATAAATAACTTTCGTTGGAAGCTTCATTGCACCCATAATGTGAATAGGGAGAGTACTCAAGACATGCTTAATCAATAACAACCTGCCACCTTGAGACAAAAGTTTCTTAGTCCAACCTTGAAGCTTGGATTTTGTTTTTTGAATGATGTCTCCACAATATGATAGCCGATTAATGCCTTGATATATAGGTGCGCCAAGGTAAGTGAATGGAAAGCTTTTATGCCTGATGGAGAGTGCAAGTTCTATCCGCCTAATAGATTGCTCAGTTATCTTTTTAGGGCCATAGAAGGAACTTTTGTCAAAATTAATAAGTTGCCCCGAAGCTCTCTGATAACATTGAAGAAAACCCTTTAAATTGGCAATGCTTCGCATGTCTCCCCTCAAAAAAATGAGCAAGTCATCAGCAAAAGCAAGGTGAGTAATAGGAGAGCAATTACGGGCAAGCTTGAAGGATTGAATTTTGCCATCCGAAACAAGCTGCTTTAAACCTCTAGAAAAACACTCGGAGGCTATTATGAACAAGAGAGGCGATAGTGGGTCTCCTTGCTTGACCCCTCTAGATGGAGTGAAAAAACCATATGAAGCGCCATTAACACAAACCGACAGCCGAGTGGAAGCCAAGTTTGACATGATAAGATTAACAAAACCAGGAGCAAAGCCAAAATGCAGAAGCACTTTTTCCAAGAAGGGCCAAGAGACTCGATCGAAGGCTTTAGCCATGTCCAGTTTAACAGCTATATTATTCCCCCTAGCTTTACGATCCATTTCATGGGCCATCTCGTTGGCCAAAAGAATCTGAGAGTGAATGGATCGACCCTTCATGAAACCCGCTTGCTCAGGAGATATAATATCATTTAAGATTGGAGCTATACGAGAAGCCAGGATACGGGTGCAGACTTTACTAATAAAATTAGTCAGACAAATGGGCCGAAATTGACTAAAAGTAATGGCATTGCTGACCTTCGGAATGAGAATAATCTGTGAGCTACTGAATGAAGTAGGAATAGGAAGACCCAGAAAAAATTCTTTCACCGCACTACATACATCCCACTGGATAATAGTCCAACATTCTCTATAAAATCTTCCATCAAACCCATCCGGTCCAGGAGCACTGCATGGATCAAGCTGCCAAATCGCATTTTTGATCTCCACATCAGAAGGGAGATCGACAAGACTAGCATTTTGTGAATCTGTAACCAAATGTGGAATGTAAGCCAACATGCTATCAATATCTTGAACCTGCGAATCACTCTGGAAAAGCTCTGAATAAAACTTCACTGCCTCTTCACCAATCTCAGCTTGTTCAGTCAGCCAGGTATCTGAAGTGGATTTTATAGTACAAATCCTTTGAAACTTCCTGGTCATATTCACAAAATTGTGATAAAATTTTGTATTGGCATCACCATCCGAGAGCCATTTAACCCGTGATTTTTGTTTCCAGTAGACCTCTTCCAACCGCAATTTAGTAATGAGAACTGCTTGTTTTTCCTGCCATTTAGCACGCTTGTTAGGACTGGGATCCTCCATGAACTCAACTTCAGCATTTTCAGCCTCCACCTCAGCAGAATGGATATTTGAGAAAACGTTCCCAAACTTATCTTTGTTCCATTGCCGAATTTTAGTTTTGAGGTCTTTGAGTTTCAGATGCAAACCACACATACCACCTCCATAAAAAGAGTTAGACCAAGTTTCTTGCAACATAGGCATGAAAGATGAATCCATTAACCACATATGCTGGAACTTAAAAGGTTTAGGGGAATTAAAGGCCACTTTCCTGCAAGTCAGAAGCATAGGAGAATGGTCCGAAGTTGACTTACCCATGTTTCGCACCTGAACCTCATCAAAAAGATCATAAAAAGATTGATTAGCAAGAAACCGATCAAGGCGCTCCCATACTCTACCACTGCGTCGAGCTCCCGACCAGGTAAAAGAATTCCCCACAAAAGGGATATCAATCAGCCCACAATCATCCATACAGGTACAGAAATCAGATATACTGGCCAAATTGGGAGATGCATTACCCTTGTATTCAGAGATACATTTAATGGCATTGAAATCTCCTCCTACCAGCCAAGGGGACGAAACAGACATAGAACGCAGTTTATTCCATAAAACAGAACGCGCACTACGTGAATGAAGCCCATAAACAGCAGTAAGCATAAAGTCAAGATTCAGGATAGAAGAATGTCCTTTACACGAAAGCAATTGACCATCATCAACAAAATCTGTCAGCACAAAATAAGCACTTTGCCACAAAACCCAAATTTTATTAGAGGAGCTAAAAGAAGAGCTATCAAAACCCAATCGAAAAGCTAAATCATTAATCTTCTCAGGCAAAACCATAGGCTCAATAACCAGTAAAACTTTAATGGAATAATCTAAACAAAGTTTCTGCAGCCGAAGCATAGAAGAGGAAATCCCTCTTGTATTCCAACATAAAAAATTCATTGGGAAAGGGTGGACATACCAGTTAGAGTCTTTTTAGAACGACGAGTCTCCATTGGTGGACCAACTATTTTTACTTTTTTGCGAGCTGACTTCTTCCTGATGACAGGAATGAAACCATCTTCCAAGTCCATCGCAGCTTGTAACTTCTTTCCAATCATATCACTGGCAACATGCAACTCAGTAATAGAGCATGGCGAAGAAAGAAGTCCTTCATCTCCTTCTGAAGCATGGCCCACTGATACATTATCAGAAGCTGGATATGGAGGAGTATCAGAATGACAATCAATTAATATATCAGTATCTGGAATAGAAGTGGCATTAACCATCGGTTCAGGTATAATACTGACAACTGGTTCTGAGTTATTAAATTTGGTACTCGGCTGAGTATCCAAAAAATTAACGTCTGTCGTAAGATTAGTAGCAACTTCTGGTACAGTTAAGGAATTGGTTGTAGGCTCTGGAATATGCAAACTGGGACCCGGTTGCTCACGAACTTCCCCATTCTCTATATTTGTTCCAGCATTGACATTAATTTCAGATATAGGAAGAGAAGAATTCTTAACAACCCAAGTCTTGTGCTGCTTTGGAACCTGTGTCAAGGTTTGCTTAGCAGAGATATCCAACATTGTGTTCTCAGGCTTAACAATAGGTTCAGCAGAGCCCACATTATTGTCAACCATGCTACCAGTACACTGTAATAACGAGTGACCTATTTTACCGCAATGAGAACAATATGATGGTAAGCATTCATACAGGATAGATTGAAAGAAGCCATTTGCACCATTATTAATCCAAAGCTTAGACGGCAATTCTAAAGTCAAATCCAGTTCAACACACACTCGGGCTGCAGAGGGACGAGTTCGCAGTGCCGTCGCAGCATCAAGTTTCAAAGGAGCACCAATGGAGCCCGCAATGGCAAAAAGAGCCTCTTTATCAAAAAGATGAATGGGAAGACCTTCTAAAGTAATCCAAATAGGTACAATAGGACTATCCACATCCGGACGGAAAAACGGAGTCCATTTAGAAACTATCATATCAAAACCTTGAAAGTGCCAAACATGGCGGAGCCAGCATCTATGATAGTCTACTTCACAATCAAAATTAATTAAAATATGATGAGAGTCTATTAATCCCATGGAGAAAGATCCCTTGAACCCTACGGCATCAAAATATTTCCTTAGAGCCACCATGCTAGGTCGGCCAGATTTGAAGGATCCAATCAAAGCAAATTTATACGGAAGAGCAAGTTTAGATACATCATCCTCAGAGAAAGTAATGGAAGGACAGCCCTTGAATTTTCCTGAATTAGAAACTGTTAATCGTTTATTCTCCAGGATAGCCGCAAACGAACGCGAAACATCCAAATCCGAAGAAGAAAACTTCATACCATTCGTACCAGAGAGTGCAGAAGCATAAGATTTGGCAGCAGGCTCAGGCGGAGCCGCCGCCATAGTGCCGGAAAACCCAACCGTGACGGCCAAAGAAAGGAAAACCTAAACCCTAGCAGACTCTCTTTTTGCCAATGGATTCGAAGAAGACCACTTTAATTTCTCTTTCTTTCCACTTAAAAAAATTTATCCATATATAAATATTATTTTATTTTTAATAATTAATTAATTATTTAATTATTTAAAAACCCCAAATTTCCTCTTCTAACCAAAAAAAAAATTTTATTTTTAATTTATTTAAATAATTTTACTTTTATAAATTATAATTACCAAAATGGCACTTGACTTTGACTTTTCTTTTTAAAAGATTTGACTAATGTATATTTTAAGTATATGGTAGGTATATTTCACATATACATTCTATTTTTCTCACTTAAAATCCTTTCATTTTCCATTTAAATCATTTATTTAATTTATTTAACTTAATTTTAATTTATTTTATTTAATTTCAGAAAAAAAATTAGGGATTTGCATATCAGGCTCAGCCAACTTTCCACTGTCAATCAAATCTTAGATCTCATATTTTAGTCACATGCATTTGTCTATATCATGTCCTTGTGTCTAATGAAATTGAGAAAAGGCTTTAGTATCAAAATTTGATGGTAAAGGATTCGATAAAGGTCGAGGAGCCAATGGTTGTAACAACCTTTTCTTCTGCAGCTTGTTGAAAACCCAAGACAAAAGTTTTCCCAAATCTGAAAATTGTCTTCTATTTTCTTGACCAGTTACATTGACATCTACTGCATTCTTTGTACTCTGGCTGCCATACTGATAATTTCCCCTCTTATTCTTTCTTTCAGAAAAATGGCTCTTCTCTCATTCCCGTTCTTCTATCTATAAGCCAGCTTGGAGAAGATCTTCAAAATCTCTTATGAGAATGTGAGACATCCATTCATGCAGACTGGGTAGGTCACCTCTTACTATCATTCAAATCTGGTCGGACTCATTTGGTCTCTTCTTAAGCAGTGCAGCCTTGTTTATCCACCTCTTCACATAGTAAATAAAATTCTCATTTTGCTTTTGTTTGATAGTTTCCACTTCCATCAGGGTCATTTCCAACTCAACATTGTACCCATACTGGTGAATAAAGGCTTTGTATAGCAGATTCCAATCTTTTCAGGTGTTCTCCTAAAAGGTATTGAACTAATTTTGCACAACAGGACCCAATGAGAGCATGAAGTACCTTAGGGTTTGAGGTTTAGTGCCCTTAGCAGACTGCATGGCTGTGATGTATTACTTGACATGTAGATGAGGATTGTCAGTTTCATCAAACTTAGCAAAGGAAGGCATCTTGAACTTGTAAGGGACTTCCTCAACTTGTTCAAATAGCTTTTCCACCTCTGACATCTCATCAACCTTCAACTTCTTTTTGAACTTCTTTTCTAAATCAGGAATCATCTTTTCCACATCTGAAGTTTCAGTCTTTTCCACAATTACCTTCTCCATAGTCTTTGCTTCTTTCTTCTTATCCTGAGAATCTTGGAAATACTGAGCCCAATCATCATCATCCATCATCACTTTGTCATCATCTATAGGCACTTCACCAACCTTGGCCTTTCCCTTGTCTTTGTGCTTCTTAGTACTAGCAGATGCTTCAACAATGTTCTCTAATAGTGCAGCCAGTTGGATTTTCATGGTCTTAGCCAAGACCTCCTTCAGTTATTCCATCTTGGAGCTAATTGCATCATCCACCATCTTCTAAATCTATTCAGGTTTCATTATTTTTGGTGAGAATCTGACTGAGTCATTATTGGATTCTATGTCATTGGCGTAGGTCAAATTGTCGTAAGCTCTGGAACTACTATACTCCAGGTCTGTGAACCAGAAAGGATCAATGCCATGTAAAACAATGGATGTATATATATATGCATGGATGCACAACTAACAGATAAATAAAAATAATTAGGACGTTCCTTCCAACCTTATAACTTTCAAACACGAATGGCAAGTCTCTTTTCCTATGTATATGGTCAACAAATTATCAACATGGGACATCTTATTTTGGAAAAATTCACTCAGACGATTTAACCAATTGTTGTATTCTCAAATATAGAAGTCAGTCCATGATAATTCTCATTAATTAAGCCTTAATCCATTGGATCAACTAAAAATAGCTTTTATGTTATATTATGGATTAAAACTAAATTAAAAGATTTATCATAAATAGATTTACTATTTCAAAAAAAACAACTAATGAGTCATGCCACAAACAAGCCCATGATTAACAATTCTTGGTATAAATTAGGTCCACAATTGATTTTTGGTATTCCATAATTGATCTAAATAGTTGTAAGCTCATTTAAGAAGAAGGTTTATAATTTTAGATGAAGTGAAATTTTGTTTTAAAGCCCATTGTAAAAATGTTTGTTTAAAAATGAATTTTAGGCTTTGTATTTGGGCCATGAGGTAGAAAAAAATCTTTGACCCATTTTAGAAAAGTTTTATGTCCAAAGACCATCTTGAAAATTTGAAAATAGTTTTGGTCTATTGGGCTTAAAGGAATAAATTATTTTGATCTTACAATATAATTAGGTCATATTAGAAAAAGAACAAACTAAATAAGCCATGGTTCAAACGAAGATATATCAATCATAGTCAAACAACAAGCATTTGGGGTAAAAATATAAAAAAAAAATAACTAGGCCAATTACATGAACTTTAGTATTTGGATTGAAAAGTTTAGGCTCTCATAGCAAGTATATACCAAAAGGCACAAGAATATGAGTGGTTATGTCATGCTCTCCATACCTTGAGTGAAAGTATGGTATCCCTTACATAACACAATACAGGTTTACACAGGCGTCCTGACTCTCGCACAAAATGCAATCTAAATTATGCAATGGACAATATCATAATAAGAAAGAATAAAATAATATAAAAACCAAAGGAATCAACTTCTCTTATCCCCAGTGGAGTCGCCACTATGAGCGGGGATTTTTTTCTCCACGCCCATGTAAAATGGTTCCTGCAACTTTGAAACTATTAGACTTAGAGCCTTAGAGAACACGAGCCTAAACCCAGAGAAAATGGAGTCGCCACTCGGACGGGCTGGGAAAATAAAAAGGGGTAGATGACTCGATTCCCAAGGAATCCCCAACCCTCTATTGGAACCGGCCTCCTTTTCAGGTCTAAATATTATTAAATTTTTAAGCATTATAATATCATCCATACTACATGCAATTTAAAAGTAAATAAACATTCATTATATTGAAGCAATGAAGGTCCAAACAAATAAAGATTGGCACCCATATAAGATGAAAACATGCCTTTATAATAATTGTCCAATGTCCAAAACTAAATAAAATAGGACAGCCACCATTGGATGGAAACATGCCCTTTACATTAATTCAAAACTCAAAATAAATTACATTGATCTTAAAAAATGAGGTACCCACAAAATGGAAACATAACTCTTACATCCTTAAAATTAAAATAAACCGGTAAAAATATTCAACCATCCATTATAAATAAAATAAAAATAAATCATCCATCACAAACATAGATTAACAAATTTAATGATCAAATCTAGGTTTTAATATTACATTAAATCATAGATATGCAAAACTAGAGTTTTATTATATGAACTTGGGTTTCTTAAAGTTTAGAAGGCTAAATTAGGGTTTTAGGATTTTTCAAATAAAGCTAGGATTTTTAAGGTAAAAACATGATTTTAGGGTTTTAAGATGTGTACACCCTTAAATTTGGGTTAGTTTAAATTTAAGAAGCCTATCTTGGTCCGTTGTAATTTTAAAGAGCCTAAACCTAATTTTAAAGCTTGAAATTAAACTAGTCCAACTCATAAAATCCCAAATTAAATTTATGAAACAAGTTTGGTCTGAAAATTAAATAGTTTGGATTCGGTTTGAGTCAGGGTAGGTCCAAGTCAACATGACCCTAGCTCATGTTGATTTGGACACCCCAAATCGACATGAGCAATATTCATGTTGATTTAGGGTATCCAAATTGACATGAGCCTAGCTCATGTCGACTTGGACACCTCAAGTTGAAATAAGCAATACTCATGTTGATTTGGGGTATCCAAATCGACATAAGCCTAGCTCATGCCAGCTTGGACACCCCAAGTTGACATGAACTGGATCCATGTCAATTTGGACACTCCAAATTGACATGAATTCTAATTCAAAAAAGATTTAAGAATCCTATTTGCATTCAGGATCGAAACCCTAATTGCCATATTATAAATAAATGAGGCTTAAATAATAGGGGGACATTTGGCAGCTGAGTTATCATGGACACAATAACAAAAACAAAAATGAAGTTCAACCAGAGGTAGTAGAAACATTAAAAGGGAAATTCACAATCAACACGAAGGAATCAACACACCTTGCTCAACCAAAACTCTAGATTGGTGCAAGCAGTAGCTTGGATCAACATATTTACTTTGGTGGAGCTTCTAATACAGGTTTTGTTTTCTAAATTCTTTAAAATCACATCAAGTTCCATTTATCAAAATCATGAAATTTATATTTACTATGCCTTTGCTTAAGTGTGTCCAGTAAGCATTGTTTGATAATGCCATCAATTTACATCTACTGTACCTCTATTTAAATACATCCAGTTGTAATTTATCTCATGCAATATTTACCTAAATAAATTTCCAGTGGCCCAAGTTAATTAACATAATCACAGTAGCCAACACCATCAAACCCTAATTTGTATTATTAGCAAGATCAAACCCTAATTTATATTCTAATTCCCTATTTGCTAAATTTGAAACCCTAATTCCCTAATCCCTAATCCTAAAAACCCTAATTTCTTAATCTATAAAACCCTAACTCCTAAATAAAAACTGTAAACCCTAATTTTTTTAAAATCCTAATCTTATTTCCTAAATCCTAAAATCGTGATTTAAACCCTAATTATCATTTATAAACCCTAATTTTGCTTTCAAAAACCCCAAAACTCTAATTCAAGAATAAAATCCTAATTCTCACCTAGAAAACCCTAATATTGTTTTCAAAACCTTAAAATCCCATTTTTTATCCATAAACCCTAAAATCCTAATCTTTACACTAAAACCCTAATTTTCATCTCAAAAACCCTAGTTTTGTTTTAAAACCCTAAAACCCTATTTATAATTGTAAAACCCTAATTTCATCCTAAAAACCCTAATTTAATCATAAAAATACAAAAATCATCTATAAGCTCTAATTTAGTATGAAAACCCTAAATTTTGTATATTTAATGTTTTATTTGAGATTAAAATTTAGATTTGATTGTTTTATGTTTGTGATGAATGATTTATTAATTATTTTATTTATTATGGATGATTCATTCTATTTTGACTTATGGTGAATGTTTTAATTTTATTTGGTTAATTATTCAAACTTCAAGGTTGTAAGAGGTATGTTTCCACTTCATGGGTACCTCATTTATTAAGTTCAATGTAATTTAATTTATTTTGAGTATTAGATTAATGTAAATGACATGTTTTCACCAAATGGTGGGTGTCATATTTTATTTAGTTGAAGACATTGGACATGGTTGTAAGGAAATGTTTTCATCTTGTACGGATGCCCATTTTATTTGCTTGTTTGAACATTCTTTACTTTAATACAATGAATGATTAATTATTTTAAATTCTCTGTAGCATGGATGATATTATATATTCATGAATTTAATAATATTTAGACCTGAAAAGGAGGTCGGTTCCAATGAACCGGGCATTATGGGAGTGCTGGGTCATTCTCACCTTCCCCATACGTACCTAATTTTCTTAACCCATTAGGGGGTTGGAGATTCCTTAGGAATCGAGTCATCCACCCCTTTCTATCTTCCCAGCCCGTCCGGGTGGCTACTCCATTTTCTCCTGGTTTAGACCCATATTCTCTAAGGCCCTAAGCCTAACAGTTCTATAGTTGTAAGAACCATTCCCCAAGGGAGCGGGGGCAAAAATCCTCACTCATAGTGGCGACTCCACTAGGGATAAGAGAAGTTGATTCCATTGGTCTTTATATTTTTGTATTTTTCTTATTATGATATTATTCATTGTGTGAGCAGGGATTTTCGCCCCCATTCCCATGTGGAATGGTTCTTGCGACTTTGGCATTATTAGGCTGGAGGCCTTAGAGAACATGGGCCTAAACTCAAAGAAAATGAAGTCACCACCCGAACGGGCCAAAAAAAAAGAGTGGATGACTCGATTCCTAAGGAATCCCCAACCCCCTAATGGGTTTGGAAAGTTGGGTACGTGTGGGGAAAGTGAGAATGATGCAGCACCCCCACAACGCCAGTTCATTGGAACTGGGCTCCTTTTCAGGTCTTAATATTATAAAATTCTTAACTATAATGATATTATCCATACTACATACAATCATAAGAATAAATAAATACTTTATTAAAATCACAATGAGTTCAAACAAGATAAATGAATAGGCACCCATCCATTGATTGAAATATGCCTTTACAATTGTTCAATATCCAAAAGAAAATGAATAAAATAGGATACCCACCAATTGGTGGAAACATATCTTTTACATTGATCTAAAACTTAAAATAAACCAAGTTACATGAAACTTAATCAATTGAGGTACCCAATCATGGAAACATACCTCTTACAATTTCTTGAAATTAGAAATTAATCAAAGCATTCATTAGAGCACTCATCATAGACCAAATAAGCCATCCATCAAGACATATCATAAATACACATGCATTAGTAATAAATCCTATTAAGTATCATATTTAATCAATAGATTTACAAGCTAAGGTTTTTAATTTTTGAATTAGAGTTTGGGATTTGAAAAACTAACATTATTATTTTTAAAAAAGGATTAAGCTACTGTGAAGGTTAAAAATAGAATTAATTAGGATTTAGGGTTTGTGAGAATTAGGATTTGGAAAAATCATGAAGATAATATTAGGGTTTATGACTTTTCTATAAAAGGGATTAGGGTTTATGAAAATAAGGTTAAAGCTCTTGATACTGGAAAAAATAAGGCTACTGGAACATGTTTTAGTAAAGATACATGAATTGAAATTAAGGAATATAAACTACTGGGATTATTTTGACAAAAAAGATAAATAAAATCAGTGTTTGAAACCATTTATCATCAATACATCCTGTATTGAATTTAAATGAGTTAAGTTAGAAAAACACATCTTCGTTTGTAGATTCCACCAATAATTAAATGTTGATGCAAAGTATTTGCTTACACCAAACTTGTTCCACTTGGTTGGAAGGAAATCAAGACAGTGAGAGTTAGCAATTGCCTTGATAGTGTTTGATCTTTTCTGTCCACTATTTGATAATGTTTTAGGGTTAATTTGTTGCTCCGTTACTCCCGAAGTCCAAAAGTTTCAAAAGTCTCAAAAGTCCAAAGTCCTGAAAAAAGAAAAGTCCATTCTAATGTGTTTAATTCCGTTATTTATAGACAATTAAAAAACCTACTACTCTTCGGTTCAGGAAATACATTCTGAGTTAAATAAGGTTTTGGCAAGATTGGCCACTGCGCTGGCACACAGGATTGCGAGGGCACTGGGAGCGAGGGCCTGGGCTTGCTGCGCCTGCAAGAATTGTGAGGGGCTTGCGCATTGCTGGCCTATGGTTAACTATGAGAATTTTGAGGGATTGTTGCGAGCTGCAGGCCACTACTAGGTGAGTTGCGGCGAGGCTCGGGCCAATTGTGCTTACGGCGAATTGGTGTCGCATGTCGATTCATCCGATATTTTTTATTTTTTATTATTTTTATTTATTTATTTATTATTATTATAATTAAAAATAAATATTATATTATAATTAAATATTTATAATTTCTTTTTATTTTATATATTATATTATTAAAATAAATAATAAATATAATATTATTAAAATAAATAATAAATAATTCAAAAATTATTTTATACTATTTTAAATGTTTAGATTTTACTTCTAATTAATGTGGGATTGGACTTGGTCAAAAAATAAGGGTCTACAGTTTGCCCCCCCTGCTTGAGCGATATGAGACTATAGCAAAAGAGAGCGAAAAGTAACGTGATTTTGAGCTGATTCGGATAAAGATCGGTTCTCGACCCGAGATTGGAAATAGTTGCGTTCTGGACCCGAGGTGAGTTCTGGACTTAAAAATAATTTGAATTTTGGACCTGGAGTTCTGGACTAGAAACTGATTTGGATTCAGGGTGAGTTTTGAAATAAAAAATAATTTGAGTTTTGGACCCGAGATGAGTTCTGAACTCGAAAATGATTTGGGTTCTAGACCCGGAGTGAGTTTTGAACTCAAAAATATTTTGTGTTCTGGACCTGAGGTGAGTTCTAAACTCAAAAATGATTTGGGTTCTGGACCCGGGGTGAGTTCTAGACTAAAAAATGATTTGGGTTCTGGACCCGAGGTGAGTTCTAGACTCAAAAATAATTTAGGTTCTGAACTCGAGACTAAATTTTGGATTCTCAACCCGAAACCAAATTTGGATTCTCGACCCTGAACTGAATTTTGGGTTCTCGACCCTAAACTGGGTCTGACCTTTTATCAGTTGAGAATTCTGGCTTCTTTCTAACCGGTTGTTCAATTCTTTAATAGATTGTGGGTCTTCACCCTAAAAAATGGGTCTTCATCCTTGGACCTTGGATCTTCATCTTTGGTCATTGGGTCTTCACCTTCAAAATGGATCTTCATTCTTTGGACTTCGAGTCTTCACCCTTCAAAATGGATCTTCATCCTTTGGACTTTGTATCTTCACCCTTCAAAATGGATCTTTATCCTTTGGACTTCGATTCTTCACCCTTCAAAATGGATCTTCATCCTTAGACTTCGGGTCTTCACCCTTCAAAATAGATATTCATCCTTTGGACTTTGGGTCTCCACCCTTCAAAACGGATCTTCATCCTTTGGACTTTAAGTCTTCACCCTTCAAAATGGATCTTCATCCTTTACATCGTGACTTTACCCTTCAAAATGGATCTTCATTCTTCAAAATGGATCTTTATCCTTTGGACTTCGGGTCTTCACTCTTCAAAATAGATCTTCTAGTCTAGGGTTTGTATGGATATACTATGATTGTATGAATTGGTTATTACTCTTAACTGATTTATTTCTTTTATCCTTAATTGAATGGAATAAGGTTAATATATAATTGATTGGCCACCAATTATGTGTTTTAGGTATTTAGATGAAGGATTGAGAAATGAAATTTAATACTGGAATAATTTAATTAGGGACTTAGGTGAATTAGAAATATAAACCTAAGGAAAAGATCATTTTAATTGCAATAAGATTAATTGAAAAAGGTTTGAATGCGAGAGCTTATTTCCTTGATTTGATTAATTAAGTTGCTTGAAATCTGATCTTTAAAATTAAGTCAGTTGAGAGGAATAGCCGTTCATACATATAAATTAGTAGAGAAGTGCAAACCCTAGGCTTTTCCATTAAGTGAATCAATATATCTGTTCAATTTTCTTCCATTGCATTAAGTTCAATTCCTTTCTGTTTTCATTAGTTGTTTAGCAATTTAGTTTTATTGATAATTTGTTATTTACGATTTGATAAATAATTAGCTTATCTAGCTTCCTTGTGAGATGACCTTGAGGTGTTTACCAGAATATTACAGCAGCCTATACTTGCGAGTGTAGTTCTAGTAGTGTTTATTAGAGCACAACAGTGCAGGAGGAGTAACTCCTACAATTTTCCTGAGAACTTCCCCCATATTTCTCACAAATTGGGGATCTAAGGGAATTTGTTCCGCAGAAGGTTCTAATAGCTACTGATTCCCCACACTAGCTTGACTGTGCGAGGATGTAGCTTGTTTCTCCACACCTTGATGAGATTCAGAGGCCATCTTATACCTTTAAACATTAAAAATCAACTGCATGAAACATTTATTCAATTATATAGTTCGCATAGCAATGACAGTTGTACTTCTCTTTTCTTTTAACCCATAAACTTAGGACCGCCTAAACCTGCTCTGATACCACTAAATGCAATACCCCCTACGTAGTATATACACTTAACTACATAGGTGATGTCACCAAACTACTCACTCTTGCCTATGTATGAATTATAGAAATAAAGACAAATTACTTCTATGTATTAATACAGTTATTAAACTTTCAAAAGAACTCTATAATCATGCCTATAATACCAACATAAATATGTTAAATTGTACAGAACTCCTATTGTTAACTTACATTATTATAATTCTCAAACTACTCTCAAACTTGTACAACTATCATACAAAATTACAAAGTATTGCCATATGAACTATATAAAATACAATATTTACAATATTGTTCTTTGAACCTTGGTGATGCAGTTGATCAGGAACATATATCTTTCACTCTGCAGTCTCAACTCTTCTAGTTTGATCTGCACATCAGAAAATAATTCTAACATGCTAGGCAAAGCTTAGTGGTGCTTATGTATTTGCAATATGCAAGAAAATTTAAAGGAAAAAGATCTAAACATTAAATAGTTTAGATACAATGAAAAGTATTACTTTCAAGACATTAAATAAAGAAATTAATAAATCCATTGAACTTTGAAATACTAAACACGATTAAATGCAAAATTGATTAATTTAATAAAAACCATATAACACATTATTTTCAATTTAGATAACTTCTTTAATTATGCCCATCCACACTGAACTCGGATCCTAGATTTGGATAACGGGTCACTATTAGCAATTTAATGCCCACTGTATAAATTTGGCCAATGGTCCACTATGGCAAGAATGCCCACTGAATATGGTGACACAGAGTGTCTATTGATTGCATAGAGTGTCCACTATCACTTTGGAAATCCACCCTTTGGCTAGCCATTCAATGCCAAGATAGATCTAAAATCAGTATGATTTGGGGCAATTTTTCTATTAGGAGGAACGAGAAAGGGAATTATCAGTCTGAAAATCAAAGCATGCAAAATGTAGTTGAAGTTAATGCAACTAGTCAAGGAAGTAGGAGGCAGTTTTTAGAGTTGGGAAAACCACTGTCTTGGGTTTTCAACAAGCTGCAAAAGCAAGGACTGTTGAAATCTTTGACTCCTCGCCTGTTGCCAAATCCCTTACCACCAAACTTTGATGCAAAAGCTTTATGTCAGTTCCATCAAATGCAAAAACCTTAAATAGATAATTAAATGTGGTTAATATATGAGATCCAAAATATGATTGATAGTGGGAGCTGCCTGAGCCCAATAAACCTAGCACAAATGATAACCCTTTACCTAAGTTTGGTAGAGTATCTCCACCAGCAACCTTCATAGTAGGAGAAGGATTGGAGGAAGATTTTGTCTCATCCTCTATAGTGCAGGAGATATGAAGTGAGGAGAAATTCTATTCAACAAAACCTCCCTTGACTTAAGTGTTGCTCATTTTATTCTGCTTTCTTTAGTATTTAATTGGAACAATTTTATTTTTCAAATTAAGATTGTTTAAATAAATTAATTTTGTTGCATTTATAATTGGTTGGTTTCTGATATTTTGGTGCTCAACCAGTGACGAATCTAGCTTGACATTTATAAATTGGTGTATCTATGGTTTATAACTCAAATAACTTTATTAGGCAAGGGAGTTGTTCTATTGCATTGAGCTGTCTATGCTTACTTAGAGAGGGCTCCCCCATAATTATGAGTGTCTAGGTCTGAGTCAATCTTAGAATATACTTTGATAAACTTTCGAGGTAAAATTAAACTCTGCTTTTTTAAGGGAGAGATGATCTAGGCATTATTTAGTAAGCCAATAACTAGTATCCACCCTATTAACATCAATCCCTAGTTTGTCCCTTTGAGCCTTCATAAAATTTTAGTTTGCTTTTCATTGTCTTATAAACCCCAATGACCTACCCTGAGCTATTGTGATATGGCAAGCTTGATGATCACTAAAGAACAAAAGGGAAAGAAGATCAAAGAGAATGATATATAGTTAAGATGATAGAGATAGTTGAAGGACGCCTGAATTAGACCTAATATCACAGAGTTATTGAGATAAAGTCAGGACTGAAGCAGACTTATGCCACTCCACTCATCCATTATCAGAAACACAACTTGGTACAAACAAGATAACTCTTTTAGAGCTAGGACCTAAAAAAAGGAAAAAGAAAAAAGAAAATAAAAAGGAAAAAGAAAATAAAACCCAAAAAGGTGGTTCAGAAAGCCAATCGAGTTCTTTTTTTTATCTAAAGCAGCAGAAGAACTCCACTTAGTTTACGAGGATAAATTGACTTGAATTAGTCCAATCCAGTCAAAGATTCAACTAAAATCAGAGAATTAGGGGAAAGAGCATCTTTCATTTTATCCAATGTAGCTCCAAATCAGTAATATTGAAAGTCTTAGACTTGATACTCCAAAAGGCAAAAGGATGGAAAGAAAGAATAAGAAAAAGGGTGGTCTAAAGATCAAGATAGTACTGATTAGATCCAGATTTCTGCCAAAAAGATGGAAGGACATTCAAGCTTTGTATTTTTATGAAGTCATAAGATAAAAGTGATGCCTAGAAGTTGAAAATGAAACCTCTAACAGTATACAGTTCCAACCAGAATATTGTAGTGTGAAAGTTTATTAGCAGTGTCACATCAGTTTCAGCTCAAAGATGGCCTTCATTTCCCTTATAGACTTCATTTCAAGCCTATTAAAGGCCCTTTGATCTCTCTTAGTAGGCATAGTATATTAGTGGAGATACTTTGAATAAGCATGCATATGAGATAGAAAATATTTGAACTCAATGAGACCTTTGGCCAAGTAATGTGTATGTGCCTATCTGAAGTGCAATAGTTATTGCTTAAATGAAAATATTTCCCAAGTTTAGTATGATAACTAGGGTTCTCATGTTATAGCTATGTTAATTTGGAAAATCGAGTCCTGAGGTACAATGAAATTGATTTAATGAAGCCAACATTTGATTTTTTTTTAAAAAAAAAAGTAGGAAAAGTCCAAGTTACAAAACTAAATACTTTTTATTTTATTTACATGATTGGTTAATAGATTTCATTCACTGAGAAGGGAGAGGCGGTCTATAATCAAATAAAGCCCTAAGAAACTCATTGCCTGATGGAAGAGGAGGTACATCATCCGCCCAGAATCCACTCAAAGAAGAAACACCTGGGTCCCTACTGTCTTGAAAGTTGATTCTGTAGTAGTCATTGCATGAGAAAGGAGGAGGAGCTTCATGGTCATCGGTCTAGGACTACCTCAAAAAAGAAGCATCAAGATCCATGTAGCCCTAAAACCAGAAGTTTCAAAAGCTCTATTTCGACCGATGGTGTAAATCTTGAAAATGAGCAGTATCTTGTCGGCCGGCATCAAACTCTAGACGACTGGCAGCTAATTTCTTTTGCAACTTTCTATTTTGTTCCTCAAGAATTCACTGTGAGCCAAAAAAGGAAGAAGGTAAAAATATACATAATCATGCATCCATATAGCATAAATCAATATTGAAATAGGACCATAGACAAAGTAATTCAAATAGAAGCCATGAGGATAAGGCGGGCATATCAGGATAAGGAGGCGGAACAAAAGGAGGACCAAATGGAGAAAATTGCCTCTAAACTAGAGAAAATTGCTATTGAATTGGAGCAATAGAGGAAAGTCCAGCTTCATGATCAAAAGAACCAGTAACCTGCAATGATCATAGAAAAGAGAGTTAGAAGAAATTAAAGTAGTTATGATGAAAAACATGTTAAGCATTCACCTGAGGGGTGCCAACCCTGGAGTCACTACGAGAATGGGAAAAAACCCTCTTTCCTCTTCCTCATCTTTCTCTCCTTCCTCTTCTTCTTCCTCTTCCCCCTCTTCCATTTCTTTCTATTCTTCCTCTCCTCCCTCTTTCATTTCTTCTTCTTCTTCATCATCTTCTTCTTCTTCTTCCTCCCTTCCTCTTCTTCTCCATTGGGAATCCCCCGAACACCAACAAGAGAGACCTTAAAATTTAAAATCTGGTCCCAAATGAATTGGGCATATTACATATCTGGTGAAAGCAGAAAGGCCCCAGTATCAAAGCCATTGTAAGCACGACTCCAATAAGGTTCTGGTATAGATATGGTGTTAAGTACAAATGATGGGATATCTGCTGGTACCCTCCATTGGTTGGGATTGAGAAACCAGTTATACACTCTTTCACCAAGAAACCAACCATAAGAAATTGGGCCGGCAGAAATATTAATAGTACTATCAAAATTTATGAGTAAAACAACTTACCTATTTGCTTTTCTGCAGATGGACATGGCTTGGCAGAGTGCTGAAGAGAGAAACAACTGAACTGCATGTACGATGGATGTACTGCCCTTAAGATGGTATATGGTCTAAATCAGAAAAGGCATGTAGCACTAACAAGTGGATAGTAGACTTAGAGATGCCCAATATGGTTGCCCCCAGTAGATATAATAGAAACCCCTAAGTATATTGTTTAGCCCTCTCATCGTGCACGGGTCGAGTATATTTCATCCAATATTCTCGAATGGGCTCATATTTGATTTTGTAAGATCCTCTTAAATGGGGTCTAACACTGATCAATTATCAAATTTCCTCATGCGTTAAAATATTGCTGGTTAAAGGGACAGGGATCCGATGACATTAGAGGCCTGTTATGGCAGTGAAATCAGCTGGACCGACGGTCATCTCTCCAATGGGCAGGTGAAAAATATGGGTAGTGTCCATCCATCACTCTACAAGTGCTTGGATCACACTCTTATCAATTTGATATCCTTGGGATGGTAATTGCAAAACAAAGTCTTTAAAGCCACTTTCTCAAACCATTCTTTTTACTGTAGGTGGGTCTGATTATACCATTTGTGGGTTTTATGAATGTTTCCTCCTCTCTTAATTTCACAGCCGTCATGCTATCCAAATATAGGTAAGTCAAACAAGGTAAATACACATATTCCTTCTTGCACTTTAATAAAAGTTACATTCATTCATATCCCCTTTCTTTTATCAGTTATTATAGATTTTGCTACATAAGTTCTATGACATAGATTTTCATGCATATGTTCGCACAAAAATATTTATCATTAAATTATACTAATAAATCTTGTGTCAATAAGTAATTAAATTGCAGCAAAATGATGCTTGCATTTTTTTCCTTGGTATTACGGTGAAGATGCATCCCGGCTAATAAAGGAATTTGCTCGACCCCATTGGTATGAAGGTAAGTAAGCAGCTTATTATTTGACCATGTTTTAAACCTTGAGGAATGTTGATTAGCAGCCATTTAGTATTATCAGAGTATTGAAGATGATGGAAATTTTGATGCTATGAATGAAAAATGCAAAGTTAATGTGTGTTTATATAGGAACAGCTAAGGCAAGTATCAGGTAAAGGACAAATTTAAAAAAAAGAGAGAGCATAAAGTAAAAGAAAAGAAAAAGAAAAGCACGAAGTAAAAGAAAAGAAAAGAACAAAAGTGAATCAGTAATTGCTTTGTCCATAAGCACAGATAATTGGTCACATGTTAACATTATTATTGATCACGTGACATGTTAACTGTATATTAATATTTACTATGGGTATAAATATATGTGTGTTTAAAAATATTTTCTTTAAAAATATTCTTTCCACACAGGGGGATAAAGTACATAGCTATGGTAAAAAATAGCTCCATTTTTTGCATTGAAATTAATTTGCAAAACCAAACTCAGGTCCATAACCTAAATTATTTTTAAGTCCGGAACTCAATCTGGGTCTAAAACCTAAACCAACTCAGGTCCAGAACCCAAATCATTTTTGAGTCCATAACTCAATCGGGGTCTAGAACCCAAGCCAACTCGGGTCCAAAACCCAAACCATTTTTGAGTCTAGAACTCAATCCGGGTCAAAAACCTAAATCATTTTTTAGTCCAAAACTCAATTTGGGTCCAGAATCCAAACCAACTCAAGTTTAGAACCCAAACCATTTTTGAGTTTCGAACTCAATTTAGGTCTAGAACGCTATCTAGTCTCAGGTCCAGAACCAAAAACAATCTCGGGTCCAGAACCTATTATTAACTAAAATTAGTTCAAAAGTCATGGTTCTTTTTGCTTTCTTCTACTTAAGTCTCAGATCGCTCAAGTAGGGGGCAAACTATAGACCCTTAAATTTATGCCAGTTTAAATTTCAGAAGCTTATCCCGGTCTGTTATAATTTTAAAGAGCCTAAACCTAATTTTAAAGCTTGAAATTTAACTAGTCCAACTCATAAAAGCCCAAATTAAATTTATGAAATAAGTTCAGTCCGAAAATTAAATAGTTTGGATTTGGAGTGGCTCCAAGTCAACATGAGCTAGTGCTCATGTCAATTTGGAGTGTCCAAATCGACATGAGCCTATCTTAGATACTAGAAATACTCATGTCAATTTGGGGCATCCAAAATGACATGAGTCTATCTTATGTCGACTTGAACACCCCAAGTCGACATGAGATGGCTCATATCGATTTGGAAATTCCAAATCGACATAAGTCGGATCCATGTCGATTTGGATACTCAAAATTGAAATGCATCCTAATTTGGAAAAGACTTAAGAATCCTAATTTTATTCGAGATCGAAAACCCTAATTGCCACATTATAAATAAACAGGGCTTAAACAATAAGGGGACTTTTGGCAGCTGAGTTATTACTAACACAATAAGAAAAACAAAAATGAAGTTCAACCAGAGGCAGTAGATACATTAAAAGGGTAATTCACAATCAACACTAAGGAATCAACACACCTTGCTCCACCAAAACTCTGGATTATGCAAGCAGTAGCTTGGATCAGCATATTTACTTTGGTGAAGCTTCTAACGCAAGTTTTTGTTTTCTAAATTCTTTAAAATCACAGCAAGTTATGTTTATCAATATCATGAAATTTATATTTACTGTGGCTTTGCTTAAGTATGTCCAGTAAGCCTTGTTTGATAATTTCATCAATTTACATCTACTGTATCTCCATTTAAATACATCCAGTAGCAATTTATCTCATGCAATATTTATCTGAATTTAATATCCAGTGGCCCAAGTTTATTAACATAATCACAGTAACCAAACACCATCAAACACTAATTTGTATAATTAGTAAGATCAAACCCTAATTTATATTTTAATTCCCTAGTTGCTAAATTCGAAACACTAATTCCCTAATTCCTAAACCTAAAAATCCTAATTTATCAAGCTACAAAGCCCTAACTCTTAAATCAAAACTGTAAAAGTCTAATTTTCTTAAAAACCCTAATCTTATTTCCTAAACCCTAAAATCATGATTTAAACCCCAATTATCATATATAAACCCTAATTTTGATTTCAAAAACCCTAATTTAAGAATAAAACCCTAATTCTCACCTAAAAACCCTAATCTTATTTTCAAAACCCTAAAATCCCAATTTTTATCCATAAATCCTAAAATCCAAATCTTTACACTAAAACCCTAATTTTCATCTCAAAAACCCTAGTTTTGTTTTAAAACCCTAAAAACCTTATTCTAATTCTAAAACCCTAATTTCATCCTAAAAATCCTAATTTAATCATAAAAATTCTAAAATCATCTATAAGCCCTAATTTAGTATGTAACTAAATTTTATATATTTGATGTTTTATTTAAGATTAAAATTTATATTTGATTAAAATTTAGATTTGACTATTTTATGTCTGTGATGAATGTTTATTAATTATTTTATTTATAATGGATGCATTTCGTGAGTACCTCATTTATTAAGTTCAATATAATTTAATTTATTTTGAGTTTTGGATTAATGTAAAGGACATGTTTCCACCAAATGGTGGGTGTCGCATTTTATTTAGTTTTTGACATTGGACATGGTTGTAAGGGCATGTTTCCATCATGTATGAGTGCCCATTTTATTTGCTTGTTTGAACCTTCTTTATTTTAATACAATAAATGATTATTTATTTAAAATTGCATGTAGTATGGATGATATTATATATTTAAGAATTTAATAATATTTAGACCTAAAAAGGAGCCGGTTTTAATGAACCGGACGTTATAAGGGTGCTAGATCATTCTCACCTTCCCCATATGTATCTAAATTTTTGAACTCATTATGGGGTTAGGGATTCCTTAGAAATCGAATTTGTAACACCCTTATACCCTATATACGTACAATACATATTTTCAGCATATGTAAAATATGCATATATGGTATAAAAATGTCACAGACCAATTTAATAAAAATTTTCACATTTCTGTTTTAAGATTTCAAATACTAATATATAAAATAAATAGTATATAAATATTATTTGCTTGTTATAGGAATCCAAAATAAATATTTTATATGAAAATCTCTGGGAAAAATTCGCCGGAGTTTTGTTTGTAATTTGGACGTTCCCAAAATTCAGCAAAGCACAACCTGCATAAAGCAAACACTCCCAATAAAAATCAATTCACCATTTCACCAATACTTCTCAATTTCTTCATATTTTCTCAAAATACTTATATATAGATATATAAATTAACAACACATATAAAATTCCATCTGAACAAATTATTCAAAACATTCTTTACAATTTACATTATATACTTCCAAAAACATATCATAACATATATAATATCAAATTACATTATAATATCAAATATCTACATGCTGGCAACTGGCTCTGATCTTGATGTACCCAAAAATAACTCTTAAGCTCAATAAATACAAACCTAGACCTGACCAGGTCTAGTAGAACTCTCCGGCTCTACCAAATCATCCATGACACCTGCACGATGAATTACCATCGCGCTAAGCCGAAGCCTAGTGGTACAAACTTTAATAATAACAATAAAACTCAATGCAATGCCAATGCACAATGCATATAAATGTCACATCATTCTACTTTCTTATATTTTTCAAATATTTCATAATCACAATTCATAGCGTTATATTTCTCAATTGTATCACAATTCATAATTCACATTAAAGCAAAGACAAACATTGTAACACCCCTTCCCGGCCTACATGTGTAAGCCGAGTAGAGGCGCCACACTATCCTACTGTTGCTACCAATTTTACTTAGTCAAATTTTAGTTCCGATTTTACAGAAATTTTGCCAGAGGTTCGCCTAGAAATTTGGGTCCCAAGTGTCGACAAAACTGATTTTTCTTATTTTTGAAAAACATTTTGTTTCACAATTCAATACAAGCACACTCCCAATAATCCACCCTTATAACCTCAACTACAAATCCTGCAAGAAGAATTCACACTTCTATATTCACAACCCAACTCAATTCAAAATCATACAGTTATTATACATTACTAGATTTACATGCTACATCAGTTATCTCTTTGTATTGTTCAAATAAGTACATGATAGTTTCTAATGCCAAAATACAAAATGAAGAGCACCACTTAAGTTTGTTGATGACCGGCAGATCGCAGGACTCTTCTGCTTGCTACTGGTTCCTTGCTAATAACCTACGAGTTTAGAAGAAACTAAACTCGCTAAGCATTGCTTAGTGGGTACTTTAACCATTGCCGAATATACATAGTGCAAGGAAGGTTGTTGAAACACATATAAAAGTAGAATACTGCATAATTAAACTATTTTCATACAATCATCATATTTATATCTTCTAATTAAGTTAAGATTCACATTCTGTATGTAAACGACATGTAATATAACTTCATTATAATTACGAGTTAATCTGCTCCACTCGCTAATTATGAATACACCGATCTCGAAATGAGGCCTCATATAGAGTTACGCGTGGTCTTGACCTCACACGAATAATTGTCATGGTCTTGGTCTCACACGATATAGAATAACTGCGTGGTCTTGGTCTCACACGACTAGTTGCCATTATCTTGACCTCACACGATATAACTGCGTGGTCTTGGTCTCACACGACTAGTTGCCATGATCTTGACCTCACACGATATAACCGCGCGCGCGTAAGTAATATCCCGATCGAAGCCGTTAAGACAGTACTGCCGGTAGGATGGCATGCCAAACCCCCATTCTAGACCGGTTTTACCCATTTACCGAGTAGAGCATATATAACATTTCATATATACCCATTCACTTCATATATATACCACATATTCTCCATGTATATACAATATATACTTACACAAATACCACATATACTCACATATGTATCATATGTATTCACATATATACCATATACACGCATATATATACCATATGAACAAAAATTTGTAAGAAAATAAAATTTCTTTTATGTTAAAGTACCAAACCTTCAAAAATTCCATAAACCAAACATAAACCAAAGTTTGTAAGAAAATAAAATTTCTTTTATGTTAAAGTACCAAACCTTCAAAAATTCCATAAACCAAACATAAACCAAAGTTTGTAAGAAAATAAAATTTCTTTTATGTTAAAGTACCAAACCTTCAAAAATTCCATAAACCAAACATAAACCAAAGTTTGTAAGAAAATAAAATTTCTTTTATGTTAAAGTACCAAACCTTGCTCTTTAATTCCCTTTTGCTTTTCCTATTGTGGCCGAATTTGTAAGTGGAAAAGAGAGATTTTGTTCTTCATATCATGATATATATATATAAGGGAAATGATGATCACCTTATGTGTTGGATAAATCCTTTAAGACAGCTTGTCCACCTTTCTCTTTCTTCATTTAATACTCATGCTAAATGGTTACTTTTGATTGGCCAACAAGAGATTTTTATAGTTTTCTTTCCCATTACTTCTTCCCACTTGTCCCTCTTCTGATTGGATACCCTAAAGTTGTCCCGTGTTACCCATACGGTCCCGACACGAAACCGGACCCACTTTACGTTCCGGCGGTTAATTGATCATATCTCTTAAACAGTACAGTTCCACGAGTCAAACTACATATAGTTTTGATCCTCTCGACCTCTACTTTCTATTTGTAAGGTCCATTTTAGGTTTCCAATTCATTTTGAAAAATTACCAATAAGCCCTCAACTTTTTACAAAATTCCCTTTAGGTCCTTTCTTTGCTCGGGTTTTGCCCGGGTTCTGTTTCTACTGACGATCGTTTCATATTCAACCCCTCAACGTCCTCTACTTACTCTTATGTTTATGTTCTACTTTGGATTCATGTATAATGACCAAAATGTCCCTAGTCAAAATCTCCTATATCTCCCAAACCGTGCGTTTTCTGGAAAAACCGTTACGCGTAGTTGCGACCCAATTTTTCTCTACTTTCCATTTTTGGAATATGTTATGTGCACTATTAAGAAGATCCAGTACAACTTTTGGAAATTACAGTCACCTCCCCAAAACTTTTGGAAATTACAGTCACCTCCCCAAAACTTTTAGAAATTACTCTTAGGTCCTTAGCCTTTCAAAAAATTACCTTTAGGTCCCGTCAACTTCACGGGCCTCCTTTGCACACCAATTTTTGTTTTTGACTATCTCGAGCCTCTATTTGACCACTTATTTATGTCCTTCTTGCCTAATACTCGACTACCTAAACTTTGGGATGTGACAAACATGGGCCCAAAAAGGATCTAATATGCTATTCAAATTTCAGAGTTATTGCTTTGGTCCATAATGACACCATGTGTCAAGCCCCATAGGCAATATATCCATGGATAATGTAACAGCCCCAGTCTCTTGGACCTCAGACCAGCTAGACCCTTAGGCCCCAGTATCTTTGTAACATCCCCACACCCAATATACGCACACCACATACACACACTCTATATGCGATATACGTATACCGGATACAGGGATGTCACAGTCCATTTTAAACAAACCAATCATTAAAACTTTATCATCCAATTATTGTAAATCAATCTAAGTAAACTTAAAATATTTAATCATATATTATAGAAAATAATAGATAAAACACTCCTTACTAGAATAGATATTCATATATCTTCTTTACCCCAAAAGTTTATCCAAAACATTAGTTTAATAAGCAGCGGAAAATACAGCAGAATATACATATGTTCATATCAAAATCAATGCTTACAAAATTATAGAGTTTATACATGCTGGCAGTTCATCTCTGATCTTAATGTCCATAACTCATCACTGCTCTCACAAACTCAAGCCTAGACTTGACTTGGTCTAGATGAGCTCTCCGGCACAACAGGATCTACCCTGTCACCTGCGCGATGAACCACAATCGCGCTAGCAGAAAGCTTAGTGGTAAAAACTTTGATTCAATATAGATCAATGCGATGCTCATACATAATACATATGAATATATTAACTCATTACATTATATCTCAACATATTAATCATTTGCATCACATTTCATAATTCACATTTAAGCAAAGAAAAACATGGGCCCAAAAAGGATCTAATATGCTATTCAAAGTTCAGAGTTACTGCTTTGGTCCATAACGACACCTTGTGTCTAGCCCTGTAGGCAATATATATCCATGGATAATATAACAACCCCAGTCTCTTGGACCTCAACTCGGCTAGACCCTTAGGCCACAGTATCTTGGTCCTCAACCCGGCTTGACTATTACAGTTTTTGAGGCTTACGACCCGGTCTTTTCACCCCAAAAACATCACATTTATCAGCTGGGCTCTGCTTACGACCCGGTCTCAACTAAATGTGTTAAGTCCCAATGTCATGTAATTGTATGCAATCATTCAAAGTTTGTACTTATCTCTTAAAGCAACAACACCACTCTATCAACTTCCTCTTCCAAGATATCCCTCAAACCTTGGCTAGGGTAACTAAATTCTCTTCAAAACCTAATCCAAAGGTGATTAATAAATACTCACTTAGTGTTACACATAAGAAAATAAGGAAGAGAACTATCTAGAGCAAACTCTACACTTGACACGTTCAACAACACGGGCGTGTCCCTGACCATGCCCTAAACCCACAACACAGAAGCTTTGACACGCTCAGTGACATGGGCGTGTCACTTTACGTGTCAATTCTCCTCCAACACAGAAGCTATGACACGCTCATTGACATGGGCGTGTCACTGGACGTGTCAATCTTCCAACAACACAGTAGCTATGACACGCTCAGTGACATGGGCGTGTCACTTGACGTGTCAGTACTACCACTACACAGAAGCTGTGACACGCTCAGTGACATGGACGTGTCACCAACCCAGAAAATAGAACTAACGACACGCCCAAAGACATGGCCGTGCTACTGGGCGTGTCAGGCCAAAAACCCTGAAATCGACACCAAAACGCCACATCCAACAAACATCTTTCTTTTACCCTCTTTCACTCCAAACAAACTCAACCAAATCCATCAAAAAATCATATATCACAACTAGACCTCAAAACAACTCAATCACAAATATCAAAACACAATCACAACCATATATCACAACTCAAACTTACAACATCCGCCCACTTGACTCTTTCACCAAACTTAACCCTTTTCTTCAATCCAACCCCAAAATCAAAGTGAACAAAACAAAACAACCTCAAACATACCAAATCAACCATAAACACATCTACAACAACCAATCCAACAAACCCAACAACACAAACTCAAAAGAACACAAAGAAACAAGTTGGAAACTTACCAAAACTGAAGAAAATCCTTAAAACTCCAACTTGATCTCTTGAAAAACTTCAATCTCTTGAGTTTGGAAGAAAAAAAATCCCTCTTCCTTTAGTAGATGATGGTGGCCGGCCAAAGAGAAGAAAGAAGAAGAAGAAAAAGAAGAAAATGCAAAGAAGAAGAAAGTCAACCTCTTAAACAAAACACTTTCCTCAAATCACTTTCCACCATGTATTAATTAATAAAATAATACCCAATTACATCATCTTCCACTAACTTAAATAAATCCATTTAAATATCATCCTCCAGTAACAATATTTAATACAATTAATTCAAATATCTCATTTGACCAACTCAACTTGTTGACTTGTATATAATGTATATATATCTCCATATACATAACATATACACATCTTCCTATTAACCTTTCAATTAATCATAAATACACTTTAATTCATTTAATCCAATTCAATAATTAACATATCCAAAAATTTAGGGTACTATATGGGATATTACAATCTTAGTCCTCAACCCGGCTAGACTGCTATAGTTTTTGAGGCTTACGACCAAGTCTTTTCACCCTAAAAACATCATATTTATTAGCTGGCCTGGCTAACAACCTAGTCTTTTCACCATTCCAGTATTTAGCCCGTAGGCAATGATAGGCATGCCGCCAAACCCAAAACTCTAAAAATTGAATAACATACTAGGCACACAATTTATTCATATTTCTCATTATCAAATTCTTTCATAATTCCTTTATCAAAACTTTTCTCATTTTCTCATGATCAAACTAGGCACATTGCCTTATTATATCATCTTTTTCTCACTTTTTTTTTTCATTTATTCATTTTTCTCATTATTAATCTCTTTCTCATTGTCACATATTCAATCTAGGCACATTACCTTATTTTCACTTTTTTTTTTTCATTTTTCTCATTTTTCACATCTTTCTCATTTTTCTCATTTTTCTCATTATATCAATTCATTTCATTATTCCACATATCTCATTTTTGCATTCACAACACATTACCCAATTACTTTTGGTATTTTCACATAATATACATATTTCACATTATACACAATTTAGCCATTATCAATGGCTTTTCACAATGCATTTAACACATATATGATATTACAAATGTCATAGCACATTATTCATACTCAATTAATGAACCAAGTAACTTAACACATTTTCTAACCAAAATGTGTTAAGCCCAAAAGTCATGCAAATATAAACAATATATTCAAAGTTTGTACGTACTTCCACTAGCAACCCAAAGCAAGCTTAACACAACCTCCAATCCTATCCTTCCAACTTGCCCTTCACCACTTGAATGAAGCAAATCAACCTCCCTCAATGCCTATACCAAATGTGATCATACATAATCATTTAATATCACATTCTAAGGTATTCTCAACATCAACCCATAATTAAACATCACTCTAAACCAAATCTCAAAATTAAGCTTCACCTCACTTTAACTTTGGAAAACCATATCAAGCCATTTAAATTAGTGTTTTAAGTTTATTAATATCATTAGAAACATGTTTTAGCATGTTTAAACCAATTACATTAATTAACCACATGCTTATGCTCAAAACCCTAAATCAATACTACCATCTTCAAACTCTATCCAAACTTAACTAAATCCATCATTTGATTTTAAAATCCTTTTTTATGCATCAAAACAACACATTTGAAACCAATTTGCACAATTAAAACTCATGATTTCAAAAACTCAAATGTTCCATAACCCTAAATTCTCTCTTTTCACCAAATTCAACTTAAATTCAACCATTTCTTTAATCCAACCTTAAAATCATTGTTAACTACCCAAAATAACATCATACACACCCATTCCAATAATTAAAACATGCTAAATCAAAACCTAAAACTCAACATAATCCAATTTTCTATAGAATTCAAAGAAAAGAGTTGAAAACTTACTAATTTTGGTGGAAATCACCAAAAATCCATTTTGAATACTTGAAATCCTTCAATTTTTAGAGTATGGAAGAAGCAAAATCTTGGGCTAAATAACCATGGAGGTTTCGGCCATGGAGAAGAAGAAGAAGAAGAGATGAAGACTTTCTTTTTTTTTTCTTTTCATCTTTTACTTTAAACCATATATATATTAAAATAATTTAATAATTATTTATTTAATTATTTATTTAATAAATTAAAAGTCATAAATTCCCTCATCTATTCAAAAATAATTTATTTTTAAATTATTTTATAAATTTTGAATTTCTAAGATTTAATTACCAAAATACCCTTTTACTTTGATTTTTCTTTTGAAAGTGTTGACTTTTATATGTTATGTATATTTTACATATATATCACATATATGTTCCACTTTTTCATTTAAAACCATTAATTTAATTTATCCATTTAAATTATAATTTATTTTATCAAATTTTTAAAAATTAGAGCTTTTCAAAAATTTGGGATATTACAAATATGCACAAGTAATGTGTATCTTATATACACATCAAATGTATCTTATATGTGTATTAAATATTAAGTATGTAATGTATTAATCCAACATATAAAATTAATATACCATATATATATGTTATATATACTCTAGATATATATTGAGTATATGCAATTTATATCTCCAAATACTTATTTAATTTCTCTAAAATCACGAATGTTATAATTTTCTCCTCCTTAAATAATTTTGTCTTCGAAATTATCCAGTATGGTAATAAATCATCCAAATCATTATTTTACCAAATTACATAATTTCTTTTCTCCCCCTTAGGTTCATTCTTAATTTCCTTTTTATCATTTCCTAACACATCATTATACTATCTATTTACTCAAAAAGTCACAATAAATTATCATATCATCAATCGAATTGTCATTAGATAAAAATTAGTTCATCTCTTTAATATATATACCCACACACCTATTGTACTCAAGATATTTGATTACTTCATTATCTTAAAAATATACTCTCATCACCTTAAATTCAAATGTTGATAACTTTTATCTTAACACAATAATTTTGCACATCTTCACTTTGATCCTACTCTTTATACAATTACCACTTATTAATTTGACATCACTATTATACAACAGCAAAATCTTATTTCCTTAATAAGATTCATTCCCATTATACTATAACTAACATTTTTCTCTTATAATTATTTAAAACTAATATAACTTAGCTCCTTTCATATGCATATACATATCAGATGCTGTATTAAGCGCATTATCATATAGCTTGCATATTCTTAATACAACTACACACATTGAATTTCAATAAATGCTTGTAAACTTATTACATTTCGGATCAATTGATCTAACTATCACAATATGACCATCACAACCTTATTCTATTCTGACCAACCTTTAGTCTATTTTAAATTCATCAATCTGTTTTCAATTCATGACCAAATTCTATTAGGACAAATTTAATCTCAACTTTTAATTCTCTTCGAATTCATCATTACAGATAATATTCACTTCCCCTAGTCTCGTTTACTTTACACATCATTTTCATCAACTTATTAATTTTATACTACTTTCAAACACATTCATAATAACTCTTACTCACATTTCATAATTCCTTTCATTTACCATTTTCTCACATTTCTTATAGTTACCTTATTTACACAAATCACTTTTCTTACACATCATTTAAAGCTCATCATATTTTCACAATTCTCTTCTGTTTCCACACTTTCTATAATTATAAATAAATTTCTAGTATAAAATTATAAGATACAACTATGCAAACCATAAGTCTTGACCATGTTTCTTGAAGCATAACTATCAATCTCACCAAAACTATCCAACGGTAATGCCATAATAATGGTCACGCCTGTGGCTTATAAATAAATAGTGCTCCTTTATCATTCTTCTTCAAACATTTCCAATCACAATGTTAAGTTCGTATCGCAAAAATCACATATTCATTTTCTAATCTTTTGCTACACAAAAAAGTTAACATGTTTCAACTCTGTTTCAAAGCAATTTACTCTTGTTCACTTAATCATCATTAGCCTAACTCGTATTTCAACAATATTATCATTAACATCTCTTACATAATATACACATTCGTTCATATGCTAATTTACACAATTTCCATTTATTACTCCATTTCTAATCTATCTCTTATAAAAATTTTCATTCATATATATATAAATATATATATTTTCCATTTCCATACTTTCTTCATTATACTTTCCTTTTCCTTACAATCTCTTATTTATACTCATATACTTTAGGCCCAAAACACTATACAATCATCAAGTTCAGTTGTTAAAATAATAATTTCACCGTCCAGCTCTATTCGGGTCCATTCTCAATTTCAATTCATCATATGACCTAACTCTACGCAGGTTAAGACCTAATCTCTCTTAGGTCTATTAATACATGCAATATCATTCTCAATATCACCAGACACGTATTTGTATAAGGTAGTAAACACTCGATAACATTTTTTTTATGCATTTATCATAACCTTCATATCCCTTTTCATCATTTCCAATTCAATTACCTAAAGTAACTCATTTTTACTTACTTAATCATTTCCCTTTTATTTCATAACAAATTTCTATATTATCAACCAACAACATGAACCTCACCAAATCTCATCCATGTCACATTTCCAATCTTAAAATCATAACATTTACATTTAAACAACAAAAATTCATTTCATTACACTAATTAACATCGTCCATTTAGATACTCTAATTTTACACACTCAACCCTAAATCATGCATCATTATTCCATAATAAATAATTCGCTATCATATATGATTTCATTCTTTGATTTTAATTATAAACTCTTTGTTGTAAATTATTAAAAACTCCATATTCCTTCTATACTTATACCCATATGCGTACAAATTTTTATAATTTTTTCATTCATTTGTCTCATAAAATTAATTTATTACTTACTTACACAAAACTGCATGACTTCCTTAGTTTCATGTCAATCTCACTTTCAATTTTTATATTCCTTACCAATTCTTTATAAAAGCTTGTAAAATTTTATCCATGTGCACTTGACACATATATGGACTTATATTTAAAGTTTTAGATTTTTCCAAGCTGATTTAATATATTTAAAAAAAATTAAATCTTCCAAAATCAGAGAATCTGTCTCTTTAATAATTCCTCTAGCAACACATGGTTGTCCATTTTTTTCAGGTATCAAGCCTTAATAAAAATTCATGAACTTTTAACCATATGTTATAGGAATACATATGATATTGTGTGTAAATTTTCAGATTTTTCTGGGTTGGTTTACCACAGTTCCTAAATTTATTTTTTCTCAATTTTTACAGATTCTGAGTTGCTAGAATTACTCCAACAATCTGTGTTCTTCTATTTTTCTTAATTAGAGATTCATCTTTAAAATTTATAAAATTTTATACATTGGATTCTAACATATAGAAAAACTTTCTATTAAATATTCAAACTCATCCAACATTTCTAGATTTGTCCAAAAATTCAGACAATATCACTCTGCAGTACACCTATAAAATTTTCTGTAACTATCATGCTCATTTCTCAAACTTTTAATTTTTATATCTTAAATCATTTCCTAGATTGTTTTTTTCTAATTTCACTTATTCATCAATTGAATCAGCTATGAATTTTAAATTTCAAATAAAAGTTTCAAAAATTCTTAATTCATAATCTCTAGAATGACGCTTCCACTGCGTCACTCTGATCTATGCAACCCAGACGTCATCTCAACTCCTATCTATTATATCAAATGGACATTGGCACATCAGGGATCAGATAAATTACCAGTGCCAATGCATGCATCACAATTGAAAATTATTTTTTTAAAATTCCAATTTTCTCTCTCTAACAACCCACCTAGGTCGAGAACCTCAATCCTAGGCTCTGATACCAAAATAAATGTAACACCCTTATACCCTATATACGTACAATACATATTTTCAGCATATGTAAAATATGTATATACAGTATAAAATATCATAGACCAATTTAATAAAAATTTTCACATTTATGTTTTAAGATTTCAAATACTAATATATAAAATAAATAGTATATAAATATTCTTTGCTTGTTCAGGAATCCAAAATAAATATTTTATATGAAAATCTCTGGAAAAAAATTGCCAGAGTTTTGTTTGTAATTTGGAAGATCCCAAAATTCAGCAAAACACAACCTGCATAAAGCAAACACTCCCAATAAAAAATAATTCACAATTTCACCAATACTTCTCAATTTCTCCATATTTTCTCAAAATACATATATATAGATATATAAATTAACAACACATATAAAATCCCATATGAACAAATTATTCAAAATATTCTTTACAATTTACATTATATACTTCCAAAAACATATCATAACATATATAATATCAAAATACATTGTAATATTAAATATCTACATGCTGGCAACTGGCTCTGATCTTGATGAACCCAAAAACAACTCTTCAAGCTCAATAAATACAAATCTAGACCCAACCAGGTCTAGTAGAACTCTCCGGCTCTACCAAATTATCCATGACACCTGCTCGACGAATTACAATCGCGCTAAGCCGAAGCCTAGTGGTACAAACTTTGATAATAACAATAAAACTCAATGCAATGCTAATGCACAATGCATATAAATGTCACATCATTCTACTTTCTTATATTTTTCAAATATTTCATAATCATAACTCATAGCGTTATATTGCTCAACTGTATCACAATTCATAATTCACATTAAAGCAAAAACAAACATGGGCCCAAAAAGGATCTAATATGCTATTCAAATTTCAGAGTTACTGATTTGGTCCATAATGACACCATATGTCTAGCCCCGTAGGCAATATATCTATGGATAATGTAGAAGCCCTAGTCTATTGGACCTCAACCTGGCTAGACCCTTAGGCCCCAGTATCTTGGTCCTCAACCCGGCTAGACTGCTACAGTTTTTGAGACTTACGACCCAGTCTTTTCACCCCAAAAATATATATTTATCAGCTGACCTGGCTTACGACCCAGTCTTTTCACCATTCCAGCGTTTATCCCATAGGCAATCATAGGCATGCCGCCAAACCCATAACTCTAAAAATTGAATAACATACTAGGCACACAATTTATTCATATTTCTCATTATCAAATTCTTTCATAATTCCTTTATCAAAACTTTTCTCATTTTCTCATGATCAAACTAGGCACATTGCCTTATTATATCATCTTTTTCTTACTTTTTTTTATTTATTCATTTTTCTCATTATTAATCTCTTCCTCATTGTCACATATTCAATCTAGGCACACTGTCTTATTTTCACATTTTTTTCTCATTTTTCACATCTTTCTCACTTTTTCTCACTTTTCTCATTTTTATCAATATCAGTTCATTTCATTATTCCACATATCTCATTTTTGCATTCACAACACATTACCCAATTACTTTGGGTATTTTCACATAATATACATATTTCACATCCTACACAATTTAGCCATTATGAATGGCTTTTCACAATGCATTTAACACATATATGACATTACAAATGTCATAGCACATTATTCATACTCAATCAATGAACCAAGTAACTTAACACATTTTCCAACCAAAATGTGTTAAGCCCAAATGTCATGCAAATATAAACAATATATTCAAAGTTTGTACATACCTCCACTAACAACCCAAAGCAAGCTTAACACAACCTCCAATCTTATCCTTCCAACTTTCCCTTCACCACTTGGATGAAGCAAATTAACCTCCCTCAATGCCTATGCCAAATGTGATCATACATAATCATTTAATATCACATTCTAAGGTATTCTCAACATCAAACCATAATTAAACATCACTCTAAACCAAATCCCAAAATTAAGCTTCACCTCACTTTAACTTTAAAAAACTATATCAAGCCATTTAAATTAGTGTTTTAAGTTTATTAATATCATTAGAAACATGTTTTAGCATGTTTAAACCAATTACATTAATTAACCGCATGCTTATGCTCAAAACCCTAAATCAATACTGCCATCTGCAAACTCTATCCAAACTTAACTAAATCCATCATTTGATTTTAAAATCCTTGTTTATACATCAAAACAAAACATTTGGAACCAATTTTCACAATTAAAACTCATGATTTCAAAAACTCAAATGTTCCATAACCCTAAATTCTCTCTCTTCACCAAACTCAACTTAAATTCAACCATTTCTTTAATCCAACCTTAAAATCATTGTTAACTACCCAAAATAACATCATACACACCCATTCCAATAATCATAACATGCTACATCAAATTCCCAAACTCAACATAATCCAATTTTCTGTAGAATTCAAAGAAAATAGTTGAAAACTTACTAATTTTGGTGGAAATCACCAAAAATCCACTTTGAATACTTGAAATCCTTCAATTTTTGGAGTATGGAAGAAGCAAAATCTTGGGCTAGACAACCATGGAGGTTTCGGCCATGGAGAAGAAGAAGAAGAGATGAAGACTTACTTTTTTTTTCTTTTTCTTTTCATCTTTTATTTTAAACCATATATATATATATATTAAAATAATTTAATAATTATTTATTTATTTAATAAATTAAAAGTCATAAATTCCCTCTCCCATTCAAAAATAATTTATTTTTAAATTATTTTATAAATTTTAAATTTCTAAGATTTAATTACCAAAATACCCTTTTACTTTGACTTTTATTTTGAAAAGTGTTGACTTTTATATGTTATGTATATTTAACATATATATCACATATATGTTCCACTTTTTCATTTAAAACCCCTTCATTTTTCATTTTAAATCATTAATTTAATTTATCCACTTAAATTATAATTATTTTATCAAATTTTCAAAAATTAGAACTTTTTAAAAATTTGGGATATTACACATATGCACAAGCAATGTGTATCTTATATACACATCAAATGTACCTTATATGTGTATTAAATATTAAGTATATAATGTATTAATCCAACATATACAATTAATATACCATAAGTATATGTTATATATACTCTAGATATATATATTGAGTATATGCAATTTATATCTCCAAATACTTATTTAATTTCTCCAAAATCACGGGTGTTACAGAATTATCCGCCCCTTTCTATTTTCTTGGCTAGTCCAGATGTCGACTCCATTTTCTCCGAGTTTAGGCCCGTGTTCTCTAAGGCCTTAAGCATAACAGTACTGAAGTTACAAGAACTATTCTACATGAGAGTGAGGGTAAAAATTCCCACTCACAAGTTGACAATTAGGGTTTCTGTGATCAAATTAGGGTTTTTAGGGTTAAAATATGATTTTAGGGTTTTATGGATGAAAATTAAGGTTTTTGTAACACCCTGATACTCCATATAAATAACTATACATACACCTGGTATACATACAGTAAATATATAAAGTATAAGGATGTCACTTTTCGTTACATTTTAAAAACCTTTAACAGAATTCAAACCACAATACATTAATTTAAAGAACATTTACAAATCATTATATTTTTAATGATCTTACATATATATCATAATCTTATTTTTATCAAAACTGCATTTATACATATACATACACTTTTGTCAGAAATACATCATAATTAAAAATTATACATGTATGCATCACCCTCTAGTTGGTCTCGACAAACTCTTACTCTTCTCGTGGCATAACGAAAGACTTCATATCTTCCTCCTAGACACCTGCGCGATTACACATCCACTCTAAGCCCGAGAGCTTAGTAGTACAAATAAATATTAAAATATACTTTACAAAAGAATCATACCTCATATTTTTAGCATCATGTTTTATTATTTTCTTATCCCGTTTTTCCTTTCTTAGTGCATTCTTCATATACTCCCACTAATCTCATAGATTATATATATATATATATATTTACATAAAACATTCACAAAACGATACTTACCATTGCTACCTCATATACATATTACATGTCATATTATACTTCCAGAATCATATATCTCAACATAACTTCTCAAAATCAAATCTCTTTTCAATAACCCATTTATATAATATTATCATGCCATACTTCATAACCTTACATCTCATAACGCCATTCAATTAAATCATTATCCACAATTCAATATTCATGAATCACATTTTCAACAAAGGCAATCATTATATCATTCAATTGAATCATTATCCGCAATCCATCATTAATACTCACAATTAGTATATCAATATACACATTTCACATCATACTTCCTAACATTGTTTAATTCACAATTCACCAATCATGAGTCACATTGCCAACAAAGTCAACCATAGATCTCATTACTCATTTATTTCAAAATTTGTATATCATATTGACAACAAAGACAGACTCGGGCCCAAAAGACACTAATATGCCATTCAATTTTCAGAGTTAATGCTTTGGTTTTGTTATCACATTTATCATTATCATAGACCCAACTAGGCTTCAAAGATTTAGGTTCAACCAAGCTTTAAGGGGAACAAAGCATGCTAAGTCTCAACCCAACTTGGCTTCAAGAACCAATCCAACCTAGCTTCAAGGGTTGTAACATCTCAATTAGGCTTCAAGGATTAGACCCAACCAAGCTTCAAGGGGAGTAAAACATGTTAAACTTCAACCCAACTTGGCTTCAAGGATCAAGTCCAACCTAACTTCAAGAGATTGTTACTAATATTAGGCATGCCACCAACAACAAACTCTGAAAATGGAATAACACATTAGCCACACAATTCATTCCTTATTTCATTAGCACTTTCATTCTCAATTCTCATCATTATCTAGGCAAACATGCCTCATTTATCTCAATTGAAACATCATAGCCAAACACAATGGCTTCACATCACATTTGAATCATCATAGCCAAACACAATGGCTTCACATCACATTTCATCATTTCTCAAGACACATTTACACCATTCATTATTAAAACATTTATCATAACAAATTGCATTTGCACATACCTTTTTGGATAATCATTATAGCTTTCACACTATACAAATAACAACATTAGTCACATTGTATTAACAATATAATAATCTACTTAACATTGTTTTAAGTTTCAAAATAATATAAAAGAATGAGTCTAGGTAAATTTGTACTTACCTCAAGAACTACTCCCATCAAGCTATACATAATCAATTACCTCATCATATCCTTCACATTTTACCTATAGCATCATTGATGTAACATTACAAAGTACATTATTCATATAACACATTACCATTCACAAGATTCACAATGCATAAAACATAGCATTGTTCATATAGTATCATATGCATCATCAAATGTAGGTTCAATCCCAATCATGTAAGAAGAGCAAAAAAACAAACACAGTAACCAACACACTCAAGGGACACGGCCAAGCTTGTGGCCGTGTCTCTCAACAAAATTCAGGCAGTGGCAAACATGGGCAAGGGACACGGCCAAGCCAGTGGCCGTGTCTCTCCAAAATTAATCCAACACGGCCAAATTTCCTTGAACTTGGCCGTGTCTCCCAAAAATCTTAAGTCTTGGTCGTGTTCCTTCTTTGGTTTAGCCGTGTCTCACATGAACAAAACCCTAAATGTGGCCAAAACTCTTTTAATTGCATTTAAACTCATTGTGCACAACATAGCCTCATTCAATTGGATATAAACAATGTCATTAACACTTATTTTACATATTCATCACAATATTCTCATTAACAAATCATTAACAACACATTTAAACACATACCACTTCAAAACCCTAAACCAACATCATTCTTATTCTTTCAATTTCAATATCCACTCAACTTACCATTTTCAAACCAAAACCAACACCAATTTAACTTACAACCAATTTAAACACTTATAATCACATCTCAACCCCACCAAATCATAATCTCAACAAATCAAAACTCACTTCAAATACAACTTCAAAAATAACAAAGGAAAACAAGAGAGTACTTACCTAATTGAAGAAATTTCACAACTCTCCAACTTAATCCTTTGATTCTCCCTTCAATTTGATGTTACAAATGAAAACACTTCTCTTGCTCTCCCTTTCCTTATGGTAGCCGGCCACACCAAATGAGAAGAGAAGAAAATAAAATCAAGTCAAACTCCTCTTCTTCTTTTAATCTCCACCAAGCAATTCTACATGAGCAATTACTATCATGCCCTCTTCCCATTTAACTTAACTTCTTTTTCTTATATGCCCTTAATAGTAATTTCACATGCCACAAATAAATATCCTCTTGCATTGACCATCCATTTTGACTTATGTATATGTTATATATATTACCATATACCCAACATATACACTTTCTCTCTACACATGCCTTTCCTTTTTAAACAATACATAAACATTCTCTTTTCAATTTCTTTTCTTATCAACATAACATATACACATAATTCAAACAAACAACAATTATATCCAAACTTCTAGGGCATACATTGGGATATTACAGTTTTGGTTTAGAATTAAGGTTTTGATTATTGATAACTAGGGTTTTTATAAGATTAGGGTTTTAAAACTGTGATTTAAGACTTTGGTTTTTCAAAATAAGCAAACTAGTATTTATGTAACTAAATAAAGGGTTCAAATTAAATCTTAAGTTATTATGAATCTAAAACAAATAAAAGTTGGCTAACTAAGGTACTGGAGAAAACAAAGTTGAATGGATAACCTACAATGAATTTGAAACCAATGAATACAAGCTATTGGACATGTTTTAATAAAATTAATATGAATTGAAACTGATGAATATAAACTAATGGAGCTATTTGGACAAAGAATAAATATAATCAGTGTTTAAAACCATCACCAAAGCATCTTGTGTTGAATTTAAGTGAATTAAACTTAGAGAACATACCTTCATTTGTTGGTTCTACAAAAATTATACGTTGATCCAAACTTTTGCCTGCATCAATCTGGAATTTTGGCTAAGCCAAACAAAGACAGTAGCTATTGCATTTATTTGGTGTATTTTTTTATGAGTTGATAGTATTTTGTGTGTGTTAATGGTTGCTGCCTTTCTGTGTTGCTTTCTCTCGTAATTTTGTCTCTTCTTTGATAATTCTAGGTTTGATAATTATGGCTCCTCCTTAAGTGTTTTGTAAGCCCCTATTTATAAGGAACAAATTAGGTTAAGCATTAGTACGTAGACCAAGCTTAACTAGGATTTTTGAATCAAAATTATATTTGCTTGAAATCGGGGCCAAAGGCCTTACCAATTAAACTTGGAGCCTTATATCAAGGCTCATGTCGAATCGGCAAGTGCCAATTCGACATGGTATTTAGGTTTTGATCAAACCAAGTTGGTTTGGGTCAGATCAAGTCGGTTCATCTTTGTTTTAGGTTTTTAAAATTAAACTAGACTTAATTTAATCTATTTAAGTTTTAAAGATTATACCCGACTAGATTTAAAATTCTAAAATTGTACAAGACACTCTTTAATTGGGACTGAATTTAATCTGTGCCAAAATTAAGGGTCTACACCTGCCAAGGAAAGAAAACTAGATGGTTGATGCCCTAGCCACATTAGCTTCGGTATGGGAGGATTCTACCAAATTATTCCTTAAATCTCTGATCTTGACTAGCTCATTAACCCTCTACTATCAGCATGAGATGGTTATGGAAACAGGGATAGACCATAATGCATGGTATGATACAATTAAGCAATTCTTAGAAAGTTAGGATTATCCACCGGGGGCAATAAAAGAAAAAAAGGAGAGTAATAAGGCGATGGTTCGTATAATAAATCCCATTCTAAGGAGAATTGTATTGAAGGTGGCCTGATGGGGTACATTTAAGATGTCTAAAGAAGTCTAAGGTTGAGTAGATGATTTAAAAAATACATGTAGGAGCTTGTAGGCCACACATGAATGGTTTAGCCCTGATTAGGAAGATAATCTGGCAAGGCTACTATTGGTTGACCATGGAAAAAATTGTATTGATTTGTGCCAAAATGTCAGCAATGACAGCTATATGGGAATTTGAATCATTTACCTCCCAAAGAGTTGCATTCTATGTCTTCACCTTGGCCGTTCGTAGCTTAGGGGATAGACATTATTTGGAGATACACTCGACAGCTTCAAATGGTCATCGGCATATAGTTGTGGCAATTGAATACTTTTTAAAGTTGGTGGAAGTCAAATCTTTTAATAAACTTGGGGCAAGGAAAATGGATCAGTTTATTGAAAGAAATCTTATCTGCAGATATGGATTTCCACACAAAATAGTATCGGATAACGGAATCCAATTCCAAGGGGTCATTAGGGAGTTGTTTACCAAATACCAAATTTCTCATCATCAGTCTTCTCCATATAGACCAAAAGCGAATGTTACAATGGAAGTGGCTAACAAAATGGTTAAGCAGATTCTTTCTAAGATGACCAAGATGTATAGAGATTGGGCAGAGGTGCTCCCGTTTGCCTTATAGGGCTATAGAACAAGTGTGCACACTCCGACTGGAATGACACCATTTTCTCTAGTCTACGAAATGGAAGTGGTACTTCCTATTAAAATTGAGGTCAAATCTCTAGGAGTAGTGGTAGAAGTTGAGTTGCTGAAAATGGAATGGATACTAAGAAAATACACACAGTTGGCCTTATTGGAAGAGAAGAGGTTAAAGCATTGTATTGCCATCAACTTTACCAAAGAAAAATAGCTCGAAACTATAATAAAAGAGTCCACATTAGAAGACTTAAGGCTTGGATCTAGTGCTAAAATAATGCAAACCAAATGTTCCAGATTCAAGAGGAAAGTTCAGACCAAGTTAGGAGGGGCCTTATATGGTGAAGGAAGTAATGAAGAAAGGGGCAGTCAAGATAGCTGACATGGATGGAAACGAGTTCAGTGAACCAGTAAACATTGACCGGATGAAAAGGTTCTATGTCTAATAAAAAAAATGAAGAGCAAGCTCGCTAGGTCGAAAACCCGTATGGGCAACTTAGGCAAAAATTAAAGCAGTCTACTATTTTTAAAAACCTGAAAGGGCGGATTAGGCAATAATTAAGGCTAAAAGATGAGAGAAAATTGTTAACTAGAAAACCCGAAAGGGCTAGCTAGTGATAGGAGTAATTTTGTGTATGCTTGCTTTATGTTTATGGTTGTTCCTAATTTAATGAGACAGAGTTAATAATAAAATTATTTTATGTGCATCATTTTGAATATCAACTAAAAGGTTAAAATAAATGGCATAATTACAAAAAGTGATGACAAATCATAATAAAGAGAAAATGTCATTCATCCTAACATCATTTTATTTAAAGACTGACTATTTCAGAAATCATAGAAGGCGGTAGGTATAACGTGCAGGCCAATTTAGCCTCAGATGATCCAATAAAGTTTCAGTCAGCACAGGCATTTCCAAATCAGTTGTAAAATCAGAATCTCAAAGTTCAGCTCCATACTGGCTACCGAGGTGACATGGATCATAGCAAGTACCTTAGAAAAGGGTAGTAAGTGAAATGTATATTAAATATGTCCGGGTGGTAACATGCTTGATTTTCCACCAAGGCACTATGTACACCCTAAATTTTGGCCCAGTTTAAATTTAATTTAAAAAACTAGATCAAGTTTGGTTTTAATTATGAAGTCTGGGTTAGATCAAGTCTAATTTTGGATTAGGGTCAATTCATTTAAAAATTGGGCCGATACAGTAGGAATTAGTGCCAATTCAATATGCCTCATATCGAATTGGTCGACACCAATTTGATATATGAGGCCTCATATCGAATTGGTGGTTTCCAATTTGATATGGGCTTGCCTCATATTGAATAGGCAAGCCACCAATTCAATATGAGGTCACATGTCGAATTGGTGGCCACCAATTTGACATAAGCTATTTCCCATGTCAAATTGGTGGCCACCAATTCAACATGGACCAACCTGTGCTCGGCCAGCTTGCATTGATCTCCTAATCACACCAAAACTGAAATCCTGGCCAAGTATCTGAGTAGCGTAAGGACTATTGCTTAAATTAACCCTAATTGAACATAATAAATACAAAGCAATAATTAAGAGCACGAGGAGAAATGATAAGAATTAACATAGAGACAACCATAATTATTCAACAGCCATAATTATTTCAAGAGCAATGATCATTAAAACCTGGGAGGAAGGATAAAAAGAAGAGACAGAATTACAAGAGAAAGCAACAATCAACCCTAGCAACAATTATCAAAAAACAAAAAAAAAGCAATAAACACATAATCGAAAGAAAAACACAAGGAACATACAACAATCAAAAGGGGCAGAGGCTAAATAACTGTCCCCGAATTGCATTAAAACCTCCAACCAAAACTCACCAAAGGCAGGCAGTAGCAAGCTTGTTCCAGTGTATCAATATTTGGTGGAGCCTCTAACGCAGGTTTTGTTTTTTCTAAATTTCATTCACTTAAAGCATCCAACAGTTATATTTTTTCCTTAAGCATAAAACATTTTGATAATTCATGTTAATCCAATAGCTATATTTTTCCTTATGCATTAAAAGTATATTTTATTCTAGTAGCTAAGTAACCTAGGTTGTAATATAGCATAAAACCATAATTTAATATTTCAAACCCTAAATTCTATATAAAATCCTAATTTAGGAAAAACCCTAATTTGAATAAATATAAAACCCTAGTTTAGATAGAAACTCTAATTCCTCAGTAAAACTATATCCTATAAACCATTTACCTTTCAGAGACGCTGCCCCCTTAACCCTCGCCAGCTAACCGGCTAGCGGGGCTACCGTAAGCGCGATCCTCATTGTCACGCCCTATATTTCATTAATGGGTTAATATTAAGATTTATTTATAAATTTTAATTTTTATAATTAACTTTAACTTTGTAAGTTTAGCCCTAATTTATAATTGTTTATGTAATGATTGGTTATTTGTTTGATTACTTACTTTACCATGGATGATTATTAAGTATTTATTGATTGTATTTTTAATAGACTTGTAAAAGGCATATTTTCACTCGTGGGTACCTTATTTGTTTAATTTATTTATCTTTTACAGTTTAATTTATTTAATGACTTTGGAATAATTGTAAGGGACATGTTTCCACCTATTGGAGGGTGTCCTATTTTACTTTACTTGTACCTTGGACATTGGGAATTATTATAAGGAAATGTTTCCGTTTTATATGGGTGCCCATTTTGTTGGTTTGAAATTTCTTGATTTTAATAAATATTTCATTATTTCCATTGCATGTGTTGTGGATGATATTTTAATAAGTTAAGAATTTAATAATATTAAGACCTGAAAAGGAGGCCGATTACAATGAACCGGATGCTACGGGGCTGCTGGGTCATTTCTCACATTCCCCATGCGTACCCAACTTTTTCGAACCCAATAGGAGATTGGGAATTCCTTAAGAACCAAGTTATCCACCCCTTTCTTTTTCTCGGACCATCCAAATGGCGACTCCATTTTCTCCGGGTTTAGGCCCATGTTCTCCAATGCCCTGAGCCTAATAATGCCGAAATCGCAAGAACCATTCCACATGGGAGTGAGGGCGAAAATCCCCGTTCACGGTGGTAACTTTAATGGGGATAAGAGAAGTTGAATTTATTGGTCTTTATATTATTTTATTATTTTTTATTATGATATTGTCCATTGCATCATTTAGATTGCATTATTTGCGTGAGTTAGGACGCTTGTCTAACCTGTGTTGTGTTATGCAAGGGATACCATACTTTCACTCAAGGTATGGAGATCAAGCATGGCATAACCACTCATAGCCTTGTACCTTTTGGTATATACTTGCTATGGGAGCCTAAACTTTTCAATCCAAAGACTAAAGCTCATGTAATTGGCCTAGTTACTTTCCTTAGGTTTTTACTCAAATGCTTGTTGTTTGACTATGATTAATTTATCTTGGTTTAAATCATGGCTTATTTGGTTTGTTCTTTTTCTAATATGACCTAATTATATTGTAAGCTCAAAATAATTTTTCCTTTAAATCCAAAAGACCAAAACTATTTTCAAAATTTTTAAGATGGTCTTTGGACATAAAACTTTTCTAAAATGGTTCAAAAATTCTTTTCTACTCTGTGACCCAAATACAAAGCCTAAAATTTATTTTTAAACAAACCTTTTTATGAGGGGCTTTGAAACAAAATTATGTTTCACTTTTCATCTAAATTATAGAATAAGCTTACAACTATTTAGGTCAATTATGGATTTCAAAAATCAATTGTGGACTTAATTTATACCAAGTATTATTAATCATGGGCTTATTTTTGGCATGAATCATTAGTTATTTTTTTCAAATAAGAAATCTATTTATGATAAACCCTTTAATTTACTTTTAATCCTAATATAGCATATAAGCTATTTCCAGTTGATCCAAATGGATTAAGACTTAATTAATGGGAATTATCATGGACTGACTTCTAAATTTGAGAATACAACTATTGGTTGAATCGTCTAAGTGAATTTTTTTTTTGAAAACAAGATATCCCATATTAGTAATTTGTTGACCATATATCTAGGAAAAGAGTCTTGCCATTCGTGTGTGGGTGATATAAGGTTGGAAGGTTTTCTCCTACTCTTTGGTTTGTTTGTTTGTTTATTACTTATGCACCCATGCATAAATGCATACATGCATTGCATCACACGACATTGATCCTTTCTGGCTCACAGTCCTGGAGTATAGCAGTTCAAGAGCCTATGACAATTCAACCTATGCCAGTGATGAAGAATCTAGCCACAGCTCAGTAAGCTTCTCACCAAAAGCAATGGAACCTGAATAGATTCAAAAGATGGCAGATGAAGCTCTCAATGTCAAGATGGAAGAACTAAAGGGGGTCCTAGCCGAAACCATGAAAAGCCAACTGGCTGCATTATTAGGGAACAATGTTGGAGCATCTGCCAATATTAAGAAGTCGAAAGAGAAGAGAAAGGCTAAAGTTGGTGAGGTAGCCTTTGATGATGGCAAGGTAGTTGCCGATGATTATGATGATTGGGCCCAGTATTTCCAAAATTCTCAAGATAAGAATAAAGAAGCAAAGACTATGAAGAAGGTAATCATGGAAAAGACTGAAACTTCAAATGTGGAGAAAAAATTTATTGATTTAGAGAAAAAGTTTGAAAAGAAGTTAAAAGCTGAGGAGATGTCAGAGGTGGACAAGCTATTTGAACAAGATAAGGAAGTCCATTATAAGTTCAAGATGCCTTCTTTTGCCAAATTCGATGGAAATGGCAATCAACATCTAATTGTCAAGCAATACATCACTGTTATGCAGTCTGCTCGAGCTACTAAGGCTCAAACTTTAAGGTATTTTATGCTAACATTGGGCCCTGTTATGAAAAAATTATTCAACACCTTAGAGGAAAGTACCTAAAAAGATTGGGATATGTTGTACAAAGCCTTCATTCAATAATATGGATACAATGCCGAATTGAAAGTGACCCTAATAGAGATGGAAACTATCAGACAAAAGAAAAATGAGAATTTTGTTGACTATGTGAAGAGGTGGAGAAACAAAGTTGCACTACTTGAGAAGAGACCAAATGAGTCCGACTAGATTTGAATGATAGTAAGGGGTGTCCTACCCAGCCTGCATGAATGGATATCTCACACTCTCATAAGGGATTTCAAAGATCTTCTCTAAGCTGGCTTACAGATAGAAGAATAGGAACGGAAGAAGATCCATTTTTCTGAAAGAAAGAATGAGAGGGGGAATTATCAGTCTGGAGTCTAGAGTACATAGAATGCAGTAGATGTCAATACAACTGTTCAAGTAAATAGAAGATAGTTTTTAGATCTGGGGAAACCTTTGTCTTGGGTTTTCAACAAGTTACAAAAAAAGTGGTTATTACAGCCGTTGGCTCCTCGACCACTACATGATCCTCTGCCATCAAACTTTGATGCCAAGGCCTTCTATCAATTTCATCAAATGCAAGGGCATCAGATAGATAAATGTGCTCGATTAAGATATGAAATTTAAGATCTTATTGACAGTGGTAAGCTACTTGAGGACCCTTATTTTTTAACCAAGTTCAGTCCAACACTAATTAAAAGGCGATTAAGTCAAATCTGAATATTTAAAACAGTCTAAAATAATTTTTGTATTATTTATTTTAATAATATAATTACAAATATTTATTTTAAATATAATATTTATTTTTAATAATAGTAATAAAAATAAAACAATAATAAAATAATAAAAATAATGGACGAATCGATGAGCGACACGCGACAGGCTAGCCTGTGTGAATTGGCAACCCAATTCACCGCAGGCCAAAAATTGGCATGTGCCCTCGCAGTTCTGCGCCTGCTGCCCTCATCCCTCGCAGCCCGCGCCCTGTGCGATTGGGCTTGCCAATTTTGCCTAAACCTAATTTAATTCGGACAGTTTTAATATTTCCTTAATAAACAAGGACTAGGTTTTCTCTTTGATTAATTGCCTATAAATAGGGGATTTAAAGGTCAAAAACAGGACTTTTGGAGGCTGGGACTTTGTACTTTTGGACTTGGGAATGCTAGAAACTATTAGGAATCTTCAGCAAGTATTAGCAACGATTGGAAACATAGAAGCATCAAACAGCAAAAGAATAACCTTACAAAGGCGGTGACACACTGTCTTGGTATTGTTCAGCCAGAATTTGAAGTTGTTGCAAGCAGAGGTTTGATCAACACAATTGTGATGAAGCATGTTTTGATGATGTTGTTCGTTCTTTATACAAAATAAATTTAGTAACCTTTTAGTTCAGTAACTTGATCGCATTCAATTGATGGTTTTTTTTAATTTAAATACATCCAGTAGCTATATTCTATATAGGTATTAATCAAAAATTCAATTGTTAAAAATAGCTTAAAGACTTTTACAGTAACCCTAATTTATCCAAACCCTAAATACTTTTCCAAAATAAACCAAAACCCTATTTTCTAAATATAAACCCTTAAAACCCTAACTTTATTTAAGAAACCCTAATTGAGATGTAAACCTTACATTTATATATCTATTACTTTATTTAAGTTTGGATGCATGCTTATTATATGTCTTGATGGATGATTTATTTTATTTTATTTTATAATGAATATTCAAATATTTGCTTATAGATTTGTTTGATTAATTACTCAAGAAATTGTAAGTGGTAGGTTTTCCACATTGTGGGTACCTCATTTGTTAAGCTTTATATAATTTAATTTATTTTAAGTTTTGGATCAATGTAAAGGACACTTTTCCACCAATTGGTGGGTATCCTATTTTATTTATTTTCTTTTGGACATTGAACAATTGTAAAGGCATATTTACATCCTTGGATGGGTGCCTATTCATTTTTTTTGTTTGAACTCATTGTGATTTTAATAAAGTGATTATTTATTTTTATGATTGCATGTATTATTGATAATATCGTATTAACTATGAATTTTATAATATTAATACCTGAAAAGGAGGTCGGTTCCAATGAACCGAGCGCTATGGGAGTGCTGGGTTATTCTCATCTTTCCCACGCATACCTAACTTTCCAAACCCAATAAGGGGTTGGGAATTCCTTAGGAATCGAGTCATCCACCACTTTCTTTTTCCCAGCCCATCTGGGTGGTGACTCTATTTTTTTCTAATTTAGGCCTGTGTTCTCTAAGGCCCTGAGCATAGCAGTGCTGAAGTCGTAAGCACTATGTCACATGGGAGTGGGGCCAAAAATCCCCGCTCACAGTGGCCACTCCACCGGGGATAAGCGAAGTTGATTTTGTTGGTCTTTATATTATTTTATTCTTTCTTATTATGATATTATCCATTGCATTATTTAGATTGCATTGTATGCGTGAGTTAGGACATTCGTGTTGCCCGTGTTGTGTTATGTGAGGGATACCATACTTTCACTCAAGGTATGGAGATCGAGCACGGCATAACCACTCATAGCCTTGTACCTTTTTGCATATACTTGCTATGGGAGCCTAAAAGCTTCCAACCTAAAGACTTAAGCTCATGTAATTGACCTAGTTATTTTTCTTAGGTTTTTACCTCAAATGCTTATTGTTTAACTATAGTTAATCTATCTTGATTTAGACCTTGGCTTATTTGGTTTATTCTTTTTCTAATATGACGTACCTATGTTGTAAGCTCAAAATAGTTCTATTCTTCTAAGCCCAAAAGACCAAAATTATGTTAAAAACTTTTCGAGATGGTCTTTGGACATAAAATCGTTTAAAGATGGGCCAAAAATTTTTCTAAATCATAGCCCAAAATCCATTTTTTCTAAAATCTTTTTACAATGGGCTTAGAAATAAATTTATTTTTTCACTTCATTACAACCTTTTGAATGAGCTTACAAAATATTTGGATCAATTATGGAATACCAAAAACCAATTGTGAGCCTAATTTATACCAAGAATTATTAATCGTGGGCTTGTTTGTGGAATGAATCATTAGTTACTTTTTCAAATGAGAAATCTATTAATGATAAACCTCTTAATTTGGTTTAATCCAATATAACATAAAAGTTATTTTAATTGATTGGATGGATTAAAGCCTAATTAATTGAAATTATCATGGACTGACTTCCATGTGTGAAAATATAACTATTGTTTAAAATCGTCCGAGGAAATTTCTTAAAAATGAATATCCAATGTTGGTATTTTGTTAACCCTATACCTAGAAAAAGAGACTCGCCATTCGTGTGTGGAAGTTATAAGGTTGGAAGTGACATCCTAATTATCTTTGTTTGTTTGTTATTTGTGTATACATGCATACATGCATTGCATAACATATCATCGATCCTTTCTGGCTCACAGACCTAGAGTACAATAGTTCAAAAGCACATGACAACCCAATCTATGCCAGTGACATAGAATCCAACAGCGACTCAATTAGCTTCTCACCAAGAGCAATGGATCCTAAACAAATTCAAAGGATGGTGGACGACACCCTCAATGCCAAGATGGAAAATTTTAAGGAGGCTCTGGCTGAGACTATGATGAGCCAACTGGCTGCACTTTTGGGGAACACTACAAAGGCATCTACCGGTACAAAGAAACCAAAGGATAAGGGAAAGGCTAAGATAGTCGAAGTAGCCTTTGATGAAGATAAAGAAGCTATGGATGATGATGACTAGACTTAATACTTCTAAGATTCTCAAGATAAGAAGAAAGAGTCGAAGGTTATGGAAAGAGCAACTATGGAAAAGACCAAAACATCTGATGTGGAGAAGATGATTGCTGATTTAGTGAAGAAATTTGAAAAGAAGTTGAAAGTTGATGAGATGTCAGAAATAGACAAGTTGTTCGAACAAGATGAGGAAGTCCCTTATAAGTTCAAGATTCCTTCCTTCGCTAGGTACAACAGTACAGGAAATCCTCACTTGCATGTTAAGCAATACATCATTGCCATGCAGTCTGCCAGAGCTACTAAAGCTCAAACTCTAAGATATTTTATGCTCTCATTGGATCTTATTGTGCAGAATTGGTTCAGTACCTTAGAAGAAAGTATCCAAAGAGATTGGGATACGCTGTATAAGGCCTTCATCTAGCAGTATGGGTACAATGTCGAGCTAGAAGTTACCTTAATGGAGGTGGAGACTATCAGGAAAAAACAAAATGAAACTTTTATTGATTATGTAAAGAGATGGAGAAATAAGGTTGCACTTCTCAAAAGGAGGCCTGATGAGCCAGACCAAATCAGAATGATAGTTAGAGGCATCCTTCCCAATCTTTGTGAAAGGCTATCTCACACCCTTATAAGGGATTTCAAAGATCTTCTCCAAGTTAGTGTACAAATAGAAGAATGGGAAAGAGAGAAGAGCCATTTTCTAGAAGAAAGAATGAGAGGGGGAATTATCAGTCCGGTGGCCATAGTGCAATAGAAGACAGTTTTTAGATTTGGGTAAACCTCTGTCTTGGGTTTTCAACCAGCTACAAAAGAAGGGGTTATTACAACCGTTGGCTCCTCGACCGCTACACGATCCTCTGCCATCAAACTTTGATGCCAAGGCCTTCTATCAATTTCATCAAATGCAAGGGCATGAGACAGATAAATACGCTCCTTTAAGGCATGAGATCCAAGATTTGATTGACAGTGGAAAGTTGCTTGAGCCTGATAAGCCCAACACCAAAAGCAATCCTTTGCCTGAATTTGGAAGAGCACCACTGCCAGCAACCTTTGTGATAGAGGGAGGATTGATAGAAAGTTTTATCTTATCGACTTTTCAAGATATATATGGAGAAAATGCTGAGGAAGGGGTTGCTAGTTTTGGCATGTCCAAGTGAATGAAGAATATTTTGACTCCAACTCAACAAGCTTCTCTTAGCTTATTTGTTATTTGTTTCCTTAGATATTTTCTGGAATAATTATGTTTGTTTGAATAAATTACTTTTATTAAATTTATTTTGGTCTTTGTTCATTTTGGTGCCCCAACCAATGACGAGTCTAGCATGATAATCATAAATTAATATATCTATGCATCATGATTTGAATGACTTTACTAGGTGAGGGAATTGTTCTATAGCATTGAGTTGTGTATGCTTACTTAGAGAGGGCTCCTACATGATTACCTTTGTCTAGGTCCTAGTCTATAGAACATGCTTTGACAAACTTTTAAGGTGAAATTAAACTCTGCTTATTTAAGGGAGAGATTTATTTAGGCATTGTTTGGTAAGCCAACAACTAGTATCCGCCCTATTAAATATCAATCCCTAGTTGTCCCTTTGAGCCTTCATAAAATTTTAACTTACTCTTTATTGTCTAGTAAACCCGATGACCTATCCCAAGATGTTATTACACTTTTGACAAATCTAATGATCACTAAGGTAAAAAGGAAAAGAAGATTAAAGAAAGGAATGCATAGTCAAGACCATAAGGATAGTTGAAGTTCTCAAGACCATAAGGATAGTTGAAGTTCACCCAAACTAGACTTAATATCTCATATCTCTGTCATTATTGAGATAAAGTCAAGACAACAAAGTATTTATCCTCACTGAAGTAGACTCACTCTACTCCACTCATCCATAGTCAAAAGTATAGACTGGTACAAGCAAGATAATTCTTTTGGAGCTAGGACCTAACAACAAAAAATAAAAAGGAAAAAATACAAAAAAAAATGAAAAAAATGAAAAAAAATGAAAAAAATGGATCTTGAGTATGTGCAAAAGGAAAAGGAAAAGATGAAGATCGTATTAATCAATTCTATATTTTTTTCCAAGGAGATAGAAGGAAATTGTAGTCTAGCAAGATTGCTCCTAGCTGCCTAAGGTTCCAACAAGAAGTTTATGGTGTAAAGGTTTATCAGCAGTATCACATCAGCTCCAATCTCAAAATAGCCTTCACTTAAACCATGTCCCTTATAGAGCCCGTTTCAAGCCTATTAAAGACATGTTGATCTCTCTTAGTAGGTAGAGTCTATTAGTGGAGATAGTTTGGATAAGCATGCATATGAGATAGACAACATTCAAACTCAATGAGACCTTTGGCCAAGTAATGCATATGTGCCTATCTAAAGTGTAATAGTTCTTGCTCAAATAGAAATTATTCCCGAGTTTTGTATGGTAACTAGGGTTGTCATGTTATAGATGTGCTAATTTGGGAAAATCAAGTCCTAAGGTATAATGACACTAATTTTACAAAGCCAAAATATGTTTTTTTTAAATGAGTTTTTTTCATAAAAAGCCTTCAAGTTAAGGGAAGTATGTTGCACTGCCAAAACTCGAAGGACACATTGGGCAAAATGAAGGATTATTTGCAAGGTTAAGAAGAAGTTACCAACAGAATCATAATTTGAAATGGATGTATCTCTGCTGCTTAGGGCCTTCACCACTCATGTTTTCAACATCTTGAAGATAAAAGTCATAAATATGAAGCCTTCTGTCATTCCAATGCAAGACCTGAACGAGCATCTGGAAGGAGCCAATGAGAACACTTCAGCTAATCACCTTGATCTATGAGTCAATGGATCCACTTTAAGTATTATTCATGCATATCATGTATACATGAGCATATCACACTGCATTTTGTTATCTTGTATTGCCTATCTTTTGTCAAAGTGAATAATAGATACTCTATGAAGCAAATAATGAGAAGCAGATATGGAATCATGGAACATGGAAGGCCCATTGCTTGAGGAAGATCCAGTCAATTTATAAGGATAGAGATGTACGCTTATGCAAGGAACCAGACAATACACAAACATCAATCAGAGCCTGCATGGGGCCAAAGAGAGAATATAAGGACTAGCTAAAAAATAGTTGAATTTTTTGCAAAGGTGCAATGGAAGAACAAAAGGAAAAAGACAAGAAGAAAGTAAGAACCCCAAAAGAATGAAGATGCAAAAGACAAAAGATCAGTCCAGCTAGAAGAGCTGAAGCTAATGAAGGACAAATGTCCAAGGATAAAAATCCATTTTTAAAAGGTAAAGACTCGATCTCCAAAAGATAAAGATCCACTTTTAAAGGGTAAAGACCCAATCTCCAAAGGATAAAGATCCATTTTTGAAGGGTAAAGACCCGATCTCCAAAGGATAAAGATCCACTTTTGAAGGGTAAAGACTCCATCTCCAAAGGATAAAGATCCACTTTTGAAGGGTAAAGACCCAATCTCTAAAGGATAAAGATCCATTTTTGAAGGGTAAAGACCCGATCTCCAAAGGATAAAGATCCACTTTTGAAGGGTAAAGACTCCATCTTCAATGGATAAAGATCCATTTTTGAAGGGTAAAGACCCGATCTCCAAAAGATAAAGATCCATTTTTAAAGGGTAAAGACCCAATCTCCAAAGGATAAAGATCTAGTTTTGAAGGGTAAAGACCAGATCTTTAATGGATAAAGATCCACTTTTGAAGGGTAAGGACTCGATCTCCAAAAGATAAAGATCCACTTTTGAAGAGTAAAGACCCGATCTCCAAAGGATAAAGATCCATTTTCAAAGGATAAAGACTCGATCTACTGAAGGATAAAGATTCATTTTTGGTGGGTAAAGACCCACAATCCATTAAAGAATGGAATAGCAGGTTAGAAGAAAGCCAGAATTCTCAACTGATAAAAGGTCAGTCAAATCCAAGTCTTGGGTCGAGAACCAAGAATTCAGCCTCGGGTCCAGAACCCAATCTATTTTTTAGACCAAAACTCACCTCGGGTCCAGAACCTAAATTAATTTTGAGTCTACAACTCACCTCGGTGTTGCGCTCTAATAAACACTACTAAAGCCACACTCGCAAGTATACGAGGCTGCTGTAGTATTTCGGTGAACACCTCAAAGTCGTCTCACAAGGAAGCTAGATAGGCTAATTATTTATCAGATCGTAATGAAAAAATTATTAATTAGTAGTTTTTTTTATTTAAAAGATTGAATTGTTGAACAACTAATGCAAAAGAAAATGAATTGAATTTATAGCAATGAAAGGAAACTAAACAAGGATATTGATTCACTTAATAGAAAAGCCTAGGGTTTGCACTTCTCTCCTAATTTATATGTATGAATGGTTATTTCTCTCAACTGGTATAATTTCAAAGGTCATATTTCAAGCAACTTAATTAATCAAATCAAGGAAATAAGCTCTCGCATTCAAACCTCTTTCAATTAATCTTATTACAATCAAAATGATCTTTTCCTTAGGTTTATATCTCTAATTCGCCTAAGTCCCTAAGTGAATTGTTCCAGCATTAGACTTCATTTCTCAATCCTTCATCTAAATACCTCAAACACATAATTGGTGGCCAATCAATTATATATTAACATTAATCCATTCAATTAAGGATAAAAGAAATAATTCAGTTAAGAGTAATAACCATTTCATACAATCATAGTAGATCCATACAAACCCTAGACTAGATCAGAATTAGTTAGTAGTGATGCTATCAAACAAATTCATCTCATTAAAATTCAAAGAAATTAATTTAGACATTAGAGAATTCATAAATACAATTTCAATGAAACTTAAGAGATAGAGTTTAAGAACAAAACCAAATTACAAACTTCCTTTGGCTTTTGAAGAATCTCTTGCTCAGATTTTTGCTAAAAGAATAATGCAATGGCTAAAACTAATTTGATCTAGAGTGTTTGCATGAAAGTGAAATCAATCTTCAAAAGAAAAGTGAAGAATAGCTGAAAAGTATGTGTTGGACGGCTGGAAGTGTGAATCCCCCTTACTCTTGCCCTAATCTTCTTATTTATACAAAACCCTCGCTGGAAATCCACGCTTTCTTTCTTTCTTTAGTCCCATAGAGTGAAACGGCCAAGCTTGTGGCCGTGTCATGTGACACAGCCAGTGGCTTGGCCGTGTCACCTGGGTGTGTCAGCTTCTATTTCTCCTTGCTCTTCTTTGCTTCTTTGGAGATGAGAGTTGATATATATCTAATTTATATATGTTTTAGTTTTTTTTAGGTGTGTTTAGAATGTTTTATTAGGAATTGATTTGTGATTTGTGTTAATTTTATGTTTTTTTGTTTTCGTCTTAATTTTGGTTATGTAGGTAGTTTTTGTAGGTATTTTGGTGGAGAAGAGGCCTTAGTAAGATGATGGAAGTGATTGGAAGAAAAGCTTGGAGTGCAGCCAGTTTCATAGCGTGCCTGTGAGATTTCTGAAGCCCTATGAGAATAGCTGGATGGACCCACTGCTTAAAGATTATTAATTTTATTTAATGGGCCACGTTTTATATCATTATGGAAGGCTTAAAATAGGTTTTAAGTGAGAAAAGGGGGGACCACATGAGTAATTAAAAAGGGGGACGGCTGAAGTGATGGAGGATGTGATTTATTACGTTTTTAAAAATAAGATTCACGTTCCAGAGAGCTTTATGCAGAGAGAATTAGGGTTCTTCGATTGCACTTGGAGATTTAGGGATTTTGAAGAGTTTGTCTTTCTTTCTTCTTTATTTTTCTTTGGAACTATGTATTTTTATTTTTGGTTTATGTTTAATTTCAGTATGGAGTAGTTTCGTTTGTTAGGGGAAATATAAACCCTAGATTTGATTGGATGCAGTATCTTTAGAATTATGTTTTCAAATTGAGATTTATGCTAAATCTAGTATTTTTCATTAATGCTTGGATGTTTGAATTGATGTTATTTAATTAATTGTTTTCTAATAGAAGGTTAAGTATTGAAATCCAATTTATTTTATCCATGATTACATGGTTTAGCATAATAATTTAATTTAGGTGTTTTCTGATAGAAGTCTGGGTTAGATTATGGGTTTAATTTGTTTCCTGATAGGAGGATTATTAAATTAGGTTCCAATCTGTAAATTCATGCTCTAAGTTTCCGGATAAGAGTTGGAGATGAGTTTGGGGTATTTAATTCCTGATAGGATAAATTGGTCTTAACATGAAAGAACCTACCAATCTCAATGTTGATGTTTTGTTGTGAATGTTTGCATCCTATTAAGTCTAGGGGGAGTGTGGAACTTAACCTTGTTAATTATTAAATTTTCTTGAAAAGCTATTCATTTTGTGTTTATTTAATGTAGCTGTTTATTTTAAAATCACCACATTAATTCGCTTCTCAAATAATAGTAATAATTCTAGGCTTAATTGGCTGCTAAACTTTGGTCTCTTGGGATACAATATCAGGACTCTGAGTCTTGTACTACTTGCACGACTAGTACACTTGCTAGTGTTGACTAGGACGCATCAAGTTTTTGGCGCCGCTACCGGGGACCATAGATTTAGTTGAAAATTTTCCTTTATTTGTCTATTACTTTGAGATTTTTATAATTTTTGCTTGAGTTTGTTTCTTTTAGGCCTTTTATTGGTGTATGACCAGAGATAGTGGTTGGCCACTAGTAGATTTTGATCCGGACCCTGAAAGAAGTTTTCATTTGAGGAGACAATTAGCTAGACAAGTAGATATGGTTGCCCCACCAAATGATCTTGTGGAAGTAGACAGAGGCAATGGTGGTAATGGGAATCAAAGACCGCCGCAAACCATGCAAGACTACGTGATGGCACAACCGAATGAAGCAATGCCTTCCATAGTTAGGCCAGCTATTCCTGCAAACAAATTTGAGATTAAGCCTCAAATCATCAAAATGATTCAAAATGGTTATCAATTTGGAGGCGTAGATCATGAAGATCCTCATCAACACATCGCCAATTTCCTGGAGTTGTGTGCTACTTTTAAGTATAATGGGGTTCCCGATGAGGCTGTTTGGTTAAGACTTTTTCCCTTCAGTTTAAGGGATAAAGCAAAGAGATGGCTGACATCTTTGTCGTCTGGGTCAATTAGGACATGGGATGAACTATTGAAAAAGTTCCTTGGTAAGTATTTTCCACCTTCAAAAACGATGAAAATTTTAAATGAGATTTCTTCTTTTATGCAGGGTGAGACAGAATCATTATATGAGGCATGGGAGAGATTCAAGGATTTATTGAGAAGATGTTCTCATCATCAAATTCCGTTGTGGATGCAAGTGCAAAATTTTTACAAGGGAATAAATGTTCAAGCAAGGAACATGATTGACTCTGCTGCGGGAGGTTCGATAAATAGGAAAACCCTTGAGGAGTCATATGAGCTTATTGAGGAGATTGTGTCGAACATGTTCTTGTACCATGATGCAAAAACTCAACCAAAGACAGCAGTAGGGGTGTATAATGTCAATGCTATGACATCATTGGCAGCTCAAGTGGAGGCATTAAATAAGAAGATTAAAGGAATGCAAATCCAGACACCTCCAGTAGTCACAATAGCTTGTGATTTTTGTGGTGGAGCTCACCCGAACCATGAATGTCAAGCAGGTAACATGTTTGTTGTTAATCAAGTTCCTGATCAAGCTAATTTTGTGAATAATTTTCGCAGGCAAAATGATCCCTACAGCAACACTTATAATCTGGGTTGGAGGAACCATTCCAACTTTTCATAGAGCAACACGAACGTGCAAAGGCCACAACCACCAGGATTCCAATCTCAAGCTCCTCCTCAACAACAAATGAAGAAGCCCTCCATGGAGGATCTAATGTCTAAATTTATCAAATCCACTGAGGCAAGATTCCAAAATCAAGATGCGTCTATCAAAATCTTGGAAGCACAAATTGGGTAAATAGAGAATGCAATATCCGGATGTTCACAAGGTGCATTTCCAAGTACTTCAGAGACAAATTCAAAGGAGCATGTCAAAGCAGTGACGTTGAGAAATGGAAGAGAGTTGGAGGATCCAAAGCTGAAAGAAAAGAGGGAAGTCTGAAGAGATAAAACGGAAGTGAATGAGACATCAAAGGAGAAGGAAAATGAGGAAAAGGTAAGTGAGCATTCGAATAATGCACAAAAAGGTATGTTTTCTAGTACTCCCTCTGCATCTAACATAGATTTGAAGAAATTCCCATATCCTGATAAGATTAGAAAGGAAAAGTTAGATTCACAGTTTTCTAATTTTGTTGAAATCTTTAAGAAAATTCACATTAATATTCCATTTGCTGAAGCTTTGGCTCAAATGCCTAAGTATGCCAAGTTTCTTAAAGATATCCTTTCTAATAAGAGAAAGTTAGAGGATCTAGGCACTGTAACATTGACTGAGGAGTGTAGTGCCATTATGTAAAATAGGTTGCCTAAGAAGATGAAAGATCCAGGGAGTTTCACAATTACATGTGATATTGGTGATGTTGAATTTGAAAGGGCATTGTGTGACTTAGGTGCTAGTATTAATTTGATGCCCTTAGCTTTGTGTAAAGAGATGAACATTGGAGAAATAAAAGAAATAAGCATCTTGCTACAACCTGCAGATGGTTCCACAAAAATTCCTGCGGGAATAATTGAGGACCTCTTAGTGAAAGTAGGAGAATTTATTTTCCCTGTTGATTTTGTTGTGCTTGATATGTGAGTTGATAAAGCGACTCCTCTCATATTAGGTAGGCCATTTTTGGCCACTGCTGGTGGTTTAATAATGTGAGAGAGGGAAAGCTTACACTGAGATGGAATGATGAGTCAATTATGTTTGACATTAATAGAGCAATGAAATATCCTTCTTTACATGATAATGAATTGTGTTTTTCTATTGATTGCATTGATAGTTGTTTGAATGAGTTTAAGGAGGATATGTTGTTGCCGAATGAAGTGGAGCAAGCAGTAGAGCAAGGCATGGCAGTAGGAAGTGAAGATCTTGGCAAGAATTTGCCTTGTGATGAAGAGAAGATGGAGGATGAATTGACATTACCTTTGGAACTTGAGGAGAGAAAGGATTCAAAGGATTCTTCCAATGAATCTCCAAAACTAGAACTTAAACCTTTACCTGCTCATTTGAAATATGTTTTTCTTGATGGTAAAGATAACCCTGTGATTATTTCTGCTTTGTTGACAGAGCAAGAAGATCATGAGACAATTGAGTTATTAAAGAAGCGCAAGAAAGCGATCGGGTGGAATTTGTCGGACATCAAGGGGATAAGTCCCAGTGTGTGCATGCATAAAATCTTGATGGAAGATGGCTACAAGTCCACCATTCAACCACAGAGGAGATTGAATCCCGCAATGCAAGAAGTGGTGAAGAAAAAGGTGATAAAGCTACTCGATGGAGGTATTATCTATCCAATTTCTGATAGTGCTTGGGTAAGTCCTGTTCAGGTAGTTCCTAAGAAGGGGGGAATGGCTGTAGTCAAGAATGAGAATAATGAGTTGATCCCCACTAGGACAGTAACTGGGTGGAGAGTTTGTATAGATTACAAGAAGCTTAATTCTGCCACTAGAAAAGACCATTTTCCTTTGCCTTTCATTGATCAAATGCTAGAGAGATTAGCAGGGAATAAATTCTATTGCTTTCTAGATGGTTTTTCTGGGTATTTCCAGATCCCAATAGCCCCTGAGGATCAAGAGAAAACAACCTTTACGTGTCCTTATGGCACATTTGCTTATAGGCGCATGTCGTTTGGGTTGTGTAATGCACCTGCCACATTTCAGAGGTGTATGATGTCTATTTTTCATGATATGATAGAAAAATGTATGGAAATTTTCATGGATGATTTCAGTGTTTATGGGCTAACTTTTGAATCATGCTTGCTGAATCTTTCTTTAGTTTTGTAGAGATGTGAAGAGTCGAATCTTGTTCTAAATTGGGAGAAATGCCATTTCATGGTAAAGGAAGGAATTGTACTAGGGCATAAGATTTCGGAGAAGGGTATAGAAGTAGATAAGGCAAAGGTTGAGGTGATTGAGAAATTACCTCCATCAACAACAGTCAAGGGAATGAGAAGTTTCCTTGGTCATGCAGGATTTTACCGGAGGTTTATTAAGGATTTTTCAAAAATTACAAAACCTTTGTGTAATTTTCTTGTGAAAGATGTTAAATTTGTTTTTGATGATGAATGTTTAAATGCTTTTAATGTTTTGAAAGAAAAGTTAATTTCAACACCTGTGATTATAGCACCAGATTGGAGTAGTTCTTTTGAACTAATGTGTGATGCTAGTGATTATACTTTAGGTGCAGTTTTAGGTCAAAGAAAGGAAAAGATGTTTAGAGTAGTGTATTATGCTACTCATGCTCTTACTGGTCCTCAATTGAATTACACTACTACTGAAAAGGAGTTTTTAGCTGTTGTCTATGCTTTTGAGAAATTTAGGCCTTATTTGATAGGGTCTAAAACTATTGCTTATACTGACCATGCAGCTCTTAGGCATCTTTTTGCTAAGAAAGACTCAAAACCAAGATTGATCTGGTGGGTGCTGTTGTTGCAAGAGTTTAATTTAGAGATTAGAGATAAGAAGGGGTGGAGAACTTAATTGCTGATCATTTATCTAGATTGGACAACCAACCCTCTTTTACGGAGGAGATTGTTTCTGAATTCTTTCCTGACAAGCGAATCTATGCAATTATGTCTTTTTCTACTGATGCACCTTGGTTTGCGAATATTGCTAATTATCTTGCAGGTGGATGGATACCGAAAGAGTTCACATTTCAACAGAGGAAGAAGTTTTTCGATGATGTAAAGCATTATTTTTGGGAAGATCCTTACCTTTACAAGCTTTGTGTAGACCAAGTAATAAGAAGGTGTGTGTCTAAGGAGGAAAGTCAAGCTATTCTGAATCATTGTCATGATAGAGAAGCTGGTGGACACTTTGCAGTTAATCGAACTGCAGCAAAGGTTTTATAATCAGGTTTTTTCTGGCCTGCTCTTTTTCATGATGCTAAAGATTATGTTTCAGCATGTGATAGGTGTCAACGTACTGGTAATATTTCCAAGAAAGATGAGATGCCTCTAAATAATATTCTTGTTTGTGAGATTTTTGATGTGTGGGGCATTGATTTCATGGGACCGTTTCCGTCATGTTTTGGGAATGAGTATATCTTAGTAGTTGTAGATTATGTCTCTAAATGGGTAGAAGCAGTAACTACTAGGACTAATGACTCTAAGGTTGTTCTTCAATTCTTGAGATGGAACATTTTTACTAGATATGTTACCCCTAGAGCTATTATAAGTGATGGTGGTAAGCATTTTTGCAATCACCAATTCAAAACACTTCTTAAGAAGTATGGGGTGAGACATAAGGTGGCTACGCCTTATCATGCACAGACAAGTGGTCAAGTAGAAGTGTCTAATAGGGAACTTAAGAGAATTCTTGAGAAAATTGTTAGTGTTTCTAGGAAAGATTGGGCTATCAAGTTAGACGATGCTCTTTGGGCATAAAGGACAGCTTATAAAACTCCTATAGGTATGTCACCATTTAGGTTAGTTTTTGGAAAAGCTTGTCATTTACTTGTTGAATTAGAGCATAAAGCATTTTGGGCAACTAAATTTTTGAATTTTGACATGGATAGTGCAGGAAAGACTTGTTTGTTGCAGGTTAATGAATTGGATGAATTCCGTTGGTGGGCATATGATAGTGCTAGTCTTTACAAACAAAAGACTAAGCAATGGCATGATAAGCACATTGTAAGAAAGGAGTTCGTGCCGGGCTAAAAAGTGCTATTATATAACAATAGGCTACGGTTGTTTCCAGGTAAGTTGAAATCCCGATGGCAAGGTCCGTACGAGGTAGTAGAGGTTTCAAATTTTGGAGCAGTATTGATTAAGCATTTGAAATCGGGAGAGACGTTCAAGGTGAATGGTCATAGGTTGAAGCCTTATGTTGCAAATCGGTTTGAACCGAATCTCGCAGTTTTTACTTTGTTGGATTAAAAGGAGGTGAAAAGTCGAGCTAGGACTATAAACTAGAACTATTTGTGAATAATTTTTAGTTTATTAGAGTTTGATTTTAATTTTTATTGTTTTTAATTGTTTTGTTATTTTAGGTGTTCAATTTTCTGGTGAATCTGATCTATTTTGATGGCCAAATGCAAGACATATGTGAGTTTGGAGAAGGGGGCAGCCATTAGCCATTTTCATAGGGGGGCTGTGAAAATTGGAAAATTTGAGTACAAGGGCAGTAGGTTTCACAAGGGGGCTGTGAAAATTGGAAAATTTGAGTGTAAGGGCAGTAAGTTTCACAGGGGGGCTGTGAAAATTGGAAAATTAGAGTGCAATGGTAGTAGGTTTCACAGGGGGCTGTGAGACTGAGTACAATTTAGAGTAAAAAAAATAAAATATATATATATATATATATTATTAGACACACAAACCAAGCCGCCCCTCCCTTCTTTTTCTCTCATCCTCCCCAACCAGCTCGTGCTCCACTCCCACGCAGTCGCCAATCGGCGCTTGACCCAACCAAACTAGCGTCTCGCTTGCCCCTTTCTCTTCAGACCTCCGCCGCGCTAACCACCTCCGGCCAGCAGCTCCAATACCAACCGCCGGCAGCAAAATTCTAAAAAAAATAATAAAAAAAAGGGAAAGAGGAACCACAACAGGTATGTTTCTAACTCTATTTTCAGTTTCATTGTAGGAATTGGATTGTTGGTTGAGTTGAGAATTGATTGTGAGTAGGAATTTGAGTCCTATTGTGAATTTTTGAGTTGTTGGGATGGATTGTTAATTTTTGTTTGATTGTGTTGTCTTGTTGAAATTGGATTGGGTTGATCTTTTGAATTAGTTTGCACTATGCATATTTTAGAACAGGTTGTGTTTATTGAGAATATATATATATTGTTGGCTTTATTTTTAAGTGGTGTTGAGTTTTTGATAATGGGGCGAAGCAAGAAAGATAATGTTGCTTCTTCATCACGCGTTGTTTAGAAGACTTTGAAAAATTTTGTTTCTGTCGCTAAGGGTAAGGCGAATGGTAAAAGAAGAACACCTACATCTGTTTTTTCAGCAGATTTAGTATTTCAGAATGATGAGCAAAAACGTAGGTACGTATCTTTAACTAAGAGAGCTATAAAAGCAACGAGGTATGTCGATAAATCTGCTTTAGATTTGCTTGGTATGACCAATGAAGTGCATCTATTGTTGAATAATGTTGGTTTATCTGAATTCATGGGTCATACATCACCAACTTAAGTTGATATCACTAGGGAGTTCTTGAGTTCTTACTCTTGTGCACATAAGCCATACACGAAAGAGAAATGGTTCATGTCTTTTCGTTTAAAAAATGTAACCATCACCAAATCTTTGTCTGAGATAAATGATTATTTTGGTTTTGCTAATGACGGTCTTAAACAACTTGTTGCTCGTTTTAAAACAGAGGATGTATGGAAAGAATTGTCAAATGGATCGGAGTCTAAAATTCACCGGTCCTCTGATTTGCATCCTGTTCATAGATATATACACCGTGTTTTAGCTAAGACGCTCTTTGCCCGCAGTAGTGTGAGTCAACTTAATAAGCATGAGGTTTTCTTTTTGTTGGCCATGGAACATGGTGTCCGTTTAAATGCTGGTGTGTGGTTAATGAGAACCTTTGCGCATATTGCCACCGATCATGGTCCTAATGTCATAGGGGGTTTAATTACTACCATTGCATTGGCCATGCATTATGATAATTTTGGAACACCGGTGGGAAATTGCAATTTTGTTGACTTGCAAATGTGTGTATCTATGAAATTGTTCAAAGACTCTTCTGGTGGTGGTGATTTCAGTGCAAGTGAAGCTAACAATGATGATGTAGAGGATGAGGAGATGGAGGAAGATACTGATGATGAGCCTTTAAGATTGCCGGCTTTGGCATCTATCACTAGTGTCGTAACCAATGAGATGGTTATGCAGCGTTTGATGAGAGTGGAAGAAAAGTTAGATGCCTTCCAAGCTGATTTTCACGCGTATGTTCAGCGCCTGACTCCACCAACGGATGGTTAGGTGTTACAGCATGTCCTCACATGTTGTCAGGGAATTTTCTATACCTTCTTCTTCTTATTTTTGTTTTAACGCATTAAGGACACTGCGAGTTTTAAAGTTTGGGGTAGGGGAATGTTTTTTTTTAAGTTTTTGTTTATGATTTTTCTTATGTTTTGTGTTATGTGAATCCTTATTTTTGTTATGTTTGGTTTTGTGTTTTTCGTTTTTCTTTTGTATTATTGTTATATCTTTCCATTCATGTTCAGTATTTGTTAGTTTGTGTCTAGTATTGTTATTGCTCAATTTGTTAATTGTGAAACTCTTGAATGGTGCAATCACTGCGAGATGAGATTTGAGCATGAAAATGACCGTCATTGCACTTATAGGTATTGAATAAACTTGTTTACACTTTACAGTCTATAATGCGTTTAATGTTTAGTCAAGTTTCTTTTGATGCATGTTTTTAGATGGCGGTTGTTAAAGATTGTTTTTGAACTCAAAATTTTAAATAGCTTCTAAGAATGCTAGAACTTTCTTGATGTTCCCTTAAGGTGAAATCTTTAGATGAATCAAGATGAAGGAAATGATCTAGGCCATCTTTTGGACGGTTTACATTGGACCTTATATATTAATCATACCTTTACGTTACCATTCTTCAACCCTTTCTAGCCCCAAAGTATGCTAAATGTGTACTTCAAAATTCTTTTTTTAGCTCATAATAACCATATAACCCAAAAGCCCTTTGTCTACCACCCCATTTACAAGAAAATTAGTCATTCCAATTGTTTGTGGAGCATATGCATGTCATAGTTTGGTTTTTAGCATTGCACTTGGTTAGAAGAATAAGAGCTAGTTAGAGTGTTGTTTGCTCTTAAATGTTGAGCTTAATGTTTCAATTCTATACTTGAGGTATTGGTACAACCTATAAGTTGCATTCATTAATTATTTGTTGGGTTGAATTTTTGTCGTTATGTAAATAGTTAATGGTATGAGTTTCAAATTGAAATTTTCAAAAACAAAAAAAACAAGCAAGTTAATTTCGGGTAGTATAGAATAATTGTTTGGTTAAGTATATTTGAGAGTTATGTTAGTAAGTAAGTTTTAGGTAGTTATCTTTTTGTTAGTGCATTTGAGGAATATTAAGTTAGTACATTGCTCATTTTATGATTTATTATGGAATGATGTGTTTTCTTATTTCTATATCCTTACGCTTAACCCATCATTTATAACTTACACCCGAGCTTACCCTATAATAAAGACCTGTTGATTCTTCATTTTGATTTGTCTACATTAGTGGAGAGGGAATTGAAAAGAGAGCTTATGGTTGTTCTTCATTTTTGTTTTATATTAAAGAAGCTAAAAACGTATTTTTACCTCTTTGATAATTGCTTGACGAAGCGTGCATTGATTCAAACTTGACTAGTGTGAACGCTTATGGATTTTTTTTAGTGTAGCCTTGTTGATTTGATTTCTATGATGATGGAATGATTTGAATTGTTCGAGCCTTTGATTAAGGTGGTTAAGTTGTTTGGGAGGCTTGCAAGCGATAGGTTGAGCATTTGTGTTATGTCTATGCTTTGTTTTCGTTGTGTTTGTGTTAGTTTTACTCGAGGGCGAGTAAAATCTAAAGTTTGGGGTAGTTGATATATGTCTAATTTATATATGTTTTAGTTTTTTTTTAGGTGTGTTTAGAATGTTTTATTAGGAATTGATTTGTGATTTGTGTTAATTTTATGTTTATTTGTTTTCGTCTTAATTTTGGTTATGTTGGTAGTTTTTGTAGGTATTTTGGTGGAGAAGAGGCCTTAGTAAGATGATGGAAGTGATTGGAAGAAAAGCTTGGAGTGCAGCCAGTTTCATAGCGTGCCTGTGAGATTTCGAAGCCCTATGAGAATAGCTGGATGGACCCACTGCTTAAAGATTATTAATTTTATTTAATGGGCCACGTTTTATATCATTATGGAAGGCTTAAAATAGGGTTTTAAGTGAGAAAAGGGGGGACCACATGAGTAATTAAAAAGGGGGACGGCTGAAGTGATGGAGGATGTGATTTATTACGTTTTTAAAAATAAGATTCACGTTTCAGAGAGCTTTATGCAGAGAGAATTAGGGTTCTTCGATTGCACTTGGAGATTTAGGGATTTTGAAGAGTTTGTCTTTCTTTCTTCTTTATTTTTCTTTGGAACTATGTATTTTTATTTTTGGTTTATGTTTAATTTCAGTATGGAGTAGTTTCATTTGTTAGGGGAAACATAAACCCTAGATTTGATTGGATGCAGTATCTTTAGAATTGTGTTTTCAACTTGAGATTTATGCTAAATCTAGTATTTTTCATTAATGCTTGGATGTTTGAATTGATGTTATTTAATTAATTGTTTTCTAATAGAAGGTTAAGTATTGAAATCCAATTTATTTTATCCATGATTACATGGTTTAGCATAATAATTTAATTTAGGTGTTTTCTGATAGAAGTCTAGGTTAGATTATGGGTTTAATCTGTTTCCTGATAGGAGGATTATTAAATTAGGTTCCAATATGTAAATTCATGCTCTAAGTTTCCGGATAAGAGTTGGAGATGAGTTTGGGGTATTTAATTCCTGATAGGATAAATTGGTCTTAACATGAAAGCACCTACCAATCTCAATGTTGATGTTTTGTTGTGAATTTTTGCATCCTATTAAGTCTAGGGGGAGTGTGGAACCTAACCTTGTTAATTATTAAATTTTCTTGAAAAGCTATTCATTTCGTGTTTATTTAATTTAGCTGTTTATTTTAAAATCACCACATTAATTCTCTTCTCAAATAATAGTAATAATTCTAGGATTATTGGCTGCTAAACTTTGGTCTCTTGGGATACGATATCAGGACTCTGAGTCCTGTACTACTTGCATGACTAGTACACTTGCTAGTGTTGACTAGGACGCATCAAGAGTGACACGGCCAAGCTTGTGGCCGTGTCATGTGTCACGGCCAGTGGCTTGGCCGTGTCTCCTCGGTGTGTCAGCTTCTGTTTCTTACCTTTGGTTCTTCCTTTGTTCTTTGGCTTAGGATGGGACACGGCCAAGCTTGTGGCCGTGTCACCTGCCAGTGTCAGCTTCTGCCAAATTTTCCTTTCTTTCTTGGTTCCCTTTGGTTTTGCCCTTCAGGTGAGACATGGCCAGTGGCTTGGTCGTGTCATGATCTGCCAAAAATTTCCTTTAGGTGACACGGCCAATCTTGATTTGGCTTGGCCATGTCTTGCTTCTTCATGCTCTTCTTTCTTTGTTTTGAACTTCCAAGGGAGTTTTTGCACTTTAACCTAAAACAAACACTTAAAACAAACTTTAAACAAGAATCAAATGAAACATTAACCAAAAACACATAAACATCACACTAAAAACTAGTACAAAAATGACATAAACACTGGGATAAATTAAAAACTACCAAATTGATGAAATCACTAAATAAACAGATTAAAACTACCAAAATGCATGAAGAAACCAATAATCATCATAATAAATAAATTACAATTTTATGACAAAAACTAATAAAACAAATACCCCACACTTAAAACTTTGCTTGTCCTCAAGCAAATTTACATAGCATAAATTAAAAACTCAATTAACCTTAACTATAATTCAAGTATATAAGATGAAATCCTTTAATACTTAGCAATAAATAAATACAATTTACTTCAATCAAGATTTTCTTAACTCATTCATTAATTCAGACATAACAAATCTCATCTCTCATCTAAGTGTTTTACTCAATTTCAAAGGTTAATTCACTCAAACCACTCATGACTGTATACTACCATAAACTTGCTTAATTATCCAATCTCTCTCACTGATTTTCTCAAGAAATAATCCTAAGATCTTTTTGTTTGGATGTAATAGGGCTAAGGTGAAGGTGTGAGAAAAGACATTTAAGTTGGAACATCAAGAAATGGAGTATCTAAATTAGACAATAATCTTGCTTAGAAACTCGTAACTCCCTCAAATGGCATATTCACCAACTCTTGATAGTCTCACATACTTGCCTACTTAAAGAAAAGTAAATGAGTCAAAATTCCTCTTTGATGACTAATGCTAGAAAATATATGAATTTTGCGTTTATATATATATCTTCTCTTTTTATTTTTTTTATTATTTATATATATATATATATATACAAAATATAAAATTGCATTGAATATCTAACTCAAATGTAGAAGAAAAGAATAATCGACTCTTAGTCAAATACAATATGCAAAGTATGCATTTCAGCCCCAAATCTGACTAGAACAATACTATTTTATTTCTTTTATTTTTATTTCTATTTTTATTTTATTATTTTTTTTTATTTTTTTACCCCACACTTATCAATTAAACCACTCCGATTGTCATATCATAAGAAACTCCATTCCTTAATGAAGGTATGATAATAATAGGAAAATGTTGAGTTGTGAATTGTGTTGATCAATCAAGAAAAGGTCAAAGGCTCAACTTGGCTCACTAAGGAATTCATAATTAAGGGAGGTCTTTTTAAGCTAAAGGGGGTAATCCTAATTTGCCTTCATCATTTTAAAACGTGAGATGAAATCATAATGTGAGTTCAATTAGTATGCAAAAGCAAGCTCTAGAGATGCAAAATCATGAAAGTGCACACTTAAGAAAAGAAAATCGATTGACAATAATATTCAATCTATGAGGCTCAAAACTCACAAAGAGTGGGTTCTCAAAGATTTATATGTCATGAATTGCAGAATGTGAAAATTAATCCTGAATGAATTCAAATGCTAATCTCTATGCTGATACTAAAGGCTCAAATGTAATGCTAGAATTACAGAAAAGTCAATAAGTTTCCAAAAATTATGCCATGAAAAACGCACAATATAACACACAAAGAAAAACAAAACAAAAATTGAAGGAAAGCTTAAAGATTACCCCACACTTATGAGTTACATTGTCCTCAATGGAAATAAGGATAATAAAGAAAAAGAGTTAAGGTACAACATGTTTTCCATCATTCCCTTGTGAGGCAAACGCTACCTTTTCACCCACAAACATCAATTGTTCAGGAACAAAATACAATATATATAAAATAACCAAAATATAAAGTGTTAACATTAAAAACAAAAATGAAAAATAACAACGAAAATATGCAATAAATAAAAACAAGAAAGTAAGAAATTTTCTCAAAATGTTAGAGCCAATTTGATCTATGGTGATGGAGGATGTGATGATGATGCAACTGAAGGATGGAGGCTTAGAATCTTAGCAAGGTTGCTATTGATTTGGTCCAACTGTTGCAGGACTGCAGCATGGTTATGATCGACCTTGCTTTCCAGTGCTTCTATCCTATTAATGATCTCCTGATTGTCTGGGACTGGAGCATCTTCATCCAAATCAAGAGAATCTGAGTCAAACTCCTCATGGACTCATGTTCTCTTTTGCCGGCCCCCCAGTGCATCTGGCTCATCTGAAGCCATCACATAGACCCCTCATCTTTTTAGAACCATATGCATCTTCTCAAGTGTGGCCAGGTCTATCAAATCATTACCCGAGATTCTAGTCATATGGCAATTGCTCGGGTCAAAACCATCAAGAAGGGTTGTCGCTAAAGTGGTAACCAATCCTCCAATACAAATGGCACCCTTCTTTTTATTCGCCACATTGTCAAAAACATCGGCCAACCAATAGCCGGCACTAACGGGTATGGCATTACTAGCACAGTCTAAGAAAAAGAGTTCGTTAATTTCCACAACACCTTTGCTTTCCTTCTGTGCAAAGAACCCACAAGACATAAAACAATGTAAATATCTTAGAGCAGGATAACTCAATTTTGTTGCCTTGGCCGATTTGTCCACATATGTTTCCAAGCCCAGTGCTCCCCATGCAAATTGCTGTTTAAAACCCTTAGGTACAGATTTCTCCCCTTGTTGATGGAAACCAAAGATAGCATTCAATTGCTCAATACTAATAACACATGGTTTCCCAAGCAATTTAAAATTTAACCTAATGCAAATTTTCTGTTCATCTCTTTCAATCTTAAGAGAGGTTAAAAATTCCATGGTAAGCTATTGAAATTGCAAAGGTTTAAGGGAAACTAATTTCTCCCATCCAAGGGTTTGAACATAGCTATAAAAATTATCCTTAATATGAAGAGCATTAATGGATTCTTCGCTTACATACCTCGTTGGAAAGAAACCCCTAGCTAGAAGAGTCGCTCTCCTTGAAGATGATGAAGATGAAGATGGAGCTGAAGTTGGAGGTTGCCTCCTCTTGTGGTGGGACACCATCTTTGTTCTAGGCATATTGATAGTTTTGGTGAAAATTGAAGCTTTAACGGATTTAATTGGTTTTTGATGAGAAAAGAAGAAGATTGAATGGATTTAGTTTGGGTTTGGTGAAGAAAAATGGAGAATTTAGTGGGATTTTGGACCTTTTAGAAAATGATCATGGAGGTTTTGGAGAGAGGGAGCCGAGAGAGAGAGAAAGGAAAAAGGAAGCTAGGGATTTAAAATGAAAGAAAATGGGTTGAAATCGTGTTTTTAGGCTTGGAAATAAAGGTGACACGGCCAGTCTTGGTCTAGCTTGGTCGTGTCTGAAACTTTTGGAGGGACACTGCCAGCGGTGTCCCTTGAACGTGTTTGCTACTATGAAAGAATAAATTGCAAGACAAAGAAAGAAACACGGGCATAAGCTTGGCCGTGTCTATGTGACATGGCTAAGAACACTGCTAAGCCTTTTGGCTGTGTCTGAGCCTGTGTATTTTGGGCTTGCTTGACACGGCCAGTGGCTTGGCCGTGTCAAGTGGCAGTGTCCTTCACTACCATTTTGTGTATTTTTTTTTGTGTGTGTCACCAAATCTAAAAGAAATGCAATCTTCTTCCTTGCTTAACCCTGAAACACATTAAAAAAAATAAAAATAAAAATCGATCAAAGCACCCATTCCATTTTATTTAAACCAAACATGAAATTAAAATTGCTAAATATGAAATTGTAACTATGAAAAGAAATGCAAACTGATGGGTTGCCTCCCATTTAGCGGTTCTTTAATGTCGTGTAGCTGGACATTACTGCAAGACTTAAGGATCGTAGATCAAAGTGCTATCCACTATCCTTACTTCTTGGAAGCCCTCATTATATGGTTTAACTCTCTGTCCATTTACTTTAAAAGTTTCATTCATTCGAGAGTTAAGTAATTCTATAGCACCGGAAGGATATACCTGAGTTATTTCGAAAGGACCGCTCCATCGAGACTTGAGTTTTCCTAGAAACAGTCAGAGATGAGAATTGAAAAGCAAGACCTTCATACCTGGGCTCAATGTCTTTCATACTAAAATTCAGTCATAAAGTGCTTTAGTACGGTCCTTATAAATCCTCGAACTCTCATATGCCTCGTTTCTTAGTTCATCTAACTCCAAAATTTGCAGAAAACGTTCTCTCTTTACCTTGTCCAAATCTAAATTCAGAGTCTTAATTGCCCAATATGCCTTGTGCTCTAACTCCACTGGTAAATGACAAGCCTTACCGAAAACCAATCGATATGGACTCATACCCAAGGGAGTCTTAAAAGCAGTTCGATATGCCCACAATGCGTCATTCAATCTACTTGGCCAATCCTTCCTTGATGAGTTGACTGTTTTTTCTAGAATTCCTTTGATTTGCTTGTTGGATGTCTCAACTTGTCCTGAAGTCTGTGGATGGTATGGGGTCGCCACCTTGTGTTTCACACCCGACTTATGCATTAACTTCTCAAAACGTTTGTTACAGAAATGACTTCCCCCATCACTGACTATCACTCTTGGCGTGCCAAATCTGCTAAGAATGTATTCCTTCACAAATTTAACAACCACATTAGCATCATTAGTTTGGGTGGGGATTGCCTCCACCCATTTTGACACATAATCAACAGCAACCAATATGTATTCATAACCAAAAGATTTGGGAAAAGGACCCATGAAGTCTATTCCCCAAACATTAAACAGTTCAACCACAATATAAGATTGAAGGGGCATTTCATTCCTCCTTCCAATGTTACCTACTCTTTGACAGCGGTCACAATGCTTACAATATTCTTGAGCATCCTTAATAGGGTAGGCCAATAAAATCCACTTTGAAGCACTTTTTCAGCAGTCTTTCTCCCTCCAAAATGACCACCGCAGTGAAGGTCATGACAAAATTGAAGAACACTCAGTTGTTCTTCCTCAGATACACACCTGCGAACTATCTCATCTTTGCATATCCGGAATAGGTAAGGTTCATCCAAAAAATAGAATTTACTCATGTGCAAAAACCTTTTCTTTTCCTAAAATGACATGTCAGAATGCAAAATACCACAAGCAAGATAGTTAGCAATATCCGCAAACCAAGGTGAATTCATTACCGCAAACAACCGCTCATTAGGAAATGCTTCTAGATTTCTATGAACACTATCAGATGCAAGATTTTAACCAAAGAAAGGTAACCTAGATAAATGATCAGCTACAACATTTTCACTTCCCTTAGTATCTTTGATTTGAAAATCAAATTCTTGCAATAATAGCACCCATCTAATTAAATGAGGTTTAGCATGTTGTTTTGTCAAGAGATATTTTAGAGCTGCATGATCTGAATGCACAATAATTTTAGACCCAATCAAATATGCTCTAAACTTATCTAAGGTAAAAACAACAGCTAGCATTTCTTTTTCAGTTGTCGTGTAATTAACTTGTGCGCTATTTAGGGTCAAGCTAGCATAATAGATCACTCTCAAAAATTTCTCAACCCTTTGCCCAAGGATAGCTCCTACTGCATGGTTGGATGCATCACACATAATTTCAAAAGGTAAAAACCAAATAGGAGCTACAATTACCGCTGCACTGGTCAATTTTTCCTTAATGGAATTAAAAGCTTGCATGCATTGTGTAGTAAATTCAAATGGAACATCTTTCCCAAGCAAATGACACAATGGTTGGCTTATTTTAGAAAAATCTTTAATAAACCTCCGGTAAAAACCTGCATGCCCTAGAAAGCTTCTTATTCCCTTAACAGAGGTAGGTGGGGGTAACTTAGCAATCAACTCTACCTTAGCTTTATCCACCTTAATCCCTTTACTAGACACAACATGGCCCAATACAATGCCATGAGTAACCATGAAATGACTCTTTTCCCAACTCAAAGTGAGGTTACATTCAATGCATCTCTCAAGCACAAGAACAAGTTTACTGAGGCAATTATCAAAAGAGTCATCAAAAATAGAAAAATCGTCCATAAATACCTCAATAAAGTCATTTATCATGTCCATGAAAACTGACATCATGCATCTCTGAAAAGTTGCAGGCACATTGCACAAACCAAAGGGCATACGCCGAAATGCATAAGTCCTAAAAGGGCAAGTAAAAGTGGTCTTGGATTGATCCTCTGGTGATATCGACACCCGATAATAACCTAAAAGTCCATCCAAAAAGCAATAATGTGAGTGTCCAGAAAGTTTATCTAGCATTTGATCAATAAAAGGAAGAGGAAAATGATCTTTCTTTGTGGCATTATTTAACTTCCTATAGTCTATACACATCCTCCACCCAGTGGTAGTCCTAGTAGGAACCAATTCATTCTTTTCATTTCTTACTACAGTGATTCTTGATTTCTTAGGCACTACATGTACTGGGCTAACCCACTCACTATTGGCTATTGGGTATATCACTCCTTCATCAAGCAATTTAAGCACTTCCTTCTTAACCACTTCACTCATGTTTGGATTAAGGCGCCTTTGGGTCTCTCTCATAGGTTTAGCTCCCTCTTCTAAGATAATTCTATGCATGCACATTGAAGGGCTAATACCTTTGATATCACTCAACCCCCATCCTATTGCTCTTTTCAATCTTTTTAATTCACTCACCAACCTCATCTCTTCCCTTTCACTAAGTTCGCTAGAAATTATCACAGGTAAGGTGTTGTGATCTCCTAAAAACACATATTTCAGATTTTTAGGCAACTCTTTTAGCTCTAACTCAAGTGAAGGGTTATTCTCTTCTTTTTGGATGGAGGGGAGCTTAAATGATGGTTCCTCTTTAAGTTCCTCTATTTCAGCACTTTCTAAAATATCAATGCAACTGGCTACTTCTTAGTTAAAAATATCTAATTCACGATCTAAGGTCAGTGCCAGCTCCAATTTATCTAAAGCACCTGTTTGGAAGAAAACATCTGAAACAAGTGCGTCAATACAATCAATCAAAGAGCAATCCTCATATAATGCAGTTGTAGGAATGGGAGAAGTGTTAAAAATAGAAAATTCAACCGTTTGTCCCAAGACAGTCATTGACAATTTACCATTTTTAACATCAATCAAGGTGTTGGTCGTAGCCATAAAAGGCCTACCCAGTAGAATAGTGTCTGCAGATGGTGTATGGTTATTTCCTTCCATGTCAAGAACTATAAAATCCACAGGCACTATCAACCCACCAACCTTAACTAACACATCTTCTATAACTCCTTTCGGGAATCTAAGAGATTTGTCAGCTAATTGCAAGACCATTTTGGTAGGTTTAAGTTCCCCAAGTTCTAATTCAAGATACACAAAATAAGGCATCAAATTAACACTGGCTCCTAAATCACACATGCCATCAGTCCCCTTTCCATTACCCATAGTAATTTTAATTATGAAACTGCCAGGATCCTTTAGCTTCGAAGGTAGTTTATGTTGCAAAACAGCACTAGCTACCTCTGATACTATCACCTTTTTATTTGGCTCATACCTCTTTTTCTTGATGTTCAATTCCTTGAAGAATTTGGCATAAGCCGGCATGTTCTTTATTACTTCAAGTAAAGGTAAGTTAATACTTACCTTAGACAGCATGTTGAAGATGTCTGAAAATTGTTTATCTTGTTTATCATTCTTCAATCTGCTGGGAAATGGTATAGGTGGCCGGTAAGGATTAATTGCCTTGTGTAAATCTGCTGAAGGAGATTTCTCCATTGATTTTTCTCCAGCACCCTTTTCCTCTGGTTCTCCTTCCTTTTTGTTCTCTTGATCACCTGTATGCACAGAATTATTTTCAACACCATTATTTATTACCTTGCCACTTCTAAGAACAGTCATTGCTTGTGCTTGCTCAGGTTAACTCAAAAATTCTCCTTTTTGTTGAATCTGCACCTGTTGTGCAAGTTGTCCCACTTGGGTCTCCATTTTCTTGAAAGATGCTTCCAATGAATCCAACCTTTTGTTATTCATCTCTTGATTCTTGGTACTGACTTGGATAAAAGCATGTAAACTATCCTCCAAACTGTCTCTCTTAGGCTGCCCTTGATTTGAAGATTGCCCCGGTGGTTGATTCTATCTTTGGAGCAAATGGAAAGGTTGTTGGGAATTATTTGTTGCCTAGGAAAAGTTTGGATGATTCCGCCAACCAGGATTGTAAATATTTGAGAAAGGATCATTCCGAACCCTTGGTTGGTATCCCCCCATAGCATTAACTTGCTCGGCCTCATCTCCATAAGACTCATACATAGAGGAGCACATATTTGCTTCATGCCCAAAAGTTCCACAAATTCCACACACTTCTTGAGTGGATGAAGAAGCATTGTTCTTCATGTTCAGCATCTGCACTTGCCTTGTTAATTCAGCTATCTGATTGACCATCTCACTATTGGCTTCCACTTGATTTACCCCTTTACTCCTTCCTCTTACACTTTTCTGTTGGGAATTAGCTCCCAACATTTTAAAGATTTCATAAGTCTCTTCTGCTGTCTTTTCTCCCATAGCTCCTCCAGCTGTATTATCAATAGTATTCTGAAATTACTGGGTTAGACCATCATAGAAAATTGAAGTGGGTAATGATGGTGTGGACACTGAATTAACAACATCTTAAACCTGTCCCAAGCCTCATGAAATGGCTCTCCTTCAAATTGAGCAAATGTAGCTATTTTTCCTCTTAATTCAGCTGTCTTCTGATGTGAGTAAAATTTGCCCATAAACTTGTTATAGACTTGCTCCCAAGTTGTCAAAGAATTTTTAGGCAACATCATAAGCCAGCTTTTTTCCCTATCCTTTAATTTGTACGGAAAACACCTCATCCTCAACTGGTCTTCTGTTAGTCCTCCCAATGGAAATGTGTTGAGGGTGGAGTAGAAATCCCGGATAAAATTCAAAGGATCCTCATTCGGAACTCCATAGAATGATGGCAGCATGTTGTAATGGATATTCTTCAACTCATAATTTCTTACTGCATCTGTCAATCTTATACATGAGGTGGAAGTCCCAATGACAGGTCTAGCAACATCTCTCATAGTTCTTTGCCTTTCGTCTCCCATACTGGTAGATTGTGCAATATTCGACTCAAAATCAAAAATTTCCTCCTTTGTATCAAACCCGGTATACAGTTCAAACTCTTCTCTGCTCCTTTTCACTCTCTGAATTTTTGAAATAAGTGGGTAAATCTCTCCTCCGAGTGATCTCCTACCTTGCATAAACAAAATTTAAAAAAAAAGAATTATTAAAGGCAAAAGAAAAATAAAATAAAATATAAACAATGAAAAATAATTTAAAATAAATATATGACTGATAAGCAATTACGCCAATTAGATTCCACGGCAGCGGCGCCAAAAACTTGTTGCGCTTTAATAAACACTACTAAAGCCACACTCGTAAGTATATGAGGCTGTTGTAGTATTTCGGTGAACACCTCAAGGTCGTCTCATAAGGAAGCTAGATAGGCTAATTATTTATCATATCATAATGAACAAATTATTAATTAGTAGTTTTTTTTCTTTAAAAGATTGAATTGCTGAACAACTAATGCAAAAGGAAATGAATTGAATTTATAGCAATGAAAGGAAACTAAACAAGGATATTGATTCACTTGATAGAAAAGCCTAGGGTTTGCACTTCTCTACTAATTTATATGTATGAATGGTTATTTCTCTCAACTGGTTTAATTTCAAAGATCATATTTCAAGCAACTTAATTAATCAAATCAAGGAAATAAGCTCTCGCATTCAAACCTCTTTCAATTAATCTTATTACAATCAAAATGATCTTTTCCTTAGGTTTATATCTCTAATTCACCTAAGTCCCTAATTGAATTGTTCCAGCATTAGACTTCATTTCTCAATCCTTCATCTAAATACCTCAAACACATAATTGGTGGCCAATCAATTATATATTAACATTAATCCATTCAATTAAGGATAAAAGAAATAATTCAGTTAAGAGCAATAACCATTTCATACAATTATAGTAGATCCATACAAACGCTAGACTAGATCAGAATTAGTTCATAGTGATGCTATCAAACAAATTCATCTCATTAAAATTTAAAGAAATTAATTTAGACATTAGAGAATTCATAAATACAATTTCAATGAAACTTAAGAGATAGAGTTTAAGAACAAAACCAAATTACAAACTTCCTTTGGCTTCTGAAGAATCTCTTGCTCAGATTTTTGCTAAAAGAATAATGTAATGGCTAAAACTAATTTGATCTAGAGTGTTTGCATGAAAGTGAAATCAATCTTCAAAAGAAAAGTGAAGAATAGCTGAAAAGTATGTGTTGGACGGTTGGAAGTGTGAATCCCCCTTACTCTTGCCCTAATCTTCTTATTTATATAAAACTCTCGCTGAAAATCCGTGCTTTCTTTCTTTCTTTAGTCCCATGGAGTGACACGGCCAAGCTTGTGACTGTGTCATGTGACACGGCCAGTGGCTTGGCCGTGTCACCTGGGTGTGTCAGCTTCTGTTTCTCCTTGCTCTTCTTTGCTTCTTTGGAGATGAGAGTGACACGGCCAAGCTTGTAGCCATGTCATGTGACACGGCCAGTGGCTTGGCCGTGTCTCCTGGGTGTGTCAGCTTCTGTTTCTTTCCTTTGGTTCTTCCTTTGTTCTTTGGCTTAGGATGGGACACGGCCAAGCTTGTGGCCATGTCATGTGACATGGCCAGTGGCTTAGCCGTGTCACCTGCCAGTGTCAGCTTCTACCGAATTTTCCTTTCTTTCTTGGTTTCCTTTGGTTTTGCCCTTTAGGTGAGACACGGCCAGTGGCTTGGCCGTGTCATAATCTGCCAAAAATTTTCTTGAGGTGACACGGCCAAGCTTGATTTTGCTTTGCCATGTCTTGCTGCTTCATGCTCTTCTTTCTTTGTTTTGAACTTCCAAGGGAGTTTTTGCACTTTAACCTAAAACAAACACTTAAAACAAACTTTAAATAAGAATCAAATGAAACATTAACTAAAAACACATAAACATCACACTAAAAACTAGTACAAAAATGACATAAACACTGGGATGAATTAAAAACTACCAAATTGATGAAATCACTAAATAAACATATTAAAACTACCAAAATGCATGAAGAAAACAATAATCATCATAATAAATAAATTACAATTTTATGACAAAAACTAATAAAACACTTGGGTCCAAAACTCAATCCCATTTTTAGTCCAAAACACACCTTGGGTCCAGAATCCAAATTATTTTTTAGTCTAAAACTCACCTCGGGTCCCGAACCCAAATTAGTTTTTAGTCCAGAACTCAGCTCGGCTCCAGAACCCAATCCATTTTTTAGTCTAGAACTCACCTCGGGTCCAGAACCCAAACTATTTTTTAGTTTAGAACTCACCTCGGGTCCAAAACCCAAATTATTTTTAAGTTCATAACTCACCTTGGGTCCCAAACCCAAATTATATTTTAGTTCAGAACTCATTCCAGGTCTAGAACCTAAATTATTTATGAGTCTAGAACTCAATCCAACCTCAGGTACGGAGTCTAGTCTGGCTCTAAACCCAGTAAAAAATAATATTGCTTTTCACTCTCTTTTGCTATAGTCCTAGATCGCTCAAGCAAGGGGCAAACTGTAGACCCTTATTTTTTGACCAAGTCCAGTCCGACACTAATTAAAAGGCGATTAAGTCAAGTCTGAATATTTAAAATAGTCTAAAATAATTTTTGAATTATTTATTTTAATAATGTAATATTTATTATTTATTTTTATAATATAATTATAAATATTTATTTTAAATATAATATTTATTTTGAATAATATTAATAACAAATAAAACAATAAAAATAATTGATGAATCGGCGAGCGACACGCGGCAGGCCAAAATTGGCATGCCAATTCACCGCGGGCACGAATTGGTTTGGGCCAATTCGCCTCAGGCCACGCCTGTGGAAAATCGGCTTGTGCCCTTGTAGTCCTATAATATCCCAAAGTATAACCTAAAAGTTTTGGAATTATTGTTGTATTTGGATTTAAAGTATTTGTTTAATTGAAAGAGAAAGGAAGATAAATTAATAATAAAGGAAATATTATAAGAGATAGATGTATATGGAGGATAATATGTATACATATGGTATTTGGAAAATATGGAAAATATAAATGTAATATAAAAGATATATACATATACCAACATGTACATCACATATATGTATTGTATACATTGGTGTAGGAAAGTAAGTATATATAATAATAATAATAATAATAGTAAAAGAAAAAGAAGAAAAGGAAAGTCAAAGGGAAGGATATGTGGTGGAGGATTTTTGTAATATTTATTATATTATTAATATATATATATGATATGTATGGAAAAAAGAAGAAAAGATCTTCTTTCCTTCTTCTTCTTCTTTTTGCAAGAGAGAGAGAGAGAGAGAGATGTGATTTTGGTTGGTTTATACACCAAATTCTTAAGGGTTTTAAGAGAGTTGAAGTTGGAGATTGAAGATTTGGCATAATATCCAAGTAAGTGTTCATTTCTTTGAGTTGATTCTATTGATTGTGTTTATATTTGGTTTGGTTAGTGTGTGAAGATGATGATAGTGAAAGATTAAAGTTATAGATATGTTAAATTAGTATTTAGATGATGATAATTTGGGTTATTTGTGAGGATGATGATGAATTGTTAAAATTGTTGAGTAAGGGTTTAGTATAAATGAATTGGGAATTTGAGTAGATGATTCATGGTGATGTATATAATGATTATTATTATGATATATTGAAGTTATATAAGTGTTAAATTGATGGGTAATTGATGAATATAACCAAGATGTTGATTAAGGGTGATGAAGTATGAGTTTTGAAGTGTTTGTGTTTTCATGGATGAGAGTTCGAATGCATGATTTTTGCCTGACACGGCCAGTGACACGGCCATGTTGTTGGACGTGTCGACGGTACTGAGTTTGACATTTGTGACACGACCATTAACACGGCCATGTTACTAAGCGTGTCATAGCTACTGTGAGAAAAAGTAATTGACACGGCCATGAACACGCCCGTGTTGTTGGGCGTGTCAATGTTTCTGTGAGGCAGAATGAGTGACACGTTCATTAACACTACCGTGTTACTAAGCGTGTCAAAGCTTCTGTATTGTTGGCTTAGGGCACGATCATGGACACGCCCGTGTTGGTGAGCGTGTCATGTGCAGAGTTTGCCCTAGTTAGTTATCCTTCTTGTTTTCTTATATGTATAATTATCTTTGGATTAGGTTTTGAAGAGATTGTGTTGCCTTAACCTATATGTTGAGAATTCTTGGAAGAGGAAGTGTATAGATTGTTGGGAGTTGTTCTTGAGGTAAGTACAAGCTTACATGAATGCATTCTTTTTCATAATTGTGAGACTTAACACATTTAGTTATAAATGTGTTAAGTAATTTACTATATTGTTAATACAATGTGACTAATGTTACGATTTGTATAGTGAGAAAGATATGATGATTATTCACAAAGGTATGTACAATGCAATTTGTTATGATAAATACTTTATTGATGAATTCAAAATATATTATGTATATTCTATTGATGAGTTGTTTTAATGTGAATTAAGGTATGATAAGATGCAAAACCATTGTGATTGACTAAGATGATTCAAATGAAATAAGTGGGGCATGTTTGCCTAAATGATGATGTTTAATGCAATTGATGATATATACTCTCTTGATGAGATGTGGAGCCATGGTTGTTGGCTATGATGATGTAAATGAGACAATTGAGGCAGGGTTGCCTAGTTGATTGTGGAATAAGAAATGAGAAATGAGTTGAGAAAGAAATTGATAAAGAGATAAATGAAAAGATTATGTGTCTAATGTGTTATTCAACCTTCAGAGTTCTGGATTTGGCGGCATGCCTATAAAATGTAAAAAGGTAACAGTCTTGCCGGGTTGAGGATCTCTTCAATTTGAGTTGAATTGAGGTCCAAGAGACTGGGTCTGTTACACTATATGAATTATGAATATGAAATATATGATAAGTAACAGTCTTGCCGGGTTGAGGATCTCCTTGGTTTATCCGGGTTAAGGTCCAAGAGACTGGGTCTGTTACAAGTAACAATCTTGCCGGATTGAGGATCTCCTCGAGTTTAGCGGGTTGAGGTCCAAGAGACTAGGTCTGTTACCCTATCCATGGATAGAGATATATATATATATATATATATATTGCCTACGGGCTTGATTATTGTGATTATAGACCAAAGCAGTAACTCTAAACTTTGAATAACATATTAGTGTCTTGTGGGCCCATGCTTGTCTTTGTTTAAATGTGATTTACGAAATGTGAAATGGATGAATAATGAGACCTATGTTTACCTTTGTTGGAAATGTGCTTCATGACTGGTGAATTGTGAATAATGAAGTAATTGAATAAAATAAGGATATGTAATGTTATAATGTATGACATGTAATATGTGTATTGATATATTCATTGTGAGTATTAGTGATGGAATTGTGGTTGGTGTTAATGATATATATATATGAATATAATATATGAGATTAATAGAGATATATGAAAGGTGTAATTGAAAAGGGAAACCATGATAAGAAACTAATGATACATGAAGTTAATATATATATATATATATATTAGAATTTCTGCAATGTATGTTTATATTATTTATTTGTACTACTAAGCTCTCGGGCTTAGCGCGGTTGTGTAATCGCGCAAGTGAGTAGGTGGTAGATCTAAAGTCTTTCGTTATGCCACGAGAAGAGTAAGAGTTTGTCGAGACCAACTAGGAGGTGATGCATACATGTATAAATATTATGCTGTATCTTTGACAAGAATGTATTCAGATGTATAAATGAAGTTTTGATAAAGATAAGATTGTTATATATAAATGTAAGATCATTAAAAGTATAATGATTTTGTAAATGTTCTTAATATTAATGTAATATTGTTTGAACTCAGTTAGAGGTTTTTAAATTGTAACAAAAAGTGACATTCTTATACTTTATATACGTACTATATGTATACCCGGTATATGTATAGTATTTATATAAGGTATGGGGGTGTTACAATTATTTTGGTATCAGAGCTTAAGTTCGAGATTCTCGGCCTAAGTGGAATTAAAAAGAAAAAGGTTTTGAAAAGTCTAAATAGAATTAAAAAGGAAAAGTTTTGAAATGAGATTTGTAATACATGCATATGCATTAACACCTAGGTTGGTCTCGGATGTGGCATTATGTGAATTGTACTGTGTTTGAATTAGAGGAGATGGATGGTATTATGTGGATGAAGTTCCACATGAAAGGAAGATAAAAAAAATGATATGGAAACATTTATACAAGTTTAATTGATAAATGAAGGAATGAGAATTTATTCAATTAAAGTAAAATAAATTGTTAAATGTGTTTGGAGTATAAAGAAATGAATAGGAGAATAAAGTTGGAAATGAGTTAAAAGCGAAATCAAGATTAAAGTATGTACTCTTTCCTTTACATTTTGAATCTCTTTCTAATAAACCTTATGTTTGGGTTACTAGAGAGAGGTAATATTGTTGGATTATTATTATGGATAGATATGTTATTAAAATGAAGAGAGTATAGTGGAATATTGAGTGAGTTGATTGGTATAAACAAAATGTGATCATTTAAGATTTGGGTATATAAAGTTAAGGTTTTTAAAAGAAAAGGAGACGATGTTGGTTAAGTAAGAAGATATAATGGTGTTGTATGCATTGTTGTATTAATGCAAACATGAGAAATATGATATGCTTAAGTGTTGTTAAAGCTCATGTTAATGGTAGTAATATGTGACATTTGGATTTTTGGAATGAGCTTTAACAATTGTGAAAGATATATGTTTGGATGTTGCTTTGTGGTATATATACAAGATGTTTTTAAAGTTGATATTAAGAAAAATGAGATTAGTAAATTGAAGTTTAGGTGAAGTAGTAAGTTGAAAAGTTAAAGTTTTAATGGAATTTGATAAAGATTATTTAGATATTGATGGTTCAATGTATATTCAATACATGAGCTATGTGAAATGAATAATATTGCACATGAAAGTATTATGAATTGAGTAATGTGATTGATAGTATGAGAATTTGTTTTGAAGTAAAAAGAAAGTGATTGAGCGAGTGAAAATGAGTTACCTTAAGTCATTTGATTTAAAAGGGTAAAGATGGATATGGAAGTATAAAAAAAAAATTGAGAGATGTCACATTAGCAGTGTGACTATGATGTATGTGAAGTGTTATTATGGTTAGAATGTATATATTTGTTGTGCTAAAGAATAATTTAAGTCATGTTAAAAGAACGAGAATGATAATGTTCAAAGAAAAGTAATAAATGTTAAATTTGTATGGATTGTATGTAAAAGAAAAATTAAATATACATATATAATTATGTGTATACATGTATAAGATATGTGAAATGAGTTTTTCAATATGACTGTAAATGAAGTATATAAGAAATGTGGAAAGTAAATCACATTATAAATGTGCTCTATGAATGTGTATGTGGTATAACTATTGGTCTAATGATATTACAAATGATATTGCATGTATTAGTGAACCTAAGAGAGATTAAGTCTTGAACTGTGTAAAGCTAGGTGGATTATGTGACGAAATTGAGAATGGAATGGACTTGAGTAATACTGGACAGTGGAAATTGTTATAGTGATCACTGAACTTGATGATCATATAATATTTTGAGTTCTAAGGTATTTACATGTGGAAATGTTCTATGTACATGAGTACAATAAGAAAATGAAAGGAAGAAGGGAAGTATAATATCTACAAATTCTAAAAGAGATAGATCAGAAATGGAGTAACAAATGGAAATTGTATTAGATTTGCATAAGATTGAATATGTATATGTAAGAAATGTTAAAACATGAATTAAGCTAATGATGATCATATAATTGAGTACAAATTGGGTTGAAACGGAGTTGAAATGTGTTAACTTTTGGTGTAGCTAAAGTTTAGAAATGAATATATAATTCTTGTAATATAATTTAGTTTTGTAATTGGAAAGGTTGGAAGCAGAATAATAAAGGAACGGTATGGATTTATAAGCTTTAGGCATGACCATTAATCTCCTATGATCCTATGATTTGTTTAAAATATTTTGGTCGATTAATTTTGTTATCCACAGATTTAGAACTGAGATAATATGACTGTAGTACAATTTTGGTGAGATTGATAATTATGTTTTTAGAAACATGATCAAGAGTTATGACTGGTAAAGTTATACTTTATCATTTTATGTTAGAAATTTGGTTATATTTATGAAAAGTAAGGAAAGAGAAGAGAAATGTAAAATGTTTTGAGTTATGGATAATGTGGTAAAAAGGTTATTATTGTAAAATTAGTAGTGATATGAAATGTGAGGAGATATATATGGGAGAAATTACAAAATATGATTGAAAGTTATACTGAATAAGTGGATGAATTTAAGGTTTCAGTGAATGAACTATGGGTAATAAATATGGTATGATATAATCATTAGAATTTTGTGGAAATTGTCCTAAGATAATTTGAAGGGATTTGTTATTATTGATCATAGTCTCAAAAAGCTGAATATGGATCCAAAGATATTAGAATTTGGATATAAGTTTGACCTAATGGAATTAGGTCATATATATATATATATATATTGTGAAATCTGATGATAAATTTAAATAAGTTAATTGTTGGTTTGAATTGACTAAGATTGAGATGTTAGTATATGGTGACAGATGGATCAATTGATCTAGATTTTGCTAAGGTTGCGAATCATTATTGAGATTTAATATGTATAGTTGTACTAAGAATGTAAACTTTAAATGATAATGTAAATGATGTAATATTCTGACAAATGAATGGACGTGAATGTATTGAGTTATATCAGTGGTAAATGATGATAAAAAGGAAAAAGATTGATTACCTGTAAAATAAGTTTAAAGTTATTGTACATATATTTATGTTAAGTGAGAAACATGCTAAAGAAGGAATTAAGTGTATGAAAAATAAGGATATTGTTATCAATTAAGGTTTGATAGATGTCTATTTTGAAAGTGATTGTAATGACGGGATAATCAATATTAAGATTTAACTCAATGATTTTTTTAGGGTTAAATTAAGAGAGTAATTATAAAGAGATGAAGTAATATAATATCTTGAAGATAATGATTAGACGAAGTATAAGTATATTCTAAAATGATCTGATTTTTGTATAAAGATAAATTAAGTGGGAATGTGATGAGTTATTTTGAATATTTGGTTAAGAAAGTAATAAGATATATAAATAGATATAATGATGAGTTATGAAATTTAGAGAAGATGATTGACTCTAAGGGGGAGAGTAAAAGTTGTATGATTTGATGACATAATAACTTGAGAATATAATTAACTTCATATGGAAGTTAAGATGGTATTGGGTTAAGAATGGATTACTATTATACTAGATAATTTCGAGGATGAAATTATTTAAGGGGGAGAGAATTGTAATATCCCAAAGTATACCCTAAAAGTTTTGGAATTATTGTTGTATTTGGATTTAAAGTATATGTTTAATTGAAAGAGAAAGGAAGATAAATTAATAATAAAGGAAATATTATAAGAGATAGATGTATATGGAGGATAATATGTATACATATGGTATTTGGAAAATATGGAAAATATAAATGTAATATAAAAGAGATATACATATACCAACATATACATCACATATATGTATTGTATACATTGGTGTAGGAAAGTAAGTATATATAATAATAATAATAATAATAATAATAATAATAATAATAATAGTAAAAGAAAAAGAAGAAAAGGAAAGTCAAAGGGAAGGATATGTGGTGGATGATTTTTGTAATATTTATTATATTATTAATATATATATATGATATGTATGGAAAAAAGAAGAAAAGATCTTCTTTCCTTCTTCTTCTTCTTTTTGCAAGAGAGAGAGAGAGAGAGAGATGTGATTTTGGTTGGTTTATACACCAAATTCTTAAGGGTTTTAAGAGAGTTGAAGTTGGAGATTGAAGATTTGGCATAATATCCAAGTAAGTGTTCATTTCTTTGAGTTGATTCTATTGATTGTGTTTATATTTAGTTTGGTTAGTGTGTGAAGATGATGATAGTGAAAGATTAAAGTTATAGATATGTTAAATTGGTATTTAGATGATGATAATTTGGGTTATTTGTGAGGATGATGATGAATTGTTAAAATTGTTGAGTAAGGGTTTAGTATAAATGAATTGGGAATTTGAGTAGATGATTCATGGTGATGTATATAATGATTATTATTATGATATATTGAAGTTATATAAGTGTTAAATTGATGGGTAATTGATGAATATAACCAAGATGTTGATTAAGGGTGATGAAGTATGAGTTTTGAAGTGTTTGTGTTTTCATGGATGAGAGTTCGAATGCATGATTTTTGCCTGACACGGCCATGTTGTTGGATGTGTCGACGGTACTGAGTTTGACATTTGTGACACGACCATTAACACGGCCATGTTACTTAGCGTGTCATAGCTACTGTGAGAAAAAGTAATTGACACGGCCATGAACACGCCCGTGTTGTTGGGCGTGTCAATGTTTCTGTGAGGCAGAATGAGTGACACGTCCATTAACACGACTGTGTTACTAAGCGTGTCAAAGCTTTTGTATTGTTGGCTTAGGGCACGATCATGGACACGCCCGTGTTGGTGAGCGTGTCATGTGTAGAGTTTGCCCTAGTTAGTTATCCTTCTTGTTTTCTTATATGTATAATTATCTTTGGATTAGGTTTTGAAGAGATTGTGTTGCCTTAACCTATATGTTGAGAATTCTTGGAAGAGGAAGTGTATAGATTGTTGGGAGTTGTTCTTGAGGTAAGTACAAGCTTACATGAATGCATTCTTTTTCATAATTGTGAGACTTAACACATTTAGTTATAAATGTGTTAAGTAATTTACTATATTGTTAATACAATGTGACTAATGTTACGATTTGTATAGTGAGAAAGATATGATGATTATTCACAAAGGTATGTACAATGCAATTTGTTATGATAAATACTTTATTGATGAATTCAAAATATATTATGTATATTCTATTGATGAGTTGTTTTAATGTGAATTAAGGTATGATAAGATGCAAAACCATTGTGATTGACTAAGATGATTCAAATGAAATAAGTGGGGCATGTTTGCCTAAATGATGATGTTTAATGCAATTGATGATATATACTCTCTTGATGAGATGTGGAGCCATGGTTGTTGGCTATGATGATGTAAATGAGACAATTGAGGCAGGGTTGCCTAGTTGATTGTGGAATAAGAAATGAGAAATGAGTTGAGAAAGAAATTGATAAAGAGATAAATGAAAAGATTATGTGTCTAATGTGTTATTCAACCTTCAGAGTTCTAGATTTTGCGGCATGCCTATAAAATGTAAAAAGGCAACGGTCTTGCTGGGTTGAGGATCTCTTCAATTTGAGTTGAATTGAGGTCCAAGAGACTGGGTCTGTTACACTATATGAATTATGAATATGAAATATATGATAAGTAACAGTCTTGCCGGGTTGAGGATCTCCTTGGTTTATCCTGGTTGAGGTCCAAGAGACTGGGTCTGTTACAAGTAACAATCTTGCCGGATTGAGGATCTCCTCGAGTTTAGCGGGTTGAGGTCCAAGAGACTAGGTCTGTTACCCTATCCATGGATAGAGATATATATATAAATATATTGCCTACGGGCTTGATTATTGTGATTATAGACCAAAGCAGTAACTCTAAACTTTGAATAACATATTAGTGTCTTGTGGGCCCATGCTTGTCTTTGTTTAAATGTGATTTACGAAATGTGAAATGGATGAATAATGAGACCTATGTTTACCTTTGTTGGAAATGTGCTTCATGACTGGTGAATTGTGAATAATGAAGTAATTGAATAAAATAAGGATATGTAATGTTATAATGTATGACATGTAATATGTGTATTGATATATTCATTGTGAGTATTAGTGATGGAATTGTGGTTGGTGTTAATGATATATATATATGAATATAATATATGAGATTAATAGAGATATATGAAAGGTGTAATTGAAAAGGGAAACCATGATAAGAAACTAATGATACATGAAGTTAATATATATATATATTAGAATTTCTGCAATGTATGTTTATATTATTTATTTGTACTACTAAGCTCTCGGGCTTAGCGCGGTTGTGTAATCACGCAGGTGAGTAGGTGGTAGATCTAAAGTCTTTCGTTATGCCACGAGAAGAGTAAGAGTTTTTCGAGACCAACTAGGAGGTGATGCATACATGTATAAATATTATGCTGTATCTTTGACAAGAATGTATTCAGATGTATAAATGAAGTTTTGATAAAGATAAGATTGTTATATATAAATGTAAGATCATTAAAAGTATAATGATTTTGTAAATGTTCTTAATATTAATGTAATATTGTTTGAACTCAGTTAGAGGTTTTTAAATTGTAACAAAAAGTGACATTCTTATACTTTATATATGTACTATATGTATACCCGGTATATGTATAGTATTTATATAAGGTATGGGGGTGTTACAAGTCTCGCGCCCGCAGCCCTCGCAGCGTGCACCCATGTGCGATTGGGCTTTCCAATTTTGCCTAAACCTAATTTAATTCGAACGGTTTTAATATTTCCTTAATAAATAAGAACTAGGTTTTCTCTTTGATTAATTGCCTATAAATAGGGGATTTAAAGATCCAAAACAAGACTTTTGGAGACTGGGACTTTGGACTTTTGAATGTGGGAACGACAGTAACTATTAGGAATCTTCAGCAAGGATTAGCAACGATTGGAAACACAGAAGCATCAAACAATGAAAGAACAACCTTACAAAGGCAGTGACACACTGTCTTGGTCATGTTCAGCCAGAATTTGAAGTTTTTGCAAGCAGAGGTTTGATCAAAACAATTGTGGTGGAGCCAACAATGAAGGTACGTCTTCTAAATTAAATCCATTTAAACTTAGCATGTTTTGATGAAGCATGTTTTGATGATGTTATTCGTTCTTTATACAAAATAAATTCAGTAACCTTTTAGTTCAGTAACTTGATCACATTCAATTGATGGTTTTTTAATTTAAATACATCCAGTAGCTATATTCTATATAGATATTAATCAAAAATTCAATTGTTAAAAATAGCTTAAAGTCTTTTATAGTAACCCTAATTTATCCAAACCCTAAATACTTTTCCAAAATAAACCAAAATCCTATTTTCTAAATCTAAACCCTAAAATCATAGTTTTTAAATCTAAACCCTCAAATAACTTTATTTAATAAATCCTAATTGAGATGTAAAACTTACATTTATATATCTATTGCTTTATTTAACTTTAGATGCATGCTTATTATATGTCTCGATGGATGATTTATTTTATTTGATTTTATAATGAATGTTCAAATATTTGCATATAGATTTGTTTGATTAATTACTCAAGAAATTGTAAAAGGTATGTTTCCACATTGTGGGTACCTCATTTGTTAAGCTTCATGTAATTTAATTTATTTTAAGTTTTGGATCAGTGTAAAGGATACATTTCCACTAATTGGTGGGTATCCTATTTTATTCATTTTCTTTTGAACATTGAACAATTGTAAAGGCATATTTCCATCCATGGATGGGTGCTTATTCATTTATTTTGTTTGAACTCGATGTGATTTTAATAAAGTGATTATTTTTATGATTGCATGTATTATGGATATTATCATATTAACTAAGAATTTTATAATATTAAGACTTAAAAAGGAGGTCATTTCTAATGAACCGGGCGCTGTGGGAGTGCTGGGTCATTCTCTCCTTCCCCACGTATACCCAACTTTTCAAACCCAATAGCGGGTTGAGGATTCCTTAGGAATTGAGTCATCCACCCCTTTCTTTTTCCCGGCCCATCTTGGTGGTGACTCCATTTTCTCCGAATTTAGGCTCATGTTTTCTAATGCCCTGAGCCTAGCAGTGCCAAAGTCGCAGAATCCATTTCATATAGGAGTGGGAGCGAAAATCTCTGCTCACACTACTTGAGTCGGATAAGCCCAATACCAAAAGCAATCCTTTGCCTAAATTTGGAAGAATACCTCCACCAACAACCTTCATGGTAGGAGGAGGATTGGAGGAATATCTTGTCTTATCCTCCTTTCAAGATGAGAGTATTGAAGATATGAAGAGAGAAGAGGCCAACTCAATGAACTTCTCTTGGCTTGAATGTTGCTCATCTTATTTTGTTTTCTTTAGTATTTAATTCAAAAAATTATATTTTTCAAATTAAAATTATTTGAATAAATTACTTTTATTGAATTTATAATTTTGTTGGCTTTTGATATTATAGTGTTCAACCAATGGCGAGTCTAGCTTGATATTTATGAATTAGTGTATCTATGCATCATGATTTGAATGACTTTACTAGGTGAGGGAATCGTTCTATAGCATTAAGCTATGTATGCTTACTTAGAGAGGGCTCCTGCATAATTACCTATGTCTAGGCCTTAGTCGATCTTAGAACATGCTATGACGAACTTTCGAGGTAAAATTGAATTCTGCTTATTTATGGGAGAGATGATCTAGGGATTATTTGGTGAGCCAACAACTAGTATCCGGCCAATTAAATATCAATCCCTAGTTATCCCTTTGAGCCTTCATGAGATTTTAGCTTGCTCTTTATTGAATTTTAAGCCCGACAACCTATCCCGTGTCATTGTGACTCTTATGAAAAATCTGATGATCACTAAGGTGAAGAGGCAAGAAGATTAAAGAAATGAATGCATAGTCAAGACCATAAGGATATTTGAAGTTCTCAAGACCATAAGGATAGCTAAAATTCACCTAATACTAGACCTAATATTTTCGATCTATTAAGATGACATCATGGCAAAAAATGATTTATCCTTGTTGAAGCAAACTCACTCTACTCCACTCATCAATAGTCAGAAGTATAGAATGGTGCAAACAAGACAACTCTCTTAGGGCTAGGACAAAAAAACAAAAATAATAACAAAAAAAAGAAGAGAAAAAATAAAAAAATGGGTCTTGAGTTTGTGCAAAAGCAAAAGGAAAAGATGAAGATCGTTCTAATCAGATCTATATTTTGTAATGTTTAAAATTTTAAATACTAAACTCTTAATTTAATATTGATAATTGATAGTGAATTGTGATATAAGTGGAACGGATAAGTAATGTAAATAGTAAATTTTAAAAATTTACTGAAAAAATTATTTATTTTTACGGTTTTACAAGATTAAAAATTGAATTAGAATCAAAGGTTAAGAGTGAGGGTGCACCGTAGTTAAAATGAGATTGACCACACTAGATTAAGACATATATATATATATGGAAAGGTGTGTGTATGTGTAGAAGCTTCTCTCTTCTTCCTCCTTTATCCACGTTCATCATCACCAACACAACCAAAACTTCTTCTTTCTTCCTTATTTTCTAGAACTTTAGCTAGAATTTAAGAGAAAATCACAACTAGTTACAGATTTTTAGAAGAATAAGCTGGAAGAATTGTGTCACATCCCAAAGTTTAGGTAGTCGAGTATTAGGCAAGAAGGACATAAATAAGTGGTCAAATAGAGGCTCGAGATAGTCAAAAATAAAATTGGTGTGCAAAGGAGGCCCGTGAAGTCGACGGGACCTAAAGGTAATTTTTCGAAAGGCCGAGGACCTAAGAGTAATTTTTCAAAAAGTTGTGTCGGTTCTTAATAGTGACCCTAACGGATGCCATAAATGTGTTCTCGGGATTAATCGGGTCGTAATGGTGGCGCATGATTTTTCCTGAAAATGCACGGTTTGTAAGTTACGGGCGATTTTCCGACAAGGGCATTTTGGACATTTCCACCGGAGGGGCGATTTTGTAATTAAATATAACTTTGGGGGCAAAATTTAAAAGAACAAAAAGCCACTTTCAAGTGGACAAATCCTAGCCATTAAGTCCAAATGGGTTGGACAAATCATGGCCATTGAAAATAAACAAATTAATTAAATGGAAATTAAATTATAAACAACTACTTTTGGTCTTCCAAACACAAGTAAAGGATAAAAAAAACACCACCATCACCACTTTTCTTCTTCCTTAGGTCGTGCTCCCCCCTCCCTTCCATTTTCAAGGAGAAAATTTTCAAGTCTAAGCCATTTTTCAAGTGAAATTCAATAGGAAATAAGGTAAGATACCATCCTAAGTCTTATTCTTTCATTAGAATTAGGTATTAGGCTATGTTTAGGAAGATTTGATTTTATGTTCATGTTGGGAAAGTATTAGTAAGTTGATGATTATGGTGAAAAATGATAAACTACTTAAAGGAAATGATGAAAATGGTGATTATTAGTAAGAATAAGTAAAGGATTGTTAGAAAATCATAAGGTAGCATCATGTTCATATCTAGAGTTTGTTCTTACATATGAGACATGTTAAATTCATAGGAAATCAAGGAGATTAGAGAGGAAAGGAAGTGAAATAGACAAGAAGAGCAAGGAAAAGCAAGGTTTGGTACTTTAACTAATTGTTTGTTCATTTTCTTGAAATTTTTCTGTTTTAGAATTAGTGAAATGCTGTAACTGGTATGATTTTTAATTAAATATAGAAAAATTTTCTTGAAGTGAATTTTTGATATGTTGTGCATCAATGCGTCTAGAATGACTGAAAAATATTTTGAGTTGAATTCGGAATGCTTATGATTATGGAAAAATTATTTCTGTTAGACCTGCTCTAACAGCCATGTTTCCGGATTTTTAATAAATTTTAGAAAAATAATCTTCAATTAAATTTTTGGATATGTTGTTGTTTAGTGAGTCTATTTGAGAAAAATAATTTGGAACCACATTGATTGAATTTAATTTACAGAATTCACAAAATTCAGAACTGCTGCCAAGATGCAGGGCAACTGGAGCAGTCTGGTTGGGTGAACTACTTGACCAAGATTTTGTGTCCAGTTTGATCTGAAATTTTAAAGGAATGATTTTAAGATGTAAAACTAAATTCTGTAAAAATTTTAGAGTTTTTAGTCAAGTAAATTATTTTATACAATTTTTCAAAATAAGGATCAAGTTGAGTCCAAAACCAGAATTTACTATACATATGGTCATTTTGCTAATATTAATTTGGTCATTTTTCAAAAGTAATCCAATTGATTCCTTATGCATATAAATGAGCATACTATGTTATTAAAATGACAAAATATGATATTTCACGTTGGAATAATATAAGAAACATAAGTCGATAATTGTATAATGCATATTCGATTAAGAAATGGCATGAAAATTTTGGCTCCACTGGGTATCTGGGATAGTACTGAGTAGGGTAAGGGTATGATATATCATACTATATGCAGTTCTGCTTTAATATAGGACTTCGGTCCGAGTTATATAGGGTGACGACCCGAGCTATATAGGACTTCGGTCCGAGTTATATAGGGCAATCGCCCGAGTTATATAGGACTCCGGTCCGAGGGCTTCAGCCACAGATTCCACAGGGCTTGGTCCACAGTTTTTTTTAGGGCCACAGCTACAGAATATATATACAGTTGTTTCAGTTAGTTCCTTACCATACGTTAGTCTACCAAATTACCTTGTGGAGTGAACTGATAAAATGATAATAACTGAATATATGACATGTATGGATTGTTTTTACTGTGATATTATTTTTCAATACGACTCATTGCTTTTAAAAGTGCATTATGCTTTTATTATTTATTTTTCGTAATTAGTTAAAGTACCCACTAAGCAATGCTTAGCGAGTTTAGTTTCTTCTAAACTCGTAGGTTATTAGCAAGGAGCCAGTAGCGAGCAGAGAAGTCCTGCGATCTGTCGGTCATCAACAAACTTAGGTGGTGCTCTTCATTTTGTATTTTGGTATTAGAACTGGCATGTACTTATTTGAACAATACAAAGAGATAAATTGATGTAGCATATAAATCTAGTAATGTATAATAACTGTATGGTTTTAAATTAAGTTGGGTTGTGAATATAGAAGTGTGAATTCTTCTTGCAGGATTGTAGTTGAGGTTATAAGGGTGGATTATTGGGAGTGTGCTTTAGTTGAATTGTGAAACAAAATGTTTTTCAAAAATAAGAAAAATCAGTTTTGTCGACACTTGGGACCTAGAATTTTAAGGGAGACTCCGTCAAAATTTTGGAAAATTTTTATAAAGAACATTAAGTAAGCTGACATAACCAGAGCTCGTATCCCGATGTAACATTCCTCCTCGGCTTATTCATAGGTCGGGAAGGGGTGTTACAAATTGAGATAATTAACAAGTGATCAAAGGAAAGAGGAACTTTGAAAGAGGTATGTGCTTATGTATTTTTTATTTGCAACTATCTGAATTTCTAAGAATTTTATTGTTTAAAGTGATTGATTAAGTTATCTTTGATGAGTTTTTACTAAAAAATATTTGATGTATGCTCTTTCTATGTTAAAGAAATTAGTTTTGATCTATTGTTATCATATATTTGGATATATGGAGTTTAAGTTGATAAGTGTATGAAATACAAAATTTTGCTTGACATAACCAGTGACACGGCCATGTCACTGGGTGTGTCAATGATGCAGTATTTCAATATTGAAGACACAACCAGTAACAGCCTGTGTCATTGAGCGTGTCACAGCTACTGTGATGAAAAATAAATAACACGGCCAGTGACACGCCTATGTCTTTGGGCATGTCGTAACTACTGTAATGCAATTTAAATGACACGGTCAGTAACATGCCCAAAATAACTTTTTGTTTGTCTTTCATATGTAATTCCAGCTGAAAAGATTATAAGGCCTCAGAGTGTAAAGAATTTTTTAAATCAACCCTAATAAGTAATGTAACAGATTTAGTTTGAATATATGATAAATGTGTGTGATACCAAGTGTTGATCAAAGAATTGTTCCATTGAAGTGTTATACATAATATATTGTTAATTAAAAACTACTGAATTGCCCCAAATCATACTGATTTTAAATCTAGCTTGGGATTGAATGGCTCGCCAAAGGGAGGATATCTAAAGTGATAGTGGGTACTCTATGCCATCAATAGACACTCTGTGTCACCATACTCAGTGGGCATTCATGCCATAGAGGACCATTTGCCAAATTTATACAGTGGGCATATTGCCAATAGTTACCCATTATCCAAATCTAGGATCTGAGTTTAGTGTGTATGGGCATAATTAAAGAAGTTATCTACATTTAAAAATATGTGTTATATGGTTATTGTTAAATTAATCGATTTTGCATTTAATCATGTTTAGTATCAAGGTTCAATGGATTTATTAATTTCTTTATTTAATGTTTTGAAAGTAATACTTTTCATTGTTTCTAAACTATTTAATGTTTAGATCTTTTTCTTTTAAATTTTCTTGCATATTGTAAATACATAAGCACCACTAAGCTTTGCTTATCATGTTAGAATTATTTTCTGATGTGCAGATCAAACTAGAAGAGTTGAGACTATAGAGTGAAAGATATACGTTCCTGATCAACTGCATCACCAAGGTTCAAAGAACAATATTGTAAATATTGTATTCTATATAGTTCACATGGCAATACTTTGTAATTTTGTATGACAGATGTACAAGTTTGAGAGTAGTTTGAGAATTATAATAATGTAAGTTAACAATAGGAGTTCTATACAATTTAACAGATATATGTTTGTATTATAGGCATGATTATATAGTTCTTTAGAAAGTTTAGTAACTGCATTAATAAATAGAAGTATTTTGTCTTTATTTCTATAATTCATACCTAGGCAAGAGTGATTAGTTAAGTGTATAAACTACGTAGGGGGTGTTACATTTAGTGGTATCAGAGCAGGTTTAGGCGGTCATAAGTTTGTGGGTTAAAAGAAAAGAGAAATACAACTGTCATTGCTATGTGAACTATATAATTGAATAAATGTTTGATGCAATTGATTTTTAATGTTTAAAGGTATAAGATGGCCTCTGAATCCCATCAAGGTGTGGAGGAACATGTTGCGTCCTCACACAGTCAAGCTAGTGTCGGGAATCAGCAACCATCGGAACCTTCTGCGAAACAAATTCCCTTAGATCCCCAATTTGTGAGAAATATGGGGGAAGTTCTAAGGCAAATTATAGGAGTTGCTCCTCTTTGACAACCTCCATCACCAGTGTCACAAAGATCTCCATTGGAGAGACTTAGGAAATTGGGAGCATAAGATTTTAAATCTCATGATACTTATGAGTCTTCAGTAGCAGAGTATTGGATGGAGAGGATTGTGAGAGTTTTTGATATTCTGCATTACACTGATGAGGAAAGATTGGAGTGTGCGGTTTCCATATTGCTGGATTAAGCTTATGCCTAGTGGAATACAAAGCAAAAAAGTGTACACACAGGTAGACTCACTTGGGTATTTTTCCAAGAAGAATTTAAAAAGAAATTTATTAGTGAGATTTATTTAGAGGAGAAGCGTTGGAAGTTTTTGTATCTTAAGCGAAGGCAATCATCTGTGTTTGAATATGAGAGGTAATTTATTTGCCTCAGCAAATATTTTCTAGAGTTAGTTGCATCTGAGGAAGAGAAGTGTAAGTGGTTTGAACAGTCAGATCCGGGTGTATTTATTAGCAATGAGGATTAAAGAGTTTTTTACTCTTGTTAATGCAGTTGTTGCTATAAAAAATGAGATTAAACAAGAGCAGGAAAAAAGACAACAATCAAAGAAGGGAATTTCTAGTGAACAACAACAAGGTGGCCAAAAAAGGCAAAGAAATATTCAAGCCCAAACTCAGGGATCTGGTAGAGGAAGTGGAGCTATTTTTCAAAGGTCTAGAGGGGGTAGGTTTGGAGTGGCTACAGGCTCATCTTCGAGGGCTGTTACTATACCTTGTCAATATTATGGTACGGGCCATGCAAGTGAAGATTGATGGTATTAAAATAGGGCTTGTTTGAAATGTGGTTCTTTGGAGCATAAAATTAGAGATTGTCCAATAATAAAAGAATTAGAAGTTGTTGAAGGGCATAGTTCTGTACAAAGGTCTCAGTCAGGCTGTAGGTCAAGTAAAGGTGGTTGACCCAGTGTTAGTCAGTAGAGAGGATTTGAAATAGTGGATAGACCTTAGACTCAAAGCAGTGCTCCAGCTAGGGCTTATGCCATGAAAGTTGTGGAGGACCAGGAAGCTCCTAATGTTGTAGTTGGTAAATTTTCTTTACTTTGTCTTGATGTGTATGCATTATTAGATCCTGGTTCTACATATTCTTATATATGTACAACTATAGCTTCAAGAAAGAGAATGTGTGTTGATAAACTTGATTATGAGATAGAAGTTACTAATCTGTTAGGCCATAGTGTGAAGGTAAACAAAGTATACCAAAATTGTCCACTTAGAGTTCATAATGAAGAACTTCTTACTGATTTGATTAAACTTCCATTCCATGACTTTGATGTAATCTTGGGAATGGATTGTTTGTCTTGACTTCAAGCAATTATGGACTACTGTAATAAAGTTGTGTCTTTTAAGATTCCAGGTTATGGTGAAATTGTAGTTCGAGGAGAAAAAAATCTTATCCTTCTACTTTGATTTCTGCAGCTAAAGCTAGAAGGTTGATTAGGAAGAGATGTGAAGCTTATCTTGCTTATGTTAATGATACACGACATTCAAGCAAGGCTTTGGAGGACATACCTACAGAGAGTGAGTTTTTGAATATTTTTCCAGAGGAATTACCTGGAATACCACCAGAGAGGGAGGTAGAATTTGTTATTAATGTAGTTCTGAGTATGACACCAATTTCTATTCCACCTTATAGAATGGCACCTCCGAAATTAAAAGAGTTAAAGGTGTAACTCCAAGAATTGCTTGATAAAGGATTCATAAGACCTAGTGTATCACCTTGGGTCGCACCAGTTTTGTTTGTGAAGAAGAAGGATGGTACTCTAAGATTGTGTATAGCTTATCGGCAGTTGAATATGGTGACGGTTAAGAATAAGTATCCGTTACCAAGGATTGATGACTTGTTTATCAGTTGAGGGAAGTGGGTGTTTTCTCTAAGATTGATCTTAAATCGGGTTATTATCATATGAAAATTAAAGAAGTGGATATTCCAAAGATAGCTTTCAAAACTCGATATGGACATTATGAATTTTTGGTTATGCCCTTTGGTTTAACTAATGCTCCAGCAGCTTTTATGGACTTGATGAATCGAGTTTTTAAACCTTATTTAGATCAATTTGTAGTTATTTTCATTAATGACATATTGGTTTATTCCAGAAACAAAGAGGAGCATGATAAGAATTTGAGAATTGTGCTACAAACACTAAGGGAGAATCAATTGTACGCTTAACTATCGAAATGTGATTTTTGGTTGACGGAAGTGACATTTCTAGGTCATGTAATATTAGCTAATGGTATTCATGTAGATCCTAATAAAATTGAGACAATTTTGAATTGGCAGCCACCAAATAATATAACAGAAGTCTGAAGTTTTCTTGGGTTAGCTGGTTACTATAGAAGATTTGTGCAAGGGTTTTCGAAAATAGCACTTCCTTTAACTAAGCCCCTTAGAAAAGAAACTAAATTTGAGTGGAATATCCAGTGTCAAGCTAGTTTTGAACAATTGAAGTCTATGTTGACTGAAGTGCCTGTATTGACACAACCAACCCTAGGTAAAGATTATGTTATTTATAGCGATGCCTCTCATCAGGGACTCATTTGTGTACTAATGCAAGAGGGTAAGGTAATTGCTTTTGCTTCTAGGCAATTAAAATCTCATGAATTGAATTACCCTACACATGATTTGGAGTTAGTTGTTATTGTATTTGCTCTTAAGATCTGGCGACATTACTTGTATGGTGAAAGGTGCTATATTTTTACTGACCAAAAAAGTTTAAAATACATACCAACACAAAAAGAACTAAACTTAAGGCAGAGGAGGTGGATGGAATTGATCAAAGATTATGATTGTATCATCGATTATCATCCTAGAAAAGCTAACATGGTAGCCAATGCTTTAAGATGAAAGACTTTAGTAGGTATGTTGTAACTAAATATTATAGTAATATATGTATATATAAATTAAATAAACTAAACGATATAATGTGTTATGTTAGCAGAATTAAGAGTTGAACCAACCATAAAGCAAAAAGTGATAGAAGCTCAGAAACAGAATCAAAAATTGTTAGAAATTTTAAAACAAGTGTATAAAGGTGAAAAGTCATATTATGTTGTGTTAGAAGATGGCAGATTGTATTATAAAAGTCGATTGTGTGTACCTGATGTGAGGGAACTAAAGGAGTGTATTCTTATTGAAGCTCATACCACTACATATACTGTACATCCCAGAAGCAATAAGATGTATCAAAATTTGAAGTCTCATTATTGGTGGCCTAGTATGAAAAGAGATATTACTGAATATGTTACTTGATGTTTTGTGTGTCAACAAGTCAAAGCAAACCATCAAGTTCCATCGGATCTTTTGCAACCTATATCAATACCAAAATGGAAGTGGGATAGAATCACCATGGATTTTGTGATAGGACTTCCAAACACCCAAAAGAAGCATGATACAATTTGGGTGATTGTTGATCGATTAACTAAATCAGCTCATTTCCATCCCATTCGAGTTGATTATTTAATGGATAGAGTTGTTGAATTATATATTAATGAGATAGCTAAGCTTCATGGAGTACCAATGTCTATTATTTCATATCGAGACCCTCGTTTTACTTTAAAATTTTGGAAAATTTTTCAGAAAGCATTGGGTACTCTACTTCATTTTAGTACTGCATTTCATCCACAGACTGATGGTCAATCGGAAAGGGTGATACAAATACTTAAAGATATGCTTAGAAGTTATGTAATCAATTTTGAAGGTAGCTGGGATAGATATTTTCCTTTAGTAGAATTTGCCTATAACAACAGTTATCAGACAAGTATTGGAATGGCACTATATGAAGCACTCTATGGAAGGAAGTGTAGAACTCCATTGTGTTGGGTGGAATTGAATGAGAGAAAACTTGTAGGACCCGATCTCATAAAACAAACTGAAGATAAAGTGAAGCTTATAAAGGATCAATTACAAATTGTAATGGATAGACAGAAATCTTATGCAGATTTGAAATGACATAATATTAAATATAGTGTAGGAGATACGGTATTTTTGAAATATCACCGTGGAAGAAAGTTCTTAGCTTTGGAAAGAAAGGTAAACTAAGTCCGAGGTTTATTAGACCATATGAAATACTTGAACGTGTAGGTCCAGTAGCTTATCGATTAGCTTTGCCTCTAGAACTGGCATAATGTATTCCATGTGTCGATTCTTAGATGATATAGATTAGATCCTTCACATGTGACTCAAACAGAGTCCATTGAAATTCAGCCAGATTTGAATTATGAAGAAGAACTAGTGCCTATCTTAGCTCGTGAAATAAAGGAATTGCATAATAAGCACATTCCTTTAATGAAAGTGTTGTGGAGAAATCATTCGATAGAGGAAGCCACTTGGGAAAGCGAAGAGACAATGAGACAGTAATACCCTCAATTATTTCAAGAGTCCATAATAGGTAAATTTCGAGAATGAAATTTTTTTAGTGGGGGAGAATTGTAATGTTTAAATTTTAAATACTAAACTCTTAATTTAATATTGATAATTGATAGTGAATTGTAATATAAGTGGCACGGAGAAGTGATGTAAATAGTAGATTTTAAAAATTTACTGAAGAAATTATTTATTTTTACAGTTTTACTAGATTAAAAATTGAATTAGAATCAAAGGTTAAGAGTGAGGGTGCACCGTAGTTAAAATGAGATTGACCATAATAGATTAAGACATATATATATATATATGGACAGGTATGTGTATGTGTAGAAGCTTCTCTCTTCTTCCTCCATCATCCATGATCATCATCACCAACACAACCAAAACTTCTTCTTTCTTCCTTCTTTTCAAGAACTTTAGCTGGAATTTAGGAAAAAATCACAACTAGTTATAGGCCTTTAGAAGAATAAGCTGGAAGAGTTGAGATAATTAACAAGTGATCAAAGGAAAGAGGAACTTTGAAAGTGGTATGTGCTTATGTATTTTTTATTTGCAACTATCAGAATTTCTATGAATTTTATTGTTTAAAGTGATTGATTAAGTTATCTTTGCTGAGTATTTACTAAAAAATATTTGATGTATGCTCTTTCTATGTTAAAGAAATTAGTTTTGATTTATTGTTATCTTATATTTGGATATATGGAGTTTAAGTTGATAAGAGTATGAAATACAAAATTTTGCTTGACATAACCAGTGACATGGCCATGTCACTGGGTGTGTCAACGATGCAGTATTTCAATATTGAAGACACAACCAGTAACAGCCCGTGTCATTGAGCATGTCATAGCAACTGTGATGAAAAATAAATAACACGGCCAGTGACACGCCTGTGTCTTTAGGCATGTCGTAACTACTGTAATACAATTTAAATGACACATTCAGTAACATGCCCATGTCATTAGCCGTGTCACTTGAAGAAATTGCCCAAAATAACTTTTTGTTTGTCTTTTATCTGTAATTCCAGCTGAAAAGATTATAAGGCCTCAAAGTGTAAAGAATTTTTGAAATCAACCCTAACAAGTAATGTAACAGATTTAGTTTGAATATATGATAAATGTGTGTGATACCAAGTGTTGATAAAAGAATTATTCCATTGAAGTGTTATACATAATATATTGTTAATTAAAAACTACTGAATTGCCCCAAATTATACTGATTTTATATCTAGCTTAGGATTGAATGGCTAGCCAAAGAGATGATATCTAAAGTGATAGTGGGCACTCTATGCCATCAATAGACACTCTGTGTCACCATATTCAGTGGGCATTCATTCCATAGAGGACCATTTGCCAAATTTCTATAGTGGGCATATTGCCAATAGTTACCCATTATCCAAATTTAGGATCTGAGTTTAGTGTGTATGGGCATAATTAAAGAAGTTATCTACATTGAAAAAGATGTGTTATGTGGTTATTGTTAAATTAATCGATTTTGCATTTAATCGTGTTTAGTATTTCAAGGTTCAATGGATTTACTAATTTCTTTATTTAATGTTCTGAAAGTAATACTTTTCATTGTTTCTAAACTATTTAATATTTATATCTTTTTCCTTTAAATTTTCTTGCATATTGTAAATACATAAGAACCACTAAGCTTTGCTTAGTGTGTCAGAATTATTTTCTGATGCGCAGATCAAACTAGAAGCATTAAGACTGCAAAGTGAAAGATATACATTCCTGATCAACTGCATCACCAAGGTTCAAAGAATAATATTGTAAATATTGTATTCTATATAGTTCACATGGCAATACTTTGTAATTTTGTATGATAGTTGTACAAGTTTGAGAGTAGTTTGAGAATTAAAATAATGTAAGTTAACAATAGGAGTTCTATACAATTTAACAGATATATGTTTGTATTATAGGCATGATTATATAATTCTTTTGAAAGTTTAATAACTGTATTAATATATAGAAGTATTTTATCTTTATTTTTATAATTCATACATAGGCAAGAGTGAATAGTTTGGTGACATCACCTATATAGTTAAGTTTATAGAATACGTAGGGGGTGTTACATATTTATTCCAAGGAGATAGAAGGAAATTGAAGTCTATCTTTTCATGAAGTAAGATAACAAGACGCCCAGAGTTTAGTATTGCTCCCAGCTGCCTATGGCTCCAACAGAAGATTGTAATGTGAAGGTTTGTTAGCAGTGTCACATTAGCTCTAGCTCAATGCTGGCCTTCATTTAACCCGTTTCCCTCATAGATCCCATTTGAAGCTTATTAAAGACATGTTTATCTCTCTTGTAGGCAGAGTCTATTAGTAGAGATAGTTTGAATAAGCATACATATGAGATAAACAATATTTAAACTCAATGAGACCTTTGGCCAAGTAATATGTATGTACCTAACTGAAATGCAATAGCTCTTGCTTAAATGGAAATAATTCCCAAGTTTAGTATGGTAGGGTTGTCATATTATAGCTACGTTAATTTGTAAAGTCGAGTCTTGAGGTACAACGATACTGATTTGACAAAACCAAAATATGATTTTTAAAAAATATGTTACAAAGCCTTCAAGTTAAGGAAAGTATGTTGCATTGTCAAACCTCAAAGGACATAATGGGCAAAAGACGACTAATGAAAGGATCACTTATAAGGTTATGTCATGAAGAAGTTACCAACCAAATGGATGTCTCTTGTATCTCTACCCTGCTGGGGCCCCCGTTACTCATATTTTGTACATCTAAAAGATAAAAGCCATAGATGTAAAGTCTTCTAATGTTCTAATGTAAGATCTGAATGAACATCTGGAATGAATCAATAGCAGCACTTTAGCTTATTAACTCAGTCTGTGAGTCAATAAAACCACTGTAAGTTTTATTCATGCATCCATAAGCATACCATACTGCATTTTTTATCTTGTGTTGTCAATTCTTTGTCAAAGTGAACAATGGATACTCCATGAAGCAAACAAGAACGGATATGGAATCAAGGGGACTTGAAAGACCCACTGCTTGAAGAAGATCCAGTCACTTTATAAAAATGGAGATGCATGCTTGTACAAGGAACCAGACTACACACAAAAATCAATCAAAGCCTACATGAAAAAATAAATCATTAGTTTGAGCCTACATAGGGGGCAAAGTTTCTCCTTTCAATTTTTTGAGTTTATGCATGTACAAAATATTTTTAGACTCACTTTCAATATTTTTCCACGCAGGGATTCAAAGAGAGGATATGAGGACTAGCTAAAAATAACTAAATTTTTTGCAAAAAGAAGAACAAAAAGAATAAAATAAGAATAAAGTAAGAACCCCGAAAGAATGAAGATGTAAAAGAGAAAAGATCAGTCCAGCTAGAAGAGCTGAAGTCAATACAAGACAAATGTCCAAGGATGAAGATCCATTTTAAAGGGTGAAGACCCAATGTCCGAAGGATGAAGATCCATTTGAAGGGTGAAGATCAGATATTTGAAGATTTATTGAGAAGAAAGAAGGCGTGAAGTTGATGGCTAGAAGAAAGCCAAAACCCTCAACTGACAGAAGGTCAGTCAGCTAGAAGAGCTGAAATTGATGGCTAGAAGAAAGCCAGAACTCTCAATTGATAGAAGGTCAGTCAAATCTAGTTTCGAGTCCAGAATCCAATTTTAGTTTTGGGTCGAGAACCCAAAATCCAATATCGAGTCAGACCCAAAATCTAATGTTGGGTCGAGAACCCAAATCCAGTTTCGGGTCGAGAATTCAAATCCAATGTTGGGTAGAGAACCCAAATCCAGTTTCAAATTGAGAACCCAAATACAGTTTTGGGTCGAGAACTCAATTCAATCTCGGGTCGAGAACCTAAGTCCTAGCTCAAGCCGAGAACCTTGATCCAGTATTAGGTCGAGTACCCAAATAAAATCTAGTCTTATTTTGAGAACCCAAATCCAGCCTCGGGTCGAGAACTCAAATCCAGTATCGGGTTGAGCACCCAAATCAAATCCAGCCTCATGTCGAGAATCCAAAACCAGTCCCTAGTTGAGAACCCAAATCCAATCTAGGGTCAAGAATCCAAATCAAATCTAGGATTGAGAACCCAGATCCAGTTTCGGGTCAAGAACTCAAATTCAATCTCGGGTTGAGAACCTAAGTCCTAGCTCAGGTCGAGAACCTAGATCTAGTCTCGAGTCAAGAATTCAAATCCATTTTCTAGGTTTATAACCCATCCTAATCCAAGATCATCTCAAGGTCATGTTGCTTTTCCTCTTCTACTGAAGTCTAAGATCATTCAAGCAGCGAGCAAGACTATAGACCCTAAATTTTGGCCCAATTTAAATTTAATTTAAAAAACCATATCAAGTTTGGTTTCAATTGCAAAGTCTGGGTTAGATCAAGTCTAATTTTAGATTAGGGTCGATTCATTTAAAAAATTAGGCCAATACAGTAGGAATCAGTGCCAATTCGATATACCGCATATCGAATTGGTGGACACCAATTCGATGTGTGAGGCTTCAAATCGAATTGGTGGCCACCAATTCGACTTGAGTCCTCATGTCGAATTGGTAGCCACCAATTCAAAATGGACCAAGCCCAGGCTCGGCCAGCTTACATTGATCTCCTAATCACACCAAAATTGAAACCCTGGCCAACTATCCGAGTAGCGTAAAAACTATTGCTTAAATTAACCCTAATTGAACATTATAAATACAAAGCAATAATTAAGAGCACGGAGGAGGAATGATAAGAATTAAAATGAAGACAGCCACAATTATTCAATAGCCATAATTATTTCAAGAGTGATGATCATTAAAACCTGGGATGAAGGATAAAAATAAGAGACAAAATTACGAAAGAAAGCAACAATCAACCCTAGCAACAATTATCAAGAAACAAAAAAAAGAAATAAACACATAATCAAAAGAAAAACATAAGGAACATACAGCAATCAAAAGGGACAGAGGCTAAATAACTATCCTCGAATTGCATTAAAGCCTCCAACCAAAACTCACCAAAGGCAGGCTGTAGCAAGCTTGTTCCAGTGTATCAATATTTGGTGGCGCATCCAATGCATGTTTTGTTTTTATAGATGTCATTCACTTAAAGCACCCAGCAGTTATATTTTTTCCTTAAGCATTAAATGTTTTAATAATTCATGTTAATACAGTAGCTATATTTTTCCTTAAGTATTAAAAATATTATTTATTCTAGTAGCTAAGCAACCTAGGTTGTAATCTAGCATAAAATTATAACTTAATATTTCAAACCCTAAATTCTATATAAAACCCTAATTTAGAAAAAATCCTAATTTGCATAAATATAAAACCCCTAGTTTAGATAGAAACTCTAATTCCCCAATAAAACCATATTTTATAAACCATTTACCTTTCGGGGCACTGCCCCCTTGACCCTCACCTGCTAACCAGCTAGCGAAATCGTCGTAAGTGTGACCCTCGTCGTCATGCCCTATATTTCATTAATGAGTTCATATTAAGATTTATTTATAAATTGTAATTTTTATAATTAACTTTAACTTCATTAGTTTAGCCCTAATTTACAATTGTTTATGCAATGATTGGTTATTTGTTTGATTACTTTCTTTACCATGGATGCTTATTAAGTATTTATTGATTGTATTTTTAATAGACTTGTAAAAGGCTTGTTTCCACTCATGGGTGCCTTATTTGTTTAATTTATTTATTTATTATAGTTTAATTTATTTAAAGACTTTGGGATAATTGTAAGGGACATGTTTTCACTAATTGGTGGGTGTACTATTTTTATTTATTTGTACTTTGGACATTGGATATTATTGTAAGGACATGTTTCCATTTTGTACGGGTGCCCATTTTGTTGGTTTGGACTTTCTTAATTTTAATAAATATTTCTTTATTCCCATTTCATGTATTATGGATGATATTTTAATAAGTTAAAATTTTAATAATATTAAGACCTGAAAAGGAGGCCGATTCCAATAAACCGGGCGCTATAGGGTGCTAAGCCATTTCTCACCTTTCCCATGCATACCCAATTTTTTAAACCCAATAGGGGGTTGGGGATTCCTTAGGAATTGAGTCATCGACCCCTTTCTTTTTCACGGTCCGTCCGGGTGGTGACTCTATTTTCCTTGGGTTTAGGCTCGTGTTCTTTAAAGCCCTGAGCCTAACAGTATCGAAGTCGTAAGAACCATTCCACATGGGAGTGAGGGCAAAAATCTTCACTCACACACTAACCAATGGATGTTGATAATAGCCCTCAAATTGATCCACTCGATCATTTTAGCATATGAAGAAGCGGATCGAAGAAGTTTTCTTGCAAAATGATGTCAAGATAAATACCTTGCATAATCTACAACTGGGGTGTCAAGCAAGCAAAAGCGTTCTTGATGCCAGATCTGAAAGAAAAAAGGTATAATTTAAAAAAAAGAGAGAGAGAAAGAGCTCGTTAGGTTGAAAACCCGAGAGGCAAAAGTTAGGGCGGCCTAGGCAAAAGTTAGGGCGATTCACTAGCTCCAAAAATTCACAAGGGCAGACTAGGCAAAAATTAGGACCAAAATAAAAATAAAAGGGCTCTTTAGTTCTAAAAATCCACAAAGGCAGACTAGGCAAAAGTTAAAGCAATAAATGATGACCTAAATTAAAAACCTAAAATGGTGATTTAGGTAATTACCTGAAGCATCAAAAGACTTTCAGTCAGCCTTCTCAAAGAACCTATTTTGAATTTTTCCAATCCGACTAGGGTTTCAGCAAAGATTAGGGGTATCGACGAAAATCCTCCTTCCATTTGGTCCACATTGTCCAATACTCGTGGATCAATGTCACCATCATAAGAGACAAGCAAGAATTGACCAAATAGACATAAGCAGAATATGCGTCCCTATGCTTTAGTGGGAGCCAAATGGGATGTGCAGAAATCAATCAAAGGTCCTAGTAAAATTTTCTTACATCGGGTTAGTTGGAGAACTTCAGGTTTTGATATACGAAATAGCATATGCATTTTTTGATGAGGGTTGAAAGATAATATGGGCAATGCTATCTGACGATCGCTTAGATATCTAAGAATGGCTTCAAATTCTTCAACCATAGGATATAACTCAAAATTATTTATCTTGAAGGTTCTAGATTCTACATTCCAGAAAAGAAGCCATAGCATGCAAGAAATGTTGATCTATTTACTATTTTGAAAGCACTTTAGAGTATCAATTCAAGACCAAGATGTTTGTTACCAATGGATAGTTTCAAGGTTTTTTAATAGATTCTTCATCTTCTTTAAATTAGCTTCATTCATTGTTGAATTTGTTAGAATTAAAAAAATTATTCTCCTCAGTAACAAAATAATAGAATGGTTTTTGCGATGATCAAATGAAGGTTTAGTGGCTTTGGTCAAATTAACAAAAGCAGAGGCACGATGATGGCTTAAATAGGTGATGCATTGAAGACCAAACCGTATAAGGAAGAGAAGAGCATTGGATTCGAAATGAGTCCTAATGAAAGTGGGAATCCATTTCAATTTTGTTTAAAACAAATTTGACATGGATATTGTATTGGGCATAATCTGTTTATGATTTAAAAAAAGTGTTACAGAAAAGTTAAAAAAAGATGTTAGAAAAGTCAAATTTGTCAAAAGTTAATATTATTTAATTCTTATTACATGTTTAAAGATAATACAAGTAAATTATAGATCATTGAGATGGAGGAGGTGGTCTATAATCAAACAGTGCTCTTATGAAATCATCTCCTGAAGTAGGAAGAGGCACATCATCTTCCCAAGATCCACTTGATGAAAGAGCATCAGGATCTCTATCTCCCTGGAAATTAGCCCTAAAGAAGTAGTCACCTGGAAGAGAAGGAGGCACACCATAATCACGGTCATCTATCCAGGGTCCCCTCAAAGAAGAAGTGTCAGGATCCCTAATGCCCTAGAATTGGAAGTCCTAAAAATTTTGTTCCAACCGATGGTATAACCCTTCAAAATGAGCAACATGTCGATGGTTGGTGGCTATGTCTTCTTATAGCTTTTTATTTTGTTCTCTAAGCATCCGCTGTGAGCTATATAAGGAAAAGGTAAGACATACATAATCATGCATACATACAGTATAAATCGACATAAAACATGATGACAGACCAGGTAGTCCAAGTCGAAGCCCTAAGGATAGGATGGTATATTCGAATGAGAAGAAGGAGCAAATGGAGAAAATTGTCATTGAGTTGGAGTAGCATATAATGGGCCGACTTTGGAACCACTAGCCTACAATGATCATAAAGAGATATAGAATAAATAAAAGAGTGAGCAGTTATGACAAACAATATGTTATCATCACTTGAGAAGTGCCAGCTCTAGGATCACTAAGAGAATGGAGAGAAGAGGAATCCCTTCCCTCTTCCTCATTTTCATCCTCCTCTTCCTCTTCTCCATCCTCCATTTCTTCGTATAATTCTTCTTCATTATTTTCTTCTTCTTCCTCTTCTTCTTCTCCATCATCCTCCTGTTGTCCCTCAAGACCTTCAACGCCAATAGAATACACTTGGAAATTTAAGAGCACATCATGAATAAACTGAACATATGACACACTAGGTGGGAGCAGGAAGACATCGATGTCAAATCCAGTCTGAGCATGTCTTCAGGAATGCTTTGGCATAGACATGTTGTTTAATGTAAATGCAAGTATGTCTACCAGCATCCTACTCTGGTCAGAACCAAGGAACCAGTTGTGCACTCACTCGCCAGAACCAACCGCTGAAAACAGGCCCAGCAATAATTCGACGGGAGTTCTGAATGGGGAATGCATTTTTCATGGAAGGAGTCTAGTTAGCCCCCTCATCTGCCCTCCACCAAGCAATATCTACCTGCAAAATGGCAAAAGAAGGTAAGTTATTCTTCTCATAAATTTTAACTGCAAGACTAATCTTATCTATTTACCTGGATTACACTCCTATCAATCTAGAACCTTTTAAATGGCAACTACATGACAATTTCTTGGAAGCTGCATTCCTGAATCATCCTCCTTACTGGAGGTGGCACACAGTCATATCATTAGCGGGCTTTATGGACATTTCCTCCACTATGGATTACACAACTATCATACTACCATAATACAGGTAAGTTAGACAATGTAAGTAAACGAGCCCCACAAATTTACTTTTAGCACTTTAGTAATTTTATTCTTTTTCTACAACACTAAGCTTGTTTATTTTTCCTCATAATTTTACATTAATAGGATCTAAATATTTATTTTTAGCTCTTTTTTAATATTTTTCCTTCATTTACACTAATTTTATGTACTTTTCCAATATAATTTTGCTAAATAAGTCTCAAGAATTAATTTTCATGAATTCTGTGCTAATAAATAATTAAATTGTAGTAAAATAATGCTTATTTGTGTTTTTTCTTTTTCACTTCAATGGAGATGCATTCCGGCTAAAATTGGGATTCAATCAAACCCATTAGCCTTGATAAAAGTTAGCAGCTCGATATTTGGTTGAGGTCCAATCCTAGAAGCATGATGAATACCCAACATTTATAATCTTGCATTGAACTAAAAGTTAGAAAATTATCAAAAACAAATAGGGAGCAGGATGAAAGGTTTCTAAGAATTATATTTGAAACAATGAGTGAATCATGCATCGTTTATATAGGAAGTTAATATGCTAGGGGACAATATAAAAAGAGAGAGAAACATATTAAAAAAGCAAAAGCATAATGGAATATGATCAGACTGAAGAAATGGATAAACATTTTTCACCAATAATTCATCTACATCACAAGCAAACAGTATTTTTGATTGTCTAAGAACATTTTATACTTATAAATATTTTTTCACGCAGGGGGCAAGACTACATAGGAAAGCATATAAATTCAATATATGGTTAAAAATAGCCAAAATTTTTGTTGACTGATTAAATTAATTTTTTACAGGTATCTCGGGTCTAGAACCCAACTCTAGTCTCGGGTCTAGAATTCAGAATCCAAAATCTAATTTTGGGTTCAGAGTCCGGAGCCCAAATTTAGTCTCGGATCCAAAATCCTATTTTGGGTTCAGAACCCAAATTCAGTCTAGGGTCCAGAGCCCAAATTCAATTTCGGGTCCATAACTCAAATTCAAACTTAGGTCCAAAGCCCAAATTCAGTCTCGGGTTCACAACTCAAATTTAGTTGGGTCCAGAACACAAAATCTAGTCTCGGGTCCTAAACCCAAATTTAATCTTGAGTCTAAAACCCAAAATTCATTCTCGATTCCAAAACCCAATTCCAATCCCGGGTCAAGAACCCAAGTTAAATTTTGAGTCCAAAACCCATTCTCATTTAAGATTGGCTCAAAGTCATATGGCTTTTCACTCTCTGAAATGAATTTAAGATCGTTCAAGCATGAGGCAAAACTGTAGACTCTTCATTTTGGCCCTGAGCAAAATCGATCCCAATTAATATTGTCCAAGTTACATTCCGTCTGACTTTAAAAACTTAAACCTAATTTGAAGCCTTAAATTTGGTCGATCCAAGTTTAAAAGGCCCAAAGTAAGTCGGTTCAACTCCTAAAACCCTAAATAGTCTATTCGATTCGTTTAATTTGATATGGGCTCATATTGAATTGGACATCTAATTGGATATAAGCCTTGCTCATATCGAATTGGATATCCAATTGGATTTGAGCCTTACTCATCAAATTGGACAATGTCTAATTTTATATGAGCCTAGCTCATATTAAATTGAACCTTGGTCAATTCGATATGGGCTTAAAGCCCATGTCAAATTGACCAAGGTTTAATTCGATATGAGCTTTAGTTCATATCAAATTGATAGAGGTTGAATTCGATATGGGTCTTTGTTTGGTACCTAATTCGAGCCAAATTCAGTTTAAGTTTGGTTTAAACTCTAATTACTCTCGAATAAGCAGAGAGAGTTTTGGAAAATTAATCTGGCTTTAACCCTAAGATTGGCCTATAAATACACAGATTAAAGGAGCAAAAAAGGGGGAGCAATTAAAAAAAACAAAGATAAATAGAGAGAGAAGCTTGTGTGAGTCGCAGCCTTAGTTATCAACACACAGAAATGAAAAGCAATCAACAACCAAGGAAGGCATAGCAATTGTCTTCTGCTTGCCTCGCTCAACCAAGAACCCAGTTGGCTCAAGCAGTAAGCAGAATATAAAGCTTGAATCAACAATACTAATATTGGTGGAGCCAACACGCAAGTATGACTACTTATTAATCAATTCAATTCAATCCCATAATTTATTTATATTGATCAATGTAATGTATCAGTATTAACAATTCTTGGTTGAAGTTATATATTTAGGGTTTGAAATAATTAATAAGTCTGTTGCACAATTTTATAAATTAAAAGAAGCAAAAACCTAATTTACATCTCAAAAACCCTAATCTTGTTACCCAAATCCCAATCCACATGTAAAACCCTAATTTAAGTGTAAAACTATAGTTTGCATAAATATAAAATCTAGTTTAAAAATAAACCCTAATTTGCATGTTTAGCTTTAGTTTAGTTTCCAAAGCCCTAGTTTGTATGAGTTAGCTTTAATTTGATTCCAAAAACCCTAAATTTTAATACTTTAACCCTAAACCCTAATTTATACCTTAAAATCTTAAAATCCTAATTTTGTTTTCAAAATCATTAAAACTCTAATTTTGTACCAAGAACCTTAGTTTCATACATAAACTCTAATTTTACATGTTTAACACTTAACTTAAGATTAAACTCCAGATTTGATTATTTGATTTATTATCGTATGCTTGTGATGGATAATGAGCTTTGATTTCATTTTATTGTTTATGATGAATGTTTGAATGGTTTAATTATATTTGATATTTGGATTTTAAAGATTGTAAAAGGCAACTTTGTGGGTTCCTTAGTTATTTTTAATTATGTAATTTATTTTATAAACTTTGGGACTTTTATAAAGGATATGTTTTCATCTTTTGGTGAATGTCCTCTTTTAATTATTTTTATGTATTTGGAAAGTTGTAAGGGCATATTTCCATCCTCAAGTGGGTGTCCATTTTGATTGATTTGTTAAAATTAATAATATGATGAATGATTTATTCCTTTAAATTACATGTAATATAATAGTATCATAACAATATAAGAATTCAATAATATTTAAACCTGAAAATGAGGCTGGTTTTAATGAACCGAGTGCTATGGGGGTGCTGGGTCATTCTCACATTTTCCATACGTACCCAACTTTTCAAACTCAATAGGGGGTTGGAAATTCCTTAGAAATAGAGTCATCCACCCCTTTCTTTCTTTTCCGGCCCATCCGGGTGGCGACTCCAATTCTTCAGGTTTAGGCCTGTGTTCTCTTAGGCCCAGAGCCTAACAGTGTTAAAGTTGCAAGAACCATTCCACTGAGAGTGGGGGCGAGAATCTCTGCTCATAGAATGGTTCTTGTGACTTTGACATTTTTAATAGAACACATTTTCAATTACTATTTTTGTTTTTTTACACGTTTTTAATAGAACACGTCAAATTAATTATACATCATGAGGATTTTTTAGAAGGGAAAAGTATAGTGATTTTAGGGTTGGGAAGCTACATTTATAGAAGAGTCATTACTATGGATAATATATTGTATCATGTTATTATGTATTACGTGAGGGAATTGAGATCTCTTGGGGTAGGTGGGTGTAAACCCTCAAAATTGTAACTAAAATGAAACCCACGGAGTAACAAATATAACGCAACTGAAATCGCACAAATTTGACATCGGATGTGTCTGAAATGAGTGATAGAAACTAAAGTTGAGAGGCTGCCTATGCCTATGTAGGCTGGCCTGCGGTGGCCACAACTGCCACAGGTCAACCAACTGTCGTTAGCTTCCACAACAGCCTCTGAGCCCGAGGCTCCCGACTTATGTTCTATGCAACTTGCTATTTTTCCTCTATATGAATACTACACTTAAGTTGAAATCTCACATTTGAAATTAGTCATTTTGAGCTCCAAAAGTTTTTTTATATATAAATAACCAAGTTCCTCTAAGGCTTAAGGTATGCTAAAAGGCAAGCAATAATTTTTTGTTACTTTTATTTTCTCTCTTCTCCCTCTTTTATTTCTATAAAGGATAAAAGGTTCTTTCTTTTTTTATTTTGAATCATCTAGGGCTAGCCTCTTTGGTTAGCTCATGTGTTAAATTTAACATAGCATGTGGGCCATTAACTTAATTTCAAACATGGATTTATAATTAAAATTGACCAACCACCCCTTAAACTTATTTTCAACCTCCCTAACTTGAGTGAAGATTGGGTTTAACTCATCAACATCATTAACTTGAAGTATCCGTAAAGTGGAACTTCGATATGGAAAGGTGCTCCATTACCCGCCTCCATCAAAGCAAAGATAAGAAAAAGGTAAAGCACCTGAATCCAAATTCTTTTCAATTTGGTAATCAGACCAAAACAAAAAACGTTATAATAAAAATAACTAAAACTATACATTGAAGAAATGGATTGAACTGTGAGGTTCTAATTCCCATTTGGAAGGATACAAAGGCATACTTTGGGATTTGAGCCTAAGTAGCAAACCAAATGAAAAAAAAAACTCAATTGATCTCTCTTCTTCCTTTCTTTAATTACTTTGTTTCTATTTAATTACTTTTCTTCATTTAATTTATTTTTAGTTATCTTACTTTAACTTATTTGCTTTACTTTTGGGTTATTTTAGGGAATATGTGTCTAACCTAATACTCATAAAAATTAGAGTTAAGAATCCCTTTTAGTCAGCTTTTTATGTACTTAATTAATTGATTTAATTATTGTCTATTTATTGCTTTATGGATGTCATGCATATTATAATTGGTTCGTATATATTTATTTATGTCATTAACGAAATGATATTTTTACAAGTTAAAGTTTAATTAAATGTCAAGCTATTTTTTGCTTAAAACTTGGAAAACCTAGTCCATGGATCCATCCTTTTATTCGACCTAGTGCATTTTTAGGCTAAATAAAATTTGAGTCAAAATTGAGTTTTTTCCTTAAGTTGTCCCATTTAAATAAATAAATAAATAAAATTAAGGTGGCAACTTTAAAAATCAAATTTTCAAAACTAAACTAATAAACCCAAGCTTACCAAACCAATTGGAGAGCGAACTCAATGCTTTTGTATGATGTCAAGTTCAAATAAGCATTTTGGTTCCTTGGATGGACTGAACTGGTGCTTGAGTGAGGCCTCATAGTTGGCGACTCCACTGTAGATAAAAATTATCTTCAAAATGAAAACCAAATTTGACTTTTTTTAAGTAAGTTAACTTGGCCTTTAACTATACCTTTTATTTTCATGCATGATTCTTGCATAGGGCTCCTTTCCCTTCAGCCTAATTTTTAGGATACTCAAGATTCCAAGTACCATCCACCTGGAAACCTTCCTTTGGTATGTTGTAGGATTGCAAAAGTATCCAACCCATGATGAATCCTCAATCTTTTTGAAGTGTAATGGATATGTAATCATGTTGGACCCATGCGAGACTCTTTAACTTATATGTGGTTAGGTATGTAGTTGATATAATATGGCAAGACCCTATTGGATTAAATAACCATATTGAAATTACAAATAGAAGTTATTAGTTCAAGCTATTTAGGTCCAATCACTATTAGATTTTAGAGGCTCTTTGGATTAAGCAACCCTAATAAAATTAAAAATAGAAGTTTTTGGTTTGAGTTGTTTGGGTTCAAGTACTATTAGATTTTAGAGGCTATTAAATTTTTATGGTTTCTTGTTTTGAGAAGATGGGAAATGATTCTGAAATTTTCTTATTTTGAGAAGTTGGGGAAGGATTCAAGTGGTGGTTAAGTTGATAGGCATCATTTTTTTAATACAGTTAATAATTAATATTTATTATTTACTAAGAATGCCATGTAAGCAAAAAGTTAACGAATATTAAACTAAGTTAAACAGTCATTTATCAGAGGATTAAAAAAATCAGTGCACAATTAAACCAAAAATTTTTTTAGGGGCCAATGTGTATCCTCACAAAAATATGAGGGGTTTATTTATACTTTCTCCCAAAAATAAATCACTGATTGTGTTTTAATACACATGGCTATTTGTAATCGATATTTTCCTCATATGTCATGCATATAACTTTCCAATGACTATATTAAAAAAAATACCACAACCATGTGATTTGAATTTATGTAAGTTTTATGGTTTAGGTGATGTGAGCAAGGACATGAAGGCTATAGATGGACACATTGAAACTCAAAACTTGAAGATTCCTAGTGGGCTAATTATAAGACAAATAGTGAAGAAGATGAAGGAAGTCTTGCAAGTTTATGTTCAAAGCTTCATGGACGCGAATATGGAGACATATGGACCAAGTAGAGACAAAGAAAAGATGGTCATTTTGTTGGAGGCCTTGGGAACCAATTTGGAATGACAGAAACTTGCATGAGCATGCAGATAGTCATGCGCATCAGTACTAGAATGGTAGAAACTTGCATGGGTAGATGCATGAGCATGCAGATGGTCTTACATATGAGTACTGGAATTTCCTCCACAGAGTTGTAAAGGCAAAAATTCGCACCAGCAAATTAATTTGCTATATAATTTCATATTGCTTAAATCACTAGGATTATATTTTATTCTTTTCTTTTTTTCACTTGATACTCTTATTAAGGATAACTTTTTCTTGGGCAAGATATTTATTTATGGGGCCCAAAGATTTACGTAGATTTATTAGTTTCCTATTAGTATAAGGAAATGTTGAATTTATTTCCTAAAACAACACTTATTTCCTTTTAGCTCGGGGATTTCTTTGTAGCCTGTACAAAGGCACTCCTTCTACAATATTGTATGGAGACAAAATTGATTTTAATATTGAAATTTCAAAATTTCTTGAGAGATTATCTTTTCTCTTATTCTTGGTTCTTATTGGACCAAGGTTCCTACAATAAAGTTAATTGCTTTTAAAGTAGTTAATTTCAAGGTTCTCTTCCATGGGTTGGAATTGAGCCAAGAACTTGACAAGAATCTGATTTGGCTTTCCAAAGGGTTGGAATCACATGTATAGGCGAGTGAGTCTCTAGTCATTATACTAAGGGTTCGCGCCGCTAGGATTTTAAACACGACCATGTCACATAAAGACATGATCGTGTTTAAATTTATATTGGAAGAATATTCACAAAAATCATATTCATTGTATATGGTAGTATTAACAAACACATGATCATGTTTAAATTATATGAATTTTTCATGAATTTAATATAATTAAAAAATGTGAAGTGTTGTACAATTTATTTAAACTAATGCTTTATCATAGCCTCCAAAGTAATGGTTGAGATCTTTATCATGTGTCTCTAATTATTGGGTCTTTTACCTGTACCTTGTGGATCTTTATTGTAGGGCAATTGCTTTGGATTTTTATCCTCCATGATGGTGATGGGTAGGATCTTTATCTTGCTACTCTAATTATCAAGTCTTTTACCTTTAACTTTTGGATTTTTATCCTAAGGCATTTACTTTAGATCTTTATCATTAGCATTTATAATGGTTAGATCTTTATTATTCACCTCTAATTGTTAGGTCCTTTATCCTCACCTTTTAGATTCTTTATCCTAGGGCAGTTGCTTTGGATCTTTATCCTCTCAATGGTAATAGCTAGAATTTTTATCATGCACCTTTAGTTGTTGGGTCTTTTATGCTTACCTTTTAGATCTTTATCATAAAGTAGTTGCTTGAGATCGTTATCTTCTACAATGATGATAGTTGGGATCTTTGTCCTACACCCTTGATTATCGGGTCCTTTATCTTCACCTTTAGGATTTTTATCCTTAGGCATTTGCTTCAGATTTTTATCCTCTATGATGGTGATGGTTGGAATCTTTATCATGTGACTTTAGTTGTTAGATGTTTACCCTTTTGGTGGATCTTTATCCTTCCCTTTGGACTTTGCTAAAGTTGCTTTTGCGAAAAATATATAAAAAATTAGGCTATTTTTCTCCCGTTTTGATATCCTTCTTTTGCATTTTGCATGCAAAGTTATTGAAAGTTAGTCTTAAAATATCTTTCGCACACATAATGCCTATAATTTAAAAAAAATTAAGAGGTATAGCGTGCCCCTTGTATGGGCATTGTGAATTTCATTTTGAATTGATGATGATGGATGACCTCTGTATGGGTGTAAATTTATTGAGCTTTGATTTATTTTTTATAGTGTTACCCCTCTACATCATGGTCAATTGTATGTAAGCTAGATTGCAATTAAAATAAAAATTGAGAATCATGATTTTAAGGATGGCCCCTATATAGGCATTCGAGATTAAGAATGATAGTGCCCCCCGGTGAGGGTAATAAAATTGAGTTCATGGTGCCCTAGTCTCCTTAAACTTGTAAGTGAATATGTTCATGTGCATCTAATTCCATATCTACTCTTATTAGTTTATCTCCTTTGATTAGGCGGCTAGTTCGAGCTTAGGTTTTACCAATGAAGGGTCGTTGCTTTTTATGCCTCGGATGATGTCTCATATGTAGGCTTTTTGCATCTTCTTCTCATTTTTATTTGCATTTGCTTTGAGCTCTTCTAAATTGCCTCTACATTCTATAATTAATATGTACGAATGCATGTACAACTTGCAACTTGAGAGGAAGAGTTAGGACACTTCTTTCAACACCTTCAAGACATTCGTTGAGAGTTTAGATATAGATTGAGTAGTGGTAAGAACAACAAACAATATACATTCGCAGACTGTGCAATAGAGGGGCTTGCAAAAATTTTCGAATGCTATATAGATTGTTTCCAAAATGGCTTCTTCTTCCTAGAGCAAGAGATACAAATGTCGACCTGAATGGAGATAGCCATAGATACGAGAGATATCAGTATCATCCCATCAATTAGCACTTCAGTCAATTATTTCTTCATTGCCTTTTCTACTTTTAGGATGTCATCTTCGATTGATTCCTCCACTAGTCAATTTTAGCCAATGCAACCCTTGAAATTTGGCAATGCAACCTTCCCCAAGCTTTAATTGATTTTTCAATCAGCACAAAAATATTTTTGAGGTTAAAAATCATTTGATGATTTCATGGACTAATGTCAATATACTTTAGATCTTGATTTTTTGAATTAGAGCGTCTGTAGCATCACAACCTGATGTTAGAAGTTTTTTTTCTTCTTAAGAAGTTTTTTTTTCTTCTTATCTTCTTTTTTTTCTTGTAAAAGTTTTTTTTTTCTTTTTAGAGTTTTGCTTCAAATTCTCTTTTTATTATGCCATCCGCGTACTTGTCTTGGTACCTATCTTGTCTTTGCCCTACTAAGGCAATCAGTCATTCCTCTATTTCCTATAATGGTTAGGTGGGGTAGCTCTTGTTTCTTAGGGAAATGGATATTTTGTTGCTATTGTTCAAATATGATCTTATGATTAGCCTAGTTCAATTCTTCCCAAGATGATACAGGTTCAAAGTATTGATTGTGATTCAGGCAGGCTTCAACTTGATAAATGTCCAAAACCCTCTAACTCATTAGCAATCTCTCTTTTTGATCTCCTTTTATCCCTTGATATAATGCCAATATATTTGTAGCCATCAAATTTGTTAGTAGTGTTGTTACTCACGGATTTTGATCACGGTATGCAATGATTGAATTTTTGGTACTATTATGCTCTTAACTTTAAAAAATATATGTTTAAGTCCGAAAAAAGAGACTACCATTCAGATATATTGAGAAAATAATAAAATAATAATAATTCAATTCTTAATAAGTTTTTAACTCCTGCTGAGTTTACAAAGTTGGATGCTTATGGAAATAACAGAATGAGGTTAGAACAATTATTTATTTTTTTGTTTGCAATTCAAATTTGTAGAAAGTTGTATCATTATTGTTGTTGTACATGTCAATATAATGATTTTCTATAGATAATTTGTAACACTTATAAGCTTTATTTAAAATATTAATTAAAGATATAAAAATCTGAAATATTTTTTTGAGGTTGTTGAACATTTTTTAATACAAAATTATGTACATTTAAATTACATAAAATCCTTAAAAGAATCACAATAAATAAATATCTATATGTATATATATTCATTTGGTCTAAACATCAGGAGCAAACGTACAAAGAGGCGAATCACGTGCCATCTATATGTAAGCTTTTGTGAATAATATAGCAGAATTTACTCGTCGCTGATCATTACTCACTAGCCAGTGCATTGTTTCTCTATCTACTGAAGTGAAATGGAGATTTCGCAAGTAGAGGAGCTACTGAAAGTGTTGGATTCTTCAGTCACACACATCAAATGGAGTCTCAAATCTTCAGCCAAGCGTCGACTCCAAATAGGTCCTTTTCTTTTAAATTTTTTAATTTTTATTTTTGGGGCTTTATAATCCATTTTCTTGTTATTGTTTTGGTTATTGTTATTATTTTCTTCAAAATTTTGAGATGATATCTGGGTTTCTTTCACAATTTGACATTGGATTCTGAACTTCATTTTTATGATCTTGTTTATTCAACCAGAAATTGGGGGAGAATTTATTAAACAGAGGAAACACTTTTGATAAATTGGAATTAAGGAATTCAATATTTATTTTTGTTTTTCTTATATATCTTTTTAGTTTCATCTTCTTGATTTTTATTTGTGATTTAGTTAAAGTTTTGTTTACTTTGGGAATTTGTTTTCTTTGGGCATTCATAATGGTTATTTTCATTGTTCTTGATATGTATTGTTAATTGACTGGCTTCATTGAAAATTCATATTGTTAATTTATGAGAATCTGTTGAGGTTCTGGTTCTATATGAGAGTCTGGTTAGTTATGGATCTCTATATGCTTGTGAAACTCTAATTTATTGTGCTTCCTTAAGCAGATGTTCTAGCATTGTGCACAGAGATGAGGCTAGTTATAATGGTTGACTATGGTGGAAAGATGCCTGAACTTCAGGGACATCTGTGTGCATTTCTTAAATTTTGTCAGCAGGTGCGACTCCATACTGATTCACTATATTTGTGGAGAAACTCAGTCACGTATATTCATGTGTCCCTGTTATTCAGTTTATAGAGGCATTTATATTTGAATTTGAGTTTTGTACCTACAATCGAGGTTATTACACATTCGTACTTCACTATTTGTGCATATGGTGAGTTAATTTGCCGGACTATCTGGAATTATAATCTTCTCTATTTCATTCCAACTTTGTTGGATGTCCTGGATAAGGCCCCTCAAATTATAATGGGAAGCATATAAGTTATTATTTGGCGTATTCAGTGTTGTCAAAGGCGCAGGTCGTTGAGCCTTGAAAACAGCAAGGCGGGCGAGGATTGTCGGGCGTTGCCTTAGGCGCAAAGGCGTGCGCCTTTGGTTCTCTTTCAGGCGCAAGAAAGGCGCGCCTTTTAACAAAAGGCACACAGTTTAGTTTTAACTGACGTGGCAGCTTGGGGGAAAAAAAAGGGTTAAAAACTAGCGAAGACAGAAACCAGAATAGCTAAAACAAAAAAGAAGGACGGAAAAATGTTAGAGAAATCTAAAACCTAAGTACCAAAGATAAGTTTTTCAAGCTCTTTCTTCATTTATCTCAAGATTCCTCAGCTTCTACTCATTTTTTTTCAAATAAATATCAATCTTCTATGGGGTTATGCTGTCCAATTTTTTTCAGAAACCCTAATTTTGATAGTTAAGTGTTTTTTTTTTTTAATTTATGAAGGAAATAAAGTAGTTGTTTGAATTATTTAGTATTGTTGTAGTAATATGGGACTAATACACAAATTGATTGAGGTTTGTAATGCTGAAATTTTTTTTCAGCAGTAAATTTATTGGTTTATTGATTGGTTTTGAGTGTTGAAATTGATGTTATGGCTTCATCCGATGGAGGATCAAATAGTAGTGGGTCTTCTAGGAAAGATCCACGTTGGAAGTATTTCCGTTTGGCTAAGCCACCAAGCACAAATGACTTGATTTGCAATTTCTGTAATATTACCAAAAGAGGAGGTATATTTAGAGCAAAACAACACATAGTTGGTGGATTTCGGAATGCCACAAAGTGTACAAAATGTCCGCCTCATGTTGAGGAAGAAATTAGAGCTTACATGGCATCGAAAGCAAAGTCAAGGAATCTAGTTATTCGGGAACAAGATAGTTTCAGTGATAGTTTCGAAGAAGAGGAAGAGGAAGACCTTCCTACAAATCAAATGAACAAACGGCCAAGAAAAAAAGGTCCGTTAGATGTCTACTTTGCTCCTAATGTTGAGAAGATTGTGAAAGGGAAAAAACAAATGAAGCAAACAATTATCAATGAGTTGTGTAAGAAAGAGTTGAGGGAGAAAGTTTGTAGAGACATATGTCGATGGATGTATGATACAGCTATACCATTTAATGCCGTTAAACACCCTAGCTTTACGGTGATGGTTGAATCTATTGGACAATTTGGTTCAGGACTAAAACCGCCTAGTTATCATGAAGCGCGAGTACCATTTTTGCAAAAAGAAGTGAGTGATGTGAATGAGCTATTGAAGGAATATCAATCTGAATGGGCGCATTATGGTTGCTCGATTATGGCGAATGGGTGGACGGACAAGAGACATAGAACTTTGATAAATTTTTTAGTGAATTCTCCTAAAGGAACGGTGTTCCTTGAGTCCATTGATGCTTCGGATTACTCTAAGTCCGGTGAGACTATGGCGAAATTGCTTGAGAGTATAGTGGAGCGTGTGGGAGTAGCAAACGTGGTCCAAGTTATTACCGATAATGCATCTTGTAATGTGGTTGCAGGTGACTTATCTTTCCACATTTTCATTATCATTATATGATTTGAATTCTTTTTTTTTTCCCTGAATAAAGTTGAGTTGTTTATGTATAATAGGAAGAATATTGATGGCCAACTACCGTCATCTATTTTGGACTCTGTGTGCGGCGCATTGCATTGATTTGATGTTGGAGGATATTGGAAAGATGCCTCAAGTGAAGAATACAGTAAGGAGAGCTATATCTTTGAACTCCTACATTTATGTTCGACCGGGTGTGATTAACATGTTAAGGAAATTCACTGGACATATGGAACTACTGAGGCCTGGTGTAACTAGGTTTGCAACATCTTTCCTTACTCTTGAACGTATACACACGCAGAAAAACAACTTGAGAAAGATGTTTACTTCAGATGAATGGACCTCAAGTAAATGGGGAACGGAAGCAAGTGGAAAAAAGGCGACAAAGATTGTTTTGATGCCTTCTTTTTGGAGTTCTATTCTTCACATATTGAAGGTATATGGTCCTTTAATTCGTGTGCTTCGTTTGGTAGATGGTGAAAAAAAACCTTCAATGGGATATATATATGAAGCAATGGATAGGGCTAAAGAAGCAATTGCAAAAGCGCTTGATGAAAGCAGTGAGCAATACAAGACCATTAAAGATATTATAGATGCAAGGTGGGAAGACCAACTCCACCAACCTTTGCATGCAGCGGGGCACTTCTTAAATCCCGCATTCTTTTATGATAACCCCAACATTTTACAGTGTAAAGAGATTGTCAATGGGTTATACACTACTATATTAAGGTTGGTTCCAAGCCATGATGTCCAGAACAAGATATCTGATCAATTGTCACTTTATCAAAATGCTGAAGACTTGTTTGGCAATGAGCTGGCAGTTAGGCAAAGGAAATTAAAATCTCCAGGTACAACTATCAATTCTTGTTCCTTGTTGCATGTAGGAAAATATCAATATCTTATACTTAGTTGTTAAAATACAGCTGAATGGTGGAAATCCTATGGGGGTGCGACTCCAGAATTGCAAAAATTGGCGGTAAAAATCCTAAGTCTAACTTGTAGTGCATCGGGATGTGAGCGCAATTGGAGCATTTTTGAACATGTAAGCAATCACTACTATTTTCAACTCGATTATGATCTATGTACTTAATACTTATTCTATCTTCAAATTATTGTAGATTCATTCAAATAAAAGAAACCGGTTAGCTCAAAAACGCTTGAATGACTTGGTGTTTGTAAAATACAATCGAGCGTTGAAACTTCGGTATGATGCACGTGATCGCATAGACCACATAGCTATGACAGATATTGATGAAAGTAATGAATGGTTGATGGGTCGGGTTTTCGAAGAAATGGGAGATGAAGATTTAGTGTTTACAGAAGATCAATTGACATGGGGTGATGTTGGTAGAATGGTCGGAGCTGAAGATTCCACTTATGTCACTAGAGCATTGAGAGGGAAACAAGTTGTTTCCACACCCACACCGAGACCGAAACCGCCTCTTGACAAAGTGTTTTCAAGAAGAACCAAAGCAACCCCATCTCTACAACTTAGGGATGAGGATGAGGATGGGGATGAAGAAGATGCTATTGACATTGAAGATGATTATCAACAAGATGAAGAGTATAAGGATGCATGGATGATGAGGAGCAAGATGATGAAGTGCCTCCTCAAGATGATTATATTGATTTGAACAATGATGATGATTAGTATTTGAATTTAGACAATTTATGTAATTTTGATATTAACTATTTGCTTTAGATTAAGTGAACTAGTAATTTGATAGGTCATAGGTTATTATTTGAATTTTAGAACATCTAAGTCCATTTTCTATGACTAACTATCAAGTATTAAGACTTTTTTGCTATTAGATTTAACTTCTTTCGGAATTCCTTCTATTTTTATAGCTTTTTTATAATATTTGATGTTTTTTTACAATAATGCGCCTTTTGTCAAAAGGCGAGCGCCTTTGCCTTGCGCCTTGCGCCTAGGCTCCAGGACCCCTTTGCGCCTTAGTGCGCCTTGAGCCTCTGACAACACTGGGCGTATTAGATTTAATTTGACAGTGGTTGAGTTATTTTAATGGTTTTTCATTGAAGGAGACAAAGATTATTTGCTAATATGGGAAAACAGTAAAAATAATTCAGAAGAAGCTGTGATGATCATAAGGTTATAATCCTAAATTGACACAAGTGAACTCCATTCAGCGGCCAATCTTTTGAAATTCCCTAAAAGGAAAGACAATAGAAAATAATAGATGACCTGTTCAGGAGACCAATTAGCCGTAGGAATTTATTTTTTCTACTTGTCCAAAAGACTATTCCTTTTCATTTCCTTTATTTTGGTGTTCTCATTTGGATATCAAAGCTATGGTACATAGACTAACAATAGGATATTTGGGATTAAGGCTTTGTTGTTGTTGTTGTTGTTTGTTGTTGTATGTTTCCCATGGAAGTTGATTGACTGTTCCATATGAGGAGGAATGCTTCTTAAAAGATTCTTCTGGGAAACAAACTTATGCAAATGACCTGCCTGAGTTATAACCCTCCGGATTGTAGGTAAATGGAAGATGAATTACTAAAAAGAAGCTTTTAGCAAAAGACTGCAAATAGTTAGTATTGATCTTTCAACGAGGGGTGGAGTGAGGGATTGATCTGCATGGAAATTTAACTCTTATTCTTTACGTTTGCATAAGTTGGCTGCTTTTGGAGCTCAGTTCTGTGCAGTTGACTCGGAAGCCACTAGAGAATTCTTATTATTGCACTAAATAACAGCCCTTAATTTTAGTTTTACCATAAAAGAAAATTGTCTTACTGGAATAATCAAGATATATAGCCTTTATTGGCTAAGAGTATCCATAGCCCTCTAGCCAAGATTTTCTCTAACAACAATACCATGCAAAAATTTTAGCTCCATATGAATTTAGGTATTTGCACTTTGAACAAGTCCAATTCCGATTAACTAAGTTGGAAACAAAGGAACATGATTTTTTTTTTTTTTTTGGGGACTTTGATCCTGCTATTAACATGACAGAAACCACTTAGCACCCATTTTCAAAATTCTTTTGATAATGAATTTCTTTGCTTATTCCTGGTTAGTCTTTAGTGGAGCTCCTTGATCTAGCTTCTTAGTTTATACTTGCCAGGTTTTCCTCCCTTTGAAAAGTGCTTGAAATCCATCAAGGATCTATTTTTCATATTTCTATACTTTTTTGAGAATATGTGACCATCTCACTGTAATTACTTCTAAAAAGATTTAAAATGATGTTTGTGGACTTGTTCACTGATTAGACATTGTTGTTTTCGGCATTAGAACTTGTACTGTTATATGCCAAAATTCTAGGCTATATTATATTTGTGCTTCCGTTATTTGGTCACTCTTTTTATCATCATTTTATATATCTCAATTTCTGTTAATTTGATGCATGTGGCCATGCCCTTGTGCCTGTAGACTTTTAGACCAATGTGACTACTCTTTGAACATGTTGGGCTCTTGGCACCTGTCCCACTTATCAAGGTAACCGGAACTGGTACCCTTTCATTGTTTATGAAGAGAGGAAAACACACACACACACGCACACACAGAGAGCCACTTATCAAGGTAACCGGAACTGGTACCCGTTCATTGTTTATGAAGAGAGCAAAACACACACACACACACACACAGATCCTGTTTCCTTTTTTGTCTGACAGTTGTTAAAAATTATTTTTCTTTTTGGAAGCAATGGCTCATCCAAATCCCTGCCATAACCTTTATGTATACTGCAATGTTGTCATCATGTGGAGCATGACCCTTTGACACGAATAATGGGGAAAATTAATATATTTTTGGATATTATTTCACTATTCCAACCCCTCCATCCACCCTCTCTCTTTCTCTCTCTTCTTTGCTTGGAGAAAAAAAAAAGGATACATCATGATTTCCTTAATCATAAGGGATTTTCTTATCTTATTTAAACCCTTGCCAACGCTTTATCATTGGATTTGCTTCTATATTGGGATGATTATGCGCATCTTTCGTTTATTGTTTTAGATTTGCCCTTAGTTCTTGAAAATTCAGTTTGATGCATTTGTATTTGAGTGCTTGCAATTGATTATGACATAAAACATGATCTCTGGAATTTCATCTTTGAAAATATAGCTCACCAACCCAACAGTGTAATCATAGTAAGTTTGTGCTGATTTGCAGTTCAGCAATGACTATGAAATTGTAATAATTTACAAAAAGGAGTTATGGTGTTTTACTATTAAACCTTTGCTAGTTCAGTTGGTTTTAACATATTCTCATTTTTCTATAGAATTTCTACAAGGGAAGAATTACAATTTTAATTGCGGCCTGTTTAGATTTGATTTCATAGTTTTATTTAGGAAGTTAGTCTTGGCTGCATACACCATCATTATTGTTGCTGATAGTATTTTATCTCTTTCTCTCATTTGCATTTCCTGCATGTATCACTTTTCCAGGAGTCAGCTATATTTGAGCATCTGAGAGTGATGGTTATTGAAGATATGATATATTTGATACATGTAAGAGGACTTGCAGAGTATGTCAAGTCAAGCTTGAACTCTGAAGTAGAACTGCTCTTCGTGAACTTGGAGCAAGATCCTCCACAGGTTGCTGCCTTGTTATGCTTTCTTTGTTTACCATCTCTCTTATACCTAAATTTTTTACACTATTTACTAACACCTGAATTTCATTTTTGTATCCAGATGGTAACACAAGCTGAAAAAAGCTCATTAGCAGCAGAACTTGTAAGAGTACAGAATTTATTCTCTTCATTCTTTTCTCTTCATGAAATGAACAAGGAGCCTTTATCTTGTCACATGAGAAATAGTGTGGCTAATGCTGGATCCTGTGTCAACAATTATATAACTTCTCAATCTTCTGAATTTATTGATCTCAGTAGCTGCATGAAGGATACTCAGGTCACTGTACCAACTTTAAATGGGTAACTTCTTATTCTAAGAAATGGCTCTATTCTACTTGTATCAGGCACAGGCATAAGGTCCATATTAAAGGTGGTTCAAAAGATGATATGGTTTTAAATAATAGAATTAAGATCTTATGTTGGAACTTTTGGAGTTCTGTATGATGCTTCTTTGAGATCCTACTTGGTGGGCACTTGTACGTAGGATTCTATCTTCTGAGTTCAACTTTTAAGTGGTTTTTCAAGGTTGTAGATGTGGAAGAGCCTGTCATAAGCTTTATTCTTAAAAACAGCAGTAAAGATAGAATTATTTTTTTGATATGAATGCATTTTGATTAGTGTTTTATAGTTTCAGTATGCTTTGATTTCTTTTATTGATCTATGATTACAATATTACATGCTCTTGTTCCTGGGTAATTATGTCTTGTCAAACTGTGGCCCTTTCTGGCATTAGGACATATATGTGTGTCTGACAGATTTCTTATTTCAGGCTGTTGGAAAGAAACGACAGAGTATCCAGATTGATAAGTTTGGTGCAATAATTTATTGTACCCCTCGTCCCCAATTGATATACCTCTTTGATCTCTATTTTTCAACTGATCATGACCGGTTGTATAAGTTTTGTACCATATGCTTGTAGTTTGTACCAATTGTAATTAGGTAGCTGATTTGTTTTAGATTGTGACTAAATCAGTGCCATATTATCTTGTTACCATGTTTTATAGCACAGTAACCTGTATGTTTAATGTACTTCAGATGGCTTCTTGGTTATCCAGTTGTGTATTTATTCAGCAAGGAGCACATTGCAGATGTCATTTATAAGCTTTCCAACAAGTATCTTCACATTTTCAGAATTTTGGTCTACAGGTTTGTTTTTCCTAATTATTGACTGCGGTTATGTCAAGAATCAGTTGTCCATGCCAAATTCAAGGGATGATAATAGAAGTTTGCTCATCTGACGTGTGTATACTTTGAAATCTTTGATTTTCAACTTTTCTTAGCATATTGACACTCTTAATTAAACTCACTTTCATTTTATTTATTTCTAAGGTGGCATAGTTCAATACACACTACAATTTAAAGATTTTAGGCCTAATACCCAGGAAAATACAGTTTGTTGATCCTTTTCCACAGATCTAGAAAATTCTTTTGCTTATGTTTGTTGATCATATGCACCCCGGTAACTGTTGTTGTTTTGGTCTCCATTTATTATCCGGGCATTCAAAAGCCTGAAATGCTGGCATGGCAACCGGAGTTAAAAAGACATTGCATCATGTTGGGAGAAAGGCTTTATTTAAGAATATTTAATCAATGGAAATCTTGTAATTTCTAGAATATGAGGAACAAAGTTGGCCTTTTATTAATCAAGCTAATATCAAGATGCAAGAACCATTTACCAAAGTGCATATGATTAATTAATAGCAGTAACATAATTTGGCTAGATTTGGAAAAAGGCTCAAAGTAGAGGGCCTTTTTGACAACTAAAACCGATACTTCAATGAATTGTGTTAATTAAAAAAAATCAGTCAGGTGGTAGATACTGTACTTGTGAATCCAATATGGATGGTCTGCCAAAAACCAAAAGCATGATCTATTGGTCTTATCTCAGAAATTTGTATGTTTGAGATTAGCAGTTGAAGAAAATTGGTTTTATCAAGCACAGTTATGGATGCTGTTAGTTGAGGCTAAAACTAATGGCCTTATGGATTCCTGCAGGAATGTTTCACCCAGTAAAGGGTCGCAGTCAGAAGAATTGATGAGGTAATACAGTTTGTTCTGTCATTGTCATTCTAAATTGGTAGCATTGCTTGTTTGACATACCCGTTTGAAGAATAGACCCCGGATGAGTTGAATATTTGGATGATGATATAGAGCAATGATGGTAATGATCGGGTGGTGGTGATGGCGGTAGAGACAGTAATTGTGGATAACGAGAATGAGAACATAAATATGCTCTCCTTTGCCCCAGCCAAACCTTGGCATTGCTCCCCCACACTCCACCTTCCAGAACAAAACAGTAACTTATTGTGTTTTTGGTGTTTAGTGGCACTTTGTTCAGTTTGAATAGCAGACGAGGAGAACCAGTTGTAGAATTCAGGGAATCATACATAAGTTTTTGTGGTTGGAGAAAGGAACCTATGCAAATGAAAGATTGAATTTGGGAAGAGGAAGAGGAGAGAAATATTAACATTGGTGAAGTTATGATATTTTAAAAGTTGGGAATTCTTGGTATTTATGTAAATTGTTCAGGATACGTCAGAGATCCTCTATATCTGAGAGGCAGCTAGCAGTCATGAGTCAGATAGCTTAACATGTCTTGTTGCCATTGAAGGCTATTTCTCTTGAAACTAGGGATCTCTTAATTGAGGTTCTGAATGACTTCAGAATGCGGGATTTGTCCCTGATCAATGTTGATTTCATAATTCATATCATCATCATTGCCGTTGCTATCCAATGTGTGTGAGATGTTGTTCTATCTTAGTTATGTGATAGATTCTTAATTCTCATCTCAAAAATACTTTGCAGTTTCTCAGTGCCTTATGATCTGAGCATGGGAGGAAGCAAAGAACCATGAGCTGAAGCATTCATAGCTCAAATGCAGTCAAGGTGGGAAAAAAGCAAACAAATTTGGAGGCCATTGCAAATGGAGGTTAGTGAATGCTATCCACAAGCAATCGTGTCGTAATGTTAAGCTTTATTACCATGAAAGCAGCTACCCTGCTCATCTATCTGTCACATAGAAAAGAATTGCTCGTTTCTTTTCACAGCAATTATTTATTTAAGGGACCAGGCTTAATGGTTTTAGGAAAAAAAGCTTGAGCTAGGATTTGCTTATACTGCAGTGATAACAGCTTGAAATCATAGATAGTACTGTGGTGGCCTTACAATGGATGCATTTATATTGCCCGGAAAATTTTCTGTTTTACAAGCAAGGATCTTTCCCCTCTTTTTTTTTTCTTCCAAATCTCCCAATTATGCATTTGAACGGAATAAACTTAAAATGAGAGTTTTAGACATTGTTTTAGTTTCCACTTTAACTCATACAAAATAACCCCCCAAGCTCATTAGCAGCAAGTATTTACGTGATTTGCACAAAAAAACTCTTTTCCCTTCCTCAGTGCTAAAACAAAAAAAAAAAGAAAGAAATTCGTTAAATCATAATTTTAGAAATTTGTTAATCTTAATAAAATATTGATTAGTTGGAAAATCAAAAAATTCAACAGAAACATCAAAAAGAAAAATAGTGTAATTTTTTTTAATTATTATTTTTAGAAATCAGTAGAAATTTTTGTTGATATTAGTAGTTTAAATACAATGATTAACTTTAAAAGCCCAGGGTTTAATTTTTACAATTTCCTAGTATATGACAAGTCAGAGAGTGTTAGAAGCTGAAGTGGGAAAGTCCCTGTCTACAAAAACGACCACAATCTGGAATACCTACTCGCCAAAACAAAACTTTTCTACATTAGGCAAAGCAGTCTCCTTTGTTGCACGCATCACACCCAATCATTCTTCATTGGCTCCCACCTCTTAACAACGTCACTAGGCCAACCCAACCTTAAGTTATCAGAAGCATTACTAGATGTCATATAATTACAAATCTACTCTCAAACAAAGTTTTTTATCTGGCAACTGTGATAGAAGTTTAATCTTTCCATGCAAATAAGTCGGTGAAAGATGACCAAGAAGTAGTTAGGTTCATGGTCATAGCAATTTATTGCTTCAAGATCATGGACCAACCAAATTGCCATTTGTTTTATTTATGCATTCATTCATTCATTTTCTTTTGATAGGAAGAAGCCTTGCGCTTTTATTTTCATAATTGTTGTGCTAATTTTACTTGCGCAAACGTCAAAAATTTTATTAGGCCAGGCCGCAAAGCAAAAGCTTTATATCATTACATTTTTAACAGAGAGTAACCTCGAAAGGTTTCCGATTTATAACCTCTTCTTTGATAAAAATTCCCAGCCATTTTCTACTAAAGACAAATAGTAAGTTTGAAAAACAAAAGAAAAAAAAAGATGGCAATCGAAAATTGAAAAACAAATATAATTTTTGAGTCTCTATTTTGACTCCTTGACTAGGCTTAGGGCATCTTCAGCAGTAGGAAGGGCAGGAATAGCTCCTTTCTTGGTAGTTGTAATGGCTCCACAAGCATTTGCAAATGTGAGTGTACCTCTCTGAACCTTGGTTCATCCTGAAATTAAGTTAATTGCCAAAGAAATAGTACAGTAAGTGACCTGACTCAGATGATATGCAATATAATATTACTGTTTACGTCGAAAAATAGCATCCATTGCTTACTTCAAGTATAGATTGATCATCCACAATCTTGGTTAATAGAGCTCCTACAAATGAATCACCAGCACCTGTTGTATCCACTGTGTTGACATGGAAACCTGCCACTGATCCATGGAAATCCTGTATTTCAACAACCAAATGAATTAGACAAATCAAACAACATAGGCACCACCGTTAAACATCTAACTTGACAAAACGCTTATCCTGGCAAAGTGAACATACTATACCCACCAACACAAATCTAAGTAAACTAGGTCTGTCAAACACACAAATTTAACCCTAATAAAGGATTTCAGTAAGATCCCTATTCCCTAATAAAGGGATTTTTCATTCGATTTTTCATTCTTAATCATAAGAAAGAAAACCTAACATAGAAGATGTCATCTAACAGCGACAGTGAACTGGCACCGCAACATTCCGCTGTGATCCGAACTATTTACTATTTACACCTGCTTATAATAGTCACTGCCGTATACAGAGTACGCAATCAACGAAAAATGCTACTCTTCTTTAAAAATTAAAATCCAAGGTGCGCCAAAGACCCACCCACCACCATGGACAAAATAATAGTTCAGCCTTTTGTCTAAAATAGTGATTAAAATAATGTATTTTAATTATCATATATAACAAGACCCACAAAACATGTCCACTATAATGAGCTTGGTACAATTTTATGCAATAAAAACAATGAAGACAAATAATATGTATCTGAATAAATAATATATTCAAACGTTCAAAAATGCTCAGCTGAAAGCATAAATCAGAAAGAATATAATATCATCTCTATATGTGGAAACACCTTTTAATGTGTGCATAAACTTCGGTCAAATTTTCAAAATTAAATCCTGAAACACACACAAGAATCCCATAGATTATTTAGGTGAAGACAAAAAAGAAAACTTGTAGCACGCCAATAACTTATTTTCTTCCTCTTGATAAAATGGGATCACCCCAAATACGGAGGTCCCGCATCCTGCAAAGCACGCAGGCCTTACTAAGTATTATAAGCAACCATAAACTTCACCACCAACCCATTACAGCTAAAAGTCAAATATGTTTTAATTGTGACTATTAAATATTTAAATATAAACTTACCTAACAATTAAAATGTAATAAAAACATATTTAACTTAAAATTAATTAAAATACCATGGTGTAGTATCTGCAACCCTTCTCCCCAAGGGTAACCAAAAGCAACTTCAAGTTAGGGTGCGCCACAGTGACATAGCATCAGCATCATCAATTTTGTCACTTCCAGTAAGGAACTCAAGCTCAACATCACTGACTTTGATCACCTCTGCCTTATCCCAAATGCTCATGATCTGTTCACGAGCTTCCTCGGCTGATGGCTACAATGGCAGCCTCAGATTTAGGTCATAGGACAGCAAAGCACCTGCCTCCTTTGCCACTTCCATTGCCCTCAGATGTGCTGATCTGCATGGCTCCACTATCAAACTTATGGATCCATAGTGAAAAACTTTAGCCTACATATAAACAACAGTCAATTATCTGTTAGTCGACAAAAACCAAGTAACAATCATAACATATAAAGAAGAGCGTGAACAAGCGGTGGCGCGTGCACTGATGCCTCTGTCGTTCAATTTCAATAAAGCATAAAAACATGCGCGTGGATACAATTTCTCTAATTAAATTGACATATCTAAACATGGGAAAATCCTGTTCAACCCTCGAATACAAGACAATTTTTCAGTACTGCCACACCACCAATCAAATTAATGTGGGACCCAAGGAAATAAAAGAGCAGAAGAAGACCGCATATAAGATTCAGGAAGAATGGGCCCTTCAGCTAAGAGATTTTAATACACGTCACCGCGGTAATATTAGCTCTCTCCTACCAAAAGTACATGCTTAAAAATCGGAAATTTTACCATTATCATGTAATAATATAAAATAAATTAAAATACGTGCACAAGAAAGTGGGAGATCTGGCTACTGGATTCTTGCTACCAATAGATCTGGTTCCAAGCGGTATCCACTCCCTAATTATCAGACTGACGTTGCAACATACTGAATCTTAACACCCCACCAACGCCACGGCTCCTGACTTACACGTTCCTTACTCTCCTTCCGTAATCAAAATCCATAATACACAAAGTTAAAAAGAAGAAAATTTATAAATTGTACTCACAGATCTAACGATTTCAAGGTTGAGCTCTTCAGGTTTCAAAAGCATATCAGCGCTAGGATTTTGGTAGAACATGAACTCATGCTCTCCGTCAGCGCGTAAAGTCACAAATGCCAAAGCAGTTCTGGCTCCCTTGTCGAAGTTGATTCCGTCGCTGTTGACACCGTTTTCCTCTAAGAAGCCGGCAAGCATGTAGCCAAACTCGTCTTCGCCGAGCTTATCGACGAAAGCTGATTTTCCACCAAGTCTTGACACAGCGATCGCAGCGTTGGCTGGAGCACCACCGGGTGCCTTCAAAAAACCAGGCGCCTCAGTTAGAGATACACCAGAGACGGTGGGGACAAAATCGATCAGCATCTCACCAAAGCTGACAATCAGGGACTTATCTGAGACACCATTGGACGCCATTTGAACAAGAAGAAAATTTTGAGTCGTAGAGAGAAATTAATAAGACGAAGGCATTTATAATGGAACAATTAAAGTTTACTGTTAATTGGATTGATTAAAAAAATGTTTAAGGTATCTAATAAATTTCTCAAGCTTTGAAGTTATGTCCTTCTCTCAATGTAGAGATTCTCTCTTCCCTGTGAAGCTAGTATTTTGCATTTGCCATTATCGCATCTTCTTTTAGCTCTGAATTCCTTTATCACCACTTTACCCTTTCTTTATAACTTTGCTCTTCAATATTTCTTTAACCCTTGTTACTTCTTCCTTGTCTTATCCAAAATACTCACACTCATGAATTCTAAGAACGCAAAAATAGACGATCTTGTGACCAAAACTAACTCATTGGGCATTGCCCTCAACCTTTAGCCAGACCCAGGTGCGAACCCCTTTCTGAATAAGCTGGTACTAGCCGAAAAATTGATGTCACAAAAAACCACTTATGCTAGTACCTTGAAAAAACCACTTCTGCGGTTTTAGTGGAACTCCTAGCAAGAACCAAAGAGCCATATTCATCCAAGACCTGTAAGCTACCAGATCTAGAGACAAAAAATCAACCTTCTCGATGAAGGAAGACACAAAATCCAATTGATAGATTCGACCTTTAGTCGAATTATATCAACAAACAAAACAGAAACATGAAAATAATAGCGAAAAACGATTTAAAATAATAGAACTAGAGCGGAGACTAACTTGAAACCCTAGCAGAGAAAAACTATGGGCGAGAGAGAGAAAACAGAAGGGCCAATGAAATTATAGTAATATATTTATTCATTCGGCGTTTCAAACAGTTTAATATCCTAAAAAAAATCATTTAATTTATAACTCCAAAATTAAAGTGTAAAAGTAAATTGGGCGAAAGTTTAAATAAACTCTTAAAATAATATTATTGTTATCTTGATTTAATTTTTAATATATTTTTTGAATCAAATATGAATTTTTAAAAAAATTATTGATCATTTAGATTATTGTCATTTTAAAAAGTTAGCTTACCATTAAAAATGCTAAAGTTGCATGATAAGATTCGTTTATTCATTTTACTTTGTTTAAAATAATTAAAAATATAAAAAATATATTTTTAAATAAAAATATATTAAAAATATATATTTGAAACATTTTTAAAAATAATATTTTTTTATGAATTATAAAAATATACATTGTATGATCTACATATAATATTTTTTTTTATTGAAATATTAATTCCTAGATGATAAAAAATTAATTTTTAAAATTTTTTATTCAAGATTTGATACTCCTTAGATTTTGATTATTTTTATAAATTATTAAATTTTGATAAGTAGATATGATTGTTTTCTTTAGTATCAGCTGCAAAATAAAAAAAGTAATAATTTTTCTTATTTATAAATACTTTTAATTTTTATAAAAATAAATTTTTTTCTTATTTGAAAATTTTATTTTTTTATTATTTTTTATTTTATTTTTTAATTTTATTTTTTAATTTAATATTTTTAAAAATTATACTTTTTAATATTTTTTAAAATATGTTTTTTAATATTTTTAATTATTTAAAAATATATTTTTAAATTTTTAATTATTTAAAAATAAAGTTAATAAATGAATCTCATAGCATCATCTCAACATTTTTTACGGAAAGTTAATTTTTCTTATTAGTAAGAATTTAAATGATTTATTTTTTATAAAAAAAATATTTAATTAAAAAATATTAGAAATTGAGTTGAAAAAATAATAATATTTTAGAGGATTATTTCTTTTTAGGATTTGTTTGAATAGAGGTAGACAAGGTTTCATAAGGTATTGTAAGATTAGTAGAGTGTTTGAAAGAAGGTACTTGAAGGTTTCATAACGTATGAGAAGGTTTTGGATGTTTTTGAAGAGTTAATTTCTAATATTTTATTTTTATTCTTATTGAACCTTCATTTTTGAAGATTTTCAAACATAATATAAATCAATAGTCTACTTTACTTTACCCTATCATATCTTATTCTATTTTATTAAATTTCAAGATACCTCCAAACAAACAGACCCTTACCAAATACTATATTAATTGACTTGTATTTTATATTAGTACACATATCCCTTTTTATTTTTTGTTTTAAAAACAATCAACAAACTAAAAAAAGAAATACTAATATTTAAGTTGTCAAAAACTTGCTTGCTATATTTGTAGAAAAAAATTAGAGAAGTAAATAAATCTTTTTTTCTTAAAATTTGAGTAAATTAATGAAATTAATTATCAAGTAATCTGTCTAGATTATACATGATAATCATATAAATATGCAATTCAAACAACTTAAAATTTGACAATTAATCCATAATTATTAATATTAGTATTTTTTTTTTCTCTCCGGCAATAGGAAAGCAAGCTGTAAAGCTGAGATAAGAATAGAATTAAGAAGTATAAAAAACATTAAGAAAAAAAGGATTAAAGGACTGTTATCGGCAAGTGCATTGGCAGAGTAGAGACTATACATATAATTATAGTATCATCACCAATTTTGTAGTTTATCAATTTTGTACATCTCAATTTCAGAATCATTATCAGATGAAAAAACAATAACAATGGTGAGAGAATAGACCGCTGAACACGCCAAGCATTTTCTCCTCTTAAATATATAAACAAAGAAAAAGCAATCTATCAAAACCTATGCCAAAAAAAAGGTTGATGAATATGCATATGTTCTTTCCTTGCTATAATAATATAAGCATAATCATTAAATAATGAAACAGAAAGGCTATCTGAAAAACAGAAGGCAAGATGAGAATTAGATGCGCTATTTTTTTCTGCAAATCAATCCTGCGGCTGATTTTTTAGGACAAGAAAAGTTCACAAGTAAAACAAAAAAAAATCAGCAAAATGCTTTGTTGTTTTCTTTTGACACGTATCACCTCAACATTGCTGATGAAGGTATGGCCCAACTCTATTATTGATCAATTTGGCTGGTATGCAAATGAACAAAGAACGCCAACTCTTTGATGTTGTTCACACTCATCCACATGGGCCAAAGGTAGTCCTAATTGCAATCAAGCCCATTAGAGATCACTGATTAGACACTTTAGCATATAACAAAATAAGAAAAGCTTAATGATATAAAGAAGGAAATACAAAAGCTACTAGAATGAAACAAAACTTATATTAATAATATATTTTTGAGAATATGATTATTTTGCCTGCCGATTACAAAATATTATTTATAGAATAAATCTAAACTAACTTTCCACAAATCTCTCTACTACTTATCATACTCACCACTAAAATAAAAACAAAACTAAAAGAATTAACATGAACAAGCCTCACATAAATAGTTGTTGACTAGATAAAAGTAAAACAAACTAATTAAACTATGTACAATAAATTGCACTAATTTTTGACATCCCCCTTTAGTGTAAGTTTATTGTCAACAATTCCTAGAGCATCACGAAAGTATAAAAACTTAGACTTTACCAGAGCCTTAGTGAATATGTCAGCTACTTGGGCATTTGTACAAACACCTGTTAGTTTAATCTCTTCACTTAAGACTTTCTCTAGAATGAAATGATGGCGAACTTCTATATGTTTTGTTCGTGCATGGAACACCGGGTTTGATGCAAATTTGACAGCACTTTCATTATCACACTTGATTTGCATAGCATAGTCAACTTCATATAACATGTGCTAGACAGAGCTACACAACATCCTACTTCTTGCTGCTTCACGAAATCACTGCTGAGCAAGTATTAAAACAATAGCATGAGGTTGAATGACGATCATTTGTATCTCTTGCCCAATCTGTATCAGTAAATCCATTCAAAAAAAAATATCACATTTCTTGTACCAAAGCCCATGATTAAGGGGCCCTTTCACATAATGCAATATCCTTTTTCCAGTGTGTAATGAGTCCTTGGATTCTGCATAAATTGTGAAACAACACAAACTGAGAATGAAATTTCTAACCTTGTGATGGTCAAATAAATTAAACTCCTAACAAGTTGTTGAAATTTCTTGGCATCCTTCAATGGCTTCCCTTCATCTTTCTTCAACTTGAGATTGGGTTCCATTGGAGTAGCATTTTTTTTTTGACTCCCCATGCCAAAACGTTCCAAAAGAATCTTCGCATAGCCTTTTTGAGAAACAAAATAACCTTAATATGATTTTTCAACTTCTAGACCAAGAAAACATCCAATTTCTCCCAAACTTTTCATCTCAAAACGAATTGACAATTCATTCCTCAAATTAGAAATTTATGATTCATTTCTCCATTTATTATCATATCATCAACATATAGTAATACCAGGAGATGCACATTTGATTCTAATTTTATAAATAAACTAGAATCTAAATCAAAAACTCTAAAACCGCAAAAGATGAGGTATTGAGCAACTTTACCATACCAAGCTTGTGGTGCTTGCTTTACACCATAGAGCGCTTTCTTTAAACGACACACATGATTTAGAAATTTCTTAGAGACAAAACCAAAGGGCTGCTCCATAAATACTTCACGATCCAACTCTTCATAAAGAAATACATTCTTTATATCAAGTTGCCATAATTTCCTTCCTTTAAAAGCAGCAAGTGAAATAAGTGACCTCACCATTACCATCTTTGCTACTGGGATAAATGTCTCCTCGTAGGCCAATCCATAATTTTGTGAAAACCCACGAGCAACTAGACGAGCTTTAAACTTATCAATGGTGCCATCTGATTTTCTTCAAGCAGAAAACCCATTTGCAAGTGACTGGTTTACACTTCTTTAGTTTGGGAACCAATTCCCATGTCTCATTCTTGTGTAAAGCTTCAATCTCTTCTTGCATTACTGTTTTGTTAGTTTTTGTCATAGATTTGTAGTTTGTTTATTATGATAATTATTGTTTTATTTAGGTATTTTGTTAGTTTTTATCGGTTTGTTTAGTGTTTTCATTAATTTTGATAGTTTTAGTTTATTTTAGTGTTTATGTTGTTTTTGATTTAGTTTTTAGTATAGTGTTTATGTTTTGTTGGTTATTGTTTATTTACTTTGTGTTTAAAGTTTGTTTGATGTTTTGTTTTAGGTTAAAAAGCCAAGGAACCAAGACTGAAAGAAAAATGGACGGTAGCTGACACTGGCAGAGGACACGGCCAAGTCACTGGCCGTGTCCCATACCAAGCTAAAGATGGAAATCAAGCACAGAGAGAGACACATGCAAGGGACACGGCCAAGCCTTGTGGCCGTGTCCCTCCAAAGAAGACCCACACGGCCAAGTCATCTTGACTTGGCCGTGTCTCACCAATTCCAAAGGCAAAAGAGAGTTAAACTTCACAGAGGCAAACACTTGCAAGGGACACGGCCAAGTCATGTGGTCGTGTCCCTCCAACAAGGTGCAACACGGCCAAGTCAAGCTCCACTTGGCCGTGTCACTCAACAAAGAAGAAAAGAAGATCAAAAGCATTCAGTGGTGGACACATGCAAGGGACACGGCCAAGTCTTGTGGCCGTGTCCCTCCAAAGAACACTCACACGGCCAAGTCACTTTTGACTTGGCCGTGTCCCTCATGAAACAAACGCGCAACGAATTTTAAAGCCGGCGTTTCGTATAAAAGGAAAAGAAAGTTAGGTTTTGGGGGTAGACGATTTTAGAGAATTGTTTGAGCCGTCAAGAGCAAAGTTAGGGTTTTAACATTTGTTTTCTTTGATTTTGATTTCACTTTTGATTAATCTAGCTTAGATTAGATTTGTTCTAGCCAACGAGACATCCTTCTTGCAAGTTTGAACAAGAGATTCTTCAGAAACTTCAAGGAGTTGTAATTTGGTTTTGTTCTCGAACTTATTCTCTTTATTTACATTGAAATTGTTTTAATGGATATTATCATGCTATTTGGATTTCTTTGAACATTAATGAGATGAATATGTTTGATTGCATTATGAACTAATTTGATCTAGTCTAGGGTTTGTATGGATCTGCTATGATTGTATGAATTGGTTATTCTCTTAGCTAATAATTTCTTTAGCCTTGATTGAATGAAACATTGTTAATATATAATTGATTGACAACCAATTATGTGTTTTAAGGTATTAGATGATGGATCGAGAGATGAAGTTTAATACTTGAACAATTCAATTAGGGACTTAGGTGAATTAGAGATATAACCTATTAAAAAGATTATTTCACTTATAACAAGATTAGTTGAAAGAGGTTTGAATGCGAGAGCTTATTTCCTTGACTTGATTAGTTGGGTTGTTTGAGATTTAATCTTTGAAATTGAATTAGTTAAGAGGAATAACCGTTCATACATATAAGTAGTAGAGAAGTGCAAACCCTAGACCATTCTATTAAGTGAATCAAAACACAGCTCAATTTACTTTTATTGTTTTAAACTTTAATCAATCTTCTTCATTATTTAGCAATTTATAAATCTCTTTATTACTTGTTAAACATAATCTGATAAGCAATTAACCACTTTAGCTTCCTTGAGAGAATGACCTTGGGGCGATCACCTTTGCTACAGCTACCTCGTATACTTGCGAGTGACACTTTATGGTAGAGTTAATTTGAGCGCAACAAGTTTTTGGCGCCGCTGCCGGGGAGGCTAATTGGCGTAATTGTTTATTAAAAAAATAAAATAAAAATAAAAAATAAAAAATATTTTAGATTATTCCTCACTATTTTCATTTTATTTTATTTTGTCTTTTGCTTTTAATTGTTTCTTTTTCTAGAAAATTTTGTTTATGCAAGGCAGGAGATCACTCGAAGGAGAGCTACATCCATTCATTCCAGAAATTCAGAGAGTGAAAAGGAGCAGAGAAGAGTTTGAGCTCTACACCGGATTTGATACTACAGAGGAGGACACTTCTGATTCTGAGTCAGATTCTGCACAATCAGTTAAAATGGCTGAAGAAAGACAAAGAACCATGAGAGATTTTGCTAGACCTATCATTGGGACTTCCACATCTTGTATAAGGTTGACAGATGCAGCAAGGAACTATGAGTTGAAGAACATTCACTACAACATGCTGCCATCATTTTATGGAGTTCCAAATGAAGATCCTTTGAATTTTATTCAGGATTTCTACTCCACCCTCAACACCTTTCCATTGGGAGGATTAACAGAGGATCAGTTGAGGATGAGATGTTTCTCTTATACTTTGAAGGATAGGGCAAAGAGCTGGCTCATGATGTTGCCTGAAAATTCACTGACAACTTGGGAGCAAGTTTATAACAAGTTCATGGGCAAGTTCTATTCACACCAGAAGACAGCTGAGTTGAGAGGGAAGATTGCTACATTCTCTCAATTTGAAGGAGAGCCATTTCATGAGGCTTGGGACAGATTTAAGATGCTATTGATCCAATGTCCACATCATCACTACCCACTTCAACTTCTGAACCAGTTTTTCTATGATGGTTTAACCCAGCAATTTCAGAATACAGTTGATAATGCAGCTGGGGGAGCCATGGGAGAAAAGACAGCAGCTGAAACTTATGATATTTTTGAGATGTTGGGAGCTAATTCTCAACAGAAGAGTGTAAGAGGAAGAAGCAAAGGGGTGAATCAACTAGAAGCCAACAGTGAAATGGTAAATCAGATAGCTGAGTTGACAAAGCAAGTGCAGATGCTGAATATGAAGAATAATATTTCTTCTCCTACTCAAGAAATTTGTGGGATATGTGGAAATCTGGGGCATAGAGCAAATGTTTGCCCCTCTGCATATGAGTCTTTTGGTAATGCTGAGCAAGTCAATGCTATGGGGGGATTTCAACCAAGGGCCATAAATGATCCTTACTCCAACACTTACAACCCTGGTTGGAGGAATCACCCAAATTTTTCTTGGGCAACAAATAATTCTCAGCAGTCTTTTCATTTGCTCCAGAGTCAGAATCAAGAGCTAGGTCAATCCTCAAATCAAGGGAAGTCTAGGATAGAGAGTTTGGAGGAAAGTTTACAAGCTTTTATCCAAGTCAGTGCTAAAAATCAAGAGGTGACCAACAAGAGGCTGGATTCCTTAGAAGCATCCTTTAAGAAAGTGGAGACACAAGTTGGACAACTTGCACAACAGATGCAGATTCAACAAAATGGGAAATTTCCAAGTCAAACTGAGCAGGCACAATCAGTGACTGTTCTTAGAAGTGGTAAGGTAATTAACACTAATGTTGAAAATGACTCTGTGAATGCAGGTGACCAAGGAAACAAGAAGGAAGGAGATCCAGAGAACAAAGGTGCTGGAGAAAGATCAGTGGAGAAGTCCCCTACAGCAGATCTACATAAGGCAAGCAATCCATACCGGCCACCTGTACCATTCCCCAGCAGGTTGAAGGATGATAAAACAGATAAGCAATTTTCTAACATCTTCAACATGCTGTCTAAGGTAAGTATTAACTTACCCTTACTGGATGCAATAAAGAACATACCGGCTTATGCCAAGTTCTTTAAAGACCTAATCACCAAGAAAAAGAGGTATGAGATGAATGAAAAGGTGATAGTTTCAGAGGTAGCTAGTGTTGTTCTGCAGCATAAACTACCTCCCAAGCTAAAGGATCCTGGTAGCTTTCTAATTCAAATTACTGTGGGGAATGGAAAGGGAACTGAAGGCATGTGTGATCTAGGAGCTAGTGTGAATTTAATGCCTTATTCTGTGTTTAAAAAATTAGAACTAGGGGACCTTAAACCGACAAACATGGTGTTGCAATTAGCTGATAGGTCTTTTAGATTCCCGAAAGGGGTTATTGAAGATGTGTTAGTTAAGGTTGGAGGGTTGATAGTACCTGTGGATTTCATAGTACTTGACATGGAAGGAAGTAACCCTTCACCATCTGCACACACTATTTTGCTGGGTAGGCCTTTTATGGCTACTACCAACACCTTAATAGATGTTAAAAATGTTAAGTTGTCAATGAATGTCTTAGGACAAACTGTGGATTTTTCTATTTTTAACACTTCTCCCATTCCTACAACGGCTTTATATGAGGAATGTTCTTTCATTGAATGTGTGGATGCAGTTGTTTCAGGTGATTTCTTACAGACAGGTTCCCCAGATAAATTGGAGCCGACACTGACTTTAGAAGAGGAGGCTAAACCAGTAGAGAAGACCCAAAGATGCCTTAACCCAAAGGCATATGAGAGCTCGAGGAATTATAAGGATCACAATAAAGCACTTCAAGACAGATTTATTGGGCATCAGACATTGAGTCCAGGTATGAAAGTTTTACTTTTTAATTCTCGATTCCGTCTGTTTTCAGGTAAACCCAAATCTAGATGGAGTGGTCCTTTTGAGGTAATTAAGGTATGTCCTTCTGGTGCCATTAAATTGCTAAACTCTATAACCAATAAGATTTTTAAAGCAAATAGACATAGAGTTAAGCCATATAAAGAAGGATTTCAGGAATTGAGGATCATTGACAGCACTTTTGATCCATGATTCCTAGTCTTGCATGATGTCCAGCTTTATGACATTAAAGAAGGGCTAAATGGGAGGCAACCCATTAGTTTGAATTTTTTTTTTCATAGTTATAATTTTATATTTTGCAATTTTAATTTTATGTTTAGTTTAAATAAATTGAAACCCTAAAGCTCTCGTGCATTTTGTTTTTGCACATCTGTGTTTGAAAGATAGAGTTTTGCCTCACCAGGGTACAATGGAAAACAGGTTGTCCTTAAACTCTTTTTCTTTATTATTCTTGTTTTCCATTGAGGACAATGTAAATTCTAAAATGTGGGGTAATTTTTTGGCTTTTCTTTAATTTGTGTTTTGTTTGTCTTGTTTTGTTTATTGTGTTTGTTGTGCATGGTATAATTGTTGAAATTTAGTGATCTTTGCTGTGATTCTAGCATTATAGTTGAGACTTTAATATCAGCATAGAGATTAGCATTTGAATTCATTCAAGATTAATTTTCACATTCTGCGGTTCATGACATATAAATCTTTGAGAACCCACCTTTGTGAGTTTTGAGCCTCATAATTTGATATTATTTTCAGTTGATTTTCTTTTCTTAAGTGTGCACCTTCATGATTTTGCATCTCTAGAGTTTGCTTTTTCATACTAGTTGAACTCACATTATGATTTAATCTCAAGTTTTAAAATGATGAAGGCAAATTAGGTTAGCCCTTTAGCTTAAAAAGACCTCCCTTAATATTAAATTCCTTAGTGAGCCAAGTTGAGCCTTTGACCTTTTCTTGTTTGATCAACACAATTCTCAACTTAAAATGTTCTTATTATCATCATACCTGCATTAAGGAATGGAGTTTTATGATATGACAATAGGGTGGTTTGTTTCAAAGTGTGGGGTAAGCAAGTAAAAAAAAAATGAAATTGCTAATTGGGGGTTGAAATGCATACTTTGCACATTGTATTTGATTAAGAGTCATTATTCTTTTCCTCTACATTTTAAGCTAGATGTTCCATGAAATTCTTAATTTTGTATATATATATTTTAAAAAAATATATGATAAAAGTAAAAAAAAAAAAAAGAAAGAGAGAAAATAAAGAAAAGTTACATATATATATACAAAATTCATATATGTTCTAGCATTGGTTATCAAAAGAGGAATGTTGACTCATGTATTTTTATGCAAGTATGTAAGATTATCAAGGGTTGGTGAGTATGCCATTTGAGGGAGTATGAGTTCCTTAGCAAGAGTAGTGTTTAATTTAGATACTTCATTTCTTGATGCTCCAGCTTAAATGTTTTTTTCTCACACCTTTACCTTAGCCCCATTGCATCCAAATAAAAGACCTTCGGATTATTTCTTGAGAAAATCAGTGAGGGAGATTGGAAAATTAAGCAAGTTTATGGTAGTATGCAGTCATGATGGTTTGAGTGATTAACCTTTGAAATAGAGTGAAACACTTAGAAGAGAGATAAGGTTTGTATGTCTGGATTAATGAATGAGTTAAGAAATCTTGATTGAAGGAGATTGCAAATATTTATGTCTGATTCTTAAAGCATTTCATCTTATATGTTGGAGTTATAGTTAAGGTTGTGTGAGTTTTTAATTTATGCCATGTGAATTTGCTTGAGGACAAGCAAAGTTGTAAGTGTGAGGTAGTTGTTTTGTTAGTTTTTGTCATAGATTTGTAGTTTGTTTATTATGATAATTATTGTTTTATTTAGGTATTTTGTTAGTTTTTATCGGTTTGTTTAGTGTTTTCATTAATTTTGATAGTTTTAGTTTATTTTAGTGTTTATGTTGTTTTTGATTTAGTTTTTAGTATAGTGTTTATGTTTTGTTGGTTATTGTTTATTTACTTTGTGTTTAAAGTTTGTTTGATGTTTTGTTTTAGGTTAAAAAGCCAAGGAACCAAGACTGAAAGAAAAATGGACAGTAGCTGACACTGGCAGAGAACACGGCCAAGTCACTGGCCGTGTCCCATACCAAGCTAAAGATGGAAATCAAGCACAGAGAGAGACACATGCAAGGGACACGGCCAAGCCTTGTGGCCGTGTCCCTCCAAAGAAGACCCACACTGCCAAGTCATCTTGACTTGGCCGTGTCTCACCAATTCCAAAGGCAAAAGAGAGTTAAACTTCACAGAGGCAAACACTTGCAAGGGACACGGCCAAGTCATGTGATCGTGTCCCTCCAACAAGGTGCAACACGGCCAAGTCAAGCTCCACTTGGCCGTGTCACTCAACAAAGAAGAAAAGAAGATCAAAAGCATTCAGTGGTGGACACATGCAAGGGACACGGCCAAGTCTTGTGGCCGTGTCCCTCCAAAGAACACTCACACGGCCAAGTCACTTTTGACTTGGCCGTGTCCCTCATGAAACAAACGCGCAACGAATTTTAAAGCCGACGTTTCGTATAAAAGGAAAAGAAAGTTAGGTTTTAGGGGTGGACGATTTTAGAGAATTGTTTGAGCCGTCAAGAGCAAAGTTAGGGTTTTAACATTTGTTTTCTTTGATTTTGATTTCACTTTTGATTAATCTAGCTTAGATTAGATTTGTTCTAGCCAACGAGACATCCTTCTTGCAAGTTTGAACAAGAGATTCTTCAGAAGCTTCAAGGAGTTGTAACTTGGTTTTGTTCTCGAACTTATTCTCTTTATTTACATTGAAATTGTTTTAATGGATATTATCATGTCTATTTGGATTTCTTTGAACATTAATGAGATGAATATGTTTGATTGCATTATGAACTAATTTGATCTAGTCTAGGGTTTGTATGGATCTGCTATGATTGTATGAATTGGTTATTCTCTTAGCTAATAATTTTTTTAGCCTTGATTGAATGAAACATTGTTAATATATAATTGATTGACAACCAATTATGTGTTTTAAGGTATTAGATGATGGATCGAGAGATGAAGTTTAATACTTGAACAATTCAATTAGGGACTTAGGTGAATTAGAGATATAACCTATTAAAAAGATTATTTCACTTATAACAAGATTAGTTGAAAGAGGTTTGAATGCGAGAGCTTATTTCCTTGACTCGATTAGTTGGGTTGTTTGAGATTTAATCTTTGAAATTGAATTAGTTAAGAGGAATAACCGTTCATACATATAAGTAGTAGGGAAGTGCAAACCCTAGACCATTCTATTAAGTGAATCAAAACACAGCTCAATTTACTTTTATTGTTTTAAACTTTAATCAATCTTCTTCATTATTTAGCAATTTATAAATCTCTTTATTACTTGTTAAACATAATCTGATAAGCAATTAACCACTTTAGCTTCCTAGAGAGAACGACCTTAGGGCGATCACCTTTGCTACAGCTACCTCGTATACTTGCAAGTGACGCTTTGTGGTAGAGTTAATTTGAGCGCAACAATTACTCTTTCCCAATTTGGACAACCCTTTACTTCTTCATAGCTTGTTGGTTCTTCTACACTTAATACTCCAGTAAAGAAACATGAGGTAATTGTGCAATAGTTAAGTTGTACCTCATAATCTTTGAGATAATCTGGTTGCCTTGTCTCACTTGTTGATCTTCTTACCACTTGTTGCTCACCATCTTATATTCTTTCAGTAGTTTGTTGAGGAGCTAGGAAGTCATTTTCTGCTTCATCATCACTATGTGCTTGGATATTGACTTCAGGAAATAAGAGCTCTAAATTTTCTTGATCACCATCAAGAGCAACATTTTTTTCCATGAAACTTTGAGCAAAAAAGGATGATATTTCATCAAACACTACATCTCTAGAAGTAGTAAACTTCTTTGTCACTGGATCCATGCACCTCTAACCCTTCCTATATGAGCCATAGCCATTTAAAACATATTTTTTGGTTTTTGGATCGAGTTTATTTATATTAGATTTAGCAATATGCACATAACAAATAGATCCAAATACCCAAAAGTAATTCAAATTTGGTTTTTCATCATATAAAATCTCAAAAGGATATTTTTGTGTACCTGGCCATGGAGGCAACCTATTTATCACATGACTTGCACATTGAATAACTTCTTCCCAAAGCTCTCGAGGAAGGTTCTTGTCATGTAGCCATGAAAGGAAAATTGAAGTAAGATGACCAAGCTTCCGTTCTGCGACTCCATTTTGTTGAGGAGTGTTAGGACAAGCCATTTGTCGAAGAAAATTGTTGTCATTACAGAATTGAAAGAAATCACCTGACATATATTCCCCGCCATTGTCACTTCGCAAACATTTTATTTTTTTTTCCCAAATTCCCTTTCAACAGTGTTCTTAAATTCCATGAATTTGGATAGCTCTTCAATCTTCTCTTTCAAAAATTTCACCCATGTGAACCTTGAGTTATCATCCCCTAACACCATAACGTAGTGATATTCGCTATAACTTGGTGTTCTTGTTGGCCCCATCAAATCTGTATGAACTAGTTCAAATGGTTCAGATTTGCGATTTGATGATTTTTTGAAAGGAAGACGATGAGATTTTCCAAATTGACAGCCTTGACAAATTACATCTTCACATACATTCTTCAAGGTTGGCATGCCATCTACAAGCTTTTTAGAAGAAATCTGTTGTAACATCTGGTAGCCTACATGCCCTAACCGAGCATGCCAAATTACAGCACTATCAGTTTAGTTTGTTTTCTTCACATAAGCTTCACTTGCTAACATAACGAACAAAGAACCCTTCTTCTCACCAGTAAGAATAACATAAGCTAATATATCTTTCACATTTTCAAGCACCTTTACATCATTTGGGCCAAACAATACATATTTTCCAGAATCAGTAACTTGGGGAATTGAAATTAAATTTTTTGTCAAACCTGGAACATGATTAACATCATGCAACTTGACACTTTTGGTTCTTGTATCACCAGCAACATTGATCGTCACAACACCTTCTTTTGCTACTGGATAATTTGAGTTATCTGCAATAGTAACAACTCAATCTCCACAATGTTCATGGGTCTCTGAGAATAAAGTGTCGCCTCCAGTTACATGGTATGAGCAACATGAATCAATGATCCACTCCTCCTTATTGTTGGTACAACTTAGAAAAGCTTGGAATGGCTTTTTCTCAACTGTTTCAACAGTAAAACATTACTTCCATTTGAGTTGATCATCTCCTTCACTTGTATATGCTACATTGGCTTTGGAAATCTTCACACGACAATTTTTCTTAATATGCCCAGGCTTCCCACATCTAAAACATGAGAAAGATTTCTTATTTTGTGAATTGTTACCTTTATATGTACTTGAATCATCTTCTTTGTTTTGTTTGGCTACTGATGAATTCTTCTTGTTTGCCTTTCCTTTTGAGAAGAGAACATTATCAGGTTCAAGGTTCTTCGTCATTTGTTTTGCTAAAGCTCCTTGATTACAGAGCAAGTTCTCTAATTCTTCTACAGAAGGCTCCTTTAACCACCCTTGAATAGAAGTGATGAAAGGCCCATACTCCTTCAATCCACGAACAAGATGACGATGAAGACATGCTTTGCTAATCTTTTATGCTGCATCAATTTCTGAAATGTCAGCACAAATATTTTTAACTCATAAAAAATATTCTGAAATTGACATACTCCCCTTTTTTAATATTGCCAATTCGTTCTTCAACAATTGTAGCCTTGTTGTATTCTTCTTGGTAAACAGTCTTTCAAGTGTTTCCCAAACTTTTTTTGGAGAACTTACATCACGAACATGATCAATAAATTCTTTGCTAATAGATGTCCTCAAAGCAAAGAGAGTCTGGGCATATTAATTTATTTTCACACTCAAAATATTTAATTTAATTCAAAATACAATAAGATTATACAGTTTCTAAAATTTTAATAATATATAAGTTAATTACTAATACAAATACAAAATATAAAATTATAATTTTTAATAATAAAAAATAAAAATAATATATAAAAAGTTTATTAATTCATAATATATAATAAAAAATAATTATATTCTGCAACTTAATAATTATATTATGTAATAATTTTTAATCACTTACGTAATATAATTTATAATTATATATTAATTATATATAAAAATTATTACTGTGTTTTAATAATATATAAATAATTGAAAATAGTTAAACTTCAAAAGATTTATAATTATATTCTGTAAAAATATTTATTTATTTACATAATATAATTTATAATTTTTATTAATTATGTATAAAAAATTAAAGTAATTTAATTATATATAAATAATTAAAAAAGATAAATTGAAAATATTAATAATTTATATAATTCTATTCTAAATTTCTAATAAATTACCTAAATAATTTAAATATAATAAACTACTAAAATAACTTTAATAATTAATTAAATATATAAAATTATTATCTATTAATATTCTGGATAATGTATACATATAATTATATGTTATAGTTTATAATTAAAAAAATATTACACATTTTATAGTGATTGCTTAATATAAATTTATATAAAAAAAATTTTTCAAAATTTTATTTAAATATTACTTTTAATAAATTAAAAATAAAAACTTTGAAGAACAAGCAAAATCAACACAAACTTAAATAGATATCAACAATCAAACCGAAAATCAAATCAATTAACCAAACAGAATTAAATCCACAACAATACTAAAGCAGATATAATACATTCATCTATAAAACCCTCAATATTAAATAAATATTAACCATCAATAGATCTACCATAGTTGATAGATCTACTTATCTAATAAAGAAAATATAAAGCCACAAATAAACAATCATCCGTTAAAACATTTTATTTATTCATAAAGTCTACATATTATTACAAAAAAAAAAAACTCATTTAAACACATAAACATTAACCACAAACAAACACACAAGTAAAATCAATTACAAATGAATTTTTTACACAGAAATGACATACACTGGCATTTATTATACAGAAAAATGTCAAAAGTAAAAAAAAAAGATGAATAAAAATGACATGCAGTAGCAGATCGACTTATTCTACTGACTAAACACTCAAAATTATTAATAATATTCAAAGCAAAACCAAAATACAGAACCAAACTAGAACCGAAATTCATATATTTATAAAATAAATATAAAAAATAAAATAAATATCAATAGATCTACCATAATCGGTAGATCTATTGATCTAACAAAGAAAACACTGAAAACACAAACAAATCAGTCAAGAATGAATTAAAAATTTTCAATTTTTTCAACAAATCTAAATATTATTATAAAAAATACTTATCTAATAACAAATATTAAAACTAAAAACGAAATCATAAAAGAACTCTGAAAAACAAAATCTAGATCATTTAAAAACTTGAAACTGAAAAACAAATACACATTCATTTTAAAAGAAAAGGTTCGAAATCCTCACCTAGTAGCCGAGAAGGAGACTGAGTATGACTGTGTCCGCCCTAAACCCACAAAACAACTTCGATTAACTACTGCTATGTGAGAATAAACGAAAAAAAAATAGAGAAATATAGTTACAGATTATCGAAGAAGGTGAAGAAATGCCGACTGAGAAATATAGATTGACAGAGGAAGGAGGCAGAGAGGCTAGTTATTAAAATATTACCTGAAAGCTTTATTAAGTCTCCACCGATTCTACCCAATTTCAGAGTCTAATCCGACGGAACCCGCTAGTTTTACCTCGGTTCGGTCAGGTTCAGGCGGGTTATTAAAATATGCCCGGCCCTAGATTTACCCAAAACCCAACCCATATTTTGATCAAGTAATAACAATTTATTTTGAATAGGTAAATTTTGTCAATAACCCTACAATGATATTATGGCAGATTAATAATCCAAGGGTCTAGTTGAATAGCTAGTATGAGGAAAGGAGGAGGACAAAATAGAATGTGGGCAAAAGCAAGGTCCTTGCCCAAATTTGGATTTGAAATTATTAAGCATTTGGAATTTGTCTTCATGCGTATCTTTTATAATTTTACGCATAAAACTCAAATTCAAAAATCCAAACAATAATTTCAAATGTTCACTTATCTAACTGACTATGATAATATTCCAAAAATGGCTCATATTGCATACAAAACACTGAAGTAAAAAAAACATGAAGACAACTTGGTCAATTAAATAATGTAATGTTGTGAAATAAAAAGTTAATTGAGGGATGAGATTCTTCTCAAAATACCATCTTCACCCATAGCTATAGCAAGCCTTAGGGTATAAAGAGTAATTTACCCAATTTTTAATCCTTGCAATAACTCTTCAATTCTTTTCCATTATATGTACTATCGCAACTCTCTTAATTGTTATTGCTCTCCAATCAGCAAACAAAAGCAGATTTTAAATATTCAAAACAATAAACAGAAGTACCACAAATAATTCAAGTTGGAATAGCTGATCTCAATCTCTATACATCCGTACAACCATTAGCTCTGAATTCAAAATCAAGGGCTTAAACAAAGATTTTTGAATGATTTGAAATTTGTTTCCAGAGTAAGGGATCAAAGTGTCGCTAATATTCCCTATGTTCAATCCCCTGAAAGGCTTGATTTTGAAAAGGAAGTGTGAATTCCAAATCAAATTATTGGAGAATGTGGAAAAGTGAAGAATAATTTGTACAAGAAAGAAAAATTTTAGTTCATTCAAGTTCTTTTATTATCAAATTTTCCAAATGGACTGTTCTTGTGTTATAAAAATCCATAATACAGTGTCCTTGTATTCACATTGCAATTCATGCCAAACAACCAAAAAAAGTCCTAAAGAGCAATTCTCAAGAAACAAAAATCTGCAGACAAATCATTACCACAATAAGATTACCACAAAAACAATTCTCGCCCTTCAATACAATGCCAACTCATAGAAATCTTTTCTTCCATCGAACCAAGTGTAACAGTTTTATTTAGATCCATTTCTACAACTCTAAACCTGGCTTCACAATTAATAACCAACAAACTTGACTTGGAAGAAAGAAGTAATCACTACAAACAGAGCTCCTCAACTTGAAAAAAAAAAGAGAAGTGTGTGGAAGTTTAATAATCAATTGACGACTAAAAGTGATTATAAAACTTAACATTTAACCCAAAAAAAACTTTTAATAACAATAAACAGCATGGAATAGCCCCTAGTCAGGTAGAATTCAGCTGCATAAACATAGTCATCATGCAAAAGAAAATAACTAATATCACAGAAAAGATTGAAACTCCATGAACTATAATTGATGAAAACTGACAATATACTAGAGCATGTGTAGGAGGAGGTTTGATGCAGCCAGAGAGAACTGCACAACAATTTAATAGTCAACTAATATGGAGAAAGAAGAAAACAATTAGAAGTGCACTTACCCTCTCTAGCTTTTATTTAATTCTTTCTTCTGCATTTGCAAATTTCTGTTTTCTCTTCCTCTTGACAGTAAGCCTACGCGGATCCCTCTTATTAGCATCTTTCCGCATTGCTTCTCTCTCTTTCTCTGCATTTTCAGTCTCTTCATTGTCTGCCACTTCTCCTTTTTTGGAGGCTCAATCTCGTGCATTTCAAACTTGGGTTTATCCTGTGACATCACCAAGTTTACAGTAACATAGCTCAAGTTTCGAAATATCCGTGGTGGGTTTTGTAAATTTAATGGAACTATGACTCCTGAATGGTAGAAAACTGATTCTGAGGAATGAAAGATTGGCCTGTCAGGAACAAGGGAACAAAAACCCTCAATTACCCAACACTCAGGAATCTACTTTTCTTCAAATTATAAAACATAAAAACAACCGGGATGTCAATAAAAATAATAACTCATAAATGAACATACAGAAATAGTACCTAAGAGAGAAGGGCTTGAGAGATGAACATGGCTTGACAAGTGGAAAAGCCCTTATCAGGCTACGAAACAGAGCCTTTGCCATTCCAGTAAAAGCAACAGAGCGACAGCAAAAAAACGAAAACAAAAACTCAAATGGAGTATTCAGAACTCAGACCTCATAAAGAAACTGTAAAATTGGCGGTGAATTGAAGTTGAAATCAAGAAACTCGTATGGCTGTTTTAGCTTACAATTCAAAGACGAATAACCCCAGAGCTTCAATACGACATCGCTTTTCTTAATTAAAAAAAAAAAAAGACATTCTTTGCGCCCTCCAAGATTTTTTCCATTTCTTTTATACGTATTTCTTCTAACGCTGCTGGTAACATTGTGATTAGTTATTCTATAGCTCGAGTTATTTGTGGTTCTTCTGTTTATCGTTTTGAATAGTTAAAACCCGTTTCTGTTTGCTTATTGTGAGAGCAGTAACAGTTGAGAGGGTTGCTATAGTTCATGAGATGGAAAAGAATTGGAAGAGTTATTTCAAGGATCAAAAATTCTATTTGATTAAATTACACTTTAGAACCTGAGGTTTGCTCTAGCACTGGGTGAAATGCTCGACTTTGAAAAGGAAGTGTAAATTCCAAATTAACTTAAAAGCACAGGGCTTAATTTTTACAATTTCCTAGCATATGACAAGTCTGGGAGTGTTAGAAGCTGAAGTGGGAAGGAAAGTCCTTGTCTACAAAACGACCACAATGTGGAACACATACCAAAACTTTTCCACATTGGCTCCCACCTTACTTCCCCCTCTTAACAACGTCACTTGGACAACCCAACCTTATCAGAAGCATTACTAGACTTGTCATATAATTACAAATCTACTCTCAATACATAGTTTTTTATCTGACAACTGTGACAGAAGTTAATCTTTCCATCCAAATAAGTTGGTGAAAGAGAACCAACAAGTAGTTAGGATCATGAGCATAGCAATTTATTGCTTCAAGATCATGGACCAACCAAATTGCCATTTGTTTTATTTATTTATTCATTCATTCATTTTCTTTTGATAGGAAGAAGCCTTGCGCTTTTATTTTCATAATTGTCGTGCTAATTTTACTTGCGCAAACGTCAAAAATTTTATTAGGCCAGGCCGCAAAGCAAAAGCTTTATATCATTACATTTTTAACAGAGAATAACCTCAAAAGGTTTCCGATTTATAACCTCTTCTTTGATAAAAAAAAAAAATTCCCAGCCATTTTCTACTAAAGACAAATAGTAAGCTTGAAAAACAAAAGAAAAAAAAAAGACGGCAATCGAAAATTGAAAAACAAATATAATTTTTGAGTCTCTATTTTGACTCCTTAACTAGGCTTAGGGCATCTTCAGCAGTAGGAAGGGCAGGAATAGCTCCTTTCTTGGTAGTTGTAATGGCTCCACAAGCATTTGCAAATGTGAGTACCTCTCTCAACCTTGGTTCATCCTGAAATTAAGTTAATTGCCAAAAAAATAGTACAGTAAGTGACCAGACTCAGATGATATGCAATATAATATTACTGTTTACGTCGAAAAATAGGATCCATTGCTTACTTCAAGCATAGATTGATCATCCACAATCTTGGTTAATAGAGCTCCCACAAATGAATCACCAGCCCCTGTTGTATCCACTGTGTTGACATGGAAACCTGCCACTGATCCATGGAAATCCTGTATTTCAACAACCAAATGAATTAGACAAATCAAACAACATAGGCACCACCGTTAAACATCTAACTTGACAAAACGCTTATCCAGGCAAAGTGAACATACTATACCCACCAACACAAATCTAAGTAAACTAGGTCTGTTAAACACACAAATTTAACCCTAATAAAGGATTTCAGTAAGATCCCTAACAAAGGGATTTTTCATTCGATTTTTCATTCTTAATCATAAGAAAGAAAACCTAACATAGAAGATGTCATCTAACAGCGACAGTGAACTGGCACCGCAACATTCCGTTGTGATCCGAACTATTTACTATTTACACCTGCTTATAGTCACTGCCGTATACAGAGTACGCAATCAACGAAAAATGCTACTCTTCTTTAAAAATTAAAATCCAAGGTGCGCCAAAGACCCACCCACCACCATGGACAAAAAAATAGTTCAGCCTTTTGTCTAAAATAGTGATTAAAATAATGTATTTTAATTATCATATGTAACAAGACCCACAAAACATGTCCACTATAATAAGCTTGGTGCAATTTTATGCAATAAAAACAATAAAGACAAATAATATATATCAGAATAAATAATATATTCAAACGATCAAAAATGCTCAGCTGAAAGCATAAATCGGAAAGACTATAATATCATATCTATATGTGGAAACACCTTTTAATGTGTGCATAAACTTCGGTCAAATTTTCAAAATTAAATCCCGAAACACACACAAGAATCCCATAGATTATTTAGGTGAAGACAAAAAAGAAAACTTGTAGCACGCCAATAACTTATTTTCCTCCCCTTGATAAAATGGGATCACCCCAAATACGGAGGTCCCGCATCCTGCAAAGCACGCAGGCCTTGCTAAGTATTATAAGCAACCATGAACTTCACCACCAACCCATTACAGCTAAAAGTCAAATATGTTTTAATTGTGACTATTAAATATTTAAATAGAAACTTACCTAACAATTAAAATGTAATAAAAACATATTTAACTTAAAATTAATTAAAATACCTTGGTGTAGTATCTGCAACCCTTCTCACCAAGGGTAACCAAGAGCAACTTCAAGTTAGGGTGCCACAGTGACATAGCATCAGCATCATCAATTTTGTCACTTCCAGTAAGGAACTCAAGCTCAACATCACTGACTTTGATAACCTCTGCCTTATCCCAAATGCTCATGATCTGTTCACGAGCTTCCTCGGCTGATGGCCACAATGGCAGCCTCAGATTTGGGTCATAGGACAGCAAAGCACCTGCCTCCTTTGCCACTTCCATTGCCCTCAGATGTGCTGATCTGCATGGCTCCACTATCAAACTTATGGATCCATAGTGAAAAACTTTAGCCTACATATAAACAACAGTCAATTATCTGTTAGTCGACAAAAACCAACAATAACAGCAAATAATGAAACGCGTGAAAAGCGGTGGCTCGTGCTCAAACATAACATGATGCCTCTGTCGTTCAATTTCAATAAAGCATTAAACATGCGCGTGGATACAATTTCTCTAATTAATTTTTAAAGCAAATTGCCAGATAGATGCATGGGAAAATCCAGTTCTACCCTCGAATACAAGACAATTTTTCAGTACTGCCACACCACCAACCATATTAATGTGGGACCCAAAGAAATAAAATAGGAGAAGAAGACCGTGTATAAAGATTTAAGAAGAACAGACCCTACAGCTAAGTGATTTTAATACTTGTTACCCCGGTAACATTAGAAGCTCTCTCCTCCAAAAATATATGCTTCAAAATCGGAAATTTCACCCTTAACTAGCATGTAATAATATAAAATAAATTAAAATACGTGTACAAGAGATCTGGCTACTGGATTCTTGCTACTAATAGATCGGGTTGCGAGCGGGATCCACTCCCTAATTATCAGACTGACGTGGCAACACACTGAATCTTAACACCCCACCCACACCACGGCGCGTGACTTGCACGTTCCTCCCTCTCCTCCCGCAATCAAAATCCATAATAAACAAAGTTAAAAAGAAGAAAATTTATAAATTTCACTCACAGATCTAATGATTTCAAGGTTGAGCTCTTCAGGTTTCAAGAGCATATCAGCACTAGGATTCCGGTAGAACATGAACTCGCGCTCTCCGTCGGCGCGTAGAGTCACAAACGCCAAAGCAGTTCTGGCTCCCTTGTCGAAGTTGATTCCGTCGCCGTTGACGCCGTTTTCCTTTAAGATCCCAGCAAGCATGTAGCCAAACTCGTCTTCGCCTAGCTTACCGACGAAAGCAGATTTTCCACCAAGTCTTGCGACAGCGATCGCGACGTTGGCTGGAGCACCACCAGGTGCCTTCAAAAAACCAGGCGCCTCGGCGAGAGAGACGCCAGAGACGGTGGGGACAAAATCGATCAGCATCTCACCGAAACTGACAATCAGGGACTTATCTGAGACACCATTGGACGCCATTGGAACAATAAGAAAATTTTGAATCGTAGAGAGAGAAATTAATAAGACTTTAAAGAGAGAGAAAGATCGTATAATTTCGGAGAGATGAGAAATGGGAAGAACAGGAAGGTCTTTATAGTGGGAAAACTAGAGTTTAATGTTAATTAGAAATTGATTAAAATAATTTTAAATTCAATTTTCGATATTATATGGATAAATCTTATATTTGGACCAATTTATACTTACATAGTTACCATTGACTGGAGGAGTACGTATTTGTATTTTTTAATTTGTATTTAACATGAATAATTTGGATTCTTTTAAGAAAAAAAATTAATTAAATAAAATATTTTTATTTATAAATAAAAAAGAATTAATTTGAATTTTAATTATTAATCCATTCATATAGTTTTTTTTTTGGAAATATGAAAAATCAGTAGATAAAATTGAATTACTTACCATATAGAGTTTGGATTATCTAGTAAATTATAATGGATTGGGTAAACGATAGTTTTATCTTAATCTTATGATAGGAAAAAAAAAATTAAAGATAACACTTTACGTGAACAAGAAAAAAAAAATCTAACTTAGAGGGTGACTGGAAAAAGACATCTGACAGACATTTTTTATTTATACAATAATAATAAAATTAAATATTATTTTCCAATTGTCTTTTTTTTTTTTGCTTTGTCCAATGACAATAAATAATTTTGGATGAAAAAAATGAAAATAAATAATTTATTTATATATTTTATATATAATATAATAAAAGCTAAATCCAATTATTATTTATAAATTTTTCAAAAAAAATAAAATAATTCTCTGAAAAACTAAATTTAATAATTTATATAATTATTTTTCTTTAATGTTATACTCCAAGTAGAATTTATATAAATTAATAAATATAATATTTTTTATTATTTGTCCAGTGATCCCTATATTTTTATATACTAAAAATCAGCTAGTTTTAACGGACTAGATATATATATATATATATGAACCTATTATCTTATCCCGCCTTCGTATATATATATATATATATATATATATGAACCTATTATCTTATCCCGCCTTCGTAAAAAATCGTAATCACTGTCACCAATGTTACCTAAAAAACTCCAACTTTCATAGAAATATTGGATTAAAGATAAGCACCTACCAATACCCATAATGGAGAAAATCTCATTTTACATTCCCATTTCCTTGGTGTTTCAAAACTTCTTTTATTTTTTTTATTTGTTTATATATTTAATTTCAATTATAATTTGAATTTAGAATTCACAATTATTTTCAAAATCTGTTTAATTTGTTTTAGGATAAAATTAGTATGTTTTAGCATTTAATTTTTTAATATTTTTAGATTATTCTTATTTAAAATCTATTTTATAGAATATAGTATTTTTCTTTTATCAATTACACGTAGAGAGAAGAACATTTAGGAACTTAAATTTAATATCTAAGCCAAAATAATACACGCTTATGGTTATCAAATTTTATATAGTATTTTTAGTAATAGATTGAGGATTCTCCTATTTTATATCAATATAAAAAAAATAAAATAGTTGGTGTATCCCAGGCCTATTTATGCACTTAAATAAACATGGAAACTGCCCAAGAAATTGATGCAAATTGTAGGGCATGCTGTACTTATCAACAACATCAACACATTCAGCTGAAGCAGATCCAGCTAAGCAAGGGCGATTGTTGTCCCACTCAAAATTTGAAATATTTAGACTTTTATTATTGCCATTTGAATAAAATTTTATTAAGAAAATTATATGATATGTCATTTTTTTAATATTTGTAGTTTTTAAAAAATTTTAAAAATATTTCTTATATTGTATGTATGTCTCTAATGTAACTTTAGTATCTTTTATATATATATATATATATATAAGTAAGCATTAAAATTAAGAGTTCAAAAATAGATATTTAAAAAATTAAATATTTTTTAAAATATTTTTACACCGATCACAACTTTATTTATCTGCCACCGCAGCTAACCAAAACTAGCCCTTTAAGAAGGTATAAATATCAGAATTATATTAGTGTTGATAATATAATAATAGAATATTTATCTTATGATATAAAAAAAATTAAATTTTAAGCTTTAATTTTAATACTTTATTATAAAATTATAAAATTTTTGTTGCTTTTTAAATGATAAAATTTTAAAGTAAATCATATTTTAAAAGTATAAAATTATAAAATTTTTATTACTTTTTTAAATGTTGAAATTTTAAATCAAATCATATTTTCAAATTTAAATATTATAAAATTTAATTACAATTTATTTCTTAAATTAATATAATGTAAGTTTAATCACTCAAATTATTATAATGATATCACTCAAATTATTATAATGATAATGTAGAAGTATTTTTTTTAACAATAATAGTAATAATAATAAGATAATTTTGTGTAGATTTTTTTAAATAACATGCATTTGGCAGTTAACTATGAGAGTGAATTTCCTTAGCTTGGCTTTGAAGGGAAGCTGCATGCATACCTTCATCCACCATTTATACATTGGGACTCTCTATAAAATTGGTACCAAAATAATAAGTGAAAAATATAAAATAAAATAAATAATAAATGACAAAATAAAAAACAACCAAAAAGGAAAAGGAAATACGGACTCACCAACCTATTAATTTAGAAAGTTGAATATATATTGTTATAAAGTAATAAATAAATAATTCAATTGAAATATTTTTACTCTAATAATTTATAAATTTTTATATCCGTCAAAAATAAATAGTAATTATTATTAAATAATAATTTTGTTAAGAATGAGGACTAGGGCAAAGCCAAAATTTAAAAAGAAAGGAGGCAATTTTTTTTTTTTGAAAGTCCTAACTTCACCCCCCTAATTATCCATTTGTGCTTTTTATTTCAATACTCATTATATTTTTCATACAATCACCATATTATAAATTAATTAATCTATTAATAAACTATTTTCATTTATCAAAAATTAAATTAATCAAGGAAAATATTAATATATATATGTGAACTTCTAAATTTAATTAGTAATTCATAAAAAAAATAAAGAGAAAAATATATCGAACCATGAATATAATTTCTTTAGAAATAATTTAAATATAAATTATCAATATAAACATATCGATATAAACATATCCAACAATATAAATTTTTTATCAATTTTTTTAAAAGAGAAACATATTTTGATTAGGGAAGAAATGATTATTGAAATTTATTATTTTTTTATTTTTTGTATACTTTTTAAAGAAGGTGCAATTTAAACTTTTCAAGGGAGAATAAATAAATAATTCTAAAATTTTTAATAAATATATATATATATATATATTTTAAAAAAATAGAAGTAGAAAATTGCCTCCTAGAGGTGGCAACGGGTCGAATATTTTTAGATATTCAATCTGTCTCGATCCATTTATATAAGATATAGATGGTTTATAAACGAATTTTGATAGATATAGACAGTATTTTTATTATTCGTGTGGGTTCGAAAATAGACCATTGAATATTCGTTATCCGAATTTGATATATATTAATTATATTTTATCAAAATTTTAATTATATAATTATTATATTATATTTTAATTATAAATTTATGTAGTATAAAATTATTTTTAATAAAATTATGTCAAAATTAAATATTTATTTATAATTATTTAATTAAAAAAATTATAATTTATAATTTAAATTTTATAATATTTTATATTTAAATAGATAATTAAACAGTTTTAGATAATAAATGGATAATATTAAATGGATTTAAAATAAATATAATTATAATTATAATTGAATTTAAATAAATTTAAATAGTTTAAAAATTAAATAAATTTAATTTAATTTATGGTCCTTCGCCAGCGTTGAGGACCATGGTGGATTAAAAAAACCAAAATAAGCAAAGAGAAGAGAATTAAGAATAAAAAAGACAATTGTCTTCCGTATTTCAATCAGGATAAATATTATTTATTAATATAATATTTATTAGTAGCTAAGTCAACAAATCACCATAATCAATAATTAAAAATTAAACAATTAACTAATTAACCAGCTCACTATAACCACACATTTAACTTTTTATTCCTTTTTGTCTATCAATAATGCATAAATCCATCAATTCAGCCACTTCTTTATTCAGTTACCTCATCATTGCCTATGGTAGAAGGTTTAACATTACCTCCCCCTCTAATAATGTCGTTGTCTTCAAGGACAAATTCAAGAAATTGATTCTAAATAAAATGCTTATTTTCCCAAGTAGCCCCAACAACATCCAAATAAGACTACTATATTAATACTTGCTCTCCCTCAAGTATGGTTATTTTTCCAGTTCACAAATCCATGGTTTAAAAGCTAAATTTTTATCTTAGGGTTTGTTTGAATGAAGATAGTGGGAGATTTTATAAAGTATTAAAAGATTTATATTGTATTTGAGATGAGATATATGAAGTTTTAACAAAATATTGGAAGATAAATGGAGATTTTTAAAGGGTTAAAAATTAAAAGTTTTATTTCACTTTAGTGTATCTCTAAATTAAAGATTTTTAGAGGTACAATATATTTTATTCTAATTTTACCCATAAATTTTTAATATAATTACATGGTTGTTCTTTATTTTTTTTCAACTAACCCTTAAATAAAAAAAATTATTATTAAACCAAGCATCTAATTTTTGCTCAACTAACACTTTTCTAACGTCTGATAAAAAAATAAGAAAAATATATAGTATAATTGTAACTTGTAGTTTGTACAAAATATTAATTTGAAAATTATATATTAATCTTATTTAAAAAATAATACATTAATATTAAAGATTTATTAAGATTTATATTATTTAAAAAAATAAAAAATAAAAACATTAATATTATTCAAGATAAATAAGACTTAAACTGTATAAAGATATGTTTGCAATTTTATATATAACTTTACCTTGTCATATTTTTTATTTAAACAAACAAAAGGTATTTAACCTTCAAATACCATATCTTACTCCCAAACATGATAAAAATCAATATTCTACTCTACTTTGTTTTATTGTACTTTACTCTACTTTATTAATTATTTAAGGTTTTTCATTCCATGGTTCTTGAATGTTTGTTATGAAGGTTTCAGATTTTGGGATTGATAGTGTTTCATGTTTAGTCTTTTTCTTTTCCATCTCTATTTTCCTTCTGTTTTCTTTAATTTTTTTGATTGATGATACTGCTATCTAATGCCATTAATTCTCGTTTGCACTTTTTTCTCCCTACCTTTTCTCCATGTTCTCTACTCAGCACTTTTATACTGAATTAAGAAAAAATTACTCATTGAATGCCAAATTTTTATGCACATATGCCAAAAACTAGACTTAGAGCTTGGCTGGGCCATATGCGGATTCGCCTATGGCATATGCAAAATTCATCTATGCTAAAAGAATTTTCCAATCCTTTAATTCACTTTGAGCCCATATTACATTGGTTCTAGATCCACCATCGGTCTAAACGTCTTATCTTTCTTTCATTTTAGGTATCACCATAAATATTTTTAGAAGAATAGATATTCAGATCTTGTTAAAATTTCATGTCGTGAAAAAAGTGAAAAATCCAAAAGTCTACAATGTACCTAATAATAAAATAATTTTAACTATCTTAAGGATTACAATATGAAATTATTTAACATGTTTATTTATTTTTATGCTATTTTTTAACAAAAAAGCACTAATGCCATTTAATTTGACTAGTTCATTTTTTTTTTTTATAGAAAAGCTCATGTATTACTCATTCAAAAAATATCCAAAGCCAAAGCGTTCATAATAGACATCGGAGGGACTTCTAACCATATATGGAAATCAATCAATAAACTTGTTGACTTAGGTTTAGATCAATCTAGATTTTGATATTGACAAACAAATTGAAGTATTCTAATAGCTTTATTAAGTGTCTATATGATAGGCAAATAACTTAGAATGAGTTGAAATGCAAGAAGTTGTAATGGTCTATAAACTGGGTATAGCGATCTCTAAGGGGGCTCTAGCAAATGCACCCAAGGTTGTCAGATCACAAAAAGAAGATACTGATCGCACCAAAGGGTATCGCGACCTCTATGATGAAAATATGCACTGTTCATATTACTGTTTACCAAGCATCTCGTAACCATATCTAAGGTCTCCCGCGATCGCTACCATGCTAAGACCAGAACTCAAAACACACAGTAGAGATTATGGTAGATGTAGAAGTGCCTTTCTCGTAGCGAAGTATCCCATCCGACTGCAAGCTCAAGGAGGCACGACCTCGATATCCATAAGATTTGACTTTAGAAGCCATCGTGGTAAAGAATTTAACTACAAAATGAAGATCGCGACTGCTATTGAAACCAACACGATACGAGATTCATATAGCCGTTGGCGAGCTTCAATGGATAGTTGAAGAACCAATCAAAAGATGTTGCGTGTCAAGTAGTCATTAGAAATATAAAGTTCACAACCGTGAAAGATGCTCTTGTGACTGCTACAATTATATGACACATAAATCTAAGAAGATTTTGTGGCTGTTAGAGTTGGACTTTTTTACCCACTTTAACAATTATATGACACATAAATCTAAGAAGATTTTCTTTGTTAGAGTTGGCTGTTAAAGAAGAAATTCCACAGGAAGAGTGGAATAAAGAACAAAGAAAATGTAATAGTAGAGACAAAAGGGTTGCTTACATTCTTCTAAGCTCATTACCAAGGGAAGCATATGGAAGAGTTCTTGGATGCCCAAATGCACATAGTATTTGGGAGACCTTGGAGAATTATCATGAAAGCACCAATCAAGTAAAATCCATGAAGATCTAATTGCTTATACATGAGTATGAGCTCTTCTAAATGAAGCCCTATGAAGATGTGATGGAGATGACCAGCAGACTTCTTGCCATTATCAACAATTTGAAGAAATTTGGCAAAGTCTACTCTTTGGAAGACATCAACAGCAAAATCCTTAAAACTCTTGCAATTTGAATTTAAAGTAGTAACCATTGAGGAAGTACATGATTTAAGCAAGCTTTCATTAGATGTCCTCATTAGGAAGCTATTCACGCATGAGATGGCAATGGAGATGTAAGAAGAGCAAGAAGAGGAGGAGAAGAAGAAGATATAAGCTTTCAAAGTCTATATTAAAGAGAAATATGAAAGTGAGAGTACAATTGACTCTTCTAATGGAGATGAGGATGAGGAGTTGTAAATTCTCACAAGAAGGAGAAAGAGATCATCCAAAGAAGAAAGAAACTTCATTCCACCTCATATTACAACTTCCACTCCTACAAGAAAAAGAAATAGGGGAAAGCCAAGAAGAAGAATTCAAGTCCTCAAGCGATGAAAGCTCCTCAAACAATGATGATGATGACGATAAAGATGAAGAGTACATTTATCATGCCTTCATAGCTTTGGAGGACGACCCCCCCCCCCCCCCCCCCCCCAATTGATAATGGCAAATCACATGAAGATGGAGGAGGTTGAGCACTCCATCAAACAAAGCCCAACAATGCCAAGAGTAAGGCAATTAATATTGAAAATTGGTATAATGTTTTGCCTTACAACATTTTAATTTTCATCTCCTTTAATTATAATTTCTTTTGTTTTGTTGTGTTTGGGATTTGTATTGAAAATTGATTTTGTGATTAACTTAATTATTTGTTTTACATCTTAAGTTTGTTGATAATTAAGTTAAGTCAATATTTACTTTCAATGTTGATGTTATTTGCTCTCTCTCTCTCTCTCTCTCTCTCTATATATATATATATATATATATATATATATATTTGAACCCTCTTAATGTGACTTCACCAAAAGAGAAGAAAACTTGATTTTATTTTAGAATTGTGTAGGTAATTATTTCTAAGTTCTCATATCTTGAAAGGGAGATCATTAATTGAAGGGGAGCAATTTTCAACATTTGATGTTTTACAATAATTAATATTTTTTTAAAATTAAGTATACAACTAAGATTTGTTTTAATTTTATTCTAAAAATATCCTTGATTCACTTTTTAAATGGTGATTGATTATTTCTATTGATTTTAATTTTCTATATAAACTTAATCACCAACATTGATTTTGATCTTGATATTTTTTTTATTTTTATACTCTCTATTTAATTATAGGATTGTACCTTATCTCTCCACCACACTTTTTGAATTTTGTCAAAGGGGGAGAGAATGTGATGAATTTGAAATTATCTTTTGCAATGTTGTATTTTGATAGGGGGAGTTTAACTTGAAAGTTTTTATAATTTTCTATGTTTTTAATTAAGGGGGAACTATTGCATATTTTTATTGTTCTTTTAATTATTTTTATTTCAAATTCAATTTAATTACTAAAAAAAATAGGGAGAGATTATTGACCTAGGTTTTAGTCAATCTTAAATTTAATCTTGGCAAAGAAAATTAAAATGTTCTAATGACTTTATTGAGTGTCTATGTGGCAGACAAATAACTTAGAATAAGTTAAAATGTAAGAAACTTGAAGTTCTAAGTTGTGCTAAAAAACTTATTGAATATGGTCTCTAAATTGGGTGTAGTGGTCTCTAAGGAGGCTCTTGCGACCGTGAAAAGAAGATAATGACCACATTAAGGGTGTCGCGACCTCTATGCTGAAAATATGCACTGTTGAAGTTATTGTTCACAAAGCATCTTGCGACCGCACCCAAGACCCACCGTGATGTGGAACCTTAAGATTATAAACAATCCGAAACCCCAACACACAAATTCAGTATACTAAGAACCCTAGATGATTGTTTGTCCTACTAAACCCCTAATTGACATGCAATTAGAAACGTAGATAATTGGACAGAACTAGATAGAACGCCAGGGGGAGTTACTTTGATAAGTTGATTCCAATTTCTGATGCAACAAGAAGAAGAAGAACCTGAATTGAATTTCGAGTAAGCTAAAGTTAATTGAATAATATAATAAAAACCACCGTCTTACAACCCTAAAAGAGCTATAAATAGCTAGACTCTAATTAGGATTACTAAGTAGTGTTTGGTTGGCTAATCAAAGTTTTAAGAACTAATAAAGTAAACAAAGCTAAATTTAACATAAAACAAATAAGGTCCCTACCTTTTAAATAAGTATAACTAGTGGGCCTTAATACATATTAAATAATAGGCCCCATATGCTTGGATTAAATTTATGGGCTGCTTCTTCTCTATTTCATTGGAGTCAAAGACTTGTCCACCAAGCCTTTCTTTCATGAATCGCCTTACAAAGTCTTGAAAGGTAGATTTAAGCTTCTTGGTCTGCAATCTTGTAATTGGTCCACTTGGTAAAATGAGCTTCATGCCATATTGGACTCCTCTGCTTACTTCGCTAGCTTTGCTTACACTGCCATCTTTGTTCGCATCAATCCCTCCATCCTCAAAAAGATTCATCCTCGCAGCTGCATTCATTTCAAAAGGAGAAAGATCATATAAATTAAAGATTGCAGAAACTTGATACTCACCAGGCAAGTCAATTTTATAAGCACTGTCATTAATCTTTTCTAGCACTTGGAAAGGACCATCGCCTCTTGGATCCAACTTTGATTTTCTTAGATTGGGAAACCTTTTCTTCCTTAAATGCACCCATACCCAATCACCAGGTCCAAAAATAACAACTTTGCATCCTCGATTGGCTTGATATGTATAATGCTCATTCTTCTTTCAATGTGCTGCCTAGTCTTCTCATGTATAGTCTTGACCAACTCAGCCTTCCTCTGTCCATCTAGGTTAGTAATCTCATGTAATGACAAAGGAATTAAATACATAGGAGTAAGAAGATTAAACCCATACACAATTTCAAAAGGTGAGAATCCAGTGGAAGAATGCAAACTACGATTATAAGCAAATTCAACTAATGAAAGACACTCTTTCCATGTTCTCAAATTCTTACCTACCACCGCATGCAATAAAGTCCCCAAAGTTCTATTCACCACTTCAGTTTATCCATCAATTTATGGATGATGAGTAGAAAATAATAACTTAGTACCCAAATTTTCCCATAAAACTCTCCAAAAGTGGCTCAAGAATTTAACATCATGGTCAAAGACTATTGTCAGTGGCATACCATGCAAACACACATCTCTAGAGAATAAATTAGTTATATTTGTTGCATCATCAGTTTTATGACAAGCTATGAAATGTGTTATTTTGCTAAATCTACCCACAATAACAAATATGATGTCTCTACCTTTCTTTGTCCTAGGTAAACCTGTGAACACCCGAATTTTGAGGCTCGGAGAGCTGATTTTATCAAGACTGCAAACAACCGAGCCGGACCGGGGGTCCACGGTAAAAGTCCACCGAAAGTATGTCTTCATGGTACTTGAAATGTCCGGGACGACGTGAGGATCACGGATATGGTCTCGGAATAATTTTTGGAGGCCCGTGGCTCCCAGAAAGTCAGCTTTAATGGAAAATAGCGCGTGTCGCGGTGGGCCAGGACGGCGGCCCGGCAGCCGTTCACCTCGGCTCGGCCGCCGTCCAGCCCGATTTTGCCTATATATAGGCTTCAGATTTTCAGAAAAAGGGACTTTTGGAACTTCCTACGCCCAGATGCTGACGAAATTTTTATGCTTAAGAATTTCTAATATTGTGTTGTAGAAAGCAAGAATCATACTCAAAAGTGCAAGGAAACAAGATCTGGAACTTAGAAGTGGAAAAATTCTAATCAAGGTAATATCATAATTTATCTTTGGTCAATTCGAGCATATCATAAGCATTCTAATCTTCTTCTTAATTTCTTCTCGGTCAAAGACCTAATCTTTTTAGGTCTGAGGGCCTAATGGACTAATCAATCACCCTTTCGGCTTTAAGCCGTAAATAAAATCAACCTTTTTGGCACGGAGCCTAAATTGCATCTCTTTGGTACTAAGTACCTAAACGGCACCATTAAAATGAACTTTTGGCATGAAGCCTAAATCGAACTCTTTTGGTACTAAGTACCCGAAATTATACAATTTTGCACTAAGTGCTAAATCTCACAAATTTGGCAAAAAGCCCGACAAATGCACGAAGCATACACACACACATGCATGAAGCATAAATTTCATCGCCTTTAAATAGGCTTTTCCGAACTACATGGGCTTTGATCTTCCATTCAAACGGGAGTATGTAAGCATATTTGGGATTCACCCCAAGTAGCAAGTCCGCTATTTATCAACAATCAGTCCTTCTTCTTTTCTTCATTCCTTTTAGATTTGTTCTTTTTGCAAGTTAGTCAAATGAATGACATAGTCCCCGAATCCTCCTTGGGTTCGCAGACTAGAAGCCTTTACATTGGATGCATTATTGGAGTCAAACAAGGGTTTTCTTAGTTTTTTCCTTCGAACAAAATAAACTGAGTGGCGACTCCCGACAACGAGTGAACTTTCGCCCGGATCCTTTTCGGGCGGAAAACCGAGGTTCACAATCTGGCGACTCCACTGGGGACCATAAAAATGATTTATGGGATCTTAGTGGACTACAATTGTTTATTTGACTAACTGGCCCTTCTTTAGGGTATTTTTATTTATTTTGGCAGGGTACCTTAGCAATGGTTGTCTTTTCTTTAAAGACATTAGTACTGAAAATTAAAAAAAATATATATCTTCCTGGGGACCATAAAAAAATAATAATAAATAAAATAATGGCTATATATTACAAAAAAAAATAATAATAAAAAATGATAATAATAACGATTTATGGAATTATAGTAGACTGTTATTATTATTCGTTTAACTGATTTGCCCTTCTTTAGGGTATTTTTATTTATTTTGGCAGGGTACCCTAGCATTATATATCCTTTCTTTAAGGATGTTGGATTGAAAGTTGACAAAAGGAATCTTTTTCCTTTAATGGTCCCTTATTTGATAAATTGTGCATTTGTTTTGTCATTCAGAGAATCTTTTTCTCTTGCATATATGGGGGAATCCTTTTCCTCCATTGCATAAAAAATTGTTTTCAAATGAATTTCTTCTCTTTCTGTTCAAAGTTCTGAGTCTGGATAGCAAGTAGCGCTGACCGGCAGGTCTCCTTGATTATGCCGGCGGACAGCCAAAGCGTCCTCCCTGTTGTCGCAAACCATTCCAATCCTTTTGGAGTGGCCCATGAGTAATCGTACTGTTGGACCCACGCGAAACTCCTTGTTTCACATGTGGTTAGGTATATCTTACTCAAGACTCAAGGGTCCCTATGATAAGCCGATTCTCTATTTTTACATAACAATAGAACCTTCCCTTAGGTTGTATGTACCCAATGATAGTGCCGCATTCCATTAAAATGAATTGTGATGTGATGAGGTGCATTCATGCAACATAACAACATTGTTTTGGGGAAAAATTTTGATGTACATAAGTGGACCAAGAGTTTTCCTACCCTACACACCACCCTGATTTTTTTACCCTTGACCTTTTCAGGTACCCTCTGTCCGTGTGCCTTCACCTACACCAGACACATCAACACCAACTGTGCTATCCCCTACAAGTTCTATTACCCAAACTTCACCAACTACTCCAATTACTGAAATGGTCACAATTGAACAGATTAAGGCTTTGCTGGATGGTCAGGTTAAGGAAATTGAAGCTAGAATGCAAGAAAAAATTGATGAAGCTTTAGCCGCCCAAAGGGTAGCCATCCTGGCTGAGTTAGAAGGAGCACCAAAGACAGTCCCTATTCCTGGAAATTTGGGGAAGGAACCCATTGTGTGACAAACTAGTACCCCCGTGACTGCTCAGATTAATACCCCTGTCATCAATTTGGAGGATCCACCCTCCAAGAATGAAACAGATGAACTGAAAAAGAAACTTGAATTGCTTGAGAGGTCAATCACTGCCATGAAAACTCACAAAGAGGTGGTAGACATGGATTCCTTATCCTTGTTTCCCCAAGCCAGATTACCTCCAAAATTCAAGATGCCGGGGATGGACAGATTTGATGGGACCACTTGCCCTAAAACCCATTTGAAGATGTATGTGGGGGCCTTGAGTCCTTGGGGTTTAAATGATGAGCTCTTTGCTCAACTCTTCCAACAATCCCTGACTGGGGCTGCCCTTAAATGGTTTGTGAGTCTAGACCGTTCCAAGATTAAGACATGGGAAGACATCTGCAATGCATTTAACTCTCAATACCACTACAATATTGAGGTGGATGTCACTAGAAGAGAACTTGAGACTACCAAACAAAACAACAATGAACCCTTCTCCTCGTTCCTTACGAGGTGGAGGGCAAAAGCCGCCCAGATGATCAATCGCCCTTCAGAACAAGAGCAGATTGATATCATAATCAGAAATTTAAGGCCTACATATCAGGCTCAACTGCAAACTCAATATCTACCTACTTTCAAATCGCTCATTGCGACTGCAACCAAGGTAGATGATTTGATACAGTTGGGTAAAATAGTGGATGAGGGGGCTGCATCGAAATATAAGAAACAAAGCCAAACTCCTTCCTCAAGCAAGGTCAATCAAGTGGCCAATATTGCCCCTGCGAATCCTTTACGTGTGGGCAATCTTGGGCCGAGAAGTCAGCCAAGAAGGCAATATACTGACCTTGGGGTACCCCTTCATTTGGTGTTTAAGAAGGCTGTGGAAGGGAAATATTTGAAGCCTTTGGACCCAAGACCTCCTCCAAACCCATTACCTTCCAGTTATAAAGTCAATGAATACTGTGAATACCATCAAGGGAATGGGCATAAAACAGATGCTTGCTGGACACTCAAAAACCGCATCCAGGATCTGGTGGATAGTGGTGACATCATTCCTCTCAGGAGGCAACCAAACATCAACACTAACCCTTTGCCCAATCATTCCATCCACGCCATTACTGTGGAAGAAGAGCTGTTTGATCCTTTCAAACTTCTCTTGGAAATGAATGAAGTGTGTGTGTTAGATTTGAACGACCTCGCTGAAGAGGTCAGTGCTCTGATGAGAAGTGGAAGACAATATCAGCCACTTGACTTGGGAAAAACCCCTACAACCTCAAATCCCCCCCATAAGAAAACACCAGAGCCAAAAGAAGACCCTGTCCTCACTCAGCTTAAACAAACTCAAGCTAAGGTGTCAATTTGGGAGCTCCTTGCTTCCTCATTCCCACACCGCCAGGCTCTCAGCGAAGCTTTGAGTCAACTTGATACACCAGTGGACACAAGCCCAGAAGCTTTGGTGGCCACTTTGACCCAATCAACCAAGGCATTGAGTATCAGGTTTTTCTGATGTGGATTTACCAGAAGACGGTAAGAAACACAATGATGCTCTATACATCACCATACAGACTGGGGGAAAGACTGTGCCCATGGTTCTCATTGATAATGGGTCAGCCTTAAATGTATGTCCCTTGAAAGTAGCAAGCTGTCTGGGGTTGGAGGCTACAGATCTTACACCTTCTGATCAAATTGTGAGAGCATATGATAACACTCGAAGAGAAATTTTAGGTGTTGCCACTCCAGAAATTGCTATTGGGCCGGTGAAAATGGGAGTACCATTCCAGGTCATTGATGTACCCGCGAGCTTTAATCTCCTCCTTGGAAGGTCGTGGATTCATCAGATTAATGCTGTACCTTCTTCACTACACCAAAAACTTAAATTCCCTTTTGAAGGAAAAATCATCACTATCAAAGGGGACACCTGTGAAATCAACAGGAAAACCATGGATCAGTCTCTCCTTGAGGTTGTTCCTGGTGAAACCGCCATGACCTTGACTGGGTTTCATTACGACACAGTTCAATGCATAGAAGGTGAAAAACCCAAAGGGCCATTTGTCTCATATGACTTTAGGGAGGTCCAAATCAATTGCCTAGTGGGAATGATGTTGAGGGTAGGTCTATTGCCCGGAATGGAAATGATGAAGTATGGGAGAAAAATACCCGTAGTACGGCCATGGGAAGAGCCTGAGAATAAGGGAACTTTTGGCTTGGGGTACAAACCTACAGACGAGGAAATAGAGGAGTTTGAGCGTGGAAGGAAGAAAAAGGGAAATTGGGGGGCAAGAAGCCTCAAAATGCGCCCTTACTTTAGAACTCTGAATGGTCACTTTTGCAAACCTGGAAAGGCAGTTCATCACCGTGGTTTTCAGGAACCATTCTATTCTCCTATGACTGGAAAGAAGCTACCGGGTTTTGAAATGTTTGCTGATGTTGTAGCCATGAAAGAAGAAGAGCCAGAACCTGAAACTGACCCCCAAATGGAAGATTTCATGCGGCCTGGTCTCTTTGATGAGGTTGCTATGATAACCAATTTTGAAGACAATAGGGATTTCACAAAGCTGATCAAGACCACGGATGGACCGCTGAGAAACTGGTACGCCGAGAAGGGACAAGCTGCTGAGGTTAAACCTAGTCCTGTGTCACACCCTGAACTTGAGTCTTGTACCGAGTCTTGTACTAATTCTGAGTCAAAAACCAAGTCAGAGTCTAATTCTGAGTCTTCTGTAATTTCAGATTTAGGGAACCCTAATGTCAAATCTAATGTAATCTTGGAGAATGACTCCACCATTATCAATGAAACTGTTCCGATTCTTGGTTACCCTGTGTCTTTTGCTTTCCAAGTATTATCTAGCAAAAATGAAATAAGTGAAATAAAAGAAATAAATGAAAAGATAATAATTGGCAAAGAAAATGAACATACATACATTGCATATGATTGTGCGAATAAGGAACAAGTTGTTGATTGCATCAGGAAGTATGTCGACTGCTTCATGTGGAAGGCAAGTGATGTCACGGGAATAGACCTAGCCATAGCAGTTCACAAGATTCCGCTATACCCCGATGCGAAGCCGGTTAAGCAGAAATTGAGAAGAATGAAGCCAGAATGGTTTTTGAAAATTAAAGAGGAGGTTGCCAAGCAACTGGACAATAAGTTCATAGAACCAATTGCCTACCCTTCATGGTTAGCAAACATCGTGCCAGTCCCGAAGAAAGACGGAAAGGTCAGAATGTGTGTTGACTACAGAGATCTGAATAAGGCTTGTCCCAAGGACGATTTTCCGCTACCTCACATCGATTTGCTGATAGACAGGATGGCTGGGCATATGATGGTTTCCATGACTGATCTTGCGGTTGGGTATAATCAGATCCTGGTGCACCCACCAGACAAAGAGAAGACAGCTTTCATTACAGAATGGGGCACTTTCTGCTACAGGGTTATGCCTTTTGGGTTGATAAATGCAGGGGCTACCTACCAAAGGATGGCGACAACAGTCTTTCATGACATGATTCACAAAGAAGTAGAAGTGTATGTCGATGATATGATTGTCAAGTCAAAATCTCCAGAAGAACACGTTGAAGCACTTGAGAAGTTCTTCCTTAGACTTCGCAAGTACAATTTGAAGCTTAATCCTGCAAAATGCCTCTTTGGTGCGACATCGGGCTTATTTTTGGGATATCTGGTCAGCAAAAAAGGAATAGAAGTTGATCCAGCAAAGTCAAAGGCTATTCTGAAAATGCCTCCACCAAGAACAGAGAAAGAGGTTCGAGGCTTGCTAGGTAGATTACAGTATATCAGTCGATTCATATCACAGTTGGCTGAGACTTGTGGTCCAATCTTTAAGCTACTGAGAAAAGGTGCTTCACAAGAATGGAATGAAGACTGTCAGAAGGCCTTCGACAAGATCAAAGAATACTTGTTAAGTCCGCCAACTCTGCAACCTCCCAGAATGGGAAAACCTCTGCTCTTGTATTTGTCTGTAACAGATGAAGCCATGGGGGCAATGCTAGCTCAAGAGGCTGAAGATACAAAGGTGGAAAATGCAATTTACTACCTCAGCAAAAGGATGCTGGACTATGAGTTAAAGTATAACAGGATTGAGAAGTTGTGTTTAGCCTTGTATTGGGCTTGCACGAAGTTACAACACTACTTGTCTTCTTACACTACTTATGTCATTGTAGAACAGAGTCTCTTGAAATTCCTTATGGAGAGGCCTGTTTTGGACAGCAAAATGGCTAAGTGGGTGTCAACATTGGCAGCCTTTGACTTGAAATTTGTTCAAAGGAAAGCTGTGAAAGGTGGCGCAATAGCTGACCAATTAGCAGAATTACCTGTGAATGACGAGATGCGAGAAATGGGTTTCCCTGATGAAGACCTCTTGAACGTGGAAAGCAGTGTTTGGGAGATGTATTTTGATGGGGCATCCAATTATCATGGAAACGGAATTGGGATTGTGTTCAAAACTCCTTGTGGAGAATACATTCCATTTGCAGTTAAGCTTGACTTTAGCTGCACAAACAACGAAGCAGAATATGAAGCTTGCATTAATGGGCTTGAAGCCGCCCTGGAATTGGGGATTAAGGACCTAAAGGTCTATGGTGATTCTATTTTAATAGTGTCACAAGCCTTAAGGAAATGGAAGATAAAAGAAGAGCGTTTGGTTCCTTACCTACAACGCCTTGATCATTTGGCACAACAGTTCAATGATCTGTCCTTCGAATATCTCCCAATAGCAAAGAATTAGTTTGCTGATGCCTTGGCTACTTTAGCTTCCATGATCAATATCAAGGAGGGGAAAGTCATTCGTCCATTGAAAGTTCAGCTTCAGAAGCAACCCGCCCATGTAATGCACTTGGCCAATGGTAAACCATGGTTTTAGGATATCAAGACCTATCTCAAGGATGGAAATTATCCGGAGGGATCATCAAAGGTTGATCAGAGGGCAATAAGGCAGCTTGCCACAGGTTACATTCTTAATGGAGATATCCTCTACAAAAGAAGTTGGAATGGAATGTACCTAAGGTGTGTAAATGAAGCAGAGGCTAAGCAGATCATGGAAATGGTACATGGTGGCGAATCAGGACCACACATGTATGGGATCGCCTTGGCTCAAAAAATTGCCAATCTAGGATATTACTGGTCCACCATGAATGCAGACTGTGTGGCATTTGTGCAAGGATGTCATCAATGCCAAGTATTTGCTAAGCTACAGAAGCAATCTCCTGTTGCCCTGAATCCGATCACTTCTCCATGGCCCTTCGCTACTTGGGGAATTGATATAATTGGCAAAATACATCCAAAAGCATCAAATGGACATCAGTTTATCTTGGTAGCAGTGGATTACTTCACAAAGTGGGTTGAAGCAGCTTCCTATGCCGAATTAGATGCCAAAAAGGCAGCACAGTTTGTCCGAACCAACATCCTTTGTCGGTACGGAACACCATTCGAGATTATCACAGATAATGGAACTCATTTCCAAGCAGAATTTGCTAAACTCTTGCAGGATAAGAAAATCCAACATCATAAGTCCTCTCCTTATAGACCCCAAACAAATGGAGCTGTAGAAGCAGCGAACAAGTCTATAAAGGTGATCATACAAAAGATGATCAAGGAACATAGGCGTTGGCATGAGAAGTTGCCATTGGCCTTGTGGGGATACAGAACATCAGTTAGAACTCCTACTGGGGCAATCCCGTATTCACTGGTATACGGAATGGAAGCGGTACTCCCCATTGAACTGGAAGTTCAATCGGCGAGGATAATTCAAGAAAGTCAGATAAATGAAGCTGAATGGATCAGCAATTATCATCATCAGTTGTTGAGTTTGGATGAAAAAAGACTTCAAGCTCTACATCAGATTCAAGGGTATCAAAGGCGAATGGCCAGACATTTCAACAAAAAGGTCAAAGATCGAAAGTTGGAAGAAGGTTGTTTGGTTTTGAAGGGGATCAGAACACCTGTTACAGATCCTCATGGGAAGTTTCGTCCTCATTGGGCGGGACCCTACATCTTGAAGAAAATACTTTCCGGCAGAGCCGTCATCTTGTCTGATTTGGATGGTCTGGAGTTCACAAACCCATGCAATCTGGATCAACTGAAGAAATATTATGTATGATCATGCATTCCAATAAGGAACTACATTAGACCTGATTCTCGCAAACTAATTCGAGATATGTAGGCAGCTCTCCTTGAGCACGGTCTAAATTTTAATAAAAATCATTCATTCATCTTTCTTTTGCCAAAAAAAAAGAAAGAAAAAAACAAAAAATCCTGCTAAGCCGAAAACCCACAAAGGGCGGCTTAGGCAATAGTGGGGCCCGCTAAGCTGAAAACCCGCAAAGGGCGGCTTAGGCAAGAATGGGTAAGAGCTCGCTAAGTTGAAAATCCGAAAGGACGGCTTAGGCAAAAATAAGAGCAAATAAATAAAGTAGATGATGCTTGGAAAGCAAACAAAAGGGTCATTCATTAAGAATCATTCATTACAAAAGAGAATCAATACAACATAAAGTAAAGGTTTATGATTATTACACACTACTAACATACCATTGTAATATAGAAGTTCTCTTTTATATTTATTTATATACATGCCACAACTAGCTAACTCATAATGGATCTAAAAGATCTACCCCTGAGATTTGCTATGGTCTGGTCGTTGCTTCCCCAAGATTTATGTACTGCTCCGAACCTACGAGTCAAGGAAAACTTAACTCGCTGAGCGTTGTACCTCAGTGGGTACTTTACCAATAAAAATAAAAGTAGTATATGAAAGTATTCGCAATAAAAGGAAATAATTAAATCATAATTAAACCAACCTTAAACCAATGGAAGTTTCTGTACATTCAGTGTAAATATGCTTCCAACAAATGTAAAAAAAAAACCATAAATCAACTCATTTTGCAATACGTAGTTTAACGAAAAATAATATGTCTTTGATTCAGGCTCTACTGGTATATAGGGAACCATAGTGATAAGGCAGTGGGCCTCCCCACTGTAACATAGGTGGGCCTCCCCACCGATATCAAATCACAGGAATGGGCCTCCCCATCCTGGTTAACAAATGGGCCTCCCCATTGGCTTCAGTGGCCTCACCACTGAATAAAATATCATATCACAATAATGAGCAGTACTGCATGCGTTAGTATAGTGCACCATACCCTTATCTACCACTCCCACTATCCAGTAGAGCAAAAAGATTTAAATGATTCAATTTAAGTCTCAACTTCATTTTAGAATGATTTAAGAAATCAATTTAATTCCCATCGCACTTTGCCATTTATGCCGCGCAACACATTCTTTAGTCAAACCATTCCCCTTTTTTGCATATTTAATATCCACAATAAACATATTAAACATTTCAAAGCATTCCTCAAAATATCCCAAATTGACCAAATGAATAGTGTTGCGGCGAGAAAAATCGGCAACGCAAAATGCCATGACCAAATGAATAGTAAAATCTGGGTTTTCGTCAAAACTTCAGTCCACTTCAGTCATGCATTTGACCAAGTAAATGTTCTTATTTTTGGCTGAAATTTTACAGAAAACTTATTTCATATGTTGAATAATTGCATGTAAAATTTCGTTGAAAAATTCATTCGTTTGCTACCCCAAACAATTGCCACAAAAATAGTCCAGAAGCTGTCACTTTGGGACCATTTCGGCCCAAACATTTGAAATGCATAGGATAGTTTATTTTTCTTTTGCAAATCAATATTAAGGCTTCTTTAATAGTAAAGTGAAGATTCAAACACTTCCCTTTAACAACTTTTACATGTTTAACTCAAATCAAACTAATTTAAGTCCAAAACAACTTACCAAATCAACTTGCCAAATTTTCTCAAAACATTTGGTTTCAATTAAATTTAACAACCCAATTGCCATAAGAAAACAAGAACATACTCAAATATTTAATTTAAACTCAATCAATATATTTAAATATCAACTTCAAAACTTCCATAAACCAAAGTTTGTAAGCAAATAGAATTTCTTTTATGGTAAAGCACCAAATCAAAAGTAATTATTCAAAGGTAAAGTACCAAACCTTGCTTTTCCTTGCTCTTCTTATCTATTTCACTTCCTTTCCTCTCTAATCTCCTTGATTTCCTATGAATTTAATATGTCACATATGTAAGAACAAACCCTAGATATGAACATGATGCTAACTTATGATTTTCTAACAATCCTTTACTTATTCTTACTAATAATCACCATTTTCATCATTTCCTTTAAGTAGTTTATCATTTTTCACCATAATCATAAACTTACTAATTCTTTCCCAACATGAACATAATATCAAATCTTCCTAAACATAGCCTAATACCTAATTCTAATGAAAGAATAAGACTTAGGATGGTATCTTACCTTATTTCCTATTGAATTTCACTTGAGAAATGGCTTGAACTTGAAACTTGTCTCCTTGAAAATGGAAGGGAGGGGGAGCACGACTTAAAGAAGAAGAAAAGTGGTGATGGTGGTGTCTTTTTGATCCTTACTTGTGTTTGGAAGACCATAATTAGTTATTTATAATTTAATTTCCATTTAATTAATTTATTTATTTTCAATGGCCATGATTTGTCCAACACATTTGGATTTAATGGCTAGGATTTGGTTTATTTTCAATGGCCATGATTTGTCCAACACATTTGGATTTAATGGCTAGGATTTGGTTTATTTTCAATGGCCATGATTTGTCCAACACATTTGGATTTAATGGCTAGGATTTGGCCACTTGAAAGTGGTTTTTTTGTTCTTTTAATATTTTGCCCCCAAAGTTATATTTAATTACAAAATCGCCCCTCCAGTGGAAATGTCCAAAATGTCCTTATCAGAAAATCGCCCGTAACTTGCAAACCATGCGTTTTCAGGAAAAATTGAAACCCACGGTTATGACCCGATTAATCTCGAGAATATTCTTCCGGGGTCGGATATGGGCACTATTAAGAACTTCCGACACTTAATTTTTAAGTTTACATAGTTGCCCCTAACTTTTGAGAAATTTCCACATAGGTCCTTTTGATATCCCTTCTTGACCTTGCTGTCTTTCTTTATTAATATCTTTTTACTCACAACTCCAAATTAAGTAATTCTTATTCCCACTAAAACTAGACATCCGGGGATATATTGTATCAAAATTTGAGGTCGATCCGAGCTATATCTGATTTTTTACTGTCCTTTGAAGTCAAGCCTACTATGCTGTCCTGAGGCAGCTTGCACATTGTCTAGTAAATCCATCATATCTTATTCTGTACAAATCCAAATTGAGTAATTTTACGTTATACGTCTAGCTAAGACACAAATAAACAATTAAGTCTTCTTTGAGACTCTCTAATTCTGTCATTGACTGGGATTAAATTCGAGTTCAATTTATAGGTCATGTTCTAAACTCCTTTGCTCTAAGCCTAATTCATATCCTCAATGTCTGTTTCTTACCAATCTGGAATTCGGGATGTTACAATTCTATCCCCCTTAATTTAAGTTTCATCCTGAAACTTACTCATTCTATATACTTGATGTTCTTTAACTACTGTCTATTGCTTTTGCCACTCTTTCACCTTATTAACTTGATTGCTCTTTGTCATCTTTCTATATTGTTTACGTATTGCCTTATTTTGACTGAGATTAACTATTTTAAGATTCAACATGTTTTACCTTTTGTATTCTGTTTTTTTCCCATATCTGTTCACTTGCTGTTTATTATTCTACAAGATTATCCAATAGACTATTATGTGGTTCAACATGCTTTGACTTTTGTCACGATTTCTCATTTGAAACATCACTATTACTTCTCTTGTATTTCCTTCAACTTTGATTCATGTTTGTTCTTTCTTATTTCTTCTTGTACGTTTTTCACTTTCTAATGTATTCATTTCTAAGCTTCCTTCTCTTTGCATTGTGGTTATTCTTTATTTACTTCTTACTGAATTTGTATGTCCTATGTATATTCGTGCAGTGTGGTAGCATTCCTTAAGTATCAACTCATCTGACTTTCCTTGTGTTGTCATATATACATCTCAAATAATAGCTCATGGGTGATCAGTCCATGATACCATTATTCTCGAAGTACTATTTATTTCATTACGTGTCTCGCTCTATGTTGGTTACGGCCGATCCCAACATAAGGTGAGAACATCTTTCTTTCTTTTTTTTTTTTTACATTTAAAACTCTTTCTTTCCTTTCTTTTTCGAATATGTTTCAATTCACTTTCTGTTTATTTTCATATATACTTTTTTTTTCATCTGTATATTATCACATATTTTTCTTACTTAGCTCCTCAAGGTAATGACAGTAGAATCAAAGTGGGATGAGACAATACCATATGGAACCAGCATGGCATGGGTGGCCCTCACCACCATTTCATTTCCATGGCACAGGTGGCCCTCACCACCTTTTTCATCAAACCAATGGCCCCCAGTGGCCCTCACCACTGAGTATATATATCGGTGTCAGATAAATATCAAACCAGTGGCCCTCACCACTGGCCCCAATGGCCCTCACCATTGAGTATAATGTTAATGCCATATAAATGCACTCATCCCAACTCTGATTCAAACTGAATTACCAAGGTAAGCATATCTTTCTAATATTTTATTCTCATTCCTTCATTCATATCAATGCACCCATAGGCACAAAAATTCTCAAGTTGTCAGAAAACATTACCAAACATTTCCAACATAAGTTTAAATAGTTCATTATATAAGGAACACATGATTTCAACCAGGTAAAGCATTAATCCTGGAGAATCTAACTAGTTTTGCTTCCTTTTCTTAGTTCTCAATTTTATTTTCTATGATTTTTTTCTTGCCGTACTATTATTCTTCACTCTTTCAATTTTCGACTCTTGTATTATGGTCGGTATTCTATTCGTTATTATTCTTTCGGTGCTTTTACTACTTACCTCTCATAATTGCCTTATCCTTTATTGCATATATTTCTCAATTTTTTTTCGTGCATATATATGAGTGTGAAGAACCCGAATCTATTAAAATGTAAAGCAGAACTCCCAACATAGACAACTGACCTGCAATCACGTCTAGCTCTTCTTGCGGCATCTAAAGAACAGAGCAAAACGTATACAATCCCATCATACGTAACGACCTAGACCAACAGCATTATCTTATCCTAGGTGGAACGTATATAAAGATCCCATCATCAACTAATTACCCAGAACCGGCTAAACCTTTGCTCTGATACCACTAATTGTAACACCCCATCTTAGCCTACGTTTATAGACCAAGATGGACTGTTATCTCCTGGTAGTTGTGTCTTAATATTTTACTTAGCCAATTTTAAGTGCATATTTTTAAAAAAAAATTTTCCAGAGTTTCCCCTATAATTGGTGGTCCCAAGTATCGACAAAACTGATTTTTCTTATTTTTGAAAACATTTTACACAAACCAATATGAATACCATCAAATTTAATGCACTCCCAATGAATTCACCTTATACCCTCAACTACAAATCTGCAAGAAGAGTTCACACTTCTAATACAACATAAAGTAAAGGTTTATGATTATTACACACTACTAACATACCATTGTAACATAGAAATGCTCTTTTATATTTATTTATATACATGCCACAACTAGCTAACTCATAATGGATCTAAAAGATCTACCCCTGAGATTTGCTGTGGTCTGGTTGTTGCTTCCCCAACATTTATGTACTGCTCCGAACCTACGAGTCAAGGAAAACTTAACTCGCTGAGCGTTGTCGCTCAGTGGGTACTTTACCAATAAAAATAAAAGTAGTATATGAAAGTATTCGCAATAAAAGGAAATAATTAAATCATAATTCAACCAACCTTAAACCAATGGAAGTTTCTGTACATTCAGTGTAAATATGCTTCCAACAAATGAAAAAAAAACCATAAATCAACTCATTTTACAATACGTAGTTTAACGAAAAATAATATGTCTTTGATTCAGGCTCTACTGGTACATAGGGAACCATAGTGATAAGGCAGTGGGCCTCCCCACTGTAACATAGGTGGGCCTCCCCACCGATATCAAATCACAGGAATGGGCCTCCCCATCCTGGTTAACCAATGGGCCTCCCCATTGGCTTCAGTGGCCTCACCACTGAATAAAATATCATATCACAATAATGAGCAGTACTGCATGCGTTAGTATAGTGCACCATACCCTTATCTACCACTCCCACTATCCAGTAGAGCAAAAAGATTTAAATGATTCAATTTAAGTCTCAACTTCATTTTAGAATGATTCAAGAAATCAATTTAATTCCCATCGCACTTTGCCATTTATGCCGCGCAACACATTCTTTAGTCAAACCATTCCCCTTTTTTGCATATTTAATATCCACAATAAACATATTAAACATTTCAAAGCATTCCTCAAAATATCCCAAATTGACCAAATGAATAGTGTTGCGGCGAGAAAAATCGGCAAAGCAAAATGCCATGACCAAATGAATAGTAAAATTTGGGTTTTCGTCAAAACTTCAGTCCACTTCAGTCATGTATTTGACCAAGTAAATGTTCTTATTTTTGGCTGAAATTTTACAGAAACCTTATTTCATATGTTGACTAATTTCCTGTAAAATTTCGTTGAAAAATTCATTTGTTTGCTGCCCCAAACAATTGCCACAAAAATAGTCCAGAAGCTGTCACTTTGGGACCATTTCGGCCCAAACATTTGAAATGCATATGATAGTTTATTTTTCTTTTGTAAATCAATATTAAGGCATCTTTAATAGTAAAGTGAAGATTCAAACACTTCCCTTTAACAACTTTTGCATGTTTAACTCAAATCAAACTAATTTAAGTCCAAAACAACTTACCAAATCAACTTGCCAAATTTTCTCAAAACATTTGGTTTCAATTAAATTTAACAACCCAATTGCCATAAGAAAACAAGAACATACTCAAATATTTAATTTAAACTCAATCAATATATTTAAATATCAACTTCAAAACTTCCATAAACCAAAGTTTGTAAGCAAATAGAATTTCTTTTATGGTAAAGCACCAAATCAAAAGTAATTATTCAAAGGTAAAGTACCAAACCTTGCTTTTCCTTGCTCTTCTTATCTATTTCACTTCCTTTCCTCTCTAATCTCCTTGATTTCCTATGAATTTAATATGTCACATATGTAAGAACAAACCCTAGATATGAACATGATGCTAACTTATGATTTTCTAACAATCCTTTACTTATTCTTACTAATAATCACCATTTTCATCATTTCCTTTAAGTAGTTTATCATTTTTCACCATAATCATAAACTTACTAATTCTTTCCCAACATGAACATAATATCAAATCTTCCTAAACATAGCCTAATACCTAATTCTAATGAAAGAATAAGACTTAGGATGGTATCTTACCTTATTTCCTATTGAATTTCACTTGAGAAATGGCTTGAACTTGAAACTTGTCTCCTTGAAAATGGAAGGGAGGGGGAGCACGACTTAAAGAAGAAGAAAAGTGGTGATGGTGGTGTCTTTTTGATCCTTACTTGTGTTTGGAAGACCATAATTAGTTATTTATAATTTAATTTCCATTTAATTAATTTATTTATTTTCAATGGCCATGATTTGTCCAACACATTTGGATTTAATGGCTAGGATTTGGTTTATTTTCAATGGCCATGATTTGTCCAACACATTTGGATTTAATGGCTAGGATTTGGTTTATTTTCAATGGCCATGATTTGTCCAACACATTTGGATTTAATGGCTAGGATTTGGCCACTTGAAAGTGGTTTTTTTGTTCTTTTAATATTTTGCCCCCAAAGTTATATTTAATTACAAAATCGCCCCTCCAGTGGAAATGTCCAAAATGTCCTTATCAGAAAATTGCCCGTAACTTACAAACCATGCATTTTCAGGAAAAATTGAAACCCACGGTTATGACCCGATTAATCTCGAGAATATTCTTCCGGGGTCGGATATGGGCACTATTAAGAACTTCCGACACTTAATTTTTAAGTTTACATAGTTGCCCCTAACTTTTGAGAAATTTCCACTTAGGTCCTTTTGATATCCCTTCTTGACCTTGCTGTCTTTCTTTATTAATATCTTTTTACTCACAACTCCAAATTAAGTTATTCTTATTCCCACTAAAACTAGACATCCGGGGATATATTGTATCAAAATTTGAGGTCGATCCGAGCTATATCTGATTTTTTACTGTCCTTTGAAGTCAAGCCTACTATGCTGTCCTGAGGCAGCTTGCACATTGTCTAGTAAATCCATCATATCTTATTCTGTACAAATCCAAATTGAGTAATTTTACGTTATACGTCTAGCTAAGACACAAATAAACAATTAAGTCTTCTTTGAGACTCTCTAATTCTGTCATTGACTGGGATTAAATTCGAGTTCAATTTATAGGTCATGTTCTAAACTCCTTTGCTCTAAGCCTAATTCATATCCTCAATGTCTGTTTCTTACCAATCTGGAATTCGGGATGTTACAATTCTATCCCCCTTAATTTAAGTTTCATCCTGAAACTTACTCATTCTATATACTTGATGTTCTTTAACTACTGTCTATTGCTTTTGCCACTCTTTCACCTTATTAACTTGATTGCTCTTTGTCATCTTTCTATATTGTTTACGTATTGCCTTATTTTGACTGAGATTAACTATTTTAAGATTCAACATGTTTTACCTTTTGTATTCTGTTTTTTTCCCATATCTGTTCACTTGCTGTTTATTATTCTACAAGATTATCCAATAGACTATTATGTGGTTCAACATGCTTTGACTTTTGTCACGATTTCTCATTTGAAACATCACTATTACTTCTCTTGTATTTCCTTCAACTTTGATTCATGTTTGTTCTTTCTTATTTCTTCTTGTACGTTTTTCACTTTCTAATGTATTCATTTCTAAGCTTCCTTCTCTTTGCATTGTGGTTATTCTTTATTTACTTCTTACTGAATTTGTATGTCCTATGTATATTCGTGCAGTGTGGTAGCATTCCTTAAGTATCAACTCATCTGACTTTCCTTGTGTTGTCATATATACATCTCAAATAATAGCTCATGGGTGATCAGTCCATGATACCATTATTCTCGAAGTACTATTTATTTCATTACGTGTCTCGCTCTATGTTGGTTACGGCCGATCCCAACATAAGGTGAGAACATCTTTCTTTCTTTTTTTTTTTTTACATTTAAAACTCTTTCTTTCCTTTCTTTTTCGAATATGTTTCAATTCACTTTCTGTTTATTTTCATATATACTTTTTTTTTCATCTGTATATTATCACATATTTTTCTTACTTAGCTCCTCAAGGTAATGACAGTAGAATCAAAGTGGGATGAGACAATACCATATGGAACCAGCATGGCATGGGTGGCCCTCACCACCATTTCATTTCCATGGCACAGGTGGCCCTCACCACCTTTTTCATCAAACCAATGGCCCCCAGTGGCCCTCACCACTGAGTATATATATCGGTGTCAGATAAATATCAAACCAGTGGCCCTCACCACTGGCCCCAATGGCCCTCACCATTGAGTATAATGTTAATGCCATATAAATGCACTCATCCCAACTCTGATTCAAACTGAATTACCAAGGTAAGCATATCTTTCTAATATTTTATTCTCATTCCTTCATTCATATCAATGCACCCATAGGCACAAAAATTCTCAAGTTGTCAGAAAACATTACCAAACATTTCCAACATAAGTTTAAATAGTTCATTATATAAGGAACACATGATTTCAACCAGGTAAAGCATTAATCCTGGAGAATCTAACTAGTTTTGCTTCCTTTTCTTAGTTCTCAATTTTATTTTCTATGATTTTTTTCTTGCCGTACTATTATTCTTCACTCTTTCAATTTTCGACTCTTGTATTATGGTCGGTATTCTATTCGTTATTATTCTTTCGGTGCTTTTACTACTTACCTCTCATAATTGCCTTATCCTTTATTGCATATATTTCTCAATTTTTTTTCGTGCATATATATGAGTGTGAAGAACCCGAATCTATTAAAATGTAAAGCAGAACTCCCAACATAGACAACTGACCTGCAATCACGTCTAGCTCTTCTTGCGGCATCTAAAGAACAGAGCAAAACGTATACAATCCCATCATACGTAACGACCTAGACCAACAGCATTATCTTATCCTAGGTGGAACGTATATAAAGATCCCATCATCAACTAATTACCCAGAACCGGCTAAACCTTTGCTCTGATACCACTAATTGTAACACCCCATCTTAGCCTACGTTTATAGACCAAGATGGACTGTTATCTCCTGGTAGTTGTGTCTTAATATTTTACTTAGCCAATTTTAAGTGCATATTTTTAAAAAAAAATTTTCCAGAGTTTCCCCTATAATTGGTGGTCCCAAGTATCGACAAAACTGATTTTTCTTATTTTTGAAAACATTTTACACAAACCAATATGAATACCATCAAATTTAATGCACTCCCAATGAATTCACCTTATACCCTCAACTACAAATCTGCAAGAAGAGTTCACACTTCTAATACAACATAAAGTAAAGGTTTATGATTATTACACACTACTAACATACCATTGTAACATAGAAATGCTCTTTTATATTTATTTATATACATGCCACAACTAGCTAACTCATAATGGATCTAAAAGATCTACCCCTGAGATTTGCTGTGGTCTGGTTGTTGCTTCCCCAACATTTATGTACTGCTCCGAACCTACGAGTCAAGGAAAACTTAACGCGCTGAGCGTTGTCGCTCAGTGGGTACTTTACCAATAAAAATAAAAGTAGTATATGAAAGTATTCGCAATAAAAGGAAATAATTAAATCATAATTCAACCAACCTTAAACCAATGGAAGTTTCTGTACATTCAGTGTAAATATGCTTCCAACAAATGAAAAAAAAACCATAAATCAACTCATTTTACAATACGTAGTTTAACGAAAAATAATATGTCTTTGATTCAGGCTCTACTGGTACATAGGGAACCATAGTGATAAGGCAGTGGGCCTCCCCACTGTAACATAGGTGGGCCTCCCCACCGATATCAAATCACAGGAATGGGCCTCCCCATCCTGGTTAACCAATGGGCCTCCCCATTGGCTTCAGTGGCCTCACCACTGAATAAAATATCATATCACAATAATGAGCAGTACTGCATGCGTTAGTATAGTGCACCATACCCTTATCTACCACTCCCACTATCCAGTAGAGCAAAAAGATTTAAATGATTCAATTTAAGTCTCAACTTCATTTTAGAATGATTCAAGAAATCAATTTAATTCCCATCGCACTTTGCCATTTATGCCGCGCAACACATTCTTTAGTCAAACCATTCCCCTTTTTTGCATATTTAATATCCACAATAAACATATTAAACATTTCAAAGCATTCCTCAAAATATCCCAAATTGACCAAATGAATAGTGTTGCGGCGAGAAAAATCGGCAAAGCAAAATGCCATGACCAAATGAATAGTAAAATTTGGGTTTTCGTCAAAACTTCAGTCCACTTCAGTCATGTATTTGACCAAGTAAATGTTCTTATTTTTGGCTGAAATTTTACAGAAACCTTATTTCATATGTTGACTAATTTCCTGTAAAATTTCGTTGAAAAATTCATTTGTTTGCTGCCCCAAACAATTGCCACAAAAATAGTCCAGAAGCTGTCACTTTGGGACCATTTCGGCCCAAACATTTGAAATGCATATGATAGTTTATTTTTCTTTTGTAAATCAATATTAAGGCATCTTTAATAGTAAAGTGAAGATTCAAACACTTCCCTTTAACAACTTTTGCATGTTTAACTCAAATCAAACTAATTTAAGTCCAAAACAACTTACCAAATCAACTTGCCAAATTTTCTCAAAACATTTGGTTTCAATTAAATTTAACAACCCAATTGCCATAAGAAAACAAGAACATACTCAAATATTTAATTTAAACTCAATCAATATATTTAAATATCAACTTCAAAACTTCCATAAACCAAAGTTTGTAAGCAAATAGAATTTCTTTTATGGTAAAGCACCAAATCAAAAGTAATTATTCAAAGGTAAAGTACCAAACCTTGCTTTTCCTTGCTCTTCTTATCTATTTCACTTCCTTTCCTCTCTAATCTCCTTGATTTCCTATGAATTTAATATGTCACATATGTAAGAACAAACCCTAGATATGAACATGATGCTAACTTATGATTTTCTAACAATCCTTTACTTATTCTTACTAATAATCACCATTTTCATCATTTCCTTTAAGTAGTTTATCATTTTTCACCATAATCATAAACTTACTAATTCTTTCCCAACATGAACATAATATCAAATCTTCCTAAACATAGCCTAATACCTAATTCTAATGAAAGAATAAGACTTAGGATGGTATCTTACCTTATTTCCTATTGAATTTCACTTGAGAAATGGCTTGAACTTGAAACTTGTCTCCTTGAAAATGGAAGGGAGGGGGAGCACGACTTAAAGAAGAAGAAAAGTGGTGATGGTGGTGTCTTTTTGATCCTTACTTGTGTTTGGAAGACCATAATTAGTTATTTATAATTTAATTTCCATTTAATTAATTTATTTATTTTCAATGGCCATGATTTGTCCAACACATTTGGATTTAATGGCTAGGATTTGGTTTATTTTCAATGGCCATGATTTGTCCAACACATTTGGATTTAATGGCTAGGATTTGGTTTATTTTCAATGGCCATGATTTGTCCAACACATTTGGATTTAATGGCTAGGATTTGGCCACTTGAAAGTGGTTTTTTTGTTCTTTTAATATTTTGCCCCCAAAGTTATATTTAATTACAAAATCGCCCCTCCAGTGGAAATGTCCAAAATGTCCTTATCAGAAAATTGCCCGTAACTTACAAACCATGCATTTTCAGGAAAAATTGAAACCCACGGTTATGACCCGATTAATCTCGAGAATATTCTTCCGGGGTCGGATATGGGCACTATTAAGAACTTCCGACACTTAATTTTTAAGTTTACATAGTTGCCCCTAACTTTTGAGAAATTTCCACTTAGGTCCTTTTGATATCCCTTCTTGACCTTGCTGTCTTTCTTTATTAATATCTTTTTACTCACAACTCCAAATTAAGTTATTCTTATTCCCACTAAAACTAGACATCCGGGGATATATTGTATCAAAATTTGAGGTCGATCCGAGCTATATCTGATTTTTTACTGTCCTTTGAAGTCAAGCCTACTATGCTGTCCTGAGGCAGCTTGCACATTGTCTAGTAAATCCATCATATCTTATTCTGTACAAATCCAAATTGAGTAATTTTACATTATACGTCTAGCTAAGACACAAATAAACAATTAAGTCTTCTTTGAGACTCTCTAATTCTGTCATTGACTGGGATTAAATTCGAGTTCAATTTATAGGTCATGTTCTAAACTCCTTTGCTCTAAGCCTAATTCATATCCTCAATGTCTGTTTCTTACCAATCTGGAATTCGGGATGTTACAATTCTATCCCCCTTAATTTAAGTTTCATCCTGAAACTTACTCATTCTATATACTTGATGTTCTTTAACTACTGTCTATTGCTTTTGCCACTCTTTCACCTTATTAACTTGATTGCTCTTTGTCATCTTTCTATATTGTTTACGTATTGCCTTATTTTGACTGAGATTAACTATTTTAAGATTCAACATGTTTTACCTTTTGTATTCTGTTTTTTTCCCATATCTGTTCACTTGCTGTTTATTATTCTACAAGATTATCCAATAGACTATTATGTGGTTCAACATGCTTTGACTTTTGTCACGATTTCTCATTTGAAACATCACTATTACTTCTCTTGTATTTCCTTCAACTTTGATTCATGTTTGTTCTTTCTTATTTCTTCTTGTACGTTTTTCACTTTCTAATGTATTCATTTCTAAGCTTCCTTCTCTTTGCATTGTGGTTATTCTTTATTTACTTCTTACTGAATTTGTATGTCCTATGTATATTCGTGCAGTGTGGTAGCATTCCTTAAGTATCAACTCATCTGACTTTCCTTGTGTTGTCATATATACATCTCAAATAATAGCTCATGGGTGATCAGTCCATGATACCATTATTCTCTAAGTACTATTTATTTCATTACGTGTCTCGCTCTATGTTGGTTACGGCCGATCCCAACATAAGGTGAGAACATCTTTCTTTCTTTTTTTTTTTTTACATTTAAAACTCTTTCTTTCCTTTCTTTTTCAAATATGTTTCAATTCACTTTCTGTTTATTTTCATATATACTTTTTTTTTCATCTGTATATTATCACATATTTTTCTTACTTAGCTCCTCAAGGTAATGACAGTAGAATCAAAGTGGGATGAGACAATACCATATGGAACCAGCATGGCATGGGTGGCCCTCACCACCATTTCATTTCCATGGCACAGGTGGCCCTCACCACCTTTTTCATCAAACCAATGGCCCCCAGTGGCCCTCACCACTGAGTATATATATCGGTGTCAGATAAATATCAAACCAGTGGCCCTCACCACTGGCCCCAATGGCCCTCACCATTGAGTATAATGTTAATGCCATATAAATACACTCATCCCAACTCTGATTCAAACTGAATTACCAAGGTAAGCATATCTTTCTAATATTTTATTCTCATTCCTTCATTCATATCAATGCACCCATAGGCACAAAAATTCTCAAGTTGTCAGAACACATTACCAAACATTTCCAACATAAGTTTAAATAGTTCATTATATAAGGAACACATGATTTCAACCAGGTAAAGCATTAATCCTGGAGAATCTAACTAGTTTTGCTTCCTTTTCTTAGTTCTCAATTTTATTTTCTATGATTTTTTTCTTGCCGTACTATTATTCTTCACTCTTTCAATTTTAGACTCTTGTATTATGGTCGGTATTCTATTCGTTATTATTTTTTCGGTGCTTTTACTACTTACCTCTCATAATTGCCTTAACCTTTATTGCATATATTTCTCAATTTTTTTTCGTGCATATATATGAGTGTGAAGAACCCGAATCTATTAAAATGTAAAGCAGAACTCCCAACATAGACAACTGACCTGCAATCACGTCTAGCTCTTCTTGCGGCATCTAAAGAACAGAGCAAAACGTATACAATCCCATCATACGTAACGACCTAGACCAACAGCATTATCTTATCCTAGGTGGCACGTATATAAAGATCCCATCATCAACTAATTACCCAGAACCGGCTAAACCTTTGCTCTGATACCACTAATTGTAACACCCCATCTTAGCCTACGTTTATAGACCAAGATGGACTGTTATCTCCTGGTAGTTGTGTCTTAATATTTTACTTAGCCAATTTTAAGTGCATATTTTTAAAAAAAAATTTGCCAGAGTTTCCCCTATAATTGGTGGTCCCAAGTATCGACAAAACTGATTTTTCTTATTTTTGAAAACATTTTACACAAACCAATATGAATACCATCAAATTTAATGCACTCCCAATGAATTCACCTTATACCCTCAACTACAAATCTGCAAGAAGAGTTCACACTTCTAATACAACATAAAGTAAAGGTTTATGATTATTACACACTACTAACATACCATTGTAACATAGAAATGCTCTTTTATATTTATTTATATACATGCCACAACTAGCTAACTCATAATGGATCTAAAAGATCTACCCCTGAGATTTGCTGTGGTCTGGTTGTTGCTTCCCCAACATTTATGTACTGCTCCGAACCTACGAGTCAAGGAAAACTTAACTCGCTGAGCGTTGTCGCTCAGTGGGTACTTTACCAATAAAAATAAAAGTAGTATATGAAAGTATTCGCAATAAAAGGAAATAATTAAATCATAATTCAACCAACCTTAAACCAATGGAAGTTTTTGTACATTCAGTGTAAATATGCTTCCAACAAATGAAAAAAAAACCATAAATCAACTCATTTTACAATACGTAGTTTAACGAAAAATAATATGTCTTTGATTCAGGCTCTACTGGTATATAGGGAACCATAGTGATAAGGCAGTGGGCCTCCCCACTGTAACATAGGTGGGCCTCCCCACCGATATCAAATCACAGGAATGGGCCTCCCCATCCTGGTTAACCAATGGGCCTCCCCATTGGCTTCAGTGGCCTCACCACTGAATAAAATATCATATCACAATAATGAGCAGTACTGCATGCGTTAGTATAGTGCACCATACCCTTATCTACCACTCCCACTATCCAGTAGAGCAAAAAGATTTAAATGATTCAATTTAAGTCTCAACTTCATTTTAGAATGATTCAAGAAATCAATTTAATTCCCATCGCACTTTGCCATTTATGCCGCGCAACACATTCTTTAGTCAAACCATTCCCCTTTTTTGCATATTTAATATCCACAATAAACATATTAAACATTTCAAAGCATTCCTCAAAATATCCCAAATTGACCAAATGAATAGTGTTGCGGCGAGAAAAATCGGCAAAGCAAAATGCCATGACCAAATGAATAGTAAAATTTGGGTTTTCGTCAAAACTTCAGTCCACTTCAGTCATGTATTTGACCAAGTAAATGTTCTTATTTTTGGCTGAAATTTTACAGAAACCTTATTTCATATGTTGACTAATTTCATGTAAAATTTTGTTGAAAAATTCATTTGTTTGCTGCCCCAAACAATTGCCACAAAAATAGTCCAGAAGCTGTCACTTTGGGACCATTTCGGCCCAAACATTTGAAATGCATATGATAGTTTATTTTTCTTTTGCAAATCAATATTAAGGCATCTTTAATAGTAAAGTGAAGATTCAAACACTTCCCTTTAACAACTTTTGCATGTTTAACTCAAATCAAACTAATTTAAGTCCAAAACAACTTACCAAATCAACTTGCCAAATTTTCTCAAAACATTTGGTTTCAATTAAATTTAACAACCCAATTGCCATAAGAAAACAAGAACATACTCAAATATTTAATTTAAACTCAATCAATATATTTAAATATCAACTTCAAAACTTCCATAAACCAAAGTTTGTAAGCAAATAGAATTTCTTTTATGGTAAAGCACCAAATCAAAAGTAATTATTCAAAGGTAAAGTACCAAACCTTGCTTTTCCTTGCTCTTCTTATCTATTTCACTTCCTTTCCTCTCTAATCTCCTTGATTTCCTATGAATTTAATATGTCACATATGTAAGAACAAACCCTAGATATGAACATGATGCTAACTTATGATTTTCTAACAATCCTTTACTTATTCTTACTAATAATCACCATTTTCATCATTTCCTTTAAGTAGTTTATCATTTTTCACCATAATCATAAACTTACTAATTCTTTCCCAACATGAACATAATATCAAATCTTCCTAAACATAGCCTAATACCTAATTCTAATGAAAGAATAAGACTTAGGATGGTATCTTACCTTATTTCCTATTGAATTTCACTTGAGAAATGGCTTGAACTTGAAACTTGTCTCCTTGAAAATGGAAGGGAGGGGGAGCACGACTTAAAGAAGAAGAAAAGTGGTGATGGTGGTGTCTTTTTGATCCTTACTTGTGTTTGGAAGACCATAATTAGTTATTTATAATTTAATTTCCATTTAATTAATTTATTTATTTTCAATGGCCATGATTTGTCCAACACATTTGGATTTAATGGCTAGGATTTGGTTTATTTTCAATGGCCATGATTTGTCCAACACATTTGGATTTAATGGCTAGGATTTGGTTTATTTTCAATGGCCATGATTTGTCCAACACATTTGGATTTAATGGCTAGGATTTGGCCACTTGAAAGTGGTTTTTTTGTTCTTTTAATATTTTGCCCCCAAAGTTATATTTAATTACAAAATCGCCCCTCCAGTGGAAATGTCCAAAATGTCCTTATCGGAAAATCGCCCGTAACTTACAAACCATGCGTTTTCAGGAAAAATTGAAACCCACGGTTATGACCCGATTAATCTCGAGAATATTCTTCCGGGGTCGGATATGGGCACTATTAAGAACTTCCGACACTTAATTTTTAAGTTTACATAGTTGCCCCTAACTTTTGAGAAATTTCCACTTAGGTCCTTTTGATATCCCTTCTTGACCTTGCTGTCTTTCTTTATTAATATCTTTTTACTCACAACTCCAAATTAAGTAATTCTTATTCCCACTAAAACTAGACATCCGGGGATATATTGTATCAAAATTTGAGGTCGATCCGAGCTATATCTGATTTTTTACTGTCCTTTGAAGTCAAGCCTACTATGCTGTCCTGAGGCAGCTTGCACATTGTCTAGTAAATCCATCATATCTTATTCTGTACAAATCCAAATTGAGTAATTTTACATTATACGTCTAGCTAAGACACAAATAAACAATTAAGTCTTCTTTGAGACTCTCTAATTCTGTCATTGACTGGGATTAAATTCGAGTTCAATTTATAGGTCATGTTCTAAACTCCTTTGCTCTAAGCCTAATTCATATCCTCAATGTCTGTTTCTTACCAATCTGGAATTCGGGATGTTACATTTGCTAGGCAAGAGCAAGTAGATTATGTGGGAAATATGCCAAGGCAACAATAGAATAACCCCTACAGCAACACATACAATCAGGGGTGGAGAAATCATTCAAAATAATCCAAGACCTCCCCCTGGATTCCAGCAGCCCTAACATCAACAAGCTACCCCTTCAAGAAAGATTAATTTTGAGGATATGATAGATAAATTTATAGCAGCTTCTGAAACTAGGCTCCATTCAACTGAAACCACCCTAAGAAATCAGCAAGCCTCCATTCATAATTTGGAGAATCTAGTGGGGCAAATTGCCAAGTTGCTCAGTGAGAGACCACAAGGAAGTCTGCCTAGCAACACTGAGGCAAATCCTAAAGAGCAGCTCAAGGCAATTACACTAAGGAGTGGAAAGGAAATCAGAGGTAATGTGGATGAGAAAAGTAGAAAAGTGGCAGAGAAAAGGGCTGAAATACAAGAAAATGAAAAAGAAGACAATCATCTTGTCACTTCAGGAGAGAAAACAAGTGAGAAAGAGAAGCAGCCACAAGAAAGCAGCCCCATATTGAAGGAATACCAACCTAGAGTACCCTATCCAGCAAGGTTGAATAAGGACAAGATTGATGCTCAATTCGGTAAGTTTCTTGAACTTTTTAAACAATTGCACATTAATATTCCATTTGCTGAAGCTTTGTCACAGATGCCTAAATATGCTAAATTTTTGAAAGACATCCTTTCTAACAAAAGGAAACTTGAGGAAGTGTCTTTAGTGTAGTTATCTAAAAAAAGTTCATCAATTTTGCAAAGGAGGTTACCTACGAAGTTAAAAGATCCAGGTAGTTTTACCATTCCATGTTTAATAGGTAACCTTGAGGTCAAGAGTGCATTAGCTGATTTGGGGGCTAGCATAAGTGTTATGCCCTATAAAAGTTTCAAAGAGTTAGGCATTGGTAAACCTAAACCAACACTTATGACCATCCAACTTGCTGATAAGTCAGTAGTCCACCCTCGTGGCATTATAGAAGATGTGTTGGTAAAAGTTGGGGATTTCATTTTCCCCAATGATTTTGTTGTCATTGATATTGATGAGGATGCAGATTTTTCACTTATTCTTGGTAGGCCATTTTTAAATACAGCCCGTGCCCTTATCGATGTTCATGATGGTACATTAACTTTGAGAGTGGGTGATGATAAAGTTATTTTTAGGATATATGATGCTATGAAACATTCACTTTCATTTGATGAGGCGGAATCATGCAATGATGTTATTGAGCATGAGACCGTAAATTGTGTTACTAACATTATTTCCAAGGATCCCCTTGAGTTTTGTTTATTGCAAGAAAATGTTGAGGATCAAGAAGCAATGAAGCAGCTTGCTTTTCTTGAAGCAAGCAATTCGTTCAAAGGCAAGGCATATGAGACTATTGAGATGCCAAAGGAAGAGAAGCCAAAACCATCAGTGATTGATCCACCCAACTTGGAACTAAAGCCCCTTCCAGATCACCTTAAGTATGGATTTCGGGCGGAGGACAAAAAATACCTGCCCCTGCACCTGCACCTGCACCTTAAGTTGATGTTTCCGATGATGAGACTGGCAGTGACGATTCCGGCGATGCACCAATTTTTGACTAGCCCACATTTTTATTTTATTTTTATTTTTATTTTATTTTTATTTCTTTACTTATTTAATATTCTTATTAGTTTTCTTTCTTTTTCATTGCTTTTGGACAATTGTTATTTTCTTTAAGAACTGTTTCTTTTGTTTGTTTATTTTATTTATTTATGTCTTAACCTTATTTTTTCTTCTTTTTGCATTTTAGATTTTTGTTTTGAGGCAAATCCTCCTTCACCATACTCTTGGCACCGTACTAGTATTTATCCATTCATGGCCATGAAAAGGGCAATTTTTCTCTCTCTTCATTATTTCTTGTGTTGCACACACATTAGGGACAATGTGTGTCTTAAGTGTGGGGGAGAGGTATACTTTCTTGATTGAATTTTTATTATTTCATTCTTTCTATTTGATTCATTTGTCTCAATTAATTTCTGCAAATTGTTTTTCTTTTTGGATTTAAGTAAGCTAGATTGTTGTAATAAGTGTGAATTGATGTGGTTTCCCTTTATATGTTGAACTAATTTGAGATTTCCTAAATGACAATTTCTTGTTGAGGTTAACTTAGTGATCTTGATCAATTGCTGAGGATCGATTGTAATAACTATAGTTGGGTTGTGGATTGATGGAAATTGGACACATCTAAAGTTTAAAACCTTAGTTACATTTTTGAGCATGTTATAATTCCTTAGATTCTTGAGTTGGACTTAGTATGACCCTTAAGTTTCTGACCCTTGAGTTGTTAAAAAAAATATATAAATAATAATAAATAAATTATTCTAATTAAAAGAGCTTTGAAAATTTATCCCTGTTCCGCTGATTTTTACTCTTGAATTAAAACAAATGAGTTGGAATCATGAATAGTGCTAGTAGCCATTTGAACGGTGATTTTGGCTGAGTAATCGGGGGTCGGCATCACAAATGTTTACCTTCGCGTCAAAAGATTAGTATCAGTTCAAACAAGTCGGGCTCCTTAAAATGTATATACATGTGTATATGCATTTGAAAATAATAATAATAATAATTTGAGGGTTAGAGAACTTAAGAGAAAATTTACATTTTTCATACTTTGCTCATGGCTTTCTGATTTTCTGGAATTTTATGCTCAATCTTTTAACTCTGGATTTTTATGTTTTAGGTTTGTGAAATTTTTGTTTTGAAACTTCTTGATTCAGCTGTTATGACTGTGAATTAGTTTTTGGTTGAGAAAGTGAGGTTTTCTGATTCGAGTATTGTCAAAACTTTACTTTTCTTTTTGAATATAGAGGGGTTCATCATTTCTACTTATTACAGTGATTTAGTTTGCTTGAGGATAAGCAAAAACTCAAGTGTGGGGGAATTTGATAAGTGCACGATTGATGATATTTTATTCCTATTTCTTAATATGATTACTATCCAATTGAGTTTTATTTTTTTGTTCAAAGTGTATTTTAGGGTTAATTTTAGGAATTCTCTGTATTTTGAGGCTTATGGTCATTTAGGAGGAATTACGGATGAAAGTAGAAGAAAAGAGTAAAATTCATCAATGGACACGCCCATGGTCATGGGCGTGTCAATGGACGTGCCCTTGATGCTGCATACAGAAGCATTGACACGCCCAGCGACATGGGCATGTCACCAAATGTGCCTTTTGCAATGTTTTTCAGTAGCTGCGATACGCCCAGTCAGATGGGTGTGTCACTGGACGTGCCTTATGTTCAAAAACTCTGTGGCAATGACGCGCCCATTGACATGGGCACGCCCAGTGACATGGGCGTGTCAATGGGTGTGTAAGGCGAAATTATCTACACTATAAAAGCTGCACTGAAGCACAAATTACGGATCTAAATTTCATATTTTATAACCTAGAGCTGACTTCTAAAGCAAAGAGGAGAGTTTTGGAGCTGAGATTGAGGGTGAAAACATACTCTAAACAAGATCTAAATCAAGAATCAAGGATTGAAGTGAAGAAATACAAATTATTCGCCATGGATTGTTTGGTTTCTTTTATTCATTTTTCTTGTTCTGTTTTTTTGGTTTTGAATATGAACTAATTCATTCTCTATCTAGATATTGATGAATCCTAGCTTATTTGTATGGATTGAATAATTATATTTAGTTGAATCATCTGATTGAGTTGTTTTATTCTCATGATACTTAATGATCTATTTCCAATTAATAATAGCATGCTTATTGATTGGTTACAATGTTCATATTATTGACTTGAGAAAGCTTGATATGAATTGAATACTCATAAGGTTTGAGGATTGATTGGAGTACTAGAGATAGACTTACAAGATCCTTTGGTTTATAGTTCCTTGTTCTTAATGCAATATCTAATTAATTGTGTTTGAGAAGAGATTCCAGCACTCTACTTAGTGATTAGGGATTAATTCACTCGAGAGAGGTTTTAGTCTAAGTTAGAGGAATGCCAACTCAACTATATTAAATGATTTAACTGAATTGATGTTCATAAATATCATTGAGGCTAGGGAGATTCAATATCTGGATAGTTTTATTATCATTAATCCTTTTTGCTCAACATTTAATCTCTCTTTACTTTCAGTCATTAGATTAATTATTCTTAATTACACCAATCACAAACCTATTGATTTGCTAAACAATGGTTAAGATTTGCACTAGTACTTGACCTTGTCCTCAGTGGAATGATAACTCACTCACTACTCTATTACTTGGTCAACCCGTGCACTTGCGGTATTGCTATAGCATAGCTCGTGTGCACCATGGTACCGTCCTAAAATAATAAAGGAGCCATAACACTGACAAATGGATGGTGTATTCAGTGCAGCCTAAGATGGTCGACCCAAGCAAATATAACAAAAATTCTCGAGACCTGTAAAGGAGGCCGGTTCCAATGAACCGGGCGTTGTGGGGGTGCTGGACCATTTCTCACCTTCCGCACATGTGCCCAACTTTTCGAACCCAGTAGGAGGTTGGAGATTCCTTAGGAATCGAGTCATCCACCCCTTTCTTTTTCCTGGCCTGTCCGGGTGGCAACTCCATTTTCTCCAGACTTAGGTTCGTATTCTCTAAGGCCCCGAGCCTAAACAGTGCCGAAGTTGATTAGGCTCATAGCCTTTTTCTTTAAGAACCATTCCACCGGGAGTGGGGGCGAAAATCCCCGCTCACAGTGGTGACTCCACTAGGGATAAAAGAAGTTGATTCTGTTGGCCTTTATATTATTTTATTCTTTCTTATAATGATATTATCCATTGAATCATATTAGATTGCATCGTGTGCGTGAGTTAGGATGCCCGTGTTACCCATGTTGTATTATGTAAGGGATACCATACTTTCACTCAAGGTATGGAGATCGAGTATGGCATAACCGCTCAGAGCCTCATACCATTTGGTATATACTTGCTATGGGAACCTAAGCCTTTTAACCCAAAGACTAAAGCTCATGTAATTGGCCTAGTTACTTTCCTTAGGTTTTACCCCAAATGCATGTTGTTTGAATATGGTTAATTTATCTTGGCTTAAATCATGGCTTATTTGGTTTGTTTTTTTTTCTAATATGACCGAAGTACATTGTAAGCTCAAAAGTCCAAAAGACCAAAACTATTTTCAAAACTTTTCAAAATGATCTTTGGACATAAAACTTTTCTAAAAAAGAAATCAAAAATTATTTTGCTCATGACCCAAATACTAAGCCCAAAATCAATTTTTTTTCTAAAATCTTTTTACAACGAGCTTAGAAACAAAATTATTTTCATCCAACCTTTTCTCACAAAGAGCTTACAAATATTTAGGTCAATTATGAAATACTAAAAATCAATTGTGAGCCTAGTTTATAGTAAGAATAAATTAATCATGGGCTTGTTTTTGGCATGAATCATTAGTTACTTTTCAAGTGAGAAATCTATTTATAATAAACCTCTTAATTTAGTTTTAATCCAATATAGCATAAAAGATACTATTAGTTGGTTGAATGGATTAAGACCTAATTAATGGGAGTTATCATGAACTGATTTCTAATTTTGAAAATATAACTATTGGTTGAAACGTCTGAGAGAAATATTCAAAAACAAGGTACCCCATGTTGGTATTTTGTTAACCATATACCTAGGAAAAGAGACTCGTCATTCATGTGTGCATGCTATAAGGTTGGAAGGAGTGTAACACCCCTTCCCAGCCTACATGTGTAAGCCGAGTAGAGGTGCCACACTATCCTAATGTTGCTACCAATTTTACTTAGTCAAATTTTAGTTCTGATTTTACAGAAATTTTGCCAGAGTTTCACCTAGAAATTTGGGTCCCAAGTGTCGACAAAATTAGTTTTTCTGATTTTTGAAAATATTTTTACACAAACCAGTGTGAGTACAATCAGTTTCAATACACTCCCAATGAATCCACCTTATACCCTCAACTACAAACCTGCAAGAAGAGTTCACACTTCTAATACAAAATAAAGTAAAGGTTTATTATTATTACATACTACTAACATACTGTATAACATAGTAATTCTCAAACATATATATACATATACATGCCACAACTAGCTAACTCATAATGGAAACTAAAAGATCTACCCTGAGATATGTTGTGGGTCTGGTCATCGCTTTCCAAGAATTTGCTACTGCTCCGAACCTACGAGTCAAGAAAAACTTAACTCGCTGAGCATTGTCGCTCAATGGGTACTTTACCAATAAAAATAAAAGTAGCATATGAAAGTATTTGAACTAAAAGGAAATAATTAAATCATAATTTAACCAACCTTAAACCAATAGAAATTATTGTACATTCAGTGTGATATGCTTCCAATAATGTAAAACCATAATTCAAACTTATTTTGCATTACATAGTTTAACGAAAAATATGACTTTGGCTCAGGCTCTACTGGTATATAGGGAACCATAGTGATAAGGCAGTGGCCCTCACCACTGTAATATAGGTGGCCCTCACCACCGTTATCAGATCACAGGAATGGCCCTCACCATCCTGGTTATAACCAATGGGCCTCCCCATTGGCTTCAGTGGCCTCACCACTGAATAAAATATCATACCACAATAATGAGCAGTACTGCATGCGTTAGTATAGTGCACCATACCCTTATCTACCACTCCCACTATCCAGTAGAGCATAAAGATTAAAATGATTCACTTTAAGTGTAATATCCCTAATTATGCCCTAGTAGTCTTGGTGTTATTGTTGTTGCACTTGAATTATGTATATATGATAAGTTGATAAGAAATTGGAAGAGAATGTTTTTGTTTGGTGGTTGGGAAAGAAAAGAGGGTTTAGAGATAATTGTATATGTTGCTTATATGGTGATATATATAACATATAAAGTGGTCAAAATGGAAAGTCAAGGAAAGAGGATATTTTTGTGTTGGTTGTGAAATTACTTAAATGGGTATAGATATGACAAAAGCTTAGTTAAATGGATGAGGGTATTATAGTAATTTTCTTTTGGATGGGTATTTAATGCCTATTGACTTTGTGTTTCTTCATCATTTCTTCTTCTTCTTGTTGTTGTGTGGCCGGCTCACCAAAGAGACAAGAGAGGAGAACAAGTGATGGTTTTGATGATTTCAAGCTCAAAGTGAAGGAAGTTTTCAAAGTTACAAGTTGGAGTTTTAAGGAATTTCATTATTTGGTAAGTTTTCTCTTGTTTACCCTTGTTATTTTTGAAGTTATGCTTGAGTTGAGTTGTGATTTGATGATGGTATGATTAAGTTGCTTAGGGTGTGATTTTAAGTATTGATTTTGCTTGATAGATGAGAAGTTGAGTTGGTGAAGGTGTTGGAAGTGATTGTGTTGAGTAAGAGTTGTGTTTAGTGAAATTTCTTTCTGTTTTACAATTAGTAAAGGCTGTGACTTGTATGATTTTTAATTAATTATAGAAAAATGTTCTTGAAGTGAATTTTTGATATGTTGTGCCTCTATGAGTCTAGAATGACTGAAAAATATGTTGATTCGATTTTGGAATGGTTATGAGTTTAGAAAGATTATTTTTATTAGACCTGTTCCAGCAGGTACCTTAACTGAGACAGCTATATTTCGGGATTTTTAATAAAATGTAGAAAAATCATATCCAATTGAATTTTGGATATGTTGTTGCTTAGTGAGTCTAGTATTTGAGAAAAATAATTTGGAACCACGTTGATTGAATTTGATTTATGGAATTCACAAAGTTCAGAACTGCTGCCAGGATGCAGGGCAATTGGGGCAGTCTGGTTAGGTGAACTATTTGACCAAGATTTTGTGTTCAGATTGATCTGAAATTTTAAAGGAATGATTTTAAGATACAAAACTAAATTCTGTAAAAATTTTAGAATTTTTAGTCAAGTAGATTATTTTATACAATTTTTCAAATAAGGATAAAATGGAGTCTAAAACCAGAATGTACTATTCATATGGTCATTTTGCTAATATTCCTTTTGGATTAGGTTGTGAATGATATAATCAAATGCATGTGTAAGGTCCTAAAACTATGAATCATATCAATTTTTCTTTGCCCTAATTGCATTGTTGAGATTGAACAATGTTATGTTATGCATTGTGAATGGTAATGTGTTTCATGAGTAATATACCTTGAAATTGAAATGTATATCAAAGATGCAATGATAATTCAAATAAGATATGATATGAGACAATGCCATTTTGATTGTCTATGATGATGAGAATTTGAGAATGGAAATGGTAACTATATAATAAATGTATTGTTTGTTTAATATGTTATTCAGTTTCAGAGTTCTGGATTTGGGTGGCATGCCTAAGAAATGATGAAAGGTAACAGTCTTGCCGGGTTGAGGATCTCCTCATATGTGTTGAGTTGATGGTCCAAGAGACTGGGTCTGTTACACTATGAGAATTGTGAATATAAGATATATGATTTGTAACAGTCTTGCCGGGTTAAGGATCTCCTCATATGTGTTGAGTGATGGTCCAAGAGACTGGGTCTGTTACACTATCCATGGATAGAGATACATGTATATACATTGCCTACGGGCGTGATTATTGTGACTATGAACCAAATCAGTAACTCTGAACTCTGAATATCGTATTAAATACTTGTTGGGCCCATAGGTGTCAAGGTTATATGAATGTCCTAAATAATGTTATGAGCTAATGAAATGGGATGTTGTTTATTGAGTATGATTGATTAATGTTGAATGTGGAAAGATGTTGAAATGTGGTATGCTCATATGACTATGATTTGTGAAATGCATAATTATGTGGTTAACTTTATATGTATGAGGTTGATCTTATCATTAACATATGTGAAATTGCATTACATTAAAGCATACCATTAGCATGTTTTATCTTACTAAGCCGTTGGCTTAGCGCGATAGTGTTTAATCGCGCAGGTGATAGAGTTGAACCCGAGAGTTCATCAAGACCAAGTGAGAGTAGACCTTGAAGAGTTGATTTTGGGAACTTAAAGATCAGAAGAGAATTGCCAATCATGTATACTTCTGTATATTTTGTAAAGAAATGTTTAATGTGTAAATATGTACATATTTTATAACTTCCGCTGTGTAATATTTAAATGTATATATATATAACTAATATGTTTTGTTTTATCAGTAAATGATTTACTTTTCTATAATGTATAATGATAAAGGTATTGTATCAAGTTTAAAGTGTTTTGAATATTAAGAAAACCGTAGCATCCCTATGTTTGGTGCACTTATGCTACATTGTTGTGGTTGTAGTGTGTGTGCATTGGATATGGGGGTGTTACAATTGTTTTGGTATCAGAGCCTAGGTTTGAGATTCTCAACCTAGGTAAAATGTAATAAAAAGACTATTTTGACTTTAAAAGTGGTTTTTGAATAATATACATGTTTGGGATTGGCAACCTCTGATCTTTAATAAGATGTAGTATGTTGTGTTTGCAGATTTAGGTTGTGATGGATTCTCACTCACGTCAATCGATTGAGGGTAGTGCCGAGAGTATCGCTCCTGCTGAGGGAGCTAGAGTTGATAGTGTTGAGGAGGCACCTGCTTCGGTGTCGGGTAGACCAGCTGGAGAGGAGGTTCCGCTAGCTTGGTTCAGGCATATGATGGAAGTAATGAGACAAGCACCAGTGCAGCCACCTCCACCACCACCTCAGCCTCAGGTACAGATGAGGCATTATGACAAATTAAGGAAGTATGGAGCGGAGGATTTCATTGGTACTACTGACCCAGCTGTAGCAGAGCAGTGGCTTGACAAAGTTCAGAGGATCTTTATTCAGTTACAAGCTACCCCTGAGGAAAAATTTGACTATGCAAGATCTTTGCTGCAGAAAGATGCCTACGATTGGTGGAAGACGGTGCCCCATTCTATGGATGATCCTCCAACACTGTCTTACACTGATTTTCTGAGGGAATTTGAGTTGAAGTATACTCCTAGGGAGTATAAAGACATGAAGAAGATGGAGTTCTTAAGCTTGAAGCAAGATAGCAAGACTGTAACTGAGTATGAAGTTGAGTTTATTCGGCTGAGTCAGTATGCTGGGGGTATCATTGCTGATGAGATTGATAGATGTCGGCGTTTTGAGGAGGGATTGAGGCCCTCGATCATGTGCTTAGTGGCTGGATCCAGATATCAGGATTTCCCACAGCTGGTGGCAGCAGCTCGAAGTGTAGAGCGAGCTCAAGTTATTGCAGCTGCTTCAGAGGAAGAGGTTAGGGTTAGGAGGCCCCAGTTTGAGGCAGGGTCTTCTTCTGCAAAGAGAGGTAGAGGAAGTTTTGTTCCACGGAGTAGTAGGAGCCAGAGACCAGCGGGTAGGTCAGTGCAGTTCCAGAGGCAGAGATTTAGACCTGCAGCTTCAGTAGCGAGTGCTCCTACTCCTGGAGTTCAGAGATCCACCTTACTTGTGTGTAACCAGTGTGGTGGAAGACATGGGGGCGTTTGTTGGAGGCATAGTAGATCAGGGGTATGCTTCAGATGTGGATCACCTGACCACTTTGTGAGAGACTGTCCTGAGAGGCAGGAGCAGATGCCAGTTGATTCTGCTGCTTCTCGAGCTAGTGTGAGGGGAGGCAGAGGAGGCAGAGGAGGCAGAGGTGCCAGCCAAGGAGGTAGACCAGGGTTCAGTTCTAGAGGAGGTGCTACATCCAGGGAGGGTAGACCAGAGGAGGTTGGATCTTCCCAGAGGATGTATGTTATGCAGAGGCAGCCAGATGCATCGGCAGTCATAGCTGGTACTTTTTCTTTATTTGATATTTCAGTACTTGCTTTGATTGATCCGGGTTCCACACATTCATATGTTAGTGTATCTGTTTTGCCTGTATCTGATTTGCATGTTGAGTCCCTAGGATTTGATGTGTTGGTGACAAATCCGTTAGGGCATAGTGTGGTTGTAAGTAAGGTGCATCGAGATAGTGCAGTAGTGGTGCAGGGTGAGGAGTTCTTAGGGGATTTGATTGAGATGCCATTTAAGGAATATGATGTGATCTTAGGTATGGATTGGCTATCTCGACATGGAGCTGTGGTGGATTGTAAAAAGAAAATTGTTTCTTTGAGAACGGGTGATGGTAGAGAGGTGATAGTATTTAATGAGCAGGAACAGCTAGCCTCCTTATTTGTTTCAGCTGTTGCAGCCAGGAGGTTGATTATAAAGGGGTGTGAAGCCTATCTTGCTCATGTGGTGGATACTAGAGTGAAGGGTTCCCCTATTGATAGCATTGCCACAGTTGCTGAGTTCCCAGATGTGTTTCCAGAGGAGTTGCCAGGGTTGCCTCCTGAGAGAGAGGTGGAGTTCGGTATTGAATTGTTGCCTGGTACCACTCCTATCTCTATTACTCCTTATAGAATGGCACCAGCAGAATTGAGGGAGTTGAAAGTGCAATTACAGGAGTTGTTGGATAAAGGATTCATTCGCCCCAGTGTTTCTCCTTGGGGAGCTCCTGTGCTATTTGTGAAAAAGAAAGATGGTACTATGAGGTTGTGTATCGATTATAGGCAATTGAACAAGGTGACTATTAAAAATAAATATCCTTTGCCTAGAATTGATGACCTCTTTGATCAATTGAAGGGTGCAGCTGTATTTTCTAAAATTGATTTGAGATCTGGGTACCATCAGCTGAGAGTCAGAGCTGAGGATGTTCCGAAGACCGCCTTTCGGACCAGGTATGGGCATTATGAATTTCTAGTTATGCCTTTTGGTCTAACGAATGCACCTGCAGCTTTTATGGATTTGATGAATAGGGTGTTTAGGCCCTATTTGGATCAGTTTGAAGTGGTCTTCATTGATGATATACTGGTGTATTCGCGGAATGAAGAGGAACATGATATGCATCTGTGAATTGTGTTACAGATTTTGAGAGAGAAGCAGTTATTTGCCAAATTGTCGAAGTGTGAGTTCTGGTTGGATCAAGTTGCTTTTCTCGGACATATAGTTTCAGCAGAGGGTATTAGAGTTGATCCGAGCAAAGTTGAAGCTATATTGAATTGGAGTCCACCCAAGTCTGTGACAGAGATTAGAAGTTTTCTGGGTTTGGCAGGCTATTACAGACGATTTGTGGAAGGGTTTTCTTTAATAGCTACTCCACTCACTAGATTGCTTCGTAAGGGAGTGAGATTTGTGTGGACGGATCAGTGTCAGGCTAGCTTTGAGCAGTTGAGAGATATGTTGACTCAAGCGCCTGTTCTTACTTTACCTGTGGAAGGCAAACCATATGTGATCTACAGTGATGCTTCACATAGAGGTTTGGGGTGTGTATTGATGCAGGAAGGTAAAGTTATAGCTTATGCATCTAGGCAGTTGAAACCGCATGAGCTTAACTATCCGACTCATGATTTGGAATTGGCTGCCATTGTGTTTGCATTAAAGATTTGGCGCCACTATCTGTTTGGGGAGAAATGTTTCATCTACACTGATCACAAGAGTTTGAAGTATTTGGGTGTCCAGAAAGAACTCAATCTTCGTCAGAGGAGATGGTTAGAATTGATTAAAGACTACGACTGCTTGATTGACTATCATCCAGGTAAAGCAAATGTTGTTGCTGATGCCTTGAGTCGGAAGTCTTTAGCAGGGTTGACTGTGTACTCACTCTCGTTGCTTGTTGAGTTGAGAGCATTGTGTGCTAATTTTGTAGCTTGTGATGATGGTGCATTGTTGGCACAGTTACAAGTGAAACCAGTTTTGTTGGATCAGATTAGGGAGGCTCAGTTGGCTGATAAGAAGATTCAGAAGATTATTTCAGATTGCAAGAATGGGAAGACTAGAGATTTTGTTGTGAAAGATGATGGGAGTCTCTGGTTTAAGAACCGATTGTGTGTACCCGATGATGCTAATTTGAAAAGAGTCATTTTAGAAGAAGCTCATCAGTCAATGTTTGCTATGCATCCAGGTAATACGAAGATGTATCATGATTTGAGACAGCATTATTGGTGGATGGGGTTGAAGAGAGACATTGCTGAGTTTGTATCGAAATGTCTCACTTGTCAGAAGGTTAAAGCAGAGCATCAAGTTCCAACCGGGTTGCTTCAACCGTTGTCAGTACCAGAATGGAAGTGGGAAAGAGTGACAATGGATTTTGTGTCTGGTTTGCCATTGACACAAAAGAAGCATGATGCTATATGGGTGATTGTGGATAGATTGACTAAAACAGCTCATTTCCTTCCGGTGCGGATGGATTACTCTTTGGAGAGGTTGGCTGAGCTGTATATCCATGAGATTGTGAAACTGCATGGTGTTCCAACTTCTTTAGTGTCTGATCGAGATCCTAGGTTTACTTCCAGATTTTGGAAGAGTTTGCATAGTGCTTTAGGTTCTCGACTGCATTTCAGCACTGCTTTTCATCCACAGACGGATGGATAGTCAGAGAGGGTGATACAGATTATTGAGGACATGTTGAGAAGCTGTGTCATCGATTTCTCTGGAAGTTGGGATAGGTTTTTACCTCTTGTGGAGTTTGCTTACAACAACAGTCACCAATCCAGCATTGGTATGGCACCGTTTGAAGCATTGTATGGCAGACGGTGTAGGACACCTCTTTGTTGGAATGAGCTTGGAGATAATAAGTTGGTTGGTCCTGATTTGATTCAAGAAACTGAAGAAAAAGTAAAGTTGATTCGAGGCAGGTTAAAAGCAGCTTCAGACCGACAGAAGTCTTATGCAGATCTGAAAAGGATAGATATAGAGTTTGATGTTGGAGATAAGGTATTTCTGAAAGTGTCTCCTTGGAAGAAGATTTTGAGGTTCGGTCGGAAAGGAAAATTGAGTCCTCATTTCATTGGGCCGTATGAAGTGTTAGAAAGAGTTGGGCCAGTGGCGTATCGACTTCCTTTGCCACCTGAGTTGGATCATATTCATAATGTATTCCATGTTTCTATGTTGAGGAGATATAGGTCGGATCCATCTCATGTGTTGCCATTTGAATCTATTGAAGTGAGCCCAGACTTGACATTTGAAGAGGAACCAGTTGCTATCTTGGCACGTGATGTAAAAGAGTTAAGAAATAAGAATGTGCCTTTGGTAAAAGTTCTGTGGAAGAATCATGCAAGAGAGGAAGCAACTTGGGAGAGTGAGCATACCATGCGAGACCAGTATCCTCAGTTATTTCAGAGTTAATTTCAGGTAATTTCGAGGACGAAATTTCTTTCTAGAGGGGGAGAATTGTAATATCCCTAATTATGCCCTAGTAGTCTTGGTGTTATTGTTGTTGCACTTGAATTATGTATATATGATAAGTTGATAAGAAATTGGAAGAGAATGTTTTTGTTTGGTGGTTGGGAAAGAAAAGAGGGTTTAGAGATAATTGTATATGTTGCTTATATGGTGATATATATAACATATAAAGTGGTCAAAATGGAAAGTCAAGGAAAGAGGATATTTTTGTGTTGGTTGTGAAATTACTTAAATGGGTATAGATATGACAAAAGCTTAGTTAAATGGATGAGGGTATTATAGTAATTTTCTTTTGGATGGGTATTTAATGCCTATTGACTTTGTGTTTCTTCATCATTTCTTCTTCTTCTTCTTGTTGTGTGGCCGGCTCACCAAAGAGACAAGAGAGCAAGAGAACAAGTGATGGTTTTGATGATTTCAAGCTCAAAGTGAAGGAAGTTTTCAAAGTTACAAGTTGGAGTTTCAAGGAATTTCATTATTTGGTAAGTTTTCTCTTGTTTACCCTTGTTATTTTTGAAGTTATGCTTGAGTTGAGTTGTGATTTGATGATGGTATGATTAAGTTGCTTAGGGTGTGATTTTAAGTATTGATTTTGCTTGATAGATGAGAAGTTGAGTTGGTGAAGGTGTTGGAAGTGATTGTGTTGAGTAAGAGTTGTGTTTAGTGAAATTTCTTTCTGTTTTACAATTAGTAAAGGCTGTGACTTGTATGATTTTTAATTAATTATAGAAAAATGTTCTTGAAGTGAATTTTTGATATGTTGTGCCTCTATGAGTCTAGAATGACTGAAAAATATGTTGATTCGATTTTGGAATGGTTATGAGTTTAGAAAGATTATTTTTATTAGACCTGTTCCAGCAGGTACCTTAACTGAGACAGCTATATTTCGGGATTTTTAATAAAATGTAGAAAAATCATATCCAATTGAATTTTGGATATGTTGTTACTTAGTGAGTCTAGTATTTGAGAAAAATAATTTGGAACCACGTTGATTGAATTTGATTTATGGAATTCACAAAGTTCAGAACTGCTGCCAGGATGCAGGGCAATTGGGGCAGTCTGGTTAGGTGAACTATTTGACCAAGATTTTGTGTTCAGTTTGATCTGAAATTTTAAAGGAATGATTTTAAGATACAAAAATAAATTCTGTAAAAATTTTAGAATTTTTAGTCAAGTAGATTATTTTATACAATTTTTCAAATAAGGATAAAATGGAGTCTAAAACCAGAATGTACTATTCATATGGTCATTTTGCTAATATTCCTTTTGGATTAGGTTGTGAATGATATAATCAAATGCATGTTAAGGTCCTAAAACTATGAATCATATCAATTGTTCTTTTCCCTAATTGCATTGTTGAGATTGAACAATGTTATGTTATGCATTGTGAATGGTAATGTGTTTCATGAGTAATATACCTTGAAATTGAAATGTATATCAAAGATGCAATGATAATTCAAATAAGATATGATATGAGACAATGCCATTGTGATTAGCTATGATGATGAGAATTTGAGAATGGAAATGGTAACTATATAATAAATGTATTGTTTGTTTAATATGTTATTCATTTTCAGAGTTCTGGATTTGGGTGGCATGCCTAAGAAATGATGAAAGGTAACAGTCTTGCCGGGTTGAGGATCTCCTCATATGTGTTGAGTTGATGGTCCAAGAGACTGGGTCTGTTACACTATGAGAATTGTGAATATAAGATATATGATTTGTAACAGTCTTGCCGGGTTGAGGATCTCCTCATATGTGTTGAGTGATGGTCCAAGAGACTGGGTCTGTTACACTATCCATGGATAGAGATACATGTATATACATTGCCTACGGGCGTGATTATTGTGACTATGAACCAAATCAGTAACTCTGAACTCTGAATATCGTATTAAATACTTGTTGGGCCCATAGGTGTCAAGGTTATATGAATGTCCTAAATAATGTTATGAGCTAATGAAATGGGATGTTGTTTATTGAGTATGATTGATTAATGTTGAATGTGGAAAGATGTTGAAATGTGGTATGCTCATATGACTATGATTTGTGAAATGCATAATTATGTAGTTAACTTTATATGTATGAGGTTGATCTTATCATTAACATATGTGAAATTGCATTACATTAAAACATACCATTAGCATGTTTTATCTTACTAAGCCGTTGGCTTAGCGCGATAGTGTTTAATCGCGCAGGTAATAGAGTTGATAGAGTTGAACCCGAGAGTTCATCAAGACCAAGTGAGAGTAGACCTTGAAGAGTTGATTTTGGGAACTTAAAGATCAGAAGAGAATTACCAATCATGTATACTTCTGTATATTTTGTAAAGAAATGTTTAATGTGTAAATATGTACATATTTTATAACTTCCGCTGTGTAATATTTAAATGTATATATATATAACTAATATGTTTTGTTTTATCAGTAAATGATTTACTTTTTCTATAATGTATAATGATAAAGGTATTGTATCAAGTTTAAAGTGTTTTGAATATTAAGAAAACCGTAGCATCCCTATGTTTGGTGCACTTATGCTACATTGTTGTGGTTGTAGTGTGTGTGCATTGGATATGGGGGTGTTACAATTGTTTACTAGCAGAAATGGTACTGGATGGTTCTCGCTGGCTCTCTTAAGTGGGAGGTCAGGGGTTCGATCCAGGGAGGCGACCTCTCAGTGTGACAATGCCTGGGGGGCCAAATAAACAAATCCTGCTAGGTCGGCCGCGAGGGCTGTCCAGTACTGTAGCGATCGCTTGCCTCCTGCGGACTCCGTGCCCAGGTGGTGAAAAGGCTAGGCCGTAAGCCACTAGTGGGCCGGGCAGCCGACCTGGTCGGGGAGGGTCATTACATTAAGTCTCAAACTTCATTTTAGAATGATTCAAGAAATCATTTTAATTCCCATCGCACTTTGCCATTTATGCCGCGCACCACATTCTTTAGTCAAACCATTAACCTTTTTCACATATTGAATATCCACAATAAACATATTAAACATTTCAAAGCATTCCTCAAAAGATCACAAATTGACCAAATGAATAGTGTCGCGGCATGAAAAATCGGCAACGCAAAATGGCATGACCAAATGAATAGTAAAATCTGGGTTTTCGTCAAAATTTCAGTCCACTTCAGTCATGCATTTGACCAGGTAAATGATCTTATTTTTGGCTGAAATTTTACAGAAAACTTAATTCATATGTTGACTAATTACACGTAAAATTTCGTTGAAAAATTCATTCATTTGCTGCCTCAAACAATTGCCACAAAAAGATCCAGAAAGCTGTCTTTTTGGGACCATTTCGGCCCAAACCTATGAAATACATAGGATAGTTTATTTTTCTTTTGCAAATCAATATGAAGGCTTCTTTAATGGTAAAGTGAAGATTCAAACACTTCCCTTTGACAACTTTTGCATGTTTAACTCAAATCAAACTAATTAACGTCCAAAACAACTTGCCAAATCAACTTGCCAAATTTTCTCAAAACATTTGGTTTCAATTAAATTTAAACAACCCAATTGCCATAAGAAATCAAGAACATAACTCAAATATTTAATTTAAACTCAATCAATATATTTAAGCATCAACATCAAAACTTCCATAAACCAAAGTTTGTAAGAAAAATAGAATTTCTTTTATGGTAAAGCACCAAACCTTATTCTTTTACTTCCCCTTTTGTTTTTCCTCCTTCTCCTTCCTTAATCTTTGTTTTTCCTTCAAGAAATTCAAGAACACACCCTTAAACATAAACCTTAACAATTTAGAATAATAAGCTCTCCTCCATTTCTTTTCAAACGAAACCCTAATCTAACCTTATTAAACCTTAGAAACCTTGATTCTTTCATTTAATTGATTAATATCATAACTACTTAAAGTTTTCCCAAATCCACCATAAGAACCCTAATCTCCAATCTCCCAATAGTTATATAAATACCTAAAATTGATACTAGAATTGAATTCTACATACTTGAAAACCTTAAAACTTACCTTGAAAATCAAACTTGGCAAAACTTGGAAATCTTTTGATATTTTCCTATGGTGGCCGAATTTGGAAGTGGGAGAGAGAGAGTTTGTTCTTCATATCATGATATATATATATATAAGGGAAATGATGGTCACCTTTGGAAGAATGAATGTTTTAATGCCAAATGTTCACACTTTTCTCTTTCTTCTTTATTATAACTTTTAAATGGCTAATTTTCATTAGCCCAATTGTCTCCTCCATTTATTTATTTAAAAACCCAAGCCCTTAAACTTTCTTTTAAATATATTTTGGCCCCTCCACCATCTTGTGTTGAAATTTCTATGGTCTAAGGTGTGAAAAGACCAAAATACCCTCTAGCGATTATTTGTTCGTAACTTTTAACCCGTACAATTCCACGAGGTAAACTACGTATAGTTTTGATCCTCTCGACCTCTACTTTCTATTTTTAAGGTCTATTTTAAGTTTCCAAGTTGTTTTAAAAAATTACCAATAAGCCCTCGACTTTTTACAAAATTCTCTTTAGGTCCTTTCTTTTCTCGGGTGTTACCCGGGCCCCGTTTCTACTGACGATCATTTCATATTTACCCCCCCTTAACGTCCTCTACTCACTCTTGTGTTTATTTCCTACTTCGGATTCATGTATAATGACCAAAATGTCCCTAGTCAAAATCCCCTATATCTTCCAAACCGTGCGTTTTCTGAAAAAACCGTTACGCGTTGTTGTGAAACGATTTTTCTCTATTTTCCATTTTTGGAATATGTTATGTGCACTATTAAGAACATCCAGTAAGACTTTTGGAAATTATATTTACCTCCCCAAAACTTTTAAAATTTACAATCACCTCCCCAAAACTTTTTGAAATTACAATCACCTCCCTAACACTTTGCATTTTTCTTCAATTAGGTCCCAGTGGTCCCATAGCCTTATCCGGGGCCGTTGTCAGGAATTATCTTCTCCTTTCCCCTTCTCTCACTGTGCACGTGACTACAATGCAAAAATTAGGTAGGCGGATGTGACAAGGAGCATCTTATTTGTCATTGTTTGTTGATTGTTTGTGCATACATGCAAACATGCATACATTTGCATCTCATATCATTAATCTTCTCTGGCTCACAGCCCTGGATTATGACAGTTCAAAAGCTTATGACAATCTGACCTACGCCGAAAATGAAGAATCTAGCAACGACTCAATCACTTGCTCACAAAAAGCAATGGAGCCCGAACAAATTCAAAGAATGGTGGATGAAGCCCTCAATGCCAAGATGGAAGAAATAAAAGAGGCCCTAGTTGAGACCATGAAGAACCAATTGACTGCAATTTTAGAAAATCATGTCAAAGCATCTGGTAGCACTAAGAAACCAAAGGATAAAGGGAAGACTAAAGTTGATGAAGTGGTTTTTGATGATGAAATGTGGCCATTGATGATGATGATGATTGGGCTCAATACTACCAAGATGCTCAAGACAAGAAGAAAGAACCGAAGATTGTTGATGTCACGATCGGCCATAGCAGGTATGTACAGTAATTATGTGTACAGTATTCACCCGTGCTGACAAAGTAGGCATGCTAAAGAGATCTGGCTAACCCTAGAACGTTAAGCTATAATTCATTAAAGGATCGGGGTTAAACGTGAGTAACTAACGGCGATGGGTGACTAGTCCGGGAAGACTTAATAATGTATGTGATAGTGTAATGAAATGGAAACTAGAGAAAAATGGGGTAAAAACTGTGAGCTGTGACTTTCTTCGGAAACGCCCCGTTAGAGAGAAACGAAGACACGTAGACTACGGGTATTTTGGTCATTATTAATTAAAATTTATACATGAATCCAAAGTAGGAAATATACACACGAGTGCGTAGAGGACATCGAGGGGTCAGTAGAAACGGAGCCCGGGCAAACCCGAGCAAAGAAAGGACCTAAAGGGAATTTTTTAAAAAGTCGAGGGCTTATTGGAAAGTTTTCAAAACAACTTGGAAACCTAAAATAGACCTTAAAAATGGAAAGTAGAGGTCGAGAGGGTCAAAACCATATGTGGTTCACTTCGTGGAACCACACGGTTTAAAACTTACAGATAATCAATCGCTGGAGGGTATTTTGGTCTTTTCACATCCTAAATCATAAAATTACAGCAAAGGGAAGAAAAGGGGCCAAAATATGATTAAAAGAAAGCCCAATGGCTTGGGCCTTAAATAAATAAAAGAGAGCGACAATTGTACCAATGAAAAATGGCCATTTTGCCTTAAAGTGGACCAATTGGAATTAAGCATTTGTCTTAACACATTATTAGCCAAATTGGGCAGCCATTTGGACCAAAAACACATGAAAGAAGAAAGCAAAAACTCTCTCTTGAGAAGGAGGGTCGTCCAACCCATAGGAGAAGGAAGAAAGGTGGTGATTTTCAAGTTTTAAGGTTTATTATCAAAGGTTTTGGTGGAATCCAAGGTCCTAAACTAAGGTAAGTTCATTTCTAATCCTAATTTCAGGTTTTAATGAGTAATTTGAGATATTAAAATTAGGGTTCTTATGGTGGCTTTGGGGAAAACTTAAGTAGTGATGATATTGATTAATTAAATGGAAGAATTAAGGTTTCTAAGGTTTAATAAGGTTAGATTAGGACTTAATTTGAAAAGAAATGGAAGGGTAGTGCATGTTCTAAATTTCTAGGGTTTATGGTTGAGGTTGTGTTGTGAAATTTTTGTAGGCAAGGGTGGAAATAAGGAGAAGGAAGAGCTTGAAAGAGAAGGGAAAGCAAAAGGAAATTAAAATACAAGGTTTGGTACTTTACCTTGGAAGAATTAATTTTTCTTTCATTTTCTTGCCAAAAATTTATCTATGGAACTTTTGCTATGGATGCCTAAATGTGTTGTTTGAGTTTGAATTCAATTGTTGAGTGGTATTTTGAATCCATGTGGTGATTGGGTTATTTAAATTTAAATGAAATCTAATGTTTTCAATGATTTTGGTAAAAGAGTTTATGAACTCTATTTAGTCCAAATTGATTTAAACAATAAAGTTATTTTAAAAAGGAAGTGTCTAAGTCTTCATTACATTATTAGGGAAGCTTTGAAATGGGTTTAGAACAAAAAAAAATAAACAATTTTGCACCAAATGCAAGTGGGGACTGAATTGGTGCCCTTTGGGAGCAAATTCTGGACCCAACTTTGGGCAGCCGGTTGAGGCAGCAAACGATGGAATTGTTCGATGAAATTTTGCATGCAATTATTCAACATATGAAATAAGTTTTTTGTAAACTTTCAGCCAAAAATAAGATCATTTACTGGTCAAATGCATGACTGAAATTGACTAAAATTTAGATGAAAACCAGATTTTACTATTCATATGGTCATGCCATTTGCGTTGCCGATTTTACGCGCCGTGTTACTATTCTTTTGGTCATTTTTTGGAATTTTTCTAATGTGATTTGAAGTGTGTGGAAATGACTGGGAATGGTGGTAAAAACTTGGAAATGAAACGGCCTTTAGCCACAGAGTTACTACACGGCAAAATGGAATGACTTGGTAAAAATGAAAAGGGATGTGCAAATCATTTGAAAATTTGTGGAAATCTTGGATTTGAATTTTAAACCCTTATGCTCTACTTGGTGGTTGAACTTGGTAGATAAAGGTATAGTGCACTATACTAACTTATGCAGTACTGCTTGATATTCTGATTGAATTGTTATGATCTGAACTCAATGGTGAGGGCCATTGGGGCCAATGGTGAGGGCCATTGGTTATAACCAGGATGGTGAGGACCATTCCTGTGATTTGATATCAGTGGTGATGGCCACCTGTGTTACAGTGGTGAGGGCCACTGCCTTATTGCTGTGGTTCTGCTTTTACCAGTAGAGCAAAAATTTACAAACTATGACACGACTATTTTATGGCATAAGTTGAATTGTGAATATTTTACAATTTTAGTTGAAATCTTTTGAAAAACTTGAAATTCTTTTTCGGGAAGTACATTTTTATTTAATTGAAGTGAGCTTTATATTTTATTGCTTATAGTATTTAACATGCATATATTTTATTGCCTTGCTTGTACAAATACTCTTTACTTTTATTTCCATTGGTAAGGTACCCACTGAGCGACATTGCTCAGCGAGTTAAGTTTTCCTTGACTCGTAGGTTCGGAGTAGTAGCTAACTCTTGGGAAGCAACGACCAGACCCATAGCATCTCAGGGTAGATCTCTTAGTTTCCATTTTGAGTTAACTAGTTGTGACATATATATATATATATAAGATTGAGAATTACTATGTTATACTGTACGTTAGTAGTATGTCATAATAATAAACCTCTACTTTATTTTGTACTAGAAGTGTGAATTCTTCTTGCAGGTTTGTAGTTGAGGTTATAAGGGGGATTCATTGGGAGTGTATTGAGACTGATTGTGTTCGCATTGGTTTGTGTAAAAATGTTTTCAAAAATCAGAAAAACTAGTTTTGTCGACACTTGGGACCCAATTTCTAGGCGAACCTTTGGCCAAATTTCTGTAAAAATCGGAACAAAAATTTGACTAAGTAAAATTGGTAGCAACATTAGGTTAGTGTGGCGCCTCTACTCTGCTTACACACGTAGGATGGGAAGGGGTGTTACAATTTTTGGTATCAGAGCTCCGGTTTAGCCGGTCCTGGGTAGTTAGTTGAACTAAACCTTAAATGTATGACACATAGGGTTAGGTTAGGGGTTCTAAATATGTAACTATACATGTGTGTAGTATTGTTAGTTATGTTATTCTAATTATAACAGGAGTAATTATGGATTATCGAAATAATGAGATGAGGGAGCTGAGGATGGAAGTAGAGAGGCTAAAGCGGATTGTGCAGGAGCAAGATGATACCATAGAAATCCTGGCAGATCGAAGTCTACAGGATCGTGAAGACCTGAGATTAGCACATGAGATGATTATCTCCTTGAGGAGAGATGTGCTGATGTTAAAGGAGGATAGGCTTAGTCATAGAGTGGAGTTTGATAGTGCCTGTAGGAGTCTCGGGGTAGCACATAGAGAGATCTATGCTTTGCAGAAGAGGGTCCAGGAGCTAAGCCAGCACTTACCTGGTGAAGTATCGCATGACCCAGAGTTTGATCCTGAGATAGAAGAGTATTTGTCTGAAAGTGCCACCTCACCTAGGGCACCTACTCACTGAGCTTCGAGATGTGTTGCTTTTTGGAGGTTCTTTTGCTTAGGTACATATGTGACATCGGGGTATCGTGTAGGTATTGTATGGTAGTATGACATGATGATATAGTAGTAAGGAGTCCTAAATTTTGGAATGTACATAAGGGCTTCCTAGTAATGTAAATACTTTTGCTTCGAAATAAATAAAAGTTGTGTTGTATATGTGTTATTTAAGAATTTTATATTTATATACATGCCACCTAGGGTAATATAATGCTGTTGGTCTGGGTCGTTACTGATGATGGGATTGTATACATTTTGCTCTATTCTTTAGATGTCGCAAGCAGCGTAACATGATATAGAGGAGGAGGTCGAGTCTCAGGCCTCCCGAACTATAGAAATGCATGCATCAGAGACACCTGCATTTGAGCAATCACCAGCTGATGCTCCTATCCCCAATGAAATGTTGCAACAAATGGCTGCTTATTACGACAGATAGTCGGCGCCGCCCCGGCACCACCACCAGCTCCAGCACCTGTACCAGTACCTGCTGTGGGAGGGGAAAGGAAACCCCTGATCGAAAAGATAAGAAAGTATGGGGCGAAGGAGTTTAGGGCCCGAAGGGACAATGATTCTTCTATAGCCGAGTATTGGCTGGAAGGAACGGTACGAGCCTTAGATCAATTACAGTGTACTCCAGAGGAGCGAGTTGTGTGCGCTACTTCCTTGTTAGTGGAAGAAGCGTATGTCTGGTGGGACACAGTCCAACAATGAGTTCCACCAGAGCAGAGGACATGGGACTTCTTTGTGAGAGAATTTAAGAGAAAGTTTATTTCTGAGGCATATCTCAACGCCAAGAGGAAAGAGTTTCTACACTTGAAGCAGGGGCGAATGACAGTGACAGATTACGAAAGGGAGTTCACCAGATTAAGCAGGTATGCTAAGAAAGTGATAGAAGACGAGGAAGATCAATGTAAACAATTCTCAGATGGATTGAATAATGAGATTAAGGTGCAGCTGATTACTGCTCATATTAAGGAATTTTCTGTGTTAGTCACCCGAGCTATTGAAGTGGAGCATTGTCAGTCTGATGAGCAGAATAGAAGACAAAAGATGAAACAGAAGAGAGATACCCAAAACTATTCGAGAAACTACCAATCATCAAGGAAGCGAATGTCGTAGCAGATGCACTTAGTAGGAAGTCAATGCAAGCGCTACGTGCTATGAGGGTAGAATTAGAGCCCACAGAAGATGGAGCTATCTTTACAGAAATGCATGTGCGACCTACCTTACATCAACAAATACGTGAAGCTCAGAAGGAAGATGAAAAGTGAAGAAGTGGAGTCAACAGGCGCAGGAGAATTTGTCAGGAGATTATCAAATTTGTCTAGATGATATCCTATACTACAAGAAGAGAATGGTGGTACCTAAGTCCGAGGAACTAAAGAAACAGATTTTGCAAGAAGCTCATAATAGTCCTTACACAATGCATCCGGGAGCAACGAAAATGTACCGAGACTTGATGGAGTATTACTGGTGGCTAGGAATGAAAAGAGACATCGTGGATCATGTGACGAAGAGTCTGACCTGTCAGCAAGTGAAAGCAGAACATCAACTACCCTCAGGACTACTACAACCTATTACGATTCCAACCTGAAAATGGGACCGTATTACTATGGATTTTGTCACAGGATTGCCTATAACTAGGGACAAACATGATGCGATTTGGGGAATCGTGGATCGGCTTACTAAGTCCGCTCATTTCTTACCAGTACATGTGGATTACTCGCTAGACAAGTTGGCAGACTTGTACATCAAAGAGATCGTACGTCTCCACGGAGTTCCAACTTCAATCATATCAGATCGAGATCCACGCTTTACGTCAAATTTTTGGCAGAAGTTCCAAATAGCCCTTGGGACTCGAACGTACCACAGTACAACATTCCATCCCCAGACAGACGGACAGTCGGAAAGAGTGATTCAAGTTTTGGAAGATATGCTGAGAGCGTGCGTTTTAGAATTTAAAGGCAGCTGGGACAAACACCTAAGCTTAATGGAATTCGCGTACAACAACAGCTATCAATCCAGCATACAAATGGCTCCTTACGAAGCACTGTAAGGTCGAAAATGCTGAACTCTAGTTTGCTGGACAAAATTGAGCGAGGAAAAGATGTCCGGGCTAGACATAGTTAAGGAAACTAAGGAAAAGGTAGAGATCATTTGAGACCGATTAAAAGCAGCAGCGGACATGCAAAAATATACGCGGATCTAAAGAGGAAAGACATACAGTTCGAGGTCGACGACAGAGTATTCCTCAAAGTTTCTCCTTGGAAGAAGGTGTTACGATTTAAACAGAAAGGCAAGCTAAGCCCTATATTCATCGGACCATATGAGATCATCAAACGGGTAGGTCCGGTAGCTTACCAGTTGAAGTCACCACCCGAATTAAGTAAAATACATGATGTTTTCCACATTTCAATGCTAAGGAGGTATCATTCAGATCCAACCCACGTCATACAAGCTTAAGACATCGAGATTCAGCCCAACCTGAATTACGAGGAAGAGCCGGTAGAAATCCTAGCACGGGAAATCAAAGAGTTGCAGAGTAAGAAGATCCCATTGGTCAAAGTGCTTTGGAGGAATCACAAAGTAGAAGAAACTACATGGGAACACGAAGAAACTATGAGGAAGCAGTACCCATATTTATTTCCACCTGATAGGCTTCGGGGCGAAGCCTAAATTAACGGGGGAGGAATTGTCACGATCGGCCATAGCAGGTATGTACAGTAATTATGTGTACAGTATTCACACGTGCTGACAAAGTAGGCATGCTAAAGAGATCCGGCTAACCCTAGACCGTTAAGCTATAATTCATTAAAGGACCGGGGTTAAACTTGCATAACTAACGGTGATGGGTGACCAGTCCGGGAAGTCTTAATAATGTATGTGATAGTGTAATGAAATGGAAACTAAAGAAAAACCGGGTAAAAACTATGAACTGTGACTTTCTTCAGAAACGCCCCGTTAGAGAGAAACGAAGACACGTAGACAAGGGGTATTTTGGTCATTATTAATTAAAATTTATACATGAATCCAAAGTAGGAAATATACACACGAGTGCGTAGAGGACATCGAGGGGTTGAATATGAAACAATCATCAGTAAAAACGGAGCCCGGGCAAACCCGAGCAAAGAAAGGACCTAAAGGGAATTTTTTAAAAAGTCGAGGGCTTATTGGAAAGTTTTCAAAACAACTTTTAAACCTAAAATAGACCTTAAAAATGGAAAGTAGAGGTCGAGAGGGTCAAAACCATATGTTGTTCACTATGTGGAACCACACGGTTTAAAAGTTACAGACAATCAATCGCCAGAGGGTATTTTGGTCTTTTCACATCCTAAATCATAAAATTACAGCAAAGGGAAGAAGAGGGGTCAAAATATGATTAAAAGAAAGCCCAATGGCTTGGGCCTTAAATAAATAAAAGAGAGAGACAATTGTACCAATGAAAAATGGCCATTTTGCCTTAAAGTGGACCAATTGGAATTAAGCATTTGTCTTAACACATTATTAGCCAAATTGGGCAGCCATTTGGACCAAAAACACATGAAAGAAGAAAGCAAAAACTCTCTCTTGAGAAAGAGGGTCGTCCAAGCCATAGGAGAAGGAAGAAAGGTGGTGATTTTCAAGTTTTAAGGTTTATTATCAAAGGTTTTGGTGGAATCCAAGGTCCTAAACTAAGGTAAGTTCATTTCTAATCCTAATTTCAGGTTTTAATGAGTAATTTGAGAGATTAAAATTAAGGTTCTTATGGTAGATTTTGGGAAAACTTAAGTAGTGATGATATTGATTAATTAAATGGAAGAATTAAGGTTTCCAAGGTTTAATAAGGTTAGATTATGAGTTAATTTGAAAAGAAATGGAAGGGTAGTGCATGTTCTAAATTTCTAGGGTTTATGGTTGAGGTTGTGTTGTGAAATTTTTGTAGGCAAGGGTGGAAATAAGGAGAAGGAAGAGCTTGAAAGAGAAGGGAAAGCAAAAGGAAATTAAAATACAAGGTTTGGTACTTTACCTTGGAAGAATTAATTTTTCTTTCATTTTCCTGCCAAAAATTTATCTATGGAACTTTTGCTATGGATGCCTAAATGTGTTGTTTGAGTTTGAATTCATTTTTTGAGTGGTATTTTTGAATCCATGTGGTGATTGGGTTATTTAAATTTAAATGAAATCTAATGTTTTCAATGATTTTGGTAAAAGAGTTTATGAACTCCATTTAGTCCAAATTGATTTAAACAATAAAGTTATTTTAAAAGGGAAGTGTCTAAGTCTTCATTACATTATTAGGGAAGCTTTGAAATGGGTTTAGAACAAAAAAAAATAAACAAATTTGCACCAAATGCAAGTGGGGACCGAATTGGTGCCCTTTGGGAGCCAATTCTGGACCCAAATTTTGGGCAGCCGGTTGAGGCAGCAAACGATGGCATTTTTTGACATTTACATGAAATTAGTCAACATATGAAATAAGTTTCCTATAAATTTTCATCCAAAAATAAGATCATTTACCTAGTCAAATGCATGACTGAAATTGACTGAAATTTAGACGAAAACCAGATTTTACTATTCATATGGTCATGCCATTTGCGTTGCCGATTTTACGCGCCGTGTTAGTATTCTTTTGGTCATTTTTGGGAATTGTTCTAATCTAATTTGAAGTGTGTGGAAATGACTGGGAATGGTGGTAAACACATGGAAATGAAACGGCCTTTAGCCACAGAGTTAGTACATGGCAAAATGGCATGACTTGGTAAAAATGAAAAGGGATGTGCAAATCATTTGAAAATTTTTGGAAATCTTGGATTTGAATTTTAAACCCTTATGCTTTACTTGGTGGTTGAACTTGGTAGATAAGGGTATAGTTGTTACGCTCAAATTAACTCTACAACAAAGCGTCACTCGCAAGTATACGCTGTAGCAAAGGTGATCGCCCCAAGGTCGTCTCAAAAGGAAGCTAAAGTAGCTAATTGATTATCAGATTATAAATAACAAGTAATGAATAAATTTAAATTGCTAACTAATGAAAAAGATTGATTGAAGTTTAAAGCAAATAAAAGTAAACTGAATTGATGTATTGATTCACTTAATAGAAAGGTCTAGGGTTTGCACTTCTCTACTACTTATATGTATGAATGGTTATTCCTCGTAACCAATTTAATTTCAAAGATTAAATCTCAAGCAACTTAATTAATTGAATAAAGGAAATAATCTCTCGCATTCAAACCTCTCTCAAATAATCTTTTTCCAATTGAAATAATCTTTTCCTAGGTTATATCTCTAATTCACCTAAGTCCTTAATTGAATTGTTCCAACATTAGACTTCATCTCTCAATCCATCATCTAATACCTAAAACACATAATTGGTGGCCAATCAATTATATATTAGCAATAATTCATTCAATAAAGGCTTAAAGAAATAATTGAGTTAAGAGTAATAACCAATTCATACAATCATAGTAGATCCATACAAACCCTAGACTAGATCAAATTAGTTCATAATGCTATCAAACATACTCATCTCATTAATATTCAAAGAAATCAATTTAGACATGATAATATCCATAAATACAATTCCAATGAAAATAAAGAGATAAAGTTCGAGAACAAAACCAAATTACAAACTCCCTGAAGCTTCTGAAGAATCTCTTGTTCAAATCTTGCAAGAAGGATGTATCTATGGCTAGAACAAATCTAATCTAAGCTAGATTAATCAAAGTGTTCAATAATCTTTAAGAAAACAAAGTTAGAAACCCTAACTTCACTCTCTGATGGCTTTTTTTAAATATTTATATGAATCCTCCGCTTAAAAATCCGCATTGTCTTTGGTCCATGAGAGACACAGCCAAGTTGGATGAGACACGGCCATGTTAGAGGTGCATTGGAGGGACACGGCCACAAGCTTGGCCGTGTCCCTTGCTTGTGTTTGCTTCTGTGAGAGTTTCTTCTTTTCTTCTTTGGAATGGTTGAGTGACACGGCCAGTTTGGAGGGAGCTTGGCCGTGTTGGATAACTTTGGAGGGACACGGCCACAAGCTTAGCCGTGTCCCTTGCTTGTGTCTTCTACTGCTTGATTTCATCTTTCTTTTTCCTTTGGACTTAATTGAGACATGGCCAAGCTGAAGCAACTTGGCCGTGTTGGAGCTTTTGTGGAGGGACACGACCACAAGCTTGGCCGTGTCCCTTGAGTGTGTCCACCTCTGTGTCTTGACTTCTCCTTAGCTAGGTATGGGACACGGCCAGTGGCTTGGCCGTGTCCTCTGCATGTGTCAGCTACTGTCCATTTTTCCTTCTTCTTGATTCCTTAGATTTTTAACCTAAAACAAAACTTGAAACAAACTTTAAACAAGAAGTAAGTAAACAATAACCAACAAAACTTAAACACCATACTAAAATCTAGATCAAAAACGACATAAACACTGAAATAAACTAAAACTACAAAAATTAATGAAAAACTAAATAAACTGATTAAAACTAACAAAATGCCTAAATAAAACAATAATTATCATAATAAATAAGACACAAATCTAAAACAAAAACTAATAAAACAACTACCCCACACTTAAAACTTTTCTTGTCCTCAAGCAAATTCACATGGCATTAATTAAAATCTAAAACAACCTTAACTATAATTCCAGTATATAAGATGAAGTCCTTTAAGACTCAGCCATAAATAATTGCAATTTCCTTCAATCAAGATTTTTCTTAACTCATTCATTAATCCAGACATACAAATCTCATTTCTCATCTAAGTGTTTCACTCGATTCACAGGTTAATTCACTCAAACCACTCATGACTGCATACTACCATAAACTTGCTTAATTATCCAATCTCTCTCACTGATTTTCTCAAGAAATAATCCAAAGGTCTTTCATTTGGATGTAATGGGGCTAAGGTGAAGGTGTGATAAAAGACATTTAAGCTGGAGCATCAAGAAATGGAGTATCTAAATTGGACAATACTCTTGCTAAGAAACTCACAACTCCCTCAAATGGCATAATCACCAACCTTTGATACTTTCACATACTTGCATATTTGAAGAAAAATACAAGAGTCAACATTCCTCTAATGCTAGAAAATATATGAATTTTGTATATATATATATATATATCTTCTTTTTTTCTTTTTTTTATTTATATTTTTTCTTTTTCTTTTTCTTTTATTTTTATCATTATTATATATATATATATATACAAAATATAAACTTGCATGGAACATCTAGCCAAAATGTAGAGGAAAAGAATACTCGACTCGTAATCAAATACAATGTGCAAAGTATGCATTTCAACCCCAAATAGCAATACCATTTTTTTTTACTTGCTTACCCCACACTTTTGAATTAAACCACCCTATTGACATATCATAAAACTCCATTCCTTAATGCAGGTATGATGATAGTAAGAACATGTTAAGTTGAGAATTGTGTTGATCAATCAATAAAAGGTCAAAGGCTCAACTTGGCTCACTAAGGAATTCAATATTAAGGGAGGTCTTTTTAAGCTAAAGGGCTATCCTAATTTGCCTTCATCATTTTAAAACTTGAGATGAAATTATAATGTAAGTTCAATTAGTATGCAAAAGCAAGCTCTAGAGATGCAAAATCATGAAGGTGCACACTTAAGAAAAGAAAATCAATTGACACTAGCATTTAATCTATAAGGCTCAAAACTCACAAAGGTGGGTTCACAAAGATTTATATGTCATGAACTGCAGAATGTGAAAATTGATCCAGAATGAATTCAAATGCTAATCTCTATGCTGATACTAAAGTCTCAACTATAATGCTAGAATCACAGAAAAGATCAATAAGTTTTCAACAATTATGCCATGCACAACACACAATAAAACACACCAAGACAAACAAAACAAAAATTAAAGAAAAGCTAAAAGATTACTCCACACTTTAGAATTTACATTGTCCTCAATGGAAAACAAGAATAATAAAGAGAAAGAGTTAAATGACAACCTGTCTTCCATCGTACCTTGATGAGGCAAAACCCTAACTTTTCATCACAAACACAAATGTTCAAAAATAAAAGTACAAGAGACCTTTAGGGTTTCCATTTATTTAAACTAAACATAAAATCCAAATTGCTAAATATAAAATTATAACTATGAAAAAGAAATGCAAACCGATGGGTTGCCTCCCATTTAGCGCTTCTTTAATGTCATAAAGCTGGACATTACTGCAAGACTAGGGATCATGGATCAAAGTGCTGTCAATGATCCTCACTTCTTGTAATCCTTCTTTATATGGTTTAACTCTCTGTCCATTTACTTTAAAAGTCTTATTGGTTCTAGAGTTAAGCAATTCAATGGCACCAGAAGGACATACCTGAGTTATCTCGAAAGGACCACTCCATCGAGACATGAGTTTACCTGGAAATAGACGGAGTCGAGAATTAAAAAGTAAAACTTTCATACCTGGACTCAAAGTCTTTCGCACTATAATTCTGTCATGAAGTGCTTTAGTGCGATCCTTGTCAATCCTCGAGCTCTCATATGCCTTTGGGTTAAAGCATCTTTGGGTCTCCCCCACTGGTTTAGCATCCTCTTCTAAGGTCAGTGTTAGCTCTAATTTATCTGAGGAACCTGTCTGTAAGAAATCATCTGAAACAACTACTTCAACACAATTAATTAAAGAACAATCCTCATATAAAGCAGTTGTAGGAATGGGAGAAGTGTTAAAAAATAGAAAAATCAATAGTTTGTCCCAAGACAGTCATTGATAATTTACCATTTTTAACATCTATTAAAGTGTTGGTAGTAGCCATAAAAGGCCTACCCAGCAAAATAGTGTGTGCTGATGGTGTAGGGTTACTTCCTTCCATGTCAAGAACTATAAAATCCACAGGTACTATCAACCCTCCAACCTTAACTAACACATCTTCTACAACCCCTTTCGGGAATCTAAGAGATCTATCAGCTAACTGCAACACCATTTTGGTTGGTTTAAGTTCCCCTAGTTCTAATTCTTGATACACAGAATAAGGCATCAAATTTACACTGGCTCCTAGATCACACATGCCATCAGTCCCCTTTCCATTTCCCACAGTAATTTGAATTATAAAGCTACCAGGATCTTTTAGCTTGGGAGGTAGTTTATGCTGCAGAACAGCGCTAGCTACTTCTGAAACTATCACCTTTTCATTCGGCTCATACCTCTTTTTCTTGGTGATCAGCTCTTTGAAGAATTTGGCATAAGCCGGAATGTTCTTTATTACTTGAAGTAAAGGTAAGTTAATACTTACCTTGGAGAGCATGTTGAAGATGTTAGAAAATTGCTTATCTTTTTTATCATCCTTCAACCTGTTAGGGAATGGTATAGGTGGCCTGTATGGATTGCTTGCCTTATGTAAATCTGTTGAAGAGGATTTCTCCGTTGAACTTTCTCCAACACCTTTGTTCTCTGGTTCTCCTTCCTTCTTGTTCTCTTGGTCACCTGCATTCACAGAATTATTTTCAACATTATTATTAATTATCTTACCACTTCTAAGAACAGTCACTGGTTGTGCCTGCTCAGGTTGACTTGGGAATTTCCCTTTTTATTGAATCTGCATCTGTTGTGCAAGTTGTCCCACTTGAGTCTTCACTTTCTTAAAAGATGCTTCTAAGGAATCCAGCCTCTTGTTGGTCATCTCTTGATTTTTAGCACTGACTTGGATAAAAGCTTGTAAACTTTCCTCCAAACTCTCTATCTTAGACTGCCTTTGATTTGAGTATTGACCCTTCTGTTGGTTCTGTCTCTGGAGCAAAAGGAAAGGCTGCTGAGAATTATTTGTTGCCCAGGAAAAATTAGGATGATTCCGCCAACCAGGATTGTATGAATTTGAGTAAGGATCATTCTAGGCCCTTGGTTGAAATCCCCCCATAACATTGACTTGTTCAGCTTCATTCCCATATGACTCATATGCGGAGGGGCAAATATTTGCTCCATGCCCAAGAGTTCCACAAATTCCACAAATTTCTTGAGTGGATGAAGAAGTGTTATTTTTCATATTCAGCATCTGCACTTGCCTTGTCAATTCAGCTATCTGATTGACCATCTCACTATTGGCTTCCAGTTGATTCACCCCTTTACTTCTTCCCCTTACACTTTTCTGTTGAGAATTAGCTCCCAACATCTCAAAGATATCATAAGTTTCATCAGCTGTCTTTTCTCCCATGGCTCCCCCAGCTGCATTGTCAACAGTGTTCTGAAATTGCTGGGTTAGGCCATCATAGAAAAACTGATTAAGAAGTTGAAGTGGGTAGTGATGATGTGGACACTGGATCAATAACATCTTGAATCTGTCCCAAGCCTCATTGTTGTCCCAAGATGGCAACCAAGAGGGGGGGTGAATTGGTTTCTTCAAGAAATGATAGCAAATTGAAAAACTTCAACAAATAAGAAATGTAGAAGATGTAGAAGATTGAGTAGAGAGTAGAAAAATCAACACAAGAGATTTATAGTGGTTCGGATTCAACAATCCTACATCCACTCCCCAACCTCAATTGGGTATTCCACTATACTTGAAGTTTTACAAGCTCACTTCCAACTTTGGTGTTTTTACAAGCTCACACCTAACTTGACAAGTGTTTTACTAAGGCTAACACTCAAACCACTTACAAGAGTTTTACTAGGCTCACTCTCACAACCTTTACAAGAGTTTTTCTCAGGCTCACTCTCACAACCTTTACAATTGGTGTTTTAATGGCTAACACTCAACCTTGCATGAAGAGATAAATAGATGAAAGCTTAAGTAAATAACTTGCAAGAGTTTGGACAATATTAGTATTTATTCTCTTGCTATTAGACTTGTTTGAGGTGGTATTTATAGGCCTCAAACCAGTTCTGCCCGTTGGTGAAGTGGGTAGAAAAGTGAAACTCCAACAGCTACAAAATCTTCTTGGATTTTTGTGTCAGACTGTTGGGATGGTCGCGCACCACCTTTGGATGGTCGCGCATCCTGGGATGGTCGCGCACCCCCTTGGGGCGGTCGCGCATCTGTTTGTGCGGGCATCCCAGCAGTCTGGTGCGGTCGCGCAATTCAAATCTCTAACGGCTACTTGACACATGGCATCTTCTTATTAATTCTTTAACTAGCCGTTGAAGCCCACCAACGGCTATATAAATGTAGCGGTCGCGAAGCCACATTGGGCGGTCGCGCATTGTCTTGCGTCGAGTCATTCACCGTTCTTGTCACCGCGAACCTTACTGTCAAACCAAGACAGTTTGGATGGTCGCGCAACCCCTTGGGGCGGTCGCGCGTTCTTGGATGGTCGCGCAAGGCCTTGGGGCGGTCGCGCATCCCTTCAAAGACAGATTTTCAGCACTTAGGAAATCTTCAAATTTCTTTGCATTTCAGCTCATTCTAAGTTGCTTTCCTGCCATATAAACACTCATTGAAGCCATTAGATCACTTCAATTTGTTTGCCAAGATCAAAAACAAGATTGACCTAAATCTAGGTCAACAATCTCCCCCTTTTTGATTTTGGCAATCAAATTGAATTTGAAATACAAATAATCAACAAAAATAGGCAATACTTCCCATTATGGAAAAACATAAGAAAATTCTCAAATTCATCAAATTCTCTCCCCCTTTGCCAAAATTCAAAAAGAGGAGGTAGAGATGAAGATCAATCAAGCAATCTTCAAAGATGATATAAGAAATAAGGAAATATAAACACAAGACAAGATCAAAATCATTGTTGGTGTGACTTTATAATAGAATTCAAAGCCAATGGTCAATCACCAAAAACAAAATTCACAATTAACACAAATCTAAGTCATATACTTAGGAAAAATAAAAGTACCAATCAATGAAAATATCAAAATCAATGAAAAATATGTTAAGGATACCAATTGATTGGATTATACTCCCCCTCAATTGATGATCTCCCCTTCAAGAAGTAAAAAACTTAGAAACAATTGAGATCAATTTTTATCAAAATATTCAAGTTTTCTCCTCTCTTGTTGGAGTCAAATCAAGAGGAATATAAAAAGAAAATTAAATACAATTCAAGAAAGTGATTGACTTAATTATGAACAAATTTAAAATGTAACAAAAATAATTTAGTCAACCATAAAATCATTTTTCAACCTTAATGTCAAACACAACATGTAAAGTAAAAATTAAAAGTATAAAAGTTCAAATGTTGTAAGGCAAGAATTGTTACCAATTTTTCAATGCCAATTGCCTTACTCTTAGCATTGTTTGAACTTGGTTTGATGGAGCACTCATTCTCCTCCATCTTCATGCCATTTGCCCTTGTCAATTAAGGGATTTTCCTTGATAACCTTTTCTAAGCTATGTTTGCTTTTAGATATTTGTTCATTTGAGGTTTTTAATTCTAAAGTAGAATTTTTTAAACATACAAAATCCTCTTCTATTTTAGAGCATTTGTCCTTATGAAATTTTATCTTAGAAAAATATTTTTCTACTCTAAAGTTCATATGTTCAATTATATCACTATCATCTAAAGCATCATCAATATTGTTGTAATTTAAATTCATGTTTAAAGATTGGGTACCTACCTCATTGGAGTGTTCATCATCTCCCATAGCCATGAGACATAGATTTTCAATTGCTTGCTCTTCTTCTTCTTCTTGCTCTTCTTGCATTTCCATTGCCATCTCATGTGTGAGTAATTTGCCAATGAGGACATCCGTTGGAAGCTTGCTCAAATCATGTGCTTCCTCAATGGATGATACTCTTGCTTCAAATTCCTTCTTTGTAAGAATTCTAAGGATTTTGCAATTTATGTCTTCCAAAGAGTATACTTTGCCAAATTTTCTCAAATCATTGACAATGGCAAGAAGTCGATTGGTCATCTCCGTGACATCTTCAAAGGACTTCATTTTGAAGAGTTCATACTCTTGAATAAGCATTTGGGCCTTCATGAATTTTACTTGATTAGTACCTTCATGATAATTCTCCAAGGTCTTCCAAATACTATAGGCACTTGAGCATCCAAGAATTCTTCCACATTCTTCCTTTGGCAATGAGCTTAGGAGAATGAAAGAAGCCTTTTTATCTCTCCCATTGCTTCTTCTTTGTTCTTCATTCCACTCTTTTCGTGGAATCTCTTTTTCTACACCATCAACCATTCTTGTAGGAATCTTCCACTCATTTTCAACATAATCCCAAAGCTCTATTCCTTCACTATCTAGGAGCAAAAACATCTTGTGTTTCCAATATGAATAATCAAAGTGAGGTATAACAAGGGATTTTGAGTTTCCATAATAATGAGCCATGGAATTGGAAGAGAAAGTTGATGTAGAGGTATTAGTGGGTGTGGTTGCCTTTGAGGATCAAATTTCACAATTAAGTTTAAGAAATTTCAAAGCTCTGATACCAATTGTTGTCCCAAGATGGCAACCAAGAGGGGGGGTGAATTGGTTTCTTCAAGAAATGATAGCAAATTGAAAAACTTCAACAAATAAGAAATGTAGAAGATGTAGAAGATTGAGTAGAGAGTAGAAAAATCAACACAAGAGATTTATAGTGGTTCGGATTCAACAATCCTACATCCACTCCCCAACCTCAATTGGGTATTCCACTATACTTGAAGTTTTACAAGCTCACTTCCAACTTTGGTGTTTTTACAAGCTCACACCTAACTTGACAAGTGTTTTACTAAGGCTAACACTCAAACCACTTACAAGAGTTTTACTAGGCTCACTCTCACAACCTTTACAAGAGTTTTTCTCAGGCTCACTCTCACAACCTTTACAATTGGTGTTTTAATGGCTAACACTCAACCTTGCATGAAGAGATAAATAGATGAAAGCTTAAGTAAATAACTTGCAAGAGTTTGGACAATATTAGTATTTATTCTCTTGCTATTAGACTTGTTTGAGGTGGTATTTATAGGCCTCAAACCAGTTCTGCCCGTTGGTGAAGTGGGTAGAAAAGTGAAACTCCAACAGCTACAAAATCTTCTTGGATTTTTGTGTCAGACTGTTGGGATGGTCGCGCACCACCTTTGGATGGTCGCGCATCCTGGGATGGTCGCGCACCCCCTTGGGGCGGTCGCGCATCTGTTTGTGCGGGCATCCCAGCAGTCTGGTGCGGTCGCGCAATTCAAATCTCTAACGGCTACTTGACACATGGCATCTTCTTATTAATTCTTTAACTAGCCGTTGAAGCCCACCAACGGCTATATAAATGTAGCGGTCGCGAAGCCACATTGGGCGGTCGCGCATTGTCTTGCGTCGAGTCATTCACCGTTCTTGTCACCGCGAACCTTACTGTCAAACCAAGACAGTTTGGATGGTCGCGCAACCCCTTGGGGCGGTCGCGCGTTCTTGGATGGTCGCGCAAGGCCTTGGGGCGGTCGCGCATCCCTTCAAAGACAGATTTTCAGCACTTAGGAAATCTTCAAATTTCTTTGCATTTCAGCTCATTCTAAGTTGCTTTCCTGCCATATAAACACTCATTGAAGCCATTAGATCACTTCAATTTGTTTGCCAAGATCAAAAACAAGATTGACCTAAATCTAGGTCAACACTCATGAAATGGCTCTCCTTCAAATTGAGAGAATGTAGCAATCTTCCCTCTCAATTCAGCTGTCTTTTGATGAGAGTAAAACTTGCCCATAAACTTGTTATAAACTTGCTCCCAAGTTGTCAACGAATTTTCGGGCAACATCATAAGCCAGCTCTTTGCCCTGTCCTTCAATGTATACGGGAAACATCTCATCCTCAACTGGTCCTCTATTAGTCCTCCCAATGGAAAAGTGTTGAGGGTAGAATAAAAATCCCAAATAAAGTTCAAAGGATCTTCATTTGGAACTCCATAGAATGATGGCAGTATGTTGTAATGAATGTTCTTCAACTCATAATTTCTTGCTGCATCTGTCAGTCTTATGCAAGAGGTGGAAGTTCCAATAACAGGTCAAGCAAAATCTCTCATAGTTCTTTGTCTTTCTTCTGCCATTTTAACAGATTGTGCAGATTCCGACTCAAAATCAAAAGTGTCCTCCTCTGTAGTATCAAATCCGGTGTACAGTTCAAACTCTTCCATGCTCCTTTTCACTCTCTGAATTTCTGGAATGAATGGATATAGCTCTCCTCCAAGTGATCTCCTGCCTTGCATAAACAAAATTTCTAGAACAAAAGAATTATTAAAAGCAAAAGACAAATAAAATAAAATGAAAATAGTGAAAAATAATATAGAATATCTATTACTAATAAACAATTATGCCAATTAGCCTCCACGGCAATGGCGCCAAAAACTTGTTGCGCTCAAATTAACTCTGCCACAAAGCGTCACTCGCAAGTATACGAGGTAGCTGTAGCAAAGGTGATCGCCCCAAGGTCGTCTCACAAGGAAGCTAAAGTAGCTAATTGATTATCAAATTATAAATAACAAGTAATGAATAAATTTAAATTGCTAACTAATGAAAAAGATTGATTGAAGTTTAAAGCAAATAAAAGTAAACTGAACTGATGTATTGATTCACTTAATAGAATGGTCTAGGGTTTGCACTTCTCTACTACTTATATGTATGAATGGTTATTCCTCTTAACCAATTTAATTTCAAAGATTAAATCTCAAGCAACTTAATTAATTGAATAAAGGAAATAAGCTCTCGCATTCAAACCTCTCTCAAATAATCTTGTTCCAATTGAAATAATCTTTTCCTAGGTTATATCTCTAATTCACCTAAGTCCTTAATTGAATTGTTCCAGCATTAGACTTCATCTCTCAATCCATCATCTAATACCTAAAACACATAATTGGTGGCCAATCAATTATATATTAGCAATAATTCATTCAATAAAGGCTTAAAGAAATAATTGAGTTAAGAGTAATAACCAATTCATACAATCATAGCAGATCCATACAAACCCTAGACTAGATCAAATTAGTTCATAATGCTATCAAACATACTCATCTCATTAATATTCAAAGAAATCAATTTAGACATGATAATATCCATAAATACAATTCCAATGAAAATAAAGAGATAAAGTTCGAGAACAAAACCAAATTACAAACTCCCTGAAGCTTCTAAAGAATCTCTTGTTCAAATCTTTCAAGAAGGATGTATCAATGGCTAGAACAAATCTAATCTAAGCTAGATTAATCAAAGTGTTCAATAATCTTTAAGAAAACAAAGTTAGAAACCCTAACTTCACTCTCTGACGGCTGATCTAATCTCCAACTCTCCACAACCTCTAAACCCTAACTTTTTTTTAATATTTATATGAATCCTCCGCTTAAAAATCCGCATTGTCTTTGGTCCATGAGAGACACGACCATGTTGGAGGTGCATTGGAGGGACACGGCCACAAGCTTGGCCGTGTCCCTTGCTTGTGTTTGCTTCTATGAGAGTTTCTTCTTTTCTTCTTTGGAATGGTTGAGTGACACAGCCAGTTTGGAGGGAGCTTGGCCGTGTTGGACAACTTTGGAGGGACACGGCCACAAGCTTGGCCGTGTCCCTTGCTTGTGTCTTCTACTACTTGATTTCATCTTTCTTTTTCCTTTGGACTTAAGTGAGACACGGCCAAGTTGAAACAACTTGGCCGTTTTGGAGCTTTTGTGGAGGGACACTGCCACAAGCTTGGCTGTGTCCCTTGAGTGTGTCCACCTCTGTGTCTTGACTTCTCCTTAGCTAGGTATGGGACACGGCCAATGGCTTGGCCGTGTCCTCTGCATGTGTCAGCTACTGTCCATTTTTTCCTTCTTCTTGATTCCTTGGCTTTTTAACCTAAAACAAAACTTGAAACAAACTTTAAACAAGAAGTAAATAAACAATAACAAACAAAACATAAACACCATACTAAAAACTAGATAAAAAACGACATAAACACTGAAAATAAACTAAAACTACCAAAATTAATGAAAACACTAAATAAACCGATTAAAACTAACAAAATACCTAAATAAAACAATAATTAAATAAGACACAAATCTAAAACAAAAACTAATAAAACAATAGTGCACTATACTAACTTATGCAGTACTGCTTGATATTGTGATTGAGTTGTTATGATCTGAACTCAATGGTGTGGGCTTTTGGGGCCAATGGTGAGGGCCATTGGTTATAACCAGGATGGTGAGGAACATTCCTGTGATTTGATATCGGTGGTGAGGGCCACCTGTGTTACAGTGGTGAGGGCCACTGCCTTATCGCTGTGGTTCTTCTTTTACCAGTAGAGCAAAAATTTACAAACTATGACATGACTATTTTATGGCATAAGTTGAATTGTGAATATTTTACAATTTTAGTTGAAATCTTTTGAAAAACTTGAAATTCTTTTTCGGGAAGTACATTTTTATTTCATTGAAGTGAGCTTTATATTTTATTGCTTATAATATTAAACATGCATATATTTTATTGCCTTGCTTGTACAAATACTCTTTACTTTTATTTCCATTGGTAAAGTACCCACTGACCGACATTGCTCAGCGAGTTAAGTTTTCCTTGACTCGTAGGTTCGCAGCAGTAGCTAACTCTGGGGAAGCGACGACCAGACCCACAGCATCTCAGGGTAGATCTCTTAGTTTCCATTTTGAGTTAACTAGTTGTGACATATATATATATATATAAGATTGAGAATTACTATGTTATACTGTACGTTAGTAGTATGTCATAATAATAAACCTCTACTTTATTTTGTACTAGAAGTGTGAACTTCTTACAAGTTTGTAGTTGAGGTTATAAGGGGGATTCATTGGGAGTGTATTGAGACTGATTGTGTTCGCATTGGTTTGTGTAAAAATGTTTTCAAAAATCAGAAAAACCAGTTTTGTTGACACTTAGGACCCAATTTCTAGGCGAACCTCTGGCCAAATTTCTGTAAAAACCGGAACAAAAATTTGACTAAGTAAAATTGGTAGCAACATTAGGTTAGTGTGGCACCTCTACTCGGCTTACACACGTAGGAGCTATGGAGAAAACCGAAACTTCTGATGTTGAAACGATGATTGTAGACTTAGAAAAGAAATTTGAGAAGAAACTAAAGACTGAAGAAATGTCCGAAGTTGACAAATTATTTGAGCTAGATGAAGAAGTTCCGTACAAAAATTCAAGATGCCATCTTTTGCGAAGTTTGATGGAACCGAAAATCATCATCTCTATGTGAAGCAGTATATCACTGCTATGCAGTCTGCCCAAGCTACTAAGGCTCAAACTTTAAGATATTTCATGCTCTCATTGGACCCTGTTGTCAAAAATTGGTTCAATACCTTGGAAGAAGGAACACAAAAGAGTTGGAATCCTCTATACAAAGCCTTCATCCAATAATATGGGTACAATGTCGAGATAGAAGTTACCTTGATGGAGGTGGAAACCATTAGGCAACGACCAAATGAGAATTTTGTGGTCTATGTGAAGAGATGGAGAAACAAGGTTGCTTTGCTCAAGAAGAGGCCCGATGAATATGATCAAATAAGGATGATTATGAGAGGGGTGTTACCTAGTATTCGTGAAAGGATGTCTCATACACTCATCCGTGATTTGAAAGATCTTCTCCAAGCTGGTCTGCAAAATGAAGAATGGGAAAGAGAGAAGAACTGTTTTTCAACAAGAAGGAACGAGAAAGGAAACTATCAATCTGGTAGCCAAAACATGCAAAAGGCGGTTGGTGTCAATGCTACTAACCAAGGAATAAGGAGGCAGTTTTCGGAATTGGGAAAACCGATGTCTTGGGTTCTCAATAAGCTTCAAAGAAAGGGATTGCTACAACCCTTAAATCCTCATCCTTTGCCTAACCCTCTCCCACCTAATTTCAACACTAAAGCATTTTGTCAGTTTCATCAAATGCAAGGGCATGACACGGATAGATGTGTGAGGTTGAGACATGAGATCCAAAATTTAATTGATAGTGGGAAGCTGCCCGAGCCCAACAAGCCAAACACCAAAGACAACCCTTTACCAAAGTTCAATAGTGTACCACCACTAGCAACCTTCATGATTGGAGGAGGTTTGCATGAAGATTTTGTCATGTCTTCTTTCCAAGATGTGGGTAGAGAAGTAACCAAAGAAAAGGAGGTACATAGCGAAATTAAACAAGCTATGGTGGGTAAAGAAGTAGCAATTTGTGTTGTCAATGGGTTTTGAGATTCAAGTGATAGTGAGGATGATCTGGTATCCAAGAAGGAGGAATGGACCTGGTCCGAGTCTGAAGAAGATGAAGTAATGAACACTAGATCCGGTAAGCCTTATGCAAGGCCCCTGCCTAAGGAGGTAGAAATTAGTAAGGGAAAGGAAGTTAAAGTAGGAAATAAAGAAGAGGAAGTTGATACTGTGCTCAAGCAAGTGTTAGCAATTGGGACCTATTGGCTACTTCTAAAAAGCACTGAGAAACTATGGCCAAGGCCTTAGCTAGCATGCCAATTTCTACCTCCACAACACCGGAGGAGCTGATCAACTTCATAAAAATTGGAGGAGTAATGAAATGTGAAGAAGTTCAAGAGAAGAATGAAGTTAATATGGGAGCGGTTTCTTTCTCAGATGCGGATTTACCGAAGGAGGGGAGAGATTACATCCCCACTCTCTTCATTAAAATAGAAATCAAAGGGAAAAGGACTCCATATGTAATGGTCCATGATGGGTCCGCCATAAATGTTTGTTCACTTAAAATATTGCCAAAGCTAGCCATGTCAACAAGGGATCTAAACCCAACCGAGGTAACCATTTGGGCTTATGACAACACTAAGAGACATGCCGAAGGAACTTTCAAAGCTGCTGTAAAGGTTGGTCCAATTGAATCTATTGTTGAATTTGTTGTTTTGGACATACCTGTTACCTTTGCATTACTCTTGGGACATCCATGGTTTCACCCTCTCGGTGGAGTTCCTTCCACCCTTCATCAAAAGATCAAGTTCCCTAACGGAGATGAGGCAGTGGTCATCGAGGCCGAAGTTAATGAGATTGTTAACACTTTAATGATTGAGAGGCCTCTCAATGGTTTCCAAGTAGCTACAATTTCTAATAATGAAGTAGTGGACTCCAAAGTCTTGAATATGATGAAGAGCATGAACTACCTTCCCGGAGCTGGTCTTAGAAAGGGTAAGGCCGGTTTGACAAAGTTGCCAGATTTTAAAACTCAAACTTCGAAGAAGGGGTTGGGATATGATGAAGACAACAATGTCCAGCCAAAGAAGAATAAGAAGATGAGCTTCCCACCACTTGAAGAGATCTTTGTCAAAGCTCCAGATATGGGACCACTCCAAGGAAAGCCCGAGCCAATCATGTTCATGGGAAAGTTGATCCCGGGTTTTGAAATTTTTGTAGATGTTGCCGAGCTAGTAGAGCAAGTGAAGAAAGAGCTCACCCTGCCAGCCAACAAAGAATCCAATCCGGAAGAGAAGAAGGAAGCTGTCCTGAAAGCTGAGAAGACTCCCGAGGAGATTGCTGCCTTGGTTGAAGAGAAGTTTGAAGACATTCTGCCTTATGTTTTGGAGAATAATTATATTGATTTTAATTTTAATTTTTCTGCTTTGTATGAGGATGATGATGTTTTCTTTTCCAAAATGAATGCAATAAAGTCTGATTTTGCTTACTTGTGTGATGTTTCTCCTGATGGTTGCATACATTCAAATAATAGTTACATGAACATCTTTAATATTAATTCTGTTAATGCACAATCATTAAATTTGGGAACAATCAAAAATCCTAAAAACATTAGCATAGCATCCGACCTTACTCCTGATGAGAGAGAGAGATTTGAAAAAATTTTCAAAAAATATGAGGAAGTATTTGCTTGGTCTTATAAGGATATGCCTAAAATAGATCGAGACATAGCCGAACATCTTATTCCTATTTACACTCACATGAAACCTGTCAAACAAAAGCTTATGTAATATCCCAAACTATACCCTAAAATGTTTGGAAATGATTATTGTTGAAAATTGGATTTAATGAAATAATGTATATATGTATGTTTAAGTGGGAAGATAAGAAAGGAAAGAGGAGTGTGTATATGTTGTATATATAGAGGTATATACAATATATACAAGTCAACTTATTATTGGTCAAATGAGATTTATTAAAAAAATTTATAAATGGAAATTAAATTAAGTGCAAGAGGATATTTATATATATTTTATTATTATAATTGTTTGGTTGAGATTTAAAGAAAGCTTTAGTGGTTAAGAGAGGTTGTGAGTGGTTGACTTTCATTCTTCATCATCCTCTCCTTCTTCTTTCTTTGTTTTGGCCGGCCATCTCCATAACAAAAGGGAAAGAGAGATTTTGTTCTTCCTAACTCAAGATTAAAGGGTGATTCAAGTGATCAAGTAGGAATTCTAAGGGTTTTCATCACTTTTGGTAAGTTTTCCACTTGATTCCTTGGTTTTCTTTTAAGTTTGTGTTTTGAGTTTGGTGTTTGAATGTTGATGGTATGTGTATATTTGATTGTGGTGTATTTGAGAGTGTTTGGTCTTATTGGCTTTGATTTTGGGGTTAGTTTGAAGAGAAAGAGTTAAGTTTGCTGATGAAAAGCAAGTGTTGTGTATTGTGTATGTGTTGAGTTGTGATGATGATTGTAATTGGTGTTTGATGCATGAAATAGAGTTGTCTTGATGTTATGCAAGTTTAGTATGGTTTATGGATGGTTTTGGGCAAGTTATTTGGAGTGGAAGATGGTAAAAGAAAGAGGTTTGTTGGATGTGGTGTTGTTGGTGTCGAAATCAGGATTTTTGGCTTGACACGCCCATGAGCATGGCCAAGTCTTTAGGCGTGTCAATGGTTCTATTTTCTGGATGGGTGACACGAATAGTGACACACCCATGTCGCTGAGCGTGTCACAACTTCTGTGTTGGAGTAGTATTGACACGTCCAGTGACACGCCCATGTCACTGAGCGTACCATAGCTACTGTGATGTTGGTAGATTGGCACGGTCAGTGACACTCCCATATCACTGAGCGTGTCATAGCTTCTATGCTGTGGGTTTAAGGCATGATCAGGGACATGCCCGTGTTGTTGAGCGTGTCATGTGTAGAGTTTTCCCTAGTTGGTTCTTATCCTTATTTTCTTATGTGTATCTCTAAGTGAGTGTGTATGATCACTTTTGGATTAGGTTTTGAAGAGATTGAGTTGCCCTAATCCAAGTGTTGAAGGATTCCTGGAAGAGGAGTTTGGTGTTAGTGTGAGTTGCTCTTGAGGTAAGTACAAACCTTACATTGTTGCATATATTTACATGACTTTGGGACTTAACACATTTAGTTGTAAATGTGTTAAGTAATCTATTACATTGTCAATACATTTTATTAATGCTATGATTTGCATAATGTGAAAGATATAATGATCATTCAAAATGTATGTAAAATGTAATTGGTTATGTATACCCTAATGATGAGATGTGAAGCCATTGTTGTTGGCTATAATGATGCAAATGAAATAATTGTGGCATGGCTGCCTAGATGATTATGAGAAAATGAGAATGGAATTGATAATGAAATAATAAAAGAATTGTGTGCCTAATATGATATTCAATTTTCAGAGTTTTGTTGGTGGTGGCATGCCTAAAAGTAACAATCCTTTAAAGATGGGTTGGGCTTGGTCCTTGAAGCCAAGTTGGGTTGAAGTTTAACATGCTTAACTCCCCTTGAAGCTTGGTTGGGCCTAGTCCTTGAAGCCTAGTTGGGATGTTACATATGAGATGTTTCTCATTGTGATAATAAATCGCCTGAGGGCTTGATAAATGTGATTATTGAACCAAAACATTAACTCTGGAAGTTGAATGGCATATTAGTTTCTTTTGGACCCATTCTTGTCTTTGTTTAATTGTGAATCATGAATGATGAAACAATTGAATAATATAATTTAATGTAAGGTTTTGAAATATGATATTCTTGCTTATTGTTTATAATGTTTGAAAGTATGACATTTGCACTACATTGAAGCATATTGTTATTGTGGTTTGTACCACTAAGCCTATGGCTTAGCGAGATTGTGGTTCATCGCGCAGGTGACAGGGTAGAACCGGAGAGTTCAGCTAGACCGAGTTGAGTCTAGACTTGTGAAGTGTTGATTGTGGACTTAAAGATCAGAGACGAACTGCCAAACCTATATAAACTTTATATTTTGTAAATATTGATATTTATGTATATATATGTATATACCGCTACATTTTTCGTTGCTTAATAAATAAATATTTTATCTATTATGTTCTATAATATATTTGAAAGGTTTTTCTTTTCTCATATTGAAATTATGAAGAAAGATTGGTTTGTTTAATATAAACTGTGACACTCCTGTATCCGGTATACGTATGTTACAAATGTGGTTGTATGTAGTGTGCGTATATGGGGTATAGGGGTGTTACAACTATTTTGGTATCAGAGCCTAGGTTTGACGTTCTCAACCTAGGTGAATTGTAAGAAAAAAGAACATTTTGTTTTTCAAACATGGTTTTTGAATAAGATACATGCTTTGGCACTGGCAGTCTCTAATCTTTGATGAGGTATATTCTGCTGTGTTTGTAGATATAGATAGTGATGGCATCTTAGTCACATCAATCCATAGAGGGTAGTGCTGAGAGTGTAGCTCCTGAGGAGGGTAGAGATGGAGCTAGGGTTGAGAGAGCTGGAGAGGCACATGCTCCTGTGACAGAGAGACCAACAGCTGATGAGATTCCGCGGGTTTGGCTAAGGCATGTGGTAGAATTGTTGAGGCAAGCTCCAGTGCAGCAGCCGCCACCTCAACTACAGCTGCAAGTACCGGTGAGGCAGTATGATAAATTGAGAAATTTTGGGTCTGAGGATTTCTTTGATACTACAGATCCTGCAGTAGCTGAGCAGTGGTTGGATAGAGTTCAGAGGGTATCTATTCAGCTGCAAGCTACTTCTGAAGGGAAATTTGATTATGATAGATCACTTCTGCAGAAAGATGCATATAATTGGTGGAAGACGGTTCCACATGCGATGGATGATCCACCAACTTTGTCTTATGGTGATTTTCTGCGGGAGTTTGAGCAGAAATATACTCCGAGGGAGTATAAGGATGCCAAGAAGATGGAATTCCTAAATCTGAGACAAGAGAACCGGATAGTGACAGAGTATGAGATTGAGCTTATCCAGTTGTGTCATTATGTAGGTGGAATTATTTCAGATGAGATTGATCAGTGCAGGAGATTTGAGGAGGGATTGAGGCACTCTATTATGTATATTGTTGCTGGTTCTCGGTACCAAGATTTTTCTCAGCTGGTTGCAGCAGCCAGAAGTGTTGAGAGAGCATAGGGTATTGCAGCAGCTGCTACTGAGGAGGAGATTAGAGTTAGGAGACCCCAGTTTGAGGCAGGGCCTTCATCTATGAAGAGAGCCAGAGGAAATTTTGTTCTGAGGATCAGTAGGAACCGGAGCTAGTCTGGTAGGTCAGTTCAGTATCAAAGACAGAGACCGAGACCTACAGTTGCTGTGGGTGGATCAGGAGTGTGTTTTAGATGTGGGTCACCAACTCATTTCATTAAAGATTGCCCTGAGCTATCTGAGGATAGACAGACTGATACTGTAGCTTTCTCGACCTAGTGTTAGTAGAGGAGGTTGTGGGGGCCGAGGATTTAGTAGAGGTGGTCAACCCGGAATTAGTCAGAGAGGAGGTTCTACATCCGGAGGCAGTAGGCTAGATGAGGTTGGACATCGTGTATGTGATGCACAGGCATCCAAATGCTTCAGCAGTTATTGCGGGTACATTTTCTTTATTTGGCATTTCTCTTCTTACTTTGATTGATCCAGGATCTACTCATTCATACATAAGTGCATCTATCTTGCCTGTGACTGAATTACATTTAGAGTCCCTAGGATTTGATGTCTTGGTGACAAATCCTTTAGGGCATAGTGTGGTAGTTAGCAAGGTGCACCAAAATAGTTCAGTTGTGGTGCAGGATGAGGAGTTCTTGGGTGATTTGATTGAAATGCCTTTTAACGAGTATGATTTGATCTTAGGCATGGATTGGTTGTCTAAGCATGGGGCTATGGCAGACTGTCAAAAGAAGTGTGTTACCCTGAGAACCAGTGATGGCAGAAGTGTGATGGTATCTAGTGAGCAGAGATATATTGCATCCTTGTTTGTTTCATCTGTTGCAGCTAGGAAGTTGATTCAAAAAGGGTGTGATGCTTATCTTGCTCAGGGTATAGATACCAGAGTAGTGGGTTCTTAACTTGATAGTATACCTACAGTTATGAAATTCCCAGATGTGTTTCCTAAGGAGTTGCCAGGGATACCCACTGAGAGAGAGGTTGAGTTTGGTATCAACTTGTTTCCTGGTACCACTCCTATCTCTATTACTCCTTATCGAATGGCACCTGCTAAGTTGAGAGAGTTGGAGGTGCAGTTGCAGGAGTTGTTGGATAGAGGGTTTGTTCTCCCTAGTGTTTCTATGTGGGGAGCTCCTGTTTTGTTTGTAAAGAAGAAGGATGGTACTTTAAGATTGTGCATCGATTATACGCAGTTGAATAAGGTGAATATCAAGAATAAGTATCCTTTACCTAGGATAGATGATCTCTTCGATCAGTTGAAGGGAGTAGCAGTTTTCTCTAAGATTGATCTGAGATCAGGGTACCATCAATTGAGAGTCAGAGCTGAAGATGTACCCAAGATAGCTTTCCGCACAAGGTATGGGCATTATGAGTTTTTGGTGATACCTTTTGGATTAACGAATGCACCAGTAGCTTTCATGGATTTGATAAATAGGGTGTTTAGACCCTATCTAGATCAATTTGTAGTGGTCTTTATTGATGATATTTGGGTGTATTCGCATAATAAGGAGGAACATGATAAGCATTGCGGATTGTATTGCAGACTTTGAGAGAGAAGCAATTGTATGCTAAGCTATCTAAGTGTGAGTTTTGACTTGATCAAGTAACGTTTCTGGGTCATGTGGTTTCAGCAGATGGTATAAGAGTTGATCCGAGTAAAGTTGAGGCCATTTTGAATTGGAGTCCACCAAACTCTGTGACTGAATTTAGAAGTTTTCTAGGTTTGGCAGGCTATTATCGATGGTTTGTGAAGGGTTTTTCTTTGATAGTTACTCCACTCACCATATTACTTCGAAAGGGAGTTAGATTCGTGTGGACAGATCAATGTCAAGCAAGCTTTGAGCAGTTGAAGGAGATGTTGACTCAAGCTCCTGTTCTTACCTTGCCTGTGGAAGATAAACCATATGTCATTTACAGTGATGCTTCATATAGTGGTTTAGGTTGTGTTTTGATGCAAGAGGGTAGAGTCATAGCTTATGCTTCTCGGCAGTTGAAGCCGCATGAGCTTAATTATCCGACGCATGATTTGGAGGTGGTAGTCATAGTTTTAGCATTGAAGATTTGGCGCCATTATCTTTATGGGGAGAAGTGTTTCATCTATACAGATCACAAGAGTTGGGTGTTCAGAGAGAGCTGAATCTTCGGCAGAGATGGTGGTTAGAGTTGATTAAAGACTATAACTATTTGATTAATTATCATCCTGGTAAGGTAAATGTTGTAGCAGATGCCTTGAGTCGAAAGTCTTTGGTAGGTTTGACCGCTTATTCACTCTCGTTGCTTGTTGAGTTGAGAGCGCTGCATGCTAGTTTTGAGCCTTGTGATGATGGTGCTTTGTTAGCTCATTTGCAATTGAGACCGGTGTTGTTGGATCAGATTAAAGAGGCTCAGTTGGCTGATGAGAAAATTCAGAAGATTGTTTTGAGTTGCCAGAAAGGTGAGAACTGAGATTTCCATCTGAGAGGTGATGGTAGTTTTTGGTTCAAAGATAGATTGTGTGTTCCTGGTGATGCAAGACTGAGAAAGATTATTTTAGAGGAAGCACATCAGTCGGTTTTTGCTATGCACCCTGGGAATACTAAGAAGTATCATGATTTGAAGTAACATTATTGGTGGTCAGGTATGAAGAGGGACATAGCGGAATTTGTATCCAAATGTCTCACTTGTCAAAGAGTGAAGGCCGAGCACCAAGTTCCAATGGGGTTGCTCCAACCTTTATCAGTGCCTAAATGGAAATGGGAGCGTGTGACGATGGATTTGTGAAATTTCTTTAGAAGAATCATACTAAGTAAGAGGCAACTTGGGAGAGTGAGCAAGTGATGCAAGACCAGTATCCCCAGCTGTTTGAGATTTAAGACCAGGTAATTTCACAGACGAAATTTATTTTAGAGGGGGAGAATTGTAATATCCCAAACTATACCCTAAAATTTTTGGAAATGATTATTGTTGAAAATTGGATTCAATGAAATAATGTATTTATGTATGTTTAAGTGGGAAGATAAGAAAGGAAAGAGGAGTGTCTATATGTTGTATATATAGAGGTATATACAACATATACAAGTCAACTTATTGTTGGTCAAATGAGATTTATTAAATAATTTTATAAATGGAAATTAAATTAAGTGGAAGAGGATATTTATATATATTTTATTATTATAATTGTTTGGTTGAGATTTAAAGAAAGCTTTAGTGGTTAAGAGAGGTTGTGAGTGGTTGACTTTCATTCTTCATCATCCTCTCCTTCTTCTTTCTTTATTTTGGCCGGCCATCTCCATAGCAAGAGGGAAACAGAGATTTTGTTCTTCCTAACTCAAGATTAAAGGGTGTTTCAAGTGATCAAGTTAGAATTCTAAGGGTTTTCATAACTTTTGGTAAGTTTTCCACTTGATTCCTTGGTTTTCTTTTAAGTTTGTGTTTTGAGTTTGGTGTTTGATTGTTGATGATATGTGTATATTTGATTGTGGTGTATTTGAGAGTGTTTGGTCTTATTGGCTTTAATTTTGGGGTTAGTTTGAAGAGAAAGAGTTAAGTTTGGTGGTGAAAAGCAAGTGTTGTGTATTGTGTATGTGTTGAGTTGTGATGATGATTGTGATTGGTGTTTGATGCATGAAATAGAGTTGTCTTGATGTTATGCAAGTTTAGTCTGGTTTATGGATGGTTTTGAGTAAGTTGTTTGGAGTGGAAGATGGTAAAAGAAAGAGGTTTGTTGGATATGGTGTTGCTGGTGTCGGAATCAGGATTTTTGGCCTGACATGCCCATGGGCACGGCCAAGTCTTTGGGATTGTCAATGGTTCTATTTTCTGGATGGGTGACACGAACAGTGACACGCCAATGTCACTGAGCGTGTCACAACTTCTGTGTTGGAGTAGTATTGATACGTCTAGTGACACGCCCATGTCACTGAGCATTCATAGCTACTATGATGTTGGTAGATTGACACAGTCAGTGACATGCCCATGTCACTGAGTGTGTCATAGCATATGTGTTGTGGGTTTAGGGCATGATCAGGGACACGCCCGTGTTGTTAAGCGTGTCATGTGTAGAGTTTGCCCTAGTTGGTTCTTATCCTTATTTTCTTATGTGTATCTCTAAGTGAATGTGTATGATCACTTTTGAGTTGCCCTAATCCAAGTTTTGAAGGATTCCTGGAAGAGGAGTTTGGTGTTATTGTGAGTTGCTCTTGAGGTAAGTACAAACCTTACATTGTTGCATATATTTACATGACTTTGGGACTTAACACATTTGGTTGTAAATGTGTTAAGTAATCTATTACATTGTCAATACATTTGATTAATGCTATGATTTGCATAATGTGAAAGATATAATGATCATTCAAAATGTATGTACAATGCAATTGGTTATGTATACCCTAATGATGAGATGTGAAGCCATTGTTGTTGGCTATAATGATGCAAATGAAATAATTGTGGCATGGTTGCCTAGATGATTATGTGAAAATGAGAATGGAATTGATAATGAAAAAATAAAAGAATTGTGTGCCTAATATGGTATTCAATTTTCAGAGTTTTGTTGTTAGTGGCATGCCTAAAAGTAAGAATCCCTTGAAGCTGGGTTGGGCTTGGTCCTTGAAGCCAAGTTGGGTTGAAGTTTAGCATGCTTAACTCCCCTTGAAGCTTGGTTTGGCCTAGTCCTTGAAGCCTAGTTGGGATGTTACATATGAGATGTTTCTCATTGTGATAATGAATCGTCTAAGGGCTTGATAAATGTTATTATTGAACCAAAACATTAACTCTGGAAGTTGAATGGCATATTAGTTTCTTTTGGGCCTGTAACGACCCTCCCCGACCAGGTCGGCTACCCGGCCCACTAGTGGCTTACGGCCCGGCCTTTTCACCACCTGGGCACGGAGTCCGCAGGAGGCAAGCGATCGCTACAGTACTGGACAGCCCTCGCGGCCCACCCAGCAGGAATTTGTTTATTTGGCTCCCTAAGGAGACGCCTCCCTGGATCGAACCCCTGACCTCCCACTTAAGAGAGCCAGCTACTAGCAGAAATGGTACTGGATGGTTCTCGCTGGCTCTCTTAAGTGGGAGGTCAGGGGTTCGATCCAGGGAGGCGACTCCTTAGGGAGCCAAATAAACAAATTCCTGCTGGGTGGGCCGCGAGGGCTGTCCAGTACTGTAGCGATCGCTTGCCTCCTGCGGACTCCGTGCCCAGGTGGTGAAAAGGCCGAGCCGTAAGCCACTAGTGGGCCGGGTAGCCGACCTGGTCGGGGAGGGTCGTTACAGGGCCCATACTTGTCTTTGTTTAAATGTGAATCACGAATGATGAAACAATTGAATAATATAATTTAATGTAAGGTTTTGAAATATGATATTCTTGCGGATTGTTTATAATGTTTGAAAGTATGACATTTACACTACATTGAAGCATATTGTTATTGAGGTTTGTACCACTAAGCCTATGGCTTAGCGCGATTGTGGTTCATCGCGTAGGTGACATGGTAGAACCGAAGAGTTCAGCTAGACCGAGTTGAGTCTACACTTGTGAAGTGTTGATTGTGGACTTAAAGATCAGAGGCGAACTGCCAAACCTGTATAAACTTTTTATTTTGTAAATATTGATATTTATGTATATATATGTATATACCGCTACATTTTCCGCTGCGTAATAAATAAATATTTTATCTATTATGTTCTATAATATATCTGAAAGGTTTTTCTTTTCTCATATTGAAATTATAAAGAAAGATTGGTTTGTTTAATATAAACCGTGACACTCCTGTATCCGGTATACGTATATTACAAATGTGGTTGTATGTAGTGTGCGTATATGGGATATAGGGGTGTTACAGCTTAGGCGATTAAGACTGGAGTGGGCTGAATTGGTTAACGAAGAGGTCACTAAACAAATAAAAGTGAAGTTCCTTGAAGTGATAGAATATCCAGATTGGCTAGCCAACATAGTACCTGTGCCAAAGAAAGATGAAAGAATAAGGGTCTGTGTGGACTATAGAGATTTGAACAAGGCTTCCCCTAAAGATGATTTTCCTTGACCCCATATAGATGTTCTCATTGATAGTGCAGCCTCTAGCGTGCTACACTAGTTTTTAGATGGATTTTTCGGATACAATCAAGTGTTAATGTGTAACACCCCCGTACCACATATACGCACACCGCATACGCCCGTACAACACGCTATATACGTATACCGAATATAGGGATGCCACGATTCATTTTAAACAAATCAAACCAACTGTAATCTTTAATATATAATATATAATTATCATAAGTCAGTCCGAGTAAACATAAAACATTTAACCTATATTATAAATAGTAATAGATAAAACATTCTTTCGTTAAAATACATATATATATATATACAACATTAGTACCCAAAAGTTTATCCAAAACAGTCTGTTCAAAACATTTGTTAAATAAGCAGCGGAAAATACATATGTATATATATCAAAATCAATGTTTACAAAATTATAGAATTTATACATGCTGGCAGTTTGTCTCTGACCGTGATGTCCACAACTCAACACTGCTCTAACAATCTCAAGCCTAGACTCGACTCGGTCTAGACGAGCTCTCTGGCACAACCGGATCTACCCTGTCACCTGCGCGATGAACCACAATCACACTAAGCAGAAAGCTTAATGGTACAAACTTTGATTCAATATAGATCAACGCGATGCTCATACACAATACATATGAATATGTCAACTCATTACATTATATATTTCAACATATTAATCATTTGCATCACATTTCATAATTCACATTAAAACAATGACAAACATGGGCCCAAAACGAAACTAATATGCTATTCAAAGTTCAGAGTTACTGCTTTGGTCCATAATCACATTTATCAAGCCCGTAGGTGATATATATATCCATGGATAATGTAACAAACCCAGCCTCTTGGACCTCAACCCGGATAGACCCTAGGGCCGCAGTATCTTGGTCTTCAACCCGGCTAGACTGTTACAGTTTTTGAGGCTTATGACCCGATCTTTTCACCTCAAAAACATCATATTTCACATTTTTCAGCTGGACTCGACTTACGACCCGGTCTCTTCACCTTTCCAGCAATTCATAGGCATGCCGCCAAACCCAGAACTCTAAAAATTGAATAACATACTAGGCACACAATTAATTCATTTATTTCATTATCAATCTCTTTCACAATTCATTTCTCATTTCATTTCTCATAATCAACTAGGCTCCTTGCCTTGTTATATCATCATTTTCTCATCTTTTATCATTCTTCTCTTTTATATCAATATCAATTTGTGACACTTTGATTTCACATATCTCATCACATCATTCAACATTTCTTTTCATTTACAACACATTATTCAATAGCATTGATATATCAACATAATTCACATTATGCATATCATAACATATAATTCATTCATCAACAATGTATCAAGTAACTTAACACATCTCTCAACTAAATGTGTTAAGTCCCAATGTCATGTAAATGTATGTAATCATTCAAAGTTTGTACTTACCTCTTAAAGCAACAACACCACTCTATCAACTCCTCTTCCAAGATCTCACTCAAACCTTGGCTTGGGTAACTCAATTCTCTTCAAAACCTAATCCAAAGGTGATCAAACAACACTCTCTTAGTGTTACACATAAGAAAACAAGGAAGAGAACTACCTAGGGAAAACTCTACAGTTGACATGCTCAACAACACGGGCGTGTCCTTCACCGTGCCCTAAACCCACAACACAGAAGCTTTGACACGCTCAGTGACATGGGCGTGTCACTACACGTGTCAATGCTACAACAACACAGAAGTTGTGACACGCTCAGTGACATGGGCGTGTCACTGCTCGTGTCACCAACCCAGAAAATAGAACCAACGACACTCCCAAAGACATGGCCGTGTTCCTAGGTGTGTTAGGCCAAAAACCCTAAAATCGAAACCAACAACGCCACAACCAACAAAGCCAAATCAACAACACACAAACCCAATCAAAACCTTCAACAACCCAATAATACTTGAGTAAACCTTAAAACAACTCTATCACAAACACCACAATATATCACAACTCAAACTCACAACACCCACAACTCTTGTCTCTTCAATCCAAACCCAAAAATCAAAGTTGCCAAGACAAAACACTTCAAACACACCAAAACACATCTACAATAACCATCCAACAAATCCAAGAACACAAACTCAAAAGAAAACCAAGAAACAAGTTGGAAACTTACCAAAAGTGAAGAAAATCCTTAAAACTCCAACTTGATCGCTTGAAAACCTTCAATCTTTTGAGCTTGGAAGCAAGAAAATCCCTTCTCCTTTGGTTGATAAGGGTGGCCAGCCAAAGAGAAGAAAAGAAGAAGATGAAGATGAAAGAAGAAGATGAAAGAAAGAAGGAAAGAAAGAAAGTCAACACTCTTCTCTTTTAACCAAACCACTTTTCCCCAAATCACTCTCCACCATACATTTAAACAATATAATATTCAACCACTAACATCATCTTCCACTAACTTAAATAAATCCATTTAATTAATCAAAATATCTCTTTTGATTTACAAGACCCATTGAATTGTATATATTGTTTTTATCTCCATATACATAACATATACACTTCTTCTTCCTCTTATCTTTTCACTTAATCAAATATACACTTTAAATTATTTAATCCAATTTTCACGAATAAACATTCCAAAATTTTAGGGTATAGTTTGGGATATTACAATTCTCCCCCTCTATAAAATAATTTCATCCTCGAAATTACCTGTTCTCAAATCTGGAATAACTGGGGATACTGGTCTCGCATCATTTGCTCACTCTCCCAAGTTGCCTCTTCCTTTGCATGATTCTTCCAAAGAACCTTCATAAGTGGCACTTTCTTATTTCTTAACTCTTTCACTCTATGTGCTAAAATAACCACTGGTTCTTCTTCAAAAGTCAGATCCAGACTCACCTCAATGGATTCCACTGACCTATACCTCCGTAGCATAGAAACATGGAAGACATTGTGAATTTTATCCAACTCAAGTGGTAAAGTGAGTCTATAAGCAACTGGTCAACCTCTTTCTAGCACCTCATAAGGTCCAATGAAATGAGGACTCAACTTTGCTTTGCTTCCAAATCTCAAAATTCTCTTCCAAGGAGACACTTTCAGAAAAACTTTATCTCCAACATTGAACTCTATGTCTCTCCTCTTTAAATCTAAATAGGATTTATGCCGATCTGAAGCTGCTTTCAACCGATCCCGAATTATCTTCACATTCTCTTCTGTTTCTTTAATCAAATCGGGACCAACCAACCTACCTTCTCCAACCTCATTCCAACATAGAGGCGTTCTGCATCTTCTACCATACAATGCCTCAAATGGTGCCATTCTAATACTTGACTGATGACTGTTGTTATAGGCAAATTCCATCAATGGCAAAAATATGTCCCAACTCCCAGAGAAATCAATGACAGCTCCTCAACATATCCTCCAAAATCTATATCACTCTCTCTGACTGCCCATCTGTCTGAGGATGGAAAGCAGTGCTAAAATGCAATCGAGAACCCAAAGTAGCATGCAAACTCTTCCAAAACCTTGAAGTAAACCGAGGATCTTGATCAGACACTAAAGAAAATGGGACACCATGCAACTTCACTATCTCACTGATAAACAGCTCAGCTAACTTCTCAAGAGAATAATCCATCCAAATTGGAAGAAAATGAGCTGTCTTCGTTAACCGATCAACAATCACCCAGATGGCATCATGTTTCTTCTGAGTCAAAGGAAAACCAGTCACAAAATCCATCGTTACTCACTCCCATTTCCACTCAGGAACTGATAAAGGCTGGAGCAACCCCGAAGGAACTTGGCACTCATCCTTTACTCTCTGACAAGTGAGACATTTGGATACAAACTCCGCTATGTCCCTCTTCATACCTGACCACCAATAATATTGCTTCAAATCATGATACATCTTGGTACTCCCAGGGTGCATAGCAAAAACCGACTGATGTGCTTCCTCTAAAATAATCTTTATCAATCTGGTATCATCAGGAACACACAATCTATCTTTGTACCAAAGGCTGACATCACTTCTCACATGAAAATATTGGCTCTCTTCCTTCGAACAATCCAAAACAATTTTCTGAATTTTCTCATCTGCCAACTGAGCCTCTCTAATCTGATCCAACAACACCGGTCTCAACTGTAACTGAGTCAGCAAAGCACCATCATCACATGATCCAAAACTAGCATGCAAAGCTCTCAACTCAACAAGCAATGAGAGCGAATATGCAGTCAAACCTACTAAAGACTTCTGACTCAAGGCATCAGCAACAACATTTGCCTTACCAGGATGATAATCAATCAAACAGTCATAGTCTTTAATAAATTCCAACCACCATCTCTGCCGAAGATTCAGTTCCCTCTGAACACCCAAATATTTCAAACTCTTATGATCCGTATAGATAAAACACTTCTCCCCATAAAAGTAGTGTCGCCAAATCTTCAAAGCAAAAACTATGGCTGCTAACCCCAAATCATGCGTCGGGTAATTCAACTCATGCGACTTCAACTGCCAAGAAGCATAAGCTATGACTCTACCCTCTTGCATCAAAACACAACCTAAACCATTATGTGAAGCATCACTATAAATCACATATGGTTTATCTTCCACAGGCAAGGTAAGAACAAGAGCTTGAGTCAACATCTCTTTCAACTATTCAAAGCTTGCTTGACACCGCTCTGTCCACACAAATCTAACTCCCTTCCGATGTAATCTGGTGAGTGGAGTAGCTATCAAAGAAAACCCTTCACAAAGCATTGATAATAGCCTACCAAACCCAGAAAACTTCTAACCTCAGTCACTGACTTCGGTGGACTCCAATTCAAAATGGCCTCAACTTTACTCGGATCAACTCTAATACCATCTGCTAAAACTACATGACCCAGAAAAGTCACTTGATCAAGCCAAAACTCACACATCAATAGCTTAGCATACAATTGCTTCTCTCTCAAAGTCTGCAATACGATCCGCAAATGTCTATCATGATCCTCCTCATTACGCGAATACACCAAAATATCATCGATGAAGACCACCACAAACTAATCCAAAAATGGTCTAAAAACCCTGTTCATCAAATCCATAAAAGCTGCAGGTGCATTCGTCAATCCAAAAGGCATCACCAAAAACTCATAATGCCCATACCTTGTGCAGAAAGCTGTCTTAGGAACATCTACCTCGCTGATTCTCTACTGATGGTACCCTGATCTCAGATCAATCTTGGAGAAAACTGCTGCTCCTTTCAATTAATCAAAGAGATCATCTATCCTAGGCAAAGGATACTTATTTTTTATAGTCACCTTGTTCAATTGCCTATAATCGATGCACAACCTAAAAGTACCATCCTTCTTCTTCACAAACAAAATAGGAGCTCCCCACGGAGAAACACTAGGGCAAACAAACCCTTTGTCTAACAACTCCTGCAACTGCACCTTCAACTCTCTCAACTCAGCAGGTGCCATTTGATATGGATTAATAGAGATGGGAGTGGTACCAGGCAACAAATCGATACCAAACTCAACCTCTCTCTCAGGGGGCATCCCTGTCAACTCCTCAGGAAACACATCTGGGAATTCAGCAACTGTGGGTATACTATCAAGTTAAGAAACCACTACTCTAGTATCTACAACATGAGCAAGATAAGCCTCACATCTCTTCCAAATCAACCTCTTAGCTGCAACAGCTGAAATAAACTTGGATGCAAGTTGTCTCTGCTCACTAGATACCATAACAATTCTACCATCAACGGTTCTTAGGGTAACACACTTCTTCTGATAATCTACTACAGCTCCATGCTTAGACAACCAATCCATGCCTAAGATTAAATCATACTCCTTAAAAGGCATTTCAATCAAATCACCAAGAAACTTCTCATCCTGAACAACAACAGGACTATTTCGATGCACCTTACTCACCACAACACTATGCCCTAAAGGATTTGTCACCAAGACACCAAATCCTAGGGACTCAGAATGTAATTCAGACATAGGCAAGATGTATGCACTTATATATGAATGTGTAGATCCTGGATCAATCAAAGCAAGAACTGAAATGCTAAATAAAGAAAATGTACCCGCAACGACGGCTGAAGCATCCGGCTGCCTCTGCATCACATACACACGCTGAGAAGGCCCAGCCTCATCTGGCCTACTGCCTTCAAATGTAGAGCCTCCTCTCTGACTGAACCCAGGTCTACCACCTCTACTGAAACCTCTGCTACTACGACCTCCTCTCACACTAGGTCGAGAAACTGCAAAATCAGCCTGCCTATCCTCCTGTAGCTCGGGACAATCTCTGATGAAATGGTCTAGCGACCCGCATCTGAAACATACTCCCGAAGTACCCCTCCACCTGCATTCACCTCCGTGTGCTCTACCATAATGAACACAAACAGGTGGAACAAACCTCTGAGCCACTGGGGTCAATGCACTAGCCACAAAAATTGTAGGTCTCAATCTCTGCCTCTGATGTGGTACTGACCTAACAGGCTGCCTCTGGCCCTACTGAACCTTTGAAACATACCTCCTCGACCTCTCTTTGTAGATGAAGACCCTACCTCAAACTGGGGTCTCCTAACTCTGGTCTCCTCCTCAGTAGCAGCTGCTGCAATAGCCTGTGCTCTCTCAACACTCCGGGCCACTGCAACAAGCTGGAAAAGATCCTGATACCGGGAACCAGCAACAATACACATAATAGAGGGCCTCAACCCCTCCTCAAATCTCCTACACCGGTCTATCTCATCTGAAATAATCCCACCGGCATAATGACTCAACCGGATGAACTCTACCTCATACTCTGTCACAGTCCGATTATTCTGCCTCAGATTCAAAAACTCCATCTTCTTAGCATCCTTATACTCCCTCAGAGTATACTTCTGCTCAAACTCCCGCAAAAAATCACCATAAGACAAGGTCGGTGGATCATCCATGGCATGTGGAACCGTCTTCCACCAATCATAAACATCTCTCTGCAGAAGAGATCTAGCATAATCAAACTTTTCTTTAGGAGTGGCTTGCAACTGGATAAATACCCTCTGAACTCTATCCAACCACTGCTCAACTACTGCAGGATCTGTAGTACCAAAGAAGTCCTTAGTTCTGAACTTCCTCAATTTATCATACTGCCTCATCGGTACTTGTGGCTGTGGTCGCGGTGGTGGCTGCTGCACTGGAGCCTGCCTCAACGAATCTACTCCATGCCGTAACCAAACTGGCGGCATCTCATCAGCAGATGATCTCTCTGGCACAGGAGCAGGTGCCTCTCCAGCTATCTCAACCCTAGCTCCATCTCTACCCTCAATAGGAGCTACACTCTCAGCACTATCTTCTACAGACTGACGTGACTGAGACGCCATCACTACCTATATCTGTAAACACAGCAGAATTACCCCATCAAAGATCAGAAACTGCCAATGCCAATGCATGTATCTTATTTAAAAATCATATTTTAAAATCAAAATTTTCTTTTTCTTACAATTCACCTAGGTTGAGAATCTCAAAGCTAGGCTCTGATACCAAAATAACTATAACACCCCCGTACAACATGCGATATATGTATACCGGATATAGGGGTGCCACGATTCATTTTAACCAAATCAAACCAACTTTAATCTTTAATATATAATCATCATAAGTCAGTCCGAGTAAACTTAAAACATTTAACCTATATTATAAATAGTAATAGATAAAACATTCTTTCGTTAAAATACATATATATATACAACATTAGTACCCAAAAGTTTATCCAAAATATTCTATTCAAAACATTTGCTAAATAAGCAGCGGAAAATACATATGTATATATATCAAAATCAATGTTTACAAAATTATAGAATTTATACATGCTGGCAGTTCGTCTCTAATCGTGATGTCCACAACTCAACACTACTCTAACAATCTCAAGCCTAAACTCGACTCGGTCTAGACGAGCTCTCCGGCATAACCAGATCTACCCTGTCACCTGCGCGATGAACCACAATCGCGCTAAGCAAAAAGCTTAGTGGTACAAACTTTGATTCAATATAGATCAATGCGATGCTCATACACAATACATATGAATATGTCAACTCATTACATTACATATTTCAACATATTAATCATTTGCATCACATTTCATAATTCACATTAAAATAAAGACAAACATGGGCACAAAAAGAAACTAATGTGCTATTCAAAGTTCAGAGTTACTGCTTTGGTCCATAATAACATTTATCAAGCCTGTAGGTGATATATATATCCATGGATAATGTAACCGACCCAGTCTCTTAGACCTCAACCCGGCTAGACCCTAGGGCCCTAGTATCTTGGTCCTCAACCCGGCTAGGCTGTTACAGTTTTTGAGGCTTACGACCCGATCTTTTCACCTCAAAAACATCATATTTCACATTTTTCAACTGGACTCGGCTTACGACCCGGTCTTTTCACTTGTCCAGCAATTCATAGGCATGCCGCCAAACCCAGAACTCTGAAAATTGAATAACAACTAGGCACACAATTAATTCAATTATTTCATTATCAATCTCTTTCATAATTCATTTCTCATTTCTTTTCTCATAATCAACTAGGCTCCTTGCCTTATTATATCATCATTTTCTCATCTTTTCTCATTCTTCTCTTTTATATCAATATCAATTTGTGACACTTTGATTTCACATATCTCATCACATCATTCAACATTTCTTTTCATTTACAACACATTATTCAGTTGCATTGATATATCAACATAATTCACATTATGCATATCATAACATATAATTCATTCATCAACAATGTATCAAGTAACTTAACACATCTCTCAACTAAATGTTTTAAGTCCCAATGTCATGTAAATGTATGCAATCATTCAAAGTTTGTACTTACCTATTAAAGCAACAACACCACTCTATCAACTCCTCCTCCAAGATCTCACTCAAACCTTGGTTTGGGTAACTCAATTCTCTTCAAAACCTAATCCAAATGTGATTAAACAAAACTCTCTTAGTGTTACACATAAGAAAACAAGGAAGAGAACTATCTAGGGTAAACTCTACACTTGACACGCTCAACAACACGGGCGTGTCCTTCACCGTGCCCTAAACCCATAACACAGAAGCTTTGACATGCTCAGTGACATGGGCGTGTCACTACACGTGTCAATGCTACAACAACACAGAAGCTATGACATGCTCAGTGACATGGGCGTGTCACTGCTCGTGTCACCAACCCAGAAAACAGAACCAACGACACTCCCAAAGACATGGCCATGTTCCTGGGCGTGTCAGGTCAAAAACCTTGAAATCGAAACCAACAAAGCCACAACCAACAAAGCCAAATCAACAACACACAAACCCAATCAAACCTTCAACAACTCAATAAAACTTGAGTAAACCTTAAAACAACTCTATCACAAACACCACAATATATCACAACTCAAACTCACAATACCCACAACTCTTGTCTCTTCAATCCAAACCCAAAAATCAAAGTTACCAAGACAAAACACTTTAAAGACACCAAAACACATCTATAACAACCATCCAACAAATCCAAGAACGCAAACTCAAAAGAAAACCAAGAAACAAGTTGGAAACTTACCAAAAGTGAAGAAAATCCTTAAAACTCCAACTTGATCTCTTGAAAACCTTCAATCTTTTGAGCTTGGAAGCAAGAAAATCCCTTCTCCTTTGGTTGATAAGGGTGGCCAGCCAAAGAGAAGAAAAGAAGAAGATGAAGATGAAAGAAGAAGATGAAAGAAAGAAGGAAAGAAAGAAAGTCAACGCACTTCTCTTTTAACCAAACCACCTTTTCCCAAATCACTCTCCACCATACATTTAAACAATATAATATTCTACCACCAACATCATCTTCCACTAACTTAAATAAATCCATTTAATTAATCAAAATATCTCTTTTGACTTACAAGACCCATTGACTTGTATATATTGTTTTTATCTCCATATACATAACATATACACTTCTTCTTCCTCTTATCTTTTCACTTAATCAAATATACACTTTAAATTATTTAATCCAATTTTCACAAATAAACATTACAAAATTTTAGGGTATAGTTTGGGATATTACATAATGGCCCAAGAGGACAAAGCCAAAACTACTTTTATTACTACATGCGGTATATTTTGTTATAAGGTGATGCCGTTCAGCTGAAAGAATGGTGGAGCAACCTACCAAAGGATGGCCACCACACTATTTCATGACACGATGTACAAAGAAGTTGAAGTATATGTTGATGATATGATGGTGAAATCGGATACAAGGGAACAACACTTCCAAAACTTAGAATTATTCATCGATAGAGCATTGAAATATAAGCTAAGATTAAACCCGAAGAAGTGTGTGTTCAGGGTTACCTCAGGTAAATTGTTGGGACATGTGATTGGTCCAAATGGCATTGAGATTGATCATGACAAAGTTAAAGCAATCAGGGATATGCCAGCCCCAAAGTCAGAGAGAGAAGAACGGGGATTCATTGGTAAATTACAATACATTAGCAGATTCATAGCAAAGCTCACAACAATTTGTGAGCCTATCTTCAAATTGCTTAAAAAGAATCAGCCGGTCATATGGAATGAAGAATGTCAAAAGGCCTTTGAGTGAATAAAAGAGTATTTGCTGAATCCACCTTTTTTAAAACCACCTAAACCCGGCAAACCTCTATTACTATACTTAGCAGTAGAGAAGAGTCGATAGGAGCCATGCTAGCCCAAGCAGTTGAGTCAGGGATTGAGCATGCAGTCTACTATTTGAGTAGAAAGCTCCTACCTTATGAAATTAAGTATAGTATCATTGAAAAGACATGTATAGCCGTCAATCTTATAGTGTGCAAGCAATTTTCAGGTTGGACCCAATGAAATACTTAAGGGAGACACCCTCTTTAATTGGGAAATATGGTCGATGGTTGATAATATTAGAAGAATTTGAGATTGAATATGTAACCAGAAAAATAATCAAAGGTAGAGCAGTAGCAGAATTCCTGGCCCAACAACCATTACCAGATAACGAAGAGCTAATCTTGGAATTTTTGGATGAACATTTAGAGGCAATTGAGGTACAAGGGTGGAAAATGTAATTTGATGGAGCAGTAAACAGGAAAGGAGCAGGTTTGGGAGTCATACTAGAATCACCTGAAGGGAAACTTATCCCTTTAGCCAAAAAGTTGAAATTCAGGGCAACCAATAATATGGTGGAGTACGAAGCTTGTATTTTTTGTTTGGAAACCCTAATGATTATGAAGGTGGATAAGGTAGAAGTTTTTTGGCGACTCATTGCTAGTAGTATCCCAAGTAAATGGAGAGTGGGAGTTGAAAGAAGAAAAATTAAAACCATACCACCATTACTTGACCATGATGAAGAAGAACTTTAAGGAGTGTAGATTTATACACCTATCAAGAAAAGAAAATCAGATGGCTGATGCCCTAGCCATATTGGCTTCAGTATGGGAAAATCCTGTCAGTTTATTCCTTAAGCCTCTGATTTTGACCAGTTCGTCAAATCCTTGTTATGAATATGAGACAATCATGGAAATTGATATAGACCATGATGCGTGGTATGATACTATAAGGCAATTTTTGGAGGAAAGAGAATACCCGTCAGGGGCAACAAAGAAAGAAAGAAAAGCCATAAGGCGGTGGTCTTTGCAATACATCACATTCCATGGGGAGTTATATCAAAGATGGCCTGATGAGGTGCATTTGAGATGTTTAAGGAAGCCTGAAGTGGAGCATATCATGTCAGAAATACATGCGGGAAGTTGCGGTCCACATATGAGTGGTTTGGCCCTAGTTTAAGAAGATTATCCGACAAGGTTACTACTTGTTGACCATGGAGAGAGATTGTATGGAGTTTGTAAAGAAGTGCCAACAATATCATATGTATGGTAACTTGAATCACATGCCTCCTAAAGAATTGCATTCTATGTTTTCACACTGGCCATTTGCCACTAGGGGTATCGACATTATAGAAGAGATACATCCGACAGCCTCAAATGGTCACCGTTTCATTATGGTAGCAGTAGATTATTTTTTGAAATGGGTTGAAGCCAAATCCTTCAACAAACTGGGCGCAAGTCAAATGTCTAGATTCATTGAAAAGAACCTCATTTGCAGCTATGGGGTCCCGCACAGTGTAATATCAGACAATGGGGTACAGTTTCAAGGAGTAGTCAAGGATTTATTCTCGAAGTACCGAATCCATCATCACAGATCCTCTGCTTATAGACCAAAGGATAATGGTGCGGTAGAAGCAACAAACAAGTCAATTAAGCAAATTCTATCAAAGATGACCAAGACTTATAAGGATTGGTCAGAGATGCTTCCCTTTGCTTTGTGCGGATATAGAACAAGTGTATGAACACCTACTAGAATGACACCTTTCTCTTTGATTTATGGGATGGAAGCAGTGTTGCCAATTGAAATTGAGATCAAGTCATTGAGAGTAGTCTTGGAAGTTGAACTGCCTGAAACGGAATGAGTAGTGAGCATATACACACAGTTAGCTTTACTAGAAGAGAGAAGGTTAAAGGCATTGTATCATCATCAACTGTATCAAAAGAAGATAGATCGGGCCTATAATAGAAGGGTTAAGATCAGAAAACTTAGATTTGGGGATTTGGTGTTGAAACAATGTAAGCCTAACATATTTGATCCAAGAGGGAAGTTTAGACCTAGTTGGGAAGGGCCATATATCTTGAAACAAGTCATGAACAAGGGAGTAGTGAAGCTATCAGACATGGATGGGAACGAGTACAGTGAGCCAGTAAATATTGATAGGTTGAAGAGGTTTTATGTATAAAAAGAAAAGGACAGCTCGCTAGGTTGAAAACCCAAAAAGGGCGGCCTAGGTAAAAAGTTAGGGCAGTCCGCTAGTTCTGAAAACCCGATAGGGCGGGCTAGGCAACAATTATGGCTAAATGAGAGAAAATTATCAATTAGAAAACCCGAAAGGGCTAGTTGGCAACAGGAGTAGTCTCGTGTATGTTGGCTTTATATTCGATTGTTCTCCAATTTAATAAAACAGAATTACTGTTAAATTTGTTCTATGTGCACTGTTATAAGTATTTGACCATATATGGATGAAATAATTAAACACAATAGCAAAAAGTGATGACAAATTATAAAAGGAAAAGAAGCATCTTTTATTACTTTAATTATTTTTTCAACCTAACAATACACTTTTTGAATTGACAAATGTAAAATCTATGGCAGACGATAAGTGTAACGTGCAGGCCAGCTTTGCCTCAACCGATCCAAGTAAGCTTCAGTCAAGTAAGGCATTGTTAGTGTATGTGCCCTAGGACATTTATTTGGATCTTTATGTTATACATTCATTATTAATAAATGAGGTTTTATTATCATTATTGTTTGTTTGTATGTTACACAATTTTGATATTTGTCCCTGGTTTATTATTGTTATAGAGATAAAAAAAATAATTCTTAACCAGTATGAAGATTGATTTGATAATCATCAGATGGTTATGTGTATAGTGATACAAATCAATTTCATAGATACTTGTTAGAGAACAATGTATTGGATAGACCCATCATGAGATTACTACATGGGTTAGTGTCATAAGTAAATCTCATGATAGTTATGTATTAATTCTTTGACTTGAGATTGTCATAGTTTCCAATATAATGACTATTATATTTTGACATGATCAAACATTATCTGTAACTGGATAGTAATAAAGGTTATGATCATATATGATAGAAATTATGTAGAGGATAATGAACAATCAAGATAGAATTTGTCCCTCTCTTTGAGAGAGATATCTTTTGGGCCCCTCGATAAGTGAGACTATGAAATGCATGGCCGTGCTCAAATGAATTGATAGTGTGATCATAAGTTTGGACAATATAAGTATGATGTTGACCATGATTTATGTTCAAGCTAGATATCGTGTGACAAAGGGATTAATGCATGTACTATTATTAGGCAAATTGGACATTCCTTATATTAATTGGGTAGTTTTAACGCCTTGCTAGAGGCCAATTATGACTTGTTGGTTTAATAGAGATTAAATTGACTGCCAATTAATATGGGCCTATCGGGTCACATACAAGAATGCGCTTTGGGCTGGATATAATATTAATAATATTAATATTGGATATTAATATTTATTATTATTATTATTTTCATTTTATATATATATTATTAGATAATATATTCAGAATCCTAATTAGATTTGGATTCTGAATTTGATTTACCTTATCCAATTATATATATTATTAGATAATATATTCAGAATCCTAATTAGATTTGGATTCTGAATTTGACTTACCTTATCCAATTTTGAATTGGATTCTGGAGTGATTATATTCACTCCAGACGTTAAGTCTTCTTATAGGTAACTTTAGAAAATAAAAGGAGAACGAAAAAAAAAAGAAGGAACTCTAATACGTTTTGGAGAAAACGTTTTTCAGCCTTTGCCGTTGTAGAGAGCTAGCACTCCAGACGGTAGCATTCGTGTGGATACGTGATAGAGGGTGTTTTGCGATCGAGGCATCTCTTCCAAACTGTGATTTCTAATCATCAACAGGTTAGTTGTTTGAACACTTTTGTCGAATTAAACGAACAGCATGGATCCTAATGGGAAATCAAAGATCAAAATTTTCCACTGCGTGTGTTTGGTTTGCTGTGATCTCCTTGATTTCCTAACAGTGGTATCAGAGCCACTTGTTGTTTTCGTTTAAGTAGAAAATACCATGTTGATATGATTACATGAGATATATTGACTTCGTATGGCATGTTAACTATAAAACCCTAATTCGTTTTTCATATGATGAGAAAAGGATTGTTTTTGGTTTCGTTTCTGTAAAACCCTAATTCGTTTTTCATATGATGAGAAAGGTTTTGTGTTTTTAATTTTGTTTTCATGAGATGATCACGTATATATAATTGGTTTTCATATGATGAGAAAAGATTGTTTTTGGTTTCGTTTCTGTAAAACCCTAATTCATTTTTCATATGATGAGAAAGGATTGGTGTTTTTAATTTCATTTTCATGAGATGATCATGTATATATGATTGGTTGATTAAAATGATTTTCATATGATGAAAACGATTAAGTTTATATGTGATATAAACATTTGGTAATGATTTTGTAATGGGTTGTACATATTTGAAATAAAACAGTAAGAAGGTTAATGAGATTAACGATTCTGTTTTAGGATTTTGCCAAAGAAAAATGTTAATGAGATTAACGTTTCTGTTTGGCTTCGAGGGGCGCTGCCCCTTCGGAACCTTGCCCGCGGACCGGCTAGCGGGAGCCCCGCCCTCTAACCGGCTAGCGGGACCTCCGTATGTTCGCGCCCTATAGTTCGTTACCGCGACATTAAGAATGTCAATATATTTGTTTCTATTTAACATGTTGGTGATGAATATATTATGTTTGTTTGATGTCTTGGCATGGTGCATAGCATGGCCTTATGACCTATGTGATTGGTTTATTCATATCTTAATTTTGGGTAAATACGGCCTGCGTGTCGTTTATTTTGTTGTAATTCATTTTACTAGTAGTTAGATTTTCTTTTATTGTAATAAATGAAGATTCAAGCTACAATGTTTGTGATGGAGATTCATACCAAGGAGAAGATGGTTCCATGGTGATGGAAGCACAAGCTCAAGTTTTGAAGATATGTAATATTGCAAGTGTTGTAATAGATAGGTTTTTCACCTAGGGTTGCCTTTATGATCTTCATTTGGTCTCTTGAAGATCATATTTAGTTTGGCCATGCTATGTCACGTTTACATATTTTGTCATTTGGTATATGATGCTTATGTGATAAATTATATATATGCATATAGTATGCTAAAATATAATGATATGTAATGCAAGACATGATAATAATTTAGTTGAACCCTCATTAATAATTTAAGTCTAAATGCCATCCACGTTTTGAATACCTATCAAAACTAAGATTGTATTAAAGTAGGTATTGCCAAAGCAATATGCTTTAAACATTCCTAGCTAAGTAGGATGAGTAATAGTGCTACTCATATGTTTTAAAATTGGTTAGACTTAATTAGGCTATCAAAATGGTTTTGGGCCTAAGGCATTAGATGGAATTCAATATGCTATGACATATGATGTCAATATTCCATAATTACTAAGAGTTACATGAGATGTAATTGGTAAAGATGTTACCTACCTAAATAACTTGATTTTAAGTGTCACGCCAAAGCTGAGTCTAGAATTAAGTGAAATACGGATCTTAGCCTACTAAAATTTTTCTTTAGAGGGTTATATTTTTAGTAGGAGTTTAAATAATTTTAACCTCATTATTAATTAAAATTTGACTTTGCATATTTATCAATAGATGGCTGCTAATAACAATTCCACCTTATCACTGCAATCTATCCTTGAGAAGGAAAAACTGAAAGAATGTGGGACTAATTTTGTTGACTGGTTTAGGAACCTGAGAATTGTTCTCAAACAAGAGAAAAAGTCCTACGTGCTTGATGAAGCTATCCCTGACCCACCTCCTGCTGATGCTTCTAATGCTGCTAAGAGTAAGCATAAGAAGCATGTGGATGATTCCATTGACATAGGATGTCTTATGTTGGCTACTATGTGTCTAGGACTTCAGAAGGATCAGGAACACTTAGAGGCTTATGAGATGAGTGTGCATCTCAAACAAGCTTTCCAACAACAGGCTAGGCAAGATAGGTTTAACACCGCTGTTGCATTATTTGCCTGCAAAATGTCTGAAGGTGAATCTGTTAGTGCTCATGTTTTGAAGATGAAAGGCTATCTAGATCACCTTGCTAGACTTGGATATCCCCTGAGTTTAGAACTCTCCACGGATTTGATCCTACATTCATTACCTAGCAGTTTCTCACAGTTTGTCATGAACTATAACATTAATGACATGGAGAAATCCATTCCTGAGCTACATGGTATGCTCAAAATTGCTGAGGGGAATATCAAAAAGCCTACCCAAATATTGAATGTCAATATTAAACAAATGAAAAAGAAAGCCAAATATACTAAAGGCAAGGGTAAGGCAAAAGGTGCTAAAGGGTCCAAGGGACAAGCTAAACCAAAAACTGAACCTAAGGCTAAAGTTCCTAAGGAAGGGACTTATTTCCATTGCAACAAGCCTGGGCATTGGAAGAGAAATTGTCAACTCTATTTGGATGAGTTAAAGAAGTTGAAGGGTAGTGCGACTACATCTTCAGGCATTTATGTTATAGAAATTAATTTATCTATTCCTTCTTCCTGGGTATTAGATACCGGATGTGGATCTCATATTTGTACAAATATGCAGGGACTCAAAAGGAGTAGGATGCTGAAGAAGGGCGAAGTGGACCTACGTGTTGGAAATAGAGCAAGAGTTGCTGCTATAGCTGTAGGAACTTATGAACTTGTTATGCCCAATGGGTTTTTGTTAATTTTGAACAATTGCTTTTATGTTCCTTCTATGAGTAGGAATCTTATTTCAGTATCTGTTTTGGATGATGAAGGTTATTCATTTTTTATTAAGAATAAGAAATGTTCTATTTTTGATAAAAATAATTTGCTTTATGGTATTGCAAATTCTTATAATGGCCTTTATATCCTTAATCTTGATGATTCTAATGGTAATGATATCTATAACATAACTTCTAAGAGAACTAAGCCAAATGAGTTAAACCCTACTTATTTATGGCATTGTCGCCTTAGCCATATAAATGAGAAACGCATTTCTAAGCTCCGTCAAGATGGATTATTAGATTCATTTGATTTTGAATCATTTGAAACATGTGAGTCTTGTTTGCTTGGTAAGATGACAAAGGATCCTTTTACTGGGCATAGTGAAAGGGCTAATGATTTATTGGGCTTGATACATACAGATGTATGTGGTCCTTTTAGCATTAGTGCCAGAGGAGGATTTCGATACTTCATTACTTTTACTGATGATTTCAGTAGGTATGGCTATGTCTACCTAATGAAACATAAGCATGAGTTTTTTGAAATGTTTAGAACTTTTCAAAATGAAGTACAAAATCAACTTGGTAAAACAATTAAACAACTTTGATCAGATCGAGGTGGTGAATATTTGATCCAAGAGTTTGATGATCATCTAAGGGATTGTGGAATTGTTTCACAACTGACTCCTCCAGGAACTCCACAGTGGAATGGAGTTTCTGAAAGGAGAAATCGAACTCTATTAGATATGGTTCGTTCAATGATGAATCAAGCAGATCTTCCTTTATCTTTTTGGGGTCATGCCTTGGAGATAGCTGCATTCATTCTGAACCGTGTACCATCTAAGGCGGTTGAAAAGACACCATATGAGATATGGACAGGTAAGACACCTAGTTTGTCTTTTCTTAAGATTTGGGGTTGTGAAGCTTATGTGAAAAGACCAGTTTTAGATAAGTTAGCTCCAAAGTCTATCAAATGTAATTTTGTGGGATATCCTAAGGAAACTAAAGGATACTATTTCTATACTCCTTCAGAGAACAAAGTGTTTGTTGCTAGAAATGGGATCTTTTTGGAAAAGGAATTTCTTTCTAAGAGAACTAGTGGGAGTATAGTAGAACTTAAGGAAACTCAAGAACCACAAGAAATCATTGAGCCGTCTATAGAGCCTATTTCAAAACCATAAATAGTTGTGGAGTTTGAAGATATAACACAAATCCCTCGCAGGTCTGATAGGACACATCGTCAGCCAGAGAGATATGGATTTCTTATGACTGATGATAGTGAAGTAATGCTCATAGATCAAGATGAGCCTACTACCTATCAAGAAGCTGTGTCAGGTCCAGATTCAGACAAATGGCTTGGAGCCATGAAATCTGAGATGCATTCTATGTTTGACAACCAAGTTTGGTCTTTAATTGATCCTCCAGAGGGTATTAAGACTATTGGTTGCAAATGGGTTTTCAAGAAGAAAACTGACATGGATGGGAATGTGCAGACCTATAAAGCAAGGCTTGTTGCAAAAGGTTTCAAGCAAACTCATGGTATAGACTATGATGAAACTTTTTCACCAGCTGCTATGCTTAAGTCTGTTAGAATTCTCATTGCCATTGCAGCATACTATGATTATGAGATATGGTAAATGGATGTCAAAATCGCTTTCCTTAATGGAAACTTGCTTGAGGATGTGTATATGACACAACCTGAGGGTTTTGTAAATCCTGAGAATTCTACAAAGGTTTGCAAGCTTCAAAGATCCATTTATGGATTGAAGCAAGCATCTCGAAGCTGGAATCTTCATTTTGATGAAACAGTTAGGAACTTTGGTTTCATCAAGAATGAAGATGAACCTTGTGTTTACAAGATGGTTAGTGGGAGTGCAGTAGTGTTTTTAGTCTTATATGTGGATGACATATTACTCATTGGGAATGATATCCCTACCTTGCAAAAGGTTAAGACTTGGTTAGGGAATTCTTTCTCAATGAAAGACTTAGGTGAGGCTGCCTATATCCTTGGTATAAAGATCTATAGAGATAGATCTAGAAGGATAATTGGCCTGAGTCAATGTACATACATAGATAAAGTGTTGAAGAGGTTCAACATGCAAGATTCCAAAAAGGGATTCTTGCCTATGTCTCATGGCATTCATCTCAGCAAGAGTCAATGTCCTATGACATCTGATGAGTGAGATCGAATGAATAAGATTCCTTATGCTTCTGCTATAGGATCTATTATGTATGCCATGTTATGTACTAGACCAGATGTCTCATATCCATTAAGCGCAACTAGTAGATTTCAAGCTGATCCTGGTGAAGGTCACTGGACAGCTGTCAAGAATATTCTTAAGTACCTTCGAAGGACTAAAGATGTATTCTTGGTTTATGGAGGTTTGGAAGATGAACTAGTTGTAACTGGTTATACATATGCTAGTTTCCAAACTGACATAGATGATTTTAGATCGCAGTCAGGTTTTGTATTCACATTGAATAGTGGAGCTGTTAGTTGGAAGAGTTCAAAACAAAAGCACTGTGGCTGATTCTACAACAGAGGCTGAGTATATAGCAGCATCAGATGCAGCTAAGGAAGCAGTCTGGTTGAAGAAATTCATCACTGAGCTAGGAGTGGTGCCTAGCATTGCAAATCCTGTGGACATTTATTGTGACAACAATGGTGCCATAGCACAGGCAAAAGAACCTAGATCTCATCAAAGGTCTAAGCATATACTCAGGCGTTTTCACCTCATTCGAGACATTATCGATAGAGGAGATATCAAGATATGCAAAGTTGACACAAATGATAACATAGCAGATCCATTAAAGCCTCTCTCACGGGTCAAGCATGATCGGCACACTAGATCTATGGGTCTTAGAAATTTGTAGGCCTAGTGTAAGTGGGAGATTGTTAGTGTATGTGCCCTAGGTCATTTATTTGGATCTTTATGTTATACATTCATTATTAATAAATGAGGTTTTATTATCATTATTGTTTGTTTGTATGTTACACAATTTTGATATTTGTCCCTGGTTTATTATTGTTATAGAGATAAAAAAATAATTCTTAACCAGTATGAAGATTGATTTGATAATCATCAGATGGTTATGTGTATAGTGATACAAATCAATTTCATAGATACTTGTTAGAGAACAATGTATTGGATAGACCCATCATGAGATTACTACATGGGTTAGTGTCATAAGTAAATCTCATGATAGTTATGTATTAATTCTTTGACTTGAGATTGTCATAGTTTCCAATATAATGACTATTATATTTTGACATGATCAAACATTATCTATAACTGGATAGTAATAAAGGTTATGATCATATATGATAGAAATTATATAGAGGATAATGAACAATCAAGATAGAATTTGTCCCTCTCTTTGAGAGAGATATCTTTTGGGCCCCTCGATAAGTGAGACTGTGAAATGCATGGCCGTGCTCAAATGAATTGATAGTGTGATCAATTTCATTTGTTTTTATCAGTCTACTTGGAGATCGAGTAATCATAAGTTTGGACAATATAAGTATGACGTTGACCATGACTTATGTTCAAGCTAGATATCGTGTGACAAAGGGATTAATGCATGTACTATTATTAGGCAAATTGGACATTCCTTATATTAATTGGGTAGTTGTAACGCCTTGCTAGAGGCCAATTATGACTTGTTGGTTTAATAGAGATTAAATTGACTGCCAATTAATATGGGCCTATCGGGTCACACACAAGAATGCGCTTTGGGCTGGATATAATATTAATAATATTAATATTAGATATTAATATTTATTACTATTATTATTTTCATTATATATATATTATTAGATAATATATTCAGAATCCTAATTGGATTTGGATTCTGAAATTGATTTACCTTATCCAATTATATATATTATTAGATAATATATTCAGAATCCTAATTAGATTTGGATTCTGAATTTGACTTACCGTATCCAATTTTTAATTGGATTCTGGAGTGATTATATTCACTCCAGACATTAAGTCTTCTTATAGGTAACTTTAGAAAATAAAAGGAGAACGAAAAAAAAGAAGGAACTCTAATACATTTTAGAGAAAACGTTTTTCAGCCTTCGCCGTTGTAGAGAGCTAGCACTCCAGACGGTAGCATTCGTGTGGATACGTGATAGAGGGTGTTTCGCGATCGAGGCATCTCTTCCAAACTGTGATTTCTAATCATCAACAGGTTAGTTCTTTGAACACTTTTGTCGAATTAAACGAACAGCATGGATCCTGATGGGAAATCAAAGATCAAATTTTTCCGCTGCGTGTTTTTGGTTTGCTGTGATCTCCTTGATTTCCTAACAGGCATGTCTAAATCAGGAGTGAATTCAGAATTGCGAGGCTCAGCTCCATACTGACGGCTAAGCAGGCGAGGATCATTGCAAGTACCTTGACGAAGAGTAGCAAGAGGAACGTATATCAAGTATGTCTGCATGGTGACATGAGAAATCTTCAACCAAGGTACCAACCAACGGATGTTGACTTCAGTGCGTGAGTGGATCCAGTCAACCTAGTTAGCATATGAAGAAGCAAGATGGAGTAGCTTCCTAGCAGAATGATGCTGTGGCAAATATCTGACAAAATCCATGGATGGAGTATCAAGTGTTTAGATCATTTTTGTACTTGTTTTTAGTATGATTTTTATGTGTTTTTAGTTAATGTTTTGATTGATTTTTGTTTTAAGTGTGTTTAAAGTGTTGTTTTTAGGTTTAGGTGCAAAAACACCCTTGGAAGATCAAAACAGTGCAGGAAAAGTATGAACCAAGCAAGACATGGCCAAGCCAAATCAAGCTTGGCCGTATCCCTCAAAGAATGAAGCGGGCATAGAATGACATGGCCATGAGACATGGCCAAGCCTCTGGCCGTGTCTCATTCATAGAGCAAAAACAAAGAAACCACATAGAAAGAGCAAAAATGAAGAAGCATGAAGAGACACACTCAGTGACACGGCCAAGCCACTGGCCGTATCACATGACACAGCCAAAAAGCTTGGTCGTGTCCCATTTCTTGCCAACAAGACTTGGAGCAAGCAAAGAAGGAAAGAAAAGAAGCAGAAGCAAACACACCCACATGACACGGCCAAGCCAGTGGCTGTGTCACATGACATGGCCACAACCTTGGCCGTGTCACCCCTTGAGACCAAAAAGAAAGAAAGAAAAGAAAGAAGCAAGGAAAGCAGCAAAGGACATGGCCAGCTAGCTTGGCCGTGTCCCATGAAAATTGAGGGACATGGCCACTAGCTTGGCCTTGTCAACTCATGAAAAGAAAGAAGAGAACAAGATACACAGCCAAGCTACTCTTGGCTTGGCCGTGTCACACCTAAAATATTTGAATTTTTCTACACGAAGTGGGGGACAAAGTGGGGAACAAGGCCTTTTGTTTGCCAAAAGAAATATTAAACAATGAAAAAGTGGGGAACAAAGTGAAATGGTGTGAGTTGGAAGGCATGAGTGGTGTTTTTGAATGAATTAAAAAGAGAAGAAGAGGGAAATTGGAGGGAGCTTTTGGTTCTTGGAGCAAAATTTCTGCTGCACGTTTGGGAGAGGGAGAGAGTGACACTCTCCCTTGTCCCTTCATCATCATCTCCATTTCCATCCTCTCCACCTTCTCCATCTTCCATTGATAAGATCTTTGAGATTCTTTGGGATGAATTGGGTTAACAAGCCCTTGAAGGTTGAAGAAGCTTCATTGAAGGTTTGGTGACTTGAGAAAGCTCCATTCCATCTTCCAAAGGCATAATCCAATGAAGGTTTGGTGAGTAGAGAAAGCTCCATCCAAAGGTTTGGTGACTTGAGAAAGCTCCATTTCATATTGCAAAGGGGAATCAACCATTGAAGAGGGCTTGAGTTCTTCATCAAATATCAAAGTGGAGCTAGGAGGAAGACTAGTAATCCTACTCTTGGCATTTTCACAAGGGGTTTTTCTATTCTCTCTTTTGATTCATTTCTATTGTTGTTGTTGTATTAAGAGATTGATATTGCAATGAACAATTTTTATTTGTTTTATATTGAGTTGAATGGTTGTTTTAAATTGATGATGTTGAGCTAAATACCCATGCCTAGGGTTTGTAGTATATTTGGTTGAATGTCTTGATTTGATATTTCTATTGATGTTCCTTGTTGATTGGTTGATTGTATTGCATTAAATGCTAGGTTGATAGATTAGCTACCTATTGATCTTTGAATATTGGATGATGAACCGAGAGGTGAAATCCGGTATCGAAACTATATAATCGACCACCCTATGAATGAATTAGAAATATAAGTTCTAGGGTTTCATTAATTTGATAATGTGAAATAATTGGTTGTTTCTAATTCATTATTGTGAGAACTAATGGATTGGTAATTGACTAATTAACTTTAAGGAACAAATTAATTTACAAGGTTATGTTAATGGATAATTAAGATTTGAGCTTTGATTGAATGGACCTATGACCCTAGGCACCTTCCCAAGATTCGATTTGATCTTATATCACCTTCACACATTAATCCCTACACTCCTTAATCTTAGGTTTAAATTGTTCTTCATAATTCCAAACAACAAACACTCATGCATTTAAATAATTTGTCAATCAAGCTATTACGAACCACACCTTCTTGGGGAAACAACCTTGGGGCGATCACCTTTGCTACAGATACCTCGTATACATGCGAGTGATGCTTGTAGTAGTACTTAATCCGAGCGCAACAAGTTTTTGGCGCCACTGCCGGGGAGGGCTGTCGAAGTAGTAATAGTTTGATTTTTTTATTTAATTGTTTGTTTATTTTCTTTGAATTTTTTGTTTATTTTGTTTGATTTTCTTTCAATTTAACTAATTGTTTGTTTTCTTTAAGTTTCTAAGTGCCTTGTGTAAATATGCAGTTTTCAAGGTACGTAGCGGTTTATGATGATAACCCTGACTCTGAAATGGCATGGCAATTAGCAGAATTAACGAACCAACTTAAGATGCTAACTGCAAGAGGAAGAACACCTATGCCTACTCGTGAAGTATGTTCAGCATGTGGCATTGCAGGACATAGCGCAAACATGTGTTCATTTGGTTATGGACAATACCAAGAGAGGCAAGAGGAAGAATATGCCTATGAAAGTTTCCAGCAAATGGGTGGAAATGACCCATATCCCAGACCTTATAATTCAAGCTGGGGAAGCCACCCAAATTTTTCTTGGGAAAATTAGCAGCACATTCCACTTCCAAATTTTTTTCAACCTTACCAAAGAGATTCTTACTCTCAAGAGCAATATTCAAATCAAAATTACCTTAAGACACCCACATTTGAAGATAGTTTGAATGCCTTCATTCAAACTAGTGCACAAAATCAAGATAAACTTAAGGAACCCACTTTGGAAGATAGTTTGAATGCCTTCATTCAAATTAGCTCACAAAACCATGATCAATTCGAGAAATCCACAGTGGAAGATGATTTGAATGCTTACCTTCAAATAAGCACACAAAATCAAGAAGGGAGCAATGAGAGGTTTGATTCTTTGGAGGAATCATTGAAGAGGGTGGAAATGCAAATTGGGCAACTAGCACATCAACTCCAAACACTCCAAAAGGAGGAATTTCCTAACCAATTGGAGCAAGTCAATGTAATCACAAATTTGATGAGTGAATAGGTGATACATAACAATTTTTGTGAATCCTTTGATGCAGGGACTAATCAAGAAGACAATGGTGAGGAGATGCTGCCCAACATGGAGAAACCAAATCAATCAAAGAAGGAGGAGAATTTGGACTCATTAACTTCATTACATTTGTATAAACCTCCGAATCCTTTGCCACCAATTCCATTCCCAAGTAGGCTGAAAGAAGAGGAGCAAGGTAAGCAACTTTCTAACATCTATATTATGCACTCCCAAGGAGAAAGTGGAAATAAGCTTAAGATGGGTATGCCTTTAGAAGAAGAACATGAAATGCCCAATTTAGAACTTGAGGAGTGTAAGCTAGTTTTAGATGCTGAGATTGTTGAGAGGGGACTTGACATTGTTAAAGTGGATGAAGAAGTGATTCAACCAAACTTGGTTGAACTTAAAGAGTTCCCAAAAATCATCTCCCCTACTCTTGGTGGTAAGGAAAAGTAGAAATTTGATATGCCCATGTTGCTCAAAGACAAAGATTATTACCACGTTCCTATAGCACTGGAGGATCACCCCGAGGCGACCTTCACATGTCCCTTTGAGACATGTTCTCTTCAAGGAATACTATTTAGGGGTTGCCGTACATCGGGTATATTTCAAAGTTACATGTTATTCATCCTCTTAGTCATGGGCTCCAATTGCATTATGGGTGGAAGGAGCCCTACACATCGTATATGGAAATGATGGAAATCAGGTTTCATCTAAACCGTCTCTGTAGTATGCATGCTCACATTGAGGACAATGTGAATCTTTAAGTGTGGGGTGCATTATGTGTTTTGTGTTTTTACTTTTGTTTTTGTGTTTTTACTTTTAAGTTATTTTTGTTTAAGTTTAGTTAATGTTTTTGAATGTTTTTCGTTGAATAAATGAGTTTTAGAAAGTTCAATTGTTATAAAAATTGTTAATAGATGATCTTTGAAATTTTGAAGCATGAATTGGAGAATTGAGTAGAATTGGTGCTTATTGTAAATTTTGTTGGTTTTTCCCTTGCATTACCATTAACCTAGTGAGGAATTGAGCCATCAACTTATCATTATTGTTGTGGGTGAACATCTTTGATTGATCAATTACTAGAACTTGCTTTGAAATGCAATTTAAAAAATTTCAATTTGGCATCAAGATGATTAAGGCAATTAGGTGAACCACTTTGGCTTAAAAAGACCAACCCTATTTTTAACCTTAGTTAGCCAATTTTGAGCCTATTTCATTTTCCTTTTCTTTCTTTTACACAACACCATTAGCTTGAACCTTGTTGTTTAACTCTTACATTTTCATTAGGTCAAGAGTAATTTAAGAGCGTTTATGACCAAGTGTTGTGTTGAATTAAGTGTGGGGTTAAATTTAGTAGGTTTAAGATTGCAAAGTAAAATAATAAAAATAAAAATAAAAAAAAAAGAAAAAGAGAAAAATAATATATATATATAATAATGAAAATAATTGTTATTCTTATTGAAAGGGTTGGAATGTATCATTACAAGATTTAATAAGTGAGTTTCCTTGAAAAGCCCTTTAACGTCAAGGGGTAGAAGAGAGGAAGGTGTTTTGGGATTGTTGGGTTATGTATATGATCGGGTACTTCATTCTTAAAGTGCTCTTGAACTTAATGATTAAGCTCACATTTCCTAAATGCCATGCCTTTACCTTAGCCCCATTACAACCCAATAAAGACCTTTTGATTGATGCGTGATTGTTATTTTGTGGTAGAGATTTGATTGATAAGCAAGCCTATGGCAATAATCTTTCATTGATTGTTATGAGTTTAAAAACCACCACGATCCAAACACTTGTAAGAGTTGGTGAGGGAGCGACAACATAGGTTATGCATGGAAAACCACTAAATTGCATGAGTGTCAATTTTGTTTGATTTGATATTGATTGCGGATTTAGGGATAGGAAAGTCTTGATGCATCTTTATAACTCTTGAACTTAACAAAATTATCTTGTTTAGTGTGTTTTGATTTTAGCCTTGCTTGGGGACAAGCAAGAAATTAAGTGTGGGCTATTGCATTATGTGTTTTGTGTTTTTACTTTTGTTTTTGTGTTTTACTTTTAAGTTATTTTTGTTTAAGTTTAGTTAATGTTTTTGAATGTTTTTTGTTGAATAAATGAGTTTTAGAAAGTTCAATTGTTATAAAAATTGTTGATAGATGACCTTTGAAATTTTGAAGCATGAATTGGAAAATTGAGTAGAATTGGTGCTTATTGTCAATTTTGTTGGTTTTTCCCTTGCATTACCATTAACCTAGTGAGGAATTGAGCCATCAACTTATCATTATTGTTGTGGGTGAACATCTTTGATTGATCAATTACTATAACTTGTTTGAAATGCATTTTAAGATTACATAAAAATTTCAATTTGGCATCAAGATGATTAAGGCAATTAGGTGAACCACTTTGGCTTAAAAAGGCCAACCCTATTTTTAACCTTAGTTAGCCAATTTTGTGCCTATTTCATTTTCCTTTTCTTTCTTTTACACAACACCATTAGCTTGAACCTTGTTGTTTAACTCTTACCTTTTCATTAGGTCAGGAGCAATTTAAGAGCGTTTATGACCAAGTGTTGTGTTGAATTAAGTGTGGGGTTAAATTTAGTAGGTTTAAGATTGCAAAGTAAAATAAAAAAAATAAAAAAAAAAGAGAAAAATAAAAAATATATATAATAATAATAATAATTGTTATTCTTGTTGAAAGGGTTGGAATGTATCATTACAAGATTTAATAAGTGAGTTCCCTTGAAAAGCTCTTTAACGTTAAGGGGTAGAAGAGAGGAAGGTGTTTTGGGATTGTTGGGTTATGTATATGATCGGCTACTTCATTCTTAAAGTGCTCTTGAACTGAATGATTAAGCTCACATTTCCTAAATGTCATGCCTTTACCTTAGCCCCATTATGACCCAATAAAGACCTTTTGATTGATGCTTGATTGTTATTTTGTGAGGAAGATTTGATTGATAAGCAAGTTGATTGTTATGAGTGTAAACACTACCATGATCAAACACTTGTAAGAGTTGGTGAGGGAGCGACAACATAGGTTATGCATGGAAAACCACTTAATTGCATGAGTGTCGATTTTGTTTGATTTGATATTGATTGCATATTTAGGGATAGGGAAGTCTTGATGCATCTTTATAACTCTTGAACTTAACAAAATTATCTTGTTTAGTGTGCTTTGATTTTAGCCTTGCTTGGGGACAAGCAAGGAATTAAGTGTGGGGTATTTGTTTTGATCATTTTTGTACTTGTTTTTATTATGATTTTTATGTGTTTTTAGTTAATGTTTTGATTGATTTTTGTTTTAAGTGTGTTTAAAGTGTTGTTTTTAGGTTTAGGTGCAAAAACACCCTTGGAAGATCAAAACAGTGCAGGAAAAGCATGAACCAAGCAAGACATGGCCAAGCCAAATCAAGCTTGGCCGTGTCCCTCAAAGAATGAAGAGGCCAGAGCATGACACGGCCATGAGACACGGCCAAGCCTCTGGCCGTGTCTCATTCATAGAGCAAAAACAAAGAAACCACAAAGAAAGAGCAAAAATGAAGAAGCAGGAAGAGACACACTCAGTGACACGGCCAAGCCACTGGCCATGTCACATAACACGGGCAACAAGCTTGGTCGTGTCCCATTTCATGTGAACAAGACTTGGAGCAAGCAAAGAAGGAAAGAAAAGAAGTAGAAGCAAAAATCAGGACAGCTAACTAGTTTCGAAAACCCACATGGGCGAACTAGGCAAAAATTGGAGCAATATAAAAAAAAGGTCCGTGTGAGCGGGGATTTTCGCCCCCACTCCCGGTGGAATGGTTCTTGCGACTTCGGCACTGTTTAGGCTCAGGGCCTTAGAGAACACAGACCTAAGTCCAGAGAAAATGGAGTCGCCACCCTGACGGGCCGGGAAAAAGAAAGGGGTGGATGACTAGATTCCTAAGGAATCCCCAACCCCTAATGGGTTCGGAAAGTTGGGTACGTGTGGGGAAGGTGAGAAATGGCCCAGCACCCCCACAACGCCCGATTCATTGGAACCGGCCTCCTTTACAGGTCTTAATATTATAAAATTCTTAAGTGTAATAACATTATCCATACTACACACAATAAAAAGAAAGCATCATTATATTAAAATCAAAGCAATGTCCAAACAAAACAAAACAAATAAATGGACACCCATCCAAGGATGGAAACATGTCCTTACATCACATGCCTAGATAGGACATCCACCAAAAGGTAGAAACATGCCCTTTACAAAGGTTCTAAAATAGAAAAGAAAATTAAATTACATGATGTTTAACTAATGATGTACCCACCAAGTAGAATCATACCTCTTACAACTTTTGGAATTCTAAATTGATTGATAAAAGTAAATAATCATCCATAATAAATAAATCATTCATTAAAAGTATTAACAAAAATATAAAACAAACATCCATCCATGATAAATTAAATAAATCAAGTATTAAAATTAAATAAATTAAAGCATAAGAAATAAATCAAAGTATAAATAAATATGGAATTGAATAAAACAAATAAAAGTTCAAGTATAGCTACTATTTCTATTTAGGGTTATTTATCTCATGTGTTAAGGCTTTGGAAATTCTAAAGTTTAAGCTACTATGACTTTTTAGGTAATTAAAATATATTAGGTTTCATGTTTTTTAAAGGTTAGCAAGTCACTTTGATTAAACCAATTAAGATTTGAATGATGAAATAATAAAACTTGAGTTTTTGACACTTTTGAAATATTTTTAATTCATGTTTTTAAAATAGTAAATTGAGCTACTGTAGTTTTTTTGAGTTTTTTATGTTTTTATGTTTTTTATGTTTTAAAGGGTTTAAAGTTTAGAAAAAGTTAGGGTTTAAGGTTTTAAACGGTTAAGGTTCATTATTTTAGGTTTAAAAGTTGATTTTTGGATTTTAGGCTTTCAATTTGGGGTTCTCGGCCAAAGTATAATTTTAGGGTTTTAAAAAAAAGCAATTAGATATTTTATGAGATTTTATGAATTTAAACACATGGATTGAAGTTTTTATAAGTAGAAAAGATGTTTTTTAAGGTTTTTTGAATTAAAAAGAACCTACTTTAAAATCTTAAAAGAAACAGAATTTTGTTTTGGTTTTGTTGAAAAATATGTTCAATTAAAGTTTAAAGATTTTTAAGAAGAAAAAATAACAATTTTGAGTCCTTTTAGAAGAGAAAGTCACGTTTTTAATGTTCTAATCTTGGAAAAATTAAGTTAAAGCTCTAAGATTTTGATTTTAAAAAACTTAAATTTTATAGATTTGACTATTGTAAACATAAATCAAAAGAATTAAAACATACCTTCTTTTGTTGATTCTCCAAAAAATAACTCTTCTTGGATGAACTAGCTCCAAAGACAAGCTTTGATTGCCTCCTCCCTTGTTTCTGTAGTGCTACTGCAGCTATTAATATCAATTGAATTGAGTTTTTCCTTTTCCTTCCTTGATTTGGTTTCAAATCCTAAAGTCACCATGTATTTTTTTTCCTCCCTTGATTTGGTTTAATTGGTCCTTATTTATAGTGGTTTTTAGGTTGTTTATTCCTAATAAATTAAGGTAAGTAATAATAATAAAAAAAAGAAATTAAAACCTAATTGAATTAGAATTCTAAAAATTGCATCAGAAAAATTTGCGCTGGCAAAAATTCTGGCGACGGGCCCGTGGGCGTGCCAGCTGTGGGTTATTTCGCCCACAGGAAATTCCTGCGAGCGAAATAATTTTGCCCGCAGGAGCCTGCGGGCGAGCTACTGTTAGCCCAACGGGCCCACGCGACCACTTTTCGCTGCCGATTTTTTTTCGACTCCGATTTTTATTTTTATTTTTATTTTTATTTTTTATTTGTTTATTTTCATTTTTTATTAATTAGATACTAATTTAAAAATTATTTAATTAAAATTATTTTGGACCAATTAAACAACAAAAATCATTTTGGACTAAATAAAGCATATTGGATCGGATTGGGTCAAAAATTAAGGGTCTACAGTTTGCCCCCTGCTTGAATGATCTAAAACCTTAGTGAAAGAGAGTGAAAAGCAAAAAGACTTAATTTTTGAGATGGCGAATTAAATTTGTTTTGGGTACTTGGACCCAAGATTGATTTGATTTTACTAACCTTTTAGTTGGGAAGCCTGACTGCTCTGGCTGTTTTATGCATTGTGATTCTTCACCCTCAGAATGGATCTTCATCCTTGGAGATTGGGTCTTTGCCCTTGAAAATGGATCTTCATCCCTTGAGATCGGGTTTTCACCCTTGCAAATGGATCTTCATCCTTTGAGATTGGGTCTTCACCCTTGAAAATGGATCTTCATCCTTTGAGATCGGGTCTTCACCCTTGAAAATGGATCTTCATCCTTGAAAATGAATCTTCATCTTTTGACATCGGGTCTTTACCCTTGAAAAATGGATCTTTATTCTTTGAGATCGGGTCCTCACCCTTGCAAATGGATCTTCATCCTTTGAGATCGGGTCTTCACCCTTGAAAATGGATCTTCATTCTTTGAGATCGGGTCTTCACCCTTGAAAATGGATCTTCATCCTTTGAGATCGGGCCTTCACCCTTGAAAATGGATCTTCATCCTTTGAGATCGGGGCTTCACCCTTGAAAATGGATCTTCATCCTTTGAGATCGGGTCTTCACCCTTGAAAATGGATCTTCATCCTTTGAGATCGGGCCTTCGCCCTTGAAAATGGATCTTCATCCTTTGAGATCGGGTCTTCACCCTTGAAAATGGATCTTCATCCTTTGAGATTGGGTCTTCACCCTGGCTTCAGCTCTTTTAGCTGGATTGATCTTTCGTCTTATCTTCATTCTTTTGAGAGTTCTAATTGTTCCATTCCTTTGTTCTTCGTTTTTGCAAAGATTTAGCTATTTTTAATTGGACCTTATATCCTCTCCTTGCCCCCCTTCAAAGATTTTTTCCATGCAAGCTTTGATTGATGTTGTTTTTGTCTAGTTCTTCGCACAAGCACTTATTTCTTCTCTTCGTAAAATGACTGGAGCTTTCTCAAGCAATGGGCTTTCCATGCCCCCTGATTTGACATCTTCTTTTGATTCTTTACTTCCCGAGGTGTTTGCTGTTCATTTTGCCAAAGAATAGACAACACAAGACAAGAAAGTGCGATGTGATATGCTCATGTATGCATGATATGCATGAATAATACTTACAGTGGTTCCATGACTCACAGACCGAGGCGATCAGCAGAAGTATTCTCATTGGTTCCGTTTTGACGCTTGTTCAAGTCTTGCATTGGAATGATCGAAAGCTTTGCATTTGTGGCTTTTATCTTCAAGATGTTGAAAACATGAGTGGTGGAGATCCCAAGTTGTAGAGTCAGGGATTCATCTATTTCAAGCTATATTTCAGAATGTCAGTTGGTAGTTTCTTCATAACTTTGCCAATAATAATTTCCTTTGCCCAATGTGTCCTTTGGAGGTTCAACATACTTCCCTTAACTTGAAGGCTTTGTATGACAAAACATTTTTTATTTGATTTTTTGAATTTTAATTTTGAAATCAAATGTTAGCTTTGCCAAATCAATATCAATATACCTCAGGACTTGATTTTTCCAAACTAACATATCTATAACATGACAACCCTAGTTACCGTACTTAAACTCAGGAATCATTTCTATTTAAGCAAGAACTATTGCACTTCAGATAGGCACATACACATTACTTGGCCAATTGAGTTTAAATATTGTCTATCTCATATGCATGCTTATCCAAACTATCTCCACTAATAGATTCTACCAACCAAGAGAGATCAATAGGTCTTTGATAGGCTTGAAATGGGGTCTATGAGGGAAACAGGCTTAAGTGAAGGCCATTTTGAGATTGGAGCTGGTGTGACACAATGGACAAATCCTCACACTACAAATTTCTTGTTTGAATTTTAGGCAGCTTGGAGGCAACCTTGCTAGACTCCAAATTTCTTCTATCTTCTTAGCATTAAACTGGATATTGACTAGGACAGCCTTTGCTCATGCAAAAAGTTTAAGACCCAAATTCATTTCTTTTCTTCTTTTCCCTTTTCTTTCATTTCATTTTACTTACTCCTCCCTTTCTTTGATCATTTTGTTATTTTGTCCTTCTTCCTTGTAGGACTGTCAAGTACAAAACTTTTAAGCACTGAATGGTCTTTCTCCTTTTCCTTTGGTTTTGATCGAATCTTTGATTGGGTTGGACCAATTCAAGTCAAATAGTCCTTATAAACCAAATGGAAGCCTTTTGTTGTCTTAGGTAAAAGAGAACTCAGTTGGCTTTTTGAACCATTTTGGGTTTTCTTTTTCTTTTCTTTCTTTTTTTTTTCTCTTTTTTTCTTTTCTTTTTCTTTTCTTTTGTCTCACATTTTTTTCTCCTTTTTCTTTTTTTATTTTTATTTTTTTGGTTCTAGCTCAAACATAGTTGTCTTGTTTGTACCAACTTGGGCTTTCAATAGTGGATGAGTGGAGTAACATAAATCTTCTTTAATAGGGATAAATCATTTATTACTCCAATGTTGATGTTGTCTTGGAGATATTAAGGGAACTTCAACTACCCTTAGGGTCTTGAAAATGTCCACTATCTTTATGGTCTTGAGAACTTCAACTATCTTTATGGTCTTGAGAACTTCAACTATCTTTATGGTCTTGAGAACTTTAACTATCTTCATAGTCTTGAGAACTTCAATTATCTTCATGATCTTGACTAATCATTACCTTTTTTGATCTTATTGCCTCTTTATCTTAGTGATCATAAGACTTGCCAAAAGTATCACAACAGCTCAAGGTAGGTTGTTGAGGTTATATGCCAATGAAAAGAAAGCTAAAATTTTATTAAGGCTCAAAGGGACAACTAGGGATTGATATTTAATAGGGTGGATACTAGTTGTTGGCTTATCAAACAATGCCTAGATCATTTCTCCCTTAAATAAGCAGAGTTCAATTTCGCCTCGAAAGTTTGTCAAAGCATGTTCTAAGACTAACTAAGACCTAGACAAAGATAATTATGCAGGAGCCCTCTCTAAGTAAGCATACACAACTCAATGCTATAGAGCAATTCCCTCATCTAGTAAAGTCATTCGAGTCATGATGCCTAGACACATTAATTTATAAACATCAAGCTAAATTCCTCATTGGTTGAGCACCAAAATGGACAAAGACCAACAGAAATTTATGATGAAAGTAATTTATTCAAACAAATTTGAAAAAGTTCCAAAATATTAAAGAAAGTAAGATTGAAAAGCAACATTCAAGCTAAGGAAAGTTCATTGAGTTAGGCTTCTTTTCCTTTCACATCTTCAATATCCCCATCTTGAAAGGATGATAAAACAAAATCTTCTTCCAATCCTTTTCCCACCATGAAAGTTGCTGGTGGTGGCACTCTTCCAATTTTAGGCAAAGGGTTGTCCTTGGTATTGGGCTTATCCGGCTCGGGTAGCTTGCCACTATCAATCAAATCTTGGATCTCATGCCTTAATCGGGTACACCTATCAGTCTCATGTCCTTGAGTCTGATGAAATTGACAAAAAGCCTTAGTATCAAATTTCGGGGGTAATGGACTAGGTAAAGGTCGAGGAGCCAATGGTTGTAACAACCCTTTCTTTTGTAGCTTATCGAAGACCCAAGACAAAGGCTTCCCCAAATTTGAAAATTGCCTTCTATTTGCTTGACCGATTACATTAACATCAACTTCTTTTTGTGTGCTTTGATTGCCCTACTGGTAGTTCCCTTTCTCATTCTTTTTCATCGAAAAGCGATTCTTCTCCCTTTCCCATTCTTTGATTTGTAGACCAGCTTAGAGAAGATCTTTGAAGTCCCTTATAAGGGTGTGAGACATCCTTTCACGGAGATTGGACAGGACACCTCTCACAATCATCCTTATTTGATCAGATTCATCGGGCCTTTTCTTGAGCAAAGTAGCCTTGTTTCTCCATCTCTTGACATAATCTACAAAATTCTCATTCGGTCTTTAGCTAATGGACTCCACCTCCATCAAGGTAACTTTCAACTCAACATTATATCCATATTGTTGGATAAAGGCTTTGTAAAGTTGATCCCAGCTCTTTTGTGTTCCATCATCTAAGGTCTTGAACCAATTTTGGACAGCAGGATCCAATGAGAGCATGAAGTACCTAAGAGTTTGAGCCTTAGTAGCTCGCGCAGATTGCATGGCAGTGATATATTGCTTCACATGGAGATGAGGATTTTTGGTGCCATTGTACTTACAAAAAGAAGGCATCTTGAACTTATAGGGACCTCTTCATCTTGTTCAAATAGTTTGTCGATCTCAGACTTCTCTTCGGTTTTCAGCTTCTTCTCAAATTTCTTTTCTAAATCAGCAATCATCTTTTCAACATCAGATATCTCGATCTTTTCAATAGTTACCTTCTCGACAGCCTTCGGTTCTTTCTTCTTTTACTTGAACCTCTTGGTAGTATTGAGCCCAATCATCATCATCATCATCAATGACCACCTTTTCATCATCAAAAGCCACTTCACTAACTTTGGTCTTCCCTTTGTCCTTTGGTTTCTTAGTGCTAGCAGATGCCTCAGCATGGTTCTCTAAGATTGCAGACAATTGGTTCTTCATGGTCTCAGCTAGGGCCTCTTTGATTTCTTCCATCTTGGCATTGAGGGCTTCATCCACCATTCTTTGAATTTGTTCGGGCTCCATTGTCTTTGGTGAGCAAGTGATTGAGTTGTTGCTAGATTCTTCGTCTCCGGCATAGGTCAGATTGTTGTAAGCTTTAGAACTATCGTAATCCAGGGCTGTGAGCCAAAGAGGATCAATGATATGAGATGCAAATGTATGCATGTATGCATGTATGCACAAATAAAAGACAAACAAGGACAAATTAAGACGTTCCTTCCAACCTTATAACACCCACACATGAATGGCGAGTCTCTTTTCCTAGGTATATGGTTAACAAAAAAACCAACATGGGGTACCTTGCTTTCGAATAATTCCCTCAAACGTTTCAACCAATAGTTATATTTTCAAAAATAGAAATCAATCCATGATAATTCCCATTAATTAGGTTTTAATCCATTCAACCAACTAAAGTAGCTTTTATGCTATGTTGGATTAAAACAAAATTAAGAGGTTTATTATAAATAGATTTCTCACTTGGAAAGAGTAACTAATGATTCATGCCAAAAACAAACCCATGGTTAATTTATTCTTAGTGTAAACTAGTCCCACAATTGATTTTTGGTATTTCATAATTGACCTAAATATTTTTATAAGCTCTTTGTAAGAAAAGATTGGGTGAAAATTAGTTTTGTTTCTGAGCCCATTATAAAAGATTTTAGAAAAATGGATTTTGGGCTTAGTATTTGGGCCATGAGCCAAAGGATTTATTTTTAGAAAAGTCTTATGTCCAAAGACCATCTTAAAAAGTTTTGAAAATAGCTTTGGTCTTTTGGACTTAAAAGAAAGAAAAAATTTATTTTGAGCTTACAAATGTACTTGGGTCATATTAGAAAAAGAACAAACCAAATAAGCCATGATTTAGACTAAGATAAATTAACCATAGTCAAACAACATGCATTTGGGGTAAAAACCTAAGGAAAGTAACTAGGCAAATTACATGAGCTTTAGTCTTTGGGTAAAAAGGCTTAGGTTCCCATAGCAAGTATATACCAAATGTTACGAGGCTATGAGTGGTTATGCCATGCTCGATCTCCATACCTTGAGTGAAAGTATGGTATCCCTCACATAACATAACACGGGTAACACGAGCGTCCTAACTTATGCACACAATACAATCTAATATGATGCAATGGATAATATCATTATAAGAAAGAATAGAATAATATAAAGACCAACGGAATCAACTTCTCTTATCCCCAGTGGAGTCGCCACTGTGAGCGGGGATTTTCGCCCTCACTCCCGGTGGAATGGTTCTTGCGACTTCGGCACTGTTTAGGCTCGGGGCCTTAGAGAACACGGACCTAAGTCCAGAGAAAATGGAGTCGCCACCCGGACGGGCCGGCAAAAAGAAAGGGGTGGATGACTCGATTCCTAAGGAATCCCCAACCCCCTAATGGGTTCGAAAAGTTGGGTACGTGTGGGGAAGGTGAGAAATGGCCCAGCACCCCCACAACGCCCGGTTCATTGGAACCGGCCTCCTTTACAGGTCTTAATATTATAAAATTCTTAAGTATAATAACATTATCCATACTACACACAATAAAAAGAAAGCATCATTATATTAAAATCAAAGCAATGTCCAAACAAAACAAAACAAATAAATGGACACCCATCCAAGGATGGAAACATGTCCTTACATCACATGCCTAGATAGGACATCCACCAAAAGGTAGAAACATGCCCTTTACAAAGGTTCTAAAATAGAAAAGAAAATTAAATTACATGATGTTTAACTAATGAGGTACCCACCAAGTGGAATCATACCTCTTACAACTTTTGGAAGTCTAAATTGATTGATAAAAGTAAATAATCATCCATAATAAATAAATCATTCATTAAAAGTATTAACCAAAATATAAAACAAACATCCATCCATGATAAATTAAATAAATCAAGTATTAAAATTAAATAAATTAAAGCATAAGAAATAAATCAAGGTATAAATAAATATGGAATTGAATAAAACAAATAAAAGTTCAAGTATAGCTACTATTTCTATTTAGGGTTATTTATCTCATGTGTTAAGGCTTTGGAAATTCTAAAGTTTAAGCTACAATGACTTTTTAGGTAATTAAAATAGATTAGGTTTTATGTTTTTTTAAACGTTAGCAAGTCACTTTGATTAAACCAATTAAGATTTGAATGATGAAATAATAAAACTTGAGTTTTTGACACTTTTGAAATATTTTTAATTCATGTTTTTAAAATAGTAAATTGAGCTACTGTAGCTTTTTTGAGTTTTTTATGTTTTTATGTTTTTTATGTTTTAAAGGGTTTAAAGTTTAGAAAAAGTTAGGGTTTAAGGTTTTAAAGGGTTAGGGTTAATTATTTTAGGTTTAAAAGTTGATTTTTGGATTTTAGGCTTTCAATTTGGGGTTCTCGGCCAAAGTATAATTTTAGGGTTTTAAAAAAAAGCAATTTGATATTTTATGAGATTTTATGAATTTAAACACATTGATTGAAGTTTTTATAAGTAGAAAAGATGTTTTTTAAGGTTTTTTGATTGAAAAAGAACCTACTTTAAAATCTTAAAAGAAACAGAATTTTGTTTTGGTTTTGTTGAAAAATATGTTCAATTAAAGTTTAAAGATTTTTAAGAAGAAAAAATAACAATTTTGAGTCCTTTTAGAAGAGAAAGTAACGTTTTTAATGTTCTAATCTTGGAAAAATTAAGTTAAAGCTCTAAGATTTTGATTTTAAAAAACTTAAATTTTATAGATTTGACTATTGTAAAACATAAATCAAAAGAATTAAAACATACCTTCTTTTGTTGATTCTCCAAAAAATAACTCTTCTTGGATGAACTAGCTCCAAAGACAAGCTTTGATTGCCTCCTCCCTTGTTTCTGCTGTGCTACTGCTGCTATTAATATCAATTGAATTGAGTTTTTCCTTTTCCTTCCTTGATTTGTTTTCAAATCCTAAAGTCACCATGTATTTTTTTTCCTCCCTTGATTTGGTTTAATTGGTCCTTATTTATAGTGGTTTTTAGGTTGTTTATTCCTAATTAATTAAGGTATGTAATAATAATAAAAAAAGAATTTAAAACCTAATTGGAATAGAATTCTAAAAATTGCATCAGAAAAATTTGCGCTAGCGAAAATTCTGGCGACGTGCCCGTGGGCGTGCCAGCCCGCAAGAAAATCCTGCGGGCTGTTATTTCGCTCGCAGGAGCCTGCGGGCGAGCTACTGTTGGCCCGACGGGCCCGCGCGACCACTTTTCGCTGCCGATTTGTTTTCGACTCCGATTTTTATTTTTATTTTTATTTTTAATTTTTAATTGTTTATTTTCATTTTTTATTTATTAGATACTAATTTGAAAATTATTTATTTAAAATTATTTTGGACCAATTAAACAACAAAAATCATTTTGGACTAAATAAAGCATATTGGATTGGATCGGGTCAAAAATTAAGGGTCTACAGTCCGCTAAGTTTAAAACCCGCAAGGAAAGCTAGGTAAAAATTAGGACAGCTAGCTAGTTTTGTAAACCGTATGGACGGACTAGGCAAAAATTAGATCAATAAATAAAAAAGAAGGAAAAAAAGAAAACCTAAATTGAAAACTCGAAAGGGAAGTTTAGGTAATTACCTGAAGCAACAACGGACTCCCGGTCAGTCTCTTTGATGATCCTGATTTAAGTCGGTCCAATCCAACTAAAGTTTCGGCTAAGATCACAGGTATCGGCGACAAGTCTCCTTCCATTTGGTCCATAATATCCAATACTCGTGGATCAATATAGCCATCGGAAGAAACAAGCAAGAATTAGCCAAGCAAGCAAAGACAAAGCATACGTCCCCATGCCTTAGTAGGATCCAAATGAGAGAGACAAAAATCAATCAAGGGAGCAAGTATAATTTTCTCACCTCTCATCAACTGAAGAACTCCGGGCTTTGAAATTTGAAATAACATCTGCATCTTCTGTTGAGTCTTGGAAATCAGTATGGGTAATGCCATTTGTTGATTATTTGGATATCCGAGGATGGACTCAAATTCTTCAATCAAGGGACATATTTCAAAGCCATTAATTTTAAATGTCCTAGAATGTACATTCCAAAAAGAAGCCATGGCATGTAGAAAGGAATGGTCCAATTTAACATTTTTAAAACACTTTAAAATATCAAGTTTTAACCAAGAAATTTGCTTCCAGTGAGTGGCATCCATATTCTTAAACAGAATTTTTATCTTCTTTAAATGAAGTTCGGTCATGATTGATGAATGAAGGAAAATCAAAATTGTTAAAAAGGAGTTTTTACTTTGAAGTGGAAAATCTCTTGGTTTCTGTATGAAAGGTGAGTTATATAGAGGAAATAAGCTTTTCCAAAATTGATAAGGAAAAGATGATAGTGTGAGCGGGGATTTTCGCCCCCACTCCCGGGGCACTGTTTAAGCTCGGAGTCTTAGAGAACACGGACCTAAGTCTGAAGAAAATTGAGTCCCCACTAGGACGGGCCGGGAAAAAAGAAAGGGGTGGATGACTCGATTCCTAAGGAATCCCCAACCCCCTAATGGGTTTGGAAAGTTGGGTACGTGTGGAGAAGGTGAGAAATAGCCCAGCACCCCCACAATGCCCGGTTCATTGGAACCGACCTCCTTTACAGGTCTTAATATTATAAAATTCTTAAGTATAACAACATTATCCATATTACACACAATAAAAAGAAAGCATCATTATATTAAAATCAAAGCAATGTCCAAGCAAAACAAAATGAATAAATGGACACCCATCCGAAGATGGAAACATGTCCTTACATCCCATGCCTAAATAGGACACCCACCAAAAGGTAGAAACATGCCCTTTACATTGGTCTAAATAGAAAAGCAATTTAAATCACATGATATTTAACTAATGAGGTACCCACTAAGTGGAAACATACCTCTTAAAACATTTGGAAATCTAAATAAATTGATAAAAGTAAATAATCATTCATCATAAATAAATCATTCATCAAATATATTAAATATCAATAGAAAGTAAACATCCATCCATGTTAAATTAAATAAGCCAAGCATTGAACTTAAATAAATTAAAGCATATAAAATAAATCAAAGCATAATCAAATATAGAATTAAATAAAGCAAATAAAAGTCTAAATTATGGCTAGTGTGAGTTTTTTAAGAAATTAAAATTGATTAAGGTTTTATGTTTTAAAAGGTTGATAAAGTTCTTTGATTAACCAAATTAGGGTTTGTGATGTAAAATCATGAAATTAATGTTTGAACACTTTAAAATACTTTTGATTTTTAGTTTATGGTTACTCTTCAAATTATGTTTTCAAGCTCACTGTGTGAAATTAAATATTAGTGTTTATATGGTTTTTTAAAGTTTTAAAGGATTAGGGTTTAGAAAAAATTAAGGTTTAAGGTTTTAAGGTGGTTAGGGTTCACTATTTTAGGTTTTGGATTTGAATTAGGGTTTTAGGAATTTTAAATTTAGGGTCTCGAGTAATGAATTTTATTTTAGGATTTGGAAAGACAATTGACTATTTCATGAAGTTTTATGAATTTAAACAAAAGATTTAAAGTTAATAAGAGCAAAAAGATATTTTTAAATCTTTTGGAAGGATACAAAACACAATTTTGGGTTTTGATAATTTGGAAAGCAAATCTTAGTTTTGGGGTTTTGAAGAAATAAAACTAATATCTTTAAACTTTTAGAAAATAAAGCCACGATTTAAGATTTTTAAGCCTTAGAAAAAGTGAATTGAGGTCCTAAAATGTTTGAATTAAAAGAAACAAAGTGATGATTAAGCTACTGTGAAAAAAAAAACAAAAGGAATTAAGAATTCAAACCTTATTTTGTAAGTTTCACCAAAAATTGCTTCTTGGATGAACAAGGTCAAAGACAAGCCTTTTTGTCTTTGAATTGCTTGAATTGTTTTTTGGCTCTCTCAAAAAACTACTTGATTCCCATTTTTCCTTCACAGTTTCGGTTTCCACTTCTTGATCCAATTTCCTGTCCAATTTTCTTTTTTTTCCGCCTCCCTTTTTTTGTGTTGTTTAGTCCATATTTATAGAAGTTTTATATCCTTCTTTCCTAATTATTCACGGCATCTTTATTGAATAAGAAAAGAAAACCGAAACCTAATTGTATTAGGTTTCGAAAAATTTGCGTCGGAAAAATTTCGATGGCGAAAAAAAACTGCTGCGGAAAAACTGCGCTGACTGTCGGCGATGATTTTTTATCGCCGATTTTTTTATTATTTTTTATTATTTTGAATTTTTGTTCATTTCACCATTTTTTTACTAAAATAAATATTAAAATTAATCAAGATACCATAAAAATTATTTTGGACTAAATAAAATATATTGGACCGGACTAGGTCAAAAATTAAGAGTCTAGAGTTTGCTCCCTGCTTGAACGATCTGAGACTTAAGTGAAAGAGATTGAAAAGCAATAAGACTTAATTTTTGAGATGATTTTTTAAATTTATTTTGGGTACTTAGACCCGAGATTAAACATGATTTGGGTACTTGGAACCGAGATTGGATTTGATTTGGGTACTTGGACTTGAGAATGGATTGAATTTGGGTACTTGGACCCAGGATTGGGTACTTGGACCCCAGATTGATTTTGATTTGGGTACTTAGACCCGAGATTAGATTTGATTTGGATACTTGGACCTAGGATTGGGTACTTGGACCCGAAATTGATTTAATTTGGGTACTTGGACCCGAGATTGGGTACTTGGACCCGAGATTGTGTACTTGGACCTAAGATTGGATTGAATTTGATTTGGGTACTTAGACCCGAGATTGGGTACTTGGACCTGAGCTTGAATTGATTTGGGTACTTGGACCAGAGAATGGGTGCTTGGACCCGATATTGGGTACTTGGACCCGAGCTTGAATTGATTTGGGTACTTGGACTAGATATTGGGTACTTGGATTCGAGATTGATTTGATTTGGGTACTTGGACCCGAGATTAGATTTGATTTTGGGTACTTGGACCCAGGATTGGGTACTTGGACCCGAGATTGATTTGATTTGGGTACTTGGACCTAATATTGGGTACTTGGACCCGAGATTGGGCACTTGGACCCGAGATTGGGTACTTGGACCCGAGCTTGAATTGATTTGGGTACTTGGACCCGACAATGAGTTTGACTAACCTTTTATCCATTGAGAAGTCTAACTACTCTGGTCGTTCTATTCATTGTGGTTCTTCACCCTCAAAACTTATCTTCACCTTTGAAAATGGATCTTCCTTCTTTGAGATTGGGTCTTCACCCTTGAAATTGGATCTTCATCCTTTAAATTGGGTCTTTTCCCTGGCTTCATCTCTTTTAGCTGGATTGATCTTTTGTCTTTTGCATCTTCATTCTTTTGAGAATTCTAATTTTCTTTTTTTTATTCCATTCTTTTTTGTTCTTCCTTCGCACTTTTGCAAAAAATTTAGCCCTTTTTAGCTAGCCTTCATATCCTCTTCCTTTCCCCCTGTGTAGGCTCAAACCCATGATTTTTCTATGTGGACTCTGATTGATGTTGTTGTTGTCTAGTTCTTCGTACAAGCATGTATTTCTTCTCTTTGCAAGATTACTGGAGCTTTCTCAAGCAATGGGCTTTCTATGCCCCCCTGATTTGATATCTTCTTTTGATTCTTTACTTCGTAGGGTGTTTGCTGTTCATTTTGCCAAAGAATAGACAACACAAGACAAGAAAGTGCAATGCGATATGCTCATGTATGCATGATATGCATGAATAATACTTACAGTTGTTCCATTGACTCATAGACTGAGGTGATCAGCAGAAGTGTTCTCATTGGTTCCTTTTTGATGCTTGTTCAAGTCTTGCATTGGAATGATCGAAAGCTTTGCATTTGTGGCTTTTATCTTCAAGATGTTGAAAACATGAGTGGTGGAGACTCTAAGCAGTAGAGTTAGGGATTCATCTATTTTGAACTATTTTTTAGTATGTCAGCTGATAGCTTCTTCATGACCTTACCAATAATCATTTCCTTTGTCCAATGTGTCCTTTGGAGGTTCAACATACTTCCCTTAACTTGAAGGCTTTGTATGACAACTTTTTTTTTAAAATTTTAATTTTGAGATCAAATGTTGGCTTTGCCAAATTAATGTCAATGTACCTCAAGACTTGATTTTTCGAAATTAACATATCTATAACATGACAACCCTAGTTACCATACTAAACTCGGGAATTACTTCTATTTAAGCAAGAACTGTTGCACTTCAGATAAGCACATACACATTACTTGGCCAAAGGTCTCATTGAGTTTAAATATTGTCTATCTCATATGCATGCTTATCCAAACTATCTCCACTAATAGACTCTACCTACCAAGAGAGATCAACAGGTCTTTGATAGGCTTGAAATGGGGTCTATAAGGGACACAAGTTTAAGTGAAGGCCATTTTGAGATTGGAGCTGGTGTGACACAATGGACAAACCCTTACACTGCAAATTTCTTGTTTGAACTTTAGGCAGCTTGGAGGTAATCTTGCTAGACTCTAAATTCCTTCTATATCTTTTTGGCATTAATCTGGATCTTGATTAGGACAGTCTTTGCCCTTGCAAAAAGTTTAAGACCCAAATTCGTTTCTTTTCTTCTTTTCCCTTTTCTTTCCTCTTATTTTTCTTACTCATCCCTTTTCTTTCTCTTTCCTTACTCTTTCCTTTCTTTTATCATTTTGTCCTTCTTTCTTATAGGACTATCAAGTATAGAACTTTCAAGAACTGAATGGTCTTTTTTTTTTTCTCAAATTTTGATTGAATCTTTGGTCGGGTTGGACCAATTCAAGTCAAACTGTCCAAATAGAAGCCTTTTGTTGTCTTAGGTAAAAGAGAACTCAGTTGGCTTTCTGAACCGCCTTTTTAGGTTTTATTTTTCTTTTCTTTCTCTTTTCCTTCTTTCCCTTTTTTTTTCTTCTTTTTTCTTTTCTTTTTTCTTCTTCCTTTTTTTTGTTTGGTTCTAGTTCTAAAAGAGTTGTCTTGTTTGTACTAACTTGGGCTTCCAATAATGGATGAGTGGAGTAACATAAATCTTCTTTAACAGGGATAAATCACCTCTTACTCTAATGTTGTCTTGATATATTAGAGATATTAAGGGAACTTCAACTACCCTTATGGTTTTGAGAACATCAACTATCCTTATGGTCTTGAAAACATCAACTACCCTTATGGTCTTGAAACTTCAACTATCTTCATAGTCTTGAGAACTTCAACTATCTTTATGATCTTGACTATTCATTCCTTTCTTTGATCTTCTTGCCTCTTCACCTTAGTGATCGTAAGACTTGTCAAATGTATCACAACAGCTCAGGGTAGGTTGTTGGGATTATATGCCAATGAAAAGAAAGCTAAAATTTTATGAAGGCTTAAAGGGACAACTAGGGATTGATATTTAATAGGGTGGATACTAGTTGTTGGCTCGACAAACAATGTCTATATCATCTCTCCCTTGAATAAGTAGAGTTCAATTTTGCCTAGAAAATTTGTCAAAGCATGTTCTAAGACTGACTAGGACCTAGACAAAGGTAATTATGCAGGAGCCCTCTCTAAGTAAGCATACACAACTCAATGCTATAGAGCAATTCCCTCACCTAGTAAAGTCATTCAAGTTATGATGCCTAGATATATTAATTCATGAACATCAAGCTAGATTCCTCATTAGTTGAGCACCAAAATGAACAAAGACCAACAAAATTTTGATGAAAATAATTTATTCATAGCAACTTTAAATTTGAAAAACACAAAAGTTCCAATTAAATATTAAAGAAATTAAAATTGAAAAGCAACATTCAAGCTAAGGAAAGTTAATTGAGTTAAGCTTCTTTTCCCTTCAGATCTTCAATATTTCAATCTTGAAAGGGTGATAAAACAATATCTTCTTCCAATCCTTTTCCTACCATGAAGGTTGCTGGTGGAGGCACCTTGTTGAACCTTGGAAATGGATTACCTTTGGTATTGGGCTTGTCCGGGTTAGGCAACTTGCCATTATCAATTAAATTCTAGATCTCATGCCTCAACTTCATATAATTGTCCGTTTTGTATCCAGGCCTTTGATGGAATTGGAAAAATGCATTAGTATCAAAGTTAGGTGGAAGAGGATTAGGCAAAGGACGAAGAGTCAAGGGTTGTAACAATCCCTTCTTTTGTACCTTAATGAGAATCCAAGATAGTGGCTTCCCTAATTCTGAAAACTGCCTGATTCCTCCTTGACTAGTGGCATTAACATCAACTTCTTTTTGTGTGCTTTGATAGCCTGATTGGTAGTTCCCTTTCTCATTCCTTTTTATTGAAAAGTGATTCTTCTCCCTTTCCCACTCTTCAATTTGTAGACCAGCTTGGAGAAGATCTTTAAAATCCCTTATAAGGGTGTGAGACATCCTTTCATGGAGATTGGGCAGGATACCTCTCACGATTATCCTTATTTGATCAAATTCATCGGGCCTTTTCTTGAGCAAAGTAGCCTTCTTTCTCCATCTCTTTACATAGTCCACAAAATTCTCATTTGGCCTTTGTTTAATGGACTCAACTTCCATTAAGGTAACTTCCAACTTGACATTATACCCATATTGCTGGATGAAGACTTTGTATAGCAAATCCCAATTCTTTTGTGTTCCATCATCTAAGGTATTGAACCAATTTTTGACAATAGGGTCCAATGAGAGCATGAAGTACCTTAGAGTTTGAGCCTTAATAGCTCGAGCAGACTGTATAGGAGTGATATACTGCTTTACATGGAGATGTGGATTTCCGGTTCCATTAAACTTCGCAAAAGATTGCATCTTGAATTTGTATGGAACTTCTTCATCTAGCTCAAATAATTTGTCAACTCCGGACATTTCCTCGGATTTTAGCTTCTTCTCAAATTTCTTTTCTAAATCAGCAATCATCTTTTCAACATCAGAAGTTTCGGTCTTTTCAATAGTTGCCTTCTCAACAACTTTCATCTCCTTTTTGTCTTGAGGATCTTTGTAATATCCCAAAGTATACCCTAAAAGTTTTAGAATTATTGTTGTATTTGGATTTAATGTATATGTTTAATGGAAAGAGAAAAGAAGTAAAGAGAGAGTGTATATGTTGTATATATAGTGATATATATAACATATACAAGTCAAAGTAATGAAAGTCAAAAGAAGATTAATGAATTAATTAATTAGTGGAAAATGGAAATTAAGTTAGTGGAAGAGGATTTTATGAATATTTTAATATTATTTTTGCTTGGTGGAGGTTTAAAGAGAAAGAGTTGACTTGGTTCTTTGCCATTCATTTTGTTCTTTGTTTTCTTTTCTCTTTGGGTTGGTCGGCCATCAAAGAAGCAAGAGAGAAAGAGAGTTTTTGTTTTCCAAGCTCAAGATTGAAGGATATAACAAGTGATTAAGTTGGAAATTTAAGAAGTTTCATCAACTTTGGTAAGTTTTCACTTGATTTCCTTATTTTATTTTAAGTTGTATTTGAGTTTGATGATTGATTGTGGATAGTATGAGTATGTTTGATTGTGGTGTGTTTGAGAGTGTTGGGTTTAATTGATTGTGATTTTGGAGTTGAATGGAAGAGTAAGAGTTGTCTTTATGTTATGGTTTTGAATTGGTAATTGATGTAAATATTGAGTTTGATCAATTATTTTTGGTAGATCTTCAAGATGTTTGTGTTTAATGAAGTTTAAAGCATAGAATACATGAGTTTGTTTGGAAACAGAAGCATAATGGATGCCACGATGGTGGCCCTTGGATGCCACGACCGTGGGGGTGTTAGGCAAATTGGACAGGTTCGTTTGCTAACCCACGATCGTGGGGGTTGTGAGGCCACAACCGTGGGGTTGTGAGGCCATGACCGTGGGGATATAGATAGTGGCTTTGGCTTGTATTTGTGATCTATGGGTCTAGTATGAGACTAATAGGTGAATAATTGTATTGGAATTCATGTGTATTTGTAAATAAGTGTGTATTATTCCTTTTGAATTAGGTTGTGAAGAGGTTGAGTTTCCCTAACTTAAGTGTTGAGGATTCTTGGAAGAGGAAGTGTATAGATTGGTGTGAGTTATTCTTGAGGTAAGTACAAACTTACATGGTTGCATACATTTACATGATTTTGAGACTTAACACATTTGGTTGTAAATGTGTTAAGTAATTTACTATATTGTTAATATAATTTGATTAATGTTATGATTGGTATAATGTGAAAGATATGATGATCATTCAAAATGTATGTGCAATACAATTGGTTATGATGAATACTTTAATGATGAATTGCTTTAATGAGAATTGAGATATGATGAGATGTGATGCCATTGTGGTTGGTTATAATGATTCAAATGAGATAATTGAGGCATGGTTGCCTAGATGATCATGAAGAAACGTGAAGCCATTGTGTTGGCTATAATGATGCAAATGAGATAATTGAGGCATGGTTGCCTAAATGATTATGAGAAAATGAGAATGGAATTGATAATGAAATAATGAATGAATTGTGTGTCTAATGTGTTATTCCATTTTCAGAGTTTTGTTGTTGGTGGCATGCCTAATGGTAACAATCTCTTGAAGCTAGGTTTGGCTTGATCCTTGAAGCCAAGTTGGGTAGAAGTTTAGCATGCTTAACTCCCCTTGAAGCTTGGTTGGGTCTAATCCTTGAAGCCTAGTTGAGATGTTACAACCCTTGAAGCTAGGTTGGGTTTGGTTCTTGAAGCCAAGTTGGGTTGATACTTAGCATGCTTTGTTCCCCTTGAAGCTTGGTTGAGCCTAATCCTTAAAGCCTAGTTGGGATAATGATAATGATAAATGTGATAATTGAACCAAAACATTAACTCTGAAAGTTGAATGGCATATTAGTGCCTTTTGGGCCCATGCTTGTTTTTGTTTGAATGTGATACATGAATGGTGAAACATTTGAATAAAATAATGAAACATAGTGTTATGAAAAATATAAAGATATCACTTATGAATATTGTCTTTATTGTTGAAATGTGTGACATTGACATTGCATTGAAGAATATTGATATTGTAGTTGTACCACTAAGCCGTTGGCTTATCGCGATTGTGGTTCATCGCGCAGGTGACAGAGTAGGGCCAGAGAGTTCAGCTAGACCGAGTTGAGTCCAGATTCAGAAGTGTTGATAGTGGGCTTAAAGATCAAAGAAAAACTGCCAAACATGTATAAATTTTATATTTTGTAAACATGGATTTTTTATGTATATGTATTTGTAAACACCGCTACATTATCCGCTGCGTATCAAATGAACGTTTTATCTATTGTACTTTATAATATAATTTGAATGTTTTAAGTTTTCCTATAATGTTGTTAAATTGAAAGATTGGTTTGCTTATTATAAACCGTGGCACTCCTATATTCGGTATATGTATATTACAGGTGTAGTAGTATGTAGTGTGCGTATATGGGGTATAGGGGTGTTACAATTGTTTTGGTATCAGAGCCTAGGTTTGAGATTCTCAACCTAGGTAAATTGTAAGGAAAAAGAAAATTTTGATTTTAAAATATGGTTTTTAAATAAGATACATGTTTTGGTATTGGCAGTCTCTGATCTTTGATAAGGTATATTCTATTGTGTTTGCAGACATAGGTAGTGATGGCGTCTCAGTCACGTCAGTCCGTAGAAGGTAGTGCTGAGAGTGTAGCTCCTGAAGAGGGTAGAGATGGAGCTAGGGATGAGAGAGCTAGAGAGGCACTTGCTCCGGTGCAAGAGGGATCAGCTGCTGATGAGGTTCCACCGGTTTGGCTAAGACATGTGGTAGAATTGTTGAGACAAGCTCCAGTGCAGTCGCCACCGCCACCACAGCCACAAATGTCGGTGAGGCATTATGATAAATTGAGGAAGTATGGGGCTGAGGATTTCTTGGGCACTACAGATCCTGCAGTAGTTGAGCAGTGGTTGGATAGAGTGCAGAGGGTATTTATTCAATTGCAAGCTACTCCTAAAGAGAAATTTGATTATGCTAGATCTCTTCTGCAGAAAGATGCTTATGATTGGTGGAAGACGGTTCCTCATGCCATGGATGATCCACCTACATTGTCTTATAGTGATTTCTGAGGGAGTATAATGATGTCAAGAAGATGGAATTTCTGAATTTGAGACAAGATAACCGGACAGTGACAGAGTATGAGGTAGAGTTTATCCGGTTGAGTCACTATGCCGGTGGGATTATTTCTGATGAGATTGACCGGTGTAGGAGATTTGAGGAGGGGTTGAGGCCCTCTATTATGTGTATTGTTGCTGGTTCTCGGTATCAAGATTTTTCTCAATTGGTTATAGCAGCCAGAAGTGTTGAGAGAGCATAGGGTATTGCAACAGCTAATACTGAGGAGGAGACCAGAGTTAGGAGATCACAGTTTGAGGCAGGGTCTTCATCTATGAAGAGAGGCCGAGGAAGTTTTGTTCCGAGAGTTAGTAGGAGCCAGAGGCAGTCAAGTAGGTCAGTTCAGTATCAGAGGCAGAGACCAAGATCTACAGTTTCTGTAGCGAGTGCTCCGACTCCAGTGGTTCAGAGATCCATTCCACCTATATGTGTTCATTGTGGTAGGACACATGGGGGTACTTGTTGGAAGACGGATGGATCGGGAGTATGCTTTAGATGTGGGTCACCAGCTCATTTTATTAAAGATTGCCCTGAGATGCAGGAGGATAGACAGACTGATACTGCAGCTTCTCGACCTAGTTTTAGCAGAGGTGGTCGAGGGGGCAGAGGTTTCAGTAGAGGCAGTCGATCTGGGATCAGTCAGAGAGGAGGCTCTACATCCAAAGGCAGTAGGCAGATGAGGCTGGGTCTTCTCAGAGAGTGTATGTGATGCAGAGGCAGCCAGATGCTTCAGCAATTATTGCGGGTACATTTTCTTTATTTGGCATTTCAGTTCTTGCTTTGATTGATCCAGGATCTACTCATTCATACATAAGTGCATCTATCTTGCCTGTGTCTGAATTGCATTCAGAGTCCTTAGGATTTGATGTGTTGGTGACAAATCCTTTAGGATATAGTGTTGTAGTGAGTAAGGTGCATCGTGATAGTTCAGTTGTGATGCAAGGTGAGGAATTTTTGGGTGATTCGATTGAAATGCCTTTTAAGGAATATGATTTGATCTTAGGCATGGATTGGTTGTCTAAGCATGGAGCTGTGGTAGACTGTCAAAAGAAGTGTGTTACTTTGAGAACTGGTGATGGTAGAAGTGTGATGGTATCTAGTGAGCAGAGACAACTTGCATATTTGTTTGTTTCAGCTGTTGCAGCTAGAAAGTTGATTAGAAAAAGGTGTGATGCTTATCTTGCTCATGTTGTGGATACCAGAGTAGTGGGTTCTCAACTTGATAGTATACCCACAGTTGCGGAATTTCCAGATGTTTTTCCTGAGGAGTTGCCTGGGTTACCCCCTGAGAGAGAGGTTGAGTTTGATATCGATTTGTTGCCTGGTACCACTCCCATCTCTATTACTCCTTATCGAATGGCACCTGCTGAGTTGAGAGAGTTGAAGGTACAGTTGCAGGAGTTATTGGATAAAGGATTTATTCACCCTAGTGTTTCTCTGTGGGGAGCTCCTATTTTGTTTGTAAAGAAGAAGGATGGTACTTTGAGGTTATGCATCGATTATAGGCAATTGAATAAGGTAACCATGAAGAATAAGTATCCTTTTCCTCGGATTGATGATCTCTTTGATCAGTTGAAGGGAGCAGCAGTGTTTTCCAAGATTGATTTGAGATCAGGGTACCATCAGTTGAGGGTTAGAGCTGAAGATGTTTCTAAAATAGCTTTTCGCACAAGGTATGGGCATTATGAGTTCTTGGTGATGCCTTTTGGGTTGACGAATGCACCTGCAGCTTTCATGGATTTGATGAATAGTGTCAAGCTAGTTTTGAGCAGTTGAAGGAGATGTTGACTCAAGCTCCTGTTTTTACTTTGCCTATGGAAGATAAACCATATGTGATTTACAGTGATGCTTAACATAATGGTTTAGGTTGTGCTTTGATGCAAGAGGGTAAAGTCAGAGCTTATGCTTCTCGGCAGTTGAAGCCGCATGAGCTTAATTATCAGACGCATGATTTGGAGTTGGCATCTATAGTTAAGATTTGGCGACACTACTTGTATGGGGAGAAGTGTTTATTGTGGGCTTAAAGATCAGAGACGAACTACCAAACATGTATAAACTTTATGTTTTGTAAAATTTGATTTTTAATGTTTATGTATTTGTAAATACCGCTACATTTTCCGCTGTGTATTGAATGAACATTTTATCTATTGTGTTTTATGATATAACTTAATTGTTTTAAGTTTGCTCATTTTATTGTTAAAAGAATGATTTGTTTGTTTAGTAAATTGTGGCATTCCTATATTCAGTATACGTATATTACAGGTGTAGTAGTATGTAGTGTGCGTACACGGGATATAGGGGTGTTACAATCTTGGTAGTATTGAGCCCAATCATCATCATCAATGATCACCCTATCATCATCAAAAGCTACTTCACCAACTTTAGCATTCCCCTTGACTTTCTTGGTGCTAACAGATGCTTCGGTATTGTTCCATAAAATTGCAGCTAGTTGGTTCTTCATGGTCTCAGCTAGGGCCTCTTTTATTTCTTCCATCTTGGCATTGAGGGCCTCATCCACCATCCTTTGAATTTTTTCTGGCTCCATTGTTTTTGGTGAGCAAGTGATTGAGTCGTTGCTAGATACTTCATCTCCGGCATAGGTTAGATTGTCGTAAGCTTTTGAACTGTCGTAATCCAGTGCTGTGAGCCAGAGAGGATCAATGATATGAGATGCAAATGTATACATGTATGCATGTATGCATGAACAATTAACAAACAAGGATAATTAGGACGTTCCTTCCAACCTTATAACACCTACACATGGATGGCGAGTCTCTTTTCCTAGGCATATGGCTAACAAAATACCAACATGGGGCATCTTATTTTTGAATAATTCCCTCGGACATTTTAACCAATAGTTATATTTTCGAAAATGGAAATTAATCCATGATAATTTCCATTAATTAGGTTTTAATCCATTCAACCAACTAAAGTAGCTTTTATGCTATATTGGATTAAAACTAAATTAAGAGGTTTATTATAGATAAATTTCTCACTTGAAAAAGTAACTAATGATTCATGCCAAAAACAAGCCCATGGTTAATTTATTCTTAGTGTAAACTAGGCCCACAGTTGATTTTTGGTTTTTCATAATTGACCTAAATATTTTTGCAAGCTCTTTGTAAAAAAAAAGCTTGGGTGAAAATAGTTTTGTTTCTAAGCCCATTGTAAAAGATTTTAGAAAAATGGATTTTGGGCTTAGTATTTGGGGCCTGAGCAAAAGAATTTTTGATTTATTTTTAGAAAAGTCTTATGTCCAAAGACCATCTTGAAAAAATTTTGAAAATAGTTTTGGTCTTTTGGATTTTAAAGAAAATTTTATTTTGAGCTTACAATATACTTAGGTCATATTAGAAAAGAACAAACCAAATAAGCCATGATTTAAGCTAAGATAAATTAACCATAGTCAATCAACAAGCATTTGGGGAAAAACCTAAGGAAAGTAACTAGGCCAATTACATGAGCTTTAGTCTTTGGGTTAAAAAGGCTTAGGTTCCCATACTAAGTACCAAAATGTACAAGGCTATGAGTGGTTATGCCATGCTCAATCTCCATAGCTTGAGTGAAAGTATGGTATCCCTTAGATAACATAACACAGGTAACACGGGCTTCCTAACTCACGCACATGATGCAATCTAAATGATGCAATGGATAATATCATTATAAGAAAGAATAGAATAATATAAAGACCAACGGAATGAACTTCTCTTATCCCCAGTGGAGTAGCCACTGTGAGCGGGGATTTTCGTCCCCACTCCCGGTGGAATGGTTTTTGCGACTTCGACACTGTTTAGGCTTAGGGCCTTGGAGAACACGGACCTAGGTCCGGAGAAAATGGAGTCGCCACCCGGACGGGCGGGAAAAAAATAAATGGGTGGATGACTCGATTCCTAAGGAATCCTTAACCCCCTAATGGGTTTGGAAAGTTGGGTACGTATGGGGAAGGTGAGAAATGGCCAAACACCCCCACAATGCCCGGTTCATTGGAACCGACCTCCTTTATAGGTCTTAATATTATAAAATTCTTAAGTATAACAACATTATCTATATTACACACAATAAAAAGAAAGCATCATTATATTAAAATCAAAGTAATATCCAAGCAAAACAAACGAATAAATGGACACACATCTAAACATGGAAACATGTCCTTACATCCCATGCCTAAATAGGACACCCACCAAAAGGTAGAAACATGCCTTTTACATTGGTCTAAATAGAAAAGCAATTTAAATTACATGATATTTAACTAATGAGGTACCCACTAAGTGGAAACATACCTCTTACAACATTTGGAAATCTAAATAAATTTGTAAAAGTAAATAATCATTCATCATAAATAAATCATTCATCAAATATATTAAATATCAATAGAAAGTAAACATCCATCCATGATAAATTAAATAAGCCAAGCATTGAACTTAAATAAATTAAAGCATATAAAATAAATCAAAGCATAATCAAATATAGAATTGAATAAAGCAAATAAAAGTCTAAATTATGGCTATTGTGAGTTTTTTAAGAAATTAAAATTGATTAAGGTTTTATGTTTTAAAAGGTTGATAAAGTTCTTTGATTAACCAAATTAGGGTTGTGATGTAAAATCATGAAATTAAGGTTTGAACACTTTAAAATACTTTTGATTTGTGGTTTACGGTTACTCTTCAAATTATGATTTCAAGCTCACTATGTAAAATTAAATATTTGTGTTTATATGGTTTTTTAAAGTTTTAAAGGATTAGGGTTTAGAAAAAATTAAGGTTTAAGGTTTTAAGGAGGTTAGGGTTCACTATTTTAGGTTTTGGAGTTGAATTAGGGTTTTAGGAATTTTAAATTTAGGGTCTCGGGTAATGTATTTATTTTAGGATTTGGAAAGACAATTGACAATTTCATGAAGTTTTATGAATTTAAACAAAAGATTTAAAGTTTATAAGAGCAAAAAGATATTTTTAAAATCTTTTGGAAGGATACAGAACACAATTTTGAGTTTTGATAATTTGGAAAGCAAATCTAAGTATTGGGGTTTTGAAGAAATAAAACTAATATCTTTAAACTTTTAGAAAATAAAGCCACGATTTAAGATTTTTAAGCCTTAGAAAAAGTGAATTGAGATCCTAAAATTTTTTAATTAAAAGAAACAAAGTGATGATTAAGTTACTGTGAAAAAAAAAACAAAAGAAATTAAGAATTCAAACCTTATTTTGTAAGTTTCACCAAAAATTACTTCTTGGATGAACAAGGTCAAAGACAAGCCTTTTTGTCTTTGAATTGCTTGAATTATTTTTCGGCTCGCTCAAAAAACTACTTGATTCCCATTTTTCCTTCACAGTTTCGGTTTCCACTTCTTGATCCAAGTTCCTGTCAAATTTTCTTTTTTTTTCCGCCTCCCTTTTTTTGTGTTGTTTAGTCCATATTTATAGAAGTTTTATATCTTTCATTCCTAATTATTCACGGCATCTTTATTTAATAAGAAAAGGAAATCGAAACCTAATTGTATTAGGTTTCGAAAAATTTACGTCGAAAAAATTTCGCTGGCGAAAAAGTTGCCGCATGTAACACCCCCATATCCAATGCACACACACTACAACCACAACAATGTAGCATAAGTGCACCAAACATAGGGATGCTACGGTTTCCTTAACATTCAAAACACTTTAAACAAAACCATAGCCTTTCAATTATATACATTATAGAAAAATATATCATTTACTTATAAAACAAAACATATTAGATATACATATACATTTAAATATTACACAGCGGAAGTTATAAAATATTTACAAATTTACATTATAAACATTACTTTACAAAATATAAAAGAAATATACATGATTGGCAAGTCTCTTCTGATCTTTAAGCTCCTAAAATGGATTCTTCAAGGTCTACTCTCACTCGGTTTCGTAGAGCTCTCGGGTTCAACTCTATTACCTGCGCGATTAAACACTATCGCGCTAAGCCAATGGCTTAGTAAGATAATCATGCAAATGATATGACTTAGTGCAATGCAATGTCATTTCTCAATCCATATCATGCATGTAACATCATATATGCAAAACTAACAACATACTTTCACATTGCATATCACATTTCAATATCTTGTCATATACCTTATTAGTGTTCATTTAACCATTCATAGTCAACACTAAACAAAGACAAACATAATCTCCTTATTCAAACATTTCACCATTCAACATTTACATCTAAACAAACACATGCATGGGCCCAAAACACACTAATATGCCATTCAATTTTCAGAGTTAATGTTTTGGTTTTATCATCACATTTATCAATATCATATACCCAACTAGGCTTCAAGGATTAGGTTCAACCAAGCTTCAAGGGGAGCAAAGCATGCTAAGCTTCAACCCAACTTGGCTTCAAGAACAAAACCCAACCTAGCTTCAAGGGTGGTAACATCTCAATTAGGCTTCAAGGATTCAATCCAACCTAACTTCAAGAGATTGTTACTCTTATTAGGCATGCCACCAACAACCAACTCTGAAAATGGAATAACACATTAGCCACACAATTCATTTAGATTTCATTCTCAATTCTCATTATCATTTGGGCAAACATGCCTCATTTATCTCCATTGAATCACCTTAGCCAATAACAATGGCTTCACCTTTTATTTCACAATATAACACTTCATTATTCAAGTGTATATTTATCACAATCATGATCACATTATATCTCACATAACATCATTCATAAATATCAACATTTCATTTCACATTACTCAAGAAACATTTTACCATTCACAATTCATAGCATAACTTTGTTCAATCTCAACAATGCAAGAACAACTTATATTATTTATAGCTTTAGGATCATCCACAAGTGTTTGATCAAGTCATTCCTTAGTTTAAGCATGTTTAAAAATGTTTATGTTGAGGTTTAGAGATCACACTACCTTTAAAGAATTCAAACCATGCAAAAAGAATCAAGAAATCAAACAATGTTCAAATCATTTGAAAGACACGCCCAACTCACTTGATTGACACGCCCAACCACCTAGAGTGACACGCCCGTGTCCTTAAAAAGAAAAGAGACAGTAGCTTCCTCAAATAAATGACACGCCCAACCAACTTGAGTGACATGCCCGTGTCCTTAAAAAGAAAAGAGGCAGTAGCTTCCTCAAATAAATGACACGCCCGTGTCCCCTTAAAGCATTTGGCCGTGTCACCCACAAACACAACCTAACTAAAACCAACACTTTCTCAATTGCACTCAAACACAATATTCATCATATAACATGTTTCAAATGAACATAAACAATGTTCTAAACACATATTCATTACAAGAAACACTTCACAACACATTAATATAACAATTAAACACACACATCATCTCAAAACCCTAAAACCAACATCTTTCTCCATCCTTCCAAATCAACATCTATCACTTCTAACAACAACAACTATATAAACTATTAACTTAAAACCAATTTAATACTTGAGAACACAACACAACACATCTCAAATCCATTAAATCACAAAATCACCAAACCCTAACTCACTTCCAACACAACTTCCAAATAAGTAAAGAAAACAAAAGATTACTTACCTACAAGAAGAAATTCCACAAATCCCTTGTCAAATCTTTTGATTGTTTCTTCAATTTGCTCCAAACATCAAGAACACATTCCTTGCTCTCTCTTCTCTTCAATGGCCGGCCACCACTTGAAAGAAAAAGGAAAATAATGAAGACACCAAGTCAAATTTTGCTTTTAATCTCCACCAAGTGATTTTATCCAAGCAATTACCAAAATGCCCTCACTCAATTAACTAACTTCTTGTCTCATATAAGCCCTTATATGTAATTACACACTTAACACAAAAATATCTCTCTTCCTTTGACTCTTCCTTTGACCCATTTATATGTTATATATATCATCATATACACAATATATACCATTCTCTCTAAACCCTAATTCTTTCCCAAAACACTTATACACAAGCATTCTCCTTCCAAAATCTTTTCTTATCCCATCATAAACAAACAATTCAATTTATAACAACAACAACAATAACAATATGCAAAACTTCTAGGGCATAAATGAGGATATTACACCGCAGCTGGCTGCGGTAGCCTGGGTTGAACAGGCCGTAGGCCATTTCGCCCGCAGGAGTTTCCTGCAGGCGAAATACCCATGGGCCCACGCTGACTTTCGGCTACGATTTTTTCGTCGACATTTTTTTTATTTTTTATTATTTTTGAATTTTTGGTCATTTCACCATTTTTTACTAAAATAAATATTAAAATTAATCAAAATACCATAAAAATTATTTTGGACTAAATAAAATATATTGGACCGGACTAGGTCAAAAATTAAGGGTCTACAGATAGGAAAATAATGAGACCATGTTGCATGAGGAAAGGAATTGGCGACGAAAGTTTTTTGCCATATTGCATTTGGCTTTGTAAGTGATGCTGTGTAAATGTTAAAATATGAAGAAAAAAGTATAATAATTGTGGCACAGTAATGATGGTAAAAAATAAAAAATAAAAAAAAATATATAAAAAAGTTACAGTAAATATAGAAATTATGTATTGTCATTATTATTTTTATGCTTATTGTACAATTGATATAATATTTATACATCATTAAGAAGGTGGTGGTAGGTCATCAAATAAAGCCCTGAAAAAATCATCGACTGTTGGAGGAGGAGGCAAACTACTCGTCCCAAGTCTGCCCGAAGTAGGAGCACCAAAATCCCTATTACCTTGGAGTTCCGATCTATCACGGTCCTCATCAGAAGTAGATGAAAGGATCTCATGGTCATTAGTTTGGGGGCCTCTAGATGAAGAAGCACCAGGATCCCTCATCCCTTGAAATCGAAAGTCTCAAAAATTTTGTTCTGATTGATGATATAAATTTTCAAAATGAGAAGCCTACTGACGACTAGCGGCCAACTCTTCTTGAAGTTTCTTATTTTGTTCTTCAAGCATCCGCTGTGAGCCAGAAGGAAAAAGGTAAGAGCATACATAATCATGCATACATATAGCATAAATTACCATGAAAGAAGAAAACTTACCAGGTAATTCATATCCATGCCCTGAGGATGAGATGGCATATCTGGCATACTAGAATGAGTAAATGAAGGAGTAGTAAAAGAAGGTCTAGCCTCATGGTTAAATGAGCCAGCAACCTGCAACAATCATTAAAGAATAAAAATAAGTTAAGAAAAAAGCAATTACAATGAAGAATGGTAAAGGTTTACCTGAGAAGTGCTAGCCCCGAGATGTGGAACGAACCCTCCTGCCTCTCCATGATGTTCCTCTTCATCTCTACCCTCATTTTCTTCGGGAATTTCCCATACACCAATAGGAGATACATCAAAGTTCAAGAGCCTTATTTGAATAAAATGGGCATAAGATACAGCCGGAGAATAGAGAAATGTTTCAACACCATAACTGTGCGGGGCTAACCACCATGCATCCTCCGGCATTGATATACTATTTAAAGTATATTTTGGGCAATGCATCGAGACCCTCCACTTCTCTGGACCAAGAAACAAATCATAAAATCTCTCTCCGAGAAACCAGCCACTAGACATAGGGCCAGCGATGACTCGGCGAGTATGTTGGAAAGATAGTGCAGCATTCATGAAGGGAGTCCAGTTTGTCCGCTCTTCTGGGTTCCACCAGGCCAAATTCACCTGCAAAATAATATAAGGTAAGTAAACTTTCATATAAACTTTAAAGTATACTAATGCTATTTTACCTAGTCCCAGTTTAAGCAACTCAACACGAAGCATTGGGTATGTACATGGCGAGAGCCGGGAACTTCTACACGATCAGACAACCAAAAATTTAATCTCGGATATCCGACTCTCTCTCGGGAAATACCAGGCACCCTCACAAGGTTGTGCTCATATGCCCATGCCTACGACAACAACATAGATCAAATTCATACAAGAAAAGAATGGAATTGACATTGGTGGAAGAAGAGTACCTCAACAACCGCCATAAAGCCAATAAAAGACTTCTTATTTCGGCAAATTTTATCAAGACCATGGTAAAGACAGGCGAGACCAGCTTCACCCCAGCCATAAAGTGGTACCATCCTAAAATAAGAAAGGGCCCTCAACACTGACAAATGGATGGCGGATTCAGTGCTGCCTAAGATGGTCAACCCAAGCAAATATAACAAAAATCCTCGAGCATACTGTTGGGCCGTGTCTCTGTGAACCCGTCCTTCATAGTTCATCCAATAACTACGAATTGGCTCGATTTTTATCTTAAAAGGCCCTTTATATGATGTTTCCATACCAATTAATTGTTGAATTTCTTCAAATGTCAAAATATCGTTGATAAGAGGAACTAGAACACCATCATACTGGATTCCAGTTATAGCAACAAAGTCGACTGGACCAATTGTCATCTCTCCAATGGGCAAGTGAAAAGTATGAGTTGTGTCCAACCATCATTTTGCAAGTGCCTGGACTACGCTCCAGTCTATCAAATACTCCTCGGATGGTAATTGTAAGATCAAGCTCTCAAAGCCGCAATATTGGATAATCTGCCTTGCCCGAGAAGGTGCTACATCATACCATTGTCGGGCTTTGTAGATACACCCTCCAGCCCGAACAACGCAATGATCACGCTAACATGGAGCCAGGTAAGTATATCATTATTCTATCTACTTAAATTAATATATTTTTTCCTAAATTTCCTAAAAAATAGAAAAAATATAAATAAAAAATAAAGACGAACATAAAAAAAGAATATATGAAATAATAAGAACAAAAGAAAGTAAAATAAAAGAAAACAAAATGAATCAAAAAGCAAAAAAATAACACAAAAAACGAAGAAGAAAAAAAAGAAGAAGAAAAGAAAAGAAGAAAAAATAATTACCGTGCTCTTTTGATTTGAACTACAATGAAGCGGCATCCCGGCTAGTAGATCTATATTCCCATCTTCATGATGCCGAATAAACTCCAATAACTCAGCATTAGAATGAGTTCCTAATCTTGAAGCATGCATTTTTTTCAAAACTATATGCTAAATTTGAAAGAATTATAGTAATGAATGAACGAAATTAACGATGCTGCTGTGAATGAAATGAAGAAATCGTTGGTTTATATAGAGGAACGGCAAAGAAAAAAATAAAATTCAAAAAGCAAATTTTACTATTGATGAATAGTAAATTTACTATTGATGAATAGTACATTACTATTTACAAATAGTATGTTACTATTTATAATAGTAAATTACTATTTACAAATAGTAAGTTACTATTTACAAATAATAAATAGTGAATGAACAGTGACTACACAATAAATAAACAGTAAATTCAATCATTCAATTTAATCATTCAAATACTTGCGTGTATATAAATATTTTTTTCCGTATTAAAATATTTTTACACGCAGGGGGCAAGAAGAATATATGTGCATAAAAAATTAGCAAAATTTTTTTGCAAATAAAATTTATAATGCTACTCACTATAATTAAATCTGTAACACCCCTATACCCCGTATACGTACACAGCATGCTATTACGATCGTAATATACATATACTGAATATAAGAATGCCACGGTTTACTAACAAACGACTCACTTCTTTTAAAATAATATAAGCAGACTCAAAACATTTAAGTTATATTATAAAACATAATAGATAAAATGTTTATTAAAAACGCAGCGGAAAGTATAACAAATATTTACAAATACATATACATCAAAACTCAAGTTTTACAAAACATAAAATATTTATACATGTTTGGAAGTCAGTCTTTAATCTTTAAGCCCTCTATCAACTCTTCAAAGTCTAGACTCAACTCGGTCTAGCTGAACTCTCTGGTTCTACTCTGTCACCTGAGCGATGAACCACAATCGCGCTAAGCCATAGGCTTAGTGGTACAAACTACAATAATATTATACTATAATGAAATGCAAATGTCATACTTTAAAACAAATAAACAATTCTCAAGAATCTCATTATTTATTTATTTCATCATTCATAAATCACATTGAAAACAAAGACAAGCATGGGCCCAAAAGACACTAATATTTTATTCAAAGTTCAGAGTTACTGCTTTGGTCCATAATCACAATCATCAAGCCCGTAGGCGATACATATATATATCTCTGTCCATGGATAGTTTAACAGACCCAGTCTCTTGGACCTCAACCCGGCTAAACTCGAGGAGATCCTCAACCCGACAAGACTATTACTATTTTTGAGGCTTACGACCCAGTCTTTTCACCCCAAAAACATCATATTTCACATATTTCATATTTCTCAACTAGAATCGGCTTACGACCCGGTCTTTTCACCTATCCAGTGATTCATAGGCATGCCGCCAAACCCAGAACTCTGAAAATTGAATAACACATTAGACACACAATTCATTTATAAATTTCATTCTCATTTTCTCATCATCATTTAGGCAATTATGCCTCAATCATCTCATTTGCATCATTATCATTATAGCCAACATCCATGGCTTCATATCTCATCAATAGAGTATACATAATTAATTGCATTGAATATCATCATCTAGGCAAACATGCCCCACTTATTTCATTTGAATCATCATAACCAATCACATTGGCTTCACAACTCATTATATCTCAATTCATGTTAAATCAATTCATCATTCAAGTGTACACAACTAATAGCATTAACATACATTTTAAATGCTCATCAATCATTCACATTATACAAATCATAACATTCATCAATGTATTTACAATATAATCAATTACTTAACATATGTACAACCAAATATGTTAAGTATCAAATCATGTAAGTGTATGCAACAATGTAGTTTGTACTTACCTCAAAACCAACTCACACCAATCTATACACTTCCTCCTCCAAGAATCCTCGACACTTAGGTTAGGGCAATTCAACTTCTTCAACACCTAAACCAAAGGTAATCATACACACTCTCACTTAGAAATACACATGAAATAGTAAGGCTAAAAACCAACTAGGGCAAACTCTACACATGACACGCTCAACAACACGGGCGTGTCCATGACCGTGCTCTAACTCCACAACACAGAAGCTTTGACACGCTCAGAATCGATGGTGTGTCACTGAACGTGTAATACATTTTGTCTCACAGAAACATTGACACGTCCAACAACACGGGTGTGTTCATGGCCGTGTCAAACCTTCACCAACACAGTAGCTATGACACGCTCAGTGACATGGGCGTGTCACCAAACGTGTAAATGCTACTGCAACACAGAACCATCGACACGCCCAAAGACTTGGCCGTGCTCATGGGCGTGTCAGGCTAAAATTATAGATTCCGGCAACAACAACCTCACATCCAACAATCCTCTTACTTCCACCATTTTCCACTTCAAACAAACTTAACTAAACACACCCAAAAATCATAAGAAACTTGCAAAAACACAAAAACAACTCAAAACATACATTAAAAACAAATCATAATCATCACTACAAACCCAAAACACAACCACAACACTTTCTCTTTCAACAAACTTACTCTTTCCTTCAGTCCAACCCCAAAATCAAAAATCAACTGGACCAAACACTCTTAAACACACCACAATCAAACAAACACATATCAATCCCAACCTCAACTCACAAACTCAAAGAAAATCAAAGAATCAAGTGGAGAACTTACCAAGGATGAAGAAACTCTTAAATTTCCAACTTAATCACTTGAATACTTCCTTAAATCTTGATTTTGGAAGATCAAATCTCTCTCTAGCTCTCTTGCAATGGAGTGCCGGCCAAAACAAAGAAAAGAAAAGGAAAGAAAGGTGAACCACGAAGAAGAAAGAAAGAAAGAAGAAAGCAAAGAAGACAAAGTCAAATTTTCACCCACTATCTCCTCAAAACCCTCTCCTCCAAGCATTTAATATTAAAATATTCTAAATATCTCCATCCACTTCCACTCACTCAAATTCCACTTAATTAACTTAATTAATTTAAAATTATTAACTAATCATCTTTTGACTTCACATTTTGACTTGTATATGTTGTATATATTTCCATATATACAACATATACACTCTCTCTTTAATTCTTTTCTCTTTTCAATTTCTCATATACCTTAAATCCAAATTCAACAATAATTACTTCAAAACTTCTAAGGCATATTTTGGGATGTTACAATTCTTCCCCTCTAAAAGAAATTTCATTCTCGAAATTACCTGATATCAAGTGTAACACCCCAATACCCCATATAAATACTGTACATATACCAGGTACACATACAATATGTATATAGAGTATAAGAATGTCACTTTTCATCACCATTATAACTCTTTACTTTAATTTTTAAAACCATAATACATTTAAATCATATGAAAGTATTTACAAAATGGTTATTCTTATCATGGTAATACATAAATATAAGTTACATTGTTTCTTCCAAAGATTCATTTATACAAATGAATACATTCTTATGAAAATACAGTATAATTACATGCATGCACCACCATCTAGTTGGTCTCGAACTATACTTGTCCTCGTTGTGACATAGTAGCTTATCTCCAGCTTCATCACCTAAATACCTGCGCGATTAAGATAACCGCGCTAAGCTCGAAAGCTTAGTAGTACAAGTAACCATTAAAATATACAATATAAAGGAAACATACCTCATATGTTTAGTCTCATGTTTTAACATTTTCTTACTCTGTTTTCCCCTTTTTCAATGCATTCTTCATATAATCCTATTAACCTTATAGAGGATATACATATACACATATAACATAACCATCAAACATAATTCAATAAATTGATAGAACCTTCATATTATGATACTTACCAATTTCACCTCATACATATCATATATATCATTTTATACTTTATAATCGCATATTGCATATAACTTCACAAACCATATCTCCTTTCAATAATTCATGTATGTTATATAATCATATCACTAACCACAATTCATCATTCACAACTCACATTTCCAACAAAGGCAACATAGATCCCATTACTCATTTATTTCAACTTGTATATACATCACATTAACAACAAAGACAGATTCGGGCCCAAAAGACACTAATATGTCATTCAAAATTCAGAGTTAATGCTTTGGTTTTGTTATCACATTTATCAATATCATATACCCAACTAGGCTTCAAGGATTAAGTTCAACCAAGCTTCAAGGGGAGCAAAGCATGCTAAGCTTCTACCCAACTTGGCTTCAAGAACTAACCCAACCTAGCTTCAAGGGTGGTAACATCTCAATTAGGCTTCAAGGATTCAATCCAACCTAACTTCAAGAGATTGTTACACTTATTAGGCATGCCACCAACAACAAAACTCTGAAAATGAATAACACATTAGCCACACAATTCATTTATTATTTCATTATCAATTTCATTCTCATTCTCATCATTATTTACATCATCATAGCCAACCACAATGGCATCATTTAGGCAAAACATGCCTCATTTATCTCATTCTCAATATCATAGCCAACCACAATGGCTTTATACATCATCACCTCTCAATTTACATTTCATATTCCATCACAATATCACATTTCATAGTTCACCACAATATCACATTATCACATTTCATAGTTAATCACAATATCACATTATCACATTTCATAGTTCACCACAATATCACATTATCACATTTCATAGTTCATCACAATATCACATTATCACATTTCATAGTTCATCACAATATCACATTATCACATTTCATAGTTCATCACAATATCACATTATCACATTTCATAGTTCATCACAATATCACATTATCACATTTCATAGTTCATCTTTGATATTTATATACATAATCATTCATTACTCAAGTATGCACAATCAATTGCATTACCATATAAATTGGAATACACATCATACAAATCATATCCTCACATCTTTCACATTTCATAACATATATATATTGAATGCCTTCACATCTTATATGTATTAATGTATTATCATATCTCTTATCTTTTCATTGCATTTAAAATATTAATATTTATTTTAACAATATACTTATATGCAATCCAATAGGGTTTTGTACTTACCTCTAAAGAACTCACTCCCATATAACTTCTCTTCCATAGATCTTTCAATACTTGGATTAGGGGCAATTCCATCTCTTAAAACTTGAATCCTAAAGTAATCATACACACTCACTTAGAAATACACATGAGATAATACAAATAAGAATCAATTAGGGCAAACTCAACACATGACACGCTCATCAACACGGGCGTGTTCCTGATCGTGCCCTAACTCCACAACACAGAAACATTGACACGCTCATAACCACGGGCGTGTCACTGGGCGTGTAATACATTCTGTATCTCAAAAACATCAACACGTCCAATCAACAAGAGCGTGCTCATGGCCGTGTCAATTCTCCAAACTCACAGTAGCTATGACACGCTCAATAACACGGGCGTGTTACTGGTCGTGTCAATTCTACTGCCACACAGACCTTATGACACGCTCAATAACATGGGCGTGTCACTGCTCGTGCTACCAACTCCAGAAAACAGAACCAACGACACGCCTAACAAACTGGCCGTGTCTCTGGGCGTGTCCGACTAAAAACCCAGATTCCGGTCAACACACAACAACATCCAACAATACCCATCTTTTTATCATTACTCACTTCAAACAATCTTCATCAAACACACCCAAAAACCATAACAAACTTACCAAAACATCAACAACACTCAAAACACACACCAATCATCATTATAAACATCATTCATATACCAATTTATCAAATCCCCAAATTTCATTAAACTCAACCCTTATTCAACAATTCATCATCATCTTCACAAATAATCATATTATCATCATCCAATTACCAAATCAACACATATATATACTTAAATCTTTCAATATCATCATCATCACACATCAACCATACCAAACCCAACTCAAACAATGAAAATCAATTTAAAGAAATAAATACTTACTTGAATCCTTTATCAAATCTTCATCTCTATCATCAAATCTCTTGAATTCCTTAAGAAATTTGGTAAGAAAATCACATCTTTCTCTCTTTCTCTCTCTCTCTCTCTCTCTCTCTCTCTCTCTCTCTCTCTCGGCCAAGAAGAACGAAGAAGACGAAGAAGGAGTAGAAGGAAGAAGAAGTTTCTACTTCTTTCCTTTGTCCTTATCCATATATATATATATATATAATAATAATAATAATAATAATAATAATAATAATAACAATAACAATAGTAATAATAATAATAATACTTTAAATCTCCACCACATATTCTTTCTTTGATTTTCTTCTTCTCTTTTCTTTTTGTCTTTATTATTATTATTATTATTTAGTTATACAAATATATATACAACTCACTTATCCTTCACCATTATATATATCCCATGTATATGTGATGTATATGTATATGTCTTACATATATTATCCTTATATTTCACATATACACATATACATTAAATCCAAATACAACAACAATAACTCCAAAACTCTTAGGGTCTATTCCGGGATATTACATCAAGTCTGAAACAGTTGAGGATATTGCTCTCGCATTGTTTGCTCACTCTCCCAAGTTGCCTCTTCTCTACCATGATTCTTCCAAAGAACTTTCACTAATGGCACTTTCTTATTCCTCAACTCTTTCACTTCATATGCCAGAATAGCAATTGGTTCTTCCGCAAAAGTCAGATTCGAAGTCACCTCAATGGATTCTACTGGCAAGATATGAGATGGATCTGATCTGTACCTCCGCAACATAGAAACATGGAAGACATTGTGGATTCTATCCAACTCAGGCGGCAAAGCAGACGATAAGCAACTGGTCCAACTCTTTCTAATATCTCATACGGTCCAATAAAACGAGGACTCAGCTTCCCTCTTCGACAAAATCTTAAAATCTTTTTCCAAGGAGACACTTTCAAGAATACTTTATCTGCAACATCAAACTCTATGTCTCTCCTCTTCAAATCTGAATAAGATTTCTGTCGATCTGAAGCTGCTTTCAACCGATCCCGAATTATCTTCACTTTCTCTTCAGTCTCTTTAATCAAATCAGGACCAATTAGTTTGCTTTCTCCAAGTTCATTCCAACACAGAGGCATCCTACATCGTCTACCACACAATGCCTCGAATGGTGCCATACCAGTGCTGGATTGATGACTGTTGTTGTAAGCGAATTGTACAAGTGGCAAAAATCTGTCCCAACTTCCAGAGAAATCAATGACACAGCTTCTCAACATATCCTCAATAATCTGTATCACTCTCTCTGACTGCCCATCTGTCTGAGGATGAAAAGCAGTGCTAAAGTGCAATCGAGAACCCAATGCACCATGTAAACTCTTCCAAAACCTTGAAGTAAACAGGGGACACTAAAGAAATTGGGACTCCATGCAACTTCACTATCTCACTGATATACAGCTCAGCTAACCTCTCAAGAGAATAGTCCATTCTAACTGGAAGGAAATGAGCTGTCTTAGTCAACCGATCAACAATCACCCAAATAGCATCATGCTTCTTCTGAGTCAATGGCAAACCAGACACAAAATCCATTATCACTCTCTCCCATTTCCATTCAGGCACTGATAAAGGTTGAAGCAACCCTGTTGGAACTTGATGCTCGGTTTTTACCCTCTGACAAGTAAGACACTTGGATACAAACTCCGCTATGTCTCTCTTCATACCTGACCACCAATAATGCTGTTTCAAATAGTGATACATCTTGGTACTCCCAGGGTGCATAGCAAAAACCGATTGGTGTGCTTCCTCTAAAACAATCTTTCTCAAACTAGCATCATCAGGAATACACAACCTATCTTTAAACCAAAGGCTACCATCACTTTTTACATGGAAATCTTTACTTTCTCCATTGTGGCAATCTGACACAATCTTCTGAATTTTCTCATCAACCAATTGAGCCTCTCTTATCTGGTCCAACAACATTGGTCTCAACTGCAATTGAGCTAACAAAGCCCCATCATCACATGATTTAAAATTAGCATGCAACGCTCTCAACTCAACAAGCAACAAGAGCGAATAAACAGTCAAACCTGCTAAAGACTTCCGACTAAGGCATCAGCAACAACATTTGCCTTACCAGGATGATAATCAATCAAACAGTCATAGTTTTATCAATTCTAACCAACGTCTTTGCCAAAGATTCAGCTCCTTCTGAAAACCCAAATATTTCAAACTTTTATGATCTGTATAGATAAAACACTTCTCTCCATACAAGTAGTGTCGCCAAATCGTCAAAGCAAACACTATGGCTGCTAACTCCAAATCATGAATCGGACAATTAAGTTCATGTGGCTTCAACTGCCGAGAAGCATAAGCTATGACTTTACCCTCTTGCATCAAAACACAACCTAAACCATTATGTAAAGCATCACTATAAATCACATATGGCTTATCTTCCACAGGTAAAGTAAGAACAGGCGCTTGAGTCAACATATCCTTCAATTGCTCAAAGCTTGCTTGACACTGATCTGTCCACATAAATCTAACTCCTTTTCGAAGTAATCTGGTAAGTGGAGTAGCTATCAAAGAAAAACCTTTCACAAATCGTCGATAATAGCCTGCCAAACCCAGAAAACTTCTAACTTCAGTCACTGACTTCGGTGGACTCCAATTCAAAATGGCTTCAACTTTACTCGGATCAACTCTAATACCATTTGCTGAAACTATATGACCGAGAAAAGTAACTTGGTCAAGCCAAAACCCACACTTCGACAGCTTAGCATACAAATGCTTCTCTCTCCAGGTCTGCAGTACAATCCGTAAATGCTTGTCATGCTCCTCCTCAATACATGAATACACCAAAATATCGTCAATGAAGACTACCACAAACTGATCCAGGTAGGGCCTAAACATCCTATTCATCAAATCCATGAAAGCTGCAAGTGCATTCGTCAACCCAAAAGGCATTACCAAAAACTCATAATGCCCATACCTTGTGCGAAAAGTTGTCTTAGGAACATCTTCAACTCTAACCCTCAACTGATGGTACCCCGATCTCAAATCAATCTTGGAAAACACTACTGCTCCCTTCAATTGATCAAAGAGATCATCAATCCTAGGCAAAGGATACTTATTCTTGATAGTCACTTTGTTCAATTGCCTATAATCAATGCACAACCTCATAGTACCATCCTTCTTCTTCACAAACAAAACAGGAGCTCCCCATGGAGAAATACTAGGGCGAATAAATCCTTTATCCAACAACTCCTACAACTACACCTTCAACTCTCTCAACTCAATAGGTGCCATTCGATAAGGAGTAATAGAGATGGGAGTGGTACCAGGCAACAAATCGATACCAAACTCAACCTCTCTTTCAGGGGGTAACCCTTACAACTCTTTACGAAACACATCTGGGAATTCCGCAACTATAGGTATACTATCAAGTTGAGAACCCAATACTCTGGTATCCACAACATGAGCAAGATAAGCATCACACCCTTTTCTAATCAACTTCCTAGCTGCTACAGCTGATACAAACAGGGATGCAAGTTGTCTCTGCTCACTAGATACCATCACACTTCTACCATCACCGGTTCTCAAGGTAACACACTTCTTTTGACAGTCTACCACAGCTCCATGCTTAGACAACCAATCCATGCCTAAGATCAAATCATATTCCTTAAAAGGTATTTCAATCAACTCACTCAAAAATTCCTCACCTTGCACCACAACTGCACTATCTCGGTGCACCTTACTCACCACAACACTATGTCCTAAAGGATTTGTCACCAAGACATCAAATCCTAAGGACTCTGAATGCAATTTAGGCACAGGCAATATGGATGCACTTATGTATGAATGTGTAGATCCTGGATCAATCAAAGCAAGAATTGTAATATCAAATAAAGAAAATGTACCCGGTATAACTGCTGAAGCATCCAGCTGCCTCTGCATCACATATAATCTCTGAGAAGATCCAACCTCATCTGGCCTACTACCTCCGGATGTAGATCCTCCTCTCTGACTAAACCCAGGTCTACCACCTCTACTGAAACCTCTGCCCCCTCCACTACCTCTGCTAATACTGGGTCGAGAAGCGGCAGTATCAGTCTGTCTATCATCCTGCATCTCAGGGCACTCTCTAATGAAATGGTTAGGCGATCCACACTTGAAACACCCGGGTGATCCACCAATCTTCCAACAAACACCCCCATGGGTCCTACCACAATGAACACATACAGGTGGAGTAGACCTCTGAACCACTGGAGTCAGAGCACTAACTACAGAAACTGTAGGTCTCGGCCTCTGTCTCTGATATTGAACTGACCTACCAGACTGCCTCTGGCTCCTACTGATCCTCGGCATAAAAGTTCCTCGGCCTCTCTTCATAGATGAAGATCCTGTCTCAAACTGGGATCTCCTAACTCTGGTCTCTTCCTCGGTAGCAGCTGCTACAATACCTTGTACTCTTTCAACACTTCTAGCTGCTTCAACTAGCTGAGAGAAATCCTGGTACCGAGAGCTAGCAACAATGCACATAATAGAGGGCCTCAACCCCTCCTCAAACCTCCTGCATCGGTCGATCTCATCAGAGATAATCCCACCGGCATAGTGACTCAACCGGATGAACTCTATCTCATATTCTGTCACTGTCCGGTTGTCTTGCCTCAAATTCAGGAATTCCATCTTCTTAACATCTTTATACTCCCTCGGAGTATATTTCAGCTCAAACTCCCTCAGAAAATTGCCATAAGATAATGTAGGTGGATCATCCATGGCATGAGGAACCGTCTTCCACCAGTCATAAGCATCTTTCTACAATAAGGATTTAGCATAATCAAATTTCTCATCTGGAGTAGCTTGCAACTGAATAAATATCCTCTGCACTTTATCCAACCACTGCTCCGCTACTGCAGGATCTGTAGTGCCCAAGAAATCCTCAGCCCCATACTTTCTCAGCTTATCATAATGTCTCACTGGCACTTGAGGCTGTTGTGGTGGTGGCTGCTGCACTGGAGCTTGTCTAAATAGTTCTACCATATGTCTTAACCAACCCGGTGGAGCCTCATCTGCAGCTGATCTCCCTGGCACAGAAGCAGGGGACTCACTAACTCTCTCTACTCTAGCTCCATCTCTACTCTCTCCAGGAGCTATGCTCTCAGCACTACCTTCTACAGACTGATGTGAATGAGATGCCATCACTACCTATATCTGCAAACACAGCAGAATATACCTCATTAAAGATCAAAGACTGCCATTACCAAAACATGTATCTTAATTGAAAAAAAACTTTTAAAATCAAAATATTCCTTTTTCATACAATGGACCTAGGTTGAGAATCTCAAACCTAGGCTTTGATACCAAAACAATTGTAACACCCCTATACCCCGTATACGTACACAACATGCTATTACGATCATAATATACGTATACTAAATATAGGAATGCCATGGTTTACTAACAAACGACTCACTTCTTTTAAAAAAATATAAGCAGACTCAAAACATTTAAGTTATATTATAAAACATAATAGAAAAAATGTTTATTAAAAACGCAGCGGAAAGTATAAAAAATATTTACAAATACATATACATCAAACCTCAAGTTTTACAAAACATAAAATATTTATACATGTTTGGCAGTCAGTCTTTAATCTTTAAGCCCTCTATCAACTCTTCAAAGTCTAGACTCGACTCGGTCTAGCTGAACTCTCTGGTTCTACTCTGTCACCTGCGCGATGAACCACAATCGCGCCAAGCCATAGGCTTAGTGGTACAAACTACAATAATATTATACTATAATGAAATGCAAATGTCATACTTTCAAACATATAAACAATTCTCAAGAATCTCATTATTTATTTATTTCATCATTCATAAATCACATTGAAAACAAAGACCAGCATGGGCCCAAAAGACACTAATATGTTATTAAAAGTTCAGAGTTACTGCTTTGGTCCATAATCACAATCATCAAGCCCGTAGGCGATACACATATATATATCTCTATCCATGGATAGTGTAACAGACCCAGTCTCTTGGACCTCAACCCGGCTAAACTCGAGGAGATCCTCAACCCGGCAAGACTGTTACTATTTTTGAGGCTTACGACCCAGTCTTTTCACCCCAAAAACATCATATTTCACATATTTCATATTTCTCAACTGGAATCGGCTTACGACCCGATCTTTTCACCTATCCAGTGATTCATAGGCATGCCGCCAAATCCAGAACTCTGAAAATTGAATAACACATTAGACACACAATTCATTTATAAATTTCATTCTCATTTCCTCATCATCATTTAGGCAATTATGCCTCAATCATCTCATTTGCATCATTATCATTATAGCCAACATCCATGGCTTCATATATCATCAATAGAGTATACATAATTAATTGCATTGAATTTCATCATCTAGGCAAACATGCCCCACTTATTTCATTTGAATCATCATAACCAATCACATTGGCTTCACAACTCATTATATCTCAATTCACGTTAAATCAATTCATCATTCAAATGTACACAACTAATAGCATTAACATACATTTTAAATGCTCATCAATCATTCACATTATACAAATCATAACATTCATCAATGTATTTACAATATAATCAATTACTTAACATATGTACAACCAAATATGTTAAGTATCAAATCATGTAAGTGTATGCAACAATGTAGTTTGTACTTACCTCAAAACCAACTCACACCAATCTATACACTTCCTCCTCCAAGAATCCTCAACAATTAGGTTAGGGCAATTCAACTTCTTCAACACCTAAACCAAAGGTAATCATACACACTCTCACTTAGAAATACACATGAAATAGTAAGGCTAAAAACCAACTAGGGCAAACTCTACACATGACATGCTCAACAACACGGGCGTGTCCATGACTGTGCTCTAACTCCACAACACAGAAGCTTTGACACGCTCAGAACCACGGGCGTGTCACTGAACGTGTAATACATTCTGTCTCATAGAAACATTGACACGTCCAACAACATGGGCGTGTTCATGGCCATGTCAAACCTTCACCAACACAGTAGCTATGACACGCTCAGTGACATGGGCGTGTCACCGGACGTGTAAATGCAACTGCAACACAGAACCATCGACACGTCCAAAGACTTGGCCGTGCTCATGCGCGTGTCAGGCCAAAATTACAGATTCCGGCAACAACAACCTCACATCCAACAATCCTCTTACTTTCACCATTTTCCACTTCAAACAAAATTAACTAAACACACCCAAATATCATAACAAACTTGCAAAAACACAAAAACAACTCAAAACATACATCAAACACAAATCATAATCATCACTACAAACCCAAAACACAACCACAACACTTTCTCTTTCAACAAACTTACTCTTTCCTTCAATCCAACCCCAAAATCCAAAATCAACTGGACCAAACACTCTTAAACACACCACAATCAAACAAACACATATCAATCCCAACCTCAACTCACAAACTCAAAGAAAATCAAAGAATCAAGTGGAGAACTTACCAAGGACGAAGAAACTCTTAAATTTCCAACTTGATCACTTGAATACTTCCTTAAATCTTGAGTTTGGAAGATCAAATCTCTCTCTAGCTCTCTTGCTATGGAGTGCCGGCCAAAACAAAGAAAAGGAAAGGAAAGGAAGGTGAACCACGAAGAAGAAAGAAAGAAAGAAGAAAGCAAAGAAGACAAAGTCAAATTTTCACCCACTATCTCCTCAAAACCCTCTCCTCCAAGCATTTAATATTAAAATATTCTAAATATCTCCATCCACTTCCACTCACTCAAATTCCACTTAATTAACTTAATTAATTTAAAATTATTAAATAATCATCTTTTGACTTTCACATTTTGACTTGTATATGTTGTATATATTTCCATATATACAACATATACACTCTCTCTTTAATTCTTTTCTCTTTTCAATTTCTCATATACCTTAAATCCAAATTCAACAATAATTACTTCAAAACTTCTAAGGCATATTTTGGGATGTTACAAAATCTCTATCAGCTCGGGTTTAGAACCCAAATTATCCTTAGGTCCATAACCTAAAATCTCTTCTAAGTCCAGAACTTAGCTCGGGTCCAGAGCCCGAATTACCTTTAGTCCAGAACATAAAATTCCTCCTAAGTCCAGAACTTAGCTCGGGTTCAGAACCCAAATTATCCTTAGGTCCAGAACCTAAAATTCCTCCTAAGTCCAGAACTTAGCTCGGGTCCAGAACCCAAATTATCCTTAGGTCCAAAACCTAAAATCTCTTTTAAGTCCAAAACTTAGCACTGGTCCAAAACCCAAATTATCCTTAGGTCCAGAGCCTAAAATCTCTTTTAAGTCCAGAACCTAAAATTCCTCCTATGTCCAAAACTTAGCTCGGGTCCAGAACCCAAATTATCCTTAGGTCCAGAACCTAAAATCTCTTAGTTCGGGTCCAGAACCCAAAATTACCCTTAGGTCCAGAACCTAAAATTATTCTTTAAGTCCATAACTCAAACCGGGTCCAGAACCCAAAACCTCAACCATCTCAAAAATTAAGTCTTATTGATTTTCACTCTCTTTCACTAAAGTCTTAGATCGTTCAAGCAGGGGGCAAACTGTAGACCCTTAATTTTTGACCCAGTCCGGTCCAATATTTTATATAGTCCAAAATAATTTTTGTGTTATTTTAATTAAATAATATTTATTTTAGTATTTATTTTTATAAGTTTTAATAAAATAAAAATGATAAAAAATAATAATAATAATAAATAAAAATAAAAATGAAAATAGACGACGAAAAAATCCGTCTCCGAAAGTAATTGGTCGAAATGGCCAAAGCCATTTCGCCCGCAGGAAGCTCCTGCGGGCAAAATGGCCCGGCAGCCTGCCAGAGCCAATTCTCGCTCTCAATTTTCCATGCAGTTTCTCTCAAATTGCCTCGCGGCCCTACAGCAGTTTTTTTTTGCCAGCAAAATTTTCCAACGCAATTTTTTCTGAAACCAAATAGAATTTGGTTTCGGTTTTCTTTTCCTAATTAATTATAGTTTCCTTAAACAATTAAAATTAATCTTCTAAATTTCCTATAAATAACACTAAAAAACACAAAAAAAGAGGAGGAGGACTTTTAGGGGAGGAGAGAACTTTGGACTGGGATCGGATAGTGAAACTTCATATTTGAGAGGAATAAGCAAGCAAGCAATCAAGCAATCAAAGGTAGCAATCTTGCCTTTGTCTCCGTTCATCCAGAAGTTAATTTTGGTGGAACCAACTACGCAGGTTTGATCCTTAATCATAAACTACTCATAGCTTTATTTGTTTGATTTGTAATAATATACATACAAATCACAAGAACCATTCCACCAGGAATGGAGGCGAAAATCCCTGCTCACAGTGGCGACTCCACTGGAGATAAGAGAAGTTGATTTCATTGGTCTTTATTTTATTCTATTCTTTCTTATCATGATATTATCCATTGCATCATTTTAGATTGCATCGTGTGCATGAGTTAGGACGCTCGTGTTACCCGTGTTGTGTTATGTAAGGGATACCATACTTTCACTCAAGGTATGGAGATCGAGAATGGCATAACCACTCATGGCCTCGTACCATTTGGTATATACTTGCTATGAGAACCTAAGCATTTTTACCCAAAGACTAAAGCTCATGTAATTGGCCTAGTTACTTTCCTTAGGTTTATACCCCAAATGCATGTTGTTTGACTATGGTTAATTCATCTTGGCTTAAATATGGCTTATTTGGTTTGTTCTTTTTCTAATATGAACTAAGTACATTGTAAGCTCAAAATAAATTTTTCTTTAACATCCAAAAGACCAAAACTATTTTCAAAACTTTTCAAAATGGTCTTTGGACATAAAACTTTTCTAAAAACAAATCAAAAATTCTTTTTCTCATGACCCAAAATACTAAGCCCAAAATCTATTTGTTCTAAAATCTTTTTACAATGGGCTTAGAAATAAAATTATTTTCATCCAACCTTTTTCTCACAAAGAGCTTGCAAAAATGTTTAGGGAAATTATGAAATACTAAAAATCAATTGTGAGCCTAGTTTATACTAAGAATAATTAATCATGGGCTTATTTTTGGCATGAATCACTGGTTACCTTTTCAAGTGAGAAATCTATTTATAATAAACCTCTTAATTTAGTTTTAATCCAATATAGCATAAAAGCTACTATAGTTGGTTGAATGGATTGAAACCTAATTAATGGGGATTATTATGAACTGATTTCCATTTTTGAAAATATAACTATTGGTTGAAACGTCCGAGGGAAATATTCGAAAACAAGGTACCCCATGTTGGTATTTTGTTAACCATTTACCTAGGAAAAGAGACTCGTCATTCGTGTGTGGATGTTATAAGGTTGGAAGGAACATCCTAATTGTCCTTGTTTGTTGATTGTTTGTGCATACATGCATACATGCATACATTTGCATCTCATTGATCCTTTCTGGCTCACAGCCCTGGATTACGACAGTTCAAAAGCTTACGACAATCCGGCCTACGCCGGAGACAAAGAATCTAGCAATGACTCAATCACTTGCTCACCAAAAACAATGATCCCAAACAAATTCAAAGAATGGTGGATGATGCCCTTAATGCCAAGAAGGAAGAAATAAAAGAGGCCCTAGCTGAGACCATGAAGAACCACGCCGAAGCATCTGCTAGCACTAAGAAACCAAGGGACAAAGGGAAAACTAAAGTTGGTGAAGTGGTTTTTGACGATGAAAAGGTGATCATTGATGATGATGATGATTGGGCTCAATACTACCAAGATGCTCATGACAAGAAGAAAGAACTAAAGATTGTTGAAAGGTCAACTATGGAGAAGACCGAAACTTCTAATGTTGAAAAGATGATTACGGACTTAGAAAAGAAATTTGAGAAGAAACTGAAAACTAAGGAAATGTCCGAGTTGACAAATTATTTGAGCTAGATGAAGAAGTTCCGTACAAGTTCAAGATGCCATCTTTTGCGAAGTTTGATGGAACCAAAAATCCTCATCTCCATGTGAAGCAATATATCACTGCCATGTAGTCTGCCCAAGCTACTAAGGCTGAAACTCTAAGGTACTTCATGCTCTCATTGGATCCTATTGTCCAAAATTGGTTCAATACCTTGGATGATGGAACGCAAAAGAGTTGGGATTTTCTATACAAGGCCTTCATCCAACAATATGGATATAATGTCGAGATGGAAGTTTCCTTAATGTAAGTGGAGTCCATTAGGCAAAGGTTGAATGAGAATTTTGTTGATTATGTGAAGAGATGGAGAAACAAGGCCGCTTTACTTAAGAAGAGGCTTGATGAATCCGATCAAATAAGGATGATTGTGAGAGGGGTGTTGCCTAGTCTTCGTGAGAGGATGTCTCATACACTCATCCGTGATTTCAAAGATCTTCTCCAAGCTGGTTTGCAAATTGAAGAATGGGAGAGAGAGAAGAACCATTTTTCAACAAGAAGGAATGAGAAAGGGAACTATCAGTCTGGTAACCAAAGCATGCAAAAGGCAGTCGGTGTCAATGCTACTAACTAAGGAACAAGGAGGAAATTTTTAGAATTAGGGAAACCAATGTCTTGGGTTCTCAATAAGCTTCAAAGAAAGGAATTGCTACAACCCTTAAATCCTCATCCCTTGCCTTACCCTCTCCCACCTAATTTCGACACTAAAGCATTTTGTCAGTTTCATCAAATGCAAGGGCATGACACGGATAGATGTGTGAGGTTGAGACATGAGATCCAAAATCTAATTGATAGTGGGAAGCTACCCGAGCCCAATAAGCCAAACACCAAAGACAACCCATTACCAAAGTTCAATAGAGTATCTCCAATGGCAACCTTTATGATTGGAGGAGGTTTGCATGAAGATTTTGTCATATCTTCTTTTCAAGATGTGGGTGGAGAAGCAACCAAAGAAGAAGAGGTATTTGGCGAAATTAAACAAGCTATGGTGGGTAAAGAAGTAGCAATTTGTGTTGTCAATGGGTTTTGGGAATAAAGCGATAGTGATGATGATCTTATATCCAAGAAGGAGGAATGGACTTGGTCCAAGCCCGAAGAAGATGAAGTAATGAACACTAGATCCGGTAAGAACAAAACCCAAAGAAACTTAAGAGATAGAGTTAAAGAACAAAACCCAATTACAATCTTCCTTTGGCTTCTGAAGAATCTCTTGCTCAGATTTTTGCTAAAAGAATAATGTAATGGCTAGAACTAATTTGATCTAGAGTGTTTGAATGAAAGTGAAATCAAAATTGATATTTTTCTTCTTTCTTAAAAATAAAGAATGGCTGAAGAAGTTAAAGAAGAAGGTGATGAAGAACGGCTCAAGAAATGTGTCACACGGCTGGATCCCCCTTCTTTGACCTAATCTTATCTATTTATACAATTCCCTTCGCTAAAAATTTTGCGCACGCTGTAAATTTGAGCACTGGGTGTGACACGGCCATAAGCTTGGCCGTGTTATGTGACACGACCAGTGGCTTGGCTGTGTCACTTGAGTGTGCCTCTTCTGCTTCTCTTTTGTTCCTTGGCATGAGATGGGACACGGCCAAGCTCCTGGTCGTATCATGTGACAAGGCCAGTGGCTTGGCCGTGTCTCCTGGGTGTGTCAGCTTCTGTTTCTTTTCTTTGGTTCTTCCTTATTCTTTGGCTCACGATGGGACATGGCCAAGCTCCTGGCCGTGTCATGTGGGTGTGCCATCTTCTGCCATTTCTTTCCTTATTTTCTTTTCTTTCTTTGGTTTCTTTGGTTTTGGTCTTCAGGTGAGACATGGCCAGTGGCTTGGCCGTGTCTCCTGCCCGTGTCAGCTTCTGCCAAACTTTCCTTTATGGTGACACGGCCAAGCTTGATTTGGCTTGGCCATATCTTGCTTGATTCATGCTCTTCTTTCTTTGTTTTTATCTTCTAAGGGAGTTTTTGCACTTTAACCTAAAACAATCACTTAGAACAGACTTTAAACAAAAATCAAAATGAAACATTAACTAAAAACACATAAACATCATACTAAAAACTAGTGCAAAAACTATCTAAAACACTCGAATAAATTAAAACTACAAAAATGCATGAAGAAAACAATAATTATCATAATAAATAAATAGAAATTTGAGAACAAAAACTAATAAAACAATTACCCCACACTTAGAACTTTGCTCTGTCCTCAAGCAAATTTACATGGCATAAATTAAAAACTCAATTAACCTTAACTATAATTCAAGTATATAAGATGAAATCCTTTAATTCTCAGCGATAAATAAATGCAATTTACTTCAATCAAGATTTTCTTAACTCACTCATTAATTCAGACATAACAAATCTCATCTCTCATCTAAGTGTTTCTCTCAATTTCAAAGGTTAATTCACTCAAACCAATAATGATTGTATGCTGCCATAAACTTGCTTAATTATCCAATCTCCCTCACCGATTTTTCTCAAGAAATAATCCGAAGGTCTTTTCGCAAGGAATTAATGGGGCTAAGGTGAAGGTGTGAGAAAAGACATTTAAGTTGGAACATTAAGAAATGGAGCATCTAAATTAGACAATAATCTTGCATAGAAACTCGTAACTCCCTCAAATGGCATATTCACCAACCCTTGATAGTCTCAAATATTTGCATATGAAAAGAAAAGTAAATGAGTTGAAATTCCTCTTTGATGACTAATGCTAGAAAATATATGACTTTTGTATATAGATATCTTCTCTTTTTATTTTTATTTATTTATTATATATATATACAAACTATAAAAATACATTGAACATCTAGCTCAAATATAGAAGAAAAGAATAATCGACTCTTAATCAAATAAAATCTGCAAAGTATGCAATTTCAACCCCAAATCTTACTAAAACAATACTATTATTTTTTTTTTGTTTACTCCATACTTATCAATTAAACCACTCCTATTGTCATATCATAAGAAACTCCATTCCTTAATGAAGGTATGATAATACTAGAAAAATGTTGAGTTGTTAATTGTGTTGATCAATCAAGAAAAAGTCAAAGGCTCAACTTGGCTCACTAAGGAATTCACAATTAAGGGAGGTCTTTTTAAGCTAAAGGGGGTAATCCTCATGTGCCTTCATCATTTTAAAACTTGAGATGAAATCATAATGTGAGTTCAATTAGTATGCAAAAGCAAGCTCTAGGGATACAAAATCATGAAGGTGCACACTTAAGAAAAGAAAATCGATTGACAATAATATTCAATCTATGAGGCTCAAAACTCATCTATGAGGCTCAAAACTCACAAAGGGTGGGTTCTCAGAGATTTATATGTCATGAATTGCAGAACGTGAAAATTAATCCTGAATGAATTCAAATGCAAATCTCTATGCTGATACTAAAGGCTCAAATGTAATGCTAGAATTACAGAAAAGTCAATAAGTTTCCAACAATTATGTCATGAAAAACGCACAATATAACTCACAAAGAAAAAAAATTAAATATATAACTCACAAAGAAAACAAAACAAAAATTAAAGAAAAGCTTAAAAATTACCCCACACTTATGAGTTACATTGTCCTCAATGTAAACAAAAGAAAAGATAGAAAGAACCTCTTTTGTGATCAAGGAAAATTAGAACTGGATGGCCCTCCTTGTACTGCCCCACTATTAAAACTCAATGCTCTTGGCCTGTTCTCTGCAAGAATAAAAACACTTCCAATCTCCAAACCATCAAGCCTTAAAGAAAAATAGAAGGGAAAATAAATAAATAAATTGAAGATACTAAACTTAAAATGATAAAAATGATAACAATGGGTTGCCTCCCATCGAGCGCTTCTTTAACGTCATCTTAGTTGGACATTTCTGCAAGAATTAAGGATCGTAGATCAAAGTACTATCGATTGTCCTTACTTCTTGGAACCCCTCATTATATGGTTTAACTGTCTGTCCATTTACTTTAAAAGTTTTATTCGTTCGAGAGTTAAGTAATTCTATAGCACCAGAAGGATATACCTGAGTTATCTCGAAAGGACCGGTCCATCGAGACTTGAGTTTTCCTGGAAATAGTCAAAGATGAGAATTGAAAAGCAAGACCTTCATACTTGGGCTCAATGTCTTTCGTACTAAAATTCAGTCATGAAGTGCTTTAGTACGGTCCTTATAAATCCTTGAACTCTCATATGCCTCGTTCCTTAGTTCATCTAACTCTGAAATTTGCAAAAAAATGTTCTCTCTTTGCCTTGTCCAAATCTAAATTTAGAGTCTTAATTGCCCAATACGCCTTGTGCTCTAACTCCACTGGTAAATGACAAATTTTACCGAAAACCAATTGGTATGGACTCATACCCAAGGGAGTCTTGAAAGCAGTTCGATATGCCCACAATGCATCATTCAATCTACTTGCCCAATCCTTCCTTAATGAGTTGATAGTTTTTCCCAAAATTCCTTTGATTTGCTTATTGGAAGTCTCAACTTGTCCTAAAGTCTGTGGATGGTATGGGGTCGCCACTTTGTGTTTCACACCCGACTTGTGCATTAACTTCTCAAAATGTTTGTTGCAGAAATGACTTCCCCCATCATTGACTATCACTCTTGGCATGCCAAATCTGTTAAGAATGTATTCCTTCACAAATTTAACAACCACATTAGCATCATTAGTTTGGGTGGGGATTGCCTCCACCCATTTTGAAACATAATCAACAACAACCAATATGTATTCATAACCAAAAAATTTGGGATCAACTACAATATAAGATTGAAGGGGCATTTCATTCCACCTACCAATATTACCTACTCTTTGACAGCGGTCACAATTCTTACAATATTCTTGAGCATATTTGAATAGGGTAGGCCAATAAAATCCACTTTGAAGCACTTTTTCAGTAGTCTTTCTTCCTCCAAAATGACCACCGCAGTGAAGGTCATGATAAAATTGAAGAACACTCAGTTGTTCTTCCTTAGACACACACCTGCGAACTATCTCATCTTTGCATATCCGGAATAGGTAAGGTTCATCCCAGAAATAGAATTTACTCATGTGCAAAAACATTTTCTTTTCCTGAAATGACATGTCAGAATGCAAAATACCACAAGCAAGATAGTTAACAATATCTGCAAACCATGGTGAATTCATTACCACAAATAACTGTTCATCAGGAAATGCTTCTAAATTTCTATGAACGCTATTAGATGCAAGATTTTCATCAAAGGAAGGTAACCTAGATAAATGATCAGCTACAACATTTTCACTTCCCTTAGTATCCTTGATTTGAAAATCAAATTCTTACAATAATAGTACCCATCTAATTAAACGAGGTTTAGCATGTTGTTTGGCTAAAAGATATTTTAAAGTAGCGTGATCTGAATGCATAATAATTTTAGACCCAATCAAATATGCTCTAAACTTATCTAAGGCAAAAACAACAGCTAGCATTTCTTTTTCAGTTGTTGTATAATTAACTTGTGTGCTACTTAAGGTCAAGCTAGCATAATAAATCACTCTCAAAAATTTCTCAACCCTTTGCCCAAGGACAACTCCTACTGCATGGTTGGATGCATCACACATAATTTCAAAAGGTAAGGACCAAATAGGAGCTACAATTATCGGTGCGCTGGTCAATTTTTCCTTAAGGGAATTAAAAGCTTGCATGCATTGTGCAGTAAATACAAATGGAACATCTTTTCCAAGCAAAAGACACAATGGTTGGCTTATTTTAGAAAAATCTTTAATAAACCTCCGGTAAAAACCTGCATGCCCTAGAAAGCTTCTTATTCCCTTAACAGAGGTAGGTGGGGGTAACTTAGCAATCAACTCTACCTTAGCTTTATCCACCTCAATCCCTTTACTAGACATAATATGGCCTAATACAATACCGTGAGTAACCATGAAATGACTTTTTTTCCAACTCAAAGTGAGATTACATTCGATACATCTTTCAAGCACAAGAACAAGTTTTCTAAGGCAATTATCAAAAGAGTCACCAAAAACAAAAAAAATCATCCATAAATACGTCAATAAAGTCATCAATCATGTCCGTGAAAACAGACATCATGCATCTCTGAAAAGTTGCAAGCGCATTTCATAAGCCAAAGGGCATACGCCGAAATGCATAAGTCCCAAAAGGGCAAGTAAAAGTGGTCTTGGATTGATCCTCTGATGCTATCGGCACCTGATAATAACCTGAAAGTCCATCCAAAAAGCAATAGTGTGAGTGTCCAGAAAGTTTATCCAGCATTTGATCAATAAACAGAAGAGGGAAATGATCTTTCTTTGTGGCATTATTTAACTTCCTATAGTTTATACACATTCTCCAACCAGTGGTAGTCCTAGTAGGAATCAATTAATTCTTTTCATTTTTTACCATAGTGATTCCCGATTTCTTAGGCAATACATGTACTGGGCTAACCCACTCACTATTGGCTATCAGGTATATCACTTCTTCATCAAGAAATTTAAGCACTTCCTTCTTAACCACTTCACTCATGTTTAGGTTAAGGCGCCTTTGGGTCTCTCTTACTGGTTTGGCTCCTTCTTCTAAGATAATTCTATGCTTGCACATTGAAGGGCTAATACCTTTAATGTCACTCAACCCCCATCCTATAGCTCTTTTCAATCTTCTTAATTCACTCACCAACTTTGTCTCTTCCCTTTCACTAAATTCGCTAGAAATTATCGTAGGTAAGGTGTCATGATCTCCTAAAAACACATATTTCAGGTTTTTAGGCAACTCTTTTAGCTCTAACTTAAATGAAGAATTATTCTCTTCTGTTTGGATCGAGGGGAGCTCGAATGATTGTTCCTCTTTAAATTCCTCTATTTCAGCACTTTCTAATATATCAAGGCAACTGGCTACTTCTGAGTCAAAAATATCCAAGTTACGATCTAAGGTCAGTGCCAGCTCCAATTTATCCGAAGAATCTGTTTGTAAGAAAACATCTGAAACAACTGAGTCAATACAATCAATTAAAGAGCAATCCTCATATAATGCAGTTGTACGAATAGGAGAAGTGTTAAAAATAGAAAATACAACCATTTTTCCAAGATAGTCATTGATAATTTACCATTTTTAACATCAATCAAGGTGTTGGTCGTAGCCATAAAAGGCCTACCCAGTAGAATAGTGTGTGCGGATGGTGTAGGGTTATCTCCTCCCATGTCAAGGACTATAAAATCCACAGGTACTATCAACCCACCAACCTTAACTAACACATCTTCTATAATTACTTTCGGGAATCTAAGAGATCTATCAGCTAATTGCAAGACCATTTTAGTAGGTTTCAGTTCCCCAAGTTCTAAGTGAAGATACACAGAGTAAGGCATCAAATTAACACTGGCTCCTAAATCACACATGCCATCAGTCTCCTTTCCATTAGCTATAGTAATTTTAATTACGAAGCTGCCAGGATCCTTTAGCTTCGGAGGTAGTTTATGTTACAAAACAGCACTAGCTACCTCTGATACTATCACCTTTTCATTTGGCTCATACCTCTTTTTCTTGGTGTTCAATTCCTTGAAGAATTTGGCATAAGCTGACATATTTTTTATTGCTTCAAGTAGAGGTAAGCTAATACTTACCTTAGATAGCATGTTGAAGATGTCTGAAAATTGATTATCCTGTTTACCATTCTTCAATCTACTGGGGAATGGTATAGGTGGCCGGTAAGGATTACTTGCCTTGTGTAAATCTGCTAAAGGAGACTGCTCCATTGATTTTTCTCCATCACCCTTGACCTCTGGTTCTCCTTCTTTTTCTTTTTCTTGATCACCTGCATTCATAGAATTATTTCCAACACCGTTATTTATTACCTTGCCACTTCTAAGAATAGTCACTGCTTGTGCTTGCTCAGGTTGACTTGGAAATTTTTCCTTCTGTTGATTCTGCATCTATTGTGAAAGTTGTCCCACTTGGGTCTCCACTTTCTTGAAAGACACTTCCAATGAATCCAACCTTTTGTTATTCATCTCTTGATTCTTGGTACTGACTTGGATAAAAGGATGTAAACTATCCTCCAAACTGTATCTCTTAGGCTGTCTTTGATTTGAAGATTGCCCTGGCGGTTGATTTTGTCTTTGGAGCAAATGGAAAGGTTGTGGGGAATTATTTGTTGCCCATGAAAAGTTTGGATGATTCCGCCAACCAGGATTGTAAGTGTTTGAGAAAGGATCATTCTGGGCCCTTGGTTGATATCCCTCCATAGCGTTAACTTGCTCAGTCTCAATTCCATAATACTCATACGAAGAGGAGCATATATTTTCTCCATGCCCAAAAGTCCCACAAATTCCACACACATCTTGAGTGGGTGAAGAAGCATTGCTCTTCATGTTCAGCATCTGCACTTGTCTTGTCAATTCAGCTATCTGATTGACCATCTCAATGTTGGCTTCCACTTGATTTACCCCTTTACTTCTTCCTCTTACACTTTTTTGTTGGGAATTAGCTCCCAACATTTCAAAGATATCATAAGCCTCTTTTGCTGTCTTTTCTCCCATAGCTCCCCCAGCTGCATTATCAATAGTATTCTGAAATTGCTGGGTTAGACCATCTTAGAAAAACTAATTCAGCAATTGAAGTGGGTAGTGGTGGTGTGGACACTTAATTAACAACATCTTAAACCTGTCCCAAGCTTCATGAAATGGCTCTCCATCAAATTGAGCAAATGTAGCTATTTTTCCTCTTAACTCAGCTGTCTTTTGATGTGAGTAAAATTTGCCCATAAACTTGTTATATACTTGCTCCCAAGTTGTCAAAGAATTTTTAGGCAACATCATAAGCCAGCTTTTTGCCCTATCCTTTAATGTGTACGGAAAACACCTCATCCTCAACTGGTCTTCTGTTAATCATCCCAATGGAAATGTGTTGAGGGTGGAGTAGAAATCCCGGATAAAATTGAAAGGATCCTCAATCGGAACTCCATAGAAAGATGGCAGCATGTTGTAATGGATATTCTTCAACTCATAATTTCTTGCTGTATCTGTCAATCTTATACATGAGGTGGAAGTCCCAATGACAGATCTGGCAAAATCCCTCATAGTTCTTTGCCTCTCGTATCCCATATTGGTAGATTGCATAGTATCTGACTCAAAATCAAAAATTTCCTCCTCTGTATCAAACCCGGTATACAATTCAAACTCTTCTCTGCTCCTTTTCACTCTTTGAATTTCTAAAATAAATGGGTTAAGCTCTCCTCCGAGTGATCTCCTACCTTGCATAAAAAAAATTTCTGAAAGAAGGGATTATTTAAAGCAAAAGAAAAATAAAATATTAACAATGAACAATAATTTAAAATATATATATGACTAATAAACAATTACACCAATTAGCTTCCCCGGCAACGGGGCCAAAAACTTGTTGCGCTCTAATAAACTCTACTAGAACTACACTCGCAAGTATACGAGACTGTTGTAGTATTTTGGTGAACACCTCAAGGTCATCTCACAAGGAAGCTAGATAAGCTAATTATTTATCAAATCATAAATAACAAATTATCAATAAAATTAAATTGCTAAACAACTAATGAAAACAGAAAGGAATTGAACTTAATGCAATGGAAGAAAATTGAACAGATATATTGATTCACTTAATGGAAAAGCCTAGGGTTTGCACTTCTCTACTAATTTATATGTATGAACGGCTGTTCCTCTCAACTGACTTAATTTCAAAGATCAGATTTCAAGCAACTTAATTAATCAAATCAAGGAAATAAGCTCTCACATTCAAACCTTTTTCAATTAATCTTACTGCAATCAAAATGATCTTTTCCTTAGGTTTATATTTCTAATTCACGTAAATCCCTAATTAAATTATTCCAATATTAGATTTCATTTCTCAATCCTTCATTTAAATACCTAAAACACATAATTGGTGGCCAATCAATTATATGTTAACCTTATTCCATTCAATTAAGGATAAAAGAAATAAATAAGTTAAGAGCAATAATCATTTCATACAATAATAGTAGATCCATACAAACCCTAGACTGGATCAAAATTAGTTCATAGTAACGCTATGAAACAAATTCATCTCATTAAAATTTAAAGAAATTAATTTCAATAAAACTTAAGAGATAGAATGAAAGAACAAAACCCAATTACAATCTTCCTTTGGCTTTTGAAGAATCTCTTGCTCAAATTTTTGCTAAAACAATAATGTAATGGCTATAACTAATTCGATCTAGAGTGTTTGAATGAAAGTGAAATCAAAATTGATAGTTTTCTTCTTTCTTGAAAATAAAGAATGGCTGAAGAAGTTGAAGAAGAAGCTGATGAAGAACGGCTCAAAAAATGTGTCAAACGGCTGGATCCCCCTCCTTTGACCTAATCTTATCTATTTATACAATTCCCTTCACTAAAAATTTTGCGCACGCTGTAAATTTGAGCACTGGGTGTGACACGGCCACAAGCTTGGCTGTATCATGTGACACGGCCAGTGGCTTGGCCGTGTCACATATATGTCCTCTTCTACTTCTCTTTTGTTCCTTGGCATGAGATGGGACACGGCCAAGCTCCTGGCCATGTCATGTGACACGGCCAGTGGCTTGGCCGTGTCTACTGGGTGTGTCAGCTTCTGTTTCTTTTCTTTGGTTCTTCCTTGATCTTTGGCTCATGATGGGACACAGCCAAGCTCCTGGCCGTGTCATGTTTGTGTGTCACTTTTTGCCATTTCTTTCCTTCTTTTCTTTTCTTTCTTTGGTTTCTTTGGTTTTGGTCTTCAAGTGAGACACGGCCAGTGGCTTGGCCATCTTCTGCTCGTGTCAGCTTCTGCCAAAATTTCCTTTGAGGTGACACGGCCACGCTTGATTTGGCTTGGCCATGTCTTGCTTGATTCATGCTCTTCTTTCTTTGTTTTTATCTTCCAAGGGAGTTTTTGCACTTTAACCTAAAATAAACACTTAGAACATACTTTAAACAAAAATTAAAATGAAACATTAACTAAAAACACATAAACATCATACTAAAAACTAGTGCAAAAATGATCTAAACACTAGAATAAATTAAAACTACTAAAATGCTGAAATCACTAAATTAACAGATTAAAACTACCAAAATGCATGAAGAAAACAATAATTATCACAATAAATAAATAGCAATTTGAGAACAAAAACTAATAAAACAACTACCCCACACTTAGAACTTTGCTTGTCCTCAAGCAAATTTACATGGCATAAATTAAAAACTCAATTAACCTTAACTATAATTCAAGTATATAAGATGAAATCCTTTAATTCTCGGTGATAAATAAATGCAATTTACTTCAATCAAGATTTTTTTAACTCATTCATTAATTCAGACATAACATATCTCATCTTTCATCTAAGTGTTTCTCTCAATTTCAAAGGTTAATTCACTCAAACCAATCATGATTGTATACTACCATAAACTTGCTTAATTATCCAATCTCCCTCACCGATTTTTCTCAAGAAATAATCCGAAGGTCTTTTCGTGAGGAATTAATGGGGCTAAGGTGAAGGTGTGAGAAAAGACATTTAAGTTGGAACATTAAGAAATGGAGCATCTAAATTAGACAATATTCTTGCGTAGAAACTCATAACTCCCTCAAATGACATATTCACCAACCCTTGATAGTCTCAAATATTTACATACTTAAAGAAAAGTAAATGAGTCGAAATTCCTCTTTGATGACTAATGCTAGAAAATATATGAATTATAAATATATATATATATATCTTCTCTCCTTTTTTATTTATTTATTTATATATATACAAACTATAAAAATACATTGAACATCTAGCTCAAATATAGAAGAAAAGAATAATCGACTCTTAGTCAAATAAAATCTGCAAAGTATGCAATTTAACCCCAAATCTCACTAAAACAATACTATTATTTTTTTTTTACCCCATACTTATCAATTAAACCACTCCTATTGTCATATCATAAGAAACTCCATTCCTTAATGAAGGTATGATAATACTAGAAAAATGTTGAGTTGTTAATTGTGTTGATCAATCAAGAAAAGGTCAAAGGCTCAACTTGGCTCACTAAGGAATTCACAATTAAGGGAGGTCTTTTTAAGCTAAAAGGGGGTAATCCTAATTTGCCTTCATCATTTTAAAACTTAAGATGAAATCATAATGTGAGTTCAATTAGAATGCAAAAGCAAGCTCTAGAGATACAAAATCATGAAGGTGCACACTTAAGAAAAGAAAATCGATTGACAATGAATTGCAGAACGTGAAAATCAAACCTGAATGAATTCAAATGCTAATCTCTATGCTGATACTAAAGGCTCAAATGTAATGCTAGAATTACATAAAAGTCAATAAGTTTCCAACAATTATTCCATGAGAAACGCACAATATAGCTCATAAAGAAAACAAAACAAAAATTAAAGAACAGCTTAAAAATTACCCCACACTTATGAGTTACATTGTCTTCAATGTAAACAAAAGAAAAGATAGGAAGAACCTCTTTTGTGTCTCGTATAGTGAAGCTTTCGTACAAATAATCAACATGAAAGAAAACAACTAAAGCAAATACCGCGACTTCTGCATAAACATGCGATCAAGGAAAGTTGGAACTGGATGGCACTCCTTGTACTACCCCACACTTAAAACTCAATGCTCCTGGCCTGTTCTATACAAGAATAAAAAAACTTCCAATCTCCAAACCATTAAGCCTTAAAGAAAAATAGAAGGGAAAATAAATAAATAAATTGAAGATACTAAACTTAAAATGATAAAAACGATAATAAATGGGTTGCCTCCCATCGAGCGCTTCTTTAACGTCATCTTAGCTGGACGTTTCTGCAAGAATTAAGGATCGTAGATCAAAGTACTATCGACAGTCCTTACTTCTTGGAACCCCTCATTATATGGTTTAACTCTCTGCCCTTTTACTTTAAAAGTTTCATTCGTTCGAGAGTTAAGTAATTCTATAGCACCGGAGGGATATACCTGAGTTATCGCGAAAGGACCACTCCATCGAGACTTGAGTTTTCCTGGAAATAGTTAGAGGCGAGAATTGAAAAGCAAGACCTTCATACCTGGGCTCAATGTCTTTCATACTAAAATTCGATCATGAAGTGCTTTAGTACGGTCCTTATAAATCCTCGAACTCTCATATGCCTCATTCCTTAGTTCATCTAACTCCAAAATTTGCAAAAAAATGTTCTCTCTTTGCCTTGTCCAAATCTAAATTAGAGTCTTAATTGCCCAATACGCCTTGTGCTCTAACTCCACTGGTAAATGACAAGCCTTACTGAAAATCAATCGGTATGGACTCATACCCAAGGGAGTCTTGAAAGCAGTTCGATATGCCCACAATGCGTCATTCAATCTGCCTGCCCCAGAAAGCTTCTTATTCCCTTAACAGAGGTAGGTGGGGGTAACTTAGCAATCAACTCTACCTTAGCTTTATCCACCTCAATCTCTTTACTAGACACAATATGGCCTAATACAATACCATGAGTAACCATGAAATGACTTTTTTCCCAACTCAAAGTGAGATTACATTCGATACACTTTCAAGTACAAGAATAAGTTTACTGAGGCAATTATCAAAAGAGTCACCAAAAATAGAAAAATCATCCATAAATACCTCAATAAAGTCATCTATCATGTCCATGAAAACAGACATCATGCATCTCTGAAAAGTTGCAAGTGCATTGCACAAGCCAAAGGGCATAGGCCGAAATGCAAAAGTCCCAAAAGGGCAAGTAAAAGTGGTCTTGGATTGATCCTCTAGTGCTATCGCCACCTGATAATAACCTGAAAGTCCATCCAAAAAGCAATAGTGTGAGTGTCCAGAAAGTCTATCCTGCATTTGATCAATAAAAGGAAGAGGGAAATGATCTTTCTTTGTGGCATTATTTAACTTCTTGTAGTCTATGCACATTCTCCACCCAGTGGTAGTCCTAGTAGGAACCAATTCATTCTTTTCATTTTTTACCACAGTGATTCCTGATTTCTTAGGCACTACATGTACTGGCTAACCCACTCACTATTGGCTATTGGGTATATCACTCCTTCATCAAGCAATTTAAGCACTTCCTTCTTGACCACTTCACTCATGTTTGGGTTAAGGCACCTTTGGGTCTCTTTTATAGGTTTAGCTCCCTCTTTTAAGATAATTCTATTCATGCACTTTGAAGGGCTAATACCTTTAATGTCACTCAACCCCCATCATATAGCTCTTTTCAATCTTCTAAATTCACTCACCAACCTCATCTCTTCCCTTTCACTAAGTTCGCTAGAAATTATCACAGGTAAGGTGTCATGATCTCCTAAAAACACATATTTCAAGTTTTGAGGCAACTCTTTTAGCTCTAACTTAAGTGAAGGATTATTCTCTTCTTTTTGGATGGAGGGGAGCTCAAATGATGGTTCCTCTTTAAATTTCTCTATTCTAGCACTTTCTAATATATCAATGCAACTGGCTACTTCTGAGTCAAAAATATCCAAGCCACGATCTAAGGTCAGTGCCAGCTCCAATTTATCCGAAGAACGTATTTGCAAGAAAATATCTAAAACAACTGCATCAATATAATCAATTAAAGAGCAATTCTCATATAATGCAGTTGTAGGAATAGGAGAAGTGTTAAAAATAGAAAATTCAACCTTTTGTCCCAAGATAGTCATTGACAATTTACCATTTTTAACATTAATCAAGGTGTTGGTCGTAGCCATAAAAGGCCTACCCAGTAAAATAGTGTGTGCGGATGGTGTAGGGTTATCTCCTTCCATGTCAAGGACTATAAAGTCCACGGGCACTATCAACCCACCAACCTTAACTAACACATCTTCTATAATTCCTTTCAGGAATCTAAGAGATATGTCAGCTAATTACAAGACCATTTTAGTAGGTTTAAGTTCCCCAAGTTCTAACTCAAGATACACAGAGTAAGGCATCAAATTAACACTGCTCCTAAATCACACATGCCATCAGTCCCCTTTCCATTACCCATTATAATTTTAATTATGAAGCTGCCAGGGTCCTTTAGCTTCGGAGGTAGTTTATGTTGCAAAACAGCACTAGCTACCTCTGATACTATCACCTTTTCATTTGGCTCATACCTCTTTTTCTTGATGTTCAATTCCTTGAAGATTTTGGCATAAGCTGGCATATTCTTTATTGCTTCAAGTAAAGGTAAGTTAATACTTACCTTGGACAACATGTTGAAGATGTCTAAAAATTGCTTATTTTGTTTATCATTCTTCAATCTGCTGGGGAATAGTATAGGTGCCTAGTAAGGATTACTTGCCTTGTGTAAATCTGCTGAAGGAGATTGCTCCATTGATTTTTCTCAATCAACTTTGTCCTCTGGTTCTCCTTATTTTTTGTTTTCTTGATCACCTGCATTCACAAAATTATTTTCAATACCATTATTTATTACCTTGCCACTTCTAAGAACAGACACTGCTTGTGCTTGCTCAGGTTGACTCGAAAATTTTCCTTTCTGTTGAATCTGCATCTATTGTGCAAGTTGTCCCACTTGGGTTTCCACTTTCTTGAAAGACGCTTCCAATGAATCCAACCTTTTGTTATTCATCTCATGATTCTTGGTACTGACTTGGATAAAAGCATGTAAACTATCCTTCAAATTGTCTCTCTTAGGCTGCCCTTGATTTGAAGATTGCCCCGGCGGTTGATTTTGTCTTTGGAGCAAATTGAAAGGTTGTTGGGAATTATTTGATGCCCATGAAAAGTTTGGATGATTCCGCCAACCAGGATTGTAAGTTTTTAAGAAAGGATCATTCCGGGCCCTTGGTTGATATCCCTCCATAGCGTTAACTTCTCTATGTCCAAAAGTTCCACAAATTCCACACACTTCTTGAGTGGATGAAAAAGCATTGTTCTTCATGTTCAGTATATGCACTTGTCTTGTCAATTCAACTATCTGATTGACCATCTCACTGTTGGCTTCCACTTGATTTACCCCTTTACATCTTCCTCTTACACTTTTTTTTTGGGAATTAGCTCCCAACATTTCAAAGATTTCATAAGTCTCTTCAACTGTATTATCAATAGTATTATGAAATTGCTGGGTTAGTCCATCGTAGAAAAACTGATTCAACAGTTGAAATGGGAGTGATGATGTGGACACTAGATTAACAACATCTTAAACCTGTCCCAAGCCTCATGAAATGGCTCTCCATCCAATTGAGCAAATGTGGCTATTTTTTCTCTTAATTCAGCTGTCTTCTGATGTGAGTGAAATTTGCCCATAAACTTGTTATATACTTGCTCCCAAGTTGTCAAAGAATTTTCAGGCAACATCATAAGCCAACTTTTTTCCCTATCCTTTAATGTGTACGGAAAACACCCCTCATCCTCAACTGGTCTTCTGTTAGTCATCCCAATGGAAATGTGTTGAGGGTGGAGTAGAAATCTCGGATAAAATTTAAAGGATCCTCATTCGGAACTCCATAGAAAGATGGCAACTTGTTGTAATGGATATTCTTCAACTCGTAATTTCTTGCGGCATCTGTCAATTTATACATGAGGTGGAAGTCCCAATGACAGGTCTAGCAAAATCCCTCATAGTTCTTTGCCTTTCGTCTCCCATATTGGTAGATTGTGCAGTATCCGACTCAAATTCAGAAATTTCCTCCTCTGTATCAAACCCGGTATACAATTCAAACACTTCTCTACTCCTTTTCACTCTTTGAATTTCTGAAATAATCAGGAAAAGCTCTCCTCCGAGTGATCTCCTACCTTGCATAAAAGAAATTTTTGGAAAAAGGAATTATTTAAAGCAAAAGAAAAATAAAATAAAATATAAACAATGAAAAATAATTTAATATATATATATGACTGATAAACAATTACGCCGATTAGCTTCCCCGGCAACAGTGCCAAAAACTTGTTGCGCTCTAATAAACACTACTAGAACTACACTCGCAAGTAAAGTCAATGCTATATAGAGTAATTCCCTCATCTAGTAAAGTCATTCGAGTCATGATGCATAAATATATTAATTCATGAATTATCAAGCTAGATTCCTCATTGGTTGAGCACCAAAATGAACAAAGACCAACAAAAATTTTGATGAAAGTAATTTATTCAAGCAACTTTAAATTTGAAAAACACAATAGTTCCAAAATATTAAAGAAAGTAAGATTGAAAAGCAACATTCCAGCTAAGGAAAGTTCATTGAGTTAGCCTTCTTTTTCCTTCACATCTTCAATATTTCCATCTTGAAAGGATGATAAAACAAAATCTTCTTCCAATCCTTTTCCCACCATGAAGGTTGCCGGTGGAGGTACTCTATTGAACCTTGGCAATGGATTGTCTTTGAAGTTGGGCTTATCCAGTTCGGGTAGCTTGCCACTATCGATTAGGTCTTGGATCTCATGCCTTAATCGTGTACATCTATTAGTCTCATGTACTTTAGTCTGATGAAATTGACAAAAAGCCTTAGTATCAAATTTTGGGGGTAATGGACTAGGAAAAGGTCGAGGAGCCAATGGTTGCAACAACCCTTTCTTTTGTAGCTTGCCGAAGACCCAAGACAAAGGCTTCCCCAGATTTGAAAACTGCCTTCTATTTGCTTGACCAGTTGTATTGACATCGACTTCTTTTTGTTTGCTTTGATTGCCCGACTGGTAGTTCCCTGTCTCATTCCTTTTTATTGAAAAGAGATTCTTCTCCCTTTCCTACTCTTCAATTTGTAGACCAGCTTGGAGAAGATCTTTGAAATCATGGATGAGTGTATGAGACATCCTCTCAAGAAGATTAGGCAACACCCCTCTCACAATCATCCTTATTTGATCGGAATCATCGGGCCTCTTCTTGAGTAAAGCAGCCTTGTTTCTCCATCTCTTGACATAATCTACAAAATTCTCATTCGGTCTTTGCCTAATGGACTCCACTTCCATCAAGGTAACTTCCAACTCAACATTATATCCATATTGTTGGATGAAGGCTTTGTAAAGTAGATCCCAACTCTTTTGTGTTCCATCATCTAAGGTATTGAACCAATTTTGGACAGCAGGATCCAATGAGAGCATGAAGTACCTTAGAGTTTGAGCCTTAGTAGCTCGGGCAGACTGCATGGCAGTGATATACTGCTTTACATGAAGATGAGGATTTTCGGTGCCATTGTACTTAGCAAAGGATGGCATCTTGAACTTATAAGGGACCTCTTCATCTTATTCAAATAGTTTGTCGATCTCAGACATCTCTTCGGTTTTCAACTTCTTTTCAAATTTCTTTTCTAAATCAGCAATCATCTTTTCAACATCGGATGTCTCAGTCTTTTCAATAGTTGCCTTCTCAACAGCCGGTTCTTTCTTCTTTTCTTAAACATCTTGGTAGTATTGAGCCCAATCATTATCATCATCAATGACCACCTTTTCATCATCAAAAACCACTTCACTAACTTTGGTCTTCCCGATGTCCTTTGGTTTCTTAGTGCCAGCAGATGTCTCGACATGGTTTTCTAAGATTACAATCAATTGGTTCTTCATGGTCTCAGCTAGGGCCTCTTTAATTTCTTCCATCTTGGCATTGAGGGCCTCATCCACCATCCTTTGAATTTGTTCGGGCTCCATTGTTTTTGGTGAGCAAGTGATTGAGTCATTGCTAGATATTTCATCTCTGGCGTAGGCTGGATTGTTGTAAGCTTTTAAACTATCATAATCCAGGGCTGTGAGCCAGAGAGGATCAATGATATGAGATGCAAATGTATGCATATATGCACAAACAATCAACATATAAAAATAGGACGTTCCTTCCAACCTTATAACATCCACACACCAATGGCGAGTCCCTTTTCCTAGGTATATGGTTAACAAAATACCAACATGGGGTATCTTGCTTTAAAATAATTCCCTCGGACGTTTCAACCAATAGTTATATTTTTGAAGATGGAAATCCATCCATGATAATTCCCATTAATTAGGTTTTAATCCATTCAACCTACTAATTTATCTTTTATGCTATGTTGGATTAAAACTAAATTAAGAGGTTTATTATAAATAGATTTCTCACTTGAAAAAGGTAACTAATGGTTCATGTCAAAAACAAGCCCATGGTTAATTTATTCTTAGTGTAAACTAGGCCCATAATTGATTTTTGGTATTTTATAATTGACCTAAATATTTTTGCAAACTCTTTGTAAGAAAAGATTTGTTTCTAAGTCCATTGTAAAGGATTTTAGAAAAATGTATTTTGGGCTTAGTATTTGGGCCATGGGCCAAAGAATTTATTTATTTATTTTTTAGAAAAGTCTTATGTCCAAAGACCATCTTGAAAAAATTTAAAAAACAGTTTTGGTCTTTTGGATTTTAAAGAAAAATTTATTTTGAGCTTACAATATACTTAGGTCATATTAGAAAAAGAACAAACCAAATAAGCCATGATTTAGACTAAGATAAACTAACCATAGTCAAACAACATGCATTTGGGGTAAAACCTAAGGAAAGTAACTAGGCCAATTACATGAGCTTTAGTCTTTGGGTAAAAAGGCTTGGGTTCCCATAGCAAGTATATACCAAATAGTACTAGGCTATGAGTGGTTATGCCATGCTTGATCTCCATACCTTGAGTGAAAGTATGGTATCCATTACATAACACAACACAAGTAACACAGGCATCCTAACTCACGCACACGATGCAATCTAAGATGATGCAATGAAAAATATCATTATAAGAAAGAATAGAATAATATAAAGACCAACGGAATCAACTTCTCTTATCCCCAGTGGAGTCGCCACTGTGAGCGGGGATTTTCGCCCACACTCCCGGTGGAATGGTTCTTGCGACTTTGGCAATATTTAGGCTCAGGGCCTTAGAGAACATGGACCTAAGTCCAGAGAACATGGAGTCACCACCCGGACGTGCCGGGAAAAAGAAAGGGGTGGATGACTAGATTCCTAAGGAATCCCCAACTCCCTAATGGGTTCGAAAAATTGGGTACGTGTGGGGAAGGTGAGAAATGGCCCAGCACCCCCACAACGCCCGGTTCATTGGAACTGGCCTCCTTTACAGGTCTTAATATTATAAAATTCTTAAATATAACAACATTATCCATATTACACACAATAATTAAAAGAAAGCATCAATATATTAAAATCGAAACAATGTCCAAACAAAGCAAATAAATGGACACCCATCCAAGGATGGAAACATGTCCTTACATCACATGCCTAAATAGGACACCCACCAAAAGGTAGAAACATGCCCTTTACATAGGTTTTAAAATAGAAAAGCAAATTAAATTACATGATGTTTAACTAATGAGGTACCCACCAAGTGGAAACATACCTCTTACAACTTTTGGAAATCTAAATTAATTGATAAAAGTAAATAATCATTCATCATAAATAAATCATTCATCAAAGCTATTAATCAAAATATAAAAATAAACATCCATCCATGATAAATTAAATAAATCAAGTATTGAAATTAAATTAAAGCATAAGAGATAAATCAAAGTATAATCAAGTATGGAATTGAATAAAGCAAATAAAAGTCCAATTATAGCTACTGTGACTTTTTATGGAATTAAAATAGATTAGGGTTTTATATTTTAAAAGGTTGGTAAGACTCTTTGATTAAACAAATTAAGGTTTGAATTGTGAATCATGAAACTAGGGTTTTAGACAATTTAAAATACTTTGATTTGTGATTTTTGGTTATTGGGTTTCTAAGCTACTGTGTAAATTTAATCTATTTATGGTTTTATGATTTTTAATGTTTTAAAAGAATTAGGGTTCATAAAAATTAGGGTTTAAAGTTTTAAAAGGATTAGGGTTCATTATTTTAGGTTTAAAAGTTGAATTTTGGATTTTAGGATTTAGAATTAGGGTCTCGGGTAAAAGATTTGAATTAGGGTTTTAGAAATGAATTTGATAATTTTATGAAGTTTTATGAATTTAAAAAAACAAATTAAAGTTTTTATAAGTATAAAAGATGTTTTTTAAGGCTTTTTAATGAAATAGAACCTACTTTAAAATTTTAAAAGAAACAGAATTTAAATCTTAATTTTATTGAAAAATATGTTTAATTAGAGTTTTAAGATTTTTAAGAAGGAAAAATAACAATTTTAAGCCTTTTGGAAGATAAACTAACGAAATAAAGTTTTTTTTGGCTTTAGAAAAACTACATTAAAGTTCTAAGATTTTAACTTTTGAAAAAACACAAAAATCCTAGAGTTTAGCTACTGTATAAAAACAACTAAAGAAAATCAATTAACACATACCTTCTTTTTGATGATTCCTCCAAAAACAATTCTTCTTGGATGAACTAGCTCCAAAGACAATCCTTTTTTTGCCTTTGAATTCTTTAAATCGTGCTGCTGCTCATTTAAAAATCAATTGAATTGAATTATTGCTTTTCCTTCCTTGATTTGGTTTCCAATTTTCTAAGCTACTGCCAATTTTTTGCCACACCCAAATTAATTGCCTTTGGTCCTTATTTATAATGGTTTGAGGTTGTTTATTTCTAATTAGTTAAGGTAACTAATATTAATAAAAAAAAAGAAACCAAAACCTAATCGGATTAGGTTTCGAAAAATTTGCGTCGGAAAATTTGCGCTGCCGAAAAATTGCTGCAGGAAAAAATGCGCTGGCGAAAAAATTCTGCCGTAGAAAACTGCAGCAGTGGCGAGGTCGGTGGGCCTGCGGGCGAGCTATTTCGCCCGCAAGATTTTCCTGCTGCCGAAATAGAAATTCTATTTCACTCACAGGAAAATCCTGCGAGCGAAAATAGCACAGTGATTTCGCCCGCAGGAATTTCCTGCTTGCGACTTTTTTTGCTGCCGATTTTTCCGACTTCGATATTTTTTTTATTTTTATTTGTTTATTTTTATTTTTTATTAATAAAAAATAGATACTAAAGCAAAAATTATTTATCAAAAATTATTTTGGACCAATTAGACAACACAAATCATTTTGGACTAAATAAAACATATTGGACCGGATTGGGTCAAAAATTAAGGGTCTACAGTTTGCCCCCTGCTTGAATGATCTGAAACCTTAGTGAAAGAGAGTGAAAAGTAATAAGACTTAATTTTTGAGATGGTTGAGGTTTTGGGTTCTGGATCCGTTTCGAGTTCTGGACTCAAAGATAAATTCTAGGTTCTCGACCTAAGAAAAATTTGGGTTATAGACCCAGTTTGAGTTTTGGACTCAATGGATGATTCTAGGTTCTAGACCTAAGAAAAATTTGGGTTCTGGACCTGGATTGAGTTCTGGACTCAAAGATAATTCTAGGTTCTCAACCTAAGGAAAATTTGGGTTCTGGACCCGGTTCGAGTTCTGGACTCAAGTATGATTCTAGGCTCTGGACCTAAAGAAAAATTTGGGTTCTGGACCTAGTTCGAGTTCTGGACTCAAGGATAATTCTAGGTTCTAGACCTAAGGAAAATTTGGGTTCTAGACCCGGTTCGAGTTATGGACTCAAGGATAATTCTAGGTTCTGGACCTAAGGAAAATTTGGGTTCTGGACCCAAGAGATTTGGATACTCGATCCTAAACTGGACTCGGATACTCGATCTTAAACTGGGTTGGGATACTCGCTCCTAAACTGGATTTGGATACTCGATCCTAACTGGATTTGGATACTCGATCCTAACTGGATTTGGACATTCGATCCTAACTTGATTGGGATACTCGACCCTAAACTGATTTGATTTGGGTGCTTGGACCCTAGGTTGGGTACTTGGACCCGAGCTTGAATTGATTTGGGTACTTGGACCCGAGAATGAATTAATTTAGATTTAATTTTGGTGCTTGGACACAAGAGTGGGTACTTGGACCCGAGAATGAATTTGACTAACCTTTTATCAGTTGAGAAGTCTAACTGCTCCGGATGTTCTATGCATTGTGATTCTTCACCCTCGGAATGGATCTTCATCCTTGAGAATTGGAGTCTTCATCTTTGTAAATGGATCTTCATCCTTGGAGATTAGGTCTTCCTTGTTCTTTGAAGATGGGAGTGACATGGCCAGTGGCTTGGTCGTGTCTCCTGGGTGTGTCAGCTTCTGTGTCTTTTCTTTGGTTCTTCTTGACTTTTCCCCTTAGGAGAGACACGGCCAGTGGCTTGGCCGTGTTGCCTGCCAGTGTCACCTACTATTTCTTTTCTTTCTTTGCTTGGTCCTTCTTGACTTTGTCCTTTAGGTGAGACACGTCCAGTGGCTTGGCCATGTCACCTGCCCGTGTCATGTTTTGCCAAAATTTCTTTTTAAGTGACACGGCCAAGCTCGATTTGGCTTGGCCATGTCTTGCTTGATTCATGCTCTTCTTTCCTTGTTTTGATCTTCCAAGGGGATTTTTGCAATTTAACCACTTTTCCGTTGCAACTGCTTTTCCTTTCTTTGATTCTTTAATGATTATTGTAGGTTGTTGGCTCAATTGATCATGAGGCTGGACCTTCCTTTATTGTCCCTTCATCTGCTCGCTCTAGCCCATCAGATATGCCATCTCATTCGCAGGGTATTGATATGAACTACCTGGTACGTTCCTTATTTCGTAATATTTATGCTATATGTATGCATGATTAGGTATGCTCTTACCTTTTATCCTTCTTGGCTCACAGCAGATGCTTGAAGAACAGAAAAGGAAACTTCAAGAAGAGTTGGCAGCAAGTCGTCAGCAGGCTTCTCATTTTGAAAGTTTATATCATCAATCCGAACAAAATTTTTGAGACTTTCGATTTCAGGGAATGAGGGATCCCGGTGCTTCTTCATCGAGAGGCCCCCAGATTGATGAACATGAGATCCTTTCTTCTGCTTCTGATGAAGACCATGAAAAATTGAAACTCTAAGGCAATAGGGATTTTAGTGCTTCTGCTTCGGGTGATCCTGGGACGAGTAATTTGTCCCCTCCTCCAACAGGCGATGATTTTTTCAAGTTTTTATTTGGTGACCTACCACCACCCTCTTAGTGACATGTAAACATTGTAGCAATTGTAAAACATTGTATAATAATAAAAACTATACAATTTTCCTCTTTACTGTAATCCTTCTTTTCCTTTTTTTTTCATTATTTTTCGTTACTGCAAAATTTTTTTTTTTGTTACTGCCAATTTTTTCTTTTTCTTTTTTTTTATATAGTACATCATAATTAATATCCACTTCTTTTGTTAAACCAAATCCAATGTGGAAAAAGAAATTATGACCACTTCCTTTCCTTAGACCATATGGTCTTATCCTTTCCCATCATCTTTTCCATTTCACTTTTGGAAAAGGTTTATTTTCTTCTAAATAAATCACCTTGCATGCCATATTTTAATTCATAAACCAAAAAATCTCTCTCTTTCAACGTGAGGACTTCCTTTAGCAATTTTGGTTCTCCTTTATTCATCAATCATGACCGAGCACCATTTAAAGAAAATAAAAATTCTATTTAAGAATATGGATTCCATCCATTGGAAGCAAATTTCATGGTCAAAGCTTGATGTTTTAAAATGTTTTCAAAATATCAAATTGGACAACTCCTTCTTACATGCCGTGGCTTCCTTTTGGGATACGGATTCTAGGGTATTTAGAATTAATGGCTTTGAAATGTGTCCCTTGATTTAAGAATTTGAGGCCATCCTTGGACATCCCAATAATCAACAAATGGCGTTACCCACATTGATTTCCAAGACTCAATAGAAGATGCAAATGTTATTTCAAATTCCAAAACCTGAAGTTCTTCAGTTAATGAGAGGTGAAAAAATTCTACTTGCTCCTTTGATTGACTTTTGGTTCTCTCATTTGGCTCCTACTAAGGCATGGGGACGCATGCTTTGTCTTTGCTTGCTCGGCCAATTCTTGCTTGTTTCTTCTAATGGCGATATTGATCCATGAGTATTGGATATTATGGACCAAATGGAAGGAGGCTTGTCACCGGTACCTGTGATTTTAGCCGAGACCTTAGTTGGATTAGACCGATTTAAATCGGGATTGTCAAAGAGACTGACTGGGAGTCCATTGCTGCTTCAGGTAATTACCTAAACTGCCCTTTTGAGTTTTTCATTTAGGTTATCTCTTTTTTTATATATATTTTTTATTGCTCTAACTTTTGCCTAGTCCGCCCATGCGGTTTTTTGGAACTAGCGAGCTGTCCTAATTTTTGCCTAAGCTGCCCTTACGGGTTTTCAACTTAGAGGACTCTTTCTTTCTTTTTTAACTTAATTCTTTCTTCACGAATTTGGCTTCAGAAGCATCTCTGTTTGCTTGATACTCCCTCCATGGATTTTGCCAGATACCTGCCACATCATCATTCTGCTAGGAACCTACTCCATCCTGCTTCTTCATATGTTGACTGGGTCGACTAGATCCACTCACGCTCTGAAGTCAATGTCCGTTGGTTGGTACCTTGGTGGAAGATTTCTCGTATCACCATGCAGACATACTTGATGTACGTTCCCCTTGCTGCTCTTCGTCAAGGTACATGCTATGATCCTCACCGACTTGGGCGTCAGTATGGAGCTGAGCCTCGTGATTCTGACTTTGCTCCTGACCTAGACATGCCTTGCTTGATGGAAGCCTACTTGGATCGGCTGAGGTAAAGCTAGCCTGCACGTTACACTTATCAACTGCCATAGCTTTTACATTTGTCAATTCACAAAGTGTTTTGGTAGGATGAAAAATAACTAAAGTAATAAAAGATGCTTCTTTTCCATTTATAATTTGTCATCACCTTTTGCAATTATGATTATTTATTTCATCCATATCTGGTCAAATACATATAACAGTGCACATAGAACAAATTTAATCATTAATTCTGTTTTATTAAATTGGGGAACAACCAAACATAAAGCCAGCATACACAAGATTACTCCTATTGCCAATTAGCCCTTTCGGGTTTTCTAATTGACGATTTTCTCTCATTTAGCCCTAATTGTTGCCTAGCCCGCCCTTTCGGGTTTTCGGAACTAGCGGACTACTCTAACTTTTGCCTAGGCTGCCCTTTTTGGGTTTTCAACCTAGCGAGCTCTTTTTTTTCTTTTTTTTTTCTATCATACATAAAACCTCTTCAACCTATCAATGTTTATTGGCTCACTAAATTCGTTCCCATCCATGTCTGACAATTTCACTGCACCTTTGTTCATGACTTGTTTCACGACATATGGCCCTTCTGAGAATAAATCCTTAACTGCTCCTTGAAACTATACCCCATTGTCTGATATCACACTGTGTAGGACACCATATCTGCAGATGAGAATCTTTTCGATAATCCTAGCCATTTGACTTGCACCCAGCTTGTTGAAGGATTCAGCTTCGACCCATTTTGAAAAATAATCAACTGCTGCTACAATGAAACGATGACCGTTTGAGGCTGTCGGATGTATTTCTCCTATAATGTCGATACCCCAGGTGGCAAATGGCCAGGGTGAAGACATTGAATGCAGTTCTTCAGGAGGTATGTGATTCAAGTTACCATACATCTGACATTGCTGGCACTTCTTGACAAACTCAATACAGTCTCTCTCCATGGTCAACCAATAGTAACATTGTCGAATAATCTTCTTAACTAGGGACAAACCACTCATGTGCGGACCGCAACTTCCCACATGTATTTCTAACATGATGCGCTCCACTTCAGGCATTCTTAAACATCTCAAATGCACTCCATCATGCCATCTTCAATATAACTCTCCATGGAAAGTGATGTATTGCAATGACCACCTCCTTATGGCTCTTCTCTCTTTCTTTGTTGCCCCCGGCGGGTTGTCTCTTTCTTCCAAAAATTGCCTTATAGTATCATACCACGAATCATGGTCTGTATCAACTTCCATGATTGTCTCATATTCATAGCAAGGAGTTGATGAACTAGTCAAGATCAGAGGCTTAAGGAATAAGCTGGCAGGATTTTCCCATACCGAAGCCAATGTGGCTAGGGCATCAGCCATCTGATTTTCTTCTCTTGACAGGTGTATAAACCTACACTCCTTAAAATTCTTCTTCATCATGGTCAAGTAACAGTGATATGGTTTTAATTTTTCCTCTTTCAACTCCCACTCTCCATTTACTTGGGATACTACTAGCAATGAATCGCCATAAACTTCCACCTTATCCACCTTCATAATCATTAGAGCTTCCAAACCGAAAATACAAGCTTCGTACTCCACCATATTATTGGTTGCCCTAAATTTTAACTTCTTTGCTAAAGGGATAAGTTCCCCTTCGGGTGATTCTTGTATAACTCCCAAACCTGCTCCTTTCCTGTTTACTGCTCCATCAAAATACATTTTCCACCCTTGTACTTCAATTGCTTCTAAATGTTCATCTGGAAATTCCAAGATTACCTCTTCACTTTCTGGTAATGGTTGTTAAGCCAAGAATTCTGCCACCGCTCTACCTTTTATTGTTTTCCTGGTTATATACTCAATCTCAAATTCTTCTAATATTATCAACCATCAACCATATTTCCCAATTAAATAGGGTGTCTCCCTTAAGTATTTCATTGGATTCATCCTGGAAATTGCTTGCACACTATACGATTGAAAGTGATGCCACAACTTCTTAGAAGACCAAACCACGGCTATACATGTCTTTTCAATGATACTATACTTAATTTCATAAGGTAGGAGCTTTCTACTCAAATAGTAAATAGCATGCTTGATCCCCGACTCATCTGTTTGGGCCAGCATGGCTCCTATCGACTCTTCCTCTACTGCTAAGTATAGTAATAAAGGTTTGCCGGGTTTAGGTGGTTTCAAAACAGGTGGATTCAACAAATACTCTTTTATTCGATCAAAGGCCTTTTGACATTCTTCATTCCATACGACCGGCTGATTCTTTCTAAGCAACTTGAAGATAGGCTCACAGATTGTTGTGAGCTTTGCTATAAATATGCTAATGTACTGCAGTTTACCAATGAATCCCCGAACTTCTCTCTCCGTCTTTGGGGCTGGCATTTCCCTGATTGCTTTGACTTTGTCAGGATCAATCTCAATTCCATTTGGACCAATTACATGTCCCAATAATTTTCCTGAAGCAACACCGAATACACACTTCTTCGAGTTTAATCTTAGCTTATACTTCAAAGCTCTATTGAAGAATACTTCTAAATTCTGGAAGTGTAGTTCCCTTGCATCCGACTTCACCATCATATCATCAACATATACTTCAACTTCTTTGTGCATCATGTCATGAAATAGTGTGGTAGCCATCCTTTGGTAGGTTGCTCCAGCATTCTTTAATCCGAAAGGCATCACCCTATAACAAAATATACCCCATGTAGTAATGAAGGCAGTTTTGGCTTTTATCCTCTTAGGACATTAAGACTTGATTATATCCAGAAAATCCATCTACAAACGAGTGTACCACGCTAAAGGCTGCACTATCAATGATGCCTTTTGCAGGAAAATCCTGCAAGCAAAATAGCACAGTGATTTCGCCCGCAGGAATTTCCTGCGGGCTAAATTGCCCACAGGCCCGTGCGACTGTTTTTTCACTGCCGATTTTTTCGACTCCGATTTTTTTTTGAATTTTTTTTATTTTTTTATTTTTTATTAATAAAAATTAGATACTAAAGCAAAAGTTATTTAACAAAAATTATTTTGGACCAATTAGACAACAAAAATCATTTTGGACTAAATAAAACATATTGGACCGGATTGGGTCAAAAATTAAGGGTCTACAGGCCGTGTCATGTGACACGGCCAGTGGCTTGGCTGTGTCATCTGCCAGTGTCGACTTCTACCAAATTTTCCTTTCTTTCTTGGTTTCTTTGGTTTTGCCCTTTAGGTGAGACACGACCAGTGGCTTGGCCGTGTCTCCTGGCCGTGTCAAGTTCTGCCAAAATCTCCTTGAGGTGACACGGCCAAGCTTGATTTGGCTTAGCCATGTCTTGCTTGATTCATGCTTTTCTTTCTTTGTTTTGATCTTCCAAGGGAGTTTTTGCACTTTAACCTAAAACAAACACTTAAAACAAACTTTAAACAAGAATCAAATGAAACATTAACTAAAAACACATAAACATCACACTAAAAACTAGTACAAAAATGATCTAAACACTTGGATAAATTAAAAACTACCAAATTGCTGAAATCACTAAATAAACAGATTCAAACTACCAAAATGCATGAAGAAAACAATAATTATCATAATAAATAAATAGCAATTTGAGAACAAAAACTAATAAAACAGTAAATAGGAAAGGAGCAGGTTTGGGAGTCATACTAGAATCCCCCGAAGGGGAACTTATTCCTTTAGCCAAAAATTTGAAATTTATGGCAACCAATAATATGGTGGAGTACGAAGTTTGTATTTTCGGTTTGGAAACGCTAATGATTATGAAGGTGGATAAGGTGGAAGTTTTTGGCGATTCATTGCTAGTAGTATCCCAGGAAAATGGAAAGTGGGAATTGAAAGAAGAAAATTAAAACCATACCACCATTACTTGACCATGATGAAGAAGAACTTTAAGGAGTGTAAGTTTATACACCTATCAAGAGAATAAAATCAGATGGCTGATGCCCTAGCTACATTGGCTTCGGTATGGGAAAATCCTGTCAGCTTATTCCTTAAGCCTATGATTTTGACCAGTTCATCAACTCCTGGCTATGAATATGAGACAATCATGGAAATTGATACAGACCATGATGCATGGTATGATACTATAAGGTGATTTTTGGAGGAAAGAGGAATACCCGCCGGGCGCAACAAAGAAAGAAAGAAGAGCCATAAGGCAGTGGTCTTTGCAATACATCACATTCAATGTGGAGTTAAATCGAAGATGGCCTGATGGGGGTGCATTTGAGATGTTTAAGGAAGCCTGAAGTGGAGCGTATCATGTCAAAAATACATGCGGGAAGTTGCGGACTGCATATGAGTGGTTTGGCCCTAGTTAAGAAGATTATTCGACAAAGTTACTATTGGTTAACCATGGAGAGAGATTGTATTGAGTTCTTAAAGAAGTGCCAACAATGTCAGATGTATGGTAACTTAAATCACATGCCTCCTGAAGAATTACATTCTATGTCTTCACCCTGGCCATTTGCCACATGGGGTATCGACATTATAGGAGAGATACATCCGACAGCCTCAAATGGTCACCGTTTCATTATAGTAGCGGTAGACTATTTTTCAAAATGGGTCTAAGTCGAATCCTTCAACAAACTGGGTGCAAGTCAAATGGCTAGATTTATTGAAAAGAACCTCATCTACCGGCATGGGGTCCCGCATAGTGTGATATCAGACAATGGGGTATAGTTTCAAGGAGCAGTTAAGGATTTATTCTTAAAGTACCGAATCCATCATCACCGGTCCTCTCCTGATAGACCAAAGGCTAATGGTGCAGTAGAAGCAACAAACAAGACAATTAAGCAAATTATATCAAAGATGACCAAGACTTACAGGGATTGGTCAGAGATGCTTCCTTTTGCTTTATGGGGATATAGAACAAGTGTGCGAACACCTACTAGAATGACACCGTTCTCTTTGGTTTACGGGATGGAAGCAGTGTTGCCAATTGAAATAGAGATCAAGTCATTGAGAGTAGTCTTGGAAGCCGAATTGCCTGAAACGGAATGGGTAGCAAGCAGATACACACAATTAGCTTTACTAGAGGAGAGAAGATTAAAGGCACTGTATCATCACCAATTGTATCAAAAGAAGATAGCTCGGGCCTATAATAGAAGGGTTAAGATCAGAAAACTCAGAGTCGGGGATTTGGTGTTGAAGCAATGTAAGCCTAATGTATCTGATCCAAGAGGGAAGTTTAGGCCTAGCTGGGACGGGCCATATGTTGTGAAACAAGTCATGAATAAGGGTGCAGTGAAGTTATCATACGTGGACGGGAATGAGTTTAGTGAGCCAGTGAACATCGACAGGTTGAAGAGGTTTTATGTATATAATATATATAAAAAAAGGATAGCTCGCTAGGTTGAAAACCCAAAAAGGGCTGCCTAGGAAAAAGTTAGAGCAGTTCGCTAGTTTCGAAAACCCGAAAGGGAGGGCTAGGCAACAATTAGGGCTAAATGAGAGAAAATCGTCAATTAGAAAACCCGAAAGGGCTAGTTGGCAACAGGAGTGATCTTGTGTATGCTAGCTTTATGTTTGGTTGTTCCCAAATTTAATAAAACAAAATTAATGTTAAAATTGTTCTATGTGCACTGTTATAAGTATTTGACCAGATATGGATGAAATAAATAAACACAATAGCAAAAGGTGATGACAAATTTTGACAAATTTTAAATGGAAAAGAAGCATCTTTTATTACTTTAATTATTTTTCATCCTAACAATACACTTTCTGAATTGATAAATGTAAAATCTATGGCAGACGATAAGTGTAACGTGTAGGCCAGCTTTTCCTCAGCCGATCCAACTAGGATTCAATCAAGCAAGGCATGTCTAAGTCGGGAGTAAAGTCAGAATCACGAGACTCAGCTCCGTACTGACAGCCAAGTCGGCGAGGATCATATCATGTACCTTGATGAAGAGCAGCAAGGGGAACATACATCAAGTATGTCCGCATGGTGATACGAGAAATCTTCCACTAAGGTACCAACCAACAGATGTTGACTTCAGCGCGTGAGTGGATCCAGTCAATCCAGTCAGCATATGAAGAAGCGGGATGGAGTAGCTTCCTAGCAGAATGATGCCGTGGCAGATATATGGCAAAATCCATGGATGGAGTAGCAAGCAAGCAGAGACGCTCCTGAAGCCAAACCTGTGAGGAAAGAATTAAAATAAAAAAAGGGGTCCGCTAAGTTGAAAACCCATAAGGGCAGCTTGGGCAAAAATTAGGACAACTCGCTAGTTCTGAAAACCCACATGGACAGACTAGGAAAAAATTAGAGCAATATAAAAAATATAATAAAAGAGGTACGCTAAGTTGAAAACCCGCAAGGGCAACTTAGGCAATAATTAGGACAACTCGCTGGTTTCGAAAACCCGCATGGGCGGACTAGGCAAAAATTAGAGCAATAAAATAAAAAAAGAAGAAGAAAAAAGAAAACCTAAATTGAAAACCCGAAAGGGCAGTTTAGGTAATTACCTAAAGCAGCAATGGACTCTCGGTCAGTCTCTTTGACAATCCTGATTTAAGTTGGTCTTATCCAACTAAAGTCTCGACCAAGACCACAGGTATCGGCGACAAGCCTCCTTTCATTTGGTCCATGATATCCAATACTCGTGGATCAATATCCCTATCAAAAGAAACAAGCAAGAATTGGCCAAGCAAGCAAAGACAGAGCATGCGCCCGCATGCCTTAGTAGGAGCCAAATGAGAGAGACAAAAATCAATCAAGGGAGCAAGTAGAATTTTCTCACCTCTCATCAACTGAAGAACTTCAGGCTTTGAAATTTGAAATAACATCTGCACCTTCTGTTGAGTCTTGGAAATCAATATGGGTAACGCCATTTGTTGATTATTTGGATATCCAAGGATGGCCTCAAATTCTTCAATCAAGGGACATATTTCAAAGCCATTAATTTTAAATGTCCTAGAATCCACATTCCAAAAGGAAGCCATGGCATGTAAAAAGGAGTGGTCCAATTTAAGATTTTTAAAACACTTTAAAATATCAAGTTTTGACCACGAAATTTATTTCCAATGAATGGCATCCATATTCTTAAATAGAGTTTTTATCGTCCTTAAATAAAGTTCGGACATGGTTCTTGAATGAAGGAAAATCAAAATTGTTAAAGAGAGTTTTTTACATTGAAATGGAAAGTCTTTTAGCTTCTGTATGAAATTAGATGTAAAAGATGATTTATAGAGAGGAAACAAGCTTTTTCAAAATTGATAAGGAAAAGGTGATGGGAAAAGAGCGAGACCGTGTTGTATGAGGAAAAGAATTAGCGACGAATTTACTTTACCGTGTTGCATTTGGCTTTTGTGGTGATGCTGTGTAAATGTGTATATATGAAAAAGAAAGTGTAATAATTGTGGTACAGTAAAAAAAAGTTACAGTAAAGGCAGAAATTATGTATTATTATTTTTATGCTTAGTGTACAATGTTTATACAATTGATACAATATTTATACATCACTAAGAAGGTGGTGGTAGGTCATCAAATAAAGCCTTAAAAAAATCATCGCCTATTGGAGGAGGAGGCAAATTACTCGTCCTTAGTTCTTTCGAAGCAGAAGCACCAAAATCCCTATTACCTTGGAGTTCTGATCTATCACGGGCCTCATCAAAAGTAGATGAAAGGATCTCATGGTCATCAGTTCTGGGGACCTCTTGATGAAGAAGCGCCAGGATCCCTCATCCCCTGAAATTGGAAGTCTCAAAAATTTTGTTCTGATTGATGATATAAATTTTCCAAATGAGAAGCCTGCTGACGACTTGCAGCCAACTCTTCTTGAAGTTTCTTATTTTGTTCTTCAAGCATCCGTTGTGAGCCAGAAAGGAAAAGGTAAGAACATACATAATCATGCATACATATAGCATAAATTACCATGAAACAAGAAAACTCACCAGGTAATTCATATTAATGCCCTGCGGATGAGATGACATATCTGGCAGGCTAGAATGAGCAAATGAAGGAGCAGTAAAAGAAGGTCCAGCCTCATGATCAAATAAGCCAGCAACCTGTAACATTCATTAAAGAATCAAAATAAGATAAGAAAGAAGCGATTGTAAAGGAAGAATGGTAAAAGTTTTACCTGAGAAGAGCTAGCCCCGATATATGGAACGAATTCTCTTGCCTCTCCATGGTGTTCCTCTTCAACTCTACCCTCTTTTTCTTCAGGAATTTCCCGTACGTCAACAGGAGATAAATCAAAGTTCAATAGCCTCATTTTAACAAAATGAGTATAAGATACACTCGACGGATAGAGAAATGTTTCAACACTATAACCGGGCCGAGCCAACCACCATGCATCCTCCGGCATTGATATAATATTTAAAGTATATTCTGAGCAAGGCATCAGAACTCTTCATTGCTCTGGACCAAGAAACCATTCATAAACTCTCTCTCTGAGAAAACAACCACTAGACACTGTGTAATATCCCAATGTGTGCCCTAGAAGTTTGGATATAATTGTTGTTTGTTTGAATTATGTGTATATGTTATGTTGATAAGAAAAGAAATTGAAAAGAGAATGTTTAGGTATTGTTTAAAAAGGAAAGTAATGTGTAGAGAGAAAGTGTATATGTTGGGTATATGGTAATATATATAACATATATGTTGGTCAAAATGAGGAGTCAAGGGAAGAAGATATTTTATTCGTGATATGTGAAATTACTTAAATGGGCATATAAGTGAAAGAAGCTAAGTTAAATGGATGAGGGCATTTAGGTAATTGCTTGGTTAGAATTGCTTGGTGGAGATTTAAAGAAGAAAAGAAGTTTGACTTGTTTTCATTTTCTTTTCTTCTCATGTGTGTGGCCGGCTACCAAAGGAAAGAGAGAGCAAGAGAGGTGTTCTAAATTCTAAAATCAAATTGAAGGAAGAAGCAAAGGATTAAGTTGGAGATTTGTGAAATTTCCTTAATTTTGGTAAGTACTCTCTTGTTTTCCTTTGTTATTTTGAAGTTGTGGTTGAGGTGAGTTATGATTTGCTGATATTATGATTTGGTGTGTTTGAGATGTGTTTATAAGTGTTGAAATTGAGTATAAGTTAAAAAGATTGAATTGGTGTTGGTTTTGGTTTGAAGATGGTAAGTTAAGTGGATGTTGATATTGAAAGAATAAGAGTGATGTTGATTTTAGGGTTTTGAAATGGTAAGTGATTAAATGTATTGTTAATGTGAATATTGTGATGAATATGTAAAATAAGTGTTAATGACATTGATTATATCCATTTGAATGAGGTTATGTTGTGCATAATGTGTTTTAATTCAATAAAAAGATACTTGGCCATGTTTAGGGTTTTCATTCATGAGAGACACGGCCAAACTAAAGAAGAGATGTCACATCCGCCTACCGCAATTATGCAGTGTAGTCACATGCATAGCGAGAGTAGGGGAAAGGAGAAGATAATTTTTTATAACAGCCCTAGATAAGGTTGTATGACCAAAGGTGTAACACCCCCATACCCAATGCACACACACTACAACCACAACAATGTAGCATAAGTGCACCAAACATAGGGATGCTACGGTTTCCTTAACATTCAAAACATTTTAAACAAAACCATAACCTTTCAATTATATACATTATAGAAAAATAGGTCATTTACTTATAAAACAAAACATATTAGATATACATATACATTTAAATATTACACAGCGGAAGTTATAAAATATTTACAAATTTACATTATAAACATTACTTTACAAAATATAAAAGAAATATACATGATTGGCAAGTCAGCTCTGATCTTTAAGCTCCCAAAATCAACTCTTCAATGTCTACTCTCACTCGGTCTCGAAGAGCTCTCGGGTTCGATCCTATCAGTTCTATCACCTGCGCGATTAAACACTATCGCGCTAAGCCAAGGGCTTAGTAAGATAATCATGCAAATGATATGACTTAGTGCAATGCAATGTCATTTCTCAAACCATATCATGCATGTAACATCATATATGCAAAACTAACAACATACTTTCACATTGCATGTCACATTTCAATATCTTGTCATATACCTTATTATTGTTCATTTAACCATTCATAGTCAACACTAAACAAAGACAAACATAATCTCATTATTCAAATATTTCACCATTCAACATTTACATCTAAGCAAACACATGCATGGGCCCAAAATACACTAATATGCCATTCAATTTTCAGAGTTAATGTTTTGGTTTTATCATCACATTTATCAATATCATATACCCAACTAGGCTTCAAGGATTAGGTTCAATCAAGCTTCAAGGGGAGCAAAGCATGCTAAGCTTCAACCCAACTTGGCTTCAAGAACAAAACCCAACCTAGCTTCAAGGGTGGTAACATCTCAATTAGGCTTCAAGGATTCAATCCAACCTAACTTCAAGAGATTGTTACTCTTATTAGGCATGCCACCAACAACAAACTCTGAAAATGGAATAACACATTAGCCACACAATTCATTTAGATTTCATTCTCAATTCTTATTATCATTTAGGCAAACATGCCTCATTTATTTCCATTGAATCACATTAGCCAATAACAATGGCTTCACATTTCATTTCACAATATAACACTTCATTATTCAAGTGTATATTTATCTCATCCATGATCACATTATATCTCATAAAGTATCATTCATCATAGCCAAACACAATGGCATTGTCTCATGTCATGTCTTATTTGAATTATCATTTCATCTTTGATACAACATTTCAATATACATTACTCATGAAACACATTACCATTCAAAGTGCATAATAACATTGCTAAATCTCAATAATGCAATTAGGGCAAAACACAATTGATATGATTCATAGCTTTATGATCTTCCACATTCATTTGATTAAATCATTCTTGTGTCTGAAACATGTTTATAATGTTCATATGTAAGTTTAGAAACAATGGAACCTTTAAAGAATCAAAACAATGTAAAAAGAAACAAAGTAAAAAAAACAATATGTAATTCATTTGTAGGACACGCCCAACCACTTGATGGAACACGCCCGTGTCACTAACAACAAAAGAGGCAGTAGCTTCCTCAAATAATTGACACGCCCGTGTCCCTTTAAATGCACTTAGCCGTGTCACCCACAAACACAATCTAACTAAAACCAACACTTTCTCAATTGCACTCAAACACAATATCCCTCATATAACATGTTTCAAATGAACATAAACAATGTTCTAAACACATAATCATCACAAGAAACACTTCATAACACATTAATATAACAATTAAGCACACACATCATCTCAAAACCCTAAAACCAACATCCTTCTCCATCCTTCCAAATCAACATCTACCACTTCTAACAACAACAACTATATAAACTATTAACTTAAAACCAATTTAATACTTGAGAACACAACACAACACATCTCAAATCCATTAAATCACAAAATCACCAAACCCTAACTCACTTCCAACACAACCTCCAAATAAGTAAAGAAAACAAAAGATTACTTACTTACAAAGAAAAAATTCCACAAATCCCTTGTCAAATCCTTTGATTGTTTCTTCAATTTGCTCCAAGCATCAAGAACACCTTCCTTGCTCTCTCTTCTCTTCAATGGCCGGCCACCTCTTGAAAGAAAAAGGAAAATAATGAACACACCAAGTCAAATTTTGCTTTTAATCTCCACCAAGTGATTTTATCCAAGCAATTACCAAAATGCCCTCACTCAAATAACTAACTTCTTGTCTCATATAAGCCCTTATATGTAATTACACACTTAACACAAAAATATCTCTTTTCCTTTGACTCTTCCTTTGACCCATTTATATGTTATATATATCATCATATACACAACATATAAACTTGTCTCTAAACCCTAAATTCCCAAAACACATATACATATACTCTTCTTTCCCCCAATTTAACCCAACAACAACAACAACAACAACAACTACAATATGCAAAACTTCTAGGGCATAAATGAGGATATTACAAAAGGGACCTAGTTGTAATTTTTAAAAGTTTTGGGGACGTAGATGTAATTTTAAAAAAAAGTTGCACCGGATGTTCTTAATAGTGCATATAACAGATTCCAAAAATGGAATGTAGAGAAAAATCGGGTCGCAACGACGTGTAACGGTTTTTCCAGGAAATGTCCCGTTAAAGAAAAATGAAGAAATGTTGACTAAGGGCATTTTGGTCATTATCAATTAAAGTTATACATGAATTTAGGGTAGGAAATAAAGATGTGAGTACGTAGAGAATGGCGAGAGGTTAAATATGAAACGATCGCCAGTAGAAACGAAGCCGGAGAAAACCCGAGCAAAAATAGGACCTAAAGGAAATTTTGTTAAAAGTTGAGGGCTTATCGGTAATTTTTTTAAAATGACTTGGAAACCTAAAATAGACCTTATAAATAGAAAGTAGAGGTCAAGAGGATCAAAACTATATGTAGTTTGACTCATGGAACTATACGGTTTAAAAGATATGACCGATTAATCGCCGGAACGTAATGTGGCTCAGTTTCGTGTAGGGACCAGATGGGTAACCCGGGACAACTTTATGATATCCTATGGAAAAAGGGACAAGTGGAAAGAAGTAAAGGAAAAAGAAAGCTATAAAAATCTAATGTTGGCCAATCAAAAGAAAGCATTTAGCATGTGTAATAAATGTGTAATAAATGAAGAAAGAGAAAAAGTGGACAAGTGGTCTTAAGAGGTTAACCAACACCTAAGGTGATCATCATTTCCTTTATATATAAATATATGTGTAATGAAGACCAAATTCTCTCTTTTTCCACTTACAAAATTCGGCCAACAAAGGGAAACACCAAAGGCCTTCCAAGTTTCTTCAAAATTTGATTTTTAAGGTAAGTTTTTAAGGTTTTCTAGTAAGTAGACTTTAATTTTAGTATTAATTTTAGGTAGTTATATATTTATTGGAAGATTGGGAATTAGAGTCGTTATATGGAATTGGAAAAAAAAATATTAAGTAAGTGATGAGATTAATTGATTAAATGGAAGAATCAAGAGGTAGAAAGATTAATAAGATTGGATTAGGGGTTTCGGTTGGAAAAGAAATGGAGGATAATTTATTAGTTTGAAATTCTAAGGTTTATGTTGCATTTTGAATTGATTGAAGGAGAAATAAAGAATTAAAGAAGGAGAAGAAGGAAAAGCTAAGAGAAGTTAAAGAAATAAGGTTTGGTACTTTACCTTTGAATAATTACTTTTGATTTGGTGCTTTACCATAAAAGAAACTCTATTTGCTTACAAACTTTGGTTTATGGAAGTTTTGAAGTTGATGTTTAAATATATTGATTAAGTTTAAATTAAATATTTGAGTTATGTTTTTGTTTTCTTATGGCAATTGGGTTGTTAAATTTAATTGAAACCAAATGTTTTGAGAAAATTTGGCAAGTTGATTTAGTAAGTTGTTTGGACTTTAATTAGTTTGATTTGAGTTAAACTTGCAAAAATTGCTAAAAGGAAGTGTTTGAATCTTCACTTTACTATTAAAGAAGCCTTAATATTGATTTGCAAAAGAAAAATAAACTATCCTATGCATTTCAAATGTTTGGGCCGAAATGGTCCCAAAGTGACAGCTTCTGGACTATTTTTGTGGCAATTGTTTGGGGGCAGAAAACGAATGAATTTTTCAACGAAATTTTACATGAAATTAGTCAACATATGAAATAAGTTTTCTGCAAAATTTCAGCCAAAAATAAGATCATTTACTTGGTCAAAAGCATAACTGAAGTGGAATGAAATTTTGACGAAAACCCAGATTTTACTATTCATTTGGTCATGCCATTTTGCGTTGCCGATTTTTCTTGCCGCAATACTATTCATTTGGTCAATTTGGGATATTTTGAGGAATTCTTTGAAATGTTTAAAATGTTTATTGTGGATATTAAATATGCAAAAAAGGGGAATGGTTTGACTAAAGAATGTGTTGCGCGGCATAAATGGCAAAGTGCGATGGGAATTTAAAATGATTTCTTGAATCATTCTAAAATGAAGTTGAGACTTAAATTGAATCATTTTAATCTTTTTGCTCTATTGGATAGTGGGAGTGTTAGATAAGGGTATGGTGCACTATACTAACGCATGCAGTACTGCTCATTATTGTGATATGATATTTTATTCAGTGGTGAGTCCACTGAAGCCAATGGGGAGGCCCATTGGTTAACCAGGATGGGGAGGCTCATTCCTGTGATCTGATATTGGTGGTGAGGGCCACCTATGTTACAGTGGGGAGGCCCACTGCCTTATCACTATGGTTCCCTAGATACCAGTAGAGCCTGAATCAAAGACATTATTTTTCGTTGAACTATATAATGCCAATGAGTTTGAATTATGATTTTAAATTATTGAAAGCATATCACACTGAATGTATCACGATTTCTATTGGTATAAAGTGGGTTGATTGTTGATTTAACTATTTCCTTTGATTTCGAATACTTTCATATACTACTTTTATTTTTATTGGTAAAGTACCCACTGAGCAACAACGCTTAGCGAGTTAAGTTTTTCTTAACTCGTAGGTTCGGAGCAGTAGTTAAATCTTGGGGAAGCAACGACCAGACCACAGCAAAATCTCAGGGGTAGATCTTTTAGTTCCATTATGAGTTGATAGTTGTGGCATGTATATGAATAAATATAAAAGAGAATTTCTATGTTATAACTATATGTTATTAGTATGTAATAATCATAAATCTTTACTTTATGTTATAATAGAAGTGTGAACTCTCCGTGCAGGTTTGTAGTTGAGGGTATAAGGTGGATTCATTGGGAGTGCATTAAATTTGATGGTATTCACATTGGTCTGTGTAAAATGTTTTCAAAAATCAGAAAAATAAGTTTTGTCGACACTTGAGATCCAAATTTCTAGGCGGAACTATGGCAAAATTTCTGTAAAAATCAGAACTAAAATTTGACTAAGTAAATTGGTAGCAACAATTAGGATAGTGTGGCACCTCTACTCAGCTTACACATGTAGGTTGGGAAGGGTTGTTACAATTAGTGGTATCAGAGCTCCGGTTTAGTCGGGTCTGGGTAGAGCTTTATCTTAATATACATGCCACCTAGGATAAGATAATGTTGTTGGTCTGGGTCATTATTAATGATGGGATGGTATACGTTTTTTCTCTTTAGATGTCACAAGCAGCACAGTGTGATATAGAGAAGGAGGTCGAGTCTCAGGCCTCCTGAATTGTAGAAATGCATGTATCAGAGACATCAGCATCTGAGAAACCACCCGCTGATGCTCCTATTCCTAATGAAATATTGCAACAAACGGCTGCCGTACTTCGGCAGATAGCCGGCGTTGCCCCGGCCCCACCCCCAGCGCCAGCACCCATACCAGTACCTGCTGTAGGAGGGGAAAGAAAAATAGGAAAGATAAGAAAGTATGGTGCGAAAGAGTTTAAGGCTCGAAGGGACGATGATTCTTCAACAACTGAGTATTGGCTGGAAGGAACAATACGAGCCTTAGACCAGTTACAGTGTACGCCAGAAGAGCGAGTGGTATGTGCTACTTCCTTATTAGTTGAAGAAGCATATATATGGTGGGACACAGTTCACCAACGAGTTCCACCGGAACAGAGAACATGGGATTTCTTTGTGAATGAGTTCAAAAGGAAGTTTATATCAGAGGCATACCTAGATGCCAAGAAAAAGGAGTTTCTACACTTAAAGCAAGGTTGACTTACCATTGCTGAATACGAGAGGGAATTTACTAGGCTGAGTAGGTATGCCAAGAAGACAATTGAAGACGAACATGATAGATGTAAGCAATTCCAGGATGGTTTGAATAATGATATTAGGATGCAGTTAATCGCTGCTAATATCAAAGAATTTTTCGAGTTGGTCAATAGGGCTCTAGAAGTAGAGCAATGTCAGTCTGACGAGCAGAATAGACGATAGAAGAAGAAACAGAAGAGAGGTACCCAGAACTATTCGGGAACCTACCAATCATCAGGGAAACGATTCCGAGGCAATGGTTCCACGGGATGCGGTCAACGTCGAGGTTACAGCCAGGGATCGATTCGCGGTGGCTTAAGTCAAACTACCTCAGTCGCTAGTACGGGACGATTCGGAAGAGGACAAGGAAGAGGATTCAGCCGAAGCGGAGGTAACTTCTCAATTGGTCCGAGAGGTAATGAAGGTGAAAATACTAATCCACGTTGTGATCAATGCGGACGCCGTCACCCGGGAGAATGTTGGGGTCAGACATTTGCATGCTATATATGTGGATCTTTGGACCACCTTATGCGAGAGTGTCCCCAGCGAATGCAGAATCTACCTAGGGATACTGAGAGATAGCAAGCGGCAGCATGTTGAGGCCGAGGCAGAGGTAGGAGCGAAAATCCGTCACGTGTGCAATCGGAGACGGTGAATCGACCAGAAGCAAGGGCTCCTGCTAGAATTTATGCCATGAGGGGGCGAAAAGACGAAGAAGCATTAGATGTGATTGTAGGTCAGTTGTCTATGTTTGGAGTTTCGCTTTACATTTTGATAGATCCAGGTTCTTCACACTCATATATATGCACGAAAAATGAAAAACTTGAGAACTTAAAGGTAGAACTCGAGAAAGAGGGAATATTAGTTACTAACCCATTAGGAAATAAGGTGATTACTAGGAAGGATTATCTAACTAACATCATTTCTGCCATGACGGCTAAGAGGTTAGTGCAAAAAGGTTGCGAGGCATACCTGGTATGTGCATTAGTAGCGAAAGAAGAGGCACCAAAGTTACAAGATATACCTACTGTATGAGATTTTCCCGATGTATTTCCTGACGATTTGCCCGGATTACCACCTAAACGAGAGGTGGAATTCACCATAGACGTGTACTCGGGAGCTGCACCAATATCTATCGCACCTTATCGAATGGCGCCAGCGGAGTTAAAAGAACTAAAGGTACAGCTACATGAACTTTTAGATAAGGGATTCATTAGGCCAAGCGTGTCACCATGGGGAACGCCAGTATTGTTCGTGAAAAAGAAAGATGGATCCTTAAGGTTGTGTGTAGATTACCGTCAACTCAATAAGTTGACCATCAAAAACAAGTATCCGTTACCTCGCATAGATGATTTGTTTGATTAACTCAAAGGTGCTGGAGTCTTTTCAAAAATTGATCTACGATCGGGTTATCATCAATTGGGAATTAAAGGAGAAGACATACCAAAAACCGCATTCAGAACTCGCTATGGACATTATGAATTCATTGTTATGCCTTTCAGATTAACGAATGCACCTACAATATTCATGGATTTGATGAATAGAATCTTCGACCCGTATTTGGATCAGTTCGTGGTTGTATTCATTGACGACATATTGGTGTATTCAAAGAATCGAGAGGACCATGATCGTCACCTTAGAATTGTTTTGCAAACTCTGCGAGAAAAGCAGTTATACGCTAAATTCAGTAAATGTGAATTTTGGTTGGAAGAAGTAGCCTTCTTGGGACATATTGTATCGGCAGAAGGAATAAGGATTGATCCCAAGAAAATAGAAGCAGTATTGGAATGGAAGTCACCTAAAACAGTAACGGAAGTCCGTAGTTTCTTGGGATTAGCAGGATATTATCGGAGATTCGTCAAAGGGTTTTCCATGATCGCCGTACCTATGACCAAGCTACTTCAGAAGAATGCCAAATTCCAGTGGACCGACGCTTGTCAACGGAGCTTTGAAAAGCTAAAACAAAAACTTACTGAAGCGCCTATTCTTACACAACCCGAATCAGGGAAAGATTTTGTGATCTATAGCGATGCATCCCATATCGGGTTGGGTTGCGTATTGATGCAGGAAGGCAAAGTCATTGCGTATGTCTCTCGACAACTCAAGCCACATGAAAAGAATTATCCTACGCATGACTTAGAGCTAGCAGCGATTGTTTTGGCTTTCAAGATGTGGAGGCACTACTTATATGGAGAAAAGTGTTATATTTTTACTGATCATCAAAGCCTGAAGTATTTGCCCACGCAAAAAGATTTAAACCTGCGACAGCAAAAATGGAAGCAATGGTTAGCCAACTACGACTATAAGATTAATTATCACCTGGGTAAAGCGAATGTCATAGCAGATGCACTTAGTAGGAAGTCAATGCAAGCGCTAAGTGCTATGAGGGTAACGTTAAAACCAACAGAAGATGGAGCTATCTTTGCAGAAATGCACGTGTGACCTAACTTACATCAACAAATACGTGAGGCTCAGAAGGAAGATGAACAAGTGAAGAAGTGGAGTCAACAGGCACAGGAGAACTCTTCAGGAGACTATCAAATTCGTCCTGATGGTATTCTCTGCTACAAGAAGAGAATGGTGGTACCTAAGTCCAAGGAGCTGAAGAAACAGATTTTGCAAGAAGCTCATAACAGTCCTTATACAATGCATCCAGGAGTAACGAAAATGTATCGGGACTTGAAGGAGTATTATTGGTGGCCAAGAATGAAAAGAGATATCGTTGATCATGTAACGAAGTGTCTAACCTGTCAGCAAGTGAAGGCGGAACATCAACTACCCTCAGGGCTACTACAACCTATTACGATTCCAACCTGGAAATGGGATCGTATTACTATGGATTTTGTCACAGGATTACCTATAACAAGAGACAAACATGACGCGATTTGGGTAATCGTAGACCGGCTTACTAAGTCTGCTCATTTCATACCAGTACGTGTGGATTACTCACTAGACAAGTTGGCAGACTTGTATATCAAAGAGATTATACGTCTCCACGGAGTTCCAACTTCGATCATATCCGATCGAGATCCACGTTTTACGTCAAATTTTTGGCAGAAGTTACAAACAGCCCTTGGAACTCGAACTTACCACAGCACAACATTCCATCCCTAGACAGACGGACAGTCGGAAAGAGTGATTCAAGTTTTGGAAGATATGTTGAGAGCGTGCATTTTAGAATTTAAAGGTAGCTGGGACAAACACTTAAGCTTAATGGAATTCGCGTACAACAACAGTTATCAATCCAGCATACAAATGGCACCTTACGAAGCACTGTATGGTCGAAAAATGCAGAACTCCAGTTTGCTGGACAGAATTGAGTGAGGAAAAGATGTTGGGGCCAGACATAGTTAAGGAAACTGAAGAGAAGGTAGAAATCATTCGAGACCGCTTAAAAGCAGCAGAGAACAGGCATCTAAAAAGGAAAGACATACAGTTTGAAGTAGGTGACAGAGTATTCCTCAAAGTCTCTCCTTGGAAGAAAGTGTTACGATTTAAACAAAAAGGCAAGCTAAGCCCTAGATTCATCGGACCATATGAAATTATTAAACGGGTAGGCCCGATAGCTTACCAGTTGGCGTTGCCACCTGAATTAAGTAAAATACATGATGTTTTCCATGTTTCAATGCTAAGGAGGTATCGTTCAGACCCAACCCACGTCATACAAGTTCAAGATATTGAAATTCAGCTTGAACTGACATATGAGGAAGAGCCGGTAGAGATCCTAGCACGGGAAATCAAAGAGTTGCGAAATAAGAAGATTCCATTGGTCAAAGTGCTTTGGAGAAATCACAAAGTAGAAGAAGCTACATGGGAACGCGAAGAAATTATGAGGAAGCAATACCCATACTTGTTTTCACTTGATGAGCTTCGAGACGAAGCTTAAATTAACGAAGAAGGAACTGTCACATCCGCCTACCGCAATTATGCAGTGTAGTCACGTGCATAGCGAGAGTAGGGGAAAGGAGAAGATAATTTTTTATAACAGCCCTAGATAAGGTTGTATGACCAAAGGGACCTAGTTGTAATTTTTAAAAGTTTTGGGGACGTAGATGTAATTTTAAAAAAAGTTGCACCGGATGTTCTTAATAGTGCATATAACATATTCCAAAAATGGAATGTAGAGAAAAATCGGGTCACAACGACGTGTAACGGTTTTTCCAGGAAATGTCCCGTTAAAGAAAAATGAAGAAATGTTGACTAAGGGCATTTTGGTCATTATCAATTAAAGTTATACATGAATTTAGGGTAGGAAATAAAGACGTGAGTACATAGAGAATGGCGAGAGGTTAAATATGAAACGATCGCCAGTAGAAACGAAGCCGGAGAAAACCCGAGCAAAAATAGTACCTAAAGGGAATTTTGTAAAAAGTTGAGGGCTTATCGGTAATTTTTTTAAAATGACTTGAAAACCTAAAATAGACCTTATAAATAGAAAGTAGAGGTCGAGAGGATCAAAACTATATGTAGTTTGACTCGTAGAACTATACGGTTTAAAAGATATGACCGATTAATCGCCGGAACGTAATGTGGCTCGGTTTCGTGTCGGGACCGGATGGGTAACCCGGGACAACTTTATGATATCCTATGGAAAAAGGGACAAGTGGAAAGAAGTAAAGGAAAAAGAAAGCTATAAAAATCTAATGTTGGCCAATCAAAAGAAAGCATTTAGCATGTGTAATAAATGTGTAATAAATGAAGAAAGAGAAAAAGTGGACAAGTGGTCTTAAGAGGTTAACCAACACCTAAGGTGATCATCATTTCCTTTATATATAAATATATGTGTAATGAAGACCAAATTCTCTCTTTTTCCACTTACAAAATTCGGCCAACAAAGGGAAACACCAAAGGCCTTCCAAGTTTCTTCAAATTTTGATTTTTAAGGTAAGTTTTTAAGGTTTTCTAGTAAGTAGACTTTAATTTTAGTATTAATTTTAGGTAGTTATATATTTATTGGAAGATTGGGAATTAGAGTCGTTATATGGAATTGGAAAAAAAAATATTAAGTAAGTGATGAGATTAATTGATTAAATGGAAGAATCAAGAGGTAGAAAGATTAATAAGATTGGATTAGGGGTTTTGGTTGGAAAAGAAGTGGAGGATAATTTATTAGTTTGAAATTCTAAGGTTTATGTTGCATTTTGAATTGATTGAAGGAGAAATAAAGAATTAAAGAAGAAGAAGAAGGAAAAGCTAAGAGAAGTTAAAGAAATAAGGTTTGGTACTTTACCTTTGAATAATTACTTTTGATTTGGTGCTTTACCATAAAAGAAACTCTATTTGCTTACAAAATTTGGTTTATGGAAGTTTTGAAGTTGATGTTTAAATATATTGATTAAGTTTAAATTAAATATTTGAGTTATGTTTTTTTTTTCCTTATGGCAAGTGGGTTGTTAAATTTAATTGAAACCAAATGTTTTGAGAAAATTTGGCAAGTTGATTTAGTAAGTTGTTTGGACTTTAATTAGTTTGATTTGAGTTAAACTTGCAAAAATTGCTAAAAGGAAGTGTTTGAATCTTCACTTTACTATTAAAGAAGCCTTAATATTGATTTGCAAAAGAAAAATAAACTATCCTATGCATTTCAAATGTTTGGGCCGAAATGGTCCCAAAGTGACAGCTTCTGGACTATTTTTGTGGCAATTGTTTGGGGCAGCAAACGAATGAATTTTTCAACAAAATTTTACATGCAATTAGTCAGCATATTAAATAAGTTTTCTGTAAAATTTCAGCCAAAAATAAGATCATTTACTTGGTCAAAAGCATAACTGAAGTGGACTCAAATTTTGACGAAAACCCAGATTTTACTATTCATTTGGTCATGCCATTTTGCGTTGCCGTTTTTTCTTGCCGCAACACTATTCATTTGGTCAATTTGGGATATTTTGAGGAATTCTTTGAAATGTTTAAAATGTTTATTGTGGATATTAAATATGCGAAAAAGGGGAATGGTTTGACTAAAGAATGTGTTGCGCGGCATAAATGGCAAAGTGCGATGGGAATTTAAAATGATTTCTTGAATCATTCTAAAATGAAGTTGAGACTTAAATTTAATCATTTTAATCTTTTTGCTCTACTGGATGGTGGGAGTGGTAGATAAGGGTATGGTGCACTATACTAACGCATGCAGTACTGCTCATTATTGTAATATGATATTTTATTGAGTGGTGATGCCACTGAAGCCAATGGGGAGGCCCATTGGTTAACCAGGATGGGGAGGCCCATTCCTGTGATCTGATATTGGTGGTGAGGGCCACCTATGTTACAGTGGGGAGGCCCACTGCCTTATTACTATGGTTCCCTATATACCAGTAGAGCCTGAATCAAAGACATATTATTTTTCATTGAACTATATAATGCCAATGAGTTTGAATTATGATTTTACATTATTGAAAGCATATCACACTGAATGTATCACGATTTCTATTGGTATAAAGTGGGTTGATTGTTGATTTAACTATTTCCTTTGATTTCGAATACTTTCATATACTACTTTTATTTTTATTGGTAAAGTACCCACTGAGCAACAATGCTCAGCGAGTTAAGTTTTTCTTGACTCGTAGGTTCGGAACAGTAGTTAAATCTTGGGGAAGCAACGACCAGACTACAGCAAAATCTCAGGGGTAGATCTTTTAGTTCCATTATGAGTTGATAGTTGTGGCATGTATATGAATAAATATAAAAGAGAATTTCTATGTTATAACTGTATGTTATTAGTATGTAATAATCATAAATCTTTACTTTATGTTATATTAGAAGTGTGAACTCTCCGTGCAGGTTTGTAGTTGAGGGTATAAGGTGGATTCATTGGGAGTGCATTAAATTTGATGGTATTCACATTGGTCTATGTAAAATGTTTTTAAAAATCAGAAAAATAAGTTTTGTCGACACTTGGGATCCAAATTTCTAGGCGGAACTATGGCAAAATTTCTGTAAAATTCAGAACTAAAATTTGACTAAGTAAATTGGTAGCAACAATTAGGATAGTGTGGAACCTCTACTCAGCTTACACATGTAGGTTGGGAAGGGGTGTTACAAGAGACACGGGCAAGACTAAAGATTTTTTGGGAGACACGGCCAAGTTTAAGGAAATTTGGCCGTGTTGGATCAATTTTGGAGAGACACAGCCACTGGCTTGGCCGTGTCCCTTGACTATGTCTGCCACTGCCTATTTGGTGTTGAGAGACACGTCCAAGCTAGGGAAGTCTTGGCCGTGTTGGAGCTTGTGTTGGGAGACACGGCCACAAGCTTGGTCGTGTCCCTTGAGTGTGTTAGCTACTGTGAGAAAAGTAATTGATGAACACGCCCGTGTTGGTGAGCATGTCATGTGTTGAGGTTGCCCTAGTTAAGTATCATTCTTATTTTCTTATGGGTATAATTATCTTTGGATTAGGTTTTGAAGAGATTGTGTTGCATTAACCTAAATGTTGAGAATTCTTGGAAGAGGAAATGTATAGATTGATGGGAGTAGTTCTTGAGGTAAGTACAAACTTACATGGATGTATTCTTCTATATGATTTTGAGACTTAACACATTTAGTATAAATGTGTTAAGTAAATTACTAAATTGTTAATACAATGTGACTAATGTTGTTATTTGTATAGTGTCAAAGCTTTAATGATCATCCAAAAAGGTATGTGCAATGCAATTTGTTATGATAAATGTTTTAATAATGATTGAAATGAAATAAATGGACATGTTGTTTATATGACGATGAATTTAAGATACATGTGCAATGAAATTGATTATGTATGCTTGAATGATGAAGTGTATAATTTGAATTGAGACATAAAGAGATGTGAAACTAATGTTCTGAGTTATAATGATGTGAATGATATGATTGAAGCATGCCTAAATGATATGATTGAATAACGATATGTTTGTTTTGTTAATGTAATTGATGTTGTATATATCAATGATGAAATATGAAATGTGATTTGAGATATAATGAGATGTGAAGCCATTGTGATTGGCTATGATAACTCAAATGTGATGTGAAGCCATTGTGATTGGCTATGATAACTCAAATGTGATGTGAAGCCATTGTGATTGACTATGATGATTCAATTGAGAATGGAAATGATAATGAAATAATAAATGAATTGTGTGGCTAATGTGTTATTCCATTTTCAGAGTTTGTTGTTGGTGGCATGCCTAATGATAGTAACAATCTCTTGAAGTTAGGTTGGGCTTGATCCTTGAAGCCAAGTTGGGTAGAAGTTTAACATGTTTTACTCCCCTTGAAGCTTGGTTGGGTCTAGTCCTTGAAGCCTAATTGAGATGTTACAACCCTTGAAGCTAGGTTGGGTTGGTTCTTGAAGCCAAGTTGGGTTGAGACTTAGCATGCTTTGTTCCCCTTGAAGCTTGGTTGAACCTAAATCCTTGAAGCCTAGTTGGGATAATAATAATGATAATGTGATAGTAAAACCAAAGCATTAACTCTGAAAGTCAAATGGCATATTAGTGTCTTTTGGGGCCGAGTCTGTCTTTGTTGTCAATGTGATATACAAATGTTGAAATAAATGAGTAATGAGATCTATGGTTGCCTTTGTTGGAAATGTGATCTATGATTGGTGAATTGTGAATAAAATAATGTTATGAAGTATGATGTGTAAGGTGTGTATTGATATATTGATTGTGAGTATTAGTGATGGATTATGATTGATGAATTGTGAATAAAATAATGTTATGAAGTATGAGGTATAAGGTGTGTATTGATATATTGATGGTGAGTATTAGTGATGGATTGTGGTTGGTGATAATAATATGTATATACGTATATAATATATGAAATTAGTCGAGATATATGAAAGGTACAATTAAAAAGGAAAAACATGATAAGAAACTAATGGTACATGGAATTGATATATCATTATATGTTAGAATTTTTATAATGTATGTTTATATTTTATATTTGTACTACTAAGCTTTCAGGCTTAGTGCGGATGTGTAATCTCGCAGGTGACTAGGTGGAAGATATGAAGTCTTTCATTATGCCACGAGAAGAGTAAGAGTTTGTCGAGACCAACTAGAGGGTGATGCATACATGTTTAACTTTTAATTATGATGTATTTTTTATGAAGTGTATTCATATGTATAAATGAAGTTTTGATAAAGATAAGATTATTATATATATGTAAGATTATTAAAAGTATAATGATTTTGTAAATGTTCTTTAAATGAATGTATTGTGGTTTGAACACTGTTAAAGGATTTTAAATTGTAACGAAAAGTGACATCCTTATATTTTATATACTTACTGTATGTATACTAGGTATATGTATAGTACTTATATGGAGTATCGGGGTGTTACAATTATTTTGGTATCAAAGCTTAGGTTCGAGATTCTCGGCCTAAGTGAAATTAAAAGAAAAAGTTTTGAAACGCTTAAAATGAATTAAAAAGAAGAGTTTTGAAATGCAATTGGTAATACATGCATATGCATTAACACCTAGGTTGGTCTCGGATGTGGCATTATATGATTTGTAGTATATCTGTGTTATATGAGATGGTTGCTAGAGTGTGAATGATGTTTTACATGAAAGAAAAGCTAGAGAAAGTAATGATATGGATTTATATAAGTTTAATTGATAAATTTAAAAAATGGAAATTTATGCAAGTATAGTGAATTGTTAAATGTGTTGAAGTATAAAGAAATAAAAAGGAGAATAAAATTGAAAATGAGTTGGAAACAAAATCAAGATTTAAGTGTGTACTCTTTCCTCTATACTTTGAACCTCTTTATAATAAAGTTTATGTTGGGTTTGCTAGACAGAGGAAATATTGTTGGATTGTTAATACTGAAAGATATATTATTAAAATGAGGAGAGTATGGTGGAATATTGAATGAGTTGATTAGTATAGACAAAGTGCGATTATTTAAAGTTTGGGGTATATATAAAGTTAAGGTTTTGTTTAAAAGAAAAAGAGATGATATTGGTTAAGTAAGAATATAAATTGGTATTGTTATTTTAATGCAAACATTGTAAATTCAATGTTAGAAATGTGAGATGCTTAGATATTGTGAAAGCTCATGGTAATGGTGGTAATATGTGACATTTGGATTTTTGAAATGAGCTTGATAATTGTGAAAATTATATTTTTTGATATTGCTTTGTGATATATATATATATATGTTGTTTTTAAAGTTGATATTAAGAAAAGATGAGTTTGGCAAATTGAAGCTTAAGCGAAATAGTGAGTTGAAAAGTTAAAGTTTTAGTAGAATTTGATAAAGATTATTTGGATATTGATGGTTTAATGTATATTCAATATATGAGCTAGGTGAAATGACTAATATTGCACATGAAAGTATTATGAATTGAGTAATGTGATTGATAGTATGAGAATTTGTTTGGAAGTAAAAAGGGAAGTGGATAAGCAAATGAAAATGAGCTATTTTAAGTCATTATACTGCAAAGGGTAAAAATGGATATGGAAGTATATTAAATGCTTTGAAAGAAGAAAGTGAAAGAGATGTCACATTGGGAATATGACCAAGAAGGATGTGAAGTGTTAGTATAGTCAGAATATATATAATTGTAGTGTGAATAAATACTTTACATCATATTGGAAGAATGAGAATGATAGTGTTTAAAAGAAAGTGATAAACATTAAATTTGTATTGAATGTATGAAAAAGGAAAATAAAATAAGAGCATATAATTAAGTGTATACATATATATGATATGTGAACTGAGTTTTTCAATATGAATGAAATTATGATATAAAAAAAATGTGAATCACATTATGAAGGTGACCTATGAATATGTATGTGGTATTATTATAGAATTAGTGATATGGAAAATGATGTTGTATGTATTAGTGGACCTAAGAGAGATTAGGTCTTGAACTGTGTAAAGTTAAATGGATTATGTGATGGAAGTGAGAATGGAATGGACTTGAGTAATATTGGACAGTGGAAATTGTTATAGTGAGCATTGAACTTGATGATCATATGATATTTAGAGTCCCAAAGTATTCACATATGGAAAGTTCTATGTAATTCTATATTATAAGAGATTGTAAATGGATTAGAAATGAAGTGACGAATAGAAATTGTATAAGAACTGCATATGATTAAAAATATATATAGTAATATTGTTGAAACATGAATTAAGTTGATAAAGAACATATAATCAAGTGCAAATTGGTTTGAAACGGAGTTGGAATGTGTTAACTTCTGATATAGCAAAAATGTAAAGAAGGAATATGTAACTCTTGAGATACTCCTTAGCCTTGTATTTGTAAAGATTGAGAATAAAATTATAAAAAGAACAGTATTGATTTGAAAGTCCCAGGCTTGAATATTAATCTCTTAAAGCCATATGTGTTGTTCAGTATATTTGATCGGTTAATTTTGTTATCCATAGATTTGGGTCTTAGATAAAATGATTGTAATACAGATTTGGTTAGATTGAAAATTTTGTTTGAGAAGCGTAGTTAAAAGTTATGATGGATAAAGTTGTACCTTATCATTTTATGTTAAGAATTTGGTTATAATTATGAAGGTATAAAGAGAAAAGGAAATTATGGAAATGTTTTGAGTTATGGATAATATGACAAAAAGGTAATCAAAATAAATATAACAATGATATGAAATGTGAGGAGATATTAAAAAGGGAGAAAATATAAAATGTGACTGAAAATTTTACTGAATATGTTTATGGTATATAATGAATAAATGAATGGACTTGAGGTTTAAGTGAATGAACTATAGATAGTAAGTATGGTATAAAATTATTATGAGAATTGGTGGGAATTATAATAAGATAATTTGAAGTAATTTGTTATCATAATAATTTGATTGAATATGGATCGGGAGAGATCAGGAATTGAATATAAGTTTGGCCTAATGGAATTAGGTTATATATATGCATATATGAATATTGTGAAATTTCATGATAAGTTAAATAAATTAATTGTTGGTTGGAATTGAACAAGATTGGAACATGGGTATATTGTGACAGATAGATCAAGTGATCTGGATTGGGCTAAGATTATGAATCATTATTGAAATGCAATATGTACAGTTATATTAAGAGTATAATTATTTACATGATAATGTATATGATGTAAAATTTTAAAGTGTGATTGGACATGAATGAATGGAGTTATAGTAGTTATAAATTATGATAAAAAGGGAAGAGATTGGTTATTTATAAAATAAGTTGAAAGGTAATGTATTAATATGTAAGTTAAGTGAAAGGCATGCTAAAGAAGTAACTCCATTTGTGAAAAATAAGGATCTTGTTATCCATTGAGGTTTGATAAATGTCTATTTAGACAGTGATTGTAATGACGGGATAATTAATGCTCAGATATAAACCAATGGTTTCTAAGGTTAAAGCTAAGAGAGTAATATTAAAGAGATGAAGGAACAATATATATTAAATATAAAGATTGGACAAGGTATAAGTGTACTATAAAATGATCTGATTCTTGTATAAAGATATTAATAGGAAATGTAATGAGTTATTTTGAATGTTTGATCAAGGAAGTAATAAGATATATAAACATAAAGAATGATGAGTTATGGAATTTAGAAAAGATGGTTGTTTCTAAAGGGGAGAGTTGAAGTTATATGGTTTGATGATATAATAACTTAAACATATAATTAAATTTATATGGAAGTTAAGATAGTATTTTGTTAAGAATGAATTGTTACGGTACTGGTAATTTCGAGGACGAAATTTCTTTTTAGAGGGGGAGAATTGTAATATCCCAATGTGTGCCCTAGAAGTTTGGATATAATTGTTGTTTGTTTGAATTATGTGTATATGTTATGTTGATAAGAAAAGAAATTGAAAAGAGAATGTTTAGGTATTGTTTAAAAAGGAAAGTAATGTGTAGAGAGAAAGTGTATATGTTGGGTATATGGTAATATATATAACATATATGTTGGTCAAAATGAGGAGTCAAGGGAAGAAGATATTTTATTTGTGATATGTGAAATTACTTAAATGGGCATATAAGTGAAAGAAGCTAAGTTAAATGGATGAGGGCATTTAGGTAATTGCTTGGTTAGAATTGCTTGGTGGAGATTTAAAGAAGAAAAGAAGTTTGACTTGTTTTCATTTTCTTTTCTTCTCATGTGTGTGGCCGGCTACCAAAGGAAAGAGAGAGCAAGAGAGGTGTTCTAAATTCTAAAATCAAATTGAAGGAAGAAGCAAAGGATTAAGTTGGAGATTTGTGAAATTTCCTTAATTTTGGTAAGTACTCTCTTGTTTTCCTTTGTTATTTTGAAGTTGTGGTTGAGGTAAGTTATGATTTGTTGATATTATGATTTGGTGTGTTTGAGATGTGTTTATAAGTGTTGAAATTGAGTATAAGTTAAAAAGATTGAATTGGTGTTGGTTTTGGTTTGAAGATGGTAAGTTAAGTGGATGTTGATATTGAAAGAATAAGAGTGATGTTGATTTTAGGGTTTTGAAATGGTAAGTGATTAAATGTATTGTTAATGTGAATATTGTGATGAATATGTAAAATAAGTGTTAATGACATTGATTATATCCATTTGAATGAGGTTATGTTGTGCATAATGTGTTTTAATTCAATAAAAAGATACTTGGCCATGTTTAGGGTTTTCATTCATGAGTGACACAGCCAAACTAAAGAAGAGACACGGGCAAGACAAAAGATTTTTGGGAGACACAGCCAAGTTTAAGGAAATTTGGCCGTGTTGGATCAATTTGGAGAGACATGGCCACTGGCTTGGCCGTGTCCCTTGACTGTGTCTGCCACTGCCTATTTGGTGTTGAGAGACACGGCCAAGCTAGGGAAGTCTTGGCCGTGTTGGAGCTTGTGTTGGGAGACACGGCCACAAGCTTGGCCGTGTCCCTTGAGTGTGTTAGCTACTGTGAGAAAAGTAATTGATGAACACGCCCATGTTGGTGAGCGTGTCATGTGTTGAGGTTGCCCTAGTTAAGTATCATTCTTATTTCTTATGGGTATAATTATCTTTGGATTAGGTTTTGAAGAGATTGTGTTGCATTAACCTAAATGTTGAGAATTCTTGGAAGAGGAAATGTATAGATTGATGGGAGTAGTTCTTGAGGTAAGTACAAACTTACATGGATGTATTCTTTTATATGATTTTGAGACTTAACACATTTAGTATAAATGTGTTAAGTAAATTACTAAATTGTTAATACAATGTGACTAATGTTGTTATTTGTATAGTGTCAGAGCTATAATGATCATCCAAAAAGGTATGTGCAATGCAATTTGTTATGATAAATGTTTTAATAATGATTGAAATGAAATAAATGGACATGTTGTTTATATGATGATGAATTTAAGATACATGTGCAATGAAATTGATTATGTATGCTTGAATGATGAAGTGTATAATTTGAATTGAGACATAAAGAGATGTGAAACTAATGTTCTGAGTTATAATGATGTGAATGATATGATTGAAGCATGCCTAGATGATATGATTGAATAACGATATGTTTGTTTAGTTAATGTAATTGATGTTGTATATATCAATGATGAATTATGAAATGTGATTTGAGATATAATGAGATGTGAAGCCATTGTGATTGGCTATGATAACTCAAATGTGATGTGAAGCCATTGTGATTGGCTATGATAACTCAAATGTGATGTGAAGCCATTGTGATTGACTATGATGATTCAATTGAGAATGGAAATGATAATGAAATAATAAATGAATTGTGTGGCTAATGTGTTATTCCATTTTCAGAGTTTGTTGTTGGTGGCATGCCTAATGATAGTAACAATCTCTTGAAGTTAGGTTGGGCTTGATCCTTGAAGCCAAGTTGGGTAGAAGTTTAACATGTTTTACTCCCCTTGAAGCTTGGTTGGGTCTAGTCCTTGAAGCCTAATTGAGATGTTACAACCCTTGAAGCTAGGTTGGGTTGGTTCTTGAAGCCAAGTTGGGTTGAGACTTAGCATGCTTTGTTCCCCTTGAAGCTTGGTTGAACCTAAATCCTTGAAGCCTAGTTGGGATAATAATAATGATAATGTGATAGTAAAACCAAAGCATTAACTCTGAAAGTCGAATGGCATATTAGTGTCTTTTGGGGCCGAGTCTGTCTTTGTTGTCAATGTGATATACAAATGTGGAAATAAATGAGTAATGAGATCTATGGTTGCCTTTGTTGGAAATGTGATCTATGATTGGTGAATTGTGAATAAAATAATGTTATGAAGTATGATGTGTAAGGTGTGTATTGATATATTGATTGTGAGTATTAGTGATGGATTATGATTGATGAATTGTGAATAAAATAATGTTATGAAGTATGAGGTATAAGGTGTGTATTGATATATTGATGGTGAGTATTAGTGATGGATTGTGGTTGGTGATAATAATATGTATATACGTATATAATATATGAAATTAGTTGAGATATATGAAAGGTACAATTAAAAAGGAAAAACATGATAAGAAACTAATGGTACATTGAATTGATATATCATTATATGTTAGAATTTTTATAATGTATGTTTATATTTTATATTTGTACTACTAAGCTTTCGGGCTTAGGGCGGATGTGTAATCGCGCAGGTGACTAGGTGGAAGATATGAAGTCTTTCGTTATGCCACGAGAAGAGTAAGAGTTTGTCGAGACCAACTAGAGGGTGATGCATAAATGTATAACTTTTAATTATGATGTATTTTTGATGAAGTGTATTCATATGTATAAATGAAGTTTTGATAAAGATAAGATTATTATATATATGTAAGATTATTAAAAGTATAATGATTTTGTAAATGTTCTTTAAATGAATGTATTGTGGTTTGAACACTGTTAAAGGATTTTAAATTGTAACGAAAAGTGGCATCCTTATATTTTATATACTTACTGTATGTATACTAGGTATATGTATGGTACTTATATGGAGTATCGGGGTGTTACACACTGGGCCAGCAAAGACTCGGCGAGTATGTTGGAACGACAATGCAACATTCATGGAGGAAGTCCAGTTTATTGACTCTTCTGGATTCCACCAGGGCAAATTCACCTGTAAAATGACATAAGGTAAGTAAACTTTCAAATAAATTTTAAAGCATACTAACACTATTTTACCTAGTCCCAGGTTAATCGGCTCAACACCAAGCGTTGGGTATGCACATGGTGAGAGCCGGGAATGTCCACACAATCAGACAACCAAAAATTTAATCTCAAATACCCAACTCTCTCTTGGGAAATACCAGGCACCCTCACGAGGTTGTGCTCATATGACCATGCCTACAATAATAGTAAAGATGAAATTCATACAATAAAAGAATGAATTTGACATTGGTGGAAGAAGAGAACCTCAAAACCGCCATAAAGCCAACGAAAGACTTCTTATTTCAACAAATTTTGTCAAGACCATGGTAAAGACAGGCGAGACAAGCTTCACCCCAGCCATAAAGTGGTACCGTCTTGAAATAAGAAAGGGCCCTCAACACTGACAAATGGATGGCAGATTCAGTGAACCCGCCCTTCGTAGTTCATCCAATAACTCCGAATTGGCTCAATTTTTATCTTAAAAGGCCCTTTATATGATGGTTCCTTACCAATTAATTGTTGAATTTCTTCAAGTGTCAAAATATCATTGGTAAGAGGAACCGGAACACCATCATACCGAAGGCCGGTTATAGCAGCAAAGTCGGCCGGACCAATTGTCATCTCTCCAATGGGCAAGTGGAAAGTATGAGTTGTGTCCAACCATCGTTCTGCAAGTGCCTGGACTACGCTCCGGTCTATCAGATACTCCTCGGATGGTAATTGAAAGATGAAGCTCTCAAAGCCAAAATCTCGGATAATCTGCCTTACTTGAGAAGGCGCTACATCATACCATTGTCGGGCTTTGTAGATATACCCTCCAGCCTGAATAACGCAATGATCACGCTAACATGGAGCCAGGTAAGTTAATACTAGGTAAGTATATCAATTAAATTCTTAATATATTTTTCTAAATTTTCTTAAAAATAAATACTAAAAATATATATATAACTAAAAATAGGAAAAGAAAATAAAAAACCAAAGAAAACCAAAAAAAACCAAAAAAAATGAAGGAAAAATAATAATAAAAAAATTTACCTGGCTCTTTTGATTTGAACTACGATGAAGCGGCATCCCTCCTAGTAGACCTATATTTTCATCTTCATGATGCCGAATAAACTCCAATAACTCAGTATTAGAATGAGTTCCTGATCTTGAAGCATGCTTTTTTTTTTTAAATTATATGCTAAATTTGAGATAATTATAGCTATTAGCGAAAGGAATGAAAGTTTGCTGCGAATGAAATGAAGGAATTCATTCATTTATATAGAGGAATGGCAAGGAAAAAAATAAAATTCAAAAAGTAAATTTTACTGTTGATAAATAATAAATTTACTATTGATGAATAGTATATTTTACTATTTATGAACAGTAACTTACTATTAATAAATAGTAAATTACTATTTATAATAGTAAACTTCTATTTACAAATAGTAGGTTACTATTTACGAATAGTAAATAGTGCATGAACAGTGACTACACAGTAAATAAATAATAAATTCAATCATTCAATTTAATCATTCAAATACTTGCGTGTATATAAATATTTTTACACGCAGGGGACAAGGAGAAGACGTGCATAAAAATTAGCCAAACTTTTTGAAACAAAAAAATTATTTTTTGTAGATAATTAAATCTCTATTAGCTCTGGTCCAGAACCCAAATTTTTCTTAGGTCCAGAACCTAAAATTTCTTCTAAGTCCAGAACTTAGCTCGAGTCCAGAATCCAAATTATCCTTATGTCCAGAACCTAGAATCTCTTCTAAGTCCAGAACATAGCCTGGGTCCAGAACCCAAATTATCCTTAGGTCCAGAACCTAAAAATTCTTCTAAGTCCAGAACTTAGCCCAGGTCCAGAACCCAAATTATCCTTAGGCCCAGAACCTAAAAATTCTTCTAAGTCCATAACTTAGCTCGGGTCCAAAACCCAAATTATCCTTAGGTCCAGAACCTAGAATCTCTTCTAAGTCCAGAACTTAGCTCGGGTCCAGAACCCAAATTATCCTTAGGTCTAGAACCTAGAATCTCTTCTAAGTCCAGAACTTAGCTCGGGTCCAGAGCCTAAATTATCCTTAGGTCCAAAACCTAAAATTTCTTCTAAGTCTAGAACTTAGCTCAGGTCCAGAACTCAAATTATCCTTAGGTCCAGAACCTAGAATCTCTTCTATGTCCAGAACTTAAATTATCCTTAGGTCCAGAACCTAGAATCTCTTCTAAGTCTAGAACTTAGCTCGGGTCTAGAACCCAAATTATTCTTAGGTCCAGAACCTAAAATTCTTCTAAGTCCAAAATATAGCTCGGGTTCAGAACACAAATTATCCTTAGGTCCAGAACCTAAAATCTCTTCTAAGTCCAGTACTTAGCTCGGGTCCAGAATCCAAATTATCCTTAGGTCCAGAACCTAGAATCTCTTCTAAGTCCAGAACCCAAATTATCCTTAGGTCCAGAACATAAAATCCATTTTAAGTCCAGAACTTAGCTCGGGTCTCGAACACGAATTACCTCTAGGTCCATAACCTAAAATCTCTTTTAAGTCTAGAACTTAGTTCGGGTCCATAACCCAAAATTACCCTTAGGTCCATAACCTAAAATTATCCTTGAATCCAAAATTCAAACCGGGTCTGGAACCCAAAACCTCAACCATCTCAGAAAAATTAAGTCTTATTGCTTTTGACTCTCTTTTACTAAAGTCCCATATCGTTCAAGCAGGGGGCAAACTGTAGACCCTTAATTTTTTACCAAGTCCGGTCCAATATATTTTATTTAGTCCAAAATAATTTTTGTATTACCTTAATTAAATAATATTTGTTTTAGTATTTAATTTTTATAATTTTTTTAAAACAATTATTATAATAATAAAAAATAAAAATAATAAACAAATAAATAAAAATAAAAATCCGCAACGAAAAAATCAGCGACGAAAAAATTCATCGCCGAAAGCGTTGAACGAAATGGCCCGCAGCCAATTTCGCTCGTAGCCCCTCGCGCGCCCTCGCAAGTTTCCACGCAGCGGCCCGCAGTAGTTTTTTCGCCAGCAAAATTTTTTGAATCAATTTTTTTTTCGAAACCAAATTCTATTTGCTTTCGGTTTCCTTTTCCTAATTAATGATAAATTCCTTAAACAATTGGAATGAAGCTTCGAAAATTTCCTATGAATAGCACTAAAAAGACACAGAAAAGGGGAAAAATTTTTGAAAGGAGATCGAACTTTAAAATTTTCTTGGCAGTGAAAACGGTCGGACTTTTTTAGAGGAGAATAAGCAAGCAAGCAATCAATCCATCAAAGTCAGCCATCTTGACTTTGTCCTTGTTCATCCAAGAAGCAATTTTTGGTGGAACCAAAAAACTAAGGTTTGAATATCTAATCTCTTTTTTCCTTATAGTAGCTTCAATTATTAAATTGTTTCTTTTGATTCTGAAAACCTTAGAGCCCTAATTTTCTTCTTCTAAACCTTAGAATCTTCAATCGTCTCCTCTATTTTCAAAAACCCTAGAGTTACTTTTCTATTTCTTCTAAAACCTAAGAACCCTAATCTTTTTCTTCAAAATCTTAAAACCCTAATCTACTTTCCAACTTTCCAAAAACTTAAATAATTTTATCAATTCCCAAAACCCTAATCTGCTTTCCAATTTTTCAAAACCTTAAAACCCTAAATTGATCCTTCTTTTTCCAAAAACCCTAAAAAAAAATACTTTTTGTTTCCAAAAACCTTAAATCGTCTTGCCTATTTCCAAAAACTTTATAAAACTTTAAACTGTTTTCTCAAATCCTAAAACCAAAACATGTTTTCCAAAACACCAAAAACCCTAATTCTCTCAAAACCAAAATCGTAAACCCTAATTTTCCTAGACCCTAATCCTTAAAACCTTATAAACCTAAATATTAAAATTCAACATAGTAAGAATAAAACCAACAATCCAGTAGCTAATAATCATAAACCTAATATTTTAAAGTATTCGAACCCTAATTTCATGATTTTACCCCGCAAACCCTAATTTGGTTAATCAAAGAACCTTATCAATCTCTTAAATTATAAAACCTTAATCCATTTCAATTTCCTTAAAACCTACAGTAGCCTAAACCAATAAATTCCAAAACCCTAAATATTAAGTAAAGAACTTTAATGAGAAACAGTAACCCTAATTTGTATCTTGACTTACCTTATTTGATTATGTAGTTTATTGTATACTTTGATTTATTTAAGTTCAACACTTGATTTATTTAATTTATCATGGATGGATGTTTACTTTCTATTGATGTTTAATATCTTTGATGAATGATTTATTTATTATGAATGGTTGTTTATTTCTATCGATTTATTTTAATTTCCAAATGTTGTAAGAGGTATGTTCCCACTTTGTGGGTACCTCATTAATTAAGTTCTATATAATTTAAATTGCATTATATTTTAGACTAATGTAAAGGACATGTTTCTACCTTTTGGTGGGTGTCCTATTAGTTTAGATGTGGATGATGTAAGGACATGTTTCCATCATCGGATGGGTGCCCATTTATTTGTTTTGCTTGGACATTGCTTTGATTTTTAATATATCGATGCTTTATTTCAATTGTTGTGGGTAATATGGATAATATCGTTATACTTAAGAATTCTATAATATTAAGACCTGTAAAGGAGGCCGGTTCTAATGAACCGGGCGTTGTGGGGGTGCTAGGCCATTTCTCACCTTCCCCACACGTACCCAACTTTCCGAACCCATTAGGGGGTTGGGGATTCCTTAGGAATCGAGTCATCCACCCCTTTCTTTTTCCCAGCCCATCCGGGTGGCGACTCCATTTTCTCCGAACTTAGGTCTGTGTTCTCTAAGGTCCCGAGCCTAAACAGTGCTGAAGTCGCAATAACCATTCCATCAGGAGTGGGGGAAAAAATCCCCGCTCACAAACCCTAAATGATTTCTTCTGTTTCCAAATACCTTAAAAACCCTAAAAAAAAATACTCTTTTGTTTCCAAAAACCTTAAATCATTTTTCCTATTTCCAAAAGCTTTTAAAAACCCTAAAATGTTTTCTTCTAACTCTTTTCCAAAATTTCCAAATATTTTATTAAATCTCCAAACCCCAACTTACTTTACAGTTTCTAAAAATTACAATTACTTCATAAAACTCTAAACTATTTTCTTCAATTCCAAAACCAAGACAGTAAAACCCAAACTAGTTAATCTGAATCCTAAGTTTTCCTAAACCCTAATTCCCTCAAAACTAATACGTAAACCCTAGTTTTCCTAAACCCTAATCGCTAAAAACTTCACATTCAAACTCAATACAGTAAACCTAAAATAAGAATCCAGTAACCAAGAATTATAAACCTAATGTTTTAATTATTCTAAAACCCTAATTTCATATTGTTACCCTTAAACCCTAATTTGATTCATGAAACCATAATCCATTCCAATTTTCCAAAACCATTACAATTGGTCAAAAAAATAACAATAATAATACTAAGATTCCAAAGCCCTAAATATTAATTAAAGAACCTTAAATAGAAATAGTAAACCCTAATTTGTATTTTTACTTGCTTTATTTTTAGGTTTGATTGTGTAGTTCATTATATGCTTTGATTTATTTTCAATGCTTGATTTATTTAATTTCAATGCTTGATTTACTTAATTTATCATGGATGAATGTTTATTATTTTTTATTGATGTTCAATATCTTTGATGAATGATTTATTTATGATGAATGGTTATTTACTTTTATTGATTTATTTTTATTTCCAAATGTTGTAAGAGGTATGTTTACACTTTGTGGGTACCTCATTAATTAAATATCTTGTAATTTAAATTGCTTTTATGTTTTAGACCAATGTAAAGGACATGTTTCTACCTTTTGGTGGGTGTCCTATTAGTTTAGACATGGATGATGTAAGGACATGTTTCCATCCTCGGATGGGTGTCCATTTATTTGTTTTGCTTGGACATTGCTTTCATTTTAATATAATGATGCTTTACTTTAATTGTTGCATGTAATATGGATAATATTGTTATATTTAAGAATTTTATAATATTAAGGCCTGTAAAGGAGGCCGGTTCCAATGAACTGAGCGTTGTGGGGGTGCTGGGTCATTTCTCACCTTCCCCACACGTACCTAACTTTTCGAACCCATTAGGGTGTTGGAAATTCCTTAGGAATTGAGTCATCCACCCCTTTCTTTTTCTCTGCCCTTCCTGGTAGCGACTCCATTTTCTTCAGACTTAGGTCCATGTTCTCTAAGGCCCCTAGCCTAAACAGTGCCGAAGTCGCAAGAACCATTCCACCGAGAGTGGGGGCAAAAATCCCTGCTCACACTGTTATATTTACCAAACCCCTAAATGAAGAAAGGATGAACTTCATAAAACAACACTTAGGAATGATGGATGGAAGCACAATTTCATAAGTTCAAAACTACTTGAAAATCTACTTTACCTGATCCAAATTTTAAATCATTATTTATTTTTTATCAAATATTTGCACCTTTATCTTTAAAAATACCATTTTCTTTTAAAAAAAAATTAATTTTTGATAGCTTCCCAACCGAACCAATATTATGTCCGACCACACTTATTAAAAACTCTTGATTTCAATTTTTCTGCAAAAGTATGACCAAACTTTTTATGGTATGACCAAAATTTTTCAAAATTTTATGATGGTTATGCCTAAAAGCTTAATTCTATTTGGATTCTTACATAGTCCAACCATAATTTTTAAATTTTCTAAAAATCACCATCGGACTTTTAGAAGTCCGACAGAACTTTTCCTATGTATTTAAAAATTTCTAGCCTTTGGAACTCAATCAAAATGTACACATTTTGTCTCCAATAGATATAAACGGCTAGTTTCCATCCAAAAAACTATAAATACCCACATTATTAGTTTTTACACTTAAATTCTAAACACTTAAATAATAAAAACACTTAAATTTACTTGTATCAAACCCTCCTCTTCATCTACTTGACAAAGAAATTCCTAACAACCTTAGTAGTTAGTAAAAAGAGCACTAATCCCTTAGGCTATTATGGTATTTCATTTAGACTATTTAAACCAAGAGTATGGCCTTACCCTAGAAGACTTCTCATCCATTTGGGGCTTTCAAACAGAAGACATCTCTCAAATCTCTACCACTCCCCTAACTCCTAAAGTCCAACTAGAATTTTGGAAAGAAATTTCCATTGAAACCTCTCTCCATAGACAATCCAATGCCAAGAACCTTAGAACTCTTACTTATTGGATGTTGCATAGGATTGTCACCTATACCATTAGTACTAGGGGTGAGAGCAATGAGAAAGTCACCCAAAAAGTCTTACTCTTCCTCTTTTGCTAGATTAGAGGCCAATCCATCCAAATAGGAAAAATTCTTATTGCCACTTTCCTGCATATTAGGAAAACTAAGTCAGGACTCATCCTTCTCTCCTCATAAATCACTCAAATTGCAAAGTATGTTGGTGCACTTACACCATCAAACAAAGCAACCCTCTCCAATCCTTTATATCCTACCAAAAAAATCCATAAACATAGGCTATCTCAAACATGCCAAATGTATTAGGGATGATGATGGGAACTATATCTATCTACTAAGAGCACTAGGTGCTAGGGATCAACAAAGGAAAGACCTAGGATGATAGAGGAAGGTGAGGAAACTTTATAAATGGAATTCCCTAGAACCCCAACTCTTAGACCACAATCCTCCATCCTTCAAATTCTTCAAGACATCCAAGGACAAATCGGCTCACGAAGCTCAAGGATAGACAAGATCGCAAGTGACATCTCTCATCTTCATCTTGATATTCAATCCATCCAAGAAGCATTAGATTTACCAAAATGATTTGAAGATGAACCTAGCTTGTCACCCTCTATCCATGGCTCCTATCCTCAAGAAGAAGAAGGAGAAGCTGCTGCCTCTCAACCAATAGAAGGAGATCATGGAGAAGAGGAACATAAAGAAGTTACTGCCTCTCAACCAATAGGGAGATGAAGAAGAAGAAGAGGATGAAGGAAGTGATAATGAAAATTAGGATGTTATTTCTTAGATTTCTTTTGTACTTTTGATTTTCTATCTGATAAGTGTATAGTTGATGATATTTTTGCCCCTATTTCTTAGTATATTTATTGTCAAATTGATTTTAATTTGTTTGTTCAAGTGTTTATTAGGGTTGATTCCAAGAACCTTTTACACATTGGGACCTTAAGGTTATTTGGGCCAGAATAAATCCATATAATAAGACTAGGGTTTATCAATATCTAGATAGAAACAATTTAGTTCATATTCATAACCAGAAAACCAAAACAAAAGAAATGAGTAAAAGAATTCAAACAATCCATAATGAATGATTTGTGTTTCTTCACTGCAATCCTTGATTTAGATCTTGTAAGAATTGGATCTTCACCTTCTCTCTCAGCTACCAAAACTCTCTTTTTCTTAGGAAGTTGGCTCTAATAATAAAAACTAGATACCTAATTCACACTTTAGCTTAGATTTTATAACCTAGAAATTTTGCCTAACACGCCCATTGACAAGTGCATGTCTGTGGGCGTGTCAATGGTGTTATTTCCTTGGACATGTCATTGCTACTGCAATGATGGGTTAAGGACACAATCACTGGCACGCCCATGTCCTGGGGCATGTCATAGCATCTGTAAGGCAGGATCAATGGCACGTTCAGTGACATGCCCATTGTTGCGCTCTAATTAACTCTACCACAAAGCGTCACTCGCAAGTATACAAGGTAGCTGTAGCAAAGGTGATCACCCCAAGGTCGTCTCACAAGGAAGCTAAAGTAGCTAATTGATTATCAGATTATAAATAACAAGTAATGAATAAATTTAAATTGCTAACTAATGAAGACAGATCGATTGGAATTTAGAACAATAAAAGTAAATTGAGCTGATGATTTGATTCACTTAATAGAAAGGTCTAGGGTTTGCACTTCTCTACTACTTATATGTATGAACGGTTATTCCTCTCAACTAATTTAATTTCAAAGATTAAATCTCAAGCAACTTAATTAATTGAGTCAAGGAAATAAGCTCTCGCATTCAAACCTCTTTCAACTAATCTTGTTACAATTGAAATAATCTTTTCCTAGGTTATATCTCTAATTCACCTAAGTCCCTAATTGAAGTGTTCCAGCATTAGACTTTATCTCTCAATCCTTCATCTAATACCTTAAAACACATAATTGGTGGCCAATCAATTATATATTAACAATAATCCATTCAATCAAGGCTAAAGAAATAATTAAGTTAAGAGTAATAACCAATTCATACAATCATAGTAGATCCATACAAACCCTAGACTAGATCAAATTAGTTCATAATGCTATCAAACATACTCATCTCATTAAAATTCAAAGAAATTAATTTAGACATGATAATATCCATAAATACAATTCCAATGAAATTAAAGAGATAAAGTTTGAGAACAAAACCAAATTACAAACTTCTTAGCTCTTGAAGAATCTCTTGTTTAGAACTTGCTCGAAGAATGTATCAATGGTGAGAACAAATCTAATCTAAGCTAGTTTAATCCAAAGTGTAATCAAAAATCAAAGAAAACAAGATATGAAACCCTAAAACTCTCTTTGATGGCTAAAACAAACTCAAACTCTCAACACCCCTTAAGAAAACCCTAATTTTCACATTTATACGAAACCTCCACACGTCTTCATTAATCCATGAGTGACACGGCCAGGTTAAAGGAGACTTGGCCATGTCTGAGGTCTTTAGAGGGACACGGCCACAAGCTTGGCCGTGTCCCTTGCTTGTGTCTTCTACTGCTTGATTTTCTTCCTTTTGCTTTGGACCTGAGTGAGACACAACCAAGCTAACACAACTTGGCCGTGTTTGAGCTTCTTTGGAGGGACACGACCACAAGCTTGGCCGTGTCCCTAGCTTGTGTTCACTTCTGTGAGAGTTTCTTCTTTTCTTCTTTGGAGTGGTTGAGTGACACAGCCAGTTTGGAGGAAGCTTGGCCGTGTTGAACAATTTTGGAGGGACACGGCCACAAGCTTGGTTGTGTCCCTTGCATGTGTCACCTTCTATGTCTTGTGGCTTCTCTTTAGCTTGGTATGGGACACGGCCACAAGCATGGTCGTGTCCCCTGCATGTGTCAGCTACTGTCCATTGATTTCTTCCTCTTGATTCCTTAGTTTTTTTCCTTCCTTAGCATGGTTCCTTTCATATTAAACGTAAAACAAAACTTGAAACAAACTTTAAACCAGAATTAAATAAACAATAACCAACAAAACATAAACACACACTAAAAATTAGGACAAAAATGACAAAAACACTGAAATAAATTAAAACTACCAAAATTAATGAAAACACTAAATAAACCGATTAAAACTACCAAAATACCTAAAGAAAACAATAATTATCATAATAAATAAGACACAAATCTATAACAAAAACTAATAAAACACCCATGTTGCTGGGCGTGTTAAAGCTTCTATAAAGTAGTTGAATGACACGGCCATTGACATGCTCGTGTCACTGGGCATGTCAATTGAAGAATTTACACAAAATAGCTCTTTTCTATATCTTTCATTCGTTATTCCGGTCTAAATAACCTTAAGGTCCCAACATGTAAAAGGTTCCTGGAATCAACCCTAATAAACCTTAAGGTCCCAACATGTAAAAGGCTCCTTGACAATAAATATACTAAGAAATAGGGGAAAAATATCATCAACTATACACTTATCAAATTCCCCCATAGTTCAGTTTTTGCTTGTCCTCAAGCAAAACAAATCACTATAATAAGCAGAAATGAAAGACCACCTCTATATCCAAAGAAAATAAAAATTTTACAATACTCAAATTAGAAAACCCGACATTCTCAACCAAAAACTAATTCTCAAACATGACAGTTGAATTAAGAAGTTTCAAAACAAAAAATCTCACAGATCAAAAATTTAAAAATTCAGAGTTAAAAGATTGAGAAGTTTCAAAATTTTAAAAATCTCACAAACTCAAAAGTCATGAACAAAGTAAGAAAGTGTAAATCTTCTCTTAAGTTCTTTGACTCCTTCGTAAAATGCATTGCATGAAACATTATTTTTTTAAAGGATCCTGACTTGTTTGAACTGATACTAATTTTTTTAACGCGAAGGTAAACATTTGTGATGCCGACCTCTAGTTACTTAGAATCACCTTTTAAATGGCTACTAGCACTATTTATGATTACAACTCATTCATTTCAATTCAAGTGTTAAAATCAGCGGAATAAGGATAAATTTTCAAAGATCCTGAAAAATTATTTTAATTTATTATATTTATTTATTTTTTAAATTATTTTCAAGGAAAATGGTCATTGACTTAAGATAATAATGATGTCATACTAGGTTTGATTCAAGTATCTAAGGAATTGGGACATGCTAAAAAATGTAACTGAGGTTTTAACTATAGATGTGAAACTCTCATTAATCAACCACCTAATTTGAACTATCACATTTAGTCTTTAGCAATCAATTAAGAAAACCGAATTCAACCTCAATAAGATATTGTCGTTCATTAATTTAATATAAAGAGGAACCATTTCACTTCATACTATTATGGCAATCTAGTTTACTTGAACCCCAAAAATAAAGTTGAAGAAACTAAATGAGACAAATGAATCAAATGTCAAGAATGAAATAATAAAAACTAAATCTATAAAATATACCTCTCCCCCACACTTAAGATGCACATTGTCCACAATGTGTTTAAAATAAGAAAAATAACAAAAGACGGAGAGAATTGCCCTGCCATGTCCAAGAATTGACATATATGAATATGGTTCCAAAAGCGTTGCGAAGTCAAATTAGCTACAGGACAAAAATAGACATACAAAATTGTGAAGGTTCAAAGATATATAGAAAAAAATAATAATAATAAAAAGAAGGACAAAAATATAGAATTAAACATACAATCATCTAAAAGAAAACAAAAAGGAAATAACAGAAAAAAATAAAAAGAAAATAACAAAGTAAAGAAAAAGGAGCTAGTTAGTCATGGGCTCAGCAATGGAATCATCACTAGCACCGGTATCATCACTAGCACTGTCATCCAAAACATCAACATTGGGCACTGGGGGCTGGTACGGTGGAGGAGGTGGCTGCGAAGGGCTATACCCCTGAGACCTCCAAAACTTGAGCATGGATTGCTCGAGCCATTGCCTCCTCAGTATCTCATGATCCAGTTGTGCTTGGAAGTACGAGTAGTGCTGCTCCATTGAACGTTGGATATGGTCCTACTGAGTCAATAATTTATTCTGATTTAGCTCAATGTTTCCTATTTTTCTTTCAATCCTACAGATCTGCCTCTTAAAATCAGTGGTTTCCTATCATCATCCCACTCAACATTAACCGAATGGTGCCAGTCTCGAAAGGTAGGGGCTGAGGTAAAAGATGAGTCAATGAAAGAAGAAGGTCCATGTGAGCGAGGATTTTCGCCCCCACTCCCGGTGGAATGGTTCTTGTGACTTCGGCACTATTTAGGCTCGAGGCCTTAAAGAACACAGACCTAAGTCATGAGAAAATGGATTCGCCACCCAGATGGGCGGGGAAAAAGAAAGGGGTGGATGACTCAATTCCTAAGGAATCCCCAACCCCTTAATGGGTTCGGAAAGTTGGGTATGTGTGGGGAAGGTGAGAAATGGCCCAGCACCCCCACAACTCCCGGTTCATTGGAACCGGCCTCCTTTACAGGTCTTAATATTATAAAATTCTTAAATATAACAATATTATCCATATTACACACAATAATTAAAAGAAAGCATCATTATATTAAAATCAAAGCAATGTCCAAACAAAGCAAATAAATGGACACCCATCCGAAGATGGAAACATGTCCTTACATCACATGCCTAGATAGGACACCCACCAAAAGGTAGAAACATGCCCTTTACATAGGTTCTAAAATAGAAAAACAAATTAAATTACATGATGTTTAACTAATGAGGTACCCACCAAGTGGAAACATACCTCTTACAACTTTTGGAAATCTAAATTAATTGATAAAAGTAAATAATCATTCATCATAAATAAATCATTCATCAAAGCTATTAATCAAAATATAAAATAAACATCCATCCATGATAAATTAAATAAATCAAGTATTGAAATTAAATAAATTAAAGCATAAGAGATAAATCAAAGCATAATCAAGTATAGAATTAAATAAAGAAAATAAAAGTTCAATTATAGCTACTGTGACTTTTTATGGAATTAAAATAGATTAGGGTTTTATGTTTGAAAAGGTTGGTAAGACTCTTTGATTAACTAAATTAATATTTGAATGGTGAAATCATGAAACTAGGGTTCTAGACACTTTGAAATACTTTTGATTTGTGGTTTTAAATGGTGATTTCAAGCTACAGTGTAAAATTTAAAGTATTTATGTTTTTATGGTTTTAATGTTTTAAGGGATTAAGGTTTAGAAAAAAGTTAGGGTTTAAAGTTTTAAAGGGTTAGAGTTTAAAAATTTAGGTTTTGAAGTTGAATTAGGGTTTTAGGACTTAAAATTAGGTCTCGGGTGATGAATTTGAAATAGGGTTTAGAAAAACAATTTGATGATTTCATGAGGTTTTATAAATTTAAACAAACGAATTGAAGTTTTTATAAATAGAAAAGATTTATATAATTGGAAAAAGTGTTTTAGTAATATGTTTTAAGAGTTTACATAGTTTGGAAAGTAAATTGGAATTTTAGGGTTTTGAAGAAATAAAAATAACTTTAAATTCTTTGGGAAATAAAGCAACGGATTAATTATTTTAACTTTGAACAAAAGGGATTAGGTTCTGGGATTTTTGAATTAAAAGAAAATAGTTTCATGCTACTGTAAAAACATAACAAAAATAATTTAATACATGCCTTCTTTTGATGATTCCTCCAAAAATAATTCTTCTTGGATTAACTAGCTCTAAAGACAAGCCTTTTTTTGCCTTGAATTCTCTTAATCGTGTTTCTACTCCTTTAAAAATCAATTGAATTGAACTATTACTTTTCCTTCACTGATTTGGTTTCTAATTTTCCAAGCTCCTGTTGGATTTTCGGCTCCCCCCAATTTCATTGCCTTTGGTCCTTATTTATAGTGGTTTGATTTAGTTTATTCCTAATTAGTTAAGGCAAGAAATATTAATAAAAAAAGAAACCAAAACCTAATTGAATTTGGTTTCAAAAAATTTGCGTCGAAAAAATTATGCTGCCGAAAAAACTGCAGCAGGAAAAAAATGCGCTGGCAAAAAAAAACTGCAGCAGAAATCTGTGGCAGTGGGCGGGCTGGGGCGTCGCCCGCAGGATTTTCCTGAAGGCAAAATAGAAAATCTATTTCGCTCGCAGGAAAATCCTGCTAGCGAAATAGAAAAGCTATTTCGCCCGCAGCAATTTCTTGCAGGCGAAATAGCCCACGGGCCCGCCCGACGATTTTTTCATCGCCAATTTTTTTTACTCCGATTTTTAGTTTTAGTTTTATTTTTTGATTTTGATTTGTTTATTTTTATTTTTTATTAATAAAAATTAGATAATAAAGCAAAAACTATTTAATTAAAATTATTTTGGACCAATTAGACAACAAAAATCATTTTAAACTAAATAAAACATATTGGACCGGATTGGGTCAAAAATCAAGGGTCTACAGTTTGCCCCCTGCTTGAATGATCTGAAACCTTAGTGAAAGAGAGTGAAAAGCAATAAGACTTAATTTTTGAGGTTTTGGGTTCTGGACCTGAGAGATTTGGACACTCGATCTTGGATACTCGATCCTATCTGGATTTGAATACTCGATCCTAAACTGGATTCGGATACTCGATCCTAACTAGATTTGGATACTCGATCCTATATTGGATTTGGATACTCAATCCTAAATTGGATTGGGATATTCGATCCTAACTGGACTTGGATACTCAGTCCTAAACTGGATTTGAATTTTTGATACTAAACTGGATTTGGATACTCGATCCTAAATTCGATTGGGATACTCGATCCTAACTTGATTTGGATACTCGATCCTAACTTGGATTCGGATACTCGATCCTAAACTTGATTGGGATACTCGATCCTAACTGGATTTAGATAATCGATCCTAAATCAGATTTGGATACTCGATCCTAAACTGGATTTGGATACTCGATCCTAAATGGATTTGGATACTTGATCCTAAATTGGATTTGGATACTCGATCCTAAACTGGATTGGGATACTCGATCATAAATTGTGTAACACCCCTATATCCCGTATACGTACCAAGCATGCTTATACGATCATATAATACGTATACTGAATATAGAACATGCCACTGTTTAAAATACATAACTCATAACTCGAATGTTTAAAGGAAATTCAAAAGACACTATGTATAAAAACATTTATAAATTCACAGCGGAAGTTATTACAAATTTTTACAAGTTCAAATACATAAACATCAAAAATATATACGACATAGAATAGATACATGATTGGCAGCTTGACTCTCTGATCTTTAAGCTCTAATCCAACTCTTCAAGTAAAGCTCAACTAGGTCTAGAGGAATCCTCAGTCTCAACCCTATCAACTCTACCACCTGCGCGATGAACCACAATCGCGCTGAGCCAAAACTCAGTAGTACAAACCATCATGATAATATGAAATGTCAATATCAATATCATACATTCAATCAATAATAATCATATATATATATATGAAGGTTACATTTCATAATTTCAATAATCATATCATCATCCATTATACTCATTCAACAAAGACACCTATGGGCCCACAAGACACTAATTTGTTATTCAAAGTTCAGAGTTGCTGTTTCGGTCCAATATCACAATAATCAAGCCCGTAGGCAATATACATATCTCTCTATCCATGGATAGGGTAACAGACCCAGTCTCTTGGACCATCAACTCAACAACTTGAGGAGATCCTCAACCCAGCTAGAATGTTACCTGTAACAGACCCAGTCTCTTGGACCATCAACCCGACTAAATCGAGGAGATCCTCAACCCGGCTAGACTGTTACTTCAATTTACATTTATCATTTCACATTTATAAAGTAACAGACCCAGTCTCTTGGACCATCAACTCAACAACTTGAGGAGATCCTCAACCCGGCTAGACTGTTACTACAATAGGCATGCCTGCCAAAATCAGAACTCTGAAGGTTGAATAACACACTTTACACAAAATCATTTCATTCTCATTTCATTCTCATTTTCGCAATAGGCAACCTTGCCTCAATTGTAATTTATTTCATCATCATAGCCAACAATCATGGCTTCTCATCACATAAATACAATTCATCACATTATCATATTTGTCATATCATTATAAATGTTCACATCATATTCCACATTATACACAACATAACATTATTCATAAGCATCATCAATATCATGAAATGTATGTTAAATTTCAACATCATATGGATGTATGCAATAATGTAGTTTATACTTACCTTAAATGCAACCCACACAATATTAACACCTCTCTTTCCAACAATCTTTCACTTCTTGAATTAGAGTAATTCACCTTCTTCACAACCTAATCCAAAGGAAGATGAAACCCTTATAAGAACATAAGGCTAAGAACCAACTAGGGCAAACTCTAACCATGACACGCTCACCCACACAGGCGTGTCCCTGACCGTGCCCTAACTCCACAACACAGAAGCTTTTACACGCTCAATGACACGGGCGTGTTATTGGGCGTGTAATACCTTCTGCCTCACAACAATATTGACACGTCCAACATCAAGAACGTGCTCATGGCCGTGTCAATTCCCCAAAAACACAGTGGCTATGACACGCTCAATAACACGGGCATGTTACTGGTCGTGCCACTCAACCCAAAATACAGAGCTATCGACACGCCCAAAATCCTGGACGTGCCCTAGGGCGTGTCAGGCCAAAAACCCAGATTCCGGCCAAAACAACAACGCAACCAACAAAACTCTTTCTTTCACCAAAAACCACTTCAACCAAAGTCATCTCAACATACCCAAAAACCATAACAAACGCACAAAAACACCAAAACAACTAAAGCATTTCTCAAATCTCAAATCAAAAATCATCAACACAAACCTAAAACACAACCTCAAAACAATCACTTCCAACAACTTACTCTTTCCTCCAATCCATCCCCAAAAACAAGAAATCAGTTACCCAAACACTCTTAAACCCATCTTAAACAACATAATCACATACCAATCACAACTCAACTCAAAAACTCAAAGAAATCAAAGAGTCAAGTGAAGAACTTACCAAAGATGAAAAAATCTCTTAACTTTCCACTTGAACTCTTGAAAGCTTCCTTAGATCTTGAATTAGAGGTTCAAATCTCTTCTTTCCTCTCTTGTTTCTTGTGTTAACCGGCCAAACAAAGCAAAGGAAGGAGAAGGAGAAAGTGATCCACGGCAATGAGAAAGAAAGAAGAAGGAAGAAAGAGAAATCCAAAGTCAAACCCCTCTTTTCCTTAAAACCCTCTCAACCAAGCAATTTAAAATATTAAACTAATCTCTTTCAACCTCTTCCACACATTCAAATCCTTATTAATTAATTAATAACAAATTCAAAAACACAACAAATATCTTCTTCCACTAACTCAAAACTTTGACTTTCCATGACTTAGGTATATGTTATATATATCCTAATATACATCACATATACACTTCCTTTAAAAACCCCTTTTTCTTCCAATAAAACATATACAATAAATCCAATTATAATAATAATAAAACCCAAAACATCTAGGGTATATTTTGGGATATTACAAATTGGATTGGGATACTCGATCCTAACTGGATTCGGACACTCGATCCTAACTGGATTTGGATACTCGATCGTAAACTGGCTTTGGATACTCAATCCTAAACTGGATTTGGATACTCGATCCTAAACTGGATTGGGATACTCGACCCTAAATGGATTTGGATACTCGATCCTAAATTGGCTTTGGATACTCGATCCTAAACTGGATTGGGATACTCGATCCCAAATTGGATTTTGTGACTCGAGATTTGGAATTTGATTTGATTGACATTTTATTAGTTGTGGATTCTTGGCTTAACTTGTTGTTCCATTCTTTTGTTCTTCTTTTCGCAAAAATTCAGCTATTTTTTAGTTGGCCCTCATATCTTCTCCTTGCCCCTAGTGTGGCGAAATATTTGCAAGTGAGTTTCAAAACATTTTATATATAGAATCAAAAAATTGGAAAGGAGACACTTTGCCCCCTGTGTATGCTCAAACCCATGATTTTTGTATGCGGACTTCGATTGATGTTGTTGTTGTCTAGTTCTTCGCACAAGCACGTATTTCTTCTCTTTGCAAGGTTACTGGAGCTTTCTCAAGCAATGGGCTTTCTATGCCCCCCTGATTTGATATCTTCTTCTGATTCTTTACTTCGCAAGGTGTTTGCTGTTCATTTGGCCAAAGAATAGACAACACAAGATAAGAAAGTACGATGTGATATGCTCATGTATGCATGATATGCATGAATAATACTTACAGTTATTCCATCGACTCACAGACCGAGGTGATTAGCAGAAGTGTTCTCATTGGTTCCTTTTTGACTCTCGTTCAAGTCTCGTATTGGAATGATCGAAAGATTTGCATTTGTGACTTTTATCTTCAAGATGATGAAAACATGAGTGGTGGAGACCCTAAGCAGCTGAGTCAGGGATACATCCATAGCATGTCGGCTGATAGCTTCTTCATGACCTTGCCAATAATCATTTCCTTTGCCCAATGTGTCCTTTGGAGGTTCAACATACTTCCCTTAACTTGAAGGGTTTGTATGACAAAAACATTTTTTATTAGATTTTTTGAATTTAAATTTTGAAATCAAATGTTGGCTTTGCCAAATTAATGTCAATGTACCTCAAGACTTAATTTTCCAAATTAATATATCTACAACATGACAACCCTAGTTACCGTACTAAACTCGGGAATCATTTCTATTTAAGCAAGAACTGTTACACTTCAGATAGGCACATACACATTACTTAGCCAAAGGTCTCATTTGAGTTTAAATATTGTCTATCTCATATGCATGCTTATCCAAGCTATCTCCACTAATAGACTCTACCTACCAAGGGAGATCAACAGGTCTTTGATAGGCTTGAAATGGGGTCTATGAGGGACATGGGTTAAATGAAGGCCATTTTGATAGGAGCTGATGTGACACAATGGACAAACCCTCACACTATAAATTTCTTGTTTGAATTTTAGGCAGCTTGGAGGCAATCTTGCTAGACTCCAAATTCCTTCTATATTCTTAGAATTAATTTGGATCCTGATTAGGATAGTTTTTGCTTTTGCAAAAAGTTTGGTACCCAAATTCTTTTCTTTTCTTCTTCTCCCTTTTCTTTCTTTTTATTTTTCTTGCTCTTTCCTTTTCTTTCTCTTTCCTTATTCTTCCCTTTCTTTTATCATTTTGTCCTTCTTTCTTGTAGGACTATCAAGTACAGAACTTTCAAGAACTAGATGGTCTTCCTCATTTTTCTCCAATTTTGATTGAATCTTTGGGTTGGGTTGGACCAATTCAAGTCAATCCGTCCTTATAAACCAAATGAAAGCCTTTTGTTATCTTAGGTAAAAGAGAACTCAGTTGGCTTTTTGAACCGCCTTTTTTAGGTTTTCTTTTCTTTTTCCTTTCTTTTCTTTTCTCTTTTTTCTCTTTTTTTCCTTCTTTTTTCTTTCTTTTTTGGTTCTAGCTCAAATAGAGTTGTCTTGTTTGTACCAACATGGGCTTCCAATAATGGATGAGTGGAGTAACATAAATCTTCTTTAACAGGGATAAATCATTTGTTACTCTGATGTTGTTTTGATAGATTGGAGATATTAGGTGAACTTCAACTACCTTATGGTCTTGAAAACTTCTACTACCCTTATTGTCTTGAGAACTTCAACTATCTTCATGGTATTCATTCTTTCTTTGATCTTCTTACCTCTTTATGGTAGTGATCATAAGACTTGTCAAAAGTATCACAACAGCTCAGGGTAGGTTATTGGGGTTTGTAAGCCAATGAAAAGAAAGCTAAAATTTTATGAAGGCTCAAAGGGACAACTAGGGATTGGTACTTAATTGGGTAGATACTAGTTGTTGGCTAACCAAACAATGCGTAGATCATTTCTCTCTTAAATAAGCAAAGTTCAATTTCACCTCGAAAGTTTGTTAAAGCATGTTCTAAGACTGACTAGGACTTAGACAAAGGTAATTATGCAGGAGCCCTCTCTAAGTAAGCATACACAACTCAATGCTATAGAGCAATTCCCTCACCTAGTAAAGTCATTCAAGTCATGATGCCTAGACACATTAATTTATGAACATCAAGCTAGATTCCTCATTGGTTGAGCAACAAAATGAACAAAGACCAAGAAAAATTTTGATGAAAGTAATTTATTCAAGCAACTTTAAATTTGAAAAACACGATAGTTCCAAATAAAGAAAGTAAAATTGAAAAGCAACATTCAAGCTAAGGAAAGTTCATTAAGTTAGGCTTCTTTTCCTTTCACATCTTCAATATCCCCATCTTGAAAGGATGATAAAACAAAATCTTCTTACAATCCTTTTCCCACCATGAAGGTTGCCGGTGGAGGTACTCTTCCAAACTTAGGCAAAGGGTTATTCTTGGTATTAGGCTTATCCGGCTCGAGTAGCTTACCACTGTTGATTAAATCTTGGATCTCATGCCATAGATGAGCACATTTATTTGTTTCTTGTCCTCGCATTTGATGAATTGACAGAAGGCCTCGGCATTGAAGTTTGGTGGCAATGGATTATGTAAAGGCCGAGGAGCTAACGGTTGTAACAACCCTTTCTTTTGCAGCTTGCTAAAAACCCATGATAGAGGCTTCCCCGAATCTGAAAATTGTCTTTTATTTCCTTGACCAGTTACATTAATATCAACTTCTTTTTGCGTGCTTTGATTACTAGGTTGGTAATTCCCTTTCTCATTCCTTCTTATTGAAAAGCGATTCTTCTCTCTTTCCCACTCTTTAATTTGTAGACCAGCTTGGAGAAGATCTTTGAAATCCCTTATAAGGGTGTGAGACATCCTTTCACGGAGATTAGGCAACACCCCTCTCACAATCATCCTTATTTGATCGGATTCATCGGGCCTCTTCTTGAGTAAAGCGGCCTTGTTTCTCCACCTTTTCACATAGTCTACAAAATTCTCATTCGGCCTTTGCCTAATGGACTCCACTTCCATTAAGGTAACTTCTAACTCAACATTATATCCATATTGTTGGATGAAGGCTTTGTAAAGTAGATCCCAACTCTTTTGTGTTCCATCATCTAAGGTATTGAACCAATTTTGGACAACAGGGTCCAATGAGAGCATAAAGTACCTTGGGGTTTGAGCCTTAGTAGCTCTGGCAGATTGCATGGTAGTGATATACTGCTTCACATGAAGATGAGGATTTCTGGTGCCATTGTACTTGGAAATGGAAGGCATCTTGAATTTATATGGAACTTCTTCATCTTGTTCAAATAGTTTGTCGATCTCAAACTTCTCTTCAGTTTTCAGCTTCTTCTCAAATTTCTTTTCTAAATCAGCAATCATCTTTTCAACATCGGATGTCTCAGTCTTTTCAATAGTTGCTTTCTCAACAGCCTTCGGTTCTTTCTTCTTTTCTTGAACCTCTTGGCAGTATTGAGCCCAATCATCATCATCATCAATGATCACTTTTTCATCATCAAAAACCACTTCACTAACTTTATTCTTCCCTTTGTCCTTTGGTTTCTTAGTGCTAGCAGATGCCTCGGCATGATTCTCTAAGATTGCAGTCAACTGGTTCTTCATGGTCTCAGCTAGGGCCTCTTTGATTTCTTCCATCTTGGCATTGAGGGCTTCATCCACCATCCTTTGAATTTTTCGGGCTCCATTATTCTAGGTGAGCAAGTGATAGAGTTGTTGCTAGATACTTCATCTCCGGCGTAGGTCGGATTGTTGTAAGCTTTAGAACTATCATAATCCAGGGCTGTGAGCTAGAGAGGATCAATGATGTGAGATGCAAATGTATGCATGTATGCACAAACAATCAACAAATAAGGATAAATAGGATGTTCCTTCCAACCTTATAACATCCACACACGAATGGTGAGTCTCTTTTCCTAGGTATATGGTTAACAAAATACCAACATGGGGTATCTTGATTTCGAATAATATCCTCGAACGTTTCAACCAATAGTTATATTTTCAAAAATGGAAACCAATCCATGATAATTCCCATTAATTAGATTTTAATCCATTCAACCAACTAAAGTAGCTTTTATGCTATGTTGGATTAAAACGAAATTAAGAGGTTTATTATAAATAGATTTCTCAATTGAAAAAGGTAACTAATGGTTCATGCCAAAAACAAGCCCATGGTTAATTTATTCTTAGTGTAAACTAGGCCCACAATTGATTTTTGGTATCTCATAATTGACCTAAATATTTTTGCAAGCTCTTTGTAAGAATAGGTTGGGTGAAAAATAGTTTTGTTTCTAAGCCCATTGTAAAAGATTTTAGAAAAATGGATTTTGGGCTTAGTATTTGGGCCATGGGCCAAAGAAATTTTGATTTGTTTTTAGAAAAGTTTTATGTCCAAAGACCATCTTGAAAAAGTTTTGAAAATAGCTTTGGTCCTTTGGATTTTAAAGAAAAGTTTGTTTTGAGCTTACAATATACTTAGGTCATATTAGAAAAAGAGCAAACCAAATAAGCCATGATTCAGACTAAGATAAACTAACCATAGTTAAACAACATGCATTTAGGGTAAAACCTAAGGAAAGTAACTAGGCCAATCACATGAGCTTTAGTCTTTGGGTAAAAAGGCTTAGGTTCCCATAGCAAGTATATACCAAATGGTACGAGGCTATGAGTGGTTATGCCATGCTCGATCTCCATACCTTGAGTGAAAGTATGGTATCCCTTACATAACATAACACGGGTAACACGGGTGTCCTAACTCACACACATGATGCAATATAAGATGATGCAATGGATAATATCATTAAAAGAAAGAATATAATAATATAAAGACCAACGGAATCAACTTCTCTTATCCCCAGTGGAGTCTCCACTGTGAGCGGGGATTTTCACCCCCACTCTCGGTGGAATGGTTCTTGCGACTTCGGCACTGTTTAGGCTCGGGGCCTTAGAGAACACGGACCTAAGTCCGGAGAAAATGGAGTCGCCACCCGGACGGGACGGGAAAAAAGAAAAGGGTGGATGACTCAATTCCTAAGGAATCCCCAACCCCTTAATGGGTTTGGAAAGTTGGGTATGTGTGGGGAAGGTGAGAAATGGCCCAGCACCCCCATAATGCCCGGTTCATTGGAACCGACCTCCTTTACAGGTCTTAATATTATAAAATTCTTAAATATAACAATATTATCCATATTACACACAATAATTAAAAGAAAGCATCATTTTATTAAAATCAATGCAATGTCCAAACAAAGCAAATAAATGGACACCCATCCGAAGATGGAAACATGTCCTTACATCACATGCCTAGATAGGACACCCACCAAAAGGTAGAAACATGCCCTTTACATAGGTTCTAAAATAGAAAAGCAAATTAAATTACATGGTGTTTAACTAATGAGGTACCAACCAAGTGGAAACATACCTCTTACAACTTTTGGAAATCTAAATTAATTGATAAAAGTAAATAATCATTCATCATAAATAAATCATTCATCAAAGCTATTAATCAAAATATAAAATAAATAGTGGTGGATGGGCCGGGGACATCTGTCAGTGGAGATGGAGGTATGTTGGAAGTGGGAGCAGGAGGAATTGGCTCAGAATGAACAGGAAGAACTGGCTCAAAATTCGTAGTTGGTGCCTGCAGGCCCACTACCTTCTCTCGGTCTAATCTCTTTAAGGTGTCCATACCTAAAAACTTGGGGAACCCATACACCTATATTGGTAGGCATCCATCTAACACACCCAAGTTACGAGCCAACCTTGTGACATACATGCTACCATGTAAATTACCTGATACTCCTTTCTTGGACTGCTCGTAGAATAAATTTGTGATGGCATGAGCTGCAATGCATCGAATCTTCTGAACAATACAATTTAAGAAGAATAAATCTCGCAAGCTAACTACCCCCGTGCTACTTTGTAGATCTGTAAGAGTGTGAACCAAAAGATTATGCGCCACACAGTAAGGAAAAGATTCAAAATTTGATACCTTGGACACCTTAGGCTAATATTTATCAGAATTGGGTACAAATGTCCTCCAAACCTGAGGAGGAATAACATCATACTCCTTGAAGTCCACCTTAGAGTTAAGGTACTCAAACGTCTGCTCATCCTCCATAGTAAATAAACCTAAATGCATGGCAAGTTCATTGATGCTCAAGTGGAATCACTGAACTCCCAACCGGATCTTCATCGTTTGCTCGATAATGGAGATCTTGTTTTTATCAAACTGGAAAGTGCAGTAGAACTCCAGGGTTAACTCTCTGCATGAAGGCTCATTGATGGAAAAGAGTTGTTCCCATCCCGGTTGGTTTATTAAATTTTGGATCTCGGCCATGATATTGGCTTGTTCCATAGCACCCTCTAATTGGCTACCAACCCTAGTTTCCTAATAGTTCAAACTATTTTTGTTCCTCCAAAGTAGAGAATCAAAGGCACTTTATGGCTTGCTCTGAATTTAGAAGTTGTGTGCATATCAGGTTGGATTGAGATTCCTTCATCTATAGCCCGTTTGGTTAGTAATCTGGATGACATTTGTTTGTGAGGACCCATTATCTGCAAAATAAATAAGAACATCCTCAAAAACAATAATAATACCAAAACACTGACATTGGATAGGTTTACCGAAACACCGGTATTATAACAATAGATTACACCACATAATCCAAGAAAATAATACTAAGTACTCCAACACAATTAAACCAACAATAGGAATGCATTCAAACAATAAAAGCAATGAAACTAAACCAACAAGAGTGATGAAACAATTCTCAACAAGAGCAATTGTTTAAATCAACACATTAAACAGTGTCTCCATAACATGCATCACTCCAATTATATATGTTTCCATAGCCCAACACATTAAAATAAAGAAATTTCAAGATGGGTACATAAACAATCAATAAACAGTGTACAAATATGTTCAACTCAAATCTAGCCATAGAATCCTCAAAAGCATAATGAGGAAATCACAACACATCCTCAAAACTATGGTCAAAACTCAAAATCCCTAGAAATTCCTTAGATTTGCAAGAAATCCTAAAGTAATTTCAAGAAAAACAAGATAAAAAATGCAAAAGTTGGGGACATAGCTGAAATTAGGAGTGAAGGATGTGAGAAAATCGAACAAAATGCAATGAAATCCTCTCCAACTCTTGAAATGGAAATTGAAATCCCCTCTAGACTAATTAGGAGTGTGATTTTGAGTGTGAGAGTGTGAGAACTTTGAGAGAAAATCAACAAAGGGGGCAAGAGAAGAGAGAAAAATTGTTTAAAATAAACTCAAGCTCACTTTTAAAACACGTCGACATGCCCACTGACACTATCTAATGAAATTATTATTGAATTTTGCTTAATTGTCATTCAATGCATTTCAATTACTCTTCAAATTATTCTTTATGTTTCCTTTACTTTTTCCTTTGTCAAAGGGGGAGAACAACATTTAAAATTGAATAATAAAACTTAAAAACTTGAATGTAAGAAATTAAAAGCGCACAAATTACATTTGAATAAGAAAGATAAGCATAACATTCATTAAGGGGGAGGATACTAAGCATTTGTTATACACTTTTAAAGTTTTTAAATTTTTTAAATTCAATTCAATTGCCAAAGTCAAAAAGGGATAGATTGTTAACCAAACCCTCCTAGTTTTATCTTAAGCAATCAAATTGAATTTACATAACACTTGCACCAAGTTTCATTTTGCAGGAAGTTAATTCTTTTGAAGAAATATGAAAAATCTGATCGGACCATATAGAAGACTGACCGGACCCTTGATGACTAAATGAGCCAAAAAGACACAGAAGGTTTCACGGTGGAGAGTACCAAAATCTTGCCATACTATGTAAAGTCTAACTGTACTATATGTCATACCGACTGGACCATGGATGACCAAAAGAGGTAAATCACATAGAAGGATTCAAGGTCAGAAGTACTCTCATTTTCTTAGAGTACAACAAAAGTTTAACTAAACTCCATCCAATTTTGACTGAACCTTACAAGGCAATTTTCCCTCAAAACATCCAGTAGGTTTCCCGGTTAAAGGTACGCCCAAGAATTGGACGGACCAAGTAAAGTTCGACCAGACCGGATGCAAGCCTGATTGGACTATTTAAATATTACTTAAGTCAAAAACCGTTACATCTCCACTCGATAAGTGGAAGCCACGACGACCAGCCGTTGGAAGAGCATTAAGCAAAAATTCAATTACTTTGACCGAACCATTCCTTATTTAGACTGAACTACTGTACTTTTGACAAAACCATGAAGATTTTGACTAGGAAATTGCTCTAGCAAAGAAATTGATAGAAGACAAGAATCAAACATGTTGGTCCCAACTTCAAATGGCTAATTCTTGGCTTTAAGGATATAAATACCTTATATAACTTCATCATTAATTAATGTAATAGCCTCCTTGAACATCATTCTTTCTTTTGCAACAAAATAAACCTTTGTATTAATTGAGTATTGGTGTGAGCATTAAACAACATCTTAAGTTTGAGTGTGAGCTTGGAAACATTTAGGTTGTGAGAGTAAGCCTAGGAAAACTCTTATAAGGGTTGTAAAGAAGTGATCTCAAACCATTGTGAGTAGTTTGGTGTGAGCTAGAAAAAACACCAAGTTAGAGTTAAGCTTGTAAAAACTCAAAGCTAGTGGAACCTTAACAAGTTGTTAAGGAAGTGGATGTAGGATTAAGGTAAATTCAAACCACTATAAATATTGTGTTCCATCTTTTACTTAATCTTCTTCTACACTCTCCATACTTTCTTTTTAATCTTTGAATTTTTTTAATTGATCATTATTTCTTAAGAACAACCAATTCGCCGCCCTCTTGGTTGCTATCTTCGGACAACAAAGGTAGTTAATGTAAATGCAACTAGTCAAGGAGGAAGGAGGCAATTTTCAAAGTTGGGAAACCCACTATCATGCGTCCTCAATAAGTTACAAAAGAAGGGACTATTACAACCTTTAACTCTTTGACCATTGCCAAATCCCTTACCACCTTACTTGGATGCAAAATGTTTTCTTTCAGTTCCATCAAATGCAAGTGCATGAGACAGACAAATGTTTGAGGTTGAGGCATGGGATCTAGAATTTGATTGATAATAGGAAGTTGCCCAAACCTAACAAGCCTAGGACGAAGGACAATCCTCTGCTAAGGTTCAATACAGTTCCACCACAGTAACTTTCATGAACGGAGGAGGCTTGAATGAGAAGTTTGTTCTGTCTTCTTTTCAAGATGTAGGTGACCAAACAACTAAAGAAGAAGAGGTACTTTGCAAGATGGAGCAAGTTGTGGTGGAAAAGGAAGTAGCCATATATGTTATGAATGAGTTCTGTGATTCAATTGATAGTTATGATGATTCTAAACCAAAGAAGGAGGAGTAGACTTTGTCCGAGACCGAAGAGGATGAGGTAGTGAACACACGCTCTGGTAAGCCTTATGCAAGGCATTCACGAAAATAAGTGGAGGCTGACAAGGGGAAAGATGCTGAAAAGAAGTGAAAGAAGATGAAGATGACACAGTCCTTAAGCAATTGAAAAGGACCTAAGCAAGAGTTAGCATATGGGATCTATTGGCTACATCCAAGAAACACCATGAAACTATGGCCAAAGCTTTAGCTAGCATGCCAATTTCTACTTCTATAACACCAGATGAGTTGGTTAATTTCATGAAAATTCAAGGAGTGATGAAATGTGAAGATGTCCAAAAGAAGAATAAAGTTAATGTGGGAATGGTGTCATTTTTGAACATTGACTTACTAGAAGAGGGAAGAGATCACATACGTTCGCTCTTTATCATGGTAGTGCTCAAAGGGAATAGGACTCCATGGTTGATGATGGATCCACCATAAATGTCTGTCCACTTAAGATCTTGCCAAAGCTAGCTAAGTTAACAAGTGATCTAAGCCCAGCCAAGATTATGATTAGGGCTTATGATAATACTAAAAGGCATGTTGAAGGAACTTTTAAAGCTATTATGAAGGCTAGTCCAATTGAATCCATGGTGGTGTTTGTAGTCCTGGATATACCTATCACCTTTGCACTACTGTTGGGATGACCCTTGGCTCCATCCTCTTAGTGGAGTTCCTTCTACACTCCATCAGAAAAACAAGTTCACAAATAGGGATGAGACAATGGTTATCGAGGTTGAAGATAATGAAATGGTAAATGCTTTGATGATTGAGAGGCCTCTCAATGGTTTCCAAGTAGATGTTGATTCTGCTAATCAAATAATGGGTTCTAGAATTCTGGCAATGATGAAGAAAATGAACTATCAACCAGGTACTGGTCTTAGGAAAGGGAAATCAGGTGTAATAGAGCTCCTAGATTTCAAGACTCAAACTTCCAAGAAAGGGTTGGGATATGATGAAGCAAATGGAGATGTTTCGCTAAAAAAGAATGAGAAGATAAGTTTTCCTCCACTTGAAGAAATATTTTTCAAAGCACCAGAGTTAGAACCACTCCAAGGAAAGTCAGAGCCAATCATGTTCATGGGAAAGATGATTTCGGCTTTTAAGATCTTTACTGATGTTGCTAAATTGATGGAAAAAATGGTGAAAAGCTTGACCTACCAACTGATAAAGAGCCTAGCCCAGAAGAGAAGAAGGAAGTTACCCTAAAGATCCAGAAGACTCTAAAGGAAATTGCTGCCCTCATCGAAGAATAGTTGGAGAACCTTACAGTTTATGATTATGAGAACATTGATGTTGATTCTGATTTTGATTTTAAATTGTTTGCTCTATATGAGGACGATGATGTTTTCTTTTCCAAAATGAATGCAATAAATTCTAATTTTGCTTACTTGTGTGATATTTTTCCTAATGGTTGCATACATTTAAATAGTAGTTACATGAGCATTTTTAATATTAACTCTGTTGATACACAATCATTAAATTTGAGAACAACCGACAATCCTAAAAACATTATCATATAATTAGACCTTACTCCTCTACTTACACTCACATAAAACCTGTCAAACAAAAGCTTAGACGGTTAAGGCCAAAATGGGAAGAATTGATCAAAGAAGAAATCACTAAGCAGATACAAGTAAAGTTCATTGAAGTGATAAATTATCCAGACTAGTTAGCCAATATAGTTCTTATGCTAAAGAAAGATGGGAGAATTAGGGTTTGTGTGGACTATAAAGACTTGAACAAGGCTTCCCCTAAGGATGATTTTCCTTTAACCCATATAGATGTCCTTATTGATAGTGCAGCCTCTAGCATGCTATACTCATTCGTAGACAGATTATCCAAATACAATCAAGTGTTAATGGCCCAAGAGGATAAAGCTAAAATTGCCTTCATTACTACGTGGAGTATATTTTGTTATAGGGTGATGTCATTTGGGTTAAAGAATGCTAGAGCAACCTACCAGAGTATGGCCACCACCTTGTTTCATGACATGATGCATAAGGAAGTTGAGATCTATGTTGATGATATGATGGTGAAGTTGGATACAAGAGAGCAACATTTCCAAAACCTAGAGGTATTCTTTGAGAGAGAAGTAAAGTATAATCTAAGGTTGAATCCAAAGAAGTGTGTGTTTGGAGTTACTTCAGGTAAAATGCTGGGACACGTGATTGGTCCAAATGGCATTAAGATTGACCTTGAAAAGGTTAAGGCAATCAGGGATATGCTAGCACCTAAGACGAAGAAGGAAGTTTGGGGTTTCATTGGATGATTATAGTACATTAGCAGGTTCATAGCAAAGCTTACCACAATCTGTGAACCTATCTTTAAATTGCTTAAAAGAACCAGCCAGTCAAGTGGAAAGAAGAATGTCAAAAGGCTTTTGAGCGTATAAAAGAATATTTGTTGAACCCAACTATTTTGAAACAACCTAAACCTTGCAAACCTTTGTTATTATACTTAGTAGTAGAGGAAGAATTGATAGGAGAAATACTAGCCCAAGCATATGAATCGGAGGTTAAGTACGCAATCCACTATTTCAGTAGAAAGCTCCTACCTTATGAAATTAAATATAGTATCATTTAAAAGACTTGTATAGCTGTGGTTTGGTCTTCTAAGAAGTTACGACATTACTTTCAATCTTATAGTCTGCAAGCGATCTCCAGGTTGGATCCAGTGAAATATTTAAGGGAGACACCCTCGTTGATTGGGAAATATGGCCGATGGTTGATAATTTTAGAAGAGATTGAAATTGAAAATGTAACCAAGAAAACCATCAAAGGTAGAGTAGTAGCGGAATTCCTGGCTTAACAACCATTGCCGAATAGTGAAGAAGTAGGTCTAGAATTCCCAAATGAACATTTAGAGGCCATAGAAGTACGAGGATGGAAGATGTATTTTAATGGAGCAGTAAATAGAAAGGGAGCAGAATTGGGAGTAATATTGGAAACACCTGAAGGGGAACTCATCCCTCTAGCTAGGAAGTTGAAGTTTAGGGTAACCAATAATATGGTGGGGTATGAAGCATGTATTTTTGGCTTGGAAACTCTCATAATTATGAAGGTGGTTAAGGTGTAAGTATTCATTGATTCATTGTTAGTGGTATCCCAAGTTAATGGAGAGTGAGAGTTGAAAGAAAAGAAGTTAAAACCATACCATGATTATTTGACCATGATGAAGAAGAATTTTAAGGAGTATAGATTTATACAATTATAAAAGAGAAGAAAACCAGATGGCCGATGGTATGGGAGAATCATGTCAACTTATTTCTGAAGCCTCTAATTTGACCAGTTCATCAACTCCTTGCTATGAATATGAAATAGTCATGGAAACTGATACAGACCATGATGCATGGTATGACACCACAAGACGGTTCTTGGAGAATAAGGAATACCCCTTGCGGGCAACAAGGGAACAGAGAAGAGATATAAGGTGATGTTCATTGCAATACATCACCTTTCATGGAGAGTTGTATAAAAGATGGCCCGATGGAGTGCACTTGAGATGCTTGAGGAAGTCTGAAGTTGAGCGGATCATGTTGAAAATACATGCAGGAAGTTGTGGACCACAAATGAATGGATTATCCCTTGTTAAGAAGATAATTTGATAAGGTTACTACTGGTTGACCATGGAGAATGATTGTATTAAGTTCATGAAGAGGTGCCAGCAGTGCCAGATGTACAAAAACCTAAATCAACTACCTCCTGAAGAATTGCATTCTATGTCTTCACTATGGCCTTTTTTAACTTGGGGGATTGATATTATTAGAGAAATACACTCGACAGCTTTAAATGGTCACCGATTTATTGTCATAGTAGTGGATTATTTTTTAAAGTAGGTTGCAGCTGAATCTTTCAACAAACTGGGGGCAAGGCAAATGGCTCAATTTATTAAGAAAAATCTCATATGTAGATATGGGGTCCCGCAAAGTATAATATCAGACAATGGGATACAATTTCAAGGAGTAGTTAAGGACTTATTCTCGAATTACCAAATTCTTCATCATCATTCCTCCCTTTATAGACCAAAGGCTAATGGTACAGTAGAAGAAACAAACAAGATAATTAAGCATATTTTGTCCAAGATGACCAAGACGTATAGGGATTGGTCAGAGACGCTTCCTTTTACTTTATGGGGTTACATGACCAGTGTGCGAACCGTGACTAGAATGAAACTATTTTCCTTAGTTTATGGGATGAAAGTAGTATTGCCAATTGAGATTGATATCAAATCATTGTGGGTGGTCCTGAAAGCTAAATTGCCTGAGACAAAATGGGTTGTGAGTATATACACACAGTTGGCCTTATTAGATGAGAGAAGGTTAAAAGCACTATATCATCATCAGCTGTATCAATGAAAGATAACTCGGGCCTACAATAAAAGGGTTAAGATCAAGAAGTTTAAAGGTAGCGACTTAGTGTTAAAGCAGTGCAAGCCTAATGTCCCTGATTCTGAGAGGAAAGTTTAGACCCGGTTGGGAAGGGCCGTACATTGTGAAGCAAGTCATGAATAAGGGTGCAGTCAAGCTATCAGACATGGAAGGGAACAAGTTTATTGAGCTGGTGAACATTGACAGGTTAAAGAGGTTTTATATATAAAAAAAGAAAAAAGAGCTTGCTAGGTTAAAAACCCAAAAAGGGCGGCCTAGGCAAAAGTTAGAGCAATTTGCTAGTTCCAAAAACCCAAAAGGGCGGGCTAGGCAACAATTAGAGCTAAATGAGAGAAAATTATCAATTAGAAAACTCGAAAGGACTGGTTGGAGACATGAGTGATCTTGTATATGCTGGCTTTATATTTGGTTGTTCCCCAATTTAATAAAATAGAGTTAATATTAAAATTGGTCTATGTGCTCTATTTCAAAATAATCTGACCATTAGGATAAAAAAAAATAACACAACAGCGAAAGGTGATGACAAATCATAAAAGGGAAGAAAAACATCTTTTATTATTATTGTTCATCCTAACATCATTTTTTCTAAGGAATCGATAAGTGTAAAATCTATGGCAGACGATAATGTAGCGTGCAGGCCAGCTTTGCTTCAGTCGATACAAGAAGGCTTCAATCAGATGGGGCATGTCTAAATCAGGAGTAAACTCAAAATCTCGTGGTTAGTTCCATACTGGCAGCCAAGTCAATGAGAATCATAATAAGTACCTCAATGAAGAGTAGTAAGAGGAGCATACATCAAATATGTTTGAATTGTGACATGGGTAATCTTCCACCAAGGTACCAACCAATGGATGTTAACAATAGCTCGTGAGCAGATCTAATCAACCCATTCGACATATGAGCCAGCAGGATGAAGCAATTTCCTTACAGAATGATGTCATGGTAAATATCTGGTAAAGTCCATAGATGGGGTGTCGAGCAAACAGAGATGCTCCTGTAACCAGATCTATAAAGGTAAGTAATAATTCAATTAAAAAAATGCCCATTGCGTTGAAAACACGCAAGGGCAGCCTAGGTAAATATTAGGGTTGTTTGCTAGCTCCAAAAGCCGCAAGGGTAGTCTAGGCAAAAATTAAAATCAATAATAATAAAAAAAGAAAAAGAGAAAAGAGTCCGCTAAGTTGAAAAACCACAAGGGCGGCTTAGACAAAAATTAGGATAGTTCGCTAGTTTCGAAAGCCCACAAGGGCAAACTAGGCAAAAATTAGAGCAATAAAAATAAAAAGCCTAAATTAAAAACCTAAAAGGGCAATTTATGTATTATATGAAGTAACAAAGGGCTTCCAGCCAACCTCATTGAAGAATTTTTCTTGAATTTGTCCAATCCAACTACGGTTTCTGCCAAAATCATGGGTACTGGTGAAAATCCTCCCTCTATTTTGTCCACAATATCCAATACTCACTGATCAATGTCACCTTCAGGAGAAATAAGCAAAAATTGACCAAGTAAGAAAAGACAGAACATGCATCCCCAAGTTTTGATGGGAGCCAAATGGGAAGTGCAAAAATCAATCAAGGGACCAAGCAAGATTTTATCATCTCTTGTCAACTACAAAACTATGGGTTTTGAGAGTTGAAACAACATCTGCATCTTTTGATGAGTCTTGGAAGTCAATATTGGTAATGCCATTAGACGATTGTTTGGATATTCGAGAATAGCTCCAAATTCTTCAATCATAGAACCAATTTCAAAGTTGTTTATCTTGAAAGTCCTAGTTCTCGCTTCCCAAAAGGAAGCCATGGCATGCAAAAATGGTTAGTCCAACTTGACATTTTGAAAACACTTTAAAACATTAAGTTGATACCTTGATATTTGATCCTAATGTGTAGCTTTGATGGTCTTGAATAAATTCTTTATCTTTTTTAAATTTGCCTCGGTTATTATGAGGGTATAACAATTGCAATTGATTTGAATTAGTGGAGACATAAGTTGGATTAAGGATTTGAGAGGGATATAATTACCTTGTATTTATTAGAGCGTTACAATTATAAATGTCGAAGAAGAGAAAGTGATTTATTGATTTATATAGCCACTGGTCGAAGTCCAAGCTATTTAATGAGATAGAAATCCATGTCGAATCAGGTTTAAATTTGAAGCACTAAATTCTTTATGAGGTTGGAAAACTTTTAAACCTAATCGGCATGGGATATTGGTTCTCTAGATTAAATTCAAATTATATTCCATGTCGAATTCACTTTGAATGGATTCTACATGGAATGAATTTGTACATAAATATATATATGTAAGAAGAGAAAGTCAAAGTGCCATTAAAAAAAGGGGGTCTAAAAAGTCAAAATATTATATTTTATTATATTAAATTTATCATAGTCCATTATTTTATGTACAATAAGTTTAATATAACTTTCTCAGTATATTACAAGCCAAATCACTGCGAAGGAAGAGGTGGTCTATAGTTCAATAAATCCCTGAGGAATTCATCGACTGTCAGAGGTAGAGGCACATCATCTGCCTAATTTCCTGTCGAGGAAGAAGTGCCTGGATCACGGTTGTCCTGAAAATTATTCCTATCATAATCAACTCCTAAAAAGCGAGGTGGCACATCATGGTCACTGGTCCAGGGCCTCCTTGTTAAAGACACACCAGGATTCCTATAGCCTTGAAATTTGATGTCCCAAAAGTTCCATTCAAGGTGATCCTCACGCCAATGACTAGTGGTCAGCTCCTCCTACAACTTCTAGTTCTGCTCTTCAAGAATTCGCTATGAGCCAGAGAAGGAAAAGTTAGGTTCATACATTTTTATGCATACATTCAACATATATAAATATGAAACAGGAAATACAAACCAGATAGCTCAAATCAAAGCTTTGAAACCTGGAAGGTGGATCAAAATAAGGTGCTACAGGCGGCACATCTGGCTGCAGTGCAGCTACATGAGATGGATCAGCTCCATCATGACTGACGTCGCCTGATTGTTCCATCCCCTGCAAAAATTTAAGTTGAATGAGTACAAGGAAAAAACAAGTCCAAGATTCACAAGAGATTATGTCTGATCAACCTGAGAGGAAACAACCATAGCATCATAGGCAGTATTCCCTGTACCATCATCCTCCTCACCCTCTTATTTCTCTTCATTCCCACTACCTTCCTCGCCATCACCATCCTCCTCCTCTTCCTCATTTTCCACATCACCTTCTTCCTCCATATTATCATCCTCTTCCTCTTCTTCTTCCTCTTCTTCTCCATCCCCTTCTGCCTTAAAATCTTCAAAACCATCAGGAGTGACCTCAAATGGCAACAGCAGGTCCCTATGAACTCATTATATGACAAGTTTGGTCGAAGCAAGAATGCATTAACATTGTATCCATTTCGGGCATGTCTCTAAGCATTCTCTGGCATAGATATGCAGGTCAGTACAGATGTTGGAATATTAGCTGGAACCCGCCTCTATTCAGGGCCAAGGAACCAATTATGTACCCTCTCACCAAAAAACCAGCCATTGGAAATAGGCCTGGCAATGATTCGATGAGAGTTCTATAGGGGTAATGCATTATGCATGTCGGTGCTCTAACTCGCCCTCTCCTCGGCTCTACATCGAGCAATGTTCACCTAAAAGACAATGACATAGGTAATTTATTTTTTGCATAAAATTCAACAATAATACTAATTTTGTCTTTTACCCTATCCCAAGTCAAGCTGCTCAGCTGGTAATGCTAGGAATGCAAATGATGACTGTAGGGAACCTCTCTGCAACCTGACAACCAAAGGCTTAATCTTAGGTACCCCATTAATCTTCTAGGAATACCAGGTAGCCTCACCAGGTTATGTTCATACGCTCACACCTGTCATGGTTAAAGTAGGGTAAAGCTTGTTCATATGCATCATTTGAATAAATAAAGAGAAGAATTCATACCTCGGCAATGACCATAAAGCCTGTAAATGATCTTTTATTCTTACTAATTTTATCAAAGTCATGATAGAGATAGGCAAGACCCACCTTTCTATAAGAATAAAATGGCAAGAGATCAAAATCGGATAAAGCACGCATAACCAACAGGTGGATTGACGCCTCAATGCTCTATAAATTTGTCATGGCTAATAAATACAACAAGAATCCACGGGTGTATTTTTCTACCACATCCAGTACTATTGGATATATTTGTATTTTATCTTGCATGCTCCCTTATACCTGGGCCTTAAACCGATTAAATGATGAATCTCATCCTCAGTCAATATATCATTGGTCAAAGGAACAGGGATTCTATCGCATTTTAAACATGTTATTACAATAAAGTCCATCGAACCAATACTCATCTCCCCAATGGGCAAGTGAATAGTATGGGTGGTATCCATCCACCACTCGGCAAGTGCCTGAATCACACTTCTGTCAATTTGGCATCCCTTGGTTGGTAGTTGCAGTATAAATTCTTCAAAGCCACACTCTCGGATCATTCTTTGAACTGCCGGTGGCACTCGTTTATGGACATTCCTGCAACCATAGGTCACACAGCTATCATATTGCTACAATAAAGTTAAGTCAATCCAGGTAAGTATATCCGTCCTATTGATAATTTTAAAATAATAGGAAAAATAGGAAAAAATATAATGTAACATATAATTATTTTCAACACCCTGTTACTTTTTGTTTATTTATTTCCTTCTTTTTCATCAACTTTAAAAACTTCTTTTTTAACATACTTTGCATCATGACTAATATTTTATCTACTTTATTTTATTTTATATTCATACATTATGCCCTTTTATTTTTTTTTTCTGAGTTAGTCAAATATAATGGCATTTGTGCATATAGACATATCATTTTATTTTTTCTAAGTCAGTAACAATATATATAAAAGCTTTCATTCCTATAGGCATTTTCTACATTAATTTATCCATTTTATCACTAGTATTGTTTGTTTTATCTACACATTTTTACTTAATTCGTTCCAAAAATTTATTTTTATATATTTTACTTTCATGTTATATTTTTGTACATCAGTTTAGTTTTTGCATTAATTTGCTTATTTTTACTACTATAACATTGCAGTAAAAAGTATAGATAATAAAAATTCTGCAAAAAGAAAAATAGAATAAAAAATAAAAAAGATACATATGCTTTTTCCTTCAAACTTTGATGGAGGTTCATTCCCGCTAAGATGGGAACTCAATCCAACCCACTATTTCTAAGGTAAGCATACAGTTCAGGATACATACGAGGTCCAGTCTTAGATGCATATTGATTTATTGCCATTTATATATGTTGAAGTTGAAGATTTTCAATTGAACAAAGAAATAAAAATGCTTGCTCGCAATATTGTAAATCTTGTTTGAAGTTTTGAATGTTATTCTCTCACTAAACTAAACCAATACGCAACACTCCAATTTATAGACAAATGGAGTCTGAAGGATAAGTCTCAAATTAAAAAAAAAAACATATTCATGTGGTTAAGTCAAATTCAATAATTCATGTTTCCTTTCAAAGCTTTATGTCTCTTGTCTCTTTTCAATAATTTAGACACAGTACACGAGCACACAGTAATAGAAACTTATTGTAGTTTTATATTTTTTTTCTCTGAAAAATATTTTTGTGATCATTAAATTTTTTTTCCACACAGGAGGCAAAAGTATATAGGTACCCATATATAGTAAAAAATAGCTAAATTTTTTGCAAAATTCTTTACTAACTACAATTAATTTTTGCAGGTATTTCGAGTCCAGAACCTAACCAATCTAGTTTCAAGTCTAGAACCTAATCCACCTATGGTCCAGAACCCAACCAATCCAATCTTAGGTCCAGAACCCAACCAATCTAGTATTGGGTCCAAAACCCAACCAATCTAGTCTCGGGTCCAGAACCTAATCAACCTCGGGTATAGAACCCAACCAATCCAATCTCAGCTCCAGAACCCAAACCAATCTCGAGTTTAGAATCCAAACCATACCCATGTATATAATCTGATCTATATCTAAAATCAGCTAAAAGTCATGTTGCATTTCACCCTCTGAATAAATTCAAGATCGTTCAAGCAGAGGGAAAATTATAGACCCTTGATTTTGGCCCTAGCTAGTCTTATGTTAATTAAAGAAAGGCCTAAGTCATAATTTTTCCATTCTCAACAAGCTTAAACCTATTTTAAGCATTTGATTAGATTGGTACAATTTCATAAGGCCTAAAATAATTACGGTTTAATTTTTAAAGCCCAAAAACTATTCAAAAGAAAATTTTGGTTCGACATGGATCATACCATATCGAATTGGGCCTATGGACTTTGGTCCATGTCGGATTAAAATTGTTCTAGTTAGATATGGTCATGGTTTGTCTCGAATTCAATTTGTTTTAATCCTACATGGTCATAGTTTCCCTCTAATTAAAAATGATCTAATTCGATATTCTTCATAGAAATTATCGTTTCTAAATAGGAAATTAAAGATTCGGTCATGAGGCTTTAACCTAATGTATTTACTATAAATACAGGACAAAAAGAATAGAGAACGGATTAGCAACATCTTAAGCAACATAGCAGTCAAAAGCAATAAAGAGACAGAGAGAGAAACGACAAAGGAATTAATTCAAAACCCTAGCAATATTGAGTAAACAAAGACACATTGCCTTCACCTCGTTCAATTGAGATTCTAGAATTGGTACAAGTACACATCTTGATTAATGCAAAATATCAGTGGAACCAACAAATGGAGATTTGAAATCCCTTACTTAGTCTGTTTTATATTCACAGTAGTTCACTCATTGAATCATTTTTAGTTAGTTCTTGTATTTTTAAAACATCCAGTGGCTTTGATTGAGAGTCCAACAATTAGTTTATTTCCATCAAACTGCTTTATTTAATATCATAGTAGTCCATTTAATCAAATTAGCATTAATAACTTAATATCACAATAGTAATAGTAATCAGTCTCATGCAATATTAATTTGAATTTAATAACTCCATGGCTCAAAGTTTATCAATGTAATCAAAACAGTAACTTTGTAAAACCAAAATAGTAACTTCATTTTCCTAAAACCTAAATTTGTAAAAACCTTAATTGTGTTCTTCTAAAATCCCAATTGTAATTTTCTAAAACCCTAAACCCTAATCTTGTTTTTCTAAAATTCTAAACCCTAATTGTATTTTCCCAAAACCTTAAAACATTAATCATATTTTCTTGAAACACTAATCCATAAATTAAAAACCCTAGTTTTATACATCTATTGCTCAATGTGACATTAAAACCTAGATTCTATGATTTATTATATATCTTAATGGATGATTTATTTTATTTAATTTGTGATGGATGGTTTATTTTTACTTATGAGGAATGGTTGAATGTCTTTTATTCCTTTATTTTGGTTTCAAGAATGTAAGAGGTATGTTTTCATGTTGTGAGTACCTCATTAGTTAAATTCCATGTAAATTAAATTATTTTGCATTTTGGATTAATGTAAGGACATGTTTCCACTAATCAATGGGTGTCCTATTTTATTTACTTATTTTTTGGACATTGGACATGGTTATAAGGGCATATTTTATCTTCGGATGGGTGCCCATTTATTGTTTTATTTGAATTTGTTTTGATTCCAATACAATGGTTATTTATTTTAATAATTGCATGTAGTATGGATAATTTTATAATATTTAAAAATTTAATAATATATAGACCAGAAAGGAGGTCGGTTCCAATGAACCGGGCGCTGTGGGGGTGTTGGGTCATTTTCACCTTCCCCACATGTACCCAACTTTCTGAACTCATTAGGGGGTTGGGGATTCCTTAGGAATTGAGTCATCCGTCCCGGCCCTTCCGGGGGGCAACTCCATTTTATTGGGGTTATGCTCATGTTCTCTAAGGCCTAAGCCTAACAGTGCCAAAGTAGCAAGAACCATTCCACATGGGAGTAGGGGCAAAATTCCCCGCTCACAATCATCATATTATAAATCAAACCAACAAGCAAACAAATAAAGTGGTCACCTATACATGATGGAAACATGCCCTTACAACCATTCAAAATGTCCATACAAGTAAATAAATAAAATAGGACACCCAGCAATGGGTGAAAACATATCCTTCACAATGATCTAAAATCCCTAAAATTAAAATAAGTGATTAATATAAATAAGGCATCCACAAAGTGAAAACATGCCTTTTACATTGTCCTCAAATCAAATAATAAACAAACATCCATCAATCATTCATTTTAAGCGATGAAATAAAATCAAAACTCATCATCAAATGACAAGAAATCAAGATTGAATTAACAAAAATGGAGGTTCCACCATTAATTTAGGATTTGATTACCAAATTAGGGTTTTTAGGGCTCCTTATCAAATTATGGTTTTACGGTTCTTTTTAATCAACGTAGGGTTTGATCCTAAAACTGGGGTTTTCATATGCAAAACTAGGGTTTTCTCATACAAACATGCACAAATAGGTTTTTCTCATACAAACCAATATTAAATATGCAAACTACAGATTAATATATAATTCTAGAGTTTAAAACACAAGCTAAAGCTAAAACATGTAAACCAGGGTTTTAGAAAATAAATTAGGGCTAAAACACATAAACTAGGGTTTTGGATCAACATAACTTAGATTAAATCATATAATTAAGGTTCAGACCAAGTTAGAATTAAATTCATTCCCTATTGGATGAAGTTTCTAACAGTCATACTAGTCGTTTCAAATAATAATTGCTCAGTGTCGTAAAAGAATGGAAATAACTAATGGAAGTTTTAACAAATTAAATTAGCAAGATCAGACCTATGTTGTTGGCTCTACCAAGTTGAATTCAATTGAACCAAGCTTGTTAAAGCTTCTACCTAGATCAATTTTGGCCTTGGTTGAGTGAAACAATCCAAAGAAAATGGTTGATTTCAGCTAGTGCCTTCCTTGTGATTGCCATCTCTTGGTTCTGTACTCTCTGTCTCTATTTTTTTTATTACAATCTGTTAATGTTTTTATTGATTTTATTGTTGGTTTCCTCTCTTTTAATTGCTGCTAATTTCATAATGGTCTCCCCCCTTTCCTTTTTTTTCAGTATTGTACTTATAAGCTGCAATTAGGGCAACCTAAGCTAGCAAATCCTCATCTAACTCAAACTGTCGCCTGCTTATCAGAAGCTTATTAGAGTTTAAACACAATTATAAATGTATCTGGAAGGGCTCATGTTGAATTGGCTATGGCCAATTTGATATGAGGCCACTCATATCGAATTGGTGGCCACTAATTCGATATGAGTCTACTCATATCAAATTGGACTCATATCGAATTGACCATATCTAATTCAATATGAGCTTTAACTCATATCAAATTGGATAGGGGAACTGAACCAAAGACTCATATCGAATTGGCCATAGCCAATTTGATATGAGCTTTGACTCATATTAAATTGGACAGGGGAATTGAACCATTTTAATTGTATTTAATCACTAGCACAATTTTAATTTAACCGGACTAGACTTAATTCAAACACATTAAATTATAATAAATTTAATTTGGGCCTTTCATTAAAATCAAATTTAATCCAGCCATTTTTATTAAAACACAATTTGAATTGGCCCAAAATTAAGGGTCTACAAATACTGAATCTTATGACAATTGTCTTGTTGATGAAATTGATGATTGCTGCCGGATTAATGGAAATAAGGGGCTCTGCCTTTACCCACTTAGTGAAATGATCAACTGTAACTGCCAAAAACTTCCTCTAAGCTGTGGCTTGAGGGAAAGGACCTAAGATATCCATTTCCTATCTAGTAAAAGGCCATGAGCTTCTTATGGGTTTCTATTTATGGAAGGTTGATGTTGTAGATTAGCATGCTTCTGGCATTTTTCACATTATTTTAATAAGTCTTTGCATCCTCATCCATAGAAGCCTAAAAGTATCCTTATAGTAATGTTTTTCGAGGCATTGCTCATGCCCCTTCATGAGCTCCACATATGCCTTCATGTATCTCTCTAAGTAGATAATTACATTCCTCTTCCGACATACATCTACTCCAATAATGAGAGAATGATCTTCTATATAAGAGCTCGTGATGAATAGAGTATAGGCTGGTTTTCTTGATAATCTTCTTAGCTTCTACCAGTTCTTTTCGCAGCTCACCAGAGTTGAGGAACTTGTAAGTCATAAGCCTCCAGCCTTTCATGGGTTATGTCACCATTACAACTAAATTTTCAAATCTCAAGCTCTAAATAGTCTATGAGAGAACTCCGTATTTAGGAGCCCCTCCTTTGTGACAGTAACATTAGCAAGCTAATAAGCATGTCACTCTTAGCTCAAACTATCTAATGAATTTTCCAAGAATAAACTTTCCTTTCCAAAGCTGACAAGAGCTCGGTTATATGTTCCTTATAGCAAGCCATGTTTGGTTCTTGAGTCTCGCACTTCTCAATTAGCTTACTGAATACTAATTGGGAGTCTGAGAAAATCTAAAGGCACTAAGGCTGTGTAGCACCCCTTCCCGACCTATGTGTGTAAGCTGAGTAGAGGCGCCACACTATCCTAATGTTGCTACCACTTTTACTTAGTAAAATTTTTGTTCTGATTTTTACAGAAATTTTGCCATAGTTTCGCCTAAAAATTCAATCCCAAGTGTAGACAAAATTGGTTTTTTTCTGATTTTTGAAAACATTTTTACACAAACCAATGCAAACAAAATCATTCTCAGTACACTTCCAATAAATCCCCCTTATAACCTCAACTACAACCTGCAAAAAGGATTTACACTTCTAGTACAAAATAAAGTAAAGGTTTATTATGAAATACAGTAGATAAAATATTTGTTCACTATGCAAAGGAAAGTAACAATATTTACAAATTCATATACATCAAAACTCAAGTTTTACAACACATAAAATTTATACATGTTTGGCAGTCAGTCTTCGATCTTAAAGCCCACTATTCACTCTTCAAAATCTAGGCTCGACTCGGCCTAAAGGAACTCTCTGGTTCTTCCCTGTCACCTGCGCAAAGAATCACATTCGCGCTAAGCCAACGGCTTAGTGGTACAAACTACAGTGCTATGATGCTTTAATGCCATGCTAATGTCACACAATCAAGATTCAAGATCAATTCAAGAGAATATTATATTTCACAATCTTACATTATTTAATAATTAATCAAAACATTCATGATTCACATTGAAAACAAAGACAAGCATGGGCCCACAAGACACTAATATGTTATTCAAAGTTCAGAGTTACTGCTTTGGTCTATAATCACAATCATTAAGCCTGTAGGTGATATATATATCTCTATCCATGGATAGGGTAACAGACCCAGTCTCTTGGACCTCAACTCGGCTAAACTCGAGGAAATCCTCAACCCGGCAAGACTGTTACCTGTAACAGACCCAGTCTCTTGGACCTCAACCCGGATAAACCAAGGAGATCCTCAACCCGGCAAGACTGTTACTATAATTCACATTTCACATTTATTAACTGGAATCGGCTTACGACTCGGTCTTTTCACCTATCCAGTACTTTTTAGGCATGCCACCAAACTCAAACTCTGAAGGTTGAATAACAAATTAAACACAAAATTCTTTTCATTTATATCTTTATACATTTCTTTCTCAATTCATTTCATTCTCATAAGCAAATTAGGCAACCATGCCTCAATCATCTCATTTGCATCATCACATATTGCACATTTCACATTTCGTTATATTTCAAATCACATTAATCAATTCATTATTCAAATGGATATAATCAATGGCATTAACACATATTTTACATGCTCATCACAACATTCACATTATACCAAACATAACATTATTAATATACATCCACAATGCATTAGATTCCTTATCACATTTATAATCAAATATGTCTCAAGTCTCAATATCATATGAATGTATGCAATAATGTAGTTTGTACTTACCTTAAAACCAACTCACACCAATCTATACACTTACTCTTCCAAGAATCCTCAACACTTAGGTTAGGGCAATTCAACCTCTTCACAACCTAATCCAAAAGGAATATTAGCAAAATGACCATATGAATAGTAAATTCTGGTTTTAGACTCCACTTTATCCTTATTTGAAAAATTGTATAAAATAATATACTTGACTAAAAACTCTAAGATTTTTACAGAACTAAATTTTACATCTTAAAATCATTCCTTTAAAATTTCAGATCAAACTGAACACTAAATCTTGGTCAAATAGTTCACCCAACCAGACTGCTCCAATTGCCCTACATCCTGGCAGCAGTTCTGAACTTTGTGAATTCCATGAATTAAATTCAACCAACGTGGTTCCAAATTATTTTTCTAAAATACTAGATTCACTAAGAAAAAACATATCCAAAATTCAATTGGATATTATTTTTCTACATTTTATTAAAAATCCCGAAAGATAGCTGTCTCAGTTAAGGTACCTGCTGGAACAGGTCTAATAAAAATAATCTTTCCAAAGTCATAACCGTTCCAAAATCGAATCAACATATTTTTCAGTCATTCTAGACTCATAGAGGCACAACATATCAAAAATTCACTTCAAGAACATTTTTCTATATTTAATTAAAAATCATAAAAGTCACAGCCTTTACTAATTGTAAAACAGAAAAAAAAAATTCGCTAAACACAACTCTTACTCTTCCATCACCAACACCAACCTAACTTCTTATCTTTAATTCCATTTCAATCACATACAAACACACCACAAGCAATCCTAACCATATTATCAACAACACTTCATCAAACTCAAAAATAACTTCAAAAACAACAAGAGCAATCAAGAGAGAACTTACCAAAATAATGAAATTTCTTGAAATTCCAACTTGTTTATTAGAAATCTCCTTTGAATTTGATCTTAGAAAATCAAACTCTATCTTGCTCTCTTAACTTTGGAGTACCCGGCCAAGAAAAGAAAAAGAAGAAAAATGAAAAGGAAATTAAAGACAAAGTCAAAGTTCTCATCTCTTTAAACCTCCACCAAGCAATCTAAAAAGAAAATTACTAAAATACCCTCTTCTATATATCTTAACTCCCTTTTACTTATTTGTCCTTTTTAGTAATTTCATAAATAACCAAAATAAATATCTTCTTCCTTTGACCATCCATTTGACTTGTATATATGTTATATATATATCCATATATACAACATATACACTCCTTTTTAAATTATTTTCTCTTTCCAATAACATATACATTTTAATTCAAATAAAACAACAATTATACTAAAACTTCTAGGGCACATTTTGGGATATTACAGGCTGGATGTCCATAGTAAGATTGAGATCCAAACATATAGCTTCATATTCTGCTACATTGTTGGAAGCTGGGAAGCTAAGCCTTGCTAAGTATTTTATTAGTATCTTCCTTGGGCCCTTGAGGATCACACCAACACCAGCTCCCTCACTGGATGACGCTCCGTCAATGTTAAGAAATCACTCTTCCCTAGGGCAACTTCAGTTGATTGTTCATACAAATTTGTGACAAAGTTTGCCAAAATTTTATCCTTTATGGCTCACCTGGGTTCATACAAAGTGCATCAAATTGGTGCGTACAATGATAATGTGTGCATCAAAGTGCAGCAAGAGCTTTTCTAAGGCAATTCAGAGGGCTAAAGCTAGTATCTCTGAAGGAGAGTACTTAAGTTCAGGACCTTTCAGAGCATGATAGGTGTAGTAGATTGGGTACTATTTGCCATCTTTTTCTCTGACCAAAACTGAGCCCACTACTAGCGGTGAGGCTCAAAGGTACAAATATAGTGTCCACCCTAAATAGGTTGGCTGAGGAAGGGAGGTGAGCTTAAGAATTGTTCCATCTCGATGAATGCATGTTAGCACTCTTCTATCCATTGGAACTATTTTATGTTTTTCAAGAGCTTGTAAAATGGTAAACACCTCCACCTCTTAGCCGAACATGAGAAATATTTTCTTAAGGTTGTGATTCCGCCATTTAACTTTTATACTTCTTTGATATTGTTAGTTGGCTCCATTTCCATTATAGCTTCGATTTTCTTAGGGTTAGCTTCTATCCCCCTTTTTGATTCCATAAACCCTAGGAACTTTCTTGACTAAACTCTGAATGCACAATTTTCTAAGTGAAGCTTCATGTTTGCCTGCCTAAAGATCTCAAAAACTTTCACAAGGTGTTTGGGATGCTCAACCAAGGTCTTGGATTTAATGATCATATCATCCATATAGACTTCAATTATCTGACGTATTTATTATTGGAAAAGCTTATTAATGAGCCTATGGTAGGTGGCCCCTATATTTTTTAAACCGAATGGCATGACCATATAGTAGTAGGTCCTTTCCCTTTAATGAAAGAGGTTTTGCTTTGATCCTCGGGCTTCAATTAAATTTGTTGACACCTAGATGATGCATCAATGAAGTTATACTCTTCATAGCCCGTAGTTGAGTTGATAAAGTGTTATGATCATTTATGTGTGTGCATTTAGGGTGATGTTATTGGCATTTAATTATTTTTTCTTTAAATTTGTGCTTAAGTTTGCTTGAAGTGTTATGATTTAGGTTGAAGTGTGAAAATGGAGCTTTAATTTACTTGTTGGGTCCAAATTTGGTGGAAAAGGCATTGAACATGGCTAAGTCATTCCTGACTGTGTCGTGTTCCTCATCAAATAGTTGGAAAAAGTGGACACACTTAAAAACCTGGTCGTGTCCCTCATGAAAAGAAGGATAATTTGGCAGACTATGACATACCCAGGTGACTTGGCCATATCACATGACATGGGCAGGACAAACTTGACTTGGATGTGTCCCTTTGTGTATGTGGGGATTTTTCCCCCACTCCCATGTGGAATAGTTCTTGTGACTTCAACACTGTTAGGCTCAAGGTCTTAGAGAACATGGGCCTAAACTATAAAAAAAATAGAGTCTCCACTCAGACGGGCTTGGAAAAAGAAAGTGGTGGATGACTCGATTTCTAAGGAATCCCCAACCCCCTATTAGGTTTGAAAAGTTAGGTACACGTAGGGAAGGTGAGAATGACCCAGCACCACCATAGCACCCGGTTCATTAAAACCGGCCTCCTTTTTAGGTATTAATATTATAAAATTCATAAATATAAAGATATTATCCATAATACATGCAATCATAAGAATAAACAAATACTTTATTAAAAATCATAGCAATGTTCAAGAAAAACAAATAAATAGACACCCATCCGAGGATGGAAACATGTCCTTACATCGTCCAATGTCTAAAACTAAATATGACACCCACCAAAAGGTGAAAACGTGTTCTTTTCATTAATTCCAAAATATAAAAATAATTTAAATTACATGAAGCTTAATTAATTAGGTACCTAATCATGAAAACATACCTCTTATAATTTTTTGGAACTAAAAATAAATCAAAGCATTCATTCGAGCATTCATCATAAAATCAAATAAGAATAAATCATTCATTATGACATATAATAATTCATACATTCAATCACATGTCATAAACATGCATCTAAACTTGAATAAAGCAATACACATAGAAATTTAGGTTTACATCTTGAACTAAGGTTTCTTGAATAAAATTAGTGCTTAGGAGGTTTAGGTTTAGAAACTAGAATTTTTAGGGTTTTGGTGTCTAGGGTTTTAATGAATTAATTTACTAGATATTGGGATGTTAGGGTTTGAGATTTTACATTATGATCTTACTGATTATGGTTTTAAAAATAATTTTAGGATTTTAAATAAAGGCTAGAATTTTGGTTAATTAAATTGGGGTTTGGATTTTTCAAATATGATATTTAAATAGCTACTGTAAATTCAAAACATAATAATAATTGTCCATTGATTTTATTAGATTATTATCTAGGTTTATTAGAGTTGCAATTATATTAATGACTTAATTTCTACTAGATGAATGCAACCAATGTATGATAAAATAACTATTGCCACTGGATATTTAATCACTTGTAAAATAATGATCGACAATTGCTACTATAATCTTAAATGAATTAAGTAACAAAAACAAACCTCCGTTTGTTGGCTACACTAATATTTAAAGTTGATTTAAGCTTATTGCTTGCACCTGGTTGTTGGCTGAATGAAATCAAGAATTTTGTGTTTGATCTTCTTTCTTTTGCTAAGGTTACTGTCATTCCAGGAAGTCCCCAAAAGTCCCAAAAAGAAAAGTTTGGTTTCTATTTTTAAAGCTTATTGTTTATAGGAAATTAAAACAAAAACCTACTTTATTAAGGAAATATAACCTGATTAGGAAATAAACTAAAACAACCGAGTAAAACTAGGTTTAGGCAAAAATTGCCGAGGGTGAGGGCTGTGAGCGATTAGGCAAGCTGCGGGCCAATTGCTGCTGCGAGGGGCGCAGGTGAGGGCGAGCTGGCTCGCTATTCACCAAGGGCCTTGGCTGTGGCAAGCCAATTCGCCGCAGGCCGAATTGCTTGCCACGCTGCCGCTACCGCATGTCGTTCGCCGATTCATATGATTTTTTATTTTTATTTTATTTTTTATTATTAAAAATAAATATTTATAATTTTTTTTGTTAATATATTAAATAATAAATATCATATTAAAATAAATAATAAATATCATAAAATTTATTTCGAATTGTTTTAAAATATTGGACTGGACTTGATAAAAAAATTAAGGGTCTACAGTTTGCCCTCTGCTTGAACAATCTAGGATTATAAAAAAAGAGAGTGAAAAATAATATAATTTTTGGCTGGGTTTAGAGTTAGACTGACCCCATACCGAAGTCGGATTGAGTTCTGGACTCAAAAATAATTTTGAGTTTAAGACCCGAGGTGAGTTCTAGACTCTAGAATAATTTGGGTTCTGGACCCAAGGGCTCTGGACTCAAAAATAATTTGGGTTATGGATCCGAGGGTAAGTTCTAGACTTAAAAATAATTTGGGTTTTGGACTCGAGGGTGAGTTCTGGACTCAAAAATAATTTGGGTTATGGACCCAAGGGTGAGTTCTAGACTTAATAATAATTTGGATTCTGGACCCGAGGTGAGTTCTGGACTTAAAAATAATTTAGGTTCTGGACCTGATGGTGAGTTCTGGACTCAAAAATAATTTGAGTTCCAGACCCGACGGTGAGTTTTAGACTCAAAAATAATTTGAGTTCTGGACCCGAGAGTGTGTTCTGGACTCAAAAATAATTTGGGTTTTGGACCCGAGATATCTACAAAAGATAATTGTAGTTAGTAGGATATTAAAAAAATTTGCAAAAAATTTAGCTAATTTTTACCATACCTATATCATCTTGCCCCTGCGTGAAAAAATATTTTAAAAGTACAAAAATATTTTAGACATGCAAATATCTGAATAATTGAATTGAATAATTAAATTTACTATTTAGACATTGTTCATCACTATTTACTCACTATTCACTAACAGTGATATTCATGTGGTTTTTTTCATGGAAATTACTGTTTTTCTCTTTTTTTCTTTTGTCTTTTCTTTTTCCCTTTGCCTGTATAAATGGTTCATTCTTCACCATTTCATGCACACTCCATTTCCATAGAGCAAATTAGTTTTATTAGTTTTAATAACAGAGAGTTTAGTTAAATGGAGAGGATTCATGGCTCGAGATCAGGGCCTCGATCCAATGCTAAGTTGCTAGAATTTATTCGACAGCACAAAAATGAAAATGTTGACCTATTAGCTAGGATGCAACTTCACCGCAGTTCAAGTTAAAAAACTGAGGTAATAATGCAATTTAATAGAACAAATATATATTTATTTATTTATTTCTTTTTAATTTTTAATTTATTATTTCTTTTTAATTTATTTTTAGCCATAATTTAATTACTAATAGTATATTAGTAAAGAATAGGAAATATTCTAATGTTAAAAATAAATTAATTACCCAAAAATATTAGACTTTGAAATAATAGTATTTATGAGATGATATACTTACCTCGTATTGGCTTACCTGGTTCGATGTTAGCGTGGTCGTTATGTTGTCCGAGGCGGAGGGTGTGTCTATAAAGCCTGGCAATGGTATGACATAGCACCTTGTCGGGTAAAACGGATCATCCGAGAGTGCGGTTTTGAAAGCTTTATTTTGCAATTACCATCTGAGGAGTGTCCGATAGACAAGAGTGTAGTTTAAGCATTATCGAAATGATGGATGGACACGACTCATACGTTCCACCTTCCCATGGGAGAGATGACCATTGGCCCAGTTGATTTTATGGCCATAACTGGTCTTCAGTGTTATAGCCTTCTAGTCCCTTTTACCAATGATATCCCGACACGTGACGAAATTCAACAGTTAATTAGTATGGAACCTTCACTAAAAGAGCCATTCAAGATAAAAAATTGAATCGATTTGGAATCATTGGATGAACTATGCTGGACGGATTCATGGAGAAATGGCTGAGTAATACGCCCGGGGATTTTTTCTATATTTGCTTGGATCAACCATTTTATGCAGTACTGAATCTACCATCCATTTGTCTGTGTTAAGGGCCCTTGCAGATATGGATTTCTTATGGCTTTACGACTGGGGTGAAGCTGACCTTGCTTGTCTCTATCATGGTCTCGATAAGATTTTTAGGAACAAAAAGTCTTTCTTTGGCTTCATGGTGATTGTCGAGGTACTATCTCCCACCATTCTCAATTCAACTCATATACTCACATGAATTTTATTTCCATTATTATTACAGGTATGGGCTTATGAGCACAACCTCGTGAGGGTGCCTGATATTTTTCGAGAGATAGTCTGATATCCAAGGTTGAACTTTTAGTTATCCGATCGCACAGCAATTTTCGATTCTCATCATGTGCATACTCAGCGTTATCACTTGAGTTGCCTAACCTGGGACCAGGAAAAATAGTGTTAGTATGCCTTAGAATTTATGTAAAAAGCTCACGTACCTTTTTGTAATCTTATAGGTTTACTTAGCTTGGTGGAAAGTTGAGGATCGGGCAAATTGGACTCCTCTTATGAATGCTACACTACCTTACCAGCACTCTCGCCAAGTCATTGTTGGCCCTATATCTAGTGGCTGGTTTCTCGGGGAAAGGGTGTATGATTAGTTCCTAGTCCCGAGCAGCTGAGGGTTTTGATGAACTGTCCAGTGTATACTTTGAATATTAAATCAATGCCAGAGAATTCGTGGCGGCTAGCTCGGAATGGCTATGATGTTAAAACTTATCTTTGTGTATCGAGCATGTCATACACCCAATCATTCAAACATAACTCTTTAAATTTGATGTGGCTCCTGTTCGCATCTAGGGATTTCCCGAGGAGGGAAAAAGAAGCGATGAAGAAAATAGTGATGAAGAGGAGGAGAGAGAGTCTATCTCTCATTCTGGGGCTGGCACCTCTCAAGTGAACATTTACCCTTTTGTCATTGTAATTGTTTCTTTATAACTTGTTTTGACTGTTTTTATGATTATTGCAGGCCGCTGGTTCATTTGAGCACTAGGCTGGACCTTCTTCCGTTGTTCAAATTCAGCGACAATTTTCACTAATTCAATGGCAATTCTCTCCATTTGTTCCTTCTTTCCAATTGGAAGTGTCATCTTATATGCAAGGCTTCAATCTGAATTATCTGGTTTATCAACCTGTTCCATGATGATTTATTCTATATGTATGCATGATTATGTATGTTCTTACCCTTTCCTTTTCTAACTCACAGCAGATGCATAAGGATCAAAATAAGAAACTGCAAGAAGAATTGACCACTAGCCGTCAACAGGTCAACAGTCGGAGCAAAATTTTTGAGACTTTTGATTTCAAGGAATCAGAGATTCCGGTGCTTCATCTTCTAAGGAACCGCAAACTGATGATCATGAGATCCTTTCTTCTTCTTCAGATGATGACTCTTATAGGCCTGAATTTCAAGAAAATAGTGACTTAGGTACTTTTTCTCCGAGCGAATTTCAAATGGTGATATGCCTCCTCCTCCATTAGGTGATGACTTTTTAGGGCTTTATTTGATCAAAGTCAGCCTCCTCCTTCTTAGTGATCCCCCATTGTATTAAGTGAGAAAGTATTGTATTAACAATAATAATAATAATAATAATAAAAATAATAAAAATAATAATAATAATTATTATTATTATTATTATTATTATTTTCACTTTAATGCATCTTTAAACTTTTAAATTTTTTTTTATCATTTTGTATTATTATTTTATTATTATCATTATTATTATTGTTTACACAGAAAGCCTTTCTTTTACAATTTAGGAATCTGAAACTGTTTCAAATGTACAAAACAAAAAAGAGTACGACAAATCAAAAATCGCTTCAACATAGATTTCCTATCCTTGCGCATCTCAGTCCCAAGCTATTGCCCAATCCTTGTCAACTTGGGTATATTAACCAAACTTTTATATAAACCCTTTTTCATGCTATAATTCCAACAGAAGATAAGAAATTCTTTATGAACTTTATTATGGCAATAAAATCATCTTTTAACAATTTTGAGTTTTCCTCTGGACTTCAAGTATGACAAAGCTAGTTTTAAAGAAAATCAAAGGTTTGTTTAAAAATATGAAAGTCATTCATTGGGAACAAATATCATGGTCTAAAATCAACACTGTAAAGTGCTTTCAAAATGTTAAATTGGACCATTCTTTTCTACATGCCATGGTTTCCTTTTAGGATGTGAGATCTAGGACATTTAAGATAAATGACATTGAGATATGTCCTATGATCGAAGAATTTGAGGCCATCCTTGGATATCCAAGTAATCAACCAATGGTATGTCCTGTACTGACTTCCAAAACTCATCAAAGGATGCAAATGTTGTTCCAACTTTCAAAGCCCGAAGTCCTATAGTTGATGAGAGGTGAGAAAATTTTACTTGGTCCCTTGATTGACTTTTGCATTTCTCATTTGGCTCCAACCAAGGCATGGGGAAGTATGTTTTGTCTCTGCTTGTTTGGCCAATTCTTACTTGTTTCTTCTAATGGCGACATCAATCAGCAAGTTCTAGACATCATTGATTAAATGGAAGGAGGCTTGTCGCCGATACCCGTGATCTTAGCCGAGACCCAAGTTGGATTGGACCAATTCAAATTAGAATCTTCAAGGAGATTGGCTGGAAGTCCCTTGCTGTTACAGGTAATTACCTAAACTGCCATTTTGGGTTTTCAATTTAGGCCTTTTTATTTTTATTGCTCTAATTTTTGCCTAGTTCACCCTTGCAGGTTTTCAAAACTAGCAAGCTGTCCTAACTTTTGCCTAAACTGCCCTTGTGGATTTTCAACTTAAAAGACCTTTTTTTTTTAATTTTTGCCTAGACCACTCATGCAGGTTTTCGAAACTAGCGAACTGCCCTAACTTTTACTTAGGCCGCCCTTATGGGTTTTCAACCTAATGGGCATCATCATTTTTTTAAGTTTTTTAATTTGTTTTCTTAGGCTTACAGATTTGGCTTCAGGAGTGCCTCTGCTTGCTCAACATTCCATCAATTGATTTTGCCAGATATATGCCATGACATAATTCTACCAGGAAATTCCTCTATCCTATTCTTCATATGCCGACTGGATTGACTGGATTCACTCTTGAGCTGCAGTTAACATCTATTGATTGGTACCTTGGTAGAAGATCACTCATGTCACCACTCGAATGTATTTGATATATGTTCCTCTTGCTACTCTTCGTCGAGGTACTTGTTTTGATCCTCACTGTCATGACCATCATTATGGAGCTGAGCCTTGAGGTTCTGAGTTTACTCCTAATTTGGACATGCCTCAACTGACTGAAGCCTTCTTGGATCCATTGAAGCAAAGCTGGCCTGCACGCTACACTTATCGTATGCCATAGATTTTACATTTGTCAATTCTTTTAGAACAAATAATGTTAGGATAAACAATAATAAAAATAATAAGAGATGTTTCTTTTCCTTTTATAACTTGTCATCACCTTTCAATATTGTGTTATTTATCTTACCATATTTGGTCAAATACTTGAAACAGTGCGCATAGAACAATTTTAATATTAACTCCGTTTTATTAAATTGGGGAACAACCAAACATAAAGCTAGCATATACAAGATCACTCCTGTCACCAACCAGCCCTTTCGGGTTTCTAATTGACAATTTTCTCTCGTTTTGCCCTAATTATTGCCTAGCCTGCTTTTTTGGGTTTTCAGAACTAGCTGACTACTCTAAATTTTGCCTAGGCTGCCCTTTTGGGTTTTCAACCTAGTGAGCCTCTCTTTTTCTTTATACATAAAACCTCTTCAACCTGTCAATGTTTACTGGCTCACTAAACTCGTTCCCGTCCATGTCTGATAGCTTGACTACTCCTTTGCTCATGACTTATTTCACAATGTATGACCCTTCCCAACTAGGTCTAAACTTCCCTCTTGGATAAGGGACATTAGGCTTACACTGCTTCAACACTAAGTCACAGACTTTGAACTTCCTGATCTTAACCCTTCTATTATAGGCTCAAGCTATCTTTCTTTGGTAAATATGGTGATGGTACAGTGCTTTTAACCTCCTCTCTTCGAATAGAGCTAACTGTGTATATCTGCTCACTACCCATTCTTTCTCAGGAAATTCAGCTACCAGGATCACTCTTAATGACTTGATGTCTATCTGAATTGGCAACACTGCTTCCATCCCATAAACCAAGGAAAATGGTGTCATTCCAGTTGGGGTTTGCACACTTATTCTGCATCCCCATAAAGTAAAAGCAAGCATCTTCGACCAATTCCTATATGTCTTGGTCATCTTGGACAAAATCTGCTTAATTGTCCTATTTATTATTTTCACTACACCATTAGCCTTCGGTCTATAAGGGGAGGATTGGTGATGAAGGATTTAGTACTTCGAGAATAAGTCCCTAACTGCTCCTTGAAACTATACCCTATTATCTGATATCACACTGTACGGGATCCCATATCTACAGATGAGATTCTTTTCAATAAACCTAGCCATTTTTCTTACTCCCAGCTTATTAAAAGATTCGACTTCAATCAATTTTAAAAAATAATCCAATACTACTATGATAAAGCGGTGACCGTTTGAAGCCGTCGAATGTATCTCTCCTAAAATGTCAATCCCCCAAGTTGCAAAGGGCCAGTAGTAACGTTGTTGAATTATTTTCTTAACCAGAGCTAAACCATCATGTATGGACCACAACTTCCCGCATGTACTTCTGACATGATGTGCTCAACTTTAGGCTTCCTCAAGCATCTCAAGTGCACCCCATCAGGCCATCTTCGATACAAATCTCTATGAAAGTTGATGTATTATAAAGACCATCGCCTTATGGCTCTTCTTTCTTCCCTTGTTGCTCCCAACAGGTATTCCTTAATCTCTAAAAATTGTCTTATGGTGTCATACCATGCATCATGGTCTGTATTACTTTCCATGATTGTTTCATATTCGTAGCAAGGAGTTGATGAGCTAGTCAAAACCAAAGGCTTAAGAAACATGTTTATAGAATTTTCCCATACCGAAGCCAATGTGGCTAGGGCATTGGCCATTTGGTTTTGTTCTCTAGGTAGGTGTACAAATCTGCACTCCTTAAAATACTTCTTCATCATGTTCAAGTAATGGTGGTATGGCTTTAACTTCTCTTCTTTTAACTCCCGGTCTCCATTTACTTGGGATACCACTAGCAATGAATCACCAAACACTTGCACCTTATCCACCTTCATAATCATCAGGGTTTCCAAACCAAAAATGCATGCTTCGTACTCCACCATATTATAGGTTGCCCTAACTTCAACTTCCTAGCTAAAGGGATAAGCTCCCCTTCGGGTGATTCTAGTATGACTCCTAAACCTGCTCCTTTTTTGTTCACTGCTTCATCAAAATATATCTTCCACCCTTTGTTTGTGTATGTACCATAGGACATTTATTTGGATCATTATGTTATACATTCATTATTAATAAATGAGGTTTTATTATCATTATTGTTTGTTTGCATGTTACACAATTTTGATATTTTTCCCTAGCTTATTATTGTTATAGAGATAAAAATAATAATAATTCTTAACCAGTATGAACATTGATTTGATAATCATCAGATAGTTATGTGTATAGTGATACAAATCAATTTCATATATACTTGTTGGAGAACAATGTATTGGATAGACCCATCATGAGATTACTACATGGGTTAGTGTCATAAGTAAATCTCATGATAGTTATGTATTAATTCTTTGACTTGAGATTCTCATAGTTTCCAATATAAGGACTATTATATTTTGACATGATCAAACATTATCCGTAACTGGATAGTAATAAAGGTTATGATCATATATGATAGAAATTATGTAGAGGATAATGAACAATCAAGATAGAATTTGTCCCTCTCTTTGAGACAGATATCTTTTGGGGCCCTCGATAAGTGAGACTGTGACATGCATGGCCGTGCTCAAATGAATTGATAGTGTGATCAATTTCATTTGTTTTTTATCAGTCTACTTAGAGATCGAGTAATCATAAGTTTGGACAATATAAGTATGACGTTGACCATGACTTATGTTCAAGCTATATATCGTGTGACAAAGGGATTAATGCATGTACTATTATTAGGCAAATTGGACATTCCTTATATTAATTGGGTAGTTGTAACGCCTTGCTAGAGGCCAATTATGACTTGTTGGTTTAATAGAGATTAAATTGACTGCCAATTAATATGGGCCTATCGGGTCACACACAAGAATGCGCTTTGGGCTTGATATAATATTAATAATATTAATATTAGATATTAATATTTATTATTATTATTACTATTTTCATTTTTTATATATATATTATTTGATAATATATTCAGAATACTTATTAGATTTGGATTTTGAATTTGACTTACCTTATCCAATTTCGAATTGGATTCTGGAATGATTATATTCACTCCAGACGTTAAGTCTTCTTAGAGGTAACATTAGAAAATGAAAGAGAATGAAAACAAAGGAACCCTAATACGTTTTAGAGAAAATGTTTTTCCAGCCTTTACCGTTGCAGAGAGCTAGCACTCCAGATGGTAGCACTCGTGTGGATACATGATAGAGGGTGTTTCGTGATCGAGGCATCTCTTCCAAACTGTGATTTTGAATCATCAACAGGTTAGTTCTTTGAACACTTTCATCAAATTAAACGAACAGCATGGATCCTGGTGGGAAATCAGAGATCAAAAAATTTTTCCACTGCGTGTTTTTGGTTTGCAGTGATCTCCTTCATTTCCTAACAGTGGTATCAGAGCCACTTGTTGTTTTCGTTTAAGTCAAAAATGCCATGTTGATATGATTACATGAGATATATTGATTTTGTATGGCATGTTAACTATAAAACCCTAATTCATTTTTCATATGATGAGAAAGGATTGGTTTTTTGGTTTCATTTCTGTAAAACCCTAATTCATTTTTCATATGATGAGAAAGGATTGGTGTTTTTAATTTTGTTTTCATGAGATGATCACGTACATATGATTGGTTGATTAAAATGATTTTCATATGATGAAAATGATTAAGTTTATATGTGATATAAACATTTGTAATGATTCTGTAATGGGTTGTACATATTTGAAATAAAACAGTAAGAAGGTTAATGAGATTAACGATTTTGTTTTAGGGTTTCACCAAAGAAAAATGTTAATGATATTAACGTTTCTGTTTGGCTTCGAGGGCCACTGCCCCTTGACCCCGCCCACTGACCGGCCAGCGGGAGCCCCGCCCACTAATCGGCTAGCGGGACCGCCATATGTTCGTGCCTTATAGTTCGTTACCGCGACATTAAGAATGTCAATATATTTGTTTCTATTTAACATGTTGGTGATGAATATGTTATGTTTGTTTGATGTCTTGGCATGGTGCATAGCATGGCCTTATGACCTATGTGATTGGTTTATTCATATCTTAATTTTGGGTAAATACGGCCTGCGTATCGTTTATTTTGTTGTAATTTATTTTACTAGTCGTTAGATTTTCTTTTATTGTAATAAATGAAGATTCAAGCTACAATGTTTGTGATGGAGATTCATACCAAGGAGAAGATGGTTCCATGGTGATGGAAGTACAAGCTCAAGTTTTGAAGATATGTAATATTGCAAGTGTTGTAATAGATAGGTTTTTCACCTAGGGTTGCCTTTATGATCTTCATTTGGTCTCTTAAAGATCATATTTAGTTTGGCCATGCTATGTCACGTTTACATATTTTGTCATTTGGTATATGATGCTTATGTGATAAATTATATATATGCATATAGGATGCCAAAATATAATGATATGTAATGCAAGACATGATAATAATTTAGTTGAACCCTCATTAATAATTTAAGTCTAAATGCCATCCACGTTTTGAACACCTATCAAAACTAAGATTGTATTAAAGTAGGTATTGCCAAAGCAATATGCTTTAAACATTCCTAGCTAAGTAGGATGAGTAATAGTGCTACTCATATGTTTTAAAATTGGTTAGACTTAATTAGGCTATCAAAATGGTTTTGGGCCTAAGGCATTAGATGGAATTCAACATGCTATGACATATGATGTCAATATTCCATAATTACTAAGAGTTACATGAGATGTAATTGGTAAAGATGTTACCTACCTAAATAACTTGATTTTAAGCGTCACGCCAAAGCTGAGTTTAGAATTAAGTGAAATATGGATCTTAGCCTACTAAAATATTTCTTTAGAGGGTTATATTTTAGTAGGAGTTTAAATAATTTTAACCTCATTATTAATTAAAATTTGACTTTGCATATTTATTTTGTAGATGGCTGCTAATAACAATTCCACCTTATCACTGCGATCTATCCTTGAGAAGGAAAAACTGAAAGAATGTGGGACTAATTTTGTTGACTGGTTTAGGAACCTGAGAATTGTTCTCAAACAAGAGAAAAAGTCCTACATTCTTGATGAAGCTGTCCCTGACCCACCTCCTGCTGATGCTTCTAATGCTGCTAAGAGTAAGCATAAGAAGCATGTGGATGATTCCAATGACATAGGATGTATTATGTTGGCTACTATATGTCCAGGACTTCAGAAGGATCTGGAACACTTAGAGGCTTATGAGATGAGTGTGCATCTCAAACAAGCTTTCCAACAACAGGCTAGGCAAGATAGGTTTGACACCGTTGTTGCATTATTTGACTGCAAAATGTCTGAAGGTAAATCTGTTAGTGCTCATGTTTTGAAGATGAAAGGCTATCTAGATCACCTTGCTAGACTTGGATATCCCTTGAGTTTAGAACTCTCCATGGATTTGATCCTACATTCATTGCCTAGCAATTTCTCACAGTTTGTCATGAACTATAACATGAATGACATGGAGAAATTCATTCCTGAGCTACATGGTATGCTCAAAACTGCTGAGGGGAATATCAAAAAGCCTACCCAAATATTGAATGTCAATATTAAACAAATGAAAAAGAAAGCCAAAGATACTAAAGGCAATGGTAAGGCAAAAGGTGCTAAAGGGTCCAAGGGACAAGCTAAACCAAAACCTGAACCTAAGGCTAAAGTTCCTATGGAAGGGGCTTGTTTCCATTGCAACAAACCTGGGCATTGGAAGAGAAATTGTCAACTCTATTTGGATGAGTTAAAGAAGTTGAAGGGTAGTGCGACTACATCTTCAGGTATTTATGCTATAGAAATTAATTTATCTATTCCTTCTTCCTAGGCATTAGATACCGGATGTGGATCTCATATTTGTACTGTAACACCCTGATACTCCATATAAATCCTATACATATACCTTGTATACATACAGTAAGCATATAAAGTATAAGGATGTCACTTTTTGTTACACTTTAAAAACCTTTAACTGAGTTCAAATCATATCTTTCATAAAGTATTTCTTTTAATGATCTTATACTTAAATATAATAATAATCTTGTCTTTAACAAAACTTCATTTATACATATGAATACATTCTTGTAGTAAAATACAGCATAATTAAATTATACATGTATGCAACACACTCTAGTTGGTCTCAGAACACACTTACCTTACTCGTGGCATACCGATTGACTTTTAGATCAACCACCTATTCACCTGCACGATTTACATAATCACGCTAAGCTAAAAAAAACTTAGTAGTACAAAGAAATAATTTAAAATATACATTTCAAATAAATCATATTTCATATATTAACATCATGTATTACCATTTTCTTATCATATTTACCCTTTTTAATGCACTCTCTATATATTTCCACCATTCTCATAATATATATATATATATACTCCTATACATCATTCCAACAAATCACAATTCAATGACTTAACAAAACCTTCATGAAATAATGCTCACAATTTCCACATCCATAAACATTTTACACATCATATTATGTTTTCATAAACTCATCATTCAACATAGCTTCTCAAGCCATATTCACTTTCAATCATTTACTTATGTATTGTATACATCTCATTCCATGATTATCATCATATATCACATAATGTTATATTTCATTTCATAATTCACATTAAAACAAAGACATGCATGGGCCCACAAGACACTAATATGCCATTCAACTTTCAGAGTTAATGTTTTGGTTTAATTTTCTCATTTATCATTATCCCAACTAGGCTTCAAGGATTAGGTTCAACCAAGCTTCAAGGGGAACAAAGCATGCTAAGTATCAACCCAACTTGGCTTCAAGAACCAATCCAACCTAGCTTCAAGGGTTGTAACATCTCAATTAGGCTTCAAGGACTAGACCCAACCAAGCTTCAAAGGGAGTAAAACATGTTAAACTTCTACCCAACTTGGCTTCAAGGATCAAGCCCAACCTAACTTCAAGAGATTGTTACTATAGGCATGCCACCAACAACAAACTCTGAAAATGGAATAACACATTAGCCACACAACTCATTTATTATTTCATTATCAATTCCATTCTCAATTCTCATCATTATCTAGGCAAACATGCCCCACTTGTTTCAATTGAATCATCATAGCCAATCACAATGGCTTCACATGTCATTTGAATTATCATAGCCAATCACAATGGCTTCACATGTCATTTGAATTATATCTCAATTCACATTACAACACTTCATCATTCAAGTATACATAAACAATTTCATTGAACATATAGACAATATGTCCATTTATTTCATTGCAATCACTATTACCAACCATAATGACATCACATTTCATCACTTCTCAAGGCACATTAATATAATTCATCATTAAAATATTTATCATAACCAATTGCATTACACATACCTTTTTGAATGATCACCATAGCTTTCACACTATACAATTAATAACATTAGTCACATTGTATTAACCATATAATAAATTACTTAACATTGTTGTGGGTCACAAAATCATATAAAAGAATGCATCTATGTAAGTTGTACTTACCTCAAGAACTACTCCCATTAATCTATACACTTCCTCTTCCAAGAGTTTTCACATTAGGTTAGTGCAACATAATCTCTTCCAAACCTAATCCAAAGATAATTACACCCACAAGAAGTAAGAACGATGACTGACTAGGGTAAACACAACACATGACACGCTCACCAACACGGGCGTGTTCCTGATCGTGCCCTAAACCAACAATACGGAAGCTTTGACACACTCAGTAACACGGGCGTGTTAATGGACATGTCACTCATTCTGCCTCACAGAAACATTGACACGCCCAACAACACGGGCGTGTTCATGGCCGTATGACACGCTCAGTAACATGGCCGTGTTAATGGTCGTGTCATAAACATCCAACTCAGTACCATTGACACGCCCAACATTGTGGCCGTGTCAGCCAAAAATCATGAATTCGAACTCTCATCCATGAAAACACAAACACTTCAAAACTCATACTTGATCACCCTTAATCAACATCTTGGTTATATTCATCAATTACCTATCAATTTAACACTTATATCACTTCAATATATCATAATAATAATCATTATATACACCACCATATATCAACTACTCAATTTCCCCAATTCATTTATATGAAACCCTTACTCAATAATTTCAACAATTCATCATCATCCTCACAATTAACCATATTATCTCACAATTAACCATATTATCATCATCTAAATACCAATTCCACACATATATATATTTCAATATTTCATTATCATCATCATCACACATCAATCATATCAAATCCAAACTCAAACAATAGAAATCAATACAAGGAAATGAATACTTACTTGACTATTATGTCAAATCTTCAATAACCATCTTCAATTCTCTCAAAACCCATAAGAATTTGGTGTATATGTAGATAAAATCACCTCTCTTTCTCTCTATCCCTCTTTCTCTTTCTCTCTCTCTCATCCAAGAAGAAGAAGAAGATAAAGAAGATGAAAAGAAGATCTTTTCTTCTTTTTCTCATGCTTATCATATATATATATATATATTAATAATTAAATACCTTCAAATCTTCACCATACACTTGTCACTCTTTGACTTTCTTTCTTCTTTTTCTTTTAATTATTATTATTATTAATTAATTAATTAAGCTTACTTTCCCACACCACTTTATACCTCATGTATATGTGATGTATATGTTGGTATATGTATATTTCTTATATATCACTTTTATATTCCCATATATTTTCCCAAATACCATATATACATATTATCCTTACATATATTACCAACATATCTTCTCACAGCTACTACTCCAATGTACACCAAAATCGGGATATTAAATTAATTCGTTACTCTTCTTTTGATTTTCAATAGACATTCACATTAAATCCATATACAACAATAATTACTCCAAACTTTTAGGGTATATTTTGGGATATTACATGTACAAATATGCAGGGACTCAAAAGGAGTAGGATGCTGAAGAAGGGTGAAGTGGACCTACGTGTTGGCAATAGAGCAAGAGTTGCTGCTATAGCTGTAGGAACTTATGAACTTGTTATGCCCAATGGGTTTTTGTTAATTTTGAACAATTGCTTTTATGTTCCTACTATGAGTAGGAATCTTATTTCAGTATCTGTTTTGGATGATGAAGGTTATTCATTTTTTATTAAGAATAAGAAATGTTCTATTTTTTATAAAAATGATTTGCTTTATGGTATTGCAAATTCTTATAATGGCCTTTATATCCTTAATCTTGATGATTCTAATGGTAATGATATCTATAACATAACTTCTAAGAGAACTAAGCCAAATGAGTTAAACCCTACTTATTTATGGCATTGTCGCCTTAGCCATATAAATGAGAAACACATTTCTAAGCTCCATCAAGATGGATTATTAGATTCATTTGATTTTGAATCATTTGAAACATGTGAGTCTTGTTTGCTTGGTAAGATGACAAAGGATCCTTTTACTGGGCATAGTGAAAGGGCTAATGATTTATTGGGCTTGACACATACAGATGTATGTGGTCCTTTTAGCATTAGTGCCAGAGGAGGATTTCGATACTTCATTACTTTTACTGATGATTTCAGTAGGTATGGCTATGTCTACCTAATGAAACATAAGCATGAGTCTTTTGAAATGTTTAGAACTTTTCAAAATGAAGTACAAAATCAACTTGGTAAAATAATTAAACTACTTCGATCAGATCGAGGTGGTGAATATTTGAGCCAAGAGTTTGATGATCATATAAGGGATTGTGGAATTGTTTCACAACTGACTCCTCCAGGAACTCCATAGTGGAATAGAGTTTCTAAAAGGAGAAATCGAACTCTTTTAGATATGGTTCGATCAATGATGAGTCAAGCGAATCTTCCTTTATCTTTTTGGGGTTATGCCTTGGAGACAGCTGCATTCATTCTGAACCGTGTACCATCTAAGGCGGTTGAAAAGACACCATATGAGATATGGACAGATAAGACACCTAGTTTGTCTTTTCTTAAGATTTGGGGTTGTGAAGCTTATGTGAAAAGACCAGTTTCAGATAAGTTAGCTCCAAAGTCTATCAAATGTAATTTTGTGGGGTATCCTAAGGAAACTAAAGGATACTATTTCTATACTTCTTCAAAGAACAAAGTGTTTGTTGCTCGAAATGGGATCTTTTTGGAAAAGGAATTTCTTTCTAAGAGAACTAGTGGGAGTATAGTAGAACTTGAGGAAACTCATGTACCACAAGAAATCATTGAGCCGTCTATAGAGCCTATTTCAGAACCACAAATAGTTGTGGAGTCTAAAGATGTAACACAAATCCCTCGCAGGTCTGATAGGACACGTCGTCAGCCAGAGAGATATGGATTTCTTGTGACTGATGATAGTGAAGTAATGCTCATAGATCAAGATGAGCCGACTACCTATCAAGAAGCTGTGTCAGGTCCATATTCAGACAAATGGCTTGGAGAAATGAAATCTGAGATGCAATCTATGTTTGACAACCAAGTTTGGTCTTTAATTGATCCTCCAAAGGGTATTAAGACTATTGGTTGCAAATGGGTTTTCAAGAAGAAAACTGACATGGATGGGAATGTGCAGACCTATAAAGCAAGGCTTGTTGCAAAAGGTTTCAAGCAAACTCATGGTATAGACTATGATGAAACCTTTTCACCAGTTGCTATGCTTAAGTCTGTTAGAATTCTCATTCCCATTGCAGCATACTATGATTATGAGATATGGCAAATGGATGTCAAAACCGCTTTCCTTAATGGAAACTTGCTTGAGGATGTGTATATGACACAACCTGAGGGTTTTGTAAATCCTAAGAATTCTACAAAGGTTTGCAAGATTCAAAGATCCATTTATGGATTGAAGCAAGCATCTCGAAGCTAGAATCTTCGTTTTGATGAAACAGTTAGGAACTTTGGTTTCATCAAGAATGAAGATGAACCTTGTGTTTACAAGATGGTTAGTGGGAGTGCAGTAGTGTTTTTAGTCTTATATGTGGATGACATATTACTCATTGGGAATGATATCCCTACCTTGCAAAAGGTTAAGACTTGGTTAGGGAATTCTTTCTCAATGAAAGACTTAGGTGAGGCTGCCTATATCCTTGGTATAAAGATCTATAGAGATAGATCTAGAAGGATAATTGGCCTGAGTCAAAGTACAAACATAGATAAAGTGTTGAAGAGGTTCAAAATGCAAGATTCCAAAAAGGGATTATTGCCTATGTCTCATGGCAGTCATCTCAGCAAGAGTCAATGTCCTATGACATCTGATGAGCGAGATCGAATGAATAAGATTCCTTATGCTTCTACTATAGGATCTATTATGTATTCCATGTTATGTACTAGACCAGATGTCTCATATCCATTAAGCGCAACTAGTAGATTTCAAGCTGATCCTGGTGAAGGTCACTGGACAGCTGTCAAGAATATTCTTAAGTACCTTCAAAGGACTAAAGATGTATTCTTAGTTTATGGAGGTTTGGAAGATGAGCTAGTTGTAAATGGTTACACAGATGCTAGTTTCCAAACTGACATAGATGATTTTAGATCACAGTTAGGTTTTGTATTCACATTGAATGGTGGAGCTGTTAGTTGGAAGAGTTTAAAACAAAGCACTGTGGCTGATTCTACAATAGAGGCCGAGTATATAGCAGCATCAGATGCAGCTAAGGAAGCAGTCTGGTTGAAGAAATTCATCACTGAGCTAGGAGTGGTGCCTAGCATTGCAAATCCTGTGGACATTTATTGTGACAACAATGGTGCCATAGCACAGGCAAAAGAGCCTAGATCTCATCAAAGGTCTAAGCATATACTTAGGCGTTTTCACCTCATTCGAGACATTATCGATAAAGGAGATATCAAGATATGCAAAGTTGACACAAATGATAACATAGCAGATCCATTAACAAAGCCTCTCTCACGGGTCAAGCATGATCAGCACACTAGATCTATGGGTCTTAGAAATTTGTAGGCCTAGTGCAAGTGGGAGATTGTTAGTGTATGTGCCCTAGCCCATTTATTTGGATCATTATGTTATACATTCATTATTAATAAATGAGGTTTTATTATCATTATTGTTTGTTTGCATGTTACACAATTTTGATATTTGTCCCTAGCTTATTATTGTTATAGAGATAAAAAAAAATAATTCTTAACCAGTATGAACATTGATTTGATAATCATCATATGGTTATGTGTATAGTGATACAAATCAATTTCATAGATACTTGTTAGAGAACAATGTATTGGATAGACCCATCATGAAATTACTACATGGGTTAGTGTCATAAGTAAATCTCATGATAGTTATGTATTAATTCTTTGACTTGAGATTCTCATAGTTTCCAATATAAGGACTATTATATTTTGACATGATCAAACATTATCCGTAACTGGATAGTAATAAAGGTTATGATCATATATGATAGAAATTATGTAGAGGATAATGAACAATCAAGATAGAATTTGTCCCTCTCTTTGAGAGAGATATCTTTTGGGCCCCTCGATAAGTGAGACTGTGAAATGCATGGCCGTGCTCAAATGAATTGATAGTGTGATCAATTTCATTTGTTTTTTTATCAGCCTACTTGGAGATCGAGTAATCATAAGTTTGGACAATATAAGTATGACATTGACCATGACTTATGTTCAAGCTAGATATCGTGTGACAAATGGATTAATGCATGTACTATTATTAGGCAAATTGGACATTCCTTATATTAATTGGGTAGTTGTAACGCCTTGCTAGATGCCAATTATGACTTGTTGGTTTAATAGAGATTAAATTGACTGCCAATTAATATGGGCCTATCGGGTCACACACAAGAATGCGCTTTGGGCTGGATATAATATTAATAATATTAATATTAGATATTAATATTTATTATTATTATTATTTTCATTTTTTATATATATTATTAGATAATATATTCAGAATCCTTATTAGATTTGGATTCTGAATTTGACTTACCTTATCCAATTTCGAATTGGATTCTGGAATGATTATATTCACTCCAGACGTTAAGTCTTCTGAGAGGTAACATTAGAAAATGAAAGAGAACGAAAACAAAGGAACCCTAATACATTTTAGAGAAAAGGTTTTTCCAGCCTTTACCGTTGCAGAGAGCTAGCACTCCAGACGGTAGCACTCGTGTGGATACGCGATAGAGGGTGTTTCGCGATCGAGGCATCTCTTCCAAACTGTGATTTCAAATCATCAACAGGTTAGTTCTTTGAACACTTTCATCGAATTAAACGAACAGCATGGATCCTGGTGGGAAATCAAAGATCAAAAATTTTTTCCACTGCGTGTTTTTGGTTTGCAGTGATCTCCTTCATTTCCTAACACCTTCGAAGGACTAAAGATGTATTCTTAGTTTATGGAGGTTTGGAAGATGAGCTAGTTGTAAATGGTCACACAGATGCTAGTTTCCAAACTGACATAGATGATTTTAGATCGCAGTCAGGTTTTGTATTCACATTGAATGGTGGAGCTGTTAGTTGGAAGAGTTCAAAACAAAGCACTGTGGCTGATTCTACAACAGAGGCCGAGTATATAGCAGCATCAGATGCAGCTAAGGAAGCATTCTGGTTGAAGAAATTCATCACTGAGCTAGGAGTGGTGCCTAGCATTGCAAATCCTATGGACATTTATTGTGACAACAATGGTGCCATAGCACAGGCAAAAGAGCCTAGATCTCATCAAAGGTCTAAGCATATACTCAGGCGTTTACACCTCAATTGATACATTATCGATAAAGGAGATATCAAGATATGCAAAGTTGACACAAATGATAACATAGCAGATCCATTAACAAAGCCTCTCTCACGGGTCAAGCATGATCAGCACACTAAATCTATGGGTCTTAGAAATTTGTAGGCCTAGTGCAAGTGGGAGATTGTTAGTGTATGTGCCCTAGGCCATTTATTTGGATCATTATGTTATACATTCATTATTAATAAATGAGGTTTTATTATCATTATTGATTGTTTGCATGCTACACAATTTTGATATTTGTCCCTGGCTTATTATTGTTATAGAGATAAAAATAATAATTCTTAACCAGTATGAACATTGATTTGATAATCATCAGATGGTTATGTGTATAGTGATACAAATCAATTTCATAGATACTTGTTAGAGAACAATGTATTGGATAGACCCATCATGAGATTACTACATGGGTTAGTGTCATAAGTAAATCTCATGATAGTTATGTATTAATTCTTTGACTTGAGATTGTCATAGTTTCCAATATAAGGACTATTATATTTTGACATGATCAAACATTATCCGTAACTGGATAGTAATAAAGGTTATGATCATATATGATAGAAATTATGTAGAGGATAATGAACAATCAAGATAGAATTTGTCCCTCTCTTTGAGAGAGATATCTTTTGGGCCCCTCGATAAGTGAGACTATGAAATGCATGGCCATGCTCAAATGAATTGATAGTGTGATCAATTTCATTTGTTTTTTATCAGTCTACTTGGAGATCGAGTAATCATAAGTTTGGACAATATAAGTATGACGTTGACCATGACTTATGTTCAAGCTAGTTATCATGTGACAAAGGGATTAATGCATGTACTATTATTAGGAAAATTGAACATTCCTTATATTAATTGGGTAGTTGTAACGCCTTGCTAGAGGCCAATTATGACTTGTTGGTTTAATAGAGATGAAATTGACTGCCAATTAATATGGGCCTATCGGGTCACACACAAGAATGCGCTTTAGGCTGGATATAATATTAATATTAGATATTAATATTTATTATTATTATTTTCATTTTCATTTTTATATATATATATATATTATTAGATAATATATTCTTAATCCTTATTAGATTTGGATTCTGAATTTGACTTACCTTATCCAATTTCGAATTGGATTCTGGAATGATTATATTCACTCCAGACGTTAAGTCTTCTTAGAGGTAACATTAGAAAACGAAATAGAACAAAAACAAAGGAACCCTAATACGTTTTAGAGAAAACATTTTTCCAGCCTTTGCCATTGCAGAGAGCTAGCACTCCAGATGGTAGCATTCGTGTGGATACGCGATAGAGGGTGTTTCGCGATCGAGGCATCTCTTCCAAACTGTGATTTTGAATCATCAACAGGTTAGTTCTTTGAACACTTTCGTCGAATTAAACAAATAGCAAGGATCTTGATGGGAAATCAGAGATCAAAAATTTTTCCGCTGCGTGTTTTTGGTTTGCAGTGATCTCCTTGATTCCCTAACACCCTTGTACTTTTATGGCCTCTAAGTGCTCATCAGGAAATTCCAAAACTACCTCTTCACTATCCGGCAATGGTTGCTGAGACAGGAATTCTGCTACCGCTCTACCTTTGATGGTTTTCCTAGTTACATACTCAATCTCAAATTCTTCCAAAATTATCAACCATCGACTATATTTCCTGATCAAAGAGGGTGCCTCACTTAAGTACTTCACCAGATCCAACCTAAAAATTGCTTGCCCACTAGAAGACTGAAAGTAATGCCACAACTTCTTAGAAGACCAAACCACAGCTATACAGGTCTTCTTAATGATACTATACTTGATTTCATAAGGTAGGAGCTTTCTACTCAAATAGTATACTGTGTGCTCAAACCCTGACTCATGTGCTTAGGCTAGCATAGCTCCTATTGACTTTTCCTCTGCTGCTAAGTATAGTAATAAGGGTTTACCGGGTTTAGGTGGTTTTAAGATGGGTGAATTTAGCAGATACTCTTTTATACATTCAAAGGCCCTTTGACACTCTTCATTCCACTTGATTGGCTGGTTCTTTTTATGCAACTTGAAGATAGGTTCACAAATTGTGGCGAGCTTTGCTATGAACCTACTAACATACTATAACTTGCCAATGAACCCTCGAACTTCTCTCTCCATCTTAGGGGATTAGGCAGGATGCCTCTGACTATCATTCTTATCTGATCCAACTCATCAGGCCTCTTTTTGAGCGAAGTAGCCTTATTCCCCCATCTCTTCACGTAGTCCACAAAATTCTCGTTTGGCCTTTGCCAAATGGTCTCCACCTCAATTAAGGTAACTTCCAGCTCGACATTGTACCCATACTATTGAATAAAGGCTTTGTACAACATGTCCCAATCTTTTTGGGTACTTTCTTCCAAGGTATTAAACCAATTTTGCACAACAGAATCCAATGAGAGCATAAAATACCTCAGAGTTTGAGCTTTAGTAGCTTTGGCAGATTGCATGGCAGTGATGTACTACTTCACATGGAGATGAGGGTTTCCAGTACCATTGTACCTAGCAAAAGAGGCATCCTGAACTTATAAGGGACCTCCTCATCTTGTTCAAATAGTTTGTTGATCTTGGACATCTCTTCGGTATTTAGCTTCTTCTCCAATTTCTTCTACAAATCAACAATCAATTTCTCAACATCAAAAGTTTCATTCTTTTCCACAGTTGCTCTTTCCATAACCCTCGGCTCTTTCTTCTTATCTTGAGGATCTTGGAAGTATTGGGCCCAGTCATCACTCCATCCATAACCATCTTGTCATCATTGAAGACTACTTCACCAACTTTAGCCTTTCCATTGTCTTTCTTGGTGTTTACGGATGCTTCAGCAGTGTTCCCAAACATTGCAGCCATCTGACTTTTCATGATCTCAGCTAGGGCCCCTTTTAGTTCTTCCTTCTTGACTTCAAGGGCATCATCCAACATATTTTGAATCTACTCAGGTTCCATTGCTTTTAGTGAGAAGCTAATTGAGTTGTTGCTGGATTCTTCGTCACCGGAGTAGGTTAAATTGTCATAGGCTTTTGAACTGTTGTATTCCAGGGTTGTGAGCCAGATAGGATATATTATATGAGATGCAAATATTTGTATGCATGTATGCACAAATAATAGACAAAGATAAGTAGAACATCCCTTCCAACCTTATAACTCCCACACACGGATGGCGAGTCTATTTTCTTAGGTATATGGTTAATAAAATACCATCACGGTGTGTCTTATTTTTGAAAAATTCTCTCGGACATTTCAACCAATAGTTATATTTTAAAAATGGAAATTAGTTCATGATAATTCCCATTAATTAGGTTTTAATCCACCCAACCAACTAAAGTAGCTTTTATGCTATATTGGATTAAAACTAAATTAAGAGGTTTATTATAAATAGATTTCTCACTTGAAAAAGTAACTAATGATTCATGCCAAAAACAAGCCTATGGTTAATAATTCTTAGTATAAACTAGGCTCACAATTGATTTTTGGTGTTTCCATAATTGACCTAAATAATTTGTAAGCTATTTTAAAGGTTGCATGAAATGCAAACATGGTTTTGTAAAAAGAGTTTAGATAAAAAAAAATGGATTTTTTATTTTTTATTTGAGTCATGCAAGGAGAATTTTTGATTTGTTTTTAGAAAAGTTTTATGTCCAAAAACCATCTTGAAAAGTTTTGAAAATAGCTTTAGTCTTTTGGTCTTTAAAGCAAAAATTTATTTTGAGCTTAAAAAGTACTTAGGTCATATTAGAAAAAGAAAAAACCAAATAAGCTATGATTTAAACCAAGATAAATTAACCATAGTCAAACAATAATCATTTGGGGTAAAAACCTAAGGAAATCAACTAGGCCAATTACATGAGCTTTAGTCTTTGGGTTAAATGGCTTAGGTTCCCATAGCAAGTATATACCACAAGGTATAAGGCTATGAGTGGTTATGCCATGCTCGATCTCCATACCTTGAGTGAAAGTATGGTATCCCTTACATACCACAACAAGGGTAACACGAGCATCCTAACTCACGCACACAATGCAATCTAATATGATGCAATGGATAATATTATGATAAGAAAGAATAGAATAATATAAGGACCAACAGAATCAACTTCTCTTATCCTCGGTGGAGTCGCCACTGTGAGCGGGGATTTTCATCCCCACTCCCTGTAGAATGGTTCTTGTAACTTCGACACTGTTAGGCTCAGGGCCTTAGAGAACACAGGCTTGAGCTCGGAGAAAATGGAGTCGCCACCCGGACAGGCCAGGAAAAAGAAAGGGGTGGATGACTCGATTCCTAAGGAATCCCCAACCCCCTAATGGGTTCGAAAAGTTTGGTACATGTGGGGAAGGTGAGAAATAGCCCAGCACCCCCACAACACCCGGTTCATTGGAACAAGCCTCCCTTTCAGGTCTTAATATTATAAAATTTTTAAATATAATGATATTATCCATACTACATGCAATAATTAAAATAAAGGCATCATTGAATTAAAATCAAAGTAATGTTCAAACAAAATAAAATAAATGGACACCCATCCGAGGATGGAAATGTGTCCTTACTTTCGTCCAATGTCTAAAACTAAATAGGACACCCACCAAATGGTGGAAACATGTATTTTACATTAATCCCAAAATATAAAAATAACTTAAATTACATGAAAATTAATTAATGAGGTACCTAATCATGGAAACATACCTCTTACAATTTTAATAAACAAATAATAATTAAAAAATATTCATGCATGATAAATTAAATAAACCAAGCATCAAAATTAAATAAATCAATGATCAAAATATATAATAAGCTACATAATTAAATATAAAATTAAATGAAGCAATAAATATATGAATTTAGGGTTTATATCTTAAATTAAAGTTTTTTAGAATGAGGTATAACTAAATTAGGATTTAAAATAAAGGAAATTAAACACAAAGACTTATAATCCACAAATAAATATTGACCCCTTTGACGAGATCATACGGTGGTCCCGAAATTAAAAAATTACCGAGATCAATTTGCATGAAGGATAATCAACATCATATGGAAATTTAATTAGTTGTATTTAAATAGATTCAATTTTAGAAACATACCTTCATTTGTTGATTCTACTAATAATCAAACTTTGATCCAAACTTTCGTTTGCACCAGCCTTATATTTGTTGGTTGAATTGAGAACAAGATAATTAGCTAAGCTACTTCCTTGTTAATATGTTCTCAATGCTTTATATTTGAGTTTCATTGCTCTCACATTGCTTCCTCTTTCTAAGAGTTGCTGGAGCTCAAAAGTTCATTCAAGTTAAAAAGTCCCTGAAGGTTGCTCTCTTCTGAAAGTTCCTAATTGCTGCTCCCGTTAAAAGTCCCTAATCTCTCCCTATCTCTATTTTAAAGTTTTGTATTTATAACAACGTGCATGCATTAGGTCAACAAGTCATGGGAGTTTTCCAATTTTAAAATGGATCATCTTTGATCCATATCGAATTAAAACCACGTAGTACACCGAGACCATATCGGACTCAAACCAAGCAAACTCGTCAAAACATAAGTCCATATCAAATTGGGAAGGCTCCAATTCAATATGGAGCCTATCTTCCAATTCGATAGTGGGACCTTTAATTAAGGTCCATATAGAATTGGAAGTCCTAATTCGATATGGGGTATTTAACGTCCCATATCGAATTGGGAGAGTCCCAATTCAATATGGGACTATCCCATATCGAATTGAGGCATCCCAATTCGATATGGGCTTTCCCATATTGAATTGGAGAGGCTAGTTTGACTCCAACACACCCCCGAATGCCCTAACATCGAATTAAATCCTATAAAATCTTCAAAATAAACCTCTTTAGGGATTTAAAGTGTCACATCCGCCCACCGTATTTATGCATGGTAGGCACGTGCAAAGTGAGAGAAGGGGAAAGGAGAAGATAATTCCTGACAACGGCCTCAGATAAGGCTATAGGATCAATTGGACCTAATTGAAGAAAAATGCAAAGTTTTAGGGAGGTGACCGCAATTTCAAAAAGTTTTGGAGAGGTGACTATTTTTAAAAGTTGTACTGGATGTTCTTAATAGTGCACATAACAGATTCCAAAAATGGAGAGTAGAGAAAAATCGGGTCGCAACAACGCGTAACGGTTTTTCTAGAAAACGCACGGTTTGGAAGATATAGGGGATTTTGACTAGGGACACGTTGGTCATTATTAATAAAAATTTATACATGAATCTAAAGTAGGAAATAAACATAAGAGTGAGTAAAGGATGTCGAGGGGTTGAATATGAAACAATCGTCAGTAGAAATGGAGCCCAGGCAAAACCCTAGCAAAGAAAGGACCTAAAGGAAATTTTGTAAAAAGTCAAGGGCTTATTGGTAATTTTTCAAAATGACTTGGAAACCTAAAATAGACCTTAAAAATAGAAAGTAGAGGTCGAGAGAATCAAAACCATATGTAGTTTACCTCATGAAACTGTACGGTTTAAAATTTACGAACGAATAATCACCGGAGGGTATTTTGGTCTTTTCACACTTTAGACCATAAAATTTCAGCACAAGGAGGCTGAGGGGCCAAAATATAATTAAAAGAAAGTCTAAGGGCTTGGGTTTTAAACAAATAAAAGGAAGAGACATTTGGGCTAATGAAAATTAGCCATTTAGGGTTTATAAAAAGAAGAAAAGAAAAAGGTGTGGACATTTGGCCTTAAACTATTCATTCACCCAAAAGTGGACATCATTTCCACTATATATATATATCATCATAGCAAGAAGAACAAAACTCTCTCTCTCCCACTTCAAAAATTCGGCCACCATAGGAAGAACACCAAAAAGTTTCAAATTTTTGTCAAGTTTGATTTTCAAGGTAAGTTTTAAGGTTTTCAAGTATGTAGAATTCAATTCTAGTATCAATTTTAAGTATTTATATATCTATTGGAAGATTGGAAACTAGGGTTCTTATGGTGGATTTGGGGAAAATTTTAAGTAGTGATGATATTGATTAATTAAATGGAAGAATCAAGGTTTCTAATGTTTAATAAGGTTAGATTAGGGTTTAGTTTGAAAAGAAATGGAAGGGTAGTTTATTGTTTTAAATTTCTAAGGTTTATGTTTAAGGTTGTGTTTTTGAATTTCTTGAAGGAGAAACAAAGATTAAGGAAGGAGAAGAAGGAAAAGCAAAGGGGAATTAAAAGAACAAGGTTTGGTACTTTACCTTGGAAAAATACTTTACCTTCGAAGAATTAATTTTCCTTCCAATTTTCTTACCAAAACTTTATCTATGGAACTTTTGCTATGGATGCATAAATGTATTGTTTGAGTTTGAATTCATTTGTGAGTGATATTGTTAAACCCATGGGGTGATTGAGTTGTTAAATTCAATTGAAATCTATTGTTTCCAAATATTTTGGTAAAAGAGTTTATGGGCTCTATTTAGTCCAAATTGATTTAAACAATCAAGTTATTTTAAAAAGGGAAGTATTTAAGTTTTCATTATATTATTTTGGAAGTTTTGAAATGGGTTTAAAACAAAAAAAATAAACAAATTTTGCACTAAATATAAGTTTTGGCCGAATTGGTACTTTTTGGGAGCCAATTCTGGACCTAACTTTGGGCAGCCAGTTGAGGAAGCAAATGGTGGAATTTTTCAACGACATTTTACATGCAATTAGTCAACATATAAAATAATTTTCCTGTAAAATTTCAGCCAAAAATAAGATCATTTACCTGGTCAAATGCATGACTGAAGTAGACTGAAATTTTGACGAAAACCCATATTTTACTATTCATATGGTCATGCCATTTGCGTTGCCGATTTTTCACGCCGCAACACTATTCATTTGGTCAATTTGTGATCTTTTGAAGAATGCTTTGAAATGTTTGATATGTTTATTGTGGATGTTAAATATGTGCAAAAGGGTAACGGTTTGACTAAAGAACGTGGTGCGCGGCGTAAATGGCAAAGCAGGACGGGAATTAAAATGATTTCTCGAGTCATTCTAAAATGAAGTTTGAGACTTAAATTGAATCATTTTAACCTTTATGCTCTACTGGGTAGTTGAGAGTGGTAGATAAGGGTATGGTGCACTATACTAACTTATGCAGTACTGCCACTTATTGTGTTTGATACACCCCGGCGGTTACCTTCGGGTATAGGCCGTGGAGCGGAGATGTTGTGAAATTGTGATTGGAATGCTCCGGCGGTTACCTACGGGTATAGGCCGTAGAGCGAAATTTGTTATAACCATGGTGGTGAGGGCCACCTATGTTATAGTGGTGAGGGCCATTGCCTTATCGCTATGTTTCCCTATATGCCAGTAGAGCCTGAGCCAAAGTCCTGTTTTTCTAAAACTACGTACTGCAATATGAGTTTGAATTATGGTTTTTACAATTGTTGAAAGTATATCTACACTGAATGGACAATAACTTCCATTAGTTTAATGTTGGTTGATTTTTAATTTAATTATTTCCTTTTAGTTCAAATGCTTTCATGTTTTACATATATTTTCATCGGTAAAGTACCCACTGAGCGTCATTGCTCAGCGTGTTGAGTTTTCTTGACTCGTAGGTTCAGAGCAGTAGATTTCGGTGATTAGCATCGAGCAGCACAACACAGCGCAGCACCTCAGAGTAGCCTTTCATTTCCTATATTATGAGTTAGCTAGTTGTGGCATGTATATGTATATATTTATATATAAGATTGGGAAGTACTATGTTATACTGTACATTAGTAGTATGTAATAATAATAAACATCTACTTTATTTTGTATTAGAAGTGTGAATTCTTCTTGCAGGTTTGTAGTTGAGGGTATAAGGTGGATTCATTGGGAGTGTATTAAAACTGATTATATTCGCATTGGTCTTTGTAAAAATGTTTTCAAAAATCAGAAAAGTCAGTTTTGTCGACACTTGGGACCCAAATTTCTAGGCGAACCTCTGGCAAAATTTCTATAAAACTACGTTTTAGGACCCAAAAGTCAGTTTTTTCTAAAACTACGTACTGCAATATGAGTTTGAATTATGGTTTTTACAATTGTTGAAAGTATATCTACACTGAATGGACAATAACTTCCATTGGTTTAATGTTGGTTGATTTTTGATTTAATTATTTCCTTTTAGTTCAAATGCTTTCATGTTTTACTTATATTTTCATCGGTAAAGTACCCACTGAGCGTCATTGCTCAGCGAGTTGAGTTTTCTTGACTCGTAGGTTCAGAGCAGTAGATTTCGGTGATTAGCATCGAGCAGCACAACACAGCGCAGCACCTCAGAGTAGCCTTTCATTTCCTATATTATGAGTTAGCTAGTTATGGCATGTATATGTATATATTTATATATAAGATTGGGAAGTACTATGTTATATTGTATGTTAGTAGTATGTAATAATAATAAACCTCTACTTTATTTTGTATTAGAAGTGTGAATTCTTCTTGCAGGTTTGTAGTTGAGGGTATAAGGTGGATTCATTGGGAGTGTATTGAAACTGATTATATTCGCATTGGTTTGTGTAAAAATGTTTTCAAAAATCAAAAAAATCAGTTTTGTCGACACTTGGGACCCAAATTTCTAGGTGAACCTCTGGCAAAATTTCTATAAAATCGGAACAAAAATTTGACTAAGTAAAATTGGTAACAACATTAGGCTAGTTTGGCGCCTCTACTCGGCTTACACATGTAGGCCGAGAAGGGGTGTTACAATTTTTGAAATCAGAGCCAAGGTTTAGCTGATTCTAGGTAGTTAGTTGAACTAAACCTTAAAGGTATGACACATAGGGTTAGGTTAGGGGTTCTAATTATGTAACTATACATGTGTGGAGTATTGTTAGTTATGTTATTCTAATTATAACAGGAGTAATTATGGGTGATCAAAATGATGAGATGAGGGAGATGAGAATGGAAGTAGAGAGGCTAAAGCAAATAGTGCAGGAGCAAGATGAAACCATAGAAATTCTGGCAGATCGAAGTATACAGGATCGTGAAGACTTGAGAGAAAAAAATGAGATGATTACCACATTGATGAGAGATGTGCAAATGTTAAAGGAGGATAGGCTTAGTCATAGAGTGGAGTTTGATAGTGCCTGTAGGAGCCTCGGAGTAGCACATAGAGAGATCCATGCTTTACAGGAGAGGGTCTAGGAGCTAGGCCAGCACTTACATGGTGAAGCATCGCATGACCCGTACTTTGATCCCGAGATAGAAGAGTATTTTTCTGACAGTGCCACCTCACCTAGGGCACCTACTCACTGAGCTTCGGGATGTGTTGCTTTTTGGAGGATCTTTTGGTTATGTATATATGTGATATCGAGTAGACATTGTAATGTAGTATGACATGATAATATAGTAGTAAGGAGTCCTAAATTTTGGAATGTACTTAAGGGCTTCCTCGTAATGTAAAAACTTTTGCTTGGAAATAAATAAAAGTTGTGTTGTATATGTGTTATTTAAGAATTTTATATTTATATACATGCAAACTAGGGTAATATAATGCTGTTGGGCTGGGTTGTTACTGATGATGGGATTGTATACGTTTTGCTCTGTTCTTTAGATGTCGCGAATAGCACAGCGTGATATAGAGGAGGAGGTCGAGTCTCAAGCCTCCCGAACTGTAGAAACGCATGTATCAGAGATACCTGCGTCGGAGCAACCACTAGCTGATGCTCCTATTCCTAACGAAATGTTGCAACAAATGGCTACCGTATTATGGCAGATAGCCAGTGCCGCCCCAGAACCACCACCAGCACCAGCGCCCATACCAGTACCTACTATAGGAGGGGAAAGGAAACCCCCGATCGAAAAGATAAGAAAGTACAGGGCGAAGGAGTTTAGGGCCCGAAGGGACGATGATTCTTCTATAGCCGAGTATTGGCTGGAAGGAACGGTACGAGCCTTAGATCAGTTATAGTGTACTCCAGAGGAGCGAGTGGTATGTGCTACTTCCTTATTAGTGGAAGAAGCATATATATGGTGGAACACAGTTCAACAACGAGTTCCACTGGAACAGAGGACATGGGATATCTTTGTGACTGAGTTCAAGAGGAAGTTTATATCGGAGGCATACCTAGATGCCAAGAAAAAGGAGTTTCTACACTTAAAGCAAGGTCGACTGACCATTACCGAATATGAGAGGGAATTTATTAGGCTGAGTAGTTATGCCAAGAAGACAATTGGAGACGAAAATGATAGGTGTAAGCAATTCCAGGATGGTTTGAATAATGAGATTAGGATGCAATTAATTGCTGCTAATATCAAGGAATTTTCTGAGTTTGTCACTAGGGCTCTGGAAGTAGAGCAATGTCAGAAGGATGAGCGAAATAGGAGACAGAGGGTAAGACCAAGAAGGGATACCCAGAGTTATTCAGAAAATTTCCAGCTATCAAGGAAACAGTTTAGAGGAGGTAGTTCCATGGGAGGAAATCAGAGCAGGATATCCAGTCAAAGGTCGATTCGGGGGGTCCCGAGTCATGCTACCTTTGTAGCCAGTACTGGTGGGTCTGGGAGAGGACAAGGAAGAGAGCGTGGCCAAGGTGGAGGTAACTTTGCTCAGCCTGAAACTATCGAAGGAAGTGAAAACACCCATCCACGTTGTGTTCAATGTGGGCTTAGGCATTCAGGAAAATGTTGGGGCAAGGCCTGGGTATGTTTTATTTATGGAGCGAAGGACCACTTTAAATGAGAATGCCCCTTAAGACAGCAAAACACACTAGATAATACCGAAGGATCTCGAGCCGTAGCTGGAAGGGAAAAGGGGCAGATGTAGAGGACAAAGCTCTTCGCAAGTTCAATCTGAAATGATGGACAGACCTGAAACTAGAGCTCCTACCAAGATGTATGCAATGAGGGCATGTGAAGAAGAGGAAGCCCCGACGTTATAGCAAGTCAGCTAATTATGTTTGGAATGCCGATTTATGCTTTAATAAACCCAGGTTCTTCACATTCATATATATATGCATGAAAAATGAAAAATTAAAGGATTTAGAAGTAAAACTTGAAACAGATGGAGTGTTAGTTACAAATCCTTTGGGTAGTGAGATGGTTACCAGGAAGGTAATAAATCCTTTGGTTAGTGAGATTGTCCGGTATAAGTACACGGACACACTTTCCTAGGTGATCTGTTTGAGTTGCCATTCCAGGAATTTGATGCAATACTTGGAATGGATGAGCTGACCAAACATAAGGCATTAGTGGACTGTGAAAAAAAAAAAGAAAGACGGATCCCTAAGACTATGTGTAGATTATCGGCAGTTAAATAAGCTGACGATTAAAAATAAATACCCACTACTCCGGATAGACAATTTATTTGATCAATTGAAAGGTGTAGGAGTTTTCCTAAAGATTGATCTGCGATCCAGCTATCATCAACTGAGGATTAAAGATGAAGATATACCAAAGACTGCATTCAGAACCCGATATGGATGTTATGAGTTTATAGTAATGCCTTTTGGGCTCACAAATGCACCTGCGGTATTCATGGATTTGATGAACCAGATTTTCCATCCTTATTTGGACCAGTTTGTCGTGGTATTCATCGATGACATACTGGTTTACTCAAAGAATGTAGAGGATCATGACCGGCACTTGAGAATCATGTTACAAACATTAAGGGAGAAGCAGTTATACGCCAAATTCAGCAAGTGTGAATTTTGGTTAGAAGAAGTGGCCTTTTTAGGACATATTGTATCGGCGGAAGGAATAAGAGTTAATTCTAAGAAGGTAGAAGCAGTATTGGATTTGAAAGAATGCTATTGGTGGCCAGGGATAAAGAGAGATGTGGTAGATTACGTGGCGAAATGTTTAACCTGCCAATAAGTAAAGGCAGAACATCAACTACCCTCGGGACTTTTACAACCTATTACAATTCCAACATGGAAATGGGATCGCATAACTATAGATTTTGTGATGGGACTACCAATGACAAGAGACAAACATGATGCAATATGGGTGATAGTAGACCAGCTAACTAAGTCAGCTCAATTCTTACCAGTAAGGATGGACTACTCCCTGGATAAGTTAGCGGACTTGTACATTAAAGAGATTATACGACTTCATGGAGTTCCAACATTAATCATATCGGAAAAAGATCCACGCTTTACGTCGAACTTTTGGCAAAAGTTCCAAATGGCTTTGGGAACTCGAACAGACTAGAGTACGTCATTTCATCTATAGATGGACGGACAGTCAGAGAGGGTAATCCAGATCTTGGAAGATATGTTAAGAGCGTGCATATTAGAATTCAAAGGTAGCTGGGAGAAGTACTTAAGTTTAATGGAATTCGCTTACAACAACAGCTACCAGTCTAGCATACAGATGGCTCCTTATGAAGCACTATAAGGACGAAAATGTAGGACTCCAATTTGCTGGACAGAATTGAGCGAGGAAAAGATGTTGGGGCCAGACATCGTTAAGGAAACTGAGGAAAAGGTAGAGATCATTCAAGACTGATTAAAAGCAGTGGCGGATAGGCAAAAATCATACGCGAATCTAAAGAGGAAAGACATACAGTTCAAGGTCGGCAACAGAGTATTCCTCAAAGTCTCTCCTTGGAAGAAGGTGTTACGATTTAAACAGAAAGGCAAGCTAAGCCCTTGATTCATCGGACAATATGAGGTCATCAAACGAGTAGGTTCGGTAGCTTACCAATTGGCGTTACAACCTGAATTAAGTAAAATACATGATGTTTTCCATGTTTCAATGCTAAGGAGGTATCGTTCAGATCCAACCCACGTCATACAAGCTCAAGACATCGAGATTCAGCCCGACCTGACATACGAGGAAGAACCGGTAGAAATCTTAGCATAGGAAATCAAAGAGTTGCGGAATAAGAAGATCCCATTAGTCAAAGTGCTTTGGAGGAATCACAAAGTAGAAGAAAGCTACATGGGAACGCGAAGAAACTATGAGGAAGAATTACTCATATTTATTTCAACCTGATGGGCTTCGGGACGAAGCCTAAATTAACGAGGGAGGAACTGTCACATCCGCCCACCGTATTTATGCATGGCAGGCACGTGCACAGTGAGAGAAGGGGAAAGGAGAAGATTATTCCTGACAATGGCCTCAGATAAGGCTATAGGATCAATGGGACCTAATTGAAGAAAAATGCAAAGTTTTAGGGAGGTGACCGCAATTTCAAAAAGTTTTGGAGAGGTGACTGTAATTTTTAAAAGTTGTAATGGATGTTCTTAATAGTGCACATAACAGATTCCAAAAATGGAGAGTAGAGAAAAATCGGGTCGCAACAATGCGTAACGGTTTTTCTAGAAAACGCACGGTTTGGAAGATATAGGGGATTTTGACTAGGGACACGTTGGTCATTATTAATAAAAATTTATACATGAATCTAAAGTAGGAAATAAACATAAGAGTGAGTAAAGGATGTCGAGGGGTTGAATATGAAACAATCGTCAGTAGAAATGGAGCCAGGCAAAACCCTAGCAAAGAAAGGACCTAAAGGGAATTTTGTAAAAAGTCAAGGGCTTATTGGTAATTTTTCAAAATAACTTGGAAACCTAAAATAGACCTTAAAAATAGAAAGTAGAGGTCGAGAGGATCAAAACCATATGTAGTTTGCCTCGTGAAACTGTACGGTTTAAAAGTTACGAACGAATAATCGCCGGAGGGTATTTTGGTCTTTTCACACTTTAGACCATAAAATTTTAGCACAAGGAGGTTGAGGGGCCAAAATATAATTAAAAGAAAGTCTACGGGCTTGGGTTTTAAACTAATAAAAGGAAGAGACATTTGGGCTAATGAAAATTAGCCATTTAGGGTTTATAAAAAGAAGAAAAGAAAAAGGTGTGGACATTTCGCCTTAAACTATTCATTCACCCAAAAGTGGACATCATTTCCACTATATATATATATATCATCATAGCAAGAAGAACAAAACTCTCTCTCTCTCCCACTTCAAAAATTCGGCCACCATAGGAAGAACACCAAAAAGTTTCAAATTTTTGTCAAGTTTGATTTTCAAGGTAAGTTTTAAGGTTTTCAAGTATGTAGAATTCAATTCTAGTATCAATTTTAAGTATTTATATATCTATTGGAATTTTGGAAATTAGGGTTCTCATGGTGGATTTGGGGAAAATTTTAAGTAGTGATGATATTGATTAATTAAATGGAAGAATCAAGGTTTCTAATGTTTAATAAGGTTAGATTAGGGTTTAGTTTGAAAAGAAATGGAAGGGTAGTTTATTGTTTTAAATTTCTAAGGTTTATGTTTAAGGTTGTGTTCTTGAATTTCTTGAAGGAGAAACAAAGATTAAGGAAGGAGAAGAAGGAAAAGCAAAGGGGAATTAAAAGAACAAGGTTTGGTACTTTACCTTGGAAAAATACTTTACCTTGGAAAAATACTTTACCTTCGAAGAATTAATTTTCCTTCCAATTTTCTAACCAAAACTTTATCTATGGAACTTTTGCTATGGATACATAAAAGTATTGTTTGAGTTTGAATTCATTTGTGAGTGATATTGTTAAACCCATGGGGTGATTGAGTTGTTAAATTCAATTGAAATCTATTGTTTCCAAAGATTTTGGTAAAAGAGTTTATGGACTCTATTTAGTCCAAATTGATTTAAACAATCAAGTTATTTTAAAAAGGGAAGTGTTTAAGTTTTCATTATATTATTATGAAAGTTTTGAAATGGGTTTAAAACAGAAAAATAAACAAATTTTGCACTAAATATAAGTTTTGGCCGAATTGGTACTTTTTGGGAGCCAATTATGGACCTAACTTTGGGCAGCCAGTTGAGGCAGCAAACGGTGGAATTTTTCAACGAAATTTTACATGCAATTCGTCAACATATGAAATAAATTTACTGTAAAATTTCAGCCAAAAATAAGATCATTTACCTGGTCAAATGCATGACTGAAGTGGACAGAAATTTTGACGAAAACCCATATTTTACTATTCATATGGTCATGCCATTTGCGTTGCCGATTTTTCGCGCCGCAATACTATTCATTTGGTCAATTTGTGATCTTTTGAGGAATGCTTTGAAATGTTTGATATGTTTATTGTGGATGTTAAATATGTGCAAAAGGGTAACGGTTTGACTAAAGAATGTGGTGCGCGGCAAAATGGCAAAGCGGGACGGGAATTAAAATGATTTCTCGAGTCATTCTAAAATGAAGTTTGAGACTTAAATTGAATCATTTTAACCTTTATGCTCTACTGGGTAGTTGAGAGTGGTAGATAAGGGTATGGTGCACTATACTAACTTATGCAGTACTGCCACTTATTGTGTTTGATACACCCCGGCGGTTACCTTCGGGTATAGGCCGTGGAGCGGAGATGTTGTGAAATTGTGATTGGAATGCTCCGGCGGTTACCTACGGGTATAGGCCGTAGAGCGGAATTTGTTATAACCATGGTGGTGAGGGCCACCTATGTTATAGTGGTGAGGGCCATTGCCTTATCGCTATGTTTCCCTATATGCCAGTAGAGCCTGAGCCAAAGTCCTGTTTTTCTAAAACTACGTACTGCAATATGAGTTTGAATTATGGTTTTTACAATTGTTGAAAGTATATCTACACTGAATGGACAATAACTTCCATTAGTTTAATGTTGGTTGATTTTTAATTTAATTATTTCCTTTTAGTTCAAATGCTTTCATGTTTTACATATATTTTCATCGGTAAAGTACCCACTGAGCGTCATTGCTCAGCGTGTTGAGTTTTCTTGACTCGTAGGTTCAGAGCAGTAGATTTCGGTGATTAGCATCGAGCAGCACAACACAGCGCAGCACCTCAGAGTAGCCTTTCATTTCCTATATTATGAGTTAGCTAGTTGTGGCATGTATATGTATATATTTATATATAAGATTGGGAAGTACTATGTTATACTGTACATTAGTAGTATGTAATAATAATAAACATCTACTTTATTTTGTATTAGAAGTGTGAATTCTTCTTGCAGGTTTGTAATTGAGGGTATAAGGTGGATTCATTGGGAGTGTATTAAAACTGATTATATTCGCATTGGTCTTTGTAAAAATGTTTTCAAAAATCAGAAAAGTCAGTTTTGTCGACACTTGGGACCCAAATTTCTAGGCGAACCTCTGGCAAAATTTCTATAAAATCGGAACAAAAATTTGACTAAGCAAAATTGGTAACAACATTAGGCTAGTGTGGCGCCTCTACTCGGCTTACGCATGTAGGCCGAGAAGGGGTGTTACAATTTTTTGTATCAGAGCCAAGGTTTAGCCGGTTCTGGGTAGTTAGTTGAACTAAACCTTAAAGGTATGACACATAGGGTTAGGTTATGGGTTCTAATTATGTAACTATACATGTGTGGAGTATTGTTAGTTATGTTATTCTAATTATAACAGGAGTAATTATGGGTGATCAAAACGATGAGATGAGGGAGCTGAGAATGGAAGTAGAGAGGCTAAAGCAAATAGTGCAGGAGCAAGATGAAACCATAGAAATTCTGGCAGATCGAAGTATACAGGATCGTGAAGACCTGAGAGAAAAAAATGAGATGATTACCACATTGATGAGAGATGTGCAAATGTTAAAGGAGGACAGGCTTAGTCATAGAGTGGAGTTTGATAGTGCCTGTAGGAGCCTCGGAGTAGCACATAGAGAGATCCATGCTTTATAGGAGAGGGTCTAGGAGCTAGTCCAGCACTTACCTGGTGAAGCATCGCATGACCCAGACTTTGATCCCGAGATAGAAGAGTATTTTTCTGACAGTGCCACCTCACCTAGGGCACCTACTCACTGAGCTTCGGGATGTGTTGCTTTTTGGAGGATCTTTTGGTTATGTATATATGTGATATCGAGTAGACATTGTATGGTAGTATGACATGATAATATAGTAGTAAGGAGTCCTAAATTTTGGAATGTACCTAAGGGCTTCCTAGTAATGTAAAAACTTTTGCTTGGAAATAAATAAAAGTTGTGGTGTATATGTGTTATTTAAGAATTTTATATTTATATACATGCCACCTAGGGTAATATAATGCTATTGGGCTGGGTCGTACTGATGATGGGATTGTATACATTTTGCTCTATTCTTTAGATGTCGCAAATAGCACAGCGTGATATAGAGGAGGAGGTCGAGTCTCAGGCCTCCCGAACTGTAGAAACGCATGTATCAGAGATACCTGCGTCGGAGCAACCACTAGCTGATGCTCATATTCCTAACGAAATGTTGCAACAAATGGCTACCGTATTACGGCAGATAGCCGGTGCTGCCCCAGCACCACCGCCAGCGCCAGCGCCCGTACCAGTACCTACTGTAGGAGGGGAAAGGAAACCCCCAATCGAAAAGATAAGAAAGTACAGGAAGAAGGAGTTTAGGGCCCGAAGGGATGATGATTCTTCTATAGCCGAGTATTGGCTGGAAGGAACGGTACGAGCCTTAAATCAGTTATAGTGTACTCCAGAGGAGCGAGTGGTATGTGCTACTTCCTTATTAGTGGAAGAAGCATATATATGGTGGGACACAGTTCAACAACGAGTTCCACCAGAACAGAGGACATGGGATTTCTTTGTGAATGAGTTCAAGAGGAAGTTTATATCGGAGGCATACCTAGATGCCAAGAAAAAGGAGTTTCTACACTTAAAGCAAGGTCGACTGACCATGGCCGAATATGAGAGGGAATTTATTAGGCTGAGTAGGTATGCCAAGAAGACAATTGGAGACGAACATGATCGGTGTAAGCAATTCGAGGATGGTTTGAATAATGAGATTAGGATGCAGTTAATTGCTGCTAATATCAAGGAATTTTTCGAGTTGGTTACTAGGGCTCTGGAAGTAGAGCAATGTCAGAAGGATGAGCGAAATAGGAGACAGAGGGTAAGACCAAGAAGGGATACCCAGAGTTATTTAGAAAATTTCCAGCTATCAAGGAAACAGTTTAGAGAAGGTAGTTCCATGGGAGGAAATCAGAGCAGGATATCCAGTCAAAGGTCGATTCGGGGCGGCCCGAGTCAAGCTACCTTTGTAGCCAGTACTGGTGGGTCTGGGAGAGGACAAGGAAGAGGGCGTGGCCAAGGTGGAGGTAACTTTTCTCAGCCCAAAACTATCGAAGGAAGTGAAAACACCCATCCACGCTGTGTTCAATGTGGGCGTAGGCATTCAGGAAAATGTTGGGGCAAGGCCTGGGTATGTTTTATTTGTGCAGCGAAGGACCACTTTAAACGAGAATGCCCCTTAAGACAGCCAAAAACACTAGATAATACCGAAGGATCTCGAGCCGTAGCTGGAAGGGAAAAGGGGCAGTGGTAGAGGACAAAGCTCTTCGCAAGTTCAATCTGAAACGATGGACAGACCTGAAACTAGAGCTCCTACCAATATGTATGCAATGAGGGTACGTGAAGAAGAGGAAGACTCGACGTCATAGCAGGTCAGTTAATTATGTTTGGAATGCCGATTTATGCTTTAATAAACCCAGGTTCTTCACATTCATATATATATGCATGAAAAATGAAAAATTAAAGGTTTTAGAAGTAGAACTTGAAACAGATGGAGTGTTAGTTACAAATCCTTTGGGTAGTGAGATGGTTACCAGGAAGGTAATAAAGGATTGTCTGGTATAAGTACATGGACACACTTTCCTAGGTGATCTATTTGAGTTGCCATTCCAGGAATTTGATGCAATACTTGGAATGGATGAGCCGACCAAACATAAGGCATTAGTGGACTGCGAAAAAAAAAAAAGAAAGACGGATCCCTAAGACTATGTGTAGATTATCGGTAGTTAAATAAGCTGACGATTAAGAATAAATACCCACTACTCCGGATAGACGATTTATTTGATCAATTGAAAGGTATGGGAGTTTTCTTAAAGATTGATCTGCAATCCGGCTATCATTAAATGAGGATTAAAGATGAAGATATACCAAAGACTGCATTCAGAACTCGATATGGACGTTATGAGTTTATGGTAATGCCTTTTGGGCTCAATAATGCACCTGCGGTATTCATGGATTTGATGAACCAGATTTTCCATCCTTATTTGGACCAGTTTGTCGTGGTATTCATCGATGACATACTGGTTTACTCAAAGAATGCAGAGGATCATGACCGGCACTTGAGAATCATGTTACAAACATTGAGGGAGAAGCAGTTATACGCCAAATTCAGCAAGTGTGAATTTTGGTTAGAAGAAGTGGCCTTTTTAGGAAATATTGTATCGGCGGAAGGAATAAGAGTTAATTCTAAGAAGGTAGAAGCAGTATTGGATTTGAAAGAATGCTATTGGTGGCCAGGGATCAAGAGAGATGTGGTAGATTACGTGGCGAAATGTTTAACCTGCCAACAAGTAAAGGCAGAACATCAACTACCCTCGGGACTTTTACAACCTATTACGATTCCAACATGGAAATGGGATCGCATAACTATAGATTTTGTGACGGGACTACCAATGACAAGAGACAAACATGATGCAATATGGGTGATAGTAGTCCAGCTAACTAAGTGAGCTCAATTCTTACCAGTAAGGATGGACTACTCCCTGGATAAGTTAGCGGACTTGTACATTAAAGAGATTATATGACTTCATGGAGTTCCAACATTAATCATATCGTAAAAAGATCCACGCTTTACGTCAAACTTTTGGCAAAAGTTCCAAACGGCTTTGGGAACTCAAACGGACTAGAGTACGTCGTTTCATCTACAGACAGACAGTCAGAGAGGGTAATCCAGATCTTGGAAGATATGTTAAGAGCGTGCATATTGGAATTCAAAGGTAGCTGAGAGAAGTACTTAAGTTTAATGGAGTTCGCTTACAACAACAGCTATCAGTCTAGCATACAGATGGCTCCTTATGAAGCACTATAAGGACGAAAATGATGGACTCCAATTTGCTGGACAGAATTGAGCGAGGAAAAGATGTTGGGGCCAGACATCATTAAGGAAACTGAGGAAAAGGTAGAGATCATTCGAGACAGATTAAAAGCAGCGGCGGATAGGCAAAAATCATACGCGAATCTAAAGAGGAAAGACATACAGTTCAAGGTCGGCAATAGAGTAATCCTCAAAGTTTCTCCTTGGAAGAAGGTGTTACAATTTAAACAGAAAGGCAAGCTAAGCCCTAGATTCATCGGACTATATGAGGTCATCAAACGAGTAGGTTCGGTAGCTTACCAATTGGCGTTACCACCTGAATTAAGTAAAATACATGATGTTTTCCACGTTTCAATGCTAAGGAGGTATCGTTCAGATCCAACCCACGTCATACAAGCTCAAGACATCGAGATTCAGCCCCACCTGACATACGAGGAAGAGGCGGTAGAAATCCTAGCACGGGAAATCAAAGAGTTGTGGAATAAGAAGATCCCATTAGTCAAAGTGCTTTGGAGGAATCACAAAGTAGAAAAAGCTGCATGGGAACGCGAAGAAACTATGAGGAAGAATTACTCATATTTATTTCAACCTGATGGGCTTCGGGACGAAGCCTAAATTAACGAGGGAGGAACTGTCACATCCGCCCACCGTATTTATGCATGGCAGGCACATGCACAGTGAGAGAAGGGGAAAGGAGAAGATAATTCCTGACAACGGCCTCAGATAAGGCTATAGGATCAATGGGACCTAATTGAAGAAAAATGCAAAGTTTTAGGGAGGTGACCGCAATTTCAAAAAGTTTTGGAGAGGTGACTGTAATTTTTAAAAGTTGTACTGGATGTTCTTAATAGTGCACATAACATATTCCAAAAATGGAGACTAGAGAAAAATTGGGTCACAACGACGCGTAACGGTTTTTCCAGAAAACGCACGGTTTGGAAGATATAAGGGATTTTGACTAGGGACATGTTGGTCATTATTAATAAAAATTTATACATGAATCTAAAGTAGGAAATAAATATAAGAGTGAGTAAAGGATGTTGAGGGGTTGAATATGAAACAATCATCAGTAGAAATGGAGCCCAGGCAAAACCCTAGCAAAGAAATGACCTAAAGGGAATTTTATAAAAAGTCAAGGTCTTATTGGTAATTTTTCAAAATGACTTGGAAACCTAAAATAGATCTTAAAAAAAGAAAGTAGAGGTCGAGAGGATCAAAACCATATGTAGTTTGCCTCGTGAAACTGTACGGTTTAAAAGTTACGAACGAATAATCGCCGGAGGGTATTTTTGTCTTTTCACACTTTAGACCATAAAATTTCAGCACAATGAGGTTGAGGGGCCATTATATAATTAAAAGAAAGTCTAAGGGCTTGGGTTTTAAACTAATAAAAGGAAGAGACATTTGGGCTAATGAAAATTAGCCATTTAGGGTTTATAAAAAGAAGAAAAGAAAAAGGTGTGGACATTTGGCCTTAAACTATTCATTCACCCAAAAGTGGACATCATTTCCACTATATATATATATTATCATAGCAAGAAGAACAAAACTCTCTCTCTCCCACTTCAAAAATTCGGCCACCATAGGAAGAACACCAAAAAGTTTCAAATTTTTGTCAAGTTTGATTTTCAAGGTAAGTTTTAAGGTTTTCAAGTATGTAGAATTCAATTCTAGTATCAATTTTAAGTATTTATATATCTATTGGAAGATTGGAAATTAGGGTTCTTATGGTGGATTTGGGGAAAATTTTAAGTAGTGATGATATTGATTAATTAAATGGAAGAATCAAGGTTTCTAAGGTTTAATAAGGTTAGATTAGGGTTTAGTTTGAAAAGAAATGGAAGGGTAGTTTATTGTTTCAAATTTCTAAGGTTTATGTTTAAGGTTGTGTTCTTGAATTTCTTGAAGGAGAAACAAAGGTTAAGGAAGGAGAAGAAGGAAAAGCAAAGGGGAATTAAAAGAACAAGGTTTGGTACTTTACCTTGGAAAAATACTTTACCTTCGAAGAATTAATTTTCCTTCCAATTTTCTTACCAAAACTTTATCTATGGAACTTTTTCTATGGATGCATAAATGTATTGTTTGAGTTTGAATTCATTTGTGAGTGATATTGTTAAACCCATGGGGTGATTGAGTTGTTAAATTCAATTGAAATCTATTGTTTCCAAAGATTTTGGTAAAAGAGTTTATGGACTCTATTTAGTCCAAATTGATTTAAACAATCAAGTTATTTTAAAAAGGGAAGTGTTTAAGTTTTCATTATATTATTATGGAAGTTTTGAAATGGGTTTAAAATAGAAAAATAAACAAATTTTGCACTAAATATAAGTTTTGGCCGAATTGGTACTTTTTGGGAGCCAATTCTGGACCTAACTTTGGGCAGCCAGTTGAGGTAGCAAACGGTGGAATTTCTATAGTACTAAACTGCCCTCACAGCCTTCCAACAGGATTCGCTTATTTGACTTACACCCAAGACACATGAATGCAAGTCGCCTCTTCGGACCGAACACCTGACCTCCCCCTTAAGAGAATCAGCGAAATTCATCCAGTACCATTTCTTCCAATATGATACAAAGTATCTATTCACACAACACACATATATATATATATTTCTGACTATAATAGCACTTTATATCCATCTTAGCCACATTTCCAATGTAACATCTCTTTCACTTCCATCTTTAAAAACATTTAATATATATTTCCATATCCATTTTTACCCTTCTCAATTAGTGACTTAAAATAGCTTATCCACTTCCCTTTTTACTTCAAGACAAATCCTCATACTATCAATTACATTACTCCATTTATAATACTTCCATATGCAATATTAACCATTTCATCTAGTTCATGTATTGCATATACACTAAACCATCAACATTCAAATAATCTTTATCAATTTCCACTAAAACTTTAACTTTTCAACTTACAACTTCACTTAAACTTCAATTTGCCAAACTCATCTTTTCTTAATATTACTTAAAAAAAAACATCGTATATATTTATATATCACAAAGCAATATCAAAACATATAATTTCCACAATTACCAAGCTCATTTCAGAATCTCAAATATCGTATATTACCACCATTACCATGAGCTTTCACCATATTCAAGCATCTCACATTTTTAATATTAAATTCACAATGGTTGCATTAAAATAACAATACCAATCTATATTCTTACTTAACCAAACAAAACCTTAACTGTATATACATCCCCAACTTTACATAATCACACTTTGTCTCTACTAATCAACTCATTCAATATTCCACCATACTCTCCGCATTTAAATAACATAACTTTCAATATTAACAATTCGATATTATTTCCTCTGTCTAACAAACTCAACATTAACAAACCCAACATAAATTTTATTATAAAGAGGTTCAAATTATAGAAGAAAGAGTACATACTCTTATCTTGATTTAATTTTCAACTTTATTCTCCTTTTCATTTTTTTATGTTTCAATTCATATTATGTCCTACATAATATTGCTCATAAACATCAACATTACCTTCCATGTTGCACACTACATAACATTTTCATATTCATCATCAATATGCATATATCACATTACATTTCGCAATTTGTTTCTCATAATCAATTAGGCACTATGCCTCAATTATAATTCATTTCCAACATCATTGCCAACAATCATGGTTTCTTATCACATCAACATAGTATACACATATATCATCAACTATATTGAACATTTTATATAACACAAATATTCTACAAGTCATATTATGCCACATCCGAGACCAACCTAGGTGTAAATGCATATGCATGTATTATCAATTTCATTTCAAAACTTTTCTTTTCAATTCCCTTTAAGTTTTTCAAGACTTTCTCTTTTTAATTTCACTTAGGCCGAGAATCTCGAACCTAAGCTCTGATACCAAAATAATTGTAACACCCTGATGCCTTATATAAGTACTATACATATACCTAGTATACATACAGTAAGTATATAAAGTATAAGGATGCCACTTTTCGTTACCTTTTTAAAAACCTGTAACAGAGTTCAAACCACGATATGTTAATTTACATAATATTTACAAAATCATTGTCTTTATCAAAACTCCATTTATACATATAACATTCCTTTCGTCAAAAATACATCAAAATTAAAAGTTATACATGTATGCATTACCCTCTAGTTGGTCTCGACAAATCTTTACTCTTCTCGTGGCATAACGAACAACTCTGTATCTTCCACCAAGCTACCTGCGCGATTACACATCCGCGCTAAGCCCTAAAGCTTAGTAGTACAAATATAAAAGATAAACATACCTTATAGAAATGCCAACATGTAATGATATGTCAAATTTAGGTATCATTAGTTTCTTATCATGTTTTTCCTTTTTAATTTCATCTTTCATAGATCTTAATTAATTTCATATATTAAACACATATATACATAACATTATTACCAATTCCAACCCATCACTTCTCAATCAATATATCAATATACATACATTATATCTCATACCAACCAAGAGTCACACTTCCAAAGAAGACAATCCTTATCACCACACAATTCATCATTGATATCCACAATCAATACACACCTCACATATCATACTTCATAGCATTAGTTTGTTCCCAATTTACTAATCATCAATCACATTTCCAACAAAGGCAATTATTAACACCAACCATCATTCATCACTAATATCCACAATCTATATATATCACATTTACAACAAATGACAGACTCGGGCCCAAAAGACACTAATATGCTATTCGACTTTCAGAGTTAATGCTTTGGTTTAATTATCACATTCATCAATATCCCAACTAGGCTTCAAGGATTAAGTTCAACCAAGCTTGAAGGGGAACAAAGCATGCTAAGTATCAACCCAACTTGGCTTCAAGAACTAATCCAACCTAGCTTCAAGGGTTGTAACATCTCAATTAGGCTTCAAGGACATGACCTAACCAAGCTTCAAGGGGAGTAAAACATGTTAAACTTCAACCCAACTTGGCTTCAAGGATCAAGCCCAACCTAACTTCAAGAGATTGTTACCATTAGGCATGCCACCAACAACAAAACTCTGAAAATGAATAACACATTAGATACACAATTCATTGATTATTTCATCATCAATATCATTTTCAATTCTCATCATCATTTTGGCAAACATGCCTCACATATCTCAATTGAATTATCATAGCCAATCACAATGGTTTCATATCACATTTGAGTTATCATTGCCAATAACAATGGCTTCATATCCCATTTTATCTTAAATCACATTTCATGTTTCATCATTGATATATGCAACATCAATTACATTACTACACAAACATATTATTAATCAATCATACTATATAGGCATGCTTCAATCATATCATTCAAGTATACCTAATCCATTTCATTGCACATATCTCTTAAATTCATGGTCATGTAATCCATATGTCTATTCATTTCATTTTGATCATCATTATCAATCATGATAACATCACATTTCATCATTTCTCAAAACACATTAACATCATTCATTATTAAAACATTCATCAAATAAATTGCATTGCACATACCTTTTTAGATGATCCTCATCTCTTCCACACTATACAAAACATAACATTGTTCATTTAATATCACATGTATCAACAAATGTAAGTTCCATTTCAACCATATAAGAAGAACAAAAACCAAACACAGTAGCCAACACACCCAAGGGACACGGCCAAGCTTGTGGCCGTGTCTCTCAATACCAATTCAAGCCGAGGCAGACACGGGCAAGGGGACACGGCCGTGTCTCTCCACAAAATTCAGGCAGTGGCAAACACACTCAAGGGACACGGCCAAGCTTGTGGCCGTGTCTCTCCAAAATTCAACCAACACGGCCAAACTTCCCTCAACTTGGCCGTGTCTCCCAAAATTAATAGATCTTGGCCGTGTTCCATTCTTATTTTGGCCGTGTCTCTCAAATATAAAACCCTAAACATATCCAACACTTCTTTGATTGAATTAAGAACAACTTATGCACAACACAATCTCATTCAAATGAGTGTAATTCATGTTATTAACACATATTCATCACAATATTCATTTTAACACTATATCCACCACACATTCAAACACTTTCCACATCAAACCCTAAAAACCAACATCAATCTTCTTCTTTCAATAACAACATCCATTTAACTTACCATTTTTAAACAAAACCAACACCAATTTAACCTTTCTAACTCACAATCAATTTCCATACCTTTAAACACCTCTCAAACACTCTAAATCATGATATTAACAATTCACAACACACATCAAACACATCTTCAAAATACCAAAGGAAAAACAAGAGAGTACTTACCTTAGATGAAGAAATTTCACAAATCTCTAACCAATCCTTTGATTCCTCCTTCAATTTGAGCTTAGAATCAAGAACACCTCCTTTGCTCTCTCTTTCCCTTTAGGTAGCCGGCCACCACAATGAAGAAGAAGAGAAATAATGAAGAAATCACAAAGTCAACACTCATTAAATACTCATCCAAAAGAAAATTACTATAAGACCCTCATACACATTTTAATTCCTTTTATCATCTCTTGCCCACTTTGGTAATTTCACACTTAACAATCTAAATATCTTCTTCCCTTGACTAAGCACTTTGACTTGAATATATGTTATATATATTGCCGTATACCTAACATATACACTTTCTCCATACATTGCTTTCTTTCCAAACAACACATAACCATTCTCTCTCAAATTCTTTTAACATTTAAATAAACCATACTCAAATACACCACTTATCAAATACACATTTAATTCAATAATAACAATATTATCACAACTTCTAAGGCACACTTTGGGATATTACATCTACTCGGCTTGCACAATTGGCCAGCAGCTCGTCCCAGTGTTTTGATTATTTATGTATTTATTTTTAGTGTAATTTTATTGGATTTTGATTGATTTTTCTTTTAATTTGTGTTTAAATTTTGTTTGAAGTATTTGATCCAAGATGAAGAATAAAACAATGGAGCTTTAATTTGATTTTATGGATTATTAAGTGGAAAAACATGAGACACGGCCAAGACACTTCTTGGATTGGCTATGTCCCTTATCCAAGGAAAGGGGCAGGAAAATTTGGCGGAGATAGACACATCCAAGAGACACTGCCAAGCCACTAGCTGTGTCACATGACACAACCAAGGCCTTGGTTGTGTATCACAAAAAGAACAAAATGAAGAAAAACCAAAGAAGCAAAGGTAAAAGTGAACACATCCAAGAAACACGGCCAAGCCATTGGTCTTGTCACATGACACGGCCAAGGCCTTGGCTGTGTCCTATCTAAAGAGCAAAACAAGGATAGAGGCATTGGAGAACACACTCAAGAGACACGGCCAACCCACTGGTCATGTCACATGACACGGCCAGGGCCTTGGCCATGTCTTACTTGGAAAAGAAAGAAGAAATTGGGGCAGCCATGGACACAGCCACTTGGCTTGGCCGTGTCCATAATAAATTGAGTGACACGGCCAAGTCACTCATGAGTTGGCCATGTCTTATGAAGATTCTTTTAATCATTTTACATGAAATGGGCGACAAAATGGGGACAACAAGTGATATTTTTTAAAAAGAAATAATAAAAGAATAAAAAGGTTGCCTAATTTAAGGGAAGAAATATAAAATAAAGGAAAAGAGGGAGACAAAGTATGGTGTGTGAGTTGGCAAGAGATGGTTGGTTTCTTAAAAAAATTGAAAGGAGATGGTAGTGGGAGGAATATATACACGTTGGAGGCTTCTTTGGGGAGGATCTAGTTCCTTAGTTCATTCTTCTTGTTCTTGGTCTTGAGAGAGACCATGAACATCACCTTCATCTTTACCTTCTATTTCTTCCATAAACAAGATTCGTATCATTTTTAGGAATGAATTGGGTGAGCAAGCTCTTGTGAAGGTTAGGGTTTGAAGAAAGCTTGATTGAGGAGTTGTGGGCTTGAGAGGGTAACCATTCCATCTTTCAAAAGGTGAATCATTGATTGAAGAAGGCTTGTTAGTTCTTTATCATATTCAATGTGGAGCTAGGAGGAAGACTAGAAGTTCAACTCTTAGCATCTTCAAGTGGTTTTTATATTCTCTCTTTAACTTCATTTCTAGATTGTTGTTGTTTGTTAAGAACATTAATATTTCAATGCACAATTGTGATTTGATTTATATTGAGATGAATATTTGTTTTAAATTGATGATAATGAGCTAAATTACTCATGCCTAGGGTTTGTAGTAGATTTGATTGAATGACTTGATTTAATATTTCCATTAATATACCTTATTGTTGGTTGATTGCATTTGATTGAATGTTAGGTTGATAGATTAGCTACCTATTGATCTCTAGATATTAAATGAAGGACCGAGAGGTGAAATTTGATATTGGAATTATGCATTCAACTACCCTAAGAATGAATTAGAAATATAAGTTCTAGGGTTTTATTAATTTGCAATTTCAAAACAATTGGTTGTTGTTAATTCATGAATGTGAAAACTAATGAATTGGTAATCACTAATTAAACTCAAGGAACAAATTAAAATACAAGGTTATATTAATGGATAATTTGAGGATTAAGCTTTGATTAAATTGATCTACAACCCTAGACACTATTCCTAGAATTGAAATAATCTTGTAAAACCATTACACACATTACTTTTAATTAAAATTGCTTTTCACCATTCCAACATATCACACTCTTACTTTTAAATTTACTTGTCAATCAAACTATTGTAAAATAATTCCTTCCTTTTGAGATGACCTTGGGGCGATCACCATTGCTACAATTACCTCGTATACTTGCGAGTGTCGCTTGTAGTTGTAATTAAATGAGCTCAACAAGTTTTTGGTGCCGCTGCCGGGGAGGGCAATTGTTGTTAGTAGTTTGAATTTTTTATTATTTAAATTGTATAATTATTTTGAGTGTTTCATTTTTGAATTACTAAGTGTTTATTGTAAGGATGCAGTTTTCAAGGTACGAGGGAGTTTATGATGAGAATGCTAATTCTGAAATGGCATGGCAATTAGCAGAATTAACAAGTCAACTTAAGATGCTAAATGCAAGAGGAAGAGCACCTATGCCTACTCATGAAGTATGTCCAGCATGTGGAATTGTAGGACATAGTGCAACCATATGCTCATTTGGTTTTGAACAATATCAAAAGAGGCAAGAGGAAGAATATGCCTTTGAAAGTTTTCAGCCAAGGGGTAGAAATGACCCATATTTCAATCCTTATAATCCAAGTTGGAGAAACTACCCAAATTTTTATTAGGAAAACCAGCAGTAAATTCTACCTTAATAATTTTTTCAACCTTACCAAAAAAGTTCTTACTTTCAAGAAGGACAATTTTCAAATCAAGATCACCTTAAGAAACCTACATTGGAAGATAATTTGAATGCCTTAATTCAAATTAGCACATAAAATCAAGATAAACTTAAGGAACCCACATTGGAAGATAATTTGAACGCTTTCATTCAAATTAGCATATAAAGTCAGGATGGGAGCGGTAAGAGGTTTGATTCTTTGGAGGTATCATTGAAGAAGATAGAAACTCAAGTTGGGAAACTGGCAAATCAAATCCGAGCTCACCTAAAAGTGGAATCTCCTAGCCAAATAGACCAAGCCAATGCAATCACAATTTTATGGAGTGAAAAGGTAATACATAACAAAGTTTGTGATTCCTTTGATGCAGGTACTAATCAAGAAGAACATGGCAAGGAGATACAACCCAACATAGAGGAACCAAGTCAATCAAAGGAGGAGGAGAATTTGGAAGCATCAACCTCACCAAATTTGCATGAGCCTCCAAATCCTTATATGCCACCAATTCCACTCCCAAGTAGATTGAAGGATGAGAAATAAGGTAAGAAACTTTCTAAAATCTATGACATGCCCTATAAAGAAGATAGTGAAGATAAGCTTGAGATGGCCATGACCTTGGAAGTAAAGCCTAAAATTTTCAATTCAAAAATTGAGGGGTGCAAGTTAATCTTAAATGTTGAGGTTATTGAGAGGGGACTTCAGATTGCTAAAGAGGATGAGAAAGAGATTCAACCAAACTTTGTTGAACTTAAAAAGATCCCAAAAATTTTGAAATATATTTTGGTTGGGGGAACATTATGCAACAAATGATCATCTCTTCCACTCTTGGTGGTGAGGAAGAGTAAAAAATGAATATAACCATGTTGCATACTGAAACAGGTTTTTACCAAGTTCCTGTAGAATTGGAGGATCACCCTAAGACAACCTTCACACGTTCCCGTTGGACATTTGCTCTTCAAAGGTTGCTACTTAGGCTTTGCAATACACTGGGTACCTTTCAGAGTTGCATGTTATTCATTTTTTCAAACATGGGAAAAAATTTCATTAAGGATGGAAGGAGCACTTCATATTGCATATGGGAATGATGGAAATTAGGTTTCATATGAGCTTTGATCTTTTAATTTATGCATGCTCACATTAGGGACAATGTGAATCTTTAAGTGTGGGGGTGCAGTTTGTGTTTTTACTTTTAACTTATTTTTGTTTAAGTTTAGTTAATATTTTTCTTTGAATAAATGAATTTTGAAAAGTTCAATTCTTATAAAATTATTAATAGATGGCCTTTGAATTTTTGAAGCATGAATTTGAGAATTGATTATAATTGGTACTTATTGTCAATTTTGGATAGTTATTCTTGCATCACCTTTAAACTAGTAAGGAATTGAGCCTATTAAGTTAGATATCAACTTATTATTCTTTATTGTGCGTAAACATCTTTGATTGATGAATTGCTAGAACTTACTTTGACCAGCATTTTAAGACTATATAAAAATTTTAATTAGGCATCAATATGATTAAGGCAATTAGGTGAACCCATTTTAGCTTTAAAAGACCAATCTTATATCCGACCTTAGCTAGCCAATTTTGAGCTTATTTTATCTTTTCCTTTTCTTTCTTTTTCACAACACCATTAGCTTGAACCTTGCTATTTTAACTATTATCCTTGCATTAGGTCAAGAGCATTTTAAGAGCGTTTATGATTGAGTATTGTGTTAAATAAAGTGTGGGATTAAATTTAGTGGGCTCAAAATTACAAGTTATTATATTCTTTAGTTACAAACCCTATTTTAAAAAAAATATAAAAAACATAAAAAATTAATAAAAAACAGAGAGAGAGAGAGAGAGAGAGAAATCAAAACAATAGAAGAAGTTGTTCTTTTTCGTAGGGTTGGAATAAGTTTAGGAATGATCATTGCAAAATTTAATAAGTGAGTTCCCTTGAAAATCTCCTTAATGTCAAGTGGTAGGTGAGAAGAAGGATTTTTGGGATTGTTGGGTTATACATATGATTGGTTACTTCATTCTTGAAGTGCTCTTGAACATAATGAATAAGCGCACATTTTCTAAATGTCATGCCTTTACCTTAGCCCCATTACAACCCAATGAAAGACCTTATGATTAATTCTTGATTGTAATTAGGTGGTGGAGATTTGATTGATAAGCAAGCCTATAGAGATAATCTTTCATTGAATGTTGAGAGCTTAAACACTACCTAATTAAACACTTAAGAGGTTTTGTGAGGGAGTAACAATTTTTGGTATGCATTGATTGGTCATTAAATTGCTTGAGTAATTATTGTTCTTGATTTGATAATAATTATGGATTTAATAAAATGGGAGTCTTGATACATCCTTATAACTCTTGAACTTGACTAAATTTATCTTGTTTAGTTTGTTTTGATTTTAACTTTGCTTGGGGACAAGCAAAGAATTAAGTGTTGGGTAGTTGTTTTGATCATTTATGTATTTATTTTTAGTGTAATTTTATTGGCTTTTGATTAATTTTTCTTTTAATTTGTGTTTAAAGTTTGTTTAAAGTATTTGATCCAGGATGAAGAATAAAACAATGGAGCTTTAATTCAATTTGATGGATTATTAAGGTGAAAAAACATGAGAAACAGCCAAGACACTTCTTAGCTTGGCTGTGTCCCTCATGCAACGAAAGAGGAAGGAAAATTTGGCAGAGATAGACACACACAAGAGACACAGCCAAGCCACTGGCCGTGTCACATGACATGGCCAAGGCCTTGGCCATGTCTCACCAAAAGAACAAAATGAAGAAAAACTAAAGAAGTAATGGCTGAAGTGAACACACCAAAGAGACACGACTAAGCCATTGGCCGTGTCAAGGCCTTGGTCATGTCCCATCTAAATAGCAAAGCAAGGATAGAGGTAGTAGAGAGCACACTCAAGAGATACGGCCAAGCCCCTGGCCGTCTCACTTGGAAAAGAATGAAGAAATTAGGGCAGCCACGGACACGGCCACATGGCTTGGCCGTGTCCATAAGAAAATGAGTGACATGGCCAAGTTACTTATGACTTGGCCATGTCTTATGAAGATTCTTTCATTCATTTTACATGAAATGGGGGACAACAAGTGATATCTTTTAAAAAGAAAAAATAAAAGAACAAAAAGGTTGCCTAATTTATAGTAAGAAATATAAAATAAAGAAAAAGAGGGAGACAAAGTATGGTGTGTGAGTTGGCAAGAGATGGTTGGTTTCTTAAAAAAATTGAAAGGAGATGGTAGTGGGAGGAATATATACATGTTGCAGGCTTCTTTGGGGAGGATCTTGTTCCTTAGTTCAGTCTTTTTATTCTTGGTCTTAAGAGAGATCATGAATAGTACCTTCATCCTTACTTTCTATTTCTTCCATAAACAAGATTCTTAACATTTTTAGGGATAAATTGCGTGAGCAAGCTCTTGTGATGGTTAGGGTTTGAAGAAAGCTTGATTGAGGAGTTGTGGGCTTGAGAGGGTTAACATTCCATATTTCAAGAGGAGAGTCATTGATTAAAGAAGGCTTGTTAGTTCTTCATCATATTCAAGGTGAGCTAGGAGGAAGACTAGAAGTTCAACTCTTAGCATCTTCAAAGGTGTGTGCAGGGATTTTTGACTCCATTCCCGGTGGAATGGCTCTTGCTACTTTGGCACTATTTAGGCTCGGGGCCTTAGAGAATACGGGCCTAAACCCAAAAAAATGGAGTCGCCACCTGAACGAGCCGGGAAAAAGAAAGGGGTGGATGACTCAATTCCTATGGAATCCCCAACCTCCTAATGGGTTCGAAAAGTTGGGCACGTGTGGGGAAGGTGAGAAATGGCCCAGCACCCCCACAACGCCCAGTTCATTGAAACCGGCCTCCTTTGCAGGTCTTAATATTATAAAATTCTTAAATATAATAATATTATCCATACTACATGCAACAATTAAAATAAAGTATCATTATATTAAATTCAAAGCAATGTCCAAACAAAGCAAATAAATGGACACCCATCCGAGGATGGAAACATGTCCTTACATCGTCCATGTCTAAAACTAAATAGGACACCCACCGAAAGGTGATAATATGTACTTTACATTGGTCCAAAAAGAAATTTAAATTATATAAATTTAACTAATGAGGTACCCACAAAGTGAAAACATACCTCTTACAATTTTAATACTAAAACAAACAAATAATAATCATAATAATAAAGAGAATATCCATCCATGATAAATTAAATAAATCAAATTAAGTAAATCAAGCATTAAAATTAAATAAATCAACCATGAAAACATATAATAAACTATATAATCAAATTTAAAATTAAATAAAACAATAAATATATAAATTTAGGGTTCATGCATTGATTAGGGTTTCTAGGGTTTTGTGTTCAATAACTAGAGTTTTGCATATACTAGTTTAATTAGTTGAGAAATATTTTAAGGTAATAACATAGCTACTGGATGTTTAAAAGATTTAAGGTTTTAGATGTTTTTATGAAATTAATGCTACTGTGATTTAAAAAATAGGTTTGATTTTGGTTTAAAGCAAACATATTGTTGTTTTGATTTTTTAGAAAGATGAAATTAGGGTTTTAGATTTGAAAAACATGTTTTAAGGCTATTAATTTTTTAGGGTTTAAGACTCACGGTTTGAGGAAATAAGGTTTTAGGGTTTTTTGAAAAATAAAGCACTTTAGGGTTTGTTTAAAGAATAATTTATGGTTCTGGAAGAAGAACTTAAGAATTTGGGATCTAAGGTTTGAAAGTTAATTTTTAGGGTTACTGGATATTTGGAAAACAAATTAGGATTCAATAAAGCAACTTTGAATTTTAGAATTTAAGAAAATAATTTAGGGTTTTGATAATTGAAAAGCTATTTTGGGGTTTTAGGAAATATAAGGCAAATTAGGGTTTGGTTCTTAGAGTTAGCTAGAGTTAGAGTTTAGAAATTTGGTTTATTGGATCAATTTTAATAATTAAACTATTAACAAACTCAGGTTTATGGTTTCTGGAATTGAGGTTTGGGAATTAGGGTTTTAGGAAGCTAGGGTTTTGCAATTAGGGTTTTGGTGGCTTTAGGTAGAATAGTTTAGGGAAAGGGTTACGGGTGACAAGCTTTAAAATAAATTAAGATTTTGATTTATCTTTTTAGAAGAAACATTGATTCTAGAGATAAATTGAGATTTTAGAAAACAATTAGTTTTGTGACACTTTAACATAATAATTTAGGGTTTAAAAGTTTTGGAAATAAAAGAACAGTTTAGGGTTTTGATAATTTAATCAACGATTTAGGCATACTAGATGAATGGACAAATTTGATCTATAAAATATACTGTTAAGTTTAATAATTTAGGTTGCTGAAAGACTCAATATCAAAACAAATAATAGAAATGTTTGAAAGAAAATATGGCAATAACCTCGTATGCTTAAACAATTCATGAATCAAAACATAAGAATCTTGTAAATATAAACAAATCAAAGATTTATAATCAAACCTCTGTTCTTTGGTTCCTCCACAATTGACTTCTGGATGAACAATGAACAAAGGCAGCATTGCTACCTTTGATGAATTGATGATTGATGATTGATACATGTTGCTGCTTTTTTTTTTTTTTTGCTCTTTCTGCTTTGATGTTTTCAATCTCCCTTAATGTTCTTTGATTGCCGTCCTCTAGGTTTTTTCTCCTCTTCCCATCCGTGTGTTTAATGCTAGTATTTATATGAAAATAAAGATTCATAATCCTATTTTAATAAGGAAATACCAATTGTTTAGTAAAAATTAGAAAACTGGGTAAAACAAGGTTTGGTCAAAAAATATCAACGTGCGGGCTGTCGGGCCCGCGGGCTGCGCTGGCAAAAATGGGAGCAGCGGGCAAGCCAATTTATCGCAGAACTGGCTGTGGAAAATTGGGCAGTGCCCAATTCGCTCCAGATTGCTATCTACAGTGAATTGGGCACTGCCCAATTCGCCGCAGACAATTTCTGCGGCGAAATAGGCTGCCGCGCGTCGCTCGCCGATTCGTCCGATTTTTTTATTTTTTATTTTTTTATTTTATTAAAAATAACTATTAAATATTATTAGTAATTAAAATATTATTAAAATAAATAAAATACTACAAAAATTATTTTAGACTATCGGATTTGAATGGGTCAAAAATTAAGGGTCTACAAAGGGGTTTTTATATTCTCTCTTTTAACTTCATTTCTAAATTGTTGTTGTTTGTTAAGAACATTAATATTTCAATGGAAAATTGTGATTTGATTTATATTGAGATGAATATTTGTTTTAAATTGATAGTGATGAGCTAAATTACTCATGCCTAGGGTTTGTAGTAGATTTTATTGAATGACTTGATTTAATATTTCCATTAATATACCTTGTTGTTGGTTGATTGCATTGGATTGAATGTTAGGTTGATAGATTAGCTACCTATTGATCTCTAGATATTAAATGAAGGACCGAGAGGTGAAATTTGATATTGAAATTATGCATTCAACTACCCAAAGAATGAATTAGAAATATAAGTTCTAGGATTTTATTAATTTGCAATTTCAAAACAATTGGTCGTTATTAATTCATGAATGTGAAAACTAATGAATTGGTAATCACTAATTAAACTCAAGGAATAAATTAAAATACAATGTTATATTAATGAATAATTTGAGAATTAAGCTTTGATTAAATTGATCTACAACCCTAGGCACCATTCCTAGAATTGAAATAATTTTGTACAACCACTACACACATTACTTTTAAATTAAAATTGTTTTTCACCATTCTAACATATGACACTCTTACTTTTAAATTTACTTTTCAATCAAACTATTGCAAAATAATTTCTTCCTTGTGAGATGACCTTGGGGCGATCACCGTTGCTATAATTACCTCGTATACTTGCGAGTATCACTTGTAGTAGTAATTAAATGAGTGCAACACCCAGCGCCCAGCAGCTCGGTCCAGTGCCTGCTGCCGATTTTTGCCAAAACCTTATTAACCTTGGACTTCCTTTTTTATTTCCTGAATAGGTTTTATTTCCTTAATCATCTAGGTTTTATTTTAATTGCCTATAAATAAGTTTTAAAGACAAAAACAAAAAGGACTTTTCTTGGCTAGACTCTTGGAACGACAACAAAAAGAAAGCAAAGACTTGGACATGGGACTTGTGGAAGCAGCAACCATTAGAAAGAAACCTTAGCAAGAAAAGAAAATAGAGAGAAGTTGATACACGAAGAAGATCAAACACACATAAACCTTACAAAGACAGTGAACACACTATCTTGGAATTGCTCAATCAGAATTTCAACAATGTAATTGTGGTGGAGCCAACAAACGATGATACATTCTTGATTAATTCACTATAATATGCTTTTGATAATTTTTAATATTGAATACACCTGATCTTTGTTTAAAATTGAATCCAGTAGCTTGTTAGGTTAAGTTCTTTCAAGTGCATGATTATTTAGTCAATACCCCAATAGCTTCGTTGAAAAGTTTTTGATATATCATCACAGTAGCTTCACTTAAGTCTTTTTTTAATATTTTGGCAGTAGCTTATTTCTTCCCACTTCAAAATCTTGATTTTATTTTCATAAATTCCAAACCCTAATTCAAGCAAATAATTTTTCAAAGGACCTTATGTAACGCCCCCATACTTTATATAAGTACTATACATATACCTGGTATACATACAATATGTATATAAAGTATAAGAATGTCACTTTTAGTTTCAAATTAAAAACCTTTATCCGAGTTCAAACAATATTACATTAATTTAAAGAACATTTACAAAATCATTATACTTTCAAGGGTCTTATATATATATAATAATCTCATTCTTATTTACCAAAACTTCATTTATACGTATGAATATATTCTTATCAAAAATACAACATAATTAAATCACACATGTATGTATCACCTTCTAGTTGGTCTCGAAACACTCTTACTCTTCTAGTGGCATAACAGCTGGACTTCCAGATCACCCGCATAACCACCTGCGCGATTACACAACCGCGCTAAGCCCGAGAGCTTAGTAATACAAATAATTCCTATAAATATACATTACAGAAAAATTATATTTTCATGATAACTTTATATGTCATTATTTTATTACCAAGTTTTCCCATTTTGAATACACCTTTCCTATATACTTCTACTAATGTCTTTATTATATACACATATACACGTATATTATTGACACAAATCACAACTCCATGACTTATTAAGATATTCATAAAAATATTCTCAATGTCTACATTCACATCCATATTTTACTTTCATGTTGTACTTTCATTTCTCATCATTCAACATAGTTCTTTTAATCCACATTCACTGTCAATAATTTACTTATGTATTATAACTATCACATAACATTATATCTCACTCCATAGGACATATTAAAGCAAAGACAACATATATCTCATTATTCATTTGTTTCACTATTCAAGAATCACATATATCAACAAGCACAAGCATGGGCCCAAAAGAAACTAATATGCCATTCCACTTTCAGAGTTAATGTTTTGGTTTAATTATCACATTTATCATTATCATTATCCCAACTAGGCTTCAAGGATTTAGGTTCAACCAAGCTTCAAGGGGAACAAAGCATGCTAAGTATCAACCCAACTTGGCTTCAAGAACCAATCCAACCTAGCTTCAAGGGTTGTAACATCTCAATTAGGCTTCAAGGATTTAACCCAACCAAGCTTCAAGGGGAGTAAAGCATGTTAAACTTCAACCCAACTTGGCTTCAAGGATCAAGTCCAACCTAACTTCAAGAGATTGTTACTAATAGGCATGCCACCAATAACAAAACTCTGAAAATGAATAACATATTAGACACACAATTCATTTATTATTTCATTATCATTTTCATTTTCAATTCTCATCATCATGTAGGCAAACATGCCCCATTTATCTCAATTGAATCATCATAGCCAATCACAATGGCTTCACATCTCATTTGTCTCAATTCACATTATAATACCTCATTATTGAAATATACATAATCAAACACATTAAACATCCATTAAGAATGATCATCATTGATATACACATATATAATTTACCTTATTATTAGATTTAGAATCCTCAATATACATTTGTTTAGGTCATCTTTGTTTTAAATATATTTAAAGTGTAGATACAAAAAGACCTTTGGAGGATCCAACAATGTAAGAATAGTCAAGAATAAATATCAATAGCTAACACACTCAAGGGACACGGCCAAGCTTGTGGCCGTGTCTCCCAACAAAAATTCCAACACGGCCAAGTTGCTTCAGCTTGGCCGTGTCTCCCTTAAACCCAAAGAACAAAAACAAAAGAAGAAAAATGAAATCAGGCAGTAGCAGACACGGGCAAGGGACACGGCCAAGCCAGTGGCCGTGTCTCTACAAATTGATCCAACACGGCCAAGTTTCCTCTAACTTGGCCGTGTCTCCCAAAACTTGGCCGTGTCTCTCCTTAAATTTTGGTCGTGTCTCTCAATAATATTAAAAACCAAACACGGCCAAGCCTCCTTGATTTCATTAAATCACATTGTACACAATATAGCATGATTCAAATGGATGTAATCAATATTCTAGACACATATAGTACATGCTTATCACAATATTCACACTATTAGTACACATCAACAATGCATTAGATTCATTAACACAATTACAAATTAATGTAGTTTGTATTTACCTTAAGAACCACTCACACCAATCTATACACTTTACCTTCCAAGAACTCTTCACCACTTAAAGTAGGGCAATCCACTTCCTTCACAACCTAATTCAAATAAAATGATAAGATTCATGAATTCCAATACAAGTATTCACTTATGAAACTCATTCTAAAACTTTAGATCACAACTCACAAATCACATCTCTCTCTAGGATCCAAACTCATGTATTTTATGTTTTCAATTTCCTTAAACACAAACATACATCAATCATATATCAATTATTCAATTCTCCAACTCCTTTATATTAAACCCTTATTAAACAATTTCAATAATCCATCATCTAAATACCAATTCCACACATATATATACTTCAATCTTTATTATCATCACCATCACACACCAACCATATCAAATCCAAACTCAAACAATAGAAATCCATACAAGGAAATGAATACTTACTTGGATATTATGCCAAATCTTCAATAACCCTCTTTAACTCTCTCAAAATCCCTTTGGATTTGATGTGTATATTGATGAAATCACCTCTCTCTCTCTCTCTCTCTCTCTCTTTCTCTCTCTCTCTCTCTCGTGCAAGAAGAAGAAGAAGAAGAAAGAAAGAAAGAAAGAAGATCTTCTCTTCTTTTCTCATACTTATCATATATATATATATATAATTAATTCCCTTAACATCTCCACCATACACTTGTCCATTCTTTGACTTTCTTTTCTTCTTTTCCTTTTATTATTATTATTATTATTATTATTATTATTATTATTATTATTATTATTATTATTATTATTATTTAATTATATAACTTACTTTTCCTACACTATTTTATACATCATGTATATGTGATGTATATGTGGGTATATGTATATTTTATATATATTGCATTTATATTTCCCATATCTTTCAAATACCATATATACATTTTATCCTTCATATCCATCTAGCTCTTATAATATTTTCCTTACATATTTTACCAACATATCTTCTCACTACTACAATTCCAATGTACACCAAAATCAGATATTAAATTAATTCATTGCTCTTCTTTTAGCCTTTATTAATTTAACTTATATATATTCCCATAGATACAACATATACATTCTCTTCACTTCTTTTCTCTTTCCCTTCAATATACACATTAAATCCAAATACAACCATAATTATTCCAAAACTTTTAGGGTGTATTTTGGGATATTACACCTTGAATTATTACTGTAGCTTAATCCAAAGAATTTTACAAATAATTCATTCAAACCTTAAATTCCTAGTTAAATTCTATTTATTTCTAGTTTCACAGTAGCCATAATCTTTTTAAAAGAATAAAAATAATGTTGGTTTTTTAAAATAAAAAACCTATTTTCTAAGCCAAAACCCTAAAACCTAATTGTTAAACATAAACCCTCTAAACCTTAATTTCATTCAAGAAACCCTAATTTAAGATGTAAACCCTAAACTTATACATTTATTGCTTTATTTAGTTTTAGATTTGATTATGTAATTTATTATATATTTTGATGATCGATTTATTTGATTTCAATGTTTGATTTGTTTAATTTATCATGGATGAATATTTTATTGATTATTATTTGTTTATTAAAATTATAAGGGGTATGTTTCCATGATTTGGTACCTCATTAATTAATCTTTATGTAATTTAAATTATTTTCATATTTTGGGATTAATGTAAAGGACATGTTTCCACCTTTTGGTGGATGTCCTATTTAGTTTTGGATATTAGGCAATGTAAGAACATGTTTCCATCCTCGGATAGGTGTCTATTTATTTATTTTGTTTTAACATTGCTATGATTTTTAATTAAGTATTTGTTTATTCTTATGATTGTATGTATTATGGATAGTATTATTATGTTTAAGAATTTTATAATATTAAGACCCGAAAAGGAGGTTGGTTTTAATGAACCGGGCGCTATGGGGATGCTGGGTCATTCCACCCCTTTCTTTTTTCTGGCCCTTCTGGGTGGCAACTCCAATTTCTTCAGGTTTAGGCCTGTGTTCTCTAAGGCCCTGAGCCTAACAGTGCCGAAGTCGCAAGAACCATTCCACTTGGGAGTGCGGGCAAAAATTCCCGCTCACACTAAGCTTTTGTTTGATAGGTTTTATGGGAGTGTAAGTAAGAATCAAGTGCTTGGCTATGTCTCAATCTATACCAGGCATGTCCTCATAAGACCAAACAAAAATCTCTTCATATTTTTTAAATATTTTTCAAATCTCTCTCTCTCTCATCAGGAGTAAGGTCCTATGCTATGCTAATATTTTTAGGATTATCGATTGTTTCCAAATTTATCGATTGTGTATCAATAGAGTTAATATTAAAGATGCTCATGTAACCACTATTTTAATGTATGCAACCATCAAGAGAAACATCACACAAGTAAGTGAAATCAAACTTTATTACATTCATCTTGGAAAAGAAAACATCATCTTCCTTATATGAAGCAGATAAATTAAAATCAAAATCAAAATCATTGTTCTCAAAATCATAAGGCAAAATATCTTCAAACTTCTCTTCAACTAAGGCAGCAATTTCCTTTGGAGCCTTCTCGGCTTTTAGGACAACTTCCTTTTTTCCATCTAGATTAGGCTCCTTGTCAGCTGGCAGGGTGAGTTCTTCACTTGTTCCACTAGTTTAGCAACATCAGCAAAAATCTCGAAACCCCGAGATTAATTTTCCCATGAATATAATTGGCTCGAGATTCCCTTAGAGTGGTCCCATGTCTGGAGCTTTGATAAAAACCTCCTCAAGAGGTGGGAAACTCATCTTCTCATTCTTCTTTGGCTGAGCATTATTGTTATCTTCTTCATACCCCAACCCTTTCTCGGAGGTCTGAGTCTTAAAATCTGAAAGGTTTGTCACTCTTGACTTACCCTTTCCAAGACCAACACCAGGCAAATAGTTCATATTCTTCATCATATTCAGGACCTTGGAGTCTACTGCTTCATCATCAAAAATTACAGCTACTTGGAAACCATTGAGAGGTCTCTCAATCATCAAAGCATTTACCACTTCATTATCTTCAGCCTTAATGACCACTGTCTCATCCCCATTAGGGAACTTGATCTTTTGATAGATCGTAGAAGGAACTCCACTAAGAGGATGAAACCAGGGTCATCTCAATAGTAATATAAAAGTGACAGGGATATCCAAAACCAAAACCAAGGATTCGATTAGATCATCCCTCACAATAGCTTTAAAAGTCCCTTCAGCGTGCCTCTTAGTATTGTCATAAGCCCTAATGGTCACTTTAGTTAGGTTCAAATCCCTTGCTGACATAGCAAGCTTAAGCAAGATCTTAAGTGGGCATACATTTATGGCAAACCCATCATCAACCATCACACATGGAGTCCTTTTCCCTTTGACCTCTACCTTGATAAAGAGAGGGCAGATGTGGTCTCTTCCCTCTTCTGGCAAATTTGCTTCCAAAAATGATACCATTCCCACTTTAACTTAGCTCTTCTTTCGAATATCTTCATACTTCATCACCCCTTCAACTTTCACAAAATTAACTAGCTCATCTGGTGCTATAGAAGTGGAAATTGGCATGCTAGCCAAAGTCTGGTGCTTCTTGGATGTGGCCAATAAATCCCAAATACTAATACTTGCTTGGGTCCTTTTCAATTGATTGAGGACTGTGTCATCTTCTTCTTCTTTATTTCCAGCTTTAGCTTCCTTTCCCTTATTGACTTCTACTTCTTTTAATGGTGGCCTTGCATAAGGTTTACCCGATCGGGTGTTCATAAGTTCATCTTCTTTAGGCTCAGACCAGGTCCACTCTTCCTTCTTGGGCTCGAAGTCATCATCACTATCAGTTGAGTCCCAAAATTCACCTATAGCATAGATTGTTACTTCTTTACCAACCACAACTTCTTCAACCTTGCTAAATACCACTTCTTCTTTGGTTGTCTCTTCATCTACATCTTGGAAAGAGGACATGACAAAGTTTTAATGCAAACCTCCTCCAATCATAAAGGTTGCCGGTGGTGGTACTCTATTGAACCTTGGTAATGGATTATCCTTAGTACTAGGCTTGTTGGGTTCGGACAGCTTCCCACTATCAATCAGATTTTGGATCTCATGCCTCAACCTCAAACACTTGTTTTTTTCATGCCCTTGCATTTGATGGAATTGGCAGAATGCCTTAGTATCAAAGTTAGGTGGGAGAGGATTAGGCAAGGCGCAAAGTGTCAAGGGTTGTAACAATCCCTTCTTTTGTAGCTTATTTAGTACCCAAGATAGCGGCTTCCCCAATTTTGAAAACTGCCTCCTTCCTCCTTGACCTGTTGCATTAACATCCACCACCTTTGTGTGCTCTGATCACCAGACTTACAATTTCATTTCTCATTCCTTCTTACCGAAAAGCGGTTCTTCTCCCTGTTCCACTCTTCTATTTGTAAACTAGCTTGCCGAAGGTCTTTGGAATCCCGGATGAATGTATGAGACATTCTTTCATGAAGACTAGGCAACACCCCTCTCACATCATCCTAATATGATCCAATTCGTCAGGCCTCCTCTTGAGCAACGCAACCTTATTTCTCCACCTCTTCACATAGTCCACAAAGTTCTCATTTGACCTTTGTCTAATGGACTCAACCTCCATTAAAGTGACCTCCGATTCAGCATTATACCCATATTCTTGAATGAAGGCTTTATGTAGTAAATCCCAGCTCTTTTGAGTATCATCCTCCAAGGTGTTGAACCAGTTTTGGACAACAAGGTCTAATGAGAGCATGAAGTACCTTAGAATTTGAGCCTTAGTAGCTCGGGCAGACTACATAACAGTGATGTACTACTTCACATGGAGATGAGGGTTTCCAGTTCCATCTAACTTGGCAAAGGAGGGCATTTTGAACTTGTACAGGACCTCTTCATCTAGCTCAAATAACTTGTCAAATTCAGACATTTCTTCAATTTTCAGCTTTCTTTCAAATTTTTTTTCCAAAATAGTAATCAACTTTGCAACATCTGAAGTTTTAGTCTTCTTTTCTATAGTTTTATTTTCTTTCTTGTCCTCTTATTGATCTTGGTAGTATTGTTCCCAGTTATCATCGTCTATGGCTTCCTCATCTTCACTAAAGGCCACTTCGACTATCTTAGCCTTTCCCTTATCTTTTGGTTTCTTTGTGCTAGCAGATGCCTCAGCGGCATTCCCCAAAAGTGTAGTCAGGTGGTTCCTCATAGACTCAGCCAGGGCCTCCTTCAACTCTTTCATCTTGGCATTGAGGGCATCGTCCACCATCCTTTTAATTTGCTCAGTATTTTTGAACTATTGTACTCCAGGTCTATGAGCTAGAAAGGATCAATGATATGTTATGCAATGCGTGTATGCATGTATGTACAAACAACAAACAAACAAAGATAATTAGGACATCCCTTCCAACCTTATAACCTTCACACACGAATGGCGAGTCTCTTTTCCTAGGTATATGGTTAACAAAATACCAACATGGGATATTTTATTCTCGAAAATTCCCTTGGACGATTTAACCAATAGTTATATTTTCGAACATGGAATTCAGTTCATGATAATTTCCGTTAATTAGGCTTTAATCCATCTAATCAATTAAAATAACTTTTATGTTATATTGGATTAAAACTAAATTAAAAGGTTTATCAAAAATAAATTTCCTATTTTGAAAAAGTAACTAATGATTCATGCCAAAAACAAGCCAATGATTAATGATTCTTAGTATAGATTAGGCTCATAATTGATTTTTAATATTTCATAATTGACCTAAATATTTGTAAGCTCTTTTAAAGAAAAGGTTGTAATTCTAGATGAAGTTAAAGATAACTTTATTTCAAAACCCTTGGGCTCTTTAAGTTTGGACCATAATGTAGAAAAAGATTTTTAATCTATCTTGAAAGATTTTAAAATTTTGAGATTATTTTTGAGCTTACAATATAGGTTGGTCATATTAGAAAAAGAACAAACCAAATAAGCCATGATCTAAACCAAGATAGATTAACCATAGTCAAACAACAAGCATTTGGGGTAAAAATCTAAGGAAAGTAACTAGGCCAATTACATGAGCTTTAGTCTTTGGGTTGTAAAGCTTAGGTTCCCATAACAAGTATATACCAAAAGGTACAAGGCTATGAGTGGTTATGTCATGCTCGATCTCTATACCTTGAGTGAAAGTATGGTATCCCTTACATAACACAACACAGATAACACGGGCATCCTAACTCACGCACACAATACAATTTAAATGATGCAATGGATAATATAATAATAAGAAAGAATAAAACAATATAGAAACCAACGGAATCAACTTCTCTTATCCCCAGTGGAGTCACCACTGTGAACGGGGATTTTTGCCCCCACTCCCATGTGGAATGATTTTTGCGACTTCGGCACTATTAGACTCAGGGACTTAGAGAACATGGGACTAAATAGGGAGAAAATAGAGTTGCCACCTGGATGGCCCGGGAAAAAGAAAGGGATGGATGACTCGATTCCTAAGGAATCCCCAACCCCCTATTAGGTTCAAAAAGTTGGATACGCGTGGGGAAGGTGAGAATGACCTAGCACCCCCATAGCGCCCGATTCATTGGAATCGGCCTCCTTTTCAGGTCTTAATATTATAAAATTCTTAAATATAATGATATTATCCATAAAACTGAAAAGGAGGCCGATTCTAATTAACCGGGCGTTGTGGGGGTGTTGGGCCTTTTCTCACCTTTCCCACATGTACCCAACTTTTCAAAACCAATAGGGGGTTGGGGATTCCTTAGGAATTGAGTCATCCACCCCTTTCTTTTTTCCCGGCCCGTTCGAGTGGTGACTCCATTTTCTCCGAGCTTAGGCCCATATTCTCTAAGGCTCTGAGCCTAAACAATGCCGAAGTCGCAAGAACCATTCCACCGAGAGTGGGGGTAAAAATTCCCGCTCACAGTGGCGACCCCACTGGGGATAAGAGAAGTTGATTCCATTGGTCTTTATATTATTCTATTCTTTCTTATCATGATATTATCCATTGCATCATTTAGATTACATCATGTGCGTGAGTTAGGACGCCCTTATTATCCGTGTTGTGTTATGTAAGGAATACCATATTTTCACTCAAGGTATGGAGATCGAGCATGGCATAAGCACTCATAGCCTTGTACCATTTGGTATATACTTGCTATGGGAACCTAAGCCTTTCAACACAAAGACTAACGCTCATGTAATTTGCCTAGTTAATTTCCTTAGGGTTTTTATCCCAAATGCTTGTTATTTGACTATGGTTAATTTATCTTGGTTTAAATCATGGCTTATTTGGTTTGTTCTTTTTCTAATATGACCTAAGTACATTGTAAGCTCAAAATAAATTTTTCTTTAAAGTCCAAAAGACCAAAGGTATTTTCAAAACTTTTCAAAATGGTCTTTGGACATAAAACTTTTCTAAAAACAAATCAAAAATTCTTTTTTCATGACCCAAATACAAAGCCCAAAATCCATTTTTTCTAAAATCATTTTACAATGGATTTTCCAAACAAAACTATTTTTTGTATTTCATCCAACCTTTTCTTTAAAAGAGCTTACAAATTATTTAGGTCAATTATGAAAATACCAAAAATCAATTGTGAGCCTAGTTTATACTAAGAGTTATGAATCATGGGCTTGTTTTTAGCATGAATCATTTGTTACTTTTTCAAGTGAGAAATCTATTTATAATAAAACTCTTAATTTAGTTTTAATCCAATATAGCATAAAAGCTACTTTAGTTGGTTGAATGGATTAAAACCTAATTAATGGAAATTATCATAAACTGATTTCCATTTTTAAAAATATAACTATTGGTTGAAACGTCCGAGAGAATTATTTGAAAACAAGATACCCCATGTTGGTACTTTGTTAACCATATACCTAGGAAAAGAAACTCGCATCTGTGTATGGAAGTTATAAGGTTGGAAGGAACGTCCTAATTATCATTGTTTGTTAGTTATTCGTGCATACATGCATACATGCATCACATCTCATATCATTGATCCTCTCTGGCTCACAGCCCTGGATTATGACAGTTCAAAAGCTTACGACAATCCGACCTATGCTGGAGATGAAGAATCTAGCAATGACTCAATCACTTTCTCACCAAAAGAAATGGAGCCGGAACAAATTCAAAGAATGGTGGATGATGCCCTCAATGCCAAGATGGAAGAAATAAAAGTGGCCTTGGCTGAGACCATGAAGAATCAATTGGCTGCAATTTTAGGGAACAATGCCGAAGCATCCGCTAGCACCAAGAAGCCAAAGGACAAAGGGGAGGCTAAGGTTGGTGAAGTGGCTTTTGATGATGACAAGGTAGTCATTGATGATGATGAAGACTGAGCTCAATACTTCCAAGATCCTCAAGATAAAAAGAAGGAGCCAAAGGTTGTTGAGAAGACAACTTTTGAAAAGACTAAAAATTTTGATGTTGAGAAGATGATTGCCGACCTAGAAAAGAAATTTGAGAAGAAACTGAAAATCAAAGAGATGTCCGAGATCGACAAACTATTTGAACAAGATGAGGAGGTCCCTTATAAGTTCAAAATGCCTTCCTTCGCTAAGTACAATAGTACTAGAAACCCTTATCTCCATGTAAAATAGTACATCACTGCTATGCAGTCTGCTAGAGCTACTAAGGCTCAAACTCTAAGATATTTCATGCTCTCATTGGACCCTGTTGTCCAAAATTAATTCAACACCTTAGAGGAAAGTACTCAAAAAGATTGGGATATGTAGTACAAGGCTTTCATTCAGCAGTATGGGTACAATGTCGAGCTAGAAGTTACCTTAATTGATGTTGAGTCCATTAGACAAAGACCAAATGAGAATTTTGTGGACTATGTAAAAAGGTGGAGGAATAAGGCTTCTTTGCTCAAGAAGAGGCCCGATGAATCTGATCAAATAATGATGATTGTGAGAAGGGTGTTGCCTAGTCTTCATGAAAGGATGTCTCATACACTCATCCAGGATTTCAAAGATCTTCTCCAAGCTGGTATACAAATTGAAGAGTGGGAAAGGGAGAAAAACCATTTTTTTGTAAAATGAAATTATCAGCCTAAAAATTAAAGTACACAAAAGGAAGATGATGTCAATACAACTGGTCAAGCAAATAGAAGGCAGTTTTCAAATATGGGGAAGCCTTTGTCTTGGGTTTTAAACAAGCTACAAAAGAAGGGACTATTACAACCATTGACTCCTCATCCTTTGCCTAATCCTTTACCCCCAAAATTTAATACTAAGGCTTTTTGTCAATTTCATCAGACTCAAGGACATGAGACTGATAGATGTACCCAATTGAAGTATGAGATCCAAGATCTAATTGGCAGTGGCAAGCTACCTAAGCCAGACAAGCCCAATACCAAGAATAATCCTTTGCCTAAATTTGAAAGAGTACCTCCACTGACAACCTTCATGGTGGGAAGAGGATTGGAGGAAGATTTTGTCTTATCCTCTTTTCAAGATGGGAATATTGAAGATGTGAAAGGAGAATAAGCTTAACTCAATGAACTTCCCTTGGCTTATTTGTTTTTCTTGTTTTAATTTTTTTATTTTGTATTTTATGGAACAATCGTGTTTTTTAAATTTAAAGTTGTTTAAATAAATTACTTTCTTTAAAATTTTTTTTTGGTCTTTCTTCATTTTGGTGCTTAACTAATGAGGAATCTAGCTTGATGTTCATAAATTAATGTGTCTAGGCATCATGATTTGAATGACTTTACTAGGTGAGGGAATTTCTTTATAGGATTGAGTTCTGTATGCTTACTTAGAGAGGGCTCCTGCAAAATTACCTTTGTCTAGGTCCTAGTCAGTCTTAGAACATGATGTGACAAACTTTTGAGATGAAATTGAACTCTGCTTATTTAAGGGAGAGATGATCTAGGCATTGCTTGGTTATCCAACAACTAGTATCCACCCAATTAAATATCAATCCCTAGTTATCCCTTGAGCCTTTATAAAATTTTATCTTTCTTTTCATTGGCTTACAAACCCCAACAACCTACCTTGAGATGTTGTGATACTTATGACAAGTCTTATGATCACTAAGGCGAAGAGGCAAGAAGATCAAAGAAACGAATGCATAGCCAAAGCTGTAAGGATAGTTGATGTTCTCAAGACCATAAGGGTAGTTGAAGTTCACCTAATATCTCCAATCTATCAAGACAACATCAGAGTAACAAATGATTTATCCCTGATAAAGAAGATTTATGTCACTCCACTCATCCATTATTAGAAACCCAAGTTGGTACAAACAAGACAACTATTTAGAGCTAGAACCAAAAAAAAAAGAAAAGAAAAAAAAAAGAAAAGAAAAGAAAGAAAAGAAAAGAAAAGGAAAAGCAAAAAAGAAGAAAAGAAAAAAAAAGAAAAAGAAAAGGAAATAAAACCCAAAATGGTACAAAAAGCCAACCAAGTTCTCTTTTACCTAAAGCAGCAAAAGACTTCCATTGGTCCAACTCAACCAAAGATTCAATAAAATTAGAGAGATATAAGAAAGGTCATCCAGTTCTCGAAAGTCCTGTACTTGACAGTCCTACAGGAAAGAATGATAAAATGATAAAATGCTCAAAGGAAAGAAGGAGTAAGAAAAAGAAAGAGAAAGAAAAAAAGAAAGAAATAAATATGGGTACCAAACTTTTTGCAAAGGGAAAGACTATCCCAATCAAGATTCAGGTTACGCCAAAAAGAAAGAAGAATGTTCAAAGCTCTGTCTTTTTATGTTTCCACCTGCCTATTGCTCCAACAAAAAATCATAGTGTGAGGGTTTATCCATAGTGTCACAATAGCTCCAACTTACAAAAGGCCTTCATTTAACTCGTGTCCCTTATAGATCCCATTTCAAGCCTATTAAAGACCTATTGATCTCTCTTGGTAGGTAGAGTCTATTAGTGGAGATAGTTTGGATAAGCATGCATATGTGATAGACATTATTCAAACTCAAATGAGACCTTTGACCAAGTAATGTGTATGTGCCTATCTGAAGTGCAACAGTTCTTGCTCAAATAGAAATAATTCCCAAGTTTATTATGGTAACTAGGGTTGTCATGTTACAAAAATGTTAATTCTAAAAATCAAGTCCTGAGATACAATGACATTGATTTGATAAAGTCAACATTTTATTTTAAAAAAAACTATTTTCTTATTATAAAAACCTTTAAGTTCAGGAGAGTATGTTGAACTATTGAACCTCGAAGGACACATTGGGCAAAGAAAATGATTAATGGCATGGTTATGAAGAAGCTACCAATTGATATACTGAATCATAATTTGAAATGGATGTATCTCTGCCACTTAGGGTCTCTGTTATTTATGTTTTCAATATCTTTAAGATAAAAGCCATAAATGTGAAGCATCCTGTCATTCCAAAGCAAGGCCTGAATGGGCATTTGAAAGGAGTCAATGAGAACATTTTAGCTAATAACCTTAGTCTATGAGTCAATGGAACCATTGTAAGTATTATCCATGCATATCAAGCATATATGCGCATATCACACTCCATTTTTCTTATCAGAAGTAAACAATAATATTCTATGAAGCAACCATAAAGCGAATATGGAATCAGAGCCTGCATGAGAAAAATCATTGGGGGTAAGGAGAAGATATAAGGGGCCAGCTAAAAATAGCTAAATTTTTTTAAAAAGTGCAAAAGAATGGAACATTAAAAACTATCAAAAGAATGAAGGCGTAAAAGATAAAAGATCAGTTTAGCTAAAAGAGCTTAAGCTAGGATGAAGATCTAGCTTAAAGGATGAAGATCCACTTTCAAGGGTGAAGACCCAATTCCAAGTATGAAGATCCAGCTTAAAGGATGAAGATCCACTTTTAAGGGTGAAGACCCGATTTTCAAGGATGAAGATCCATTTTAAAAGGTGAAGACCTGATTCCAAGGTTTCAAAGGTTGAAGACCCAAAGTCCAAAGGATGAAGATCCATTTTCAAGGGTGAAGACCCAATGCCAAGAATGAAGATCCAGCTTAAAGGATGAAGATCCAATTTCAAGGGTGAAGACCCGATGTCCAAAGGATGAAGATCCATTTTCAAAGGTGAAGACCTGATCTCCAAGGATGAAGATCCATTTATAAGGTTGAAGACCCGATCTCCAAGGATGAAGATCCATTTTCAAAGGTGAAGATCCGATGCTAAGGATGAAGATTCAAGGTCCAACGATGAAGATCCATTTTGAGGGTGAAGACACACAATCCGTTAAAGAATAGAATAGTCGGAGCAACCAGAATTCTCAACTGATAAAAGGTCAGTCAAACTCAATCTTGGGTCTAAGTACCCAAATCCATTCCAGTCTCGGGTCCAAGTACCCACTCTTGGGTCCAAGTATCCAGTCTCAAGTCCAAGTACCCAAATCAAATTCAGTCTTGAGTCCAAGTACCTAGTCTCTGGTCTAAGTATCCAAATCAAATTTAGTCTCCGGTCTAAGTGCCTAGTCTCGGGTCCAAGTACCCAATCACGGGTCCAAGTACCCAATTCAGTCATGGGTCTAAGTACTCAATTAAGTCTCGGGTCCAAATACCCAATCACAGGTCCAAGTACCCAATCCAGTCTCGGGTCTAAGTAACTAAATCTTTTTCGAGTCCAAACCCAAACCAACTCCAACCTTGGGTCGAGAACCAATCCTTTTCCAAAATCTTTTTAAAGTCATATTACTTTTCACTCTCTTCAACCAAGTCTCAGATTGTTCAAGCAGGGGGCAAACTATAAACCCTTAAATTTGGACTGGTTTAAATTTAAAAGGTTTATGTTGGTCCATTATGAATTTAGATTTCTTAAACCTAATTTTAGAATTAAATTGGAAGTTATAACAAAATTACAAAAATATTGGCTGAAAATTAATTTTTTTTTGGATTGGTTTGTGTTGAAGTTGATGGTTTTGGTCGAGTTGGTTTGATATGGGTACTACCATATCAATTTGGGAGGACCAAATCGATATGGGTACTGCCCATATCGATTTGAGCTTGCCAAATCAATATGAGCTTGCCAAATTAATATGGACAAGTGCCTCATATCTATTTTGGCAAGCCAAATCGATATGCAATATGCCTCATATCGATTTAGACAGCCCAAATAGATATGAGTTGCACTCCATGTCAAATTTGGCCTTTAATCTGAGTCCTAAATGTAATTGTACCGGCCATTAGACTTCCTAATTACCTTATGAGAGTCGGATTAGGTTTAGGTTAAAGCGTTGGTTTTTATATAAATACATGATTAACACGAATAAGAAAGGGGGGAGGAGGCAAACTAAGAGGAAGAGATCGAGAGGCGACTGGAATTATTTAAAAAGAGCAACAGGAGACAGAGAGAAAACCTCAATAAGTGACGATCTAATTTACAAAATCAAGGCAATAAAAGCAGTGTTGTCTTGATCTAGCTCAACCCAAAATAAACTTTGATTTAGGCAGTAGCACATATCTAAACAAGCTTGATTCAAACACTTTAAATTCAGTGGAGCCTTCAAACATAGGTAAGTTCTCTAAATTCAGCTTATTGAATAAATAACCATCTTAACCTTCCAAATTTTCATCACACTATTTGTATAATCAAATTCTCTTTTTTAATTCAAACAGCAGCTAAGGTTTTACTTAAAGTAAATATGATCATTCAAATATTAGTCTAATTTCTAAAACCCCAATTAGTTTCATAACTTAACAAAACCCTAATTATTTTCCTTAAAATAAAAACCCCAAAACTGTTTTCAAATTCTAAAAACCCTAACTATCCAAAACCTTAGCTTCCTAAAACCCTAATTCCCAAACCTCAATTGCAGAAGCCATAAACCTGAGTTTGCAAATAGTTTAATTTTTAAAATTAATCCAATAGCCAAATTTCTAAACCCTAACTCTAGTAAACTCTATGACCCAAACCCTAATTTGCCTTGTATTTCCTAAAACCTCAAAATAGCATTTCAATTATCAAAACCCTAAATTATTTTCTTAAATTCTAAAATTCAAAATTGCTTTCTTGAATCCTAATTTGTTTTTCAAATATTCAGTAACCCTAAAAATTAACTTTCAAACCTTAGATCTCAAATTCTTAAGCTCTTCTTTCAGAACCATAAATTATTCTTCAAACAAAACCTAAAGTGCTTTATTTTTTAAAAAACCCTAAATCATTTTTCCCAAATCCTAAATTCTTTAAAACCCTAATTCTAAATGTCAAAACCTTAATTCCTCAAAGCCAAAATCTAGAAATCATAATTTATTAAACCAACACCCAGTACTCCCAAAAAATAACCTTGTTTCCTAAAGCCATAACCAAAACCCTATTTCCTCAAACCTTAAATCCTAGAATCCTAATTTCTTAAATCCTAAATCTTAAATCTTAACCTTGTTTATTTAATGGATTGAATTCTAATTTTATTTATCTATTTGATTATTTGATTTGTTATATGTTAATGATGAATGATTTATTTTATTTTATGAATTGTTTGCTTTTATTTATAATTGGATGATTGAATATTCTTTTATTTGTCTTAATTTTAAAATTGTATGAGTTATGTTTCCACTTTGTGGGTACCTCATTAGTTAAATTTCATGTAATTTATTTTATTTTAAAGTTTTTTTATCAATGTAAATGACTCATTTCCACCTTTTGGTGGGTGCCCTGTTTAGCTTTAGATATGGATGATGTAAGGACATGTTTTCCATCATCGGATGGGTGTCCATTTATTTGTTTTGTTTGAACATTGCTTTAATTTTAATATAATGATGCTTTATTTTAATTGTTACATGTAGTATGGATAATATTATTATATTTAAGAATTTTATAATATTAAGACCTGAAAAGGAGGTCGGTTCCAATGAACCGTGCGTTGTGGGGTTGCTGGGTCATTTCTCACCTTCCCCACACGTACCCAACTTTTCAAACCCATTAGAGGGCTGGGGATTCCTTAGGAATTGAGTCATCCACCCCTTTCTTTTTCTTTTGTCCCGTCCAGGTGGCGACTCCATTTTCTCCGGTCTTAGGCCCATATTCTCTAAGGCCCTGAGCCTAAACAGTGCCGAAGTCAGAAGAACCATTCCACCGGGAGTGGGGGCGAAAATCTCTGCTCACAATTATAAAAATTATTTTAGATTGTTTTAAAATATTGGACTTAACTTGGTCAAAAAATAAGGGTCTACACTTTGTTAAGGAAAGAATGAAGACAGAAGCATACATATGAAGATGACACGGCCAAGTCACTGGCCGTGTCACATGACACACCCACTGACTTGGTCATGTCCCACCTGAAGGCAAATAACAAAGAGAGGCAGAAGCAGACACGACCAGTGACTTGGCCGTGTTCAAGGTAAAATTGATAGACACGGCCAAGTCATTCATGTCTTAACCGTGTGACTCAATTAATGAAGATAACTAAGTGAGCTGTAAAGTGAGACAAATAATCGTAGAACAACAGAATAAGAGGAATGGAGATTTTTAAATTTTTTTTTTTTTGAAAGAATGGGGGACAATTGATAATGGAATATGAAAAATAATTGGTTTTTAATTAAAAAAGGAGACAAGCTTTTGAATAAAAAGGATGGATCATCTTCATTTTGGAGATACACATTGGGAAGGAGGAACATTCTCTCCATTTTATTCTTCTTGTTCTTGTTACTAATCAATTTACCTATCATCATTCACCATCAATCACCACCAACAATAGCCATTCTTTACACAAGATTGTTTTGCAAAACTTTGGAAGGAAGTTTGGGGATTCTTCATCAAACTCAAGTAAGGTTGGAGGAAAAACAAGAAAAGATCAAATCTAGTCTTCTTCAAACCGGGTTTTTTTATTCTAGAATTAGTTCAATTGATTCATTTTTAGATTTTTGTTGATTTGTTATGAACATTAATATTTCAATGAATATTTGTGATTTGATTTTTATTGAGAGACGATGATGAGTTAAATTATCCATGCCTAGGATTTGGAATAGATTTGATTGGATGACTTAATTTAAGTATTTCCATTAGTTTACCTTGTTATGTGAGTTGATTGTATTGGATTGAATGTTAGGTTGATAGATTGGCCACCTATTAATCTCTAGTTATTGAATGAAGAATCAAGAGGTAAAATTTGATATTGGAACTATGAATTCACCCACCCTAAAAATGAATTAGAAATATAAGTTCTAGGGTTCTCTTAATTTGCAAAATCAAAATAATTGTTTGTTGTTAATTCATGAATGTGAGAACTAATAAATTGATAATTACTAATTAATCATAAGAAACAAATTAGGTTGCAAGGTTATATTAGTGGATAATCTGAGAATTAAACATTTGATTAAATCGAATTGTAAATCCTAGGTAGCCTTTTGAAAGTTTCAATCAATTTTGGGTAACCATTATTTAATTTATTTGTAATCATAGATTTCTTTTATATTTCAATAACATACACTCAAACTTTAATATCTTGTTTTAATCAAATTATTACGAACAAACACCTTCCTTGTGAGATGACCTTGGGGCGATCACTATTGCTACAATAACCTCATATACTTGCGAGTGTCACTTTGTAGCAGTGTTTGTGTGAGCAGGGATTTTTACCCCCACTCCTGGTGGAATGGTTCTTGTGACTTCGGCACTGTTTAAGCTCGGGGCCTTAGAGAATACGGGCCTAAGCCCGGAGAAAATGGAGTCACCACCCAGAAGGGCAGAAAAAAAAAAAGAAAGGGGTGGATGACTAGATTCCTAAGGAATTTCCAACCCCCTAATGGGTTCAAAAAGTTGGGTACATGTGAGGAAGGTGAGAAATGGCCCAGCGCCCCAACAATGCCTGGTTCATTAGAACTGACCTCCTTTGCAGGTCTTAATATTATAAAATTCTTAAATATAATGATATTATCTATACTACATGCGATCATAAGAATAAATAAATACTTTATTAAAATCACAACAATGTCCAAGCAAAACAAATAAATGACACCCATCCTAGGATGAAAATATGTCCTTACATTGTCTAATATCTAAAACTAAATATGACACCCATCGAAAGGTGGAAATGTGTCCTTTACATTGGTCCAAAAACTTTAAAATAAATTAAATTACATGATGCTCACAATATGAGGTACCCAAAATATGGAAACATACCTCTTACAATGTTTTGAAACCAAAGCAAATCAATAAAAGTAACCAACCATTCATCATAAGTAAAATATTCATCCAGGACGTGAAACATCAATAAAAAATGTATAATAAACATTCATCTAATAAGGCAATAAGTATATGAATTTAGGGTTTATGCATCATTTAGGGTTTCTCGAATAAAATTAGGGTTTTATAGGTTTTATGTTTAATAATTAGGGTTTTGTATTTACTGGATTAGTTAATTAAGAAATATTTAATGTAAAAGAAATAACATGGCTACTGGATGTTTGAATTAAAGATTAGGTCTGAAATAAACTAGGGTTTGAATCTAGAGAATGGATGTTTCAGATTTAGGGTTTTGGAAAATAATATTAAGGTTTAGGGTTTAAGTAAATAAAATTGAAGAGTTAAGAGTTAGGTGTTTGGAAAGAATAGGCTACTATGAATTTTAGAAAAATAGAATTGATTATAAAATTTTAGAAAACAGATTATTGTTTTGTGGTTTTAGAAAAGTGCAATTAGGGTTTTTGGCTTCAAAACTTAGTTTAATGGGTATTAAGATATTAGGGTTTTAAAAAATAATTTTTAGTGTTTTAGATAGAAACTAGATAATAAATAGAATGATTGATCGACGTGTTTTAAATAAAAATCCATCCATTGTATGCTCAAACAATTGATCAAATTGAATAATGAGGCTACTGAAAATATAAAAAGTTAATAGAAACTCAAACCTTCGTTGTTGGTTCCACTACAATTTTAATTCTGGTTGAACAATAACAAAGACAGTGTGTGCTGCCTTTTATGGACTATTTTGTTGTTTGCTCCCTCTTGATCCTTCAAGTCCGAGGTTATGAATATATTGCCAAAAAGAATTCGAATAGTTCTTGAATAAAATTTTGATCCAAAAGTCTCAATCCCATCTAAATCCCCTTTTCTGTTGGTTTTAATGTGGTATTTATAGGTAATTAAAATAAAAAATCTAGTATGTTAAGGAAATTAAAAACTGTTTTGGAAATAAAACCAAAAACCAAGTAAAATAAGATTTCGGCGAGAACTGCGCGCATGCCCTGGTGAAATTGGCGCTAGGCGAGCTGGGAGCGAACTACAAGCTGGACGCAGGTTTTACCTGCGGCGAATTGGCCATGGGCTAATTTTTCTAGGCCTGATGTAAGTTCTGGACTTAAAAAATAATTTGGAGTTCTGGACCCGAGGTAAGTTTTGGACTTAAAAATAATTTAGGATTCTGGACCCAAGATAAGTTATGGAGTTAAAAAAAATAATTTGGGGTTTTGGACTCGGGGTAAGTTCTGGACATAAAAAATAATTTGGGTTCTGGACCCGGAGTAAATTCTGGACATAAAAATAATTTGGGGTTCTGGACTAGAGGTAAGTTCTGGACTTAAAAGATAATTTGAGTTATGGACCCGAGGTAAGTTCTGGACTTAAAAAAATAATTTGGAGTTCTGGACCCAGAGTAAGTTCTGGACTTAAAAAATAATTTGGGTTCTGGACCCAAGATAAGTTCTAGACTTAAAAATTATTTTGAGTTCTGAACCCGGAGTAAGTTCTGGACTTAAAAATAATTTAGGGTTCTGAACCCGAGGTAAGTTTGTACTTAAAAAAATAATTTGGGGTTCTGGACCCGAAGTAAGTTTAAGACTTAAAAAATAATTTGGGTTTTGGACCCGGAGTAAGTTCTGGACTTAAAAATAATTTGGCATTATGGACCCGAGGTAAGTTCTGGACATAAAAAATAATTTGGGTTCTGGACCCAAGGTAAGTTATGGACTTAAAAAATAATTTTGGGTTATAGACCCTGAATAAGTTTTGGACATAAAAATAATTTGGGGTTCTGGATGCGAGGTAAGTTCTAGACTTAAAAACTAATTTGGTTATCTGCAAAAAATAATTGTAGTTAGTAGGATGCAAAAACAAAATTTAGCTATTTTTTACCATACCTATATCCTCTTACCCTGCATGTAAAGATATTTTAAAAGTGTAAAAAATATTTTTATATACGCAAATAGCTGAATAATTGAATTGCACAATTGAATTTACTATTTAGATATTGTTCATCACTATTTGCTCACTATTCACTAATAGTGAGATTTTTTTTATATCACGGGAATTACTGTTTCCTTTTTTTCATTTGTCCTTTCCTTCATCCTTTGTCTATATAAATCTCGGTTGTCACCAATTCTCACTCACACTTTCATTCAATTATACTTTCAGTTATACTTACATTGAGAGCTTGAGAGCATATAGTTTGAGTGATTAGTTTGAGTGAGCGGCAAATGGAGAGAATGCATGCTTCGAGTCCTCGATCCAATGTTGAGTTTTTGGAATTTATTCAATGGTATAAAAATGGAGCTGTAAGTCTACTAGCTGGGATACAGTTTCATTATAGTTCAAGTCAAAAAACTAAGGTAACAACTTAATATTTTAATAGCACAAATATGTATTCATTAATCTATTTCATTTTTTTATTTTCATTTTTTATTAGTTTTTTTTGTTTTTAAATTTTTAATTATTAATAGTACCAAAGATTAGGAAAAACAAATTAGTTAGTGAACTATTATTAGGAATTTGATAAATAAATAAATTAAAATAGAACATAACGGATAAGTTTAGGCTATGAATTAGTGGTATTGGTAGGATGATAGACTTACCTCATGTTGACTTACCTGGCTCTATGTTAGTGTGATCGCTGTGTTTTCTGGGGCGGAGGATGTGTCTATAAAGCCCGATAATGGTATGATGTAACACCCTCTCTGGTAAAACGGATTGTCCGAGAGTGCGGTTTTGAAAGCTTCATCTTACAATTACCATCTGAGGAGTGTCCGATAGATAGGAGTGTAGTTCAAGCATTGTCAGAGCGGTGGATAGACACGACCCATACTTTTCACCTACCTATAGGAGAGATGACCATTGGCCTAGTCGATTATACAGCCATAACTGGTATCTGGTACTATGGCCTTCCGGTCCCTCTTACCAATGATATTCTGACACATGAAGAGATTCAACAGTTAATCGGTATGGAACCGTCATTAAAAGAGCCCTTCAAGATAAAAATTGAGCCAATTCAGAGTTATTGGATGAACTATGATGGACAGATTCATAAAGAAACAACCAAACAATACACTCGGGCATTTTTACTGTATTTGCTTAGGTCGACCATTTTATGCAGCACCGAGTCTGCCATCCATCTGTCGGTGTTGAGGGCCCTTACTGATATAAGCATGGTACTGCTTTACAGCTGGGGTGAAGCTTGTCTCTATCATGGACTAGACAAGATTTGAAGGAATAAGAAGTCTTTTATTGGTTTTATGGTGGTTGTCGAGGTACTCTTCTTCCACCATTGTCAATTCCATGCTTATACTTGTATGAATTTGATTTTCATTTTTATTGCAGGTATGGGCATATGAGCATAATCTTGTGAGGGTGTCTGGCATTTTTTGAGATAGAGTTAGGTATCCGAGGTTGAATTTTTGGTTGTCAGATCGTGTAGCAGTTCCTGGCTCTCACCATGTGCACAACCAGCGCTATCTCTTGAGTTGCTTAACCTGGCACTAAGTAAAATAATATTAGTATACTTTAAAATTTATGTAAAAAGTTTACTTACCTTCTGTCATCCTGTAGATCAATTTGGCTTGGTGGAACATGGAAGAGCAGACGAACTAGACTTCTTCCATGAACGCCGCACTGCCTTTTTAGCATGCCCGCCGAGTCATTGTTGGCCATGTGTCTAGTGGTTGGTTTCTCAGTGATAGAGTGTATGAGTGGTTCCTTGATCCCGAGTGATGGAGGATCCTGATGAATTTCCCGGAGTATACTTTATATACTACATCAATGCTGGAGAATGCGTGGTGGTTAGCCTAGCATGGTTATGATGTTGAAACCTTTCTCTACCCACCGGGTGCATCATATACTCAGTTTATTCAAGTAGGGTTCTTAAACTTTGATGTATCTCCTATTAGCATCCAAGAAATTCTCAAGAAAGATGAGGATGAAGAGGAGTATCACGAAGAGGGAAGAGGGTTCGTCTCGTATCCCGGAGCTAGCACCTCTTAAGTAAACTTTTATCATTCTGCCATTGCAATTACTCCTTTCTTAACTTGTTTTGACTGTTTTAATGATTATTGTAGGCTACTAGCTCATTTGATCATGAGGCTGGACCTTCCTCTACTACTCCTCCATTTGCTCATTCTTATCAACCAGAGATGCCATCTCATCCGCAAGGCGTTGATATGAGTTATCTAGTAGGTTATCCTGTTCCATGATGATTTATGCTATATGTATGCATGATTATGTATGCTCTTACCCTTTCCTTTCTGACTCACAGCAGATGCTTGAGGAATAAAATAAGAAACTGCAAGAAGAGTTAGCTGCTAGTCGTCAACAGATCGCCCATTTTGAAAAATTATACCATCAGTCAAAACAAGACTTTCGAGACTTTCGGTTCCAGGGAATGAGGGATCCTGGTGCTTTATCTTTTAGGGAGCCCCAAACTGATGACCATGAGATTACTTTGTCTACTTCGGATGAGGACCATTGCAGATCTGAATTCCATGGTAATAGAGGTTCAGGTGCTCCTTCTTCAGGTGGACTCGGGATAGATGATATGCCTCCTCCTCCAACAGGCGATGACTTTTTCACAGCTTTGTTTGATCAAGATCCACCACCTCCTTTTTCAGTGATCCATCATTATTGTATTAATTGAGAAAATAATAATAATGATAATAATAATTATAATTTGTACTTTTACTGCAACTTTTGACTTTTAATTTTTTTTCTTTTCTCTCTTTTTTATTATATATTTTTTATTGCTATTATTATTACTACAGTACAATCATTGGTCCTTCCTCTCATAATTCAGAATTCTATAGTAGCACCGATTCACAAAATCGAAGGCAACGCGGCAACTCAAAACCTTTTCGTCGTTGATTTTCTATCCTTGCGCGTCTCGATCTTAAGCCATTCCTTGTCAACTTGGTATGGCCAATCACCCTATATAAATCCTCTTTCCATGCTATGACCCCATACAGAATCTAGGAAATTTTCCACGAATTTTCAATTTCAGCATCAAAATTCCTTTTAACAAATTTAATTTTCCTTCAACTTTCAACAATGACAGAACTCAATTTGAAGAAAATAAAAGGTTTATTTAAAACTATGAAAGCCATTCATTGGGAACAAATATCTTAGTCTAAAATCAATATTTTGAAGTATTTTCAAAATATTAAATTGAACCATTCTTTTTTACATGCCATGGTTTTCTTTTGGAATGTGAATTCTAGGACATTTAAGATAAATGCTTTTGAGATATGTCTCATGATTGAAGAGTTTGAGGCCATCCTTGGATATCCAAGCAACCAACCAATGGCGTTGCCTATATTGATTTTGAGAACTCAATAAAAGATGCAAATGTTGTTTGAACTTTCAAAGCCTGAAGTTTTACAGTTGATGAGAGGTGAGAAATTCTGCTTGGTCCCTTGATTGACTTTTGTATTTCTCATTTGGCTCCTACCAAGGCATGGGGATGCATGCTTTGACTATGCTTGCTTGGCCAATTCTTGCTTGTTTCTTCCGATGGCGATATCGATCTAGGAGTATTGGATATCATGGACCAAATGGAAGGAGGCTTGTCGCCGATACCCGTGATCTTAGTTGAGACTTTAGTTGGACTAGACCAAATTAAATCAGGATTGTCAAAGAGATTGGCCAGGAGTTCGTTACTACTTCAGGTAATTACCTAAATAGCCCTTTTGGGTTTTTAATTTATTTCTCTTTTTTTATTGCTCTAATTTTTGCCTAGTCTGCCCTTGCGTTTTCAGAACTAGCAAGCTGTCCTAATTTTTGCATAAGCCGCCCTTACGGGTTTTCAACTTAGCAGACATTTTTTAACTCTTTTTTTAAAAATTATTTTCTTATGCTTACATATTTGGCTTCAGAATCATCTCTGCTTGCTCGACACTCCATCTATGGATTTTGCTAGATATCTATGGAGTCGCCACTGTGAGCGAGGATTTTTGCCCCCACTCTCGGTGGAAGGGTTCTTGCGACTTTGGCACTGTTTAGGCTTGGGGCTTTAGAGAACACGGGCCTAAGTCCAAAGAAAATGAAGTTGCCACCCGGATGGGCTAGAAAAAAGAAAGGGGTGGATGACTTAATTCCTAAGGAATTCTCAACCCCCTAATGGGTTTGAAAAGTTGAGTACGTATGGGGAAGGCGAGAAACGACCCAGCACCCCCACAATGCCCAATTCATTGGAGCCGACCTCCTTTGCAGGTCTTAGTATTATAAAATTCTTAAATATAACGATATTATTCATACTATATGTGATCATAAGAATAAATAAATACTTTATTAAAATCACAATAATGTCCAAGCAAAATAAATAAATGGACACCCATCTGAGGATGGAAACATGTCCTTACATCGTCTAATATCTAAAACTAAATAGGGCACCCACCGAAAGGTGGAAATGTATCATTTACATTGATCCAAAAACTTTAAAATAAATTAAATTACATGATGCTCACAATATGAGGTACCCAAAATATGAAAACATACCTCTTATAATATTTTGAAACCAAAGCAAATCAATAAAAGTAACCAACCATTCGTCATAAGTAAAATATTCATCCAAGACATAAAACATCAATAAAAATGTATAATAAACATTCATCTAATATGGCAGTAAGCATATGAATTTAGGGTTTATGCATCATTTAGGGTTTTTTGAATAAAATTAGGGTTTTGTAGGTCTTATGTTTAACAATTAGGGTTTTCTATTTACTGGATTAGTCAACTGAGAAATATTTAATGTAAAAAAAAATAACATGACTACTGGATGTTTGAATTAAAGATTAGGTTTGAAATAAACTAGGGTTTGAATCTAGAGAATGGATGTTTCTGATTTAGGGTTTTGGAAAATAATATTAAGGTTTAGGGTTTAAGTAAATAAAATTAAAGATCATGAAAATATGATTAAGAGTTAGGTGTTTGGAAAGAATATGCTACTGTGAATTTTAAAAAAATAAAATTAATTATGATTTTGAGAAAACAGATTATTGTTTTGTTGTTTTAGAAAAGTGCAATTAAGGTTTTAGGCTTCAAAAATTAGTTTAATGGGTATTAAGATATTAGGGTTTTAAAAAATAATTTTTAGGGTTTTAGATAGAAACTAGATGATAAATAGAACAACTGATCAACATGTTTTAAATATAAATTCATCCATTGTATGCTTAAACAAATGATCAAATTGAATAATGAGGCTACTGGAAATATAAAAAGTTAATAGAAACTCAAACCTCCGTTGTTAGTTCCACCACAATTTTAATTCTGGTTGAACAATAACAAAGACAATGTGTGCTGCCTTTTATAGATGATTTTGTTGTTTGCTCCCTCTTGATCCTTCAAGTCCAAGGTTATGAATAAATAGCCAAAAATAATTTGAATAGTTCTTGAATAAAATTTCAGTCCAAAAGTCCCAATCCCATCCAAATCCCCTTTTCTGTGTGTTTTAATGTGGTATTTATAGGTAATTAAAATAAAAAAACCTAGTATCTTAAGGAAATTAAAAATTATTTTGAAAATAAAACCAAAAACCAAGTAAAACAAGGTTTCAGAGAACTATGCGTGGGCCCTGGTGAAATTGGCGCTAGGAGAGATGAGAGCGAGCTATGGGCTAGACGCGGGCAAAACTGCGTGTGGGGCACAGTTTCATCACAGGTTTTTCCTACGACAAATTGGCCCATGGCCAATCGCAGCAGGTGTTCCTGCCGCGAATTGGCCCAAGCCACTCGCCAGAGACTTTCATCTTCGATTCTACCGTCGCTGATTTTTTAATTTTTATTTACATATATATAAATAAATAATAAAATAAATGAATATAGGTGAATGGATTAGTAACAAGAACAAGAAGAATAGAATGGAGGGAATGTTCCTCCTTCGCAACGTGTATCTCCAAAATGAAGATGATCCATCCTTTTTAATCAAAAGCTTGTCTCCTTTTTAATTAAAAACCAATTATTTTTCATGTGCCATTATCAATTGTCCCCCATTCTTTCAAAAAGAAACATTTAAAAATCACCATTCCTCTTATTATGCTATTCCACGATTATTTTTCTCACTTTATAACTCACTTAGTTGGCTTTCTTTAATTGAGTGACACGGCTAAGACATGAATGACTTAGGCATGTCATCTCCATGTGTCTACTTTTGTCTTCATTATTTCCTTAACAAAGGGACACGGCCAAGTCAAGTTTGTCCTAGCCATGTCATGTGACACGGCCAGTGACATAGCCAAGTCTCCTGGGTGTGTTACAGTCTGTCAAATTTTTCTTCTTTTCATGAGAGACACATCCAAGTTGCTAAGTGTGTCCACTTTTTCCAACTCTTTGATGAGAGACACGGCCAAGTCAGGAATGTCTTGGCCCTGTTCAATGCCTTTTCCTCCAAATTTAAAGCCGACAAGTAAATTAAAGCTCCATTTTTGTACTTCAACCCAAATCATAACACTTCAAATAAACTTAAGCACAAAATTAAAGAAAAATTAGTCAAAATCCAATAAAATTACCCTAAAAGCATACACATAGATGACCATAACAATTACCCCACACTTAATCACTTGCTTTTTCTCAAGCAAAGTTAAAAATAAAACTGAACAAGAAAAATTTAATCAAGTTCAAGAGTTATAAGGACATGTTAAGACTCCTTTCTCCTAAAATCCACCATCATTATTAAATCAAATAAAATTAATACTCATGTAACTCAAAGGTTTTCCATGCATACTAAAGGTTGTCACTCCCTTACTAACTCTTTTTAGTTTTTAAATAAGGTAGTGTTTACACTCCCAAAATTCAATGAAAGATTATAACCATAGGCTTGCTTATTAATCAAATTTTCACCACTAAATTCCAATCAATCATTAACTATATGGTCTTTCATTTTTTTTATAATGGGGCTAAGGTAAAGGCATGACATTTGGAAATGTGAGCTTATTTATTAAGTTCAAGAGCACCTCAAGAATGAAGTAAGCTGTATACTATAACCCAATAATCCCAAAACACCTTCTACTCACTTTGCACTTGACATTAAAATATTCTTCAAGGGGATCCCCTTATTTTATTTGCAAAGATCATACCCAAACTTATTCCAACCCTACCCAAAAGAACATAAATTTCTATTTTTTTTAAATCAAAATAGGATTTGAATTGGTTGCTATTTTAGATTTAATTTAGCAATAATATGAAGAAGAAGAAAATCTAATAAAGAAACACAATAATTATAACATGTTTATTTGCAACTTTCAACCCACTAAATTTAACCCCACACTTTATTTAACACAACACTCAATCACTTAAGCTCTTAAAATGCTCTTAATCTTAATGAAAGGGTAAGAGTTAAAACAAAATAGTTTAATGCTAATGATGTTGCGAAAAAGAAAGAAAAGGAAAAATGGAATAGGCTCAAAATTGAAGAACTAAGGTTGAATATAAGGTTAGTCTTTTTAAGCTAAAATGGGCATGCATAATTGCCTTAATCATATTGATGTCGAATTGAAATTTTTATGTAGTCTCGAAATGCATATCAAAGCAAGTTCTAGCAATTTATCAATCAAGAATGTTCACACAAAAAGAATAATAAGTTGGTATCCAACTTAAGAGGCTCAATTTTGTCATAAGTTAAAAGGTAAAGCAAGGAATATCCATCTAAATCAACAATAAGCACCAATTTTATCCAATTCTCAATTCATACTTGCTCCCAACTTTTCAAAAAATTTCACCATTTCAGCAGCTCTCTTTTCACCCATTGTACCTCTTACCGCATTATCCACTGTATTTTAGCTTTGCTGAGTGAGCCCACTACAAAAGAATTAATTGAGCAATTATTGTGGATAGTAATGATGAGGGCATTGAAGCAACAAGGATTTGAAAAGATCCTATGCCTGATGAAATGGTTCTCCATCAAATTAGGTGAATATTGCAATACTTTCCCTAAGCTCCTTTGTTTTCTAGTGTGAATAGAATTTTCCTATTAATTTGTTATAAACTTCGATCCATGCAGTTAATGAATTTTTCGGTAAAGTCATCAGCCATGCCTTTGCCCTATCCTTCAAACTGTATGGGAAACATCTCATTTGAAGTTCATCTTCCATCAATGCTTACAATGGGAATGTATGTAAGATTGTGTAAAAATCATGAATGAAGTCAAAGCGATCAATATTTGGGAGTGGGTAGGAGTTTTTAGGGCATGCCTTGTTAAGGTCCGTAAAGTCTACACACATCCTCCACTTTTCATTGGGCTTCTTAACCAAAACTATATTAGTCAGTCAGTTTGGGAACAAAACTTCTTTGATAAAGCATGCCCTTAAAAGTTTTTGTACCTCTTGGTCGACAGCCAACTGCCTTTCTGGCCCTAGGTTTCTCTTCTTTGGTTTAACTAGTGTGACAATAAGATCCACATGGAGCTCGAGAACCATGAGTTCAGGTGAGATACCCTTAACATCAATAGAGTCCTAAGGAAAGATGTCCTGGTATTGTTCCAATACTTAGGTCAGGGCAAGCACCTTCTCAACTCCACTTGAGCTCGCAATTTTCAACACCTTACCAGTTTCAATCTGTATATCCTTTAGTATGTCTACAGGTTTTGCTTTGGATTCTGACTTGTCAAGTAAGTTAAGGGAATCCATAGGGAGCACCATATTTGCATCCTTAACAAGGACAACATAAGAGTCATATACTACTTGTTGGTTTCCCCTTAAAACTGCCACTCCATAGTATGTTAGGACTTTCATAGTTAGGCTCTTCATAGAAATACATGCATCCATCCCTACTAACAATGGGCACCCAAAAATAACATTGTATGCGAAGTTCATATATACCAACATAAAAAAAACCCGATAGTTCCTTACAATTGAGTAATCATCCAACTATACATCGAGCATGGCCAATCCAAGCATTAGGAGGATGTGTCTTGATAAACTAACTAAAGGTGTCTAAATAAGCTATTAGGGCATTTTGGGATAAACCAAACTTCTTATAGGCATCAGATGTTAAGAGATTAATTGCACTGCCTATATCAACCAACAAGATATTCTTGAATAACTGCCTCAACCAACAAGGCATCAGTGTGTGGGCCAATAATCTAGTGGGATTCTTTAGGGTGAAAGGTAATAACCAAGCTTTTAGATTTAGGAATTTTTGCCAATGAAAAGACATTCTTTTCCTTATGATTCCTCGAAGAGCCTACTATGTCATAGTGTTCGCCCCCTGCTATGACAAGAATGAATCTAGCAGGGGCTTTTTTAGAGGTTTGGGAAGGCTCAAAGCTCGATCTACTCTTGTCATTAGGTCTGGAGGTAGCCTCAAAGTGCTTTAGTAGGCCTCCTTGGATCAACCTTTCAATCTTTTTTTTAACTTACCATGATAATTAGTTTTATGACCATGACTCTTATGGAAGCTGCAATATTGCTCTTAATCTCTGTTGGTGTCCTCCCTCATTGGTTGAGGCCAATTTACATCTATAATCCCTTCGAGCCAACTCATGATCCTAGCTTATAAGGCAGCTAATGGTGTGAACTGTTCGGGGCCTTTAGAAATGTGATAAATTCAATTAGAGCTTTAGTGGCAAGATGGTCTTATTGAATTGCTGTAATAGCCTCTCTAAAAGGAGTTCGGTCTGGGTGGTCTGAAGGCATCTAATTTTGAGGGATTTTACTTTGAGAGTTTAGACTTACGGGGCTCTTATATGGTTTTGGATGTTTCACCTTGGCTTTGGCAAGTGGCATGGAACTCTTCCCAAAGTAAGCATTCTCATCTGTATGGATGTACTTACGAGCTTAGGCCATAAGATCAATTAAATCTTGGGGTGGGTTCTTGCTCAAAGAAGTTGAGAATTAGGCACACTCTATATTTTTTTTATCAATGCTTCCAGGGTCAGTTCAAAGTTCACCTTTGAGATTTTGCCCATTATTTCATTGAATCTTTCAATATATTGCTGCAGTGTTTCCTTGGACTTTTTGTACAATTTTGAATAAGTCTACCAAGGTTTGACCTAGGTCAATAGAGGCTACAAATTTATTGATAAAGAGCTTGATGAGTTGGTTAAAACTATGAATATAATGCAGCTCCAAGTTTTTGTATCATATCTGGGCATTGCCCGCTAGAGTTTTGGGGAAAAGCTTGCATAAGGTAGAGTCTGAATTAGTATATATCATATTAGTGTTAAAGAAGTTGTCAACATGTGTTTAGGGGTCGATAGGCCCATTGTACTCCTTTAGTTTTGGCACTTGGAAGCTCGAGTATACATCACTAAAGATCTCTTTTGATAAGTGAAAGGTAGCATCATACTGCAATGTTGTTTCCCTGCGCATCTACTTAATCCTATCATCAACTAGAGTATTGAGACCTTTCTCTATCATAACTGCATCCTTTCGCTTGGGCCCGGTTGGGGTTAAGGTTGAATGGGTCAGTGTGTGAGACACAGAATGCTCTGATGAGTAGAGCCTTCTCCGAGTCTCTTTTTCTAGTATGGGAGAGCTGTCTCTTATTCGGTATTGTGGGTTAAATTTAGGTTGAATGGTGCTGCTTCATATGTTGGTGGAGGGGGGAAGTGTTTGATAAGCTAGGGGCGGAGTTGATGGTGTTTGATAAGCTAGGGGTAGTGCTTGAGCTTGCTAATTTGCTAGGGATGCAGGCTATGTTTGTGGTTGTGGTGGGTTTCCACCGGCTTGCTGCCCAAAGACTGTGATGAAGTCTCTAAGAGTGGCTGTGAGCTCCCTGATCATTTGGTCCGCTAGACCTGGGACTGCAGTACCGCCAAGGCCAGCTGTGCCAGTGAGGCAAATGAGGTGGAAGGTTTAGCGGAAGCTAATTCGGCTGCCAGGCCTGTTATTGAGGGTCCGAGGGTGGAATGTTCGACCACTATTGGTCCGATTTGATGGTAGTTGTTCAAGTTGGCTATAATGTTTTAGGTTGTGTGATATTGAGGTGTGTATGGTGGTGGGGGTAATTTGTTGTTTGGGGTGTGGGTGTTGTTTGGTGATTCACAGGTTGCTTATTGAGTCTTATTGTCCATTGTTCAAGGATTAGCTAGCCTACAGTCACCGCACCACTGGTTAGAAGTAGACTCAAAGGACTCCTAGCTCGGGTTCAGGTTCTGTTTTGGTTGGCTCTCCTACATGTGAGACAAGAGAAGGGACTAGACTGCAGTAGAGCGACTCTGATACCTAAGTCAGTGATCAATTTGTTTACAAGTAGATGGGCTAAGAAAGTAGGAAAAAAGACTTTTTACTTATGGGGATATACCTCTATTTATAATTGAGAGGTAGAGGATAAAGTTTAGATGTGTTAGCGGCTCTTCAGGGAGTATTAGGGTTGTGCAACGGTTGTATCAGAAATTTATCTTTCGTCCATTCGTCTTTAAAAGCTCGATAATGACTAGAAAAGATCAGAGTTAAGGTCCACCGTTCTCCAAAAGTTCGGTTGGAAACCTTAGTACATAGGAGGAGCTCATTATATATAGGAAGTAGTATTACTGTGATCAATAGTACACATTGAGTCCATTATAATAATATTCCATTGTTTTAATATATTAGGAATGAGTACATATAGGGAGTAGTATTCCATTGTTTTAAAATTTAAAATTGAAAAGTGAATATTTAAAAGGAAAAAAAAAAGATATTTTTAGGGTATTTATGAAAAATCTCAAAAAAATGTGGTTGAATGTTTGATTATTTTATTGTATATTTTTTTTCTACAAAAAGAAATCTTATGATTTACTCGATTAATTTGAAAAGAATAAAAATGTTAACACCATTAATGAGGTTAACTTGATAGACCCGTAATATTAGAATGTTAATTTTTTTTTACTTTTGTGGGACCATTTAATTTCAAATTAAAAAATAAGAAACGTTTTTAAGAAAATATACCGCTTAAAATTAAAAATACTTTAGTTTTGAAAATATTTTGAAGGGATTTTTTAGAAAATCCCTTTCGGCTTTATTTGACCTATGAGTTATACATGTTAGCTGCTAATTGATAATACAGTTACCCGCCTTCTAGATCATTTTAATCATCTTTTAAATACTGAATTAGGTTGTGAATATAGGACGTCCCACCTCACTTATCAGTTTTATCTTCTGAATTTCTACCTTAAAGCATTGATGCTCTAAATAAAGTAACGCTTATTTCACCTCTCCCATGCTTAAATGTATACCAAAAATAAATAATTATCATTTATTGCAAAGCTTTAGAATTATTAAAAAATTTTACTTTACTTTTTAATCAATATAAATATATAAATACGCATAAATGATGACAGCGAAAGACTAGCCGTCATGTAATTTTCTTTATATAAATTCATCTTATAATAATTAGAGAGATATTTAAAATTTAAAGTAAGTAAAAATTTATTACTTTTAGTCTATTATCTTTTTTTATCAGTCTAACAAGAAATCATGACATCAGTTATAACAATAATTTTTTTTAATTATACGCCTATGAATAAAAATAATAACAAAAATTATAAATAATTTATTTTTGATTAATTATATATGAGAAAAAAAAAACATCAATACTCAAACTTAAAATTTAAGTGAAACAATACATACTTCTAATTATTAAGCTACACTTTAGTAATTTATATATATATAATTAAAAAATTTGCAAAAAATGATTATAAACTATTTAAAATATCTCATTCTACACTTATAACTTTTTTTTTATTCAATTGTGGCAATTGTTTTTGCAAAAAACTTAGCAAACTAGCTAAAGATATGTTTTCCATTTATTATTGATGACGTGATATTATGTGAAACAAAGTATTTAAATATAATTTTTAAAAAAATTAAATATGATTTTATTAATATTTTTAAATTAATATAAATACTTAAATCACTAATCATAATATTTAATAATAAAAAGATTAAAAAAATAAATAAAATATATGAAAATTTATTTATCTATTTATTTATTTATTTTATAATTTTATTTATTTATTTATTTAATTCATTTAAATAAAAAAAATTAAGGATATTTTTATACATTTTTTCTATATAATTTATTAGGGACTCTAACTAGTCATAATAAATCCTTCAAAAACCTTTTTTTTTTTTAAAGGAGTCCTCCGACAAGTTTTTTTTAGAAGGGAAAACTATTTTTTAAAATAAAATTTGAATTTTTTTAGTATTAGGTGTGAGATTAGAATCTAATTTATTGCGTAATCATATACATTTGTCTGTTAATTACTTGATTATATCTAGGCACATAATAATAAAAAAAGGAATATTATGTCTAGAATAGCTAATCGATCTCCAACGTGGTGTAATTGAGGCTGTACTTGACAAAACAGGCCAAAAATTTTGAGTTGCGCGGCCATTTTGTAAGCAGCTGGTTCTGCAACAAGTGCTAGATCACCACAACCACAAAAATGGTTTTGACCCCACAAAGCACAGCTGTATCTTCCAGATTTCTTATTTTGATTCCCCAATCCAAACTCTTATCTTCAAGCTCCCCCTCTTGGATTCTCCACCAATCACTCCCCATTTCCGATATCCTCCACTGAGTCTTGCTTACATTATACAGTAGTCTTTTCTTTTTCTTATATTTTCCCAGAATTTCCTTCCTTTTTTTCTTCTTTCTGCTTTTCTTTTCTTGCTCTCCCTCTGTTCTTTCTTTCATTTTCCTTAACTTTGTTTTGTACCTCAAGATTTCAAGGTTTTTTCCTTCAAGAATCTTTTGTTTGGCTTGGACTCTCCTCAAGTTTTTTATCTGCATTTGATGCAATTTTCTGTATCTGAAAGTGGGTTTCTCATGGTTCTTGAAAGATTTCTCTATCATTTTATTTTCAAGACCATGTTTTGAACCTCTCCCACAGAAAAAAGAAAAAAATACTATTGTAGTAGGTGAGAAAACGAAGTGGGTGTCTGGTAAAATTAGCAAAAATTGTGAAACAGGAATTCAGTTAAGATTTGTTTTAAAAGATGAAGATTCAGTGTGATGTGTGTGAGAGAGCTCCAGCCACAGTGATTTGCTGTGCAGATGAGGCAGCTCTTTGTGCAAAATGTGACATAGAAGTGCATGCAGCAAACAAGCTTGCAAGCAAGCATCAGAGGCTTCTTCTTCAATGCCTCTCTAACAAGTTGCCTCCTTGTGACATATGCCAAGTTAGTTGATTTCTAAACATTCTTTTGTGCAACACTTTTTTCAATTTTCTTGAACTTGTATCGTTTTTCTTTGTTTTATGATGTTTAAAATGTGATTTTGTGGTTCGATGACTATCTTTTTTTGTTGATTTGGTGTTATGCCCTCCGATTTCCAGGAAGACTTGGTAGCAACGTATAATGGAAACTGGAATGAAATACCTATCATAACGGTGTTTGCGTTGCTAGTGTAAAACATAATCACAAATTAGGTTAAAACTTTAGCTCCTCACTCTCAAATAAAAAGAAAACACAATAGTCATAGGCAGGGCTATTGTCTTTTTCACTTGAATTATGTGCATAGCTTGAATTTTTTTGGTCGTCTTCACAACAATTTTGAGCATTAAGAGTAATGGTGTATTACTTGTACCTAAATTATACTATAAGCTCACATCATTGGTGTTAGTGACATATGTTATATAAGGTGCTAGAGATTGTAGTTTATTCATTTCTTCTAGTGATGGGGGTTTACCTGTATGGAAATAAAATAAGGTTGATGGTAGGTAGTGTCACTTGACGAATTATCTAAACCAAACTATACTCTTTTTTGGTTATCACATGTGGGATATTATAGTATTAGTAGTCTAACATCATCAGAACATCTTTCTGTTTGGGGAATGACAATTCAAAGAGGATGTTTTAATACAATTATACTTCAATTTTCCATGTGTAGAGTTGGATCTCCAGTGCCCATTCGTTATAAGAAGGGTACATCTAATGCATCCAACCTTACATATGCATCTAATCACCATTCCAACTCACACGATGATGTGACTGATAGCATCATATTATTCATCAAAGTTGCAGTTATATGGGGGTGATTTGAAATTAATGGATTTGGATGTGTTGGTCTATGTATTTTTTATTTTGGACAGATTCATGATTCTAAATGGATACTTTTTGTGCATGAATTCACCTCTTAAAAATTTGTAGTCTCAGGCTTATTCTAATCTTTTGATTTTATAAAAGGTCAGTTATAATGCCAAATAAATTCCAGTTCAAAAAACACAAAAAGCAAACTCAAAAAATATTAGCTTTTTTCATTTACACTTCGTCCCTAAGTGAAAACTTCTAGTTAACCCTGAAGCTTTTGAACACATGAAGTTCTACAGTAAAAAGGTGATAAGATGTTTAACTTCATATATTTGAGAGCCAGGAAGAAGATCATAAATGTAAAGAGTAAAAAAATGCTAGATTCTATAGTTGTCCACTAAATAGGTAGAATATATGTTATCTGATAAAGAAAAATCTGTTTGATTATTTGGTGATTGATTCACTTTGGTATCACGATAAAAAGTATTTTCAATATATGCAATTACACTTGTTTAGTGAAGTGCATAATGATGTGTGACAGTAATGAAAGATGAGGAGACGAAGCACCATAAGAAGAAGAAGATACGTGTGAGAAGAAATCTATGAGCTTCATATCACTGATTGTTTCTTACTTTGATGCACAGGAAAAGGCAGCTTTCATTTTCTGCGTCGAAGACAGAGCTCTCCTTTGCCAGGACTGTAATGAACCTATCCACTCAGCAGGTAGCCTCTCAGCAAATCACCAGCAGTTTCTGGCCACTGGAATTCGAGTTGCTTTAGGCTCAAGTTGCACCAAGGAAACTAAGAAGAGTTGTTTAGAGCCACCCAATAACAGTGCACATCAAACTTCCATGAAATCGTCGGTACAGCAACCATCAAATTTCAATTCTCCATGGGCAGTTGATGAGTTGATTGGATTCTCAGATTTTGAATCATCCGCTGATAAGGTAATAAAGTTGATATATGTATTTCATAGTAACGTTCAACATTTACATGTTGACAAAGGTAGCAAATTTTATGCTTGTCACTATTTCTTTAAAATACAGGAATCCGCACTTCATTTTCAACATTCTTTACTGTTTGTAGTGGTTAACAAGGTCAATCATCCATCTGACTTTTGGTTGCAAGTTATATTTGAAGGACAACATTAATACCTAAACTGTTGATCGGTCATTATCTTTGAAATCTTCATGTCTCATTCTCTAACATTCTCAGTTCCTCTGCAGAAAGAGCCACTTGAATTTGGAGAGTTTCAGTGGTTAGCTGACATGGGACTTTTCGGTGAGCAACTTCCTCAAGAGGCATTAGCAGCAGCTGAGGTTCCTCAATTAACAGTTTCACCATCAGTCAATGTTACTTCATATAGACCTGCCAAGTCAAACATGCCTAATAAGAAGCCAAGGATTGAAATTTCAAATGAAGATGATGAATACTTTACCGTACCTGATCTTGGCTGAAGCAAGTCATGAAACTCAATGGCTGGTGTTGGGTTGGGTTAGGTTGGTGAAATGTATGTACTTTCACAAGTACATGTAATGTATTGTATGTACGTTTGTATGTACTCTGTTACAAAGGCATTTTAGGAGAAACATAAAAAGTTAGTTTAGGGTTATACTTTTTTTACATCATATCCTATATTTGTACCTATATTTGTACTCATTATTGCGATAGGAGTGATTATGATACAATCAGTGTCTTTTTGTTCTTTACTTTTTAAAATGCATGTCTTTTTCTTTTTTTCTTGGATTGTGTTATTCTGATATTAAAATTGGTTTGATTTTGTTGCAATGAAGAAGAGATCACATCAGGAATTTCTTTAGGTTTGGCTCAGAAACAAGAACATTTCGATGTGGGGAAATGCTCTGGAGAATGTGTTTAAGTCTTGCCTGTCCTGTACTCAATGCACCAATCCTATGGATAATAGCATAGGGAAAAAAGAAAAAGGAAAATATGGTGTGTTCGTTTTACAAATACTAGTGTCATATTAAGAAAGGTATTTTAGGTGTCATATTAACAAAATATTTATAGTACGGGTTCTTTGTATTCCTTTTGGGTTTTAGAGCATTGGGGAGGATCAAGTCCCATTTTATGTTATTCATTTTGGTGCCATATAAATATAATATGAGATTGAATGAAAAGTAAGATTTGATCCTTCAATGAGAATAAGTAATTGAAGTGGATAAGTTTTACTTTAATGAATCATATATTAAATTTTTAAAAAAAATTACATATTTATTAAATAAATTTTAATAATTTAATTTTAACTATTAATTTATTTTATAATTTAATAAATTATTTAATTATGTATGTATATATTATAGGTATACAGTCTGCCTATATATATATATATACTATTTCCAATATCTAGCTTTCATCTTTTTCATCATTTTTTTTTATTTTTCTCCTTTTTATTTCTTTTTTTCTCCTTTCCAACCCATTTTAAGTTACTAATAATTTATTATTTTTTTTCCAAAAACAATTCGCAATTTACTTATTATATATCCTCACCAATTATCATCCTCTAAGTACATATCCAATTGATTATACAAAATCATTTATCAACTCTAACATCCACATATTTAGTATATAATGAAATAATTAATACGGAAGATTAATTAATATATTAAAAGAGAGGGATACAAGATATAAATATAAAATATACAAATATATATACATTGTATACATAATATATATATAATATATACATGATGTACACAAGAGTATATAAAGATATATAACATATACATAAAATATACATGATTTATATAATATACATGTATATATGAGTTGGAAGAAATAAATAAATTAATTAATTAAAAGAAAAAATTAAAATTAATTTTGGATAGGAATAAGATTAAGAATATCTTAATATTAAATTAATTAAATAATTAATTAGATATATATATATATATATGCTTAAGTTAAAGAAAAAAAAGAAATGGTTAACACAAAAAAAAGAGAAAAAACGTGGGAAAGAGGGAAAGAAAAAAAGAATGAAAAGAAAATGAAAAGAAAAAAAGTCATAAAGTAAGTGGATATTTATGGATGGTAATTTAATAAGAATAAAATAATTAATATTTATATAATAATTAATTAAATAATTAATTATATAAATATATATATTTATGGTTAGGAAGAGAAGATTGAAAAAAAAAAACTCTTTTTCTCCTTCTTTATCCACCGTAGCCAATTTTAGCGACACCAAATTCATCAAATTTCACAAAGAATCCAAAGGACTTAAGGTGATTTTAAAGATAAATCAACGGTTAGGTATGTAATCTTTCAATTTTAGTAGCTTTTTTTTTTAATTAAGAATATGTGGATTTTTGGGTATGAATTGGAGGTAACTATAATTTATAAAATGGGTTGTTTTAAGTTATTGTGATATGTATATAGTGATTTCAAGGTTAGTTGTAGGAAAATGATTGTGTTTGGTGAAGTTAGGGTTATGAGTGAAATATGTGAAAATTGAGGTTTTGAGTAAGGTTGCTATAATTGCTAAAATGAATTGTTTTGATCTTGTTTTGATGAGTATGTAATGATTTTATGGTTGAATGATAGAAATGAGTTTGATATGTTGAAGTTTGAGTAACGTAGCAAATGAGGGAATTAGGGTTTTGATAGAAATTTGGGTAGAAATTATAAAGTAATGGTTATTTTGTGTAAAATGAGTATATAAATTGTTCTAATTAAATAATTTGTATGTTGTTTGGTTTATATGTGTTTAAGCCAAAAGTTGTCCTAAAGGAGGAATTTAGGGTTTATAGAAACTTGGGCTTGATAGGTGAATTGGTTAGATTTAAAGGCTAAACAAGGTTAGTATATTCTTTGGTAACTCTTAAATTGAACTTATATGAATGGCATTAATTACTTTGGTATTCTTTGAAGGATTTTCTTATTCCTTTATAGTAGCATTGATCATTGAAAATAAATAGTGTTTGGATATGATGTGTATGCATTATGTTAGTGATGTGAAAAATATATAATATTGTTGTGTTCAATATGGAAAAATTATGGGAAAAGATAAACTATGATTAAAAGTGTGAAATATGCTAAAAATGATTTGAAAAGGTGAGAATAAAAAATATGATAAGTGATGAAAGAAAGAAAAAGTGAAAATAGCTAAATATGTGAAAATTATGGAAAATAGAAAATGTTATAAAAATATGATTATGAGATGAAATGTAAAATATAATGTGATGTGTAATATGTATATGCTTGTGAAAAGTGTTAAAATGTGGAAATGAGTCACATTGTAAATGTGACTCATGGTTATGTAAAGTGATTGTGAAATATGGAATATGGTAATTGTATGAAAATGTGAGGAATTGATAAATGAGATGAATTATGAAAGTGATCATAAGTGAGTTGATCACTTGTGAAATGTGGAAAAATAATGGAAAGGAAATGAGAAAATGGAAATGTGATTTGAAATTGTGTTTTTGCTCTACACAATTACTGGTTCCGGAAAGTTGATGTTGATGTAGTATATATTGATAGACCTGAGCAGAGCTAAGTCTTAAGAATAGGTTTGACCTGAGCAGAGCTAGGTCATGAGTTTGAGATTGAATATAAGCCTGAGCAGAGCTAGGCCTAGACTCGAGCAAAGCTGGGTCATGAAACTGATGTTGTGATAGCCTAAATCAATTATTTTGGAACTTGATAATTGTGTATAGTATTGTTGTGGCCCAACGTGTATTTTTGTATAAGTCTATAAAAATTATATATATTGTTGTGTATGTATTATACGTATGTAGGGTATAAGGATGTTTTCTTATATATATATATATATATATATATATTGTTTTCACCCAAGCTAATTTTTTTTCTATTTCAATTCTAATTTGATAGCATTTATCTTTTCCTTCAACAATCTTGACATTTACTAATCATATCCACTTATCATATATTCATACATTAACTATACATTTATTTTGATTTTATTTATGATTGTTTATGAATCAAACTCAACATTTGCACTTCAAGCACCTTATAGATAAATCATTATGAAAACCCTCCAACTATATTACACTGTACAATTCAAATCATATTCTATCCATAGTACACACTCATGTGAAATAATATCACACACCCATGTGAATACCATCACTATTTTCTTCTTATTTGTTAACAAAATCTATAAATATTACACTCCTATCATATTTAGCTAATCTCGCTTTAATTATTCTCATTTCTCTCTCAAATATCCGTAATTTAATCAATCTTTAAACTTCCATTCACACATAAATACATACAAATAAGTTAATTTATTTATTAATTTATATACAACCAAAAGTTTGTATATAAATATAATCCTCATCCAAAGACTTCATCCACTCAATACTATACTTACATATTGAGCCAAATAGTTAATATCTAACTCACTTGAATTAAAATTAAATTCAGACCTCAATTTTAATTTAGTTGCCATTTCATTCCTCATTGTTCATTTTTTTTAAACTTAATTATATAACTCTAATAACATCATTATCTTTAAATTTAAATATAATTTACTTAACTTAAAATTATTCTTTAGTTTATTATAATATTTGAATACATTTCTCAACTTTTATAGATTCTGAATTGCTGAGATAACTCTAACAATATGTTTTCTTCTATTTTTTTTAAATAGTATTTAATCTTTAAAAATTATGAAATTCCATGCATCTAATATTAACACATAGATAAACTTTCAATTAAAATTTCAAGCTCATTTAACATCTCTAGGTCAGCTAAAAACTCAAACAAAATTCCTTTATAGAACATAAACGGAATTTTCAGCAACCATCATATTCATATCTCATGTTTGTATTTTATATTTTAAATCAATTCGTTAATTTCACATATTTTTAATTGTATCAAACATAAATCTTAAATTTCAAGTGAGTTATCCACAGATCTTTGATCTAAAATCTCTAGAAAGACGCTTTTGTTGTGCCACTTTGATCTACGTGTTCCAGATGCCACCTTAACTTATCTTCATTTAACATACAAATATTGCCACATCAGAGACCAACACAGGTGCCAATGCATATACATGTATTAAAACTAAAATTATCATTTTAGAATTTCCCCCTTCTTTCTTTCAAATTCCACCTAGGTCGAGAATATACTCTAATTCCAAAATAAATATAAAACCATTATATCCCATATACGTATGATAAATACACCCCTTATATATAGAATACATATATAGAATATAAGAATATCACAATAATTAATAGTAGAAAATCTCTCTTTTTTAATAGCAATAAATTATCCTTTATAACATAAGTAGGTAAATAAATATAAGCATAAATAATTAATTGACAAAATAAAAATTTTAATGGAAAATCATTGGGAAAAAATTCGCCAGAGTTTTGCCTAAAATTTCAGTGTTTTTCCAAAATCAAATATGTTGTCCCAAGATAGCAACCAAGAGGGGGTGAATTTGTTACTTAAAAGAAGTAAAATCAAACAAAGCAAGAAAGGAGTGGAGTAGAGAAGAATGAACACCAAGAGTTTATAGTGGTTTGAATTACCTCAATCCTACATCCACTTCCTTAACAACTTGTTAAGGTTTCACTAATCTTGAGTTTTTATAAGCTCAACTCTAACTTGGTATTTTCACAAGCTCACACCGAACTTTTACAAGGTTTGAGAATCTCCTCACAACACAAAAAAGAGCTTTTCCAGGCTCTCTCTATAACCTAAGTGTTTCAAATCTTACACTCAAACTTACAATTGTGTTTAATTCTCACACCCAATACTTAATGAATACAAATAGAAGTTTTTTATTTAAGAAAATGAAAGATGTTAATCTTGGCAATTACAATTGAAATAATCTTGAAAAATGAGATTTCTTGTGTTATTTATAGCCTTCAAGTCTTCAACTAGCTATTTGGAGTGAAAACTAACATGTTTGATTCTTGTCTCCCACTTTAATAATTTTTCAGAGTAAGTTCACGGTCGAACTACCTTCTGTCCAGTCGACTCGGGCTCAACATGGTTGGGTTGACTTTGGTCCGGTCGGCTAGGGCTCGACATGGTCAGACTGAGCTTGGTTCGGTCGTGCTCTTCCATTTTTCTGACAAAAGTTCTTCAATGGCTAGTACACATGGCATCCAATAATTGAGTGGATAACTCACGGCTATATTTTTCAAACCACGTTCCACTAGTTTGGTCGGGACATGTTTGGTTCAGTTGGTCTACTTCTGGTATGCTGATATTTTAGGAGTATTGACGATTGTGAACTTTACTAAAACTTTGTTGGATTTTCAGCTCTGGCTTGGTCCGGCCAGACTGCATTAAGTCTTGTCATACCAGGCATGGTATGATGAAGTTTTAGGAGTAATCAGTGACCATGAGCTCTACTGGATGTTCTTCAGAATTTAGCTCGAGTTTGGTATGCTCGGACTTCACAATGTCCCTGTCAGGATATTTAGTCTGTTCACAAAGTGGGAGTGACATTGAGCATGATCTCTTATGGATATTTTGCCTCAGGCTCGGTCAGCTAAGCTCATGATCTGTCTGATTGTAGCATATTCTAGTTTGGTCAGCTCAGTTTGCAATGTTCATGTTCTTATCACCTCATTGGTGGAATTCTTGTCAACTCGGTATTAGTGTGCTCGAACTATCAAAGGGTCTAGTCAAGAATGGTAAGCTATGCTTGGTATGATGGCCAACTGCTCTTGAGGCCGGTCTGCCTGGCTGTTGGTCCGGCCGAGCTCTTGAGAAATCTTCAACAAATTTAAGTCATGTAAAATCTCCCCCTTTTTTACTTTGACAATTAAATTGAATTGATTTAAAATGAACTTTAAAAGTTTTCATGTCTAAAGAGTGTTATTTTCTTTTTACCATATGCTCTTTATTTGACAAAAGAAAGTTGTGACAAGTAAATGCTCCCCCTTAGTATGTGCTATCAAGTTTTTACAAATTCTCCCATTTAACATATGCTATCAAGTCAAGTAATGCAATTCAAACAATTTAATCAACAATTCAAAGGCACATTAATTCTCCCCCTTTGACAAAGATAAAAAGGAATGCAAATTGTCATAAACTAAACTTTATTAAGATTAAAAAATTGAAAAGTAAACATAAATGTATGATCAACAAAAGATATAGAGATCATATTAAAATAAAAATAAAAAATTTTGAAGCTTTCCAACGACTAGAATTTTTTGAAAAATTTTGAGTCATCCTGGTCGGACTACTTGCAGTACGGTAGGATAGAACAAAAAATTTTGCTTTTTAAGCATGCACAAGGGAGTTTAGATGGACCGAGCTGACTATAACATAACGGTCAAAAAGTTTTAAAAGTGCTCGATCGTGCACAAGGTAGTCCAGTCAGACCACGTCTCAGCATGCTCTATTGAGCAGGATGAGCTGTGATACAGTCGGACAAGTGTTAGTTCGGTTGTACCGAGACACAGTCCAGGCAGGCTAACGACATTTTTCAAAGAGAAATGAAAGGATTGTGGATCTCAATTTGTGGTCTTTAATTCATGATCAAAATAGATGTAAATGAGAATTAAGTCATGTTAAAATATAATTTCATAAGTAATTATAATTCTATCATTGATATGCACATTCAAATCAATAAAATGTATGTCAATTCAAAGTACTTCCATCCATCATCCCTATATGTTATTTTATAAAATTTAATCTTTCTTTGCTCAAAGGTTTTGTAAAGATGTCAGCAAGTTGATTTTGAGCGTCAATAAATTCTAAGACAATATTTTGATTTTGAACATTATCTCTCAAAAAAAATGATGTATAATGTCTATATGTTTTGATCTAGAAGGTTAGATTGAATTTTTTAATAGATTAACAAGACTTGTATTGTCACATTTAATGGGAATGTGATCAAAATTTTTACCATAATCTAGCAATTGTTGCTTCATCCATAAAACTTGTGTATAACAAAAATATGCAGCAACATATTCAGCTTCCACAGTAGAAATATTAATCAACACTTGTTTCTTGCTAAACCAAGAAACTAGGCAATCATTAAAAAAAATGGAATGCACAAGTCATGTTTTTCCTATCCAATAGGCTATTGGCATAATCCGCATCCGAAAAACCTAAAATGTCAAATGATGTATTTCTAGGATACCAAAGTCATAAATGCAATGTTCCACTCAAATATTTTAAAATCTTTTTAGTGGCATTCAAATGTGATTCTTTAAGGCATGATTGAAATCTAGCACATAAAAAACACTATGAATTATATCGGGTCTATAAGCAATTAAGTAAAGAAGCGATCCGATAATACCTCGATATTTTTTCTCATTAACTTTCTAACCACTTTCATCTTTGTCCAATTTTAATGATGTGCTCATTGGAGTTTTGCTTGTTTTGCAACCATCCATGCCAAACTTCTTGAGAAGTTCCTTTGTATATTTGGATTGATTGATGAAGATACCATCCTTGCATTGCTTAACATGTAGACCAAGAAAGAATTTAAGTTCACCCTTAATGCTCATTTCAAATTTCCTAGTCATATAAGAAGCAAACTCTTGGCACAAAGATTCATTAGTAGCACCAAATATAATGTCATTAATATAGATTTGCACAATTAAAATGTTATCCAATTTCTTTTTAACAAAAAATGTAATATCAACTTTGCCTTTTGTAAAACCATTTTCCAATAAATAAGCACTAAGTCTATCATACCAAGCTCTAGGAGCTTGCTTCAATCCATATAGTGCTTTAGTTAATTTGAAAACATGATTTGGGAATTTATAATCTTTAAAACAAAGGGATTGTTCAACATATACTTCTTGATGAATAAACCATTCAAAAAAGCACTTTTGACATCCATTTGAAAAATTTTAGAATTCATATGATGTGCAAATGCAAGAAATATTCTAATCGCTTCTAATCTTTTAATGAGGATAAATGTTTCATCATAATCAATGCCTTCCCCTTGGTTATAGCCTTTGGCTACTAATCTAACTTTGTTTCTAGAATGAAACCATCTTCATCAAGCTTATTTCTATATACCCATTTGTAACAAATAATTGGATGATCCTTGGGTCTAAGAACAAGTTCTTCGAATGTACCTATAAAATCATAAAGAGTACTACCTTTCCCATGATCAAGCTTGGATGATTCATAAAAAATAACATGCATTGATTCTCCAACTATTAGAGTTCTCCTATTAAATACTCTATATGCTTTACTAGAAGATGAGTATCCTAAAAAGACTCCTTCATCCGATTTGGATGAGAATTATTCAAGGTTGTCTTTGGTATTTAATATAAAGTATTTGCATCCAAATACTCTAAGGTATGAAATTTTAGGTTTTCTTTAATTCCATAGCCCATAAGAAGTTTTATTCATTAAGCATCTTTTGAAAATGTTGCGCTTTACTTAACACTACTAAAAAGTGACTTTCGCAAGTATACGAGGTTATTATAGTAGTGGTGATCACCCCAATGTCATCTCATAAGAAAGTTGTTTATTCATAATAATTTGATTAAAACAAAAATATTAAAGTTTGAGTGTATATTATTGTAATGGTTAAAGAAATTTAAGATTAAATGTAAAATAAATAATGCTTGCACAAGTGAATTGAAACTTTAAAAAGGATGACTAGGATTTATAATTTGATTTAATCAAATGTTTAATTCTCAAATTACCATTAACATAACATTGTAACTTAATTTGTTCTTATGATTAATTAGCGAATTTCAATTCATTAGTTTTCACATTCAAGAATTAACAACAACCAATTATTTTGAATTTACAAATTAAGAGAACCCTAAAACTTATATTTCTAATTCATTCTTAGGGTAGTTGAATACATAGCTCCAATATCAAATTTCACCTCTCCTTTCTTCATTCAATATCTAGAGATTAATAGGTAGCCAATCTATCAACCTAGCATTCAGTCCAATGCAATCAACTCATATAACAAGGTTTATTAATGGAAAAACTTTAATTAAATCATTTAATCAAATCTATTGCAAATCCTAGGCATGGATAATTTAGCTCATCATCATCAAATCAAAACACATACTCATCTCAATAGAAATCAAATCACAAATATTTATTGAAATATTGATGTTCATAACAAATCAACAAAAATCTGAAAAATGAATTAATTGAACTAATTCAAGGAATTGAAAAACCCAGTTTGAAGAATACTAGAGTTGATATTCTCTTATTCTTCCTCCACCCTTGCTTGAGTTTGATGAAGAATCCTCAAAACCTCCTCCAAAATCTTTAAAAAACAAGTTTTGTGCAGAAAAATAAGTGAATCGCCTACTTCAAGGCTAGCTCTCCTTTAACGTCTTGAAAAATCCTCCTAAATTATTTTTTAGAGCTTCCAAAAACCCAGCCCCCAAAAAATGTCTCCTTAATTAAGCCACTCCCTCTTTGAATATAAAACCCAAAAACTCTTATGAACTCCCCCTTCTTTTCTAATCAGCCCACCCTAAAACTGATACTTTTCTAAAAAATAATCGCTCTTTTCCTTATGCCATCACCTTTTGTCCCACTCCACCATCCTTTCCACCTTCACTTGTCTCCCTTCTAACTCATTTTTAAAACATTTCCCCCATTCTGCTCCCACACCTGTCTAATATAGACTTTTAAAACTGAAACACGCAGCCAAGTTTGAAGTGCTCTTGGCCATATTGATGTGACACTGCTGAGACAGGCCTTGTCCTGGCCATGTCTCTTGTGACATGGTCAGGATGTGTGGGTGTGTTCCATTGTACTAAATTTTCAATTCTTTCTTATGAGGGACATGACCAGTATGTGTGAATGTGTTTGGCACTACTTCTTGTTAATTTGGAATAGGACACGACCAGTGACATGGCCAAGACATGGTGACATACCAAAGAACATGGCCAAGACTTGTGAATATGTCTCACTCTATCTAAATTTTAATTCTTTTTATTAGGAACACTTCCAAGACAATGAGACATGGCCAAGATAGTCAGACATGGTAAGCGACATGGCCAAGACATGTGGGTGTGTCCAGTTCTGTCTAAATTTTAACTTTTTCTTATTGGGGACATGGCCAAGCTTCCAAACTGTGCTTAACATTTATTGAAATTATGCATACTTTTTTGCTTTTGGAAAAGAACACGACCAAGCTTTATGCATCTTGGCCAAGACAATGAGACATGGCGAGCGACATGGCCAAGACAGTAAGACATGGCTAGCGACATGTCCAAGACGGTGAGACATGGCCAGTGACATGCTCAAGACAATGAGACATGGTCAACGACATGGCTAGGACAGTGAGACATGGCTAGTGACATGGATAGGATGATGAGACATGGTCAACGATATGGCTAAGACGATGAGTTTGTCTAATACTGCCTTGAAGTCTTTCCCTTTTAATCTTGCAATTGGAAGACATGACCAAGACATTACATACATTGGTCGTGTTGCGTACTTCTCCTAGAATTTTCTTCAATAATATACTTAAGTACATTTTATTTCTCTTTTCTCATGAATCCCTTTGCTTCAACTTAAAATATGAAACCTAGCAACAATCTTGAACAAACTATTTAGAAAATAACTAAAAATTAAACAAAATTAATCTAAGAACTCATATAAAAAATGATGACAAGAATTATCTCACACTTAATTCTTTGCTTATCCCCAAGTAAAGTTAAAAACAAAACTTGCAAAGAAGAATTTATCAAACTCAAGAATTATAAGATAAAATTAAGAATTTCCTTTTCATAATTTCCACACTCATTATCAAATCAAATAAAATCAGTACTCAAGCAATTCAATGGCCTATCCATGCATACCAAAAGTTGTTACTCCCTCATAAAATCTCTTAAGTGTTTAATCAATGTAGTGGTTTCACTTTTAACTTTTAATGAAAGAATATCTTCATTGACTTTCTTATCAATCAAATCTCCACCACTTAATTATAATTAGGCATCAATCATAAGGTCTTGTCATTTTGGTATAATGGGGTTTAAGGTAAAGGTATGACATTTGTGAATGTGAGTTATTCATTAAGTTCAAGAGCACTTCAAAAATGAAGTAACCAATCATACATGTGACCCAACAATCTCAAAAATGACCTTTACTCACTTAGCACTTGATGCTAGACTACCCTTTATAAAAGAATTTAGAATTCTCTTATTTTATTGTAAAGATCATAACCAAGTTTCCAACTTTAGCTATAAGAACAATAATTTCTCAATTTTTTTTATTTTTCTTTCTTTTCTCTTTTTTTTTAGAATTCAAAAAAAAAAGAATTTTGATTGATTCCTATTTTTAGACTTACTATAGCAATAACATAAGGAAGAAGAAAATCTAATAAAGAAACAAAGTAATTACAAAGTGTTTATTGGCAACTTTTAACCCACTAAATTTAACCGCACACTTTAATTGACACAACTTCAATTACTAAATTCTTCAAATGCTCTTGTTCCCAATGAAAGGACAAGAAATGGAACAAAATGGTTCACAGCTAATTTTATTGTGTAAAAAAAAAGAAATGAAAAAATGAAATAGGCTCAAAATTGGCTTATTAACGACATATTAAAGGTTGACCTTTGAAGCTAAATGGGTATTCCTAAATGTCTTAATCATGTTGATGCCTGACTGAAATTTTCATGTGGTCTCAAAATGCATATCTAAGCAAGATCTAGTAATATATCAATCAAGAATGCTCACCCAAAGAATAATAAGTTGGTTGTTTTATTAGTTTTTGTCATAGAATTGTGTCTTATTTATTATGATGATTATTGTTTTTTTAGGTATTTTGGTAGTTTTAATATGTTTATTTAGTGTTTTCATCAATTTTGGTAGTTTTAATTTATTTCAGTGTTTATGTCATTTTTGTTCTAGTTTTTAGTGTGGTGTTTATGTGTTGTTGGTTAATGTTTATTTGATTCTTGTTTAAAGTTTGTTTAAGTGTTTATTTTAGGTTAATATGCAAACATTTCCTTGGAAGAAAGAATAGCATAAAGCATGTCTCACCTTAAGGGAAAAACCAAAGAACTAAGAAGAGAGAAGGAAAATTTGGGCATTAACTGACACACTCAGAGGACACGGCCAAGCCACTGGCCGTGTCACATGACACTGCCAGGAGCTTGGAACAAAGAGTCAGCATGACAAAGAGTCACATGACACATAGCCAAGGAAGAAGACCAAAGAAGGAAGAGCAAGGAACAAAGAGTCAGCAGGTGACACACCCAAGGGACATGGCCAAGTCACTGGCCGTGTCCCTCCAAACACATCAAACATGGCCAAGCTCACCCAAGCTTAGCCATGTCACACTCAACTCCAAAGAAGAAAAGATGAAAATCACACAGAAGCGGACACATTCAGGTGACATGGCCAAGCCACTGGCCGTGTCACATGACACGGCCAGGATCTTGGCTGTGTCACCTCATGGACTAAAGGAAGAAAGAAAACGTGGATTTTTGGAGCGAGGTTTCGTATAAATAATAGACGATTAGGGTTTTTAAAGAGAGATTGGAGAGATCTGGATCAGCCATCTCCATTTTGTTTTCTTTTAGATTATTGATTACACTTTGATTCAAACAGTCTAGATTAAATTTGTTTTAGCCATTGCAACATTCTTATAGAAAAGATTTGAACAAGAGATTCTTCAGAAGCTAAAGGGAGTTTGTAATTTGGTTTTGTTCTCAAACTTTATCTCTTAAATTTCATTGGAATTGTATTCATGAATTCTATTATGTCTAAATTGATTTCTTTGAATTTTAATGAGATGAATATGTTTGATAGCATTATGATGAACTAATTTGATCTAGTCTAGGGTTTGTATGGAACTACTATGATTGTATGAATTGGTTATTGCTCTTAACTAATTTATTTCTTTAGCCTTGATTGAATGGATTACTGTTAATATATAATTGATTGGTTATTACTATTATGTGTTTGAGGTATTAGATGAAGGATTGAGAGATGAAGTCTAATGCTGGAACAATTCAATTAGGTACTTAGGTGAATTAGAAATATAACCTAAGAAAAGGATTATTTCAATTATAACAAGATTATTTGAAAGAGGTTTAAATGCGAGAGCTTATTTCCTTGATTCGATTAATTAAGTTGCTTGAGATCTAATCGTTGAAATTAAATTGGTTGAGAGGAATAACCATTCATACATATAAGTTAGTAGAGAAGTGCAAACCCTAGACCCTTCTATTAAGTGAATCAATACATCAGCTTAGTTTACTTTTATTGTTTTAAACTCTATTCGATTTGTCTTCATTAGTTGTTAGCAATTTAAATTTATTATAATTTGTTATTTACAATCTGATAATCAATTAGCTTATCTAGCTTCCTTGTGAGACGACCTTGAGGTGTGCACCAAGATACTACAGCAACCTCGTATACTTGCGAGTGTAGTTCTAGTAGTGTTAATTAGAGCGCAACAAGTTTTTGGCGCCATTTCCGGGGAAGCTAATTGGCGTAATTGTTTATTAGGCATAAATATTTTAGATTATTTTTCATTGTTTACTTTTGATTTTATTTGTTTTTTGATTTTAATAATTTCTTTTTCCAAAAATTTTGTTTATGTAAGGCAAGAGATCACTCGGAGGAGAGCTATACCCAGTCATTCCAGAAATTCAGAGAGTGAAAAGGAGCAAAGAAGAGTTTGAACTGTACACCGGATTTGATACAGAGGAGGACACTTCTGATTTTGAGTCGGATACTGCACAATCTACCAATATGGGAGAAGAAAGGCAAAGAACTATGAGGGACTTTGCTAGACCTGTCATTGGAACTTCCACATCTTGTATAAGATTGACGGATGCAGCAAGAAATTATGAGTTGAAGAACATCTATTACAACATGCTGCCATCATTCTATGGAGTTCCAAATGAAGATCCTTTGAACTTTATTCGGGATTTCTATTCCACCCTCAACACTTTTCCATTGGGAGGACTAACAGAGGACCAGTTGAGGATGAGGTGTTTCCCGTATACATTGAAGGATAGGGCAAAGAGCTGGCTTATGATGTTGCCTGAAAATTCTTTGACAACTTGGGAGCAAGTTTATAACAAGTTTATGGGCAAATTTTACTCACACCAGAAGACAGCTGAATTGAGAGGGAAGATAGCTACATTCTCTCAATTTGAAGGAGAGCCATTTCATGAGGCTTGGGACAGGTTTAAGATGTTATTGATCCAGTGTCCACACCATCACTACCCACTTCAGCTTCTGAATAAGTTTTTCTACGATGGTCTAACCCAGCAATTTTAGAACACTGTTGATAACGCAGTTGGGGGAGCTATGGGAAAAAAGACAGCAAATGAAACTTATAAAATCTTTGAAATGTTGGGAGCTAATTCTCAACAGAAAAGTGTAAGAGGAAGAAGTAAAGGGGTGAATCAATTGGAAGCCAATAGTGAGATGGTCAATCAGATAGCTAAATTGACAAGGCAAGTGCAGATGCTGAACATGAAGAACAATACCTTTTCATCCACTCAAGAAGTGTGTGGAATTTGTGGGACTTTCGGGCATGGAGCAAATATATGCCCCTCCGCATATGAGTCTTATGGGAATGAAGCTAAGCAAGTAAATGCTATGGGGGGATATCAACCAAGGGCTCGGAAAGATCCTTACTCAAATACTTACAATCCTGGTTGGCGGAATCATCCAAATTTTTCCCGGGCAACAAATAACTCTCAACAACCTTTCCATTTGCTACAGAGACAAAACCAACTGCAGGGTCAATCTTCAAATCAAGGGCAGCCTAAGAGAGAGAGTTTGGAGGATAGTTTACAGGCCTTTATCCAAGTCAGTGCTAAGAATCAGGAGATGAATAACAAAAGGCTGGATTCCTTAGAAGCATCTTTTAAGAAAGTGGAGACTCAAGTGGGACAACTTGAGTCGGAATCTGCATAATCTACCAAATGGGAGAAGAAAGGCAAAGAACTATGAGCGATTTTGCTAGACCTGTCATTGGAACTTCCACATCTTGTATAAGATTGACGGATGCAGCAAAAAACTATGAGTTGAAGAACATCCATTACAACATGCTGCCATCGTTCTATGGAGTTCCAAATGAAGACCCTTTGAAATTTATTCGGGATTTCTATTCTACCCTCAACACTTTTCCATTGGGAGGACTAACAGAGGACCAGTTGAGGATGAGGTGTTTCCCGTATACATTGAAGGATAGGGCAAAGAGCTGGCTTATGATGTTGCCTGAAAATTCTTTGACAACTTGGGAGCAAGTTTATAACAAGTTTATGGGCAAGTTTTATTCACATCAGAAGACAACTGAATTGAGAGGGAAAATAGCTACATTCTCTCAATTTGAAGGAGAGCCATTTCATGAGGCTTGGGACAGGTTTAAGATGTTATTGATCCAGTGTCCACATCATCACTACCCACTTCAACTTCTGAATCAGTTTTTCTATGATGGTCTAACCCAGCAATTTCAGAACACTGTTGATAACGCAGCTGGGGGAGCTATGGGAGAAAAGACAGCTGATGATACTTATGAAATTTTTGAGATGTTGGGAGCTAATTCTCAACAGAAAAGTGTAAGAGGAAGAAGTAAAGGGGTGAATCAACTGGAAACCAATAGTGAGATGGCCAATCAGATATCTGAATTGACAAGGCAAGTGCAGATGTTGAACATGAAGAACAATACCTCTTCATCCACTCAAGAAGTGTGTGGAATTTGTGGGACTTTCGGGCATGGAGCAAATATATGCCCCTTCGCATATGAGTCTTATGGAAATGAAGCTAAGCAAGTCAATGCTATGGGGGGATATCAACCAAGGGCCCAAAATGATCCTTACTCCAATACTTACAATCCTGGTTGGCGAAGTCATCCAAATTTTTCCTGGACAACAAATAACTCTCAACAAGCTTTCCATTTACTCCAGAGACAAAACCAACTGCAGGGTCAATCTTCAAATCAAGGGCAGCCTAAGAGAGAGAGTTTGGAGGATAGTTTACAGGCCTTTATCCAAGTCAGTGCTAAGAATCAGGAGATGAATAACAAGAGGATGGATTCCTTAGAACCATCTTTTAAGAAAGTAGAGACTCAAGTGGGACAACTTGCACAACAGATGTAGATTCAACAAAAAGGGAAATTTCCAAGTCAACCTGAGCAGGCACAATTAGTGATTGTTCTTAGAAGTGGCAAGGTAATAAACAATAATGTTGAAAATAATTCTGTGAATGCAGGTGATCAAGAGAACAAAAAGGAAGGAGAACCAGAGAACAAAGGTGCTGGAGAAAGATCAATGGAGAAATCCCCTTTAGTAGATTTACACAAGGCAAGTAATCCTTACCGGCCACCTATACCATTCCCTAGCAGGTTGAAGGATGATAAAAAAGATAAGCAATTTTCTAACATCTTCAACATGCTGTCCAAGGTAAGTATTAACTTACCCTTACTTGAAGCAATAAAGAACATGCCGGCTTATGCCAAATTCTTCAAGGAACTGAACACAAAGAAAAAAAGGTATGAGCCAAATGAAAAGGTGATAGTGTCAGAGGTAGCTAGTGCTATTTTGCAGCATAAACTACCTCCGAAGCTAAAGGATCCTGGTAGTTTCATAATTCAAATTACTATGGGTAATGGGAAGGGAACTGATGGCATGTGTGACTTAGGAGCCAGTGTAAATTTGATGCCTTATTCTGTGTATCTTGAATTAGAACTAGGGGAACTTAAACCTACAAAAATGGTGTTGCAATTAGCTGACAGATCTCTTAGATTCCCGAAAGGGGTTATAGAAGATATGTTAGTTAAGGTTGGTGGGTTGATAGTACCTGTGGATTTTATAGTTCTTGACATGGAAGGAAGTAACTCTACACCATTCGTACACACTATTCTACTGGGTAGGCCTTTTATGGTGACTACCAACACCTTGATAGATGTTAAAAATGGTAAATTGTCTTAGGAAAAACGGTTGAATTTTCTATTTTTAACACTTCTCCCATTCCTACAACTGCATTATATGAGGATTGCTCTTTAATTGATTGTATTGATGTAGTTGTTTCAGATGTTTTCTTGCAGACAGGTTCCTTGGATAAATTGGAGCTGGCACTGACCTTAGATGGTGGTTTGGATATTTTTGATTCAGAAATAGCAAGTTGCCTTGAGACATTGGAGAGTGCTGAAATAGAGGAACTTAAGGAGGACCCAGTATTTGAACGTCTCTCCATCCAGAAGGAAGAGAAGAATCCTTCACTTGAGTTAGAGCTGAAAGAGTTACCTAAAAATCTAAAATATGTGTTTTTAGGAGATCACAACACCTTACCTGTGATAATATCTAGCGAACTTAGTGAAGGGGAGGAGATGAGGTTGGTGAGTGAGCTTAAAAGATTGAAAAGAGCAATAGGATGGGGATTGAGTGACATCAAAGGTATTAGCCCTTCAATGTGCATGCATAGAATCACCTTAGAAGAGGGAGCTAAACCTGTGAGGGAGACCTAAAGGCGTCTTAACCCAAACATGAGTGAAGTGGTTAAGAAGGAAGTGCTCAAATTGCTTGATGAAGGGGTGATTTATCCAATAGCTAATAGTGAGTGGATGAGCCCAATACATGTAGTGCCTAAGAAATCTGGAATCACTGTGGTGAAAAATGAAAATAATGAATTGGTTCCTACTAGGACTACTATTGGGTGGAGAATGTATATCGATTATAGGAAGTTGAACAATGCCACAAAGAAAGACCATTTCCCTCTTCCTTTTATTGATCAAATGTTGGATAAACTCTCTGGACACTCGCATTATTGCTTTTTGGATGGACTTTCAGGTTATTATCAGGTGCCGATATCACCAGAGGATCAATCCAAGACTAGTTTTACTTGCCCTTTCGGGACTTATGCATTTCAGCGTATGCCCTTTGGCTTGTGCAATGCACCTGTAACTTTTCAGAGATGCATGATGTCTGTCTTCACAGACATGAAAGATGATTTTATTGAGGTATTTATGGATGACTTTTCTATTTTTGGTATTTCTTTTGATAATTGCCTCAATAGACTTGTTCTTGTGCTTGAGAGATGCATTGAATGTAACCTTACTTTGAGTTGGGAAAAGAGTCATTTCATGGTTACTCAGGGCATTGTCTTAGGTCATGTGGTGTCAAGTAAAGGGATTGAGGTGGATAAGGCTAAGGTAGAATTGATTGCTAAGTTACCCCCACCTACCTCTGTTAAGGGAATAAGAAGTTTTCTAGGGCATGCAGGTTTTTACTGGAGGTTTATTAAGGATTTTTCTAAATTAAGCCAACCATTATGCCATTTTGCTGGGAAAAGATGTTCCATTTGAGTTTACTGCACAATGCATGCAAGCCTTTAATTCCCTTAAGGAAAAACTGGCTAGTGCACCGGTAATAGTAGCTCCTGTTTGGTCTTTACCTTTCGAAATTATGTGCGATGCCTCTAATCATGCAGTAGGAGCTGTTCTTGGGAAAAGGGTTGATAAATTCTTGAGAGTGATATATTATGCTAGCTTGACCCTGAATAGTGCGCAAATGAATTACACAACAACTGAAAAGGAAATGTTAGCTGTTGTTTTTGCCTTAGATAAGTTTAGAGCATATTTAATTGGGTCAAAAATTATTGTGCATTCTGATCATGCAACTCTAAAATATCTTTTGACAAAACAACATGCTAAACCGTGCTTAATTAGATGGGTGTTATTATTGCAAGAATTTGATTTCCAAATCAAAGATACTAAGGGGAGTGAAAATGTTGTAGCTGATCATTTGTCTAGATTACCCTTCTTTGATGAAAATCTTGCATCTGATAGCATTCATAAAAATTTAGAAGCATTTCCTGATGAGCAGCTGTTTGTGGTAATTAATGCACCTTGGTTTGCAGATATTGCTAACTATCTTGCCTATGGTATTTTGCGTTCTAACATGTCATTTCAGGAAAAGAAAAGGTTTTTGCACGTGAGTAAATTTTATTTTTGGGATGACCTTACCTATTCCGGATATGCAAGGATGAGATAGTTCACAGGTGTGTATCTGAGGAAGAACAACTGAGTGTTCTTCAATTTTGTCATGACCTTCACTGTGGTGGTCATTTTGGAGGGCGGAAGACTTCAGAAAAGGTGCTTCAAAGTGGTTTTTACTGGCTTACTCTATTCAAAGATGCTCAAGAGTATTGTAAGCGTTGTGACCGCTGTCAAAGAGTGGGTAACATTGGGAGAAGGAATGAAATGCCCCTTCAATCATATATTGTTGTTGAACTGTTTGATGTGTGGGGAATAGACTTTATGGGTCCTTTTCCCAAGTCTTTTGGTTATGAATATATTTTAGTTGCTGTTGATTATGTTTCAAAATGGGTGGAGGCAATCCCCACCCGTACTAATGATGCTAATGTGGTTGTTAAATTTGTGAAGGAAAATATTCTTAGCAGATTTGGCACGCCAAGAGTGATAGTCAGTGATGGGGGAAGTCATTTTTGCAACAAACGTTTTGAGAAATTAATGCAAAAATTTGGTGTGAAGCATAAGGTGGCGACCCCATACCATCCACAGACTTCTGGACAAGTTGAAACATCCAATAAGCAAATAAAAGGAATTCTGGAGAAAACAGTCAACTTATCAAGGAATGATTGGGCGAGTAGATTGCATGATGCATTATGGGCATATCGGACTGCTTTCAAGACTCCTTTGGGTATGAGTTGATACCGATTGGTTTTTAGTAAGGCGTGTCATTTACTAGTGGAGTTGGAGCACAAAGCATATTGGGCAATTAAGACTCTGAATTTAGACTTGGACAAGGCAAAGAGAGAGCATTTTCTACAAATTTCAGAGTTAGATGAGCTGAGGAATGAGGCATATGAGAGTTCGAGGATTTATAAAGATCGCACTAAAGCACTTCATGACAAAATTATAGTGCGAAAGACATTGAGCCCAGGTATGAAAGTTTTGCTTTTTAATTCTCGTCTCCGTCTGTTTCCAGGAAAACTCAAGTCTCGATGGAGTGGTCCTTTCGAGATAACTCAGGTATATCCTTCCAGTGCCATAGAATTGCTTAACTCTAGAACAAATGAGACTTTTAAAGTAAATGGACAGAGAGTTAAACCATATAATGAAGGATTCCAAGAAGTAAGGATCATTGATAGCACTTTGATCTACGATCCTTAAGTCTTGCAGTAATGTCCAGCTATATGACATTAAAGAAGCGCTATATGGGAGGCAACCCATCGGTTTGCATTTCTTTTCATAGTTGTAATTTTGGTTTAAATAAATGGAATGGGTGCTTTGATCGGTTTTTATTTTTCTAATGTGTTTCAGGGTTGATCGAAGAAGAGGTTTGCAATTTCTTTAAAATTTGGTGATATAAAATAAAAAATAAAAAATAATAAAAAAAGAGTCAAAATGGCAGTAGGTGATACGACCACTTGACACGGCCAAGCCACTGGCCGTGTCAAGCCAACCCAAAGTCACCATTTACACAGCCTATGACACGGCCAACAAGCTTGGCCGTGTCACAAGGGACACGGCCAAGCTTTACCAAAAATCACTTCCGTTTGTTTTTGCAATCCTTTGTTCACAGTGTTAGACACGCCCATGGGACACGACCAAGTCACTGGTCGTGTCCCTCCAAGCTTGGCTGTGTCCCTTCAATTTTACACTTTAAAAACACGATTTTTGCACTTTTCCTTCATTTCAATCCCTAAATTTCTTTTTCTTTCCTTTCGCTGTCTCGACTTCTCTCTCACAAAACCTCCATTGTTGTTCCTTCAAAGCTTCCAAACTCCCATCAATTCTCAATTTCCATCACCAAAATTGAAATTAATTCGTTCAATCTTCTTCTTCTCTCATAAAAAATCAATTTAATCAGTTTAAGTTTCAAATTTTTTCAGATCTTTCAATATGCCAAGAACAAAGATGGTGTCCCACCATAAGAGGAAGTGACTTCCAACTGCAGCTGCATCTTCATCTTCATCTTCTTCATCTTTGAAGAGAGCTACTCTTTTGGCTCGGGGTTTCTTCCCGACGAGGTATGTCAGCGATGAATCCCTTAATGCTCTTCAAATTAGGGATAATTTTTATCATTATGTTCAAAATCTTGGGTGGGAGAACCTAGTCTCCTATAGACCTTTGCAATTTCAAGAGCTCACTTTGGAATTTTTAACATCTCTTAAGATTGAAAGAGATGAACAAAAAATTTGCTCTAAGTTGAATTTTAAATTGCTTGGGAAATCATTTGTGGTTAGTATTGAGCAATTGAATGTTATATTTGGTTTCCATCAACACGGTGAAAGGTCTGTACCTAAGGATTTTAAACAACAATTTGCTTGTGGAGCATTGGGCTTGGGAACTTATGTGGCCAAATCGGCCAAGGCAACTAAATTGAGCAATCCCGCTTTGAGGTATTTGCATCGCTTTATGTCATGTGGGTTCTTTGCTCGGAAGGAAAGCCCGGGTGTAGTGGAACTTAGTGAGCTCTTTTTCTTGGATTGTGCATATAATGCAATACCTATTAGTACCGGCTATTGGTTGGCCGATGTTTTTGATAGTTTAGCAAACCAAAAGAAGGGGGCTATTTGTATTGGAGGATTGGTTACCACATTGGCAACATCCCTTCTTGATGACTTTGACCCGAGTACCTGTCGTATGACTAGAAGTATTGTCTAATGTAGATACTCCATTTCTTGATGTTCTAGCTTAAATGTCTTTTCTCACACCTTCACCTTAGCCCCATTACATCCAAATAAAAAACCTTCGGATTATTTCTTGAGAAAATCAGTGAGAGAGATTGGATAATTAAGCAAGTTTATGGCAGTATGCAGTCATGAGTGGTTTGAGTGAATTAACCTTTGAAATCAAGTGAAACACTTAGATGAGAGATAAGATTTGTATGTCTGGATTAATGAATGAGTTAAGAAAATCTTGATTGAAGTAAATTGCAATTATTTATGGCTGAGTCTTAAAGGATTTCATCTTATATACTGGAATTATAGTTAAGGTTGTTTGAGTTTTTAATTTATGCCATGTGAATTTGCTTGAGGACAAGCAAAGTTTTAAGTGTGGGGTAGTTGTTTTATTAGTTTTTGTCATAGAATTGTGTCTTATTTATTATGATGATTATTGTTTTCTTTAGGTATTTTTGTAGTTTTAATCTGTTTATTTAGTGTTTTCATCAATTTTGGTAGTTTTAATTTATTTCAGTGTTTATGTCATTTTTGTTCTAGTTTTTAGTGTGGTGTTTATGTGTTGTTGGTTAATGTTTATTTGATTCTTATTTAAAGTTTGTTTAAGTATTTATTTTAGGTTAATATGCAAACATTTCCTTGGAAGAAAGAATAGCATGAAGCATGTCTCACCTTAAGGGCAAAACCAAGGAACTAAGAAGAGAGAAGGAAAATTTAGGCAGTAACTGACACACTCAGAGGACACGGCCAAGCCACTGGCCGTGTCACATGACACGGCTAGGAGCTTGGCCATGTCACACACATAGCCAAGGAAGAAGACCAAAGAAGGAAGAGCAAGGAACAAAGAGTTAGTAGGTGACACACCCAGGGGACACGGCCAAGTCACTGGCCGTGTCCCTCCAAACACATCAAACACGGCCAAGCTCACCCAAGCTTGGCCGTGTCACACTCAACTCCAAAGAAGAAAAGATGAAAATCACACAGAAGCGGACACATTCAGGTGACACGGCCAGGATCTTGGCCGTGTCACCTCATGGACTAAAGCAAGAAAGAAAACGCGGATTTTTAGAGCGAGGTTTCATATAAATAATAAACGATTAGGGTTTTTGAAGAGAGATTAGAGAGATCTGGATCAGCCGTCAGAGAATAAATTAGGGTTTCCATTTTGTTTTCTTTTAGATTATTGATTACACTTTGATTCAAATAGTCTAGATTAAATTTGTTTTAGCCATTGCAACATTCTTCTAGAAAAGATCTGAACAAGAGATTCTTCAGAAGCTAAAGGGAGTTTGTAATTTGGTTTTGTTCTCAAACTTTATCTCTTAAATTTCATTGGAATTGTATTCATGAATTCTATTATGTCTGAATTGATTTCTTTGAATTTTAATGAGATGAATATGTTTGATAGCATTATGATGAACTAATTTGATCTAGTCTAGGGTTTGTATGGAACTACTATGATTGTATGAATTGGTTATTGCTCTTAACTAATTTATTTCTTTAGCCTTGATTGAATGGATTACTGTTAATATATAATTGATTGGCCATCAATTTTGTGTTTGAGGTATTAGATGAAGAATTGAGAGATGAAGTCTAATGCTGGAACAATTCAATTAGGTACTTAGGTGAATTAGAAATATAACCTAAGAGAAGGATTATTTCAATTGTAACAAGATTATTTGAAAGAGGTTTAAATGCGAGAGCTTATTTCTTTGATTCGATTAATTAAGTTGCTTGAGATCTAATCTTTGAAATTAAATTGGTTGAGAGGAATAATCGTTCATACATATAAGTTAGTAGAGAAGTGCAAATCCTAGACCCTTCTATTAAGTGAATCAATACATCAACTCAGTTTACTTTTATTGTTTTAAACTCTATTCGATCTGTCTTCATTAGTTGTTAGCAATTTAAATTTATTATAATTTGTTATTTGCAATCTGATAATCAATTAGCTTATCTAGCTTCCTTATGAGACGACCTTGAGGTGTTCACCAAGATACTACAGCAACCTCGCATACTTGCAAGTGTAGTTCTAGTAGTGTTAATTAGAGCGCAACATTGATATCAAACTTAATAGGCTCAATTCCTCACAAGTTTAAAAGTGATGCAAAGAATAACAATCAAAATTGACAATAAACACCAATTCTATTTAATTCTCAAATTCATGCTTCAAAATTTTCAAAGGTCATCTATCAACAATCATATAACAATTGAACTTTTCAAAATTCATTTATTTAAGAAAAATATTATATTACTAAAACTAAAAAAAAAATAAGTTAAAAGTAAAACTTTGCACCCCCACACTTTAAGATTCACATTGTCCCCAATGTGAATATACATGAATATAAAGAGTATGAGATAATCTAAAACCTGATTTCCATCATTCCCATATGCAATACAAAGTGCTACTTCCATCTCAATGCATTTGTCCACCATATCTAAAAAATGGATAGCATGCAACTCTGAAAGGTACTCAGGTGTATTACAAATCCCAAATGGCATCCTTCGAAAGGCAAATATCCCAAAAGGACATGTAAAGGTCTTCTTAGGTTGATCTTCTAGGGCTTTAGGAACTTGGTAATAACCATCTAACATCAACTTGCACCCTTTAATTCTCACGTTAGAAATTTCAACATCTTCTCCCAAGATCATGGCCATCTCAAGCTTGTCTTATGATACCCCTAATTAAATAAATTAAATGGAAAATGAAAGGATCTTAAGTGAAAAAGTAAAATATATATTTGAAGTAAATATGACATATACATATACCTAACATATAATACACATATAAAAGAGTAATTAATATATATATATATATAAGGATGGAAAGGAAGAGAAGTTGATATTTGCTTCTTCTTCTTCTTCTTCTTCTTTGTTCCTTTGAACGTGAGCTTAAGAGAGAGAGGCAAGGAGAGCTTTCTTTTTTCATACACCAATTTTACAAGGGATTTCAAGGATTCAAGTAAAGATTTTGAGAATTCTTCATCAATTGGTAAGTTCTTTATAAAATTTTCAAGTTTCTTTGGAATTCTATGGAAGAACATAATATGTGTATGTTGGGATTGTGTATTAGTGACACGACTGAAAAAGATATATGAGTTAATATACGTTCTAAAGTCAAAAATATCATAAATTATTTATTTAAATATAAATAAAAAGGGGTTCTAATTATATGGGAGTGAAATCAGGAATTGAATTCATTATAGGATTTATTGTATCTTTTTAAAAATTACAAGAAGTTATGCCGCTACTCGAACTCGAACTGAGATGCTCTTTCTGGCATAGGAAGAAGCGCTGCTAGTCTTTTTTTTCTATTACAAAATCCAAAATGGACGTTTTTCCAAAGACTTGGCTAGCTAGAAGAGAAGGCAAAGCGCTATAAGAGGTCTTGAGGGACGAAGGATGAAGGTCCAAAGTTGGCTACTTGCAGCCAAGCTTCTAAGTACTTATGTTTTGACAGTTTATTTGGGTATGTATGAAGTTGTTGTGAGTAGCTAATGATGATTTTAAGGTTGAATTGAATAAGTGATTGAATATAAGTGAGTTTTGGAAGTGGTTGTGTTGAAATAGTTAAGTGTACAAAATGCGAATTTTCCTTGACACAACCAGTGACATGGCCATGTCATTGGGCGTGTCAATGGTGCTAAGTTTAACATTGATGAGACGATCAATAAAACGACCTTGTCTCTGAGCATGTCATAGCTTCTGTAAGGAATAATATTTGACATGGCCATTAATACGCCAGTGTTGTTGGGTGTGTCAAACTTTCTATGAGGTAGAATGAATGACATAAGCAGTGACATGCCCATGTCATTGGACGTGTCAATGCTTTTGTATGAGTGAGTTAAGGACACGGTCATTAACACACCCGTGTTGTTGAAAGTGTTACTTGAGAATAACTCTTTTATTTGTCTTTCATTTGTAATTCCTATGTAAATGGTTTAATGTTAAGAATGCCTTAGAATGTGATATTAAATGGTTGTTTATAATCACATTTGGTTTAGGCATTGAGAGATAGTAGTTGGCTCAACCCTAGTGTTGAAGGACAATTTGAAAGAAAAGGTTGGAGGGAGTTTTGAAGCTTATTTTGGAGTGTTTCCTAAGGTATGTACAAACTCTTGATAAATACAATGTGATTGCATTACATTTGGCCCTACACATTTTGGATGGAAAATGTGTTAAGCTACCTAATAAATTAAGTATTCATGAACATTGTGTTGTGACATACCAATTATTATGTATGCATTATGAAAAGCCATTGTTAATGGCTAGATTGAATAAATTGTGAATTATGTGAAAATGACCCAAAGTGTTTGGGTGATGTGATTTTGTTATGAAATATCCTATGATGAGGATGAAATGTTGAAATGAAATAACACTGATATGAATGAGATAAAAGGGAAAATGAGAAAGGAATTGAGAATGGAAAATGTGAATTAATTGTATGTCTAGTATGTTATTCAATTTTCAGAGTTCTGTGTTTGGCGGCATGCCTATATCTGCCTATGGGGCTAGACACTTGGCATCACTGTGAATATATTTTTAAGGTGAAAAGACCAGCCTCAGAAACTGATCCTTGAAGATGGGCTGGGTGAAAAGACCAGGTCGTAAACCCAGGTCTAATTGGGCTATTACGTTAAAATTTTACCTTCGGGGCTAGACACATGGTACCATTATGGATAAAAATAGCAACTCTGAGATTTGAATGATGTATTAGTTATTTGGACCAATGCTTGTATATGTGTTTGTGTGAATTATCAAGTAAATAAAGCATATATCTGAAAGTGATTTTGAATGTCATATGATGACATAGTATGTGAATATTTTTAATTGGCATTGTTTTTTTGAGTTTTATTATTATCATAGTTTGTACCACTAGGCCTATGGCTTAGTTCTACTAGACCAGATCAGGTCTAGACTTTTGTTGGTTGAGCTTGAAGTGTGTTGCTACCTCAAGAACAGAGTCACTTTGCCAGCATGTATAAATTTTATATTATAGTACATTTTACTATTATATTTTTGAGGGTATGTGCATATATACTGTAAATTATCAAGAAAGTTTTGTATAAATGAGAAAGGTGAGGCTTTATATATTTTGATGTGTATATGTATAAATGATAGAGAAATGGGGAATAAAAAAAATTTATTAAATGGGGTTGTGACATTTTTATACCACATATGCATATTTTATATATACTAGATGTGTGTATTATACATATATAGGGTGTATGAGTGTTACATTTATTTTGGTATCAGAGCTTAGGTTTGAGATTCTCGACCTAGGTGGGATATTAGAGAGAGAAAATAAAGATTTTAAATATGGATTTAATTGTGATACATGCACTGACAGTGATATTTTTTCAATTTCTGATGTGGCAATTTATGTTGTATTAGAATAAATAGGTGGTTATGGTGTCTCAGATGCATCAGTCTGCTAAGGATAGTGCAGAGAGTGTAGCTCTCAATGAGGATAGAGTTGGAGCTGGTGTTGAGTCTGCTGGCGAGGCATCTGCTTCTGTGCCTGTTGGACCAGCAGGTGAGGAGATTTCATCGGGCTGGGTACGACATATGGTGGAGCTATTGAGGCAGGCTCCAGTTCAGCAGCTGCAGCTGCCACCACAACCGTATCCGCAACAGTAGTTGCCGATGCGGAAGTACGATAAGCTAAGGAAGTTTAGAGCCATAGATTTTGTTGGCACTACAGACCTTGCTGTAGCAGAGCAATAGCTAGACATGGTCCAAAGAGTATTTATTTAGCTGCAGGCTAGTCCAGAGGAGAAGTTTGATTATGCTAGATCACTTATGCAGGGGGATGCTTATGAATGTTGGAAGACAGTTCCCCATGGTACAGCTAATCCACCAGTTTTGAGTTATGCTGATTTCCTGTAGGAATTTGAGAAGAATTATACTCCGAGGGAGTATAAAGATGTAAAGAAGATTGACTTCCTGAGTTTGAGGCATGATACCATGACAATGACTGAGTATGAGATTGAGTTTATCAGGTTGAGTCAGTATGCTAGAGGGATCATATCAAATGAGTTTGATAGATGCCAAAGGTTTGAGGAGGGGTTGAGACCCTCTATCATGTGTTTTGTGGTAGGTTCTCAGTATCAAGATTTTTCACAGTTGGTTGCAGCTGCCAGGAGTGTAGAGAGGGAACAGGGACTTGCAGCAACAACCAGAGTAGAGGAGATTAGAACTAGGAGACCCCAGAGTGAGGCAGGGTCTTCATCATCAAAGAGAGGCTGAGGGAAATATCCTTAAAGTTTCAGTAAGAGTCAGGGACAGCCTGGCAGGTCAGTACAACAATAGAGAGAGAGACCTATAGCCTCAGTAGCTAGTGCTCCGACCCCAGTGATTTAGAGGTTTGTTTCACCTACCTGTGTACATTGTGGTAGGACACATGAACGTGTTTGCTAGAAGATAGGTGCACCAACAATGTGTTACAGATGTGGATCATCGGATCATTTTATTAGAAATTGTCTAGAGCTACCAGATGATAGACAGGCAGATACAACAGTTTTGATACCTAGTGTCAGAGGGGGTCATGATGGCAGAGGTTTTAGAAGAGGTGGTAGATCAGGGTCTGGTTAGAGAGGAGGTTCTACAGTAGGAAGGTAAAGTCATTTCTTATGCATCTCGACAATTGAAGTCACATGAGCTGAACTATACGACTCATGATTTAGAGTTAGCAACCATAGTTTTTGCATTGAAGATTTGGGGACATTACTTGTATGGGGAGAAATGTTTCACTTATACTGACTATAAGAGTTTGACGTATTTAGGTGTTCAAAAAGAGATGAATCTTTGACAAAGACAATGGTTAGAGTTTATTAAAGACTATGACTGTTTGATTGATTAGCATCCTGGCAAGGTAAATATTGTTGTCGATGCCTTGAGTCATGAGCCTTTGGCAGGTTTAACTGCTTATTTGCTCTTATTTCTTGTTGAGTTAAGAGTGTTGCATGCTAAATTTGAGACTTATGGTGATGGTGCATTGATGGCCTAATTGCAATTGAGGCCAGTGTTGCTAGATCAGGTTAAGGAAGCCCAGTTGGTAGATGAGAAGATCTAAAAGACTGTGTTAGATTGCCAAAAGGGGGAGAGTCTAGATTTTCATGTAAAAGATGATGGTAGTCTATGGTATAAAGATAGATTGTGCATTCTTAATGATGCAAGATTGAAGAGGATGATATTAGAGGAAGCACATCAGTCAGTTTATGCTATGTATCCTAGTAGTACTAAGATGTATCAAGATTTGAAACAATATTATTGGTAGTCAGGTATGAAGAGGACATAGCAGAATTTGTGTTCAAATGTCTCACTTGCCAGAGAGTGAAACTGAGCACCAAGTTCCTTCAAGATTGCTTCAGCCATTATCAGTACCAGAGTGGAAATGGGAGCAAGTGATGATGGATTTTGTGTCTAGATTACCTTTGACCCAGAAGAAGCATGATGCTATCTAGGTTATTGTTGATCAGATGATGAAGACAGCTCATTTTCTTCCAGTTCGGATGGATTACTCACTTGAGAGGTTGGAAGAGTTGTATATTAGTGAGATAGTGAGGTTTCATGAAATCCCAATTTCTTTGGTATCAGACCAAGATCCCCAGTTTACATCGAGATTTTGGAAGAGTTTGTAGGATGCATTGGGTACTCAATTATATTTTAGTACTGCTTTCATCCTCAGATAGATGGGTAGTCAGAGAGAGTGATACAGATTTTAGATGATATGTTGAGGAGGTGTGTCATTGATTTAACAGGGAATTGGGATAGATTTTTTCCATTGATTGAGTTTGCATATAATAACAGTCATTAGTCCAATATTGGAATGGCACCTTATGAGGCCTTATATGGCAGAAGGTGCAGGACACCTTTGTGTTGGGATGAAGTTGAAGAAGGTAATAGAGCCACTTTGCCAGCATGTATAAATTTTATATTATAATACATTTTAATATTATATTTTTGAGGGTATGTGTATATATACTGTAAATTATCAAGAAAGTTTTGTATAAATGAGAAAGATGAGGCTTTATATATTTTTATGTGTATATGTATAAATGATTGAGAAATGGGGAATAAGAAATTTTTTTATTAAACTAGGTTGTGATATTTTTATACTGTATATGCATATTTTACATATACTGGAAGTGTGTATTATACTTATATAGGGTGTAAGGGTGTTAAATGACTTCACTATCTTCCTGCAGGAAAATCATCTTCAACAGCATGATTAGTACAACCAATAAAAGAACTATTTTCATAAATAGCAGTAGTGGGGATAGGGAAGTGTTAAAATTGAAAATTCCACAGTTTGTCATAAAACACTCATAGTTAGTTTTTCATTTTTAACATCAATCAAGGTGTTGGTTATAGCCATAAAAGGCCTTCCCAACAAAATTGTGTGTTCAGAATCCTTAAGGATTTCTTCTCCTATATCCAAGACTATGAAATTAATAGGAACAATCAAACCCCCAACCTAAACTAGGACGTCCTCTATGATTTCTTTAGGGTATCTAAGAGGTCTATTTGCCAATTGTAATACCATTTTAGTTGGTTTAAGTTCCCCTAGCTCTAATTTCAAATAAATGGAATACGACATCAAATTTTATATTAGCTCCAAGGTCACACATGCCATTTGTTTCTTTCCCATTTCCCATAGAGATATTAATGACAAAACTTCCAAGGTCCTTTAGCTCAGAAGGCAACTTATGTTGTAAAATAGCACTTGCTACCTCCGAAACTATCACCTTTTCATTGAGCTCATACCTTTTCTTTTTGGTATTCAATTCCCTAAAAAATTTTGGCATAAGCTGGTATATTCTTAATTACCTATACTAAGGGAAGATTTATACTTACCTTTGAGAACATGTCAGAAATTTTACAAAATTGCTTATCTTGTTTTTCATTTTTCAACCTACTTGGGAAAGGAATTGGTGGTCTATACTGGTTTAGAGACTTATGCAACTTTGGTGAAGTTGATGTCTCCCTATTCTCCTCCTCCTTTGATTTACTTAGCTGCTCATGGTTGGCTTGCATCTCTTTGCCATTCTCTTCTCTATTAGTACCAGCATCCAAAGAATCACTAACTTTGTTATTTATTATCTTTTCACTCCATAAAATAGTGATTGACTTGGCTTACTCTAGTTGGCTTGGAAATTTCCTTTTTTTTTTTTGTGGTTGAAGTTGGTTGGCTAATTGTCCAACTTGAGTTTCCACCTTCTTTAATGATGCCTAAAAAAATCAAACATCTTGTTGTTCACTTCCTGATTTTGTATGATAATTTGAATAAAAGGATTCAAATTATCTTCCAATGTGGGTTTCTTGAGTTGGTCTTGATTTAAAGATTGTCCTTGAAAGTAAAGACCTCTTTTGTAAGGTTGAAAAGATTGTTGAGGTAAAATTTGCTGCTGATTTTTTCAAGAAAAATTTAGGTGGTTTCTCCAATCGGGATTATAAGAATTGGAATATGGGTCATTCCTAACCCATTGTTGGAAACCTTCAAAGGCATATTCTTGCTCTTGCCTTTCTTGAAATTGATCAAAGTTTAAAGATCACATATTTGCACTATGGCCTACAACACCATATGAGGCACATGTTTCATGACTTGACATAGGTAAGTTTCCTCTTGTGTTTAATAATTTGACTTGCCTTGTCAATTCTACTATTTGTCTAGCAATCTAAGAGTTTGAGTTCACCCCATGAATTCCTCTATGCCTTTTCCCAGTGCTTTTCTGCTGTTATTTTGCTCCCAACATCTCAAACAATCTACCAGTTTCAGCAGCTGTCTTCTCACCTATTGCTCCTCCTGCTGCATTATCTACTGAATTTTGGTTTTGTTGTGTCAGCCTATCATAAAGGAATTGGTTAAGCAGCTACTGTAGATAATGATGGTGAGGGCATTGGAATTTTAATCTTGCAATTGGAAGACATGGCCAAGACATTATATACCTTGTCCGTGTTGAGTTCTTCTCCTATAATTTTCTTTAATAATGGACTTAAGTACATTTTATTTCTCTTTTCTCATGAATCCCTTTACTTTAACTTGAAATATGAAACCTAGCAACAATCTTGAACAAACTATTTAAAAAATAACTAAAAAGTAAACAAAATTAATCTAAAAGCTCATATAAAAAATTATCACAATAGAAAACTTGGTTTGAAATATAACATGTGATATTAATAGTTTCCTCCCAAAAGTAAGAAAGTAAATTATACTCATTGAGCATTGTTCTAGCCATTTCTACCAATGTTCTATTTTTTCTTTCAGCCACACCATTTTGTTGTGGTGTTCTAGGAGCTGAAAAATTATGTGAATTCCAAGTTCATTGCAAAAATTTTCAAAGTTTTCATTTTCAAATTCTTTGCCATGATCATTCCTAATAGATGTGATCACATAGCCTTTTTCATTTTGAACTCTTTTTGTAAAAATTTTAAAATGATTGAAAGCTTCATTCTTTTGAGCTAAGAAATTAACCCATGTAAACCTTAAGTAATCATCAACAAGCATAAAATGCATATAATTTACCTCCTAGACTAGCAACTCTATTTTGTCTAAACAAATCCAAATGTATTAGTTCTAGAGGTCTAGATGTACTTACAAAGTTCTTAGTTTTGAAAGAGCTTTTATGTTGTTTTCCAAATTGGCAAGGTTTACAAATTTTATCTTTGTTAAATTTTATTTTAGGGAGACTATCTACAAGTTTTTCTTTGCGTAGACATTGTAATTGCTCCATATTAGCATGTCCTAATCTTCAATGCTGTAGCCAAGCATCATTACTAATAGTGACTAAACATTCAAAGGCATTATTAGAGTGTAGGTAAATTTTATAAGTATTGCCAATTCTACTTCCATTGAATGCAAGTTCACCACTAGAAGAGGTAATTTTGCATCCTTAGAATTAAAATTGATATTATACCCTTTGTCACAAAATTGACTAACGCTAAGAAAATGTTTCAATCAATCAACCACCAAACATCATCAATCATATTTTTGCAAAGCATACCAATAGAGCCAATGCCTATAATTTTTTCTTTAGCATTATTTCCAAGTGTCACATTACCTCCTTGTTTGTAAATAAGAGTGGTGAAAAATTTTACACTACCGGTCATGTGCCTTGAGCATCCCCTATCTACAATCTAAATACTTTTATTGATAGTAGACTTTAGGCATACCTACAAGACAATAAGGTTTATCTTCTTTTAGGTACCCAAATGAACTTGGGTCCTTGGGGGTTAGTTGTAGAATGATCCACCAATTTGAGGTGAGCCTTCCTAATGTAGTAATATGTACTTTTACGACCAAATTTCATGCAATATTAGCATTGATATAGAATTTTATGCTTTTGTATTCTTTTTCTATTAAACCTTGAAGAATTAAATTGACAATTACAAGTGTGTATGGGATAGGATTGTTTATGTGCATACTTGTGGTTATGTTAATGTCTTGTGTATATGTATGCATAATTTGCTCTTGGAACCTTAGTTTTAGAGCCTAGTGACCCTAGTGTTGTCTTTTTAGTATTTTTTGGCTTAGTGTGTGAATGTGTATTCTTTACAATGATGTATATATAAGGTATAAACAAACAAGGATTGGATGAAGTAGTAGAAGAGCCATTGAACCCTAAGCCATACTTAGAGGAAGGCGGCCTTTGGACATTAATCAATGTATCCAATGCTTCCTTACCTTTGTGAAACTTTAAAATAGAATTTTTAAGTTCATTTATTTCTTCTTTCAAAGTGTTATTTTATTATTACCTTTTCTAAGCTATGTGAATTTCTAGACATTTCATCCATGAATTTCAACAATTGTTCATTTGAGGTCTTCAATTTTAGAGTAGAATTTTTTAAGGAAACAAAACCTTTTTCTCGCTTAGAGTATTTTTCTTTATAAGAATTCAATTTAGAAAAATATTTTTGGACTCTTAGGTTCATATGCTCTTCTAAATCACTATCATCTAAAGTATCATCAACATTATCACTATATGCATTCAAGTTTAAGGATTGAGTACCTACCTCATTGGTGTTATCACCATCATCTCCAATAACCATGAGACATAGATTTGCAATTTCTTGCTCTTTCTCCTCTTCTTCTTCACTTGAAGAGAAATCATCCCATGTGGCTTTGAGAGATTTCTTTTTTTTTTCTTTTCCCATTTCTTTTTGTTCTTGATTTTGAAGCAATCCATTTTGATGTGACCCTATAACATCTGTAAATTTGATAAAATATTAAATTAAAAATTGAATAAAAATTAAATAAATAATTTAGAAGGTTAAATAAAGTGTTGAAAGTATGAAAATATAAAATGTGTATGTAAGGTATAAAGAAAATATACATTGGACACATAATATACACATGATATGTACCTAACATATATATTGGACATATAATGTACACATGATATCCACGTAACATACATACTGTTAGAAAAAGACAAAGTTAGGTTAAAAGTTGAAAAAAATAAAAACAATTATAATAAATAAATTAAATATAATTAATTTAAATTTAAATTAAGATAATTATGGATAGAAAAAATATCATATTATTTTAATATTTAATTATTTAGTAAATATATATAAGTGAGGGATATTTTAGGAAAGTGAAAAAAATAAAAAACAGCCCTCATCTTCTTTCTTCTCCATATTTGGGCCAATTTTGAAGGTTTTAGGGGATGATTTTTGTTCTTCCAAACACCAAATTTAAGAAGGATTTTCAAGAATCAAAAGGAATTTTGATGGTTTTTCAACAAACCAATAAGTTTTCTTTTGAAAATTTGATGTTCTTTGAAATATATTGAATATGTGAGATTTAGATTTTTGATGTGGTGTTTTATATTTTGTTAAATAGGTATGGAAGATGATTATTTAATGAGTAGGCAATGATTTTATAATTAGATAGTTGATATGTTTAGGTTGAGTGGAAGTTTGAAAGGGTTAGTAGTGATTTTAGGTTTTTGAATGAATTTTGTTAAGGAATGGGCGTAAATTGGATTTAAGTATTTAAAAGATGTTATAATATGATTTTAATTATAGAAACGAACTCAAATTGACAATTAGAAGTAAGTAAAATTAAGAACTAAAATTAAAGAAGCATACGACAAATTTTTAGAATTTTGAAAAAAATGTAGTACATTGAAATTTAGTCCTAGAAAATGTTAAAATGTGATTCTAGTAATATATATAAGCTTTAAATTCAATTTGGAAATAAATAAAATTGACTTTTAAGTTTAAAGTCCATTAGAGTAAGAAAAGGAGAAATTGTTGGAGTGCGTTTTAAATAAAGTTTAGTAGTTAAAATATTTAGAAATGAGATACTAATTAATTATTTACATTCACATTTTCAATAGATATTAAGCAGATAAAAATTCTATCAACCTAGTAGTACTGGGCTATAAGGAGTTTTAAAGTGGAGTATAGCTTTGGCTTACATTCTTGGGTTAAAGAGGTTAGTACATGATTTGGCATTAAATTTAATTAATTTCATTGATTTTAAACATAACACATTACATATGTTGAATGTGTTATGTTGCTTGAATTTAATGAATATGTGTATGTGGCATTGTTTGAAGTAACGATGCTTGATATGAATTGATTATGACTTGAAAAGCCAATAGAAAATGGCTAAATGTGATATTTATGCAAAATGTGAAAGTGCAAGTTATGCACTAAAAGATGACAGTGAGTCACATTTGCGTTGCATATTATGATGTTATTGAATATGAGTAGAAAATAAGAAAAAAATAAGAAATGTGGAAAAGTAAGAGAAAAGTAGAGTTTGAGAAAATATAAATGCATGTTACCTTATATAAACTCTAGTTCTAGAATATTATTGTTAAAATTTTATTATGAATTCAGTTGAAACATGCTGGTGTCACTAATTTATGACGCCTTTAGGTGAGACACGCTGGTTTTATAGATGTATGAGATAGCCCAAGATAATATTTTTGGAGCTAGACTGCATATAAGGATTTTTGGGCCCAATGTATGTGGATGACATTTATAGTATAGTGTGTTCATGGTATTGCATTTGGAATATTATTTATTTTGTGCAAAAGTATATACCACTAGGCTTTTATGCTTAACTAGAAATATATTTCATCGCGCATGTGATAGGGCAAATCTGGAGGATCCGGAGAGTACTGCTAGACTACACTAGGTCTAGGCTATAATTGGTGTTTTAGAGCTACCACGGACCAGTGCTATCTGCATTTCATATATACACTTTAAACTTTTTGAAATTTGCTTAAGTATGTACATTATATTTATAAACATGTATATGATGTAAATTATAAAGATTTTCTTTGGGTTAAATGTTGCAAATTTGAAAACCAAGGCATATGTACATATATATATAAATGGATGTATATTTTGTGAAATGTTGGTGGATTTGAGCAATTAGGCTTTTGTGGTGAAATGCGTGTGTTGAATGAATTTATGGGAGTGTATTTTAAGTGCATGTTGTGAAATTTGAAATTTGGGAATATCTGAAATAAAGACAAAACTCTGGTAAATTTTTTTCAAAAGATTTTTTTATATATATCTTTTTAATATCTAAATCACTAATGAATACTTTTATTTATTTATTAAATTACATTTTATGTGTTTAAAATAATTATCTTGGAATTATAGAAATTTTTGAAAAGACTATATTGTGATGTTCTTGTATTATGTATGCATATTTTACATTACTAGGTGTGTATATTATACGTATATGGGGTATTACATTTATTTTGGTATCAGAGTCTAGGTTTGAGGTTCTCGACCTAGATGGGTTTTGGAGGGAGAAAATGAGATTTTAAATGTGATTTTAACTTGTCATACATGCATTTGCATTTGCATTTTATCTGGTCCCTAATGTGGGATTGTTTTCTATATTTGTAGACAAAGACGGACATGGCATCTCGGACGTATGAGTCTGGAGGGGGAACTGCAAAGAGTGTTGCCTCTGGAGAGGGTGCTGATGGAGCCAGTGTAGAGATTACTGGGGAGGCCTGGGTGCCAGCTAGACCAATAGTTGATGAGGTTCTGCAAGTCTAGGTGTGGCAGATGGCAGAGCTATTTCGACAGGCTCTAGTACAGTAGCTACACGAATAATAACTATCGACTAGAGAGTATGACAAGCTGAGGAAATTCAGAGCTATAGATTTCTTCGGCACCATTGATCCAGTTATGGCAGAGCAATGGCTGGATAAAGTATGGAGGGTTTTTATTTAGTTACAGGCTAATGCAAAAGAGAAGTTTGATTATGCCAAGTCTCTTTCCTAAGGGGACGCCTATGATTGGTGGAAGATAGTTCCTCATGGAATGACTGACCCTCCAGTACTAACAAATGATGGCTTCCTATGGGAATTTGAGAAAAAATACACCCCTCGGGAGTATAAAGATGATAAAAAGAAAGAGTTTCTAAGTTTGAAGTAAGAATTGAAGACAGTGACAAAGTATGAAAATTATTTTATCCGGCTGAGCAAGCATGCAGGAGGGATTGTGAAAGATGAGATTGATAGATTCCAGAGGTTTGAAGAGGGGTTGAGGTCGTTCATCATGTGCCAGGTGGCAGCTGTACAGTATAAGAACTTTTCACGATTGGTATCTGCTGCCAGAAATGTGGAGAAGGCTCAAGAGATTACAGCTACAGTTAGAGCACCAAGCAGAGATCGGAGACCATAATCAGAGGTAGGGTCTTCATCATCTATGAGAGGCCAAAGGAGTTTCCCCCAAAGGTTTGGTAGAGGCTAGGGGTAGCCTGACAGGGGGTCTCAGCAGCAGAGGCAGAGACAGGAACCTACTACTTTAGTGGCTAGTACTCTGACCCCAATTACACAAAGATCTCCTCTACCCACTTGTGCTCAGTGTGGTCTAATTCACAGGGGTGTTTGTTGGGGGTGTTAGTACATCATTAGCTATCTATTTCAGATTTGGGTCTCGTGACCATTTTATCAGAGATTATCCAGAGCTATAAATGGATAGACAGACTGAGACAACAATTTTTAGACCTAGTGATAGAGGGGGTCGAGGTGGCAGATTTAGATCCAGTCAGAGAGGGGGATCCATAGCAGGGACTAGTAGACCAAAGCATGCAAGGTCATCACAAAGAGTATATGTGATGCAGGGTGTAGACCCTTATTTGTTTGACCAAGTCCAGTCCAAAAATTTAATACAGTGCGTAATAATTTTTATAATATTTATTATTTATTTTAATAATAATTATTTATTTTAATAATATAATAAAAAAATTATAAATATTAATTTTTAATAAAAAATAAAATAAAAAATAATAATGAAATAATAAAAGCGATAATCGATGAGTTGGTTAGACGACGCGATTAATTGGCGAGACGACGCGATGAATTGGCAAGATGACATGTCATAGGCTTGGCCTGCGTGTGCCAGGCCTACAGCAAAATGGTGCGTGCCAGTTTACTGCAGTTCTCAGCCTGCGGAGAATTGGCAAGTGCTAGCCGCAGGCCCGAACTCGCCAGCGCCCACGCTTGCAGCAGCCCCTGCTCGCGTGCGACTTGCCAATTTTCACCTAATCCTATTTTTACTATGATGTTTTAATTTGTTTCCTAATGACATTATATTTCCTTAATGAACTAGGTTTTATTTGAATTGATTATAAATAAGATCACTAAGCACAAAAACAGGGGATGAAAAAAAAAAGAGGGCAGTAACTATTACAGACTTTTAAACTTTTTAGACAACTAGAGACTTTAAACAACAACCCTAGCAACAATTAAAGGGGAGCAAAAATCATCAAATAAGGGAAGCAACTGGGAGTGTCAAGGCAATTGTCAAATTGCCAAAGTTCAACTGAAAGAAGTAATTGATTCAAGCAGTAGAAAAATTCAAACAAAAGCTTGGTTCAAATCTTTTAATTTCGATGGAGCCAACAAACAAAGTTTTGTTTGTTTTGTTTAATTCATTTAAATTATAATAGCCACATTATCATTATCTCATGCATTAATTTACATGGTATCAAAACAAATCAATAGCAATATTTATGTTTGTTTTATTCATCACAGTAACTTAATGATTTTTAAAATAATAACAATAATATTAGTTTTGCAAATCAAAACCCTATTTTCTAAATCTAAACCCTAAAATATTAATTTTTTAATCTAAACCTACAAAACCCTAATTTTATTCAAGAAACCCTAATTCAAGATGTAAACCTAAAATTATGTGTTTATTGCTTTATTTAGTTTTAAATTTGATTATGTGGTTTATTATATGTTTTGATGATCGATTTATTTGATTTTAATGTTTGATTTATTTAATTTATCATGGATGAATTTTTTCTTGATTATTTTTTATTTATTAAAATTGTAAGAGGTATATTTCAATGATTGGGTACCTCATTAATTAATCTTTATGTAATTTAAATTATTTTCATATTTTGGGATTAATGTAAAGGATACATTTTCACCTTTCGGTGGGCGTCCTATTTAGTTTTGGATATTGGACAATGTAAGGACATGTTTCTATTCTCGAATGGGTGTCCATTTGTTTTTTTTTGTTTGAACATTGCTATGATTTTTAATAAAGTATTTGTTTATTCTTATCATTGCATGTTATTATGGATAATATCATTATATTCAAGAATTTTATAATATTAAGACCTGAAAAGGAGGTCGGTTCTAATGAATCGGGTGCTGTAGGGGTGGTGGGCCATTTCTCACCTTCCCTATGCGTATCCAACTTTTCGAACCCAATAGGGGGTTGGGGATTCCTTAGGAATCGAGTCATCCACCCCTTTTTTTTCTCGGCCTGTTCGGGTGGTGACTCTATTTTCTCTGGGTTAGGCCCGTGTTCTCTAAGGCCCTGAGCCTAACAGTACCGAAGTCGCAAGAACCATTCCATGTGGCAGTGGAGGCAAAAATTCCCGGCCACAGTGCGCGACTCCACTGGGGATAAGAGAAGTTGATTCTGTTGGTCTTTATATTATTTTATTTTTTCTTATTATGATATTGTCCATTACATCATTTAGATTGCATCATGTGCATGAGTTAGGACACTCGTGTCACCCGTGTTGTATTATATAAGGGATACCATACTTTTACTCAAGGTATGGAGATCGAGCATGGCATAACCACTCATAGCCTTGTACCTCTTGGTATATACTTGTTATGGAAACCTAAGCCTTTCAACCTAAAAACTAAAGCTCATGTAATTGGCATAGTTACTTTCCTTAGGTTTTTATCCTAAATGCTTATTGTTTGAATATGGTTAATTTATCTTAGTTTAAATCATGGCTTATTTGGTTTGTTCTTTTTCTAATATGGCATACCTATATTGTAAGCTCAAAAATAATTTTTCCTTTAAAATACCAAAATCTAAAATTGTCAAATCTTTCAAGATGGGTCAAAAAATCTTTTTCTACCTTATGGCCCAAGGGTTTTGCAACAAAATTATTTTTTTTTTATCAAAGATTACAAAGAGAGCTTACAAACTATTTAGGTCAATTATAGAAATTCTAAGAATCAATTGTGAGCCTAGCTTATACTAAGAACTATTAATCATGGGCTTGTTTATGGCATGAATCATTAGTTGTTTTTTCAAATAGGAAATCTATTTATAATAAACCTCTTAATTTGGTTTTAATCCAATATAACATAAAAGATATTTTAATTGATTGGATGGATTAAAGCCTAATTAACTGGAAATATCATGAACTAATTTCTATGTTTGAAAATATAAGTAATAGTTAAAATCATCCAAAGGAATTTTTTAAGAATAAAATATCCCATGTTAATATTTTTGTTGGCCATATACCTAGGAAAAGAGACTAGCCATTCGTGTGTGGAAGTTATAAGATTGGAAGGGACGTCCAAATTATCTTTATTTGTTTATTGTTTATGCATACATGCATACATGCATACACGCATTACATTACATGGCATTGATCCTTTCTATCTCACAGACCTAGAGTATGGCAGTTTAAGAGCATACAACGACACCACTTACAACATTGATTTTGATCCAAGTGCTTCATTGGGAGGATGGATGCAAACCTGCTAAGGGATATAGTTGATGAAGTTGTCAAAGCTAGGATGGCTGAGCTACGGGATCAATTGGCTGAAATTATGAAGACCAGTTGATTGAAATTCTAGAGATTATCAACAATGCAAATGAGGAATCCCCCATTGAAGGAAAGAAGAAGAGAAAGGCAACATTAACGAGGAATAGGTTCACTAAAAGAGATAAAATGAAAAATGAGGGGGTTAATCCCTATTGCACAAGACCGGTCAAACCATGTGATATCTAAGTGGAGCAATAAGGGCAGATACCATCCCAGTGGGGAAAGTCAAAAGGAAAGAAGAGGTTTTGAGAAAAATACAACAACTGAACCGACAAAAAAGCGTAAATTTTTAGACTTGGGATAACTTTTGTCAAAGATGTTAGAAAATCTAATGAAGATGGAATCGCTACAACCATTAGCTCCTCGACCCTTGCTGAATCCTTTACCTCCAAACTTTGATACCAAAGCTTTTTATCAATTTCATTAGACTCAAGGGCACGAGAGAGATAATTGTGTTCGATTAAGACACGAGATCCAAGATTTTATTGATAGTGGAAATCTGCTCGAGCCTGATAAGCCCAACACCAAGAATAATCCTCTGCCTAAATTTGGAAGGGCGCCACAGCTTACAACCTTCATGAAGAGTTTTATCTTGTTATCTTGTCATGATATGGATAGAGAAGCTGCTAAAAAAAATGCTACTAAGCAAGCTTGGACTAACTATGGATGATGAAGCAATGATCCTTAATGATGAAAAAAATCCTTGCCCTTGATATGTCTAAATAAATGAAGTATCTTCGACTCCAACTCAACGAACCTCCCTTAGCTTGAAGTGTTGCTATTTTTATTTTGCTTTCTTTAGTACTTATTTGGAACAATTATGTTTCTAAAATTGAGATTGATTAAATAAATTATTAAATTTTTGTTGGTCTTTGTTCATTTTGGTGCTCAACCAATGACGAGTCTAGCTTGATAATTTTAAATTAGTATATCTATGCATCATGATTTGAATGACTTTACTAGGTGAGGGAATTATTCTATAGCCTTGAGTTGTGTATGCTTACTTAGAGAGGGCTCCTACATAATTACCTTTGTCTAGTCAATCTTAGAACATACTTTGACAAACGTTCGAGGAGAAATTAAACTCTGTTTATTTAATGGAGAGATGATCTAGGCATTATTTTGTAAGCCAACAACTAGTATCCATCCAATTAAATATCAATCCCTAGTTATCCCTTTGAGCCTTCATGAAATTTTAGGTTTGTCTTTATTGGCTTATAAGCCCGATGACCTACCCTGAGTTGTTGTTATAATTTTGACAAGTCTTATGATCACTAGAAGAGAAGAAGAAAAAAAGAAATGGAAAAGAAAATAAAAAACAAAAAGGCAATTCAGAAAACCAATCTAGTTTTCCTTTACCTAAAGCAATAGAAGACAATGACAGTTTGACTTAAATTGGTCCAACCCAACTAGAAATTTAACCAAAATTAGAAAGATAGAAGAAAAGTCATCTATTTCATAAAAGTCTTGTACTTGACAGTCCTACAGGGAAGAAGGACAAAATGATAAAATTCTATAAAACAGAGAGAGAGAGAGAAAGGGAATAGAAGAAAGGGAAAGCAATATGGATATCAAACTTTTTGAAAAGGCAAAGACTAAACTAATCAAGATCCAAATTCATGTTAAGAAGAAAGAAGAAAGTTCAAAGCTCTATCTTTTCATGCTTCCAACCATCTAAACAAGAAATTTGTAGTGTGAAGGTTTGTCCATTATGTCACACTAGCTCCAACTCAATGATGACTTTCATTTAACCAGTGTCCCTTATAGACCCCATTTCAAGCCTATCAAAGACCTGTTGATCTCTCTTAGCAGGTAGAGTCTATTACTGGAGATAGTTTAAATAAGCATGCATATGAGATAGACAATATTTAAACTCAATGAGACCTTTGGCTAAGTAATGTGTATGTGCCTATCTAAAGTGCAATAATTCTTGCTCAAATAGAAATGATTCCCGAGTCTAGTATAGTAACTAGGGTTGTCATGTTATAGATATGTTAATTTGGAAAATCATGTCCTATGGTAAATTGACATTGATTTGGCAAAGCCAACATTTGATTTCAAAATCAAATTTCAAAATAAAAAAAAGTCAAAAATTTGTTTTTACAAAGGCTTCAAATTAAGGGAAGTATGTTGAACCGTCGAACCTCGAAGGACACATTGGGCAAAGGAAATGATTATTGACAAGGTTATGAAGAAGCTATCAATTGACATGTTGAATCATAGATTGAAATGGATGTATCTCTGACTCTGCTGCTTGGGGCCCCCACTACTCATGTTTTTAACATCTTGAAGATAAAAACCATAAATGCAAAGCCTTCTGTCATTCTAATGCAAGACCACTGTAAGTATTACTTATGCATATTATGCATACATGAGCATATCATGCTGCATTTTTCTTTGTCAAAAGTAAACAATAATATTCTATGAAGTAACCATGAAGCAGATATAGAATTAGTGGGGCATGGAAGGCCCATTGCTTAAGGAAGCTCCAGTCATTTTGTAAAAAAGGAAATACATGCTTATGTGAAGAACTAGACAATACAAACATCAACTAAAGGCCGCATTGAAAAAAATCATGGGTTTGAGCCTACACAGGGGGCAAAGTTTCTTCTTTCATTTTTTTTGAGTTAATGCATGTATAAAATATTTTCAGACTCACTTTCAATATTTTGCCACATAGGGGGCAAGGAGATGGTAGGAGATGATATAAGAGCTAGCTAAAAATTAACTGAATTTTTTGAAAAAAAAATAAAAAAAAACAAGAAGAAAGTAAGAATCCCAAAATAAATAATGATGCAAAAGACAAAAGATCAGTCCAGCTAAAAGAGCTGAAGCCAGGGTAAAGAAACAATCTCTAATGGATAAAGATCAATGTTTTAAGGGTAAAGACCTGATCTCCAATGGATAAAGATCCATGTTTTAAGGATAAAGACCCGATCTCCAATGGATAAAGATCCATGTGTCAAGGATAAGGACCCGATCTCCAATGGATAAAGATCTATGTTTCAAGGGTAAAGACCCGATCTCTAATAGATATAGATCCATGTTTCAAGGGTAAAGAATCGATCTCCAATGGATAAAGATCCATGTTTCAAGGGTAAAGACCCGATCTCCAATGGATAAAGATCCATGTTTCAAGGGTAAAGACCCGATCTCCAATGGATAAAGATCCATGTTTCAAGGGTAAAGAACCGATCTCCAATGGATAAAGATCCATGTTTCAAGGGTAAAGACCCGATCTCCAATGGATAATGATCCATGTTTCAAGGGTAAAGACCTGATCTCCAATGGATAAAGATCCATGTTTAAAGGGTAAATACCTGATCTCTAATGGATAAAGATCCATGTTTTGAGGGTAAGGACCCAATCTCCAATGGATAAAGATCCATGTTTTAAGGGTAATGACCCAACTTTTAATGGATAAAGATCTAGATTTGAAGGGTAAAGACTCGATCTGCAATGGATAAAGATCCATTTTTGGTGGGCACAATCCATTAAAGAATGGAATAGTCAGTTAAACCAGAATTCTCAACTATTAAAGGTTAGTCAAAATACAATCCCGGATCTACGAACCCAAACCCAAATTCAATCTCTGGTCCAAGTACCCAATCACAGGTCCAAGCACCCAAACCCAAATCAAATCATTTTCGAGTCAAGGACTCACCTCAGGTTCAGAACCCAACCATTCCCAATCTTGGGTCGAGAACCCATCCTCATCCTAAATCTGCTCAAAGTCACATTACTTTTCACTCTCTTCTACTGAAGTCTCAGATCATTCAAGCAGGAGGTAAACTATAGACCCTTATTTTTTGACCAAGTCCAGTCCAAAAATTTAATACAGTGCGAAATAATTTTTATAATATTTATTATTTATTTTAGTAATAATAATTATTTATTTTAAAAATATAATAAAAAGAAATTATAAATATTAATTTTTAATAAAAATAAAATAAATAATAATAATGAAATAATAAAAGCGATAATTAATGAATTGGCAAGACAACGCGATGAATTGGCAAGACAACGCATCGCAGGCTTGGCCTGCATGTGCAAAGCCTACGACAAAATAGCACCCATTTCACCACAGTCCTCGACCTGCGGTGAATTATCATGTGCTAGCCGTAGGCCCACGCTCGCTAGGCCTGCGCTCTCCAGCGCCCACACTCGCAGTGGCCTGCGCCCGTGTGCAATTTGCCAATTTTCACCTAATCCTATTTTTACTAGGATGTTTTAATTTGTTTCCTAATGATATTATATTTCCTTAATCAACTAGTTTTTATTTGAATTGCTTATAAATAAGAGCACTAAGCATAAAAATAGGGGACGACAAAAAAAAAAGAGGGCAGCAACTATTACGGCCTTTTGAACTTTTTGGACCACTGGAGACTTTAAACAGCAACCCTAGCAACAATTAAACGAAAGCAAAAATATCAAATAAGGCAAGCAACTGGGAGTGTCAGTTCAACTGAAAGAACTAATTGATTCAAGCGGTAGCAAAAATCAAACAAAGGCTTGGTTCAAATCTTTTAATTTCGGTGGACCCAACAATTGAAGGTTCATTTGTTATATTTAATTCATTTAAATTATAATAGCCACATTATCGTTATCTCATGCATTAATTTACATGGTATTCTAACAAATCAATAGCAATATTTATGTCTGTTTTATTCATCACAGTAGCTTAATGATTTTTAAAATAATAACAATAATATTAGTTTTGCAAATAAAAACCCTCTTTTCTAAATCTAAACCCTGAAATATTAATTTTTGAATCTAAACCTACAAAATTCTAATTTTATTCAAGAAATCCAAATTCAAGATGTAAACCTAAATTTATGTGTTTATTGCTTTATTTAGTTTTAGATTTGATTATGTGGTTTATTATATGTTTTGATGATCGATTTATTTGATTTCAATGTTTCATTTATTTAATTTATCATGGATGAAAATTTTTTGATTATTATTTGTTTATTAAAATTGTAAGAGGTATGTTTCCATGATTGTGTACCTCATTAAATAATCTTTATGTAATTAAAATTATTTTTATATTTTGGGATTAATATAAAAGATACATTTTTGAGTCTTTCAGGGCACAGTGTGGTAGTTAGTAGGGTACACCGAGATAGTCAAGTTGTTATACATGATGAGGAATTTCTCAGTGATCTGATTGAGATGCCCTTTAGGGAGTATGATGTGATTTTAGGTATGGACTGGTTATCTAGACATGAGGCTGTATTAAACTGTTAGCAGAAATATGTTACTCTAAAAAGACGTGATGGAAAAGACATAGTGGTATCTGATGAGCAGAGATAACTCGAATCCATGTTCATTTTAGCTATATCAGCTAGGTGGATGATTCGAAAGGTGTGAGGCATTTTTGGCTCATGTTACAGATACTAGGTGTAGACCTAATTAAAGAAGGCCTAAGTCATGATTGGTCCATTCTTAATAGCTTAAATCTATTTTAAAGGTTTTAATTAGACTGGAATAGTTTTATGAAGCCTAAAATAAGCCAGTTCAACCTTTAAATCCCTAAAACAGTCTGATTTAAAATTTGATTAGGTTTATTTGGGTTTGGGCCAGGCCATTTCGATATAGGGCAACATCCATATTGAATTGGAGCCACCCAATTTGATATCCAATTTGATATGGAGGCTCTATATTGAATTGGAATGGATACCATATCGAATTAAATTAATTTTAATTCGATATAGCCTCATTTTCATGTCAAACTTAGAATGCTTTAATTTGATCTGCTTTAATCCGAGACCTGCTTAATGAGGAATCAGATTTAAAAATGGATTAAGCTCAGTCACACTAGCTTTAACCTAATTTATTCCTATAAATACAAGTTTAAAGAGTGACACATGTGGAGCTAGCATCCAAACAAAAAACAATTAAAATACAGAGAAAGGCGGCAGCAGGCAGCATCAAACAGAGAAATCCTAGCAGTATTAAGGGAGTAGAGGCAGAACATCAACCATCAATAAACCCAAAAGCAGTGACACATTGCCTTCACCTTGTTCAACTGAGATTCTATAATTGGTGCAAGTATATAGCTTGATCAATGTGAAATATCGGTGGAACCAACAAATAGAGGTTTGAAATCCCTTATTTAGTCTGTTTTAAATTTATAGTAGTTCATATTGTTTAATTCATTGAATTGATTTTAGTGTGTCTTTGTGTTTTATTATAAAATCTTCCATAGACTATTTGAGCATAGTTTATATCCATAGAGTTGATTTTAAATGTCTAGTAGATTACATTATCCATGGTAGCTTATTTAAAATTTCATGGGAAACCCTAGTTTAATTGTGAGCGGGGATTTTCATCCCCACTCCCATGTGAAATGATTCTTGAAACTTTGGCACTATTATGCTCATGGCCTTAGAGAACACAGGCCTAAACCAGGAGAAAAAGGAGTCACCACCTAGATGGGCTGGGAAAAAGAAAGGGGTTGATTATTCGATTCTTAAGGAATCCCCAACCCCTATTGGGGTCGAAAAGCGTGGGGAAGGTGAGAATGACCCAGCACCCCCACAGCGCCCAGTTCATTGGAACCAGCCTCCTTTTTAAGTCTAAATATTATTAAATTCTTAACTTATTATAGCATCATCCATATTACATGCACATTAAAAGAAATAAATATCCATCACCTTTATTTAAAATGAATAATCAAAATAGGCACCCATCCAAGGATGGAAACATGCCTTTTACAATAATTGTTTAATGTCAAAAACTAAATAAAATAAGACACCCACCATTTAGTGGAAAACATGCACTTTACATTAATCCCAAAATCCAAAATAGATTAAATTACATTAAACCTAACTAATGAGGTATCTACAAAGTGGAAACATACCTCTTACATCTTGGAAACTAAATAATTAACATTAAAATAATAGATTAAATAAATTAAGTCATTCAATCATTCATCATGAGCAATAAAAATAAATCATTCATAAAATTAAAACATTAATGAATCATCCATTCAAGACATAAAGCAATCACACCTAAGCTTTAATCTTAAGTAAAGCAATAAATATATCAATTTACGGTTTATGCTTCAAATTAGGGTTTTAGAATTTTTAAGATTAAATTAAGGTTTTTATGATAAAAATTAAGAATTTAGGTTCTAGGGATGAAAAATGAGATTTTTAGGTTTTAGGAAAATAAGATTAAGGTTTAGAAAGAGAATTGAGATCTTTTCTCACAGCACCACAAGAAAGATAATTACCAATATCGGCATACCATGGTGCTTGAGTTTAAGCGAATAAGTGTTCATCCGAAAATTTTTCAAAAGTAATTTCACAAGCAATTTTTGAATCATTATCATGAGAGTTCAATCTAGAAAAATGGTCAACTACTACATTTTCACTTCCTTTCCTATTTTTGATTTCAACATCAAATTGTTGCATTATCAAAACCCATCTAATGAGCCTAGGTTTGGCTTGTAGTTTAGTCAATAGGTATTTCAAGGCCGTGTGGTCTAAAAATACTATGACCTTGGAACCAATAAAGTAAAATCTAAATTTGTCAAGTGCAAATACCACAGCTAACATTTCCCTTTTAGTGGTAGTGTAATTCACTTGTACATCATTTAAAGATAAACTTGAATAATAAATTACACACATTAATTTTTTCACCCTTTGGCCCAAAATAGCTCCAATGGCATATTTTGATGCATCACTCATGATTTCAAATGGAAAATCCCAATTTGGGGCAACAATTATAGGGGCGAAAGTCAATTTTTCCTTCAAAATTTTAAATGCCGCCGAGGACTTTTCATAAAAAACAAATGGAACATCTTTTCCTAGTAAATTGCACAAAGGACGTGAAATTTTAGAAAAGTCTTTTATGAACCTCTTATAGAATCCGACATGTCCCAAAAAACTTCTTATCCCCTTAACATATGTGGGCGGAGGTAGATTCATGATTGAATCAACCTTAGCTTTGTCTACCTCAATCCCCTTATGGGAAACAACATGTCCCAAAACAATGCCATGATCAACCATAAAGTGACTCTTTTCCCAACTCAATGTAAGATTACATTCAATACATCTTTCTAGTACAAGAGTCAACTTATTCAAACAATCATCAACTGAATTGCCAAAAACAGAGAAGTCATCCATAAATACCTCAATGCACTTGTCCAACATATTGAAAAAAATTGAAAGCATACATCTTTGAAATATTCTTGGTGCATTGCAAAGTCCGAATGGCATCCTCCGAAAGGCAAATGTTCCGAAGGGGCAAGTGAAAGTTGTCTTTGGTTGATCCTCTAATGCTATTGAAACTTTGTAGTAACCTGAAAGACCATCAAGAAAATAGTAAAAAGCATGTCCAGATAATCTATCAAGCATTTGGTCAATAAATGGTAAAGGAAAGTGGTCTTTCTTGGTGACATTATTTAATTTCCTAAAATCTATGCACATTCACCACCCTGTTTGAGTTTGTGTAGGTACCAAGTCTCCTTTCTCATTATGGACCATAGTTAAAAATACTTTCTTTGGTACAACATGAATGGGTTGAGCCACTCACTATCGGTAATGGGGTAAATTACCCCTTCATCTAGCAATTTAAGAACCTCTTTTTTTTACTACACTCATATTAGGGTTAAGCCTATTTTGAGCATCTCTCACTGGTTTAGCTCATTCCTCTAAAACTATCTTATGCGTACATATAGAGGGACTAATACCCTTGATATCACTTAACCCTCAACCAATAGCTCTCTTGCATTTTTTCAATATTTTCACAAGTTTATCTTCTTCATTGCCATTGAGAGCCGCATAAATTATCACTGGTTGAGAGTTATTATCCCTAAGAAAAATATACTTTAAATACTTTGGGAGTTCCTTAAGTTCAACTGCTTTTGGTTGAATATCTTCTTTCTCAATTTCAAGTCCCTTATTATTCTCATCATCCAACATAGGCTTGCATTCTTCGATTTCCACATCAAAAATCTCAATCTCTTCACCCAAAGTTAGGATAATCTCTAACCCGTCTTCACTACTTTTTTGCAAGAAAATTTCTTCATAAGCAAGATCAATAAAATCAATAAAAGAACAATCTTCATAAATAGTAGTAGTGGGAATAGGAGAAGTGTTAAAATTGAAAATTTCACAGTTTGTCCTAAGACAATCATAGCTAATTTTTCATTTTCAACATCAATCAAAGTATTAGTTGTAGCCATAAATGACCTCCCTAACAAAATCGTATATTCTAAATCCCTAGGGATTTCTTCCCCCATATCCAAGATAATGAAATCAATGGGTATAATCAAACCACCTACTTGAACTAAAACATCCTCTATGATTCCCTTAGGGAATCTAAGAGTTTAATCTGCAAGATGCAACATCATTTTGGTTGGTTTAAGTTCCCCTAGCTCTAATTTCAAATAAATAGAATATGGCATAAAGTTTATGCTAGCTCATAGATCACACATGCCAATGGTTTCTTTCCCATTCCCCATGGAGATATTAACCATAAAACTCCTAGCATCCTTTAGCTTTGGAGGTAACTTGTGTTGTAAAATAGCACTTGTTACTTCCAAAACTATAACCTTTTCATTCAACTCATACCTCTTCATTTTAGTGTTTAATTCCTTGAAAAATTTGGCATAAGCTGGCATGTTTTTAATCACTTCAAGTAAGGGTAGGTTAATACTTACCTTTGATAGCATGTAATAAATTTCAAAAAATTATTTATCATGCTTCTCATTTTTTAACCTGCTTGGAAAAGGAATTGGGGTCTGTACGGATTTAGAGATTTGTGCATCTTTGGTGCAATGGATGCCTCCTCGCTATTCTCCTTCGGCTCACTTGGTTGAGTTTTAACTTCTTGCATTCCTACCCATTTTGTTGAATTGTACATGCGTCTAAAGAGTAGTCAATTTTATTATCACTGTTTTGATTATCAATTACTGTTGCACTCTAATTAACACTACTAGAACTACACTCGCAAGTATACGAGGCTGCTGTAGTATCTTGGTAAACACCTCAAGGTCGTCTCACAAGGAAGCTAGATAAGCTAATTGATTATCAGATTGCAAATAACAAATTATCAATAAATTTAAATTACTAACAACTAATGAAAATAGATCGAATGGAGTTTAAAACAATAAAAGTAAACTGAGCTGATATATTGATTCACTTAATAGAAAGGTCTAGGGTTTGCACTTCTCTACTAACTTATATGTATGAACGGTTATTCCTCTCAACCAATTTAATTTCAAAGATTAGATCTCAAGCAACTTAATTAATCGAATCAAGGAGATAAGCTCTCGCATTCAAACCTCTTTCAAATAATCTTGTTACAATTGAAATGATCTTTTTCTTAGTTTTATATTTCTAATTCACCTAAGTCCCTAATTGAATTGTTCCAGCATTTGACTTCATCTCTCAATCCTTCATCTAATACCTAAAACAAATAATTGGTGGCCAATCAATTATATATTAACAGTAATCCATTCAATTAAGGCTAGAGAAATAGTTCAGTTAAGAGCAATAACCAATTCATACAATCATAGTAGATCCATACAAACCCTAGACTAGATCAAATTAGTTCATAATAATGCTATCAAACATATTCATCTCATTAAAATTCAAAGAAATCAATTTAGATATAATAGAATTCATGAATACAATTCCAATGAAACTTAAGAGATAAAGTTTGAGCACAAAACCAAATTACAAACTTTCTTAGCTCCTGAAGAATCTCTTGTTCAGATCTTTGCTAGAAGAATGTTGCAGTGGCTAAAACTAATTTAATCTAGACTGTTTACATCAAAGTGTAATCAAAATTCTCAAAGAAAACAAATGGAAACTCAAAAGTTTATCTTTGACGGCTGATCAAATTCCCTCAAATAAAACCCTAATCCTCTTATTTATATGAAACCTTGCTCAAAAGCCGCATTTTCTTTCTTCCTTTAGACCATGGAGTGACACGGCCAAGCTGGTGGAGACACGACCAGTGGCTTAGCCGTGTCATTAAATGTGTATGCTTCTGCCTCATATATGCTTCTTTGGAATGGAGTGTGACGCGGCCAAGCTCCTGGCCGTGTCAAGTGACATGGCCAGTGGCTTGGTTGTGTCAAATGGGTGTGTCACCTACTGATCTCTTCATTCTTTGCTCTTCATTCTTTGGTCTTCTTCCTTGGCTATGTTTGGAACACGGCCAAGCTCCTGACTGTGTCATGTGACACGGCTAGTGGCTTGGCCGTGTCAGCTGAGTGTGTCACTTACTGCCAAATTTTCCTTCCTCTCTTGGTTCCTTGGTTTTGCCCTTAAGATGAGACATGCTTCATGCTATTCTTTCTCCAAGGAAATATTTTTCATATTAACCTAAAACAAACACTTGAAACAAAATTTAAATAAGAATCAAATGAAATATTAACCAAAAACACATAAACACCACACTAAAAACTAAGACAACAATGACAAAAACACTGAAATAAATTAAAACTACCAAAATTAATGAAAACACTAAATAAACAGATTAAAACTACAAAAATACCTAAAGAAAACAATAATCATCATAATAAATAAGATACAATTCTATGACAAAAACTAATAAAACAACTACCCCACACTTAAAACTTTACTTGTCCTCAAGCAAATTCACATGGCATAAATTAAAAACTCAAACAACCTTAACTATAATTCCAGTATATAAGATGAAATCCTTTAAGACTCAGCCATAAATAATTGCAATTTACTTCAATCAAGATTTTCTTAACTCATTCATTAATCCAGACATACAAATCTCATCTCTCATCTAAGTGTTTCACTCGATTTCAAAGGTTAATTCACTCAATCCACTCATGACTACATACTTCCATAAACTTGCTTAATTATCCAATCTCTCTCACTGATTTTCTCAAGAAATAATCCGAAGGTCTTTTATTTGGATGTAATGGGGCTAAGGTGAAGGTGTGAGAAAAGACATTTAAGTTAGAACATCAAGAAATGGAGTATCTAAATTAGACAATACTCTTGCTCAAAAACTCGTAACTCCCTCAAATGGCATATTCACCAACCCTTGATAATCTCACATACTTGCATACTTAAAAGAAAAGTACATGAGTCGACATTCCTCTAATGCTAGAAAATATATGAATTTTTGTATATATATATATATATATCTTCTCTTTTATTTTCTTTTATATTATTTTTTAATATATATATATATACAAAATGTAAAATTGCATGAAACATCTAGCTTAAAATGTAGAGGAAAAGAATAATCGACTCTTAGTCAAATACTATGTGCAAAGTATGCATCTCGGCCCCAAATCTTACTAAAGCAATACTATATATATTTTTTTAATTGCTTAGCCCACACTTATGAATTAAACCACCCTATTGTCATATCATAAGAAACTCCATTCCTTAATGCAGGTATGATGATAATAGAAAAATGTTGAGTTGTCAATTGTGTTGATCAATCAAGAAAAAGTCAAAGGCTCAACTTGGCTCACTAAGGAATTCATAATTAAGGGAGGTCTTTTTAAGCTAAAGGGATAATCCTAATTTGCCTTCATCATTTTAAAACTTGAGATTAAATCATAATGTGAGTTCAATTAGTATGCAAAAGCAAGCTCTAGAGATGCAAAATCATGAAGGTGCACACTTAAGAAAAGAAAATCAATTGACAATAATATTCAATCTATGAGGCTCAAAACTCACAAAGGGTGGGTTTTCAAAGATTTATATGTCATGAATTGCAGAATGTGAAAATTGGTCCTGAATGAATTCAAATGCCAATCTCTATGCTGATACTAAAGGATCAAATATAATGCTAGAATCATAGAAAAGTCAATAAGTTTCCAACAATTATGCCATGCACAACACACAATATAAACACACAAAGACAAACAAAACAAGAATTAAAGGAAAGCTTAAAGATTACCCCACACTTATAAATTGCATTGTCCTCAATGGAAACAAGAATAATAAAGAAAAAGAGTTAAGGTACAACCTGTTTTCCATCATTCCCGTATGAGGCAAACTCTACCTTTTCATCACAAACAGTAATTGTTCAAAAACAAAATATAATATATAAAATAAAATATCCAAAATGTTCACATTAAAAACAAAAATGAAAAATAACAACGAAAATATGCTATAACTAAACACAAGAAAGTAAGGAATTGTCTCGAAAGATTAGAGCCAATTTGATCTACGGTGAAGGAGGATGTGATGATGATGTAGCCGAAGGGTGGAGACTCAGAATCTTAGCAAGGCTGCTATTGATTTGGTCTAACTGTTGCAAGACCGCAGCATGGTTACGATCGACCTTGCTCTCCAGTGCCTCTATCCTATTAAGTATCTCCTGATTATCCGGGACCGGAGCATCTTCTTCTAAATCCAGAGAATCTGAGTCAGACTCCTCCTGGACTCATGTTCTCTTTTGTCTGCCCCCCGATGCTTCTGGCTCAGCTGAAGCCATCACATAGGCCCCTACCCTGCTCACAACCATATGCATCTTCTCAAGTGTAGCCAAATCCAATGAATCATTACCCATAATTTTAGTCATACGACAGGTACTCGGGTCAAAATCATCAAGAAGGGTTGTTGCCAATGTGGTAACCAATCCTCCAATACAAATAGCCCCCTTCTTTTTGTTTGCCACACTATCAAAAACATCGGCCAACCAATAGCCGGTACTAATAGGTATTGCATTACAAGCACAATCTAAGAAAAAGAGCTCACTAAGTTCCACTACACCCGGGCTTTCCTTCCGAGCAAAGAACCCACATGACATAAAGTGATGCAAATACCTAAGAGCAGGATTACTCAATTTAGTTGCCTTGGCCAATTTGGCCACATAAGTTCCCGAGCCCAATGCTCCCCAAGAAAATTATTGTTTAAAATCCTTAGGTACAGACCTTTCACTGTGTTGATGGAAACCAAATATAACATTCAATTGCTCAATACTAACCACAAATGATTTCCCAAGCAATTTAAAATTCAACTTAGAGCAAATTTTTTGTTCATCTCTTTCAACCTTAAGAGATGTTAAAAATTCCAAAGTAAGCTCTTGAAATTGCAAAGGTCGAAAGGAGACTAGGTTCTCCCACCTAAGATTTTGAACATAACTATAAAAATTATCCCTAATATGAAGAGCATTAAGGGATTCATCGCTGACATACCTTGTCAGAAAGAAACCCCTAACCAAAAGAGTAGCTCTCTTTAAAGATGAAGAAGATGAAGATGAAGATGCAGCTGCAGTTGGAAGTCGCTTCCTCTTGTGTTGGGACACCATCTTCGTTCTTGGCATATTGAAAGATCTGAAAAAAAAAATTTGAAACTTAAATAGATTAAATTGATTTTTTATGAGAGAAGAAGAAGATTAAACGGATTAATTTCAGTTTTAGTGAAGGAAATTGAGAACTGATGGGAGTTTGGAAGCTTTGAAAGAACAACAATGGAGGTTTTGTGAGAGAGAAGTCAAGAGAGAGAAAGGAAACAAAAAGAAAATTAGGGATTGAAATGAACGAAAAGTGCTAAAACCGTGTTTTTAAAGTTTAAAATTGAAGAGACACGGCCATGCTTGGGTGAGCTTGGCCGTGTTTGATGTGTTTGGAGGGACACGGCCAGTGACTTGGCCATGTCCCATGAGTGTGTTTGACACTGTAAGCACAAAGTTGCAAAAAACAAAGAAAAGGAATTGGGGTGAAGCTTGGCCGTGTCCCATGTGACACGGCCAAGCTTGTTGGCCGTGTCAGGGGCTGTGTGTTTTTGGTGATTTTAGGGTTGGCTTGACACGGCCAGTGGCTTGGCAGTGTCAAGTGGTAGTGTTTGTCACTGCCATTTTGGCTTTTTTTTGTGTCACCAAATCTTAAAGAAATGCAATCCTCTTCTTTGATTAACCCTGAAACACATTAGAAAAAAAAAACCGATCAAAGCACCCATTCCATTTATTTAAACAAAACATAAAATAAAAATTGCTGAATATAAAATTACAATTGTGAAAAGAAATGCAAACCGATAGGTTTCCTCCTATATAGTGCTTCTTTAATGTCGTGTAGCTGGACATTACTGCAAGACTTAAGGATCGTAGATCAAAGTGCTATCGATGATCCTTACTTCTTGGAACCCTTCATTATATGGTTTAACTCTCTGTCCATTTACTTTAAAAGTTTAATTTGTTCGAGAGTTAAGCAATTCTATGGAACCGAAAGGATATACCTGAGTTATCTCGAAAGGACCACTCCATCGAGACTTGAGTTTTCCTGGAAACAGATGGAGACGAGAATTAAAAAGCAAAACTTTCATACCTGGGCTCAATGTTTTTCGCACTATAATTCTATCATGAAGTGCTTTAGTGCGATCCTTATAAATCATCGAACTCTCATATGCCTCATTCCTCAGCTCATCTAACTCTGAAATTTGTAGAAAACATTCTCTCTTTGCCTTGTCCAAGTCTAAATTCAGAGTCTTGATTGCCCAATACGCTTCTTGCTCCAACTCCACTGGTAAATGACAAGCCTTACCAAAAACTAATCGGTATGGACTCATACCCAAAGGAGTCTTGAAAGCAGTCCGATATGCCCACAATGCATCATGCAATCTACTCACCCAATCCTTCCTTGATAAGTTGACTATTTTCTCCAGAATTCCTTTTATTTGCTTGTTGGATGTCTCAACTTGTCTAGAAGTCTGTGAATGGTATGGGGTCGCCACCTTGTGCTTCACACCAGATTTGTGCATTAATTTCTCAAAAAGTTTGTTGCAGAAATGACTTCCCCCATCACTGACTATCACTCTTGGCGTGCCAAATCTGCTAAGAATATATTCCTTCACAAATTTAACAACCACATTAGCATCATTAGTACGGGTGGGGATTGCCTCCACCCATTTTGAAACATAATCAACAGCAACTAAAATATATTCATAACCAAAAGACTTGGGAAAAGGACCCATGAAGTCTATTCCCCACACATCAAACAGTTCAACAACAATATACGATTGAAGGGGCATTTCATTCCTCCTCCCAATGTTACCCACTCTTTGATAGCGGTCACAATGTTTACAATAGTCGTGAGCATCTTTGAATAGAGTAGGCCAGTAAGAACCACTTTGAAGCACCTTTTTTGCAGTCTTCCTCTGTCCAAGGTCATGACAAATTGAAGAACACTCAGTTGTTCTTCCTCAGATACACACGTGCGAACTATCTCATCTTTGCATATCCATAATAGGTAAGGTTCATCCCAAAAATAAAATTTACTCACGTGCAAAAACCTTTTCTTTTCCTGAAATGACATGTAGAACGCAAAATACCACAAGCAAGATAGTTAGCAATATCTACAAACCAAGGTGCATTCATTACCACAAACAGCTGCTCATTAGGAAATGCTTCTAAATTTTTATGAATGCTATTAGATGCAAGATTTTCATCAAAGAAGGGTAATCTAGATAAATGATTAGCTACAACATTTTCACTCCCCTTAGTATCTTTGATTTGGAAATCAAATTCTTGCAATAATAACACCCATCTAATTAAGCGTGGTTTAGCATGTTGTTTTGTCAAAAGATATTTTAGAGCTGCATGATCAGAATGCACAATAATTTTTGACCCAATTAAATATGCTCTAAACTTATCTAAGGCAAAAACAACAGCTAACATTTTCTTTTCAGTTGTTGTATAATTCATTTGCGCACTATTCAGGTTCAAGCTAGCATAATATATTACTCTAAAAAATTTATCAACCCTTTGCCCAAGAACAACTCCTACTGCATGATTAGAGGCATCACACATAATTTCAAATGGCAAAGACCAAACAGGAGCTACAATCACCAGTGTACTAGTCAGTTTTTCCTTAAGGGAATTAAAAGCTTGCATGCATTGTGTAGTAAACTCAAATGGAACATCTTTCCCAAGCAAATGACACAAAGGTTGGCTTATTTTAGAAAAATCTTTAATAAACCTCCGGTAAAAACCTGCATGCCCTAGAAAACTTCTTATTCCCTTAACAGAGGTAGGTGGGGGTAACTTAGCAATTAACTCTACTTTAGCCTTATCCACCTCAATCCCTTTACTTGACACAACATGACCTAAGACAATGCCCTGAGTAACCATGAAATGACTCTTTTCCCAACTCAAAGTGAGGTTACATTCAATGCATCTCTCAAGTACAAGAACAAGTTTATTGAGGCAATTATCAAAAGAACTACCAAAAATAGAAAAGTCATCCATAAATGCCTCAATAAAATCATCTATCATGTCTGTGAAGACAGACATCATGCATCTCTGAAAAGTTGCAGGTGCATTGCACAAGCCAAAGGGCATACGCCAAAATGCATAAGTCCCAAAAGGGCAAGTAAAAGTAGTCTTGGATTGATCCTCTGGTGATATCGGCACCTGATAATAACCTGAAAGTCCATCCAAAAAGCAATAATGTGAGTGTCCAGAAAGTTTATCCAACATCTTATCAATAAAAGGAAGAGGGAAATGGTGTTTCTTTGTGGCATTGTTCAACTTCCTATAATCGATACACATTCTCCTCCCAGTAGTAGTCCTAGTAGGAACCAATTCATTATTTTCATTTTTCACAACAGTGATCCCAGATTTCTTAGGCACTACATGTACTGGGCTCACCCACTCACTATTAGCTATCGGATATATCACTCCTTCATCAAGCAATTTGAGCACTTCCTTCTTAACCACTTCACTCATGTTTGGGTTAAGGTGCCTTTGGGTTTCCCTCACAGGTTTAGCTCCCTCTTCTAAGGTGATTCTATGCATGCACATTGAAGGGCTAATACCTTTGATGTCACTCAATCCCCATCCTATTGCTCTTTTCAATCTTTTAAGCTCACTCACTAACCTCATCTCTTCCCCTTCACTAAGTTCGCTAGATATTATCACAGGTAAGGTATTGTGATCTCCTAAAAACACATATTTCAGATTTTTAAGGTAACTCTTTCAGCTCTAACTCAAGTGAAGGATTCTTCTCTTCCTTTTGGATGGAGGGAAATTCAAATACTGGGTCCTACTTAAGTTCCTCTATTTCAGCACACTCTAATGTCTCAAGGCAACTGACTATTTCTAAATAAAAAATATCCAAACCATGATCTAAGGTCAGTGCCAGCTCCAATTTATCCGAGGACCCTGTCTGCAAGAAAACATCTGAAACAACTGCGTCAATACAATCAATTAAAGAGCAATCCTTATATAATGCAGTTGTAGGAATGGGAGAAGTGTTAAAAATAGAAAATTCAACTATTTTTCCCAAGACAGTCATTGACAATTTACCATTTTTAACATCTATCAAGGTGTTGGTAGTAGCCATAAAAGGCCTACCCAGTAGAATAGTGTGTGCGGATGGTGTAGGGTTACTTCCTTCCATGTCAAGAACTATGAAATCCACAGGCACTATCAACCCACCAACCTTAAATAACACATCTTCTATAACCCCTTTCTGGAATCTAAGAGATCTGTTAGCTAATTGCAACACCATTTTGGCCAGTTTAAGTTCCCCAAGTTCTAATTCAAGATACACAGAAGAAGGCATCAAATTTACACTGGCTCCTAAATCACACATTCCATCAGTCCCCTTTCCATTACCTATAGTAATTTGAATTATGAAACTACCAGGATCCTTTAGCTTTGGAGGTAGTTTATGCTGTAAAACAACACTAGCTACCTCTGAAACTATCACCTTTTCATTTGGCTCATACCTCTTTTTCTTGGTGTTCAGTTCCTTGAAGAATTTGGCATAAGCCGGCATGTTCTTTATTGCTTCAAGTAAAGGTAAGTTAATACTTACCTTAAGCAGCATGTTGAAGATGTCCAAAAATTGCTTATCTTGTTTATCATTCTTCAACCTGCTGGGGAATGGTATAGGTGGCCGGTAAGGATTACTTGCCTTGTGTAAATCTGCTGAAGGGGATTTCTCCATTGATCTTTCTCCAACACCTTTGTTCTCTGGTTCTCCTTCCTTTTTGTTCTCTTGATCACCTGCATTCACAGAATTATTTTCAACATTATTGTTAATTACCTTGCCACTTCTAAGCACAGTCACTGCTTGTGCCTGCTCAGGTTGACTCGAAAAGTTTCCTTTTTATTGAATCTGCATCTGTTGTGCAAGTTGTCCCACTTGAGTCTCCACTTTCTTAAAAGATGCTTCTAATGAATCCAGCCTCTTGTTATTCATCTCTTGATTTTTAGCACTGACTTGGATAAAGACCTGTAAACTATCCTCCAAACTCTCTCTCTTAGGCTGTCCTTGATTTGAAGATTGACCCTGCAGTTGGTTCTGTCTCTGGAGCAAATGGAAAGGCTGTTGAGAATTATTTGTTGCCCAGGAAAAATTTGGATGATTCTGCCAACCAGGATTGTAAGTATTTGAGTAAGGATCATTCCGGGCCCTTGGTTGATATCCCCCCATAGCATTGACTTGCTTAGCTTCATTTCCATAAGACTCATATGCGGAGGGCATATATTTGCTCCATGCCTGAAAGTCCCACAAATTCCACACACTTCTTGAGTGGATGAAGAGGTATTGTTCTTCATGTTCAGCATCTGCACTTGCCTTGTCAATTCAGCTATCTGATTGACCATCTCACCGTTGGCTTCCAATTGATTCGCCCCTTTACTTCTTCCTCTTACACTTTTCTGTTGAGAATTAGCTCCCAACATTTCAAAAATTTCATAAGTTTCATCAGCTGTCTTTTCTCCCATAGCTCCCCCAGCTGCGTTATCAACAATATTCTGAAATTGCTGGGTTAGACCATCATAGAAAAACTGATTCTGAAGTTGAAGTGGGTAATGATGGTGTGGACACTGGATCAATAACATCTTAAACCTATCCCAAGCCTCAAGAAAAGGCTCTCCTTCAAATTGAGAGAATGTAGCTATTTTCCCTCTCAATTCAGCTGTCTTCTGATGTGAGTAAAATTTGCCCATAAATTTGTTATAAACTTGCTCCCAAGTTGTCAAAGATTTTTAGGCAACATCATAAGCCAGCTTTTTGCCCTATCCTTCATTGTATACGGAAAGCATCTCATCATCAACTGGTCCTCTGTTAGTCCTCCCAATGGAAAAGTGTTGAGGGTAGAATAGAAATCCCGAATAAAGTTCAAAGGATCTTCATTTGGAACTCCATAGAATGATGGCAGCATGTTGTAATGGATATTCTTCAACTCATAATTTCTTGCTGCATCTATCAATCTTATACAAGAGGTGGAAGTTCCAATGACAAGTCTAGCAAAATCCCTCATAGTTCTTTGCCTTTCTTCTCCCATATTGGTAGATTGTGCAGTATCCGACTCAAAATTAGAAGTGTCCTCCTCTGTATGCTCCTTTTCACTCTTCTATGCTCCTTTTCACTCTCTAAATTTCTAGAATAACTGGGTATAGTTCTCCTCCGAGTGATCTCCTGCCTTGCATAAACAAAATTTATGGAACAAAGGAATTATTAAAAGCAAAAGACAAATAAAATAAAATGTAAACAATGAAAAATAATTTAAAGTATCTATGACTAATAAATAATTACTCCAATTAGCTTTCCCGACAACGGCGCCAAAAACTTGTTGCGGTCTAATTAACACTACTAGAACTACACTCGCAAGTATACGAGGCTGCTATAGTATCTTGGTGAACACCTCAAGGTCGTCTCACAAGGAAGCTAGATAAGCTAATTAATTATCATATTGCAAATAACAAATTATCAATAAATTTAAATTACTAACAACTAATGAAAACAGATCGAATGGAGTTTAAAACAATAAAAGTAAACTGAGCTGATATATTGATTCACTTAATAGAAAGGTCTAGGGTTTGCACTTCTCTACTAACTTATATGTATGAACGGTTATTCCTCTCAACCAATTTAATTTCAAAGATTAGATCTCAAGCAACTTAATTAATCAAATCAAGGAGATAAGCTCTCGTATTCAAACCTCTTTCAAATAATCTTGTTACAATTGAAATGATCTTTTTCTTAGGTTTATATTTCTAATTCACCTAAGTCTCTAATTGAATTGTTCCAGCATTAGACTTCATCTCTCAATCCTTCATCTAATACCTCAAACACATAATTAGTGGCCAATCAATTATATATTAACAGTAATCCATCCAATCAAGGCTAGAGAAATAGTTCAGTTAAGAGCAATAACCAATTCATACAATCATAGTAGATCCATACAAACCCTAGACTAGATCAAATTAGTTCATAATAATGCTATCAAACATATTCATCTCATTAAAATTCAAAGAAATCAATTTAGACATAATAGAATTCATGAATACAATTCCAATGAAACTTAAGAGATAAAGTTTGAGCACAAAACCAAATTACAAACTTTCTTAGCTCCTGAAGAATCTCTTATTCAAATCTTTGCTAGAGGAATGTTGCAGTGGCTAAAACTAATTTAATATAGACTGTTTGCATCAAAGTGTAATCAAAATTCTCAAAGAAAACAAATGGAAACTCAAAAGTTTATCTTTGACGGCTGATCAAATTCCCTCAAATAAAACCCTAATCCTCTTATTTATATGAAACCTCCCTCAAAAGCCGCGTTTTCTTTCTTCCTTTAGTCCATGGAGTGACACGGCTAAGCTTGTAATATCCCAAAGTTCACCCTAAAAGTTTTGGTATAATTGTTGTTGTATTTGGATTTAATACATGTGTTTGATTGGAAAGAGGGAAGAAGTGAAGAGAGTGTATATGTTGTATATATGGAAATATATACAACATATACACAAGACAAAGTGTGGAAGTCAAAGAAGATGTTTTATTTTTATTATTAATGGAATTAATAAATAAGGAAATTTAAAATGAATGGAAGAGAATTAATTGGATTATTTTATTGTATTTTGCTTGGTGGAGAGGATTTTGAGGAGAGAGAAGGTTGAGTGTTTGACTTGGTTTTCTTTGTTTTCTTTCTTTCTTTCTTTCTTTCTTTCTTCTTCGTGTATCTTCTTCTTCTTCTCCTTTTTTGTGTTGGCCGGTAGCTACATAGCAAGAGAGCAAGAGAGAGATTTGATCTTCCAAACTCAAGATTGAAGGAAGTTTTCAAGTGATCAAGTTGGAAATTTAAGAGTTTCTTCATCTTTGGTAAGTTTTCCACTTGATTCTTAGATTTTCTTTGAGTTTGTGAGTTGATGTTATGGTTGATATGTGTTTGTTTGATTGTGGTGTGTTTAAGATTGTTTGGTTCAATTGATTTTGGATTTTTGGGGTTTGATTAAAGGAAAGAGTAAGATTGTTGGAAGAGTAAGTGTTGTGGTTGTGTTTTGGGTTTGTGGTGATGATTATGATTTGAGTTTGAGGTATGTTTTGAATTGTTTTGGTGTTTTTGCAAGTTATTATGGTTTATGGGTGTGTTTAGTTAATTTTGATTGAAGTGGAAAATGGTGGAAGTAAGAGGTTTATTGGATGTGTTGTTGTTGTTGCCGGAATCTGGATTTTTGGCCTGACACGCCCATGAGCACGGCCAGGTCTTTAGGCGTGTCAATAGTTCTGTATTCTTGGATGGGTGACACGAGCAGTGACACACCCATGTCACTGAGCGTGTCATAGCTACTGTGATGTTGGTGGATTGACACGGCCATGAACACGCCCATGTTGTTAGACGTGTTAATGTTTCTGTGAGACAGAATGTATTACATGTTCAGTGACACGCCCGTGGTTCTGAGCGTGTCAAAGCTTCTGTGTTGTGAGTTTAGGGCAATGTCAGGGACACGCCCGTGTTGTTGAGCGTGACATGTGTAGAGTTTTCCCTAGTTGGTTCTTAGTCTTATTATCTCATGTGTATTTCTAAGTGAGTGTGTATTATTTCTTTTTGAATTAGGTTGTGAAGAGGTTGAGTTGATCTAACCTAAGTGTAAAGGATTCTTGGAAGAGGAAGTGTATAGATTGGTGTGAGTTGGTTTTGAGGTAAGTACAAACTTCGTAATTGCATACACTTACATGATTTGGATACTTAATACATATTTGGTTATAAATGTGTTAAGTGATCTATTGTATTGTTTATATACTTGATAAATGTTATGATTTGTATAATGTGAATGATATGATGAGCCTTCAATATGTATGTTGTTGCGCTTAAATCAATACTATCACAAAGCAGCACTCGCAAGCATACGAGGCTATTGTAGTGACGGTGATCGCCCCAAGGTCGTTTCCCAAGGAAGGACTTGCAAGTAATAGTTCGATTAACATGAAATAATAAATTTGATTGTGTGATTGAATTGTGAACCGTAATTATCCTTAGAAATGAAAATGAGTGATTTTATGAAAGAGAATTTCAATTATGGAAATGATGCCTAGGGTTGTAGGTCCATTTAATCAAATGTTCAATTATCCGATTATCCATTAATATAACCTTGAATCTTCATTTGTTTCTTAAGATTAATTAGCCAATTATCAATTCACTAATTCTCACATTTGTGAATTAACAACAACCAATTATTTAACATTAGAAAATTAATAAACCCTAGAACTTATATTTCTAATTCATTCTTAGGGTAGTCAATTGCATAGTTCCGATATTAAACTTCTCCTCTCGGTTCGTCATTCAATATTAAGTAATCAATAGGTGGCCAATCTATCAATTTACCTTTAATTTCAATGCAATCAACATATAACAAGGTATATCAATGGAATCATCAAATCAAATCATTTAATCAAATATACTATAACTCCAAGCATGAGTAAATTAGCTCATCATATGTTTTAAACAAATACTCAATTCAATATAAATCAAATCAAAGTTATACATTGCAATATTAATGTTCTTAATACACAACAACAAATAAGAAATGGAATAAAAGAAAGAGTTAGAAAAACCCCTTTTTGAAGATGCTAAAAATCGGACTCTCGTCTCTTTCGTGACTCCTTCTTGGTGCGTGATGATGAACTTCCAGCTCTCTTGAACAAATGGTTCTCTTCTTGAAGGAGTAGATGATAGCTTTCTCAAATTCTCAACTCTCCAATCAAGCCTCTTAAAACCCTAATTCTCAAGAACTAATAACTCACTTCAAAACCAACAATTGTTTTTGCTCTTGGTGTGTGAAAAGAAATGGTGATTGAAGATGAGGGAATCGTCTTGCTCTCTCAAGCAAGAACCAAGGAAGAAGATGAGGAAGATGAAGAACCACCCTCTGTAGAGAATCTCCACTAAAAATATATTCAATCCATTTTATTTTTCCCTCCATTCTTTTTTTTTTCATTTTGAATTTTTTTAAGACACACCCATCATGCCTTGTCTCCCACTTACTAATTTCTTTATACCTTTCTTCCATAAAATCCTCCCACTTTTCACTCTTTTTTTGTTCTTTTGTCACCCACTAAAACACAACAGCTCATTCCTCGTGCAAGCCAGCTAAGGACCCAGGGTGACACGACCAAGCCATATGGAGCTTGGCCGTGTCTAGTGACTTTCTTTCTTGGGGACACGGCCAAGCTTCTGGCTGTGTCCCATTCTGTATGCTTTGTCCTTGTGAGACACGGCCAAGGACACGGCCGTGTCATGTGACACAGCCAGTGTCCTGGCCGTGTCCAGTGATGGTGTCTGTCTCTGTTTATTTCTTTTCTTTCTTTGCTTTCTTTGCTCTTTTGTTCCTTTGGAGAGACATGGCCAGTAGCTTAGCCGTGTCTCATGGCCGTGTTGGCTACTGGACTTGTTTCCTTGAGGGACAAGACCAAGCCATGTTAATCCTGGCCATGTCTCATGCTTGTCCTGGTTCTTCTTCCTTTGATGAGGGACACGGCCAAGCCATGACAAGCTTGGCTGTGTCACTTGATTTTCTCCACAAATTCCACCAATTTTGATCAAATGGCTCCATCAAATGTACTTCAACCTAAATCAACAACTTCAAACAAACTTAAGTGCAATTTAACATGAAAATTAACTTAAAATCAACATAAACATCATAGAAAATATATACAAAATTGATCTAAACAATTACCCCACACTTAATCCTTTGCTTGTCCCCAAGCAAAGTTAAAATCAAAACAAATAAAACAAGATAAATATTATCCAGTTCAAGAGTTATAAGAATGCATTAAGACTCCCATCTTATTAAATCCACATTCATAATCGAATCAAGAATAATCGGTACTCAAGTAACTTAATGGTCAATCAATGCATACCAAAATTGTCACTCCCTCACAAAACCTCTCAAGTGTTTAATTGGGTAGTGTTTAAGCTCTCAACATTCAATGAAAGATTAGGACTATAGACTTGCTTATCAATCAATTCTCCACCACCTAATCACAATCAAGCATCAATCATAAGGTCTTTTATTTGGTTGTAACGGGGCTAAGGAAAAGGTATGACATTTGGGAGAGTGAGTTAGTTCATTTAGGTCAAGAGTACTTCAAGAGTGAAGTAAACAATGTAGCATGATCAACAATCCCATAATTCAACTCAATCACTTAGCACTAAACATTTATGTGCTTTTAAGGGACTCCATTTGTTTAATTTGCAAAGATAATTTCTAAACTCATTACAACCCTTCCTACAAGAACAACAACTATTATTTCAGTTTTCATTATTCATTTCATCATCATTTTTTTTTGGGTATCCAACTAAAGAGTACAATAATAACCATCAAATTTAAAACCCATTGAATTTCAACCCCCACACTTTATTAAGCACAACACTCCATTAATGCTCTTGATCTAATGAACAGGTAAAGTTAAAATGTAATGGTTCAAGCCGATGGTGTTGTGAAAAAGAAAGAAGGGAAAAATGAAATAAGCTCAAAGTTGGCGAACTAAGGTCGGATGTAAGGTTGGTCTTTTTAAGCCAAAATGGGTTGCCCTAAATTGCCTTAATCATATTGATGTAGTCTCAAAATGCATGTCAAAGCAAGTTCTAGTAATTCATCAATCAAAGATGTTCACACATAAAAAGAATGATAAGTTGATGGCTCAATTCCTCACTAGTTAAATGGCAATGCAAAGAATAACCATCAAAATTGACAATAAGTACTAACTCTAATCAGTCCTCAAATTCATGCTTCAAAAATTTAAAAGTCATTTATCAACATTCTTATAACAATTGAACTTATTAATATCCATCAAAATCAATTATAAAACAAGACACAAAACTTAACAAAACAAGAACACTTACGAAAATAACACTAAAATAAACAATTTATATTCATGAACAAAAGGTTTAGCACACACCCCACACTTTAAGTTTTACATTGTCCTCAATGGAAACACCGATATTTAAAGTAAAAAGTTAAGGTACAACCTGTTTTTCCATCGATCCTTTGTGATGCAAGCTACCTTTTCATCCACAAACAACAAGTGTTCAAAAACAAAATACAATATATAAAATAAACACAATATCAAGAGTTAACATTAAGCACCATAACAACAAAAATATGAAATAACTACAAATAAGAAAATAACAAGTGTTTTCAAAAGGTTGGAGCTGATAGGATCTACGGTGATGGAGGATGGGACGATGATGCAACTAATGGGTGGAGGCTCAGAATTTTAGCAAGGTTGCTGTTGATTAGGTCCATTTGTTCCATCACTGCAGCATGGTTACGGTCAACCTTGCTTTCCAATGCTTTAATCCTATTAAGGATCTCCTGATTGTTTGGGATTGGAGCATCTTCATCTAAATCTAGAGAATTCGAGTCGGAATCCTCCTCGACTCATGCTCTCTTTTGACGGCCCTTCGGTACCTCAGGCTCATCTGAACCTATAACATAAGCTCCTCCTTTGCTTGAAACCATGTGCATCTTCTCGAGGGTGGCAAGATCTAATGAATAACTCCCCGAGATCTTAGTCATCTGGCAATGGCTCGGGTCAAAATCATCAAGGAGTGTCATTGCTAAAATTGTAACTAATCCTCCGATGCAAATGGCACCCCTCTTTTTATTTGCCACACTGTCAAACACATCGGCTAACCAATAGCGGGTACAAATGGGTACGACATTGATAGCACAGTCTAAAAAGTATAATTCGCTTCGTTCTACAACCCCTGTGCTCTCTTTTCTTGCAAAGAATCCACATGACATAAACCGGTGTAAGTACCTTAGGGATGGATTTGCCAATTTAGTAGCTTTGGCCGATTTGGCCACATAAGTACCCGAGCCCAAAGCTCCCCATGCGAATTGTTGTCTAAAACTCTTAGGCACACATTGTTCCCCTTGTTGGAGGAAACCAAATATATCGCTCAATTGCTCAATTTTAAGGACAAATGGTCTCCCAAGCAATTTAAAATGCAACCTAATACAAATCTTTTTGTCATTTCTTTCAACCTTGAGGGAAGTTAAAAATTCCAATGTAAGTTCCTCAAATTGCAAAGGTCTAAGGGAAACAAATCTATCCCACCCAAGATTATGAACAAATCTATAAAAATTATCTCGAATATGAAGAGCATCGAGGGATTCTTCGTTAACATACCTCGTCGGAAAAAAACCCCAAGCGAGAAGAGCTGCTCTCCTTGGTGTTGACGATGATGAAGATGGAGCTGAAGGTGGAGGTCGCGTCCTTTTGTGGTGAGACACCATTTTTGTTCTTGTTATTTTGATGATTTGGTGAAAATGAAGTTTTCAAGGTTTTAATTGCTTTTTAATGAGAAAAGAAGGGAAGTGGATGAGTTTAAATCAGTTTGGGTGAAGAAAAATGAAAGATTTCAAATGATTTTGAAGGTTTAAGGAAGTGGCTATGGCGTTTTGAGAGAGAGATCGAGGAAGAGCGAGAGAGAGAGAGAGGAGAGAGAAAGATTTAGGGATTTAGAATGAAAAGCTGGGCAAAATTCGTGTTTTTAAAATAAAAAATTTAGGTGACACGGCCAAGCTTAGTGAAGCTTGGCCGTGTCTGATGGTTTTTTGAGGGACTCGGCCATGGACACGGCCGTGTCCCTTGAACGTGTCTCTTACCGGATAAAAAAAAATTTGCAAGACAATTTGGGTGACACGGGGAAAGGCTTGGCCGTGTCTGTGTGACACGGCCAGGACCTCTGGCCGTGTCTGCCTCTGTGACTTTTGATGTTTGTTTGACACGTGCAAGGACACAGCCAGGACCTCTGGCCGTGTCTGCCTCTGTGTCTTTTGGTGTTACTTGACACGGGCAAGGACACGGCCAGGACCTCTGGCCGTGTCTGCCTCTGCCAAATTGGTTTTAAAATTTTTTTTAATTGGTTTATTTGTGTCACCAAATCACAAAAATGCAATTTTCTTCTTGGTTTAACCCTGAAACACATTCAAGAAAAATAAAAACTGATCAAAGTACCTATTCTATTTTATTTAACTCAACATGAAATTAAAATTGCAAAATATAAAATTATAACAGTGAAAAGAAATGCAAACCGATGGGTTGCCTCCCATTTAGCGCTTCTTTAATGTCGTATAGCTGGACATTGTTGCATCATTCGTCAATGAACACCATGCTTTCCACCATTTTTGCAACTTTGATTTCTTCCAAGTAGGGCTTCACCCTTTGTCCATTGACCTTGAACGTCTCGTTGGTTTTAGATTAAGCAACTCAACAACCCCATAAGGGAATGTTTGAGTGATTTGAAAGGGTCCACTCCAATGTGACTTCAATTTTCCAGGAAACAACCGCATTCTTGAATTGAAGAGAAGGACTTTCATTCCCGATTCAAAAGTCCTTCGAAGAATCATCCTGTCATGAATAACTTTGGTCTTTTCCTTGAAGATCCTCGAATTCTCATAGGCTTCATTCCGAAGCTCATCAAGCTCGGAAATTTGAAGCATTCTTTGCTCCCTTGCTTCACCTAAGTCCATATTCGTGGTCTTTATTGCCCAATAAGCCTTGTGCTCCAATTCCACCGGGAGGTGGCATGCCTTGCCAAAGACCAACCTATAAGGACTCATTCCCAATGGGGTTTTATAAGTAGTCCTATAAGCCCACAATGCTTCCGAGAGTCGGATTGACCAGTCCTTCCGAGTTGTGCTCACTGTCTTTTCTAAAATCCCCTTGATTTGCTTATTTGAAATCTCAGCTTGCCCGGATGTTTGGGGATGATATGGGGTTGCCACTTTGTGTCGGATGCCCATCTTGGTCATCAACTTTTCAAACCATTTGTTGCAAAAATGGCTTCCTCCATCACTCACTATCGTCTTGGGGGTTCCAAACCTGCTCAAAATATTCTCCTTCACAAATTTTAACACAATGTTAGCATCATTGGTCCTAGTGGGGATTGCCTCAACCCACTTGGACACATAATCCACTGCTAGAAGAATATATTCAAAACCAAAGGATTTAGGAAATGACCCCATGAAATCAATTCCCCATACATCAAAAATATCGACCACAATAAAGATATTAAGGGGCATTTCATTCCGTTTGCTAATGTTTCCTACTCTTTGGCATTCATCACATCTTATACAAAAATGATAAGCATCTTTAAAAAGAGTAGGCCAATACAAACCGCTTTGAAGAATTTTCTCGGCGGTCTTCTTTCCTCCAAAATGTCCCCCGCAATACAAATTGTGGCAAAATTGTAGCACTTGCTTTTGTTCCTCTTCCGGCACACATCTTCTTATCACTTCATCCCTGCAAATTCTAAACAAGTAAGGCTCATCCCAAAAATAATACTTACATGTATGCAGGAATCTCTTCTTTGCCTGGAAGCTCAAATCTTTTCTCACTACACCACAAGAAAGATAATTAGCAATATCAGCATACCATGGTGCTTGAGTTAAGGAAAACAAGTGTACATCCGGGAATTTTTCAAAAGCATTTTCACAAGCAATTTCAACATTATTTTCACAAGAGTTAAGTCTAGAAAGATGGTTGGCCACTACATTTTCGCTTCCTTTCCTATCTTTGATTTCAACATCGAATTCTTGTAACATTAACACCCACCTAATGAGCCTAGGTTTAGCTTGTGGTTTGGTCAATAGGTATTTCAAAGCTGTATGATCAGAAAATACTATGACCTTAGAACCTATCAAGTAAGATCTAAATTTGTCTAGTGCAAATACCACAGCTAACATTTCTCTCTCAGTGGTCGTGTAATTTACTTGTGCATCATTTAAAGATAAACTTGCATAATAAATTACACACATCAATTTATTCACTCTTTGGCCCAACATAGCTCCAATGGCAAAATTCGATGCATCGCACATAATTTCAAATGGCAAATCCCAATTTGGGGCAACAATTATAGGGGCAGAAGTTAGTTTTTCTTTCAAAATTTTAAAAGCTTCTAAGTACTTTTCATTAAAAACAATTGGGACATCTTTTCCTAACAAATGACATAAAGGACGTGAAATTTTTGAAAAATCTTTTATGAACCTCCTATAAAATCCTGCATGTCCCAAAAAACTTCTAATTCCCTTAACTGATGTGGGTGGAGGTAGGTTCACAATTAATTCAACTTTAGCTTTGTCTACCTCAATCCCTTCATGGGAAATAACATGCCCTAAAACAATTCCATGATCAACCATAAAGTGACTCTTTTCCCAACTCAATGTAAGATTACATTCAATACACCTTTTAAGTACTAGAGTCAACTTTTCCAAACAATCATCAAAGGAATTACCAAAGATAGAAAAGTCATCCATGAATACCTCAATGCACTTGTCTAACATATCAAAAAATATGGAAAGCATACACCTTTGAAATGTGCCCGGTGCATTGCAAAGTCCGCATGGCATCCTTCGAAATGCAAATGTCCCAAAGGGACAAGTAAATGTAGTCTTTGGTTGATCTTCCGGTGCTATCGGGACTTGGTAGTAACCTGAAAGACCATCAAGAAAATAGTAAAAAGAATGTCCAGATAATCTATCAAGCATTTGATCAATAAATGGCAAAGGAAAGTGATCTTTCTTGGTGACTTTATTTAATTTCCTATAATCTATGCACATTCGCCACCCAGTTTGTGTTCGAGTCGGTACCAACTCTCCTTTATCATTCTGGACCACTGTCAGCCCTGTTTTCTTAGGCACAACATGAACGGGACTAACCCATTCACTGTCAGCAATAGGTAAATTACCCCTTCGTCCAATAATTTAAGGACCTCTTTCTTAACAACCTCGCTCATGTTAGGGTTTAGCCTCCTTTGAGACTCTCTCACCGGTTTAGCCCCTTCCTCTAAGATAATTTGGTGCATGCACATAGAGGGACTAATACCCTTAATGTCACTCAACCCCCAACCTATAGCCTTCTTGAATTTTTTCAACTTTGTGACAAGCTTCTTTTCTTCCGCACTGGTAAGGGTAGCAGAAATTATCACTGGTTGAGAGTTATTTTCCCCAAGAAAAATATATTTTAAATGTTTGGGGAGTTCTTTAAGCTGAACCCCTTGTAGTTGAACTTGTTCTTCTTCAACTTTAATTTCCTCCTCAACACTCTCATCGTCCAAAATGGAATTGTCTTATTTATCCTCCTCATTGGAAATCTCTGCTTCTTCTTGCAATTTTAGAGCCTTTTCTAGCTTGTGTTCACCATTTTCCTGCAAGAAAACTTCTTGGACAACACTATCAGTAAGATCAATGAAAGAGCAATTTTCATATAAAGCACTAGTGGGAATGGGGGAAGTGTTAAAAATTGAAAATTCTACAGTTTGTCCCAAAATGGTCATGGTTAATTTTCCATTTTTAACATCAATTAAAGTGTTAGTTGTGGCCATAAAAGGCCTTCCTAACAAAATTGCATGTTCGGCATCCCGTGGGATTTCTCCTCAGGTGTCTAAGACAATGAAATTGACGGGTACAATCAAACCTCCTACCTTCACTAGAACATCTTCTATGATTCCCTTAGGATATCTAAGAGTTCTATCTGCTAATTGTAAAACCATTTTGGTCGGTTTGAGTTCCCCTAGCTCTAGATTCAAATAAATTGAGTATGGCATCAAATTAATACTAGCTCCAAGATCACACATGGCAATGGTCTCTTTCCCATTCTCCATAGAGATTTTAACTATAAAGCTCCCAGGATCTTTTAGTTTAGGAGGTAACTTATGTTGTAAAATAACACTTGTTACTTCCGAAACTATCACCTTCTCATCCAACTCATACCTTTTTTTTTAGTGTTTAGTTCTTTTAAGAATTTGGCATAAGATGGCATATTCTTTATTACCTCTAGTAAGGGTAGGTTGATAATTACCTTCGAAAGCATGTTATAAATTTCAGAAAATTGCTTATCATGCTTTTCATTTTTTAACCTGCTGGGAAACGGATTTGGTGGTCTGTATGTATTTTGAGATTTATGCAGCTTTGGTGCAACGAATGCCTCCTCTTTGTCCTCCTTAAGCTCATTTGGTTCATCTTTTTCTTCTTGCACTTCCTTGCCATTATCTTGCATTGTACCTGCACCAAAGGAATTGTCAATGTTATTATCACCGATTTTATTATCAAGTACCTTACCACTTCTCAAAACGGTGATTGCTTTGGCTTGCTCCGGTTGGCTTGGAAATTTCCCTTTTTGGTTGGCTTGAAGTTGATTAGCCAATTGGCCCACTTGAGTTTCAACCTTCTTAAGCGATGCTTCTAAAGAGTCAAACCGCTTATTGTTCAATTCTTGATTTTGAGTGCTTACTTGAATGAAAACATTCAAGTTGTCTTCAAATGAAGGTTTCTTGACTTGCTCTTGATTTGAGGGTTGCCCTTGAAATTGGGGACCTCTTTGATATGGTTGGAAAGGTTGTTGAGGTGGAGCATGTTGTTGATTTTTCCATGAAAAATTGGGGTGATTCCTCCAACCGGGGTTATAAGAATTTGAATATGGGTCATTCCTACCCCTTTGTTGGAACCCTTCAAAAGCAAAAGCTTGCTCTTGCTCCTCTTGAAATGAATCAAAATTTGAGGGGCACACATTTGCTTGATGGCCTACAAGACCGCATGATGCGCATGACTCTTGGCTTGGTCCCGACAAGTTCCCTTTTGCATTCAACAATTTCACTTGCCTTGTCAGTTCTGCAATTTGCCTAGCCATTTCTGAGTTTGCACTTATCTCATGTGCTCCTCTTCTTCTTTCTCCAATACTCTTTTGTTTGGAATTTGCCCCCAACATTTCGAATAATGCAACTGTTTCTGCAGCTGTTATTTCACCCATTGCACCCCCTGCTGCATTATCCACTGTATTATGAGATTGTTGAGTTAGCCCATCATAGAAGAATTGATTAAGCAACTGTTGTGGATAGTAATGGTGAGGGCACTGAAATAATAATGATTTGAAGCGATCCCACGCCTCATGAAATGGTTCTCCGTCAAATTGGGTGAAAGTTGCAATACTCCCCCTAAGCTCCTTGGTCTTTTGATGAGAATAGAACTTTCCCATAAATTTGTTATAGACTTCAGTCCATGTGGTTAAAGAATTCTCCGGTAGGGTCATTAACCACGCTTTTGCTCTGTCCTTCAAACTGTATGGGAAACATCTCATCTTGAGTTAATCTTCCATTAGTGTTTGCAAAGGGAACATATGCAATGTTGAATAAAAATCTCGAATGAAGTTGAGAGGATCTTCATTCGGCAGTCCGTGGAAGGATGGCGGCATACTATAGTGAGTATTTCTGAGTTCGTAGTTTCTCGCTGCGTTACTCAACCGGATACAAGATGTGGTCACTCCGATGATCGGTCGAGCAAACTCCTTCATGGGTGGTTCTTGTGCATCACCCATCTCTGTTTCTGTGTTCTCCTCAAATTGCTCGTCGATATTTTCTCTTTCTTGCTCAAAAAGATTTGGTCTCTCGGATCTTGGAAGTCTATGGATGTTGTCTATAAATGGAACAAGTTTGTTTCCTTGAGACCATCGTCCGTGCATAAAGTACCTAAGAAATTCAAAAAGAACAATTTAAACAATTTAACAAATAAATTCAAACAATCAAACTATCACAAAAACTTGTTGCGCTTAAATCAATACTATCACAAAGCAGCACTCGCAAGTATACGAGAATATTGTAGTGACGGTGATCGTCCCAAGGTCGTTTCCCAAGGAAGGACTTGCAAGTAATAGTTTGATTAACATGAAATAATAAATTTGATTGTGTGATTGAATTGGTGAACCGTAATTATCCTTAGAAATGAAAATGAGTGATTTTATGCAAGAGAATTTCAATTATGGAAATGATGCCTAGGGTTGTAGGTCCATTTAATCAAATGTTCAATTATCCGATTATCCATTAATATAACCTTGAATCTTCATATGTTTCTTAAGATTAATTAGCCAATTATCAATTCACTAATTCTCATATTTATGAATTAAAAACAACCAATTATTTAACATTAGCAAATTAATAAACCCTAGAACTTATATTTCTAATTCATTCTTAGGGTAGTCAATTGCATAGTTCCGATATTAAACTTCTCCTCTCGGTTCATCATTCAATATTAAGTAATCAATAGGTGGCCAATCTATCAATTTACCTTTAATTTCAATGCAATCAACATATAACAAGGTATATCAATGGAATCATCAAATCAAATCATTTAATCAAATATACTATAACCCCAAGCATGAGTAAATTAGTTCATCATATGTTTTAAACAAATACTCAATTCAATATAAACCAAATCAAAGCTATACATTGCAATATTAATGTTCTTAATACACAACAACAAATAAAAAATGGAATAAAAGAAAGAGTTAGAAAAACCCCTTTTTGAAGATGCTAAAAATCGGACTCTCGTCTCTTTCGTGACTCCTTCTTGGTGCGTGATGATGAACTTCCAGCTCTCTTGAACAAATGGTTCTCTTCTTGAAGGAGTAGATGATAGCTTTCTCAAATTCTCAACTCTCCAATCAAGCCTCTTAAAACCCTAATTCTCAAGAACTAATAACTCACTTCAAAGCCAACGATTGTTTTTGCTCTTCGTGTGTGAAAAGAAATGGTGATTGAAGATGAGGGAATGGTCTTTCTCTCTCAAGCAAGAACCAAGGAAGAAGATGAGGAAGATGAAGAACCACCCTCTGTAGAGAATCTCCACTAAAAATATATTCAATCCATTTTATTTTTCCCTCCATTCTTTTTTTTTCATTTTGAATTTTTTTAAGACACACCCATCATGCCTTGTCTCCCACTTACTAATTTCTTTATACCTTTCTTCCATAAAATCCTCCCACTTTTCACTCTTTTTTTGTTCTTTTGACACCCACTAAAACACAACAGCTCATTCCTCGTGCAAGCCAGCTAAGGACCCAGGGTGACACGGCCAAGCCATATGGAGCTTGGCTGTGTCTAGTGACTTTCTTTCTTGGTGACATGGCCAAGCTCCTGGCCGTGTCCCATTCTGTATGCTTTGTCCTTGTGAGACACGGCCAAGGACACGGCCGTGTCATGTGACACGGCCAGTGTCCTGGTCGTGTCCAGTGATGGTGTCTGTCTGTTTATTTCTTTTCTTTCTTTGCTTTCTTTGCTCTTTTGTTCCTTTGGAGAGACACGGCCAGTGGCTTGGCAGTGTCTCATGGCCGTGTTGGCTACTGGACTTGTTTCCTTGAGGGACATGGCCAAGCCGTGTTAATCCTGGCCGTGTCTCATGCTTGTCCTGGTTCTTCTTCCTTTGATGAGGGACACGGGCAAGCCATGACAAGCTTGGCCATGTCACTTGATTTTCTCCAACAATTCTACCAATTTTGATCAAATGGCTCCATCAAATGTACTTCAACCTAAATCAACAACTTCAAACAAACTTAAGTGCAATTTAACATGAAAATTAACTTAAAATGAACATAAACATCATAAAAAATATATACAAAATTGATCTAAACATATGTTAATGTAATTGGTTATGTACACTTGAATGATGAATTGAGTTAATGTGATATGAGACATGATAAGAAATGAAACCCCTGTTGTTGGCTATGACAGTGCAAATGAAATAATTGGGGCATGGTTGCTTATTTGATTATGGAATATGAAATGAGAAATGAATTGAGAAAGAGATTGATAAAGAGATAAACGAAATAATTATGTGATTAATATGTTATTCAATTTTTAGAGTTCTGAATTTGGCGGCATGCCTATGAATCACTGGATAGGTGAAAACACCGCAAAGAATGCGGCAAGCAACAAGCGGCAGCCCATTTCACCGCAGAAATTGTCTGCGGTGAATTGGGCATTGCCCAATTCGCTGCAGCTGGGCTTGCCCAGTTCTGCGATGAACTGGCTTGTCCAGCTAGCCTGCCGTGCCCGTAGCCAGCAGTAATTTTTGCAAGCGCAGCCCGTGGGCCCGACAGCTCACGCGCTGCCAATTTTTTGACCAAACCTTATTTTACCCGGTTGTGTAGTTTTTCCTAAATAGATAGTATTTCCTTATTAAAAAAAGTTTAGGACTTTATTTTTCTTATAAATACCAGATTAAAACACAAAAACAAGGACAGAAAAATGGGAAAACCCTAGAGAAGAAAAAGAAAAAAGGGACAGAAAGAGAGAACAGAGAAAAAACCCTAAGGGAAAGAGATCTAGAGGAGTAAACTAGAAAGGTAGAAGACGGCAAAAGAAATTAACAGCAAGTAAGCATTCATCAATCACGAATCCATCAAAGGTAGTAACACTGCCTTTGTTCTTGTTCAGCCAGAGACAACTATGGAGGAACCAACGAACGGAGGTTTGATTATAAATCTTTGATTTGTTTGTATTTACAGCATTCTTACGTTTTGATTCATGAATTGTTTAAGCATACGATAGTATTGCCATATTTTCTTTTAAGTGTTTCTATTATTTGTTTTGATATTAAGACTTTCAGTAACCTAAATTATTAAACTTAATAGTATGTTTTATAGATCAAATTGTCCATTCATCCAGTAGCCTAAATCGTTGATTAAATTATCAAAACCCTAAACTGTTATTTTATTTCTAAAACTTTTAAACCCTAAATTATTCCGTTAAAGTCTCAATAACCTAATTGTTTTCCAAAAGCTCAATTTATCTCCAGAATCAATGTTTCTTCTAAAAAGATAAATTAAAACCTTAATTTATTTTAAAGCTTGTCACCTCGTAACCCTTTCCCCAAACTATTCTACCTAAAGCCACCAAAACCCTAATTGCAAAACCCTAGCTTCCTAAAACCCTAATTCCCAAACCTCAAATCCAGAAACCATAAACCTAAGTTTGCAAATAGTTTAATTATTAAAATTGATCCAAGAAGCCAAATTTCTAAACTCTAACTCTAGTAAACTCTAAGAACCAAACCCTAATATGCCTTATATTTCCTAAAACCCCAAAATAGCTTTTCAATTATCAAAACCAGAATTTATTTTCATAAATTCTAAAATTCAAAGTTGCTTTATTGAATCCTAATTTGTTTTCCAAATATCCAGTAACCCTAAAAATTAATTTTCAAACTTTAGATCCCAAATTCATAAGTTCTTCTTCTAGAACCATAAATTACTCTTCAAACAAACCCTAAAGTGCTTTATTTTTCAAAAAACCCTAAAACCCTAAAGTGCTTTAAATCCTAGAACCCTAATATCTTAAGGATCTAAAACCCTAAATTCATGATGTTAGCCCTAAACCCTAAACCCTAATTTGATTAACCAAAAACCTTACTGTCACGACCCAATATATACATATGTACAGTACGTCCATGTACAGTAAGAGGAACCATCCCGAGAAGCTACTCAAGAGCGCGAAGAGAAGGGAAGTTCTGTAGAACTGAAAGGACCTATTTGAAAAGATTGCAAAGTTTTGTGGAGGTGGCCGTAATTATCAAAAGTCATTCTGAAAGTCCTTAATAGTGCCTATAACAGACCCCAAGGATGAAAAGTAGAGGGAAATTGGGTTGCAACGGAATGCCACGGTTTTTCCCGGAAACGCACGGTTTGGGAGATATAGTGAATTTTTGACCAAGGGTATTTTTGTCAATATGCAATAATAATTTATACACAGGAAAACAAGGCATATAAAGGTACCAGAAGCAAGCGGGAGGATCCCACAATGATCGATATCAATGAACGGACTCGAGAGGAGACCCGAAACACGCAAGGACCTAAAGGGAATTCTTACGAAAGTCAAGGGCATAGTGTAATTTTTATAAATTGATTGGGAATCAAGAATAAATATTAGAAATGAGGACTAGGGATCGAAAGGAGCACGACGGTATATTTTATGCATCATGGAATTGCTCGGTCTGAAGGATACGGTAAATTTTTAACTGAAAGGGGACATTATGGTCATTCCACCAACCAAGCACCAATTTAGACATAGAATAAAAGTCAAGTATCCAAATGATAAAAAGGCAAAGAAGGACACATGTTGCAATCTTATTCATTTAGCCTTTTGTTTTGGCAAAATCCCATCCATTAAAAAAAAGAAAATAAATTTATATGTACAAACGTGTACATATATAATCCATGTTCTTGAAATCTCTAGAATACAAAAAGCCAAATCACCTTCTCCTTCTCCAAGCAAAGGCCGTGGCCTCCAACAAAAAAAAATTCAAGGAATTTTCCAAGTTTCTAGGTGAAAGTTTAGAAGAAAGTTACCAATTCCAAGGTAAGGAAATTCATCTATGGTCTTATTTCTTTCATTGGTTATATTATTTGCAAGTTACAAATGAAAGAATAAATATGATGATTATAGAAAATTTAAGAAGTTGAAGAGAAAGTGAAAGAGATGATTTGCACATATAAGATTAATGATAAAAAGGATGACCAATAGGATTAGTTAGCAAAATAAGGCATGAAGCACTTAAATTTTATTATGTTCTTGACATGAATTTTATGAAAATTATAGGAAATCAAGAAGTGAGAGAGGAGGAAGCAAAGAAGGCATAAAAGAAATAGAAACAAGTGAAAAGAATTAACGTTTGGTACTTAAATCATTGCCCTTTTCAATTAATTCACATATTTTGCATTATGGGACTTTTGAAATGGCTTTGAAATGATGTTATTATGTGTGGTAAATATGTGGGAAAGTGCCTTCTAGTCATTTGTAGTTAATTGATGGTGAAGAGAATAAAAAAATAAAACAAACTAGCCCAATTTGTGTTAATTGTCAATAAACTTTGACTAACTTTTAGTCATCTCTTTGGTTTAATTTTTGAAAGAGGGACCTTTAGTCCTTCCATGGTATCACAAAAGGAGTCTAAAACTCAATTTTACAAGAAAAAAATGAATTCCCCTCAAGTTTTGAAAGTTGGGCCGAATGGTCCCTTTTGGGCACCATTCAGCAGCTTTCATTTTCGGCAGTCCGTTGAGGGGGCAAACGAAGGAATTTTTCGATGAAATTTTACATGCATTTAGTCAGCCAAAAATAAGTTTGTTTACTTGGTCAAAATTGCTGCTAAAGTTAACTGATTTTCAGCAGTAAAAACAGATTTTATCATGTAGTAGTCGCGCGCCATTGCGTCGCCGATTTTACATGTCGTGCTACTATTCATTTGATCATTTTTCTAAATGTGTTAAAACTTGAATATTATGATATAGATTGATGTTGTATCATTTAAAATGACACGAAAGGGGTTTGGAATAATCAGAAAGGCATCATGAGAAGTTATCCTAGTAATATATGCATTATGGAAAAATCATGACTTATTGAATATCATGACTAAAGTAATTAATAAATTATTTATTCTCTACTTGGTATGTCAGAACCCTTGAGATAAGGATATGATGCATCATACTATTACTGTAGTACTGCTTATGACATGATATGATATTTCGGCTGAAGGCCGATGATTACAATGACATGATCAATGATTCAATGATAATGGCCATTGGCGCATGTGCAAGAATTATGATGAAAGATAATGAAATATGATCATGACGAGATATGTTTATCATGACCCTTCCTTATCCGCTGATGTTTTATTAAACCAGTAGAGCACCTAAATTGATAAAAGCAAAATGAGATAATTTCAAAATTCAGAATATGGGATTTAATCTTTTATCATTATGTTTAGATCTTATTCATTTATTTAATGTATTCAAATGCATGTTTTTAATTACTCTTTTAATTTATTTATTTAATGCAATGATTTAAGTACCCACTAAGCAAACGCTTAGCGAGTTTAGTTTTCTTTTCTAAACTCGTAGGTTGAGCGAGAAGCTATTTTCTACAGTGTCCCGAGCAGCTGGTGTTGGCAACATTTCAGGTAGAAATTTATTATAAGTAATATAACTAGAATGGCATGTGCATATGTTAGCGTAAACTAAGAATTGTATGTATGACTAGTAAAAGACCAAAGTACGTGTGCTAAGTATATTAATTACTGTATGTTGGTATGAATTAGTGTGTATGGATGTGTGTGTAGAAGTGTGAAATTTTTAATGCAGGTTTTGGTGGAGGATATAAGGAGGTCGACTATAGAAGTGTTTGAGATTGATTGGTTGAGATAAAAAAATGTTTTAAAAAAAATCGAAAAAATCAGTTTTGGCAACACTTGGGATCACCAATTATAGGGGAAACTCTGGCAAAATTTTTGTAAAATGTGTATTATAAATTGACTAAGTATAGAACCAAGACTCAAATATCAAAAAATAGCATTCCATCTTAGTCTATGAACATAAGCTAAGATGGGGTGTTACATTTAGTGGTATCAGAGCATTGGTTTAGTCGATTCTAGGTAGTTAGTTGAATCAAACTGTGAATGCATGACACATAGGTTTAGAAAGGGAATTTTAATAAGCTGATGTGTATGTTTATGATGCTTATTAGTGATATTGTGGTATTGAGAACAGAAGTGAGGATGAGTGATTCAAAGCAACCAGCTAAATTGGCTTTAGGTCCTAAACCTTATTCTCGGGCCAGCACAAGTGAGAAACAAGCCATAGATAAGAAGCTTTTTGAATTGGGGAAGGAGAATCTGCACCAGAAAATTAAAATGGAAGCCAGAGAGTGAGAAATAGCAGAGTTAAAAGAAGAATTAGTTAGAATGAAAGGGAAACAGGAGGAGCAAGAGGAAGTAATAGATCAGTTGAGAGACTTAAGACTCTAGGACCAGGAAGACTTAGTGTTAGCCCTGGATAATAGTAGGCTCTTGATGGAAGATATTAGGGCGTTACAAGTGGATAAGAGGCAAACTACAGTAGAGCTTGAGAATGTGAATCGTTTGGCTAGGACCTTGTAAGGAAGGGTAGAGATGTTACAGGATAGAATGGACGAACTCCCTCGTAACCTTCCTAGAGTTCATTCTAATGAGGTAGATTCGGATCTGATGGAGCTTGCTTCAGATAGTGCTACCTCTCCCCGAGATCCTACTTATTGAGCTGTGATGGGCTGATGATTTTGCTACCCCTTTGGTTATGTATATAGGCGGATAAAAATGCAACAGTAGATAGGCCATTTTGTTGTAAATAGATATAAATAGGCCGGACAAGTAACAAACTAATATAGGCCATTTTGCTGTACATAGATGTAAAATAGGCCATAAGTAGGAGTATGTGATGATGTATGTTAAATATGTATGAAAACGCGATTATGCTAATAAATAAGGTTATGTTTATATTAAGTGTATGATCTGAAATTATGATTGGAATTTATCTATGTACATGCCATATAGGAAATTTAATATGCCGAGCCAAACCAGCTGCTAACTTTATTATGATATACACGTATATGATTGTAGAATGTCGCAAGAAGTTGAATCACAGAGAGCCATAGATGAGGAGGTCGAGTCACGTGCCTCCGTGCCTACGAATGTAGAGGAGAGTCTTGGAACTATGCCACAACCAGCAGCGGCGGCCATGGAAGGCCCCGATGCTTTTTACGACAGATGGCAGCAGCATTTCAACAAATGGCAGGAATGGTACCTGCTGCTGTCGAAAGAGAGAGAAAGCCCCCAATCGAGAAATTAAGGAAGTATGGGGCTAAGGAATTTAAAGCCAGTAGGGAAGAAGGATCTGAGGAAGCAGAATACTGGTTAGATAGTACCATTAGAGCGTTGGATCAATTAAGGTGCATGCCAGAGGAAAGATTTATTTGTGCCATGTCTCTTTTGGTTGAAGAAGAGTACATTTGGTGGGAGACTACACAGAAGCGCGTGCCACCAGAACAGCAGACATGGGAATTTTTCCAAATCGAGTTTAAGAAGAGATATATCACCGAGGCATACTTAAACGCAAAAAGGAATGAATTTGTAATATCCCAAAATATACCCTAACAGTTTTGGAATTATTGTTGTATTTGGATTTAATGTATATGGTTGATGGAAAGAGAAAAGAAGTAAAGAGAGAGTGTATATGTTGGATATATAGATATATATATATATATATAACATATACAAGTCAAAGTAATGGAAGTCAAAAGAAGATAAATTATTATTTGAAATTAATTAAAAGGAAATATTATAAGGAATAGATGTATATGAAGGATGATATATATATATATGGTATTTGAAAAAAATAGGAGAAATATAAATACAACATATAAGACATATACATATATCAACATATACATCACATATATATGATGTATACATTGGTGTAGGAAAAGTAAGTGTATATAATTAATTAAATAATAATAATAATAATAATAATAATAATAATAATAATAATAATAATAATAATAATAATAATAATAATAATAATGACAAAAGAAGAAAAGAAAGTCAAAGGATGGGCATAGTGGTGGTGTAGGAATAATAATAATAATAATAATAATAATAATAATGACAAAAGAAGAAAAGAAAGTCAAAGGATGGGCATAGTGGTGGTGTAGGATTTTTAGAAATATTTAATTATATTATTATATATATATATAAGATAAGTATGGATAGAGAAAAGAAGATTTTCTTTCTTACTCCCTCTTCTTCTTCTTCTTCAATGAGAGAGAGAGAGAGAGAGATGTGGTTTTGGTTGGTTTATACATCAAATTCTTAAGGGCTTTAAGAGAATTGAAGGTGGAGATTGAGGATTTGGCAAAATATTCAAGTAAGTATTCATTTTCTTGTATTGATTTTTATTGATTGAGTTTATATTTGATATGGTTGGTGTGTGAAGATGATGATAATGAAAGATTGAAGTATATAGATATGTTGAATTGGTATTTAGATGATGATAATATGGTTATTTGTGAGGATGATGATGGATTGTTGAGATTGTTTAGTAAGGGTTTCATATAAATGAATTGGGGAATTGAGTAGTTGATACATGGTGATGTATATAATGATTATTATTATGATATATTGAAGTTATATAAGTGTTAAATTGAAAGTTAATTGATGAATATAATCAAGATGTTGATTAAGGGTGATGTAGTATGGGTTTTGAAGTGTTTGTGTTTACATGGATGAGAGTTCGAAATGCATGATTTTTGCCTGACACGGCCAGTGACACGGCCATGTTGTTGGGCGTGTCAATGGTATTGAGTTTGACGTTTATGACACTACCATTAACACGGCCATGTTACTGAGCGTGTTATAGCTACTATGAGAAAAAGTAATTGACACGGCCATGAACACGCCTGTGTTGTTGGGCTTGTCAATGTTTCTGTGAGGCAGAATGAGTGACACGTCCATTAACACGCCCGTGTTACTAAGCATGTCAAAGCTTCTGTATTGTTGGTTTAGGGCATGATTAGGGACATGCCCGTGTTGGTGAGCGTGTCATGTGTAGAGTTTGCCCTAGTTAGTTATCATTCTTATTTTCTTATATGTATAATTATCTTTGGACTAGGTTTTGAAGAGATTGTGTTGCCTTAATCCAAGTGTTGGAGGATTCTTGGAAGAGGAATTTAGATTGGTGTGAGTTCTCTAGAGGTAAGTACAAATTCTACAATATTGCATACCTTTATATGACTTTGAAACTTAACACATTTGATTGTAAATGTGTTAAGTAATCTATTGCATTGTTGATGCATATTAATAATGTTATGTTTTGCATGATGTGAACTTTGTGGAATGTATGTTGAAGATTCTAAAGATATGATGATGTTCAATGTAATTGGTTATGTATACTCTATTGAAGAGATGTGAAGCCATTGTTGTTGGCTATAATGATGTAAATGGGATGATTGAGGCATGATTGCCTAAATGATGATGAAGAAATGAGAATGAAATTGATAATAAAATAATGAATGAATTGTGTGTCTAATATGTTATTCATTTTCAGAGTTTTGTTGTTGGTGGCATGCCTAATAGTAAAAATCTCTTGAAGTTAGGTTGGGCTTGATCTTTGAAGCCAAGTTGGGTTGAAGTTTAGCATGCTTAACTCCCCTTGAATCTTGGTTGGGTCTAGTCCTTGAAGCCTAATTGAGATGTTACAACCCTTGAAGCTAGGTTGGGTTTGGTTCTTAAAGCCAAGTTGGGTTGATACTTAGCATGATTTGTTCCCCTTGAAGCTTGGTTGAGCCTAATCCTTGAAGCCTAGTTGGGATAATGATAATGATAAATGTGATAATTGAACCAAAACATTAAATCTGAAAGTTGAATGGCATATTAGTGTCTTTTGGGCCCATGCTTATCTTTGTTTAAATGTGATTCATGAATGGTGAAATAAAGGAATAATGAGATCCATGCATGTCTTTGCTTTAAATGTAAATCATGGAATGAGATGATAATTATGGAATGAGATGATTACAATACATAAATCAATTATTGAAAGTGAATGTGGCATGAGAACTATGTTGAATGATGTGTAATATGTATATGGATGTGGAAATTGTGAGTACTAGTTCATGAATGTTCTGCTATGCTATTGAATTGTGAGTGGTTTTAATGCTATACGTGTTTATGTAAATAAATTATGAGATTAGTGGAAATATATAAGAAGAATGCATTGAAAAGGGGAAACATGATAAGAAAATGATAGCACATGACGTTAAAATATGAGGTATGATTCTTCTATAATGTATATTTAAAATTTTTATTTGTACTACTAAGCTTTCGAGCTTAGCGCAGTTATTTAAATCACGCAGGTGAGTAGATGGATGATCTGGAAGTCAAATCGTTATACCACGAGAAGGGTAAGAGTATCTCGAGACCACTTAGAAGGTGGTGCATACATATACAATTTAATTATGTTGTATTTTGATAAAAAAAATATATTCATTTGTATAAAAGAATTTTGGTAAAAACAAGATTATTAAATATATGTAAGATTATCGGAAGTATAATGATTTTGTAAATGTGTTTTAAATAAATTGTATTACTGTTTGGAACTAGAGTATAGGTTTTAATCTATAGTGAGAAATGACATTCTTATACTTTATATACGTACTGCATGTATACAAGGTATATGTATAGTACTTATACAGAGTATAGGGGTGTTACAATTATTTTGGTATCAGAGCTTAGGTTCGAGATTCTCGGCCTAAGTAGAATTAAAAAGAAAAGTTTTGAAAAGAAAAATGAAATTTGTGATACATGCATATGCCTTAACACCTAGGTTGGTCTCGGATGTGGCATTATGTGAATTGTAATGTATCTGAATTAGATGAGATGGATGATAGTGTATGGATGAGGTTCTACATGAAAGGAAAATTAGAGAAAGAAATGATATGGGAAAATTTATATAAGTTTAATTAATAAATTAAAGAATGGGAATTTATTCAAGTAAAGTAAATTTTTAAATTTTTGATTATTGAAATGTATTTGAAATATAAATTAATTACTAGGAGAATAAAGTGGGAAATGAGTTAAAAATAAATTAAGATTAAAGTATGTACTCTTTCCTCTACAATTTGAATCTCTTTCTAATAAACCTTATGTTTGGATTACTAGAGAGAGGAAATATTGTTGGATTGTTAATATGGATAGATATGCTATTAAAATGAAGAGAGTATGGTGGAATATTGAGTGAGTTGATTGGTATAGCCAAAGTGTGACCATTTAAGGTTTGGGTATGTAAAGTTAAGTTTTTTTTTAAAAGAAAAAGAGATGATGTTGGTTAAGTAGGGAGATATAATGATGTTGTTTGTATTGTTATTTTAATGCAAACATTGTAATTTTAATGTTAGAAATGTGATGTGCTTAAGTGTTGATAAAATTCATGTTAAGGGTGGTAATATGTGACATTTGGATTTTTGAAATAAGCTTTAATAATTGTGAAAGTTATATGTTTTGATGTTGCTTTGTGGTATATATATAAGATGTTTTAAAGTTGATATTAAGAAAATGAAATTAGTAATTGAAGTTTAGGTAAAAGTAGTAAGTTGAGAGTTTAGAGTTTTAATGGAAATTTGATAAGGATTATTTAGATATCGATAGTTTAATGTATGTTAAATATATGAGCTATTTGTAATGAATATTATTGCATATGAGAACACTATGAATTGGGAAATGTGATTGATAGTATGAAAAGTTGTTTTGAAATAAAAGGAAAGTGAATAAGCAAGTGAAAATGAGTTACCTTAAGTCATTTGACTGAAAGGGTGAAAATGGATATGAAGGTATATTAAATTCTTAAAAAAAAAAGAGATGTCACATTAGAAATGTGACTACGATGTATGTGAAGTGTTATTATGGTTAGAATGCATATATTTGTTGTGTTGATGAATAATTTAATTCATGTTAAAAGAATGAGAAAGATAATGTTCAAAGAAAAGTAATAAACATTAAATTTATATAGATTGTATGCAAAAGAGAAATTAAATAAAATTGCATGATTATGTGTATACAAGTATAGGATATGTGAGATGAGTTTTTCGATATGAATGTAATTGTAATATGTAAGAAATGTGGGAAGTGAGTCACATTATGAATGTGACCTATGAATGTGTATGTGGTATAACTACTGGCCTAGTGATATGGAGAATGATATTGCATGTATTAGCGGACCTAAGAGAGATTAGGTCTTGACCAGCGCAGAGCTAGACTATGTGATGAAATTAAGAGTAAGAATGGACTTGAGTAATACTGGACAGTGAAATTGTTATGGTAATCACTGAACTTGATGATCATATAATATTTTGAGTCCCCAAAGTATCTACATGTGGAAAAGTTCTATGTATTTGTATATAATAAGAGATTGTAAATGGATTAGAAATGGAGTAACAAATGAAATTGTGTAAGATTTGCATATGATCGAATATGTATATGTAAGAGATGTTAATAGTAATATTGTTGAAACATGAATTAGGTTAATGATGATCATATAATTGAGTGCAAGTCGGTTTGAAACAGAGTTGAAATGTGTTAACTCTTGCTGTAGCAAAAGTTTATAGAATGAATATGTAATCCTTATGATACAACTTAGCATTGTAATTGGAAAGGTTTAAGGTTGGAAACAGAATAATAGAGGAATAATATGGATTTATAAGCTACAGGCGTGACTATTAATCTCCTATGGCCATATGATTTATTTAGTATATTGTTGGCCGGTTAGTTTTGTTAGCTACAGATTTGGGATTGAGATAACATGACTCTAGTATAATTTTGGTAAGATTGATAATTATGTTTCTAGAAACATGGTTAAAAGTTATGATTGGTGAAGTTGTATCTTATAATTTCTATGTTAGAAATTTAGTTATAATTATGTAAAGTAAGGAAAGAGAAGAGAATTGTGAAAATGTTTTGAGTTATGAATAATGTGATAAAAAGGTAATTATGTAAATATAGTAATAGTATGAAAAGGTGAGGAGATGATAAATGGGAGAAATTTCAAAATGTGATTGAAAGATATACTGAATATGTTTATGGTATAAAGTGAATAAGTGGATGGGCGTAAGCTTTAAGTGAGTGAACTATGGGTAATAAATATGATATGAGATAATCTTGAGAATTTTGTGGAAATTGTACTAAGATAATAGAAAACAAAATATATGAATATTGAAAATAATTTGAAGTGATTTGTTATTAATAATCATAATCTCAAAAATTTGAAAAGTGGATCCGAAGAGATTAGAATTTGAATATAAGTTTGACCTAATGGAATTAGGTCATATATATTGCGAAATCTAATGATAAATTTAAATAAGTTAATTGTTGGTTTGAATTGACTAAGATTGAGATGTTAGTATACGGTGACAGATAGATCAATTGATCTAGATTCTATTAAGATTGTGGATCATTATTGAGATTTAATATGTATAGTTGTACTAAGAGTATAAAATTTAAATGATAATGTATATGATATAATATTCTGATAAATGAATGGACATGAATGAATTGAATTATATCAGTTTTAATTGTTGATAAAAGGGAAAAAGGTTGATTACCTATAAAGTAAGTTTAAAGGCATTGTACTAATATTTATGTTAAGTAAAAAGCATGCTAAAGAAGGAATTAAGCGTATGAAGAATAAGGATAATGTTATCAATTAAGGTGTGATAAATGTCTATTCTGAAAGTGATTGTAAGGACGGGATAATCAATATTGAGATATAAATCAATGATTTTTTTTAGGGTAAAGTTAAGAGAGTAATTATAAAGAGATGGAGTGATAAAATATTTTGAATGTAATAATTGGACGAAATATAAGTATATTATAGGATGATCTGATTCTTGTATAAAGATAAATTAATGGAGAATGTAATGAGTTATTTTAACTGCTTGGTTGAGGAAGTAATAAGATATATAAACATATACAGTGATGAATTATGAAATTTAGAGAAGATGATTTACTCTAAGGGGGAGAGTAGAAGTTATGTGATTTGATGACATAATAATTTAAGAACTTAGTTAATTTCATATGAAAGTTACGATAGTATTTTGTTAAGAATGGATTGTTACTGTACAGAATAATTTCGAGGACGAAATTTCTTTTTAGAGGGGGAGAATTGTAATATCCCAAAATATACCCTAAAAGTTTTGGAATTATTGTTGTATTTGGATTTAATGTATATGGTTGATGGAAAGAGAAAAGAAGTAAAGAGAGAGTGTATATGTTGGATATATAAATATATATATATATAACATATACAAGTCAAAGTAATGGAAGTCAAAATAAGATAAATTATTATTTGAAATTAATTAAAAGGAAATATTATAAGGAATAGATGTATATGAAGGATGATATATATATATATATGGTATTTGAAAAAAAATAGGAGAAATATAAATACAATATATAAGACATATACATATATCAACATATACATCACATATATATGATGTATACATTGGTGTAGGAAAAGTAAGTGTATATAATTAATTAATTAATTAATTAATAATAATAATAATAATAATAATAATAATAATAATAATAATAATAATAATAATAATAATAATGATAGTAATGACAAAAGAAGAAAAGAAAGTCAAAGGATGGGCATAGTGGTGGTGTAGGATTTTTAGAAATATTTAATTATATTATTATTATTATTATTATTATATATATATATATATAAGATAAGTATGGATAGAGAAAAGAAGATTTTCTTTCTTACTCCTTCTTCTTCTTCTTCTTCAATGAGAGAGAGAGAGAGAGAGAGAGATGTGGTTTTGGTTGGTTTATACATCAAATTCTTAAGGGCTTTAAGAGAATTGAAGGTGGAGATTGAGGATTTGGCAAAATATTCAAGTAAGTATTCATTTTCTTGTATTGATTTTTATTGATTAAGTTTATATTTGATATGGTTGGTGTGTGAAGATGGTGATAATGAAAGATTGAAGTATATAGATATGTTGAATTGGTATTTAGATGATCATAATATGGTTATTTGTGAGGATGATGATGGATTGTTGAGATTGTTGTTTACTTCATTTTTGTACTTGTTTCAAAGAAAAGAAAGAGCAAAAAATGAAGGCAGGAAGAGACACACTCAGAGACATGGCCAAGCTTGTGGCCGTGTCAAAATGGCTTGGTCGTGTCCCATTCATACCAAGAACAAGAGAGCAAGCAAAGAAGGAAAGAAAAGAGGCAGAGACTGACACTGTCAAGGGACACGGCCGTGTCCTCTGGCCGTGTCTCATTCTATATCAAAGAGAGTGAGGGACACGGCCAGGAGCTTGGCCGTGTCCCAAAGAAAAAAATCAAGAGACACGACCAAGCTCCACATGGCTTGGCCGTGTCATCTCTCACAACCAAAGAGAAGAAAGAAAGAAAGAAATAGGTCCAGTGAGGGACACGGCCAGGAGACACAACCGTGTCCCATGAAGAATCAAGAGACACGGCCAAGCCAACCTTGGCTTGGCCGTGTCACCTCATGAAAAAATGGAAAAAGTGCAAGAGACACGGCCAAGCTTGTAACACCCCCATATCCAATGCACACACACTACAACCACAACTATGTAGCATAAGTGCACCAAATATAGGGATGCTACGGTTTTCTTAACATTTAAAACACTTTAAATGATGTTATCATCTTTATCAATATACATTATAGATAGTAAGTAATCAATTGGTAATATAAACAAAATAGATATATAAATACATTTAGGTATTACACAGCGGAAGTTATAAAATATGTGCATATTTACATATTAAACATATCTTTACAAAATATAAAGAAGTATACATGATTGGCAAGTTTGCTCTGATCTTTAAGCTCCCAAAAATCAAATCTTCAAGGTCTACTCTCACTCGGTCTCGTAGAGCTCTCAGGTTCAACTCTATCAACTCTATTACCTGCGCGATTAAACACTATCGCGCTAAGCCAACGGCTTAGTAAGATAATCATGCAAATGATATGACTTAGTGCAATGCAATGTCATTTCTCAATCCATATTATACATGTAACATCATATATACAAAACTAACCACATACTTTCACATTACAAAATCACATTTCAATATCTTTCCATATACTTCATTTGTATCCATTTAATCATTCATAATCAACACTAAACAAAGACAAGCATGGTCTCATTATTCAAACATTTCACCATTCAACAATTACATCTAAACAAACACACACATGGGCCCAAAACACACTAATATGCCATTCAATTTTCAGAGTTAATGCTTTGGTTTGTTATCACATTTATCAATATCATATACCCAACTAGGCTTCAAGGATCAAGTTCAACCAAGCTTCAAGGGGAGCAAAGCATGCTAAGCTTCTACCCAACTTGGCTTCAAGAACTAATCCAACCTAGCTTCAAGGGTGGTAACATCTCTATTAGGCTTCAAGGATCCAATCCAACCTAACTTCAAGAGATTGTTACACTTATTAGGCATGCCACCAACAACAAACTCTGAAAATGGAATAACACATTAGCCACACAATTCATTTAGATTTAATTCTCAATTCTCATTATCATTTAGGCAAACATGCCTCATTTATTTCCATTGAATCACATTAGCCAATAACAATGGCTTCACATTTCATTTCACAATATAACACTTCATTATTCAAGTGTATATTTATCTCATCCATGATCACATTATATCTCATATAGCATCATTCATCATAGCCAAACACAATGGCATTGTCTCATATCATGTCTTATTTGAATTATCATTTCATCTTTGATACAACATTTCAATATACATTACTCATGAAACACATTACCATTCAAAGTGCATAACAACATTGCTAAATCTCAATAATGCAATTAGGGCAAAACACAATTGATATGATTCATAGCTTTATGATCTTCCACATTCATTTGATTAGATCATTCTTGTGTTTGAAACATGTTTATAATGTTCATATGTAAGTTTAGAAACAATGGAACCTTTAAAGAATCAAAACAATGTAAAAAGAAACAAAGTAAAAAGCAATATGTAATTCATTTGTAGGACACGCCCAACCACTTGATGGAACACGCCCGTGTCACTAACAACAAAAGAGGCAGTAGCCAATTCAAACAATTGACACGCCCAACCACTTGATGGAACACGCCCGTGTCACTAACAACAAAAGAGGCAGTAGCCAATTCAAACAATTGACACGCCCATCACCTTTGATGGACACGCCCGTGTCTCTCCAATGCATATGGCCGTGTCACCCATCAACACAACCTTAACTAAAACCAACACTTTCTCAATTTCACTCAAACACAATATTCATCATATAACATGTTTCAAGTGAACAAAATCAATGTTCTAACACATTTTCATCACAAGAATTACTTCACAACACAATAATATAACAATTAAACACATATCATCTCAAAACCCTAAAATCAACACTCTTCTCCATCCTTCCAAATCAACATCTCCACCATTTCCAACAACAACCTCTAATTAAACTCATAACTTAAAATCAATTAAACACTTGAAAACACAACACAACACATCTCAAACCCACCAAATCACAAAATCACCAAACCCTTATTCACTTCCAACAAAACTTCCAAATAAACAAAGAAAACAAGAGAATACTTACTTTAGAAGAAGAAATTCCACCAATCCTTTGTCAAAACCTTGGATTGCTTCTTCAATTCACTTCTAGCATCAAGAACACTTATCTTTCCCTTTAGTTAATGGAGAGCCGGCCACTTCATGAAGAAAGAAGAAAATGATGAAGACACAAAGTCAATTTTTGCTTTTAATCTCCACCAAGTATTCTTATCCAAGCAAATACCAAAATGCCCTCAATCATATTACTAACTTTTTGTCTTATCTAAGCCCTTATATGTAATTACACACTTAACACAAAAATATCTTCTTCCACTTAACCAACACTTTGACTCTTCATTTGACCAATTTATATGTTATATATATCATCATATACACAACATATACCATTCTCTCTAAACCCTAAATCTTTCTCAATACACATATACACAAGCATTCTCCTCCCAATTTCTTTTCTTATCCCATCATATACATTCAATCCAATATATAACAATAACAACAACAATAACAACAACAACAATATGCAAAACTTCTAGGGCATAAATGAGGATATTACAATTCTCCCCCTCTAAAAAGAAATTTCGTCCTCGAAATTACCTGATATCAAAGCTGAAACAACTGCGGATACTGCTCTTGCATAAATTGCTCACTTTCCCAAGTTGCTTCTTCTTTTCCATGATTCTTCCATAGCACTTTCACCAATGGTACACTCTTGTTCCTCAACTCTTTCACTTCTCGTGCCAAGATAGCAACTGGTTCCTCTTCAAAAGTCAAGTCTGGGCTCACTTCAATAGATTCAAATGGCAACACATGAGATGGATCCGACCTATATCTCCTCAACATAGAAACATGAAACACATTATGAATACGATCCAACTCAGGTGGCAAAGCAAGTCAATACGCCACTGGCCCAACTCTTTCTAACACTTCATACGGCCCAATGAATCGAGGACTCAATTTCCCTTTCCGACCGAACCTCAAAATCTTCTTCCAAGGAGATACTTTCAAAAATACCTTATCTCCAACATTAAACTCTATGTCTCTCCTTTTCAGATCTGCATAAGACTTCTGTCGGTCTGAAGCTGCTTTTAATCTGCCTCGAATCAACTTTACTTTCTCTTCCGTTTCTTGAATCAAATCAGGGCTAATTATTTTACCTTTACCAAGTTCACTCCAACAAAGAGGTGTCCTGCACCGTCTACCATACAATGCTTCAAATGGTGCCATACCAATGCTGGATTGGTGACTGTTGTTGTAAGCAAACTCCACAAGCGGTAGAAATATGTCCCAACTTCCAGAGAAATCGATGACACAGCTCCTTAACATGTCTTCAATAATCTGTATCACCCTCTCTGACTGCCCATCTGTCTGTGGATGAAAAGCAGTACTGAAGTGCAGTCGAGAACCCAAAGCACCATGTAAACTCTTCCAAAATCTTGAAGTAAACCTGGGATCTCGATCAGACACTAAAGAAGTTGGAACACCATGCAGTTTCACAATCTCATGGATATACAGCTCAGCTAACCTCTCCAAAGAGTAATCCATCCGAACCGGAAGGAAATGAGCTGTCTTAGTTAATCTATCCACAATCACCCATATGGCATCATGTTTCCTTTGTGTTAATGGCAATCCAGACACAAAGTCCATTGTCACTCTTTCCCACTTCCACTCAGGCACTGACAACGGCTGAAGCAACCCGGTTGGAACTTGATGCTCTGCTTTAACCTTCTGACAAGTGAGACATTTCGATACAAACCCAGCAATGTCTCTCTTCAACCCAAACCACCAGTAATGTTGTCTTAAATCATGATACATCTTGGTATTACCCGGATGCATAGCAAACATCGACTGATGAGCTTCTTCCAAAATAACCCTTTTTAAATCAGCATCATCGGGTACACACAATATGCTCTTGAACCAAAGACTCCCATCACTCTTCACAATAAAATCTCTACCTTTTCCACTCTGACAATCTGAAACAATCTTCTGTATCTTCTTATCAGCCAACTGAGCTTCTTTGATCTGATCTAACAAAACCGGTTTCAAATGCAACTGTGCCAACAATGCACCATCATCACAAGATACAAAACTGGCACACAATGCTCTCAACTCAACAAGCAACGAGAGCGAGTAAACTGTCAAACTTGCTAAAGACTTCCGACTCAAGGCATCAGCAACAACATTTGCTTTACCTGGATGATAATCAATCAAACAGTCGTTGTCTTTAATCAATTCCAACCATCTCCTCTGTCGAAGATTAAGTTCTTTCTGGACACCCAAATACTTCAAGCTTTTGTGATCAGTGTAAATAAAACATTTCTCCCCAAACAGATAATGGCGCCAAATCTTCAATGCAAACACAATAGCTGCCAACTCCAAATCATGGGTAGGATAGTTAAGCTCATGCGGTTTCAACTGACGAGATGCATAAGCTATAACTTTACCTTCCTGCATAAGAACACACCCCAAACCACTATGTGACGCATCACTGAAAATCACATATGGTTTGCCTTCTATAGGTAAAGTAAGAACAGGCGCTTGAGTTAACATTTCTCTCAACTGCTCAAAGCTAGCCTGACACTGATCAGTCCACACAAATCTCACTCCCTTACGAAGCAATCTGGTGAGTGGAGTAGCTATCAAAGAAAACCCTTTCACAAACCTCCGGTAATAGCCTGCCAAACCCAGAAAACTTCTAACCTCTGTCACTGACTTGGGTGGACTCCAATTCAAAATGGCTTCAACTTTGCTCGGATCAACTCTAATGCCTTCTGCTGAAACTATATGTCCGAGAAAAGCTACTTGATCCAACCAGAACTCACACTTCGACAACTTGGCAAACAACTGCTTCTCTCTCAAAATCTGCAACACAATCCGCAGATGCTTATCATGTTCCTCTTCATTCCGCGAATACACCAGAATGTCATCGATGAAGACCACTACAAACTGATCCAAATAGGGCCTAAACACCCTATTCATCAAATCCATAAAAGCTGCAGGTGCATTCGTCAGACCAAAAGGCATAACTAAAAACTCATAATGCCCATACCTGGTCCGAAAAGCTGTCTTCGGAACATCCTCAGCTCTGACTCTTAGCTGATGGTACCCAGATCTCAGATCAATTTTAGAAAACACAGCTGCACCCTTCAACTGATCAAAGAGATCATCAATTCTAGGCAAAGGATATTTATTTTTAATAGTCACCTTATTCAATTGCCTATAATCGATACACAACCTCATGGTACCATCTTTCTTCTTCACAAATAGCACAGGAGCTCCCCAAGGAGAAACACTGGGGCGAATAAATCCTTTGTCCAATAACTCCTGTAATTGTACTTTCAACTCCCTTAATTCTGCTGGTGCCATTCTGTAAGGAGTAATCGAGATAGGAGTGGTACCAGGCAACAATTCGATACCGAACTCCACCTCTCTCTCAGGAGGCAATCCTGGCAACTCATCTGGAAAAACATCTAGAAACTCAGCAACTGTGGCAATGCTATCAATGGGAGAACCCTTCACTCTAGTATCCACCACATGAGCAAGATAGGCTTCACACCCCTTCCTAATCAATCTCCTAGCTGCAACAGCTGAAACAAATAGGGAGGCTAGCTGTTCCTGCTCATTAGATACTAACACTTCTCTACCATCAACAGTCCTCAAAGAAACAATTTTCTTTTTACAATCCACCACAGCTCCATGCCGAGATAGCCAATCCATTCCTAAGATCACATCATATTCCTTAAATGGCATCTCAATCAAGTCTCCAAGGAACTCCTCACCTTGCACCCTTACTGCACTATCTCGGTGCACCTTACTCTCAACCACACTATGCCCTAACGGATTTGTCACTAACACATCAAATCCTAGGGACTCAGCATGCACATCAAAAATAGGCAAAATAGATGCACTAATATAAGAATGGGTGGAACCCGGATCAATCAAAGCAAGTACTGGAGTATCAAATAAAGAAAAAGTACCAGCTATGACTGCCGATGCATCAGGCTGCCTCTGCATCACATAAATCCTCTGAGAAGATCCCACCTCCTCTGGTCTATTCTCTCTGGATGCAGAACCTCCTCTGGAACTGAACCCAACTCTGCCTCCTCTGCCAAAGCCCCTGCTTCCTCGACCTCCCCTCACACTGGGCCGAGAAGCTGCAGTATCAACTGACACCTGCTCTTGCCTCTCAGGGCAATCTCTCACAAAGTGATCAGGTGACCCACACCTGAAACAAACTCCCGCTACCCCTGCTTTCCAACAAGGACCACCATGTGGCCTCCCACAATGAATGCAGATGGGGTAAGTAGATCTCTGAGTCATTGGAGTTGGAGCACTAGCCACTGAAGCTGCAGGTCTAAATCTCTGCCTCTGAGACTGCAATGACCTACCAGTAGGCCTCTGACTCCTACCAACCCGAGGAATAAAACTCCCCTTTCCTCTCTTCACAGAAGAAGACCCTGCCTCGAACTGGGGCCTCCTAACTCTAGTCTCTTCCTCTGAAGCAGCTGCAATAACTTGAGCTCTCTCCACACTGCGAGCTGCTGCCACAAGCTGGGAAAAATCAGTATATCTTGAACCAGCCACATGACACATAAGAGAAGGCCGCAATCCCTCCTCAAATCTTCTGCATCTATCAATCTCATCAATTATAATTCCCCCAGCATACTCACTCAACCGAATAAATTCAACCTCATACTCTGTCACGGTCCGGTGATTCTGCCTCAAATCTAAAAACTCTCTTTTCTTCCCATCTTTATACTCCCTTGGAGTATACTTCAATTCAAATTCTCTCAAAAAGTCAGCATATGACAAAGTTGGTGGATCATCCATAGAATGGGGCACTGTTTTCCACCAACTATATGCATCCTTTTGTAGCAAAGATCTTGCATAGTCAAACTTTTCCTCAGGGGTGGCTTGCAACTGAACAAATACCCTCTGAACTCTATCAAGCCACTGTTCTGCCACAGCTGGATCAACTGTACCAAAGAAATCCTCTGCTCCATATTTCCTTAGCTTATCATAGTGCCTCACTGATACTGAAGGCTGAGGGGGTGATGGCTGTGGTTGCACAGGTGCTTGTCTCATAGCTTCCATCATATGCCTAAACCAAGCTGGCGGAACCTCATCACCTACTGGTCTACCCGACACCGAAGCAGGTGCCTCCTCAACACTATCAACCCTAGCTCCATCATCAGGAGCAACACTCTCCTCACTACCTTCAACTGACTGTCTCAAATGAGGATCCATCAACACCTAACACTGCAAACACAAAAGGACACACTTTATTAAAGATCAGAGATTGCCAATCCCAAATATGTATTTTTATTCAAAAACCACTTTTTAAAATCAAAATATATATATATTTTTTTACATTTTACCTAGGTTGAGAATCTCAAACCTAGGCTCTGATACCAAAACAATTGTAACACCCCCATATCCAATGCACACACACTACAACCACAACTATGTAGCAAAAGTGCACCAAATATAGGGATGCTACGGTTTTCTTAACATTTAAAACACTTTAAATGATGTTATCATCTTTATCAATATACATTATAGATAGTAAGTAATCAATTGGTAATATAAACAAAATAGATATATAAATACATTTAGGTATTACACAGCGGAAGTTATAAAATATGTGCATATTTACATATTAAACATATCTTTACAAAATATAAAGAAGTATACATGATTGGCAAGTTTGCTCTGATCTTTAAGCTCCCAAAAATCAAATCTTCAAGGTCTACTCTCACTCGGTCTCGTAGAGCTCTCAGGTTCAACTCTATCAACTCTATTACCTGCGCGATTAAACACTATCGCGCTAAGCCAACGGCTTAGTAAGATAATCATGCAAATGATATGACTTAGTGCAATGCAATGTCATTTCTCAATCCATATTATACATGTAACATCATATATACAAAACTAACCACATACTTTCACATTACAAAATCACATTTCAATATCTTTCCATATACTTCATTTGTATCCATTTAATCATTCATAATCAACACTAAACAAAGACAAGCATGGTCTCATTATTCAAACATTTCACCATTCAACAATTACATCTAAACAAACACACACATGGGCCCAAAACACACTAATATGCCATTCAATTTTCAGAGTTAATGCTTTGGTTTGTTATCACATTTATCAATATCATATACCCAACTAGGCTTCAAGGATCAAGTTCAACCAAGCTTCAAGGGGAGCAAAGCATGCTAAGCTTCTACCCAACTTGGCTTCAAGAACTAATCCAACCTAGCTTCAAGGGTGGTAACATCTCTATTAGGCTTCAAGGATCCAATCCAACCTAACTTCAAGAGATTGTTACACTTATTAGGCATGCCACCAACAACAAACTCTGAAAATGGAATAACACATTAGCCACACAATTCATTTAGATTTAATTCTCAATTCTCATTATCATTTAGGCAAACATGCCTCATTTATTTCCATTGAATCACATTAGCCAATAACAATGGCTTCACATTTCATTTCACAATATAACACTTCATTATTCAAGTGTATATTTATCTCATCCATGATCACATTATATCTCATATAGCATCATTCATCATAGCCAAACACAATGGCATTGTCTCATATCATGTCTTATTTGAATTATCATTTCATCTTTGATACAACATTTCAATATACATTACTCATGAAACACATTACCATTCAAAGTGCATAACAACATTGCTAAATCTCAATAATGCAATTAGGGCAAAACACAATTGATATGATTCATAGCTTTATGATCTTCCACATTCATTTGATTAGATCATTCTTGTGTTTGAAACATGTTTATAATGTTCATATGTAAGTTTAGAAACAATGGAACCTTTAAAGAATCAAAACAATGTAAAAAGAAACAAAGTAAAAAGCAATATGTAATTCATTTGTAGGACACGCCCAACCACTTGATGGAACACGCCCGTGTCACTAACAACAAAAGAGGCAGTAGCCAATTCAAACAATTGACACACCCAACCACTTGATGGAACACGCCCGTGTCACTAACAACAAAAGAGGCAGTAGCCAATTCAAACAATTGACACGCCCATCACCTTTGATGGACACGCCCGTGTCTCTCCAATGCATATGGCCGTGTCACCCATCAACACAACCTTAACTAAAACCAACACTTTCTCAATTTCACTCAAACACAATATTCATCATATAACATGTTTCAAGTGAACAAAATCAATGTTCTAACACATTTTCATCACAAGAATTACTTCACAACACAATAATATAACAATTAAACACATATCATCTCAAAACCCTAAAATCAACACTCTTCTCCATCCTTCCAAATCAACATCTCCACCATTTCCAACAACAACCTCTAATTAAACTCATAACTTAAAATCAATTAAACACTTGAAAACACAACACAACACATCTCAAACCCACCAAATCACAAAATCACCAAACCCTTATTCACTTCCAACAAAACTTCCAAATAAACAAAGAAAACAAGAGAATACTTACTTTAGAAGAAGAAATTCCACCAATCCTTTGTCAAAACCTTGGATTGCTTCTTCAATTCACTTCTAGCATCAAGAACACTTATCTTTCCCTTTAGTTAATGGAGAGCCGGCCACTTCATGAAGAAAGAAGAAAATGATGAAGACACAAAGTCAATTTTTGCTTTTAATCTCCACCAAGTATTCTTATCCAAGCAAATACCAAAATGCCCTCAATCATATTACTAACTTTTTGTCTTATCTAAGCCCTTATATGTAATTACACACTTAACACAAAAATATCTTCTTCCACTTAACCAACACTTTGACTCTTCATTTGACCAATTTATATGTTATATATATCATCATATACACAACATATACCATTCTCTCTAAACCCTAAATCTTTCTCAATACACATATACACAAGCATTCTCCTCCCAATTTCTTTTCTTATCCCATCATATACATTCAATCCAATATATAACAATAACAACAACAATAACAACAACAACAATATGCAAAACTTCTAGGGCATAAATGAGGATATTACAAAGCTTATCTTGGCTTGGCCGTGTCCCACCTGAAAAGTCAAAATTCTTTCAACAAAGTGGGGAACAAGTGGCAGATAAAGACTTATTGCTTGCCAAAAGAAATATTAAACAAATAAAAAGTGGGGGACAAAGGGAAATGGGATGAGTTGGAAGGCATGGGTGTGTATTTTGAATGAATTAAAAGGAAAGGAAGAGGAAAATGGAAGGAGTTCTTGGAGCCAAAATTTCTGCAAAATGTGGGAGAGGGAGAGAGTGACACTCTCCCTTGTCCCTTCACCTCCAAACCTCCATTTCCATCCTCTCCACCTTCTCCATCTTCCATTGATAGGATCTTTGAGGTTCTTTGGGATAAATTGGGTTACAGGTTCTCAAAAGTTGAAGAAACTTCATTGAAAGGAGTGGTGACTTGAGAAAGCTCCACTCCATCTTCCAAAGGCATATCCATTGAAGGTTGGTGACTTGAGAAAGCTCCATTCCACATTGCAAAGGGAAATCAACCATTGAAGAGGGCTTGAGTTATTCATCAAATACATCAAGTGGAGCTAGAAGGAAGACTAGCAATCCTACTCTTGGCATCTTCACAAGGGGTTTTTCTATTCTCTCTTTTAATTCATTTCTTATTGTTGTTGTTGTATTAATAGAATTGATATTGCAATGGACAATTTGTATTTGTGTTATATTGAGTTGAATGAATGTGTTAAATAGATGATGTTGAGCTAAATACCCATGTTTAGGGTTTATAGTATATTTGGTGGAATGTCTTGATTTGATATTTAAATTGATGTTCCTTGTTGATTGGTTGATTGTATTGCATTAAATGCTAGGTTGATAGATTAGCTACCTATTGATCTTTGAATATTGGATGACAGACCGAGAGGTGAAATCCGATATCGGAACTATATAATCGACCACCCTATGAATGAATTAGAAATATAAGTTCTAGGGTTTCATTAATTTGGTAATGTAAAAGAATTGGTCATTGTTAATTCATGAATGTGATAACTAATGGATTGGTAATTGACTACTTAATCTTAAGGAACAAATTAATTTGCAAGGTTATGTTAATGGACAATTGAGAATTGAGCTTTGATTGAATGGACCTATGACCCTAGGCACCTTTCCAAGAATCGATTTGATCTTGTACACCCACACACATTACTCTCTACGCACGTTAAATTTAGGTTTAAATTATTCTCGCACCACTCCAAACAACAAACTCTCGCATTTAAATAAATTGTCAATCAAGCTATTACGAACCACACCTTCTTGGGGAAACGACCTTGGGGCAATCACCTTTGCTACAGCTACCTCGTATACTTGCGAGTGACGCTTTGTAGTAGTACTTAATTCGAGCGCAACAAGTTTTTGGCGCCGCTGCCGGGGAAGACTGTTTAAGTAGTGATAGTTTGATTTTTCTTCTTTTAATTGTTTGTTTGTTTTTCTTTTAATTGTTTGTTTGTTTTGTTTAATTTAATAATTTGTTTATTTTTCTTTAAGTTGTTAAGTGCCTTTTGTAAAGATGCAGTTTTCAAGGCACGGAGGTGTTTACGATAGGAGCAATGATTCTGAAATGGCATGGCAATTAGCATAATTGACCAATCAAATTAAGGTGCTAAATGCAAGAGGAAGAGCACCTATGCCATGCCAAGAAATATGCGCAGCATGTGGCAATGTAGGCCATAGTGCAAATAAGTGTTCCATGGGTTTTAGACGATACCAAGAATGGCAAGAGGAAGAATATGACTACCGAAATTTCCAGCAAATGGGAAGAAATGACACATGTTCCAATCCTTATAATCCCAGCTGGGGAAGCCAACCAAATTTTTCTTGGGAAAATCAGCCGCACATTCCACCTCCAATTTTTTTTCAACCTTACCAAAGAGACTCTTACTCTCAAACACAATATTCAAATCAAGAGTACCTTAAGCCACCCACATTTGAAGATAGTTTGAATGCCTTCATTCAAACTAGCACACGAAACCAAGATCACCTTAAGGAACCCACCTTGGAAGAAAGTTTGAATGCCTTCATTCAAACTAGCGCGCAAAATCAAAATCACCTTAAGGAACCCACTTTGGAAGATAGTTTGAATTCCTTCATTCAAACTAGCTCACAAAACCATGATCAATTTGAGAAATCCACAGTGGACGATGATTTGAATGCTTACCTTCAAATTAGCACACAAAATCAGGAAGGGAGCAATGAGAGATTTGATTCTTTGGAGGAATCCTTGAAGAGGGTGGAAATGCAAGTTGGGCAACTGGCACATCAACTCCAAACACACCAAGAAGAGGAATTTCCTAGCCAACTGGAGCAAGCCGAGGTAATCACAAATTTATGGAGTGAACAGGTAATATATAACAAACTTTGTGATTCTTTGGATGCAGGCACTAATCAAGAAGGTATTGGCGAGGAAATACAATCCAACATTGAGGAGTTGAGCCAATCAAACAAGAAGGAGAATTTGGAGGCATCAACCTCATCAAAGTTGCATGAATCTTTCAAACCTGATACGCTACCAAATTCAATTCCATGTAGCTTGAAGGATGAGGAACAAGGTAAGCAACTTTCTAACATCTATGATATGCACTCCCAAGGAGAAAGTGGAAATAAGCTTGAGATGGGTATATCTTTAGAAGAAGAACATGAAATGCTCAATTTAGAACTTGAGGAGTGCAAGCTAGTTTTAGATGTTGAGCTTGTTGAGAGGGGACTTGACATTATTAAAGTGGATGAAGAAGTGATTCAACCAAGCTTGGTTGAAATTAAGGAGTCCCCAAAAGTCATCTCTACTACTCTTGGTGGTAAGGAAGAGCAGAAAGCTGATATACCCATGTTGCACGAAGATAAAAATTATTACCACGTTCCTATAACACTGGAGGATAACCCCGAGGAGACCTTCACATGTCCCTTTGAGACATGTTCCCTTCAAGGAAAAATATTTAAGGGTTGCCGTACATCAGGTGCATTTCAAAGTTACATGTTGTTCATCCTCTCAGTCCTGGGCTCCAATTGCATTATGGGTGGAAGGAGCCCTACACATCGTATATGGGAACGATGGAAATCAGGTTTCATCTAAACCCTCCTTGTAGTATGCATGCTCACATTGAGGACAATGTGAATCTTTAAGTGTGGGGTGCATTTTGTGTTTTGTGTTTTTACTTTTAATTGCATTTTGTGTTTTTGTGTTTTTACTTTTAACTTGTTTTTGTTTAAGTTTTAGTTAATGATTTTAATGTTTTTCGTTGAATAAATGAATTTTAGAAAGTTCAATTGTTATAAATTGTTGATTGATGACCTTTGAATTTTTGAAGCATGAATTGGAGAATTAAGTAGAATTGGTACTTATTGTCAATTTTATTGGTTTTTCCCTTGCATTGCCATTAACCTAGTGAGAAATTGAGCCATCAACTTATCATTATTGTTGTGGGTGAACATCTTTGATTGATGAGTTGCTAGAACTTGCTTTGACATACATTTTAAGATTACATAAAAATTTCAATTTTGCATCAAAATGATTAAGGCAATTAGGTGAAACCACTTTGGCTTAAAAAGACCAACCCTATTTTTAACCTTAGTAGCCAATTTTGAGCCTATTTTATTTTTCCTTTTCTTTCTTTTTCACAACACCATTAGCTTGAACCTTGTTGTTTAACTCTTATCCTTTCATTAGGTCAAGAGCATTTTAAGAGCGTTTATGACCTAGTGTTGTGTTGAATTAAGTGTGGGGTTAAATTTAGTAGGTTTAATGTGGCAAAGCAAAATAATAAAATAAAAAAAAATAAAAAAGAGAAAATATATATATATATATATATATAATAATAAGAATAATTGTTATTCTTGTTGAAAGGGTTGGAATGTATCATTGCAATATTTAATAAGTGAGTTCCCTTGAAAAGTTCTATAATGTCAAGGGGTAGATGAGAGGAAGGTGTTTTGGGATTGTTGGGTTATGTTTATGAATGGTTACTTCATTCTTGAAGTGCTCTTGAACTTAATGATTAAGCTCACATTTCCTAAATGCCATGCCTTTACCTTATCCCCATTACAACCCAATAAAGACCTTTTGATTGATGCTTGATTGCTATTTTGTGGTGGAGATTTGATTGATAAGGAAGCCTATGGTAATAATCTTTCATTGATTGTTATGAGTGTAAACACCACCATGATCAAACGCTTGTAAGAGTTGGTGAGGGAGCGATAACATTGGTTATGCATGGAAAGCCACTTAATTGCATGAGTGTTGATTTTGTTTGATTCAATATTGATTGCGGATTTAGGATAGGGAAGTCTTGATGCATCTTTATAACTCTTGAACATAACAAAATTTATCTTGTTAGTGTGTTTTGATTTTAGCCTTGCTTGGGGACAAGCAAGGATTTAAGTGTGGGGTATTTGTTTAGTTCATTTTCGTACTTGTTTTTAGTACGATTTTATGTGTGTTTTAGTTAATGTTTTGATTGATTTTTGTTTTAAGTTTGTTTTAAGTGTTTGTTTTTAGGTTTGAGAGCAAAAACACCCTTGGAAGATCAAAACCGGGCAAGAAAAGCATGAACCAAGCAAGACATGGCCAAGCCAAGTAAGACATGGCCATGTCCCTCAAAATTTCTTCAAGGCAGTAGCTGACACACCCAGAGACACGGCCAAGCCTCTGGCCGTGTCTCATTCAAAAGGCAAAACAAAGAACAAAGAAAAGAAAGAGCAAAAAATGAAGGCAGGAAGAGACACACTCAGAGACACGGCCAAGCTTGTGGCCGTGTCACCTGACACGGCCAAGACAAAAATGGCTTGGTCGTGTCCCATTCATACCAAGAACAAGAGAGCAAGCAAAGAAGGAAAGAAAAGAGGCAGAGACTGACACTGTCAAGGGACACGGCTAGGACACTGGCCGTGTCACATGATACGGCCGTGTCCTCTGGCCGTGTCTCATTCTGTATCAAAGAGAGTGAGGGACACGGCCAGGAGCTTGGCCGTGTCCCAAAGAAAAAAATCAAGAGACACGGCCAAGCTCCACATGGCTTGGCCGTGTCATCTCTCACAACCAAAGAGAAGAAAGAAAGAAAGAAAGAGGTCCAGTGAGGGACACGGCCGTGTCCCATGAAGAATCAAGAGACACGGCCAAGCCAACCTTGGCTTGGCCGTGTCACCTCATGAAAAAATGGAAAAAGTGCAAGAGACACGGCCAAGCTTATCTTGGCTTGGTCGTGTCCCACCTGAAAAGTCAAAATTCTTTCAACAAAGTGGGGAACAAGTGGGAGACAAAGACTTATTGCTTGCCAAAAGAAATATTAAACAAATAAAAAGTGGGGGACAAAGGGAAATGGGATGATTTGGAAGGCATGGGTGTGTATTTTGAATGAATTAAAAGGAGAGGAAGAGGAAAATGGAAGGAGTTCTTGGGTTCTTGGAGCCAAAATTTCTGCAAAACGTGGGAGAGGGAGAGAGTGACACTCTCCCTTGTCCCTTCACCTCCAAACCTCCATTTCCATCCTCTCCACCTTCTCCATCTTCCATTGATAGGATCTTTGAGGTTCTTTGGGATAAATTGGGTTACAAGTTCTCAAAGGTTGAAGAAACTTCATTGAAAGGAGTGGTGACTTGAGAAAGCTCCACTCCATCTTCCAAAGGCATATCCATTGAAGGTTGGTGACTTGAGAAAGCTCCATTCCACATTGCAAAGGGAAATCAACCATTGAAGAGGGCTTGAGTTCTTCATAAAATACATCAAGTGGAGCTAGGAGGAAGACTAGCAATCCTACTCTTGGCATCTTCACAAGGGGTTTTTCTATTCTCTCTTTTAATTCATTTCTTATTGTTGTTGTTGTATTAATAGAATTGATATTGCAATGGACAATTTGTATTTGTGTTATATTGAGTTGAATGAATGTGTTAAATAGATGATGTTGAGCTAAATACCCATGTTTAGGGTTTATAGTATATTTGGTGGAATGTCTTGATTTGATATTTAAATTGATGTTCCTTGTTGATTGGTTGATTGTATTGCATTAAATGCTAGGTTGATAGATTAGCTACCTATTGATCTTTGAATATTAGATGACGGACCGAGAGGTGAAATCTGATATCGGAACTATATAATCGACCACCCTATGAATGAATTAGAAATATAAGTTCTAGGGTTTCATTAATTTGGTAATGTAAAAGAATTGGTCATTGTTAATTCATGAATGTGAGAACTAATGGATTGGTAATTGACTACTTAATCTTAAGGAACAAATTAATTTGCAAGGTTATGTTAATGGACAATTGAGAATTGAGCTTTGATTGAATGGACCTATGACCCTAGGCACCTTTCCAAGAATCGATTTGATCTTGTACACCCACACACATTACTCTCTACGCACGTTAAATTTAGGTTTAAATTATTCTCGCACCACTCCAAACAACAAACTCTCGCATTTAAATAAATTGTCAATCAAGCTATTACGAACCACACCTTCTTGGGGAAACGACCTTGGGGCGATCACCTTTGCTACAGCTACCTCGTATACTTGCGAGTGACGCTTTGTAGTAGTACTTAATTCCAGCGCAACAATTGTTTAGTAAGGGTTTCATATAAATGAATTGGGGAATTGAGTAGTTGATACATGGTGATGTATATAATGATTATTATTATGATATATTGAAGTTATATAAGTGTTAAATTGATAGGTAATTGATGAATATAACCAAGATGTTGATTAAGGGTGATGTGGTATGAGTTTGAAGTGTTTGTGTTTACGTGGATGAGAGTTCAAAATGCTTGATTTTTTCCTGACACGGCCAGTAACACAGCCATGTTGTTGGGCGTGTCAACGGTACTGAGTTTGACATTTGTGACACGACCATGTTACTGAGCGTGTTATAGCTACTGTGAGAAAAAGTAATTGACACGGCCATGAACACGCCCGTGTTGTTGGGCGTGTCAATGTTTCTGTGAGGCAGAATGAGTGACATGTCCATTAACACGCCCGTGTTACTAAGCGTGTCAAAGCTTCTGTATTGTTGGTTTAGGGCACGATCAGGGACACGCCTGTGTTGGTGAGCATGTCGTGTGTAGAGTTTGCCCTAGTTAGTTATCATTCTTATTTTCTTATATGTATAATTATCTTTGGATTAGGTTTTGAAGAGATTGTGTTGCCTTAATCTAAGTGATGGAGGATTCTTAGAAGAGGAATTTAGATTGGTGTGAGTTCTCTGGAGGTAAGTACAAATTCTACAATATTGCATACTTTTATATGACTTTGAGACTTAACACATTTGATTGTAAATGTGTTAAGTAATCTATTGCATTGTTGATACATATTAATAATGTTATGTTTTGCATGTTGTGAACTTTGTGGAATGTATGTTGAAGATTCTAAAGATATGATGATGTTCAATGTAATTGGTTATGTATACTCTATTGAAGAGATGTGAAGCCATTGTTGTTGGCTATAATGATGTAAATGGGATGATTGAGGCATGATTGCCTAAATGATGATGAAGAAATGAGAATGAAATTGATAATGAAATAATGTAATATCCCTAAGTGTGCTTAGAAGTTATGATAATGTTGTTATTATTGAATTGAGTGTGTGATTGATAAGTGGTAATTATGTTGTTTGAAGAAAAGCATTGTGTAGAGTGAAGTGTATATGTTGTGTATATGGTCATATATATATAATATAAGTTGGTCAAAGGGCTTGGTCAAGGGAAGAGGATATTTTATTTGTGATTGTGAAATTACCAACATGGGCTTGTAAAAGACAAAGGTTTAGTTTTATGGTTGAGGGTAGTTTAGTAATTTTCTTTTGGAAGGGTATTTAATGCCTATTGACTTTGTGTTTTCTTCATCATTTCTTCTTCTTCTTCTTGTTGATGGCCGGCTCACTCAAAGACAAAGGAAAGCAAGAGAGCAAGTGATGATTTTGGAATTTTAAGCTCAAAAGTGAAGGAAGATCTCAAGTATACAAGTTGGAATTTCAAGAATTTCATGATTTTGGTAAGTTTTCTCTTGTTTGCCTTTGTTATTTTTGAAGATGTGTGTAAGTTGAGTTAGGGTTATTGATAGTATGATTAAGTGTGTTGATGATTTGTTGATTAGAGTTGAAATTGATTTTAAAATAAGAAGTTAAATTGGTGTTGGTGATGGAAGAGTAAGAGTTGTGTTTAGTGAATATTTTTCTGTTTTACAATTAGTAAAGGCTGTGACTTGTATGATTTTTAATTAATTATAGAAAAATGTTCTTGAAGTGAATTTTTGATATGTTGTGCCTCTATGAGTCTAGAATGACTGAAAAATATGTTGATTCTATTTTGGAATGGTTATGAGTTTAGAAAGATTATTTTTATTAGACCTGTTCCAGCAGGTACCTTAACTGAGACAGCTATATTTCGGGATTTTTAATAAAATGTAGAAAAATCATATCCAATTGAATTTTGGATATATTGTTGCTTAGTGAGTCTAGTATTTGAGAAAAATAATTTGGAACCACGTTGATTGAATTTGATTTATGGAATTCACAAAGTTCAGAACTGCTGCCAGGATGCAGGACAATTGGGGCAGTCTGGTTAGGTGAACTATTTGACCAAGATTTTGTTTTCAGTTTAATCTGAAATTTTAAAGGAATGATTTTAAGATACAAAACTAAATTCTGTAAAAATTTTAGAATTTTTAGTCAAGTAGATTATTTTATACAATTTTTCAAAATAAGGATAAAATGGAGTCTAAAACCAGAATGTACTATTCATATGGTCATTTTGATTATATTCCTTTTGGATTAGGTTGTGAAGAGGTTGAATTGCCCTAATTTGTGAAGTGAAGAACTATTGAGTGGAGAAGAGTTTAGAGTGGTGTGAAATGTTATTAAGGTAAGTACCAATGTTGCATGATTGCATTGTTAATGCATATCACTAATGTATTTTGATGTGTTTATATCATTAATGATATGTATATATATATAATTGTGTTATGGGAAAATGAAAGATGTGAATGATTTGATGAATATTAATGTATGAGAATACAATTGATTGAGTATAATTAAATAATGTTAGGTAAATTATTACATTGTTAATCTAATGTGACTTGTATAGTGTGAAAGAGAAGAGGATCATTCAACAAGGTATGAGCTATGCAAATTTATTATGATAAACACTTTTATGAAGAATTACTTTAATGTACTTTGTAATGTTATAGCAATGATGCTATATGTATACTGTGAATCATGTGATTGAATAATGATATGTTCATTTGGTTAATGTAATTGATGTTGAGTATTATAATGATGATGCACATGATACTATATGAGCAATACTATGTTTTGTGTATTATGAATCTTGTGAATTGTATTGTTCTATATGAATAAGGTACTTTGTAATGTTATAGCAATGATGTTATATGTATCATATGGATTGAGATAGGATATGTTGTGAAGCCATTGTAATTGGCCATGATGATTCAAATGTGAGATGAAGCCATTGTGATTGGCTATGATGATCTAATTGAAAGAAACAAGGCATGTTTGCCTAGATGATAATGAACATTGAGATTGAAATTGATAATGAAACAATAAGTGAAATATGTGTTTAATGTGTTATTCAGTCTTCAGAGTTCTGGGTTTGGAGGCATGCCTATAAAATGAAAAAGGTAACAGTCTTGCCGGGTTGAGGATCTCTTCAAATTGAGTTGAATTGAGGTCCAAGAGACTGGGTCTGTTACACTATGAGAATTGTGAATATGAAATATATGATTGGTAACAGTCTTGCCGGGTTGAGGATCTCCTCATGATGAGTTGATGGTCCAAGAGACTGGGTCTGTTACACTATCCATGGATTGAAATATTGATATATGATGCCTACGGGCTTGATGATTATGATTATAGACCAAAGCAGTAACTCTGAACTCTGAATAACATAGTGGTGTCTGTTGGGCCCGAGTCTGTCTTTGTTGTCAATGTGATATACAAATGTTGAAAGAAATGGATAATAAAATCTTTGGTATACTTCATTGGACATGTGATTGATGATATGTAATATGTGCGTTGAAATATTGATTATGAGCACTAGTGATGAATCATTAATGTTGAATTGTGAATAAAGAAATGTTATGATTGGTATGATGTATAATGTGTGTATTAGCATTGATTGTGAATTCAATTGATGAATTGTGGTTGATGACAATGATTGTCTTAATTGGAAATGTGACTTATGATTAGTAAAATGTATAATGTGTGTATTGAAATGTTGATTGTGAATATTAGTGATGGGTTGGACTTGGTAGAAATGTTATGTTTATATGTGTATAAGATAGGAGATTAGTTGAAAGATATGAAAGGTGCAAATGAATAGGGATAAACTTAATAAGAACTAAAAGTATATGGAATTGAGATATCTTTATATGTTAGTGTTTCCATGATATATGTTTGTATTTTATATTTGTACTACTAAGCTTTCGAGCTTAGCGCGGATGTATTATCGCGCAGGTAGCTTGGTGGAAGATATGAAGTCTTTTGGTAGGCCACGAGAAGAGTAAGATTTTGTCGAGACCAACTAGAGGGTAATGCATACATGTATCCACTTTAAGTATGTTATATTATATGTATAAATGAAGTTTTGATAAAGACAATAATTTGTAAGTGTTCTTTAAATTGACCTATTATGGTTTGAATTTTGTTACAGGTATTGAAAGGTAAAAAAGAAAAAAAGTGGCATCCTTATACTTTATATACTTACTGTATGTATACTAGGTATATGTATAGTATTTATATGGAGTATTGGGGTGTTACAAATAATGAATGAATTGTGTGTCAAATATGTTATTCATTTTCAGAGTTTTGTTGTTGGTGGCATGCCTAATAGTAACAACCTCTTGAAGTTAGGTTGGGCTTGATCCTTGAAGCCAAGTTGGGTTGAAGTTTAGCATGCTTAACTTCCCTTGAAGCTTGGTTGGGTCTAGTCCTTGAAGCCTAATTGAGATGTTACAACCCTTGAAGCTAGGTTGGGTTTGGTTCCTGAAGCCAAGTTGGGTTGATACTTAGCATGCTTTGTTCCCCTTGAAGCTTGGTTGAGCCTAATCCTTAAAGCCTAGTTGGGATAATGATAATGATAAATGTGATAATTGAACCAAAACATTAACTCTGAAAGTTGAATGGCATATTAGTGTCTTTTGGGCCCATGCTTGTCTTTGTTTAAATGTGATTCATGAATTGTGAAATAAAGGAATAATGAGATCCATGCATGTCTTTGCTTTAAATGTAAATCATGGAATGAGATGATAATTATGGAATGAGATGATTACAATACATAAATCAATTATTGAAAGTGAATGTGGCATGAGAACTATGTTGAATGATGTGTAATATGTATATGGATGTGGAAATTGTGAGTACTAGTTCATGAATGTTCTGCTAAGCTATTGAATTGTGAGTGGTTGTAATGCTATACGTGTATATGTAAATAAATTATGAAATTAGTGGAAATATATATGAAGAATGCATTGAGAAGGGGAAACATGATAAGAAAATGATAGCACATGACGTTAAAATATGAGGTATGATTCTTCTGTAATGTATATTTAAAATTTTTATTTGTACTACTAAGCTTTCGAGCTTAGAGCGGTTATTTAAATCGTGCAGGTGAGTAGATGGATGATCTGGAAGTCAAATCGTTATGCCACGAGAAGGGTAAGAGTATCTCGAGACTAACTAGAAGGTGGTGCATACATGTACAATTTAATTATGTTGTATTTTGATAAAAATATATTCATATGTATAAACGAATTTTGGTAAAAACAGGATTATTAAATATATGTAAGATTATCGGAAGTATAATGATTTTGTAAATGTGTTTTAAATAAAATGTATTACTGTTTGGAACTAGAGTATAGGTTTTAATCTAAAGTGAGAAATGACATTCTTATACTTTATATACGTACTGCATGTATACAAGGTATATGTATAGTACTTTTATAGAGTATGGGGGTGTTAGAGAATTCACGTACTTAAAGCAAGGAAGAATGACGGTATTCTAGTATGAAAAAGAGTTCACTCGTCTTAGTAAGTACGCGAGGAGAATGAAAGAAACAGAACAGGAAAGATGCCAGAGATTCTTAGAAGGATTAAATAATGAAATCAGAGGACAATTGGTAGCCATAGATATATTAGAATTTTCAAAGCTTGTTGCAAAGGCTTTGGACGTTGAGAAAGTACAAGTGGATGAGAGGAATAGGCATCAGCGCATGCAGCAAAAAAAAAGACGCAAACTCGAGGCCTGGGGGGACCTCAGCAAGCCCGAAAGAGATTCAGGGGAGGAAGTAGTTCTATGCAACAAGGCCGGCGATTTCAAAATCAGAGGTCAGGCCGAGGTATGAGTTATCAAACATCTGTAGCCAGTGCACCGGGGTCGTTTGGAAGAGGCTTCGGAAGAGGATTAAGTAGAGGCAGAGGAAGAAGTAACAATCCAGGAATTAGTGGAGGATTTGGAAGAAACACTGGTTTTGAAGGATATACTTTTCCTCTATGTGAGCATTGCGGACGAAGACATGGAGGCGAATGTTGGTATTTAACCGAAGGATGCTGGGAATGTGGAGCACCAGACCATATAAAGGTGAACTGCCCTAAAATACAAATGAATACTCCTGTACCAACAGAGAGGTCACAGCCTACCTTTGGCAGAGGCCGAGGCAGAGGAAGAGGAGGTAATCCAAACCTTCAAAGGGCACAATCAGAGACTGTTAACTAGCCTAGTACAAGTGCACCAGCAAGGGTATATGCGATGAGAACCCGAGAAGAAGAAGAAGCACCGGACATCATTGTTGGTACATTTTATATGTTCAACAAACCTGTACATGCTTTAATTGATCCCAGATCCACACATTCGTACATATGCATGCATAGTGAGAATTTAGAAGGATTACCAATAGAATATGTCAAGTCCGGTATACTAGTTACAAACCCTATAGGAGATGAAGTAGTTACGAACAAAGTAATCAAATAATGCCCTATAGAGATACACGTAAACGTATTTCCTGGAATTTGATGGAATTACCATTTCGGGAATTTGACGTAATTTTAGGAATGAACTAGTTAGCAAAGCATAAAGCAATAGTTGACTGTGAGAAGAAAAGAGTGAGGCTCCATACCCCTCGCAGAGAGGAAGTGATGGTAGTCGGAAGAAGAGGCGACTATTTGAACAACGTAATATCGGCAGTGACGGTAAGGAAGCTAATGCAAAAGGGATGCGAGGCATATCTAGTAAGCGCCATGGAAGCAAAGAAAGACGCTACTAAGATCCAAGACATACCGACGGTGTGTGATTTTCCCGATGTTTTCCCAGATGAGCTACCTGGACTACCACCTAAGAGAGAAGTGGAATTCACCATAGATGTTTATCCGAGAGTTGCACCAGTGTCGATTGCCCCATACCGAATGGCGCCAGCGGAACTCAAGGAATTGAAGACGCAATTACAAGAGCTACTCAACAAAGGCTTTATACGACCAAGCGTTTCCCCATGGGGCGCACCGGTACTTTTCATCAAGAAGAAGGATGGATCCTTAAGGCTATGCGTGGATTATCGATAGTTGAAAAAGCTCACAATCAAGAACAAGTATCCACTACCACGCATTGATGATTTATTCGATCAACTCAAAGGAGCTAGTGTATTTTCAAAGATGGATCTCCGATCGGGATACCATCAGCTGCCAATTAAGGAGGAGGACATTCCAAAGACTGCTTTCAAAACTCGGTACGGACATTATGAGTTTCTTGTAATGCCTTTTGGGCTTACAAGCGCACCAGCAGTATTTATGGATTTGATGAATTGAATTTTCCAACCGTACCTCGACCAATTCGTAGTGGTGTTTATAGACGACATTCTTATTTATTCAAAGAACAAAGAAGAGCACGATCGACACCTCCGCATTGTATTGCAAACATTGAGAGAAAAACAACTATATGCCAAGCTCAATAAGTGTGAATTTTGGCTGGAAGAAGTGACATTCTTGGGACACATTGTATCTGCTGAGGTCATCAGAGTGGATCCTAAGAAAATAGAAGCTATTTTGGATTGGAAACCGCCAAGGACAGTAACAGAAGTGAGAAGTTTCCTAGGATTGGCAGGATACTATCGACGATTTGTGAAAGGATTTTCCATTATCGCAGCCCCAATTACCAAGTTGCTTCAAAAGAATGCTAGATTTCAGTGGACAGATGAATGTCAAAGAAGCTTCGAGAAATTGAAAGAAAAGCTAACAAATGCCCAGATACTCACGCAACCAGTGTCTGGTAAGGACTTTGTGATATACAGCGATGCATCGCACATTGGCCTAGGTTGTGTGCTCATGCATGAAGGTAAAGTGGTCGCGTATGTTTCCCGACAACTTAAACCATACGAGAAGAATTATCCAACACACGATTTAGAATTGGCGGCTATTGTATTGGCATTCAAGACATGGAGACATTACCTGTATGGAGAAAAATGCTACATTTATACGGATCACAAAAGCTTGAAGTATCTGCCAACACAAAAAGACCTCAATTTGCGACAAAGGAAATGGATCCAAATTTTGGATAATTATGACTATGTCATAAACTATCATCCAGGAAAGGCAAACGTCGTGGCCGACGCACTTAGTAGGAAATCAATGCAAGCCTTAAGTGCTATGAGGATTAGTTTGAGACCAACAGAAGAAGGAGCACTGCTAGCAGAAATGCAAACACGACCCATGCTTTTTCAGGAAATCCACCAAGCACAAAAAAAAGATAACAAAGTCCAAAAATGGATCAAGCAAGTACAAGAAGGAAAAAGTACAAAGTTTCAAATTTCAAGAGACGGCAGTTTATATTACGAAAGTCAGACAGTAATACCAGCAACAGGAGATATAAAGAAGAAGATTCTTCAGGAAGCCCACAGTAGTCCTTAGGGGCTACAAAAATGTACCAAGACTTGAAGAAATTCTATTGATGGCCAGGAATGAAGAGAGACATCGTAGATTTCGTAACCAAGTGTTTGACATGCCAGCAAGTGAAAGCAGAACATCAAGTGCCATCAGGACTATTACAGCCAATTACAATTCCGACATGGAAATGGGATCGCATCACTATGGATTTCGTCACAGGACTGCCAATGACAAGAGATAAACATGATGTTGTATGGGTAATTGTCGATCGATTAACTAAGTCAGCTCATTTTCTGCCTGTGTGAATGGACTACTCAATGGATAAGTTGGCAGAAATATACGTCAAAGAGATTGTACAATTGCATGGAGTCCCAACATCTATTATTTCGGATAGAGATCCACGGTTCACTTCGAACTTTTGGAGAAAACTCCAAACGGCCCTCGGAACCCAAGCAAGCTATAGCACTGCTTTCCATCCTCAAACGGATGGGTAATCTGAAAGAGTAATTCAGATTTTGGAGGACATGTTGAGAGCGTGTGTTATGGAGTTTAAAGGCAGCTGGGATAAGTACCTAAGCCTAATGGAATTCGCATATAACAACAGCTACCAATCCAGCATACAGATGGCACCCTATGAAGCATTGTACAGAGGAAAGTGCAGAACGCTAGTATGTTGGACAGAACTAAGTGAGGAAAAAGTTCTTGGACCCGACATTATGAAGGAGACTCAGGAGAAAGTTGACATCATTCGAGACAGACTAAAGGTTGCATCAGATAGACAGAAGTCGTACGTAGACCTGAAACGAAAAGACATATAATTTGCAGTAGGGGACAAAGTTTTCCTTAAAGTTTCTCCATGGAAGAAAGGACTGAGATTTAAGCAGAAAGGCAAGTTAAGTCCCAGATTCATTGGACCGTATGAAGTCATCGAACGTATTGTCCCAGTAGCTTATCGGCTAACCCTACCACCCGAACTGGATAGGATACATAATGTTTTTCATGTTTCGATGTTACGACGATATCGTTCAGACCCTGCACATGTCATCATGACATAAGATATCGAGGTCCAGCCTGACTTGACTTATGAAGAGGAGCCAGTGAAGATTTTGGCACGAGAGGTTAAAGAATTGAGAAATAAGAAAATTCCTATGGTTAAGGTATTGTGGAGAAATCATAAGGTAGAAGAGGCAACCTGGGAAAGAGAAGAAACTATGAAGCAGCAATACCTGCACTTGTTTACAACTGACTAGCTTCGGGACGAAGCCTAAATTTTAGAGGGGAAGAAATGTCACGACCCAACTTATACATATGTACAGTACATCCATGTACAGTAAGAGGAACCATCCCGAGAAGCTACTCAAGAGCGCGAAGAGAAGGGAAGTTCTGTAGAACTGAAAGGACCTATTTGAAAAGATTGCAAAGTTTTGTGGAGGTGTCCGTAATTATCAAAAGTCATTCTGAAAGTCCTTAATAGTGCCTATAACAGTCCCCAAGAATGAAAAATAGAGGGAAATTGGGTCACAATGGAACGCCACGGTTTTTCCCGAAAATGCACGGTTTGGGAGATATAGTGGATTTTTGACCAAGGGTATTTTCATCAATATGCAATAATAATATATACACAGGAAAACAAGGCATTTAAAGGTACCAGAAGCAAGCGGGAGGATCCCACAATGATCGATATCAACAAACATACTCGAGAGGAGACCCGAATCATGTAAGGACCTAAAGGGAATTCTTACGAAAGTCAAGGGCATAAGTGTAATTTTTATAAATTGACTGGGAATCAAGAATAAATATTAGAAATGAGGACTAGGGGTCGAAAGGAGCACGACAGTATATTTTATGCATCATGGAATTGCTCGGTCTGAAGGATACGATAAATTTTTAACTGAAGGGGAACATTATGGTCATTCCACCAACCAAGCACCAATTTAGACATAGACTAAAAGTCAAGGATCCAAATGATAAAAAGGCAAAGAAGGACACATGTTGCAATCTTATTCATTTAGCCTTTTGTTTTGGCAAAATCCCATCCATTAAAAAAAAAGGAAATAAATTTATATGTACAAACGTATACATATATAATCCATGTTCTTGAAATCTCTAGAATACAAAAAGCCAAATCACCTTCTCCTTCTCCAAGCAAAGGCCGTGGCCTCCAATAAAAAAAAATTCAAGGAATTTTCCAAGATTCTAGTTGAAAGTTTAGAAGAAAGTTACCAATTCCAAGGTAAGGAAATTCATCTATGGTCTTATTTCTTTCATTGGTTATATTATTTGCAAGATACAAATGAAAGAATAAATATGATGATTATAGAAAATTTAAGAAGTTGAAGAGAAAGTGAAAGAGATGATTTGCACATATAAGATTAATGATAAAAAGGATGACCAATAGGATTAGTTAGCAAAATAAGGCATGAAGCACTTAAATTTTATTATGTTCTTGACATGAATTTTATGAAAATTATAGGAAATCAAGAAGTGAGAGAGGAGGAAGCAAAGAAGGCATAAAAGAAATAGAAACAAGTGAAAAGAATTAACGTTTGGTACTTAAATCATTGCCCTTTTCAATTAATTCACATATTTTGCATTATGGGACTTTTGAAATGGCTTTGAAATGATGTTATTATGTGTGGTAAATATGTGGGAAAGTGCCTTCTAGTCATTTGTAGTTAATTGATGGTGAAGAGAATAAAAAAATAAAACAAACTAGCCCAATTTGTGTTAATTGTCCATAAACTTTAACTAACTTTTAGTCATCTCTTTGGTTTGATTTTTGAAAGAGGGACCTTTAGTCCTTCCATGGTATCACAAAAGGAGTCTAGAACTCAATTTTTCAAGAAAAAAATGAATTCCCCTCAAGTTTTGAAAGTTGGGCCGAATGGTCCCTTTTGGGCACCATTCTGTAGCTTTCATTTTGGGCAGTCAGTTGAGGGGGCAAACAAAGGAATTTTTCGATGAAATTTTGCATGCATTTAGTTAACTTAAGAAGGGGTTTTCCTGAAAAATTTCTTCCAAAAATAAGTATGTTTACTTGGTCAAATAGTTGCTAAAGTTGACTGATTTTCAGCAGTAAAAACAAATTTTATCATGTAGTAGTCGCGCGCCATTGCGTCGCCGATTTTACATGCCGCGCTACTATTCATTTGGTCATTTTTCTAAATGTGTTAAAACTTGAATATTATGATATAGATTGATGTTATATCATTTAAAATGACACGAAAGGGGTTTGGAATAATCAGAAAGGCATCTTGAGAAGTTATCCTAGTAATATATGCATTATGGAAAAATCATGACTTATTGAATATCATGACTAAAGTAATTAATAAATTATTTATGCTCTACTTGGTATGTCAGAACCCTTGAGATAAGGATATGATGCATCATACTATTACTGCAGTACTGTTTATGACATGATATGATATTCCGGCTGAAGGCCGATGATTACAATGACATGATCAATGATTCAATGATAATGGCCATTGGCACATGTGCAAGAATTATGATGAAAGATAATGAAATATGATCATGTTGAGATATGTTTATCATGACCCTTCCTTATCCGCTGACGTTCTGTTAAACCAGTAGAGCACCTAAATTGATAAAAGCAAAATGAGTAATTTCTAAATTCAGAATATGGGATTTAATCTTTTATCATTATGTTTAGATCTTATTCATTTATTTAAAGTATTCAAATGCATGTTTTTAATTACTATTTTAATTTATTTATTTAATGCAATGATTTAAGTACCCACTAAGTAAACGCTTAGCGAGTTTAGTTTTCTTTTCTAAACTCGTGGTTGAGCGAGAAGCTGTTTTCTGCAGTGTCCCGAGCAGCTAGTGTTGGCAACTTTTCGGGTAGAAATTTATTATAAGTAATATAACTAGAATGGCATGTACATATGTTAGCGTAAACTAAGAATTGTATGTATGACTAGTAAAAGACCAAAGTATGTGTGCTAAGTATATTAATTATTGTATGTTGGTATGAATTAGTATGTATGGATGTGTGTGTAGAAGTGTGAAAATTTTAATGCAGGTTTTGGTGGAGGATATAAGGAGGTCGACTATAGAAGTGTTTGAGATTGATTGAGATTGATTGGTTGAGACAAAAAAATGTTTTAAAAAAAATAAAAAAAATCAGTTTTGGCGACATTTGGGACCACCAATTATAGGGGAAACTCTGGCAAATTTTTTGTAGAATGTGTATTATAAATTGACTAAGTATAGAACCAAGACTCGAATATCACAAAATAGCATTCCATCATAGTCTATGAACATAAGCTAAGATGGGGTGTTACACTTACTACTTTATTAAAATTATAAAACCCTAATCAATTTCATTTTTCCAAAAACCCTCACCGTAGCCTAAATAATAATAATAATAATTCTAAAATCCCAAAACCCTAAATTTTAATTAAAGAACTCTAAATTGAGACATAAACCTAAATTTGTATCTTTATTTGCTTTATTTAATTTTAGATTTGATTACGTAGTTTATTATATGTTTTGATTTATTTAATTTCAATGCTTGATTTATTTAATTTATCTTGGATGGATATTTTCTTTATTATTATGATTATTATTTGTTTATTTTGGTATTAAAATTGTAAGAGGTATGTTTCCACTTTGGAGGTAACTCATTAGTTAAATTTTATGTAATTTAAATTACTTTTTGGACTATGTAAGGACATGTCTCCATCCTCGAATGGGTGTCCATTTATTTGCTTTGTTTGGACATTGCTTTGATTTTAATATAATGATGCTTTATTTTAATTGTTGCATGTAGTATGGATAATATTGTTATATTTAAGAATTTTATAATATTAAGACCTGCAAAGGAGGCCGGTTCTAATGAACCGGGCGTTGTGGGGGTGCTGGGCCATTTCTCACCTTCCCCACACGTACCCAACTTTCCGAACCCATTAGGGGGTTGGGGATTCCTTAAGATTTGAGTCATCCACCCCTTTCTTTTTCCTGGCACGTCCAGGTGGCAACTCCATTTTCTCCGGGCTTAGGTCCGTGTTCTCTAAGGCCCCGAGCCTAAACAGTGCCGAAGTCGCAAGAATCATTCCACTGGAAGTGGGGGCGAAAATTCCTGCTCATACATTCTTAAGTGATAACTCCAAAGAATCAAACCTCTTGTTGTTCACCTCATTATAGACCCTTAATTTTTTACCAAGTCTAGTCCGATATTTTAAAATAGTCTAAAAATAATTTTTATAATATTTATTATTTATTTTAATATTATAATATAATATTTATTATTTAATTTTAAATTATATAATATTTATAATATTTATTTTTAATAATAAAAATAAAAATTAAAAAAATTAAAAATAAAAAAAAATAAAAAACCAGACGGATCGGCGAGCGATGCGCAACAGCACGACAAGTAAATTCACGGCCTGCGACGAAATGGTAAGCCATAATTCACCGCAGGCATGGCCCTACGGTGAAATTGATGTGCCCCAGTTCATCACACGCCAGCACAACAGCTCTCCTAGTTTGCCACAAGCCAGCAGCGCCCAACGCTCACAGCCCAGGCTCGCATGCATTTTTTGACGAATCCTTATTTAGCTTGGTTTTTAATATTTTCCTTAACAGTTGAATTTTCCTTAACCAACGAAGATCAAGTTTTTTGTTTTTCCTATATATAAGGCATTAAATCACAGAAACAGAGGACAACACAATTATTAAAGAATTATTCACAGAGCTTTAGTAATTATTCGGACTTTTCTTTCGGCTGGACTTTTAGCAATTTATAGAAGGACTTTGGTTTTTTTGGCTGAGATGATTGGGACAGAGAGAAAGAGAGCAAGAAAGAAATCAAAGGCTTGAGACCACCAACTAGAAGGCAGTGCTATACGTCTGTCTTCAATTCATTTCAACCAAGATTTACAAGCTTAAATATTGGTGGAACCTACAATGGAGGTTCACAATCTTTTATTTAAATTATTTTTAAGGTTACAGTAATTCGATTATTATTCTTTATTGTTTTATTTTTGTTTTTGTTTTATTATTTTATTTAAATTATTTAAATTATTCTTTAAACCCTCAAACCGGCTAGCTGGACCGCCGTATGGGCTCATCAAAGGGGTTAATATTTATTTGTGTATAATAAGTCTTTGTGTTTAACATCCTTTATTTTAAATCCTAATTTAGTTATTAAAATTCTAAAAACCTTAATTTAAGATGTAAACTCTAGATTTATAAATTTATTGCTTTATTTAGTTTTAGATTTGATTATGTGGTTTATCATATGTTTTGGTGATTAATTTATTTAATTTCTATGTTTGATTTATTTAATTTATCATGGATAAATATTTTCTTTATTATTATTTATTTATTAAAATTGTAAAAGGTATGTTTCCATGATTGGGTACCTCATTAATTAAGCTTCATGTAATTTAAATTATTTTCATATTTTGGGATTTATATAAAGAAAATGCTTTCACCTTTTGGTGGGTGTCCTATTTAGTTTTGGATATTGGGCGATGTAAGAACATATTTCCATCCTCAGATTGGTGTCCATTTATTTGTTTTGTTTGAACATTGCTATGACTTTTAATAAAGTGGATGTTTATTATAATTGCATGTAGTATGGATAATATTGTATTAATTAAGAATTTTATAATATTAAGACCTGAAAAGGAGGCCGATTCCAATGAACCGGGCGCTGTGGGGGTGCTGGGTCATTTCTCATATTCCCCATGCGTACCCAACTTTCTTAACCCTTTAGGGGGTTGGGGATTCCTTAGGAATTGAGTTATCCACCCCTTTCTTTTTCCCGGCTTGTCCAGGTGGCGATTCCATTTTCTCCGGGCTTAGGCTCGTGTTCTCTAAGGCCCTGAGCCTAATAGTGCCGAAGTCACAAGAACCATTCCACGTGGGAGTGGGGGCAAACATCCCCGCTCACAGTGGTGACTCCGCTGGGGATAAGAGAAGTTGATTCCGTTGGTCTTTTTATTATTTTATTCTTTCTTATTATGATATTACCCATTGCATTATTTAGATTGCATCATGTGCATGAGTTAGGACGCCTGTGTTACCCGTGTTGTTTATATAAGGGATACCATACTTTTACTCAAGGTATGGAGATCGAGCATGGCATAGTCACTCATTGCCTTGTACCTTTTGATATATACTTGATATAGGAACCTGTGAGCGGAGATTTTCACCCCCACTCCTGGTGGAATGGTTCTTGCTACTTCTGCACTAATTAAACTTGGGGCCTTAAAGAACACGGGCCTAAGCCCAAAAAAATGGAGTCGTCGCTTGGACAGGCTGGAAAAAAGAAAGGAGTGGATGACTCGATTCCTAAGGAATCCCCAACCCCCTAATGGGTTCAAAAAGTTGGGTACATATGGGGAAGGTAAGAAATGGCCCAGCACCCCCTACAACTCCTTGTTCATTGGAACCAAAATCCTTTGCAGGTCTTAATATTATAAAATTCTTAAATATAATGATATTATTCATACTACATGCGATTATAAAAATAAATAAATACTTTATTAAAATCACAATAATGTCCAAAATAAATAAATAAATGGACACCCATCTGAGGATGGAAAAATGTCCTTACATCATCTATGACTAAAACTAAATAGGACATCCACCGAAAGGTGGAAACATATCCTTTACATTAATTCCAAAATATGAAAATAAATTAAATTGCATAAAGATTAATTAATGAGGTACCCAATCATGGAAACATACCTCTTACAATTTTAACAAATAATAATAATAATAAAGAAATCATTTATCCACGATAAACAAATCAAATATTGAAATTAAATAAATCAATCATCAAAACATATAATAAACTACATAATCAAATCTAAAACTAAATAAAGCATTAAATGTATAACCATTCATTGGAAACAAACATCTTGGTATAAAATTGATACTTTGAAGTGTTTTTAAAATATTAAATTGGACTATTCTTTTTTACATGCCATGGCTTCTTTTTGGAATGCAATTTTTAGGACATTTGAGATTAATGGCTTTGAGATATGTCCTATGATTGAAGAATTTGAAGCCATCCTTGGATATCCAAGCAATCAACAAATGACATTAACTATATTGATTTCCAAGACTCAACAAAAGATGCAAATGTTATTTCAACTTTCAAATCCCAAAGTTTTATAGTTGATGAGAGGTGAGAAAATTCTGCTTGGTCCCTTAATTGACTTTGCATTTCTCACTTGGCTCCTACTAAGGCATGGGGATGTATGCTTTTGTCTATGCTTGCTTGGCCAATTCTTGCTTGTTTCTTCTGATGGTGATATTGATCCACGAGTATTGGATATCAAGGACCAAATGGAAGGAGGCTTGTCACCGGTGCCTGTGATCCTAGCTGAGACTTTAGTTGGATTGGACCAATTTAAATCGGAATCATCAAGGAAATTGGACGGGAGTCCATTGTTGATTCAGGTAATTACCTAAACTGCCCTTTTGGGTTTTCAATTTAGGTTTCTCTTTATTTATTTATTATTTATTTATTTTTTATTGCTCTAATTTTTTCCTAATCCGCCCTTATGGGTTTTCGAAACTAGCGAGCTATCCTAATTTTTGCCTAAATCGCCCTTGCTGGTTTTCAACTTAGTAGACCCCTTTTTTTCTCTCTTTTTTTTAAATTCTTTTCTTGTACTTACAGATTTGGCTTCAGGAGCATCTCTGCTTGCTCGATAATCCATCTATGAATTTTTCCATATATCTGCCGCAACATCACTCTACTAGGAAACTACTCCACCCTTTTTCTTCATATGTCGACTGGGTTGACTGGATTTGTTCTCGTGTTGAAGTCAACATCCGTTGGTTAGTACCTTGGTGGAAGATTTCTTGTATCACCATTCGAACATACTTGATGTATGTTTCTCTTGCTGCTCTTCGTCGAGGTACTTGTTATGATCCTCGCTGACTTGACTGTCAGTATGGAGCTGAGTCTCGAGATTCTAATTTTACTCATGATTTGGACATGCCTTGTCTGACAGAAACCTACTTGGATCGGCTGAAGCAAAGCTGGCCTGCAAGCTACACTTAAAATCTGCCATAGATTTTACATTTGTCAATTTCTTTTAGAAAAAGTATTGTTAAGATGAAAAAAATAATAAAAATAATAATAGGAGATGTTTCTTTTCCTTTTATAATTCATCATCACCTTTTGCTATTGTGTCTATTTATTTAATCCATATCTGGTCAAATACTTAAAATAGTACACAGAACAAATTTTAATATTAATTATATTTTATTAAATTGGGGAACAACCAAACATAAAACCAGCATACACAAAATCACTCCTGTTGCCAACTAGCCCTTTCAGGTTTTCTAATTGACAATTTCTCTCGCTTAGCCCTAATTATTGCCTAGCCTGCCCTTTTGGGTTTTCAGAACTAGCGAACTGCTCTAACTTTTGCCTAGGGCACCATTTTTAGATTTTTAATCTACCGAGCTCTTTTTCTTTCTTTTCTTTTTTTTAATGCATAAAACTTCTTCAATCTGTCAATGTTCACTGGCTCACTAAATCATGACTTGTTTCACAACATATGCCCTTCCCAGCTAGGCCTAAATTTCCCTCTTGGATCAGATAAATTAGACTTACATTATTTCAACACTAAATCACCAACTTTGAGATTTTTGATTTTAACCCTTCTATTATAGGCTCGAGCTATCCTCCTTTGAGACAGTTGATGATGATACAATGCTTTTAACCTTCTCTCCTCTAGTAAAGGTAACTGTGTGTATATGCTTACTACCCATTCTATCTCAGGTAGTTCAGCTTCCAAGACCACTCTTAATGACTTGATCTCAATTTCAATTGGCAACACTACTTCCATCCCGTAAACCAAAGAGAACAGTGTGTATTCTGTATCCCCACAAAGCAAAAGGAAGCATTTCTGACCAATCCCTATATGTCTTGTTCATCTTGGATAGGATCTGCTTAATTATCTTATTGGTTGCTTCTACTACACCATTAGCCTTTGGTCTATAAGGAGAAGATCGGTGATGATGGATTTGGTACTTCGAGAATAAGTCCTTAACTTCTCCTTGAAATTGTACCCCATTATCTGATACCACACTATGTGGGACCCCATATCTGCATATGAGATATTCTTTTCAATAAATCTAGTCATTTGACTTGCCCCTAGTTTGTTCAAAGATTTAGCTTCGACCCATTTTGAAAAATAATCTACCGCTACTATAATGAAACGGTGACTGTTTGAGGCTGTCGGATGTATCTCTCTTATAATGTTAATCCCCCAAGTGGCGAAGGGCCAGGGTGAAGACATGTGTTGTCCCAAGATGGCAACCAAGAGGGGGGGGGGGGGGGGGGGAGGTGAAATTGTTTTTTGAGAAATTGATGGCAAATTAAAAAACTCAACAAACAAGAAATGTAGATGTAATATCCCTAAGTGTGCTTAGAAGTTATGATAATGTTGTTATTATTGAATTGAGTGTGTGATTGATAAGTGGTAATTATGTTGTTTGAAGAAAAGCATTGTGTAGAGTGAAGTGTATATGTTGTGTATATGGTCATATATATATAATATAAGTTGGTCAAAGGGCTTGGTCAAGGGAAGAGGATATTTTATTTGTGATTGTGAAATTACCAACATGGGCTTGTAAAAGACAAAGGTTTAGTTATATGGTTGAGGGTAGTTTAGTAATTTTCTTTTGGAAGGGTATTTAATGCCTATTGACTTTGTGTTTTCTTCATCATTTCTTCTTCTTCTTCTTGTTGATGGCCGGCTCACTCAAAGACAAAGGAAAGCAAGAGAGCAAGTGATGATTTTGGAATTTTAAGCTCAAAAGTGAAGGAAGATCTCAAGTATACAAGTTGGAATTTCAAGAATTTCATGATTTTAGTAAGTTTTCTCTTGTTTGCCTTTGTTATTTTTGAAGATGTGTGTGAGTTGAGTTAGGGTTATTGATAGTATGATTAAGTGTGTTGATGATTTGTTGATTAGAGTTGAAATTGATTTTAAATTAAGAAGTTAAATTGGTGTTGGTGATGGAAGAGTAAGAGTTGTGTTTAGTGAATATTTTTCTGTTTTACAATTAGTAAAGGCTGTGACTTGTATGATTTTTAATTAATTATAGAAAAATGTTCTTGAAGTGAATTTTTGATATGTTGTGCCTCTATGAGTCTAGAATGACTGAAAAATATGTTGATTCGATTTTGGAATGGTTAGGAGTTTAGAAAGATTATTTTTATTAGACCTGTTCCAGCAGGTACCTTAACTGAGACAGCTATATTTCGGGATTTTTAATAAAATGTAGAAAAATCATATCCAATTGAATTTTGGATATGTTGTTGCTTAGTGAGTCTAGTATTTGAGAAAAATAATTTGGAACCACGTTGATTGAATTTGATTTATGGAATTCACAAAGTTCAGAACTGCTGCCAGGATGCAGGGCAATTGGGGCAGTCTGGTTAGGTGAACTATTTGACCAAGATTTTGTGTTCAGTTTGATCTGAAATTTTAAAGGAATGATTTTAAGATACAAAACTAAATTCTGTAAAAATTTTAGAATTTTTAGTCAAGTAGATTATTTTATACAATTTTTCAAAATAAGGATAAAATGGAGTCTAAAACCAGAATGTACTATTCATATGGTCATTTTGCTTATATTCCTTTTGGATTAGGTTGTGAAGAGGTTGAATTGCCCTAATTTGTGAAGTGAAGAACTATTGAGTGGAGAAGAGTTTAGAGTGGTGTGAAATGTTATTAAGGTAAGAACCAATGTTGCATGATTGCATTGTTAATGCATATCACTAATGTATTTTGATGTGTTTATATCATTAATGATATGTATATATATATAATTGTGTTATGGGAAAATGAAAGATGTGAATGATTTGATGAATATTAATGTATGAGAATACAATTGATTGAGTATAATTAAATAATGTTAGGTAAATTATTACATTGTTAATCTAATGTGACTTGTATAGTGTGAAAGAGAAGAGGATCATTCAACAAGGTATGAGCTATGCAAATTTATTATGATAAACACTTTTATGAAGAATTACTTTAATGTACTTTGTAATGTTATAGCAATGATGCTATATGTATAATGTGAATCATGTGATTGAATAATGATATGTTCATTTGGTTAATGTAATTGATGTTGAGTATTATAATGATGATGCACATGATACTATATGAACAATACTATGTTTTGTGTATTATGAATCTTGTGAATTGTATTGTGCTATATGAATAAGGTACTTTGTAATGTTATAGCAATGATGTTATATGTATCATATGGATTGAGATAGGATATGTTGTGAAGCCATTGTAATTGGCCATGATGATTCAAATGTGAGATGAAGCCATTGTGATTGGCTATGATGATCTAATTGAAAGAAACAAGGCATGTTTGCCTAGATGATAATGAACATTGAGATTGAAATTGATAATGAAACAATAAGTGAAATATGTGTTTAATGTGTTATTCAGTCTTCAGAGTTCTGGGTTTGGAGGCATGCCTATAAAATGAAAAAGGTAACAGTCTTGCCGGGTTGAGGATCTCTTCAAATTGAGTTGAATTGAGGTCCAAGAGACTGGGTCTGTTACACTATGAGAATTGTGAATATGAAATATATGATTGGTAACAGTCTTGCCGGGTTGAGGATCTCCTCATGATGAGTTGATGGTCCAAGAGACTGGGTCTGTTACACTATCCATGGATAGATATATTGATATATGATGCCTACGGGCTTGATGATTATGATTATAGACCAAAGCAGTAACTCTGAACTCTGAATAACATAGTGGTGTCTGTTGGGCCCGAGTCTGTCTTTGTTGTCAATGTGATATACAAATGTTGAAAGAAATGGATAATGAAATCTTTGGTATACTTCATTGGACATGTGATTGATGATATGTAATATGTGCGTTGAAATATTGATTATGAGCACTAGTGATGAATCATTAATGTTGAATTGTGAATAAAGAAACGTTATGATTGGTATGATGTATAATGTGTGTATTAGCATTGATTGTGAATTCAATTGATGAATTGTGGTTGATGACAATGATTGTCTTAATTGGAAATGTGACTTATGATTAGTATGATGTATAATGTGTGTATTGAGATGTTGATTGTGAATATTAGTGATGGGTTGGACTTGGTAGAAATGTTATGTTTATATGTGTATAAGATAGGAGATTAGTTGAAAGATATGAAAGGTGCAAATGAATAGGGATAAACTTAATAAGAACTAAAAGTATATGGAATTGAGATATCTTTATATGTTAGTGTTTCCATGATATATGTTTGTATTTTATATTTGTACTACTAAGCTTTCGAGCTTAGCGCGGATGTATTATCACGCAGGTAGCTTGGTGGAAGATATGAAGTCTTTTGGTAGGCCACGAGAAGAGTAAGATTTTGTCGAGACCAACTAGAGGGTAATGCATACATGTATCCACTTTAAGTATGTTATATTATATGTATAAATGAAGTTTTGATAAAGACAATAATTTGTAAGTGTTCTTTAAATTGACCTATTATGGTTTGAATTTTGTTACAGGTATTGAAAGGTAAAAAAAAAATGGCATCCTTATACTTTATATACTTACTGTATGTATACTAGGTATATGTATAGTATTTATATGGAGTATTGGGGTGTTACAATTATTTTGGTATCAGAGCTTAGGTTCGAGATTCTCGGCCTAAGTAAAATTAAAAAGAAAAAGTTTTGAAATGCTTAAAATGAATTAAAAAGAAGAGTTTTGAAAATGAAATTTGTAATACATGCATATGCATTCACACCTAGGTTGGTCTCGGAGGTGGCATTATATGATTTATAGTTTATCTGTGTTATATGAGATGGATGTTAATGTGTGAATGATATGATGTTATGAGAAAATTGTTTTGTTGTAATGTGAGATGTTGAGGCATGATTACTTAACTTGCTTGTGAAAAAAGAAATGAATTTTAAAAAAAAATATATATATATTGATAAGTTTAATAAACAGACCTATCTGTCTCCTGCGGAACCATGCGGACCCATTGGAATGGGCAACCAAACTTGGACAACCGACCTGGATGGGAAAAGGTATGTTACTGATAATGTTATACGTGCCTATCTGCCTCCTGCGGACCCTTGGGATTGAAGGGCAACCGACCTGGTTGGGGAAGGGTACGTATATAAAGTCATAGTTGTTGTCTATAATGATAAATTTAAATGAGTATAATGAATGATATGAATTTATATAAGTCTAATTGATAATTAAAAATGGAAATTTATGCAAGTAAAGTGAAGTGTTAAATGTGTCGAAGCATAAAGAAATGAAAAGGAAAATAATATTGAATGAGTTGATTAGTAAAGACAAGGTATGATTATTTAAAGTTTGGGGTATATATATAAAGTTAAGGTATTGTTTAAAGGAAAAAGAGATGATATTGGTTATGTAAGAATATAAATTGGTATGGTTATTTTAATGTAAACATTGTGAATTCAAGGATAGAAATGTGAGATGCTTGGATATTGTGAAAGCTCATGGTAATGGTAATAATATGTGATATTTGAGATTTTTCGAAATGAGCTTAATAATTGGGGAAGAAATATGTGTTGATATTGCTTTATGATATATATATATATATATCCGAGATGTTTTTAAAGTTGATTTTAAGAAAAGATGAGTTTGGTAAATTGAAGGTTTAAGCGAAGTAGTAAGTTGAAAAGTTAAAGTTTTACTAGAAACTGATAAAAATTGATTGGATATTGATGGTTTAATGTATATTCAATACCTGAGCCAGGTGAAATGATTAATATTGCATATGAAAGTATTATGAATTAAGTAATGTGATTGATGGTATGAGAATTTGTTTTGAAGTAAAAAGAGAAATAGATAAGCAAATGAAAAGGAGCTATTTTAAGTCATTTTATTGCAAAAAAAAAGATATATTAAATGTTTTTTTTTAGGATGAAAGTAAAAGAGATGTCACATTGGGAATGTGACCAAGATGGATGTGAAGTGTTATTATAGTCAGAATATATATTTGTAGTGTGATTAAATACTTTTTATCATATTGGAAGAATGAGAATAATAGTATTTAAAAGAAAGTGATAAACACTAAATTTGTAGTGAATGTATGAAAAAGGAAAATAAAAATCAGAGCATATAATTAAGTGTATAGGAGCTATTAGGCTCAATGTGTATATTATTAGGTGTAATGTACATATGTATAAATATATGAGTAAAATATATATATACGTTGAATGGTAAACAAACGGATATAAAGATGATATATTAAATGCATTTCAAAATAAAGGTGAGAGAGATGTCACCTTAGTAAGGTGACTAAGAATTTGTGAAGTATTATTATGGTTAGGAAATATATATGTGTTGAGTTGATAAATAATTTAAGTTATGTCAAAAAGGGGTAAGAATGATGTTGATTAAGGAAAAGTAATAAATGTTAAATTGTGTTAAAGATATGTAAAAGAGGAATTATATATAATTGTATGACTATGTGTATACATGTATGGAAAATGTGGAATGAGCTTTTCGATATGAATGTAAATGAAAATGTAAGAAATGTGGAAAGCAAGTCATATTGTGAATGTGACCTAAGTATGTGAATGTGATATAATTATTTGTTTAGTGGTGTGGAGAATAATAGGGCATGTATCAGTGGATCTATGAGAGAATAGGTTTTAACCTATGTAGATTTAGATTATGGGATGAAATGGAGAGTGAGAAAGGACTCAAGTAACACTAGAAGATGAAATTGTTATGATAATAACTGAGTTAAACTATCATATAATGTTTCCTGGATTAAGGATTTTGTTTGTAGAAATTCTATATGTATAAGTATATAATAAAAAAAAAAAGTATACTGTATGAAAAGTGTTACAAGAGATAAATTAGAAGTGGAGTAATAAATGGAATTTGTATATGATTAAATGTTGTGTATAAAGATGTTATAGATAATATTGTTGATGTGAGATAGACTAATGATAATCGTATGTTCAAGAGAAAATTTATGGAGATGGAGTTGAAATGTGTTAACTCTTGGTGTAGTATAAGTGTGGAGAATGGATATATAATTCTTGTGATACAACTAAAAAGTGTAATTAAAAAGTTTGGATACAGAATAATCGAGAAACAGTATTGATTTATGAGTTACAGGTGTGTGACCATTCATCTCCTATGGCTATATGATTTGGTTAGTATGTGTAGCCGGTTAATTTTAGTATCCATAAATTTGGGACTGAAACAATATGACTGTAGTACAAATTGGTGAGATTGAAAATTTTGTTTAAGAAGCATAGTTAAAAAGTTATTATAAGATTTGGTGGGAACTATACTAATATGATTTGAAGTGATTTGTTATCACAATAATTTGATTGAATATGGATTGGAAGAGATCAAGAAATTGTATATAAGTTTGCCCTAATTGAATTAGATCATATATACATATATGAATATGGTGCAATTTCATGATAAGTTAAATAAATTAATCATTGGATGGAATTGAAAAAGATGGGAAAGTGGATATATTGTGTAAGATAAATCAATTGATCTGGATTGGATTAAGATTATGAATTATTCTTGAGATTTAATATCTATAGTTGTATTAAGAATGTAATTATTTACATGGCAATGTATATGATGTAAAATATTAAAGTGTGAATGGACATGAATGAATGGAGTCATAGTAGTTATAAATCAGGATAAAAAGGGAAAAGATTGGTTATTTATAAAATAAGTTGAAAGGTAATGTATTAATATGTAAGTTAAGAGAAAAGCATGCTAAAGAGGTAACTCCATTTGTGGAAAATAAGGATCTTGTTATCCATTGAGGGATTGATAAATGTCTATTTAGACAGTGATTGTAATGATGGGATAATTAATGCTAAGACATAACCAATGATTTTTAAGGTTAAAGTTAAAAGAGTAATCATAAAGAGATGAAGGAACAATATATATTAAATATAAAGATTGGATGAAGTATAAGTGTACTATAAAATGATCTGATTCTGGTATAAAGATAGTAATAGGAAGTGTAATAAGTTTTTTTGAATGTTTGATCAATGAAGTAACAAGATATATAAACCTATAGAATGATGAGTTATGGAATTTAAAGAAGATTGTTGATTCTATAGGAAAGAGTTGAAGTTATATGATTTGGTGACATAGTAACTTAAACATATAATTAACTTCATATGGAAGTTAAGATAGTATGTTGTTAAGAATCAATTGTTACGATATTGATAATTTCGAGGATGAAATTTTCTTTTTAGAGGGGGAGAATTGTAATATCCCTAAGTGTGCTTAGAAGTTATGATAATGTTGTTATTATTGAATTGAGTGTGTGATTGATAAGTGGTAATTATGTTGTTTGAAGAAAAGCATTGTGTAGAGTGAAGTGTATATGTTGTGTATATGGTCATATATATATAATATAAGTTGGTCAAAGGGCTTGGTCAAGGGAAGAGGATATTTTATTTGTGATTGTGAAATTACCAACATGGGCTTGTAAAAGACAAAGGTTTAGTTATATGGTTGAGGGTAGTTTAGTAATTTTCTTTTGGAAGGGTATTTAATGCCTATTGACTTTGTGTTTTCTTCATCATTTCTTCTTCTTCTTCTTGTTGATGGCCGGCTCACTCAAAGACAAAGGAAAGCAAGAGAGCAAGTGATGATTTTGGAATTTTAAGCTCAAAAGTGAAGGAAGATCTCAAGTATACAAGTTGGAATTTCAAGAATTTCATGATTTTAGTAAGTTTTCTCTTGTTTGCCTTTGTTATTTTTGAAGATGTGTGTGAGTTGAGTTAGGGTTATTGATAGTATGATTAAGTGTGTTGATGATTTGTTGATTAGAGTTGAAATTGATTTTAAAATAAGAAGTTAAATTGGTGTTGGTGATGGAAGAGTAAGAGTTGTGTTTAGTGAATATTTTTCTGTTTTACAATTAGTAAAGGCTGTGACTTGTATGATTTTTAATTAATTATAGAAAAATGTTCTTGAAGTGAATTTTTGATATGTTGTGCCTCTATGAGTCTAGAATGACTGAAAAATATGTTGATTCGATTTTGGAATGGTTAGGAGTTTAGAAAGATTATTTTTATTAGACCTGTTCCAGCAGGTACCTTAACTGAGACAGCTATATTTCGGGATTTTTAATAAAATGTAGAAAAATCATATCCAATTGAATTTTGGATATGTTGTTGCTTAGTGAGTCTAGTATTTGAGAAAAATAATTTGGAACCACTTTGATTGAATTTGATTTATGGAATTCACAAAGTTCAGAACTGCTGCCAGGATGCAGGGCAATTGGGGCAGTCTGGTTAGGTGAACTATTTGACCAAGATTTTGTGTTCAGTTTGATCTGAAATTTTAAAGGAATGATTTTAAGATACAAAACTAAATTCTGTAAAAATTTTAGAATTTTTAGTCAAGTAGATTATTTTATACAATTTTTCAAAATAAGGATAAAATGGAGTCTAAAACCAGAATGTACTATTCATATGGTCATTTTGCTTATATTCCTTTTGGATTAGGTTGTGAAGAGGTTGAATTGCCCTAATTTGTGAAGTGAAGAACTATTGAGTGGAGAAGAGTTTAGAGTGGTGTGAAATGTTATTAAGGTAAGTACCAATGTTGCATGATTGCATTGTTAATGCATATCACTAATGTATTTTGATGTGTTTATATCATTAATGATATGTATATATATATAATTGTGTTATGGGAAAATGAAAGATGTGAATGATTTGATGAATATTAATGTATGAGAATACAATTGATTGAGTATAATTAAATAATGTTAGGTAAATTATTACATTGTTAATCTAATGTGACTTGTATAGTGTGAAAGAGAAGAGGATCATTCAACAAGGTATGAGCTATGCAAATTTATTATGATAAACACTTTTATGAAGAATTACTTTAATGTACTTTGTAATGTTATAGCAATGATGCTATATGTATAATGTGAATCATGTGATTGAATAATGATATGTTCATTTGGTTAATATAATTGATGTTGAGTATTATAATGATGATGCACATGATACTATATGAACAATACTATGTTTTGTGTATTATGAATCTTGTGAATTGTATTGTGCTATATGAATAAGATACTTTGTAATGTTATAGCAATGATGTTATATGTATCATATGGATTGAGATAGGATATGTTATGAAGCCATTGTAATTGGCCATGATGATTCAAATGTGAGATGAAGCCATTGTGATTGGCTATGATGATCTAATTGAAAGAAACAAGGCATGTTTGCCTAGATGATAATGAACATTGAGATTGAAATTGATAATGAAATAATAAGTGAAATATGTGTTTAATGTGTTATTCAGTCTTCAGAGTTCTGGGTTTGGAGGCATGCCTATAAAATGAAAAAGGTAACAGTCTTGCCGGGTTGAGGATCTCTTCAAATTGAGTTGAATTGAGGTCCAAGAGACTGGGTCTGTTACACTATGAGAATTGTGAATATGAAATATATGATTGGTAACAGTCTTGTCGGGTTGAGGATCTCCTCATGATGAGTTGATGGTCCAAGAGACTGGGTCTGTTACACTATCCATGGATAGAAATATTGATATATGATGCCTACGGGCTTGATGATTATGATTATAGACCAAAGCAGTAACTCTGAACTCTGAATAACATAGTGGTGTCTGTTGGGCCCGAGTCTGTCTTTGTTGTCAATGTGATATACAAATGTTGAAAGAAATGGATAATGAAATCTTTGGTATACTTCATTGGACATGTGATTGATGATATGTAATATGTGCGTTGAAATATTGATTATGAGCACTAGTGATGAATCATTAATGTTGAATTGTGAATAAAGAAATGTTATGATTGGTATGATGTATAATGTGTGTATTAGCATTGATTGTGAATTCAATTGATGAATTGTGGTTGATGACAATGATTGTCTTAATTGGAAATGTGACTTATGATTAGTATGATGTATAATGTGTGTATTGAGATGTTGATTGTGAATATTAGTGATGGGTTGGACTTGGTAGAAATGTTATGTTTATATGTGTATAAGATAGGAGATTAGTTGAAAGATATGAAAGGTGCAAATGAATAGGGATAAACTTAATAAGAACTAAAAGTATATGGAATTGAGATATCTTTATATGTTAGTGTTTCCATGATATATGTTTGTATTTTATATTTGTACTACTAAGCTTTCGAGCTTAGCGCGGATGTATTATCACGCAGGTAGCTTGGTGGAAGATATGAAGTCTTTTGGTAGGCCACGAGAAGAGTAAGATTTTGTCGAGACCAACTAGAGGGTAATGCATACATGTATCCACTTTAAGTATGTCATATTATATGTATAAATGAAGTTTTGATAAAGACAATAATTTGTAAGTGTTCTTTAAATTGACCTATTATGGTTTGAATTTTGTTACAAGTATTGAAAGGTAAAAAAAAATGGCATCCTTATACTTTATATACTTACTGTATGTATACTAGGTATATGTATAGTATTTATATGGAGTATTGGGGTGTTACAATTATTTTGGTATCAGAGCTTAGGTTCGAGATTCTCGGCCTAAGTAAAATTAAAAAGAAAAAGTTTTGAAATGCTTAAAATGAATTAAAAAGAAGAGTTTTGAAAATGAAATTTGTAATACATGCATATGCATTCACACCTAGGTTGGTCTCGGAGGTGGCATTATATGATTTATAGTATATCTGTGTTATATGAGATGGATGTTAATGTGTGAATGATATGATGTTATGAGAAAATTATTTTGTTGTAATGTGAGATGTTGAGGCATGATTACTTAACTTGCTTGTGAAAAAAGAAATGAATTTTAAAAAATATATATATATTGATAAGTTTAATGAACGGACCTATCTGTCTCCTGCGGAACCATGCGGACCCATTGGAATGGGCAACCGAACTTGGACAACCGACCTGGATGGGAAAAGGTATGTTACTGATAATGTTATACGTGCCTATCTGCCTCCTGCGGACCCTTGGGATTGAAGGGCAACCGACCTGGTTGGGGAAGGGTACGTATATAAAGTCATAGTTGTTGGCTATAATGATAAATTTAAATGAGTATAATGAATGATATGAATTTATATAAGTCTAATTGATAATTAAAAATGGAAATTTATGCAAGTAAAGTGAAGTGTTAAATGTGTCGAAGCATAAAGAAATGAAAAGGAAAATAATATTGAATGAGTTGATTAGTAAAGACAAGGTATGATTATTTAAAGTTTGGGGTATATATATAAAGTTAAGGTATTGTTTAAAGGAAAAAGAGATGATATTGGTTATGTAAGAATATAAATTGGTATGGTTATTTTAATGTAAACATTGTGAATTCAAGGTTAGAAATGTGAGATGCTTGGATATTGTGAAAGCTCATGGTAATGGTAATAATATGTGATATTTGAGATTTTTTGAAATGAGCTTAATAATTGGGGAAGAAATATGTGTTGATATTGCTTTATGATATATATATATATCCGAGATGTTTTTAAAGTTGATTTTAAGAAAAGATGAGTTTGGTAAATTGAAGGTTTAAGCGAAGTAGTAAGTTGAAAAGTTAAAGTTTTACTAGAAACTGATAAAGATTTATTGGATATTGATGGTTTAATGTATATTCAATACCTGAGCCAGGTGAAATGATTAATATTGCATATGAAAGTATTATGAATTAAGTAATGTGATTGATGGTATGAGAATTTGTTTTGAAGTAAAAAGAGAAATAGATAAGCAAATGAAAAGGAGCTATTTTAAGTCATTTTATTGCAAAAAAAAAGATATATTAAATGTTTTTTTTTAAGATGAAAGTAAAAGAGATGTCACATTGGGAATGTGACCAAGATGGATGTGAAGTGTTATTATAGTCAGAATATATATTTGTAGTGTGATTAAATACTTTTTATCATATTGGAAGAATGAGAATAATAGTATTTAAAAGAAAGTGATAAACACTAAATTTGTAGTGAATGTATGAAAAAGGAAAATAAAAATCAGAGCATATAATTAAGTGTATAGGAGCTATTAGGCTCAATGTGTATATTATTAGGTGTAATGTACATATGTATAAATATATGAGTAAAATATATATATACGTTGAATGGTAAACAAACGGATATAAAGATGATATATTAAATGCATTTCAAAATAAAGGTGAGAGAGATGTCACCTTAGTAAGGTGACTAAGAATTTGTGAAGTATTATTATGGTTAGGAAATATATACGTGTTGAGTTGATAAATAATTTAAGTTATGTCAAAAAGGGGTAAGAATGATGTTGATTAAGGAAAAGTAATAAATGTTAAATTGTGTTAAAGATATGTAAAAGAGGAATTATATATAATTGTATGACTATGTGTATACATGTATGGAAAATGTGGAATGAGCTTTTCGATATGAATGTAAATGAAAATGTAAGAAATGTGGAAAGCAAGTCATATTGTGAATGTGACCTAAGTATGTGAATGTGATATAATTATTTGTTTAGTGGTGTGGAGAATAATAGGGCATGTATCAGTGGGTCTATGAGAGAATAGGTTTTAACCTATGTAGATTTAGATTATGGGATGAAATGGAGAGTGAGAAAGGACTCAAGTAACACTAGAAGATGAAATTGTTATGATAATAACTGAGTTAAACTATCATATAATGTTTCCTGGATTAAGGATTTTGTTTGTAGAAATTCTATATGTATAAGTATATAATAAAAAAAAAAGTATACTGTATGAAAAGTGTTACAAGAGATAAATTAGAAGTGGAGTAATAAATGGAATTTGTATATGATTAAATGTTGTGTATAAAGATGTTATAGATAATATTGTTGATGTGAGATAGACTAATGATAATCGTATGTTCAAGAGAAAATTTATGGAGATGGAGTTGAAATGTGTTAACTCTTGGTGTAGTATAAGTGTGGAGAATGGATATATAATTCTTGTGATACAACTAAAAAGTGTAATTAAAAAGTTTGGATACAGAATAATCGAGAAACAGTATTGATTTATGAGTTACAGGTGTGTGACCATTCATCTCCTATGGCTATATGATTTGGTTAGTATGTGTAGCCGGTTAATTTTAGTATCCATAAATTTGGGACTGAAACAATATGACTGTAGTACAAATTGGTGAGATTGAAAATTTTGTTTAAGAAGCATAGTTAAAAAGTTATTATAAGATTTGGTGGGAACTATACTAATATGATTTGAAGTGATTTGTTATCACAATAATTTGATTGAATATGGATTGGAAGAGATCAAGAAATTGTATATAAGTTTGCCCTAATTGAATTAGATCATATATACATATATGAATATGGTGCAATTTCATGATAAGTTAAATAAATTAATCATTGGATGGAATTGAACAAGATGGGAAAGTGGATATATTGTGCAAGATAAATCAATTGATCTGGATTGGATTAAGATTATGAATTATTCTTGAGATTTAATATCTATAGTTGTATTAAGAATGTAATTATTTACATGGCAATGTATATGATGTAAAATATTAAAGTGTGAATGGACATGAATGAATGGAATCATAGTAGTTATAAATCAGGATAAAAAGGGAAAAGATTGGTTATTTATAAAATAAGTTGAAAGGTAATGTATTAATATGTAAGTTAAGAGAAAAGCATGCTAAAGAGGTAACTCCATTTGTGGAAAATAAGGATCTTGTTATCCATTGAGGGATTGATAAATGTCTATTTAGACAGTGATTGTAATGATGGGATAATTAATGCTAAGACATAACCAATGATTTTTAAGGTTAAAGTTAAAAGAGTAATCATAAAGAGATGAAGGAACAATATATATTAAATATAAAGATTGGATGAAGTATAAGTGTACTATAAAATGATCTGATTCTGGTATAAAGATAGTAATAGGAAGTGTAATAAGTTTTTTTGAATGTTTGATCAATGAAGTAACAAGATATATAAACCTATAGAATGATGAGTTATGGAATTTAAAGAAGATTGTTGATTCTATAGGAAAGAGTTGAAGTTATATGATTTGGTGACATAGTAACTTAAACATATAATTAACTTCATATGGAAGTTAAGATAGTATGTTGTTAAGAATCAATTGTTACGATATTGATAATTTCGAGGACGAAATTTTCTTTTTAGAGGGGGAGAATTGTAATATCCCTAAGTGTGCTTAGAAGTTATGATAATGTTGTTATTATTGAATTGAGTGTGTGATTGATAAGTGGTAATTATGTTGTTTGAAGAAAAGCATTGTGTAGAGTGAAGTGTATATGTTGTGTATATGGTCATATATATATAATATAAGTTGGTCAAAGGGCTTGGTCAAGGGAAGAGGATATTTTATTTGTGATTGTGAAATTACCAACATGGGCTTGTAAAAGACAAAGGTTTAGTTATATGGTTGAGGGTAGTTTAGTAATTTTCTTTTGGAAGGGTATTTAATGCCTATTGACTTTGTGTTTTCTTCATCATTTCTTCTTCTTCTTCTTGTTGATGGCCGGCTCACTCAAAGACAAAGGAAAGCAAGAGAGCAAGTGATGATTTTGGAATTTTAAGCTCAAAAGTGAAGGAAGATCTCAAGTATACAAGTTGGAATTTCAAGAATTTCATGATTTTAGTAAGTTTTCTCTTGTTTGCCTTTGTTATTTTTGAAGATGTGTGTGAGTTGAGTTAGGGTTATTGATAGTATGATTAAGTGTGTTGATGATTTGTTGATTAGAGTTGAAATTGATTTTAAAATAAGAAGTTAAATTGGTGTTGGTGATGGAAGAGTAAGAGTTGTGTTTAGTGAATATTTTTCTGTTTTACAATTAGTAAAGGCTGTGACTTGTATGATTTTTAATTAATTATAGAAAAATGTTCTTGAAGTGAATTTTTGATATGTTGTGCCTCTATGAGTCTAGAATGACTGAAAAATATGTTGATTCGATTTTGGAATGGTTAGGAGTTTAGAAAGATTATTTTTATTAGACCTGTTCCAGCAGGTACCTTAACTGAGACAGCTATATTTCGGGATTTTTAATAAAATGTAGAAAAATCATATCCAATTGAATTTTGGATATGTTGTTTCTTAGTGAGTCTAGTATTTGAGAAAAATAATTTGGAACCACGTTGATTGAATTTGATTTATGGAATTCACAAAGTTCAGAACTGCTGCCAGGATGCAGGGCAATTGGGGCAGTCTGGTTAGGTGAACTATTTGACCAAGATTTTGTGTTCAGTTTGATCTGAAATTTTAAAGGAATGATTTTAAGATACAAAACTAAATTCTGTAAAAATTTTAGAATTTTTAGTCAAGTAGATTATTTTATACAAATTTTCAAAATAAGGATAAAATAGAGTCTAAAACCAGAATGTACTATTCATATGGTCATTTTGCTTATATTCCTTTTGGATTAGGTTGTGAAGAGGTTGAATTGCCCTAATTTGTGAAGTGAAGAACTATTGAGTGGAGAAGAGTTTAGAGTGGTGTGAAATGTTATTAAGGTAAGTACCAATGTTGCATGATTGCATTGTTAATGCATATCACTAATGTATTTTGATGTGTTTATATCATTAATGATATGTATATATATATAATTGTGTTATGGGAAAATGAAAGATGTGAATGATTTGATGAATATTAATGTATGAGAATACAATTGATTGAGTATAATTAAATAATGTTAGGTAAATTATTACATTGTTAATCTAATGTGACTTGTATAGTGTGAAAGAGAAGAGGATCATTCAACAAGGTATGAGCTATGCAAATTTATTATGATAAACACTTTTATGAAGAATTACTTTAATGTACTTTGTAATGTTATAGCAATGATGCTATATGTATAATGTGAATCATGTGATTGAATAATGATATGTTCATTTGGTTAATATAATTGATGTTGAGTATTATAATGATGATGCACATGATACTATATGAACAATACTATGTTTTGTGTATTATGAATCTTGTGAATTGTATTGTGCTATATGAATAAGGTACTTTGTAATGTTATAGCAATGATGTTATATGTATCATATGGATTGAGATAGGATATGTTGTGAAGCCATTGTAATTGGCCATGATGATTCAAATGTGAGATGAAGCCATTGTGATTGGCTATGATGATCTAATTGAAAGAAACAAGGCATGTTTGCCTAGATGATAATGAACATTTAGATTGAAATTGATAATGAAACAATAAGTGAAATATGTGTTTAATGTGTTATTCAGTCTTCAGAGTTCTGGGTTTGGAGGCATGCCTATAAAATGAAAAAGGTAACAGTCTTGCCGGGTTGAGGATCTCTTCAAATTGAGTTGAATTGAGGTCCAAGAGACTGGGTCTGTTACACTATGAGAATTGTGAATATGAAATATATGATTGGTAACAGTCTTGCCGGGTTGAGGATCTCCTCATGATGAGTTGATGGTCCAAGAGACTGGGTCTGTTACACTATCCATGGATAGAAATATTGATATATGATGCCTACGGGCTTGATGATTATGATTATAGACCAAAGTAGTAACTCTGAACTCTGAATAACATAGTGGTGTCTGTTGGGCCCGAGTCTGTCTTTGTTGTCAATGTGATATACAAATGTTGAAAGAAATGGATAATGAAATCTTTGGTATACTTCATTGGACATGTGATTGATGATATGTAATATGTGCGTTGAAATATTGATTATGAGCACTAGTGATGAATCATTAATGTTGAATTGTGAATAAAGAAACGTTATGATTGGTATGATGTATAATGTGTGTATTAGCATTGATTGTGAATTCAATTGATGAATTGTGGTTGATGACAATGATTGTCTTAATTGGAAATGTGACTTATGATTAGTATGATGTATAATGTGTGTATTGAGATGTTGATTGTGAATATTAGTGATGGGTTGGACTTGGTAGAAATGTTATGTTTATATGTGTATAAGATAGGAGATTAGTTGAAAGATATGAAAGGTGCAAATGAATAGGGATAAACTTAATAAGAACTAAAAGTATATGGAATTGAGATATCTTTATATGTTAGTGTTTCCATGATATATGTTTGTATTTTATATTTGTACTACTAAGCTTTCGAGCTTAGCGCGGATGTATTATCGCGCAGGTAGCTTGGTGGAAGATATGAAGTCTTTTGGTAGGCCACGAGAAGAGTAAGATTTTGTCGAGACCAACTAGAGGGTAATGCATACATGTATCCACTTTAAGTATGTTATATTATATGTATAAATGAAGTTTTGATAAAGACAATAATTTGTAAGTGTTCTTTAAATTGACCTATTATGGTTCGAATTTTGTTACAGGTATTGAAAGGTAAAAAAAAAATGGCATCCTTATACTTTATATACTTACTGTATGTATACTAGGTATATGTATAGTATTTATATGGAGTATTGGGGTGTTACAGTAGAAGAGATAAATGGTTGAGTAGTGAATAGAAGAAAGAAGAAACAAGATTTATAGTGGTTTGGATTTTCTCCAATCCTACATCCACTCCCTTAACAACTTGTTAAGGTTCCACTAACTTTGAAGTTTTACAAGCTCACTTCCAACTTTGGTGTTTTTACAAGTTCACACCCAACTTGACAAGTGTTTTGCTAAGGCTAACACTCAAACCACTTATAAGAGTTTTGTCAGGCTCACTCTCAGAACCTAAGTGTTTCCAAGCTCACACTCAAACTTTTACAATGATGTTTTTAATGCTTACACCCAACACTCATTACAATTCAAATGTTAATTGTAGTAATAAAAGAAAATATGTTGCTTGGATATAAAATTCAAAATCTCTATTTTCTTAACAAAATAATAATGTATTTATAGCCAATGTGGTCTAACTAGCCATTATAGATAGTGAGAAATAAGTCTTGGTAGTTTAGACCTATGTTAATAGACTATTTGAAGCCATTAGCGGTCATCCTTAATACTAGGATAGTCGCATAAATGTCTCACACGGTCGCCCTTGGATAAGGGACGGTTGCTGCATTCAAAATTGCTTCAATGGTTGAATTTAAGTGCTCTGCTGTTGAAATCTTACCCATATTGTGGTTGTCGGGACGGTCGCGCATAAGCTAGGTGCGGTCACCCTTTTTGAATACTGAAGTGGGTTAATAACGGTTATTACAAGTGGCATTCGCAGTCGCCCTAGGTGCCAATTTGAGGTCAAATTGAGAGACTCTCATCGAACTTTTGGGAGCACCTAAGGACATGAACACTACTGTCAGTTTGAGTAGTTTTCTCTTGAATCAGCAAAGCGGTCGTGGAGTCTGAAGGACGGTCTCTAAATCAGTAAGCGAGACCATATTCTTCACCGTGCTCGTCACCGTGAACCTTGCTGGAATTTGGATGATTTGGGCTACTCATGTTGCGATTGTCCTTGTTTGTTGGATGGTCGCTCATGTTGATGTACGGTCACTATCGAGGTCGAGTTTATGACCGTGAACCCTACTGTGATATGGTTTCATCCATCAATTCAATAGGGCGGTTGTCTCCATGGTTGTGCGACCGCTAAAGGTGCCCTATGTTGACTTGTTTGAAACAATCTAAACCTGCAACAAGGTTCTTAAAACACATGTTAAATAAGTCATTCAATTTGAGTTGTCAAGGATCAAAATTGAGATCATTTGGCTAACAATCTCCCCCATTTTGACTTTGACAATCAAATGGAATGATGATATAACTTGAAAGAAATATAAATTCATGGAAAGAAATTTAAACTTCTCATGTATTGAGGGTTAAAACATTTCTGGAGGAATTTTATAAAGCTCCCCCTAAACATATGCATGTATCATGTTTATTTTGAGGTGTATAACTTATAACTTTGCACATACACATACACTTTAGTATAATAACACACATACCTTTTACACACATGGATATTTCTCCCATTTGGAATTTCATTTCTCCCATAAGTATGTATATTTCTCCCCCTTTGTATAATAACATTTGTATATCTCTCCCCCTTTATCATAGGCAAAATGTATAGGAAGAATATAGAAGATCATATGAACATAAAAACCATAATGTTATTAAAAAAAGGTTAGTACAAAGGATATTAAAGATAAGAGAGAAAATAGAAACAACAAAACAGAAAAAAAAATAGAAAAAGTAAACTAATCAGAATCTTCATCCTCATCTAGCTCTTCTTCTTCTAAAGGAGCTTTTCCCTCATCAAGAGGGACATTGCTAGAAGAGCTAGTGCTGATGGATTCTTCTTCTTCAGGGGGACTCTCTGTATGATCACTTATATCCCAATTCTCAAGATTGCATTGAGGCAAATTCATTTTGCCTTGCATGTCATAGAGATCATGATGCATGTGAGATATAAGGTCAATCCTTTTGTTCAAGTGATGGAATCTCTTGGAGACACTTTTCTTGAAGTGAGAGAGTTTCCTAGAAAGAGATTTGATTGCTCTCAAAATGAGTTTTATAGGAGAGCTGGTTTGGGTAGGTTTAGATGAGGAAGCTTTGGAAGGTAGTTCAACAACAACTTCCAAAGAGTCTCCTTCTTCCTCAATGGTGTACCTTGGTCTTTTCTTGTGTCTATCAACAACTCCTCTTTTGCCAAAGCAGTACACATATGTTCCTTCAATCTTCCTTACACAGCCAGCATGTTTTAGATAGTCTATTTTGATGGCACTAGAGGCAAGATTGAAAGGGTTTCTCAAGATAGCTAAGTTAAGATCATTGAGTAAGTTCAGGTGCCTAGCTATTTGAGTGATTTGGGAAGATAAGAAGAAAGTTCTAGTTCTTGTGACAGCATGGTGATACAATGTGTCAATCAAGAATTTTGTTGTGTTCATTTGGATGTTGTGGGTGAAAGCATATAAGAAGATGAGGTCTCTTTTTGTTACCTTTTCATTCCCATCAGCCCTTTGGTGAATAGTGCAGGTTATAATTCTATGAAGCATCCAGTGGGTGAGGGACTACTTGATGTGTCTAGCTTTTGACTCTTTTTCAAATGAAGTCTTTACAGAAATTTCTTGCCAAAAGGTAGAGAGGGTTTGGTAGGAAAAGGCTAAATCATTGTAGGAGGTGACTCCGTCAACAGGAAAGTCCCAAATTTTTCCAAAGTCCTCTAAGGTTAAGGCTAGGTATTGGTCAAATAGTTTAAATCTAACCCCATACCACCCTAGTGCAGAATTTGCACTCTTTTCAATCTGAAAGGACATGAGAAATTCCTTACTTAAACTAGAGTAACCTACCTCATCAGGGAAAACAAATTTCCTCCAGCTAGGAACATCAAGTAGACTCTCAATCTCTTCCTTAATGTTGAGGGTAGAGAGCATTCCATCAAATGGAGATTTAGTTCCTTCAAATTTCTTTCTTTTCAGCATAGCATATCTCACATCTTCCCCAGGGGTTTGGTGGTGAGGTTTATGAATTTTCTCACCTCTTCTAGATTGTGGAGGAGATGGAGGAGCATCTTAAGGTTCACTGATGGCAATTCCTAAAGGTTTCTTTCCTTTCCCTTCCCCTTTGGAAGTAATTTTCTTTTTGGAAGCCATGAGAATTGAAAAAGTAGAAGAAACTTGAAAACAGAGAGTGTTTGAGAAGGAGATGATATTGAGAGGATTTGAAGATATGGAGGGAATTTTGTATGTTATAAGTGATAAAAGTCCTATGTAACTGATGTATGATGGTCTTCAATAGAAGAAATTAGAAAGTAGCCATTTATGATTGTTGAAGGTTGGAAAATCGCAACCTGTCATACTGCCAACGGTTATAAAATTTTGAGCAGAGTGTACAGAGTGCGGTCGCCTATCTGTATAGGTGCGATCGCTAAGAACACTATAGCAACCATCAGAATAAATTAAGCGCTTGCTAGAGGAGAGAATGTCTGTAATGATCAAAACTATTCAAATTATTGCGACTGTTCATCAATATTTCCCGACCGCTCGTTGAAGGGAGAATTCAGATGAGTCTGACTGGAAAAATTGTGACCGCAATAAGTATTGTAACAACCGCAAGTATCACATAAATGAGAGGAGCAAGAATTGTGAATTGTTATAGTTTTAACAATATGATCAAAGTTGGTGCCTAGAGATTTTTAAGAAATTTTTTTAATAGGCAATATTTTATTCATTCATGGATGTTCCATCAATCATACTTAAATTATGCTTAATGAAGTTAAGCCTATCTTCATTCAAAGGTTTTGTAAAGATATTAGCAAGCTAATTATGTGTATCTATAAACTCTAAAACAATATTTTGGTTTTGTACATTATCTCTGAAAAAATGATGTCTAATGTCAATATGTTTAGATCTAGAGTGTTGGATAGGATTTTTGGACAAGTTGATAGCACTAGTGTTATCACATTTAATGGAAATATTATTAAACACTTTGCCATAGTCAAGCAATTGTTGCTTCATCCTTAACACTTGTGTGCAACAGAAACATGCCGCAACATATTCTGCTTCCGCCGTAGACAAGGCTACCGATACTTGTTTCTTACTGCGCCAAGAAACTAGACAATTCCCAAGAAAGTGACATGCTCCTATTGTGCTTTTTCTATCCAAGATACTGCCAGCATAGTCCACATTCAAAAAACCTAAGATATGAAATGATGTGTTTCTAGGATACCAAAGACCTAAATGCAATATATCGTTTAAGCATTTCAAAATTCTCTTAGTAGCATTCAAGTGTGATTCTTTAGGATAAGTTTGAAATCTAGCACAAAGACATAGACTATACATTATATCAGGTCTAGAAGCGGTTAAGTAAAGTAGTGATCCGATAATACCTCGATATTTCTTTTCATCTACTGCTTTACCATTTTCATCTTTATCTAATTTCAAGGATGTGCTCAAAGGAGTCTTGCAGCCATCCATTCCAAATTTCTTGATAAGTTCTTTTGTATATTTGGATTGGTTAATGAAGATTCCATCTTTCATTGCTTGATTTGCAATCCAAGGAAGAACTTGAGTTCACCCATCATGCTCATTTCAAATTCCCTAGTCATACAACAAGCAAATTCTTTCCACAAGGTTTCATTAGTAGCTCCAAATATTATGTCATCCACATAAATTTGTACAATTAAAATGTTATGTTTGTCCTTTTAAATAAAGAGAGTTGTGCCCACTTTTCCTTTTGAAAAACCATTTTCAAGTAAATATGCACTAAGTCTATCATACCATGCCCTTGGTGCTTGTTTCAATCCATTTAAAGCTTTGGTGAGTTTGAAAACATGATTTGGAAAATTATAGTTTTCAAAACCAGGAGATTGTTTAACATAAACTTCTTCGTTTATAAATCCATTTAGAAATGCACTTTTAACATCCATTTGAAAGAGTTTAAAATTCATGTGACATGCAAAAGCAAGTAAAATTCTAATAGCTTCTAATCTAGCTAGAGGGGCAAATGTCTCATCATAATCAATGCCTTCTTCTTGATTATAGCCTTTTTCTACCAATCTTGCTTTATTCCTAGTGATGTGAACATTTTCATCAAGCTCATTTCTATAGACCCATTTGCATCCTATGATTGAATGATCCTTAGGTCTAGGAGTGAGTTCCCATACATTATTTCTTTCAAATTGATTAAGTTCATATTGCATTGCAATCATCCAACTCTCATCACTTAGAGCCTCCTCAATGGTCTTTGGCTCAATTTGAGAAACAAAAGCAAAATTAACATCTATATGATTAATTTTAGATCTAGTAATTACTCCCGTAGATGTTTCACCAATGATGAGTTCCTTAGGATTATCTTTCTTGTATTTCCAATCCTTAGGTAGATCTTGAGTATTTTCTTTAAGTTCATTCTGATTGATCCTTGGAGCATTAATAGTTTCTTGTGGCTCAAGAGTACCTGCAAGGTCATCAGAAGTACTACCTTTCCTTTGATCAAGTTTAGATGATTCAATAAAGACAACATGCATTGATTCTTCAACTACTAGAGTTTTCTTATTAAAAACTCTATATGCTTTGCTAGATAATGAGTATCCTAGGAATATGCCTTCATCCGATTTGGATGAAAATTTTCCAAGATTTTCCTTGGTGTTCAATATAAAGCATTTGTATCCAAATACTCTAAAATATGCAATTCTGGGAATTCTTCCATTCCATAGCTCATAAGAAGTTTTATTAATTAAAGGTCTTTTGTAAACACGATTTGTAATGTAACAAGCAGTATTAATGGCTTCTGCCCAAAAATAATATGGTAATTCATATTCATTGAGCATTGTTCTAGCCATTTCAACCAAGGTTCTATTTTTCCTTTCAACCATGCCATTTTGTTGTGGAGTTCTAGGAGCAGAAAAATTATGTGAAATGCCAAGTTCAATACAAAAATTTTCAAAATTTTCATTCTCAAACTCTTTGCCATGATCACTTCTAATAGATGTGATCACATATCCTTTTTCATTTTGAACTCTTTTTGCAAACGTTTTGAAGTAATTAATAGCTTTATTCCTTTGAGTTAAGAAATTAACCCATGTGAATCTATAGTAATCATCAACAAGAACAAATGTATATGGCTTGTCACCTAGGCTTGTAACTCTATTTGGTCCAAACAAATCCAAATGAATGAGTTCTAAAGGTCTAGAGGTACTTACAACATTCTTTGATTTAAATGAGCTCTTATGTTGCTTACCAAGTTGACAAGGTTAACAAGTTCTATCTTTGTCATATTTTATTTTAGGGAGACCATCAACTAGGTTTTCATTACAAATGCATTTTAATTGATCCATACTTGCATGTCCTAGTCTTCTATGCCATAACCAAGCATCATTATTAGTAGAGATTAAACTTTTAAATGCATGATTGGAATGTATGTCAATTTTATAAGTTTTACTTATTCTAGTTCCCTTAAATACAATAACACCATTTGAATTAGTGATCTTGCATCCTTTGGAATCAAAATTTACAATGTATTTTCTATCACATAATTGACTAACACTTAGTAAATTATGTTTCAAACCATCAACAAGCCATACATCTTCTATCAAGTCTTTACCAAGTATTCCAATGGAGCCAACACCAATAATTTTACCTTTAGCATTATTTCTAAAAGTTACATTACCTCCAAGCTTGTATGTAATACTTGTAAAAAGCTTTGCATTCCCGGTCATATGCCTTAAGCACCCACTATCCACATGCCATGTGCTTTCGTTGATAGTAGATTTTAGGCATACCTACAAGGCAATAGTAGTTATCTTTTCTCAGGTACCCAAATGAAGTTGGGTCCTTGATGGTTAGTAATAGAGGCATCTTCTAACTTGAGATGAGCCTTTCTAATATGACCAAAAATTCTTTTATATCCAAATTTCATGCAATATTAGAACTCTTTTCCTTATAGAGCATCATCTTGGAAAAATATTTTTATATTTTAAAGTTCATGTGCTCAATCAAATCACTATCATCTAGGTCATCAATATCATCATATGCTATTAGATTTAAGGATTATACTTACCTCATTGGAGTCATCTTCAATAGCCATGAGACATAGGTTTGTGATTCCTTCTTCTTCTTCTTCTTCTTCCTCTTTGCTTGAAGAAGAGTCATCTCATGTGGCTTTGAGAGACTTTTTCTTTTCTTTGTCCCATTTCCTTTTGTTCTTTACTTTGAAGCATTCTGATTTGATGTGACCAGATTTACCACATTCATAGCACTTTACCTCTTTTTTTTTCTTTATCTTTGAGGGAGGATTTAGGAAGTGTACTTTTGTTAGCTTGTAATCTTTTCTTTCTTTTCCATTCATTTATTCTTTTTGAGAACATTGCCATTTCATCTTCATCATTAGTACCTTCATTGCTTGAGCTCTCAACTTCTTTTATTTCTTTGAGAGAAATTGGTTTTCTCTTTTCTTTCTCACCTTGATCTTCTTCTTTTTCACTGTGCAGCTCAAATGTGAGTAGTTTTCCTACAAGCTCGTCGGTTCTCAATGTGCTAAGATCATGAGCTTCTTCAATGGATGATACTTTTGATTCAAAGTTCTTTCTAGCTCTTAGGGCTCTCAAGATTTTGCTATTTACATCACCTTGATCATATATCTTGCCATACTTCTTTAGCTCATTAACAATAGCAAGCAAGCGATTCGTCATGTCGGTGACATTTTCATTTGGTTTCATCTTGAATAGCTCATACTCATGAACATGCATATGTTTCTTGGTGAATCTCACTTGAGTCGTACCTTCATGATAGTTTTCAAGTATCTTCCTAATGCAATGTGCACAAGTTAAGTGTTGAACTCTTCCACCTTCTTCTCTTGAAATGGAATTCATCAAGATGGAAGAGGCTTTACTGTTCTTGAATCGATCTTTAACATTGACAATTGACCATTGTGCTTTGGGAAGAGGAACTTGAATACCATCAACTTCATGAGTAGGAGGTTTCCACTCACTTTCCACAAAATCCCATAGCTCAATCCCTTCACTGTCTAGAAACAAATACATTTTGTGTTTCCAATAGGAATAATTCGTTCCATCAAAATAGGATCGAAGGATAGTGTTATGATTTCCATGAGAGGTTGAGTTTAATGAAGAAGAAGTTGCCATAGTGGATCAAATTTCATAATTAAGTTTAAGAAATTTCTAGCTCTGATACAAACATGGAATGCAATTCTTCAGGTGGCATGTGATTCAAATTACCATACACCTGACATTGCTGGCACTTCTTTACAAACTTAATACAATCTCTCTCCATGGTCAACTAGTAGTAACCTTGCTGAATTATCTTTTTAACTAGGGCTAAAAACCACTCATGTGTGGATCGCAACTTCCCGCGTGTATTTTTGACATGATATGCTCCATTTTAGGCTTCCTCAAGCATCTCAAGTGCACCCCCATCAGGCCATCTTTGATATAACTCTCCATGGAAGGTGATGTATTGTAAGGACCACCGCCTTATGGCTCTTCTTTCTTTCTTTGTTGCCCCCAACGAGTATTTTCTTTCCTCCAAAAACCATCTTGTAGTATCATACCACGCATCATGGTCTATATTAGTTTCCATGATTGTCTCATATTCATAGCAAGGAGTTGATGAACTGGTCAAAATCAGAGGCTTGAGGAATAAGTTGACAGGATTTTCCCATACCGAAGCCAATGTGGCTAGGGCATCAGCCATCTGGTTTTCTTCTCTTGGTAGGTGTATAAACCTGCACTCCTTAAAGTTCTTCTTCATCATGGTCAAGTAATGGTTGTATGGTTTTAATTTTTCTTCTTTCAACTCCCACTCCCCATTTACTTGAGATACTGCTAGCAATGAATCACCAAAGACTTCCACCTTATCCACCTTCATAATCATTAAGGTTTCCAAACCAAAGATACATGCTTCATTGGTTACCCTGAATTTCAACTTCTTGGCAAAAGGGATAAGTTCCCCTTCGGGCGATTCTAGTATGACTCCCAAACCTGCTCCTTTCCTATTCACTGCCCCGTCAAAATATATTTTCCATCCTTGTACTTCAATGACCTCTAAATATTCATCCAAAAATTCCAAGACTACCTCTTCGCTATTCGGTAATGGTTGTTGGGCTAGGAATTCTCCCACTGCTCTACCTTTGATTATTTTCCTTGTTACATACTTGTAGACCCTTAATTTTTGACCCCAATTTGATACGGTCCTAATTAAAGGATGGCAAAATAAATTTGATCTGACTTTAAATATTTAAATCTAGTATATAATTTTTAAAGGAGTTAGTTAGGATTAAAGAGGCATAAATTCAATTGTAAAACCCTAAAATCAAGTGGAATTGGCCCAAATTAAAACTTTTTGGTCCATAAGTTAAAAAAGGCCAGAATAATTTGAGTGAGGCGGGCCGGGGAGACATGAGCATGCCTCATGTCGATCTGGCAGCCAAGATAGACATGAGGTTGGACTCATGTCGACCTAGGCAAGCTACGTCGACATGAGCATACTTCATGTCGACCTTGGCAGGCTAGGTCGACATGAGCATGCCCAAGGTCGACATGAGCATGCCTCATGTTGACTTGGGCAGCCCAAGGTCAACATGATGTTGGTATCATGTCAACCTCGGGCAACCAGGTCGACATGAGGTTGGATAAGTTTCCTAATTCAACTAGAATTTGTTTTAGGGACTGATTAATATTAGGTTAAGGATTCTGAGTGAGGTTTGGCTATAAATATTAACATTTCAGAATTCAAAAGGAGGAACATTAAAGAGGGTTGGCAATGAATATTAAGAGAGATTAAAACCACAAGGCAGAAGAGACGACAACAAAGAGAGAAGAACAGCAGCAACTTTTTGGAGAACGAAGGAAACCACAAATAGAAATATCAAGACAACCAAAGATGAAGGCAGATTACATATTGTCTTCACATTATTCATCTAGAAATCAATTTGGAGGAACTAACGAATGGAGGTTTGATCTTTAATCATAAATTACCCATGATCACAGTAGCTTCATTTTTTTTATTAATAAAAACATGCATCAGTAACTTTATCTTTGAAACATGCAGTACCTTGATCTTTAAACATGCAGTAAATTGATTTTTGTTTCAATGACTTTAATCATTTGCTTTAATTAAAACATGGATCAGTTGATATTCGTAGCCCCACTTGGATGTTTCATAAAAAAATATATAACTATCCAGTAGCCTTGAGGATTTAAATTAATTGTTAGAATTTATTTTGTTTACATTAACTTCAAGAACCGTAGGTTATTTTCTTAAAACTCAAAACCTCAAACTATTTTTATCCAAAAGCCTAAACCATTTCATTATTAAACTTCAAAATATTGATTATTTTTCCAAAACCTTAATTTATTTCTCGCAATCCAAAATTATGTTTTTTTAGGCAGTAAGTTAAATCCAAAAACCCTAATTCCAAAACCCTAGTTTCAGAAAACCTAACTATCCAAAAACCCTAATTCCAAAACCCTAGTTTTAAAAATCCTAAATCCAAAAACCCTAATTCCAAAACCCTAGTTTCAAAAACCCTAACCATCCAAAAACCCTAATTCCAAAACCCTAGTTTTAAAAATCCTAATTCCAAAACCGTAGTTTCCAAAACCCAAGTTTCAAAAACCCTAAAAATCCTAATTTCAAAACCCTAATTATAAAACTTTAGTTTCTAAAACCCTAAGTTCCGAAACCCTAAATTCAATTGATAATTCTTTATAACCCTAAATTTATATATTTATTGCTTTATTTAATTTTAGATTTGATTATATAGTTTATTATATTTTTTGATGGTTGATTTATTTAATTTCAATACTTGATTTATTTAATTTATCATGGATGGATATTTTCATTATTATTATGATTATTATTTATTTATTTTGGTATTAAAATTGTAAGAGGTATGTTTCCACTTTTTGGGTACCTCGTTAGTTAAATTTTATGTAATTTAAATCACTTTTAAATTTTGGACCAATGTAAAGGATATGTTTCCACCTTTTGGTGGGTGTCCTATTTAGTTTAGACATGAACGATGCAAGGACATGTTTCCATCCTCGGATGGGTGTCCATTTATTTGCTTTTGTTTGGACATTGCTTTGATTTTAATATAATGATGCTTTATTTTAATTGTTGCATGTAATATGGATAATATTGTTATATTTAAGAATTTTATAATATTAAGACCTGCAAAGGAGGCCGGTTCCAATGAACAGAGCATTGTGGGGGTGCTAGGCCATTTCTCACCTTCCCCACATGTACCCAACTTTCCGAACCCATTAGGGGGTTGGGGATTCCTTAGGAATCAAGTCATCCACCTCTTTCTTTTTTCCAGCCTGTTCGGGTGGCGACTCCATTTTCTCTGGGCTTAGGCCCGTGTTCTCTAAGGCCCCAAGCCTAAATAGTGCCGAAGTCGCAAGAACCATTCCACCGAGAGTGGGGGCAAAAATTTCTGCTCACTGTGGCGACTCCACTGGGGAAAAGAGAAGTTGATTCCATTGGTCTTTTTATTATTCTATTCTTTCTTATAATGATATTATCCATTGCATCATATTAGATTGCATCGTGTGCGTGAGTTAGGACGCCCGTGTTACCCATGTTGTATTATGTAAGGGATACTATACTTTCACTCAAGGTGTGGAGACCGAACATGGCATAACCACTCATAGCCTCATACCATTTGGTATATACTTGCTATTGGCCTAGTTACATTCCTTAGGTTTTTACCCCAAATGCTTGTTGTTTGACTATGGTCAATTTATCTTGGTTTAAATCATGGCTTATTTGGTTTGTTCTTTTTCTAATATGACCCAAGTACATTTGTAAGCTCAAAATAAATTTTTCTCTAAATCCAAAAGACCAAAGATATTTTCAAAACTTTTCAAGATGGTCTTTAGACATAAAACTTTTCTAAAAACAAATCAAAAATTCTTTTGCTCATGACCCAAATACTAAGCCCAAAATCTATTTTTTCTAAAATCTTTTTACAATGGGCTTAAAAATGAAATTATTTTCATAACCTTTTCAAAGAGCTTGCAAATTATTTAGGTAAATTATGAAATACTAAAAATCAATTGTGAGCATAGTTTATACTAAGAGTTATTAATCATGGGTCTGTTTTGGCATGAATCATTAGTTACTGTTTCAAGTGAGAAATCTATTTATAATAAACCTCTTAATTTAGTTTTAATCCAATATATCATAAAAGCTATGTTAGCTGGTTGAATGGATTTAAACCTAATTAAATGGGAATTATCATGAACTGATTTCCATTTTTGAAAATATAACTATTTATTGAAACGTCTGAGGGAAATATTCAAAAACAAGAAACCCCATGTGGGTATTTTCTTAACCATATACCTAGGAAAAGAGACTCGCCATTCGTGTGTGGAAGTTATAAGGTTGGAAGGGACGTTCTACTTATCTTTGTTGATTGTTTGTGCATACATGCATACATACATATATTTGCATCTCATATCATTGATCATCTCTGGCTCACAGCCCTGGATTACGACAGTTCAAAAGCTTACGATAATTTGACCTACACTGGAGACGAAGAATCTAGCAACAACTCAATCACTTGCTCACCAAAATCAATGGAGTCCGAACAAATTCAAAGAATGGTGGACGATGCCCTCAATGCCAAGATGGAAGAAATAAAAGAGGCCATGGCCAAGACCATAAAGAATCAACTAGTTGAAATTTTAGGAAACAATGCCGAAGCATTTACTAGCACCAAGAAAGATAAGGGGAAGGCTAAAGTTGGTGAAGTGGCTTTTGATGATGATAAGGCGATCATTGATGATGATGATTGGGCTCAATACTTCCAAGATCCTCAAGACAAAAAGGTGCTGAAGATTGTTGAGAAGGTAACTATTGAAAAGACCGAGACGTCTGATATTGAGAAGATGATTACTGATTTAGAAAAGAAATTTGAGAAGAAGCTAAAAACCGAAGAGATGTCTGAGATTGACAAACTGTTTGAGTAAGATGAGGAGGTCCCTTATAAGTTCAAGATGCCTTCCTTCTCTAGGTACAATGGTATTGGAAATCCTCATCTCCATGTGAAGCAGTACATCACTGCTATGCAGTCTGCTCGAGCTACTAAAGCTCAAACTCTGAGGTATTTTATGCTCTCATTGGACCTTAGTGTCCAAAATTGGTTCAACACCTTAGAGGAAAGTACTCAAAAAGATTGGGACATATTGTACAAGGCTTTCATTCAAAAATATGGGTACAATGTCGAGTTGAAAGTAACCTTGATGGAGGTGGAAACCATTAGACAAAGGCCAAATGAGAATTTTGTGGACTATGTGAAAAGGTGGAGAAATAAGGCTGCTTCACTCAAGAAGAGGCCCGATGAATATGATCAAATAAGGATGATTGTGAGAGGGGTGTTGCCTAGTCTTCATGAAAGGATGTCTCATTCACTCATTCATGATTTCAAAGATCTTTTGCAAGCTGGCTTGCAAATCGAAGAATGGGAAAGGGAGAAGAGCAACTTTTCTGCAAGAAGGAATGAGAAAGGAAATTATCAGCCTAGCAATCAAAGTACACAAAAGAAAGCTGATGTTAATGCAGCTAGTCAAGGAGGAATGAGGTAGTTTTTAGAATTAGGGAAGCCACTATCTTGGGTTCTCAATAAGCTACAAAAGAAGGGATTGTTAGAACCCTTGACTCCTCATCCTTTGCCTAATCCTCTTCCACCTAACTTTGAAACTAATGCATTTTGCCAATTCCATCAAAGGCTTGGACACAAAATGGATACTTGTATGAAGTTGAGGCATGAGATCCAAAATCTAATCGATAGTGGTAAGCTACCTGAGCCAGACAAGCCAAATATTAAGAATAATCCTTTGCCTAAATTTGGAAGAGTGCCACCACCAGCAACCTTTATGATAGGAAAAGGATTGAAAGAAGATTTTGTCTTATCCTCTTTTCAAGATGAAGATATTGAAGATGTGAAAGGAGAAGAAAATTAAACTCAACAAACTTTCCTTAGCTTGAATGTTGTTTTTCAATTTTACTTTCTTTAATATTTAATTGGAACAATCATGTTTTTCAAATTTAAATTTGTTTGAATAAATTACTTTTATCAAAAATTTTGTTGGTCTTTGTTCATTTTATGCTCAACCGGTGAGGAATCTAGCTTGATGTTCATAAATTAATGTGTGTAGGCATCATGATTTGAATGACTTTACTAGATGAGGGAATTGCTCTATAGCATTGAGTTGTGTATGCTTACTTAGAGAGGGCTCCTGTATAATTACCTTTGTCTAGGTCCTAGTCAGTCTTAGAACATGCTTTCACAAACTTTCAAGGAGAAATTGAACTCTGCTTATTTTAAGAGAGAAATAATCTAGGCATTGTTTGGTTAGCCAACAACTAGTATCCACACAATAAAATATCAATCTCTAGTTGTCCCTTTGAGCCTTCATAAAATTTTAGCTTTCTTTTCATTGGCTTACAAACCCCAACAACCTACCCTGAGCTGTTGTGATACTTTTGACAAGTCTTATGATCACTAAGGTGAAGAGGCAAGAAGATCAAAGAATGGAATGCATAGCCAAAGCCATAAGGATAGTTGATATTATCAAGACCATAAGGGTAGTTGAAGTTCTCCTAATATCCCCATTATATCAAGATGACATCAAAGTAACAAATGATTTATCCCTGTTAAAGAAGATTTATACCACTCCTCTCATGCATTATAGAAACCCAAGTTGGTATAAACAAGATAACTCTTTTAAAGCTAGAACCAAAAACAAAAAGAAAAGAAGAAAAAGCAAAAAGAAGAAAAAAAAAAGAGAAAAGAGAAAAGAAGAAAAGAAAAGAAAAGAAAAGACAAAAGAAAAAAGAGAAAAAAAAAAAAGAGAAGAGAAAAAAAAAAAGAAAACCCAAAATGGTTCAGAAATCCAAATAAGTTCTCTTTTACCTAAGACAGCAAAAGGCTTCCATTTGGTTTATAATGTCAGTTTGACTTGAATTGGTCCAACCCAACCAAAGATTCAATCAAAATGGAAGAAAAAGGAGAAAGGTCACCCACTTGACAGTCCTACAAGGAAGAAGGACAAAATGATAAATTTCTCAAAGAAAAGGAAGAGTAAGAAAAATAAAAAGAAAAAAAAGGGGGAAGAAGAAAAGAAACGAATTTCGGTACCAAAATTTTTGGTAATGGCAAAGATTATCCCAATCAAGATCTAGATTAATGCCAAAAAGATGGGAGAACTCTCAAAGCTCTATCTTTTTATGTTTCCAATTGCCTAAGGTTCTAACAAGTAGTTTGTAGTGTGAAGGCTTGTCCATTGTGTCACAATGGCTCCAACTTACAAATGGCCTTCATTTAACCCATTTCCCTTATAGTCCCCATTTCAAGCCTATCAAAGACTTGTTGATCTCTCTTGGTAGGTAGAGTCTATTAGTGGAGATAGTTTGAATAAGTATGCATATGAGATAGACAATATTTAAACTCAAATGAGACCTTTGGCCAAGTAATGTATATCTGCCTATCTGAAGTGCAACTATTCTTACTTAAATATTCCCGAGTTTAGTACGGTAACTAGGGTTGTCATGTTATAGATATGTTAATTTGGAAAATCAAGTCCTGAGGTATATTGACATTGGTTTGGCAAAGCCAACATTTGATTTCAAAAAAAAAATTCAAAAAAAAAATGTGTTTTTGTCACATAAAGCCTTCAAGTTAAGAGAAGTTTGTTGCACCATCAAAACTCGAAGAACACATTGGGCAAAGGAAATGATTATTAGCAAGGTCATGAAGAAGCTACCAACTAACATGCTAAAACACAGTTTGAAATGGATGTATCCCTGACTCTACAACCTGGGGTCTCCACCACTCATATTTTCAACATCTCAAAGATAAAAGCCATAAATGTGAAGCATCTTGTAATTCCAGTGCAAGAACTGAACGGGCATCTGAAAGAAATTCGTGAGAGCATTTCAGCTGATAATCTCAGTATGTGAGTCGATGGAACCATTGTAAGTATTATTCATGCATATCATGCATACATGAGCATATCATATCGCACTTTCTTATCTTGTATTGTCTATTCTTTGTCAAAGTGAACAACAAATACCCTGCGAAGTAAAGAATCAAAAGAAGATATTGAATCAAGGGGGCATGGAAAGCCTATTTACTTGACGAAGTTCCAGTCATTTTGTAAAAGAAGAAATACATGTTTGTGCGAAGAGCTAGACAAGACATACATCAATTAGAGCCCGCATAGGAAAATCATGGGTTTGAGCCTACATAGGGGGCTTCTCCTTTTCACTTCTAATATTTTACCACGCAGGGGGGCAAGGAGTGGATATGAAGGCTAGCTAAAAAGGGCTGAATTTTCGCAAAAGTGCAAAGGAAGAACAAAAAAAGAATGAAAAAAAAGAAGAAAAATAGAATTCTCAAAAGAATGAAGATGTAAAAGACAAAAGATCAATCCAGCTAAAAGAGCTAAAGCCAAAGTAAAGACCAGACCTTCAATGGATAAAGATCCATGTTTCAAGGGTAAAGACCCGACCTCCAGTGGATAAAGATCCATTTTCAAGGGTGAAGACCCGATCTACAAGGATGAAGATCCATTTTTCAAGGGTGAAGACTCGAAGTCCAAAGGATGAAGATCCATTTTCAAGTGTGAAGACCCGATGCCAAGGATGAAGATCCAGTTTAAAGGATGAAGATCCAATTTTAAGGGTAAAGACCCGATGTCCAAAGGACGAAGATCCATTTTCACGGGTGAAGACCCGATCTCAAAGGATGAAGATTCATTTTCAAGGGTGAAGACCCAATCTCCAAGGATTAAGATCTAATTTCAAGGGTAAAAACCCGATGTCCAAAGGATGAAGATCCATTTTTTCATGGGTGAAGACCCGATCTCAAAGGATGAAGATTCATTTTCAAGGGTGAAGACTTGATCTCCAAGGATGAAGATCCATTTACAAGGATGAAGACCCGATCTCCAAGGATGAAGATCTATTTTCAATGGTGAAGATCTGATGCTAAGGATGAAGATCCAAGGTCCAACGATGAAGATCCATTTTGAGGGTGAAGAACCACAATGCATAGAACAGCCGGAGCAGTCAGACTCCTCAACTAATAAGAGGTTAGTCAAATCAAATTCAGTCTCGGGTCCAAGTACCCAAATCAAACCCAATCTCGAGTCCAAGTATCCAAATCAAATTCAATCTTGGGTCCAAGTATACAATCTCAGGTCCAAGTACACAAATCAAATTAAATCTCGGGTCCAAGTACCCAATCTCGGGTCCAAGTACCCAAATCAAATTCAGTCTCAGGTCTAAGTACCCAATCTCGGGTCCAAGTACCCAAATCAAATTCGATCTAGGGTCCAAGTACCCAAATCAAATTCAATCTCGTTTCCAAGTACCCAAATCAAATTCAGACTCGAGTCCAAGTATCCAATCTTGAGTCCAAGTACCCAAATCAAATCCAATCTCGGGTTTAAGTACCCAATCTCGAGTCTAAGTATTCAAATCAAATTCAGTCTTGGGTCTAAGTACCCAATCTCGAGTCCAAGTACCCAAATTTAATCCAGTCTAGGGTCTAAGTACCCAAATCAAGTTTAGTCTCAGGTCCAAGTACCCAAATAAAATCCAAGTACCCATCCTCATCCAAAATCAGTCAAAAATCATATTGCTTTTCACTCTCTTTTGTCATAGTCTCAGATCGTTTAAGCAGGGGGCAAACTGTAGACCCTTAATTTTTGACCCCAATTTGATACGGTCCTAATTAAAGGATGCCAAAATAAATTTGATCCGACTTTAAAAATTTAAACCTAGTTTATAATTTTTACAGGAGTTGGTTCGGATTAAAGAGGCATAAATTCAATTGTAAAACCCTAAAATCAAGTGGAATTGGCCCAAATTAAAAATATTTGGTCCATAAGTTAAAAAAGGCCATAATAATTTTAGTGAGGCTGGCCGGGGAGACATGAGCATGCCTCATGTCAATCTGGCAGCCCAGATCGACATGAAGTTGGACTCATATCGACCTTGGTAGGCTAGGTCGACATGAGCATGCTTCATGTTGACCTTGGCAGCCCAAGGTCGACATGAGCATGCCTCATGTCGACCTGGGCAGCCCAAGGTCGACATGAGGTTGGTCTCATGTCGACCTAGGGCAACCAGGTCAATTTGAGGTTTGATAAGTTTCCTAATTCAACTAGAATTCATTTTAGGGACTGATTAATATTAGGTTAAGGATTCTGAGTGAGGTTTGGCTATAAATATTAACATTTCAAAATTCAGAAGGAGAAACATTAAAGAGGGTCGGTAATGAATATTAAGAGAGATTAAAACCACAAAGCAGAAGAGACGACAATAAAGAGAGAAGAACAGCAGCATCTTTTTGGAGAACGAAGGAAACCACAAATAGAAATATCAAGACAATCAAAGAAGAAGGCAGATTACATACTGTCTTCACATTGTTCATCCAGAAATAAATTTGGAGGAACCAACGAATGGAGGTTTGATCTTTAATCATAAACTACTCATGATCACAGTTGCTTCATTTTTTTATTAATAAAAACATGCATGCAATAACTTTATCTTTGAAACATGCAGTACCTTGATCTTTAAACATACAATAAATTGATTTTATTTCAATAACTTTAATTGTTTGCTTTAATTGACACATGGATCAGTTGATATTTGTAGCCCCACTTGCATGTTTCATAAAAAAACATATAACTATCCAGTAGTCTTGAGGATTTAAATTAATTGTTAGAATTTATTTGGTTTACTTTAACTTCAAGAACCGTAGGTTATTTTATTAAAACTCAAAACCTCAAACTATTTTTATCAAAAAGCCTAAACCATTTCATTATTAAACTCTAAAATATTGATTATTTTTCCAAAACTTTAATTTATTTCTCCAAATCAAAAATTATGTTTTTTTAGGCAGTAAGTTAAATCCAAAAACCCTAATTCCAAAACCCTAGTTTCAAAAAACCTAACTATCCAAAAACGCTGATTCCAAAACCTTAGTTTCAAAAACCTTAACTATCCAAAAACCCTAGTTTCCAAAACCTTAGTTTCAAAAACCCTAAAAATCCTAATTTCAAAACCCTAATTATAAAACTTTAGTTTCTAAAACCCTAAGTTCCGAAACCCTAAATTCAATTGATAATTCTTTAAAACCCTAAATTTATATATTTATTACTTTATTTAATTTTAGATTTGATTATATAGTTTATTATATTTTTTGATGGTTGATTTATTTAATTTCAATACTAGATTTATTTAATTTATCATGGATGGATATTTTCTTTATTATTATGATTATTATTTATTTGTTTTGGTATTAAAATTTTAAGAGGTATGTTTCTACTTTGTGGGTAGCTCTTTAGTTAAATTTTATGTAATTTAAATTGCTTTTATATTTTGGACCAATGTAAAGGACATGTTTTCACCTTTTGGTGGGTGTCCTATTTAGTTTAGACATGAACGATGTAAGGACATGTTTCCATCCTCGGATGGGTGTCCATTTATTTGCTTTTGTTTGGACATTGCTTTGATTTTAATATAATGATGCTTTATTTTAATTGTTGCATGTAATATGGATAATATTGTTATATTTAAGAATTTTATAATATTAAGACCTGCAAAGGAGGCCGGTTCCAATGAACCAGGCGTTGTGGGGGTGCTGGGCCATATCTCACCTTTCCCACACGTGCCCAACTTTCCGAACCCATTAGGCGTTTAGGGATTCCTTAGGACTCGAGTCATCCACCCCTTTCTTTTTCCCGGCCTGTCCGGGTGGCAACTCCATTTTCTCTAGGCTTAGGCCCGTGTTCTCTAAGGCTCCAAGTCTAAACAGTGCCGAAGTCGCAAGAACCATTCCACCGGGAGTGGGGGCAAAAATCCTTGCTCACAATACTCAATCTCATATTCTTCCAATATTATCAACCATCGGCCATACTTTCCAATCAAAGAGGGTGTCTCCCTTAAGTACTTCATTGGATCCAACCTGGAAATTGCTTGTACAGTATAAGATTGAAAGTAATGCCGCAACTCCTTAGATGGACAAACCACAACTTTACAGGTCTTTTCAATGATACTATACTTAATTTCATAAGGTAGAGCTTTCTACTCAAATAGTAAACTGCGTGCTCAATCTCTAACTCATCTGCTTAGGCTAGCATAGCTCCTATTGACTTTTCTTATTCTGCTAAGTATATTAACAAGGGTTTACCGGGTTTAGGTGGTTTCAAAACAGGTGGATTCAGCAAATACTCCTTTTTTCGCTCAAAGGCCTTTTGACACTCTTCATTCCACAGGATTGGCTGATTCTTTTTAAGCAATTTAAAGATAGGTTCACAGATTGTGGTGAGTTTTGCTATGAACCTGCTATTGTACCATAATCTACCAATGAATCTCTAAACTTCTCTCTTCATCTTGGGGGCTGGCATATCGCTGATTGTTTTAACTTTGTTAGGGTCAATCTCAATGCCATTTGGACCGATCACATGACCCAACAATTTTCCTCAGGTAACCCCAAACACACACTTCTTCATGTTTAGCCTTAACTTATACTTCAATGCTCTATTGAAGAATAATTCTAAGTTTTGGAAGTGTTGTTCCCTTGTATCTAATTTCACCATCATATCATCAACATATACTTCAACTTCTTTGTGCATCATGTCATGAAATAATATGGTGGCCATCCTTTGGTAGGTTGTTCCAGCATTCTTTAATCCGAACGGCATCACCCTATAACAAAATATACCCCATGTAGTAATGAAAGCAGTTTTGGCTTTATCCTCTTGGGCCATTAACACTTGGTTGTATTCAGAAAATCCATCTACAAATGAGTTTAGCACGCTAGAGGCTACAATATCAATGAGAACATCTATATGGGGTAAAGGAAAATCATCTTTAGGGGAAGTCTTATTTAAATCTCTATAGTCTACACAGACCCTAATTCTTCCATCTTTCTTTGGCACAGATACTGTGTTGGCTAGCCAGTCTAGATAATCTATCACTTCAAGGAACTTTACTTGTACTTATTTAGTGACCTCTTCTTTAATCAATTTAGCCCATTTTGACCTCAAATGTCTAAGCTTTTGTTTGACAGGTTTCATGTGAGTGTAAGTAGGAATTAGATGTTCGGCTATGTCTCTATCTATTACAGGCATATCCTCATAAGACCAAGCAAATACTTCTTCATATTTTTTAAATATTTTTTCAAATCCCTCTCTTTCATCAAGAGTAAGGTCGGATGCTATGCTAATGTTTTTAGGATTTTTGGTTATTCCCAAATTTAATGATTATGTATCAACAGAGTTAATATTAAAGATGCTTATTTAACCACTATTTGAATGTATGCAACTATCAGGAGAAACATCACATAAGTAAGCAAAATCAGACTTTATTGCATTCATTTTGGAAAAGAAAACATCATCGTCCTGATACAAAGCAGACAAATTAAAATCAAAATGCTCAAAATCATAAAGCAGAACATCTTCAAACTTCTCTTCAACCAGGGCAGCAATCTCCTCTGGAGTCTTCTCAGCTTTTAGGACAGCTTCCTTCTTCCTTTCCAGATTAGGCTCCTTGTCGACTGGCAGGGTGAACTCTTTCTTCACTTATTCCACAAACTCAGCAACATCAACAAAAATTTTAAAACCCATAATCAACTTTCCCATGAACATGGTTGGCTCGGGCGTTCCTTGAAGTGGTCCCACATTTGGAGCTTTGACAAAGAACTCTTTAAGTGGTGGGAAGCTCATCTTCTCATTCTTCTTTGACTGGACATCTTTGTTGGCTTCTTCATACCCTAACCCTTTCTTAGAAGTTTGAGTTTTGAAATCTTGAAGCTTTGTCACACTGGCCTTGCCCTTTCCAAGACCAGCTCTGGGAAGGTAGCTCATGTTCTTCATCATGTTCAAGACCTTAGAGTCCACTACTTCATCATCAGAAATTATAGCTACTCGAAAACCATTGAGAGGCCTCTCTACTATTAGAGCATTAACAACCTCATTATCTTCGGCCTCGATGACCACCGTCTCGTCTCCGTTAGGGAACTTGATCTTTTGATGAAGGGTGAAAGGATCTCCATCGAGAGGATGAAACCATGGTCATCCCAAAAGTAGAGCAAAAGTAATAGATATGTCCAAAACATCAAATTCAACAATAGATTCAATTGGACCAACCTTCACAGCAGCTTTGAAAGTTCCTTCGGCATGCCTCTTGGTATTGTCATAAGCCCAAATGGTTATCTCGGTTGGGCTTAGATCCCTCATTGACATAGCTAGCTTTGGCAATATTTTAAGTGGGCAAACATTTATGGCGGACCCATCATCAACCATTACACATGGAGTCCTTTTTCCTTTGATTTCTAGTTTGATAAAGAGAGGGTGGATGTGATCTCTCCCTTCTTCCGGTGAATCTGCATATGAGAAAGATACCATTCCCATATTAACTTTGCTCTTCTTTTGAACTTCGTCACATTTCATTACTCCTTCAACTTTTATGAAGTTAATTAGTTCCTCCGATGTTATGGAAGTAAAAATCAGCATGCTAGCCAAGGCCTTGGCCATAGTTTCACGGTGCTTTTTAGAAGTAGCCAATAAGTCCCAAATGCTAACACTTGCTTGGGTTCTCTTCAATTGCTTAAGCACAGTATCATCTTCTTCTTCTTTGTTCCCTACTTTGACTTCCTTTCCTTTATTAACTTCTACCTCTTTAGGTTGTGGCCATGCATAAGGCTAACCAGATCTTGTGTTCATTACTTCATCTTCTTCAGGCTCAGACCAGGTCCATTCCTCCTTTTTGGGTACAAGATCATCATCACTATCGCTTGAATCCCAAAACTCATTCACAACACAGATTGCTACTACTTTACCAATCATAGTTTGTTCAACTTTGCTAAATACCACTTCTTTTTTGGTTGCCTCTTCATCCACATCTTGGAAAGAAGACGTGACAAAACTTTCATGCAAACCTCCTCTAATCATGAAGGTTGCCGGTGGTGGTACTCTATTGAACCTTGGCAATGGATTGTCTTTGGTGTTTGGCTTGTTGGGCTCGGGCAACTTCCCACTATCAATCAAATTTTGGATCTCATGCCTCAACCTCACACATCTATCCATGTCGTGTCCTTGCATTTGATGAAATTGACAAAATGCCTTATTGTCAAAATTAGGTGGGAGAGGGTTGGGCAAAGGAAGAGGATTTAAGGTTTGTAACAATCCCTTCTTTTGTAGCTTATTGAGGACCCAAGACAGCGGCTTCCCTAATTATGAAAACTGTCTCTTCCTCCTTGGCCAGTAGCATTAACATCAACTGCCTTTTGCATGCCTTGGTTACCATACTGGTAGTTTCCTTTCTCATTCCTTCTTATTGAAAAGCGGTTCTTCTCTCTTTCCCACTCCTCAATTTGTAGACCAGCTTTCAAAAGGTCTTTAAAATCCTGAAGGAGTGTATGAGACATTCTTTCACGAAGGCTAGGTAACACTCCTCTCACAATCATTCTAATTTGATCAGATTCATCAGGCCTTCTCTTGAGCAAAGCAGCCTTATTCCTCCATCTTTTCACATAGTCCACAAAATTCTCGTTTGGCCTTTGTCTAATGGACTCAACTTCCATCTCGACATTGTATTCATATTGTTGGATGAGGGCCTTGTATAGCAGATCCCAACTCTTTTATGTGCCATCATCTAAGGTATTGAACCAATTTTGGATAATAGGGTCAAATAATTTGTCAACTTCGGACATTTCTTTGATTTTCAGCTTCTTCTCAAATTTCTTTTCCAAGTCGCAATAATCTTTTCAACATATGAAGTTTTAGTTTTCTCCATAGTTGATCTTTCAACAATCTTTGGCTCTTTCTTCTTGTCTTGAGGATCTTGGAAGTATTGAGCCCAATCGTCATCATCATCAATGATCACCTTATCATCATCAAAAACCACTTCACCAACTTTAGCCTTCCCCTTGTCCTTTAGCATCTTCGTACTAGTAGATGCTTCGACATTATTTTCTAAAATTGCAGCCAATTGGTTCTTAATGGTTTCAGCTAGGGTATTCTTTAGTTCTTCCATTTTTGCATTGGCGTTGTCCACCATTCTTTGAATTTGTTTGGGCTCTATTGCTTTTGGTGAAAAAGTGATTGAGTTGCTGCTAGATTTTTTGTCTTCGACATAGGTCGGATTATTGTAAGCTTTTGAACTATCGTAATCCAGGGCTGTGAGCCAGAAGGGATCAATGATATGAGATGTGATGCATGTATTCATGTATGCATAAACAATAAACAAAGATAAGTAGAACGTCCCTTCCAACCTTATAACATCCACACACGGATGGCGAGTCTCTTTTCCTAGGTAATATGGTTAAGAAAATACCAACATGAGGTATCTTGTTTTCGAATAATTTCCTCAGACGATTCAACCAATAGTTATATTTTAAAAATGGAAATCAGTTCATGATAATTCCCATTAATTAGATTTTAATCCATTAAATCTTAACTAAAATAGCTTTTATGCTATATTGGATTAAAACTAAATTAAGAGATTTATTATAAAAAGATTTCTCACCTGAAAAAGTAACTAATGATTCATGCCAAAAACAAGCCCATGATTAATAATTCTTAGTATAAACTAGGCTCACAATTGATTTTTAGTATTTCATAATTGACCTAAATATTTGTAAGCTCTTTCAAAAGATTAAGAAAATAATTTTGTTTCTATGTTCTTTGTAAAAAGATTTTAGAAAAATGGATTTTGGGCTTAGTATTTGGGTCATGAGCAAAAGAATTTTTGATTTATTTTTAGAAAAGTTTTATGTCCAAAGACCATCTTGAAAAGTTTTGAAATATCTTTGGTCTTTCAAATTTTAAAGAAAAATTTATTTTGAGCTTACAATGTACTTAGGCTATATTAGAAAAAGAACAAATCAAATAAGCCATTATTTAAGCCAAGATAAATTAACCATAGTCAAACAACAAGCACTTGGGGTAAAAACCTAAGGAAAGGAATTGAGCCAATTACATGAGCTTTAGTCTTTGGGTTAAAAGGCTTAGGCTCCCATAGCAAGTATATGCCAAATGGTATAAGGCTATGAGTGGTTATGCCATGCTCGATCTCCATACCTTGAGTGAAAGTATGGTATCCTTACATAACACAACACAAGTAACACGAGCATCCTAACTCACGCACATGATACAATCTAAATGATGCAATGGATAATATCATGATAAGAAAGATAGAATAATATAAAGACTAACAGAATCAGCTTCTCTTATCCCCAGTGGAGTAGCCACTATGAGCGGGGATTTTCGCCCCCAGTCCCGGTGGAATGGTTCTTGAGACTTCGGCACTGTTTAGGCTAGGGGCCTTAGAAAACAAGGGCCTAAGCCCGGATAAAATGGAGTCGCCACCTGGACGGGCCGGGAAAAAGAAAGGGGTGGATGATTCGATTCCTAAGGGTTCCCTAACCTCCTAATGGGTTCGAAAAGTTGGGTACGTGTGGGGAAGGTGAGAAATGGCCCAGCACCCCCACAACGCCCAATTCAATGGAATCGGTTTCCTTTACAGGTCTTAATATTATAAAATTCTTAAATATAACAACATTATCCATATTACACGCAACAATTAAAATAAAACATCGATATATTAAAAATCAAAGCAATGTCCAAGCAAAACAAATAAATGGACACCCATCCGAAGATGGAAACATGCCCTTATATCATCCATGCCTAAGCTAATAGGACACCCACCAAAAGGTAGAAACATGTCCCTTACATTGGTCTAAAATATAAAGGTAATTTAAATTACATGATAATTAACTAATGAGGTACCCACAAAGTGGAAACATACCTCTTACAACATTTGGAAATCAAAAATAAATCGATAAAAGTAAATAACCATTTAGAATAAATAAATCATTAACAAAGATATTAAACATCAATCAAAATATATAATAAGCATTCATCCATGATAAATTAAATAAATCAAGCATTGAAAATAAATAAATAAACCATCAAAACATATAATAAACTACATAATCAAATCTAAAATTAAATAAAGCAATAAATATATAATTTAAGGTTCGCATCTTAAAATAAGATTTTAGGGTTTAGAATTTAGAAAATAGGGTTTTGGAATTTTGAGTAACTAATATTATTTTTTAAATGAATAATGCTACTGTAAGTTTTAAGGGCATTGAAATGGATTAAGGTTTTATAATTTAAGAGATTGATAAGGTTCTTTGATTAGCGAAATTAGGGTTTGAGGGGTAAAATCATGAAATTAGGGTTTGAATACTTTAAAACATTTGAATTTAGGACTCATGGTTACTGGATTATTATTTTGGATTTACTATATTGGTTTTGAATGTTTAGGTTTATAAGGTTTTAAGATTTTAAGGTTTTAAGGATTAGGGTTTAGGAAAACTAGGGTTTAGGTTAGCTATTTTGGGGTTACTGTCTTGGTTTTGGAATTGAGGAAAATAATTTAGAGTTTATAAAGTTTTTGGAAATAAGCAAGACGATTTAAGGTTTTTGGAAACAGAAAGTTTTTTTAGGGTTTTTGGAAATAAAAGGATCAATTTGGGGTTTTAAATTTTAGAAGAAACACAATTAGGGTTCTTGAGTTTTAAAAGAAACAAAGGGAACTTTTAAAGATTTTTGAAAAATAAATAAACAAATTAAGGTTTTTAAGGTATTTAGAAAAAATGGAAATCATTTAAGGTTTTTGGAAACGAAGATCAAATTATTACATCTTCAAAGATCGAAGTTTTGCGTGTATAATCTTATGAATCAAATAAATAACGAAGCTACTGTAAGAAATAAAAGAAATTAGATATTCAAACCTTCGTTTGTGGGTTCCACCAAAAATTGCTTCTTAGATGAACAAGGACAAAGGCAAGATGGCTGCCTTTGATTGATTGATTGCTTGCTTGCTTGCTTATTCTCATCTAAAAAGTCCGATCATTTTACTGCCAAGTCCCTTGTTAATCTCCTTAGAATCCAGTCCGATCCTCCTCAAAAGTTTGCTCCTCTCCTTTCTGTGTCTTTTCCTTATTATTTATAGGAAATTTATATGATTAATTTCAATTGTTTAAGGAAACTATGTTTAATTAGGAAAAGAAAGCCGAAACCAAATAGAATTTGGTTTCGGAAAAAATTGCGTTGGAAAAATTTTGCTGGCGAGGAAATTTGCGACGGTTGGCTGCGAGGAAATTTTTATTTTGCTAGCGAGATGCAAACGTCGGGCGAGTCAAGCCATTTCGTCTAATGATTTTTGGCGACGAAATTTTTCATCGCCGATTTTTATTTTTATTTATTTTTTATTATTTTTTATTACTATCATTATAAAAAATAAAAACTAAAAAAAAGATAACATAAAAATTATTTTGGACTAAATAAAAATATTGGACCGGACTGGGTAAAAAATTAAGGGTCTACGTAAACATAAACAAAGAAATAGAGATTCAAACCTTTATTGTTGGTTCCATAACAATCTTTGAATTCTGGTTGAACAAAAATAAAAACAGTGTAGGCTAGCTTTGATGTATTGTTGTTGTTTGCTGCCTCTTGATCTTTCAAGCTTGAGGTTGGCCAAAAAAATCAAAAAGTCCAAGGTCAAGTAAAAAATTTTAACCCCTTAATTCTGTGTCTTTAATGTGGTATTTATAATAAAAAATAATAAACCTAATCCTAATTGGCTTAAAAAATAAAAATCTTTTAGGAAATAAAATAAAAAACCAAGTAGAATAGGGTTTTTGGCAAAACCACGTGTGGGAACGGCGTGCGAAAGTGCGCTGGCAAAAAATCCTATGGCCATTTCGCCGCAGAAAAATCTAAGGGCGAATTGGCTTGTGGCCAACCTGCAGAGAATTGGGCCAAGCCAATTCGTCTTTCTTTCGTCGTCGATTTTTATTTATTTATTTTTATCTTTTTTTACTGTTACCTTTTTTATTTTTATTAAAAATAAATGTGTTAAGTAATGAATAGTAAAATAAATATTATTTAATTAAAATAACACAAAAATTATTTTGGACTGTTTTTTAAAAAAATATTGGACTGGACTTGGTAAAAAATTAAGGGTCTACAGTAATAAAAATGTTGTGATGATAGTTTTGAAAAGTGGAGGTGATTATTGATTTAATAAATTGAATTTAGAAAAACTTACCTACGTATGAACGCTCCACCAAATTGAAGAAATTAAAACAAGCTAATGCCTGCTTTAATACAAGATTTCTGGCAGAGCAAAATCAAGGCAATGCGTTCACTGGCTTTGTATAATTCTATTTCCTTTGTTGCTTTCATCTTCCTTGCTTTCTTTTCTTTTTCTTCCCTATTTTTCTATGGTTTCTGCCTCAAGTCTCAGGAAAAAATCAAAAGTCCAAAGTTCCTTCCAATAATTGCTACCCCCAGTCCATGTGTTTAATACTATTATTTATAGGAAAACAAAAAGACCTAATCCTATTTTAATAAGAAAATACCAACTGTTTAGAAAAAATTACAAAACTGGGCAAAACAAGGTTTGGTCAAAAATTGGCAATGCGCGGGCTGCTGGGCCTGCGAGGAATGATGCGGACTGGCATGCAGATTATGCTGGGCGAGGCAGCTGGTAATTGCAGGCTAGGTGAAATGGGAAAGCCAGTTCACTACAGGCAGTGCCCGCGGACAACTAGGCAAGCCCAGTTGGCTGCTGCGGCGAAGCCCCTTGCTGCTCGGCAGCGCGGCAGCACTGCCGCGCGTCGTTCGCCAGTCCGTCCAAATTTTTTTGTGTATTTTTATTATTAAAAATAACTATTAAATATTATAAAGATAAATATTATAAATAATAAATAAAATAAATATTACAAAAAATATTTTGGACTGTTTAAAAATATCGAACTGGACTGAGTAAAAAATTAAGGGTATAATATCCTGCTGTCCAGAATTGGTTTAACACCTTAGAGGATGGTACTCAAAAGAGCTGGGATTTACTATACAAACCCTTCATCCAAAACAGTATGGGTATAATGCTAAGTTGGAGGTTACATTGATGGAAGTTGAGTCCATTAGGTAAAGACCAAATGAGAATTTTGCTAATTACTTGAAAAGGTGGAGTAACAAAGATACATTGCTCAAGAAAAGGCCCAATAAATCGGATCAGATTAAGATGATTATGAGAGGGGTGCTACCTAATCTTTGTGAAAGGATGTCCCATACTCTTATTAGAGATTTTAACGATCTCCTTCAAGCTGGCTTGCAAATAGAAGAATGGAAAGAGAGAAGAACCATTTTTTTGCAAGAAGAAATGAGAAAGGAAACTACTAGTCAGGTAATCAAAGCACATAAAAGGCAGTTGATGTTAATGCAATTGGTCAAGGGGGAAGGCAACTATTTTCAGAATTAGGGAAGCCACTATTTTGGGTTCTTAATAAACTACAAAAGAAGGGAATATTACAACCCTTAACTCCTCACCCTTTGCCGAATCCTCTTCCACCTAGCTTCAATGCCAAGGCATTTTGTCAATTCCATCAAATGCAAGGGTACGAGACAGACAAATGTTTATGGTTGGGGCATGAGGTCTAGAATTTGATTGCTAGTGGGAAGCTGCCCAAACCCAACAAACCTAGCACCAAGGAAAATCAATTGCCAAGGTTCAACAGAGTACCACTGCCAGCAACTTTTATGATTGGAGGAGGTTTGCATGAAAGTTTTATCGTGTCTTCTTTCCAAGACATAGATGGAGAGGCAACTAAAGAAGAAATGGTGCTAAGCAAAATGGAGCAAGTCAAAGTTGAAAAGTAAGTAGCCATCTGTGTTGTGAGCAAGTTTTGGGATTCAACCGATCGTAATAATGATTCTGAGTCAAAGAAGGAGGAGTGAACCTGGTCCGAGCCTGAAGAGGATGAGGTAATGAACACACATTCTGGTAAGCCTTATGCAAGGCCACCACCAAAAGAAGTAGAGGTTGACAAGAGGAAGGATGCTAATAAAGAAGCAAAGGAAGATGAAGATGACACAGTCCTTAAGCAATTGAAAAGAACCTAAGCAAGTGTTAGCATCTGGGATCTATTAGCTACATCCAAGAAACATCATAAAATTATGGCCAAGGCTTGGGCTAGCATGCCAATTTCCATATCTATAACACTAGATGAGCTGGTTAATTTCATGAAAATGAAGGAGTGATGAAGTGTGAAGATGTCCAAAAGAAGGGCAAAGTTGATATTAGAATGGTATCATTTTTAATGCAAATTTGCCAGAAGAGGAAAGAGATCACATCCGCCCTCTCTTTACAAGGTTGAGGCAAAAGAGAAAATGACTTCATGTGTAATGGTTGATAATGGGTCTACCATAAATGTATGTCCACTTAAGATCTTGCAAAATTTTGCTATGTCAACAAGGGATCTAAGCCCAACCGAGGTAACCATTAGGGCTTATGACAATACTAAGAGACATGCTGAAGGGACTTTTAAAGCTATTGTGAAGGCTGGTCCAATTGAATCCATGGTTGAGTTTGTGGTTTTAGATATACCTATCATTTTTGCATTGCTATTGGGACAACCCTGGTTCCATCCTCTTAGTGGAGTTCCTTCTACACTTCATTAGAAGATCAAGCTCCCAAATGGAGATGAAACCGTTGTAATATCCCAAACAATACCCTAAAATTTTGGAAATGTTAATTGTTGTAATTGGATTAAATAATTTTAGGTTTATATATGATTAAGTGGAAAGATAAGAAAGGAAAGTGTGTATATGTTGTATATATGAAGATATATACAACATATACAAGTCAACTTTTATTTAATGGTCTAAAGATATATTTTAATTATATAAGACAGTGGCAGTGGATTTTAGGTTTATTATATTATTATATTAAGTTAGTGGAAGATGATGTAAGCGGGTTTAATATTATATTATTTAATTGCTTGGTGGAGAGTAATTTGGGGAAAGTGTTTGATTTAAAAGAGTGTGGTTTGACTTTGCTTCATCTTTTTCTTCTTCTTTCTTCTTTGGCCGGCCATCACCACCATCTTCAAGAGGGAGAGATTTTGTTGCTTCCAAACTCAAGGAATTGAAGAATTTCAAGAGATCAAGTTGGAGTTTTAAGGATTTTCTTCACTTTTGGTATGTTTTCAACTTGTTCTTTGTTTTCTTTTAAGTTGTGTTTATGAGTTTGGTGATTGGTTATTGTAGATGTGTTTATGGTTGATTTGGTATGGTTGAGGTTGTTTTGTTTTGTTAACTTTGAGTATGGGTTTGGATTGAAGAGAAAAGGGTTAAGTTTTATGAAAGAGACAAGAGTTGTAGGTGTTGTAACTTTGAGTTGTTTTAGAAACAATGGAAATCATTTAAGGTTTTTGGAAACGAAGAGTAAATTATTACATCTTCAAAGATCGAAGTTTTGCATGTATAATCTTATGAATCAAATAAAGAACGAAGCTACGGTATGAAATAAAAAGAAATTAGAGATTCAAACCTTCGTTTGTGGGTACCACCAAAAATTACTTCTTGGATGAACAAGGACAAAGGCAAGATGGCTACCTTTGATGGATTGATTGCTTGCTTGCTTATTCTCCTCTAAAAAGTCTGATCATTTTTACTGCCAAGTCCCTTGTTAATCTCCTTAAAATCCAGTCCGATCCTCCTCAAAAGTTTCCTCCTCTCCTTTTTGTGTCTTTTTCATGTTATTTATAGGAAATTTATATGATTAATTTCAATTGTTTAAGGAAACTATGTTTAATTAGGAAAAGAAAACCGAAACCAAATAGAATTTGGTTTCGGAAAAAATTGCGTTGGAAAAATTTCGCTGGCTAAATTTGCGATGGCTGGCTGCGAGGAAATTTTGATTTTGCGAGCGAGATGCGAGCATCGGGTGCGCCAGGCCATTTCGCTAGCAGGAGGTTCCTACAAGCAAAATGGCTTTTCGGTCTCAATAAAGTCTTTCGGGCAAAATGGCCCAAGGCCATTTCGTCCAATGATTTTTTTCATCGCCGATTTTTTTGTCAATGATTTTTATTTTTATTTATTATTATTATTATTTATTACTATCATTATAAAAAATAAATACTAAAACAAAGATAACACAAAAAATTATTTTGGACTAAATAAAATATATTGGACAGGACTGGGTTAAAAATTAAGGGTCTTCAGTTTGCCCCCTGCTTGAACGTTCTGAGACTTTAGTAAAAGAGAGTGAAAAGCAATAAAACTTAATTTTTGATGAGATGGTTACTTGAATTTTTTTTGGGTACTTGGACTCGAGACTGAATTTGATTTGGGTACTTGGACTCGAGACTAGATTGAATTTGGTTATTTGGACCCGGGATTGGGTACTTGGGCCCGAGATTAATTTGATTTGGGTACTTGGACCCGAGATTGATTTGATTTGGATACTTAGACCCGAGATTGGGTACTTGGACCCGAGACTGATTTGGATTTAGGTACTTGGATCCGAGATTGGGTACTTGGACTCGAGATTGAATTTGATTTGGGTACTTGTACCCGAGATTGAATTGGATTTGGATACTTGGACCCGAGATTGGATTGGATTTGGGTACTTGGACCCGAGATTGGGTTTGATTTGGGTACTTGGCCCTAAGATTGGGTACTTGGACCCGAAAATGATTGTATTTGAATGCTTGGACCCGAGATTGGGTACTTGGACCCGAGATTGAATTTGATTTGGGTACTTAGACCTGAGATTGAGTTTGACTGACCTTTTATCAGTTGAGAAGTCTGACTGCTCCGGTTATTCTATGCATTGTGGTTCTTCACCCTCAAAATAGATCTTCATCCTTTGAGATCGGGTCTTCACCCTTGAAAATGGATCTTCATCTTTTGAGATCCGGTCTTCACCCTTGAAAATGGATCTTCATCCTTTGAGATCCGGTCTTTACCCTGGCTTCAGCTCTTTTAGCTGGAGTGATCTTTTGTCTTTTGCATCTTCATTCTTTTGAGAATTCTAATTTTCTTCTTTTCTTTTTTTTTCTTTCTTTTTTTTTCCTCTCTTTCTTTTTTGTTCTTCCTTTGCACTTTTTCAAAAATTTCAGTCCTTTTTAGCTAGCCTTCATATCCTCTCCTTGCCTCCCTACGTGGAAAAATATTAGCAAGTGAGTTTGAAAATGTTTGGTATAGAAACTCAAAAAAATTGGAAAGGAGAAACTTTGCCCCCTGTGTAGGCTCAAAGCAAAGATTTTTTCCATGCAAGCTTTGATTGATGTTTTTGTCATCTAGTTCTTTGCACAAGCACGTATTTCTTCTCTTTATAAGATTACTGGAACTTTCTCAAGCAATGGGCTTTTCATGCCCCCCTGATTTGATATCTTCTTTTGATTGTTTACTTCACAGGGCATTTGTTGTTTAATTTGATAAAGAATAGACTATACAATACAAGAAAATGCAATGTGATATGCTCATGTATGCATGATATGCATGAATAATACTTACAGTGGTTTCATTGACAAACAAACCGAGGTGATCAGCATAAGTATTCTCATTGACTTCTTTTTGATGCTCGTTCAAGTCTTGCATTGGAATGACAGAAAGCTTTGCATTTATGGCTTTATCTTCGAAAATATGAGTGGTGGAGACCCTAAGCTTGCAGAGTCAGGGATACATTCATTTCAAACTATGTTTCAGCATGTCAGTTGATAGCTTCTTCATGACCTTGCCAATAATCATTTCCTTTGCACTTCAAATAGGCACATACACATTACTTGGCCAAAGGTCTCATTGAGTTTAAATATTGTCTATCTCATGTGCATGCTTATTCAAACAATCTCCACTAATAGACTCTACCTACCAAAAGAGATCAACAGGTCTTTGATAGACTTGAAATGGGGTCTATAAGGGACACGGGTTAAATGAAAGCCATTTTGAGATTGGAGCTAGTGTGACACAAAGGACAAACCTTCACACTACAAAATTCTTGTTTGAACTTTAGGCAGCTGGGAGCAATCTTGCTAGACTCGAAATTCCTTCTATCTTTTTGACATTAATCTGGATCTTGATTGGGACAATCTTTGTTTCTTTGCATAACATTTGGTATCCAAATTCATTTCTTTTCTTCTTCTCACTTTTCTTTCTTTTTATTTTTCTTACCTTTCTTTGAGCATTTTATCATTTTGTCCTTCTTCCTTGTAGGACTGTCAAGTATAGAACTTTCAAGAACTGAATGGTCTTCCTTCTCCAATTTTGATTGAATCTTTGGTTGGGTTGGACCAATTCAAGTCAAATGTCCTTATGAACCAAATGGAAGCCTTTTGCTGCTTTAGGTAAAAGAGAACTCAATTGGCTTTCTGAACCGCCCTTTTTGGTTTTATATTTCCTTTTTTTTCTTTTTTCTTTTCTTTTTTTTTCTTTTGTCCTTTTTTTCTTTTTTCTTTTTTTTTCTTTTCTTATTTCTTATTTTTTTTTGTTTTTTTTTTGGGTCTAGCTCTAAAAGAGTTGTCTTGTTTATACCAACTTGGTTTCCAATAATGGATGAGTGGAGATACATAAATCTTCTTTAACAGGGATAAATCATTTGTTACTATGATGTTGTCTTGATATATTGGAGATATTAGGAAAACTTCAACTACCCTTATGGTCTTGAGAACTTTAACTACCATTATGGTCTTGAGAACTTCAATTGTCTTCATGGTCTTGACTATTCATCTCTTTCTTTGATCTTCTTGCCTCTTCATCTTAGTGATCATAAAACTTATCAAAAGTATCACAATAGCTCAGGGTAGGTTATTGGGGTTTATAAGCCAAGGAAAAGAAAGCTAAAATTTTATGAAGGCTCAAAGGGACAACTAGGGATTGATATTTAATTGGGTGGATACTAGTTGTTGGCTAACCAAACAATGCCTAGATCATCTCTCCCTTAAATAAGCAGAGTTCAATTTCATCTCGAAAGTTTGTCAAAGCATGTTCTAAGACTGACTAGGACCTAGACAAAGGTAATTATGCAGGAGCCCTCTCTAAGTAAGCATACACAACTCAATGCTATAGAGCAATTCTCTAACCTAGTAAATTCATGAATCACCAAGCTAGATTCCTCATTGGCTGAGCACCAAAATGAACAAAGACCAACAAAAAGTTTGATGAAAGTAATTTATTCAAACAAATTTAAATTTGAAAAACATAATTTTTCAAATTAAATATTAAAGAAAGTAAAATTGAAAAACAACATTCAAGCTAAGGAAAGTTTATTGAGTTAAGCTTCTTTTCCTTTCATATCTTCAAATTTTCCATCTTGAAAGGAATATAAAACAAAATCTTCTTCTAATCCTTTTCCCACCATGAAGGTTGCCGATGGAGGTACTCTTCCAAACTTAGGCAAAGGATTGTTCTTGGTATTGGGCTTGTCCGGCTCCGGTAGCTTACCACTATCGATTAGATCTTGGATCTTATGCTTAAATCGGGTACATCTATTAATCTCATGTCCTTGAGTCTGATGAAATTGACAAAAAGCCTTATTATAAAATTTTTGGGGTAAAGGGTTTGGCAAAGGATGAGGAGTCAAGGGTTGTAAAAATCCCTTCTTTTATAGTTTATTGAGAACCCAAGACAGCGGCTTCCCTAATTCTGAAAACTGCCTCATTCCTCCTTGACTAGCGGCATTAACATCAGCTTCCTTTTGTGTACTTTGATTGCTAGGCTGATAATTTCCTTTCTCATTCCTTCTTGCCGAAAAGCGATTCTTCTCCCTTTCCCACTCTTCAATTTGTAGACCAGCTTGGAGAAGATCTTTGAAATCCCTTATAAGGGTGTGAGACATCCTTTCACGGAGATTGGGCAGGATGCCTCTCACGATCATCCTCATTTGATCAGACTCATCGGGCCTTTTCTTGAGCAAAGCAACCTTATTTCTCCATCTTTTCACATAGTCCCCAAAATTTTCATTTGGCCTTTGTCTAATGGACTCAACTTCCATTAAGGAAACTTCCATCTCGACATTGTATCCATATTGTTGGATGAAGGCCTTGTATAGCAGATCCCAATCTTTTTGAGTACTTTCCTCTAAGCAGTTGAACCAATTTTGGACAACAGGATCCAATGAGAGCATAAAGTACCTTAGAGTTTGAGCTTTAGTAGCTCGGGTGGACTGCATGGCAGTGATATACTGATTCACATGGAGATGGGGATTTTCAGTTCCATCGAACTTCACAAAAGGTGGCATCTTGAACTTGTATGGAACTTCTTCATCTATCTCAAATAGTTTGTCAACTTCGGACATTTTTTCAGTTTTCAGTTTCTTCTCAAATTTCTTTTCTAAATCAGCAATCATCTTCTCAACATCAGATGTCTCGATCTTTTCAATAGTTGCCTTCTCAACAACCTTTCGCTCCTTTTTTTCTTGAGGATCTTAGTAGTATTGAGCCCAATCATCATCATCAATGATCACCTTATCATCATCAAAAACTACTTCACCAACTTTAGTCTTCCCTTTGTCCTTTGGCTTCTTGGTGCTAGCAGACGCTTCGACATTATTTCCTAAAATTGCAGCTAGTTGATTCTTTATGGTCTCAGCCATGGCCTCTTTTATTTCTTCCATCTTGGCATTGAGGGCTTCATCCACTATTCTTTGAATTTGTTCAGGCTCCATTATTTTTGGTGAGCAAGTGATTGAGTCGTTGCTAGATTCTTCGCTTCCGGCGTAGGTCGGATTGTCGTAAGCTTTTGATATGTCGTAATCCAGGGCTGTGAGCCAAAAAGGATCAATGATATGAGATGCAAATGTATGCATGTATGCATGCATGTATAAACAATTAACAAACATCCACATTAACATCCACACACAAATGGCGAGTCTCTTTTCCTAGGTACATGGTTAACAAAATACCAACATGGGGTACCTTGTTTTCGAATATTTCCCTCGGACGTTTCAACCTATAGTTTTATTTTCAAAAATGGAAATTAGTTCATAATAATTCCCATTAATTAGGTTTTAATCCATTCAACCAACTATAGTAGCTTTTATGCTATATTGGATTAAAACTAAATTAAGAGGTTTATTATAAATAGATTTCTCACTTGAAAAAGTAACTAATTATTCATGCCAAAAACAAGCCCATGATTAATTATTTCTTAGTATAAACTAGGCTCGCAATTGATTTTTGGTATTTCGTAATTGACCTAAATAATTTACAAGCTCTTTGTAAGAAAAGGTTAGATAAAAATAATTTTATTTCTAAGCCCATTGTAAAAAGATTTTTGATAAAATGGATTTTAGGCTTAGTATTAAGGTTATGAGCAAAAGAATCTTTGATTTGTTTTTAGAAAAGTTTTATGTCAAAAGACCATCTTGAAAAGTTTTGAAAATAGTTTTGGTCTTTTGGACTTTAAAGAAAAATTTATTTTGAGCTTACAATGTACTTAGGTCATATTAGAAAAAGAACAAACCAAATAAGCCATGATTTAAACAAAGATAAATTAACCATAGTCAAACAACATGCATTTGGGGTAAAACCTAAGGAAAGTAACTAGGCCAATTACATGAGCTTTAGTCTTTGGGTTAAAAAGCTTAGGTTCCCATAGCAAGTATATACCAAAAGGTACGAGGCTATGAGTGGTTATGTCATGCTCGATCTCCATACCTTGAGTGAAAGTATGGTATCCCTTACATAACATAACACGGGTAACACGGGCGTCCTAACTCATGCACGCGATGCAATTTAATTTGATGCAATGGGTAATATCATTATAAGAAAGAATAGAATAATATAAAGACCAACGGATTTAACTCCTCTTATCCCCAGTGGAGTCGCCACTGTGAGAGGGGATTTTCGTCTCCACTCCCGGTGGAATGGTTCTTGCGACTTTGGCATTGTTTAGGCTAGGGGCCTTAGAGATCACGAACATAAGTCCGGAGAAAATAGAGTCGTCACCCGAACAGGCTAGGAAAAAAGAAAGGGGTGGATGACTCAATTCCTAAGGAATCCCCAACCCCCTAATGGGTTCGGAAAGTTGGGAACGTGTGGGGAAGGTGAGAAATGGCCCAGCACCCCCCACAATGCCTGGTTCATTGGTACCGGCCTCCTTTATAGGTCTTAATATTATAAAATTTTTAAATATAATAATATTATCCATATTACACGCAACAATTAAAATAAAGCATCGATATATTAAAAATCAAAGTAATGTCCGAGCAAAACAAATAAATGGACACCCATCCAACGATGGAAACATGCCCTTACATCATCCATGCCTAAGCTAATAGGACACCCACCAAAAGGTAGAAACATGTCCCTTACATTGGTCTAAAATATAAAAGTAATTTAAATTGCATGATATTTAACTAATGGTACCCACAAAGTGGAAACATACCTCTTATAACATTTGGAAATCAAAAATAAATCAATAAAAGTAAATAGCCATTCATAATAAATAAATCATTATCAAAGATATTAAACATCAATCAAAATATATAATAAGCATTCATCCATGATAAATTAAATAAATCAAGCATTGAAATTAAATAAATAAACCATCAAAACATATAATAAACTACATAATCAAATCTAAAATTAAATAAAGCAATAAATATATAATTTAAGGTTCGCATCTTAAAATAGGATTTTAGAATTTTAATTACTATATTAGGGTTTTGAAAAAAGGAAAGTTAAATACGCGGACTCATAATATACAAATGAATTGACCCGTTCGATGAGCCCATACGGTGGTCCCGCTAGCCGGTTAGCTGGCAGGGGTCAAGGGGGCAGCGCCCCATAAAATTTTAGAAAATGGCTTCTAGGATTGTAGGTTTTGGTGTTGAAAATTAAGATTTTAGGGTTTAGAATTTAGAAAATAGGGTTTTGGAATTTTGAGTAACTAATATTATTTTTTAAATGAATAATGCTACTGTAAGTTTCAAGGGCATTGAAATGGATTAAGGTTTTATAATTTAAGAGATTGATAAGGTTCTTTGATTAGCGAAATTAGGGTTTGAGGGGTAAAATAATGAAATTAGGGTTTGAATACTTTAAAACATTTGAATTTAGGACTCATGGTTACTGGATTATTATTTTGGATTTACTATATTGGGTTTGAATGTTTAGGTTTATAAGGTTTTAAGATTTTAAGGTTTTAAGGATTAGGGTTTAGGAAAAGTAGGGCTTAGGTTAGCTAGCTTGGGGTTATTGTCTTGGTTTTGGAATTGAGGAAAATAATTTAGAGTTTATAAAGTTTTTGGAAATAGGCAAGACGATTTGAGGTTTTTGGAAACAGAAAGTATTTTTTAGGGTTTTTGGAAATAAAAGGATCAATTTAGGGTTTTAAATTTTAGAAGAAACACAATTAGGGTTCTTGAGTTTTAAAAGAAACAAAGGGAACGATTTAAGATTTTTGAAAAATAAAGAAACAAATTAAGGTTTTTAAGGTATTTAGAAATAGTGGAAATCATTTAAGGTTTTTGGAAACGAAGATCAAATTATTACATCTTCAAAGATCAAAGCTTTGCGTGTATAATCTTATGAATCAAATAAAGAACGAAGCTACTGTAAGAAATAAAAAGAAATTAGAGATTCAAACCTTCATTGGTGGGTTCCACCAAAAATTGGTTCTTGGATGAACAAGGACAAAGGCAAGATGGCTGCCTTTGATGTATTGATTGCTTGCTTGCTTATTCTCCTCTAAAAAGTCCGATCATTTTTACAGCCAAGTCCCTTGTTAATCTCCTTAAAATCCAGTCTGATCCTCCTCAAAAGTTTCCTCCTCTCCTTTCTGTGTCTTTTTCGTGTTATTTATAGGAAATTTATATGATTAATTTCAATTGTTTAAGGAAACTATGTTTAATTAGGAAAAGAAAACCGAAACAAACGTGAATTTGGTTTCGGAAAATATTGAGTTGGAAAAATTTTACTGGCGAAATTTGCGACGGCTGGCTACGAGGAAATTTTGATTTTGCGAGCGAGATGCGAGCGTCCGGTGCTCCAGTCCATTTCGCCCACAAGAAAGTCGTGCGGGCGAAATGGCCCAATGATTTTTGGCGACGAAATTTTTCATCACCGATTTTTCCGTCGCCGATTTTTATTTTTATTTATTTTTTATTATTTTTTATTACTATCATTATAAAAAATAAATACTAAAATAAAGATAACACAAAAAATTTTTTGGACTAAATAAAATATATTTGACCGGACTGGGTCAAAAATTAAGGGTCTACATAAACATAAATAAAGAAATAGAGATTCAAACCTTTATTGTTGGTTCCACCACAATATTTGAATTCTGGTTGAACAAAAATAAAGACAACGTAGGCTGCCTTTGATGTATTGTTGTTGTTTGATGCCTCTTGATCTTTCAAGCTTGAGGTTGGCAAAAAAAATCAAAAAGTCTAAAGTCAAGCAAAAAATTTCAGCCCCTTAATTCTGTCTTTAATGTGGTATTTATAAGAAAAAATAATAAACCTAATCCTAATTGGCTAAAAAAATAAAAACCTTTTAGGAAATAAAATTAAAAACAAGTAGAATAGGGTTTTGGCAAAACCACGTGTGGGAAGGGCGTGCGAAAATGCGCTGGCAAAAAAATTGCTGCCGGCGCTGGTTCCTGGCCAGCCAGTTTGCCGCAGGAAAATTCTGTGTCGAATTGGCCTATGGCCATTTCGCCGCAGAAAAATCTGCAGCAAATTGGCCTGTGGCCAACCTGCGGATAATTGGGCCAAGCCAATTCATCTTCGGCGACGAAAATTTTTCATCGCCGATTCTTCCGTCGTCGATTTTTATTTATTTATTTTTATCTTTTTTTTTACTGTTACCTTTTTTATTTTTATTAAAAATAAATGTTGTAAGTAATGAATAGTAAAATAAATATTATTTAATTAAAATATCACACAAAATATTTTGGATTGTTTTTAAAAAAAAATATTGGACTGGACTTGGTAAAAAATTAAGGGTCTACAGTAATAAAAATGTTGTGATGATAGTTTTGAAAAGTGGAGGTGATTATTGATTTAATAAATTGAATTTAGAAGAACGTACCTGCGTATGAAGGCTCCACCAAATTGAAGAAATTAAAACAAGCTAATGGCTGCTTTAATACAAGATTTCTAGCAGAGCAAAATCAAAGCAATGCATTCACTGCCTTTGTATAATTATGTTTCCTTTGTATAATCAAAGCAATCCATTCATCTTCCTTGCTTTCTTTTCTTTTTCTTTCCTATTTTTCTATGGTTTATGCCTCAAGTCTCAGGAAAAATCAAAAGTCCAAAAATCCTTCCAATAATTGCTACCCCCAGTCCATGTGTTTAATACTATTATTTATAGGAAAACAAAAAGACCTAATCCTATTTTAATAAGAAAATACCAACTGTTTAGAAAAAATTACAAAACTGGGTAAAACCAGGTTTGGTCCAAAATCAGCAGCGCGCGGGCTGCTGGGCCTGCGAGGAATGATGAGGGCTGGCATGCTGATTGCGCTGGGCGAGGCAGTTGGCAATTGCAGGCTAGGTGAATTGGGCAAGCAATTCACTGCAAGCAACACCTGCGGCCAACTAGGCAAGCCCAGTTGGCTGCTACGGTGAAGCCCCTTACTGCCCAGCAGCGCGGCAGCACTGCCGCGCATCGCTCGCCGATCCGTCTAATTTTTTTATTTTTTTATTATTGTTTATTATTAAAAATAACTATTAAATATTATAAAGATAAATATTATAAATAATAAATAAAATAAATATCACAAAAAATATTTTGGACTGTTTAAAAATATCAAACTGGACTGAGCAAAAAATTGAGGGTCTACAATCCTGTTGTCCAGAATTGGTATAACACCTTAGAGGATGGAACTCAAAAGAGCTGGGATTTACTATACAAACCCTTCATCCAACAGTATGGGTATAATGCTAAGCTGGAGATTACATTGATGAAAGTTGAGTCCATTAGGTAAAGACCAAATGAGAATTGTGCTAATTACGTGAAAAGGTGGAGTAACAAAGATACATTGCTCAAGAAAAGGCCCGATAAATCGGATCAGATTAAGATGATTATGATAGGAGTGCTACCTAATCTTTGTGAAAGAATGTCCCATACTCTTATTAGAGATTTTAAAGATCTCCTTCAAGCTGGCTTGCAAATAGAAGAATGGAAAGAGAGAAGAACCATTTTTTTGCAAGAAGAAATGAGAAAGGGAACTACTAGTCTAGCAATCAAAGCACACAAAAGGCAGTTGATGTTAATGCAATTGATCAAGGGGGAAGGTGACTATTTTCAGAATTAGGGAAGCCACTATTTGGGGTACTTAATAAGCTACAAAAGAAGGGACTGTTACAACCCTTAATTCCTCACCCTTTGCCAAATCCTCTTCCACCTAACTTCAATGCCAAGGGATTTTGTCAATTCCATCAAATGCAAGGGCATAAGACAGACAAATGTTTATGTTTGGGGCATGAGATCCAGAATTTGATTGCTAGTGGGAAGCTGCCCGAACCCAACAAACCTAGCACCAAGGACAATCAATTGCCAAGGTTCAACAGAGTACCACTGCCAGCAACATTTATGATTGGACGAGGTTTACATGAAAGTTTTATCATGTCTTCTTTCCAAGACATAGATGGAGAGGCATCTAAAGAAGAAATGGTGCTAAGCAAAATGGAGCAAGTCAAAGTTGAAAAGTAAGTAGCCATCTGTGTTGTGAGCATGTTTTGGGATTCAACCGATCATAATGATGATTCTGAGTCAAAGAAGGAGGAGTCAACTTGGCCCGAGCCTGAAGAGGATGAGGTAATGAACACACATTCTGGTAAGCCTTATGCAAGGCCACCACCAAAAGAAGTAGAGGTTGACAAGAGGAAGGATGCTAATAAAGAAGCAAAGGAAGATGAAGATGACACATTCCTTAAGCAATTGAAAAGAACCTAAGCAAGTGTTAGCATCTGGGATCTATTAGCTACATCCAAGAAACATCATAAAACTATGGCCAAAGCTTGGGCTAGCATGCCAAATTTTCCACATCTATAACACTAGATGAGCTAGTTAATTTCATGAAAATGAAGGAGTGATGAAGTGTGAAGATGTCCATAAGAAGGGCAAAGTTGATATTGGAATGGCATCATTTTTTAATGCAGATTTGCCAGAAGAGGGAAGAGACCATATCCGCCCTCTCTTTACCAAGGTTAAGGGAAAAGGGAAAATGACTTCATGTATAATGGTTGATGATGGGTCTGCCATAAATGTCTGCCCACTTAAGATCTTGCAAAATCTTGCTATGTCAACAAGGGATCTAAGCCCAACCGAGGTAACCATTAGGGCTTAAGACAATACTAAGAGACATGCTGAAGGGACTTTTAAAGCTATTGTGAAGGCTGGTACAATTGAATCCATGGTTGAGTTTGTGGTTTAGATATACCTATCATTTTTGCATTGCTATTGGGACAACCCTGGTTCCATCCTCTTAGTGGAGTTCATTCTACACTTCATTAGAAGATCAAGCTCCCAAATGGAGATGAAACCGTTGTAATATCCCAAACAATACCCTAAAATTTTAGAAATGTTAATTATTGTAATTCGATTAAATGATTTAAGGTGTATATATGATTAAGTGGAAAGATAAGAAAGAAAAGTGTGTATATGTTGTATATATGAAGATATATACAACATATACAAGTCAACTTTTATTTAATGGTCTAAAGATATATTTTAATTATATAAGATAGTGGTAGTAGATTTTAGGTTTATTATATTATTATATTAAGTTAGTGGAAGATGATGTAAGTGGGTTTAATATTATATTGTTTAATTGCTTGGTGGAGAGTGATTTGTGGAAAGTGTTTGATTTAAAAGAGTGTGGTTTGACTTTGCTTCATCTTCTTCTTCTTCTTTCTTCTTTGGCCGGCCATCACCACCATCTTCAAGAGGGAGAGATTTTGTTGCTTCCAAACTCAAGGAATTGAAGGATTTCAAGAGATCAAGTTGGAGTTTTAAGGATTTTCTTCACTTTTGGTATGTTTCCAACTTGTTCTTTGTTTTCTTTTGAGTTGTGTTTATGAGTTTGGTGATTGGTTGTTGTAGATGTGTTTATGGTTGATTTGGTATGGTTGAGGTTGTTTTGTTTTGTTAACTTTGAGTTTGGGGTTGGATTGAAGAGAAAAGGGTTAAGTTTGATGAAAGAGACAAGAGTTGTGGGTGTGGTAACTTTTAGTTGTTTTAAGGTTTACTCAAGTATTATATGGTATATTATGGTTTTGGTTAAGTTTGTTTGGAGTGAAAAAGGGTATAAGAAAGATGTTTATTGGATGTGGCATTTTGGTGTCGATTTTAGGGTTTTTAGCATGACACGCCCATTAGCACGGCCATGTCTTTGGGCTTGTCGTTGGTTCTGTTTTCTGGGTTGGTGACACACCCATGTCACTGAGCGTGTCACAGCTTCTGTGTAGTGGTAGTATTGACACGTCCAGTGACATGCCCATGTCACCGAGCATGTCATAGCTTCTATGTTGGAGGAGAATTGACACGTGCAGTGACATGTCCATGTCATTAAGCGTGTGAAAGCTTCTGTGTTATGGGCTTAGGGCATGGTCAGGGACACGCCCATGTTGTTGAGTGTGTCAAGTGTAGAGTTTGCCCTAGATAGTTCTTATCCTTCTTTTCTTATGTGTACCACTAAGTGAGTATGTGTAATCATCTTTGGATTAGGTTTTGAAGAGAATTGAGTTACCCTAGCCAAGATTTAAGGGATATCTTAGAAGAGGAAGTTGATAGAGTGGTGTTGTTGCTTTAAGAGGTAAGTACAAACTTTGAATGATTGCATACATTTAGATAACATTGGGACTTAACACTTTTAGTTGAGAAATGTGTTAAGTTATTTGATACATTATTGATGAATGAGTTATATGTTATGATATGCATGATGTGAATTATGTTATGTATAAATGCAATTGAGTAATGTAGTGTATATGAAAAGAAATATGGAATAATGTGGTAAGACATGTGAAATCATAATGTAACAAATTGATATTGATACAAAAGAGAAGAATGAGAAAGGTGAGAAAAATGATGATATAATAAGGCAATGAGCCTAGTTTGATTATGAGAAATGAAATGAGAAATGAATTATGAAAGTATTCGATAATGAGATAAATGAATAAGTTGTGTGCCTAGTATGTTATTCAATTTTCAGAGTTATGGGTTTGGCAGCATGCCTATGAATTGTTGGGCAGGTGAAAAGACCGAGTCGTAAGCCGAGCCCAGCTGATAAATGTGATGTTTTTGGGGTGAAAAGATTACGTCGTAAGCCTCAAAAACTGTAACAGTCTAGTCAAGTTGAGGACCAAGATACTAGGGCCTAAGGGTCTAGCCGGGTTGAGGTCCAAGAGACTGGGGCTATTGATGGCACGGAGTGCCCACTAACACTTTGGATATCCTCCCTTTTCGCTAGCCATTCAATCGCAAGCTAGATCTAAAATCAGTATAATTAGGGCAATTCATTAAGTTGTAGTTGATCATTTCTATGAAACAATACTTTCATTAACATTTGGTATTCTATACATTTATCACAAATTCAAGGTTTATCACTCTTTTTCATACTTTCAATACTTACACAACACAAAAATAATAAATATAAACATAATAGCCTCATACTAGGCCCGTATATCACAAAATACAAGTCAAAAACATCATTTAGCTACCCCACGGTCGTGGCAACTCAACCCCACTCCCATGGGATACAAAAGGAAGTTGTAAAATGATGTTGAAGACCCCCACATTCGTGACCTTTCAAGGCCACGGTCGTGGCATATGAAACCCCTCTGTTTTATCGAATTTTTTTGAAGAAACAGCATCATTTTCAATCCCACGGTCGTTGCATCTCAGGGCCACGACCGTGGCATTGATTTTGGGACTGTTTTTGGAGTAATTCTTCATCCAACACTCCGAACTTCAATCCCACACTCATGGAACCTTAAAACCACTCCCTTGGCATCTTAAAATCATGTCTTTTGCACTTGTAATTTCATAAAATAAAAAATATAATGAAGATCAAAGATGAAAATGAATCAACATCAAAGTTTTGACATGAAAAGAATTTATATCTAATATCTTACTAAAACTTTAATTAATCAAGTATTTAACAAATGATCTACTCATCAACTTTCACAATCATCATTCAAAATGAAGAAAAACAACATTAACAGCTTCAATTTCTACTTATATCACACAATAATTCATTTATCCAAGTTTTAGGAAATATGTCCTCTAAATGACCCAATAAACTAATTTAAACATGAAATTGAAAGAAAAATAAATATTTGTAAATTAAAATACATAAACACATACCTCTTTAACTCTTCTTTTCTCTACTTATTAATAATCTCAATTTTCTATCTTAATTTTCTCAAAACTTATAACTAAACATTGTTTGTTCTTTGTTTTTGATCAAAACCTTAGAAGTTAGGAAGCAAGAAGGAGTTTTGATGAGGAAGGTGGTGCTGAACATGAATGATGAAGAAAGAAATGAAGTTTCTACACTCCTACACCTGTCCACACACACACACACACATATATATTCAGCTCAATCGGGTGTGGCCAATCTCATCTTAGTTATGGTGCAGCCTCTTTCTTAACCCTTGATTCTAATTCGATTTTAACTCTCATAAGACCGTAAAAATAATTAATTGCTTTGGTAAATTTTTGACATCCACTATTTACATTACTTATCCATATCACTTATATCATAATTCCCTATTAATTATCACTATTCATTTAAAAGTTTAGTATCTAACATTTTAAACTTTACAATTCTCCCCCTCTAAAGAAATTTCATCCTCAAAATTTACCTGTTATAGATGCTTGAAATAGTTGAGGATATTGTTGTCTCATTATCTCTTCGCTTTCCAAAGTGGCTTTCTCCATCGAATGATTCCTCCATAACACTTTTGCTAAAGGAATGCGCTTATTACGCAACTCCTTTATTTCATGAGCTAAGATAGCCACTGGTTCTTCTTCATAATTCAAATTTGGCTGAATTTCAATAGATTCTACCTGAATCACATGTGTAGGATCTGATCTATAGCACCTAAGCATCGACACATGAAATACATTATGAATCTTAGCCAATTCTTGAGGCAAAGCTAGTCGATAGGCTACTGGACCTACACGTTCCAGTATTTCATATGGTCCAATGAACCTAGGACTAAATTTACCTTTCTTTCCAAAGCATAGAACTTTCTTCCATGGTGATACTTTTAAAAATACTTTATCCCCCACATTATACTCAATATCACGCCGTTTCAAATCTGCATAAGATTTTTGTCTGTCCATCGCAATTTGTAATCGATCCTTTATAAGCTTTACTTTGTCTTCAGTTTGTTTTATGAGATCAGGCCCTACAAGTTTGCTCTCATTCAATTCCACCAACACAATGGAGTTCTACACTTCCTTCCATAGAGTACCTCATATGGAGCCATTCTAATACTCATTTGATAACTATTGTTATAGGCAAATTCTACTAAAGGTAGATATTTGTCCCAGCTACCTTCAAAATCGATTACACAACTTCGAAGCATATCCTCAAGTATTTGTATCACCCTTTCTGATTGACCATCTGTTTGGGGATGAAATGCAGTACTAAAATGAGGTCGAGTGCCCAATGCTTTCTGTAAACTATCCCAAAATCTGGATGTAAAGCGAGGGTCTCGATCTGAGATAATAGACATTGGTACTCCATGAAGCCTGACTATCTCATTAACATACAACTCTACAAGTTTATTCATTGAATAATCAACTCGAATGGGAAGGAAATGAGTTGATTTAGTTAATCGATCAACAATTACCCAAATTGTATCATGCTTCTTTTGGGTATTTGGAAGTCCAGTCACAAAATCCATAGTGATTCTATCCCACTTCCATTCTGGTATGGATATAGGTTGTAAAAGACCCGATGGAACTTGATGTTCTGATTTGACTTGTTGACATACTAAACATCGAGTCACATATTCAGTAATATCTCTTTTCATACCAGGCCACCAATAATGAGATTTCAAATCCTGATACATCTTATTGCTTCTTGGATGTACTGTATACATAGTATTGTGAGCTTCACCAAGAATACATTCCTTTAGTTCCTTCACATCAGGTAGACACAATTGATCTCTATAATACACTCCACCATCTTTTGAGACAACATAATCTGGCTTTTCCCCATCCTGCACTTGTTTCAATAGTTCTAACAATTTTTGTTTTGTTTCTGAGCTTCTATCACTTTTTGCCTAATGGTTGGTTCAACCCTCAATTTTGCTAACATAACACATGATATCATTTAGTTTATGTAATATATATATATAATGTTAAAATATTCTATATACAACATACCTACTAAAGTCTTTCGACTTAAAGCATCGGCTACCACATTAGCTTTTCCAGGATGATAGTCGATGATACAATCATAATCCTTTATCAATTCCATCCATCTTCTCTGCCTTAAATTCAATTCTTTTTGTGTTGGCAAATATTTCAAACTTTTATGATCAGTGAAAATATAACACCGTTCGCCATACAAATAATGTCGCCAGATTTTAAGAGCAAATACAATAGCAGCTAACTCCAAATCATGTGTAGGGTAATTCAATTCATGAGACTTTAATTGCCTAGAAGCATAAGCAATTACCTTACCCTCTTGCATCAATACACAACCAAGTCCTTGATGAGAAGCATCACTACAAATAACATAGTCTTTACCTGGAATTGGTTGAGTTAAGAGAGGCGCTTCAGTCAATATCACTTTCAATTATTCAAAACTAGCTTGACACTGAGCATTCCACTCAAATTTAATTTCTTTTCTAAGAAGCTTCATTAAAGGAAGTGCTATCTTCGAAAACCCTTGCACAAATCTTCTATAATATCCAGCCAACCTAAGGAAACTTCGGACTTCAGTTATATTCTTTGGTGGCTGCCAATTCAAAATAGTCTCAATTTTACTTGGATCCACACGAATACCATCAGCTGACACTACATGTCCTAGAAATGCCACTTCCGTCAACCAAAAATCACACTTCGATAATTTAGCATACAATTGATTCTCCCTGAGTGTTTGTAGTACAATTCTCAATTGCTTATCATGATCTTCCCTATTTTTAGAATAAACCAGTATATCATTAATAAAAACAACTACAAACTGGTCCAAATAGGGTTTAAAGACTCGATTCATCAAGTCCATAAAAGCTGCTGGAGCATTAGTTAAACCAAAGGGCATCACCAAAAATTCATAATGTCCATATCGAGTTCTAAAAGCTATCTTTGGAATATCTACTTCTTTAATTTTCATCTGATAATAACCCGATTTAAGATAAATTTTTGAGAAAACACCCGCTCCTCTCAACTGATCAAATAAGTCATCAATCCTAGGTAACAGGTACTTATTCTTAATAGTCACTTTATTCAACTGTCGATAATCTATACATAATCTTACGGTACCATCCTTATTCTTCACAAACAAAACCGGTGCACCCCAAGGTGACACACTAGGTTTTATAAATCCTTTGTCAAACAATTCTTGGAGTTGCACCTTTAATTCTTTTAATTCCGGAGGTGCCATTCTATAAGGCAGAATAGAAATTGGTGTTGTACCTGGAATTACATCAATAACAAATTCTACCTCTCTCTCTGGTGGTACTCCAGGTATTTCTTCCGGAAAAACATTCGAAAACTCACTCACTGTAGGTATGTCTCCCAAAACCTTGCTTGAATGTCGTGTATCATTAACATAAGCAAGATAAGCTTCACATCTCTTCCCAATTAACTTTCTAGATTTAGCTGCAGAAATCAAACTAGAAGGATAAAATTGTTTTTCTCCTTGGACTACAATTTCACCATAACCCGGACTCTTACAAGTTACAGCTTTCCTATAGCAGTCCATAACTTTTTGATGTTGGAACAACCAATCCATTCCCAAGATTACATCAAAATCACGAAATGGTAGTTCAATCAAATCAGCAGAAAGCTCTACATCATGAACTCTAAGTGGACAATTTCGATATACTCTATTTACCTTCACACTATGGCCTAAGGGATTTGTAACTTCTATCTCATAATCAAGTTTATCAACACACATTTTCCTTCCTAAAGCTATTGTTGTACAAATATAAGAATGTGTAGAACCAGGATCTAACAATGCATACACATCAAGACCAAGTAAAGAAAATTTACCAACTACAACATCAGGAGCATCCTGGTCTTCCACAGCTTTCATGGCATAAGACCTAGTTGGAGCATTGCCTCGAGTATGAGGTCTATCCACTGTTTCAGATCCTCTCTGCTGACTATCACTGGGTCGACCACCTCTACCTGCCCTATGGTTTGATTGAGACCTCTTTACAGAACTTTGTCCTTCTACAACTTCTAGTTCTTTTATTATTGGACAATTTTTGATTTTATGCTCCAAAGAACCACATTTCAAACAAGCCCCCGTTTGAAACCAACAATCTTCACTTGTATGACCCTTACCACAATATTGACAAGGTGTAGTAACAATTCTTGAAGAAGAGCCTGAAGCTACTCCAAACCTCCCACCTCTAGATTTCTGAAAACTAGCTCCACTTCCTCTACTAAACCCCGGAGTTTGGGCTTGAATATTACTCTGTCTTTTCTGGCTACCTTGCTGTTGTTCACTAGCAATTCCCTTCTTGAATTGTTGTTTTCTTCCCTGCACTGGTTTAATCTCATTTTCTAAAGCGACTGCCGCATTAACAAGAGAAGAAAACACCTTAATCCTCATTGCTATTAAATACACCCGAATCTGACTATTCAAACCTTGTTCAAACCGCTTACACTTCTCTTCCTTAGATACAACCAACTCTGGAAAATATTTACTGAGGCGAACAAACTGCCTCTCATATTCAGACACAGATAATTGCCTTTGCTTAAGATATAAAAATTCTCGACGCTTCTCCTCCAAATAGATCTCACTAATATATTCCTTTTTGAATTCTTCTTGGAAAAATTCCCAAGTAAGTCTACCTGCAGGTATACCTTTCTGCTTTGTATCCCACCAGGCAAAAGCTTGTTCTTGAAATAAGGAAACTGCACATTCTAATCTTTCCTCATCAATACAATGCAGCATATCAAAAACTCTCACAATCCTCTCCATCCAATACTCTGCTATTGAAGACTCATCAGTGTCACGAGCTTTAAAATCTTCTGCTCCCAATTTTCTAATTCTCTCCAAAGGAGATCTTTGGAGTACTGGCGGTGGAGGTTGTGCAGGAGGAGTAACTCTCACAATTTGCCTAAGGATTTCCCCCATATTTCTCACAAATTGAGGATCTAATGGAATTTGTTCCGCAGAAGGATGGCTACTGATTTCCCACACTAGCTTGACTGTGTGAGGATGCAGCTTGATCCTCGGCACCTTGACGGGATTCAGAGGCCATCTTATACATTTAAACATAAAAAAAAATATCAACTGCATCAAACATTTGTTCAATCAAATAGTTCACATAGCAATGACAGTTGTACTTTTCTTTTCTTTTAACCCACAACTTAGAACCGTCTAAACCTTCTCTGATACCACTATTTGTAACACCCCCTATATAGTCCATACACTTACCTACATAGGAGATGTCACCTAACAATCACACATGTTCTATATATATCTATGTATGTACTAAAGAAATAAAGTCATAATATCTTTAAGCAATAATGCCACTGTTAAGTTCTCTATATTACACACATATTTTCATATATTTATAAGAACTCTTAATAAAAACTTAAATTATTATAAGTATTCTCAAACTACACTTAAAACTAATACAACTGTCATACAAACTTATAAAGATTTGCTATGTGAACCATAACAAGTACAATATTTACAATATTGTTCATTGAACCTTGATGATGTAGTTGTCCAAGAACGTAAGTCTCTCACTCTGCGGTTTCAACTCTCCTTGTTTGATGTACGCATCAAAAAACAATTCCAACACGCTAAGCAAAGCTTAGTGGTGTTTATGTATTTATAATATACAAGAAAATTTAAAGAAAAGAGATATAGCAATAAAAGAGATATAACAATTAAATAATTTAGACACATCGACTTGCAAACTAAATTCATTATTAATTGAAATTCTAAATACAATTAGGTTCAGAATTGTCTAATTTATCATAATTGAAGAACACATTATTTTCATTCTAGATAACTATTTTTAATTATGCCCAAACACACTGAACTTAGATTCTAGATTTGGATAATGGGTCACTGATGGCAATTGAATGCCGCTGTATAGAATTTTGCCCAATGGCCCACTATGGCAAGAATTCCCACTGAATATGATGACACTGAGTGCCTATTGATGGCATGGAGTGCCCACTAACACTTTGGATGTAATATCCTAAAATGTGCTCTAGAAGTATTGAGGTAATTGTTGTTTGATTTGAATTAAATGTATATGTGTTATGGGAAAAGAAAGAGTGTATAGAGAGAAGTGTATATGTTGTTTATATGATAATATATATAACATATATGCAAGTCAAAAGAGTGGTCAAGGGAAGAAGATATTTTAATTTGGGATTTGTGAAATGACTAAAGAGGGCAAGTGCTTTAAAAGAAATCAAAACAAATGGCAAAAGGGTGTTTAGGTAATTGCTCATGATGAAATACTTGGTGGAGATTTAAAGAGGAGTTGACTTTGTTTCTTCATTGTTCTTTTCTTCTTTTCTTTTTGTTGTGGCCGGCTCCTTCATAGACAAGGGAAAGCAAGTGGACAAGAGAGGATTTTGATGTTCTAAGCTCAAATTGAAGGAAGATCTAAGTGATCAAGTTGGTGATTTAAGAAGTTTTATAACTTTGGTAAGTCCTCTTTTGATATCTTTGCTTATTTGAAGTTGTGTTGTGAAATTAATAGATGATTTAAGAGTGTGTTGTTTGATTTTGATATATTTAAGAGTGTTTGAGTAAATTGATTATGGATTTTGAGGATGGATTGAAGAAAAGAGTAAGTATGTTAAAAGAGATGGTGTTGTAGTGGTGTTTAGGGTTTTGATGATGTTTGTGATTTGTGTTTGATGTGTGTTTTGGCTTGTTTTGGTATTGTTATAAGTGTTGAAATGGTTTTTGGGTGTGTGTAGTGAAGTTTGTTTGAAGTGGATGTTGGTGGATAGAAGTGTTTTGTTGGGTATTTTGTTGTTTGGCCGGAATCTGAGTTTTTGGTCTGACACGCCCGGGAGCACGTCCAGAGTCTTAGGCGTGTCAATTGTGTTGGAGACAGTAGGTTTGACACGACCAGTAACACGCCCGTGTTATTGAGCGTGTCATAGCTACTGTGAGATTGGAGAGTTTACACGGCCATGAGCACGCTCACGTTGTTAGACGTGTTGGTATTTTGCAGAGAGGCAGAATGTATTACACGCCCAGTGACACGCCCGTGGTTCTGAGCGTGTAAAAGCTTATGTGTTGTGGAGTTAGGGCACGGTTAGGGACACGCCCGTGTGGTTGAGCGTGTCATGTTTAGGGTTTTCCCTAGTTAACTCTTAATTTGATTATCTCTTGTGTATCCCTAAGCAAGTGTATGTTTATTATTTTTGGATTAGGTCTTGAAGAAAGTGATTTGTCATTGATCTAAGAAGTAAAAGAATCTTGGAAAAGGAAAGTGTTTAGAGTTGTGTGAATTGTTATTGAGGTAAGTACAAACCTTGCATTGTTGCATACATTCACTTGATATGACATTATTATTATATATGAATAATGTTATGTTTTGCACATTGTGAATCTTGTGAAATGTACTATATGTATAATGTGAAATGAGATAATTGAGACATATATGCATATATAATTATGTCCAATGTAATTGATTATGAATATGTGAAAGATGATGTATTATATTGTAAATTGAGACATGATGATTCAAATATGATGAGAAGCCATTGTGAGTGGCTATGGTTATACAAATGAAAGTGTTGAGGCATGATTGCCTATTTGATATTGAGATACAAATCGAGAAAGAGAATAATGATATAATTGCATGTTTAATATGTTATTCAATTCCAGAGTTCTGAATTTGGGTGGCATGCCTATGAAATTAGGAATAGTAACAGTCTTGCCGGGTTGAGGATCTCTTCAATTTGAGTTGAATTGAGATCCAAGAGACTGGGTCTGTTACATTATGGGAATTGTGATTATGAGATATATGATTGGCAACAGTCTTGCCGGGTTGAGGATCTCCTCGATTTGTTGAGTTGATGGTCCAAGAGACTAGGTCTGTTACACTATCCATGGATAGAGATATATATATATATGTTGCCTACGGGCTTGATTATTGTGATTATAAACCAAAGTAGTAACTCTGAATTCTGAATATCGTATTAAACACTTGTTGGGCCCATAGGTGTCTATGTCATGTTGATGTTATGAATGAAGTTATAATGTGATAAAATAATGTAATATTCATGAAATATTGTATATTGAGTATGATCTTTATTGTTTGATTGTATATCATTGTTATTGATTAAGCATCATAGCATTATGGTTTGTACTACTGAGTTTTTGGCTCAGCGCAATTATGATTCTTCGCGCAGGTGATAGAGGTGATAGAGTTGAGACGGAGAATTCCTCTAGACCTAGTTGAGGTTGTTTTGATTGTGAAGAGTTGGATTAAAGCTTAAAGATCAGAGAGTCAAGCTGCCAATCATGTATATATTTCATATTTTGTAATTTTTGAGGTTTAATGTAATTATATTTGTAAGTTTTGGATGTAATTTCTGTTGCGTAATAAACAAACGTCTTTATCTATTGTGTCTTATGATTTTCATTTCTCTTTGTTTGGTATTTCTTAAATTTTTAGTTTTATTTTAAATATGATTTGTGTATTTTTAAAGTGTGTCATTTCTATATTCAGTATACGTATAATACGATCGTATAAGCATGCTTTGTACGTATACAGGATATAGGGGTGTTACAATTGTTTTGGTATCAGAGCCTAGGTTTGAGATTCTCAACCTAGGTAAAATGAAAGAAAAAGAATATTTTGACTTTAAAAGTTAGTTTTTGAATAACATACATGTTTGGTATTGGCAGTCTCTGATCTTTAATGAGATGTATTCTGCTGTGTTTGCAGATATAGGTTGTGATGGATTCTCACTTACGTCAGTCAGTAGAGGGTAGTGCGAAGAGTGTAGCTCCTGATGAGGTTAGAGAGGGAGCTAGAGTGGATGGTGCTGGAGAGGTACCTGCTTCTGTGTCGGGGAGACCAGCTGGTGAGGAGGTTCCGCCAGTTTGGTTTAGGCATGTGGTCGATTTGTTGAGGCAAGCACCAGTGCAACCACCGCCACCACCCCCACAGCCTTTGGTATCAGTGAGACAGTATGATAAATTAAGGAAGTATGGAGCAGAAGATTTTCTAGGTACTATTGATCCAGCTGTAGCTGAGCAGTGGCTAGATAAAGTACAAAGAATATTTGTTCATTTACAAGCCACTCCAGTAGAAAAATTTGATTATGCAAGATCATTGTTACAGAAGGATGCATATGATTGGTGGAAGACAGTGCCCCATGCTATGGATGATCCACCAACATTGTCCTATGATGATTTCCTACGGGAGTTTGAGCGGAAATATACTCCAAGGGAGTATAAAGATGTGAAGAAGATGGAGTTTCTGACCTTGAGGCAAGATCACCGGTCTGTGACGGAGTATGAGTTAGAATTTATCCGGTTGAGCCACTACGCCGGGGGAATTATTTCTGACGAGATTGACAGGTGTAGAAGGTTTGAGGAGGGATTGAGACCCTCAATTATGTGTCTTGTGGCTAGTTCTAGATACCAAGACTTTTCCCAACTGGTTGCAACAGCTAGGAGTGTGGAAAGAGCTTAGAATATTGCAGCAGCTGCTTCTGAGGAAGAGATCAGGGTTAGTAGACCCCAGTTTGAGGTAGGGTCTTCTTCTGTGAAGAGAGGTAGGGGAAGTTTTGTTCCCAGAATCAGTCGGAGTCAGAGACAGGCTAGTAGGTCAGTTCAGTTTCAGAGACAGAGATCGAGACCTACAGCTTCAGTAGCGAGTGCTCCTACTCCGGTAGTTCAGAGATCCACTCCACTTGTGTGTGCTAAGTGTGGTGGAACACATAGGGGTGCTTGTTGGAGGAATAGTGGACCAGCTGTGTGCTTTAGATGTGGATCTTCGGATCATTTTATTAGAGAGTGTCCATAGATGCGAGAACAGAGGTCAGCAGATTCTGTAGTTTCTCAACCTAGTGTCAGAGGTGGTTGAGGGGGCATAAGTTTTAGTAGAGGGGGTAGACTTGGGTATAGTCAGACAGGATCTTTATCCAGGGATACTAGACCAGATGAGGCTGGGTCTTCTCAACGAGTTTATGTGATGCAGAGGCAGCCAGATGCTTCGGCAGTCATAGCTGGTACTTTCTCTTTATTTGGTATTTCAGTACTTGCTTTGATTGATCCAGGATCTACACATTCATATATTAGTGCATCTGTTTTGCCTGTGTCTGAATTGCATGCTGAATCCCTAGGATTTGATGTATTGGTGACAAATCCTTTAGGGCATAGTGTGATTGTTAGTAAGGTGCACCGAGACAGTGCAGTAGTGGTGCAAGGTGAGGAGTTCCTTGGAGATTTAATTGAAATGCCTTTTAAGGAATATGACTTGATCCTAGGCATGGACTGGTTATCTAGACATGGAGCTGTGGTAGACTGTCAAAAGAAAGTTGTTACCTTGAGAACTAATGATGGTAGAGATGTGATAGTATCTAGTGAGCAGGGACAGTTAGCATCCTTGTTTGTTTCAGCTGTTGCAGCTAGGAGATTGATTAGAAAAGGGTGTGATGCTTACCTTGCTCATATTCTGGATACTAGAGTAGTGAGTTCTCAAATTGATAGTATACCTACAGTTGCAGAGTTTCCAGAGGAGTTGCCAGGGTTGCCTCCTGAGAGAGAGGTGGAGTTTGGTATTGAATTATTGCCTGGTACCACTCCTATCTCTATTACTCCTTATAGAATGGCACCTACTGAATTGAAAGAATTGAAGGTACAGTTGCAGGAGTTGTTGGATAAAGGGTTTGTTCGCCCTAGTGTTTCACCGTGGGGAGCTCCTGTTTTGTTTGTGAAGAAGAAGGATGGTACTATGAGACTGTGTATCGATTATAGGCAATTGAACAAGGTGACTATTAAAAATAAATATCCTTTGCATAGAATTGATGATCTCTTTGATCAATTGAAGGGTGCAGCAGTGTTTTCCAAAATTGATTTGAGATCAGGGTACCATCAGTTAAGAGTCATAACTGAAGATGTTTCTAAGACAGCCTTTCGTATGAGTTTCTAGTTATGCCTTTTGGTTTGACGAATGCACCTGCAGTTTTTATGGACTTGATGAATAGGATGTTTAGACCCTATTTGGATCAGTTTGTGGTAGTTTTTATCGATGATATCTTGGTGTATTCGCGTAATAAGGAGGAACATGACAAGCATTTGCAGATTGTACTGCAGATCTTGAGAGAGAAGCAATTGTTTGCTAAACTGTCGAAGTGTGAATTTTGGCTTGACCAAGTAACTTTTCTCGGTCATATAGTTTTAGCAGAGGGTATTAGAGTTGATCCGAGTAAAGTTGAAGCTATTTTGAATTGGAGTCCACCGAAGTCTGTGACTGAAGTTAGAAGTTTTCTGGGTTTGGCAGGCTATTACCGATGGTTTGTGAAAGGATTTTCTTTAATAGCTACTCCACTTACCAGATTACTTCGAAAGGGAGTTAGATTTGTGTGGACAGATCAGTGTCAGGCTAGCTTTGAACAGTTGAAAGAAATGTTGACTCAAGCGCCTGTTCTTACTTTACCTGTGGAAGATAAACCATATGTGATTTACAGTGATGCTTCACATAATGGTTTGGGTTGTGTTTTGATGCAAGAAGGTAAAGTTATAGCTTATGCTTCTCGACAGTTGAAACCGCATGAGCTCAATTATTCGACCCATGATTTAGAGCTAGCAGCCATTGTGTTTGCATTGAAGATTTGGCGACACTATTTGTATGGGGAGAAGTGTTTTATCTATACATATCATAAAAGTTTGAAATATTTGGGGGTCCAAAGAGAGCTCAATCTTCGACAGAGGAGATGGTTGGAGTTGATTAAAGACTATGACTGTCTGATTGATTATCATCCTGGTAAAGCAAATGCTGTTGCTGATGCCTTGAGTCGGAAGTCTTTAGCAGGTTTAACTGTTTATTCTCTCTCGTTGCTTGTTGAGTTGAGAGCATTGCATGCTAGCTTTATATCTTGTGGTGATGGTGCATTGTTGGCACAGTTGCAATTGAAACCAATATTATTGGATCATATTAAAGAGGCTCAATTGGCTGATGAGAAGATTCAAAAGATTGTTTCAGATTGCCAGAATGGAAAGAGTCAAGATTTTATTGTGAGAAGTGATGGGAGTCTTTGGTTTAAGAACAGATTGTGTGTACCGGATGATGCTAATTTGAGAAGGATCATTTTAGAAGAAGCACATCAATCAGTATTTGCTATGCATCCGGGCAATACAAAGATGTATCATGATTTGAAGCAGAATTACTGGTGGTCTAGTTTAAAGAGAGACATTGCAGATTTTGTGTCCAAATGTTTCACATGTCAGAGGGTAAAAGCTGAGCATCAAGTTCCAACAGGATTACTTCAACCGTTATCAGTGCCTGAATGGAAATGGGATAGAGTAACCATGGATTTTGTATCTGGTTTACCATTGACACAAAAGAAGCATGATGCTATTTGGGTGATTGTTGATAGGTTGACTAAGATAGCTCATTTTCTTCCGGTTCGAATGGATTACTCTTTGGAGAGGTTAGCTGAGCTGTATATCCATGAGATTGTGAAGTTGCATGGTATCCCAATTTTTGTAGTGTCTGATCGAGATCCCCGGTTTACTTCAAGGTTTTGGAAGAGTTTACATGGTGCTTTGGGTTCTCGACTGCACTTTAGCACTACTTTTCATCCGCAGACTGATGGGCAGTCAGAGAGAGTGATACAGATTATCGAGGACATGTTGAGAAGCTGTGTCATTGATTTCTCTGGAAGTTGGGATAAATTCTTGCCACTTGTGGAATTTGCATACAATAACAGTCATCAATCCAGCATTGGTATGGCACCATTCGAAGCATTGTATGGTAGACGGTGTAGGACAACTTTATGTTGGAATGAACTTAGAGAAGGTAAGTTAATTGGTCCTGATTTGGTTAAAGAAAAAAAAGAGAAAGTGAAAGTGATTCGAGATCGGTTGAAAATAGCTTCAGACCGACAGAAATCTTATTCAGATTTGAAAAGGAGAGACATAGAGTTTGAGATTGGAGATAAGGTATTTTTGAAAGTGTCTCCTTGGAAAAAAATTTTGAGATTTGGTCGAAGAGGGAAGCTGAGTCCTCGTTTCATTGGACCGTATGAAGTTTTGGAAAGAGTTGGGCCAATTGCTTATCGGCTTGCTTTACCACCTGAGTTGGATAGGATTCATAATGTATTCCATGTTTCTATGTTGAGGAGGTATAGATCGGATCCATCCCATATCTTGCCAGTTGAATCCATTGAAGTGAGTCCAGATTTAACAATTGAAGAAGAACCAATTGCTATTTTGGCACATGAAGTAAAAGAGTTAAGGAATAAAAAGGTGCCATTGGTGAAAGTTCTATGGAAGAATCATGGAAGAGAAGAGGCAACTTGGGAAAGTGAACAAACAATGCGAGATCAGTATCCTCAACTATTTCAGACTTGATATCAGGTAATTTCGAGGACGATTTTTTTTTTTTTAGCGGGGGAGAATTGTAATATCCTAAAATGTGCTCTAGAAGTATTGAGGTAATTGTTGTTTGATTTGAATTAAATGTATATGTGTTATGGGAAAAGAAAGAGTGTATAGAGAGAAGTGTATATGTTGTTTATATGATAATATATATAACATATATGCAAGTCAAAAGAGTGGTCAAGGGAAGAAGATATTTTAATTTGGGATTTGTGAAATGACTAAAGAGGGCAAGTTCTTTAAAAGAAATCAAAACAAATGGCAAAAGGGTGTTTAGGTAATTGCTCATGATGAAATACTTGGTGGAGATTTAAAGAGGAGTTGACTTTGTTTCTTCATTGTTCTTTTCTTCTTTTCTTTTTGTTGTGGCCGGCTCCTCCATAGACAAGGGAAAGCAAGTGGACAAGAGAGATTTTGATGTTCTAAGCTCAAATTGAAGGAAGATCTAAGTGATCAAGTTGGTGATTTAAGAAGTTTTATAACTTTGGTAAGTCCTCTTTTGATATCTTTGCTTATTTGAAGTTGTGTTGTGAAATTAATAGATGATTTAAGAGTGTGTTGTTTGATTTTGATATATTTAAGGGTGTTTGAGTAAATTGATTATGGATTTTGAGGATGGATTGAAGAAAAGAGTAAGTATGTTAAAAGAGATGGTGTTGTAGTGGTGTTTAGGGTTTTGATGATGTTTGTGATTTGTGTTTGATGTGTGTTTTGGCTTGTTTTGGTATTGTTGTAAGTGTTGAAATGGTTTTTGGGTGTGTGTAGTGAAGTTTGTTTGAAGTGGATGTTGGTGGATAGAAGTGTTTTGTTGGGTATTTTGTTGTTTGGCCGGAATCTGAGTTTTTGGTCTGACACGCCCGGGAGCACGTCCAGAGTCTTAGGCGTGTCAATTGTGTTGGAGACAGTAGGTTTGACACGACCAGTAACACGCCCGTGTTATTGAGCATGTCATAGCTACTGTGAGATTGGAGAGTTTACACGGCCATGAGCACGCTCACGTTGTTAGACGTGTTGGTATTTTGCAGAGAGGCAGAATGTATTACACGCCCAATGACACGCCCGTGGTTCTGAGCGTGTAAAAGCTTATGTGTTGTGGAGTTAGGGCACGGTTAGGGACACGCCCATGTGGTTGAGCGTGTCATGTTTATGGTTTGCCCTAGTTAACTCTTAATTTGATTATCTCTTGTGTATCCCTAAGCAAGTGTATGTTATTATTTTTGGATTAGGTCTTGAAGAAAGTGATTTGTCATTGTTCTAAGAAGTAAAAGAATCTTGGAAAAGGAAAGTGTTTAGAGTTGTGTGAATTGTTATTGAGGTAAGTACAAACCTTGCATTGTTGCATACATTCACTTGATATGACATTATTATTATATATGAATAATGTTATGTTTTGCACATTGTGAATCTTGTGAAATGTACTATATGTATAATGTGAAATGAGATAATTGAGACATATATGCATATATAATTATGTCCAATGTAATTGATTATGAATATGTGAAAGATGATGTATTATATTGTAAATTGAGACATGATGATTCAAATGTGATGAGAAGCCATTGTGAGTGGCTATGGTTATACAAATGAAAGTGTTGAGGCATGATTGCCTATTTGATATTGAGATACAAATCGAGAAAGAGAATAATGATATAATTGCATGTTTAATATGTTATTCAATTTCAGAGTTCTGAATTTGGGTGGCATGCCTATGAAATTAGGAATAGTAACAGTCTTGCCGGGTTGAGGATCTCTTCAATTTGAGTTGCATTGAGATCCAAGAGACTGGGTCTGTTACATTATGGGAATTGTGATTATGAGATATATGATTGGCAACAGTCTTGCCGGGTTGAGGATCTCCTCGATTTGTTGAGTTGATGGTCCAAGAGACTAGGTCTGTTACACTATCCATGGATAGAGATATATATATATGTTGCCTAAGGGCTTGATTATTGTGATTATAAACCAAAGCAGTAACTCTGAATTCTGAATATTGTATTAAACACTTGATGGGCCCATAGGTGTCTATGTCATGTTGATGTTATGAATGAAGTTATAATGTGATAAAATAATGTAATATTCATGAAATATTGTATATTGAGTATGATCTTTATTGTTTGATTGTATATCATTGTTATTGATTAAGCATCATAGCATTATGGTTTGTACTACTGAGTTGTTGGCTCAGCGCGATTATGATTCTTCGCGCAGGTGATAGAGGTGATAGAGTTGAGACGGCGAATTCCTCTAGACCTAGTTGAGGTTGTTTTGATTGTGAAGAGTTGGATTAAAGCTTAAAGATCAGAGAGTCAAGCTGCCAATCATGTATATATTTCATATTTTGTAATTTTTGAGGTTTGATGTAATTATATTTGTAAGTTTTGGATGTAATTTCTATTGCGTAATAAACAAACGTCTTTATCTATTATGTCTTATGATTTTCATTTCTCTTTGTTTGGTATTTCTTAAATTTGTAGTTTTATTTTAAATATGATTTGTGTATTTTTAAAGTGTGTCATTTCTATATTCAGTATACATATAATACGATTGTATATGCATGCTTTGTACATATACGGGATATAGGGGTGTTACATTGGATATCCTCCCTTTTGGCTAGCCATTCAATCCCAAGCTAGATCTAAAATCAGTATGATTAGGGCAATTCATTAAGTTGTAGTTGATCATTTCTATGAAACAATACTTTCATTAACATTTGGTATTCTATACATTTATCACAAATTCAAGGTTTATCACTCTTTTTCATACTTTCAACACTTACACAACACAAAAGTATTAAATATAAACATAATAGCCTCATGCTAGGCCCGTATATCACAAAATACAAGTCAAAAACATCATTTAGGTACCCCACGGCCGTGGCAACTCAACCCCATGCCCATGGGATACAAAAGGAAGTTGTAAAATGATGTTGAAGACCCCCACGGTCGTGGCCTTTCAAGGCCATGGTCGTGGCATATGAAACCCCTCTGTTTTATCGAATTTTTTTGAAGAAACAACATCATTTTCAATCCCACGGTCGTGGAATCTTAGGGCCACGACCGTGGCATTGATTTTGGGACTGTTTTTGGAGTAATTCTTCAACCAACACTCTGAACTTCGATCCCACACTCATGGAACCTTAAAACCACTCCCTTGGCATCTTAAAATCATGTCTTTTAAACTTGTAATTTCATAAAACAAAAATATAATGAAGATCAAAGATAAAAATGAATCAACATCAAAGTTTTGACATGAAAAGAATTTATATCTAATATCTTACTAAAACTTTAATTAATCAAGTATTTAACAAATGATCTACTCATCAACTTTCACAATCATCATTCAAAATGAAGAAAAACAACATTAGCAACTTCAATTTCTACTTATATCTCACAATAATTCATTTATCCAAGTTTTAGGAAATATTTCCTCTAAATGACCCAATAAACTAATTTAAACATGAAATTGAAAGAAAAATAAATATTTGTAAATTAAAATACATAAACACATACCTCTTTAACTCTTCTTTTCTCTACTTACTTATTAATAATCTCAATTTTCTATCTTAATTTTCTCAAAACTTATAACTAAACATTGTTTGTTCTTTGTTTTTGATCAAAACCTTAGAAGTTAGGAAGCAAGAAGGAGTTTTGATGAGGAAGGTGGTGCTAAACGTGAATGATGAAGAAAGAAATGAAGTTTCTACACTCTTACACCTGTCCAAACACACACACACACACACACACACATATATTCAGCTCAATCTGGTGTGGCCAATCTCATCTTAGTTATGGTGCAGCCTCTTTCTTAACCGTTGATTCTAATTCGATTTTAACTCTCATAAGACCGTAAAACTAATTAATTGCTTCGGTAAATTTTTGACATCCACTATATACATTACTTATCCATATCACTTATATCACAATTCCCTATTAATTATCACTATTCATTTAAAAGTTTAGTATCTAACATTTTAAACATTACAGTTGAGAGGCCTCTCAATGGTATTCAAGTGGATGTTGTTTTTGACAATGAGATGATGGGTTCTAGGATTCTGGCTATGATGAAAATAATAAACTACCTACCTGGTACTGGCCTTGGAAAAGGGAAGGAAGGTGTAACAGAGCTTTCAAATTTCAAGACTTAAACTTCTAAGAAAGGGTTGGGATATTGTAGACCCTTGATTTTGGTCCCGACTTGTCCGTTGCCTAAGTTATAAACCTTTTGATTTTATGGTACAATGGTTGAACCTTTAAAACCCAAATGAGGTTTGTTTTGAAGATTCAATTGGATCTAATTTGATGTTAGGGCATTCGGAGTGTGTTGAAGTCAAAGTGGGCCTTCCAATTCCATATGGGACATCCCATATCAAATTGGAAGCCAAATTAGATATGGGACTAATCCCATATCGAATTTAGTTGACTAATCCCATATCGAATTGGAAACCAATTTCGATATGGGATAGGCTCCATATCGAATTGGGCCCTTCCCAATTCGATATGGACCTATAATTTGATAAACTGAAATTGTTTTACTTCGATTTTCCTAGTTTGAGTCCGATATGGGCTCGGTTTGTTACGAATTTAAGTGGTTTTAATTCAATATGCATCAGAGAGGATCCATTTTTTAAAATGAAAAACTCCCATGATGTTTAACCTAATGTATGCATACTCTTATAAATACAAACTTTAAAAACCTAGAAAGGGATCAACATCTATTAGGGGACTTTTCTTTTTGACTTTTTTTTACTTTGAACTGCAGTAGACTTTGAACTTCAGTGACTTTGGCTGGAACATCGGAAGACTTTTTAACTTTTAACTTCAGCAGACTTAGGCCGAGACTTGGGACTTGGAACTTTAGCAATTAAACTTGGAACCTTCAGGAAAGATTAAACTTCAGAATGAGAAGAACCTTTAGAAGGGGAGTTGGAACGGCATCAACTTCAGCAAACTTCAACAACGAAGGGCACAACAACAAAAATAAAAACCCTAAAAGCAAGTAAAAAAGAAAAGAAAGAAGATGATAAAAGAAAGAATGATAAGGCAGTGACCTACTGCCTTGGACTTGCTTAGCCAGAATTTCAACGTGCAATTGTGGTGGAGCCAACAAATGATGGTACACTCTAAATTAATTCAATATAACATGCTTTGATGGTTTTAAATATTGAATATGTTTGTCTAGAATAATTCCAGTAGGTTAAACTTATTCATAATTCACAGTAGGCTTAGATTTATTTCATACATTATCCATCCAATATTCCTTCATTATTCAAACTGTCACAATAGCTCCTTATACCATAAAACCCTAATTAGTTTATAGTTTCCAAAACCCTAATCTAGTAGACATAATCTAAAACTAATTTGTTTAAAGTTTAATCCAGATACCAAAACCCTAATTTCCATAAATATAAACCCTAGCTTACATAGAAATCCAAATTTCCTAACAAAACCATACCATGTAAACCGATCACCTTTCGAGAGAGCTGCCCCCGATCCCCTATGAGGGGCGCTGCCCCCTTGACCTCCGGTCGTAGGCGCAACCCTCATCTTCATGCCCTATATTTCTTTAATGGATAATAATTAGATTTTTTTTATCTTCATTTTAATTATTTAATTATCTTCATATGTGTTATATTATTTTTTCTTACTTTACTCTTTTCCTTAGATATATATATATATATTTAAAGGGAATTCTAGAAGGCATGTTTCCATCTAGTGTGGGTGCCTTATTTATTTAGTTTATATAATTCAATTTATTTAAAGACTTTGGAACAATTGTAAGGGACACATTTCCACCTTTATGTGGGTGTCCTATTTTATTTATTTTCTTTGAGAACATTTAAATATTGTAAGGGTATGTTTCCATCTAAAGATGGGTACTCATGTTATTTTGTAATGTGTTGTTTTATCTTATTTTATGAATGAATCTATTTTATTAATAAATTACATGTAGTATGGATGATATTATAATATTTAAGAATTCAATAATATTTAGACCTGAAAAGGAGGCCAGTTCCAATGAACCAGGCATTATGGGGGTGCTGGGCCATTTATCATCTTCCTCAAACGTACCCAACTTTCTGAACCCAATGGGGAGTTGGGGATTCCTTAGGAATTGAGTCATCCACTCCTTTCTTTTTCCCGGCCCATCCGGGTGGCGACTCCATTTTCTCTGGGTTTAGGCTCATGTTCTCTAAGGCCTAAGCCTAACAGTGCCGAAGTTGCAAGAACCATTCCATATGGGAGTGGGGGCAAAAATTCCCGCTCATAGATATGATGAAGAAAATGGAGGTGTTCTATTGAAATAGAAAGAGTAGATGAATTTCCCTCCAATTGAAGAAATATTTGTCAAAGCACCAGAATTGGGATCACTCTAAGAAAAGCCAGAACCAATCATGTTTATGAGAAAGTTGATCTCCGGATTCGAGATCTTTGCGGATGTCACTGAATTAGTGGAACATAAAGAGAACAAGTTTGACCTGCCAACCGACAAAGAGCCTAGCCTAGAAGAGAAGAAAGAAGCTACCTTGAAGATCCAGAAGACTCCAAAGGAAATTGTTGTTCTCATCCAAGAACAGTTTGAAGACCTTTTAGCTTATGATAATGAGAAAATTAATGTTAATTCTAATTTTGATATTAATTTGTCTACACTATATAAGGATGATGATGCTTTCTTTCCCAAAATGAATGCGATAAAGTCTGATTTTACTTGTGTGATGTTTTTCCTGATGGTTGCATATATTCAAATAGTGGTTACATGAGCATTTTTAATATAAACTATGTTGATACATAAATATTAAATTTGGGAATAACCGATAATCCTAAAAATATTAGCATAGCATCTTACCTTACTCCTGATGAGAGAGAGAGATTAGAAAAAATATTTAATAAATATGAAGAAGTCTCTGCTTGGTCTTATGAAGATGTGCCTGGAATTGATAGAGATATAGCCTAGCACCTGATTCCCACTTAGACTCACATGAAACCTGTCAAATAAAAGCTTAGACGGTTAAGACCAAAATGGATATAATTGATCAAAGAAGAAGTCATTGAATAAATATAAGTAAAGTTCCTTGAAGTGATAGATTATCCAGATTGGCTAGTCAACATAGTTCACATTCCAAAGAAAGATGGGAGAATTAGGGTTTGTGTGAACTATAGAGACTTGAGCAAGGATTCCCCTAAGGATGACTTTCCTTTACCCCATATAGATGTCCTTATTGATATTGCATCCTCTAGCATCCTACACTTATTCATAGATGGATTTTCTGGATACAACCAAGTGTTAATGGCCTAAGAGGATAAAACTAAAATTGCCTTCATTACTACATGGGGTATATTTTTTATAGGGTGATGTCATTGGGGTTAAAGAATGCTAGAGCAACCTACCAAAGGATGGCTACTGCCTTATTTCATGATATGATGCATAAGGAAGTTGAGGTCTATGTTGATGATATGATGGTGAAGTCAGATACAAGAGAACAACATTTCTAAAACCTAGAGATATTCTTAGAGAGAGCAGTAAAGTATAATCTCTAGTTGAATCCAAAGAAGTGTGTGTTTGGAGTTACTTCAGGTAAAATACTAGGGCACGTGATTAGCCAAAATGGTATTGAGATTGAACCTGACAAAGTTAAGGAAATCAAGGATATGCCAGCCCCTAAGAAGGAGAAGGAAGTTCGGGGGTTCATCAGATGATTGTAATACATTAGCAGGTTCATAGCAAAGCTTACCATGATCTGTGAATCGATCTTAAAATTGCTTAAAAAGAACCAGCCAGTCACTTGGAATGAAGAGTGTCAAAAGGCATTTGAGCCTATAAAAGAGTATTTGCTGAATCCACCTATTTTGAAACCACCTAAACCCAGTAAACCTTTATTAATATACTTGGCAGTAGAGTAAGAGTTAATAGGAGTTATGCTAGCCTAAGCAAATGAATCAGGGGTTGAGCACACTATCTACTATTTATGTAGAAAGCTCCTAACTTATGAGATTAAGTATAGTATCATTGAAAACACCTGTGTAGCTATGGTTTGGTCTTCTAAGAAGTTGCAACTTTACTTTTAGTCTTATAGTGTGCAAGCAATTTTTAGGTTGGATCTAGTTAAATATTTAAGGGAGACACCCTCATTGATTGGGAAATATGGTCGATGGTTGATAATTTTTGAAGAATTTGAGATTGAATATGTAACCAGGAGAACCATTAAAGGGAGAGCAGTAGTAGAATTCCTTGCTCAATAACTATTGCAAGATAGTAAGGAAGTGGTTCTAAAGTTTCCTGTTGAATATTTAGAGGCAATAGAAGTACAAGGATGGAAGATGTACTTTGATGGAGCAGTAAATAGATAGGGAGCAGGTTTAGGAGTAATACTAAAATCACCTAAAGGGGAGCTCATTCCCCTATCTAAGAAGTTGAAGTTCAGGGCAACCAATAACATGGTGGAGTATGAAGCGTGTATCTGTGGTTTGGAAACCCTAATAATTATGAAGGTGGATAAGGTGCAAGTCTTTGGTGATTCATTGTTACTAGTATCCTAAGTAAATGGAGAATGGGAGTTGAAGGAAGAGAAGTTAAAACCACAAAATGATTATTTGACCATGATGAAGAAGAATTTTAAGGAGTGCAGATTTATACACTTACCAAGAGAAGAAAACTAGATGGCCGATGCCCTGACCAAATTGACTTCGGTGTGGGAAAAATCCTATCAAGTTATTTCTTAAGCCTCTGGTTTTGACTAGTTCATCAACTCCTTATTATGAATTTGAAACAATTATGGAAACTAATGCAGACCATGATGTGTGGTATGAAACCACAAGACGGTACTTGGAGAATAAGGAATACCCGTTCGGGGCAACAAGGGAAGAGAGAAGAGCCATAAGGCAATGGTCCTTACAATACATCACCTTTCATAGAGAGTTGTATTGAAGATGGCCTGATGGGGTGCACTTAAGATGCTTGAGGAAGTCTGAAATTAAGCAAATCATGTTAGAAATACATGCAGAAAGTTGTGGTCCACACATGAATGGGTTAGCTTTTGTTAAGAAGATAATTCGACAGGGTTACTATTGGTTGACCATGGAGAGAGATTGTATTGAGTTTGTGAAGAGGTGCTAGTAGTGCCAGATGTATGAAAACTTGAATCATTTACCTCCTGAAGAATTGCATTCTATGTCTTCATCCTGGCCTTTTGCAACTTGGGGGACTGACATTATAAGAGATATACTTCCGACGGCTTCAAACGATCACCATTTTATTGTAGTAGCTATGGATTATTTTTCAAAATGGGTTTAGGTTGAATCTTTCAACAAGCTGGGGGTAAGGCAAATGGCTAGGTTTATTGAAACAAATCTCATCTGAAGATATGGGGTCCTGCACAGTGTGATATTGGACAATGGGGTACATTTTCAAGGAGTAGGTAAGGACTTATTCTAGAAGTACCAAATCAATCATCATCAATCCTCCCCTTATAGACCGAAGGCTAATGGCATAGTGGAAGCAACAAATAAGACAATTAAGCATATTTGTTCAGGATGACCAAGACGTATAGGGATTGGTCAGAGATGCTGTAACACCCCTATACCCCATATACGTACACTGCATGCTACTATGATCGTAATATACATATACTGAATATAGGAATGCCACAGATTTTCTTTACATTTCAAATAAACAAATCCTCCCTTTATACAATAATATGAGCAAATTTAAACATTTAAGTTATAATATAACACAATAGATAAAAACGTTCATTCAATACGCAGCAGAAAATATAGTTATATTTAAATATATAAACATCAAAATCAAAATTTTGACAAAACATAAAGTTTATACATGTTTGGCAGTTCGTCTCTGATCTTTACGCCCACAATCAACACCTCAAAGTCTAGACTCGACTCGGTCTAGATGAACTCTCTGGCTCTACCCTGTCACCTGCGCGATGAACCACAATCGCGCTAAGCCAACGACTTAGTGGTACAAACCCCAATGATAATATGTTTCAATGCAATGCCAATATCATATGTTCAAACATTATAAATAATACATAAGAATATCACATTTCAAAGTCTTACATTGAATCGCATTATTCATTTGTTTCACCAATTCATGAATTACATTTGAACAAAGACAAGCATGGGCCCAAAAACACTAATATGCCATTCAACTTTCAGAGTTAATGTTTTGGTTCAATTATCACATTTATCATTATCATTATCCCAACTAGGCTTCAAGGATTAGGCTCAACCAAGCTTCAAGGGGAACAAAGCATGCTAAGTATCAACCCAACTTGGCTTCAAGAACCAAACCCAACCTAGCTTCAAGGGTTGTAACATCTCAACTAGGCTTAAAGGACTAGACCCAACCAAGCTTCAAGGGGAGTTAAGCATGCTAAACTTCAACCCAACTTGGCTTCAAGGATCAAGCCCAACCTAGCTTCAAGCGATTGTTACTATTAGGCATGCCACCAACAACAAAACTCTGAAAATGGAATAACACATTAGACACACAATTTATTCATTATTTCATTATCAATTCCATTCTCATTTTCTTATCATCATTTAGGCATTCATGCCTCAATTATCTCATTTGCATCATTATAGCCAACAACAATGGCTTCACATCTCATCAATAGAGTATACATAATTAATTGCATTGGACATCGTCATCTAGGCAAACATGCCCCACTTATTTTATTTGAATCATTATAGCCAACCACAATGGCTTCCCATTTCATCATATTTCAATTCACATTATATAAATCATACATTAATCAAATAGTAATAACAATATAGTAGATTACTTAACACATTTATAACTAAATGTGCTAAGTCTTAAAATCACGTAAATGAATGCAACCATGCAAGTTTGTACTTACCTCAAGAGCAACTCACTCCACACCAAACTCCTCTTCCAAGAATCCTTCAACACTTGGATTATGGCAACTCAACTCTCTTCAAAATCTAAACCAAAGGTAATCATACACACTCACTTAGAGATACATATAAGATAATAAAGCTAAGAACCAACTAGGGAAAACTCTAAACATGACACGCTCAACAACACAGGCGTGTCCCTGACCGTGCCCTAACTCCACAACACAGAAGTTTTGACACGCTCAGAACCACGGGTGTGTCACTGAACGTGTAATACATTCTGTCTCACAGAAACATTGACACGTCCAACAACACGGGCGTGCTCATGGCCGTGTCAATCCTTCACCCACACAGTCTCTATGACATGCTCAGTGACATGGGCGTGTCACTGCTCGTGTCACTCATCCAGAAAACAGAACCATTGACAAACCCAAAGACCTGGCCGTGCTCACGGGCATGTCAGGCCAAAAATGCAAATTCTGGCAATAATAACAACATATCCAACAAACCACTTACTTCCACCATTTTCCACTTCAAACAAACTTAATTAAACACACCCATAAACCATAATAACTTACAAAAACACCCAAAACAACTCAAAACACACATCAAACACAAATCATAATCATCACCACAAACTCAAAAACACAACCACAACACTTTCTCTTCCAACAAACTTACTCTTTCCTTCAATCCAACCCCAAAATCCAAAATCAATTGAACCAAACGCTCTTAAACACACGACAATCAAACAAACACATACTATCCACAATCTCAACTCACAAACTCAAAGAAAATCAAAGAATCAAGTGGAAAACTTACCAAAGCTGAAGAAACTCTTAAATTTCCAACTTGATCACTTGAAAACTTCCTTCAATCTTGAGCTTGGAAAATCAAATCTCTCTCTTTCTCTCTTTCTTCTTTGATGGCCGGCCAACTCAAGGAAAAGAAAAGAAGAAGAAGACAAATAGCCAAGTCAAACACTCAATCTCTTTAAATCTCCACCAAGTATTTTAATAATAAAATAATAAATTTTCTCTCTTCCACTTATTTTAATTTCCTTTTAATTACTTAATTAAATAAAATCAATAAATATCTTCCTTTGACCATATAACAATTTGACTTGTATATGTTGTATATATTTCCATATATACAACGTATACACTCTCTCTTTAATTCTTTTCTCTTTCCAATTTAACATATACACTCAATCCAATTACAACAATAATACCAAAACTTCTAGGGCACACTTTGGGATATTACAGATGCTTCCTTTTGCTTTATGGGGGTATAGAACAAGTGTACGAACACCAACTGGAATGACACCATTTTGTTTGGTTTATGGGATGGAAGCAATATTGCTAATTGAGATTGAGATCAAATCGTTGAGGGTGGTCTTAGAAGCTGAATTGCCTGAGATGGAATGGGTAGTGAATAGATACACACAGTTAGCTTCGTTAGAAGAGAGAATGTTGAAAGCTATGTATCATCATCAGCTTTATCAAAGAAAGATAGCTCAGGCCTATAATAGGAGGATTAAGATTGGATTGTTTAAAGTCGGCAACATAGTGTTGAAGCAGTGTAAGCCTAATGTCCAAGATCCAAGAGGAAAGTTTAAACCTAGTTGGGAAGGGTCGTATATCGTAAATAAGTCAAGAGTAAGGTTGTAGTCAAGCTATCAGACATGGATGGGAATGAGTTTAGTGAGCCAGTAAACATTGATAGGTTGAAGAGGATTTTATATATAAAAAAGGAGAGCTTGCTAGGTTGAAAACCCAAAAAAGGGTAGCCTAGGCAAAAGTTAGAGCAGCCCATTAGTTCTAAAAACCTGAAAGGGCGAGCTAGGCAACAATTAGGGAAAAATGAGAGAAAATTATCAATTAGAAAACCCGAAAGGGGTGGTTGGCAACAGGAGTAATCTTGTGTATACTGACTTTATGTTTAGTTATTCCCTAATTTAATAAATTATAGTTAATACTAAAATTGTTCTATGTGCACTATTTCAAAATAATATGACTATTAGGATAGAATAAATAACACAACAACGAAAGGTGATGATAAATTATAAAAGGAAATAAAACATCTTTTATTATTATTATTATTATTATTATTATTATGCATCCTAACATCATTTTTTCTATAGAATTGACAAGGGTAAAATCTATGACATACCATAAGTGTAGCGTGCAGGCCAACTTTGCTTCAGTTGATCTAGGAAGGCTTCAGTTGGGCACGGCATGTTCAAATCAGGAGTGAACTCAGATCCTTGAGGCTCAGCTCCATATTGGCTCTCAAGTCGATGAGGATCATAGTAAGTACCTCGACGAAGAGCAGCAGAGGAACATACATCAGATATGTCCGAATGGTGACATGGGTAATCTTCTACCAAGGTACCAACCAACGGATGTTAATCACAGCTCATGAGCTGACCCAGTCAATCCAGTCAGCATATAAAGAACCAGGATGGAGGAGTTTCCTAGCAGAATGATGTCATGGCAGATCTCTTGCAAAATCCTTAGATGGAGTGTCGAGTAAGTGGAGAAGCTTCTGTAGCCAGATTTGTAAACACAAGCAATAATTTTAAAAAAAAAGCCCATTAGGTTGAAAACCCGTAAGGGAGGCCAAAGCAAAAATTAGGGCGGTTTGCTAGTTCTGAAAATCTGCAAGGGTGGTCTAGGCAAAAGTTAGAACTAATAAAAAAAGGGGATCCGCTAAGTTAAAAACCCACAAGGGCTGCTTAGGCAAAAAATTAGGACAGCTCACTAGCTCTAAAAACCAGCAAGATGGACTAGGCAAAAATTAGAGCAATAAAAATAAAAAAAACAAAAGGCCTAGATTGTAAACCCAAAAGGGCAATTTATGTAGTTACATGAAGCAGCAAAGGACTTTCAGCTAATTTCCTTTAAGATTCTATCTTGAATTGATCCAATTTGATTATGGTTTCAGGCAAGATCATGGGCACTGGTGATAATCCTCCTTCCATTTGGTCCACAATATCCAGTACTCGTAGATCAATGTCACCATCAGGAGAAATAAGTAAGAATTGACCAAGCAAGCAAAGGCAAAACATGCGCCCCAAACTTTGGTGGGAGCCAAATGAGAAGTATAAGAGTCTATCAAGGCACCAAGAAAAATTTTCTCACCTCTCATCAACTGCAGAACTTCAGGCTTTGAAAATTGAAACATCTTCATCTTTTGATGAGTTTTGGAATTCAATATGGGCACTGCCATTGGTTGATTGCTTGGATATCCAAAAATAGCTTCAAATTCTTCAATCATTAGGCAAATTTCAAAGTTATTAAACATCCTAGTTTCACATCTCAAAAGAAAGCCATGGCATATAAAAAGGAATGATCCAATTCAACATTTTAAAAGCACTTCAAAATATTAAGTTGAGACTGTGCTATTTGTTCCCAATGTATAGGCTTGATGATCTTGAATAAATTCTTTATCTTTTTCAAAATTTCCTTGGTCATTATGGCATCACAATTGTAATTTATTTAAATTGTTGAAAACAAAATCTGAGATTGTACGAAATACAATTACCTTGGATTTATTGGAGCATTGCTACTTTGAATGTCGAAGAAAAAGAAAGTGGTTTATTGATTTTTATAGCCACTAGCCGAAGTCCAAGTTATCTAAGGCAAGGGAAATCCATGTCGAATTAGGTTAAATTTTTTTTAATCCATGACGAAGTAAGTTTAGTTCGGTGTTGTAACACCCTTACACTCCATATATGTATAATACACCTACATCCAGTATGTATACAATACACATATATGGTATAAGAATACTACAATTCAATTTAATAAAAATTTTCTAACTTCCTTATTCCTAAAAACAATTATACTTATACTTATACTGATATATATATATATCAAAACACATAATACCTCACATTACTCCATTTTTTTTTGAAAAACATCCTTTATAGTTTACAATATACACATACTCCCAAAACATAATATGATATACACAATATTAAAATATACAATAATATAAAATTTATGCATTCTAGCAAAATGGCTCTGATTTTGATGTAGCGACTCACCTCAAACCCAACCAAAGCAAGCCTAGACTCGACCTAGTCTAGTAGAACACTCTAGCTCTACCGAAGCACTCCTGTCACCTGCGCGATGAGTTACAATCGCTAAGCCAAAAGCCTAGTGGTACAAACTTTTATAATAATAACATTTTAAAAACAATGCCAATGCAAAATGTTCAAATGCTATGTCATAATGTGACATTCAAGTTCACTTTTAGATATCTACTTTCATCACTTAATAATTCACACAAACACATACAAAAGTATGGGCCCAAATAAACTAATACATTATTCAAATCTAATAGTTACTATTTTGGTCCATAATGACACCATGTGTCTAGCCCCAAAGGCAATTCAAGTAATGCTCAAATGGTAGCCTCGAAGGCAAATCATATCACAGTGACTCCAAGTGTCTAGTCCTGAAGGCAAATCATATCATAGTGATGCCAAGCATCTAGCCCCAAAGGAAAAAATTGAGGATAACCTCATAGGCATGTCGCCAAACACAGAACTCTGAAAATTGGATAACATACTAGGCACACAATTAATTCACATTTTTCCATCATCAATTTCTCTCTCATTTTCCCATTTTCTCATTCATATCAATGTCATTTCATTTAAACATTTCATAACAAAACCACATTACCCAAACACTTTGGATCATTTTTATATTTTTCACACAGTTCACATTTCATTCAATCTAGCCATTAAAAATGGCTTTTCATAGTGCATATATAACAATTTGCATTTCACAGCATAATGTTCTTGTATCAAGTAACTTAACACATTTTCATCCAAAATGTGTTATGCCAAATGTAATGCAATCACATTCCATTTATCAAGAGTTTGTACATACCTTAGAAAGTACTCCAAAACAAGCTTCAAAACTCCCTCCGACCTTCTCTTCCAAGTTGCCCTTCAACACTAGGGTTAGGCAAACTATTCTCTCTCAATGCCTAAGCCAAATGTGATCATAAACAACCATTTAATATCACATTCTAAGGCATTCTCAACATCAAACCATTTAAATTAGAAATTACAAATGAAAGACAAAGAAAAGAGTTATTTTGGACAATTTCCTCAAGTAACACCCCCAACAACACGGGCGTGCTAATGACCGTGTCATTAACCCACTCTTACAAAAGCCTTGACATGTCCAATGACATGGGCATGTCATTGCTCATGTCATTAATTTTGCCTCAAAGAAACTTTGACACATCCAACAACATGGGCGTGTTAATGGCCGTGTCAAATATTTTTCCTTACAATAGCTACAACACACTCAGAGACATAGCCGTGTTACTGGTCGTGTCATCAAAGTTGAAACTCAGCACCGTTGACACACCCAATGACATGGCCCTATCACTAGCCGTGTCAGACAAAATTTATGCATTTTGAACAGTCATCCATTCAACACAATCACTTCCAAACTCAACTTAAATTCAATCACTTCTTCAGTCCAACCATAAAATCATCATTAACTACTCACAACCAACTTCGTGCATACCCAAATAAGCTATTAAAACTTGCTAATACACAATCCCAAAATCTGCATATCATTTTCTTCCATAGAATTCCAAAGAACTTGCAAAATTGATAAAAAAAAAAAAAAAAAACTTACCAATTGATGAAGAATCCTAAAAAACTCCACTTGAATCCTTGAATTTCCTTTAATTCTTGGTGTATGGAAGAAGAAAGCTCCCCTCTAGTCTCTCTCTCTCTTGCTCACATTCAAGGAACAAAAAGAAGAAGAAAGAAAAGAAAATATCCCCTCCTATAATTCATGCTTATTATATATTATAACAAGTCACTATTCACTTAATTATACAATATATATATGTGATGTATATCTTAGGTATATGTCATGTTTATTTCTAATATATTTCAAACATACTTTTTACTTTTGAACTTAAAATCCTTTCAATTTCCATTTAAATCATTTATTTAATTTATCATATTTAAAGTTTTTAATTTATTTTATTTACATTTTCAAAAATTAGGGGCATTACAGGTGCAATGTAGGAAATTGTTGAATCTAATCCGTGTGGGTATTGGTTTTGTTTATTTAATTAATCCATGTCAAAATCATTTTAAATGATTTTGACATGGTATAAATTTTTGTATATGTATGTAATATAGAAAAGTCAAGCTATTAAAAAAATGTCTAGACATTTAAAAAAAAGATCATTTAAAAAGTCAAATAATTTTTTAACAGTACATTATTTTAACAATAAGTTTCTCACTGTATTACAAGTCAAATTACTATGAAGGAAGCAGCCTATAGTTAAATAAAGCACTCAGAAATTCATCACCTATTGAAGTTGGAGGCACATCATCTATCCAGTTTCCTCCAGAGAAAGAAGTGTCTGGATCACGGTTATCCTGAGAATCAATCCTATCATAATCAACAACTGAGGAGGGAGGTGGCACGTCATGGTCATCCATCTGGGGCCTCCTTGATCAAGATGCACTAGGATCCCTATAGCCTTGAAATTTGAAGTCTTGAAAGTTCCATTCAAGATGATTCGCATGCCAGCGACTAGCGGGTAATTCCTCTCATAACTTCCAGTTCTGCTCTTTAAGCATTCGTTGTGAGCCAGGAAAGGAAAAGTTAGGTTCATACATTTTCATGTGTACATTTAGCATATGTAAATATGAAACAGGAAATACATACCGGATAGCTCATATCGAAGCCCTGAAACCCAGAAGATGAATCAACATAGGGCATTATGGGGGTCATATCTGACTGCGGCGTATCTATATGAGATAGACTAGCTACATCATAACTAGGACCACCAGATTGCTCCATTGCCTGCAAAAATTCATGTTAAAAGAGAACAATATTAAGACAAGTCTAGGATTCATAAAATATTATATCAACCTAAGAGGAGACAACCGTGGTATCATCATGGGCAGCATTCCCTGTACTATCTTCTTCTTCATCCACATCTTCCTCTTCATCCCCACTACCTTCCTCCCTATCCTCCTCCTCCTCCTCATTTTCTTCATTACCTTCTTCCTTCATATTATCATCATCTTCTTCTTTTTCTTCCTCAAAATCTTCAAACCCATCAGGAGCAACCTCAAAGTGCAATAGCTAGTCCCGTATGAACTCATTATATGACAAGTCTTGTCGGAGCAAGAGTGCATCAATATCCTATCCATTTTGGGCATGCCTCCAAATATTCTCTGTCATAGATACACAAGTCAGTATAAATGTCGGGATATTGGCTAGTACTCACTTCTGGTTAGGGCCAAGAAACCAATTATAAACCCTTTCACCAATAAACCAACCACTGGAGACGAGCCCGACAATAATTCGATGAGATTTTTGAAGGGGTAACACATTTTTCATATCGACAGTCCAACTTGCCCTTTCCTCGGCTCTCCACCAAGCAATGTTCACCTGAAAAGAGAATGATAGAGGTAAGTTATTTTCCTTATAAATTTTAATTATAATACTAATTTTGTCTTTTACCTGATCCCAGGTCAGGCGGCTTGTCATGTAATGCTGAGAATGCACATAATAACTCCTGGTCACCTCTTTGTAACCCAACAACCAAAGGCTTAATCTCGTGTATCCCATCTATCTTTCTGGAATACTAGGCGAACTCGCCAAGTGATGTTTGTATGCCCATACCTACAATGTTAAAAAAAAATAGCGATCAAATTTGCTCATATGCATTATTTAAATAAACAACAATAAGGATTCATACCTCGGTGATGACCATAAAGACTATAAATGATCTTTTATTTTGGCTAATTTTATCAAAGCCATGATAGAGACAAGCAAGGCCCACCTCTCCCCAAGCATAAAATGGAAAGAGATAAAAATTGGATAAAGCTCGCAGAACCGACAGATGAATCGATGCCTCAGTGCTGCATAAAATTACCGTGGCTAACAGATACAACAAAAATCCACAAGTGTACGTTTCTGCCCATGCACCTTTTACTGGTTGAGTCTACCTCATCCACAACTCTTTGATATATTCATATTTTATCTTGCATGCTCCCTTATACATGTGCCTTAAACTGATTAATTGACAAATTTCTTCCGCAGTCAATATATCATTGGTTAAAGGGACGAGGATTCCATCGCATTTTAATACCGTTATTGCAGTAAAGTCCACTGGTCCAATGGGCAAATGAAAGGTGTGGGTGGTGGCTACCCACTACTCGACAAGCGCCTGAATCATGCTTCTATCAATTTGGAATCCTTTGATCGCTAGTTGCAGCATAAATTCTTCAAAGCCACACTCTTGGATCATTCTCCAAACTACCGGTGGTACTCTCTCATACCATTGGCATGCCTTATGGACATTCTCACCGCTGTGGATCACACAACTGTCATACTGTAACAATAAAGGTAAGTCAAGTCAGGCAAGTATATCATCCCTACTAATAATTTTAAAATAATAGGTATAATAATAAAAAAAATATAAAAAACATAATATATAATTTTTTTAATACCATGCTAATTTTTAGTGATTTCCTTTTTTTTATAAACTTTAAAAATTTCTTTTTTGCACCATGACTAATATTTTATGTACCCTATTTTATTTTATATTCATATCTTAACTCCTTTTATTTCTTTTTTCTAATTTCATCAAATATGTATATATTAGATTTTTGGTCCCAATAAACATTTTCTTTATTTTTTATAAAGCAATAACAATATATATATATAAGCTTTCCTGAATATAGGCATTTTTCTACATTAACTTATCCATTTGAACACTAGTGTTATTTGTTTTTCATGTATTTTTTCTTAATAAAGTCCCGAAATTAATTTTTATCATGGTTTTCTTACTTTCATATTTTTTATAATAAATTTATTTTTACAATTACTATAATAAAACTACAGAATTTATATAATGAAATTTCTATAGAAAAATAGCAAAATAAAATAAAAATAAAAATACCTGTGTTTTCTCTTGAGAACTTCGGTGGAGGTCCATTTCTGGTAAGATAGGAACTCAATCCAATCTGCTATTTCTGAGGTAAGCTCACAGTTTCGGATCCATATGAGGTCTGGTCCTCGACGCATGTTGATTTACCGCCATTTATATATGTTGAAAGTTAAAAGTCTAAAAATAAAAAAGGAACTCGAACTTGTTTGCTTGAAAGATAACAATTCTACTTCAAAGCTTGAAGTTTGATTATAGTTTGAAGTGCATCTCATAATGAATTGTTCAAAATTTGTAAAAGAGTAAAAGTTTATATGATATATAATTCATGTTTTAAGGTATGTTTCAAATAATTCATTAGTCACATGGCTAAGTTATAAAAGCTACATGCAAATTTGACAAATGTATAAAAGAACAAAGCAAAAAATGAAAATGCTAAATAATTAAATCAATATTCATATTTCATGTCTCTTGTCAATAATTCATTTCAGTTACACACAGCACACGAGCACAAAGTAAATAGATATTTATTGTAGGTATATAATTTTTGCGTGTCTAAAAAATATTTTTTATACTCATTAAATAATTTTTTCACATAGGGGGTAATAGTATATAGTACCCACATATAGTAAAAAATAGCTAAATTTTTTGCAAAATGCTTTACTAACTACAATTAATTTTTTGCCAGTATTTCTGATCCAGAACCCAACCATTCTCGTGTCCAGAACCTAACCAACCTCGGGATCAGAACCCAACAAACCTTAGGTTTAGAACCCAACAATTTTAGTCTCAGATCCAGAATCTAAACTAGTCTTGGGTCCAGAACCCAAACCAGTCTCAGGTCCAGAACCCAAACAAATTCCTTGGTCTAGAAACCACTCATTATACAAAATTAGCTCAAAGTCAAGATGCTTTTCACTCTCTAAATAAATTCTAGATCATTCAAGTAGAGGGCAAACTGTAGGCCCTTTATTTTTTCCTCGGCTAGTCCAATGCTAATTAATGAGGCCTAAGCCATAACTAGTCCACTTTTAATAAGCTTAAACCTATTCTAAATCATTGATTAGATTGATATGTTTTCATGAGGCCTAAAATAAGCTATTTAAAACTTTAAAATCCTAAATAGGTCTGATTTGGAGGTTTGGTTGTTTTTATTTTGATGTGAATGCACTTCAATTTGAGTATGGGTGTCTCCATGTCAAATTGGGACACCCAATTTGACATGGGGTAGCCCCATATCAAATTAGGGTTCCAATTCGATATGGGGCAGCCCCATATCGAATTGAGGCTCTCCCATTTCGATATGGGGCAATTTTAGAGAACTCTATGTCAAATTAATATTGGCATTTCATTATGGACTTTGATTCCATGTCGGATTAGAATTATTTTAGTTTGAGATTGTATTTGTTTGCATTGAATTAAAGTGGTTTTAATCAGACATGCTCATGGTTTGTGTAGAATTAACAATAGTCTAATTTGATATGCCTCAAAAAAGAGTTTTAAAATAGGAAGTTTTAACCTTTTAACCTAATGGATCCTTTTATAAATAAAGATGGAAAGCAATAATTAGTGGGTAGCAACTATCCAGAGATCTCAATTAACACAGAGGGAGTAACAAATCCTATTAGCAGTAATTAACACTAAAACAAAGTAAGAAATAAAACATACATAGCAACCAGGAGGCAGGAAGAAGAACTATCCTCGATTGCACTTAAACATCTAGCAAAAAAGGTTGACTCAAGTAGTAACCAAGACAGAAAGCTTGATTAAAACACACTTGTATTGGTGGAGCTAACAAATGAAGGTTCGATTTTGATTCAGTAACTACTCTCATTCTTTTAATAAAATTATTTCATCCAATAGCTTATTCATCATCCAGTAGTTTATTCAAACAATGCTAAGCAATTTTTCTATATTTAATTTCCAATAGCTTATTACTAAGAACATTAATCTCAAATATTCGATATAAAACCCTAGATTTGCATCTTTAATCTAGGATTAAACTTTAACTTTTTTATGTCTTTAATCTTAGTTTACATATTTTGTTCTAAAATCCTATAATTATACATTAACCTTCAATCTACATATTTTAATCTTGATTTGTACATCCAAAACCCTAATTTGACTAGGTTAGTTTTTAAAACCCTAATACTAAACCCTAATTTACAAAACCCTAAATTATAAAACTAAAACCCTAATTTCCGACCTAAAATCACACTCTCCAAATCAAAACCCTAATGGTATCATAAAACCCTAGGTAGATAATTAAAACCCTATTTTTTAGATTAAAACCCCTAATTTTACATCTATAAATCCTAATTTAAGATGTAAACCCTAAATTTTTATATTTGATGCTTAATTTAAATATTAAAACCTAGATTCAATTATTTCATATTTAGGATGAATGATTTATTAATGTTTTTATTTGTTATGGATGATTTATCTTATTTTTTCTTATGGAGAGTGTTTGATTGATTTAATTTCATTTAGTTAATCATTTAGTGCTTCAAAAATGTAAGAGGTATGTTTCCACTTTGTGGGTACCTCATTAGTTAAGTTTAATATAATTTAATTTATTTTGAGTTTTAGATTAATATAAAGGGCATGTTTTCACCAAATGGTGGGTGCCCTATTTTATTTAGTTTTAGACATTGGACATTGTAAAAGGCATGTTTCCATTTATGGATGGGTGCCTATTTTATCTATTTTAATTTAATAAAGTGATGGATGTTTGTTTCTTTTGATAATTGCATGTATTATGGATGATATTATAATATTTAAGGATTTAATAATATTTAGACATAAAAAGGAGGCCGGTTCAAATGAACCGAGCGTTTTGTGGGTGCTGGGTCATTCTTACCTTCCCCATATGTACCCAACTTTCCGAACCCATTAGGGGGTTGGGGATTCCTTAGGAATTGACTCATCCACCTCTTTCTATTTTCCTAGTCCTTCCGGGTGGCAACTCCATTTTCTCTAGGTTTAGGCCCGTGTTCTCTAAGGCTCTAAGCCTAATAGTGCTGAAGTCGTAAGAACCAATCCATATGGTAGTGGGGGTGAAAATCCTCGCTCACACATCCTTAAATGGGTGCCTATTTTGTTTGATTTATTTCAATAATATGATGAATGCTTATTTCTTTTCATTTTATGTAATATGAATAATATGGTAATAATAAAGAATTTAATGATATTTAGACCTAAAATGGAGGTCGGTTATAATGAATCGGTCGCTATGGGACATTCTCATCTTTCCCATGTGTACCCAACTTTCCAAACCCAATAGGGGTTGGGGATTCCATAGGAATTGAGTCATCCACCCCTTTCTTTTCTTTCCTAGTCCATGTTTTTGGTGTCTCCATTTTCTCTGGGTTTAGGTCCATGTTCTTGAAGGCCTTGAGCCTAACAGTGCTGTAGCTGTAAGAATCATTCCACCGGGAGTGGGAGTAAAAGTCCCTGCTCACAGTGGCGACTTCACTTGGGATAAGAGAAGTTGATTTCATTGGTATTTATATTATTTTATTCTTTATTATTATGCTATTATTCATTGCGTCATTTATATTGGATTGAGTGTGTGAGTTAGGACACTCTGTTGAAACTGTGTTATGCATATGTGAGGGATACCATACTTTCACTCAAGATATGGAGAACGAGCATTGCATAACCACTCGTAGCCTTGTACCTTTTGGTATATAATTGCTATGGGAATCTAAGATTTTCAACCTATAGACTAAAGCTCAATTAATTGACCTAACTACTTTCCTTAGGTTTTTACCCTAAATGCTTGCTCTTACCCTAAAAACTAATGGCCATGTAGTTGGCCTTGTAATTTTCCTTAGGTTCACTCAAATTGTTTATTGTATGACTATGATTGACATATCTTGGTTAGAGTAATGGCCTATTTGGTTTGTTCTTTCCTAATATGACCTAATTGTGTTGTAAGTCCAAAACTATTTTATGCCCGAAAGTCCAAAATCATATTCAAATTTTTAATGATGTACTTCATGCATAAAACCTTTTTATGGGTTAAAGATTATTTTCTACCTCATGGCCCAAGCACAAAGCTCAATTTTTGAGGTAAAATTTTTACAATGGGCTTTGAAAATGGAATAGTAAAATCAATTATGGGCCTAATTCATGCCAAGGTTTGTTAATCATGGGCTTGTCTATGGCATGATGTTGCACTCAATTAATTACTACTACAAAGCAGCACTTGCAAGTATATGAGGTAATTGTAGCAACGGTGATTGCCCCAAGGTCTTCTCACAAGAAAGGAATTATATTGTAATAGTTTGATTTAAATAAAATAAATGAAATTGAGTGTGTGTTGTTGAATTGGTGAGTTGTAATTAAAATTTTAAAGTAAAAACGAGTAGTAGTTGTGTAAGATTAATTCAATTCTAGGAATGTTGCCTAGGGTTATATATCAATTTAATTACATGTTGATTCTCAAATTTTCCATTAATATAACCTTGTTTTTTAATTTATCCCTTGAGTTCAATTAGTAATTACCAATTCATTAGTTTTCACATTTATGAATTAACAACAACCAATTATTTTGAAATTGTAAATTAAATTAGCTCTATAACTTATATTTCTAATTCATGAACTTACAACCAATCGAGTCATTCAATAAAATATACTACAACCCAAGGCATGAGTAAATTAGCTCATCATCAATTTAAAACAAATATCCATCTCAATATTCATCAACTAAAAATTATACATTGTAATATTAATGTTCATAATAAAACAACAATAATCTAGAAATGAATTAAAAGAGAGAATATGAAAAACCCTTTGTAGACGTCAAGAGTTGAACTAATTGTATTCCTCCTAGCTTCCACCTTGATGTATGATGAACAACTTTCAAGCCCTCTTCAATCAATGTCTCTCTTCTTGAAAGGTGGAATGGTAACTCTCTCAAGCTTACAACTCCAATCAAGATTTTCTTTAAACCATAATCTTCTAAAGAGCTTGCTCACTCAATTTAATCCCCAAACTTGATTAAGTCTTGTCTATGGAAGAAATGAAAGATGAATGGAAATGAAGATGAAGAGAGAATGGTGTCTCCCCCTTCAAAACAAGAACCCAAAAACTAAGAACTAGATAGCCCTCTCAAGCCAAACGTGTATCTATCTTTCCATCCCCACCACTTCCAATTCCTTTCAATTTTTTAAGACACCAAGCATGTCTTGCCAACTCACACACCACTCTTTGTCTTCCTCTTTTTCTTTGTTTAATATTTCATCCCATAAATCAATCCACCTTTTACTCATTTTTAATATTTCACTTTAAAAAGAAAGAGTCTTTTGTCCCCCATTTGTCCCTCACTTCGTGCAAAATAATTCAAAGGGACCATATGAGACACGACCAAGGATGTTGGTTTTATAATTCATAGCATGTCATGTATTTAAATTTGCTTCGTCTAGTAGCCATCCATATAAGATCATGTATTATGCAAATATTTATTATAAGTCAATATTCCAGTAGCCCAAAGTTTATAAATATAATCACAGTTCCAACATCAAAAACTCTAATTCTATTTTCATAAACCCTAATTCTTTTTTTAGAAAAACCCTAAAGCCTAGTATTATTTTCATAAAAATTCCAAACCCTAATTTACTTAAACCTTAAAAAACCATAAAACCCTAGAATCAATAACATTAATATCCAAACCCTAAATCTTAATTTATCCTTTATTTACTTTTCTCCAGTAGCTAAATCTTATTTTAATTCGTACAGTAGCCCATTCCTTTTCAGAAAATATAAACCCACAAAATTCTAATTTTGTTCAAGAAACCCTAATTGAGATGTAAACCTTACATTTATATATCTATTGCTTTACTTAAGTTTGGATGCATGCTTATTATATGTCTTAATGGATGATTTATTTTTATTTGATTTTATAATGAATGCTTAAATATTTGCTTGTTAATTTGTTTGATTAATTACTCAAAGGAATTGTAAGAGGTATGTTTCCACATTGCGGGTATCTCATCTGTTAAGATTCATGTAATTTAATTTATTTTAAGTTTTGGATCAATGCAAAGGATACATTTTCACCAATTAGTGGGTATCCTATTTTATTTGTTTTCTTTTGGACATTGGACGATTGTAAAGGCATATTTCCATCCATGGATGGGTGCCTATCTATTTATTTTGTTTAAACTTGCTGTAATTTTAATAAAGTGAATATTTATTTGTTATGATTGCATGTAGTATGGATAATATCGTATTAACTAAGAATTTTATAATATTAAGATCTGAAAAGGAGGCCGGTTCCAATGAACTGGGCATTGTGGGGGTGCTGGGTCATTCTCACCTTCCCCATGAGTATCCAACTTTTTGAAGCCAATAGGGGGTTGGGGATTCCTTAGGAATTAAGTCATCCACTCCTTTCTTTTTTTTTTCAGTCCGTCCAGGTGGCGACTCCATTTTCTCCGGGATTAGGCCTGTGTTCTCTAAAGCCCTGAGCCTGACAATGTCAAAGTCGCAAGAATAATTTCACATGGGAGTGGGGGCGAAAATCCCTGCTCATAGTGGTGACTCCACTGGGGATAAGAGAAGTTAATTTTGTTGGTCTTTATATTATTCCATTCTTTCTTATCATAATATTATCCATTGCATCATATAGATTGCAATGGGTGCATGAATTAAGATGCCTATGTATCTCGTGTTGTGTTATGTAAGGGATACCATAATTTCACTCAAGGTATGGAGATTGAGCATGGCATAACCACTCATAGCCTTGTACCTCTTGGTATATACTTGTTATGGGAACCTAACTTTTCAACCCAAATACTAAAGCTCATGTAATTGGCATAGTTATTTTCCTTAGGTTTTTACCCTAAATGCTTGTTGTTTGACTATGATTGATATATCTTAGTTTGAACCATAGCTTATTTGGTTTGCCCCCCTTTTTCTAATATGATCTACCTATATTGTAAGTTCAAAATAATTTTTTCCTTTAAATCCATGAGACCAAATTCCAAAATTTCAAAATCTTCATGATAGTCTTTTCAATATGGGTCAAAATCATTTTCAGCCGTATGGCTCAAACTTAAGCCCCAGGGCTTTGAAACAAAATTATTTTTCAAGCTTATAAATATTTAGGTCAATTATGAAATACCAAAGATCAATTGTGAGCTTAGCTTATGCAAAGAACTATTAATCATGGGCTTATTTTTGGCATGAATCACTAGTTACTTTTTTTAATAGGAAATCTATTTATGATAAACCTCTTAATTTAGTTTTAATCCAATATAGCATAAAAGTTGTTTTAATTGAGATTCAATGGATTAAAGCCTAACTAATGGGAATTATCATAGACTGACTTCCATGTTTGAAAATATAACTATTGGTTAAAATCGTTCGAGGGAATTTTTTGAAAATATAATATCCCATGTTGATATTTTGTTGATCATATACCTAGGAAAAGAGACTTTCCATTTATGTGTGGAAGTTATAAGGTTGAAAGGAATGTCCTAATTATCTTTGTTTACTTGTTGTTTGTGCATACATACATACATGCATACACGCATTGCATTACAGGTCATTGATCCTTTCTGGCTCACAGACCTTGAGTATAGCAGTTCAAAAAGCATACAACAACCCAACCTACGCCAATGACATAGAATCCAACAGTGACACAATTAGCTTCTCAGCAAGAGTAATGGATCCTGAATAGATTCAAAGGATGGTAGATGATGCCCTCAATGCCAATATGGAAGAATTAAAGGAGGTCCTGGCTGAGACCATGAAGAGCCAACTGGATGCACTTTTGGGGAACACTATTGAGGCATCTGCCAGCACTAAGAAGCCCAAGGATAAAGGGAAGGCTAAGATTGGTGAAGTAGCCTTTAATGATGACAAAGTAGTCATTGATGATGATGATGACTGGCTCAATATTTTCAAGATCCTCAAGACAAGAAGAAGGAGCCAAAGGTTGTTGAAAGTTCAGCTGTGGAAAAGACTTGAACTTTCGATGTTGAGAAGTTGATTGTTGATTTGGAAAAGAAATTTGAAAAGAAGCTAAAAACTAAAGAAATGTCGAAGGTTGATAAGCTATTCGAACAAGATGAAGAGGTCCCTTATAAGTTTAAGATGCATTCCTTCACTAGTTACAAGTGTATACGAAATCCTCACTTGCACGTTAAGCAGTACATCACTGCCATGCAGTCTGCCAAAGCTACTAAAGCTCAAACTCTAAGGTATTTCATGCTCTGATTGGATCCTGTTATGCAGAATTGGTTTAATACCTTGGAAGAAAGTACCCAAGGAGATTGGGATACGATGTATAAGGCCTTCATCTAGCAGTATGGGTACAATGTCGAGTTGGAAATTATCTTGATGGAGGTGGAGACTATCGAGCAAAAATAAAATGAAACTTTTGTTGATTATGTAAAGAGATGGAGAAATAAGGCTGCACTTCTTAAAAGGATGCCTGATGAGTCAGACTAAATTAGAATGATAGTCAAAGGCATCCTTCCCAATCTCCGTAAAAGGCTATCTCACACCCTTATAAAGGATTTCAAAGATCTTTTCCAAGCTGGATTGCAAATAGAAGAGTGGGAAAGAGAGAAGAACCATTTTTCTACAAAATGGAATTATCAGTCTAGCAATCAAAGTACACATAAGGAAGTCAATATTAATGCAACTGGTCAAGGAAGTAAAAGACAATTTTCAGAGTTGGGAAAATATCTATCTTGGGTTATTAACAAGCTACAAAAGAAAGGGTTGTTATAACCATTGGCTCCTCGACCCTTACCGAATCCTTTACCTCTAAACTTTGATACAAAAGCTTTTTGTCAATTTCATCAGACTCAAGGATATGAGATAGATAGATGCAGCTGATTGAAGCATGAGATCCAAGATCTGATTGATAGTGGTAAGCTACCTAAACCTAATAAGCCCAGCATAAAGGATAATCCTTTACCTAGGTTTAAAAGAATGCTACCACTAGCAACCTTCGTGGTAGGGAGAGGATTGGAGGAAGATTTTGTCTTATCCTCTTTTCAAGATGAGAGTATTAAAGATGTGATGAGATAAGAAGCTCAACTTAATGAACTTCCCTTAGCTTGAATGTTGCTCTTCTATTTTTCTTTCTTTAATATTTAATATGAACAATTATGTTTTTTCAAATTATGTTTGTTTGAATAAATTATTTTCACTAAATTTTTTATGGTCTTTGTTCATTTTGGTGCTTAACCAATGATGAATCTAGCTTGATATTTATAAATTAGTGTATCTATGGATCATGATTTGAATGACTTTACTAGGTGAGAGAATTGTTCCATAGCATTGAGTTGTGTATGCTTACTTATAGAGGGCTCCTGCATAATGACCTTTGTCTAGGTCCTAGTCAATCTTAGAACATGTTTTGACAAACTTTTGAGGCAAAATTGGACTCTTCTTATTTAAGGCATAGATGATCTAGGCATTGTTTAGTAAGCCAACAACTAGTATCTACCCAATTAAATATCGATCCCTAATTGTCCATTTGAGCCTTTATAAATTTTAGTTTACTATTTATTGGCTAGTAAACCCAATAATCTACCCCGAGTTGTTGTAACTTCTATGACAAATCCAATGATCACTAAGGTGAAGAGGCAAGAAGATCAAAGAAAAGAATGCATAGTCAAGACCATAAGGATAGTTGATGTTCTCAAGATAATAAGGGTAGTTGAAGTTCACTTGATGTTAGACCTAATATCTCCAATTTTTTAAGATGACATTAGGACAACAAATGATTTATCCTTATTGAAATAAGACTCACTCTACTCCATTCATCCATAAATAGAAGTATAGAATGGTGCAAGTGAGACAATTCTTTTGAAGCTAAGACCTAATAAAAAAATAAAAATAGAGAAAAAATAAAAATAGAAAAAAGAAAAAAGAAAAAAATGAAAAAAATAGGTCCTGAGTTTGTGCAAAAGTAAAAGGAAAAGATGAAGACCATCTTAATCAGTTCTATATTTTTTCCAAGGAGATAGAAGAAAATTGGTGTATAGAAATAGAAGAAAATTGGTGTCTAGCAAGATTGCTCTCAGCTGCCTAAGGTTCCAACAAGAAGTTTTTAGTGTGAAGGTTTGTCCATTGTGTCACATCAGCTCTAGCTCAAAGATGGCATTCATTTAACCCATGTCCCTTATAGATCCTGTTTCAAGCCTATCAAAGACATATTGATCTCTCTTGGTAGGAAGAGTCTATTAGTGGAGATATTTTGAATAAGCATGCATATGAGATAGACAATATCAAAACTCAATGAGACCTTTGGCCGGGTAATGTGTATGTGCCTATCTGAATCGCAACAGTTTTTGCTCAAATAGAAATGATTCTTGAGTTTAATACGGTAACTAGGGTTGTCATGTTATAGATATCTTAATTTGCAAAATCGAGTCTTGAGGTATAATGACACTGATTTGACAAAGCCAAAATATGATTTTAAGATTTTAAAAAATGCTTTTTTGTCATACAAAGCCTTAAAGTTAAGGGAAGTATGTTGAACCATCGAACCTTAAAGGACACATTGGGAAAAGTAAATTATTATTGGGAAGGTTATGAAGAACCGACCGATTGACTTGCTGAATCATAGTTTGAAATGAATGTATCTCTGACTATGCTGCTTGAGCCTCACCACTTATGTTTTCAACATCTTGAAGATAAAATCCATAAATGTGGAGCCTTCTGTCATTCCAATGGAAGACCTGAACGAGCATCTGAAAGGAACCAATGAGAACACTTCAGCTGATCACCTTGGTCTATGAGTTGATGAAACCACTGTAAGTATTACTCATGCATACATAATCATATCACACTGCATTTTGTTGTATTTTATTGCCTAACCTCTGTCAAAGTGAACAACATATACTCTATGAAGCAAATAATGAGAAGCATATATGGAATCAGGGGGCATGAAAAGGCTATTGCAAAAAAAAGAAGAGATGCATGGTATGAGCAGGGATTTTTACCCCCACTCTCGGTGGAATAGTTCTTGCAACTTCGGCACTGTTTAGGTTCGGGGCCTTAGAGAACACAGACCTAAGTCTGGAGAAAATGGAGTCGCCACCTGGACGGGCCGGGAAAAATGAAACGGGTGGATGACTCGATTCCTAAGGAATCCCCAACCCCTTAATGGGTTCGGAAAGTTGGGTACGTGTGGGGAAGGTGAGAAATGGCCCAGCACCCCCACAATGCCCGATTCACTGGAACCGGCCTGTAACACCCCTATATCCAATATACGTACATGACACACTACTACTTCTGTAATATACATATACCAGATATAAGAGTGCCACGGTTTATGTTAAACAACCCAATCTTTTAAAATCCAAACCAATCTTTCTCATTATACTATATAGAAAAATTAAAGCATTTAAACTTGTAATATAAAACAAAATAGATAAAACATTCATTTAGTATGCAGCGGAAAATATAGAAATATTTATAATTATATATACATTACAAAACAAAATTTTACAAAACATAAAGTTTATACATGTTTTGTAATTTGTCTTTGATCTTTAAGCTCCACTATCAACACTTCAAAATCTAGACTCTACTCAGCCTAGAGGAACTCTCCGGGTCTTCTCTGTCACCTGCGCGATGAATCACAATCGCGTTAAGCCAACGGCTTAGTGGTACAAACCACAGTAATATTATGCTTTGTTGCAATGCCAATGTCACACAATCAAGTTTCATAAACAATTCATGAAGTAATACTCACAATTTCCACATCCATAAACATATTAAAGCGAAGACAAACATATATCTCATTATTCATTTATTTCCCCATTTATGAATCATATATAAACAAAGACAAACATGGGCCCTAAAAGAATCTAATATATTATTCAAAGTTCAGAGTTACTGCTTTGGTCCATAATCACAATCATCAAGCCCGTAGGCGATATATATATATATCTCTATCCATGGATAGTGTAACAGACCCAGTCTCTTCGACCTCAACCCGACTAAATTCGAGGAGATCCTCAACCCGGCAAGACTGTTACATGTAACAGACCCAGTCTCTTGGACCTCAACCCGGATAAACCGAGGAGATCCTCAACCCGGCAAGACTGTTACTATTTTTGAGGCTTACGACCCAGTCTTTTCACCCCAAAAACATCATATCATATTTCACATTTCTCAGCTGGAATCGACTTATGACCCGGTCTTTTCACCTATCCAGTGATTCATAGGCATGCTGCCAAACCCAGAACTCTGAAAGTTGAATAACATATTAGGCATACAATCATTTCATTTATCTCTTTATCAATTTCTTTTCAATTCACTTCTCATTTCATTTCTCATTTCATTTCCATAAACAAATAGGCAACCATGCCTCAATCATTTCTTCATATCTCAAATCACATCAAGGCAATTCATCATATCATCATATCTTTCACATTTCACACATTTCATATTTCATTGCAACATCACATCTTTAGAATTTCCAACATATATTCCACAAAGTTCATATTATGCAAAACATGACATTATTAATATGCATCAACAATGCAATAGATTACTTAACACATTTACAACCAAATGTGTTAAGTTCCATAATCATATACATGTATGCAATAATGGAGGGTTTGTACTTACCTCAAGGACAACTCACACCAAACTCCTCTTCCAAGAATCCACAACACTTGGATTAGGGCAACTCAACTCTCTTCAAAAATCTAAACCAAAGGAATAATACACATAAGATAATAAGACTAAGAACCAACTAGGGCAAACTCTACACATGACACGCTCAACCACACGGGCGTGTCCCTGACCGTGCCCTAACTCATCAACACAGAAGCTTTGACACGCTCAGAACCACGGGCGTGTCACTGGATGTGTAATACATTCTGTCTCACAGAAACATTGACACGTCCAACAACACGGGCGTGCTCATGGCCGTGTCAATTCTCCAACAACACAGTAGCTATGACACGCTCAGTGACATGGGCATGACACGCTCAGTGACATGTGCATGTCACTGCTCATGTCACCCAACCAAGAACACAGAACCATTGACATGCCTAAAGACCTGGTCGTGCTCATGGGCGTGTCAGGCCAAAAATACAGATTCCGGCAACATCAACACTACATCCAACAAACCACTTACTTCCACCATTTTCTACTTCAAACAAACTTAACTAAACACACCCAAAAACCATAACAAACTTGCAAACATACCAAAACAACTCAAAACATACATCAAATGCAAATCATAACCATCACCACAAACCCCAAAACACAACCACAACACTTTCACTTCCAACAAACTTACTCTTTCCTTCAATCCAACCCCAAAATCCAAAATCAATTGAACCAAACACTCTTAAACACACCATAAATCAAACAAATACATGTCAACCACAATCTCAACTCACAAACTCAAAGAAATCAAAGAATCAAGTGGAAAACTTACCAAGGATGAAGAAACTCTTAAATTTCCAACTTGATTACTTGAAAACTTCCTTCAATCTTAAGTATGAAAGATCAAATCTCTCTCTTGCTCTCTTGCTATGGAGGACCGGCCAAACAAAGAAAAGAAAAGAAAAGAAAAAAAAAGAAAAGAAGAGGAAGGTGAACCACGAATAAGAAAGAAAGAAAGAAGAAAGCAAAGAAGACAAAGTCAAATTCTCACTCACTATGTCCTCAAAATCGTCTCCTCCAAGCATTTAATATTAAAATATTCTAAATATCTCCATCCACTTCCACTCACTTAAATTCCACTTAATTAACTTAATTAATTTAAAAAATCATTAACTAATCATCTTTTGACTTCACATTTGACTTGTATATGTTGTATATATCACTATATATACAACATATACACTCTCTCTCTCACTCCCTTTCTCTTTCCAATTAAACACATATACACTTAATCCAATTACAACAATTATTATACCAAACTTCTAAGGCATACTTTGGGATATTACAATTCTCCCCCTCTAAAAAGAAATTTCGTCCTCGAAATTACCTGATATCAAGTCTGGAACAGTTGAGGATACTGCTCTCGCATCGCTTGCTTATTCTCCCAAGTTGCCTCTTCTCTACCATGATTCTTCCAAAGAACCTTCACCAGTGGCACTCTCTTATTTCTCAACTCTTTCACTTCATGTGCTAGAATAGAAATTGGTTCTTCCTCAAAAGTCAGATCCGAACTCACCTCAATGGATTCAACTGGTAAAACATGAGATGGATCTGATCTGTACCTCCGCAACATAGAAACATGGAAGACATTATGGATTCTATCCAATTCAGGCGGCAAAGCAATTCGATAAGCAACTGGTCCAACTCTTTCTAATACTTCATAAGGTCTAATAAAACGAGGACTCAGCTTCCCTCTTCGACCAAATCTTAAAATCTTCTTCCAAGGGGACACTTTCAAAAATACTTTATCTCCAATATCAAACTCTATGTCTCTCCTCTTCAAATTTGAATAAGATTTCTGTCGGTCTGAAGCTGCTTTCAACCGATCCCGAATTATCTTCACTTTCTCTTCCGTCTCTTTAATCAAATCAGGACCAACTAATTTGCCTTCTCCAAGTTCATTCCAACAAAAAAGCATTCTACATCTTCTACCATACAATGCCTCAAATGGTGCCATACCAATACTTGATTGATGACTGTTGTTATAAGCAAATTCCATAAGTGGCAAAAATCTGTCCCAACTTCCAGATAAATCAATGACACAGCTTCTTAACATATCCTCAATAATCTGTATCACTCTTTCTGACTGCCCATCTGTCTGCGGATGAAAATCAGTGCTAAAGTGAAATCGAGAACCCAAAGCATCATGCAAACTCTTCCAAAATCTCGAAGTAAATCTAGGATCTCGATCAAACACTAAAGAAATTGGGACTCCATGCAACTTTATTATCTCACTGATATACAGCTCAGCCAACCTTTCAAGAGAATAGTCCATTCTAACTGGATGAAAATGAGCTATCTTTGTCAACCGATCAACAATCACCCAAATAGCATCATGCTGCTTCTGAGTCAATGGCAAACCAGACACAAAATCCATTGTTACTCTCTCCCATTTCCATTCAGGCACTGTTAAAGGTTGAAGCAACCCTGTTGGAACTTGATGCTCAGCTTTTACCCTCTGACACGTGAGACACTTGGATACAAACTCCGCTATGTCTCTCTTCATACCTGACCACCAATAATACTGTTTCAAATCCTGATAAATATTTGTACTTCCAGGATGCATAGCAAAGACCTATTAGTGTGCTTCCTCTAGAATAATCCTTCTCAAACTAGCATCATTAGAAACACACAATCTATCCTTGAACCAAAGGCTACCATCATTTCTCACATAGTAATCTCGGCTCTCCCCATTTTGGCAACTTAAAACAATCTTCTGAAGTTTCTCATCTACCAATTGAGCCTCCTTAATCTGATCCAACAGTACCGGTCTCAAATGCAACTGAGCCAAAAATGCACCATCATCACATGATTTAAAATTAGCATGCAACGCTCTCAACTCAACAAGCAACGAGAGCGAATACACAGTCAAACCTGCCAAAGACTTCTGACTTAAGGCATCAGCAACAACATTCGCCTTACACGGATGATAATCAATCAAGCAGTCATAGTCTTTGATCAACTCCAACCATCACCTTTGCAGAAGATTTAACTCCCTCTGAACACCCAAATATTTAAAACTCTTATGATCTGTATAGATAAAACACTTCTCTCCATACAAGTAGTGTCGCCAAATCTTTAAAGCAAAGACTATAGCTGCCAATTCCAAATCATGCGTCGGATAATTAAGCTCATGTGGCTTCAACTGCCGAGAAGCATAAGCTACAACTTTACCCTCTTACATCAAAACACATCCTAAACCATTATGTGAAGCATCACTATAAATCACATATGGTTTATCTTCTACAAGTAAAGTAAGAATAGGCACTTGAGTCAACATCTCCTTCAACTGCTCAAAACTAGCTTGACACTAATCTGTCCACACAAATCTAACTCCCTTCCGAAGTAATCTGGTGAGTGGAGTAGCTATCAAAGAAAAACCTTTCACAAACCGTCGATAATAGCCTGCTAAACCCAAAAAACTTCTAACTTCAGTCACTGACTTCGGTGGACTCCAATTCAAAATAGCTTCAACTTTACTTGGATCAACTCTAATACCATCTGTTGAAACTATATGACCCAGAAAAGTAACTTGGTCAAGCCAAAACTCACACTTCGACAGCTTAGCATACAATTGCTTCTCTTTCAAGGTTTGCAATACAATCCGCAAATGCTTGTCATGCTCCTCTTCATTACGCGAATACACCAAGATATCGTCAATGAAGACCACCACAAACTGATCCAGATAGGGCCTAAACACCCTATTCATCAAATCCATGAAAGCTACAGGTGCATTCGTCAACCCAAAAGGCATCACCAAGAACTCATAATGCCCATACCTTGTGCGGAAAGCTGTCTTAGGAACATCTTCAGCTCTAACCCTTAACTGATGGTACCCCGATCTCAAATCAATCTTGGAAAACACTAATGCTCCCTTTAACTGATCAAAGAGATCTTCAATTCTAGGTAAAGGATACTTATTCTTGATAGTCACTTTGTTCAATTGCCTATAATCGATGCATAACCTCAAAGTACCATCCTTCTTCTTCACAAACAAAACAGGAGCTCCCCACGGAGAAACACTAGGGCGAATAAACCCTTTATCCAACAACTCCTGCAACTGAACCTTAAACTCTCTCAACTCAGCAGGTGCCATTCGATAAGGAGTAATAGAGATGGAAGTAGTACCAGGCAACAATTCGATACCAAACTCAACCTCTCTCTCAGGGGGTAACCCTGGCAACTCCTTAGGAAACACATCTGAAAAGTCCGCAACTGTGGGTATACTATCAAGTTGAGAACCCAATACTCTAGTATCCACAACATGAGCAAGATAAGCATCACACCTTTTTCTAATCAACTTTCTAGCTGCTACAGCTGATACAAACAAGGATGCAAGTTGTCTCTGCTCACTAGATACTATCACATTTCTACCATCGCCGGTTCTCAACGTAACATACTTCTTTTGACAGTCTACCACAGCTCCATGCTTAGACAACCAATCTATGCCTAAGATCAAATCATACTCCTTAAAAGGCATTTCAATCAATTCACTAAGAAACTCCTCACCTTGAACCACAACTACACTATCACGATGCACCTTACTCACCACAACATTATGTCCTAAAGGATTTGTCACTAAGACATCAAATCCTAAGGACTCTGAATGCAATTCAGACACAGACAATATAGATACACTTATGTATGAATGAGTAGATCCTGGATCAATCAAAGCAAGAACTGAAATGCCAAATAAAGAGAATCTACCCGCTATAACTGCTGAAGCATCCGGCTGCCTCTGCATCACATAAACCCTCTGAGAAGATCCTGCCTCTTCTGGCCTACTGCCTCTGGATGAAGATCCTCCTCTCTGACTAACCCCGGGTCGACCACCTCTACTGAAACCTCTGCCCCCTCGACCACCTCTGCTGACACTAGGTCGATAAGCTGCAGTATTTGCCTGCCTATACTCCTGCATCTCAGGACACTCTCTAATGAAATGGTCAGGCGATCCACATCTGAAACACCCAGCTGATCCACCAATCTTCCAACAAACACCCCCATGGTTCCTACCACAATACTCACATACATGTGGAGTAGATCTCTGAATCACTAGAGACGGAGCACTAGCTACTGAAACTGTAGGTCTCGATCTCTGCCTCTGATACTGGACTGACCTACCCGACTGTCTCTAGCTCCTACTGATCCTCGGCACAAAACTTCCTCGGCCTCTCTTCATAGATGAAGATCCTACCTCAAACTGGGATCTTCTCACTCTGGTCTCCTCCTCAGTAGCAGCTGCTGCAATACCTTGTGCTCTCTCAACACTTCTAGCTGCTGCAACTAGCTAAGAGAAATCCTGGTACCGAGAACCAGCAACGATGCACATAATAGAGGGCCTCAATACCTCCTCAAATCTTCTGCACCGGTCAATTTCATCATAGATAATCCCACCGGCATAGCGACTCAACCGGATGTACTCAATCTCATATTCTGTCATTGTCCGGTTGTCTTACCTCAAATTCAGGAATTCCATCTTCTTAACATCTTTATACTCCCTCGGAGTATATTTCTGCTCGAACTCCCTCAGAAAATCACCATAAGATAATGTAGGTGGATCATCCATGGCATGAGGAACCATCTTCTACCAGTCATAGGCATCTTTCTGAAGAAGGGATCTAGCATAATCAAATTTTTCTTCAGGAGTGGCTTGCAACTGAATAAATATCCTCTGCACTTTATCTAACCACTGCTCAGCAACTGCAGAATCTGTAGTGCCCAAGAAATCCTCAGCCCCATATTTCCTCAACTTATCATAATGTCTCACTGGCACAAGAGGCTGTGGTGGCGGTGGTGGCTACACTGGATCTTGTCTCAATAATTCTACCATATGCCTTAACCAACCCGGTGGAACCTCATCAGCAGCTGATCTCTCTGGCACAGAAACAGGTGCCTCACTAACTCTATCAACTCTAGCTCCATCTCTACTCTCTTCAGGAGCTACGATAATCCCACCGGCATAGTGACTCAACCGGATGTACTCAATCTCATATTTTGTCACTGTCCGGTTGTCTTACCTCAAATTCAGGAATTCCATCTTCTTAACATCTTTATACTCCCTCGGAGTATATTTCTGCTCGAACTCCCTCAGAAAATCACCATAAGATAACGTAGGTCGATCATCCATGGCATGAGGAACCGTCTTCTACCAGTCATAGGCATCTTTCTGAAGAAGGGATCTAGCATAATCAAATTTTTCTTCAAGAGTGGCTTGCAACTGAATAAATATCCTCTACACTTTATCTAACCACTGCCCAGCAACTGCAGGATCTGTAGTGCCCAAGAAATCCTCAGCCCCATATTTTCTCAACTTATCATAATGTCTCACTGGCACAAGAGGCTGTGGTGGCGGTGGTGGTTGCAGTGGATCTTGTCTCAATAATTCTACCATATGCCTTAACCAACCCGGTGGAACCTCATCAGCAGCTGATCTCTCTGGCACAGAAATAGGTGCCTCACTAACTCTATCAACTCTAGCTCCATCTCTACTCTCTTCAGAAGCTACACTCTCAGCACTACCTTCTACAGACTGACGTGACTGAGATGCCATCACTACCTATATCTGCAAACACAGCAGAATATACCTCATTAAAGATCAAAGACTACCAATACCAAAACATGTATCATAATTGAAAGCCAACTTTTAAAATCAAAATATTCTTTTTTCTTACAATTGACCTAGGCTGAGAATCTCAAACCTAGGCTCTGATACCAAAACAATTGTAACACCCCTATATCCAATATACGTACACGACACACTGCTACTTCAGTAATATACGTATACCAGATATAAGAGTGCCACGGTTTATGTTAAACAACCCAATCTTTTACAATCCAAACCAATCTTTCTCATTATACTATATAGAAAAATTAAAGCATTTAAACTTGTAATATAAAACAAAATAGATAAAACATTCATTTAGTACGCAGCGGAAAATATAGAAATATTTATAATTATATATACGTTACGAAAAATTTTTTTACAAAACATAAAGTTTATACATGTTTGGCAATTTGTCTTTGATCTTTAAGCTCCACTATCAACACTTCAAAATCTAGACTCTACTCGGCCTAGAGGAACTCTCCGATTCTTCCCTGTCACCTACGTGATGAATCACAATCGCGTTAAGCCAACGGCTTAGTGGTACAAACCACAGTAATATTATGCTTTGTTGCAATGCCAATGTCACACAATCAAGTTTCATAAACAATTCATGAAGTAATACTCACAATTTCTACATCCATAAACATATTAAAGCGAAGACAAACATATATCTCATTATTCATTTGTTTCCCCATTTATGAATCATATTAAACAAAGACAAACATGGGCCCCAAAAGAATCTAATATATTATTCAAAGTTCAGAGTTACTGCTTTGGTCTATAATCACAATCATCAAGCCCGTAGGCAATATATATATATCTCTATCCATGGATAGTGTAACAGACCCAGTCTCTTGGACCTCAACCCGACTAAATTCGAGGAGATCCTCAACCTGGCAAGACTGTTACATGTAACAGACCCAGTCTTGTGGACCTCAACCCGGATAACCCGAGGAGATCCTCAACCCAGCAAGACTGTTACTGTTTTTAAGGCTTACGACCCAGTCTTTTCACCCCAAAAACATCATATCATATTTCACATTTCTCAGCTGGAATCGGCTTACGACCCGGTCTTTTCACCTATCCAGTGATTCATAGGCATGATGCCAAACCCAGAACTCTGAAAGTTGAATAATATATTAGGCACACAATCATTTCATTTATCTCTTTATCAATTTCTTTTCAATTCATTTCTCATTTCATTCCCATAAACAAATAAGCAACCATGCCTCAATCATCTCTTCATATCTCAAATCACATCAAGGCAATTCATCATATCATCATATCTTTCACATTTCATATTTCATATTTCATTGCAACATCACATCTTTAGAATTTCCAACATATATTCCACAAAGTTCATATTATGCAAAACATGACATTATTAAAATGCATCAACAATGCAATAGATTACTTAACACATTTACAACCAAATGTGTTAATTTCCATAATCATATACATGTATGCAATAATGGAGGGTTTGTACTTACCTCAAGGACAACTCACACCAAACTCCTCTTCCAAGAATCCACAACACTTGGATTAGGGCAACTCAACTCTCTTTAAAAATCTAAACCAAAGGAATAATACACATAAGATAATAAGACTAAGAACCAACTAGGGCAAACTCTACACATGACACGCTCAACCACACAGACGTGTCCCTGACCGTGCCCTAACTTATCAACACAGAAGCTTTGACACGCTCAGAACCACGGGGTTTGTCACTGGACGTGTAATACATTCTATCTCACAGAAACATTGACATGTCCAACAACACGGGTGTGCTCATGGCTGTGTCAATTCTTCAACAACACAGTAGCTATGACACGCTCAGTGACATGGGCGTGTCGCTGCTCTTGTCACCCAACCAAGAACACAGAACCATTGACACGCCTAAAGACCTGGTCGTGCTCATGGGCTTGTCAGGCCAAAAATATAGATTCTGGCAACATCAACACTACATCTAACAAACCACTTACTTCCACCATTTCCTACTTCAAACAAACTTAACTAAACACACCCAAAAACCATAACAAACTTGCAAACATACCAAAACAACTCAAAACATACATCAAACACAAATCATAACCATCACCACAAACCCCAAAACACAACCACAACACTTTCACTTCCAACAAACTTACTCTTTCCTTCAATCTAACCCCAAAATCCAAAATCAATTGAACCAAACACTCTTAAACACACCATAAATCAAACAAACACATATCAACCACAATCTCAACTCACAAACTCAAAGAAATCAAAGAATCAAGTGGAAAACTTACCAAGGATGAAGAAACTCTTAAATTTCCAACTTGATTACTTTAAAACTTACTTCAATCTTAAGTATGAAAGATCAAATCTCTCTCTTGCTCTCTTGCTATGGAGGACCGGCCAAACAAAGAAAAGAAAAGAAAAGAAAAGAAGAGGAAGGTGAACCACGAAGAAGAAAGAAAGAAAGAAGAAAGCAAAGAAGACAGTCAAATTCTCACCCACTATCTCCTCAAAATCCTCTCCTCCAAGCATTTAATATTAAAATATTCTAAATATCTCCATCCACTTCCACTCTCTCAAATTCCACTTAATTAACTTAATTAATTTAAAAAATCATTAACTAATCATCTTTTGACTTCACATTTGACTTGTATATGTTGTATATATCACTATATATACAACATATACACTCTCTCTCTCACTCCCTTTCTCTTTCCAATTAAACACATATACACTTAATCCAAATACAACAATTATTATACCAAACTTCTAAGGCATACTTTGGGATATTACACGGCCTCCTTTACAGGTCTTAATATTATAAAATTCTTAAATACAACAATATTATCCATACTACACATAATAAAAAGAAAGCATCATTATATTAAAATCAAAGCAATGTCCAAACAAAACAAAACAAATAAATGGACACCCATCTGAAGATGAAAATATGTCCTTACATCGCATGCCTAAATAGGACACCCACCGAAAGGTAGAAACATGCCCTTTACATTGGTTCTAAAGTAGAAAAGCAAATTAAATTACATGATATTTAACTAATGAAGTACCCACCAAGTGGAAACATACCTCTTACAACATTTGGAAGTCTAAATAAATTGATAAAAGTAAATAACCATTCATCATAAACAAATCATTCATCAAAGGTATTAAATAGAAAGTAAACATCCATCCATAATAAATTAAATAAACCAAGTATTGAACTTAAATAAATTAAATCATATAAAATAAATCAATGCATAATCAAGTATAGAATTGAATAAGGCAAATAAAAAAAAATCTAAGTTATAGCTACTGTTTCCATTTGGGGTTTTTTATCTCATGTGTTAAGGTTTTAGAATTCATAAAATTAAGCTACTGTGACTTTTTTATGGAATTAAAATAAATTAAGGTTTTATGTTTAAAAAGGTTGGTAAGACTCTTTGATTAAACAAATTAAGGTTTGAATGGTGAAATCATGAAACTAGGGTTTTAGACACTTTAAAATACTTTTGATTCATGGTTTTAAATGTTGATTTCAAGCTTACTGTGTAAATTTAAAATATTTATGGTTTTATGGTTTTTAGTGTTTTAAAGGATTAAAGTTTAGAAAAAGTTAGGGTTTAAGGTTTTAAAGGGGTTAAAGTTTACTATTTTAAGTTTGGAAGTTGAATTAGGGTTTTAGGATTTAAAAATTAGGGTCTGGTGATGAATTGGCTTTTAGAATTTGGAAATCAATTTGGTAATTTTATGAAGTTTCATGAATTTAAACAAATGGATTAAATTTTTTATAAACAGAAAAGATGTTTTTTAAGGCTTTTTGAAAGAAACATAACCAAGTTTAAAATTTTGAAAGAAACAAAATCAAATTTTGGTTTTGTTGAAAAATATATTTAATTAGGGTTTTAAGATTTTAAAGAAGTAAAAATAACAATTTTAAGCCTTTTGGAAAATAAACGAACGAAATAAGGTTTTTTGACTTTAGAAAAACTAAATTAAAGTTCTAAGATTTTAAATTTTGAAAAACAAAAATTCCTAGTTTTAGCTACTGTGAAAAAATATAAAGAAATTAGAATTTCATACCTTATTTTGTAAGTTGCACCAAAATTGCTTCTTGGATGAACCAGCTCCAAAGACAAGTCTTTTTGCCTTTTGAATCCCTTAAATTGTATTTCTACTACTTTAAAAATCAATTGAATTCAAACTTTTCCTTCACGGATTTGGATATTTCTCCTCCTGTCCAATTTTTGTTCCCTTTTGGCCTCTTTCCTTTTTTGATTGCCTTTGGTCCTTATTTATAGAGGTTTCAGATAGTTTATTCCTAATTAATCATGACAAGTAATATTAATAAGAAAAGGAAACCGAAACCTAATTGAATTAGGTTTCAAAAAATTTGCGTCAGAAAAATTGCGCTGCCGAAAAAAATTGCCGCAGGAAAAAATGCGATGGTGAAAAAATATGCCGCACTCAACTGCGGCAGTGGGCAAGGAGCGGGCGTCGCCCGTAGGAAATTCCTATGGTCGAAATGGCATGTGCCATTTTACTCGCAGGAAAATCCTACGTGCTAAATGGCAAAGCCATTTCGTTCGCAGGCATCTTCTGCAGGCGAATACGCACGGGCCCGCGCGACGATTTTTTCGTCACCGATTTTTTTGACTCCGATTTTTATTTTTATTTTTATTTTTATTTTTTGACTTTTATTTGTTTATTTTTATTTTTTATTAATAAAAATTAGATACTAAAGCAAAAAGTATTTAACAAAAATTATTTTGGACCAATTAGACAACAAAAATCATTTAGAAATAAATAAAACATATTGGACCGGACTGGGTCAAAAATTAAGGGTCTACACATGGTTATGCAAGGAACCAGATAATACACAAACATTAATCAAATCCTACATAGTATGCATGTACAAAATTCTTTCAGACTCACTTTAAATATTTTATCTTGTAGGGAGCAAAGAGAGGATACAAGGACTAGTTAAAAAATAAAGGACTAGCTAAAAAATAGTTAATTTTTTTGCAAAATTGCTAAGGAAGAACAAAAATAATGGTAAAAGAAGAAAATTAGAACTCTCAAAAGAGTGAAGATACAAAAGACAAAATGATCAGTCCAGCTAGAAGAGCTGAAGCCAATATAGGACAAATGCCTAAAGGATGAATATTCATTTTGAAAGGGGAAAACCCGATATCCAAAGGATAAAGATACAATTTTAAAGGCTCAAGACCCGATCTCCAAAGGCTGAAGATCCATTTTGAAGGGTGAAGACCCAATCTCCAAAGGATGAAGATCAATTTTGAAGGGTGAAGTCCCAATGTCCAAGGGTGAAGATCCGAGGTCCAACGATGAAGATCCATTTTGAGGGTGAAGACCCACAATCCATTAAAGAATGGAATAACAGGCTAGAAGAAAACCAAAATTTCCAAATGACAAAAGGTCAGTCCAGCTAGAAGAGCTGGAGTCGATCCATTGAGGAATAGAGCAAGTGGCTAGAAGAAAGCCATGATAGAAGATCGATCAGCTAGAAGAGCTAAAATTAATTGGCTAGAAGAAACCAGAACTCTCAAACTAACAGAAGGCCAAATCAAATCCAGTCTCGGGTTGAGAATCCAAAAATAAAGTTTCGGGTTGAGAACCCAACCAACCTCAGGTCCAGAATCCAAATTATTTTTTGAGTCCAGAACGCACCTCGAGTTCAGAACCCAAATTAAGTTTTGAGTCCAGAACTCACCTCGGGTCTAAAACCCAAATTATTTTTTTTAGTCCAGAACTCATCTTGGGTCCAGAACCCAAATTATTTTTGAGTCTAGAACTCACCTCGAGTTCAGAAACCCAAATTATCTTTGAGTCTAGAATCAATTCTACCTCGGGTATGGAGTCCAGTCTGGCTCTAAACCAAGTCAAAAATTATATTGCTTTTTACTCTTTTTTGCTATAGCCCCAAATCGCTCAAGCAACGGCTGTACACCCCTTATTTTTTGATCAAGTCCTGTCTGACACTAATTAAAAGGCAATTAAGTCAAAATGTGTAAAAAAATCCAAAATAATTTTACAAACTAAAATATAGTCTCACAAAATATTAAAATCTCAGCACATAATATTTATTATTTATTTTAGTAATATAATAAATAAAAAAAGAAAAAAAAGAAAAGAAGAAAAAAGGAAAAAGAAAAATAAATATTTATTTTATAGAAATATAATATTTTCTTTTAGTAAAAAATTAAAAATTAAAAATAATAAAATAATAAAAATGATAATTGATGAATTGGCGAGGCGACGCACTAGAGGCAACGCACTGCAGGCCTGGCCTACACGAATTTGCAAGCCAATTCACCGCCGGCCACCCTATGGCAAATTGGTTTGTGCTCCGCAGTCCTCGCAGGCATGTACCCTCGACCCTCGTAGGTCCACGCCTGAAGCCCTCGCAGCCAGTGCTTGCAGCCCTCACAGGTCTATGCCTGCAGCCCTCGCAGGCCCAAGCCCGCAGCCCTGATAACCAGAGCTCACAGCCCGTGCCCATGACTCTCGCAGCCCGCGCCTGTGAGCAATTGGACTTGCCAATTTTGCCAAAACCTAATTTAATTCAGATGATATTAATTTCTACTTATTTAAGACGGATGCGGTTTTTTATTAATTGCATATAAATAACATACTGAAAGATTAAAGAGGGGACTTTTGACACTGGGACTTTTGGGGACTTTTGCACTTGAGCAACCATTAGCAACCGAAAAAAAACCCTAGCAACAATTATAGGGAAAAGGAAAAAAATAAACACAGAAGCGGCAAAGATACAGAACCATACAAAGGCAGTGACATACTGTCCTGGTCTTGCTCAGCCATAATTTTAGATTGTTGTAAGTAGAGGTTTGATCAACATTCAATTGTAGTGGAGCCAACAAATGACAGTACACTTTAAATTAATTCAATATAAGATGCTTTGATGGTTTTAAATATTGAATATGTTTATTCTTCATATAAATTTGTTCCAGTAGGTTATATTCATTAATTTTGATTCATATTATTTTATTTGAAGCATGATTAGTGGATGTTGGTTTTATAATTCATAGTAGGTCATATATTTAAATTTTCTTCATCCAGTAGCCATCCAGATAAGAGCATGTATTATGCAAATATTTATTATAAGTCAATATTCCAATAGCCCAAAATTTATAAATATAATCACAGATCCAACATCAAAAACTTTAATTATATTTTCATAAACCCTAATTCTTTTTTTAGAAAAACCCTAAACCCTAGTAATGTTTTTGTAATATCCTCATATATGCCCTAGAAGTTGTGATTATGTTGTTGTTGTTGTTGTATAATTGGATTGAATATATGTGTTAAATTACAAGAGAAAAGAATGTTTATGTATATGTGATTTGGGGAAAGAATTTAGGGTTTAGAGAGAATGGTATATGTTGTGTATATGATGATATATATAACATATAAGTTGGTCAAAATGAAGAGTCAAGGAAAGAAGATATTTATTTTTGTTAAGTGTGAAGTTACTATAAAGGGCATGTAATGAATGGTAATCAAGACAAATGGTATAAGGGTGTTTAGGTAATTACTCTTGTTGAATCACTTGGTGGAGATTTAAAGAGGTGATATTTTGTCTTTTCTTCATTTCCTTCTTCTTCTTCTTCTTCTCTTCTCCACGTTGGTTGGCTCCTCCTTAGACAAGAGAGAGCAAAGTGAGATTTGTTTAATTCTAACATCAAATTGAAGGGAGAATCAAAGGATTTAATTTAAGATTTGTGGAATTCAACAACTTAGGTAAGTTCTTTCTCTTGATTTTCCTTTGTTCTTTTGAAATTGTGTTTGGGATTGGTGAGTTGATATGGATGGTTGATTAAGTGTGTTTGTGATGTGTTTTTAAGCATTAAGTTTTGAAGGAAGTGAATTGTCATTGATTTGGGAAGTGAAGAAGTCTTGGAAAAGGAAGTGTTTAGAAGTGGTGCTTAAGGTAAGTACACACTTGTTTCTCTTGCTAATTGAAGTTGTTTGAAGGTTTGATTGTTATATGTTGGTGATGAAAATGTTGTGATGAGTATGTAAAATAATTGCTAATAATGTTGATTATGTCCATTTGAATGAGGTTAAGTTGTGAACAATGTGTTTTAAGTTAACCAAAAGAAGTTTGGCTACATTTAGGGTTTATGTATGAGAAACGTAATTTGGGACGGTCGCTATTAGTCTTGGGCGGTCGCTATTTAGTCATGTGCGGTCGCGACTTAGGTCGGACTTCTGACCGCGAAACCTACTGTGATAGGGTTTCATCTTTTGATTGTGAAGTGCGATCGCGACTTAGGTCGGACTTCTGACCGCGAAATCTACTGTGATAAGGTTTCATCGTGTAACTGTATGGCGCGGTCGTATTCAGGTGAGGCGCGACCGCTAGAAGTGTTCTGTTCTGCTTTATTTGAAGCAATTTAATTTTTGTAACAAGATTCTCAAATACATGTTAAATAGATCATCCATATGAGTTGTCAAGGATCAAAATAGAGATCATTTGTCTAACATCATTGTTGAGATTGAACAATGTTATATTATGTATTGTGAATGGTAATGTATTATATTATTTGCATAACGTGACTAGTGTTATCACTTAAATAGCGCGAAAGAGGCGATGATCATTCAAAAAGGTATGTGCAATGTAATTTTTTATGATAAACGTTTTAATAACGAATGATGTTAATGCATCTTGAGAAATGATTGAAATGAAATAAATAGACATATTGTTTATATGACGATGAATTTAAGATACATATGCAATGAAATTAATGATGTATGTTCGAATAATGTCATGTTCGTGTAGTTAATGTAATTGGTGTTGTATATATATATATATATCAATGATGATGTGTATGATGTGAAGCCATTGTGATTGGCAATGATGATTCAAATGAGATGTGAAGCCATTGTGATTGGCTATGATGATTCAATTGAAAGAGATAAGGCATGTTTGCCTAATTGATGATGAGTTTGATAATGAAATAATAAATGAATTGTGTAACTAATGTGTTATTCGATTTCAGAGTTCTGGGTTTAGAGGCATGCCTATAAAATGAAAAAGGTAACAGTCTTGCCGGGTTGAGGATCTCTTCGTTTTGAGTTGAATTGAGATCCAAGAGACTGGGTCTGTTACACTATGAGAAATTGTAATTATGAGATATATGATTGGTAACAGTCTTGCCGGGTTGAGGATCACCTCGAGTTTAGCCGAGTTGATGATCCAAGAGACTAGGTCTGTTACGCTATCCATGGATAGAGATATTGATATATGATGCCTACGGGCTTGATAATTATGATTATAGACCAAAGCAGTAACTCTGAACTTTGAATAACATATTAGTGTTTTGGGCCCGAGTCTGTCTTTATTGTCAATGTGAAATGCAAGTATTGAAATATTGATTGTGAGTATTAATACTGAATTATGCTTGGTGAATTGTGAATAATATAATGTTATTAGGTGTAATATGTAAATGAATTGTGATTTATGATTTGTATGATATGTAATTTGTGTATTGCAATAATGAGTGGTATGATAGGTAAAGTGTGTATTGCAATAATGATTGGTATGGTATATATATAATGTAGGGGTAGTAATATATTGGTTTTGAGTATTGGTGATGCATTGGGGTTGGTGATAATATTATGTATATATATATACATCATATATGAAATTAGTTATGATATATATTAAAGATGAAATTAAAAAGAAAAGAAGATATGATAAGAACTAATTATATATTGAATTGATGTATCATTATATGTCAATACTTCTATACTATATGTTTATATCTTTATAGTTGGACTACTAAGCTCTCGGGCTTAGCGCGGGTGTTTATTCGCGCAGGTTTATAGATGGAAGATATGAAGTCTTTTATTATGCCACAAGAAGAGTAAAGTTTGTCGAGACCAACTAGAGGGTAATGCATACATGTATAAATTTTTAATTATCATGTATTTCTGACGAGAGAGTATTTATATGTATAAATGAAGTTTTGATAAATATAATGATTTTGTAAATGTTATTTAAATTAATGTATTATGGTTTGAACTCTGTTACAGGTTTTTAAAAGGTAACGAAAAGTGACATCCTTATACTTTATATATTTACTGTATGTATACTAGGTATACGTTTAGTACTTATATAGGGTATCGGGGTTTTACAATTATTTTGGTATCAGAGCTTAGGTTCGAGATTCTCGGCCTAAGTGAAATTAAAAAGAAAAAGTTTTGAAATGTTAAAATGAATTACAAAGAAGAGTTTTGAAATGTAATTTGTAATACATGTATATGCATTGACACCTAGGTTGGTCTCAGATGTGGCATTATGTGATGTGGGATAAATTTGAATTATGAGAGGGATGATAATATCTGAATGAGGTTTTTACTTGAAAGTAAAAACTAGAGAAAGAAATGATATGAAAACTAAAATAAAATAAAAATATTGGTTAATGTAAGAAAATATAATGGTGTTGTTTGCATTGTTGTTTTAATGCAAATATTGTAAATTTAATGTGATAATGTAATGTAATATTTTAGTGATCAAAGATTGAGTTGATCACTTGAAAATGTAAGGTACGTACAGTATTGCATGTTTGTAACCTATATAATTATTTGTCTATTAATGTTGAGAATGATTATGCTTGTATTGATGAACTTGTGCAAAGCTAGGTCACGTGATAAGATTGATAGTGAGAATTGGATTGAGCAACGTTAGTTTAAGAAAACTGAAATTTGTAATAACTAGACTTGAAAAGCGTATAAAGTTTATTAGGCTCAATGTGTATATGATTGGATGTATTGTACATATGTATATATATGTGAGTGATATATATATATGTTGAATGGTAAACTAATGGATATGTAAAGTTAAGATTTTGTTTAAAGGAAAAAGAGATGATATGGGTTAAGTAAAAATATACATTGGTATTGTTACCTTAATACGGACATTGTGAATTCAATGTTAGAAATGTGAGATGCTTGGATACTGTGAAAGCTCAATGTAATGGTGGTAATAGGTGATATTTGAATTGTTGAAGTGAGCTTGATAATTGTGAAAAGTAGATGTTTTAATACTGCTTTGTGATATATAAATATATAAGATGAGTTTGGCAAATTGAAGTTTAAGTGAGGTGGTAAGTTGAGAAGTTAAAGTTTTAGTGGCATTTGATAAAGATTATTTGGATATTGATGGTTTAATGTGTATGCAATACATGAGCTAAATGAAATGACTAATATGGCATATGAAAGTATTATGAATTGAGTAAAGTGATTGATAGTATAAGAATTTATCTTGAAGTATAAAAGAGAAGTGGATAAGCAAATGAGGATGAGCTATTTTAAGGCATTATATTGAAAAGGGTAAAAATGGATATGGAAATATATTAAATGCTTTTAAAGATGAAAGTGAAAGAAATGTTACATTGGGAATGTGGTTAAGATGGATATAAAGTGCTATTATAGTCAGTATATATGTATGTGTGTTGTATGAATAAATACTTTGCATCATATTGGAAGAGATGGTACTGGATGATTCTCGCTGACTCTCTTGAGGGGGAGGTTAGGTATTCGATCCAGAGTGGCGACTTGCACTCATGTGTTTTGGGTGTAATTCGAATAAGTGAATCCTGTTGGAAGGCCGTGAGGGCAGTTTGGTACTGTAGCAGCCCAGCTCTGAGGCCCTGATGGTTTCTCCGGATAGGAATGGTTTAGCAGGTGGACTAAGACGGTTGTTACAGTTATAAAGGAACATTTTTAGTGAATGTTTGAAAAAGGAAAATAAAACAAAAGTATATAATTAAGTATATACATTTATATGATATGTAAACTGAGTTTCTCAATGTGAATGAAATTATGACATGAATGTGACCTATGAATTTGTATGTGGTATAATTATAGAATTAGTGTTATGGAAATGATGTAGTATGTATTAGTGGACCTAAGAGAGACTAGGACTTGAACTGGGTACAACTAGATGAGTGATGTGATGGAAGTGAAAATAGAATGGACTTGAGTATTATGGAACAGTGGAGTTTGTGATAGTGAGCATTGAACTTAATTATCATATGATATTTAGAGTTCCAAAGTATTCATATATGGAAAGTTTTATGCAATTATACATTATAAGAAATTGTAAATGGATTAGAAATGAAGTGATGAATAAAATTGTATATCAGCTGCATATGATTGAATATGTATAAAGTAATATTGTTGAAACATGAATTAAGTGGATAAAGATCATATAATCGAGTGCAAATTGGTTTGAAATGGAGTTAGAATGTATTAACTTCTGATATAGCAAAAATGTAAAGAAGGAATGTGTAATTCTTGAAATACATCTTAACCTTGTATTTGTATAGATTGAGGATAAAATTATGAGAAAAAAAAACAGTATTGATCTGAAAGTCCTAGGCTTGAATATTAATCTTTTATAGCCATGTGTTTTGTTTAGTATATTTGATCGGTTAATTTGTTATCCCTGGATTTGGATCTTAGATATAATGATTGTAATGCAGATCTGGTGGGATTGAATTTTGTTTGAAAAGTATAGTTGAAAGTTATGATGGATAAAGTTGTACTTTATCATTTTTTTGTTAAAAATTTGGTTATAACTGTGAAGATTAAGAGAGAAAAAGGAAATTATGAAAATGTTTTGAGTTAGGGATGATATGACAATAAGGTAATCAAAATAAATATGATTGAAAGTTATACTGAATATGTTTATGGTATGTAATGAATGAATGAATGAACTTGAGGTTTAAGTGAAAGAACTATTAGTAGTAAATTATGATATAAAATTTTTATGAGAATTGGTGGAAATTATATTAAGATAATTTGAAATAATTTGTTATCATGATAATTTGACTGAATATGGATCGGAAATGATCAGGAATTGTATATAAGTTGCCCTAATGGAATTAAGTTATATATATACATATATGAATATGATGAAATTTTATGATGAGTCAAATACATTAATTGTTGGTTGGAGTTGAATAAGATTTGAATATGGATATATTTTGACAGATAGATCAATGGATCTAGAATTGGCTAAGATTATGAATCATTATTGAAATTTATTGTGTATAGTTGTATTAAGAAAATAGTTATTTACATGATAATGCATATGATGTAAATTTTAAAGTATGATTGGACATGAATAAGTGGAATATAGTAATTGTTAATCATGATAAGAAGAGAAAAAGATTGGTTATCTATAAAATAAGTTGAAAGATAATGTATTAATATGTAAGTTAAGTGAAAAGCGTGCTAAAAAAGTAACTCCATTTATGGAAAAATCAGGATTTTGTTATCTATTGAGAGTAATAAGTGTCTATTTAGACAGTGATTGTAATGATGGTATAATTAATGCACAAATATAACCAATGGTTTTTAAGGTTAAAGTTAAGAGAGTAATTACAAAGAGATGAAGGAACAATATATGTTAAATATAAAGATTGGATGAACTATATAAATGAGCTGATTCTTGTATAAAGTCATTAATAGGAAATGTAATGAGATCTTTTAAATGTTTGATCAAGGAAGTAATCAATTGTATAAACATATAGAATGATGAATTATGGAAATTGAAAGAAGATGGTTGATTCTAAAGGGAAGAGTTGAAGTTATGTGATTTGATAATATAATTAACTTCATATAGGAGTTAAGATAGTATTTTGTTAAAAATAAATTGTTATGGTACTGATAATTTCGAGGACGAAATTATTTAAGGGGGAGAGAATTGTAATATCCTCATATATGCCCTAGAAGTTGTGATTATGTTGTTGTTGTTGTTATATAATTGGATTGAATATATGTGTTAAATTACAAGAGAAAAGAAATAGAGAAAAGAATGTTTATGTATATGTGATTTGGGGAAAGAATTTAGGGTTTAGAGAGAATGGTATATGTTGTGTATATGATGATATATATAACATATAAGTTGGTCAAAATGAAGAGTCAAGGAAAGAAGATATTTATTTTTGTTAAGTGTGAAGTTACTATAAAGGGCATGTAATGAATGGTAATCAAGACAAATGGTATAAGGGTGTTTAGGTAATTACTCTTGTTGAATCACTTGGTGGAGATTTAAAGAGGTGATATTTTGTCTTTTCTTCATTTCCTTCTTCTTCTTCTTCTTCTCTTCTCCACGTTGGTTGGCTCCTCCTTAGACAAGAGAGAGCAAAGTGAGATTTGTTTAATTCTAACATCAAATTGAAGGGAGAATCAAAGGATTTAATTGAAGATTTGTGGAATTCAACAACTTAGGTAAGTTCTTTCTCTTGATTTTCCTTTGTTCTTTTGAAATTGTGTTTGGGATTGGTGAGTTGATATGGATGCTTGATTAAGTGTGTTTGTGATGTGTTTTTAAGCATTAAGTTTTGAAGGAAGTGAATTGTCATTGATTTGGGAAGTGAAGAAGTCTTGGAAAAGGAAGTGTTTAGAAGTGGTGCTTAAGGTAAGTACACACTTGTTTCTCTTGCTAATTGAAGTTGTTTGAAGGTTTGATTGTTATATGTTGGTGATGAAAATGTTGTGATGAGTATGTAAAATAATTGCTAATAATGTTGATTATGTCCATTTGAATGAGGTTATGTTGTGAACAATGTGTTTTAAGTTAACCAAAAGAAGTTTGGCTACATTTAGGGTTTATGTATGAGAAACGTAATTTGGGACGGTCGCTATTAGTCTTGGGCGGTCCCTATTTAGTCATGTGCGGTCGCGACTTAGGTCGGACTTCTGACCGCGAAACCTACTGTGATAGGGTTTCATCTTTTGATTGTGAAGTGCGGTCGCGACTTAGGTCGGACTTCTGACCGCGAAATCTACTGTGATAAGGTTTCATCGTGTAACTGTATGGCGCGGTCGTATTCAGGTGAGACGCGACCGCTAGAAGTGTTCTGTTCTGCTTTATTTGAAGCAATTTAATTTTTGTAACAAGATTCTCAAATACATGTTAAATAGATCATCCATATGAGTTGTCAAGGATCAAAATAGAGATCATTTGTCTAATATCATTGTTGAGATTGAACAATGTTATATTATGTATTGTGAATGGTAATGTATTATATTATTTGCATAACGTGACTAGTGTTATCACTTAAATAGCGCGGAAGAGGCGATGATCATTCAAAAAGGTACGTGCAATGTAATTTTTTATGATAAACGTTTTAATAACGAATGATGTTAATGTGTCTTGAGAAATGATTGAAATGAAATAAATAGACATATTGTTTATATGACGATGAATTTAAGATACATATGCAATGAAATTAATGATGTATGTTCGAATAATGTCATGTTCGTGTAGTTAATGTAATTGGTGTTGTATATATATATATATATCAATGATGATGTGTATGATGTGAAGCCATTGTGATTGGCAATGATGATTCAAATGAGATGTGAAGCCATTGTGATTGGCTATGATGATTCAATTGAAAGAGATAAGGCATGTTTGCCTAATTGATGATGAGTTTGATAATGAAATAATAAATGAATTGTGTAACTAATGTGTTATTCGATTTCAGAGTTCTGGGTTTAGAGGCATGCCTATAAAATGAAAAAGGTAACAGTCTTGCCGGGTTGAGGATCTCTTCGTTTTGAGTTGAATTGAGATCCAAGAGACTGGGTCTGTTACACTATGAGAAATTGTAATTATGAGATATATGATTGGTAATAGTCTTGCCGGGTTGAGGATCACCTCGAGTTTAGCCGAGTTGATGATCCAAGAGACTGGGTCTGTTACGCTATCCATGGATAGAGATATTGATATATGATGCCTACGGGCTTGATAATTATGATTATAGACCAAAGCAGTAACTCTGAACTTTGAATAACATATTAGTGTTTTGGGCCCGAGTCTGTCTTTATTGTCAATGTGAAATGCAAGTATTGAAATATTGATTGTGAGTATTAATACTGAATTATGCTTGGTGAATTGTGAATAATATAATGTTATTAGGTGTAATATGTAAATGAATTGTGATTTATGATTTGTATGATATGTAATTTGTGTATTGCAATAATGAGTGGTATGATAGGTAAAGTGTGTATTGCAATAATGATTGGTATGGTATATATATAATGTAGGGGTAGTAATATATTGGTTTTGAGTATTGATGATGCATTGGGGTTGGTGATAATATTATGTATATATATATACATCATATATGAAATTAGTTATGATATATATTAAAGATGAAATTAAAAAGAAAAGAAGATATGATAAGAACTAATTATATATTGAATTGATGTATCATTATATGTCAATACTTCTATACTATATGTTTATATCTTTATAGTTGGACTACTAAGCTCTCGGGCTTAGCGCGGGTGTTTATTCGCGCAGGTTTATAGATGGAAGATATGAAGTCTTTTATTATGCCACAAGAAGAGTAAAGTTTGTCGAGACCAACTAGAGGGTAATGCATACATGTATAAATTTTTAATTATCATGTATTTCTGACGAGAGAGTATTTATATGTATAAATGAAGTTTTGATAAATATAATGATTTTGTAAATGTTATTTAAATTAATGTATTATGGTTTGAACTCTGTTACAGGTTTTTAAAAGGTAACGAAAAGTGACATCCTTATACTTTATATATTTACTGTATGTATACTAGGTATACGTTTAGTACTTATATAGGGTATCGGGGTGTTACAGTTTTCATAAAAATTTCAAACCCTAGTTTACTTAAACCTTAAAAAACTATAAAACCCTAGCATCCATAACCTTAATATCAATACCCTTAATCCTAATTTATCCTTTTGTTTAATTTTCTCCAGTAGATAAATCTTATTTTAGTTCGTACAGTAGCCCAATCCTTCTCAAAAAATATATACAAAATATTAGATTTCTAAACCAAAACCCTATTTTCTAAATCTAAACCCTAAAACCTTAGTTTTTAAATTTAAACCCTGAAAACCCTTATTTTATTCATGAAACCCTAATTGAGATGTAAACCATACATTTATATATCTATTGCTTTTCTTATGTTTGGATGCATGCTTATTATATGTCTTGATGGATGATTTATTTTTATTTGATTTTATAGAGAATTCTCAAATATTTGCTTATTGATTTGTTTGATTAATTACGCAAAGGAATTGTAAGAGGTATGTTTCCACATTATGGGTACCTCATTTGTTAACCTTCATGTAATTTAATTTATTTTAAGTTTTGGATCAATGTAAAGGATATGTTTCCACCAGTTAGTGGGTATCCTATTTTATTTATTTTCTTCTGGATATTAGACGATTGTAAATGCATGTTCCATCCATGGATGGGTGCCTATCTATTTATTTTGTTTGAACTTGTTGTGATTTTAATAAAGTGATTATTTATTTGTTATTATTACATGTAGTATGGATAATATCATATTAACTAAGAATTTTATAATATTAAGACCTGAAAAGGAGGTCGGTTCCAATGAACTAAGCACTATGGGGGTACTGAGTCATTCTCACCTTCCCCACGAGTATCCAACTTTCTAAATCCAATAGGGGGTTGGGGATTCCTTAGGAATTGATTTATCCACCCCTTTCTTTTTTTTACCCATTCGGGTGGTGACTCCATTTTTTTCAGGTTTAGGCCTGGGTTCTTTAAGACCCTGGGCTTGACTGTGTAGTCAAAGTGGCCTCTGATGAAGATAAAGAAGCTATGGATGATGATGATTGGGACCAATATTTTCATGACTCTCAAGAAAAGAAGAAAGAAAAGAAGGTTATGGAGAAGACTAAAACTACTGACGTAGAAAAATTAATTGTTGATTTGGAGAAGAAGTTTGTAAAGAAGCTAAAAATTGAAGAGGTGTCAGAGGTGGACAAATTATTTGAAGATGATAAAGCAGTTCCTTAGAAATTCAAAATGCCTGCAGTCTTCAAGAGTCTCTAAATATAATGGCACAGGAAATCTCCACTTGCATGTTAAGGAGTACACCACTGCCATGCAGTCTGTAAGAGCTACTAAGTCTCAAATCCTAAGGTATTTCATGTTTTCTTTAGATCCTAATGTGCAGAATTAGTTCAATACCTTAGATGAGAATACCCAAAAAGATTGGGATTTGCTATACAAAGCTTTAATTCAATAATATAGGCATAATGTTGAGCTGGAAGTAACACTGATGAAGGTCGAGACTTTAAGACAAAAGTAGAATGAGAATTTTGTTGATTATGTTAAAAGGTGGAGAAACAAAGCTGCTCTTCTCAAAAAGAGGCCCAATGAGTCTAACTAGGTCAGAATAATAGTGAGAGGTGTCATGCCCAACCTTCATGAGAAACTGTCTCACACTCTTATCAGAGATTTCAAAGATCTTCTCTAAGCTGGCTTGCAAATAGAAGAGTGGGAAAGGGAGAAGAACCATTTTGCTGGGAGAAGGAATGAGAAGGAGAGTTACCAGTCTAGCAATCAAGGTACAACAGTGGATGTCAATGCAATTGGTCAAGGGAACAAAAGATAGTTTTAAGATCTGGGAAGACCTCTTTCCTAGGATTTTAATAAGATGCAAAAGAAGGGCTATTACAACCATTAACCCCACGACCTTTGCCAAATCCACTGCCACCAAAATTTGATGCTAAGGCCTTCTGCCAATTCCACCAAGTGCAAGGACATGAAACAGATAATTATATGCAGTTAAGATAAGAAAGCAAAAATTCGATTGACAGCAAAAAGCTTCCTGAGCCCAACAAACCTAGCATAAAGGACACTCCTTTGCCTAAGTTTGGCAGAGTACCTCCACCAGCAATATTCATGGTAGGGGGAGGATTGAAGGAAGATTTTATTTTATCCTCCTTTCAAGATGAGAGTGTAGAAGACGTGAAGAAAGAAGAGGCTTAACTTAACAAACCTATTTTGGCTTAAGTGTTGCTCATTTTATTTTGCTTTCTTTAGTATTTAATTGGAACAATTATATTTTTTAGGTTAAGATTGTTTAATAGACTACTTTTGTTGTGTGAGTAGGGATTTTCATCCCCACTCCCACGTGGAATGGTTCTTGCAACTTTGATACTATTAGGCTAAGGGCCTTAGAGAACATGGGCCCTGAGCCTAAGTCTAGAGAAAATGGAGTCGCCACCCAGACGGTTCAGGAAAAAGAAAAGGATGGATGACTCGATTACTAAAAAATCCCTGACCTCCAAATGCGTTCAGAAAGTTGGGTACGTATAGGGAAGGTGAAAATGACCCAACACTCCCATAACGCCCAGTTCATTAGAACCGGCCTCCTTTTCAGGTCTAAATATTATTAATTTCTTAACTTGGTGAAATATCATCCATACTATATATACATTAGAGTAAATAAATATTCATTGTATTGAGATCAAAGAAGGTTCAAACAAAAAAATAAAATGGGCACCTGTACAAAATGGAAACATGCCCTAACAATAATGTCCAATGTCCAAAGTATAAGTAAATAAAAATATGACACCCACCAATTAGTGAAAACATGTCCCTTACAATTTTTCCAAAGTATTTAAATAAATTAAACTATAGAAAACAAATAAATTAAACAAATAAGGTGCTCAAGAGTGGAAACATGCCTTTTACAAATCTATTAAAAATACAATCAATAAATACTTAATAATCATCCATGGTAAAGCAAGTAATCAAACAAATAACCAATCATTGCATAAATAATTATAAATTAGGGCTAAACTAATGAAATTAAATTTAATTATAAAAATTAGAATTTACAAATAAATCTTAATATTAATATTGCGGTCCTGCTTGCGGGGTAGTGCCCCTTGTGGGGGATTGCAGGTAGCACTCTGAAAGATAAATGATTTATAGGATAGGGTTTGTTGGGGAATTAGGGTTTCTATCTACACTAGGTTTTATATTGATACAAATTAGGGTTTTTCCAAAACTAGGGTCTTAAGGTAAAAAATTAGGGTTTTAATCTTTAAAACTTATGGTTTTGGATTAGGGTTTTTGGAAATAGTGTTAGGTATTTTTGGATTAAGGTTTAGTAATTTGGATTAAGGTTTTAGGGTTTTGGTTTTTAAAGATTGGGGTTTTGGAAACTATGGTTTAAAATAATGGTTCAAAGAACTAGCATGAATTATACATTAAAATTGACTATTGCCTGATGATATATGACGTTTGATGTTTAGAACATACAATTTATGACAAGCTTACTATGTTTAGGGTTTATGCAAGATTACAACTGTAACCCCCCTTCCCAACCTACATATGTAAGCTGAGTAGAGGCGCCACACTAACCTAATGTTGCTACCAATTTTACTTAGTCAAATTTTAGTTCCAATTTTTACAAAATTTTTGCCATAGTTTCGTCTAAAAATTGAGTCCCAAGTGTCGACAAAATCGTTTTTTTTTTCTTATTTTTAAAAACATTTTACACAAACCAATGCAAACAAAATCATTCTCAGTACACTCCCAATAAATCCCCCTTGTAACCTCAACTACAACCTGCAAAAAGGATTTACACTTCTAGTACAACATAAAATAAAGGTTTTGTGACAACCCCCATATTTAAATATTACACAGCGGAAGTTATAAAATATTTACATATTTACAAATTCATATACATCAAAACTCAAGTTTTACAACACATAAAATTTATACATGATTGGCAAGTCTGCTCTGATCTTTAAGCTCCCAAAATGGATTCTTCAAGGTCTACTCTCACTAGGTCTTGATGAACTCTCGGGTTCAACTCTATCCACTCTACTACCTGCGCGATTAAACACTATCGCGCTAAGCCAACGGCTTAGTAAGATAAAACATGCTAAAGGTATGCTTTAATGAAATGCAATGCCACATATGTTATTGATAAGATCAACATCATAAATATAAAGTTAACCACACAATTATGCATTTCACAAATCATAGTCATATGAGCATACCACATTTCAACATCTTTTCACATTCAACACTAATCAATCATACTCCATAACCAACATCTCATTTCATTAAACTCATAACATTATTTAGGACATTCATATAACCTTGACACCTATGGGCCCAACAAGTATTTAATACGATATTCAGAGTTCAGAGTTACTGCTTTGGTTCATAGTCACAATAATCACGCCCGTAGGCAATGTATATACATGTATCTCTATCCATGGATAGTGTAACAGACCCAGTCTCTTGGATCATCAACTCAACACATATGAGGAGATCCTCAACCCGGCAAGACTGTTACAAATCATATATCTCATAGTGTAACAGACCCAGTCTCTTGGACCATCAACTCAACACCTATGAGGAGGTCCTCAACCCGGCAAGACTGTTACCTTTCATCATTTCTTAGGCATGCCACCCAAATCCAGAACTCTGAAACTGAATAACATATTAAACAAACAATTCATTTCCATTCTCAATTCTCATCACATTTAGGCAAACATGCCTTCTTTCTTTCAATTACATCATCTTAGCCAATAACAATGGCTTCACATTTCATTTCACAATATAACATCTCATTATTCAAGTATATATATATATATCTCATCCATGATCACATTATATCTCACATAGCATCATTCATAAATATCAACATTTCATTCCACATTACTCATGAAACACATTACCATTCACAATGCACAACATAACATTGTTCAATCTCAACAATGCAATTAGGGAAAAGAACAATTGATTATAACATTCATTGATTCAAGTGTGTTTAAAGTGTTTAGGGTTAGGTTTAAGGACCAACCTACCTTTGGAGAACCAAAGCAATGCAAGAAGAACAAAGAATTAAAACCCTAACCATAAATAGTACATTCTGGTTTTAAACTCCATTTTATCCTTATTTTGAAAAATTGTATAAAATAATCTACTTGACTAAAAATTCTAAAATTTTTACAGAATTTAGTTTTGTATCTTAAAATCATCCCTTTAAAATTTCAGATCAAACTGAACACAAAATCTTGGTCAAATAGTTCACCTAACCAGACTGCCCCAATTGCCCTGCATCCTGGCAGCAGTTCTGAACTTTGTGAATTCCATAAATCAAATTCAATCAACGTGATTCCAAATTATTTTTCTCAAATACTAAACTCACTAAGCAACAACATATCCAAAATTCGATTGGATATGATTTTTCTACATTTTATTAAAAATCCCGAAATATAGCTGTCTCAGTTAAGGTACCTGCTGGAACAGGTCTAATAGAAATAATCTTTCTAAACTCATAACCATTCCAAAATCGAATCAACATATTTTTCAGTCATTCTAGACTCATAGAGGCACAACATATCAAAAATTCACTTCAAGAACATTTTTCTATAATTAATTAAAAATCATACAAATCACAGCCTTTACTAATTGTAAAACAGAAATAATTTCACTAAACACAACTCTTACTCTTCCATCACCAACACCAACCTAGCTTCTTATCTTTAATTCCATTTCAACACTTTTACACACACCATACACAAACACACTCCATCAAACCCAAACAAAATTCCAAATAGAACAAGAGAAAACTTACCTTAAATGAAGAAATCCACAAATCTCTAACCAAAACCCTTGCTTCCTTCTTCAAATTGCTTCAAACCTCAAGATCACCTCTCTTTCTCTCTTTGTCTATGGAGAATCCGGCCACACATGAAGAGAAGAAGAAAATATGAAGAGCAAAGTCAAATTTGGCTTCTTATATCCATCAAGTGTTTTTAACCTTGCAATTACTAAAACACCCTTCACCATTTAACTAACCTTTTGTCTCATCTAAGCCCTTATATGTAATTTCATTAACAACCAAAAATATCTTCTTCCACTTAACCATCACCTTGACTCTTCATTTGACCAATGTATATGTTAATTATATCATCATATAAACAACATATACATTTGTCTCTAAACCCTAAATTTCTTCTCCAAAACACATATACATATACATTCTCTTCCCATTTCTTTTCTCTTACAATTTAACACATATATTCAATCCAATATATAACAACAACAACACTAACAACAACATCAACCATAACAACCACATAACCAAGACTTCTAGGGCATACATGAGGATATTACAATTCTCCCCCTCTAAAAAGAAATTTCGTCCTCGAAATTACCTGATATCAACTCTGAAATAGTTGAGGATATTGCTCTCGCATAGTTTGCTCACTTTCCCAAGTTGCTTCTTCTTTTGCATGATTCTTCCAAAGAATCTTCACCAATGGCACTTTCTTGTTCCTCAATTCTTTCACATCACGTGCCAAGATAGCAACTGGTTCTTCTTCAAATGTCAAATCTGGGCTCACTTCGATAGACTCAAATGGCAACACATGAGATGGATCTGACCTGTACCTCCTCAACATAGAAACATGGAATACATTATGAATACGATCCAACTCAGGTGGCAAAGCAAGTCGATATGCAACTGGCCCAACTCCTTCTAACACTTCATACGGCCCAATGAAACGAGGACTCAATTTTCCTTTCCGACCGAACCTCAAAATCTTCTTCCAAGGAGATACTTTCAAAAACACCTTATCTCCAACATCAAACTGAATGTCTCTCCTCTTCAGATCTGCATAAGACTTCTGTCGGTCTGAAGCTGCTTTTAACCTACCTCGGATCAACTTCACTTTTTCCTCAGTTTCTTGAATCAAATCAGGTCCAATTATTTTACCTTCACCAAGTTCACTCCAACAAAGAGGTGTTCTGCACCGTCTACCATACAATGCCTCGAACGGTGCCATACCAATGCTAGATTGGTGACTGTTGTTGTAAGCAAACTCCACAAGAGGTAAGAATCTATCCCAACTTCCAGTGAAATTGATGACACAGCTTCTCAACATATCCTCAATAATCTGTATCACCCTCTCTGACTGTCCATCCGTCTGTGGATGAAAAGCAGTACTGAAGTGTAGTCGAGAACCCAAAGCACTATGCAAACTCTTCCAAAATCTTGAAGTAAACCGGGGATCTCGATCAGACACTAAAGAAGTTGGAACACCATGCAATTTCACAATCTCCTGAATATACAGCTCAGCCAATCTCTCCAAAGAGTAATCCATCCGCACCGGAAGGAAATGAGCTGTCTTCGTCAATCTATCCACAATCACCCATATAGCATCATGCTTCTTTTGTGTCAATGGCAAACCAGACACAAAATCCATTGTCACTCTTTCCCATTTCCATTCTGGCACTGACAATGGTTGAAGCAACCCGGTTGGAACTTGATGCTCTGCTTTAACCTTCTGACAAGTGAGACATTTAGATACAAACTCAGCAATGTCTCTCTTCAACCCAATCCACCAATAATGCTGTCTCAAATCATGATACATCTTGGTATTACCCGGATGCATAGCAAACATCGACTGATGTGCTTCTTCTAAAATAACTCTCTTCAAATCAGCATCATCGGGTACACACAATCTGCTCTTGAACCAGAGACTCCCATCATCTCTCACAACAAAATCTCTAGTCTTTCCATCGTGACAATCTGAAATAATCTTCTGAATCTTCTTATCCATCAACTGAGCTTCTTTGATCTGATCTAACAAAACTGGTTTCAAAAGCAACTGTGCCAACAATGCACCATCAACACAAGGTACAAAACTGGCATGCAAAGCTCTCAACTCAACAAGCAACGAGAGCGAGTAAACAGTTAAACCAGCTAAAGACTTCCGACTCAAGGCATCAGCAACAACATTTGCTTTACCTGGATGATAGTCAATCAAGCAGTCGTAGTCTTTAATCAATTCTAACCATCTCCTCTGACGAAGATTGAGTTCTTTCTGGACACCCAAATACTTCAAACTCTTGTGATCAGTGTAGATGAAACATTTCTCCCCAAACAGATAGTGGCGCCAAATCTTCAATGCAAACACAATGGCAGCCAATTCTAAATCATGGGTCGGATAATTAAGCTCATGCGGTTTCAACTGTCTAGATGCATAAGCTATAACTTTCCCTTCCTGCATCAATACACACCCCAAACCTCTATGTGAAGCATCACTGTAGATCACATATGGTTTGCCTTCAACAGGTAAAGTAAGAACAGGCGCTTGAGTCAACAACTCTCTCAACTGCTCAAAACTAGCCTGACACTGATCTGTCCACACAAATCTCACTCCCTTTCGAAGTAATCTGGTGAGTGGAGTAGCTATCAAAGAAAACCCTTTCACAAACCGTCGGTAATAGCCTGCCAAACCCAGAAAACTTCTAATCTCTGTCACAGACTTGGGTGGACTCCAATTCAGAATAGCTTCAACTTTACTTGGATCAACTCTAATGCCTTCTGCAGAAACAATATGTCCGAGAAAAGCAACTTGATCCAACCAGAACTCACACTTCGACAATTTGGCAAATAACTGATTCTCTCTCAAAATCTGCAACACAATCCGCAGATGCATATCATGTTCCTCTTCATTCCGCGAATACACCAGTATATCATCAATGAAGACCACTACAAACTGATCCAAATAGGGCCTAAACACCCTATTCATCAAATCCATAAAAGCTGCAGGTGCATTCGTCAGACCAAAAGGCATAACTAGAAATTCATAATGCCCATACCTGGTCCGAAAAGCAGTCTTAGGAACATCTTCACTTCTTACCCTCAGCTGATGGTACCCAGATCTCAAATCAATTTTGGAGAACACTGACGCTCCCTTCAACTGATCAAAGAGATCATCGATTCTAGGCAAAGGATATTTATTCTTAATGGTCACCTTGTTCAATTGCCTATAATCGATACACAACCTCATAGTACCATCTTTCTTCTTCACAAAAAGCACAGGAGCTCCCCAAGGAGAAACACTGGGGCGAATAAATCCTTTGTCCAACAACTCCTGTAATTGCACTTTCAACTCCCTCAATTCTGCTGGTGCCATTCTATAAGGAGTAATGGAGATAGGAGCGGTACCAGGCAACAATTCAATACCAAACTCCACGTCTCTTTCAGGAGGCAATCCTGGCAACTCCTCTGGAAAAACATCTGGGAACTCGGCCACTGTGGCAATGCTATCAATTTGAGAACCTTCTACTCTAGTATCTACCACATGAGCAAGATAGGCATCACACCCCTTCCTAATCAATCTCCTGGCTGCAACAGCTGAAACAAATAAGGAAGCTAGCTGTTCTTGCTCATTAGATACTATTACCTCTCTACCATCACCAGTTCTCAAAGAAACAATTTTCTTTTTACAATCCACCACAGCTCCATGTCGAGATAGCCAATCCATGCCTAAGATCACATCATATTCCTTAAATGGCATCTCAATCAAATCTCCAAGGAACTCCTCACCCTGCACCCTCACTACACTATCCCGGTGCACCTTACTCACAACCACACTATGCCCTAACGGATTTGTCACTAACACATCAAATCCTAGGGACTCAGCATGCATATCATACACAGGCAAAACAGATGCACTAATATATGAATGTGTGGAACCCGGATCAATCAAAGCAAGTACTGGAGTATTAAATAAAGAAAAAGTACCAGCTATGACTGCCGATGCATCTGGCTGCCTCTGCATAACATACATCCTCTGGGAAGATCCAACCTCCTCTGGTCTACCCTCCCTGGATGTAGCACCTCCTCTAGAACTGAATCCTGGTCTACCTCCCCGGCTGGCACCTCTGCCTCCTCTGCCTCCCCTCACACTAGCTCGAGAAGCAGCAGAATCAACTGGCATATGCTCCTGCCTCTCAGGACAGTCTCTCACAAAGTGGTCAGGTGATCCACACCTGAAGCATACCCCTGATCTACTATGCCTCCAACAAACGCCCCCATGTCTTCCACCACACTGGTTACACACAGGTAAGGTGGATCTCTGAACTCCAGGAGTAGGAGCACTCACTACTGAAGCTGCAGGTCTAAATCTCTGCCTCTGGAACTGCACTGACCTACCCGCTGGTCTCTGGCTCCTACTACTCCGAGGAACAAAACTTCCTCTACCCCTCTTTGCAGAAGAAGACCCTGCCTCAAACTGGGGCCTCCTAACCCTAACCTCTTCCTCTGAAGCAGCTGCAATAACTTGAACTCGCTCTACACTTCGAGCTGCTGCCACAAGCTGTGAGAAATCCTGATATCTGGATCCAGCCACTAAGCACATGATCGAGGGCCTCAATCCCTCCTCAAATCGCCGACATCTATCAATCTCATCAGCAATGATACCTCCAGCATACTGGCTCAGTCGAATAAACTCAACCTCATACTCAGTTACGGTCCGATGATCTTGCTTCAAATCTAGAAACTCTCTTTTCTTCCCATCTTTATACTCCCTAGGAGTATACTTCAACTCAAATTCTCTCAGAAAATCCGCATAAGACAGGGTTGGTGGATCATCCATCGAATGTGGCACCGTCTTCCACCAATCGTAGGCGTCCTTCTGTAGCAAAGATCTTGCATAGTCAAACTTTTCCTCTGAAGTGGCTTGTAACTGAACAAATACCCTCTTTACTCTGTCAAGCCACTGCTCTGCCACAGCTGGATCAGTAGTGCCCACAAAATCTTCAGCTCCATACTTCCTCAGTTTGTCATAATGCCTCACAGAAACTAAAGGCTGAGGGGGTGGTGGCTGTGGTTGCACAGGTGCTGGTCTCATAGCTTCCATCATATTCCTAAACCAGGCTGGCGGAACCTCCTCCCCAGCTGGTCTACCCGACACCGAAACAGGTGCCTCCTCAACACTATCAACTCTAGCTCCCTCAGCAGGAGCAATACTCTCGGCACTACCCTCAATCGACTGACGAGAGTGAGAATCCATCACAACCTAAGTCTGCAAACACAACAGAATACCTCTTATTAAAGATCAGAGACTGCCAATCCCAAACATGTATTTTTGTTCAAAAACTCACTTTTTAAGTAAAAATAGTCTTTTTCTTACATTTTACCTAGGTTGAGAATCTCAAACCTAGGCTCTGATACCAAAACAATTGTAACCCCCCTTCCCAACCTACATATGTAAGCTGAGTAGAGGCGCCACACTAACCTAATGTTGCTACCAATTTTACTTAGTCAAATTTTAGTTCCAATTTTTACAAAATTTTTGCCATAGTTTCGTCTAAAAATTGAGTCCCAAGTGTCGACAAAATCGTTTTTTTTTTCTTATTTTTAAAAACATTTTACACAAACCAATGCAAACAAAATCATTCTCAGTACACTCCCAATAAATCCCCCTTGTAACCTCAACTACAACCTGCAAAAAGGATTTACACTTCTAGTACAACATAAAATAAAGGTTTTGTGACAACCCCCATATTTAAATATTACACAGCGGAAGTTATAAAATATTTACATATTTACAAATTCATATACATCAAAACTCAAGTTTTACAACACATAAAATTTATACATGATTGGCAAGTCTGCTCTGATCTTTAAGCTCCCAAAATGGATTCTTCAAGGTCTACTCTCACTAGGTCTTGATGAACTCTCGGGTTCAACTCTATCCACTCTACTACCTGCGCGATTAAACACTATCGCGCTAAGCCAACGGCTTAGTAAGATAAAACATGCTAAAGGTATGCTTTAATGAAATGCAATGCCACATATGTTATTGATAAGATCAACATCATAAATATAAAGTTAACCACACAATTATGCATTTCACAAATCATAGTCATATGAGCATACCACATTTCAACATCTTTTCACATTCAACACTAATCAATCATACTCCATAACCAACATCTCATTTCATTAAACTCATAACATTATTTAGGACATTCATATAACCTTGACACCTATGGGCCCAACAAGTATTTAATACGATATTCAGAGTTCAGAGTTACTGCTTTGGTTCATAGTCACAATAATCACGCCCGTAGGCAATGTATATACATGTATCTCTATCCATGGATAGTGTAACAGACCCAGTCTCTTGGATCATCAACTCAACACATATGAGGAGATCCTCAACCCGGCAAGACTGTTACAAATCATATATCTCATAGTGTAACAGACCCAGTCTCTTGGACCATCAACTCAACACCTATGAGGAGGTCCTCAACCCGGCAAGACTGTTACCTTTCATCATTTCTTAGGCATGCCACCCAAATCCAGAACTCTGAAACTGAATAACATATTAAACAAACAATTCATTTCCATTCTCAATTCTCATCACATTTAGGCAAACATGCCTTCTTTCTTTCAATTACATCATCTTAGCCAATAACAATGGCTTCACATTTCATTTCACAATATAACATCTCATTATTCAAGTATATATATATATATCTCATCCATGATCACATTATATCTCACATAGCATCATTCATAAATATCAACATTTCATTCCACATTACTCATGAAACACATTACCATTCACAATGCACAACATAACATTGTTCAATCTCAACAATGCAATTAGGGAAAAGAACAATTGATTATAACATTCATTGATTCAAGTGTGTTTAAAGTGTTTAGGGTTAGGTTTAAGGACCAACCTACCTTTGGAGAACCAAAGCAATGCAAGAAGAACAAAGAATTAAAACCCTAACCATAAATAGTACATTCTGGTTTTAAACTCCATTTTATCCTTATTTTGAAAAATTGTATAAAATAATCTACTTGACTAAAAATTCTAAAATTTTTACAGAATTTAGTTTTGTATCTTAAAATCATCCCTTTAAAATTTCAGATCAAACTGAACACAAAATCTTGGTCAAATAGTTCACCTAACCAGACTGCCCCAATTGCCCTGCATCCTGGCAGCAGTTCTGAACTTTGTGAATTCCATAAATCAAATTCAATCAACGTGATTCCAAATTATTTTTCTCAAATACTAAACTCACTAAGCAACAACATATCCAAAATTCGATTGGATATGATTTTTCTACATTTTATTAAAAATCCCGAAATATAGCTGTCTCAGTTAAGGTACCTGCTGGAACAGGTCTAATAGAAATAATCTTTCTAAACTCATAACCATTCCAAAATCGAATCAACATATTTTTCAGTCATTCTAGACTCATAGAGGCACAACATATCAAAAATTCACTTCAAGAACATTTTTCTATAATTAATTAAAAATCATACAAATCACAGCCTTTACTAATTGTAAAACAGAAATAATTTCACTAAACACAACTCTTACTCTTCCATCACCAACACCAACCTAGCTTCTTATCTTTAATTCCATTTCAACACTTTTACACACACCATACACAAACACACTCCATCAAACCCAAACAAAATTCCAAATAGAACAAGAGAAAACTTACCTTAAATGAAGAAATCCACAAATCTCTAACCAAAACCCTTGCTTCCTTCTTCAAATTGCTTCAAACCTCAAGATCACCTCTCTTTCTCTCTTTGTCTATGGAGAATCCGGCCACACATGAAGAGAAGAAGAAAATATGAAGAGCAAAGTCAAATTTGGCTTCTTATATCCATCAAGTGTTTTTAACCTTGCAATTACTAAAACACCCTTCACCATTTAACTAACCTTTTGTCTCATCTAAGCCCTTATATGTAATTTCATTAACAACCAAAAATATCTTCTTCCACTTAACCATCACCTTGACTCTTCATTTGACCAATGTATATGTTAATTATATCATCATATAAACAACATATACATTTGTCTCTAAACCCTAAATTTCTTCTCCAAAACACATATACATATACATTCTCTTCCCATTTCTTTTCTCTTACAATTTAACACATATATTCAATCCAATATATAACAACAACAACACTAACAACAACATCAACCATAACAACCACATAACCAAGACTTCTAGGGCATACATGAGGATATTACAACAACCTAGGTTACTTAGCTACTGGAATGAATAATACTTTTAGTGCTTAAGGAAAAATATTGCTACTGGATTAACATGAATTATCAAAACATTTAGTGCTTAAGGAAAAAATATAACTGCTGGAAGCTTTAAGTGAATGAAATTTAGAAAAACAAAAAATACATTGGAGGCTCCGCCAATTATTTATACACTGGAACAAGCTTGCTGCTGCCTGCCTTTGGTGAGTTTTGGTTGGAGGCTTTGATGCAATTCGAAGATAGTTATTTAACCTCTCCCCTTTTAATTGTTGTCAGTCCCTTATACATTTCTTTTGATTCTTTATTTATTGCTTTTTCATTCCTGATAATTCTTTGCTGCTAGGATATTTTTTTTTATAATCATTGTTGTCCATTCCCCCATCCAAGTTTTTGTATTTATAAACATTAACTAGGGCAACCTAGCTAAGTCATCTGAATCCGAATAAAACATGTTTTCCCCTTATCCTAGTCTTCCTAGGATTTTAATACAATTTGATGAATTCTTAACTAAACCAATTCTAGGCTAAACCAAGTTTGGGGGCCTGCCCATATCGAATTGACCTTAGCTAATTCAATGTGGTTACAGACCCCATATTGAATTGGCGAAGGCCAATTTGATATGAGCATCCCATATCGAATTGGACAAGGTCAATTCAATATGGGACTTGCCCATATCGAATTGGCCTTCGCCAATTTGATATTGAGCTTTTCCATACAGAATTGGCTTGAGCCAAATCAAATTGTCTCTATTATATTATCCCAATTTTAAATGAATCAAACCTAATCCAAAATTAAACCTGGCTTAACTTGAATTTTGTAATTAAAACCAAACTTGGTCCTATTTTTCAAATTGAAATTAAATTGGAAAAAAATTAAGGGTCTACAGTCTTGGCCCCGACTTGAACGATCTAAGACTTCAATAGAAGAGAGTGAAAAGTAATATGACTTTAAGCTGACCTTTGATGAGGGTAGGTTCTGGGTTCTCGACCTGAAATTTGATTTTGGTTCTCAACCAGATACTGTATTTGGGTTCTCGACCCGAGACATTGATTTGGGTTCTAGACCAATACTGGATTTGGGTTCTCGACCTGAGACTTGGATTCGAGTTATCAACCTGAGACTTGGATTCAGGTTCTCAACCCAATACTGGATTTTGATTCTCAACCAGAGACTGAAGTAGATTTTGGGTTCTCCACCCAAGACCTGTATTTGGGTTCTCCACCCAAGACCTGGATTTGGGTTCTCAACCTGAGGCTGGATTCAGATTCTCAACCATAGACTTGGATTCGGGTTCTTAACCTTTGACTACATTTTGGGTCCTTGACCCAAGACCTAGATTTGGATTCTGGACTCGATGTGATAATTAGGTTGTAACACCCCTACACCCCGTATACGTACCAAGCATGCTTAAACGATCGTAATATACGTATACTGAATATAGGAAATGTCACAGTTTAAAAATACACAACATATATCTTTGTAAATAAGTGAAACCAATCTCAAACATTTTAAAAAAAAATGCAAAAGACATCATATATAGATATATGTAAAATGTTTATTAATTCACAGCAGAAGTTATTACAAATATGTTACAAACCAAAGTTTACAAAACATAGAATATATATACATGATTGGCAGCTCTTCTTTGATCTTTAAGTCCAAAAGTAAATTCTTCAATGTCTACTCTCACTTGGTCTCGAGGAACTCGCGGGTTCAACTCTGTTACCTGCGCGATCAACACTATCGCGCTAAGCCAACGGCTTAGTAATACAAATTATGCTAGCATTATGCTTTAATGCAATGCAATGTCACCCATTTTAGCAATAAAAATAACATCACAAGTGGAAAACTAATATTACACCTTCATAGTTCACAAACCATGCACATATATACATATCCCATTGCAAAGTCCTTCCATAGATCTCATTATACAATCATTTTATCATTAATGAATCACATTTAAACAAAGACAAGCATTGGGCCCAACATACACTAATATGCCATTCAATTTTCAAAATTAATGCTTTGGTTTTGTTATCACTTTTATCATTATCATAAACCCAACTAGGCTTCAAGGATTAGGTTCAACCAAGCTTCAAGGGGAACAAAGCATGCTAAGTGTCAACCCAACTTGGCTTCAAGAACCAACCCAACCTAGCTTCAAGGGTGGTAACATCTCAATTAGGCTTCAAGGACCAAGTCCAACCTAACTTCAAGAGATTGTTACTAATAATAGGCATGCCACCAACAACAAACTCTGAAAATGGAATAACACATTAGCCACACAATTCATTTATTATTTCATTATTCATTTCATTCTCAAATCTCATCATCATAGCCAAACACAATGGCTTCATGTCTCTTTTGAATCATCATAGCCAATCACAATGGCCTCATATCTTATCATGTCACAATTTACATTATCATACTTCATTATTCAAGTATACATAACAAAATACATTAAACATCATCACATAGGCATACATGCCTCACTTATCTCAATTCACATTATGCAAAACATAACATTATAGCAACTCATCTTTCAAATATACAATCATTTTCATCATATCCTTCACATTATACTTATGGCATCATTGACATAAATATAACAAAGTACATTGTTCATAAACATCATCAATATCATCAAATGTATATTCAATCTCAACATCATATGAATGCATGTTCCACATTGTACACAACATCACATTATTCATATGCATTAACAATGCAATAATGCAAGATTTGTACTTACCTCAATAACAATTCACACAGCTCTAAACACTTTCTTTTTTCCAAGATTCTTCACTTCCCAAATTAGGGCAAATCACCTTCTTTCAAAACCTAATCCAAAAATGATACAATTTCATGAATTCCAATACAATTTATCACTTAATAACCTCTTACTAAAACCTTAAATCACAAATTACACTTCAACATCACTCATAAAGGCCCATGGTCGTGGCCAACCCAACCCCCACGGGCGTGGGTTAAATTATGGTTCTGCCTCCCATGCTCCACACCTCCACGGCCATGGCTACAATTGACTCCACATGGCCACGGCCATGGCAATCAAGGCCACGGGCGTGGCATCCACAAGGCTACTGCCTTCGGCCAAAATCACATTTCTAAGCTTACAACTCCAACCAACATCAACCACATGCAAATCTATGAAAATAATTAAGCAAACTCAAGTTAAACATCCTTCATCACTTCAAAACCCTAAAACAATCTCAACTCCAACACTTCCAATATCAACAACAATTTAACTTCTTAACTTAACATCAAATTCAACACTTAAAAACATACCACAAACAAATCTAATCAACCATCCATATCAACTCATCAACCCCAAACACAACTTCAAAAGAACAAAGGAAAATTCAAGAGAAATAACTTACCAAAGTTGATGAATTTCACAAATCTCCAACTTAATCCTTTGATTCTTCCTTCAATTTTGGATTTGGAACCAACAAAAATCACTCTTGTTCATTTGCTAAGGAGGGCCAGCCAACCAAAGGAAAAGAGAAGAAATTAGACATGTGAAAGAGACAAAGTCAATCTTCTCTTCTCTTTAAATCTCCACCATGCATTCCAAAAAGGAAAATTACTTAAATGCCCTCATCCATTTAACTTAACTTCTTTTAACTTATATGCCCACTTAAGTAATTTCACATATCACAAATAAATATCCTCTTCCATTGACCATCTCTTTTGACTTATGTATATGTTATATATATAACCATATACCCAACATATACACTTTCTCTCTACACATTACTTTCCTTTTTAAACAATACATAAACATTCTCTTTTCAATTTCTTTTCTTATCAACATAACATATACACATAATTCAAACAAACAACAATAATATTCAAATCTTCTAAGGCACACATTGGGATATTACATAGGTTCTTGGCTCGAGACTGGTTGGGGTTCTAGACCCGAGGCTAGATTTAGTTTATCAACCCAAGACTGGATTTGGGTTCTTGATTCGATATTAGATTTTATTTTGGTACTTGACCCAAGACTAGATTTGATTTGGGTACTCGACCCGAGACTAGAGACTAGATTTTGGTTCTCGACCTGAGATTATATTCAACTTACCTTCTATTAGTTGAGAGTGAGGGCTTTCTTTTAGCCAAATAATTTCAGCTCTTCTAGCTAGCTGACCTTCTATTAGTTGAAAATTCTGGCTTTCTTTTAGCCAGTTATTCCATTCTTCAATAGATTGTGGGTCTTTACCTTTCAAAATGGATCTTCATCCTTAGGCATCAGGTCTTCATCCTTCAAAATGGATCTTCATCCTTTGGACATTGGGTTTTCACCCTTCAAATTTGATCTTCATCCTTAGGACATATGGTCTTTACACTTCAAAATGGATTTCATCCTTGGAGGTCTATCCTGTATTGACTTAAGCTCTTCTAGCTGGATTGATCTTTTGTCTTTTGCATCTTCATTCTTTTGGTATGTTCTTTTTGTTCTTCTTTTTTCAAACAAATTAGCTATTTTTAGTTAGTCTATTGTTAGCTAGTCCTTTAGCCAGTCTATTCTTTAGCTAGTCCTCATATTCTCTCTTTGTCCCCCTACATGAAAAAATATTGAAAGTGAGTCTGAAAATATTTTGTCCACGCATAAACTCAGAATTGAAAAGGAGAAAATTTTCCCCCTGTGTAGGGTCAAACCAGTAATTTTTTCCCATGCATGCTCTGATTGATGTTTGTATTTTGTTTGGATGCTTTCATAAGCCTGCATCTCTTCTTTCTTTTGTAATGGCCTTTCCATGCCCCCTGATTCCATATCTGCTTCTCAATGTTTGCTTCGCAGTGTTTTGCTCATATTTTGACAAAGAATAGGCAATATAAGACAACAAAATACATTATGATATGCTCATGTATGCATGATATAGATGAATAATACTTACAGTGGTTCCATTGACTCTTAGAATGAGGCGATTAGCTAAAGTGCTCCCATTGATTTATTCCAGATGCTCATTCAAGTCTTACATTATATAAATAAAAGACTACACGTCCATGGCTTTACTTTCAAGATAAAACCATGAGTAGTGGGGCTCAAGCATGGTAGAGACACGGGAGACATCCATTTGGTTGGAAACTTCTTCATGACACAACCTTGCAAGTAATCCTTTCGTCAGCCCTCTTTTGCCCATTATGTCCTTTGAGGTTCGATAATGTAACATACTTCCCTAAATTTGAAGGCTTTGTATGACAAAAACACACATTTTTTTCTTAAAATCTTAAAATCATATTTCGCCTTTATCAATTGTGTCATTATACCTTAGGACTCGACTTTCCAAATTAATGTAGCTATAGCACTACAACCCTAGTTACTATACTATACTTGAGAATCATTTCAATTTAAGCAAGAACTGTTTCACTTTAGATAGGCACATATACATCACTTGGCCAAAGGTCTTATTAAGTTTAAATATTATCTATCTCATATGCATGCTTATTCAAACTATCTCCACTAATAGACTCTACCCTCCAAGAGAGATCAATGGGTCTTTAATAGGCTTACAATTGGGTCTACAAGGGACACATGTTAAACGAAGGTCATCTTTGAGCTAGAGTTGATGTGACACTGCTGACAAACCTTCACACTACAATCTTCTTATTGAAACTGTATACTGTTAGAGTTTCCATTTTCACCTTCTGGGCATCTTGTTATCTTGCTTCATGAAAAGACAGGTCATAAAATCTTTGCTTCATAAAAAGATAGAGCTTGAAATCATGCTTCATGATAAGACAAAGCTTGAATTTATGCTTCATAAAAAGTTAGGGCTTTAGATTTTGGTCTCCTTTGCAAAAATCTGGATGAGTTTTGAAGCCCTATTGTTCTTCCCTTTATTCTTTTTATTTTTCTTTTTTATTTTCCTTTTTTCCTTTTATTTTCCTTTTACTTTTTTTTTCTTTTCCTTTTCTTTTATTTTTTTTCCTTTATTTGTTTTTTCAATTTTGGGTCCAAGTTCTAAGAGAGTTATACCATTGTATACTTCGAACTATAGATGAATGGGATAGGACATGTTTGCTTCAGTGAGGATGAACCCTTTGTTACCCTGATGTTATAGATTTGAGATATTAGGTCCAGTTCAGATAAACTTCTAGTATCCTTATGGTCTTGACGACCGATCTATGCTATCACAGTGTTACTGCAAGTGCACGGGTTGCTCAAGTAATAAAACAGTGAGTAAGATATCGTTCCACTGGGATAAGGTCAAATATTAGTGCAAATTTTAACTGTTATTTAGTGAATCAATAGATTGTGTGATGATTAAAATAAAAGACAAATTACTTAATAAACTAAAGTGAAGAAAAATTGAATATTATGCAAGGTGATGAAAATAATATCCATATATTGAATCCCCCTAGCCATGAAAAGTATTTATGAATATTAATTCAATTAAATCAAATAATGGAGTTGAATTGGTATTCCCCTAAATTATATTGAAACCTCTCTCACGTGAAATAATCCCTAATCACTAAGTAGAATGCTAGAAATCTCTTCTCAAGCATAATTAAATAGATCTTGTAATAAGAACAAGGAACTTTAAACCAAATGGTCTTGTAAGTCTATCTCTAGCACTCCAATCAACCCTCAATCCTAATGAGCATTCTATTCATATCAAACATTCTCAAGTCAATAATATGAAAATTTCAACCAATCAATAAGCATGCTATTATCAATTGGAAATAAGAAATTAAGAATAAAAAGGATAAAATAACTCAATCAAATGATTTAATTTAATAAGAACTATTCAATCAATACAATAAAGCTAGGGTTCATCAATATCTAGATAGATAAAATGTTTAGCTCATGTTCATAGACAGAAAACCAAAACAGAGGAAATAAGTAAAAGAATTCAAACAATCCATAATGAATGATTTGTGTTTCTTCACTTTAATCATCAGTTCTTGGATTAAATCTCACAAGAATCGGGTCTTCACCTTCACTCTTGGGTGCAAAAACTCTCTTTTTCTTGGGAGGTTAGCTCTGAATAATAAACTCCATATCTTAATTCACTCTTTAGCTCAAATTTTATAGCCAGATATTTTTTTCCTGACACGCCCGTGTCTGTGGGAGTGTCAACGGTGCTGTTTTGAACTTTAATGACATGGGCAGTGACATGCCTATGTCCTTGGGCGTGTTGTTGCTACTGCAATGTTGAGTTAGGGACATGGTCATGGACACACTCATGTCATTGGGTGTGTCACATCTTTTTTAAGTCAGGATTAATGGCACGTTCAGTGACACGCCCATGTCTCTGGCGTGTCGAAGCTTCTGTAAAGTAGTTGCATGACACGACCACAGACACGCCCATGTCGCTAGGCGTGTCACTTGAAGAATCTGCCCAAAATAGCTTCTTGACTTGTCTTTCATCAATGATTCTGACCTAAATAACCTTAATGTCCTAATGTGTCAAAAGTTTCTGGAATCAACCCTAATAACCACATGAACAAACAAATTAAACTCAATTTGACAATAAATATATTGAGAAATAGGGACAAAAATATCATCAATTATACACTTATCAAATTCCCCTATACTTGAGTTTTTGCTTGTCTTCAAGTAAACCAAATCACTATAATAGGTAGAAATGAAAGACCCCTCTATATCCAAAGAAAACAAAAGTTTTTACAATACTTGAATTAGAAAACCCAACTTTCTCAACCAAAAACTAAATCTCAAACATGGTAGCTGAATTAACAAGTTTCAAAACAAAAATCTAACAGATCTAAAATTTAAAAGTTCAAAGTTAAAAGGTTTAGCATAAAATTTCAAGAACTCAAAAGTCATGAATGAAGTAAGGAAGTAAGTTTTCTCTTAAGTTCTTTGACCCCTTCATAAAATGCATTGCATGAAACATTAATTTGTTTTTCAAAAGGAGCCCGACTTGTTTGAACTGATACTAACTTTTTGACACGAAAGTAAATATTTGTGATGCCGACCCCCAGTTGCTTAGTTAGAATCATCATTAAAATGGCTACTAGCACTATTCATGATTCCAACTCATTTGTTTTAATTCAAGAGTTAAAATCAGCGGAACAGGGGTAAATTTTCAAAGCTCCTAAAAAATTGGTTTCATTTATTTATTTATTTATTTTATTTAAAGTGGTAAAGAACTTAAGATAATAACGATATCATACTAAGTTCGACTCAAGTATCTAAAGAATTGGGCTATGCTAAAAAACGTAACTAAGGTTTTAAACTTCAGATGTGCAACTCTTATCAATCAACTACCTAATTCAAACTATCACATTTAGTCTTTAGCAGTCAATTAAGAAAACCGAGTCAACCTCAACAAGAGAATGTCGTTCGTTAAATCAATCATTATTTTAATGAAAAGAGGAACCATTTCACTTCATATTATAATAGCAATCTAGTTTAGTTGAATCGAAAAATAAAATCAAAGAAACTAATTGAGACAAATGCTACCAATGGCAAAAAAAAGAAAAAAAAAAGCTCAATTTATAAAATATGGTCCTCCCCCATACTTATGACATACATTGTCCCCAATGTGTGTAAAATAATAAAAAGAAAAAAAGAGAGAAACTTGCCCTGACATGTCCTGAATCGACATATATGAATAGGGTTCCAAAAGAGTTGCGATGTCGAATTAACTACATGACAAAAAAATTGACATGCAAAATGGTGAAGATTCATTTATATATAAAAAAATAGAAAGAAATAAAAACAAAAATAAAATAAAAACAAAAGAAAAGGGAAAAGAAGAAAAGAAAAAACAAAAACAAAATAAAAGTACAAACTGGTGAAAAGTACAATCATCCATACTCAAGGTGATACAAAAGGGTCTTGAGTTCAAAGTTGGGTGGATTAATCACAGATGGTCACGGCTTTTGTTCTTTTTCCATTTCAATTGTTTCATGTGCCCGACTCTTAAATGATTTGCTTACTTTTAGATAAGCAAGCTGCTCCAGTGCTTCATGATGCTCAACATTATCCTGCGATAAATATAACTCAAGGGGATCCTTGGAAACAATGTTAGTAACACAATTTAATGTTTCATGCTCAATGATATCATTGCACGAATCCACCTCATTGAGTGTAAGTGGGTGCTTCATTGCATAATGTATATTAAAAATAACTTTCTCATTTCCCACTATTAAGGTCATTGTGCCATCATGGACATCGATAAGGGCACGGGCTATATTCAAAAATGGCCTACCAAGGATAAGCGAAACATCTGCAACCTCATCTACATCAATGACAACAAAATCATTGGGAAAAATAAATTTCCCAACTTGTAACACCCTTATACCGAATATACATACACCACATATACCCGCATATGTAATATACATATACGAAATACACGAATGTCACATTCCATTTTAAACAAACCAATCTTTAAACTTTAACATCAAATCATCATTTCTACAATCTGAGTAAACTTAAAACATTTAACTTATATTATAGAAAGTAATAGATAAAACATCCTTTGTTAATATATATATATATATATCTACATTATCCAAAAGTTTATCTAAAACATTTGTATAATAAGCAGCGGAATATGCAACGGAATATACATGTGTATACATCAAGATCAATATTTATAAAAAATATAGAGTTTATACATGCTGGCAGTTCATCTTTGATCTTGATGTCCAAAATCAACACTTCATAAGGGATCACAAGCCTAGACTTGACTCGGTCTAGCTGAACTCTCTGGCACGACCGAATCTACCCTGTCACCTATGTGATAATTCACAATCGCGCTAAGCCAAAAGCTTAGTGGTACAAACCATAATAAAAAATATGATTCAAATGAAATGCCAATGTCAAACTTTCAAGAATTATAAACAATATACAAGGATCTCATATCTCATAACATCAAATCTCATTATATTATTCAATTATTTAGTCATTCATAATTCATATTAAAGCAAAGACAAGCATGGGCCCAAAAGAAAACTAATATGCCATTCAAATTCCAGAGTTACTATTTTGGTCCAATAATCACATTTATCTAGCCTGAAGGTGAATCATTATCACAATGAGGATAACCTCATACGTAACATCCCAACTAGGCTTCAAGGACTAGGCCCAACCCAGCTTCAAGGGGAGCACAGCATCACCGAACTAGGCTTTAAGGACCAAGCCCAACCCAACTTCAAGGGATTGTTACTTTTAGGCATGCCACCAACAAAAAAACTCTGAAAATTGAATAACATACTAGGCACACAATTCTTTCATTATTTCATTATCAAATCCTTTCCCATTTTCTCATGGTCATCATAAGCACAATGCCTCAAATATCCCATTTATATCAATATACCCATCACTAATGGATTTACATATCATCATTAGAGTATACATAACAAATTACATTGGTCATATATTTTGAATCCTCAATATATATTTCACATAGTTCACATAATGCAAATCATACCACCATTCTCATATATCAACACTATAATAGGTAACCTAACACATTTTCCAACCAAATGTGTTAAGTCCCAAAGTCATATAAATGTATGCAATCATGTAAGGTTTGTACTTACCTCTAAGAGCAACAAACACCAATTCCAATCTCCTCTTCCAAGATGTCTCTCAATCCTTGGATTGGGTAACTCAATTCTCTTCAAAACCTAATCCAAATGTGATTATACATTCTCACTTAGTGATACACATAAGAAAATAAGAATAAGAACTATCTAGGGCAAACTTTACACTTGACATGCTCAACAACACAGGCGTGTCCCTGACCGTGCCCTAAACCCACAACATAGAAGTTTTGACCCGCTCAGTGACATGGGCGTGTCACTGGACATGTCAATCCTCCAACAACACAGTAGCTATGACACGCTAAGTGATATGGGAGTGTCACTGGTCATGTCACCCACACTTGAAATAGAACCATCGACATGCCCAAAGACATGGTCATCTTACTAAGCGTGTCAGGCCAAAAACTTGAAATCGACACCAAAAATGCCACATCCAACAAACATCTTTCAATACCCTTATTATCACCACACAAACTCAACCAAATTCATCAATATACCATAATAAACTTGCATAACAACAAAACAACTCAATTACATGCATCAAAATACAAACACAACCATATTTCACAAGTCAAACTTATACAATCCACAACTCTTGTTTCTTCACCAAACTTAACCCTTTTCTCTTCAATCCAACCTCAAAATCAAAGTTAACTAAACAAAACAACCTTAAACACAGCAAAATCACCCATACACATAACTACACCAACCATCCACTAAACTCAAATACAAAAACTCAAAAGAAATCAAAGAAACAAGCTGGAAACTTACCAAAAGTGAAGAAAATCCTTAAAACTCTAACTTGATCTCTTGAAATCCTTCAATTGCTTGAGTTAGGAATCAATAAATCCTCTCTTTCCTTCTGACAATGGTGATGGCCGGCTATCAAAGAGAAGAAAGAAGAAGATGATAAAAAGTCAAACCCAAACATTACTCTTAACCACTTAAATCTTCACTTAATCTCCACCAAGTATTAATATATTATAATAATATAAATATCAAATATCATCTTCCACTCACATCTAATTTCTATTTTAATAAACAAAATATCATTTTACCATAAATAAAATGTTGACTTGTATATGTTGTATATATCTTCATAAATACAGCATATACACTTCCCTTTTTCCTTTCTTTCCACTTAATCATATAAATACTCTAATCATTTAATTCAATTTCAACAATTAACATTTCCAAAATTTTAGGGTATCATTTGGGATATTACAATTCTCCCCCTCTATAAAATAAATTTCATTCTCGAAATTACCTGTTCTCAAGTCTGGAACAATTGGGGATACTGATCTCGCATCACTTGCTCACTCTCCCAAGTTGCTTCTTCCTTAGCATGATTCTTCCATTGAACCTTCACAAGTGGCACTTTCTTATTTCTCAACTCTTTCACTTCACGTGCCAAAATAACCACTGGTTCTTCCTCAAAAGTTAGATCCAGACTCACCTCAATAGATTCCACTGACAGAATGTGAGATGGGTCTGATTTGTACCTCCGTAGCATAGAGACATGAAAGACATTGTGAATTCGATCCAATTTAGGTGGTAAAGCGAGTCGATAAGCAACTGGTCCAACTTTATCCAGTACCTCATTAGGTCCAATGAAACGGGACTCAATTTCCCTTTACAGTCAAATCTCAAAAATTTTCTTCCAAGGAGACACTTTCAAAAATACTTTATCTCCAACATTAAACTCTATGTCTCTCCTCTTCAAATCTGAATAAGATTTCTATCGATCTGAAGCTGCTTTCAACCGATCCTGAATTATTTTCACTTTCTCTTTTGTTTCTTTAATCAAATCGGGACCAACCAACTTACCTTCTCCAACTTCATCCCAACATAGAGGCGTCCTGCATCTTCTACCATACAATGCCTCATAGGGTGCCATTTTAATACTGGATTGATAACTGTTGTTATAGGCAAATTCCATCAATGGTAATAATCTGTCCCAACTCCCAGAGAAATCGATGACACAGCTTCTCAACATATCCTCTAAAATCTGTATCACTCTCTCTGATTGCCCATTTGTCTAAGGATGAAAAGCAGTGTTAAAATGTAACCAAGATCCCAAAGCATCATGCAAACTCTTCTAAAACCTTGAAGTAAACTGGGGATCTCGATTCGACACCAAAAAAATTAGGACTCCATACAATCTCACTATCTCACTGATATACAGCTCAGCTAACTTCTCAAGAGAATAGTACATCCGAACTGGAAGGAAATGAGCTATCTTCATCAACCGATCAATAATCACCCAAATTGCATTGTGCTTCTTCTGAGTCAATGGCAGCCCAATCACAAAATCCATCATTACTCACTCCCATTTCCATTCAGGCATTGATAAAGGTTGGAGTAACCCCGAAGGAACTTGGTGCTCGGCCTTCACTCTCTAACAAGTGAGACATTTGGATACAAACTCCGCTATGTCCCTCTTCATACCTGACCACCAATAATATTCATTCAAATCATGATACATCTTAGTATTCCCAGGGTGCATAGCAAAAACCGACTGATGTGCTTCCTCCAAAATAATCTTTTTCAATCTTGCATCATTAGGAACACACAATCTATCTTTGTACCATAAACTGCCATCACTTCTCAAATGGAAATTTTGGCTCTCTCCCTTTTGACAATCCGATACAACTTTTTGAATTTTTTTATCTTCCAATTGAGACTCTCTAATATGAACCAACAAGACTGGCCTCAACTGCAACTGAGCTAATAAAGCACCATCACTACAAGTGTCACATCCCAAAGTTTAGGTAGTCGAGTATTAGGCCAGAAGGACATAAATAAGTGGTCAAATAGAGGCTCAAGATAGTCAAAAACAAAAATCGGTGTGCAAAGGAGGCCCGTGAAGTTGACGGGACCTAAAGGTAATTTTTCAAAAGGCTAAGGACCTAAGAGTAATTTCCAAAAGTCGTACTGGATGTTCTTAATAGTGCACATAACATATTCTAAAAATGGAAAGTAGAGAAAATCGGGTCACAACTACGCATAACGGTTTTTCCAGAAAATGCCCCGTTAAAGAGAAATGAAGACATGTAGACTAGGGGCATTTTGGTCATTTTTATTAAGATTTATACATGAATCCAAAGAAGAAAATAAACATAAGAGTAAGTAGAGGATGTCGAGGGGTTAAATATGAAACGATCGTCAGTAGAAATGGAACCCGGGCAAAACCCGAGCAAAGAAAGGACCTAAAGGGAATTTTGTAAAAAGTTGAGGGCTTATTGGTAATTTTTCAAAATGACTTGGAAACCTAAAATGGACCTTACAAAGAGAAAGTAGAGGTTGAGAGGATCAAAACTATATGTAGTTTGACTCGTGGAACTGTACGGTTTAAGAGATATGATCAATTAATCGCCGGAACGTAAAGTGGGCCCGGTTTCGTGTCGGGATCGTATGGGTAACACGGGACAACTTTAGGGTATCCAATGGGAAGAGGGACAAGTGGGAAGAAGTAAAGGAAAAGAAAACTATAAAAATCTAATGTTAGCCAATCAAAAATAACCATTTAGCATGAGTAATAAATGAAGAAAGAGAAAGGTGGACAAGTGGTCTTAAAGGGTTTAACCAACACATAAGGTGATCATCATTTCCTTTGTATATAAATATATGTGATATGAAGAACAAACTCTCTCTTTTTCCACTTACAAATTTCGGCCAACAAAGGGAAACACCAAAGGACTTCCAAGTTTCTCCAAATTTGATTTTTAAGGTAAGTTTTTAAGGTTTTCTAGTAAGTAGACTTTAATTTTAGTATTAATTTTAGGTAGTTATATATTTATTAGAAGATTGGAGATTAGAGTCTTTATGTGGAATTGGAAAAATATTAAGTAAGTGATGAGATTAATTGATTAAATGGAAGAATCAAGATGTATAAAGATTAATAAGGTTGGATTAGGGTTTCGGTTGGAAAAGAAATGGAGGATAACTTATTATTTTAAATTTCTAAGGTTTATGTTGTATTTTGAATTTATTGAAGGAGAAATAATGAATTAAAGAAGGAGAAGAAGGAAAAGCTAAGAGGAATTAAAGAAATAAGGTTTGGTACTTTACCTTTGAATAATTACTTTTGATTTGGTGCTTTACCATAAAAGAAATTCTATTTGCTTACAAACTTTGGTTTATTGAAGTTTTGAAATTGATGTTTAAATATATTGATTGAGTTTAAATTAAATATTTGAGTTATGTTCTTGTTTTCTTATGGCAATTTGGGTTGTAAAATTTAATTGAAACCAAATGTTTTGAGAAAATTTGGAAAGTTGATTTGGTAAGTTGTTTGGACTTTAATTAGTTTGATTTGAGTTAAACTTGCAAAAATTGCTAAAAGGAAGTGTTTGAATCTTCACTTTACTATTAAAGAAGCCTTAATATTGATTTGCAAAAGAAAAATAAACTATCCTATGCATTTCAAATGTTTGGGCCGAAATGGTCCCAAAGTGACAGCTTCTGGACTATTTTTGTGACAATTTTTTGGGGCAGCAAACGAATGAATTTTTCAACGAAATTTTACATGAAATTAGTCAACATATGAAATAAGTTTTCTGTAAAATTTCAGCCAAAAATAAGATCATTTACTTGGTCAAATGCATAACTGAAGTGGACTGAAATTTTGACGAAAACCCAGATTTTACTATTAATTTGGTCATGCCATTTTGCGTTGCCGATTTTTCTCGCCGCAACACTATTCATTTGGTCAATTTGGGATATTTTGAGGAATGCTTTGAAATGTTTAATATGTTTATTGTGGATATTAAATATGCGAAAAAGGGGAATGGTTTGACTAAAGAATGTGTTGCGCGGCATAAATGGCAAAGTGTGATGGGAATTTAAAATGATTTCGCGAGTCATTCTAAAATGAGGTTTGAGACTTAAAGTGAATTATTTTAATCTTTTTGCTCTACTGGATAGTGGGAGTGGTAGATAAGGGTATGGTGCACTATACTAACGCATGCAGTATTGCTCATTATTGTGATATGATATTTTATTTAGTGGTGAGGCCACTGAAGCCAATGGGGAGGCCCATTCCTGTGATCTGATATCGGTGGTGAGGGCCACCTATGTTACAGTGGGAAGGCCCACTGCCTTATCACTATGGTTCCCTATATACCAGTAGAGCCTGAATCAAAGACATGTTATTTTTCGTTAAACTATATAATGCCAATGGGTTTGAATTATAATTTTACATTATTGAAAGCATATCACACTAAATGTATCACGATTTCGATTGGTATAAAGTTGGTTGATTGTGGATTTAATTATTTCCTTTGATTTTGAATACTTTCATATACTACTTTTATTTTTTTGGTAAGTACCCACTGAGCGACAACGCTCAGCGAGTTGAGTTTTCTTGACTCGTAGGTTTGTAGCAGTAGATTTCGGTGATTAGCATCGAGCAGCACAACACAGCGCAGCACCTCAGAGTAACCTTTAGTTTCCATTATGAGTTAGCTAGTTGTGGCATGTATATGTATATATAAGATTGAGAGTCAGTATGTGATACTGTACGTTATTGGTATGTAATAATAATAAATCTCTACTTTAGTCTGGATTAGAAGTGTGAATTTTTCTTGCAGGTTGTAGTTGAGGGTATAAGGTGGATTCATTTGGAGTGTATTGGAAACTGATTGTATTCACATTGGTATGTGTAAAATGTTTTCAAAAATCAGAAAAACAAGTTTTGTCGACACTTGAGATCCAAATTTCTAGGAGAACCTCTGGCAAAATTTCTGTAAAATCGGAATAAAAATTTGACTAAGTAAAATTGGTAGTAACATTTGGATAGTGTGGCGCCTCTACTCGGCTTACACATGTAGGTCGGGAAGGGGTGTTACAACAAGGCTCAAAACTAGCATGTAACGCTCTAAGCTCAATAAGCAATGAGAGTGAATAAGAAGTCAAACCTGCCAAAGACTTCCGACTCAAGGCATCAATAACAACATTTGCCTTACCAGGGTGATAATCAATCAAACAGTCATAGTCTTTAATCAACTCTAACCACCATCTCTGCCAAAGATTCAGCTCCCTCTGGACACCCAAGTATTTCAAACTCTTATGATTTGTATAAATGAAACACTTCTCCCCATAAAGGTAATGTCGCCAAATCTTCAAAGCAAAAACTATGGCTGCCAACTCCAAATCATGCGTCGGATAATTCAACTCATGTGGCTTCAACTATCGAGAAGCATAAGCTTTGACTCTACCCTCCTGCATCAAAACACAACCTAAACCACTATGTGACGCATCACTGTAAATCACATATGGTTTACCTTCCACAGGAAAAGTAAGAACAGGAGCTTGAGTTAACATCTCCTTCAACTGCTCAAAACTTGCTTGACACCGATCTATCCACATGAATTTATCTGCCTTTCGAAGTAATCTGGTGAGTGGAGTAGCTATCAAAGAAAAACCTTTCACAAACCGAAGATAATAGCCTGCCAAACCCAGAAAACTTCTAACTTCAGTCACTATCTTCAGTGGACTCCAATTCAAAATAGCTTTAACTTTACTCAAATCAACTCTAATATCATCTGCTGAAACCACATGACAGAGAAAAGTCACTTGATCAAGCCAATACTCACATTTAGACAGCTTAGCATACAATTGCTTTTCTCTCAAGGTCTGCAATACAATCCGCAAATGCTTGTCTTGGTCCTCCTCATTATGTGAATACACCAAAATATCATCAATAAAGACCACCACAAACTGATCTAGATAGGGTCTAAACACCCTATTCATCAAATCCATAAAAGTTGCTGGTGCATTCGTCAATCCAAAAGGCATCACCAAGAACTCAAATGCCCATACCTTGTGCGAAAAGCTGTCTTAGATACATCTTCAGCTCTGACTCTCAACTGATGGTACCCTGATCTCAAATCAATTTTAGAGAATATTCCCTGCGGGCGAAATAATTTCATGCAGTAATTTCCTGCGGGCGGCTGTGGGAGAAGTTATTTCGCCCGCTTCCCGCAGGAAATTCCTGCGCGCTGGCACGCCACGGGCCCGCTGCCACAATTTTCGTCAGTGCAAAATTTTTCAACGCAATTTTTTGAAACCTAATTCAATTAGGTTTTAATTTCTTTTTTTATTAATATTAATTGCCGTGGGGAATTAGGAATAAACAACCTAAAAACCACTATAAAAAAGGACTAATTAAACCAAATCAGAGGAGGAAAAACTTTCACAGTAGCTTAACTTTAGAATTTCCAAAACCTTAACACATGAGATAAAGAACCCTAAATAGAAATAGTAGCTATACTTGAACTTTTATTTGCTTTATTCAATTCCATACTTGATTATGCTTTGATTTATTTCTTATGCTTTAATTTATTTAAATTCAATACTTGATTTATTTAATTTATCATGGATGGATGTTTATTTTATTGATATTTAAATACTTTTGATGAATGATTTATTTATTATGAATGATTATTTAGTTTTATCAATCAATTTAGATTTCCAAAAGTTGTAAGAGGTATGTTTCCACTTGGTGGGTACCTCACTAGTTAAACATCATGTAATTTAATTTGCTTTTCTATTTTAGAACTTATGTAAAGGGCATGTTTCTACCTTTTGGTGGGTGTCCTATCTAGGCATGTGATGTAAGGACATGTTTCCATCCTTGGATGGGTGTCCATTTATTTGTTTTGTTTTGTTTGGACATTGCTTCGATTTTTATATAATGATGCTTTCTTTTTATTGTGTGTAATATGGATAATGTTATTATATTTAAGAATTTTATAATATTAAGACCTGTAAAGGAGGCCGTGTAACACCCCATCTTAGCCTACGTTTATAGACCAAGATGGACTGTTATCTCATGGTGGTTGTGTCTTAATATTTTACTTAGCCAATTTTAAGTGCAGATTTTAAAAAAAAATTTGCCGGAGTTTCCCCTATAATTGGTGGTCCCAAGTGTCGACAAAACTGATTTTTCTTATTTTTGAAAAATATTTTGTTTCACAATTCAACTCAAGCACACTCCCAATAATCCACCCTTATAACCTCAACTACAATCCTGCAAGAAGAATTCACACTTCTATATTCACAACCCAACTCAATTCAAAACCATACAGTTATTATACATTACTAGATTTACATGCTACATCAAGTCATCTCTTTGTATTGTTCAAATAAGTACATGTCAGTTTCTAATACCAAAATACAAAATGAAGAGCACCACTTAAGTTTGTTGATGACCGGCAGATCGCAGGACCCTTCTGCTCGCTACTGGCTCCTTGCTAATAACCTACGAGTTTAGAAGAAACTAAACTCGCTAAGCATTGCTTAGTGGGTACTTTAACCATTGCCGAATATAAATAGTGCAAGGAAGGTTTTTGAAACACATATAAAAGTAGAATACTGCATAATTAAACTATTTTCATACAATCATCATATTTATATCTTCTAATTAAGTTAAGATTCACATTCTGTATGTAAACAACATGTAATATAACTTCATTATAATTACGAGTTAATCTGCTCCACTAGGTAATTATGAATACACCGATCTCGAAATGAGGCCTCATATAGAGTTACGCGTGGTCTTGACCTCACATGAATAATTGTCATGGTCTTGGTCTCACACGATATAGAATAACTGCGTGGTCTTGGTCTCACACGACTAGTTGCCATGATCTTGACCTCACACGATATAACCGCGCGCGCGTAAGTAATATCCCGACCGAAGCCGTTAAGATAGTACTGCCGGTAGGATGGCATGCCAAACCCCCATTCTAGACCGGTTTTACCCATTTACCGAGTAGAGCATATATAACATTTCATATAAACCCATTCACTTCGTATATATACCACATATTCTCCATGTATATACAATATATATTTACACAAATATCACATATACTCACATATGTATCATATGTATTCACATATTTTCCATCTTAATTTATTCTTCATATCATAATTAAACTCAATAATAAAAATAAAATGATAAAACACCCACACCAAGTTTTTGACCCAGTTAATAATGAAAAATTTCCATATGAACAATAAACTCTGGTTCTTGACCCAACTTGATCCTTGTTTTAGAAAATTTGTATAAAATAATCCACTTTGCTAAAAACTCTAAATTTTTTAAAGAATTTAGTTTTGCATCTTAAAATCATTCCTTTAAAATTTCAGATCAAACTGGACACAAAATCTTGGTCAAGTAGTTCACCCAACCAGACTGCTCCAGTTGCCCTGCATCCTGGCAGCAGTTCTGAATTTTATAAATTCCGTAAATTAAATTCAATCAATGTGGTTCCAAATTATTTTTCTCAAATACTACACTTATTAAACAACAACATATCCAAAATTCAACTCAAGATAATTTTTCTATATTTAATTAAAAATCATACAAGTCACAGCATTTTACTAATTGTAAAACAGAAAAATTTCAAAAGGAGTTCAATGGTTAAAGTACCAAACCTTGCTCTTTAATTCCCTTTTGCTTTTCCTAGGCCGAAATTTGTAAGTGGAAAAGAGAGAGTTTGTTCTTCATTCATGATATATATATATATAAGGGAAATTATGATTACCTTATGTGTTGGATAATTCCTTTAAGACCACTTGTCCACCTTTCTCTTTCTTCATTTAATACTCATGCTAAATGGTAACTTTTGATTGGCCAACAAGAGATTTTTATAGTTTTCTTTCCCATTACTTCTTCCCACTTGTCCCTCTTCTCATTGGATACCCTAAAGTTGTCCCGTGTTACCCATACGGTCCCGACATGAAACTGGGCCCACTTTACGTTCCGGCGATTAATTGATCATATCTCTTAAACCGTACAGTTCCACGAGTCAAACTACATATAGTTTTAATCCTCTCGACCTCTACTTTCTATTTTTAAAATATGTTATGTGCACTATTAAGAACATCCAGTACAACTTTTGGAAATTACTCTTAGGTCCTTAGCCTTTTGAAAAATTACCTTTAGGTCTCGTCGACTTCACGGGCCTCCTTTGCACACCGATTTTTGTTTTTGACTATCTCGAGCCTCTATTTGACCACTTATTTGTGTCCTTCTAGCCTAATACTCGACTACCTAAATTTTGGGATGTGACAGGCCGGTTCCAATGAACCGGGCGTTGTGGGGGTGCTAGGCCATTTCTCACCTTCCCCACATGTACCCAACTTTTCGAACCCATTAGGGGGTTGGGGATTCCTTAGGAATCGAGTCATCCACCCCTTTCTTTTTTTCGGCCCATCCGGGTGGCGACTCCATTTTCTCCGGACTTAGGTCCGTGTTCTCTAAGGCCCCAAGCCTAAACAGTGTCGAAGTCGCAAGAACCATTCCACCGGGAGTGGGGGCAAAAATCCCCGCTCACAGTGGCGACTCCACTGGGGATAAGAGAAGTTAATTCCGTTGGTCTTTATATTATTCTATTCTTTCTTATAATAATATTATCCATTGCATCATATTAGTTTGCATTGCATGCGTGAGTTAGGATGCCCGTGTTACCCGTGTTATGTTATGTAAGGGATACCATACTTTCACTCAAGGTATGGAGATCGAGCATGGCATAACCACTCATAGCCTCGTACCATTTGGTATATACTTGCTATGGGAACCTAAGCCTTTTTATCCAAAGACTAAAGCTCATGTAATTGGCCTAGTTACTTTCCTTAGGTTTTACCCCAAATGCATGTTGTTTGACTATGGATAATTTATCTTGGTTTAAATCATGTCTTATTTGGTTTGTTCTTTTCTCTAATATGACCCAAGTACATTTGCAAGCTCAAAATAAATTTTTTCTTTAAAATCCAAAAGACCAAAACTATTTTCAAAACTTTTTAAGATGGTCTTTGGACATAAGACTTTTCTAAGAATAAATCAAAAATCCTTTGGCTCATGGCCCAAATACTAAGCCCAAAATCCATTTTTCTAAAATCTTTTACAATGGGCTTAGAAACAAAACTATTTTCACCCAACCTTTTCTTATAAAAAGCTTGCAAAAATAATTAGGTCAATTATGAAATACCAAAAATCAATTGTAGGCCTAGTTTACACTAAGAATAAATTAACCATGGGCTTATTTTTGGCATGAACCATTAGTTACTCTTTCCAAGTGAGAAATCTATTTATAATAAACCTCTTAATTTTGTTTTAATCCAACATAGCATAAAAGCTACTTTAGTTGGTTGAATGGATTAAAACCTAATTAATGGGAATTATCATGGATTGATTTCCATTTTCGAAAATATAACTATTGGTGGAAACGTCCAAGGGAATTATTCGAAAGCAAGATACCCCATGTTGGTATTTTGTTAACCATATACCTAGGAAAAGAGACTTGCCATTCATGTGTGGATGTTATAAGGTTGGAAGGATCATCCTAATTACACTTGTTTATTGATTGTTCGTGCATACATGCATACATGCATACATTTGCATCTCATCTCATTAATCCTCACTAGCTCACTGCCCTAGATTACGATAGTTCAAAAGCTTACAATCCGACCTATCTAGCAAATTCAAAGGATTACGAGATATCTAGCAACAACTCAATCACTTGCTCACCAAAAACAATGGAGCCTGAACAAATTCAAAGGATGGCGGATGAGGCCCTCAATGCCAAGATGGAAGAAATCAAAGAGGCCCTAGCTGAGAGCATGAAGAACCAATTGACTGCAATCTTAGAAAACCATGTCGAGGCATCTGCTAGCACTAAGAAGCCAAAGGACAAAGGGAAGACGAAAGTTAATGAAGTGGCTTGTGATGATGAGAAGGTGATCATTGATGATGATGATTGGGCCCAATACTACCAAGATCCTCAAGACAAAAAGGAGTCGAAGGTTGTTGAGAAGGCAACTATTGAAAAGACCGAGACATCTGATATTGAAAAGATGATTGCTGATTTAGAAAAGAAATTTGAGCAGAAATTGAAAACCGAAGAGGTGTCCGAGATAGACAAACTATTTGAACAAGATGATGAGGTCCCTTATAAATTCAAGATGCCATCATTTGTTAAGTACAATGGCACTGGAAATCCTCATCTCCATGTGAAGCAGTATATCACTGCCATGCAGTCTGCTCGAGCTACTAAGGCTCAAACCCTAAGGTACTTCATGCTCTCATTGGACCCTGTTGTCCAAAATTGGTTCAATACCTTAGATGATGGAACACAAAAGAGTTGGGATCTACTTTACAAAGCCTTCATCCAACAATATGGATATAATGTTGAGTTGGAAGTTACCTTGATGGAAGTGGAGTCCATTAGGCAAAGACCGAATGAGAATTTTGTAGATTATGTCAAGAGATGGAGAAACAAGGCTGCTTTGCTCAAGAAAAGGCCCGATGAATCTGATCAAATAAGGATGATCGTGAGAGGTGTCCTGCCCAATCTCCGCGAAAGGATGTCTCACACCCTTATAAGGGACTTCAAAGATCTTCTCCAAGCTGGTCTACAAATTGAAGAATGGGAAAGGGAGAAGAATCGCTTTTCAATAAGAAGGAATGAGAAAGGGAACAACCAGCCTAACAATCAAAGCACACAAAAAGAAGTTGATGTTAATGTAACCGGTCAAGGGAATAAAAGACAATTCTCAGAATTGGGGAAACCTCTATCTTGGGTTTTTAGCAAGCTGCAAAAGAAAGGGTTGTTACAACCATTAGCTCCTCGACCTCTACATAATCCACTGCCACCAAACTTTAAGGCCGAGGCCTTCTATCAATTTCATCAAATGCGAGGGCATGAAACAGATAAATGTGCTCATCTAAGGCATGAGATTCAAGACCTAATCGATAGTGGCAAACTACCCGAGCCGGATAAGCCCAACACCAAAGATAATCCATTACCAAGGTTCAATAGAGTACCTCCACCGGCAACCTTCATGGTGGGAAAAGGATTGGAAGAAGATTTTGTTTTATCATCCTTTCAAGATGGGGATATTGAAGATATGAAAGAAAAAGAAGCTTAAACTCAATGAACTTTCCTTAGCTTGAATGTTGCTTTTCAATTTTGCTTTCTTTAATATTTAATTGTAACAATCGTGTTTTTCAAATTTAAATTTGTTTGAATAAATTACTTTCATTAAAATTTTTGTTGGTCTTCATTCATTTTGGTGTTCAACCAATGAGGAATCTAGCTTGATAATTCATGAATTAATATATTTATGTATCATGACTCGAATGACTTAATAGGTGAAGGAATTACTCTATAGCATTGAGTTGTGTATGCTTACTTAGAGAGCGCTCCTGCATAATTACCTTTGTCTAGGTCCTAGTCAGTCTTAGAACATGCTCTGACAAGCTTTCGAGGTGAAATTGAACTCTACTTATTTAAGAGAGAAATGATCTAGGCATTGTTTGGTTAGCCAACAACTAGTATCCACCTTGTTAAATATCAATCCCTAGTTGTCCCTTTGAGCCTTCATAAAATTTTAGCTTTCTTTTCATTTGCTTACAAACCTCAATAACCTACCCTGAGCTGTTGTGATACTTTTGACAAGATGAATAGGCAAGAAGATCAAAGAAAGCAGTGATTAGTCAAGATCATAAGGATAGTTGAAGTTCTCAAAACCATAAGGGTAGTTGATGTTCTCAAGACCATAAGGGTAGTTGATGTTTTCAAGACCATAAGGATAGTTGATGTTCTCAAAACCTTAAGGGTAGTTGAAGTTCCCTTAATGTCTCCAATATATCAAGACAACATCAACATTAGAGTAACAAATGATTTATCCCTGTTAAGGAAGATTTATGTTACCCCACTCATCCATTATTGGAAGCCCAAGTTGGTACAAACAAGACAACTATGTTTAAGCTAGAACCAAAAAAGGGAAAAAAAAAAGAGAGAGAGAATAGAAAAAGAAAAGAAAGAAAAAAAGAGAATAGAAAAAGAAAAGAAAGAAAAAAGAGAATAGAAAAAGAAAAAAAGATAAAACATGAAAAGGCATTTCAGAAAGCCAACTGAGTTCTCTTTTACCTAAAGCAGCAAAAGGCTTCCATATGGATGGTTTGACTTGAATTGGTCCAACCCAACCAAAGATTTAATCAAAATTGGAGAAAAAGGAGAAAGACCATTCAATGCTTAAAAGCTCTATACTTGATATTTCTACAAGAAAGAAGGACAAAATGATAAAGAGAAAAAAAAGGGAAGAATAAGAGAAATAAAGAAAAGGGAGAAGAAGAAAAGAAATGAATTTGGGAACCAAACTTTTTGCAAGGGCAAAAACTGTCCTAATCAAGATCCAGATTAATGCCAAGAAGATAGAAGGAATTTGGAGTCTAGAAAGATTCCTCCCAACTGTCTAAAGTTCAAACAAGAAATTTATAGTGTGAGGGTTTGTCCATTGTGTCACACCAGCTCCTATCTCAAAATGGCCTTCATTTAAACCCGTGTCCCTTATAGACCCCATTTCAAGCCTATCAAAGACCTGTTGATCTTTCTTGGTAGATAGAGTCTATTAGTGGAGATAGTTTGGATAAGCATGCATATGAGATAGAAAATATTTAAACTCAAATGAGACCTTTGGCCAAGTAATGTGTATGTGCCTATCTGAAGTGCAACAATTCTTGCTTAAATAGAAATGATTCCCGAGTTTAGTACGGTAACTAGGGTTGTCATGTTATAGATATGTTAATTTGGAAAATCAAGTCCTGAGGTACATTGACATTAATTTGGCAAAGCCAACCTTTGATTTCAAAATCAAAATTCAAAAATTCAAAAAAAAAAGTGTTTTGTCATACAAAGCCTTCAAGTTAAGGGAAGTATGTTGAACCTCCAAAGGTCATATTGGGCAAAGGAAATGATTATTGGCAAGCTGAAACATAATTCAAAATGGATGCATCCCTGACTCTACCATTAGGGGTCTCTACCACTCATGTTCTCAACATATAGAAGATAAAAGCCACAAATGCAAAGCTTTCATTCCAATGCAAGACTTGAACGAGCATCAAAACGGAACCAATGAGAACACTTCTACTGATCACCTCGGTCTGTGAGTCAATGGAACAACTGTAAGTATTATTCATGCATATCATGCATACATAAGCATATCACATCGTACTTTCTTGTCTTGTATTGTCTATTCTTTATCAAAGTGAACAACAAACACTCTGCGAAGTGAAGAATCAAAAGAAGATATCAAATCAGAGGGGCATAGAAAGCCCATTGCTTGAGAAAGCTCCAGTAATTTTGCAAAGAGAAGAAATGCATGCTTATGCGGAGAACAAGATGGCAAAAACATCAATCAAAGCTTGCATGGATAAAATCTTTGGTTTGAGCCTACACAGGGGGCAAAGTTTCTCCTTTTCAATTTTTTGAGTTTATATACCATTTATTTTTAAACTCACGTACAAATATTTTGCCACACAGGGGGGCAAGGAGAGGATATAAGATCCAATTAAAAATAGCTAAATCTTTGCAAAGAGGAAGAACAAATGAATGGAACATTAGAACTCTTAAAAGAATGAAGATGCAAAAGACAAAAGACCAATCCAGCTAAAAGAGCTGAAGCCAGGGTAAAGACCCGACCTCCAATGGATAGAGACCCATGTTTTAAGAGTAAAGACCCAATCTCAAAGGATGAAGATCCATTTGCAATGGTGAAGACCCAATGTTAAAAGATGAAGATTCCTTTTCAAGGATGAAGACCCGATCTCAAAGGATGAAGATCCATTTTGTGGGTAGAAAACCACAATGCATGGAATAACCGGAGCAGTCAGATTTCTCAAATTATAAAAGGTCAGTCAAAATCAATCTCGGGTCCAAGCACATAAAATTCAAATCAGCCTCGGGTCCAAGTACCCAATCTCGGGTCCAAGTACCCAATCTCAAGTCCAAGTACCCAAATCAAATCAATCTCAGGTCCAAGTACCCAATTTCGGGTCCAAGTACCCAATCTCGGGTCCAAGTACCCAAATCAAATCAATCTCGGGTCCAAGTACCTAATCCCGGTTCCAAGTACCCAAAATCAATTCAAGCTCGGATCCAAGTACCCAATTTCGGGTCCAAGTACCCAAAATCAATTCAAGCTCGGGTGCAAGTACCTAAGCTCGGGTCCAAGTACCCAATCTCGGGTCCAAGTATCCAAATCAAATCAATCTCGGGTCCAAGTACCCTATCCGGGTCCAAGTACCCAAATCAAATCAAGCTCGGGTCCAAGTATCCAAGCTCGGGTCCAAGTACCCAATATTGGGTCTAAGTACCCAAATCAAACCCAGTCCTGGGTCTAAGTACCCAATCTCGGGTCCAAGTACCCAAATCAAATCAAGCTCGGGTCCAAGTACCCAAACTCGGGTCCAAGTACCCAATCTCGGGTTTAAGTACCCAAATCAAACCCAGTCCTCCAAGTACCCAATCTCGGGTCCAAGTACCCAAATCAAATCAAGCTCGGGTCCAAGTACCCAAGCTCGGGTCCAAGTACCCAATCTCGGGTCTAAGTACCCAAATCAAACCCAGTCCCGGGTCCAAGTAACCAATCTTCGATCCAAGTACCCAAATCAAATCAATCTCGGGTCTAAGTACCCAATCCCGGGTCCAAGTACCCAAAATCAACCCAATCCCGGGTCCAAGTATCCAAAATCAACCCAATCCCGGGTCCAAGTACCCGAAATCAATTCAAGTTCGGGTCCAAGTACCCAATCTTAAGTCCAAGTACCTAAATCAAGTACTCAAATTGGGTCCAAGTACCCAAAACAATTCGCCATCTCAAAAATTAAGTCTTATTACTTTTCATTCTCTTTCACTAAGGTTTCAGATCATTCAAGCAGGGGGCAAACTGTAGACCCTTAATTTTTGACCCAATCCGATCTAAAATGTTTTATTTAGCCCAAAATGATATTTGTTGTTTAATTGGTCCAAAATAATTTTAATTAAATAATTTTTACCTTAGTATCTAATAAAAATAAACAAAAAAATCAAAAAATAAAAATAAAAATAAAAATCGAAGTCGAAAAAAAAATCGGCAGCAAAAAGTGGTCGCTTGGGCCCGTCGGGCCAGCTGCAGTTCACCCGCATGCCTGCGGGCGTTTCACCCGCAGGAAATTCCTGCGGGCGAAATAACTTCCCGCAGGAATTTCCTGCGGGCTGGCATGCCACGGGCCCGCTGCCACAATTTTTGCCAGCGCAAAATTTTTCAACGCAATTTTTTGAAACCTAATTAAATTAGGTTTTAATTTCTTTTTTTTAATATTAATTGCCGTGTGGAATTAGGAATAAACAACCTAAAAACCACTATAAATAAGGACTAATTAAACCAAATCAGAGGAGGAAAAACTTTCACAGTAGCTTAACTTTAGAATTTCCAAAACCTTAACACATGAGATAAAGAACCCTAAATATAAATAGTAGCTATACTTGAACTTTTATTTGCTTTATTCAATTCCATACTTGATTATGCTTTGATTTATTTCTTATGCTTTAATTTATTTAAATTCAATACTTGATTTATTTATTTTATCATGGATGGATGTTTATTTTATTGATATTTAAATACTTTTGATGAATGATTTATTTATTATGAATGATTATTTACTTTTATCAATCAATTTAGATTTCCAAAAGTTGTAAGAGGTATGTTTCCACTTGGTGGATACCTCAGTAGTTAAACATAATGTAATTTAATTTGCTTTTCTATTTTAGAACTTATGTAAAGGGCATGTTTCTACCTTTTGGTGGGTGTCCTATCTAGGCATGTGATGTAAGGACATGTTTCCATCCTTCGATGGGTGTCCATTTATTTGTTTTGTTTTGTTCGGACATTGCTTTGATTTTTATATAATGATGCTTTCAATGAACTGTGAAGGAGGCCGATTCCAATGAACCGGGCGTTGTGGGGGTGCTGGGCCATTTCTCACCTTCCCTACACGTACCCAACTTTTCGAACCCATTAGGGGGTTGGGGATTCCTTAGGAATCGAGTCATCCACCCCTTTCTTTTTCCCGGCCCATCCAGGTGGCGACTCCATTTTCTCCAGACTTAGGTCCGTGTTCTCCAAGGTCTCGAGCCTAAACAGTGCCGAAGTCGCAAGAACCATTCCACTGGGAGTGGGGGCGAAAATCCCCGCTCACACAATCTTTTCTTCAAGAGTAGCTTGTAGCTAAATGAATACCCTCTGAACTCTATCTAACCACTGCTCAACTACTGTAGGATCTGCAGTACCAAATAAGTCCTTAGCTCCGAACTTCCTCAATTTATCATATTACCTCACCGGTACTTGCGGCTGCGGTTGCGGTTGAAACTGTGCACTGGAGCCTACCTCAATAATTCTACCATATGCCATAACCAAACTGGCGGAATCTCATCAGCTGCTGGTCTCTCTGGCATAGGAGCAAGTGACTCACCAGCTATCTCAACCCTAGCTCCTTCTCTACACTCAACAGGAGCTACACTCTCAGCACTACCTTCTATGGACTGACTTGTCTGAGACGCCATCACTACCTATATCTGTAAACAAAGCAGAAATTACCTCATCAAAGATTAGAAACTGCCAATGCCAATGCATGTATCTTATTTAAAAACCATATTTTAAAATCAAAATTTTCTTTTTCTTACAATTCACCTAGGTTGAGAACCTCAAACCTATGCCCTGATACCAAAACAATTGTAACACCCTTATACCCAATATATGTACACCACATATACCCACATATGTAATATACGTATACCGAATACAAGAATGTCACATTCCATTTTAAACAAACCAATCTTTAAACTTTAACATCAAATCATCATTTCTACAATCTGAGTAAACTTAAAACATTTAACTTATATTATAGAAAGTAATAGATAAAACATCCTTTGTTAAAATATGTATATATGTCTACATTACCCAAAATTTTATCTAAAACAATTGTATAATAAGCAACGAAATATACATATGTGTACATCAAAATCAATATTTACAAAAATATAGAGTTTATACATGCTGGCAGTTCGTCTCTGATCATGATGTCCAAAATCAACACTTCACAAGGGATCACAAGCCTAGACTCGACTAGGTCTAGCTGAACTCTCCGGCACAACCGGATCTACCTTGTCACCTGCGCGATAATTCACAATTGCGCTAAGCCAAAAGCTTAGTGGTACAAACCTTGATAACAATATGATTCAAATGTAATGCCAATGTCAAACTTTCAAGAATTATAAACAATATACAAGGATCTCATATCTCATAACATCAAATCTCATTATATTATTCAATTATTTAGTCATTCATAATTCACATTAAAGTAAAGACAATCATGGGCCCTAAAGAAAACTAATATGCCATTCAAATTCCAGAGTTACTGTTTTGGTCCAATAATCACATTTATCTCGCCCGAAGGCGAATCATTATCACATTGAGGAAGACCTCATATGTAACATCTGAACTAGGCTTCAAGGACTAGGCCTAATCCAGCTTCAAGGGGAGTACAACATCACCCAACTAGGCTTTAAGGACCAAGCCCAACCCATCTGCAAGGGATTGTTACTTTTAGGAATGCCACCAACAACAAAACTCTGAAAATTGAATAACATACTAAGCACACAATTCTTTCATTATTTCATTATCAAATCCTTTCCCATTTTCTCATGATCATCATAAGCACAATGCCTCAAATATCCCATTTATATCAATATAGCCATCACCAATGACTTTACATATCATCATTAGAGTATACAAAACAAATTACATTGTTCATATATTTTGAATCCTCAACATATATTTCACATATTTCACATAATGCAAATCATAGCACCATTCTCATATATCAACACTATAATAGGTAACCTAACACATTTTCAAACCAAATGTGTTAAGTCCTAAAGTCATGTAAATGTATGCAATCATGTAAGGTTTGTACTTACCTCTAAGAGCAACAAACACCAATTCCAATCTCCTCTTCCAAGATGTCTCTCAATCCTTGGATTGGGTAACTTAATTCTCTTCAAAACCTAATCCAAATGTGATTATACATTCTCACTTAGTGATACACATAAGAAAATAAGAATAAGAACTATCTAGGGCAAACTCTACACTTGACATGCTCAACAACACGGGCGTGTCCCTGACCATGCCCTAAACCCATAACACAGAAGTTTTGACATGGTTAGTGACATGGTCGTGTCATTGGACGTGTCAATCCTCCTCCTACACAGAAGCTATGACACCTCAGTGACATTGGCATGTCACTGGACGTGTCAATCCTCCAACAGCACAATAGCTATGACACGCTAAGTGATATGGGCATGTCACTGGTCGTGTCACCCACACTGGAAATAGAACCATCGACACGCCAAAGGACATGGCCGTGTTAGGCCAAAAACCTAAAATCAACATAAAAAATGTCACATCCAACAAACATCTTTCAATACCCTTATTATCACCACACAAACTCAACCAAATCCATCAATATACCATAATAAACTTACATAACAACAAAACAACTCAATTACATTCATAAAAATAGAAACACAACCATATTTCACAACTCAAACTTACACAATCCACAACTCTTGTTTTCTTCACCAAACTTAACCCTTTTCTCTTCAATCCAACCCGAAAATCAAAGTTAACTAAACAAAACAACGTCAAACACACCAAAATCACCCATACACACAACTATACCAACCATCCACCAAACTCAAATACATAAACTCAAAATAAATCAAAGAAACAAGTTGGAAACTTACCAAAAGTTAAGAAAATCCTTAAAACTCCAACTTGATCTCTTGAAATCCTTCAATTGCTTGAGTTAGGGATCAACAAAACAGCTCTTTCCTTTTGACAATGGTAATGGCCGGCTATCAAATAGAAGAAAGAAGAATATGATAAAAAGTCAAACCCAAACACTACTCTTAACCACTTAAATCTTCACTTAATCTCCACCAAGTATTAATATATTATAATAATATAAATATCAAATATCATCTTCCACTCACATCTAATTTCTATTTTAATAAACAAAATATCATTTGACCATAAATAAAATGTTGACTTGTATATGTTGTATATATCTTCATATATACAACATATACACTTCCCTTTTCCCTTTCTTTCAACTTAATCATATAAATAATCTAATCATTTAATTCAATTTCAACAATTAACATTTCTAAAATTTTAGGATATCATTTGGGATTTTACACAACTTTTACCAACACATCCTCTATAATGCCACGAGGGTGAATTACTGACTTATCAGCAAGTTGAATGGTCATGAGTATTGGTCTTCAACTCCTAACTCTTTAAACATCTTGTAAGGCATAACACTTATGTTAGCCCCCAAGTCAGCCATGCACTCTGAACTTCAAGATTACCTATCAAACATGGAATAGTAAAACTACCAGGATCCTTTAATTTCTTAGGTAATCTCTTCTGCAAAATTTCTAAACTCTTTTTCGACAATTGCACCAAAGATACTTTCTCGAGTTTCCTTTTGTTAGAAAGCATATCTTTCAAAAATTTAACATATTTGGGCATCTGCGATAAAGCATCAGTAAATGTAATATTAATGTGCAGTTGTTTAAAGAGTTCAAGGAATTTACCAAACTGAGCATTCATCTTATCCTTGTTTAACCTTGCTGGATATGGCACTTGAGGTCGGTATTCCTTCACTACTAGAATGGGTTCTTGAGGTTGATTTTCTTTTTCATTTCCCACTACAGCCTTCCCTCCCGAAGAGACAGTAGAGTTATCTTCTTCTGCTTTCTGTGTCTCGACCTCTTTTGCTTGTGACTCCGCTTCTTTTTTAATTACACCACCCTTAATTTTCTTTCCACTCCTTAGAGTAATTGCCTTTAGCTGCTCCTTTGGGTTTGCCTCAGTATTGCTAGGTAAAATCCCTTATGGTCATTCACTAAGTAACTTGGTAATTTGCCCCCACCTAATTTTTCAAATTGTGGATGGAGGCTTGTTTATTTCTAAGGGTAGTTTTTGTTGATTAAAATCTAGTTTCTGAAACTGCTATAAACTTCTCCATCATTTCTTCCAAATTGCTCTTTCTTGGAGGGGCAGCTTGTTGATGTTGAGGCTACTGAAATCCAGGGGGAGGTCTTGGATTATTCTGATTATTTTAGGAGAAATTAGGATGATTTCTCCACCCTGGATTATATGTGTTGCTGCAGGGGTTGTTCTGCTGTTGCCAGACATGTTTCCAAAATAATCCACCTGCTCTTGTCTAGCAAACATATTGCCACTTTGGCAATATTGACTTTGATGTCCACCCCCACACCATTCACAAGACATCACTTGCATTGATTTCCCCAAAGATGAAGCTAAAGAATCAATCTTTTTATTCATTGCTTCCAACTGTGCTGTCAAAGCAACCACGAGATCCAATTGATGTGACCCAGTGACCCTTAATTTCCCTTGTTCCCTTGGAGTTTGCCACTGATAATTGGTAAGGGCCATATCTTCAATCAAATCCCTTGCATGTTTAGGTGTTTTATTATTTATGGTACCTCCACCAGCAGCATTGATGGACTGCTTACTTGCATAATTCAATCCAATGTAGAAGGTTTGATTTTGTAGCCACAGTGGAAGCCCATAGTGTGGACACCTTCTCAATAAATCTTTGAATATTTTCCAAGCATCATAAAGAGTTTCACCATCTAGCTGGAGAAAAGATGAAATATCATTCCTCAACGTGGTAGTCTTGGACGGTGAAAAATATTTCTCTAGGAATTTTTCTTCCAATTGACCCCATGTTGTGAAAGTGTTTGGGGGCAAAGATTTTAGCTATTTCTTCGATCGATCTCTAAGTGTGAATGGGAACAACCTCAGTCTAATTGCATCTTTGGAGACATTTTGTATCTTGAATGTGTCATATATTTCCAGAAAAGTCTCAATATGTGCATTAGGATCTTCATCTGGGAACCCATCAAACTGACAAGTCTACTGCACCATTTGAATTACATTTGTCTTTATCTCAAATTTATTTGCAGCAACTACCGGTCTTTGTATGCTTGAATTGGCCCCATTAAGAGTAGGCCTAGCAAATTCCTGCATTGTCCTTGGCTCATTTCCTGCCATCATTTCCAGTTCTTCTTTTGAGATGAGATCTTCAAAGTTTAGTTTCGTTTCTGCCAAAACTGCTTCCTCTTCTTCCTTTTGCTTTCTCCTCAATGCTTTCTCTATCTCCTTATCTAATTCAAGTAGTTGGGAAGAGCTAGCTCGGGTCATAAATGGGAAGAAGTACCTAGAATGACAATCAACAAGCAAGAACTAATGTTAAAACAAATAAAATAAAAACTAAATCAACAATTTTGATTATATTAATAATATTGAAAACCGTTGTTCCAGGCAACGGCGCTAAAAACTTGATGACGGATCTATGCTATCGCAGTGTTATCGCAAGTGCATGGGTCACTCAAGTAATAAAAACAGTGAGCAATATATCATTCTATTGGGGACAAGGTCAAATATTAGTGCAAATTTTAACTGTTATTTAATGAATTAATAGTTTGTGTGATGATTAAAATAAAAGACAAATTACTCAATAAACTAAAGTGAAGAAAAATTGAATATTGTGCAACAAAAGTTGGTGATGAAAATACTATCCAGATATTGAATCCCCTTAGCCATGAAAAGTATTTATGAATATAAATTCAATTAAATCAACTAACATAGTTGAATTGGCATTCCCCTAATTAGATTAAAACCTCTCTCAAGTGAATTAATCCCTAATCACTAAGCAGAATGATAGGAATCTCTTCTTAAGCATAATTAAATATATCTTGCAATAAGAACAAGGAACTTTAAACCAAAGGGTCTTATAAGTCTATCTCTAGCACTCCAATCAACTCTCAATCCTAATGAGCATTCTATTCATATCAAGCTTTCTCAAGTCAATAATATGAAAATTGCAACCAATTAATAAGCATGCTATTATCAATTGGAAATAAGAAATTAAGAATCAAAAGGATAAAACAACTCAATCAAATGATTTAATTTAATAAGAACTATTCAATCCATACAATCAAGCTAGGGTTCATCAATATCTAGATAGATAAAATGTTTAGCTCATGTTAATAACCAGAAAACCAAAACAGAGGAAATAAGTAAAAGAATTCAAACAATCCATAATGAATGATTTGTGTTTCTTCACTTCAATCCTCGAATCTTGGATTAAATCTCGCAGGAATTGGATCTTCACCTTCACTCTTGGCTGCTAAAAACTCTCTTTTTCTTTGGAGGTCGGCTCTGAATAATAAACTCCATATCCCTAATTTGCTCTTTAGCTCAGATTTTATAGCCTAGATATTTTTTCCTGACACACCCATGGACACGCCCGTGTCATAGGCGTGTCAACGGTGCTGTTTTGAACATTAATGACATGGGCAGTGACATGCCCATGTCCTTGGGCATGTTGTTGCTATTGCAATGTTGAGTTAGGGACACGGTCATGGACACACCCGTGTCATTGGTCATATCACAACTTCTGTAAGTCAGGACTAATGGCATGTTCAGTGACACGCCCATGTCTCTTGGCATGTCAAAGCTTCTGTAAAGTAGTTGAATGACACGGCCACGAACACGCCCATGTCACTGTGCATGTCACTTGAAGAATCTTCCCAAAATAGCTTCTTCCCTTGTCTTTCATCCGTGATTTCGGCCTAAATAACCTTAAGGTCCCAACATGTCAAAAGTTTCTAGAATCAACCCTAATAACCACTTGAACAAATAAATTAAACTCAATTTGATAGTAAATATATTAAGAAATGGGGACAAAAATATCATCAATTATACACTTATCAGGTCTTGAAAGTACAAACTTTTCCTTGATCTTCCTTGATCTTCTTGGTAATTCAGTAATCATTATACTGGTCAAAAGTGTAACTACAACTTACGGTAGGTTATTGGTTTACTAGGTAATAAAGAGCATGCTAAAATCTCATGAAGTCTCAAATGGACAACTAGGGATTGATATTTAATTGGGTGGATACTAGTTGTTGGCTAACCAAATAATGCCTAGATCATTTCTCCCTTAAATAAGCAGAGTTTAATTTAGCCTTGACAGTTCATCAAAGCATGTTCTAAGATTGACTAGGACCTAGACACTCATAATTATGTAGGAGCCCTCTCTAAGTAAGCATACACAGCTCGATGCAACAAAATAATTCCCTCACCTAGCAAAATCATTCAAATTATGATGCATCGATACACTAATTTATTAACATCAAGATGGACCCATCAATGGTTGAACACTATAATGTCAAAAGCCAGCAAAATTGTAAATTCAATAAAAGTAATTTATTCTAATAATTTTAATTTGAAAAACATAGTTGTTCCAATTAAATGCAAAATAAAATGAGCAACATTCAAGCCAAGGGAGATCTGTTGAGTCAAGCCTTTTCTCTCTTCACATCTTCTACACTCTCATCTTGAAAGGAGGATAAGATAAAATCTTCCTCTAATCCTTCCCCTACCATGAAGGTTACTGGCTGTGGCACTCTTCCAAATTTAGGCAAAAGGATTATTCTTTGTGTTGGGATTATCATGCTCAAGTAGCTTACCACTATCAATAAGATCTTGAATCTTATATCTTAATTAAGCACATTTATCTGTCTCGTGCCCTTGCATTTGATTGAATTGACAAAAGGCCTTGGCATCAAAGTTTGATGGCAGAGGATCGTGTAGTGGTCGAGGAGTCAGTGGCTATAGTAACCCTTGTTTAAGTAGCTCGTTGAAAACCTAAGACAAAGGTTTCCCCAGATCTGAAAATTTTCTTCTATTTAGTTGACTAGCTATATTGACATCTATTGTATTATGTGTACTCTTACCGCCATACTGATAATTTCCCTCTCATTCTTTCTTCTAGAAAAATAGCTCTTCTCTCGTTCCCATTATTCTATCTGTAAGCTAGCTTGGAGAAGATCTTTAAATTCCCTTATGAGAGTGTGAGACATCCGTTCACGTAGAGTGGGTAGAGAACCCCTTACTATCATTCAAATATGGTCAAACTCATCTGGTCTCTTCTTAAGAAGCGCAGCCTTATTTCTCCACCTCTTCACATAGACAACACAAATCTCATTTTACTTTTGTTTGATAGTTTTCACCTCTATCGGGGTCACTTCCAACTCAACATTGTACCCATACTCCTGAATAAATGCTTTGTACAGCAGATCCTAATCTTTTGGGTGTTTTTCTCTAAGGTGTTGAACCAGTTTTGCATCAAAGGGCCTAATGAGAGCATGAAGTACCTTAGGGTTTGAGTATTAGTAGCCTTAGCAGATTGCATGGCAGTGATATATTACTTAACATGAAGATGAGGATTTCCAATTCCATCAAATTTGGAAAAAGAAGGCATTTTGAACTTGTAAGAAACTTCTTCATCTTGCTCAAATAACTTGTCCATCTCTGACACTTCCTCATCTTTCAACTTCTTTTCTAAATTAGCAACCATTTTCTCCACATTCGATGCTTTAGTCTTTTCCACAGTTGCCTTCTCCACAATCTTCGCTTCTTTCTTTTTATCTTGTGAATCATGGAAATACTAAGCCCAGTCATCATCATCAATTACTACCTTGTCATCATCAAAGGCTGCTTCACCAACCTTTGTCTTTCTTCTTCTTAGTACTAGCAAATGCTTCAATACTATTCCCCAATAGTGCAGCCAACTGGCTTTTCGTGGTCTCACCCAGGATCTCTTTCAGTTCTTCCATCCTGGAGCTGATTCCATCATCCACCATCTTCTGAATCTGTTCAGCTTCCATTGGCTTTGGTGAGAAGCTGACTGAGTCATTACTGGATTCTATGTCACTAGCGTAGGTTGAATTGTCATAAGCTCTTAAACTACTGCACTTTAGGGATGTGAGCCATAAAGGATCAATATCATATAATGCAATACATGTATGTATGTATGTATGTATGCATGGATGGATAAGTAACAGATAAACAAAAATAATTAGGATGTTCCTTCCAACCTTATAATTGCCACACATTAATGACGAGTCTCTTTTCCTAGATATGCAGTTAACAAAATATCACCATGGGATATCTTATTTTCAAAAAATTCACTCGAACGGTTTAACCATTAATTGTATTTTAAAAAGTAGAAGTCAATCCATGATAATTCCCTTTAATTATGTCGTAATCCATTGGTCCAACAAAAGATAGCTTTTATGCTATAATGGATTAGAAATAAATTAAAAGGTTTATCATAAATAGATTTCCCATTTGGAAGAGCAACTAATGATTCATACCACAAACAAATTTATGATTAATAATTCTTAGTATAAATTAGGCTCACAATTGATTTTCAGTATTCCATAATTGAAATAAATAGTTGTAAGTTCTTTTAAGAAAAAGTTGTAATTTTAGATGAAATGAAAACATAATTTTGTTTCTAAGACCATTGTAAAAGAAAAGGTTTGTTTAAAAATAAATTTTGGGCTTTGTATTTGTGCCATGAGGTAGAAAAAGAAATTTTGACCTCTTTTTATGTTCGAATACCATCTTGAAAATTTTTGAAAATTTAGTTTGATCTTTTGATCTTAAAGGAACAAAAATTAACTTGAGCTTAGAATATAATTTGGTCATATTAGAAAAAAAAAACAAACCAAATAAGCCATGGTTCAAGCAAAGATATATCAATCATAGTCAAACAACAAGAATTTGGGTAAAAGCCTAGGAAAAGTAACTAGGCCAATTATATGGGCTTTAGTCTTTGGGTTGAAAAGTTTAGGCTCCCATAGAAAGTATATACCAAAAGGTACAAAGGCTATGAGTGGTTATGCCATGCTTGATCTCCATACCTTGAGTGAAAGTATGGTATCCCTTACATAACATAACACAGGTTACACGGGCATCCTAACTCACGCACACAATGCAATCTAAAAGATGTAATGGACAATATCATAATAAGAAAGAATAAAATAATATAAAAACCAATGGAATCAACTTCTCTTATCCCCAGTGGATTCGCCACTGAGAGTGGGAATTTTTGCCCCCACTCCCATGTGGAATGATTCTTGTGACTTCAGCACTGCTAGGCTCAGGGCCTTAGAGAACACGAGTCTAAGCCCGGAGAAAATGGAGTGGCCACCCTCATGGGCCAGGAAAAAGAAAGGGGAGGATGACTCGATTCCTAAGGAATCCCCAACTGCCTAATTGCATTGGAAAGTTGGGTACGTATGGGGAAGGTGAGAATGATCTAGGGCCCCAAAATGCCCGATTCATTAGAATAGGCCTCATTTTCAGGTCTAAATATTATTAAATTATTAACTTATTGAAATATCATCCATACTATATACACATTAAAGTAAATAAATATCCATTGTATTGAAATTAAAGAAGGTTCAAACAAACAAATAAAATGGGCAACCGTACAAGAAAGAAACATACCCTTACAATACAATGGGCAACCGTAAAATGGGCAACCGTACAAGAAAGAAACATACCCTTACAATAATGTCCAAAGTAAAAGTAAATAAAAATAGGACACCCACCAATTGGTGGAAACATGTCCCTTACAATTATTCCAAAGTATTTAAATAAATTAAACTACAAAAAATAAATAAATTATACAAATAAGGCATCCACGAATGGAAACATTCCTTTTACAATTCAATTAAAAATAAAATCAATAACTACTTAATAATCATCCATGGTAAGGTAAGTAATCAAACAAATAACTAATCATTGCATAAACAATTATAAATTAGGGCTAAACTAATGAAATTAAAGTTAATTATAGATATTACAATTTTCAAATAGATCTTAATATTAACCTATTAATAAAATATAGGGTGTGGCAACGAGGCTCACGTCTACGGCAGTCCCGCTTGCGGGGGATCGGGGGTAGTGACCATGAAAGGTAAACAATTTATAGGATATGGTTTTTTGGGAAATTAGGGTTTCTATCTAAACTAGGTGTAGACACTTAATTTTTGATCCAGTCTGGTCCAATATTTTTTATATAGTCCAAAATAATTTTTGTGGTATTTTAATTAAATAATATTTATTTTAGTATTTATTATTTATAATTTTTAATAAAAATAAAAAAAGTAATATTAATAAAGTTAAAAAAAATATATAAAAAATAAATGAATAAATAAAAATTGGCGAAGAAAAATTTCATCGCAGAAAGTGAATTGGCTTGGGCCAATTCGCCGCAGGAATTTCCTGTGGGCAAATTGGCCGCAAGACAATTCACCGCAGGAAGTTCTTGTGGCAAAATGGCCTTGGGCAAATTCACCATAGGAAATTCCTGTGGTGAATTAGCTGGCCCACCCCAGCGCTCGCTCTCAATTTCGTCGCCCACAGCAATTTTTCGCCAGCTCAATTTTCCAGCGCAGTTTTTTTCGAAACCGAATTCTATTTGGTTTTGATTTCTTTTCATAAGTGGTTTTAATTTCATTAGACAATTAGAAGTAGGTTTTTTATTTTTCCTATAAATACCACATTAAAACACTAAATTTGGGAGAAAATTATTTTTGGGCGAGACATGGGACTTCTGACTTGGGAGGAAAAAGAAGACAGAAACCCTAGGAGCAAGAAACGACAAAAATTAACAACAAGAAGCATTCAGCAATCCATCAAAGGCAGCAACATTGCCTTTGTCATTGTTCATCCAGAAGTCAATTGTGGAGGAACCAATGAACGGAGGTTTGATTATAAATCTTTGATTTTATTATATTTACAACATTCTTATGTTTAGATTCATGAATTATTTAAGCATACAATGTTATTGCCATATTTTCTTTTAAATGTTTCTATCATTTGTTTTGATATTGAGTCAGTAATCTAAATTATTAAACTTAGTAGTATGTTTTATAGATCAAATTATCCATTCATCCAGTAGCCTAAGTCATTGATTAAATTATCAAAAACCCTAAAATTGTTCTTCTATTTCCAAAACTTCATAAATCCTAAAAATGTCCTTCTGTTTCCAAAACTTTAAAATCCTAAATTATTTTTTCCTGAACTATTTTCTTAATCATCTAAACCCTAACTTATTTGTCTAAAACTTCAAAATGTCTTCTTAAATTCTCCAAAACCCTAATCTTCTTTACAGTTTCTAAAAATTTAATATAATTATTTTTATAAAACTCTAAACTGTTTTCTTAAATCCTAAGATCAAATATGTTTTCCAAAATATTAAAAACCCTAATTCTCAAAACCTAATATATTAAACCCTAGTTTTCCTAAATCCTAATTCTTAAAACATCAAAACTTTATGACAAGTTCATCAACTCAGTAACCATAATCGAGTAACCGTGAATTACAAACCCTAATGTCTTAAGGCTCCAAAATCCTAATTTCATGATGTTTACTTAAAACCCTAACTAAACCTACTTCTTTTTAAATCACAGAAACATTATTTTCATAAAAATATCCAAAACCTTAAATCCTTTATTTGCATAGAATATTTCTCAACAAATTAAACTATTATATGCAAAACCCTAGTTATTGAACATATAACTCTAGAAACCCTAATAAATGCATGAACCCCTAAAGTTAATATATTTACTATTTTATTTAAATTGGATGAATGTTTATTATATTTTGATTGATGTTTGATATCTTTGATGAATGATTTATTTATGATGAATGGTTATTTACTTTTATTGATTTATTTTGATTTCCAAATATTGTAAGAGGTATGTTTCCACTTTGTGGGTACCTCATTAATTAATTTTCATGTAATTTAAATTGCTTTTATATTTTGGATCAATGTAAATTACATGTTTCCACCTTTCGGTGGGTGTCCTATTTAGTTTAGACATGGACAATGTAAAGGACATGTTTCCATCCTCGGATGGGTGTCCATTTACTTGCTTTGTTTGGACATTGCTTTGATTTTAATATAATGATGCTTTATTTTAATTGTTGCATGTAATATGGATAATATTATTATACTTAAGAATTTTATAATATTAAGACCTGCAAAGGAGGTCGGTTCCAATGAACTGGGCATTGTGGGGGTGCTGGGCCATTTCTTACCTTCCCCACACATATGCAACTTTTCAAACCCATTAGGGGGTTGGGGATTCCTTAGGAATCGAGTCATCCACCACTTTCTTTTTCTTGGTCCATCCAGGTGATGAATCCATTTTCTCCAAGCTTAGACCCGTGTTCTCTAAGGGCCCAAGCCTAAACAGTGTCGAAGTCTCAAGAACCGTTCTACCGGGAGTGGGGGCAAAAATCCTCGCTCACACTAGGGTTCTATATTTATATAAATTAGGGTTTTTCCTAAACTAGGGACTTAAGGTAAAAAATTAGGGTTTTTAATCTTCGAAACTTACGGTTTTGGATTTGGGTTTTAGGAAACAATGTTAGGTATTTTGGGATTAATGTTTAGTATTTTGAATTAAGGTTTTAGTATTTTGGCTTTTAAAGATTGGGGTTTTGGAAACTAGGGTTTAAAATAATGGTTCAAATAATTAACATGAATTATACATTAAAATTCACTACTGTATGATGATATATGAGGTTTAATGTTTAGAACATACAATTTATGACAAGCTTAATATGTTTAGGGTTTATGAAAGATTACAACCTAGGTTACTTAGCTACTAGAATAAATAATACTTTTAATGCTTAAGGAAAAATATAGCTATTGGATTAACATGAATTATAAAATTGTTTAATGGTTAAGGAAAAAAATATAATTGTTGGATGCTTTAAGTGAATGAAATTTAGAAAAACAAAGCCTGCGTTGTAGGCTCCACCAAATATTGATACACTGGAACAAGCTTGCTACTGCCTTGTAGACCCTTAATTTCGACACCAGTCCAAATATATATTTTTCATTTGAAGGCCATATCATGTCTAAATCTAATAATAGGTGTAATATCCTAAAGTATATCCTAAAAGTGTTGGGGTTATTATTGTACTTGGATTCAATGTGTGTATTGAAGGAAAGAGAAAAGAAGAAGAAAGTAAAAAGGAATTGTGTGTGGTGGAAATTTAATGGTATTAATGTTGTTATTATTATTATTATTATTATTATTATTATTGTTATTATTATTATTATTATTATTATTAATATATATATATGGAGAAGAACGAAGGAAGAATGGAGAAACTTCTTTCTTCCTCTTCTTCTGTTTCTTCTTCTTGGACGAGAGAGAAAGAGAGCACGAGGGAGAGAGAGAGATGTGATCTTCATCAAAAGTTCTTAAGGATTTTAAGAGTATTGAAGATGGAGATAAAGATTTGGCAAGCTATACAAGTAAGTACACATTTCTTGAATGGATTTTATTGATTATACATATATATATAGGTATATATCTTCTTGTTTTGATTTCTTTTGGATTTGAGTTATGTGTGGTTTGATTGGGGTGTAAGTGGATGATAACAAGAGATTGAAGTATATAAATGTGTGAAATTAACATCTAAGTGATGATGAGTTAAGATAATTGTAAGGAAAATGAAGAAATGTTGATTTGGGGTTTGGTTGGATGAATTTTCGATTGTTTGGTTTTTAAATTATTGTAGGACACGGCCAAGTCATGAGAGACACGACCAAGTTGGGGCAAATTTGAGTGTGTTGGATGAATTTTGGAGAGACACGGCCACTGACACGGCCGTGTCTCTTGCCCGTGTTCGCTACTGTCTGAATTGTGTTGAGAGACACGGCCGTGTCCCTTGCCCGTGTCTGGTACTGGATTGTTGTGTTGAGAGACACGGCCACTGGCTTGGCCGTGTCCATTGCCCGTGTTTGCTACTGCTTGAATTGGTGTTGAGTGACACGGCCACGAACACGGCCGTGTCCTTTGGGCATGTTTGCTTCTGGATGTTTGAATTGAGAGACACGGCCACAGGCTTGGCCGTGTCCTTGAGGGTGTTTGTTATTGTGATGTTATTTGGTCTTCATACATTGGTGGATCTTCAATGTCTTTTGTACCTAAATACACTTAACACAATAATGATCCAACCAAACGTATATGGAAGATATAATGATCATTGAAAAAGTATATGCAATGTTATTGATTATGTATACTTGAGTGATGAATTGAATTGATCAATATGATTTGATGATAATGTTGATAGTATATGAATTATGTTATGTTGATTGCATTGTCAATCTTATGAATTGTATTGTGCTATATATAGATTGATGATGCATATGAATAATGACATGTTGTGTACAATGTGGAATATCATGAGATCATTGGTGATGAATTATCTTCATGTTATGATTGAGGCTTGTTTGCCTAATTGATGATATAAATGTGCATTTGAATAATGAAGTGTTATATAGTGAAACATTATAATATAATGTGAAGTCATTGTTATTGACTATGATGATTAAAATATGATGTGAAGCCATTGTGATTGGCTTTAATGATTCAAATGAGATATTAAGCCATTGTGATTGGCTAAGATGATGCAATTGAAAGAAATAAGGCATGTTTGCCTAAATGATGATGAGAATTGAGAATAGAAATGATAATGAAATAATAAATGAATTGTGTGACTAATGTGTTATTCCATTTTCAGAGTTTGTTGTTAGTGGCATGCCTATTGGTAACAATCTCTTGAAGTTAGGTTGGATTTGATCCTTGAAGCCAAGTTGGGTTGAAGTTTAACATGTTTTACTCCCCTTGAAGCTTGGTTGGGTCTAATCCTTGAAGCCTAATTGAGATGTTACAACCCTTGAAGCTAGGTTGGATTAGTTCTTGAAGCCAAGTTGGGTTGATACTTAGCATGCTTTGTTCCCCTTGAAGCTTGGTTGAACTTAATCCTTGAAGCCTAGTTGGGATAATGATAAATGTGATAAAAAAACCAAAGCATTACTCTGAAAATTGAATGGCATATTAGTGTGTTTTGGGCCCATGCTTGTCTTTGTGGAATGTGAGTCATGAATGGTAATATGATTGATGTATGAGATATATGGAAACAATGTTGAAATAAATGATTAATGAGATCTATGAATGCTTTTGATGGAAATGTGTTTCATGATTAATGAATTGTGAATAAAATGATATTATGAAGTATGAGTTTGTAATATATGTGTATTGATATGTTGAAAGTGAATATGACTTGAGGAGTTTTGTTGGGATATGAGGTTATGGAATTGTTGTATGATGTGTAACATGGTTGTGAATGTGGAATTTGTGAGAATTGTTCTTATAAAGGTTTAAATGGTGTTTTGTTGTAATAATGTATATATATATGTGTATATGAAATAGAAAGGGGAAGTATTGTGTTGTGAATATGCTATATAATGATGTATTTAATTTATGAGAATAGTGGCAATATATAAAGAATGTTTGAGAAAGGAAAAACGGGATAAGCGAACAATAGAACATAATGCTAAAAACATAAGGTATGATTATTTTTGTAAAGTATATTTTAATGTTTATTTATCTTACTAAGCTTTCAAGCTTAGCGCGGTTGTGTAATCGCGCAGGTATTATGCGGATGATCTGGAAGCTTGACTGCTATGCCACGAGAAGGGTAAGAGTGTCTCGAGACCAACTAGAAGGTGATGCATACATATATGATTTTAGTTATGATTCACTTTTTGATAAGAATTATGATATTTATAAATATTTCTTAAAATTAACATAATGTTGTTTAAATTCGGATAAAGATTTTTAAATAGAAACTAAAAGTGACATTCTTATACTATATATACGCATTGTATGTATATCAGGTATATGTACAGTGCTTATATGGAGTATAGGGGTGTTACAATAGGTCACAAAATAAACCAGTTATAATTATTTTATATTTGGATTACAAATTATAATTATTTAATATTTGGATTGCAAGTTAAAATTATATAATTTTGGATGGCCAATTATTTAATATTTGGATTGTGTTGGTTTGATTTATTTGATTAAAAGGTGATTTGGTCAGATGGTTGGCCCATGCCATGCCAATTCGAGATGAGCAACATTGCTCATGTCGAATTGGCTCATGTCAATTTGACATGAGAAATTGCTCGAGCCAAAATTGGCAAGAGCCAATTCAACGGGCTTGATTAATACCTAATTGTGCACGGTCTTCACACTGGATTTCTCCGAGGCTATTTTGGCTTCGTTTATCCAAAGTTTAAAAGGACTCAAGGGATGCCTTAATATCATATATAAAAAGGCAATTAATTGTCAATTTAAAGGATCGGTAATTTGTAGTAAGAAGAAAGGAGGCAATAAGAATGATCAAAGAAAACAAAAAATAAGGGAGCCAGTAACCATAATCAAGGCAGTGTCTAGGCAATTGACAAATTGCCAAAGCTCGATCAAAGAACTAGATTGATTCAGGCTGTAGCAAATATCAAACAAAGCTTGGTTCAAACTCTTTCAATTTAGTGGAGCCAACAAACGATGGTTTGTTTATTATGTTTAATTCGTTCAAATCCCAATAGTTACATTATTATTATCTCAAGCACGAGTTTGCAAAATATTCAAACAATTCAGTAGCAATGTTGAATTTTGTTCATCACAATAGCCAATATTAAACCTTAACCCTAATTTACCTAAACCCTAATTTACTTGCACCCTAATTCACCTAAACCCTATGTTACATAAACCCTAATATCCAGAATCCAATTCACCTAAACCCTAATTTTCCTAAACCCTTATTTACCTCAACCTTAATTAACCTAAACCCTAATTTACCTAAACCCTAATCTACCTAAACCCTAATCCATATAAACCCTAATCCATAAAATAAATACTTAACCTTAATCCATAAAAACCCTAAATCCTAAATACTTAGCCCTAAACCTAAAGCCCTAATCCAATAATCTAATTTCCATATCAAATCAAAAACCTCAAATCCTTAATGTCCAGAACCTTTATTCCATAAAAACCTTATTCCCAAATTTTCTAACCCTAATCTAGTAGATATAATTTAAAACCGATTTGTTTAAAGCTTAATTCGAATACTAAAACCCAAATTCCAAATACCAAAAACCTATCCCAAACGCCAACTTCAAAACCCTAATTTTATACATTTAATAATTTATTTAAGATTGAACCCTAAAATATTGATTATTTAATTTATAATATGCTTATGATGAGTGATTTATCAATGTTGTATTTTTGGTGATTTACTTTTAATTCTTATGAATGTTTTGAATGGTTTAATTCATTTGGTTCATTATTTTATTGGTAATTATTTAGTTTTCATAATGTAAGAGGTATGTTTCCACTTCGTGGGTACCTCATTAATTAAGATTAATGTAATGTAATTTATTTTTAGTTTTGGATCAATGTAAGAGGCATGTTTTCACCAAATAGTGGGTGCCCTATTTTATTTAGTTTTAGAAATTGGACATGATTGTAAGGGCATGTTTTCATCTTGTATGAGTGCCCTTTTATTTGCTTGTTTTCCTTGATTTTAATACAATGAATGATTATTATTTTGATAATTGCATGTATTATGGATGATTTATAATATTTAAGGATTTAATAATATTTAGACCTAAAACGGAGGCGAATAACAATGAATCGGGCGCCGTGGGGGTGCTGGGTCATTCTCACCTTTCCCACGTGTACCCAACTTTTTGAACCCATTAGGAGGTTGGGGATTCCTTAGGAATCGAGTCATCTACCCCTTTCATTTTCCCGCCCATCCGGGTGGCGACTCTATGTTCTTCGGGTTTAGGCCCGTGTTCTCTAAGGCCCTGAGCCTAACAGTACTGAAGTTGCAAGAACCATACCATGTGGGAGAGGGGGCAAAAATCCCCACTCATAGTGGTGACTTCACCGAGGATAAGAGAAGTTGATTCCATTGGTCTTTATATTATTTTATTCTTTCTTGTTATAATGTTATCCATTGCATCATTTAGATTGCATTGTGTGCTTGAGTTAGGATGCCCGTGTAACACATGTTGTGTTATGTGAGGGATACTATAATTTCGCTCAAGGTATGGAGATCGAGCATAGCATAACCACTCATAGCCTTGTTACTTTCCTTAAGTTTTTACCCAAATGCTTGTTGTTCGACTATGATTGATATATCTTGGTTTGAACTATGGCCTATTTTGTTTGTTCTTTTTCTAATATGGCCTAATTATATTGTAAGCTCAAAATAATTTTCCTTTAAATCCAAAAGACCAAAAATATTTTAAAAATTTTCAAGATGGTCTATTGACATTAAACATTTTTGAAATGGGTCAAAAATTCTTTTCTACCTCATGACTCCCAAAATTCATTTTTTAACAAACTTCTTTTACAGTGGGCTTTGAAACAAAATTATTTTTCCTAACCATCTTTTTGAATGAGCTCACAAGCTATTTATGTTAATTACGGAACACCAAAAATCAATCAATGGCCTAATTTATACCAAAAATCATTAACTATGGGCTTATTTTTGGCATGAATCTTTTGTTGTTTTTCCAAATGGAAAATCTATTTATGATAAACCTCTTAATTTTATTTTAATCCAATATAACATAAAAGTTATTTCTAGTTGATTCAATGGATTGTAGCCTAATTAATATGAATTATCATGGAATGACTTCTATGTTTGAAAATATAACTATTGGTTAAAATTATCCGAGGGATTTTTTCAAAAACAGAATATCCCATGTTGATAATTTTTGACCATATACCTAGGAAAAGAGACTCACCATTCGTGTATGGAAGTTATAAGGTTGGAAGGAATGTCCTAATTATCTTTGTTTGTTTGTTACTTGTGCATACATGCACACATGCATACACGCATTGCGTAACATGGCATTGATCCTTTCTAGCTCACAGACCTGGAGTACAGTAGTTCAAGAGCATACAATAACCCAATCTACGCTAGTGATGTAGAATCCAGTAGCAACTCAGTTAGCTTCTCACAAAAAGCAATGGAACCTAAATAGGATCAAAGGATGGTGGGCGACACCCTCAATGCCAACATGGAAGAACTGAAGGAGGCCATGGTTGAGACAATGAGAATCCAACTGGCTGCACTTTTAGGGAAAACTACTGAGGCATCTACTAGTATTAAGAAACAGAAGGATAAAGGAAAGGCTAAGGTTGGTGAAGTAGCCTTTGATGATGACAAAGTAGTTATTGATGACAATGGTGACTGGGCTCAATACTTCCAAGATCCTCAAGATAAGAAGAAAGAGCCGAAGGTTGTGGAAAGATCAGCTGTGAAAAAGACCAAAACTTCAAATGTAGAGAAGATGATTGTCAATTTGGAAAAGAAGTTGGAAAAGAAGCTAAAAACTGAAGAGATGTTAGAGGTAGACAAGTTGTTTTAACAAGATGAGGAGGTCCCATACAAATTAAAGATGCCTTCCTTCGCCAAGTTCGATGGAACTGGAATCCTCTTCTCCATGTGAAACAATACATAACTACTATGCAGTCGGCCTGATCTACTAAAGCTCAAACTCTAGGGTACTTCATGTTTTCGTTGGATCCTGTTGTCCTAGATTGGTTCATCACCTTAGAGGATGGTACTCAGAAGAACTAGGATTTACTATACAAGACCTTCATCCAACAGTATGGGTATAATGCTAAGTTGGAAGTTACTTTGATGGAAGTTGAGTCAATCATGTAGAAAATAAAATGAGAATTTTGTTGACTACGTGAAAAGGTGGAGAAACAAAGCTGCATTGCTCAAGAAAAGGCCCGATGAATTAGATCAGATTAGGATGATTGTGAAAGGGCTGCTACCTAATCTTCATGAAAGCATGTCCCATACCCTTATTAGAGATTTTAAGGATCTCCTTCAAGCTAGATTGCAAATAGATGAATAGGAAAGAGAGAAGAATCATTTTTCTGTAAGAAGGAATGAAAAAGGAAATTATCAATCTGGTAATCAGAGCATGCAAAAGGCAGTTGATGTAAATGCAATTGATCAAGGAAGGAGGAAATTTTTATGGTTGGGAAAGCCACTGTCCTTGGTCCTCAAAAAGTTACATAAGAAGGGACTATTACAACCTTTAACTCTTTGACCATTGTAAAATTCTATACCACCAAACTTTGATGCTAAAGCTTTCTGTCAGTTCCATCAAATGTAAGGGCATGAGATGAACAAATGTTTCAGGTTGAGGCATGAGATCCAGAATTTGATTGATAGTGGGAAGTTAACCAAACCTAACAAGCATAACACAAAAGATAATCCATTGCCAACATTCAACAGAGTACCACCACCGGTAACTTTCATGATCGGAGGAGGCTTGAATGAGAAGTTTGTTCTGTCTTCTTTTCAAGATGTAGGTGATGAAGTGACAAAAGGAGAAGAGGTACTTAGTAAAATGGAGGCAGTTGTGGTTGAGAAAGAAGTAACCATCTATGTTGTGAGCGAGTTCTGGGATTCAACTAATAGTAATGATGATTCTGAACCAAAGAAGGAGGAGTGGCCTTGGTTTGAGCCCGAAGAGGATGAGTTACTGAATACCTGCTATAGTAAGCCTTATACAAGGCCACCACCAAAAGAAGTGAAGGCTGACAAAGGGAAGGATACTGAAAAAGAAGTGAAGGAAGATGAAGATGACACAGTCCTTAAGCAATTAAAAAAGTCCTAAGCAAGCGCTAGCATCTGGGATCTATTGGCTACATCCAAGTAACACCGTGAAACTATGGCCAAAGCTTTTGTTTTATAGGTTTCATGTGAGTGTAAGTTAGTTAATTTCATAAAAATTAATTTCATAAAAATTAAAGGGGTGATGAAGTGCAAAGATGTTCAGAAGAAGAACAAAGTTGATGTGGGAATGGTGTCATTTTTAGATGTAGATTTACCTAAAAAGGGAAGAGATCACATCCGCTCACTTTTTTATCAAGGTAGAGGTCAAAGGGAAAAGGACTCCATGTGTGATGGTTGATGATGGATCCGCCATAAATGTTGGTCCACTTGAGATCTTACCAAAGCTAGCTATGTCAACAAGGAATCTAAACCCAATTGAGGTCATGATTAGGGCTTATGATAATACTAAAAGGCATGTTGAAGGCATTTTCAAAGCTGTTATGAAGGCGGGCCCAATTGAATCCATGGTGGAGTTTATAGTCCTAGATATACCTATCACCTTTGCATTACTGTTAAGACAGCCTTGGTTCCATCCTATTTGCGGAGTTCCTTCTACACTCCATCAGAAAATCAAGTTCCCAAATGGCGATGAGACAGTGGTTATCGAGGCTGAAGATAATGAAGTGGTAAATGCTTTGATGATCGAGAAGCCTCTCAATGGTTGTCAAGTAGATGTTTTTTCTGATAATGAGATAATGGGTTCTAGAATTCTGGCAATGATGAAGAAAATGAATTATCTACCAGGTTCTTGCCTTGGGAAAGGGAAAGCAGATGTAACAGAGCTCCCAGATTTCAAGACTCAGACTTGAAAGAAAGGGTTGGGATATAATAAAGAAATGGAAGTGTTCCTCTAAAAAAGAATGAGAAGATGAGCTTTCCTCCACTTGAAAAAATATTTGTCAAAGCACCAGGGTTGGGACCACTACAAGGAACACTAGAGCCTAATATGTTCAGGAAAGATGATCCCTAGGTTCGAGATCTTTTCTAATGTTGTTGAATTAGTGGAACAGAAGTAGAAAAAGGATGCCAACTAATAAAGAGCCTCACCCATAAGAGAAGAAGGAAGCTCCCCTAGAGATCCAGAAGACTCCAGAGAAAATTACTGCCCTCATTGAAGAATAGTTTGAGGACCTTATAGTTTATGATGATGAGAACATTGATATTAATTCTAATTTTGATTTTAATTTGTCTGTTCTGTATGAGGATGATGATGTTTTCTTTTTCAAAATGAATGCAATAAAGTATGATTTTGCTTACTTGTGTGATGTCTTTCCTGATGGTTACATACATTCAAATAGTGGTTACATGAGCATTTTTAATATTAACTTTATTGATACACAATCATTAAATTTGGGACCAACCGATAATCCTAAAAATAATAGCATAGCATCCGACCTTACTCTTGATGAGTGAGAGATTAGAAAAAATATTTAAAAAATATAAAGAAGTCTTTGCTTTGTCTTATGAGGATATGTCTGGAATTGATCGAGATAAACCAAGATCATGATTCTCACTTACACTCACATGAAACCTGTCAAACAAAAGCTTAGATGGCTAAGACCGAAATGGGTAGAATTGATCAAAGAAGAAGTCACTAAGTAGATACATGTAAAGTTCCTTAAAGTGATAGATTATCATATTAGCTAGCCAACATAGTTCTCGTACCAAAGAAAGATGGGAGATTAGGTTTTGTGCGGACTATAGAGGCTTGAACAAGGATTCCACTAAGGTTGACTTTGTTTACCCCATATGGATGTCCTTATTGATAGTGTAGCTTCTAGAGTGCTACACTCATTCATAGATGGATTTTTCAGACACAACAAAGTGTTAATGGCCGAAGAGGATAAAGCTAAAACTACCTTCATTATTACATGGGGTATATTTTGTTATAGGGTGATGCCGTTCGAGTTAAAGAATGCTGGAACAACCTACCAGAGGATAGCTACTACCTTATTTCATGACATGATGCATAAGGAAGTTGAGGTCTAATGGTGAAGTTAGATACAAGAGAACAACATTTCCAAAACCTAAAGATATTTTTTGAGAGGGCAGTGAAGTATAATCTAAGGTTAAATCCTAAGAAGTGTGTGTTTGGAGTTACTTCAGGCAAAATACTGGGGCACGTGATTGGCCCAAATAGCATTGGGATTGACCCTGACAAGGTAAAGGCAATCAAGGATATGCCAGCCCCTAAGATGGAGAAGGAAGTTCAGGGATTTATTGGATGATTATAGTACATTAGTAGGTTCATAGCAAAGCTTACCACAATATCTGAACCTATCTTTAAATTACTTAAAAAGAACCAGCCAGTTAAGTCGAATGAAAAATGTCAAAAGGCCTTTGAATGTATAAAAGAATATTTGTTGAACCCATCTAGTTTAAAACCACCTAAACTTGGTAAACCTTTGTTACTATACTTAGCAGTAGAGGAAGAGTCAATAGTAGCAATGCTAGCCCAAGCAGATGAATCAAGAGTTGAGCACGTAATCTATTATTTGAGTAGAAAGATCATACCTTATGAGATTATGTATAGTATCATTAAAAAGACTTGTATAGCTATGGTTTGGTCTTCTAAGAAATTACGACATTACTTTCAATCATATAGTGTGCAAGTGATTTCTAGGTTGGATCCTATGAAATAATAACGGAAGACACCCTCATTGATTGGGGAATATAGTCAATGGTTAATAATTTTAGAGGAATTTGAGATTGAATATGTAACTGGGAAAACCATCAAAGGTAGAGCAGTGGAAGAATTCCTGGCTCTGCAACCATTGTCGGTCGGTGAGGAACTGGTTTTAGAAATTCCTAATGAACATTTAGAGGCTGTAGAAGTACAAGGATGGAAGATGTACTTTGATGGAGCATTAAATAGAAAGGGAGCAGGTTTAGGAGTAATACTAGAATCACCTGAATGGGAGCTCATTCCTCTAGCTAAGAAGTTGAAGTTCAGGGCAACCAATAGCATGGTAGAGTATGAAGCATGTATCTTTGGTTTAGAAACCCTGATGATAATGAAGATGGATAAGGTGCAAGTCTTTGGTGATTTGTTGTTAGTGGTATCCCAAGTGAAAAAAGAGTGGAAGTTGAAAGAAGAGAAGTTAAAACCAAACAATGATTACTTGACTATGATGAAGAAGAATTTTAAGTAGTGCAAATTTATACACTTAACAAGAGAAGAAAACCAGATGGCCGATGCCCTATCCATATTGGCTTCGGTGTGGGAAAATCCTATCAACTTATTTCTTAAGCCTCTATTTTGACCAATTCATCAATTCCTTGCTATGAATATGAAATTATCATGGAAACTGATACATACCATTATGTATGGTATAACACCATAAGATGGTTCTTAGAGAATAAGGAATACCCATTGGGGGCAATAAGGGAAGAGAGAAGAGTTATAAGGTGATGGCCCTTGCAATATAACACCTTTTATGGAGATTTGTATTGAAGATGACCCGATGCGGTGCACTTGAGATGCTAGAGGAAGTTTGAAGTTAAGCAAATCATGTCAGATATATATGTGGGAAGTTGTGGACAACACATGAATTGTTTAGCTCTGGTTAAGAAGATAATTTAACAAGGTTACTACTGGTTGACCATGGAGAAAGATTGTATTGATTTAGTGAAGAAGTGCCCATAGTGCCAGATGTATGAAAACTTGAATCACTTACCTCCCAAAGAATTGCATTCTATGTCTTTACCCTGGCCTTTTTCAACTTGGGGGTTGACATTATAAGAGAGATACATCCAACAACTTTCAATGGTCACTGATTCATTATCATGGCAGTGGATTATTTTTCAAAATAGGTTGAAGCTAAATCTTTCAGCAAGCTAGGGGCAAGGGAAATGGCTAGATTTATTGAAAAGAATCTCATTTGCAGGTATGAGATCCCACACAGTGTGATATCGGACAATAGGGTACAGTTTCAAGGAGCAATTAAGGACTTATTCTCAAACTATCAAATTCATCATCACCGATCCTCCCGTTATAGACCGAAGGCTAATGGAGTAGTGGAAGCAATAAATGAGACAATTAAGCAAATTTTATCCAAGATGACCAAGACATGTAAGGATTGGTTGGAGATGCTTCCTTATGCTTTATGGGGGTATATGACCAGTGTACGAACCCCGACTGGAATGACACTGTTTTCCCTGGCTTATGGGATGGAAGCAATATTGCTAATTGAGATTGAGATCAAATTAGTGTGGGTGGGGATGGAAGTCAAATTTCTTGAGAGTGAATGGGTAGTGAGTAGATACACATAGTTGGCCTTGTTAGAAGAGAGAAGGTTAAAAGCTTTGTATCATCATCAGTTGTATCAAAGAAAGATAGCTCGGGCCTAAAATAGAAGGGTTAAGATCAGGAAGTTTAAAGTCGGTGATTAATGTTGAAGCAGTGTAAGCCTAATGTCCCTGATCTAAGAGGGAAGTTTAGACCTAGTTATGAAGGGCCATATGTTATCAAGCAAGTCATGAACAAGGGTATAGTCAAGCTATCAGACATGGATGGGAATAAGTTTAGTGAGCCAGTGAACATTGAAAGGTTGAAGAGATTTTCTGTATAAAAAAAAGCTTGCTAGGTTGAAAACCCAAAAAGGGCAGCCTAGACAAAAGTTAGAGCAATCCGCTAGTTTCAAAAACCTAAAAGGGTGGGCTTGGCAATAATTAGGGCTAAATGAGAGAAAATTGTCAATTAGAAAACCCAAAAGGGCTAGTTGGCAATAGGAGTCATCTTGTGTATCTTGGCTTTATGTTTGGTTGTTCCCCAATTTAATAAAAAAGAGTTAATATTAAAATTGTTCTATGTGCACTATTTCGAAATAATTTGGCCATTAGGGTAAAATAAATAACGCAATAGCAAATGGTGATGACAAATTATAAAAGGAAAGAAAGCATATTTTATTATTATTATTGTCTATCCTAACATCATTTTTTCTAAAGAATTGACAAGTGTGAAATCTATGGCAGACGATAGATGTAGCGTGCAGGCCAGCCTTACTTCAGTCGATCCAAGAAAGCTCTAGTCAGATGGGGCATGTCTAAATCAGGAGTGAACTCAAAAACTCAAGGCTCAGCTCCATACTGGCGATCAAGTTGATGAGGATCATATAAAGTACCTCGGTGAAGAGCAGCAAGAGGAACATACATCAGATATGTCAAAATGGTGACATGCGTAATCTTCCACCAAGGTACCAACCATCGGTTGTTAATCATAGCTCGTGAGTGGATCCACTCAATCCACTAGTCATCAGAAGAAAGAAATAAAAATTCATAGATGGGGAAAATGATGGAGCAGTTTCCTGGCAAAATAATGTCGTGGTAGATATCTGGTAAAGTCCATAGATGGGGTGTCGAGTAAGCAAAGGTGCTTCTGTAGCTAGATCTATAAACACAAGCAATAATTTTAAAAAAAGAGTCCACTAAGTTGAAAACCTGTAAGGGAGACTTAGTAAAAAAATAGGATAGCTCACTAGTATCAAAAATCTGCAGGGGTGAACTAGGCAAAAATTAGAGTAATAAAATAAAAAACCTAAATTGAAAACACAAAAGGGCAGTTTAGGGAATTACATGAAGCAACAAAGGACTTCTAGCCGACCTCCTTGAAGAATTTTCTTTGAATTGGTCCAATCCAACTATGGTTTCGACCAAAATTACAGGTACTGGTGAAAAACCTCCCTCCATTTGGTCCACAATATCCAGTACTTGCAGATCAATATCGTCATCAGAAGAAAGAAATAAAAATTTACTGAGCAAGCAAAGACAAAACATGTGTCCAAAGTTTTGGTGGGAGCCAAATGGGAAGTACAAAAATCAATCAAAGGACTGAGTAGGATTTTCTCACCTCTTGTCAACTGCAAAACCTCATATTTTCAAAGTTGAAACAACATCTACATCTTTTTATGAGTCTTTGAAATCAATATGGGCAATGCCATTGGTTGATTGCTTGGGTATCCAAGAATGGCCTCAAATTCTTCGATCATAGGACAAATTTCAAAGTTGTTTATCTTGAAAGTCCTCGTTTTTACATCCTAAAAAGAAGCCATGGAACGTAAAAAAGAATGGTTCAACTTGGCATTTTAAAAGCATTTTAAGACATTGAGTTGAGACCATGATATTTGTTCCCAATGTGTAGCTTTGAGGTTCTTGAATAAATTCTTTATCTTTTTCAAATTGGCTTTTGCCATTGTAGGAAATTAACAATTGTGTTTGATTCGAGTTTATGAGGAAGGATTGATAAAGATTTGGAGTTATTTTTATTGCTGTGATAAAATTTGTAAGATGATAATTGAGTGAAGAAGGATGAAAATATTTTTGTGGTTAGGGAATCAAACTGATTTAAATAGGCAAAGCTGGAAACCGAAGTGTACATGGAGAAGAATTATGCTATACATATGTCTATAAAGTACAAAAAAGTCCACAAAAAAAGTACAGAAAAAAATTATTCTGACACTCTGATACATATGTCTATAAAGTACAGAAAAGTCCATAAAAAAGAAAAAAAAGGTTAGGGTTGCAAGAAAATCAAACCATTATTATTATATTGTTATGTGATACATTACATTAAATACAAGCACTTCGATATAGTTTGTTACTGAGAAGGGGGAGGCTGTCCACAATCAAATAAAGCCCTAAAAAAGTCATAGCCTGATGGAGGAGGAGGTATATCATCCACTTGGAATCCACTCGGGGGAAAAGTACCTACGTCCCTATTATCTTGAAAGTCAGATCTATAATAGTCATCATCTAAAATAGGAGAAGGAATCCCATGGTCTTCAGTTAAAGGCCCCCTTGACGATGTGGCACTAGGATCCCTGTAGCTCTGAAGTCGAAAGTCCCAAAAGTTTCGCTCAAGATAATTAGCATGCCAACGACTGGCAGCCAATTCTTCTTGCAATTTCCTATTCTTTTCTTCAAGCATTTGTTATGAGCCAGATAAGGAAGAGTAAGTTCATGCATTTTCATACATACATACACCATATACACACATATATATATATTAAAAAAATCCAAACCATGTAATTCAGATAAAAGCCCTGAAGCCTTAAGGATGGATTAACATAGGGCATTGTAGATGGAACATATGATTGAGATTGAGCAGCATGAGACATACTGGCCCCGTTGTGATGAGGACCACTTGATTTCTTGGCCAAATGCAAAAAATTCAAGATTAGGCAAGTTCCATGTATAGTAATCTCAGATGAGCAATAAAACATATTTGATTGACCTGGGAAGAGATGACCATGACATTATCGTCCCCTTCTCCATCATCATCATTTTCTTCTTCTTCTCTTTCAGGAAGTCCCCGAGCATTAACAGGGGAAACTTCAAAATTCAAAAGCTGCTCTTGGATAAATTGGGTGTATGACTCAGCGGGTGAGAGGAGATACCATTCGATGTCATATCCATCCCAGGTAAGCATCCAAAATTTTTCTGTCAAAGATGTAATAGCTAATGTATAAGCTGAGAAATCATTAAGAACTCTCCATTCCTTGGAACCAAGAAACTAATTGAGCACTCCTTCACCGAGGAACCACCTGCTTGATATAGGACCACCAATGACTCGGCGAGAAATTTGTAGAGGCAAGGCGGCATTCATGAAAGGTGTTCAGTTGGCCCGCTCACCGTCACTCCACCAAGCAATATCTACTTACAAAGTCAAGAACAAAAGGTAAGTTTATTTATTCACATATTTTAACAATTACTAATTCTTTTTACCTGATCCCAGTTTAAATGACTCAAGTGATAACTCTGAGAATGCACATGATGAGAACCGGATGTCATTGTGTAGCCCGCTAACCAATGGCTCAGTCTTGGATACCCAACTCTTTGTTAGGAAATACCTGGTACCTGCATGAGATTATCCTCATATGCCCAAACTTACAGGAATAATAAAGGTAAAAAAAAGGGGGTTCGGGATTAATACCTCGACGATCACCATAAAGCCGAAAAATGATCTTTTCTTCTGATAAAGTTTATCAAAACCCTGATTCAAGGAAGCCAGGCCAGCATCTCCCCTATTGTACAATATCAACATCAGTAAGATCCCGTAATACTGATAAATGGACGATAGATTCAGTGCTGCACAAATTAGTCATCCCCAACAAATAGAGCAATAACCCTTGAGCATATTATTCAGCAGTTTGTCCGTGAACTGGTCAGGTATAATTCATCCAGTACTCCATTATAGGTTTATACTTGATCTTAAATGGCTCTTTTAGAGAAGGATACATACCTATTAGTTGTTGTATTTCATTGAGCGTCAAGATGTTGTCAGTAAAGGGGATATGAGTTCCATGGCACGGGACACCGATTATACCAGTAAAATTGACTGGCCCGATAGTCATTTCTCCCACTAGTAAGTGGAAGGTATGGGTGTTATCCATCCACCTTTCTGCAAGCGCTTGGACTACACTCCTATCTATTTGGTATCCTTTTGACAGTAATTGCAAGATAAAGTCCCCGAAGCCGCACAGTCCGATTATTTGCTTTACTTGACATGGAGCATGATTATACAATTGATGGGCTTTGTAGTTGTTTCCACCACCATGAACAACACAATCGTCATACTGCTATAACACAAGTAAGTCAGAACCCAAAATCTCTCTTTAGTCCAGAACTTAGCAAGGGTCCTGAATCCAAATTACCCTTAGGTCCAGAACCCAAATTACCCTTAAGTCTAGAACTTAGCTTAGGTCTAGAACCTAAAATCCCTCTTAAGTCTAGAACTTAGCCCGGGTCCAGAATCCAAATTACCCTTAAGTCCAGAACTTAGCTTAGGTCTAGAACCTAAAATCCCTCTTAAGTCTAGAACTTAGCTCAGGTCCAGAAACCAAATTACTCTTAAGTCCAGAACTTAGCTTAGGTCCAGAACCTAAAATTACTCTTAAGTCCAAAACTTAGCTCGGGTCCATAACCCAAATTACCCTTAAGTCCAGAACTTAGCTTAGATCCAGAACCTAAAATCCCTCTTAAGTCCAGAACTTAGCTCGGGTCCAAAATCCAAATTTCCCTTAAGTCCAAGACTTAGTTCGGGTCCAGAACCCAAATTACCCTTAGGTCCAGAACCTAAAATCTGTCTTGAGTCCATAACTTTGCTCGGGTCCAGAACCCAAATTATCCTTAAGTCCAGAACTTAAGGGTAATTTGGTATATACTTGCTATAGGAACCTAAGCAATTTTAACCCAAAGACTAAACCTCATGTAATTGACCTAGTTACTTTCATTAGGTTTTTACCCCAAATGCTTGTTGTTTGACTATGGTTAATTTATCTTGGCTTAAATCATGGCTTATTTAGTTTATTCTTTTTTTAATATGACCTAAGTACATTGTAAGCTCAAAATAAATTTTTTCTTTAAAGTCCAAAAGACCAAAGCAATTTTAAAAATTTTTCAATGGTCTTTGGATATAAAACTTTTCCAAATCAAAAATTCTTTTTTCATGACCCAAATACATAGCCCAAAATCTATTTTTTCTAAAATCTTTTTACAATGGGCTTAGAAACAAAATTACTTTCATCCAACCTTTTCTTACTAAGAGCTTGCAAATTATTTAGGTCAATTACGAAATAGTAAAAATCAATTGTGAGCCTAGTTTATACTAACAGTTATTAATCATGGGCTTGTTTTTTGCATGAATCATTAGTTTCTTTTTCAAATAAGAAATCTATTTATAATAAACCTCTTAATTTAGTTTTAATCCAATATAGCATAAAAGCTACTTTAGTTGGTTGAATGGATTAAAACCTAATTAATGGGAATTATCATGAACTGATTTCCATTTTCAAAAATATAACTATTGGTTGAAACATCCGAGGGAATTATTTGAAATACAAGATACCCCATGTTGCTATTTTATTAACCATATACCTAGGAAAAGAGACTCTCCATTAGTGTGTGGATGTTATAAGGTTGGAAGGGACGTTCTACTTATCTTTGTTGATTGTTTGTGCATACATGCATACATACATTTGAATCTCATATCATTGATCCTTTCTGGCTCACAGCCCTGGATTACGACAGTTCAAAAGCTTACAACAATCTGACCTACGTCGAAGACGAAGAATCTAGGAGCAACTCAATCACTTACTCACCAAAAGCAATGGAGCCCGAACAAATTCAATGAATGGTGGATGACGCCCTCAATGCCAAGATGGAAGAAATAAAAGAGGCCCTAGCTGAGACCATGAAGAACCAATTGGCTGCGATTTTAGGAAATCATGTCGAAGCATCTGCTGGCACTAAGAAGCCAAAGGACAAAGGGAAGGCTAAAGTTGGTGAAGTGGTTTTTGATGATGATAAGGTGATCATTGATGATGATGATGATTGGGCTCAATACTTCCAAGATCCTCAAGACAAGAAGAAAGAACCGAAGATTGTTGAAAGATCAGCTGTGGAGAAAACTGAGACTTCTGATGTTGAAAAGAGGATTGCAGATTTAGAAAAGAAATTTGAGAAGAAGCTGAAAACTGAAGAAATGTCCGAAGTTGACAAATTATTTGAGGAAGAAGTTCTGTACAAGTTCAAGATGCCATCCTTTGCAAAGTTTGATGGATCAAAAATCCTCACCTCCATGTGAAGTAGTATATCAGTGCCATGCAGTCCGCCTGAGCTACTAAGGCTCAAACTCTAAGGTACTTCATACTCTCATTGGATCTTGTTATCCAAAATTGGTTCAATACCTTAGAAGAAGGAACACAAAAGAGTTGGGATCTGCTATACAAGGCCTTCATCCAATAATATGGATACAATGTTGAAATGGAAGTTACCTTAATGGAAGTGGAGTCCATTAGAGAAAGGCCAAATGAGAATTTTGTGGACTATGTGAAAAGATGGAGAAATAAGGCCGCTTTGCTCAAGAAAAGGCCCGATGAATCTAATCAAATAAGGATGATTGTGAGAATGGTGTCGCCTAGTCTTCATGAAAGGATGTCACATACACTCATCCGTGATTTCAAAGATCTCCTCCAAGATGGTCTGCAAATTGAAGAATGGGAAAGAGAGAAGAACCATTTTTCAACAAGAAAGAACGAGAAAGGAAACTATCAGTCTGGTAACCAAGGCATGCAAAAGGTAGTTGGTGTTAATGCTACTAGCCAAGGAACAAGATGATAATTTTCAGAATTGGGGAAACCACTGTCTTGGGTTCTCAATAAGCTTCAAAGGAAGGGATTGTTACAACCCTTAAATCCTCGTCCTTTGCCTAACCCTCTCCCACCTAATTTCAACACTAAAGCATTTTGTCAATTTCATCAACTGTAAGGGCATGACACGGATAGATGTATGAGGTTGAGGCATGAGATTCAAAATTTGACTGATAGTGGAAAGCTGCCCAAGCCCAACAAGCCGAACACAAAAGACAATCCATTACCAAAGTTCAATAGAGTACCACCACCAGCCACCTTCATGACTGGAGGAGGTTTGCATGAAAATTTTGTCATGTCTTCTTTTCCAAGATGTGGGTAGAAAAGCAACCAAAGAAGAAGAGGTATTTGGTAAAATTAAACAAGCTATGGTGGGTAAAGAAGTAGCAATTTGTGTTGTGAATAGGTTTTGGGATTCAATCGATAGTGATGACGATCTTGTATCCAAGAAGGAGGAATGGACCTAGTCAGAGCCCGAAGAAGATGAGGTAATGAACACTAGATCCTGTATGTAATATCCCCATATATGCCCTAGAAGTTTTGCATACTGTTGTTGTTGTTATAAATTGGATTGAATGTATATATTATGTGATAAGAAAAGAAATTGGAAAAAAAAATGCTTATGTAAATGTGTTTTGGGAAAGAAAGAGGGTTTAGAGAGAAGTGTATATGTTGTTTATATGGTTGTATAATTAACATATACATAAGTCAAAGGGAGAGTCAATGGAAGAGGATATTTATTTTGTTGAGTGTGAAATTACATAAATGGGCACATAAGAGACAAGAGGCTAGTTAAATGGTTAAGGGTGTTTTAGTAATTTTCCTTGTAGGATTGCATGGTGGAGATTAAAAGAAGGAAAGAAAGGTTGACTTGTTCATTTTTTTTGTCTTTTCTCATGTGTGTGTGGCCGACTATCCAAAGGGAGGAAGAGAGCAAAGTGTTGTTTGATTTCTAAACTCAAATTGAAAGGAGATTCAAGGAATTAAGTGGAAGAGTTGTGAAATTCAACAATTTTGGTAAGCTCTTTTTCTTGATTTCCTTTATTCTTTTGAAGTGGAGTTTGAAATGAATTTTTGGTTTGTTGAGATAATGATTAAATGTGTTTGTGATGTGTTTTCAAATGTTATTTTTGATTTTAAGTGAAGAGGTTTAAGAGGTGTTGTTGTTGGAAGTGTTGGAGTTGAAATTGTTTTAGGATTTTGAAGTGTTACATGATGTTTTCCTTGTGTTTGCTTCATTATTTTCAAAGATCTTCTTGTTGTTGGTGTTAGTTGGAATTTTAGGCTTGGAAATGGGAAGTTGGCTGAAGGCAGAAACCTTTTTGATGCCACGCCCGTGGCCTTGATTGGCCATGGCCGTGGCCATTGGTAGGCTTTTGGTGCCATGGCCGTGGAGGATGGAAGCTTGGGTGGCAGAACTGTTTTGTACCCCACGCCCGTGGGGGTTATGGTGGCCATGACCGTGGCCTATAATGAATGATGTTGAAGTGTAATTTTGTGATTTAAGGTTTAAGATGAAGTTATTAAGTGATTAAATGGTATTGGAATTGATGGATTGTATTATGTTTGGATTAGGGTTTGAAAGAAGATAATTTGTCCTAAGTTTGGGAAGTGAAGAATCTTGGATAAAGGAAAGTGTTTAAAGTTGTGTGATTTGTTATTGAGGTAAGTACAAATCTTGCACTAATGCATTGTTGCATATAATTCATATGATGTGATGATAATGATAATGAAAATACTATGTGAACAATGTTATACTTTATGCATTGTAACTTTTGTGATGGGTAATGTACTTTGTTAAATTGATATCAATAATGCTATGTGTATAGTGTGGAGTATATGATTGTGTATTTAAAAGATGAAGTATTATAATGTGGTTTGAAATGTGATGGAATATAATACCATTGTGATTGGCTATGATGAGAATTGAGAATGGAAATGATAATTGAATAATAAATGACTTGTGTGGCTAATGTGTTATTCCATTTTCAGAGTTTGTTGTTGGTGGCATGCCTAATATTGGTAACAATCTCTTGAAGTTAGGTTGGATTTGATCCTTGAAGCCAAGTTGGGTTGAAGTTTAACATGTTTTACTCCCCTTGAAGCTTGGTTGGGTCTAATCCTTGAAGCCTAATTGAGATGTTACAACCCTTGAAGCTAGGTTGGGTTTGGTTCTTGAAGCCAAGTTCGGTTGAGACTTAGCATGCTTTGTTCCCCTTGAAGCTTGGTTGAACCTAATCCTTGAAGCCTAGTTGGGTATATGTGATAATGATAAATGTGATAAAACCAAAGCATTAACTCTGAAAATTGAATGGCATATTAGTGTGTTTTGGGCCCATGCTTGTCTTTGTTTAATGTGAGTCATGAATGATAACTTGATTGATTAATGAAGGAGATGGAAAGATGTTGAAATGTGGTATGCTTATATGATTATGATTTGTGAAGTGCAAAGGTGTGATGTTAGCTTTTCACCTATGTTGTTGCCTTTATTGATAACATGTGTGACATTGCATTGCACTAGAGCATAATATTAGCATGATTTGTCTTACTAAGCCGTTGGCTTAGCGTGATAGTGTTGATCGCGCAGGTAACAGAGTTGAACCCAAGAGCTCTTCGAGACCGAGTGAGAGTAGACAATGAAGAGTTTATTTGGGACTTAAAGATCAGAGAAAGCTGCCAATCATGTATAACTTCTTTATATTTTGTAAATATTGTTTATAATGTAAATATATGTATGTTTGTAAATATGGATTTAAATGCTTTTATATATGTAATTATTTTATAAATTTCGCTGCGTATTAATTAAATGTATTTATATCTATTTTGTTTTGTAGTACAAGATAATTACTTATTTTCTATAAATATGTAATGACAAAGATTATGTTGTCTTTATAAATGATTTGAATATTAAAGAAAATCGTAGCGTCCCTATGTTCAGTGCATGGATATTACATTGTGGTTATTGTAATGTGCATGTACCGGATGTGGGGGTGTTCCTAAAGAGGTAGAAGTTAATAAAGGAAAGGAAGTTGAAGTAGGGAATAAAGAAGAGGAAGATGATCCCGTGCTCAAGCAATTGAAAAGAACCTAAGCAAGTGTTAGCATTTGGGATTTATTGGCTACTTTTAAAAAGCACCAAGAAACTATGGCCAAGGCCTTGGCTAGCATGCCAATTTCCACCTCCATAACACTGAAGTAGCTGATCGACTTCATAAAAATTGAGGAAGTAATGAAATGTGAAGATATTCAAGAGAAGAGCAAAGTTAATATGGGAGCTGTATCTTTCTCAGATGCGGATTTATCGGAAGAGGGGAGAGATCACATCCGCCCTCTCTTTATCAAGATAGAAATCAAAGGGAAAAGGACTCCGTGTTTAATGGTTGATGATGGGTCTTCCATAAATGTTTGCCCACTTAAAATATTGTTGAAAATAGCCATGTCAATAAGGGATCTAAACCCAACCAAGGTAACTATTCGGGCTTGTGACAACACTAAGAGACATGCCGAAGGAACTTTCAAAGCTGCTGTCAAGGTTGGTCCAATTGAATCTATTGTTGAATTTGTTGTTTTGGACATACCTGTTACATTTGTCTTACTCTTAGGATGACCATGGTTTCAACCTCTTGGTGGAGTTCCTTCCACCCTTCATCAAAAGATCAAGTTCCCTAACGGAGATGAGACAGTGGTCATCGAGGCTGAAGATAATGAAGTTGTTAATGCTCTAATGATTGAGAGGCCTCTCATTGGTTTCCAAGTAGCTGCAATTTCTGATGATGAAATAGTGGACTCTAAAGTTTTGAACATGATGAAGAGCATGAACTACCTTCCCGGAGCTGGTCTTGGAAAGGGTAAGGCCGGTTTGACAAAGCTGCCTGATTTTAAAACTCAAACTTCTAAGAAGGGGTTGGGATATGATCAAGTCAACAAAGATGTTCAGCTAAAGAAGAATGAGAAGATGAGCTTTTCTCCACTTGAAAAAATCTTTGTCAAAGCTCCAGCCATGGGACCACTCCAAGGAAAGTCCGAGCCAATCATGTTCATGGGAAAGTTGATCCCGGGTTTTAAAATTTTTGTAGATGTTACCAAGCTAGTGCAGCAAGTGAAGAAAGAGCTCACCCTGCCAGCCAATAAGGAGTCCAATCCGAAAGAAAAGAAGGAAGCTGTCCTAAAAGCTAAGAAGACTCCGGAGGAGATTGTTACCCTAGTTGAAGAGAAGTTTGAAGACATTCTGCCTTATGATTTTGAGAACAATGATTTTGATTTTAATTTGTCTGCTTTGTATGAGGATGATGATGTTTTCTTTTCCAAAATGAATGCAATAATGTCTGATTTTGCTTACTTGTGTGATGTTTCTCCTGATGGTTGCATACATTCAAATAGCAGTTACATGAGCATCTTTAATATTAATTATGTTGACACACAATCATTAAATTTGGGAACAATCAAAAATTCTAAAAATATTAGCATAGCATCCGACCTTGCTCCTGATGAGAGAGAGAGAGATTTGAAAAAATATTAAAAAAATATGAAGAAGTATTTGCTTGGTCTTATGAGGATATGCCTGGAATAGATTGAGACATAGCCGAACATCATATTCCTACTTACACTCACATGAAACCTGTCAAACAAAAGCTTAGGCGATTAAGACCTGAGTGGGCTGAATTGGTTAAAGAAGAGGTCACTAAACAAATACAAGTAAAGTTCCTTGATGTGATCGAATATCTAGATTGGCTAGCCAACATAGTACCCGTGCCAAAGAAAGATGGAAGAATAAGGGTCTGTGTGGACTATAGAGATTTAAATAAGACTTCCCCTAAAGATGATTTTCCTTTACCTCATATAGATGTTCTCATTGATAGTGTAGCCTCTAGCATGCTACACTCATTTGTAGATGGATTTTCCGGATACAGCCAAGTGTTAATGGCCCAAGAGGATAGAGCCAAAACTTCTTTCATTACTATATGGGGTATATTTTGTTATAGGGTGATGTCGTTCGGCTTAAAGAATGCTGGAGCAACATACCAACAAATGGCCACCACACTATTTCATGACATGATGCACAAAGAAGTCAAAGTATATATTGATGATACGATGGTGAAATCAGATACAAGTTAGAATTATTCTTCGATAGAGCATTGAAATATAAGCTAAGATTAAACCCAAAGAAGTGTGTTTTCGGGGTTACCTCAGGCAAATTATTAGGACATGTGATTGGTCCAAATGGCATTGAGATTGTTCCTAACAAGGTTAAAGCAATCAGGGATATGCCAGCCCCTAAGACGGAGAAAGAAGTTCGGGGATTCATTGGTAAATTAATACATTAGAAGGTTTATAGCAAAGCTCACAACAATCTGTAAGCCTATCTTCTAATTGCTTAAAAAGAATCAACCAGTCCTGTGGAATGAAGAGTGTCAAAAGGCCTTTGAGCAAATAAAGGAGTATCTACTAAATCCACCTATTTTAAAATTGCCTAAACCCAATAAACCCTTGTTACTATACTTAGCAGTAGAAGTAGAGTCATTAAGAGCCATGCTAGCCTAAGCAGATGAGTCAAGGATTGAGCATCTAGTTTACTATTTGAGTAGAAAGCTCCTACCTTATGAAATTAAGTATAGTATCATTGAAAAGACCTATATAGCTATGGTTTGGTCTTCTAAGAAGTTGCGTCATTACTTTAAATCTTATAGTGTGCAAGCAATTTCTAGGTTGTATCCAATGAAGTACTTAAGGGAGACACCCTCTTTGATTGGGAAGTATGGTCGATAGTTGATAATATTAGAAGAATTTGAGATTGAGTATGTAACTAGAAAAAAAATCAAAGATAGAGCAGTGGCAGGATTCCTGGCCCAACAACCATTACCAGATAGTGAAGAGGTAGTCTTAGAATTTCCGGATGAACATTTAGAGGTAATTGAAGTACAAGGATGGAAAATGTATTTTGATGGAGTAGTAAACAAGAAAGAAGCAAGTTTGGGAGCCATACTAGAACCGCCCAAAGAGGAACTTATCCCTTTAGCCAAAAAGTTGAAATTTAGGGCAACCAATAATATGGTGGAGTACAAAGAATGTATCTTTGGTTTGGAAACCCTAATGATTATAAAGGTGGATAAGGTGAAAGTTTTTGTCGATTCATTGCTAGTAGTATCCCAAGTAAATGGAGAGTGGGAGTTGAAAGAGGAGAAATTAAAACCATACCACCATTACTTTACCATGATGAAGAAGAACTTTAAAGAGTGCAGGTTTATACACCTATCAAGAGAAGAAAACCAGATGGCTGATGCCCTAGCCACATTGGCTTCGGTATGGGAAAATCCTGTCAATTTATTCCTCAAGCCTCTGATTTTGACCAGTTCATCAACTCCTTACTATGAATATGAGATAATCATGGAAACTGATACAAACCATGATGCGTGGTATGATACTATAAGATGATTTTTAGAGGAAAGGGAATACCCGTTGGGGGCAACAAAGAAAGAAAGAAGAGCCATAAGGTGGTGGTCTTTGCAATACATCACCTTTCATGGAGAGTTATATTGAAGATGGCCTGATGGGGTGCATTTGAGATGCTTGAGGAAGCCCGAAGTGAAGCATATCATGTCAGAAATACATGCGGGAAGTTGTTGTCCACAAATGAGTGGTCTGGACCTAGTTAAGAAGATAATTCGACAATGTTACTACTGGTTGACCATGGAGAGAGATTGTACTGAGTTCGCAAAGAAGTGCCAACAATGTCAGATGTATAATAATTTGAATCACATGCCTCCTGAAGAATTGCATTCCATGTCTTCACCCTGGCCCTTTGCCACTTGGGGTATCGACATTATAGGAGAGATACATCCGACAACCTCAAATGGTCACCGTTTTATTGTAGTAGCAGTAGATTATTTTTCAAAATGGGTCGAAGCCGAATCCTTCAACAAAATGGAGGCAAGCCAAATGGCTAGATTTATTGAAAAGAACCTCATCTGCAGGTATGGGATCCCACATAGTGTGATATCAGGCAATGGGGTATAGTTTCAAGGAGCAGTTAAAGACTTATTCTTAAAGTACCAAATCCATCATCACCGATCTTGTCCTTATAGACCAAAGGCTAATGGTGCGGTAGAAGCAATAAATAAGACAATTAAGCAAATCCTGTCCAAGATGACCAAGACATACAAGGACTAGTCAGAGATGCTTCCTTTTCCTTTGTGGGGATATAGAATAGGTGTGCCAACACCGGCTGGAATGACACCGTTCTCTTTGGTTTATGGGATGGAAGCAGTATTGCCTATTGAAGTTGAGATTAAGTTGTTAAGAGTGTTCTTGGAAGCCGAACTGCCTGAAGCGGAATGGGTAGTGAGCAGATACACACAGTTAGCTTTACTAGAGGAGAGATGGTTAAAAGCACTATATCATCATCAACTATATCAAAAGAAGATATCTCGGGCCTACAATAGAAGGGTTAAGATCAGAAAAGTTAGAGTCGAGGATTTTGTGTTGAAACAATGTAAGCCTAATGTATCTGATGCAAGAGGGAAGTTTAGGCCTAGCTGGGAAGGGACATATGTTATGAAACAAGTCATGAATAAGGGTGCAGTGAAGTTATCAGACATGGACGGGAACGAGTTTAGTGAGCCGGTGAACATTGACGGGTTGAAGAGGTTTTATGTATAAAAAAAAGAAGGAAAAAAAGAAAAAGGAAAAGAGCTCGCTAGGTTGAAAACCCAAAAAGGGCGGCCTAGGTAAAAGTTAGAGCAGTCCGCTAGTTCCAAAAACCCAAAAGGGCGGGCTAGGCAAAAATTAGGACTAAATGAGAGAAAATCATCAATTAGAAAAACCAAAAGGGCTAGTTGGCAACATGAGTGATCTTGTGTATGCTGGCTTTATATTTGGTTGTTCCCCAATTTAATAAAATAGAATTAATATTAAATTGTTCTATGTGCAATGTTATAAGTATTTGACCAGATATGGATGAAATGAATAAACACAATATCAAAAGGTGATGACAAATTATAAATGGAAAAGAAGCATCTTTTATTACTTTTATTATTATTTTTTCATCCTAACAATACACTTTCTAAATTGACAAATATTAAATCTATGGCAGACGATAAGTGTAATGTGCAGGCCAAATTTGCTTCAGTTGATCTATGTAGGCTTCAGTCAAGCAAGGCATGTCTAAATTGGGAGTGAATTCAGAATCGCGAGGCTCAGCTCCATACTGACGGCTAAGCCAGTGAGGATCCTAGTAAGTACCTTGATGAAAAGCAGCAAGAGGAACATACATCAAGTATGTCCTCATGGTGATAAGAGAAATCTTCCACCAAGGTACCAACCAACGGATGTTGACTTCAGTGCGTGAGTGGATCCAGTCAACCCAGTCAGCATATGAAGAAGCGGGATGGAGTACTTTCCTAGTGGAATGATTTCATGTTAGATATCTGGTAAAATCTATGGATGGAGTATCAAGCAAGCAGAGACGCTCCTGAAGCCAAATCTATGAGGAAAAATTAAATTAGAAAAAAAAAGAGTCCGCTAAGTGTAACACCCGCAAGGGCAGCTTAGGCAAAAATTAGGACAGCTCGCTAGTTTTGAAAACCCACATGGGCGGACTAGGCAAAAATTAGAGCAATATAAAATATAATAAAAAAGAGGTCCGCTAAGTTGAAAACCCACAAGGTCGGCTTAAGCAAAAATTAAGACAGCTCGCTAGTGCAGACTAGGCAAAAATTAGAGCAATATAAAAAAAATAGAAGAAGAAAGAGAAAACCTAAATTGAAAACCTAAAAGGGTAGTTTAGGTAATTACCTAAAGCAACAATGGACTCCCGGTCAGTCTCTTTGACAATCCTGATTTAAGTTGGTCTAATCCAACTAAAGTCTCGGCTAAGATCACAGGTATTGGTGACAAGCCTCCTTATATTTGGTATATGATATCCAATACTCGTGGATCAATATCCCCATCAGAAGAAACAAGCAGGAATTGGCCAAGCAAGCATAGACAAAGCATACATCCTCATGCCTTAGTAGGAGCCAAATGAGAAAGACAAAAGTCAATTAAGGGAGCAAGCGGAATTTTCTCACCTCTCATCAACTGTAGAACTTCGGGTTTTGAAAGTTGAAATAACATCTGCATCTTTTGTTGAGTCTTGGAAATCAATATAGGTAATGCCATTTATTGATTGCTTGGATATCCAAGGATGGCCTCAAATTCTTCAATCAAGGGACATATTTCAAAGCCATTAATTTTAAATGTCATAGAATTCACATTCCAAAAAGAAGCCATGGCATGTAAAAAAGAATGGTCCAATTTAACATTTTGAAAACACTTAAAAGTATCAATCTTTGACCAAGATATTTGTTTCCAATGAATGGCATTCATGTTTTTAAATAGAACTTTTATTTTCTTCAAATAGAGTTCGGTCATTGTTGATGGAAGGTAGAAGAAAAATTAGAATTGTTAAAAGGAGTTTTTTTGGCTTATGTATGAAATTATGGCGTGAAAAGTAATTTATATAGGAGGATTGTGCTATTCCAAAATTGATAACGAAAGTGTGAGACCGAGATGCATGAGGAAAGGGAATTGGATATGAAAGTTCTTTAATTGCTATGTTGCATTTGGTTTTAGTTATTTAGTTTGACTGTGAATGTGAAAAGAAAAATTGTAGCGCAATAATGATAAAAAAAAAGTTGCAGTAAAGACAAAAATTATATTTTTTGTACATCACTAAGAAGGAGGTGGTAGATCATCAAATAAAGCTCTGAAAAAATCATCGCCTATCGGAGGAGGAGGCAAATCACCCATCCCGAGTCCGCCCAAAGCAAGAGCACCAGAATCTCTATTACCTTGGAGTTTCGATCTGTAACGGTCCTCATCAGAAGTAGACAAAAGGATCTCATGGTCATCAACTTGAGGGCCTCTAGATGAAGAAGCACCAGGATCTCTCATCCCCTGAAACCGAAAGTCTAAAAAATTTTGCTCTAACTGATGGTACAAATTTTCAAAATGGGAAACCTGTTGATGACTAGCGGCCAGCTCTTCTTGAAGTTTCTTGTTTTGTTCTTCAAGCATCCGCTGTGAGCCAGAAAGGAAAAGAGTAAGAGCATACATAATCTGTAACACCCCTATATCCAATATACGTACACTACACACTACTACTTCTGTAGTATACGTGTACCAGATAGAAGAGTGCCACGATTTATGTTAAATAACCCAATCTTTTATCATCCAAATAATCTTTTATAATATACAATATAGAAAAGTTAAAACATTCAACTTGTAATATAAAACAAAATAAATAAAACATTCATTTAGTACGCAGCGGAAAATATAGAAATATTTATAATTATATATACATTAAGAATCAAAATTTTACAAAACATAGAATCAAGTTTCATAAACAATTCATGAGGTAATACTCACAATTTTTCCACATCCATAAACATAACACACATCATGTTGTATCTTCATAGTTTCATTACTCAACATAGCTTTCCAAGCCACATTCATTTATTTCACCATTCATGATTCACATTTAAAACAAAGACAAGCATGGGCCCAAAAGACACTAATATGTTATTCAAAGTTCAGAGTTATTGCTTTGGTCCATAATCACAATCATCAAGCCCGTAGGCTATACATATATATATATATCTCTATCCATGGATAGTGTAACAGACCCAGTCTCTTGGACCTCAACCAGGCTAAACCCGAGGAAATCCTCAACCCGGCAAGATTGTTACTGTTTTTGAGGCTTACGACCCAGTCTTTTCACCCCAAAAATATCATATTTCACATTTTTCAACTGGAATCGGCTTACGACCCGGTCTTTTCACCTATCCAACGATTTATAGGCATGCCGCCAAACCCAGAACTCTGAAAATTGAATAATATATTAAGCACACAATTATTTCAATTACATCTTTAACAATCTCTTTCTCAATCCATTTCTCATTTCATTATCAATTCCATTTCTTATTTCATATTCCCTAATCAAATAGGCAATCATGCCCCCAATCATTTCATTTGCATTACCATAGCCAACCACAATGGCTTCATATCTCATCATGTCTCATATCACATGAAATCAATTCATCATTCAAGTGTACATAACCAAATACATTAACATACATTTTGAATGCTCATCATATCATTCACATTATACTAACCATAACATTTATTAAGTATATCAATAATGCAATAGATCACTTAAAACCTTTACAACCAAATATGCTAAGTCTCAAAATCATGTAAGTTTGTACTTACCTCAAAACTAACTCACACCAATCTATACACTTCCTCTTCCAAGAATCCTTCACACTTAGGTTAGGTCACCTCAACCTCTTCACAACCTAATCCAAAAGGAAATAATACACACTCACTTAGAGATACACATGAGATAATAATACTAAGAACCAACTAGGGCAAACTCTACACATGACATGCTCAACAACATGGACATGTCCCTGACCGTGCCCTAAACTCACAACACAGAAGCTTTGACATGCTCAGAACAATGGGCGTGTCACTGAACGTGTAATACATTCTGTCTCACAGAAACATTGACACGTCCAACAACACGGGCGTGTTCATGGCTGTGTCAAACCTTCACCAACATAGTAGCTATGACACGCTTAGTGACATGGGCGTGTCACTGGACGTGTAAATGCTACTGCAACACAGAACCATTGACACGCCCAAAGATCTGGCCGTGCTCATGGGCGTGTCAGGCCAAAAATGCATATTCTGGCAACAATAACAACATATCCAACAAACCACTTACTTCCACCATTTTTCACTTCAAACAAACTTAATTAAACACACCCATACACCATAATAACTTACAAAAACACCCAAAACAACTCAAACAAACATCAAACACAAATCATAATCATCACCACAAACCCAAAACACAATCACAACACTTTCTCTTCTAACAAACTTACTCTTTCCTTCAATCCAAGCCCATAATCCAAAATCAATTGAACCAAACACTCTTAAACACACCACAATCAAACAAACACATATCAACCACAACCTCAACTCACAAACTCAAGGAAAAATCAAAGAATCAAGTGTAAAACTTACCAAAGATGAAGAAACTCTTAAATTTCCAACTTGATCACTTGAAAACTTCCTTCAATCTTGAGTTTGGAAAATCAAATCTCTCTCTTGCTCTCTTGCTATGGAGTGTCGGCCAAACAAAGAAAAGAAAAGGAAAGAAAATGAAGATGCACGAAGAAGAAAGAAAGCAAGAAGAAAAGAAAGAAAACAAAGTCAAACACTCAACCTTCTCTCTCCTCAAAATCCTCTCCACCAAGCAAAAATAATAATAAAATAATCCAATTAATTCTCTTCCATTCATTTTAATTTCTTTTTTAATTAATTCCATAAATAATAAAAATAAATATCTTCTTTTGACTTCCACACTTTGACTTGTGTATATGTTGTATATATTTCCATATACACAACATATACACTCTCTCTTAAATTCTTTTGTCTTTCCCATTTAACATATACATTTAATCCAAATACAACAATAATTATTCCAAAACTTCTAGGGCATACTTTGGGATATTACATAATCATGCATACATATAGCATAAATTATCATGGAACAAGAAAATCTACCAAGTAATCCATATCAACGCCCTGTGGATGAGATGGCATATCCGGTGGACTAGAATGAGCAAATGAAGGAGAAGTAAAAGAAGGTCCAGCCTCATGATCAAATGAGCCAGCAACCTGCAACAATCATTAAAAAAGTCAAAATAAGTTAAGAAAGAAGCGATTACAATAGAAAAATGGTAAAAGTTTACCTGAGAAGTGCTAGCCCCGAGATATGGAGCAAACTCTCCTCCCTCTCCATGATGTTCCTCTTCATCTCTATCCTCATTTTCTTTAAAAATTTCCCATACACCAACAGAAGATACGTCAAAGTTCAAAAGCCCTATTTGAATAAACTGGGTATAAGATGCACCCGGTGAATAGAGAGAGAATTCAACATCATAACCGTGCCGAGCCAACCACGATGCATTCTCTGGCATTGATGTGATATTTAAAGTATATTCCGGGAAACGTATCGGGATCCTCCACTGCTCAGGACAAAGAAACCACTCATATACTCTCTCTCTGAGAAACTAGCCACTAGACACAGGGCCGGCAATGACTCGGCGGGTATGTTGAAAAGGCAGTGCGGCATTCATGGAGGAAGTCCAATTTGTCCGCTCTTCTATGTTCCACCAGGACAAATTCACCTACAAAATGACATAAGGTAAGTGAACTTTTATATAAATTTTAAAGTATACTAATGCTATTTTACTTGGTCCAAGGTTAAGCAGCTCAAGACGAAGCGTTGGGTATGCACATGGTGAGAGCCGGGAATTTCTACATGATCTGACAACCAAAAATTTAATCTCGGATACCCGACTCTCTCTCAGGAAATACCAGGCACCGTCACAAGATTGTGCTCATATGCCCATGCCTACAACAATAATAAAAATCAATTTCATACAAGAAAAGAATGGAATTGACATTGGTGGAAGAAGAGTACCTCGACAACCACTATAAAGCCAACAAAAGACTTCTTATTTTTGCAAATTTTATCAAGACCATGGTAAAGATAGGCAAGACCAGATTCACCCCAGTCGTAAAGTGGTACCATCCTCATATCAGTAAGGGCCCTCAACACCGATAAATGAATGGCAGATTCAGTGCTGCCTAAAATGGTCGACCCGAGCAAATACAGTAAAAATCCTCTAGCAAACTGTTTGGCTGTGTCTTGGTGAACCCATCCTTCATAGTTCATCCAATAACTACAAATTGGCTCAATTTTTATCTTGAAAGGCCCTTTAAATGATGGTTCCATAGCAATTAATTGTTGGATTTCTTCAAATGTCAGAATATCATTGGTAAGAGGGACCGAAAGGCCATAATACTGGATACCAATTATAGTTGTATAATCAATCGGGCCAATGGTCATTTCTCCTATAGGTAGGTGAAAAGTATGGGTCATGTCCATCTACCGTTCTGACAATGCTTGGACCACACTTCGGTTTATCAGATACTCCTCGGATGGTAATTGCAAGATAAAGCTTTCAAAACCGCAATCTCGGATAATCCGCCTTACCCAAGAAGGCGCTACATCATACCATTGTCGGGCTTTATAGACACACCCTCCCCCACCCCCGGATAATGCAACGATCACGCTAACACGGAGCCAGGTAAGTCAACACGAGGTAAGTACATCATTATATCAATACCACCGATTTTTAAGCTAAATTTATTTATATTCATCTAATTAATTTATTTTTCCTAAATCTAAAAAAATTAAAATAAATAAAAATAAAAGAAAACAAACAAATATATAAAAAATATAAAAAAAGAAATGAAAAAGAAAAAATATAAGAAGAAAAGAAAAGAAAAAATATAAAATAAGAAAAAAAACACAAAAAATAATAATTTGCTGTTAAATTAAATAATTACCTTGCTCTTTTGATTTAAACTGCGATGAAGCGGCATCCCGGCTAGTAGACTTATATTTCCATCTTCATGCCGCTGAATAAACTCTAATAACTCAGCATTAGATCGAGTTTATGATCTTGAAGCATACATTTTTTCCAAAACTCTTTACTAAACTCTCTAAAATAAAAGATTTATAGCTATGAATGAATGAAATGAAGAAATCTGCTGTGAATGAAATGAAGAAATCTGCTTCGTTTATATACAGAAATAGCAAAGGAAAAAGACAAAAGAAGAATAGTATTCTCGTGATAAAAGAAAAAAAGTAAATTCTACTATTGATAAATAGTAAGTCACTATTTACAAATAGTAAATAAATAGTAGTGAATAGTGTATAAACAGTAACTACACAGTAAATAAATAGGAAACTCAATTATTCAATTTAATCATTCAAATATTTGCGTGTATATAAATATTTTTATACTTTTAAAATATTTTTACACACAGGGGGCAAGGAGAAAATATGTTTATGGTAAAAATTAGCTAAATTTTTTGCAATTTCCTTTAGTTTACTACTGACTATAATTATTTTTTGCAGACAATTAAATCTTTCTTAGCTTAGGTCCATAACCTAAAATCTCTCTTAAGTCGAGAACTTAGCTCGGATCCAGAACCCAAATTTTCCTTAGGTCCAGAATCCAAATTACCCTTAAGTCCAGAACTTAGCTTAGGTCCAGAACCTAAAATCCCTCTTAAGTCCAAAACTTAGCTCGGGTCCAGAATCCAAATTACCCTTAAGTCCAGAACTTAGCTTAGGTCTAGAACTTAAAATTACTCTGAAGTCCAAAACTAAGCTCGATTCCAGAACTCAAATTACCTTTAAGTCCAGAACTTAGCTTAGGTCCAGAACCTAAAATCCCTTTTAAGTCCAGAACTTAGCTCGGGTCCAAAACCCAAATTACACTTAAGTCCAGAACTTAGCTCTGGTCCAGAACCCGAATTACCCTTAGGTCCATAACCTAAAATCTCTCTTAAGTCCAGAACTTAGATCGGGTACAGAACCTAAATTACCCTGAATTCCAAAACTTAGCTCGGGTCCAGAACCCAAATTACCCTTAGGTCCAGAACCTAAAATCTCTCTTAAGTCCAAAACTTAGCTCGGGTTCAGAACTCAAATTATCCTTAAGTCCATAACTTAGCTCGGGTCCAGAACCCAAATTACCCTTAGGTCTAGAACCTAAAATTACCCTTGAGTCCAGAACTTGAACCGGGTCCAGAACCCAAAAGCTTAACCATCTCAGAAAAATTAAGTCTTATTGCATTTCACTTTCTTTTGTTGTAGTCTCAGGTCGTTCAAGCAGGGGGCAAACTGTAGACCCTTAATTTTTGACCCAGTCCAGTCTGATATTTTTTATATAGTCCAAAATAATTTTTGTGGTATTTTAATTAAATAATATTTATTTTATTGTTTATTATTTATAACTTTTAATAAAAATAAAAATAAAAATGGTAAAGTTAAATAAATTAAAAAAAAAATAAATATCGACGACGAAAAAATTCTTCGCCGAAGGTGAACCGGCCATAGGCCAATTCGCCCGCAGAATTTCCTGCAGGCCCATAGGAAATTCCTGCGGCGAATTTGCTCTCAACCGTAATTTTCCCTCGCAGTTCTTGCAATTCCAGTGTTTTTTTCCAGAGCAATTTTCCAACGCAGTTTTTTTCGAAACCAAATTCTATTTGGTTTTGGTTTCTTTTCCTAATAGATTTTAATTTCTTTAAACAATTAGAAGTAGGTTTATTATTTTTCCTATAAATACCACATTAAAACACAAAATTAAGGGACGGGAAAAAATTATTTGATTGGATTGGAGACTCAACCATTCGATCAGCCAAAAGAAAAGCCCTAGCAAGCAAGAAACAAGAAGCAATCAATCCATCAAAGGCAGTGACACTGCCTTTGTCTTTGTTTATCCATAAGCAAATTGTGGAGGAACCAACGAATGGAGGTTTAATTATAAATCTTTGATTTGATGTTATTTACAATGTTTCTATCATTTGTTTTTGATTTTAAGTTAGTAACCTAAATTATTAAACTTAGTAATATGTTTTACATTAAATTGTACATTCATCCAGTAGCTTTAGTCAGTGATCAAAATTTCAAAACCCTAAAACTGTTCTTCTCTTTCCATAAACCTTTAAAACCCTAAATTGTTTCTCTCCCATTTCCAAAACTTCAAAAACCCTAAATTACTCTTTTGCTCCCAAAAACCTTAAAAACCCTAAATTGTTTCTTCTGTTTCCAAAAACTTTAAAACCCTAAATTATTTTCCCCGAATTATTTTCATCTAAACCCTAACTTTTTGCTCAAAGTTTCCAAATGTCTTCTTAAATCTCCAAACCCTAATCTTCTTTACAGTTTCTAAAAATCATAATTAATTTTATAAAACTCTAAACTGTTTTCTTTAATCCTAAAATCAAATATGTTTTCCAAAATATCAAAACCCTAATTTCCTCAAAACCCAATGCAGTAAACCCTAGTTTTCCTAAACCCTAAATTCTTAAAGCATCAAAACTTTATGACAAGTTCATCAACAATCTAATTCTTAAAACCTCAAAATTTTATGACAAATAAATCTAAACCCTAAAGCCATAATCCAATAAACCTAAAATCACAATCCAGTAAACATGAATTATAACCTAATGTCTTAAGATTCCAAAATCCTAATTTCATGATGTTAGACCTAAACCCTAATTTGATTAACCAAAACCCTTACTACTTTCTTAAATTTATAAAACCCTAATCCATTCCATTTTCCAAAATCTTCATACTAGCCTAAATAATAATAATAATAATAATTCCAAAATCCCCAAAACCCTAAATGTTAATTAAAGAACCCTAAATTGAGACATAAACCTAAATTTATATCTTTATTTGCTTTATTTAATTTTAGATTTGATTATGTAGTTTATTATATGTTTTGATGGTTGATTTATTAAATTTCAATGCTTGATTTATTTAATTTATTATGGATGGATATTTTCTTTATTATTATGATTATTATTTGTTTGTTTTAGTATTCAAATTGTAAGAGGTATGTTTCCATTATTGGGTACCTTATTAGTGAAATTTTATATAATTTAAATTGCTTTTATATTTTGGATAAATGTAAAGGACATATTTCCATCTTTCGGTGGGTGTCCTATTTAGTTTAGACATGGACGATGTAAGGACATGTTTCCATCCTCGGATGGGTGTCCATTTATTTGCTTTGTTTGGACATTGCTTTGATTTTAATATAATGATGCTTTATTTTAATTGTTGCATGTAATATGGATAATATTGTAATTTTTAAGAATTTTATAATATTAAGACCTGCAAAGGAGGCCGGTTCCAATGAACCAGGCATTGTGGCGGTGCTGGGCCATTTCTCACCTTCCCCACACGTACCCAACTTTCCGAACCCATTAGTGGGTTGGGGATTCCTTAGGAATCGAGTCACCCATCCCTTTCTTTTTCCCGGCCCATCCGAGTGGCGACTCCATTTTTCTCCGGGCTTAGGTCCGTGTTCTCTAAGGCCCCAAGTCTAAACAGTGCTGAAGTAGCAAGAACCATTCCACCGAGAGTGGGGGCAAAAATCCCCGCTCACACGTGCTTAAAGTAAAATTCAATAATCAATGTTTCCATTTTTATGTCTCTTACCTCTTTTAAATAATTTAGACACCGCACATGTAATATCCCAAAGTGTGCACTAGAAGTTTTAATATAATTGTTGGTTGATTTGAATTAAATGTATATATGTTTTTGCAAAGGAAATGATTGTGCTAATGGAATGTATATGTTGTATATATGTTAATATATATAAGATATATGTTGGTCAAATGGAGAGTGGTCAAGGGAAGAGATATTTAAATTGGTTTTGTGAAATTACCAAAGTGGGCAAGAAAATATGAAAGGAATTAAAATGTGTATGAGGGCATTATAGTAATTTTCTTTTGGAGGAGTATTTAATGAATGTTGACTTTGTGTTTTCTTCATCATTTCTTCTTCTTCTTCCTTGTGTTGGCCGGCTCATCTAAGGCAAAGGAAAGCAAGAGAAAAAAGAAGGGTTTTGATGTTTTAAGCTCAAAAGTGAAGGAGGTTTCAAGTAACCAAGTTGGAATTTCAAGGAATTCCATTATTTTGGTAAGTTTTCTCTTGTTTGCCTTTGTTCTTTTTGAAGTTGGGTTGATTGAGCTATGATTTAGTAATGATATGATTAGGTGTGTATGTGATTTGGTTATATATGTTGAAATAGATTTAAAAAGGAGAAGTTAAGTTGGTGTTTGAGTTGAAAGAGTAAGTTGAGTTTGAATTAGGGTTTTGAAGTGGTAAGTGAGGTTTAACTTGAGTTTGATCAATTATTTTCATAGATTTTCATGTTGGTTGTGTTTGTTGGAGAAGTAAGTCAAAAATATGTGATTTTGGGTGAAGGCAGTAGCATTCTTGATGCCACGCCCGTGGCCTTGATGGCCATGGCCGTGGTCAAGTGTAGCCATGGCCGTGGGGGTTCGGTGCAAAGGAGGCAGAAGTGGTTTCTATCCCACGCCCGTGGGGGTGGGAGTGGCCACGGCCGTGGGCTTTAGAAGATGATGTTGAATGATATTTTATAATCTAAAGGTCTAAGATGAAGCTAATAAGTGATAAATGGTATTGAAATTCATGTATTGTATCAACTTTTGGGCTAGGTTTGGAAGGAAGTGATTGTCACCACTTTAGGAAGTGAAAGAATCTTGGAAAAGGAAGAGTTGAGAGTTGTGTGAATTGCTATTGAGGTAAGTACAAAGTTACCTAGATGCATTATTTTTATGATTATGAAACTTAAAACAATGTTAAGTAGATTATTATAATGTTAATACAATGTGACTAATGTTGTTATTTGTATAGTGTGAAAGCTTTAATGGTCATCCAAAAAGGTATGTGCAATGCCATTTGTTATGATAAATGTTTTAATAATAAATGGTGTAAATGTGTTTTGATATGCTATATCATTGATGATATATATATATATGTGTTATGGGAAATGGAAGATGTGAATGATATGATGAGCATTAAATAGGTATGATAATACAATTGATAGTGTATATTTGAATAATGAATTGTTAAATATATATATATATCAATGATGATATGTGAAATATGGATTGAGATGTGATGATATGAAAGGCCATTGTGTTTGGCTATGATGATTCAAATGTCATGAGAAGCCATTGTGATTGGCTATGATGATTATAATGAGATGAGGCATGTATGTCTAATGATGAAAGAAATTGGGAATGGAATTGATAATAAACTAATAAATGATTTGTGTGTCTAATATGTTATTCATTTTCAGAGTTTTGTTGTTGGTGGCATGCCTAATAGTAACAATCTCTTGAAGTTAGGTTGGGCTTGATCCTTGAAGCCAAGTTGGGTTGAAGTTTAACATGTTTTACTCCCCTTGAATCTTGGTTGGGTCAAGTCCTTGAAGCCTAATTGAGATGTTACAACCCTTGAAGCTAGGTTGGATGAGTCCTTGAAGCCTAGTTGGAATATTGATAAATGTGATAATTAAACCAAAGCATTAACTCTGAAAGTTGAATGGCATATTAGTGTTTTTGGGCCCATGCTTGTCTTTGCTTAGAGGTCAATTATGAATAATAAGATCTATGTTGTGTTTATTGAAATATGATGTATTAATGATAAAATAATGGCATGATGAAAAATATGTGAAGACTTGGAAATGTAAAAAGAGTTATGAAATTTAATAATGAGATCCATGATTGCCTTTGTGGGAAATGTGATTCATGGATGGTGTAATGATTGCCTTTGTGGAACATGTGATTCATGATTAGTGAATTGTGAATAAAACAATGATATGAAGTATGATATGCAATGTGTGTATTAGTGATGAATTGTGAGTGGTGATAATGATATATATATATATGTATATAATATATGATATTAGTTGAGATATATGAAAAGTGTAATTCAGAAGGGATTTCATGATAAGAAACTAATGGCACATGTTATTGATATATCAATATATGTTAGAATTTCATAATGTATGTTTATATTTTATATTTGTACTACTAAGCTCTCGGGCTTAGCGCGGTTGTGTACTCGCGCAGGTGACTAGATGGAAGATATGAAGTCTTTCGATATGCCACGAGAAGTGTAAGTGTTTGTCGAGACCAACTAGAGGGTGATGCATACATGTATAAGTTTTAATTATGATGTATTTTTATATGAAGTGTATTCATATGTATAAATGAAGTTTTGATAAAGACAAGATCATTATATATATGTAAGATCAATATAAGTATAATGATTTGGTAAATGTTCTTTAAATTAATGTATTATGATTTGAACTCTATTAAAAGATGTTTAATTTGTAACTAAAAGTGACATCCTTATGCTTTATATACTTACTATATGTATACCAGGTATATGTATAGTATTTATATGGAGTATCGGGGTGTTACAGTTATTTTGGTATCAGAGCTTAGGTTCGAGATTCTCGGCCTAAGTAAAATTAAAAAGAAAAAGTTTTGAAACGCTTAAAATGAATGAAAAAGAAGAGTTTTGAAATGCAATTGGTAATACATGCATATGCATTGACACCTAGGTTGGTCTCGGATGTGGCATAATATGACTTGTAAAATATTTGTGTTATATGAGATGTTCAATATAGTTGATGATATATGTGTATACTATGTTGATGTGAGGAGAAACCATGATTGTTGGCAATGATGTTGGAAATGAATTATAATTGAGGCATAGTGCCTAATTGATTATGAGAAATGAATTGCGAAATGTAATGTGATATATGCATATTGATGATGCATATGAAAAATGTTATGTCGTGTGCAACATGAAAGGTAATGTTGATGTTTATGAGCAATATTATGTAGGACATAATATGAATTGAAATATAAAGAAATGAGACGGAAAATAAAGCTGAAAAGGAGATGGAAACAAAATTAAGATTTGAGTATGTACTCCCTCTTCTACACTTTGAACCTCTTTATAATAAGGTCGTGTTGGGTTAACGAGACGGAGGAAATATTGTTGGATTGATAATATTGAAAGATAGGTTATTGAAATAAAAAGAGTATGGTGGGATATTGAATGAGTTGATTAGTATAGATAAAGTGTAACTATTTAAAGTTTGGGATATATATATATATATAAAGTTAAGGTTTTGCTTAAAGGAAGAAGAGATGATATTGGTTAAATAAGAATATCAATTGGTATTGTTATTTTAATGCAAACATTGTGAATTCAATGTAAGAAATGTGAGATGCTTGGATATTGTGAAAGCTCATGGTAATGGTAATAATATGTGATATTTGAGATTTTTCGAAATGAGCTTAATAATTGGGGAAGAAATATGTTTTGATATTGCTTTGTGATATATATATATATCCGAGATGTTTTTAAAGTTGATTTTAAGAAAAGATGAGTTTGGCAAATTGAAGTTTAAGTGAAGTAGTAAGTTGAAAAGTTAAAGTTCTACTAGAATCTGATAAAGATTGATTGGATATTGATGGTTTAATGTATATTCAATATCTGAGCCAGGTGAAATGATTAATATTGCACATGAAAGTATTATGAATTAAGTAACGTGATTTATGGTATGAGAATTTGTTTTGAAGTAAAAAGAGAAATAGATAAGCAAATGAAAAGGAGCTATTTTAAGTCATTTTATTGCAACAGATAAACAAAAAAAAAATGGATATGGAAGTATATTAAATGTTTTTTTTAGATGAAAGTAAAAGAGATGTCACATTGGGAATGTGACCAAGATGGATGTGAAGTGTTATTATAGTCAGAATATATATATTTGTAGTGTGAATAAATACTTTTTATCATATCGGAAGAATGAGAATGATAGTGTTTAAAAGGAAGTGATAAACACTAAATTTGTAGTGAATGTATGAAAAAGGAAAATAAAAATCAGAGCATATAATTAAGTGTATAGGAGCTATTGGGCTCAATGTGTATATGATTGGGTGTAATGTACATATGTATAGATATGTGAGTAAAATATATATACGTTGAATGGTAAACAAATGGATATAAAGATGATATATTAAATGCATTTAAAAATAAATGTGAGAGAGATGTCACCTTAGTAAGGTGACTAAGAATTTATGAAGTATTATCATGGTTAGGATATATATATATATGTGTGTGTTGAGTTGATAAATAATTTAAGTTATGTCAAAAAGGAGTAAGAATGATGTTGACTAATGAAGAATAATAAATGTTAAATTGTGTTAAAGATATGTAAAAGAAGAATTATATATAATTGTATGACTATGTGTATACATGTATGGAAAATGTGGAATGAGCTTTTCGATATGAATGTAAATGAAAAATGTAAGAAATATGGAAAGCAAGTCATATTTTGAGTGTGACCTATGTATATGAAGGTGATATAACTAATTGTCTAGTGGTGTGGAGAATGATAGGGTATGTATCAATAGACCTATGAGAGATTAGGTTTTAACCTATGCAGAGTTAGATTATGTGATGAAATGGATAGTGAGAAAGGACTCAAGTAAAACTAGAAGATGAAATTGTTATAATAATAATTGAGTTAAACTATCATATAATGTTTCCTGGATCAAGGATTATGTTTATACAAATTTTATATGTATAAGTATATAATAAAAGGGGAAGTATACCGTATGAAAAGCTTTACAAAAGATAGATTAGAGTGGAGTAATAAATGGAATTTGTATATGATTAAATGTTATGTATAAAGATGTTGTAGATAATATTGTTGATGTGAGTTAGACTAATGATAATCATATGTTCAAGAGAAAATTTGTGGAGATGGAGTTGAAACGTAATAACTCTTGGTGTAGTAAAAGTTTGGATACAGAATAATCGAGAAACAGTATTGATTTATGAGTTACAGGTGTGACCATTCATCTCCTATGCCTATATGATTTGGTTAGTATGTGTAGCCATTTAATTTTATTATCCACAAATTTGGGATTGAGACAATATGACTGTAGTACAAATTTGGTGAGATTGAAAATTTTGTTTGAGAAGCATAGTTAAAAAGTTATGATGGATAGAATGGTACCTTATCATTTTATGTTAAGAATTTGGTTATAATTATGAAGGTATAGAGAGAATTGTGCAAATGTTTTGAGTTGTAAATAATGTGATAGAAAGGTAATTATGAAAATATAATAGTGATATAAAAATGAGAGGAGATGATAAATGGAGAAAATTGTACAATGTGATTGAAAGTTATACTGAATATGTTTATGGTATATAATAAATAAATGAATGGATTTGGAGTTTAAGTGAATGAATTATAGATAGTAAATATGATATAAAATTATTATGAGAATTGGTGGGAATTATACTAAGATGATTTGAAGTAATTTGTTATCATGATAATTTGATTGAATGTGGATTGGAAGGGATCAGGAATTGTATATAAGTTTGCCTTAATGGAATTAGGTTATATATACATATATGAATATGGTGCAATTTCATGATAAGTTAAATAAATTAATCATTGGATGGAATTGAACAAGATTGGAAAGTGAATATATCGTGACAGATAGATCAATTTATCTGGATTGGACTAAGATTATGAATTATTATTGAGATTTAAAATGTATAGTGGTATTAAGAATGTAATTATTTACATGACAATGTATCTGATGTAAAATATTAATGGTGAATGGATATGAATGAATGGAGTCATAGTAGTTATAAATCAGAAAAAAAAAGGGGGAAAAATTGGTTATTTATAAAATAAGTTGAAAGGCAATGTATTAAAATGCGAGTTAAGGGAAAAGCATGCTAAAGAAGTAACTCTATTTGTGATAAATAAGGATCTTGTTATCCATTGAGGGTTGATAAATGTCTTTTTAGACAGTGATGGTAATGACGGGATAATTAATGCTAAGATATAAACCAATGATTTTTTTTAAGGTTAAAGTTAAGAAAGTAATTATAAAGAAGTGAAGGAACAATATATATTAAATATAAAGATTGGATGAAGTATAAGATTACTATTAAATGATCTGATTCTTGTATAAAGACATTAATAGGAAATGTAATGAGTCTTTTGAATGTTTGATCAAGGAAGTAATAAGGTATATAAACATATAAAATGATGAGTTATGGAATTTAGAAAGATGATTGATTCTAAAGGGAAGAATTGAAGTTATATGATTTGATGATATAGTAATTTAAGCATATAATTAACTTCATATAGAAGTTAAGATAGCATGTTGTTAAGAATGAATTGTTATGGTACGGATAATTTCGAGGACGAAATTATTTAAGGGGGAGAGAATTGTAATATCCCAAAGTGTGCCCTAGAAGTTTTAATATAATTGTTGGTTGATTTGAATTAAATGTATATATGTTTTTGCAAAGGAAATGATTGTGCTAATGGAATGTATATGTTGTATATATGTTAATATATATAAGATATATGTTGGTCAAATGGAGAGTGGTCAAGGGAAGAGATATTTAAATTGGTTTTGTGAAATTACCAAAGTGGGCAAGAAAATATGAAAGGAATTAAAATGTGTATGAGGGCATTATAGTAATTTTCTTTTGGAGGAGTATTTAATGAATGTTGACTTTGTGTTTTCTTCATCATTTCTTCTTCTTCTTCCTTGTGTTGGCCGGCTCATCTAAGGCAAAGGAAAGCAAGAGAACAAAGAAGGGTTTTGATGTTTTAAGCTCAAAAGTGAAGGAGGTTTCAAGTAACCAAGTTGGAATTTCAAGGAATTCCATCATTTTGGTAAGTTTTCTCTTGTTTGCCTTTGTTCTTTTTGAAGTTGGGTTGATTGAGCTATGATTTAGTAATGATATGATTAGGTGTGTATGTGATTTGGTTATATATGTTGAAATAGATTTAAAAAGGAGAAGTTAAGTTGGTGTTTGAGTTGAAAGAGTAAGTTGAGTTTGAATTAGGGTTTTGAAGTGGTAAGTGAGGTTTAACTTGAGTTTGATCAATTATTTTCATAGATTTTCATGTTGGTTGTGTTTGTTGGAGAAGTAAGTCAAAAATATGTGATTTTGGGTGAAGGCAGTAGCATTCTTGATGCCACGCCCGTGGCCTTGATGGCCATGGCCGTGGTCAAGTGTAGCCATGGCCGTGGGGGTTCGGTGCAAAGGAGGCAGAAGTGGTTTCTATCCCACGCCCGTGGGGGTGGGAGTGGCCACGGCCGTGGGCTTTAGAAGATGATGTTGAATGATATTTTATAATCTAAAGGTCTAAGATGAAGCTAATAAGTGATAAATGGTATTGAAATTCATGTATTGTATCAACTTTTGGGCTAGGTTTGGAAGGAAGTGATTGTCACCACTTTAGGAAGTGAAAGAATCTTGGAAAAGGAAGAGTTGAGAGTTGTGTGAATTGCTATTGAGGTAAGTACAAAGTTACCTAGATGCATTATTTTTATGATTATGAAACTTAAAACAATGTTAAGTAGATTATTATAATGTTAATACAATGTGACTAATGTTGTTATTTGTATAGTGTGAAAGCTTTAATGGTCATCCAAAAAGGTATGTGCAATGCCATTTGTTATGATAAATGTTTTAATAATAAATGGTGTAAATGTGTTTTGATATGCTATATCATTGATGATATATATATATATGTGTTATGGGAAATGGAAGATGTGAATGATATGATGAGCATTAAATAGGTATGATAATACAATTGATAGTGTATATTTGAATAATGAATTGTTAAATATATATATATATCAATGATGATATATTAAATATGGATTGAGATGTGATGATATGAAAGGCCATTGTGTTTGGCTATGATGATTCAAATGTCATGAGAAGCCATTGTGATTGGCTATGATGATTATAATGAGATGAGGCATGTATGTCTAATGATGAAAGAAATTGGGAATGGAATTGATAATAAACTAATAAATGATTTGTGTGTCTAATATGTTATTCATTTTCAGAGTTTTGTTGTTGGTGGCATGCCTAATAGTAACAATCTCTTGAAGTTAGGTTGGGCTTGATCCTTGAAGCCAAGTTGGGTTGAAGTTTAACATGTTTTACTCCCCTTGAAGCTTGGTTGGGTCTAGTCCTTGAAGCCTAATTGAGATGTTACAACCCTTGAAGCTAGGTTGGATGAGTCCTTGAAGCCTAGTTGGGATATTGATAAATGTGATAATTAAACCAAAGCATTAACTCTGAAAGTTGAATGGCATATTAGTGTTTTTGGGCCATGCTTGTCTTTGCTTAGAGGTCAATTATGAATAATAAGATCTATGTTGTGTTTATTGAAATATGATGTATTAATGATAAAATAATGGCATGATGAAAAATATGTGAAGACTTGGAAATGTAAAAAGAGTTATGAAATTTAATAATGAGATCCATGATTGCCTTTGTGGGAAATGTGATTCATGGATGGTGTAATGATTGCCTTTGTGGAACATGTGATTCATGATTAGTGAATTGTGAATAAAACAATGATATGAAGTATGATATGCAATGTGTGTATTAGTGATGAATTGTGAGTGGTGATAATGATATATATATATATATATATGTATATAATATATGATATTAGTTGAGATATATGAAAAGTGTAATTCAGAAGGGATTTCATGATAAGAAACTAATGGCACATGTTATTGATATATCAATATATGTTAGAATTTCATAATGTATGTTTATATTTTATATTTGTACTACTAAGCTCTCGGGCTTAGCACGGTTGTGTACTCGCGCAGGTGACTGGATGGAAGATATGAAGTCTTTCGATATGCCACGAGAAGTGTAAGTGTTTGTCGAGACCAACTAGAGGGTGATGCATACATGTATAAGTTTTAATTATGATGTATTTTTATATGAAGTGTATTCATATGTATAAATGAAGTTTTGATAAAGACAAGATCATTATATATATGTAAGATCAATATAAGTATAATGATTTGGTAAATGTTCTTTAAATTAATGTATTATGATTTGAACTCTATTAAAAGATGTTTAATTTGTAACTAAAAGTGACATCCTTATGCTTTATATACTTACTGTATGTATACCAGGTATATGTATAGTATTTATATGGAGTATCGGGGTGTTACAGCACATGAGCACACAGTAAAGTACTTTGAATAATTGATATATAGCACAAAATCATACAGTAAATTGATATTTATTTTGGGTCTATAATTTTTTGCATGTCTAAAAAATATTTTTATGCTTACAAATATTTTTTCCACACAGGGGGCAAGAGTACATAGGTACAGTAAAAATAGCCAAATTTTTTGCATAGCAAAATTTTTTGAAAAACTAACTATTGAAATTAATTTTTTTGTAGATATCTCTCGTCCAGAACTCAAATTATATTTTCTAGTCCACAACTCAATCCGGGTCCAGAACCCAAACCAATCCGGGTCTAGAATCCAAATTATTTTTTGAGTCCAGAACTCAATCCGGGTCCAGAACCTAAACCAATCTCAGGTCTAGAACTCAAATTATTTTTTGATTCCAAAACTCAATCCGAGTCCAAAACCCAAACCAATATCGTGTCTAGAATCTAAATTATTTTTTGAGTCTAGAACTCCATCCGGGTTCAGAACCAAAATTATCTTTTGAGTCCAAAACTCAATCTGGGTCCAGAACCCAAACCAATCGAGGTCAAGAAACCAAACTATTTTTTGAGTCCAAAACTCAACTCTAGTAAAAAACCCAAACCAATCTCAAGTCTAAAATCCAAATTTTTTTTCAGTACAGAACTCAATTTTGGTCTAGAACCCATACCAATCTCGGGTACAGAACCCAATTTATTTTTCCAATCCAGAACTCAGTCCAGGTCCAGAACTCAATTTATTTTTTGAGTCCAGAACTTAGTCCGGGTCCAGAACCCAAATTATTTTTCGAGCTAGAACTCAATTAGGGCCAGAACCTAAATTATTTCTTGAATTCAAAACTCAGTTCGAATCCAGAACCCAAACTGATCTAATCTTTTCAAAATTAAATTGCTTTTCATTCTTTAAATAAATTCAAGATCATTCAAGCAGGGGGCATGACTGTAGACCCTTAATGTTGGTACCCATCGAAATATATATTTTTATTTGAAGGCCATATCATGTCTAAATCTAATAATAGGTCACAAAATTAACCAATTATATTTATTTAATATTTGGATTACAAATTATAATCATTTAATATTTGGTTTCATAATTATTTAATACTTGGATTGCAATTAATTATTTAATGTTTGGATTTTGGATGGCCAGTTATTTATTATTTGTATTGTGTCGGTTCGATTTATTTAATTAAATGGTGATTTGGTTGGATGGTTGGCCCAAGCCATGCCAATTCGAAAGTTCATTAAAATATGTTCTAAAATCGACTAAGACCTAGACACTCATAATTATGTAGGAGCCTTCTCTAAGTAAGCATACACAGCTCGATGCAATAGAACAATTCCCTCACCCGGTAAAGTCATTCAAATTATGATGCATGGATACACTAATTTATGAACATCAAGCTAGACTCATCATTGGTTGAACACTATAATGTCAAAAGCCAACAAAATTATAAATTCAATAAAAATAATTTATTCAAACAATTTTAATTTAAAAAAACATAATTGTTCCAATTAAATACAAAATAAAATGAGCAACATTCAAGCCAAGGGAGGTTTGTTGAGTCAAGCCTTTTCTCTCTTCACATCTTCTACACTCTCATCTTGAAAGGAGGATAAGATAAAATCTTCCTCCATTCCTTCTCCTACCATGAAGATTGTTGGCGGTGGCACTCTTCCAAATTTAGGTAAAGGATTATTCTTAGTGTTGGGCTTATCTATCTCATGTTCTAATAAAGCCCATTTATCTATCTCATGCCCTTGCATTTGATGTAATTGACAAAAGGCCTTGGAATCAAAGTTTGATGGCAGAGGATCATGTAGTGGTCAAGGAGTCAGTGGCTATAATAACTCTTGTTTCTACAGCTCGTTGAAAACCTAAGACAAAGGTTTCCCCCAATCTGAAAATTGTCTTCTATTTGCTTGACCAGTTGTGTTGACATCTATTGCATTTTGTGTACTCTGGCTGCCAAAATGATAATTTCCCCTCTCATTTTTTCTTCCAAAAAAATGGCTCTTCTCCTGTTACTATTCTTCTATCTGCAAGCCAACTTGGAGAGGAGCATTAAAATCCCTTATAAGAGTATGAGACATTCATTCACGCAGACTAGGTAGAACACCCCTTACTATCATTCGAATCTAGTCAGACTCATCTGGTCTCTTCTTAAGTAGGGCAGCCTTGTTTCTCCACCTATTCACATAGTCATCAAAATTCTCATTTTTCTTTTGTCTGATAGTTTCCACCTCCGTCAGGGTCACTACCAACTCGACATTGCACCGATACTATTGAATAAAGGCTTTGTACAACAGATCCAAATCTTTTTGGGTGTTCTCCTCTAAGGTATTGAACAAGTTTTGCAAAACAGGCACCAATGAGAGCATGAAGTACCTTAGGGTTTGAGCTTTAGTAGCCCTAGCAGGCTGCATGGCAGTGATTTTTTGCTTAACATATAGATGAGGATTCCAGTTCCATGAAATATGGTAAAAGAAGACATTTTAAACTTGTAAGGAATTTCTTCATCTTGCTCAAATAACTTGTCCACCTCTAACACTTCCTCAGCTTTTAACTTCTTTCTATACTTCTTTTCTAAATCAGCAATCATTTTCTCCACATTCAATGTTTCAGTCTTTTCCACAGTTGCCTTCTCCATAGTCTTCGCTTCTTTCTTTATATATTGTGAATCTTGGAAATACGAAGCCCAATCATCATCATCTATTACTACCTTTTCTTCATCAAAGGTTACTTCACCAACCTAAGCCTTTCATTTGCCTTTCAACTTCTTAGTTCTAGCAAATGCTTCAACAGTGTTCCCTAATAATGCAGTCAATTGGCTTTTCATGGTCTCAGCTAGGATCTCCTTTAGTTCTTCCATCATGGAGTTTATTGCATATCTCCTTTAGTTCTTCCATCATGGAGTTTATTGCATCATACAACATCTTCTGAATCTGTTCAAGTTCCATTGACTTTGGTGAGAAGATGACTAAGTCGTTACTAGATTCTATGTCACTAGCATAGGTTGGATTGTCGTAAGCTCTTAAACTACTATACTCCAGGTCTATGAGGCAAAAAAGATCAATGCCATATATTGCAATGCATGTATGTATGTATGCATTGATGATTAAGTAACAGATAAACAAAAATAATTAGGATGTTCCTGTAGACCCTTAATTTTTTACCTAGTTCGGTCCAATATATTTTATTTAGTCCAAAATAATTTTTTGATTACCTTAATTAAATAATATTTGTTTTAGTATTTATTTTTTATAATTTATAAAAATTATTATAATAAAAATAATAATAATAAAAAAATAAAAATAAAAGTCGGCGACGAAAAAATTCATCGCCGAAAATAGTGGATGAAATGGCCTTGGGCCATTTCACCCGCACCTGCGGGTGAAATGGCAAAGCAGGAGCTTCCTGAGGGCGAAATGTCCTGCAGCCAGCCAGCGCTCGTAGCTCGACGTAGTTTTCTCCAGCAAAATTTTTCCGACGCAATTTTTTTCGAAACCAAATTCTATTTGGTTTCGGTTTTCTTTTCCTAATTAAATACAGTTTCCTTAAACAATTAAAATTAATCATCTAAATTTCCTATAAATAAGACTAAAAAACACAGAAAGATGAAAGAGGAATCGGACTTTGGACTGGGACTTTGATTTTGAACTAGAACTTTACAAATTGATCGGACTTTTTAGAAGAAAATAAGCAAGCAAGCAATGAAGCTATCAAAGTCAGCAACCTTTCCTTTGTCCTTGTTCATCCAAGAAGTAATTTTTGGTGGAACCAACAAACGAAGGTTTGAATCTCTAATTTCTTTTTATTTTCTTATAGTAGCTTCGTTCTTTTTTTATTCATAAGATTATACACACAAAACTTTGATCTTTGAAGATGTAATAACTTGATTTTCGTTTCCAAAAACCTTAAATGATTTCCTCTGTTTCTAAATACCTTAAAAACCTTAATTCGTTTATTTGTTTTCCAAAAATCTTAAATCGTTCCTTCTGCTTCTTTTAAAAACTCAAGAACCCTAATTATGTTTCCTCTAAAATTTAAAACCCTAATTCTATCTTTTCTAAACCTTAAGAACTCTAAGAAATACTCTTTTGTTTCTAAAAACCTTAAAACATTTTTCTTATTTCCAAAAGCTTTTAAGAAACCCTAAACTATTTTCCTCTCACTTTTTTCCAAAATTTCCAAATGTTTTGTTACATATCCAAACACTAAATTTACCTTATAGTTTCTAAAAATCACATAAAGTTTTATAAAACTATAAATTATTTTCTCAAATTCTAAAATAAAATATATTTTTCGAAACACTAAAAACCCTAATTCAACTTCAAAAATAAAAACAGTAAACCTCAAACTAGTAAACCAATATGTAAACCCTAATTCCCCTAAAACCGTAAACCCTAATTTTTCTAAAACCTAATCCTTAAAACCTTAAAATCTTATAAACCTAAATATTAAAACTCAACACAGTAAGCCTAAAAACAACAATCCAATAACCAAGAACTATAAACCTAATGTTTTAATATCCTAAAACCCTAATTTCATAATGTTACCCCTAAACCCTAATTTGATTCATGAAACCCTAATTCATTGCAATTTTCCAAAACTTTTACAGTAGGTTAAACAAATACTAAAATAATAAAATTCCAAAACCCTAATATATTGATTAAAGAATTTTAAATAGAAACAGTAAACCTTAATCAGTGTCTTTACTTGCTTTATTTTTAGATTTGATTGTGTAGTTCATTATATGCTTTGATTTATTTTCAATGCTTGATTTATTTAATTTTAATGCTTGATTTATTTAATTTATCATGGATGGATGTTTATTTTATATTTTGATTGATATCTTTGATGAATGATTTATTTATGATGAATGGTTATTTACTTCTATCGATTTATTTAGATTTCCAAATGTTGTAAGAGGTATGTTTCCACTTTGTGGGTACCTCATTAGTTAAATATCATGTAATTTAAATTGCTTTTATATTTTAGACTAATGTAAAGGGCATGTTTCTACCTTTTGGTGGGTGTCCTATTAGTTTAGATGTGGATGATGCAAAGGAAATGTTTCCATCCTCGGATGGGTGTCCATTTATTTGTTTTGTTTGGACATTGCTTTTATTTTAATATAACGATGCTTTATTTCAATTGTTGCATGTAATATAGATAATATTGTTATACTTAAGAATTTTATAATATTAAGACCTATAAAAGAGGCCGGTTCTAATGAACCGGGCGTTGTGGGGGTGCTGGGCCATTTCTCACCTTCCCCAAATGTACCCAACTTTCCGAACCCATTAGGGGGTTGGGGATTCCTTAGGAATTGAGTCATCCACCCCTTTCCTTTTTCCCGGCCCGTCCGGGTGGTGACTCCATTTTCTCCGAACTTAGATCCGTGTTTTCTAAGGCCCCGAGCCTAAACAGTGCCGAAGTCGTAAGAACCATTCCACCGGGAGTGGGGGCAAAAATTTCTGTTCATAGTGGCGACTCCACTGGGGATAAGAGAAGTTGATTCCGTTGGTCTGTATATTATTGTATTCTTTCTTACCATGATATTATCCATTGCATCATATTAGATTGCATCATGTGCGTGAGTTAGGACGCCCATGTTACCCGTGTTGTGTTATGTAAGGGATACCATACTTTCACTCAAGGTATGGAGATCGAGCATGGCATGACCACTCATATCCTCGTACCATTTGGTATATACTTGCTATGGGAACCTAAGCCTTTTAACCCAAAGACTAAAGCTCATGTAATTGGCCTAGTTACTTTCCTTAGGTTTTACCCCAAATGCATGTTGTTTGAGTATGGTTAATTTGTCTTGGCTTAAATCATGGCTTATTTGGTTTGTTCTTTTCTAATAAGACCTAAGTACATTGTAAGCTCAAAATAAATTTTTCTTTAAAGTCCAAAAGACTAAAGTAATTTTCAAAACTTTTCAAGATGGTATTTTGACATAAAACCTTTCTAAAATATAAATCAAAAATTCTTTTTCTTATGATCCAAATACTAAGCCCAAAATCCATTTTTTCTAAAATCTTTTTGCAATGGGCTTAGAAACAAAATTACTTTCATTCAACCTTTTCTTACAAAGAGCTTGCAAATTATTTAGGTCAATTATGAAATACCAAAAATCAATTGTGAGCCTAGTTTTTACTAAGAGTAATTAATCATGGGCTTATTTTGGGCATGAATCATTAGTTACTTTTTTCAAGTGAGAAATCTATTTCTAATACGCCTCTTAATTTAGTTTTAATCCAATATAGCATAAAAGCTACTTTAGTTGGTTGAATGGATTAAAACCTAATTAATGGGAATTATCATGGATTGATTTTCATGTTTAAAAATATAATTATTGGTTGAAACGTTCGAGGGAAATATTCAAAAATAAGGTACCCCATATTGGTATGTTGTTAACCATATAGCTAGGAAAAGGGACTCGCCATTCATGTGTGGATGTTATAAGGTTGGAAGGAACGTCCTATTTGTCCTTGTTTGTTAATTGTTTGTGTATACATGCATACATTTGAATCTCATATCATTAATCCTCTCTGGCTCACAGCCCTGGATTATGATAGTTCAAAAGCTTACGACAATCCGACCTACGCCGGTAGCGAAGAATCTAACAACGACTCAATCACGTGCTCACCAAAAATAATGGATCCCGAACAAATTTAAAGAATGGTGGATAACGCCTAAGCTGGTCTGCAAATTGAAGAATGGGAAAGAGAGAAGAACCATTTTTCAACAAGAAGGAACGAGAAAGGAAACTATCAATCTGGTAGCCAAAGCATGCAAAAGGAAGTCGGTGTTAATGCTACTAGCCAAGGAACAAGGAGATAGTTTTCGAAATTGGGGAAACCGATGTCTTGGGTTCTCAATAAGCTTCAAAGAAAGGGATTGCTACAACCCTTAACTCCTCGTCCTTTGCCTAATCCTCTCCCACCTAATTTCGACACTAAAGCATTTTGTCAATTTCATCAAATGCAAGGGCATGACAAGGATAGATGTGTGAGATTGAGGCATGAAATCCAAAATCTAATTGATAGTGGGAAGCTACCCGAGCCCAATAAGCCAAACACCAAAGACAACCCATTACCGAAGTTCAATAGGGTACCACCACCGGCAACGTTCATGATTGGAGGAGGTTTGCATGAAGATTTTGTCATGTCTTCTTTTCAAGATGTGGGTGGAGAAGAAACCAAAGAAGAAGAGGTATTTGGCGAAATTAAACAAGCTATGGTGGGTAAAGATGTAGCAATTTGTGTTGTGAATAGGTTTTGGGATTGAAGCAATAGTGATGATGATCTTATATCCAAGAAGGAGGAATGGACTTGGTCCGAGCCCGAAGAAGATGAAGTAATGAACACTAGATCCGGTAAGCCTTATGCAAGACCACCACCTATGGAGGTAGAAATTAATAAGGGGAAGGAAGTTGAAGCAGGGAATAAATAAGAGGAAGATGATGTTGTACTCAAACAATTGAAAAGAACCCAAGCAAGTGTTAGCATTTGGGACTTATTGGTTACTTCTAAAAACACCGAGAAACTATGGCCAAAGCTTTAGCTAGTATGCCAATCTCTACCTCCACAACACCGGAGGAGCTGATCAACTTCATAAAAATTGGAGGAGGAATGAAATGTGAAGATATTCAAGAGAAGAGCAGAGTTAATATGGGAGCGGTTTCTTTCTCAGATGCGGATTTACCGGAAGAGGGGAGAGATCACATCCTCCCTCTCTTTATCAAAATAGAAATCAAAGGGAAAAGGACTCCATGTGTGATGGTCGATAATGGGTCCGTCATAAATGTTTGTCCACTTAAGATATTGCCAAAGCTAGCCATGTCAATAAGGGATCTAAACCCGACCGAGGTAACCATTCGGGCTAATGACAACACTAAGAGACATGCCGAAGGGACTTTCAAAGCCGCTGTCAAGGTTGGTCCAATTGAATCTATTATTGAATTTGTTGTTTTGGACATACCTATTACCTTTTCCTTACTCTTGGGATGACCATGGTTTCATCCTCTTGGTGGAGTTCCTTCCACCCTTCATCAAAAGATCAAGTTCCCTAACGGAGATGAAACAGTGGTCATCGAAGCTGAAGATAATGAGATTGTTAACGCTCTAATGATTGAGAGGCCTCTCAATGGTTTCCAAGTAGCTGCAATTTCTGATGATGAAGTCTTGAATATGATGAAGAGCATGAACTACCTTTCCGGAGCTGGTCTTGGAAAGGGAAAAGTCGGTTTGACAAAGTTGCCAGATTTCAAACTCAAACTTCCAAGAAGGGGTTGGGATATGATGAAGCCAACAATGCCCAGCCAAGGAAGAATGAGAAGATGAACTTCCCACCGCTTGAAGAAATCTTTGTCAAAGCTCTAGATATGGGACCACTCCAAGGAAAGCCTGAGCCTATCATGTTCATGGGAAAGTTGATCCCGGGTTTTGAAATTGTTGCAGATGTTGCCGAGCTAGTGGAGGAAGCGAAGAAAGAGCTCACCCTGCCAGCCAATAAAGAATCCAATCTGAAAGAGAAGAAAGAAGTTGTCTTGAAAGTCGAGAAGACTCCGGAGGAGATTGCTACCCTGGTTGAAGAAAAGTTTGAAGACATCCTGCCTTTTGATTTTGAGAACAATGATCTTGATTTTGATTTTAATTTGTCTACTTTGTATAAGGTTAATGATGTTTTCTTTTCCAAAATGAATGCAATAAAGTCTGATTTTGCTTACTTGTGTGATGTTTCTCCTGATGGTGGCATGCATTCAAATAGCAGTTACATGAGAATCTTTAATATTAATTCTGTTAACACACAATCATTAAATTTTGGAACAATAGAAAATCCTAAAAGCATTAGCATAGCATCTGACCTTACTCCTGATAAGAGAGAGAGATTTGAAAAATATTCAAAAAATATGAAGAAATATTTGCTTGGTCTTATGAGGATATGCCTGGTATAGTTCAAGGCATAGCCGAACATCTTATTCCAACTTACACTCACATGAAACCTGTCAAACAAAAGCTTAGGCGATTAAGACCTGAGTGGGCTGAATTGGTTAAAGAAGAGGTCACTAAACAAATACAAGTGAAGTTCCTTGAACTAATAGAATATCCAGATTGGCTAGCCAACATAGTACCTGTTCCAAAGAAAGATGGAAGAATAAGGGTCTGTGTGGACTATAGAGATTTGAACAAGGCTTCCCCTAAAGATGATTTTCCTTTATCCCATATAGATGTTCTCATTGATAGTGCAGCCTCTAGCGTGCTACACTCGTTTGTAGATGGATTTTCCGAATACAACCAAGTGTTAATGGCCCGAGAGGATAAAGCCAAAACTACTTTCATTACTACATGGGGTATATTTTGTTATAGGGTGATGACATTCGGCTTAAAAAATGCTAGAGCAACCTATCAAAGGATGGCCACCACACTATTTCATGACATGATGCACAAAGAAGTTGAAGTATATGTTGATGATATGATGGTAAAATCGGATGCAAGGGAACAACACTTTCAAAACTTAGAATTATTCTTCGATAGAGCTTTAAAATATAAGCTAAGATTAAACCCGAAGAAGTGTGTGTTTGGGGTTACTTCAGGCAAATTATTGGGACATGTGATTGGTCCGAATGGTATTGAGATTGATCCTGACAAAGTTAAAGCAATTAGGGATATGCCAACCCCGAAGACGGAGAGAGAAGTTTGGGGATTCATCGGTAAATTACAAAACATTAGCAGATTTATAGCAAAGCTCACAACAATCTGCGAGCCTATCTTCAAATTGCTTAAAAAGAATCAGCCGGTCATATGGAATGAAGAGTGTCAAAAGGCCTTTGAGCGAATAAAAGAGTATTTGCTGAATCCACCTATTTTAAAACCACCTAAACCCAGCAAACCTCTATTACTATACTTAGTAGTAGAAGAAGAGTCAATAAGAGCCATGCTAGCCCAAGCAGATGAGTCAGGGATTGAGCATGTAGTTTACTACTTGAGTAGAAAGCTCCTACCTTATGAAATTAAGTATAGTATCATTGAAAAGACTTGTATAGTCATGGTTTGATCTTCTAAGAAGTTGTGGCATTACTTTCAATCCTATAGTGTGCAAGCAATTTCCAGGTTGGACCCAATGAAGTACTTAAGGGAGACACCCTCTTTGATTGGAAAATATGATCGATGGTTGATAATATTAGAAGAATTTGAGATTGAGTATGCAACCAAGAAAACAATCAAAGGTAGAGCGATGTCAGAATTCCTGGCCCAACAACCATTACCAGATAGCGAAGAGATAGTCTTGGAATTTCCGGATGAACATTTAAAGGAAATTGAAGTACAAGGGTGGAAAATGTATTTTGACGGAGCAGTAAACATGAAAGGAGCAGGTTTGGGAGTCATACTAGAATCATCCGAAGGGGAACTTATCCCTTTAGCCAAAAAGTTAAAATTTAGGGCAACCAATAATATGGTGGAGTACGAAGATTGTATTTTCGGTTAGGAAACCCTAATGATTATGAAGGTAGATAAGGTGGAAGTTTTTGGCGATTCATTGCTAGTAGTATCCCAAGTAAATGGAGAGTGGGAGTTGAAAGAGGAAAAATTAAAACCATACCACCATTACTTAACCATGATGAAGAACTTTAAGGAGTGCAGATTTATACACCTATCAAGAGAAGAAATCAGATGGCTGATGCCCTAGCCACATTGGCTTCGGTATGGGAAAATCTTGTCAGTTTATTCCTTAAGCCTCTGGTTTTGACCAGTTCATCAACTCCTTGTTATGAATATGAGACAATCATGGAAACTGATACAGACCATGATGCGTGGTATGATACTATAAGGCGATTTTTGGAGGAAAGGGAATACCCGCCGGGGGCAACAAAGAAAGAAAGAAGAGCCATAAGGCGGTGGTCATTGCAATACATTACATTCCATGGAGAGTTATATTGAAGATGGCCTGATGGGGTGCATTTAAGATGTTTAAGGAAGCCTGAAGTGGAGCATATCATGTTAGAAATACATGTGGGAAGTTGTGGACTGTATATGAGTGGTTTGGCTCTAGTTAAGAAGATTATTCGACAAAGTTACTACTGGTTGACCATGGAGAGAGATTGTATTGAGTTCGTAAAGAAGTGCCAACAATGTCAGATGTATGGTAACTTGAATCACATGCCTCCTGAAGAATTGCATTCTATGTCTTCACCCTGGCCCTTTGCCACTTGGGGTATTGACATTATAGGGGAGATACATTCGACAGCCTCAAACGGTCACAATTTCATTGTAGTAGCGGTAGATTATTTTTCAAAATGGGTCGAAGCTGAATCCTTCAACAAACTAAGCGCAAGTCAAATGGCTAGATTTATTGAAAAGAACTTCATCTGCAGATACGGGGTCCCGCACAGTGTGATATCAGACAATGGGATATAGTTTCAAGGAGCAGTTAAGGATTTATTCTCGAAATACTGAATCCATCATCACCGATTCTGTAACACCCCTATACTCCGTATACGCACACTACCTATGCCTGTAATATACGTATACCAAATACAGGAGTGCTATGGTTTATAATAAGCAAACCGATCTTTCCATTTAACAATATTATAAGAACATTTAAAACATTCAAATCATTCCTTCATAATAATATGTGCAAATTTAAAACATTTATTAAGTTATATGATGAAACACAATAGATGAAATATTTATTCAATATGCAGCGGAAAATATAACAGTATTTACAAATACATATACATCAAAACTCAAGTTTTACAAAACGTAAGGTTTATACATGTTAGGCAGTTAGTCTTTGATCTTTAAGCCCACTATCCACACTTCAGAATCTAGACTCGACTTGATCTAGATGAACTCTCTGGTTCTTCCCGGTCACCTGCGCGATGATCCACAATCCCGCTAAGCCAACGGCTTAGTGGTACAAACTACAATAATATTATGCTTTAATGCAATGCCAATGTCATACAATCAAGTTTCAAAAACAATTCGAAGAATATTATATTTCACAACCTTGCATTATTCAATAACTTATCAAACATTCATGAACTAATATTCACAATTTTCCACATCCATAAACATATTACACATCATGTTGTATCTTCATAGATTCATTACTCAACATAGCTTTCCAAGCCACATTCATTTTTTTTAGTAAGTTACTTATGTATTATAATCATCTCATAACATTATATCTCACTCCATAGTTCATATTAAAGCAAATACAACTCATTATTTATTTGTTTCACCATTCAAGAATCACATTTAAAACAAAGACATGCATGGGCCCAAGGACACTAATATGCCATTCAACTTTTAGAGTTAATATTTTGGTTCAATTATCACATTTATCATTATCATTATCCCAACTAGGCTTCAAGGATTTAGGTTCAACCAAGCTTCAAGGGGAACAAAGCATGCTAAGTATCAACCCAACTTGGCTTCAAGAACCAAACCCAACCTAGCTTCAAGGGTTGTAACATCTCAATTAGGCTTCAAGGACTAGATCCAACCAAGCTTCAAGGGGAGTTAAGCATGCTAAAATTCAACCCAACTTGGCTTCAAGGATCAAGCCCAACCTAACTTCAAGAGATTGTTACTATAGGCATACCACCAACAACAAAACTCTGAAAATGGAATAACACATTAGACACACAATTCATTCATTAATTCATTATCAATTTCATTCTCATTTCCTCATCATCATTTAGGCAACCATGCCTCAATCATCTCATTTACATCATTATAGCCAACAACAATGGCTTCACATCTCATCAATAGAGTATACATAATCAATTACATTGAACATCATCATCTAGGCAAACATGCCTCAATTATCTCAATTCACATTTAAAACAACTCATCATTAGAGTATTCATCATAACCAATTGCATTGCACATACATTTCATATTTCATCATATCATCATATCTTTCATATTTCCTATTTCATATTTCATTACATCATCATATCTTTAGAATCATCAACATATATTCCACAAAGTTCACATTATGCAAAACATAACATTAATCAATCAAATTAACAATGCAATAGATTACTTAACATATTTACAACCAAATATGTTAAGTATCAAACTCATGTAAGAGTATGCAACCATGTAGTTTGTACTTACCTCAAAACCAACTCACACCAATCTATAACCTTCCTCTTCCAAAATTCTTCACCACTTGAATTAGGGCAACCTAACTTCTTCACAACCTAATCCAAAATGAACAATACTCACTTAATACAAATTCACATGAATTCCAATACAATTATACACCTATTAACCTCAAACTAAACCCATAGATCACAAATTACAAATCAACATCTCTCTCTAGGACCCCACAGTCGTGGCCTCCCAACCCCCACGGGCGTGGGTTACTAAATGGTTCTGCCTCCCTTACTCAAACCCCCCACGGCCATGGGTTCCAATGGCCATGGTCGTGGCATCCAAGATGCTTCTGTTTCAGACCAAATTCACATATTCTATGCATTAAACTTCATCAAACACAATTATCATAAAGATCTACAAGAATAATTACTCAAACTCAACATCTACAACAATCACCAATTCAAAACCCTAACACAAACACAACTCATACACTTCTAACACCAACACCAACCTAACTTCTTATCTTTAATTCAATTCCAACACTCTTAAACATACCACAATCAAACATGAGCACACTATCACACATCAACAATCAAACTCAAACATAACTTCAAATAAAACAAGGGAAATCAAGAGGAAACTCACCAAAGTTGATGAAACTTCACAAAATTCCAACTTAATCACTTGAATCTTCCTTCAATTTGATCTTAGAAATCAAAACCTCTCTTGCTCTCTTTGTCTTTGGGATACCCGGCCAACCAAGGAGAAGGAAGGAAAATGAAGAACAAAAAGAGACAAAGTCAAATATTTATTCTTCACTTAAATCTCCACCAAGTATTTTAATAATAAATTAATAAATTTTCTCTCTTCCACTTATTTTAATTTCCTTTTAATTACTTAATTAAATAAAATCAATAAATATCTTCCTTTGACCATATAACAATTCGACTTGTATATGTTGTATATATTTCCATATATACAACATATACACTCTCTCTTTAATTCTTTTCTCTTTCCAATTTAACATATACACTCAATCCAATTACAACAATAATACCAAAACTTCTAGGGCACACTTTGGGATATTACAATTCTCCCCCTCTAAAAAGAAATTTCGTCCTCTAAACTACCTGATATTAAGTCTGGAATAACTGAGGATACTGATCTCGCATTGCTTGCTCACTCTCCCAAGTTGCCTCTTCTCTACCATGATTCTTCCAAAGAACTTTTACTAGTGACACCTTCTTATTTCTCAACTCTTTCACTTCACGTGCCAAAATAGCAATTTGTTCTTCTTCAAATGTTAGATCCGAACTCACCTCAATGGATTCAACTGGCAAGATATGAGATGGATCTGATCTGTACCTCCGCAACATAGAAACATGGAAGACATTATGGATTCTTTCCAACTCAGGCGGCAAAGCAAGACGATAAGCAACTGGTCCAACTCTTTCTAATATCTCATACGGTCCAATAAAACGAGGACTCAGCTTCCCTCTTCGACCAAATCTTCAAATCTTTTTCCAAGGAGATACTTTCAGAAATACTTTATCTCCAACATCAAATTCTATATCTATCCTCTTCAAATCTGAATAAGATTTCTGTCGATCTGAAGCTGTTTTCAACCGATCCCGAATTATCTTCACTTTCTCTTCCGTCTCTTTGACCAAATCAGGACCAATTAATTTGCCTTCTCCAAGTTCATTCCAATATAGAGGCGTCCTACATCTTTTACCATACAATGCCTCAAATGGTACCATACCAATACTGGATTGATGACTGTTATTGTAGGCAAATTCTACCAGTGGCAAAAATTTGTCCCAACTTCCTGAAAAATCAATAACACAGCTTCTCAACATATCCTCTATAATCTGTATCACTCTCTCTGACTACCCATCTGTCTGCGAATGAAAAGCAGTGCTAAAGTGCAATCGAGAACCCAATGCACCATGTAAACTCTTCCAAAACCTCGAAGTAAACCGGGGATCTCGATCAGACACTAAAGAAATTGGGACTCCATGCAACTTCACTATCTCACTGATGTACAGCTCAGCTAACTTTTAAAGAGAATAGTCCATTCTAACTGGAAGAAACTGAGCTATCTTCATCAACCGATCGACAATCACCCAGATGGCATCATGCTTCTTCTGAGTCAATGGCAAACCAGACATAAAATCCATTGTCACTCTCTCCCATTTCCATTCAGGTACTGTTAAAGGTTGAAGTAACCCTGTTGGAACTTGATGCTCAGCTTTCACCCTCTGACAAGTGAGACACTTGGATACAAACTCCGCTATGTCTTTCTTCATACCTAACCACCAGTAATGCTGCTTCAAATCATGATACATCTTTGTACTCCCAGGGTGCATAGCAAAAACCGACTGATGTGCTTCTTCTAAAATAACCTTTCTCAAACTAGCATCATCAGGAATACACAACCTATCTCTAAACCAAAGGCTACCATCACTTCTCACATGGAAATCTTTACTTTCTCCATTTTGGCAATCTGAAACCATCTTTTGAATTTTCTCATCTGCCAATTGAGCCTCTTTAACCTGATCCAATAATACCGGTCTCAACTGCAACTGAGCCAACAATGCACCATCATCACATGATTCAAAACTAGCATGCAACGCTCTCAACTCAACAAGCAACGAGAGCGAATAAACAGTCAAACCTGCCAAAGACTTTCGACTCAAGGCATCCACAACAACATTCACTTTACCAGGATGATAATCAATCAAACAGTCATAGTCTTTGATCAGCTCCAACCATCGTCTCTGCCGAAGATTAAGCTCTCTTTGAACCCCCAAATATTTCAAACTCTTATGATCTGTATAGATAAAACACTTCTCTCCATACAAGTAATGTCGCCAAATCTTCAAAGCAAAAACTATGGCTGCCAATTTCAAATCATGCGTCGGATAATTAAGCTCATGCGGCTTCAACTGCCGAGAAGCATAAGTTATAACTTTACCTTCTTGCATTAAAACACATCCTAAACCATTATGTGAAGCATCACTATAAATCACATAAGGTTTATCTTCCACAAGCAAAGCAAGAACAGGCGCTTGAGTTAACATCTCTTTCAACTACTCAAAACTAGCTTGACACTGATCTGTCCACACAAATCTAACTCCTTTTCGAAGTAATCTGGTGAGTGGGGTAGCTATCAAAGAAAAACCCTTCATAAATCGTCGATAATAGCCTGCCAAACCCAGAAAACTTCTAACTTCAGTCACAGACTTCGGGTGGAATCCAATTCAAAATAGCTTCAACATTACTTGAATCGACTCTAATACCGTCTGCTGAAACTATGTGACCCAGAAAAGTCACTTGATCAAGCCAAAACTCATACTTCAACAGCTTAGCATACAACTGCTTCTCTCTCAAAGTCTGCAACACAATCCGCAAATGCTTGTCATGCTCTTCCTCATTACGTGAATACACCAAAATATCATTAATGAAGACCACCACAAACTGATCCAGATAGGGCCTAAACACCCTATTCATCAAATCCATGAAAGCTGCAGGTGCATTCATCAATCCAAAAGGCATTACCAAAAACTCATAATGCCCATACCTTGTGCGAAAAGCTATCTTAGAAATATCTTCAGCTCTAACTCTCAATTGATGGTACCCTGATCTCAAATCAATCTTGGAAAACACTGCTGCTCCCTTCAACTGATCAAAGAGATAATCAATCCTAGGCAAAGGATACTTATTCTTGATAGTCACTTTATTCAATTGCCTATAATCAATGCACAACCTCATAGTACCATCCTTCTTCTTCACAAACAAAACAAGAGCTCCCCATGGAGAAACACTAGGGCGAACAAACCCTTTATCCAACAACTCCTGCAACTGCACCTTCAACTCTCTCAACTCAGCAGGTGCCATTCGATAGCGAGTAATAGAGATAGGAGTGGTACTAGGCAACAAATCAATACCAAACTCAACCTCTCTCTCAGGGGGTAACCTTGGCAACTCCTCAAGAAAAACATCTGGAAATTCTGCAACTATAGGTATACTATCAAATTGAGAACCCATTACTCTGGAATCCACCACATGAGCAAGATAAGCATCACACCCTTTTCTAATCAACCTTCTAGCTGCTACAGCTGATAAAAACAAGGATGCAAGTTGTCTCTGCTCACTAGATAGCATCACACTTTTACCATCACTGGTTTTCAGGGTAACACACTTCTTTTGACAGTCTACCACAGCTCCATGCTTAGACAACCAATCCATGCCTAAGATCAAATCATATTCCTTAAAAGGCATTTCAATCAAATCACCCAAAAATTCCTCACCTTGCACCACAACTGCACTATCACGATGCACTTTACTCACCACAACACTATGTCCTAAAGGATTTGTCACCAAGACATCAAATCCTAAGGACTCTGAATGCAATTCAGACACAGGCAATATGGATGCAGTTATGTATGAATGAGTAGATCCTGGATCAATCAAAGCAAGAACTGTAATATCAAATAAAGAAAATGTACCCGCTATAACTGCTGAAGCATCCGGTTGCCTCTGCATCACATATACTGTAATATCCTCATGTATGCCCTAGAAGTTTTGATTATGTTGTTATTGTTGTTGTTGTTGTTGTTGTTGTTGTTGTTGTTGTTGTTGGTTTAAAGTGTGATTGAATGTATATGTTGTGTGATAAGAAAAGAAATTGGAAAAGAATGTTTTTACATATGTGTTTGGGAAAGAAAAAGGGTTTAGAGAGAAGTGTATATGTTGCTTATATGATGATATAATTAACATATACATAAGTCAAAGGGAGAGTCAATGCTAGAAGATATTTAATTGAGAATTGTGAAATTACATAATTGGGTTTATAAGAGACAAGAGGTTAGTTAAATGATTGAGGGGTGTTTGGGTAATTGCCTGAATTGGATTGCATGGTGGAAATTTAAAGAAGAAAAGCTATTTGATTTGTGTTGAATTTCATTTCTTCTCATGTGTGTGCCGGCCATCCAAGAAGAGAAAGAGCAAGAGAGGTGTTCTTGATGCTTTAAGCAAATTGAAGAAGCAATCAAAGGACTTGGTTAAAGATTTATGAAATTTCTTCATTTGAGGTAAGATCTTTTCATTGATTTCTTCTTTTCTTTTGAAGGGGTGTTTGAAGTGAATTAGGGTTGGTAGGATTTGATGATGAGATATGTTTATGATGTGTTTTCTAGTGTTAAAGTGATTTTAAGTTAAGAGGTTACATAGGTGTTGTTGTGGAAAGTGGTGGATGTTGATTTTGAAAGATTAGGAATGATGTTGGATTTTAGGGTTTTGAGATGGTATTTGTTTAAGTGTAATATTAATGTATTGTGAAGTGGTTTTTGTGATGAATATGTGTTTAGAACATTGATTATATTCATTTGAAACATGTTATATGGTGTATATTGTGTTGAGTGCTATTAGAAGAGAATTGGTTTTGGTTAGGGTTTTATTCTTGGGTGACACGGCCAAAGGCATTGAGAGACACGGCCAAGTCATGGAAATTTTGGCCGTGTTGGGTTGATTTTTAGGAGACACGGCCGTGTCTCATGCCAGTGTCTGCCACTGCTAATTTGTTTTGGGAGACACGGCCACAAGCTTGGCCGTGTCCCTTGGGTGTGTTGGTTACTGTGTTTGGTTTTTGTTCTTCATACATGATTGAGTTTGAACTTTCAATTGATAATGCATATGATACTACATGAACTAGGGTTTGTACTATGCAATGTGAATTTTGTAAATGATAATGTGTGATATGGATAATGTATTTTGAAATGCTATATCAATGATGCTATATGCATAACATGAATTGAGATGTGAAATGTGATGCAAAGCCATTGTGATTGGCTATAATGATGCAATTGAAAGAAATAAGGCATGTTTGCCTAAATGTTGATGAGAATTGAGAATGGAAATGATGACTAAATAATAAATGAATTGTGTGGCTAATGTGTTATTCCATTTTCAGAGTTTGTTGTTGGTGGCATGCCTAATATGAGTAACAATCTCTTGAAGTTAGGTTGGATTGAATCCTTGAAGCCTAATTGAGATGTTACAACCCTTGAAGCTAGGTTGGGTTGGTTCTTGAAGCCAAGTTGGGTTGAAACTTAGCATGCTTTGCTCCCCTTGAAGCTTGGTTGAACCTAATCCTTGAAGCCTAGTTGGGTATATGATATTGATAAATGTGATAACAAAACCAAAACATTAACTCTGAAAATTGAATGGCATATTAGTGTGTCTTGGGCCCAATGCTTGTCTTTGTTTAGTGTTGTTTATGAATGGTTTAATGAGTGACTAATGAGGTATATGAAAAGATGTTGAAATGTGATATGTCTATTTATATTGGATTATGAAATGTAATGGTATGTTGTTTGCTTTGCATATATGATGTTACATGTATAATATGGATTGATAATTAACATTGCATTGCACTAAAGCATAACATTAGCATGAATTATCTTACTAAGCCCTTGGCTTAGCGCGATAGTGTTTAATCGTGCAGGTGATAGAGTTGATAGAGTTGAACCCGAGAGCTCTTCGAGACCGAGTGAGAGTAGACGTTGAAGAGTTGATTTTGGGAACTTAAAGATCAGAGAACATTTGCCAATCATGTATAACTCTTTCATATTTTGTAAATATTGTTTATAATGTAAATATTTTCTATATTCCGTTGCGTATTAACTAAATGTATTTATATATCTATTTTGTTTTATATTACAAATTGATTACTTATTATCTATAATGTATATTGAGAAAGATGATGGTATTATTTAAAATGTTTTGAATGTTAATAAAATCCGTAGCATTCCTATATTCGATACATGTATACTACAGGGTGGTGTATGTAGTGTGTATGTATTGGGTGTGGGGGTGTTACAGTTGTTTTGGTATCAGAGCCTAGGTTTGAGATTCTCAATCTAGGTAAAATGTAATAAAAAGAATATTTTTATTTAAAAAGTGGTTTTGAATAACATATATGTTTGGGATTGGCAATCTCTGATCTTTAATAAGAAGCATTCTGCTGTGTTTGCAGACATAGGTTGTGATGGATCCTCATTTGCGTCAGTCAGTTGAGGGTAGTGAGGAGAGTGTAGCTCCGGAGGATAGAGCTAGAGTTTATAGTGCTGAGGAGGCACCTGCTTCGGTGTCGGGGAGACCAGTTGGTGAGGAGGTTCCACCAGCTTGGCTTAGGCATGTGGTAGAGGCTTTGAGGCAAGCACCAGTGCAACCACCACCACCCCCTCAGCCTGTTGTACTAGTGAGGCACTATGATAAACTAAGGAAGTATGGAGCAGAGGATTTCCTTGGTACAGTTGATCCAGCTGTAGCGGAGCAATGGCTTGATAAAGTACAAAGGATCTTTATTCAGTTGCAAGCCACCTCGGAGGAAAATTTTGACTATGCAAGATCTTTGCTACAGAAGGATGCATACGACTGGTGGAGGACAGTGCCCCATTCTATGGATGATCCACCAACTTTGTCCTATGCTGACTTTTTGAGAGAGTTTGAGTTGAAGTATACTCCTAGGGAGTATAAAGACATGAAGAAGATGGAGTTTTTGAGCTTGAAGCAAGACAGCAGGATTGTAACTGAATATGAGGTTGAGTTTATTAGATTGAGCCAGTATGCTGGGGGCATTATAGCTGATGAGATAGATAGATGCAAGAGATTTGAGGAGGGATTGAGGCCCTCTATCATGTGCTTAGTGGCTGGATCTAGATATCACGATTTTTCCCAGCTTGTGGCAGCAGCTAGGAGTGTGGAGCGAGCTCAAGTTATTACAGCTGCTTCAGAGGAAGAGGTTAGGGTTAGAAGGCCCCAGTTTGAGGTAGGGTCTTCATCTGCTAAAAGAGGTAAAGGAAGTTTTGTTCCAAGGGTCAGTAGGAGTCAGAGGCCAGCTGGTAGGTCAGTGCAGTTTCAGAGGCAGAGATTTAGACCTGCAGCTTCAGTGGCGAGTGCTCCGACCCCAATGACTCAGAGATCCACTCCACCCATCTGCATTCATTGTGGTAGGCCACATGGTGGTCCTTGCTGGAAGACTGGTGTAGCAGGGGTATGCTTCAGATGTGGATCACCTAATCATTTTGTTAGAGATTGTCTTGAGAGGCAAGAACAGATGTCAGTTGATACTGCAGCTTCTCGACCTAGTGTGAGGGGAGGTCGAGCAGGCAGAGGTGTCAGCAGAGGAGGAAGATCTGGGTTCAGTGCTAGAGGAGGTTCTACATCCAGGGAGAGTAGACCAGAGGAGGTTGGGTCTTCCCAGAGGATATATGTTATGCAGAGGCAGCCAGATGCTTCGGCGGTCATAGCTGGTACTTTTTCTTTATTTGATACCTCAGTACTTGCTTTGATTGATCCGGGTTCCACACATTCCTATATTAGTGCATCTGTTTTGCCTGTGTCTGATATGCATGCTGAGTCCCTAGGATTTGATGTGTTGGTGATAAATCCGTTAGGGCATAGTGTGATTGTGAGCAAGGTGCACCGAGATAGTGTAGTGAGGGTGCAAGGTGAGGAGTTCCTTGGAGATTTGATTGAGATACCATTTAAGGAATATGATGTGATTCTAGGCATGGATTGGCTATCTAGACATGGAGTTGTGGTAGACTGTAAAAGGAAAATTGTTTCTTTGAGAACTGCTGATGGTAGAGAGGTGATAGTATCTAATGAGCAGGAACAGCTAGCCTCCTTATTTGTTTCAGCTGTTGCAGCTAGGAGATTGATTAGAAAGGGGTGTGAAGCTTATCTTGCTCATGTGGTAGATACAAGAGTGAAGGGTTCCCCTATTGATAGTATTGCCACAGTTGCAGAGTTCCCAGATGTGTTTCCAGAGGAGTTGCCAGGGTTACCTCCTGAGAGAGAGGTGGAGTTCGGTATTGAATTGTTGCCTAGTACCACTCCTATCTCTAGTACTCCTTATAGAATGGCACCAGCAGAATTGAGGGAGTTGAAAGTGCAATTGCAGGAGTTGTTGGACAAAGGATTTATTCGCCCCAGTGTTTCTCCTTGGGGAGCTCCTGTGCTATTTGTGAAGAAGAAAGATGGTACTATGAGGTTGTGTATCGATTATAGGCAATTGAACAAGGTGACTATTAAAAATAAATATCCTTTGCCTAGAATTGATGACCTCTTTGATCAATTGAAGGGTGCAGCTGTGTTTTCTAAAATTGATCTGAGATCAGGGTACCATCAGTTGAGAGTTAGAACTGAAGATGTTCCTAAGACCGCTTTTCGGACTAGGTATGGGCATTATGAGTTTTTAATTATGCCTTTTGGCCTGACGAATGCACCTGCAGCCTTTAAGGACTTGATGAATAGGGTGTTTAGGCCCTATCTGGATCAGTTTGTGGTAGTGTTTATTGATGATATTCTGGTGTATTCGCGGAATGAAGAGGAACATGACAAACATCTGTGGATTGTGTTGCAGATTTTGAGAGAGAAGCAATTGTTTGCTAAACTGTCAAAGTGTGAGTTTTGGTTGGACCAAGTAGCTTTTCTCGGTCATATAGTTTCAGCAGAAGGTATTAGAGTTGATCCAAGTAAGGTTGAAGCTATTCTGAATTGGAGTCCACCCAAGTCTGTGACTGAAGTTAGAAGTTTTCTGGGTTTGGCAGGCTATTATCGACGGTTTGTGAAAGGATTTTCTTTGATAGCTACTCCACTCACCAGATTGCTTCGTAAGGGAGTTAGATTTGTGTGGACAGATCAGTGTCGGGCTAGTTTTGATCAGTTAAGAGAAATGTTTACTCAAGCACCTGTTCTTACTTTACCTGTAGAAGGCAAACCATATGTGATCTACAGTGATGCTTCACATAGTGGTTTGGGTTGTGTGCTAATGCAAGAAGGTAAAGTTATAGCTTATGCATCTAGACAGTTGAAACCGCATGAGCTTAATTATCCGACCCATGATTTAGAGCTAGCAGCAATTGTGTTCGCATTGAAGATTTGGCGACACTATTTGTTTGGGGAGAAATGTTTCATCTACACTGATCACAAAAGTTTGAAATATTTGGGTGTCTAGAAAGAGCTTAATCTTCGACAGAGGAGATGGTTGGAATTGATTAAAGACTACGACTGTTTGATTGATTATCATCCAGGTAAAGCAAATGTTGTTGCTGATGCCTTGAGTCGGAAGTCTTTGGCAGGTTTGACTGTTTATTCGCTCTCGTTGCTTGTTGAGTTGAGAGCATTGCATGCTAGTTTTGTACCTTGTGATGATGGTGCATTGTTGGCACAGTTGCATTTGAAACCAGTTTTGTTGGGTCAGATTAAAGAGGCTCAGTTGGCTGATGAGAAGATTCAGAAGATTGTTTCAGATTGCCAGAATGGAAAGAGTAGAGATTTTATTGTGAGAGATGATGGGAGTCTCTGGTTTAAGAATAGATTGTGTGTACCTGATGATGTAAATTTAAAAAGGATCATTTTGGAAGAAGCACATCAGTCAGTGTTTGCTATGCATCCGGGCAATACAAAGATGTATCATGATTTGAGGCAGCATTACTGGTGGTCTGGTATGAAGAGAGACATTGTGGAGTTTGTATCCAGATGTCTCACATGTCAGAAGGTAAAAGCAGAGCATCAAGTTCCAACCGGGTTACTTCAACCGTTGTCAGTACCTGAATGGAAGTGGGAAAGAGTGACAATGGATTTTGTGTCTGGGTTGCCATTGACACAAAGGAAGCATGATAATATATGGGTGATTGTGGATAGATTGACTAAGACAGCTCATTTCCTCCCGGTTCGGATGGATTACTCTTTGGAGAGGTTAGCTGAGCTATATATCCATGAGATTGTGAAGTTGCATGGTGTTCCAACTTCTATAGTGTCGGATCGAGATCCTCGGTTTACTTCCAGGTTTTGGAAGAGTTTACATGGAGCTTTGGGTTCTCGACTGCACTTCAGCACTGCTTTTCATCCACAGTTGGATGGACAGTCAGAGAGAGTGATACATATTATTGAGGATATGTTGAGAAGCTGTATCATTGATTTCTCTGGAAGTTGGGATAGATTTCTACCTCTTGTGGAGTTTGCTTACAACAACAGTTACCAATCTACCATTGGTATGGCACCATTCGAAGCATTGTATGGTAGACGGTGTCAGACACCTCTTTGTTGGAGTGAACTTGGTGAAAGTAAGTTAATTGGGCCTAATTTGATTCAAGAAACTGAAGAGAAAGTGAAGTTGATTCGAGGCAGGTTGAAAGTAGCTTCAGACCGACAGAAGTCTTATGCAGATCTGAAGAGGAGAGACATAGAGTTTGATGTTGGAGATAAGGTATTTTTGAAAGTGTCTCCTTGGAAGAAGATTTTGAGGTTCGGTCGGAAAGGGAAATTGAGTCCTCGTTTCATTGGACCGTATGAAGTTTTGGAAAGAGTTGGGCCAGTTGCTTATCGGCTTGCTCTGCCACCTGAGTTGGATCGTATCCATAATGTATTCCATGTTTCTATGTTGAGGAGATACAAATCGGATCCATCTCATGTGTTGTTGATTGAATCTATCGAGGTGAATCAAGATTTGACATGTGAAGAGGAACCAGTTGCTATCTTGGCACGTGATGTGAAAGAGTTGAGAAACAAGAGTGTGCCATTGGTGAAAGTTCTATGGAAGAATCATGGAAAGGAAGAGGCAACTTGGGAAAGTGAACAAATCATGCGAGAGCAATATCCTCAATTATTTCGGACTTGATATCAGGTAATTTCGAGGACGAAATTTCTTTTTAGAGGGGGAGAATTGTAATATCCTCATGTATGCCCTAGAAGTTTTGATTATGTTGTTATTGTTGTTGTTGTTGTTGTTGTTGTTGGTTTAAAGTGTGATTGAATGTATATGTTGTGTGATAAGAAAAGAAATTGGAAAAGAATGTTTTTGCATATGTGTTTGGGAAAGAAAAAGGGTTTAGAGAGAAGTGTATATGTTGCTTATATGATGATATAATTAACATATACATAAGTCAAAGGGAGAGTCAATGCTAGAAGATATTTAATTGAGAATTGTGAAATTACATAATTGGGTTTATAAGAGACAAGAGGTTAGTTAAATGATTGAGGGGTGTTTTGGTAATTGCTTGAATTGGATTGCATGGTGGAAATTTAAAGAAGAAAAGCTATTTGATTTGTGTTGAATTTCATTTCTTCTCATGTGTGTGCCGGCCATCCAAGAAGAGAAAGAGCAAGAGAGCTGTTCTTGATGCTTGAAGCAAATTGAAGAAGCAATCAAAGGACTTGGTTAAAGATTTATGAAATTTCTTCATTTGAGGTAAGATCTTTTCATTGATTTCTTCTTTTCTTTTGAAGGGGTGTTTGAAGTGAATTAGGGTTGGTAGGATTTGATGATGAGATATGTTTATGATGTGTTTTCTAGTGTTAAAGTGATTTTAAGTTAAGAGGTTACATAGGTGTTGTTGTGGAAAGTGGTGGATGTTGATTTTGAAAGATTAGGAATGATGTTGGATTTTAGGGTTTTAAGATGGTATTTGTTTAAGTGTAATATTAATGTATTGTGAAGTGGTTTTTGTGATGAATATGTGTTTAGAACATTGATTATATTCATTCGAAACATGTTATATGGTGTATATTGTGTTGAGTGCTATTAGAAGAGAATTGGTTTTGGTTAGGGTTTTGTTCATGGGTGACACGGCCAAAGGCATTGAGAGACACGGCCAAGTCATGGAAATTTTGGCCGTGTTGGGTTGATTTTTAGGAGACACGGCCGTGTCTCATGCCAATGTCTGCCACTGCCAATTTGTTTTGGGAGACACGGCCACAAGCTTGGCCGTGTCCCTTGGGTGTGTTGGTTACTGTGTTTGGTTTTTGTTCTTCATACATGATTGAGTTTGAACTTTCAATTGATAATGCATATGATACTACATGAACTAGGGTTTGTACTATGCAATGTGAATTTTGTAAATGATAATGTGTGATATGGATAATGTATTTTGAAATGCTATATCAATGATGCTATATGCATAACATGAATTGAGATGTGAAATGTGATGCAAAGCCATTGTGATTGGCTATGATGATACAATTGAAAGAAATAAGGCATGTTTGCCTAAATGTTGATGAGAATTGAGAATGGAAATGATGACTAAATAATAAATGAATTGTGTGGCTAATGTGTTATTCCATTTTCAAAGTTTGTTGTTGGTGGCATGCCTAATATGAGTAACAATCTCTTGAAGTTAGGTTGGATTGAATCCTTGAAGCCTAATTGAGATGTTACAACCCTTGAAGCTAGGTTGGGTTGGTTCTTGAAGCCAAGTTGGGTTGAAGCTTAGCATGCTTTGCTCCCCTTGAAGCTTGGTTGAACCTAATCCTTGAAGCCTAGTTGGGTATATGATATTGATAAATGTGATAACAAAACCAAAACATTAACTCTGAAAATTGAATGGCATATTAGTGTGTCTTGGGCCCAATGCTTGTCTTTGTTTAGTGTTGTTTATGAATGGTTTAATGAGTGACTAATGAGGTATATGAAAAGATGTTGAAATGTGATATGTCTATTTATATTGGATTATGAAATGTAATGGTATGTTGTTTGCTTTGCATATATGATGTTACATGTATAATATGGATTGATAATTAACATTGCATTGCACTAAAGCATAACATTAGCATGAATTATCTTACTAAGCCCTTGGCTTAGCGCGATAGTGTTTAATCGCGCAGGTGATAGAGTTGATAGAGTTGAACCCGAGAGCTCTTCGAGACCGAGTGAGAGTAGACGTTGAAGAGTTGATTTTGGGAACTTAAAGATCAGAGAACATTTGCCAATCATGTATAACTCTTTCATATTTTGTAAATATTGTTTATAATGTAAATATTTTCTAAATTCCGCTGCGTATTAACTAAATGTATTTATATATCTATTTTGTTTTATATTACAAATTGATTACTTATTATCTATAATGTATATTGAGAAAGATGATGGTATTATTTAAAATGTTTTGAATGTTAATAAAATCCGTAGCATTCCTATATTCGATACATGTATACTACAGGGTGGTGTATGTAGTGTGTATGTATTGGGTGTGGGGGTGTTACATATACTCTCTGAGAAGATCCGGCCTCATCTGGCCTACTGCCTCTGGATGAAGATCCTCCTCTCTGACTAAACCCAGGTCTACCACCTCTACTGAAACCTCTGCCCCCTCGACCACCTCTGCTGACACTGGGTCGAGAAGCTACAGTATTAGTCTGTCTATCATCCTGTGGCTCAGGACAATCTTTAATAAAATGAGCTGGTGACCCACATCTAAAGCATACTCCTGATCCACCCGTCTTCCAACAAACACCCCCATGGGTCCTACCACAATGAATACATACAGGTGAAGTAGATCTCTGAACCACTGGAGTCGGAGCACTAGCTACAGAAACTGTAGGTCTCGGTCTCTGCCTCTGATATTGAACTGACCTACCAGACTGCCTCTGACTCCTACTGACTCTCGAAATAAAACTTCCTTTGCCTCTCTTCATAGATGAAGACCCTACCTCAAACTGGGGTCTCCTAACTCTGGTCTCTTCTTCAGTAGCAGCTGCTGCAATACCCTGTGCTCTCTCAACACTTCTAGCTGCTACAACCAATTGAGAAAAATCTTGGTACTGAGAACCAGCAACAATGCACATAATAGAGGGCCTCAGCCCCTCCTCAAACCTCCTGCATCGGTCAATCTCATCAGAGATAATCCCACCGGCATAGTGACTCAACCGGATGAACTCTATCTCATACTCTGTCACTGTCCGGTTGTCTTGCCTCAAATTCAGGAATTCCATCTTCTTAACATCTTTATACTCCCTCGGAGTATATTTCTGCTCAAACTCCCTCAGAAAATCACCATAAGATAATGTAGGTGGATCATCCATGGCATGAGGAACCGTCTTCCACCAATCATAAGCATCTTTCTGAAGAAGGGATCTAGCATAATCAAATTTTTCATCAGGAGTGGCTTGCAACTGGATAAATATCCTCTGCACTTTATCCAACCACTGCTCAGCTACTGCAAGATCTGTAGTGCCCAAGAAATCCTCAGCCCCATATTTTCTCAATTTATCATAATGTCTCACCGGCACTTGAGGCTATGGTGGCGGTGGTGGCTGCTGTACGGGAGCTCCCCTCAACAATTCTACCACATGCCGTAACCAACCCGGCGGAACCTCATCAGCAGCTGATCTCCCTGGCACAAAAGCAGGGGCCTCACGAACTCTCTCAACTCTAGCTCCATCTCTACCCTCTTCAGGAGCTACACTTTCAGCACTACCTTCTACAGACTAACGTGACTGAGACGTCATCACTACCTATATCTGCAAATACAGCAGAATATACCTCATTAAAGATCAGAGACTGCCAATACCAAAACATGTATCTTATTTAAAAACCATATTTTAAAATCAAAATTTTCTTTTTCTTACAATTTACCTAGGTTGAGAATCTCAAACCTAGGCTCTGATACCAAAACAATTGTAGCACCCCTATACCCCGTATACGCACACTACCTACGCCTGTAATATACGTATACCAAATACAGGAGTGCTATGGTTTATAATAAGCAAACCGATCTTTCCATTTAACAATATTATAAGAACACTTAAAACATTCAAATCATTCCTTCATAATAATATGTGCAAATTTAAAACATTTATTAAGTTATATGATGAAACACAGTAGATGAAATATTTATTCAATATGCAGCGAAAAATATAACAGTATTTACAAATACATATACATCAAAACTCAAGTTTTACAAAACGTAAGCTTTATACATGTTAGGCAGTCAGTCTTTGATCTTTAAGGCCACTATCCACACTTCAGAATCTAGACTCGACTCGGTCTAGATGAACTCTCTGGTTCTTCCCGGTCACCTGCGTGATGAACCACAATCGCGCTAAGCCAACGGCTTAGTGGTACAAACTACAATAATATTATGCTTTAATGCAATGCCAATGTCATACAAATCAAGTTTCAAAAACAATTCAAAGAATATTATATTTCACAACCTTGCATTTTCAATAACTTATCAAACATTCAAGAAGTAATATTCACAATTTTCCACATCCATAAACATATTACACATCATGTTGTATCTTCATAGATTCATTACTCAACATAGCCTTCCAAGCCACATTCATTTTTTTTAGTAAGTTACTTATGTATTATAATCATCTCATAACATTATATCTCACTCCATAGTTCATATTAAAGCAAAGACAAGCATGTATCTCATTATTTATTTATTTCACCATTCAAGAATCACATTTAAAACAAAGACATGCATGGGCCCAAGGACACTAATATGCCATTCAACTTTCAGTGTAATATCCCGGAATAGACCCTAAGAGTTTTGGAGTTATTGTTGTTGTATTTGGATTTAATGTAGATGTGTATATGGGAAATATAAAGATAATATATATAAGACATATACATATACATCATATATACATGGGATATAAAATGGTGTAGGGAAAGTGAATTGTATATATATTTGTATAATTAAGTAATAATAATAATGATAATAAAGACAAAAAGAAAAGAGAAGAAGAAAGTCAAAGAAAGAATATGTGGTGGAGATTTAAAGTATTATTATTATTATTATTGTTATTGTTATTGTTATTGTTATTGTTATTATTATTATTATTATATATATATATAAGATAAGAACGAAGGAAAGAAGTAGAACCTTCTTTCTTCTTCTGCTCCTTCTTCTTCGTCTTCTTCTTTTCTGCTTGGTCGAGAGAGAGAGAGAGAGAGAGAGAGATGATGATTTTGAGAGGATTGGAGATTTTTATTGAAGATTTGGCATATTAACCAAGTAAGTATTCATTCCTTTACATTGATTTTTATGGTTTGAGTTTGGATTTGATGAGGTTTTTGTGAGGATGATGATGAATTATTGAGATTATTGAATAAGTGTTTAGTGTTAATGAAGTGGGGATTTGAGTATTTGATATATGAGTGATGTATGTTGGTGTTTAAGGAAGTTGAAAATATAAAATATATGAGTTTGATAATTGAATATTTGTATTGGTATTCAAGTATCTTTTTATTTGATTTGAATTAGGTTGTGAAGGAAGTGGATTGCTCTAAGTTAAGTGGTGAAGAGTTCTTGGAAGGTAAAGTGAATAGATTGAGAATGGTTCTTAAGGTAAGTAAACTACCTAAATTCATCTATTAATAAGATATTGAAACTTAACACATATTCATTTGTAAATGTGTTAAGGAATTGAATGTTTGGTTGATGTGTTTTAGCAAGGTGAATAATGTGAGAAATATGTAAATTATGTGTTTAGGACATTGATTATGTTCATTTGTGTGGTGTCATATTATGTATGAAGTGTTTGAGTGCAACCAAAGGGGATTTATAAATGTTAGGGGCTTAAATTCATGTGTGACACGGCCAAAAACAAGGAGAGACACGGCCAAGTCAAAGGAATTGGTTTGATTTTGGAGAGACACGATCACAGTCTCAGCCGTGTTCTCTGCCCGTGTTTGTCACTGCCAGATTTTTGTGGAGAGACACGGCCGTGTCCCTTGCCCGTGTCTATGACTGTATGATTTTTGTTGTGAGACACGGCCACTGGCTCAGCCGTGTCACTTGCCGTGTCACCTACTGCCTGAAATTGTGTTGAGAGACACGGCCGTGTCGCCTGGCTGTGTTCACTACTGCCAATTAGGGTTGAGAGACACGGCCACAAGCTTGGCCGTGTCCCTCAAGTGATGCTGGCCGTGTCCCTCAAATTGGTTAGTTAATGATTCTTATTCTTGATTATTTTTGTATTGTTGGATCCTCCAAGGGTTTTGTTGAATCTATACTTCAAATATATATGAAACAAATGTATGTTGAGGATTCCAAATCTAAGAATAAGGTAAATTATATATGTGTATATCAATGATGATCATTCTTGATGAATGTTAAATGTGTTTGATTATGAATATGTAAATAATGAAGTATTCTAATATGAATTGAGACCAAATAAGATGTGATGTAATTGTGATTGATAATGATGTTATATGAAATGTGTAGTATTTGAGATAAATGATAGTGTATTTGAAAGATGAAAAGCTATGATATGAATTGAAATATGATGATTTAAATGATATGAGAAGCCATTGTGATTGGCTATGATGATTTAAATGATATGAGAAGCCATTGTGATTGGCTATGATGATCTAAATGATATGAGAAGCCATTGTAATTGGCTATGATGATTTCAATTGAAAATGAAATTGATAATGAACTCATAAATGAATTGTGTGTCTAATATGTTATTCATTTTCAGAGTTTTGTTGTTGGTGGCATGCCTAATAGTAACAATCTCTTGAAGTTAGGTTGGTTTGATCCTTGAAGCCAAGTTGGGTTGAAGTTTAACATGTTTTACTCCCCTTGAAGCTTGGTTGGGTCAAAACCTTGAAGCCTAATTGAGATGTTACCACCCTTGAAGCTAGGTTGGATTGGTTCTTGAAGCCAAGTTGGGTTGATACTTAGCATGCTTTGTTCCCCTTGAAGCTTGGTTGAACCTTAATCCTTGAAGCCTAGTGGGGATAATGATAAATGTGATAATTAAACCAAAACATTAACTCTGAAAGTGGAATGGCATATTAGTGTTCTTGGGCCCATGTGTGTGTTTGTATATATATATATATATATATGTGATTCCTGAATAATGAAAATGAATAATGAGATATATGTTTGTCATTGTTTTAATGATAACTATGGAATGAGATGCATACAATACATAAGTGAATTATTGAAGATGAGTATAGCTTGAGAAGCTATGTGAAATGATGAGTTTATGATGTGTAAATTGTATATGATGATATATGATGTGTGAAATGTATATGAATGTGGAAATAGTGGATATTGTTTCATGAAGACTTTGATAAGTCATTGGATTGTGAATTACTGAAATAAAATGTATGTATATTGGTAAAACATTAGTAGAAGTATATATATATGAAAAGTATAGCCAAAAAGGGAAAAACATGGTAAGAAAATAATGACATAATAAGTTAAAATGAAAATATGATTTTCTCTATTGTATGTGTATATGATTTATTTGTATTACTAAACTCTCGGGCTTAGCGCGGTTGTGTGATCGCGCAGGTGATTATGCGGTTGATCGGGAAATCAAGCAGTTATGCCACGAGAAGGGTAAGAGTGTTCTGAGACCAACTAGAAGGTGATGCATACATGTAAAGTTTAAATTTGTTATATTATTCGCAATCATATATTCATATGTATAATGATTTATTAAATGTTATTAAAATCTAAAGATAGTATTGTTTGAACTTGGATAAGATTTTTAAATTAAAACTAGAAGTGACATTCTTACACTCTATATACGTATTGTATGTATACTAGGTAATATGTATAGTACCTATATAGAGTATGAGGGTGTTACATTCAGAGTTAATGTTTTGGTTCAATTATCACATTTATCATTATCATTATCCCAACTAGGCTTCAAGGATTTAGGTTCAACCAAGCTTCAAGGGGAACAAAGCATGCTAAGTATCAACCCAACTTGGCTTCAAGAACCAAACCCAACCTAGCTTCAAGGGTTGTAACATCTCGATTAGGCTTCAAGGACTAGATCCAACCAAGCTTCAAGGGGAGTTAAGCATGCTAAACTTCAACCCAACTTGGCTTCAAGGATCAAGCCCAACCTAACTTCAAGAGATTGTTACTATAGGCATGCCATCAACAACAAAACTCTGAAAATGGAATAACACATTAGACACACAATTCATTCATTAATTCATTATCAATTTCATTCTCATTTCCTCGTCATCATTTAGGCAACCATGCCTCAATCATCTCATTTATATCATTATAGCCAACAATAATGGCTTCACATCTCATCAATAGAGTATACATAATCAATTACATTCAACATCATCATCTAGGCAAACATGCCTCAATTATCTCAATTCACATTTAAAACAACTCATCATTAGAGTATTCATCATAACCAATTGCATTGCACATACATTTCATATTTCATCATATCATCATATCTTTCATATTTCCTATTTCATATTTCATTACATCATCATATCTTTAGAATCGTCAACATATATTCCACAAAGTTCACATTATGCAAAACATAACATTAATCAATCAAATTAACAATGCAATAGATTACTTAACATATTTACAACCAAATATGTTAAGTATCAAACTCATGTAAGAGTATGCAACCATGTAGTTTGTACTTACCTCAAAACCAACTCACACCAATCTATAACCTTCCTCTTCTAAAATTCTTCACCACTTGAATTAGGGCAACTTAACTTCTTCACAACCTAATCCAAAATGAACAATACTCACTTAATACAAATTCACATGAATTCCAATACAATTATACACCTATTAACCTCAAACTAAACTCATAGATCACAAATTACAAATCAACATCTCTCTCTAGGACCCCACAGTCGTGGCCTCCCAACCCCCACGGGCGTGGGTTACTAAATGGTTCTGCCTCCCTTGCTCAAAACCCCCCATGGCCATGGCTTCCAATGGCCACTGTCGTGGCATCCAAGATGCTTCTGTTTCGGACCAAATTCACATATTCTATGCATTAAACTTCATCAAACACAATTATCATTAAGATCTACAAGAATAATTACTCAAACTCAACATCTACAACAATCACCAATTCAAAACCCTAACACAAACACAACTCATACACTTCTAACACCAACACCAACCTAACTTCTTATCTTTAATTCAATTCCAACACTCTTAAACATACCACAATCAAACATAATCACACTATCACACATCAATTATCAAACTCAAACATAACTTCAAATAAAACAAGGGAAATCAAGAGGAAACTCACCAAAGTTGATGAAACTTCACAAAATTCCAACTTAATCACTTGAATCTTCCTTCAATTTGATCTTAGAAATCAAAATATCTCTTGCTCTCTTTTGTCTTTGGGATACCTGGCTAACCAAGGAGAAGGAAGGAAAATGAAGAACAAAAAGAGACAAAGTCAAATATTTATTCTTCACTTAAATCTCCACCAAGTATTTTAATAATAAAATAATAAATTTTCTCTCTTCCACTTATTTTAATTTCCTTTTAATTACTTAATTAAATAAAATCAATTAATATCTTCCTTTGACCATATAACAATTTGACTTGTATATGTTGTATATATTTCTATATATACAACATATACACTCTCTCTTTAATTATTTTCTCTTTCCAATTTAACATATACACTCAATCCAATTACAACAATAATACCAAAACTTCTAGGGCACACTTTGGGATATTACAGATTCTCTCCTTATAGACCAAATGCTAATGGTGCGATAGAAGCAACAAACAAGACAATTAAGCAAATTCTGTCTACGATGACTAAGACTTATAGGGATTAGTCAGAGATGCTTCCTTTTGCTTTATGGGGATATAGAACAAGTGTGCGAACACCTGCTGGAATGACACCGTTCTCAATGGTTTATGAGATGGAAGCAGTTTTGCCAATTGAAATAGAGATCAAGTCATTGAGAGTAGTCTTGGAAGCCAAACTGCCTGAAACGGAATGGGTAGCGAGCAGATACACACAGTTAGCTTTACTAGAGGAGAGAAGGTTAAAGGCACTGTATCATCACCAACTGTATCAAAAGAAGATAGCTCGGGCCTACAATTAAAGGGTTAAGATCAAAAAACTCAGAGTTGGGGATTTGGTGTTGAAGCAATGTAAGCCTAATGTATCTGATCCAAGAGGAAAGTTTAGGCCTAGCTGGGAAGGGCCATATGTCGTGAAACAAGTCATGAACAAGGGTGCAGTGAAGCTATCGGACATGGATGGGAACGAGTTTAGTAAGCCAGTGAACATCGACAGGTTGAAGACGTTTTATGTATAAAATAAAATAAAAAGCTCGCTAGGTTGAAAACCCAAAAAGGGTGGCCTAGGCAAAAGTTAGAGCAGTCCGCTAGTTCTGAAAACTTGAAAAGGTAGGCTAGGCAACAATTAGGGCTAAATGAGAGAAAATTGTCAATTAGAAAACCCAAAAGGGCTAGTTGGCAACAGGAGTAATCTTGTGTATGCTGGCTTTATGTTTGGTTGTTACCCGATTTAATAAAACAAAATCAATGTTAAAATTGTTCTATGTGCACTGTTATAAGTATTTGACCAGATATGGACAAAATAAATAAACACAATAGCAAAAGGTGATGACAAGTTATAAAAGGAAAAGAAGCATCTTTTAATACTTTAACTATTTTTTTCATCCTAACACAGTACACTTTCTGAATTGACAAATGTAAAATCTATGGCAGATGATAATTGTAACGTGCAGGCCAGCTTTGCCTTAGCCAATCCAAGTAAGCCTCAGTCAAGCAAGGCAAGTCTAAATCGGGAGTGAGTTCAGAATCGCGAGGCTAAACTCCATACTAACGGCCAAGTCGGAAAGGATCATAGTAAGTACCTTGATGAAGAGCAGCAAGAGGAACGTACATCAAGTATGTCCGCATGGTGACTCGAGAAATCTTCCACCAAGGTACCAACCAACGGATGTTGACTTCAGCACGTGAGTGGATCCAGTCAACCTAGTCAGCATATGAAGAAGCAGGATGGAGTAGCTTCCTAGCGGAATGATGCCATGGCAGATATCTGGCAAAATCCATGGATGGAGTATCAAGCAAGCAAAGATGCTCCTGAAGCCAAATCTGTGAGGGAAATTAAATTAAAAAAAAGGTCCGTGTAGACCCTTAATTTTTTACCCAATCCGATCCAAAATGCTTTATTTAGTCCAAAATGATTTTTGTTGTCTAATTGGTCCAAAACAATTTTAATTAAATAGTTTTTGCTTTATTATCTAATTTTTATTAATAAAAAAATAAACAATATCAAAAAATGAAAATAAAAATAAAAATCGGAGTCGAAAAAAAATCGACAGCAAAAAAGTAGTCGTGCGGGCCCGTCGGCCCAGCAGCAGCTCACCCGCAGGCCTGTGGGCGTTTCGCCAGCAGGGATTTCCTGGGAGCGAAATAGCCGCCCGCAAGAATTTCCTGCGGGCTGGCATGCCCACTGGCCCCAGCCACGGGCCCGGCTGCCATAGTTTTTGCCAGCGCAAAATTTTTCAACGCAAATTTTTGAAACATAATTCAATTAGGTTTTAATTTCTTTTTTTATTAATATTACTTAACTTAATTAATTAGGAATAAATAACCTTAAACCATTATAAATAAGGACAAAAGTCATAGAAAAAAGGGGGGCCGAGAGAGAGGAAATCCAAAGGGAGTTTGGAAAGTTCGAAACCAAATCAAAGAAGGAAAAGAAGAAATTCAATTTAAATCTTTTCTGGAAAGCAGCATCACGAAAAAGGGGATTCCAAAGGCAAAAAAGGCTTGTCTTTGGAACTAGTTCATCCAAGAAGAAGCAATTTTGGAGCAACTTACAAAAGAAGGTATGAAATTCTAAATTCTAATTTTTTTGCACAGTAGCTAAACTAGGGTTTTTTGTGTTTTTCAAAAGTTAAAATCTTAGAACTTTAATTTAGTTTTCCAAAGTTAAAACACTAAAACGTGACCTTATTTTCTAAAAAGACCTAAATTATTATTTTTTCTTCTTAAAAGTTCTAATTGAACATATTTTTCAACAAAACCAAAATCAAATTCTGTTTCTTTTAAGATTTTAAAGTAGGTTCTATTTCATTCAAAAAGCCTTAAGAAACATCTTTTCTACTTATAAAAACTTTAATCCATTTGTTTAAATTCATAAAACTTCATAAAATATCAAATTGATTTCTAAAACCCTAAAAACTCTTCATTACCCGAGACCCAAATTTCAAAACCCTAAAATCCAAAATTCAACTTTTAAACCTAAAATAATAAACCCTAATCCTTTTAAAACCTTAAACCCTAATTTTTATGAACCCTAATCCTTTTAAAACTTTAAAAAACATAAGAACATAAAAACTCAAAAACTACATAGTAGCTTAAAGTTCAATAAACCAAAAATCACAAATTAAAGTATTTTAAGGTATTCAAAACCCTAGTTTCATGATTTCACCATTCAAATCTTAATTTGTTTAATCAAAAAGTCTTACCAACCTTTTAAAACACAAAACCCTAATCTATTTTAATTCCATAAAAAGTCACAGTAGCTATAATTGAACTTTTATTTGCTTTATTCAATTCCATATTTATTTATACCTTGATTTATCTCTTATGCTTTAATCTATTTAATTTCAATACTTGATTTATTTAATTTATCATGGATGGATGTTTATTTTATACTTTTGATGAATGATTTATTTATTATGGATGATTATTTACTTTTATCAATCAATTTAGACTTCCAAAGGTTGTAAGAGGTATGTTTCCACTTGGTGGGTACCTCATTATTTAAACATCATGTAATTTAATTTGCTTTTCTAATTTAGAACTTATGTAAAGGGCATGTTTCTACCTTTTGGTGAGTGTCCTATATAGGCATGTGATGTAAGGACATGTTTCCATCCTTGGATGGTGTCCATTTATTTGTTTTGTTTTGTTTGGACATTGCTTTGATTTTAATATAATGATGCTTTTTTTTATTGTGTGTAGTATGGATAATGTTATTATACTTAAGAATTTTATAATATTAAGACCTGTAAAGGAGGCCGGTTCCAATGAACTGGGCGTTGTGGGAGTGTTGGGCCATTTCTCACCTTCCCCACATGTACCCAACTTTCCGAACCCATTAGGGGGTTGGGGATTCCTTAGGAATCGAGTCATCCACCCTTTCTTTTTTTTCAGCCCGTCCGAGTGGCGACTCCATTTTCTCTGGACTTAGGTTCGTGTTCTCTAAGGCCCCGAGCCTAAACAGTGCCGAAGTCACAAGAACCATTCCACTGGGAGTGGGGGCGAAAATCCCCGCTCACAGTCCGCTAAGTTGAAAACCCGCAAGGGCAGCTCAGGTAAAAATTAGGACAGCTCGCTAGTTTAGAAAACCCGCATGGGCAGACTAGGCAAAAATTATAGCAACAAAATAAAAAAAGAAGAAGAAAAAGAAAACCTAAATTGAAAACCCGAAAGGGCAATTTAGGTATTTACCTGAAGCAGCAACGGACTCTCGGTCAGTCTTTTTGACAATCCTGATTTAAGTTGGTCTAATCCAACTAAAGTCTCGGTTAAGATCACAGGTATTTACCTGAAGATGCTCACAGTGGCGACTCCACTGGGGATAAGAGAAGTTGATTTCGTTGGTCTTTATATTATTCTATTCTTTCTTATAATGATATTATCCATTGCATCATATTAGATTGCTTTGTGTGCGTGAGTTAGGACGCCCGTGTTATCCGTGTTATGTTATGTAAGGGATACCATACTTTCACTCAAGGTATGGAGATCGAGCATGGCATAACCACTCATAGCCTCGTACCATTTGGTATATACTTGCTATGGGAACCTAAGCCTTTTAACCCTAAGACTAAAGCTCATGTAATTGGCCTAGTTACTTTCCTTAGGTTTTACCCTAAATGCATGTTGGTTGACTATGGTTAGTTTATCTTAGTCTAAATCATGGCCTATTTGGTTTGTTCGTTTTCTAATATGACCTAAGTATATTGTAAGCTCAAAAAAAATTTTTCTCTAAAATCCAAAATACCAAAACTATTTTTAAAATTTTTCAAGATGGTCTTTGTACATAAGACTTTTTCTAAAAACAAATAAAAAAAATTCTTTGCCTTAAGGCCCAAATACTAAGCCCGAAATCCACTTCTCTAAAAATCTTTTTGTAATGGGCTTAAAAAAAATTCTTACAAAGAGCTTGTAAAATATTTAGGTCAATTATGAAATACAAAAAATCAATTGTGGGACTAGTTTACACTAAGAATAAATTAACTATGGGCTTGTTTTTGGCATGAATCATTAGTTACCTTTTTCAAGTGAGAAATATATCTATGATAAACCTCTTAATTTTGTTTTAATCCAATATAGCATAAAAGCTACTTTGGCTGGTTGAATGGATTAAAACCTAATTAAAGGGAATTATCATGGATTGATTTCCATTTTCAAGGATATAACTATTGGTTGAAACGTCCGAGGGAATTATTCGAAAGCAAGGTACCCCATGTTGGTATTTTGGTTAACCGTATACCTAGGAAAAGAGACTCGCCATTCGTGTGTGGATGTTATAATGTTGGAAGGAACGTCCTAATTTGTCCTTGTTTGTCTATTGTTTGTGCATACATGCATACATTTGCATCTCATATCATTAATCCTCTCTGTCTCACAACCCTGGATTATGATAGTTCAAAAGCTTACAATCCGACCTACGGCAGAAATGAGATATCTAGCAATGACTCAATCACTTGCTCACCAAGAACAATGGAGCCCGAACAAATTCAAAGAATGGTGGATGAAGCCCTCAATGCCAAGATGGAAGAAATAAAAGAGGCCCTAGCTGAGACCATGAGGAACCAATTGACTGCAATCTTAGAGAATCATGCCGAGGCTTCTGCTAGCACTAAGAAGCCAAAGGACAAAGGGAAGACTAAAGTTAGTGAAGTAGCTTTTGATGATGATGACTAGGCTCAATACTACCAAGATCTTCAAGACAAAAAAGAACCAAAGGTTGTTGAGAAGGTAACTATTGAAAAGATCGAGACATCCGATGTTGAAAGATGATTGCTGATTTAGAAAAGAAATTTGAGAAGAAATTGAAAACCGAAGAGGTATCCGAGATCGACAAATTGTTTGAGCTAGATGAAGAAGTCCTGTACAAGTTCAAGATGCCATCATTTGCTAAGTACAATGGCACTGGAAATCCTCATCTTCATGTGAACTTGTACAGGACTAAAGTTAGTGAAGTAGCTTTTGATGATGATGACTAGGCTCAATACTACCAAGATCTTCAAGACAAAAAAGAACCAAAGGTTGTTGAGAAGGTAACTATTGAAAAGATCGAGACATCCGATGTTGAAAGATGATTGCTGATTTAGAAAAGAAATTTGAGAAGAAATTGAAAACCGAAGAGGTATCCGAGATCGACAAATTGTTTGAGCTAGATGAAGAAGTCCTGTACAAGTTCAAGATGCCATCATTTGCTAAGTACAATGGCACTGGAAATCCTCATCTTCATGTGAAGCAGTATATCACTGCCATGCAGTCTGCCCGAGCTACTAAGGCTCAAACTCTAAGGTACTTCATGCTCTTATTGGATCTTGCTGTCCAAAATTGGTTCATTACCTTAGATGATGGAACACAAAAGAGTTGGGATCTACTTTACAAAGCCTTCATCCAACAATATGGGTATAATGTTGAGTTAGAAGTTACCTTAATGGAAGTGGAGTCTATTAGGCAAAGGCAGAATGAGAATTTTGTAGATTATGTCAAGAGATGGAGAAACAAGGCCGCTTTGCTCAAGAAAAGGCTCGATGAATCTGATCAAATAAGGATGATCGTGAGAGGTGTCTTGCCCAATCTCTGTGAAAGGATGTCTCACACTCTTATAAGGGATTTCAAAGATCTTCTCCAAGCCGGTCTGCAAATTGAAGAGTGGGATAGAGAGAAGAATCGCTTTTCAATAAAGAGGAATGAGAAAGGGAATTACCAGTCCGAAAATCAAAGCACGCAAAAAGAAGTTGATGTTAATATAACCAGTCAAGGGATTAAAAGACAATTCTTGGAATTGGGGAAACCTCTATCTTGGGTTCTTAGCAAGCTGCAAAAGAAAGGGTTGTTACAACCGTTAGCTCCTCGACCACTACATAATCCACTGCCACCAAACTTCAATGCCGAGGCCTTCTGTCAATTTCATCAAATGCGAGGGCATGAAACAGATAAATGTGCCCGCCTAAGGCATGAGATCCAAGATTTAATCGACAATGGTAAGCTACCCGAGCCGGATAAGCCCAATACCAAGAACAACCCTTTGCCTAAGTTTGGAAGAGTACCTCCATCGACAACCTTCATGGTGGGAAAAGGATTGGAAGAAGATTTTGTTTTATCATCCTTTCAAGATGGGGATATTGAAGATATGAAAGAAAAAGAAGCTTAAACTCAACAAACATTCCTTAGCTTGAATATTATTTTTCAACTTTACTTTATTTAATTTTTTGAAACTATTGTGTTTTTCAAATTTAAAGTTGTTTGAATAAATTACTTTCATCAAAATTTTTGTTGGTCTTTGTTCATTTTGGTGCTCGACCAATGAGGAATCTAGCTTGATAATTCATGAATTAATATATTTATACATCATGACTTGAATGACTTTACTAGGTGAGGGAATGGCTCTATAGCATTGAGTTGTGTATGCTTACTTAGAGAGGGCTCCTGCATAATTATCTTTGTCTAGGTCTTAATCAGTCTTAGAACATGCTTTGACAAATTTTCGAGGTGAAATTGAACTCTGCTTATTTAAGGGAGAAATGATCTAGGCATTGTTTGATAAGCCAACAACTAGTATCCACCCTATTAAATATCAATCCCTAGTTGTCCCTTTGAGCCTTCATAAAATTTTAGCTTTCTTTTCATTGGCATACAAACCTCAATAACCTACCCTGAGCTATTGTGATACTTTTGACAAGTCTTATGATCACTAAGATGAAAAGGCAAGAAGATCAAAGAAAGAAATGAATAGTCAAGACTATGAAGATAGTTGAAGTTCTCAAGACCATAAGGGTAGTTGATGTTTTCAAGACCATAAGGATAGTTGATGTTCTCAAAACCTTAAGGGTAGTTGAAGTTCCCTTAATATATCAAGACAACATCAACATCAGAGTAACAAATGATTTATCCCTATTAAGGAAGATTTATGTTACTCCACTCTTCTATTATGGGAAGCCCAAGTTAGTACAAACAAGACAGCTCTTTTAGAGCTAGAACAAAAAAAAAACAAAAAAAAACAAAAAAAAAGAGAAGAGAGAAGAAAAGAAAGCAAAAAAGGCAAAAGAAAAGAAAAAGAAAAAGAAAAGGAAAAAGAAAAAAAAGAGAAAAAAAAGAAATCCAAAAGGCGGTTCAAAAAGCCAGCCGAGTTCTCTTTTACCTAAGTCAACAAAAGGCTTCCATTTGGTTTATAAGGACATTTTGACTTGAATTGGTCCAACCCAACCAAAGATTCAATTAAAATTGGAGAGAAAGGGGAAAGACCATTCGGTGCTTAAAAGTTCTGTACTTGACAGTCCTACAAGGAAGAAGGACAAAATGACAAAGTAATCAAAGAAAGGGAGGAGTAAGAAAAATGAAATGAAAGAAAAGGGAAAAGAAGAAAAGAAACAGATTTGGGTCTTAAACTTTTTGCAAGGGAAAAAACTGTCTCAATCAAGATCAAGATTAATGCCAAGAAGATTGAAGGAATTTGGAGTCTAGAAAGATTGCTCCCAGTTGTCTAAAGTTCCAACAAGAAATTTGTAGTGTGAGGGTTTGTCCATTGTATCACATCAGCCCCAACTTACAAATGACCTTCACTTTAACCCATGTCCCTTATAGACCCCATTTCAATCTTATCAAAGACCTGTTGATCTCTCTTGGTAGGTAGAATCTATTAGTGGAGATAGTTTGAATAAGCATGCATATGAGATAGACAATATTTAAACTCAAATGAGACCTTTGGCCAAGTAATGTGTATGTGCCTATCTGAAGTGCAACGGTTCTTGCTTAAATAGAAATGATTCCCGAGTTTAGTACTGTAACTAGGGTTGTCATGTTATAGATATATTAATTTGGAAAAATCAAGTCCTGAGGTACATTGACATCAATTTGGCAAAGCTAACATTTGATTTCAAAATCAAAATTAAAAAAATTCAAAAAAATTCAAAAAATGTTTTGTCATACAAAGCCTTCAAGTTAAGGGAAGTATGTTGAACCTCCAAAGGACACATTAGGCAAAGGAAATGATTTGGAAATAGATGCATCCCTAACTCTACTGCTTATGGGTCTCCACCACTCGTGTTTTCATCATCTTGAAGATAAAAGCCACAAATGCAAAGCTTTCGATCATTCCAATGCAAGGCTTGAACTAGCGTCAAAATGGAACCATTGAGAACACTTCTGTTGATCACCTCGGTTTGTGAGTCGATGAAACTGTAAGTATTATTCATGCATATCATGAATACATGAGCATATCACATCGCACTTTCTTGTCTTGTATTGTCTATTCTTTATCAAGGTGAACAGCAAACACTCTGTGAAGTGAAGAATCAAAAGAAGATATCAAATCAAGGGGGCATAGAAAGCCCATTGCTTGAGAAAGCTCCAGTAATTTTGCAAAGAGAAGAAATGCTTGCTTGTGCGAAGAACTAGACAACAGGAATGTCAATCAAATCCAGCTAAAAGAGCTAAAGCCAGGGTAAAGACCCGACCTCCAAAGAATAAAGATCCATTTTTCAAGGGTGAAGACCCAATCTCAAAGGATGAAGATCCATTTTTCAAGGGTAAAGACCCGATGTCAAAAGATGAAGTTTCATTTTCAAGGATGAAGATCCATTTGCAAGGGTGAAGACCCAATCTCCAAGGATGAAGATCTATTCTGAGGGTGAAGAATCACAATGCATAGAACAGCCGGAGCAGTCAGGCTTCTCAACTGATAAAAGGTTAGTCAAATTCATTCTCTGGTCCAAGTACCCATTCTCGGGTCCAAGTACCAAAATTAAATCTAATCTCGGGTCCAAGTACCCAAATTAAATCAAAATCAATTCAAATCTCAAGTCAAAGTACCCATGTTAAGATAGAGTATCCCAATCAAGTTTAGGATCGAGTATCCAAATCAAATAAGGATCGAGTATCCCAATCCAATTTTGGATCGAGTATCCAAATCCGATTTAGGATCGAGTATCCAAATCCATTTAGGATCGAGTATCCCAATCAAGTTTAGGATCGAGTATCTGAATTCAGTTAGGATCGAGTGTCCGAATCCGGTTAGGATCGAGTATCCCAATCCAATTTAGGATCGAGTATCCAAATCCAGTTAGGATTGAGTATCCCAATCCAGTTTAGGATCGAGCATCCAAATCCAGCTTAGGATCGAGTATCCCAATCCAGTTTAGGATCGAGTATCCAAAGCCAATTTAGGATCGAGTATCCAAATCCAGTTAGGATCGAGTATCCCAATCCAATTTAGGATCGAGTATCCAAATCCAGTTTAAGATCGAGTATCCAATGGCAGTTTAGGATCGAGTATCCAAATCCAGTTAGGATCGAGTATCCCAATCCAATTTAGGATCGAGTATCCCAATCCAAATTAGGATCGAGTATCCCAATCCAATTTAGGATTGAGTATCCCAATCCAAATTAGGGTCGAGTATCCCAATCCAATTTAGGATCGAGTATCCAAATCCAATTTAGGATCAAGTATCCAAATCCAATTTAGGATCGAGTATCCCAATCTAGTTTAGGATCGAGTATCCCAATCTAGTTTAGGATCGAGTATCCAAAACCAGTTAGGATCGAGTATCCCAATCCAGTTAGGATCGAATCCCAATCTAAATTAGGATCGAGTATCCCAATCCTATTTAGGATCGAGTAACCCAATCCAAATTAGGGTCGAGTATCCCAATCCAATTTAGGATCGAGTATCCAAATCCAGTTTAGGATCGAGTATCCCAATCTAGTTTAGGATCGAGTATCCCAATTCAATTTAGGATCTAGTATCCAAAACCAGTTAGGATCGAGTATCCCAATCTAGTTTAGGATAAAGTATCCAAACCCAATTTAGGATCGAGTATCCAAATTCGATTTAGGATCGAGTATCCAAATCCAGTTAGGATCGAGTATCCAAATCCAATTTAGGATTGAGTATCTAAATCCAGTTTAGGATCGAGTATCCAAATCCGATTTAGGATCGAGTACCCAAATCCAGATAGGATCGAGTATTCAAGTCTAGTTTAGGATCGAGTGTCCAAATCTCTCGAGTCCAGAACCCAAAACCTCAAAAATTAAGTCTTATTGCTTTTCACTCTCTTTCACTAAGGTTTCAGATTATTCAAGCAGGGGGCAAACTGTAGACCCTTAATTTTTGACTCAATCCGATCCAATATGCTTTATTTAGTCCAAAATGATTTTTGTTGTCTAATTGGTCCAAAATAATTTTAATTAAATAGTTTTTTCTTTATTATCTAATTTTTATTAATAAAAAATAAAAATAAACAAATAAAAATAAAAATCGGAGTCGAAAAAAAATCGACAGCGAAAAGTGGTCGCGCGGGCCCGTCGGCCCAGCAGCAGCTCACCCGCAGGCCTGTGGGCGTTTCGCCCACAGGGATTTCCTGCGGGTGAGTTATTTCACCCGCAGAAAATTCCTTCAGGCAAAATAACTTTTTTATTTCACCCGCAGGAATTTCCTGCGGGCTGGCACGCCCACTGGCCCCAGCCACGGGCCCGGCTGCCACAGTTTTCGCCTGCGCAAAATTTTTCAACCCAAATTTTTGAAACCTAATCCAATTAGGTTTTAATTTCTTTTTTAATTAATATTACTTACCTTAATTAATTAGGAATAAATAACCTTAAACCATTATAAATAAAGACAAAAGGCATAGAAAAAAGGGGGGGCGAGAGAGAGGAAATCCAAAGGGAGTTTGGAAAGTTTGAAACCAAATCAAGGAAGGAAAAGAATAAATTCAATTTAGATCTTTTCTGGATAGCAGCATCATGAAAAAGGGGATTCCAAAGGCAAAGAAGGCTTGTCTTTGGAGCTAGTTCATCCAAGAAGAAGCAATTTTGGAGCAACTTACAAAAGAAGGTATGAAATTCTAAATTCTAATTTTTTTTACACAGTAGCTAAACTAGGGTTTTTTGTGTTTTTCAAAAGTTAAAATCTTAGAACTTTAATTTAGTTTTCCAAAGTTAAAACACTAAAACGTGACCTTATTTTCTAAAAAGACTTAAAATTATTATTTTTTCTTCTTAAAAACCTTAAAACTCTAATTGAACATATTTTTCAACAAAACCAAAATCAAATTCTGTTTCTTTTAATATTTTAAAGTAGGTTCTATTTCATTCAAAAAGCCTTAAAAAACATCTTTTCTACTTATAAAAAATTCAATCCATTTGTTTAAATTCATAAAACATCATAAAATATCAAATTGATTTCTAAAACCCTAAAAACTCTTCATTACCCGAGACCCAAATTTCAAAACCCTAAAATCCAAAATTCAAATTTTAAACCTAAAATAATAAACCCTAATCCTTTTAAAACCTTAAACCCTAATTTTTATGAACCCTAATCCTTTTAAAAATTAAAAAATATAAGAACATAAAAACTCAAAAATTACACAATAGCTTCAAGTTCAATAAATCAAAAATCACAAATTGAAGTATTTTAAGGTATTCAAAACCCTAGTTTCATGATTTCACCATTCAAATCTTATTTTGTTTAATCAAAGAGTCTTACCAACCTTTTAAAATACAAAACCCTAATCTATTTTAATTCCATAAAAAGTCACTGTAGCTATAATTGAACTTTTATTTGCTTTATTCAATTCCATATTTATTTATACCTTGATTTATCTCTTATGCTTTAATCTATTTAATTTCAATACTTGATTTATTTAATTTATCATGTATGGATGTTTATTTTATACTTTTGATGAATGATTTATTTATTATGGATGATTATTTACTTTTATCAATCAATTTAGACTTTCAAAGGTTGTAAGAGGTATGTTTCCACTTGGTGGGTACCTCATTATTTAAACATCATGTAATTTAATTTGCTTTTCTATTTTAGAACTTATGTAAAGGGCATGTTTCTACCTTTTGGTGAGTGTCCTATCTAGGCATGTGATGTAAGGACATGTTTCCATCCTTGGATGGGTGTCCATTTATTTGTTTTGTTTTGTTTGGACATTGCTTTGATTTTAATATAATGATGCTTTCTTTTTATTGTGTGTAGTATGGATAATGTTATTATACTTAAGAATTTTATAATATTAAGACCTGTAAAGGAAGCCGATTCTAATGAATCAGGCGTTTTGGGAGTGCTGGGCCATTTCTCACCTTCCCCACACGTACCCAACTTTCCGAACCCATTAGGAGGTTGGGAATTCCTTAGGAATCGAGTCATCCACCCCTTTCTTTTTTCCCGGCCCGTCCGGGTGGCGACTCCATTTTCTCTGGACTTAGGTCCGTGTTCTCTAAGGCCCCGAGCCTAAACAGTGCTGAAGTCGCAAGAACCATTCCACCGGGAGTGAGGGCGAAAATCCCCGCTCATAGTCCGCTAAGTTGAAAACCCACAAGGGCAGCTCAAGTAAAAATTAGGACAGCTCGCTAGTTCCGAAAACCCGTATGGGCGGACTAGGCAAAAATTATAGAAATAAAATAAAAAAAGAAGAAGAAAAAGAAAACCTAAATTGAAAACCCGAAAGGGCAATTTAGGTATTTACCTAAAGCAGCAACGGACTCCCGGTCAGTCTCTTTAACAATCCTGATTTAAGTTGGTCTAATCCAACTAAACTCTTCGCTAAGATCACAGGTATTAGCGACAAACCTCCTTCCATTTGGTCCATAATATCCAATACTCGTGGATCAATATCACCATCAATAGAAACAAGCAAGAATTGGCTGAGCAAGCAAAGACAAAGCATACGTCCCCATGCCTTAGTAGAAGCCAAATGAGAGAGACAAAAATCAACCAAGGGAGCAAGTATAATTTTCTCACCTTTCATCAACTGAAGAACTTCGGGCTTTGAAATTTGAAATAACATCTGCATCTTCTGTTGAGTCTTGGAAATCAGTATGGGTAACACCATTTGTTGATTATTTTGATATCCAAGGATGGCCTCAAATTCTTCAATCAAGGGACATATTTCAAAGCCATTAATTTTAAATGTCCTAGAATCCACATTCCAAAAGGAAGTCATGGCATGTAAAAAGGGAGCGGTCCAATTTAACATTTTGAAAACACTTTAAAATATCAAGTTTTGACCATGAAATTTGCTTCCAGTGAATGGCATCCATATTCTTAAATAGAATTTTTATCTTCTTTAAATGAAGTTCGGTCATGGTTGATGAATGAAGGAAAATCAAGATTGTTAAAAAGGAGTTTTAACGTTGAAATGAAAAGTCTTTTGGTTTCTGTATGAAATTATGGCGTGAAAGGTGATTTATATAGAGTAAATAAGCTTTTCCAAAATTGATAAGGAAAGGGTGATGGGAAAAGGGCGAGACCATGTTGTATGAGGAAAAGAATTAGCTATGAAATTACTTTACCGTGTTGCATTTGGTTTTAGCAAAGTGATGCAGCTGTGAATTGTGAAAAGGAAATTGTGGTGCAATGTTTATGATGTGATATATATATATAACAGAAAAAAAAGTTACAGTAAAGATGGAAGTTATATATTGTCATTTTTATGTTTATTGTACAATGATTACACAATTGATACAATTTATACATTACTAAGAAGGTGGTGGTAGGTCATCAAATAAAGCCCTAAACAAATCATCGCCTGTTGGAGGAGGGGGAAAATCACTCGCCCGAAGTAGGAGCACTAAAATCTCTATTACTTTGGATTTCCAATCTGTCATGGTCCTCATCGGAAGTAGATGAAAGGATCTCATGGTCATCAGTTTTGGGGCCTCTAGATGAAGAAGCACCAGGATCCCTCATCCCCTGAAATCGGAAGTCTCAAAAATTTTGTTATGATTGATGATACAAATTTTCAAAATGAGAAACTTGCTAACGACTTGCTGTAGACCCTTAATTTTTTACCTAATCCGGTCCAATATGTTTTATTTAGTCCAAAATAATTTTTATTGTCTAATTGGTCCAAAATAATTTTTGTTAAATAATTTTTGCTTTAGTATCTAATTTTTATTAATAAAAAATAAAAATAAACAAATAAAAATCAAAAAATAAAAATAAAAATAAAAATCGGAGTTGAAAAAATCAGCAGCGAAAAAATAGTCGCACGGGCCCATGGGCTATTTTGCCCGTAGGAAATTCCTGCGGGCGAAATCACTGTACGAAATCCTGCGGCAATTTTTTTCAGCAGGGCAAATTTTCCGATGTAAATTTTTTGAAACATAATTCAATTAGGTTTCGGTTTCTTTTTTTTATTAATATTACTTACCTTACCTAATTAGGAATAAACAACCTCAAACCATTATAAATAATGACCAAAGGCAATTAATTTTTGGGAGGAAAAATTTCACAGTGAGTTTGGAAATTGGAAAACCAAATCAGTGAAGGAAAAGTAATAAATTCAATTCAATTGATTTTTAAAGGGGCAGCATCACGATTTAAGCAATTCAAAGGCAAAAAAGGTTGGTCTTTGGAGCTAGTTCATCCAAGAAGAATTGTTTTTGGAGGAATCATCAAAAGAAGGTATGTGTTAATTGATTTTCTTTAATTGTTTTTACACAGTAGCTAAAAACTAGGATTTTTGTTTTTTTCAAAGGTTAAAATCTTAGAACTTTAATTTAGTTTTTCTAAAGCCAAAAAAACCTTATTTCATTAGTTTATCTTCCAAAAGGCTTAAAATTGTTATTTTTCCTTCTTAAAAATCTTAAAAACTCTAATTGAACATATTTTTCAACAAAATTAAGATTTAAATTCTGTTTCTTTTAAAATTTTAAAGTAGGTTCTATTTCATTCAAAAAGCCTTAAAAAACATCTTTTCTACTTATAAAAACTTTAATTTGTTTGTTTAAATTCATAAAGCTTCATGAAATTATCAAATTGATTTCCAAGTTCCTAAAAATTAATTCACCACCCGTGACCCTAATTCTAAATGCAAAATTCAACTTTTAAACCCTAATTTTTATGAACCCTAATCCTTTTAAAACATTAAAAACCATAAAACCATAAATAGATTAAATTTACACAGTAGCTTAGGAACCCAATAACCAAAAATCACAAACCAAAGTATTTTAAAGTGTCTAAAACCCTTGTTTCATGATTTCACCATTCAAACCTTAATTTGTTTAATCAAAGAGTCTTACCAACCTTTTAAAACATAAAACCCTAATCTATTTTAATTCCATAAAAAGTCACAGTAGCTATAATTGAACTTTTATTTGCATTATTCAATTCCATATTTGATTATGCTTAGATTTATTTCTTATGCTTTAATTTATTTAATTTCAATACTTGATTTATTTAATTTATCATGGATGGATGTTTATTTTTTGATTAATAGCTTTGATGAATGATTTATTTATGATGAATGATTATTTACTTTTATCGATTAAATTAGATTTTCAAAAGTTGTAAGAGGTATGTTTCCACTTGGTGGGTACCTCATTAGTTAAACATCATGTAATTTAATTTGCTTTTCTATTTTAGAACCTATGTAAAGGGCATGTTTCTACCTTTTGGTGGGTGTCCTATTTAGGCATGTGATGTAAGGACATGTTTCCATCTTCGGATGGGTGTCCATTTATTTGTTTTGCTTGGACCTTGTTTTGATTTTAATATATTGATGCTTTCTTTTAATTATTGTGTGTAATATGGATAATATTGTTATATTTAAGAATTTTATAATATTAAGACCTGTAAAGGAGGCCGGTTCCAATGAACTGGGCGTTGTGGGGGTGCTGGGCCATTTCTCACCTTCTCCACATGTACCCAACTTTCCGAACCCATTATGGGGTTGGGGATTCCTTAGGAATCGAGTCATCCACCCCTTTCTTTTTCCTGGCCCTTCCGGGTGGCCACTCCATTTTCTCCAGACTTAGGTCTGTGTTCTCTAAGGCCCCGAGCCTAAACAGTGCCGAAGTCACAAGAACCATTCCACCGGGAGTGTGGGTGAAAATCCCCGCTCACAGTGGCGACTCCACTGGGGATAAGAGAAGTTGATTCCGTTGGTCTTTATATTATTCTATTCTTTCTTATAATGATATTATCCATTGCATCATCTTAGATTGCATTGTGTGCGTGAGTTAGGACGCCCGTGTTACCCGTGTTGTGTTATGTAAGGAATACCATACTTTCACTCAAGGTATGGAGATCGAGCATGGCATAACCACTCATAGCCTCGTACCATTTGGTATATACTTGCTATGGGAACCTAAGCCTTTTTACCCAAAGACTAAAGCTCATGTAATTGACCTAGTTACTTTCCTTAGGTTTTACCTCAAATGCATGTTGTTTGACTATGGTTGGTTTATCTTAGTCTAAATCATGGCTTATTTGGTTTGTTCTTTTTCTAATATGACCTAAGTACATTGTAAGCTCAAAATAAATTTTTCCTTTAAAGTCCAAGAGACCAATGCTATTTTCAAAATTTTTCAAGATGGTCTTTGGACATAAGACTTTTCTAAAAACAAATCAAAAATTCTTTGGCCCATGGCCCAAATACTAAGCCCAAAATCCATTTTTCTAAAATCCTTTACAATGGGCTTAGAAACAAAACTATTTTCACCCAACCATTTTTTACAAAGAGCTTGCAAAAATATTTAGGTCAATTATGAAATACTAAAAATCAATTGTGGGCCTAGTTTACACTAAGAATAAATTAACCATGGGCTTGTTTTTGGCATGAACCATTAGTTACTCTTTTCAAGTGAGAAATCTATTTATAATAAACCTCTTAATTTCATTTTAATCCAACATAGCATAAAACCTACTATAGTTGGTTGAATGGATTAAAACCTAATTAATAGGAATTATCATGGATTGATTTCCATTTTAAAAAATATAACTATTGGTTGAATCGTCTGAGGGAATTATTCAAAAGCAAGATGCCCCATGTTGGTATTTTGTTAACCATATACCTAGGAAAAGAGACTCGCCATTCGTGTGTGAATGTTATAAGGTTGGAAGGAACGTCCTATTTATCCTTATTTGTTGATTGTTTGTGCATACATGCATACATTTGCATCTCATATCATTGATCCTCTCTGGCTCACAGCCCTAGATTACGATAGTTCTAAAGCTTACAACAATCCGACCTACGCCGGAGATGAAGTATCTAGCAACGACTCAATCACTTGCTCACCTAAAAACAATGGAGCCCGAACAAATTCAAAGGATGGTGGATGAGACCCTCAATGCAAAGATGGAAGAAATCAAAGCCCTAGCTGAGACCATGAAGAACCAGTTGACTGCAATCTTAGAAAACCATGCCGAGGCATCTGCTAGCACTAAGAAACCAAAGGACAAATGGAAGAACAAAGTTAGTGAAGTGGTTTTTGATGATGAAAAGGTGGTCATTGATGATGATGATGATTGGGCTCAATACTACCAAGATGTTCAAGAGAAGAAGAAGGAGCCAAAGGTTGTTGAGAAGGCAACTATTGAAAAACTGAGACATCTAATGTTGAGAAAATGATCATTGCTTTAGAAAAGAAATTTGAGAAGAAACTAAAGATCGAAGAGATGTCTGAGATGGACAAATTGATTGAGCTAGATGAAGAAGTCCCATACAAGTTCAAGATGCCATCTTTTGCCAAGTACAATGGCACCAGAAATCCTCATCTCCATGTGAAGCAGTATATCACTGCCATGCAATCTGCCCGAGCTACTAAGGCTCAAACTCTAAGGTACTTTATGCTCTTATTGGACCCTGTTGTCCAAAATTGGTTCAATACATTAGATGAAGGAACACAAAAGAGTTGGGATCTACTTTACAAAGCCTTCGTCCAACAATATGGATATAATGTTGAGCTAGAAGTTAACTTAATGGAAGTGGAGTCCATTAGGCAAAGGCCAAATGAGAATTTTGTAGATTATGTCAAGAGATGGAGAAACAAGGATGCTTTACTCAAGAAGAGGCCCGGTGAATCCGATCAAATAAGGATGATTGTGAGAGGGGTGTTGCCTAATCTTCGTTAGAGGATGTCTCATACACTCATTCGTGATTTCAAATATCTTCTCCAAGCTAGTCTACAAATTGAAGAGTGGGAAAGGGAGAAGAATCGCTTTTCAATAAAAAGGAATGAGAAAGGGAACTACCAGTCGGGCAATCAAAGCACACAAAAAGAAGTTGATGTCAATACAACTGGTCAAGCAAATAGAAGGCAGTTTTCAGATCTGGGGAAACCTTTGTCTTGGGTCTTCGACAAGCTACAAAAGAAAGGGTTGTTGCAACCATTGGCTCCTCGACCTTTGCCTAGTCCATTACCCCAAATTTTGATAATAAGGCTTTTTATCAATTTCATCAGACTCAAGGACATGAGACTGATAGATGTACCCGATTAAGGCATGAGATCCAAGCCCTAATCGATAGTGGCAAGCTACCCGAGCCAGATAAGCCCAACACCAAAGACAATCCATTACCAAGGTTCAATAGAGTACCTCCATCGACAACCTTCATGGTGGGAAAAGGATTGGAAGAAGATTTTGTTTTATCATCCTTTCAAGATGGAAATATTGAAGATGTGAAGGGAAAAGAAGCCTAACTCAATGAACTTTCCTTATCTTGAATGTTGCTTTTCAATCTTACTTTCTTTAATATTTTGGAACTATTGTGTTTCTCAAATTTAAAGTTGCTTGAATAAATTACTTTCATCAAAATTTTTGTTGGCCTTTGTTCATTTTGGTGCTCAACCAATGAGGAATCTAGCTTGATAATTCATGAATTAATATATTTGTGCATCATGACTCGAATGACTTTACTAGATGAGGGAATTGCTCTATAGCATTGAGTTGTGTATGCTTACTTAGAGAGGGCTCCTACATAATTACCTTGTCTGAGTCCTAGTCAGTCTTAGAACATGCTTTGACAAACTTTCGAGGCGAAATTGCAACTCTACTTATTTAAGAGAGAAATGATCTAGGCATTGTTTGATTAGCCAACAACTAGTATCCACCCTATTAATTATCAATCCCTAGTTGTCCCTTTGAGCCTTCATAAAATTTTAGCTTTCTTTTCATTGGCTTACAAACCCCAACAACCTACCCTGAGCTGTTGTGATACTTTTGACAAATCTTATGATCACTAAGGTGGAGAGATAAGAAGATCAAAGAAAGCAATGATTAGTCAAGATTATGAGGATAGTTGAAGTTCTCAAGACCATGAAGATAGTTGAAGTTCTCAAGATCATGAGGGTAGTTGATGCTTTCAAGACCATAAGGGTAGTTGAAGTTTTCCTAATATTTTTTCATCCCTATTAAAGAAGATTTATGTTACTTCACTCATCCATTATTGGAAGCCCAAGTTAGTATAAACAAGATAACTCTTTTAGAGCTATAACCAAAAAAAAAGGAAGAAGAAGAAAAAGAGAAGAAAAGAAAACACCAAAAAAAAGGGAAAGAAAAGAAAAAGAAGAAAAAGAAGAAAAAGAAGAAAAAGAGAAAAGAAAACAAAAAGAAAACAAAAAAAAGAAAAAAGAAAAAGAAAACCTGAAATGGTTCAAAAAGCCAACCGAGTTCTCTTTTACCTAAAGCAACAAAAGGCTTCCATTTAGTTCATAAGGACATTTTTACTTGAATTGGTCCAACCTAACCAAGGATTAAATCAAAATTGGAGAAAAAGGAGGAAGACCATCCAGTTCTTGAAAGTTCTGTACTTGATAGTCCTACAAGGAAGAAGGACAAAATGATAAAATGCTCAAAGAAAGGGAAGAGTAAGGAAAGAGAAAGAAGAAGGAAGAGTAAGAAAAATAAAAAGAAAGAAAAGGGAGAAGAAGAGAAGAAACAAATTTGGGAACCAAACTTTTTGGAAAGGCAAAGACTATCCCAATCAAGATCCATATTAATAGAAGGAATTTGGAGTCTAGAAAGATTGTTCCCAACTGCCTAAAATTCAAACAAAGAAATTTATAGTGTGAGGGTTTCTTCTAAGGAAAGTAACTAGGCCAATTACATGGACTTTAGCCTGTGGGTAGAAAAGTTTAGGCTCCCGTAGCAAGTATATACCTAAAGGTATGAGGCTATAAGTGGTTATGCCATGCTCAATCTCCATACCTTGAGTGAAAGTATGATATCCCTTACATGACACAACACGGGTTACAAGGGCATCCTAACACACACACACAATGCAATCTAAATGATGCAATGGACAATATCATAATAAGAAAGAATAAAATAATATAAAGACAAACAGAGTCAACTTCTCTTATCCCCAGTGGAGTCGCCACTGAGAGCGGGGATTTTCGCTCTAACTCCTATGTGGAATGGTTCTTGCAACTTCGGCACTGCTAGACTCAGTGCCTTAGAGAACATAGGCCTAAGCCTAGAGAAAATAGAGTCGCCACCCGGACGGGCTGGGAAAAAGAAAGGGGTGGGTGACTCGATTCCTAAGGAATTTCCAACCTACTAATGGTTTTGAAAGGTTGGGTACTGTGAGCAGGGATTTTTGTCCCCACTCCTGATAGAATGGTTCTTGCAACTTCGGCACTATTTAGGCTCAGGGCCTTAGAGAAAACGGGCCTAAGCTTGGAGAAAATGGAGTCACTACCTGGACGGGCCGAAAAAATAGAAAGGGGTGGATGACTCGATTCCTAAGGAATCCTCAACTCCCTAATGGGTTCTGAAAGTTAGGTATGTGTGGGGAAGGTGAGAAATGACCCAGTACCCCCACAATGCCTGGTTCATTGGTTCATTATAAAATTCTTAAATATAATGATATTATCCATATTACATGCAATAATTAAAATAAAGCATCATTATATTTAAATCAAAGCAATGTTCAAACAAAATAAATAAATGGACACCCATCCGAGGATGGAAACATGTCCGTACACCGTCCAATGTCTAAAACTAAATAGGACACCCACCAAAAGGTGGAAACGTGTCCTTTACATTAATCCCAAAATATAAAACAACTTAAATTACATGAAAATTAATTAATGAGGTACCCAATCATGGAAACATACCTCTTACAATTTTAATAAATAAATAATAATTAAAAAAATATTCATCCATGATAAATTAAATAAACCAAGCATCAAAATTAAATAAATCAATCATCAAAACATATAATAAACTATATAATCAAATTTAAAATTAAATAAACCAATAAATATATAAATTTAGGGTTCGTATCTTAAATTAAAGTTTTTAGAATTTTAATAACTAAATTAGGATTTAAATTAAAGGAAGTTAAACACAAAGACTTATAATACCCAAATAAATATTGACCCCTTCGACGAGCCCATACGGCGGTCCTGCTAGCTGGTTAACGGGTGCGGTTAAGGGGCAGCGCCCTGAAAAATTTTAAAAAGTGGCTTTTAGGGTTTTAGGTTTTGATGTTGAAAATTAAGATTTTAGGGTTTAAGATTTATAAAATAGGGTTTTTGGATTGGAAGAAACAAGCTATTGTAGTATTTATAAATAAATAATCATGCACTAAAAAATTATCAGTTTAAACACATTTAGTTTACTGGAATTAAAATATTACCAAGACCAATTTGTATGAAGGATAATCAACATCATATGGAAATTTAATTTGTTGTATTTAAATAGATTCAATTTTATAAATGTACCTTCGTTTGTTGATTCCACCAATAATCAAACTTTGATCCAAACTTTCATTTGCACCAGTCTTATATTTGTTGGTTGAATTGAGAACAAGACAATTATCTAAGCTACTGCCTTGTTAATATGTTCTCACTACTTTATATTTGAGTTTCATTGCTCTCTCGAATTGCTTCCTCTTTCTAAGAGTTGTTGGAGCTCAAAAGTTTGTTCAAGTTAAAAAGTCCGTCATGGTTGCTCTCTCCTGGAAGTTCCTAAATGCTGCTCCCGTTAAAAGTCCCTAATCGCTGCCCTATCTCTGCTTTAAAGTTTTGTATTTATAACAATGTACATACATTAGGTTAAAAAGTCATGGGAGTTTTCCATTTTTAAAATGGATCATCTCTGATCCATATCGAATTAAAATCACGTAGTACACCGAGGCCATATCGGACTCAAATGAAGCAAACTCGTCAAAACATAAGTCCATATCGAATTGGAAAGGGGACTTCCAATTCGATATGGGGACCTTTAATTAAGGTCCATATTGAATTGGAAATCCAATTCGAAATGGGATAGTCCCATATCAAATTGGGACTCTCCCAATTCGATATGGGACCTTAAATATGGGACCTTAATTTAAGGTCCCATATCGAATTGGGAGTGTCCCAATTGAATATGGGACTATCCCATATTGAATTAGGGCATCCCAATTCGATATTGGCTGTCCCATATTGAATTGGTGAGGCCGGTTTGACTCCACCACACCCCTGAATGCCCTAACATCGAATTAAATACTATAAAATCTTCAAAACAAACCTCTTTAGGGTTTTAAAAGTTCCACCATTGTACCATATAATCAAAAGGTTTATAACTCAGGCAACAGATAAGTCGGGACCAAAATCAAGGGTCTATAGGTATGTGTGGGGAAGGTGAGAATGACCGTTCGGTTCATTAGAACCAGCCTCCTTTTCAAGTCTAAATATTATTAAATTCTTAACTTATTGAAATATCATCCATACTACATATACATTAAAGTAAATAAATATTCATTATATTGAAATCAAAGAAGGTCCAAACAAATAAATAAAAGGGGCACCCGTACAAAATAGAAACATGCCCTTATAATTGTGAAGGGGGATTTTCATCCCCACTCCAATATGGAATGGTTCTTGCAAACTTTGACAATGTTAGACTCAGGGCCATATAGAACACAGGCCTAAACCCGGAGAAAATGGAGTCGTCACCTGGACGGGCTGGTAAAAAGAAAGGGGTGTATGACTCGATTCCTAAGGAATCCCTAACCCCCTATTGGGTTCAAAAAGTTGGGTACATGTGGGGAAGGTGAGAATGACCCGGCACCCCTACAGTGCCCGGCTTATTAGATATGGCCTCCTTTTCAGGCTTATACATTATTAAATTCTTAAATATTATAAAATCATCCATACTACATGCAATTATCAAAATAGATAATCATTGTATTAAAATCAAAGAAAGTCTAAACAAAATAAAGGGGCACCCATACTAGATGGAAATGTTCCCTTACAACGTCCAATGTCTAAAATAAATTAAATTATATTGAGCCTAAATAATAGTGTAGCATCAGAAAAATGGTGTGCAGTTTGAAGGAGAAGTTAAGGATTTATTTTCCAAGTATCAGATATCTCATCATCGATCCTCCCTATATAGACCAAAAGCTAATGGTGCAGTGGAAGCAGCAATAAGACAATTAAGAAGATTCTTTCCAAGATGACTAAGACATATAGGGACTGGTTAGAAATGCTTTCTTTTGCTTTATGGGGATATTGAACAAGCGTGTGAACTCCAACTAGAATGACACCATTTTCCTTGGTTTATGGAATGAAAGCAGTATTGCCTACCAAGATTGAGATCAAGTCATTAACGGTGGTCTTGAAAGCTAAGTTGCCAAAGACATAATGGGTATTAAGTAGATACACATGACTAGCTTTGTTAGAAGAAAGAATGTTGAAGGCATTGTATCACCACTAGTTGTACCAAAGGAAGATAACACGAGCTTACAATACAAGGGTTCAATTTAGGAAACTTAAGGCCAGGGACTTAGTGTTAAAGTAAAGCATACTGAATGTTCATAATTCGAGAGGGAAGTTTATACCAAGTTGGGAAGGGCCATATGTTGTGAAAGAGGTAATGAAGAAGGGCGTGGTCAAGTTTGTTCGACATGGATGGGAATGAGTTCAACAAACCAGTTAATATTGACAAGCTAAAGATGTTTTATATTTGAAATAAAAATAAAAATAATGATAAAAATAAATAAAAATTATATAATAATAGTAATAAAATTAACTCGCTAGGTTAAAAACTTGAAAGGGCGGCCTAGGCAAAAGTTAGAGCAGTACGCTAGTTCTAAAAACCCAAAAGGCCTAGCTAGGCAATAATTAGGGCTAAAATGAGAGAAAATTGTCAATTATAAACAAATGGTTGTGTGAGCGGAGATTTTCGCCCCCACTTCTGGTGGAATGGTTCTTGCGACTTCGACGCTATTTAGGCTCAGGGCCTTAGAGAACACGGGCTTAAGCCCAAAGAAAATGGAGTCACCACCCATACGGGCTAGGAAAATAGAAAGGGGTGGATGACTCGATTCCTACGGAATCCCCAACCCCCTAATAGGTTCAAAAAGTTCAGTATGTGTGGGAAAGGTGAGAAATAGCCCAACACCCCCACAACACCTAGTTCATTGGAACCAGCCTCCTTTTCAGGTATTGATATTATAAAATTCTTAAATATAATGATATTATCCATACTACATGCAATAATTAAAATAAAGCATCATTATATTAAAATCAAAGCAATGTTCAAACAAAATAAATAAATGGACACCCATCCGATGATGGAAACGTGTCCTTACATCATCCAATGTCTAAAACTAAATAGGATACCCACCAAAAGGTAGAAACGTGTCCTTTACATTAATCCCAAAATATAAAAAACAATTTAAATTATATGAAAATTAACTAATGAGGTACCAAATCATGGAAACATACCTCTTACAATTTTAATAAACAAATAATAATTGAAAAATATTCATCCATGATAAATTAAATAAATCAAGCATTGAAATTAAATAAATCAAGCATCGAGACATATAATAAACTACATAAGCAAATCTAAAATTAAATAAAGCAATAAATTTATAAATTTACGGTTTACATCTTAAATTAAGATTTTTAGAATTTTAATAACTAAATTAGGATATAAAATAAAGAAAGTTAAACACAAAACTTATAATACACAAATATCTATTGACCCCTTCGACGAGTCCATACGGCGGTCCCGCTAGCCAGTTAGCGGGCGGGGGTCAAAGGGGCAGCGACCCATAAAATTTTGAAAAATAGTTTTTAGGGTTGTACGTTTTGGTGTTGAAAATTAAGATTTTAGGAGGCTAGGGTTTAGAAGACTTTTAGTTTAAAAGATAGGGTTTTGATTTGCAAAACTATTATTATTATTATTATTATTATTATTATTATTATTATTATTATTATTATTATTATTATTATTATTATTATTATTATTATCTTAAAGATATCATGGTTATTGTGTATTTCAAATTAGGGTTTGGATTTTAATATCCGCTACTGTGATGAATAAAACAAACATAAATATGGCTACTTATTTGTTTGAATGTCTAATAAATTAATGCATGAGATAACAATAATGTAACTATTATAATTTAAATGAATTAAACATAACAAACAAACCTTCATTCATTGGCTCCATCGAAATTAAAAGATTTGAACCAAGCTTTTGTTTGATTTTTGCTACTGCCTGAGTCAATTACTTTTTCAGTTGAAGTTTGGCAATTGCCTTGACACTGCCAGTTGCTTCCTTCATTTAATAATTTTTTGCTCATTTGGCTGCTAGGGTTTCTCCTTTATTTTTTTTTTTGCTTTCTCCTTTCAATTTTCCAAAGTCTAGTCCCTGAACCAATTGCTAAGAAAAATTCCAAATAATTCTTTTGTAAATTCCCCTCCGGCCAAATCAAAATTTTCCTTGTCCAAAAAATTCAAATGACCCAAAATTCTAAAAATCTAAAAGTCCAATCTCTCTGCCTCTTTTTTTTTGTGTGTTTCTGCCCAAAAAAAGGAAAAAGTAAAAGTCTCCAAAAAAAAGTCCAAAGCCACCCCCCCCCAAAAAAAAACCAAGATCCCTCTGTCATTCTTTTAATCTCGTATTTATAAGAGAAAATCAAAACCTAATACTAATTGGTTAAGGAAATAAAATTATTTAAGAAAATAGAATTGTTTAGGACATAAAATTATTTAGGAAATAAAACATTAAAACCGAGTAAAAGAATGTTTTGACAAAATCGACAGCATGTGCGAATGGGCTTGCGGCGTATTGGCATGCCAAGCCCAATTTGCCGCAACCACGTGGCGTGCACTGATTTGACCGTTCATTTTTTATTTTCTATTCTTTATCATTTTTATATGTATATATATTTTTATTTTTTATTTTTTCTATTAAAAACATATTTAGAAACAAATAATAAATATTATTAAATTAAAATAAATATTAAAATGAATAATAAATATTAAAATACTATAACAATTATTTGTGACTATTTTAAAATATTTGGACTGGACTTGGTAAAAAATTAAGGATCTACAGTTTTCCTCCTGCTTTAATGATCTAAGGCTGCAGCAAAACAAATTGAAAAGCAATATGATTTTTGATTTTTTTTGAAATAAATAATTTGGGTTCTGGACCCGAAAATAATTTGGGTTCTGAACCCGAGGTGAGTTCAGAACTCAAAGATAATTTGGATTCTGGACCTGAGGTAAGTTTCGGACTCAAAGATAATCTGGGTTCTGGACCCATGGTGAGTTCTCGACTCAAAGATAATTTAAGTTCTGGACCCAAGGTTAGTTCTAGACTAAAAAATAATTTGGGCTCTAGACCCGAGGCAAGTTTTGGACTCAAAAATAATTTGGTCTTTGGATGTGAGGTAAGTTCTAGACTCAAAAATAATTTGAGCTCTGGACCCAAGGTGAGTTTTGGACTCAAAAATAATTTTGGCTCTAGACCCTAGATGAGTTTTGGACTCAAAAATAATTTGGACTCTAGACCTGAGGCAAGTTTTGGACTCAAAAATGATTTGGGCTCTGGACTCGAGGTGAGTTTTGGACTTAAAAATAATTTAGGCTCTAGACCCGAGGCGAGTTTTAGACTTAAAAATAATTTGGACTCTAGACCCGAGATTAGTTTTGGACTCAAAAATAATTTGGGCACTGGACCCGAGATGAGTTGTGGACTTAAAAATAATTTGAGCTCTGAACCCGAGGTAAGTTTTGGACTCAAAAATAATTTAGGCTATAGACTCGAGATGAGTTTTGGACTAAAAAATAATTTGGGCTCTGGACCCGAGGCAATTTCTGAACTCAAAAATAATTTGGGCTCTAGACCCGAGACAAGTTTTGGACTCAAAAATAATTTAGGCTCTAGACCCGAAATGAGTTTTGGACTCAAAAATAATTTGGCCTCTGGACCTGAGATGAATTTTGGACTCAAAAATAATTTGGGCTCTAGACCCGGGGTAATTTCTAGACTCAAAAATAAATTTGGGCTCTTAACCCGAGGTGAGTTTTAAACTCAAAAATAATTTATGTTCTGGACCCGAGATCAGTTTCGGACTAAAAAATAATTTGAGCTCTGGCCCGAGATGAGTTTTAGACTCAAATATAATTTGGGCTCTGGACTTGAGATGAGATTTGGACTCAAAAATAATTTGGGTCTAGACCCGAGGCAAGTTCTGGACTAAAAAATAATTTGGGCTCTGGACTCGAGATGAGTTTTGGACTCTAAAATAATTTGGGCTTTGGACCCCAGACTAGTTTTGGACTTAAAAATAATTTAGGCTCTAGACCTAAAACGAGTTTTGGACTCAAAAATAATTTGGGCTTTGGACTCGATGTAATTTATGGACTAAAAAATAATTTAGGCTCTGGACTCGAGGTGAGTTTTGAACTCAAAAATAATTTGGATTCTGGACCCGAAATGAGTTTTGGACTTAAAAATAATTTGGGCTTTGAACCCGAGGCAAATTTTAAACTTAAAAATTATTTGGATTATCTACAAAATAATTATAGTTAGTAGGACATTGAAAAAATTGTAAAAAAATTAGCTATTTTTTAATATACCCGTACTTTCTTTCCCCCTACATGGAAAAAAATTATAAGAGTGTAAAAAATATTTTTAGACATGCAAATAACTCAATAATTGAATTAAAACTTTTAATTGATTTTACTATTTAAATACTATTTGACCACTGTCCCTCTTACCAATGATATTCTAACATTCAAAGAAGTCCAACAGTTAATCGGTATGGAACCATCATTTAAAGGGCCTTTCAAGCAAAAAATTGAGCCGATTTGGAGTTATTGGATGAACTACGAAGGACAGGTTTGTAGAGAAATAGCCAAACAATATGATCGAGGATTTTACTATATTTGCTCGGGTCGACCATTTTAGGCAGCACCGAATCTGCCATCCATTTGTCGATGTTGAGGGCCCTTACTGATATGAGTATGGTACCACTTTATTGCTGGGGTGAAGCTGGCCTTGCCTGTCTTTACCTTGGACTTGACAAAATTTGTAGAAATAAGAAGTCTTTTGTTGGCTTTATGGCGGTTGTCGAGGTATTCTTCTTCCACTAATGTCAATTCCACTCTTATTTCTGCAAATTTTGTCAAGTCCATAAGATACTTAATATTTAATACACACATAAGGGGTCAATGAAAGGAATTATGAAATGTAAATAAGAGCTATATTGAATGTGTTTGAAAGTGGTATAAAATGAATAAGTTGATGAAAGTGACGTTTAAAGTGAACAAGACTAGGGGAAGTAAATATTATCTGTAATGAATAATTCGAAGAGAATTAAAATTTGAGAATAAATTTGATCTAATAGAATTAGGTCATGAATTGAAAACAGATTGATGAATTTCAAATAGGCTAAAGGTTGGTCAGAATAGAATAAGGTTGTGATGGTCATATTGTGATAGTTAGATCAATTGATCCGAAATGCAATAAGTTTACAAGTATTTATTGAAATTCAATGTGTGTAGTTGTATTAAGAATATGCAAACTATATGATAATGTGAATAATACAGCGTTTTGATATGTATATGCATCTGAAAGGAGCTAAGTTATATTGGTTTCAAATAATTATAAGAGAAAAGTGTTAGTTATAGTATAATTAGAATGAATTTTAATAAGGAAATAAGATTTTGTTGTTGTATAATGGTGATATTAAATTAATATGTGGTAATTGTATAAAGAGTAGGATCAAAGTGAAGATGTATAAAATTATTATGTTAAGATAAAAGTTATTAACATTTGAATTTAAGGTGATGAGAGTATATTATTAAGATAATGAAGTGATTAGATATCTTGAGTGCAATAGGTGTGTGGTGTATATATATTAAGGAGATGAACTAATTTTATCTAATGAAAATTTGATTGAAGATATAATAATCTGTTGTGACTGTTTGAATAAATAGAAAGTATAATGATGTGTTAGGGAATGGTAAAAAGGAAATTAAGAATGAACCTAAGGGGGAGAATAGAAATTATATAATTTGGTAAAATAATGATTTGGATGATTTATTACTATACTGGATAATTTCGAGGATGAAATTATTTAAGGGAGAGAAAATTATAACATCCGTGATTTTGGAGAAATTAAATAAGTATTTGGAGAGATAAATTGTAACTCAATATATATATCTAGAGTATACATAACATATACATATGGTACATTAATTGTATATGTTGGATTAATACATTACATACTTAATATTTAATACACACATAAGGTACATTTGATGTGTATATAAGATACACATTACTTGTGCATATGTGTAATATCCTAAATTTTTTAAAAGTTCTAATTTTTGGAAATTTGATAAAATAAATTATAATTTAAATGGATAAATTAAATTAATGGTTTTAAATGAAAAATGAAGGGGTTTTAAATTAAAAAGTGGATAATATATGTGATATATATGTAAAATATACATAACATATAAAAAGTCAACACTTTTTAAAAGAAAAGTCAAAGTAAAAGGGTATTTTAGTAATTAAATCTTAGAAATTCAAAATTAATAAAATAATTCAAAAATAAATTATTTTTGAATGGAAGAGGAAATTTATGACTTTTAATTTATTAAATAAATGATTAAATAATTAATTATTAAATTATTTTAATATATATATATATATGGTTAAAAATAAAAGATGAAAAGAAAAAGAAATTTTAAAAGTTTTTCATCTTCTTCTTCTTCTCCATCAAGGGCTGGCCACCATGTAAAGATGCCTTTTCTCAATGTAATGACCCTACTAGCACAGTCTTACGACAGCTGGTCTATTGGGCCTTTTCTCCCGTAGGTGGACCGTAGTCCCAGCCCTCAACCCAGCAGGCCGCCACAGTACTCGTTCACCTCACGATTTTCGAGCAGAAATTTGTCTATTTGGCCTCAAATGAGGTCGCCTCCCTCATTCGAAATGGTACTCGTTCAACTCATGGTTTCATCTTAAAGGAGGAGGTCACAGGTTCGAATGAGGGAGGCCACCTCATTTGAGGCCAAATAAACAAATTTCTGCTCGAAAATCGTGAGGTGAACGAGTACTGTGGCGGCCTGCTGGGTTGAGGGCTGGGACTATGGTCCACCTACGGGAGAAAAGGCCCAATAGACCAGCTGTCGTAAGACTGTGCTAGTGGGGTCGTTACATTGAGAGCGTCGTCCACCATTCTTTGAATTTTTTCGGGCTCCATTGCTTTTGGTGAGCAAGTGATTGAGTTACTACTAGATTCTTCATCTCCGGCGTAGGTCGGATTGTCATAAGCTTTTGAACTATCATAATCCAGGGCTGTGAGCCAGAGAGGATCAATTATATGAGATGCAAATGTATGTATGCATGTATGCACAAATAATAGACAAAGAAAGATAATTAGGACATTCCTTCCAACCTTATAACTTCCACACACGAATGGCGAGTCTCTTTTCCTAGCTATATGGTTAACAAAATACCAACATGGGGTATCTTATTTTCGAATATTTCCCTCGGACGTTTCAACCAATAGCTATATTTTTAAAAATGGAAATCAGTTCATGATAATTCCCATTAATTAGTCTTTAATCCATCCAACCAACTAAAGTAGCTTTTATGCTATATTAGATTAAAACTAAATTAAGAAGTTTATTATAAATAGATTTCTCACTTGAAAAAGTAACTAATGATTCATGCCAAAAACAAGCCCATGATTAATAACTCTTAGTATAAACTAGTCTCACAATTGATTTTTGGTATTTCGTAATTGACCTAAATAATTTGCAAGCCCTTTGTAAGAAAAAGGTTGGATGAAAATAATTTTGTTTCTAAGCCCATTATAAATAGATTTTAGAAAAAAATGGATTTTGGATTTTGTATTTGAGTCTTGAGAAAAGAATTTTTTGATTTATTTTTAGAAAAAAGTTTTATGTTCAAAGACCATCTTAAAAAGTTTTAAAAATAACTTTAGTCTTTTGGACTTTGAAAATTTTTATTTTGAGCTTACAATATATGTAGGTCATATTAGAAAAAGAACAAACCAAATAAGCTATGATTTAAGCTAAGATAATGTAATATCCCAAATGATACCCTAAAATTTTGGAATGCTTATTGTTGTAATTGGATTAAATGATGTTAAGTGTGTATTTATGATTAAGTGAGAAGATAAAAGAAGGAGTGTGTATATGTTGTATATATAGAGATATATATGTTGTATACCAGCAAAAACTAAAAGGATCTTATAGGGGATAAACTAACTTTACAAACTTTAATCAAAGCAACAAACAATCAGGCATAAGCCCCACACTTAGATCTAGACAGATAATAAAATCGATAAAAAATAAATAAACATTAATTATAAATGTAAAAGACTATATTAAAATAAATTAAAGAAATAAATTAAAAGTATATATTAAAAACATATAAATAAATAAGTTAAGTAAATAAATTTAAAGAACATAATTAAAAGAACATATAACTTTATATATAATCTTTAAAGAAAATACAATATTAAGAACCAATTATTAGTATAGTGCTTTTCGTTATACCAAGTACCACAGGCTTATAAATCTTGCTCACAGCCGGTAGCCGTTACAACCGAGTGTCCAGCTTATACTAATAAGAAATAAAGAAAATAAAACTTTATAGATTTCTGATGCACCAGATCAACTTTCGTTGCAAGTGCAGAGCATACTTATACAAAATAAAACTTTAAAGTATGAAATACAAGCTTTAATATAATTAACTTACAAGAGAATCAATAGTGTTGGGGATAGAGATGAAAGAAATTTTAAGTGAAGAAAGAAAGGGAAAGGGAAAGCTAGAACTAAAGTTTGAAGGTTCTTCAATGTCTTCTGTGTGAGGAAGAGAGGTTTTGAATTCCTCTTCAGCTTCAGAATAGGCTCCTTAATATAGACAGAGGCTTTAACTTCACACTGTTCTCATCACATGTTTGGTACTGTGGATGAATAGTAGTCTGTTGCTACTATTTACTTTTACTGTACCTTCACGCGTCTGGAACTGTAGAAAAATAGTACCTTGTCAGAGGTACTATTTGCTTTACTGTGGAGAACTGTGGATGAACAGTTCTTCTGACTTTACTGTTGGTTTTCCTCTGGTAAATACTATTGATGAACAGTATCTTGTCAGTGGGTACCGCCTTTATTGACTTTAATGAAGAAATAAGGTTTCTTCTGCCTTTACTCAGTTGTATCTAAGTCAGATTCAACTTTCTTTTTATTTTTCTTTTCTTTCTTTATTTTTTCTTTTTCTTTTTTATTTTTCTTTTTCTTTTCTTTCTCTTTTTCTTTTTTCTTTTTTCTTTTTCTTTTTTTCTTTATTTTTTTCTTTTTTACTTTTTATTTTAATGGGGGACAGAATCCCATAACAATCATCTTCATTGTTGGGGCAATAATCTGAGTCAGATGTCTCGGTGAAAGATGACGTCATAGATGAGGTGGAGGTATCCGAAGAAGATGAAGGAGATTTTCTTCTTCTAGATGGAACTTTAGATCTTTTGGATTGGGCTTTATTTGAGGATCCAGCAGAGCTGGTTCTGCTGGGCTTAATGGGCTCAGAGGTGGAAGGAAGAGATCAAACCATCTATTCCATTAAGGCTCTATATTCTTCTACAATCTTGGCAGTTACAAGAAGGGCTATATTATGGGGTCTTTGAGGTCCAAAAGAGACTGATATAAACACTAATCTTTAGAAACAACCAACATGGGTTCTTTATATTATGAGCTTTAGAAACAACCAACATCTGCTTTAGGACAGTCTTCTAAAACCCTAACTCAAAATGTTTCTAAAGATGAGTTGGTTGTTTCAAACTCATCAACTCAAATTATTTCTTTGAATTTTCCATTAAAACAAAAATCTTTATGGCATAATAAAAATTTTTGGTTTACAGAATTAATTATTGAAAATGGGCCTGCTCAGCAGAACCCATGGTCTATAATTGAGTCTGTATATCCTAAAAATTGGTTTTTTAAACCAATAGAGTTTTCAAAAACCCAAGAATATTATCTTAATATTCTTATGGATTCTGATTCTTTGTTTCTAAAGCATAACTATAGTCAGCAGGATAAGGCTGTCATAGCCTATTCTTCTTTTAAAATAAAGAAAATTCTCCATCCTTCTGAATGGAGAAGACCTCTGTACGTTCCTGTGCAATTTAAAGCTCTTTCTTCTAAACCCCATTGTCCTTCCTATAGCTATTGGGATTATATAGATGCCTGGACTAAAGCCCTATTTTTCCAAAACCCTGAAAAAACTCATTCCTGGCTTATCTATTTTGATACCAATATAAAGACAAACAACTTCCCTTTCTGGTTCATTGATTGGTGGCATTACTGTGGATGTGATGATCGATCACTACCACAAGATGTACAATTGGCCTACCAATATTATAGAGCTCATCTAAACCCTACTCCATATGAGAAGAAATTTCCTCCTCTTTTCTCTTTTGTCTAACTTTCAGTATACCTTGGGTATATCAGTGGTATTTTGACACTTCTATTCAGTCAGGTACCAATATCCCTGTTGTATTGAGAAAAGCAAAAGTCAAGCGGTGGACTGCCTTTCGCAATTCTACCACTGAGGAAACAGTCAAGCAATGGCTCTTAAAGAGAAACCATGTGGCTTTGACCCAAAGCTATCAGTCTCTTTTGGAGCTCAAAAAGCCCATAATATAGCCCTTCTTGCAGCTGCCAAGACTACAGAAGAATATAGAGACTTGATGGAACAGATGATTGGATCTCTTCCTTCAACCTCTGAGCCCATTAAGCCTTGCAGAACCAGCTCTGCTGGATCCTCAAATAAAGCCCAATCCAAAAGATTAAAGTTCCATCCAGAAGAAGAAAATCTCCTCTATCTTCTTCGGATACCTTCACCTCATCTATGACATCATATTTTACTGAGACATCTGACTCAGATTATTGCCCCAGCAATGAAGATGATTGTTATGGGATTCTATCCCCCATTAAAATAAAAAGTAAAAAAGAAAAAAGAAAAGAAAAAAGGAAAAGAAAAAAGAAAAAGAAAAAAGAAAAAGAAAAAATAAAGAAAGAAAAGAAAAATAAAAAGAAAGTTGAATCTGACTCAGATACAACTGAGTAAAGGTAGAAGAAACCTTATTTCTTCGTTAAAGTCAATAAAGGCGGTGCCCACTGACAGGATACTGTTCATCAACAGTATTTACCAGAGGAAAACCAACAGTAAAGTTAGAAGAACTGTTCCTCCACAATTCTCTACAGTAAAGCAAATAGTACCTCCGACAAGGTACTATTCTTCTACAGTTCCAGATGCGTAAAGGTACAGTAAAAGCAAATAGTAGCGACAGGCTACTATTCATCCACAGTACAAAAGACATGTGACGAGAAAAGTGTGAAGTTAAAGCCTCTGTCTACATTAAGGAGCCTATTCTGAAGCTAAAGAGGAATTTGAAACCTCTCTTCCTCACACAGAAGACATTGAAGAACCTTCAAGCTTTAGTTCTTGCTTTCCCTTTCCCTTTCTTTCTTCACTTAAAATTTCTTTCATCTATATCCCCAACACTATTTATTCTCTTATAAGTTAATTATATTAAAGCTTGTATTTCATAATTTAAAGTTTTATTTTATATAAGTATGCTCTGCACTTGCAACAAAAGTTGATCTGGTGCATCAGAAATCTGTAAAGTTTTATTTTCTTTATATCTTATTAGTATAAGCTGGACACCCAGTTGAACGGCTACTGGCTGTGAGCAAGATTTATAAGCCTGTGGTACTTGTTATAACGAAAAGCACTATACTAATAATTGATTCTTAATATTGTATTTTCTTTAAAGATTATATATAAAGATTATATGTTCTTTTAATTATGTTCTTTAAATTTATTTACTTAACTTATTTATTTATATGTTTTTAATATATGCTTTTAATTTATTTCTTTAATTTATTTTAATACAGTCTTTTACATTTATTTATAATTAATGTTTATTTATTTTTTTATCAATTTTATTATCTGTCTAGATCTAAGTGTGGGGCTTATGCCTGATTGTTTGTTGCTTTGATTAAAGCTTGTAAAATTAGTTTATCCCCTGTAAGATCCTTTTAGTTTTTGCTGAAATCCTTTATTTTCTAAATCATTTATTTCCTTTTTACAAAATTCAATCATATCAGGTGCCATTTGAATGGGCCGAGCTTTAGTTGTAATAGACTTTTCATCAAAGCCTATTTCATATGGTAAGTCAACCATATGTTGCTTTCTATTCCAAAATGCATTTGGAATATCAGCATATAAGTCCTTTTCTATCTGTAATTTTAATTTATTAATTTTATCTTGTATAAATCTATTACTTAATTGTTCATTTATTTTCTGTAGATGATAATTATTTTTTAATTTACAAAGTTGTTTAGACTTTGCCTTTATAAGAGCATTTATTTGTAATTCATTTATTGAATGTGCCTTTAAAAGATTTAAATTTCTCTTTTTTGGTTTTTCCAAAAATGAAAAAATTATCTTTTGATTTTTAACTTTAAAACTTACACTATCATCATTTACAGAATAAGGTGTAATTAAATTCATAAATGGTGTTTCTAAGATTATCATATGATGAATATTGGTTAAAATAAATATATTTTTATTTCTAAGTTTTTATCTATTATTGATGCTTCTGTTTTACCAAGTATATTTAATTTAGATTTATTTGCAGTAGATAAACTTTCTTTAGTTTCCTGCCAAAATCTTTTAGGTACTAAATTAGGTTTAATGCAATTTAGGTAAGCTCCTGTGTCAAACAAGGCTATAGTTTCTATATTATAATTATTTGAGAATTTTAGTCTTATCTTTATTAAATATTTTCTTGATGTTATTTCATGTAACATAAAAATTAAATTATCAGAAATTTTTTCTTTACTTATTAAACTAATAATATTATTATTATTATCAGTTTCTTCTTTACTAATTATCTGTTCAATATCTTCTTCTCCTTCTTCATCAAAAGAAGTTGAATTTAATAAAGACTTTATTATTTGTGAATCATGTTCTTGTTTATTTTTTTAATTCTTTTAATTCTAATTTTATTTCTTTAATTTCCTTCTGTAAGTCATTAATGGTAGGTTTGTTCTTTATTGTTTTATTTTTATTTAATATTGTAGTTAAATTATATGTTTGTTTACTAGTACTGGGTAATAGTGAATGTTTAGGTTTATCATTATTATCTCCTAATATTTTATTTAAGAATTTTTCTTGGATTTTAGGATCACTAATATATTTTATTGCTTCTAATATAGATTCTTGTTCTTGAGTTAATACATTTATTGATTTACTACTATATTTAGAACTAGTTTCTGTTCCTATATCATCTATTTGATTTATTTCCTCAGAGTCTAAATAATCTTCAGAATCTGAATAGTCTAAATATAATTCATGGATTTTATTTAATATAGATTCTTCTAAATCTAATTCTTGTAATTTTTTTTTATCAAATTTACAAAATCTTGATGTGTGACCTTTTCTTTCACATTTATAACATTTTAAATCTTTATATGATGTAAACTTGTTATCTTTCTGTTTATATGTTTTTCTATTAGGTTTTCTATATTTATAAGGTTTGTAAGGCTTCTGTTTCCTATAATAATCATCTTTATCAAATTTTTTCTTATAATTCTTTTTATGATATTTTTTATAAGGTTTTTTATATTTTGTAGTAGAACACTGTCCACCACAGTCTTTATGTTTTTATATTATACTATAATCAAATTGTTTACAGAAAGAACCTAGTTCTTGTTTAGTTTTTCTCATTTCATATTTTAATGATTTTTGAATCTTTATGTCTTGACAAAGTTTTAATCCTTCTTTTTAAACTATACTAAACAATTATCCATAAGTTAACAAGTCATAAGGAATAGGATTTCCATACTCCTGTTTTATATGATTTCTAACTTTCTCTCCTAGGAAAAAGGACAATCCTGCTAAGAACTTTTCTTTCCAGAAAGCCTGGTTGGAATCTTCTCTAAGCATTATCCTAGTTAGGAAAGTTGTTTTATAAAAACTGAAAGTCACTAAGTTTCTTACACCTAAGATTACTTAGTAATTCAGCATTTTTATCCTTTAAGTGAGTAGGGTCACCTATAAAGTGAAGTGATATAGTCAAGATTAGTGTTGCCACTGCATCTTGAATAGTATCACCAAACTCATTTAATATGGGTATACCATCTTCATAAGTTTTTATGGCATTTAAAATTTCTAAATGTTGTTCATCAGTGAGATGGTTATCCCACCAACCTTTTAGTTGGTCTGTAAAGCCAGCTATAAGGAGTTCAGCTATAGTTTTATCTGAAGTTTCTGTTTGGGTTCTATAAGCATTGGCAGACATTGTCATCTACTGTAGAAGACTCAGAATATTGTATTCTGATAGGCTATCAATGTTTTATTCATAAACTGAAGAGGCATTATATTTATACTGTGTTAAGGTATTCGATCTATCTGTAATACCTAAGTCTGGGGCAGACATCCTAGGTACTATAGACTGATTGAAAGTAATATGATTTATTTGTGGCTCTATAGCTTTACTAAAAGTTTCAAGATCTTCATATTCGGGTTGAGATTCTTCAACTGATTCTGATTCCTGTTCTTGAGATACTATACTAATAGTTTTAGAAACTTTAGATTGAGGTGTTTCTTGGACTACTTGTTTTGACCCATAAGAAGAGTCAATTTTACTTAATTGTTCTTTCATTGCTTTTACAAAATCAGAATCTTTAGATTTGACTTCTTTTTGTCCTGTTTTAGAAACTTCAAAAGGTTTAAAACATGGGACTTAAGTTTTTTTATCTTTGATATCTTTTTCAACTTTTACTATTTTGCTTTCTTTAATAGAACCTTATATTCTATTTAGTTGTTGTCCTATACTTAATAAATGTGCATTACTGAAATTATTTTGTTCTAATATTTTTTTATTCGAATCATTTTCTGATACTGTTTTAAATTGTGCTATTTGTATTTCTCTATCTCCACATAGGAATATACTTGATGCTTTAGGTGGATGTTCACTCTGTATTATTTTATTATTTACTTTCCATTCTGTGTCTTTATTCCTAATAGTTACTGGATTTATTAATTTTTCTGCTTTAAGTTTTCCCCTATAAATTCTTTTAAACCAATCAAAGAATTTCATATTGACTTCATAATATTTTATAAAACTAATATATTCCTCTTTAACTAATTCTAAATCTTTTACTTTATTTATTACATTTTTTAATTTATCTCTATTTTTTTACTGCTGTTAATTCTTTATCTAACTTATCATAATTAAAAATAAATTCTTTATTAATTACATTTAATTCTCTATCTATGTTTGCTACATTTTTTGTCATAAAGGAAGTTGTAGGTGACATAGGTGGAGAAGGAGACTGTTCTATATTGACTCTAAAGGGTTCATAGTTCCTGTTGGAATGTAGTATATGTGTGGTATTATTGTACTATAGTCTACACCTTTTAATTTATTACTTGATTCAGGTATATCTAAGGTAGAATACCTAGACTTTACTACAGTTTGCAATATAGGTTTAGGTTCATTTTCTTTATATGAGGCATATATAACAGAAGGTAGCTGTGAAGCTCTACCTATGTCTACTGTTGAAACAGAGGAGGAAGAGTCTGAATACCTACTGCTTATACTATGTCTACTAAATTTTAATTTAACTTTATCGTCTTCATACTGTTCTATTTTACTGAGTTCTATATTGGGCTTTACTATAGTCTTTGGTTCAGGAAGAGGAACAGCATCCTCTAAGACCCATTCATCAGGGAGACTAATATCTTTCCACTAAATAGTCCTAGGGATTACTGTATTAGCTTTACTTAAGTCTGTTTGTAAAAATTTAATTTCTCCTAATTTAGATTGCATTATATATTTCGTAGCAAAGGCAGATACTATTGCTTTATACTTTATTTTATACATTAATGCTACAGGAATAGATCCTTCAAGCATTTTATAATTATGTGTTTTAATTTCTAATACTACACTCTTTAATATATTTGGATCATTTAAAGATATTGTTGTATCAGGGAAACAGTCAAATGAGATAGGCCCACTACTCAGACTGGTCTCTATAGTTCCTAATAGTGAGTCATTAAAATTTACAAACCTAGCGTCTCTGACTACTGCCAGAATACTAGTATTTAATCCCACCCTGGTTAAAGGTTTTATTCCTATTTGTACTAGTCCTATATGTATATATTTGTATTTTTTATTTTTATGATGCTTTATTGATTCTGCAGAAAGTAAAGTTATTTTTTCAAAGGGTTTACTTAACTGTACGTCCCTTTCTTCAGGTTTAATTATATAATCATTTTTAAATATATTTAATTTGGAAATTTTATAAATCCATTCTTTATCTATGTTAGGTATTACCCATTTGTCAATTGCTTTATTAAAGTCCTCTAAAATTACTTCATTTCTGTTTACAATTCTTTTAACTTATGATTACTCAGAACTATCTAATTTAGTTACACTAGCATATTTACATAGAAATGGCTCCATCTTTAAATATTTCAAAAATAGATTTTAAAGTTTATTAATGTTGGTTTTGGAAGCGACCACTGACTTATTGCCCTAAACACCTATCCATCGGCTAACATGGGTCTTACTGTATATTCAATTCCTAGACAACACTAAGTCCACTTCCAAATCTATAAATCAAAATTTTAATTATTGAAACAGTTCTATATTTATCTACTACCACCTCTAAAAGAAGATGGCTTTGATACCAGCAAATACAAGTCAATAAGTAGATGGTCAAATGAGATTATTAATTATTTAAAATAGAATTAATGTAAGTGGAAGATGATATTTATAATATTATAATATATTAAATACTTGGTGGGGATTTAATGAAGATTTAAGTGGTTAAGATGTGAGGTTGGTTTGAATTTCTTATTCATCATCTTCTCCTTCTTCTTCTTTCTTCTCTTTGGCCGGTCACCATTATCAACCAAGGGAAAGAGAGATTTTGTTGATTCCTCACTTAAGATTGAAGGGTGTTTCAAGAGATCAAGTTGGAGTTTTAAGGGTTTTCTTCACTTTTGGTAAGTTTCCAACTTGTTTCTTTGTGTTCTTTTGGAGTTTGTGTATTTGAGTTTGGTGAATGGTTGTTATAGACGTGTGTATGGTTGATTTTGTTATGTTTGAAGTGTTTGGTCTTATTAACTTTGATTTTGGGGTTGGATTGAAGAAAATGTTAAGTTTGGTGAAAGAGATAAGAGTTGTGGGTGTTGTGACTTTGAGTTGTGAATATGGTTGTGATTGTGTTTTGATGCATGTTTTTGAGTTGTATTGATGTTATGCAAGTTTATTTTAGTATATTGATGGTTTTGGTTAAGTTTGTTTGGAGTGGAAAAGGGTAAAAGAAAGATGTTTGTTGGATGTGGTGTTTTTGGTGTCGATTCCAGATTTTTGGCCTGACACGCCCAGTAACACGGCCATGTCTTTGGGCGTGTCGTTGGTTCTATTTTTAGTGTGGGTGACACTAGCAATGACACGCCCATGTCACTGAGCATGTCATAGCTACTGTGTTGTTGGAAGATTGACACGTCCAGTGACACGCCCATGTCACTGAGCATGTCATAGTTTCTGTGTTGGAGGAGGATTGACACGTGCAGTGACACGCCCATGTCACTGAGCGTGTCAAAGCTTCTGTGATGTGGGTTTAGGGCATGATCAGGGACACGCCCATGTTGTTGAGCGTGTCATGTGTAGAGTTTGCCCTAGTTAGTTCTTATTCTTATTTTCTTATGTGTATCACTAAGTGAGAATGTATAATCACCTTTGAATTAGGTTTTGAAGAGAATTGAGTTGCCCTAATCCAAGTGTTGAAGGAATCTTGAAAGAGGAAGTTGTTAGATTGGTGTTAGTTGCTCTTAGAGGTAAGTACAAACCTTACATGATTGCATACATTTATATGACTTTGGGACTTAACACATTTGGTTGGAAAATGTGTTAAGTTACTTATCATATTGTTGATGTTTGAGAATGGTGCTACGATTTTCATTATGAGAAATATATATTGAGGATTTAAAATATATGAACAATGTAATTTGTTATGTATAACCTAATGATGAAATCTGAAGCCATTGTGATGGCTATAATGATATAAATGAAATAATTGGGGCATTGTGCATAGATGATCATGAGAAAATGAGAATAGATTTGATAATGAAATAATGAAAGAATTGTGTGCCTAGTATGTTATTTAATTTTCAGAGTTTTGTTGTTGGTGGCATGCCTAAAAGTAATAATCCCTTGAAGCTGGGTTGGGCTTGGTCCTTGAAGCCAGGTTGGGTTGATGCTATGCTCCCCTTGAAGCTTGGTTGGGCCTAGTCCTTGAAGCCTAGTTGGGATGTTACATATGAGGTAATCCTCATTGTGATAATGATTCACCTACGGGCTTGATAAATGTGATTATTGGACCAAAACAGTAACTTTGGAATTTGAATGGCATATTAGTTTCTTTTGGGCCCATGCTTGTCTTTGCTTTAAATGTGAATCATGAATGATGAAATAGTTGATCAATATAATGAAATGTAATGTTATGAAATATGATATCCTTGTATATTGTTTCTAATTCTTGAAAGTTTGACATTGGCATTACATTGAATCATATTGTTATCATGGTTAGTACCACTAAGCCGTTGGCTTAGCGCGATTGTGATTTATCGCACAGGTGACAGGGCAGATCCAGTTGAACCGAAGAGTTCAGCTAGACCGAGTCGAGTCTAGGCTTGTGATCCTTTGTGAAGAATTGATTTTTGGACTTCAAGATCATAGACGAACTGCCAAGCATGTATAAACTCTATATTTTTGTAAATGTTGATTTTGATGTATACATATGCATATTTCACTGCTTATTAAACATATGTTTTAGATAAACTTTTAAGGTAATGAAGATATATGTAAATGTATTTTAACAAAGGATGTTTCATTTATTACTTTCTATAAAATAAGTTAAATGTCTTTAACTTTACTCAAATTCTAGAAATGGTGAGTTGATGTTAAGATTAAAGCTTAGTTTGTTTTAAATAGACTGTGACATTCTTGTATCCAGTATATGTATATTACATATGTGAGTTTATTTGGTGTACGTATATGGGGTATAGGGGTGCTACAGATAAATTAACCATAGTCAAACAACAAGCATTTGGGGTAAAACCTAAGGAAAGTAACTAGGCTAATTACATGAGCTTTAGTCTTTGGGTTAAAAGGCTTAGGTTCCCATAGCAAGTATATACCAAAAGGTACAAGGCTATGAGTGGTTATGCCATGCTTGATCTCCATACCTTGAGTGAAAGTATGGTATCCCTTCCATAACACAACACGGGTAACACGGGCGTCCTAACTCACGCACACAATGCAATCTAATATGATGCAATGGATAATATCATGATAAGAAAGAATAGAATAATATAAAGACCAATGGAATCAACTTCTCTTATCCCCAGTGGAGTCACCACTTTGAGCGGGGATTTTTCGCCCCCACTCCCGGTGGAATGGTTCTTGCGACATTGGCACTATTTAGGCTCGGGCCTTATAGAACATGGGCCTAGGCCCGGAGAAAATGGAGTCGCCACCCGAATGGGCTGGGAAAAAGAAAGGGGTGGATAACTCGATTCCTAAGGAATCTCCAACCCCCTAATGGGTTTGAAAAGTTGGGTACATGTGGGGAAGGTGAGAAATGGCCCAGCACCCCCACAAAGCCCGGTTCATTGGAACTAACCTCCTTTGCAGGTCTTAATATTATAAAATTCTTAAACATAACAATATTATCCATATTACATGCAACAATTAAAATAAAGCAACATTATATTAAAATCAAAGCAATGCCCAAACAAAGCAAATAAATGGACACCCATCCGAGGATGGAAACATGTCCTTACATCGTCCATGTCTAAACTAAATAGGACACCCACCGAAAGGTGGAAACATGTCCTTTACATTGGTCCAAAATATATAAGCAATTTAAATTACATGAAAATTATTAATGAGGTACCCATAAAGTGGAAACATACCTCTTACAATTTTAATACCAAAACAAACAAATAATAATCATAATAATAAAGAAAATATCCATTCATGATAAATTAAATAAATCAAGCATTGAAATTAAATAAATCAACCATCAAAAAATATAATAAACTATATAATCAAATCTAAAATTAAATAAAGGAATAAATATATAAATTTAGGGTTCATGCATTAATTAGGGTTCTAGGGTTTTATGTTCAATAACTAGGGTTTTGTATATACTAGTTAATTAGTTGAGAAATATTTTAAGGTAATAACATAGCTACTCGATGTTTAAAAGATTTAAGGTTTTGGATGATTTTATGAAAATAATGCTACTGTGATTTAAAAAATAGGTTTGATTAGGGTTTAAAGCAAACAGATTGTTATTTTGATTTTTAGAAAGATGTAATTAGAGTTTTAGATTTGAAAACATGTTTTAAGGCTATTAAGGTTTTAGGGTTTTACGGATAAGATATTAGGGTTTTATGGTTTGAAATTTTGGTTCTATAGATGATGATTTTGATTTTAGAATTTGATGTTTTTCCGTGATCAAAGTTAAGTGTGCTTGTATATTGACTATATCAACTACTTATGTGTTTTTTGGTGAAACAAATATAAAAGACCAAATTTATTATTGAAGGATTAAAATAGCTCACTGAATAAAATTATAGCAAAGTAGCTACTGTGAAATTTTGGAATCGAAATTAATTAAGAAATAGGGTGTAATATCCCAAAGTATACCCTAAAAGTTTTGGAATATTTATTGTTGTATTTGGATTAAGTGTTATAAGTGTATATGTTTAGGTGGAAAGAGAAAAGAGGTAAGGAGAAGAGTGTATATGTTGTATATATAGAGATATATACAACATATACAAGTCAAAGAAATGGAAGGTCAAAACAAGATTTATTTATTTTTATTAAATTAATTGAAATGGAAATTAGTAAGTGGATGAAGATTTTTATGAATATTATATTAATAAAATTGCTTGGTTGAGATTTAAAGAGTTGATTGAGTGGTTAAGAGAGAGTTGACATGTGTTCTATTCTTCTTCTTCTTCTTCTTCTTCTTCTTCTTCTTTCTTTGTTGGCCGACTATCACCATAGCAAGAGAGGAAAGAGAGATTTTGCTCATCCAAACTCAAGATCGAAGGATGTTTCAAGTGATCAAGTTGGAATTCTAAGGGTTTTCATCACTTTTGGTAAGTTTTCCACTTGATTCCCTTGTTTTCTTTTAAGTTTGTGTTTTGAGTTTGGTATTTGATTGTTGATGGTATGTGTATTTTTTATTACGGTGTATTTGAGGGTGTGTGATCTTCTTGGTGTTGATTTTGGAGTTTGATTGAAGAGATAGAGTTAAGTTTGGTGTTGGAAGAGCAAGTGTTGTGTTTGAGTTGTGTGTATATGATGGTTGTGAATTGGTGTTTGATGTATGTATTGAGTTGTTTTGGTGTTTTTGCAAGTTATTATGGTTTATGGGTGTGTTTAGTTAAGTTTGTTTGGAGTGGAAAATGGTGGAAGTAAGAGGTTTGTTGGATGTGATATTGTTGTTACCAGAATCAGAATTTTTGGCCTGACACGCCCATGAACACGACCAAGTCTTTGGGCATGTCAATGGTTCTATTTTTTGGATGGTGACACGATAAGTGACACGCCCATGTCACTGAGCGTGTCACATCTTCTGTGTTGTAGTAGCATTGACATGGCCAATGACACGCCCATGTCACTAAGCGTGTCATAGCTACTGTGTTGAGGAAGAATTGACACGGGCATGAACACGCCCATGTTGTTGGACATGTCAATGTTTCTGTGAGACAGAATGATTGACACATCCAGTGACACGCCCGTCTTGCTGAGCGTGTCAAAGCTTCTGTGTTGGGAGTTTAGGGCACGGTCAGGTACACACCCGTGTTGTTGAGCGTGTCATGTGTAGAGTTTGCCCTAGTTGGTTCTTAGCCTTATTATCTCATGTGTATCTTTAAGTGAGTGTGTATTATCCCTTTTGGATTAGGTTTTGAAGAGATTGAGTTGCCCTAATACAAGTGTTGAAGGATTCTTGAAAGAGGAGTTTGGTGTTGTGTGAGTTACTCTTGAGGAAAGTACAAACCCTATATTATTGCATACATTCATATGACTTTGGAACTTAACACATTTAATTGTAAATGTGTTAAGTAATCTATTACATTTTTCATATATTTGATTAATGCTATGATTTGCATAATGTGAAAGATATGATGATCATTCAAATTATATGTACAATGCAATTGGTTGTGTATACCCTAATGATGAGATGTGAAGCCATTGTTGTTGGCTATAATGATGCAAATGAATTAATTGGGGCATGTTTGCCTAGATGATTATGAGAACATGAGAATGGAATTGATAATAAAAGAATGAAAGAATTGTGTGCCTAATATGTTAATCAATTTTCAGAGTTTTGTTGTTGGTGGCATGCCTAAAAGTAACAAACCCTTGAAGCTGGGTTGGGCTTGATCCTTGAAGCCAAGTTGGGTTGAAGTTTAGCATGCTTAACTCCCCTTGAAGCTTGGTTGGGTCTAGTCCTTGAAGCCTAGTTGGGATGTTACAAACCCTTAAAGCTAGGTTGGGTTTGGTCCTTGAAGCCAAGTTGGGTTGATGCTTAGCATGCTTTGCTCCCCTTGAAGCTTGGTTGGGCCTAATCCTTGAAGCTTAGTTGGGATGATAAATGTGATAATTAAACCAAAACATTAACTCTGAAAGTTGAATGGCATATTAGTTTCTTTTGGGCCCATGCTTGTCTTTGTTTAAATGTGAATCATGAATGGTGAAACAAATGAATAATAAAATTTAATTTAAGTTTTGAAATATGATATCTTCATGTATTGTTTATAATATTTGAATGTATGACATTGGCATTACATTAAAGCATATTGTTATTGTGGTTTGTACCACTAAGCCTATGGCTTAGCGCGGTTGTGGTTCATCGCGCAGGTGTCAGGGTAGAACCGGAGAGTTCAGCTAGACCAAGTTGAGTCTAGACTTTGAAGTGTTGATTGTGAGCTTAAAGATCAGAGACAAACTGCTAAACATTTATAAACTTTATGTTTTGTAAATTGATTTTGATGTATTTATATATGTAAATATAGCTACATTTTCCGCTGCCTAATAAATAAATATTTTATCTAGTATATTTTATAATATAATTTGAATGTTTTAGTTTTCTTATATTGTTGTTAAATTGAAAGATTGGGTTGTTTAATATAAATCGTGACACTCTTGTATTTGATATACATATATTACAGATGTGGTTGTATGTAGTGTGCGTATATGGGGTACGGGGGTGTTACAACTGTTTTGGTATTAGGGCCTAGGTTTGAGATTCTGAACCTAGGTAAATTGTAAGAAAAGGAAAATCTTGATGTTAAAATATGGTTTTTAAATAAGATACATGCTTTGGCATTGGCAGTCTCTGATCTTTGATGTGGTATATTCTGCTGTGTTTGCAGATATAGGTAGTGATGGTGTCTCAGTCACGTCAGTCCATAGAAGGTAGTGCTGAGAGTGTAGCTCCTGAAGAGGGTAGAGATGGAGCTAAGGTTGAGAGAGCTGGAGAGGCACCTGTGCCAGAGAGACCAACTGTTGATGAGGTTCTGCCAGTTTGGCTAAGACATGTGGTAGAATTGTTTAGGCAAGCTCCAGTGCAGCAGCAGCCACCGCCACCACAGCCACAAGTGCCGGTGAGGCATTATGATAAATTGAGAAAGTATGGGGCTGAGGATTTCTTTGGCACTACAGATCCTGCAGTAGCTGAGCAGTGGTTGGATAGAGTTCAGAGGGTATTCATCCAGTTACAAGCGACTCCTGAAGAGAAGTTTGATTATGCTAGATCCCTATTGCAGAAAGATGCTTATGATTGGTGGAAGACGATTCCACATGCCATGGATGATCCACCGACATTGTCTTATAGTGATTTTCTGTGGGAGTTTGAGCTGAAATATACTCTGAGGGAGTATAAGGATGTCAAGAAGATGGAATTTTTGAATCTGAGACAGGAGAACCGGACAGTGACAGAGTATGAGATTGAGTATATTCAGTTGAGTCATTATGCCGGTGGAATTATTGCAGATGAGATTGATCGGTGCAGGAGATTTGAGGAGGGATTGAGGCCCTCTATTATGTGTATTATTGCTGGTTCTCGGTATCAAGATTTTTCTCAGTTGTTGCAGCAGCTAGAAGTGTTGAGAGAGCACAGGGTATTGCAGTAGCTGCTACTGAAGAGGAGACTAGAGTTAGGAGACCCCAGTTTGAGGTAGGGTCTTCATCTATGAAGAGAGGTCGAGGAAGTTTTGTTTCGAGGATCAGTAGGAGCCAGAGGCAGTCTTGTAGGTCAGTTCAGTATCAGAGGCAGAGACTGAGACCTACAGTTTCTGTAGCTAGTGCTCCAACTCCAGTGGTTAAGAGATCCATTCTACCAACATGTATCCATTGTGGTAGGGCACATGGGGGTGCTTGTTGGAAGATGGGTGGATCAGGAGTATGTTTTAGATGTGGGTCATCAGCTCATTTTATCAAAGATTGCCCTGAGCTACAGGAGGATAGACAGACTAATACTGCAGCTTCTCGACCTAGTGTTAGCAGAGGTGGTCGACCTGGGATCAGTCACAGAGGAGGCTCTACATCCAGAGGCAGTAGGCCAGATGAGGCTGGGTCTTCTCAGCGAGTGTATGTGATGCAGAGGCAGCCGGATGCTTCAGCAGTTATTGCAGGTACATTTTCTTTATTTAGCATTTTAGTTCTTGCTTTGATTGATCCAGGATCTACTCATTCATATATAAGTGCATCTATCTTGCATGTGTCTGAATTGCATTCAGAGACCTTAGGATTTGATGTCTTGGTGACAAATCCTTTAGGACATAGTGTTGTGGTGAGTAAGGTGCGTCGTGATAGTTCAGTTGTGGTGCAAGGTGAGGAGTTTTTGGGTGATTTGATCAAAATGCCTTTTAAAGAGTATGATTTGATCTTAGGCATGGACTGGTTGTCTAAGCATGGAGCTATGGTAGACTGTCAAAAGAAGTGTGTTACCCTGAGAACCGGTGATGATAGAAGTGTGATAGTATCTAGTGAGCAGAGACAATTTGCATCCTTGTTTATTTTAGCTGTTGCAGCTAGGAAGTTGATTCAAAAAGGGTGTAATGCTTATCTTGCTCACGTGGTAGATACCAGAATAGTGGTTTCTCAACTTGATAGTATACCCACAGTTGCTGAATTCCTAGATGTGTTTCCTGAGGAGTTGCCAGGGTTACCCCTGAGAGAGACGTTGAGTTTGGTATCAATTTGTTGCCTGGTACAACTCCCATCTCTATTACTCCCTATCGAATGGCACTTGCTGAGTTGAGAGAATTGAAGGTGCAGTTGCAGGAGTTGTTGGATAAAGGGTTTGTTTGCCCTAGTGTTTCTCTGTGGGGAGCTCCTGTTTTGTTTGTAAAGAAGAAGGATGGTACTTTGAGGTTGTGTATCGATTATAGACAGTTGAATAAGGTGACTATTAAGAATAAGTATCCTTTACCTCGGATTGATGATCTCTTGGATCAATTGAAGGGAGCAACAATGTTTTCCAAGATTGATTTGAGATCAGGGCACCATCAATTGAGGGTCAGAGTTGAAGATGTTCCTAAGACAGCTTTCCACACAAGGTATGGGCATTATGAATTTTCGTGATGCCTTTTGGGTTGACGAATGCACCTGCAGCTTTTATGGATTTGATGAATAGGGTGTTTAGACCCTATCTGGATCAGTTTGTGGTGGTCTTTATTGATGATATTTTGGTATATTCACATAATAAGGAGGAGCATGACGAGCATTTGCGGATTGTGTTGCAGACCTTAAGAGAGAAGCAATTGTATGCTAAGCTACATAAGTGTGAGTTTTGGCTTAATCAAGTAACTTTTCTAGGTCATGTGGTGTCTGCAGATGGTATAAGAGTTGATCCGAGTAAAATTGAGGGCATTTTGAATTGGAGTCCACCGAAGTCTGTGAGTGAAGTTAGAAGTTTTCTGGGTTTAGCAGGCTATTATCGACGCTTTGTGAAAGGTTTTTCTTTGATAGCTACTCCACTCACCAGATTACTTTGAAAGGGAGTTAGATTTGTATGGACGGGTCAGTGTCAAGCTAGCTTTGAGCAGTTGAAGGAGATATTGACCCAAGCTCCTGTTCTTACTTTGCCTATGGAAGATAAACCATATGTGATTTACAGTGATGCTTCACATAATGGTTTAGGTTGTGTTTTGATGCAAGAGGGTAAAGTCATAGCTTATGCTTCTCGGCTGTTGAAGTTACATGAGCTTAATTATCTGACGCATGATTTGGAGTTGGCAGCCATAGTGTTTGCTTTGAAGATTTGGCGACATTATCTTTATGGAGAGAAGTGTTTCATCTATATAGATCACAAGAGTTTGAAATATTTGGGTGTTCAAAGAGAGCTAAATCTTCGGCAAAGACGGTGGTTAGAGTTGATCAAAGACTATGACTGTTTTATTGATTATCATCCTGGTAAGGTGAATGTTGTTGCTGATGCCTTGAGTCGGAAGTCTTTAGCAGGGTTGACTGTTTATTCGCTCTCATTGCTTGTTGAGTTGAGAGCGTTGCATGCTAGTTTTGAATCATGTGATGATGGAGCCTTGTTAGCTCAGTTGCATTTAAGATCGGTGTTGTTGGATCAGATTAAAGAGGCTCAATTGGCTGATGAGAAAATTCAGAAGATTATTTTGGGTTGCCATAAAGGAGAGAACCGAGATTTCCATATGAGAGACAATGGTAGCCTTTGGTTTAAGGATAGATTGTGTGTTCCTGATGATGCAAGATTGAGAAAGATTATTTTAGAGGAAGCACATCAATCAATTTTTGCTATGCACCCTGGGAGTACTAAGATGTATCATGATTTGAAGAAAAATTATTGATGGTCAGGTATGAAGAGAGATATAGCGGAGTTTGTATCCAAGTGTCTCACTTGTCAGAGGGAAAAAGCTGAGCATCAAGTTCCAACAGGGTTGCTCCAACCTTTATCAGTGTCTGAATGGAAATGGGAGCGAGTGATAATGGATTTTGTGTCTGGTTTGCCATTGAGTCAGAGGAAGCATGATGCTATTTGGGTGATTGTTGATCAGTTGATGAAGACAACTCATTTTCTTCTAGTTAGAATGGATTATTCTTTGGAGAAGTTGGTTGAGTTGTATATCAGTGAGATAGTGAAGTTGCATGGAGTTCCAATTTCTTTGGTGTCTGATCGAGATCCCCGGTTCACTTTGAGATTTTGGAAGAGGTTACATGGTGCTTTGGGTTCTCGATTGCACTTTAGCACTGCTTTTCATCTGCAGACAGATGGGCAGTCAGAAAGAGTGATACAGATTTTAGAGGACATGTTGAGAAGCTGTGTCATTGAATTCTCTGGAAGTTGGGACAGATTTTTGCCATTGATGGAATTTGCTTACAACAATAGTCATCAATCTAGTATTAGAATGGCACCATTTGAGGCATTGTATGGTAGAAGATGCAGAACGCCTCTATGTTGGAATGAAGTTGGAGAAGGCAAGTTGGTTGGTCCCGATTCGATTAAAGAAACGGAAGAGAAAGTGAAGATAATTCCGGATCGGTTGAAAGCAGCTTCAGACCGACAAAAATCTTATTCAGATTTGAAGAGGAGAGACATTGAGTTCAATTTTGGAGATAACTTTTTTCTGAAAGTATCTCCTTGGAAGAAAATTTTGAGATTTGGCTGCAAAGGGAAGCTAAGTCCTCGTTTAATTGGACCTTATGAGGTATTGGAGAGAGTTGGACCAGTTGCTTATCGAATTGCTTTGCCGCCTGAGTTGGATAGAATTCACAATGTTTTCCATGTCTCTATGCTACGGAGGTACATATCAGATCCATCTCATATCTTGGCAGTTGAATCTATTGAGGTGAATCCAGATCTGACTTTTGAAGAAGAACCAGTTGCGATTTTGGCATATGAAGTGAAAGAGTTGAGAAATAAGAAAGTGCCACTTGTGAAGGTTCTTTGGAAAAATCATGCAAAGAAAGAAGCAACTTGGGAGAGTGAGCAAGCGATGCGAGATCAGTATCCTCAACTATTTCAGATTTAAGATCAGGTAATTTCGAGGATGAAATTTATTTTTAGAGGTGGAGAATTGTAATATCCCAATGTATACCCTAAAATTTTTGGAATATTTATTGTTGTTTTTGGATTAAGTGTTATAAGTGTATATGTTTAGGTGGAAAGAGAAAAGAGGTAAGGAGAAGAGTGTATATGTTGTATATATAGAGATATATACAACATATACAAGTCAAAGAAATGGAAGGTCAAAACAAGATTTATTATTTTTATTAAATTAATTGAAATGGAAATTAGTAAGTGGATGAAGATTTTTATGAATATTATATTAATAAAATTGCTTGGTTGAGATTTAAAGAGTTGATTGAGTGGTTAAGAGAGAGTTGACATGTGTTCTATTCTTCTTCTTCTTCTTCTTCTTCTTTCTTTGTTGGCCGACTATCACCATAGCAAGAGAGGAAAGAGAGATTTTGCTCATCCAAACTCAAGATTGAAGGATGTTTCAAGTGATCAAGTTGGAATTCTAAGGGTTTTCATCACTTTTGGTAAGTTTTCCACTTGATTCCCTTGTTTTCTTTTAAGTTTGTGTTTTGAGTTTGGTATTTGATTGTTGATGGTATGTGTATTTTTTATTATGGTGTATTTGAGGGTGTGTGATCTTCTTGGTGGTGATTTTGGAGTTTGATTGAAGAGATAGAGTTAAGTTTGGTGTTGGAAGAGCAAGTGTTGTGTTTGAGTTGTGTGTATATGATGGTTGTGAATTGGTGTTTGATGTGTGTATTGAGTTGTTTTGGTGTTTTTGCAAGTTATTATGGTTTATGGGTGTGTTTAGTTAAGTTTGTTTGGAGTGGAAAATGGTGGAAGTAAGAGGTTTGTTGGATGTGATATTGTTGTTACCGGAATCAAAATTTTTGGCCTGACACGCCCATGAACACGACCAAGTCTTTGGGCATGTCAATGGTTCTATTTTTTGGATGGTGACACGATCAGTGACACGCCCATGTCACTGAGCGTGTCACAGCTTCTGATGATGATTGCTTCCTTTGGTTGTTGTCCCTTGAACTTCTCCTTGCGTGCTAGGGTTTTCTTTTGGCCGAAAGAATTTTTGAGTCCCAAGTTTTTTCCTCCAAAGTCCAGATCAAGTAAAACACCCCCCGATCCTTAATTCTGTGTTTCAATGTGGTATTTATAGGAAAAATAAAAAACCTACTTCTAATTGTCTAAGGAAATTAAAACCATTTAGGAAAAGAAATCAAAACCAAATAGAATTCGGTTTCAAAAAAAACTGCGCTGGAAAATTACGCTGGCAAAAAATTACTGCGGGCAAAAATTGAGAGAGCTAGCTGGCCAGCCAATTCACTTTCGGCGATGAAATTTTTCGTAGCCGATTTTTAATTAATTAATTATTTTTTTATTATTATTTTTTAATTTTACTAATAAATACTAAAATAAATATTATTTAATTAAAATACCACAAAATTTATTTTGGACTATATAAAAAATATTGGACCAGACTGGGTCAAAAATTAAAGGTCTACAGAGAGGGAAAATGGAGTTTTAGGGTTTGAATGAGAGAGAAGAGAGGAGGAGGATCGGGTTTTAAAAGTTTTAAAATGAGTGACACGGCCAAGTCGTACTTATCTTGGCCGTGCCCTGGATTGTTTAGATTGGACACGATCACGAACACGGCCAAGTTAAGTGGCCATGTCCAGTTCTGTGAAATCTGGGCTTCAAAGCATTGGAAAAGACACAAGTAAGTTGTTTCCCTTGTCTTGGCCATGTTGGGATGACACGGCCAAGACATTAGGCTGTGTCTTCTACTATGTAAAAATAAGCATTTGGGAAATGGCATTGACACGGCTAAGATACTTGAGCATGTTCAATTCTATGTCTAGAGCTTGTTTTCAAAGTGGCTTGTCATAGTTATTGACACGGCCATCTAGTCTGGCCATGTCTACTACTTCCAATGTTAAAATTTTTAAACAAATTGATGTTTTGGTTGTGTCTTTTCTATCTTGGCCGTGTCTCTGGGTGTGTCAGCTCCTGCCCAATTTTGTTCAACCTTTTTCCTTCATTTTCTTGTCCTGAAACTTAATCACAACAAAAATAAATCATCATAATACCTATTCCATTCAAACCTTCAACAAACTAATTTAATCAAAATTAGAATTCAAAAAATTCTTAAAACAAATAAAATAAAAATTTTAAACTAATGGGTTGCCTCCTATCAAGCGCTTCTTTCACGACATACTAGCTGGATGTGGTTGCTTCATGTATCCACAAACACAACACTTTCAATAGTTGTTGCACCTTTCAACTCCTCCAAGTGGGGTTTCACTCTTTGGCCATTTATCTTGAAAGTTTCATTGGTCTTCAAATTCAACAACTCCATATGGGAAGGTTTGAACAACTTGGAATGGACCACTCCAATAAGACTTAAACTTTCTAGGGAATAGCCTCATCCTTGAATTGAATAAAAGGACTTTCATTCCTGATTTGAAGGTTCTTCTGAGGATCATCTTGTTATGTATTGCCTTAGTTTTTTCCTTGTAAATCCTTGAACTCTCATCGGCTTCATTTTTAAGCTCATCTAGCTCAGAAATTTACAACATTTTATGCTCTTTTGCCCCATCTAAGTCCATATTCATAGCCTTAATCGTCCAATAGGCTTTGTGCTCCGATTCCATTGGTAGGTGGCATGCCTTGCTAAAGACTAGATAATATGGACTCATTCCCAAAGGTGTTTTAAAAGATATCCGGTATGCCCAAAGTGCTTCCAGAAGATGTGCCACCCAATCCTTTCTTGTTGTACTCACTATCTTCCCTAGAATTCCTTTGGTCTGCTTGTTGGAAATTTCAGCTTGGCTAGAAGTTTGGGAATGATATGGAGCTGCCACTTTGTGCTGAATACCCCTTTTTGTCATTAATTTTTCAAACCACTTGTTGCAAAAGTGGCTTCCTCCATCACCGACTATCGCTTTAGGGGTTCCAAAACTACACAGAATGTACTCCTTTAAAAATTTCAAAACAACATTAGCATCATTGGTTCTAGTAGGGATAGCCTCTACCCACTTAGACACATAATCTACTATAAGAAAGATATACTCAAACCCAAAAGATTTGGGAAATGGCCCCATGAAATCAATTCCCCATCAAAAATTTCCACCACAACAAAAATATTAAGAGACATTTCATTTCTCTTGCTTATATTTCCTACTCTTTGGCATCTATCACATCTTATACAAAAGTTATAAATATTTTTAAAAAGATTAGGCCAATACAAACTGATTTGAAGAATCTTCTCTATAATTTTCTTACCTCAGAAATGTCCTCCACAATACATATTGTGGCAAAATTGCAGCACTTACAGTTATTCTTCTTTTGGCACACATCTTCTAATGATCTCATCCCTGCAAATTCTAAACAAGTATGGTTTATCCCAAAAGTAATATTTACAGGAATGTAGAAACTCTTCTTGGCCTAAAAATTTAAGTCCTTTCTCAAAATACCACAAGAAAGATAATTAGCAATATCTACATACTATGGTACTTGATTTACAGAAAACACGTGCTCATTAGGAAATTTTTCAAAAGCATTTTCTTGAGCAATTTGTGCATCATCATCACATTGCAACCTAGAAAGGTGGTCAACAACTGCATTTTCACTTCCTTTTCTATCTTTAATCTCTACGTCAAACTCTTGCAGCATAAGAACCCACCTAATGAGCCTAGGTTTAGCCTATGGTTTAGTCAACAGGTATTTCAAGGCCGTATGATTAGAAAATACAATGACCTTAAAACCTATCAAATAAGATCTAATTTGTCAAGTGCAAACATCACAGCTAACATCTCTCATTCAGTAGTTATGTAATTTACCTGTGCATCATTCAAAGATAAACTTGCATAATAAATTGCACACAAGAGTTTATTTACCCATTGTCCTAGCACAGTGCCTAAAATATAGTTTGAAGCATCACACATAATCTCAAAGGGCAAATCCCATTTAGGAGCAACAATCACAGGAGCAAAAGTTAATTTTTCTTTTAGGATGTTAAAAGCTTCTAAGCACTTATCATATAAAGACAAATGGAGCATCTTTTCTAAGCAAATAGCATAAAGGATGTGAAATTTTTGAAAAGTCCTTTATGAACCTTCTATAGAATCCAACATTCTAATCCCATTAATATATGTGGAAGGTGGCAAATTAGCTGTCAAGTCAATTTTTGCTTTATCCACCTCAATGCCCTTACTAGATACAACATACCCCAAAACTATACCATGATCTACCATAAAATGACACTTTTCCCAGCTCAAGGTTAAATTGCATTCAATACACCTTTCAAGTATAAGAGTTAATTTATCCAAGCAATCATCAAAGGAAGTTCCAAAAATAGAAAAATCATACATAAACACTTCTATAAACTTATCTGACATGCCAGAAAAGATGGATAGCATACATCTTTGAAACATACCTAATGCGTTACAAAGTCCAAATGGAATCCTTCGAAAAGCAAATGTTCTAAAAGGACAAGTGAGGGTTGTCTTGGGCTGATCCTTCGATGCTATAAGGACTTGGTAGTAGCCTGAAAGACCATCAAGAAAATAGTAAAAAGCATGTCCAGATAATCTATCAAGCATCATATCAATAAATGGTAAAGGAAAATGATCTTTCTTGGTGACATTATTTAATTTCCTATAGTCTATGCACATTCGCCACCCAGTTTGTGTTTGTATAGGTACCAACTCTCCCTTCTCATTTTGGATCACAGTTAAACCTCTTTCTTTGGTACCACATGCATAGGGCTAACCCATTCACTATCGGCAATAGGGTCCCCTTCATCAAGGAGCTAAGAACCTCCTTCTTGACTACCTCACTCATGTTCAGATTGAGCCTTCTTTGAGTTTCTAGCTCCTTCTTCTAGAATTATTTTATGCATACACATGGAAGGACTAATACCCTTGATATAACTCAATCCCCAACCAATGGCTTTCTTAAGTCTCTTTAGTACTCTTCCAAGTTTCTCTTCTTCATCACTATCGAGAGTTGCAGAAATGATCACTGGTTGTGTATTGTTCTCCCTAAGAAAAACATACTACAAATGTTTTGAGAGTTCCTTAAGTTCAATGAATTTTGGTTGAACCTCCTCTTCATTTACTTTAGCATTAGTAAGTCCTCTCTCATCAATCTCACCATCTAACATTAACTTGCACTTCTCAATTTCTACATCAAAAATTATAATTTCCTCTCTCAATTTTAAGTTTGTCATCACTACTTTCCTGTAAGAAGATATTTCCAACCACTAGGTCAGTACAATCAACAAAAGAATAATTGTCATAAACAACAGTAGTGGGGATAGGGGAAGTGTTAAAAATTGAAATTTCACAGTTCGTCCTAAAACAGTCATGGTTAGTTTTCCAATTTTAACATCAATCAAAGTGTTGGTCGTAGCCATAAAAGGCCTTTCCATCAAAAATATATGTTCAAAATCCCTAGGGATTTCTTCTCCCATATCCAAGACTATGAAATCAACAAGGACAATCAAACCCCTAATCTGAACTAGGACGTCCTCTATGACTCCCTTAGGGTATTTAAGAGTTCTATCTGCCAATTGTATTACCATCCTAGACGGTTTAAGTTCACCTAGATCTAACTTCAAATAAATAGAATATGGTATCAAATTTATACTAGCTCCAAGGTCACATATGCCAATTATTTCCTTCCCATTCTCCATAGAGATATTAACTATGAAATTTCCAGGATCCTTTAGCTTATGGTTAGCTTGTGTTGTAAAACAACACTTTTTACTTTCGAAACTATCACCTTTTCATTTGGCACATGCCTTTTCTTTTTAGTGTTTAGTTCCTTAAAAAATTTGGCATAAGCAGGCATATTTTTAATTACCTCCAACAAAGAAAGCATGTTGTAGATTTCACAAAAAATTTTATCTTGCTTCTCACCTTTCAATCTACTCGGGAAAGGAATTAGCGGTCTGTAAGGATTTGGAGATTTATGCGGCCTTGGTGCCTTCACACTCTCCTCCTTCTTTGATTGACTTGGTTGATCTTGATCAGCTTGCATCTCCTTGCCAATCTCCTCTTGATTAGTACTTGCATCCAGAGAATCACCAACTTTGTTGTTAATTACCTTTCCACTCCTCAACACTGTGATTACTTTGGCTTGCTTCAATTGACTTGGAAATTTTCCTTTTTGATGTGCTTAAAGTTGGTTTACTAATTGACCAACTTGAGTTTTCACCTTCTTTAATGATGCTTTCAAAGAATCAAACCTCTTGTTATTCACCTCCTGATTTTGAGTTCTAATTTGAATGAAAGCATTCAAATTATCTTCAAGTGTAGGCTTCTTTATTTGTTCTTGATTTGAAATTTGTCCTTAGTAGTGGGATCCTCTTTGATAAGGTTGAAAGGACTATTGAGGTGGCATTTTTTACTGATTTTTCCAAAAAAAATTTGGGTGGTTCATCTAACCAAGATTATAAGAATTGGAATATGGGTCATTCCTACCCACTTTTTTGGAAGCCCTCAAAGGCAAATACTTGCTCTTGCCCTTCTTGGAATTGATCAAAGTTTGAAAAGCACATATTTTCACTATAGCCTACCACACCACATGAGGCACATGTTTCTTGACTTGACATAGGTAAGTTTCCTCATGTGTTTAATAATTTGACTTGCCTTGTCAACTTTGCTATTGGTCTTTCCATCTCAGAATTTGAGTTCACCTCATTAATTCCTCTATGCCTTTCCCTAATGCTCTTCTGCTACAAATTTGCTCCCAACGTTCCAAACAACCTAGCAGTTTCAGCAACTGTCTTCTAACCCATTACTCATCCTGCTGCATTATCTATTGAATTTTGGTTTTGTTGTGTGAGCCCATCATAAAAGAATTCATTAAGCAACTGCTGTGGATAATGATGATGAGGGCCTTGAAACAACAAAGATTTAAAGTGATCCCACACTTCATGAGATGGTTCTCCATCCATTTGAGTGAATATTGCAATATTTCCCCAAAGTTTTTTTTTTATTTTCTGATGAGAATAGAATTTGGTCATGAACTTATTGTAAACTTTTGTCCATGTTATCAATGAATTCTTTGGAAGAGCCATCAACCATGCCTTTGCCCTATCCTTCAAAATATAAGGAAAACATTGCATCTTAAACTCATCCTCCTTCAATGTTTGCCAAGGGAATGTACACAAAGTAGAATAAAAATCATGAATGAAGTTGAGAGGGTCTTCATTTGGCATTCCATGAAAAGATGGCAGCATGCTATAATGAGTATTCTTCAATTCATAATTTCTTGCTGCATTGCTCAACTGTGTATGATGTAGTTATCCCAATAATTGGTCGGGAAAACTCTTTCATGGGAGGTTCTTCCGCTTCACCCATCTCTACTTATATGTTCTCTTCAAATTGTTCTCCAATATCTTCTCCTTCTTATCCCAAAGGATCCACTCCCTCGGTTCTAGGAGGTCTATGAATATTATCTATAAAAGGAATAAGTTTGTTGCCTTGGAACCTTCGTCCTTTCATAAATCACCAGGGCAATTCAAAAAGAAACACTTTAACAATTAAATAAAAGAATCAAATTATCACCTAAATAGCCTTCCTCGGCGAAGGTGCCAAAAACTTATTGCGCTCGACTGGATACTACTACCAAGCTACTCTAGCAAGCAGATAAGGTTATTGTAGTAACAGTGGAATGTCCCAAGGTAGTCTCATAAGAAAGGTGTTTGTTTGTAATAATTTGATTAAAAAAATATTAAAGCTTGAGTGTATGTTGTTGAAATGGTAAAAGAAATTTAAAATTACAAGCAAAATTAATTGAAACTTTCAAAAGGATACATAGGATTTACAATTTGATTCAATCAAATGTTTAATTTTCAAATTACCATTAACATAACCTTGTAATTTAATTTGTTCTTATGATTAATTAACAATTTTCAATTCATTAGTTCTCACATTCATGAATTAACAATAAACAATTATTTTAAAATTGCAAATTAAGAGAACCCTAGAACTTTTATTTCTAATTCTTTCTTAGCATAGTTGAATACATATTTCCAATATTAAATTTCACCTCTCGGTTCTTTTTTCAATATCTAGAGATTAATAGGTAGTCAATCTATCAACCTAACATTCAATTCAATGTAATCAACTCACATGACAAGGTATATTAATGGAAATACTTAAATTAAATCATTTAATCAAATCTATTGCAAATCGTAAGCATGGATAATTTAGTTCATCATCATCAAATCAAAGCATATACTTATCTCAATTGAAATCAAATCAAAAAAGTCCATTGAAATATTAATGTTCATAACAAATCAACAAAATCAAGAAATGAATTAATTAAACTAATTCAAGGAATAGCAAAACCCGGTTTTAAGAAGAGTAAAGTTGATCTTCTCTTATTCTTCCTCCAACATTGCTTGATGTTGATGAAGAATCCTTATACCTCTTATAAAAGCTTTCACAAAACAAGTTTTGTGCAGAAAAATGGATGCATGAAGATCAAAGGGTAAAAATTTTCCTAAACTAATTTTAGAGCTTCCCCCTTGGAACTCAGAAAAATATAGCTATGAAAATTCCTCACCTCCAACCTATTTGTCCCTTCCCCAATCTCTTGTTCTATATTTAATCAAAAACTCTCTCCATCTCCAGCTCAATTACCTATGTTTTTTTATTTAAACCCATGCTCTCCAACCTTGCACCATACTCTCCACTTTTATTTGTTTCTCCTTTTTAATTTTTAAAACTTTCTTTTCTAAAAAGCAGTTCACATTTTAACTTCAAAAACATTACTTCTTGACTCTTGTCCTACTAAATGTGTTAAAATTAAAAAGAGAATCTCTCATAGACATGGCCAAGTCAGTCTGGTCCTGGCCGTGTCTTTCAATCTTTCCTTGGACATGGCTTGGTCATGTCTGCTTCTGCCTTCTCTTGGTGGTTCTTTTCTTGAGCTTGTGTGGAGTGACATGGTCATAGACACGGTTATGTCTTCTTACCATGTATGCTTTTGTTTTCTCTTCTCTTATCTCTTAGGGAAGGACACAGCCAAATGATTTCTTGTCTTGGTCGTGTGGTGTGACACGGCCAAGGACACGGCTGTATCCTTTCCATGTGTCCAGTGTTGCATAAACTTCAAGTTATTCTTGTGAAAGACACAACCAAGCTTCAAATTTGTCCTAGCCATGTCATATGACACGGTTAGAGACACAACCAAGATGGTGAGTGTGTCGAGCTCTACCAAAAATTTCAATTTTCTTAATGAAGGACACGACCAAGCTTGAAACATCTTGGTCGTGTTTAATGCTTTTCCTTCCAAATTAACTTTAACAAGTGAATTTAAGCTCTATTTTTCACATGTTCATACTCCAACCTAAATCACTAAAAACCTTCAAACAACTTTACAAAAATATTAGAAAAATTACCAAAAAGTAAATAAAATTATCCTAAAAATACATATAAAAATGATCACAACACATATCTCTATGGGTTTTTGTGAAGCACCCAAACCTCCAACCTATATCGGGTTTTTATGAAGTATCCTGATGGTGTATCTCCTTGAGTTTTTATGAAGTACCCAAACCTTAGCTGATATAGGTTTTTGTGAAGTACCCTGACAGCACATCTTCATGTGTTTTGGAGAAGTACCCAATTTTTTCAGCCTATATTGGATTTTTATGAAGCACCCTAACGGTGTATTTCCCTTGGTTTTTGTGAAGTACCCAATTTTTTAGCCTATATCAGATTTTTGTGAAATACCCTAACAACTCGTAACAACAGGTTTTCATGAAGTATCTAGATTTTTAGCCTATATTTGATTTTTTTAAAGCATGCCGACAGCATGTTTAAATGGGCTCAATGAATGACAATACTTTGGTTGAAGAATCAATTTCTCGAGGCAAAGAAATTTAGTAAGTTGGAATTTCTTTTGGGTGTTTTGATGTGTGAAATTTTATGTTAGCATGTATGCTTTTCACTGCTTCAAACAAATGCTTTGAAATCGGTCAAACATGGGGCAAACTGTAGACCCTTCATTTTCATACCAGTCTTAATTTTTGTAATGACCAGGTTTCAAATATCTTTTGGAAAAATGAAAAATATATTTAAAATATTAAAAATAATGAAAATGACTTTGAAACAAAGATTTCAGGTTAAGACCAACACAAGTTATTAGTATAGGCTAAATTTAGCTTTTTAGGGTTTTTGTCAAAATTTATCCAAAACTTATTTAAAAAATTTCAAAATATGGGTTTTCTCATGCATCATATATATAAAAGCAATGAAAGTAAATGAAAACCCAAGCAAAAAATCTACCTATGTAATTTAATTTTGATGATTACCTTATTATTAAAAAACTACTCTTGAATTTGTGCTACTTTCCTTCAAGTTGGGTTGTAACAAACCACAAAAATCCAAAGTAGAATTGTCTCTATTGATAATCCACCCAAGAAGCAAGAAAATAACTCAAGAGAAAGAGCTACGAAGTGGCTGAAATCCCTTGTGTGCTAGGGTAGGGAATTCAGCTAAGAAGAGAGGAGTTGAAGGTGGTGTGGCCAAAATCTCCTTGTTGTGAGAGTGTCTATTTTTCCTTCATTATGAAGTATTTATATTAGCTACAATCCTTCTCCTTATGAGATTATTAAAACTTTAGTGAACTTTTTTAATTAATTAATTAATTAATTGGGCTTTATTAATAACCATTAATATGGGCCCTTAATTAATTAGTTTAATTAAGCTTTTATCCATATATAATATGGACTTTAATTAAATAAGCCCACATCCATATCCTGTATGGACACTTAAATAATTAATCTAATTAATTAATTTATCTTTTAAGGGCTTCTCCAAGCTCAAGTCCATAACCATCGAATTTAATTAATTAATTAATTAATCAATCAATTAATCTCTCTCTTTATTAGAATAAAATTCTAAAACTTGTTTTACATTTTCTTAACTTTCTTTATGTATGTGACCCAATAGGTTTCCAATCATGTTAGTAATTAGAATGAATTTAGAAATACTATTCCAACTAGGATTCTTATTAAATCATAATCCAATTAGGATTTAACAATCCTAGTCAAGTTAGGATTCTATGTAGGAATCCTAATTCAATTAAGATTAACATCCTACATCCCAAAATCAATTTACATTCATTCTAATAGATCATGAGTAGTGTCTAGCCACACATCATTACCATCGAAATGATTAAAAAGTCAAGTAGTTTGACTTATAACCTTTCACATTGCAATGTATTGTGCAAGTCATCCTTTCACCTCCTTATGCCTTATTTGGTTGTGAGTAAGGTCATATATCAACTCCAACTAGACTGGCTATACCACACCTTGCCTAAATGATTAGTTTCTTGTCTATGAGTCATTACTTCATTAAGATATGTACTTGAAAACTATTTTTCAACACATATCCATCTTGGCTAAGGATTTATGAGTAATGTCTCCCTCAAGAGGCCTTAGGCATACTCTTCTTCTATTAGGAGTAGTAAATCCTTTATTGATCATTCAACTATCTTCGAATACTTCATGTTATACCCAATCAACACCCTATAGGCAACCTTGAAAGGTAGCCAAGTAATGAAGTCAAAGTATAACAATTCATACCCAAGATACTCTTGAATATCTCAGGTCTAAGGATCCATGCCCTATTGCATGATGAGACATATCATTGATATTAAATAGATAACCATATGATTGTCTCATGCAGATCATCTAATGAGCTTGACTACTCTTAGCAAGCAGCCACATATTAACTATAAACATCCCTTATGTTTACAACTTATGAGATCAATTGCTTGATCATGATTAAGTAGTATAACATGTGTTAGTCTAACCGCATTAATGATATCCTTTTCACCAATACTAAACAACTAGGGATATATTTTTGTATAAACATAATTACACATGATTGAATCTCATAATTATGATCTCTATCATTATTTCTTTCGTACTATGTTATTTTATGCTAAGGACAATTTTATCAATCGATTAATTTTAATGCAAATGAATGCAAACACATATCTAATATGATGAAAGATAAAAACAAGCCTTTATGAATAAATAATGTATTACATCATGCCCTAAGTGATTGTTGTTAACCAAACCCTTCTATTTTTTATCTTAGGAAATCAAATTGAATTTACCTAACACTTGCACCAAGTTTCATTTTACAGGAAGTTAATTCTTTTGAAGAAATTTGAAGAAGTCCGATCGGACCATAGAAAAAGACCGACCGTACTCTTGATGACTAAACGAGCCAAAAGACATAGAAGGCTTCATGATGGAGAGCACTCCCAAAATCACACTGTACCACAAAAGTTCGACCGTAATATGTGTCATACCGACCGGACCTTGGATGACCAAAAGAGGTAAATCACACAGATGGATTCACGGTCAGAAGTACTCTCATTTTCTCAGAGTACCATAAAAGTCCAACTGGACTCAAGAGAATTTTGACCAGACCTTACAAGCCAATTTTCCCTCAAAACATTTAGTAGGTTTCCCGGTTGAAGGTACACCCAAGAATTGGATGGACCGAGTAAAGTTTGACCAGACCTGATGCAAGCCCGATCAGACTATTTAAATATTACTCAAGTCAGAAGCCGTTACATCTCCACTCAATAAGTGGAAGCCACGTGGATCAGCCGTTGGAAGAGCATTAAGTAAAAATTCAATTACTTCGACTGGACCATACATTATTCTGACCAAACTTCTGTATCTCCAACCTGACCATGAAGATTCTGACCATAAAAGTGCTATGGCAGAGAAATTAGTGGAAGACAAGAATCAAACATGTTGGTCCCAACTTCAAACGGCTAATTCTTGCTTAAAGGCTATAAATACCTTATGTAACTTCATTATTAAGAAATATTTTGAAGCTTTTTCAAGTTTTGTGATTGTAATAGCCTCATTGAACATCTTTCTTTCTTTTGCATCAAAATCAACCTTTGTATTCATTGATTGTTGGGTGTGAGCATTAAACACCATCTTATGTTTGAGTGTGAGCTTGGGAACACTTAGGTTGTGAGGTTAGCCTGGAAAAACTCTTGTAAGGGTTGTGAAGAAGTGATCTCAAAACACTGTAAGTAGTTTGGTGTGAGCTAGAGAAAACACCAAGTTAGAGTTAAGCTTGTAAAAACTCAAAGCTAGTGGAACCTTAACAAGTTGTTAAGGAAGTGGATGCAGGATTGAGGTAAATCTGAACCACTATAAATCTTGTATTCAATCTTCTACTTAATCTTCTTCTACACTCTCCATACTTCATTTTTAATCTTTCAATTGTTTTTAATTGATCATCATTTCTTAAGGCAAACCAATTCACCCCCCTCTTGGTTGCTATCTTAGGACAACAATTGGTATCAAAGCTTGTCAATTTCTTAAACTTAATTGTGAAATTTGATCCAAAATGGCAACCTCTTCTTCATCCTCTCATAGAAACCTCAACTCTCTTCTTAGACCATACTTTGATGGAACCGACTATTCCTATTGGAAACATAAAATATTTTTGTTTCTAGATAGTGAGGGAATAAAGCTTTGGGACTATGTTGAAAATGAGTGGAAGCCTCCTACTCATGAAGTTGAGGGTGTCCAAGTTCCTCTTCCCAAGTCACAATGGTCAATTGCCAACACAAAAGATAGATTCAAAAACTATAAGGCAGCCTCCATCTTGCTGAATTATATCTCAAGAGAATAAGGTGGGATAGTCCAACATCTCACTTGTGCTCTTTGCATTTGGAAAACTCTTGAGAATTATCATGAGGGTGTGAGCGGGGATTCTCGCCCCAGCTCTCTGTGGAATGGTTCTTGCGACTTTGGCATTATTTAGGCTCAGGGCCTTAGAGAACACTGGCCTAAGCCCGGAGAAAATGGAGTCGCCACCCAAACAGGCCGAAAAAAAAGAAAGGGGTGGATGACTCGATTCCTAAGGAATCTCCAACCCCCTAATGGGTTCAGAAAGTTGGGTACGTGTGGGGAAGGTGTGAAATGGCCCAGCACCCCCACAATGCCTAGTTCATTGGAACCGGACTCCTTTTCAGGTCTTAATATTATAAAATTTTTAAATATAATGGTATTATTTATGCTACATGCAACAATTAAAATAAAGCATCATTATATTAAAATCAAAGCAATGTCCAAACAAAATAAATTAATGGACATCCATCCAAGGATAAAAACGTGTCCTTACATCGTCCAATGTCTAAAACTAAATAGGACACCACCAAAAGGTTGAAACATGTCCTTTACATTGATCCAAAATATGAAAATAAATTAAATTGCATAAAGATTAATTAATGAGGTACCCAGTCATGGAAACATACCTCTTAGAATTTTAACAAATAATAATAATAATAATAAAGAAATCATCCATCCATGATAAACAAATCAAATATTGAAATTAAAATAAATTAATCTTCAAAACATATAATAAATTGCATATTCAAATTTAAAATTCAATAAAGTAATAAATGTGTAAATTTAGGGTTTTAAAACTTTAATAACCAAATTAGGGTTTTTAAATAAAGGGAGTTAAACACAAAAGCTTATAATACACAGATAAATATTGACCCCTTCGATGAGCCCATACGGCAGTCCTGCTAGCCGGTTAGCGGGCGGGGGGGTCAAGGGGCAGCGCCCCTTATGGGGTCGGGGGCCGCACCCCAAAAGATTTTGAAAACTAACTTTTAGGGTTGTAGGTTTTGGTGTTGAAAATTAAGATTTTAAGGTGTAAGATTTAGAAAATAGGGTTTCAGAATTGGAAGAAACAAGCTGCTGTAAATCTTAGAAAATAGAATTGATTATGGTTTTGAGAAAACAGATTATTATTTTATGGTTTTAGAAAAGTGCAATTAGGGTTTTATATTTCAAAAATTAGTTTAACGAGTATTAAGATATTAGGGTTTTGGTTCATAAAACATATTATTCGGATTCAACAATTTCATACTACTAGAAAATTAATATCAAAATACCTTAACAAAACATTAAAAAGGAAGCATCTTATGGCTACTGTGAATACAAGAATTTATTGATTAAGATCAAACATTCGTTGTTGGTTCCACCAAAATTGCACGGTTGAAATTTTGAGGAAACCTGGATCAAGATAACACTACCTTGTTTCCTTGTGGTTGGAAGGGTTCATTTTTCTCTTCGCTGCTTCAGACTGCTTCCAGGTTTAAAAGTCCAATTAGAACTCTTGATTAATTTTGGTTGTCCCCTGAAAAGTTCGATCCTCTCTATGGCTGAAAAATTCCAATCCCTCTTTGTATCTTTTAATGTGGTATTTATAAGAAAAAATAAAAACCTAATACTAATTGGTTAAGAAAATAAAAACTATTTAGGAGATAAAATCAAAAACTAAGTAAAATAGGATTTTGAAAAAACTGCGCGAGGGCTCTGGCGAGCTGCGGGTGAAACTACACTGGCAAAAAATTTCCTACGGGGCGCTGTGGGCTGGGTGCGGGCCACAGGCCAATTCGCCGCAGGTTTTTCCTGCTGCAAATTGGCCTGTGGCCTTTACCTGCAGCGAATTAGCCTAAGCCAATTCGTCACCAGCGATTTTTGTCGCCGATTCTTCCGTCGTCGATTTTTATTTATTTATTTATTTTATCTTTTTTATATTTTTTATTTTCAATATTAAAAATAAATATTATAAGTAATAAATATTATTAAAATAAATAATAAATATTAAAATACCATAAAAAAAATTTTGGACTGTTTAAAAATATCAAACTGGAGTGGGTCAAAAATTAAGGGTCTATAAAGGGTACTACCCAAGTGAGGCTCACCAAGAAGCAAATGTACATACATGAGTATGAGCTATTCAAGATGAAGCCCAATGAAAATGTTACCGACATGACCAATCAATTACTTGCTATCGTCAACGAATTGAAGAAATATGGCAAGATATATGATCAAGAAGAAATCAATGGCAAAATCTTGAGAGAACTTAGAGGCAAGAAGAACTTTGAGTCTAAGGTTTATTCTATTGAAGAGGCTCATGATCTAAGTTCTTTGAGAACCGATGAACTTGTAAGAAAACTACTCACCTTCGAATTGCTCACCAAAAGAGATGAAGAACAAGGTGAGAAGGATAAGAGGAAAGCAATAGCTCTCAAAGCAATCAAAGAAGTTGAGAGCTCAAGCAATGAAGAAAGTGATGATGAAGAAGAAATGGCAATGTTCTCTAAAAAGATGAATGATTGGAAGAGAAAGAGGAGATTGCAAACTAACAAAGGTACACTTTCTAAAACTTCCTTCAAAGATAAGAAAAATGAAGTAAAATGTTATGAATGTGGGAAATTCAGGCATATCAAGTCAGATTGCTTCAAATTGAAGAACAAAAAGAGTGGGATAAAGAAAAGAAGAAATCACTCAAAGCTACATGGGATGACTCTTCCTCAAGTGAAGAAGAAGAAGAAGATAAGGAAGAAATTGCAAATCTATGTCTCATGGCTATTGAGGATGAAAAAGACTCCAATGAGGTAGGTACTCAACCCTTGAATTTAATTAAATATGATGATAATGCTTTAGATGATAATGATATGATTGAACATATGAATCTTAGGATAGAAAATTACTTTTCTAAGATGAAATTTTATAAGGATAAATGTTCTAAGCTAGAAAAAGACTTTGTAAGTTTAAAAATTCTTCCTTAGAACTAAAGACCTCAAATGAACAATTGTTGAAATCACTTGATGCAATGAACAAAGATTCACATAGTTTAGAAAATGTGATCAAGGAAAATGAAATTTTGAAACATGAACTAAAAGAAATTAAAGAGTCAATTTCAAATTTTCAAAAAGGAAAAGAAGCATTAGATACGTTAATTGATAATCAAAAATCACCTTCCTTGAAACATGTTTTAGGGTTCAATGGATCATCAAATACCCCATCTAGAACACCCATATTTGTAAAAGCATCTACAACTCAAACCTCTAATGTTGAAATTGTAAAGAACACTAATGCACAAACTAAGCCTAAAAATCCTAAAAGGATTTCTTTAGGAACACAAAGTTCTAGAATTAAGGTTCCAAGAGCAAATCATGCATTCATGTACACTAGACATGAACACAAACACAAAATTGCACAAAAGCTAACTCATATTTGTAAGTGTGTGCACAATTCATTGACTTTCAATAAAAAGGTGCATAAGTATAAAACACTATATCAATGAACATATTGTATGAAATTTGGGCATAAGAGGACATTTTGCTATATTAGGAAGGCGCATCTCAAGTTAGAGGATCCTTCTACTACTAACCCCCAAGGACCCAACCTAAAAGAAGATAAACATTATTGCTTTTGTAGGTATGTCTAAAATCTAGTATAAATAAGAGTTCTTGGTTTATGGATAGTGGGTGCTCAATACATATGACGGGAAATGTAAAGCTTTTTACAAGACTCACTTATAAGCATGGAAAATGTTACTCTTGGAAATAATGCTAAATGTAAACTTATTGGCATTGGATCCATTGGCATTCTTGGTGAAAATTTGATTGAAAATGTTTGGCTTGTTGATGGGTTAAAGCACAATTTGCTTAGTGTGAGTCAATTGTGTGATAAAGGATATAATGTAAATTTTAATTCCAAAGGATACAAAGTTACAAATTCAAATGGTGAAATTGCATTCAAAGGAATTAGAATTAGTAACACATATAAAATTGACATAAATTCCAGCAATGCTTTTGAATGTTTGATCTCTATTAATGATGATGCTTGGTTGTGGCATAGAAGACTTGGACATGCTAGTATGGATCATTTGCAATGCATTAATAAAGAAGAGCTAGTTGATGGTCTTCCCAAAATTAAATTTAACAAAGATAGAACATGCGAACCTTTTCAGTTTGGTAAGCAACATAAAAGCTCATTTAAATCTAAAAATGTTGTAAGTACATCTAGACCTTTGGAACTTATTCATTTAGATTTTTTTGGACCTAATAGAGTTGCTAGCCTAGGTGGAAAGCTATATGCATTTGTGCTAGTAGATGACTACTGAAGGTTTATATGGGTAAATTTCTTAGCTCAAAAGAATGAACCTTTTAATCATTTTAAAATATTTGCAAAAAGAGTTCAAAATGAAAAAGGCTATGTGACACATCTATTAGAAGTGATCATGGAAAAGAATTTGAAAATGTAAATTTTGAAAACTTTTGCAATGAACTTAGTATTTCACATAACTTTTCAGCTCTTAGAACACCACAACAAAATTATGTGGTTGAAAGAAAAAATAGAACTTTATTTGAAATGGCTAGGATAATGCTCAATGAGTATGAACTACCATCTTATTTTTGGGCGGAAGCGGTTAATACTGCTTGCTACATTTCAAATTGTGTCTATAAAAGACCTTTGATAAACAAAATCTCTTATGAGCTATGGAATGGAAGAATACCCAAAATTTCATACCTTAGAGTATTTGGATGCAAATGCTTTATATTAAACACCAAGGATAATCTTGGAATATTTTCATCCAAATCGGATGATGGCATATTTTTAGGATATTCATCATCTAGCAAAGCATATAGAGTATTTAATAAAAGAACTCTAGTAGTTGAAGAGTCAATGCATGTTGTCTTTGATGAATCTTCTAAACTTGATCAAAGGAAAGGTAGTGTTCTTGATGATTTTATAGGTACACTTGAACAAATTGATACTCCAAAGGATAATCATGATGAACAAGATGAGGAGACTCAAGAGATACCTAAGGATTGGAATACAAGAAGGATCATCCAAAAGAACTCATCATTGGTGAAACATCAAAGGGAGTAACTACTAAATCCAAACTTAAACACTTAGATGTTAATTTTGCCTTTGTTTCTCAAATTGAGCCAAGGACAATTATTGAGTCTCTTAGTGATGAATGTTAAGTGATTGCTATGCAAGATGAACTCAACCAATTTTAGAGAAATAATGTATGGGAACTTGTTCCTAGACCTAAGTATCATCCAATCATTGGATGAAAATGGGTATATAGGAACAAGCTTGATGAAAATGGTCTCATCACTAGAAATAAAGTTATATTGGTAGCCAAAGGGTATAACCAAGAGGAAGGCATAGACTATGATGAGACATTTGCCCCCATTGCTAGATTAGAAGCTATTAGGATACTTCTTGCATTTGCATGCCACATGAATTTTAAACTTTTTCAATTGGATATTAAAAGTGCATTTCAAAATGGATTTATCACTGAAGAAGTTTATGTTGAACAACCTCCCGGTTTTGAAGATTATAAATTTCCAAATCATGTTTTTAAACTTACAAAAGCACTATATGGATTGAAACAAGCTCCAAGAGCTTGGTACGATAGACTTAGTGCATATTTGCTTAAAAATGATTTTTCAAAAGGAAAATTTAACACAACTCTTTTTGTTAAAAAGAATAGACATAATATGATTGTGCAAATTTATGTTGATGACATTATTTTTGGTGCTACTAATGAATCTTTGTGCAAAGAATTTACTTCTTGTATGACTAAGGAATTTGAAATGAGCATGATGGGTTAACTCAAATTCTTCCTTGGACTACAAATCAAGCAATGCAAAAATGGGATCTTCATTAATCAATCCAAATACAAGAGGGAACTCCTCAAGAAAGTTGGAATGGATGGCTGCAAGTCTAGCAAAACTCCCATGAGTACATCTCTAAAGCTTGGCAAGGATGAAAGTGATAAGGTAGTAGATGAGAAGAAATATCGAGGTATTATCGAATCCTTACTTTACTTAACCACATCTAGACCTGATTTACTGTATAGTGTTTGTTTGTGTGCTAGATTTCAATCATGCCCTAGGAAATCTCATTTGAATGCTACTAAATGAATTTTGAAATACTTGAATGGCACATTGCATCTAGGACTTTGGTATCCTAGGAATACATCATTTGACATATTAGGTTTCTTAGATGCCGACTATGCCGATAGTTTTTTGGATAGAAAGAGCACAACCGAGGCATGACATTTTCTTGGTGAATGTCTAGTTTCATGGTTTAGCAAGAAATAAGTGTCGGTAGCTCTATCTACTGTGGAGGCCGATTATGTTGTTGCATGTTTTTGCTGTACTCAATTTCTTTGAATGCAACAACAATTATTAGACTATGGAAAAACATTTGAACACATCCCCATTAAGTGTGATAACACTAGTACCATAAACTTATCCAAAAATCCAATTCAACATTCTAGGTCAAAACATAAAAACATTAGGCATCACTTCTTAAGAGACAATGTCCAAAAAAACATGTGGTCTTAGAGTTCATTGAAACACAAAACCAACTTGCTGACATATTTACCAAACCCCTAAATGAAGAACGGATGAACTTCATAAAACAACACTTAGGAATGATGGATGGAAGTACAATTTCATAAGATCAAAACTACTTGAAAATATACTTTACCTAATCCAAATTTCAAATTTTTACCTATTTTTGTTCAAATATTCATACCTTTATCTTTAAAAATATACTTTGCTTCAAAAAATTTTGATTTTTGATAGTTTCTCGATCGGACCAACATTGAGTCCGATTGCACTTATTAAAAATTCTTGATTTCAATTTTTCTGCAAAAGTATGACCATACTTTTTATGGTATGACTGAAATTTTTCAAAATTTTATGACTGTTATGCCTAAAACCTTAATTTCGTTCAGACTCTCATATAGTCCGACCATACTTTTTAAATTTTCTAAAAATCACCATCGGACTTTTAGAAGTCTGACTGGACTTTTCTTCTGCATTTAAAAATTTCTAGCCATTGGAATTCTGTCAAACGTGCAAATTTTGTCTCTAATAGCTATAAACGGCTAGTTTCCATCCAAAACACTATAAATACCCCCCCCCCCCCCCCAATATCAGTTTTTACACTCTTTTAACTAATTATAAACACTCAAACACTAAAAACACTAAAATTTACTTGTCTCAAACACTCCTCTTCTTCTACTTCTCTCTTGAACTGAACATGGCACCAAAAGAACACAAGAAGAAGGCCTCTAGAGCTAAAAAAAAAGGAAAGGGAATTGCTGCCCCTTCTCAACAAGAGTAAGCTCCAAGAAGAAACCACAAGATAAGATTCAAGGATGAGGAAGAAAGACTAAGGTATGCAATCCTAAAAGACAAACATGTTGAACCAAACCATCTTTTCTCCTTCCTCACTCTAGAGTCATTAGGAATTGAAAATGATATTAGATGATGTCTTAGAATCTTAGGGTGGAAAAATTTGTATTCTTGGAGAGAGATGACCTCGGTTGGGAATCCTTGACAAAGAAATTCCTAACAACCTTAGTTGTTAGCAAAACGAGCACTAATCCTTTAGGCTATTATGGTATTTCCTTTAGACTATTTAACTAAGAGTATAGTCTTACCCTAGAGGACTTTCATCTATTTGGGGCTTTCAAACAGAAGGCATTTCTCAAATCTCTACCTCTCCCCTAACTCCTAAAGCCCAATTGGAATTTTGGAAAGAAATTTCCATTGAAACCTCACTCCACAAACAATCCAATGCCAAGAACCTTATAACTCTTACCTATTGAATGTTGCATAGGATTGTCACTGGTGCGCATGAGCTGTGTTATAGCAATACTGCAAGTGCACGGGTCGCCCAAGTAATAGAGTAGTGAGTGAAGTATCATTCCACTAAGGACAAGGCCAAGCACTAGTGCAAACCTTAACTGTTGTTTAGCAAATTAATATTTTTGTGATGTTTTATAATTAAAGACAATGAAATGAAATAAATGAACATAAAGATAAATTGTGTGTTGTGTACAAAGGTTTGATGATAATGATACTATCCAGATATTGAATCCCCCTAGCCTCAATTACATTACATGATAGAGTTGAATTGGCATTCCTCTAACTTAGACTAAAACCTCTCTCGAGTGAATTAATCCCTAATCACTCAGTAGAGTGCCAGAATCTCTTCTCAAAACACAATTAAATAGATCATGCATTAAGAGCAAGGAACTATAAACCAAAGGATCTTGTAGGTCTATCTCTAGCACCCCAATCAATCCTCAACCCTTATGAGTAATCAATTCATATCAAGCTTTCTCAAGTCAATAATATTAAAATGGCAACCAATCAATAAGCATGCTATTATTAATTGGAAATAAATCATTAAGCATCATAAGAGTAAAACAACTTCATCAATTAAAATCATTCAATCATATAAATAAGCTAGGGTTCTTCAATATCCAGATAGGGAATGATTTAGTTCATGTTCAATACACTTAATACAACAACAACAACAATAACATTAAAATACATAAAAGGAGAAAACAGAAAAACCCCTTTCAATGTAGCTTCTTCGACCTCCAGGAGCTGCCAATGGAAGATGGAGATGGTGGAGAGGATGGAAATGGAGGATGAAGATGAAGAGTCAAGGAAAGTGTCACTCCCTCCTTGCCCAAAATGTGTATGCCCAGCCTCCTCCTCTCAAACCTCTCTTCTCTGCCTCTGTTCTCTATTTCCTGCACAAACCTCTCTCCCTCTGCAGAAGCTAAACTCCCTTCTTCTTCCTTTTCTTCTCTTTTTATTTCCATTCAAAGCTCCAACCCATGCTTCCAACTCACACCACTCTCCATTGTCTCCCACATTCTCTTTGTTTAATCTTTCTTTTCATCGCTTAGGCAAGTTTTTCTTTTCTTTAATCTTTCTTTTGGAAAAAGCAAAGTCCTTGTCCCCCACTTGTTCCTCAATCCGTGCAAGAAAATTCAGCTTCTTGTTAGGTGACACGCCCAGTGACATGCCCATGTCACTGGGTGTGTCACAGCTACTGTGATTTTGAGTATATGGCAAGCCGAGTGACATGCCCATGTCACTGGGCGTGTCACAGCTACTGGAAACATCACAAAAGGCACGCTTGGTGACACGCCCATGTCACTGGGCGTGTCAATGCTTCTTGAATCTTCATTTTGCTTCTTCCTTGCTTGTCTTTTGGCTTAGGATGGGACACGGCCAAGCTTGCTTTGGCTTGGCCATGTCTTGCTTGATTCATGCTCTTTCTTCATTGTTTTGATCAACCAAGGGAGTATTTCCACTTTAACCTAAAACAAACACTTAAAACAAACTTTAAACAATAATCAAATGAAATATTAACTAAAAACAAATAGAAATCATACTGAAAATAAGTATAAAAATGCTCTTATCAGTCGCCTACACCATTAGTGCTAGGGGTGAGAGCAATGAGAAAGTCACCCAAAAGGACCTGTTCTTCCTTTTCTGTTTGATTAGAGGTCATTCCATCATAACGGAAAAATTTCTTATTGACACTTTCCTACATATTAAGAAAACCAAGTCAAGACTCATCCTTCTTTCCTCTTAAATCACTCAAATTGTAAAGTATGTTGGTGCACTTACACCATCAAATAAAACAACCATCTCCAATCCTCTAGATCCCACATAAACATAGGGTATCTCAAACATGCCAAATGTATTAGGGATGATGATGGGAACTATGTCTATCTACTAGAAGCACTAGGTGCTAAGGCCCAACAAAGAAAAAAACTTAGGATTATAGAGGAAGGCGAGGAGACTTTCCAAATAGAATTCCCTAAAGCCCCAAATACTAGACCTCAATCCTTCATCCTTCAAATTCTTCAAGATATCCAAGGACAAATTAGCTCACAAAGCTCAAGGATAGACAAGATCACAAGTGACATCTCTCATCTTCATCTTGACATTCAAACCATCCAAGATGCATTAGGTTTACCAAAATGCTTTGAAGATGAACCTAGCTTGTCACCCTCTATCCATGGCTCATGTCCTAAAGAAGAAGAAGGAGAAGATGTTGCCTCTCAACCAAGAGAAGGAGAACATGGAGAAGAGGAATATCAAGAAGAAGAGTAATATCCCAAATTTTAAAAATTTCTAATTTTTGAAAATTTGATAAAATAAATTATAATTTAAATGGATAAATTAAATTAATGGTTTTAAATGAAAAATGAAGAAATTTTAAATAGAAAAAGTGGAATATATATGTGATATATATATACACAACATATATACAACATATAAAAGTCAACATTTTAAAAGAAAAGTCAAAAGTAAAAAAAAATAAAAGGGTATTTTGGTAATTAAATCTTATAAATTCAAAATTATTAAATTAATTCAAAAATAAATGATTTTTGAATGGAAGATGAATTTTTGGACTTTTAATTTATTAAATAAATAATTAAATAATTAATTATTATAATATTATAATATATATATATGGTTTAAAATAAAAGATGAAAGGAAAGACAAATTAAAAAGTTGTCTTCATTTCTTCTTCTTCTTCATCAAGGCCGAACCACCATGGGAGCATAGACCAAGGTTTTGATTCTTCCATACTCCACAAATTGAAGGATTTAACAAGCTTAAAGTGGATTTTTGGAGATTTCCATCAAATTTGGTAAGTTTCCAACTCATTTCATTGAATTCCATGGAAATTTTGATTATGTGTGATTTTGAATTTTTAAGTAGTATGTTATAATTATTGGAATTGGTGTGTATGATGTTATTTTGGGTAGTTAACAATGATTTTAAGGTTGGATTGAAGAGATGATGGAGTTTGGATAAAGAATGGTGAAGAGAGAGAATTTAGGGTTATGGATTTTTAGGGTTTGAGTAATCATGGTTTTTAATTGTGCAAATTGGTCCTAAATGAATTGTTTTGGTGCATAAACAAGTATTTTAAAGTCAAATATTGAATTTGATTGTGTTTGGTTGGAGTTTGAGAATGGAGTTGGAGATTTATGGTTTTGAAAAAGTGATTTTCCAAAGTTGTTGGATTGTTTGATTTTATTTGTTTAAATATGTTGTTTAGTGTTAAAAATGATGAATATAAGCTTGAAATGATTAATGGATTGTGTTGGAATAGAAAACCTTCAATGGGGGAAGGTTACGCCATTTTAGGGTTTTAGGTATAAGAGTGTGTTTTTGTAATGTAAATAGTTTAAATGTATTAAAATATATTTTTAATAATATAAATACACTTAAAACATTAATTTAAATGGAATAGAATGGAATTCTAATGTTAAAGTAAGGAAAGGCTAAATTTTTAGAATTTATAGGAGTGATGTTTAATTATTGTTTAATATTGAAAATGCCATTAAATATGATACTGAATGATTATTTGCTATCACATTTGGCTTAGGCATTGAGGGAGGTTGATTTGCTTCATCCAAGTGGTGAAGGGCAAGTTGGAAGGATAGGATTGGAGGTTGTTTTAAGCTTGTTTTGGTTGCTATTTGAGGTAAGTACAAACTTTGAATACATTGGTTATGTTTCCATGACATTTGGGCTTAACACATTTTAGTTGGAAAATGTGTTAAGCTACTTGATACATTGGTTATATATGAATAATGTGCTATGATATTTGTAATGTCATATATGAGCTAAATACATTGTGAAAAGCAATTGATAATGGCTAAATTGTGTAAAATGTAAAAATGACCCAAAGTGCTTGGGTAATGCCATTTGTTGTGTATGCATTAAGTGCATTGTTAAAAAGCCATTGGTATTGGCTAGATTACATTGAATGTGATTAATATGTGAATTATGTTGAAATACCCAAGGTAATTGGGTAATGTGGTATAATGTAATGAGATATGTGGAAACATAATGAAATTAATTGATATCGATATAAATGAGAAATATGAATAAATTGTGTGCCTAGTATGTTATTCAATTTTCAGAATTCTGTGTTTGACGGCATGCCTATGATTTTCCTACGGGCTAGACGCTGGGCGTCACTGTAAAAATATTTTTGAGGTGAAATGACCGAGTCGTAAGCCTCAAAAATAAGTCCTTGAAGCTAGGCTGGGTGAAATGGCCGGGTCGTCAGCTCATACCTAGTTGGATTATTATATTGATATATTGTCTACAGGGCTAGACACATGGTGTTATAAAGACCAAAATAGTAACTCTGAAATTTGAATAGCATTTTAGTTATCTTTGGGCCCATGTTTGTGTTTGTTTTATGAGAATTGTCGATTGTGAAATATTTGAAAAGTATGAGAAAATGGAATGATGTGATATCCATATGCATTGTGCATTGGCATTGCATTTGATTTTTATTATTATCAAAGTTTGTATTACTAGACTTTTGGCTTAGAGCGATTGTTTACATCGCCCAGGTGACAGGGTAGATTCGGCTAAGCCGAAAAGTTCTTCTAGACCAGGTCGGGTCTAGACTTGTGTTTGTGCTTGTAGAGTTGATATCAAGATCAGAAACACTGTCAGCAGCATGTATATATTTTATGTTATTGTATATTTTAGGTATTATGCATAGTATATTATGTTTTTGGATTTTATGTATTGTAAACTATAAAGAATGTTTGGGTTAAGTTATATAAAATGGGAGTGTAAATGCATTCTAAATTATATATATCGATATATAAATATTTGAGAAACTTGGTGAAATTGAGGAGTATGATTGAGATGGTGATATGAAATTATTTGGGAGTGTTTTCTTTTTGCAGGTTGTGTAATTGATAAATTTTGGGATGTCCAAATTACAGAAAAAACTCTGGAGAATTTTTCTCAGAGATTTTCATATAAAATATTTTTTTTTTGTTCCTATAACAAGTAAATAATATTTCTATACTATTTAATTTTATATATTTAGTATTTGAAATTTTAAATCAGAAATGTGAAATTTTTTTTATTAAATTGGTCTGTGACATTTTTGTACCGTATATGCATATTTTACATATGCTAGAAATATGTATTATATGTATATAGGGTATAAGGGTGTTACATTTATTTTGGCATCAGAGCCTAGGTTTGAGATTCTCGACCTAGGTGGGTTGATAGAGAGAGAAAATGGGGGATTTGAAAATGGTTTTTAATTGTAATACATGCATTGGCACTCGCAGTTTCTAATCTTTGATATAGTAATTTTTGTTGTGTTTGCAGATATAGGTAGTTATGGCGTCTTGGACGCATCAGGCTGCTTAGGGTAGTGCAGAGAGTATGGCTCCGAATGAGGGTAGAGATGGAGCTAGAGTTGTGTCTGCTGGTGAGGTGTCTATGTGCCTGTGAGACGAGCAGCTAATGAGATTCCGCCTGGCTGGGTACGGCATATGGTAGAGTTATTGAGGCAGACTCCAGTTCAGCAGCCGCCGCCGCCGCAGCCGCAGTTGCCGTGAGGAAGTATGATAAGCTGAGAAAGTTTGGTGCTGAGGACTTGTTTTATTAGTTTTTGTCATAGAATTGTATCTTATTTATTATGATGATTATTGTTTTCTTCAGGTATTTTGGTAGTTTTAATCTGTTTATTTAGTGATTTCATCAATTGTGGTAGTTTTAATTTATTTCAGTTTTTATGTCATTTTTGTCCTAGTTTTTAGTGTGGTGTTTATGTGTTGTTGGTTAATGTTTATTTGATTCTTGTTTAAAGTTTGTTTAAGTGTTTGTTTTAGGTTAATATGCAAAATATTTCCTTGGAAGAAAGAATAGCTTGAAGCAGCAAGACACGGCCAAGCCACTGGCCGTGTCTCACCTTAAGGGCAAAACCAAGGAACCAATAGAGGAAGGAAAATTTGGCAGTAGGTGACACACTCAGGTGACACGGCCAAGCCACTGGCCGTATCACATGACACGGTCACAAGCTTGGCCGTGTCCCATACTTAGCCAAGGAAGAAGACCAAAGAAAGAAGAACAAAGAATGAAGAGATCAGAAGGTGACACACTCAGGTGACACTGCCAGGAGCTTAGCCGTGTCACACTCAATTCCAAAGAAGCAAATATGAAGGATTACATAGAAGCTGACACATTCAGGTGACACGGAAAAGCCACTGGCTGTGTCACATGACACAGCCAGGAGCTTGGCCGTGTCACTCCATGGACTAAAGGAAGAAAGAAAATGCGGATTTTTGAGCGAGGTTTCGTATAAATAAGAGGATTAGGGTTTTTGAGAACAGAGTTTTTATCAGCCATCAAACATAAACTTTAGGGTTTTTCATTTTGTTTTCTTGGAGAATTTTGATTACACTTTGATGCAAACAGTCTAGATTAAATTTGTTTTAGCCACTGCAATATTCTTCTAGCAAAGATCTGAACAAGAGATTCTTCAGAAGCTAAAGAAAGTTGTATTTGGTTTTGTTCTCAAACTTTATCTCTTAAGTTTCATTGGAATTGTATTCATGAATTCTATTATGTCTAAATTAATTTCTTTGAATTTTAATGACATGAATATGTTTGATAGCATTATTATGAACTAATTTGATCTAGTCTAGGGTTTGTATGGATCTACTATGATTGTATGAAATGGTTATTGCTCTTAACTGAATTATTTCTTAGCCTTAATTAAATAGATTAATGTTAATATATAATTGATTGGCCACCAATTATGTGTTTGAGGTATTAGATGAAGGATTGAGAAATGAAGTCTAATGCTGGAACAATTCAATTAGGGACTTAGGTGAATTAGAAATATAACCTAAGAAAATGATCATTTTAATTGTAACAAGATTATTTGAAAGAGGTTTGAATGCGAGAGCTTATTTCCTTGATTTGATTAATTAAGTTGCTTGAAACCTGATCTTTGAAATTAAATTGGTTGAGAGGAATAGCCGTTCATACATATAAGTTAGTAGAGAAGTGCAAACCCTAGACCTTTCTATTAAGTGAATCAATATATCAGCTCAGTTTACTTTCATTGTTTTAAATTCCACTCGATCTGTCTTCGTTAGTTTTTAGCAATTTAAATTTATTGATTATTTGTTATTTGCAATTTGATAATCAATTAGCCTATCTAGCTTCCTTGTGAGACGACCTTGAGGTGTTCATCAAAATACTACAGCAGCCTAGTATACTTGCGAGTGTAGTTCTAGTAGTGTTAATTAGAGCGCAACAAGTTTTTGGCGCCGCTGTCGGGGAAGCTAATTGGCATAATTGTTTTTTAGGCATAAATATTTTAGATTATTTTTCATTGTTTACTATTGATTTTATTTGTCTTTTGCTTTTAATAATTCCTTTTTTCCAGAAATTTTGTTTATGCAAGGCAGGAGATCACTCGGAGGAGAACTATACCAAGTTATTCCAGAAATTCAGAGAGTGAAAAGGAGCAGAGAAGATTTTGAACTGTATACCAGATTTGATACAGAGGAGGACACTTCTGATTTTGAGTCAAACACTGCACAATCTACCAATATGGGAGACGAAAGGCAAAGAACTATGAGGGATTTTTCCAAACCTGTCATTGGAACTTCCACATCTTGTATAAGATTGACGGATGCAGCAAGAAATTATGAGTTGAAGAACATCCATTACAACATGCTGCCATCATTCTATGGAGTTCAAAATGAAGATCCTTTGAACTTTATACGGGATTTTTACTCCACCCTCAACACATTTCCATTGGGAGGATTAACAGAAGACCAGTTGAGGATGAGGTGTTTTCCATACACATTGAAGGATAGGGCAAAAAGCTGGCTTATGATGTTGCCTGAAAATTCTTTGACAACTTGGGAGCAAGTTTATAACAAGTTTATGGGCAAATTTTACTCACATCAGAAGACAACTGAATTGAGAGGGAAAATAGCTACGTTCTCTCAATTTGAAGGAGAGCCATTTCATGAGGCTTGGGACAGGTTTAAGATATTATTGATCCAGTGTCCACACCATCACTACCCACTTCAACTTCTGAATCAGTTTTTCTACGATGGTCTAACCCAGCAATTTCAGAATATTGTTGATAACGCAGCTGGGGAGCTATGGAAGAAAAGACAACAGATGAAACTTATGAAATCTTTGAAATGTTGGGAGCTAATTCTCAACAGAAAAGTGTAAGAGGAAGAAGTAAATGGGTGAATCAATTGGAAGCCAACAGTGAGATGGTCAATCAGATAGCTGAATTGACAAGGCAAGTGCAGATGCTGAACATGAAGAACAATACTTCTTCATCCACTCAAGAAGTGTGTGGAATTTGTGGAACTTTCGGGCATGGAGCAAATATATGCCCCTCTGCATACTAATCTTATGGAAATGAGGCTGAGCAAGTCAATACTATGGGGGGATATCAACCAAGGGCCCGAAATGATCCTTACTCAAATACTTACAATCCTGGTTGGCGGAATCATCCAAATTTTTCATGGGCAACAAATAATTCTCAACACCCTTTCCATTTGCTCCAAAGACAAAACCAACCGCAGGGCTAAACTTCAAATCAAGGGCAGCCTAAGAGAGAGAGTTTGGAGGATAGTTTACAGGCCTTTATCCAAGTCAGTGCTAAGAATCAAGAGATGAATAACAAAAGGTTGGATTCATTAGAAGCATCTTTTAAGAAAGTGGAGACCCAAGTGGGACAACTTGCACAACAGATGCAGATTCAACAAAAGGGAAATTTCCGAGTCAACCTGAGCAGGCACAATCAGTGACTGTTCTTAGAAGTGGCAAGGTAATAAATAATAATGTTGAAAATAATTCTGTGAATGCAGGTGATCAAGAGAACAAAAAGGAAGGAGAACCAGAGAATAAAGGTGCTGGAGAAAGATCAATGGAGAAATCCCCTTCAGCAGATTTACACAAGGCAAGTAATCCTTACCGGCCACCTATACCATTCCCTAGCAGGTTGAAGAATGATAAACAAGATAAGCAATTTTCAGACATCTTCAACATGCTGTCTAAGGTAAGTATTAACTTACCCTTACTTGAAGCAATAAAGAACATGCCGGCTTATGCCAAATTCTTCAAGGAACTGAACACCAAGAAAAAGAGGTATGAGCCAAATGAAAAGGTGATAGTGTCAGAGGTAGCTAGTGCTGTTTTGTAGCATAAACTACCTCCGAAGCTAAAGGATCCTGGTAGTTTCATAATTCAAATCACTATGGGTAATGGAAAGGAGACTGATGGCATGTGTGATTTAGGAGCCAGTGTAAATTTGATGCCTTATTCTGTATATCTCGAATTAGAACTTGGGGAACTTAAACCAACCAAAATGGTGTTGCAATTAGCTGACAGATCTCTTAGATTCCTGAAAGGGGTTATAGAAGATGTGTTAGTTAAGGTTGGTGGGTTGATAGTGCCTGTGGATTTTATAGTTCTTGACATGGAAGGAAGTAACCCTACACCATCCGCACACACTATTCTACTGGGTAGGCCTTTTATGGCTACTACCAACACCTTGATAGATGTTAAAAATGGTAAATTGTCAATGACTGTCTTGGGACAAACGGTTGAATTTTCTATTTTTAACACTTCTCCCATTCCTACAACTGCTTTATATGATGATTGCTCTTTAATTGATTGTATTGACACAGTTGTTTCAGATGTTTTCTTGCAGACAGGTTCCTTGGATAAATTGGAGCTGGCACTGACCTTAGATCGTGGTTTGGATATTTTTTATTCAGAAATAGCCAGTTGCCTTGAGACATTAGAGAGTGCTGAAATAGAGGAACTTAAGGAGGACCCAGTATTTGAACTTCCCTCCATCCAAAAGGAAGAGAAGAATCCTTCACTTGAGTTAGAGCTGAAAGAGTTACCTAAAAATCTGAAATATGTGTTTTTAGGAGATCACAATACCTTACCTGTGATAATATCTAGCGAGCTTAGTGAAAAGGAGGAGATGAGGCTGGTGAGTGAGCTAAAAAGATTAAAAAGAGCAATAGGATGGGGATTGAGTGACATCAAAGATATTAGCCCTTCAATGTGCATGCATAGAATCACCTTAGAAGAGGGAGCTAAACCTGTGAGGGAGACCCAAAGGCGACTTAACCCAAACATGAGTGAAGTGGTTAAGAAGGAAGTACTCAAATTGCTTGATGAAGGAGTGATATATCCAATAGCTAATAGTGAGTGGGTGAGCCCAGTACATGTAGTGCCTAAGAAATCAGGAATCACTGTGGTGAAAAATGAAAAAAATGAATTGGTTCCTACTAGGACTACTACTTGTTTTATTAGTTTTTGTCATAGAATTGTATCTTATTTATTTTGATGATTATTGTTTTCTTTAGGTATTTTGGTAGTTTTAATCTGTTTATTTAGTGTTTTCATTAATTTTGATAGTTTTAATTTATTTCAGTGTTTTTGTCATTATTGTCTTAGTTTTTAGTATGGTGTTCATGTGTTTTTGGTTATTGTTTCATTTGATTCTTGTTTAAAGTTTATTTCAAGTGTTTGTTTTAGGTTAATATGCAAAGTATTTCCTTAGAGAAAGAATAGCATGAAGCATGTCTCATCTTAAGGGCAAAACCAAGGAACCAAGAGAGGAAGGAAAATTTGGCAGTAAGTGACACACTCAGGTGACACGGCCAGGAGCTTGGCCGTGTCCCACACATAGCCAAGGAAGAAGACCAAAGAAAGAAGAGCAAAGAACGAAGAGATCAGTAGGTGACACACCCACTTGACACGGCCAAGCCATTGGCCGTGTCACTTGACACGGCCAGGAGCTTGGTCGTGTCACACTCCATTCCAAAGAAGCATATATGAGGCAGAAGCGGACACATTCAGTGACACGGCCACCAGCTTGGCTGTGTCACTCCATGGACTAAAGGAAGAAAGAAAACGCGACTTTTGAGTGAGGTTTCGTATAAATAAGAGGATTAGGGTTTTATTTGAGGGAATTTTGATCAGCCGTCAAAGATAAACTTTTGAGTTTCCATTTGTTTTCTTTGAGAATTTTTATTACACTTTGATGCAAACAGTCTAGATTAAATTAGTTTTAGCCACTGCAACATTCTTCTAGCAAAGATCTGAACAAGAGATTCTTCAGGAGCTAAGAAAGTTTGTAATTTGGTTTTGTGCTTAAACTTTATCTCTTAAGTTTCATTGGAATTGATTTCTTTGAATTTTAATGAGATGAATATGTTTGATAGCATTATTATGAACTAATTTGATCTAGTCTAGGGTTTGTATGGATCTACTATGATTGTATGAATTGGTTATTGCTCTTAACTCAACTATTTCTCTAGCATTGATTGAATGGATTACTGTTAATATATAATTGATTGGCCACCAATTATGTGTTTGAGGTATTAGATGAAGGATTGAGAGATGAAGTCTAATGCTGGAACAATTCAATTAGGGACTTAGGTGAATTAGAAATATAAACCTAAGAAAAAGATCATTTCAATTGTAACAAGATTATTTGAAAGAGGCTTGAATGCGAGAGCTTATCTCCTTGATTCGATTAATTAAGTTGCTTGAGATCTAATCTTTGAAATTAAATTGGTTGAGAGGAATAACCGTTCATACATATAAGTTGGTAGAGAAGTGCAAACCATAGACCTTTCTATTAAGTGAATCAATATATCAGCTCAGTTTACTTTTATTGTTTTAAACTCCATTCGATCTGTTTTCATTAGTTGTTAGTAATTTAAATTTATTGATAATTTGTTATTTGCAATCTGATAATCAATTAGCTTATCTAGCTTCCTTGTGAGACGACCTTGAGGTGTTCATCAAGATACTACAGCAGTCTCGTATACTTGCGAGTGTAGTTCTAGTAGTGTTAATTAGAGCACAACACTACTTGGTGGAGAATGTGTATCGATTATAGGAAGTTGAACAATGCCATAAAGAAAGTCCATTTCCTTCTTCCTTTTATTGATCAGATGTTGGATAAACTTTCTGGATACTCACATTATTGTTTTTTGGATGGACTTTCAGGTTATTATCAGGTGCCGATATCACCAGAGGATCAATCCAAGACTACTTTTACTTGCCCTTTTGGGACTTATGCATTTCGACATATGCCATTTAGCTTGTGCAATGCGCCTACAACTTTTCAGAGATGCATGATATCTGTATTCACAAACATGATAGATGATTTTATTGAGGTATTTATGGATTACTTTTCTGTTTTCGGTGATTCTTTTGATAATTGCCTCAATAAACTTGTTCTTGTGCTTGAGAGATGCATTGAATGTAACCTCACTTTGCATTAGGAAAAGAGACATTTCATGGTTACTCAGGGCATTGTATTAGGCCATGTTGTGTCAAGTAAAGGGATTGAGGTGGATAAGGCTAAGGTAGAGTTGATTGCTAAGTTATCCCCACCTACCTCTGTTAAGGGAATAAGAAGTTTTCTAGGGCATGCAGGTTTTTACCGGAGGTTTATTAAAGATTTTTCTAAAATAAGCCAACCATTGTGTCGTTTGCTTGGGAAAGATGTTCCATTTGAATTTACTGCACAATGCATACAAGCCTTTAATTCCCTTAAGGAAAAATTGACTAGTGCACCGGTAATTGTAGCTCCTGTTTGGTCTTTGCCTTTTGAAATTATGTGTGATGCCTCTAATCATGCAGTAGGAGCTGTCCTTGGGCAAAGGGTTGAGAAATTTTTGAGAGTGATCTATTATGCTAGCTTGACCCTAAATAGTGCGCAAATGAATTACACAACAACTGAAAAGGAAATGTTAGCTATTGTTTTTGCCTTAGATAAGTTTAGAGCATATTTAATTGGGTCGAAAATTATTGTGCATTCTGATCATGCAGCTCTAAAATATCTTTTGACAAAACAACATGCTAAACCTCGCTTAATTAGATGGGTGTTATTATTGCAAGAATTTAATTTTCAAATCAAGGATATTAAGGGAAGTGAGAATGTTGTAGCTGATCATTTATCTAGATTACCCTTCTTTGGTGAAAATCTTGCATCTGATAGCATTCATAAAAATTTAGAAGCATTTCCTGATGAGCAGCTGTTTGTGGTAATTAATGCACCTTGGTTTGCAGATATTGCTAACTATCTTACTTGTGGTATTTTGCGTTCTAACATGTCATTTCAGGAAAAGAAAAGGTTTTTGCACGTGAGTAAATTTTATTTTTGGGATGAACCTTACCTATTCCGGATATGCAAAGATGAGATAGTTCGTAGGTGTGTATCTGAGGAAGAACAACTGAGTGTTCTTAAATTTTTTCATGACCTTCACTGTGGTGGTCATTTTGGAGGGAGAAAGACTGCAGAAAAGGTGCTTCAAAGTGGTTTTTACTGGCCTACTCTATTCAAAGATGCTCAAGAATATTGTAAGCATTGTGACCGCTGTCAAAGAGTGGGTAATATTGGGAGGAGGAATGAAATGCCCCTTCAATCGTATATTGTTGTTGAACTATTTGATGTGTGGGGAATAGACGTCATGGGTCCTTTTCCCAAGTCTTTTGGTTATGAATATATTTTAGTTGCTGTTGATTATGTTTCAAAATGGGTGGAGGCAATCCCCACCCATACTAATGATGCTAATGTGGTTGTTAAATTTGTGAAGGAAAATATTCTTAGCAGATTTGGCACGCCAAGAGTGATAGTCAGTGATGGGGGAAGTCATTTTTGCAACAAACTTTTTGAGAAATTAATGCACAAATTTAGTGTGAAACACAAGGTGGCGACCCCATACCATCCACAGACTTCTGGACAAGTTGAAACATCCAACAAGCAAATAAAAGGAATTTTGGAGAAAACAGTCAACTTATCAAGGAAGGATTGGGCAAGTAGATTGCATGATGCATTGTGGGCATATCGGACTGCTTTAAAGACTCCTTTGGGTATGAGTCCATACCGATTGGTTTTTGGTAAGGCTTGTTATTTACCAGTGGAGTTGGAGCACAAAGCGTATTGGGCAATCAAGACTCTAAATTTAGACTTGGACAAGGCAAAGAGAGAATGTTTTCTGCAAATTTCAGAGTTAGATGAACTGAGGAATGAGGCATATGAGAGTTCGAGGATTTATAAGGATCGTACTAAAGCACTTCATGACAGAATTATAGTGCGAAAGATATTGTGCCCAGGTATGAAAGTTTTGCTTTTTAATTCTCGTCTCCGTCTATTTCCAGGAAAACTCAAGTCTCGATGGAGTGGTCCTTTCGAGATAACTCAAGTATATCCTTCCGGCAAGTATATCCTTCCGGTGCCATAGAATTGCTTAACTCTCGAACAAATGAAACTTTTAAAGTAAATGGACAGAGAGTTAAACCATATAATGAAGGGTTCCAAGAAGTAAGGATCATCGATAGCACTTTGATCTACGATCCTCAAGTCTTGCAGTAATGTCCAGTTACACGACATTAAAGAAGCGCTAAATGGGAGGCAACCCATCGGTTTGCATTTCTTTTCATAGTTGTAATTTTATATTCAACAATTTTGATTTTATGTTTGGTTTAAATAAATGGAATGGGTGCTTTGATCGTTTTTTATTTTTCTAATGTGTTTCAAGGTTAATCAAAGAAGATGATTGCATTTCTTTAAGATTCGGTGATATAAAATTAAAAAAAAGGGGCCAAAATGGCAGTGAAGGACACGGCCACTTGACACGGCCAAGCTACTAGCCGTGTCAAGCCAACCCTAATTCATCAATTTACACAGCCCCTGACACGGCCAACAAGCTTGGCCATGTCCTTGGCCGTGTCACATAGACATGGCCAAGCTTCACCCCAAGTCCTTTCTCTTTGTTTTTGAAACCTTTTATTTACAGTGTCAAACACACCCATGGGACACGGCCAAGTCACTGGTCGTGTCCCTACAAACTCATCAGACATGGCCAAGCTCACCCAAGCTTGGTCGTGTCCCTTCAATTTTAAAGTTTAAAAATATGGTTTTAGCACTTTTCGTTCATTTCAATCCCTAATTTTATTTTTGCTTCCTTTCTCTCTCTCGACTTTTTCTCTCAAAAAAACCTCCATTGTTGTTCTTTCAAAGCTTCTAAAATCCTATTAATTCTCAATTTCCTTCACCAAAACTGAAATTAATCCGTTCAATCTTCTTCTTCTCTCATAAAAAATCAATTTAATCTGTTTAAGTTTCAAATTTTTTTCAGATCTTTCAATATGCCAAGAACGAAGATGGTGTCCCACCACAAGAGGAAGCGACCTCCAACTGCAGTTGCATCTTCATCTTCATCTTCTTCATCTTTAAAGAGAGCGACTCTGTTGGCTAGGGGTTTCTTTCTGACGAGGTATGTCAGCGATGAATCCCTTAATGCTCTTCATATTAGGGATAATTTTTATAGTTATGTTCAAAACCTTGGGTGGGAGAACCTAGTCTCCTTTCGACCTTTGCAATTTCAAGAGCTTACTTTGGAATTTTTAACATCTCTTAAGGTTGAAAGAGATGAACAAAAAATTTGCTCTAGGTTGAATTTTAAATTGCTTGGGAAATCATTTGTGGTTAGTATTGAGCAATTGAATGTTATATTTGGTTTCCATCAACACGGTGAAAGGTCTGTACCTAAGGATTTTAAACAACAATTTGCTTGGGGAGCATTGGGCTCAGGAACTTATGTGGCCAAATCGGCCAAGGCAACTAAATTGAGTAATCCCGCTTTAAGGTATTTGCATCGCTTTATGTCCTGTGGGTTCTTTGCTCGGAAGGAAAGCCCAGGTGTAGTGGAACTTAGTGAGCTCTTCTTCTTAGATTGTGCGTGTAATGCAATACCCATTAGTACCGACGATTGGTTGGCCGATGTTTTTGATAGTGTGGCAAACAAAAAGAAGGGGGCTATTTGCATTGGAGGATTGGTTGCCACATTGGCAACAGCCCTTCTTGATCATTTTGACCCGAGTAACTGTCGTATGACTAAAATTTCGGGTAATGATGTAATATCCCAATGTATGCCCTAGAAGTTTTGAATATTATTGTTGTTTTAATTAGATTGAATGTATATGTTGATGTGTAAGAGAAAAGAAATTGGAAAGAGAATGTTTAGGTATTGTTTAAAAAGGAAAGAAATGTGTAGAGAGAAAGTGTATATGTTGGGTATATGGTTATATACATAACATATACATTAGTCAAAAGGGATGGTCAATGGAAGAGGATATTTATTTGTGACATGTGAAATTACTTAAATGGGCATATAAGTGACAAAGGTTAAGTTAAATGGGTGAGGGCATTTAGGTAATTGCTTTGTTAGAATTGCTTGGTGGATATTTAAAGAAGAAGAGAAGTTTGACTTGTGATTATTTTCTTTTCTTCTCCTTTGTGTGCCGGCTATTCAAGAGAGGAGAGAGCAAGAGAGGTGTTCTTGATGCTAGAATCAAATTGAAGGAGAAATCAAAGGAGTTGGTTGGAGATTTGTGAAATTTCTTCATTTAAGGTAAGTACTCTCTTGATTATCTTTGTTATTTTTTGAAGTTATGTTTGAGGTGGGTTGTGATGTGTTGAGATTATGAATAGGTGTGTTTGAGATGAGTTTATAAGTGTTGAGGTTGATTATAAGTTAAAAAGGTTGGATTGATGTTGGTTTTGGTTGGAAGATGATAAGTTAAGAGTGATGTTTGGTTTTAGGGTTTTGAAATGGTAGATAATTAAATGGATTGTTGATGTATGGTTAATGTGAATATTGTGTTAAACATGCAAAATAAGTGTTAATGACTTTGATTACATCCATTTGAATGAGTTTATGTTGTGTATATTGTGTTTTTATTCAATCAAAAGAGAGTTGGCCATAGTTAGGGTTTGTATACATGAGAGACACGGCCAAACCAAGGAAGAGACACGGCCAACCTAAAATATTTTTGAGAGACACGGCCAAGTCCATGGAAATTTGGCCGTGTTTGGTGATTTTTGGAGAGGACACGGTCGTGTCCCTTGCCCATGTCTGCTTCTGTTGCTTTTGGTTGAGAGACACGGCCACAAGCTTGGCCGTGTCCCTTGAGGGTGTCCCTTACTGTGATTTGTTTCTTGCTTTTCTCACATTGTTGAATCATTCCAAGGTCTTTTTGTATTTCCACTTTGAATATACTTAAAACAAAGATGACCTAAACAAATGTGTATTGAGGATTCTAAATTTAAGAATAAGGTGAATTATATATGTGTATATATATATCAATGATGATCATTTTTAATGGATGTTTAATGTGTTTGATTATGTACATTTCAATAATAATGTACTTTGAAATGTTGTATCAATGATGCTATATGAATAATATGATTTGAGATATAATATGATATGAGGCCATTGTAATTGGCTATGATAACTCAAATGTGATATGAAGCCATTGTGTTTGGCTATGATGATTCTATTGGAAGAACATAAGGCATGTTTGCCTAATTGATGATGAGATTTGAGAATGAAATAATAAATGAATTGTGTGTCTAATGTGTTATTCATTTTCAGAGTTTTGTTATTGGTGGCATGCCTATTGGTAACATTCTCTTGAAGTTAGGTTGGATTTGATCCTTGAAGCCTAATTGAGATGTTACAACCCTTGAAGCTAGGTTGGGTTGGTTCTTGAAGCCAAGTTGGGTTGATACTTAGCATGCTTTGTTCCCCTTAAAGCTTGGTTGAATCTAAATCCTTGAAGCCTAGTTGGGTTTATGATAATGATAAATGTGATAACAAAACCAAAGCATTAACTCTGAAAATTGAATGGCATATTAGTGTGTTTTGGGCCCATGCTTGTCTTTGTATATAATGTGATTCTTGAATGGTAAAATCAATGGAACTATGAAGATGTAATATGAATATTGTTATGACATTGAATGTAGTATGATGTGGTAATGTGATGTGCTTCTATGTGTATGGTTTATGAAATATAAAGGTGTGATGTTAACTTTATGATTTAGATGTGTAACATTATTTTGCTTTAAAGTATAATGTTGGTAAATTTTTGTACTACTAAGCCGATGGCTTAGCGCGATAGTGTTTGATCGCGCAGGTGACAGAGTTGAACCTGAGAGCTCCTCCAGACCGAGTGAGAGTAGACATTGAAGAGTTGTTTTGGGACTTAAAGATCAGAGAAGAGCTGCCAATGTAAACCTTGATTTATAACATATTTGTAATAACTTCCGCTGTGAATTATTAAACATTTTGTATATAGTGTCTTTTGGATTCTTTTATTTGTTTGAGATTGGTTTCACTTATTTACAAAGATATTTGTTGTGTCTTTTTAAAACGTGGCATTTTCTATATTCAGTATACGTATATTACGATCGTTTAAGCATGCTTGGTACGTATACAGGGTATAGAGATGTTACAAATGATTCATTGGATTTGGCTACACTTGAGAAGATGCATATGGTTATGAGCAGGGGAGGGGCCTATGTGATGGCTTTAGCTGAGCCAGAAGCATCGAGGGCAGACAAAAGAGAGCACGAGTCCAGGAGGAGTCCGACTAGAATTCTTTGGATTTGGATGAAGATGCTTCGGTCCCAGATAATCAGAAGATACTTAATAGGATAGAGGCACTTGAGAGCAAGGTCGATCGTAACCATGCTGCGGTCTTGCAACAGTTGGACCAAATCAATAGCAACCTTGCTAAGATTCTGAGTCTCCATCTTTCAGCTGCATCATCATCACATCCTCCTTCACCGTAGATCAAATTGGCAATAATCTTTCGCGACAATTCCTTACTTTCTTGTGTTTAGTTATAGCATATTTTCGTTGTTATTTTTCGTTTTTGTTTTTAATGTTAACATTTTATATTTTGGTTATTTTATTTTATATATTGTATTTTGTTTTTGAATAATTGCTGTTTGTGATGAAAAGGTAGAGTTTGCCTCACATGGGAACGATGAAAAATAGGTTGTACCTTCACTCTTTTTCTTTATTATCCTTGTTTCCATTGAGGACAATGTAATTTATAAGTGTGGGGTAATCTTTAAGCTTTCCTTTAATTCTTGTTTTGTTTGTCTTTGTGTGTTATATTGTGCGTTGTGCATGGCATAATTGTTGGAAACTTATTGACTTTTCTGTGATTCTAGCATTATATTTGAGCCTTTAGTATCAGCATAGAGATTGGCATTTGAATTCATTCAGGATCAATTTTCACATTCTGCAATTCATGACATATAAATCTTTGAGAACCCACCCTTTGTGAGTTTTGAGCCTCATAGATTGAATATTATTGTCAATTGATTTTCTTTTCTTAAGAGTGCACCTTCATGATTTTGCATCTCTAGAGCTTGCTTTTGCATACTAATTGAACTCACATTATGATTTCATCTCAAGTTTTAAAATGATGAAGGAAAATTAGGATTATCCCTTTAGCTTAAAAAGACCTCCCTTAATTATGAATTCCTTAGTGAGCCAAGTTGAGCCTTTGACTTTTTCTTGATTGATCAACACAATTCACAACTCAACATTTTCTTATTATCATCATACCTGCATTAAGGAATGGAGTTTCTTATGATATGACAATAGGGTGGTTTAATTCATAAGTGTGGGGTAAGCAATTAAAAAAAAATAGTATTGCTTTAGTAAGATTTGGGGCTGAAATGCATACTTTGCACATTGTATTTGATTAAGAGTCGATTATTCTTTTCCTCTACATTTTAAGCTAGATATTCCATGCAATTTGATATTTTGTGTATATATATATATATTAAAGAAAAATAAAAGAGAAGATATATATATATACAAAATTCATATATTTTCTAGCATTAGTCATCAAAGAGGAATGTCGACTCATGTACTTTTCTTTAAGTATGCAAGTATGTGAGATTATCAAGGGTTGGTGAATATGCCATTTGAGGGAGTTACGAGTTTCTTAGTAAGAGTATTGTCTAATTTAGATATTCCATTTCTTGATGCTCCAACTTAAATGTCTTTTCTCACACCTTCACCTTTGCCCCCATTACATCCAAATAAAAGACCTTTGGATTATTTCTTGAGAAAATCAGTGAGAGAGATTAGATAATTAAGCAAGTTTATGGCAGTATGCAGTCATGAGTGGTTTGAGTGAATTAACCTTTGAAATTGAGTGAAACACTTAGATGAGAGATGAGATTTGTTATGTCTGGATTAATGAATGAGTTAAGAAAATTTTGATTGAAGTAAATTGCAATTATTTATGGCTGAGTCTTAAAGGATTTCATCTTATATACTGGAATTATAGTTAAGGTTGTTTGAGTTTTTAATTTATGCCATGTGAATTTGCTTGAGGACAAGCAAAGTTTTAAGTGTGGGGTAGTTGTTTTATTAGTTTTTGTCATAGAATTGTATCTTATTTATTATGATGATTATTGTTTTCTTCAGCTATTTTGGTAGTTTTAATCTGTTTATTTAGTGATTTCATCAATTGTGGTAGTTTTAATTTATTTCAGTGTTTATGTCATTTTTGTCCTAGTTTTTAGTGTGGTTTTTATTTGTTGTTGGTTAATGTTTATTTGATTCTTGTTTAAAGTTTGTTTAAGTATTTGTTTTAGGTTAATATGCAAAATATTTCCTTAGAAGAAAAAATAGTTTGAAGCAGCAAGACACGGCCAAGCCACTGACTGTGTCTTACCTTAAGGGCAAAACCAAGGAACCAAGAGAGGAAGGAAAATTTGGCAGTTGGTAACACACTTAGGTGACACGGCCAAGCCACTGGCCGTGTCACATTACACAGCCATAAGCTTGGCCGTGTCCCATACTTAGCCAAGGAAGAAGAGCAAAGAACGAAGAGATCAAAAGGTGACACACTCAAGTGACACGGCCAAGCCACTGGCCATGTCACATGACACGGCCAAGAGCTTGGCCGTGTCACACTCAATTCCAAAGAAGCAAAGATGAAGGATTACATAGAAGCTGACACATTCAGGTGACACGGCCAAGCCACTGGCCGTGTCACATGACACGGCCAGGAGCTTGGCCGTGTCACTCCATGGACTAAAGGAAGAAAGAAAACGCAGATTTTTGAGCGAGGTTTCGTATAAATAAGAGGATTAGGGTTTTTGAGAACAGAGTTATTATCAGCCGTCAAACATAAACTTTAGGGTATTCCATTTTGTTTTCTTGGAGAATTTTGATTACACTTTGATGCAAACAGTCTAGATTAAATTTTTTTTAGCCACTACAATGTTCTTCTAGCAAAGATCTAAACAAGAGATTCTTCAGAAGCAAAAGAAAGTTATAATTTGGTTTTGTTCTCAAACTTTATCTCTTAAGTTTCATTGGAATTGTATTCATGAATTCTATTATGTCTAAATTAATTTCTTTGAATTTTAATGAGATGAATATGTTTGATAGCATTATTATGAACTAATTTGATCTAGTCTAGGATTTGTATGGATCTTCTATGATTGTATGAAATGGTTATTGCTCTTAACTGAATTATTTCTTAGCCTTAATTGAATGGATTAATGTTAATATATAATTGATTGGCCACCAATTATGTGTTTGAGGTATTAGATGAAGGATTGAGAAATGAAGTCTAATGCTGGAACAATTCAATTAGGGACTTAGGTGAATTAGAAATATAACCTAAGAAAAGGATCATTTTAATTGTAACAAGATTATTTGAAAGAGGTTTAAATGCGAGAGCTTATTTCCTTGATTCGATTAATTAAGTTGCTTGAAATCTGATCTTTGAAATTAAATTGGTTGAGAGGAATAGCCGTTCATACATATAAGTTAGTAGAGAAGTGCAAACCCTAGACCTTTCTATTAAGTGAATCAATATATCAGCTCAGTTTACTTTCATTGTTTTAAATTCCACTCGATCTGTCTTCGTTAGTTTTTAGCAATTTAAATTTATTGATTATTTGTTATTTGCAATTTGATAATCAATTAGCCTATCTAGCTTCCTTGTGAGACGACCTTGAGGTGTTCACCAAAATACTACAGCAGCCTTGTATACTTGCGAGTGTAGTTCTAGTAGTGTTAATTAGAGCGCAACAAGACTTCGTTGGTTATACAGACCCTGCTATAGCATAGCAGTAGCTAGACAGGGTTTAGAGAGTGTTCATTCAGTTGTAGGCTAGTCCGGAAGAGAAGTTTGATTATGCCAAATCTCTTCTATAGAGGGAAGCATATGATTGGTGGAAGACAGTTCCACATGCTTTGGCTGATCCACCAGTCTTGACTTATGATGATTTTCTGCGGGAATTTGAGCAGAAGTATACTCTGAGGGAGTATAAGGATGCAAAGAAGATGGAGTTCCTGAGTCTGAGACAGCATACCAGGACAGTGACAGAGTATGAGATCGAGTTTATCCGGTTGAGTCATTATGCTGGTGGGATCATTTCTGACGAGATCACAAGTGCATGAGATTTGAGGAGGGACTGAGACCCTCTATCATGTGTATCATAGCAGGCTCTCGGTATCAAGATTTTTCTCAGTTGGTTGCAGCTGCTAGGAGTATAGAGAGAGCACAGATTCTTGCAGTAGCTGCCAGGGTTGAGGAGACCAGAGCTAGGAAATCCCAGAGTGAGGCAGGATCTTCATCAGTGAAGAGAGGCCAAGGGGGATATTTTCAAAGGTTCAGTAGGAGCCAAGGGCAGTTTGGTAGGTCAGTACAGTAGCAGAGATAGAGACAGAGACCCGCAGTTTTAGTGGCTAGTGCACCGACCCCAGTGGCTCAGAGGCCTGCTCCACCTACTTGTGTTCACTGTGGTAAAGCACACGGAGGTGTGGTGGGTGTCGAAACCACCAAAAATTAATTAACCTATTTTAATGATTTTTGTGTATAGTAATAAGTATGGTCGATTCCACAGAGACTGAATTGTGTCACTTGATTTTGCTAAAAATGAAAGGGGGGCTTAAAATGCAATTATGATAAATAACTTAAATTCAATGAATAAAAAGATCAGCTCAAAGATTTATTAAAATGCAAAATAAATCTTCCACTTCCCTATATTCATCAATTAAAGCCCAGCACTTTTATTGAATCTAGTTATTAATTGAATTGGTATTAAGCAATCCTCAACAAACTAATAACTGCATTGCAACAGGAAGTAGTTAAGCTTGAATAATAATTTATGAAGCATAAATCATTTAATTCACCCTATTGTTTCTTTAGGTTTTTATTAAAAACTTGGATCATAATTAATAAAACCTAATTGCTACTAGTATCACTCTTCATAACAATTACGGATTAAGAAGAATGATTAGCGATTAATCATAGTAAACGATCAACTGTTAGGCCTTCTTAGTTGAATATTTATCATATAAAAAAACAATAATATCAAAAAACAATAGATATTTAATCAAAATAAAGAAATTATAACCTGGCCTCACAAATTACGCAAATGAACTTGAAGTCTTTGAGCTGAATTTAAAACTTAGCCACTCATGTTGTGGATTACAACAGCAAAATACAAAGAAAATTAATAAAACAACAAGGGAGAGGAGATGATTTCAGATGGATCTCCAAGGCATAAAAATGAAGGTATTTATAGCCAAGCTTGGCTGTACAAAGTGGTTTAATAATTAAAATGCCACCCAATTTCATCATTATTGCATTGCCGTAATGGACAGCATGTTTGCCACCACCTTCATTCTATTTTTTCGTGCACATTAGTTAATTACCAGCCACTGGAATAATTTTTTCCTTTTAGGTCTATCCATTAGCTTTCCAAATCATATTTTTATGTCCAATTTGGACATCCACAAACTCATCTTATGATTTTAATACTAAAGGTGGTGCAGATCAAATGGACAGCATGGCTGTCACCACTTTGAAGCTCTTTTTCGTCCACATTCCTTCATTATTAGCATCTGGAGTATTTTTTTTTTCTTATAGGTCTGTTCATTAGCTTTTAGTTGAGTCATTTTTCACCCAAATTGGAGACCTGCAAATTAAAATATCCTTTAAAAATCAAGGCAATGGTCAAATTTATTATAATACTGAAATTTCTTTATTTTAAAACATTTATTCACAACACTCTTAAAATAAAATCTATTTTATTTAAAAACACTTTATTTGCATAAATTAAGCTTCAAATAACTCAAAACAATTAAATATAATGAAAATAAAAATATATAAATTTATATTTATCAAATTCCCCCACACTTATTTTATGCTTGCCCTCAAGCATAGTTTGAAATTTCTCTTAATCTTCTCAAGGCATGCTCTATTGAAATTAACAAGTTATATTTAAAAGAATTTTTATATTTTTATTTCTCTTAAAATATTTAATAAGTTTTTTTTTCAAAAATAGTAAAATTAAACATATGAGCTAATTACAAAGATTTAACAGTCTCACATCTCAGCAAACTCTCATGTGTTTAATTAGGGTGATAAATACTCTCAGCGTTCAACTGTTTTTAGTAGAAAAATCACCATAGGCTTGCTCTTTTGATCTAATCTCCACTACTATAGCCAACTAATTAAAATCAAAAGGTCTTTATTTTGGTTGTAATGGGGCTTGGGTAGTAGGTATGATAGAGGTTTTTTTTTTTTTTGAAAGGCAGAAATGTTTATTGATTTGCTTAGAATAAGCAGACAAGAACAAGCATAATTGTGCTGTAAAGCAACAACTTGTGCAACCAAAAGAGAAGAGTACAAAAGTAAGCACAAGAGATGGAACAATTTTGCCATGAAATATTGAAAGCAATAATGGGATTTGAAGTCAGCACAATTGTGCTAATAACAACTCATGCTTGTGCTACTCTAGTAAAGTTCAAATTTTCTTAATTTAGAAGGAATTTCTTTTTTCTTTTTTTTTAAATTTTTTTTTGTCTTTTTCTCTTTTTTTTCAGAAGAAGAACTAGATAAAATTCTCATAGGTACAATAAGAAGAAAGAAAAAAAATGTATATATTGAATGGCTCAAAATGGCTATCTAAGGGTTTAGTAAAAGGGTAGGCTTTTTAAGCTAAATGGTTAAACCTAATTTGCCTTAATCACTTTTTAATTAGGGAGCTAATTATGGTAATCTCATGAAGATACAAGAGCAAGTTCTAGGACTTTTTACCAAAAACGTGAACTCTCTCAAAAAAAAATATAATAAAGTGTTTGGGCTCAAAACTTACTTGTTTATTTGTAAATCCAAAGTAATTAGCATCAATTTAATTGAACTATTGAAGAAAAAAATAAAAGAATATTTAATAAGAAATTAAAATGATACTAATTCTTTTAATTATAATTTGTCGTTTTTAATAAAGCATGCTAATAAAAGATCAATTTTTTTTTAAATTCCAGCACTAGTAAATATTTTTTTTTTAAAGTGAAAATACTTCCAAGTGAAAACTCCTCCCCCACACTTAAAACTTACATTGTCCCTAATGTAAAATCAAATGCAAACAAAATATTACTAAAGTAAAAGTGAGAAAGAAAACAAATCTGTTTGTGGCTAGATAGCCGTCATGGGTTGCCTCCCAAGTAGCGCCTTCGTTTAATGTCATTGGCTCGACATCTTTATTTATTTATTTATTTATTTTATTCATCCAGATAAACTGGATCAACCAATTTGATTTCTTCAAGTGAATGCTCTTGGAATCCTTCGTAAAATGGCTTAAGTCTATGCCCATTAACTTTGAAAACCTTATTAGTTACTAAGCTTTTAATTTCAACTGTACCATAAGAAAATACATTAGTGACAATAAAAGGTCCAATCCAACGAGAACGCAACTTACCTGGCATCAATTTCAATCTAGAATTATAAAGCAACACTTTTTGTCCAACTACAAAATTCTTCCTGAGAATAAATTTGTCATGAAGTGCCTTGGTCTTATCTTTATAAATCCTGGAATTTTCATATGCTTCAAGCCGAATTTCTTCCAACTCTTGCAATTGTAGCTTTCTTTGCTCCTTAGCCTTATCCATATCCAAATTGCAATGTCTAACAGCCCAATATGCCCTGTGTTCTAACTCAACTAGAAGGTGGCATAATTTACCAAAAAGCAACCTGTAAGGGGACATTCCAATAGGGGTCTTATAGGCTGTCCTATAAGCCCACAAAGCATCATCAAGTTTGAGGCTCCAATCTTTTCTATTGGGATTCACAGTCTTTTCTAAAATAGACTTGATTTCTTTATTAGACACCTCCGCTTGACCACTTGTTTGAGGGTGATAAGCTATAGCTACTTTATGAAAATACCATATTTCTTCAATAAAGTTTCTACATATCGATTACAAAAATGAGTGCCCTGGTCACTAATCAAAGCTCTTGGAATTCCAAACCTGCTTAAAATATTAGATTTGATGAAACTTATAACAACATTAGAATCATCAGTTTTTGTGGCTTTGGCCTCCACCCATTTTGAGACATAGTCAACGACAAGTAATATATAAACAAAACCAAAAGATGAAGGAAATGGTCCCATAAAGTCAATTCTCCAGACATCAAAAATTTCACAAACAAGTATTGGAGATTGAGTCATTTCATTTCTAAGGGATAAGCTTCCTGTTCTCTGACACTGTTCACAATGTTTACAAAATAAATAAGAATCTTTGAATAAAGTAGGCCAATAAAAACCACAATCTAATATTTTTCTAGCAGTTCTCTTATGTCCAAAATGACCTCCACAAGCATATGTATGACAAAAAGTGAGGATAGACTGAATTTCATTATCTGGAATGCATCTTCTAATAAGTTGATCAGAACAAAATTTCCATAAATATGGATCATCCCACACATAATACTTAGCCTCACTTTTTATTTTATCCCTCTTACTTTTTTCCAAATCAGATGGTAAAGTCTTAGTTGCTAAAAAGTTCACTAAATCAGCATACCAAGGGACCATACCTTGTAAATTGAATAACTGCTCATCAGGAAAAGATTCTTGCAAAGGAATTGGATTATCTTGTGTCATTATTCTGCTCAAATGGTCTGCTACTACATTTTCAACGCCTTTTTTATCCTTAATTTGAAGATCAAACTCTTGTAATAAAAGGATCCACCGAATTAATCTTGGTTTTGCTTCTTTTTTCGCTAATAGATACTTCAAAGCTGCATGATCAGAAAATACAATTACTTTAGAACAAAGTAAATATGATTGAAACTTCTCTAAAGCAAAAACAATAGCTAAAAATTCTTTTTCAGTGGTGGAATAATTGCGTTGAGCTGAGTTTAGTGTCTTGGATGCATAATAGATCACATGAAGTTGCTTGCCAATACGTTGCCCCAAAATTGCTCCTACTGCATAATTACTTGCATCACACATTAACTCAAATGGTAAGGTCCAATCTGGTGGTTGAATAATAGGAGGCGATGTCAATGCAGATTTTAATTTATCAAAAGCATCTTTACATTCTTGGCAAAACTCAAAGGGAACATCTTTTTGTAACAGTTTGGATAATGGCAAAGCTATCTTTGAAAAATCCCTAATGAACCTGCAGTAAAAACTTGCATGACCAAGAAAAGAACGCACTTCCCTCACAGTTGTGGGGTATGGTAAGTTCAAAATTAAACCAATTTTAGCTTTGTCTACCTCAATTCCCTTATTAGAAATTACATATCTTAAAACAATTCCTTGTTTTCCATAAAATGGCATTTCTCATAATTTAACACAAGATTTTTCTCAATGCAACGTTCGAGAACACAAGTTAAATTATTAAGACATGTTTCAAATGAATCACCATATACCGAAAAATCATCCATGAATACTTCAATGCAATTATCAATAAATTCTGAAAATATACTCATCATGCATGTTTGAAATGTAGCAGGTGCATTACAAAGTCCAAATGGCATTCTTTTGAAAGCAAAAGTTCCAAAAGGACAAGTGAAAGTAGTCTTTTCCTGATCCTCTGGTGCAATGACAATTTGATTATACCCTAAAAATCCATCAAGAAAGCAAAAATAAGACTTACCTGCCAATCGCTCAAGCATTTGGTCAATGAATGGTAAAGGAAAGTGATCCTTTCTTGTTGTTGAATTCAATTTTCGATAATCTATACACACTCTCCATCCATTTTGAATCCTTGTCGGAATGAGTTCATTGTCTTGATTTTTCACCACTGTTACTCCTGATTTTTTAGGGACTACCTGGATTGGACTTACCCATTTACTGTCAGAAATTGGATAAATCACTCCTGCATCAAGCAACTTCAAAATCTCCTTTTTTACCACTTCCATCATTTGTGGGTTTAACCTTCGTTGAGCTTCCTTACTTGGGTTTGCATCATCTTCCAATAAAATCCTGTGCATACAAACAGAAGGGCTTATACCTTTAATATCAGCTATTGTCCATCCAATCGCTTCCTTGTAGATTCTAAGAACTCGAATCAATTTCTCTTCTTGGAGCTTTGTTAAATCACTTACAACAACCACTGGAAGTGATTCGCCATCCCCCAAATAGACATACTTCAAATGTTCTGGTAAAGGCTTGAGTTCCATAACAGGTGCCTGTGTAATAGAAGGAAACAATTTTGTATAAGAAACAGGCAAGTCTATTTTTAAAATTTCATACCTTTTTGAATTTTGTGGGAGTGACTGTAATGCCATCATTGTATCTATAATTTCTTCTCTTAGTGGTAAAGCACCATCAATTTCCATGTTTCCTTGAGAAATTACCACTTCTAGATCATCTTTATTATTCAATTTGAAAACATCCTGCACAAGTACATCAATAACATCAATAGAGAAAACATAATAATCATTGTCCGGATACCTCATAGCATCAAATATATTAAATTTGACAATTTCTCCATCAAATTCCATAGTCATGGTGCCATCATCAATATCAATTTTTGTCTTTGCAGTTTTTAGGAAAGGTCTTCCTAACAATATTAATGCTGAATTTGATGCAGAAGTATTATCCCCCATATCTAAGATGTAAAAATCTGCAGGAAAAATTAGTTCACCAACTTGTACTAGAACATCCTCAATTAAGCCCAAGGGATATGCATTAGATCTATCATCTAATTGAATAATCACATTAGTTTCCTGTAACATACCCAAATTCAAAGTTTGAAATATTGAATAAGACATGACATTAATAGATGCTCCTAAATCTGCCATGGCATGCTCAAATTTAGAATCTCCTATTTTACATGGAATTGAGAATGAGCCTGGATCCTTGCACTTGGGAGGTAACTTACATTGAATCATTGCTGACACATTTTCTCCAACACTAATTTTCTCATTACCTTTCAATTTGCGCTTTGTAGTGCATAATTCCTTAAGAAATTTAGCATACCTTGGAATTTGTTTAATAGCATCAAGCAGTGGTATATTGATTTCAACCTTTCTAAATGTCTCCAAAATCTCCGCTTCACTTTCTTCTTTTTTTGTCTTAGCCAACCTGCTAGGAAATGGAGGAACAGCACGTTCAGTACAATCATTCATGCTAGGTTCAAAAATTACCTTATCTTTGGATATTTTGATCTCTTTTTTCTTTTTGGCTTTTCTTCTTGACTTCATCTTGTTATGCTTGACTCTCAATTTCCTTGCCATTCCTTAATAGTATAGCACTTGCATTCTCTCTAGGATTTATGACAGTTTGGGATGGTAGCTTTCCTGAATCTCTTGCTTCTAACTTGCTCACTGACGTTGCTAGCTGACCAATTTGTGTCTCTATGTTTTGAATGCTGTTTCTGGTTTCCTACTGAAATTGTTGTGTGTTATTAGCCAAAGCTTTAACAATATCTTCGAGTGACATACCTTGGTTAGGAATCTGATTGGCTTACTGCTTATGTGGATTATACCGATTCTGTAATGGTTGATTTCCATAGCTCAAATTTGGATGATCTCTCCATCCTGGATTGAATGAATTGGAGTATGGTTCATATCTTCGCTGATGTTGATTTGGAAAATTGCCAACTACATTAGCTTGTTGAATTGGTTCTTCTTCTTGTAATGTAGGGCACATGTCAGTAGTATGACCCGAAATCGAACAAATACCACACATCATTACTGCTTGTGACTTTCCTAGAACCAACTATTTCACCAGAGATGTTAAATCGAAAATTTGCTTCTCAAGATTGGATGTACTTACCTCATTAACTTTCTTGGTTGTGTGATCCATCCTCATTCCAAATTGCTATGAGTTTGCTGCCATATTAGCAATCAATTGCCTTGCATCATCGGGTGTTTTGTCAACTAGAGCTCCTCCACTCGCAGCATCTACCATACTTCTGTCCATTGGAAGTAAACCTTCATAAAAATATTGAATGAGGAGTTGATCACTTATCTGATGGTGCGGGCAGCTTGCACATAATTTTTTGAAACGCTCCCAATATTCATACAAACTTTCTCCACTATATTGCCTAATGCCACAAATTTCCTTCCTTATGTTTGCAGCACGAGAAGCAGGAAAATACTTTTCTAAAAATAACCTTTTCATCTCATTCCATGAGTTTATAGAACCTGAGGGTAGGTAATACAACCAATCCTTTACAGTGTTGTCCAATGAAAAAGGGAAAGCTCGAAGCTTAATCTGTTCTTCAGAAACGCCTTGAGGTTTCATGCTAGAACATACGACATGGAACTCCTTGAGATGTTTGTAAGGATCTTCACCTGCAAGACCATGAAACTTTGGCAACAAATGGATTAGTCCAGATTTTAGTTCAAAAGCAACATCTAAAGTGGGAAACTAGATACATAGAGGCTGCTGATTTAAGTCAGGGGTAGCTAGCTCTTTTAATGTTCTAGCAGCCATGATCTCAATTTCTGGTTCAGAATTTGACTCTGTTGAGGAGTTATCTTCCTTATTTGATTCACAAAAATCAGAACTTTTTCTAACTTTTTCCTTCTTAGCTTGTTTGGTCTTTTTCCTCAATTTTTTTGTTGTTTTCTCTATTTTTGGATCAAACAAAATTTCAACATATTGAGAAGATCGTGTCATAAAAAAAATAAATAATACAAAATCCAATAGACTATCAATCCCCGGCAGCGGCGCCAAAATCTTGGTGGGTGTCGAAACCACCAAAAATTAATTAACCTACTTTAATGATTTTTGTGTATAGTAATAAGTAGGGTCGATTCCACAGAGACTGAATTGTGTCACTTGATTTTGCTGAAAATAAAAGGGGGGCTTAAAATGCAAATATGATAAATAACTTAAAGTCAATGAATAAAAAGATCAGCTCAAAGAACGTTCATAATTCACTGCATAATTTGATCACAGACAAAACATATGATTTTATTTTAGATTAAATACTTAACATAGATTTATTAAAAAGCAAAATAAATCTTCCACTTCCCTATATTCATCAATTAAAGCCCAACACTTTTATTGAATCTAGTTATTAATTGAATTGGTATTAAGCAATCCTCAACAAACTAATAACTGCATTGCAACAGGAAGTAGTTAAGCTTGAATAATAATTTATGAAGCATAAATCATTTAATTCACCCTATTGTTTCTTTAGGTTTTTATTAAAAACTTGGATCATAATTAATAAAACCTAATTGCTACTAGTATCACTCTTCATAACAATTACGGATTAAGAAGAATGATTAGCGATTAATCATAATAAATGATCAACTATTAGGCCTTCTTAGTTGAATATTTATCATATAAAAAAACAATAATATCAAAAAACAATAGATATTTAATCAAAATAAAGAAATTATAACCTGGCCTCACAAATTACGCAAATGAACTTGAAGTCTTTGAGCTGAATTTAAAACTTAGCCACTCATGTTGTGGATTACAACAGCAAAATACAAAGAAAATTAATAAAACAACAAGGGAGAGGAGATGATTTCAGATGGATCTCCAAGGCATACAAATGAAGGTATTTATAGCCAAGCTTGGCTGTACAAAGTGGTTTAATAATTAAAATTCCACCTAATTTCATCATTATTGCATTGCTGTAATGGACAGCATGTTTGCCACCACCTTCATTCTCTTTTTTCGTGCACATTAGTTAATTCCCAGCCACTGGAATAATTTTTTCCTTTTAGGTCTATCCATTAGCTTTCCAAATCATATTTTTATGTCCAATTTGGACATCCACAACTCATCTTATGATTTTAATACTAAAGGTGGTGCAGATCAGATGGACAGCATGGCTGTCACCACTTTGAAGCTCTTTTTCGTCCACATTCCTTTATTATTAGCATCTGGAGTATTTTTTTTTCTTATAGGTCTGTTCATTAGCTTTTATTTGAGTCATTTTTCACCCAAATTGGAGACCTACAAATTAAAATATCCTTTAAAAATCAAGGCAATGGTCAAATTTATTATAATGCTGAAATTTCTTTATTTTAAAACATTTATTCACAACACTCTTAAAATAAAATCTATTTTATTTAAAAACACTTTATTTGCATAAATTAAGCTTCAAATAACTCAAAACAATTAAATATAATGAAAATAAAAATATATAAATTTATATTTATTAAGGTGTCTGCTGGTGGAGAGGTGCTTCGGGAGTGTATTTTAGATGTGGGTCATCAGACCATTTTATTAGAGATTATCCAGAGCCGCCAGAGGATAGACAGGTAGATACTGCAGCTTCTCGACCCAGTGTCAGAGGAAGTCATGGTGACAGAGGTTTTGGTAGAGGTGGTCGATCTGGGACTAGTCAGAGAGGAAGTTCTACAGTCGGAGGTAGTAGAACATATGAGGCAGGGCCATCAAAGTGGGTTTATATGATGCAGAGGCAGTTGGATGCTTCAGTTGTTATTGCTGGTGTGAGCGGGGATTTTCGCCCTCACTCTCGGTAGAATGGTCCTTGCGACTTCAGCATTGTTTAGGCTCAGGTCCTTAGAGAACACGAGCCTAAGCTCAGAGAAAATGGAGTCGCCACCTGGACGGGCAGAAAAAAAGAAAGGGGTGGATGACTCAATTTCTAAGGAATCCCCAACCCTAAAAAGTTGGGTACATATGGGGAAGGTGAGAATTGGCCCAGCACCCCCACAACGCCTGGCTTATTGGAACCGGCCTCCTTTGTAGGTCTTAATATTACAAAATTCTTAAATATAACAATATTATCCATACTACATGCAACAATTAAAATAAAGCATCATTATATTAAAATCAAAGCAATGTCCAAACAAAGTAAATAAATGGACACCCATCCGAGGATGGAAGCATGTCCTTACATCGTTCATGTCTAAACTAAATAGGACACCCACCAAAAGGTGGAAACATGTCCTTTACATTGGTCCAAAATATAAAATCAATTTGAATTACATAATACTTATCTAATGAGGTACCACAAAGTGGAAACATACCTCTTACAATTTTAATACTAAAACAAACAAATAATAATCATAATAATAAAAAAAATATTCATCCATGATAGATTAAATAAATCAAACATTGAAATTAAATAAATCAACCATCAAAACATATAATAAACTACATAATCAAATGCAAAATTAAATAAAGCAATAAATATATAAGTTTAGGGTTTTAAAGAATTTAGGGTTTTTTAGAACTTAGGGTTTTGGAACTTAGGGTTTTAAAATTAGGGTTTTGTAATTAGGGTTTTGAGGGTTTTTGAAACTAGGGTTATGGAATTCAAAATTTGGAATTAGGGTTTTAAAATTAGGGTTTTTGAAACTAGGGTTTTGGAATTCAGAATTTGGAATTAGGGTTTTTGGGTTTAACTTACTGCCTTAAAAATATAATTTTGGGTTTGGAAAGATAAATTATGGTTTTGGAAAAATTATCAATACTTTGGAGTTTAATAATGAAATGGTTTAAGCTTTTGGACAAAAATAGTTTAACATTTTGAGTTTCAATAAAATAATTTACGATTCTTGATGTAAAGTAAACAAATAGATTCTAACAATTAATTTAAATCCTCAAAGGCTACTGGATAGTTTTATATTTTTTATGAAACGTGCATGGGGGTTATGAATACCAAATGATCAATGTGTTAAATAAAGAAAATGATTAAAGTTACTGAAACAAAGATAAATTTACTGCATGTTCAAAGATCGAGTTACTGCACGTTCAAGGATCATGTTACTGTATGCATGCTCTTATTAATCAAAGAAACAAAGCTACTGTGAGCATGAATAATTTATGATTAAAGGTCAAACCTCCGTCGTTGGTTCCACCAAAAAAATTGATTTCTCGATTAACAATGTGAAGACAGTTTGGATTCTGTCTTCTTCTTTAGTTGTTTTGATTTTTCTGTTTGTGGTTTCCTTCGCTCTCCAAAAAGCTACTGATGTTCTTCTCTCTTTGTTGCCATCTCTTCTATTTTGTGGTTTTAATCTCTCTTAATATTCATTGCCAACCCTCTTTAATGTTCCCTCCTCTCTCTGAATTCTGAAACATTATTATTTATAGGCCCTAACCTCACTCAGAATCCTTAACCAAATATTAATCAGTCCTTAAAACAAATTCTAGTTGAATTAGGAAAGTTATTGAACCCATGTCGACCTAGTTGCCCTAGGTCGACATGAGGCATGCTCATGTCTCCCCGGCAGGCCTCACTCAAATTATTCTGGCCTTTTTTAACTTATGGACCGAAAAGTTTTAATTTGGGTCAATTCCACTTGATTTTAGGGTTTTACAATTGAATTTATGCCTCTTTAATCCGAACCGACTCCTTTAAAAATTATAAAGTAGGTTTAAATATTTAAAGTTAGATCAAATTTATTTTGACATTGGATCAAATTTATTTTGACATCCTTTAATTAGAACCGTATCAAATTGGGGTCAAAAATTAAGGGTCTATAGCTGGTACTTTTACTTTATTTGGTACTTCAGTTCTTGCATTATTAGACCCTGGGTTGACTCATTCTTACATCAGTGCATCCATCTTGCCTGTGAGTGATTTGCATTCTGAGTCCTTGGGATTTGATGTTTTGGTCACAAATCCTTTAGGGCATAGTGTTGTGGTGAGCAGGGTGCACCGAGATAGTCCAGTTGTTATTCAGGATGAGGAGTTTCTTGGTGACTTGATTAAGATGCCTTTCAGGGAGTATGGTTTGATTTTAGGCATGGATTGGTTATCCAAGCATGGGGCTATGGTAGACTGTCATAAGAAATGTGTTACTTTGAGAACACGTGATGATATGGATGTGATGATATCTAGTGAGCAAAGGTATCTTGCATCCATGTTTGTTTCAGCTGTTTCAGCTGGAAGGATGATTCGAAAGGGATGTGAGGCTTATCTTGCTCATGTTGTAGATACTAGAGTGGTCCCAGATCCTGACGAGTTGCCAGCGGTACCTCCTGAGAGAGAAGTGGAGTTTAGTATCGATTTATTGCCTGGTACCACTCCTATCTCTATTACCCCTTATCGGATGGCACCTACTGAGTTGAGAGAGTTGAAGGTGTAGTTGCAAGAGTTGTTGGATAAAGGGTTCGTCAGCCCTAGTGTGTCCCTGTGGGGAGTGCCTATGTTGTTTGTGAAGAAGAAGGATGGCACCTTGAGATTATGTATTGATTATAGGCAGTTGAATAAGGTGACCATTAAGAACAAGTATCCTTTGCCTCGGATAGATGATCTCTTTGGTCAGTTGAAGGGAGCAACAGTATTCTCTAAGATTGATCTGAGATCAGGGTACCATCAGTTGAGAGTCAGAGATGTGGATGTACCCAAGACAGCTTTTCGCATGAGGTTTGGGCATTATGAGTTTCTAGTGATGCCCTTTGGATTAACGAATGCACTAGCAGCTTTTATGAATTTGATGAATAGGGTGTTCAGACCATATTTAGATCAGTTTGTGGTGGTCTTCATTGATGATATTTTGGTGTATTCGCATAATAAGGAGGATCATGATAGGCATTTACGGATTGTATTGCAGACTTTGAGAGAGAAGCAGTTATATGCTAAGCTGTCTAATTGTGAGTTTTGGCTCGATCAGGTAGCTTTCCTTGGTCATGTGGTTTTAGCAAAGGGTATTAGAGTTGATCTGAGTAAGGTTGAGGCTATCTTGAATTGGAGTCCACCAAAGATAGTGACAGAGGTTAGAAGTTTTCTGGGATTGGCAGGCTATTATCGCCGGTTTGTGAAGGGTTTTTCTATGATAGCTACACCACTCATCAGATTACTTCGGAAAGGAGTTAGATTTATGTGGACAGATCGGTATCAGGAAAGTTTTGAGCAGCTGAGGAAGATATTGACTTAGGCTCCTATCCTTACCCTGCCTGTGGAAGGTAAACCATATGTGATATATAGTGATGCTTCACATAGTGGTTTGGGTTGTGTTCTGATGCAAGAGGCTAAAGTCATTGCTTATGCCTCTCGACAGTTGAAGCTACATGAGCTAAATTACCCAACGCATGATTTTGAATTAGCAGCCATAGTTTTTGCCTTGAAGATTTGGCAGCATTACTTGTATGGGAAAAAGTGTTTCATTTATATGGATCATAAGAGTTTGAAATACATGGGTGTTCAGAGAGAGCTAAATCTTCAGCAGAGACGGTGGTTAGAGTTTATTAAAGACTACAACTTTTTGATTGATTATCATCCTGGTAAGGCAAATGTTTTTGCTGATGCCTTGAGTTGGAAGTCTTTGGCAGGTTTGACTGCTTATTCACTCTCGTTGTTTGTTGAGTTGAGAGTGTTGCATGCTAGATTTGAGTCTTGTGATGATGGTGCTTTGATGGCTCAGTTGCAGTTGAGGCCAGTCTTGTTGGATCATATTAGGGAGGCTCATTTGGCAGATGAAAGAATCCAGAAAATTGTATTGGTTTGTCAGAAGGGGGAGAGTCGAGACTTTTATGTGAGGGATGATGGCAGTCTATGGTACAGAGATAGGTTGTGTATTCCTGATGATGTAGAATTGAAAAGGATGATATTAGAGGAAGCACATTAGTCACTTTATGCTATGCACCTGGGAGTACCAAGATATATCAGGACTTGAAGCGACATTATTGGTGGTCAAGTATGAAGAGGGACATAGCAGAGTTTGTATCCAGATGTCTCACTTTTCAGAGAGTGAAAGCTGAGCACCAGGTTCCTTCAGGGTTGCTCCAACCTTTATCACTGCCAGAGTGAAAATGGAAGCGAGTGTCAATGGATTTTGTCGCTGGACTGCCTTTGACCCAGAAGAAGCATGATGCAATCTAGGTGATAGTTGATCGGATGACAAAGACAGCTCATTTTCTTCCAGTTCAGATGGATTATTCTCTTGAGATGTTGGTTGAGCTGTATATCAGTGAGATAGTGAGGTTTCATGGAGTCCCAGTTTCTTTGGTGTCGGATCGAGATCCCCGATTTACTTCAAGATTTTGGAAGAGTTTGCATGATGCTTTGGGTTCTCGATTGCATTTTAGTATTGCTTTCCATCCTTAGTCAAATGGGTAGTCAGAGAGAGTGACACAGATTCTAGAGGATATATTGAGGAGCTGTATCATTGATTTTACCTGGAATTGGGACATATTTTTGCCACTAATTGAGTTTGCTTATAAAAATAGTCATCAGTCCAGTATTGGGATGGCTCCTTATGAGGCCTTGTATGGCAGGAGATGTAGGACACCTTTGTGTTGGGATGAGGTTGGAGAAGGTAAACTGGTCGGTCCCAATTTGATTAAGGAAACAGAAGAGAAAGTGAAGGTGACTCGGGGTCATTTGAAAGCAGCTTCAGACTGCCAAAAATCCTATTTAGATTTAAAGAGAAGAGACATAGAGTTCAGTGTGGGAGATAAAGTGTTTCTGAAGGTGTCTCCATGGAAGAAGATTCTAAGGTTCGGTCGAAAAGAAAAGTTGAGTCCTTGTTTCATAGGACCATATGAGGTGTTGGAGAGAGTTGGTCCAGTGGCTTATAGACTAGCTTTGCCGCCTGAGTTGGATCAAATTCATAATGTCTTCCATGTGTCGATGCTTCAGAGATATAGGTCTGACCCATCTCATATCATATCAGTAAAGTCTATTGAGGTAAGTCCATATCTGACTTACGAGGAAGAACCAGTGGCGATTTTGGCATGAGAGGTTAAAGAATTGAGGAATAAGAGGGTGCCACTTGTGAGAGTCCTTTGGAGGAATCATGCCACTGAGGAGGCGACATGGGAGAGTGAGCAGGCAATGTAGAGTCAGTTTTCCCAATTGTCCCAAACTTGAGAATAGGTAATTTCGAGGACGAAATTTATTTTAGGGGGATAGAATTGTAATATCCCAAATTTTTGAAAATTTCTAATTTTTGAAAATTTGATAAAATAAATTATAATTTAAATGGATAAATTAAATTAATGATTTTAAATGAAAAATGAAGAAATTTTAAATGCAAAAAGTGGAATATATATATGTGATATATATACAACATATAAAAGTCAACATTTTAAAAGAAAAGTGAAAAGTAAAAAAAAGTAAAAGGGTATTTTGATAATTAAATCTTACAAATTCAAAATTATTAAATTAATTCAAAAATAAATATTTTTTTAATGGAAGATGGATTTTTAAACTTTTAATTTATTAAATAAATAATTGAATGATTAATTATTAAAATATTATAATATATATATGGTTTAAAATAAAAGATGAAAGGAAAGAAAAATTAAAAAGTTGTCTTCATTTCTTTTTCTTCATCATCAAGGCCGAACCACCATGGGAGCATAGACCAAGGTTTTGATTCTTCCATACTCCACAAATTGAAGGATTTAACAAGTTTAAAGTGGATTTTTAGTGATTTCCATCAAATTTGGTAAGTTTCCAACTCCTTTCTTTTAATTCCATGAAAATTTTGATTATGTGTGATTTTGAATTTTTAAGTAGTATGTTATAATTATTGGAATTGGTGTGTATGATGTTATTTTGGGTAGTTAACAATGATTTTAAGGTTGAATTGAAGAGATGATGAAGTTTGGATAAAGAATGGTGAAGAGAGAGAATTTAGGGTTATGGATTTTTAGGGTTTGAGTAATCATGGTTTTTAATTGTGCAAATTGGTTCTAAATGAATTGTTTTGGTGCATAAACAAGTATTTTAAAGTCAAATATTGGATTTGATTGTGTTTGGTTGGAGTTTGAGAATGGAAGTGGAGATTTATGGTTTTGGAAAAGTGATTTTCCAAAGTTGTTGGATTGTTTGATTTTATTTGTTTAAGCATGTTGTTAGTGTTAAAAGTGATGAATATAAGCTTGAAATGATTAATGGATTGTGTTGGAATGGAAAACCTTCAATGGGGGAAGGTTATGCCATTTTAGGATTTTGGGTATAAGAGTGTGTTTTTGTAATGTAAATGGTTTAAATGTATTAAAATATATTTTTAATAATATAAATAAACTTAAAACATTAATTTAAATGGAATAGAATGGAATTCTAATGTTAAAGTAAGGAAAGGCTAAATTTTTAAAATTTGTAGGAGTGATGTTTAATTATGGTTTAATATTGAAAATGCCATTAAATGTGATACTAAATGATTATTTGCTATTACATTTGGTTTAGGCATTGAGGGAGGTTGATTTGCTTCATCCAAGTGGTGAAGGTCAAGTTGGAAGGATAGGATTGGAGGTTGTTTTAAGCTTGTTTTGATTGCTATTTAAGGTAAGTACAAACTTTGAATACATTGGTTATGTTTGCATGACATTTGGGCTTAACACATTTTAGTTGAAAAATGTGTTAAGCTACTTGATACATTGGTTATGTATGAATAATGTGCTATGATATTTTTAATGTCATATATGAGTTAAATGCATTGTGAAAAGCCATTGATAATGGCTAAATTGTGTAAAATGTGAAAATGACCCAAAGTATTTGGGTAATGCCATTTGTTGTGTATGCATTAAGTGCATTGCTAAAAAGCCATTGGTATTGGCTAGATTACATTAAATGTGATTAATATGTGAATTATGTTGAAATACCCAAGGTAATTGGGTAATGTGGTATAATGTAATGAGATATGTGGAATGTTTTATTAGTTTTTGTTATAGATTTGTGTCTTGATTATTATGATAATTATTGTTTTATTTAGGTATTTTGTTAGTTTTTATCGGTTTGTTTAGTGTTTTCATTAATTTTGGTAGTTTTAGTTTATTTCAGTGTTTATGTCATTTTTTATCTAGTTTTTAGTATTGTGTTTATGTTTTGTTGGTTATTGTCAATTTACTTTTTGTTTAAAGTTTGTTTTGAGTTTTGTGTTAGGTTAAAAAGGTCAAGGAAGCAAATTGAAAAAGAAAAGGGGCAGTAGCTGACACAGGCACAGGACACGGCCAAGTCACTGGCCGTGTCCCATATCAAGTTAAAGAGGAAGAGCAAGTCACAGAGAGAGACACAAGCAAGGGACACGGCCAAGTCAGTGGCCGTGTCCCTCCAAAGAAGCCCAGACACGGCCAAGTCACTCCAACCTGGCCGTGTCTCACTTGCATCCAAAGCAAAGAAGACTAAAATTTCACAGAAGCAAACACAGGCAAGGAACACGGCCAAGTCACTGGCCGTGTCCCTCCAAAAGGGTACAACACGGCCAAGTCAACCTTCAACTGGCCGTGTCACTCAACCAAAGAAGAAAAAGAAGGAATTTTCACAGTAGGCGACACATACAAGGGACACGGCCAAGTCACTGGCCGTGTCCCTCCAAAGAGCACTCACACGGCCAAGTCACATGCAACTTGGCCGTGTCTCTTATGAACCAAGCCCGTAACGGATTTTAAAGCGGACGATTCATATAAAAGAAAAGAGAAGCTAGGGTTTGAAGGACGGTTGGCGATTTTGAGCTGAGATTGAGCCGTCAAAGAACATTAGGGTTTTGATAACTTTATTTTCTTTGATTTTGATTACACTTTGTGTTATCTAGCTTAGATTAGATTGTTCTAGCCATTGAAACATCCTTCTTGCAAGATTTGAACAAGAGATTCTTCAGAAGCTTCAAGGAGTTTGTAATTTGGTTTTGTTCTCGAACTTTACCTCTTTATTTTCATTGGAATTATATTTATGGATATTATCATGTCAAAATTGATTTCTTTGAACATTAATGATATGAGTATGTTTGATTGCATTATGAACTAATTTGATCTAGTCTAGGGTTTGTATGGATCTGCTATGATTGTATGAATTGGTTATTCTCTTAGCTAATAATTTCTTTAGCCTTGATTGAATGAAATATTGTTAATATATAATTGATTGGCCACCAATTATGTGTTTTAGGTATTAGATGATGGATTGAGAGATGAAGTCTAATGCTGGAACAATTCAATTAGGGACTTAGGTGAATTAGAGATATAACCTATTAAAAAGATTATTTCAATTATAACAAGATTAGTTGAAAGAGGTTTGAATGCGAAAGCTTATTTCCTTGACTTGATTAATTGAGTTGTTTGAGATTTAATCTTTGAAATTAAATTAGTTAAGAAGAATAATCGTTCATACAAATAAGTAGTAGAGAAGTGAAAACCCTAGACCTTTTTATCAAGTGAATCAAAACATCAGCTTAGTTTACTTTTATTTGTTTTTAAACTTCAATCAATCTTCTTCATTAGTTAGCAATTTAAAATTTCTTCTTTATTTGTTATTCATAATCTGATAATCAATTAGCCACTTTAGCTTCCTTGTGAGATGACCTTGGGGCGATCACTTTTGCTACAGCTACCTCGTATACTTGCGAGTGACGCTTTGTGGTAGAGTTAATTCGAACGCAACAAGTTTTTGGCACCGCTGCCGGGGAGGCTAATTGGCGTAATTGTTTATTAGGCAAAAATATTCTAGATTATTTTTCACTATTTTCATTTTATTTTATTTTTCTTTTGCTTTTAATAATTTTTTTTTCTAGAAAAAAAAATTTTGTTTATGCAAGGCAGGAGATCACTCGAAGGAGAGCTACATCCATTCATTCCAGAAATTCAGAGAGTGAAAAGGAGCAGAGAAGAGTTTGAGCTCTACACCGGATTTGATACAGAGGAGGAAACTTCTGAATTTGAGTCAGATTCTGCACAATCAGTTAAAATGGCTGAAGAAAGTCAAAGAACCATGAGAGATTTTGCTAGACCTGTCATTGGGACTTCCACATCTTGTATAAGGTTGAAAGATGCAGCAAGGAACTATGAGTTGAAGAACATTCATTACAACGTGCTGCCATCATTCTATTAAGTTCCAAATGAAGATCCTTTGAACTTTATTCGGGATTTCTACTCCACCCTCAACACTTTTCCATTGGGAGGATTAACAGAGGATCAGTTGAGGATGAGATGTTTCCCTTATACTTTGAAGGATAAGGCAAAGAGCTGGCTTATGATGTTGCCCGAAAACTCACTGACAACTTGGGAGCAAGTTTATAACAAATTCATGGGTAAGTTCTATTCACATCAAAAGACAGCTGAGTTGAGAGGGAAGATTGCTACATTCTCTCAATTTGAAGGAGAGCCATTTCATGAGGCTTGGGACAGATTTAAGATGCTATTGATCCAATGTCCGCATCATCATTACCCACTTCAACTTCTTAATCAGTTTTTCTATGATGGTCTCACCCAACAATTTCAAAACACTGTTGATAATGCAGCTGGAGGAGCTATGGGAGAAAAGACAGCTGATGAAACCTATGAGATTTTTGAGATGTTGGGAGCTAATTCTCAACAAAAGAGTGTAAGGGGAAGAAGTAAAGGGGTGAATCAATTGGAAGCCAATAGTGAAATGGTTAGTCAAATAGCTGAGTTGACAAGGCAGGTTCAGATGCTAAACATGAAGAACAATATTTCTTCATCCACTCAAGAAGTGTGTGGAATCTGTGGAACTCTAGGGCATGGAGCAAACATTTGCCCCTCTGCATATGAGTCTTTTGGGAATGAAGCTGAGCAAGTCAATGCCATGGGGGGATTTTAACCAAGAGCCAGAAATGATCCTTACTCAAATACTTACAATCCTGGTTGGCGGAGTCACCCAAATTTTTCTTGGACAATAAATAATGCTCAGCAGCCTTTCCATTTGCTTCAGAGACAGAACCAACAGCAGGGTTAATCCTCAAATCAAGGGCAGTCTAAGATAGAGAGTTTGGAGGAAAGTTTACAGGCTTTTATCCAAGTCAGTGCTAAAAATCAAGAGGTGACCAACAAGAGGCTGGATTCCTTAGAAGCATCTTTTAAAAAAGTGGAGACTCAAGTAGGGCAACTTGCACACCAGATGCAGATTCAACAAAAGGGGAAATTCCCGAGTCAACCTGAGCAGGCACAATCAGTGATTGTTCTTAGAAGTGGAAAGGTAATTGACAATAATGTTGAAGATAATTCTGTGAGTGCAGGTGACAAAGAGAATAAGAAGGAAGGAGAACCCAAGAACAAAGGTGCTGGAGATAAATCAATGGAGAAGTCCCTTTCAGCAGATTTACATAAGGCAAGCAATCCATACCGGCCTCCTATACCATTCCCCAACAGGTTGAAGGATGATAAACCAGATAAGCAATTTTCTAACATCTTCAACATGCTGTCTAAGGTAAGTATTTAACTTACCCTTATTGGAAGCAATAAAGAACATGCCGGCTTATGCAAAATTCTTCAAAGACCTGATCACCAAGAAAAAGAGGTATGAGCCAAACGAAAAGGTGATAGTTTCAGAGGTAGCTAGTGCTGTTTTGCAGCATAAACTACCTCCCAAACTAAAGGATCCTGGAAGCTTTATAATTCAAATGACCATGGGGAATGGAAAGGGGACTGATGGCATGTGTGATCTAGGAGCTAGTGTGAATTTGATGCCTTATTCTGTTTATAAAGAATTAGAACTAGGGGAACTGAAATCGACTAAAATGGTGTTGCAATTAGCTGATAGATCTTTTAGATTCCCGAAAGGGGTTATAGAAGATGTGTTAGTTAAGGTTGGAGGGTTGATAGTACCTGTGGATTTTATTGTTCTTGACATGGAAGGAGGTAACCCTGCACCATCAGCACACACTATTTTGCTGGGTAGGCCTTTCATGGCCACTACCAACACTTTAATAGATGTTAAAAATGGTAAGTTGTCAATGACTGTCTTAGGACAAACTGTTGAATTTTCTATTTTTTAACACTTCTCCTATTCTTACAACTACTATATATGAGGAATGTTCTTTAATTAATTGTGTTGAAGTAGTTGTTTTAGATGTTTTCTTGCAAACAGATTCCTTAGAGAAATTGGAGCTGAAACTGACCTTAGAAGAGGGGGCTAAACCAGTGAGGGAGACCCAAAGGTGCCCTAACCCAAAGGCATATGAGAGCTCGAGGATTTACAAGGATCGCACTAAAGCACTTAATGACAGATTTATTGTGCGACAGACATTGAGTCCAGGTATGAAAGTTTTACTTTTTAACTCTCAACTCCGTCTGTTTCCAGGTAAATTCAAATCTCGATGGAGTGGTCCTTTCGAGGTAACTAAGGTATGTCCTTCTGGTGCCATTGAATTGCTTAACTCTACAACTAATAAGATTTTTAAAGCAAATAGACATAGAGTTAAACCATATAAAGAAGGATTTCAGGAAGTGAGGATCAATGACAGCACTTTGATCCATGATCCCTAAGTTTTGCATGATGTCCAGCTTTATGGCATTAAAGAAGCGCTTAATGGGAGGCAACCCATCGGTTTGCATTTATTTTTGATAGTTGTAATTTTAAATTTAGCAAGTTTTGATTTTATGTTTAGTCTAAATAAATGGAACAGGTGCTTTGATCGGTTTTTATCTTTCTAATGTGTTTCAGGGTTGATCGGAGAAGAGGGTGCAATTTCTTTGATATTTGGTGATTTATAAATAATTAAAAAAAAGTTGAATGGCAGAAGGAGACACGGCCAAAGGACTTGGCCGTGTCACTTGGACACGACCAAGCCTCAACAAAACCACATGTTTTTATTTTCTTCACTTTGTCACAGTGAGTGACACGGCCAAGGGAACACGACCGTGTCCCTTGGCCATGTCACTTGGACACGGCCAAGCTTCACTACTTTGCTTTTTGTTTTTTATTTTGCACCTTTCTTCACAGAGATGAACACACCCAAGGGACACGGCCAAGTCACTGGACGTGTCCCTCAAAAATCACATGACACGGCCGTGTTGCCCACAACTTGGCCGTGTCCCTCACTTTTACACTTTAAAAAACATGATTTTGCCCCAGTTTCTTTCCATTAAATCCCTAATTCCTGTTTCTTCATCTCTCTCGCTCTCTCGCTCTCTGTATCGCAAACTCCATTCTTTTTGGTCCCAAGCTCCAAATCTTCCTTTAATCCTCAAATCTCTTTAACAAAACTACAAATAATCCATTAAAACTTCTTCTTTTCTCATAAAATTTTGATTTGATCAAGTTTTGGTTTGAATTTTTTAGATTTCTAGAGATGCCAAGAACGAAGATTGTTTCACACCGCAAGACGAAGAAGTCTACAACCAAAGGAGCTTCTTCTTCTTCATCATCTTTATCTTTAAAGAGAGTAAGTCTTTTGGCTCGGGGTTTTTTCCCGACAAGGTATGTTAATGATGAATCTCTTGATGTCCTGCAAATTAGGACTAATTTTGATCGATATGTGCAATTTCTTGGGTGGGAGACTCTAGTCACCTTGAGACCTTTGCAGTTTGAGGAGCTTACTTTAGAATTTTTGACATCTCTCAAGGTTGAAAGAGATGATAGGAAAATCTGCACTAGAATGATGTTTAAATTGCTGGGTAAATCATATGTGCTTAATATTGACCAGTTAAATGATATATATGGTTTTCATCAGCATGGGGAAAGGTCGGTACCCAAAGAATTTAAACAACAATTTGCTTGGGGAGCTTTAGGCTCGGGTACTTATGTGGCCAAATCGGCCAAAGCATCTAAATTAAGAAATTTCGCTTTGAAGTATTTGCATAGGTTTATGGCTTGCGGATTCTTTGCTTGGAAGGAGAGCCCAGGTGTGGTTGAATTGAGTGAACTATTTTTCCTGGATTGTGCTTTGAATGCAATGCATGTTAGTGCCGGCTATTGGTTAGCCGATATTTTTGATACTATGGCTAACAAAAGAAAGGGGGCAATTTGTGTTGGGGGGTTGATTACCACATTAGCAGTAGCCCTTGTTGAGGATTTTGACCCGAATACTAGTCGCATGACTAGAATTTCGGGTAATGACTCTTTGGATTTAGCTACACTTGAGAAGATGCACATGGTGGTGCAAAGGAGAGGGACTTATGTGATGCCTTCAGATGAGCCTGCAGCACCGGGGGACAGGCAGAAGAGAGCACGGGTCCAAGAGGAGTCCAACTCGGATTCTCTTAACCTAGATGAGGATGCTCCGGTTTCGGAAAGTCAAGAGGTACTTCTTAGGATTGAGGCCCTGGAGGGCAAAGTGGATCGACTGGATGGCAAGGTGGACCGTAACCATGCTGAGGTCTTGCAGTAGTTGGAACAGATTAATAGCAACCTTGCGAAGATCTTGAGTCTCCATCCCTCGGCTGCATCATCTTCACGCCCGCCTTTTCCATAGATTTTGAGTTCCTTGCTTTATCTTGTTTAGTGTATTTTTGTTATTATTTTTATTTTTGGTTTTCATGTTAACATTTTATATTTGGATATTTTATTTTTATATATTGTACTTTTGTTTTTGAACTTTTGTGTTTGTGATGGAAAGTTAGGATTTTGCCTCACTAAGGTACGATGGAAGACAGGTTATCCTTTAACTCTTTTTCTTTATTGTTCTTGTTTTCCATTGAGGACAATGTAAATTCTAAAGTGTGGGGTAATCTTTAAACTTTTCTCTAATTTTCATTTTGTTTGTCGTGTTTGTTTATTGTGTTTGTTGTGCATGGCATAATCATTGGAAATTTATTGATCTTTTATGTGATTTTAGCATTATAGTTGGGACTTTAGAATCAGTATAAAGATTAGCATTTGAATTCATTCAGAATAAATTTTCACATTCTGCAATTCATGACACATAAATCTTTGTGAACCCACCTGTGTGAGTTTTGAGCCTCATAAATTTGATATTATTGTCAATTGATTTTCTTTTCTTAAGTGTGTATCTTCATGATTTTGCATCTCTAGAGTTTGCTTTTGCATACTAATTGAACTCACATTATGATTTAATCTCAAGTTTTAAAATGATGAAGGCAAATTAGGTTAGCCCTTTAGCTTAAAAAGACCTCCCTTAATATTGATTTCCTTAGTGAGCCAAGTTGAGCCTTTGACCTTTTTATTGTTTGATCAACACAATTCTCAACTTAACATGTTCTTATTATCATCATACCTGCATTAAGGAATGGAGCTTTATGATATGACAATAGGGTGGTTTATTTCAAAGTGTGGGGTAAGTAAGTAAAAGAAAATGGTATTGCTATTTGGGGTTGAAATGCATACTTTGCACATTGTATTAGATTAAGAGTTGATGATTCTTTTCCTCTTCATTTTAAGCTAGATGTTCCATGAAAGCTTATATTTTGTATATATATATATAATGGTGATAAATTATTGATAAAAAAAGAGTATATATATATACAAAATTCATATATGTTCTAGCATTTGTCATCAAAAGAGGAATGTTGACTCATGTATTTTTCTTTGAGTATGCAAGTGTATGAAAGTATCAAGGGTTGGTGAGTATGCTATTTGAAGGAGTTATGAGTTTCTTAGCAAGAGTAGTGTCTAATTTAGATGCTCCATTTCTTGATGCTCCAGCTTAAATGTCTTTTCTCACACCTTTACCTTAACCCCATTACATCCAAATGAAAGACCTTCAGATTATTTCTTGAGAAAATCAGTGAGGGAGATTGGACAATTAAGCAAGTTTATGGCAGTATGCAGTCATGAGTGGTTTGAGTGATTAACTTTTGAAATCGAGTGAAACACTTAGATGAGAGATAAGATTTGTATGTCTGGATTAACGAATGAGTTAAGAAAATCTTAATTGAAGGAAATTGCAATTATTTATGTCTGATATCTTAAAGTATTTCATCTTATATGCTGGAATTATAGTTAAGGTTGTTTGAGTTTTTAATTTATGCCATGTGAATTTGCTTGAGGACAAGCAAAGTTTTAAGTGTGGGGTAGTTGTTTTATTAGTTTTGTTATAGATTTGTGTCTTGTTTATTATGATAATTATTGTTTTATTTAGGTATTTTGTTAGTTTTTATCGGTTTGTTTAGTGTTTTCATTAATTTTGGTAGTTTTAGTTTATTTCAGTGTTTATGTCATTTTTGATCTAGTTTTTAGTATTGTGTTTATGTTTTGTTGGTTATTGTCAATTTACTTTTTGTTTAAAGTTTGTTTTGAGTTTTGTGTTAGGTTAAAAAGGGCAAGGAAGCAAATTGAAAAAGAAAAGGGGCAGTAGCTGACACAGGCACAGGACACGGCCAAGTCACTGGCCGTGTCCCATATCAAGTTAAAGAGGAAGAGCAAGTCACAGAGAGAGACACAAGCAAGGGACACGGCCAAGTCAGTGGCCGTGTCCCTCCAAAGAAGCCCAGACACGGCCAAGTCACTCCAACCTGGCCGTGTCTCACCTGCATCCAAAGCAAAGAAGACTAAAATTTCACAGAAGCAAACACAGGCAAGGAACATGGCCAAGTCACTGGTCGTGTCCCTCTAAAAGGGTCCAACACGGCCAAGTCAACCTCCAACTGGCCGTGTCACTCAACCAAAGAAGAAAAAGAAGGAATTTTCACAGTAGGCGACACATGCAAGGGACACAGCCAAGTCACTGGCCGTGTCCCTCCAAAGAGCACTCACACGGCCAAGTCACATGCAACTTGGCCGTGTCTCTCATAAACCAAGCCCGTAGCGGATTTTAAAGCGGACGATTCATATAAAAGAAAAGAGAAGCTAGGGTTTGAAGGACGGTTGGCGATTTTGAGCTGAGATTGAGCCGTCAAAGAACATTAGGGTTTTGATAACTTTATTTTCTTTGATTTTGATTACACTTTGTGTTATCTAGCTTAGATTAGATTGTTCTAGCCATTGAAACATCCTTCTTGCAAGATTTGAACAAGAGATTCTTCAGAAGCTTCAAGGAGTTTGTAATTTGGTTTTGTTCTCGAACTTTACCTCTTTATTTTCATTGGAATTATATTTATGGATATTATCATGTCAAAATTGATTTCTTTGAACATTAATGAGATGAGTATGTTTGATTGCATTATGAACTAATTTGATCTAGTCTAGGGTTTGTATGGATCTGCTATGATTGTATGAATTGGTTATTCTCTTAGCTAATAATTTCTTTAGCCTTGATTGAATGAAATATTGTTAATGTATAATTGATTGGCCACCAATTATGTGTTTTAGGCATTAGATGATGGATTGAGAGATGAAGTCTAATGATGGAACAATTCAATTAGGGACTTAGGTGAATTAGAGATATAACCTATTAAAAAGATTATTTCAATTATAACAAGATTAGTTGAAAGAGGTTTGAATGCGAAAGCTTATTTCCTTGACTCGATTAATTGAGTTGTTTGAGATTTAATCTTTGAAATTAAATTAGTTAAGAAGAATAATCGTTCATACAAATAAGTAGTAGAGAAGTGCAAACCCTAGACCTTTTTATCAAGTGAATCAAAACATCAGCTTAGTTTACTTTTATTTGTTTTTAAACTTCAATCAATCTTCTTCATTAGTTAGCAATTTAAATTTTCTTCTTTATTTGTTATTCATAATCTGATAATCAATTAGCCACTTTAGCTTCCTTGTGAGACGACCTTGGGGCAATCACCTTTACTACAGCTACCTCGTATACTTACGAGTGACGCTTTGTGGTAGAGTTAATTCGAGCGCAACATGGAAACATGATGAAATGAATTGATATCGATATAAATGAGAAATATGAATAAATTGTGTGCCTAGTTTGTTATTCAATTTTCAGAGTTTTGTTTTTGGCGGCATGCTTATGATTTGCCTACGGGCTAGACGCTGGCCGTCACTGTAAAAATATTTTTGAGGTGAAATAACCGGGTCGTAAGCCTCAAAAATAAGTTCTTGAGGCTAGGCTGGTGAAATGACCGGGTCGTAAGCTCAGACCTAGTTGGATTATTATATTGATATTTTCCCAAGGGGCTAGATACATGATGTCATTATAGACCAAAACAGTAACTCTAAAATTTGAATAGCATATTAGTTATCTTTGGACCCATGTTTGTGTTTGTTTTATGAGAATTGTCAATTGTGAAATATTTGAAAAGTATGATAAAATGGAATGATGTGATATCCATATGCATTGTGCATTGTCATTGCATCTGATTTTTATTATTATCAAAGTTTGTATTAGTAGGCTTTTGGCTTAGTGCGATTGTTTACATCGTGCAGGTGACAGGGTAGATTCGGCTGAGCCGGAGAGTTCTTCTAGACCAGGTCAGATCTAGACTTGTGTTTGTGCTTGTAGAGTTGATATCAAGATCAGAAACACTGTTAGCAGCATGTATATATTTTATGTTATTGTATATTTTGGGTATTATGCATAGTATATTATGTTTTTGGATTTTATGTATTATAATCTATAAAGAATGTTTGGGTTAAGTTATATGAAATGGGAGTGTAAATGTGTTCTAAATTATATATATATATATATATATCTATATATAAATGTTTGAGAAACTTGGTGAAATTGAGTATAGTTGAGATGGTGATATGAAATTATTTGGGAGTGTTTTCTTTTTTCAGGTTATGTAATTGATAAATTTTGGGATGTCCAAATTACAGACAAAACTCTGGCGAATTTTTTCCAAAGATTTTCATATAAAATATTTTTTTTGTTCCTATAACAAGTAAAGAATATTTATATACTATTTAATTTTATATATTTAGTATTTGAAATTTTAAATCAAAAATGTGAAATTTTTTTTATTAAACCGATCTATGACATTTTTGTACCGTATATGCGTATTTTACATATGCTAAAAATATGTATTGTACGTATATATGGTATAAGGGTGTTACAAGAAGAGGGAGATGAAGAAGAAGAAGAGGATGAAGGAAGTGATAATGATAATTTGGATTTTTTTAAAATTTCCTTTGTACTTTTAATTTTCAATCTAATGAAATTATTATTGAATTTTGCCTAATTGTTATTCAATGCATTTCAATTTCTCTTCAAATTACTTTTGGTTCACTTTTACCTTTGTCAAAGGGGGAGAACACATTGAAATTGAATAATAAAACTTAAAAACTTGAATGCAAGAAATTAAAAATTCACAAATTACTTTTGAATAAGAAAAATAAACATAGTATTCATTAAGGGGGAGCATACTAAGCATTTGTATACACTTTTAAAGTTTTTTAAAGTTTTTAAATTCAATTCAATTGTCAAAGTCAAAAAGGGGAAGATTGTTAACTAAACCCTCATATCTTTTATCTTAGGCAATCAAATTGAATTTACCTAATACTTGCACCAAGTTTCATTTTGCAGCAAGTTAATTATTTTGAAGAAATTTGAAGAAGTCCGATCGGAACACACAAAAAAATCGATCGGACCCTTGATGACTAAACGAGCCAAAAGACACAGAAGGTTTCACGGTGGAGAGTACTCCAGAAATCTCACTATACCACGAAAGTCCAATCGTACTATATGTCATACCGACCATACCTTGGATGACCAAAAGAGGTAAATCACATAGAAGGATTCACAGTCAGAAGTACTCTCATTTTTTCAGAGTACCACAAAAGTCTGACCGGACTCAAGAGAATTTCGACCGAACCTTACAAGCCAATTTTTCCTCAAAACATCTAGTAGGTTTCCTGGTTGAAATTACGCCCAAGAATTGGATGGATCGAGTAAAGTTCGACCAGATGATGCAAGCCTGACCGAACTATTTAAATATAACTCAAGTTAGAAGCCGTTACATCTCCTCTCAATAAATGGAAACTACATGGACCAGCCGTTGGATGAGCATTAAGCAGAAATTCAATTACTCTGACTGGACCATACATTATTTCGACCGGACTTCTGTATCTCCGATCAGACCATGAAGATTTCGACTGTGAAAGAGCTCTGGCAGAGAAATTAGTGGAAGACAAGAATCAAACATATTGGTCCCAACTTTAAACGGCTAATTCTTGCTTGAAGGCTATAAATACCTTATGTAACTTCATTATTAAGAAGTTTTTTGAAGCTTTTTCAAGTTTTGTGATTGTAATAGCCTCATTGAATATCTTTCTTTCTTTTGCATCAAAATCAACCTTTGTATTCATTGAGTATTGGGTGTGAGCATTAAATATCATCTTAAGTTTGAGTGTGAGGTTGAAAACACTTAGGTTGTGAGAGTTAGCCTGGAAAAACTCTTGTAAGGGTTGTGAGAAAGTGATCTCAAACTATTATAAGTAGTTTGGTGTGAGCTAGAGAAAACACTAAGTTAGAGTTAAGCTTGTAAAAACTCAAAGCTAGTGGAACCTTAACAAGTTGTTAAGGAAATGAATATATGATTAAGGTAAATTCGAACCACTATAAATCTTGTGTTCAATCTTCTACTTAATCTTCTTCTACACTCTTCATACTTCATTTTTAATCTTTCAATTTTTTTTAATTGATCATCATTTCTTAAGGCAAACCAATTCACCCCCCCCCCCTCTTAGTTGTTATCTTGGGACATCAATTACTTTATGACATCTCTCTAACAATCTCCCACTTGACCTATGACTAACTGCCTATGTATCTAATACCAAAGGCAATTACATGACCATCATGTTTCTTTAAGGATAATGGTTTAGTCAAATTTAACATGAATAAGAAACTTTGAATCATTTCATATAATTTGTCTTGTCCACATTTAACTTTCTGCAATGCTCTTTCTTTCAACCTCCATGCTTTCATATATTTTAAATTTACACTACTTATCTTTCATGTCTTTCACTATATATGCTTGAGTATAAACTCTTTTTATGTTCAGATGTTTAGATTTGATGCAGTTAACAATGATAGTTGTTGTTGCTCGTCTATAATTACTAATTTTGACTTTCAACACTCAACTACGAACACTGAGGTATTTTTTAACCATGAAGAGGTTTTTTTCCTATTCTTGATGCTCTCAAATACCATTTTTAATATTGATCAAATCAAATTACAACATATTTTTTATTGCATGTTTTTTTACTTTGTACTAGAAATGATTTTTGATGGAGTATAAACTCAGTATTGCTTTGAGAGTTTATTTGTCATTATACAACTAACTAACCCTTTTCAATTTTTGCATGTGTTGTGTAGGTAATGATTGATGATGAAGCACTATTGTAATAGCTCGATTTTGGTGTACATTGGAATAGTAGTTATGAGAAGATATGCTGGTTAAATATGTAAAGAAAATATTATAAGAGATAGATGTATATGAAGGATGATATGTATATATATGGTATTTAAAAAATATGGGAAATATAAATACAATATATAAGAGATAGACATATAGCAACATATACATCACATATACATGATGTATATATTGGTGTAGGAAAAGTAAGTTGTAAATAATAATAATAATAATAATAAAAGAAAAGGAAGTCAAAGGAAATGACAAGTGTGTGGTTGAGAATTTTTAAGGGATTTAATTATATTATTATATATATATAAGATAAGATTGAAAAAGGAAGAAAAGATCTTCTTTCTTTCTTTCTTTCTTCTTCTTCTTCTTTTTCTTCTTGAACGAGAGAGAGAGAGAGAGAGAGAGAGAGAGAGATGTGATTTTGTTGGCATACACATCAAATTCTTAAGGGCTTTTAGAGAATTGAAGGTGGATATTGAAGATTTGGCAAAGAATTCAAGTAAGTGTTCATTTCTTTGTGTTGATTTCTATTGATTGTGTTTATATTTGATATGGTTAGTGTCTGAAGATGATGATAACGAAAGATTGAAGTATATATATATATATATATATGTTGAATTGGTATTTAGATGATGATAATATGGTTATTTGTGAGGATGATGACGGATTGTTGAAATTGTTTAGTAAGGGTTTAATATAAATGAGTTGGGGAAATTGAGTAATTGATATATGGATGATGTATATAATGATTATTATTATGATATGTTGAAGTTATATAAGTGTTAAATTAATAGGTGATTTATGTGTATATAAACCAAGATGTTGATTAAGGGTGTTGTAGTATGGATTTTAGAGTGTTTGTGTTTTCATGGATGAGAGTTCGGAATGTATAATTCTTGCCTGACACGTCCAGTGACACGGCCATGTCGTTGGGCATGTCAACGGTATTGAGTTTGACATTTGTGACACGACCATTAACACGGCCATGTTACTGAGTGTGTCATAGCTACTGAGAGATAAAGTAATTGACACGGCCATGAACACGCCCGTGTTGTTGGGCGTGTCAATGTTTCTATGAGACAGAATGAGTGACACATCCAGTGACACACCCGTGTTACTGAGCATGCCAAAGCTTCTGTGTTGTTGGTTTAGGGCACAATCAGGGACACACTCGTGTTGTTGAGCGTGTCATATGTAGAGTTTACCTTAGGTCGTTCGTATCTATATTATCTCATGTGTATCTCTGAGTGAGTGTGTATGATCACTTTTTGATTAGGTTTTGAAGAGATTGGGTTGCCCTAATCCAAATGTTGGAGAATTCTTGGAAGAGGAGTTTAGATTGGTGTGAGTTTCTCTTGAGGTAAGTACAAACCCTATATGATTGTATGTATTTGCATGACTATGGGACTTAACACATTTGATTGGAAAATGTGTTAAGTTATTTATTATATAGTTGATGTGTGAGAAATGTTCTATGATATGTATTATGTGTACTATGTGGAACGTATGTTGAAGATTCTAAATATATGAATAATGTAATTTGCTATGTATATCTCAATGATGAAATATGAAACTATTATAAATGGATATAAGGTGAAATGTGAAAGATATGAAGATCATTCAAATTATATGTACAATGCAATTGGTTATGTATACCCTAATGATGAGATGTGAAGCCATTGTTGTTGGCTATAATGATGCAAATGAAATAATTGGGGCATGTTTGCCTAGATGATTATGAAGAAATGAGAATGGAATTGATAATGAAATAATAAACGTATTGTGTGCCTAATGTGTCATTCACTTTTTAGAGTTTTGTTGTTGGTGGCATGCCTAATAGTAACAATCTTTGAAGCTGGGTTGGGCTTGATCCTTGAAGCCAAGTTGGGTTGAAGTTTAGCATGCTTAACTCCCCTTGAAGCTTGGTTGGGTCTAGTCCTTGAAGCCTAGTTGAGATGTTACAAACCCTTGAAGCTAGGTTGGGTTTGGTCCTTGAAGCCAAGTTGGGTTGATGCTTAGCATGCTTCGCTCCCCTTGAAGCTTGGTTGGGCCTAATCCTTGAAGCCTAGTTGGGATAATGATAAATGTGAAAATTAAACCAAAACATTAACTCTGAAAGTTAAATGACATATTAGTTTCTTTTGGGCCCATGCTTGTCTTTGCTTAAAGGTGAATTATGAATGATGAATTAATTGAATAATATAATGACATGTAATGTTATGAAGTATGATATGATTACAATAAATAGGTAAATTATTGAAAAGAAATGTGCCCTGAGAAGCTATGCTGAATGATAAGATTATGAATGTTCTAATAAGTCATGAAATTGTGGTTTGTATTATTGATATATGTATATATGTATATAATTATGAGATTAGTAGAAATATATGAAAAGTGTAATTGAAAATGGAAATCATGATAAGAAAATAATGATACACGAAGTTAATATATGAGTATGATTATTTGTAATGTATGTTTATAATATTTATTTGTACTACTAAGCTTTCGAGCTTAGCGCGGTTGTGTCAATCGCGTAGGTGAGTAGATGATTGATCCGGGAGTCAAACTTTATGCCAAGAGAAGGGTAAGAGTATTTTGAGACCAACTAGAAGGTGGTGCATACATGTACAATTTAATTATATTGTATTTTGATAAAAAAAAAATGTATTCATATGTATAAATGAATTTTGGTAAAGACAAGATAATTATATATATGTAATATCATCAAAAGTATAATGATTTTGTAAATGAAATTTAAATAAAATGTATTATTGTTTGGAACTAAAGTAAAGGTTTTTAATAGGAAATGAAAAGTGACATTCTTATACTTTATATACGTACTGCATGTATACAAGGTATATGTATAGTACTTATATAGAGTATGGGGGTTTTACAATTATTTTGGTATCAGAGCTTAGGTTTGAGATTCTCAGCTTAAGTAGATTTTTAAAAAAAATTTGAAAAGTGAAATTTGTGATACATGCATATGCATTAGCAACTAGGTTGGTCTCGAATGTGGCATTATGTGATTTGTAGTATGTAACACCCCCATACTCTGTATAAGTACTATACATATACCTGGTATACATACAATACGTATATAAAGTATAAGAATGTTACTTTTCGTTTCAATTATTTAAAACCTTTATCCAAATTCAAGCAATATTACATTAATTTAAAGAACATTTACAAATATCATGATTCTTATAAAAATACAATATAATTAAAATCACATATGTATGCATCACCTTCTAGTTGGTCTCGAGACACTCTTACCCTTCTCGTGGCATAACAGCTGAACTTCCAGATCAATCGCATAATCACCTGCGCGATTACACAACCGCGCTAAGCCCGAGAGCTTAGAAGTACAAATAAATATAAAATATAAAATATATGCTTTACCAAAGAATCATACCTCATATTTTTAGCATCATGTTTTATTGTTCTTTTACCCCGTTTTCCTTTCTCAATGTATTCTTCATATATTCCCACAAATCTCACAAATTATATACATATTTACATGGAACATTCACAACACGATACTTACCCTTCCTATCTCATATACATAAACATATACATCATTTCAATAAATCACCATTCAATGACCTATCCAAACCCTCATGAAAACAATACTCACAAATTCCACATTCATATACATTTTACACATCATACTATATTTTCATAAAATCATATCTCAACAAAGCTCCTCAAGCCATATTCACTTTCAATATATTATTACATACATTACAAAATCATACTTCATAACATCATTTTATTCACAATTCATTAATCATGAATCACACTTTTAACAAAGTCAGCCATAAATCCCATTATTCATTTATTTCAACATTTGAATATCACATTGACAACAAAGACAGACTCAGGCCCAAACAACACACTAATATGCCATTCAATTTTCAGAGTTAATGCTTTGGTTTAATTATCACATTTATCATTATCCCAACTAGGCTTCAAGGATTAGGCTCAACCAAGCTTCAAGGGGAACAAAGCATGCTAAGTATCAACCCAACTTGGCTTCAAGAACCAATCCAACCTAGCTTCAAGGGTTGTAACATCTCAATTAGGCTTCAAGGATTAGACCCAACCAAGCTTCAAGGGGAGTAAAACATGTTAAACTTCAACCCAACTTGGCTTCAAGGATCAAGTCCAACCTAACTTCAAGAGATTGTTACTATAGGCATGCCACCAACAACAAACTCTGAAAATGGAATAACACATTAGTCACACAATTCATTTATTATTTCTTTATCAATATCATTCTCAATTATCATTATAGCCAATCACAATGGCTTCACATCTCATTTGATTCATCATGGCCAATCACAATGGCTTCATATCACATTTGATTCATCATAGCCAATCACAATGGCTTCATATCACATTCTTATTCACAATAATACACTTTATTATTCAAGTATACATGTATAACATCAATTAGGCAAATCTATCATATCATTTCTATCATCACTCAATGGCATTGAACATTATCTAGGCATACATCAATCATAACATTACTTTCACATCATACAAATTATATCATCACATCTTTCACCTTCCATAACATATACATTATCCATATATATATACATCAACAATATAATACATTAACACATTTATAGCTGAAGGTGTTAAGGTCCTAAATCATATAAATATATGAAATCAAATGAAGTTTTGTACTTACCTCAAGAAAAACTCACATCCATCTACTTTTTCTTTCATAAATCCTTCAGTACTTGGATTAAAGCAACTCAATCTCTTCAACACCTAATCCCAAAAGTGATCATACATACTTACTTAGAGATACACATAAGATAATATAGGTAAGAATACAAACTCCACACACATGACATGCTCACCAACACGGGCGTGTCCTTGATCGTGCCCTAAACCAACAATACAGAAGCTTTGACACGCTCAATACCACGGGCGTATCACTGGGCGTGTAATACATTCTGCCTCACACAAAACATCGACACGTCCAACAACATGAGCATGCTCATGGCCGTGTAAATTCTCAAATCTCACAGTAGCTATGACACGCTCACCAACACGGGCGTGTTACTAGTCGTGTCGAACCTACTGCCACCAACATAATTGACACGCCTAAGAACCTGGACGTGCTCATGGGCATGTCAGGCCAAAAATCCAGATTCCGGCCAAAACAACAAGACACCCAACAAAACACCCCTTATCACCAACATCCACTTCAAACAAACTTACCAAAACATACCCAAAAACCATCTTAAACTTACAAAACATCAAAACAACTCCCACATACATCATTACAAACCTTAAACACAATTACAACACCATCTCTTTCAACACACTTACTCTTTTCTTCAATCCATCCTTAAAATCCATAATCAATTTACTCACATACTCTTAAACATATCAAAATCAAACAACACACTCTTAAACAATCTATCAAACTCAAACACAACTTCAATTAAACCAAGAAATCAAAAGATGACTTACTTGAATTTCTTGCCAAATCTTCAAACTTCATCTTCAATCTTCTTAAAATCCTTAAGCAATTTGATGTGAAGATCAAAAATCACATCTCTCTCTCTCTCTCTCTCTCTCTCTCTCTCTCTCTCTCTCTCTCTCTCTCTCTCTCTTTCTCTCTCTCTCTCTCTTTCTCTCATCCACGAAGAAGAAGAAGAAGAAGAAGAAGAAAGAAAGAATCTTTTCTTTCTTTGTTCTTATCTCTTATATATATAATAATAATAATATTATTATTATTATTATTATTATTATATTATTATTATTTCCAAAATATCTTCTTACTCCTTTTGACTTTCTTTCCTTCTTTCTTTTATTATTATTATTTTTATTATTATTATTATTTAACTATATAAACTTACTCTTCCCTACATCACTTTATACATTATGTATATGTCTTATATATATATATATTGCATTTATATTTCCCAAATACCATATGTATACATATTATCCTCCATATACATCCATTCCTTATACTATTTCCTTTTAATTAATTTATCTATCTTTCTATTTCCATAAAACATATACCTTAAATCCAAATACAACAATAACTCCAAAACTTTTGGGGTATATTTTGGGATATTACATAGTATATCTGAATTATATGAGATGGATGATAGTGTGTGAATGAGGTTTTGCATGAAAATAAAATTAGAAAAACAAATGATATGGGGAAATTCGTATAAGTTTAATTGATAAACTAAAGAATGGGAGTTTACTTAAGTAAAGCAAATTTTGAAATTTTTGGTTAGTAAAGTGTGCTTGTGAAATAGATTATAAAGAAATGAATAGGAGAATAATGCTGGAAATGAGTTTTAAAAAAAATTAAATTAAGATTTAATTAAGTACTCATTTCTCTAAAATTTGGATCTCTTTATTATTTGGATTGCTAGAAAGAGAAAATATTGTTTGATTATTAAAAAGGATAGATATAATATTAGATTGAAGAAAGTATGGTGGACTATTAAGTGAGTTGATCGGTATAGACAAAGTGTGACAATTTAAGGTTTGGGTATGCAAAGTTAAGGTTTTTAAAACAAGGGATGATGTTGGTTAACATAAGGAGATATAATGGTGTTGTTTGTATTGTTGTTTTAATGCAAACATTGTGATTTTTAATGTTAGAAATGTGATATGCTTAAGTGTTGTTAAAGCTCATGTTAATGGTAGTAATATGTGAAATTTGGATATTTGAAATGAGCTTTAATAATTGTGAAAATGAGAAGTTTTGATATTACATGATGATATATATATATATATTGTTTTAAAGTTGATATTAAGAAAACGAGATTAGTAATTTGAAGTTTAGGTAAAGTAGCAAGTTGAGAGTTTAGAGTTTTAATAGAATTTTGATGAGGATTATTTAGATATTGATAGTTTAATGTATATTAAGCATATGAGCTATGTGGAATGAATATTATTGCATATGAAAGTATTATGAAGTGGGTAATGTGATTGATAATACGGAAATTTATTTTGAAATAAAAGGAAAATGAGTTACTTTAAGTAATTTGACTGGAAATGACAAAAATGGATATGAAGGGTATACTAAATGCTTTTAAAAAAACAAATGTGAGAGAGATGTCACATTAGAAATGTGACTAAGATTTATGTAAAGTGTTATTATGGTTAGAGTGTATATATTTGTTGAGTTGATGAATAACTTAAGTCATGTTAAAAGAATGAGAATGATAATGTTCAATGAAAAGTAATAAACGTTAAATTTGTATAGATTATATGCAAAAGAGAAATTAAATATAATTTCATGATTATGTGTATGCATGTATAGTATATGTGAGATGAGTTTTTTTCGATATGAATGTAATTGTATTATGTAAGAAATGTGGAAAGTAAGTCACATTATGAATGTGACCTATGAATGTGTATGTGGTAGAAAAAAAATGTTATTGTATGTTTATTATTTTATACAATTACATGTCTAGTGGTATTGAGAATGATATTGCATGTATTAGCGGACCTAAGAGAGATTAGGTCTTGATCTGCGTAGAGCTAGACTATGTGACGAAATTGAGAGTGAGAATGGACTCGAGTAATATTGGACCGTGAAATTTTTATTGTAATCACTGAACTTGATGATCATATAATGTTTTGAGTCCCAAAGAATCTACATGTGGAAAGGTTCTATGTATATGTATATAATAAGAGATTGTAAGGAAAAAGGGGAAGTATAATGTATGAAAAAAAAATTTCTTTATATAAGAAATAGATTAGAAATGGAGTAATAAATGGAAGTTGTGTAAAATTTGCATATGATCGAATGTTGTGCATAAGAAATATTAAAGATAATATTATTGATCATGAGTTAGGCTAATGATGATCAAATGATCAAGAGCAAATTGTTTTTGACACGAAGTTGCAGTGTGTTAACTCTTGGTATAGCAAAAGTTTAGAGAATGAATATGTAATAACTGCAATACAAACTTAGCATTGTAATTTGAAATGTTTGAAAAAGAATAATATAAGGGCAGTATTGATTAATAAGCCTTAGGCGTGACCATTAAAATACTGTGACCATATGTCTGGTTTAGTATTTTGGCTGGTTAGTTTTGTTATCCACAGATTTGAGCCTGAGATAACATGACCGTAGTATAGTTTTGGTGAGATTGATAATTATGTTTCTAGAAACATGGTCAAGAGTTATGATTGTTAAAGTTGTACCTTATCATTTTATGTTAGAAATTTATTTATAATTATAGAAAGTATGGAAGAAAAGAGAACTGTGAAAATGTTTTGAGTTATGGATAATGTGATAGAAAGGTAATTATTGTAAAAATAGTAATGGTATGAAATGTGAGGAGATGTTAAATGGGAGAAATTACAAAATGTGATTTAAAGTTATACTGAATATGTTTATGGTATAAAATGAATAAGTGGATGGACTTAAAGTTTAAGTGAGTGAACTATGGGAAATAAATATGGTATGAGATAATCATGAGAATTTTTTGGAAATTGTACTAAGATAATTTTAAGTGATTTGTTATTAATAATCATAATTTCAAAAAGCTGAAAAATGGATCTGAAGAGATTAGAATTTGAATATAAGTTTGACCTAATGGAATTAGGTCATATATATTGTGAAATCTAATGATAAATTTAAATAAGTTAATTGTTGGTTTGAATCGAATAAGATTGAGACGTTAGTATATTGTGACAGATAGATCAATTGATCTAGATTTTGCTAAGATTGTGAATCATTATTGAGATTTAATATGTATAGTTGTACTAAGAGTATAAGATATAAGTGATAATGTATATGATGTAATATTCTGATAAATGAATGGACATGAATGAATTGAGTTATATCAGTTGTAAATGATGATAAAAGGAAAAAGGTTGATTACCTGTAAAGTAAGTTTAAAGGCATTGTATTAATATTTATGTTAAGTGAGAAGCATGTTAAAGAAGGAATTAAATGTATGAAAAATAAGAATATTATTATAAATTAAGATTTGATAAATGTCTATTATGAAAGTGATTGTAGTGACGGGATAATCAATATTAAGATATAAATCAATGATTTTTAAGGTTAAAGTTAAGAGAGTATTTATAAAGAGATGAAGTGATAAAATATCTTGAATGTAATAAATGGACGAAGTATATGTATATTATAAGATGATCTGATTCTTGTATAAAGATAAATTAATTGGGAATGTAATGAGTTATTCTGAATGCTTGGTTAAGAAAGTAATAAGATATATAAATATATATAATGATGAGCTATGAAATTTAGAGAAGATGATTGACTCTAAGGGGGAGAGTAGAAGTTATGTGATTTGATGACATAATAACTTAATAATATGATTAACTTCATATGAAAGTTAAGATGGTATTTTGTTAAGAAAGGATTGTTACTGTACTGAATAATTTCGAGGACGAAATTATTTAAGGGGGAGAGAATTGTAATAGCCTGATTTTGGTGTACATTGGAATAGTAGTTGTGAGAAGATATGTTGGTTAAATATGTAAAGAAAATATTATAAGAGATAGATGTATATGAAGGATGATATGTATATATATGGTATTTGAAAAATATGGGAAATATAAATACAATATATAAGAGATAGACATATAGCAACATATACATCACATATAAATGATGTATATATTGGTGTAGGAAAAGTAAGTTGTAAATAATAATAATAATAATAATAACAAGAGAAAAAGAAGAAAAGGAAGTCAAAGGAAATGACAAGTGTGTGGTTGAGAATTTTTAAGGGATTTAATTATATTATTATATATATATATAAGATAAGATTGAAAAAGGAAGAAAAGATCTTCTTTCTTTCTTTCTTTCTTCTTCTTCTTCTTTTTCCTCTTGAACGAGAGAGAGAGAGAGAGAGAGAGAGAGAGAGAGAGAGATGTGATTTTGTTGGCATACACATCAAATTCTTAAGGGCTTTTAGAGAATTGAAGGTGGATATTGAAGATTTGGCAAAGAATTCAAGTAAGTGTTCATTTCTTTGTGTTGATTTCTATTGATTGTGTTTATATTTGATATGGTTAGTGTCTGAAGATGATGATAACGAAAGATTGAAGTATATATATATATATGTTGAATTGGTATTTAGATGATGATAATATGGTTATTTGTGAGGATGATGATAGATTGTTGAAATTGTTTAGTAAGGGTTTAATATAAATGAGTTGGGGAAATTGAGTAATTGATATATGGATGATGTATATAATGATTATTATTATGATATGTTGAAGTTATATAAGTGTTAAATTAATAGGTGATTTATGTGTATATAAACCAAGATGTTGATTAAGGGTGTTGTAGTATGGATTTTAGAGTGTTTGTGTTTTCATGGATGAGAGTTCGGAATGTATAATTCTTGCCTGACACGTCCAGTGACACGGCCATGTCGTTGGGCATGTCAATGGTATTAAGTTTGACGTTTGTGACACGATCATTAACACGGCCATGTTACTTAGCATGTCATAGCTACTGAGAGATAAAGTAATTGACACGGCCATGAACACGCCCGTGTTGTTGGGCGTGTCAATGTTTCTGTGAGGCAGACTGAGTGACTCGTCCAGTGACACGCCCGTGTTACTGAGTGTGTCAAAGCTTCTGTGTTGTTGGTTTAGGGCACGATCAGGGACACGCTCGTGTTGTTGAGCATGTCATGTGTAGAGTTTGCCTTAGGTCGTTCGTATCTATATTATCTCATGTGTATCTCTGAGTGAGTGTGTATGATCACTTTTTGATTAGGTTTTGAAGAGATTGGGTTGCCCTAATCCAAGTGTTGGAGGATTCTTGGAAGAGGAGTTTAGATTGGTGTGAGTTTCTCTTGAGGTAAGTACAAACCCTATATGATTGTATGTATTTGCATGACTATGGGACTTAACACATTTGATTGAAAAATGTGTTAAGTTATTTATTATATTGTTGATGTGTGAGAAATGTGCTATGATGTGTATTATGTGTACTATATGGAATGTATGTTGAAGATTCTAAATATATGAATATTGTAATTTGCTATGTATATCTCAATGATGAAATATGAAACTATTATAAATGGATATAAAGGTGAAATGTGAAAGATATGATGATCATTCAAATTGTATGTACAATGCAATTGGTTATGTATACCCTAATGATGAGATGTGAAGCCATTATTGTTGGCTATAATGATGCAAATGAAATAATTGGGGCATGTTTGCCTAGATGATTATGAAGAAATGAGAATGGAATTGATAATGAAATAATAAACGTATTGTGTGCCTAATGTGTTATTCACTTTTCAGAGTTTTGTTGTTGGTGGCATGCCTAATAGTAACAATCTCTTGAAGCTGGGTTGGGCTTGATCCTTGAAGCCAAGTTGGGTTGAAGTTTAGCATGCTTAACTCCCCTTGAAGCTTGGTTGGGTCTAGTCCTTGAAGCCTAGTTGAGATGTTACAAACCCTTGAAGCTAGGTTGGGTTTGGTCCTTGAAGCCAAGTTGGGTTGATGCTTAGCATGCTTCGCTCCCCTTGAAGCTTGGTTGGACCTAATCCTTGAAGCCTAGTTGGGATAATGATAAATGTGAAAATTAAACCAAAACATTAACTCTGAAAGTTGAATGACATACTAGTTTCTTTTGGGCCCATGCTTGTCTTTGCTTAAAGGTGAATTATGAATGATGAATTAATTGAATAATATAATGACATGTAATGTTATGAAGTATGATATGATTACAATACATAGGTAAATTATTGAAAAGAAATGTGGCCTAAGAAGCTATGCTGAATGATGAGATTATGAATGTTCTAATAAGTCATGAAATTGTGGTTTATGTTATTGATATATGTATATATGTATATAATTATGAGATTAGTATAAATATATGAAAAGTGTAATTGAAAATGGAAAAAATGATAAGAAAATAATGATACTCGAAGTTAATATATGAGTATGATTATTTGTAATGTATGTTTATAATATTTATTTGTACTACTAAGCTTTCGAGCTTAGCGCGGTTGTGTGAATCGCGCAGGTGAGTAGATGATTGATCCGAGAGTCAAACGTTATGCCACGAGAAGGGTAAGAGTATTTCGAGACCAACTAGAAGGTGGTGCATACATGTACAATTTAATTATGTTGTATTTTGATAAAAAATGTATTCATATGTATAAATGAATTTTGGTAAAGACAAGATAATTATATATATGTAATATCATCAAAAGTATAATGATTTTGTAAATGAAATTTAAATAAAATGTATTATTGTTTGGAACTAAAGTAAAAGTTTTTAATAGGAAATGAAAAGTGACATTCTTATACTTTATATACGTTCTGCATGTATACAAGGTATATGTATAGTACTTATATAGAGTATGGGGATGTTACAACTATTAACTTATTTTGCTTGTTCTTTTTCCTCTTCACTTCCATTTGTTTCATTTGTTATGCTCCTACCCATTAAATTAGCATATTCAACAAAATCTATTAATGCATTATTCTCATTCGTTTTTGTAGAGCTATTTGCATATTCTAGTCTTGAAATTATTAGTGCTTGAAATATTTGTGTTATCTGCATATTTGAGTGTTGTTCAACTGTAGTGAACATAGGATATTTTATTATATTTGATTCCTTCTTCCTCGACAACAAATAGAAAAATAGACTCATGTCGTCTTTTATTTTTATTGTTTGAGGGTATTTCATTATATTTGATTCCTTCTTCTTCGGCTGCAAATAGAAAAATAGACTCGTGTCATCTTGTATTTTTATTACTTGATTGCCATTTGTAATTTGGTAGTGTATTTTTAATTATTCTTGGCTGATTTTGAGTCATGTTGAAATTAGTTATAGAAGCCCCTTAAAGTTGCAGTATGTTGAGATTAAAATTCCATTCACTTCAAAACTCTATGTAATTCATGTTGTTATCTTATTTTCCTCTATGTTATACTAGAATTTTCTCCATTTTTCCCATAATCTTGTATACATTAGTTTTATTTGAAAAAAAAAAGTAAATATTTATTCACCTTTTAATTTAATCCATAAACGATATATGCAAGACATATGTACAACATTTAAAGCATATATATGCTCCAATCAATAGTAATGCATATATCTTACTTGAAATTCAATATATGGACAATATATATGTGATATATACACCATAATTAAGAAAATATAAAAGTAATATATATATATATATATATTCAGCTAGAATTCAATATGTACACAACATCTACAACATATATTTTTTACTGTATTTGTGTATATATTCTTACTTGAAATCCAATATATGAAGAACATATACACAATCTATATATCATAATTAAGGAAAATATAGAAAGCACTACATATATTTTCAACTAACAAATAGACATCATCTACGACATTATTAATGAATACATTATATTGTCATAATATTATTACAGTTTGTTTCTTTAAGTTTTAGTATAGAAGTATTATTTACTAGTGTTTTCATTGCTGAGTTTTTTTAAATATACCTAGATTTGTTTTTAAATAAGATAGTAAAAAAAAACTCCTCTCCTGATCTTATTTTTCATTTGTTGTTATTTTTTACATTTTTGTTTTTTAAGTTTTCAGTTTTCAATCAATTGTTTTAATTGGGTGATCGGTTTTGAGCAATGTATTGTATATTGAAAGATTAAGAAAGAAGGAAGACGTTTGTATAGAGATCCATGGATGAAAAAAGATAACTTGTAATATCCCAAAGTATACCCTAAAAGTTTTGGAATAATTATTGTTGTATTTGGATTTAATGTATATGTTTAATGGAAAAAGAAAAAAAGTAAAGAGAGAGTGTATATGTTGTATATATAGATATATATATAACATATACAAGTCAAAGTAATGAAAGTCAAAAGAAGATTAATGAATTAATTAATTAGTGGAAAATGGAAATTAAGTTAGTGGAAGAGAAAATTTTAAAATATTATTTTAATTTAAAATTGCTTGGTGGTGGTTTAAAGAGAAAGAGTTTACTTGGTTCTTTGCCATTCATTTTGTTCTTTGTTTTCTTTTCTCTTTGGGTTGGCAGGCCATCAAAGAAGCAAGAGAGGAAGAGAATTTTTTATTTTCTAAGATCAAAATTAAAGGATGTTTCAAGTGATCAAGTTGGAAATCTAAGAATTTTCATCAACTTTGGTAAGTTTTCCACTTGATTTCCTTATTTTCTTTTAAGTTGTATTTGAGTATGTTTGATTGTGGTGTGTTTGAGAGTGTTGGGTTTAATTGATTGTGATTTTGGGGTTAAATTGAAGAGATGGAGTTAGGTTTGGTGTTGGAAGAGTAAGGGTTGTGTTTATGTTATGGTTGTGAATTGGTAATTGATATATGTTGTGAGTTTGAGCAATTATTATCTTAGATTTTCATTGTGTTTGTGTTTAATGAAGTTGAAAGCATAGAATACATGAGTGTGATCCGAAACAGAAGCATTATGGATGCCACGACTGTGGGGTTGTGAGGCCACGACCGTGGGGGTTTTAGAACAGAATGAGCAGACTCGTTTGCTATGCCACGACCGTGGGGTTGTGAGGCCACGACCGTGGGGTCTTAGATAGTTGTGTTGGCATATAATTTGTGATCTATAGGTCTAGTATGAGACTAATAGGTGAATAATTGTATTGGAATTCATGTGTATTTGTAAATAAGTGTGTATTATTCCTTTTGGATTAGGTTGTGAAGAGGTTGAATTGCCCTAACCTAAGTGTTGAGAATTCTTGGAAGAGAAAGTGTATAGATTGGTGTGAGTTGTTCTTGAGGTAAGTACAAACCCTACATTATTGCATACATTTACATGATTTTGAGACTTAACATATTTGGTTGTAAATGTGTTAAGTAATTTATTACATTGTTAATACATTTGATTAATGTTATGATTTGTATAATGTGAAAGATATGGTGATTATTTAAAATGTATGCTCAATGCAATTGGTTATGAATACTTTAATGATGAATGTGAATTGAGGTATGATAAGATGTGAAGCCATTGTGGTTGGCTATAATGATTCAAATGAAATAAGTGGGGCATGTTTGCCTAAATGATTATGAGAAAATGGGAATGGAATTGATAATGAAATAATGAATGAATTGTGTGTCTAATGTGTTATTCCATTTTCAGAGTTTTGTTGTTGGTGGCATGCCTAATAGTAACAATCTCTTGAAGCTAGGTTGGGCTTGATCCTTGAAGCCAAGTTGGGTTGAAGTTTAGCATGCTTAACTCCCCTTGAAGCTTGGTTGGGTCTAGTCCTTGAAGCCTAGTTGAGATGTTACAACCCTTGAAGCTAGGTTGGGTTTGGTTCTTGAAGCCAAGTTGGGTTGATACTTAGCATGCTTTGTTCCCTTTGAAGCTTGGTTGAGCCTAATCCTTGAAGCCTATTGGGATAATGATAAATGTGATAATTGAACCAAAACATTAACTCTGAAAGTTGAATGGCATATTAGTGTCTTTTGGGCCCATGCTTGTCTTTGTTTCAATGTAAATCATAAATGGTGAAACAATTGAATAAGATGATGAAATGTAGTGTAATAAAAAATATGAATATATATCATTTATGAATATTATTTTTATTATTGAAATGTGTGACATTGGCATTGCATTGAAACATATTGTTATTGTGGTTTGTACCACTAAGCCTATGGCTTAGCACGAATATTGTTCATCGCGTAGGTGACAGGGTAGAGCCAGAGAGTTCATCTAGACCGAGTCGAGTCTAGACTCTGAAGTGTTGATTGTGGGCATCAAGATCAGAGATGAACTGCCAAACATGTATAAATCTTTATGTTTTGTAAACATGGATTTTGATGTATCTATATATGTAAATACCACTACATTTTCCGCTGCATAATGAACAAATGTTTTATCTAGTATAGACTATAATGTAATTTGAATGTTTTAAGTTTTCTTATAATGTGGTTAAATTGAAAGATTGGTTTGCTTATTATAAACCGTGGCACTCTTGTATTCGGTATACGTATATTACAGGTGTAGTAGTATGTAGTGTGCGTATACGGGATATAGGGGTATTACAAATGTTTTTGTATCAGAGCCTAGGTTTGAGATTCTCAACCTAGATCAATTGTAAGAAAAAGAAAATTTTGATTTTAAAATATGATTTTCAAAATAAGATACATGTTTTGGTATTGGCAGTCTCTGATCTTTGATGAGGTATATTCTGCTGTGTTTGCAGATATAGGTAGTGATGGCATCTCAGTCACGTCAGTCCATAGAAGGTAGTGCTGAGAGTGTAGCTCCTGAAGAGGGTAGAGATGGAGCTAGGGTTGAGAGAGCTAGTGAGGCACCTGCTCTTGTGCCAGAGAGATTAGCTGCTGATGAGGTTCCGCCGGTTTGGTTAAGGCATGTGGTAGAATTGTTGAGGCAAGCTCCAGTGCAGCCGCCACCTCCACCACAGCCACAAGTGTCGGTGAGACATTATGATAAATTGAGAAAATATGAGGCTGAAGATTTTCTTGGTACTACAGATCCTGCAGTAGCTAAGCAATGGTTGGATAGAGTGCAGAGGGTATTTATCCAGTTGCAAGCTACTTCTGAAGAGAAATTTGATTATGCTAGATCCCTTCTGCAGAAAGATGCTTATGATTGGTGGAAGACAGTTCCTCATGCCATGGATGATCCACCTACTTTATCTTATGGTGATTTTCTGAGAGAGTTTGAGCAGAAATATACCCCGAGGGAGTATAAGGATGTCAAGAAGATGGAATTTCTAAATTTGAGACAAGATAACCGGACTGTGACAGAGTATGAGGTAGAGTTCATCCGGTTGAGTCATTATGCCGGGGGGATTATTGCAGATGAGATTGACCGGTGTAGGAGATTTGAGGAGGGGTTGAGGCCCTCTATTATGTGCATTGTTGTTGGTTCTCGGTATCAAGACTTTTCTCAATTGGTTGCAGCAGCTAGAAGTGTTGAGAGAGCACAGGGTATTGCAGCAGCTGCTACTGAGGAGGAGACCAGAGTTAGGAGATCCCAGTTTGAGGCAGGGTCTTCATCTATGAAGAGAGGTAGAGGAAGTTTTGTTCTGAGAATTAGTAGGAGCCAGAGGCAGTCAGGTAGAACAGTTCAGTATCAGAGGCAGAGATCGAGACCTATAGTTTCTGTAGCGAGTGCTCCGACTCCAGTGGTTCAGAGATCCATTCCACCTATATGTGTTCATTGTGGTAGGACACATGGGGGTGTTTGTTGGAAGACGGGTGGATCAGGAGTATGCTTTAGATGTGGGTCACCAGCTCATTTTATTAAAGATTGCCCTAAGCTACAGGAGGATAGACAAACTGATACTGCAGCTTCTCGATCCAGTGTCAGCAGAGGTGGTCGAGGGGGTAGAGGTTTCAGTAGAGGTGGTCGACCTGGGATCAGTCAGAGAGGAGGATCTACATCCGGAGGTAGTAGGCCAGATGAGGCTGGATCTTCTCAGCGAGTGTATGTGATGCAGAGGCAGCCAGATGCTTCAGCAGTCATTGCGGGTACATTTTCTTTATTTGGCATTTCAGTTCTTGCTTTGATTGATCTCGGATCTACTCATTCATACATAAGTGCATCTATCTTGCCTGTGTCTGAATTGCATTCAGAGTCCTTAGGATTTGATGTTTTTGTGACAAATCCTTTAGGACATAGTGTTGTGGTGAGTAAGGTGCATCGTGATAGTTCAGTTGTGGTGCAAGGTGAGGAATTTTTGGGTGATTTGATTGAAATGCCTTTTAAGGAATATGATTTGATTTTAGGCATGGATTAGTTGTCTAAGCATGGAGCTGTGGTAGATTGTCAAAAGAAGTGTGTTACCTTGAGAACTGGTGATGGTAGAAGTGTGATGGTATCTAGTGAGCATAGACAACTTGCATCCTTGTTTGTATCAGCTTTTGCAGTTAGAAAGTTGATTAGAAAAGGGTGTGATGCTTATCTTGCTCATGTTGTGGATACCAGAGTAGTGGGTTCTCAACTTGATAACATACCCACAGTTGCGGAATTTCCAGATGTTTTTCCGGAGGAGTTGCCAGGATTACCCCCTGAGAGAGAGGTTGAGTTTGGTATTGATTTGTTGCCTGGTACCACTCCCATCTCTATTACTCCTTATCGAATGGCACCTACTGAGTTGAGAGAGTTGAAGGTGCAGTTGCAGGAGTTGTTGGATAAAGGGTTCGTTTGCCCTAGTGTTTCTCCGTGGGGAGCTCCTGTTTTGTTTGTAAAGAAGAAGGATGGTACTTTGAGGTTGTGCATTGATTATAGGCAATTGAACAAGGTGACTATTAAGAATAAGTATCCTTTACCTCGAATAAATGATCTCTTTGATCAATTAAAAGGAGCAGTAGTGTTTTCCAAGATTGATTTGAGATCAGGATACCATCAGTTGAGGGTCAGAGAGGAAGATGTTCCTAAGACAGCTTTTCGCACAAGGTATGGGCATTATGAGTTCTTGGTGATGCCTTTTGGGTTGACGAATGCACCTGCAGCTTTCATGGATTTGATGAATAGAGTGTTTAGGCCCTACCTGGATCAGTTTGTGGTGGTCTTTATTGACGATATTTTGGTGTATTCGCGTAATGAAGAGGAGCATGACAAGCATCTGCGGATTGTATTGCAGACCTTGAGAAAGAAGCAATTGTATGCTAAGCTGTCGAAGTGTGAGTTTTGGCTTGATCAAGTGACTTTTTTGGGTCATATAGTTTCAGCAGATGATATAAGAGTTGATCCGAATAAAGTTGAGGCTATTTTGAATTGGAGTCCACCGAAGTCAGTGACCGAAGTTAGAAGTTTTCTGGGTTTGGCAGGCTATTATCGATGCTTTGTGAAAGGTTTTTCTTGGATAGCTACTCCACTCACCAGATTACTTCGAAAGGGAGTTAGATTTGTGTGGACAGATCAATGTCAAGCTAGCTTTGAGCAGTTGAAGGAGATGTTGACTCAAGCGCCTATTCTTACTTTGCCTATGGAAGATAAACCATATGTGATTTATAGTGATGCTTCACATAATGGTTTAGGTTGTGTTTTGATGCAATAGGGTAAAGTTATAGCTTATGCTTCTCGGCAGTTGAGGCCGCATGAGCTTAATTATCCGACGCATGATTTGAAATTGGCAGCTATAGTGTTTGCTTTGAAGATTTGGCGACACTACTTGTATGGGGAGAAGTGTTTCATTTACACAGATCATAAGAGTTTGAAATATTTGGGGGTTCAGAGAGAGCTTAATCTTCGGCAAAGACGATGGTTGGAGTTGATTAAAGACTACGACTATTTGATTGATTATCATCCTGGTAAGGCAAATATTATTGTGGATGCCTTGAGTCGGAAGTCTTTAGCAGGTTTGACTGTTTATTTGCTCTTGTTGCTTGTTGAGTTGAGAGTGTTGCATGCTAATTTTGAATCATGTGATGATGGTGCATTGTTGGCTCAATTGTAGTTGAGACCGGTGTTGTTGGATCAGATTAAAGAGGCTAAATTGGTTGATGAGAAAATTTAGAAAGTTGTGTTAGATTGCCAATGTAATATCCCAATGTGTGCCTTAGAAGATTTGAATATTATTGTTGTTTGTTTGAATTATGTGTATATGTTATGTTGATAAGAAAAGAAATTGAAAAGAGAATGTTTATGTATTGTTTAAAAAGGAAAGTAATGTGTAGAGTGAAAGTGTATATGTTGGGTATATGGTTATATATATAACATATACATAAGTCAAAAGAGATGGTCAATGGAAGAGGATATTTATTTGTGATATGTGAAATTACTTAAGTGGGCATATAAGTTAAAAGAAGTTAAGTTAAATGGATGAGGGCATTTAAGTAATTTTCCTTTTTGGAATGCATGGTGGAGATTTAAAGAGAAGAGAAGATTGACTTTGTCTCTTTCACATGTCTAATTTCTTCTCTTTTCCTTTAGTTGGCCGGCCCTCCTTAGCAAATGAACAAGAGTGATTTTTGTTGGTTCCAAATCCAAAATTGAAGGAAGAATCAAAGGATTAAATTGGAGATTTGTGAAATTCATCAACTTTGGTAAGTTCTTTCTCTTGATTTTCCTTTGTTCTTTTGAAGTTGTGTTTGGGGTTGATGAGTTGATATGGATGGTTGATTAGATTTGTTTGTGGTATGTTTTTAAGTGTTGAATTTGATGTTAAGTTAAGAAGTTAAATTGTTGCTGATATTGGAAGTGTTGGAGTTGAGATTGTTTTAGGGTTTTGAAGTGATGAAGGATGTTTAACTTGAGTTTGCTTAATTATTTTCATAGATTTGCATGTGGGTGATGTTGGTTGGAGTTGTAAGCTTAGAAATGTGATTTTGGCCGAAGGCAGTAGCCTTGTGGATGCCACGCCCGTGGCCTTGATTGCCATGGCCGTGGCCATGTGGAGTCAATTGTAGCCATGGCCGTGGAGGTGTGGAGCATGGGAGGCAGAACCATAATTTAACCCACGCCCGTGGGGGTTGAGTTGGCCACGACCGTGGGCCTTTGTGAGTGATGTTGAAGTGTAATTTGTGATTTAAGGGTTTAGTAAGAGGTTATTAAGTGATAAATTGTATTGGAATTCATGAAATTGTATCATTTTTGGATTAGGTTTTGAAAGAAGGTGATTTGCCCTAATTTGGGAAGTGAAGAATCTTGGAAAAAGGAAAGTGTTTAGAGTTGTGTGAATTGTTATTGAGGTAAGTACAAATCTTGCATTATTGCATTGTTAATGCATATGAATAGTGTGATGTTGTGTACAATGTGGAACATGCATTCATATGATGTTGAGATTGAATATACATTTGATGATATTGATGATGTTTATGAACAATGTACTTTGTTATATTTATGTCAATGATGCCATAAGTATAATGTGAAGGATATGATGTAAATGATTGTATATTTGAAAGATGAGTTGCTATAATGTTATGTTTTGCATAATGTGAATTGAGATAAGTGAGGCATGTATGCCTATGTGATGATGTTTAAGGTATTTGGTTATGTATACTTGAATAATGAAGTGTGATAATGTAAATTGAGACATGATAAGATATGAAGCCATTGTGTTTGGCTATGATGATGAGAATTGAGAATGAAATGAATAATGAAATAATAAATGAGTTGTGTGGCTAATGTGTTATTCCATTTTCAGAGTTTGTTGTTGGTGGCATGCCTATTATTAGTAACAATCTCTTGAAGTTAGGTTGGACTTGGTCCTTGAAGCCTAATTGAGATGTTACCACCCTTGAAGCTAGATTGGGTTGGTTCTTGAAGCCAAGTTGGGTTGACACTTAGCATGCTTTGTTCCCCTTGAAGCTTGGTTGAACCTAATCCTTGAAGCCTAGTTGGGTTTATGATAATGATAAAAGTGATAACAAAACCAAAGCATTAACTCTGAAAATTGAATGGCATATTAGTGTATGTTGGGCCCAATGCTTGTCTTTGTTTAAATGTGATTCATTAATGATAAAATGATTGTATAATGAGATCTATGGAAGGACTTTGCAATGGGATATGTATATATGTGTATGGTTTGTGAACTATGAAGGTGTAATATTAGTTTTCCACTTGTGATGTTATTTTTATTGCTAAAATGGGTGACATTGTATTGCATTAAAGCATAATGCTAGCATAATTTGTATTACTAAGCCGTTGGCTTAGCACAATAGTGTTGATCGCGCAGGTGACAGAGTTGAACCCGAGAGTTCCTCGAGACCAAGTGAGAGTAGACATTGAAGAATTTACTTTTGGACTTAAAGATCAGAGAAGAGATGCCAATCATATATATATATTCTATGTTTTGTAAACTTTGGTTTGTAACATATTTGTAATAACTTCCGTTGTGAATTAATAAACATTTTATATATATCTATATATGGTGTCTTTTGGATTTCTTTTAAAATGTTTGAGATTGGTTTCACTTATTTACAAAGATATATGTTGTGTATTTTTAAACTGTGATATTTCCTATATTCAGTATACGTATATTACGATCGTTTAAGCATGCTTGGTACGTATACAGGGTATAGGGGTGTTACAGCCAAAATGGGGAGAAACGAGATTTTCATGTGAGAAGTGATGGTAGCCTTTGGTTCAAGGATAGATTGTGTGTTCCTGATGATGCTAGTTTGAGAAAGAGTATTTTAGAGAAAGCACACCAATCGGTTTTTGCTATGCACCCTGGGAGTACTAAGATGTATCAGGATTTGAAGCAACATTATTGGTGGTTAGGTATGAAAAGAGACATAGCGGAGTTTGTATCCAAATGTCTCACTTGTCAGAGGGTGAAAGCTGAGCACCAAGTTCCTTCAGGGTTGCTTCAACCTTTATCAGTGCCTGAATGGAAATGGGAGCGTGTGACAATGGATTTTGTGTCTGGTTTGCCGTTGACTCAGAAGAAGCATGATGCCATCTAGGTGATTGTTGATCGGTTGACGAAAACAGCTCATTTTCTTCCAGTTCAGATGGACTATTCTCTTGAGAGGTTAGTTGAGTTGTATATCAATGAGATAGTGAAGTTGCATGGAGTTCCAATTTCTTTAGTGTCTGATCGAGATCCTCGATTTACTTCAAGGTTTTGGAAGAGTTTACATGGTGCTTTGGGTTCTTGATTGCACTTTAGCACTGCTTTTCATCCGCAGACAGATGGGCAGTCAGATAGAGTGATACAGATTATAGAGGATATGTTGAGAAGTTGTGTCATTGATTTCTCTGGAAGTTGGGACAGATTTTTGCCACTTGTGGAATTTGTTTATAATAACAGTCATCAATCCAGTATTGGAATAGCACCATATGAGGCATTGTATGGTAGAAGATGTAAGACGCCTCTATGTTGGAATGAAGTTGGAGAAGGTAAATTAGTTGGTCCTGATTTGATTAAAGAAACAGAAGAGAAAGTGAAGATAATTCGGGATCGGTTGAAAGCAGCTTCAGATCAGCAGAAATCTTATTTAGATTTGAAGAGGAGGGACATAGAGTTTGATGTTGGAGATAAAGTATTTCTGAAAGTGTCTCCTTGGAAGAAGATTTTGAGATTTGGTCATAAAGGGAAGCTAAGTCCTCATTTTATTGGACCTTATGAGGTATGGAGAAAGTGGACCAGTTGCTTATCAAATCGCTTTGCCACCTGAGTTGGATAGAATTCACAATGTCTTCCATGTTTCTATGCTGCGGAGTACAGGTCAGACCCATCTCATGTTTTACCAGTTGAATCTATTGAGGTGAGTCCGGATCTGACTTTTGAAAAAGAACCAATTGCTATTTTGGCACATAAAGTGAAAGAATTGAGAAATAAGAAAGTGCCACTTATGAAGGTTCTTTGGAAGAATCATGGTAGAGAAGAGGCAACTTGGGAGAGTGAGCAAGTGATGCGAGATCAGTATCCTCAGTTGTTCCAGACTTAAAATCAGGTAATTTCGAGGACAAAATTTCTTTTTAGAGGGGGAGAATTGTAATATCCCAAAGTATACCCTAAAAGTTTTGGAATAATTATTGTTGTATTTGGATTTAATGTATATGTTTAATGGAAAGAGAAAAGAAGTAAAGAGAGAGTGTATATGTTGTATATATAGATATATATATAACATATACAAGTCAAAGTAATGAAAGTCAAAAGAAGATTAATGAATTAATTAATTAGTGGAAAATGGAAATTAAGTTAGTGGAAGAGAAAATTTTAAAATATTATTTTAATTTAAAATTGCTTGGTGGTGGTTTAAAGAGAAAGAGTTGACTTGGTTCTTTGCCATTCATTTTGTTCTTTGTTTTTTTTTCTCTTTGGGTTGACCGGCCATCAAAGAAGCAAGAGAGGAAGAGAATTTTTTATTTTCTAAGATCAAAATTAAAGGATGTTTCAAGTGATCAAGTTGGAAATCTAAGAATTTTCATCAACTTTGGTAAGTTTTCCACTTGATTTCCTTGTTTTCTTTTAAGTTATATTTGAGTATGTTTGATTGTGGAGTGTTTGAGGGTGTTGGGTTTAATTGATTGTGATTTTGGGGTTGATTTGAAGAGATGGAGTTAGGTTTGGTGTTGGAAGAGTAAGGGTTGTGTTTATGTTATGGTTGTGAATTGGTAATTGATGTATGTTGTGAGTTTGAGCAATTATTATCTTAGATTTTCATTGTGTTTGTGTTTAATGAAGTTGAAAGCATAGAATACATGAGTGTGATCCGAAACAGAAGCATTATGGATGCCATGACCGTGGGGTTGTGAGGCCATGACCGTGGAGGTTTTAGAACAGAATGGGCAGACTCGTTTGCTATGCCACGACCGTGGGGTTGTGAGGCCACGACCGTGGGGTCTTAGATAGTTGTGTTGGCTTATAATTTGTGATCTATGGGTCTAGTATGAGACTAATAGGTGAATAATTGTATTGGAATTCATGTGTATTTGTAAATAAGTGTGTATTATTCCTTTTGGATTAGGTTGTGAAGAAGTTGAATTGCCCTAACCTAAGTGTTGAGAATTCTTGAAAGAGGAAGTGTATAGATTGGTGTGAGTTGTTCTTGAGGTAAGTACAAACCCTACATTATTGCATACATTTACATGATTTTGAGACTTAACACATTTGGTTGTAAATGTGTTAAGTAATTTATTACATTGTTAATACATTTGATTAATGTTATGATTTGTATAATGTGAAAGATATGGTGATTATTCAAAATGTATGCTCAATGCAATTGGTTATGAATACTTTAATGATGAATGTGAATTGAGATATGATAAGATGTGAAGCCATTGAGGTTGGCTATAATGATTCAAATGAAATAAGTGGGGCATGTTTGCCTAAATGATTATGAGAAAATGAGAATGGAATTGATAATGAAATAATGAATGAATTGTGTGTCTAATGTGTTATTCCATTTTTAGAGTTTTGTTGTTGGTGGCATGCCTAATAGTAACAATCTCTTGAAGCTAGGTTGGGCTTGATCCTTGAAGCCAAGTTGGGTTGAAGTTTAGCATGCTTAACTCCCCTTGAAGCTTGGTTGGGTCTAGTCCTTGAAGCCTAGTTGAGATGTACAACCCTTGAAGCTATGTTGGGTTTGGTTCTTGAAGCCAAGTTAGGTTGATACTTAGCATGCTTTGTTCCCTTTGAAGCTTGGTTGAGCCTAATCCTTGAAGCCTAGTTGGGATAATGATAAATGTGATAATTGAACCAAAACATTAACTCTGAAAGTTGAATAGCATATTAGTGTCTTTTGGGCCCATGCTTGTCTTTGTTTCAATGTAAATCATAAATGGTGAAACAATTGAATAAGATGATGAAATGTAGTGTAATGAAAAATATGAATATATATCATTTATGAATATTGTTTTTATTGTTGAAATGTGTGACATTGGCATTGCATTGAAACATATTGTTATTTTGGTTTGTACCACTAAGCCTATGGCTTAGCGCGAATGTGGTTCATCGCACAGGTGACAGGGTAGAGCCAGAGAGTTCATCTAGACCGAGTCGAGTCTAGACTCTAAAGTGTTGATTGTGGGCATCAAGATCAGAGACGGACTGCCAAACATGTATAAATCTTTATGTTTTGTAAACATGGATTTTGATGTATCTATATATGTAAATACCACTACATTTTCCACTGTATAATGAACAAATGTTTTATCTAGTATAGACTATAATGTAATTTGAATGTTTTAAGTTTTCTTATAATGTGGTTAAATTGAAAGATTGGTTTGCTTATTATAAACCGTGACACTCTTGTATTCGGTATACGTATATTACAGGTGTAGTAGTATGTAGTGTGCGTATACGGGGTATAGAGGTGTTACATAACTTGTTTTAGAAATTTGTATAAATATTAGAAGAGGAAGAAGATAACATTTATAACTCTATTTATCTCTGTTGTATTTTCGTAATTTCAAAAAATTTTTGCATAATTTTGAAATTTGTTTAATATCCATATTTTTGAAAAGAGTTTTGGTACCTATATTTAAGAATAAGAGAAATATACAAAGTTGTTTGAATTATAGAGGTATAAAACTTACAAGTCATACCATAAAATTAAAGGAAAGAATTTTGAAATATCATTTTATACTTGGATACTTGTATCTCCCCAAACCAATTTGAATTTATGCAAAGTCAATCAATTATAAATGGAAGCAATATTTTTTATTAAAGATTTAATTGTAAAAGTACATGAAGATGAAAAAGAATTTACATATGGTTTCTATCGACTTAGAAAAAACTTATGATAGAGTTCTTAGATAAGTATTATGGCGAGTTCAAAGCATATAAGAATATTAATTAAATATATCCAAATCTTAAAGAATATGTAAAATGAAGTTATCACTAGTATTTATATACTTAGAAGAGATAGCAAGAATTTTTCTGTTTATATTAGATTACATTAAGATTTAATTTTGAGCTTCTATCTCTTTAGCTTGGTAATAGATGAGATTATAAGACATCACTATAAGAAATTGGCAGTTTAAAAACTAAATTAGAAATGGACTATAATCGGTTTCTATATAAAAACAGAAATTAAACATATTAAAAACGAAGTAGAAATGCTTTAAAAAGGGATTTTAGGAACACAAATTTTCCGTTTCTAATGTATTTAGGTTTCGCGGGAGTAAATGGTGGCCACTGTAGAAACCAAATTGAAACCGTTTAGAAACAGATTTTTCTAAAACGGATAAGTTTTCGTTTCTGGACAGTGAAGCTATTTGCTAATTTGAAACCGAAGTTTAGTTCGGTTCTAAAGTATAAAGGCTTTAAAAACCAATTATTTTTGCGTTTCCCAGTCCGTTTCTAAATGTCAAAGATATAAAAACGTTCTTTTGCCCTTCTTCATTTTCTCTATCGCGCTTCTTCTCTCATTCTGCCACTGCCACCTTCAAAAAATTCAACCATTTTCACAAGAATCCATCGACACCTTAAAGAAATTCCTCATTTCTGAAAAGAATCACCGTTAGAATCTTTCAAATCTTCGAAAAAAAAAGCCACAGCCAAGTTCTCCAATGACAACTACCGCTACTTTCTTCGGCGTCAGCCATCGCCCCTTTCTCTAGCATCAACCACCGCCACTTTCTCCATCTTCTCCAACTATCATTTGCAGGTGTGACCTAAATTTTTTAAAACCCATTTCAAAGTAGTTTGTATTTCTAAGAATATAAACCCTAAATTCTTAATTTCACAGAAATAATCGATTGACTGCAACTCTCTATTCTCAAAGGAATAAAACTGAAACTGTAATCTCTTTGCTTCGGTAGTTCCTCTACTTCTCTGCTATGTTAATTATTTTTATTTTTATTTTGCTTTGTTAAGTTGAGAATTACTTGTTGGGCTTTTATTTTTGTTTTGTTTGTTAATTTGAACTTGAACTAAACATTGAAAATCCAATCACTCGTGGAAGCTGTAGATTTTGATTTTGATTTTGTTAAGTTTGATTGTTGTTTTGATTGGAATGAAAGATTTTGTTATTTGAATGTATGTTTTTCTATTGTCTAGATGCCGATATGTTGTTGTGTTTTGATATTTTGGTTTTAATCTTAGGATGCAACACGTTTTTCTTGTTTTAATTAGACAAAGGAGATGTAACCTTGTTTTAATCTAAATTTCTTACACATCTTGGTTTCTCTTTTTTCCTAAATCTGAATTGCTCTTTTGTTCTCAAAATAAATTGAAACAATAGAAAAAGGGGCCTGAATTTCTATATCCAGGTTGTCTTGCACACAGTTAAACAAGAAAATGTATGCATAGCTGAATTATGTTTAATTTTTACCTTTATTTTTACTAAAATGTCTTTCTCATGGTTGATGCCTTAAATGTGTTTAGCTCGCATTTGTCCTTGTCTATTTCTGTACAAATTATCAATTTTACTAATGGTTAACTTCTATTTCAGTAAGATATGAACATGTCCATTCATTAATTAGAGAGAACTATGGACTAAATCTGAAATAGGCATCCAATCAATGTAATCTTTTTGATATTTTAAGATCTGAATATTGGTGTCTTGGATGCATTTTATTAGCTCTGTAATATGCAAAATGGCTGCCTTTAGATTAAAGGGGACCAACTACCATTCTTTTGTTGCCATTATTCCTCTGCTCAAAAGATTAAAGGGGACCAACTATCATTCTTTTGTTGCCATTATTCCTCTGCTCAAAAGATTAAAAGGGACCAACTATCATTCTTTTGTTGCCATTATTCCTCTGCTCAAAGGATTTTCGTGTTGTTTCTTGACTTCTGTGCATTTGTTTTAATTAATTGGTCCCATCCCATCTTGGTTTAGTTCATTCTTTATATTATTATCCATATATTTTCTCCCCTTGGTGAATTTATAGGAGGGTCCATTTGGATAAATATTGGTTTCAAATGATTGTGAATTTAGATTTATATTTCAAGTATAAAATCATAAAAATTCAGCATAACTCAAATTCAAATACCTGCACACAATTATTTCAAATGACCATCTATATCTATTTAAATAGACCTTTAATTTGTTCGAAATTATGTCAGGCTAGTCAATAAATTTATATTGATTACTTAAGGATTAGTTTAGTATTGCTAATGTTACAACTTTAACCAATGATCTGAACTTGCCAACTAAAGCCATATACACTCTTAGTAAAAATCCTATGTTCTCAATTAGATAAGCATAAGTTTTGGTGGGCCATATTTAGGATTTTGGTGATCTTGTGATAATATTGGTATTACTTCAATCAACAACAAAAGTAAAAACATGATAAAAGTTTTTAGAAGTGTTTTTATGTTACAAAATCTTGGTATCCTAAAAGTGTTTATGATAAATGACAATTAATATCCATGTGCTCTTTTGTATATATTAGGCTCTATTTTCTTGTGTGTAGGCTGCTGTTGTTACACCTTTACAACAGTCTAAACACAAGAAAAAATCTTTGATTGACTGATACTTAAGCCTATTAGGATCTTCTATTACAATCTAGTTCTTATAAATTTTCCTTTTTTAGGCTAGATTTATTAAATAATATTTTTCTTTGCCCAAATCCTTAGTACTTAAACTTGTTAGGATCTTCTAATCAAACTTTGTTTAGTATAATTTCTCAATTTTGAATAAATGCATGCACTTTGATAGTTTGGTACAAATTTTTGAGCAAGCACTTATGGAAGCTTAGAGGTATCCAATATTTCAAAGTATATAATAGCAGACTTCTAAGTTTTTCAAAGTTTATGATGAAAGCAATGGACCTATGTAAAGTAGTTCATCATTCTAATTTTATTTGAATGATGATTTAATTTTTTTTATATATTAAATGCATTTAAGTTAAAGTTACGTAGTTTTGACACAAAACTATATAGTTTTACTTTATATTATATACTATATTTAATATTTTTTATTTTATAGATGTAACTATAAAAACTAAAGTAAACCTAAAATCTAAAAATTTATTTTCACTCTTCAGTAATTGCCGCTCTAAAAGACAAATTGATGGTTGACTTATTATACATAACCACCTTATAATATATTAGTTTTAAATTGATGATTGACCTATTATTCTTTATTTATATCATTCTTATTTAAATCGATCCCAACCTCTCTTTTGGAGAGAATTGATTTAACAATAATAACAATAGAATCTACTCTTTTTTTGATTTATTATTATATATGCATATGCAAGATGACATCCCATAGAGTATGATATTCGCGAATGATATTGTATTAATAAATAAGACTCAAGCAAGAGTAAGTAGAAAGCTGTAGTTGTAGAGAAGCACTTTAGAATTCAAGGGTTTTAAACTAAGTAGAATTAAGACTGAGTATATGTATTGCAGGTTTTAGTAATATGAATAGAGGAAATGGGAAAGTTGTTTTAGATGAAGCAAAAGTGCCTCATAACACTCATTTTAAGTATTTTGGTTCAATTCTTCAAGAAGATGGAGGTTACGAAGGAGATGTTAGCCATAGAATTAAAATAGCTTGGATGAAGTGGATGAGTGTCACAGAGTTCTATGTGACCAAAAGATGCTAGTTAGATTGAAAGATAAATTTTACCGTACTACAATACGACATACAATGATGTATGGTAGTGAGTGTTAGCCATTGAAAAGACAACACATGAGTAAATTGCATGTTGCTAAAATGAGAATTCTAAGATGAATATGTTGACATACTAGGATAAATGATATCCGTAATGAGTGCACTATATAAAAGGTAAGGGTGGCACTTATTAAAGATAAAATAAGAAAACATATATTGAGGTAATTTTGTCATATGGAATGAAACCTAGTGATACGCTTATCCGAAAAACTAAAAAAGTTAAGCTGAATATAGTCAAGAGAGAAAGACAGACAGTGGTAGACCTAAACTAACTTAAATAAAAATAGTTTAGTATGCTCTTACTGCTTTATATCTTTCCGAAGATGATCACTACGAGTGAAAAAAGAAAATCCATATAACCAATCCCAATTAACTTAATATTAAGTTTTCGTTGAATTGAGTTGAGTTGAATTGTATTTTTTTAAAGGAGTTTTGGTTTATAGATTAGTTAAGTAATTTTCTTTTCTTTTTCTGTTTTTTGGAAAAATAGTAGTAGAGAACACAAAAATTATTCTTTTGGGGATTGAGCAATTCATACAAATCAGGCATAAAGAAGAAGGAAAATCATGCAACCCGACATATATAAAGCATAATTAACATCTCTAGTCTTTTTTAATAAATTAGATATAAGCTGCTTGAAAAAAAAGGGAAAAAAAACTAAAACACATTAAAAATATAAATTAAAGAAAATGTACTAAATGACATATTAGCCAAAAATAATAAATAAATAAAGCTAGAAAGAGCCGTGCCCCTAACCTCTTGAGTTAACTTTTGCAAAAACCAGACCCTTTCTCCTCTTCTTCTTCTTCTTCAAGCCCTCATTTCTTGAAAGGAAAAAGAAGAAAATTTTGAAGATTTATTGTTTTCAATTTTCAGAAGTCAGGTTCGTTATTGTTCTAAATCCCTCTTTAATTAATTTATTTTTTTGTTTGTTTCACTTTACTCTGAAATTTCTCTCCTTTGTTTCATATCTGATTTGACTACAATATGCCTACAGAATCTATCAGTACACTTTTCTTGACAAGCGTTTCGCATTGAATTGTCCGTACCAGTTCAATCGTTACAATTGGCTTGCGGTTTTGAACTTCTGGGTACTCAAAAACCTTTAGAAATCTGCCCATACCCAGTTCAATAGATTTGCTTTAGAAGTTTAATCATAACTAATTAGAGATTATTCTGTTGCAGATGAATTTATAATTATGGGTCCTGACTTGGAGAAACCAAAAACGGGTGAAGTTTTGGAAAATGAAAGTGTTCCCCAAGTGAAATGTTTGAGTAATTATGAGGATAATAGTTTTCATGAAGAAGTAGTTATAAATGATATCCAAGATAATAGGGCAAGTGACGATATGGAGATTAATATTATTGAGTGTGCAAAGTCTGGTGACAATGGACTAGTTGAGACTAAATGTGAGGATGCAACTGAAAGTATGAGTTCTTTCGGGGATACATTATCTGAGACTGATCATTTTCCTGTACTGGGTGATGCTGAAGTTGAGTCACAATTATGTGTTGGTGATGCAGCTGCATCGGTTTTTGATAGATATGGTGAAGCATTTCAAATGAGGTAATTCTATTTTTTTATTATTATTATTGTTGTTGTAATTCAATTATTTTATTAATCACAAAAGCATGGATCAAGAACACTTAGATGATTTTGGAATGTTTATGAGCACTGTATTAAATACTTTGAGCATATTTATGTTGGGTTTCTTAGCCACATTTTCCCTATTCTCAACGACAATTTTAGTGATAGGATCTTTTGACTTTGTATTGGAATTTGAGTTTCATCTTTAGCAAGTGAGAGCAACAGTGGCTTTAGGATCATCCTGAAGTGTATGTCTATTTATCTATGATAACTTATTAAATGCTAAATCATGTCACCCGTAATATATTGTTCAATAATTATGACCTATTATCTCAAGAATCATTTATAATGCAATGACTAATCTGTTTATTAAACTATGTAAACTACATATTCCACCTCTTGCTAAAGAAGCATAAGAGTTGAAAAGATTAACCTGTAACTGAGCACACTAAGGTTGCTTTGTTTGAAAGATGCATGGTAGAGGATCATAACCATTAACAACCTCCATAAAAGGGATAAATCCATGGTTGCTTTTGAAGCCTTCATGAAAAAGCAGTTGAATCTCCTCAACACCTTTTATTTAAAAGATCATTGGCTTCCTTTGTCATGAGAATTTGTTTGGTAGGAACCCTCTCAAACCTTTAATGCACTCTAACCCTATCATTTGTGTATCAAACAGACAAACACACACAACAGTTTGCTTGCTCTCGTGAGGCTTAACCTCATGGATCAAGTAGGTGTAGGCTTTAGGGTTGAGAGGTTTTTGTGGATTTGTGCTGCATCTACACTATATTGTTTGTTGAGCTCTGAGTGGCACCATTATGCCGTCTGGGATGATTCTTGTGATAATGATTTGGGTCTAAGTTTCCATGTCGAGTGATGGAACTTGCCTTATTAATAACACCAGGGGTAAGCTCACTTTTGAAAGTCTCAATGTGGCTTATGTCTACCTTTAACATGAAGCTCTATTACTGGAAAGCTGGAAGATTGAAGTCCACCTTGTAGTTAGTTAAATCTTTTAGGGAGGTTGGAAATGCCTTTGAAAGGTTGCAACATGCAATGCATATGCTCTCTTTAGAGCTAAAGATTCTCTTATGTCTAAACTTTTTGTCTTTGTAATTTACAACACCAGCAAATCAGAAGGTGAGATGCTAAAAATGAAAGTGCTTGTTGCAACACATAATGAAAGGGTACTACTAATGAAGCCAATCATTAATGACTAATAAGAACACCAGGAGTGGTCTGATTCCTAATTTGATCAGAAAGACTGCTCTTAGAAACACTGAGAAAAAAAGCATTAGCAGTGTTCCTCTCAGTTGAGTTCCTCCTTATTTTACATGTTTGTATTTTCTCTGGTTATTTGAAGGGAAAATAGCTTTTGGAGTTGTAATTACTAATTTTATCATATCATTTTCTGCATATTCATGATGTCCAACTTTGGAATGTTCAGTTTTTTGTGCAATGTGTTTTTGCTCCAATCTTTCAGGAGGAAAAAGTTGACAGACCATTGGAGGAGATTTATACGTCCTCTTATGTGGCGATGTAAGTGGATAGAATTGCAAATTAAAGAATTTCAGTCCCAAGCATTAAAGTATGACAGAGAACTTGCAGAACATGAACTGAGAAAGCAGTTTGATTTTGATGCAAAGTCACTACCGTTTTCAAGTTGTCCTCAAAGGAAGAAAGTCATGAAAAGAAAGAAAAGAAAAAGAGTTGAAGAGACAACTAATATAACATCATATATGCTACAACATAATCTCTTCTCCTATTATGGTACTGAATTTGGCGTTGCCAGTCACTTAGGCATTTACATGCTCATCATAATGAGTATTTACCAGAGAATAACAGGTCTTTTTGTATTTGTTTTTTGTTGCTTTTTTGTTTAACCAGAAAATAAGAAGTCTGCTGCCAATGGTGCTTTTATGGATGATGATTCCAGTAATCTAGGTAAGGATTTAAAATTCTTTGGATCTCACTGTTTACTCAATGTATTTCTGTATTGGGCATCTGCCTAATTAAACTAGTTAATTTGGTGATGGAATTGTATTTCACTTGCTTCTGTATTTAGCAACATCATTGGAGCTATCTATAGCTTTGTTTGACAGAAAGCAAGCCTTCAACAACTCCAGTGCATGATATGTATGCCTTCCCATTTAAATAAGTTCTTTCATGCTTTCTTCCCAATTTTTATGTGTTTTTGTTTTTCATAATTTTTTATTTCCTGATTTCTTGTACAAGTGACATTGTTATGTTTGATTCATGTGTTTATCATAATGATTTGGATGTATTGACGGAAATGATCTTGAATAAATAACAGAAAAGACGGTGATACCATGAATGTTGGAAGTTGATGTAATGATTGAATGTTCTGGAATGAGAACTTTATGCACACATTGAGAAATGATTGTTATTATTTTTTTTTTTCAAATCTTATATTTTCCATCGGCTATTGCTGAAAATCCTACTATATTATCATGTGCCTAACATTTCTGATATGGTTGTTATTTTTCAGATAAGGCAATCAAAGCTAATGGTGAGTTTGGTTTACAAGATGGGTGGGCGTCTCTTGAGTCCAAAGGCATTAATAATATCAATGAAAATATTCTTTGGAAGATTGAAGTATTGCAATTGCAAGTTTGCAAGTTGAAGGCCCGAATTGAAAAAGTGGTGAGTGAAAATCCTTGGAAGTTTTCTTCGATTAATAGGCTGAGCCTACCAGCATCTGGCGATGTATTGACTGATTCGGATCAAAATGCTGCTTCCCCTCCCAAAAATGGAGATAGCATTCCTGTAAAATCTCTATACACTTTATCTCGTCATGTGCCTGAAAGTGCAGTTTCACGTCATGGAGAGGTCACCCCTCCTCTTGATTTGATTGAAAGCACAGATCAGCCTCTGGTTGGGCTTTCATGTGAAAATGTAAGTTACATTTCTCTCTCCCTCCTGTTCTTCGCTGCTTCCTTGGTGCTTAATAAAGAGTGTTAAGCATATTGTGAGCAACTTTTCCCCATTCCCTGGCATATTTTTGGTACAGATGCAACTTACAATTCAGAGCTTTGAAGGCTTAAAATATGCTAAAGTTCACCTTTACTTGTTTGGTTCGTATATCATTTATGAGTGCTAGTGCCGATCATTGTCCTAATGCTATTTCCTATTAGCCTGTTTTAACTGCCAGATAACAAATTCCCTCAAGTCAGTACAATAAACCATTTTGGCATTATTTATTTGACCTGCATTGATGTTAATATTTATTGGCATATTGATATTTTGATGTTCCATGGACCAAGGTGTTCTTCTTCCTTTTAAATTGTATTGTCCACCCTCTATCAGGGGAGTCATTAGAAACTGATTTGTCATTTATGTCTGCAGACTAAAGGGGGAATTCCAATACATAATCAAGCAGTAAAGGAAGAGATGCAAGACTTGAAAAATTGTGAAAGCCAGCCCACAGAAAAGTTACGAGTACTGACTGAAGAGCAGACGGTCCAGACTTCTGAAGCTAACAGGCCTGCTGGGATTTTTGTGGCTCGTGTAAATTTTGGTGGAAAAACACTTCCAAAATCCAGTAGCAATGTTTCCAATAATAGGAGAAAGCCGAGGAGGAGAAAATCTGGTAGAGGTGGCTGGAATCGTAAATCATGAACTACTTTAGCCGGATAAAAATGACTTGCTGCAAGATGATAATTGTACATGCTGCTTATTCTGATGTATATTTGCTCTCCTCATTCCATCATTCTCTGTACTGCAAGTAACATAAAAGTTTGTACATGCTGCATATTCTATAGGTCTCTATCTATGGTACAGAGTATTCGATACTTTGTTTAAGATGGAATGCGCTAGTTTTTAATACAATTATATTTTTTTTTTTGGTGAAATATTATTAGATTCTCGGCCATCAGACACACGCAGTCTCTGTTTATCGGATGTTAATTTCTTAATTTTACCAGTCAAGTGTGGTTTTATAAGGAGGTGAGCTTGTTATAGTATTGATTAGCTTTGTGAACAAAAATTACAAAGACGGCTTGAATCTCTTGCGAATGCATTTTTTTATTTCATTGTTCCGTTGTTTTCTTTAAGATTAGCCGGATGGTCATGCGACTTTCAGCAGAGATCTGGGTTTGGATGATACCATTATGTCTGCTGGTTATGTGACTTAATATTATGGAATATGCGGATGGAGGCCCTTTGACAAATCTTTACGGTTATCAAATTTGTATCTCTGGTAAAATATCATATATCCGAGAAGACTCCTCACCCCCCTCCCCTCCAAAAGGGAATTGCTTATTGTGTCATGAAGAAAAGTGTTCGGCTATAATTGAACTAAGTCGAGTCGAATTTTGAAAATTTTAAGCTTTGTTCATTAGAAAAAATAAATAGAACTTGAGTCCGAACTCGAGCTTGGTTCGAGTCGAGATTGAGTTCATATCAATTCAACTTATAATATATGATATATTCCGAGCTCAATTTAAATAAATTTAATGAACTCAACAAGTTTATTTTAATGTTTATGTTTCATTCATCTTTTCTACCTTTTCAGAATTAAAATACTAAAATTTATAATATCTTTATGAAGGATGAACAATCTAATTTTATATTCACAAAAACAAAAATAAAGATATTATATAATTATAATTTTATATTTTACTATAAATTATTTAGTTATTGAATTATTTACATTATTTGTATGTTGCACTAAATATTTAATATATGTTATCATATTTTTATAATATTATGCCGGTGATAAGCCAGATAAAGGTGAGAATGATGTTAGGTCATCATTCTCTTTATGCCATGAGCGATACACGTGCTACAATGGTCGTGATAAAGGGTTGCGATCCTAGTTTCACCCATTATTAAATAAGTATCAATATTTGTAATTTAAAAAATATAATATTTAATATATGAAAAAAATTTCAAATAAAGTTTTTTGAATTGAATTATTATGTAACATCAAAATTATTTATTTTATATTATTTAATTTATTTATCATGTATAATATATAAATCATATAAATTAAATTAGTTAAAAATTTATATATTTAAATATTTAATTTAATATATAAATTGAATTATCTTTATATTTAATTCAGCATAATAAACGAGTTAATTTATGAATCTAACTCACGAGCTTTTTAAATAAGCGAGCTCGCGAGCTAACTAGTCAACTATTTTTTTAGCTTGGGCTTAAATTAATTTAATAAATGAGTAACTCGAACTCGAGTTTGAATGAACTTTCACCGAGCCAAAATTCAAGAACTTAGCTCATTTACAGTCCTAAGCATTGATTTCAACAACTAAAATCTTAGCGACTTATTTAAAGATTAATAATCAAGGACTCCATAAATCTAATCGTAATTAGGATCGGCAATAGAGTTCAGAATTCTCATTTTCCATAGCAAGTGGGGATTTGTCAAATTTTTTTCCCATGAGAGATTTTTTTTGCCGGGATGGTTTGGAGACATGAATTATACTCTTCACCTTTGGGGATTTCTAATCCTATCTCCATAGGGATTTGGTAGAATAATATACCTTGTATGTTTTTTTATTTTTTAAATTTATTACATTCTAAATCAGTGGCTGAACCATAAATAAAATAAAAGGATAAAAAATTTGCAGGTGAATTAAAAATAAAATTGAATATTTAATATTATAGTAAAATTTAGATTTTTATTATAAATTTCTAAAAAAAAAAATTATCTATCAAAAGTTTATATTATTTATTACATTATAAAAATTCATTGAATTTTTTCCATATATTTTCATTTTAATTTTTGAATCTATTAATTTATTTACAGTATTTCATTAAATACTATTTCAAATGAAAATATTAATTTTATTCAATTCATAACTAAATTATAAAATTCTAGTATTAATCTAAATATTTAATCGTAAAATTATAAACAAATGCTAATTAAAATAAAAAATATATATATGGTGAAAAAAAAACTAATATATATAATACTATATATATATATAAATATCTAATTACAAAAATCTAAATATTCACTAATTATATATATATGGTAAAAAAGTCAATATACGTATAAAATATTATATATATATAATTTTTATAAAATATTATGTATAAAATACTATAAAATTTTATAAGAATATTATATATATAAATATATATATATAAATCTAATCACAAAATTTTAAATATTCACTAATTAAAAAATATATATATGGTGAAAAAAAAATAATATATATATACAGATATGGTTTAGTTATTTACACATCTGAAATAATTTTTAACTTAATGGTTTTTATGTTGATATATTTTTGAGTTTTTATTGTGTATAATTGTAAAACATTTTAGGTTCTTATATTCTTAAGTTTTAATTTAAAAAATTAAAAAAAAATTAATTTTTTATGAGGATCCCGCAGGTCGAATACGGAGACGGTTTGGGGATTGTCCCTGCCCCACCGTCAACCTGTTCTGCTACTATCTCTAAATTGGATTTTTTTTTTAAGTCCAATAAGGTGCGTAAAATTTTATTTTTATTATTTTTTTTTGTCATAGATCATTTTCCTCTTCTTTTTTTTTTCCTAATATTCCTTTATTTTCATTTGACAAGATAATTAATAAATAATATATGTAAAAGTTATAACATTTAAAATTAAAAAAAAAAGTAAAATAATTCTCTAAATATGAAGATTGAAATTTATTTCCTAATAATTAGTTTAATAACTAAATCTTTAAATTTTTTAACCAGGGTTTTATGTAATTTTATATTTGAACAATACGATGATTTTTAGTAAAAATAGTAATTAAGATGAGACTATTGGAATCGATTATAATAGAAATATTGAATGTGAAAGGCATTCGAATTTAAATTAAAATAATTGAAAAGAAGAAAGAGATTTTTTTTTTCTATTGTGATTATAATATGTACATCTATATACAATAGAAATAGAAAATGTACCAACCTCAATTGTCTATCGAATTCAATCTTGATTGATCAGACTACAAGTAATGTAATTTTTTTTTAAAAAAATAATTTTCTCATCCAAAATCGGAGCTAGTCTTTTGTATTGATTTATTTGCAAATTAAAAAAATATCAATATAATTTAGTAATAAAAATATATCATAATACATCATTTTATTATGAAAACTACTCTTTAAAATTAGATTGAACGAAAAGGGGTTAATATCACTAATTGTCCCTGAATTTTATACTTATATCATTAAAATCATTACATTTTCATTTGTTATAATAAAATCCCTCAACTTTTGATTTCTACACATTAAAATCTCTTACTATATTTTTTGGCAACTAAATAGTGACAAAAAAAAGAGCTTGACCGAGAATATTTTAAGAAAGAAATAGGATCAGTGAAATATTGCGATTTTGACTATAAAATAAGGAATTTTTTTTAATGATTTGAGAACAAATACTTTGTTAAGTTTGAGTTTTTTAGAGATTTAAAATTCAGAATTCAGGGTTTTAAGGTTCAATATTTAAGATTTAGGGTGAAACTCTCTTTTCATTATTGGCAAAAAAAAAAAGAAAACTCTTTTTCATTACCATTAGTCAGGAATTTTAATGGGAATAAATTGAATATTGAGGGTTTTTAATGTGATAACTTGAAGTTTAAGGTTTTTAGTGATAAAAGTGGCAAGTATAAGGATAGTTGATGATATTAATCCAACAAAAAACACTTATAGATAGAATTTAAAATTTAATACATGTACGATTTAAATAAATTTAAATTTCAAAGCAACATGAATGAATGATTAAAGATTTTATATTCAAATGTAAAAAATTAAAGAATTTAGATTATTTGCAAATATAATATACTTTTTGAAAAAACTTTAAATTATTTGTAAAAAATAATTTTAAAATTATATAATTTTGAAAAATTAAATCTTTTTTGATAATTTACTCATAGATTTATTGATTTAATTAATAATTTTTTTTAATTATTAATTGATTTGTAATCGATAATTTTTTAAAAAATTATATTTAAAATATAAATAAAATAACTTTGTAAACGAGAAGTGAAAATGTAGTTTATATGGTTAAGTTGTTAGTTTTGTAGTTTATATGGTTAAGTTGTTAGTTTTGGATATTGAATCCCTATACCTCTCATAGTTTTATTTGAATTTCAACATATGATGTGACACTATATGAGTTCTTAAGTTAATGTGTGCTAGCTTTTAGTTATTGGATGGGTGTAATCTACTCTTTTGTTATGGGATTCTCACAAACAATTTGGAGCATGATAATGTTTGTTTCATTTTTATATGGCAAGTTCAATAAAACAGTATAATTTTGTTTGAAATGTTCAAAATTTTCTTTTTTGGATTCCTCTTTTTGATAGAATATGATATGATTTGTAGTAAGTCCATTATCTCTTATTATCTCCAAAAAAGAAAGTGGGATTAGTTGATAATCCAACAATAATGTCAGCCACTACTTTTATATATTTATTTTATTTTTCTAGGAATCTATCATCACTTCATAAGAATGTGCATATAATTAGTGAAACCTATTGGCTAGCAAAGCTCTTCACCTAAATTTTGGGTTTAGTGGAATTGATCAGGTTCCTGAAAAAACAAACCTTAAGTGACAACCATAAATGTAGGCCCACTCACATGCCAGTTTTTTTTTCTTTTTTTGACTGGATAAGTTCTTGGGAATTCTTCTCTTTCGAAGGATTTTTCTTTTTTTTAAAAAAAAAAAAATTAAATATCAAATAAATCTCCTATAATGTAGCCAATGAGAAGTAAATTTTTTTTAGTTAATCAAAAAATAATATAACAAATAAATATACATAATTTTGCTCGGTGCATTTAAAAGTATTGTAATTTCAATTAATCATTACATCAAACCTAATTCCAAGTATTTAAATTTTGATGAAAAAAATAATTTATTTAGTGTTTGAATTTTTATAAATTTAATTTAATAAACTAAAATCATATTTATTTCTCGCTCCAATTAAAATAAATAAAATCAAATTTTAAATTTTAATTTTCAATCAATCAATTAATTATAAATTGAGATTTAAATACTCACTTAATTTTAAAGAAACATTAAAATTAAATTTTCTTTTTTGTAATTTAACCTTAATTATAATAGGCGTCAAAAGGGCTTAATTTTTTTTTATAATAATTTAAAATATTTGAATTGAATTTGAAGCCTTAAGAAAATTAGAGCTACTAATGCTAACCCAAACACTGACATACGTCAAGAATACTTTTAAGTTCATACAAAGATTTTTTCCAATAGGGACTGCCAAGCACTAATTGAAAACAAAAAAAGAAAAAAACTAATTTAGACGTATTTATATTAATTAGAAATTATTTATAATTTTAATTTATTTTTATATAAAATAATTCATTTCTAATTAAATTTATTGATTTATAACGAGATTTTAGTTGAAATAATTAATTTAATTGCTACGAGTTTGTTCTTCTCTTTATTTGGTTGGATTTTGATCTCTAACATTATTCCGTAAACGAGGATTTTTCTTTATTCATGAATTCTCAGTTAAATGCTAGATTTACTGTTAAATAAAAAAAATAAAAATTCAAAACAATAAAAAATAAAAAATGGAAATGTAAGGCAGCGGAAGGGAAGGAAAAGTTCCATACCCCATGTTTTACTCTGTTATTCCCAAGGCCGATCTTCTTCCTATCAGAATCTATTCTCGCTCCATACAATAATAAAACCTCAACCCTAAGCACACCCACGACTGACCACCTCAACTCTGGAGTCAACCATGGCGGCTCCGGCACCGACACCGTCACTATTCCGCCCGTGGACTTTAACTATAACCCTAGCTTTAACACTAGTTTCCATAGCTTATGGCAACTCCGAAGGAGACGCTCTCTACACTCTCAGAAAGAGCTTATCGGATCCTGATAATGTTCTCCAGAGCTGGGATCCAACCCTTGTCAACCCTTGTACTTGGTTCCATATCACCTGTAACCAGGATAATCGCGTCACTCGAGTGTATTTCTCTATTACCTTTGATTTGAATCAATTTAATCCTTTCTTTTTTTTACTTTCTAGGCTGGTTTTCTTTTAGTTTTCAGTTTTTTCAATTAATTACTCTTTTAATTCATGTTTGATGCTGTTGGTTTGTTATAGAACTTCAAATTTCGGATTGTTTTTTTTCTTAGTAGGATTTTGATTGTGTTGGTAAAATCGAAATAGGTGAGCCTGTTCCCTTCATAGTTTGATCCTTCTAGGGGGTTAATGGGATTGTCTGTTGTTATTTGCTGTTTTTTTTTTGTGCTTTGAGTCTATATGCTCGAAAATGTTAGGCTCTAAGGTACTTATCATCTGTTTATGTCTGAATTTTGGGCTTTCAAGCAAAACCATGTATCCTACTTGAGGAAATTTTACTGACTGGGGGGCTTATTTACTGGATTCTCGTTGATGATTTTTATTTTAGATTTTATTGTTTTGAGATTTCAGTTTTGGTGTACTATTTCTCCACTGTTGGACAAAGTTGAAGCATTTTTATTATATTATGGTATTTTTATTTTTAGAGATTGCAGAAGTTTTTTGGTTTCTTTATGAGTATAACTGTTACATAGATTATGGGATTGTCCTTATATATGCTAAAAATTTGTTTTATTCACAACTTGGCGTCTGCTAAAACTGGGAACTGTAATCATCATTGTTTTTTTTTATGAATTTATCACCTATTCACGATCTCCTGGGAATATCTGTCACACTTGAATTATCTCCTCTCTTTCTCTGTGTTTTTTTGCCTGTTATGGCATTTAAGCTTTTTTTTTTTTGGGAGTAATTTGTGTTAAGTCGCATTTCTTGTTTTTCTTTCCCCAGATCTGTGCTAACATTTCTTCCACCTTCTCTTTTGTACAGGGACTTGGGCAACTCAAATTTATCTGGACATCTAGTGCCTGAACTTGGGAAGCTAGAGCACCTGCAATATCTGTACGTATCTCCTGCTGTAATATCTGCAATCTATTGGCATCATTTTCTTATTTTATTTGTCTTTTACCTAGCTATTTGACTTATTTAGAGTAATCTTTATTTTTTTCATGTTTCAATCAATTGTTTTTTGAAATTTGAATTTCATTTATTAACTCAGAACCTTTATGATCCATCTTGATGTAGGGAGCTCTATAAAAACAATATTCAAGGAAACATTCCTAATGAGCTTGGTAACTTGAAGAGCCTCATCAGCTTGGATTTGTACAACAACAACATCTCAGGGACCATTCCTCCTTCACTGGGGAAATTGAAGTCCCTTGTCTTCTTGTGAGTTTATGCAATCCTAACATTTTTAATTCACCTTTACTTGCTCCATTTTCCCTATTGGTTTGGAATTTTAGCACATTTATTTTCCAAATTTAATAGTTGCAGTTGGGAATTTGAAATAGTCAGGATAGTTTAGTCGTACAAGGTCCTCATTTATGGCACCAAGTTAATGAGGTTTGGCTTGGTATGGTATGGTTGATTAACTACTTATCTTTCCAATTTACTTGTTTGTCACTGAGATTGAACCTTGACTATAAATTATTTCGACAATACTATTTAAGCTGATGCCAGTCTTAAACTAAAAAATTTTCGCTAAAATATTATTTAAGCTGATGCCTGTTTACATGGATGCCTTCTGGTTATTTTTCCACAACATATTGCAAAATCTGTCTTCTCCACCTCTCATTAATTCCTTTATTGACAGACGTCTTAATGACAACCGGTTAACTGGACCAGTCCCTAGAGAACTTGTCGGTATTTCAAGCCTTAAAGTTGTGTAAGTATTTCCTCCTGTTCCTGTCCTCCTTTTTCCTCTTCCTCTTTTTCTTTATTGATTAAATAAACATGCATATTTTCCTTGCACAATTGTGTTGAATATTCATAATGCTAAATTTTTCTTCTTTTTTTAGGGATGTCTCAAACAATGATTTATGTGGAACTATTCCTACAAGTGGACCATTTGAGCATATCCCTTTGAACAAGTAAGTTTCTTTTTTTATTTGCTGATCTGGGATTTTGGATTTTTTTCCTTTTGTGTGCATCCGTGTGTTTGTTAAAACATTTTTAATCCTTTAAATCATGTTTAATCCATCCATCCGTTCAATTTTTGATTTATAATTGGTGAAGGCTGGACACTGATTGCCTTTGTCTTTTGTCTTCTATGTAGATGTATTTTCTTGGTTAATTTTAGATGGTTTGATATTTTTCTTCTCTCTCTCTCTCTCTCTCTCTCTACTTTGTAGTGTTATTTTTATGTTGTCATAGCTTTTGTTATGCTCATATTTAGGTCCTTACTCATCCATGAAAATATCCTTGGGTGATTCTTTTCAAGTGAAACATGAACGTGATTATTTATTTATAGGAACTGGCTTCTAAGGTGGTCCAACTGTGATGCTAAGATTGGGTTTGTAATTAATTAATTCTATCTTAATTTAAGCCCCAACCCTGACAATGATCAGCCGCCCTCCCTACCAATCATGGAGATTCTTGGAAGGAAAAAAGAAAAAAGAAAAAGAACTTGATGGGATTCAAATAACTTTATCCTGGTAGGTGAGTAGTGGTTGTTCTCTGCCTTTTTGCGATGGTTCGCTGTCTGGATCAGTGATGCACAATGCTAAGGGCTTCGAAAGCAGTAGGTCAATGAGTTGAACGTTACTGATAAATTTCTCCAGATTCAACTCAAACAATTTGGAGCTCTGGATGTTTCTCTAGAATTAGCAAGTCTTACTATATTGGAAATAAATGTACAAGCATCTGTCTTGTAGGTAAGGGGTGTCATATACTATTCTGGTAATCTTTGGCTCCTGCAAATAGTTATTTTAAGCTTGTTTCATGATTGTGGTTAATTGCTCAGGTTAACTGGGTGTTGAGTTTTCAAAATTTGTTGTCTAGTTTAACTGGCAAGTACAATTGTTCTCATGTTTCCAAGTTTGGGAAGATTATTCATTTCAAATGATACAATAAAATATCCAAAAAGGGAAGAATAAGTAAAGTGTTTTAACTCCTCACATGACTATAGTCACTTGGATGTGATGCTGTGTGATAAATGCCGGAAGTTTTGAGACTCTCTGTCACAATATGAGATTCATTTTTCTAAAATTAAATCTAGTTTTTATCTGCTCAATCTGGATGTTTTTTTTGCACCATTTATCTCCATTTCTTTGAAAATTAAAGGAGATTATGAATGAAAAATTATGCATTATCAATGAGATGGGTTGCAAATTATGCTTTGGAATAAGTGCATGTCCTAGAAACTGAGAAGATTTATGAACTGTTTTAAAAGCGAGATCAAGTTTATGAAAAACCGAAGTGAGGCTGCACATTTTCCCTTAATATAAATTGAGAAGATTTATATAAACTGACATTGAAAATCTAACTAAAATCAACTCCAATGTACACAATACCAGCTTTTGAATCATGGATTTAGATAAAAAAAGCCCTTAGATATTCTTCAGTTTTAGGCCAAATACATATATAGCGTCTGAATACTTGTTTAGTAAATTTGCTCTTTGAACTTTCAATTTAATCATATAGCCTCTTGAACTCATGTTTTTCCTAATTTATAAATACAAACTCGTTAAGTCAAACTGAGTTACGTTGAGTCAAACTGAGTTACGTTAAGTCATATTTTTCTTGATTTATAAACACATTTTTTTCTCTAAATTCCTTCCCATGTAAATTCCTTTTCATTTAAAATTTAATCCCTAAAATCATATCACTAAGTTTCCTTGCAGGTTTTCTTTTTCTTCTTTTTTTTTTAAAATACTTTTGCACCTTTTGAAATTTTTTATTGTCGGTTTGATGTTTCTTGGATTTCCTTTTTTTGAAATGCATATTGAAAGGAAAAATATTTTAGGGATTAGATGGAAAGAGATTTAGTTGGGAAGGGATTTAGAGAGATAACAAAATATGTGTGTAAGTTAAGAAAAATGTGAATTTAGGTAGCTATATAATTAAATTGAAAATTCAAGGGGCAAACCGATTAAATGAGTAAAGTTTTGGAAGCTACATATATATTAACCTAAGTTTTAATAAGTATTCAGGTGAAGAGAATATATGACAATTTCTTTGTGATATTCAGTTTTATAGTTCAACAGTAAGGTTAGTTACAAAAGTCGGCATTTAATTTATTTGAGATTTTGGATTTCTTGTAATTAGCTGAGCTAGTTTCATAAATTAGCTTTTATGGTAGATGATTTTTATTTTAGCATCCAAATTTTTTCTCTTTTGCAGAAAGTCTGAATTTTGACAAATTTTTCTTAGTTGTCATCAAGTTTTAGACTTATTAGTTTAATGTTTATGTTAACCATCACAATATAATGGACTTACCATGTTGAAATTGGTTGATCATTAGCAGCATATATGTCCATGCTTTAGATTTTTCTGATCATCTACATATTTTATTTTTTTAGTATTGTAATATTGTGTTCACATAGTCTTTAAATATTGGGTTTAACTTTTTGACCGGCGAGGGAAAGACCTTATTTATTTTCATGTGACTGAGAGTTTAGAGTCTTCAGCTTGTAGCTGCTTGAAGTTATTAAGTTGCAACATAATACACTGCAGTTGTTGTAGGAGATATTGCATAAATAAACCTTTTTATTTATTTATTTACTGTAGGTGACATAAACCCTGCCTTTTTTATAGTGCAAAATGATCTATTTGAACCAGTAATTTTTTCTCTTGTATATTCTTCTTCGTATTGTGTGGAGCTGGCATTGATTATAGCTGATGATAATGACACTTGTATGGTTTTGGAAAACCAGCATATTGAAATGTACTTTGCTTATAGAACTAAGTGGGAATATCACAAAACTTACAATTCTTTTTCTAACTGAAAAATTTGTGATATTTATAAAGATTTTAATTAAGAAAGCAGAGTGATTTTTTCTTGATGGAAATGGTCATTTTTATAATTATGGAGTTCAAACTTTAGAAGTCTTAAGTCTTAAGCTTATGAGACAGGAGAGAGCCATATCCTATACTGTAACCCAGCTATTGGATTCAAATCATGTTCATTATGATATTGAGTGTAACCTTCATCTTTGGCTTTTCTTTGTTGCTCTAGTTGCCATGTGGATTGTGGAACATATTGCATTTTGTTATCTGCCATGAGCAAATTCACTGGATATTTTGATTTTTAAAATTCTCTCACTTGTGGTGGGAAAAGATCATGTTTTATGGGTTGCAAATTGGGAGAGGGTGCTGCTATTTGGAAACAAGCTGAGACATGATCCTTATGTACTTTTTTCTCCTTGGATTCTTAAGAGTGCACATAGTCGCGTGGAAACTTTTGAGACTTTGGATATTATTTAAACAAAGTAGAAGCTTGTAGGTAGAGATTGATAAATATTTATATTCTGAAGTACTTGAGTTTCTTTATTCCTTTCTTTTTTTATTTCAATACTGAAGGAAGATCTCTGGCTTTCATCTTTGGGCTTGGTGATGTTTTGCATATCTTGTGTGAATGAAGAAAACATTCTCCAGAAAACTTGCTAATGTTTTTATACAGGCAATAAATAACCATATATTTTTTTTCCACTGTTGTAGCTTTGAAAATAATCCTCGACTGGAAGGTCCAGAGTTGCTGGGACTTGCGAGTTACGACACAAATTGCTCTTAAAAAAGATATTGAAGCGACGAACTGCGCATTTTGCCTTCAGTCACATGTATTTTTACCTGATAGTGTAACTACCGGATTGGCGAAATGCAATCCTTGATATATGTATTTGTAAATTGTTCGAGACTTGTTAATGCTTTAGCATTTGTAACTGCATTGTTGTGTTCTAAAGATGATGACATGAATTTGTATTAATATAATGATAGTGAAAGGGTTTACTTGTTTTAGTTAGATTTTTATTTAATTATTCCTCTGTATGTCTGTCAAAGTTATGGCCCATAATAGTTATATATTTAATATAAAAAATTTAAAAATAAAAATGGAAATAAAGAAATTTAGATTTATATTTTATTTTTTTTAATTTTAAAAATAAAATATAAGAATTGAGAAAAAGAAAAGATGATTAGAGAAGGGAAATGGAAAATTTTCAGTGAGTCTGTAAGGCAGGAAATTTTAGTTATTGTAACATGGTAAGTTTTGAAGGAAATGAATGAAAGAATGGAAAAGAAAGGGAAAAAAAAAATTTTTTTTTGGACAATAACGAAAGGAAAAAGAAAAAAAAAAGAAAATTAGACTTTTTAATATTTGTTCAAATTTTCAATTTTTTTTTTCAATTTGAAGTGAAATGGAAGGAATGGAAAAATTACAAAGAAAAATAAATATTTTTTATCATATTTTAATTAACAATACAAAGAAAAATGTATGTATTTTTTCTTTGTTTAATTTCTTTTCATTTCCCCGATGCAATTAAGCTAAGAGTGTGTTGAATTGTGTTATAGCTTATTATTAGGTATGTTAAATCAATTCCGTTATCAAGTTCTATCCATTTTTTTATTAGAGATTTTTTGTCATTTACAAAAGTATTATTCTTTTTATTTTTTTACCACATTTTTATAATTTCTTTTAAAAAAAATACTACATTTTGATAATTTGCAATTACTTTTTCAATCTCGTCTTTTCTACTTATGTTATTGATTTCCATTGTTGCGGTTTTTACGTTATTTTACTCTTTTCTTGTTGTTTCTTCTTTTTAGCTTTATTCTCTGTTGCATTTGTATTTTAAACGAGTTTCTTCTCTCTATTGCAATTGTTGCATTTTCGTATTATCAAAGCAAGATCTACGAATTTGCATTATTGTTGAGTGATCATGGTTCTAGAATTAATTTTCTTTTATGTAGATATACATGGGGCCGGACGCACTAAGAGACGAGCCTCCACTGAAATTTCTATATCCATACATACATACATACATATATATATATATACACACATATATACACTATAATTTTGTGTTTGGATTTTTTGTATATGAGGATAACAGAAGGTTTGCAGATGGTTTTTGCTTGGTTCTGCAAAGTACATTCTTTTGTATATGAATCCCCTTTTTTGATAGAGAAAATTACATTATATATTACATTTAAGTTTCATTTTCAATTTTATTATCATTATTTTTTTTTCATTTTTAACTTTTCATATTTTCAATTTTAACTTTTTTTATATTTCATTTTTACAAAAATACGGTATATCTATTTTACGTTCTTTCTTCTATTCATTTTGCTCTTCCTTTGTCTCACATAACGGTATGGCTATGATGCAATAACTATTATTGTTGCTTTCATAATTACTATTAGTACTAGTGTTTTCTTCTTTTTTTTTCTTTTCTTCAAGTGCTTAAATTTTTTGGCCGTGGAGATTTTTTATTAGATGTTTCTGGAGCATATGGGACTGGCATAAAAAAGTATATCTTTCCACATTGAAGCTCTGCATATGGCGAAACTATGATGATTTTAGAGCACCCCCAATGGGAGGTGTTTTTTGGTCCCAGTCTCAAGGGGACTTGTCCCCACGCCACCTGCAGGAGGGACGGTCCCTCCCTCCTTGCAACTTTTTATTTTTATTTTTATTTTTTTATTTTTATTTTTTCAATTTTTAAAAATTAAAATAATTTTTTTAATAAAATAATTTTAATAATGTGAGACTTGGTCCTCTTCATTGGAAGACAAGTTTTAAATATTTTTGGATCTCAATTTTATATTATTGGTATATAGGTGGGATCCAATAGAGAGTCATTTGTCTCTCTCCATTGTAGATGCTCTTAGGGACAACACCAACATCATTTTAAGTATAAAAGAATTTTTTTTCTTTTTTCACTATTCTTTTCAAGTACAATGCATTAAAAAGAAGAATAAATCACTTAAAAATAAGAACTTGAGGCATATATGATGATATAAGTTAATGGTTAACTAAATTTATATATTAATCACTAACACCGAATTTTTACAAAAGAAAAAAGTTATTAAAAACATAAAAATGAAAATTATTTTTTATCACTGTATAATTAATTTTTTTTAATATTTAGGGTAGTTTTATAAAAAATCTTTTTTTAACAAAATTATAAGGAAAAATTTAAAATATTACAATTTATCAATTCAGAAATACAATATCAAATTTGTTAGAATTTTTAATTAATTTATAAATTTATCAATTCCATATAAAAAATGTATCATGAATTTATTATATAATAATTTTGTAAGCTTTATTATTATTTTATATTTATTTATTTATTTGCAATTATTAATATTGAAGAGATTTTTTAAAATTAAAATATCTGGATTTGAATGAAAGTGAAATGACTTTTATAATTTTATAATTAGCTACTAATTAATTAATTATGATAATTAAGTTTAAATAACATGTTATATAAAAAACGTGTTAATCAAAATAATTTATAATTTTTTAATATTTCTTTTTACTAAATAAGAATATGTATAGATATATGCAGATATATGTTACATATATTTTAACTGAAAAATGTTATTTGTAGGCATATATGGGTATATATTATATATACTTTAATTAAAGAATGATATATATGGATATATATAGGTATATGTTACATATACTTTAACTGAAAAATATTATTTGTATGTATATTTGGGTATATATTATATGCTTTAACTAAAGAATGATATATTTGGATATATATAGGTATATGTCACATATACTTTTATTAAAGAATTATATATTCTAGGTATATATGGGTATATGTTACATATATTTTAACTAAAGAATGATATATGTAAATATATGTAGACATATGTTACACATACTTTAACTAAAAAATATTATTTGTAGATATGTGTAAGTATATATTACATATACTTTAACTAAAAAATGATATATGTGGGTATATATTACATATAATTTAACTAAAGAATATTATTTGTGGGTATATATAGATGTATGTTACATATATTTTAACTAAAAAAATAATATTTGTGGGTATATGTTACATACACTTTAACTAAAGAATGATATATATGGATATATGTTGCATATATGTTGCATATATTTTAATTGAATAATGATATTTATAGGTATATGTGGGTATATATTATATATACTTTAACTAAATAATAATACATATTGATATATGTAGGTATATATAATATATAATTTAACTAAAGAATGATATTTGTAGGTATGTGTGGATATATATTATATACACTTTAACTAAAAAATGATATATGTGGATATATGTATGTAAATGTTATATATACTTTAAATAAAAAATGTTATTTATAGAAATATGTAGGTATATGTTTGTCACATCCCGTTTTTTAAAATGTGACGGTCCTAGGGTCCAAAAAGGCTTAATGCTACTAGGCACCGCGCAAAACCATAACCGCATTATTGTATTCATACATATATTATCTCACAATCTTATAACATATTTTATACAATTATTTTATTATAATACACCGCAATGATATATCATATAATTTTATTATAATTTTTCTTCCACACCTAATAATCAATTCATATCAATATTACGAAACAACTAAAATGTCGAGCAAACTTAATTTTTTAATTTATCTATAACAAATATGAGTTATTATATTATTCTCAAACTTCTTGCTAGAATGAAGAAATTAAAAAGCTGATAGACTTGGATAACTTCTACCTGAAATCACACAGACGATTGGATGAGTCGTCAACTCAATGAGATTATAGTGACACAAGAGTGGAATACACAATAAGATTAGTACAAGGTGGCTGTACAATAAAGGATTATCAATAAAATTTAATTTATAAGAAGGACCCATAATAACTGGACTAATATCACAAAGCAAATCAAATAATATGACAAATAACACATAACAATAATACCAAAGTGCTATCACACATCACATAAACATAAGGATAGTAACTTTTACCCTATTAATAACAAATCTCTATATGCACATAGCCCGATGGTATATAGCCCCCATCAAGTTGAGATTTTGTCATATTGGTTAATAAAATAGCTTGGTATGGATCACATAGGCCCAAAGGCCACATTAAGTTTCACAATTCACAAATTTATGAACACAATTATCAAATGTATCAAAAGATTCAAAATTTATCAAATATTTCAAGGCAACAAAGGAAAAGATAAACACTATAACTCACCTTGAATTTGAAAATTTAATTCATCTTCGCCATTGATAAATTATATTGGTTCTATAGTAATTCTCAACCTACATTCACATTTACACATGTATTGCACTATTAAATTTTTTAAAACTAATTAATATTATTATATTTATTTGTTTTTATTGTTTCTCCCTCAATACATTTTATTCATCAACTAACTAAAATTACATATTCTAAATTTACTTAATTTCTTGAATTTCACTATTTTTCTTTTAATCACAATTAACTTATTAATTAATTATAATATTATTCCTAAATTCAATTTAAAATCATAAATCTTAATTAATTTTAAACTAATTAATATAGTTAATAATAATTCAATTAATTTTAATTTTATAAATTTTAAAGCATAATTTGTTAACTAAAATAATACAATAAATTAATTAATAATTAATAACATTTATATTAATTAATCTAAAATAAAATAATTTAAAGGATTTCAATCTTACCCAAACAATAATATAATTATCGATGCTTCTAAAATTTCGAGCGGAATATCGAAACAGGGTCGTCGGAGCTTTGCCGAAATTTTCTTCGGTTTTTACTCATATTGCTGTTCAGGAGGTTTCTAATATTCAAATGAAGCATGGTTAATTTCATTGGAAAGATAATGAATTCATGACCTCAATTATGCTAGAGGTGTCAACTCACTTGTCGAAAAATAGCTGGAATCTCATCAAAAAAATTTTATTTTTACAAGAAATTTTCTCTCACTTTGGTGATTCTCTCATGGCCTATTAGTACTCAAATTAAAGATTATGGAAAGAGGATTCCAATACAACTTGAATCACCTGAATCGTAGTTCGAATGAGGGAGATATAACCATTTAAATTTTTGGTCACTGGATTTTGCCGAAATTAGTTACAGAAAATTAGAGAAGCACGTCTGATGCTGTCTAGACTCCAATCAAAAAGATTCTAATGCTGTTAGCTTTGTCTGGATATTATCTTTCTAATGTCACCGATAGTGAATCAATTAGAGGTCCGATGATGAAGTTATTATAAAAAAACCATAGGTTGCTCATTTTTTTAATTTTCTCTCTCTCTCTTCCTTTCTTTCTTTTCCGACTGTTTTTTTATATTATATATTTTAGATTATATATATTATTATTTTATTTTATTTTAAATTTTAAAATTTTCATATCAACTTTCAATTATTTTCTTCTTTTTCAATTCTTTTTCAACCCAAACTATTCCTCAAATTTTATTATTATTATTATTATTATTATTATTATTATTATTATTATTATTATTGTATATCTTTAAATGATATTTTAAAATTTTAGATTATTACAATATTACATATACTTTAACTAAAGAATAATATATATTAAGTATACTAGTTAATTTTTTTTAAAAAGAGTATAGAAATGATATATATTTAGTTATATATTGGTATATGATTTATATAACAACATTACCAACATATATATATTAAATTTCAAAATAATAAAAATATAAAACTATTATATATTTAGTTATATGTTAATATATATTATATATAATTATATATATTTGTTTAGATTTAAAAGAAAAATAATATAAAGTGATATATGTTTAGTTATATGTCAGTATATATTACATATAATAACATATACTTGTTAAATTTATATTTTTAATTTAATAATTTTAAAAAATTAATTTGAAACTTGTTTTAAAAAAATAAACCATATAAAAATATATAAAAAACCAAAAAAATAAAAAAAGATGAAAAAATACATGAAAATCACAAAAAACAAATAAATATAAAAATAAAAATAAATAAAAAAGTAAATAAAATCATAAAAAATGAATACATAAAAAAACACTTTTAAAGAAATGATAATTAAATCATTTTGATTTATCATTTTATTAAATATTAATATATTATTATTAATAATAATATTGATAATAATATGAGATAGGAGCCATGGTGTAGATGATTTATCATTTTTTAGATATTAATCTTTTATTTTATTAATATTAATAATATTATAAGATGAGACCCATATAGCATATGAAAAGTCAAAAGTCTAAGTAAAAAAATAATTATCCTTATTGTTTGCCCCATCCAAATTTGATTGTCCTTAAAATTGTGAATAAAATATATATTTATCGTAAAATTTGGAGAAAAAATAGATCCGTATTTTTTAAAACATAACTTTATTTTAAGCTAGTTTTGTAATTAACCCTTTTTAATAATATATATTGATTTACTTAAAAAAAACTGTAATTTTAATACTGTAATTTTTTTTAGCTCATAAAAGTTAGTTTTTTGGATTGATAAAAAATTTAATTAATATGATTCATTATTAAAAATATATTATTTCAAATCATTATTTTTAAGAACATTTTTTCTCTCTATTCTATCTTTTCTTTTCCAATAAATGTTTCTCGTATAAAATGCACTTACAAATTTTTTGTTTAGTTAATTCTCTCTCTCTCTCTCTCTCTCTCTCTCTCTCTCTCTCTCTCTCTCTCTCTGTGGGCGCACGCGCGCGTGTGCATGATTTTAAATTGACATAAAATCTCTACTTGTATAATTTTTTCATTTTGTTTTTATTTCAAAATCTATAAAATTTTATATCATTAAATTTATATTTTTCTATATATATATAATTATATATGTAGAATTACATTATATTATTATGAGATAGTCATCTCAATTTGTTCCATATTGATCATTTTAGAAACTATAAATTTTTAAGATTTCAATTTATTTATTTTTATATTTTTCATTAATTTTTTTGAATTCTTTTTTCATTAATTATACTATTGGTTGGTAAAATTAAAACATATTAATAAGTATTAAATTGATTATTTTAGAATAAAAAAAATATTTTACAAGAGTTATAGCTAATAAAAGATTTAGAAACATATGTTCATTAAAAAATAAACACTCATTGGCTTCAAATCCGGCCTTTGCCCCTGGATATACATATATGTATGAGTTTCTCTATGTTACTCATTTTTCTTTGAGTTAAGTCTAGTTCGTTTTTTTTTCTTTGTCAAATTTTGTTCTAAGGTTTTTCTATGATATTTAGCTTGTGAATTTAACAATTTCTAGTTTCATTTCTAGAGATCCATAAACTCCAGTTTTCTTTCGGAATCTCGACTCATTTGCTAAATGATAATAAATTTTTTCTTTTAATGTTGTATTTTTTGTTGTCATAATGATTGTTATTGAATTTGTTAAATGTGTTTCTTAAAGACTTTTTCATTTTCTTTTGGTTTTAAAATTCTTAATGCCTAATATTTTCTTATAATAAGTTGGAAAATAAGAAGAGAATAATGAAGATGTGGTTGTTTTTGCTTTTTTTATAAATTGTGTGATAACTAGTATATTGAAAGATGAAAATATTTTGATTCTAAAACGATAGATTTTAATTAATTCTTTGTGGATATTTTTTTTTCTATGATTGGCAGCGTTTTCTTTCCTTTTTGTATGTGTCAACAAGATTTCTTGTATATGATTTTAGATTGGCAAGAAAATTGAGTATCAATGCATGCATGTATACATGGGATTTTATCAAGAGATAATTATACTATCTATCATATTTTATAATTTTTTTTATTTTTACCAGTGACATTTTTATAATTTTACGATAAACTGATAATAAACACATAATAAACACATAATAAATTATGTAAATTTATAAACTCATAATAAACCTATAATAAACTATCTAAATCTGATATTTTTGTAAAAAAAAATATGAATTATGGTAAATATGTAAATATTTTTAAAAATATGGTAAATTTAAATTTTTTTTATTTTTTTGATATTTTTGTAAAGACCCTTTTTATCAATTTTCTTTCAATTAATTTGACTATATACAAAGGCGAAACCAAAACTTCAAGAGAAGAGAGGTAAAATTTCTCTTATAGTTTTGACTTCACTTCTAATTATTCCTCTATGATGTTGTCTCAATACTCACTAAATTAATCAAAGAAATACACACACACACTCCTAAATTTATATGATGATGCATAAAAAAATGAAGAGAAAAAAAATATTTTTATGAAGATAATTTTTTAAGAAAAAGTTGAAAAAAATTATCACACAATATTAGAAGTAGAAATAATAAAATGAAAATCAAAATAAAAAAGAAGAAAAATAAAAAAAAAACACTAATTTTTTAAAAAAATTATTCTAACATTGTATTCTTTCTCAATTTTCCTTTCTTTTTATTCTACTTTTAATTTCTTTCTAATTTCTTAATTTATTGGATCAGTTCAAGTTAATTTAGTTGAAGAGTTTGTCATTTTTCTTTTTGTTTTTTTTTCCATTGAAGAGTATTTTTTTTGTTAATTTCTTAGGAAAACATATTTATTTGGGGAAAAAAAATTAGTTTATTGGGATTTTTTTTACTTAATTTGAAGAAGAGATAGGAGGACAATTTAAATTCTAAAGGGAGGCACATAAAAAATTTTAAAATTTTACTAAATATATATGTATTATTTTTTTTTTCAAAATAGATGTGTCCCCCTTATACTACACATGCCTTTGCCCTTGATTGTGCTTTGTTTTTCATTTTCAAAGATGCTTTCACATGCAAGATATTAGAATTTTAACAACTTTAAATATTTGATAATGTTTCTGCAGTTTGTTAATAATAACCAAATATATGCTAAGCATAACTCGTTTATAAACTCAATTGTAACTCATTTGCATTTTGTATACAATAAGCTCAATATATGCTAAGTATAACTTATTTATATGCTGATGTGCAATTTTTTTGAGTCAATATATTTTTAATAGAACATAGGTATATTATTAGTATATTGTTAGTATATTATTGGTTTATTATTAGTATATTTTATAGCATATGTTTGGTTATTTTTTATTTTTTTTATATATGTTGTTTTGTATTTATAAGAACTTTTGAAAGATTAATGTGTTTCTTTTACTTTATCTTACACAAATGAAAAATATAAGCTATTTGACAAATTCACTGAATAAAATTTGTTATGCGTAATAATATTTTTATTTGGTGTATAAGAAACTAATAATATTTGGTGTATAAGAAACTAATAATAATCTAATAATAAACTTTGCATATATTATATAAAACTATCAATACAAAATATAATTTACGCTATGTTTGAGCTATTATTCAATGATAGTTTATTCTATAATAAAACTTAAAATTGTATATAATGAACTCAATATGTATTAACCATAAACTCGTAATTTTTAGGTATTTGATGTTATTTAATTAAAAAAGTCTAATATATTTGATAATTTTTTTAGAGTAGTAAACTTGAAGAATTAAAGGCTTTTTCTGGCAAGTTTGTAAAATGCCCATATTTGTTCTACCTAAGTGCTCTATTTGGTGGAGGAAATTACATTAAATATTGTATTTTAAGTTTTGTTTTCATTTTTACCATTGTTATTTTGTTTTCATTTATATCTTTCTGTATTTAAATTTCACTTTTCATAAAGCTTTTATTGCAAAAATATGTTTCTTTATTTTCTCTTCTTCTTTGCATTACTAGCACTAGTAAACAAAGGTTACATTAGTTTATTCCATAACTTTTGGATGAATTTCCATACTACTTTGTTTGCCAAGAAAAAAAAAACAAAGAAAAGTTAAAATTCATAATATTTATAACTTATTTTTTTCCCCTTAAAAATGAGAATGAAACCCAACATGAAAAAGCAAAGGAGCTGTATTTAATGCATAAAATTATTTTTCTAGTTAATTTTATTTTTTCTGTTGTTCTTTAATTATAATGCTAGAGTTTTTTTGTTCTTCAATTGTAGTCCATTTTACTACATGTTCCATAAAAATGTTTCAAAGCATTTTTTTCTTTTGTAAATTTTTTCTTTTATTATTTTCAATTTTGTATTTCCTAGATGAGTATATCCCATTTCTTTTGAATTGTATCTATTTCATTTTGATTATTTTGTGTTTACATTATTTGTAATATATGAGCGGTATATATATTAAACAACTTATATGTAACATGTGCATGATATATACACAATTATTATGCAACATATAGAGGCTAAAACACAACATATATATAATATGTACATTACACATGCACTATAATTAAACAATATTTAAAATCTATGCATATTTTATCTCTTAGAAGTAAACATATATACAACATATATACGACATGCATACTATAATTAAGCAACATATAAAAGCTAGAACACAATAACATATATATGATATAAGAACTATAATTAAATAACATATAAAGTATGTATATATTGTATCTCTTGGAAGTCATGTACACAATATATAGAAGAATGTGCAAAAATTGCCTCTAAAGTTTGTGTAAGGTACATATTGATTCTTAATTTTTTTTGGCTCATTTATATACTTAAAATTTGTGGGAATATACATATACCCTTAAAGGTTTAAAAAATTGATAAATTAGCCATTCTTTTAACGAAAAATAAATTGCCGTTAACTGCATATTTAGTTTTCTATTAGAAGGTGCAAATATGCCCCTTACATTTTATTTGGATGACTAGTATAATCTTTTATTAATATATGGTATAATATGTTATTGTATGGTATAGTACTGTAAGTATTGTTTATCATATTTGGATGGATGGTATGGTACTGTAAGCTATTTTTATTTTGTTTGATGGTATAATATAATTACAAAAATAATAAAATGGCCAGAATACCCTGAAATTGAAATTGATATTAGTTTTAATTAAAATCTATAAGTAATTTTAATTTTAGTTTTTTATAATTAATAATTAATTTAAATTTTATTTTTTATGATCAATAATTAATTCCATTTTTTATAATCATTAACTAATATCATTTAAAGGCATAAAAAATAAATAATAAAATCAATAAAATATATGACAAATTATTTCCTGATAATCTAAATTGAGAAAATTATAATTGAATCAATACATAAATGAAATAACAAATTGAAATAAATTATATTCTTAATTAGTGAAAATATCAATCTAAAATATTAATTTGAAAATAACCATTTATGGTGAAGTTAACAAAGTAAAATAAATAACAAAAGCAAAATAAATAAGCTAAAAAAACAAATAATAACAAACCTTTCTGCATGCAAAGAAAAATGAAAAGACCAATTGTTACAATGGAAAGGGACGACAGAGAAAGGTGAAAAAAGGGTAAATTTTGTAATATAATAAAAGCAGTGAGGGTATTTTTTTGAATGTAAATTTAAGAAACCATGATAAACTATCCATTTGATGGTTTAAAATTATTTAAGAAAAGCTATGGTTTTAAAACCACAAGAAATAATGCTAAACCATACTATAAGTATGAAAATTGTAATATTCTTATATTCTATGCACATATAATATATACAAAAAAGGTGTAAACTTTGCAATATAATAAAAATAGCGACGGTATTTTTTTGAATGTAAATTTTAAAAACCATGATAAACTATCAATTTGATGGTTTAAAATTGTTTAAGAAAAGCCATGGTTTTAAAACTACAATAAATAATGTTAAACCATACTATGAGTATGAAAATTGTAATATCTTTACACCTTACACACGTGTATATATATATACACTTCATGTATGTAAAATATATATACAGAATACAAGAATGTCACTATCTGTAATATCCCAAAATATACCCTAAAAGTTTTAGAGTTATTGTTGTATTTGGATTAAATGTATATGTTTGATGAAAAGAGAAAAGAAATGAAGAGGTAGATGTATTTGAGGGATGAGATGTATATTTGGTATTTGGAAAATATATGGGAAATATAAAAGGAATATACATATACCCACATATACACCACATATACATAATGTATAAAGTGGTGTAGGAAAAGTGAATATATATATATATATAATATTAATTAATTAATAATAATGATAATAATATTTATAAAAGAGAAAGAAGAAAAGAAAGTCAAAGGGTTGAATGAAGGTTGTGGTGGAGAATTTTTAGAAATAATTAATATTATTATTATTATATATATATATATAGGATAAGTATGAAGAAAAGAAGAAAAATCTTCTTGTCTCCTTCTTCTTCTTCTTCTTACGAGAGAGAGAGAGAGAGAAAGAGAGAAAGGAGATTTTAATTATGCACATCAAAATTTTTTAAGGGCTTAAAGAGAATTGAAGTGAAGATTGAAGATTTGGCAAAGACTACTCAAGTAAGTATTCATTTCTTTGAATTGATTTCCATTGATTGTGTTGATATGGGATGTAGTTAGTATGTTAAGATGATAATAGTGAAAGATTGAAAGATATGTGTAGATTTAAATGGTTATTTGTGAGGATGATGATGGATTATTAAATTGGTTAGTAAGGGTTTGATATATATATGAGTTGGAAAATGGAATAATTGATGTATGTTTGTGTTTAGTGAAATTGTTTCTGTTTTACAATTAGTAAAGGCTGTGATTTGTATGATTTTTAATTAATTATAGAAAAATGTTCTTGAAGTGAATTTTTGATATGTTGTGCCTCTATGAGTCTAGAATGACTGAAAAATATGTTGATTCGATTTTGGATAGGTTATGAGTTTAGAAAAATTATTTTTATTAGATCTGTTCCAGCAGGTACCTTAACTGAGACAGTTATATTTCGGGATTTTTAATAAAATGTAGAAAAATTATATTCAATTGAATTTCGGATATGTTGTTGCTTAATGAGTCTAGTATTTGAGAAAAATAATTAGGAACCAAGTTGATTGAATTTAATTTATGGAATTCACAAAGTTTAGAACTGCTGCCAGGATGCAGGGCAATTGGGGCAGTCTGTTTGGGTGAATTATTTGACCAAGATTTTGTGTTCAGTTTGATCTGAAATTTTAAAGGAATGATTTTAAGATGTAAAATTAAGTTCTGTAAAAATTTTAGAGTTTTTAGTCAAGTATATTATTTTATACAAATTTTCAAAATAAGGATAAAATTTAGTCTAAAACCAGAATTTACTATTCATATGGTCATTTTGCTAATATTCCTTTTGGATTAGGTTGTGAAGAGGTTGAATTGCCCTAATCTAAGTGTTGAGGATTCTTGGAAGAGTAGGTGTATAGAGTGGTGTAAGTTGGTTTTAAGGTAAGTACAAAGTTTATATGATTGCACTTATTTACATGAATTAAGACTTAACACATTTGTTTGTAAATGTGTTAAGTGAATTACTATATTGTCAATATAATTTGATTAAGGTTATGATTGGATGATGTGAAAGATATGAAGATCATTCAAATAGGTAAGTACAATGCAATTTGTTATGATAAATATTGTAATAATGAATTGTGCTAATGTGTTTTGAGAAATGATGAAATGTATTGTAATTGTGGTTGGTAATAATGATTGAAATGAAATAAATAGACATGTTGATTATATGATGATGAATTTAAGATATATGCTCAATATAATTGTTTATGTATACTTGAATGATGAAGTGCTATAACGTGAATTGAAATATGATAAGAGGTGAAGCCATTGAGATTGGCTATGATGAATCAAATGAGATGTGAAGCCATTGTGTTGGCTACGAGAATGTAAATGAATTATAATTGAGGCATGGTTGCCTGTTTTGAAAATGAAATGAATTGAGAAAGAAATGTACAAAGATATAAATGAAAAGAGTTGTGTCTAATATGTTAATTCAACTTTCAGAGTTCTGGATTTGACGGCATGCCTATAACATATGAAATGTAACAGTCTAGCCGGGTTGAGGATCTCCTCAAGTTGTTGAGTTGATGGTCCAAGAGACTGGGTCTGTTACACTATATGAATTATAAATGTGAAATATATGAAAAGTAACAGTCTTGCCGGGTTGAGGATCTTCTCGATTAGTCGGGTGGATGGTCCAAGAGACTGGGTCTGTTACACTCTCCATGGATAGAGATATGATATATGTTGCCTACGGGCTTGATTATTGTGATTATGGATCAAAGCAGTAACTCTGAACTTTGAATAACATATTAGTGTTTTGGGCCCGAGTCTGTCTTTATTGTCAATGTGAAATGCAAGTATTGAAATATTGATTGTGAGTATTAATAATGAATTATGCTTGGTGGATTGTGAATAATATAATGTTATTAAGTGTAATAGGAAAATGAATTGTGGTTGATGATAAAGGTTGTCTTTATTGGAAATATGATTTATGATTTATATGATATGTAGATTGTGTATTGCAATAATGAGTGATATGATGTGTAATGTGTGTATTGCAATAATGGTTGGTATGGTATATATATAATGTAGGGGTATTAATATATTGGTTTTGAGTATTGGTGATGCATTGGGGTTGGTGATAATATTATATATATATATACATCTTATATGAAATTAGCTAGGATATATTAAAGATAAAGTTAAAAAGAAAAGAAGATATGATAAGAACTAATTATATATTGAATCGATGTATCATTACATATCAATACTTCTATACTATATGTTTATATTTTATATTTGGACTACTAAGCTCTCGGGCTTAGCGCGGGTGTTTATTCGCGCAGGTTTTTAGATGGAAGATATGAAGTCTTTTGTTATGCCACAAGAAGAGTAAAGTTTGTCGAGACCAACTAGAGGGTTATGCATACATGTATAAATTTTAATTATGATGTATTTCTGACGAGAGAGTATTTATATGTATAAATCTAGTAATGTATAATAACTGTATGGTTTTAAATTGAGTTGGATTGTGAATATAGAAGTGTGAATTCTTCTTGCAGGATTGTAGTTGAGGTTATAAGGGTGGATTATTGGGAGTGTACTTGAGTTGAATTGTGAAACAAAATGTTTTTCAAATATAAGAAAAATCAATTTTGTCGACACTTGGGACCTAGAATTTTAAGGGAGACTCCGTCAAAATTTTTTTGAAAAAAATTTTTATAAGGAACATTAAGTAAGCTGACATAACCAGAGCTCGTATCTTGATGTAGCATTCCTCCTCGGCTTATTATAGGTCGGGAAGGGGTGTTACAATTGTTTTGGTATCAGAGCTTAGGTTCGAGATTCTCGGCCTAAGTAAATTTAAAAAGGAAATGTTTTAAAAAGAAAAATGATGATGAATGAAAATGAAAAGAATGAAATTTTTGATACATGCATATGCATTAACATCTAGGTTGGTCTCGAATGTGGTATTATATGAATTGAAATGTATTGAATTGTATGAAATGGATAATAATGTGTGGATGAAGTTCTATATGAATGGAAATTTAAAGAAAGCAATGAGATGGAAAAATTTATGTAAGTTTAAGTGATAAATTAAAGAATGGTAGTTTCCTTGAGGAAAGAAAATGTGAAATATGATTATAATATAAAGAAATGATCAGGAAAATAAAGTTAAAAAAAAAATGAATTAAAAACAAAATCAAAATCAAAGTATGTAATCTTTCCTCTATTATTTGAATCTCTTTCTAATAAAGTTTATGTTTGGATTGCAAGGGAGAGGAAATATTGTTGATGGATAATATGGATGGATATGTAATTATAATGAAGAGAATATGGGGGAATATTGAATGAGTTGATTGATATAGACAAAGTGTGATAACTTAAGGTTTGAATATGTAAAGTTAAGATTAAAAAAAAAATGATAGGGGTTAAGCAAGGAGATAAAATGGTGTTGTTAGTATTGTTAATTTAATGTAAACATTGTGGTTTGAATGGTAGGAATATAATATGCTTGAGTATTGTTAAAGCTCATGTTAATGGTGATAATGTGTAATATTTGGATTTTTGAAATGAGCTTTAATGATTGTAAAAAAGATATATTTTGATGTTGCTTTGTAGTATGTATATATAAGATGTTTACTTAAGTTTATATTAATAAAACGAGATGAGTAAATTGAAGTTTAAGCAAAGTAGTAAGAGGAGAATTTATAATGTTAACGGAATTTGGATAAAGATTATTTAAATATCGAAAATTTAATGTATAGTACGTATATGAGTTAAGTGGAATGAAAATTTTTGCATATTAAGAATGACTTACAGATATGTAATTTGATGAACTAAAAGTTGGCAAGTGATGAAGTAATCATGATAAGGTTGACTACTTGGAAGGTGATAATGGGATGTAAGATGCTAGTGATCAAGGATTGAGTTGATCACTTGAAAGTGTAATGTACGCATAGTATTGCGTGTTTGTAACCTATACAACTACATATCTATTAGTGTTGAGAATGAGTACTCTTGCATTGATAAACTTGTGCAAAGTTAGGTCATGTGATAATATTAATAGTGAGAATTGGATTGAGCAATGTTAGTTCAAGAAATTGAGATTTGTGATAACGAAATTTGGAAATTTTATAGGGATTAATGGGCGATGTGTATATGATTGGATGTAAGGGACATATGTATAAATATGTGAGATATATATAAATAATTTAAGTCATGTAAAAAAAAAAAAAAAAAAAAGAAGAAGAAGAAGAAGAAGAAGATGAAAATGGTGTTGTTCAATGAAAAATAATAAATGTTAAATGTGTATTGATGGTATGAAAAAGAGGAATTAAATATAATTGTAAAGTGTAAGAAATATGAAAGCAAGTCACATTGTGAACGTGACCTATGTATGTGAATGTGGTATAATTATTTGTATAGTGGTATGAAGAATGATATGGCATGTATTAGTGGATCTATGAGAAATTAAGTTTTGATTTATGAAGAGTTAGACTATGGATTGTAATGGAAAGTGAAAAAGGACTCGAGTAACAATGGACGATGAAATTGTTATGATAATAACTGAGCTAGACTATCATATAATGCTTTCTGGTTGAAGGATTATGCTTGTGGAAATATATTATATGTATATGTGTTTAATAAAGATGGAAAGTATAATGTATGAAAAGTTTTATAAGAGATAGGTTAGAAATGGAAGTTGTATAAAGTTTGTATATGATTGAATGTTGTACACATAAGTGTTATAAGTAATATTGTTGATGTGAGTTAGGCTAATGATAATCATATGATCAAGAACAAATTGTTTTGGAGACAAAGTTGAATTATGTCAACTTTTGAGATAGTTGGAAATGTTTGAAGAAGAATAATAGAGGAACAATATTGATTTATAAACTACATATGTGACTATTAATATACTCTGGCTATATAATTTGTTTAGTGTAATTGGCTGGTTAAGTTTGTTATCAGCAGATTTGGGCCTAAGGTGATATGATTGTAGTATTATGTGGGTGAGATTGATAATTTTGTTTCAAGAAATATGGTTAGGAGTTGTGATTGGTAAAGTGGTATCTTATCAATTCTATGTTAGAAATTTGTTTATAATTATGAAAAATATGAATAGAGAAGAGAACCGTGTAAATGTCTTGAATTGTGAAGAATGAATAAAAAGTGATTATGTAATCATAGTAATGGTATGATAATGTGAGAATATGATAAATGGGAGAAATTTATGAAATGTGATTGAAAATGATACTGAATATATTTTTGTTATAAGATGAATTAATTGATGGAAACAATGTTAAGTGAATGAACTATGGGTAATAATTATAGTATGAGAAAAATTATGAGAATTATGGGAGATTGCACTGCTATTATTGAAAGCAGAAGATATATATGAATATTGAAAGATAATTTGAAGTAATTTGTTAGTAAGGAGTCGAACAGATGGATCCTAAGGGATTAGAAGTTGAGAATGAGTTTGACCTAATAGAATTGTGTTATGTATATTGATATGTGATGATAAACTTAAATAAGTTAATGGTTGGTTTGAATGGAATAAGATTGAAATGTTGTTATTTTATGACAGCTAGATCAATTGATCTAGAATTCATTAAGATTGTGAATTATTATCGAGATTTAATATGTATAGTTATGCTAAGAGTATAAGATATATATGATAATGTATATATGAAGTGATATGCTGATACATGAATGAATTATGATATATCAGTTATTAAAGATAATGAAAGGAAAAAGGTTGATTATCTGTAAAGTAAATTTATAAAGATTGTATCGATATTAATATTAAGTGAAAAACATGGTAAAGAGGGATTTAAGTATAAGAAATGAAAATATTGTTATCAATCAAGGTTTGATAAGTGGTTATTTTCAAAAGTGATTGTAATAACAGGATAATCTATAGTAAGATTTAATTCAATAATTTCCAAGATTAAAGTTAAAAGATTGCCTACAAAAAAATGAAGTGATAAATATCTTGAATGTAATAGATGAATGGTATATTTATAGATTATAAGATGATTTGATTATTGTATAAAAGAAAATTTCTTTGAAATGTAATGAGTTATTTTGGGTGTTTTGTTGAAAAAGTAATAAGATAAATATAGCTATATAATGATAAGTTGTGAATTGGAAAAGATGATTGACTAAAGGTGGAAGAGTAAAAGTTATGTAATTTGATGAAATCATAATATAAGAATACGATTACCTTCATATGAATTAAGATGGTGTTTTATTATAAATGAATTGTTATTGTGCTGGATAATTTCGAGGACGAAATTATTTAAGGGGGAGAGAATTGTAATATCCCAAAATATACCCTAAAAGTTTTAGAGTTATTGTTGTATTTGGATTAAATGTATATGTTTGATGAAAAGAGAAAAGAAATGAAGAGGTAGATGTATTTGAGGGATGAGATGTATATTTGGTATTTGGAAAATATATGGGAAATATAAAAGGAATATACATATACCCACATATACACCACATATACATAATGTATAAAGTGGTGTAGGAAAAGTGAATATATATATATATATAATATTAATTAATTAATAATAATGATAATAATATTTATAAAAGAGAAAGAAGAAAAGAAAGTCAAAGGGTTGAATGAAGGTTGTGGTGGAGAATTTTTAGAAATAATTAATATTATTATTATTATATATATATATATAGGATAAGTATGAAGAAAAGAAGAAAAATCTTCTTGTCTCCTTCTTCTTCTTCTTCTTACGAGAGAGAGAGAGAGAGAAAGAGAGAAAGGAGATTTTAATTATGCACATCAAAATTTTTTAAGGGCTTAAAGAGAATTGAAGTGAAGATTGAAGATTTGGCAAAGACTACTCAAGTAAGTATTCATTTCTTTGAATTGATTTCCATTGATTGTGTTGATATGGGATGTAGTTAGTATGTTAAGATGATAATAGTGAAAGATTGAAAGATATGTGTAGATTTAAATGGTTATTTGTGAGGATGATGATGGATTATTAAATTGGTTAGTAAGGGTTTGATATATATATGAGTTGGAAAATGGAATAATTGATGTATGTTTGTGTTTAGTGAAATTGTTTCTGTTTTACAATTAGTAAAGGCTGTGATTTGTATGATTTTTAATTAATTATAGAAAAATGTTCTTGAAGTGAATTTTTGATATGTTGTGCCTCTATGAGTCTAGAATGACTGAAAAATATGTTGATTCGATTTTGGATAGGTTATGAGTTTAGAAAAATTATTTTTATTAGATCTGTTCCAGCAGGTACCTTAACTGAGACAGTTATATTTCGGGATTTTTAATAAAATGTAGAAAAATTATATTCAATTGAATTTTGGATATGTTGTTGCTTAATGAGTCTAGTATTTGAGAAAAATAATTAGGAACCAAGTTGATTGAATTTAATTTATGGAATTCACAAAGTTTAGAACTGCTGCCAGGATGCAGGGCAATTGGGGCAGTCTGTTTGGGTGAATTATTTGACCAAGATTTTGTGTTCAGTTTGATCTGAAATTTTAAAGGAATGATTTTAAGATGTAAAATTAAGTTCTGTAAAAATTTTAGAGTTTTTAGTCAAGTATATTATTTTATACAAATTTTCAAAATAAGGATAAAATTTAGTCTAAAACCAGAATTTACTATTCATATGGTCATTTTGCTAATATTCCTTTTGGATTAGGTTGTGAAGAGGTTGAATTGCCCTAATCTAAGTGTTGAGGATTCTTGGAAGAGTAGGTGTATAGAGTGGTGTAAGTTGGTTTTAAGGTAAGTACAAAGTTTATATGATTGCACTTATTTACATGAATTAAGACTTAACACATTTGTTTGTAAATGTGTTAAGTGAATTACTATATTGTCAATATAATTTGATTAAGGTTATGATTGGATGATGTGAAAGATATGAAGATCATTCAAATAGGTAAGTACAATGCAATTTGTTATGATAAATATTGTAATAATGAATTGTGCTAATGTGTTTTGAGAAATGATGAAATGTATTGTAATTGTGGTTGGTAATAATGATTGAAATGAAATAAATAGACATGTTGATTATATGATGATGAATTTAAGATATATGCTCAATATAATTGTTTATGTATACTTGAATGATGAAGTGCTATAACGTGAATTGAAATATGATAAGAGGTGAAGCCATTGAGATTGGCTATGATGAATCAAATGAGATGTGAAGCCATTGTGTTGGCTACGAGAATGTAAATGAATTATAATTGAGGCATGGTTGCCTGTTTTGAAAATGAAATGAATTGAGAAAGAAATGTACAAAGATATAAATGAAAAGAGTTGTGTCTAATATGTTAATTCAACTTTCAGAGTTCTGGATTTGACGGCATGCCTATAACATATGAAATGTAACAGTCTAGCCGGGTTGAGGATCTCCTCAAGTTGTTGAGTTGATGGTCCAAGAGACTGGGTCTGTTACACTATATGAATTATAAATGTGAAATATATGAAAAGTAACAGTCTTGCCGGGTTGAGGATCTTCTCGATTAGTCGGGTGGATGGTCCAAGAGACTGGGTCTGTTACACTCTCCATGGATAGAGATATGATATATGTTGCCTACGGGCTTGATTATTGTGATTATGGATCAAAGCAGTAACTCTGAACTTTGAATAACATATTAGTGTTTTGGGCCCGAGTCTGTCTTTATTGTCAATGTGAAATGCAAGTATTGAAATATTGATTGTGAGTATTAATAATGAATTATGCTTGGTGGATTGTGAATAATATAATGTTATTAAGTGTAATAGGAAAATGAATTGTGGTTGATGATAAAGGTTGTCTTTATTGGAAATATGATTTATGATTTATATGATATGTAGATTGTGTATTGCAATAATGAGTGATATGATGTGTAATGTGTGTATTGCAATAATGGTTGGTATGGTATATATATAATGTAGGGGTATTAATATATTGGTTTTGAGTATTGGTGATGCATTGGGGTTGGTGATAATATTATATATATATATACATCTTATATGAAATTAGCTAGGATATATTAAAGATAAAGTTAAAAAGAAAAGAAGATATGATAAGAACTAATTATATATTGAATCGATGTATCATTACATATCAATACTTCTATACTATATGTTTATATTTTATATTTGGACTACTAAGCTCTCGGGCTTAGCGCGGGTGTTTATTCGCGCAGGTTTTTAGATGGAAGATATGAAGTCTTTTGTTATGCCACAAGAAGAGTAAAGTTTGTCGAGACCAACTAGAGGGTTATGCATACATGTATAAATTTTAATTATGATGTATTTCTGACGAGAGAGTATTTATATGTATAAATCTAGTAATGTATAATAACTGTATGGTTTTAAATTGAGTTGGATTGTGAATATAGAAGTGTGAATTCTTCTTGCAGGATTGTAGTTGAGGTTATAAGGGTGGATTATTGGGAGTGTACTTGAGTTGAATTGTGAAACAAAATGTTTTTCAAATATAAGAAAAATCAATTTTGTCGACACTTGGGACCTAGAATTTTAAGGGAGACTCCGTCAAAATTTTTTTGAAAAAAATTTTTATAAGGAACATTAAGTAAGCTGACATAACCAGAGCTCGTATCTTGATGTAGCATTCCTCCTCGGCTTATTATAGGTCGGGAAGGGGTGTTACACTATCTTTATCTCAATTCTCCATACAATTTAATAAAATAAATTATTCTTTAAAAGATAATTTTAAAAATAAATTAAGATATATATATATATCAGTAATTAAATATTAAAAAATACAAAATTTAAAATAAAATCTTTGAAAAAAATTTACCAGAATTTTATCTGTAATTTGAATACTTCCAAAACAAACATTTACACAACTTGCAAAAATTTGCACTCCCAATATATAAATATTTATCCAAATCTCCAACATTTCTTCAAAAATCATCAAGGATGTCATAAACATATATAAATATATGATACTTAAAAAATTTTATTTTACAATACTTTATTAAACTTTAGGTATACAACATTTTCTTGCACATATGCATATTGTACTAAAACATTTAAAGCTTAAACAAAAACCGATATTTAACCATTTAAATTCCAATTACCTCCATTCTACCCAAAAAATAACCAAAAACCCTAACTTACCCTATTACCTCATTCAAACTTCTACCAAACTCAATCATTTCTACTATAACTTTAAAATTATTGCTTATACACTAAAATAACATCATAATAAGCCATTGTAACAATTATCTAAATCTCCATCAAAAACTCAATTTTCACATATTCAAAATTCTAAGAAAATCTACTTAAATATAAGGTAAACTTACTTCTTTCTTATAATTTTTTTAAAATCTTCTTAAATTCTTGAAGAAACTTGTAGAATTTGGTAAGTTGAAGAAGGAAAATTCCTCCCTTAGACCTCCTTGAATTTCGGCCAAGATGGGGAAGAGAAGAAGAAGAAGAAGCAAATTTGATTTTTAATTTCCTTTCTTTCATTTTAAACCATATATAATAATAATAATAATAATAATAATAATAATAATAATAATAATAAATTCATAATTTTCCTCTTCCACAAAAAATAATTTAATTTTTGATTTATTTTATTTTTTTAGCTTTTAACTTTTTAACTTTTTACCCTTTTACTTTGTCTTTTACCATTTTACTTTTTTGACCTTTTCATTTTCTAGTGACATTTATATTTTTTTTATATTTTACATATATCCTATATATATATTAGCTATATTTTTTATTCTAACACAGTACTTAATCCTTTTAAATTATTTATTTAATTATATTTAATAAAACTACGGGTGTTACAGAAATCAAAACAAACAAGTTATTGAACAATACAATACCATACTAAACCATCACTTACCTTAATCCATATAAAGTGTTAAATTTATACAAATGTACGAATTGATACTAAATATTTTTTTTGCTCAATTATGTACTAAAATGATATTTTTACTTTATTTATAAATGAATCAAATATATTTAAGATATTTTTTAAATATTCATTTTTTTTAAAAAAATATTTGATTTTGATTTTCAATTTCAAAATTAAAAATTGATATTTTTAAATTAAAAAATAATTTCAATCGATTAATATAGGGTATATTTTTAAATTTAATTAAAATTTGATATTTTTAAAATAAAAAATAATTTCAATTGAAAATTATGAGCAAATTTTAAAAAAATGGATATTTTCAAAATATTTTTATTTTTTATATTTATAATGAAATCTCTTAAATATATCCTCTTAATAGCATAACACATCTAATGTAATATATATATATATATATAATGAAATATCCAAAAATATATCCTAGAAGTTTGGTATAATAATTGTTGTAATTGAATTAAGTGTATTTGTGTTTAATTGGAAAAGAGAAAAGAAGTGAAGAGAGTGTATATGTTGAGTATATGAAAATATATACAACATATACACAAGTCAATGAGAAAGTCAAAGGAAGAGATTAATTATTATTAATTGTGTTTAAGGAATTAATTAATTATAAGTGGTATAAGAGTTAGTGGAAGTGGAAGATGATATTTTGATTATTTTATATTAAATGCTTGGATGAGAGGGTTTTAAGGAAATGAGAGTTGACTTTGATTTCTTTGGTTTTCTTTCTTTTCTTCTTCCTTCGTGGCTTTCTTTCATTTCTTTCCTTCTCTTTTCCTTTTCTGTTGTTGTCCGGCCATCAAGAAACAAGAGAGCAAGAGAGAGATTTGATCTTTCAAGTTCAAGATTGAAGGAAGTTTTCAAGAGATCAAGTTGGAGATTTAAGAGTTTCTTCATCCTTAGTAAGTTCTTCCACTTGATTCTTTGATTTCTTTGGGTTTGTGAGTTGAAGTTGTGATGGTTATGTGTTTGGTTTGTTTGTGTTGTGTTTAAGAGTATTTGGTTTAATTGATTTTCGATTTTTGAGGTTGGATTAAAGGAAAGAGTAAGTTTGTTGGTGAAGATGGTGTTGTAGTGGTGTGTAGAGTTTGTGATGATATTGATAATTGTGATTAATGTATATTTTGTCTTGTTTTGGTGTTTTTGCAAGTTTGAGATGGTTTTTGGATGTGTGTAGTTAAGTTTGTTTGAAGTGGATGTTGATGGAAGAAGTGATTTGTTGAGTGTTCTGTTGTTTTGGCCGGAATCTGGGTTTTTGGCCTGACACGCCCACGAACACGTCCAGGTCTTTAGGCATGTCAATGGTTCTGTGTGGCAGTAGGTTTGACACGGCCAGTAACACGCCCGTGTTATTGAACGTGTCATAGCCACTGTGTTATTGGGGAATTGACACGGTCATGAGCACGCTCATGTTGTTGGACGTGTCAATATTTCTGAGAGACAGAATGTATTACACGCCTAGTGACATGCCCGTGGTTCTGAGCGTGTCAATGCTTTTATGTTGTAGAGTTAGGGCACGGTCAAGGACACGCCCGTGTGGTTGAGCGTGTCATGTTTAAAGTTTGCCCTAGTTGGTTCTTAGCCTTATGATCTCATGTGGGTTTCATCATTCTTTTGGAATAGGTTGTGAAGAAGGTGATTTGCCATCATTTAAGAAGTGAAGGATTTTTGGAAGAGGAAGTCAATAGAGTTGTGTGAGTTGTTTTGAGGTAAGTACAAACCTTGCATTATTGCATACATTCATGTGATTTTGGAACTTATACATTTGAGTATGAATGTACTAAGGAATATTATTGCATTGTTGATATATATAAATAATGTTATGTTTTATACAATGTGAACTTTGTGAAATGCAATATGATGTATGTATATTGATTATGAGTATTTGAATATGAATTGAAATAGAATGAAATGTGAAGCCCTTGTGGTTGGCTATGATATTGTAAATGATGTTGAAGACATGAATTGAGAAAGAGAATGGTAAAGAGGTAAATGAATTGATTGTATGCCTAATATGTTATTCAATTTTCAGAGTGCTGGGTTTGGTGGCATGCCTATGAAAGGTAACAGTCTTGCCGGGTTGAGGATCTCTTCAAATTGAGTTGAATTGAGGTCCAAGAGACTGGGTCTGTTACACTATATGAATTATTGATATGAAATATATGAAAAGTAACAGTCTTGCCGGGTTGAGGATCTCCTCGATTTCAATCGGGTTGATGGTCCAAGAGACTGGGTCTGTTACTAGTAACAGTCTTGCCGGGTTGAGGATCTCCTCAAGCTTGTTGAGTTGATGGTCTAAGAGACTGGGTCTGTTACACTATCCATGGATAGAGATATGAGATATATTGCCTACGGGCTTGATCATTGTGATTATAGACCAAAGCAGTAACTCTGAACTTTGAATATCATATTAAATACTTGTTGGGCCCATGTGTGTCTATGTTATCATTATTGAATGTATGACATTGATATTGACATTGCATAATATCATTATGGTTTGTACCACTAAGCCGTTAGCTTAGCGCGATTGTGATTTATCGCGTAGGTGATAGGGTTGAGACGGAAGATTCCTCTAGACCTAGTTGAGTTTATGCTTGAAGAGTTGGCCTAGAGCTTAAAGATCAGAGAGTCAAGCTACCAATCATGTATATATTTCATGTTTTGTAAATTTTGATTTTTAATGTATTTGTACTTATTTGTTATAATTTCTGCTGCGTATTAATAAACATTTTTATCTATTATGTTTTATGAATTTCTTCTAAACCTTTGATATTTGTTTTATTTCTTTTCGAGTTATGACTTGTGTATTTTATAAACTGTGGCATTTTCTATATTCAGTATACGTATATTACGATCGTATAAGCATGTTGTGTACGTATACGGGGTATAGGGGTGTTACAATTATTTTGGTATCAGAGCCTAGGTTTGAGATTCTCAATCTAGGTCAATTGTCAGAAAAAGAATATTTTGATTTTAAAAAGTTGGTTTTGAATAAAATACATGTTTGGTATTGGCAGTCTCTGATCTTTAATGATGTGTATTCTGCTGTATTTGCAGATATAGGTTGTAATGGATTCTCGTTCACATCAGTCTGTAGAGGGTAGTGCGGAGAGTGTAGCTCCTGATGAGATTAGAGATGGAGCTAGAGTTGATAGAGTTAGTGAGGCACCTGTTTCTGTGCCGGGGATATCAGCTGCAGAGGAAGTTCCGCTGGGTTGGTTAAGGCATGTGATAGACTTATTGAGGCCAGCTCTAGTGCAGCCACCGCCGCCACCACCACAGCCAATGGTACCAGTGAGACACTATGATAAATTAAGAAAGTATGGAGCAGAAGATTTTCTGGGTACTATTGATCCAGCAGTAGCTGAGCAGTGGCTGGATAAGGTACAAAGGATATTCATTCAGTTGCAAGCCACTCCAGAAGAGAAATTTGACTATGCTAGATCACTGTTGCAGAAGGATGCATATGATTGGTGGAAGACAGTTCCTCATGCCATGGATGATCCACCTACATTGCCCTACAATGATTTTCTACGGGAGTTTGAGCTGAAATATACTCCGAGGGAGTATAAAGATGTGAAAAAGATGGAATTTCTGAGTTTGAGGCAAGACCACTGGACTGTGACAGAATATGAGTTAGAGTTCATCCGGTTGAGCCAATATGCCGGGGGAATTATCTCTGATGAGATTGACCGGTGCAGAAGGTTTGAGGAGGGATTGAGAACCTCAATTATGTGTCTTGTGGCTGGTTCTAGATACCAGGATTTTTTCCAGCTTGCTGCAGCAGCTAGGAGTGTGGAAAGAGCTCAGGGTATTGCAGCAGCTGCGACCGAAGAGGAGACTAGGGTTAGGAGACCCCAGTTTGAGGCAGGGTCTTCATCTGTGAAGAGAAGTAGAGGAAGTTTTGTTCCCAGGCTCAATAGAAGTCAGAGGCAGGCTGGTAGGTCAGTCCAGTTTCAGAGATAGAGATCGAGACCTACAGTCTCAGCAGCGAGTGCTCCGACTCCAGTAGTTCAGAGATCCACTCCACCTGTGTGTGTTCAGTGTGGTGGAACACATAGGGGTGTCTGTTGGAAGAATAGTGGACCAGCTGTGTGCTTCAGATGTGGATCGCCTGATCATTTTATTAGAGAGTGTCCGGAGATGCAGGAACAGAGGCCGGCAGATTCTGCAGTTTCTCGACCTAGTGTCAGAGGTGGTCGAGGGAGCAGAGGTTTCAGCAAAGGGGGTAGACCTAGGTATAGTCAGAGAGGGGGATCTTCATCCAAGGATAGTAGGCCAGATGAGGCTGGGCCTTCTCAATGAGTATATGTGATGCAAAGACAATCAGATGCTTCAGCAGTCATTGCGGGTACTTTCTCTTTATTTGGCATTTCAGTTCTTGCTTTGATTGATCCAGGATCTACTCATTCATATATTAGTGCATCTATTTTGCCTGTGTCTGAATTGCATTCTGAGTCCCTAGGATTTGATGTGTTGGTGACAAATCCTCTAGGGCATAGTGTGATTGTTAGCAAGGTGCACCGAGATAGTGCAGTTGTGGTGCAAGGTGAGGAGTTTCGTGGTGATTTGATTGAAATGCCTTTTAAAGAATATGATTTGATTTTGGGCATGGACTGGTTGTCTAGGCATGGAGCTGTGGTAGATTGTCAAAAGAAATTTGTTACTTTGAGAACTAATGATGGTAGAATTGTGTTGGTATCTAGTGAGCAGAAACAGCTTGCATCCTTGTTTGTATCAGCTGTAACCGCTAGAAGGTTGATTAGAAAAGGGTGTGACGCTTATCTTGCTCATGTCGTGGATACTAGAGTAGTAGGTTCTCAACTTGATATTATAACCACAGTTGTAGATTTTCCAGATGTGTTTCCAGAGGAGTTGCCAGGGTTGCTCCCTGAGAGAGAGATTGAGTTTGGTATCGATTTGTTGCCTGGTACCACTCCCATCTCTATCACTCCTTATCGCATGGCACCTGCTGAATTGATAGAGTTGAAAGTGCAGTTACAGGAGTTGTTGGATAAAGGGTTTATTCGCCTCAGTGTTTCTCCTTGGGGAGCTCCTATTTTGTTTGTGAAAAAGAAGGATGGTACTATGAGATTGTGTATCAATTATAGGCAATTGAACAAAGTGACTATCAAGAATAAATATCCTTTGCCTAGAATTGATGATCTCTTTGATTAATTAAAGGGAGCAGCAGTGTTTTCTAAGATTGATTTGAGATCAGGGTACCATCAGTTGAGGGTCAGAGCTGAAGATGTTCCTAAGACAGCCTTTCGCACAAGGTATGGGCATTATGATTTTTTAGTGATGCCGTTTGGATTGACGAATGCACCTGCAGCTTTTATGGATTTGATGAATAGGGTGTTTAGGCCCTATCTGGATCAATTTGTGGTGGTCTTCATCGATGATATTTTGGTGTATTCACGTAATAAGAGGAGCATGACAAACATCTGCGGATTGTGCTACAGATTTTGAGAGAGAAGCAATTGTATGCTAAGCTGTCGAAGTGTGAGTTTTGGCTTGATCATGTGACTTTTCTCGGTCATATAGTTTCAGTAGATGGTATTAGAGTTGATCCGAGTAAAGTTGAAGCTATTTTGAATTGGAGTCCACCGAAGTCTGTGACTGAAGTTAGAAGTTTTTTGGGTTTGGCAGGCTATTATCGACGCTTTGTAAAAGGATTTTCTTTGATAGCTATTCTACTCACCAGATTACTTCGAAAGGGAGTTAGATTTGTGTGGACAGATCAGTGTCAGGCTAGTTTTGAGCAGTTGAAAGAAATGTTAACTCAAGCGCCTGTTCTTACTTTACCTGTGGAAGATAAACCATATGTGATTTACAGTGATACTTCACATAGTGGTTTGGGTTATGTTTTGATGCAGGAAGATAAAGTTATAGCTTATGCTTCTCGACAGTTGAAGCCGCATGAGCTCAATTATCTGACCCATGATTTGGAGTTAGCAGCCATAGTGTTTGCTTTGAAGATTTGGCGACACTACTTGTATGGGGAGAAGTGTTTTATCTACACTGATCATAAGAGTTTGAAATATTTGGGGGTTCAGAGAGAGCTTAATCTTCGGCAGAGGCGATGGTTGGAGTTGATTAAAGACTACGACTGTTTGATTGATTATCATCCTGGTAAGGCAAATATTGTTGCTGATGCCTTAAGTCGGAAGTCTTTGGCAGGTTTGACTGTCTATTCGCTCTCGTTGCTTGTGGAGTTGAGAGCGTTGCATGCTAGCTTTGTATCTTGTGATGATGGTGCATTGTTGGCACAATTGCAATTGAGACCAGTATTGTTGGATCAGATAAAGGAGGCCCAATTGGTGGATGAGAAAATTCAGAAGATTGTATCAGATTGCCGAAATGGAGAGAGCTGAAATTTTCATGTGAAAAATGATGGTAGTCTTTGGTTCAAGGATAGATTGTGTGTTTCTGATGATGATAGTTTGAAAAGGATCATTTTGGAAGAAGCACATCAATCAATGTTTGCTATGCATCCGGGAAGTACAAAGATGTACCATGATTTAAGACAGCATTATTGGTGGTCTGGTATGAAGAGAAACATAGCAGAATTTGTGTCCAAATGTCTCATTTGTCAGAGGGTGAAAGCTGAACATCAAGTTCCAACTGGATTGCTTCAACCTTTATCAGTGCCTGAATGGAAATAGGAAAGAGTAACAATGGATTTTGTTTCTGGTTTGCCATTGAGGCAGAGGAAGCATGATGCTATTTGGGTGATTGTTGATAGGTTGACAAAGACAGCTCATTTTCTTCCGGTTCGGATGGATTATTCTCTTGAGAAGTTGGCTGAGCTGTATATCCATGAGATTGTGAAGTTGCATGGAGTCCCAATTTCTTTAGTGTCTGATCGAGATCCCCGGTTTACTTCAAGATTTTTGAAGAGTTTACATGGTGCTTTGGGTTCTCGATTGCTCTTTAGCACTGCTTTTCATTCGCAGACAGATGGGCAGTCAGAGAGAGTGATACAGATTATCGAGGATATGTTGAGAAGCTGTGTCATTGATTTTTCTGGAAGTTGGGACAGATTTTTACCACTTGTGGAATTTGCTTACAACAGTCATCAATCTAGTATTGGAATGGCACCATTTGAGGCATTGTATGGTAGACGGTGTAGGACACCTCTATGTTGGAATGAAACTGGAGAAGGTAAGTTAATTGGTCCTGATTTGGTTAGAGAGACTGAAGAGAAAGTGAAGATGATTCGGAATAAATTGAAAGCAGCTTCAGACCGACAGAAGTCTTATTCAGACTTGAAGAGGAGAGACATTGAGTATAATGTGGGAGATAAAGTATTTTTGAAAGTGTCTCCTTGGAAAAAGATATTGAGATTTGGTCGAAAAGGGAAGCTGAGTCCTCGTTTCATTGGACCATATGAAGTTTTAGAAAGAGTTGGACCAGTTGCTTATTGTCTTGCTTTGCCACCTGAGTTGGATATAATCCATAATGTCTTCCATGTTTCTTTGTTGAGAAGGTATAGATCAGATCCATCTCATGTTCTATCAGTTGAATCTATTGAGGTGAGTCCGGATCTAACTTTTGAAGAAGAACCAGTTGCTATTTTAGCATATGGGATGAAAGAGTTGAGACATAAGGAAGTGCCAATTGTGAAGGTTCTTTGGAAGAATCATGGTAGAGAAGAATCAACTTGGGAGAGTGAGCAAGCAATGCGAGATCAGTATCCTCAGTTGTTTCGAACTTGATATCAGGTAATTTCGAGGACGAAATTTCTTTTTAGAGGGGGAGAATTGTAATATCCCAAAATATACCCTAGAAGTTTGGTATAATAATTGTTGTAATTGAATTAAGTGTATTTGTGTTTAATTGGAAAAGAGAAAAGAAGTGAAGAGAGTGTATATGTTGAGTATATGAAAATATATACAACATATACACAAGTCAATGAGAAAGTCAAAGGAAGAGATTAATTATTATAAATTGTGTTTAAGGAATTAATTAATTATAAGTGGGATAAGAGTTAGTGGAAGTGGAAGATGATATTTTGATTATTTTATATTAAATGCTTGGATGAGAGGGTTTTAAGGAAAAGAGAGTTGACTTTGATTTCTTTGGTTTTCTTTCTTTTCTTCTTCCTTCGTGGCTTTCTTTCATTTCTTTCCTTCTCTTTTCCTTTTCTATTGTTGTCCGGCCATCAAGAAACAAGAGAGCAAGAGAGAGATTTGATCTTCCAAGTTCAAGATTGAAGGAAGTTTTCAAGAGATCAAGTTGGAGATTTAAGAGTTTCTTCATCCTTGGTAAGTTCTTCCACTTGATTCTTTGATTTCTTTGGGTTTGTGAGTTGAAGTTGTGATGGTTATGTGTTTGGTTTGTTTTTGTTGTGTTTAAGAGTATTTGGTTTAATTGATTTTGGATTTTTGAGGTTGGATTAAAGGAAAGAGTAAGTTTGTTGGTGAAGATGGTGTTGTAGTGGTGTGTAGAGTTTGTGATGATATTGATAATTGTGGTTAATGTATATTTTGTCTTGTTTTGGTGTTTTTGCAGGTTTGAGATGATTTTTGGATGTGTGTAGTTAAGTTTGGATGTTGATGGAAGAAGTGATTTGTTGAGTGTTTTGTTGTTTTGGCCGGAATCTGGGTTTTTAGCCTGACACGCCCACGAGCACGTCCAGGTCTTTAGGCGTGTCAATTGTTCTGTGTGGCAGTAGGTTTGACACGGCTAGTAACACGCTCGTGTTATTGAACGTGTCATAGCCACTGTGTTATTGGAGAATTGACACGGCCATGAGCACGCTCATGTTGTTGGACGTGTCAATATTTCTGAGAGACAGAATGTATTACACGCCCAGTGACACGCCCGTGGTTCTGAGCGTGTCAATGCTTTTATGTTGTAGAGTTAGGGCACGGTCAAGGACACGCCCGTGTGGTTGAGCGTGTCATGTTTAAAGTTTGCCCTAGTTGGTTCTTAGCCTTATGATCTCATGTGGGTTTCATCATTCTTTTGGAATAGGTTGTGAAGAAGGTGATTTGCCATAATTTAAGAAGTGAAGGATTTTTGGAAGAGGAAGTCAATAGAGTTGTGTGAGTTGTTTTGAGGTAAGTACAAACCTTGCATTATTGCATACATTCATGTGATTTTGGAACTTATACATTTGAGTATGAATGTACTAAGGAATATTATTGCATTGTTGATATATATAAATAATGTTATGTTTTATACAATGTGAACTTTGTGAAATGCAATATGATGTATGTATATTGATTATGAGTATTTGAATATGAATTGAAATAGAATGAAATGTGAAGCCCTTGTGGTTGGCTATGATATTGTAAATGATGTTGAAGACATGAATTGAGAAAGAGAATGGTAAAGAGGTAAATGAATTGATTGTATGCCTAATATGTTATTCAATTTTCAGAGTGCTGGGTTTGGTGGCATGCCTATGAAAGGTAACAGTCTTGCCGGGTTGAGGATCTCTTCAAATTGAGTTGAATTGAGGTCCAAGAGACTGGGTCTGTTACACTATATGAATTATTGATATGAAATATATGAAAAGTAACAGTCTTGCCGGGTTGAGGATCTCCTCGATTTCAATCGGGTTGATGGTCCAAGAGACTGGGTCTGTTACTAGTAACAGTCTTGCCGGGTTGAGGATCTCCTCAAGCTTGTTGAGTTGATGGTCCAAGAGACTGGGTCTGTTACACTATCCATGGATAGAGATATGAGATATATTGCCTACGGGCTTGATCATTGTGATTATAGACCAAAGCAGTAACTCTGAACTTTGAATATCATATTAAATACTTGTTGGGCCCATGTGTGTCTATGTTATCATTATTGAATGTATGACATTGATATTGACATTGCATAATATCATTATGGTTTGTACCACTAAGCCGTTGGCTTAGCGCGATTGTGATTTATCGCGCAGGTGATAGGGTTGAGACGGAAGATTCCTCTAGACCTAGTTGAGTTTATGCTTGAAGAGTTGGCCTAGAGCTTAAAGATCAGAGAGTCAAGCTACCAATCATGTATATATTTCATGTTTTGTAAATTTTGATTTTTAATGTATTTGTACTTATTTGTTATAATTTCCGCTGCGTATTAATAAACGTTTTTATCTATTATGTTTTATGAATTTCTTCTAAACCTTTGATATTTGTTTTATTTCTTTTCGAGTTATGACTTGTGTATTTTATAAACTGTGGCATTTTCTATATTCAGTATACGTATATTACGATCGTATAAGCATGCTGTGTACGTATACGGGGTATAGGGGTTTTACATATAAAATATGAATGAATGATCTTAAAGATTCATTCGAAGAAGTATTAAATAATAATTTTATTTAAAATATTATTTAGAATAAAATACCCTTAAATATATTTGATTCATTTATAAATAGGTAAAAATATCATTTCAGTATATAATTAAACAAAAATTTAGTGTTAATCCATACTTTTACACAAACTTAAGAAGGCATATTTATACATTCCAACAAAAAATTAAATACATAGTTAATCACAATTAACTTTTCATTAAAAGATGAGCTAATTTGTCAGGCTTTTAAAACTTTAAGGATTAATTTGTACATTCGCGCAAACTTTAAGTGTATAAATAAGCAAAAAAAAAAAAAAACTTTAAAGGTCAATTCGTATCTTCACACAAATTTTAGAAATATGTTTGTACATTCTCCTCATTATAATTAAGCAATATATAAATACTGAACCTAGAATATAATATATACACAATATATACATAACATATATGCTATAATATAGTAATATATAAAAACTGCATACATTTTTCATTTGGAATTCAACATATATACGACGTAAGCACTATAATTAAACAACACATAAAGTCTATATATATATATATTTTTTTCACTTGGAAGTTAATATTTACACGATATGTATATGATATATACACTATAACTAAGTAGCATATGAAGGCCATATATATATTTTTCACTTGAAATTCAACATATACATGACATGTACACGATATATACACTAATTAAATAACATATAAAGTCTGTCTATTTTTTGACCTGGAAGTCAATATATACACAGTATGTTCATGACATATGCATTATAGTTAAACAACATTTAAAGGTTGTACATATGCACTATAATTTTAATGAATTTTATCAAAATATTTTTATTATGTATTTTATATAAATTTTTTGAGTCTTATTTTTCTATTTGAAATTAAAATTAAAATTTTACCTTTATATAAAATTTATACATTTTACATGTGGATAAAGTAATTTTAAACGCTAGTTTTTATTACTTATACTAGAATGTATTTATCTAATAGTGTGAACCTCGGTTTCCACCAGAAAAGGATTCGGATGAACGTTCATGTGTTGTTAGGAGTCGCCACTCAGTTTTTTTCTGTTCAAAGGGAAAAACTAAGAAAACCCTTGTTTGACTCCAATTAATGCATCCAATGTAAAGGTTTCTAATCTACGAACCCAAGGAGGATTCGGGGACTATGTCATGTATTTGATTAATTTGCCAAATAAGAATTGAATCTAAAAAGAAAACAGAAAGGAAGAAGAACAGATTGTTAGTAAATTGTGGACTTGCTATTTGGGGTGAATCCCAAATATGCCTACATACTCTCGTTTTTATGAGAGATCAAAGCCCATGTAGTTCAGAAAAGCCTATTTAAAGGCGATAAAGATTATGCTTCATGCATGTGTGTGTGTATGCTCCGTGCATTTGTCAGGCTTTTTGCCAAAATTATAAGATTTAGCACTTAGTGCAACATTGTGAAATTTAGGTACTTTGTACCAAAAGAATGTAATTTAGGCTCCATTGCCAAAAGATTAATTCATTCGTGGCTTAATGCCGAGATATTGGTTGATTAGTTAACTAGGCCTTAGACCTAAAAAGATTAGGCCTTTGACCAAAAGAAATTAAGAAGAAGGTGGAATGCTTGAGATATGCTCGAATTAACAAATAATGAATTAGGATATTACCTTGCTCACAATTTTCCCACTTCTAAGTTCCAGATCTTGTTTTCTTGGAATATAATCCTTGCTTTGTGTAACACAAGGTTAGAAGTTACAAATAAGAGTCAAATAAGAGTTCTTAAGCGTGTGAAAATAGAGGATTCGACAGCACGAGGCCCACCCGAGCAAAAAAAACTGAACCCTTTTTCTGAAAATTTAGCATCATTTTATAGACAAATTTCGGGCTGGACGGCGGTCGGACCGCCGTAGTCAGCGGTCGGACCGCCGTAGAAGTGACAGCCCGAAAAAACAGGAAAAAATAGACCGGCGGCGGTTGGACAGCTGGTCCAGCGGTCGGACCGCCGGAAAATTAGGAAATCGAGGAAAAGGGAGGCGGCGGTCGGACCGCCGCGGTCGAACTGCCAGTTCCGGTGGTCCGACCGCCGTGGCAGCGGTTGAACTGCTGACCTCGGTTTTCGAGCCCCAAAAAAATTGGCAGGATTTTCTTTCAAACTAATTTTCTGGGAGCTACGGACCTCCAAAAATTATTCCGAGACCATATCCGTGATCCTCGCGTCATTCCGGACATTTCAAGTACCATGAAGACATACCTTCGGTGAACTTTACCGTGGACCTCCGGTCCGGCTTGGTCTTCTGCAGTCTGAGAAAAATCGACTTTTCGAGCCTCAAAATTTGAGTATTCACAATTGCCCCCCACTGGGGTCCATAAAAATGATTTATGGAGCTCAGTGGTCGTCAGAAATGAGAATTTTGAGCAAGGTGCAATATGGACCCTCAACAATGAACCCTCTTTTAAACCATGTGATGCATGAATGGACCAAGAGCCTCCGTAATGTTGAAGGGATCAATATGGGAAGATATGGATTGAAAGTTGTTACTACCCTTAGAGGTGTAGCTGTGGATTGAGATTTTTTGCATGCTTGCATTAGATTTTGGGATCCTCAAGCCCACGTTTTCAGATTTGGTGCTCGGATGGAAGAGATGTGTCCTCTTTTTGAGGAATTCTGTTCAATTGTTGGATGTGATCCAAATGCCCCTCTTGTAAGGCATGAGGTTCAAATCGGCTATGTGGGGTCCTTTCAGAGGCTTTTTAATTTTATAAGGCCTCAAGCTCAAGCTATGATCATGGATGAGAGTAAGGCGATGCTACTTCCTCTGATTGATGAATTCCTGACCGCTGATTTTGAAGATGAAGTTCAACTAAAACACAGAATGCGAGCTTTTGTTTTCTGCCTGTTAGCCGGGTTTCTTTTCAACCGTGATCCTGGCTTTGGAGATTTGAAGCTTTGCCCCATGGTTAGGCAGATGGAAGAGCTTAATTGTATTGGCGGTATGATTCTGGCTGAGACTATTCAGAGCCTGGACAGAACTGCACTCGGGTTTGAAAATTGGACTGTTACCCCGATCATTCTTCAGGTAATCTTGTTATACATGTTGTTTTATCTTAATTCATCATCTCTCTTTTTTCTTTGTAAATAGAAAGGATCTATTTTTTTTCAGGTTTGGCTGAGAGACCATCTCCGAGTGGTTGCCACTCCCCATGCCTTGACTTATAACCTTTCTCAGTACCGCACTAGAAGAATCCAGGTTTCTTTTCCTTCTATGGCTAAGTGGACTATCTGGTTGTATGAGCTTGGACCAGAAGAATTGCTGTGGTACATCTCTTGGTATGGAATTTCTTGATTCATGGAGGCAAATGCAATGCATAACCATGTCTACCTTCTTGGTTTCCTCATAGTACATGGTATAGTGCTTCTCGCGTCCTCAGACAGATGGAAATTGATCAGAGGGTTCCTCTTCCTATTGGGCTTACCATTGCTTCCCCTATTACTCCCGGAGTTACTCGAGTTGTTCTACAGACTTGGGTCAGAGACCATCAGATGATCAGGCCTTTTGCTGAGCCTTCCCTTGTTCAGCCTACTCCAGAGTATAGGACCTGGTTTATAGCTGAAGTTTGGCCCGTTGAAAAACCCAGGAGGTATGCCTTACTGCAGGAGCTGGAGGGAGAGGAGGTGGTTCCTCTTAGCGAGGAGAAGATAGATGTCGCAGAGAGCTCCGGAACTAAGGAAGATACCGAAGACTCTGCCCCACGTAGGAGGCGTAGGATTTAGATCCCAGGGTGACTCCATTGTCTGCTTTTTGGGTTGTTTGTACCTTTTTTAGTTCCTTGAATGTATAGGACTTGTAGTCTGACTCTTTTGATGAATCGACTGACTCTTTTTTTGTAATGACCGACTCTTTTTGTAATGAAAGATTCTTTTTTATAATGAATGATTCTTAATGAATGACTTTTTTTTTGTTTGCTTTCCAAGCATTATCTACTTTATTTATTTGCTCTAGTTTTTGCCTAAGCCGTCCTTTCGGATTTTCAACTTAGCGAGCTCTTACCCATTCTTGCCTAAGCCGCCCTTTGCGGGTTTTCAACTTAGCGGGATTTTTTTATTTATTATTATTTATTCATTTTTTTTATAATATTAGCAAAAGAAAAATGAATGGATGATTTTTATTATTATTTAGACCGTGCTCAAGGAGAGCTGCCTACATATCTCGAATTAGTTTGCGAGAATCAGGTCTACTGTAGTTCCTTACAATGCATGATTATACATAATATTTCTTTAGCTGATCCAGATTGCATGGGTTTGTGAACTCCAGACCATCCAAATCAGACAAGATGACGGCTCCGCCGGAAAGTATTTTCTTTAAAATGTAGGGTCCCGCCCAATGAGGACGAAACTTCCCACGAGGATCTGTAATAGGTGTTCTGATCTCTTTCAGGACCAAACAACCTTCTTCCAACTTTCGATCTTTGACCTTTTTGTTGAAATGTCTGGCCATTCGCCTCTGATACCCTTGAATATGATGTAGAGCTTGAAGTCTTTTTTCATCCAAACCCAACAACTGATGATGATAATTGCTGATCCATTCAGCTTCATTTATCTGACTTTCTTGAATTATCCTCGCCGATTGAACTTCCAGTTTAATGGGGAGTACTGCTTCCATTCCGTACACCAAGGAATATGGGGTTGGCCCAGTAGGAGTTCTAATTGATGTTCTATATCCCCACAAAGCCAGCGGTAACTTCTCATGCCAACGCCTATGTTCCTTGATCATTTTTTGTATGATCACCTTTATAGACTTGTTCGCTGCTTCTACAGCTCCATTTGTTTGAGGTCTATAAGGAGAGGACTTATGATGCTGGACATTCTTATCCTTCAAGAGCTTAGCAACTTCTGCTTGGAAATGAGTTCCATTATCAGTGATAATCTCAAATGGCGTTCCGTACCTACAAAGGATGTTGGTTCGGACAAACTGTGCTGCCTTTTTGGTGTTTAATTCTGCATAGGAAGCTGCTTCAACCCACTTTGTGAAGTAATCCACTGCTACCAAGATAAATTGATGTCCATTTGAGGCTTTTGGATGTATTTTGCCAATTATATCTATTCCCCAAGTAGCGAAGGGCTACGGAGAAGTAATCGGATTCAGGGCAATGGGAGGTTGCTTTTGCATCTTAGCAAATATCTGACACTGATGGCATTCTTGCACAAATGTCACACAGTCTGCATTCATGGTGGACCAATAATATCCTAGATTGGCAATTTTTTGAGCCAAGGCGATTCCATACATGTGTGGCCTTGATTCTCCACCATGTACCATTTCCATTATCTGCTTAGCCTCTACTTCATTCACACACCTTAGGTGCATTCCATTCCAACTCCTCTTGTAGAGGATATCCCCATTAAGAATGTAACCTGTGGCTAGCTGCCTTATGGCCCTCTGATCAACCCTTGATGATCCCTCCGGATAACTTCCATCCTTGAGATAACTCTTGATATCCCAGAACCATGGTTTTCCATTGGCCAAATGCATCACGTGGGCAGGTTGTTTCTGAAGCTGAACTTTCAATGGACGAATGGCTTTCCCCTCCTTGATATTGATCATGGAAGCTAAAGTAGCTAGGGCATCAGCGAACTGATTCTTTGCTCTTGGGAGATATTCGAAGGACAGATCATCGAATTGTTGTGCCAAATGATCAAGGCGTCGTAGGTAAGGAACCAAACACTCTTCTCTTATCTTCCATTTCCTTAAAGCTTGTGATACTATTAAAATAGAATCACCATAGACCTTTAGGTTCTTAATCCCCAATCCCAGGGCGGCTTCGAGCCCATTGATGCAAGCTTCATATTCTGCTTCATTGTTTGTGCAGCTAAAGTCAAGTTTAACTGTAAATGGAATGTATTCTCCACAAGGAGTTTTGAACACAATCCCAATTCCATTTCCATGATAATTGGATGCCCCATCAAAATACATCTCCCAAATACCCCTCTCCACATTCAAGAGGTCTTCGTCAGGAAAACCCATTTCTCGCATCTCGTCTTTTATGGGTAATTCTGCTAATTGGTCAGCTATTACGCCACCTTTCACAGCTTTCCTTTGAATGAATTTTAAGTCAAAGGCTGCCAATGTTGACACCCACTTAGCCATTTTGCTGTCCAAAACAGGCCTCTCCATAAGGAATTTCAAGGGACTTTGTTCTGCGATGACATAAGTAGTGTAAGAAGACAAGTAGTGTTGTAACTTCGTACAAGTCCAATACAAAGCTAAACACAACTTCTCAATCTTGTTATACTTTAACTCATAGTCCATCATCCTTTTGCTGAGGTAGTAAATTGCATTTTCCACCTTTGTACTTTCAACTTCTTGAGCTAGCATTGCACCCATGGCTTCATCTGTTACAGACAAATACAAGAGCAGAGGCTTTCCCATTCTGGGAGGTTGTAGAATTGGCGGACTTAACAAGTATTCTTTGATCTTGTCGAAGGCCTTTTGGCAGTCTTCATTCCATTCTTGTGAAGCACCTTTCCTTAGTAGCTTAAAGATTGGACCACAAGTCTCTGCCAACTGCGATATGAATCGACTGATATACTGTAATCTTCCTAGCAAACCTCGAATCTCTTTATCTGTTCTTGGCGGAGGCATTTTCAGAATAGCCTTTGACTTTGCTGGATCAACTTCTATTCCTCTCTTGCTGTCCAAATACCCCAAAAATAAGCCTGATGTTGCTCCAAATAGGCACTTTGCAGGATTAAGCTTCAAATTGTACTTGCGAAGTCTAAGGAAGAACTTCTCAAGTGCTTCAACGTGTTCTTCTGGAGACTTTGACTTAACAATCATATCATCAACATACACTTCTACTTCTTTGTGAATCATGTCATGAAAGACTGTTGTCGCCATCCTTTGGTAGGTAGCCCCTGCATTTATCAACCCAAAAGGCATAACCCTGTAGCAGAAAGTGCCCCATTCTGTAATGAAAGTTGTCTTCTCTTTGTCTGGTGGGTGCACTAGGATCTGATTGTACCCAACCGCGAGGTCAGTCATGGAAACCATCCTATGCCCAGCCATCCTGTCTATCAGCAAATCGATGTGTGGTAGTGGAAAATCGTCCTTGAGACAGGCCTTATTCAAATCTCTATAGTCAACACACATCCTGACCTTTCCATCTTTCTTCGGGACTGGCACGATGTTCGCTAACCAGGAAGGGTAGGCAATTGGTTCTATGAACTTATTGTCCAGTTGCTTGGCAACCTCCTCTTCAATTTTCAAAGACCATTCAGGCTTCATTCTTCTCAATTTCTGCTTAACCGGCTTCGTATTTGGGTATAGTGGAATCTTATGAACTGCTATGGCTGGGTCTATTCCCGTGACATCACTTGCCTTCCACATGAAGCAGTCAACATATCTTCTGATGCACTCAACAACCTGTTCCTTATTCATACAATCATATGCAATGTATGTGTGTTCATTTTCTTTGCCAATTATTATCTTTTCATTTATTTCATTTATTTCATTTACTTCATTTTTGCTAGATAATACTTGGAAAGCAAAAGACACAGGGTAACCAAGAACTTGAACAGTTTCATTAATAATGGCGGAGTCATCCTCCAGAGTTACATCATTTTTGACATCAGGGTTTTCTATTCCTGAAGCTAAGGAAGACTCAGAACTGGACTCTGACTCGGTGTTTGACTCGAGATTTGACTCGGTACAAGACTCGGGTTCAGGGTATGATATAGGACTAGGTTTGACTATAGCAGCTTGTCCCTCCTTGGCATACCAGTTCATCAGTGGTCCATCTGTGGTCTTGATCAGCTTTGTGAAGTCCCTTTTGTCTTCAAAATTGGTTATCATAGCAACCTCATCAAAGAGACTAGGCCGCACAAAATCTTCCACTTGTGGGTCAGCTATAGGTTCTGGCTCTTCTTCTTTTATGGCTAAAACATCATCGAACATCTCAAAACCCGGTAGCTTCTTTCCAGTCACAGGAGAACAGAATGGTTCCTGAAAACCACAGTAAGGAACTGCTTTTCCAGGTTTGCAGAAGTGACCATTCAGATTTCTAAAGTAAGGGCGCATTTTGAGGCTTCTTGCCCCCCAATTCTTCTTTTTCTTCCTTCCATGCTCAAACTCTTCTATCTCCTCATCTGTGGGTTGGTACCCCAGGCCAAAAGTTCCCTTATTCTCAGGTTCTTCCCATGGCCGAACTACGGGTGTTTTCCTCCCAGACTTTATCATTTCCATTCCGGGCAGCAGACCTACCCTTAGCATCATTCCCACCAGGCAATTGATTTGGACCTCTCCAAAATCATATAAGATAAATGGCCCTTTGGGTTTTTCTCCTTCAATGCATTGGACTGTATCATAATGGAAACCAGTCAAGGTCATGGCGGTTTCGCCAGGAACAACCTCAAAGAGAGACTGATCCATGGTTCTCTTGTTGATTTCACAGGTGTCACCTTTGATAGTGATGATTTTTCCTTCAAAAGGGAACTTAAGTTTTTGATGTAATGAAGAAGGGACAGCATTATTCTGATGAATCCACGGCCTTCCAAGGAGGAGATTAAAGCTCGCGGGTACATCAATGACTTGGAAGGGCACTCTCATTTTCACCGGCCCAATAGCAATTTCCAGAGTGGCAACACCCAAAATTTCCCTTCGAGTGTTATCATATGCTCTAACAATCTAATCAGAAGGTGTAAGATCTGCAGCCTCCAACCCCAGACAGCTTGCTACCTTCAAGGGACATACATTTAAGGCTGACCCGTTATCAATGAGAACCATGGGTACAGTCTTTCCCCCAGTTTGTATGGTGATGTATAGAGCATCATTGTGTTTACTGCCATCTTCTGGTAGGTCTGTATCAGAAAATTGGATACTCAATGCCTTGGTTGATTGAGTCAAAGTGGCCACCAAAGCTTCTGGGCTTGTGTCCACTGATGTATCAAGTTGACTTAAAGCTTCGCTGAGAGCCTGACGGTGTGGGAATCAGGAAGCAAGGAGCTCCCAAATTGACACCTTAGCTTGAGTTTGTTTAAGCTGAGTGAGGACAGGGTCTTCTTTTGGCCCTGGTGTCTTCTTATGGGGGGGATTTGAGGTTGTAGGGGCTTTTCCCAAGTCGAGTGGCTGATATTGCCTTCCGCTTCTTGTCAAAGCGTCGACCTCTTCAGCAAGGTCATTCAAATCCAACACACACACTTCATTCATTTCTAAGAGAAGTTTGAAAGGATCAAACAGCTCTTCTTCCACAGTGATGGTGTGGATGGAATGATTAGGCAAAGGGTTATATTAATGTTCGGTTGACTTCTGAGAGGAATGATGTCACCCCTATCCACCAAATCTTGGATGCGGTTTTTCAGAGTCCAGCAAGCATCTGTTCTATGCCCTTTTCCTTGATGATATTCACAGTACTCATTGGCCTTATAACTGGAGGGTAATGGGTTTGGAGGTGGCCTTGGGTCCAAAGGCTTCAAATACTTCCCTTCCACGGCCTTTTTAAACACTAGATGAAGGGGCACCCCAAGGTCGGTATATTGCCTTCTTGGCTGATTTCTCTGCCCAAGATTGCCCACACGTAAAGGATTCGTAGGGGCAATATTGGCCACTTCATTGACCTTGCTTGAGGAAGTAGGCTGGCCTTGTTTCCTATACTTCGAAGTAGCTCCCTCATCTACTATTTTACCCAATTGTATCAAGTCTTCTACCTTAGTTGCAGTCGCAATGAGCGATTTGAAAGTAGGTAGGTATTGGGTTTGCAGTTGAGCTTGATATGTAGGTCTTAAATTCCTGATTATAATATCAATCTGCTCCTGTTTTGAAGGACGATTGATCATTTGGGCGGCTTTTGCCCTCCACCTCGTAAGGAACGAGGAGAAGGGTTCATTGTTGTTTTGTTTGGTAGTCTCAAGTTCTCTTCTAGTGACATCCACCTCAATATTGTAGTGGTATTGAGTGTTAAACGCATTGCAGATGTCTTCCCAGGTCTTAATCTTAGCATGGTCCAAGCTTACAAACCATTTTAGGGCAGCCCCAGTCAAGGATTGTTGAAAGAGTTGAGCAAAGAGCTCATCATTTAAACCCCAAGGGCTCAAGGCCCCCACATACATCTTCAAATGGGTTTTAGGGCAAGTGGTCCCATCAAATCTGTCCATCCCAGGCATCTTGAATTTTGGAGGCAATCTAGCTTGGGGAAACAAGGATAAGGAATCCATGTCTACCACCTCTTTATGAGTTTTCATGGCAGTGATTGACCTTTCAAGCAATTCAAGTTTCTTTTTCAGTTCATCAGTTTCATTCTTAGAGGGTGGATCCTCCAAATTGATGACAGGGGTATTGTTCTGAGCAGTCATGGGGGTACTAGTTTGCCCCACAATGGGTTCCTTTCCTAAATTTCCAGGAGTAGAGGCTGTCTTTGGTGCCCCTCCCAATTCAGCCAGGATGGCTACCCTTTGGGCAGCCAAAGCTTCATCAATTCTCTCTTGCATCCTAGCTTCAATTTCTTTAACCTGTCCATCTAGCAAGGCCTTAATCTGTTCAATAGTAGCCATTTCAGTAATTGGAGCAGTTGGTGAAATTGGGGTAGCAGGACTTGTGGGTGATTGCACAGTTGGAGTTGGTGTAGCTTGTGTGGGTGAAGGCACACGGATAGTGGATACCTGAAAAGGTTAAGGGCAAGAGATCAGGGTAGTGTGTAGGATAGGAAAAACTCTTGGTCCAGTTATATACATCAAAAGTTTTCCCCAAAAGATTTTCCCCCAAAATAATGTTGTCATGTTGCATGAATGCACCTCATCACATCATAATTCATTTTAATGGAATGTGGCACTATCATTGGGTACATACAACCTAAGGGAAGGTTCTATTGTTCATGAAAATAGAGAAATGGCTTATAGTAGGGACCCTTGAGTCTTGAGTAAGATATACCTAACCACATGTGAAACAAGGAGTTTCGTGTGGGTCCAACAGTACGATTACTCATGGGCCACTCCAAAAGGATTGGAATGGTTTGCGACAACAGGGAGGACGCTTTGGCTGTCCGCCAGCATAATCAAGGAGACCTGCCGATCAGCGCTACTTGCTATCCAGACTCAGAATTTTGAACAGAAAGAGAAGAAATTCATTTGAAAACAATTTTTTATGCAATGGAGGAAAAGGATTCCCCCATATGATGCAAGAGAAAAAGATTCTCTGAATGACAAAATAAATGCACAATTAATCAAACAAGGGGTCCATTAAAGGAAAAAGATTCCTTTTGTCAGTTTTCAATCCAATATCCCCAAGGAGGGGATATATATTGCTAAGGGACCCTGCAAAATGAATAAAAGTACCCTAAAGAAGGGCAAATCAGTCAAATGAATAATAGTCTACTAGGATCCCATAAATTATTTTTATTATTATTTATTTTTTTATGGTCCCCAGAAAGATTCTTTTAGTCAATTTTCAATTCTAATGTCCTTAAAGAAAGGACAACCATTGCTAAGGTACCCTGCAAAATAAATAAAAATACCCTAAAGAAGGGCAAGTTAATCAAATAAACCATAGTAGTCTACTAGGATCCCATAAATCATTTTCATGGTCCCTAGTGTCAAATTAATCAAATAAGCAATAGTAGTCCACTAGAATCCCATAAATCATTTTTATGGTCCCCAGTGGAGTCGCCAGGCTGTGAACCTCGGTTTCCACCCGAAAAGGATTTGGATGAACATTCACATGTTGTTAGGAGTCGCCACTCAGTTTTTTTTCTGTTCAAAGGGAAAAACTAAGAAAACCCTTGTTTGACTCCAATTAATGCATCCAATGTAAAGGTTTCTAATCTACGAACCCAAGGAGGATTCGGGGACTATGTCATGTATTTGATTAATTTGCCAAATAAGAATTGAATCTAAAAAGAAAACAGAAAGGAAGAAGAACAGATTGTTAGTAAATTGTGGACTTGCTATTTGGGGTGAATCCCAAATATGCCTACATACTCTCATTTTTATGAGAGATCAAAGCCCATGTAGTTCGGAAAAGCCTATTTAAAGGCGATAAAGATTATGCTTCATGCATGTGTGTGTGTATGCTCCGTGCATTTGTCAGGCTTTTTGCCAAAATTATAAGATTTAGCACTTAGTGCAACATTGTGAAATTTAGGTACTTTGTACCAAAAGAATGCAATTTAGGCTCCATTGCCAAAAGATTAATTCATTCGTGGCTTAATGCCGAGATATTGGTTGATTAGTTAACTAGGCCTTAGACCTAAAAAGATTAGGCCTTTGACCAAAAGAAATTAAGAAGAAGGTGGAATGCTTGAGATATGCTCGAATTAACAAATAATGAATTAGGATATTACCTTGTTCACAATTTTCCCACTTCTAAGTTCCAGATCTTGTTTTCTTGGAATATAATCTTTGCTTTGTGTAACACAAGGTTAGAAGCTACAAATAAGAGTCAAATAAGAGTTCTTAAGCGTGTGAAAATAGAGAATTCGACAGCACGAGGCCGACCCGAGAAAAAAAACCGAACCCTTTTTCTGAAAATTTAGCATCATTTTATAGATAAATTTCGGGCTGGACGGCGGTCGGACCGCCGTAGAAGTGACAGCCCGGAAAAACAGGAAAAAACAGATCGGCGGCGGTTGGACCGCCGAAAAATCGGGAAATCGAGGAAAAGGGAGGCTGCGGTCGGACCGCCGGGGTCGGCGGTGTAACCGCCAGTTCCGGCGTTCGGACCGCCGTGGTCAGCGGTCGGACCGCTGATCTCGGTTTCCGAGCCACAAAAAAATGGTAGGATTTTCGTTCAAACTGATTTTCCGGGAGCTACGGACCTCCAAAAATTATTCCGAGACCATATCTGTGATCCTCGCGTCATTCCGGACATTTCAAGTACCATGAAGACATACCTTCGGAGAACTTTACCGTGGACCTCCGGTCCGGCTTGGTCTTCTGCAGTCTGAGAAAAATCGGCTTTTCGAGCCTCAAAATTTGAGTATTAACAAATAGCAAGTTAAAAAAAATAAAAAAGATGAAAATTAAATAAAAGTGAGTTAGTTTTTGTAAAGAAATTTAAAGAAAGTTTGAATGTATTTTGGAGGATGGATGAGAGAAGAATGACATATTTTTGTAATTTAAGAAAGCTTTTGCGTATGTATGAAAAAGTTTCATTGAAATACCATATTTTTTAAAGTAAATTTTTTTTTCTTAAGAATACTTATTTAAAAAGCCCACGCTGATTATTTTTGCTTTTTTTTGTATTGGACTATTGTACTTCTTTAGTGGGCATTTAGCCTTTATTTTAGGGAAAATTTCAAAATTAACAAAAAAAATTTTCTATTTTCACAAATACGAGAAGCTAAAGAAATAATTACAGATTTACAAATGATGCTTCCAAAATAATAATAATAAGACAAATTTAACAGAAACGTTAACTGAAAAGATTTTCTATTCTATCAAATCACTTTTCCTGATCTTCATCTTTGTCATTCAACAAATTAGTATAAATAGAGGAATTATCAATAAAAAACAACTTCAAAATCATCAATCACTCAAAAAAAAAAAATCAAACAAGAAGAAACTATGAGCAATAAGTTGAAAGAAACACAAATCATTAACAAAAATAACATCAGATTCAAAATCAAAAATCAATATAGATTAAAAAAGAAGAAATCAATATCAGAAAGATAAAAAAACCATATCAGATATAAAAAAAGTAGATATGCACTTTCATTCAAAAAACATATATGAACTTTCCTTCAAAATAAATTAACAGTAAAAAATATAGATGTTGTAAATCAGTAGTAACAAAAGTAGTAAAAAAAAGTGTAGATGCTATGTATGTCAAATAGAAAGCCATAAAAACAAACACTTAAAGTATATAAAGTAATATATTTTAAATGTTGGGTATGTGTTGAAATAAAATATAAAATATACAAAAAATGAATAAGGTGTAAAATTATAAAATATAAATAGTGTATGTTTGATATATGTTTGTATGATGAACAAAAATATATAAAAAATAAAAAATAAAACTTCTATTATATTATTATGTTGTGCATTTGATATTTTGAAATTATTTCTATTTAAACAAAATATGTTGTTTAAAATTTTTTGAATATGTTGTATAGATATTGTATAAATATTATGTAGATATTGCGTATATATTGAATTGCAAACTTTATATGTTCTTAATTAATGTGTAGATATTGTATAGATGTTGCATATAAGTTGTATTTCAGCCTTTATATATTTTTAAGTATAGTGTAAATGTCGTATAAATGTTAGAGTCTTTATATGTTCTTAATTATAATATAAATATTGTATAGATGTTGCATAAATATTATATTTTAGCCTTTATATATTCTTCAATATAGTGTAAATATCATGTATATATTATGTAAATGTTATTAATATGTTTAGTTACAATCTTTATATATTCTTAAAGATATTATTATAGACCTTTAATTTTAGCCTAGTATGAATTTGGTATTAATTAAAAGGGGTAAATTAAATCTTGTTTCAATTTAAAGACCCTAATCAAACCCAATGACCTTAATTAAAATTAAATCAAATTAAAAAGGCCTGAATCCACTTTTGTTCAACCCAAAAGCCAAAATAATTGGGTCGGCCTAAGTTTCATGTCAAATTGATGCGCAATTTAAATTTTTAGAATCATGTGTTTTAATTGTGAAAATTAATTCTAAATGTGTTGTTTTGATATATAAACAAGGATTTTTAAATCAAATGGTAGATTTGGTTAAGTTTGGTTAGAGATTGGATGAGGTAGTGTTAAGTTTAGGGTTTTGAAAAGGAAATTTTTGAAGAATGGTGAATTGTTGAATTTTAATGTTTAAATCATGTTAATTCATGATATTAGTGAAGGAAATATGCTTGGATTAATAATTGGAATAGGTTAGAATGAAGAACCTTCATTGATGAAGGTTATGCCATTTTAGGGTTTTAAAAAAGAATGAGTATTTAAATAATGTGTGTGAATGAAACATGTTAAAATATGTTTTTAATAATAAAAATAAACTTAAAACATCAATTTAAATGCATTTAAATGGAAGACCAATGTTAAAGTAAGGGAAGGTTAAATTTTGAAAATTTGTAGGAGTGATGTTTAATTAAGGTCTAATGTTGGAAATGTCTTAAAATGTGATATTAAATAATTATATTTGATCACATTATGTATAGGCATTACGGAGAGGTGAATTACCCAACCCTAGTGTTGAAGGGCAACTTGGAAGTGAAGGTTGGTGGGAGATTTTAGAAGTCCATATACATTGTGTTATGGCATGTGAGTTGATGTGTATGTATTATGAAAAGAAATTGTAAATGGCTAAATTGTATAGAATGTGAAATATGAGCAAATTGTGAAAATAACCCAAAGTGTATGGGTAATGTGATTTTATTATGAAATACCCTGTGATGTGATAAAATGTTGAAATGAAATAACATTGGTATGAATGAGAAAATGGAAATATGTAAAAGGAATTGAGAATGAAAAATATGAAATAACTGTGTGCCTAGTATCTTATTCAATTTTCAGAGTTCTATGTTTGGCGGAATGCCTATGATGTAATGGTCCCTTGAAGCTGGGTTTGGCTTAGCCCTTGAAGCCTGATTGGGATGTTACATATGAGGTTATCCTCACTATTTGCCTTTGGGGCTAGACGTTTGACGTCACTATGATATTATTTACCTTCGGGGCTAGACACTTGGTGTCAATTTGGACCAAAATGGCAACTCTGAAATTTGAATAATGTATTAGTTTGTTGGGCCCATGCTTGTATGTGTGTTCATGTGAATCATAAACAAATGAAAAATTATGTTATTAAATGGAATTGAATATTACATTGTGGCATATCATACAAATGCATTATGCATTGGCATTGTTTTAAAGTTTTACTTTTATCAAAGTTTGTAATGCTAGACTTTTAGCTTAGCACAATTGTAATTTATAACGCAGGTGACAAGGGAAATCTAGCTGAGCTGGAGAGTTCTTCTATACCGGGCCGGGTCTAGATTTGAGGTTATTCGTTGAGCAAATTTTGGATACATCAAGATCAAGCCTTTTGCCTTCATGTTACATTTTATGTTTTTGTACATTAAGAAATCATGTATATTATGTTTATGATTTTAAAGTAGATGTATTGTAAATTATAAAGACTTTTGGATAAATTGTGTAAGGTGGTATTTTATATATGTGTTTTGGATATATATATATATATATGTACATGTATAAATGTTTTGAGAAAATGTGGAGAAATTGAGAAGTTGAGGTGAAAGGTGTGATTTATTGTCTATTAGAAGTGCTCTTTTATGCAGGTTGTGTAATTGATAAATTTTGGGATATCCAAATTATAGATAAAATTCTGGCAAATTTTTTCCAGAGATTTTTCTCTAAAAAATACATATTTAATTATATAACAAATAAAGAATATTTTAGTTACTATTTAATTATATATATTAAAGTATTTTAGGTTTTAAATCAGAAAAGTAAAAATTTTATTAAACCGGGTCGTGATATTCTTGTGTCGTATATGCCTATTTTACATATACTAGATGTATATATTATACATGTATAGGGTATAAGGGTGTTACAAGTTTAGACTCAATTTATTCTAGAAATTTATGGGATCTCCCTCTCTAGAATAAATAGGTAGTGCTAACTTTAAAAAACTTTCTAGCAGTTTTCTTTCCTCTTCTAGCTTTATCCCAAGTGGTTGAGGTTCTACAGGATTTACAGGGGCAGCTATAAGTTGTTATTGCCTCTGCCATGCTACAACTTCAACTAAAATTTCTATATTGCATTGCAATACATCTAATCTCTCGATTATTCCTGTTATAGTAGTTCCTAGTTCAGGAGGAGGTGAAGGTCCTCTATGATTCTCTCTCAGAGAAGTAGATGCTCCATCAGATAACACTGCTGCATCAGAGCGAGGTAGTGGAACATTTGGCACATAAGTAGGGCTTTCTTATGTGTTGTCCCAAGATGGCAACCAAGAGGGGGGGTGAATTGGTTTCGTCAAGAAATAATGACAATTTAAAGAACTCAACAAACAAGAAATGCGGAATAGAGAGTTGGTTGAGTAATGGAGGAAGGTAAGAACACACAAGATTTATAGTGGTTCGGATTTACTTCAATCCTACATCCACTTCCTTAACAACTTGTTAAGGTTCCACTAGTCTTTGAAGTTTTCACAAGCTCACTTCCAACTTTACAAGTGTTTTTCTTAGGCTCACACTTACAACCCACACAAGAGTTTTATAAGGCTCACTCTCTCAACCTAAGTGTTTCCCAAGCTTACACTCAAACTTATACAATGGTGTTTTCAATGCTAACACCTAACATTCATAACAATTCAAATACAAGTTTAAGCAAAAGGAAATTTGTTGCTTGGCTATGAAAATCTTTTCTTAATAATGTTATTCTCTTTTGTTTTCTCATGGAAACATTGTATTTATAGCCAATGTGGTCTTACTAGCCGTTATTGCTGTTTAGAATAAAGTCTTGGCAGATTAGACCTTCTTTACTTAAACTGTCCGAAGCACTTAGCGGTCGCCCTTCATACAAGGATGGTCGCTCTCATGCTTCACGCGGTCGTCCTTTTAACCAGGGACGGTCGCTACTTTTGAAAAAGTTCAACGGTCGAATTTTAGTGCTCTACAGCAAGAATCTTGCCCATGATGTTTTTGTCGGACCGTTTCTTACCCATGCTGTGTTTGTCGGGACGGTCGCGCATCACAAAGTGCGGTCGCCCTTTTTTGAATACTGAAGTGGGATTACAACGGTCATGTCACGTGTCATTTTCTGACAGGGCAAAAGAGATGTCCGCCATAATTTGAATCTCGCGGTCGCCCTTAGTAGCTTTTCGCGGTCGAACTTATATTCTCGCGTCGAACTTCTGGACGCACCTGAGGACGCGAACACTACTGTCTCTTTGAGCAATTTCTTCTTGAATTGTTGGGCGGTCGCGACTATAAATGAGCGGTCGCTAAATTGGTAAGCGAGGTCGAATCATTCACCGTTCTTGTCACCGCGAACCTTACTGTGATTGTAATGATTTAAGTTCCTTGAGTAGCGGTCGGGCAAATATTAGGACGGTCGCTATTATGTAGGAGCGGTCGCGACTATGGTCGAACTTCTGACCGCGAAACCTACTGTGACAAGGTTTCATTCTGTAATTGCATGGAGCGGTCGTATTCAGGTGATGTGCGACCGTGAGAATTGTTCTGTTCACCTTTAATTGAAGCAACCTAATCCTGCAACAAGCTTTCTCAAACACAAGTTAAATAGATCATCCATTTGAGTTGTCAAGGATCAAAATTAAGATCATTTGTCTAACAATCTCCCCCATTTTGACTTTGACAATTCTAATGGAATGATGAGAAAAATAATAAGTCTAAAATGCTCCCCCTTAACATATGCAACAATCATGGTTAAGAGCATTTGTGATTTAGTAGTTTATCTTGGTGCAAACATTTTTCTCCCATAAACATTTTTTCTTATTTGCAAATGTTCAATAAATTTCAACAAGAAATTAACTCCCCCATAAACATTTTTCCCTAATTTGCAAATGTTCAAACAGATTGTTCTTATTCTTGTTTTCCCATTTTTGTATACTGTTACTTGGTTCATTCCACTTGGTTCATTCCATTTTGGTATTGTTCTCCCCCATTGGCATAGGCAAAATGAAACAAATGTTAAGCAAAAATATTAACAAAGAAAATGAAAGGAAATATAAACATTATATAGATTGAAGTGGAGGAAAGTACAAAACAGAAAGCAAATTAGCAAACATATGAAAGTGCAAGCAAAAACAGACTAAAGCTAAGCTATTCTGAGTCATCATCTAACTCTAACTCTTCTTCAACTAAAGGAGCTTTCCCCTTATCTTGAGGTGCAACAGAGGCAGAGCTAGTGCTAATGGACTCTTCTTCTTCAGCAACGCTTTGGGTGTGATCACTTATATCCCAATCTTCAAGATTGCATTGAGGCAAGTCCAATTTGCCTTGCATGTCATAAAGATCATGGTGCATGTGGGATATAAGGTCTATCCTTTTGTTCAAGTGCTGGAATCTCTTGGAGACACTCTTCTTGAACTTAGAGAGTTTCCTTGAGAGAGTCTTGATAGCTTGGAGGATGAGTTGTGTGGAGGATGAAGCAGTTTCATGAGCAGCTTTTGATGAAGCAGCTTTTGAAGGTAGTTCTACTGCAACTTCTACAGAATCTCCCTCTTCCTCAATTGTATACCTTGGCCTTTTCTTTTGTTTATCCATAACTCCTTTCTTGCCATAGCAGTATACATATGACCCTTCTATCTTCCTTACACAACCAGCATGCTCTAAGTAATCCATTGTGATAGCATTGGAGGCTAGAGTGAAAGGGTTCCTCAAAGTGGCTAAGTTCAGATCATTCAGAAGGTTTAGGTGCCTAGCTATTTGAGTAACTTGAGAGGATAGGAAGAAGGTACCAGTTCTTGTAATAGCATGATGATAAAAGGTATCAATCAAGAACTTGGTGGTGTTCATTTTGATGTTATGGGTGAAAGCATACAGAAATATAAGATCTCTTTTGGTGACTTTCTCATTCCCATCAGCTCTTTGGTGAATGGTATAGGTGATAATCCTATGGAGCATCCAGTGGGTGAGAGATTTGATATGTCTGGCTTTAGATTCCTTTTCAAAGGAAGTTTCAATGGAAATTTCTCGCCAGAAATCAGAAAGGGTTGGGTTTGAGAAGATTTGGTCATTGTAGGAGGTTATACCTTCAGAAGGGAAGTTCCAAATTCTGCCAAAATCTTCAAGGGTTAAGAATTGATACTGATCAAAGAGTTTGAACCTAACCCCATACCACCCTAGTGCAGAGTTTGCACTCTTCTCTATCTGGAATGACATTAGAAACTCCTTACTTAGACTAGAGTAACCTACCTCTTCTGGAAAGACAAAATTTCTCCATCCAAGGACATCCAACAATCCTTCAATTTCGTCCTTGATGCCCAAGGCAGACAGCATCCCACCAAAAGGTGATTTGGTGCCTTCAACCTTCTTCTTCTTTAGCATGGCATACCTAATGTCTTCCTCAGAGGTTTGATGATGAGGTTTGTGAATTTTTTCACCCCTTTTTGATTGTGGAGGAGATGGAGGTTCAGCAATAGGTTCTCTAATAGTGATTCCTGGAACTCTCTTAGCTTGACCCTTAATTTTGGAAGTGGTTTTTCTTTTGGGAGCCATTGAAACAGAAAGAACAGATGAGAGCAGGAAAACAGAGGTTCAATTGAATGACAGATGATGAGGAGAAGATTTTAGGGTTTCAGAATGTTTTCAGAAGCAAAATATCAAAGAAAATGATTTATTATGCTCTTAAATAGATGAAATAACGAAAATAGCCGTTTATGACTGTTGAAAATCAAGAATTGCGACCTGTCACACAGCCAACGGTTATAAATTTTCGAGCAGAGTGTACAGGGTGCGGTCGCAGATTTAACAAGGTGCGATCGCGGAATGGTGTACAGCGACCATTATTATGATCAGTACGCTCGCGAGTGAAGAAAAACATCTGTAACGGTCGAAACTATTCAAATTGGTGCGATCGCGCACAAATTTTCTCGACCGCGCTCAGAGAATTTTATTGAATGAAACTAGCAGACGAAGTAGCGAGCGCGAAAGAACACTGGAGCGACCGCTACATACTCAAAAATAAAAGATTCAAGGAAAGATGGAAGATATTCTAAGTGTGTTAAGAAAAATTAATTTCATGCACATAGAAACTTTATTTTAAGGCAAAAAAAAATTCTAATTAACTCAAAGTGATTCCATCAATCATTCCTAAATTGAGTTTGATGAAGTTAAGTCTATCTTCATTCAAGGGTTTTGTAAAGACATCAGCAAGTTGATTTTCTGTATCTATGAATTTTAAGGTTATATTCTGATTTTGTACATTTTCTCTTAAGAAATGATGTCTAATATCTATGTGTTTGGATCTAGAATGTTGGATAGGATTCTTAGACAAATTGATAGCACTAGTGTTGTCACATTTAATGGAGATATTGTTAAACATTTTACCATAGTCAAGCAATTGTTGTTTCATCCATAATACTTGTGTGCAACAAAAACATGCTGCAACATATTCAGCTTCCGTTGTGGATAAAGCAACTGATGCTTGTTTCTTACTATGCCAAGAAACTAGACAATTACCAAGAAAGTGACATGCTCCTGTTGTGCTTTTCCTATCTAATATACTACCAGCATAATCTGCATCTGAAAATCCTATAATATGAAATGATGTGTTTTTAGGATACCAAAGTCCTAAATGTATTGTACCACTCAAATATTTCAAGATTCTCTTTGTGGCATTCAAGTGTGATTCTTTAGGACAGGTTTGAAATCTAGCACATAGACATACACTGTACATTATATCAGGCCTAGATGCGGTTAAGTAAAGTAGTGATCCGATGATACCTCGATATTTCTTCTCATCTACTGCTTTACCATTGTCATCTTTACCTAATTTCAATGATGTGCTCATAGGAGTTTTGCTAGTTTTGCAGCCATCCATTCCAAATTTCTTGATGAGTTCTTTTGTATATTTGGATTGGTTGATGAAGATCCCATCTTTACATTGCTTGACTTGCAGTCCAAGGAAAAACTTGAGTTCACCCATCATGCTCATTTCAAATTCCCTAGTCATACAAGAAGCAAATTCTTTGCACAAGGCTTCATTAGTAGCTCCAAATATTATGTCATCCACATAAATTTGTACAATCAAAATGTTGTGCTTATTCTTTTTAACAAAAAGAGTTGTGTCTACTTTTCCTTTTGAAAAACCATTTTCAAGCAAATATGCACTAAGTTTATCATACCAAGCTCTAGGTGCTTGCTTTAATCCATATAAAGCTTTGGTAAGTTTGAAAACATGATCAGGAAATTTGTAGTTTTCAAAACCAGGAGGTTGTTCAACATAAACTTCTTCATTTATGAGTCCATTTAGAAATGCACTTTTAACATCCATTTGATAAAGCTTAAAATTCATATGACATGCAAAAGCAAGTAGTATTCTAATAGCTTCCAATCTAGCTACGGGGGCAAAGGTTTCATCATAGTCAATACCTTCTTCTTGATTATAACCTTTGGCTACCAATCTTGCTTTATTTCTAATGATGTGACCATTTTCATCAAGCTTATTCCTATAAACCCATTTGCATCCTATTATAGAATGATCTATAGGTCTAGGAGTAAGTTGCCAAACATTATTTCTTTCAAATTGATTAAGTTCATCTTGCATTGCAATTATCCAATTTTCATCATTTAAAGCTTCCTCAATAGTTTTTGGTTCAATTTGAGAAACAAAAGCAACATTAACATCAACATGATTAATTTTAGATCTAGTAGTTACTCCCTTTGATGTTTCTCCAATGATGAGTTCCTTTGGATGATCTTTCTTGTATTGCCAATCCTTAGGTAGATCTTGAGCCTTTTCTTCAAGTTGATTGATCTTTGGAGCATCAATAGATTCAAGAGGTTCAAGAGTGCCTGCAGGGTCATTGAAAGTAATACCTTTCTTTTGATCAAGTTTAGATGATTCATCAAATACAACATGCATTGATTCTTCTATAACTAGAGTTTTCATATTAAATACTCTATATGCTTTGCTATATGATGAATATCCTAAGAATATGCCTTCATCTGATTTGGATGAGAATTTTCCAAGATTATCCTTGGTATTCAATATGAAGCATTTGCATCCAAATACTCTAAAATATCCAATTCTGGGTATTCTTCCATTCCATAGCTCATAAGAAGTTTTATTAGTTAAATGCCTTTTATAAACACGATTTGCAATGTAACAAGCTGTATTAACGGCTTCCGCCCAAAAATAAGATGGCAAATCATATTCATTGAGCATTGTTCTAGCCATTTCAATTAAAGTTCTATTTTTCCTTTCAACTACACCATTTTGCTGTGGAGTTCTAGGAGCAGAAAAATTGTGTGAAATGCCAATTTCATTGCAAAAGTTTTCAAAGTTTTCATTTTCAAATTCTTTGCCATGATCACTTCTAATAGATGTGATCACGTATCCTTTTTCATTTTGAACTCTTTTTGCAAAGGTTTTGAAGTAATTAAAGGCTTCATTCTTTTGAGCTAAGAAATTAACCCATGTGAATCTAGAGTAGTCATCAACAAGAACAAATGCATATGATTTGCCTCCTAAGCTTGTAACTTTATTTGGTCCAAACAAGTCTAAATGAATGAGCTCTAAAGGTCTAGAGGTGCTTATAACATTCTTTGTTTTAAATGAGCTTTTATGTTGCTTACCATGTTGACAAGGTTCACAAATCCTATCTTTATCATATTTTATCTTAGGTAAGCCATCAACTAAATTCTCATTACAAATATATTTCAATTGATCCATACCAGCATGTCCTAGTCTTCTATGCCATAACCATGCATCATTATTAGTGGACATTAAACATGTATGATTAGAATGTATGCTTACATTATAAGTGTTGTTTGTTCTAGTACCCTTAAATATGATAACATCATTTGAATTTGTGATTTTGCATTCCTTGGAATCAAACTTAACAAAGTATGCTTTATCACAAAGTTGACTAACACTTAGCAAGTTATGTTTCAAACCATCAACAAGCCATACATCTTCAATTAAATCCTTACCAATAGAACCAATGGAGCCAACACCAAGAATTTTACCTTTAGCATTGTTTCCAAAAGTTACGTTACCTACATGTTTATAGGTAATACTTGTAAAGAGCTTTGCATTTCCAGTCATATGCCTTGAGCATCCACTATCCACAAGCCATGTGCTTTCATTGGTAGTAGATTTTAGGCATACCTGCAAGCCAATTGTGATCATCCTTTTTTAGGTACCCACATATAGTTGGGTCCTTGATGGTTAGTAGAAAGAGTGTCTTCTAACTTGAGATGAGCCTTTCTTATATAACAGGAAAAATTTTTGTGTCCAAATTTCATGCAATATGTGCATTGCCATGGTATTCTATGCTTCTGCATTTTTCTTTTTGCATTATACATACAACTACAAGTATGTGATTTCTTTTGTACAAGTTTAGTGAACAACAATGCATAATTATCTTTAGCTTTATTTCCTAGTGAACCATAAGAAGTTCTTTTAGACTTGGTGCAAGCATCTTTGATATGAACATTAGAAATTCCAATTGTAGATGCTTTCACAAATGTTGGTTTGCTAGGTGCAATGTTGGTTGAGCCATTGAATCCTAATCCATATTTCAAGGAAGGTGATCTTTGATTATTAATTAATGTGTTCAATGCTTCCTTTCCTTTATGAAATCTGGAAATTGATTCTTTTAGTTCTTTTAGTTCATGCTTCAATGCCTCATTCTCTTTAATCACTTTTTCTAAGTCATGTGAGCTTTTATTTAATTCTCCTATTGTTTTCATCAAGTGTTCATTTGAGGTTTTCAATTCTAAGGTAGAATTCTTTAAGCATATAAAATCTTTTTCTAACTTAGAGTTTTTCTCTTTATAGAGCATCATTTTAGAGAAATATTTTTCTATTTTAGAATTCATGTGCTCAATCAAGTCACTATCATCTATATCATTTATATCATCATGTGCTACAAGATCAAAGGATTGAGTACTTACCTCATTGGAGTCATCTTCAATAGCCATGAGACAAAGATTTGCAATTCCTTCCTCTTCTTCTTCTTCACTTGAGGAAGAGTCATCCCATGTGGCTTTGAGAGACTTTTTCTTTTCTTTATCCCATTTCCTTTTGTTCTTTAATTTGTAGCAATCCGATTTGATGTGACCAGTTTTTCCACATTCATAGCACTTTACCTCATTTTTCTTTTCTTTATCTTTGAAGGAGAATTTTGGAGGTGTACCTTTGTTTGCTTGTAATCTTTTCTTCCTTTTCCATTCATTGATTCTTTTAGAGAACATTGCCATTTCATCTTCATCATCAGTACCTTCATTGCTTGAGCTCTCAGCTTCTTTGATTGCTTTGAGTGCAATTGGTTTTCTCTTTTCTTTCTCACCTTGATCTTCTTCTTTCTCACTGTGTAGCTCAAATGTGAGTAATTTTCCAACTAGCTCGTCGGTTCTTAATGTGCTGAGATCATGAGCTTCTTCTATGGATGATACTTTGGATTCAAAGTTCTTTCTAGCTCTTAGGGCTCTCAAGATTTTGCTGTTTACATCACCTTGATCATATACCTTGCCATACTTCTTTAGTTCATTGACAATTGCAAGTAAGCGATTGGTCATGTCGGTGACATTTTCATTTGGTTTCATCTTGAATAGCTCATATTCATGAACATGCATTTGTTTTTTGGTAAATCTCACTTGAGTCGTACCTTCATGGTAGTTTTCAAGTGTTTTCCAAATGCAATGTGCACAAGTTAAATGTTGAACTCTTCCGCCTTCTTCCCTTGAAATGGAATTCATCAAGATGGAAGCAGCTCTATTGTTCTTGAATCGATCTCTGACATTGCTAGTTGACCATTGAGCTTTGGGAAGTGGAACTTGAATACCGTCAACCTCATGAGTAGGAGATTTCCACTCATTTTCCACGAAATCCCATAGTTCAATTCCTTCACTGTCTAGAAACAAATACATTTTGTGTTTCCAGTATGAGTAATCCGTTCCATCAAAGTAAGGTCTAAGAATAGAGTTAAGATTTCCATGAGAGCTTGATGAAGAAGAAGTTGCCATTGTGGATCAGATTTCACAATTAAGTTTAAGAAATCTCAGGGCTCTGATACCAATTGTTGTCCCAAGATGGCAACCAAGAGGGGGGGTGAATTGGTTTCGTCAAGAAATAATGACAATTTAAAGAACTCAACAAACAAGAAATGCGGAATAGAGAGTTGGTTGAGTAATGGAGGAAGGTAAGAACACACAAGATTTATAGTGGTTCGGATTTACTTCAATCCTACATCCACTTCCTTAACAACTTGTTAAGGTTCCACTAGTCTTTGAAGTTTTCACAAGCTCACTTCCAACTTTACAAGTGTTTTTCTTAGGCTCACACTTACAACCCACACAAGAGTTTTACAAGGCTCACTCTCTCAACCTAAGTGTTTCCCAAGCTTACACTCAAACTTATACAATGGTGTTTTCAATGCTAACACCTAACATTCATAACAATTCAAATACAAGTTTAAGCAAAAGGAAATTTGTTGCTTGGCTATGAAAATCTTTTCTTAATAATGTTATTCTCTTTTGTTTTCTCATGGAAACATTGTATTTATAGCCAATGTGGTCTTACTAGCCGTTATTGCTGTTTAGAATAAAGTCTTGGCAGATTAGACCTTCTTTACTTAAACTGTCCGAAGCACTTAGCGGTCGCCCTTCATACAAGGATGGTCGCTCTCATGCTTCACGCGGTCGTCCTTTTAACCAGGGACGGTCGCTACTTTTGAAAAAGTTCAACGGTCGAATTTTAGTGCTCTACAGCAGGAATCTTGCCCATGATGTTTTTGTCGGACCGTTTCTTACCCATGCTGTGTTTGTCGGGACGGTCGCGCATCACAAAGTGCGGTCGCCCTTTTTTGAATACTGAAGTGGGATTACAACGGTCATGTCACGTGTCATTTTCTGACAGGGCAAAAGAGATGTCCGCCATAATTTGAATCTCGCGGTCGCCCTTAGTAGCTTTTCGCGGTCGAACTTATATTCTCGCGTCGAACTTCTGGACGCACCTGAGGACGCGAACACTACTGTCTCTTTGAGCAATTTCTTCTTGAATTGTTGGGCGGTCGCGACTATAAATGAGCGGTCGCTAAATTGGTAAGCGAGGTCGAATCATTCACCGTTCTTGTCACCGCGAACCTTACTGTGATTGTAATGATTTAAGTTCCTTGAGTAGCGGTCGGGCAAATATTAGGACGGTCGCTATTATGTAGGAGCGGTCGCGACTATGGTCGAACTTCTGACCGCGAAACCTACTGTGACAAGGTTTCATTCTGTAATTGCATGGAGCGGTCGTATTCAGGTGATGTGTGACCGCGAGAATTGTTCTGTTCACCTTTAATTGAAGCAACCTAATCCTGCAACAAGCTTTCTCAAACACAAGTTAAATAGATCATCCATTTGAGTTGTCAAGGATCAAAATTAAGATCATTTGTCTAACATTATGTGTTTGTATATTCAGTCTAGAAGAAAAAGAATCATATTAACACTTACATTAGTAATAAAAATATCTAGAAAAATAGACTCATCAGATGAGTACCTAGCTTTGTTAGTACACTTATCAAACTCTCTTAGAATATTAAACTCTCATACTTAGTATTCCTACAGAATCATGTTCTGGAATGATGCTCTGTGCTGCCTTAAGATGGCAACCAAGAAGGGAGGGGGGTGAATTGGTTGATTTGAAGAAGTGATGATAAATTAAAAATTTAAAATCAAACAAAACAAGAAAGGAGTAGAGTAGAGAATAATAAATATAAAGAGTTTATAGTAGTTCAGATTACCTGAATCCTATGTCCACTTCCTTAACAACTTGTTAAGGTTACACCAATCTTTAGTTTTTACAAGCTCAACTCTAACTTGGTGTTTTCACAAGCTCACACTGAACTTTTACAAGGCTTGAGTAACTTCCTCACAACCCAAACAAGAGTTTTTCCAGGCTCACTCTATAACCTAAGTATTTCAAAGCTCACACTCAAACTTACAATGATGTTTTAATTCTTACTCCCAACACTCAAATAATACAAGTAGAAATTTTGATAGAAACAAATGAAAGTTGTTATTCTTAGCAATTACAATCACAATCTTATATAAAAATGAGATTTCTTGTGGTATTTATAGTCTTCAAGTCTTTAACTAGCCGTTAAGAGTGGGATCTAACACGTTTGACTCTTATCTCCCACTTTAATCACTTTTCAGAGCAAGTTTATGGTCAGAATGCCTTTGGTCCGATCAGCTCAGGCTCAGTATGGTCGGACTGAGATCGGTCCGGTCGTGCTTTTTATTTTTCTGACAAAATTTCTTCAATAGCTAGTACACATGGCATCTAATAATTGAGTGGATAAGTTTTCAAACCCCCATAATACTTGTATGGTTAGGACAAGCTCAGTTCAGTTGGTCTCCTTCTGTTATGCTGAGATTTTGAGAGTATTGACGATCGTGAACTCTACTAAAACTTGTTGGATTATTAGCTCTGGCTCGGTCCAGCTAGAATGCATCAGGTCTAGTCATGCAAGGTGTGGTATGCTGAAGTTTTCAAAGTAATCAATAACCATGAGCTCTACTGGATATCTTTTAGGATTTAGCTTAAGTTTTGTATGCTCGGACTTCACAATAGTCCAGTCAGTATATGTAGTCCATTCACAAAGTGGGAGTGACATTGAGCATGAGCTCTTCTAGATATTTTCCCTCATGCTTGGCCCGCTCAGCTCGTGCTTTGTCCTATCATAGCAAACTTTAGTCCAAAAAGCTCAGTTTGGAATGTTCGTGCTCTTGTCACCTTATTGGTGGAATGCTCATTAGCTCGGTATTGGTGCGCTCAGACTGTCAGAAGGCCCAGTCAAGAATGGTAAGCTATACTTGATGTGGTCATACTTTAGCTTAGTATGGCCAACTATTCTTGAGTCTGGTCGGCCTGGATATTGGCCCGGTCGGATTCTTGAGAAATCTTCAATAAATTTAAGTCCTGTAAAATGTAGCTTGGTATAAATGTTAGTTTTAATTAATTTAATTGCCTAAGATTAAATAGAGGCCAATGGTTTGGCTAACAATCTCTCCCTTTTTGACTTTGGCAATTAAATTGAATTGATTTAAAATTAACTTTAAAAGTTTTCATGTCTAAAGAGTGTTCTTCCTTTAACATTTTCTCTTCCTTTGACAAAAGAAAGTTGTAACAAATAAATGCTTCCCCTTAGCATATGCTATCAAGTCAAGTAATGCAATCAACAATTCAAATGCAAATTCTCCCCCTTTGACAAAGACAAAAAGAAATGCAAAATTTTTTATTTAGGATTCAATTGAAAAGAAGACATATATGTATGATCATTTATATTAAGGTCCAACAAAATATATACAGATCATACAAAAATAAAAAATAAAAAGTCAAGGTTATGGTGAATAGGGAAGATAATCAAAATCAGCATCATTATTTCCATTTTCCTCTTTCTCTTCTTTATCCTTGTCTCCTTCTTCCTCTTCTAAACCTTTATCAAAGATTCCAGTTGGCTCTCCTTCATCTCCTTCCTCATTCGATGGAGAACATTTGGGAATTCCCATGAACTCTTACATATCCCTAAAGTTCATATGAAGGTGAGAGACTCTCTTGGTAAGATCATCAATGTGAGAGGTTTGTGAAGTAATTTGTTCTTGAATTTGATGGAGGATGTCAAGGATTGAACCTTGGGCTCTAGAGGTTTGAGGTCTTGGAAATTCCACTAGAAAAGTTTCTTAACTCTCATCAACAATTCTTGGCCTTTTTCTTTGTTGAATTCTAATACCTTGAGCACCAAAAGCATAATGGTATGTTCCATATTCTTCCAATATTCATTTAGAGTGTTTCAAGTATTTGATGTTGATGGGAGTTTTGGCCAAATTAAGAGGATTGGATAGAGTGGCTAAATTGGTAGGAATAAGAGCATTCACAAATTTGGCTATTTAGGTGATGAAGGATGTGATCATGAGTGTCCCAGTAGATTTTTTTTGGAGGATAAGAAATTGGTCTATTAGGAATTTACTGGTTTGGATTTTCACCTTTTTCTCCAAGCAATAGAGAAATAAAAGATCTTTGTGAGTCACTTTCTCATTGCTTTCCCCTCTTGCATTTATGGTGTAGGTGATAATTCTATGGAGGATCCAAAGAGGTAAGGTTTTAAGGTGTTTAGCATTGGATAGCTTATGGAAATCAGTTTCTAAAGAGATGTCTTTCCAAAAGTCAAGTAAGATGGCATTGGAAATGGAAGGATTAGATAGATGAAAAATACCTTCAGTGTTGAAACCCCAAATAGAAGAAAATTATTGGAGAGAAAGTTTATAGGATACATTAAAAAGTTCAAATGTGGCACTATAGGGTCCTAGAGGTTCTAAGTCTCTTTTCTCAACAACTAAAGTAGTGAGAAATTATTTTGTTTGAGATTCCCAGCCAAAATCTTCTTTTTCTAAGAAAATAAAATTTTCCCACCCAAGATATGACAATGCTTCATGTATATATGATTCAATGCCTAGAAATTCTAAAGTGAAAAAAGAAGGAACTTTGTTTGGTTAACATTTTTTATTTTAGATAATTATATATCTTTATTTTTCTTCTTCACTTAAGTGTCTAGGTTTGTGAGTTCTTGGCCTGGACTCTTCCATAGGAGTAAAAGAAGTGGCAATTCCCTTGCCCTTCTCATGTCTTGAAGTTTTCTTCTTGGAAGTTTTAGGAGCCATGAAGATGATGATGATGAGACGAATGAGAAAAATTTTAGAGTGTTGATGTTCTAAGTGTTTATAAGTGAAAGCAGATGATAAATATCATAAAGTTTGAGTATAAGAGGGTTTATATAGAGTTTGGAGGTCAAACTAGTCGTTTTATGGCTGCTATAAGTAAAATATGCAAGTTTTGAAGCTGTACAACAGCTAGAATTTTTAAAAATTTTGAGTCTTCCTTGTTGGACTAATTTTAGTGTGTTCTGATCAAACCAAAAATTTGGTCATCCGAGCATGCACAAAGGAGTTCGGACAGGCCGAGCTGACTGTAACATAATGGCAAAAAAATTTGAAAGTGCTCGGTCATGCACAAGGTAGTCCAGTCAGACCAAACTGACTGTATCATAACGATCAAAAAGTTTTGAAGGGGCTCAGTAGGACCAGGTCTTAGCATGCTCGGTTGAGCAGGATATGCTGTAATATGGTCAGACTAGTGTTAGTTCGGTCATACTAAGACACAGGCCGGGTGGACTAAGGACATTTTTCAAAGGGAAATGAAAGGATAATTGATCTTAATTTACAAGTAATGCAAGATCAAAATAGATGTAAATGAGGAATTAAATCATGTTTAAATATACTTTTATAAGTAATTCTAATTCCATCATTGATATGCACATTCAAATCAATAGGATGTATGTCAATTCAAAGTGTTTCCATCCATCATCCCTATGTGTTGTTTTATAAAATTTAATCTTTCTACATTCAAGGGTTTTCTAAAGATATCAGCAAGTAGATTTTGAGTATTGATAAATTTTAAAACTACATTTTGATTTTAAACATTTTCTTTCAAGAAATGATGCCTATACCTATATGTTTTAACCTAGAATGTTGGATTGAATTTTTGGATAGATTAATGACACTTGTATTATCACATTTAATGGGAATGTGATAAAATTTTTTACCATAATCTAGCAATTGTTGCTTCATCCATAAAACTTATGTATAATAAAAACATGCAGCAACATATTTAGTTTCTACAATGGATAGGGAAACCGACACTTGTTTCTTGCTAAACCAAGAAACTAGGCAATTACCAAGAAAATGACATGCATCAGTTGTGCTTTTCATATCCAATAGGTGTTTTATTAGTTTTTGTTATAGTTTTGTGTCTTGTTTGTTATGTTAATTATTGTTTTATTTAGGTATTTTGTTAGTTTTAATCGGTTTGTCTAGTGTTTTCTTTAATTGTGGTAGTTTTAGTTTATTTCAATGTTTATGTCGTTTTTGATGTAGTTTTTAGTATTGTGTTTATGTTGTGTTGGTTATTGTCTATTGATTTCTTGTTAAGATTTGTTTTGAGTTTTGTGTTAGGTTAAAAAGGCAAGGAAGCAAATTTGAAGGAGAAAGTGGCAGTGGCTGACACAGGCAGAGGACATGGCCAAGTCACTGGCCATGTCCCATACCAAGATTAAATTTAAGAACAAGTCCCAGTAGCAGACACATGCAAGGGACACGGCCAAGTCACCTGGCCGTGTCCCTCCAAAAAGACCCAACACGGCCAAGTCAAGCTTTACTTGGCCGTGTCTCACTTGGTTCCACAGGAAAGAGATCAAAATTGCACAGAGGTGAACACCTGCAGGGGACACGGCCATGTCTTGTGGCCGTGTCCCTCAAACATGGTGCAACACGGCCAAGTCACTTCTGACTTGGCCGTGTCACTCAACCAAAGAAGAAGAGAGGAGAGAAACAAACAGAGGTGGACACCTGCAGGGGACACGGCTGTGTCTTGTGGCCGTGTCCCTCCAACAAGCTCTCACACGGCCGTGTCCCTCATGACTTGGCTGTGTCCCTCATGAACCAAACGCGCACCAAATTTTAAAGCGGACGTTTCGTATAAAAGGAAAGAAGAGAGCTAGGTTACGACTGTTGACGATTTGGAGCAGATTTTGAGCCGTCAGAGATTGGAGCTAGGGTTTTAACATTTATTTTCTTAATTTTGATTTCACTTTGGATCAAAACTAGCTAGATTAGATTGTTTATGCCAGTGATTCATTCTTCTTGCAAGATTTTGAACAAGAGATTCTTCAGAAACTTCAAGGAGCTGTAACTTGGTTTTGTTCTCGAACTTATTCACTTTTCTTTTATTGAATGGATATTATCATGTCTATTTCGGTTTCTTTGAACATTAACGAGATGAATATGTTTGATTGCATTATGAACTAATTTGATCTAGTCTAGGGTTTGTATGGATTTACTATGATTGTATGAATTGGTTATTCTCTTAACTAATGATTTCTTTAGCCTTTATTGAATGAAATATTGTTAACATATAATTGATTGGCCACCAATTGTGTGTTTTAGGTATTAGATGATGGATTGAGAGATGAAGTCTAATGCTGGAATAATTCAATTAAGGACTTAGGTGAATTAGAAATATAACCTATTAAAAAGATTGTTTCAATTATAACAAGATTAGTTGTAAGAGGTTTGAATGCGAGAGCTTATTTCCTTGACTCAATTAATTAAGTTGTTTAGATTTAATCTTAGAAATTAAATTAGTTAAGTGGAATAACCGTTCATGCAAATAAGTAGTAGAGAAGTGCAAACCCTAGACCCTTTTATCAAGTGAATCAAAACTCAGCTCAATTTACTTTTATCATTTTAAACTTCAATTCAATCTTTTCATTACTTAGCAATTTAAATTTCTTTAATTACTTGTTACTTTTAATTTGATAATCAATTACCCATTTTGGCTTCCTTGAGAGAACGACCTTGGGGCGATCACCTTTGCTACAGCTACCTCGTATACTTGCGAGTGACGCTTTGTGGTAGAGTTAATTTGAGCGCAACAATAGGTTACTGAAAAAATTCGCATCTGAAAAATCTAAAATGTCAAATGATGTATTTCTAAGATACCAAAGTTCTAAATGCAATGTTCCACTTAAATATTTTAAAATCCTTTTAGTGGCATTCAAATGTGATTCTTTAGGGCATGATTGAAATCTAGCACACAAACAGACACTATACATTATATCGACAATTAAATAAAGAAGTGATATGATAATACCTCGATATTCCTTCTTATCAACTTTCTTACCACTTTCATCTTTGTCCAATTTCAAGGAAGTACTCATTGGAGTCTTGCTTACTTTGCAACCATCCATACCAAACTTCTTGAAAGTTCCATTGTATATTTTGATTTATTGATAAAGATACCATCCTTGTATTGCTTAACTTGTAGACCAAGAAAGAATTTAAGTTCACCCATCATGCTCATTTCATATTCTCTAGTCATACAAGAAATAAACTCTTGGCACAAAGATTCATTAATTTGTACAATTAGAATGTTATGCAATTTTTTTAACAAAAAGTGTAATATCAACTTTGCCTTTTGTAAAATTATTTTTCAATAAATAAGCACAAAGTCTATCATACCATGCTCTTGGAGCATGTTTTAATCCATATAGTACCTTAGTTAATTAAAGACATGATTTGAGAATTTATAATCTTCAAAACCAAAGGGTTGTTCAATATAGACTTCTTCATTGATAAAACCATTCAAAAAAGCACTTTTGACATCCATTTGAAAAATTTTAAAATTTATATGATATGTAAATACAAGAAAAATTCTAATTGTTTCTAGTCTTGCTACGGAGACAAATGTCTCATCATAATCAATGCCTTTCTCTTGGTTATAGCCTTTGGCTACCAATCTAGCTTTCTTTCTAGTAATGAGACCATCTTCATCAAGTTTATTCCTATACACTTATTTGCGATTAATAACTGGATGATCTTTAGGTCTAGGAACAAGCTCTCATACTTTGTTTCTTTCAAATTGATTGAGTTCATCTTGCATTGCAATCACCCAACATTCATCACTAAGAGCCTCCTCAATGGTCCTTGGTTCAATTTGAGAAATAAAAGCAATATTAGAGTCTAAATATTTAAATTTTGATCTAGTAGTTACTCCCTTTAAAGTATCACCAATGATGAGTTCTTTAGGATGATCATTTTGACAGTGCCAATATTTGGGTAGTTCTTGAGTTTCATCTATCTTAGATTCCTCTTGTTCTACAATTTATTCCAGCTCATCATTGTTTTGCTTTGGAGCATCTTTTGTCTCATGTTCCTTAAATGTACCTACAAAATCATCACGAGTACTACCTTTCCTATGATCAAGTTTGGACAATTTATCAAAGATAACTTGCATTGATTCTTCAACTACTAAAGTTCTTGTGAGCGGGGATTTTCACCCCTACTCCTATGTGGAATGGTTCTTACAATTTCGGCACTATTAGGCTCTAGGCCTTAGAGAACACGGGCCTAAACCTAGAGAAAATAGAGTCGATACCCAAACGGGCTGGGAAAAGAAAGGGGTGGATGACTCGATTCCTAAGAAATCCCCAACCCCCTATTGGGTCAGAAAAGTTGGGTACGCGTGGGGAAGGTGAGAATGACCCAGCACCACTACAGTGCCCGGTTCATTAGAACCGGCCTCCTTTTCAGGTCTATATACTATTAAATTCTTAAATATTATAAAATCATCCATACCATATGCGAACATTAAAACAAAGAATTATTATATCAAAATCAAGACAAGTACAAACAAAATGATAAATAGGCCCCCATCCATGGATGGAAATATGCCTTTACAATCGTCCAATGTCCAAAAGAAAATAAATAAAATAGGACACCCACCAATTGGTAAAAATGTGTCCTTTACATTAATCCAAATTTTAAAATGAATTAAATTACATGAAACTTAATAAATGAAGTACCCACAATGTGGAAACATACCTCTTACAATTTCTTGAAATTAAAATAAATCAATAAGCAAACATTCGACCATTCATCATAAAATCAAGTAAAAATAAATCATCCATCAAGACAAATAATTAACATGCATTAATAATCAATTATATATCATATTAATCAATAAATGTACAAACTAGAATTTTATTGATATGAATTAGAGTTTAAGAAAATATGATTGATGTTTTTAGGGTTTAGAAAAACACGATTAGGGTTTAGAATTTTAGAAAAACAAGTTAGGGTTTAGGGTTTTAGAAAAATAGGATTGGGGTTACAAAGTTTGAAAACTAGTTTTATTGGTTTATAAATGTAGATTAAGGTTTTGGGATTTGAATTAGGGTTTTAGTTATTAAAATAAGGCTACCGTGATATTAAAAACTTTTGATTTAACAAGCTACTGGGTGAAACAAAATTTAATACATAAATTGTTGCAAATTTTAAAGCCTACAATTACTGATCATGCTTTAATAAGTAAATGTGAATTGAAATAAATGAATATCGAACTACTGGAACTTATTTAAACAATGATGAAAAATAACCAGCATTTAAAGTTATCAACAAAGCATCTTGAATTGAGTTCAAATGAGTTAAATGTAGTAAACGTACTTCTTTTATTGGTTCCACCACAATTAAATGTTGATCTTGCAATGATTTGAAACTCTGGCCTAACAAGACAAAGACAGTGTGATACTGCCTTTGTGATTTTATGGTTTCGCAATCTGCTTATCTTTGTTACTGACTGCTAACTCTCTATCAAGCTTAATGTTGCTAAGGTTTGATTGTTTAATGTTTTCTACCTTATTGTTGGCTGCAAATTGCTTAATCCAAATCGCTGTCTGTGTTGCTAATCCTCCTGTGTTGATTGTGTCACATCCGTAATTTTGGAGATATAAAATTTTATATATACTCAATATATATATATATATCTAGAGTATATATATAACATATACATATGGTATATTAATTGTATATGTTGGATTAATACATTACATAATTAATATATTTAATACGCATATAAGGTACATTTGATGTGTATATAAGATACACATTATTTGTGCATATGTGTAATATCCCAAATTTTTTAAAAAGTTCTAATTTTTAGAAATTTAATAAAATAAATTATAATTTAAAATGGATAAATTAAATTAATGGTTTTAAATGAAAAATGAAGGGATTTTAAATGAAAAAGTGGAATATATATGTAATATATATGTAAAATATATACAACATATAAAAGTCAATACTTTTTAAAATAAAAGTCAAAGTCAAAAGGTGTTTTGGTAATTAAATCTTAAAAATTTAAAATTAATAAAATAATTTAAAAATAAATAATTTTGGATGGAAGATAATATTTTGAAATTTTAATTAATTAATTAAAAATATATTAAAATAATAATATATATAAGGTTGAAAATGTGAGTGGGGGGAAAGAGAAAATCATTTTTTTTATCTTCTTCTTCTTCTTTCCTTGAAGGCCGACTTTCATGGCTTCAAGAGAGGATTTTCCTTCTTCCAAGCAACTATAATTGAAGAGATTTCAAGGATTTAAGTGAAGTTTTAGAAGATTCTTCATAAATTGGTAAGCTTCTTTACCAATTTTGCCTATTCTATGGAAAAATGTGTTATGTAAATTTTTGGATTTCATAGTAGCATGATTTAATTGCTTAATTGGATATGAATGAAGTTTTTTTGATTGGTTATTAATGATTTTAAGGTTAGATTTAAGAAATTGTTGAATTTAAGTTGAGTTTAGTGAAGAGAGAGAATTTAGGGTTATGAAACATTTGAGTTTTTGAAATCATGAGTTTTAATTGTGGAAATTGGTTCCAAATGTGTTATTTTGATGCATAAACAAGGATTTTAAAATCAAATGATGTATTTAGTTAAGTTTGGATAGGGTTTGAAGATGCTAGTATTGATTTAGGGTTTTGGAAAAGTGAATTTTTAAAGAATGATTAATTGTTTGATTTTAGTACTTAAATCATGTTATTTAATGATATAAGTGGTGGAAATAAGATTGAAATGATAATTGGATTGAGTTGGAATGGAGATCCTTCAATGGCGAAGGTTATGCCATTTTAGTATTTTGAACATAAGCATGTGGTTAATTAATGTAATTGGTTTAAACATGTTAAAATATGTTTGTAATGATATAAATAAACTCAAAACAATAATTTAATAGGTTAATATGGATTTGCTAAGTTAAAGTAAGGAAAGACTTAATTTTTAAAATTTTGTAGGAGTGTTGTTAAATTAAGGTTTGATGTTGAGAATGCCTTAGAATGTGATATTAAATGATTGTTTACGATCACATTTAATATAGAAATTAAGGGAGGTTGATTTGCTTCATCCAAGTGGTGAAGGGCAAGTTAGAAGGATAGGATTGGAGGTTGTACTAAGCTTGCTTTGAATATATTGTTTATATTTGCATGACATTTGGGCTTAACACGTATTGGTTGAAAAATGTGTTAAGTTACTTGGTTCATTGATTGAGTATGAATAATGTGCTTTGACATTTGTAATGTCATATATGTGTTAAATGCATTGTAAAAAGTCATTGATAATGGCTAAATTGAGTAGAATGTGAAATATATATATATTATGTGAAAATACCCAAAGTAATTGGGTAATATGTTGTGAATGCAAAAATGAGATATGTGGAATAATGAAATAAATTGTTATTAATAAAAATGAGAAAAATGAGAAAAGTGAGAAAAATGAGAAAAATGAGAAAGATGTGAAAAATGAGAAAAATGAGAAAAAAAAGTGAAAATAAGGCAATGTGCCTAGATTGAATATGTGACAGTGAGAAAGAGATTAATAATGAGAAAAATGAATAAATGAAAAAAAAATGGGAAAAAGATGATATAATAAGGCAATGTGCCTAGTTTGATCATGAGAAAATGAGAAAAGTTTTGATAAAGGAATTATGAAAGAATTTGATAATGAGAAATATGAATAAATTGTGTGCCTAGTATGTTATTCAATTTTCAGAGTTCTGGATTTGGCGGCATGCCTATGATTACCTACGGGCTAAACGCTGGAATGGTGAAAAGACTGGGTTGTAAGCTAGGTCAGCTGATAAATATGATGTTTTTGGGGTGAAAAGACTAGGTCTAGACTGAGATCTTGCTAGGCCTCAAAAACTGTAGCAGTCTAGCCGAGTTGAGGACCAAGATACTGGAGCTTAAGGGTCTAGTCGGGTTGAGCTCCAAGAGACTGGGGCTGTTACATTATCCATGGATATATTGCCTACAGGGCTAGACACAAGGTGTCATTACGGACCAAAGCAGCAACTCTAAAATTTGAATAACATATTAGATCCTTTTGGGCCCATGCTTGTCTTTGCTTTAATGTGAATTATGAATTATGATACAATTGAGCAATATAATGAGATATAATGTTATGAGTTGTGATATAGATATGTGTTGTGCATTGACATTATATTTGGACTATATTGTTATCAAAGTTTGTACAACTAGGCTTTGGCTTAGCGCTATTGTAATTCGTCGCACAGGTATCATGGACATTTTGATAGAGCCGGATATTTCTACTAGACCTGGCCGGGTCTAGGTTTGTATTTATTGAGCTTGAAGAGTTTTTCAGTACATCAAGATCAGAGCCAGTTGCCAGCATGTAGATATTTGATATTATATATGTTATAATATGTTTTTGAAGTATATAATGTAAATTATAAAGAATGATTTGAATATTTTGTTTAAGATGGGATCTTATATGTGATGTTGATATATATGCCTATATATAAGTATTTTGAGAAAATATGGAGAAATTGAGAAGTATTGGTGAAATGGTGAATTGATTTTATTTGGAGTTTTTGTTTTATGTAGGTTGTGTTTTGTTGAATTTTGGAAACGTCCAAATTATAAATAAAACTCTGGCAAATTTTTTCCAGAGATTTTCATATAAAATGTTATTTCGAATTACTATAGCAAGTAATGAATATTTATATATTATTTAATTTTATATATTTAGTATTTGAAATTTTAAAACAGAAATGTGAAAACTTTTATTAAATCGGTCTGTGACATTTTTGTACCGTATATGCTTATTTTACATATGCTAGAAATATGTATTGTATGTATATAGGGTATAAAGGTGTTACATTTATTTTGGTATCAGAGCCTAGGTTTAAGGTTCTCGACCTAGGTGGGTTGTTAGAGAGAGAAAATTGGAATTTACAAAAAATAATTTTCAATTGTGATGCATGCATTGACATTGGCAATTTATCTGATCCCTGATGTGGCAATGTCCAATTGATATGATGGATATGAGTTGAGATGGCGTCTGGGTTATATAGATCAGAGTGGCAATATAGAAACGTCATTCTGGGGCGTATGGATTAAGAATTTTTGGAACATTTATTTGAAATTAAAATTCATAGCTGATTCAATTGATGAATAAGTGAAATTAAGAAAAATAATTTATGAAATGATTTAAGATATGAAATAAAAAGTTTAAAAAATGGGCATGATAGTTATAGAAAATTTTATAGGTGTGCTGCAAAATGATATTGTCGAATTTTTGAATAAATATAGGAATGTTGGATGAGTTTGAAAATTTAATGAAACGTTTTTCTATATGTTAGAATATAATGTATAAAATTTCATAATTTTTAAAGATGAATTACTAATTAAGAAAGGTAGAAGAACACAGATTGTTGGAGGAGTTCCAGAAACTCAGAATCTGTAGAAATTGAGAAACATATTTAAAAACTATAGCAAACAAACCCAGAAAAATATGAAAATTTACACCCAATATTATATTATTCATATAACATATGGTTAAAATTTTATGAATTTTTATTAAGGCATGATACCTGAAAAAAATGGACAACCGGGTGCTGCCAGAGAAATTATTAAAGAGACAAATTCTCTGATTTTGAAAGATTTAATTTTTAAATATATTAAATCAGCTTAGAAAAATCTAAAACTTCAAATATAAGTCCATATATGTGTTAAGTGCACATGGATAAAAGTTTACAAGCTTTTATAAAGAATTTGCAAGGAATATAAAAATTGAAAGTAAGAGTGACATGAAACTAAGGAAGTCAAACAATTTTGTGTACATGAGTGATAAATTAATTTCATGAGAAAAATGAATAAGAACAATTATAAAAATTTGTATGCATATGGGTAGAAGTATGAAGAATGAATATGGAGTTTTAATAATTTAGAACAAAGAGTTCATAAAAAAAATGAATGATACATGATTTAGGGTTTGAGTATGTAAAAGTAGGATATCTAATTGATGATGTTAATTAGTGTAAGGAAATGAATTAGTGTTGTTTAAAAGTAAATGTTATGATCTTAAGATTGAGAATGTGATATGGATGAGATTTGGTGAGGTTCATGTTGTTGATTGCATTATATGAAATTTAAATTTTTGAAATGGGTTTCCAAAATTGTGAAAGTGATGTGTTTTGATGTTATATTAATATAAAAATAATGTTTATAAAGTTAGCTCTTGAAAGTGAGATTAATAGAATGAAGTTTAAGTAAAGTAGTAAGTTGAAAATTTAGAGTTGTAAGGGAATTTTGATGAGGATTGTTTAGATATTGATAGTTTAATGTTTAATAAGCATGAGAGTAATTTTGAATGAGTAATATTATTTATAAAAGTACTAACTAAGGTGTAATATGGTTGATATTATAGAAATTTGTTATGAAATAAAGGGAAATGATTAACTAAGGGTTCTGGACCTGAGGTTAGTTGGGTTCTGGAGTCAAAACTGCATTGGTTAGGTTCTGAACCCGAGGTTGGTTGGGTTCTGGACCCGAAACTGGATTGGTTGTGTAATATCCCAAATTTTTTTAAAAATTTCTAATTTTTGAAATTTTGATAAAATATATTATAATTAAATTGGATAAATTAAATTAATAATTTTAAAAAAATGAAGGGATTTTAAACAAAAAAAAGTGGAATATATATGTAAAATATACATAACATATAAAAGTCAACACTTTTTAAAAGAAAAGTCAAAGTAAAAAGGGTATTTTGATAATTAAATCTTAAAATTTTAAAATTATTAAATTAATTCAAAAATAAATAATTTTTGAATGGAAGAGGGATTTTTGGACTTTTAATTTATTAAATAATTAATTAAATAATTAATTATTAAAATATTAAATAATATATATTGTTATAATTAAAGGATGAAAGGAAAGAGAAATTAAAAAATAGTCTTCTTCTTCTTCTTGGCCGAACCACCATGGAAGATAGATCAAGGATTTTTTTTCTTCCAAGCTTCCAATATTGAAGGATTCCAAAGATTCAAAAAGAATTTTTAGTGATTTCCACTTGAAAAAGTAAGTTCCTTAGTTTTTTCTTTGGATTTCCTTGAAAATTTTGAATATGTGAGTTTTGGATTTTTGAAGTAGTATGTTATAATTGTTGAAATTGGTGTGTATGAAGTTATTTTGGGCAGATATTAATAATTTTATGGTTGGATTGAAGAAATAGTTGAATTTGGATAAAGAATGGTGAAGAGAGAGAATTTAGGGTTATGGCCTTTTAGGATTTGAGAAATTATGATTTTTAATTGTGCAAATTGGTTCTAAATGAGTTGTTTTGGTGCTTAAACAAGTATTTTGAAGTCAGATATTGGATTTGGTTGTGTTTGGTTGGAGTTTGAGAATGGAAGTGTGATTTAGGGTTTTGAAAAATGATTTTTTTAAAGTTGTTGAATTGTATAATTTTATTGGTTTAATCTTATTGTTTGGTGATATAAGTGATGTATATAAGCTTAAAATGATTAATGGATTGTGTTGGAATGGAAAACATTCAATGGGGGAAGGTTATGTCATTTTAGGGTTTTGTGTATAATAGTATATTTTTGTAATGTAAATGGTTTAAATGTATTAAAATATGTTTCTAATAATATAAATAAACTTAATATATTAAAATGAATGGCCTCGTATGAGAATTCAAAGTTAAAGTGAGGTTAGCCTTAAATTTTAGATTTTTGCTTGGATGGGGATTAATTACGGTTTAATATTGGAAATGCCATTAAAGGTGATACTAAATGATTATTTGCTATCACATTTGGTTTAGGCATTAAGGGAGGTTGATTTGCTTCATCCAAGTGGTGAAGGGCAAGTTGGACGGATATGATCGGAGGTTGTTTTAAGCTTGTTTTGGTTGCTATTTGAGGTAAGTACAAACTTTGAATACATTAGTTATGTTTGTATGACATTTGGGCTTAACACATTTTGGTTGGAAAATATGTTAAGCTAATTGATACATTGGTTATGTATGAATAATGTGCTATGACATTTGTAATGTCATATATGTGTTAAATGCATTGTGAAAAGCCATTGATAATGGCTAAATTGTGTAAAATGTGAAATATGTGTATTATGTGAAAATGACCCAAAGTGTTTGGTAATACCATTTGTTGTGTATGCATTAAGTGCATTGTTAAAAAGCCATTAATATTGGCTAGATTACATTAAATGTTATTAATATGTGAATTATGTGGAAATACACAAAGTAATTGGGTAATGTGTTGTAAATACAAAAATGTGGTATAATGTAAGGAGATATGTGGAAACATAATGAAATGAATTGTTATCGATATAAAAGAGAAATATGAATAAATTGTGTGCCTAGTATGTTATTCAATTTTCAGAGTTCTGTATTTGGCGGCATGCCTATGATTTGCCTACGAGCTAGATGTTGAGCGTCATTGTGAAAATATTTTTGAGGTGAAATGACTTGGTCGTAAGCCTCAAAAATAAGTCCTTGAAGCTGGGCTAGGTGAAATGACCTAATCATAAGCTTAGACCTAGTTAGACTATTAAATTGATATTTTGCCTATGGAGCTAGACACATGGTGTCATTATAGACCAAAATAGTAACTCTGGAATTTGAATAGCATATTAGTTATCTTTAGGCTCATGCTTGTGTTTGTTTTTATGTGAATTGTGGATTGTGAAATATTTGAAAAGTATGAGAAAATGGAATAATGTGATATCCATATGAATTGTGCATTGGCATTGCTTTTGAACTTTATTATTATCAAAGTTTGTATTACTAGGCTTTTGGCTTAGTGCGATTGTTTATATCGCACAGGTGACAGGGTAGATTCGGCTCAGCCAGAAAGTTCTTCTAGACCAGGTCGGGTCTAGACTTGTGGTTGTACTTGTAGAGTTCATATCAAGGTTAGAAACACTATCAACAGCATGTATATATTTTATGTTATTGTATATTTTAGGTATTATGCATATTATATCATGTTTTTAGATTTTATGTGTTGTAAACTATAAAAAATGTTTGGGTTAAGTTATTTGAAATGGGGGTTTAAATGTGTTCTAAATTATATATATATCTATATATATAAATGTTTTGAGAAAATTGTCAAAAAATTTAGAAGCTAAGGTGAAGATATGGTTTATTGTTTATTGGAAGTGTTCTTTTTGCAAGTTGTGTAATTGATAAATTTTGGGATGCCCAAATTACAGATAAAACTCTGACGAATTTTTTTCAGAGATTTTCATATAAAATGTTTATTTTGGGTCCCTATAATAAGTAAAGAATATTTATATACTATTTAATTTTATGTATTTAATATTTAAAATTTTAAATAAAAAATGTAAAATTTTTTATTAAACCAGTCTGTGACATTTTTGTACCATATATGCGCATTTTACATATGCTGAAAATATATATTGTATGTATATAGGGTATAAAGGTGTTACATTTATTTTAGTATCAGAGTCAAGATTTGAGGTTCTCGACCTAGGTGGGTTGATAGAGAGAGAAAATGGAGGATTTAAAAATAGTTTTCAATTATAATATATGCATTGGCACTGGCAGTTTCTGATCTCTGATATAGTAAATTCTGTTGTGTTTGCAGATATAGGTAGTTATGACATCTCAGACGCATTAGTCTGCAGAGAGTAGTGCAGAGAGTGTGGCTCCTGATGAGGGTAGAGATGGAGCTAGAGTTGTGTCTGCTAGTGAGGCATCTATTTCTGTACCTGTGAGACCAGCAACTAATGAGATTTTGCCTGGCTGGGTATGACATATGGTATAGTTCATGAGGTAGGCTCCAGTTCAGCAGCCGCCGCCGCCACAGTCGCAGCCGCAGTTGCCGGTGAGGAAGTATGATAAACTGAGAAAGTTCAGAGCTGAGGACTTCGTTGGTACTATAGACACTGCTGTAGCAGAGCAGTGGCTAGACAAGGTTCAGAGAGTGTTCATTTTCTGCAAAGGGATGCATATGATTGGTGGAAGACGGTTTCACCTGCTCTGGATGATCCACCAGTCCTGACCTATGATGATTTTCTGCGGGAATTTGAGCAGAAGTATACTCCGAGGGAGTATAAGGATGAAAAAAAGATGGACTTTTTGAGTCTGAGACAAGATATTAGAACAGTGACAAAATATGAGATCGAGTTTATCCGGTTGAGTCATTATGCTGGTGGGATCATTTTTTACAAGATTGACAGGTGCAGGAGATTTGAGGAGAGACTGAGACCCTCTATCATGTGTATCATAGCAGGCTCTCTGTATCAAGATTTTTTTCAGTTGGTTGCAGCTGCCAGGAGTGTAGAGAGAGCACAGAGTCTTGCAGCAGCTGCTAGGATTGAGGAGACCAGAGCTAGGAGACCCCAGAGTGAGGCAGGGTCTTCATAAGTGAAGAGAGGCCGAGGGGGATATTTTCAGAGGTTCAGTAGGAACCAAGGACAGTTTGGCAGGTCAGTATAGTAGCAGAGACAGAGATAGAGGAGACCTGCAATTTCAGTGGCTAGTGCTCCAATCCTAGTGGCTCAGAGGCCTGCTCCACCTACTTGTGTTCATTGTGGTAAAGCACACAGAGGTGTCTGCTGGTGGAGAGGTGCTTTGGGAGTGTATTTTAGATGTGGATCGTCAGACCATTTTATCAGAGATTATCCAGAGCCACCAGAGGATAGACAGACATATACTACAGCCATGGTGGTAGAGATTTTGGTAGAGGTGGTCGATCTAGGACTAGTCAGAGAGAAGGTTCTACAGTCGGAGGTAGCAGACCAAATGAGGTAGAACTATCACAGCTGGTTTATGTGATACAGAGGCAGCCGGATGCTTCAACTGTTATTGATAGTACTTTTACTTTATTTGGTATTTCAGTTCTTGCATTATTAGACCATGGGTCGACTCATTCTTACATCAATGCATCCAGAGTCCTTAGGATTTGATGTTTTGGTGATAAATCCTTTAGGGCATAGTGTTGTAGTTAGCAGGGTGCACCGAGATAGTTCAGTTGTTGTTCAGGATGAGGAGTTTCTCGGTGACCTAATTGAGATGCCTTTTAGGGAGTATAATATGATTTTAGGCATGGATTGGTTATCCAGGCATGGGGCAGTAGTATATTGTCAGAAGAAATATGTTACTTTGAGAACACGTGATGGTAGGGATGTGATGGTATCTAGTGAGCAGAGGTATCTTTCATCCATGTTTGTTTCAGCTGTTTCAGCTAGGAGGATGATTCAGAAGGGATATAAGGCTTATCTTGCTCATGTTGTAGATACCAGAGTAGTGGGATCCCAGCTTGACAGTATACCCACAATTGTCGAGTTTTTAGATGTTTTCCCTTATGAGTTGCCAAGGGTACCTCCTGAGAGAGAAGTGGAGTTTGGTATCGATTTATTGCCTGGTACAACTCCTATCTCTATTACTCCTTATCGGATGGCACTTGCTGAGTTGAGAGAGTTGAAGGTGCAGCTGCAGGAGTTATTGGAAAAAGGGTTCGTCCGCCCTAGTGTGTCCCCCTGGGGAGCACCTGTATTGTTTATGAAGAAGAAGGATGGCACCTTGAGATTGTGTATTGATTATAGGCAGTTGAATAAGGTGACCATCAAGAGTAAGTATCCTTTGCCTCGGATAGATGATCTTTTTGATCAGTTGAAGGGAGCAGCAATATTCTTTAAGATTGATCTGAGATCAGAGTACCATCAGTTGAGAGTCAGAGATGTGGATGTACCCAAGATAGCTTTTCGCACGAGGTATGGGCATTTTGAGTTTCTAGCGATGCCCTTTGGATTAATAGTAGCTTTTATGGATTTGATGAACAGGGTGTTCAGACCATATTTAGATCAGTTTGTGGTGATCTTCATTGATGACATTTTGGTGTATTCGTATAATGAGGAGGATCATGATAGGCCTTTGCGGATTGTATTGCAGACTCTAAGAGAGAAGCAGTTGTATGCTAAGCTGTCTAAGTGCGAGTTCTGGCTTGATCAGGTAGCTTTTCTTGGTCATGTGGTTTCAGCAGAGGGTATTAGAGTTGATCCGAGTAAGGTTGAGGCTATCTTGAATTGGAGTCCACCGAAGACTATGACAGAGGTTAGAATTTTTCTGGGATTGGCAGGTTATTATCGTCGATTTGTGAGGGGTTTTTCTATGATAGATACACCACTCACCAGATTACTTTGAAAAGGAGTTAGATTTGTGTGGACAGATAGGTGTCAGGCGAGTTTTGAGTAGCTGAGGGCAATGTTGACTCAGGCTCCTGTCCTTACCCTGCCTGTGGAAGGTAAACTATATGTGATATATAGTGATGCTTCACATAGTAGTTTAGGCTGTGTTCTGATGCAGGAGGGTAGAGTCATTGCTTATACCTCTCGACGGTTGAAGCCACATGAGCTAAATTACCCGACGCATGAATTGAAATTAGTAGCATTATTTTTTTTCCTTAAATATTTGGCAGCATTACTTGTATGGGGAAAAGTGTTTCATTTATACGGATCACAAGAGTTTGAAATACCTGGGTGTTCAGAGAGAGCTGAATCTTCGGCAGAGACGGTGGTTGGAGTTTATTAAAGACTATAACTGTTTGATTGATTATCATCCTGGTAAGGCAAATGTTGTTGCTGATGCCTTGAGTAGGAAGTCTTTTGCAGGTTTGACTGCTTATTCGCTCTCGTTGCTTATTGAGTTGAGAGTGTTGCATGCTAGATTAGAGTCTTGTGATGATGGTGCTTTGATGACTCAGTTGCAGTTGAGACCAATCTTGTTGGAACATATTAGGGAGGCTCAGTTGGCATATGAGAGAATTCAGAAAATTGTGTTGGTTTGTCAGAAGGGGGAGAGTCAAGATTTTTTTATGAGGGATGATGGTAGTCTATGGTACAGAGATAGGTTGTTTATTCCTGATGATGCAGAATTAAAAAGGATGATATTAGAGGAAGCACATCAGTCACTTTATTCTATGCACCGTGGGAGTACCAAAATGTATCAAGACTTGAAGTGACATTATTGGTAGTCAGGTATGAAGAGGGACATAGCAGAGTTTGTATCCAGATGTCTCACTTGCCAGAGAGTGAAGGCTGAGCACCAAGTTCCTTTAGGGTTGCTCCAACCTTTATTAGTGCCCGAGTGGAAATAGGAGCTAGTGATAATGGATTTTGTGACTGGACTACTTTTGACCTAGAAGAAGCATGATGCAATTTGGGTGATAGTTGATCGGATGATGATGACAACTCATTTTCTTCCAGTTCGGATGGATTATTCTCTTGAGAGGTTGGCTGAGCTGTATATCGGTGAGATAGTGAGGTTGCATGGAGTCCCAGTTTCTTTGGTGTCGGATTGAGATCCCCAGTCTACTTTGAGGTTTTGGAAGAGTTTGCATGATGCGTTGGGTTCTCGATTGTATTTTAGTACTACTTTCCATCCTCAGACAGATGGGCAGTTAGAGAGAGCGATATAGATTCTAGAGAATATGTTGAGGAGTTGTATCATTGATTTTACCGGGAATTGGGATAGATTTTTGCCACTAATTGAGTTTGCTTATAACAACAGTCATCAATCCAGTATTGGGATGGCTCCTTATGAGGCCTTGTATGGCAGGAGATGCACGGCACCTTTGTGCTGGGATGAGGTTGGAGAAGATAAACTAGTCAGTCCCGATTTGATTAAGGAAACAGAAGAGAAAGTGAAGGTGATTCGGGGTCGTTTGAAAGCAACTTCAGACCGACAGAAATCCCATTCATATTTGAAGACAAGAGACATATAGTTTAGTGTGGGAGATAAAGTGTTTCTGAAGGTGTCTCCATGGAAGAAAATTTTGAGGTTCGCTCGTAAAGGGAAGTTGAGTCCTCATTTCATAGGACCATATGAGGTGTTGGAGAGAGTTGGTCCAGTGGCTTATAGACTAGCTTTGCCGCCTGAGTTGGATCAAATCCATAGTGTCTTTCATGTCTCAATGCTTCAGAGATACAGTTCTGACCCATCTCATATCCTATCAGTGGAGTCTATTGAGGTGAGTCCAGATCTGACTTACGAGGAAGAACTAGTGGTGATTTTAGTACGAGAGGTTAAAGAATTGAGGAATAAGAGGGTGCCACTTGTGAAAATCCTTTGAAGAAATCATGCCATTGAGGAGGCGACATGAGAGAGTAAGCAGACGATGCAGAGTCAGCTTTTCCAATTGTTCCAGACTTGAGAGCATGTAATTTCGAGGATGAAATTTATTTTAGGGGAGAAAATTGTAATATCTCATTTTTTTTTTTGAAAATTTTAATTTTTAGAAATTTGATAAAATATATTATAATTAAATTGGATAAATTAAATTAATGGTTTTAAATAAAAATGAAGGAATTTTAAATGAAAAAAGTGGAATATATATGTGACATATATGTAAAATATACATAACATATAAAAGTCAACACTTTTTAAAAGAAAAGTCAAAAGTCAAAGTAAAAAGGGTATTTTGGTAATTAAATTTAAAATTTTAAAATTATTAATTTAATTCAAAAATAAATAATTTTTGAATGGAAGAGGAATTTTTGGACTTTTAATTTATTAAATAAATAATTAATTATTAAAATATTAAATAATATATATATTGTTATAATTAAAGGACGAAAGGAAAGAGAAATTAAAAAATAGTCTTCTTCTTCTTCTTCTTCTTCTTGGCTGAACCACCATGGGAGATAGCTCAAGGATTTTTGCTCTTCCAAGCTTCCAAAATTGAAGGATTCCAAAGGTTCAAAAAGGATTTTTAGTGATTTCCACTTGAAAAAGTAAGTTCCTTAGTTTTTTCTTTGGATTTCCATGAAAATTTTGAATATGTGAGTTTTGAATTTTTGAAATAGTATGTTATAATTGTTGAAATTATTGTGTATGAAGTTATTTTGGGCAGTTATTAATGATTTTAAGGTTGGATTGAAGAAATGATTGAATTTGGATAAAGCATGGTGAAGAGAGAGAATTTAGGGTTATGGACTTTTAGGGTTTGAGAAATCATGGTTTTTAATTGAGAAAATTAGTTTTAAATGAGTTGTTTTGGTGCTTAAACAAGTATTTTAAAGTCAAATATTTCATTTGGTTGTGTTTGGTTGGAGTTTGAGAATGGAAGTGTGATTTAGGGTTTTAGAAAATGATTTTTCCAAAGTTGTTGAATTGTGTAATTTTATTAGTTTAATCTTGTTGTTTGGTGATATAAGCTTAAAATGATTACTGGATTGTGTTGGAATGAAAAACCTTCAATGGGGGAAGGTTATGCCATTTTAGGGTTTTGTGAATAAGAGTGTGTTTTTGTAATATAAATGGTTTAAATGTATTAAAATATATTTCTAATAATATAAATAAACTTAATATATTAAAATGAGTGGCCTAGTATGAGAATCCAAAGTTAAAGTGAGGTTAGCCTTAAATTTTGGATTTTTTTCTTGGATGGGGTTTAATTATGGTTTAATATTGAAAATGCCATTAAATGTGATACTAAATGATTGTTTGCTATCACATTTGGTTTAGGTATTGAGGGAGGTTGATTTGCTTCATCCAATTGGTGAAGAGCAAGTTGGAAGGATAGAATTGGAGGTTGTTTTAAGCTTGTTTTGGTTGCTATTTGAGGTAAGTACAAATTTTGAATACATTGGTTATGTTTGCATGACATTTGGGCTTAACACATTTTGGTTGAAAAATTTGTTAAGCTATTTGATACATTGGTTATGTATGAATAATGTGCTATGACATTTGTAATGTCATACATGTGTTAAATGCATTGTGAAAATCTATTGATAATGGCTAAATTGTGTAAAATGTGAAATATGTATATTATGTGTGTAATATCCCATATAATACCCCAAAATTTTAGAAATACTAATTATTGAAAATTAATTAAAGGATTTATTAGTATATATATTTGATTAAGTGAAAAAGAAAAGGAAAAAGAGGAGATGTGTATATGTTATGTATATGAAGATATATACAATATATATACAAGTCAACATGTTTAGTTGGTCAAATGATATTTTATTTATTAAGATATTAATTATTGATAGTGGAAGAGGATATTTGGTTCTAAGTATATTATATTAATATATTTGCTTGGTGGAGATTAAAAGAAGGGATTTGTGTGGTTTTAAGGAAAGTGTTGAATGAGTTGTTGACTATTGCTATTTCCATCTTCATCTTCTTCTTTCTTCTCCAAGAGAGCTGGCCACCATCTTCATCCAAAGGAAAAAAAATTTTACTTCTTGTTAACTCAAGCAATTGAAGGATTTCAAGTGATCAAGTTGGAGTTTTAAGGATTTTTCTTCATATTTGGTAAGTTTTCAACTTGTTTCTTTGATTTCCTTTAAGTTTGTTGGATTGTTTAGTGTAGTTGTCTTTATGGATTATTTTGGTATGTTTAAAGTTGTTTTGTCTTGTTAACTTTGAAATTTGTGGTTGAATTGAAGAAAAAGGGTTAAGTTTGATGAAGAGAACAAAAGTTGTGAGTTGTGTAACTTTGAGTTGAGAAGTCTTGGTTGTGATTGTGTATATTTGTGCTTTTAATTGAGTTGTATTGATGTTCATACAAGTTTATTGTGGTATTATGATGGTTTTGGTTGTGTTGGTTTGGAGTTAAAAAGGGTATTGAAAGATGATAATTTGATGTGGCTATTTTTGTGGCGATATCAGGTTTTTGGCCTGACATGCCCAGTAGCACGACCATGTCTTTAGGCGTGTCGATGGTTCTATTTTCAGTGTGGGTGACACGATCAGTGACACGCCCATGTCACTGAGCGTGTCACAACTTCTGTGATGTTGGAGGATTGACACGATCAGTGACATGCCCATGTCACTGAGCGTGTCATAGCTACTATGTGTTTGGAGTATTGACACGTGTAGAGACACGCCCATATCTTAGAGCATGTCATATCTTCTGTGTTGTGGATTTAGGGCACGGTCATGGATACGCCCTTGTTGTTGAGCGTGTCAAGTGTAGAGATGCCCTAGATAGTGCTTTTCCTTATTTTCCTATGCGTATCACTAAGTGAGTATTTATAATCACCTTTGGTTTAGGCTTTGAAGAGATTTGAGCTATCCTAATCTAAGTTTTGAGGGATATCTTGGAAGAGGAGATTGGACTTGGTGTTTGTTGCTCTTAGAGGTAAGTACAAACTTTGAATAATTGTTTATATTTACATGACATTGGGACTTAACACATTTAGTTGGAAAATGTGTTAAGTTATCTAATACATTATTGGTGCATGAGAAAAATGCAATGATTTGTAATGTTACAAATGCATAATGTGAACTATGTGAAATATATGATGATGATTCAAAATGTATGGATAATGCAATTTGTTATGTATACACCTATGATGGTATGTAAAGCCATTGGTGATGGCTAAAATTATATAAATGAGATATTTAAGGCATTGTGCCTAGTTGATCATGAGAAAATGAGAAAGGAATTGATTATGGAATTGTGAAAGAATTGTGTACCTAGTATGTTATTCAATTTTCAGAGTTTTGTTGTTGGTGGCATGCCTAAAAAGTAACAATCCCTTGAAGCTGGGTTGGGCTTGGTCCTTGAAGCCTAGTTGGGTGTTACATGATGTAGCATACCCTTAGAGCTAGGTTGGGCCTAGTCCTTGAAGCCTTGTTGGGATGTTACATATGAGGTAATCTTCATTGTGAATATGATTTGCCTTCGGGCTAGACAAACGTTGTTATATTGGACCAAAGCAGTAACTCTAAAATTTGAATAGCATATTAAATCCTTTTAGTCCTACGCTTGTCTTTGCTGTAATGTGAATTATGAATTGTGAACAATAGAATAAAATATCAAAATATTATGATATATTGCTATGAGGCATGATATCCTTAGGTGTGGAAATTGGCATTTCATTTGAACTATTTTGTTATCAAAGTTTGTACCACTAAACTTTTGGCTTAGCGCGATTGTGATTCATCGCGCAGGTGACAGGGTAGATCCGGTTGAGCCGGAGAGTTCAGCTAGATAGAGTCAAGTTTAGGCTTGTGATCTCTTTTGAAGAGTTGATTGTTGGACATCGAGATCAGAGACGAACTGCCAGCATGTATATATTTCAGATTTTTGAATATATATATTGATTTTGATGTCTATAAATATGTATATTTTGCTTCCGCAATCAAAAACATTTTGGATAAACCTTTGGGTAATGAAGATACATATATGTTTTAACTAGAAATGTTTCATTTATTATTTTTTTTATGATATCAATTGTATGTTTTAAATTTATACAGATTTGACTTATGATGATTTGATTTTGATTGTTTAAAAAGGTTGTGGCATTCTTGTATCCTCTATATGTATATTACATATAGTGAGTATATGTGGTGTACGTATATTGGGTATAATACATTTATTCTGGTATAAGAGCCTAGGTTTGAGGTTCTCAACCTAGGTGAATTGTAAGAAAAAGAAAATGGAGATTTTTAAAATATGGTTTTTAAATAAGATACATGCATTGGCACTGGCAGTTTCCGATCTCTGATGTAGCAATTTTTGCTGCGTTTGCAGATATAGGTAGTTATGGCGTCTCAGACATGTCAGCCTATAGAGGGTAGTGCTGAAAGTTTAGCTCTTAGTGATGATAGAGATGGAGTTAGAGTTGAGATAGCTGGAGAGGCACCTACTCCTATGCCAGAGAGACCAGCAGTTGATGAGATTTTGCCGGTTTGGGTACGGCATATGGTGGAGTTGTTGAGGCAGGCTCCAGTTCAACAGCCGTCGCCACCGCAGCCGCAGCCGCAAGTACTGTCGAGGCAATATGATAAGTTGAGAAAGTATGGAGCGGAGGACTTTATGGGTATAACAGATTCTGCTGTAGCTGAGCAGTGGCTTGATAGAGTTCAGAGAGTATTCATCCAGTTGCAGGCTACTCCTGAAGAAAAGTTTCATTTTGCTAGATCTCTTCTGTAGAGGGATGCATATGATTGGTGGAAGACGGTTCCACATGCCTTGGATGATCCACCAACTTTGACTTATGATGATTTTCTGCGAGAGTTTGAGCAGAAGTATACTCCGAGAGAATATAAAGATGCAAAGAAGATGGAGTTTCTGAATCTGAGATAGGATAACCGGACAGTGACAGAGTATGAGATTGAGTTTATCTAGTTGAGTCATTATGCCGGTGGGATTATTTCTAATGAGATAGACCAGTGTCGGAGATTTGAGGCGGGGTTGAGAGCCTCTATCATGTGTATTATTGCAGGCTCCCGGTATCAAGATTTTTCCCATTTAGTTGCAGCTGCCAAGAGTGTTGAGAGAGCACAGGGTCTTGCAGCAGTTGCTAGGGATGAGGAGATCAGAGTTAGGAGACTCCAGTTTCCGGCAGGGTCTTCATCTGTGAAGAGAGGCCGAGGAGGTCATTTTCAGAGGTTTAGTAGGAGTCAGGGGTAGTCTGGTAGGTCAGTTCAACAGCAGCAGAGGCAGAGATAGAGACCTACAGTTTTTGTGGCTAGTGCTCCAACTCCAGTAGTTTAGAGGCCAGTTTCTTATACATGTGTCCATTGTGGTAGGGCACATGGGGGTGCTTGTTGGAAGATAGGTGGATCAGGAGTGTGTTATAGATGTGGGTCACCATATCACTTCATCAAAGATTGCCCTAAGCCACCGGAAGATAGACAAACTGATACTGCAACTTCTCGATCTAGTGTTAGAGGAGGTCAAGGTGGCAGAGGTTTTAGCAGAGGAGGTCGGCCATGGTCTAATCAAAGAGGAGGCTCTACATTCGGAGGCAGTAGGCCAGATGAGGCTGGGCCATCACAGTGGGTTTATGTGATGCAGAGGCAACTGGATGCTTCAGCTGTCATTGTTGGTACATTTTCTTTATTTGGTACTTCAGTTCTTGCTTTGATAGATTCAGGATCGACGCATTCATACATTAGTACGTCCATCTTGCTTGTGACTGAATTGCATTCTGAGTCCCTAAGGATTTGATATTTTGGTGATAAATCCTTTAGGGCATAGTGTTGTAGTTAGCAAGGTGCATCGTAATAGTCCGATTGTGGTTCAGAATGAGGAGTTCCTTGGTGACTTGATTGAGATGCCTTTTAAGGAGTATGATCTAATTTTAGGCATGGATTGGTTATCTAAGAATGGGGCTGTGGTAGACTATCAGAATAAGTGTGTTACCTTGAGAACCTGTGATGGTAGAAGCGTTATAGTATCTAGTGAGCAGAGACATCTTGCATCCATGTTTATTTCAGCTGTTGCAGCTAGGAGGATGATTCGGAAAGGGTGTGATGCTTATCTTGCTCATGTTGTAGATACTAAGGTAGTGGGTTCTCATCTTGACAGTATACCCACAGTTGCAGAATTTTTAAATGTTTTTCCTGAGGAGGCCTGAGAGAGAGGTGGAGTTTGGTATCGATTTGTTACCTGGTACCGCTCCTATCTCTATTACTCCTTATCGAATGGCACCTACTAAGTTGAGAGAGTTGAAGGTGCAGTTGCAGGAGTTGTTGGATAAAGGGTTCGTTCACCCTAGTGTGTCACCATGGAGAGCGCCCGTTTTGTTTGTAAAGAAGAAGAATGGTACCTTAAGATTGTGTATTGATTACCGTAGTTGAATAAGGTGACCATAAAGAATAAGTATTTTTTTGCCTCAGATAGATGATCTCTTTGATTAGTTGAAGGGAGCAGCAGTTTTCTCTAAGATTGATATGAGATCGGGGTACTATCAGTTGAGAGTTAGAGCTGAAGATGTACCTAAGATAGCTTTCCACACAAGGTATGGGCATTATGAGTTTTTGGTGATGCCTTTTGGGTTGACGAATACACCAGCAGCTTTTATGGATTTGACGAAAAATGCTATGATTTGTAATGTTACAAATGCATAATGTGAACTATGTGAAATATATGATGATGATTCAAAATGTATGGATAATGCAATTTGTTATGTATACACCTATGATGGTATGTAAAGTCATTGGTGATGGCTAAACTTATATAAATGAGATATTTAAGGCATTGTGCCTAGTTGATCATGAGAAAAAAAGAAAGGAATTGATTATGGAATTGTGAAAGAATTGTGTGCCTATTATGTTATTCAATTTTTAGAGTTTTGTTGTTGGTGGCATGCCTAAGAAGTAACAATCCCTTGAAGCTGGGTTGGCCTTGGTCCTTGAAGCCTAGTTAGGTGTTACATGATGTAGTAGACCCTTGAAGCTAGGTTGGGCCTAGTCCTTGAAGCCTAGTTGGGATGTTACATATGAGGTAATCCTCATTGTGAATATGATTTTCCTTCGGGCTAGACAAATGTTGTTATATTGGACCAAACCAATAACTCTGAAATTTGAATAGCATATTAGATTCTTTTGGGTCCATGCTTGTCTTTGCTGTAATGTGAATTATGAACTGTGAACAATATAATAAAATATCAAGATATTATGATATATTGCTATGAGGCATGATATCCTTATGTGTGGAAATTGGCATTTCATTTGAACTATTTTGTTATCAAAGTTTGTACCACTAAGCTTTTGGCTTAGCGCGATTGTGATTCATCGTGCAGGTGACAGGGTAGATCCGGTTGAGCCGGAGAGTTCAGCTAGACAGAGTCGAGTCTAGGCTTGTGATCTCTTTTGAAGAGTTGATTATTGGACATTGAGATCAGAGATGAACTGCCAGCATGTATATATTTTAGATTTTTGTATATATATATATTGATTTTGATGTATATAAATATGTATATTTCGCTTCCGCAATAAAAAATGTTTTGGATAAACCTTTGGGTAATGAAGATACATATGTGTTTTAACCAGAAATGTTTCATTTATTATTATTTTTATGATATCAATTGTATGTTTTAAATTTATACAGATTTGACTTATGATGATTTGATTTTGATTGTTTAAAAAGGTTGTGACATTCTTGTATTCTTTATACGTATATTACATATAGTGAGTATATGTGGTGTACGTATATTAAGTATAAGGGTGTTACAATGTGAAAATGACCCAAAGTATTTGGGTAATGCCATTTGTTGTGTATGCATTAAGTGTATTGTTAAAAAGCCATTGGTATTTGCTAGATTATATTAAATGTGATTAATATGTGAATTATGTGGAAATACCCAAAGTAATTAGGTAATGTGTTGTAAATGTGGTATAATGTAAGGAGATATGTTGAAACATATTGAAATGAATTGATATCGATATAATGAGAAATATGAAAAAATTGTGTGCCTAGTATGTTATTCAATTTTTAGAGTTATATGTTTGGCGGCATGCCTATGATTTGCCTACGGGCCAGACGCTGGGCGTCACTGTGAAAATATTTTTGAGTTGAAATGACTGGATCGTAAGCTTCAAAAACAAGTCCTTGAAGCTGGGTTAGGTGAAATGACAGGGTTGTAAACTCAGACCTAGTTGGACTATTATATTGTTATTTTACCTACAAGGCTAGATACATGGTGTCATTATAGACCAAAGCAGTAACTCTGGAATTTGAATAGCATATTAGTTATCTTTGGGCCCATGCTTGTGTTTGTTTTTATGTGAATTGTGGATTGTGAAATATTTGAAAAGTAAGAAAATGGAATGATGTGACATTCATATGCATTTTGCATTGGCATTGCATTTGAACTTTATTATTATCAAAATTTGTATTACTAGGCTTTTGGCTTAGCGTGATTGTTTACATCGCGCAGGTGATAGGGTAGATTCGGCTAAGCCGGAGAGTTCTTCTAGACCAGGTCGGGTCTAGACTTGTGGTTGTGCTTGTAGAGTTGATATCAAGATCAGAAACACTATCAGCAGTATGTATATATTTTATGTTATTTTATATTTTGGGTATTATGCATATTATATCATGTTTTTGGATTTTATGTATTGTAAAATATAAACAATGTTTGGATTATGTTATTTGAAATGGGGGTTTAAATGTGTTCTGAATTATATATATATAAATATTTTGAGAAAATTGTAGAAAAATTTAGAAGTTAAGGTGAAGATATGGTTTATTGTTTATTAGAAGTGTTCTTTTTACAGGTTGTATAATTGATAAATTTTGGAATGTCCAAATTACAGACAAAACTCTGGTGAATTTTTTCCAGAGATTTTCATATAAAATGTTTAATTTGGGTCCCTGTAACAAGTAAAGAATATTTATATACTATTTAATTAATTTTATATATTTAGTATTTAAAAAATGTAAAATTTTTTATTAAATCGGTCTGTGATATTTTTGTACCGTATATGCATATTTTACATATGTTGAAAATATATATTGTACGTATATAAGGTATAAGGGTGTTACAGGTTGAGTTCTAGACTAGAGACTGGATTTGATTAACTTTCTGTCAGTTGAGAATTCTGGCTTTTTCTAGTCAGCTGTTCCATTCTTCATTGGATTGTGGGTCTTCACCATTTAAAATGGATCTTCATCCTTGGACTTTGGGTCTTCACCCTTCAAAATGAATCTTCATCCTTAGACGTTGGGTCTTCACCCTTCAAAATGGAACTTCATCCTTTGGACGTCGAGTGTTCACCCTTCAAAATGGATCTTCATCCTTAGAAATTGAGTCTTCACCCTTTAAAATGGATCTTCATCCTTGGGACATCAGGTCTTCACCCTTCAAAATGGATCTTCATCCTTTGGACGTCAGATCTTCACCTTTAAAAATGGATCTTCATCTTTTGGACTTCAAGTTTTCACCCTTTAAAATGGATCTTTATCCTTGGAAATTGGGTCTTCACCCTTTAAAGTAGATCTTCCTCAAGAAATGGGCCTTCCATGCCCCCTGATTCCATATTTGCTTCATGTTTACCTCATTAAGTATCGGTTGTTTACTTTGACAAAGAATAGACAATGCAAGACAAAAAATGCATTATAATATGCTCATGTATGCATGATATGCATGACTAATACTTACAGTGGTTCCATTGACTCACAAACTGAGGTGATCAGCTGAAGTGTTCTCATTGGTTCCTTCCAGATGCTCATTTAGATCTTATATTAGAATGGCAGAAGGTTTCGCATCTATGGCTTTTATCTTCCAAGATGAAAGTATGAGTAGTTGAGGCCCTAGCAGGGTAGAGACAAAAGAGACATCCATTTAGGTAGTAATTTCTCCATGACATGACCTTGCAAGTGATCCTTTCATTAGGCCTCTTTTGCCCATTATGTCCTTTGAGGTTTGCCAATGTTGTTTACTTCCCTTAATTTGAAGACTTTGCATGACAAAAATATTTTTTAAAATCATATTTTGGCTTTGTCCAGTCAGTATCATTATACCTCAGGACTCGATTTTTCAAATTAACACATCTATGACATGACAACCCTAGTTACCATACTAAACTCGGAAATCATTTTCATTTGAGTAAGAACTGTTGTCGATAGGCACATACACATTACTTAGCCGAAGGTCTCATTGAGTTTAAATATTATCTATTTCATATGCATGCTTATTCAAACTATCTCCACTAATAGACTTTACCTACCAAGAGAGATCAACATGTCTTTAATAGGCTTGAAATGAGGTCTATAAAGGACATGGGTTACATGAAGGCTATTTTTAGATTGGAGCTAAAGTGACCCTACTGACAAACCTTCACACTACAATCTTCTTGTTGGAACTGTATACTATTAGAGGTTCCATTTTCACCTTTAGAACATCATTTCCCTCTGAATTCATGAAAATACAAAGCTTGAACATCCTTATATTTTCTTGACAGAAATTTGGATCCAATCAGTATTATCTTGATCTTTAGACCACCCTTTTATTCCTCTTTTTTTTTTTTTCATCTTTTTCCCTTTTGGAGCATCAAGTCTAAGACTTTCAATATTGCTGACTTGGAGCTATGTTGGATAAAATGAAAGATGGTATTTCCCCTAATTCTCTGATTTTATTTGAATCTTTGGCTGGATTGGACCAATTCAAGTCAATCTATTCTCGTAAACTAAGTGGAATTCCTCCATTGTTTTCAGGTAGGAAGAACTTTGCTGGCTTTCTGAACTACTCTTTCAAACTTTTGTTATTTTCTTTTTTCCTTTTTCTTTTTTCTTTCTTCTTTTTTTTATTTTTTATTTTTTATTTTTTTTCGTTTTTATTTTTTTTTATTTTTTCGTTTTTCTTTCTTTTTCCTTTTTTTTTAGATTCTAGCCCTAAGAGAGTTGTCTCATTTGTACTAACTTGTGTTTCTGATAATGGATGAGTAGCATAAATTTGTTTCAGTCCTGACTTTATCTTAATAAGTCTGTGATATTAGGTCTAATTTAGGTGTCCTTCAACTATTATTATAGTCTTGACTATATATCCTTCTCTTTAAGCCTCTTTCTCTTTTGTTCCTTAGTGATTATCAAACTTGCCATAAGTATCACAATAGCTCAGGGTAGGTTATTGAGGTTTATAGGCCAATGAAAAGTAAGCCAAAATTTTATGAAGGCTCAAAGGGATAGACTAGGGATTGATGTTAATAGGGTGGATACTAGTTCTTAGCTTACCAAACAATGCCTAGATCATTTCTCCCTTAAATAAGTAGAGTTTAATTTCTGCTCAAAAGTTCATCAAAACATGTTCTAAGATGGACTAGGACCTAGACAAAGGTCATTATGCAGGAGCCCTCTCTAAGTAAGCATATACAGTTCAATGCTATAGAACAATTTCCTCACCTGGTAAAGTCATTCGAATTATAATGCAGATATATACTAATTTATGATTATCAAGCTAGATTCGTCATTGGTTGAGCACAAAAATGAACAAATACCAACATAAATAAAAATTTTCATGAAAGTAATTTATTCAAACAATCTTAAATTGAAAGACATAATTGTTCCAAATAAGTACTAAAGAAAGCAAAATAAAATGAGCAACACTTTCAAGCTAAGGGTGGTTCATTGAATGAAAATTCTCCTTACTTCACATCTTCAATATTCCCATCTTGAACGGAGGATAAGACAAAATTTTCCTCCAATCCTCCTCCTACCATGAAGGTTGCTAATGGTGGCATTCTGTTGAACCTAGGCAAAGGATCATCCTTTGTGCTGGGCTTATCAGGTTCAGGTAGCCTATCACTGTCGATCAGATCTTGGATCTCATGCTTCAATCAGGTACATCTATCTATCTCATATCCTTGAGTCTGATGAAATTGACAAAAAGCCTCGGTATCAAAGTTTGGTGGTAGAGAATTCAGCAAGGGTCGAGGAGTCAGTAGTTGTACAACCTTTTCTTTTACAGCTTGTTAAAAACCCAAGACAGAGGTTTTTCCAATTCTAAAAACTGTCTTCTATTTCATTGACTAGTTGCATTAACATCGACTTCCTTATGTGTACTTTGATTGCAAACTGATAATTCCATTTTGCAGAAAATGGCTCTTCTCTCTTTTCCACTCTTCTATTTGCAATCCAGCTTAGAGAAGATCTTTGAAATCTCTTATAAGGGTGTGAGACAACCTTTCACAGAGGTTGGGCAAGACACCTCTAACCATCATCCTGATCTGGTCAGACTCATCAGGCCTCCTTTTGAGAAGTGCAGCCTTATTTCTCCATCTCTTCACATAATCAATAAAACTTTCATTTTATTTTTGCCTGATAGTCTCCACCTCCATCAAGATAATTTCCAGCTCGACATTGTACCCATACTGTTGAATGAAGGCTTTGTACAATGTATCCCAATCTTTTTGGGTACTTTCCTCTAAGGTGTTGAACCAATTTTGCACAATAGGAACCAATAAGAGTACGAAATACCTTAGAGTTTGAGCCTTGGTAGCTCTAGCATATTGCATAGTAGTGATGTATTGCTTAATATGCAAGTGAGAATTTCCTGTACCATCGTACCTAGCGAAAGAGGGCATCTTGAATTTGTAAGAAACTTCTTCATCTTGCTCAAATAGCTTATCCACCTCTGATACTTCTTCGGCTTTCAGCTTCTTCTCAAACTTCTTCTCCATATCAGCAATCATCTTCTCAACATCGGCAGATTCAGCTTTCTTTTCTGTTGTCTTCTTTTTCTTTATTGTCCTTCTGTTGAGCTTGGAAGTACTATTCCCAGTCATCATCGTCCATAGCTTCTTTGTCTTCATAAGAGACCACTTCGACAGTGTTTCCTTCTAATAGTGCAGCTAGTTGATTTCTCACGGTCTCAGCTAACGCCCCCTTTAACTCTTCCATCTTGGATGCAGGAGCTTCATTTATCAGGCTCTGAACTTGGTCGAGATTCATATTTCTTGGAGTGAAATTAATTGTATCTTCACTAAACTCCGAGTCACTGATGTAGGTCGGGTTATCGTATGTCCTTAAACTGTTGTACTCTAGATCTGTGAGCCATAAAGGATTAATGCCATGTAATGCGATATATATATATGCATGTATGCTTGGATGCACAAGTAACAGATAAACAAAAATAATTAGAAAGTTCCTTCTGACCTTATATCTTCTACACACGAATGGCGAATCTCTTTTCTTAGGTATATGATTAACAAAATATCAACATGGGATATCTTATTTTCGAATACTTCACTCAGACAGTTTAACCAATAAATGTATTTTAAAATTTAGAAGTCAGTCTATGATAATTTTCATTAATTAAGTCATAATCCATTAGGCTAGTAAAAGGATAGCTTTTATGTTATATTTGATTAAAACTAAATTAAAAGGTTTATCATAAATAAATTTTTCATTTGAAAAGCAACTAATGGTTCATGCCACAAACAAGCCCATGATTAACAAGTCTAAGTATAAATTAGGTCTACAATTGATTTTTAGTATTCCATAATTGACCTAACTAGTTGTATGCCCATTAAAGAAAAATATTTTACTTTGGATGAAGTGCAAGAATAGTTTTTGTTTCAAAGCCCGTAAAAAGATTTTAGAAAAAATAGATTTTGGGCATTGAGCTTAGGTTATAAGGTGAAAAAGAATTTTTGACATATTTTAGAAAAATTTTATGTCTAAAGACTATCTTGAAAATAGTTTTGGTCTCTTGGATTTAGAGGAAAAAATTATTTTGAGCTTATAATATAATTAAGTCATATTAGGAACAAAGCAAACCAAATAGGTCATGGTTCAAACCAAGATATATCAATTATAGTCAAACAACAAGCATTGGGTAAAAATCTAAGAAAAGTAGCTAGGCTAATTACATGAGCTTTAATCTTTGGGTTAAAAAGCTTTAGGCTCCCATAGCAAGTATATACCAGAAGGTAAGGCTATGAGTGCTTATCCCATGCTCGATCTCCATACCTTGAGTGAAAGTATGGTATCCTTTATATAACACAACACAGGTTACACAGGCATCCTAACTCACGCATACAATACAATCTAAATAATGCAATAGATAATATCATAATAAGAAAAAATAAAATAATATAAAGACCAATGGAATCAACTTATCTTCAATCACCAGTGGGGTCACCACTGTGAGCAGGGATTTTTGATCCTACTCCCATGTGGAATGGTTCTTGCGACTTCGGCACTGTTAAGCTCTGAGCCTTAAAGAACACGAGTCTAAACCCGGAGAAAATAAAGTCACCATCCGGACCGGCTGGGAAAAAGAAAGGGGTGGATTACTCGATTCCTAAGGAATCTCCAACCCTCTATTGGGTTCAAAAAGTTAGGTACTCGTGGAGAATGTGAGAATGACCCAGCATCCCTACAGTGCCCGGTTTATTAGAACCGACCTCCTTTTTAGGTTTATATATTATTAAATTCTTAAATATTATAAAATCATCCATACTACATGCAAACATTAAAATAAAGAACTATTATATCAAAATCAAGAACTATTATATCAAAATCAAGACAAGTACGAACAAAATAATAAATAGACATCCATCCATGGATGAAAATATGCCTTTACAATCATTCAATGTCCAAAAGAAAACAAATAAAATAGGACACCTACCAATTGGTGAAAACATATCCTTTACATTAATCCAAAACTCAAAATGAATTATATTACATGAAACTTAACAAATGAAGGTCCCACAATGTGGAAACATACCTCTTACAATTTTTTGAAACTAAAATAAATCAATAAGCAAACATTCAACCATTCATCATAAAATCAAGTAAAAATAAATCATCCATCAAGACATATAATTAACATGCATTAATAATCAATTATATATCATATTAATCGATAAATGTAAAAACTAGAATTTTATTGATATGAATTAGGGTTTAAGAAAATATGATTGATGTTTTTAGGGTTTTAGAAAAACTCGGTCAGGGTTTAGAATTTTAGAAAAATAAGATTAGGGTTTAGGGTTTTAGAAAAAAAGGATTAGGGTTACAAAATTTGAAAACTAGTTTTATCGGTTTATAAATGTAGATTAAGGTTTTGGGATTTGAATTAGGGTTTTAGTTATTAAAATAAGGCTACCGTGATACTAAAAACTTTTGATTTAACAAGCTAATGGGAGAAAAAAAATTGAATATGTAAATTGTTGCAAATTTTAAAGCCTACAATTACTGATCATGCTTTAATAAGTAAATGTGAATTGAAATAAATGAATATTGAACTACTAGAACTTATTTAGACAATGAAGAAAAATAACTAGTATTTAAAGTTATCAACACAACATCCTAAGTTGAATTTAAAAGAGTTAAATGTAGTAAATGTACCTTCATTTATTGGTTTCACCACAATTAAATGTTGATCTTGCAACGATTTGAAGCTCTGGCCGAACAAGGCAAAGGTAGTGTGATACTGACTTTGTGATTTTCTGATTTCGTAATCTGCCTGTCTTTGTTACTGACTACTAACTCTCTATCAATATTGCTTAATGCTGCTAAGGTTTGATTATTTTCTGCCTTATTGTTGGCTGCTAGTTGCTTAATCCAAATTGTCGTCTGTGTTGCTAATCCTCCTGTGTTAATTGAGATGTTGTTCTTTGTTAATTCTATGTTTCCCTTTACTCAATGTTGCTGCTAGGGTATTTATTCCTTCAATCTTGATCCTCCCTCTTCAGTTGCTTTTCTCATGTTTTTATAGAATGATCCATTAGGTTAAAACCTTGTAAAATTTCTTGTTTTGAAACTGTTTCCTAAGGAATATTGAATTAGACTATTTTTAATTCGACACAAATTGTGAGTATGTCGGATTAAAATCACTTTAATTTGAGGAAAACAAAGACCATCTCGAACTAAAATAATTCTAATTCGACATGGAATCAAAGTCCATGTCGAATTAACAATCCAAATTTAATATGGAATCCTCAATAATGGACCATATCGAAATGGGAGAGCCCCATGGAGAAGCCCCAATTCGATATGGGGTTGCCCCATGTCGAATTAGGTGTCCCAATTCGACATGGAGATACCCATAAGTGCACCTATATCAAATAAAACCAACCAAACCTTCTAATCAGAGCTATTTAGGATTTTAAAAGTTTAACTAGCTTATTTTAGGCCTCATTAATTAGCATCGGACTAGCCGGAGACAAAATCAAGGGTCTACAATTCTCCTATTAAATACTCTATATGCTTTACTTAAAGATGAGTATCCCAAGAAGACTCCTTCATCCTATTTGGATGAAAATTTTCCAAGGTTGTCCTTGGCGTTTAATATAAAGCATTTGCATCTAAATACTCTAAGATATGAAATTTTAGGTTTTCTTCCATTCCATAGCTCATAAGAAGTTTTATTCATTAAAGGTTTTTTGAAAACTCGTTTTGAAATGTAACATGCAGTATTAACAGCTTCTGCCCAAAACTAAGAAGGTAAATTATACTCATTGAGCATTGTTCTAGCTATTTCTACTAATGTTCTATTTTTTCTTTCAACTACACCATTTTGTTGGGGTATTCTAGGAGCTGAAAAATTATATGAAATACCAAGTTCATTGCAAAAATTTTCAAAGTTCTCATTTTCAAATTATTTGCCATGATCACTTCTAATAGATGTGATTATATAGCCTTTTTCATTTTGAATTCTTTTTGCAAAAATTTTGAAAATATTAAAAGCTTCATTTTTTTGAGTTAAGAAATTAACCCATGTAATTCTTGAGTAATCATCAACAAGCACAAATGCATACAACTTGCCTCCTAGACTAGCAATTCTATTAGGACCAAATAAATCCAAATGAATTAATTCTAAGGGCCTAGATGTGCTTACTATATTCTTTATTTTAAAAGAACTCTTATGTTGTTTTCCAAATTGACAAGGTTAACAAATTTTATCTTTATTGAATTTCATTTTAGAGAGACCATCTATAAGTTCTTCTTTGCTAAGATATTACAATCGGTCCATATTAGCATGTCCTAATCTTCTATGCCAAAACCAAGCATCATTGTTAAAAGTGACTAAACATTCAATGGTATTATTAGAGTGTAGGTCAATTTTATATATGTTACCAATTCTACTTTCATTGAATGCAAGTTCACCACTAGAATAGGTAATTTTGCATGATTTAGAATTAAAATTGACATTATATCTTTTGTCACACAATTGACTAACAGTAAGCAAACTATGTTTCAATCCATCAACTAGCCACATATCATCAATTAGATTTTTACCAAGCATACCAATAGAACCAATGCTTATAATTTTTCTTTTAGCATTATTTTCAAATGTTACATTACCTCCTTGCTTGTAAGTAAGGGTTGTGAAAAGTTTTGCATTATCAGTCATGTTCCATGAACATCCACTATCTATAAGCCAAACACTTTCATTGATAGTAGACTTTAGACATACCTACATGACAATAAAATTTATCTTCTTTTAGGTATCCAAATGAACTTGGGTCCTTGGGGGTTAGTTGTATGTAATAATCCAAATTTTAAATTTTAAAAAAAAGTAAGAAAAAAGAAAATTAAAATCAAAATTAATATATATGTATTCATAAGAGAAATAGAACAAAAAAAGAAAGAAATAGGAAAAAAAGAAGAAGAAGAAAAGAAGAGAGAGAAAGTGATAGAGAGAGAAATAGTGCACCGATCGATTTTTCTCAGAACTATCATCGTCCGGTGATCAACTATCGACACCTCCTACACCATTGGAAAACCTATTATCCGACGAGTCCAACACCACCAAAATCGTCGCTGTTTGACGCCGAAATTTTCCTCACTTGCCGGTCAAAGTCAATTGGAGGTGTATCGCTACAGAAATATTTTGACCAATTTTTTGGCCACTTTTCGACCTCTTTTCCAAGCAAGGTTGGTATTTTTGGAACCCTCTCTTTATAAGCTTCATTTTGGTATATCATTTACAAATTTTAGACAACTTTTGAGTTTGGCTGGAATCTGACAACTATTTTTCGACGGCGGTAATACTATTTTGATTATTGTGTCTGGCAACAGTGACACTATTTTGATTACTGTTTTTAAAATGGTGATACTATTCTGATTACCATTTTCGATAATGGTGACACTATTCCATAACCGTTTTCGGCAACGATGACACTATTCTGATGCCTTTTTTTTGGAAACGGTGATACTATTATGGTAACTATTTTCTGGCAACTGTGATACTATTTCGGTAATTATTTTTCGGTAACGGTGATACTATTTCTATAATTAATTTTTTGCAACAATGACACTATTCCGGTGATGGAGTTACTATTCCGACGATTATAAGAAAATAGTAAAAACATATAATAAATAATTTAAGGTAAATTATTATAAATTTTTAGTATTTAATTAGTAAAAAATTTATAATTAGATAATAAAATAAATTATGAGTTATGATAGTAATTTTAGATATAATTAAAGGAATAAATAAAATAATAATAATAAATATATATAGTTAATGATTGATAGTAAATAGATTGAAATTTGGATATTTTGAAGATGTTAATTTAAAACTAATTATTTGATTAAAATTAGTATTTTTATAATTAAATTAACCAAGTTATTTTATTAAAGTGGGGTAAATAAATTATACGGTAATTGATTATAATTGAGTGACGGTTATAAAATAATTTTCTAAGAATTATTTAAAATTAAATTAGCATATATCTTAAAATTTTAGTAAATATTTTGTTAATAAATTAAAAAAATAAGATTAATATTGATATAACAAACTATTACTATTATATTTGTGAGATGTACGTTGGGCTTATATTTGAGTTATTGAGAATTATAATGGTGACCCAGATGGGGCAATTGAGTTGATGTTGACTATTGTGAATTTTTTTGAAGTGTGTTATCATTTTATTTCAGGGGGGAAATGTCATAGTTATATAGGAGACTCTGCCGAAATTTTGGCAGAATCTCTAGAGTCATATTCATCTATATTTTAATAGTTTTTATTGTCGATTGAAAATACTTTCAGATGTCTTCTATTTTTAATCAAATGTTTCAAGGAGAATCAATAGGTTTTTATAAATCTGTGAGTTATATAGAATAATATAATATCCCGCTCTCTTAAAATATGTTTATAATTGTATTTGCATAATACATCAACTGTTTGTGCAATATATGTACAATTATTATTGTTATAAGCATAATGTGTGTTGAATATGAGTTGATTGTACTTAATGCATATAATATGTGATGCGGGATAGAGTTAGGATGATATGAGATCACACATGATCGGGGATACGGGTTATGATATGAGGATATTATATGATGAGATTAGGATTGGCGTGACGACAAAAGCATTTTTATTCTCAGCGCTGCTTGTCAGTCGGGTAGCGCTACTTGGCTACGGCTGTGATGACAGACCCTATGTATTAAATTCTAAGAGAAATATATGGACTAAGAGAGCCAAATAGGGGGATAGGAGTTTGAGGTTTAGTGTGACCCTATTGACTTACTCTTATCCTTGTTTGCTTATGTGATTTGTTGGTTGACTAACATTTGTATGCGCACGTTATGCATGTGATAGTTATATTATATTAATTACTATATAGCTCATTGAGTCGAACGCTCATTCATATTCACCATTTTTTATAGGTTGCAAGTTGAGCATAAGAGTACTGCTTATTCAGGTCATCCTGCCTTTTTATTTATCGGCAGGAGTGTTAATTGTATTTGTTTTATTGTACAATTATGTTATAATTATTCTTTAGAACTCCGCATTATATTTTTTTTCTTGTCTATCTTCTTATTCATTTAATTTCGCAGTTTAGTTAAATATATTTGTTAATAAATATCTGATGATGATGATGTGATATTATATTAAAGTATAATATTAGTAGGCTAGTGGGCCCAATTTGAGATAGTTACTGCTATCACCATCTATATTTATCAGAAAAATGAGTTGTTAGGCTTAATACGGATTCTGGAAGCCACATACTTTTCCCATTTCCTATTGCCGGTCATGTGCCCTCGGGTTAGGTCGTGACATTGTAGAAGGATCCTCTAATTTGAGATGAGTCTTTCTAATGTAGCAAAATGTACTTTTATGTCTAAATTTCATGCAATATTGGCATTGATACTGAATTTTATGCTTTTGCATTGTTTTTCTATTAAACCTTGAAGAATTAAATTGACAATCATAAGTTTGTGGGATAAGATTGTTTATATGCATAATTGTGGTTGTGTTCATGCCTTGTGTACATGTATGCATAATTTGCTCTTGGAACCTTAGTTCCATAGCTTAGTGAGCCTAGTGTTTTCTTTTTAGTAAATTTTGGCTTAGTGAGTGCATGTGTATTCTTTATAGCTTTAACACTAGAAGTTTGAGTTGTAGATGCTTTAACAAATAAACAAGATTATTATATATAAATATATATATATACCGTAATATATATATAATCATATATATATATATATATAAATATATAACCATATATATAATATATATTTATATAATATATATATAATTGCATTATATATATACCGTAATATATATAACAATATATATAATATAATATATACAATATATATAGTTGCATTATGATATATATATATATATAATTGCATTATATATATACTGTAATATATATAACCATATAGATATAATATATATAGATGCATTGTAATATATATATATAATTGCATTATAAATAAACGAACAACATATATATATATATATCCCATAATATAACTAAGTTTTTTTTTTCTTCTTTTCTCATAATGTGTTATCTACCATTTAGGTTGCTATATAGTGTTTTTTTACCCTAGATATATAAGGAAATCATTTTCCTATTCTAACCCCTTTTTCCTATTCAAACTCTATTATAAAGTTGATAATCCTCCTCTTTGTTAGAACTCCTAATACAAAACTGATTTGGTTTATGAGTCATTATTTAACAATCTCCATCTTGGAGAATAATCATCCCCTTTAAAAGACTTGTTCAACCTTGAAAAATCTGTACCTCCACATGGAGTTCCAACATCTTCACAAATTCTCAGTTTGTGACTTGGAGCAAGTCCAAACAATGTTTGTACTTCTCCAAAGGTAACATGGTATACTTGATTTTTGGATAACTCTATGACACTTTGACTATTGTAGTATATACCAAGATCTTATTGCTTGAAGCCTAATTCTGAGATAAATCCTTTTAACCACAATATTTCCTTAGCTTCTTTTGCTATTGCCATGTATTCTGCTTCTATAGTAGATAAAGCAATAACATTTCGTAAGGTTGACATTCAATTGATTGGATCATTTTCAAGTGTGAAAATGTAGCATGTAGTAGACTTCCTATCATCTGCATCTTTAATGTAGTCTAAATCAACATATCCAATAATGGAGACCAACTCATTTACTGCACCATAACAAATCCCATAATCAAAGGTACCTCTCAAATATCAAAGAATCCACTTTACAGCTTACCAGTGTTCCTTGCCTAGATTAGCCATAAATGTGCTAACCATACTAACTTCTTGTGCTAAGTCTGGTCTTGTACACACTATCACATACATCAAACTCCTTACTGCACTAGCATATGGAACCTTTGCCATGAACTGCAATTCTTCCTCTGTTTTGGGACATTGATGGCTAGACAATTTAAAGTGATTAGCCAGAGAAGTAGTAACTGATTTTGCCTTATCCATGTTGAATCTCTCCAATAATCTTTTAATGTAATTCTTCTGTGACAGCCAAAGCTTCTTGTTTTTCCTATTCCTGTTAATCTCCATGCCAAGAATTTTTTTTTGCAGCACCTAAGTCCTTCATGTCAAACTCTTGACTTAACAAGAATTTAAGGTCACACACATCTTTCATGTCTCTTGCAGAAATTAACATATCATCAACATAAATTAACAAGTAGATGAACAATCCATTCTTTAAAGACTTAAGATATAGCCAACAATCATACTCACAATGGGTAAAGCCAATACTTACCATGTAAGAATCGAACTGCTTATACCATTGCCTTGGAGACTGCTTCAACCCACAGAGGGATTTCTTGAGCTTGCTTAATAGATGCTCATTATCTTGCTCCTCAAACCCTTCTGGTTATTCCATATAAATATGCTTCTCCAATTCACCATGAAGGAAAGCTGTCTTGACATCTAATTGCTCCAATTCAATTTAACTAAGCTGTTAATGCCAACAATGTTCTGATAGTTGTATGTCTAACTGCCGGTGAGAATACTTCATTGTAGTCAATCCCCTTCTTTTGTGAGTATCTCTTTGCAACTAATTGTGCCTTGTATCTTATACCTTCTTTCCTTGAAGCTCTTTCCTTCTTCCTACAGAACCACTTGCATCCAACTGCCTTCTTTCCTTCAAGAAGTTTTGCTAACTCCTAAGTTTGATTCTTGTGTAGTGACTCCATTTCTTTAACCATAACTTCTAACCATCTTTCCTTTTCTGGATCTGACACTGCTTCCTGAAAAGAACTTGGTCATCATTTACTTGTTAGTAAAGCAAAGGAAGCTGAATCATTATCTTCTCGATATCTGGCTGGAGATCTAATTATGCATCTAGGTCTATCTATAGTAATACTATGCTCATATTGATGATGCTACACTTCTGCACTCTCTGAATCATCATCTTTGCTTTCAGACTCAACTATCGGTTGAACTGGTTTTGAAGGACTATCTAATCCAAGCTCCACATCTACCTTAGAGGTTGATCCTATAGCTTCTTGAGATGATTCCTGCTTATTTACTATAGCTTGCTCATCAAAGATTACATCTCTATTGACTATCACCTTCTTAGCCTTAGGATCCTAAAGTCTATATCATTTTTACTCCTTTTCCACATTTGACAAAGATGCATTTTCTTGACTTTGAATCTAGTTTTGATCTTTCATCATTGGAGATTAATGCATAGGCTAGACATCCAACTATCTTGAGTACAAAGTAGTCGATGTCTTTACCTGTCCAAACATGTTGTGTGGACTTCCCTTCTAACTTACTTGAAGATGACCTATTTATGATGAAATAAGCAACATTCACTGCTTTTGCCCAAAATTATTTGGGTAAACCTGCTTGTAATCTTAATGCTCAGGCTCTTTCTAATAGTGTCCTTTTCATCCTCTCTGCTATCTCATTTTGCCGAGGCGTCTTAAGAACTATGAAGTGTCGCTTATTCCCTTCTTTCTTACAGAAATCTATGAACTCTTTAGATTTGTACTCATCTCCATTGTCAAACCTTAAGCACTTCATACTTTTTTCTGTCTGTTTCTCAACGTTGGCTTTTCACTCATTGAACCTTGAGAATACTTCAACTTTCTCCTTCATGAAATACACCCAAACTTTTTCGGAGAAGTCATCAATGAATGTTACAAAATACCTAGCTCCACCTTTTACTGCAACTTGTGCTGGACACCAAACATCTGAGTGAACATACTGCAATACTTGCTTGCTTTTCTGTGAGGAAGTCTTGAATTGAACTTTATTTTGTTTTCCATATATACAAAACTCACATAATCCAACTTCACATCATGTTATCCCATTCAACAATTTCCTTTTATGAAGTTCTTGTAAACCTTGCTTACTTATATAACCTAATTGTATATGCCAGAGCTTTAATGCATCAAAACTATCTTCTGTCGATAAACATGCAGAATTGTTATGTACAACTGTACTGCCTTCGAGCCTGTATAAATTGTTTCCTATTCTCTTTCATTTTATTACAGTCATAGCACTTATGGATACCTTAAGAACTCCACTACCTGGAGCTGCTAAAAATTCACACAATTTCTTCTCTAATTGGCCCAAAGATATCATATTCTTCTTCAACTTAGGAACATGTTTGACATTCTTCAATGTTTTGATTATTCCATCAAACATTTTGATTCTAACAGTTCTAATCCCTATGGCTTTGCAAGTATAATTGTCACCCAAGGTTACACTGTCAGCATCACATACTTTGTAACTGTTGTAATATCCCAAAATGTACCCTAGAAGTATTGGAGTAATTATTGTTATTATTGGATTAAGTGTATTTATTTTATTCAAAACCAACTTTTTAAAATCAAAATATCTTTTTTCTTACAGTTTACCTAGGTTGAGAATCTCAAGCCTAGGCTCTGATACCAAAACAATTGTAACACCCCTATACCCCGTATACGTACACAGCATGCTAATACGATCGTAATATACGTATACTGAATATAGAAATGTCACGGTTACAAAACACACATGACATGACTCTTATATACTATGAACAAATTCAAAACTTTTAAATGAGTTTATAAAACGAAATAGATAGAAAGTTTATTTAAAACGCAGCGGAAAATATAACAAATGTTTCCCAATACATTTGCATCAAAATCAAAAGTTACAAATATAAAATATATACATGAGTGGCAGCTCTTCTCTGATCTTTAAGTCCAAAAATCAACTCTTCAACGCCTAGACTCACTAGGTCTAGAGGAACTCTCGGGTTCAATCCTTTCACCTGCGCGATGAACCACAATCGCGCTGAGCCAACAGCTCAGTAGAACAAACTATAATGATATTATGCTATGTCATACATTCAAACAATATAGATCATACTCAATAAATATATACAACATATATAAATTACTCTAACCTCAACTCTCTTTCCAATAAAATAAATACACTTAATCCAATAATAACAATAATTACTCCAATACTTCTAGGGTACATTTTAGGATATTACAACTGTGAAACCAATCTCTGTGAGAAGTATAATGTGATCAGCATGCTGAATCTAAAGTCCATGTGTCTAATTTTAAATCATTGCTTGTCGTTGAGGTTATTAAGAGATCTTCCTTTAGCAGCTACATTAGATGAACTTGAAGCTACTTCTTTCTTATCAGCCCCCTGATTCTTTAATAATGGACAATCTTTCTTCCAGTGACCTTTCTAAACGACACTTGAAACATTCTTCCTTTGACACTCTTGACTTTGACTTTCCTCTTTTCTCCTCCTTGTTCCTTATGCTACCTCTTCCGCATTCTGAACTGACTAACGAAGCCTCACCTTGCGAATTTCCCATCTCTAACTTCTGCATTGAAATATGAGACCTTAGAGTTGTCACCACTTCATCGTAGTCTAATGTCTCCTTCCCATATAATAATGTCGTGTTGAATTGATTGAAATATGGTAGCAATGAACATAAGAGCATCAATGCCTTGTCCTTAACGTCCACACGCAATAAATCACTAACATTTTGATTGAACTGGGCTATGAGATTTTCTAGGTCTCCACCTTCTTTCATTATAAACCAGAATCAATTGCACTTTATGAACAATTTATTGGTGACTTTATTGGAAATGAACAAACTATCCAACTTTGACTATAAACCTTTGGCTATCTTCTCATTGATTATGTTGAATCCATCAAACACATCCAGATTGTACTGAAGGCGATTGACTTAATATCTTACCAATACTCTTTATCTATATTTGCTTGCTTCGTTCCCCTTAATGCCTTGTGAACCTTCATTTGTATCAACAAATTATTCACTCTCATCTGCCATAGAGAGAAATTCCTCTTTCCTTCGAACTTGTCAAACTTAACATGTGTTCCAAACCTACTCATCCTACCTAGAAGCTCTGATACCAATTGTTAGAAAATCTTATGTTTTAGAACGTGTAAAATAACTAATCAATTTATGAACAAAAAAAAAATAAGGAGGATAAGAAGAGAAGTAATCATATAAGATATAAAGATTTACGTGGTTCGTAAATTTGTCTATTTTCATGGGAGATTTCTCATTTTATTTCTTAGAAAGAGAATACAACTAAGGATTTTTTTTTCTCATAATATATTATCTACCATCTAGGTTGCTCTATATGTAGTATTTTTTTTAACCCTAGATATATAAGAAAATCATTTCCCTATTCTAATATCCTTTTCTATTTAAACTCTATAATTAATAATACTTTTTTTTTATTATAATTTCTAATATAAAACTAATTTAGTTTAAGAATCATTATTTAATCAAAGCTACCTTAGAGGCACCGTTAATAAATGCAACTCAGTTAAGCTTTATAAAACCAACATGGGGTCACTTCGAAGATACTAGCTGTAGATCAGACGTTGCGGAAGAGAGAGATGATTCATAACAGATTCCACCATTCTGGCTTGAACAAAAATCTAGTTCATCGGAGAAAGGCTTGATTGGGAAGAGTTGTTAAACACTATATTATTTCTGTTTTTCCAGATCGTCCAAATTTTTATTCCAAATACCACAGACCATTTCACTCGCAAAACTCTCTCATTGCACATCTTCAAATTAGACAAAATCCATGCTTGCATCGAGACATTTGGATCAAAGAACCAATCTAAATTTAGTTTTGCTTTAATATTTTAAAAATAATATTAAAATAAAATAAAATTTTTAAAATTTTTTAGACCTCAACATCTTGCTTTATATGCTTCCTAATACTTATTTTATATTCATTTTATTTATATATTCTCAAACCCTTAAAATAAAAAATTGTACGGCCCGCAACCACCTCTAACGCTCACAGTTTCTTCATCACTAACCCGTATAAACCATCCTCAAGCCATCGCCGTTCCACCAGTCACCGCCATCATTGTAACACCCCCATATCCAATGCACACACACTACAACCATAATAATGTAGCATAAGTGCACCAAACATAAGGATGCTACGATTTTCTTAACATTCAAAACACTTTAAACTTGATTCAATACCCTTATCATTATACATTATAGAAAAGTAGATCATTTACTTATAAAACAAAACATATTAGTTATATATATATATATTTAAATATTACACAGCAGAAGTTATAAAATATGTACATATTTACATATTAAACATTTCTTTACAAAATATAAAGAAGTATACATGATTGGCAAGTCTGCTCTGATCTTTAAGCTCCCAAAATGGATTCTTCAAGGTCTACTCTCATATGGTCTTGATGAACTCTCGGGTTCAACTCTATCAACTCTATTACCTGCGCGATCAAACACTATCGCGCTAAGCCAACGGCTTAGTAAGATAATCATGCAAATGATATGACTTAGTGCAATGCAATGTCATTTCTCAATCCATATTATACATATAACATCATATATGCAAAACTAACAACATATTTTCACATTACATATCACTCAATATCTTTTCATATACCTCATTAGTATTCATTTAACCATTCATAATCAACACTAAACAAAGACAAGCATGGGCCCAAGACACACTAATATGCCATTCAATTTTCAGAGTTAATGCTTTGGTTTTGTTATCACATTTATCAATATCATATACCCAACTAGGCTTCAAGGATTAAGTTCAACCAAGCTTCAAGGGGAGCAAAGCATGCTAAGCTTCTACCCAACTTGGCTTCAAGAACTAACCCAACCTAGCTTCAAGGGTGGTAACATCTCAATTAGGCTTCAAGGATTCAATCCAACCTAACTTCAAGAGATTGTTACACTTATTAGGCATGCCACCAACAACCAACTCTGAAAATGGAATAACACATTAGCCACACAATTCATTTATTATTCAATGATCATTTTCATTCTCAATTCTCAACAACATTTAGGCAAACATGCTTTATTTCTTTCAAATGCATCATCATAGCCAAACACAATGGCATTGTCTCATATCATGTCTTATTTGAATTATCATTTCATCTTTGATATACATTTCAATTTCAATGTATATTACTCATGAAACACATTACCATTCACAATGCATAACATAACATTGTTCAATCTCAACAATGCAATTAGGGCAAAGAACAATTGATATGATTCATAGTTTTAGGACCTTACACATGCATTTGATTATATCTTTCATTGATTCAAGTGTTTTTAAAGTGTTTAGGGTTAGGTTTAGGGACCAACCTACCCTTGGAAAACCAAAACAATGCAATTAGAACAAAGAAATAAAACCCTAACCAACACATTGGAGGGACACGGGCAGCACCTTTGAGGGACACGGCCAAGCTTGTGGCCGTGTCTCTCAACCTCACTTGACAGTAGCAAACACGGGCATAGGACACGGCCAAGCTTGTGGCCGTGTCTCCCAACACCAACATCCAGTAGTGAACACGGCTAAGGGACACGGCCGTGTCTCTCAAAAACCAATCCAACACTCCCAAATTTTCATGACTTGGCCGTGTCACCCAACACCAAAACCCTAAAATGCACAACTCTCCTCTAATTGCACTTCAACTCATCATACACAATATAGCATGGTTCAAATGAATGAAATCAATGTTCTAAACACAAATTCAACACAAGAATCACTTCACAAAACATTCATAATACATTTAAACACAAACCATTCCAAAACCCTAACTCCAACTTCACTCTTGACTCTCCACTAACATCCTCCACAAATCTTACCATATTCACAACCAAACCAACACCAATTCCATCTTTTAACTTAAAATCAATTCTAACACTTGCAAACACATATCAAACACACCAAATCACAAAATCAACCAAACCCTAATTCACATCCAACACCACTTCAAAATAACCAAAGAAAACAAGAGATTTCTTACCTTAAATGAAGAAATTCCACAATTCCTCAACTTGATTTCTTGAAATCTCCTTCAACTTTTGAGCTACAAACATCAAAACCTTGCTTGGTTCTCTTGTCTTCCTTTGTCTATGGTGAGCCGGCCAACACAAGAAGAAGAAGAAGAAATGATGATGAAGAAAACACAAAGTCAACCTTCATTAAATACCCATCCAAAAGAAAATTACTATAACACCCTCAACCAAATAACTCACCTTTTGTCTCATATAAGCCCATTTAAGTAATTACACACTCAACACAAAAATATCTCTTTTCCTTTGACTCTTCCTTTGACCCATTTATATGTTATATTTATCACCATATACACAACATATAAACTTGTCTCTAAACCCTAAATTTCTCCCAAAACACATATACATATACTTTTCTTTTCTCAATTTAAACCCACAACAACAACAACAACAACAACAACAACCACATACAAAACTTCTAGGGCAAGCATAGGGATATTACAATTCTCCCCCTCTAAAAAGAAAATTTCGTCCTCAAAATTACCTGATATCAAAGCTGAAACAACTGCGGATACTGCTCTTGCATAGATTTCTCACTTTCCCAAGTTGCTTCTTCTTTTCCATGATTCTTCCATAGAACTTTCACCAATGGCACTCTCTTGTTTCTCAGCTCTTTCACATCACGTGCCAAAATAGCAACTGGTTCCTCCTCAAATGTCAAGTCTAGGCTCACTTCAATAGATTCAAATGGCAACACATGAGATGGATCCGACCTATATCTCCTCAACATAGAAACATGAAATACATTATGAATACGATCCAACTCAGGTGGCAAAGCAAGTCGATACGCCACTGGCCCAACTCTTTCTAACACTTCATACGGCCCAATGAAACGAGGACTCAATTTTCCTTTCCGACCGAACCTCAAAATCTTCTTCCAAGGAGACACTTTCAGAAATACCTTATCTCCAACATCAAACTCTATATCTCTCCTTTTCAGATCCGCATAAGACTTCTGTCGGTCTGAAGCTGCTTTTAACCTGCCTCGAATCAACTATACTTTTTCTTCAGTTTCTTGAATCAAATCAGGCCCAATTAACTTACCTTCCCCAAGTTCACTCCAACAAAGAGGTGTCCTACACCGTCTGCCATACAATGCTTCAAATGGTGCCATACCAATACTGGATTGGTGACTATTGTTGTAAGCAAACTCCACAAGTGGTAAGAATCTATCCCAACCTCCAGAGAAATCAATGACACAGCTTCTCAACATATCCTCAATAATCTGTATCACTCTCTCAGACTGCCCATCAGTCTGTGGATGAAAAGCAGTACTGAAGTGTAATCGAGAACACAAAGCACTATGCAAACTCTTCCAAAATCTTGAAGTAAACCTGGGATCTCGATCAAACACTAAAGAAGTTGGAACACCATGCAGTTTCACAATCTCATGGATATACAGCTCAGCCAATCTCTCCAAAGAGTAATCCATCCGCACCGGAAGGAAATGAGCTGTCTTAGTCAATCTATCCACAATCACCCATATGGCATCATGTTTCTTCTGTGTCAATGGCAAACCAGACACAAAATCCATTGTCACTCTTTCCCACTTCCATTCTGGCACTGACAACGGTTGAAGCAACCCGGTTGGAACTTGATGCTCTGCTTTAACCTTCTGACAAGTGAGACATTTCGATACAAACTCAGCAATATCTCTCTTCAGACCCATCCACCAATAATGCTGTCTCAAATCATGATACATCTTTGTATTACCCGGATGCATAGCAAACACTGACTGATGAGCTTCTTCCAAAATGATCCTTTTCAAATCAGCATCATCGGGTACACACAATCTGCTCTTGAACCAGAGACTCCCATCACTCTTCACAATAAAATCTCTACCCTTTCCACTCTAACAATCCGAAACAATCTTCTGAATCTTCTTATCGGCCAACTGAGCTTCTTTGATCTGATCTAACAAAACCGGCTTCAATTGCAACTGTGCCAATAATGCACCATCAACACAAGGTACAAAACTGACATGCAATGCTCTCAACTCAACAAGCAACGAGAGCGAGTAAACAGTTAAACCAGCTAAAGACTTCCGACTCAAGGCATCAGCAACAACATTTGCTTTACCTGGATGATAGTCAATCAAGCAGTCGTAGTCTTTAATCAATTCTAACCATCTCCTCTGACGAAGATTAAGTTCTTTCTGGACACCCAAATACTTCAAACTCTTGTGATCAGTGTAGATGAAACATTTCTCCCCAAACAGATAGTGGCGCCAAATCTTCAATGCAAACACAATGGCAGCCAATTCCAAATCATGAGTCGGATAGTTAAGCTCATGCGATTTCAACTGTCGAGATGCATAAGCTATAACTTTCCCTTCTTGCATCAATACACACCCCAAACCTCTATGTGAAGCATCACTGTAGATCACATATGGTTTGCCTTCAACAGGTAAAGTAAGAACAGGTGCTTGAGTTAACATTTCTCTCAACTGTTCAAAGCTCGCCTGACACTGATCTGTCCACAAAAACCTCACTCCCTTACGAAGCAATCTGGTGAGTGGAGTAGCTATCAAAGAAAACCCTTTCACAAACCGCCGGTAATAGCCTGCCAAACCCAGAAAACTTCTAACCTCTGTCACCGACTTGGGTGGACTCCAATTCAATATAGCTTCAACTTTGCTCGGATCAACTCTAATGCCTTCCGCTGAAACAATATGTCCGAGAAAAGCGACTTGATCCAACCAGAATTCACACTTCGACAATTTGGCAAACAACTACTTTTCTCTCAAAATCTGCAACACAATCCGCAGATGCATGTCATGTTCCTCTTTATTCCGCGAATACACCAGAATATCATCTATAAACACTACCACAAACTGATCCAGATAGGGCCTGAACACCCTATTCATCAAATCCATGAAAGCTGCAGGTGCATTCGTCAGACCAAAAGGCATAACTAGAAATTCATAATGCCCATACCTGGTCCGGAAAGCTGTCTTCGGCACATCTTCAGCTTTGACTCTCAGCTGATGGTACCCTGATCTCAGATCAATTTTGGAAAACACAGCTGCACCCTTCAATTGATCAAAGAGATCATCGATTCTAGGCAAAGGATATTTATTTTTAATAGTCACCTTGTTCAATTGCCTATAATCGATACACAACCTCATAGTACCATCTTTCTTCTTCACAAATAGCACAGGAGCTCCCCAAGGAGAAACACTGGGGCGAATAAATCCTTTGTCCAACAACTCCTGTAATTGCACTTTCAATTCCCTCAATTCTTCTGGTGCCATTCGATAAGGAGTAATAGAGATAGGAGTGGTACCAGGCAACAATTCAATACCGAACTCCACCTCTCTCTCAGGAGGCAATCCTGGCAACTCCTCTGAAAACACATCTGAAAAATCTGCAACTGTGGGTATATCATCAATAGGAGAACCTCTCACTCTAGTATCCACCACATGAGCAAGATAGGCTTCACACCCTTTTCTAATCAATCTCCTAGCTGCAATAGCTGAAACAAATAAGGAGGCTAGCTGTTCCTGCTCATTAGATACTATCACCTCTCTACCATCAACAGTTTTCAAAGAAACAATTTTCTTTTTACAATCCACCACAGCTCCATATCTAGATAGCCAGTCCATACCTAAGATCACATCATATTCCTTAAATGGCATCTCAATCAAATCTCCAAGGAACTCCTCACCCTGCACCCTCACTGCACTATCCCGGTGCACTTTACTAACAATCACACTATGCCCTAACGGATTTGTCACCAATACATCAAATCCTAGGGACTCAGCATGCATATCAGACACAGGCAAAACAGATGCACTAATATATGAATGCGTGGAACCCGGATCAATCAAAGCAAGTACTGAAGTATTAAATAAAGAAAAAATACCAGCTATGACTGCCGATGCATCTGGCTGCCTTTGCATAACATACATCCTCTGGGAAGAACCAACCTCCTCTGGTCTACTCTCCCTGGATGTAGCACCTCCTCTAGCACTGAACCCAGATCTGCCTCCCCGGTTGCTACCTCTGCCTCCTCGGCCTCCCCTCGCACTAGGTCGAGAAGCTGCTGTATCAACTGACATCAGCTCTTGCCTCTCAGGACAATCTCTCACAAAGTGATCAGGTGACCCACACCTGAAACATACCCCTGCAACACCAGCCTTCCAACAAGGACCACCATGCGGCCTACCACAATGGATGCAGATGGGTAAGGTGGATCTCTGAACCATAGGGGTCGGAGCACTCGCCACTGAAGCTGCAGGTCTAAATCTCTGCCTCTGTAACTGCACTGACCTACCCGCTGGTCTCTGGCTCCTACTACTCCGAGGAACAAAACTTCCTCTACCTCTCTTCGTAGAAGAAGACCCTGCCTCGAATTGGGGCCTTCTAACCCTAACCTCTTCTTCTGAAGCAACCGCAATACCCTGAGCTCGCTCTACACTTCGAGCTGCTGCCACAAACTGTGAAAAATCCTGATACCTGGATCCAGCCACTAAGCACATGATCGAGGGCCTCAATCCCTCCTCAAATCGCCGACATCTATCAATCTCATCAGCAATGATACCCCCAGCATACTGACTTAATCGAATAAACTCAACCTCATATTCAGTTACAGTCCGGTGATCTTGCTTCAAATCTAGAAACTCTCTTTTCTTCCCATCTTTATACTCCCTTGGAGTATACTTCAATTCAAACTCCCTCAGAAAATCTGTATAGGATAAGGTAGGTGGATCATCCATAGAATGGGGCACTGTCTTCCACCAACTATATGCATCCTTCTGCAACAAGGATCTTGCATAATCAAACTTTTCCTCTGGAGTGGCTTGCAACTGAACAAATATTCTCTGAACTTTGTCAAGCCACTGCTCTGCTACAGCTGGGTCAGTAGTACCAAGAAAATCCTCCGCTCCATACTTCCTTAGTTTGTCATAATGCCTCACAGATACCAAAGGCTGAGGAGGTGGTGGCGGTGGTTGCACTGGTGCTTGCCTCATAACTTCCATCATATGCCTAAACCAGGCTGGCGGAACCTCTTCACCAACTGGTCTACCCGACACCGAAGCAGGTGCCTCCTCAATACTCTCAACTCTAGCTCCCTCCACAGGAGCAACGCTCTCCTCAACACTATCAATCCTAGCTCCCTCAGCAGGAGCAATACTCTCGGCACTACCCTCAATCGACTGACGTGAGTGAGAATCCATCACAACCTAAGTCTGCAAACACAACATACTACATCTTATTAAAGATCAGAGGTTGCCAATCCCAAACATGTATATTATTCAAAAACCACTTTTAAAGTCAAAATAGTCTTTTTATTACATTTTACCTAGGTTGAGAATCTCAAACCTAGGCTCTGATACCAAAACAATTGTAACACCCACATATCCAATGCACACACACTACAACCACAATAATGTAGCATAAGTGCACCAAACATAAGGATGCTACGGTTTTCTTAACATTCAAAACACTTTAAACTTGATTCAATACCCTTATCATTATACATTATAGAAAAGTAGATCATTTACTTATAAAACAAAACATATTAGTTATATATATATATATATATTTAAATATTACACAGCGGAAGTTATAAAATATGTACATATTTACATATTAAACATTTCTTTACAAAATATAAAGAAGTATACATGATTGGCAAGTCTGCTCTGATCTTTAAGCTCCCAAAATGGATTCTTCAAGGTCTACTCTCATATGGTCTTGATGAACTCTCGGGTTCAACTCTATCAACTCTATTACCTGCGCGATCAAACACTATCGCGCTAAGCCAACGGCTTAGTAAGATAATCATGCAAATGATATGACTTAGTGCAATGCAATGTCATTTCTCAATCCATATTATACATATAACATCATATATGCAAAACTAACAACATATTTTCACATTACATATCACATTTCAATATCTTTTCATATACCTCATTAGTATTCATTTAACCATTCATAATCAACACTAAACAAAGACAAGCATGGGCCCAAGACACACTAATATGCCATTCAATTTTCAGAGTTAATGCTTTGGTTTTGTTATCACATTTATCAATATCATATACCCAACTAGGCTTCAAGGATTAAGTTCAACCAAGCTTCAAGGGGAGCAAAGCATGCTAAGCTTCTACCCAACTTGGCTTCAAGAACTAACCCAACCTAGCTTCAAGGGTGGTAACATCTCAATTAGGCTTCAAGGATTCAATCCAACCTAACTTCAAGAGATTGTTACACTTATTAGGCATGCCACCAACAACCAACTCTGAAAATGGAATAACACATTAGCCACACAATTCATTTATTATTCAATGATCATTTTCATTCTCAATTCTCAACAACATTTAGGCAAACATGCTTTATTTCTTTCAAATGCATCATCATAGCCAAACACAATGGCATTGTCTCATATCATGTCTTATTTGAATTATCATTTCATCTTTGATATACATTTCAATTTCAATGTATATTACTCATGAAACACATTACCATTCACAATGCATAACATAACATTGTTCAATCTCAACAATGCAATTAGGGCAAAGAACAATTGATATGATTCATAGTTTTAGGACCTTACACATGCATTTGATTATATCTTTCATTGATTCAAGTGTTTTTAAAGTGTTTAGGGTTAGGTTTAGGGACCAACCTACCCTTGGAAAACCAAAACAATGCAATTAGAACAAAGAAATAAAACCCTAACCAACACATTGGAGGGACACGGGCAGCACCTTTGAGGGACACGGCCAAGCTTGTGGCCGTGTCTCTCAACCTCACTTGACAGTAGCAAACACGGGCATAGGACACGGCCAAGCTTGTGGCCGTGTCTCCCAACACCAACATCCAGTAGTGAACACGGCTAAGGGACACGGCCGTGTCTCTCAAAAACCAATCCAACACTCCCAAATTTTCATGACTTGGCCGTGTCACCCAACACCAAAACCCTAAAATGCACAACTCTCCTCTAATTGCACTTCAACTCATCATACACAATATAGCATGGTTCAAATGAATGAAATCAATGTTCTAAACACAAATTCAACACAAGAATCACTTCACAAAACATTCATAATACATTTAAACACAAACCATTCCAAAACCCTAACTCCAACTTCACTCTTGACTCTCCACTAACATCCTCCACAAATCTTACCATATTCACAACCAAACCAACACCAATTCCATCTTTTAACTTAAAATCAATTCTAACACTTGCAAACACATATCAAACACACCAAATCACAAAATCAACCAAACCCTAATTCACATCCAACACCACTTCAAAATAACCAAAGAAAACAAGAGATTTCTTACCTTAAATGAAGAAATTCCACAATTCCTCAACTTGATTTCTTGAAATCTCCTTCAACTTTTGAGCTACAAACATCAAAACCTTGCTTGGTTCTCTTGTCTTCCTTTGTCTATGGTGAGCCGGCCAACACAAGAAGAAGAAGAAGAAATGATGATGAAGAAAACACAAAGTCAACCTTCATTAAATACCCATCCAAAAGAAAATTACTATAACACCCTCAACCAAATAACTCACCTTTTGTCTCATATAAGCCCATTTAAGTAATTACACACTCAACACAAAAATATCTCTTTTCCTTTGACTCTTCCTTTGACCCATTTATATGTTATATTTATCACCATATACACAACATATAAACTTGTCTCTAAACCCTAAATTTCTCCCAAAACACATATACATATACTTTTCTTTTCTCAATTTAAACCCACAACAACAACAACAACAACAACAACAACCACATACAAAACTTCTAGGGCAAGCATAGGGATATTACAATTCTCCCCCTCTAAAAAGAAAATTTCGTCCTCAAAATTACCTGATATCAAAGCTGAAACAACTGCGGATACTGCTCTTGCATAGATTTCTCACTTTCCCAAGTTGCTTCTTCTTTTCCATGATTCTTTCATAGAACTTTCACCAATGGCACTCTCTTGTTTCTCAGCTCTTTCACATCACGTGCCAAAATAGCAACTGGTTCCTCCTCAAATGTCAAGTCTAGGCTCACTTCAATAGATTCAAATGGCAACACATGAGATGGATCCGACCTATATCTCCTCAACATAGAAACATGAAATACATTATGAATACGATCCAACTCAGGTGGCAAAGCAAGTCGATACGCCACTGGCCCAACTCTTTCTAACACTTCATACGGCCCAATGAAACGAGGACTCAATTTTCCTTTCCGACCGAACCTCAAAATCTTCTTCCAAGGAGACACTTTCAGAAATACCTTATCTCCAACATCAAACTCTATATCTCTCCTTTTTAGATCCGCATAAGACTTCTGTCGGTCTGAAGCTGCTTTTAACCTGCCTCGAATCAACTTTACTTTTTCTTCAGTTTCTTGAATCAAATCAGGCCCAATTAACTTACCTTCCCCAAGTTCACTCCAACAAAGAGGTGTCCTACACCGTCTGCCATACAATGCTTCAAATGGTGCCATACCAATACTGGATTGGTGACTATTGTTGTAAGCAAACTCCACAAGTGGTAAGAATCTATCCCAACCTCCAGAGAAATCAATGACACAGCTTCTCAACATATCCTCAATAATCTGTATCACTCTCTCAGACTGCCCATCAGTCTGTGGATGAAAAGCAGTACTGAAGTGTAATCGAGAACCCAAAGCACTATGCAAACTCTTCCAAAATCTTGAAGTAAACCTGGGATCTCGATCAAACACTAAAGAAGTTGGAACACCATGCAGTTTCACAATCTCATGGATATACAGCTCAGCCAATCTCTCCAAAGAGTAATCCATCCGCACCGGAAGGAAATGAGCTGTCTTAGTCAATCTATCCACAATCACCCATATGGCATCATGTTTCTTCTGTGTCAATGGCAAACCAGACACAAAATCCATTGTCACTCTTTCCCACTTCCATTCTGGCACTGACAACGGTTGAAGCAACCCGGTTGGAACTTGATGCTCTGCTTTAACCTTCTGACAAGTGAGACATTTCGATACAAACTCAGCAATATCTCTCTTCAGACCCATCCACCAATAATGCTGTCTCAAATCATGATACATCTTTGTATTACCCGGATGCATAGCAAACACTGACTGATGAGCTTCTTCCAAAATGATCCTTTTCAAATCAGCATCATCGGGTACACACAATCTGCTCTTGAACCAGAGACTCCCATCACTCTTCACAATAAAATCTCTACCCTTTCCACTCTAACAATCCGAAACAATCTTCTGAATCTTCTTATCGGCCAACTGAGCTTCTTTGATCTGATCTAACAAAACCGGCTTCAATTGCAACTGTGCCAATAATGCACCATCAACACAAGGTACAAAACTGACATGCAATGCTCTCAACTCAACAAGCAACGAGAGCGAGTAAACAGTTAAACCAGCTAAAGACTTCCGACTCAAGGCATCAGCAACAACATTTGCTTTACCTGGATGATAGTCAATCAAGCAGTCGTAGTCTTTAATCAATTCTAACCATCTCCTCTGACGAAGATTAAGTTCTTTCTGGACACCCAAATACTTCAAACTCTTGTGATCAGTGTAGATGAAACATTTCTCCCCAAACAGATAGTGGCGCCAAATCTTCAATGCAAACACAATGGCAGCCAATTCCAAATCATGAGTCGGATAGTTAAGCTCATGCGATTTCAACTGTCGAGATGCATAAGCTATAACTTTCCCTTCTTGCATCAATACACACCCCAAACCTCTATGTGAAGCATCACTGTAGATCACATATGGTTTGCCTTCAACAGGTAAAGTAAGAACAGGCGCTTGAGTTAACATTTCTCTCAACTGTTCAAAGCTCGCCTGACACTGATCTGTCCACAAAAACCTCACTCCCTTACGAAGCAATCTGGTGAGTGGAGTAGCTATCAAAGAAAACCCTTTCACAAACCGCCGGTAATAGCCTGCCAAACCCAGAAAACTTCTAACCTCTGTCACCGACTTGGGTGGACTCCAATTCAATATAGCTTCAACTTTGCTCGGATCAACTCTAATGCCTTCCGCTGAAACAATATGTCCGAGAAAAGCGACTTGATCCAACCAGAATTCACACTTCGACAATTTGGCAAACAACTACTTTTCTCTCAAAATCTGCAACACAATCCGCAGATGCATGTCATGTTCCTCTTTATTCCGCGAATACACCAGAATATCATCTATAAACACTACCACAAACTGATCCAGATAGGGCCTGAACACCCTATTCATCAAATCCATGAAAGCTGCAGGTGCATTCGTCAGACCAAAAGGCATAACTAGAAATTCATAATGCCCATACCTGGTCCGGAAAGCTGTCTTCGGCACATCTTCAGCTTTGACTCTCAGCTGATGGTACCCTGATCTCAGATCAATTTTGGAAAACACAGTTGCACCCTTCAATTGATCAAAGAGATCATCGATTCTAGGCAAAGGATATTTATTTTTAATAGTCACCTTGTTCAATTGCCTATAATCGATACACAACCTCATAGTACCATCTTTCTTCTTCACAAATAGCACAGGAGCTCCCCAAGGAGAAACACTGGGGCGAATAAATCCTTTGTCCAACAACTCCTGTAATTGCACTTTCAATTCCCTCAATTCTTCTGGTGCCATTCGATAAGGAGTAATAGAGATAGGAGTGGTACCAGGCAACAATTCAATACCGAACTCCACCTCTCTCTCAGGAGGCAATCCTGGCAACTCCTCTGAAAACACATCTGAAAAATCTGCAACTGTGGGTATATCATCAATAGGAGAACCTCTCACTCTAGTATCCACCACATGAGCAAGATAGGCTTCACACCCTTTTCTAATCAATCTCCTAGCTACAACAGCTGAGACAAATAAGGAGGCTAGCTGTTCCTGCTCATTAGATACTATCACCTCTCTACCATCAACAGTTTTCAAAGAAACAATTTTCTTTTTACAATCCACCACAACTCCATATCTAGATAGCCAGTCCATACCTAAGATCACATCATATTCCTTAAATGGTATCTCAATCAAATCTCCAAGGAACTCCTCACCCTGCACCCTCACTGCACTATCCCGGTGCACTTTACTAACAATCACACTATGCCCTAACGGATTTGTCACCAATACATCAAATCCTAGGGACTCAGCATGCATATCAGACACAGGCAAAACAGATGCACTAATATATGAATGCGTGGAACCCGGATCAATCAAAGCAAGTACTGAAGTATTAAATAAAGAAAAAATACCAGCTATGACTGCCGATGCATCTGGCTGCCTTTGCATAACATACATCCTCTGGGAAGAACCAACCTCCTCTGGTCTACTCTCCCTGGATGTAGCACCTCCTCTAGTACTGAACCCAGATCTGCCTCCCCGGTTGCTACCTCTGCCTCCTCGGCCTCCCCTCGCACTAGGTCGAGAAGCTGCTGTATCAACTGACATCAGCTCTTGCCTCTCAGGACAATCTCTCACAAAGTGATCAGGTGACCCACACCTGAAACATACCCCTGCAACACCAGCCTTCCAACAAGGACCACCATGCGGCCTACCACAATGGATGCAGATGGGTAAGGTGGATCTCTGAACCATAGGGGTCGGAGCACTCGCCACTGAAGCTGCAGGTCTAAATCTCTGCCTCTGTAACTGCACTGACCTACCCGCTGGTCTCTGGCTCCTACTACTTCGAGGAACAAAACTTCCTCTACCTCTCTTCGCAGAAGAAGACCCTGCCTCGAATTGGGGCCTTCTAACCCTAACCTCTTCTTCTGAAGCAACCGCAATACCCTGAGCTCGCTCTACACTTCGAGCTGCTGCCACAAACTGTGAAAAATCCTGATACCTGGATCCAGCCACTAAGCACATGATCGAGGGCCTCAATCCCTCCTCAAATCGCCGACATCTATCAATCTCATCAGCAATGATACCCCCAGCATACTGACTTAATCGAATAAACTCAACCTCATATTCAGTTACAGTCCGGTGATCTTGCTTCAAATCTAGAAACTCTCTTTTCTTCCCATCTTTATACTCCCTTGGAGTATACTTCAATTCAAACTCCCTCAGAAAATCTGTATAGGATAAGGTAGGTGGATCATCCATAGAATGGGGCACTGTCTTCCACCAACTATATGCATCCTTCTGCAACAAGGATCTTGCATAATCAAACTTTTCCTCTGGAGTGGCTTGCAACTGAACAAATATTCTCTGAACTTTGTCAAGCCACTGCTCTGCTACAGCTGGGTCAGTAGTACCAAGAAAATCCTCCGCTCCATACTTCCTTAGTTTGTCATAATGCCTCACAGATACCAAAGGCTGAGGAGGTGGTGGCGGTGGTTGCACTGGTGCTTGCCTCATAACTTCCATCATATGCCTAAACCAGGCTGGCGGAACCTCTTCACCAACTGGTCTACCCGACACCGAAGCAGGTGCCTCCTCAATACTCTCAACTCTAGCTCCCTCCACAGGAGCAACGCTCTCCTCAACACTATCAATCCTAGCTCCCTCAGCAGGAGCAATACTCTCGGCACTACCCTTAATCGACTGACGTGAGTGAGAATCCATCACAACCTAAGTCTGCAAACACAACATACTACATCTTATTAAAGATCAGAGGTTGCCAATCCCAAACATGTATATTATTCAAAAACCACTTTTAAAGTCAAAATAGTCTTTTTATTACATTTTACCTAGGTTGAGAATCTCAAACCTAGGCTCTGATACCAAAACAATTGTAACACCCCCATATCCAATGCACACACACTACAACCACAATAATGTAGCATAAGTGCACCAAACATAAGGATGCTACGGTTTTCTTAACATTCAAAACACTTTAAACTTGATTCAATACCCTTATCATTATACATTATAGAAAAGTAGATCATTTACTTATAAAACAAAACATATTAGTTATATATATATATATTTAAATATTACACAGCGGAAGTTATAAAATATGTACATATTTACATATTAAACATTTCTTTACAAAATATAAAGAAGTATACATGATTGGCAAGTCTGCTCTGATCTTTAAGCTCCCAAAATGGATTCTTCAAGGTCTACTCTCATATGGTCTTGATGAACTCTCGGGTTCAACTCTATCAACTCTATTACCTGCGCGATCAAACACTATCGCGCTAAGCCAACGGCTTAGTAAGATAATCATGCAAATGATATGACTTAGTGCAATGCAATGTCATTTCTCAATCCATATTATACATATAACATCATATATGCAAAACTAACAACATATTTTCACATTACATATCACATTTCAATATCTTTTCATATACCTCATTAGGATTCATTTAACCATTCATAATCAACACTAAACAAAGACAAGCATGGGCCCAAGACACACTAATATGCCATTCAATTTTTCAGAGTTAATGCTTTGGTTTTGTTATCACATTTATCAATATCATATACCCAACTAGGCTTCAAGGATTAAGTTCAACCAAGCTTCAAGGGGAGCAAAGCATGCTAAGCTTCTACCCAACTTGGCTTCAAGAACTAACCCAACCTAGCTTCAAGGGTGGTAACATCTCAATTAGGCTTCAAGGATTCAATCCAACCTAACTTCAAGAGATTGTTACACTTATTAGGCATGCCACCAACAACCAACTCTGAAAATGGAATAACACATTAGCCACACAATTCATTTATTATTCAATGATCATTTTCATTCTCAATTCTCAACAACATTTAGGCAAACATGCTTTATTTCTTTCAAATGCATCATCATAGCCAAACACAATGGCATTGTCTCATATCATGTCTTATTTGAATTATCATTTCATCTTTGATATACATTTCAATTTCAATGTATATTACTCATGAAACACATTACCATTCACAATGCATAACATAACATTGTTCAATCTCAACAATGCAATTAGGGCAAAGAACAATTGATATGATTCATAGTTTTAGGACCTTACACATGCATTTGATTATATCTTTCATTGATTCAAGTGTTTTTAAAGTGTTTAGGGTTAGGTTTAGGGACCAACCTACCCTTGGAAAACCAAAACAATGCAATTAGAACAAAGAAATAAAACCCTAACCAACACATTGGAGGGACACGGGCAGCACCTTTGAGGGACACGGCCAAGCTTGTGGCCGTGTCTCTCAACCTCACTTGACAGTAGCAAACACGGGCATAGGACACGGCCAAGCTTGTGGCCGTGTCTCCCAACACCAACATCCAGTAGTGAACACGGCTAAGGGACATGGCCGTGTCTCTCAAAAACCAATCCAACACTCCCAAATTTTCATGACTTGGCCGTGTCACCCAACACCAAAACCCTAAAATGCACAACTCTCCTCTAATTGCACTTCAACTCATCATACACAATATAGCATGGTTCAAATGAATGAAATCAATGTTCTAAACACAAATTCAACACAAGAATCACTTCACAAAACATTCATAATACATTTAAACACAAACCATTCCAAAACCCTAACTCCAACTTCACTCTTGACTCTCCACTAACATCCTCCACAAATCTTACCATATTCACAACCAAACCAACACCAATTCCATCTTTTAACTTAAAATCAATTCTAACACTTGCAAACACATATCAAACACACCAAATCACAAAATCAACCAAACCCTAATTCACATCCAACACCACTTCAAAATAACCAAAGAAAACAAGAGATTTCTTACCTTAAATGAAGAAATTCCACAATTCCTCAACTTGATTTCTTGAAATCTCCTTCAACTTTTGAGCTACAAACATCAAAACCTTGCTTGGTTCTCTTGTCTTCCTTTGTCTATGGTGAGCCGGCCAACACAAGAAGAAGAAGAAGAAATGATGATGAAGAAAACACAAAGTCAACCTTCATTAAATACCCATCCAAAAGAAAATTACTATAACACCCTCAACCAAATAACTCACCTTTTGTCTCATATAAGCCCATTTAAGTAATTACACACTCAACACAAAAATATCTCTTTTCCTTTGACTCTTCCTTTGACCCATTTATATGTTATATTTATCACCATATACACAACATATAAACTTGTCTCTAAACCCTAAATTTCTCCCAAAACACATATACATATACTTTTCTTTTCTCAATTTAAACCCACAACAACAACAACAACAACAACAACAACCACATACAAAACTTCTAGGGCAAGCATAGGGATATTACAATCATCTTCAAGCCAACTTTAGTCTTCGCAACGGCAGAGGAGCCATCGCTTGTCACGACTGTGATTGGCGCTCTCTTAACAAACGGCAACCTCTCAGGTAACTATCAAGCATCCTTGATCCTTCACATTTTCTAGCTGACCAAAATATGTGTTAGCAACCTCCGCTCCAAAGATGAAAAAAGAAAGAAACAAGTAAATACATATACGAAAGGCAAAGATTAGTTCTGCAAATGTATGTATGTCGGTTTTATTATTTTGTTGTGGTGATTTATGGCGTTCATACATGTGAATTTGTGGGTACATTTAGTTTGTTTGTATGGAATAGATTGAATGGAGAAAAATTAAAAATTTCCAGATTTTGACTCATACTAATAGTTTGCATTTTATATTTTGGGTATTCGGTGTTGAATAGTGCTCATTATTTTTCCAATTTTCTTTTTGAGTTTGTTAGCTGAGATTTTGGGGTTTTAGAAGTTTTGTGGGATAGATACTGAAATTGCTGTTATTTTGTTATCGTACTTTTTAGGGTTTTATTGATTATTTGACATCCATCGCTGGGTTTCTTGCTAATTTGTTGGTTGATAAAGATGTAGTTGTGTACTGAACTGTTGGGGTTTCATTGCTATTTATTGATTAGAAGCGCTGGGGTTTGAAAGGGTTAATGAAATCTACAATTCAGAAAATGAATAAAAGTACCGGTTTTCTATCACCAATAGAGGAAAGATTGCAAAACTTGTGCCCTAGTTTTGACTGTTTGATTAAAAATGATAGGGTAATCCACACTTATTTGAATGATCAACAATTTTAAATATTAATAAACTCTCACTTTCCAAGCTTTGCAGGCACTGTTGTCTCTCTTATTTCAATTTAGATGTTTTCTCATGCCAAAAATTTCTAATAACAAGCTATATGTCAAATGACAGCTGCAGGTGGATTTACACTCATTTAAATCCTGTTGGGTGTCATTACTTTAAAATTTTTTATAACTTAATATGTAATTTATATAACTAATATTGTAAGTATAATTTCAGGGCACTAAATTATATAATTTATGTAACTATTGCAACTATTATGAGTTATTCATTGAAGCATCATTGAAATGGGAACATACTCTTAATTGCAAAATGACAATCATTTAAAGTTGCTAACTTGCAATTAGTAACATTATTAGTTTTAGTTTATATTTTGATGCAAATAATTTTTTCGTCATCTAATATTCAAAGATGCATATCTATGCTCGTGAATAGTTGTGACTATTTACTTTTGATAATAATTTTATTTAAAATTAATCACTAATTACAATATTTGTACCATGTATATACATATATATAGCTTATTAAAATGTAATGAAAATTATCTTGGAGATTTTTTATTGTTCTTATTGTTATTGTTGTTATATTGTTGTTGTAATCAGTATTGTTGTTATTGGTTGGTTGGATTTTTATTTAAGGTCATTCATGTTTGATGTTTAACTTTTGGATATAATAGTAATATATGTCTTTTTTTTGTCATATTACACGCCTGTTAATGAGCCCGAGTTTGAGCTTGAGCTCACAACGAGCTGATATCAAGCTTCTTCTGCCTAACAATTTCACTAAAACACTGCCTGTTCAGCCTCATGTGCCCTTTTTCCATAATCAAAATAACAAAACTCTATCCTCAGGTTAAAAAATGAGAGTGAAGAAGCAGAAACGCCACTGCAGGGCAGTGAGATTTTACACAACCTGTTATGGGTTCAGACAACCATTTAAGATACTCTGTGATGGAACTTTTGTGCACCACCTTATAGTAAATCGTATTACACCTGCCCATAAAGCTTTGTCAAATATCCTTGGTGGCCTTGTGAAGATCTTCACTACCAGGTCACTTTGCTTGGTGCTTTCCTTCCATCATTTTCTTTTTCTGCTTTCTTCTATTTCCATAGAATTCAAACCATGTTATTGATTTCATCTGAGAGTTTTACTTGTTTCTGTTATTGGTTTTTTTAGATGTGTTCTCGGGGAGCTCAAAAGGCTTGGTAATTCATATTTTGAATCTCTCCAGGCTGCTCATAAACTCATGATTACAAGGTACTGCAATCCCTCTATTGCTATCTCTTGAAAAATAGTTTATCTTTTTGTAGTTGATCATTTATAGTTGTTGATCTGGCAAACTTTATGTTAAATTCTTCAGTTTATTGTTTTCATTCGGGATATTGTAAGTATAAATTTTGAGTAATTCAATCTCTAATACAGTGGTTGTTGCTTTAAAAATCTTGCTTATAGCATAATACAGTCTAGAAAAAAAAGGGGGAATAAAACATTATCTATTTGAAAAAAAATGATGTCTGGAACATGTCAAATCACGCAGAAAAATGATAAATGTATACCTATCTATGTTCTGTAACTAGACAAATATAATTATGATAATATGTAATATATAACAGGAAAGTAGTTCCACTCGTTAGGATTAAAAGCGTAGGGTGCAGGCAAAATTTAGAAGTTCTGGGAAGAGCTAAAGTTGAATGGAATGGAGATGGGTATAATGTATAAGGACTTAAAAGCAATTAGTCCTCTCTCTGCCAATGTATCCAATGTTCATAAAAACTGCAATATAATTGTTAAATATTCTATTTTGCCTGCTATCTTCAATATCTGGATTATTTGCTAAATTAGTTCTTATTTCTCTTTAATTACTTATATGTCCAGGATTGAGGATGTCTTGTAAGAATTCAGATTTTTATCCTGATCTCCATATATAAATATTTCTATGGGAATAACTCCACTTTTGAGCTGAATCCTGTAACTCAACTCCAATCTCAGATGCAATCTTGAGAATAGAAAGAGTGCTGAAGCTTGCATTGTGGAGATTATTGGAGAAAATAACCCTGAGCATTTTTTTGTTGCAACTCAGGACTTTGATATGAGGAAGAAGTTTTGGGAGGTTAGTGTATCTCATCTTCTGTTGTTTTTTAGTTTTCCAACTTTATAACTATGCTGCTGGTTTATAAATTGTTTTTCTGTTGTGGTATTGAAACTAGTTTATTTGATGTTCTCTTTTACAATGCTTGAGGAATGTCTAAATATATGTTAATATCTTTGATATATAGCTATTAAATATAGCAAAATCTGTCTCAATTTGAGAAGAATTTGCTAAAAAAAAATCTTCTCCATTTACTTGCATCCGTTAATTTTGGGAATTAACAAGCTCAATGTAGTTACATGCGATGCTTTATCATTCCAATTAGATAGGATTACAAGTTGGATAGAGGGGAAATTATATCCCATCATATATATGCATACCTATAATTTTCCCTTGGTAATCTTTCAAAAGGTTGTGTAACACTGCTTTTGGTGAAATTGTGAATTGAATCAATATTTGTATCAAATGATAGCCAGTCTGACTTATCTTGGCTTGAACCCCTCAACTTTATAGCAAGAAATCCATGTGATATGTTCACTGTGTAGAAAATTTTTTATATTGACAAGCCCAATGGATGCACTTGTATTCTTTCTGAAATTTGAAACTATCTATAAACAATGCTTCAGACACCAATAATCATTCTTGAAATTTTTCTTTCTTGCAGGTTCCATGTGTCCCTCTCATATTTGGTCTGAGAAATGTTCTCCTTCTTGAGCCACCATCAGCATTTCAACATGAGTTTGTCAAAACTTCTGAAGAAAATCGCTCACATGTGACCGAGTTAGAGTATAAAATGTTAATAAACAGGACCAAGAGCATATTGACTAATGAGGCATCTGGACATTCTTCTGATGAAAATGAAGGTCGAGGAGATAAGAATTTGGAAATGCAGCCTCTTAGAAAGAAGCACAATGCAAGAAAGAAAATGGATATCAAGGATAAACCTCAATTCAAAAGAAAGAAAGCCAAGGTATAATTGTTGCTTGCTTTCCCAATTTTGATATCATAGCCAACTTCTTAGTTGATTATCATCTACTATGCTTCTTCTTGTTCTTGTTTTATTCTGACATGTACAAAGTTCTGTTGTGGAAATATGTAAAGATTATTTAGTTTGTGATATTCTTTACCATAGTTGTGTTAGCTATATGATACTACAATTTCTCCCTCTCTCTGCCTCTCTACCACACAAAAAGGGTCTGCTTGAAACATTGATGGAATTCTCTCTCTAGCTTTGTGCTTCCACAAAGATTTTTTGCATCTCTTCCTCTATGACTAGATGAGGAATGAACTGTCCACTTTATAGTTCTGTCGATTCTCTTCCCCTTTTTGTTGCTGGGTTGTGTCCCCTTGGTGATGATACTGGATCTTTGCTTACAAAGGAGGGAGGGAAGGAAGTGTGTGGGGGGCATTTCTTTCAATTTTACCCCCCTCATACATTTAATCTTACCAGTGAAACCATCTATGTTATATTATATATTGTTGTTTTTATACTTGTAAAGTCTAGTTATATATAGGTAAACATTTACCATTTCATGGTTTTCATGCATAGATAGGTAAACATTTACCATTTTACAATTTAATTGTTTAATTTGTCATTTTCTTTGTGTGTTTTTTGACATGATCAAGAGACATCTTTTTCTTTTTCAAAGAGATATCATTATATTTCTTTTGCTAGATTGTATTATGCTATATCCATGAGTTTTTTTTTTGTATAACTAATTGTGTTAAAACTATGCATTTTCTTGTAATTGATTTTTAATATTTTTAGAATATTTTTTATAAATAATTAATATAATTTTTTTATATGCGCATATAACGTAATGACTAATACAAATAATATTCCCTACCCTCCCACAAATCCTGGCTCTGCCACTTGGGAAAGACTTTGATTTGTAGAATGGATGCTAATCACAATGAAGCATTGGATAATCTTAGAAGATTGATGCATCCTCTTACTTCTACATCAGTTATAACCTAAAGAAAATCTTGCATTAATGCAGAAAGGGTTTCGCAAACAGTTTTAAGCTTGCTATCTTGCTTAAATGCAGAAGGGGGTTTCTCAAGCAGTCTTCTGAAATTTTGTAAAGAACTAATGTAAAGAGAGTATGCTGATGGAGAATGTCACATCCGTGATTTTGAAGAAATTAAATAAGTAATTGGAGATATAAAAGTTTTATATACTCAATATATATCTAGTGTATATATACTATATACATATGGTATATTAATTGTATATGTTGGATTAATACATTACATACTTAATATATTTAAAACACATATTAGGTATATTTGATGTGTATATAAGATACACATTACTTGTGCATATGTGTAATATTTCAAATTTTTGAAAATTTTTAATTTTTAAAAATTTGATAAAATAAATTATAATTTAAATGGATAAATTAAAATAATGGTTTTAAATAAAAAAATGAAGAGATTTTAAATGAAAAAGTGGAATATATATGTGATATATATATAAAATATATACAACATATAAAAGTCAACACTTTTTAAAAGAAAAGTCAAAGTAAAAGGGTATTTTGGTAATTAAATTTTAGAAATTTAAAATTAATAAAATAATACAAAAATAAATAATTTTTCAATGGAAGAGGAATTTTTGGACTTTTAATTTATTAAATAAATAATTAAATAATTATTAAAATATTAAACAATATATATATACATGGTTATAATTAAAGGATGAAAGGAAAGAGAAATAAAAATAAAGTCGTCGTTTTCTTCTTCTTCTTGGCCGAAATTACCATGGCAGAGTAAGAGAAGTTTTTCTTCTTTCAAGAACTAAGAATTGAAGAGATTTTAAGGATTCAAGTGGAGTTTTAAAAGTTTCTTCATCAATTGGTAAGTTTTCTTACTAAATTTTCAAATTCTATGGAAAAGTGTGTTATGTAAATTTTGTAATTTTATAGTAGTATGATTTAATTGCTTAATTGGATATGAATGAAGTTGTTTTGATTGGTTATTAATGATTTTAAGGTTAGATTGAAGAAATGATTGAATTTAAGTTGAGTTTGGTGAAGAGAGAATTTAGGGTTATGTACATTTGAGTTTTTGAAATCATGAGTTTTAATTGTGCAAATTGGTTTGAAATGTATTGTTTTGATGCATAAATAAGGATTTTAAAATCAAATGATGGATTTAGTTAAGTTTGGATAGTATTGATTTAAGTTTGAAGATGGTAGTATTGATTTAAGGTTTTGGAAAAGTAAATTTTCAAATAATGATTAATTGTTTGATTTTAATGTTTAAATTATGTTATTTAATGATATTAGGGGTGGAAATAAGATTGAAATGATAATTGGATTGAATTGGAATGGAGATCCTTCAATGGTGAAGGTTATGCCATTTTAGGGTTTTAAACATAAGCATGTGGTTAATTAATGTAATTGGTTTAAATATGTTAAAATATGTTTGTATTGATATAAATAAACTCAAAACAATAATTTAATGGGTTAATATGGATTTGTTAAGTTAAAGTAAGGAAAGACTTAATCTTTGAAATTTTGTAGGAGTGTTGTTAAATTAAGGTTTGATGTTGAGAATGCGTTAGAATGTGATATTAAATGATTATTTATGATCACATTTGATATAGGCATTAAGAGGAAGTAGTTTGGCCGATCCAAGTGTTGAAGGGCAACTTGGAAGAGAAGGTTGGTGAGAGTTTTAAGATTATTTTGGTTGCTATTTGAGGTATGTACAAACTTTGAATATATTGTTTATATTTGTATGACATTTGGGCTTAATACATTTTGGTTGGAAAGTGTGTTAAGTTACTTGGTACATTGATTTTGTATGAATAATGTGCTATAGCATTTATAACGTCATATATGTGTTCAGATGCATTGTGAAAAGCCATTGATAATGGCTAAATTGTGTAAAATGTGAAATATGCATATTATGTGGAAATACCCGAAGTAATTGGGTAATATGTTGTGAATGCAAAAATGAGATATGTCGTTTACTGAAATGAATTGATATTGATAAAAATGAGAAAAGTGAGAAAAGTGAGAAAAATGAGAAAGATGTGAAAAATGAGAAAAGTGAGAAAAAAAATGTGAAAAATAAGGCAATGTGCCTAGATTGAAAATGTGAAAATGAGAAAGAGATTAATAATGAGAAAAATGAATAAATTGTGTCTAGTATTTTACTCAATTTTCAGAGTTCTGTGTTTGTCGGCATGCCTATGATTGCCTACTGGCTAAACGCTGGGCTGGTGAAAAGACAGGGTCGTAAGCCAGGCTCAGCTGATAAATATGATATTTTTGGGGTGAAAAGACCGGGTCGTAAGCCTCATAAACAAATCCTTGAAGCTAGACTGAGTGAAAAGACTGGGTCGTAAGCTCAGATCTAGTTGGATTATCCATGGATATATTGCCTACGGGGCTAGACACATGGTGTCATTATAGACCAAAAAAACAACTCTGGAATTTGAATAGCATGTTAGTTATCTTTGGGCCCATGTTTGTGTTTATATGTGAATTGTGGATTGTGAAATAATTGAAGAGTATAAGAAAATGGAATGATGTGATGTTCATAAGCATTTTGCATTGGCATTATTTTACATTTTTATTATTATCAAAGTTTGTACCACTAGGCTTCGGCTTAGTGCGATTGTAATTCATCGCGCAGGTGACATGGACATTTTGGTAGAGCCGGAGAGTTCTACTAGACCTGGTCAGGTCTAGGTTTGTATTTATTGAGCTTGAAGAGTTGTTTTTGGGTACATCAAGATCAGAGTCAGTTGCCAGCATGTAGATATTTGATATTACAGTATATTTTGATATTATATATGTTAAGTATGTTTTTGAAATATATAATGTAATTTGTAAAGAATGTTTTGAATAATTTAGTTAGGATGAGATCTTATATGTGTTATTAATATATATACCTATATATAAGTATTTTGAGAAAATATGGAGAAATTGAGAAGTATTGGTAAATTGATTTTATTGGGAGTGTTTGTTTTATGCAGGTTGTGTTTTGCTGAATTTTGGAAATGTCTAAATTACAAACAATATTCTGGCGAATTTTTCCTTGAGATTTTCATATAAAATGTTATTTCTTGTTAATATAACAAGTAAAGAATATTTATATACTATTTAATTTTATATATTTAGTATTTAAAATTCTAAATTTGAAATGTGAAAAAAATTTATTAAACCGGTCTGTGACATTTTTTGTACCGTATATGCGTATTTTACATATGCTGAAAATATGTATTGTACGTATATATGGTATAAGGGTGTTATATTTATTTTGGTATCAGAGCCTAGGTTTGAGATTCTTGATCTAGGTGGGTTGTTAGAGAGAGAAAATTGAAATTTTAAAAAAAATAATTTTCAATTGTAATGCATGCATTGGCACTGGCAATTTATCTGATTCTTGATGTGACAATGTCCGTTCGACATAACGGATATGGGTTGAGATGACGTCTGGGTTATATAGATCAGAGTCACACAGTAGAAGCATTATTCTGGACCTTGTGGATTAAAAATTTTTGGAACTTCAATTCGAAATTAATATTCATAGTTGATTCAATTGATGAATAAGTGGAATTAAAAAAATAATTTATGAAATGATTTAAGATATGAAATAAAAAGTTTGAGAAATGGGCATGATAGTTACAGAAATTTTTATAAGTGTTCTGTAAAATGATATTGTCGAATTTTTGAATAAATATAGAAATGTTGGACGAGTTTGAAAATTTAGTGAAAAGTTTTTCCATATGTTAAAATCTAATGTATAAAATTTTATAATTTTAAAAATGAATTACTAATTACAAAAGGTAGAAGAACATAGATTGTTGGAGGAGTTCCAGAAACTCAGAATCTGTAGAAATTGAGAAACATATTTAAAAACTATGGCAAACCAACACAGAAAAATATGAAAATTTACACCCAATATCATATGTATTCCTATAACATATGGTTAAAATTTCATGAATTTTTATTAAGGTATGATACCTAAAAAAAATGGACAACCGGGTGTTGTCAGAGAAATTATTAAAGAGACAGATTCTTTGATTTTGGAAGATTTAATTTTTAAATATATTAAATCAACTTAAAAAAAATCTAAAGCTTTAAATATAAGTTCATATATGTGTCAAGTGTACATGGATAAAAGTTTACAAGCCTTTATAAAGAATTGGTAAGGAATATAAAAATTAAAAGTGAGAGTGATATGAAACTAAGGAAGTTATACAATTTTGTGTACATGAGTAATAAATTAATTTCATGAGATAAATGAATAAGAACAATTATGAAAATTTATATACAAACGGATAGAAGTATGAAGAAGGAATATGAGATTTTTAATAATTTAGAACAAAGAGTTCATAATTAAAAAAAATAATTGTGAGAGAGATGTCACATTGGAAATGTGACTAAGATTTATGTGAAGTGTTAAAAAAATATATAATAAGAAATTTATTTAAAAGATGGGCGATTAATAAGAAAGATGTTATGTTGTGGTCATAGTGTATATATATATGATGAATTGATGAATAACCTAAGTAATGTCAAAAGAATGAGAAATGATAATGTTTTCTAAAAGGTGATAAATGTTAACTTTGTATAGGTCGTATGTAAAAGAGGAATTGCGTATAATTGTATGATATGTGATGAGATTTTTCAATATGAACACAATTGTGATATATAAGAAAATGTGGAAAGTAAGTCACATTGTGAATATGACTTAAGAATGTGTATGTGGATGATTAAAAAAAATGTTATCGAGTGTTTGTTACCTTATACAATTACTTGTCTAGTGATATTGAGAATGATATTGCAAGTATTAATATACCTAAGAGAGATTATGTCTTGACCTACGTAGAGTTAGGTCATGTGATGAAATTGAGATTGAGAATGGACCCGAGCAGCATTGTACGGTGAAATTGTTATTGTAACAACTAAACTTGATGATTGTGTAGTGTTTTAGGCCAAAGTATATGCGTGTAAATAAGATATTATAAGGAAAAGGAAAGTATAATTAAAAAAGTATGGAAGTGAAAAAAAAAATGATGCATGATTTAGGGATTGAGTATGTAAAATTAGGATATCTAAATGGATGAGATTTGGTGAGCTTCATGTTGTTGGTTGCATTATATGGAATTTGAATTTTTGAAATAGGTTTCCAGAATTGTGAAAGTGATGGGTTTTGATGTTATATTAATATAAAAATAATGTTTATAAAGTTAGATCTTGAAAATGAGATTAATAGAATAAAGTTTAAGTAGTAAGTTGAAAATTTAGAGTTGTAAGGGAATTTCGATGAAGATTATTTAGATATTGATAGTTTAATGTTTAATAAGCATGTGAGTAATATTATTTATGAAAGTACTAACTAAGGTGTAATGTGGTTGATAATATAGAAATTTGTTGTGAAATAAAGGGAAATGACTAAGCAAGTAAAAATGAGTTACTTTAGGCAATTGAATTGGAAATGATGAAAATGGATATGAAAGGTATAATAATTACAAAAAGAAAAAAGAAAAAATGAATGAAAATTTTTATAAGAGATAGATTAGAAATGGAGTAATAAATGGAAATTGTGTAAAATTAGCATATGAACGAATGTGTATATGTAAGAGATGTTAATGATAATATTGTTGAAACATGAGTTAGGCTAATGATGATCAAGTGATCAAAAGTAAATTACTTTGAAATAGAGCTGAAATGTGTTGACTCTTCATGTAGTAAGAGTTTAAAGAACTTATATGTGATTTTAAAATGCCATGGATGTGTGACCATTAAGATATGGGTGTAGTTTCGAGATAAGAGCTGTTTGAGAAAGAATTATAGTGAAGGCGGTGTTTATTTGTAACCTACAGATGTGGACTTAAGATGATACAATTGTGAAATATATTGAGTGAAATTGATAGTTTTTGTTTTATGAGATACAAGCAAGATTTATAGCTGGTATAGTTGGACTCATAACCTTGTGTAGAAATTTATCTATGACTATGGATAGTGTGGAAACAGAAGAGATTTGTGAAAATATGATAAACTATAAATGATGTATAAGAAAAATGATTTTTGTAAATATGGTAACTATAAGAAATGTGAGAAAAGGATAAATGAAAGGAATTATGAAATGTGAGTAAGAGCTGTATTGAATGTGTTTGAAAGTGATATAAAATGAATAAGTTGATGAAAATGACGTTTAAAGTGAATGAGATTAGGAAAAATGAATATTATCTGTAATGATGAATTCGAAGAGAATTAAGATTTGAGAATAAATTTGACCTAATAGAATTAGGTCATGAATTGAAAACAGATTGATTAATTTAAAATAGACTAAAGGTTGGTTAGAATGGAATAAGGCTGTAAATATGGAATAAGACAAGTATTTATTGAAATTCAATGTATGTAGTTGTATTAAGAATATGCAAACTATATGATAATGTGCATAGTATAGCGTTCTGATATATATATGCACATGAAAGGAGCTAAGTTATGTTACTTTCAAATAATTATAAGAGAAAAATGTTAGTTATAGTATAATTGGAATGAATCTTACTAAGAAAATAAGATTTTGTTGTTATATAATGGTGATATTAAATTAATATGTGGTAATTGTATAAAGAGTAAGATCAAAGTGAAGGTGTGTAAAATTATGGTGTTAAGATATAAGTTATTAACATTTGAATTTAATGTTATGAGAGTATATTTTGAAGATAATGAAATGATCAAATATTTTGAGTGCAATAGGTGTGTGGTGTACATATATTAAATAGATGAACTAATTTTGTCTAATAACAATTCGATTGATGATGTGATAATTTATTGTGACTGTTTGAGTAAATAGATAGTATAATGACGAGTTATGGAATGGTAGAAAGGTAATTGAGAATGAACATAAGGGGAAGAATAGAAATTATGTAATTTGATGAAATAATGATTTGATGAGATGATTAATTTAATATGAGATTTTAAGATTTTATCTTATTTGGATGATTTATTACCATACTGAATAATTTCGAGGACGAAATTATTTAAGGGTGAGAAAATTGTCACATCCGTGATTTTGGAGAAAATAAATAAGTAATTGTAGATATAAAAGTTGTATATACTCAATATATATATCTAGTGTATATATAACATATACATATGGTATATTATTTGTATATGTTGGATTAATACATTACATACTTAATATATTTAATACACATATTAGGTACATTTGATGTGTATATAAGATACACATTACTTTTGCATATGTGTAATATCCCAAATTTTTGAAAAGTTCTAATTTTTAAAAATTTGATGAAATAAATTATAATTTAAATGGATAAATTAAATTAATGGTTTTAAATAAAAAAATGAAGGGATTTTAAATGAAAAAGTGGAATATATATGTGATATATGTGTAAAATATATACAACATATAAAAGTCAACAATTTTTAAAAGAAAAGTCAAAGTAAAAGGGTATTTTGGTAACTAAATTTTAGAAATTTAAAATTAATAAAATAATTAAAAAATAAATAATTTTTGAATGGAAAAGGGATTTTTGAACTTTTAATTTATTAAATAAATAACTAAATAGTTAAATATTAAAATATTAAACAATATATATATATATATATATACATGGTTATAATTAAAGGATGAAAATAAAGTCTTCTTCTTCTTCTTCTTCTTGGCCGAAATTACCATGGGAGAGTAAGAGAAGTTTTTCTTCTTCCAAGCCCTAAGAATTGAATAGATTTTAAGGATTCAAGTGGAGTTTTAGAAGTTTCTTCATCAATTGGTAAGCTTTCTTACCAAATTTTTAAATTCTATGGAAAAGTGTGTTATGTAAATTTTGAAATTTTATAGTAGCATGATTTAATTGCTTAATTGGATATGAATGAAGTTGTTTTGATTGGTTATTAATGATTTTAAGGTTAGATTGAAGAAATGATTGAATTTAAGTTGAGTTTGACGAAGAAAGAGAATTTAGGGTTATGGAACATTTGAGTTTTTGAAATCATGAGTTTTAATTGTGCAAACTGGTTCGAAATATATTGTTTTGGTGCATAAACAAGGATTTTAAAATCAAATGATGGATTTAGTTAAGTTTAGATAGAGTTTGAAGATGGTAGTATTGATTTAAGGTTTTGGAAAAGTGAATTTTTAAAAAATAATTAATTATTTGATTTTAATGCTTAAATCATATTATTTAATGATATTAGGGTTGGAAATAAGATTGAAATGATAATTAGATTGAGTTGGAATGGAGATCCTTCAATGGTGAAGGTTATGCCATTTTAGGGTTTTGAACATAAGCATGTGGTTAATTAATGTAATTGGTTTAAATATGTTAAAATATGTTTGTATTGATATAAATAAACTCAAAACAATAATTTAATGGGTTAATATGGATTTGCTAAGTTAAAGTAAGGAAAGACTTAATCTTTGAAATTTTGTAGGAGTGTTGTTATATTAAGGTTTGATGTTGAGAATACGTTAGAATGTGATATTAAATGATTATTTATGATCACATTTGATATAGGCATTGAGAGGAAGTAGTTTGGCCGATCCAAGTGTTGAAGGGCAACTTGAAAGAGAAGGTTGGTGAGAGTTTTAAGATTATTTTGGTTGTTATTTGAAGTATGTACAAACTTTGAATATATTGTTTATATTTGTATGACATTTGAGCTTAACACATTTTGGCTAGAAAATGTGTTAAGCTACTTGGTATATTGATTGTGTATGAATAATGTGTTATGACATTTGTAATGCCATATATGTGTTTAGATGCATTGTGAAAAGCCATTGATAATGGCTAAATTGTGTAAAATGTGAAATATGCATATTATGTGGAAATACCCAAAGTAATTGGGTAATTTGTTGTGAATGCAAAAATGAGATATGTAGTATAATGAAATGAATTGATATTGATAAAAATGAGAAAAGTGATAAAAGTGAGAAAATTGAGAAAGATGTGTAAAGTGAGAAAAGTGATAAATTGTGAAAATAAGGCAATGTGCTTAAATTGAAAATGTGAAAATGAGAAAGAAATTAATAATGAGAAAAATGAATAAATTGTTTGTCTAGTATGTTATTCAATTTTCAGAGTTCTGTGTTTGGCGGTATGCCTATGATTGCCTACGGCTAAACGCTGGGCTGGTGAAAAGACCGGGTCGTGAACCAGACCCAGCTGATAAATATGATGTTTTTGGAGTGAAAAGACTGGGTCGTAAGCCTCATAAACAAATCCTTGAAGCTAGACTGAGTGAAAAGACTGGATCGTAAGTTCAGATCTAGTTGGATTATCCATGGATATATTGCCTATGGGGCTAGACACATGGTGTCATTATAGACCAAAACAACAACTCTGGAATTTGAATAGCATGCTAGTTATCTTTGGGCCCATGTTTGTGTTTGTTTATATGTGAATAGTGGATTGTGAAATAATTGAAGAGTATAAGAAAATGGAATGATGTGATGTTCATAAGCATTTTGCATTGGCATTACTTTACATTTTTATTATTATCAAAGTTTGTACCATTAGGTTTCGGCTTAGCACAATTGTAATTTATCGCGCAGGTGACATGAACGTTTTAGTAGAGCCGCAGAGTTCTATTAGACCTGGTCAGGTCTAGGTTTGTATTTATTGAACTTGAAGAGTTATTTTTTGGTAAATCAAGATCAGAGCCAGTTGTCAACATGTAGATATTTGATATTACAATATATTTTGATATTATATATATTATGTTTTTGAAGTATATAATGTAAATTGTAAAGAATGTTTTGAATAATTTAGTTAGGATGAGATCTTATATGTGTTGTTAATATATATACCTATATATAAGTGTTTTGAGAAAATTTGGAGAAATTGAGAAATATTGGTGAATTGATTTTATTGGGAGTGTTTGTTTTATGCAGGTTGTGTTTTGCTAAATTTTGAAAACGTTCAAATTGCAGATAAAACTCTGGAGAATTTTTCTCAGAGATTTTCATATAAAATGTTATTTTGAGTTACTATAAAAAGTAAAGAATATTTATATACTATTTAATTTTATATATTTAGTATTTGAAATTCTAAATTTGAAATGTGAAAAGAAATTTTATTAAACCGGTTTGTAATATTTTTGTACCGTATATGCGTATTTTACATATGCTGAAAATATGTATTGTACGTATATAGAGTATAAAGGTGTTACGGAGAACGTGAATACAACAAATGATTGTGCTTCTAAAATTGTAAAATGTGCATGTTGCTTATAATATTTCTACCTGTAATATTGTATTCCATGTTCTCCAACCAGTATCTATTGTTGTTTCCTACATCTATATCTTTTAAAGAGGACTAGTATGTAGTGGTGCATTTAGTTGAATACACTTGCTCTATATTGGTGGATTAATATAGTAACATTTGTGGGGTTGCATGATATTCATTCCTTTGCTTTCTGTTTTTTAAGAAGTTCTCCATTCTTTCATGGTTAAACTTTACACCCCAAACATTCCAGGCACCAAATCCACTTTCATGCAAGAAGAAAAAGAAGGATGTAAACCCAAAGCCTTCAACGGAGAAGGTTAGTATCACTCTTCTTTATTTATTACGTTAGAAAGTAAGGTTAGTATAAATTTTTTTGCATGTTCTTACACTATTTATTGGATTGTTGTCTGGTGATGGTGGTTATAATTCTATCAAAATGTATGATTAAGCCCTCCTTTTAAAATTTTGTTCAACATGGCACCACTTATTTTTGAGTCCAATAAACCAATAGCTGTAATAGTTATGAAGTTTTTCCTTAATTTTTTTTTATCTTAATTACTTTATTGTTTATTGTTTGATAAAGTAAAAAATTTAATCCAAAATAGTATCTTCAGCATAATTGTTTTTGTATGGGGAAAAATTGAAAGGATTAGAGGTGGAAGATATGTAATTAATTTTGCTTTGGATGAATCTGATTTGAGCTATCATCAGTTTCTGTCTCTCTCCCTCTCCCATCTTTTCCCCCATTCTGGCTGTTGAACTCTTTATGGAATTTACAGGAATAAAATATTAAATGATTTTTGACAGCTAAACATGATGGTGAGTTTGAAAATAATCTAACAGAAGATTGGACCAAACAATAAAAAAATATGATGGCCTTAAATGTACATTTTGCTATAGTCCAGGGTTTTTTCTTTTCTTCTTTTTTTTTTAATTAAATATGTATATTTTCCTTCAAGATGATAAATGGTGGAGCAACATTGCAAGGTATATTGAGAGACTAATTACTAAATGTCATCACGCATGAGTTGAATGATGCTTGAATAATGTTTTATTAAACCTGCAGGAAAGTAAAGCTGGTGCCAATTTCTTAAGGAGGAGGAGCAGGAAAAGAAAGAGAGCACGCAACGCAAAGAAACTCGCAGAGGTGGACAAAACATAGTCTTCTCAGGCAAATTATTTGCGCTTCTAACTTTGGTTTGCAGTGAAGTGAGGACTTTTTAAGTTGGTTAACTGGATGCAATCGGCTCATGATATAAGAGATGATAAGCTATTTTCAATTTACATTGATAATTGGATCATAGATTCTATTTTGCCTTCTTCAGAATGTACAGTTGGGAACTTGGCAAGAATCATATGTATATGTGGATTAACCTGATGGACAATATTTCAAATGCCCAGTATTGAAAATCCTTGTATCGTAGCTCTTATTAAATTTTTCAGTACCATAGTTCTTACTAAATTTTAGTTTTGCATCAAGATTATTATTATTATTATTATTGTTATTATGTATTTAGCTAATTTTTTTTATACAATTATCAAAATTTTTTTGGTCGTCATGCCAAGTTTTTCGCGGTGATGGAGCGCCCAATCTGGTACGAGAGATTATTGAGATTGCAAACACAATCCAATCTGCTATTCTATTGCAATATTTTTTAACAAAAAATAAAAGGTATATCACCGAAAGACATCCTCTGAAGTTCTGCAACTTGGGGTTCAATTTCTGAAAATTGCTAGAAGCTGCTGGCAACCTGATTTAAATTTACATTTCTGAAAACCAAAAACTAATATTTGCATCCACTTGCCAGCAATGAGAAGAGCTTGGACTCATTACTAGAATGGTTTTTTTTTTTGACAAAAAATATAAAAAATTTTTTAAATTTATCATATTTATAAATTATTTAACAAAATATTAAAATATATAAATTATGTATGAAACTATTAGATTTTTATTAATTTATAAAACAATTATTACAAGTTTATAATGAGTTTATTATAGATTTATTATGTATTTATAAATTTTATATAATTTATAATGAGTTTATAATAAAATGATTAAAATATTTTTAGTAAAATAGTAAAATTTAAAAAAAATATAATGAAGGATGTTATTTTTTTAATAAAATAATTAGAAAAGATTTTTTTTTTGTCGGTGAAGAAGGATATTAATTGGGATGAAACAAAAACAAAAGTACTTATCAAGAAGAGGAGACAAACCTCTGCAAAAACATTAACAAAAGCTACTCCAATTGCGCCTAAAGCGCCATTTAGCATAAACACAATAGTCTCTCTGAAAATGACCTAACCTCTTGTGCCAAAGGTTGTTGGTTGTGGTAGAAGCTTGATGGATCTAATGCTCCTCCTTCATCAGATCAAGAGGAAAGCTTTGCCCTTTCATTTTGATTTTGAACACCCCTAGTACCTTTGGATCCTTGATAATAAAATATTTGTTCTCAAAGCACACTTTAAAGCCCTTTTCAAGTAATTGACTAAGACTCAAAATATTTTGGTTAATATTTGGAACGTACAACACATCAGTAATGACTTCAGTTCCAAAAATGCTTTCAATTGCAACTGATCCTTTAACTTTCTCAGGTAAGTAATCTCCATTCACAACTCAAACTTTTGTGATTGTTGTCTTGTTAAGATCCTTGAAGAGTTCAATATTATTGGTCATATGATTCATCAACCGATCTCCACAAGCCATGAATCAACTGTATTACTATTAGTATAGCAAGAGGCCATAAATAGTTACCCTTCTTCTTTATGCATAGCTTTAGCCTTACTCATGTTGCTTTTACTTTGCAAATTTTGTCAACATGCTCCATTTGGTTGCACTACATTTAGCATCAGGTCTACTCCAACATATAAAATGAGGATGGTTAATTCTACCATAATGCTTAGAAAGATGACAATTACCCCCTTCATTGTTTGTTGAACCATTGTTACTTGCTTCAACTCTATCACCAACACTTGGGTTGCCTCTTGATTCTTTCCCCTTTTCTTCTTGCACTTCTTGAATTCTTGAATTTACAACTTAGCTTACATTGAGCCTTCAATTGAGTCATCCTCTCTAATTTGCCTTATTTACTCTTGAGCTTGAAATGCATTCAACAACTCGGCGAAGGAAATTTTTGTGAGGTCTATGACTTCCTCCAATGCAGAAATTTTGGCTTTAAACCTTTCTGGTAATGTGGCCAAAATTTTCTCAATAACTCTACTGTTAGGCATGCTCTCACCAATAAGCCTTAGTTTGTTGACAATTTCCAACAACCTATCAACATACTACTATCAATGGCAGTATCAATGGCTGAAGTTATGGTAGAAATTTTGGGATATATTTTACCATAATTAAATTATTAATTGTATATATATTATCACCTCATTATTTATAATATCTTTATACCCCATATACATACAATACATATACCCCATATATGTAGAATACTTATATAGAATATAAAAGTTCCACAAAAATACTCATAGAAACCTCCATTTTAATATAAAATAATAATTATAACTTTACCAGAGTTTACCTTAAGAGATTAGTGAGATATAAGTAGCAATTAGAGTCAATTAGGTTTATCCTAAGAGATTATATAATCTAATTAAATAAATCTCAAAGTTAGATTTATTAGTTAGAATCAGGTCCTTTTAGTTCTTAAGGCTGTCAATAATTATATTCCAAAGACATTCCTATATGATAGGTTATTGACAAGAGTTAATTAGAGAATATTTCCTAATTAATTTAAAACCTAAGGAATGATTGGTATTGATAGTTTGTCTAATAATATAACTAATTTATTGAAGAATTAAAAAGAATAATCTTTGAATTCGTGATCAATTCAACAATTGAACTGAAATTATCCCTTCAACTGAATTTATTTTTATTTGTTTTTTCACTAATTTATTTTTGTTGTACTTTAATTTTTAGTTTTAGTTTAATTTAGATTCTTATTTTTCGAACCTCCCTTATTTAAATTTGTTTTAGTTTTCCTTTTTGGTTTTCAAAAGAGATTTAAATAAGTAGTCAATTCTCTGTGGATTCAATCCTATTCACCACTACTATAATTTAATTTTATTTAGGAATAGGAATTTAATTTTGATAGCTTCGACATCCATCAATTATCTACATATATAAATATAATTAAGATAAATCAAATTTTCAAATATGTGCTATTGAATGTGAATCTTTATTGGGAGGATTTTGGAGAATTGGAAGAATTTGTGATAAAAAGTAATATTGGGAGTGTTGTTTTGTACAAGTTGTGTAATTGATGATTTCAGGATTTATCAAAATTATGGACAAAACTCTAGTAAAGTTTTAATTACCTTTGACCCAGAAGAAGCATGATGCAATTTGGGTGATAGTTGATCGGATGATGAAGGCAGCTTATTTTCTTTCAGTTCGGATGGATTATTCTCTTGAGAGATTGACTGAGCTGTATATCAGTGAGATAGTTTTTTGATAAATTATAGATTGACTGAGCTGTATTTCAGCTCATTTTCTTTCAGTAATTGATCAGATGATACTAATTTCTTTGTTATATGACCAAGATCCCCAGTTTACATCGAGATTATGGAGGAGTTCGCAGGATGCTTTAGGCTTCCGGTTATATTTTAGCACTACTTTCCATCCTCAGATAGATGGACAGCTAGAGAGAGTGATATAAATTTTAGACGACATGTTGAGGAGCTGTATCATTGATTTTAATGGGAGCTGGGATAGATTCTTACCACTGATTGAGTTTGCTTATAACAATAATCATCAGTCCAGTATTGGGATGGCACCTTATGAGGCATTGTATGGTAGAATGTGCAAGATACCTCTATGTTGGGATGAGGTTAGAGAAGGTAAGTTGATTGGTCCCAATTTGATTAAGGAAACAGAAGAGAAAGTAAAGGTGATTCGGGGTCATCTGAAAGAAGCCTCAGACCTATAAAAATCATATTCAGATTTAAAAAAGAAGAGACATAGAGTTCAGTATAGGAGATAAAATATTTTTGAAGGTGTCTCCTTGGAAGAAAATTTTGAGATTTGGCCGTAAAGGGAAGTTGAGTCCACGTTTCATAGGACCTTATGAGGTACTAGAGAGAGTTGGTCCAGTGGCCTATAGACTGATTTTTTCGCCTGGGTTGGATCAAATTCATAATGTCTTCCATGTCTCTATGCTTCAGAGGTATAGGTCAGACCCATCTCACATCTTGTCAGTAGAGTCAATTGAGGTGAGTCCAGATATGACTTATGAGGAAGAACCAGTGACAATCTTGGCATGAGAAGTGAAAGAGTTGAGGAATAAGAAGGTGCCACTTGTGAAAATTCTTTGGAGGAATCATGCCACTGAGGAGGCAACATGGGAGAGTGAGCAGATGATGCGGAGTCAGTATCCCCAGTTGTTCCAGACTTAAGAGCAGTTAATTTTGAGGATGAAATTTATTTTTAGAGGGAGAGAATTGTAATCTCCCAAAATTTTAAAAATTTTAATTTTTGGAAATTAAATAAATGATTTAAAAAAATATTTAAGTGAAAAAGTAAAATGTATATATGATATATATATATGTAGATATACATAACATATACAAGTCAATATTTTAAATTGGTCAAAGGTTATTTTAAATTATTGAAAAGTAAATTGTATAGTTAGTGGAAGATGATTTTTGATATTAATTAAGTAATAATATATATTTACTTGGTGGATAATTAAAGTGGAAAATTATGTGGCTAAAAGGGGTAGTGGTTGGATAGAGATGAGAATGGATCATCTTCTTCTTTTTCTTCTCCATTGAAGGCCGGTTTTCTCCATTAGAGGAAAGGAGGGATTTGCTTTTTCCAAGCTCAAGTATTTGAAGGATTTCAAGTGTTCAAGTTGGAGTTTTGGGGATTTTCTCCATATTTGGTAAGTTTTCAACTTGTTTCCTCAATTTTCTATGAAAGTTTGTATATGTGTGAATTGGATGTTTGGTGTACTATATTTTGATGGTTGGTATTGGTATGTATGAAGTTGTTTTGAGTAGTTAACTATGATTTTAGGGTTGGAATGAAGAAATAGTTTAGTTTGGTGAAGAGAATAAGAGTTTTAGGTTATGTAACTTTTGAGTTATGAAGTCATGGTTTTAAATTGTGTATTTTACTTTTAATTGAGTTGTTCTTATGTATATACAAGTATTTTATGGTAAAATGATGGATTTGGTTGAGTTTGAATAGAGTTGGAAAGGGAAAAGAAAGATAACTTTGGATGTGACAATTATGTGTTGATATCAGAAATTTGGCCTGACACGCCTGGTGACACGGCCATATCTTTGGGCATGTCGATGGTTTTATTTTTAGTGTTGGTGACACGTGAAGTGACACGCCCATGTCACTGAGCGTGTAATAACTTCTATAATGTTATAGTATTGACACGTGCAGTGACACGCCCATGTCACTGAGCATGTCACATGTAGGAGTTTTGGCATGGGCAGGGACACGCTCATATCTTTGGACATGTCTTGTTTGCTATAATACAGAGCTAAGGACACGATCATTGACACACCCATGTCATTAAGCGTGTCAAAGCTTCTGTGTTATGAGTTTAGGGCACGGTCATTGACATGCCCGTGTTGTTGAGCGTGTCATTTGTAGATTTTTCCCTAGGTAGTTCTTTTCCTTATTTTCTTTTGTGTTCCTTATCCTTGTGTTGAGAGGTTTTGCATATGCCTTTAAGTGTGTTACTATGTGATTATTTATTATCACATTTAGTTTAGGCTTTGAGGAGACTTGAGTTACCCAATCCAAGTGTTGAGGGATATATTGGAAGAGAAGGTTGAAAGTGGTGTTTGAGCTTGTTTTGTTGCTTTTAGTGGTAAGTACAAACTTTGAATAACTGATTATATTTGCATGACATTTGGACTTAACACATTTTGGCTGAAAAATGTGTTAAGTTACTTACTACATTGTTTATGCATGAGTAATATGCTATGACTTATGTAATGTCATAAATGCATTATATGTAATGTGAGAAGCCATTGTTAATGGCTAAATTGAATGGAATGTGAACTATGTGCAAGATATGATAATGACCCAAAATGTTTGGGTAATGTGGTTTGTTATGTATACATTAAAGATATTATGTAAAGCCATTGGTGATGACTATATTGTATAAAATGAGATACATTATGATTATATGATGATGTTGATATAAATGAGATAAATGAGGCAATGTGCCTAGCTTGATCATGAGAAAATAAGAAAAAGATTGATAATGGAAATATGAAATAATTGTGTGACTAGTGTGTTATTCAATTTTCAGAGTTCTGTATTTGGCAGCATGCCTATGACGTAGCAGTCCCTTGAAGCTGGGTTAGGCCTAGCCCTTGAAGCCTAGTTGGGATGTTACATAGGAGGTTATCCTGATTGTGATATGATCTACCTTCAGGGCTAGCTTTTAAGCAAATACTTGATTTTCCTTCAAGGATAGACACATGGTGTCAACTTGAACCAAAATAGTAACTTTGGGATTTGAATAACATATTAGAACCTTCGGGCCCATGCTTGTATTTGTTTTTATGTGAATTATGAATTGTGGAATAATTGAGAAATATGTTAAGGTAAAGTGTTATGAGATATTATATCTATGCATTGTGCATTGGCATTGCATTTAAACTTTATTGTTATCAAAGTTTGTATTGCTAGGCTTTTGGCTTAGCGCGATTGTGATTCATCGCACAGGTGACAGGGTAGATCCGGTTGACCCGGAGAGTTCGTCTAGACCAAGCCGGGTCTAGATTTGAGATCTTGAGTGTAGAGTTGATTGTTGGATATCAAGATCAGAGATAAACAGCCAGCATGTACATATTTTATATTTTTGTACATTTTGACTTCATGTATATTATAATATATTTTGATGTATATATATATTGCAAACTATCAAGAATATTTTGGATAAAATTTTGTAATGAAGGTATGTATGTGTTTTAGCAAGTAATATTTTATTTATAATTTAAATTATATTAGTTAAATGATTTAAGTTTATATAGATTTGAAAAGTAAGGTTTATTATTAAAATGGGTTGTGGCATTCTTGTACTATATATTCGTATATTATATATGTTGGGTGTATTTATTATACTAATATAGGGCATAAAGGTGTTGCATATACTCTTGACCTTTTGACCATCGGAGTAAGATGTTTATTTTCGAACTTTGTTTGAGCTCTTTTTCATTTATTTATTTGGCTTACATTATATTTAACAATTAATTTCAGGGATTAAACCAAGATAACCTAAGAAAGGCTACCCATATGCTTCCAGTTAATTAATTTCAATTAAATTAAAACACCATGGGGCAAAAACCTTTAAGCATTTTATAAAAATAATAAACATATCAATTATGATTGCTAATATAAGTGAAACAATAAAAAATCAACCTAGATTAATTGGGTATAGACTGCCATAACAATTTGTGGATCAAAATATTGCATTTAAATTATTTCAAAGATAAAATGGGTCTTGGGTCAAAAATTTCAAAACACAATCAAGGCTATAGCAAGATTTAAGAATTTCAAAAGATTTTACTTGAACTAAGACATCCTCAATGTATAAATATAGATATAAAATAAAAAATTAAGAACAAGAGGACTCCCTTGAATTTTTCTTGATTAGATTGGTGGGGATTGATCATTCGCTTCTTTTCCTTCTTTTCCTTATGATTTTCAATAGTGGGTGGAAATGGGAGAGTGAAAGTCGTGACACTTTTTTTTTTCATTGTTGTGCTCCATTAGACCTGAAAAAAGAGAGATTTGCAAGGATTTTGAAGGAAGAAGAAGAAAAATTAAAATAAGAGAAAAAAATTAAAATAACTAAAAAGAAAAATTTAAAAAGATTGGGTTGCCTCCCAATAAACGTCTTTGTTTAGTGTCTTTGGCTCGATATTGCCCTTGTACACTAGTGACCATCCCAAATTAATCTCTTTGGTATTGCACACGAAAGATCCTTCTTGATTGTTACACCAAAATCCATTATTTTCCATTTTGATACCCACACAACAAAAGGTAAATATTTTATGTGAGAAGTAGGTAACTCAAGAATTGAGAATTTATTTTCCAAAGGTTTGAGAGCCTCCCTTTCACACACTGAATCCTGCAATTCTTCATTAGCAACAAAATCCACCTCTAGATTGTCCATATTATCATTCAGCTCATAATTATTAATCAACTCAAAATTTTCTTTATTCATAATATCTACACCATAAGACACATCACTATGACATTTCATATCCTCCTAAACATTAAATTTAACAATTTTTCTATCAAATTCTATAGTGAGTGTACCATCATATATATCTACTTTTGTCTTAGTTGTACTAAGGAAATATCCTCCTAACAAAATAGAAGAATTAGAAGATTGATCATCCTTCATATCAAGTATATAAAAGTCAACAGGAAAAATTAATACATTTACTTGAACTAAGACATCCTCTAAAACTCCATCAGGACAAATAATTGACCTATCAGCTAATTGAATCATAACAAAAGTTTCCTTTAAAGTACCATCACATAAAGATGAATATATAGATAATGACGTAATATTTATTGATGTTCCTAAATTACATATAGCTCTTTTTATGCCTAAATTACATATTTTACAAGGAATAGCAAACATACCTTGGTCCTTACACTTGGGAGATAACTTTCTTTGAATTATGGTTGAAACACTTTCTCCCAACTTACCTTTTCATTGCCATTGAGCTTCTCTTTGTTGGTGCATAGTTCTTTTAAAAACTTAACATGCCGAGGTACTTTTTTTATTAACATCAAGTAAAGGGATATTTACCTCAACTTTGCAAAAAGTTTCTAAAATTTCTTCCTCTTCTTTTTCCTTCTTATATTTAACTAACATTTATGAAAAAGGAGATGGAATCACCCATGACATAGGCTGATCATTGCTGGACGTGGCAAATCACTCCTCTTGTTTTACTAAAAATTCAGAGTCTATTATTTTCTTTAAGCCCTGTCCATGGGGTCTATTTATGGTGTAATTTTTCCAGCAGTTTCTTTTCACTTCTCAAGGTAATTGCACTTACATTTTGCTCTAGATTTATAACCTTTTGAGAGGAAAAATCTTCTTGAGACTCCAACTTACATATAGATGATGCTAGTTGGCTAATTTGATTCTTCAAATTTTGAAGACATTCTCTTCTCTCTTGTTGAAATTCTTGAGTGTTAGTCATGAATAATTCAAACATTTTATCAAGAGACATACTTGGTGTGGGTGGTGGTGGCTACTATCGCTGAGGTAGCCATGGCTGAAATTATTGAAAAATTTGACAGCTCCATTCTATAGTTGAAATTTAAATGATCTTCCCACTTCAAGTTGTAAGTACAAAAGTATGGATCATAATCCATAGTGGTTGATAATATTGAAGAGTAGGATATCCCATATATGCACTACTTCTATTGAGTCTAGCTTATTGCATATTACCTCCAATCATTCTTTACACCCAAGTGGTTGGTTGAAAAATCTTGGATTCAAGAGAATATATTTGCCTGGTTTGGAATTTCTCTCTTGTATCCAAATTGATCCAAAGTAGCATTTATAAAAGATATGGTTTTCAAAAGAAATAAAATAAGTTAAAAACAATTCCTCGACAATGGCACCAAAATTTGATGGGTGTTGAAGCCGCTAAAATTAAATTCATATTCCTAAATAAAATTAAACTGTAGTTGCGGTGAATAGGATCGAATTCACAAATGATTGACTACTTATTTAAATCTCTTTTGAAAACCAAAAAGGAAAACTAAAATAAAATTAAATAAGGGATGTTTGAAAAATAAGAATCAAAATTAAACTAAAACTAAAAATTAAATTACAACAAAAATAAATTAGAGAAAATATAAATAAAAATAAATTTAGTTGAAGGGATAATTTCAGTTCAATTCTTGAATTGATCATGAAATTGAAAGATCGCTCTTTTTAATTCTTCAATAAATTAATTATAGTATTGGACAAGCTCTCAATACCAATCTTTCCTTAGGTTTTAAATTAATTAGGAAACGTTCTTTAATTAATTCTTGTCAATAACCCATCCTATAGGAATATCCTTATAATCTAATTATTGACAGCCTTAAGAACTAGAAGGACTTGATTATAATCAATAAACCCAACTTTGAGATTTTTTTAATTAGATTATACAATCTCTTAGGATAAATCTAATTGCTACTTAAACCAAAATATCAAGAACAATTACGGATTTAAGAATTTTGAATAGCTATATGTTATTTAACTAATCAAGCAATGAGCCCTATCGATAATTAGCAAAACAACAATGATACTAAGCCACAAAGAATTATATAAATACTGATTATTAAAGAAGAGAAAAGATAAATTTGTTTAGATATCACAATTTGCGAATATGAACTTCAATTAACCTCCAACTAAGATAAAATTAAGTGCTTATAATTTGAAGGAAAGAAAACTTTGATATTCTATAATTTTCAGCAGTAAAAATGTGTTCAAATGTTCCCCCATGGGTTGCTAGAAAAGCCAACTTATATATCCTTCTCTAAAACAAAACTTCATTATTTAAGTCTAACTAGGAAAATTACAAATAAAAAATAAAAATAAAAAGATAATAATAATATCCTAATTAATTTTTAACTAATAGGGAATTAAAAGATCAGATTTATCCTTCTAAATCCTGTCAAAATTTGATTTCCAAAGATCAAAATGTGGTAGTGCAAACTGTCAGATTTCTTCAAAACTATCAGGTATAGTCTGTCATCAGCCATGCTTGAGGCTCCTGGTCGAGGCTCTTGCCATCAAACTTCTCCCAAATTTCTAAGTTTTAGCCCATCTTTCTTCCTTCTTCTCTAGCTCTTCCTTAAGTCATTTTCCTATGTAAAAACACCAAGAAGTCAGTAGAAAATTTCAATAGCGAGCCCAAATTAGCCCAAAATATACATTAAAACGACCTTAAATCAACCCATTACAAGAATTATAAACACCCATATTAAAACCTTAATTTTTACATATTCATCCAATAACCCTAATTTTATAAATTATGCCCATCTTAATCAACTAATCAACAAATCACCATATATCCATTATATTAGCTTCATTACCACTAATTTTAACAATTTACAACAACTTTCTCTCATTATAAAAATTATACATTAACTTAAAACTAAAGAAAACAAGCTTGAGAGGGGAAATATGTAACACCCTTATACTCTATATACGTACAATACATATTTCCAGCATATGTAAAATATGTATATACGGTACAAATATGTCACAGACCGGTTTAATAAATTTTTTTTTCACATTTCAAATTTAGAATTTCAAATACTAAATATATAAAATTAAATAGTATATAAATATTCTTTACTTGTTATAGTAACCCGAAATAACATTTTATATGAAAATCTCTGGTAAAAATTTGCCAGAGTTTTGTCTGTAATTTGGACATTTCCAAAATTCAGCAAAACACAACCTGCATAAAACAAACACTCCCAATAAAATCAATTCACCAATACTTCTCAATTTCTCCATATTTTCTCAAAATACTTATATATAGGTATAAATATTAACAACACATATAAGATCTCATCCTAACTAAATTATTCAAAACATTCTTTACAATTTACATTATGTACTTCAAAAACATATCTTAACATATATAATATCAAAATATACTATAATATCAAATATCTACATGCTGACAACTAGCTCTGATCTTGATGTACCCAAAAATAACTCTTCAAGCTCAATAAATACAAACCTAGACCTGACCAGGTCTAGTAGAACTCTCCGGCTCTACCAAAATGTCCATGTCACCTGTGCGACGAATTACAATCGCGCTAAGTCGAAGCTTAGTGGTACAAACTTTGATAATAATAAAAATGTAAAGTAATGTCAATGCAAAATGCTTATGAACATCACATCACTCCATTTTCTCATACTCTTCAATTATTTCACAATCCACAATTCACATATAAACAAACACAAACATAGGCCCAAAGATAACTAACATGCTATTCAAATTCCAGAGCTACTGTTTTTTTGGTCTATAATGACACCATGTGTCTAGCCCCATAGGCAATATATCCATGGATAATGAAACTAGATCTGAGCTTACGCCCCAGTCTTTTCACTCAGTCTAGCTTCAAGGATTTGTTTTGAGGCTTACAACCTGGTCTTTTCACCTCAAAAATATCATATTTAACAGCTGGGCCTGGCTTACGACCCGGTCTTTTCACCAGCCCAGCGTTTAGCCCGTAGGCAATCATATGCATGCAGCCAAACACAGAACTCTAAAAATTGAATAATATACTAGACACACAATTTATTCATTTTTCTCATTATTAATCTCTTTCTTATTTTCATATTGTCAATTTAGGCACATTGCCTTATTTTCATATTTTTTTTCTCACTTTTCTCATTTTTCACATCTTTCTCATTTTTTTCACTTTTCTCAATGTTATCAATATCAATTTATTTCATTATACCACATATCTCATTTTTGCATTCACAACACATTACCCAATTACTTTGGGTATTTCCACATAATATGCATATTTCACATTTTACACATTTTAGCCATTATCAATGGCTTTTCACAATGCATCTAAACACATATATGACATTACAAATGTCATAGCATATTATTCATACACAATCAATGTATCAAGTAGCTTAACACATTTTCCAACCAAAATGTGTTAAGCCCAAGTGTCATGCAAATATAAACAATATATTCAAAGTTTGTACATACCTCAAATAGCAACCAAAATAATCTTAAAACTCTCACCGACCTTCTCTTCCAAGTTGTCCTTCAACACCTGGGTCGGCCAAACTACTTCCTCTCAATGCCTATATCAAATATGATCATAAATAATCATTTAATATTACATTCTAAGGCATTCTCAACATCAAACCTTAATTTAACAATACTCCTACAAAATTTTAAAAATTAAGTCTTTCCTTACTTTAACTTAGCAAATCCATATTAACCCATTAAATTATTGTTTTGAGTTTATTTATATCATTACAAACATATTTTAACATGTTTAAACCAATTACATTAATTAACCACATGCTTATGTTCAAAATCCTAAAATGGCATAACCTTCACCATTAAAGCATCTCCATTCCAACTCAATCCAATTATCATTTCAATCTTATTTCCACCACTAATATCATTAAATAACATGATTTAAGCATTAAAATCAAATAATTAATCATTCTTTGAAAATTCACTTTTCCAAAACCCTAAATCAATACTACCATCGTCAAACTCTATCCAAACTTAACTAAATCAATCATTTGATTTTAAAATCCTTGTTTATGCATCAAAACAACACATTTAGAATAAATTTGCACAATTAAAACTCATGATTTCAAAAACTCAAATGTTCCATAACCCTAAATTCTCTCTCTTCACCAAACTCAACTTAAATTCAATCATTTCTTCAATCTAACCTTAAAATCATTAATAACCAATCAAAACAACTTCATTCATATCTAATTAAGCAATTAAATCATGCTACTATAAAATTCTAAAAGTTACACAACACACTTTTGCATAGAATTTGAAAATTTGGTAAGAAAGCTTACCAATTGATGAAGAAACTTCTAAAACTCCACTTGAATCGTTAAAATCTCTTCAATTCTTAGTGCTTGGAAGAATAAAAACTTTTCTTACTCTCCCATGGTGATTTCGGCCAAGAAGAAGAAGATGAAGAAGAAGAAGACTTTATTTTTATTTCTCTTTCCTTTCATCCTTTAATTATAACCATGTAAATATATATTGTTTAATATTTTAATAATTAATTTTTTAATTATTTATTTAATAAATTAAAAGTCCAAAAATTTCTCTTCCATTCAAATTATTTATTTTTAAATTATTTTATTAATTTTAAATTTTTAAGATTTAATTATCAAAATACCCTTTTACTTTGACTTTTCTTTTAAAAAGTGTTGACTTTTATATGTTGTATATATTTTACATATATATCACACATATATTCCACTTTTTCATTTAAAATCCCTTCGTTTTTTTATTTAAAATTATTAATTTAATTTATCTATTTAAATTATAATTTATTTTATCAAATTTTCAAAAATTAGAACTTTCAAAAATTTTGGGATATTACAGATATGCACAAGTAATGTGTATCTTATATACACATTAAATATACCTAATATGTGTATTAAATATATTAAGTATGTAATATATTAATCCAACATATACAATTAATATATCACATGTATATGTTATATATACACTAGATATATATATTGAGTATACACAACTTTTACATCTCCAATTACTTATTTAATTTCTCCAAAATTACGGATGTGACAATTTTCTCCCCCTTAAATAATTTTATCCTCGAAATTATTCAGTATGGTAATAAATTATCCAAATAAATTAAAATATTAAAATCTCATATTAAATTAATCATCTCATCAAATCATTATTTCATCAAATTACATAATTTCTATTATCCCCCTTAGGTTCATTCTCAATTACCTTTCTACCATTCCATAACTTGTCATTATACTATCTATTTACTAAAATAATCACAATAAAATATCATATCATCAATCGAATTGTCATTAGACAAAATTACTTCATCTCTTTAATATATGTACACCACATACCTATTGCACTCAAGATATTTGATCACTTCATTATCTTAAAAATATACTCTCATAACATTAAATTCAAATGTTAATAACTTATATCTTAACACCATAATTTTACACACCTTCACTTTGATCTTACTCTTTATACAATTACCACATATTAATTCAATATCACCATTATACAACAATAAAATCTTATTTCTTTAGTAAGATTCATTCCAATTATACTATAACTAACATTTTTCTTTTATAATTATTTAAAAGTAACATAACTTAGCTCCTTTCATGTGCATATACATATCAGAATGCTGTACTATGCACATTATCATATAGTTTGCATATTCTTAATACAACTACATACATTGAATTTCAATAAATACTTGTAAACTTATTACATTTCAGATCAATTGATTTAACTATCACAATATGACCATCACAGCCTTATTCCATTATGACCAACCTTTAGTCTATTTTAAATTTATCAATTTGTTTTTAATTCATGACCCAATTCTATTAGGTCAAATTTATTCTCAAATCTTAATTCTCTTCGAATTCATCTTTACAGATAATATTCATTTCCCCTAATCTCATTCACTTTAAACGTTATTTTTATCAACTTATTCATTTTATACCACTTTCAAACACATTCAATACAACTCTTACTCACATTTCATAATTCCTTTCATTTATCTTTTTCTCACATTTCTTATAGTTACCATATTTACAAAAATCACTTTTCTTATACATCATTTATAGCTTATCATATTTTCACAATTCTCTTCTGTTTCCAAACTATCCATGGTCATAGATAAATTTCTACACAAGGTTATGAGTCCAACTATACCAGCCATAAATCTTGCTTGTATCTCATGAAACAAAAACTATCAATTTCACTCAATATATTTCACAATTGTATCATCTTAAGTCCACGTCTGTAGGTTATAAATAAACACCGCCTTCACTATAATTCTTTCTCAAACAGCTCTTATCTCGAAACTACACCCATGTCTTAATGGTCACACATTCGTGGCATTTTAAAATCACATATAAGTTCTTTAAACTCTCACTACATGAAGAGTTAACACAATTCAGCTCTATTTCAAAGCAATTTACTTTTGATCACTTGATCATCATTAGCCTAACTCATGTTTCAACAATATTGTCATTAACATCTCTTACATATACACATTAGTTCATATGCTAATTTTACACAATTTCCATTTATTACTCCATTTCTAATCTATCTCTTGTAAAAATTTTCATTCATTTTTTCATTTTTTCATTTTTTGCAATTATTATACCCTTCATATCCATTTTCATCATTTCCAATTCAATTACCTAAAGTAACTCATTTTTACTTGCTTAGTCATTTCCCTTTATTTCATAGCAAATTTCTATATTATTAGCCACATTACACCTTAGTTAGTACTTTCATAAATAATATTACTCGCATGGTTATTAAACATTAAACTATCAATATCTAAATAATCTTTATCGAAATTTCTTACAACTCTAAATTTCCAACTTACTACTTTACTTAAACTTCATTCTATTGATCTCATTTTCAAGATCTAACTTTATAAACATTATTTTTATATTAATATAGCATCAAAACCCATCACTTTCACAATTCTAGAAACCCATTTCAAAAATTCAAATTCCATATAATGCAACCAACAACATGAACCTCACCAAATCTCATCCATTTAGATATCCTAATTTTACATACTCAATCCCTAAATCATGCATCATTTTTTTTTACTTCCATACTTTCTTCATTATACTTTCCTTTTCCTTACAATCTCTTATTTACACGCATATACTTTGGGCCTAAAACACTACACAATCATCAAGTTTAGTTGTTACAATAACAATTTCACCATACAACGCTGTTCGAGTCCATTTTCAATCTCAATTTCATCACATGACCTAACTCTACGCAGGTCAAGACCTAATCTCTCTTAGGTATATTAATACTTGCAATATCATTCTCAATATCACTAGACAAGTAATTGTATAAGGTAACAAACACTCGATAACATTTTTTTAATCATCCACATACACATTCGTAAGTCATATTCACAATGTGACTTACTTTCCACATTTTTTTATATATCACAGTTGTGTTCATATTAAAAATCTCATCACACATATCATACAATTATACGCAATTCCTCTTTTACATACAACCTATACAAAGTTAACATTTATCACCTTTCAGAGAACATTATCATTTCTCATTCCTTTGACATTACTTAGGTTATTCATCAATTCAACATATATATATATATATACAATCTGACCACAACATAATTAACACCTTTCTTATTTAATCGCCCATCTTTTAAATAAATTTCTTATTATATTTTTTTAACACTTCACATAAATCTTAGTCACATTTCCAATGTAACATCTCTCACACATTTGTTTTTTTTAATTATGAACTCTTTGTTCTAAATTATTAAAAATTCCATATTCCTTCTTCATACTTCTACCCGTCTATATATAAATTTTCATAATTTTTCTTATTCATTTGTCTCATGAAATTAATTTATTACTCATGTACACAAAATTGTATAACTTCCTTAGTTTCATGTCACTCTCACTTTCAATTTTTATATTCCTTACCAATTCTTTATAAAAGCTTGTAAACTTTTATCCATGTGTACTTGACACATATATGGACTTATATTTAAAGTTTTAGATTTTTCCAAGTTGATTTAATATATTTAAAAATTAAATCTTCCAAAATCAGAGAATCTGTCTCTTTAATAATTTCTCTGGCAACACTATGTTGTCCATTTTTTTCAAGTATCATACCTTAATAAAAATTCATAAAATTTTAACTATATGTTATACGAATACATATGATATTGGATGTAATTTTTCATATTTTTCTATGTTGGTTTTCCATAGTTTTTAAATATGTTTCTCAATTTCTACAGATTCTGAGTTTCTAGAACTCCTCCAACAATCTATGTTCTTCTACCTTTCTTAATTAGTAATTCATCTTTAAAAATTATGAAATTTTATACATTAGATTCTAACATATAGAAAAACTTTTCACTAAATTTTCAAACTCATCCAATATTCCTATATTTATTCAAAAATTTGACAATATCATTTTACAGCATACCTATAAAATTTTCTGTAACTATCATGCCCATTTCTCAAACTTTTTATTTCATATCTTAAATCATTTCATAAATTATTTTTCTTAATTCAACTTATTCATCAATTGAATCAACTATGAATCTTAATTTCGAATAGAAGTTCCAAAAATTCTTAATCCATAAGGTCCAGAATGATGCTTCTACTATGCCACTCTGATCTACATAACCCAGACGTCATCTCAACTCATATCTGTTATGTCGAATGGACATTGCCACATCAGGAATCAGATAAATTGCCAGTGCCAATGCATGCATCACAATTGAAAATCATTTTTTTTAAATTATAATTTTCTCTCTCTAATAACCCACCTAGGTTGAGAATCTCAAACCTAGGCTCCAATACCAAAATAAATGTAACACCCTTATACCCTATATACGTACAATATATATTTTCAGCATATGCAAAATATGCATATACGGTATAAAAATATCACAGACCGGTTTAATAATTTTTTTTCACATTTCAAATTTAGAATTTCAAATACTAAATATATAAAATTAAATAGTATATAAATATTCTTTACTTATTATAGTAACTCAGAATAATATTTTATATGAAAATCTTTGGAAAAAATTCGCCAGAGTTTTGTCTGTAATTTGAACGTTCCCAAAATTCAGCAAAACACAACCTGCATAAAACAAAAATTAATTCACCAATACTTCTCAATTTCTCCATATTTTCTCAAAATACTTATATATAGGCATATATATTAACAAAAAATATAAGATATTCTTTACAATTTACATTATATACTTCAAAAATATATCTTAACATATATAATATCAAAATATACTGTAATATCAAATATCTACATGCTGACAACTAGCTCTGATCTTGATGTATCCAAAAACAACTCTTCAAGCACAATAAATAAAAACCTAGACCTGACCGGGTCTAGTAGAACTCTCCGGCTCTACCAAAACATCCATGTCACCTGCACGACGATTTACAATCGCACTAAGCCAAAGCCTAGTGGTACAAACTTTGATAATAATAAAAATGTAAAGTAATGCCACTGCAAAATGCTTATGAATATCACATCATTCCATTTTCTCATACTCTCCAGTTATTTCACAATCCACAATTCACATATAAACAAACACAAACATGGGCCCAAAGATAACTAACATGCTATTCAAATTCCAGAGTTACTGTTTTGGTCTATAATGACACCACGTGTCTAGCCCCGTAGGTAATATATCCACAGATAATCCAACTAGATCTGAGCTTATGACCCAGTCTTTTCACTCAGTCTAGCTTCAAGGATTTGTTTATGAGGCTTACGGCTTGGTCTTTTCACCCCAAAAATATCATATTTATCCACTTGGCCTGGTTTACGACTCGGTCTTTTTACCAGCCTGGCGTTTAGCCTGTAGACAATCATAGGCATGCCGCCAAACACAAAACTCTGAAAATTGAATAATATACTAGACAAAAAATTTATTCATTTTTCTCATTATTAATCTCTTTCTCATTTTTATATTTTCAATCTAGGCACATTGCCTTATTTTCTCATTTTTTTTCTCACTTTTCTCATTTTTATCAATATCAATTTATTTCATTATACCACATATCTCATTTTTGCATTCACAACACATTACCCAATTACTTTGGGTATTTCCACATAATATGCATATTTCGCATTTTACACAATTTAGCCATTATCAATGGCTTTTCACAATGCATCTAAACACATATATGACATTACAAATGTCATAGCACATTATTCATACACAATCAATGTACCAAGTAGCTTAACACATTTTCCAACCAAAATGTGATAAGCCCAAATGTCATGCAAATATAAACAATATATTCAAAGTTTGTACATACCTCAAATAGCAACCAAAATAATCTTAAAACTCTCACCAACCTTCTCTTCCAAGTTTCCCTTCAACACTTGGATAGGCCAAACTACTTCCTCTCAATGTCTATATCAAATGTGATCATAAATAATCATTTAATATCACATTCTAAGGAATTCTCAACATCAAACCTTAATTTAACAACAGTCCTACAAAATTTCAAAAATTAAGTCTTTCCTTACTTTAACTTGGCAAATCCATATTAACCCATTAAATTATTGTTTTGAGTTTATTTATATCATTACAAACATATTTTAACATATTTAAACCAATTACATTAATTAACCACATGCTTATGTTCAAAATCCTAAAATGGCATAACCTTCACAATTGAAGGATCTCCATTCCAACTCAATCCAATTATCATTTCAATCTTATTTCCACCACTAATATCATTAAATAACATGACTTAAGCATTAAAATCAAATAATTAATCATTCTTTGAAAATTCACTTTTCCAAAAACCTAAATCAATACTACCATCTTCAAACTCTATCCAAACTTAACTAAATCAATCATTTTATTTTAAAATCCTTGTTTATGCATCAAAACAACACATTTGGAACCAATTTACACTATTAAAACTCAAATGTTCCATAACACTAAATTCTCTCTCTTCACCAAACTCAACTTAAATTTAATCATTTCTTCAATCTAACCTTAAAATCATTAATAACGAATCAAAATAACTTCATTCATATCCAATTAAGCAATTAAATCATGCTACTATAAATTTCCAAAATTTACATAACACACTTTTGCATAGAATTTGAAAATTTGGTAAGAAAGCTTACCAATTGATGAAAAAACTTCTAAAACTCCACTTGAATCCTTAAAATCTCTTCAATTCTTAGTGCTTGGAAGAAGAAAAACTTCTCTTACTCTCCCATGGTGGTTTTGGCCAAGAAGAAGAAGAAGACTTTATTTTTATTTCTTTTTCCTTTCATCCTTTAATTATAACCTTGTATATATATATTGTTTAATATTTTAATAATTAATTAATTATTTGTTTATCTAATAAATTAAAAGTCCAAAAATTTCTCTTCCATTCAAAAATTATTTATTTTTGAATTATTTTATTAATTTTAAATTTATAAGATTTAATTACCAAAATACCCTTTTACTTTGACTTTTCTTTTAAAAAGTGTTGACTTTTATATATTGTATATATTTTACATATATATAATATATTTATTCCACTTTTTCATTTAAAATCCCTTCATTTTTTTTATTTAAATCCATTAATTTAATTTATCCATTTAAATTATAATTTATTTTATCATATTTTCAAAAATTAGAACTTTTCAAAAATTTGGGATATTACACATATGCATAAATAATGTGTATCTTATATACACATCAAATGTACCTAATATGTGTATTAAATATATTATGTATGTAATGTATTAATCCAACATATACAATTAATATACCATATGTATATGTTATATATACACTAAATATATATATTAAGTATATACAATTTTTATATCTTCAATTACTTATTTATTTTCTCCAAAATCACGGATGTGACAAAATAATTACTTGAAATCTTGTTAAACTTTCAAAATCACCTTAAAATCCTTGAATTTCTTATGTAATTTGAAGTGTTTGGAAGAAAGTTGTAAGTGGAGATTTTTGCCTACACTCCCAGTAGAATGGTTCTTGCGACTTCGGCACTATTAGGCTCTGGGCCTTGGAGAATACTGGCCTAAACTGGGAGAAATGGAGTCGCCACCTGGACGAGTGGGAAAGAAAAGAAAGGGATGGATGACTTGATTCCTAAGAAATTTCCAACCCTTATTGGGTTTGGAAAGTTGGGTATGCATGGAGAAGGTAAGAATGACCAGCATCCCCATAGCACCCGGTTCATTAGAACCGACCTCTTTTTCAGGTCTTAATATTATAGATTTCTTAAATATCATGACATCAACCATATTACTTACAATTAAAAGAAATAAGCATCCATCATATTATTGAAATAAAATAAACAAAATAGACACCCATTCAAAGATGAAAACATGCCCTTATAATGTCCAATGTCCAAAATGAAAATAAATAAAATAGGACAACCACCAATTGGTGAAAATGAGTCCTTTACATCAATCCCCAAACATAAACAAGATAAAAGAAACAAATTAAATAAACAAGGCATTCATAAAGAGGAAAATGCCTTTTACAATTTTAAAATCTGAATAACAAATAAACATAATTCAATTAGACTAATAAATCATATCATCCATCACCAATCATCCATCATAAACAATTAATAATAAATCAATAATTAAAACTAGGGTTCCACTATTATATTAGGGTTAAATTGCAAGATTAGAGTTTTAATTATGAAATTGGGATTTTAGGGTTTTCCATTAATCAAATTAGGGTTTCTTAGAAAAAATAGGATTTTTAAGCTATATAAAGATTAGACATATAAAATTATAAAAACTAGGGTTTTATATTTACAAATTAGGGTTTTAGATATCAAATTAGGGTTTGGATGGCTAATTAGGGTTTGAACCTAGGACTAGAGTTTGGTTATCAATAGTAAGATTAATCCTAAACTAATATACAATTTGGCAAGGTTTAGGGTTTATTAAAATAATGGCAGGACATATGTTCATACTACTATCTATTTTAATTCAAATAAATAGCTTATTATGGATGATTTGGCACTCTGTTTATTAATATGATAATTCGATAGATTGATTATTAAGAGTAAACAATTGAGTTGGTTTAAAGAAGGAATCAAACCTGTGTTGGTTGACTCCACCAATAATAATTTGTTCAACCAAACTTGCTAATCTACTACCGAAGTCAATTTTGATCATTGTTAAGCGAAGCAATTTGAAGACAATTGCTACTGCCTCTCTGCGTGTTGATTGCACGTTTTGCTTTTTGTGTATTGATTGCTTTTTTTGTTAATTCTTGTTTTTGAAAATTGTGGCCTCCTCTTTTCTTATTACAAGAACTGTATATATATGCAACAATTAGGTTAAAGCTGGCTTAATAAACCTTAATTTTCAACACTTTTCCTACTTATCCGAGCACAATTAGAATTTAAACTAAACTTAAACTGAATTTGGCCCAGATTAGGGACCAAAACAAAGACTCATATCAAATTAGACTATTGTCAATTCTATATGAACCAAAGCTCATATCAAACTAAACCTTGGTCACATAGAATTGAACATTATCCAATTCGATATGAGATAGGCTCATATTGAATTGGACATTGTCCAATTTGATACGAGCCTATGTTCATATCGAATTGGGTGCCCAATTTGACATGGGCACAACCCATATCGAATTGGAATGCCCAATTTGATATGGACATAGCCCATATCAAATTAAACTAAACTGAATGGATTCTGCCTTTGGATCAGATCCATTTAGGGTTTTAGGAATCAAATCGGCTTACTTTGGTCCTCTTTTAAAATTGGACCAACCTAGTTTAAGGCATTAAATTAGGTTTAAGCTTTTAAAGTTGGACCAAATTTGGCTTGGCCTCTATTAATTGGGATTGAACTTGCTTAGGGTCAAAATTAGGTGTCTACAGTTTTTTCCCCTGCTTGAACGATCTTAAATTCATTTATAGAGTGAAAAGCAATACGACTTTGAGCCGATCTTAGATGTGGATGGGTTCTAGACCCGAGATTGGATTTTGAGTTCTAGATCCGAGATTGGATTTGGGTTCTGAACTCTAGATTAAATGCTTTGGACCTAAGATCGGATTTGGATTTTGGACCCGAGACCAAATTTGGGTTCTAGACCCGATAATGGATTTGGTTTCTAGACCTGAGACTAGATTTGGGTTCCAAACTTGAGGTTAAATTTGGGTTTTGGACCTGAGACCGAATTTGGGTTCTTGACCCAAGAATGAATTTGGGTTATGGACTAGAGACTGGATTTGGGTTCTCGCCTGAGACACATGCAAAAATTGATTTAATCAGTCAATAAAAAATTTGTAAAAAGATTGGCTATTTTTAACCATATATTGAGCTAGATAAAATCTTTTATATACTCTTTCCCCCTGCATGGAAAAATATTTATAAGTATAAAAATTTTTTTAGACATGCAAAAAAATTATCAATATAATAAATATCAATTTACTGTGTATCACAGTGTGTATATGATTGATGATGAATTATTGATATGAACATAAATGAATTATTAATACAATAATGAAACATGTGATTTTGCTTTTGTTTTTTTCTTTTGCTTTATACTTTTTTTTTACTTTATTTTGAATGAATCAGAGTATGAAAATTCTTTGTATTTTCCTATCATTCACTCAAGTTGATCCTATCCTTGATGGCTTTCCCTATAAATACCAACCAATCCTATTCAGTCCTTCAAACTTTCAAAAAACTTTTGATTTCCTCTTAAATTGTAGTGTATTCATTTTTAAACATTTTAAAGTTCAGTCACAAATGGCAGGCAACCATTATGCTTTAAGGAATGGACCTTGACTAAATATCGAGTTGTTGACTTACCGTAAGGCCAGTGGGCTTGATTGAGTCCCTATCTTAGCCGGAATGCATCTCCATTGAAGTGAAAAGGAAAAAATGCAGGTGTCATTTTACTGTAATTTAACTATTATAAGCAAAGATTTTTGCCCCCACTCCTGTGTGGAATGGTTCTTGCAACTTTGACACTGTTAGATTTAGGGCCTTAGAGAACACGAGCCTAAACCTGAAGAAAAGGGAGTCGGCACCTGGATAGGCCGAAAAAATTAGAAAGGGGTGTATGACTCGATTCTTAAGGAATCCCCAACCCCTTAATGGGTTTAGAAAGTTGGGTACACATGGGGAAGGTGAGAAGGACCCAGCACTCCCACAGTGCCCGGTTCATTGGAACGACCTCCTTTCCAGGTCTATATATTATTAAATTCTTAAACATTACAAAATCATCTATACTACATGCAATTATCAAAATAGATAATCATTGTATTAAAATCAAAGAAAGTCCAAACAAAATAAATGGTCAGCCATACTATATGGAAACATGCTCTTACAATGTCCTATCTCAAAAACTAAATAAAATCGGACACCCACCATTTGGTGAAAATGTGTCTTTTACATTAGTCCCAAAATCTTTAAAAAAATTGAACTACAAAAAATAAATAAATCAAACAAATAAGGCACCCATGAGTGGAAACATGCATTTTACAAGTCTATTTAAAAATGTATATAAATCTAAGGAAAAGAATAAAGAAATGGAAAAATAATACAGCATATATGAAAATAATTGAATAATTAAAAAGAAAATAAATAAACATATCATAATATTACCCATTAAGGAAATATATTATGTGACGACACAAGTCGCGCTTACGGCGATCCCGAAAGTTAAACTATTTACACGATATAGTTTTGTTGGGGAATTAGGGTTTCTATGTAAGCTAGGGTTTTATGTTTATAAAAATTAGGGTTTTTCTAAACTAGGATTTTAACTAAAAGTAAAATTTGGTTGTACTAGTTAAGGTTTAAAATCATATAGCTAATATTCAATTAAGTTCACATGGCTCACTGTGTAAGAGATGAAATATTATTTATTAATTGAATTATGTGATGAATTAATCGATGAAGGTAAATAATTGAATTGGATTGATTAAAGAAAATTAAACCTGTGTTTATCAGCTCTGCCAATTCGTTGTGTTGAAACAAGCCTGATGTTGCCACTACCTGTATCAAAATGGAATTTGGTTGGAGGTTCAATGATCCGTCGATCAACCTTTGGCTACTATCTCTCTTTTTGTTCTTTGCTTCTGTCTCTCCTTTTCTTAATGGATTCTTATTTTATTATCAAAACCTAACTGCTGGCTGCTTAATTGCTAAGCTCTTTGGTATTGTTTTTCCTCATTTATGTTTGCTATTCTCGTCTCTCTCCTTCTGTGTGTTGCCAGGGTTTTATTTTTCCATCCCCTATGTTGCTACTTCTATCCCTCTATTTATAAGAAAGGATTCAGGTCCACTTCTTAAACCACATCTTTGTTTCCTGATTAAGCACAACTTTAAAACAATTTGAGTTTTCCTAATTAAGCACGGTTTTAAAACAATTTGAATTTAACATAAACCGTGTCCATGTCAAACTCAAATCCACTGAATTTGAGATGGACATGGGTTCATATCGAACTAGGACATCCCCAGTTCGATATGGACTATCAAACTGGGCATCCCTTTTCTATATGGAGCTTGTCCATATCAAACTAGGGAAGCCCCAGTTTAATATGGGCCTTGTCCAAATCAAACTAGGGCTTTCCAGCTCGATATGGATGCCCATATCGAACTAGGTTTGTCCTAGTTCAATATGGACCATCCATATCTAACTGGACATGGTCAATTTGGCATGCATTATCCAATAACGAACAAAAATGACTTTCATACCATTTTTAGGATTCAAAACTCGCTTTGTAACCGTTTTAAAGTTTTAGAAACTAAATCGGACTCATTTGGGCCTTTATAAAAATTGAACCAATCAAGATAAAAGATTAAAATATATTTAAGCCAATAAGAATGGATCGATAAGTACTTAGGCCATCTTTAATTAGGACCGAACTAGCTTAGGGCCAAAATCATGGTTCTATAGTTTGCCTCCTGCTTGAACGATCTTAGATTCATTCAGAGAGTGAAAAGGAATATGAGTTTAAGCTAATTTTGGACACGGATGGTTTTGGACCCGAGATTGGAAAATGGTTTGGGTTTTGGACCAGAAATTGGAGATGGTTTGAGTTCTAGAACCAGATTGGTTTGGGTTATGGACTCAAAATTTGTCATGACCCAACTTATACATATGTACAGTACGTCCATCTACAGTAAGAGGAACCATCCCGAGAAGCTACTTAAGAGCGCGAAGTGAAGGGAAGTTCTGTAGAACTGAAAGGACCTATTTGAAAAGATTGCAAAGTTTTGTGGAGGTGACTGTAATTACCAAAAGTTGTTCCAGAGGTCCTTAATAGTGCATATAACAGACTCCAGAAATGGAAAGTAGAGAAAAATCATGTAGCAAAGGCACGACACGATTTTTTCGGAAAACGCACGGTTTGGAAGATATAGGGGATTTTGACCAGGGGCATCATGGTCATTTTCAAAAGTATCTCAAAAGTAATAATGGATCTCAAAAATGAAAAGTAGAGGAAAAACTGAGTCAAAAAGTGTACCACAACATTCGGCGGAAGTGTGCGGTTTAAAAGTTACGAACGAGTAATTGCCGGAGATTGTTTTTCAAGTAGCTAATTTTGGTTGTAAACTTGGGTGGAGAATAAGACTTTAAGGTAAGGAAATTCATCTATGGTCCTATTTTTTTCATTGGTTATATTATTTGCAAGATACAAATAAAAGAATAAATATGATGATTATATAAAATTTAAGAAGTTGAAGAGAAAGTGAAAGAGATGATTTGCACATATAAGATTAAGGATAACAAGGATGACTAGTAGTATTAGTTAGCAAAATAACGCATGAAGCACTTAAATTTTATTATATTCTTGACATTGATTTTATGAAAATTATAGAAAATCAAGAAGTGAGAGAGAAGGAAGCAAAGAAGGCATAAAAGAACTAGAAACAAGTGAAAAGAATTAAGGTTTGGTACTTAAATCATTGCCCTTTTCAATTAATTCACATATTTTGCATTATGGGACTTTTGAAATGGTTTTGAAATGATGTTATTATGTGTAGTAAATATGTGGGAAAGTGCTCTTGAACCATTTGTAATCAATTGATTGTGAAAAAAATGAAAACAAAACAAACTAGCTAAATTTGCTCAATTATCCATAAACTTTGATGAACTTTTAATCACCCCTTTGGTTTGATTTTTGAAAGAGGGACCCTTAGTCCTTCAATGGTATCACAAAAGGAGTCTAAAAATCAATTTTGCAAGAAAAAAATGAATTTCCCTCAAGTTTTGAAAATTGGGCCGAATGGTCCCTTTTGGGCACCATTCTGCAGCTTTCATTTTGGGCAGTCCGTTGATGGGGCAAACGAAGGAATTTTCCGATGAAATTTTACATGCATTTAGTAACTTATGAAAGTTTTTTCCTGAAAAAATTCAGCCAAAAATAAGTTTGTTTACTTGGTCAAAACTGTTGCCAAAGTTGACTGATTTTCGGCAGTAAAAACAGATTTTACCATTTAGTTGACGCGCGCCATTGTGTTGCCAATTTTACACGCCGTGCCACTATTCATTTGGTCATTTTTTCTAAATGGGTTAAAACTTGAATATTATGATATGGATTGATGTTAAATCATATAAAATGACATGAAGGAGAATTGGAAATGATCAGAAAGGCATCATGACAAGCTATTCCGACAATACATGCATTATGGAAAAGTCATGGCTTATTGAATATCATGATCAAATTAATTAATAAATTGTTTACGCTCTACTTGGTTATGACGGAACTCTTGAGATAAGGGTATGATGCATCATACTATTATTGCAGTACTGCTCATGACATGACATGATATTCCAGCTGAAGGCTGATGATTACAATGACATGATCAATGATTCAATGAACAATGGCTATTAGCACATGTGCAAGAATTATGATGAAGGATGATGAAATATGCACCATGATGCATATCATCCATCTCACCATGACGAGATATGTTTATCATGACCCTTCCTTATCCGCTGATGTTCTGTTAAACCAGTAGAGCACCTAAATTGATAAAAGCAAAACAAGAAATTTCTAAATTCAGAATATGGGATTTAATCTTTTATCATTATGTTTAGATCTTATTCATTGATTTAAAGTATTCAAATACATGTTTTTAATTACTCTTTTAATCTATTTATTTAATGCAATGATTTAAGTACCCACTAAGCAAATGCTTAGCGAGTTTAGTTTTCTTTTCTAAACTCGTAGGTTGAGCGAGAAGCTATTTTCTGCAGTGTCCCGAGCAGCTGGTGTTGGTAATTTTTCGGATAGAAAGTTATTATAAGTAATGTAACTAGAATGGCATGTACATATGTTAGCGTAAACTAAGAAATGTATGTATGACTAGTAAAAGACCAAAGTACGTGTGCCAAGTATATTAACTACTATATGTTGGTATGAATTAGTGTGTATGGATGTGTGTGTAGAAGTGTGAAATTTTAATGCAAGTTTTGGTGGAGGATATAAGGAGGTCGACTATAGAAGTGCTTGAGATTGATTGAGATTGATTGGTTGAGATAAAAAATGTTTTCGTTAAATCAAAAAAATCAATTTTGGTGACACTTGGGACCACCAATTATAGGGGAAACTCTGGCAAAATTTTTGTAAAATGTGTATTATAAATTGACTAAGTATAGAACCAAGACTCGAATATCATAAAATAGCATTCTATCTTGGTCTATAAACATAAGCTAAGATGGGGTGTTACAAAAATGATTTGGGTTCTGGACTAAAATATAATTTGAATTTTGGACCTGAGATGAGTTCTGGACTAAAAAATAATTTGGATTCTGGACCCAAGATGAGTTTTGGACTAAAAAATAATTTGGGTTATGGGCCCAAGGTGATTAGGTTCTAGACTCGAGGTTGATTGGGTTCTCAACCCAATACTAGATTTGGGTTCTCGATCCAAGATTGAATTTGGATTCTCGACCCAAAATTGGACTTGGGTTCTAAACCCTAGATGGAATGGAGTTTCGATCTGAAACTGGATTTTGGATTCTCGACCCAAAATTGGATTTGGGTTCTTGACCAAGACTGGATTGGGTTTTGAACCCAAAAATGGATTTTGGGCTCTCGACCCAAAACTGGATTGGGTTCTTGAAACGAGATTGGATTGGGTTCTAGATTCAAAAATGGATTTGGGTTTTTGACCCTAAACTAGATTTGGATTCTCAACTCGAGATTGGTTTTGGGTTCTCAACTTGAGACTGGATTTGGGTTCTCAACTCGAGATTGGATTTGGGTTCTTGACCTTGAACTGGATTTGAATTCTCAATCCTAAACTAGATTTGGGTTCTAGACCCGAGACTAGATTTTGGGTTCTCGACCCAAGACTGAATTTGAGCTCTTCTAGCTCAACCGTCCCTTTGTCGTTTGAGAATTCTGGCTTTCTTTGGGCCAATCGATTCCATTCTTCAATGGATTGATTCCAGCTTATCTAGCTAGACTGATCTTTTATCTTTTGCATCTTCATTCTATTGGTTCATTATTTTTGTTCTTCCTTTTGCAAGAAATTCAACTTTTTTTAGCTTGTCCTTATATCCTCTCTTTGCCCCTTGCATGGCAAAATATTAAAAGTGAGTCTGAAAATGTTTTATACATGAATAAACTCAAAAATTGAAAAGAGAAAGTTTTACCCAATGTGTAGGCTCAAACCAATAATTTTTTCCATGTAAGCTCTGATTGATGTTTGTGTATTGTCTAGTTCCCTATAGAAGCATGCATCTCCATTTTTGTAAAGTGACTAGATCTTTCTCAAGCAATGGGCCTTCTGTGCCCCCTAATTCTATATCTGCTTCATATTTTCTTCATAGAGCATCTGTTGTTCACTTTGACAAAGAATAAGAATACAAGAACAAAAAATGTAGTGTGATATGCTTATGTATGCATGATATGAATGAATGGTTCTTACAGTGGTTCCATCGACTCATAGACCAAGGTGCTCAGCTGAAGTGTTCTCATTGGTTTCTTTCAGATGCTCATTCAGGTTTTGCATTGGAATGATAGAAGGTGTGAGCAGGGATTTTTGCCCCCACTTGGAATGGTTCTTGTTACTGTTAGGCTCAAGGCCTTAGAGAACATGGGCCTACACCTAGAGAAAATGGAGTCACCACCTGGACGGGTCGGGAAAATGAAAGGGGTGGATGACTCGATTCCTAAGGAATCACTAACCCCCGAAATGAGCTTAGAAAGTTGGGTACGTGTGAGGAAGGTGAGAATGACACAGCACCCCCACAGCGCCCGGTTCATTGGAATCGGCCTCCTTTTCAGGTCTAAATATTATTAAATTCTTAACTTATTATAACATTATTCTTACTACATGAAATCATAAAGATAAGTAATCACTTTATAAAATCACAATAATTTCAAAAAAAAAATAAATAAATAGGCATCCATACTGGATGAAAACATGCCTTTACAATGTCCAATATCCAAAACTTAATAAATTACATTGAACCTAACAAATGAGGTACCCATAAAGTAGAAACATACCTCTTACATTCTTGAACATTAAAAGTAGACTAATAAAAACATTCAACCATTCATTATAAATAGAATAAAAGTAAGTCATCCATCAAAAGCACACATCCACAAAATAAATAATCAATTCTAGGTTTAAATCTTACATTGAATAATAGATATGCAAAATTAGAGTTTTGATATATAAATTAGGGTTTCTAGGATTTTAGTATTGACTTAGGGTTTTAGATGGGAAATTAGGGTTTTTCCTTAATCTAAGACTTAATATATGCAAAACAAGGTTTAAAATACAAATCAAAATTTTAAAATAATGCATAATTACAATTTAATATAAATTGTCACCGAGGAATACTGTGATGTAATTCTAAAGTGTAAATTGTAATTAGGATTTTAGATGATTTAATTATAAGTATATAAGTTATTGCAAAAATTGTTGTAAAATCCTATTCATAAATTTGTTAGTGTATATGCCCTAGGCCATTGATTTGGACCTTAATGTTATTCATTTTGTTATTAATAAAGAAGTTTTTATTATCATTGTTATGTTTGCATGTTATATATAATAATGATTATATCCCTGGTTTATTATTGTTATGGAGATAATAATAAATATAACTAGTGTAATATTGATTTGATAATCATAAGATGATTATAGGTATGAAGATACAAATCAATATTATGGATACATGTTAGAGAACAGTGTATTGGATAGACCCACATAGATATCACTTCATGGTTTAATGTCATAAGTGTATCTTATAATAGTTTTCATTTAATCCTTTGACTTGAGATTGTCATAGTTTCCAACATAAGGAATATTATGTTTTGACATGATCAAACGTTATCTGTAACTAGATAATTATAAAGGTTATCCTTGAACATGGTATAAATTATGTAGAGGAAAATGAACAATCAAGATGGAATTTGTCCCTCTCTATGAGAGAGATATCTTCTGGGCCCCTCGATAAGTGTAACTGAGAAATGCATGGCCGTGCTAAAATAAGTTGATATAAGATCAATCTTATTTGTTTATCAGTTAACTTGGAGATCGAGTAATCATAAGTTTGGACAATATAAGTATGACATTTACTATGACTTATGTTCAAACTAGATTGTGACAAAGGGATTAATGCATGTACTATTTCAGGTTTTCATTTATAATGATTCTCATGATTAATTGGGTAGTCGTAATGTCTTGCTAGAGGCCAATTATGATTTGTGCATTTCAATAGAGATTGAAATACACTACCAGTTAATATGAGCCTATCGGGTCACACAAATAGAACGTAGGCTGTACTTAAATAATAATAATTATATTTTTATTATTGTTGTTAGTATTATTATTATTATTAGATATTAATAATAATATTGTTATAATAATTATTATTAGATAATAATTATTAAAAACATGGGTCCATATAGGATATGGACAGTTAGGGTTTTGACAAGGAAAGTCTTTTAAACGGTTTTAAAAGGGCTAGAGGGATGATGATCTGATTATTATTTGTTTTGAAAGAAAACGGAAGAAGAAAAAAACCTAAAAACCCTAGTTTCATTTTTGAAAAGGTTCAGCCACTGCCGTTGGGGAGCTAGCACTCAGACCGGCGTACGTTCGTGTGGACTTCACTAGAGGGTGTTTGTCTTCAGAAGGCAGCATCTGTTAATCGATTTGAAGCTACACAAAAGGTTAGTTTCAAATCTCTTTTATCGAACTGAATGGATCACATGGATCCTGGGAATAAATCAAAAGATAATTTTTTTTTCGCTGCGGCAAAAGGGTTGCAGATTCTTCTCGATTTACTAACAAAATTATTAACACAGTAAGTTAAGTGTTGAAGTTAATCAATATATTTAACTGGATCGATTAATAAGAATAATACTTGTGTTGTAGGCTCCACTAAATTGATGTGGTGATCCAAGCTATCATTTTCTTTCTGCCTAGAGCAATTGATTCCTGGTTGGAGATTCTGTGATCCAAAGATCATCTACTGCTACTTTGCCTTGCTTTTTGTTTTCATATTATTTTCTTCCTTGCTTACTGCTTCTTTTAATATTTTGTGCATTTTTATGAATTGTAACTCATCAATCTCTCTCTCCTTTTTTAGTTCTCAGTTGCACTCGATTGCTTTCTATTAATCCTGTGTTGCTTATCCATGCTTCCTCATTCTTTTTTTTTCTTTGTATGTTAATCATGTATTTATAGGAAACAAACACTTAACCCTAAACCTAATCCGAGTCTTAAAAGAATTATAACTTGATTAGAAAATCAAATCACCAGTCAAAACTCAGATTTAGAGGGGTTCATATCGATTTGGAGGTTCCAAATCGATAGGGAGCCATGATCATGTCAATTTTGACATGTCCCAACTCAAACCAAACCCTAATTTTTAATTTTTTTTAGACCAAACCTATTTTATAATTTAATTTGGGCTTTTATGAATTGGACCATCTAATATTTAAGCTTTACTATTAGGTTCAAATTCTTTAAAATTATAACAAAATAAAGGTAAGCTTCTTAAACCTAATCCTTGCCAAAATTAAGGGTCTACAGTTTTGCCCCCTGCTTGAACGATCTGACACTTCAGTAGAAGAGAGTAAAAAGCACCATGACTTTGAGCTAATTTTGGTTAAGGATGGGTTCTGGACCCAAGGTTGACTAGGTTCTGGACCCGGAATGAGTTATGGACTAGAAAAAGATTTGGGTTTTGGACTTGGAATGGTTAGGTTCTGGACTCACAAATAATTTGTGTTTTGGACATGAGGTGAGTTATGGACTAGAAAATGATTTGGGTTCTAGACCTGAGGTAAGTTCTGGGTTTAAAAATGATTTGGGTTCTAGACCCGAGGTGAGTTTTGGACTCAAAAATAATTTGGGTTCTAGACCCAAGGTGAGTTCTGAACTAAAAAATGATTTGGGTTCTGAACCTAAGGTGTGTTTGGGTTCTCGACCTAAAACTGGTCTTGGATTCTCGACCTTAGACCGAATTTGACTTACCTTTTATCAGTTGAGAATTCTAGCTTTCTTCTAACCGGTTGTTCCATTCTTTAATAGATTGTGAATCTTTACCCTCTAAAAATGGATCTTTATCCTTTAAAGATCAGGCCTTTACCCTTCAAAAATGGATCTTTATCCTTTAGAGATTAGGTCTTTACCCTTCAAAAATGGATCTTTATCCTTTGGAGATCAGATCTTTACCCTTCAAAAGTGGATCTTTATCCTTTGAAGATCGGGTCTTTACCCTTCAAAAATAGATCTTTATTCTTTGGAGATTGGGTCTTTACCCTTCAAAAGTGGATCTTTATCCTTTGGAGATTGGATCTTTACCCTTTACAAGTGGATCTTTATCCTTAAGAGATCGGGTCTTTACCCTTCAAAAGTGGATCTTTATCCTTGAACATTTGTCATACATTGGCTTCAGCTCTTCTAGTTGGACTGATCTTTTGTCTTTTGCATCTTCATTCTTTTAGGGTTCTTACTTTCTTCTTGTCTTGTTCTTTTTGTTCCATTCTTAAATTGATTCTTCACTTTTTTTTTTTAAAAAAAGTTTATTTTTTAGCTAGCCCCTATATCCTCCCTTTGCCCCCCTACATGGCAAAATATTAAAAGTAAGTCTAAAAATGTTTTGTACACGCATAAACTCAAAAATTGAAAAGAGAAAGTTTTGCCCCCTGTGTAGGCTCAAACCAATGATTTTTCCCATGCAAGCTCATCTTGATATTTATGTTGTGTAATTCTTCTAATAAGCATGCATTTCTTCTTTCTTTTGCAAAATGACTAGATCTTTCTCAACCAATGGGCTTCCATGCCCTCTGACTCAATAACTGCTTCATCTTTGCTTCATAGAGTATTTGTTGTTTACTTTGACAAAGAATAGGAACACAAGACAAAAAATGCAGTGTGATATGCTTATGTATGCATGATATGCATGAATGACACTTACAGTGGTTCTATCGACTCATAGACCAAGGTGATTAGCTGAAGTGTTCTCATTGATTTCTTCCAGATGCTCGTTCAGGTCTTTCATTGGAATGACAGAAGGCTTCGTATTTATGGCTTTATCTTCAAGATGTTGAAAGCATGAGTGGTGAGGCCCAAACAACATAGTCAGAGATACATCCATTTCAAACTATGATTCAGCATGTCAATTGGTAGCTTCTTCATAACCTTGCCAATAATCATTTACTTTGCCCTATGTGCCCTTTGAGGTTTGACGGTTCAACATACTTCCCTTAACTTGAAGGCTTTGTATGACAAAAAGAATTTTTTTTTAAAAATCTTAAAATCATATTTTAGCTTTTTCAAATCAGTGTCATTATACCTAAGGACTCGATTTTCCAAGTTAACATATCTATAACATGATAACTCTAGTTACCGTATTAAACTCGAGAATCATTTCTATTTGAGTAAGAACTATTGCACTTCAAATAGGCACATACACATCACTTGGCCAAAGGTCTCATTGAGTTTGAATATTGTCTATCTCATATGCATGCTTATTCAAACTATCTCCACTAATAGACTCTACCTACTAAGAGAGATCAAAATGTCTTTAATGGGCTTGAAACGGGGTCTATAAGGGACATGGTTTAAGTGAAGGCCATTTTGAGATTAGAGCTGATGTGACACTGCTGACAAACCTTCACACTAAAATCTTCTATTGGAGCCATAGGCAACTGGAAGCATGAAAAGATAGAGCTTTGAATGTTCTTCCATCTTATTGGCATTATTCTAAATCTTGATTGGAACAGTCTTTGCCTTTGTAAAAAGTTTGATACTCACATTCCTTTCCCTTTTTTTCTATTCCCTTTTTCTTTTTTTTTTCTTACTTTTTCCTTTTCTTTAGCATTTTATCAATTTGTCCTTCTTCCCTGTAGGGCTGGCAAGTGCAAGACTTTTAAGAACTAAATGGCCTTTCTCCTATCTCCCTGATTTTGGTTAAATCTCTGGTTGGGTTGGATCAATTCAAGTCAAACTTATGGGGTGGTTACAGAGATTCTTATCTCCAGGAGGTCGGCTTACTCTCATTAAGCATGTATTAAGTTCTATTCCCATTCACATTATGGGGGCTATGGTATTGCCAAAATCAGTGATTAAGATTATAGAACAAAAGTTTGCTCAGTTTTTTTAGGGATCTAATTCTTCTAATAGGCATCATTGGGTGTGTTATCAAAAGTTTTTATTCCCAACGGAAGAGGGAGGTCTTGGGATTCGGTCTATGGCTACAATTCAAGATGCTTATTCCATTAAACTTCTTTGGATATTCTTTACGGGTACATCTTTGTGGGCTCAATACATGAAGAGAAAATACTTTCGAAAAGGTGAGATGATCTATTTGATGACTGATTCCTCTTCCTGGAAGAGGTTATGTAAATCATATGAGCTTTATTCTGATTTTTTGGTGATTGATGGTGATACAGTTTCTTGGTCTTCTAATAATTCAGATAAGTTTTTATTTTCTGATGCTTATGAGTTGGTTAGGCCAAGGAAGAGCTCCTTTCTTGTGTACAGATCACTTTGGGATTCAGTTATCCCTAGAAAATATTCGGTCTTCACGTGGAAATTACTAAATCATGCTATCCCTCTTCCTGTTCAGTTACAGCGGGTAGGCATTCAAATTACAGCTTGCTGTTTATTCTGTTTTAATGGGCCAACAACCATTGACCACGTTTTTCATCAATGCAGCCCCATTAATAAGATTTGGAAATTCTATAAGGCATATCTTGTTCCTTTTTACAGGGGGAGACAATTGACTTTGAGGCATGAGCTTGTTACTTGATGGATTCATGCTAATGGCAACAATACAAAGAGTAAGCTATGTTTGTTAATTCCACAAATCATTCTATATGCCATATGGACCGAATACTGTAATTGTTTTTGGGGTGGAGCATCATTCTATGTCGGTAGAATTGAGATGCAAATCTCTAAAATTATTTTACAGTGGGGTATTGCATTCTCTAATGCAAAATTTGCAAATCCTGTGTCTTCTTTGACTGACTTATTGCCGACCAACTTTGGACGTGGAGTGTTAAGACCGCATCTAGTTTATTGGATTCATCCTCAGCAGGGATTTATCAAGCTTAATGTTGACGCGTCATATACAACTCAATTCTCTACAGGTGGTGCTATTATCAGAGACTCTTGTGGTCACTTTATCTCTGTTTATTCCTTTCTTTTGCAGGCAGATTGTCCCGCTACTGCTGAGCTATGGGCAATTAATGAAAGTCTTAAATGGTGTTTTTCACAAGGGTTTACTTATATTCAAGTTGAGAGTGACGCTACTTCGGTGATTGCTACTCTTAGTCAACATCATCGGTTTTGGCCTTTGTTACTCTCAAATTAACTCTACCACAAAGAGTCACTCGCAAGTATACGAGGTAGTTGTAGCAAAGGTGATCACCCAAGGTCGTCTCTCAAGGAAGCCAAAGTGGGTAATTGATTATCAAATTAAAAGTAACAAGTAATTAAAGAAATTTAAATTGCTAAGTAATGAAAAGGTTTAATTGAAGTTTAAAACGATAAAAGTAAACAAGAACTGATGTTTTGATTCACTTGATAAAAGGGTCTAGGGTTTGCATTTCTCTGCTACTGATATGTATGAACGGTTATTCCTCTTAACTAATTTAATTTCAAAGATTCAATCTCAAATAACTTAATTAATTGAGTCAAGGAAATAAGCTCTCGCATTCAAACCTCTTACAGCTAATCTTGTTACAATTGAAACAATCTTTTTAATAGGTTATATCTCTAATTCACCTAAGTCCTTAATTGAATTGTTCTAGCATTAGACTTCATCTCTCAATCCATCATCTAATACCTAAAACACACAATTGGTGGCCAATCAATTATATGAAACAATATTTCATTCAATAAAGGCAAAAGAAATTATTAGCTAAGAGAATAACCAATTCATACAATCATAGCAGATCCATACAAACCCTAGACTAGATCAAATTAGTTCATAATGCAATCAAACATATTCATCTCATTAATGTTCAAAGAAATCCAAATAGACATGATAATATTCATTCAATGAAAATAAAGAGAATAAATTCGAGAACAAAACCAAGTTACAACTCCTTGAAGCTTCTGAATAATCTCTTGTTCAAATCTTGCAAGAAGAATGAATAACTGGCATGAACAATCTAATCTAGCTAGTTTTGATCCAAAGTTTTCAAAATCCAAGAACACAAAGTAAAAACCCTAATCTCTACTCTCTGACGGCTCCAACTTTTCTCTCAAAATCGCAACCGCTCTTTAACCTAGCTTCCCTCTTTTCTTTTATACGAAACGTCCGCTTTAAAAATCGGTGCCCGTTTGGTTCATGAGGGACACATCCAAGTCAGATGTGACTTGGCCATGTGAGTGACTTTTGGAGGGACACGGCCACAAGACTTGGCCGTGTCCCTTGCATGTGTCCACCACTGAATGCTTTTGATCTTCTTTTCTTCTTTGTTGAGTGACACGGCCAAGTGGAGCTTGACTTGGCCGTGTTGCACCTTGTTGGAGGGACACGGCCAAGTGACTTGGCCATGTCCCTTGCCTGTGTCTGCCTCTATGGAATTTGCTTCTCTTTGCCCTTTGGAATTGGTGAGACACGGCCAAGTCAAGGTGACTTGGCCGTGTTGGCTTCTTTGGAGGGACACGGCCACAGGACTTGGCCGTGTCCCTTGCATGTGTCTGCTACTGTGAAGATTGGCTTTCTTTTTCTTTGATATGGGACACGGCCAGTGACTTGGCCGTGTCCTCTGCCTGTGTCAACCACTGCCCCTTTCTCCTTCAATTTGTTTCCTTGCCTGTTTTAACCTATCACAAAACTTGCAAACAAAACTTAAACAAGCAATAAATAAACATTAACAATCAAAACATAAACGAATACTAAAAACTAGATAAAAAACAACATAAACACTGAAAGAAACAAAAACTACCACAATTAAAGAAAACACTAAATAAACCGATTAAAACTAACAAAATACCTAAATAAAACCATAATTAACATAACAAACAAGACACAAAACTATAACGAAAACTAATAAAATAGCCTTCATGCTTCAATTGGTTAACTAGAGCTGGAGGGGAGGTTTCTTTTCATCATATTTACAGGGAAGGCAATTTGATTGCTCACTATCTTGCTCAATACAGTCGTATGAATAATGTTACTAAAATTTTTGATTCTTTTAATTTGCTTCCTACTATAATTAGAGGTGTCATTTTAATGGATTGTGTAGGAATGCCAAACATTAGAGATCGATTTGCCCATTCTCTATAAGGGTTTTGTACTGAACATTTGTATGGTTTGACCATACTTTATTTTAATTAATAAAAATTACGGTGGTACCGTCCACATTTACCAAAAAAAAAAACTAAGTGAAAGTCTTCTGCTGCTGTAGGTAAAAGATAACTCGATGGCTTTCTGAACTACCTTTTTGGGTTTTATTTTCCTTTTTTCCTTTTTCCTTCTATTTTCTTCTTTTTTTAAGGTTCTACCTCCAAAAGAATTATCTTGCTTGCACCATTCTATACTTCTTTCTATGGATGAGTGGAGTGGATTGAGTCTATTTCAGTGAGGATAAATACTTCGTTGTCCTAAATTTATCTCAATGATGAAAGAGATTGGAGATATTAAATCTAGTTCGGGTGAACTTCAACTATCCATATGGTTTTGACTATGCATCTTTTCCTTGATTTTCTTTTTCCCTGGTAATTTAGTGATCATCAGACTTGTCATAAGTGCCATAATAGCTTAGGAAAGGTCATTAGGTTTATTAGCCAATGAAGAGTAAGCTAAAATTTTATAAAGGCTCAAAAGGACAACTAGGGATTGATATTTAATAGGGTGGATACTAGTTATTGGCTTATCAAACAATACCTAGATCATCTCTCTCTTAAATAAGTAGAATTCAATTTCACCTTGAAAGTTTGTCAAAGCATGTTCTAAGACTGACTGGGACCTAGACAAAGGTCATTATGCAGGAGCCCTCTCTAAGTAGGCATACACAACTCAATGCTATAAAACAATTTCCTCACCTAGTAAAGTCATACAAATCATGATTCATAGATACTCTAATTTATAAATATCATGCTAGATTTATCATTGGTTGAGCACCAAAATGAACAAAGACCATGAAAAATTTAGTAAAAATAATTTAGTTGAACAAACATAATTGTTCCAGAAAATATCAAAGAAAACAGATAACCAAATAAGGTATGAGAAGTTTGTTGAGTTGGAGTCAAAATATGCTTCATTCACTTGGATATGTCAAAACTATCATCCCCTTCCTCAGCACTTTCTCCATCTATATCTTGAAAAGATGACAAGATAAAACTTTCCATCAATCCTCCCTCTTTCATGAAAGTTACTAGTGGTGGTACTCTTCTAAATTCAGGCAAAGGATTGCTTTTGGTGTTGGGTTTGTTAGGTTTAGGCAACTTTCCACTGTCAAACAAATTTTGGATCTCATGTTTTAGTTGCAAGCATTTGTTCGTCTCATGTCCTTGTGTCTAATGAAATTTACAAAAGGCTTCAGTATAAAATTTTGGAGGTAAAGGATTCGGCAAGGTTCGAGGAGCCTTTGGTTGTAACAACTCCTTTTTCTATAACTTATTGAAAACCCAAGACAGAGGTTTCCCCAATTCTGAAAACTGTCTTCTACTTTCTTGACCAGTTGCATTACCATCGACTTCCTTATATATACTTTGATTTCCATACTGATAATTTTATTTTACAAAAAAATGGTTCTTCTCTCTTTCCCACTCTTCTATTTGCAATCTAGCTTGGAGAAGATATTTGAAATCCCTTATAAGGGTGTGAGACAACCTTTAATGGAGATTCGTTAGGATGCCTTTGACTATCATCTTGATCTAGTTCGACTCATCAAGCCTCCTTTTGAGAAGTGCGGCCTTATTTCTCTATCTCTTTACATAATCAACAAAACTTTCATTTTGTTTTTGCTTGATAGTCTCCACCTACATCAAGGTAACTTCCAACTCGATATTGTACTCATATTGCTGGATGAAGGTCTTCTACAATGTATTCCAATCTCTTTGGGTACTTTCTTCTAAGGTATTGAACCAATTCTGCACAACAGGATCCAATGAGAGCATGAAATAACTTAGAGTTTGAGCTTTAGTAGCTCCGGTAGACTGCATGGCAGTGATGTACTACTTAACATCCAAGTGAAGATTTCCCGTACCATTCTACCTAGCAAAGGAAGGTATCTTGAACTTATAAGGGACCTCCTCATATTATTCGAACAACTTGTCGACCTCCGACATTTCTTCATTAGCTTCTTTTCAAACTTCTTTCCTCAATCAACAATTATCTTTTCCACATCTGAAGTTTTAGTTTTTTCAATAGTTGATTTTTCTACAACCTTTGGCTCTTTCATTTTATTTTGAGGATCTTGAAAATATTGAGCACAATCACCATCATCATCATCAATGACTATCTTGTCATCATCAAAGGCTACTTCGCTGACCTTAGCCTTCCCTTTGTCCTTCGATTTCTTAGTGCTTGCAGATGCCTCGACGGTGTTCCCCAAAAGTACAATCAGTTGGCTCTTCATAATCTAAGCTAGGGCATCCTTCAGTTCTTCCATCTTAGCATTAAGGTCGTCGTCCACCATCCTTTGAATCTGTTCGGGCTCCATTACTCTTGGAGAGAACCTAATTGAGTTGTTACTGGAGTCTACTTCACTGGCATAGGTTGGGTTGCTGTACGCTCTTGAACTGCTGTATTCCAGGTCTGTGAGCCAGAAAGGACATGTTATGCAATGTGTGTATGCATGTATGCACATATGCACAAACAATAAGCAAACAAAGATAATTAGGATATTCCTTCCAACCTTATAACTTCTACACATGAATGGCGAGTCTCTTTTCCTAGGTATATGGTCAACAAAATATCAACATGGGATATCTTTTTTTCCCAAAAGATTTCCTCAGATGATTTTAACCAATAGTTATATTTTCAAATATAGAAGTCAGTCCATGATAATTCCTATTAATTAGGCTTCAACCCTTTGAATATAAAAAATAGCTTTTATGTTATATTGGATTAAAACTAAATTAAGAGATTTATCATAAATAAATTTCCTATTGTAGACCCTTATTTTTTGACCAAGTCCAATCCCACACTAATTTTAAGGCAATTAAGTCAAATCTAAAGATTTAAAATAGTATAAAATAATTTTTGTAATATTTATTATTTATTTTAATAATATTATATTTATTATTTATTTTAATAACATAAATATAAAATAAAAAGAAATTATAAATATTTATTTATAATATAATATTTATTTTTAATAATAATAATAATAAATAATAAAAAAATAAAAATATCAGATGAATCGGTGAACGACAAGCCGATTAGCCGAAGGCCGAGATTGCCTCGCATGCTAATTCGCCGAAGGCCATGCTAGCGGTGAATTGTGAGACAGCCCTCGCCCAACGCTCGCCCTCATCCAGCAACGTGCCAGAGTCCTTGCAGCCCGCATGCTTGTGTGTCAGCACGTTGGCCAATTTTGCAAAACAATGCCAATTTCGCCAAAACCTTATTTAATTCGAAACCTTTAATTTTTTTTGAAATCAAATAGGTTTTTTTAATTGCCTATAAATGACAGGATTAAAAGCAACCGAAAGGAGTTTTCTTTTTTTAGACTTTTGGGGATGGCTTTTTGGAACGACAGCAACCAAGCATTAAGAATAGAGAAACCCTAGCAAGCAAAGGAAATTGGAAAATGATAAATAAAGAATTTTTCAAAGACACAGAAAGGAGTAACCATACAAAGGCAGTAAACACACTATCTTAGTATTGCTCAACTAGAATTTCAATGGTGCAATTGTGGTGGAGCCAACAAATGGTGATACACTCTAAATTAATTCAATATAACATGCTTTGATGGTTTTAAATATTGAATACTTTTGTGCTTTGTCTAGGTTAATTCCAATAAGCTATATCCTTTATTTTTAATTCATATCAGTTTATGTGGAGCATGATTTAATGAGATTATTTGTTATTCATGCAAAACAAATTCAGTGATATGTTAGCTTGAGTTCCAGTAACTCAGATGTGCTAAAATTGATATTTGTCAATTCATGGTAATTTAATCTAAACATATTCCAGTAACCTCAAAATTTACAAATATCACAGTCACATTAGCTTTGTTTTTCCAACATCAAAAAACCCTAAATCTTAATTAATTCTATTTTCAATCTAGATAGTAGCTTAATCTTTTTGAATAATAATAATATTAGTTTTCTAAATCAAAACCCTTTTCTCTAAATCTAAAACCCTAAAATCTTAATTTTTAAACCTAATCCGTCTAAACCCTAATTTCATTCAAGAAATCCTAATTGAAGTGTAAAACCTAATTTTTTTTATATCTATTGCTTTACTTAAGTTTGAGTGCATGAATTATCATATGTCTTAATGGATGATTCATTTTAATTTGATTTTATAATGAATGTTTGAATGCTTTGATTTATTTTTAGTTTTAAAAAATTGTAAGAGGTATGTTTTCATGATTGGGTACCTCAATTGTTAAGTTTCATGTAATTTGATTTATTTTAAAATTTGGATCAATGTAAAGGATATGTTTCCACCAATTGGTGGGTTTTCTATTTTTTTTCATTTTCTTTTGGACATTGAACAATTGTAAAGATATGTTTCCATCCATGGATGGGTGCCCATTCATTTATTTTGTTTGAACTTGTAATGATTTTTAATAAAGTAATTATTTATTCTTATGTTTGCATGTAGTATGGATAATATCATTATATTTAAGAATTTTATAATATTAAGATCTGAAAAGGAGACCGGTTTCAATGAACCGGGCGTTGTGGGGGTGATGGGTCATTCTCACATTTTCCACGCATACCCAACTTTCTGAACCTAATGGGGAGTTAGGGATTCCTTAGGAATCGAGTCATCCACTCCTTTCTTTTATCCGGCCCATCCGAGTGGTGACTCTATTTTCTCCGGGTTTAGGCTCATTTTCTCTAAGGCCTTGAGCCTAACAGTGTCGAAGTCATAAGAACCATTCCACATGGGAGTGGGGGGGGGGGTGAAAATCCCCTCTCACAGTGATGACTCCATTAGGGATATGTGAGCAGAGATTTTTTCCTCCACTCTTGGTGGAATGGTTCTTGCAACTTCGGCATTGTTTAGGCTTGGGGCCTTAGAGAACATGAGCCTAAGCCCAGAGAAAATGGAGTAGCCACTTACGGGACGGGAAAAAGAAAGGGGTGGATGACTCGATTCCTAAGGAATCCCCAACCCCCTAATGGGTTTGAGAAGTTGGGTACGTATGGGGAAGGTGAGAAACGGACCAGCACCCCCACAATGCCCGGTTCATTGGAACCGGCCTCCTTTGCAGGTCTTAATATTATAAAATTCTTAAGTATAACAATATTATCCATATTACATGCAACAATTAAAAAAAAGCATTATTATATTAAAATCAAAGCAATGTCCAAACAAAACAAATAAATGGACACCCATTCGAGGATGGAAACATGTCCTTACATCGCCCATGTCTAAAACTAAATGGGACACCCACCGAAAGGTGAAAATGTGTCCTTTACATTGGTCCAAAAAACTTTAAAATAATTTAAATTACATAATATTTAACTAATGAGGTACCCACAAAGTGGAAACATACCACTTACAATTTTAGAACTAAGGCAAATAAAAGAATATTCGATTATCTAATTATAAATAAAAGCAAACCATTCATAAAAAAAATAAACCATTCATCAGTAACAAATCACATAATCAAATAAATAAATAAAATTAGAATTCAATCCATTAAATAAACAAAGTTAAGATTTAAGATTCAGGATTTATGAAATTAGGGTTCTGGGATTTAAAGTTTTAGAGTTTTTGCTTTTATTTATGGCTTTTGTCTATTAGGGGTACTAGATGTTATTTTTATAATTTCTAAATTTTAGTTTTGAAGAATTAAGGTTTTGGCATTTAGGATTAGTCTTTTAAAGAATTAGGGTTCGGGAAAAAGGATTTATGGTTTTTGTCAAAACATGATTATCATAAAACTCTAAGACTATTTTAACATGGATTTTTGATAAATACTTATATGTAATATAACTACTGGATGTTTAAAACATTATTTGAATAATTTAATACTATAGTGATTTAATGGAATAGGCTACTGTGATGATAATAAATAATAATTGATTAAGGTTTTAACTAAATAAGTTAGGGTTTAATTTAAATTATAATTAGGATTTCTAAGAAAACTATTACTATCATATTCAATTTTAAAGAGTAGGCTACTATGAAGATTTTGGAAAATTGATTTGATTAGGGTTTTTAAGAAAGCAAATTATTATAGCTTTTAGAAAAGTGTAATTAGGGTTTGTGATTTCAAAAATATGTGTTAAGGGCATTAAGGCATTAGGGTTTTGGAAAAACTCTTTCTAGGATTTTTAAAGAAAGTTTGGATAATAAGCATAACCATTGATCAAGTAACAAAAATATGCATGTTTGAACAATTTATCAAATTGCATAATGAAGTTACTGTGAATATAAGAAAAGAAATAAAGATTCAAACCTCAGTTGTTGGTTCAACCACAATCTTTGAATTCTGGTTGAACAATAATAAAAACAGTGTAGGCTGCTTTTGATGGATTGGTGTTACTTCCTCACTACCTCTTGCTTCTTCAAGGTTTTCATTTGGCCGAAAGAATTCAAGAGTCCCAAGTCCGATTAAAAATTTCAGCTCCAGAATTTCATCCCTTTTTAAAAGATCAAAAGTCTCTTTCTATGTGTTTTAATGTGGTATTTATAGAAAAAAATCAAAACCTAATTCTAATTGTCTAAGGAAATAAAAACCATTTAGGAAAAGAAATAAAAACCAAATAGAATTGGGTTTCGAAAAAAACCGCGCTGGAAAAAATTACGCTGGCAAAAATTGCGCTGGCAAAAAATTGTTGCAAGCTATGGGCGGGCCAGCTATGAGAATCTATGAGAATTGCGTGCAAGCTGTGAGCACGGGTCAGCCAATTTGCCTTAAAAATTTCCTGCGGAAAATTGGCCCAAGCCATTTCATCTTCGGCTGTGAAAATTTTTTGTCGCTGATTCTTTCGTCGTCAATTTTTATTTTTTTATTTTTTATTTTTTATTTTTATTAAAATTAAATATTATAAGTAATGAATATTAAAATAAATATTATTTAATTAAAATACCACAAAAATTATTTTGGACTATTTTAAAAATTTCGGACTATACTGGGTCAAAAATTAAGGGTTTACAGTTTGCCCCCTGCATGAGCGATCTGAGACTATGGAAAAAGAGAGTGAAAAGAAATATGATTTTCAACTGGATTTAGAGTCATATTGGACTCCATATCCAAGGTTGGTTTGAGCTCTGGACTCAAAAATAATTTGGGTTTTAGACTTGAGCTAAGTTCTAGTCTTAAGAGTAATTTGGGTTTTGGATCCGAGCTAAGTTATGGACTTAAGAGTAATTTGTGTTCCAGGCCCGAGCTAAGTTCTGAACTTAAGAGTAGTTTGGGTTCTAGACCCAAGCTAAGTTCTGGACTTAAGAGTAATTTGGGTTCTGGACCAGAGCTAAGTTCTGGACTTAAAAGTAATTTAGGTTCTGGACCTGAGCTATTTTTTGGGTGCTCGACATGAAACTAGATTTGGATGCTCGATCCTAAACTAGATTTGGATTCTTGACCAAAATAATTAAAAGTGAGTTTAAAAATATTTTGTATACGTATAAACTCAAAAATTAAAATGGAGAAACTTTGCCCCCTGTGTAGGCTTAAACCAATAATTTTTCTCATGTAGGCTCTGATTGATGTTTGTATTTTATCTGGTTCCTTTCATAAACATGCATCTCTTCTTTCTTTTCCAAAATGACTAGAGCTTCCTCAAGCAATGGTTCTTCCATGTCCCCTGATTCAATATCTTCTTTTGATTCTTTACTTCACAGAATGTTTGCTGTTCACTTTGACAAAGAATAGACAATACAACACACAAAAAAGTGCAATGCGATAAGCTCATGAATGCATGATATGTATGAATAATACTTACAATGGTTCTATCGACTCACAGACCGAGATGATCAATTGAAGTGTTCTCTTTGACTCCTTTCAGACGCCTGTTCAGATCTTTCATTGGAATGACAGAAGGTTCCACATTTATGGCTTTTATTTTCAAGATGTCGAGGATATGAGTGGTGAGACCCAAGCAGCGAAGTCAGGGACACATCCATTTCAAACTATGTTTCGGCATGTCAGTTGGTATCTTCTTCATGACCTTGCCAATAACTATTTACTTTGCCTGATGTGTCCTTTGAGGTTTGATGATTCGACATACTTCCCTTAACTTGAAGGCTTTGTGTGACAAAAACATTTTTTTTTTGAAATCAAATGTTAGCTTTGCCAAATCAATGTCAATTTACCCCAGGACTTGATTTTCAAATTAACATATCTATAACATGACAACCCTAGTTACCATACTAAATGGGGAATCATTTCTATTTAAGCAAGAATTGTTGCACTTCAAATAGGCACATACACATTACTTGGCCAAAGGTCTCATTGAGTTTAAATATTGTCTATTTCATACACAAGCTTATTTGAAATGGGGTCTATAAGGGACACGGGTTAAATGAAAGCCATTTTGAGATTAGAGCTTATGTGACACAATGGACAAAACTACAAACTGCTTGTTTGAATTTTAGGCAGTTGGGAGCATGAAAAGATAGAGCTTTGAACATTCTCCCATCTTCTTGGCGTTAATCTGGATCTTGATTAGGATAGTCTTTTCCCTTATTAAAAGGTTGATACCCACATTTCTTTCTTTTTCTTCTTTTCCCTTTTCTTTCTCTCTCTTTCTATTTCTCTTTCTTTTTCTTTATTTTATCATTTTGTCCTTCTTCTCTGTAGGATTGTTAAATATAGGACTTTCAAAAACTAGATGGCATTTACCCTTTTCTCTAATTTTGATTGAATCTTTGGTTGGATTGGACCAATTCAAGTCAAATTGTCCTTATAAACCAAATAGAAGTCTTTTTCCACCTTAGGTAAAAGAGAACTCAGTTGGATTTCTAAGCCATTTTGGGTTTTCTTTTCTTCTTTTTTTTTTGTCTTTTCTTTTTCCTTTTGTTCTTCTTTTTTTTTTTTGGGTTCTAGCTCAAATAGAATTGCCTTATTTGTACCAACTTGTATTTCTAATAATGGATGAGTGGAGTGATATTATTCTGCTTCAGTCCTGACTTTATTTGTGATATTTGGTCTAATTCAGGTGAACTTCAACTACCCTTATGGTCTTGATAACTTCAACTATCCTCATGATCTTGACTATTCATTCCTTTCTTTGATCTTCTTGCCTTTTTATCTTAGTGATCATAAGACTTGTCAAAAGTGTAACAACAGCTCAGGGTAGGTTGTTGGGGTTTGTAAGCCAATGAAAAGAATGCTAAAATTTTATGAAGGCTCAAAGGGACAACTAGGGATTGATATTTAATTGGGTGGATACTAGTTGTTGGCTAACCAAACAAAGCCTAGATCATTTCTCTCTTAAAATAAGTAGAGTTTAATTTCACCTTGAAAGTTTGTCAAAGCATGTTCTAAGACTGACTAGGATCTAGACAAGGGTAATTATGTAGGAGCCCTCTCTAAGTAAGCATACACAACTCAATGCTATAGAGCAATTCCCTCACATAGTAAAGTCATTCAAGTCATGATGCATAAATATATTAATTTATGAATTATCAAGCTAGATTCATCATTGGTTGAGTACCAAAATGAACAAAAGCCATGAAAAATTTGATGAAAATAGTTTATTCAAACAATCTTAATTTAAAAAAAACATAATTATTCCAAATAAGTACTAAAGAAAGCGAAATAAAATAAAAAGAGCAACTCTTCAAGCTAAGGGACGTTCGTTGAGTTGGAGTTGAAAATATTTCATTTATTTAGACATATCAGGGTCAAGTATTTTTCCATCATCAAGGATCATTGCTTCATCATCCACAGTTAGTCTAAGCTTGCTTAGTATCACATTATCTTTAGCAGCTTTTCTATCCATATCATCACAGGATGACAAGATAAAACTCTTCATGAAGGTTGTATGCGGTGGCGCCCTTCAAAATTTAGGCAGAGGATTATTCTTAGTGTTGTGCTTATCAGGCTCAGGCAGCTTACCATGTCGATTAGATCTTGGATCTCATGCTTCAATCGAGTACATCGATCGATCTCATATCCTTGAGTCTGATGAAATTGACAAAAAGCCTTAGTATCAAATTTTGGGGGCAAAGGATTTGGCAAAGGTCGAGGAGTCAAGGGTTGTAACAAACCCTTCTTTTATAGCTTATTGACAACCCAAGATAGCGGCTTTCCCAATTCCAAAAATTAACTCATTTCTCCTTGACCAGTGGCATTAACATCAACTACCTTTGTGTATTTTGATTGCTTGGCTGATAATTCCATTTTGCAGAAAAATGGTTCTTCTCTCCATCCCTTTGACTTTGCCCACTAGGGTGGTAGCCACCCTTATTGCTCCACTTAGACAGCACATGGTTTGGCTGGTCTCATAGAATAGGGATTGATCCCTCATTTTTTATTTGATCTCTATTAGTGAACATGTTCTCCGTGGATGCTGCCTTTCCCTTCTTCCTTATGTCAATGTGAGATGCCTCATTAGCATTGTTGATGAGCTCTAGAATTTCAATCAACTGGGTCTTCATAATTTCAACCAATTGATTTCGCAGTTTGGCCATCCTAGCTTTGACAACTTCATTGACTATGTCCCTTAACTGGTTTGCATCCATCCTTCCAATGAAGCACTTGAATCAAAAATCAATGTTGTTGGTGGTGTCGTTGTATGCTCTTGAATTGTTGTACTCTAGGTTTGTGAGCCAAAAAGGATTAATGATATGAGATGCAAATGTATGCATGTATGCACAAACAATAAACAAAGATAAGTAGGACGTTCCTTCCCATCTTATAACTTCCACACACGGATGGCGAGTCTCTTTTCCTAGGTATATGGTTAACAAAGTACCAACACGGGGTATCTCATTTTCGAATATTTCCCTCGGACGTTTCAACCAATAGTTATATTTTCAAAAATGGAAATCAGTTTATGATAATTTCGATTAATTAGGCTTTAATCCATTCAACCAACTAAAGTAGCTTTTATGCTATATTGGATTAAAACTAAATTAGGAGGTTTATTATAAATAGATTTCTCACTTGAAAAAGTAACTAATAATTCATGCCAAAAACAAGCCCATGATTAATAATTCTTAGTATAAACTAGGCTCACAATTGATTTTTGGTATTCCATAATTGACCTAAATAATTTGTGAGCTCCTTGTAAGAACAGGTTGCAAAAATAATTTTGTTTGAAAAACCCATTGTAAAAAGATTTTTAGAAAAAAATGGATTTTTGACTTTGTATTTGAGTCTTGAGAAAAGAATTTTTGATTTGTTTTTTAGAAAATTTTTATGTCAAAAGATCATCTTGAAAAGTTTTGAAAATTGCTTTTGTCTTTTGGATTTTAAAGACAAATTTATTTTGAGCTTACAATATATTTAGGTCATATTAGAAAAGGAACAAACCAAATAAGCCATGATTTAAACCAAGATAAACTAACCATGGTCAAACAACAAGCATTTAGGGTAAAAATCTAAGGAAAGCAACTGGGCCAATTACATGAGCTTTAGTCTTTGGCTTGAAAGGCTTAGGTTCCCATAGCAAGTATATACTAAAAGGTACAAGGCTATGAGTGGTTTTTCCATGCTCAATCTCCATACGTTGAGTGAAAGTATGGTATCCCTTATATAACACAACACGGGTAACACGAGCGTCCTAACTCAAGCACAAGATCCAATATAATATTGTGCAATGACTTAAGGGTAATTTGAATTTTGGACCCGAGCTAAGATCTAAACTTAAGAGTAGTTTGGGTTCTGGACCTGAGCTAAGTTCTGGACTTAAGAGTAGTTTGGGTTCTGGACCTGAGCTATGTTTTGGACTTAAGAGTAATTTGGGTTCTACACCCGAGCTAAGTTTTGGACTTAAAAGTAATTTGGGTTCTGGACCCGAGGTAAGTTTTGGACTTCAAAGTAATTTGGATTCTCGACTCTGGACTCGAGCTAAGTTTTGGACTTAAGGGTAATTTGAGTTCTGGACCCGAGCTAAGTTTTGGACTTAAGGGTAATTTGGGTTCTGGACCTGAGCTAGATTTTGGGTGCTCGACATGAAACTAGATTTGGATGCTCGATCCTAAACTGGATTTGGATAAACTGGATTTGGATACTTGATCCTAAACTGGATTTGGATGCTCGATCCTAAACTAGATTTGGATTCTGAACCAAAATATTTAAAAGTGAGTTTGAAAATATTTTGTGTACGCATAAACTCAAAAATTAAAATGGAGAAACTTTGCCCCCTGTGTAGGCTTAAACTAATAATTTTTCTCATGCAGGCTCTGATTGATGTTTGTATTTTGTCTGGTTCCTTTCATAAACATGCATCTCTTCTTTTTTTTTTCAAAATGACTAGAGCTTCCTCAAGCAATGGGTCTTCCATGCCCCCTGATTCAATATCTTCTTTTGATTCTTTACTTCACAGGACGTTTACTGTTCACTTTGACAAAGAAATAGACAATACAATACAAAAAAAAAGTGCAATGCGATAAGCTCATGTATGCATGATATGCATGAATAACACTTACAATGGTTCTATCGACTCACAGACCGAGATGATCAAGTGAAGTGTTCTCATTGACTCCTTCCAGACACCTATTCAGATCTTTCATTGGAATGATAGAAGGCTATACATTTATGGCTTTTATTTTCAAGATATTGAAAATATGAGTGGTGGAGACCCCAAGCTGCAGATTCAGGGATAAATCCATTTCAAAATATGTCAATTGGTAGCTTTTTCATGACCTTTCCAATAATCACTTACTTTACCCAGTGTGTCCTTTGAAGTTCGATTGTTCAACATACTCCCCTTAACTTGAAGGCTTTGTAATTTTTTTTTTGAATTTTGATTTTGAAATCAAATGTTGGCTTTGCCAAATTATTGTCAATTTACCTCAAGACTTGATTTGTCAAATTAACATATCTATAACATGACAACCCTTATTACCATAGTATGCTCGGGAATCATTTCTATTTAATCAAGAATTATTGCACTTCAGATAGGCACATACACATTACCTGGTCAAAGGTCTTATTGAGTTTGAATATTGTCTATCTCATATGCATGCTTATTCAAACTATCTCCGCTAATAGACTCTACCTACCAGGAGAGATCAACATATCTTTGATAGGCTTGAAATAGGGTCTATAAGGGACACAGGTTAAATGAAGGCCTTTTGAGATCGGAGCTGATGTGACACTGTTGACAAACCTTCACACCATGATTTTTTGTTGGAGCCATAGGCAGTTGGAAATATGAAAAGACAGAGCTTTGAACATTCTTCTTTCTTTTTGGCATTAACTTAAATCTTGATTGAGATAGTCTTTGCCTTTATAAAAAGTTTGGTACCCATATTCATTTCTTTCTTTTTTCTTTTCTTTTCTTTATCTTTCTTTTTCTTACTCTTTCTTTCCTTTGAGCATTTTATCATTTTGTCCTTCTTTCCTGTAGGACTATCAAGTACAGGACTTTCGAGAACTGGATGACCTTTCTTCTATCTCTCTAATTGTGATTGAATCTTTGGTTGAGTTGGTCCAATTCAAGTCAAATTGTCCTTATAAATCAAATGGAAGACTTTTGTTGCCTTAGGTAAAAGAGAACTCAGTTGGCTTTCTGAATTGCCTTTTTAAGTTTTATCTTTTCTTCTTTTTTTTCATTTTTTTCTTTTGTCCTTTTTTCTTTTCTTTTTTTTTTCTTTTCTTCTTCTTTTCCTTTCTCTTTTTTTTTGTTCTAGCTTTAAAAGAGTTGTCTTGTTTGTACCAACTTGGGTTTCTAATAATGGATGAGTGGAGTGATATAAATCTTATTAAACAGGGATAAATCATTTGTTACTCTGATGTTGTCTTGATATATTGGAGATATTAGGTGAACTTTGACTACTCTTATTGTCTTGAGAACATCAACTATCCTTATAGTCTTCGCTATGCATTCCATTATTTGATCTTCTTGCCTCTTCACCTTATGCATAAGACTTGTCAAAAGTGTAACAATAGCTCAGGGCAGGTGATTGGGCTTATAAGTCAATGAAAAGAAAGCTAAAATTTCATGAAGGCTCAAAGGGACAACTAGGGATTGATATTTAATTAGGTGGATACTAGTTGTTGGCTAACCAAACAATGCCTAGATCATTTCTCTCTTAAATAAGCAAAGTTCAATTTCACCTCGAATGTTTGTCAAAGCATGTTCTAAACAGACTTAGACCTAGACAAAGGTAATTATGCATGAGCCCTCTCTAAGTAAGCATACACAACTCAATGCTATAGAGCAATTCCCTCACCTAGTAAAGTCATTCGAATCATGATGCATAGATACGCTAATTTATAAATATCAAGTTAAATTCGTCATCGGTTAAGCACCAAAATGAACAAAGACCATGAAAAATTTGATGAAAGTAATTTATTTAAATAATCTTAATTTAAAAAACATAATTGTTCCAATTAAATATTAAAGAAAGCAAAATAAATAGAGTAACACTCCAAGCTAAGGGAAGTTCATTGAGTTGGAGTCGAAGATACTCCATTTATTTAGACATATTAAGGGCAAGAATTTTTTTTTCATTATCAAGGATCGTTGCTTCATCATCCACAGTTTGTCCAAGCACATCATCTTTAGCAGCTTCTCTATCCATATCATCACAAGATGACAAGATAAAACTCTTCATAAAGGTTATAAGCGGTGGCGCCCTTCCAAATTTAGGCAGAGGATTATTCTTAGTGTTGGTCTTGTCAGGTTCAGGCATCTTACCACTATCGATTATATTTTGGATCTCATGCTTCAATCGGGTACATCTATCTGCCTCATGTCCTTGAGTCTGATGAAATTGGAAAAAAGCTTTAGTATCAAATTTTGTACGTAAAGGATTTAGCAAAGGTCGAGGGGACAATGGTTATAATAGTCTCTCCTTTTGTAGCTTGCTGAGAACCCAAGATAGAGGTTTCCCCAATTTCAAAAACTGCCTAATTCTTCCTTGGTCGGTGGCATTAGCATCAACTTCCTTTTGTGTATTTTGATTGCTAGGCTGATAATTCCATTTTGTAGAAAAATGATTCTTCTCTCTTTCCCTTTGACTTTGCCTACTAGGGTGATAACCGCCCTTATTGCTCTATTTAGATAGCACATGGTTCGGTTAGTCTTGTAGAATAGGGATTGATCCCTCATTTTTCATTCGATCTCTATTAGTGAACATGTTCCCTATTGATGCCACCTTTCCCTTCGTTCTTATGTCAATAGGAGATGCCTCATTAGCATTGTTGACGATCTCCAGAATTTCAATTAACTGGGTTTTCATAATTTTAACCAATTGATCTCGTAACTCGGCCATCCTAGCTTTGATAACTTCATCGACTATGTCCCTTAGCTGGTTTGCATCCATCCTTCCAATGAAGCACTTGAATAAAAAATAAATGTTGTAGGTGGTGTCATTATATGCTCTTGAATTGCCGTACTCTAGGTCTATGAGCCAAAAAGGATTAATGATATGTCATGTGATGCATGTATGCATGTATGCACAAACAATAGACAAAGATAAGTAGAACATCCCTTTCGACCTTATAACTTCCACAAACGGATGGCGAGTCTCTTTTCCTAGGTATATGGTTAATAAAGTACCAACATGGGGTATCTCATTTTCAAATATTTCCCTCGGACATTTCAACCAATAGTTATATTTTCAAAAATGGAAATCAGTTCATGATAATTCCCATTAATTAGGCTTTACTCCATTCAACCAACTAATGTAGCTTTTATGCTATATTGGATTAAAATTAAATTAGGAGGTTTATTATAAATAGAATTCTCACTTAAAAAAGTAACTAATGATTCATGCCAAAAACAAGCCCATCGTTAATTATTCATAGTATAAACTAGGCTCACACTGACCTAAATAATTTGTAAGCTCTTTGTAAGAAAAGGTTGGATGAAATGCAAAAATAGTTTTGTTTGAAAAACCCATTGTAAAAATATTTTTGAAAAAATGGATTTTGGGCTTTGTATTTGAGTCATGAGAAAAGAATTTTTGATTTGTTTTTAGAAAAGTTTTATATCGAAAGAACACCTTGAAAAGTTTTGAAAATAGCTTTGGTCTTTTGGATTTAGAGAAAATATTATTTTGAACTTACAAATGTACTTGGGTCATATTAGAAAAAGAACAAACCAAATAAGCTATGATTTAAACCAAGATAAACTAACCATAGTCAAACAACAAGCATTTGGGGTAAAAACCTAAGGAAAGTAACTAGGCCAATTACATGAGCTTTAGTCTTTGGGTTGAAAGGCTTAGGTTCCCATAGCAAGTATATACCAAAAGGTACAAGGCTATGAGTGGTTATGCCATGCTTGATCTCTATACCTTGAGTGAAAGTATGGTATCCCTTACATAACACAACATGGGTAATACGGGCATCCTAACTCACGCACACGATGCAATCTAAATGATGTAATGGGTAATATCATCATAAGAAAGAATATAATAATAAAAAGACCAACGAAATCAACTTCTCTTATTCCCAGTGGAGTCGCCACTGTGAGTGGAGATTTTTGCCCTCACTCCCAGTGGAATGGTTCTTGTGACTTCGGCACTATTTAGGCTCGGGGCCTAAGAGAATACGGGCCTAAGCCCGAAGAAAATGGAATTGCCACCCGAAAGGGCTGGGAAAAAAAAGGAGTGGATGACTAGATTCCTAAGGAATCCCCAACCCCCTAATGTAACACCCCCATATCCAATGCACACACACTACAACCACAACAATGTAGCATAAGTGCACCAAACATAGGGATACTACGGTTTCCTTAACATTCAAAACATTTTAAACAAAACCATAACCTTTCAATTATATACATTATAGAAAAATAGGTCATTTACTTATAAAACAAAACATATTAGATATACATATACATTTAAATATTACACAGCGGAAGTTATAAAATATTTACAAATTTACATTATAAACATTACTTTACAAAATATAAAAGAAATATACATGATTGGCAAGTCTCTTCTGATCTTTAAGCTCCTAAAATGGATTCTTCAAGGTCTACTCTCACTCGGTTTCGTAGAGCTCTCGGGTTCAACTCTATTACCTGCGCGATTAAACACTATCGCGCTAAGCCAATGGCTTAGTAAGATAATCATGCAAATGATATGACTTAGTGCAATGCAATGTCATTTCTCAATCCATATCAAACATATATCATCATATATGCAAAACTAACAACATACTTTCACATTGCATATCACATTTCAATATCTTGTCATATACCTTATTAGTGTTCATTTAACCATTCATAGTCAATACTAAACAAAGACAAACATAATCTCATTATTCAAACATTTCACCATTCAACATTTACATCTAAACAAACACATGCATGGGCCCAAAACACACTAATATGCCATTCAATTTTCAGAGTTAATGTTTTGGTTTTATCATCACATTTATTAATATCATATACCCAACTAGGCTTCAAGGATTAGGTTCAACCAAGCTTCAAGGGGAGCAAAGCATGCTAAGCTTCAACCCAACTTGGCTTCAAGAACAAAACCCAACCTAGCTTCAAGGGTGGTAACATCTCAATTAGGCTTCAAGGATTCAATCCAACCTAACTTCAAGAGATTGTTACACTTATTAGGCATGCCACCAACAACCAACTCTGAAAATGGAATAACACATTAGCCACACAATTCATTTAGATTTCATTCTCAATTCTCATTATCATTTGGGCAAACATGCCTCATTTATCTCCATTGAATCACCTTAGCCAATAACAATGGCTTCACCTTTTATTTCACAATATAACACTTCATTATTCAAGTGTATATTTATCACATTCATGATCACATTATATCTCACATAACATCATTCATAAATATCAACATTTCATTTCACATTACTCAAGAAACATTTTACCATTCACAATTCATAGCATAACTTTGTTCAATCTCAACAATGCAAGAACAACTTATATTATTTATAGCTTTAGGATCATCCACAAGTGTTTGATCAAGTCATTCCTTAGTTTAAGCATGTTTAAAAATGTTTATGTTGAGGTTTAGAGATCACACTACCTTTAAAGAATTCAAACCATGCAAAAAGAATCAAGAAATCAAACAATGTTCAAATCATTTGAAAGACACGCCCAACTCACTTGATTGACACGCCCAACCACCTAGAGTGACACGCCCGTGTCCTTAAAAAGAAAAGAGACAGTAGCTTCCTCAAATAAATGACACGCCCAACCAACTTGAGTGACACGCCCATGTCCTTAAAAAGAAAAGAGGCAGTAGCTTCCTCAAATAAATGACACGCCCAACCAACTTGAGTGACACGCCCGTGTCCTCTTAAAGCATTTGGCCGTGTCACCCACAAACACAACCTAACTAAAACCAACACTTTCTCAATTGCACTCAAACACAATATTCATCATATAACATGTTTCAAATGAACATAAACAATGTTCTAAACACATATTCATTACAAGAAACACTTCACAACACATTAATATAACAATTAAACACACACATCATCTCAAAACCCTAAAACCAACATCTTTCTCCATCCTTCCAAATCAACATCTATCACTTCTAACAACAACAACTATATAAACTATTAACTTAAAACCAATTTAATACTTGAGAACACAACACAACACATCTCAAATCCATTAAATCACAAAATCACCAAACCCTAACTCACTTCCAACACAACTTCCAAATAAGTAAAGAAAACAAAAGATTACTTACCTACAAGAAGAAATTCCACAAATCCCTTGTCAAATCTTTTGATTGTTTCTTCAATTTGCTTCAAACATCAAGAACACTTTCCTTGCTCTCTCTTCTCTTCAATGGCCGGCCACCTCTTGAAAGAAAAAAGAAAATGATGAAGACACAAAGTCAAATTTTGCTTTTAATCTCCACTAAGTGTTCTTATCCAAGCAATTACTAAAATGCCCTCACTCAATTAACTAACTTCTTGTCTCATATAAGCCCTTATATGTAATTACACACTTAACACAAAAATATCTCTCTTCCTTTGACTCATCCTTTGACCCATTTATATGTTATATATATCCTCATATACACAATATATACCATTCTCTCTAAACCCTAATTCTTTCCCAAAACACTTATACACAAGCATTCTCCTTCCAATTTCTTTTCTTATCCCATCATATACAAACAATTCAATTTATAACAACAACAACAATAACAATATGCCAAACTTCTAGGGCATAAATGAGGATATTACACCTAATGGGTATGAAAAGTTGGGTATGTGTGGGGAAGGTGAGAAATGGCCCAGCACCCCCACAATGCCCAGTTCATTGGATCCGGCCTCCTTTGCAGGTCTTAATGTTATAAAATTCTTAAATATAATAATATTATCCATACTACATGCAACAATGAAAATAAAGCATCATTATATTAAAATCAAAGCAATGTTCAAACAAAACCAAATAAATGGACACCTATCCGAGGATGGAAACATATCCTTACATCATCCATGTCTAAAACTAAATAGGACACCCACCGAAAGGTGGAAACGTATCCTTTACATTGGTCTTAAAACTTTGAAATAATTTAAATTATATAATATTTATCAAATGAGTTACCCATAAAGTGGAAACATACCTCTTACAATTTTAGAACTAAGGCAAATAAAAGAATATTCGATTATCTAATTATAAATACAAGCAAACAATTCATAAAATAAAATAAACCATTCATCATTAATAAATCACATAATCAAATAAATAAATAAAATTAGAATTCAATCTATTAAATAAACAAAGTTAAGATTTAAGATTTAGGATTTAAGAAATTAAGGTTTTGGGATTTAAAGTTTTAGAGTTTTTGGTTTTATTTATGGCTTTCGGCTACTGGGGGTACTAGATGTTATTTTTATAATTTCTAAATTTTAGTTTTGAAGAATTAAGGTTTCAGCATTTAGGATTAGTCTTTTAAAGAATTAGGGTTCGGGAAAAAGGATTTAGGGTTTTTGTCAAAACATGATTATCATAAAACTCTAAGACTATTTTAACATGGATTTTTGATAAATACTTATATGTAATATAACTACTAGACATTTAAAATATTATTTTAATAATCTAATACTATAGTGATTTAATGGAATAGGCTACTGTGATGATAATAAATAATAATTGATTAAGTTTTTAACTAAATAAGTTAGGGTTTAATTTAAATTAGAATTAGGATTTCCAAGAAAACTATCACTATCATATTCAATTTTGAAAGAGGAGGCTACTGTAAAGATTTTGGAAAATTGATTTGATTAGGGTTTTTAAGAAAATAGATTATTATAGTTTTAGAAAAGTGTAATTAGGGTTTGTGATTCCAAAAATGTGTTACAGGCATTAAGGCATTAGGGTTTTGGAAAAACTCTTTCTAGGGTTTTTAAAAAAGTTTGGATAATAAGCATAACCATTGATCAAGTAACAAATATATGCATGCTTGAACAGTTTATCAAATTATATAATGAAGTTATTGTGAATATAAGCAAAGAAATAAAGATTCAAACCTCCATTGCTGGTTCCACCACAATTTTTGAACTCTGGTTGAATAATAATAAAGACAATATATGTAACACCCCTGTACCCCATATATGTACACCGCATACACCCACACAACACATGATATACGTATAGAGGATATAAGGGTGTCACAGTCCATTTTAAAATAAACAAACCATTCTTTACAATAAAATCAAAGCATCATTACTAAAATCTTAATAAACTAAAAACATTTAACTTACATTAGAGAAGTCAATAGGGAAAACATTTCTCGTTAAAAAACATATATAACATTAGTACCCAAAAGTTTATCCAAAACATTTGTTTAATAAGCAGCGAAAAATGCAGCGGAATATACATATGTTTACATCAAAATCAATAAGTACAAAAATATGAAATTTATACAAGCTGGCAGTTTGCCTCTGATCTTGATATCCACAACTCAACACTGCTCTCACAAACTCAAGCATAGACTCGACTAGGTCTAGACGAGCTCTCTGGTACAACCGGATCTACCCTGTCACCTGCGCGATGAATCACAATCGCGTTAAGCAGAAAGCTTAGTGGTACAAACTTTAATTCAATATAGATCAAAGCGATGCTCATACACAATACATATGAATATATCAACTCATTGCATTATATCTCAACATATTAACCATTTGCATCACATTTCATAATTCCTATTAAAGTAAAGATAAACATGGGCCCAAAAAGGATCTAATATGCTATTCAAAGTTCATAGTTACTGCTTTGGTCGACAATGACACCACGTGTCTAGTCCCGTAGGCAATATATCCATGGATAATGTAACAGCCCCAGTCTCTTGGACCTCAACCCGGCTAGACTCTTAGGCCGCAGTATCTTGGTCCTCAACCCGGCTAGACTGCTATAGTTTTTTAGGCTTATGATCCAGTCTTTTCACCCCAAAAACATCACATTTATCAGCTGGGCTCGGCTTACGACCCGGTCTTTTCACCTGTCTAGCTTTTCATAGGCATGCCGCCAAACCTAGAACTCTGAAAATTGAATAACATACTAGGCACACAATTTATTCATTTATCTCATTATCAAATATTTTCATAACTCCATTCTTTTTTCATTTCTCATAATCAAACTAGGCACATTGCCTTATTATATCATCATTTTCTCATCTTTTCTCATTCTTCTCTTTTATATCAATATCAATTTGTTCCATTATGTTTTCACATATCTCATCACATTATGCATATCATAAGATATAACTCATTCATCAACAATATTTATCAAGTAACTTAACATATTTCTCAACTAAATGTGTTAAGTCCCAATGTCATGTAGATGTATGCAATCATTCAAAGTATGTACTTACCTCTAAAAGAAACAACACCACTCTATCAATCTCCTCTTCCAAGATATCCCTCAAATCTTGGCTTGGGTATCTCAATTCTCTTTAAAACCTAATCCAAAGGTGATTAGATATACTCACTTAGTGATATACATAAGAAAATAAGGAAGAAAATTATCTAGGGAAAACTCGACACTTGACACGCTCAACAACACTGGCGTGTCCCTGATCGTGCCCTAAACCCATAACACAGAAGCTTTGACATGCTCAGTGACATGGGCATGTCACTGCATGTGTCAATTCTCCTCCAACATAGAAGCTATGACACGCTCAGTGACATGGGCATGTCACTGGATGTGTCAATCCTACCACAACACAGTAGCTATGACATGCTCAGTGACATGGGCGTGTCACTGGATGTGTCAATCCTACCACTACACAGAAGCTGTGACATGGACGTGTCACTAGACTTGTCACCAACATAAAAAATAGAACCAACGATACGCCTAAAGACATGGCCGTGTTAATGGGCGTGTCAGGCCAAAAACCTTGAAATCGACACCAAACGCCACAACCCACAATCATCTTCCAATAACCATATCAACAACACACAAACTCAATCAAAACAATCAACAACCCATATAATACTTGAGTAAACCTTAAAACAACTCAATTACAAACATCAAAACACAATCACAACCATATATCACAGCTCAAACTTACACCATCCACACACTTATCTCTTTCACCAAACTTAACCCTTTTTCCTTCAATCCAACCCCAAAATCAAAGTTAACAAAACAACACAACCCCAAAATCCAAATCAACCATAAACACATCTACAACAACCATTCACCAAACTCATAAACACAACTCAAAAGAAACAAAGAAACAAGTTGGAAACTTACCAAAAATGAAGAAAATCCTTAAAACTCCAACTTGATCTGTTGAAATCCTTTAATTCCCTGAGTTTGGAAGCAACAAAATCTCTCCCAATTGAAGATGGTGGTGATGGCCAGCCAAAGAAGAAAGAAGAAGATGAAGATGAAAGAAGAAGAAAGTCAACTTCTTTTAACCAAACATCTTCCCCAAATCACTCTCCACCAAGTATTATATTAATATAATATAACCCACTTATATCATCTTCCACCATCTCTAATATAATAATATAATTAAACCAATTATCCACTACCATTATCTTATATAATTAAAATATCTTTAAACCATATTAAGATATATACTTGAATATAATGTATATATCTCCATATATATAACATATACACACTCCTTCCTCTTATCTTCTCACTTATATAAACATACACTTAAAATCATTTAATTCAATTCCACAATCAAAATTTCCAAAAATTTAGGGTATTACTTGGGATATTACAATTCTCCCCCTCTACAAATAAATTTCATCCTCGAAATTACCTATTCTTAAGTTTGAAATAACTAGGGATACTGATCTCGCATCACTTGCTCACTCTCCCAAGTTTCCTCTTCCTTAGCATGATTCTTCCAAAGAACCTTTACAAGTGGCACTTTCTTATTTCTCAACTCTTTCAATAATCAGCAATATTGCATCGTGCTTGTTTTGAGTCAAGGGCAAACCAGTCACAAAATCTGTAACACCCCTATACCCCGTATACATACACAGCATGTTATTACAATCGTAATATACGTATACTGAATATAGAAATGCCATGGTTTACTAACAAAACGATTCAATTCTTTTACAATCATATGAACCAATTTAAAACATTTAAATTATATTATAAAACACAAAAGATAAAATGTTTATTCAAAACGCAGCGGAAATATTACAAATATTTCCAATTACATAAACCTCAAAACTCAAATTTTACAAAACATAAAATATATACATGTCTGACAGTATGTCTTTGATCTTTAAGCTCCACTATCAACTCCTCAAGATCTAGACTCTACTCGGCCTAGAGGAACTCTCCGGTTCTTCCCATGTCACCTGCGCGATAAATCATAATCGCGCTAAGCCAACGGCTTAGTGGTACAACTACAATAATATTATGTTTTGATGCAATGCCAATGTCACATAATCAATTCCATACACCATTTAAGAATCACATTAAATACAAAGACAAGCATGGGCCCAAGGACACTAATATGCCATTCAACTTTCAGAGTTAATGTTTTGGTTCAATTATCACATTTATCATTATCATTATCCCAACTAGGCTTCAAGGATTTAGGTTCAACCAAGCTTCAAAGGGAACAAAGCATGCTAAGTATCAACCCAACTTGGCTTCAAGAACCAACCCAACCTAGCTTCAAGGGTTGTAACATCTCAATTAGGCTTCAAGGACTAGACCCAACCAAGCTTCAAAGGGAGTTAAGCATGCTAAACTTCAACCCAACTTGGCTTCAAGGATCAAGCCCAACCTAACTTCAAGAGATTGTTACTATAGGCATGCCACCAACAACAAAAATCTGAAAATGGAATAACACATTAGACACACAATTCATTTATTATTTCATTATCAATTCCATTCTCATTTTCTCATCATCACTTAGGCAATCATGCCTCAATCATTTCATTGGCATCATTATCATTCTAGCCAACAATCATGGCTCCATATCTCATCAAGAGAGTATATATATATATATATATCATCAATTGCATCGAACATCATCTAGGCAAACATGCCTCAATTATGTCATTTACATCATTATAACCAACCACATTGATTTCACATCTTATTATATCTCAATTCACATTATACCCATCATAACATTTATCACATAAATTACCAATGTAATCAATTGCTAAACATATGATTAATCAAATAGATTAAGTATCAAGATCATGTAAATGTATACAACCATGTAGTTTGTACTTACCTCCAAAAGCAACTCACACAAAACACTAAACTCTTCTTCCAAGAATCCTTCAATACTTGGATTATGGTAACTCAAACTCTTCACAACCTAATCCAAAAAGGAATAATACAAATGAGATAATAAGACTAAGGTCTAACTAGGGCAAACTCTACTCATGACACGCTCAACAACACGGGCGTGTCCCTGACCATGCCCTAAACTCACAACACAGAAGCTTAGACATGCTCAGAACCACGGGCGTGTCACTGAACGTGTAATACATTCTGCCTCCCAACAACATTGACACGTCCAACAACATGGGTGTGTTCACGGCCGTGTCAATTCTTCACCAACACAGTAGCTATGACACGCTCAGTGACATGGGCGTGTCACTGGACGTGTAAATGCTACTGCAACACAGAACCATCGACACGCCCAAAGACCTGGCCGTGTTCATGGGCGTGTTAGGCCAAAAATGCAGATTCCGGCCAAAATAACACTACATCCAACAACTTCTTACTTCCACCATTTTCCACTTCAAACAACCTTAATTAGACTCACCCAAAAACCATAACAAACTTGCAATAATACCAAAACAACTCAAAATATACATCAAACACAAATCATAATCATCACCACAAACCCCAAAACACAACCACCATACTTTCACTTCCAACAAACTTACTCTTTCCTTCAATCCAACCCCAAAAATCCAAAATCACTTGAACCAAACACTCTTAAACATCCCACAATCAAACAAACACATATAAACCACAAACTCAACTCACAAACTCAAAGAAATCAAAGAATCAAGTGGAAAACTTACCAAGGATGAAGAAACTCTTAAGTATCCAACTTGACCACTTGAAAACTTCCTTCAATCTTGAGTATGAACAATCAAATCTCTCTCTTGCTCTCTTGCTAGGGAGTGTCGGCCAAAACAAAGAAAAGGAAAGGAAAGGAAATGAAAGCACGCGCAGAAGGAAGAAAGAAAGAAAGAAGAAAGGAAAGAAAATAAAGTCAAACACTCAACCTTCTCTTTCCTCAAAACCCTCTCCACCAAGCAACTAACTATTAAAATAATCCAAATTAATCTCTTCCATTCATAATTTCCTTATTAATTAATTCAATAAATCATAACATAAATATCTTCTTCCATTAACTTTCTTTGACTTTGACTTGTGTATATGTTGTATATATTTTTATATACACAACATATACACTGTCTCTAAAATTCTTTTCTCTTTCCAATAAAACACACATTCATTAAATCCAATTAAAACAACAATTATATCAAAACTTCTAGGGCAAACTTTGGGATATTACAATTCTCCCCCTCTAAAAAGAAATTTCATCCTCGAAATTACCTGATATCAAGTCTGAAACAGTTGAGGATATTGATCTCGCATTGCTTGCTCACCCTCCCAAGTTGCCTCTTCTCTACCATGATTCTTCCAAAGAACCTTTACCAATGGCACTTTCTTATTTCTCAACTCTTTTATTTCATGTGCCAAAATAGCAATTGGTTCTTCTTCAAATGTCAGATCCGAACTCACCTCAAAAGATTCCACTGGCAAGATATGAGATGGATCTGATCTGTACCTCCACAACATAGAAACATGGAATACATTATGAATTCTATCCAACTCAGGTGGCAAATCAAGACGATAAGAAACTGGCCCAATTCTTTCTAACACTTCATACGGACCAATAAAACGAGGACTCAGTTTCCCTTTTCGGCCAAATCTTAAAATCTTCTTCCAAGGAGACACTTTCAAAAATACTTTATCTCCAATACCAAACTCTATGTCTCTCCTTTTTAAGTCTGAATAAGATTTCTGTCGGTCTGAAGCTGCTTTTAACCGATCCCGAATTATCTTCACTTTTTCTTCAGTCTCTTTAACCAAATCAGGACCAATTAGTTTGCCTTCTCCAAGTTCATTCCAACACAGAGGCATTCTACATCTTCTACCATACAATGCCTCAAATGGTGCCATACCGATACTGGATTGATGACTGTTGTTGTAAGCAAATTCCACAGTGGCAAAAATCTGTCCCAATTTCTAGAGAAATCAATGACACAACTTCTCAACATATCCTCAATAATTTGTATCACTCTCTCTGACTGCCCATCTGTCTGCGGATGAAAAGCAGTACTAAAGTGCAATCGAGAACCCAAAGCCCCATGTAAACTCTTCCAAAACCTCGAAGTAAATCAAGGATCTCGATCAGACACTAAAGAAATTGGGACTCCATGCAACTTCACTATCTCATTAATATACAACTCAGCTAGTCTTTCAAGAGAATAGTCCATTCTAACTGGAAGAAGATGAGCTATTTTTGTCAATCGATCAACAATCACCCAGATAGCATCATGCTTCTTCTGAGTCCATGGCAAACCAGAAACGAAATCCATTGTTACTTTCTCCCATTTCCATTCAGGCACTGTTAAAGGTTGAAGCAACCCCGTTAGAACTTGATGCTCAGCTTTCACCCTCTGACAAGTGAGACACTTAGATACAAATTCAACTATATCTCTCTTCATACCAGACCACCAGTAGTGCTGTTTCAAATCATTATACATCTTGGTACTACCCGGATGCATAGCAAAAATAGATTGGTGTGCTTCCTCTAAAATAATCTTTCTCAAACTATCATCATCAGGAACACACAACCTATCCTTGAACCAAAGGCTACCATCACTTTTCACACAAAAATCTCGGCTCTCCCCATTTTGGCAATCTGATACAATCTTCTGAATTTTCTCATGAACCAATTGAGGCTCCTTTATCTGATCCAACAATACTGGTCTCAACTGCAACTGAGCCAATAATGCACCGTCAGCACACAATTCAAAACTAGCATGTAACACTCTCAACTCAACAAGCAATGAGAGCGAATAAACAGCCAAACTTGCCAAAGACTTTCGACTCAAGGCATCAGCAACTACATTCGCCTTACCAGGATGATAGTCAATCAAACAGTCGTAGTCTTTAATCAATTCTAACCATCGCCTTTGCCGAAGATTCAGCTCCTTCTGAACACCCAAATATTTCAAACTTTTATGATCCATATAGATAAAACGTTTCTCCCCATATAAGTAGTGTCGCCAAATCTTCAAAGCAAACATTATAGCTGCCAACTCCAAATCATGAGTTGGATAATTAAGCTCGTGCGGCTTCAACGGCCGAGAAGCATAAGCTATGACTTTACCCTCTTGCATCAAAACACATCCTAAACCATTATGTGAAGCATCACTGTAAATCACATATGGTTTATCTTCTACAGGTAAAGTAAGAACAAGCGCTTGAGTTAACATTTCTTTCAACTGCTCAAAGCTAGCTTGACACTGATCCGTCCACACAAATCTAACTCCCTTTCGAAGCAATCTGGTGAGTGGAGTAGCTATCAAGGAGAAACCTTTCACAAACCGTCGGTAATAGCCTGCCAAACCCAGAAAAATTCTAAAATTAAGTTACAGACTTTGGTGGATTCCAATTCAAAATAGCTTCAACCTTACTTGGATCGACTCTTATACCATCTGCTGAAACTATATGACCCAGAAAAGTAACTTGGTCAAGCCAAAATTCACACTTCGACAGCTTCGCATACAACTGCCTCTCTCTCAAGATCTGTAATACAATCCGCAAATGCTTGTCATGCTCCTCTTCATTATGTGAATACACCAAAATATCATCAATATAGACCACTACAAACTGATCCAGATAGGGCCTAAACACCCTATTCATCAAATCCATGAAAGCTGCAGGTGCATTTGTCAACCTAAAAGGAATCACCAAGAACTCATAATGCCTATATCTTGTGCGGAAGGCTGTTTTAGGAACATCTTCAGCTCTAACCCTCAACTAATGGTACCCTGATCTCAAATCAATCTTGGAAAACACCGCTGCTCCCTTCAATTGGTCAAAGAGATCATCAATCCTAGGCAAAGGATACTTATTCTTGATAGTCACTCTGTTCAATTGCCTATAATCGATGCACAATCTCATAGTACCATCCTTCTTCTTCACAAACAAAACAGGGGCTCCCCATGGAGAAACACTAGGGCGAATAAACTCTTTATCCAATAACTCCTGTAACTGCACCTTCAACTCTCTCAGTTCAGCTGGTGCCATTCAATAAGGAGTGATAGAGATGGGAGTGGTACCAGGCAACAAATCGATACCAAACTCAACCTCTCTCTCAGGGGGTAACCCTGGCAACTCCTCAGGAAACACGTCTGGAAAATCTGCAACTGTGGGTATACTATCAAGTTGAGAACCCACTATTCTGGTATCCACCACATGAGCAAGGTAAGCATCACACCCTTTCCTAATCAACCTTCTAGCTATTACAGCTAATACAAACAAGGATACAAGTTGTCTCTACTCACTAGATACCATCACACTCCTACCATCACTGGTTCTCAAGGTGACACACTTCCTTTGACAATCTACCACAGCTCCATGCTTAGACAACCAATCCATGCCTAATGTAATATCCCAATGTATGCCCTAGAAGTTTTAATATTATTGTTTTAATTGGAATTGAATGTATATGTTAATTTGGGAGAGAAAAGAAATTTAAAAGAAAGTGTATATGTTGTGTATATGGAAATATATACAACATATATACAAGTCAAATGGGATGGTCAAGGGATGAAGATATTTATTTTGTTCTTTGTGAAATTACTAAATAGGGTAATAAGTGAAAGAGAAGTAAAATAAATAGGTGAGGGTATTTAAGTAATTTTCTTTTTGGAATACTTGGTGGAGGTTTAAAGAGATGAGAAATTTGACTTTTCTTCATTTCTTCTTCTTCCCTTCTCCATTGTTGGCCGGCTATCCTAAACAAGAGAGAGAGCAAGAGTGAGTTGGTGTTTAAAGCTCAAATTGAAGGAGTTTTCAAGTGATTAAGTGGAAATCCAAGAAGATTCATTATTTTGGTAAGTCTCTCTTGATTCTCTTGTTTTATTTTAGGTTGTTTGTGAGTTTGATTGTGGATATTTGAAAGCAAGGTTGTGTTTATAGTAGTATGTTGGTGTGTGTTTGATTTAAATTGATTGTGGTGTTGGTTTTGAATAGAAAATAAAAAGAAAGGTTGATGTTGGTGTTGGAAGAGTGGAAGTGTTGTTGGTTTTAGGGTTTTGAAGTGATAAGTGATGTTTAACTTGAGTTTGATTAATTATTTTCATAGATTTTCATATTGTTGATGTTTGTTGGAGTTGTAAGCATGGAATAGGTGAATTTGGTCAGAAACAGTAGCATTTTGGATGCCACGCCCATGGCCTTGGTTGCCATGGCCGTGGCCATTTGTAGCCATGGCCGTGGAGGTTTGGAGCAAGGGAGGCAAAACCATTCTCTAAGCCACGCCCATGGGGGTTGGGGTGGCCACGGCCGTGGGCCTTAGTTAGTGGTGTTGAGTTTTAATTTGTGATCTAAAGGTCTAAGATGAGGTTTATAAGTGATAAATTGTATTGGAATTCATGTATTGTATCATTTTTGAACTAGGTTGTGGAAGAAGGTGATTTGCCCTAATTTAAGAAGTAAAGAATTCTTGGAAAGAGGAAGTGTATAGATTTGTATAAGTGGTGCTTAAGGTAAGTACAAACTACATTATTGCATACATTCATATGATGTTGAGACTTAACATACATTTGATTGAAAATGTGTTAAGAAATCTAATGTTATGTTTGATATAATGTAAATCTTGATGATGCATATGAATAATGCTATATTGTGTACAATGTGAATTATGTGGAATGTATGTTGAAGATTCTAAATCTATGAATAATGTAAATTGATATGTATATGTACCAATGATGATCATTATTAATGGATGTCTAATGTAATTGAGTGTGAGTACTTAAATGATGAATTGAGACATAATGAGATGATAAAAGCATGTTTGTCTATATGAAATATGGAATATGAAATGTGAAAGATATGATGATATGATGAATTATATTGATGTGATGAGAAGCCATGATTGTTGGCTATGATGATGATAAATGAATTATAATTGAGGCATGGTTACCTATCTTGATTATGAGAAATGAATTGAGAAAGAAATGTATAATGAGATAAATGAAAAGATTATGTGTCTAATGTGTTATGCAAGCTTCAGAGTTCTGAGTTTGGTGGCATGCCAATGAATTACTGGATAGGTGAAAAGACCGGGTCGTAAGCCGATTCCAGTTGAAAAATGTGAAATGATAAATGTGAAATATGAATTAAAAGTAACAGTCTAGCCAGGTTGAGGATTTCCTCGGGTTGTCCGGGTTGAGATCCAAGAGACTGGGTCTGTTACTAGTAACAGTCTAGCCGGGTTGAGGATCTCCTTGAGTTTAGACGGGTTGAGGTCCAAGAGACTGGGTCTGTTACACTATCCATGGATAGAGATACATATATATGTGATGCCTACGGGCTTGATGATTATTGATTATAGACCAAAGCAGTAACTCTGAACTTTGAATAACAAAATAGTGTCTTGTGGGCCTATATGTGTCTTTGTGTCAATGAAATTCATAAAATGATGAAATGTAGTCTTATGAACAATATGAAAATATCAATTGTGTATATTATATGAATTATTAAAATGTGTGACATTGGCATTGCATAGAAGCATATTATTATTGTAGTTTGTACCACTAAGCCATTGGCTTAACGCGATTGTGATTCATCGCGCAGGTGACAGGGAAGAACCGGAGAGTTCTGCTAGACAGAGTAGAGTCTAGATTTTGAGGCTTTGAGAGTGGAACTTAAAGATCGAAGACAAACTGCCAAACATGTATATATTTTATATTTTGTAAACTTGATTTTTGTATACAACTATTTTTAAACATTTGTTATATTTTCCGCTGCTTTTAAATAAACATTTTATCTTTTGTCTTTTGTAATTTCTTTTAAATGATTTTAATTTTGTTCATGTTTTTGAAAAGGGATGAGTCATTTGTTAAAGGTATCATGGCATTTCTATATTGAGTATACGTATATTACGATCGTATTAGCATGTTGTGTACGTATACCGGATATAGGGGTGTTACATTTATTTTGGTATCAGAGCCTAGGTTTGAGATTCTCAACCTAGGTGAATTGTAAGAAAAAGAATATTTTGATTTTTAAAAGTTGGTTTTGAGTACAATACATGTTTTGGTATGGCAGTCTTTGATCTTTAATGAGGTATATTCTGCTGTGTTTGCAGATATAGGTAGAGATGGCATCTCATTCACGACATTCTGTTGAGGGTAGTGCGGAAATTGTAGCTCCAGGAGAGAGTAGAGAGGGAGCTAAGGATGAGAGAGTTAGTGAGGCACCTATTTTCGTGCCAGAGAGACCACCTGCAGAGGAGGGTCCGCCGGGTTGGTTAAGGCATATGGTGGAGTTATTTAGACAAGCTCCAGTGCAGCCACCACCACCACAGCCTCAGGCGTCGGTAAGACATTATGACAAGTTGAGGAAATATGGGGCTGAAGATTTTCTAGGCACTACCGATCCTACAGTGGCTGAGCAATGGTTGGATAAGGTACAGAGGATATTCATTCAGTTGCAAGCCACTTCGGATGAAAAGTTTGACTATGCCAGATCCCCCTTACAGAAAGATGCCTATGACTGGCTGGTTCTAGATACCAGGATTTCTCTCAGCTTGTTGCAGCAGCTAGGAGTGTGGAGAGAGCTCAGAGTATAGCCGCAGCTGCTACTGAGGAGGAGACTAGGACAAGGAGACCCCAGTTTGAGGCAGGGTCTTCATCTGTAAAGAGGGGTAGAGGAAGTTTTGTTCCAAGGTTCAGTAGGAGTCAGAGACAGCCGGGTAGGTCACTGCAGTATCAGAGACAGAGACCGAGACCTACAGCTTCTATAGCCAGTGCTCCGACTCCTAGGATTCAGAGGTCTACTCCACCTATATGTGAGATTTGTGGCAGAAACCATGTGGGTGTTTGCTGGATGAGTGGCAGATCAGCTGTATGTTTCAGGTGTGGATCGCCCGATCATTTTATTAGGGAGTGTCCTGAGATACAGGAGCCTAGACAAGCTGAGTCTGCAGCCTCTCGACCCAGTGTCAGCAGAGGTGGTCGAGGAAGTAGAGGTTTCAGTAGGGGTGGTCGATCCGGGTACAGTCAGAGAGGAGGACCATCATCCGGAGGTAGTAGGCCAGAGGAGGGTGGATCTTCTCAGAGGGTGTATGTGATGCAGAGGCAGCCAGATGCTTCAGCAGTGATAGGTGGTACATTTTCTTTATTTGGCATTTCAGTACTTGCTTTGATTGATCCAGGATCTACTCATTCATACATTAGTGCATCCATATTGCCTGTGTCTGAATTGCATTCAGAATCATTAGGATTTGATGTTTTGGTGACAAATCCGTTAGGACATAGTGTGGTTGTTAGTAAGGTGCACCGTGATAGTGCTGTTGTGGTGCAAGGTGAGGAGTTTCCTAGTGATTTAATTGAAATGCCTTTTAAAGAATATGATTTGATCTTAGGCATGGATTGGTTGTCTAAGTATGGAGCTGTGGTGGATTGTCAAAAGAAGTGTGTCACTTTGAGAACCGGTAATGGTAGGGATGTGATAGTATCTAGTGAGTAGAGACAACTTGCATCCTTGTTTGTATCAGTTGTAACAGCTAGAAGGTTGATTAGAAAAGGGTGTGATGCTTATCTTGCCCATGTTGTGGATACTAGAGTAAGGAGTTCTCAACTTGATAATATAACCACAGTTGCAGATTTTCCAGATGTGTTTCCTGAGGAGTTGCCAGGGTTACCCCCTGAGAGAGAGGTGGAGTTTAATATCAATTTGTTGCCTGGTACCACTCCCATCTCTATCACTCCTTATAGAATGGCACCAGCTGAATTGAGAGAGTTGAAGGTGCAGTTACAGGAGTTGCTGGATAAAGGGTTTATTCGCCCCAGTGTTTCTCCTTGGGGAGCTCCTATGTTGTTTGTGAAGAAAAAGGATGGTACTATGAGATTATGCATTGATTATAGGCAATTGAACAAAGCGACTATCAAGAATAAATATCCTTTGCCTAGAATTGATGATCTTTTTGATCAATTGAAGGGAGCAGCAGTGTTTTCCAAGATTGATTTGAGATCAGGGTACCATCAATTGAGGGTTAGAGCTGAAGATGTTTCTAAGACAGCTTTTCGCACCAGGTATGGGCATTATGAGTTTTTAGTAATGCCTTTTGGGTTGACAAATGCACCTGCAGCTTTCATGGATTTGATGAATAGGGTGTTTAGCCCTATCTGGATCAATTTGTGGTGGTTTTCATCGATGATATCTTGGTGTATTCGCGTAATGAAGAGGAGCATGACCAGCATTTGCGGATTGTATTGCAGGTCTTGAGAGAGAAGCAGTTGTATGCTAAATTATCGAAGTGTGAATTTTGGCTTGACCAAGTTACTTTTCTGGGTCATATAGTTTCAGCAGATGGTATAAGAGTTGATCCAAGTAAAGTTGAAGTTATTTTGAATTGGAGTCCACCAAAATCTATGACTGAAGTTAGAAGTTTTCTGGGTTTGGCAGGCTATTACCAATGGTTTGTGAAAGGTTTTTCTTTGATAGCTACTCCACTCACCAGATTGCTTCGGAAGGGAGTTAGATTTGTGTGGACGGATCAGTGTCAAGCTAGCTTTGAGCAGTTGAAAGAAATGTTGACTCAAGCACCTGTTCTTACTTTACCCGTGTAAGATAAACCATATGTGATTTATAGTGATGCTTCACATAATGGTTTAGGATGTGTTTTGATGCAAGAGGGTAAAGTCATAGCTTATGCTTCTCGGCAGTTGAAGCCGCATGAGCTTAATTATCCGACCCATATTTGGAGTTGGCAGCTATAGTGTTTGCTTTGAAGATTTGGCGACATCACTTATATGGGGAGAAATGTTTTATCTATACGGATCATAAAAGTTGGAAATATTTGGGTGTTCAGAAGGAGCTAAATCTTCGGCAAAGGCAATGGTTAGAATTGATTAAAGACTATGACTGTCTGATTGATTATCATCCTGGTAAGGTGAATGTGGTTGCTGATGCCTTGAGTCGGAAGTCTTTAGCAGGTTTGGTTGTGTATTCACTCTCGTTGCTTGTTGAATTGAGAGCGTTGCATGCTAATTTTGAAATTTGTGATGATGGTGCATTATTAGCTCAGCTGTAGTTAAGACCAGTATTGTTAGACCAGATTAAAAAGGCTCAGTTGGCTGATGAGAAAATTCAAAAGATTGTGTCAGATTGCCAGAATGGGGAAAGCCGAGATTTCATTGTGAAGAGTAATGGTAGTCTTTGGTTCAAGGATAGGTTGTGTGTACCTGATGATGATAGTTTGAGAAAGATCATTTTAGAGGAAGCACACCAATCGAATTTTGCTATGCATCCGGGTAGTACAAAGATGTACCATGATTTGAAATAGCACTACTGGTGGTCTGGTATGAAGAGAGACATAGCGGAATTTGTGTCCAAGTGTCTCACATGTCAGAGGGTAAAAGCTGAGCACCAAGTTCCAACAGGGTTGCTTCAACCTTTAACAGTGCCTGAATGGAAATGGGAGAGAGTGACAATGGATTTTGTGTCTGGTTTGCCATTGACTCAGAAGAAGCATGATGCTATTTGGGTGATTGTTGATCGGTTGACAAAGATAGCTCATTTCCTTCCTGTTAGAATGGACTACTCTCTTGAAAGATTGGCTGAGCTGTATGTAAGTAAAATAGTAAAGTTGCATGGAGTACCAATTTCTTTACTGTCTGATTGAGATCCCCAGTTTACTTCGAGGTTTTGGAAGAGCTTACATGGGGGTTTGGGTTCTCGATTATACTTTAGAACTGCTTTTCATCCACAGACAGATGGGCAGTCAGAGAGAGTGATACAGATTATTGAGGATATGTTGAGAAGCTGTGTCATTGATTTCTCTGGAAGTTGGGACAAATTTTTGCCACTTGTGGAATTTGCTTACAACAACAGTCATCAATCAAGTATTGGATTAAGGGTGGTACTAGATTGCGCTTGATGGCTCTCTTAAGGGAGAGGTCAGGTGTTCGATCCGGGGAGGCAACATAAATGGTTTGTACACCATTTGGGCCAAATAAACAAATCCTGCTAGAGGGCCCGTGAGGGCAGTCCAGTACTGTAGCAGGCCCATGGGCACAGCCGTGACAGTCGGGGTGCAGGTTGGTGGGTGGAATTAAGCAGGGATGATACAGACACAGCCAAGCCAAATCAAGCTTGGCCGTGTCACCCTTAATTTCTATAAATTCTTCTGCTCGAAAGAAAAAGAGGGAGATGGCTAGGGTTTGAGGAAAGAGAGAAAAGAAAAGAGAAGGAGGGAGCAAACACGATTTGGGATGAGGAGAGAGTGACACTCTCCTTGTCCCTTCATCTTCATCCTCCATCTTCATCTTCTCCATCTTCCATTGATAAGATCTTTGAGGTTCTTTGGGATAAGTTGGGTTAACAAGCTCTTGAAGGTTAAAGAAGCTTCATTGAAAGGATTGGTGACTTGAGAAAGCTCCATTCTATCTTCCAAAGGCACAATCAATTGAAGGGTTGGTGACTTGAGAAAGCTCCATTCCATATTGCAAAGTGGAATCAACCATTGAAGAGGGCTTGAGTTCTTCATCAAACATCAAAGTGGAGCTAGGAGGAAGACTAGCAATCCTACTCTTGGCATCTTCACAAGGGGTTTTTCTATTCTCTCTTTTAATTCATTTCAATATAGTTTTTGTTGTATTAAGAGAATTGATATTGCAATGAACAATTTGTATTTGATTTATATTGAGTTGAATGAATGTTTTAAATTGATGATGTTGAGCTAAATACCCATGCCTAGGGTTTGTAGTATATTTGATTGAATGCTTTGATTTGATATTTCCATTGATATACCTTGTTGTTGGTTGATTGCATTGGATTGTATGCTAGGTTGATAGATTAGCTACCTATTGATCTCTAGATATTGAATGAAGGACCGAGAGATGAAATTCAATATCAAAATTATGCAATCAACTACCCTATGAATGAATTAGAAATATAAGTTCTAGGGTTTGTTAATTTGGTAATGTAAAAGAATTGGTCATTGTTAATTCATGAATGTGAGAACTAATGGATTGGTAATTGACTAATTAAACTTAAGGAACAAATTAATTACAAAGTTATGTTAATGGATAATTGAGAGTTGAGCTTTGATTGAATGGACTTATACCCCTAGGTACCTTCCCAAGAATCGATTTGATCTTGTACACCCATCACACACATCAATCCTACACTCCTTAATCTTAGGTTTAAATCATTCTCGCACCATTCCAACACAAAAAACTTCCGCATTTAAATACTTGTCAATCAAGCTATTATGAACCACACCTTCTTGGGGAAATGACCTTGGGGCAATCACCTTTGCTACAGCTACCTGGTATACTTGCGAGTACCGCTTGTAGTAGTACTTAATTTGAGCGCAACAAGTTTTTGGCGCTGTTGCCGGGGAAGGCTGTTTAAGTAGTGATAGTTTGATTTTTCTTTACAATTTAATTGATTGTTTGTTTTCTTTTAATTGTTTGTTTGTTTTGTTTGATTTTCTTTCAATTTAATTATTTGTTTGTTTTCTTTAAGTTGCTAAGTGCCTTTTGTAAATATGCTGTTTTCAAGGTACATAGGGGTTTATGATGATAACCCTAACTCTGACATGGCATGGCAATTAGCAGAATTAATGAACCAACTTAAGATGCTAAATGCAAGAGAAAGAACACCTATGCCTACTCGTGAAGTATGTTCAGCATGTGGCATTGCAGGACATAGCGCAAACATGTGTTCATTTGGTTATAGACAATACCAAGAGAGGCAAGAGGAAGAATATGCCTATGAAAGTTTCCAGCAAATGGGTGGAAATGATCCATATCTCAGACCTTATAATTCAAGCTGGGGAAGCCACCCATATTTTTCTTGGGAAAATCAATAGCAAATTCCACCTCAAAATTTTTTTCAACCTTACCAAAGAAATCCTTACTCTCAAGAAAAATATTCAAATCAAGATCACCTTAAGGAACCTAGTTTGGAGGATAGTTTGAATGCCTTCATTCAAATTAGTGCACAAAATCAGGATCAATGCAAGAAATCCACAGTGGAAGATGATTTGAATGCTTACCTTCAAATTAGCACACGAAATCAGGAAGGGAGCAATGAGAGGTTTGATTCTTTGGAAGAATCATTGAAGAGGGTGGAAACTCAAGTTGGGCAATTGGTACATCAACTCCAAGCACAACAAAAAGAGGAATTTCCTAGCCAACTGGAGCAAGTCAAGGTAATCACAAATTTGAGGACTGAACAGGTGATAAATAATAGTTTTTGTGATTCCTTTGATGCAGGAACTAATCAAGAAAAAGATGGTGAAGAAATACAACCATACATAGAGGAGTTAATTCAATCAAAGGAGGAGGAGAATTTGGAAGCATCAACTTCCACAAAATTGCATGAACCTCCAAATCCTTGTATGCCACCAATTCCATTCCCAAGAAGGCTTATGACACGCCCTATAGTAAAGATAGTGAAGATAAGCTTGAGGTAGCCATGACCTTAGGAGTAGAGCCTAATTTTTCCAATTTAGAAATTGAGGAGAGCAATTTACTATTAAATAATAAGATTGTTGAGGGGGAGCTTCAAATTGCTAAAGAGGATGAAGAAGTGGTTCAACCAAACTTGGCTGAACTTAAAAAGACCATAAGAATTTTGAAAGACGTTTTGGTTGGGGAGTACAGTATGCAACAAATTATCATCTCTCCCACCCTTGGTGGTGAGAACGAGCAAAAACCATATATAACCATGTTGCAAACTGAAAAAGGTTCTTACCGCGTCCCTATAGCATTAGAGGATCAATTTAAGACAACCCTCACATGTTCTTTTTGGACAATTGCTCTTCCAAGGATGCTACCTAGGCTTTTCAATACATTAGGCACATTTCAAAGTTGCATGTTGTTCATCCTCTCACATATGGGCTCCAATTGCATTATGGGTGGAACGAGCCCTACACATCGTATATGGGAACGATGGAAATCAGGTATCATCTAAACTCTCTTTTAGTTTATGCATGCACACATTGAGGACAATGTGAATCTTTAAGTGTGGGGTAGTGCATTTTGTGTTTTTACTTTTTAAGTTTAATAATGTTTTACCTTGAATAAATGAGTTTTAGAAAGTTTAATTGTTATAAAAATTGTTGATAGATGACCTTTGAATTTTTGAAGCATGATTTTGAGAATTGAGTAGAATTGGTGCTTATTGTTAATTTTGTTGGTTTTTCCTTGCATTGCCATTAGCCTAGTGAGGAATTGAGCCATCAACTTATCATTATTGTTGTGGGTGAACATCTTTGATTGATGAATTGCTAGAACTTGCTTTGACATGCATTTTAAGATTACATAAAAATTTCAATTAGGCATCAATATGATTAAGGCAATTAGGTGAACCCACTTTGGCTTAAAAAGACTAACCCTATTTTTAACCTTAGTTAGCCAATTTTGAGCTTATTTTATTTTTCCTTTTCTTTCTTTTTCACAACACCATTAGCTTGAACCTTGTTGTTTAACTCTTACCCTTTCATTAGGTCAAGAGCATTTTAAGAGCGTTTATGACCGAGTGTTGTGTTGAATTAAGTGTGGGGTTAAATTTAGTAGGTTTAAGATTGCAAAGCAAAATAATAAAATAAAAGAAAATAAAAGAAAATAAAATAAAGAAAAAAAAAAAGAAAAATATATATATATATATATAATAATAAGAATAATTGTTGTTCTTGTTGAAAGGGTTGGAATGTATCATTACAAGATTTAATAAGTGAGTTCCCTTGAATAACTCTTTAATGTCAAGGGGTAGATGAGAGGAAGGTATTTTGGGATTGTAGGGTTATGTATATGATCGGGTACTTCATTCTTAAAGTGCTCTTGAACTTAATGATCAAGCTCACATTTCCTAAATATCATGCCTTTACCTTAGCCCCATTACAACCCAATAAAGACCTTTTGATTGATGCTTGATTGTTATTTTGTGGTGGAGATTTGATTGATAAGCAAGCCTATGGCAATAATCTTTCATTGATTGTTATGAGTGTAAACACCACCATGATCAAACACTTGTAAGAGTTGGTAAGGGAGCGACAACATAGGTTATTCATGGAAAACCACTTAATTGCATGAGTGTCGATTTTGTTTGATTCGATATTGATTGCGGATTTAGGGATAGGGAAGTCTTGATGCATCTTTATAACTCTTGAACTTAACAAAATTATCTTGTTAATGTGTTTTGATTTTAGCCTTGCTTGGGGACAAGCAAGGAATTAAGTGTGGGGTAGTTGTTTAGATCATTTTTGTACTTATTTTTAGTATGATTTTTATGTGTTTTTAGTTAATGTTTTGATTGATTTTTGTTTTATGTTTGTTTAAAGTGTTTGTTTTAGGTTTAGGTGCAAAAACACCCTTGGAAGATCAAAACAGTGCAAGAAGAGCATGAACCAAGCATGACATGGCCAAGCCAAATGAAGCTTGGCCGTGTCACCTCAAAGTAAAGAAATGGCAGAGCTTGACACAGCGAAGAGACACGGCCAAGCCACTGGCCGTGTCTCATTTAAGGAGCAAAACAAAGACCAAAGCAAAGAAAGAGAAAAAAAGAAGCAGAAGCAAACACACTCATGTGACACGGCCAAGCTTGTGGCCGTGTCACATGAGACATGGCCAAGCCACTCTTGGCTTGGCCGTGTCACTCTTTGAAGAACAAAGAAAAGAAAGAAAGAAAGAAGAAGGCAGTGAGGGACAAGACCAGCAAGCTTGGCCATGTCCTAAAGAAAAATGAGGGACACGGCCAAGCCAAATCAAGCTTGGCCGTGTCACCCTTAATTTCTATAAATTCTTCTGCTCGAAAGAAAAAGCGGGAGACGGCTAGGGTTTGAGGAAAGAGAGAAAAGAAAAGAGAAGGAGGGAGCAAACACGATTTGGGATGAGGAGAGAGTGACACTCTCCTTGTCCCTTCATCTTCATCCTCCATCTTCATCTTCTCCATCTTCCATTGACAAGATCTTTGAAGTTCTTTGGGATAAGTTGGGTTAACAAGCTCTTGAAGGTTTAAGAAGCTTCATTGAAAGGATTGGTGACTTGAGAAAGCTCCATTCTATCTTCCAAAGGCACAATCAATTGAATGGTTGGTGACTTGAGAAAGCTCCATTCCATATTGCAAAGGGGAATCAACCATTGAAGAGGGCTTGAGTTCTTCATCAAACATCAAAGTGGAGCTAGGAGGAAGACTAGCAATCCTACTCTTGGCATCTTCACAAGGGGTTTTTCTATTCTCTCTTTTAATTCATTTCAATATAGTTTTTGTTGTATTAAGAGAATTGATATTGCAATGAACAATTTGTATTTGATTTATATTGAGTTGAATGAATGTTTTAAATTGGTGATGTTGAGCTAAATACCCATGCCTAGGGTTTGTAGTATATTTGATTGAATGCTTTGATTTGATATTTCCATTGATATACCTTGTTGTTGGTTGATTGCATTGGATTGTATGCTAGGTTGATAGATTAGCTACCTATTGATCTCTAGATATTGAATGAAGGACCAAGAGGTGAAATTCAATATCGAAATTATGCATTCAACTACCCTATGAATGAATTAGAAATATAAGTTCTAGGGTTTGTTAATTTGGTAATGTAAAAGAATTGGTCATTGTTAATTCATGAATGTGAGAACTAATGGATTGGTGATTGACTAATTAACCTTAAGGAACAAATTAATTACAAAGTTATGTTAATGGATAATTGAGAGTTGAGCTTTGATTGAATGGACTTATACCCCTAGGTACCTTCCCAAGAATCGATTTGATCTTGTACACCCATCACACACATCAATCCTACACTCCTTAATCTTAGGTTTAAATCATTCTCGCACCATTCCAACACAACAAACTTCCACATTTAAATACTTGTCAATCAAGCTATTACGAACCACACCTTCTTGGGAAAACGACCTTAGGGCGATCACCTTTGCTACAGCTACCTCGTATACTTGTGAGTGCCGCTTGTAGTAGTACTTAATTCGAGCGCAACACCATGCTTAGACAAACAATCCATGCCTAAGATAAAATCATACTCCTTAAAAGGCATTTCAATCAAATCACCGAGAAACTCCTCCTCCTGAACAATAACTGGACTATCTCGGTGCACCTTACTCACCACAACACTATGCCTTAAAGGATTTGTCACCAAGACATCAAATCCTAGGGACTCAGAATGCAATTCAGACACAGGCAAGATGGATGCACTTATGTAAGAATGCGTAGATCCTAGATCAATCAAAAGAACTGAAATGCCAAATAAAGAAAATGTACTCGCAATGATGGCTGAAGCATCCGGCTGCCTCTGCATCACATACACTCTGTAATATCCCAAAGTGTGCCCTAGAAGTTTTGATATAATGGTTGTTTTATTTGGATTAAATGTATATGTTAAATGGGAAAGAGAAAAGAATTTAAGAGAGAGTGTATATGTTGTGTATATGGAAATATATATAACATATACACAAGTCAAAGTGTGGAAGTCAAAGAAGATATTTATTGTTTTTAAATTAAATAAATTAAAAAGGAAATTTTATATGAGTGGAAGAGGAAATAATTGATTATTTTATTATTAAAAGACTTGGTGGAGATTGAGTGAAGGCAAAATATTTGACTTTGTCTCTAATTCCCTTTTCATTTTTCTTCTTTTCCTTTCTTGGCCGGGTACTCCAAAGATAAGAGAGCAAGAGAGAGTTTTGATTTTCTAAGATCAAATTGAAGGAAGATTCAAGAGATTAAGTTGGAAATTTGTGAAGTTTTATCAACTTTGGTAAGTTCCCTCTTGATTTCTTTTGTTTTAATTGAAGTTGTGTTTGAGTTTAATAGATTGTTGCTGATAATAAGAGTGTGTTTGATTGTGGTATGTTTGAAAGTGTTGGAATTAAATTGAAGATAAGAAGTTAGGTGGGTGTTGGTATTGGAAGAGTATAAATTGTGTTTGTGTTAGGGTTTTGAATTAGTGATTGTTGTAGATGTTGAGTTTGGTTAATTATTTTTGTAAATCTTCATGATATTTGTGTTTGATGAAGTTAGAAGCATAGAATATGTGAATTTGGTCCGTAACAGAAGCATCTTGGACGCCACGCCCGTGGCCCTTGGTTGCCACGACCGTGGCCATTGGAAGCCATGGCCGTGGGGATTTGGAGCAAGGGAGGCAGAACCATTTCATAACCCATGCCCGTGGGGGTTGGGAGGCCACGACCGTGGGGTCCTAGAGGGAGATGTTGATTTGTAATTTGTGATATATGGGTCTAGTTTGAGGTTAATAAGTAAATAATTATATTGGAATTCTTGTGAATTTGTATTAAGTGTGTATGTGTTTCTTTTTGGATTAGGTTGTAAAGAGGTTGATTTGCCCTAACTTGAGTGTTGTGGATTCTTGGAATAGGAAGTGTATAGATTTGTGTGAGTTGTCCTTGAGGTAAGTACAAACTACATGGTTGCATACATTTACATGAATTTGTGATTTAGCATATTTGGTTGTAAATATGTTAAGTAATCTATTGCATTGTTGATGCATATTAATAATGTTATGTTTTGCATACAATGCGATTAATGTTATGATGAGCATTCAAAATGTATGTTCAATGTAATTGTTTATGTATACTTGAATGATGAATTGCCTTAATGTGAATTAAGATATGATGAGATATAAAGCCATTGTGGTTGGCTATGGTAATGCAAATGAAATAATTGGGGGCATGATTGCCTATTTGATTATGGAATATGAAATAAGAAATGGAATTGATAATGAAATGAGAAATGGATTGAGAAAGAGATTGTTAAAGATGTAATTGAAATAATTGTGTGCTTAATATGTTATTCAATTTTTAGAGTTCTGGGTTTGGCGGCATGCCTATAAATCGCTGGATAGGTGAAAAGACCGGGTCGTAAGCCGATTCCAGTTGAAAAATGTGAAAAATGTGAAATATAATGTTTTTGGGGTGAAAAGACTGGGTCATAAGCCTCAAAAACAGTAACAGTCTTGCTGGGTTGAGGATTTCCTCGGGTCTAGCCGAGTTGAGGTCCAAGAGACTGGGTCTGTTACACTAAGCCTCAAAAATGGTAACAGTCTTGTCGGGTTGAGGATCTCCTTGAGTTTAGTCGGGTTGAGGTCCAAGAGACTGGGTCTGTTACACTATCCATGGATAGAGATATATATGTATCGCCTACGGGCTTGATGATTGTGATTATGGACCAAAGCAGTAACTCTGAACTTTGAATATCATATTAAATTCTTGTTGGGCCCATGCTTTTCTTTGCTTTAATGTGAATATGGAATGATATATATATATGTAAAGAGATTATGAAAACACAACATGATGTGTAATGTGTATGGATGTGGGAATTGTGAGTAGTATTCCATGAATGTGCTAATAAGTTATTGGGTGATGTAAGATTTTGAAATATAATATTCTTTTGAATTGTTTATAAATTTGATTGTGTGACATTGGCATTGCATTGAAGCATAATGTTATTGTAGTTTGTACCACTAAGCCGTTGGCTTAGCGCGATTGTGATTCATCGCGCAGGTGACAGGGTAGAACCGGAGGGTTCTTCTAGACCGCGTTGAGTCTAGGTTTTAAAGAGTTGATTTTGGACTTAAAGATCAGAGAAGAGCTGCCAATCATGTATAAATTCTATGTTTTGTAAAATTTTGATTCTTAATGTATATATAATTATAAATATTTCTATATTTTCCGCTGCGTACTAAATGAATGTTTTATCCATTTTGTTTTATGTTACAAGTTGAATGCTTTAACTTTTCTATATTGTATATTGTAAAAGATTGATTTGGATTTTAAAAGATTGGGTTGTTTAACATAAATCGTGACACTCTTATATATGGTATACGTATACTACAGAAGTAGTAGTGTGTAGTGTATGTATATTGGATATAGGGGTGTTACACACTCGCTCAGAAGGCCTAGCCTCATCTGGCCTACTGCCTCCGGATGTAGAGCCTCCTCTCTGACTAAACCCAGGTCGACCACCTCTACTAAAACTTCTGCCCCCTCGACCTCCTCTGACACTAGGTCGAGAAACTGCAAAATCAGTCTGTCTATCCTCCTGTAGCTCAGGATAATCTCTGATGAAATTGTCAGGCGACCCTCATCTAAAACACACAACTGTTCCACCTATCTTCCAACAAACACCCCCATATATCCTACCACAATGGACACATATTGGTGGAGTAGACCTCTGAGTCATTGGTCGGTGCCCTAGCCACAGAAACTGTAGGTCTCGGTCTCTACCTCTGATGTGGTACTGACCTACCAGGCTGCCTCTGGCCCCTACTAAACCCTTGAAAAAGACCTCCTTGGCCTCTCTTTGCAGATGAAGACCTTTCCTCAAATTGTGGTCTCCTATTGCTGGTCTCCTCCTCAGTAGCAACTGCTGCAATAGCCTGCGCTCTCTCAACACTCCTGGCTGCTGCAAAATGCTAAGAAAGATCCTAATACTGGGAACCTGCTACAATACACATGATAGAGGGTCTCAACCCCTCCTCAAATCTCCTGCACCGGTCTAACTCATATGAAATAATCCCACCGGCACAATGACTCAACCGGATGAACTCAATCTCATACTCTATCACAGTCCGGTTATCCTGTCTCAGACCCAGAAACTCCATCTTCTTAGCATCTTTATACTCCTTTGGAGTATACTTCTATTCAAACTCCCATAGAAAATCACCATAAGTCAAATTTGGTGGATCATCCATCACATGTGGAACTGTCTTCCACCAATCATATGCATCTCTCTACAGAAGAGATCTAGCATAATCAAATTTCTCTTCATGAGTAACTTGCAACTGGATGAATACCCTCTGAACTCTATCCAACCACTGCTTAGCTACTGTAGGATCTGTAGTACCAAAGAAGTCCTCAGCCCCAAACTTTCTCAATTTATCATACTGCCTCATCGGTACTTGGGGCTGCGGTTGTGGTGGCTGCTACTGCACTGGAGCCTGCCTCAATAAATCTACCATATGTCATAACCAAACCGATAGAATCTCATCAGCTGCTGGTCTCTTTGGCACAGGAGCAGGTGCCTCTCCAGTTATCTCAATCCTAGCACCATCTCTACCCTCAATAGGAGCTACACACTCAGCACTACCTTCTACAGACTGGCGTGACTGAGATGCCATCACTACCTATATCTGCAAACACAACAAGAATTACCCCATCAAAGATCAGAAACTGCCAGTGCCAATGCATGTATCTTATTTAAAAGCCATATTTTAAAATAAAAAATTTTCCTTTTCTTACAATTCACCTAGGTTGAGGACCTCAAACCTAGGCTCTGATACCAAAACAATTTGTAACACCCCCATACCCCATATACATACACCGCATACACTCACACAACATGTGATATATGTATAGAGGATATAAGGGTGTCACAGTCCATTTTAAAACAAACAAACCAATCTTTACAATAAAATCAAAGCATCATTACTAAAATCCTAATAAACTAAAAACATTTAACTTACATTATAGAAATAAATAGGGAAAACATTCCTCGTTAAAATACATATATAACATTAGTACCCAAAAGTTTATCCAAAACATTTGTTTAATAAGCAGTGGAAAATGTAGCGAAATATACATATGTTTACATCAAAATCAATAAGTACAAAAATATGAAATTTATATATGCTTGCAATTTGCCTCTGATCTTGATGTCCACAACTCAATACTGCTCTCACAAACTCAAGCCTAGACTCGACTAGGTCTAGACGAGCTCTCCGGCACAATCGGATCTACCCTGTCACCTGCGTGATGAACCACAATCGCACTAAGCAGAAAGCTTAGTGGTACAAACTTTAATTCAATATAGATCAAAGCGATGCTCATACACAATACATATGAATATATCAACTCATTACATTATATCTCAACATATTAATCATTTGCATCACATTTCATAATTCACATTAAAGCAAAGACAAACATAGGCCCAAAAAGGATCTAATATGCTATTCAAAGTTCAGAGTTACTACTTTGGTCCATGATGACACCACATGTCTAGCCCCGTAGGCAATATATCCAAGGAAAATGTAACAGCCCCAGTCTCTTAGACCTCAACCCGGCTAGACCCTTAGGCTGCAGTATCTTGGTCCTCAACCCAGCTAGACTACTATAGTTTTTGAGGCTTACGACCCAGTCTTTTCACCCCCAAAAACATCACATTTATTAGATGGGCTCGACTTATGACCTGGTCTTTTCACCTGCCCAGAATTTTATAGGCATGCCGCCAAACCTAGAACTCTGAAAATTGAATAACATACTAGGCACACAATTTATTCATTTATCTCATTATCAAATATTTTCATAATTCCATTCTCTTTTCATTTCTCATTATCAAACTAGGCACATTGCCTTATTATATCATCATTTTCTCATCTTTTCTCATTCTTCTCTTTTATATTAATATCAATTTGTTCCATTATGTTTTCACATATCTCATCACATTATGCATATCATAAGATATAACTCATTCATCAATAATATTTATCAAGTAACTTAACACATTTCTCAACTAAATGTGTTAAGTCCCAATGTCATGTAGATGTATGCAATCATTCAAAGTATGTACTTACCTCTAAAAGAAACAACACCACTCTATCAATCTCCTCTTCCAAGATATCCCTCAAACCTTGGCTTGGGTATCTCAATTCTCTTCAAAACCTAATCCAAAGGTGATTATATATACTCACTTAGTGATACACATAAGATAAGGAAGAGAATTATCTAGGGCAAACTCTACACTTGCCACACTCAACAACACAGGCGTGTCCCTGATCATCCACAACATAGAAGCTTTGACATGCTCAGTGACATGGGCATGTCACTGCACGTGTCAATTCTCCTCCAACACAGAAGCTATGACACTCTCAGTGACATGGGCATGTCAATGGACGTGTCAATCCTACCACAACACAGTAGCTATGACACGCTCAGTGACATGGGTGTGTCACTGGACGTGTCAATCCTACCACTACACAGATGCTGTGACACGCTCAGTGACATGGGTGTGTCACTGGATGTGTCACCAACCCAGAAAATAGAACCAATGACATGCCCAAAGACATGGCCGTGTTAATGGGCATGTCAGGCCAAAAACTCTTAAATCGACACCAAAACACCACAACCCACAATCATCTTCCAATAACCAAATCAACAACACACAAACTCAATCAAAACCATCAACAACCCATATAATACTTGAATAAACCTTAAAACAACTCAATTACAAACATCAAAACACAATCACAACCATATATCGCAGCTCAAACTTACACCATCCACACACTTGTCTCTTTCACCAAACTTAACCCTTTTTTCTTAAATCCAACCCCAAAATCCAAATCAACCATAAACACATCTACAACAACCATTCACCAAACTCATAAACACAACTCAAAAGAAAACAAAGAAACAAGTTGGAAACTTACAAAAAATGAAGAAAATCCTTAAAACTCCAACTTGATCTCTTGAAATCCTTCAATTCCTTGAGTTTGGAAGCAACAAAATCTCTCCCTCTTGAAGATGGTTGTGATGGCCGGCCAAAGAAGAAAAAAGAAGATGAAGATGAAAGAAGAAGAAAGTCAACCTCTTTTAACCAAACATCTTCCCCAAATCACTCTCCACAAAGTATTATATTAATATAATATAACCCACTTACATCATCTTCCACTATGTGAGCGGGGATTTTTGGCCCCACTCCTGGTGGAATGGTTCTTGCGATTTTGGTGCTGTTTAGGCTCAGGGCCTTAGAGAACACAAACCTAAGTCCGGAGAAAATGAAGTCGCCACCCGGACGGACCGGGAAATAGAAAGGGGTGGATGACTCAATTCTTAAGGAATCCCCAACCCCCTAATGGGTTCGGAAAGTTGGGTACGTATGGGGAAGGTGAGAAATGGCTCAGCACCCCCACAACGCTCGGTTCATTGGAACCGGCCTCCTTTACAGGTCTTAATATTATAAAATTCTTAAATATAACAACATTATCCATATTACACATAATAATTAAAAGAAAGCATCAATATATTAAAATCAAAGCAAGGTCCAAGCAAAACAAATAAATGGACACCCATCCAAAGATGGAAACATGTCCTTACATCACATGCCTAAATAGGACACCCACCAAAAGATAGAAACATGCCCTTTACATTGATTCTAAAATAGAAAAGCAATTTAAATTACATGAATTTAACTAATGAGGTACCCACCAAGTAGAAACATACCTCTAACAACATTTGGAAATCTAAATAAATTGATAAAAGTAAATAACCATTCATCATAAATAAAATGAACCAAGCATTGAAATTAAATAAATTAAAGCATATAAAATAAATCAAAGCATAATCAAATATAGAATTGAATAAGGCAAATAAAAAATCTATGTTATAGCTACTGTTTCCACTTAGAATCCTTTATTTCATGTGTTTAGGGGTTTTAGATTTTCATGGGTTTAAGCTACTGTGACTTTTTAAAGAATTAAAATAGATTAAGGATTTTATGTTTTAAAAGGTTGGTAAGACACTTTGACTAACCAAATTAAGGTTTGAATGGTGAAATCATGAAACTAGGGTTTTGGACACTTTAAAATACTTTTGATTTGTGGTTTTAAATGATGATTTCAAGCTTACTGTGTAAAATTAAAATATTTGTGTTTATATGATTTTTAAGGTTTTAAAGGATTAGGGTTTATAAAAAAAATTAGGATTTAAGGCTTTAAAGGGGTTAGGGTTTTACTATTTTAGGTTTGGAATTGAGTTAGGGTTTAGTGTTTTAAAATTAGGGTATCGGTGGATGCATGAAGCTTTTAGGGTTCGAAAATCAATTTGATGGTTTATGAAAATAAACAAACGATTTAAAGTTTTTAAAAGCAAAAAAGTAGTTTTTAAGGCTTTTGGAAAGAAACTGAATATAATTTAAGGGTTTTGATGATTTGGAAAGTAAATTAGGGTTTTGGAGTTTTGAAGAAACTAGATTAATAACTTTAAATTCTTTGGAAAATAAAGCAACGAATTAGTGTTTTTAACTTTTAAAAAGCTAAATTAAAGTTCTGGGATTTTGATTTTGAAAGCCACAATTAGATAGTTTATGCTACTATGAAAAATATAACAAAACAAAAATTTAATACATACCTCCTTTTGATGGTTCCTCCAAAAATAATTCTTCTTGGATGAATTAAAACAAAGGCAATTACTGCCTTTGGTCATCTTTTTTAATGCTTTGCTTGTTGCTCTAAAAAAGTCAAATTGATTTGCTGCCTTTCCTTCCCAGATTCGGTTTCCAACTCTCACAATTTTCGTCCCCCTAATTTCTCCTCCCCTTTTCCCTCTCTCTGCCTCCTTATTTATAGAAGTTTTTTCATGGTTTTTTCCTAGTTACTTACGGCATATAATATTTAATAAGAAAAGGAAACCAAAACCTAATTGTATTAGGTTTCAGAAAATTTGCGTCGAAAAATTTTGCTGGCGAAAAAAATTGGCTGTGGAAAAATTGCGCTAGCGAGCGAAATGGCCTTTGGCCAATCCGACTTTTTTTTTTCATTTTTATCTCTTTATTTATTTTTTTTATTATCTTTGAAGCAAATATTACTTACTTAAAATAATAAAAATTATTTTTTGGACTAAAAAATATATTAGACAACACAAAAATTATTTTGGACTAATTAAATATATTGGACCGGAATGGGTCAAAAATTAAGGGTATACAGTTTGCCCCTTGCTGGAATGATCTGAAACTTTAGTGAAAGAGAGTGAAAAGTGACAACACTTAATTTTTGAACTGGTGGAAGTTTTGGGTTCTAGACCCGGTTTAAGTTCTGGACTCAAAGATAATTCTAAGTTCTGGACCTAAGCAAAATTTGGGTTCTGGACCTGAGCTAAGTTCTGGACTTAGAAATAATTCTACGTTTTGGACCTAATGGTAAAATTGGGTTCTGGACCCGAGCTATGTTCTTAGACTTAGAAATAAATTCTAGGTTCTGGACCTAAGGAAAATTTGGGTTCTGGACCCGGTTCGAGTTCTGGACTCAAGGATAATTCTAGGTTCTAGACCTAAGAAAAATTTGGGTTCTGGACCCGAGCTAAGTTCTTGGACTTAGAAATAAAATCTAGGTTATGGACCTAATGGAAAATTTGAGTTCTGGACTCGAGCTAAGTTCTGGACTTAGAAAGAAATTCTAGGTTCTGGACCTAATGGAAAATTTGGGTTCTGGACCCGAGCTAAGTTCTTGGACTTAGAAATAAATTCTAGGTTCTGGACCTAATGGAAAATTTGGGTTCTGGACCCGAGCTAAGTTTTGGACTTAGAAACAAATTCTAGGTTCTGGACCTAAGGAAAATTTGGGTTATGGACCCGGTTCGAGTTCTAGACTCAAAGATAATTCTAGGTTCTGGACCTAAGGAAAATTTGGGTTCTAGACCCAGTTCGAGTTCTGGACTCAAGGATAATTCTAGGTTCTGGACCTAAGAAAAATTTAGGTTCTGGACCCGAGCTAATAATTTTTTATTTCAAAAAGTTTGGCTAATTTTTATGCATATGTCTTCTTATTGCCCCCTGGGTGTAAAAATATTTATAGACCTGCAATTATTTGAATAATTAAAGTGAATAAATGAATTTATTGTTTATTTATTGTGCAATCACTGTTCATGCACTATTTACTATTAGTAAATTTACTATTCGCAAATAGTATCAAATAGTATTTACTATCATAAATAGTAAATTTTAGTATTCATCAATAGTAATACTATTTATAAATAGTAAAAATTACAGTTCATTAATAGTAATACTATTCATAAATAGTATAATTTACTATTTATCAATAGTAATACTATTCATAAATAGTAAAATTTACTATTTATGAATAGTTTTAAATTTTGTTTTTTTGCTTGTCGTTTCTCTATAAAAAGCCACCGTTCCTTCATTTTATTTCACAGTACGATTTCAATTTCATAATTCTCTCAAATTTCTTTCAATTTTAGCACATATTTTTCAGAAAACAATGCAGGCTTCGAGGTCAGGGACTCATTCTAATGCCGAGTTAGTGGAGTTTATCCGGCACCATGAAGATGAAAATTTAGATATACTGGCCGGGATGCTGCTCCATCGCAGTTTGAATCCAAAGAGCGAGGTAATTATTTTTTTCTTTTTTTATCGCTCTTGATTTTTTTGTCTTTCTGTTTTGCGCTCTTTTCTTTTCTTTTTTTGTCATATATTTTTTATATTTTTTGTTAGTATTTGTTATTGTGAAAAATAAATTAATTTAAGTAGATAGAATAATTTGTACTTACCTAGTATTAACTTACCTGGGTCTGTGTTAGCATGATCATTGCGTTGTTCAGGCTAGAGGGTGTATTTACAAAGCCCGACAATGGTATGATGTAGTGCCCTCTCGGGTAAGGCGGATTATCGAAGATTGCGGCTTTGAGCAGTTCATCTTACAATTACCGTCTGAGGAATATCAGATAGACCGGAGCGTAGTGCAGGCGCTTGCAGAGCGATGGTTGGATACAACCCACACTTTTCACTTGCCCATTGAAGAGATGACAATCGGTCCGATCGATTTTACTGCCGTAACCGACCTTCGATATGATGGTGCTCCAGTTCCTCTGACCAACGATATTTTAACATTTGAAGAAATTCAGGAATTAATTGGTATGGAACCATCCTATAAAGGGCCTTTTAAGATAAAAATTGAGCCAATTCATAGTTATTGGATGAACTACGAAGGACGAGTTGGCAGAGACATAGCCGAACAGTATGCTCGAGGATTTTTGTTATAAATATAAAAGCAATTTAAATTACATAAAATTTAACTAATGAGGTACCCAATAATGGAAACATACCTCTTACAATTTAAATACTTAAACAAACAAATAATAATCATAATAATAAAGAAAATATCCATCCATGATAAATTAAATAAATCAAGCATTGAAATTAAATAAATCAACCATCAAAATATATAATAAACTACATAATCAAATCTATAATTAAATAAAGCAAATAAAGATTTAAATTTAGGTTTATGTCTCAATTTAGGGTTCTTTAATTAACATTTAGGGTTTTGGGGATTTTGGAATTATTATCATTATTATTTAGGCTACTGTGAAGATTTTGGAAAAATGTAATTGATTAGGGTTTTATAAATTTAAGAAAGTAGTAAGGGTTTTGGTTAATCAAATTAGGGTTTAGGGCTAACATCATGAAATTAGGATTTTGGAATCTTAAGACATTAGGTTTATAATTCATATTTACTGGATTGTGATTTTAGGTTTACTGAATTATGGCTTTAGGGTTTAGATTTATTTATCATAAAATTTTGAGGTTTTAAGAATTAGGGTTTAGGGTGTTGATGAACTTGTCATAAAGTTTTGATGCTTTAAGAATTTAGGATTTAGGAAAAGTAGGGTTTACTGTATTGGGTTTTGAGAAAATTAGGGTTTTTGATATTTTGGAAAACATATTTGATTTTAAGATTTAAGAAAACAGTTTAGAGTTTTATACAAATAATTATGATTTTTAGAAACTGTAAAGAAGATTAGGGTTTGGAGATTTAAGAAGACATTTGGAAACTTTGGACAAAAAGTTAGGGTTTAGATGAAAATAGTTCGGGGAAAACAATTTAGGGTTTTAAAGTTTTTGGAAACAGAAGAAATAATTTAGGGTTTTTAAGGTTTTTGAAAGCAAAAGAGTAATTTAGGGTTTTTGAAGTTTTAGAAATGGGAGAGAAACAATTTAGGGTTTTAAAGGTTTCTGGAAAGAGAAGAACAGTTTTAGGGTTTTGAAATTTTGATCACTGACTAAGGCTACTTGATGAATGTACGATTTAATGTAAAACATATTACTAAGCTTAATAATTTAGGTTACTGACTTAATATCAAAAATAAATGATAGAAACATTGTAAATAACATCAAATCAAAGATTTATAATCAAACCTCCGTTCGTTGGTTCCTCCACAATTTGCTTCTGGATGAACAAAGACAAACGCAGTGTCACTGCCTTTGATTGATTGATTGCTTTTTGTTTCTTGCTTGCTAGGGCTTTTCTTTTGGCCGATCGAATGGTTGAGTCTCCAATCCAATCAAACAATTTTGTTTCTCTCGATAAAAAAAGTTCCTTAATTCTGTGTTTTAATGTGGCATTTATAGGAAAAATAATGAACCTACTTCTAATTGTTTAAAGAAATTAAAACCTATTAGGAAAAGAAACCAAAACCAAATAGAATTTGGTTTCGAAAAAAACTGCGTTGGAAAATTGCGCTGGCGAAAAACTTACTGTGGGCTGGAATTGCGAGAGCTGCAAGAGAAAATTGCGGGTGGGCGCCAATTCGCCGTAGGAATTTCCTGTGGCAAATTGGCTTGGGGCCAATTCGCCGCAGGAAATTCCTTCGGCGATGAATTTTTTCGTCGTCGATTTTTATTTTTTATTTATTTATTTTTATTTATTTAACTTTACCATTTTATTTTTATTAAAAATTATAAATAATAAATGCTAAAATAAATATTATTTAATTAAAATACCACAAAAATTATTTTGGACTATATAAAAAATATTGGACCAGACTGTGTCAAAAATTAAGGGTCTACAGTTTGCCCCCTGCTTGAACGATCTGAGACTACAAAAAGAGAGTGAAAAGAAATAAGACTTAATTTTTCTGAAATGGTTAAGTTTTTGGGTTCTGGACCCGGTTCGAGTTCTGGACTCAAGGGTAATTTTAGGTTCTAGACCCGAGCTAAATCTAGACTTAAGGATAATTTGGGTTCTGGACCCGAGCTAAGTTCTGGACTTAAGAGAGATTTTAGGTTCTGGGCCTAAGGGTAATTTGGGTTCTGGACCCGAGCTAAGTTCTGGACTTAAGGGTGATTTGGGTTCTGGACCCGAGCTAAGTTCTGGACTTAAGAGAGATTTTAGGTTCTGGACCTAAGGGTAATTTGGGTTCTGGACCCGAGCTAAGTTCTGGACTTAAGGGTAATTTGGGTTTTGGACCCGAGCTAAGTTCTGGACTTAAGAGAGATTTTAGGTTCTGGACCTAAGCTAAGTTCAGGACTTAAGGGTAATTTGGGTTCTGGACCCGAGCTAAGTTTTGTACTTAAGAGTAATTTTAGGTTTTGGACCTAAGCTAAGTTCTGGACTTAAGGGTAATTTGGGTTTTGGACCCGAGCTAAGTTATGGACTTAAGAGGGATTTTAGGTTCTGGACCTAAGCTAAGTTCTGGACTTAAGGGTAATTTGGATTCTGGACCCGAGCTAAGTTCTGGACTTAAGAGGGGTCTTAGGTTCTGGACCTAAGCTAAGTTCTGGACTTAAGGGTAATTTAGGTTCTGGACCTAAGGGTAATTTGGGTTATGGACCCAAGCTAAGTTCTGGACTTAAGAGAGATTTTAGGCTCTTGACCTAAGCTAAGAGAGATTTAATTGTCTGCAAAAAAATTATAATCAGTAGTATACTAAAGAAAATTGCAAAAAATTTAGCTAATTTTTACCATAAACATATTTTCTCCTTGCCCCATGTATATAAAAATATTTTAAAAGTGAAAAATTATTTATATATACGCAAATATCTGAATGATTAAATTGAATAATTGAGTTTCCTATTTATTTACTGTGTAGTCACTGTTTATGCACTATTTACTACTATTTATTTACTATTTATAAATAGTAAATTACTATTTATCAATAGTAAAAAAAAAATTTTTTCTTTTATCACGAGAATACTGTTCTTCTTTTGTCTTTTTCCTTTGCCATTTCTCTATATAAACGAAGCATATTTCTTCATTTCATTCACAGCAGATTTTTTCATTTCATTCATTCATAGCTATAAATCTTTTATTTTAGAGAATTTAGCATAGAGTTTTGAAAAAAATGCATGCTTCAAGATCAGGAACTCGATCTAATGCTGAGTTATTAGAGTTTATTCAGTGGCATGAAAATGGAAATATAAGTTTACTAGCTGGGATGCCGCTTCATCGCAGTTCAAATCAAAAGAGCAAAGTAAATATTTATTTTATTTATTTTAACAGCAAATTTTTTTGTGCTTTTTTTTCTTTTATATTTTTTCTTTTCTTTTCTTCTTATATTTTTTCTTTCTGTTTCTTTTTTTTTATATTCTTTATATTTTTGTTTGTTTTCTGTTTGTTTTCTTTTATTTTTTATTTTTTTTAGATTTAGGAAAAATAATTAATTAGATGAATATATTTAAGAATTTAAGTAAATAGATAGACTAAAAATAGAATATAAATAAATTTAGCTTAAAAATCGGTGGTATTGATATAATGATATACTTACCTCATGTTGACTTACTTGGCTCCGTGTTAGCGTGATCGTTGCGTTATTCGGGGCGGAGGGTGTGTCTATAAAGCTCGACAATAGTATGATGTAGCGCTGTAACACCCCTATACCCCGTATACGTACATAGCATGCTATTACGATCGTAATATACGTATACTGAATATAGGATTGCCACAGTTTATTAAACAAACGACTCATTTCTTTGACAATAATATGAACAAGTTTAAATCATTTAAAAGAAATTATAAAAGACAAAAGATAAAATGTTTATTTAAAAGCAGCGGAAAATATATCAATTATTTACAAATACTTATACATCAAACTCAAGTTTTACAAAACATAAAATATATACATGTTTGGCAGTATGTCTTTAATCTTTAAGCTCCACTATCAACGCCTCAAAATCTAGACTCTACTCGGTCTAGAGGAACTCTCTGGTTCTTCTCTGTCACCTGCGCGATAAACCACAATCGCGCTAAGCCAACGGCTTAGTGGTACAAACTACAATAACCATATGCTTCTATGCAATGCCAATGTCACACATTTCAATAATCAAGACAATATTCACAAATGATATCTTTATATTGTTCATAAGTCTACATTTCATCATTTTATTCAATTATTTCATCACTTATGATTTACATTGACATAAAGACAAGTATGGACCCAAAAGACACTAATATGTTATTCAAAGTTCAGAGTTACTCCTTTGGTCTATAATCATAATCATCAAGCCCGTAGGCGATACATATATATATCTCTATCCATGGATAGGGTAACAGACCTAGTCTCTTGGACCTCAACCCGGCTAAACTCGAGGAGATCCTCAACCCGGCAAGACTGTTACCTGTAACAGACCCAGTCTCTTGGACCTCAACCCGGATAAATCCGAGGAAATCCTCAACCCGGCAAGACTGTTACTATAATTCACATTTCACATTTATCAACTGGAATCGGCTTACGACCCGGTCTTTTCACCTATCCAGTACTTTATAGGCATGCCACCAAACCTAGAACTCCGAAGGTTGAATAACACATTAGACACAAAATCTTTTCATTTATATCTTTATACATTTCTTTCTCAATTCATTTCTCATTTCATTCTCATAATCAAAATAGGCAACCATGCCTCAATCATCTCATTTGCATCATTATAGCCAACAACCATGGCTCATATCTCATTAAGATAATATACATAATCAATTACATTAAACATCATCATCATAGCCAACAACCATGGCTTCATATCTCATCAATATAATATACAATATCAATTGCATTAACACCATCATCATGGCCAAACACATTGGTTTTATATCTCATTATATCTTAAATCACATTGAATCAATTCATCATTCAAGTATACACAACCACTTGCTTTAACATACCTTTTATATTTCATCATATCATCAAATGTTTTAACCCTGTAATCAATTGCTTAGCCTATATATAATCAAGTATGTTAAGTATCAAATCATGTGAGTGTATGCAACAATGTAGTTTGTACTTACCTTAAAACCAACTCACCCAACCTATACACTTTCTTCTCCAAGAATCTTCAACACTTAGGTTAGGGCAATTCAACTTCTTCACAACCTAATCAAAAAGGAATAATACACATGAGATAATAAGACTAAGGTCTAACTAGGGAAAACCCTACACATGACACGCTCAACAACACGGGCGTGTCCATGACCGTGCCCTAAACTCACAACACAGAAGCTTTGACACGCTCAAAACCACGGGCGTGTCACTGAACGTGTAATACATTCTTTCTCACCGAAACATTGACACGCCAACAACATGGGCATGTTTATGGTCGTGTCAATCCTTCACCAACACAGTAGCTATGACACGCTCAGTGACATGGGCGTGTCACTGGACGTATCAATACTACAACTACACAGAAGCTGTGACACGCTCAGTGACATGGGCGTTTCACTGCTCGTGTCACCCATCCAAGAATACAAAACCAACGACACGCCTAAAAACTTGGTCGTGCTCATGGCCGTGTCAGGCCAAAAATCCAGATTCCGGCAACATCAACAACACAACCAATAAACCACTTTATTCCACCATCTTCTACTTCCAACAAATTGAACTAAACACACCCAAGAACCATAATAACTTGCAAAAACACAAAAACAACTCAACACATACCTCAAACACAAATCATAATCATCACCACAAACCCAAAACACCACCACAACACTTTCTCTTTTAACAACTTACTCTTTCCTTCAATCCATCCCCAAAATCCAAAATCAATTAGACCAAACACTCTCAAATACATCTTAATCAAACATATTCACATACCATCAACAATCAACCAACAAACTCAAACACATCTTAAAAGAAAATCAAGGAATCAAGAGGAAACTTACCAAGGATGAAGAAACTCTTAAATTCCCAACTTGATCACTTGAAAACTTCCTTAAATCTTGAGTTTAGAAGATCAAATCTCTTTCTTGCTCTCTTGATCTTTGCTAGCCAGCCAAAGGAAGAGAAAAGGAAAGAAAAGAAAGAGAACCACGCAGAAAGAAAGAAAGAAAGAAAGAAGAAAAGATAGAAAGTAAAGTCAAATCATCTCCTCAAAACCCTCTCCTCCAAGCATTTACTATTAAAATATTCCATTTAATCTCTTCCACTCATTTTAAATTTCCTTCTAATTAATTATTAATTCATAAATACATAAATATCTTCTTTAGTTGACCATCCATTTTGACTTGTATATATGTTGTATATATTTCCATATATACAACATATAAACTCTCTCTTCACTTCCTTTCTCTTTCCAATTACACAAATACACTAAATTCAATTAAAACAACAATTATATCAAAACTTCTAGGGCACACTTTGGGATATTACAATTCTCCCCCTCTAAAAAGAAATTTCGTCCCCGAAATTACTTGATCTCAAGTTCGAAACAATGGAGGATACTGATCTCGCATTGCTTGCTCACTCTCCCAAGTTGCCTCTTCTCTACCATAATTCTTCCATAGAACTTTCACCAATGTCACTTTCAAAAATAATTTATCCCCAATATCAAACTCTATGTCTCTCCTCCTCAAATCTGAATAAGATTTCTGCCGATCTGAAGCTACTTTCAACCGATCCCGAATTATCTTCACTTTCTCTTCAGTCTCTTTAACCAAATCAGGACCAATTAGTTTGCCTTCTCCAAGTTCATTCCAACATAAAGGCGTTCTACATCTTCTACCATACAATGCCTCAAATGGTGCCATTCCAATACTTGATTGGTGACTGTTGTTGTAAGCAAATTCCACAAGTGGCAAAAATCTGTCCCAACTTCCAGAGAAATCAATGACACAGCTTCTCAACATATCCTCAATAATCTGTATCACTCTCTCTGACTGCCCATCTGTCTGTGGATGAAAAGCAGTACTAAAGTGCAGTCAAGAACCCAATGTACTATGCAAACTCTTCCAAAACCTTAAAGTAAACCGGGGATCTCGATCAGACACTAAAGAAATCGGGACTCCATGCAACTTCACTATCTCATTGATGTACAGCTCAGCCGACCTTTCAAGAGAATAGACCATTCTAACTGAAAGAAAATGAGCTATTTTTGTCAACCGATCAACAATCAATCAAATAGCATCATGCTTCTTCTGAGTCAATGGCAAACCAGATACAAAATCCATTGTTACTCTCCCCCATTTTCATTCAGGCACTTTTTAAGGTTGAAGCCACCCTGTTGGAACTTGATGCTCAGCTTTCACCCTCTGACAAGTGAGACACTTGGATACAAATTTCACTATGTCTCTCTTCATACCTGACCACCAATAATGCACCATCAGCACACAATTCAAAACTAGCATGTAACGTTCTCAACTCAACAAGTAACGAGAGTGAATAAATAGCCAAACCTGCCAAAGACTTCCGACTCAAGGCATCAGCAACAACATTCGCCTTACCCGGATGATAATCAATCAAACAGTGGTAGTCTTTAATCAACTCCAACCAACATCTCTACTGAAGATTAAGCTCTCTTTGAACTCCCAAATATTTTAAACTCTTATGATCTGTATAGATAAAACACTTCTCCCCATACAAATAGCATCGCCAAATCTTCAAAGCAAACACTATAGCCGCCAACTCTAAATCATGAGTTGGATAATTAAGCTCATGCGGCTTCAACTGCCGAGAAGCATAAGTTACAACTTTACCCTCTTGCATCAAAACACATCCTAAACCATTATGTGAAGCATCACTATAAATCACATAAGGTTTATCTTCCACATGCAAAGTAAGAATAGGCGCTTGAGTCAACCTCTCTTTCAACTACTCAAAACTAGCTTGACACTGATCTGTCCACACAAATCTAACTCCCTTTAGAAGTAATCTGGGGAGTGGAGTAGCTATTAAAGAAAAACCTTTCACAAAGCGTCGATAATAGCCTGCCAAACCCAGAAAACTTCTAACTTCAGTCATTGATTTTGGTGGACTCCAATTCAAAATAGCTTCAACTTTACTTAGATCAACTCTTATACCATCTGCTGAAACTATATGACCAAGAAAAGTCACTTGATCAAGCCAAAACTCCCACTTCGACAGCTTAGCATACAACTACTTTTCTCTCAAAATCTGCAATACAATCCGCAAATGCTTGTCATGTTCCTCTTCATTACGCGAATACACCAAAATATCGTCAATGAAGACCACTACAAATTGATCTAGATAGGGTCTAAACACTCTATTCATCAAATCCATGAAAGCTACAGGTGCATTCGTCAACCCAAAAGGCATCACCAAAAACTCATAATGCCCATACCTTGTGCGAAAAGCTGTCTTGGGAACATCTTCAGCTCAAACCCTCAACTGATGGTACTCCGATCTCAAGTCAATCTTAGAAAACACTACTGCTCCCTTCAAATGATCAAAGAGATCATCAATCCTAGGCAAAGGATACTTATTCTTAATAGTCATCTTGTTCAATTGCCTATAATCGATGCATAACCTCATAGTACCATCCTTCTTCTTAACAAACAAAACAGGAGCTCCCCATGGAGAAACACTAGTGTGAATAAACCCTTTATCCAACAACTCCTCCAACTGCACCTTCAACTCTCTCAACTCAGCAAGTGCCATTTGATAAGGAGTAATAGAGATGGGAGTAGTACCAGGCAACAATTCGATACCACACTCAACCTCCCTCTCAGGGGTAACCCTGGCAACTCCTCAAGAAACACATCTGGAAAATCTACAACTGTGGTTATACTATCAAGTGGAGAACTCACTACTCTAGTATCCACAACATGAGCAAGATAAGCATCACACCCTTTTTTAATCAACTTTCTAGCTGCTACAGCTGATACAAATAAGGATGCAAGTTGTCTTTGCTCACTAGACACCATCACACTTCTACCATCACCGGTTCTCAAGGTAACACACTTCTTTTGACAATCTACCACAGCTTCATGCTTAGACAACCAATCCATGCCTAAGATCAAATCATACTCCTTAAAAGGCATTTCAATTAAATCCCCAAGAAATTCCTCACCTTGCACTACCACTGCACTATCACGATGAACCTTACTCACTGCAACACTATGTCCTAAAGGATTTGTCACCAAAACATCAAATCCTAAGGACTCTGAATGCAATTCAGACACAGGCAAAATGAATGTACTTATGTATGAATAAGTAGATCATGGATCAATCAAAGCAAGAACTGAAATGCCAAATAAAGAGAATATACCCGCTATAGCTGCTGAAGCATCCGGCTGCTTGTGCATCACATAAACTCTCTGAGAAGATCTGGCCTCATCTGGTCTACTGCCTCCAGATGTCGATCCTCCTCTCTGACTAAACCCGGGCCGACTACCTCTACTGAAACCTCTGCTTCCTCGACCACCTCTGCTGACACTAGGTCGAGAAGCTGCAGAATCAGCCTGCCTATGCTCCTGCATCTCTGGACACTCCCTAATGAAATGATCAGGCGCTCCACACCTAAAACATCCAGCTGTTCTACCAAACTTCCAACAAACATCCACATGGTTCCTACCACACTGTTCACATGCAGGTAGAGTAGACCTCTGAATCGCTGGAGTCGGAGCACTAGTTACAGAAGCTGTAGGTCTCGGTCTTTGCCTCTGATATTGCACTGACCTACCCGGCTGTCTCTGGCTCCTACTAATCCTCGGCACAAAACTTCCTCTGCCCCTCTTCATAGATGAAGACCCTACCTCAAACTGGGATCTTCTCACTTTGGTCTCCTCCTCGGTAGCAGCTGCTGCAATAATCTGTGCTCTCTCAACACTTCTAGCTGCTGCAACAAGTTGAGAGAAATCCTGGTACCGAGAACCAGCAACAATGCACATAATAGAGGGTCTCAGTCCCTCCTCAAACCTCCTGCATCAGTCAATCTCATCAGAAATAATTCCCCCGGCATAATGTCTCAACCGGATGTACTCAACCTCGTACTCTGTTACCGTTCGGTCGTCTTGCCTCAAATTCAAGAAATCCATCTTCTTAATATCTTTATACTCCCTCGGAGTATATTTCAGTTCAAACTCCCTCAGAAAATCCCCATATGATAATGTAGGTGGATCATCCATGGCATGAGGAACGGTCTTCCACCAGTCATAGGCATCTTTCTGAAGAAGGGATCTAGCATAATCAAATTTTTCATCAGGAGTGGCTTGCAACTAGATAAATATCCTCTGCACTTTATCCAACCACTGCTCAGCCACTGCAGGATCGGTAGTGCCCAAGAAATCCTCAGCCCCATATTTCCTCAATTTGTCATAATGTCTCACCAGCACTTGAGGCTGTGGTGGCGGTGGTGGCTGCTGCACTGGAGCTTCCCTCAACAAATCTACTATGTGCCTAAACCAACCCGGCGGTACCTCATCAGCATCTAATCTCCCTGGCACAGGAGTAGGGGCCTCACTAACTCTATCAACTCTAGCTCCATCTCTATCCTCTTCAGGAGCTACACTCTCCGCACTACCTTCTACAGACTGACGTGAATGAGACGCCATCACTACCTATTTCTGCAAACACAGTAGAATATACCTTATTAAGATCAAAGACTGTCGTACCAAAACATGTATCTTATTTAAAAACCATATTGTAAAACTCAAAATTTCCTTTTTATTACAATTGACCTAGGTTGAGAATCTCAAAACTAGGCTTTGATACCAAAATAATTGTAACACCCCTATACCTCGTATACGTACACAGCATGCTATTACGATCGTAATATACGTATACTGAATATAGGATTGCCACAGTTTATTAAACAAACGACTCATTTCTTTGACAATAATATGAACAAATTTAAATCATTTAAAAGAAATTATAAAAGACAAAAGATAAAATGTTTATTTAAAAGCAGTGGAAAATATATCAATTATTTACAAATACTTATACATCAAACTCAAGTTTTACAAAACATAAAATATATACATGTTTGGCAGTATGTCTTTGATCTTTAAGCTCCACTATCAACGCCTCAAAATCTAGACTCTACTCGGTCTAGAGGAACTCTCTGGTTCTTCTCTGTCACCTGCGCGATAAACCACAATCGCGCTAAGCCAACGGCTTAGTGGTACAAACTACAATAACCATATGCTTCTATGCAATGCCAATGTCACACATTTCAATAATCAAGACAATATTCACAAATGATATCTTTATATTGTTCATAAGTCTACATTTCATCATTTTATTCAATTATTTCATCACTTATGATTTACATCGACATAAAGACAAGTATGGGCCCAAAAGACACTAATATGTTATTCAAAGTTCAGAGTTACTCCTTTGGTCTATAATCATAATCATCAAGCCCGTAGGCGATACATATATATATCTCTATCCATGGATAGGGTAACAGACCTAGTCTCTTGGACCTCAACCCGGCTAAACTCGAGGAGATCCTCAACCCGGCAAGACTGTTACCTGTAACAGACCCAGTCTCTTGGACCTCAACCCGGATAAATCCGAGGAAATCCTCAACCCGGCAAGACTGTTACTATAATTCACATTTCACATTTATCAACTGGAATCGGCTTACGACCCGGTCTTTTCACCTATCCAGTACTTTATAGGCATGCCGCCAAACCTAGAACTCTGAAGGTTGAATAACACATTAGACACAAAATCTTTTCATTTATATCTTTATACATTTCTTTCTCAATTCATTTCTCATTTCATTCTCATAATCAAAATAGGCAACCATGCCTCAATCATCTCATTTGCATCATTATAGCCAACAACCATGGCTCATATCTCATCAAGATAATATACATAATCAATTACATTAAACATCATCATCATAGCCAACAACCATGGCTTCATATCAATTGCATTAACACCATCATCATGGCCAAACACATTGGTTTTATATCTCATTATATCTTAAATCACATTAAATCAATTCATCATTCAAGTATACATAACCACTTGCTTTAACATACCTTTTATATTTCATCATATCATCAAATGTTTTAGCCCTGTAATCAATTGCTTAGCATATATATAATCAAGTATGTTAAGTATCAAATCATGTGAGTGTATGCAACAATGTAGTTTGTACTTACCTTAAAACCAACTCACCCAACCTATACACTTTCTCCTCCAAGATTCTTCAACACTTAGGTTAGGGCAATTCAACTTCTTCACAACTTAATCAAAAAGGAATAATACACATGAGATAATAAGACTAAGGTCTAACTAGGGCAAACCCTACACATGACACGCTCAACAACACGGGTGTGTCCATGACCATGCCCTAAACTCACAACACAGAAGCTTTGACACGCTCAGAACCACGGGCGTGTCACTGAACGTGTAATACATTCTTTCTCACCGAAACATTGACAAGTCCAACAACATGGGCGTGTTCATGGCCGTGTCAATCCTTCACCAACACAGTAGCTATGACACGCTCAGTGACATGGGCGTGTCACTGGACGTGTCAATACTACAACTACACAGAAGCTGTGAAACGCTCAGTGACATGGGCGTGTCACTGCTCATGTCACCCATCCAAGAATACAGAACCAACGACACGCCTAAAAACTTGGTCGTGCTCATGGACGTGTCAGGCCAAAAATCCAGATTCCGGCAACATCAACAACACAACCAATAAACCACTTTCTTCCACCATCTTCTACTTCCAACAAACTGAACTAAACACACCCAAGAACCATAATAACTTGCAAAAACACAAAAACAACTCAACACATACCTCAAACACAAATCATAATCATCACCACAAACCCAAAACACCACCACAACACTTTCTCTTTTAACAACTTACTCTTTCCTTCAATCCATCCCCAAAATCCAAAATCAATTAGACCAAACACTCTCAAATACATCTTAATCAAACATATTCACATACCATCAACAATCAACCAACAAACTCAAACACATCTTAAAAGAAAATCAAGGAATCAAGAGGAAACTTACCAAGGATGAAGAAACTCTTAAATTCCCAACTTGATCACTTGAAAACTTCCTTAAATCTTGAGTTTAGAAGATCAAATCTCTTTCTTGCTCTCTTGATCTTTGCTAGCCAGCCAAAGGAAGAGAAAAGGAAAGAAAAGAAAGAGAACCACGCAGAAAGAAAGAAAGAAAGAAAGAAGAAAAGATAGAAAGTAAAGTCAAATCATCTCCTCAAAACCCTCTCCTCCAAGCATTTACTATTAAAATATTCCATTTAATCTCTTCCACTCATTTTAAATTTCCTTCTAATTAATTATTAATTCATAAATACATAAATATCTTCTTTAGTTGACCATCCATTTTGACTTGTATATATGTTGTATATATTTCCAAATATACAACATATAAACTCTCTCCACTTCCTTTCTCTTTCCAATTACACAAATACACTAAATTCAATTAAAACAACAATTATATCAAAACTTCTAGGGCACACTTTGGGATATTACAAGCGCCTTCTTAGGTAAGGTGGATTATCCGAGATTGCGATTTTGAAAGCTTCATCTTGCAATTACCATCTGAGGAGTATCCGATAGACTGGAGTGTGGTTCAAGCATTGTCATAATGGTGGATGGACATGACCCATACTTTTGACCTGCCTATTGAAGAAATAACCATTGGCCCGGTCAATTATACAGCTATAACTGGTATCCTGTTGTGAGCAGGGATTTTTGCCCCGACTCTAGGTAGAATGGTTCTTGCGACTTCAGCACTGTATAGGCTCAGGCCCTTAGAGAACATGGACCTAGGTCCGGAGAAAATGAAGTCGCCACTCGGACGGGCTGGGAAAAAGAAAGGGGTGGATGACTCGATTCCTAAGGAATCCCCAACCCCCTAATGGGTTTAGAAAGTTAGGTACATGTGGGGAAGGTGAGAAATGGCCCAGCACCCCCACAACGCCCGGTTCATTGGAACCGGCCTCCTTTATAGGTCTTAATATTATAAAATTCTTAAATATAACAATATTATCCATATTACATGCAACAATTGAAATAAAGCATCGTTATATTAAAATCAAAGCAATGTCCAAGCAAAGCAAATAAATGGACACCCATCCAAGGATGGAAACATGTCCTTACATCGTTCATGTCTAAACTAAATAGGACACCCACCAAAAGGTAGAAACATATCCTTTGCATTGGTCCAAAATATAAAAGCAATTTAAATTACATGATATTTAACTAATGAGGTACCCACAAAGTGGAAACATACCACTTACACTATTTAAAAATCAAAATAAATCGATAAAAGTAAATAACCATTCATCATAAATAAATCATTCATCGAAGATATTAAACATCAATCAAAATATATAATAAACATTCATCCATGATAAATTAAATAAATCAAGCATTGAAATTAAATAAATCAAAGCATATAATGAACTGCATAATTAAATCTAAAAATAAAGCAAGTAAAGATACAAATTGAGGTTTACTGTTTCTATTTAAAGTTTCTTTGATTAATATTTTAGGGTTTTGGAATCTTAGTATTATTATTATCATTTGTTTTAGGCTACTGTAAGTTTTAGGAGAATTAAAATGGATTAGGGTTTCATAAATCAAATTAGGGTTTTGGGGTAATATTATGAAATTAGGGTTTTAAAATAATTAAAACATTAGGTTTATGGCTCTTGGTTACTGGATTATTATTTTAGTTTTATTAGATTATGGCTTTAGGGTTTGAATTAACTAGTTTGGGGTTTTTATTCAATGAATTAGGGTTTAGGAAAATTTAGGGTTTACTATTTTGGTTTTGAGAGAATTAGGGTTTTTGGTATTTCGAAAAATATGTTTGGTTTTAGGATTTGAGAAAACAATTTAGAGTTTTATAAAGTTTTTGGAAATAGGCAAAACGATTTAAGGTTTTTGGTAACAGAAAAGTATTTTTTAGGGTTTTTGGAAATAGAAGGAACAATTTAGGGTTTTAAGGTTTAGAAGACATAGATTAAGGTTCTTAAGGTTTTTGGAAAATTGGAAAGCAGATTAGGGTTTTGGGAATTAATAAAATGATTTAAGGTTTTGGAAATTTGGAAAGCATATTACGGTTTATCAATTTATACTATAGAATCAAAGTGATAAAAAAAATAAACGAAAACCAGTAAGAACAAAAAACGATATAACAATTGAATGTTTAAGCAAATTCAAGATTAAGACACAAAACCTGCATTGAAGGTTCCTCCAAATTATTTTCTGGATGAACAATAACAAAGGCAGTATTGTTGTAACACCCCGGTACCCCATATATGCACACTACATGCAACCACATCTGTAATATTCATATACCGAATACAGGAATGTTACGGTCTATTTTAAACAAACCAATCTTTCAATTTAACAATATGAGAAAACTTAAAACATTTAAGTCTTATTGTAGAACATAATTGATAAAACATTTGCTTATTAAGCAGCGGAATATGTAGCGGTATATACATATATACATCAAAATTAATATTTACAAAATATAAAGTTTATACATGTTTGGCAGTTCGTCTCTGATCTTGAAGGCCACAATCAACACTTCACAAGCCTAGACTCGACTCGGTCTAGCTCAACTCTCCGGTTCAACCTAATCTACCCTGTCACCAGTGCGATGAACCACAATCGCGTTAAGCCATAGGCTCAGTGGTACAACCATGATGACAATATGCTTTAAATGTAATGCCAATATTTCCCTTTCAAGCATTATAAACAATATTCAAAAATGTCATATTTCATAACATTAAATTTCATCATATTATTCAATTATTTCATCATTCATAATTCATATTAAAGCAAAGACAAGCATGGGCCCAAAAGAAACTAATATTCCATTCAACTTCCAGATTAATGTTTTGGTTCAATAATCACATTTATCAAGCCCGTAGGTGAATCATTATCACAATGAGAAATATCTCACATGTAACATCCCAACTAGGCTTCAAGGACTAGGCCCAACCAAGCTTCAAGGGGAGCTCAGCATCAACCCAACTTGGCTTCAAGGACCAAGCCCAACCTAGCTTCAAGGGATTGTTACTTTTAGGCATGCCACCAATAACAAAACTCTAAAAATTGAATAACACATTAGGCACACAATTCTTTTATTATTTCATTATCAATTCCATTCTCATTTTCTCATAATCATCTAGGAAACCATGCCCCAATTATTTCATTTGCATCATTATAGCCAACAACAATGGCTTCACATCTCATCATTTGAGTGCACATCACAACCTACGTTGTTCATATATTTTGAATCCTCAACATATAATTCACATAATGCACATAATACAATTCATTACACCATTCTCATATATCAACAATACAATAGGTAACCTAACACATTTTCCAACCAAATGTGTTAAGCCCTAAAATTATGTAAATGTATGCAATCATGTAGGGTTTGTACTTACCTCAAGAGCAACTCACACCAATCTAATCACTCCTCTCCCAAGAATCCTTCAACACTTGGATTAGGGCAATTCAATCTCTTCAAAACCTAATCCAAAAGTGATCATACACACTCACTTAGAGATACACATAAGATAATAAGGATAAGAACCAACTAGGGTAAACTCTACACATGACACGCTCAACAACACGGGCGTGTCCCTGACCGTGCCCTAAACTCACAACACAGAAACTTTGACACGCTCAGTGACATTGGCGTGTCACTGGCCGTGTCAATCTTCCCTCAACACAGTGGCTATGACACGCTCGGTGACATGGGCGTGTCACTGGACGTGTCAATCAACCAACAACACAGTAGCTATGACACGCTCAGTGACATGGGCGTGTCACTGGACGTGTCAATACTACTCCAACATAGAAGTTGTGACACGCTCAGTGACATGGGCATGTCACTGGTCATGTCACCCATCCAGAAAATAGAACCATTGACATGCCCAAAGACTTGGCCCTGTTCATGGGCGTGTCAGGCCAAAAATCCAGATTCTGACACCAACAACACCACATCCAACAAATCTCATACTTTTACCATCTTCCACTCCAAACAAACTTAACCAAACACATCAATAAACCATAATAAACTTGCAAAAATACCAAAACAACTCAAAACATACATCCAAACACAATCACAACCATCATCACAACTCAACATATACACCATACACAACACTTGCTTTCCAACGCCAAACTTAACCTTTCCTCCAAACCAACCCCAAAATCAAAATCAATTAAGCCAAACACTCTCAAACACACCACAATCAAGCATACACATATCAACAACAACAATACACCAAGCTCAAAACACAAACTCAAAAGAAAACTAAAGAATCAAGTGGAAAACTTACCAAAAGTGATGAAAACCCTTAGAATTCCAACTTGACCACTTGAAACACCCTTCAATCTTGAGTTAGGAAGAACAAAATCTCTCTTTCCCTCTTGTTATGGTGATAGCCGGCCAAGCACAAGAAAGAAGAAGAAAAAGATGAAAATATGAAAGTTAACCATTCACAACCTCTCTTAACCACCCAATTTTCTCTTTAAATCTCAACCAAACAATTTTATAATAATAAAATAATCATAAATATCATCATCCACTTAACTTAATTTTCATTTATAAAATAACTAATAACTTCTCACTTGACCAACTAATAAGTTGACTTGTATATATACAACATATACACACTTCTCTTCTCCTCACTTACTATTTAAACATAAATATACTTTATATTATTTAATCCAATTTCAACAATAATCATTCCAAAAATTTTAGGGTATAGTTTGGGATATTACAATTGTTTCCTTTGATGGATTGATTATTTGATGAGTGTTCGTTGTTGCTGCTTTCTTTTTTTTTTCTCTCAATTGCCGCTCTCTGCCTTTCCTTTTAGGGTTTTTTTCCCTCCCTCTTTTTCTTTGTTCTTGTTTTAATGTGGTATTTATAGGAAAATAAAGAGTCCTAATCCTATTTTAATAAGGAAATATGAATTGTTTAGGAAAAATTAGGAAACTGGATAAAACAAGGTTTGGTAAAAAAAATCGGCAGCGCGCGGGCTGTCGGGCCCATGAGCTGTGCTGGCAGAAATTGCGCTGGTAAAAATGGGCGCAGCGGGCCAATTCGCCCCCAGATGCCATCTGCGGTGAATTGGGACAGCCCAATTTGCCCTCAGATGCCATCTGAGCAAAATTGGGACAGCCCAATTCGCCCCCATTTTTATTTTATTTTTTGAGCGAGGCGCTCACCGATCCGTCCGATTTTTTATTTTTTATATTTTTTATTTTTATTAAAAATAACTATAAAATATTATTAGTAATTAAAATATTGTTAAAATAAATAAAATACCATAAAAATTATTTTAGACTATTGGATTTGAATGAGTCAAAAATTAAGGGTCTACAGTTTGCCCCCTGCTTGAACGATCTGAGACTACGGCAAAAGAGAGTGAAAAGCAATAAGACTTAATTTTGATGAGATGGTTACTTGAATTTGATTTGGGTACTTGGACCCGAGGCTAAACTTGATTTGGGTACTTGAACCCGAGACTAGATTGAATTTGGGTACTTGAACCCAGGATTGGGTACTTGGACCCGAGATTGATTTGATTTGGGTACTTGGACCCGAGACTGAATCTGATTTGGTTACTTGGACCCGAGACCGAATCTGATTTGGGTACTTGGACCCAAGATTGGGTACTTGGATCCGAGATTGGATACTTGGACCCAAGATTGAATTTGATTTGGGTACTTAGACCCGAGCTTGAATTGGATTTGGGTACTTGGACCCGAGATTGAACTTGATTTTGGGTACTTGGACCCGAGATTGAATTGGATTTGGGTACTTGGACCCGAGATTGGGTACTTGTACCCGAGACTGATTTGATTTGGGTACTTGGACCCGAGATTAATTTTATTTGGATGCTTGGACCCGAGATTGGGTACTTGGACCCGAGACCGAATTTGATTTGGGTACATGGACCCGAAATTAGGTTGATTTAGGTACTTGGACCCGAGATTGGGTACTTAGACCAGAGACTGAATTGATTTGGGTACTTGGACCCGTGAATGGGTACTTGGACCCGAGATTGAACTAAATTGATTTGGGTACTTGGACCCGGTACTTGGACCCGAGATTGAACTAAATTGATTTGGGTACTTAGACCCGAGAATGGGTACTTGGACCCGAGAATGACCCCGAGACTGATTTGATTTTAGGTGCTTGGACTCGAGTGAATTGAATTTGGGTGCTTGGACCCGAGAATGGGTATTTGGACCCGAGACTGAATTGAATTTGGGTGCTTGGACCCGAGAATGGGTACTTGGACCCGAGACTGAATTGAATTTGGGTGCTTGGACCCGAGACTGAGTTTGACTAACCTTTTATCAGTTGAGAAGTCTGACTGCTCCGGCTGTTCTATGCATTGTGGTTCTTCACCCTCAAAATGGATCTTCATCCTTTGAGATCGGGTCTTCACCCTTGAAAATGGATCTTCATCCTTTGAGATCGAGTCTTCACCCTTGAAAATGGATCTTCATCCTTTGAGATTGGGTCTTCACCCTTGAAAATGGATCTTCATCCTTTGAACTAGATCTTCATCCTTGGCATCGATTCTTCACCCTTGAAACATGGATCTGTATCCATTGGAGATCAGGTCTTTACCCTTGAAACATGGATCTTTATCCACTGGAGGTTGGGTCTTTACCCTTGAAACATGGATCTTTATCCATTAGAGGTCGGGTCTTTACCCTAGCTTTAGCTCTTTTAGCCGAACTGATCTTTTGCCTTTTGAATCTTCATTCTTTTAAGAATTCTAATTTTCTTCTTTTTTCATTCTTTCTTGTTCTTCATTTGCACTTTTGCAAAAAATTCAACCCTTTTTAGCTAGCCTTCATATCCTCTCCTTGCCCCCCTGCGTGGTGAAATATTTGCAAGTGAGTTTGAAAATGTTTTACATATAAACTCAAAAAATTGAAAAGGAGAAACTTTGCCCCATGTGTAGGCTCAAACCCATGATTTTTCTATGCGGGCTCTGATTGATGTTCTTGTTATCTAGTTCTTCGCAAAAGCACGCATTTCTTCTCTTTGCAAAATTACTGGAACTTTCTCAAGCAATGGGCCTTCTATGCCCCCTTGATTTGATATCTTCTTTTGATTGTTTACTTCACAGGGTGTTTGTTGTTCACCTTAATAAAGAATAGACAATACAAGATAAGAAAGTGTGATGTAATATGCTCATGTATGCATGATATGCATGAATAATACTTACAGTCGTTCCATCGACTCACAGTCTGAGGCGATCAGTAGAAGTGTTCTCATTGGTTCCTTTCATATGTTTATTCATGTCTTGCATTGGAATGACACAATGCTCCACATTTATGGCTTTTATCTTTAAGATGTTGAAAATATGAATAATGGAGGCCCCAAACAGCAGAGATTCATCCATTTTAAATTATGATTCAGCATGTCAGTTGGTAGCTTCTTCATGGCCTTGCCAGTAATCATTTCCTTTGCTCAATGTGTTCTTCAAGGTTTGACAATTCAACATACTCCCCTTAACTTGAAGGCTTTGTGTGACAAAAACATTTTTTATTTTTTGAATTTTGATTTTGAAATCAAATGTTGGCTTTGCCAAATTAATGTCAATATACCTCAGGACTTGATTTTTCCAAATTAACATATCTATAACATGACAACCCTAGTTACCGGACTAAACTCGGGAATCATTTCTATTTAAGCAAGAACTGTTGCACTTTAGATAGGCACATACACATTACTTGGCCAAAGGTCTCATTGAGTTTAAATATTGTCTATCTCATATGCATGCTTATTCAAACTATCTCTACTAATAGGCTCTACCTTCCAAGAGAGATCAACAGGTCTTTGATAGGCTTGAAATGAGGTCTATAAGGGACATGAGTTAAATGAAGGCCATTTGTAAGTTGGAGCCGATATGACACAATGGACAAACCTTCACACTACAAACTTCTTATTTGAACTTTAGGCAGCTAGGAGCAATCTTGCTAGACTCAAAATTCCTTCTATCTTCTTGGCATTAATCTGGATCTTGATTAGGACAGTCTCTGCCCTTGCAAAAAGTTTGGTACCCAAATTCATTTTTTTTTCTTCTCCCTTTTCTTTCTTATTCTTTTTCTTACTCTTCCCTTTCTTAGAGCATTTTACCATTTTGTCCTTCTTCCTCGTAGGACTGTTAAGTACAGAACTTTCAAGAACTGAATGGTCTTTCTTCTTTTTCTTTGATTTTGATTGAATCTTTGGTTGGGTTGGACTAATTTAAGCCAAACTGTCCGAATAGAAGCCTTTTGCTGCTTTAGGTAAAAGAGAACTTAGTTGGCTTTTTGAACCGCCTTTTTAGGTTTTATCTTTCTTCTTTTTTCTTGTTTTTTTTTCTCTTTTTCTTTTTTTCTTCTTTTTCTTTTCTTTTCTTTTCTTTTCTTTTGTCCTTTTTTCTTTTCTTTTTCTTTTTTTTGTTTTGTTTTGTTTTTTTCTTTTTTTTTTTTTAGTTTTTAGCTCTAACAGAGTTGTCTTGTTTGTACCAACTTGTATTCCTAATAATGGATGAGTGGAGTAACATAAATCTTCTTTAACAGGGATAAATCATTTGTTACTCTGATGTTGATATTGTCTTGATATATTAGAGATATTAGGAAAACTTCAACTACCCTTATGGTCTTGAAAACTTCAACTATCTTCATGGTATTGAGAACTTCAACTATCTTTATGGTATTGAGAACTTCAATTATCTTCATGGTATTCATTTCTTTCTTTGATCTTCTTGCCTCTTCATTTTAGTGATCATAAGACTTGTCAAAAGTATCACAACAGCTCAGGGTACGTTGCTGGGCTTATAAGTCAAATGAAAAGAAAGCTAAAATTTTATGAAGACTCAAAGGGACAACTAGGGATTGATATTTAATAGGGTGGATAATAGTTGTTGGCTCGTCAAACAATGCCTAGATCATCTCTCCCTTAAAATAAGCAGAGTTCAATTTTGCCTCGAAAGTTTGTCAAAGCATGTTTTAAGACTGACTAGGACCTAGACAAAGGTAATTACACAGGAGCCCTCTCTAAGTAAACATACACAACTCAATGCTATAGAGCAATTCCCTCACCTAGTAAAGTCATTCAAGCCATGATGCATAAATATATTAATTCATGAATTATCAAGCTAGATTCCTCATTGGTTGAGCACCAAAATGAACAAAGACCAACAAAAATTTTAATAAAAGTAATTTATTCAAACAACTGTAAATTTGAAAAATACGATAGTTTCAATTAAATATTAAAGAAAGTAAAATTGAAAAGCAACATTCAAGCTAAGGAAAGTTTATTGAGTTGGAGTCGAAGATACTTCATTTATTTAGACATCTCAAGGGTAAGGATTTTTTCCATCATCAAAGGTCATTGCTTCATCATCCATAGTTAGCCCAAGCTTACTTAGTAGCATATCATCTTTAGCAGCTTCTCTATCCATATCTTGACAAGAGGACAAGATAAAACTCTTCATGAAGGTTGTAAGTGATGGTGCCCTTTCAAATTTAGGTAGAGAATTATTCTTAGTGTTGGGTTTATCAGGCTCAGGCAGCTTTCCACTGTCAATCAAATCTTGAATTTCGTGCCTTAATCGAACACATTTATCTGTCTCATGCCCTTGCATTTGATGAAATTGATAGAAAATCTTGGCATCAAAATTTGGTGGTAGAGGGTTATGTAGAGACTGAGGTGCCAATGGTTGTAGCAAATCCATTTTCATTAGATTTTCTAACATCTTTGACAAAGGCTCCCTTAAGTCTGAAAATTTACACTTCTTTGTTGGCTCAGTTGTTGCATTTTCCTCAACACCTCCTCTTTCCCTTTGACTTTGCCCACTAGGGTGATAGCCGCTCTTATTGCTCCACTTAGATAGCACATGGTTCAGTTGGTCTTGTAGAATAGGGATTGATCTCTCATTTTTCATTCGATCTCTAGCAGTAGACATGTTCCTTGTTAATGTTGCCTTTTCCTTCTTTCTTATGTCAATGGGAGATGCCTCATTAGCATTGTTGATGATCTCTAGAATTTGAATCAACTGGGTCCTCATAATTTCAACCAATTGATCTCGTAGCTCGGCCATCCTAGCTTTGACAACTTCATCGACTATGTCCCTTAGCTGGTTTACATCCATCCTTCCAATGAAGTACTTGAATCAATATCAATGTTGTAGGTGGTATCGTTGTATGCTCTTGAATTGTCGTACTTCAGGGCTGTGAGCTAGAAGGAATTAATGATATGAGATGCAAATGCATGTATGCATGTATGCACAAATAATCAACAAAAAAGGACAAATAGGACGTTCCTTCTAACCTTATAACATCCACATACGAATGGCGAGTCTCTTTTTCTAGGTATATGGTTAACAAAATACCAACATGGGGTATCTTGTTTTTGAATATTTCCCTTAGACGTTTCAACCAATAGTTATATTTTCGAAAATGGAAATCAGTTCATAATAATTCCCATTAATTAGGTTTTAATCCATTCAACCAACTAAAGTAGCTTTTATGCTATATTAGATTAAAACTAAATTAAGAGGTTTATTATAAATAGATTTCTCACTTGAAAAAGTAACTAATGGTTCATGCCAAAAACAAGCCCATGATTAATTATTTCTTAGTATAAACTAGGCTCACAATTGATTTTTGGTATTTCGTAATTGACCTAAATAATTTGCAAGCTCTTTGTAACATAATTTTGTTTATAAGCCCATTATAAAAAGATTTTAGAAAAAACATATTTTGGCTTTGTATTTGGGTTATGAACAAAAGAATTTTTAATTTGTTTTTAGAAAAGTCTTATGTCCAAAGACCATCTTGAAAAATTTTGAAAATAGCTTTGGTCTTTTGGATTTTAAAGAAAAAATTATTTTGAGCTTATAATATACTTAGGTCATATTAGAAAAAGAACAAATCAAATAAGCCATGATTTAAGCCAAGACAAATTAACCATAGTCAAACAACATGCATTTGGGGTAAAAACCTAAGGAAAGTAACTAGGCCAATTACATGAGCTTTAGTCTTTGGGTTAAAAGGCTTAGGTTCCCATAACAAGTATATACCAAATGGTACAAGGCTATGAGTGGTTATGCCATGCTCGATCTCCATACCTTGAGTGAAAGTATGGTATCCCTTACATAACACAACACGGGTAACACGGGCATCCTAACTCACGCACGCGATGCAATCTAATATAATGTAATGAATAATATCATTATAAAAAAGAATGGAATAATAAAAAGACCAACAGAATCAACTTCTCTTATCCCCAGTGGAGTAGCCACTATGAGCGGGGATTTTTGCCCCCACTCCCGGTGGAATGGTTTTTGCGACTTCGGCACTATTAAGGCTCGGGGCCTTAGAGAATACGGACCTAGGTCCTGAGAAAATGGAGTCGTCACCCGGACGGGTCGGGAAAAAGAAAGGGGTGGATGACTTGATTCCTAAGGAATCCCCAACCCCCTAATGGGTTCAGAAAGTTGGGTACGTGTAGGGAAGGTGAGAAATAGCCCAGCACCCCCACAACGCCCGGTTCATTGGAACATGCCTCCTTTACAGGCCTTAATATTATAAAATTCTTAAAAATAACAATATTATCCATATTACATGCAACAATTGAAATAAAGCATCGTTATATTAAAATCAAAGCAATGTCCAAACAAAGCAAATAAATGGACACCCATCCGAGGATGGAAACATGTCCTTACATCGTTCATGTCTAAAATAAATAGGTCACCCACCAAAAGGTAGAAACATGTCCTTTACATTGGTCCAAAATATAAAAAGCAATTTAAATTACATGATATTTAACTAATGAGGTACCCACAAAGTGGAAACATACCACTTACACCATTTAAAAATCAAAATAAATCGATAAAAGTAAATAACCATTCATAATAAATAAATCATTCATCAAAGATATTAAACATCAATCAAAATATATAATAAACATTCAACCATGATAAATTAAGTAAATCAAGCATTGAAATTAAATAAATCAAAGTTTATAATGAACTACATAATTAAATCTAAAAATAAAGCAAGTAAAGATACAAATTGAGGTTTATTGTTTCTATTTAAAGTTTTTTTTATTAATATTTTAGAGTTTTGGAATCTTAGTATTATTATTATCATTTGTTTAAGGCTACTGTAACTTTTAGGAGAATTAAAATGGATTAAGGTTTCATGAATCAAATTAGGGTTTATGAAATTAGGGTTTTAGAATAATTAAAACATAGTTTTATAGCTCTTGGTTACTGGATTATTATTTTAGTTTTATTAAATTATGGCTTTAGGGTTTGAATTAACTAGTTTGGGGTTTTAAATTCAATGAATTAAGGTTTAGAAAAATTTAGGGTTTACTGTTTTGGTTTTGAGAGAATTAGGGTTTTTGGTGTTTCGAAAAATATGTTTTGTTTTAGGATTTGAGAAAACAATTTAGAGTTTTATAAAGTTTTTGGAAATAGGCAAAACGATTTAAGGTTTTTGGTAACAGAAAAGTATTTTTTAGGGTTTTTGGAAATAGAAGGAAAAATTTAGGGTTTTAAGGTTTAAAAGAAATAGATTAAGGTTCTTAAGGTTTTTGGAAAATTGGAAAGCATATTAGGGTTTTGGGAATTAATAAAATGATTTAAGGTTTTGGAAAATTGGAAAACAGATTAGGGTTTATCAATTTATACTATAGAATCAAAGTGATTAAAAAAATAAACGAAAACCAGTAAGAAAAAAAATGATATAACAATTGAATGTTTAAGCAAATTCAAGATTAAGACACAAAACCTGCATTGAAGGTTCCTCCAAAATGTTTTTTGGATGAACAATAACAAGGCAATATTGTTGCCTTTGATGGATTGATTATTTGATGAGTGTTCGTTGTTACTGCTTTCTTTTTTTTTTCTCTCAATTGCCACTCTCTGCCTTTCCTTTTAGGGTTCCCCCCCTCTTTTTCTTTGTTCTTGTTTTAATGTGGTATTTATGGGAAAATAAAGAGTCCTAATCCTATTTTAATAAGGAAATATGAATTATTTAGAAAAAATTAGGAAATTGGGTAAAACAAGGTTTGATCAAAAAATCGGCAGCGCGCGGGCTGTCAAGCCCGTGGGCTGTGCTGGCAAAAATCGGCACAGCGGGCCAATTTGCCCCCAGATGCCATCTGCGGCGAATTGGGACAGCCCAATTTGCCCCCAGATGCCATCTGCGGTGAATTGGGACATCCCAATTCGCCCCATATGATTTCTGTGGCGAATTGGGCTGCCGCGCGATGTTTGCCGATCCGTCTGATTTTTTATTTTTTATATTTTATTTTTATTAAAAATAACTATGAAATATTATAAGTATTTAAAATATTATTAAAATAAATAAAATACAACAAAATTTATTTTAGACTATCGGATTTGAATGGGTCAAAAATTAAGGGTCTACACTGGTATTATGGCCTTCCGGTCCCTCTTACCAATAATATTCTGACATTTGAAGAAATCCAACAATTAATTAGTATGGAACCATCATTTAAAGGGCCTTTCAAGATAAAAATTGAGCCAATTCATAGTTATTGGATGAACTATGAAGGACGGGTTCACAGAGACACAGTCAAACAGTATGCTTCAGGATTTTTGCTGTATTTGCTTGGATCGTCCATTTTAGGCAGCACCGAATCCGCCATCCATTTTGTTGGTGTTGAGGGCCCTTACTGATATGAGGATGGTACCATTTTACGGCTAGGGTGAAGCTGGTCTTGCCTGTCTTTACCATGGTCATGACAAAATTTGCAGAAATAAGAAGTCTTTTATTGGCTTTATGGTGGTTGTCGAGGTACTCTTCTTCCACCAATGTCAATTCCATTCTTTTCTTGTATAAATTTGATTTTTATTATTGTTGTAGGCATGGGCATATGAGCACAATCTTGTGAGGGTGCCTGGTATTTCCTGAGAGAGAGTCGAATATTCGAGATTAAATCTTGTAGAAGTTCCCGGCTCTCACCATGTGCATACCTGATGCTTTGTCTTGAGCTGCTTAACCTGGGACCAGGTAAAATAGCATTAGTATACTTTAAAATTTATATAAAAGTTCACTTACCTTATGTCATTTTGTAGGTGAATTTTTTGGTCCCGAGCAGCGGAGGATCCCGATGTGTTGCCCGGAATATACTTTAAATATCACATCAATGTCGGAGAATGCATGGTGGTTGGCTCGGCACGGTTATGATGTTGAAACCTTTCTCTATCCACCGGGTGCATCTTATACCCAGTTTATTCAAATATGGCTTTTGAACTTTGACGTATCTCCTACTGATGTACGAGAAATTTCTAAAGAAAATAAGGATAGAGATGAATAGGAACATCATGGAGAGGGAGGAGAGTTTGTTTCACATCTCGGGGCTAGCATTTCTCAGCTAAGCTTTTACCATTTTTCCATTGCAATCTCTTCTTTCTTAATTTATTTTGACTTTTTTTAATGATTGTTGCAGGCTGCTGGCTCATTTGATCATGAGGCTGGACCTTCTTTTACTGCTCCTTCATTTGCTCATTCTTGTCCACCGGATATGCCATCTCATCCACAGGGTGTTGACATGAATTACCTGGTAGATTTTCTTGTTCCATGATAATTTATGCTATATGTATGCATGATTTTGTATGCTCTTACTCTTTTCCTTTCCGGCTCACAGTGGATGCTTGAAGAACAGAATAAGAAACTTCAAGAAGAGCTGGCCGCTAGTCGTTAACAGGTTTCCCATTTTGAAAATTTGTACCATCAGTCAGAGCAAAAATTTTTGAGACTTCCGGTTTCAAGGGATGAGAGATCCTGGTGCTTCTTCATCTAGAGGCCCTCAAGCTGATGACCATGAGATCCTTTCATCTACTTCTGATGAGGACCGTTACAGATCGAAACTCCAAGGTAATAGAGATTCTGGAGCTCCTGCTTCGGGCGAACTCGGGACAGGTGATTTGCCTCCTCCTCCGACAGGCGATGATTTTTCCAGAGCTTTATTTGATGATCTACCACCTCCTTCTTAGTGATGTATGAAAAATATAATTTTTATCTTTACTGCAACTTTTTTTTTATCATTATTGCGCTACAATTTTTCTTTTCACATTCACAGTCACACCAATTAACTAAAACCAAATGCAACACGGCAATTAAAGAACTTTCGTCGCCAATTCCCTTTCCTCATGCATCTCGGTCTCACGCTTTCCTTATCAATTTTGGAATAGCACACTCCTCATATATAAATCACTTTTCATGCCATAATTTCATAAAGAAACCAAAAAACTCCTTTTAACAATTCTAATTTTCCTTCCGTCTTCTTTTAACAATTCTAATTTCCCTTCCGCCTTCCATCAACAATGACCGAACTCCATTTGAAGAAAATAAAAGTTCTATTTTAAAATATGAATGCCATTCATTGGAAACAAATATCTTGGTCAAAGATTGATACTTTAAAGTGTTTTCAAAATGTTAAATTGGACCATTCTTTTTTACATGTCATGGCTTCTTTTTGGAATGTGAATTCTAGGACATTTAAAATTAATGGCTTTGAAATATGTCCCTTGATTGAAGAATTTGAGTCCACCCTTGGATATCGAAGCAATCAACAAATGGCGTTCCCTATATTGATTTCCAAGACTCAACAAAAGATGTTGATGTTATTTCAACTTTCAAAACCCGAAGTTCTACAGTTGATGAGAGGTGAGAAAATTCTGCTTGCTCTCTTAATTGACTTTTGTCTTTCTCATTTGGCTCCTACTAAGGCATGGGGATGTATGTTTTGTCTATGGTTGCTTGGCCAATTCTTGCTTGTTTCTTCTGACCGGGATATTGATCCACGAGTATTGGATATCATGGACCAAATAGAAGGAGGCTTGTCGCCGATACCCGTGATCTTAGCCGAGACTTTAGTTGGAATAGACCAACTTAAATCAGGATTGTCAAAGAGACTGACCGGGAGTCCATTGTTGCTTCAGGTAATTACCTAAACTGTCCTTTCGGGTTTTCAATTTAGGTTTTCTCTTTCTTCTTCCTCTTTTTTTTTTTATATATTGCCTAGTCCACCAATGCGGGTTTTTGGAACTAGCGAGCTATCCTAATTTTTGCCTAAGCCGCCACTTGTTACTAACCGACATCGGAAGAACTTGCACCTCCCTTTAGAAGTTGACACCTTCACTAGATTTCAAATAATTTTTTGGCCAACTCCAGCTTCCTTTCTTAAAAAGATAGGTGCCATTAGAATCTTCTCTTCTTAAGCTTTTATTTGGTACCTCATTTGCAAATTTTGGATTAACTTAAATTTTGGCTGAAATCCCGCTAAGACAGTAGCTTCTGACATAATTTTCGATGATTTTCCGGTGAGTAAGGGAGAGTGACATATATTTTTGAACTCCTCTCTTCAAGATGAATATTTTAGTGCCCAATTTGCCATTTTATTCTTTCAACAAAATTTTTAGGCGAGAGATCGATGAGTACTCCGACGAGACCTATTATGTGTTAAATATTTAATTTCACCAAGTATGAAAAGTATAAAATTTATGGGGACAATAATTAAATTTTCAAGTTTGATTCTAATTTAATGAATTAATTTAGTAATATTAATTATGTTGGTTGTCTGGGACTTATTAAGAATAAATTATATTAAATTTTCAATCAACTTTTCAGTCATAAAACATATATTTTTAGAGTCTAAAATTATTATTGTAATATTTTTATAATATTTAATTTTGTAGACCATTCAGTATTAGACTCTACTGCTCCGAGTTAAATCATTGATAGAGTCGAATTTCTATGCTTAAACAGTGAGTGATTCTAATATATTTTCTTGTATTTCATGCATTCACATATGATGTTTGTATACATATATTTTTATTATTATGCATGTTTTTAGAATTTTAGTATTCAGTATTTGTCTATGAGTACTCAATTATGTGATGAATATAATTTATGGTTGCTGGATGAAATTGGGATGACATGGGACCCCATAGGTGTAATTTGGATCATGAATATAAAATGATATAAATATTATGATGATAAGTTTAGGAATGACATGACGTCGGAGACTTTCTTATGCTCAGCGTTGTTTGTCAGTCAGCGCTATTTGGCTAAGGTCGTGACGGCAGACCCTATGTGTATTGGATTCTAAGAAATCATGTTGGATAAAGAGAGCCAGACATGAGGATTGACTTCCCGATTTGATGTTCAAAACGGTTCCTATGGACTATTTTCATCCTTGGATAATTATTTGCTTTGTTGTATAGTTGGTATACTGCATGAGTATCCTTTAGATAGAATCAAGTTAGAACACCATGTTAGTATATTGGTTGGTATCACTTGCTAAATTGAGACGCTCACCCCTGTCTTACTATTTTTTTCAGGTTACCAGAGTAAGTTTCTAAAAATAATTATTCAATAACCCTACTTTTCTTCTCCGGCAGTGGAATTTATTTATAAAATTAATTAAATTTGTATTGTATTTGTACTCTAGAAACTCTGTAAATTTTATATTGTTGGATTTATATGACTTGATATTATATTTCAAATAATTGATGTGATATTTAAAACGATTATGATAATTTGTCAGACTGACTATGGATTTCAGAAGCTACGTACTTTTTCATTATCTAGTACCGATCATGTGCCCTCAAATTTGGGTTGTGACAACTATCAAAACCTATAGAAGAATAATGTAATATTTTCTTCTATCGTTATAGCTCCGGATCAATTCTATGATATGGTTTACCTTGTCAAATCTTAATAAATTGCCAACTATATTTCATGTCTCAAGTAAATATTTTAAGAAATTCTTTTCTTCTGCATTCATATGCCTTGTTCAAGGTCTTAATTAAGCCATTTATAATTAATGACAATATAGAGCTTAAACTTATTATCAAGAGTTGATAGATTCCATCTTGATTAATCACTAATTCTACAAGTATTTAATTATACCCAATATTTTTGTAACTATTACTCTAAGGCAATAGGTGTCCAGTATCAAAGTATAATAAGTCAATTACTATGATGATCTCAGGTCAAAAAAACTATTACATTGTATTCTTTAAAAGAATATCCTGTTGACAGTTTATTAGTAATACTAACCATCATATATTCTTCATTGAGTCGGTTCAATAGTTATATCTTTATATGCACCATCAATATTTATGATTTAGTTAATGAAAATAACTAATATTTATCTTATGGAGAGCATCACATATATATTGATCTAAACGGATCACTAAAACTCTATTTAATGATTATATGATCAAGAATAACTTTAGATTAAATTATAAAAAACTTGATTCTTATTATCAAGATCTCCGTCATAATGATATGTTTTAAAATTTAATTAGATAATATCATATTAACAAAATTAAACATGATGTCAAAAATTACAAATATCACACGTTAATTAAAATAAGGTTGGAGCTAGGGAATATTATATATATCTAACAATAATATTTGAAACTTGAAGTTAATTAGGCTGGCTATGAGTTTTGGAAACTCCATATTTTCTTACCCTAATTCATATTTTTGCAATAATATGTGTTTTACATGGTTAATGAGAAAATTAAAATAAAAGCTAATCAATCATAAAATAAAATTTATATTTTTATTTGATAAAATAGCTTATTTTAAACATAATTCAATACCGATAACAAATCTAAGAGATTTTTTTTTTAATACTATCCTCTTAAATAAAAATTATTTTAGGCAACACAAAAAGGCTATTATAATTAGTTTTAATCAAGGCAAATGAATAATCAATTAGAATCTTAACGCAGCAACCAGGTGTCTATTTATTTATTTTCCAATAGAAGTGCTTGGCTGACGTTGGCAGTTGTACTATTGTCCATATACAATTTATCTTCAAAATTATGGACTTATTTTAATGCAAATTGGTAATTAAGTTTTGTAAAATGAAATGGTGCACGTGCTTATGAACAAGTAAAAAAAGAAAAGGCATTTTGACTTGTTAAATTGTTTGCACTCAGTATCTTATCCCAAGTCCTATAGACAAGACCATTATTAAACCACATTGTCTTTTATTACATAGTGACAGATTTTATATAAAAATACTTAAAAATATTTTTTTAATTGAAAAATATTTACTTTCTAATTTCAAAGATATATTGATAAAAAAAAGTTCAAAGATATTCACTTCAAATTTATAACTGTTAATATATTCCAAGGGTATATATATATAATATATTAAAAGGGTTTATATATAATGTACTAAAAATATACATTTAATATGCTATATAAAAAAATGCATATAATATATTTTCAATTAAATTTTTAAAATTATAAATATTTTAAAAAATATATTATATAATTTTTTCTATATTAATTACAATATCAAATTTTACTTGGCTAGACAAATTATAATCCATATTCCACATAAGATAAATTTAAACAATTCCAACTTAGAAGTTCTCAGGCGTAAGCCATCATTGTTCATAAATATTTGGAAACCAAAATTATATATATATTTAGTGGGAATATCTTTAGGTTATAATAATTTATAAATTCCGACCAAAAAAAGTGATACTCTCTCCATTTCTTTTATTAGTTATTTTTAAAAAAATTTATTTTGCATTTTGTAGTATTAATTTATTTATCTCTTTAAAAATATACAGTAATTAATTTTTTAATTTATCCCTATTTATTGTTTTATATGTTTCTATAACTGTATAGCATAAATAAATTATAAATGTGAAAATTAGTTATAAAAATTCAAGTTTGAAAATACATATCTTAAAATGTAGATATATTGTCATATTTGAAATAAATCTATCACTGAAATTTTTATTCTTATTTTTTAAAATACCTTTGGTATAATAAATATAATTAGAAAACAAAATAACTAAAATATTATTATATTTTATATTTATAATTAATGTTTAATTTATAAAATGCAACAAAAAAAATAGTTGGAAGAAAAAAGAAGTAACAAAAGAAAAAATGAAAAATGTTAGATAAAAAACGAGAGAGTATTAAGAGGAGAAAAAGAGAGAGAGAAAAAAAAAGAGATTAGGGAGAGAAGAAAAAATAAAATGAGAAAAAGAGAAGGTAAAATAGTATTTTTGTTCATAATATTTGTTTTTTTTTATTAATTTTATGAAATGCATATAGAAATTTTCACTAGCTCAATGAATTGAATTAATAAAATTGAAATATACTTATTTTGGTAGTTTAAGTATAATTTATTTTAAATAAAAGTGTGAATTCAAATTATAAAAGCTATAAATGTTTAATGACTTTGCACATATTTACATAAGAATAATTTAGTCATATATAACAGTCTGATTTTATTTTACAATTTAAGAAAATTTTATTTCACTTTGTGATTTATTGAAAAATAATAATAATGATGAATTAAGCAGTTCAAAAAAGCAGTGCTTATGATTTAATTTACATATATCTTATTTGTGGGAAGTTTTAATTTTTTATAAAAGAATTTAAAAGGAAGACAAGAGAGATTGAAACTCATTGACAGTGATTCGTTACAAGACAATCCAAAGTCGCAGCAAGAAAATAACAACTCTAATTAATCTTAGAAAAAAAAATAATTCTTGCCAAATATTATTAAAAGAAATTAAAAATAAATAAATGAGTAATTTTGATAAAAGGTACGAGCATAAATAATTTTTTTATGAATTTAAAATATAAAAAAGCTTTTTCTTAAAGGAAAAAGTACAATATTTATAAAAAAAAAAAGTTTTCTAATTAATATTTTGATAACATAAACAAAAATTAAATTTATATATTAGGTCTGGTTTCAAAAAAAAATTATATATTAGGTATGATTTCAACAGTCAACGTAGTCATTTATAGATTGATAAACATAAGTCGTAAGAATGAAATCATATGGTGTGGAGACTCTGAACAGTACAAAAATTATTAGATATGACTTTTCTCTTAAATCTCTTGTTTCTCACATGCATTTGAATCACCACTCGATGCTGAATTTAAAGCCAAAAATGACAAATCACTTTTGCCAATTTAAATTCAACTTAAATAGTGTCCAATCTAAGATTTTTTTTTTGTGTCACGATCTAAATCAAAATTTCCTAAAGTTCTTATGCTGATTTTTTATATGGCTATTATTATTATTTTAATATTTTTATCTGAGTTACTTAAATGAAGAATTTTGAACAAGTTTTGAATTTAAGAATCATTAATTTCTCAAATTAGTCAATTACTCCGTAAACTTTCGTAATGCACTTAAAAATATATTTTTTCCATTTCACCCTAATTATCATATAATTTTTTTTTTCACTTTAACACACTTTTATAAATTTAAAATAATATTAATTATAAAATTTTAAATTTATTTTTATAAAATAAAATTTATAGTTAATAATTGAGAGAATAATTGAAAAGAATAATTAAATAAAATATTATAAATTTTTTATAAAATTTATAATCACTAATAATTATCTTAATATGTATATTTATTCATACAATGATAGTTTAAATAAAATAGAGAGAGTAATATTTAATAATAGACTAAATTCAAATTATATCATTTAATAAAAAATATTTTCCTAACATTTACTTTGAAAGTGCAATATTTATATTTTAATGAATGAAAAATTTTATAATTTTGAATTATGTAGTTTTAATATGCATATGTCGAGTATGATAAAATTGTATAAATAATAGATCCACACTAAGAAATATAAATATAAATTTTTATAATTTCATAAAAATTTTCATAATTATATGAATTTTAAAATTATTAATTTAAATAGAGTACAACATTCAAAAAAAAAATAAATTAATTTCATAGTTTTATAATTTTGCACATTATAATTATAAAAAAATATATTCAAATATAGTTTTAATATAATATTTACATCAAAAATATATTTAATTAATTCCCTTATGATGTATTAAATATACCAAAATAAATATTTATTTTTTAGTAATTGTCATATTTTTATGTGGACTTTCCATCAATAGTATGAACTGAAATAATAATTAATACACATTATAATTTAAAAAAAAAAACGCAACTTATATTTTATTTAAAAGAAACATCAAACAACACATAAAAATTTCCTCTGTTATATGTTAAACCATTATAGAAGTATTTTTGAAAAATAATACAACCTTTAACACATATATAATAAGAAAATTTTAGAACAATCTTTTAAGTTATAACAATTTTAAATTAATTTTTAAGATTAAAAAAAACTTTACTACTAAATAGAATGTAGTAATACAAGAAAAAATTTCATAGTATTAATCTCAAAAAATACATAGGCATAGGAAGCAAAATAAAAAAAAAATCTAGAGAAAATCAAATGCTAATAATGAGTAAATGCGTTCCCACTAACAAAGGATAAGTTTTTATTTATTTAATTAATTAATTTTAATTAATTAATTTTTGGGTGAAAAGGGGTCAGCTGTATATCTCATAAGGACACATAACAACACACAGAGACACTTTCATTTTTCCATTTTTCTGTCTTAAATTACTGTTTCTTTCTTCGCAAACAGACAAATGGTCTGTGGATTGGATTGTTAACCCCCTCTCCAGTCGTCCTCTTTTCCCTTCTCTCTCTCTCTCTCTCTCTCTTTCTCTCTCTCCCCTTTTCTTCTTTCCCATGGTTTCTTTCTTGGGTTTAAGTTCTTTTTCTTAATTGTTTACTTTAACCCTTACCACTCCCCGCTAACCACACTCACCGAGATTTCTCCTCCTTCTCTAAATCATCCACACATCTATCAACGACCCATTTCTAAGCGTAATTCATTGATTATTCGGTCTTTTTTAATTTTCTCAAACTCGTAAGAAAATTTTGAGGGAAGGAAATCAAAAGGAAACTTTGTTTTAGTGGATTGACTTAGAATCTTTTGGTTAACAAGGTAAATTCTTCTTCTATTGTTTGTTTTTCTGCTTCTTGCATGTGAATCTTTTTAATTCAGTTCATTTTTAACTCTTTATCTCAGTATATATTCTTAAATTTTGTAGTTTTTTTTTCTTAGTTTGTTTTGTTTTGGGGCCGTTTCTGTTTTGGTTATTTATTTTTCTCTTCTCCTTTTTTTTTTAATCTATTTTGGATCTGTGATAACTTTTTTTGTTTCTGGGTTCTGGTGTTTGTTTGGTTTTTGATATGGGTTTTGAGATTAGACCAATAATTTTTCTGTTTTGTATTAGATCCAAGGTGATTGATGTCATCTCTCTTGTGATTTGTATCGTACTGTGAACAAATTTTTTTTTCTAGGAAAGTCGAAAATCTTCCTGGAAATTCTCTCTACTTTTTGGCATCAAAGGTTGAGATCTGGGTTGCTCACTTGATGATTCAGTTTGATGATAAGATCATTTGATTTCTAATCTAGTTTTAGCTTTAATATGTAAATTGATTCATTTAATTTGCTGTTATTAGATCTGTTTTATCTGTGTCAATAGAAAATAGTTGCCGGTTAGCTTATTTTGATGATATGGAAATTGGCAATTAACTTGGGATAAGGCTCGTTGTTGTTGTCTGTTTCGTGGAAGTTTTTGAGAATTAATTTGTGTTCAACAAAATTTAAGCAAATTATTTGGGATTTTCTTATTTACACGAGACTATTTAAGTGGAAAATCCCAAAGACCAATAATTTGCTGAACTTGTGTTGAATGATCATATGTATATATCTTTTCTTAGAAAGATTGACTATAAATTATCATTAGGAAACAATATATAGTTTGGCTATAAATTATCATTAGGAAACAATATATAGTTTGTGAGTTTTAATATTTTAAATTTTGGTGATGTTCACAGGATTAAAAAGAATTAGATAATTGTTGGGTTCAAAGCCATTTCAAATCCCTGGAATTTAAAGATGATGATGTTTGAGGAGATGGGATTTTGCGGTGACGTGGATTTCTTCTCTGCTCCTCTTGGGGAGGAGGTAGCTGCCCCACAAGCTGAGCCAGAGCCTACCGTAGAGGATGATTATAGTGATGAGGAAATTGACGTTGATGAGCTTGAGCGTAGGATGTGGAGGGACAAGATGCGTCTCAAGAGGCTGAAAGAACAGAACAAGAGTAAGGAGGGTATTGATGTCGCTAAGCAGCGGCAGTCCCAGGAGCAGGCTAGACGGAAGAAGATGTCAAGGGCTCAAGATGGAATCTTAAAATACATGTTGAAGATGATGGAAGTTTGTAAAGCTCAAGGTTTTGTTTATGGGATTATCCCGGAGAAGGGAAAGCCAGTGACAGGAGCATCTGATAATCTTAGAGAATGGTGGAAGGATAAAGTTCGGTTTGATCGAAATGGTCCGGCTGCCATAGCAAAGTATCAAGCAGACAATTCGATCCCGGGAAAGAATGAGGGTTGTAATTCAATTGGTCCAACACCACATACCTTGCAGGAGCTTCAAGATACTACTCTTGGTTCACTCTTATCTGCACTGATGCAGCACTGTGACCCTCCTCAGAGGCGTTTTCCACTGGAGAAAGGTGTTCCTCCACCATGGTGGCCTAATGGAAATGAAGAGTGGTGGCCGCAGTTGGGCTTACCCAAGGATCAGGGTCCACCACCATACAAGAAGCCTCATGACTTGAAGAAGGCCTGGAAGGTGGGGGTTCTCACTGCGGTTATCAAGCATATGTCTCCTGACATTGCCAAGATTCGCAAGCTTGTGAGACAGTCCAAGTGTTTGCAGGACAAGATGACAGCTAAGGAGAGTGCTACTTGGCTCGCAATTATCAACCAAGAGGAGGCATTGGCTCGGGAGCTTTACCCGGATTCCTGCCTACCTTTATCATCAGGTGGAGGGAATGGGTCTCTAGTCATTCACGATTGCAGCGAGTATGATGTTGAGGGGGTTGAAGATGAGCCCAACTTTGATGTGCAAGAGTGCAAACCTGAGAATCTTAATTCTAGGCTACCACTTCGACAACCTACTTATCCAGTTAAGGGAGAAATTATCCCCAATGTTGATTTTATTAGAAAGAGAAAACCATCCAGTGATATGAACATGATGGTGGATCAGAAGATACATACATGTGAGTTTGTTCAATGTCCTTACAGTCAACTTCGCCTTGGCTTTCATGACAGGACTTCTAGGGACAATCATCAATTAAGTTGCCCATTCAGAAGCTCTTTAGAGTTTGGAGGGTCAAATTTTCATGTTAATGAAGTGAAGCCTGTTATCTTTCCTCAACCCTGTGCTCAATCTAAGCCAGCTGCTCCGATGTTAAACACAGGGCCACCTGCTTTTGATCTATCAGGAGTTCCAGAAGATGGGCAAAAGATGATTAGTGAGCTCATGTCAATCTATGACAATAGCATCCAAGGGAAAAACAACTCGAATTCTGGAAACAATGGAGTCAATGAAAGCCACAATCTTTTCCAGCCAAAAATTCACCAACCGGAGAATTACTTCCGAGGTCAAGGCAATGTGATAGAGGGAAATATTTTTGACGAGTCGGATATCCACAATAATCTTCAAATGTTTTCACAAGATGGTGGTCAATTTGACAGGTTTAAAGCTTTGAATTCTCCATTCGACAACAACCAGCAGCAGAACAATAGCAGCAGCATTAACAACAACAGCTTCAACTTCTTGTTTGGATCTCCTTTCGATTTGGCTTCGTTGGACTACAAAGAAGACTTGCAGGGATTGGCAGTTGATTCTCTGCCGAAGCAGCAGGATGTTTCAATCTGGTTCCAGTAAAAGAATTTAGCAATCACTCTGTAGAATTATGCATGTTCTTGAGGAATGATGACCTGCTTTTTTTACTGATCTTTGCAAATCCAGTGAAAGCTTTCACTGGGTTAAGAACTACTTTCCCTGTTTTTACTTGTATTTCCCTTTTATATTTCTAGGTCTTGAAGTTAGTTGTTAGCAGAGGCATGAAAGTGGGCCAATAAAGAAGTTAGCAAGTCCCATAAATTTGCCTAGGCTAGACTGTTAATTACTATAATATTATATAATTATATATACATAAAAATATGGCTGTGAAATAAATAAGTAAATTAGGTATGTTTTGGTCGGGGGTATTTCATCAGATAAAACCATTGTGGTTAGGAATCTGATGGCGGCAAGTCTGTGTTTAAATTGTGGTGGTTTCATGTTGTAATGGGAACAGGTTGAATGGTGATGGGTTGTCTTTTTGTGAATCTTGTTGGTACGCGCCATGTGATTTTTTTTTTCTTTTAGGTTTGTAGATGCTCTGTTACTGTTCACAACCTTTTCTATAATGGCATGTTTGGTGTCGTGTCTCAGTACCTTACTTTTTCGCACCTTTCGGATAATCAGCCTTTCTAGATATTATTATTATAAATTTCGAATAATTAGCCTGGAAAAATTAGGAATTTTTAAAATATATATATATATATATGAATTGGAAAAAAAATTACTTTTGGATTTTTTTATAAAATTATCTGTGAAAATAAATTTTTTTTAAAAAATATTGGTGATATAAAATTTTTTTAAATATACTTATAAAAATATTGTAAATTATTATATTTTTATGTGTGTATTATAAATTTTTTGAAAAGATTAATAATAAAATTTATTTTAAATATTATTTTATAAAATAATATTTTTAAGAAAAAATAATATAATTTTATAAAAAAAATTTAACAAAAAAATTTTAAAAATATTATTTTGTAATATAATTTTATAGCTTTGAGATGTATATATGTTATAAATATGTATATATATTATATATATATATATTCTGTTAATTTTTATATATTATATTATTTTTATATATTATTTAATTATATTATATATGTTATAGTTATGTATTTTTTAGTTTTTATAAATTATATATATATATATTATAAATAGATTATTTATTTTATGTATATTATATATATATTTATATATATAATGAAAATATAAAAATAGAAAAAAATTATTTATGAAAAAATAAAAATTAAATATTAAAAATTAAAAAATATATAAAAACAGAAAAGAGAAGAAAGAACGTTAAAAGTTATAAGAAGAAAAATTGCAATATAAAAATAGAGAAAAAAGCTCTGTATATTTAAAAGTGTAATTAGTAAATACGGTATTTATTGTAATTTTTCATATGCTTTTTGTTCTTTTAAAGAGTTGAATTTGATTTATTACATGAAAAATATTTTATAATGTATTTTTGGAATAATATATATTTTACAAAATCATAAAGAGGGGTGATTGGTCGTTTTCAAATTTGCTAGTAATAATTTTAAATCTTTACTTTATAACAAAATGTAAAACATATCTTGTAATACATTTAATCCATAGTAGGGTGGTGATGTGGTGGTGGTGGTCCGGTGGAGGGACTGGCCACGGGGGTGAAGGTGGTGGGGCAGAGTTTCAAAGGTTCAAGAGGAGCGGCTGCTCTTGGAAGCTTATGGGGATCTTTTTCAAGCTTTGATTGCAATGTTTGCCCAGTTGTCAACACACTTGGCGTGTTAGACTCAAAAGTTTGGAACTTATCACTTCAATATGTTTGTGGGTCCCTTTTCTTTTTTTTTTTCTCTTATTATTACTATTATTATTAATATTTTATATAATAATTAATGATAATATATAAAGACGACCTCGTGCATAATTAAAAATGAGTGGTTGAAACTTCACGTCGCTTTCGCTATTTGATTCAGTGAAAACAACGTTGTCTGCCCTCCTCTATATTGTCCGTTTGATCAGCATACCAGGAGATGGTATAATTATTCTGTTTGCTCATATTTCTCGGTGTATGTGAAGTTGTTCGCACTAAATAGTAGCATATTCCCATAAATTGAAGGTCTAATCTAATATGTAATGAGAAAATAAATTTCATATTTTTGTCAAATTATCAATAAATATTTCCACCCGTAATCTTAGGAGTTATTCATTTTTATAATATGCAATATTTTCAAAAATTAAAATCGTTAACTGTATACAAACCTTTTAAAATACACTCATAATTAAAATATTATATGTTTTATTCAAAATTAAAATTTTTTTTCTTTATAGTTATAAAGAGATTAATATGTAAGTATGATAAAATTGATCTTTTATGGATAATTAGAAAAAATTAATTTGTAAAATGCATTAATTTCTATCCCAGTTTTAATGAAGCTGTTTATGGAATCAATGGTGTTTCCTTTTCATTCTTGAATTATAAAAATATTAATTGACTTGATTTTTGCTTGCAATTTTGTATCTTTGGTTAAAAAAAGAAAGCAACGTTTCAATTCAAAAAATAGATCTTATTTGCATTCATATATTTTTTAAAACATTTATGTGTTTACATGGCTCAAGAAATAGACATAAAATCATAAAAATAAAAAAAATATTGAATTGATAAATTTAAAATAATTTCTTAAAGTAATTTAAAATAATAATTAAATAATATTTTTTTGGATCTGAACATAATGGTGTACAGAAAGAGAAAAATTGCAAGTAAAATTTTAAATTCTTTTGGTGGTAGGCCTTCTATAATTATATATATGAAAGATAATAATAATTTATTTAAAAAATTGAAAATATTAATGTACAATTATGTTTAGTTAATATATATTGTGTGTGTAATAGTAAAATTATCAGTCACATATAATAAATGAAATTTATCTTATAATATATCAAATAAATACTTTTATTAGTTATTTATATCTAGCTGCAGCTTCAGCCACTATATAAACAAATTCTCTTATGGTTAATCAAAATACTAATTCTTAGAATATCTTTTCATTTTTTTAATAGAAAAGAATAGCTTGAAATTATTCTTTATAATTTCAAAAAATTTTATGATAGAGAATATTAAATACATTTTTAAAAATAATAATTATTTTTTAAAAAGTCCAAACATTAATATGGAATGGAAAAACGAATGTGAAATGAAACAATTACTGTAGAGAAAATGAAATACGAGAGAAATTGTAAGGATTTTTTACTAATAAGATGTCGGCTTTATTTCACTTTTTTCCTATTTGTCATTTCTACCGATCGCTACAGCTGTTTACCCTACAGGTAAGCCATAGTTGGAATTGGATCTTTTATAGGCTTAAAATTTAGTCCGCCGCCTAAAATAGATTGATTCGATTAATTAGTAGATCAAATCGTTTAGTTAATTAAATTGAATTGATTAAATTTTTATTTGAGTTGATTCTATTAATTAATTAAATTAAATCGGTCGATTCTATTAATTAATTGAATTAATTAATTTTTTTAAAAATTTACAATAAAAATTTTATTTAAAAAAATTAATATAATTAAATAACTAAATAAAACTTATAAAAAAACTAAAAAATAATTTTATTTTGTAATAAAAATTTATATTTATAGTAAAAAATAATATAATTAAAAAATTAAAAAAATAATAACTAAATAAATTAAAAAAAATGAGGTTCGATTAACGGTTAACTGACCGAACTGAAACGGTTAACCATTAATCAAACTAAAAATCAAATTTATATAAATTTTTTGACGAACCGACCGAATTATTCTAAATTCGATTAACCGATCAAATTTTCGATCGGTTAACTAAAAATTTGATTGATTAATTAAATTTTATCCACCCCTATACCTAATTGATTGTCTCTAAATACTTTCGATGTTGGATCTCTAATTCTAATAATTACTTTTAATAAAAAAATTGATAAATTAAGTTAAATTATTATTATTATTATAAATTTAAAAAATTGACAATTATATAAAAAATATTAAGATCAAAACATACATGATTAAAAATATGATTAAAATATATAAAGTAGATTATGAGGAATAAATGAGAGAGAAAATATATAAAGTGACCAAAGGGATAATATAAATATATATAAAAATTTATATGTTGAATTATAATTATATATGAGGTACCCATCTTAATTTGTTTTCTGTTGATTATGCTAGTAATGAAAACTTTTCAATATACATTTTTTATTATTTTTAATTAATGTATATTATTAGTGGATGAAACTAAAATATATTAACATGGATTATGAATAAATAATTTAAGAGATAAATGAAGAGTCGAAAGTGATAAATATGAAATGTATATGGAAAGTACATGTTATATATACATATATAACATACAAAAGTCAAGTATTAAAAGTCAAAGTCAAAGATAAAATAATAAAAAGTTAAAAAATAAAAATAAATAAAAATAAAAATTAATTAAATAATTCAAAATTAAAATATTTTTTAATGGAGATAGAAATTTAATTTTTTAAAAATAAATAAATAATTAATAAAATAATATATATGGTTATAATTAAAGAACGAAATTAAACAAAATATAAAAACTTATCATCTTTTTCAATCCTCTCCCTAGTCGATTTTCTCCATGAGTGAAAGGAAAGATTTTTGCTCATTCCTACTTCAAATTCTTCAAGTTTTCTATGAGTCTTGGGGTGAATCTGAAGTTTCTTCAATATAAAGTAAGCTTTTTTTTTTTTTGCCAATTTAAGGGATTTTTTGAAATTCATGAATATGTGAAAATTTGAATTTTGATGGAGTGTAATATAATTGTTCAAATGGGTCTGTAAGGTGTTATTTTGATGAGAATATAAGAATTTTATGATTAAATGGCTGGTATGTTTAAGATTGGTGTGAGTTTGGATGAAGAAGAAGGTGATTTAGGGTTTTAGAAGAACTATGTTGAAGAATTGATATAAATTATGTTTAATTGTTTAAATTATGTTATAATATGCTTTTAATGATGGAAATGAATTTAGAATGCCAATTAGAATTGATTAGAATCTTGTTCCAAAATTAAATTGAATTAAAACAAAGTTTGAAAAATTGAAGGAATGTTGTTTACTCCATGCTTAATAGTTAAAACACCTAGAAATATGATTCTAATGTGTAATATACATTCACATTTTGATTATGTGTTGAGTAAATAGTAGTTTCCACAGCTTAGTGGTGAAGGACATTTTGAGAAGGTGGTGAGCACGCTTTTTGAGCTTGAAAATGGTGAAACTAAAGGTTAGTACATACTTTGATAAAAAAAAATGCATTTTAATGTATTTATTGGGCATGCTACATTGCTATTTGATATAGAGACTATGCTACTTTGATGTGAGAATTCACATAAAAAGTGCATAGATAAGTGTTTAAAGGCTTGAATTGTATAATGTGTGAATGTTTAAGCCATTTCATGGTGGCTAATGATATTGATAAATATGCTAGTCCAAAAGAATACTTTTATGCCAATTTTAGGACATAGTTCGGCCATAATGAGAAAGTGGCAAATAATCTAATGTTTGTGATGAAAAGATATGAAATGTTGGAAAATAATGCAAAAAGAATGGAAAGTGGCATGATTACCAATGTATAAGAAAATGTGAATAAATATGTATAATGTATGTGTTACCTTATATAATATCATATTCTAGAGTATTGTGTTTGGTAAGATGATATGGCATGCCTAGGATTGCCTTTGGGCTAGACGCTAGGCGTTACCATTATATATTTTGCTTTCGGGCTAGTCACTGGGTATCAAAATAGTCCAAAGCGATATATTTGGAACCTGAATATTATATAGGGTCATTTGGACTTAATGCATATGAATGTAATGTGTGATGGTGTAAAGTGAAAAATGTTTAAGTTTTAAATTGTACCTGTATGTTCACATTATAAACTTTAATTGAAAAAGAATTATGCATTATTCTTTAAGTTTATGTTATTATCAAAGTATGTACCGTGAGACAGAAAGTTTAGTACGATTTGTTTATCGCGTAAGTGATAGGGTGGATACTGAGAGCTCTGTTGGACCTAAGTAGGTTCAGGGTTTCCTACTTATACTTGAAGTGTTGTTGGCAGCCACAGACCAAGATCAGGGCCAGTTGCAATCATGTAATAATTCCATTTTGTGAACTTATTTGAAATCATGTACATTATGTTTGTAAATTTGTATATGATGTAAATTATAAAGATTTTTGGGTTAAATATTGAGAATTTGGGAAATATGATATATGTATTAATAATTATAAATGTATATCTATTATGAGGAATATTGGAGATTTTGGGAGAATTGGATATTTGAAATTACTTGGGAGTGTAAATCTTCATGCAAGCTGTGAAAATTGATTTTTAGGAACATCCAAAATATAGACAAAACTCTGGCGAATTTTTTCTATAGATTTTTTACTAAAATTTGTATTTTGATAATTTATTATTCATTGGTATTGTTGTTTATTTGTTAAAGTATATTTTGCGGTCTAAAATATATTTTTTTCATGGAATTATAGAAATTTTGAAAAGACTGGAACTATGGCATTCTTGTATTCTATATGCATATTTTACATATACATGGTGCATATATTATACATATATAGGATATAAGGGTGTTACATAATCCCGGAGAATTGGAGTCACCACCTAGACAAATTGAGAAGAAAATAAGAAGAGGTGGATGACTCAATTCTTAAGGAATTTTCAACCTCATACTGGGTTTGAAAATTTGGGTACGTATGGGGAAGGTGAGAAATGACTCAGCTCTCTCAATATGACCGGTTCATTAGAAGCAACCTCCTTTTCAGGTCCAAATATTATATTATTTTTAATTATTATAATATCATCCAATTACCATACAATATATAAAATGAAATAAACGCATCCATTTAAATAAAATATATAGTATGTCACAAATAAAATGACTACCCACCTTTAGGTGGAAACATTTTCTTACAATGTCTAAAATCTACAAAATAAAAATGAAATAAAATGAAACAACATAAAATAAGGCACCCACAAAAGTATAAATATGCCTTTTACAACTTTCCCTACAAAAATGAACAAATTAAATAATTTGGAATATAATAAAGAAACAATAAATTGCCACAGAAAGCAATAAGTCCATCGTTAATAGTTATAAAACAAACCCCAAAAAATATCACATGAAATACATAAGCGAAGAGCATATAAAAATGTATAAAAAAACAATAAACACAACATCAAATTTAAATAGTTAACTTATATTATTATTTTGCATTTCTTCCATTATTTATAACATCATATACACATATATTTTCAATATAGATAACTTCATTAAATATGCCCATACATACTAAACTCAGATCATAGGTTTGGATAACAGGTTAGTGTAACAATTTTAATACCAAATCTCAAGAATATATAATGGCAATTATGCCCGCTATCACTGATGACACAACGTGTCCATTAATGGTACGAGGTGCCCACTATCACTATGGTATCTTTCCTCTGGTTAGCCATTTAATCCAAAGCTAGATCTAAAGTCAGTATGATTTGAGCAATTCATTAGTTTTGATTAACATTGAATTATGTATATTATTTTAATGGAACAATTCTTTGATCAACATTTGGTATTACACATATTTATCATATATTCAAAGTTTATTGCACTACTTGTTAGGATTGATTTTAAAAATCTTTTACACTTTGAGGCCTTATAATCATTTAGTCCCGAATCACAAATGAAAGGCAAGAAAAAGAACTATTTAAGGCAAATTCTTCAAGTGACACGCCCAATGACATGGGCGTGTCAATGACTGTGTCACTTGCTCATTTTATAGAAGCTTTGACACGCCCAATGACATGGATGTGTCACTGCCTGTGTCACTTAACTTGTATTATAGTAGATATGACACGCCGAACGACACGAGCATGTCACTAGCCGTGTCATTTATCTTTCATCACAATAGCTATGACACGCCCAATGACACGGGTGTGTTACTGGTCATGTCTCCAATTTTGAAACACAACATCATTGACACGCCCAGTGACATAGCCGTGTCACTGGTTGTGTCAAGCAAAGTTCTGTATTTCGAACACTTATCAACTTAAACTCCATATATCCAAATATATGATAATAATGGATCAAAACTAGTTTCTTTAACATAGACAGAGTCTAAATAAAATACTTTAATCATACTTCAATTAATTAGGTCTTCAATCATCACTTATGGTTAAAAAAACATCAAACTTCCCAATTCTTATAAAAATTGAATAAAGAATCATATTTACTACCCATAAATTCTTTTAATTAATTTTTCACTCATCAATCCATTTAATTAATATTTTCAAGAAACAATTCATTATAAATGACTCAATCAATCAATTCAAATATTAAAATTCATAGAAATTCAAATATTTGCAAATTAAAATGTATAAGCACATACCTCTTTCAAAATCTCTCTTCTTCTCTCTTTTTCCTCTTTTTCTTTGATCACTTGCTGATAATCTCACCTTTTCTAGCTTATTCTTTAAAAAACTTATAGCTAGATGTGATTTTCTCTCAAATTTTGGCTAAAGTTCTTGAAAAGAAGGAAAAAAGAAGAAGTTTTGGTTGTGTTGATGATGATGAACGTGGATGAAGGAGGAAGAAGGAAGAAGATTCTACACACACACACACATGTCCATATATATATATAATATGTTCAGTCGAGTGTGGCCAATCTCATTTTAACTATGGTGTACCCTCTTTCTTATCTTTTAATTTTAATTCAAATTTTAGTCTCATAAAACTGTAAAAATAACTAATTCCTTCAGTAAATTTTGAGATATACTATTCATATCACTTATCCGTGCCACTTATATCACAATTCGCTATCAACTATCAATATTAAATTAAAAGTTTAGTATTTAAAATTTTAAACATTACAGTGAATTGAATAATTTGTAAAGATTACTCTGATTTAAGAATGGTCTTTCTCTAATGAAGATCTTATTGGAGGTCTTATAACTTATTTGGTTTCTAGAGGTGCAAAGTTCTTTTAAGCGTATTGCAATAAATGTTGAAATTTTTAGGTAGTGAAAAATGCAGAAATAATTGTATCAAGTTTTCAATCTAATTGTTATTCATATTTATTGGAATGTAAATACTGAATTGTTCTAGAACAGTGTAAGTGTATGGAGTAATATCTTCTGATAGTTCTAAAATAGGATTATCAGGGGAATTTTAAATTCTTTAAATTTATTAAAAAAGTATTGCAAGAACGAGATTTTTAATATAGTAACAATATATAATTCAATTTATAACTGATTACAAAACCAATTTAGAGAAACTTTTTTACTATGTCACAAAAAAATAAAGTAAAAGAAAAAAAATAACAAAAAAACATTACTGCCATGGCAAGCTCACTATAACCCATGGCAAGCTCGCCATGAGACATGGTGAACTCGCCATAGCCCATGGCGAGCTCGCCATTGTTTATGGCGAGGTCACCATGAGTAATGGAAAATCTACCATTGCTCTTTATTTTTTTAAAAAAATCAAACATAATTAATTCTTTTTGTATTGAAATGGTTTCAATTTCATTGATTTATAGTAAAATGATAGTGACAAGATCAAATAAATATCACAAGCCTTCAAAATACCAATAATCTTTCAATATAAATGTTCATTTTAAGCAGGTGGAACTAATAGATGTAAGATTATAATTTCCTTACTTCATGCCTTCATTAATCACAGCATAGAAATAAACATATAATCATTCTTAAGTAAAATATTCATAGACTACCATCATAAAGCATCATTAATCAACTTGTAACATAATAAAAGGTAAATAAATTATACCAACATTGTAGGCTCCTTTGGTTTCTTGGTTGATTTTTGTAGAACTCAGGCTTTTCCTCTGGCAGCAGCACACTCCCCTTATGAGATTACCCCTTAATTATTCTTTGCATCACCTTGGTCTGAGTTTTTCCATCTTGGATTCATAAGTTTTCTTTGTAGTTTTATTCACTATGTTCTTTTATACACTGTATTTTCTTTTTCTATCTGCATCCAATTTTTTCTCGTTGTCCCTCTTTTTGTCCCTTTTTTATCCTATTATTATTATTTTTTATATTTTACTTTGAACAGAAGAATCCATATTTTGAATTAAAAATAAGACTTCATCTGCCGGCAAAAATTGATTGATCTCTATTTTAAATTCAAAACAAAATTTTATCAATAATCAAAACTTATCTGGCATGGTCTTCAACCATGAAGAGCTCACCATGTTCTATGGCGAGCTTTCCATTAATAATGGCAAGTTCACCATGGATCATGCAAAGTCACCATGGCCCATGGCACTCACCGTAGGCTGCCAATATTTACTACTAATTGGGCTTTTAGATTTTTATTTGGGATAACAAAGCAACGAGTGTATAGTTTTGCTCTCTACTTGAACTATCTTAAGCTTTAGCTCCAGGGAGTGAAAAGCATTACAACTACTTTTGATTTTGTACCAAGTTTTTACAAAATAAAAAATAGAGATGACAAACAGACAAAAATCCAAAGGATAGGTTCTCTATAGCGGGAAACCATTGAGCACTAACATTTGATCATTGAACAAATATAATATCTCAATGGGCCATTGGGCAACTCTAATATCCTAATGGGTTTATTGAGCGACTCAAATATCTCGATGAAACAAAGCAACCACTGAGTGACTCTAATATCTTGATGAAAGACAAATAAACAACTTAAATATCTTGGTAAAACAAAGAACCATCGAGTGACTCTAATATTGCGATGTAACCACTAAGCAACTCTAATATCTTAGTGAAACAAAATAACTATTGAGCAATTCCAATATCTTGATGAAAGACCACCAAGCAACTCTAATATTTTGGTAAAATAAAGCAACCACTGAGTGACTCCAATATCTTGATAAAACCACCAAGTGACTCTAATATTTGTATAGGTCAATGAGCAACTCTAATATATCACTGGGAAAAAAGCTAGGTATTTTTAAGAAATCTGTAGGAAGATTGAGGATTAGGGTGCTTCAATAAATTTGAGGGAAGATCTATGCACTTCAACAAATCTGAGTAGACTCAGTTGTGGATGCTTCAACAAATCTGAAATTCATCTAGGGATACTTTAACAAATCCTAATGCATTTTCTTTTGTGAAAATGGATCTCTTTGAAAATAATTCTTTATCTTTATTCTTTTACTTTTGGGACTGACCTTTGTTCCTGTGTCAACTTTAACTCATTCTAGATATACTGATCTTCTATCCTATGCATCTTCATTGTTTATTCACCATTAGAGTTCTAAACTTCTTCTAGCTACTCGTTCCTCGTTCAATTCTTTACTTTGAAAAAAAGACTATTTTTTGGGTCTCATATCCACCTTTGTCCCTTGTGTGGAAAAATACTGAAAGAGAGCTTGAAAATATTTTGTACATGTCCAAATTCAATAAAAGGAGAATTTTTCTCCTATGTATAGGCTCAAACCAATGATTTTGTTCCCATGTAGGCTCCAATCGATGTTTTTATTTTGTCTCATTCTTTGTACAAGTATGAATCTCCTTGTTTTGATCATTTGTGTATGTATTTTTAGGGTAATTTTATTGGCTTTTGATTGATGTTTCTTTAAATTTGTGCTTAAGATTGTTTGAAGTATTTGATCCAGGTTGAAGAACAAAATAATGGAGCTTTAATTCAATTTGATGCATTGAAGAAGATGGAAAGCATGAGACACGGCCAAGACACTTCATGGCTTGGCCGTATCCCTTCATCCAAGACAATGAACTGACACACTTACAAGACACAACCAGGTCAAATTGGCTTGCCCGTGTCCCTTAGAGAATTTGGGTAGAGACTGACACATTCAAGAGACACAGCCAAGTCACTGGCCGTGTCTCACTTGAAGAACAAAGCAAAGAGAAGAGCAAGAAGAGAGACATGAGAGAACACATTCAAGGGACACAGCTAAGCCACTAGCCGTGTTGTGAGACACAGCCAGTGACTTGGGCGTGTCCCACCTGGAAAAGAAGAAGAAATATGGGCAGCCATGGACACGACCTCAAGACTTGGCTGTGTCCCAAGAAGAATAAGTGACACGGCCAAGTCACTCAAGGCTTGGCCATGTCTCATGTGATAGCTTTGAATTATTTTACATGAGATGGGGGACAAAGTGGGGGACAACAAGTGCTATCTTTTAAAAAGAAATAATAAAAGAAGAAAAAGGTTGCCTAATTCATGGGATGAAGATTTAAATAATGAAGAAAGAGGGAGACAAAGTGGAGTGTATGAGTTGGCAAGACCTGCTTGGTGTCTTAAGAAATTAAAATGAATTGAAAGTGGAGATATACATACACATTGGGGGTCCTTGGTTCATTTTTGCTTATTCTTGGTCTTGGGAGAGACCATGAATATCACCTTCACCTTCACCTTCTATTTCTTCCATAGACAAGATTCTTAACATTTTTGGGATAAAATTGGGTGAGCAAGCTCTTGTGAAGGTTAGGGTTTAAAGAAAGCTTGATTGAGGAGTTGGAGGCTTGAGAGAGTTACCATTCTATCTTTCAAGAAGAGCCATTGATTGAAGAAGGCTTGTTAATTCTTCATCATATTCAAAGTGGAGCTAGGAGGAAGACTAGAAATTCAACTCTTTATATTCTCTCTTTTAATTCATTTCTAAATTATTGTTGTTTGTTAAGAACATTAATATTTCGATGGACAATTGTGATTTGATTTATATTGAGATGAATATTTATTTTAAATTGATGATGATGAGCTAAATTACTTATGCCTAGGGTTTGTAGTAGATTTGATTGAATGACTTGATTTGATATTTCTATTAATATACCTTATTATTAGTTAATTATATTCGATTAAATGTTAAGTTAATAAATTAGCTACCTATTGATCTCTAGATATTAAATGAAGGACCGAGAGGTGAAATTTGATATTGAAATTATACATTCAACTACCCTAAGAATGAATTAGAAATATAAGTTCTAGGGTTTTATTAATTTGCAATTTTAAAATAATTGGTTGTTTTTAATTCATAAATGTGAAAACTAATGAATTAGTAATTACTAATTAAACTCAAGGAACAAATTAAAATACGAGGTTATATTAATAGATAATTTGAAAATTAAGCTTTGATTAAATTGATCTATAACCATAAATACCATTCCTAGAATTGAATTAATCTTGCATAATCATTACACACATTACTTTTAATTTTAATTGCTTTTCACCACTACTGCAAACATCACACTCTTATTTTTAAATTTATTTATTAATCAAACTATTGCAAAATAATTCTTTCCTTGTGAGAAGACCTTGGGGCGATCATATTGCTACAATAACCTTGTATACTTGCGAGTGTTACTTGTAGTAATAATTAATCGAGCGTAATAAGTTTTTAGCACCGTTGCAAGGGAAGTCAATTGTTGTTAGTAGTTTAATTTTTTTATTTAAATTGTTTAATTGTTTAAAGTATTTCTTTTTGAATTACTAAGTGTTTATTGTAAGGATGCAGTTGTTGCGCTCGAATTAAGTTCTACTATAAGCGTCACTCGCAAGTATACGAGGTAGCTGTAGCAAAGGTGATCGCCCCAAGGTCGTCTCTCAAGGAAGCTAGATAAGCTAATTGATTATCAGGTTGCAAATAACAAATTATAATAAATTTAAATTGCTAACAACTAATGAAAACAGATCGATTGAAGTTTAAAACAATAAAAGTAAACTGAGCTGATATATTGATTCACTTAATAGAAAGGTCTAGGGTTTGCACTTCTCTACTAACTTATATGTATGAATGGTTATTCCTCTCAACCAATTTAATTTCAAAGATTAGATCTCAAGCAACTTAATTAATCGAATCAAGGAAATAAGCTCTCGCATTCAAACCTCTTTCAAATAATCTCGTTACAATTGAAATAATCCTTTTCTTAGGTTATATTTCTAATTCACCTAAGTCCCTAATTGAATTGTTCCAGCATTAGACTTCATCTCTCAATCCTTCATCTAATACCTCAAACCCATAATTGGTGGCCAATCAATTATATATTAACAAGTAATCCATTCAATCAAGGCTAAAGAAATAAATTCAGTTAAGAGCAATAACCAATTCATATAATCATAGTAGATCCATACAAACCCTAGACTAGATCAAATTAGTTCATAATGATGTTATCAAACATATTCATCTCATTAAAATTCAGAGAAATCGGTTTAGACATAATAGAATTCATGAATACAATTCCAAAGAAATTTAAGAGATAAAGTTTGAGAACAAAACCAAATTACAAACTCCCTTAAGCTTCTGAAGAATCTCTTGATCAAATCTTTGCTAGAAGAATGTTGCAATGGCAAAAACAAAATTAATCTAGACTGTTTGAATCAAAGTGTAATAAAAAATCTCAAAGAAAACAATTGGAAACCTTAAGTTAATCTCTGACGGCTCAGCAGAAAATCTCTCTAATCCCCTTTTAAAAACCCTAATCGTCTATTATTTATACGAATCCTCGCTCCGAAAATCTATTTTTTCTTTCTTCCCTTAGTCCATGAGGTGCTTCTGTGTGATTTTCATCTTTTCTTCTTTGGAGTTGAGTGTGACACGGCCAAGCTTGGGTGAGCTTGGCCGTGTTTGATGTCTTTGGAAGGACACGGCTAGTGACTTAGCTGTGTCCCCTGGGTGTGTCACCTACTGGATCTCTTCGTTCTTTGCTCTTCTTTCTTTGGTCTTCTTCCTTGGCCATGTGCGGGACACGGCCGTGTCCTCTAGGTGTGTCAGTTACTACCCAAATTTTCCTTCCTCTCTTGGTTTCTTGGTTTTGCCCTCTGCTTCATGCTACTCTCTCTTCCAAGGAAACAATTTTGCACATTAACCTAAAACAAACTCTTAAACAAACTTTAAGCAAAAATCAAATAAACATTAACCAACAACACATAAACACCACACTAAAACTAGAACAAAAACGACATAAACACTGAAATAAATTAAAACTACCACAATTGATGAAAACACTAAATAAACAGATTAAAACTACCAAAATACCTAAAGAAAACAATAATCATCATAATAAATAAGACAAAGTTCTATGACAAAAACTAATAAAACAACTACCCCACACTTAAAACTTTGCTTGTCCTCAAGCAAATTCACATGACATAAATTAAAAACTCAAACAACCTTAACTATAATTCCAGTATATAAGATGAAATCCTTTAAGACTCAGCCATAAATAATTGCAATTTACTTCAATAAAGATTTTCTTAACTCATTCATTAATCCAAACATACAAATCTCGTCTCTCATCTAAGTGTTTCACTCGATTTCAAAGGTTAATCCACTCAAACCACTCATGACTGCATACTACCATAAACTTGCTTAATTATCCAATCTCTCTCACTGATTTTCTCAAGAAATAATCCGAAGGTCTTTTATTTGGATGTAATGGGGCTAAGGTGAAGGTGTGAGAAAAGATATTTAAGCTGGAACATCAAGAAATGGAGTATCTAAATTAGACAATACTCTTGCTCAGAAACTCATAGCTCCCTCAAATGGCATATTTACCAACCCTTGATAATCTTACATACTTGCACACTTAAAAAAAAGTACATGAGTCGACATTCCTCTTTGATGACTAATGCTAGAAAATATATGAATTTTGTATATATATATATATCTTTTCTTTTATTTTCTTTTATATTATATATATATATTTTTTCTTTCTTTATATATATATATACAAAATATAAAATTGCATGGAACATCTAGCCTAAAATGTAGAGGAAAAGAATAATCAACTCTTAGTCAAATACAATGTGCAAAGTATGCATTTCAACCCCAAATCTTACTAAAGCAATACTTTTTTTTAATTAATTAATTGCTTACCCCACACTTATGAATTAAACCACCCTATTGTCATATCATAAGAAACTCCATTCCTTAATGCAGGTATGATGATAAAAAGAAGAAACTCCATTCCTTAATGTAGGTATGATGATAAAAAGAAAATGTTGAGTTGTTAATTGTGTTGATCAATCAAGAAAACGTCAAAGGCTCAACTTGGCTCACTAAGGAATTCATAATTAAGGGAGGTCTTTTTAAGCTAAAGGGATAACCTAATTTGCCTTTATCATTTTAAAACTTGAGATTAAATCATAATGTGAGTTCAATTAGTATGCAAAAGCAAGCTCTAGAGATGCAAAATCATGAAGGTGCACACTTAAGAAAAGAAATTCAATTGACAATAATATTCAATCAATGAGGCTCAAAACTCACAAAGGTGGGTTCTCAAAGATTTATATGTCATAAATTGCAAAATGTGAAAATTGATCCTGAATGAATTCAAATGCTAATCTCTATGCTGATACTAAAGTCTCAAATATAATACTAGAATCACAGAAAAGTCAATAAGTTTTCAACAATTATGCTATGCACAACGCACAATATAAACATAAAGATAAACAAAACAAGAATTAAAAGAAAAGCTTAAAGATTACCCCACACTTAAAACTTACATTGTCCTCAATGGAAACAAGGATAATAAAGAAAAAGAGTGAAGGTACAACCTGTTTTCCATCGATCCCTTGTGAGGCAAACTCTACCTTTTCATCTCAAACAGCAAATGTTAAAAAACAAAATACAATATATAAAATAAAATATCCAAAATATAAAATGTTAACAGTAAAAACTAAATGAAAAATAACAACACAAATATGCTATAACTAAAAAAAAAAATTAAGGAAGTCTCTCAAAAGATTAGAGCCAATGAGATCTACGGTGAAGGAGGATGTGATGATGAAGCAGCCGAAGGATGAAGACTCAGTATCTTAGCAAGGTTGCTATTGATTTGGTCTAATTGTTGCAAGACCGCAGCATGGTTACGATCTACCTTGCTCTCCAGTGCCTCTATCCTATTAAGTATCTCTTGATTATCCGGGGCCGGAGCATCTTCTTCCAAATCAAGAGAATCCGAGTCAGACTCCTCCTGGACTCGTGTTCTCTTTTGTCTGTCCCCCGGTGCTTCTGGCTCAACTGAAGCCATCATATAAGCCCCTCCCCTGTGCACCACCATGTGCATCTTCTCAAGTGTAGCCAAATCCAATGAATCATTACCCGTAATTCTAGTCATACAACAGGTACTCAGGTCAAAATCATCAAGAAGGGCTGTTGCCAATGTGGTAACTAATCCTCCAATACAAATAGCCCCCTTCTTTTTGTTTGCCACACTATCAAAAACATCGGCCAACCAATAGTCGGTACTGATGGGTATTGCATTACAAGCACAATCCAAGAAAAAGAGCTCACTAAGTTCCACTACACCTGGGCTTTCCTTTCGAGCAAAGAACCCACAGGACATAAAGTGATGCAAATACCTAAGAGCGGGATTGCTCAATTTAGTTGCTTTGGCCAATTTGGCCACATAAGTTCCCGAGCCCAATGCTCCCCAAGCAAATTGTTGTTTAAAATCCTTAGGTACAGACCTTTCACCGTGTTGATGGAAACCAAATATCACATTCAATTGCTCAATACTAACCACAAATGATTTCCCAAGCAATTTAAAATTTAACTTAGAGCAAATTTTTTGTTCATCTCTTTCAACCTTAAGAGATGTTAAAAATTCCAAAGTGAGCTCTTGAAATTGCAAAGGTCTATAGGAGACTAGGTTCTCCCACCCAAGATTTTGAACATAATGATAAAAATTATCCCTAATTTGAAGAGTATTAAGGGATTCATTGCTGACATACCTCGTCGGGAAGAAACCCTGAGCCAAAAGAGTAGCCCTCTTCAAAGATGAAGAAGATGAAGATGAAGATGCAGCTACAGTTGGAGGTCGCTTCCTCTTATGGTGGGACACCATCTTTGTTCTCGGCATATTGAAAGATCTGAAAAAAAAATTTGAAACTTAAATCGATTAAATTGAGTTTTTATGAGAGAAGAAGAAGATTGAACAGATTAATTTCAGTTTTGGTGAAGGAAATTGAGAATTGATGGGAGTTTGGAAGCTTGGAAAGACAAACAATGGAGGTTTTGGGAGAGAGGAGTCGAGGGAACGAGAGGAAGCAAAAAGAAATTTAGGGATTGAAATGAAGGAAAAGTGCAAAAATTGTGTTTTTAAAGTGTGAAATTGAAGGGACACGGCCAAGCTTGGGTGAGCTTGGCCGTGTCTGATGTGTTTGGAGGGACACGGCCAGTGACTTGGCCGGGTCCCATGGGTGTGTTTGTCACTGTGAAGAAAGGACTTGCAAAAAACAAAGAGAAGGAAATTGGGTGAAGCTTGGCCGTATCCCATGCGACACGGCCAAGGACACAGCCAAGCTTGTTGGCTGTGTCAGGGGCTGTGTAAAATGGGATTTTTAGGCTTGGCTTGACATGGCCAGTGGCTTGGCTGTGTCAAGTGGCCGTGTCACTTACTGCCAATTTGACTTCTTTTTTTATTTTTTTATTTTTATATCACCAAATCTTAAAGAAATTGCAAACCTCTTCTTCGATCAACCCTGAAACACATTAGAAAAATAAAAACCGATCAAAGCACCCATTCCATTTATTTAAATTAAAAATAAAATCAAAATTGCTGAATATAAAATTACAACTATGAAAAGAAATGCAAACCGATGGGTTGCCTCCCATTTAGCGCTTCTTTAATGTCATATAGCTGGACATTACTGCAAGACTTAAGGATCGTAGATCAAAGTGCTATCGATGATCCTTACTTCTTGGAATCCTTCATTATATAGTTTAACTCTCTGTCCATTTACTTTAAAAGTCTCATTTGTCCGAGAGTTAAGCAATTCAATGGCACTGGAAGGATATACCTGAGTTATCTCGAAAGGAACACTCCATCGAGACTTTATTTTTCCTAGAAACAAACGGAGACGAGAGTTAAAAAGCAAAACTTTCATACCTGGGCTCAATGTCTTTCGCACTATAATTCTATCATGAAGTGCTTTAGTACGATCCTTATAAATCCTCGAACTCTCATATGCCTCATTCCTCAGTTCATCTAACTCTGAAATTTGCAGAAAACGCTCTCTCTTTGCCTTGTCCAAGTCTAAATTCAGAGTCTTGATTGCCCAATATGCTTTGTGCTCCAACTCCACTGGTAAATGACAAGCCTTACCAAAAACCAATCGGTATGGACTCTTACCCAAAGGAGTCTTGTAAGCAGTCCGATATGCCCACAATGCATCATGCAATCTACTTGCCCAATCCTTTCTTGATAAGTTGACTGTTTTCTCCATAATTCCTTTTATTTGCTTGTTGGATGTTTCAACTTATCCAGAAGTCTGTGGATGGTATGGGGTCGCCACCTTGTGTTTCACACCAGATTTATGCATTAATTTCTCAAAAAGTTTGTTACAGAAATAACTTCCCCCATCACTGACTATCACTCTTGGTGTGCCAAATCTGCTAAGAATATTTTCCTTCACAAATTTAACAACCACATTAGCATCATTAGTACGAGTGGGGATTGCCTCCACCCATTTTGAAACATAGTCAACAGTAACTAAAATATATTCATAACCAAAAGACTTGGGAAAAGGACCCATAAAGTCTATTCCCCACACATCAAACAGTTCAACAACAATATAAGATTGAAGGGGCATTTCATTCCTCCTCCCAATGTTACCCACTCGTTGACAGCGGTCACAATGCTTACAATACTCTTGAGCATCTTTGAATAGAGTAGGCCAGTAAAAACCACTTTGAAGCACCTTTTCTGCAGTCTTTCTTCATCCAAAATGACCACCACAGTGAAGGTCATGACAAAATTTAAGAACACTCAGTTGTTCTTCCTCAGATACACACCTGCGAACTATCTCATCTTTGCAAATCCGGAATAGGTAAGGTTCATCCCAAAAGTAAAATTTACTCACGTGCAAAAACCTTTTCTTTTCCTGAAATGACATGTTAGAATGCAAAATATCACAAGCAAGATAATTAGCAATATCTGCAAACCAAGGTGCATTAATTACCACAAACAGCTGCTCATCAGGAAATGCTTCTAAATTTTTATGAATGCTATCAGATGCAAGATTTTCACTAAAGAAGGGTAATCTAGATAAATGATCATCTACAACATTTTCACTCCCCTTAGTATCATTGATTTGGAAATCAAATTCTTGCAATAATAACACCCATCTAATTAAGCGCGGTTTAGCATGTTGTTTTGTCAAAAGATATTTTAGAGCCGCATGATCAGAATGTACAATAATTTTTGACCCAATTAAATATGCTCTAAACTCATCTAAGGCAAAAACAACAGCTAACATTTCCTTTTAAGTTGTTGTGTAATTCACTTGCGTACTATTCAGGGTCAAGCTAGCATAATATATTACTCTCAAAAATTTATCAACCCTTTGCCCAAGAACAGCTCCTACTGCATGATTAGAGGCATCACACATGATTTCAAAAGGTAAAGACCAAACAGGAGCTACTATTACCGGTGCACTAGTCAGTTTTTCCTTAAGGGAATTAAAGGCTTGCATGCATTGTGCAGTAAACTCAAATGGAACATCTTTTCCCAGCAAATGGCACAATGGTTGGCTCATTTTGGAAAAATCCTTAATAAACCTTCGGTAAAAACCTGCATGCCCTAGAAAACTTCTTATTTCCTTAACAGAGGTAGGTGGGGGTAATTTAGCAATCAATTCTACCTTGGCCTTATCCACTTCTATCCCTTTACTTGACACAACATGACCTAATACAATGCCCTGAGTAACCATGAAATGACTCTTTTCCCAACTCAAAGTAAGGTTACATTCAATACATCTCTCAAGCACAAGAACAAGTTTATTGAGGCAATTATCAAAAGAACTACCAAAAATAGAAAAGTCATCCATAAATACCTCAATAAAATCATCTATCATGTCTGTGAAGACAGACACATGCATCTATGAAAAGTTGCAGGCGCATTGCACAAGCCAAATGGCATACGCCGAAATGCACAAGTCCCGAAAGGGCAAGTAAAGGTAGTCTTGGATTGATCCTCTGGTGATATTGGCACCTGATAGTAACCTGAAAGTCCATCCAAAAAGCAATAATGTGAGTGTCCAAAAAGTTTATCCAACATCTGATCAATAAAAGGAAGAGGGAAATGGTCTTTCTTTGTTATATTGTTCAACTTCCTATAATCGATACACATTCTCCACCCATTAGTAGTCCTAGTAGGAACCAATTCATTATTTTTATTTTTCACCACAATGATTCTTGATTTCTTAGGCACTACATGTACTGGGCTCACCCACTCACTATTAGCTATTGGATATATCACCCCTTCATCAAGCAATTTGAGCACTTTCTTCTTAACCACTTCAATCATATTTGGGTTAAGACGCCTTTGGGTCTCCCTCACAGGTTTAGCTCCCTCTTCTAAAGTGATTCTATGCATGCACATTGAAGGGCTAATACCTTTGATGTCACTCATTCCCCACCCTATTGCTCTTCTCAATCTTTTTAGTTCACTTACCAACCTCATCTCCTCCCCTTCACTAAGTTCGCTAGATATTATCATAGGTAAGGTGTTGTGATCTCCTAAAAACACATATTTCAGATTTTTAGGTAACTCTTTCAGCTCTAACTCAAGTGAAGGATTCTTCTCTTCTTTTTGGATGGAGGGAAGTTCACATACTGGGTCCTCCTTAAGTTCCTCTATTTCAGCACTCTCTAATGTCTCAAGGCAACTGGCTATTTCTGAATAAAAAATATCCAAACCACCATCTAAGGTCAGTGCCAGCTCCAATTTATCGGAAGAACCTATCTGCAAGAAAACATCTTGAACAACTGCATCAATACAATAAATTAAAGAGCAATCCTCATATAATGCAGTTGTAGGAATGGGGGAAGTGTTAAAAATAAAAAATTCAACCATTTTTCCTAAGACAGTCATTGATAATTTACCATTTTTAACATCTATCAAGGTGTTGGTAGTCGCCATAAAAGGCCTACCCAGTAGAATAGTGTGTGCGGATGGTGTAGAGTTATTTCCTTCCATGTCAAGAACTATGGAATCCATAGGCACTATCAACCAACCAACCTTAACTAACACATCTTCTATAACCCCTTTCGGAAATCTAAGAGATCTGTCAGCTAATTGCAACACCATTTTTGTAGGTTTAAGTTCCCCTAGTTCTAATTCAAGATATACAGAATAAGGCATCAAATTTACACTGGCTCCTAAATCACACATGCCATCAGTTCCCTTTCCATTACCCATAGTAATTTGAATTATGAAACTACCAGGATCCTTTAGCTTCGGGGGTAGTTTTTGCTGCAAAACAGCACTAGCTACCTCTGATACTATCACCTTTTCATTTGGCTCATACCACTTTTTCTTGGTGTTCAGTTCCTTGAAGAATTTGGCATAAGCTGGCATGTTCTTTATTGCTTCAAGTAAGGGTAAGTTAATACTTACCTTGGATAGCATGTTGAAGATGTCTGAAAATTGCTTATCTTGTTTATCATTCTTTAACCTGCTGGGGAATGGTATAGGTGGCCAGTAAGGATTACTTGCCTTGTGTAAATCAGCTGAAGGGGATTTCTCCATTGATCTTTCTACAGCACCTTCATTCTCTGGTTCTCCTTCCTTTTTGTTCTTTTGATCACCTGTATTCACAGAATTATTTTCAACATTATTATTTATTACCTTGCCACTTCAAAGCACAGTCACTGATTGTGCCTGCTCAGGTTGACTTGGAAATTTCCCTTTTTGTTGAATCTGCATCTGTTGTGCAAGTTGTCCCACTTGAGTCTCCACTTTCTTAAAAGATGCTTCTAAGGAATCCAACCTTTTGTTAGTCATCTCTTGATTCTTAGCACTGACTTGGATAAAGGCCTGTAAACTATCCTCCAAACTCTCTCTCTTAGGCTGCCCTTGATTTGAAGATTGACCCTGCTGTTGGTTTTGTCTCTGGATCAAATGGAAAGGCTGTTGAGAGTTATTTGTTGCCCAGGAAAAATTTGGATGATTTCGCCAACCAGGATTGTAAGTGTTTGAATAAGGATCATTCCGGGCTCTTGGTTGATATCCCCCCATAGCATTGACTTGCTCAGCTTCATTTCCATAAGTCTCATATGCGGAGGGGCATATATTTGCTCCATGCCCGAAAGTCCCACAAATTCCACACACTTCTTGAGTGGATGAAGAAGTATTGTTCTTCATATTCAGCATCTGCACTTGCCTTGTCAGTTCAGCTATCTGATTGACCATCTCACTGTTGGCTTCCAGTTGATTCACCCCTTTACTTCTTCCTCTTACACTTTTCTGTTAAGAATTAGCTCCCAACATCTCAAAGATTTCATAAGTTTCATCAGCTGTCTTTTCTCCCATAGCTCCCCCAGCTGCATTATCAATAGTATTCTGAAATTGTTGGGTTAGACCATCATAGAAAAACTGATTCAGAAGTTGAAGTGGGTAGTGATGGTGTGGACACTGAATCAATAACATCTTAAACCTGTCCCAAGCCTCATGAAATGGTTCTCCTTCAAATTGAGAGAATGTAGCTATTTTCCCTCTCAATTCAGCTGTCTTCTGATGTGAATAAAACTTGCCCATAAACTTGTTATAAACTTGCTCCCAAGTTGTCAAAGAATTTTCAGGCAACATCATAAGCCAGCTCTTTGCCCTATCCTTCAATGTATAAGGAAAGCATCTCATCCTCAACTGGTCCTCTGTTAGTCCTCGCAATGGAAAAGTGTTGAGGGTGGAATAGAAATCCCGAATAAAGTTCAAAGGATCTTCATTTGGAACTCCATAGAATGATGGTAGCATGTTGTAATGGATGTTCTTCAACTCATAATTTCTCGCTGCATCCGTCAATCTTATACAAGATGTGGAAGTTCCAATGACAGGTCTAGTAAAATCTCTCATAGTTCTTTGCCTTTCTTCTCCCATATTGGTAGATTGTGCAGTATTCGACTCAAAATCAGAAGTGTCCTCCTCTGTATCAAATACGGTGTACAGTTCAAACTCTTCTCTGCTCCTTTTCACTCTCTGAATTTATGGAATAACTAGGTATAGCTCTCCTCCGAGTGATCTCCTGCCTTGCATAAACAAAATTTCTGGAAAAAGAAATTATTAAAAGCAAAAGACAAATAAAATCAAAAGTAAACAATGAAAAATAATCTAAAATATTTATGCCTAATAAACAATTACGCCAATTAGCCTCCCCGGCAACGGCGCCAAAAACTTGTTGCGCTCGAATTAAGTTCTACTATAAGCGTCACTCGCAAGTATACGAGGTAGCTGTAGCAAAGGTGATCGCCCCAAGGTCGTCTCTCAAGGAAGCTAGATAAGCTAATTGATTATCAGGTTGCAAATAACAAATTATAATAAATTTAAATTGCTAACAACTAATGAAAACATATCGATTGGAGTTTAAAACAATAAAAGTAAACTGAGCTGATATATTGATTCACTTAATAGAAAGGTCTAGGGTTTGCACTTCTCTACTAACTTATATGTATGAACGGTTATTCCTCTCAACCAATTTAATTTCAATGATTAGATCTCAAGCAACTTAATTAATCGAATCAAGGAAATAAGCTCTCGCATTCAAACCTCTTTCAAATAATCTCGTTACAATTGAAATAATCCTTTTCTTAGGTTATATTTCTAATTCACCTAAGTCCCTAATTGAATTGTTCTAACATTAGACTTTGGAACCAAGTCAATAAGAAAGTGGCGAGGAGATACAACCCAACATAGAGGAACCAAGTCAATCAAAGGAGGAGGAGAATTTGGAAGCATCAACCTCACCAAATTTGCATGAGCCTCTAAATCCTTATATGCCATCAATTTCATTCCCAAGTAGATTGAAGGATGAGAAGCAAGGTAAGCAACTTTCTAAAATCTATGACATGCCCTCCAAAGAAGATAGTGAAGATAAGCTTGAGATGGCCATGACCTTGAAAGTAGAGCCTGGAATTTTCAATTTAGAAATTGAGGAGTGCAAGTTAATCTTAAATGCCGAGATTGTTGAGAGGGGACTTCAGATTGCTAAAGAGGATGAGAAAGAGGTTCAACCAAACTTGGTTAAACTTAAAAAGACCCCAAAACTTTTGAAATATGTTTTGATTGGGGAGAATAATATGCAACCAATGATCATCTCTTTCACTCTCGGTGGTGAGGAAGAGCAAAAAATGGATATAACCATGTTGCAGATTGAAAAAGGTTTTTACCAAGTTCCTATAGCATTGGAGGATCATCCCAAGACAACCTTCACATGTTTCCTTTGGACATTTGCTCTTCAATGGATGCTATTTAGGCTTTGTAATACACTGGGTACCTTTCGGAGTTACATGCTATTCATCTTTTCAAACATGGGTGACAAATTCATTAAGGATGGAAGGAGCACTTCATATCGCATATGGGAATGATGGAAATTAGGTTTCATCTGAACTCTTCTCTTTTAATTTATGTATGCTCACATTGGGGACAATGTGAATCTTTAAGTGTGGGGTGAAGTTTTTACTTTTAACTTATCTTTGTTTAAGTTTAGTTAATGTTTTTCTTTGAATAAATGAATTTTGAAAAGTTCAATTGTTATAAGATTGTTGATAGATGACCTTTGAATTTTTGAAGCATGAATTTGAGAATTGATTAGAACTAGTGCTTATTGTCAATTTCGATAGTTATTCTTTGCATCACCTTTAAACTTATAAGGAATCGAGTCTATTAAGTTGGATACCAACTTATTATTCTTTTTGTGTGTGAAAATTTTTTATTGATGAATTGCTAGAACTTACTTTGACATGCTTTTTGAGACTACATAAAAATTTTAATTTGGCATCAATATGATTAAGGCAATTAGGTGAACCCATTTTAGCTTTAAAAGACCAACCTTATATCCGACCTTTGTTAGCCAATTTTGAGCTTATTACATTTTTTCTTTTCTTTCTTTTTCACAACACCATTAGCTCGAACTTTGTTGTTTTAACTATTACCCTTTCATTAGGTCAAGAGCATTTTAAGAGCGTTTATGATTGTGTGTTGTGTTAAATAAAGTGTGGGGTTAAATTTAGTGGGTTTAAAATTGCAAAGTATTGTGTTCTTTAGCTGCAAACCCTATTTTGATTAAATAAATAAATAAATAAAAATAAAAATCAAAAAGAGAGAAAAATCAAAATAATAGAAGTTGTTATTCTTTTTCGTAGAATTGGAATAAGTTTGACAATGATCATTGCAAAATTTATTAAGTGAGTTCCCTTGGAAATCTCTTTAATGCCAAGTGGTAGGTGAGTGGAAGGTGTTTTGGGATTGTTCGGTTGTATTACGTTGTTTACTTCATTCTTGAAGTGCTCTTGAACTTAGTGAATAAACTCACATTCCCAAATGTCATACCTTTACCTTAGCCCCATTACAACCCAATGAAAGACCTTATGATTGATACTTGATTGTAATTAGGTGGTGGAGATTTAATTGATAAGCAAGCCTATAGAGATAATCTTTCATTAAATGTTGAGAGCTTCAACACTACCTAATTAAACACTTAAGAGGTTTTATGAGGGAGTGACAATTTTTTTGGTATGCATGGATTGGCCATTAAATTGCTTGAGTACTTATTATTCTTGATTTGATAATGATTGTGGATTTAATAAAATGGGAGTCTTAATACATCCTTATAAATCTTAAACTTGACTAAATTTATCTTGTTTAGTTTATTTTGATTTTAACTTTGCTCGGGAATAAGCAAAGAATTAAGTGTGGGGTATTTGTTTTGATCTTTTATGTATGTATTTTTAGGATAATTTTATTGGTTTTTGATTGATGTTTCTTTAAATTTGTGCTTAAAATTGTTTGAAGTCTTTGATCCAGGTTGAAGAACAAAACAATGGAGCTTTAAATCAATTTGATGCATTGAAGAAGGTGGAAAGCATGAGACACGACCAAGACACTTCATGGCTTGGTTATGTCCCTTCATCCAAGACAATGAACCATGACACACTCACAAGACACAACCATATCAAATTGGCTTAAGAGAGACCATGAACATCACCTTCACCTTCATCTTCTATTTCATCCATAGACAAGACTCTTAACATTTTTGGGATAAAATTGGGTAAGCAAGCTCTTGTGAAGGTTAGGGTTTGAAGAAAGCTTGATTGAGGAGTTGGGGGCTTGAGAGAGTTACCATTCCATCTTTTAAGAGGAGAGCCATTGATTGAATAAGGCTTGTTAGTTCTTCATCATCTTCAAAGTGGAGCTAGGAGGAAGACTAGAAGTTCAACTCTTAGCATCTTATCTCTCATTTAATTTATTTCTAGATTATTATTATTTTGTTATGAAAATTAATATTACAATATATAGTTATGATTTGATTTATATTGAGATGATTGTTTGTTTTAAATTAATGATGATGAGCTAAATTACTCATGCCTAGGGTTTGTAGCATATTTGATTGAATGACTTCATTTGATATTTCCATTAATATACCTTGTTATTAGTTGATTGTATTGGATTAAATGTTAGGTTGATAGATTAGCTACCTATTGATCCCTAGATATTGAATGAAGGACTAAGAGGTAAAATTTAATATTGGAATTATGCATTCAACTACTCTAAGAATGAATTAGAAATATAAGTTCTAGGATTTTATTAATTGCAATTTCAAAACAATTGGTTATTATTAATTCATGAATGTGAAAACTAATGAATTGGTAATTACTAATTAAACTCAAGGAATAAATTAAAATACAAGGTTATATTAATGGATAATTTGAGAATTAAGCTTTGATTAAATTGATCTTCAACCCTAGGCACTATTCCTCAAATTGAAATAATCTTGCATAACCATTACACGTATTACTTTTAATTTTAATTGCTTTTCACCACTTTTCCAACGTCACACTCTTGTTTTTAAATTCATTTGTTAATCAAACTATTGCAAAATAATTCCTTCCTTGTGAGATGACCTTGAGGCAATCACCATTGCTACAACTACCTCATATACTTGCGAGTGTCACTTTGTAGTGGTGTTAGTAGAGTGCAATAAGTTTTTGGTGCCACTACCGGGGAAGGTAATTATTGTCAGTAGTTTGATTCTTTTATTTTAATTGTTTAATTATTTAAAGTTTCTTTTTGAATTACTAAGTGTTTATTGTAAAGATGCAGTACTCAAGGCATGAAAGAGTTTATGATGTGAATGCTAATTCTGAAATGGCATGGCAGTTAGTAGAATTAATAAGTCAACTTAAGATGCTAAATGCAAGAGGAAGAGAACCTATGCCAAGTCAAGAAGTATGTCCAACATGTGGCATTGCAGGACATAGTGTAAAAATGTGTTCATTTGGTTTTGAACAATACCAAGAGAGGCAAGAGGGAGCATATACCTTTGAAAGTTTCCAACAAAGGAGTAGGCATGACCCATATTCCAATCCTTATAACCCAAGTTGGAGAGACCACCCAAATTTTTCTTGAAAAAATCAGCAGCAAATTCCACCTCAATAATTTTTTCAATCTTATTAAAGAAGTTCTTACTTTTAAGGATAATTTTCAAATTAAGATCAACTTAAGAAACCCATATTGGAAGATAATTTGAATGTCTTTATTCAAATTAGTACACAAAATTAAGATCAATTCAAGATACCCATATCGAAAGATAATTTGAATGCCTTCATTCAAAATAGCACACAAAATCAGGAAGGGAGCAATAAGAGGTTTGATTCTTTGGTGGTGTCATTGAAGAAGGTGGAAACTCAAGTTGGGCAATTGGCAAATCAACTTTAAGCACACCAAGAAATGAAATCTTCTAGCCAATTAGAGTAAGCCAATGTAATCACAATTTTGAGGACTAAAAAGGTAATATATAACAAAGTTTGTGATTCCTTTGATGCATGTACTAATCAAGAAGAAAATGACAAGAAGCTTCAACCCAACATAGAGAAACCAAGTCAATCAAAGGAAGAGGAGAATTTGGAGGCATCAACCTCACCAAAATTGCAGAAGCCTCCAAATCCTTATGGGCCACCAATTCCATTTCCAAGTAGATTGAAAGATGAGAAGCAAGATAAGCAACTTCTTGAAATCTATGACCATGACCTTGGAAGAAGAGCTTGAAATGTCCAATTTAGAAATTGAGGAGTGCAAGCTAATTTTAGATATTGAGGTTGATGAGAGGGGACTTGATATTGTTAAAGTGGATGAAGAGGAGATTCAACCAAACTTTATTGAACTTAAAAAGATCCCAAAGCATTTGAAATATGTTTTGGTTGGAGAGAACAGTATGTAACCAATGATATAACCATATTGCAGGCTAAAAAAGGTTTTTACCAAGATCCTATAGCATTGGAGGATCACCTCAAGACAACCTTCACATGTCCCCTTTGGACAATTGCTCTTCAAAGGATGCTATTTAGGCTCTGCAATACACTGGGTGCCTTTCGAAGTTGTATGTTATTCATCTTTTCAAACATGGGTGACAAATTCATTGAGGATGGAAGGAGCACTTCATATCACATATGGGAACGATGGAAATTAGGTTTCATCTGAACTCTTCTCTTTTAATTTATGCATGTTCACATTGGGGACAATATGAATCTTTAAGTGTGGAGTGCAGGTTTTTACTTTTAACTTATCTTTATCTGAGTTTAGTTAATGTTTTCTTTGAATAAATGAATTTTGAAAAGTTCAATTGTTATAAGATTGTTGATAGATGACTTTCGAATTTTTGAAGCATGAATTTGAGAATTGATTAGAATTGGTGCTTATTGTCAATTTTGATGGTTATTCTTTGCATCACCTTTAAACTTATAAGGAATTGAGCCTATTAAGTTGGATACCAACTTATTATTCTTTTTTTTATGTGAACATCTTTGATTGATGAATTGCTAGAACTTACTTTGACGTGCATTTTAAGACTACATAAAAATTTTAATTAGGCATCAATATGATTAAGGCAATTAGATGAACCCATTTTGGCTTAAAAAGACCAACCTTATATCCGACCTTACTTCGCCAATTTTGAGCTTATTTCATTTTTTTCTTTCTTTATTTTTCACAACACTATTAGCTTGAATCGTGTTGTTTTAACTATTACCCTTTTATTAGGTCAATAACATTTTAAGAGCATTAATGATTGATTGTTGTGTTAAATAAAGTATGGAGTTAAATTCAGTGGGTTCAAAATTATAAATTATTATCTTCTTTAGTTGCAAACCCTATTTAAAAAAATAAAAAAAATAAAAAGGAGAGAAAAATCTAAATAATAGAAATTGTTGTTCTTTTCTGTAGGGTTGGAATAAGTTTGGGAATGATCATTGTAAAATTTAATAAGTGGAGTTCCTTAAGAAGTTCTTTAATGTCAAGTGGTAGGTGAGTAGAAGGTGTTTTTGGATTGTTCAGTTGTATTATGTTGCTTACTTCATTCTTGAAGTGCTCTTGAACTTAGTGAATAAACTGACATTCCAAAATGTCATACCCTTACCTTAGCCCCATTACAACCAAATGAAAGACCTTATGATTGATGATTGATTGGAAGTTAGTGGTGGAAGTTTGATTGATAAGCAAGCTTATGGAGATAATCTTTTATTGAATGTTATGAGTGTAAACACTACCTTATTAAAACACTTTAAAGAGTGGTGGGGGAGTGAAAACATTGGTTATATATGGAAAGCCACTACATTACATGAGTATTGGTTTTGTTTGATTTGATAATGATTGTGGATTTAAGAAAATGTGAGTCTTGATACATCCTTATAACTCTTGAACTTAACTAAATTTTCTTGTTTTAGTTTGTTTTGATTTTAACTTTGCTTGGGGACAAACAAAGAATTAAGTGTGAGGTACTTGTTTTGATCATTTGTATATGTGTTTTTAGGATAATTTTATTTCTTTTTAGTTAATTTTCTAATATGTGTGTTCAAGTTTGCTTGAAGTTTGATGATTTAGATGAGCATGTGCAAAATGGAGCTAAATCCACTTGATGAAGTTATTTTGGAAGGAAACAACAAAGATGGTTGAAGCTTGGCCATGTCTCCTTGTCTTGGCCATGTCCTTGGGTGTGTCAACATGTCTTGGCCGTGTCCCAACATGTCCTGGCTGTGTCACATGTCACTTTGATAAGAAAAGAAAGAAAGAAAGACAAAAGCAAATACATGCAGGTGTCTTGGCCGTGTCACTGAGTGTGTCACTCAAACACACCCACCGTCTTAGCCGTGTCACTAGGTGTGTCACACCCACCATCTTGGCCATGTCACTGGCCATTCCCTCATCAAAGAAAGGAGAAATTTGACAGTATACGACACACCCACCTATCTTGGTCGTGTCACTCACTATCTTAGCTGTGTCACTCACTATCTTGGCTGTGTCACACCTGAAGAAGCAAAATGACAAGAGAGGCAGAAGAGGACACGTCCAAGGGACACGACCATGTCACTGGCCGTGTCACCCCTCATAAGAAACATACATTCAAGGCAGTGAAGGACACATCCAAGTCACTTGGCCATGTCTAAGGAAAAATTGATAGACACAACCAAGTTACTCACTGTCTTGGCCGTGTCTTGTGTGAATTCTTTGAATTATTTGCACGAGTTAAGGGACAAGTGGGAGACAACATGCATTTTCTTTTGAAAAGAATTAATAAAAGATTTAATAGGTAACTTATTTTATGGAACAAAAGATTTAAAAAAGGAAAAAGGAGGGGACAAATGTGAGTGAGGTGAGTTGGAAAAGCAATTGGCAATTAAAAAAAATACATGATTGGAAGAGAGAGTGATGGGGGCACACATTGGAAACATTAAAAGACCATTCATTCTCCATTTTTATCATCTTGTTCTTAGTTCATCTTATTGTTCTTGGTCTTGAGAGAGACCATGAACATCACCTTCATCTTCATCTTCATCTTCTATTTCTTCCATAGACAAGACTCTTAATATTTTTGGGATAAAATTGGGTGAGCAAGCTCTTGTGAAGGTTAGGTTTTGAAAAAAGCTTGATTGAGGAGTTGGGAGCTTAAGAGAGTTACCATTCCATCTTTCAAGAGGAGAGCCATTGATTGACTAAGGCTTGTTAGTTCTTCATTATCTTCAAAGTGGAGCTAGGAGGAAGACTAGAAGTTCAACTCTTAACATCTTCAAAGGGGTTTTCTCACATTCTCTCATTTAATTCATTTTTAGATTATTATTGTTTTGTTATGAACATTAATATTACAATGTATAGTTATGATTTGAATTATATTGAGATGATTGTTTGTTTTAAATTGATGATGATGAGATAAATTACTCATGCCTAGGGTTTGTAGCAGATTTGATTGAATGACTTCATTTGATATTTCCATTAATATACCTTGTTATTAGTTGATTGTATTGGATTAAATGTTAGGTTGATAGATTAGCTACCTATTGATCCCTAGATATTGAATGAAGGACTGAGAGGTAAAATTTAATATTGGAATTATGCATTCAACTACTCTAAGAATGAATTAGAAATATAAGTTCTAGGATTTTATTAATTGCAATTTCAAAACAATTGGTTATTATTAATTCATGAAGTGAAAACTAATGAATTGGTAATTACTAATTAAACTCAAGGAACAAATTAAAATACAAGGTTATATTAATGGAGAATTTGAGAATTAAGCTTTGATTAAATTGATCTTCAACCCTAGGCACTATTCCTAGAATTAAAATAATCTTGCATAACCATTACACACATTACTTTTAATTTTAATTGCTTTTCACCACTTTTCAAACATCACACTCTTGTTTGTAAATTTATTTGTTAATCAAACTATTACAAAATAATTCCTTCCTTGTGAGACGATCTTGGGCCAATTACCATTGCTACAACTACCTTGTATACTTACTAGTGTCGCTTTGTAGTAGTATTAGTAGAGCGCAACAATAATTCTCTCACCTAGTAAAGTAATTTAGACTAAGGTTCATAGATGTGCTAATTATGAATACCAACCTAGGTTCGTCATTTGTTGAATACCAAAATGAAACAAAACTAACGAAATTTTAAGTTTAACAAAATAATTTATTCATAAAATATTAATTTGAAAAAAACTAATTATAGCAAAAATACCAAAGAAAAAAAATAAGATAAGCAATATTCGAGCCTAGGGAAGTTTGTCAAGTTAGTGTAAAAAATGCTTCATCTGTTTAGATGTGCTAGGGGCTATGATCTTGCCATTATGAATAAGATTTGTATCTCATTCCTTAATCATGTACATTAGTCCATTTCATGACCAGACACTTGATGAAAGTGGCAGAAAGCCTTTATATCAAAACTAGGGGTAATGGATCTAGCAAAGGTCAAGGGGCTCGATCCATTTCCCTCCAATTTTGATATAGAGGCTTTCTGCCACTTCCATCAGGTGTCTGGTCACAAAAGATGTTGAGATAAATGCAACAATAGGGCCAATAAAGAAGCATCATTTTTCATAATTGGGAAAGCCACTGTTTTAGGTCTTCAACAAATTATAGAAGAATGGGTTATTACAAGCCCATTTCAAAAATTTTGACCCTTTGTTAAAAAGTCTTAGCTTCAAAGCCCATATTAAGAAAGCTTGATTTGAAAAATGATGGGCTTTATGCTTAAAATTTTGGGTCACAAAGTGAAACATGGTTTTGGCCCATCTTTGAAATGGTTTCAAAGCCTATTAAAAAAGTTTGATTCATGAAAATAATTTTGAACTTTTGAGGTTTTTTTTTTAAATATTTGGCCATAAAATAGAACATAATTTTGGGCTTACAATACAGTAGGGTCATATTAGGAAAGATCAAATTGGTATTAACTTGGGCCAAGATATATTAGCCTTATTCAAACAACAAGCATTTAGGGTAGACCTAAACGTTATCAGACCAACTACATGAGTTTTAGTCTTTAGGATAAAAAGCTTAGGCTTCCATAGCAAGGATATACCCAAAAGTATAAGATTGTAAGTGGTTATATAATGCTCGATCTCTATACCTTGAGTAAAAGTATGGTATCACTTTCACACACATAACACGAGTTTCATAGTGTCCTAACTCACACACATATACAATTCTAAATGATATAATGAATAATAATATAATAGTAAAAGTAAAATAATATAAAGAATAATTGAATCAATTTCTCTTATCCCTAATAGAGTCGCCATTGTGACCGGGGATCTTCACCCTCCACTACTGATGGAATACTTCTTGCAGATTTGACATTGTTAGATTTTGGACCTCAGAGAACACAAAAATTGGATTCGCCCCTCGGATGGGTTGAGAAGAAAATTAGAAAGGGTGAATGACTCAATTTTTATGGAATCCCCATGCCCTCATTGGGTTCGAAAAGTTGGATACCCATTGAAAATGAGAGAAATAAACTGCACACCCAATTAAATAGATTCATTACAACTGACCTCTTTTTTAAATATTATATCATTTTTAGTTATTACAATATCACCCAATTATCATATAATATATAAAATGAAATAAACTCATCCATTTAAACAAAATATATTATACGTTACAAATAAAATGGGTATCCACTCTTAGGTGGAAACATACCCTTACAATGTCCAAAATCCATAAAATAAAATGAAACAAAAGTCAATAACATAAAATAAGGCATGAAACATTCCTTTTACAACTTTCCCTTAAAAAAACAAAATAAATAATATGGAGCATAATAAAACTAGCAATAAAATTACCACAACAAATAATAAGTCCAACATTAATTGTTATAAAATAAATCCTAACAAACATCACTTGAGACATAAACAAAGAGCATATAAAAATAATTAAAAAACAATAAACACGACATAAAAATTAAATAAATGGTACCAATGATTGAATTAAATTTAGGGAAACAACAATTATATCTTAAAACAAAATTCAATTTTAAATTCTTTAAATTTATATATAAAAAAAAGTAATACAAGAACGAGTAACATAGTAACAACATATAATCCAATTTATAACTTATCACAAAACTAATTTAGAGAAATGTTTTTATTATGTCACAAAAAAATAAAAGCAAGTAAATAAATAAAAAAAAGCATGCTAGTGCCATGGCGAGCTCACCATAACCCATGGCAAGCTCTCCATGAGACATGGCGAACTTGCCACAGCTCATGGTGAGTTCGCCATGAGCTATGGCGAGTTTGCCATTGCTCATGGCAAGGTCTCCATGAGCAAAGGCAAATTTGCCATTGTTCCTCTTGTTTTTTTTTTTTTTTACAATCAAACTCAATTAATTATTTTTGTATTGAAAATGGTTTCAATTTCATTAATTTGTAGTCAAATGACAGTGTATAGGATCATATAAAATATCACAGGCCTTTAAAATATTAATAACATTTATGTATAAAAATTCATTTATGCAACTGGAACAAATAGATATAAGATTATAATTTCCTTACTTCATGCCTTCATTAATCACAGTAATGAAATAAACTTATAATCATTACCATCATAGAGCATCATTAATCAACACATAAAATAATGAAATGTAAATAAATTACATAGATATTGCAGGCTTCTCCATTTTCTTGGTCGGTTTATGTAGAACTCATCCTTTTCCTCCAACAAAAACACACTCTCCTTGTGAAATTACCCTTGAATTCTAATTTGTATCACCTCAATCTAAGTTTTGTTTTGTCTTGGATTCTCAAATTTTATGTGTAGTTTTGTTCACTGTGTTTTTATTTACTGTGTTTCTTTTTCTCTATATCCAATTTTCCCACTCTCTCTCTCTGTCCCTTTTTTGTTATCCTATTATTATTATTTTTTATACCTTATTTTGAATAGAAGAATCCTTATTTTAAATTCAAAATAATACTTCATCTGCTAGTAAAAACTGAGCGATCACTATTTTAAATTCAAAATAAAATTTTATCTTTAATCAAAATTAACTGAACAAGGGCTTAGATCATGATGAGCTTGCCATGATCTATGGCAAGTTCTCCATGGCCTATGGAAAAGTCGCCATAGCCCATGGCACTCACCAGGGGCCGCCCACTTATTTATTGCTAATCAGACTTTTAGATTTTTATTTGGGTTGACAAAACAACAGGTCTACAAAATTATATATTTGTTTTTTCTCTCTGTATATAGATAATAAATCTAATGATATAAAAATTTATATATTTAAAATAAAAAATAAATTAAGAAATTAAGAAATTATACAAAGTAAAAACTTTTATTTTCCTTTGAAATCATATAGAGAAATAGAGAATAAAAGAGTAGAAATTGGCTGAAGCAAAAAAAAATTATAATGTTATTTTATATAAAATAAATTAATTATAAAAGAGAGGTAGAAAAAAGATTAAAAAAATTCAAAAAAAAAAGATTTGAAATAATATATTTTTTAATGATAATAGTCATATCATTTAAGTGGAATATGCTTATAAAAATTATATATATATATATAAGTGACACTAAATTGAGATAGATTTTATAATGTATAAGTTAAATTGGACTAAAAAAATAATTAGATTTTTTTTAGATTAAATTTGAAGGGGAAAAAAATTATCCAGACCAATTTTTTTAGTCAAACAAACTTATACAAATTTCAATAATTTTTTTAATTTCATGATATTAGCTTGTTAAATTTGAAATTTTACGTTTTTAAACTTATATAAAAAGTATCATAACTTAGAGTCCCACATAGGAGCTCCACAAGCCATGACATGTCATGCAAGGGAAAACCAATCACCACCAGTAGTTGCAGACCAACTAGGTACCTCACTAGCACTTATCACCAGCCATCGGAGCTGTCACCAACAAGTTAGGTTATTTTTTTTTCTTTTTATTAATAGTAAATGTAACACCCTGATATTCCATATAAGTACTATACATACACCTGGTATACGTACAGTAAGTATATAAAGTATAAGGATGTCACTTTTCGTTACATTTTCAAAATCCTTTAATAGGGTTCAAACCATAATACATAAATTTAAGGAACATTTACAAAATCATCATACCTTTAATGATATTATCTTTATCAAAATTTCATTTATACATATAAATATACTCTTGTCAGAAATACATCATAATAAAAAAAAATTATACATGTATGCATAACCCTCTAGTTGGTCTCGACAAACTTTACTCTTCTTGTGGCATAACAAAAGACTTCATATCTTCCATCTATATACCTGCGCGAATAAACACCCGCGCTAAGCCCGAGAGCTTAGTAGTCCAAATATAAAATATAAACATATAGTATAGAAGTATTGATATATAATGATACATCGATTCAATATATAATTAGTTCTTATCATATCTTCTTTTCTTTTTAATTTTATCTTTAATATATCCTAGCTAATTTCATATATGATGTATATATATACATAATATTATCACCAACCCCAATGCATCACCAATACTCAAAACCAATATATTAATACCCCTACATTATATATATACCACACCAACCATTATTGCAATACACACTTTACATATCATACCAATTATTATTGCAATACACACATTACATATCATACACTCATTATTGCAATACACACATTACACATCATATCACTCATTATTGCAATACACAATTTACATATCATATAAATCATAAATCATATTTCCAATAAAGACAACCTTTATCATCAACCACAATTCATTTACATATTACACTTAATAACATTATATTATTCACAATTCACCAAGCATAATTCATTATTAATACTCACAATCAATATTTCAATACTTGCATTTCACATTGACAATAAAGACAGACTCGGGCCCAAAACACTAATATGCCATTCGACTTTCAATAATTATATCATCATTCATTATACTCCTTCAAGTTCATCGCTATAGCCAACAATCATGACTTTATATACGTACCCTTTCCCAACCAGGTCGGTTGCCCTCCAATCCCAAGGGTCCGCAGGAGGCAAAAAGGCACGTATAACATTATCAGTAACATACCTTTCCCCATCCAGGTCGGTTGTCCAAGTTCGGTTGCCCATCCAATGGGTCCGCATGGTTCCGCAGGAGGCAGATAGGTTCATATAATATTCACTGTATCGAACCTTTCCCCAACCAGGTCGGTAGTCCAAGCTCAGTTGCCCAGCTCTCTGGGTCCGCATGGTTCCGCAGGAGGCAGATAGGTTCGCTCATTTATATCCTTTAACATTACTTTCTCAATTCATTTCCATCATTATCAAATAGGCAAACATGCCTCACATATCTCAATTGAATTGTCATAGCCAATCACAATGGCTTCATATCATATCATATCTCAATCCATATGATACATATAGCGTCATTGATATCACATTTCAAAATATATTATTCATATAATACATTGCCATACACAAGATTCACAATGCATATAACATAACATTTTCTCACTTCTCAAAACACATTAACATCATTCATTACTAGAGCATTTATCATAACAAATTGCACATACCTTAAGAATGATCCTCATTTCTTCCTACCTTTCCCATTTCATATTTCATCCTTTATATATATTCTTCATTTACATTCACAATATAATAGCTTATTTAACACTTTCATCCCGATGTGTTAATGTTCAAAGACATATAAGGATATACAATCAAATAGGGTTTATGCTTACCTTGTTAAGGATCTTCACATCCTTCACATCATTCAATCATCACCTTAGTCCAATTATGTTAACAATATAATAGATCACTTAACACATTTGCAAACAAATGTGTTAAGCCTCAAATTATGTAATTAAATACAATCATATGTATTGGTACTTACCTTATGAACACTCACACAACTCTAAGCAATCCTTTCTTCATAAGATTTCTCACTTCTCAAACTAGGGCAAATCACCTTCTTCAAACCCTAATCCAAAAGGAATATTAGCAAAATGACCATATGAATAGTACATTCTGGTTTTAGACTCCATTTTATCCTTATTTTGAAAAATTGTATAAAATAATCTACTTGACTAAAAATTCTAAAATTTTTACAGAATTTAGTTTTGTATCTTAAAATCATTCCTTTAAAATTTCAGATCAAACTGAACACAAAATCTTGGTCAAATAGTTCACCTAACCAGACTGCCCCAATTGCCCTGCATCCTGGCAGCAGTTCTGAACTTTGTGAATTCCATAAATCAAATTCAATCAACGTGGTTCCAAATTATTTTTCTCAAATACTAGACTCACTAAGCAACAACATATCCAAAATTCAATTGAATATGATTTTTCTACATTTTATTAAAAATCCCGAAATATAGCTGTCTCAGTTAAGGTACCTGCTGGAACAGTTCTAATAACAATAATCTTTCTAAACTCATAACCATTCCAAAATCGAATCAACATATTTTTCAGTCATTCTAGACTCATAGAGGCACAACATATCAAAAATTCACTTCAAGAACATTTTTCTATAATTAATTAAAAATCATACAAGTTACAGCCTTTACTAATTGTAAAACAGAAAAAGAATTCACTTAACACACTCTTACTCTTCCATCACCAACACCAATTCAACCTTTTAACTTACAATCAATTTCAACAATCATAAACACATCTTAAACACACCAAATCATAATCTCAATAAATCAAAACTCATTTCATACACAATTTCAAAAATAACAAAGGAAAACAAGAAAGTACTTACTTGAATTGAAGAGATTTCACAAATCTCCAACTCAAACCTTTGATTCACCCTTCAATTTGATGTTTAAAATAATAACTCACTCTTGCTCTCTCTTTGTTTTAGATAGCCGGCCAACCATGGAGAAGAAAAGAAGAAGAAATGAAGAAAAGACAAAGGATTATCTCTTTAAATCTCCACCATGCATTTCTTACACAACAATTACCTAAATGCCCTCATCCATTTAACTTAACTCTTGTCTTATATATGCCCATTTTGGTAATTGCACAAATCACAAACAATAATATCTTCTTACCTTGACTCTCCATTTGACCACTTTATATGTTATATATATTACAATATACACAACATATACATTCTCTTAACACACTTATTCCCTTTGCAAAAACATATATACATTTAATTCAAATCAAAACAACAATTGTATCAAACTTCTAGGCTCACTTTGGGATATTACAGTAAATAGTAACTTTGTAAGAATTATTTTTTTTTAAAAAAGTTTAATAATAAATTCATAAAATTTTGTTGATATTGGTGAACTGATTGAGACATATTTGTGAATATTGAAGTTGTGACAATAACACGTTAATTTTGAATTTAAGTTAGGTTAAAGTTTGTGTGAAATTGAATTTATGAATTTTTAATTTGTGAGTATGTAAATTGTAATATTTGTGAATTAAAATTTGTGATTATGATTATATGAATTTTAATATTTGTGAATTTGTTGATGAAATTGAATTTAGGATTGTGACTTTGCTTGAGATTGATAAATTTGTTTTCAAGAGTCTAATAAATTCCAACAATGCTCAATCATCTTCAAATTGTGGTGATAAAAATACTGATGTAAAATTTAATCCATACAAAACTGTTGATGAATTTGATGTTCAAATTAGAGATCGTATTCAATAAGAATATGTATATAAAGGTCCTGTCAACCCTGTAGCCATAATTTTCCAAAAAGACAATGTGGGAAAGGGACTAGGAGTTTTAGGGAGGTTAGGTTCAAATAATTTGATTTGTTAGAGTATATTGAATTAAAGGATGTAGCTTTTTACTTTATCTATTATCCGTTTAGGCCATTTAATATGTCTTGCCATGGGGATGATGCATTCACCAAAGCTAGTTTTAATAATTAGAGAAAAGTTGTAGAAAAATTCAAGGAGCATGATAATGGTGTGAGTAGTGCACACAATGAAGCTAGGATAGAACTTGATGGTTTCAAAAATCAAAAGCAGAGTATGTATTTGTTTTCATATCCTAATCATGAGATAAAAGTTGCTTATAGAACTTGTTTGATAGTAGTTCTGGATGTGATTAGACTTCTTATGAGGCAAGGTTTGCCTTTTTATGGATATGATGAATCTTCGACGTTATTCCGTAAGGGAACTTTTCTTGAGTTTCTAGAATGGTACAGTGAAAGGATTGTAGAAGTTTGGAGGTTCTTAAATCAAAATATTTCTGGTAATAATCAAATGACTTCTCTCTAATTTAAAAGCAAATAGCAAATACTTGTATAGTGGAGACCACATTTGCACTAATGAATGACATTGGAAGTAGAAAATTTAGTTTATTGGTCGCCAAATCTCACGATATTGCGGTGAAGGAGCAAATAATAGTGGTCCTCAGATAAATGAATAATGATGGAGCAGTGATAGACAAGTTTTTAGCTATGGTTCATGTGACAAACACTTCTTTAAAAATGTTTAAAAGAAGCAATTGACATTTTATTTGCTAAACATTGGTTATCTTTATTGAGGTTAAGAGGGCAAGACTATGATGGTACTTCAAATATGTGAGGTGAGTTCCATGGTTTGAAGTCACTTATATTGAATGAAAATGTAACACTCGTAAATTTTAAATACTCTTAAATAATTAATTTGGAGGGTAGTTAGTATGTTAGAAGGAGAAAATACATAGTGTATATGTTGGGTATATGTTAAATGTACCTAAAGTATAAAAGTCACTGAAAGAAAAAAAAAAGGATAAAAGTTAAAAAATCAAAGTCAAAAGTAAAAGTAGTAGTACTAGTAATAATAATAATAATAATAATCATAATAAAATAATCTAAAATTAAAATAATTTTTTATTGGTGGAAGATGATAAATATTAAATATTAAATAATTATTAAATAATTAAATAATTATATATATATATATATGGCTAGGATTTAAAAGAAGAGTTAAAAGTCAACATATCACATTTTTCTTCATCTTCTTCTTGTTCCTCTCTCTTTGGCCAAAATTTATGAAGCTTGTAGGAGGATTTTTGTTTCTTTAATCCATCAAATTCTACAAGGTTTTTCAAGAATTAAGGGTAGTTTTGAAGAATTTCCAAGTAATAGGTAAGGATTCTTGAGATTTTTCAAAGTTTTCTTGAATATTTGAATATGGATAATTTGTGCTTTTGAAGGAGGCTTAGATAATTGATAATATGGATTGCTAAGAAGTTATTTTAATGTATAAACAAAGATTTTAAGGTTGGATGATTGAAAAGTATGTGTTTGGTGGGAGTTTGGAAGAGGTAGTATGCCAATTAGGGTTTTGGGGCAAATTTTGGGTAGTAAGGGTATAAGTAATGTTTGAATGATTAAAATGTGCTAAAATGAATTGCTAACGATATATTTAAACTTATAATTTGATTTAGGATTGAAAGAGCCAAAAGATTAATTTATTAGTAGACTTAGGATTTTTCTTAAGGAATTTTGGGTAAATTGATGTAATTGGTAGTTGAATGGTTAAAATTTATTAGAATATATTCCTAATGTTATATTTGGAATTAAAACTTGGTTTAGGATTGTGAGAAGAAGACTTTCACAATCAAAGTATAGAAGGGCAATTAGTAAAGTGAAGGTTGGAAGGTGATTAGAGCTTCGATTTTGGCAAATTAGATGCGTGTACATACCCTGATGCTTTATATTTTAGTTGCATATGGATTAGCATATCACATTATGTTTTTATGATGGTGTTATGCTACTTTAATTGTAATGTCTATACATATAGTGCATTCTTTGACACAAAAGTGTATATAATGTTTGATGAATGTGATGATAGGCCATTGAATTATGGCAAGTTTTAATGTTATATATGTTGCAGATGAAAAGTGTAATAAATGCATAAGAAATGTGGAAAAGTATGTCACATTGTAAATGTGACTAAAAATATGAGAAATGTGATTAATTATGATAAAGTGATGAAATTATACATACTTATGGAAAAAGAAATGAAAACGGATAAAATGTGATGTATGTTACCTTCGGGCGAGGCACGCTGGTATCATAGATTTGATTACACCGGGTGAGACATACTGTCACATACATGATTATGCCTTCAGCAAGACACACTGGTGTCATTAGGGGACATACCTTCGGGTAGAATTCGACACTTAGATCCCTATTGTCGAGGTAGACCAAATCAATATTTTTGGAACTTAAATACCGTATAAGGATTTTAGGCCTAATGAGTGTTGGTGATTATGGAATGTTGATAAATTATATGTACAATGCGTGATATTAAGACATAGTGCATTTCTAAGTAATTTTATGCATTATATTATTTACTGCTATCAAGGTATGTGCCACTAGGTGACATGGTAGAGGCAGGGCTACTTGACTAGATCAAGGTGTTTGTTTTAGCTCTAGAAGTCTATTCATTTGCCACAAGACCAGAGTTTGCCTGCATAGTATGTAAATATTTGATTTTGTTAAACTTATTATGTTTATAAACATTATGATATTATATAAGAATGATGTAAACTTAAAGGTTTGATTAAGTAATGTAAGTATTTGAAATATATTTATATATATGTATATATGAAATCTTGAGTTGGTTCATTGACATTGGAGAAATATTGGTGTTTTGGATAAATGTATGTATATTGAAAGTGTATTTTCTGCAGGTTGGTTTTTCGGTAATCGTTCAAATTACAGATAAAACTCTGGCGAATTTTTTTCAGAGATTTTTTTTAAATTTGTATATTTAATAATTACTTTCTAAAATATATAAAATTTATTTACCTATCAAATTATCTTTTAAAGAATAAGCTATATTATTAAAATTATGAAGAATTTTATAACACTAAGGTTGGTGTCATTCTCATACTTTGTGTATGTATTTTACATATGTGGGGTGTATGTATTATACGTATATATGATATAAAGGTGTTACAGAAAATCCTTATGTAAGATATATCCACTATTTTACTCATCAACTTCAATTAGTTGTTATTGTTGTTGCAAAGGCAAATAGAGTTACTAGTGTTTTTTAGTGTGGTTAGTATGATTGTTAATATGAAAGGGATCATCTTGCAAAGAATGGACAAATTTTCACAAATTGTACATGATTGAATACTTCAACTTTTTGAAAATGGAGAAATTACTTTTGGCAGGGGCCAAAATCAAGAAACAAGTTTTGCTAGACCTAGAGAAACTCAATGGGATCACACTACACAACCTTACTCTGTTTACAATTAATGTGGCCTTCAATGATAGAAGTACTTCAAAATGTGTAGTATGATGGCAGCAATACTGATACAAGAGGTTTATGTAAAACTTTGCTTATGAGGATGGAAACCTATGATTTTGTATTTATTTTACACTTGATGAAAAGGTTATTGATAATAACAAATGAACTGTCAAATGGCCTTCAACAAAGAGATCAAAATATTGTGTGAGCTATGTCTATGATAGAAATAGTGAAAATTCGACCACAAGACTTCAGAGAGATAGGATAGGTGACACTATTAAAGTAAGTTGAGACATTCTATATGGCTAATTTAATTACAACTATTAATATGGAGGATACTATCAAGTCATGCAGTCGAATGAAGGGGGATAGGCAGATTGTTACTAATTATCATCATTATTGGGTGGAAATTTATTGTGAGTTAAATATTTATGCTTTCCCTCATAAACTAAGAATTGAAGTTATTTTGTTGATTGTCTAGACCCTTAATTTTGGCCCTAAGCTAGTCTGATCCTAATTAAAGAAGGCCAAGTCATGATCGGTCCATTTTTAATAAGCTTAAACCTACTTTAAGCTTTTAATTAAATTGGTCCAATTTTATTAGGCCTAAAATAAGTCAATTTAACTTTGAATGCCCTAAAATGGTTTTATTCGAAGTTAGAGGGGTTGGGTTTTGGTTTAAATCGATATGGGACATGTCCATATTGAATTAGGAGTGTCTAATTCGATATGGACATGGTCCTGTCCATATCGAATTGGTAGCTCCAATTTAATATGGAATTGAGTTCATATTGAATTGGTTGGCTACCAATTCGATATGAACCATGCCATATCGAATTGGTGTTCCAATTCAATATGGAATTGGGTCCATATCGAATTGGTTGGCTAACAATTCGATATGGACCATTCCAAGTCAAACTAGGACTCATAATTCTTGTCTATATCGAATTAATTTGATTTTAATTCGATAATTAATTCGATATGGATACGATTTTATGAGATTAATCCAAATTAAGATTGGAAACTGATTTGACCTAGTGGATTTTCTTATAAATAGGATAGCAATTATTTTTAAACGGGAGGCAAGAATTATCAAACAAGAAATGAATTATCAAAATAGAGGGAGACACAGACAGAAGGAGGCCAAAAATTATCAAGTAGAAAGGAGGATGATCAAGCAGACGAGTTACAATTCATAAAAATACACAGAATATTAAAAGCATGAAGCATGGATAAGCAACAATTAAAAAGAAGCAGCAAGAAAGGAAGAAAACAATCTGAAAAGAAAAAGCAAAGAAAAGTGGCAGTAGCTGATCTTCGGATCATGAAATCTTCAACCAAGAATCAATTGCTCTTGGCAGAAAGAAAATGATAGCTTGGATCAATACATCAATTTGGTGGAGCCTTCAAACGTAGGTATGTTTTCCTAACTCAATTTATTCAATCAGTAATTACACTTACCTTTCAAATTATCATCACAGTATCTTATCTATCCAATTTTCCTTTTTTGATTTGTTTCATCCAGTAGTTTAAGATTCAATTTAAATCAATGTTATAATCATAAAAACTGTAATTTAATCATAAAAATTTTAAAACCCTGATTTGAAGTATAAACCCTAAATTGATATATTTATTTCTTTATTTAAGATTAAAACTTAGGTGTGATTGCTTTATGTCTTGAATGGTTGATTCATTAATGTTTTAATTTTATGAATGATTTATTTTTATAATTTCTCATGGTGAATGATTAAATGATTTAATTTATTTGAATATTATTTTAATGTTAATTATTTTAGTCTCCAAGGTGTAAGAGGTACGTTTCCACTTTGTGGGTACCTCATAAGTTAGGTTTAATGTAATTTAATTTATTTTGGATTTTAGGATTAATGTAAAGGGCATGTTTTCCACTAAACGATGGGTGTCCTATTTTATTTAGTTTTGGACATTAAACAAATGTTATAAAGGCATATTTCCATCCTTGGATGAGTGCCTATTTTGATCGTTTATTTTAAATAAAGGTGATGGATGTTTATCTCTTTTAATGTGCTTGTAATATGAATGATACTATAATAAATTAAGAATTTAATAATATTTAGACCTGAAAAGGAGGTCGGTTCTAATGAACCGGGTGTTATGGGGGTATTGGGTAATTCTCACCTTCCCCATGCGTACCCAACTTTTCGAACCCAATAGGAGATTGAGGATTCCTTAGGAATCGAGTCATCCACCCCTTCCTTTTTCCTAGCTCGTCCGGGTGGCAACTCAATTTTCTCCTAATTTAGTCCCATATTCTCTAAGGCTGTGAGCCTAACAGTGTCAAAGTCTACACGAACCATTCCACATGGGTTGTGGGGGCGAAAATCCCCGCTTACAGATTGCAATATTAGGTTCTTGATTTAATTGTACAAGAAATGGAGAATTGTTTCCTAGAATTAAGCACATAGTTACTTCTTTGCATAGCCTATCTTGATCTAAGGGACTTGTTCTCTAAATTCAATATTGTGAAGCTACTTTGCTTAGTTGAACTAATGAAGAAGACTTCTCATGGAGTGAACATGTGATGCCTCTTGACCAGTTTGAGACTTACATTTGTAATATAAGAAAGGATGATGAATTTTCAATGATTCAAGATCAAAAAATTGTTAACATAGAAAAGCTAAGGCATTTCCATTAGTTTATGAATTGATTGAATTGACATTGCTTATGTCAGTTACTATTGCTTCAGTTGAAAGAGTTTTTTCTGCAATGCATATTATCAATACTGATTTGCACAACAAGGTGGGAGATGAATAGATGAATGATAGTTTGGTTATATACATCGAGAGTGAGGTTTTTCACTATTGAAAATGAAGTAATTCTACAAACTTTTTAGAACATGTAGACTCCTAGAATTCAACTTCTACTTATTTGACCTGACAGTATTACCATTGCTCGCAAAAAAAAAAAAAAATCAAGTTGTAATACCACTAAGTGCTTTTTTATAACTTTTTCACTCTGATATTCAAAAAAAAAAGATTGCTACTTATTTTTTTGTATTATTTTTTAACTTAATACGAAAACCATGCACTATAAAAATCTTGGCTCCACTACTATATATATATATACATATGAATTAATTATTATAAATCAGAGATGTGAAAAATAATGCATTATTCCTAGCCTAGCTTGATCAAGCCTTAAGCACTAAAAAAGGGGGAAATTCTTCTTAGCTGAAGGAGAATTCAAACCCTGAGCAAGCATGACAAGTCTTGCCATTAAGCCAAGCCTTCAATCTCTTTTCATAAGAATTAATTTAAAAATTATATAAATTTATCTTATTAAATTTTATCACAAATATTTAATTTTAATAAAAGAGAATAAATTTTTACATAATTTGCAATATTGTCATCTAACAAGATGGGACATATACAATCGGTTAAGTTTCTTATGTATTTGTCAATATTTAATATGAATACTCATTCATGTTGTGAATGCCCGTCCCTATTAATGGATTCTCATTCTTGTTATTTTTCATATTAATGAATGCCAATTTGTGTTAATTAACTAGTATAAAAAATAAATTACAAAAATAAATTTCAAAATACAATTGAAAAATCATATTTAAGAACCCTAAAATTTTTTCCCAATTTAAAAATAAGTTAAATTTTAAAATGCCCAATATAGAAACTAAGTTAACTATTATAATAATTTTTATAAGTATTTTTAGGGCAATTTTATTGGTTTTTTAGTTATTTTTCCTAAAATATTTTTTTAAGTTTGCTTGAAGGTTTTGTGTTTTAGGCTGAAGCATGACCATTTGCAAAATGGAGCTAAAGTGACAAAATTCACTTGTTGAAGCTAATTTGGAAGAAAGCATATTGAACACGACTAAGATGTCTTCAAGCTTGGCCATGTCCCTCATTAAAGAATTGGAAATTTTGGGCAAAACTTGACACATTTAGCATCTTGGCCATGTCATTGACCATGTATCATTATCTTGGTCTTGTCATTGACCATGTCACTTGACATGGCCAGGACAACTTCAAGCCTGGCCGTGTCTCTCATCAAAGGAATTAAAAATTTTGGCGGAATGAGACACACCCATATATCCTGGCTGTGTCACTGACCATGTCACAAGACATGGCCAGGACAATTTGAAGCTTGGTTATGTCTCTCACAAGAAAGAACTTAAAGATGCAGAATGGACCCAAGGAGAAGACCTAGCCGTGCCATTGCCCGTGTCACACCACATGGCCAAGACAAGAGATGACTTGGCCGTGTTCCACCTATGAGTGGGGATTTTCTCCCCCACTCCAATGTGGAATGGTTCTTGCGACTTCAAAACTGTTAGGCTCACGGCCTTAAAGAACACAGGCCTAAATCTAGAGAAAATGGAGTCGCCACCCGGAAGGACCTGGAAAAAGAAAGGGGTGGATGACTCGATTCCTAAGGAATCTCCAATCCCCTAATGGGTTTGGAAAGTTGGGTATGCATGGGGAAGTTGAGAATGGCCCAACACCCCCACGGTGCCCCATTTATTAGAACCGGTCTCCTTTTTAGGTCTTAATATTATATAATTCTTAATTATAATGATATTGTCCATACTACATGCAATCATAAGAATAAATAATCACTTTATTAAAATCACAACAAGTTCAAACAAAATAAATAGGCACCCATCCATGGATGGAAACATGCCTTTACAATTTTTCATTGTCCAAAAGAAAATAAGTGAAATAGGATACCCACCAATTGGTGGAAATATATCCTTTACATTAATCTAAAACTTAAATTAAATTGAATTAGATGAAACTTAACAATTGAGATACACATAACATGGAAACATACCTCTTATAATTTCTTAAAACTAAAAATAAATCAAATAACAAACATTTGAACATTCATCATAAAATTAAATAAAAATAAATCATCTGTTAAGACATATAATAAATCATGCATCCAAACATAAGTAAAGTAATAGATATATAAATGTAGATTTTACACTCCAATTAGGGTTTCTTGAATAAAATTAAGATTTTAAGGGAAATAATATTAGGGTTTAATGTTTAATGCCTAGTTTTTGTTTGAAGCTCAACAATTTAATTGCTACTGTATTATTTATGAGATAATGGGAAGGGTGACATTATTTTGAAAAGAAATTGGTACTGGATGTTTTCAGTAATTGAAAATTAATGGATGATAATAGACATTAATAAACACATAAATCAAACCTCCGTTTGTTGACTCCTCCAAATTAAAAGTGTTGAAACAAACTGCCTGTCTTTTGCTGCTGCCTGGATCAATCTTGTAACACCCCCTACGTAGCCTATATACTTAACTACATAGAAGATGTTACCAAACATTCACACTTGTTCTACATACGTGTCTATGTATGCATTAAAGAAATAAAAACCAAATACTTCTAAGCATTAATGCAGTTGTTAAGCTTTCAAAATAACTAGTACAATCAATCCTATATTACAAACATATATCTGTTAAATTATACAGAACTCTTATTGATAACTTACATTAATTAAATTCACAAACTACGCTCAAAATTATACAACTGTCATACAAAAGTATAAGATATTGCCATGTGAACAATACAAAACACAATATTTACAATATTGTTATTGAACCTTTATGATACAGTTGACTAGGAATGTAAATCTCTTACTCCGCAGTCTCAACTCTTCTTATTTGATTTGCGCATTAGAAAACAGTTCTAAGATACTAAGCAAAGCTTAGTGGTGCTTATGTATTCACAATATGCAAGAAAAAAATAAAAGAAAGAGATCTAAACATTAAATAGTTTAGAAACAATGAAAAGTATTACTTTCAGATCATTAAATAAAGAAATTAATAATTCCATTGAACCTTGAAATACTAAACATGATTAAATGCAAAATCGATTAATTTAACAATAACCATATAACTCATTGTTTTTAAAGTAGATAACTTCTTTAATTATGCCCATACACACTAAACTCGGATTCTAGGTTTGGATAACGGGTCACTGTTGGCAATTTAATGCCCACTATATAAAATTTTGGCCAAAGGCCTACTATGGCACGAATGCCCACTGAGTATGGTGACACAGAGTGTCTATTGATGGCATAGAGTGTCCACTATCACTTTGGATATCCTCCCTTTGGTTAGCAATTCAATCCCAAGCTAGATCTAAAATCAGTATGATTTAGGCAATTCAATAGTTATTAATAACATTAAATTATGCACAACACTTCAATGAAATAGTTCTTTGACCAACACTTAGTATCACACATATTTTATCATATATTCAAATAAATCTATTACACTACTTGTTAGGGTTAACTTCAAAAAGAAATCCTTTACACTTTGAGAACTTATAATTATTACAGCTAAAATTACAAATAAAAAAATAAAAAGTTATTTTCAGTAATTTCTTCAAGTGACAATTCAAGTGACACGCCCAGTGACATGGGCGTGTCATTGACCGTGTCATAAGCTCATTCTCACAGAAGTTTTGACACGTCCAACGACACAGGCGTGTCTCTAGTTGTGTCATTTAAGTTGCATTACAGTAGCTACGACACGCCCATTGACATGGGCGTATCACTGGCCGTGTTATTTATATTTTATCATAGTAGCTATGACACACCCAATGATATGGGCATGTTACTGGTCGTGTCTTCAATGTTGAAACACAACATCATTGACATGCCTAGTGACATGGCCATGTCACTGGTGGTGTCAAGCAAAACTATGAATTTTGAACATATACCAACTTAAATTCCATATATCCAAATATATGATATCAATAGATTAAAACTAGTTTCTTTAACATAGAAAGAGCATATATCAAATATTTTTCATTAAAAACTGACAACTCAATCAATCATTTTAGACAATAAATTCATAGAAATTCAGATAGTTGCAAATCAAAAATACATAAGCACATACCTCTTCAAACTCTTCTTTTTCTCTAATCACTTGTTGATAATCTCAACTTTTCCAGCTTAATCTTCTAAAAACTTATAACTAGATATTATTTTCTCTTAGATTTTGATCAAATTTTTGGAAGGAAGGAAGAAAGATGGAGGTTTGGTGGTAAAGATGGTGATGAACATGGAAAGAAGAAAGAAGAAGAAAGAAAGAGAAGTTTCTACATAAATATACATGTCCATTCACCTATATATATAGCTTAATCTAGTATGGCCAATCTCATCTTAGCTATGGTGCACCCTCTTTCTTATCCTTTGATTCTAATTAAAATTTTTAATCTTGTAAAACCGTAAAAATAAATAATTTCTTCAGTAAATTTTTAAGATCCACTATTTAAATCACTTATCCATACTACTTATATCACAATTCATTATCAATTATCAATATTAAATCAAAGTTTAGTATTTAAAATTTTTAACATTACAATTCTCCCCCACTAAAGAATTTTCATCCTTGAAATTTACCTGTTATAGATGCTTGAAATAATTAAGGGTATTACTATCTCATTGTCTCTTCGCTTTCCCAAGTGGCTTCTTCTATCGAATGATTTCTTCACAATAATTTTACTGAAGGAATGCACTTATTATGCAACTCCTTTCTTTCACGAGCTAAGATAGCCACTAGTTCTTCTTCATAATTCATATCTGGCTAAATTTCAATGGACTTTGCTTGAATCACATGTGTTGGATATGATCTATATCATCTAAGCATCGACACATGGAATACATTATGAATCTTAGCCAGTTCTGGAGGCAAAGCTAGTCGATAAGCTACTGGACCTATACATTCAAGTATTTCATATGGCCCAATAAACCTAGGTCTTAGTTTACCTTTCTTTCCAAAGTGAAGAACCTTCTTCCATGGTGATACTTTCAAAACTATCTTTTCCCCCACACTATATTCAATATCATGTTGTTTCAAATCAGCATAAGATTTTTTTCTATCCATTGCAATTTGTAATCGACTCTTTATAAGCTTTACTTTGTCTTCAATTTGTCTTATGAGATCAGGTTCCACAAGTTTGCTCTCATTCAATTCCACCCAACATAATGGAGTTCTACACTTCCTTCCATAGAGTACCTCATATGGAGCCATTCCAATACTCATTTGATAACTGTTGTTATAGGCAAATTCTACTAAAGACAGATATTTATCCCAGCTACTTTCAAAATCGATTACACAACTTCTAAGCATATCCTCAAGTACTTGTATCACCCTTTCTGATTGACCATCCATTTGTGGTTGAAATGCAGTACTAAAATGAAGTCGAGTACCTAATGCTTTCTAAAAACTTTCCTAAAATCTTGAAGTAAAGTGAGGGTCTTGATATGAAATAATAGACATTGGTACTCCATGAAGCCTGACTATCTCATTAACATACAACTCCACAAGTCTATCCATTGAATAGTCAACTTGAAAATGAAAAGGAAATGAACTGATTTGGTTAATTGATCAACAATTACCCAAATTGTATCATGCTTCTTTGGGTGCTCGGAAGACCAGTCACAAAATCCATGGTGATTCTATCCCAATTCCATTCTGGTATTGATATAGGTTGCAAAAGACCCGATGGAACTTGATGTTCTTCTTTGACTTGTTGACACACTAAACATCGAGTCACATATTCAGTAATATCTCTTTTTATACCAGGCCACCAATAATGAGATTTCAAATTCCGGTACATATTATTGCTTTTGGGATGTACAATATACGTAGTGTTGTGAGCTTCACCAAGAATACACTCCTTTAGTTCTTTCACATCAGGTACACACAATCGATCCCTATAATATACTCCACCATCTTGTGACATAACATAATCTGGCTTTTTCCCTTCATGCACTTATTTCAAAAGTTCTAACAATTTTTTATTTTATTTCTGAGCTTCTATCACTTTTTGCCTAATGGTTGGTTCAACCCTCAATTCTGCTAAAGTCTTTTGACTTAAAGCATTAGCTACAACATTAGCTTTCCCAGGATGATAGTCAATGACAAAATCATAATCCTTAATCAATTCCATCCATCTTCTCTGCCTTAAGTTTAGTTCTTTTTGTGTTGGCAAATATTTCAAACTTTTATGATCAGTGAAAATATAACACCTTTCACCATACAAGTAATGTCGCCAAATCTTAAGAGCAAATACAATAGCAGCTAACTCCAAATCATATGTAAGGTAATTCAATTCATGAAATTTTAATTACCTAGAAGCATAAATAATTACCTTACCCTCTTGCATCAATACACAACCAAGTCCCTGATGAGAAGCATCACTATAAATAACATAGTCTTCACCTGGAGTCAGTTGTGTCAAGATAGGCGCTTCAGTCAACATAGACTTCAATTGTTCAAAACTAGCTTGACACTGAGTATTCCACTCAAATTTAGTTTCTTTTCTAAGGAGCTTAGTTAAAGGAAGTGCTATCTTCAAAAATTATTGCACAAATCTTCTATAGTATCCAGCCAACCCAAGAAAACTCTGAACTTCTGTTATATTTTGTGGTGGCTGCCAATTCAAGATAGTTTTAATCTTACTTGGATACACACGAATACCATTAGCTGACACTACATAACCTAGAAACACCACTTCCGTCAACCAAAAATCACACTTCGATAATTTAGCATACAATTGATTCTCCCTTAGTGTCTGTAGTAGAATTCTCAAATGCTTATTATGTTCCTCTCTATTTCTGGAATATACCAATATATCATCAATGAAAATAACTACAAACTAGTCTAAATAGGGTTTAAAGACTTGATTCATCAAATCCATAAAAGCTACTGGAGCATTAGTTAAACCAAAGGGCATAACTAAAAATTCATAATGTCCATATCAAGTTCTAAAAGCTATCTTCAGAATTTCTACTTTAATTTTCATCTGATAATAACCCGATTTAAGATCAATCTTAGAGAAAACACCTGCTCCTCTCAATTGATCAAACAAGTCATCAATTCTAGGTAACATGTACTTATTCTTAGTAGTCACTTTATTCAACTGTTGATAATCTATACATAATCTTAAGGTACCATCCTTCTTCTTCACAAAAAAAAACTGGTGTGCCCCAAGGTGACACATTAGGTCTTATGAATCCTTTATCAAGCAATTCTTATAGTTGCACCTTTAATTCTTTTAATTTTGGAGGTGCCATTCTATAAGGTAGAATAGAAATTGGTGTCGTACCTGGAATTACATCAATAACAAATTCTACCTCCCTCTCTGGTGGTATTCCAGGTAATTCTTCCAAAAACACATTCGAAAACTCACTCATTGTAGGTATGTCTCCTAAAACCTTGCTTGAATATCGTGTATCATTAACATAAGCAAGATGAGCTTCACATCTCTTCCTAATCAACCATCTAGCTTTAGCTACAGAAATCAAACTAGAAGGATAAAATTATTTTTCTCCTCGAACTATAATTTCACCATAACCCAAAATCTTAAAAGATACAACTTTACTACAACAGTCCATAACTGCTTGATGTCGGGACAACCAATCCATTCCCAATATTACATCAAAGTCATGGAATGGAAGTTCAATCAAATCAGCAGAAAGTTCTACATCATGAACTCTAAGTGGACAATTTTGATATACTCTATTTACCTTCACACTATGGCCTAAGGGATTTGTAACTTCTATCTCATAATCAAGTTTATCAACATACACTTTCCCCCCTGAAACTATAGTTGTACAAATATAAGAATGTGTAGAACTAGGATCTACACACATCAAGACCATAAAACCAGGATCTACACACATCAAGACCATAGAACCAGGATCTAAACACATCAAGACCAAGTAAAGAAAATTTACCAACTACAAGATCAGGAGCATCCTGGTCCTCCACAGCTTTCATGGCATAAGCCCTAGCTGGAGCACTGCCTCGAGTCTGAGGTCTATCTACTATTTCAGATCCTCTCTGCTAACTAACACTGGGACCACCTCTACCTGTCCTACGGCCTGACTGAGACCTATGTACAAAATTATGTCCTTCAACAACTTCTAATTCTTTTATCATTTGACAATCTCTAATTTTATGTTCCAAAGAACCACATTTCAAGCAAGCCCCATTGTAACATCCCAAATCCCAGATTGGTAAGAAACAAACATAACCTATAACTTGAGCTCGAATTTCATCTAAGTTAATGACAAAATTAGAGAGTCTCAAAGAATACTTAATTGTTTATTTGTGTCTTAGCTAGATGTATAAATTAAAATTACTCAATTTAGAGTTGTACAAAATAAGATATGATGGATTTAGTAGACAATGTGCAAGCTGCCTCAGGACAGCATAGTAGGCTTGATTTCAAAGGACCGTCAAAAATCAGATATAACTCGGATCGACCTGAAATTTTGACACAATGTAGCCCCGGATGTCTAGTTTCAGTGGGAATAATAATTACTTAATTTGGAGTTGTGAGTAAAAAGATATTAATAAAGAAAGACATCAAGGTCAGGAAGGGATATCAAAAGGACCTAAGTGAAAATTTCTCAAAAGTTAGGGGTAACTATGTAAACTTAAAAATTAAGAGTCGGAAGTTCTTAATAGTACCCATATCTGACCCCGGAAGAATATTCTAGAGATTAATCGGGTCGCAACGACGTGTAACGGTTTTTCTAGGAAATGTCCCGTTAAAGAAAAACGAAGACATTTTGACTAGGGGCATTTTGGTCATTATCAATTAAAGTTATACATGAATTTAAAGTAGGAAATAAAAAAATGAGTACGTAGAGGATGACGAGGGGTGATATATGAAATGATCGTCAGTAGAAACGGAGCTGAAAGAAAACCCGAGCAAGGAAAGGACCTAAAGGGAATTTTGTAAAAAGTTGAGGGCTTATCGGTAATTTTTCAAAATGACTTGGAAACCTAAAATAGACCTTATAAATAGAAAGTAGAGGTCGAGAGGATCAAAACTATATGTAGTATGACTCATGGAACTGTACGGTTTAAAAGATATGATCGATTAATCGCCGGAACATAATGTGGGCTCGGTTTCGTGTCGGGACCGTATGGGTAACACGGGACAACTTTAGGGTATCCAATGAGAAGAGGGACAAGTGGGAAGAAGTAATGGGAAAGAAAACTATAAAAAATATCTTGTTGACCAATCAAAAGTAACCATTTAGCATGAGTATTAAATGAAGAAAGAGAAAGGTGGACAAGTGGTCTTAAAGGATTTATCCAACACATAAGGTGATCATCATTTCCCTTATATATATATATATATTATGAAATGAAGAACCAATTTCTCTCTTTTCCACTTACAAATTTCGGCCACAATAGGAAATACCAAAGGACTTCCAAGTTTTTTTCCAAGTTTGATTTTCAAGGTAAGTTTTAAGGTTTTCAAGTATGTAGACTTTAATTTTAGTATCAATTTTAGGTATTTATATATTTATTGGGAGATTTGAGATTAGAGTCTTTATGTGGAATTGAAAAAAATTTAAGTAAGTGATGAGATTAATTGATTAAATGTAAGAATCAAGATGTATAAAGTTTAATAAGGTTGGATTAGGGTTTTGGTTGAAAAGAAATGGAGGATAACTTATTATTTTAAATTTCTAAGGTTTATGTTGTATCTTGAATTTATTGAAGGAGAAATAAAGAATTAAGGAAGGAGAAGAAGGAAAAGCTAAGAGGAATTAAAGAAATAAGGTTTGATACTTTACCTTTGAATAATTAATTTTGGGTTGTTTAAATTTAATTGAAACCACATGTTTTGAGAAAATTTAGCAAGTTGATTTGGTAAGTTGTTTTGGACTTTAATTAGTTTGATTTGAGTTAAACCTGTAAAAGTTATCAAAGGGAAGTGTTTGAATCTTCATTTTATCATTAAAGAAGTCTACATATTGATTTGCAAAAGAAAAATAAACTATCCTATGTATTTCATATATTTGGGCCGAAATGGTCTAAAAATGACAGCTTTCTGGATCATTTTGTGACAATTGTTTTAGGCAGCAAATGAATGAATTTTTCAACGAAATTTTACGTGTAAGTAGTTAACATATGAAATAAGTTTTCTGTAAAATTTCAGCCAAAAATAAGATCATTTACCTGGTCAAATGCATAGCTTAAGTGGACTGAAATTTTGACGAAAACCCAGATTTTACTATTCATTTGGTCATGCCATTTTGCGTTGCCGATTTTTTGTGCCGCGACACTATTCATTTGGTCAATTTGTGATCTTTTGAGGAATGCTTTGAAATGTTTAATATGTTTATTGTGGATATTCAATATGTGAAAAAGGGTAATGGTTTTACTAAAGAATGTGGTGCGCGGCATAAATGGCAAAGTGCGATGGGAATTAAAATGATTTCTCGAATCATTCTAAAATGAAGTTTGAGACTTAAAGTGAATCATTATAATCTTTATGCTCTACTGGATAGTGGGAGTGGTAGATAAGGGTATGGTGCACTATACTAACTTATGCAGTACTGCCACTTATTGTGTTTGATACGCCCCGACGGTTACCTTCGGGTATAGGCCGTGGAGCGGAGATGTTGTGAAATTGTGATTGGAATGCTCGGCGGTTACCTACGGGTATAGGCCGTAGAGCGGAATTGGTTACAACCAGGATGGTGAGGGCCATTCCTGTGATCTGATATCGGTGGTGAGGGCCACCTATGTTACAGTGGTGAGGGCCACTGCCTTATCGCTATGGTTCCCTATATGCCAGTAGAGCCTGATCCAAAGTCTTGTTTCTTTTAAACCACGTAATGCAAAAATGAGTTTGAATTATGGTTTTTACATTTGTTGGAAGCATATTTACACTAAATGTACAGAAACTTCCATTGGTTTAAGGTTGGTTGATTTATGATTTAATTATTTCATTTTGTTTCAAAGGCTTTCATGTTTTACTTATATTTTCATCGGTAAAGTACCCACTGAGCGATAACGCTCAGCGAGTTAAGTTTTTCATGACTCGTAGGTTCGGAGCAGTAGATAAATATTGGGGAAGCAACGACCAGACCACAGCAAATCTCAGGGGTAGATCTTTTAGTTCCATTATGAGTTAGTTGTGGCATGTATATGAATAAATATAAAAGAGAATTTCTATGTTATAATTGTATGTTAGTAGTGTGTAATAATCATAAACCTTTACTTTATGTTGTATTAGAAGTGTGAACTCTTCTTGCAGATTTGTAGTTGAGGGTATAAGGTGAATGCATTGGGAGTGTATTAAATTTGATAGTATTCACATTGGTCTGTGTAAAGTGTTTTCAAAAATCAGAAAAACAAGTTTTGTCGACACTTGGGATCCAAATTTCTAGGCGAAACTATGGCAAAATTTCTATAAAAATCGGAACTAAAATTTGACGAAGTAAATTGGTAGCAACATTAGGATAGTGTGGCGCCTCTACTCGGCTTACACATGTAGGTTGGGAAGGGGTGTTACACCCATTCTGATGCTAGCAATCTTTACTTTCATGGACCTTACCACAGTATTGACAAGGTGTAGTAACAACCCTTGAAGATGAGCCTATAGCCACTCCAAACCTACCACCTCTAGGTTTCTGAAAACTAGCTCCACTTCCTCTACCAAACCCCTGAGTTTGGACTTGAATATTTCTCTATCTTTTTTGGCCACCTTATTGTTGTTTGTTGCGCTCAATTAATTACTACTACAACTCACAAGTATACAAGGTTATTGTAGCGATGGTGATCTCCCCAAGGTCATCTCACAAGGAAGGAATTATTCTGCTATAGTTTGATTTAAATGAAATAAATAAAATTGAGTGTGTGTTGTTGAATTGGTGAGTTGTAATTAAAATTTGAAAGTAAAAACAAGTGGTAGTTGTGTAAGATCAATTCAATTCTAGGAATGGTACCTAAGGTTATAGGTCAATTTAATCAAAGCTTAATTCTCCAATTACCCATTAATATAACCTTGTATTTTAATTTGTTCCTTGAGTTAAATTAACAATTACCAATTCATTAGTTTTCACATTCATGAACTAATAATAACCAATTGTTTTGAAATTGCAAATTTATAAACCTAGAACTTATATTTCTAATTCATTCTTAGGGTGGTTAATTACATAGTTCTAATATCGAATTTCACCTCTCGGTCCATTGTTCAATATTAAGTGATAAATAGGCGGCCAATCTATCAAACTAACTTTCAGTCCAATGCAATAAACCAACAACAAGGTATACTAATGGAATTATCAAATCAAGTTATCTAATCAAATCTACTACAACCCAAGGCATGAGTAAATTAGCTCATCATCAATTTAAAATAAATATCTATCTCAATATTCATCAAATCAAAATTATACATTGTAATATTAAAGTTCATAATAAAACAATAATAATATAGAAATGAATTAAAAGAGAGAATATGAAAAACCCCTTGTAGATGCCAAGAGTTGAACTACTTGTCTTCCTCCTAGCTTCCACCTTGATGTATGATGAACAACTTCCAAGCCCTCTTCAATCAATGGCTCTCCTCTTGAAAGATGGAATGGTAAATCTCTCAAGCTTATAACTCCAATAAAGCTTTCTTCAAACCCTAATCTTTTAAGGAGCTTGCTCCCTCAATTTAATCCCCAAACTTGATTAAATCTTGTCTATGGAAGAAATGAAGGATGAATGGAAAATGAAGATGAAGAGAGAATGGTGTCTCTCCTCTCCAAATCAAGAACAAAAACTAAGAGACCCCCTCTTCACAAGCCAGCCAATGTGTATATCCTCCCCTCCACTTCCACCTCCTTTCAATTTTTTAAGAAACCAACCATCTCTTGCCAACTCACACACCACTCTTTGTCTCCCTCTTTTCTTTGTGTTATATTTCTTCCCATAAATCCATCCATGTTTACTCATTTTTTAATATTTATTTCTCTTTTCTTTTTTAAAAAGAAAGAGTGTTTATCCCCCCATTTATCCCTCATTTCGTGCAAAATATTTCAAAGGGACCATATGAGACACGACCAAGCCTTGAGTGACTTGGCCGTGTCACTCATTCTTCTTGGGACACGGCTAAGCCTTGAGACCGTGTCCATAACTGCCCCACTTTCTTCATCCTTTTCCAAGTGAGACACGACCAAGGCCTTGGTCATGTCATGTGACACGGCCAGTGGCTTGGCCATGTCTTTTGACAGTATTCTCCTCTATTTCTATTTTGTCCCTTCTCTAGACTTTGTTCTTTAGATGGGACACGACCAAGACCTTGGCCGTGTCATGTGACACTGCCAATGGCTTGGCCATGTCTCTTGAATATGTTTACTTCTGCCTTTGCTTCTTTGGTTTTGCTCTTTGGCTTCATCAAGTGAGACACGGCCAAGGTCTTAGCTGTGTCATATGACACGGCCAGTGGCTTGGCCATGTCTTTGCCTAGTGTTTGGCTTTGCCAAATTGTTATGAAGGACACAACTAGTGACTTGTTAACTCACCCCGTGTCATGTGAGTGGTTGCCTTGGATGAGGGACACAGCCAAGCCTTAAAGTGTCTTGGCCGTGTCTTGTGTTTTTCCACCATTTTGATCCTTCAATCTATTCTTTTGCGCTTCCATCTAAATCAAACACTTCAAGCAAACTTTAAACACAAACTAAAAGAAAAATTGACTTAAAGCCAATGAAATTAACCTAAACATGTATACATATTTAATCAAAACAACTACCCCACACTTAATCATTTGCTTGTCCCCAAGCAAAGTTAAAATCAAAACAACTAGACAAGAAAATTTAGCCAAGTTCAAGAGTTATAAGAATATATCAAGACTTCCAATTTCTTAAATCCACAATCAATATCAAACTAAATAAAACCAATACTCATGCAATTTAGTGGTTCTCCATGCATAACCAATGTTGACACTTCCTCACCAACTCTTTGAAGTGTTTAAATAGGTAGTGTTTGCACTTATCACATTCAATGAAAGATTATCACCATAAGCTTTCTTATCAATCAAACATCCACCAATAAATTCTAATCAATCATCAATCATAAGGTCTTTCATTTGGATGTAATGGGGCTAAGGTAAAGGTATGACATTTGAGAATGTGAGTTTATTCACTAAGTTCAAGAGCACTTCAAGAATGAAGTAAATGATGTGATACAACCGAACAATCCCAATGTACCTCCAAATCACTTAGCAACAGACATTAAAAAACTTTTTAGGATCTCCACTTATTAAATTTGCAAAGATCATCCCCAAACTCAATTCAACCCTTCCAACAAGAACAATATTTTTTTATTATTATTTATTTTTTTATTTACTATTATTTATTATTTTTTTCTCTCTTTTTTTTTATAAATTATGATTTGCAACTAAAGAACATAATGGTCTGCAATCTTAAACCTATTAAATTTAACCTCGCACTTTATTCAACACAACACTCAATCATAAACACTCTTAAAATACTCTTGATCTAATGAAAGGGCAAGAGACAAAATAGCATGGTTCAAAGCTAGTAGTGTTCTGAAAAAGAAAGAAAAGGAGAAACGAAATAGGCTTAAAATTGGCTAACTAAGGTTGAATATAAGGTTGGTCTTTTTAAGCCAAAATGGGTTCACCTAATTGCCTTAATCATATTGATGCCTAATTGAAATTTTTATGTAGTCTCAATATGCATGTCAAAGGAAGTTCTAGAAATTCATTAATCAAAGATGTTCACACATAATAAAGAATAATAATTTGATATCCAACTTCATATACTAAATTCTTCACAAGTCTTAAAAAGGCAATACAAGGAATATCCACCAAATCAACAATAAGCACCAATTTCATTAAATTCTCCAATTCATGCTTCAAAAATTAAAAGGTCATCAATAAAGAAACTTATAACAATTGAACTAAAAAAATATACTCAAAACAATATGTAAAGTAAGGCAAAACACTTAGCAAAAATGACTAAAATAAAGACTTAAAAACAACAACTAAACTATGAAAATCAAAAGCTTACATTTATGAACAAAAACTTAGCACCCCACACTTTAAGATTGACATTGTCCTCAATGAAAGCTAGAATAATTAAAAAGAAGTAAGAGTTAAAGTATAACATGATTTCCATCATTTGTGTTGTGAAGCAAGTGCTACCTTTCATCCACAAACATTAATTATTTAAGATTAAAAAGCAATAAATATAAAATAACCAAAAAAAACATAAAGTTTTAATAACCAAAAGCGGTACGCAAAATAACAACTAAAAAAAAAATTCAACAACTGAAAATAAGAAACATAAGAAGTGTTCTTGAAAGGCACAAGCTGATATGATCTATAGCGATGGAGGATGTGAGGATGAGGCTGCTGAAGGGTGAAGGCTAAGAATTTTTGCAAGGTTGCTATTGATTTGTTCTAACTAGGAGAGGACTTCAACATGATTACAATCTACCTTGCTTTCCAATGCTTCAATCCTACTAATAATCTCATGATTGTCTGGTGCCGAAGCATCTTCATCCAAGCTGAGTGAATCCGAGTCAGACTCCTCATCAACTCGTGGTCTCTTTTGCCGGTCCTCTGGTGCAACTTGCTCATTTGAACACATCACATAAGCCCCTCCTCTTTTTGTAACCATGTGCATCTTCTCAAGGGTAGCAAGATCTAATGAATCACTCCAGAAAATTCTAGTCACATGGCAAGTGCTCAGGTCAAAACCATCAATTAGTGCCATAGTTAAGGTTGTCACCAATCCACCTATGCAAATTGCGCCTTTTTTCCTATTTGCTACGCTATTAAAAACATCGGTTAACCAATAGCTAGTACTTATGGGTATAGCATTGATAGCACAATCTAAGAAAAATAGCTCGCTTAGTTCTACCACACCTGTACTTTCTTTCCATGCAAAGAACCCACAAGACATAAACTGATGTAAATAACTCAAGGCGGGATTTATCAATTTTGTTGCCCTGGGCGATTTGGCCACATACATACCACCCGAGCCTATTGCTTCCCATGCAAATTGTTGTATAAAACCTTTAGGCACACATTTTTTCCTCTCTTGGTGGAAACCAAAAATAGCATTCAATTACTCAATATCAATAACACATGGTTTTCCAAGCAATTTAAAGCTAAACCTAGTGCAAATCTTCATTTCATTTCTTTCAACCTTAAGAGAGGTTAAAAATTCTATGATAAGTTCTTGGAATTGCAAAGGTTTAAGGGAAACTAATTTCTCCCATCTAAGGTTTTGAACATATTTAGCAAAAGTTTCTCTAATTTGGAGAGTATTAAGGGATTCGTCACTCATATACCTCATTGGAAAGAAACCCCGTGCAAGAAGAGTCAATCTCTTTAAAGATGATGAAGAGGATGATAAAGGTTGCCTCCTCTTGTGGTGGGACACCATTTGTTTTCTATGCATCTTGATCCTTTGGTGAAAAGTGAAGCTTTGATGGATTTTATGGAGTTTTGATTAGAAAATTGGAAGATTGAGTGGGTTTAATTGAGTTTTGGGTAAAAGAAATGAAAGATTTGGTGAAATTTTGAGGTTTTTAGGGATGGGAATGGAGGTTTTAGAGAGAAAGACAAGAGAAAGAAAAGGGGAAAATGAAGGCTAGGGTTGTAGAAAATGACGTGATCGAGAAAATTTTGGATTTTTAAAAGGGGTGACATGACCAAGCTGGAAATGGCTTAGCCGTGTTTGGGCCTTTAGGAGGGACATGGCCAGTGGCTTGGCTATATCCCTTGAGCATGGCCACTTCTGTGTGGTGTTGGCAGGGTAAGGAAATGGGGACACGGGCTAGCGCTTGGTCGTGTCTGGGTGACATGGCCAAGGACACGGCCAAGCCTTCTAGCCGTGTCCATGCCTGGGGTTTCTAAGTTTGCTTGACACGGCCAGTGGCTTGGCCGTGTCAAGTGGCAGTGTCCTTCACTGCCAAATTTTTTTTAAACAAATGTGTCACCCAAGTCTAATATATGCAAGTTTGTATTTCTTTTCATAGTTAAATTTTCGTGATTAGCAATTTAAATTTCCTTTTGTTTTAAGAGAATAGAATTGGTGCGTTGATCGATTTTATTTTCTTCAAGTAAGGGCTTCACCCTTTGTCCATTTGCCTTAAATGTCTCTTTGGTTTTCAAATTGAGTAACTTAACAACCCCATATGGGAATGTTTCAATTAATTGAAATGATCTGCTCCAACGGGACTTCAATTTCCCTGAAAATAATCGCATTTTGGAATTGAATAGGAGGACTTTCATTCCCGGTTTGAAAGTTCTTTGAAGGATCATCCTGTCATGCATAGCTTTTGTCCTTTCCTTATAGATTCTTAAACTCTCATAGGCCTCATTCCTAAGCTCATCAAACTCAGAAATTTGCAACATTCTTGGCTCCCTAGCTCCTTCTAAGTCCATATTTGTGGTCTTTATTGCCCAATAAGCCTTGTGCTCCAATTCCACCAGTAGGTGGCAAGCCTTGCCAAAGACAAACCTATATGGACTAATTTCCAATGGTGTTTTGAAAGTAGTTCTATAGGCCCATAATGTGTAACACCCCGATACCTTATATAAGTACTATACATATACCTGGTATACATACGTTAAGTATATAAAGTATAAGGATGTCACTTTTCGTTATCTTTTTAAAACCTGTAAAAGAATTCCAAACCATAATACATTAATTTAAATAACATTTACCAAATCATTATCTTTATCAAAACTTCATTTATACATATAATTACTTTCTCGTCATAAATACATCAATATAAAAGTTATACATGTATGCATTTCCCTCTAGTTGGTCTCGACAAACTTTTACTCTTCTCGTGGCATAACAAAAGACTTCATATCTTCCATCTATATACCTGCGCGAATAAACACCCGCGCTAAGCCCGAGAGCTTAGTAGTCCAAATATAAAATATAAACATATAGTATAGAAGTATTAACATATAATGCTGTATAAATTCAAGGTATAATTAGTTCTTATCATATTTTATTTTCTTTTTAATTGCATCTTTCATATATCCTAGCTAATTTCATATATGATGTACATATATACATAATAATATCACCAACCCTAATCCATCACCAATACTCAAAATCAATATATTTTAATACATCCACATTATATATACCATACCAATCATTATTGCAATACACACTTTACATATCATACCAATTATTATTGCAATACACACATTACATATCGTACCACTCATTATAGCAATACAACATTACATATCATACCAATCGTTATTCACATTTCCAATAAAGACAACCTTTATCATCAACCACAATTCATTTACATATTACAATTAATAACCTTATATTATTCACAATTCACCAAGCATAATTCATTATTAATACTCACAATCAATATTTCAATACTTGCATTTCACATTGACAATAAAGACAGACTCGGGCCCAAAACACTAATATGTTATTCAGAGTTCAGAGTTCTGCATTGGTCCATAATCACAATGATCAAGCCCGTAGGCAATATATCTCATGTCTCTATCCATGGATAGCGTAACAGACCCAGTCTCTTGGATCATCAACTCGGCTAAACTCGAGGAGATCCTCAACCCGGCTAGACTGTTACTACAATTCACATTTCACATTTTATCAAGTAACAGACCCAGTCTCTTGGATCTCAATTCATCTCAATGCAAAGAGATCCTCAACCCGGCAAGACTGTTACCTTTCATGTATTTCGCATCAATAATTTACATAGTGTAACAGACCCAGTCTCTTGGACCTCAGTTTACTCAAATTGAAGAGATCCTCAACCCGGCAAGACTGTTACATTTTCACATTCTCTAGGCATGCCGCCAAATCCAGAACTCTGAAAATTGAATCAACATATTAGACACAAAATCTTTTATTTTTCATTTCATTCTCAATTGAATTATCATAGCCAATAGCAATGGCTTAACATCTCATTTGAATCACTATAGCCGATCACAATGACTTCACAACATATCATATCTCAATCCATATGATACATATAACATTATTGATATAACATTTCAAAATATATTATTCATATAATACATTGCCATTCACAATGCATATAACATAACATTTCATCATTTCTCAAAACACACTAACACCATTCATTATTAGAACATTTATCATAACAAATTGCACATACCTTAAGAATGATCCTCATTTCTTTCTACCTTTCCATTTCATATTTCATCCTTTATATATATATATATAATGATTTACATTCTTCATTTACATTCATAATATAATAGCTTATTTAACACTTTCATCCCAATGTGTAAATGTTCAAAGACATATAAGGATATACAATCAAATAGGGTTTATGTTTACCTTGTTAATGATCTTCACATCCTTCACATCATTATCATCACCTTAGTCCAATTATATTAACAATATAGTAAACCACTTAACACATTTGCAAACAAATGTGTTAAGCCTCAAATCATGTAAATAAATACAATCATATGTATTGGTACTTACCTCAAGAACTACTCCCATCAATCTATACATTTCCTTTTTCCAAGAATTCTCCACCTTTAGGTTAATGCAACACAATCTCTTCAAAACCTAATCCAAAGATCATTATTCATAGGTTTAGAATCATCTACATACATTTGATTAGGGCATTCTTTGTTTTAAACATGTTTAAAGTGTTTATGTTTAGGTTTAGGTACCATAATACCTTTGAAGAATCAAAGCCATGCTAAAAGAACAAAGAATAAAAACAATAATCATTACATTTGAGGGACACGGGCAGCCCACTTGAGGGACACGGCCAAGCTTGTGGCCGTGTCTCTCAACCACAATTGGCAGTAAGCAACACGGGCAAGGGACACGGCCAAGCTTGTGGCCGTGTCTCCCAAAACAAATTGGCAGTGGCAGACACTGGCATGGGACACGGCCGTGTCTCTCAAAAATCAACCCAACACGCCCAAAATTTCCATGTCTTGGCCGTGTCTCTCCATGCTTTTGGCCGTGTTACTCAAAACATACCCTTTTCACACAAAAACCTCATTCAAATGGATACAATCAATAACATAAACACATATCTTACATAATCAATTAAACCACACATTAACAATACAATTGAACATATACCATCTCAAAATCTTAAAACCAACATTCTTCTCCATCTTTCAAAATCAACATCCACCACTTCCAACAACAAAATCTCTTTAAACTCTTAACTTAAAACCAATTTTAACACTTAAAAACACAACACAACACATCTCATCATCAAACCAACAAACCCTAATTATCTTCAAAAGAATGAAAGGAATCAAAGAAAAGATCTTACCTTAGATGAAGTAATTACACAAATCTTTGATTCTCCCTTAAATTTTGAGCTTAGCATCTCAAGAACCTCTCTTAGCTCTTTCTTTCTCTTTGTCTATGGAGGAGCCGGCCACACATGAAGAGAAGAGGAAAAGATGAAGAAGCAAAGTCAAATTTTTCTTTTACTCTCCACCAAGAGTTCAATTCAAGCAATTACCAAAACACCCTTTAATCATTTAACTAACCACTTGTCTCTTATATGCCCATACATGTAATTTCACATATCCCACAAAAATATCCTCTTGCATTGACTCTCCCTTTGACCAATTTATATGATATATATATCATCATATAAACAACATATACATTTCTCTCTAAACCCTCTTTTCTTTCCCAAAACACATATACATAAACCTTCTCTTCCCATTTCTTTTCTCTTCACATAACATATACATTCAATCCAACTTACAACAACAACATACTCCAAACTTCTAAGGCATACTTGAGAATATTACAATTCTCTCCCCCTTAAATAATTTCGTCCTCGAAATTATCTAGTATAATCGTAACCCATTCATAATACCATACCATTTTAACTTCCATATGAAGTTAATTATACGTTTAAGTCATTATATCATCAAATCATATAGCTTCAACTCTCCTCTTAAAATCAACCACCTTCTTTAAATTCCATAACTCATCATTCTATATGCTTATACATCTTGTTACTTCCTTAATCAAACATTTAAAAGAACTCATTACATTTCTTGTTAATGTCTTTATACAAGAATCAGATCATTTTATAGTACACTTATACTCCATCTAATCTTTATATTTAATATATTTTATTCTTTCACTTTTTTTTTTGTAATTACTCTTTTAACTTTAACCTTAAAAACCATTGACCTATATCTGAACATTACTTATCCCTTCATTACAATCACTGTCTAAAAAGATATTTATCACCCTCAATAGATAACAAAATCCTGATTTTTCATAAATGGAGTTATTTCTTTAGCATGCTTTTCACTTAACTTACATATTAATACATTACCTTTCAACTTATTTTATAAATAACCAATCTTTTTCTTTTCTTATCATGATTTACAATTACTATAACTTCATTCATTCATCCAATCACACTTTAAAAAAAATTTTACACCATATATTACCATGTAAATAATTACACTCTTGGTACAACTATACACATTAAATTTCAATAATGATTCATAATCTTAGCCAATTCTAGATCCATTTATCTATTTGTCACATTATACCCATATTCCAATCTTGTTCAATTCCAACCAACGATTAATTTACTTAACTTATCATAAAATTTCATAATATTCATATATGTATATATATAACTTCATTCCATTAGGACAAACTTATATTAAATTTCTAATCTTTTCCGACCCATTTCCAGTCAAATCATCATGATAACAAGTCACTTTAAATTATCTTTTAATATACACATAATTTATTCTCTATCATCTTATTATAATTCCCCACCAATTCTCATAAACATTTTATACCATATTTACTATCTATAATTCATTCATTCAAACCTCGAGTTACATACCTTAAACATATTCATTATAACTTTCAGTCATATTCTATAATTTCTCCCTTTTTAATATCTCTTCACAATTATAACCAAATTTTTAACATAAAATGATAAAGTACAACTTTATCCATCATAACTTATAACTATACTTCTTAAACAAAATTTTCAATCTCACCAAACCAGTATTGCAATCATTTTAGTTAAGATCCAAATCCATGGATAACAAATTAACCGATCAAATATACTAGACAAAACACATGGCTTTAAGAGATTAGTATTCAAGCCTGGAACTTTCAAATCAATACTGTTCTTCTCATAATTTTATTCTCAATCTATACAAATACAAGGCTAAGGTATATCTCAAGAATTACATATTCCTTCTTTGTATTTTTACCATATCAGAAGTTAACACATTCCAATTCTATTTCAAACCGATTTACACTCGAATAAATGATCTTTATCAACTTAATTCATATTTCAACAATATTACTATATACATATTCAGTCATATGTAGTTCCCTTACAATTTCTATTCGTCACTTCATTTCTAATCCATCTACAATCTCTTATAATATATATACATATAGAACTTTCCATATGTGAATACCTTAAAATTCTAAATATCACATGATCATCACATTCAATGCTCATCATAACAATTTCCACTGTCCAATATTACTCAAGTCCCTTCCATATTCACTTCCACCACATAATCCATCTAGCTTTACACAATTCAAGACCTAATCTCTCTTAGGTCCACTAATACATACGACATCATTTTCATATCATAAATTCTATAATTATACCACATACATATTCGTAAATCACCTTCATAATAATTTTCACATTTATATATATATATATATATATATAGATATCGTAATTTCATTCATATTGAAAAACTCAGTTCACAAATCATATACATGTATACACTTAATTATATGCTCTTATTTTATTTCCCTTCTTCATACATTCGATACAAATTTAATGTTTATCACTTTCTTTTAAACATTGCCATTCTCATTCTTCCAATGTGATGTAAAGTATTTATTCACACTACAATGTATATATATATATATATTCTAACTATACTAACACTTCACATTCATCTTGATCATATTCCCAATGTGACATCTCTTTCACTTTCGTCTTTAAAAACATTTAATATATTTCTCTAACCATCTTTACTCTTTGCAGTTAAAATGACTTAAAATAACTCATTTTCATTGGCTTATCCATTTCCCCTTGTTACTTTAAAACAATTTCTCATACTATCAATCACATTACTCAATTCATAATGCTTTAATATGAAATATTAGTCATTTCACCTAGCTCATGTATTGAATATACATTAAACCATCAATATCCCAATAATCTTTATCAAATTCCACTAAAACTTTAACTTCTCAATTTACTACTTCGTTTAAGCTTCAATTTGCCAAACTCATCTTTTCTAACATCACTTTAAAAACATCTTACAAATATATATCACAAAGCAATATTAAAACATATAATTTCCACAATCATAAAGCTCACTTTTAAAAAAAATCTCAAATATCACATATTATCACCATTATCATGAGCTTTCACAATATCCAAACATCTCACATTTCTAACATTGAATTTACTATGCTCGCATTAAAATAACAATATCAACTTATTTTCTTACTTAACCAATATCATCTCTTTTTCCTTTAAACAAAACCTTAACTTTATATATATATATCCCAACTTTAAATAGTCACACTTTGTCTATAATAACCAACTCATTCAATATTCCACCATTCTTTCCTCATTTTAGTAACATATCTTTCAATAATAACAATCCAGCAATATTTTCTCTGTCTAATAACCCCAACATAAACTTTATTATAAAGAGGTTCAAAGTGTAGAAGAAAGAGTACATACTCTTATCTTAATTTTGATTTTATCTCAGGTTCAACTTTATTCTCCTTTTCATTTCTTTATACTTCAACACATCTAACAACTCACTTTACTTTGTATAAATTTCCATATACATATTCAATCATAACATCTAGACATGCTTCAATCATATCATTTCCAACATTACTCAATAGCATTAATTTCACATTTCTTTATGTTTCAATTCACATTATGTCCCACATAATATTGTTCATAAACATCAACATTACATTCCATGTTGCACACAACATGACATTTTCATATGCATTATCAATATACATATATCACATTACATTTCACAATTCGTTTCTCATAATCAATTAGGCACTATGCCTCAATTATAATTCATTTCCAACATCATTACCAACCATCATGGTTTCTCATCACATCAAAATATTATACACATATATCATCAATTATATTGAACATTTCATATAACACAAATATTCTACAATTCATATAATGCCACATCCGAGACCAACCTAGGTGTCAATGCATATGCACGTATTACAAATTTCATTTCAAAACTTTTCCTTTTTACTTCTATTTAAACTTTTCAAAACTCTTTTTAGTTTCACTTAGGCCGAGAATCTCGAACCTAAGCTCTGATACCAAAACAATTGTAACACCCCGATACCTTATATAAGTACTATACATATACCTGGTATACATACGGTAAGTATATAAAGTATAAGGATGTCACTTTTCGTTATCTTTTTAAAACCTGTAAAAGAATTCCAAACCATAATACATTAATTTAAATAACATTTACCAAATCATTATCTTTATCAAAACTTCATTTATACATATAATTACTTTCTCGTCATAAATACATCAATATAAAAGTTATACATGTATGCATTTCCCTCTAGTTGGTCTCGACAAACTTTTACTCTTCTCGTGGCATAACAAAAGACTTCATATCTTCCATCTATATACCTGCGCGAATAAACACCCGCGCTAAGCCCGAGAGCTTAGTAGTCCAAATATAAAATATAAACATATAGTATAGAAGTATTAACATATAATGATGTATAAATTCAAGGTATAATTAGTTCTTATCATATTTTATTTTCTTTTTAATTGCATCTTTCATATATCCTAGCTAATTTCATATATGATGTACATATATACATAATAATATCACCAACCCTAATCCATCACCAATACTCAAAATCAATATATTTTAATACATCCACATTATATATACCATACCAATCATTATTGCAATACACACTTTACATATCATACCAATTATTATTGCAATACACACATTACATATCGTACCACTCATTATAGCAATACAACATTACATATCATACCAATCGTTATTCACATTTCCAATAAAGACAACCTTTATCATCAACCACAATTCATTTACATATTACAATTAATAACCTTATATTATTCACAATTCACCAAGCATAATTCATTATTAATACTCACAATCAATATTTCAATACTTGCATTTCACATTGACAATAAAGACAGACTCGGGCCCAAAACACTAATATGTTATTCAGAGTTCAGAGTTCTGCATTGGTCCATAATCACAATGATCAAGCCCGTAGGCAATATATCTCATGTCTCTATCCATGGATAGCGTAACAGACCCAGTCTCTTGGATCATCAACTCGGCTAAATTCGAGGAGATCCTCAACCCGGCTAGACTGTTACTACAATTCACATTTCACATTTTATCAAGTAACAGACCCAGTCTCTTGGATCTCAATTCATCTCAATGCAAAGAGATCCTCAACCCGGCAAGACTGTTACCTTTCATGTATTTCGCATCAATAATTTACATAGTGTAACAGACCCAGTCTCTTGGACCTCAGTTTACTCAAATTGAAGAGATCCTCAACCCGGCAAGACTGTTACATTTTCACATTCTCTAGGCATGCCGCCAAATCCAGAACTCTGAAAATTGAATCAACATATTAGACACAAAATCTTTTATTTTTCATTTCATTCTCAATTGAATTATCATTGCCAATAGCAATGGCTTAACATCTCATTTGAATCACTATAGCCGATCACAATGACTTCACAACATATCATATCTCAATCCATATGATACATATAACATTATTGATATAACATTTCAAAATATATTATTCATATAATACATTGCCATTCACAATGCATATAACATAACATTTCATCATTTCTCAAAACACACTAACACCATTCATTATTAGAACATTTATCATAACAAATTGCACATACCTTAAGAATGATCCTCATTTCTTTCTACCTTTCCATTTCATATTTCATCCTTTATATATATATATATAATGATTTACATTCTTCATTTACATTCATAATATAATAGCTTATTTAACACTTTCATCCCAATGTGTAAATGTTCAAAGACATATAAGGATATACAATCAAATAGGGTTTATGTTTACCTTGTTAATGATCTTCACATCCTTCACATCATTATCATCACCTTAGTCCAATTATATTAACAATATAGTAAACCACTTAACACATTTGCAAACAAATGTGTTAAGCCTCAAATCATGTAAATAAATACAATCATATGTATTGGTACTTACCTCAAGAACTACTCCCATCAATCTATACATTTCCTTTTTCCAAGAATTCTCCACCTTTAGGTTAATGCAACACAATCTCTTCAAAACCTAATCCAAAGATCATTATTCATAGGTTTAGAATCATCTACATACATTTGATTAGGGCATTCTTTGTTTTAAACATGTTTAAAGTGTTTATGTTTAGGTTTAGGTACCATAATACCTTTGAAGAATCAAAGCCATGCTAAAAGAACAAAGAATAAAAACAATAATCATTACATTTGAGGGACACGGGCAGCCCACTTGAGGGACACGGCCAAGCTTGTGGCCGTGTCTCCCAAAACAAATTGGTAGTGGCAGACACTGGCATGGGACACGGCCGTGTCTCTCAAAAATCAACCCAACACGCCCAAAATTTCCATGTCTTGGCCGTGTCTCTCCATGCTTTTGGCCGTGTTACTCAAAACATACCCTTTTCACACAAAAACCTCATTCAAATGGATACAATCAATAACATAAACACATATCTTACATAATCAATTAAACCACACATTAACAATACAATTGAACATATACCATCTCAAAATCTTAAAACCAACATTCTTCTCCATCTTTCAAAATCAACATCCACCACTTCCAACAACAAAATCTCTTTAAACTCTTAACTTAAAACCAATTTTAACACTTAAAAACACAACACAAACACATCTCATCATCAAACCAACAAACCCTAATTATCTTCAAAAGAATGAAAGGAATCAAAGAAAAGATCTTACCTTAGATGAAGTAATTACACAAATCTTTGATTCTCCCTTAAATTTTGAGCTTAGCATCTCAAGAACCTCTCTTAGCTCTTTCTTTCTCTTTGTCTATGGAGGAGCCGGCCACACATGAAGAGAAGAGGAAAAGATGAAGAAGCAAAGTCAAATTTTTCTTTTACTCTCCACTAAGAGTTCAATTCAAGCAATTACCAAAACACCCTTTAATCATTTAACTAACCACTTGTCTCTTATATGCCCATACATGTAATTTCACATATCCCACAAAAATATCCTCTTGCATTGACTCTCCCTTTGACCAATTTATATGATATATATATCATCATATAAACAACATATACATTTCTCTCTAAACCCTCTTTTCTTTCCCAAAACACATATACATAAACCTTCTCTTCCCATTTCTTTTCTCTTCACATAACATATACATTCAATCCAACTTACAACAACAACATACTCCAAACTTCTAAGGCATACTTGAGAATATTACAATTCTCTCCCCCTTAAATAATTTCGTCCTCGAAATTATCTAGTATAATCGTAACCCATTCATAATACCATACCATTTTAACTTCCATATGAAGTTAATTATACGTTTAAGTCATTATATCATCAAATCATATAGCTTCAACTCTCCTCTTAAAATCAACCACCTTCTTTAAATTCCATAACTCATCATTCTATATGCTTATACATCTTGTTACTTCCTTAATCAAACATTTAAAAGAACTCATTACATTTCTTGTTAATGTCTTTATACAAGAATCAGATCATTTTATAGTACACTTATACTCCATCTAATCTTTATATTTAATATATTTTATTCTTTCACTTTTTTTTTGTAATTACTCTTTTAACTTTAACCTTAAAAACCATTGACCTATATCTGAACATTACTTATCCCTTCATTACAATCACTGTCTAAAAAGATATTTATCACCCTCAATAGATAACAAAATCCTGATTTTTCATAAATGGAGTTATTTCTTTAGCATGCTTTTCACTTAACTTACATATTAATACATTACCTTTCAACTTATTTTATAAATAACCAATCTTTTTCTTTTCTTATCATGATTTACAATTACTATAACTTCATTCATTCATCCAATCACACTTTAAAAAAAATTTTACACCATATATTACCATGTAAATAATTACACTCTTGGTACAACTATACACATTAAATTTCAATAATGATTCATAATCTTAGCCAATTCTAGATCCATTTATCTATTTGTCACATTATACCCATATTCCAATCTTGTTCAATTCCAACCAACGATTAATTTACTTAACTTATCATAAAATTTCATAATATTCATATATGTATATATATAACTTCATTCCATTAGGACAAACTTATATTAAATTTCTAATCTTTTCCGACCCATTTCCAGTCAAATCATCATGATAACAAGTCACTTTAAATTATCTTTTAATATACACATAATTTATTCTCTATCATCTTATTATAATTCCCCACCAATTCTCATAAACATTTTATACCATATTTACTATCTATAATTCATTCATTCAAACCTCGAGTTACATACCTTAAACATATTCATTATAACTTTCAGTCATATTCTATAATTTCTCCCTTTTTAATATCTCTTCACAATTATAACCAAATTTTTAACATAAAATGATAAAGTACAACTTTATCCATCATAACTTATAACTATACTTCTTAAACAAAATTTTCAATCTCACCAAACCAGTATTGCAATCATTTTAGTTAAGATCCAAATCCATGGATAACAAATTAACCGATCAAATATACTAGACAAAACACATGGCTTTAAGAGATTAGTATTCAAGCCTGGAACTTTCAAATCAATACTGTTCTTCTCATAATTTTATTCTCAATCTATACAAATACAAGGCTAAGGTATATCTCAAGAATTACATATTCCTTCTTTGTATTTTTACCATATCAGAAGTTAACACATTCCAATTCTATTTCAAACCGATTTACACTCGAATAAATGATCTTTATCAACTTAATTCATATTTCAACAATATTACTATATACATATTCAGTCATATGCAGTTCCCTTACAATTTCTATTCGTCACTTCATTTCTAATCCATCTACAATCTCTTATAATATATATACATATAGAACTTTCCATATGTGAATACCTTAAAATTCTAAATATCACATGATCATCACATTCAATGCTCATCATAACAATTTCCACTGTCCAATATTACTCAAGTCCCTTCCATATTCACTTCCACCACATAATCCATCTAGCTTTACACAATTCAAGACCTAATCTCTCTTAGGTCCACTAATACATACGACATCATTTTCATATCATAAATTCTATAATTATACCACATACATATTCGTAAATCACCTTCATAATAATTTTCACATTTATATATATATATATAGATATCGTAATTTCATTCATATTGAAAAACTCAGTTCACAAATCATATACATGTATACACTTAATTATATGCTCTTATTTTATTTCCCTTCTTCATACATTCGATACAAATTTAATGTTTATCACTTTCTTTTAAACATTGCCATTCTCATTCTTCCAATGTGATGTAAAGTATTTATTCACACTACAATGTATATATATATATATTCTAACTATACTAACACTTCACATTCATCTTGATCATATTCCCAATGTGACATCTCTTTCACTTTCGTCTTTAAAAACATTTAATATATTTCTCTAACCATCTTTACTCTTTGCAGTTAAAATGACTTAAAATAACTCATTTTCATTGGCTTATCCATTTCCCCTTGTTACTTTAAAACAATTTCTCATACTATCAATCACATTACTCAATTCATAATGCTTTAATATGAAATATTAGTCATTTCACCTAGCTCATTTCACAAGCAATTTTTGCATCATTATCATGAGAGTTAAATCTAGAAAGATGGTCAGCTACTCCATTCTCACTTCCCTTTCGATCTTTGATTTCAACATCAAATTCTTGCAACATCAATACCCACCTAATGAGCCTAGGTTTAGCTTGTGGTTTGGTCAATAGGTATTTCAAGGCCATATGGTCTGAAAATACTATGACTTGAGAACATATCAAGTAAGATCTAAATTTGTCCAGTGTGAACACCACAACTAATATTTTCCTTTCAGTGGTTGTGTAATTCACTTGTGCATCATTTGAAGATAAACTTGCATAATAAATTACACACATCAATTTATTCACTCTTTGGCCCAAAATAGCTCTAATGGCATAATTCAATGCAACACACATGATTTCAAATGGCAAATCCAAATTTGGGGCAACAATTATAGGAGCAGAAGTTAATTTTTCTTTCAAAACCTTCTAAGCACTTGTCATAAAAAACAAATGGAACATCTTTTCCTAGAAAATGACACAAAGGACGAGAAATTTTTGAAAAATCTTTTATAAACCTCCTATAAAATCTAGCATGTCCCAAAAAGCTTCTAATCCCCTTAACATATGTGTGTGGAGGTATATTCATGATTAATTCAACCTTAGCCTTGTCTACCTCAATCCCTTTGTGAGAAACGACATGACCCAAAACAATCCCATGATCAACCATGAAATGACTATTTTTCCAACTCAAGGTAAGATTACATTCAATACATCTTTCAAGCATGAGAGTCAGTTTTTTCAAACAATCATTAAAACAATTACTAAAAAATAGAGAAATCATCCATAAATACCTCAATGCATTTGTCCAACATATCAAAAAAAATAGAAAGCATACATCTTTGAAATGTACTTGGTGCATTGCAAAGTTCGAATGGCATCCTCCGAAAGACAAATGTCCCAAAGGGATAAGTAAAGGTTGTCTTTGGTTGATCCTTCGGTGCTATTGAGACTTAGTAGTAACCTGAAAGACCATCAAAAAAAATGGTAAAAAGCTTGTCCTGATAACCTATCAAGAATTTGATCAATATATGGTAAAGGAAAGTGATCTTTTTTGGTGACATTATTTAATTTCCTATAATCTATGCACATTCACCACCCGGTTTGTGTTCATGTAGGTACCAACCCTCCTTTCTCATTCTGGACCACAATCGAACCTGCTTTCTTCGGCACCACGTGAATGGGACTAACCCATTCACTATCAGCAATGGGGTAGATTACCCCTTCATCAAGCAATTTTAGAACCTCCCTTTTTACTACTTTGCTCATATTAGGATTAAGCCTTCTTTAAGCCTCTCTCACTGGTTTAGCTCCTTCCTCTAGAACTATCTTGTGTATGCATATAGAGGGACTAATACCCTTGATATCACTCAACACCCAACCAATAGCTCTCTGGAATTTTTTCAATGTCCTCACAAGTTTATCTTCCTTCTCACTACTAAGAGTAGCAAAAATTATCATTGGTTGCGAGCTGTTTTCCCCAAGAAAAATATGCTTTAAGTGCTTTGGAAGTTCTTTAAGTTCAACCCCCTTTTGTTGAATCTCCTCATTTGAACCCTCAAATTCTTCCTCCAAATTTAGAGCCCTTTCTAATTTGTCTTCACCACTCTCCTACAAGAAAACTTCTTCAACAACATTATCAATAAAATTAATGAAAGAGCAGTCCTCATATAAAGCAGAAGTGGGAATAGGGGGAGTGTTAAAAATTGAAAATTCTATAGTTTGACCTAAAACAGTCATGGTCAATTTTCCATTTTTAACATCAATTAATGTGTTAGTTGTGGCCATAAAAGTTCTCCCTAATAAAATTGTATGTTCAGAATCTCTAGGAATTTCTTCTCCCATATCTAAGACAATGAAATCAACAGGTACAAATAAACCACCTACCTTAACTAGAATATCTGCTATGATTCCCTTAGGGTATCTAAGAGTTCTATCTGCAAGTTGCAAAACCATTTTAGTTGGTTTGAGTTCCCCTAGCTCTAATTTCAAGTAAACAGAGTATGACATCAAATTAATACTTGCTCCTAAATCACACATACCAATAGTTTCTTTCCCATTCCCCATAGAGATACTAACTATAAAGCTTCCAGGATTCTTTAGTTTTGGAGGTAACCTGTGTGGTAAAACAATACTTGTTACTTCTGAGACTATCACTTTCTCATTCAACTCATAATTTTTCTTTTTTATGTTAAGCTCCTTAAAAAATTTGGCATATGATGGCATGTTTTTTATCACCTCAAGTAAGGGGAGGTTAATACTTACCTTTGAGAGTATATTATAAATTTCAGCAAATTGCCTATCATGCTTCTCATTTTTAACCAGCTTGGAAAAAGAATTGGTGGTCTGTACGAATTTAGAGATTTGTGCAGCTTTGGTGCAACTAATGCCTCCTCACTAACTTTCTTTGACTCAATTGGTTGAGTTTTGCCTTCTTGTATTTCCTCGCCATCTTCTTCCAATGTTCCTGCATTGAAAGAATCATTAATGTTATTATTGTCAATTTTGTTATCAAGTACCTTACCACTTCTTAGGACTGTGATTGCTTTGGCTTGCTCTGGTTGGCTTGGAAATTTTTCTTTTTGATTAGCTTGCAGTTGATTAGCCAATTGACCCACTTAAGTTTCTACCTTCTTAAGTGAGGCTTCCAAAGAGTTGAATCATTTGTTGTTCACCTCTTGATTTTGAGTGCTTATTTAAATGAGTGCATTCAAATTATCTTTAAGTGAAGGTTTCTTAACTTGCTCATGATTTGAACCTTATCCTTGAAATTGGGGTCCCCTTTGATAAGGTTGGAATGAATTTTGAGGTGGAACTTGTTGTTGGTTCTTCCATGAAAAATTAGGGTGATTTCTCCAACCAGGGTTATAAAAATTTGAGTACGAGTCATTCCTTCCCCTTTGTTGAAACGCAAAAGCTTGTTCTTGTCCTTATTGGAATTGGTAAAAGTTTGAAGGACATGCATTTGCATTGTGGCCTACCACACCACATGATGCACATGATTCTTGGCTTAGACCGGCAGTTTCCTCTAGCATTAAACAATTGAACTTGCCTTGTCAACTCGGCAATTTGCCTTGCCATTTATGAGTTTGCATTTATCTCATATGCTCCTTTTCTCCTTTCCCCAATGCTCTTTTGTTGATAATTTTCTCCCAACATTTCAAATAATGTAACCATTTCAACAACTTTTTCTCACCCATTGCCCCTCCTGTAGCATTATCCACTGTGTTTTGACATTGTTGAGTTAGCCCATCATAGAAGAACTGATTGAGCAACTGTTGTGGATAATAATGATGAGGGGATTGAATTAATAGATATTTGAAGCGATCCCACGCCTCATGAAATACTTCCCTATCAAATTGGGTGAAAGTTGCAATACTCCCCCTAAGCTCCTTTGTCTTTTGGTGTGAATAAAATTTTTTCATAAATTTATTGTACACTTCTGTCCATGTGGTCAAAAAATTTTTCGGTAAGGTTATCAACCACACTTTTGCCCTATCTTCCAAATTATATGGGAAACATCTCATTTTGAGTTCATCCTTTGTTAGTGCTTGCAAAGGAAAAGTATGTAGTGTTGTGTAAAAATCTCGAATGAAGTTGAGAGGATCTTCATTCGGTAATCCATGGAAGGATGGCAGCATACTATAATGAGTGTTTTTGAGTTCAAAATTCCTTGTTGCATTGCTCAATCGGATACACGATGTGGTTACTCCAATGATCAGTCGGGCAAACTCCTTCATAGGTGGTTCCTCTACGTCACCCATTTCTACTTCCGTGTCCTCCTCAAATTACTCGTCGATTTCTTCTCCTTCTTGTCCTAAGGGATCTACTCCTTCAGTTCTTGGTAATCTATGAATATCGTCTATATATAGAACAAGTTTGTTTCCTTGAGACCTTTATCCTTGCATAAATCACCTAGGCAATTCAAAAAGAAACACTTTAAACAATAAAATAATTAAAATAAAAGAATCAAACTACAAATAACAATTGCATTCCCCGACAGCGACGCCAAAAACTTGTTGCACTCAATTAATTACTACTACAAGAGAAACTCGCAAGTATATGAGGTTATTATAGCAATGGTGATCGCCTCAAGGTCATCTCATAAGGAAGGAATTATTCCACTATAGTTTGATTTAAATGAAATAAATAAAATTGAGTGTGTGTTGTTGAATTGGTGAGTTGTAATTAAAATTTGAAAGTAAAAATAAGTGGTAGTTGTGTAAGATTAATTCAATTCTAGGAATGGTGCCTAGGGTTGTAGGTCAATTTAATCAAAGCTTAATTCTCCAATTATCCATTAATATAACCTTGTATTTTAATTTGTTCCTTGAGTTAAATTAGAAATTACCAATTCATTAGTTTTCACATTCATGAACTAATAATAACCAATTGTTTTGAAATTGCATATTAATAAACCCTAGAACTTATATTTCTAATTCATTCTTAGGGTGGTTGATTACATAGTTCTAATATCGAATTTCACCTCTCGGTCCATTGTTCAATATTAAGTGATAAATAGGCGGCCAATCTATCAAACTAACTTTCAGTCCAATGCAATCAACCAACAACAAGGTATACTAATGGAATTATCAAATCAAGTTGTCTAATCAAATCTACTACAACCCAAGGCATGAGTAAATTAGCTCATCATCAATTTAAAACAAATATCCATCTCAATATTCATCAAATCAAAATTATACATTGTAATAGTAAAGCTCATAATAAAACAACAATAATATAGAAATGAATTAAAAGAGAGAATATGAAAAACCCCTTGTAGATGCCAAGAGTTGAACTACTTGTCTTCCTCCTAGCTTCCACCTTGATGTATGATGAACAACTTCCAAGCCCTCTTCAATCAATGGCTCTCCTCTTGAAAGATGGAATGGTAACTCTCTCAAGCTTACAACTCCAATCAAGCTTTCTTCTAACCCTAATCTTTTAAGGAGCTTGCTCCCTCAATTTAATTCCCAAACTTGATTAAATCTTGTCTATGGAAGAAATGAAGGATGAATGGAAAATGAAGATGAAGAGAGAATGGTGTCTCTTCTCTCCAAATCAAGAACAAAAACTTAGAGCCCCCCTCTTCACAAGCCAGCCAATGTGTATATCCTCCCCTCCACTACCACCTCCTTTCAAATTTTTAAGAAACCAACTATCTCTTGCCAACTCATACACCACTCTTTGTCTCCCTCTTTTTCTTTGTTTTATATTTCTTCCCATAAATCCAACCACCTTTACTCATTTTTTAATATTTATTTCTCTTTTCTTTTTTAAAAATAAGGAGTGTTTGTCCCCCATTTGTCCCTCATTTCGTGAAAAATAATTCAAAGGGACCATATGAGACACGGCCAAGCCTTGAGTGACTTTGCCATGTCACTCATTCTTCTTGGGACACGGCCAAGCCTTGAGACCGTGTCCATTGTTGCCCCTCTTTCTTCATCCTTTTCTAAGTGAGACACGGCCAATATGACATGGCCAAGTATCTTCACAGTGTTCTCCTCTGTTTCTATTTTGTCCCTTCTTTAGACTTTGTTCTTTAGGTGAGACAAGGTCAAGGCCTTGGCCGTGTCATGTGACACGGCTAGTGGCTTTGCCATGTCTCTTGAATATGTTCACTTCTGCCTTTGCTTTTTTGGTTTTTCTCTTTGGCTTCATCAAGTGAGACATGACCAAGGCCTTGGTCGTGTCATGTGACACAACCAATGGCTTGGTCGTGTCTCCTCCCAGTGTCTACCTCTGCCAAATTATTCTGAAGGACATGGCCAGTGGCTTGTTAACTCAGCTCATGTCATGTGAGTAGTTGCCTTGGATGAGGAACACAACCAAGCCTTAAAGTGTCTTGGCCATGTCTCATGTTTTTCCACCATTTTGATCCTTCAATCCATTCTTTTGCACTTCCATCTAAATCAAACACTTCAAGCAGACTTTAAACACAAATTAAAAGAAAAATTGACTTAAAGCCAATAAAATTAACGTAAACATGTATACATATTTAATCAAAATATTGTTCACTTGAAAATCCCTTCTTTGATTATTGTTTTCTTCCCTGCTCTTGTTTAATCTCATTTTCTCTAGCAGATGTTGCATTAACAAGAGTGAAAAAATCTTTAATCCTCATCGCTACTAAATACACCTAAATCTGACTATTTAAACACTGTTCAAACCGTTTACACTTCTCTTCCTCAGATGCAACTAACTCTGGAAAATATTTGATGAGGCGAACAAACTGCCTCTCATATTCAGACATAGATGATTGCCTTTGCTTAAGATACAAAAACTCCCGACGCTTCTCCTCTAAATAAATCTTACTAATATATTCCTTTTTAAATTCTTTTTTAAAAATGCCCAAGTAAGTCTACCTACGGGTACACCTTTCTACTTTGTATCTCACCAGGCATAAGCTTATTCCTGTAACAAGGAAATTGCACACTCTAATGTTTCCTCACCAGTACAATGCAAAATATTAAAAACTCTCACTGTAATATCCCAACATATGCCCTAGAAGTTTGGATATAATTATTGTTTGTTTGAATTATGTGTATATGTTATGTTGATAAGAAAAGAAATTGAAAAGAGAATGTTTATGTATTGTTTAAAAAGGAAAGGCATGTGTAGAGAGAAAGTGTATATGTTGGGTATATGGTAATATATATAACATATACATAAGTCAAAATGGAAGGTCAATGCAAGAAGATATTTTATGTGGGATATGTACAATTACTTAAAAGGGCATTTGAGTAAGAAGAAAACTAGAACAAATGAGAAGAGGGTATGTTAATAATTGTGCTTGTAAATTGCTTGGTGGAGATTTAAAGAGGAAAAAGGAATTGACTTGTGTGGATTTTCTTCTCTTCTCATGGGTGTGGCTGGCTATCCAAAGAGAAAGAGAGCAAGAGAGGTGTTTGAGCTTCTAAACTCAAATTGAAGGGAGAATTAAAGGATTGAATTCAAGATTTGTGAAATTTCTTCATTTAAAGCAAGTACTCTCTTGTTTTCCTTTGTAAATTTTGAAGTTGGGTTTAAGATGAGTTATAATTTGTTAATATTATGATTTGGTGAGTTAGAGATGTGTTTACAAGTGTTGAAATTGATTGTAAGTTAAAAGATTGAATTGATGTTGGTTTTGTTGTGAAGATGATAAGTTAAGTGGATGTTGATAGTGAAAGATCAATATTGATTATGGTTTTAGGGTTTTGAATTGGTAGATGATTAAATGTGTTGTTAATGGGAATATTGTGTTAAACATGCAAAATAAGTGTTAATGACTTTGATTACATCCATTTGAATGAGTTTATATTGTGTATAATGTGTTTAAATGTAATCAAAAGAGAGTTGGCCATTTCTAGGGTTTGTATACATGAGAGACACGGCCAAACTAAGAAGAGACACGGCCAAGACTTAATATTTTTGGGAGACACGGCCAAGTCCAAGGGAATTTGGCCGTGTTGGATGGATTTTGGAGAGACACGGCCACTGGCTTGGCCGTGTCCCTTGAGTGTGTCTGCCACTGCCTGATTTTTGTTGAGAGACACGGCCGTGTCCCTTGCCCGTGTCTGCCTCAGGTGATTTTGGTGTTGAGAGACACGGCCACAAGCTTGGCCGTGTCCCTTGAAGGTGTTTGCTACTGTGATTTGTTCCTTGCTTTTCTCACATTGTTGAATCCTTCCAAGGTCTTTTTGTATCCACACTTTAAATACACTTGAAACAAAGATGACCTAAACGAATGTGTATTGAGGATTCTGAATTTATGAACAAGATGAAACATATATGTGTATATATCCATGATGATCATTCTTAATGGATGTTTAATGTGTTTATGAATAATATACTTTGCAATGTTACATCAATGATGTTATATGTAAAATGTGAAGAAGATGAGGAAGTAATTGATTATGTATAGCTTGGTGGGAGTAATTCTTGAGGGTGAAAGAGATGAGGATCATTCAAAAAGGTATGTACAATGCAATTTATAATGATGTGCATAATATGATTGAAGCATGCCTAGATGATATGATTGAACAATGATATGTTTGCCTAGTTAATGTAATTGATGTTGTATATATATCAATGATGGAATATGAAATGTGAAGGATATGATGAGATAAATGATTGTGTATTTGAAAGATGAATTGCTATAATGTGGATTGAAATGTAATGTAAAGCCATTGTGATTGGCTATGATAACTCAAATGTGATGTGAAGCCATTGTGATTGGCAATGATGATTCAATTGAAAGAAATAAGGCATGTTTGCCTAGATGATGATGAGAATTGAAAATGATATTGATGATGTAATAATCAATGAATTGTGTAGCTAATGTGTTATTCTATTCTCAGAGTTTGTTGTTGGTGGCATGCCTAATATGAGTAACAATCTCTTGAAGTTAGGTTGGGCTTGATCCTTGAAGCCAAGTTGGGTAGAAGTTTAACATGTTTTACTCCCCTTGAAGCTTGGTTGGGTCTAGTCCTTGAAGCCTAATTGAGATGTTACAACCCTTGAAGCTAGGTTGGATTGGTTCTTGAAGCCAAATTGGGTTGATACTTAGCATGCTTTGTTCCCCTTGAAGTTTGTTGAACCTAAATCCTTGAAGCCTAGTTGGGTCTGTAACACCCCCATATCCAATGCACACACACTACAACCACAACAATGTAGCATAAGTGCACCAAACATAGGGATGCTACAGTTTTCTTAATATTCAAAACACTTTAAACTTGATACAATACCTTTATCATTATACATTATAGAAAAGTAAATCATTTACTGATAAAACAAAACATATTAGTTATATATATATATATACATTTAAATATTACACAGCGGAAGTTATAAAATATGTACATATTTACACATTAAACATTTCTTTACAAAATATACAGAAGTATACATGATTGGCAATTCTCTTCTGATCTTTAAGTTCCCAAAATCAACTCTTCAAGGTCTACTCTCACTTGGTCTTGATGAACTCTCGGGTTCAACTCTATCAACTCTATTACCTGCGCGATTAAACACTATCGCGCTAAGCCAACGGCTTAGTAAGATAAAACATGCTAATGGTATGCTTTAATGTAATGCAATTTCACATATGTTAATGATAAGATCAACATCATACATATAAAGTTAACCACATAATTATGCATTTCACAAATCATAGTCATATGAGCATACCACATTTCAACATCTTTCCACATTCAACATTAATCAATCATACTCAATAAACAACATCCCATTTCATTAGCTCATAACATTATTTAGGACATTCATATAACCTTGACACCTATGGGCCCAACAAGTATTTAATACGATATTCAGAGTTCAGAGTTACTGATTTGGTTCATAATCACAATAATCACGCCCGTAGGCAATATATATACATGTATCTCTATCCATGGATAGTGTAACAGACCCAGTCTCTTGGACCATCAACTCAACACATATGAGGAGATCCTCAACCCGGCAAGACTGTTACAAATCATATATCTCATATTCACAATTCTCATAGTGTAACAGACCCAGTCTCTTGGACCATCAACTCAACACATTTGAGGAGATCCTCAACCCGGCAAGACTGTTACCTTTCATCATTTCTTAGGCATGCCACCCAAATCCAGAACTCTGAAACTGAATAACATATTAAACAAACAATTCATTTATTATATAGTTACCATTTCCATTCTCAAATTCTAATCACATTTAGGCAAACATGCCTTCTTTCTTTCAATATCATCATCATAGCCAATCACAATGGCTTTACGTCACATTTCACCTCTTATTTGAATCATCATAGCATCTTTGATATAACATTTCAATATACATTATTCATGAACACATAACCATTCACAATGCATAACATAACATTGTTCAATCTCAACAATGCAATTAGGGCAAAGAATAATTTATATCATTCATAGCTTTAAGATCTTCCATATGCATTTGTTTAGGTCAATCATTGTTTAAATTTGTTTAGGTTTAGGTTTAGGTACCAACTTACCTTAAAAGGACCAAAACAATGCAAATAGAACAAAGTATAAAAACCCTAACCCACACATTTGAGGGACACGGGCAAGCTTGTGGCCGTGTCTCTCAACCTAAATTGACAGTAGGCAACACGGGCAAGGGACACGGCCAAGCTTGTGGCCGTGTCTCTCAACCAACAAATCACAGTAACAGACACAGGCATAGGACACGGCCAAGCTAGTGGCCGTGTCTCCCAACACCAAAATCCAGTAATGAACACGGGCACTAGACACGGCCGTGTCTCTCTCAAAGCGATCCAACACGCCCAAAATCACTTGGCTTGGCCGTGTCTCTCCTTTGTTTTGGCCGTGTCACTCAAATACACAACCCTAAAAATGGCCAACACCTTTCTAAAAGCATTTACACCCTTTTTACACAACAATCATCTCATTCAAATGGATACAATTCATGTTATAAACACATATCTTACATATTCACCCTAGTAATCACAATAACCATACATTAAATTCATACCAAACCAAAACCCTAAAAATACAACATCACTCCCATTTTCTCAAAATCAATCTCCACCTACTTACCATCTTCAATCCAAAATCATTAATAATTAACTCTTTGGCTTATAATCAAATTCAACACATTACAACCACATCAAATCATCATATCAACAAATCACAATTTCTTTTAGACCCAACTTCAAAATTTACAAAGGAAAAACAAGAGATTTCTTACCTTAAATTATAACACTTCTTGAATCAACACTTGATCACTTCAATCTTCCTACAATTGGAGCTTACTCTTCAAAGTCTTCTCTTTGTCTCTTTGCTTTCCCTTTGTCTACGAGAAATCAGCCAAAATGGAAAAGAAGAAGAAAATACATGGAGGAAAATAAAGTCAACTCCACTTTAAATCTCCACCAAGAAATTTTATCCAAGTAATTACCAAAATGCCCTCAATCATATAACTAACATTTTGTCTCATCTAAGCCCTTATATGTAATTGCACATTCCACAAAAATATCTTCTTGCATTGACTCTATATTTGACCAATCTATATGTTATATATATCATCATATACACAACATATACATTTGTCTCTAAACCCTATTTCTTTCCCCAAAACACATATATTCACAAACATTCACTTTCCAATATATACCAACAACAACAATAACAACAACATCAACAACATAATCAAAACTTCTAGGGCATATATGAGGATATTACAATTCTCCCCCTCTAAAAAGAAATTTCGTCCTCGAAATTACCTGAAATCAGCTCTGAAACAACTGAGGATATTGCTCTCGCATGGTTTGCTCACTTTCCCAAGTTGCTTCTTCTTTCCCATGGTTCTTGCATAGAACCTTCACAAGAGGCACTCTCTTGTTTCTCAACTCTTTCACTTCACGTGCCAAGATAGCAACCGGTTCCTCTTCAAATGTCAAGTCTGGGCTCACTTCAATAGATTCAATTGGCAACACATGAGATGGATCCGACCTGTACCTCCTCAACAAAGAAACATGAAATACATTATGAATACGATCCAACTCAGGTGGCAAAGCAAGCCGATAAGCAACTGGCCCAACTCTTTCCAACACTTCATACGGTCCAATGAATGAAGGACTCAATTTCCCTTTCCGACCGAACCTCAATATCTTCTTCCAAGGAGATACTTTCAAAAATACCTTATCTCCAACATCAAACTCAATGTCTCTCCTTTTCAGATCTGCATAAGACTTCTGTCGGTCTGAAGCTGCTTTTAACCTGCCTCGAATCAACTTCACTTTTTCTTCAGTTTCTTGAATCAAATCAGGTCCAATTAACTTACTTTCACCAAGTTCACTCCAACAAAGAGGTGTCCTACACCGTCTACCATACAATGCTTCAAACGGTGCCATACCAATGCTAGACTGGTGACTGTTGTTGTAAGCAAACTCCACAAGAGGTAAGAATCTATCCCAACTTCCAGAGAAATCGATGACACAGCTTCTCAACATGTCTTCAATAATCTGTATCACCCTCTCTGACTGCCCATCCGTCTGTGGATGAAAAGCAGTGCTGAAGTGCAGTCGAGAACCCAAAGCACTATGCAAACTCTTCCAAAACCTTGAAGTAAACCTGGGATCTCGATCAGACACTAAAGAAGTTGGAACACCATGTAATCTCACAATCTCATGGATATACAACTCAGCCAAACTCTCCAAAGAGTAATCCATCTGAACCGGAAGGAAATGAGCTGTCTTGGTCAATCTATCCACAATCACCCATATAGCATCATGCTTCCTTTGTGTCAATGGCAAACCAGACACAAAGTCCATTGTCACTCTATCCCACTTCCATTCAGGCACTGACAACGGCTGAAGCAACCCAGTTGGAACTTGATGCTCTGCTTTTACCTTCTGACATGTGAGACATTTCGATACAAACTCAGCAATGTCTCTCTTCAATCCAATCCACCAGTAATGCTGTCTCAAGTCATGATACATCTTGGTATTACCCGGATGCATAGTAAATATTGACTGATGAGCTTCTTCTAAAATGATCTTCTTCAAATCAGCATCATCGGGTACACACAATATGTTCTTAAACCAGAGACTCCCATCACCTCTCACTACAAAATCTCTACCTTTTCCACTTTGACAATCTGAAACAATCTTCTGAATCTTCTTATCAGCCAACTGAGCCTCCCTAATCTGATCCAACAAAACTGGTTTCACTTGTAACTGTGCCAACAATGCACCATCATCACAAGCTACAAAATTAGCACACAATGCTCTCAACTCAACAAGCAACGAGAGCGAGTGCACAGTCAACCCCGCTAAAGACTTCCGACTCAAGGCATCAGCAACAACATTTGCTTTACCTGGATGATAATCAATCAAACAGTCGTAGTCTTTAATCAATTCCAACCACCTTCTGTAACACCCCATCTTAGCCTACGTTTATAGACCAAGATGGACTGTTATCTCCTGGTAGTTGTGTCTTAATATTTTACTTAGCCAATTTTAAGTGCAGATTTTAAAAAAATTTTGCCAGAGTTTCCCCTATAATTGGTGGTCCCAAGTGTCGACAAAACTGATTTTTCTTATTCATGAAAAACATTTTGTTCACAATTCAATACAAGCACACTCCCAATAATCCACCCTTATAACCTCAACTACAAATCCTGCAAGAAGAATTCACACTTCTATATTCACAACCCAACTCAATTCAAAATCATAAAGTTATTATACATTACTAGATTTACATGCTACATCAAGTTATCTCTTTGTATTGTTCAAATAAGTACATGCCAGTTTCTAACACCAAAATACAAAATAAAGAGCACCACCTAAGTTTGTTGATGACCGATGGATCGCAGGACTCTTCTGCTCGCTACTGGCTCCTTGCTAATAACCTACGAGTTTAGAAGAAACTAAACTCGCTAAGCATTGCTTAGTGGGTACTTTAACTAATTACGGAAAATAAATAATAAAAGCATAATGCACTTTAAAAAAATCAATGAGTCGTATTGAAAAATAATATCACAGTAAAAACAATCCATACATGTCATATATTCAGTTATTATCATTTTATCAATTCGCTCCACAAGGTAATTTGGTAGACTAACGTATGGTAAGGAACTAACTGAAATAACTGTATATATATTCTGTGGCTGTGGCCCTAAAAAAAATCGCGGACCAAGCCTTGTGGAATCTGTGGCCGAAGCCCTCGGACCGGAGTCCTATATAACTCGGGCGATTGCCCTATATAACTCGGACCGAAGTCCTATATAGCTCGGGTCGTCACCCTATATAACTCGGACCGAAGTCCTATATTAAAGCAGCACTACATATAGTATGATATATCATACCCTTACCGTACTCAGTACTGTCCCAGATACCAAGTGGAGCCAAAATTCTCATACCATTTCTTAATCGAATATGCATTATACAATTATCGACTTATGGTTCTTATATTATTTCAACTTGAAATATCATATTTTATCATTTTAATAACATACTATACTCATTTATATTCATAAGGAATCAATTGGATTACTTTTGAAAAATGACCAAATGAATATTAGCAAAATGACCATATGAATAGTAAATTCTGGTTTTGGACTCAACTCGATCCTTATTTTGAAAAATCGTATAAAATAATCCACTTGAGTAAAAATTATAAAATTTTTACAGAATTTATTTTTACATGTTAAAATCATTCCTTTAAAATTTCAGATCAAAATGGAAACAAATTCTTGGTCAAATAGTTCACCCAACCAGACTGCTCCAGTTGCCCTGCATCCTGGCAGCAGTTTTGTATTTTATAAATTCCATAAATTAAATTCAATCAATGTGGTTCCAAATTATTTTTCTCAAATACTAGACTTATTAAACAACAACATATCCAAAATTCAACTCAATATAAGTTTTCTATATTTAATTAAAAATCATACAAGTCACAGCAGTTTACTAATTGTAAAACAGAAAAAATTTTCAAAAAGGAGTTCAATGGTTAAAGTACCAAACCTTGCTTTTCCTTAGTCCTTATTCTATTTTCTTTCCTTCCTTGTCTCCTTGATTTCCTTATAATCTTTTTTGTCACCAAACTCTTTAAATCAAAAGCCTTAAACTTAGGAAAAATCACCTCCTTCTTCCTTCTCTTATGGTTTGGACGAATTCATCATGCAAGAGGGGCTTTTATACTTTCTTTCCTTAGCTTATTTTGATCCAAATGGAAGCCATAAGTGGTGAATAGATGTTGACTTCTAATTGGTACACCTTATAGCAAAAATGGCTACTTTTAATTGGTCCATTTGCCTTCTTCCAATTGGTACACCTTATAACAAAAATGACCACTTTTAATTGGTCCATTTGCCTTCTTCCAATTGGTACACCTTATAACAAAACATGGCCACTTTTAATTGGTCCATTTGCCTTCTTCTAATTGGTACACCTTATAGCAAAAATGGCCACTTTTAATTGGTTCACTAGCCTTCTTCTTTTAATAAATGCTAGATGGCTAATTATGATCCATTTTTGGGGTGGATGAATGCCTTAGGGCCATTTGTCCATCTCTTTTTCTTTTCTTCTTTTAATAAATGCTAAATGGCTACTTATGATTGGCCCACTTGCCTCCTTCTTTTATCTTATTTATTTGGCAAGCCCTTAGGCTTCCTTTTATTCATATTTTGACCCCCTCAACTTTCTTGTGCTGTAATTTTATAGTCTAGGGTGTGAAAATATCAAAATACCCTCCAATGATTAATCGATTATAACTTTTAAACCGTGCGTTTTTGGGAAAAATTGAAACCCACGGTTATGACCCGATTAATCTCAAGAATATTCTTCCGAGGTCAGATATGGGCACTATTAAGAACTTCCGACACTTAATTTTTAAGTTTACATAGTTGCCCCTAACTTTTGAGAAATTTCCACTTAGGTCCTTTTGATATCCTTTCCTGACCTTGCTGTCTTTCTTTATTAATATCTTTTTACTCACAACTCCAAATTAAGTAATTCTTATTCCCACTGAAACTAGACATCTGAGGATATATTGTATCAAAATTTCAGGTCGATCCAAGCTATATCTGAATTTTGACAGTCCTTTGAAGTCAAGCCTACTATGCTGTCCTAAGGCAGCTTGCACATTATCTATTAAATCCATCATATCTTATTCTGTACAACTACAAATTGAGTAATTTTAAGTTAAACATCTAGCTAAGACACAAATAAACAATTAAGTCTTCTTTGAGACTCTCTAATTCTGTCATTAACTTGGATGAAATTCGAGCTCAAGTTATAGGTCATGTTCTAAACTCCTTTGTTCTAAGCCTAAATCATATCCTCTATGTCTGTTTCTTAACAATCTGAAATTCGGGATGTTACACCTTCTCTGACGAAGATTGAGTTCTTTCTGAACCCCCAAATACTTTAAACTCTTATGATCAGTGTAAATGAAACAGTTCTCCCCAAACAGATAGTGACGCCAAATCTTCAATGCAAACACAATGGCTGCCAACTCCAAATCATGAGTAGGATAATTAAGCTCATGCGGTTTCAACTGTCGAGATGCATAAGCTATAACTTTACCTTCTTGCATCAATACACACCCCAAACCACTATGTGAAGCATCACTGAAAATCACATATGGTTTGCCTTCCACAGGTAAAGTAAGAACAGGCGCTTGAGTCAACATATCTCTCAACTGCTCAAAGCTAGCCTGACACTGATCCGTCCACACAAATCTCACTCCCTTACGAAGCAATCTAGTGAGTGGAGTAGCTATTAAAGAAAACCCTTTCACAAACCGTCTGTAATAGCCTGCCAAACCCAGGAAACTTCTAACCTCTGTCACAGACTTGGGTGGACTCCAATTCAAAATTGCTTCAACTTTGCTCGGATCAACTCTAATGCCTTCCGCTGAAACAATATGTCCTAGAAAAGTGACTTGATCTAACCAGAACTCACACTTCGACAATTTGGCAAATAACTGCTTCTCTCTCAAAATCTGCAACACAATTCGCAGATGCATATCATGTTCCTCTTCATTCTGCGAATACACCAGTATATCATCAATGAAGACCACTACAAACTGATCCAAATAGGGCCTAAACACCCTATTCATCAAATCCATAAAAGCTGCAGGTGCATTCGTCAGACCAAAAGGCATAACTAAAAACTCATAATGCCCATACCTGGTCCGAAAAGCGGTCTTCGGAACATCTTCAGCTCTGACTCTCAGCTGATGGTACCCAGATCTCAGATCAATTTTAGAAAACACAGCTGCACCTTTCAACTGATCAAAGAGATCATCAATTCTAGGTAAAGGATATTTATTTTTAATAGTCACCTTGTTCAATTGCCTATAATCGATGCACAATCTCATAGTACCATCTTTCTTCTTCACAAATAACACAGGAGCTCCCCAAGGAGAAACACTGGGGCGAATGAATCCTTTATCCAACAACTCCTGTAATTGCACTTTCAACTCCCTCAATTCTGCTGGTGCCATTCTATACAGAGTAATAGAGATAGGAGTGGTACCAGGCAACAATTCGATACCAAACTCCACCTCTCTCTCAGGAGGCAATTCTGGCAACTCCTCTGGAAAAACATCTGGGAACTCAGCAACTGTGGTAATACTATTAATAGGAGAACCTCTTACTCTAGTATCTACCACATGAGCAAGATAGGCTTCACACCCCTTTCTAATCAACCTCCTAGCTGCAACAGCTGAAACAAATAAGGAGGCTAGCTGTCCTTGTTCATTAGATACTATCACCTCTCTACCATCAATAGTTCTCAAAGAAACAATTTTCTTTTTACAATCCACCACAGCTCCATGTCGAGATAGCCAGTCCATGCCCAAAATCACATCATATTCCTTAAATGGCATCTCAATCAAATCCCCAAGGAACTCCTCACCCTGCACCACTACTGCACTATCTCGATGCACCTTACTCACAACCACACTATGCCCTAACGGATTTGTCACCAATACATCAAATCCTAGGGACTCAGCATGCAAATCAGATACAGGCAAAACAGATGCACTAATATATGAATGTGTGGAACCCGGATCAATCAAAGCAAGTACTGAAGTATCAAATAAAGAAAAAGTACCAGCTATGACTGCTGATGCATCTGGCTGCCTCTGCATAACATACATCCTCTGGGAAGATCCAACCTCCTCTGGTCTACCCTCACTGGATGTAGCACCTCCTCTAGAACTGAACCCTGGTCTACCTCCTCGGCTGGCACCTCTGCCTCCTCTGCCTCCCCTCACACTAGCTCGAGAAGCAGCAGAATCAACTGGCATCTGCTCCTGCCTCTCAGGACAGTCTCTCACAAAGTGATCAGGTGATCCACACCTGAAACATACCCCTGATCTACTATGCCTCCAACAAACACCCCCATGTCTTCCACCACACTGATCACACACAGGTAAGGTGGATCTCTGAACTCCAGGAGTAGGAGCACTCGCTACTGAAGCTGCAGGTCAAAATCTCTGCCTCTGGAACTGCACTGACCTACCAGCTGACCTCTGACTTCTATTAATCCGAGGAATAAAGCTACCTCTACCTCTCTTTGCAGAAGAAGACCCTGCCTCAAACTGGGGCCTCCTCACCCTAACCTCTTCCTCTGAAGCAGCTGCAATACCCTGAGCTCGCTCCACACTTCGAGCTGCTGCCACTAGCTGGGAGAAATCTTGATATCTAGATCCAGCCACTAAGCACATGATAGAGGGCCTCAATCCCTCCTCAAACCTCCGGCATCTATCTATCTCATCAACTATAATACCCCCAGCATACTGACTCAATCGAATAAACTCAACCTCATATTCAGTTATGGTCCGATGATCTTGCTTCAAATCTAGAAACTCTCTTTTCTTCCCATCTTTATACTCCCTTGGAGTATACTTCAATTCAAACTCTCTCAGAAAATCTGTATAGGATAAGGTAGGTGGATCATCCATAGAATGTGGCACTGTCTTCCACCAACTATATGCATCCTTCTGCAACAAGGATCTTGCATAATCAAACTTTTCCTCTGAGGTGGCTTACAACTGAATAAAGATCCTCTGTACTTTATCAAGCCACTGCTCTGCTACAGCTGGATCAGTAGTACCTACAAAATCTTCGGCTCCATACTTTCTCAATTTGTCATAGTGCCTCACTGATACCAAAGGCTGAGGGGGTGGTGGCTGTGGTTGTACTGGTGCTTGTCTCATAGCTTCCATCATATGCATAAACCAGGCTGGCGGAACCTCATCACCTACTGGTCTCCCCGACCCAGAAGCAGGTGCCTCACCAGCACTAACAATCCTAGCTCCATCATCAGGAGCAATACTCTCCGCACTAGCCTCAACCGACTGACTTGAGTGAGGATCCATCAACACCTAACACTGCAAACACAGCAGATTACATCTTATTAAAGATCAGAGACTGCCAATCTCAAATGTATATGTCATTCAAAACTCACTTTTTAAGTAAAAAAAAATATTCTTTTTATTACATTTTACCTAGGTTGAGAATCTCAAACCTAGGCTCTGATACCAAAACAACTGTAACACCCCCACATTCAATATATGCACACTACAAACACCACAATATAGTATACATGCACTAAACATAGGGATGCTACGAATTTTCTTTACATCCAAAACATTTTAAACAATACCATAATCTTTCAGTTGTATACATTATAGAAAAATAAGTAATCAAATTGTAATACAAAACCAAATAGATATATTTACATTTAGTTAATACGCAGCGGAATTTTATAAAATATATACATGTATAAACTCTTTCAAATCCATGTTTATAGTTATACATATATTTACATTAAAACCAATACTTTACAAAATATAAAAAGAAATATACATGATTGGCAAGTCTCTTCTGATCTTTAAGTTCCAAATCAACACTTCAACGTCTACTCTCACTCGGTCTCGAAGAACCCTCAGGTTCAACTCTATCATCTCTATCACCTGCGCGATTAAACACTATCGCGCTAAGCCAAGGGCTTAGTAAGATAAAACATGCTAATGGTATGCTTTAATGTAATGCAATGCCACATATGTTATTGATAAGATCAACATCATAAATATAAAGTTAACCACATAATTATGCATTTCACAAATCATAGTCATATGAGCATACCACATTTCAACATCTTTCCCCATTCATCATTAATCAATCATACTCAATATACAACATCTCATTTCATTAACTCATAACATTATTTAGGACATTCATATAACCTTGACACCTATGGGCCCAACAAGTATTTAATACGATATTCAGAGTTCAGAGTTACTGCTTTGGTTCATAATCACAATAATCACGCCCGTAGGCAATATATATACATGTATCTCTATCCATGGATAGTGTAACAGACCCAGTCTCTTGGACCATCAACTCAACACATATGAGGAGATCCTCAACCCGGCAAGACTGTTACAAATCATATATCTCATATTCACAATTCTCATAGTGTAACAGACCCAGTCTCTTGGACCATCAACTCAACACATTTGAGGAGATCCTCAACCCGGCAAGACTGTTACCTTTCATCATTTCTTAGGCATGCCACCCAAATCCAGAACTCTGAAACTGAATAACATATTAAACAAACAATTCATTTATTATATAGTTACCATTTCCATTCTCAAATTCTCATCACATTTAGGCAAACATGCCTTCTTTCTTTCAATATCATCATCATAGCCAATCACAATGGCTTTACGTCACATTTCACCTCTTATTTGAATCATCATAGCATCTTTGATATAACATTTCAATATACATTATTCATGAACACATAACCATTCACAATGCATAACATAACATTGTTCAATCTCAACAATGCAATTAGGGCAAAGAATAATTTATATCATTCATAGCTTTAAGATCTTCCATATGCATTTGTTTAGGTCAATCATTGTTTAAATTTGTTTAGGTTTAGGTTTAGGTACCAACTTACCTTAAAAGGACCAAAACAATGCAAATAGAACAAAGTATAAAAACCCTAACCCACACATTTGAGGGACACGGGCAAGCTTGTGGCCGTGTCTCTCAACCTAAATTGACAGTAGGCAACACGGGCAAGGGACACGGCCAAGCTTGTGGCCGTGTCTCTCAACCAACAAATCACAGTAACAGACACGGGCATAGGACACGGCCAAGCTAGTGGCCGTGTCTCCCAACACCAAAATCCAGTAATGAACACGGGCACTAGACACGGCCGTGTCTCTCTCAAAGCGATCCAACACGCCCAAAATCACTTGGCTTGGCCGTGTCTCTCCTTTGTTTTGGCCGTGTCACTCAAATACACAACCCTAAAAATGGCCAACACCTTTCTAAAAGCATTTACACCCTTTTTACACAACAATCATCTCATTCAAATGGATACAATTCATGTTATAAACACATATCTTACATATTCACCCTAGTAATCACAATAACCATACATTAAATTCATACCAAACCAAAACCCTAAAAATACAACATCACTCCCATTTTCTCAAAATCAATCTCCACCTACTTACCATCTTCAATCCAAAATCATTAATAATTAACTCTTTGGCTTATAATCAAATTCAACACATTACAACCACATCAAATCATCATATCAACAAATCACAATTTCTTTTAGACCCAACTTCAAAATTTACAAAGGAAAAACAAGAGATTTCTTACCTTAAATTATAACACTTCTTGAATCAACACTTGATCACTTCAATCTTCCTACAATTGGAGCTTACTCTTCAAAGTCTTCTCTTTGTCTCTTTGCTTTCCCTTTGTCTACAAGAAATCAGCCAAAATGGAAAAGAAGAAGAAAATACATGGAGGAAAATAAAGTCAACTCCACTTTAAATCTCCACCAAGAAATTTTATCCAAGTAATTACCAAAATGCCCTCAATCATATAACTAACCTTTTGTCTCATCTAATCCCTTATATGTAATTGCACATTCCACAAAAATATCTTCTTGCATTGACTCTATATTTGACCAATCTATATGTTATATATATCATCATATACACAACATATACATTTGTCTCTAAACCCTATTTCTTTCCCCAAAACACATATATTCACAAACATTCACTTTCCAATATATACCAACAACAACAATAACAACAACATCAACAACATAATCAAAACTTCTAGGGCATATATGAGGATATTACAGCATACACAGCTTAATGCTATAGAATAATTCACTCACTTTGTAAAGTCATTAAAATTATGATGCATAGATATACCAATTTATGATTATCAAGGTAGGCTCATCATCGGTTCAGCACCAAAATGAACAAAGACCAAAATAAATTTAATAAAAGTAATTTATTCAAACAAACATAATTGTTCTAAAAAATATCAAAGAAAACAAATAACCAAATAAGCTAAGTTTGTTTAGCTGGAGTCAAAATATGCTTCATTCACTTAGACATGTCAAAACTAGCAACCTCTTCCTCAGCAGTTTCTCCATCTATATCTTGAAAAGATGACAAGATAAAACTTTCCATCAATCCTCCCTCTATCATGAAGGTTGCTGGCAGTGGCACTCTTTCAAATTCAGGCAAAGGATTGCTTTTGGTGTTGGGCTTGATAGGTTCAGGCAACTCTCCACTGTCAATCAAATTTTGGAACTCATGTTTTAGTCATAAGCATTTGTCCATCTCATGTCCTTGTGTTTGATGAAATTAACAAAAGGATTTAGTATCAAAATTTAGGGGTAAAGGATTTGGCAAAGGTTGAGGGGCCAATAACTGTAATAGTCCCTTCTTTTGTAGCTTGTTAAAAACCCAAGACAAAGGTTTCCCCATATCTGAAAATTGTCTTCTATTTGTTTGACCAGTTATATTGACATCAACTTCTTTATGTGTACTTTGATTGCCATACTGATAATTCAGTTTTGCATAAAAATGGTTCTTCTCTCTTTCCCACTCTTCAATTTGCAAACCAGCTTGTAAAAGGTCTTTGAAATCCTGAATGAGTGTATGAGACATCCTTTCACGAAGACTAGGGAACACCCCTCTCACAATCATCCTAATCTAATTTGATTCATCGGATCTCTTCTTGAGCAATGCAGCCTTATTCCTCCATCTCTTCACATAGTCAACAAAGTTCTCATTTGGTCTTTGTCTAATGAACTCAACCTCCATCAAAGTAAACTCCAATTCAGCATTATACCCATATTTTTTTATGAAGGCCTTGTATAGTAAATCTCAGCTCTTTTGAGTACCATCCTCTAAGGTGTTGAACCAATTCTGGACAACAGGGTCCAATGAGAGCATGAAGTACCTTAGAGTTTGAGCTTTAATAGCTCAAGCAGACTGCATAGCAGTGATGTATTGCTTTACATGGAGATGAGAGTTCCCAATTCCATCAAACTTCACAAAGGAGGGCATCTTGAACTTGTACGAGACCTCTTCATCTTGTTCAAACAACTTGTCTATTTTTGACATCTCGTCAGGTTTTAGCTTCTTTTCAAATTTCTTCTCCAAATCAGCAATCATCTTCTCAACATCTGAAGTGTCAGTCATGTCCATGGCTGATCTTTTAACAACCTTTGGCTCCTTTTTCTTATCTTGATGATCTTGAAAGTATTGAGCCCAGTTGTCATCATCAACAACTTCCTTGTCATCTTTTGGAGAACACTGCTGAGGTATCTGCTAACACAAAGAAACTAAGGGACAAAGGAAAGGCTAAGGCTGGTGAAGTAGGGCGTCGTCCACCATTCTTTGAATTTGTTTTAGATCCTTTGTCCTTGGTGAGAAGCTAATTGAGTCGCCGATGGATTCTGTCACTGGCATAGGTTGTGTTGTCCTATGCTCTTGAACTACTGTACTCTAGGTCTATGAGCCAGAAATGATCAATGATATGTTATGCAATGTGTGTATGCATGTATGTATGTATGCACAAATAACAAATAGACAACGATAATTAGGACATCCCTTCCAACCTTATAACTTCCACACACGAATGGTGAGTCTCTTTTCCTTGGTATATGGTCAATAAAATACCAATATGGGATATTTTGTTCTCGAAAAATTCCCTTGGATGGTTTAACCAATAGTTGCATTTTCTAATATAGAAATCGGTCCATGATAATTCCCATTAATTAGGTTTTAATCCATTGTATCTCAATTAAAATAGCTTTTATGCTAAATTGGATTAAAACTAAATTAAAAGGTTTGTCATAAATAGATTTCTTAATTGAAAAAGTAACTAGTGATTCATGCTGAAAACAAGCCCATGATTAAAAAATTCTTTGGTATAAATTAGACTCACAATTGATTTTTGATTTTTCATAATTGATCTAAATATTTATAAGCTCTTTTTGTAATCTTTAGATGAAGTGAATAATTTTGTTTCAAAGCCCTTGGGTTTTGAAAGTTTTGGGCAATAACGTGGAAGAAGAGTTTTGACCCATCTTGAAAGGTTTTCATGTCCAAATACCTTCTTGAAAATCTTGAAAATAGTTTTGGTCTTTTAGATTTAAAAGAAATTTTTTTTTTGAGCTTACAACATAGGTAGGTCATATTAGAAAAAGAACAAACCAAATAAGCCATAGTTTAAACCAGGATAAATTAATCATAGTCAAACAATAAACATTTGGGGTAAAAACCTAAAGAAAATAACTAGGCCAATTACATGATCTTTAGTCTTTGGGTTGAAAGGCTTAGGTCCCCATAGCAAGTATATATCAAATGGTATAAGGCTATGAGTGGTTATGCCATGTTCGATCTCCATACCTTGAGTGAAAGTATGATATCCTTTATATAACACAACACGGGTTACACGGGCATCCTAACTCACGCACACAATGCAATCTAAATGATGCAATGGATAATATCATAATAAGAAAGAATAAAATAATATAAAGACCAACAAAATCTACTTCTCTTATCCCCAGTGGAGTCGCCACTGTGAGCGGAGATTTTTGCCCTCACTCCCATGTAGAATGGTTCTTGCGACTTCGGCACTGTTAGGCTTAGGGCCTTAGAGAACACGGGCCTAAATTCAGAGAAAATGGAGCTGCCACTTGGATGGCCCAGGAAAAAGAAAGGGGTGGATAACTAGATTCCTAAGGAATCCCTAACCCCATAATGGGTTCGAAAAGTTGGTACGCGTGGGGAAGGTGAGAATGACCTAGCACCCCCACGACACCCGATTCATTGGAACTGACCTCTTTTTTAGGTCTTAATATTATAGAATTCTTAATTATAATGATATTATCCATACTACATGCAATCATAAGAATAAATAATCACTTTATTAAAATCACAATAAGTTCAAACAAAATAAATAGGCACCCATCCATGGATGGAAACATGCCTTTACAGTCGTTCATTGTCCAAAAGAAAATACGTAAAATAGGATACCCACCAATTGGTGGAAACATATCCTTTACATTAATCCAAAACTTAAATTAAAATTACATGAAACTTAACAATTGAGGTATCCATAACATGGAAACATACCTCTTACAATTTCTTGAAACTAAAAATAAATCAAATAACAAACATTTGAACATTCATCATAAAATCAAATAAAAATAAATCATCCATTAAGACATATAATAAATCATGCATCCAAACTTATGTAAAACAATAGATATATAAATGTAGATTTTACACTCTAATTAGGGTTTTTGAATAAAATTAGGGTTTTGAGGGAAACAATATTAGGGTTTAATATTTAATGCCTAGTTTTTGTTTGAAGCTCAACAATTTAATTGCTAATGTATTCTTTATGAGATAATGTGAAGGGTGACATTATTTTGAAAAGAAATTGCTATTGGATATTTTCAGTAATTGCAAATAAATGGATGATAATAGACATTAATAAACACATAAATCAAACCTCAGTTTGTTGGCTCCTCCAAATTAAAAGTGTTGAAACAAACTGCCTGTCTTTTGCTGCTGCCTGGATCAATCTTATTTTTGATCGAGCTACCACCAAGGCAGTACTCACACTGCCTTGCTTTTGTAAATTGGATAGTGTATTTTCATGTTTAGACATTAATAAATGGATGATAATAGACATTAATAAACCCATAAATCAAACCTCTGTTTGTTGGCTCCTCCAAATTAAAAGTGTTGAAACAAATTTCCTGTCTTTTACTGCTGCCTGGATCAATCTTATTTTTGGTCGAGCTACCACCAAGGTAGTAGTCACACTGCCTTGCTTTTGTAAATTGGATAGTGTATTTTCGTGTTTAATGATTTGCTTACTGGGGTTTCAGATCGTCCTCCCTTTGTGTTGATTCCTCTCATTTTAGTTGCTCTTTGTTTCTATCTCCTTGCTAGTGTAATATCCCAAAATACACCCTAAAAGTTTTGGAATATTATGGTATTTGGATTTAATGTATATGTTTAATGGAAAGAGAAAAGAAGTAAAGAGAGTGTATATGTTGTATCTATGGGAATATATATACAAGTTAAATTAATGAAGGTCAAAAGAAGAGAAATGAATTAATTTAATACCCGATTTTGGTGTACATTGGAATAGTAGTAGTGAGAAGATATGTTGGTAAAATATGAAAGAAAATATTATAAGAGATAGAGATGTATGAAGAATGATAAGTATATATATATATATATTGTAATTGTAAAACATGGGAAATATAAAAGCAATATATAAGAGATATACATATACCAACATATACATCACATATACATAATGTATAAAGTGGTGTAGGAAAAGTAAGTTTATATAATTAAATAATAATAATAATAATAATAATAATAATAATAATAATAAAAGAAAAAGAAGAAGAGAAAGTCAAGAAGAGTGACAAGTGTATGGTGGAGATTTTAAGGGATTTAATTATATATATATATATATATATATATGATAAGTATGAGAAAAAGAAGAAAAGATCTTCTTTCCTTCTTCTTCTTCTTCTTGAACGAGAGAGAGAGAGAGAGAGAGAGATGTGACTTTATCTACATATACATCAAATTCTTAAGGGCTTTAAGAGAATTGAAGGTGGAGATTGAAGATTTGGTAAAGAATTCAAGTAAGTATTCATTTCTTTACATTGATTTCTATTAATTGTGGTTATATTTGATATAGTTAGTGTATTAAGATGATGATAGTGAAAGATTGAAGTATATAGATATGTTGAAGTGATATTTAGATGATGATAATATGGTTATTTGTGAGGATGATGATAGATTGTTGAAATTGTTTAGTAAAGGTTTAATATAAATGAGTTAGAGAATTGAATAATTGATGTATGATTGATGTATGGTTGTGTTTAATGAAGTTGAAAACATAGAATACAGGAGTTTGGTCCGGTAACAGAGGCATTTTGGATGCCACGCCTGTGGCCTTTGGTTTCCACGACCGTGGCCATTGGAAGCCATGGCCGTGGGCATGTTGAGTAAGGGAGACAGATTCATTTGCTATGCCAAGGCCATGGGGGTTGGAAGGCCACTACCGTGGGGATTTTAGAAAGATTGGGCATAATTGTTTGCTATGCCACGCCCGTGGGGATTGGTAGGCCACGACCGTGGGGTCCTAGAGAGAGAGGTTGGTTTGTAATTTATGATCTAAGGGTCTAGTATGAGATTAATAAATGAATAATTGTATTGAATTCATGTGTATCTTTGAGTAAGTGTGTGTTATTCCTTGTGGATTAGGTTGTGAAGAAGTTGTTTTGCCCTAATCCAAGTGTTGAGGATTATTGGAAGATGAGTTTGGTGTGGTGTGATTGCTCATGAGGTAAGTACAAACCCTATTTGATTGTATATATTTATATGTCTTTGGACCTTAACACATTTGGTTATAAATGTGCTAAGTAATCTATTACATTGTTGATGCATATGAATAATGCTATGTTGTGCACAATGTGAATTATGTGGAATGTATGTTGAAGATTCTAAATCTATGAATAATGTAAATTGCTATGTATATATCAATGATGAAATATGTAAAGTAAAAGATATGATGATCATTCTTAATGAATGTTCAATGCAATTGATTGTGAGTACTTAAATGATGAATTGAGACTTAATGAGATGATTGAAGCATGTTTGCCTTTATGAAATATGAAATATGAAATGTGAAAGATATGATTATATGATGAATTGTATTAATGTGATTTGAGATAAAATGAGATATGAGGCCATGGTTGTTGGCTATGATGATGCAAATGAGATAATTGAGACATGGTTACCTAGTTGATTGTGGAATATGAAATGAGAAATGAATTGAGAAAGAAATTGATAAAGAGATAAATGAAAGGATTGTGTGCCTAATATGTTAATTCAATTTTCAGAGTTCTGGGTTTGGCGGCATGCCTATGAATCGCTAGATAGGTGAAAAGACCGGATCGTAAGCCGATTCCAGCTGAGAAATATGAAATTTGATATGATGTTTTTGGGGTGAAAAGATTGGGTCGTAAGCCTCAAAAACAGTAACAGTCTTGCCGGGTTGAGGATCTCCTTAGTTTATTCGGGTTGAGGTCCAAGAGACTGGGTCTGTTACACGTAACAGTCTTGCCGGGTTGAGGATCTCCTTGAGTTTAGCCGGGTTGAGGTCCAAGAGACTGGGTCTGTTACACTATCCATGGATAGAGATATATATATCGCATATGGGCTTGATGATTGTGATTATGGACCAAAGCAGTAACTCTGAACTTTGAATAACATATTAGATCCTTTTTGGGCCCATGCTTGTCTTTGTTTCAATGTAATTTATGAAATGTGAAATGAATGAATAATGAGAACCATACTTGTCTTTGTTTTCAACATGAATGATGAATTAATTGAATAATATAAGGACATGTAATTTTATGAAGTATGATATGATTACAATACATAAGTAAACTATTGAAAAGAAATATGGCTTGAGAAGCTAAGTTAAAAGAGGAGGTTCTAAAAATATAGTATGACATGTAATATGTGTATGGAAGTGGACATTGTGAGTATTAGTTATGAATGTTCTTATAAGTTATGGAATTGTAGTTTGTATTGATGATATGTGTATATATATATATAATTATGAGATTAGTAGAAATATATGAAAAGTGTAATTGAAAGGGGAAAACATGATAAGAAAATAAGGATACATGAAGTTAGCTGTTTTATTAGTTTTTGTTATAGATTTGTGTCTTGTTTGTTATGATAATTATTGTTTTCTTAAGGTATTTTGGTAGTTTCAATCGGTTTATTTAGTGTTTTCAATAACTTTGGTAGTTTGAATTTATTTTAGTGTTTTTATTATTTTTGTCCTAGTTTTTAGTGTGTTGTGTAGGTTATGATGGCTATTGTTTATTTAATTCTTGGTTGAATTTGTTTCAAGTTTTGTTATAGGTGAAATATGCAAGGAACTATGCTAAGGAAGGAAAAAACTAAGGAATCAAGAGGAAAAGCCACAAGACACAGTAGCTGACACAGGCAGAGGACACGGCCAAGCTTGTGGCCGTGTCCCATACCAAGTTAAAGAGGAAGTTCAAGACACAGAGAGGGACACATGCAAGGGATACGGCCAAGTCAGTGGCCGTGTCCCTCCAAAGATGCTCAAACACGGCCAAGTTGCTCCAACTTGGCCGTGTCTCATTTACATCCAAAGCAAAGAAGAACAATTCTCACAGAAGCAAACACAGGCAAGGGACACGGCCAAGCCACTGGCCATGTCCCTCCAAAAAGGTCCAACATGGCCGTGTCCCTCCAAAAAGGTCCAACATGGCCGTGTCTTCTTTAAGACTTGGCCGTGTCACTCAACCAAAGAAGGAAAGAAGAAAAGCAGGCAGTAGTGAACACAAGCAAGGGACACGGTCAGGCTTGTGGCCGTGTCCCTCCAAAGACCTGCAGCACGGCCAAGTCTCATCCATCTTGGCCGTGTCTCTCATGAACCAAAGATGAAGCGATTTTTTAAAGCGGAGGTTTCGTATAAAAGGAAAAAGAGAGTTAGGGTTTGGGGTGGTTGTGGCGATTTTGAGTTGAGTTTGAGCCATCAAAGAGATTTAGGGTTTTGATAACTTTGTTTTCTTTGATTTTTAATTACACTTTGGATTAAACTAGCTTAGATTAGATTGTTCTAGCCATTGATACATCCTTCTTGTTAGATTTGAACAAGAGATTCTTCAGAAGCTTCAAGGAGTTTGTAACTTGGTTTTGTTCTTGAACTTTATCTCTTTATTTTCATTGGAATTGTGTTTATGGATATTATCATGTCTAAATTGATTTCTTTGAATATTAATGAGATGAGTATGTTTGATAACATCATGAACTAATTTGATCTAGTCTAGGGTTTGTATGGATCTGCTATGATTGTATGAATTGGTTATTACTCTTAACTCAATTATTTCTCTAAGCCTTTATTGAATGGATTATTGCTAATATATAATTGATTGGCCACCAATTATGTGTTTTAGGTATTAGATGATGGATTGAGAGATGAAGTCTAATGGATTGAGAGATGTTTTAGGTATTAGATGATGGATTATTGCTAATATATAAAAAGAGATTATTAAGTAGCAGAGAAGTGCAAACCCTAGACCATTCTATTAAGTGAATCAAAACATCAGCTCAATTTACTTTTATTGTTTTAAACTTCAATCAATTTGTTTTTATTAATTGTTAGCAATTTAAATTTCTTCATTACTTGTTATTTTTAATCTGATAATCAATTAGCTACTTTAGCTTCCTTGTGAGACGACCTTGGAGCGATCACCTTTGCTACAGCTATCTCGTATACTTGCGAGTGACGCTTTGTGGTTGAGTTAATTCGAGCGCAACAAGTTTTTGGCACCGTTACCAGGGAGGCTAATCGGCGTAATTGTTTATTAAAGAAAAATACTTTTAGATTATTTTTCATTATTTACTTTTGATTTTATTTTGTCTATTGCTTTAATAATCTCTTTTTCCTAAAAATTTTTGTTTATGCAAGGCAGGAGATCACTTGGAGGAGAGCTATACCCAGTCATTCCAGAAATTCAGAGAGTAAAAAGGAGCAGGGAAGAGTTTGAACTGTACACAGGATTTGATACTACAGAGGAGGACACTTCTGATTTTGAGTCGGAATCTGCACAATCTGTTAAAATGGCTGAAGAAAGACAAAGGACTATGAGAGATTTTGCTAGACCTGTCATTGGAACTTCCACTTCTTGCATAAGACTGACAGATGCAGCAAGGAACTATGAGTTGAAGAACATTCATTACAACATGCTGCCATTATTCTATGGAGTTCCAAATGAAGATCCTTTGAACTTTATTCGGGATTTTTATTCTACCCTCAACACTTTTCCATTGGGAGGACTAACAGAGGATCAGTTGAGGATGATATGTTTTCCATATACTTTGAAGGATAGGGCGAAGAGCTGGCTTATGATGTTGCCCGAAAACTCTTTGACAACTTGGGAGCAAGTTTATAATAAATTTATGGGCAAGTTCTACTCACATCAAAAGACAGCTGAATTGAGAGGGAAGATTGCTACATTCTCTCAATCTGAAGGAGAAACATTTCATGAGGCTTGGGACAGATTCAAGAAGTTATTGATCCAGTGTCCACGCCATCATTACCCACTTCAACTTCTGAATCAGTTTTTCTATGATGGTCTCACCCAGCAATTTCAGAACACTGTCGATAATGCAGCTGGGGGAGCTATGGGAGAAAAGACAGCTGATGAAACTTATGATATTTTTGAGATGTTGGGAGCTAATTCTCAACAGAAGAGTGTAAGAGGAAGGAGTAAAGGGGTGAACCAATTGGAAGCCAATAGTGATATGGTAAATCAGATAGCTGAGTTGACAAGGCAAGTGCAGATGCTGAATATGAAGAACAATATTTCTTCATCTACTCAAGAAGCGTGTGGAATCTGTGGAACTTTTGGGCATGGAGCACATATTTGCCCCTCCGCATATGAGTCTTATGGGAATGAAGCTGAGCAAGTCAATGCCATGGGGGGATTTCAACCAAGGGCCCAGAATGATCCTTACTCCAATTCTTATAACCCTGGTTGGAGGAATCACCCAAAATTTTCATGGGCAACAAATAATTCTCAGCAGCCTTTCCATTTTCTCCAAAGACAGAACCAACAACAAGGCCAATCCTCAAATCAAGGGCAGTCTAAGATAGAGAGTTTGGAGGAAAGTTTACAAGCTTTTATCCAAGTTAGTGCAAAAAATCAAGAGATGACCAATAAGAGGCTGGATTCCTTAGAAGCATCTTTTAAGAAAGTGGAGACTCAAGTAGGGCAACTTGCACAACAGATGCAGATTCAACAAAAGGGGAAGTTCCCAAGTCAACCTGAGCAGGCACAATCAGTGACTGTTCTTAGAAGTGGTAAGGTAATTGACAATAATGTTGAAGATAATTCTGTGAGTGCAGGTGACCAAGAGAACAAGAAGGAAGGAGAACCAAAGAACAAAGGTGCTGGAGATAGATCAATGAAGAAGTCCTCTTCAACAGATTTACATAAGGCAAGCAATCCATACCGGCCACCTATACCATTCCCCAGCAGGTTGAAGGATGATAAACCAGATAAGCAATTTTCTAACATCTTCAACATGTTGTCTAAGGTAAGTATTAACTTACCCTTACTGGAAGCAATAAAGAACATGCCAGCTTATGCCAAATTCTTCAAAGAGTTGATCACCAAGAAAAAGAGGTATGAGCCGAATGAAAAGGTGATAGTTTCAGAGGTAGCTAGTGTTGTACTGCAGCATAAACTACCTCCCAAGCTAAAGGATCTTGGTAGCTTTATAATTTAGATTACTGTGGGGAATGGAAAGGGGACTGATGGCATGTGTGATATAAGAGCCAGTATAAATTTGATGCCATATTCTGTGTATAAAGAATTAGAACTAGGGGAGCTTAAACAAACCAAAATGGTGTTGCAATTAGCTGATAGATCTCTTAGATTCCCGAAAGGGGTTGTAGAAGATGTGTTAATTAAGGTTGGAGGGTTAATAGTGCCTGTGGATTTCATAGTACTTGACATGGAAAGAAATAACTCTTCACCATCTGCACACACTATTCTGCTGGGTAGGCCTTTTATGGCGACTACCAACACCTTGATAGATGTTAAAAATGGTAAATTGAAAATGACTGTCTTAGGACAAACAGTTGAATTTTCTATTTTTAACAATTCTCCCAATCCTACAACTGCTTTATATGAGGAATGTTCTTTAATTAATAGTGTTGAAGCAGTTGTTTCAGATGTTGTGTTGCGGACAGACTCCCTAGATAAATTGGAGCTGACACTGACTTTAGAAGAGGGGGCTAAATCAGTGAGGGAGACCCAAAGGTGCTTTAACCCAAAGGCATATGAGAGCTCGAGAGTTTACAAGGATCGTACTAAGGCAATTCATGACAGATTTATTGTGCGACAGACATTGAGTCCAGGTATGAAAGTTTTACTTTTTATGTAACACCCCTACATCCTGTACACGCACACTACATAACACCACAATGTAATATACGTACACTGAATATAGGGACGCTACAGTTTTCTTTAACATTTAAATCATTTTAGATGATAAGATATTCTTTCTCATTATATATTATAGAAAATAGAGTAATTAACTTGTAATATAAAACAAAATAGATATATATATATGTTTACTTAATACACAGCGGAATTTATAAAATATTTACATATATGAATACATTCAAATCCATATTTACAATTATACATATATTTACATTAGAATCCATTCTTTACAAAATATAAAGACGTTATACATGATTGGCAGCTTTTCTCTGATCTTTAAGTCCCAAAATAAATCCTTCAATGTCTACTCTCGCTCGGTCTCGAGGAACTCTCGGGTTCAACCCTGTCACCTGCGCGATCAACCACTATCACGCTAAGCCAACGGTTTAGTAGTACAGAGTATACTAACATTATACTTTAATGTAATGCAATGCAATGTCACACATTTAACAATAGAGACAACCTCATAGGTGGAAAGATAATATCACATCTTCATATTTCATAAATCATACACATATAAACATATCACATTTCAAAGTCATTCCATAGATCTTATTATTCAATTATTTTACCATTAATGAATCACATTTAAACAAAGACAAGCATGGGCCCAAAAGACACTAATATGTCATTCAATTTTCAGAGTTAATGCTTTGGTTTTGTTATCACATTTATCATTATCATTATCCCAACTAGGCTTCAAGGATTAGGTTCAACCAAGCTTCAAGGGGAACAAAGCATGCTAAGTATCAACCCAACTTGGCTTCAAGAACCAACCCAACCTAGCTTCAAGGGTTGTAACATCTCAATTAGGCTTCAAGGATTAGACCCAACCAAGCTTCAAGGGGAGTAAAACATGTTAAACTTCTACCCAACTTGGCTTCAAGGATCAATTCCAACCTAACTTCAAGAGATTGTTACTAATAGGCATACCACCAATCAACAAAACTCTGAAAATGGAATAACACATTAGACACACAATTCATTCATTATTTCATTATCAATTAGACAAACATGCCTCATTAAAGTCATTATAGTCAATCACAATGGCTTTATATTCCATGACATCTCAATCCACATTATAACAATTCATCTTTCAAATACACAATCATTTACATCATCATATCCTTCACATTATACACATAGCATCATTGATATAAACATAACAAAGTACATTATTCATATAAGTCAACAATGTAATAATGCAATATTTGTACTTACCTCAATAACAATTCACACAACTCTAAACACTTCCTTTTTCCAAGATTGCTTTACTTCTTAGATCAATGACAAATCACTTTCTTCAAGACCTAATGTAATATCCTCATTTATGCCCTAGAAGTTTTGCATATTGTTATTGTTGTTGTTGTTATAAATTGAATTGTTTGTATATGATGGGATAAGAAAAGAAATTGGAAGGAGAATGCTTGTGTATAAGTGTTTTGGGAAAGAATTAGGGTTTAAAGAGAATGGTATATATTGTGTATATGAGGATATATATAACATATAAATGGGTCAAAGGATGAGTCAAAGGAAGAGAGATATTTTTGTGTTAAGTGTGTAATTACATATAAGGGCTTATATGAGACAAGAAGTTAGTTAATTGAGTGAGGGCATTTTGGTAATTGCTTGGATAAGAACACTTGGTGGAGATTAAAAGCAAAATTTGACTTGGTGTCTTCATCTTTTCTTCTTTCTTTCAAGAGGTGGCCGGCTCTCCATTAGCAAAAGGGAAGGAGAAGTGTTCTTGATACTAAGATCAAATTGAAGAAGGAATTGAGAGCTTTGGTGAAAGAATTGTGGAATTTCTTCATCTAAGGTAAGTATTCTTTTGTTTCCTTTACTTATTTTGTAGTAGTGTTGAAGTTATGATTAGGGTGATTTGTGATTTGTTGGTTTGATGATTAGATGGGTTTGTGTTGTGTTCTCAAGTGTTGAATTGGTTTTAAGTTAAGAGTTTAAATAGGTGTTGTTGTTGGAAGTGGTGGATGTTGATTTTGAAAGATGGTGATTTTAGGGTTTTGAGATGATTTGTGTTTAAGTGTAATATTAATGTGTTATGAGGTGATTTTTATGATGAATATGTGTTTAGAACATTGTTTATGTTCATTTGAAACATGTGGTATGATGTATATTAAGTTTAAATGCAATTGGGAAAGTGTTGGCTTTGGTTAGGGTTTTGGTTATGGGTGACACGGCCAAAAAGCTATGGGAAACACGGCCAAGACATGAAATTTTGAAGGTGTTGGATTGATTTTTGGGAGACACGGCCGTGTCCCCAAGCCATGTTTGCTACTGCCAAAGTTTGGTTGAGAGACACGGCCACAAGCTTGGCCGTGTCCCTTGCCCGTGTTGCTTACTGTCCAATTGGGTTGAGTGACACGGCCACAAGCTTGGCCGTGTCCCTCATGTGTGCTGCCCGTGTTTCTCATATGGGTTAGGTAAGTTTTGTTTTCCTTGACCTAGTTGCAATGTTTTGGTTCTTCATAGGTAGGTTGGTTCCTAAACCTAAACTTAAACACTTTAAACATACTTTAAACTATAAATGAGCTAATCAAATGCATATGAAAGATCCTAAAGCTATGAATCATATAAATTGTTCTTTGCCCTAATTGCATTGTTGAGATTTAAACAAGGTTATGTTATGCATTGTGAAAGGTAATGTGTTTTATGAGTAATGTACCTTGAAATGTTATATCAAAGATGTGATATCAATGATGCTTTATGCATAATATGAATTGAAATGTGAAATGTGATACAAAGCCATTGTTATTGGCTATGATGATGATATTGAGAGAAAGAAGGCATGTATGCCTAAATGTTGATGATAATTGGAAATGGAAATGATAAATGAATTGTGTGGCTAATGTGTTATTCTATTTTCAGAGTTTGTTGTTGGTGGCATGCCTAGTAAGTGTAACAATCTCTTGAAGTTAGGTTGGATTGAATCCTTGAAGCCTAATTGAGATGTTACCACCCTTGAAGCTAGGTTGGGTTGGTTCTTGAAGCCAAGTTGGGTTGAAGCTTAGCATGCTTTGCTCCCCTTGAAGCTTGGTTGAACCTAATCCTTGAAGCCTAGTTGGGTATATGATATTGATAAATGTGATGATAGAACCAAAACATTAACTCTGAAAATTGAATGGCATATTAGTGTGTCTTGGGCCCATGCTTGTCTATGGTTAATGTGAGTCATGAATGATGCTTGCCTTAGCTTATTGTTGATGATGAATGATTAAATGAATATAAATGAGGTCTATGATAAGATGTGAAGTATGATATGCCTATATATATATAAATGTTGAGTTATAAAATGGAAAGCTATGTTATCAACTTGGCATATATGATGTTACATGCATAATATGGATTGAGAATTGGTACTGCATTGCATTAAAGCATAACATTAGCATGATTATCTTACTAAGCCGTTGGCTTAGCGCGATAGTGTTTAATCGCGCAGGTAATAGAGTTGATAGAGTTGATCCCGAAAGCTCTTCGAAACCGACAGAGGGTAGACAGTGAAGAGTTGATTTTGGAGACTTAAAGATCAAAGAAAACTTGCCAATCATGTATAACTCTTTTATATTTTGTAAAGTATTGATTAAATGTACATATATGTATATTTGTAAATATGGAATTAAGTGTTTTCAAATATGTAAATATTTTATGACTTCCGCTGTGTAATAACTATATGAATGTATATATATATATCTAATGTGTTTTATTTTAAAAGTAAATGATCTACTTTTCTATAATATATAATGATAATAGTATTGTATCTATTTAAATGTTTTGAATGTTGAAGAAAATCGTAGCATCCCTATGTTTGGTGCACTTATGCTACATTGTTGTGGTTGTAGTGTGTGTGCATTGGATGTGGGGGTGTTACAATTGTTTTGGTATCAGAGCCTAGGTTTGAGATTCTCAACCTAGGCAATATGTTATAAAAAGAATATTTTGAATTAAAAAGTGAGTTTTTTTTGAAATAAAATACATGTTTGGGATTGGCAATCTTTGATCTTTAATAAGGTGTGTCCTGTTGTGTTTGCAGTGTTAGGTGTTGATGGATTCTCATTTGAGACAGTCAGTTGAGGGCAGTGAGGAGAGTGTTGCTCCTGATGAGGGAGTTAGAGTTGAGAGTGCTGGGGAGGCACCTGCTTCTGGGTCGGGGAGACCAACTGGTGAGGAGGTTCCACCAGCTTGGTTTGTGAATATGATGAAGACTTTCAGGCAAGCGCCAGTACAACCAGTGCCACCACCCCCTCAGCCTTTGGTGCCAGTGAGGCACTATGACAAGTTAAGGAAGTATGGAGCTGAGGATTTTATTGGTACCACTGATCCAGCTGTAGCAGAACAGTGGCTTGACAAAGTTCAGAGGATCTTTATTCAGTTGCAAGCCACCCCTGAGGAAAAGTTTGATTATGCAAGATCTTTGTTGCAGAAGGATGCATATAGTTGGTGGAAGACAGTGCCCCATTCTATGGATGATCCACCAACCTTGTCATATGCTGACTTTTTGAGAGAATTTGAATTGAAGTATACTCCAAGGGAGTATAAAGATGGGAAGAAAAGAGAATTTTTAGATTTGAAGCAAGATCACCGGACCGTAACTGAATATGAGGTTGAGTTTATTCGATTAAGTTAGTATGCTGGGGGCATAATATCAGATGAGGTAGATAGATGTAGGAGGTTTGAAGAGGGATTGAGGCCCTCTATCATGTGTCATGTGGCTGGATCTAGATATCAAGATTTTTCCCAGCTAGTGGCAGCAGCTCGGAGTGTGGAGCGAGCTCAGGGTATTGCAGCTGCTTCAGAGGATGAGGTTAGGGTGAGAAGGCCCCAGTTTGAGGCAGGGTCTTCTTCAGTGAAGAGGGGTAGAGGAAGCTTTGTTCCTCGGAGTATTAGGAGTCTGAGACCAGCAGGTAGATCAGTGCAGTTCCAGAGACAAAGATTCAGACCTGCAGCTTCAGTGGCAAGTGCTCCAACCCCTATGGTTCAGAGATCCACCTTACCTATCTGCATTCATTGTGGGAGGCCCCATGGTGGTCCTTGTTGGAAGGCTGGTGTTGCAGGGGTATGTTTCAGGTGTGGGTCACCTGACCATTTTGTGAAAGATTGCCCTGAGAGGCAAAGGCAGATGCCAGTTGATTCTGCCGCTTCTCGAGCCAGTGTGAGGGGAGGCAAAGGTGCCAGCCGAGGAGGTAGACCGGGGTTCATTTCTAGAGGTGGTGCTACATCCAGGGAGACTAGACCGGAGGAGGTTGGTTCTTCCCAGAGGATGTATGTTATGCAGAGGCAGCCGGATGCATCGGCGGTCATAGCTGGTACTTTTTCTTTATTTAATACTGCAGTACTTGCATTGATTGACCCTGGATCCACACACTCTTACATTAGTGCATCTGTGTTACTTGTATCTGATATGCATGCTGATTCCCTAGGATTTGATGTTTTGGTAACAAATCCGTTAGGGCATAGTGTGATAGTTAGTAAAGTGCACAAGGATAGTGCAGTAGTGGTGCAAGGTGAGCAATTCCCTGGGGATTTGATTGAGATGCCATTTAAGGAATATGATGTGATCCTAGGCATGGATTGGCTATCTCGACATGGAGCTGTGGTGGATTGTAAAAAGAAAATTGTTTCTTTGAGAACTAGTGATGGTAGGGAGGTGATAGTATCTAATGAGCAAGGACAGCTAGCCTCCTTATTTGTTTCAGCTGTTGCAGCTAGGAGGTTGATTAGGAAAGGGTGTGAAGCCTATCTTGCTCATGTGGTAGATACTAGAGTAAGAGGTTCTCCTATTGATAGTATTGCCACAGTTGCAGAGTTCCCTGATGTTTTTCCAGAGGAGTTGCCAGGAGTGCCTCCTGAGAGAGAGGTGGAGTTTGGTATTGAATTGTTGCCTGGTACCACTCCTATCTCTATTACTCCTTACAGAATGGCACCAGCAGAATTGAGGGAGTTGAAAATACAATTACAGGAGCTATTAGATAAAGGATTCATTCGCCCCAGTGTTTCTCCTTGGGGAGCTCCTGTGTTATTTGTAAAGAAGAAAGATGGTACTATGAGGTTGTGCATCGATTATAGGCAATTGAACAAGGTGACCATTAAAAATAAGTATCCTTTGCCTAGAATCGATGATCTCTTTGATCAGTTGAAGGGAGCGTCAGTATTCTCTAAGATTGATCTGAGATCGGGGTACCATCAGCTGAGAGTCAGAGCTGAGGATGTTCCGAAGACCGCATTTCGGACCAGGTATGGGCATTACGAATTTTTAGTTATGCCTTTTGGTCTAACGAATGCACCTGCAGCTTTCATGGATTTGATGAATAGGGTGTTTAGGCCCTATTTGGATCAGTTTGTAGTGGTCTTCATCGATGATATTCTGGTGTATTCGAGGAATGAAGAGGAACATGATATGCATCTGCGGATTGTGTTGCAGATCTTGAGAGAGAAGCGGTTATTTGCCAAATTGTCGAAGTGTGAGTTTTGGTTGGATCAAGTAGCTTTTCTCGGACATATAGTTTAAGCAGAGGGTATTAGAGTTTATCCGAGCAAAGTTGAAGCCATTTTGAATTGGAGTCCACCCAAGTCTGTGACAGAGGTTAGAAGTTTTCTGGGTTTGGCAGGCTATTACCGGCGGTTTGTGAAAGGGTTTTCTGTGATAGCTACTCCACTCACCAGATTACTTCGTAAGGGAGTTAAATTTGTGTGGACTGATCAGTGTCAGGCGAGCTTTGAGCAGTTGAGAGATATGTTGACTCAAGCGCCTGTTCTTACTTTACCTATTGAAGGCAAACCATATGTGATCTACAGTGATGCTTCACATAGAGGTTTGGGGTGTGTGCTGATGCAAGAAGGTAAAGTGATAGCTTATGCATCTCGTCAGTTGAAACCGCATGAGCTTAACTATCCTACCCATGATTTGGAATTGGCAGCCATTGTCTTTGCATTAAAGATTTGGCGCCATTATCTGTTTGGGGAGAAATGTTTCATTTACACTGATCACAAGAGTTTGAAGTATTTGGGTGTCCAGAAAGAGCTCAACTTTCGGCAGAGGAGATGGTTAGAATTGATTAAAGACTACGACTGCTTGATAGATTATCATCCAGGTAAAGCAAATGTTGTTGCTGATGCCTTGAGTCGAAAGTCTTTAGCTGGTTTAACTTTTTACTCGCTCTCGTTGCTTGTTGAGTTGAGAGCATTGTGTGCTATTTTTGTACCTTGTGATGATGGTGCATTGTTAGCACAGTTGCATGTGAAACCAGTTTTGTTGGATCAGATCAAAGAAGCTCAGTTGGCTGATAAGAAGATTCAGAAGATTATGTCAGATTGTCAGAATGGAAAGAGTAGAGATTTTGTTGTGAAAAGTGATGGAAGCCTCTGGTTTAAAAACAGATTGTGTGTTCCCGATGATGCTGATTTGAAAAGGATCATTTTGGAAGAAGCACATCAGTCAGTGTTTGCTATGCATCCGGGCAATACAAAGATGTATCATGACTTGAGACAGCATTACTGGTGGATTGGGTTGAAGAGAGACATTGCCGAATTTGTATCTAAATGTCTCACTTGTCAGAAGGTTAAAGCAGAGCATCAAGTTCCCACTGGGTTGCTTCAACCATTGTCAGTGCCAGAATGGAAGTGGGAAAGAGTGACAATGGACTTTGTGTCTGGATTGCCTTTGACACAAAGGAAACATGATGCCATATGGGTGATTGTGGATAGATTGACTAAGACAGCTCATTTCCTTCCGATTCGGATGGATTACTCTTTGGAGAGGTTGGCTGAGCTGTACATCCATGAGATTGTGAGATTGCATGGTGTTCCAACTTCTTTAGTGTCTGATCGAGATCCCAGGTTTACTTCGAGATTTTGGAAGAGTTTGCATAGTGCTTTGGGTTCTCGACTGCATTTCAGCACTGCTTTTCATCCACAGACGGATGGACAGTCTGAGAGGGTGATACAGATCATTGAGGATATGTTGAGAAGCTGTGTCATCGATTTCACTGGAAGTTGGGATAGATTCTTACCTCTTGTAGAGTTTGCTTATAACAACAGTCACCAATCCAGCATTGGTATGGCACCATTCGAAGCACTGTATGGTAGACGGTGTAGGACACCGCTGTGTTGGAATGAACTTGGGGAAAGTAAGTTAATTGGACCTGATTTGATTAAAGAAACTGAAGAGAAAGTGAAGTTGATTCGGGGCAGGTTAAAAGCAGCTTCAGACCGACAGAAGTCCTATGCAGATCTGAAGAGGAGAGACATTCAGTTTGATGTTGGGGATAAGGTATTTTTGAAGGTATCTCCTTGGAAGAAGATTTTGAGGTTCGGTCGGAAAGGGAAATTGAGTCCTCGTTTCATCGGACCGTATGAAGTGTTAGAAAGAGTTGGGCTAGTGGCATATAGACTTGCTTTGCCACCTGAGTTGGATCGTATTCATAATGTGTTCCATGTATCTATGTTGAGGAGGTACAGGTCGGATCCATCTCATGTGTTGCCATTTGAATCTATTGAAGTGAGCCCAGACTTGACATTTGAAGAGGAACCAATTGCTATCTTAGCATATGATGTGAAAGAGTTGAGAAACAAGAGAGTGCCATTGGTGAAGATTCTTTGGAAGAATCATGCAAAAGAGGAAGCAACTTGGGAAAGTGAACAAACCATGCGAGAGCAATATCCTCAGTTGTTTCAGACTTGATATCAGGTAATTTCGAGGACGAAATTTCTTTTTAGAGGGGGAGAATTGTAATATCCTCATTTATGCCCTAGAAGTTTTGCATATTGTTATTGTTGTTGTTGTTATAAATTGAATTGTTTGTATATGATGGGATAAGAAAAGAAATTGGAAGGAGAATGCTTGTGTATAAGTGTTTTGGGAAAGAATTAGGGTTTAGAGAGAATGGTATATATTGTGTATATGAGGATATATATAACATATAAATGGGTCAAAGGATGAGTCAAAGGAAGAGAGATATTTTTGTGTTAAGTGTGTAATTACATATAAGGGCTTATATGAGACAAGAAGTTAGTTAATTGAGTGAGGGCATTTTGGTAATTGCTTGGATAAGAACACTTGGTGGAGATTAAAAGCAAAATTTGACTTGGTGTCTTCATCTTTTCTTCTTTCTTTCAAGAGGTGGCCGGCTCTCCATTAGCAAAAGGGAAGGAGAAGTGTTCTTGATACTAAGATCAAATTGAAGAAGGAATTGAGAGCTTTGGTGAAAGAATTGTGGAATTTCTTCATCTAAGGTAAGTATTCTTTTGTTTCCTTTACTTATTTTGTAGTAGTGTTGAAGTTATGATTAGGGTGATTTGTGATTTGTTGGTTTGATGATTAGATGGGTTTGTGTTGTGTTCTCAAGTGTTGAATTGGTTTTAAGTTAAGAGTTTAAATAGGTGTTGTTGTTGGAAGTGGTGGATGTTGATTTTGAAAGATGGTGATTTTAGGGTTTTGAGATGATTTGTGTTTAAGTGTAATATTAATGTGTTATGAGGTGATTTTTATGATGAATATGTGTTTATAACATTGTTTATGTTCATTTGAAACATGTGGTATGATGTATATTAAGTTTAAATGCAATTGGGAAAGTGTTGGCTTTGGTTAGGGTTTTGGTTATGGGTGACACGGCCAAAAAGCTATGGGAAACACGGCCAAGACATGAAATTTTGAAGGTGTTGGATTGATTTTTGGGAGACACGGCCGTGTCCCCAAGCCATGTTTGCTACTGCCAAAGTTTGGTTGAGAGACACGGCCACAAGCTTGGCCGTGTCCCTTGCCCGTGTTGCTTACTGTCCAATTGGGTTGAGTGACACGGCCACAAGCTTGGCCGTGTCCCTCATGTGTGCTGCCCGTGTTTCTCATATGGGTTAGGTAAGTTTTGTTTTCCTTGACCTAGTTGCAATGTTTTGGTTCTTCATAGGTAGGTTGGTTCCTAAACCTAAACTTAAACACTTTAAACATACTTTAAACTATGAATGAGCTAATCAAATGCATATGAAAGATCCTAAAGCTATGAATCATATAAATTGTTCTTTGCCCTAATTGCATTGTTGAGATTTAAACAAGGTTATGTTATGCATTGTGAAAGGTAATGTGTTTTATGAGTAATGTACCTTGAAATGTTATATCAAAGATGTGATATCAATGATGCTTTATGCATAATATGAATTGAAATGTGAAATGTGATACAAAGCCATTGTTATTGGCTATGATGATGATATTGAGAGAAAGAAGGCATGTATGCCTAAATGTTGATGATAATTGGAAATGGAAATGATAAATGAATTGTGTGGCTAATGTGTTATTCTATTTTCAGAGTTTGTTGTTGGTGGCATGCCTAGTAAGTGTAACAATCTCTTGAAGTTAGGTTGGATTGAATCCTTGAAGCCTAATTGAGATGTTACCACCCTTGAAGCTAGGTTGGGTTGGTTCTTGAAGCCAAGTTGGGTTGAAGCTTAGCATGCTTTGCTCCCCTTGAAGCTTGGTTGAACCTAATCCTTGAAGCCTAGTTGGGTTTATGATATTGATAAATGTGATGATAGAACCAAAACATTAACTCTGAAAATTGAATGGCATATTAGTGTGTCTTGGGCCCATGCTTGTCTATGGTTAATGTGAGTCATGAATGATGCTTGCCTTAGCTTATTGTTGATGATGAATGATTAAATGAATATAAATGAGGTCTATGATAAGATGTGAAGTATGATATGCCTATATATATATAAATGTTGAGTTATAAAATGGAAAGCTATGTTATCAACTTGGCATATATGATGTTACATGCATAATATGGATTGAGAATTGGTACTGCATTGCATTAAAGCATAACATTAGCATGATTATCTTACTAAGCCGTTGGCTCAGCGCGATAGTGTTTAATCGCGCAGGTAATAGAGTTGATAGAGTTGATCCCGAAAGCTCTTCGAAACCGACCGAGGGTAGACAGTGAAGAGTTGATTTTGGAGACTTAAAGATCAAAGAAAACTTGCCAATCATGTATAACTCTTTTATATTTTGTAAAGTATTGATTAAATGTACATATATGTATATTTGTAAATATGGAATTAAGTGTTTTCAAATATGTAAATATTTTATGACTTCCGCTGTGTAATAACTATATGAATGTATATATATATATATCTAATGTGTTTTATTTTAAAAGTAAATGATCTACTTTTCTATAATATATAATGATAATAGTATTGTATCTATTTAAATGTTTTGAATGTTGAAGAAAATCGTAGCATCCCTATGTTTGGTGCACTTATGCTACATTGTTGTGGTTGTAGTGTGTGTGCATTGGATGTGGGGGTGTTACACCTAATCCAACAATAATAACATACACTTGCTTAGGGATACACATGAGATAATCAAGTTAAGAGTTAACTAGGGCAAACTCTAAACATGACACGCTCAACCACACGGGCGTGTCCCTGACCGTGCCCTAACTCCACAACACAGAAGCTTTTACACGCTCAGAACCACGGGCGTGTCACTGGGCGTGTAATACATTCTGCCTCTTTGAAAAATATCAACACGTCCAACAACGTGAGCGTGCTCATGTTCGTGTAAACTGTCCAATCTCACAGTAGCTATGACATGCTCAATAACACGGACGTGTTAATGGTCATGTCAAACCTACTGCCTCCAACACAATTGACACGCCTAAAACTCTGGACGTGCTCATGGGCGTGCCAGGCCAAAAACTCAGATTCTGGCCAAAACAACAAAACACTTCTTTTCACCAACATCCACTTCAAACAAACTTAAAAAAACATACCCAAAAACCATCTTAAACTTACAAAAACACCAAAACAACTCCACATCTATAACAAACACAAATCACAAATATCATCACAAAACCTTAAACACAAATACAACACCATCTCTTCCAACCAACTTACTCTTTTCTTCAATCCATCCTTATAATCCATAATCAATTCAATCAAACACTCTTAAACATATCACAATCAAACAACACACCCTTAAATAATCTATCAAACTCAAACACAACTTCAAATAAGCAAAGAAATCGAAAGAGGACTTACCAAAGTAATGAAACTTCTTGAATCATCAACTTGATCACTTAGATCTTCCTTCAATTTGAGCTTAGAACCTTAAAATCCTCTCTTGCTCTCTTGCTTTCTCTTGTCTTTGGATGAGCCGGCCAACACACAAGGAAAAGAAGAAGAAAACATGAAGAAACAAAGTCAAACTTCTCTTTAAATCTCCACCTAGTATTTCAACACAAAGAATTACCTAAACACCCTCTTACAATTTGTTTTGATTTCCTTTAAAGCACTTGCCCTCTTTTAGTAATTTCACATATCACAACTTAAAATATCTTCTTCCCTTGACCACTTATTTGACTTGCATATATGTTATTTATACTTCCATATATACAACATATACACTTTCTTTTAATTTCTTTTCTCTTGCAAATTAACATATACATTCAATCCCATATAAAACAACAACAATATTCAAAACTTCTAAGGAATACATTGGGATATTACAATTCTCCCCCTCTAAAAAGAAATTTCGTACTCGAAATTACCTGTCATCAAGTCCGAAACAACTGAGGGTATTGATCTCGCATTGCTTGCTCACTCTCCCAAGTTGCCTCTTCTCTCCCATGATTCTTCCATAGAACCTTCACCAAAGGCACTTTCTTATTCCTCAACTCTTTCACTTCATGTGCCAGAATAGCAACTGGTTCTTCTTCAAATGTCAGATCTGGACTCACTTCAACAGACTCAATTGGCAAAACATGAGATGGATCCGACCTGTATCTCCTCAACATAGAAACATGGAATACATTATGGATCCTATCCAACTCAGGTGGCAAAGCAAGTCGATAAGCAACTGGTCCAATTCTTTCCAATACTTCATAAGGTCCAATGAAACGAGGACTCAGCTTCCCTCTTCGACCAAATCTCAAAATCTTTTTCCAAGGAGACACTTTCAAAAATACTTTATCTCCCACATTATACTTAATATCTCTCCTCTTCAAATCTGAATAAGACTTCTGTCGGTCTGAAGCTGCTTTCAACCTATCTCGAATCACTTTCACTTTCTCTTCAGTTTCTTTAACCAAATCAGGACCAATTAACTTACTTTCTCCAAGTTCATTCCAACATAGAGGTGTCCTACACCGTCTACCATACAATGCTTCGAATGGTGCCATACCAATGCTGGATTGATGACTGTTATTGTAAGCAAATTCCACAAGTGGCAAGAATCCATCCCAACTTCCAGAGAAATCAATGACACAGCTTCTCAACATGTCCTCAATAATCTGTATCACTCTCTCTGATTGCCCATCTGTCTGCGGATGAAAAGCAGTGCTAAAGTGCAGTTGAGAACTCAAAGCACCATGCAAACTCTTCCAAAACCTTAAAGTAAACCGGGGATCTCGATCAGACACTAAAGAAATTGGGAAACCATGCAACTTCACAATCTCATGGATATACAGCTCAGCTAACCTCTCCAGAGAATAATCCATCGGAACTAGAAGAAAATGAGCTGTCTTAGTCAACCTATCAACAATTACCCAAATAGCATCATGCTTCCTTTGTGTCAATGGTAGACCAGACACAAAATCTATTGTCACTCTTTCCCATTTCCATTCAAGCACTGATAAAGGTTGAAGTAATCCTGTTGGAACTTGATGCTCAGCTTTTACTTTCTGACATGTGAGACATTTGGATACAAACTCCGCTATGTCTCTCTTCATACCAGACCACCAGTAACACTGTTTCAAATCATGATACATCTTTGTATTGCCCGGATGCATAGCAAATACTGACTGATGTGCTTCTTCTAAAATAATCCTTCTCAAATTAGCATCATTCGGTACACACAATCTGTTCTTAAACCAAAGACTTCCATCGCTTCTCACAATAAAATCTCGACTCTTTCCATTCTGGCAATCTGAAACAATCTTTTGAATCTTCTCATCAGCTAATTGAACCTCTTTAATCTGATCTAACAATAATGGTTTCAATTGCAACTGTGCCAACAATGCACCATCATTACAAGATACAAAACTAGCATGCAACGCTGTCAATTTAACAAGCAATGAGAGCAAATAAACAGTCAAACCTGCTAAAGATTTCTGACTCAAGGCATCAGCAACAACATTTGCCTTACCAGGATGATAATCAATCAAACAGTCATAGTCTTTAATCAACTCCAACCACCTCCTCTATCGAAGATTGAGCTCTCTTTGGACACCCAAATATTTTAAACTTTTATGATCTGTATAGATAAAACACTTCTCCCCAAACAAATAATGTCGCCAAATCTTCAATGCAAACACAATGGCTTCCAACTCTAAATCATGGGTCGGATAATTGAGCTCATGCAGTTTCAACTGTCGAGAAGCATAAGCTATAACTTTACCTTCTTGCATCAGCACACAACCCAAACCACTATGTGAAGCATCACTGTAAATCACATATGGTTTACCTTCCACAGGTAAAGTAAGAACAGGCGCCTGAGTCAACATTTCTTTCAACTGTTCAAAGCTAGCCTGACATTGATCTGTCCACACAAATCTAACTCCCTTTCGAAGTAATCTGGTAAGTGGAGTAGCTATCAAAGAAAATCCTTTCACAAACCGTGAGTAATAGCCTGCCAAACCCAGAAAACTTCTAACTTCAGTCACAAACTTTGGTGGACTCCAATTCAAAATAGCTGCAACTTTACTTGGATCAACTCTAATACCCTCTGCTGAAACTATATGACCGAGAAAAGTTACTTGATCAAGCCAAAACTCACATTTCGACAATTTAGCAAACAAGTGCTTCTCTCTCAAAATTTGCAACACAATCCGCAGATGCTTGTCATGTTCCTCCTCATTACGCGAATACACCAAAATATCATCGATAAAAACTACCACAAACTGATCCAAATAGGGCCTAAACACCCTATTCATCAAGTCCATAAAAGCTGCAGGTGCATTCGTCAAACCAAAAGGCATAACTAGAAACTCATAATGCCCATATCTTGTATGAAAGGCTGTCTTAGGAACATCTTCAGCTCTGACCCTCAACTGATGGTACCCTGATCTCAAATCAATCTTGAAAAACACTGCTGCACCCTTCAATTGATCAAAGAGATCATCAATTCTAGGCAAAGGATATTTATTTTTAATGGTCACCTTGTTCAATTGTCTATAATCGATACACAATCTCATAGTACCATCCTTCTTCTTCACAAACAAAACAGGAGCTCCCCACGGTGACACACTAGGGCAAACAAACCCTTTATCCAACAACTCTTGCAACTGCACCTTCAATTCTCTCAATTCAGCAGGTGCCATTCTATAAGGAGTAATAGAGATAGGAGTGGTACCAGACAATAATTCAATACCAAACTCCACCTCTCTCTCTGGTGGTAACCCTGGCAACTCTTCTGGAAACACATCTGGAAACTCTGCAACTGTAGGTATACTATCAATTTGAGAACCCCTTACTCTAGTATCCACCACATGAGCAAGATAAGCATCACACCCTTTTCTAATCAACCTCCTAGCTGCAACAGCTGAAACAAACAAGGATGCTAGCTATCCCTGCTCACTAGATACTATCACCTCTCTACCATCACCAGTTCTCAAAATAACAAGTTTCTTTTGATAGTCTACCACAACTCCATGTCTAGATAACCAGTCCATGCCTAGGATCAAATCATATTCTTTAAAAGGAATTTCAATCAAATCTCCACAAAACTCCTCACCTTGCACCACTACTGCACTATCTCGGTGCACCTTGCTAACAATCACACTATGCCCTAAAGGATTTGTCACCAACACATCAAATCCTAGGGATTCAGCATACAATTCAGACACAGGCAAAACAGATGCACTAATATATGAATGAGTAGATCCTGGATCAATCAAAGCAAGTACTGAAATACCAAATAAAGAAAAAGTACCAGCTATGACTGCCGAAGCATCTGACTGCCTCTGCATCACATATATCCTCTGAGAAGATCTAGCCTCCTCTGGTCTACTCTCCCTGGATGAAGAACCTCCTCTAAAACTGAACCCAGATCTACCTCCTCTACTGACATTTCTGCCTCCTCGACCTCCCCTTACACTAGGTCGAGAAGCTGCAGAATCTACTAACATCTGCTCCTGCCTCTCAGAACAATCTCTAACAAAATGATTAGGCGATACACATCTAAAACATACCCCTGCTACACCTGTCTTCCAACAAGTACCACCATGTGGCCTACCACAATGAATACATATGGGTAGAGTGGATCTCTGAATCACTGGGGTCGGAGCACTTGCCACTGAAACTGTAGGTCTCGATCTCTGCCTCTGAAACTGTACTGACCTACCAGCTGACCTCTGACTCCTACTAATCCGAGGAACAAAACTTCCTTTACCTCTCTTCACAGATGAAGACCCTACTTCAAGTTGGGGTTTCCTAACCCTGATCTCTTCCTCAGAAGCAGCCGCTGCAATACCCTGGGCTCTCTCTACACTCCGAGCTGCTGCAACCAACTGGAAAAAATCATGATATCTAGATCCAGCCACAAGACACATAATAGAGGGCCTCAATCCCTCCTCAAATCTCCTGCATCTATCAATCTCATCAGATATAATACCCCCAGTATAATGGCTCAACCGGATAAACTCAACTTCATATTCTGTTACGGTCCGGTTGTCTTGCTTCAAGCTTAGAAACTCCATTTTCTTCACATCTTTGTACTCCCTCGGAGTATACTTCAATTCAAACTCTCTTAGAAAATCATCAAAGGATAAGGTAGGTGGATCATCCATAGCATGGGGCACTGTTTTCCACCAATCATATGCGTCCTTCTGTAACAGTGATCTTGCATAATCAAATTTTTCTTCTGGAGTGGCTTGCAACTGAATAAATATTCTCTGTACTTTATCTAGCCACTGCTCAGCTATAGCTGGATCAATAGTACCCAAAAAATCTTCTGCTCCATACTTCCTTAATTTATCATACTATCTCACTGATACCAAAGGCTGTGGGGGTGGTGGCGGTGGTTGCACTGGTGCTTGCCTCAACAAATCAACCACATGCCTAAGCCAAACTGGCGGAACCTCCTCACCAGCTGGTCTCCCCGACACAGAAGCAGGTACCTCTCCAGCACTATCCACTCTAGCTCCTTATCTAACCTCATCAGGAGCTACACTCTCCGCACTCCCCTCTACTGACTGACGTAAGTGAGAATCCATCACAACCTATGTCTGCAAACACAGCAGAATACATCTCATTAGAGATAAGAGACTGCCAATACCAAACATGTATGTTATTCAAAAACTAACTTTTAAAGTCAAAATACTCTTTTTCTTACATTTTACCTAGGTTGAGAATCTCAAACCTAGGCTCTGATACCAAAACAATTGTAACACCCCTACATCCTGTACACGCACACTACATAACACCACAATGTAATATACGTACATTGAATATAGGGACGCTACAGTTTTCTTTAACATTTAAATCATTTTAGATGATAAGATATTCTTTCTCATTATATATTATAGAAAATAGAGTAATTAACTTGTAATATAAAACAAAATAGATATATATACATTTACTTAATACGTAGCGGAATTTATAAAATATTTACATATATGAATACATGACACGCTCAACATGACACGCTCTAAACATGACACGCTCAACCACACAGGCGTGTCCCTGACCGTGCCCTAACTCCATAACACAGAAGCTTTTACACGCTCAGAACCATGGGCGTGTCACTAGACGTGTAATACATTCTGCCTCTCTGAAAAATATCAACAAGTCCAACAACGTGAGCGTGCTCATGGCCGTGTAAACTCTCCAATCTCACAGTAGCTATGACATACTCAATAACACGGACGTGTTAATGGTCATGTCAAACCTACTGCCTTCAATACAATTGACACGCCTAAAACTCTGGACGTGCTCATGGGCGTGTCAGGCCAAAAACTCAGATTCCGGCCAAAACAACAAAACACCCAACAAAACACTTCTTTTCACCAACATCCACTTCAAACAAACTTAACAAAACATACCCAAAAACCATCTTAAACTTACAAAAACACCAAAACAACTCCACATCTATAACAAACACAAATCACAAATATCATCACAAAACCTTAAACACAAATACAACACCATCTCTTCCAACCAACTTACTCTTTTCTTCAATCCATCCTTATAATCCATAATCAATTCAATCAAACACTCTTAAACATATCACAATCAAATAACACACCCTTAAATAATCTATCAAACTCAAACACAACTTCAAATAAGCAAAGAAATCAAAAGAGTACTTACCAAGGTAATGAAACTTCTTAAATCATCAACTTGATCACTTAGATCTTCCTTCAATTTGAGCTTAGAACCTTAAAATCCTCTCTTGCTCTCTTGCTTTCTCTTGTCTTTGGATGAACCGGCCAACACACAAGGAAAAGAAGAAGAAAACATGAAGAAACAAAGTCAAACTTCTCTTTAAATCTCCACCTAGTATTTCAACACAAAGAATTACCTAAACACCCTCTTACAAATTGTTTTGATTTCCTTTAAAGCACTTGCCCTCTTTTAGTAATTTCACATATCACAACTTAAAATATCTTCTTCCCTTGACCACTCATTTGACTTGCATATATGTTATTTATACTTCCATATATACAACATATACACTTTCTTTTAATTTCTTTTCTCTTGCAAATTAACATATACATTCAATCCCATATAAAACAACAACAATATTCAAAACTTCTAAGGCATACATTGGGATATTACATTTTAATTCTCGACTCAGTCTGTTTCAAGGTAAACTCAAATCTCGATGGAGTGGTCCTTTCGAGGTAACTAAGGTATGTCCTTCTGGTGCCATTGAATTGCTTAACTCTAGAACCAATAAGATTTTTAAAGCAAATAGACATAGAGTTAAACTATACAATGAAGGATTTCAGGAAGTGAGGATCATTGACAGCACTTTGATCCATGATCCATAAGTCTTGCATGATGTCCAGCTACATGACATTAAAGAAGCGCTAAATGGGAGGCAACCCATCGGTTTGCATTTATTCTTCATAGTTGTAATTTTAGATTTAGTAAGTTTTGATTTTATGTTTATTCTAAATAAATGGAATGGGTGCTTTGATCGGTTTTTATTTTTCTAATGTGTTTCAGGGTTGATCGGAGAAGAGGTTTGCAATTTCTTTGATATTTGGTGTTATAAAATTAAGATTTCAAATTACAAATAAAAAAAATGTTAAAAGTGGCAGAAGGAGACACAGCCAAAGGACTTAGCTGTGTCCCTTGGCCATGTCACATGGGACACGGCCAAGCCTCACCAATTTGTTATTTTTGCATTTTGTCACAGTGAGTGACACGGCCAAAGGACTTGGCCGTGTCCCTTGGCCGTGTCACATGGGACACAGCCAAGACTTCACCAAAATTGTTCTTGATTTTATTTTGCACCTTTTCTTCCAGTAGCAGACACGCCCATGGGACACGGCCAAGTCACTGGCAGTGTCCCTCAACACACACAAGACACGGCCATGTTCACCCTAACTTGGTCGTGTCTCTCACTTTTTTGCTTAAAAAAAAACACGATTCTTTCACCTTTTTCCTCATTCAGTCCCTAGTTTCCTGTTTGTTCTCTCTCTCGCTCTCTCTCGCAAACTCCATTCTTTGTGATTTCAAGCTCCAAATCTTCCATTAAACCTAAAATTTCTTCACCAAAACTAGAAATAAATCAAAACTTCTTCTTTGCTCATAAAAGTTTGATTTAATCAAGTTTTGGTGTTGAATTTTTCAGATTTCTCAAGATGCCAAGAACAAAGATAGTTTCACACCGCAAGACGAAGAGGCCTACAACCGAAGGAGCTTCTTCCTCTTCATCAATTTCATCTTTGAAGAGAGAAAATCTTTTGGCTCGGGGTTTTTTCCCGACGAGGTATGTTAATGATGAATCCCTTGATGCTCTGCAAATTAGGACTAATTTTTATCGTTATGTGCAAATTCTTGGGTGGGAGAATCTAGTCTCCTTGCGACCTTTGCAGTTTAAGGAGCTGACTTTGGAATTTCTGACATGTTTTAAAGTTGAAAGAGATGATAAAAAAATCTGCACTAGAATGAGTTTTAAATTGCTTGGTAAATCATTTGTGCTTACTATTGAACAATTGAATGCTATATATGGTTTCCATCAGCATAGGGAAAGGTCGGTACCTAAAGAATTTAAACAATAATTCGCTTGGGGAGCATTAGGCTCGGGGACCTATGTGGCCAAATCGGCCAAAGCATCTAAATTAAGAAATTCCGCTTTGAGGTATTTGCATCGGTTTATGTCTTGCGGATTCTTTGCTCGGAAAGAGAGCCCGGGTGTGGTGGAATTGAGTGAGCTATTTTTCCTGGATTGTGCTTGTAATGCAATGCATGTAAGTGCCAACTATTGGTTAGCCGATATTTTTGATACTGTGGCTAATAAAAGGAAGGGGGCAATTTGTGTTGGAGGATTGATTACCACATTAGAAGTAGCCCTTGTTGAGGATTTTGACCCGAGTACCAATCGCATGACTAGAATTTTGGGTAATGACTCTTTGGATTTAGCTACACTTGAGAAGATGCACATGGTGGTGCATAGGAGAGGGACTTATATGATGCCTTCAGATGAGCCTGAAGCACTGGGGGACAGGCAGAAGAGAGCACGGGTCCAAGAGGAGTCCAACTCGGATTCTCTAGATCTAGATGAGGATGCTCCGATCTCGGAAACTCAAGAGGTACTTATTAGGATTGAGGCCCTGGAGGGTAAGGTAGATAGACTGGAGGGCAAGGTGGACCATAACCATGCTGAGGTTTTGCAGTAGTTGGAACAGATTAATAGCAACCTTGCAAAGATCTTGAGTCTCCATCCCTCGGCTGCATCATCTTCACACCCGCCTTTTCCATAGATTTTGAGTTCCTTGCTTTATTGTGTTTAGTGTCTTTTTGTTATTATTTTTTTTTGTTTTTGTTTTCATGTTAACATTTTATATTTGGATATTTTATTTTTATATATTGTACTTTTGTTTTTGAACTTTTGTGTTTGTGATGGAAAGTTAGGGTTTTGCCTCACCAGGGTACGATGGAAGACAGGTTGTCCTTGAACTCTTTTTCTTTATTATTCTTGTTTTCCATTGAGGACAATGTAAATTCTAAAGTGTGGGGTAATCTTTAAACTTTTCTTTAATTTTCATTTTGTTTGTCGTGTTTTGTTTATTGTGTTTGTTGTGCATGGCATAATTGTTGGAAATTTATTGATCTTTTCTGTGATTCTAGCATTATAGTTGAGACTTTAGTATCAGCATAGAAATGAGCATTTGAATTCATTCAAAAACAATTTTCACATTTTGCAATTCATGACATATAAATTTTTGAGAACCCACCTTTGTGAGTTTTGAGCCTTATAGATTAAATATTATTATCAGTTGATTTTCTTTTCTAAAGTGTGCACCTTCATGATTTTGCATCTCTAGAGCTTGCTTTTGCACACTGATTGAACTCACATTATGATTTAATCTCAAGTTTTAAAATGATGAAGGCAAATTAGGTTAGCCCTTTAGCTTAAAAAGACCTCCCTTAATATTGAATTCCTTAGTGAGCCAAGTTGAGCCTTTGACCTTTTCTTGTTTGATCAACACAATTCACAGCTCAACTTTCTCTTATTGTCATCATACCTGCATTAAGGAATGGAGTTCTTATGATATGACAATAGGGTGGTTTATTTCAAAGTGTGGGGTAAGCAAATAAAAAAAAATGGTATTGCTATTTGGGGTTGAAACGCATACTGTGCACATTGTATTTGATTAAGAGTTGATTATTCTTTTCCTCTACATTTTAAGCTAGATGTTCCATGCAAGTTTATATTTTGTATATATATATTTAAAAAAATGATAAAAATAAAAGAAAAGAAAAAAAAAGAAGAAAAAAAAGATATATATATATATACAAAATCCATATATTTTCTAGCATTGGAGGAATGTTGACTCGTTATTTTTCGTGAAGTATGCAAGTATGTGATGTAATATCCCAAAGTATGCCCTAGAAGTTTTGATATTATTGTTGTAATTGTATTGAATGCATATGTTAATTTTAAAGAGAAGAGAAATTTAAAGGGAAGTGTATATGTTGTATATATGGAAATATATACAACATATATACAAGTCAAATGGATGGTCAAAGGAAGAAGATATTTATTTTGTTAATTATGAAATTACTAAAAAGGGCATGTAAGTGAAAGAGAATTAAAACAAATAGAAGGGGGTATTTAAGTAATTTTCTTTTTAGATTGCTTGGTGGAGGTTTAAAGAGAGGAGAAGTTTGACTTTGCTTCATTTCTTCTTTCCTTTTTCCTTTGTTGGCCGGCCATCCAAAACAAGAGAGAGAGTAAGTTTTGTGATCCAAGCTCAAATTGAAGGAAGATTCAAGTGAATAAGTTGAAATTTGTGAAATATCATCAACTTTGGTAAGTTCTCTCTTGATTTCTCTTGTTTATTTTGGAGTTATGTTTGAGTTTGAAGGATTATTGTGGATGATAGGAGTGTGTTTTGATTGTGTTGTGTTTAAGAGTGTTTGATTCATTTGGATTTTGGATATTTGAGTTTGGATTGAAGAAAAGAGTAAGTTTGTTGGAAGAGGTAGTGTTGTAGGTGTGTTTTGGGTTTGTGGTGATGATTTTGATTTGTGTTGGATGTATGTTTTTAGTTATTTTGGTGTTTTTGCAAGTTTGTTATGGTTCTTGGGTATGTTGAGCTAAGTTTGTTTGAAGTGGATTTTGGTGAAAGGAAGTGATTTGTTGGATTAAGTGTTGTTGTGGCCGGAATCTGTATTTTTGGTCTGACACGCCCATGAGCACGACCAGGTTTTAGGAGTGTCAATGGTTCTGTGTTTTTGGATGGGTGGCACGAGCAGTGACATGCCCATGTCATAGAGCGTGTCACAGCTTCTGTGTAGTAGTAGTATTGACACGTCCAGTGACACGCCCATGTTACTGAGCGTGTCATAGCTACTGTGTTGGTGAGGAATTGACACGACCATGAACACGTCCATGTTGTTGGACGTGTCAATGTTTCTGTGAGACAGAATATATTACACGTTCAGTGACACGCTCGTGGTTCTGAGCGTGTCAAAGCTTCTGTGTTGTGAGTTTAGGGCACGGTCAGGGACACGCCCGTGTTGTTGAGCGTGTCATGTGTAGAGTTTGCCCTAGCTAGCCTTATCTATTTTATCTCATATGTATTATTCCTTTTGGATTAGGTTGTGAAGAGGTTGATTTTCCCTAACTTAAGTGGTGAAGAAGTGTTGGAAAAGGAAGTGTATAGATTTGTATAAGTGGTGCTTAAGGTAAGTACAAACTACATTATTGCATACATTTATATGATGTTGAGGCTTAACACATACTTGTTTGTAAATGTGTTAAGAAAACTAATGCATTGTTGATGCATATTAATAATGTTATGTTGGTATAATGTGAATGTTGTGATGAGCATGTAAAATGTATGTTAAGACAATTGGTTGTGCACACTTGAATAATGAATTGAGATATAATGAAATGTGAAACCAATGTGATTGGTTATAATGATGTAAATAGGATGGTTAAAGTATGTTTGCATATATGATAATGAAATGCAATATGACATATGAAAGATATGATGAATTGCTCTAATGTGATTTGAGATAAGATGCAAAACCATTGTGATTGGCTATAATGATTCAAATGAAATGTGAGGCCATTGTGATTGGCTAAGATGATTCAATTGAAATTAGTGGGGCATGTTTGCCTAAATGATGATGAGAATTGAGAATGGAATTGATAATGAAATAATAAATCAATTGTGTGTCTAATGTGTTATTCATTTTCAGAGTTTTGTTGTTGGTGGCATGCCTTATAGTAACAATCTCTTAAAGTTAGGTTGGGCTTGATCCTTGAAGCCAAGTTGGGTTGAAGTTTAACATGTTTTACTCCCCTTGAAGCTTGGTTGGATCTAGTCCTTGAAGCCTAATTGAGATGTTACAACCCTTGAAGCTAGGTTGGATTCGGTTCTTAAAGCCAAGTTGGGTTGATACTTAGTATGCTTTGTTCCCCTTGAAGCTTGGTTGAACCTAAATCCTTGAAGCCTAGTTGGGATAATGATAAATGTGATAATTAAACCAAAACATTAACTCTGAAAGTTGAATGGCATATTAGTGTCTTTTGGGCCCATGCTTGTCTTTGTTTTCAATGTGAATATTGAATAGTGAAACTAATGAAACTATGAAGATGCAATATGAATGCTTGATATGACATTGAACAAAATAAAATGTTGAAATGTAATGTTCTTTTGAATGGTGTATGAAATTGATTGTGACATTGGCATTGCATCGAAACATAGTAATATTGTAGTTTGTACCACTAAGCCGTTGGCTTAGCGCGATTATGATTTATCGCGCAGGTAACAGGGAAGAACCGGAGAGTTCCTCTAGGCCAAGTAGAGGCTAGATCTTGAGGTGGTGATAGTGAAGCTTAAAGATCGAAGACATACTTCCAAACATGTATATACTTTATGTTTTGTAAAACTTGAGTTTTAATGTATAAGTATTTGTAAATAATTGTTATATTTTCCGCTGCTTTTAAATAAACATTTTATCTTTGGTCTTTTATAACTTCATTTAAATGATTTAAATTTGTTCATGTTTTTGTAAAGGGATGATTCATTTGTTAAGTATACCATAGCATTTCTATATTCAGTATACGTATATTACGATCGTATTAGCATGCTGTATACGTATACGGGGTATAGGGGTGTTACATGTGAAGTATTAATGGATTGTGAGTATGCCATTTGAGGGAGTTATGAATTTCTTAGCAAGAGTATTGTCTAATTTAGATACTCCATTTCTTGATGCTCCAGCTTAAATGTCTTTTCTCACACCTTTACCTTAGCCCCATTACATCCAAATGAAAGACCTTCGGATTATTTCTTGAGAAAATCACTGAGGGAGATTGGATAATTAAGCAAGTTTATGGTAGTATGCAGTCATGAGTGGTTTGAGTGAATTAACCTTTGAAATTGAGTGAAACACTTAGAAGAGAGATAAGGTTTGTATGTCTGGATTAATGAACGAGTTAAGAAAATCTTGATTGAAGGAAATTGCAATTATTTATGTCTGATGTCTTGAAGGACTTCATCTTATATACTGGAATTATAGTTAAGGTTGTTTGAGTTTTTAATTTATGCCATGTGAATTTGCTCGAGGACAAGTAAAGTTTTAAGTGTGGGGTAGTTGTTTTATTAGTTTTTGTTATAGATTTGTGTCTTGTTTGTTATGATAATTATTGTTTTCTTCAGGTATTTTGGTAGTTTCAATCGGTTTATTTAGTGATTTCAATAACTTTGGTAGTTTGAATTTATTTTAGTGTTTTTATTATTTTTGTCCTAGTTTTTAGTGTGTTGTGTAGGTTATGATGGCTATTGTTTATTTAATTCTTGGTTGAATTTGTTTCAAGTTTTGTTATAGGTGAAATATGCAAGGAACTATGCTAAGGAAGGAAAAAACTAAGGAATCAAGAGGAAAAGCCACAAGACACAGTAGCTGACACAGGCAGAGGACACAGCCAAGCTTGTGGCCGTGTCCCATACCAAGTTAAAGAGGAAGTTCAAGACACAGAGAGGGACACATGCAAGGGACACGACCAAGTCAAATGCCGTGTCCCTCCAAAGATGCTCAAACATGGCCAAGTTGCTCCAACTTGGCCGTGTCTCATTTACATCCAAAGCAAAGAAGAACAATTCTCACAGAAGCAAACACAGGCAAGGGACATGGCCAAGTCACTGGTCGTGTCCCTCCAAAAAGGTCCAACACGGCCGTGTCTTCTTTAAGACTTGGCCGTGTCACTCAACCAAAGAAGGAAAGAAGAAAAGCAGGCAGTAGTAAACACAAGCGAGGGACACGGCCAGGCTTGTGGCCGTGTCCCTCCAAAGACCTGCAACACGGCCAAGTCTCATCCATCTTGGCCATGTCTCTCATGAACCAAAGACGAAGCGGATTTTTTAAAGTGGAGGTTTCGTATAAAAGGAAAAAGAGAGTTAGGGTTTGGGGTGGTTGTGGCGATTTTGAGTTGAGTTTGAGCCGTCAAAGAGATTTAGGGTTTTGATAACTTTGTTTTCTTTGATTTTTAATTACAGTTTGGATTAAACTAGCTTAGATTATATTGTTCTAGCCATTGATAAATCCTTCTTGCAAGCTTCAAGGAGTTTGTAACTTGGTTTTGTTCTTGAACTTTATCTCTTTATTTTCATTGGAATTGTGTTTATGGATATTATCATGTCTAAACTGATTTCTTTGAATATTAATGAGATGAGTATGTTTGACAACATCATGAACTAATTTGATCTAGTCTAGGGTTTGTATGGATCTGCTATGATTGTATGAATTGGTTATTACTCTTAACTCAATTATTTCTTTAAGCCTTTATTGAATGGATTATTGCTAATATATAATTGATTGGCCACCAATTATGTGTTTTAGGTATTAGATGATGGATTGAGAGATGAAGTCTAATGCTGGAACAATTCAATTAAGGACTTAGGTGAATTAGAGATATAACCTAGGAAAAGATTATTTCAATTGGAACAAGATTATTTGAGAGAGGTTTGAATGCAAGAGCTTATTTCCTTTATTCAATTAATTAAGTTGCTTGAGATTTAATCTTTGAAATTAAATTAGTTAAGAGGAATAACCGTTCATACATATAAGTAGCAGAGAAGTGCAAACCCTAGACCATTCTATTAAGTGAATCAAAACATCAGCTCAATTTACTTTTATTGTTTTAAACTTCAATCAATCTGTTTTTATTAATTATTAGCAATTTAAATTTCTTCATTACTTGTTATTTTTAATCTGATAATCAATTAGCTACTTTAGCTTCCTTGTGAGACGACCTTGGGGAGATCACCTTTGCTACAGCTACCTCGTATACTTGCGAGTGATGCTTTGTGGTAGAGTTAATTCGAGCCCAACATTAGCATGTGAATATGTTTATATTATTTATTTGTACTACTAAGCTCTCGGGCTTAGCGCGGATGTGTAATCGCGCAGGTGAGTAGGTGGTAGATCTGAAGTCAATTGTTATGCCACGAGAAGGGTAAGAGTGTTTCGAGACCAACTAGAAGGTGGTGCATACATGTACAATTTAAATATGTTGTATTTTGATAAAAATGTATTCATATGTATAAGTGAATTTTGATAAAGACAAGCTTATTGTATATAAGTAAGATCATTGAGAGTATAATGATTTTGTAAATATTCTTTAAATAAAATGTATTATTGTTTGAACTCTGATAAAAGTTTTAAACTGTAACTACAAATGACATTCTTATACTTTATATACGTACTGTTTGTATATTATTATATGTATAGTACTTATATAGAGTATGTGGGTGTTACAATTATTTTGGTATCAGAGCTTAGGTTCGAGATTCTCGGCCTAAGTAGAATTTAAAAAGAAAAAGTTTTGAAAAGCTTAAATAGAATTAAAAAGAAAAGTTTTGAAAAGAAAAACGAAATTTGTGAGACATGCATATGCCTTAACACCTAGATTGGTCTCGGATGTGGCATTATGTGAATTGTAATGTATTTGAATTAGATGAGATGGATGATAGTGTGTGGATGAAGTTCTACATGAAAGGAAAATTAGAGAAAGAAATGATATGGAAAAATTTATATAAGTTTAATTGATAAATTAAAGAATGAGAATTTATTGAAGTGAACTAAATTTTTAAATTTTTGATTTTTGAAACGTGTTTGAAGTATAAAGAAATGATTTGGAGAATAAAGTTCGAAATGAGTTAAAAACAAAATCAAGAGTAAAGTATGTACTCTTCCCTATATAGTTAGGATCTCTTTCTAATAAAGCTTATGTTTGGATTGTTAATATGGATAGGTGTAATATCCTCATGTATGCCCTAGAAGTTTTGATTATGTTGTTGTTGTTGTTGGTTTAAAATGTGATTGAATGTATATGTTAGGTGATAAGAAAAGGAATTGGTAAGAGAATGCTTATGTATATGTGTTTTGGGAAAGAAAGAGGGTTTAGAGAAAAGTGTATATGTTGTTTATATGATGATATATATAACATATACATAAGTCAAAGGGAGAGTCAATGGAAGAGAGATATTTTTATGGGATATGTGAAATTACTATAATGGGCTTATAAGAGACAAGAGGTTAGTTATATGGATAAGGGTGTTTTGGTAATTGCTTGAATTGAATCACATGGTGGAGATTTAAAGAAGGATTGACTTTGTTTCTTCATCATTTTCTCTTTTTTTTGGTTGTAGTGGCCGGCTCCTCCGTAGACAAAGGAAAGCAAGAGGTGAAGAGAGGATCTTGATGTGTTGAGTTCAAATTGAAGGAAGATTAGTGATCAAGTGTTGATTCAAGAAGTTTTTAACTAAGGTAAAATCTTTCCTTTGATTTCTTTTATTCTTTTGAAGTGGTATTGGAAGTTAATTAGGGTTTGTTGATTTGATGATAAGAGGTGGTGGTGATGCGTTTTCAAGTGTTAAATTGGTTTTAAGTTAAGAGTTTAAATAGTTGTTGTTGTTGGAAGTGGTGGATGTTGATTTTGGAAGATGGAGAAGGATATTGGTTTTAGGGTTTTGAGATGGTTTGTGTTTAAATGTATTATGAATGTTTTGTGAAGTAATTCTTGTGATGAATTTATGTTTAGAACATTGTTTTCATTCATTTGAACCATGCTATATTGTGTATGATGAGTTGGAGTGCAATTGGAGGAAAGTTGTGCATGTTAAGGTTTTAATTCATGGGTGACACGGCCAAAGGGAAAGAGAGACACGGCCAAGCCAAGGGATTTTGGGCGTGTTGGATTGGTTTTTGAGAGACACGGCCGTGTCCCCTAGCCGTGTTAGCTACTGTGATTTTTGGTTGAGAGACACGGTCACAAGCTTGGCCGTGTCCCTTGCCCGTGTTGCTTACTGTCAAATTGAGGTTGAGAGACACGGCCACAAGCTTGGCCGTGTCCCTCAAGTGGGCTGCTCGTGTCCCTCAAATGTGTTGGTTAGGGTTTTTATTCTTTGTTCTAATTGCATTGTTATGATTCTTCAAAGGTATTTTGGTACCTAAACCCTAATATAAACACTTTAAACGTACTTCAAACAAAGAATGCCCTAATCAAATGGATGTGGAAGATCCTAAAGCTATGAATGATATAAATTGTTCTTTGCCTAATTGCATTGTTGAGATTGAACAATGTTATGTTATGCATTGTGAATGGTAATGTGTTTCATGAGAAATGTATATTGAAATGTTATATCAAAGATGCTATGATGATTCAAATAAGAGATGATATGAGACAAGGCCATTGTGATTGGCTATGATGATTCAATTGAATGATATATGGCATGTTTGCCTAATTGATGATGAGAATTGAGAATGAAATATAAATGAATTGTGTGGCTAATGTGTTATTCCATTTTCAGAGTTTGTTGTTGGTGGCATGCCTAATAAGTGTAACAATCTCTTGAAGTTAGGTTGGATTGAATCCTTGAAGCCTAATTGAGATGTTACCACCCTTGAAGCTAGGTTGGGTTTGGTTCTTGAAGCCAAGTTGGGTTGATGCTTAGCATGCTTTGCTCCCCTTGAAGCTTGGTTGCATCTAATCCTTGAAGCCTAGTTGGGTATATGATATTGATAAATGTGATAACAAAACCAAAGCATTAACTCTGAAAATTGAATGGCATATTAGTGTGTTTTGGGCCCATGCTTGTCTTTGTTTAATGTTGTTCATGAATGGTTAAATGAATAACTAATGAGGTATATAAAAAGGTGTTGGGTTATGAAATATAAAGGTATATTGTTAGCTTTGCATATATGATGTTACATGTATAATATGAATTGAAAATTGACATTGCATTGCACTAAAGCATATCATTAGCATGATTTATCTTACTAAGCCGTTGGCTTAGCGCGATAGTGTTTAATCGCGCAGGTGATAGAGTTGATAGAGTTGAACCCGAGAGCTCTTCGAGACCGAGTGAGAGTAGACATTGAAGAGTTGATTTTGGAACTTAAAGATTAGAGAAGATTTGCCAATCATGTATAACTCTTTTAATATTTTGTAAAGTATTGTTTATAATATGAATATATGTATATTTGTAAATATGGATTTAAATGTTTTCATATATGTAAATCTATTTTACAAATTCCGCTGCGTATTAACTAAATGTATTTATATATCTATTTTGTTTTGTATTACAAGCTAATTACTTATTTTCTAAAATGCATAATGAGAAAGGTGATGGTATCATTTAAAATGATTTGAATGTCGACGAAAAACCGTAACATTCCTATGTTCGGTACACGTATGCTACATTGTGGTGTTGTAGAGTACGTGTATTGGATGTGGGGGTGTTACAATTGTTTTGGTATCAGAGCCTAGGTTTGAGATTCTCAACCTAGGTAAAATTTAAGAAAAAGAAATGTTTTGATTTTAAAAAGTTGGTTTTGAAATAAAATACATGTTTGGGATTGGCAATCTCTTATCTTTAATAAGGTATAATCTGCTGTGTTTGCAGACATAAGTTGTGATGGACTCTCATTTACGGCAATCAGTAGAGGGTAGTGCTGAAAGCGTTGCTCCTGATGAGGTTAGAAAGGGAGCTAGAGTTGATAGTGCTGAGGAGGCACCTGCTTCGGTGTCGAGGAGACCAGTTGGTGAGGAGGTTCCGCCAGTCTGGTTTAGGCATGTGGTAGAGGCTTTGAGGCAAGCACCAGTACAACCACAGCCACCACCCCCTTAGCCTTTGGTATCAGTGAGGCATTATGACAAACTAAGGAAATATGGAGCGGAGGATTTCCTTGGTACAGTTGATCTAGCTGTAGCGGAGCAATGGCTTGATAAAGTACAGAGGATTTTTATTCAGTTGCAAGCCACCCTAGAGGAAAAGTTTGATTATGCAAGATCTTTGCTGCAGAAGGATGCATATGATTAGTGGAAGACAGTGCCACATGCTATGGATGATCCACCAACCTTGTCCTATGCTGATTTCTTGAGAGAGTTTCAATTGAAGTATACTCTGAGGGAGTATAAAGACATGAAGAAGATGGAGTTCTTAAGCTTGAAGCAAGACAGCAAGACTGTAACTGAGTATGAGGTTGAGTTTATTCGATTGAGCCAGTATGCTGGGGGCATTATAGCTGATGAAATAGTTAGATGTAGGAGATTTGAGGAGGGATTGAGGCCCTCTATCATGTGTCTGGTAGCTGGATCCAGATATCATGATTTTTCCCAGCTAGTGGCAGCAGCTTGGAGTGTGGAGCGAGCTCAGGGTATTGCAGCTGCTTCAGAGAAAGAGGTTAGGGTGAGGAGGCCCCAGTTTGAGGCAGGGTCTTCTTCTACAAAGAGGGGTAAAGGTAGTTTTGCTCCTCGGGTCAATAGGAGTCAGAGATCAGCTGGTAGGTCAGTGCAGTTCCAGAGACAGAGATTTAGATCTACAGCTTCAGTGGCGAGTGCTCCGACCCCGGTGACTCATAGATCCACCCCACCCATCTGCATTCATTGTGGTAGGCCACATGGAGGTCCTTGTTGGAAGGCTGGTATAGCAGGGGTTTGCTTCAGATGTGGATCCCCTGATCACTTTGTGAGAGATTGTCCTGAGAGGCAAGAGCAGATGTCAGTTGATACTGCAGCTTCTCGACCTAATGTGAGGGGAGGTCGAGGAGGCAGGGGTGTCAGCAGAGGAGGTAGATGAGGGTTCAGTTCTAGAGGAGGTGTTACATCCAGGGAGAGTAGACCAGAGGAGGTTGGATCTTCCCAGAGAATGTATGTTATGCAGAGGCAGCCAGATGCATCAGCAGTCATAGCTAGTACTTTTTCTTTATTTGATACTTCAGTACTTGCTTTGATTGATCCGGGTTCCACGCATTCATATATTAGTGCATCTGTTTTGCCTGTATTTGATGTGCATGCTGAGTCCCTAGGATTTGATGTATTGGTGACAAATCCGTTAGGGCATAGTGTGATTGTTAGTAAAGTGCACCGAGATAGTGCAGTAATGGTGCAAGGTGAGGAGTTTCTTGGAGACTTGATAGAGATGCCTTTTAAGGAATATGATGTGATCTTAGGCATGGACTGGCTATCTCGACATGGAGCTATGGTGGATTGTAAAAAGAAAGTTGTTACTTTGAAAACTGTTGATGGTAGAGAAATGATAGTATCTAATGAGCAGGAGCAGCTAGCATCTTTGTTTGTTTCAGCTGTTGCAGCCAGGAGATTGATTAGAAAAGGGTGTGATGCCTATCTTGCTCATGTGGTAGATACTAGAGTTAAGGTTTCTCAACTTGAGGATATAACCACAGTTGCTGAGTTCCCAGATGTGTTTCCAGAGGAGTTGCCAGGGTTGCCTCCTGAGAGAGAAGTGGAGTTTGGTATTGAATTATTGCCTGGTACCCCTCCTATTTCTATTACTCCTTACAGAATGGCACCGACTGAGTTGAGAGAACTGAAGGTGCAGTTGCAGGAGTTGCTGGATAAAGGATTTATTCGCCCCAGTGTTTCTCCTTGGGGAGCTCTTGTGTTATTTGTGAAGAAGAAAGATTGTACTATGAGATTGTGCATCGATTATAGGCAATTGAACAAGGTGACCATTAAAAATAAATATCCTTTGCCTAGAATTGATGATCTTTTTGATCAATTGAAGGGTACAGCTGTGTTTTCTAAAATTGATTTGAGATCTGGGTACCATCAATTGAGAGTTAAAGCTGAAGACATTTCTAAGATAGCCTTTCGGACCAGATATGGGCATTATGAGTTTCTAGTTATGCCTTTTGGTTTGACGAATGCACCTGCAGTTTTTATGGATTTAATGAATAGGGTGTTTAGACCCTATCTTGATCAGTTTGTGGTGGTCTTCATTGATGACATTCTGGTGTATTCGTGGAATGAAGAGGAACATGATAAACATTTGCGGATTGTGCTGCAAATCTTGAGAGAGAAGCAATTGTTTGCTAAACTGTCGAAGTGTGAGTTTTGGTTGGATCAAGTAGCTTTTCTCGGACATATAGTTTCAGCAGAGGGTATTAGAGTTGATCCGAGTAAAGTTGAAGCAATTTTGAATTGGAGTCCACCCAAGTCTGTAACTGAAGTTAGAAGTTTCCTGGGTTTGGCAGGCTATTACCGACTGTTTGTGAAAGGATTTTCTTTGATAGCTACTCCACTCACCAGATTGCTTCGAAAGGGAGTTAGATTTGTGTGGACAGATCAGTGTCAGGCTAGCTTTGAACAATTGAGAGAAATGTTGACTCAAGCGCCTGTTCTTACTTTACCTGTGGAAGGCAAACCATATGTGATTTTCAGTGATGCTTCACATAGTGGTTTGGGTTGTGTGCTGATGCAAGAAGGTGAAGTTATAGCTTATGCTTCTCGACAGTTGAAGCCGCATGAGCTTAATTATCCAACCCATGATTTGGAGTTAGCAGCCATTGTGTTTGCATTGAAGATTTGGCGACATTATCTGTTTGGGGAGAAATGTTTCATCTACACTGATCATAAAAGTTTGAAATATTTGGGTGTCCAGAAAGAGCTCAATCTTCGACAGAGAAGATGGTTGGAATTGATTAAAGACTACGACTGCTTGATTGACTATCATCCAGGTAAAGCAAATGTTGTTGCTGATGCCTTGAGTCGGAAGTCTTTAGCAGGGTTGACTGTTTATTCGCTCTCGTTGCTTGTTGAGTTGAGAGCATTGTGTGCTAATTTTGTAGCTTGTGATGATGGTGCATTGTTGGCACAGTTGCAAGTGAAACCAGTTTTGTTAGATCAGATTAAAGAGGCTCAGTTGGCTGATGAAAAGATTCAGAAGATTGTTTCAGATTGCCAGAATGGGAAGAGTGGAGATTTTGTTGTGAGAGATGATGGGAGTCTCTGGTTTAAGAATAGATTGTGTGTACCCGATGATGCTAATTTGAAAAGGATCATTTTAGAAGAAGCTCATCAGTCAGTATTTGCTATGCATCCGGGCAATACAAAGATGTATCATGATTTGAGACGGCATTACTGGTGGATTGGTATGAAGAGAGACATTGCGGAGTTTGTATCAAAGTGTCTCACATGTCAGAGGGTAAAAGCAGAGCATCAAGTTCCAACCGGGTTGCTTCAACCTTTGTCAGTGCCTGAATGGAAATGGGATAGAGTGACCATGGATTTTGTGTCTGGATTGCCATTGACACAAAGGAAGCATGATGCTATATGGGTGATTGTGGATAGATTGACTAAGACAGCTCATTTTCTTCCGGTTCGGATGGATTACTCTTTGGAGAGGTTAGCTGAGCTGTATATCCATGAGATTGTGAAGTTGCATGGTGTCCCAATTTCTTTAGTGTCTGATCGAGATCCTAGGTTTACTTCCAGGTTTTGGAAGAGTTTGCATAGTGCTTTGGGTTCTCGACTGCACTTCAGCACTGCTTTTCATCCACAGACAGATGGGCAGTCAGAGAGAGTAATACAGATTATTGAGGACATGTTGAGAAGCTGTGTCATTGATTTCTCTGGAAGTTGGGACAGATTTCTACCACTTGTGGAGTTTGCTTATAACAACAGTCACCAATCCAGCATTGGTATGGCACCATTCGAAGCACTGTATGGTAGACGGTGTAGGACACCGCTGTGTTGGAATGAACTTGGAGATAGTAAGTTAATTGGGCCTGATTTGGTTAAAGAAACTGAAGAGAAAGTGAAGTTGATTCGAGGCAGGTTAAAAGCAGCTTCAGACCGACAGAAGTCTTATGCAGATCTGAAAAGGAGAGACATAGAGTTTGATGTTGGAGATAAGGTATTTTTGAAAGTATCTCCTTGGAAGAAGATCTTGAGGTTCGGTCGGAAAGGGAAATTGAGTCCTCGATTCATTGGACTGTATGAAGTTTTGGAAAGAGTTGGGCCAGTTGCTCATCGACTTGCTTTGCCACCTGAGTTGGATCGTATTCATAACGTATTCCATATTTGTATGTTAAGGAGGTACGGATCGGATCCATCTCATGTGTTGCCAATTGAATCTATCGAAGTGAGTCCAGATCTGACATTTGAAGAGGAACCAGTTGCTATATTGGCTCGTGATGTGAAGGAGTTAAGAAACAAAAGAGTGCCACTTGTAAAGATTTTGTGGAAGAATCATGCAAAAGAAGAAGCAACTTGGGAAAGTGAGCAAACCATGCGAGAGCAATATCCTCAATTGTTTTAGAGTTGATATCAGGTAATTTCGAGGACGAAATTTCTTTTTAGAGGGGGAGAATTGTAATATCCTCATGTATGCCCTAGAAGTTTTGATTATGTTGTTGTTGTTGGTTTAAAATGTGATTGAATGTATATGTTAGGTGATAAGAAAAGGAATTGGTAAGAGAATGCTTATGTATATGTGTTTTGGGAAAGAAAGAGGGTTTAGAGAAAAGTGTATATGTTGTTTATATGATGATATATATAACATATACATAAGTCAAAGGGAGAGTCAATGGAAGAGAGATATTTTTATGGGATATGTGAAATTACTATAATGGGCTTATAAGAGACAAGAGGTTAGTTATATGGATAAGGGTGTTTTGGTAATTGCTTGAATTGAATCACATGGTGGAGATTTAAAGAAGGATTGACTTTGTTTCTTCATCATTTTCTCTTTTTTTTGGTTGTAGTGGCCGGCTCCTCCATAGACAAAGGAAAGCAAGAGGTGAAGAGAGGATCTTGATGTGTTGAGTTCAAATTGAAGGAAGATTAGTGATCAAGTGTTGATTCAAGAAGTTTTTAACTAAGGTAAAATCTTTCCTTTGATTTCTTTTATTCTTTTGAAGTGGTATTGGAAGTTAATTAGGGTTTGTTGATTTGATGATAAGAGGTGGTGGTGATGTGTTTTCAAGAGTTAAATTGGTTTTAAGTTAAGAGTTTAAATAGTTGTTGTTGTTGGAAGTGGTGGATGTTGATTTTGGAAGATGGAGAAGGATATTGGTTTTAGGGTTTTGAGATGGTTTGTGTTTAAATGTATTATGAATGTTTTGTGAAGTAATTCTTGTGATGAATTTGTGTTTAGAACATTGTTTCCATTCATTTGAACCATGCTCTATGGTGTATGATGAGTTGGAGTGCAATTGGAGGAAAGTTGTGCATGTTAAGGTTTTAATTCATGGGTGACACAACCAAAGGGAAAGAGAGACACGGCCAAGCCAAGGGATTTTGGGCGTGTTGGATTGGTTTTTGAGATACACGACCGTGTCCCCTAGCCGTGTTAGCTACTGTGATTTTTGGTTGAGAGACACGGTCACAAGCTTGGCCGTGTCCCTTGCCCGTGTTGCTTATTGTCAAATTGAGGTTGAGAGACACGGCCACAAGCTTGGCCGTGTCCCTCAAGTGGGCTGCTCGTGTCCCTCAAATGTGTTGGTTAGGGTTTTTATTCTTTGTTCTAATTGCATTGTTATGATTCTTCAAAGGTATTTTGGTACCTAAACCCTAATATAAACACTTTAAACATACTTCAAACAAAGAATGCCCTAATCAAATGGATGTGGAAGATCCTAAAGCTATGAATGATATAAATTGTTCTTTGCCTAATTGCATTGTTGAGATTGAACAATGTTATGTTATGCATTATGAATGGTAATGTGTTTCATGAGTAATGTATATTGAAATGTTATATCAAAGATGCTATGATGATTCAAATAAGAGATGATATGAGACAAGGCCATTGTGATTGGCTATGATGATTCAATTGAATGATATATGGCATGTTTGCCTAATTGATGATGAGAATTGAGAATGAAATATAAATGAATTGTGTGGCTAATGTGTTATTCCATTTTCAGAGTTTGTTGTTGGTGGCATGCCTAATAAGTGTAACAATCTCTTGAAGTTAGGTTGGATTGAATCCTTGAAGCCTAATTGAGATGTTACCACCCTTGAAGCTAGGTTGGGTTTGGTTCTTGAAGCCAAGTTGGGTTGATGCTTAGCATGCTTTGCTCCCCTTGAAGCTTGGTTGCATCTAATCCTTGAAGCCTAGTTGGGTATATGATATTGATAAATGTGATAACAAAACCAAAGCATTAACTCTGAAAATTGAATGGCATATTAGTGTGTTTTGGGCCCATGCTTGTCTTTGTTTAATGTTGTTCATGAATGGTTAAATGAATAACTAATGAGGTATATAAAAAGGTGTTGGGTTATGAAATATAAAGGTATATTGTTAGCTTTGCATATATGATGTTACATGTATAATATGAATTGAAAATTGACATTGCATTGCACTAAAGCATATCATTAGCATGATTTATCTTACTAAGCCGTTGGCTTAGCGTGATAGTGTTTAATCGCGCAGGTGATAGAGTTGATAGAGTTGAACCCGAGAGCTCTTCGAGACCGAGTGAGAGTAGACATTGAAGAGTTGATTTTGGAACTTAAAGATCAGAGAAGATTTGCCAATCATGTATAACTCTTTTAATATTTTGTAAAGTATTGTTTATAATATGAATATATGTATATTTGTAAATATGGATTTAAATGTTTTCATATATGTAAATTTATTTTACAAATTCCGCTGTGTATTAACTAAATGTATTTATATATCTATTTTGTTTTGTATTACAAGCTAATTACTTATTTTCTAAAATGCATAATGAGAAAGGTGATGGTATCATTTAAAATGATTTGAATGTCGACGAAAAACCGTAACATTCCTATGTTCGGTACACGTATGCTACATTGTGGTGTTGTAGAGTACGTGTATTGGATGTGGGGGTGTTACAATAGATCCGTTATTAAAATGAAGAGAGTATGATGGAATATTAAGTGAGTTGATTTATATAGACAAAGTGTGACCATTTAAGGTTTGGGTATATAAAGTTAAGGTTTTGTTTAAAAGAAAAAGAGATGATGTTGGTTAAGTAAAAAGATATATTGGTGTTGTTTATATTGTTATTTTAATGCAAACATTGTGATTTCAATGTTAGAAATGTGATATGCTTGAGTGTTGTTAAAGCTCATGTTAAGGGTGGTAATATGTGACATTTGGATTTTTGAAATGAGCTTTAATAATTGTGAAAATTATATGTTTTGATGTTGCTTTGTGATATATATATGAGATATTTTTTTTAAAGTTGATATTAAGAAAAATGAGATGAGTAAATTGAAGTTTAGGTAAGGTAGTAATTTGAGAATTTAGAGTTTTAATGGAATGTTGATAAAGATTATTTAGATATCGATAGTTTAAGGTATGTTAAATATATGAGCTATTTGCAATGAATATTATTGCATATGAGAATACTATGAATTGAGTAATGTGATTGATAGTATAAAAATTTGTTTTGAAATATAAGGAAAGTGATTAAGAGAGGGAAAATGAGTTACTGTAAGGCATTTGATTGAAAGGGTGAAAATGGATATGAAGGATATACTAAATACATTTAAAAACAAAAGTGAGAGAGATGTCACATTAGAAATGTGACCAAGATTTTTGTAAAATATTATTATGAGTAGAGTGTATATATTTATTGAGTTGGTGAATAACTTAAGTCATGTCAAAAGAATGAGAATGATAATGTTCAAAGAAAAGTAATAAACATTAAATTTGTACAGATTGTATGCAAAAGAGAAATTAAATAAAATTGCATGAGTATGTGTATACATGAATAAGATATGTGAGATGAGTTTTTCGATATGAATGTAATTGTAATATGTAAGGAATGTGGGAAGTGAGTCACATTATGGATGTGGCCTATGAATATGTAGGTGGTATAACTACTGGTCTAAAGATATTAAGAATGATATTGCATATATTAGTGGACCTAAGAGAGATTAGGTCTTGACTTATGCAAAGCTAGATAGACTATGTAATGAAATTAAGAGTGAGAATGGACTCGAGTAATATTGGATGGTGAAATTGTTATGGTAATCACTGAATTTGATGATCATATAACATTTTGAGTCCCAAAGTATCCACATGTGGGAAGGTTTTATGTATATGTGTATAATAAGAGATTGTAAATGGATTAGAAATAGATTAGAAATGGAGTAACAAAAGGGAAATTGTGTAAGATTTGCATATGATTGAATATGTATAAGTAAGAGATGTTAATAATAATATTGTTGAGTCATGAATTAAGCTAATAATGATCGTATAATCAAGTGCAAATTGGGTTGAAACGGAGTTGAAATGTGTTAACTCTTGGTGTAGCAAAAGTTTAGAGAATGAATATGTAATTCTTGCAATATAATTTAGCTTTGTAATTGGAAAGGTTGGAAGCAGAATAATAAAGGAATAGTATGTATTTATAAGCTTTAGGGGTAATCATTAATCTCTTATGGTCATATGATTTGTTTAGTATATTTGGATGATTAGTTCTGTTATCCACAGATTTGGACTGAGATAATATGATTGTAGTACAGTTTTGGTGAGATTGATAATTATGTTTCTAGAAACATGGTCAAGAGTTATGATTGGTAAAGTTGTACCTTATCATTTTATGTTAGAAATATGTTTATAATTATGAAAATTAAGGAAAGAGAAGAGAATTATGAAAATGTTTTGAGTTATGGATAATATAATAAAAAGGTAATTATTGCAAAAATAGCAATGGTATGAAATGTGAGGAGATATTATATGGGAGAAATTACAAAATATGATTGAAAGTTATACTGAATATGTTTATGGTATAAAGTGAATAAGTGGATGGGTTTAAGGTTTAAGTGAGTGAATTATGGGTAGTAAATATAGTATGAGATAATCATGAGAATTTTTGTGGAAAATTGTACTAAGATAAGTTGAAGTGGTATGTTATTAATAATCATACTTTCAAGAAGTTGAAAAGTGGATCCGAAGAGATTAGAGTTTGAATATAAGTTTGACCTAATGGAATTAGGTCATATGTATATTGTGAAATCTAATGATAAGTTTAAATAAGTTACTTGTGGGTTTGAATCAAATAAGATTGAGATGTTAATATATATAGTATGACAGATAGATCAATTGATCTAAATTTTGCTAAGATTGCGAATCATTATTGAGATTTAATATGTATAGTTGTACTAAGAGTGTAAAATTTAAGTGATAATGTATATGATGTAATATTCTGACTAATGAATGGACATGAATAAATTGAGTTATATCAATTGTAAATGATGATAAAAGGGGAAAGATTGATTATATGTAAAGTAAGTTTAAAGGCATTGTACTAATATATATGTTAAGTGAAAAGCATGCTAAAGAAGGAATTAAGTGTGTGAAAAATAAAGATATTGTTATCAATTAAGGTTTGATAAATGTCTGTTTTGAAAGTGATTGTAATGACGGGATAATCAATGATTTTTAAGGTTAAGTTAAGAGAGTAATTATAAAGAGATGAAGTGATAAAATATCTTGAAGGTAATAGATGGATGAAGTACCTGCATATTATAAGAGGATCTAATTTTTGTATAAAGGTAAATTCATTGGGAATGTAAGGAATTATCTTGATTGCTTTGTTGAGAAAGTAATAAGATATATATATATATATATAATATGACGAGTTATGAAATTTAGAGAAGATGATTGAATCTAAGGGGGAGAGTAAAAGTTATGTGATTTGATGACATAATAACTTAATAATATAATTAACTTTATATGAAAGTTAAGATGGTATTTTGTTAAGAATGGATTATTATTGTATTAGATAATTTCGAGGACGAAATTATTTAAGGGGGAGAGAATTGTAATATCCCAAAATACACCCTAAAAGTTTTGGAATTATTATGGTATTTGGATTTAATGTATATGTTTAATGGAAAGAGAAAAGAAGTAAAGAGAGTGTATATGTTGTATCTATGGGAATATATATACAAGTTAAATTAATGAAGGTCAAAAGAAGAGAAATGAATTAATTTAATACCCGATTTTGGTGTACATTGGAATAGTAGTAGTGAGAAGATATGTTGGTAAAATATGTAAGAAAATATTATAAGAGATAGAGATGTATGAAGAATGATAAGTATATATATATATATATTGTAATTGTAAAACATGGGAAATATAAAAGCAATATATAAGAGATATACATATACCAACATATACATCACATATACATAATGTATAAAGTGGTGTAGGAAAAGTAAGTTTATATAATAATAATAATAATAATAATAATAATAATAATAATAATAATAAAGAAGAAGAGAAAGTCAAGAAGAGTGACAAGTGTATGGTGGAGATTTTAAGGGATTTAATTATATATATATATATATGATAAGTATGAGAAAAAGAAGAAAAGATCTTCTTCCCTTCTTCTTCTTCTTCTTGAAAGAGAGAGAGAGAGAGAGAGAGAGAGATGTGACTTTATCTACATATACATCAAATTCTAAAGGCTTTAAGAGAATTGAAGGTGGAGATTGAAGATTTGGTAAAGAATTCAAGTAAGTATTCATTTCTTTATATTGATTTCTATTGATTGTGGTTATATTTGATATAGTTAGTGTATTAAGATTATGATAGTGAAAGATTGAAGTATATAGATATGTTGAAGTGATATTTAGATGATGATAATATGGTTATTTGTGAGGATGATGATAGATTGTTGAAATTGTTTAGTAAAGGTTTAATATAAATGAGTTGGAGAATTGAATAATTGATGTATGATTGATGTATGGTTGTGTTTAATGAAGTTGAAAACTTATAATACAGGAGTTTGGTCCGGTAATAGAGGCATTTTGGATTCCACGCCCGTGGCCTTTGGTTGCCACGACCGTGGCCATTGGAAGCCATGGCCGTGGGGGTGTTGAGCAAGGGAGACAGATTCATTTGCTATGCCACGGCCGTGGGGGTTGGAAGGCCACGACCATGGGGATTTTAGAAAGATTGGGCAGAATTGTTTGCTATGCCACGCCCGTGAGGGTTGGTAGGCCACGACCGTGGGGTCCTAGAGAGAGAGGTTGGTTTGTAATTTGTGATCTAAGGGTCTAGTATGAGATTAATAAATGAATAATTGTATTGAATTCATGTGTATCTTTGAGTAAGTGTGTGTTAGTCCTTGTGGATTAGGTTGTGAAGAAGTTGTTTTGCCCTAATCCAAGTGTTGAGGATTATTGGAAGATGAGTTTGGTGTGGTGTGATTGCTCATGAGGTAAGTACAAACCCTATTTGATTGTATATATTTATATGTCTTTGGACCTTAACACATTTGGTTATAAATGTGTTAAGTAATCTATTACATTGTTGATGCATATGAATAATGCTATGTTGTGCACAATGTGAATTATGTGGAATGTATGTTGAAGATTCTAAATCTATGAATAATGTAAATTGCTATGTATATATCAATGATGAAATATGTAAAGTAAAAGATATGATGATCATTCTTAATGAATGTTCAATGCAATTGATTGTGAGTACTTAAATGATGAATTGAGACTTAATGAGATGATTGAAGCATGTTTGCCTATATGAAATATGAAATATGAAATGTGAAAGATATGATGATATGATGAATTGTATTAATGTGATTTGAGATAAAATGATATATGAGGCCATGGTTGTTGGCTATGATGATGCAAATGAGATAATTGAGACATGGTTACCTAGTTGATTGTGGAATATGAAATGAGAAATGAATTAAGAAAGAAATTGATGAAGAGATAAATGAAAGGATTGTGTGCCTAATATGTTAATTCAATTTTCAGAGTTCTGGGTTTGGCGGCATGGCTATGAATCGCTGGATAGGTGAAAAGACCGGGTCGTAAACCGATTCCAGCTGAGAAATATGAAATATGATATGATGTTTTTGGGGTGAAAAGACTGGGTTGTAAGCCTCAAAAACAGTAACAGTCTTGCCGGGTTGAGGATCTCCTCGGTTTATCCAGGTTGAGGTCCAAGAGACTGGGTCTGTTACACGTAATAGTCTTGCCGGGTTGAGGATCTCCTTGAGTTTAGCCAGGTTGAGGTCCAAGAGACTGGGTCTGTTACACTATCCATGGATAGAGATATATATATCGCCTACGGGCTTGATGATTGTGATTATGGACCAAAGCAGTAATTCTGAACTTTGAATAACATATTAGATCCTTTTTGGGCCCATGCTTGTCTTTGTTTCAATGTAATTTATGAAATGTGAAATGAATGAATAATGAGAACCATACTTGTCTTTGTTTTCAACATGAATGATGAATTAATTGAATAATATAAGGACATGTAATATTATGAAGTATGATATGATTACAATACATAAGTAAACTATTGAAAAGAAATATGGCTTGAGAAGCTAAGTTGAAAGAGGAGGTTCTAAAAATATAGAATGACATGTAATATGTGTATGGAAGTGGACATTGTGAGTATTAGTTATGAATGTTCTTATAAGTTATGGAATTGTAGTTTGTATTGATGATATGTGTATATATATATATATAATTATGAGATTAGTAGAAATATATGAAAAGTGTAATTGAAAGGGGAAAACATGATAAGAAAATAAGGATACATGAAGTTAGCATGTGAATATGTTTATATTATTTATTTGTACTACTAAGCTCTCGGGCTTAGCGCGGATGTGTAATCGTGCAGGTGAGTAGGTGGTAGATCTGAAGTCAATTGTTATGCCACGAGAAGGGTAAGAGTGTTTCGAGACCAACTAGAAGGTGGTGCATACATGTACAATTTAAATATGTTGTATTTTGATAAAAATGTATTCATATGTATAAGTGAATTTTGATAAAGACAAGCTTATTATATATAAGTAAGATCATTGAGAGTATAATGATTTTGTAAATATTCTTTAAATAAAATGTATTATTGTTTGAACTCTGATAAAAGTTTTAAACTGTAACTACAAATGACATTCTTATACTTTATATATGTACTGTTTGTATATTATTATATGTATAGTACTTATATAGAGTATGGGGGTGTTACAGCTAGGGTTTCTTCCCTGCTATGTCTCTTTTAATTATCAAATTACTCCCGTCCCAAAGTCCAAAGTCCAAAAGTCCATGCTTTCATCCTTAGGTCTATTATTTATAGGCAATTAATAAAAAAAACCTAGTCATTATTGATTAAGAAAATATTTAAAATGGTCTGAATTAAATTAGGTTTTGACAAAATTAGCAAGGCCAATCGTACAAAGGCCATGGCTGCGGGCTGCGAGCTATGGGCCTGGGCACCTACGGTGAATTGGCCCAAACCAATTTGCACAGGCTAAGGCCTGTGGCGAATTGGCTTGCAGGCCGGCCTGCCACGTGTCATTGGTCAATTCATCAAGTATTTTTATTATTTTATTATTTTATTATTTTTATAACTATTATTAAAAATAAATATCAAATTTAAAATAAATATTTGTAATTTCTTTTTTCTTTTATATATATTATATTATTAAAATAAATAATATTTATTACAAAAATTATTTTAGATTATTTTAAATGTTCAGCCTTGACTTAATCGCCTTTTAAATAGTGTCGTACTGAACTTGATAAAAAAATAATGTTCTACACTACCTCAAGAAAAGAAGAACCAAGAACACGGAGTGTTAGACACACCCAACCATCTTGGCCGTGTCCAAGGAGAAGTGTAAGAGACATGACCAAGATTATCCAATCTTCGTCGTGTCTATGAGAGATTCCTTTTTAATTTTAAAACATTTTATGGGATCGAGACAGAAGGAATGTTTTCTTATGTTTAAATGTGAGATATTTTCTAAAAAGAAAGTATTAAAAATTTAAAAAGAGGAAACAAATGGAAGTGGAATGTGCTGGTGTAAGGCTAGAGAGCTTGTTTTAATTCAAAACAATTCTAATGGGGACTCTTAAGTGTGGGCAGAAAGTGATTATTGAGAGGAGGTGAGAGATATATATAGGATGAATTTTGATGAGCTAATGCAGTTTTTTTTAGAGAGGAAAAATGAGAGGAGTTTTTAGAGTCCAGAAAAGAAAATGTTTTAGGGAGATTTTTCATTCATGGTTTTTCAGCACAAGATTTATTTTACAAAGTTTTTGGTGGAGGTTTGAGAATTCTTCATCAAACTCAAGCAAAGGTGGAGGAAGAACAAGAGAAGATCAACTCTAGTTATCTTCAAACTGGGTTTTTCTATTCCTTGAATTAGTTCAATTTTCAAAATTTAAATTATTAAATACATTAATATCTTAATGAAGTTTGTAATTTGAATTCTATTAAATTAATTTTCTATATTGTTTAATGAGTAACTAGATTATTTATGCCTAGGATTTGCAATAGATCTAATTGGATGTTTTAATTCAATAGTTTCCACTAAATAACCTTTATGAGCTGATTGAATTGGATTGAATGTTAGGTTAATAGATTGGGCACCTATTGATCTCTAGATATTGAGTAAAAACTGAGAAGTAAGACTTGATATTGAAACTATGCATTCGACAACCCTAAGAATGAATTAGAAATTTAAGTTATACGGTTCACTGAATTCACAAGATTCAAAATAATTGGTTTTTATTAATTCATGAATGTGAGAACTAATGAATTGATAATTGCTAATTAATATTAAAAAATTAAGTTACAAGGTTATGTTAACGGATATTTGAGAATTAAACTCGATTAGATCAATTTGAAAATCCTAGGTATTTTCTTGAACGCTTTATATTAATTCTTGCACAATCCATTGTTTTTAACTTATTTTCAATTTTAAATTTCTTCAACAATCTTCAATATTACCAATTCATTCTTTAATTCCTTTTTCTTTCATTTCAATCAAATTATTACAAATAAACAACTTCCTCATAAGACGACCTTGGGGTGATCATCGATACTACAATAAACTTGTATACTTGTGAGAGTCGCTTTGTAGTAGTATTAAGTAGAGTGCAATAAGATTTTGATTTCCACATCAAACTCTTGTAGTATAAGAACCCACCTAATGAGTCTAAGTTTAGCTTGTGGTTTAGTCAATAAATATTTCAAGGCCGTATGGTCTGAAAATACAATAACTTTAGATCATATCAAATATGATCTAAATTTATCAAGTGCAAATACCACAGCTAGCATTTCTCTCTCAGTGGTTATGTAATTTACTTGTGCATCAGTTAAAGACAAACTTGCGTAATAAATTGTACATAAGAGTTTATTTACTCTTTGGCCCAACTCAGCGCCAATAGCATAGTTTGAAGCATCATACATAATCTCAAAAGGTAAATCCCAATCGGGAGCAACAATCACAAGGGTAGAAGTTAATTTTCTTTTTAAAATGTTAAATGCTTCCAAACATTTATCATAAAAAATAAATGGAACATCTTTTCCAAGCAAATTACACAAAGGAAATGAAATTTTTGAAAAATCCTTTATGAACCTCCTATAAAACCTAGCATCTCCCAAAAAACTTCTAATCCTTTTAACAGTTGTAGGAGGTGGTTAATTAGCAATCAAATCAACTTTAGCTTTATCCACCTCAATTCCATTTTTTAGACACAATGTGCCCCATAACTATACCACTTTCTACCATAAAATGACTCTTCTCCCAACTCAAAGTTAAATTACATTCAATACATCTTTCAAGCACAAGAGTCAATTTATGTAAACAATCATCAAATGAAATGCCAAAAATAGAGAAATAATCCATAAACATCTCAATGAATTTATCAATAATGTAAGAAAAATGGATATTATACATCTTTGAAAAGTACCTGGTGCATTGCAAATCCCAAACGACATCCTTCGAAAAGCAAATGTTCCAAAAGGACATGTGAAAGTTATCTTGGGTTAGTCCTCTAGTTCTATAGGAACTTAGTAATAACCTAAAAGACCATCAATAAAACTGTAAAAAGCATGCCCATATAATCTATCTAGCATTTGATCAAAGAATGGCAAAGGAAAATGATCTTTCTTGGTAACACGATTTAGCTTCCTATAATCTATGTGCATTCTCCACCCAGTTTATGTGCATGTTGGTACCAACTCTCCTTACTTATTTTAAACCTTAGTTAGGCACATTTTCTTTGGTACCACATGTACAGGGGTAAGCGACTCACTATCAGCTATAGGGTAGATCACCCGTCATCAATGAGTCTAAGAACCTCCTTCTTAACTACCTCACTCATGTTTTAATTTAATCTCCTATGGGCCTCTCTCACCAGTTTAACTCCTTCCTTTAAAACTATTTTGTGCGTACATATAGAAGGACTAATACCCTTAATGTCACTCAATCCCCAACTGACGGCTTTCTTAAATATGTTTAATACTCTCATAACTTTCTCCTCTTCATCACTATTGAGATTTGAAGAAATGATCACTGGTTGTGTATTGTTCTCCCCAAGAAAAACATATTTCAAATGTTTTGGGAGTTCTTTAAGTTTAACCAATTTGAGTTTAGTCTCCTCTTCCTCTAACTAATACCCTTAAGTCTTTTCTCATCAATCTCACCATCTAACATCAACTTGCAATCCTCAATTTCTGCATCAGAAATTTTAAACTCTTCTCCCAAGGTCAAAGCCATTTCTAGTTTGTCTTCACTACTTTCCTGTAAGAAAACATCTCCAACAGAAAAATTACTACAATATATAAGAGAATTATTTTCATAAACAACAATAGTGGGAATAGAGGAAGAGTTAAAAATTGAAAAACCATAGTTTGTCCTAAAATAGTCAGGGTTAATTTTTCATTTTTAACATCTATCAAAGTGTTGGTTGTAGCCATAAAAGGTCTTCCCAACAAAATTGTGTGTTCAACATCCCTAGGAATCTCTTCCCCCATATCCAACACTATGAAATCAATGGGAACAATCAAACCCCCACCTTAAATTAGGACATCCTCTATAATTCCCTTAGGGAATCTAAGAAAATTTATACTAGCTCCCAAGTCACAAATGCTAGTCCTTTCTTTCCCATTCCCTATAGAGATATTAATGACAAAACTTCCAGGGTCCTTTATCTTAGGAGGCAACTTATGTTGTAAAAATGCACTTGCTACCTCTGAAACTATCACCTTTTCATTTAGGTCATACCTTTTCTTTTTGATATTTAATTTCTTGAAAATTTTGGCATAAGTTGGCATATTCTTAATTACCTCAAGTAAGGGAAGATTTATACTTACCTTGGAAAGCATGTCATAAATTTCAGAAAATTGCTTATCTTGCTTCTCATTTTTCAACCTACTTTGGAAAGGAATTTGTGGTCTGTAAGGGTTGGAAGATTTATGCAACTTTGGTTAAGTTGATGCATCCCCATCCTCCTTCTCCTTTGATTAACTTGGTTGCTTTAGATTGGCTTGTTTCCCCTTGCCATTTTCCTCTTGATTTGTACTTGCATCCAAAGAATCACCAACTTCATTATTAATTACCTTTCCACTACTTAAAATAGTGATTTCTTTGGCTTTCTCTGGTTGACTTGAAAATTTTCCTTTTTGGTGTACTTGAAGTTAGTTTGCCAATTTTCCAATTTGTGTACCACTTTCTTCAATGATTCCTCTAATTAATCAAACCTTTTGTTGTTTGCTTCTTGATTTTTGTGTGCTAATTTAAATAAAAGCATTCAAATTATCTTCTAGTGTAGGTTTCTTCAAGTTATCTTGATTTGATGATTATCCTTGAAAGTGAGGACCTCTTTGGTAAGGCTGAAAGGATTGTTGAGGTGGAACTTACTGTTAATTTTTCCAAGGAAAATTTGGATGGATTCTTCGACCGGGATTATAAGAATTGGAATATGGATAATTTCTTCCCCCTTTTTGGAAACCCTTTAGGGAATTCACTTGCTATTACCCCTCTTGGTATTGGTTAAAATTTACAGAACACATATTTGCACTATGTCTTGTAATGCCACATGCTGCACATACTTCTTGACTTTGCATAGGTTAATTTCCTCTTGTATTTAGTATTTTAACTTACCTTGTCAATTCTGCTATTTGCCTTTCCATCTCTGGATTTTAGTTCATCTCATGAAATTCCTTTATACCTTTCTCCAGCACTTTTTTGTTATGAATTTGCTCTAAGCATTTCAAACAACCTTATAGTTTTAGCAGTTGTTCTTTCACCAATTGCACCTCCTACTGCATTATCTACTAAATTTTGGCTTTGTTGTGTGAGCCCATTATAAAAGAATTGATTAAGCAACTGCTGTGGATAATGATTATGAGGGCATTAGAACAACAAAGATTTAAAGCTATCCCATGCCACATGAAATGGTTCTCCATCCATTTGAGTGAATGTTCCAATATTTCCATGAACTTCCTTTATCTTCTGATGTGAATAGAATTTGGTCATGACCTTATTATAATCTTTTGTCTATATAGTCAATAAATTTTCTTGAAGAGTCATCAACCATGCCTTGACCCTATCCTTCAAGGTATAAGGGAAACACCACATCTTAAACTCATCCAACGTCAATGTTTGCAAAGGGAATGTGTGCAAAGTTGAATAAAAATCACGAATGCAGTTGAGAGAATCTTCATTCAGCATTCCATGAAAAGGGGGCAGCATGCTATAATGAATATTCTTCAACTCATAGTTTCTAGCTGCATTGCTCAACTGTATGCAAGATGTGGTTATCCTAATAATTAGTGCCGAATAGTGCCAAAGTAGCAAGAACCATTCCACATGGGGGGTGGGTGCAAAAATCCTCGGTCACAGTTGACACTCCACTGGGGATAAGAGAAGTTGATTCCGTTGGTCTATATATTATTTTATTCTTTCTTATTATGATATTATCCATTGTATCATTTAGATTGCATTGTTTGTGTGAGTTAGGATGGCTCGTGTGATATGTATTGTGTTAAGTAAGGGATACCATACTTTCACTCAAGGTATGGAGATCAAGCATAGCATAGCCACTCATAGCCTCATACTTTTTGGTATATACAAGCTATGTGAACCTAAGCTTTTTCAACCCAAAAACTAAAGCTCATATAGTTGGCCTAGTTAATTTTCTAGGTTTTTTCCCAAATGCTTGTTGTCTGACTATGATTGATATATCTTGGTTTGAACTATGAACTATTTGGTTTGTTCATTTTATAATATGACCTAATTATATTGTAAGCTGAAAATGGTTTTATTCCTTTACGGCCAAACGACCAAGAATATTTTTTAACTCTTTTTCAAGATGGTCTTTGGACATGAAAACCTTTTAAGATTGGTCAAAAATCTTTTTTCACCTTATGGCCCAAATTTAAAGCCTAAAATTCATTTCTAAACAAACCTTTTTACAATGGGCTTTGAAAAATAATTTTCAAATTATAACTTTTCTTAAACTTTTTCCTAAATAGGCTTACAACTATTTACGTCAATTATGGAATACTAAAAATCAATTGTGGCCTAATTCATGCCAAGACTTGTTAATCATGTGATTGTTTGAGGCATGGATCATTAGTTGCCTATTTTCAAATAAGAAATCTGTTTATGATAAATCCTTTAATTTAGTTTTAATCCATAATATAATATACAAGCTATCTTTCAGTTGACCAAATGGATTAAGGCTTAATTAGTGAGAGTTATCATGGACTAGTTTCTCTATTTGAAAATACAACTACTGGTTAATTCATCTGAGTATTTAAAAAAAACATCCATGTTGATGTTATTTTTACCATATGCCCAGTAAAAGAAACTCGTCGCTCATGTGTTGATGATATAAGGTTGGAAGGGACGTCCTAACTTTACTTGTTTGTTTATTTGCTACATGTGTATACATGCATTGCATTACATCCACATTAACCCTTTCTGGCTCACAGACCTGGAGTATGATAGTTCGAGGGCTTACAATAACCCCACCTAAGACTCGGAATCCAGTGATAAATCAGTCAGTTTCACATCAAAAGCAATGGAACCTAAGCAAATTCACAAGATGGTAAATGATGCCCTCAACTCCAAGATGGAAGAACTAAAGGGGACCCTATCTGAGACTGTGAGAAGCCAACTACTTTCACTACTGGAGGACAATAATGTTGAAGTATCTACTAGTAACAAGAAGCAAAAGGATAAGGGAAAGGCTAGGATAACTTAGGCAGCTCCTGATGAAGACAAGGTAGTAATGGATGATGCTGATTGGGATATGTAATTCCAAGACCAAGAAGAAAAGTTGAAAGAAAAGATGGTCGGAGAAAACACTGAGTCTGCTAGTTTTGAAAAAAAATGATTATTGATTTAGAAAAGAAGTTTGAAAAGAAGTTGAAAGCTGAGGAAGTGTCAGAGGTGGACAAGTTATTTAAGCAAGATGAAGAAGTTCCTTACAAGTTTAAAAGGCCTTCTTTTGCTAAATTTGATGGAACTAGAAATCATTATATGTATCCAAGCAATACATCACTACCATGCAGTATGCCAGGGCTACTAAAGCTCAAACCCTAAGGTACTTCATGCTCTCATTAGGTCCTATTTTCCAAAACTGGTTCAATACCTTAGAGGAGAACACCAAAAAAGATTGGGGTTTGCTGTACAAAGCCTTTATTTAGTAGTATGGGTACAATGTTGAGTTAGAAGTGACCCTGATGGAGGTAGAGACCATCAGACAGAAGCATAATGAGAATTTTGTTGAATATGTGAAGAGGTGGAAAAGTAAGGCTACTCTTCTAAAAAAGAGGCCTGTTGAGTCTGACCAGATCAGAATGATAGTGAGAGGTGTCATGCCCATCCTTTGTGAGAGATTATCTCATACCCTTACCAGAGATTTCAAAGATCTACTCCATGTTGGCTTGGAAATAGAAGACTAGTAAAGGGAGAAGAATCATTTTTCTAGAAGAAGGAATGAGAAAGGAAGTTACCAATCTGGTGGTCTGACTACGCAGAAAGTAATGGATGTCAATGCAACTGATCAAGGGAATAGAAGACATTTTTTAAATTTGGGGAGACCTATGTCCTGGGTTTTTAATCAGTTGCAAAAGCAAGGGTTATTACAACCATTGGCCCCTCAACTACTACATGATCCTCTGCCATCAAACTTTAATGCCAAGGCCTTCTATCAATTCCATCAAATACAAGGGCATGAGATAGATAAATGTGCACGTTTAAGGCATGAGATCCAATATTTCATTGATACTGGAAAGTTGTCTGAGCTTGATAAGCCCAATATCAAGAGTAATCCTTTGCCTAAGTTTGGTAGAGTACCTCCACCAGCAACCTTCATGGCAGGGGGAGGATTGGAGGAAGATTTTATCTTATCCTCCTTTCAAGATGAGAGTGTCAAAGACGTGAAGAGAGAACAGGCTTGACTCAACGACCTCCCTTGGCTTGAATGTTGCTCATTTTATTTTGCGTTCTTTGGTATTTTATTGGAACAATGATGGTTTCAAATTAAAATTTTTTGAATAAATTACTTTTATTGAATTTATAATTTTGTTGGCTTTTGACATTCTAGTGCTCAACCAATGACGAGTCTAGCTTGATATTCATGAATTAGTGTATCTATGCATTATAATTTGAATGACTTTACTAGGTGAGGGAATTTTGCTACTGCATTGAGCTGTGTATGCTTACTTAGAGAGGGCTCCTACATATTGACCTTTGTCTAGGCCCTAGTCCATCTTAGAATATGCTTTGATGAACTTTCGAGGCAAAATTGAACTCTGCTTATTTAAGGGAGAGATGATCTAGGCTTTGTTTGGTAAGCCAACAACTAGTATACATCCTATTAACATTAATCCCTAGTTTGTCCCTTTGAGCGTTCATAAGATTTTAGCTTGCTTTTCATAGTCTTATAGACCTAATAACCTACCTTGAGCTATTATGATACTTATCGCAAGTCTGATGATCACTAAGGAACAAAGAGGAAAGACGATCAAAGAAAAGTGTGTATTATCAAGATCATAAATGTAACACCCCCATACCCTATATACGTACACTGCATACACACACACTATATGTGATATACGTATACCGGATATAAGGGTGTCACAACTCATTTTAAAATAAACCAATCTTTACCATAAAATCAAATTATCATTACTAAAATATGAATAAACTAAAAACATTTAACTTACATTATAGAAATCAATAGAGAAAACATTCCTTACTAAAATACATATTCATATATCTTCATTACCCCAAAAGTTTATCCAAAACATTAGTTTAATAAGCAGTGGAAAAATGCAGCAGAGTATACATATGTTTACATCAAAATCAATAAGTACAAAAATATGAAATTTATACATGCTATCAGTTTGTCTCTGATCTTGATGTCCACAACTCAACACTGCTCTCACAAACTCAAGCCTAGACTCGACTCGTTCTAGACTAGCTCTCCTACACAATCGGATCTACCCTATCACCTGTGTGATGAACCACAATCGCGCTAAGCAGAAAGCTTAGTGGTACAAACTTTGATTCAATATAGATCAATGTGATGCTAATGCACAACACATATGAATATATCAACTCATTACATTTTAAATCAACATATTAATCATTTTCATCACATTTCATAATTCACATATAAGCAAAGACAAATATGGGCCCCAAAAGGATCTAGTATGCTATTTAAAGTTCAGAGTTACTGCTTTAGTCCATATTGACACCTTGTGTCTACCCCGTAGGCAATATATATCCATGGATAATGTAATAGCCCTAGTCTCTTAGACCTCAACCCGGCTAGACCCTTGGGCCCCAGTATCTTGGTCCTTAACCCAGCTAGACTATTACAGTTTTGAGGCTTACGACCCGATCTTTTCACTTACCCAGCAATTCATAGGCATGCTGCCAAACCCATAACTCTAAAAATTGAATAACATACTAGGCACACAACTTATTCATTCATCTCATTATCGATTACTTTCATAATTCATTTCTCATTTCATTTCTCATAATCAAATTAGGCACATTGCCTTGATATATCATCATTTTCTCATCTTTTCTCATTCTTCTCTTTTATATCAATATCAATTTGTTATATTATGATTTCACATATCATATCACATTATTCCACATTTTTTTTCATATCCAATACATTACTTAATTGCATTAATATATCAACATAATTCACATTATGCATATCATAACATACAACTCATTCATCAACAATATATCCAGTAACTTAACACATTTCTCAACTAAATGTGTTAAGTCCTAATGTCATGTAAATGTATGCAATCATTCAAAGTTTGTACTTACCTCTTAAAGCAACAATGTCATATCCCAAACTATACCCTAAAATTTTTGGAATGATTATTGTTGAAATTGAATTAGATGATATTAAGTATTTATATATTTATGATTAAGTGGTAAGAAAGGGAAAGATAAGTGTGTATATGTTGTATATATAGAGATATATACAACATATGCAAGTTAACTAATGAGATGGTCAAATGAGATTTATTGATTATTTAAAATGGAAATTAATTAAGTGGAAGAGGATATTTATATTATTATAATATTTAATTGCTTGGTGGATATTAAAAGAGAGTTTGTGTGGTTATAAGAGTTGATTTTGGGTTGACTTATCTTCATCTTCTTCCTCTTTCTTGTGCTTAGCTGACCACCACCATTAACAAGAGGAAAGAGAGATTTTATTCTTCCTAACTCAAGATTGAAGGGTGTTTCAAGTGATCAAGTTCCACTTGATTCTTTGGTTTTATTTTGAGTTTGTGAATTGAGTTTTGTAGACCCTTAATTTTTGACCCAGTTCGGTCCAATATGTTTTATTTAGTCCTAAATGATTTTTGTTGTCTAATTGGTCCAAAATAATTTTTGTTAAATAATTTTTGCTGTAGTATCTAATTTTTATTAATAAAAAATAAAAATAAACAAATAAAAGTCAAAAAATAAAAATAAAAATTGGCGTCGAAAAAATCGGTGACGAAAAAATCATCGCGCGGGCCCGTGGGCATTTCACTGGCAAGATTTTCCTGCGAGCGAAATGGCATGTGCAGGCGACGCCCGCTCCTCACCCACTGCCGTAGTTGACTGCGGCAAATTTTTTTCTCCAGCGCACTTTTTCCTGCGGCAATTTTTTTCGGCAACGCAATTTTTTCGACGTGAATTTTCCGAAACCTAATTCAATTATGTTTCGGTTTCCTTTTCTTATCAATATTATTTGCCGTGATTAATTAGGAATAAACCATATGAAACCTCTATAAATAAGGACCAAAGGCAATCAAATTAGGGGAAGGCCGAAAATAAAAAATTGGACAGTAGCTTGGAAAAGTGAATCCAAATCCGTGAAGGAAAAGCTTGAATTCAATTGATTTTTAAAGTAGCAGAAACACAATTTAAGGAACTCAAAAGGCAAAAAGGCTTGTCTTTGGAGCTTGTTCATCCAAGAGGCAATTTTGGTGCAACTTACAAAATTAGGTATGAAATTCTAATTTCTTTATATTTTACACAGTAGCATAAACTAATAAATGAGGTCTTTTAATTCAAAAACCCTAAAACCTTAATTCCCTTTGTTCAAAGTTTAAAAATACTAATCTGTTGCTTTATTTTCCAAAAAGGATTAAAATTATTATTTTTACTTCTTCAAAATCTTAAAACTCTAATTTAACATATTTTTCAACAAAACCAAAATTTAATTTTGTTTCTTTCAAAACTTTTAACTTGGTACTGTTTCTTTCAAAAAGCCTTATAAAACATCTTTTCTATTTATAAAAACTTTAAATCGCTTGTTTAAATCCATAAAATCTTCAATTGCTTTTTCCAAGTCCTAAAATCAACAAATCACCCGAAACCCTAAAATTAAAAGCCTACAAACCTAATTCAGCTCCAAAACCTAAAATAATGAACCCTAACCTCCTTTAAAACTTTAAACCTTAATTTTTTCTAAACCCTAATCCTTTAAAATTTTAAAAACCATAAAAACATAAATACTTTAATTTTACACAGTAGCTTAAAAACACAATGAATAACCGTAACCCACAAATCAAAAGTATTTCAAAGTGTTCAAACCCCAGTTTCATGATTTCACCATTCAAATATTAATTTAGTTAATCAAAGAGTCTTACCAACCTTTTAAAACATAAAATCTTAATCTATTTTAATTCCATAAAAAGTCACAGTAGCTTAATTTTATGAATTCCAAAACCTTAACACATGAGATAAAGAACCCTAAATGGAATAATAGCTATAATTTGGATTTTTATTTACCTTATTCAATTCCATATTTGCTCATGCTTTGTTTTATTTCTTATGCTTTAATTTATTTAAATTCAATGCTTGGTTTATTTTATTTATTATGGATGGATGTTTACTTTTTATTGATATTTGGTACCTTTGATGAATGATTTATTTATTATGAATGGTTATTTACTTTTATCAATTTATTTAGATTTCTAAATGTTGTAAGAGGTATGTTTCCACTTGTTGGGTACCTCATTAGTTAAATATCATGTAATTTAATTTGCTTTTCTATCTTAGAACTTATGTAAAGGGCATGTTTCTACCTTTTGGTGGGTGTCCTATCTAGGCATGTGATGTAAGGACATGTTTCCATCTTCGGATGTGTGTCCATTTATTTGTTTTGTTTTGTTTTGTTTGGACATTGCTTTGATTTTAATATAATGGTGCTTTCTTATTATTGTGTGTAATATGGATAATGTTGTTATATTTAAGAATTTTATAATATTAAGACCTGTAAAGGAGGCCGATTTTGAAAAATAGAGTATTGCACCGAAGTAGAGATTTGGGCCATCTATATGTTATAATGACTGATTTGTTGTCTTGCCTATCAACTGTTTGATGAAATGCCACTGAAAGAAGAGTAAAGAAACCAGAACTAAGTTTGGAGGAGGGGCCGGACTATTTAACGGTATAGAATTACAGGGTTTTGTTTCTTGTTCATCACGGCTGGTGAATCTCCTGCGACGGCTCCACTGGAACCGGTCGCACCAATAACTCATTCTTTTGCTGAGATTGTGAAGAATGATTTGAAGAATGTTAATAGATCGCTTGCTCCTGCTTTCACACGAGCTCATCTTATGGTTGCTAAAAAACCCAGTATGTTTAAGGGAGTTCCTACTATCTCCTTTTCCAAAGAGGAATCGGATTTCTTGGTGCAGCCTTTTCATTTTGCTTTAATTGGGTCTTTTCAATCTGGTTGTCCGTCCATGAAAACTCTGAAAAAGCACCTTGATCAGATTGGATTCAATGGATATTTTACCCTTGGCTTGCTTGATCCCAATCATGTCTTGATTAAGTTTGATTTGGAAAGTGATTATCATAGATGTTGGTTAAAGCAAGTTTGGTACTTTAATGGATTTGCTATGCGAGTCTCCAAATGGACAAGGGATTTTTGATCAGATAGAGACAGCTCTATCATTCCTGTATGGATCTCTTTTGAGGGTTTACCTATTCATCTCTTTAAAAAAGTGGCTCTTTTCCCTATTGCCAATTTGGTTGGGCCGCCACTTAAAGTTGATGCAGCTACTGCAACACTAACAAGACCATCTGTGGCTAGGGTTTGTGTTGAAATTGATTTATCACAGGAACTCCCTTCCAAAGTTTGGATTGATGATGACGAAATTTGCTTTTTCCAATCAATCACATACGAAAATTTACCGGCTTTTTGTACTCTTTGTTCCAATTGCCAATCATTAGCTAAACAACCATCATTGTCTATTCCTATGATCATAAAGAAGAAGAATCCTGAGAAGGTTTGGGTTCCAAAAGAATCAAGCAAAACTGAACCCTTAGATAAATCTGATGGTACTCCCAACGAAACTCATAATAACGCAGTTGCTAATGTCTCACAACCGCATGATAGTTCTCTAAATTTAGAGCAGCAGAAACCTAGCGACGAGATTACTGTACAAGCAAAAACTCAGGAATTCGGACAAAATCCTGATGGCGACGAGTCTTCTACCGACTCCTTACCTAATTTGGATCATATTCCTGATCATGATTCTGGTCCCGAGGTTGAAATGAATAACTCGACAACAGTTTTTGCTTCATATAATTCTGAACCGGAACAAAATTCTAATGACGATGAGGATTCGTACCAGCATAACTCTGATTCAAATTTGCCTGAAATTATTTTGCCGACTGATGAGCTGCGTATTTCAAAGCGAGTCCTTAATAGGCAGCTGCAAAATGTTTTAAATTCTTCATTGGAAGGGGAGGACCCAGAACAGGCTTTCACAATTGTCCAACGGAAAAAGGTTGGTAGAAAACAGAAATCACAAGTTCACAGGACTACAAAATAGGGCAAACATTCTCTAGCTCTTAATTTTGATTCTCATCAATGAATATACTCCAGTGGAATCTCCGCGGTATAAACTCTTCTTTCTCTAGATTACTCAAGCTCTGTCATGAACATAAATTTTTTCTTCTTATTATTATTGAGCCAATGGTGAATTAATCTAAAAGTTTGTATTTTGCTTCGAAGCTTGGATTCAACAATGTTGAATGTTCATCAGATAATAAAATATGGTTCCTTTGGAAGGAACAATATGCTCAGCTTATGAATTTTTAGGATGTGTCTCAGGTTTTTACATGCTCGGTACAGTTTCATTCTCTTTCTCTAGATTTTACCTATTCAGCAGTCTATGGTAAACACTCCAGGTCTGTAACAACCTTATACCCCGTATACATACACAGCATGCTTTTACGATCGTAATATACGTATACTGAATATAGGAATGCCACGGTTTACAACCAAATGACTCATTTATGATCAAATTTAAAACATTTAAAAGAAATTATAAAATACAAAAGATAAAGTGTTTATTTAAAACGCAGCGGAAAATATAACAAATATTTACAAATACTTATACATCAAAACTCAAGTTTTACAAAATACAAAATATATACATGTTTGGCAGTATGTCTTTGATCTTTGAGCTCCACTATCAACACCTCAAACTCTAGACTCTACTCGGCCTAGAGGAACTCTCCGGTTCTTCCCTGTCACCTGTGCGATGAACCACAATCGCGCTAAGCCTACGGCTTAGTGGTACAACTACAATAACAATATGCTTCTATGCCATGCCAATGTCATACATTTCAACAATTAAAACAATATTCACAAGTGATATCTTTGTATTGTTCATAAGACTACATTTCATCATTTTATTCAATTATTTTATCACTTATGATTTACATTGACACAAAGACAAGTATGGGCCCAAAAGACACTAATATGTTATTCAAAGTTCAGAGTTACTGCTTTGGTCCATATCATAATCATCAAGCCCGTAGGCAACATATATATATATATCTCTATCCATGGATAAGGTAACAGACCCAGTCTCTTGGACCTTAACTCGGCTAAACTCAAGGAGATCCTCAACCCGTCAAGACTGTTACCTGTAACAGACCCAGTCTCTTGGACCTCAACCCAGATAAACCAAGGAGATCCTCAACCCGGCAAGACTGTTACTATAATTCACATTTCACATTTATCAACTGGAATCGGCTTACGACCCTGTCTTTTCACCTATCCAGTACATTATAGGCATGCCGCCAAACCCAGAACTCTGAAGGTTGAATAACACATTAGACACATAATCTTTTCATTTATATCTTTATACATTTCTTTCTCAATTCATTTCTTTCTCATCATTATAGCCAACAACCATGGCTTCATATCTCATAAAGATAATATACATAATCAATTACATTATACATCATCATCATAGCCAACAACCATGGCGCATATATCTCATTATATCTCAAATCACATTAGATCAATTCATCATTCAAGTACACAACCAATTGCATTAACATACCTTTCATATTTCATCATATCATCAAATGTTTCAACCCTGTAATCAATTGCTTAACATATGTAAAATCAAATATGTTAAATATCAATTCATGTGAGTGTATGCAATAATGTAGTTTGTACTTACCTTAGGAACAACTCACACAAATCTACAACCTTTCTCTTACAAGAATTTTTCACCACTTAGGTTATGACAATTCAACCTCTTCAATACCTAAACCAAAGGTGATAATACATACTCACTTAGAGATACACATGAGATAATAAGACTAAGAACCAACTAGGGCAAACCCTAAACATGACACGCTCACAAACACGGGCGTGTCCCTGACCGTGCCCTAAACTCACAACACAGAAGCTTTGACACGCTCAGGACCACGGGCGTGTCACTGATCGTGTAATACATTCTGTCTCACAGAAACATTGACACGTCCAACAACATGGGTGTGTTCATGGCCGTGTCAATTCCTCACCAACACAGTAGCTATGACACGCTCAGTGACATGGGTGTGTCACTGGATGTGTCAATACTACTACTACACAGAAGTTGTGACACGCTCAGTGACATGGGCGTGTCATTGCTCGTGTCACCCATCCAAAAACACAGAACCATCGACACGCCCAAAGACTTGGCCGTGCTCATGGGCGTGTCAGGCCAAAAACCCAGATTTTGGCAACATCAACAACACAACCAACAAATTACTTCCTTTCACCAAAATCCACTTCAAACAAACTTAGCTCAACATACCCAAGAACCATAACAAACTTGCAAAAACACCAAAACAACTCAAAACATATATCAAACACAAATTATAATCATCACCACAAACCCAAAACATACCCACAACACTTTCTTTTCCAACAACTTACTCTTTCTTTCAATCCAACCCCAAAATCCAAAATCACTTGAACCAAACACTCTTAAACATCCCACAATCAAACAAAACACATATCAACCACAAACTCAACTCACAAACTCAAAGAAATCAAAGAATCAAGTGGAAAACTTACCAAGGATGAAGAAACTTTTAATTTCCAACTTGAACACTTGAAAACTTCCTTAGATCTTGAGTTTAGAAGATCAAATCTCTCCCTTGTTCTCTTGTTTCTTTGTTAGCCGGCCAAAAGAAGAGAGAAGGAAAGAAAAGGAAAATGGCCACGGCAAGGAAAGAAAGAAAGAAGAAAAGATAGAAAGCAAAAGTCAAATCATCTCCTCAAAACCCTCTCCTCCAAGCATTTAATATTAAAATAATCCATTTAATCTCTTCCACTCATTTAAAATTTCCTTCTAATTAATTAATTCCATAAATCACAACATAAATATCTCCTTCCACTAACTTTCTTTGACTTTGACTTAGGTATATGTTGTATATATTTTCATATACACAACATATACACTCTCTTTATAAATCTTTTCTCTTTCCAAAGAAACATATACATTAAATCCAATTAAACAACAATAATATCAAAACTTCTAGGGCACACTTTGGGATATTACAAGGTCGGGTAGACAAATGCTATGGGATAAGTTGATTAGCCTCTCAGAGTGCATTTCAGGGCCTTAGATTGTAGGTGGGGATTTTAATGTGATTAAATCGCAAACAGAGTACAAAGGCAATGCCACTCCATGCTTAAGCAGTATGTAAGACTTTGTCACGTGTTCGGATGATTGTGGCCTTATCGATATTCCTTTCAAGGGCTATGATTTCACTTGGACAGGAGTTAGATATTTCGAAAGGGTCTGGGTGTGCTTGGATCGAATTATGGCTAATGAATAATTTTATGATCTCTTCACAGATATTAGCATTCGTCATCTTGGTAAGACTTCATCAGACCACTCCCCATTGTTACTGTCTTGTCAGAATTCGAATATGTCTGTTCCAAAAGCATTTAAGTTCTAGCATATGTGGCTTTCTCATGACACCTTCTTGCCTATGGTTCGACGGAGCTGGGATTCTAAATTTTTCGGTGGTGGTATGAAAGGCCTTTTCATGAAGCTTAATCTTCTTAAGAAATCAATTAGAGAGTGGAACAAAAGCACTTTCGGTAATATTTTTCATGGCACTGAAGAGGCAGAAAAGGAGGCAGTTGAGACCGAACGGATTTATGTCTCAGATCCTTCGGTTACTAATTGAATTGAATGGCAGAAGAAGCAAGCTTCCCTTTTACAGAAATACAAGTTACAGGAAACCTTTAGAGACAAAAAGCTCACATTAAATGGCTTATAGAGGGAGAATCTAACTCCAAGTTTTTTCATCAATATGTAAAGATATCCAGGAAATTGCATCGGATATCAATAATAAAAAATTCAGAAGGAAAGTGGATAACTGATCAATCAGAGATAAGCAACGAAGCTGTATCATTTTTTCAGAAGCTATTTGGTGATGAAAACCATGGATCTTTCGACTCTCTCTTTGAGGTAATTCCCATGGTAATCACAGAAGCTCATAACGCAGCTTTAAAGCAAATCCCATATGACAAGGAGATTAAAGAAACTATTTGGCAACTTGATCCTAATAGTGCCCCTGGATGGTTTCGACGGAACATTCTTTAGGCAATGCTGGGATATCATTGCTTGGGATGTTTGCAGTGTAGTCAAGGAATTTTTCCTTGGTCTGCCAATTCCACAGTCACTTAGTACAACACAGATTGTTCTCTTGCCGAAGGTTCAACATCCATTGGACTTCAGCCAATTCTGCCCCATTTGTTTGGCTACATTTGTTAGCAAGTTATGTACCCGAATAATTGCTAATAGAATAGCTCCATTACTTACTTTTATAATCTCCCAAGATCAGATAGGTTTCTTAAAGGGACGATCAATTCATGAGCAAATTCTATTAGCAAACGAGCTGGTTCATCATATGGACAAGAATACTAGGGGACATAACTTAGCAATCAAACTTGACATGGCTAAGGCCTTTGACAGAGTCTCTTGGTGCTTCCTTGAGTCGGTTCTTCTTAAATTAGGGTTTTCAAGCAAGATTGGCAATATGATAATGTCTAATCTCAAAGCTACAAGATTATAGGTTATGGTGAATGGAGTTAGCTGTGGGTTTTTCAATCCTAAGCGTGGTGTCAAGCAAGGAGACCCTCTCTCTCCGTATTTGTTCATTATAGCGGCAGAATGTTTCTTAAGAGGGCTAAACAATCTAATTAGGGAGGGAAAAATAACTCCGTACAAGACTCCTAGAGGATGTGAGGTGATGTCTCATCTTGCTTTCGCTGATGATCTGCTCATATTTTTGAATGGTGATGTTAAAAGTGCTAAGTAATTCAGAGCCTTTCTCATAGCATATCAATAAGGATCCGGTCAAGCCATCAACTTTGGGAAGTGTTCTTTCTATTGTTCGAAAAAAGCTAGCCATGGTTTTATAGACAAGATAGCACAGATTCTTGACATCAAGTGGCATTCACTTCCCTTCATGTACTTAGGGGCCCCTATATATCAAGGCATCAACCGTTCCACTTACTGTCAATATCTTTTACAAAAAGTGGATACAAAACTTCATGTTGGATGAAAAAGTTGCTGTCAACTGGTGGCCGTCTTCTGCTCATTAAACATGTCTTGAGTTCAATTCCAATTCATACATTGGGGGCTATGCAACTGCCGAAACAAATTATTGATGCTTTGGAACGAAAATTTGTTTCTTTTTTCTGGCATTCAGGTGTTGAACGGCGCTATCATTGGGCCAAGTTTGAAAAATTCTGCTACCCCACTTCTGAAGGTGGTATGGGAGTTTGATTGCTTGTATCTTTGCAAAAAGCCTACTCAATAAAGCTTTGGTTGAACTATCAAAAGGGAGATACTCCTTGGGCAAGGATTATGAGAAAAAAATATGGTAGAGCTGGTCATATGAAATTATTACAAATTGACTCCCCTACATGGAACAGAATTTGCAAGATCTCAACCACTGCTTCTTCTCTTTTTACACAGCAAGAGAATGGAGATTGGGTTAGTAACAAGACAAGCTCCAAGTCCTTTGTCTTGGCAGAAATTTATGATGCTGTGAGAGAAAGGAAAAGCGAGCTACTATGGTACAAGATGACTTGGAATTCATTGATTCCCATCAAGTATTCAATACTTGCGTGGAGATTATGGCATAATGCCCTGCCGTTGCCGGAAAGACTTCAAATGATGGGGATTCAAATGGCCACCTGCTGTCCATTTTGCTTATCTACTGCAGCTACTACATCTCACATGTTCTACCTCTGTGCTGAAACCATGAAAATCTAGCAATTTTTCAAACAATCTTTGCAATACAATGCCTCAGTCCAGCGCACAATTAAACAAGAATTCATGTTGTGGTGGTCCCAATTCTCTCCTATCTCGCTGGCGGGCAAAGTCATGGCCTTCATTCCTCAGGTAATTCTCTATCACATATGGCTAGCCTTTTGTAAAATTACATGGGGTGGCGAGGAGGTATATAGTCCAAGCATTATCAGGTCCATCCTCACCTCAATTTTTAATTGGGGAGTAGCTCATTCCTCTGCCAAATTTGCAAAGTCCATGGCTTTATTTCAAGAATTCTTGCTAGAATAATTTGGCAAAAGATGCAAATTAAAGCCAACTCTCGTATATTGGCGTAAACCAGTTTCACCAAGATTCAAGCTTAATGTCGACGCTTCGATGACTATGAATATAGCGACCGGTGGAACTATTGTCAGGGATTGCAATGGATGCTTTATAGCAGGTCTCAGTTTTTTCTTACGGACTTCTAATCCCAACCAAGCTAAATTGCAAGCTGCTTTTGAAGGAATCCAATGGTGTATTCAGAAACATTACTTGCCGCTGGAAATAGAGACTGACTCAGCATGGGTTCATCATCAAATCACATCCTCCTGGATTTCTACATCAACAACAATGGCCAGCCACATTAAAAGCTTCATTGACAGTTCAAACTCGGCTATACTACATACATTCAGGGAGGGTAATTAAGCTGTAAATTTCCTTGCCATAGACTGTAGAATGAGTATGAAGCCTGTTGTTTATTTGTCTTTTAATTCTTTGCCAAATTTTCTTAAGTGCATTGTAAACTCAGAAAATATGGGTTCTCCATATATCCATTACAAATAGTTTATCTATAAAAATTACAGTTTCGAAAAAAAAGGAGGCCGATTCCAATGAACCGGGTGTTGTGGGGTGCTGGGCCATTTCTCACCTTCCCCACACGTACCCAACTTTTTGAACCCATTAGGGGGTTGGGGATTCCTTAGGAATCAAGTCATTCACCCCTTTCTTTTTCCCGGCCCGCCCGAGTGGCGACTCCATTTTCTCCAGACTTAGGTACGTGTTCTCTAAGGCCCCGAGCCTAAACAGTGCCGAAGTTGCAAGAACCATTCCACCGGGAGTGGGGGCGAAAATCCCCGCTCACAGTGGTGACTCTACTGGGGATAAGAGAAGTTGATTTCGTTGGTCTTTATATTATTCTATTCTTTCTTATAATGATATTATCCATTGCATCATCTTAGATTGCATCATGTGCGTGAGTTAGGACGCCCATGTTACCCGTGTTATGTTATGTAAGGGATACCATACTTTCACTCAAGGTATGGAGATCGAGCATGGCATAACCACTCATAGCCTCGTACCTTTTGGTATATACTTGCTATGGGAACCTAAGCCTTTTAACCCAAAGACTAAAGTTCATGTAATTCTCCTAGTTACTTTCCTTAGGTTTTACCCTAAATGCATGTTGTTTGACTATTGTTAGTTTATCTTAGTCTAAATCATGACTTATTTGGTTTGTTGTTTTTCTAATTTTACCCAAGTACATTTGCAAGCTCAAATAAATTTTTCTTTAAAGTCTAAAAGACCAAAGTTATTTTCAAAATTTTTCAAGATGGTCTTTGGACATAAGACTTTTCTAAAATCAAATAAAAAATTCTTTGGCCCATGGCCCAAATACTAAGCCCAAAATCTATTTTTCTAAAATCTTTTACAATGGGCTTAGAAACAAAACTATTTTCACCCAACCTTTTCTTACAAAGAGCTTGCAAAAATATTTAAGTCAATTATGAAATACCAAAAATCAATTGTGGGCCTAGTTTACATTAAGAATAAATTAGCCATGGGCTTGTTTTTGGCATGAACCATTAGTTACCTTTTTTCAAGTGAGAAATCTATCTATAATAAACCTCTTAATTTCGTTTTAATCCAATATAACATAAAAGCTACTATAGTTGGTTCAATGGATTAAAACCTAATTAATAGGAATTATCATGGATTGATTTCCATTTTCGAAAATATAACTATTGGTTGAAACGTCCGAGGGAATTATTCGAAAGCAAGATACCCCATGTTGGTATTTTATTGACCATATACCTAGGAAAAGGGACTCGCCATTCATGTGTGGATGTTATAAGGTTGGAAGGAATGTCCTATTGATCCTTATTTGTTGATTATTTGTGCATACATGCATATATTTGCATCTCATATCATTGATCCTCTCTGGTTCACAGCCCTGGATTATGATAGTTCTAAAGCTTACAACAATCCGACCTACGCTGGAGAAGAAGTATCTAGCAACGACTCAATCACTTGCTCTCCTAAAATAATGGAGCCCAAACAAATTCAAAGGATGGTGGATGAGGCCCTCAATGCCAAGATGGAAGAAATCAAAGAGGCCATAGCTGAGACCATGAAGAACCAGTTGACTGCAATCTTAGAGAACCATGCCGAGGCATCTGCTAGCACTAAGAAAGCAAAGGACAAAGGGAAGACCAAAGTTAGTGAAGTGGTTTTTGATGATGAAAAGGTGATCATTGATGATGATGATGATTGGTCTCAATACTACCAAGATGTTCAAGAGAAGAAGAAAGAACCGAAGGTTGCTGAGAAAGCAACTATTGAAAAGACCAAGAGACCCAATGTTGAAAAGATGATTGTTGATTTAGAAAAAAAAATTTGAGAAGAAGCTGAAAATTGAAGAGATGTCTGAGATCGACAAACTATTTGAACAAGATGAAGAGGTCCCTTATAAATTCAAGATGCCTTCCTTTGTTAAGTACAATGGCATCGAAAATCCTCATCTTCACGTGAAGCAATACATCACTGCCATGCAGTCTGCCCGAGCTACTAAGGCTCAACCCCTAAGGTACTTTATGCTCTCATTGGACCCTGTTGTCCAAAATTGGTTCAATACCTTAGATGATGGAACACAAAAGAGTTGGGATCTACTTTACAAAGCCTTCATCCAATAATATGGATATAATGTTGAGTTGAAAGTTACCTTGATGGAAGTGGAGTCCATTAGGCAAAGGCCGAATGAGAATTTTGTGGACTATGTGAAGCGATGGAGAAACAAGGCCGCTTTACTCAAGAAGAGGCCCAATGAATCCGATGAAATAAGGATGATTGTGAGAGGGGTGTTACCTAATCTTCATGAGAGGATGTCTCATACACTCATCCGTGATTTCAAAGATCTTCTCCAAGCTAGTTTGCAAATTGAAGAGTGGGAAAGGGAGAAGAATCACTTTTCAATAAGAAGGAATGAGAAAGAGAATTATCAGTCTGGAAATCAAAGCACGCAAAAAGAAGTTGGTGTCAATACAACCGGTCAAGCAAATAGAAGGCAGTTTTTAGATCTGGAGAAGCCTTTGTCTTGGATCTTCGACAAGCCACAAAAGAAAGGGTTATTACAACCATTGGCTCCTCGACCTTTACCTAGTCCATTACCCCCAAAATTTGATATTAAGGCTTTTTTTCAATTTCATTAGACTCAAGGACATGAGACTGATAGATGTACCAGATTAAGGCATTAGATCCAAGATTTGATTGATAGTGGCAAGCTACCCGAGCCGGATAAGCCCAACACCAAAGACAATCCATTTCCAAGGTTCAACAAGGTGCCACCACCAGCAGCCTTCATGGTAGGAAAAGGATTGGAAGAAGATTTTGTTTTATCATCCTTTCAAGATGGGGATATTGAAGATATGAAAGGAAAAGAAGCCTAACTCAATGAACTTTCCTTAGCTTGAATGTTGCTTTTCAATCTTACTTTCTTTAATATTTTGGAACTATTGTGTTTTTCAAATTTAAAGTTGCTTGAATAAATTACTTTCATCAAAATTTTTGTTGGTCATTGTTCATTTTGGTGCTCGACCAATGAGGAATCTAGCTTGATAATTCATGAATTAATATATTTATGGATCATGACTCGAATGACTTTACTAGGTGAGGGAATTGCTCTATAGCATTGAGTTGTGTATGCTTACTTAGAGAGGGCTCTTGCATAATTACCTTTGTCTAGGTCCTAGTCAGTCTTAGAACATACTTTGACAAACTTTCAAGGTGAAATTGAACTCTGCTTATTTAAGAGAGAAATGATCTAGGCATTGTTTGGTTAACCAATAACTAGTATCCACCCCATTAAATATCAATCCATAGTTGTCCCTTTGAGCCTTCATAAAATTTTAGCTTTCTTTTTTATTGGCTTACAAACCCCAATAACCTACCCTGAGCTGTTGTGATACTTTTGACAAGTCTTATGATCACTAAGTTGAATAGGCAAGAAGATCAAAGAAAGCAATGATTAGTCAAGATCATGAAGGTAGTTGATGTTTTCAAGACCATAAGGGTAGTTGAATTTTTCAAGACCATAAGAGTAGTTGAAGTTCACTTAATATCTCTAATATATCAAGACAACATTAGAGTAACAAATGGTTTATCCCTGTTAATGAAGATTTATGTTACCCCACTCATCCATTATTGGAAGCCCAAGTTGGTCTAAAAAAGAACAAATCAAACAAAAAAAAGAGAGAAGAAAAGAAAACAAAAAAAAGGGGCAAAAGAAAGGAAAAAGAAAAAAAGAAAAAAGAAAAGGAAAAAAGAAAAGAAAACCCAAAATGGTTTAGAAATCAAACTGAGTTCTCTTTTACCTAAGATAGCAAACGACTTCCATTTAGTTTATAAGGACGGATTGACTTGAATTGGTCCAACCCAACCAAAGATTCAACCAAAATTGGAAAAAAAGGAGGGAGACCATCCAGTTCTTAAAAGTTCTTTACTTAACAGTCCTACAAGGAAGAAGGACAAAATGATAAAAATGCTCAAAGAAAGGGAGCAATAAGAAAAATAAAGTGGAAAGAAAATGGAAAAGAAGAAAAGAAACAGATTTGGGTCTTAAACTTTTTGCAAGAGCAAAAACTATCCTAATTAAGATCCAGTGCCAAGAAGATAGAAGGAATTTGGAGTCTAGAAAGATTGCTCCCAACTGTCTAAAGTTCCAACAAGAAATTTGTAGTGTGAGGGTTTGTCTATTGTGTCACATCAGCTCCTATCTCAAAATGGCCTTCATTTAACCCATGTCCCTCATAGACCCCGTTTCAAGCCTATCAAAGACTTGTTGATCTCTCTTGGTAGGTAGAGTCTATTAGTGGAGATAGTTTGGATAAGCATGCATATGAGATAGACAATATTTAAACTCAAATGAGACCTTTGACCAAGTAATGTGTATGTGCCTATCTTAAGTGCAACAATTCTTGCTTAAATAGAATTGATTCCCGAGTTTAGTACGGTAACTAGGGTTGTCATGTTATAGATATGTTAATTTGGAAAAATCAAGTCCTGAGGTACATTGACATTGATTTGGCAAAGCTAACATTTGATTTCAAATTCAAAAAAAAAAGGTGTTTTGTCATACAAAGCCTTCAAGTTAAGGGAAGTAAATAACATATTGGACAAAGGAAATGATTATTGGCAAGGTCATGAAGAAGCTATCAACTGACATGCTGAAATATAGTTTGAAATAGATGAATCCCTAACTCTACTGCTTAGGGTCTTCACCACTCATGTTTTCAACATCTTAAAGATAAAAGCCATAAATGCAAAGCTTTCTATCATTCCAATGCAAGATTTGAACGAGCGTCGAAAATGAGTCAATGAGAATACTTCTGCTGATCTCCTCGATCTGTGAGTCAATGAAACCGCTGTGAGTATTATCATGCATATCATGCATACATGAGCATATCACATCACACTTTCATGTCTTGTATTGTCTATTCTTCCTCAAAGTGAACAGCAAAAACCTTACGAAGTAAAGAATCAAAAGAAGATATCAAATCAGGGGGGCATAGAAAGCCCATTGCTTAAGAAAGCTCCAGTAATCTTGCAAAGAGAAGAAATACGTGCTTGTGTGAAGAACTAGACAACAACAACATCAATCGGAGTCCGCATAGAAAAATCATGGGTTTGAGCCTACACAGGGGGCAAAGTTTCACCTTTTCAATTTTTGAGTTTATATGTAAAACATTTTCAAACTCACTTGCAAATATTTCGCCACGCAGAGATATGAGAGCCAACTAAAAAAGGGCTGAATTTTTTGAAAAAGTGCAAAGGAAGAATAAAAAGAATGGAATAAAAAAGAAAATTAGAATTTTCAAAAGAATGAAGATGCAAAAGATAAAAGATCAATCCAGCTAAAAGAACTAAAGCAAGGGTGAAGACCTGATCCCAAAGGATGAAGATCCATTTTCAAGGGTGAAGACCCGACCTCAAAGGATGAAGATCCATTTGCAAGGGTGAAGACCCGATCTCAAAGGATGAAGATCCATTTTCAAGGGTGAAGACCCGATCTCAAAGGATGAAGATCCATTTTCAAGGGTGAAGACCCGATCCCAAAGGATGAAGATCCATTTTCAAGGGTGAAGACCCGATCTCAAAGGATGAAGATCCATTTTCAAGGGAGAAGACCCGATCTCAAAGGATGAAGATCCATTTTCAAGGGTGAAGACCCGATCTCAAAGGATGAAGATCCATTTGCAAGGGTGAAGACTCGATCTCAAAGGATGAAGATCCATTTTCAAGGGTGAAGACCCAATCTCCAAGGATGAAGATCCATTTACAAGGGTGAAGACCCCAATCTCCAAGGATGAAGATCCATTCTGAGGCTGAAGAATCACAATGCATAGAACAGCAGGAGCAGTCAGACTTCTCAACTGATAAAAGTTTAGTCAAATTCAATCTTGGGTCCAAGTACCCAAATGAAATCAAAATCAATTCAATCTCAGGTTCAAGTACCCAATCTCGGGTGCCAAATCAAATCCCAATCCAATTTAGGATCGAGTATCCAAAGCCAATTTAGGATCGAGTATCCAAATCAAGTTTAGGATCGAGTATCCGAACCCAATTTAGGATCGAGTATCCCAATCTAGTTTAGGATCGAGTATTCAAAGCCAATTTAGGATTGAGTATCCAAATCCAGTTAGGATCGAGTATCCGAATCCAGTTAGGATCGAGTATCCCAATCCAATTTAGGATCGAGTATCCAAAGCCAATTTAGGATCGATTATCTGAACCCAATTTAAGATCGAGTATCCCAATCCAGTTTAGGATCGAGTATCCAAAGCCAATTTAGGATGGAGTATCCAAATCCATTTAGGATCGAGTGTCCAAATCCAGCTAGGATCGAGTATCCTAATCCAATTTAGGATCGAGTATCCAAATTCAGTTAGGATCGAGTATCCCAATCCAATTTAGGATCGAGTATCCAAAGCCAATTTAGGATCGAGTATCCAAATCAAGTTTAGGATCGAGTATCCCAAGCCAAATCCAGTTAGGATCAAGTATCCGAATCCAGTTAGGATCGAGTATCCAAGTCTAGTTTAGGATCGAGTATCCAAATCTCTCGGGTCCAGAACCCAAAATACCCTTAGGTCCAAAACCTATAATCTCTTCTAAGTCCAGAACTTAGCTTGGGTCCAGAACCCAAATTTTTCTTAGGTCCAAAACCTAGAATTATCCTTGAGTCCAGAACTCGAACCGGGTCCAGAACCCAAATTTTCCTTAGGTCCACAACCTAGAATTATCCCTGAGTCCAAAACTCGAACCGGGTCCAGAACCCAAAACCTACACCATCACAAAAATTAAGTCTTGTTGCTTTTCACTTTCTTTCACTAAAGTTTCAGATTTTTCAAGCAGGGGGCAAACTGTAGACTCTTAATTTTTGACCAAGTCCGACCCAATATGTTTTATTTAGTCCTAAATGATTTTTGTTGTCTAATTGGTCCAAAATAATTTTTGTTAAATAATTTTTGCTTTAGTATCTAATTTTTATTAATAAAAAATAAAAATAAACAAATAAAAGTCAAAAAATAAAAATAAAAATTGACGTCGAAAAAATCGGTGACGAAAAAATCATCGCGAGGGCCTATGGGCATTTCGCCCGCAGAAGTTGCCTGCAGGCGAAATGGCTTTCGCCCGCTACTGCGGCAGATTTTTTTCGCCAGGGCATTTTTTCCTGTGGCAATTTTTTTTGGCAGCGTAATTTTTTCGACGTGAATTTTTCGAAACCTAATTCAATTAGGTTTCGGTTTCCTTTTCTTATCAATATTATTTGCCGTGATTAATTAGGAATAAACCATATGAAACCTCTATAAATAAGGACCAAAGGCAATCAAATTAGGGGAAGGCCGAAAAAAAAAATTGGACAGTAGCTTGGAAAAGTGAATCCAAATTCGTGAAGGAAAAGCTTGAATTCAATTGATTTTTAAAGTAGCAGAAACACAATTTAAGGAACTCAAAAGGCAAAAAGGCTTGTCTTTGGAGCTTGTTCATCCAAGAGGCAATTTTGGTGCAACTTACAAAATAAGGTATGAAATTCTAATTTCTTTATATTTTACACAGTAGCATAAACTAATAAATGATGTCTTTTAATTCAAAAACCCTAAAACCTTAATTTTCTTTGTTCAAAGTTTAAAAACACTAATTCGTTGCTTTATTTTCCAAAAAGGCTTAAAATTATTATTTTTACTTCTTCAAAATCTTAAAACTCTAATTTAACATATTTTTCAACAAAACCAAAATTTAATTCTGTTTCTTTCAAAACTTTAAACTTGGTACTGTTTCTTTCAAAAAGCCTTATAAAATATCTTTTCTATTTATAAAAGCTTTAAATCGCTTGTTTAAATCCATAAAATCTTCAATTGCTTTTTCCAAGTCCTAAAATCAACAAATCACCCGAAACCTTAAAATCAAAAGACTACAAACCTAATTCAACTCCAAAACCTAAAATAATGAACCCTAACCTCCTTTAAAACTTTAAACCTTAATTTTTTCTAAACCCTAATCCTTTTAAATTTTAAAAACCATAAAAACATAAATACTTTAATTTTTACACAGTAGCTTAAAAACACAATGAATAACCGTAACCCACAAATCAAAAGTATTTCAAAGTGTTCAAACCCTAGTTTCATGATTTCACCATTCAAATATTAATTTAGTTAATCAAAGAGTCTTACCAACCTTTTAAAACATAAAACCTTAATTCCATAAAAAGTCATAGTAGCTTAATTTTATGAATTCCAAAACCTTAACACATGAGATAAAGAACCCTAAATGGAAACAATAGCTATAATTTGGATTTTTATTTACCTTATTCAATTCCATATTTGATCATGCTTTGTTTTATTTCTTATGCTTTAATTTATTTAAATTCAATGCTTGGTTTATTTTATTTATTATGGATGGATGTTTACTTTTTATTGATATTTGGTACCTTTGATGAATGATTTATTTATTATGAATGGTTATTTACTTTTATAAATTTATTTAGATTTCTAAATGTTGTAAGAGGTATGTTTCCACTTGGTGGGTACCTCATTAGTTAAATATCATGTAATTTAATTTGCTTTTCTATCTTAGAACTTATGTAAAGGGCATGTTTCTACCTTTCGGTGGGTGTCCTATCTAGGCATGTGATGTAAGGACATGTTTCCATCTTCGAATGGGTGTCCATTTATTAGTTTTATTTTGTTTGGACATTGCTTTGATTTTAATATAATGATGCTTTCTTATTATTGTGTAATATGGATAATGTTCTTATATTTAAGAATTTTATAATATTAAGACCTATAAAGGAGGCCGGTTCCAATGAACCGGGCGTTGTGGGGGTGCTGGGCCATTTCTCACCTTCTCCACACGTACCTAACTTTCTGAACCCATTAGGGGGTTGGGGATTCCTAAGGAATCGAATCATCCGCCCCTTTCTTTTCTCGGCCCTTCCGGGTGGCGACTCCATTTTCTCCGGACTTAGGTCCGTGTTCTCTAAGGCCCGAGCCTAAACTGTGTCGAAGTCGCAAGAACTATTCCACCGGGAGTGGGGGTGAAAATCCCCGCTCACAAGTTTGGTGAATGGTTGTTGTTGATATGTGTATGGTTAATTTTGATGTGTTTGAGATTGTGTTGTCTATTTGACTTTTATTTTGGGGTTGGTTTAGAGGAAAAGTTAAGTTTGGTGATAGAAAGAAAGAGTTGTGGATTGTGTATGGGTTGAGTTGTGATGAGGGTTGTGATTGTGTTTTGATGTATGTATTGAGTTGTTTTGATATTGTGCAAGTCTAGTATGGTTTATTGATGGTTTTGAGTAAGATTGTTTGGAGTGGAAAAAGGTAAAGTATGATATTTTTTGGAGGTGGTGTTGTTGGTGTGAAAATCAGGGTTTTGTCCTGACACGCCCATGAGCACGGCCAAGTCTTTGGGTGTGTCAATGGTTCTATTTTCTGGATGGGTGACATGACCAGTGACATGCCCATGTCACTGAGCGTGTCACAGCTTCTGTGTTGGAGTAGTATTGACACGTCCAGTGACACGCCCATGTCACTGAGCGTGTCATAGCTACTGTGATGTTGGTGGATTGACATGTCCAGTGACACGCCCATGTCACTGAGCGTGTCATAGCCATTGTGTTGGGGGAGGATTGACACGCCCATGTCACTGAGTGTGTCATAGCTTCTGTGTAGTGAGTTTAGGGCACGATCAGGGACATACCCATGTTGTTGAGCATGTCATGTGTAGAGTTTGCCCTAGTTAGGTCTTATCCTTATTTTTTTATGTGTATCACTAAGTGAGTGTGTATCATCACCTTTGGATTAGGTTTTGAAGAGATTGAGTTGCCCTAATCCAAGTGTTGAAGGATTCTTGGAAGAGGAAGTGGTTAGATTGGTGTGAGTTGCTCTTGAGGTAAGTACAAACCCTACATGATTTCATACATTTACATGACTTTGGGACTTAACACATTTGGTTGTAAATGTGTTAAGTAATCTATTACATTATTGACACAATTGATTAATGCTATGATTTGCATAATGTGAAAGATAAATGATCATTCAAAATGTATGTACAATGCAATTGGTTATGTATACCCTAATGATGAGATGTGAAGCCATTGTTGTTGGCTATAATGATGCAAATGAAATAATTGGGGCATGGTTGCCTAGATGATTATGAGAAAATGAGAATGGAATTGATAATGAAATAATGAAAGAATTGTGTGCCTAGTATGTTATTCAATTTTCAGAGTTTTGTTGTTGGTGGCATGCCTAAAAGTAACACTCCCTTGAAGCTGGGTTGGGCTTTGTCCTTGAAGCGAAGTTGGGTTAATGCTTAGCTCCCCTTGAAGCTTGGTTGGGCCTAGTCCTTGAAGCCTAGTTGGGATGTTACATATGAGATATTTCTCATTGTGATAATGATTCACCTACGGGCTTGATAAATGTGATTATTGGACCAAACAGTAACTCTAAAATTTGAATGGCATATTAGTTTCTTTTGGGCCCATGCTTGTCTTTGCTTAAATTTAAATCATGAATGATAAAACAATTGAATAATATAATGAAATGTAATGTTATGAAATATGATATTCTTGTGTATTGTTTCTAATTCTTAAAAGTATGACATTGGCATTACATTGAATCATATTGTTATTGTGGTTTGTACCACTAAGCCTTTTGCTTAGTGCGATTGTGGTTCATCGCGCAGGTGACAGGGTTAATCCGGTTGAGCCAGAGAGTTCAGTTAGACCGAGTCGAGTCTAGGCTTGTGATCCCTTATGAAGAGTTGATTTTTGGACTTCAAGATCAGAGACGAACTGCCAAGCATGTATAATTCTATATTTTTGTAATTATGGATTTGATGTATATATATGTATATGCCGCTACATTTTTCGCTGCTTAATAAACAAATATTTTATCTATTATGTTTTATAATATAACTTAAATGTTTTAAGTCTTTCTTATATTGTTAAATTGAAAGATTGGTTTGCTTTAAAATAGACCGTGACATTCCTATATCCGGTATACGTATATTACAGATGTGGTTGTATGTAGTATGCGTATATGGGGTATAGGGGTGTTACAAACAACTCCACTCTATCAACTTCCTCTTCCAAGATATCCCACAAACCTTGGCTAGGGTAACTCAATTCTCTTCAAAACCTAATCCAAAGGTGATTATAAATACTCACTTAGTGTTACACATAAGAAAATAAGGATAAGAACTATCTAGGGCAAACTCTACACTTGACACGCTCAACAACATGGGCGTGTCCTTGACCGTGCCCTAAACCCACAAAACAGAAGCTTTGACATGCTCCGTGACATGGGCATGTCACTGCATGTGTCAATTCTCCTCCAACACAGAAGCTATGACACGCTCAGTGACATGGGCGTGTCACTGGACATGTCAATCTTCCAACAACACAGTAGCTATGACACGCTCAGTGACATTGGCGTATCACTGGACATGTCAATACTACCACTACACAGAAGCTGTGACATGCTCAGTGACATGGGCGTGTCAGTGGACGTGTCACCAACCCATAAAATAGAACCAACGACACGCCCAAAGACATGTACGTGCTATTGGGCGTGTCAGGCCAAAAACCCTGAAATCGACACCAAAACGCCAGATCCAACAAACATCTTCCAATAACCATATCAACAACACACAAACTCAATCAAAACCATCAACAATCCATATAATACTTGAGTAAACCTTAAAAAAACTCAATTACAAACATCAAAACACAATATCAACCATATATCACAACTCAAAGTTACACCATCCACACACTTGTCTCTTTCACCAAACTTAACCCTTTTTTCTTCAATCCAACCCCAAAATCAAAGTTAATAAGGCCAAACATTTCAAACATACCAAAACAACTAAAAACAAATCTACAATAACCATTCACCAAACTCAAAAACACAACTCAAAAGAAACAAAGAAACAAATTGGAAACATACCAAAAGTGAAGAAAATCCTTAAAACTCCAATTTGATCTCTTGAAAACCTTCAATCTCTTGAGTTTGGAAGCAATAAAATCCCTTTTCCTTTGGTTGATAATGGTGGCCGGCCAAAGAGAAGAAAGAAGAATATGAAAGTCAACCACACACACTCTTCTCTTTTAACCAAAACATCTTTCCCCAAATCACTCTCCACCAAGTATTTAATTAATAAAATAATAGCCCAATTACATCATCTTCCACTAACATAAATAAATCCATTTAAATACTAAAATATCTTATGACCTATTAAACCCATTGACTAGTATATAATGTATATATCTCCATGTACAAAGCATATACACACTCCTCCCTCTTATCTTTTCACTTAAATATAAATACACTTTAAAATCCTTTAATTAATTCTCAACAAATAATATTCCAAAATTTAGGGTACTGCTTGGGATATTACAATTCTCCCCCTCTATAAATAAATTTCGTCCTCAAAATTACCTGTTCTCAAGTCTAAAATAACTGAGGGTACTGATCTCACATCACTTGCTCACTCTCCCAAGTGGCCTCTTCCTTAGCATGAATCTTCCAAAGGACCTTCACAAGTGGTACTTTCTTATTTCTCAACTCTTTCACTTCATGTGCTATAATAGCCACCGATTCTTCTTCAAAAGTCAGATCTGAACTCACCTTAATAGATTCAACTAACAAGATATGAGATGGGTCTGACCTGCACCTCCATAGCATAGCAACATGAAAGACATTGTGTATTCTATCCAACTCAGCAGGTAAAGCTAGTCTATAGGCCACTGGTCACACTCTCTCCAGTACCTCATAAGGTCCAATGAAATGAGAACTCAACTTTCCTTTGCGGCCAAATCTCAAAATTTTCTTCCAAGGAGACACTTTCAAAAATACTTTATCTCCAATACTGAACTCTATGTCTCTCCTCTTCAAATCTGAATAGGATTTCTATCGATCTGAATTTTCTTTCAAATGATCCCGAATTATCTTCACTTTCTCTTTCGTTTCTTTAATCAAATCAGAACCAACCAACTTACCTTCTCGAACCTCATCCCAACATAGAGGCATTCTGCATCTTTTACCATACAATGCCTCATAAGGTGCCATTCTAATACTGGATTGATGATTGTTGTTATAAGCAAATTCTATCAATGGTAAGAATCTTTCCCAACTTCCAGAGAAATCAATGACATAGCTCCTCAACATATCCTCCAAAATCTGTATCACTCTCTCTGACTGCCCATCTGTTTGCTGATGAAAAGCAGTGCTAAAATGTAACTGAGTACCCGAAGCATTATGCAAACTCTTCCAAAACCTTGAAGTAAACTGGAGATCTCGATCGGATACCAAAAAAATTGGAACTCCATGCAATCTCACTATCTCCCTAATATACAGCTCAGCCAACTTCTCAAGAGAATAATCCATCCGAACAGGAAGGAAATGAGCTGTCTTCATCAACTGATCAACAATCACCCAAATGGCATGATGCTTCTTCTGAGTTAATGGCAAACCAATCACAAAATCCATCATTACAAGCTCCCATTTCCATTCAGGCACTATTAAGGGTTGGAGCAACCCTGAAGGAACTTGGTGCTCGGCCTTCACTCTCTGACAAGTGAGACATTTAGATACAAACTCCGCTATGTCCCTCTTTATACCAGACCACCAATAATGTTGCTTCAAATCATGATATATCATAGTACTCCCAGGGTGCATAGCAAAAACCGACTGATGTGCTTCCTCTAAAATAATCTTTTACAGTCTTGCATCATTAGGAACACACAATATATTCTTGTACCATAAACTACTATCACTTCTCACAAGAAAATCTCGGCTCTCCCCCTTTTGACAATCTGATACAACTTTTTGAATATTCTCATCTGCCAACTGAGCCTCTATAATACGATCCAAGAAGACTGGCCTCAATTGCAACAGAGCCAACAAAGCACCATCACTACAAGGCTCAAAACTAGCATGCAATGCTCTTAACTCAATAAGCAACGAGAGCGAATAAGCAGCCAAACCTACCAAAGACTTTCAACTCAAGGCATTTGCAACAACATTTGCCTTACCAGGGTGATAATCAATCAAACAATCATAGTCTTTAATCAACTCCAACCACCGTCTCTACTGAAGATTTAGCTCACTCTGAACACCCAAGTATTTCAAACTCTTATGATCCATATAAATGACACACTTCTCCCCATAAAGGTAATGTCACCAAATCTTCAAAGCAGAAACTATGGCTGCCAATTCCAAATCATGCGTCGGATAATTCAACTCATGCGGCTTCAACTGTCGAGAAGCATAAGCTATGACTTTATCCTCCTACATCAAAACACAACCTAAACCACTATGTGAAGCATCACTGTAAATCATATATGGTTTATCTTCCATAGGCAAGGTAAGAACAGGAGCTTATGTAGTAAAATATTAGGTAGGGTAAAGACCCGATCCATTTCGCCACAGGAAAAACCTATCCCTTGAAACATGAATCTTTATCCGTTGGAGATTGGGTCTTTACCCTCGAAACATGGATCTTTATCCATTGGAGATCAGGTCTTTACCCTTACAATATGGATCTTTATCCATTGGAGATTGGGTCTTTACCTTGAAACATGGATCTTTATCCATTGGAGATCGAGTCTTTACCCTTGAAACATGGATCTTTATCCATTAGAGATCGGGTCTTTACCGTGGCTTCAGCTCTTTTAGCTGGACTGATCTTTTGTCTTTTGCATCTTCATTCTTTTGAGAGTTCTAATTTTCTTCTTTTTTCATTCTCTTTGTTCTTCCTTTGCACTTTTGCAAAAAATTCAGCCTTTTTTTTAGCTAGCCTTCATATATTCTCCTTGCCCCTTACGTGGCAAAATATTAGAAGTGAGTCTCAAAATATTTTGTACATGCCTAAACTCAAAAGATTGAAAGGAGAAACTTTGCCCCCTGTGTAGGCTCAAACCCATGATTTTTCTGTGTAGGCTTTGGTTGATGTTTGTAGATTATCTAGTTCTTCGAACAAGCATGCATTTCTTTTGCAAAATTAATGGAGCTTCCTCATGTAATGGGTTTTTCATGCCCCCTGATTCCATATCTGCTTTATGGTTGCTTCATAGAATATTACTATTTACTTTTGATAAAGAAAAATGGAGTGTGATATGCTCATGTATGTATGATATGCATGAGTAATACTTACAGTGGTTTTGTCGGCTCACAAACCAAGGTGATCGGCTGAAATTTTCTCACGGATTTCTTCCAGATGTCTGTTCAGGTCTTGCACTGGACTAGCAGAAGGCTTTGCTTTTATGGCTTTTATCTTAAAGTTGTTGAAAATATAAGTGGTGAGAGCGGAGTCAGGGACACATCCATTTCAAATTATGTTTCGGCATGTCAGTTGGTAGCTTCTTCATGACCTTGCCAATAATCATTTTCTTTGCCCAATGTGTCCTGTAAGGTTTAATGATTCAACAAACTTCTCTTAACTTGAAGGCTTCATGTGATAAAAACATTTTTTTTAAAACCTTAAAAGTATGTTTTGGCTTTGTAAAATCAGTGTCATTATACCTTAGGACTCGATTTTTTAAATTAACATATCTATAACATGACAATCCTAGTTACTTACTAAACTTGAGAATCACTTCTATTTGAGCAAGAACTATGCACTTCAGATAGGCACATACACATTACTTAGCCATAGGTCTTATTGAGTTTAAATATTATCTATCTCATATGCATGCTTATTCAAACTATCTCCACTAATAGACTCTACCTACCAAGAGAGATCAACAGGTCTTTGATAGGCTTGAAATGGGGTCTATAAGGGACATGGGTTAAATGAAAGCCAATTTGAGATCGAAGCTGATGTGACACTATTGACAAACCTTCACATTATGATTTTCTGTTGGAGCCATAGGCAGTTGGAAATATGAAAAGATAGAGCTTTGAACATTCTTCTTTCTTTATCTGAATCTCGATTGGGACAGTCTTTGCCTTTGCAAAAAGTTTTGTACCCATATTCATTTCCTTTTCCTTTTCTTTATCTTTCTTTTTTCTTACTCTTCCCTTTCTTTGAGCATTTTATCATTTTGTCCTTCTTCCATATAGGACTGTCAAGTACAGGACTTTTAAGACTAGATGGTCTTTCCCCCTTTTCTCTGATTTTGATCGAATCTTTGGTTGGGTTGGACCAATTCCAGTCAAACTATCCTTTTAAACCAAATGGAAGCCTTTTGCTGCTTTAGGTAAAAGAGAACTCGGTTGGCTTTTCTGAACCATTTTGGGTTTTATTTTCTTTTCTTTTTCTTCTTTTTTTCTTTTCTTCTATTTTTTTTCTTCTATTTTTTATTTTAGCTCTAAAAGAGTTGTCTTATTTGTACCAACTTGGGTTTCTAATAATGGATGAGTGAAGTGACATAAATCTTCTTTAACAAGGATAAATCATTTGTTACTCTGATGTTATCTTGATAGATTAGAGATATTAGGTGAACTTCAACTACCCTTATGGTCTTGAGAACATCAACTATCCTTACAGCTTTGGCTATGCATTCCATTCTTTGATCTTCTTGCCTCTTCACCTTAGTGATCATAAGACTTGTCAAAAGTGTAACAACAGCTCAGGGTGGGTTATTAAGCTTATAAGTCAATAAAGAGAAAGTTGAAATCTTATGAAGGCTCAAAGGGATATCTAGGGATTTAATTGGGTGGATACTAGTTGTTGGCTAACCAAATAATGCCTAGATCATCTCTCCCTTAAATAAGCAGAGTTCAATTTCGCCTCAAAAGTCTGTCAAAGCATGTTCTAAGACTAACTAGGACCTAGACAAAGGTCAATATGCAGAAGCCTTCTCTAAGTAAGCACACACAACTCAATGCTATAGAGCAATTTTCTCATCTAGTAAAGTCATTCAAATCATGATGCCTAGATACATTAATTTATGAACATTAAGCTAGATTCCTCATTGGTTGAGCACCAAAATGAGCAAAGACCAACAAAAATTTAATGAAAATAATTTATTTTAGCAACTTTTAAATTTGAAAAACATAATTGTTCCAATTAAATATTAAAGAAAGAATATAGCAATACTCCAAGCTAATGGAAGTTTGTTGAACAATATTTCTCCTCATTCCACATCTTCGATATTCTCATCTTGAAAAGAGGATAAAACAAAATCTTCTTCCAATCCTTTTCCTACCATGAAGGTTGTTGGTGGTGGCACTCTGTTAAACCTTGGTAAAGGATTCTCTTTTGTGCTGGGCTTATCAGGCTCAGGCAGCTTACCACAATCAATTAAATTTTAGATCTCATGTTTTAGTCACAAGCATTTGTCTGTCTCATGTCCTTATGTCTGATGAAATTCATAAAAGGCTTTAGTATCAAATTTTGGGGGTAAAGGATTCGGCAAAGGTGGAGGGGCTAATGGTTGTAATAGTCCCTTCTTTTGTAGCTTGTTGAAGACCCAAGACAATGGCTTCCCTAGACTTTGGGGCTAAATTTTGGGGCTAATGCCTTCTATAGGCTTGACTAGTTGTATTGACATCGACTTCTTTATGTGTACTTTGATTGCTAGACTGATAATTCCGTTTTGCAAAAAAATGGTTCTTTTCTCTTTCCCAAAACCAGCTTGTAAGAGGTCCTTGAAATCCCTTAGAAGGGTATGATATAGCCTATCATGAAGGTTAGGCAGGACGCCTTTGATTATCATTCTGATCTGATCTGATTAATCGAGCCTCTTGTTGAGCAAAGATGCCTTGTTCCTCCATCTCTTCACATAGTCCCCAAAATTCTCATTTGGCCTTTGTCTAATGGACTCAACTTCCATTAAGGTAACTTTCAGCTTGATATTGTACCCATATTATTGAATGAATGCCTTGTATAACAAATCCCAATCTCTTTGGGTACTTTCTTCCAAGGTGTTGAACTAATTCTTAAGAACAGGATCCAATGAAAGTATGAAATACCTTAGAGTTTGAGCCTTAGTAGCTCTAGCAGACTGCATGGTAGTGATATACTACTTAACATGCAAGTGAGGATTTTCTGTACCATTGTACCTAGCAAAGGAAGGCATCTTAAACTTATAAGGGACCTCCTCATCTTGTTCGAACAACTTGTTGACCTCTGACATTTCTTCAATTTTTAACTTCTTCTCAATTTTTTTTCTAAATCAGCAATCAGTTTCTCAACATCATAAGTTTCAGTCTTTTCCACAGTTGCTCTTTCCATAACCCTTGGCTCCTTCTTCTTATCTTGAGGATCTTGGAAGTATTGTTCCCAGTCATCATCATCAATAATGACTACCTTGTCATCATTAAAAGTCACTTCACCAACCTTAGCTTTCCCTTTGTCTTTCAGCTTCTTGGTGCTAACAGATGCCTCGGCATTGTTCCCCAAAATTGCATCCAATTGATTCTTCATGGTCTCAGCCAGGGCCTCCTTTAGTTCTTCCATTTTAGCATTGAGGGTGTCGTCCACCATTCTTTGAATTTGTTTGATATCCATTGCTTTTGGCGAAAAAGTGATTGAGTCGTTGCTGGATTCTTCGTCTTCAGCATAGGTCAGATTATCGTAAGCTTTTGAACTATCATAATCCAGGGCTGTGAGCCAGAGAGGATCAATGATATGAGATGCAAATTTATGTATGCATGTATGCACAAACAATAGACAAAGATAAGTGGAACGTCCCTTCCAACCTTATAACTTTCACACACAGATGGCGAGTCTCTTTTCCAAGGTATATGGTTAACAAAATACCAACATGGGGTATCTAGTTTTTGAATAATTCCCTCGGACGTTTCAACCAATAGTTATATTTTCAAAAATGGAAATCAGTTTATGATAATTCCCATTAATTAGGTTTTAATGCATTCAACCAACTAAAGTAGCTTTTATGCTATATTGGATTAAAACTAAATTAAGAGGTTTATTATAAATAGATTTCTCACTTGAAAAAGTAACTAATGATTCATGCCAAAAATAAGCCCATGATTAATAATTCTTAGTATAAACTAGGCTCACAATTGATTTTTTGTACTTCTTAATTGACCTAAATAATTTGTAAGCTCTTTGTAAGAAAAGGTTTGGATGAAATGCAAAAATAGTTTTGTTTGAAAACCCATTGTAAAATGATTTTTAGAAAAAATGGATTTTTGATTTTGTATTTGAGTCATAAGAAAAGAATTTTTTGATTTATTTTTAGAAAAGTTTTATGTCCAAAGACCATCTTGAAAAGTTTTAAAAATAGCTTTGGTCTTTTGGATTTAGAGGAAAAATTTATTTGAGCTCACAATGTAATTAGGTCATATTAGAAAAAGAACAAACCAAATAAGCCATAATTTAAACCAAGACAAATTAACCATAGTCAAACAACAAGAATTTGGGGTAAAAACCTAAGGAATGTAACTAGGCCAATTACATGAGCTTTAGTCTTTGGGTTAAAAGGCTTAGGTTCCCATAGCAAGTATATACCAAAAAATACAAAACTATGAGTGGTTATGCCATGCTCGATCTCCATACCTTGACTGAAAGTATAGTATCCCTTACATAACACAACACGGGTAACACGGGCATCCTAACTCACGCATGCAATCTAATATGATGTAATATCCCTAAATTTTGGAAATATTAATTGTTGAAAATTAATTGAAGGATTTAAAAGTGTATATATTTGATTAAGTGAAAAAGAAAGGAAAAAGGAAGGAGATGTGTATATGTTGTATATATGTAGATATATACATTATATACAAGTCAACATGTTTAGTTGGTCAAATGATATTTTAAATTATTAAGTTATTAATATGTTATGATAGTGGAAGATGATATTATAATATAATATTATTAATGCTTGGTGGAGATTAAAAGAGGGATTGTGTGGTTTTTAAGAGGTTTGTGAGATTAGTGGAGTTGTTGACTATCTTCATCTTCTTCTTTCTTCTCCAAGAGGGCCGGCCACCATCTTCATCCAAAGGAAAAGAGATTTTGCTTCTTGCTAACTCAAGCAATTGAAGGATTTCAAGTGATTAAGTTGGAGTTTTAAGGATTTTTCTTCATATTTGGTAAGTTTCCAACTTGTTTCTTCGATTTCTTTTGGAAATTGTATGTGAGTTTATTGAATGTTTGGTGTATTTATGTTTATGGTTGATTTTGGGTATGTTTGAAGTTCTTTTGTCTAAATAACTTTGAATTTGGGGTTGGATTGAAGAAAAGGTTAAGTTTGGGGGAGAGAATAATAGTAGTTGATTGTGTAAGTGTTGAGTTGTGAAATATAGTTATGATTGTGTATTGTTGATTATGGTTGAGTTTTTTTTATGTTTATACAAGTATTATATGGTATATTGATGGATTTGGTTGAGTTTGTGTGGAGTTGATAAGGTTATTGAAAGATGATAGTTGGATGTGGCATTTTTGTGTCGGCATCAAGTTTTTGGCCTGACATGCCCGGTGGCACGGCTATGTCTTTGGGCGTGTTGATGGTTCTATTTTCAGTGTTGGTGACACAAACAGTGACATGCCCATGTCACTGAGCATGTCACAGTTTCTGTGATGTTGTAGAATTGACACGTATAGTGACACGCCCATGTCACTGAACGTGTCATAACTACTGTGTTGGAGGAGTTTTGACACGTGAAGTGACATGCCCATGTCACTGAGCGTGTCATAGCTACTGTGTTGTTGGACAATTGACACGTGCAGTGACACGCCCATGTCACTGAGCGTGTCAAAGCTTTTGTGTTGTGGGTTTAGGGCACGGTCATGGACACCTTTTCCTTATTTTTCTCTGTGGATCACTTAGTGATTGTATATGATCCCTTTTGGTTTAGGCTTTGAAGAGAGTTGAGCTACCCCAATCTAAATGTTGAGGGATATCTTGGAAGAGGAGGTTGGAAGTAGTGTTTGTTGCTTTCGAAGTAAGTACAAACTTTGAATAATTGTTCATATTTACATGACATTGGGACTTAACACATTTGGTTGGAAAATGTGTTATGCTACTTACTACATTGTTGATGCATGAATAAAATGCTATGACTTGTACATTGTGAACTATGTGAAAAATAAGATGATGACTCAAAATGTATGGATAATGCAATTTGCTATGTATACACTAATGATGGTATGTAAAGCCATTGGTGATGGCTAAACTGACATAAATGAGATATTTGAGGCATTGTGCCTAGTTGATCATGAGAAAATGAGAAAGGATTTGTAAATGGAATTATGAAAGAATTGTGTGCCTAGTATGTTATTCAATTTTCAGAGTTTTGTGTTTGGTGACATGCCTAAAAGTAACAATCCCTTGAAGCTGGGTTGGGCTTGGTCCTTGAAGCCTAGTTGGGTGTTACATGATGTAGCAAACCCTTGAAGCTGGGTTGCGCCTAGTCCTTGAAACCTAGTTGGGATGTTACATATGAGGTAATCCTCATTGTGATTATGATTCGCCTTTGGGCTAGACAAATGTTGTTATATTGGACCAAAGCATTAACTCTAGAATTTGAATGGCATATTAGATCCTTTTGGGCCCATGCTTGTGTTTGCCTTTATGTGAATTATGAATGGTGGAACAATTGAATGATTTATCAAGATTTAATGATATAATGTTATGAAATATAATATACTTATGTGTTATGCATTAGCATTAAATTTGATCTATATTGTTATCAAAGTTTGTATCACTAGGCCTTTAACTTAGCGCGATTGTGGTTCATTGCGTAGGTGATAGGGTAGATTCAATTGAGCTGAAGAGTTCAGCTAGACCGAGTCAAGTCTAGGCTTGAGATATTGTGAGCGGAGTTGATTTGAACATCAAGATCAGAGATAAACTGCCAGCATGTATATATATTTCATATTTTTGTACATATTGACCTTGATGTATATAAATATGTATATTTCGCTTCCATAATAAAAAATGTTTTGAATAAATCTTTGGTAATGAAGTATATATATGTGTGTGTTTTAACAAGTATTGTTTCACTTATTATTTATATGATATCAATTGAATGTTTTAAGATTATACAGATTTTATAAATGATGATTTAATTATTTAAAAAGGCTGTGATATTCTTGTATCTTCTATATGTATATTACATATAGCGGGTATATATAGTGTACATATATTGGGTATAAGGGTGTTACATATGATGCAATGGATAATATCATAATAAGAAAGAATAGAATAATATAAAGACCAACAGAATCAACTTCTCTTATCCCCAGTGGAGTCACCACTGTGAGCGGGGATTTTCACCTACACTCCCGGTGGAATGGTTCTTCGACTTCAGCATTGTTTAGGCTTAGGGCCTTAGAGAACATGGGCCTAAGCCCAGAGAAAATAGAGTCACCACCCGAACGGGCCGGGAAAAAGAAAGGGGTGGATGACTCGATTCCTAAGGAATCCCAAACCCCTTAATGGGTTCAGAAAGTTGGGTACATGTGGGGAAGGTGAGAAATGGCCCAACACTCCCACAACACCCAGTTTATTGGAACTAACCTCCTTTGTAGGTCTTAATATTATAAAATTCTTGAATATAATGATATTATCCATACTACATGCGAGTAAAACCTGGGTGCAGGCCACAAGTGCTGTAGGCTGGGCGCAGGCCACAGGCCATTTCGCAGCAAGTAAAACCTGCAGCGAATTGGCCTATGGCCAATTCGTCTCAAGTTTTTCCTATGGCGAATTTGCCCAAGCCAATTCTTCGCCAGTGATTTTTCGTCGCCGATTTTTTATCTTTTTTTTTATTTTTTTATTTTCAATGTTAAAAATAAATATTATAAGTAATAAATATTATTAAAATAAATATTATTTAGTTTAAAATAAATAATAAATATTAAAATACCAAAAAAATTATTTTGGACTGTTTAAAAATATCGGACTGGACTGGGTCAAAAATTAAGAGTCTACACAAAGGGTTCATCCTCATTGAAGAAAACTCATCCTACTCCATACATCCATAGTCAGAAGCATAAAATGGTACAACTCTCTTAGAGTTAGGGCCCAAAAAAACAAGGAAAAAAAAGGAAAAGGAAAGAAAAACAAAAAAGAGAAAAATAAAAAAGAAGAAGAAAAATAAAAAAAGAAGAGGGAAGAATAATAGGGTTTTAAACTTTTTACAAAAGCAAAGGTCATCATAATCAATTCTAGATTTCTGCCAAGAAGATAAGTGCTATCTTTTCATGAAGAAAAATTTCAAAGCTCTATTTTTCATGAAGCAAGATAACAAAATGCCGTCAAAATAAAAGTAATGCCTAGAGTTTACGAATACCTCCAACAGCATATGGTTCCAGCAGAAAGTTTGCACTATGAAGGTTTGTCCATAATGTGACATCAACTCCAATCTAAAAATGGTCTTCGCTTAACCCATATCTCTTATAGACCCCATTTTAAGCCTATTAAAGACCTGTTGATCTTCCTTTGTAGGTAAAGTCTATTAGTAGAGATTGTTTGAATAAGCATGCATATGAGATAGATAATATTTAAACTCAATGAGACCTTTGGCCAAATAACGTGTATATGCCTATCTGAAGTGCAATAGTTCTTGCTTAAATAATAATGATTCCCAAGTTTAGTATGGTAACTAGGATTGTCATGTTATAGATATGTTAATTTGGAAAATCGAGCCCCTGAGTTATATTGATACTGATTTGATAAAGTCGAAATATGATTTGAAAATTAAAAAAAAAAAGAGAGTGATTTTGTCATACGAGCCTTCAAGTTTAGGGAAGTATGTTGTATTGTCAAACCTCAAAGGATATATTCGGAAAAAGTGGGATCACTTGCAAGGTCATGGCATGAAGAAGTTGGCAACCAAATGTGTTCAAATGGATGTCTCTTATGTCTCTAACTATGCTGTTTGGCCCCTACTACTCGTGTTTTCATCTTAAAAATAAAGCCATAGATGTGAAGGCTTCTGTTGTTCTCATGCAAGATCTGAACGGGCATGTGGAAAGAACCAATGGGAGTGCTTTGGTTTATTACCTCGGTCTGTGAGTCAATGGAACCACTGTAAGTATCATCCGCGCATATCATGCATACACGCATACATGAGCATATCACATCACATTTTGTTGTCTTGTGTTACCTATTCTTTGTCAAAGTGAACAGCAAACACCCTGTGAAGTAAACAATCAAAAACAGATATGGAATGGGGGGCATGAAAGGGCTATTGGAAAAGAAAGAAGAGATGCATGCTTTTGAAATTATCCAGACAAACTACAAACATCAATATAAGCCTGCATGGGAACAAAATCATTAGTTTGAGCCTACACAGGGGGCACAATTTCTCTTTTCAATTTTTAATTTTATGCATGTATAAAATATTTTTAGACTTTCAATATTTTTCCATGCATGGGACAAAGAGAGGATATGGGGACCAACAAAAAAATAGCTGAATTTTTTGAAAAAGAAAGAACAAAAAGAACAGAATAAGAAGAAAGTAAGAATCCCAAAAGAATAAAGATACAAAAGATAAAATATTAGTCCAATTAGAAGAGCTGAAGTTAATGCAGGAAAAATGTCTAAAGATGACGATCCATTTCGAAGGGTGAAGACCCAATGTCCAGAGGATGAAAATCCATTATAAAGGGTGAAGACCTAATATTTGAAGATTCATTGTGAAAGAAGAAGAGTTGATGTTGATTGGCTAGAAGAAATCAAAAAATTTCATATGATAGAAGGTCAGCATAATCCATTGAAGAATAAAACCAATTGGCTATAAGAAGGCCAGAATTTTGAAACAACAAAGGGACGGTCAAGCTAGAAGAGCTCAAATATAGTCTTAGGTCTAGAACCTAAAATCTAGTCTCAGGTCTCGAACCCAAATCCAGCCTCGGGTCTAGAACTCAAATCCAATCTTGGGTCGAGAACCTAAAATCTAGTCTCGAGTCGCGAACCCAGAATCCAGTGTTGGGTCAAGAACCCAAAATCTAGCTTCGAGTTGAGAATTCAAATTCAGTCTTGGGTCGAGAACTTAAAATCTAGCCTTATGTTAAGAACCCAAACCCAGTCTCTAGTTGAGAACCCAAATCTAGCCTCGGGTCGAGAACTCAAAATTTAGTCTCGGGTCGAGAACCCAAATCCAGTCCTAGATTGAGAACCGAAATCTAACCTTGTGTCTGGAACCCAAATTAGTCTTGGGTCAAGAACCAAAAACCTAGTCTTGGGTTTCAAATCCAAATCTTGTCTTGGGTTGAGAATGCAAATCCAGTATTGGGTCGAGAACCCAAAATTCATTCTTGGGTCGAGAACCCAAAATCTAGTCTTGGGTCGAGAACCCAAATCTAACCTTTGGTTGAGAATCCAAATTCAGTCTTGCGTTGAGAATCGAAATCCAATCCTAGGTCAATAATCAAAATTTAGTCTCTGGTCTAGAACACAAATCCAGCCTCAGGTCGAGAACCCTCGGGTCCATAACCCATCCATATCCAAGATCAGCTCAAAGTTATATTGCTTTTCGCTCTCTTCTATTGAAGTCTCAGATCGCTCAAGCAGGGAGCAAACTGTAAACCTCTAATTTTAGCCTTAAACTAATATGATCTCAACTAAAGAAGGCCAAGCTAAATTTGGTCCGATTTTAAAATCTTAAACCTAGTTAATAGCTTTGAAATAGGTCAGTCCAATTTTAAAAGGCTTAAATTATGTTGGTTCAATTTTTTAAAACCCTAACCTAGACTGATTTAAATTTTAAAGGATCAAATCAACTCCAACTTAATTTTAAAAGCTTGAATTAAATTTGGTTAAATTTTAAAAGCCTGAACAAGTCCGTCTAAGCAAGAAAAGCCATGCCACTTTAGACTTATGGCGAATTGGATCCCTAATTTGCCATGACTATTAGTCCATGGAGAATTGAGGCTTCTAATTCACCATGAACCAATGTCCACGGTGAATTAGGGAGTCCTAATTCGCCATGGATTAATGACCATGGAAAATTAGGCAATCCTAATTCGTCGCGAGTCTTTTAATTCAGTTTTAATTGCGATTTCGGATAAATTAAACTTCCTAATTAGACTGGCTTTCAGATAAATAGATGATTAGGATTTTAATAAGAGGGTTTTGGCTTATAAATAGAGAGATTAAAAAGCATATAAAGGGAGGGATGAATAAGAATAATTTAAAAAAAAGGTAGCAATCATAATAATTAACATGCGGTGGAGATTAACCTAGAAATTATCAAAACAAAAGTGAAGAAAAGAGGAGATAGTGACCACAACCAAGGCAGTAGCTAGGAAATTGCCAAATTGCTAGAACTCAACCAAAGAGTGTCGGTTAATCCAGACAGTATATCAACTAGCTCTAGCTTCAAAAGTTTGGTTTAACGTATCAAATTTGGAGGAACCGACAACACGGGTATGATTCTTTTTAGCCAATTCAATTTAGTGTTATTATTTATCTTCATTTCTTAACTAACTATATTGTTAAAATAAAAATCAATTTACCAAGTCATTTACAGTAAGCTATAGCTTTGGGATTAAGACCACATAAACTATAATTACATGTTTTATAATCTGAAATTTTAATTTATATCTAAAACCTTAGTTTTACTTATTAAATTAGTTTAGCATTGAAGTCCTAATTTGTATGATAAAACCCTAACTCTACAGCAAAAACCCTAATTTTACCTTAAAACCCTAGTTTAGGAAAAATACTAATTTCTATAAATATAAAACTAGCTTAGATAGAAGCTTTGAGATTAACCGTCGTACGCGACCCCTCATCAATGGGGTCAATATTTATTTATAGATTGCAATTTGTGATTAACCTTAATTTTCTTTCATTAAACTCTAATTTATTTTTATTCTTGTGATATTAAACTACATGTTTGGATTATTTATTTTTCTATGAATGGTTGACTTGTGTTAATTTTATTATTTGGATTTAAATGATGTAAAAGGCATGTTTCCACTCATGGCTGCCTTATCTATTTAATTTATTTATTTTCTATAATTTAATTTATTTAAAGACTTTGGGACAATTTTAAAGGACACGTTTCCACCTTTTGCTGGGTGTCCTATTTTATTTATTTTCTTTGTGGACATTTGGACATTTGTAAGGGCATGCTACCATTATTGGATAGGTGTCCATTTTATTTATTTGTTTGATTTATAATATAATAAAAAATTTATTTCAATAATTGCATGTAGTATGGATAATATTATAATGCTTAAAAATTTAATAATATTTATACCTGAAAAGGAGGCCGGTTCCAATGAACCGGGTGTTATAGAGGTGCTAGGCCGTTTCTTACCTTCCCCATACATACCCAACTTTCTAAACCCCATAAGGGGTTGAACATTCCATAGTAATCGAATCATCCAACCCTTTCTATTTTTCTGGCCGGTCCAGGTGGCGACACCATTTTCTCCGAGTTTAGGCCCATGTTCTCTAAGGCCCTGAGCCTAATAGTGTCGAAGTTGCAAAAACCATTCCACATGGGAGTGGAGCCAAAAATTTTCACTCACACAAACTACTGCTAAAATAGCCTTCCCTAACAATGGTGTCAAAAACTTATTGCGCTCTACTTAACACTACTACAAAATGACTCTCGTAAGTATACAAGATTATTATAGTAACGGTGATCACCCCAAGATCGTCTCATAAGGAAGTTGTTTATTTGTAATAATTTGATTTAAATGAAAGAAAAAGGAATTAAATAATGAATTGGTAATATTGAAGATTTTTGAAGAAATTTAAAATTGAAAATAGGTTAAAAACAATGGATTGTGTAAGAATTAATGTAAGCATTCAAAAAAATACATAGGATTTTCAAATCAATCTAATCGAGTTTAATTCTCAAATATCCTTTAACATAACCTTGTAACTTAATTTCTTTACTATTAATTAGCAATTATCAATTCATTAGTTCTCACATTCATGAATTAATAAAAACCAATTATTTTGAATCTTGCGAATTAAGTGAATCCTAAAACTTATATTTCTAATTCATTCTTAGGGTTTTTGAATGCATAGTTCCAATATCAAGTTTTACTTTTCGATTTTTACTCAATATCTAAAGATCAATAGGTGGCCAATTAATCTATTAACCTACAATTCGATTCAATGCAATCAACTCATAAATGCTATTTAATGGGAATTATTGAATTAAGACATGCAATTAGATCTATTGCAAATCCAAGGCATAAACAATCTAGTTACTCATTATAACAATACAAAAAATTACTTAAATAGAATTAAAATTACAAAAGTTCATTGAAATATTAATGTATTTAACAATTAAATTCATAAAATTGAACTAATTCAAGGAATAGGAAAACCCGGTTTGAAGATAACAAGAGTTGATCTTCTCTTGTTCTTTCTCCACCTTTACTTGAGTTTGATGAAGAATTCTCAAACCTCCTCCAAAAGCTTCGCAAAATAAATCTTATGCAAAAAAAACCTTGAATGAAAAATCTTCCAAAAACTAATTTTCTTTTCTGGACTCTAAAAACTCTTATTGTTATTCCTCTATAAAAAAAATGCCTTAGCTCCTCAAAATTCTTCCTATATATATCTCTTACCTCCCATTAATAATCACTTTCTGTCCACACTTAACAGTCCCTGTTAAAATTGTTTTGAATTAAAACATACTCTCTAGCCTTGCACCAACACGTTCCATTACTTTCATTCTAGAAAACAACTCATGTTTTAACTTTAGAAATATTCCTTCTTTCTCTGTCCCATAAAATGTTTTCAAATTAAAAGGAATCTCTCATAGACATGGCTAAGATTAGATAGTCTTGGTTGTGTCTCTTACACTTCTCCTTGGACATGGCCAAGATGGCTGGGTGTGTCTAACACTATCTATTCTTGGTTCTTATTTTTTTGAGGTGGAACAAGGCCATGTCATCTCTTGTCTTGGCCTTGTGGTGTGACATGGGCAATGACATAGTGTGAACGGGGATTTTCTTCCCCACTCCCGATGGAATGGTTCTTGCGACTTCGGCACTGTTTAGGCTTGGGGCCTTAGAGAACACATGCCTAAGCCCAGAGAAAATAGAGTCACCATCCGGATGGGCCGAAAAAAAGAAAGGGGTGGATGACTTGATTCCTAAGGAATCCCCAACCCCTTAATTGGTTCAAAAAGTTGGGTACGTGTGGGAAAGGTGAGAAATGGCCCAACACCCCCACAATGCCCAGTTCATTGGAACCGACCTCCTTTGCAGGTCTTAATATTATAAAATTCTTAAATATAACAATATTATCCATACTACATGCAACAATTAAAATAAAGCATCATTATATTAAAATCAAAGCAATATCCAAACAAAATAAATAAATGGACACCCATCCGAGGATGGAAACATGTCCTTACATAGTCCATGTCTAAAACTAAATGGGACACCCACCGAAAGGTGAAAACGTGTTCTTTACATTGGTCCAAAATATAAGAACAATTAAATTACATGAAAATTAATTAATGAGGTATCCAATAATGGAAACATACCTCTTACAATGTTTTGAAACCAAAGCAAATAAATAAAAGTAAACAACCATTCATCATAAATAAATCATTCATCTAATTTAAACAAAATAATAAGTATATAACCTTAGGGTTTAAGTAAATAAGATTGAAGCTTATGAAAATAAAATAAAATCTTAAGATATTTGAAAGGAACAAGCTACTGTGATGATTTAGAAAATAGAATTAATTAAGATTTATGGTTTGAATAAATTAGGGTTTAGGTTTGTATTTTTAATAAAGCTACAGTAATTTGAATAATCATAATAAAGAAAGTTAAACATAAAGACTTACAATACACAAATAAATATTGACCCCTTTGACGAGCCCATACGGCGGTCCCTTGCGGGGTCAGGGGCAGCGCCCTAGAAAATTTTAGAAACTGGTTTTTAGGGTTGTAGGTTTTGGTGTTGAAAATCAAGATTTTAGGGTTTAAGATTTAGAAAATAGGGTTTTAGAATTGGAAGAAACTAATGTTATTTTTTAAAAGAATAATGCTACTGTGTGATTTTGGAAAGAAGAATTAATTAGGGTTAAAGCTTTTGATACTTGAAAAATAAGGCTATGTTTGAATTAGAGATTAGGTTAGGGTTTTAAGAAAACAATATATTATTTTATGGTTTTAGAAAAGTATAATTTAGATTTTGAAAATATGCTACGGGTATTAAGGCATTAAGGTTTTAAAAGAAATATTTTTAGGGTTTCAAATAGAGTTTGGATGGTAAGTAGAATAATTGATCAAATTGTATGATGAAACAATTATTCCAATTTGATGAAGCTACTGTAAACATAAACAAAGAAATAGAAATTCAAACCTTCATTGTTGGTTCTACCACAATCTTTGAATTCTGATTATACAATAATAAAAACAGTGTAGGCTTCCTTTGATGGAATGTTTGTTGTTTACTCACTCTTGATCTTTCAAGCTTGAGATTGGCCAAAAAAATCCAAAAGTCCAAGGTCAAGTAAAAAATTTCAGCTCCTTCATTCTGTGTCTTTAATGTGGTATTTATAAGAAAAAATCATAAACCTAATCCTAATTGACTAAAAAAAAGTAAAAACCTTTTAGGAAATAAAATTAAAAACCAAGTAGAATAGGGTTTTGGTAAAATCGAGTGCGGGCTGGGCGTGCAAAAGTACTCTAGCAAAAAAATTACTGCGGGCGCTGGGCTCGGGCCATCCAGTTCACCGCAGGAATATCTTGTGGAGAATTTTCTTCTCGCCAGTTCACCGCAGGATTTTCCTGCGGCAAATAGGCCTATGGCCATTTCACCGCAGAAAAATCTGAGGTGAATTGGGCCAAGCCAATTCTTCTTTGGCAATGAACATTTTTCGTTGCCGATTCTTTCGTCGCTGATTTTTATTTTCAATTTATTTTTTATCTTTTCTTCTTCTTTTTTATATCTTTTATTTTAAATAAAAACAAATACTATAAGTAATAAATATTATTAAACATACCACAAAAATCATTTTGGACTATTTAAAAATATCGAACTGGATTGGGTCAAAAATTAAGGGTCTACACATAGCCAAGTCTTCTTCCTGTGTCGAGTTCTGTATCTTTAAGTTCTTTCTTGTGAGAGACATGGCCAAGCTTTAAATTGTCCTGGCCATGTCATGTGGCATGGTCAGTGACACAGCCAAGACATGTGCGTGTATCTCATTCTGCCAAAATTTATAATTCTTTTAATGAGAGACATGACCAGGCTTGAAGTTATCCTAGCTATGTCATGTGACATGGTCAGTGACACAACAAGGATGATGAGAAATGACCTATGACATGGCCAAGACACTAAATGTGTTAAGTTCTTTCCAAAATTTCCAATTATTTGATGAGGGACATTACCAAGCTTGAAGACATCTTGGCAGTTGTGAGCGGGGATTTTTCCACTCTTGGTGGAATGGTTCTTGCAACTTTGGCACTATTTAGGCTCGGGGCCTTAGAGAACACGGACCCAAGCCCAAAGAAAATGGAGTCGCCATCCGAACGGGCCAGGAAAAAGAAAGGGGTGGATGACTCGATTCCTATGGAATCCCTAAACCCCTAATTGGTTCGAAAAGTTAGGTACGTGTGGGGAAGGTGAGAAATGGCCCAGCACCCCTACAATGTCCGGTTGATTGGAACCGGCCTCCTTTGCAGGTCTTAATATTATAAAATTCTTAAATATAAAAATATTATCCATATTACATGCAACAATTAAAATAAAGCATCATTATATTAAAATCAAAGCAGGGTCCAAACAAAGCAAATAAATGGACACCCATATGAGGATGGAAACATGTCCTCACATTGTCCATGTCTAAACTAAATAGGACACCCACCGAAAGGTGGAAACATGTCCTTTACATTGGTCCAAAATATAAAAGCAATTTAAATTACATAAAATTTAACTAATGAGGTACCCACAAAGTGGAAACATACCTCTTACAACATTTGGAAATCAAAATAAATCAATAAAAGTAAATAACAATTCATCATAAATAAATCATTCATCAAAGATATTAAACATCAATCAAAATATATAATAAACATTCATCCAATGTAAATAAAACATTAAATATATTAACTTTAGGGATTCATACATTAATTAGGGTTTCTAGAGTTTTATGCTCAATAACTAGGGTTTTGAGAAATATTTTAAAGCAATAACATAGTTATTGGATGTTTAAAAGATTTAAGGTTTTGGATGTTTTATGAAAATAATGTTACTGTGACTTAAAAAAGGGTAGGTTTAGTTAGGGTTTTAAGTAAACTTCATGAAGTAATTATGATTTAGGATTTGATGTTTTACCGTGATCAAAGTTAAGTATGGTTTTAATATTGACTATAATAACTACTTAAGTATTTTTTAGATGAAACAAATATAGAAAGTCTTTAATGGAGTTATTTGAAAGATTAAAATATCCCAGTGAATAAAATTATAAAAAGCTACTGTGAAGATTTGAAAACAAAATTAGGATTTATGGTTTGAATAAATTAGCGTTTAAGTTTGTATTTTGACTAAAGCTACTGTATTTTGAATAATCATAAAAAAGAAAGTTAAACATAAAGACTTATAATACATAAATAAATATTGACCCGAGCCCATATGGCGGGGTCGAGGGGGCAGCGCCCCTTGTGGGGTCAGGGGCCCGCCCCGGAAGATTTTGAAAATTGGCTTTTAGGGTTGTAGGTTTTGGTGTTGAAAATTAAGATTTTAGGGTTTAAGATTTAGAAAATAGAGATTTTAAGGAACTTATGTTATTTTTAAAAGAATAAAGCTACTGTGTGATTTTGGAAAGAAGAATTAATTAGGGTTTAAGCTTTTGATACTTGAAAAAAATAAGGCTACTTGATTTTTGAAATAGAGATTAGGTAGGGTTTTAAAGTTTTGGAAAAAGAAGAGTAATTTAGGGTTTTTGAAGTTTTAGAAACAGAAGGATGGTTTAGGGTTTTTGAAGTTTTTGAAACAGAAGGATGATTTAGGGTTTTTGAAGTTTTTGATCAAATTGTATGATGAAACAATTAATCCAATTTGAATGATGAAGCTACTGTAAAGAAATAAATAAAGAAAATAGAGATTCAAACCTCCGTTCGTTGGTTCCTCTATAATTAACTTCTGGATGAACAATAAGAAAGGCAATGTTGCTGCCTTTGATGGATTGATGATTGTTTGCTGGCTCTTGATCTTTCAAGCTTGAGGTTGGCAGAAGAAATCCAAAAGTCCCAAGGTCAAGTCTGAAATTTCCAATGCATTAAAACAATTTCCTCCAGATCAAAAGTCCCTAATTCTGTGTTTTAATGTGGTATTTATAGGAAAAATAATAAACCTACTTCTAATTGTTTAAGGAAACTAAAACTAATTAGGAAAAGAAACCAAAACCAAATAGAATTTGGTTTCGGAAAAAACTGTGTTGGAAAATTGCGCTGGCAAAAAATTGGCTGCGGGCTGGAATTGCAAGAGCTGCGAGGGAAAATCGTGGGCTTGGGCCAATTAGCCGCAGGAAATTCCTGCGGCAAATTGGCCCTTCCTGCTGCGAAATGGCCTATGGCCAATTCACCTTCGGCGATGAATTTTTTTCGTCATTGATTTTTCCGTCACCGATTTTTATTTACTTATTTATTTAACTTTATCAATTATAAATAATAAATACTAAAATAAATATTATTTAATTAAAATACCACAAAAATTATTTTGGACTATAAAAAAATATCGGACCATACTGGATAAAAAATTAAGGGTCTACAGCCGTGTTTAATATTCTTTCTTCCAAATTAGTTTCAACAAGTGAATTTTGTCCCTTTAGCTCCATTTTGTAAATGTTCATGCCTCAACCTAAAAGAAAAAACCTTCAAGCAAACTTAAGCATATATTTTAGGAAAAATAACTAAAAAACAAATAAAATTGCCCTAAAAATACATATACAAATGATCATAACATTAACCTTTAACTTTCTTTTTTCAAAAACTTCCAACATTATTTCTAAAGATTTTAAATTATGTTAATCGAAAGTTCAAAAATTTTAGTATTGAAAATTGTGAATTTTTTTGAAAAATTATACTAATGATGTCTAAACTTTTTGATTTTTTCATTTTAGTATTTGTACAAATTGTTTTGACCAATTTAGTATCTGAACTTTAGTTTATAGTACTAGTTTGATTTCTCCAATTGATTTGGTCCTAACTGACATATTAACTAGTATTTGTGGGATCCAGTTTTAGCTAAAAACTTTGCTACGTTGGATTGTAAGAAGTTAGATAGCAAGATTACCCTCAAGGTTTTATTTTCCCAAATAAAAAATAAACAATTCAAAGAAGAAGAAGAAGAAGAAGAAGAAGAAGAAGAAGAAAAAGAAGAAGAAGAAGAAGATTACACTAATTTTATAATGCCATCCATCTATCGGTGTTGAGGGCCCTTACTGATTTGGGTATGGTACTGCTTTACAGCTGGGGTGAAGCGGGCCTTGCTTGTCTCTATCATGGACTAGACAAGATTTGTAGGAATAAGAAGTCTTTCATTGGTTTCATGGTGGTTGTCGAGGTACTCTTCTTCCACCATCGTCAATTCCATGCTTATACTAGTATGAATTTGATTTTTGTTGTTATTGCAAGTATGGGCATATGAGCATAATCTTGCGAGGGTGTCTGGCATTTTCCAAGAGAAAGTCAGGTATCTAAGGTTGAATTTTTGGTTGTCAAATCGTGTAGCTTTGTGTTCCACCCAAAGAATTCCACAATAGCATTGCTTCACAAAGCTAAAGGCAACGCAGCAACTCAAAACCTTTTCGTCATTAATTTCCTATCCCTGTAGGTCTCGGTCTCAAGCCATTCCTTGTCAACTTGGTATGGCCAATCACCCGATATAAATCCTCTTTCCATGCTATGACCCCATACAGAATCTAGGAAATTTTCCATGAATATTTAATTTCAGCACTAAATTCCTTTTAACAAATTTAATTTTTTTCAACTTTCAACAATGATAGAACTCAATTTGAAGAAAATAAAAGGTTTATTTAAAACTATGAAAGCCATTCATTGAGAACAAATATCTTGGTCTAAAATCAATATTTTGAAGTATTTTCAAAATATTAAATTGGACCATTCTTTTTTACATGCCATGGTTTCCTTTTGGAATGTGAATTCTAGGACATTTAAGATAAATGACTTTCAGATATGTCCCATAATTGAAGAGTTTGAGGCCATTCTTGGATATCCAAGCAATCAACCAATGGCATTGCCTATATTGATTTCCAGAACTCAACAAAAGATGCAAATGTTGTTTCAACTTTCAAAGCCCAAAGTTCTATAGTTGACGAGAGGTGAGAAGATTCTGCTTGGTCCCTTGATTGACTTTTGCATTTCTCATTTGGCTCCTACCAAGGAATGGGGACGCATGCTTTGTCTATGCTTGCTTGGCCAATTCTTGCTTGTTTCTTTCGATGGCGATATCAATCCACGAGTATTGGATATCATGGACCAAATGGAAGGAGGCTTGCCTTCGATACCCGTGATCTTAGTTGAAACATTAGTTGGACTAGACCAACTTAAATTAGGATTGTCAAGGAGATTAGTTGGGAATCCATTGCTACTTCAGATAATTACCTAAATTGCTCTTTTGAGTTTTCAATTTAGACTCCTTTTTTTATTATTGCTCTAATTTTTTCCTAGTCCATTCTTGCGGGTTTTCAGAACTAGCAGGCTGCCCTAATTTTTGCCTAAGTCGCCCGTACGGGTTTTCAACTTAGAGGACATTTTTTTTAATTCTTTTCTTGTACTTATAGATTTGACTTCAGGAGCGTCTCTGCTTGCTTGACACTCATCTATGGATTTTGCCTGATATCTTTCACGACATCACTCTTCTAGGAAACTACTCCATCCTGCTTCTTCATATGTCAACTGGGTTGACTGGATCCACTCACATGCTGTAGTCAACATCTGTTGGTTAGTACCTTGGTGGAAGATTTCTCGTATCACCATTCGGATGTATTTGATGTATGTTCCTCTCATTGCTCTTCGTCGAGGTACTTGCTATGATCCTTGCTTGCTTGATAGTCAGTATGGAGCTGAGCCTTGAGGTTTCGATTTTATTTCTGATTTGGACATGCCTTGCCTGATTGAAGCCTACTTGTATCGGCTAAGGAAAAGCTGACCTGCACACTACACTTATCATCTACCATAGATTTTACATTTGTCACTTTCTTTAGAAAGAATATTGTTAGGATATAAAAATAATGAAAATAATAATAAGAGATGTTTCTTTTCCTTTTATAATTTGTCATCACCTTTCGCTAATGTGTTTATTTATTTTATCCATATCTGATCAAACACTTAAAATAGTGAACATAGAACAATTTTAATATTAATTATGCTTTATTAAATTAGGGAACAACCAAACATAACACTAGCATACACAAGATCACTCCTATTGCCAAGTAGCCCTTTCGAGTTTTCTAATTGACGATTTTCTCTCACTTAGCTCTAATTGTTGCCTAGCCCGCCCTTTCGGGTTTTCAGAGCTAACGGACTGCTCTAACTTTTACCTAGGCCGTCCTTTTTGTTTTTCAACCTAGCGAGGTCTCTTTTTTTATATATAAAACCTCTTCAACCTGTCAATGTTCACTGGCTCACTAAACTCGTTCTTGTCCATGTCTGATAACTTGGCTTGTCACATCCGTGATTTTGGAGAAATTAAATAAGTAATTGGAGATATAAAAGTTATATATACTCAATATATATATCTAACAATATATATATCTAGAGTATATATAACATATACATATGGTATATTAATTGTATATGTTGGATTAATACATTACATACTTAATATATTATATACACAGATAAGGTACATTTGATGTGTATATAAGATACACATTACTTGTGCATATGTGTAATATTCCAAATTTTTGAAAAGTTCTAATTTTTGGAACTTTAATAAAATAAATTATAATTTAAATGGATAAATTAAATTAATAGTTTTAAATGAAAAATGAAGGGATTTTAAATGAAAAGGTGGAATACATATGTGATATATATGTAAAATATATACAACATATAAAAGTCAACACTTTTTAAAAGAAAAGTCAAAGTAAAAGGGTATTTTGGTAATTAAATCTTAGAAATTTAAAATTAATAAAATAATTCAAAAATAAATAATTTTGGATGGAAGATAATATTTTAGGATTTTAATTAAATAAATAAATAAATAATTAATTAATTAAAAATATATTAAATAATAATATATATAAGGTTGAAAATGTGAGTAGGAGGAAAGAGAAAATCACTTTTTTTTTCATCTTCTTCTTCTTCTTTCCTTAAAGGCTGATTTTCATGGCTTCAAGAGAGGGATTTGCTTCTTCCAAACTCATTTAATTGAAATATTTACAAAGTTTCAAGTGGATTTTTAAGGTTTTCTCTTTAATTAGTAAGTTTACTCACTTTTTCTTTGGATTTCCATGAAAGTATGAATATGTGTGTTTTGGATTTTTGAAGTTCTAAGATTTAATTATCTATTTGGATATGGATGAAGTTATTTTAAGTGATTAACAATGATTTTAAGGTTAAATTTAAGAAATGGTTGAATTTAAGTTGAGTTTGGTGAAGAGAGAGAATTTAGGGTTATGGAACATTTGAGTTTTTGAAATCATGAGTTTTAATTGTGAAAATTAGTTCCAAATGTGTTGTTTTGAAGCATAAACAAGGATTTTAAAATCAAATGATGGATTTAGTTAAGTTTGGATAGAGTTTGAAGATGGTAGTATTGATTTAGGGTTTTGGAAAAGTAAATTTTCAAAGAATGATTAATTGTTTGATTTTAATGCTTAAATCATGTTATTTAATGATATAAGTGGTGGAAATAAGATTGAAATGATAATTGAATTGAGTTGGAATGGAGATCCTTCAATGGTGAAGGTTATGCCATTTTAGGATTTTGAACATAAGCATGTGATTAATTAATGTAATTGGTTAAAACATGTTAAAATATATTTGTAATGTCATATATGTGTTAAATGCATTGTGAAAAGCCATTATTCATACTCAATCAATGAACCAAGTAACTTAAAACATTGATAATGGCTAAATTGTGTAAATTGTGAAATATGCATATTATGTGGAAATACCCAAATTAATTGAGTAATGTGTTGTGAATGTAAAAATGAGATATGTGGTATAATGAAATGAACTGATATTGATAAAAATGAGAAAAGTGAGAAAAGTGAGAAAAATGAGAAAGATGTGAAAAATGAGAAACATGAGAAAAAAAAAGTGAAAATAAGGCAATGTGCCTAGATTGAAAATGTGAAAATGAGAAAGAGATTAATAATGAGAAAAATGAATAAATTATGTGTCCAGTATGTTATTCAATTTTCAGAGTTCTGTGTTTGGTGGCATGCCTATGATTGCCTACGGGCTAAACGCTGGAATGGTGAAAAGACTGGGTTGTAAGCCAGGTCAGCCGATAAATATGATGTTTTTGGGGTGAAAAGACTGGGTCATAAGCCTCAAAAACAAATCCTTGAAGCTAGACTGAGTGAAAAGACTGGGTCGTAAGTTCAGATATGGTTGGATTATCCATGGATATATTGCCTACGGGGCTAGACACATGGTGTCATTATAGACCAAAATAGTAACTCTGAAATTTGAATAGCATATTAGTTGTCTTTGGGCCCATGTTTGTGTTTGTTTAAATGTGAATTGTGGATTGTGAAATAATTGAAGAGTATGAGTGTAATATCCCAAATGATACCCTAAAATTTTGGAAATGCTAATTGTTGAAATGGAATTAAATGATTTAAAGTGTGTATATATGAATAAATGAGAAGATAAAAGGAGTGTGTATATGTTGCATATATAGAGAAATATACAACATATACAAGTCAATAAGTAGAGTGGTCAAATGATATTTTGTTTAATTAAAAATAAAAATTATGTGATGGTGGAAGATGATATTTATTATATAATAATATATTAATTGCTTGGTAGAAATTAAGAGGTTTGTGAGTGGTTTGACTTTCATCATCTTCTTCTTTCTTCTCCAAGAGCTGGCCATCACCATTGCTAAAGGGAAAGAGGTTTTGTTGATTCCTAACCCAAGCAATTGAAGGATTTCAAGAGTTCAAGTTGGAGTTTTAAGGATTTTCTTCACTTTTGGTAAGTTTCCAACTTGTTTCTTTGATTTCTTTTTGGTTTGTATATTTGAGTTTGGTGGATGGTTGGTGTAGTTGTGTGTATGGTTGATTTTGGTGTGTTTGAGGTTGTTTTGTTTAATTAACTTTGATTTTGGGGTTAGATTGAGGGAAATGTTAAGTTTGGTGAAGAAAATAAGAGTTATGGATTGTATATGTGTTGAGTTGTAAAATATGGTTGTGATTGTATGTTGATGCATATAATTGAGTTGTTTTGATGTTATGCAAGTTTATTATGGTATATTGATGGTTTTGGTTAAGTTTGTTTGGAGTGGAAAAGGGTAAAAGAAAGATGTTTGTTGGATGTGGTGTTGTTGGTGTCGATTTTAGGTTTTTGGCCTGACACGCCCAGTAACACGGCCATGTCTTTAGGCATGTCGTTGGTTCTGTTTTCAATATGGGTGACACAAGCAGTGACACGCCCATGTCACTGAGTGTGTCAGAACTTCTGTGTTGGAGTAGTATTGACACGCCCATATCACTGAGCGTGTCATAGCTACTGTGTTATTGGAGAATTGGCACGTACAGTGATACGCCCATGTCACTAAGCGTGTCAAAGCTTCTGTGTTGTGGGTTTAGGGCATGATCAGGGACACGCCCATGCTGTTGAGCTTGTCATGTGTAGAGTTTGCCCTAGTTAGTCCTTATTCTTATTTTCTTATGTGTATCGCTAAGTGAGTTTGTATAATCACATTTGGATTAGGTTTTGAAAAGATTTGAGTTGCCCTAATTCAAGGATTGAGGAAATCTTGGAAGAGGAGTTTGGTATTGGTGTGTGTTGCTCTTAGAGGTAAGTACAAACCTTACATGATTGCATACATTTACATGACTTTGGGACTTAACACATTTGGTTGGGAAATGTGTTAAGTTACCTACTATATTATTGATGTATGAGAATGGTGCTATGATTTGCATTACGTGAAATATATGTTGAGGATTCAAAATATATGAACAATATAATTTGTTATGTATCCTCTAATGATGATATGTTAAGCCAATGGTGATGGCTATAATGATATAAATTAAATATTTGGGGCATTGTGCCTAGATGATCATGAGAAAATGAAAAAGGATTTGATAATGAAATAATGAAAGAATTGTGTGCCTAGTATGTTATTCAATTTTCAGAGTTTTGTTGTTGGTGGCATGCCTAAAAGTAACAATCCCTTTTAGCTAGGTTGGGCTTGGTCCTTGAAGCCAGGTTGGGTTGATGCTGAGCTCCCCTTGAAGCTTGGTTGGGCCTAGTCCTTGAAGCCTAGTTGGGATGTTACATATGAGGTAATCCTTATTGTGATAATGATTCGCCTTCGGGCTTAATAAATGTGATTATTGGACCAAAACAGTAACTCTAGAATTTGAATGGCATATTAGTTTCTTTTGGGCCCATGCTTGTGTCACATCCACCTACCGCATTTATGCAGAGTAGACACGTGCATAGCGAGAGAAGGGGAAAGGAGAAGATAATTCTTGATAACAGCCGTAGATAAGATTGTATGACCAAAGGGACCTGGTTGTAATTTTCAAAAGTTTTGGGGATGTAAATGTAATTTCAAAAAAAGTTGCACTGGATGTTCTTAATAGTGCATATAACAGATTCTAAAAATGGAGTGTAGAGAAAAATTGGATCGCAACGACGTGTAACGGTTTTTCCAGGAAATGTCTCGTTAAAGAAAAACGAAGACATTTTGATTAGGGGCATTTTGGTCATTATCAATTTAAGTTATACATGAATTTAAAGTAGGAAATAAAAACATGAGTATGTAGAGGATGACGAGGGGTTAAATATGAAACGATAGTCAGTAGAAACGAAGCCGGAGAAAACCCGAGCAAAGAAAGGACCTAAAAAGAAATTTTATAAAAAGTTGAGGGCTTATTGGTAATTTTTCAAAATGACTTGGAAACCTAAAATAGACCTTATAAATAGAAAGTAGAGGTCGAGAGGATCAAAACTATATATAGTGTGACTCGTGGAACTGTACGGTTTAAAAGATATGATCGATTAATCGCCGGAACATAAAGTGGGCCCGGGTTCGTGTCGGGACCGTATGGGTAACACGGGACAACTTTAGGGTATCCAATGGGAAAAGGGACAAGTGGGAAGAAGTAATGGGAAAGAAAACTATAAAAATCTCTTGTTGGCCAATCAAAAGTAGCCATTTAGCATAAGTATTAAATGAAGAAAGAGAAAGGTGGACAAGTGGTCTTAAAGGATTTATCCAACACATAAGGTGATCATCATTTTCCTTATATATATATATATCATAAAATGAAGAACAAACTCTCTCTTTTCCACTTACAAGTTTCGGCCACAATAGGAAAATACCAAAGGACTTCCAAGTTTTTCCAAGTTTGATTTTCAAGGTAAGTTTTAAGGTTTTCAAGTATGTAGACTTTAATTATAGTATCAATTTTAGGTATTTATATATTTATTGGGAGATTGGAGATTAGAGTCTTTATGTGGAATTTGAAAAAAATTTAAGTAAGTGATGAGATTAATTGATTAAATGGAAGAATCAAGATGTATAAAGTTTAATAAGGTTGGATTAGGGTTTCGGTTGAAAAGAAATGGAGGATAACTTATTATTTTAAATTTCTAAGGTTTATGTTGTATCTTGAATTTATTGAAGAAGAAATAAAGAATTAAGGAAGGAGAAGAAGGAAAAGCTAAGAGGAATTAAAGAAATAAGGTTTGGTACTTTACCTTTGAACAATAAATTTTGGGTTGGTGCTTTACCATAAAAGAAATTGTATTTTTCTTACAAACTTTGGTTTATGGAATTTTTGATGTTGATGAACTTTAATTAGTTTGATTTGAGTTAAACATGCAAAAGTTATTAAAGGGAAGTGTTTGAATCTTCACTTTACCATTAAAGAAGCCTTCATATTGATTTGCAAAAGAAAAATAAACTATCCTATGTATTTTATATGTTTGGGCCGAAATGGTCCCAAAATGACAGCTTTCTGGATCTTTTTGTGGCAATTGTTTGAGGTAGCTACTGAATGAATTTTTCAACGAAATTTTACATGCAATTAGTTAACATATGAAATAAGTTTTCTGTAAAATTTCAGCCAAAAATAAGATCATTTACCTTGTCAAATGCATAGCTGAAGTGGACTGAAATTTTGACGAAAACCCAGATTTTACTATTCATTTGGTCATGCCATTTTGCGTTGCCGATTTTTCTCGCCGAAACACTATTCATTTGGTCAAATTGTGATTTGTTGAGGAATGCTTTGAAATGTTGATATGTTTATTGTGGATGTTAAATATGTGAAAAAGAGAGTAACGGTTTGACCAAAGAATGTGGTGCGCGGCATAATGGCAAAGTGCGATGGGATTTAAAATGATTTCTTGAATCATTCTAAAATGAAGTTTGAAACTTAAAGTGAATCATTTTAATCTTTATGCTCTACTGGATAGTGGGAGTGGTAGATGAGGGTATGGTGCACTATACTAACGCATGCAGTACTGCTCATTATTGTGATATGATATTTTATTCAGTGGTGAGGCCACTAAAGCCAATGGGGAGGCCCATTGGTTATAACCAGGATGGTGAGGGCCATTCCTGTGATCTAATATCGGTGGTGAGGGCCACCTATGTTACAGTGGTGAGGGCCACTGCCTTATCACTATGGTTCCCTATATACCAGTAGAGTCGGAGTCAAAGACATATTTTTGTTTCGTTAAACTATATAATGCAAATGATTTTGAATTATGATTTTACATTATGGAAAGCGTATCACATTGAATGTATCATGATTTCTATTGGTATAATGTTGGTTGATTGTTGATTTGATTATTTCCTTTTATTTCGAATACTTTCAAATACTACTTTTATTTTTATTGGTAAAGTACCCACTGAGCGACAACGCTCAGTGAGTTAAGTTTTCCTTGACTCGTAGGTTCAGAACAGTAGATAAATCTTGGGGAAGCAACGACCAGATCACAGCAAATCTCAGGGGTAGATCTTTTAGTTCCATTATGAGTTAGCTAGTTGTGGCATGTATATAAATAAATATAAAAAAGAATTTCTATGTTATAATTGTATGTTAGTAGTATGTAATAATCATAAACCTTTACTTTATGTTGTATTAGAAGTGTGAACTCTTCTTGCAGGTTTGTAATTGAGGGTATAAGGTGGATTCATTGGGAGTGCATTAAATTTGATGGTATTCACATTGGTCTGTGTAACGTGTTTTCAAAAATCAGAAAAACAAGTTTTGTTGACACTTGGGATCCAAATTTTTAGGCTAAACTATGGCAAAATTTCCGTAAAAATCAGAACCAAAATTTGACTAAGTAAATTGGTAGCAACGTTAGGATAGTGTGGCACCTCTACTCGGCTTACACATGTAGGTTGGGAAGGGGTGTTACAGCTTGTCTTTGCTTTAATGTGAATGATGAGTGACTAAATAATTGAATAATACAATGAGATTTAATATTATGAAATATGAGATCTTTGTATATTGTTTCTAATTCTTGAAAGTTTAACATTGGCATTACATTTGAATCATATTGTTATCAAGGTTTGTACCACTAAGCCTTTGGCTTAGCGTGATTGTGATTTATCGCGCAGGTGACAGGGTAGATCCAGTTAAGCCGAAGAGTTCAGCTAGACCTAGTCGAGTCTAGGCTTGTGTTCTCTTGTGAAGTGTTGATTTTTGGACTTCAAGATCAGAGATGAACTCCAGCATGTATAAACTCTATATTTTTGTAAATATTGACTTTATGTATATATATGTATATTCCGCTACATTTTTTGCTACTTATTAAACAAATGTTTTGGATAAACTTTTAAGGTAATGAAGATATATGTAAATGTATTTTAACAAGGGATGTTTCATTTATTACGTTATATAATATAAGTTAAATGATTTAAATTTACTCATATTGATTTATAAAGTTTTGATGCTTAAATCAAAAGATTTGTTTGTTGAAAATGGACTGTGACATTCTTATATCCTCTATACGTATATCACATATATTGTGTATATGTGGTGTATGTATATTGGGTGTGGGGGTGTTACAATGAGAAAATGGAATGATGTGATGTTCATAAGCATTTTGCATTGGCATTACTTTACAATTTTATTATTATCGAAGTTTGTACCACTAGGTTTCGGCTTAGCGCAATTATAATTCATCGCGCAGGTGACATGGACATTTTGGTAGAGCCGGAGAGTTCTATTAGACCTAGTCGGGTCTAGGTTTATAGTTTTTGTGCTTGATGAGTTTTTCAGTACATCAAGATCAAAGCCTGTTGCCAGCATGTACATATTTGATAATATAGTATATTTTGATATTATGTATGTTATGATATGTTTTTGAAGTATATATTGTAAATTGTAAAGAATGATTTGAATAATTTCGTTTAAGATGAGATTTTATATGTGATGTTGATATATATCTATATATAAGTATTTTGAGAAAATATGGAGAAATTGAGAAGTATTGGTGAAATGGTGAATTGATTTTATTTGGAGTGTTTGTTTTATGCAAGTTGTGTTTTATTGAATTTTGGAAACATCCAAATTACAGACAAAACTCTGGCGAATTTTTCCCAGAGATTTTCTTATAAAATGTTATTTTGGGTTATTATAGCAAGTAAAGAATATTTATATACTATTTAATTTTATATATTTAGTATTTGAAATTTTAAAACAGAAATGTGAAAATTTTTATTAAATCGATTTGTGACATTTTTATACCGTATATGCATATTTTACATATGCTGGAAATATGTATTGTACGTATATAGGGTATAAGGGTGTTACATGGTTTCACCCTTATTCATAACTTGTTTCACAACATATGGTCCTTCCCAGCTAGACCTAAATTTTCCTCTTGGATCAGATACATTAGGTTTACATTATTTCAACAATAATTCGCCGACTATGAGCTTTCTAATCTTAATCCTTCTATTGTAGGCCCAAGCTATCTTCCTTTGATACAGTTGATGATGATACAGTGCTTTTAACCTCCACTCTTCTAGTAAAGCTAACTGTGTGCACCTGCTTACTACCCATTCTGTCTCAGGCAGTTCAGCTTCTAAGACCACTCTTATTTACTTAATCTCAATTTCAATTAGCAACACTGCCTCCATCTCGTAAACCAAAGAGAATGGTGTCATTCCAGTCGGCATTCGTACACTTGTTCTATATCCCCATAAAGCAAAAGGAAGCATCTCTGACCAATCCTTGTATGTCTTGGTCATCTTGGACAGAATCTGCTTAATTGTCTTGTTTGTTGCTTCTACCGCACCATTAGCATTTCATCTATAAGGAAAGGATCGGTGATGATGGATTCGGTACTTCGAGATTAGGTATTTAACTACAACTTAAAACTGTACCCCATTGTTTGATATCACACTGTGTGGGACCCCATACCTGTAGATGAGATTATTGTCAATAAATTTAGCCATTTGCCTTGCCTCCAGTTTCTTGAAAGATTCGGCTTCGACCCATTTTGAAAAATAATCTACCACTACTATAATGAAATGGTGACCATTTGAGGCTGTCAGATGTATCTCTCCTATAATGTCAATCCCCCAAGTTGCGAATGGCCAGGGTGAAGACATAGAATGCAATTCTTTAGGAGGCATGTGATTCAAATTACCATACCTCTGACATTGTTGGCACTTCTTCACAAACTCAATGTAATCTCTCTCCATGGTCAGCCAGTAGTAACCTTGTCAAATTATCTTCTTAACTAGGGCTAAACTACTCATGTGTGGACTGCAACTTCCCGCATGTATTTTCAACATAATATGCTCCACTTCAGGCTTCCTCAAGCATCTCAAGTGCACCCCATCAGGCCATCTTTGATATAACTCTCCATGAAAGGTGATGTATTGTGTGAGCGGGGATTTTTGCCCCCACTCCCAGTGGAATGGTTCTTGCGACTTCGGCACTGTTTAGGCTCGGGGCCTTAGAGAACACGAACCTAAGTCCAGAGAAAATGGAGTCGCCACCCGGACAGGCCAGGAAAAAAGAAAGGGGTGGATGACTCGATTCCTAAGGAATCCCCAACCCTCTAATGGGTTCGGAAAGTTGGGTACGTGTGGGGAAGGTGAGAAATGGCCCAGCACCCCCCACAACTCCCTGTTCATTGGAACCGGCCTCCTTTACAGGTCTTAATATTATAAAATTCTTAAGTATAATAACATTATCCATACTACACACAATAAAAAGAAAGCATCATTATATTAAAATCAAAGCAATGTCCAAACAAAACAAAACAAATAAATGGACACCCATCCAAAGATGGAAACATGTCCTTACATCACATGCCTAGATAGGACACCCACCAAAAGGTAGAAACATGCCCTTTATAAAGATCCTAAAATAGAAAAGCAAATTAAATTACATGATGTTTAAATAATGAGGTATCCACCAAGTGGAAACATACCTCTTACAACTTTTGAAAATCTAAATCAATTGATAAAAGTAAATAATCATCCATAATAAATAAATCATTCATTAAAAGTATTTAAATATCAAGATATAAAATAAACATCCATCCATGATAAATTAAATAAATCAAGTATTGAAATTAAATAGATTAAAGCATAAGAGATAAATCAAAAGCATATCAAGTATAGTGTTGAATAAAACAAATAAAAGTTCAATTCATGGCTACTGTGACTTTTTATGGAATTAGAATAAATAAGGGTTTTATGTTTTAAAGGATTGGTAAGACTCTTTGATTAAACAAATTAAGATTTGAATGGTGAAATCATGAAACTAGGGTTTTAAATACCTTAAAATACTTTAATTTGTGATTTTTGATTATTGAATTTTAAGCTACTGTGCAATTTTTGAGTTTTATATTTTTATGTTTTTTTTAGGTTTTAAAGGGATTAGGGTTCATAAAAATTAGGGTTTAAGATTTTAAAAGGATTATAGTTTACTATTTTAGGTTTAAAAGTTGAATTTTGGATTTAGGCTTTGAAATTAGGGTTCTCGGGTAATGAAGAATTTTTAGGGTTTTAGAAATCAATTTGATATTTTATGAAGTTTTATGACTTTAAACAAATGGATAGAAGTTTTTATAAGTAGAAAAGATGTTTTTGAAGGCTTTTTGAATGAAATAGAACCTAATTTAAAATCTTAAAAGAAACAGAATTTGGTTTTGGTTTTGTTGAAAAATATGTTCAATTAGGGTTTTGAGACTTTTAAGAAGAAAAAATAACAATTTTAAGTCTTTTTAGAAAAGAAAGTCAAGTTTTAGTGTTTTAAACTTGGAAAAATCAAATTAAAGCTCTAAGATTCTTGATTTAAAAAACTTAAATTTTATGGATTTGCTACTGTGTAACATAAATCAAAAAGAGTTTAACATACCTTCTTTTGTTGATTCTTCCAAAAACAATTCTTCTTGGATGAACTAGCTCCAAAAACAAGCCTTTGTTGCCTTTAAATTGTTTAATTCGTGCTGCTGTTGCCTTTTAAAATCACTTGAATTGAATTTCCCTCTTCCTTCACTAATTTGGTTTCAAAACCTCAAGCTACTGTGTAAATTTTTCCTCCATTAATTTGGTTTAATTGATCCTTATTTATAGTGATTTTTAGGTTATTTCTTCCTAATTCCACACGGCAATTAATAATAATAAAAAAAAGAAATTAAAACCTAATTAGATTAGGTTTCAAAAATTTGTGTAATATCCCAAAGTATACCCTAGAAGTTTGGTATAATAATTGTTGTAATTGATTTAAGTGTATATGTGTATTTGGAAAGACAAAAGGAAGTGAAGAGAAAGTTTATATGTTGTATATATGGAAATATATACAACATATACAAGTCAAGTTGGTGGAAGTCAAGATGATTAGTTAATGATTTTAATTAATTAAGTTAATTAATGGAAATGGAAAATTAAGTGAGTGGAATGAGATATTTGGATTATTTTAATATATATGTTTGGAGGAGAGGATTTTGAGGAAAGTGGATGAGATTTGACTTTTGCTTTCTATCTTTTCTTCCTTCTTTCTTTCTTTCTGCGTGGTTCCCTTTCCTTCCTTTCCTTTTCTTTCATTTGGCCAGCTATCAAAGGAACAAGAGAGCAAGGGAGAGTTTTGAACATCCAAACTCAAGAGTGAAGGAAGATTCAAGTAATCAAGTTGGAAATTTAAGAGTTTCTTCATCCTTGGTAAGTTTCCTCTTGATACCTTGATTTTTTTTTAAGATGTGTTTGAGTTTGTTGATTGTTTGTTTATGGTATGTGAATATGTTGGTTAAGATGTGTTTAAGAGTATTTGGTTCAAGTGATTTTGGGATTTTGTGGTTGGATTGAAGGAAAGAGTAAGTTGTTGGAAGTGAAAATATTGTGGTTGTGTTTTGGGTTTGTGGTGATGATCTTGATTTGTGTTTGATGTATGTTTTGAGTTGTTTTGGTGTTTTTGCTAGTTTGTTATGGTTCTTAGGTATGTTGAGCTAAGTTTGTTTGAAGTGGATTTTGGTGAAAAGAAGTGATTTGTTGGATTAGGTGTTGTTGTAGCCGGAATCTGGATTTTTGGCCTGACACGCCCATGAGCACGACCAGGTTTCTAGGCGTGTCGATGATTCTGTGTTCTTGGTTGGGTGACACGAGCAGTGACATGCCCATGTCACTGAGCGTGTCACAGCTTCTGTGTAGTAGTAGTATTTACACGTCCAGTGACACGCCCAAGTCACTGAGCGTGTCATAGCTACTGTGTTGTTGGTAGATTTAAACGGCCAGTAACACGCTCGTGTTGCTGAGCGTGTCATAGCTACTGTGTTGGTGAGAAATTGACACGGCCATGAACACGCCCATGTTGTTGGACGTGTCAATGTTTCTATGAGACAGAATATACTACACGTTCAGTGACACGCCCGTGGTTCTGAGCGTGTCAAAGCTTCTGTGTTGTGAGTTTAGGGCACGGTCAGGGACACGCCCGTGGTTGTGAGCATGTCATGTGTAGGGTTTGCCCTAGTTGGTTCTTAGTCTTATTATCTCATGTGTGTCTTTAAGTGAGTATGTATTATCACCTTTGGTTTAGGTATTGAAGAGGTTGAATTGTCCTAACCTAGGTGGTGAAGAATTCTTGAAAGAGAAAGGTTGTAGATTGGTGTGAGTTGTTCCTAAGGTAAGTATAAACTATATTGTTGCATACATTCACATGATTTGATACTTAACATATTTGATTATACATATGCTAAGCATTTGATTACAGGGTTAAAACATTTGATGAAATATGAAAGGTATGTTAATGCAATTGATATTGTATATTATCTTGATGTGATATGAAGCCATGGTTGTTGGCTATAATGATGAGAATGAGATGAAAAAGAAATGTATAAAGATATAAATGAAAAGATTATGTGTCTAATGTGTTATTCAACCTTCAGAGTTCTGGGTTTGGCGGCATGCCTATAAAATAATGGATAGGTAAAAAGACCGGGTCGTAAGCCGATTCCAGTTGAATAATGTGAAATGTGAATTAAAGTAACAGTCTAGCCGGGTTGAGGATCTCCTCGGATTTATCCGGGTTGATGGTCCAAGAGCATGGGTCTGTTACAAATAACAGTCTAGCCGGGTTGAGGATCTCCTCGAGTTTAGCCGAGTTGATGGTCCAAGAGACTGGGTTTGTTACGCTATCCATGGATAGAGATATATGTGTTTCGCCTACGGGCTTGAGTATTATGATTATAGACCAAAGCAGTAACTCTGAACTTTGAATAACATATTAGTGTCGTTTGGGCCCATACTTGTCTTTGTGTCAATGAAAATCATGAGTAATGAACTAATTGAATAAAATGATGAAATGTAATCTTATGATTAATATAAAGATGTCAATTGTGAATATTGTCTTAATTGATGAAATGTGTGACATTGGCATTGCATAGAAGTATATTGTTATTGCAATTTGTACCACTAAGCCGTTGGCTTAGCGCGATTGTGATTCATCGCGCAGGTGACAGGGAAGAACCGGAGAGTTCCTCTAGGCCGAGTAGAGTCTAGAGTTTGAGGTTTTGCTAGAGGAGCTTAAAGATCAAAGACATATTGCCAACCATGTATATATCTTATATTATGTAAAACTTGGATTTTGATGTATAAGTATTTGTAAATACTAGTTATATCTTCCGCTGCGTTTTAAATAAACACTTTATTTGTTGTGTCTTTAATTTCTTTTAAATGATTTTAAATTCGTTAATGTTTTAAAAAGGGATGAGTCATTTGTTGAGTAAACAGTGGCATATCTATATTCACTATACGTATATTACGATCGTACTAGCATGCTGTGTACGTATACGGGGTATAGGGGTGTTACAATTATTTTGGTATCAGAGCCTAGGTTTGAGATTCTCAACCTAGGTCAATTGTAAGAAAAAGGAAATTTTGAGTTTTTAAAATATGGTTTTTTACATAAGATATATGTTTTGGTATGGCAGTCTTTGATCTTAATGAGGTATATTCTGCTGTGTTTGCAGATATAGGTAGTGATGGCGTCTCAGTCACGTCAGTCTATAGAAGGTAGTGCTGAGAGTGTAGCTCCTGAAGAGGGTAGAGTTGGAGCTAGAGTTGATAGAATTAGTGAGGCCCCTGCTTCTGTGCCAGGGAGATCCGATGCTGATGAGGTATCGCCTGGTTGGTTTAGGCATGTAATAGAACTATTGAGGCCAGCTCCAGTGCAGCCACCACCGCCACCACAGCCTCAAGTGTCAGTAAGACATTATGATAAGTTGAGAAAATTTTGGGCTGAAGATTTCTTAGGCACTACCGACCCTGCAGTGGCTAAGCAGTGGTTGGATAAAGTGCAGAGGATATTCATTCAGTTGCAAGCTACTTCGGATGAGAAGTTTGACTATGAAAGATCCCTTCTACAGAAAGATGCGTATGATTGGTGGAAAACAGTTCCTCATGCCATGGATGATCCACCTACTCTGTCTTATGGGGATTTTCTGAGGGAGTTCGAGCAGAAATATACTCCGAGGGAGTATAAAGATCTTAAGAAGATGGAATTACTGAACTTGAGACAAGACAACCGGACGGTAACAGAATATGAGATTGAGTACATCCGGTTGAGTCATTATGCTGGGGGAATTATCTCTGATGAAATAGACCGGTTCAGAAGATTTGAGGAGGGTTTGAGGCCCTCTATTATGTGCATTGTGGCTGGATCTCGGTATCAGGATTTCTCTCAGCTAGTTGCAGCAGCTAGGAGTGTTGAGAGAGCACAAGGTGTTGCAGCAGCTGCTACTGAGGAGGAGACTAGGGTAAGGAGACCCCAGTTTGAGGCAGGGTCTTCATCTGTGAAGAAAGGTAGAGGAAGTTTTGTTTCGAGAATCAGTCGAAGTCAGAGACAGTCAGGTAGGTCAGTGCAATATCAGAGGCAGAGATCGAGACCTACAGCTTCTGTAACCAGTGCTCCGACTCCAGTGATTCAGAGGTCTACTCTACCTGCATGTGAACAGTGTGGTAGAAATCATGTGGGTGTTTGCAGGATGATGGGTAGATCGGCTGTGTGTTTCAGGTGTGGATCGCCTGACCATTTTATTAGGTAGTGTTCTGAGATGCAAGAGCATAGACAGACTGAGTCTGCAGCTTCTCGACCTAGTGTTAGCAGGGGTGGTCGAGGGGGCAAAGGTTTCAGTAGAGGTGGTCGGCCTGGGTTTAGTCAGAGAGGAGGATCGACATCTGGAGGCAGTAGGCCAGCTGAGGCCGGATCTTCTCAGAGAGTTTATGTGATGCAGAGGCAGCCGGATGCTTCAGCAGCTATAGCGGGTACATTCTCTTTATTTGACATTTCAGTTCTTGCTTTGATTGATCCGGGATCTACTCATTCATACATAAGTGCATTCATTTTGCCTGTGTCTGAATTGCATTCAGGGTCCTTAGGATTTGATGTCTTGGTGACAAATCCGTTAGGACATAGTGTTGTGGTGAGTAAGGTTCATCGTGATAGTGCAGTAGTAGTGCAAGGAGAGGAGTTTCTTGGGAATTTAATTGAATTGCTAGTGCAGTAGTAGTGCAAGGAGAGGAGTTTCTTGGGAATTTAATTGAATTGCCTTTTAAGGAGTATGATTTAATCTTAGGCATGGATTGGTTGTCTAAGCATGGAGCAGTGGTAGATTGTCAAAAGAAGTGTGTCACATTGAGAACCGGTGATGGTAAAAGTGTAATGGTGTCTAGTAAGCATAGACAACTTGCATCCTTGTTTGTTTCAGCTGTAACAGCTAGGAAGTTGATTAGAAAAGGGTGTGATGCTTATCTTGCTCATGTTGTGGATACTAGAGTAGTGGGTTCCCAACTTGATAGTATACCCATGGTTGCAGATTTTCCAGACGTGTTTCCTGAGGAGTTGCCAGGATTACCTCCTGAGAGAGAGGTTGAGCTTGGTATCGAATTGTTGCCTGGTACCACTCCCATTTCTATTACTCCTTATCGAATGGCACCCGTTGAGTTGAGAGAATTGAAAGTGCAATTACAGGAGTTATTGGATAAATGGTTTATTTGCCCTAGTGTTTCTCCATGGGGAACTCCTATTTTGTTTGTGAAAAAGAAGGATGGTACTATGAGGTTATGTATCGATTATAGGCAATTGAATAAGATGACTATTAAGAATAAGTATCCTTTGCTTAGAATTGATGATCTCTTTGATCAATTAAAGGGAGCAGCAGTGTTTTCCAAGATTGATTTGAGATCAGGGTACCATCAATTGAGAGTTAGAGCTGAAGATGTTCCTAAGTCAGCTTTTCAAACAAGGTATGGGCATTATGAGTTCTTGGTGATGCCTTTTTGGTTAACGAATGCACTGCAGCTTTCATGGATTTGATGAATAGGGTGTTTAGACCCTATCTAGATCAGTTTGTAGTGGTCTTCATTGATGATATTTTGGTGTATTTGCGTAATGAAGAGGAACATGACAAGCATTTGCGGATTGTATTACAGATTTTGAGAGAAAAGCAATTGTATGCCAAGCTGTCGATGTGTGAGTTTTGGCTCGACCAAGTGACTTTTCTCGGTCATATAGTTTCAGCAGATGGTATTAGAGTCGATCCAAGTAAAGTTGAAGCTATTTTGAATTGGAGTCCACCAAAGTTAGTGACTGAAGTTAGAAGTTTTATGGGTTTGGCAGGATATTACCGAAGGTTTGTGAAAGGTTTTTCTTTAATAGCTACTCCACTCACCAGATTGCTTCGGAAGGGAGTTAGATTTGTGTGGACAGATCAGTGTCAAGCTAGCTTTGAGCAGTTGAAAGAAATGTTAACTCAAGCGCCTATTCTTACTTTACCAGTGGAAGATAAACCATATGTGATTTACAGTGATGCTTCACATAATGGTTTAGGATGTGTTTTGATGCAAGAGGGTAAAGTTGTAGCTTATGCTTCTTGGCAGTTGAAGCCGCATGAGCTTAATTATCCGACGCATGATTTAGAGTTGGCAGCCATAGTGTTTTCTTTGAAGATTTGGCGACACTACTTGTATGGGGAGAAATGTTTTATCTACACTGATCATAAGAGCTTAAAATATTTGGGAGTTCAAAGAGAGCTTAATCTTTGGCAGAGACGTTGGTTGGAGTTGATTAAAGACTACTACTGTTTGATTGATTATCATCTTGGTAAGGCGAATGTTGTTGCGGATGCCTTGAGTCGGAAGTCTTTGGCAAGTTTAACTGTGTATTCATTCTCGTTGCTTGTTGAGTTGAGAGCATTGCATGCTAGTTTTGAACCATGCGATGATGGTGCACTGTTGGCTCAATTGCAGTTGAGACCGGTATTATTGGATCAGATTAGAGAGGCTCAATTGGCTGATGAGAAAATTCAGAAGATTGTTTCAGATTGCCAACATGGAGAAAATAGAGATTTCCATGTGAGAAATGATGGTAGCCTTTGGTTTCAAGATAGGTTGTGTATTCCTGATGATACTAGTTTGAGAAAGATTATTTTAGAAGAAGCACATCAATCAGTTTTTACTATACATCCGGGAAGTACTAAGATGTATCATGATTTGAAGCAGCATTATTGGTGGTCAGGTATGAAGAGGGACATAACGGAATTTGTATCCAAGTGTCTCACTTGTCAGAGGGTGAAAGCTGAGCATCAAGTTCCAACAGGGTTGCTTCAACCTTTAACAGTGCCTGAATGGAAATGGGAGAGAGTAACAATGGATTTTGTATCTGGTTTGCCATTGACTCAGAAAAAGTATGATGCTATCTGGGTGATTGTTGATCGGTTGACAAAGACAGCTCATTTTCTTCCAGTTAGAATGGACTATTCTCTTGAGAGACAGGCCAAGCTGTATATCAATGAGATAGTGAAATTGCATGGAGTCCCGATTTCTTTAGTGTTAGATCGAGATCCCCGGTTTACTTCGAGGTTTTGGAAGAGTTTACATGGTGCTTTGGGTTCTCGATTACACTTTAGTACTGCTTTTCATCCACAGACAGATGGGCAGTCAGAGAGAGTGATACAGATTATAGAAGATATGTTGAGAAGCTGTGTCATTGATTTCTTTGGAAGTTGGGACAGATTTTTGCCACTGGTGGAATTTTCTTATAACAACAGTCATCAATCCAGTATTGGTATGACACCATTTGAAGCATTGTATGGTAGACGATGTAGGACGCCACTGTGTTGGAATGAACTTGGAGAAGGCAAGTTAGTTGGTCTTGATTTGGTTAAAGAGACTGAAGAGAAAGTGAAGATAATTCGGGATCGATTAAAAGCAGCTTCAGATCGACAGAAATCTTATGCGAATTTAAAGAGGAGAGACATATAGTTTAATATTGGAGATAAAGTATTTTTGAAAGTGTCTCCATGGAAAAAGATTTTAAGATTTGGTTGTAAAGGAAAACTGAGTCCTCATTTTATTGGACCTTACGAGGTATTGGAAAGAGTTGGACCAGTTGCGTATCGACTTGCTTTGCCGCCTGAGTTGGATAGAATTCACAATGTCTTCCATGTTTCTATGCTGAGGAGGTACAGATCAGACCCATCTCATGTTTTACCAGTTGAATCTATTGAGGTAAGTTCAGATCTGACATTTGAAGAAGAACCAGTTGCTATTTTGGCATATGGAATGAAAGAGTTGAGACATAAGAAACTACCAATTGTGAAGATTCTTTGGAAGAATCATGGTAGAGAAGAGTCAACTTGGGAGAATGAGCAAGCGATGCAAGATCAATATCCTCAGTTGTTTCAAACTTGATATCAGGTAATTTCGAGGATGAAAATTTTTTTTAGAGGGGGAGAATTGTAATATCCCAAAGTATACCCTAGAAGTTTGGTATAATAATTGTTGTAATTGATTTAAGTGTATATGTGTATTTGGAAAGACAAAAGGAAGTGAAGAGAAAGTTTATATGTTGTATATATGGAAATATATACAACATATACAAGTCAAGTTGGTGGAAGTCAAGATGATTAGTTAATGATTTTAATTAATTAAGTTAATTAATGGAAATGGAAAATTAAGTGAGTGGAATGAGATATTTGGATTATTTTAATATATATGTTTGGAGGAGAGGATTTTGAGGAAAGTGGTTGAGATTTGACTTTTGCTTTCTATCTTTTCTTCCTTCTCTCTTTCTTTCTGCGTAGTTCCCTTTCCTTCCTTTCCTTTTCTTTCATTTGGCCGGCTATCAAAGGAACAAGAGAGAAAGGGAGAGTTTTTAACATCCAAACTCAAGAGTGAAGGAAGATTCAAGTAATCAAGTTGGAAATTTAAGAGTTTCTTCATCCTTGGTAAGTTTCCTCATGATACATTGATTTTATTTTAAGATGTGTTTGAGTTTGTTGATTGTTTGTTTATGGTATGTGAATATGTTGGTTAAGATGTGTTTAAGAGTATTTGGTTCAAGTGATTTTGGGATTTTGGGGTTGGATTGAAGGAAAGAGTAAGTTGTTGGAAGTGAAAATATTGTGGTTGTGTTTTGGGTTTGTGGTGATGATCTTAATTTGTGTTTGATGTATGTTTTGAGTTGTTTTGGTGTTTTTGCTAGTTTGTTATGGTTCTTGGGTATGTTGAGCTAAGTTTGTTTGAAGTGGATTTTGGTGAAAAGAAGTGATTTGTTGGATTAGGTGTTGTTGTGGCAGGAATCTGGATTTTTGGCCTGACACGCCCATTAGCACGACCAGGTTTCTAGGTGTGTCGATGATTCTGTGTTCTTGGTTGGGTGACATGAGCAGTGACACGCCCATGTCACTGAGCGTGTCATATCTTCTGTGTAGTAGTAGTATTTACATGTCCAGTGACACGCCCATGTCACTGAGCGTGTCATAGCTACTGTGTTGTTGGTAGATTTACATGGCTAGTAACACACTCGTGTTGTTGAGAGTGTCATAGCTACTGTGTTGGTGAGAAATTGACACGGCCATGAACACACCCATGTTGTTGGACGTGTCAATGTTTCTGTGAGACGGAATATACTACACATTCAGTGACACACCCGTGGTTCTGAGCGTGTCAAAGCTTCTGTGTTGTGAGTTTAGGGCACGGTCAGGGACACGCCTGTGTTGGTGAGCGTGTCATGTGTAGGGTTTTCCCTAGTTGGTTCTTAGTCTTATTACCTCATGTGTGTCTCTAAGTGAGTATGTATTATCACCTTTGGTTTAGGTATTGAAGAGGTTGAATTGTCCTAACCTAGGTGGTGAAGAATTCTTGGAAGAGAAAGGTTGTAGATTGGTGTGAGTTGTTCCTAAGGTAAGTACAAACTACATTGTTGCATACATTCACATGATTTGATACTTAACATATTTGATTATACATATGCTAAGCATTTGATTACAGGGTTAAAACATTTGATGAAATATGAAAGGTATGTTAATGCAATTGATATTGTATATTATCTTGATGTGATATGAAGCCATGGTTGTTGGCTATAATGATGAGAATGAGATGAGAAAGAAATGTATAAAGATATAAATGAAAAGATTATGTGTCTAATGTGTTATTCAACCTTCAGAGTTCTGGGTTTGGCGGCATGCCTATAAAATACTGGATAGGTGAAAAGACGGGGTCGTAAGCCGATTCCAGTTGAATAATATGAAATGTGAATTAAAGTAACAGTCTAGCCGGGTTGAGGATCTCCTCGGATTATCCGGGTTGATGGTCCAAGAGACTGGGTCTGTTACAAGTAACAGTCTAGCCGGGTTGAGGATCTCCTCGAGTTTAGCCGAGTTGATGGTCCAAGAGACTGGGTCTGTTACGCTATCCATGGATAGAGATATATGTGTTTCGCCTACGGGCTTGAGTATTATGATTATAGACCAAAGCAGTAACTCTGAACTTTGAATAACATATTAGTGTCGTTTGGGCCCATACTTGTCTTTGTGTCAATGAAAATCATGAGTAATGAACTAATTGAATAAAATGATGAAATGTAATCTTATGATTAATATAAAGATGTCAATTGTGAATATTGTCTTAATTGATGAAATGTGTGACATTGGCATTGCATAGAAGTATATTGTTATTGCAATTTGTACCACTAAGCCGTTGGCTTAGCGCGATTGTGATTCATCGCGCAGGTGACAGGGAAGAACCGGAGAGTTCCTCTAGGCCGAGTAGAGTCTAGAGTTTGAGGTTTTGCTAGAGGAGCTTAAAGATCAAAGACATATTGCCAACCATGTATATATCTTATATTATGTAAAACTTGGATTTTGATGTATAAGTATTTGTAAATACTAGTTATATCTTCCGCTGCGTTTTAAATAAACACTTTATTTGCTGTGTCTTTAATTTCTTTTAAATGATTTAAATTCGATAATGTTTTAAAAAGGGATGAGTCGTTTGTTGAGTAAACAGTGGCATATCTATATTCACTATACGTATATTACGATCGTACTAGCATGCTGTGTACGTATACGGGGTATAGGGGTGTTACAATTTGGGTCAAAAAAATTTACGCTAGCGAAAACTACGGCCGGGCCCGTGGCTGGGCGTGCCAGCCCGCAGGAAAATCTTGCGGGGAGTTATTTCGCCCGCAGGAATTTCCTGAGGGCGAAATAACTCGCCCACAGTCGCCCTCAGGAGCAAATCATTTCGCCCGCAGGAATTTCCTGCAAGCGAAATAACTCGCCCGCAGGCCTGCGGGTGAGGTGCTGCTGGCCCGACGGGCCTGCGCGATCACTTTTCACTGCAGATTTTTTTTCGACTCCGATTTTTATTTTTATTTTTTATTTTTTTGATTTTTATTTGTTTATTTTTATTTTTTTTCTTAATAAAAAATTAGATACTAAGGTAAAAATTATTTAATTAAAATTATTTTGGACCAATTAAACAACAAAAATCATTTTAAACTAAATAAAACATAATGGACCGGATTGGGTCAAAAATGAAGGGTCTAAAGTTTGCCCCCCTGCTTGAATGATCTGAAACCTTAATAAAAGAGAGTGAAAAGCAATAAAACTTTATTTTTGATATGGCGACTTGTTTTAGGTTCTGGACCAGAGGATGATTCTAGGTTATGGACCTATGAACAATTTGGGTTCTGGACCCGGTTCGTGTTCTGGACTCAAGGATGACTCTAGGTTCTGGACCTAAAGGAAATTTGGGTTCTGGACCCGGTTCGAGTTCTGGACTCAAGGATGACTATAGGTTTTGGACCTAAGGGAAATTTGGGTTCTGGACCCGGATTCGAGTTTTGGACTCCAGGATATCTCTAGTTTCTGGACCTAAGTAAAATTTGGGTTCTGGACCCGAGCTAAGTTCTAGACTTAGAAAATTCTAGGTTCTGTACCTAAGTAAAATTTAGGTTCTGGACCCGAGCTAAGTTCTGGACTTAGAAAATTCTAGGTTCTGGACCTAAAGAAAATTTGGATTCTGCACCCGAGCTAAGTTTTGGACTTAGAAAATTCTAGGTTCTGGACCTAAGGAAAATTTGGGTTCTAGACCCGAGCTAAGTTCTGGACTTAGAAAATTCTAAGTTCTGGACCTAAAGAAAATTTGGGTTCTGGACCCGAGCTAAGTTCTGGACTTAGAAAATTCTAGGTTCTGGACCAAAAGAAAATTTGGGTTCTGGACCCGAGCTAAAAGGTTTAGCTAATTTTTAGGCATATGTCTTCCTATTGCCCCTGGGTATAAAAACACTTGTATACTCGCAATTATTTGAATGATTAAAGTGAATAATCGAATTTTCTGTTTATTTACTGTGTAATACTGTTCATGCACTATTCACTATTCATAAAATAGTAATTTTACTATTTACCAATAGTATTAAATAGTATTTACTATTGAAAATTTTGATTTTACTATTCATCAATAGTAATACTATTCATGAATAGTGATATTTACTATTTATCAATAGTAATACTATTTATGAATAGTAATACTATTTATGAATAGTAAAATTCACTATTTACGCACAGTTTTGAGTTTGTTTCCATCTGCTTGCCATTCCTCTATAAAAGGCCATCAATTCTCCATTTCATTTCAAAATTTCAATTTCAATTTTGTAATCCTTTTAATTTTTTTTTCAATTTCAGCACATATTTTTCAAAAACAATGCATGCTTCGAGGTCGCGGACTCATTCTAATGCCGAATTATTGGAGTTTATTCAGCATCATGAAGACGGAAATCTAGATATACTGGCCGGGATGCCGCTTCATCGCAGTTCCAATCAAAAGAGCGAGGTAATGATGATTTTTTTATTATTTTTTTATTATTATTATTTTTTTATTTATTATTTATTATATATTTTTTAACTATTTATTATTATTATTAATTATTACTTTTTATTATTATGAAAAATTAATTTAAATAGATTGAATAATGCGTACTTACCTGATATTAACTTACCTGGGTCTGTGTTAGCACGATCGTTGTGTCGTTCGGGCCAGAGGGTGTATTTACAAAGCTCGACAATGGTATGATGTAGTGCCTTCTCGAGTAAGGCGGATTATCCGAGATTGCGGCTTTGAGTAGTTTGTCTTACAATTGCCATCCGAAGAATATCAAATAGATCGAAGCGTGGTCCAGGCGCTGGCAGAGCGATGGCTGGATACAACTCACACTTTTCACTTGCCCATTGGGGAGATAACAATCGGTCCGGTTGATTTTACTGCCATAACCGGCCTTCGATATGATGGTGCTCCGGTTCCTCTAACCAATGAAATTTTAACATTTGAAGAAATTCAGGAATTAATTGGTATGGAACCATCATATAAAGGACCTCATAAAATAAAAATCGAGCCGATTCGTAGTTATTGGATGAACTACGAAGGTCGGATTGGCAGAAACAGGGCTGAACAGTATGCCCGAGGATTTTTGTTATATCTGCTCGGATCGACCATCTTTGGCAGCACTGAATCATCCATTCACTTATCCGTGCTGAGTGCCCTTTCTTATCTCAGAATGGTACCATCTTCTGGCTAGGGTGAAGCTGGTCTCGCATGTCTTTATCATGGCCTTGATAAGCTTTGTCAAAACAAGAATTCTTTTGTCGGCTTGATGGCGGTTGTCGAGGTATTCTTTCTTCCACCAATGTCTTTCCTTTTTTTTTTGTGATCTTTGTTGTTGTTTTAGATATGGGCATATGAACACAACCTTGTGAGAGTACCCGGCATTTCCTGAGAAAGAATCAGGTATCCGAGATTAAATTTCTGGTTGTCCGATCGTGTGAACATTCCCGGCTCTCATCATGTGCATACTCATCACTTTGTGTTGAGCCGCTTAACCTAGGCTCAGGTAAAATAACATTAGTATGCTTTAAATGTTTTGCAAAAGTTTTACTTACCTTATGTTATCCTGCAGGTGAATTTGGCCTGGTGGAATCCAGAAGAGCGAGCAAACTAGTCTCCTTTCATGAGGGCTGCACTATTTTTCCAACATTCTCGGTGAATTATTGCTGGCCCCGTGTCTAGTGGCTGGTTTCTCGGGGAAAGGGTTTATGAATGGTTTCTCGGCCCAGAGCAGCGGAGGTTTCCGATGCAAATCCCTAAATACACTTTAAATATTATGTCGATGCCGGAGGAAGCTTGGTGGTCAGCCCGGTATGGTCATAATGCCGAGTCATTTCTTCATTTACCGGGTCCATTTTATGCCCGTTTTATTCAAATAAGACTCTTGCACTTTGATGTGTCTCCTGTCGGTGTGCCGGAGATTTCCGATGGAAATGAGGGTAGAGATGATTAGGAACATGTAGGAGAGTCTATTCCATATCTCGGGACCAATACTTCTCAGGTAAAACTCTTACCACTTTTCCATTGCAATTGCTCTTTCTTTCTTTGATTCTTTAATGATCATTGCAGGTTGTTGGCTCGTTTGATCATGAGGCTTGACCATCTTATCCACAAGGCATTGACATGAATTACTTGGTATGTTTCTTATTTCGCAATAGTTTATGCTATATGTATGCATGATTATGTATGCTCTTACCTTTTTCCTTCCTGGCTCACAGCGGATGCTCGAGGAACAAAATAAGAAACTTCAAGAAGAGTTGGCTGCAAGTCGTCAGCAGGCTTCTCATTTTGAAAGTTTATATCATCAATCCGAATAAAATTTTCGAGACTTCCGATTTCAAGGAATAAGAGATCCCGGTGCTTCTTCATCGAGAGGCCCCCAGGCTGATGACCATGAGATCCTTTCGTCTGCTTCTGATGAGGACCAGGACAAATCAGAACTCCAAGGCAATAGAGATTTTGGTGCTTCTGCTTCAGATGATCCCGGGATGAGTAATTTGCCCCCTCCTCCAACAGGCGACGACTTTTTCAAGTCTTTATTTGATGACCTACCACCACCCTCTTAGTGATATGTAAATATTGAAACAATTGTAAAACATTGTACAATAATGAAAAATATACAATTTTCCTCTTTACTGTAATTTTTTTCTTTTTTTTTCTTTACTGCCATTTTTTATTTATTATTTATTATATGTATTACATCATAATTAATCCACTTCTTTTGTTAAACCAAATCCAAAATGGAAAAAGAAATTGTGATCACTTCCTTTCCTTGTGCCATATGGTCTTATCCTTTTCCATCATCTTTTCCATTTCACTTTTGGAAAAGGTTTATTTTCTTCTATATAAATCACCTTGCATGCCATATTTCAATTCATAAGCCAACAAACTCTCTTCCAAAGTGAATACTCTTTCTTTAGCAATTTTGGTTTCCCTTTATTCATCAACCATGACCGACCACCATTTAAAGAAAATAAAAATTCTATTTAAGAATATGGATGCCAACCATTGGAAGCAAATTTCATGGTCAAAGCTTGATGTTTTAAAATGCTTTCAAAATGTCAAATTGGACCACTCCTTTTTACATGCCGCGGCTTCCTTGTGGAATACGGATTCCAGGGTGTTTAAAATTAATGGCTTTGAAATGTGTCCCTTGATTGAAGAATTTGAGGCCATCCTTGGATATCCCAATAATCAGCAAATGGCATTACCCACATTGATTTCCAAAACTCAACAGAAGATACAAATGTTATTTCAAATTCCGAAACCCGAGATTCTTCGGTTGATGAGAGGTGAAAAAATTCTTCTTGCTCCTTTGATTGACTTTTGTTTTTCTCATTTGGCTCCTACTAAAGCCTGGGGGCGCATGCTTTATCTTTGCTTGCTCGGCCAATTCTTACTTATTTCTTTTGACGGCGATATTGATCCACGAGTATTGGATATCATGGATCAAATGGAAGGAGGCTTGTCGCCGGTACCTGTGATCTTAGCCGAAACCTTAGTTGGATTAGACCGATTTAAATCAGGAATGTCAAAGAGAATGTAATTACCTAAACTGCCCTTCTGGGTTTTCAATTTAGGTTTTTTTTTATTGCTCTAATTTTTGCCTAGTCCACCCATATGGGTTTTCGGAACTAGCGAGCTGTCCTAATTTTTGCCTAAGCTGTCCTTGCTGGTTTTCAACTTAGCGGACCTCCTTTTTTTTAATTCTTTCTTTGCAGATTTGGCTTCAGGAACATCTTTGTTTGCTTGATACTCCCTCCATGGATTTTGCCATATACCTGCCTCGTCATCATTCTGCTAGGAAGCTACTCCACCCAGCTTCTTCATATGCTGACTGGGTTGACTGGATCCACTCACGCTCCGAAGTCAATATCCGTTGGTTAGTACCTTGGTGGAAGATTTCTCATATTACCATGCGGACATACTTGATGTACGTTCCCCTTGCTGCTCTTCGTCAAGGTACATGCTATGATCCTCATCGACTTGGGCGTCAATATGGAGCTGAGCGTCATGATTCTGATTTTGTTCCTGACCTAGACATGCCTTGCTTGACTAAAGCCTACTTGGACCGGCTGAGGCAAAGCTGGCCTGCACGTTACACTTATCGACTGCCATATATTTTACATTTGTCAATTCATAAAGTGTTTTGTTAGGATGAAAAAATAACAAAAGTAATAAAAGATGCTTCTTTTCCATTGATAATTTGTCATCACCTTTTGCAATTATGATTATTTATTTCATCCAAATACTTATAACAGTGCACATAGAACAAATTTAATCATTAATTTTGTTTTATTAATTTGGGGAACAACCAAACATAAAGCCAGCATACACAAGATCACTCCTGTTGCCAATTAGCCCTTTCGGGTTTTCTAATTGACAACTTTCTCTCATTAGCACTAATTGTTGCCTAGCCAGCCCTTTTGGGTTTTCGGAACTAGCGGACTGCTCTAACTTTTGCCTAGGCTGCCCTTTTTGGGTTTTCAACCTAGTGAGCTCTCTTTTTTTTTTTATACATAAAACCTCTTCAACCTGTCAATGTTTACTGGCTCACTAAATTCATTCCCATCCATGTCTGATAACTTCACTGCACCTTTGCTCATGACTTGTTTCACGACATATGGTCCTTCCCAGCTGGGTCTGAACTTCCCTCTTGGATCAGATACATTAGGCTTACATTGCTTCAATACCAAATCCCCAACCCTGAATCTTCAGATTTTGACCCTTCTATTGTAGGCCCGAGCTATCTTCTTTTGATACAGTTGGTGATGATACAGTGCCTTTAGCCTTCTCTCTTCTAATAAAGCTAACTGTGTGTATCTGCTCGCTACCCATTCTGTTTCAGGTAGCTCTGCTTCCAATACTACTCTCAATGACTTAATCTCAATCTCAATTGGCAATACTGCTTCCATCCCATAAACCAAAGAGAACGGTGTCATTCCAGTAGGTGTTCGCACACTCGTCCTATATCCCCATAAAGCAAAGGGAAGCATCTCTGACCAATCCCTGTAAGTCTTGGTCATTTTGGACAGAATTTGCTTAATTGTCTTATTTATTGCTTCCACTGCCCCCCCCCCCCCCATTAGCCTTTAGTCTATAAGGAGAGGATCTATGATGATGGATGTGGTACTTGGAGAATAAATCCTTAACTGCTCCTTGAAACTATACCCCATTGTCTGATATCACACTGTGCGGGACCCCATATCTACAGATGAGATTCTTTTTGATAAACCTAGCCATTTGACTTGCACCCAGCTTGTTGAAGGATTCAGCTTCGACCCATTTCGAAAAATAATCAACTGCTACCACAATAAAACAGTGCCCGTTTGAAGCCGTCGGATGTATCTCTCCTATAATGTCGATACCCTAGGTGGCAAAGGGACAGGGTGAAGACATTGAATGCAGTTCTTCAGGAGGCATATGATTCAAGTTACTGTACATCTGACATTGTTGACACTTCTTGACAAACTCAATACAGTCTCTTTCCATGGTCAACCAATAGTAACCTTGTCGAATAATCTTCTTAACTAGGGCCAAACCACTCATGTGTGGACCGCAACTTCCCGCATGTATTTATGACATGATGCGCTCCACTTCGGGCTTTCTTAAACATCTCAAATGCACCCCATCGGGCCATCTTTGATACAACTCCCCATGGAATGTGGTGTATTGCAATGACCACCTCCTTATGGCTCTTCTCTCTTTCTTTGTTGCCCCCGGTGGGTATTCTCTTTCTTCCAAAAATCTCCTTATGGTATCATACCATGCATCATGGTCTGTATCAACTTCCATGATTGTTTCATATTCATAGCAAGGAGTTGATGAACCAGTCAAGACCAGAGGCTTAAGGAATAAGCTAACAGGATTTTCCCATACTGAAGCCAATGTGGCTAGGGCATCAGCCATCTGATTTTCTTCTCTTGACAAGTGTATAAACTTACACTCCTTAAAATTCTTCTTTATCATGGTCAGGTAATGATGGTATGGTTTCAATTTTTCTTCTTTCAACTCCCACTCTCCAATTACTTGGGATACTCCTAGCAACGAATCACCATAAACTTCCACCTTATCTACCTTCATAATCATTAGGGTTTCCAAACCGAAAATACAAGCTTCGTACTCCACCATATTATGGGTCGCCCTAAATTTCAACTTTTTGGCTAAAGGGATGAGTTTCCCTTTGGGCGATTCAAGTATAACTCCCAAACCTGCTCCTTTCCTGTTTGCTGCTCCATCAAAATACATTTTCCACCCTTGTACTTCAATTGCTTCTAAATGTTCAGCTGGAAATTCCAAGATTACCTCTTCACTTTCTGGTAATGGTTGTTGAGCCAGAAATTCTGCCACCGCTCTACCTTTGATTATTTTTCTAGTTACATACTCGATCTTAAATTCTTCTAATATTATCAACCATCGACCATATTTCCCAATTAAAGAGGGTGTCTCCCTTAAGTACTTCATTGGATCCAACTTGGAAATTGCTTGCACACTATATGATTGAAATTAATGCCGCAACTTCTTAGAAGACCAAACCACGGCTATACATGTTTTTTCAATAATACTATACTTAATTTCATAAGGTAGGAGCTTTCTACTTAAGTAGTAAATGGCATGCTCAATCCCCGACTCATCTGCTTGGGCTAGCATGGCTCCTATCGACTCTTCTTCTACTACTAAGTATAGTAATAGAGGTTTGCCGGGTTTAGGTGGTTTCAAAACAGATGGATTCAACAAATACTCTTTTATTCGATCAAAGCCCTTTTGACATTCTTCGTTCCATACGACCGGCTAATTCTTCCTAAGCAACTTGAAGATAGGCTCACAAATTGTTGTGAGCTTTGCTATAAATCTACTAATGTACTGTAGTTTACCAATGAATCCCCGAACTTCTCTCTCCGTCATAGGGGCCGGCATATCCCTGATTGCTTTGACTTTTTCAGGATCTATCTCGATGCCATTCGGGCCAATTACATGTCCCAACAATTTACCTGAGGTAACACCGAATACACACTTCTTCGGGTTTAATCTTAGCTTATACTTCAAAGCTCTATCAAAGAATAATTCTAAATTCTGGAAGTGTTGGTCCCTTGTATCCGACTTAACCATCATATCATCAACATATACTTCAACTTCTTTGTGCATCATGTCATGAAATAATGTGGTGGCCATCCTTTGGTAAGTTGCTCCAGTATTCTTTAAGCCGAAAGGCATCACCCTATAACAAAATATACCTCATGTAGTAGTGAAGGCAGTTTTGGCTTTATCCCCTTGGGCCATTAACACTTCATTGTATCCGGAAAATCCATCTACAAATGAGTGTAGCACACTAGAGGCTGCACTATCAATGAGTACATCTATATGAGGTAAAGGAAAATCATCCTTAGGGGAAGCCTTGTTTAAATCTCTATAGTCCACGCAGACCCTTATCCTCCCATCTTTCTTTGGCATAGGTACAATGTTGGCTAGCCAATCTGGGTATTCTATCACTTCAAGGAACTTCACTTGTATTTGCTTAGTGACCTCTTCTTTAACCAATTCAGCCCATTCAGGTCTTAATCGTCTAAGCTTTTGTTTGACAGGTTTAATGTGAGTGTAAGTAGGGATATGATGCTCGGCTATGTCTCGATCTATCCCCGGCATATCTTCACAAGACCAAGCGAACACCTCTTCATATTTTTTGAATATTTTTTCAAATCTCTCTCTCTCATCAGGAGTAAGGTTGGATGCTATTCTAATGTTTTTAGGATTTTCGATTCTTCCCAAATTTAATGATTGTGTGTTAACAGAATTAATATTAAAGATGCTCATGTAACTGTTATTTAAATGTATGCAACCATCAGGAGAAACATCACACAAGTAAGCAAAATTAGACTTTATTGCATTCATTTTGGAAAAGAAAACATCATCATCCTCATATAAAGCAGACAAATTAAAATCAAAATCAAAATCATTGTTCTCAGAATCATAATGCAGAATGTCTTCAAACTTTTCTTCAACTAGGGCAGCAATCTCTTCTGGAGTGGATTCTTTGTTGGTTGACAGGGAGAGCTCTTTCTTCACTTGCTCCACTAACTCAACAACATCTGCAAAAATTTCACAACTGGGAATTAACTTACCCATGAACATGATCGGCTCGGGCTTTCCTTGGAGTGGTCCCATAGTTGGAGCTTTGACAAAGATCTCTTCAAGTGGTGGGAAGCTCATCTTCTCATTCTTCTTTGGTTGAACATTATTGGCTTCATCATATCCCAACTCCTTTTTGGAAGCTTGAGTTCTAAAATCTGGCAACTTTGTTAAACCGGCTTTACCCTTTCCAAGACCAGCTCTGGGAAGTTAGTTCATGTTCTTCATCATATTCAAGACTTTGGAGTCCACTGCTTCATCATCAGAAATTACAGCTACTTGAAAACCATTGAGAGGCCTCTCAACCATTAAAGCGTTAACAATCTCACTATCTTCAGCTTCAATGACCACTGTTTCATTTCCATTGAGGAATTTGATCTTTTGATGAAGGGTGGAAGGAACTCCACCAAGAGGGTGAAACCATGGTCATCCCAAGAGTAAGGCAAAGGTAACTGGTATGTCCAAAACAACAAACTCCACAATAGATTCAATTGAACCAACCTTGATGGCTACTTTGAAAGTTCCTTTGGCATACCTCTTAGTGTTCTCATAAGCACGAATTGTCACCTCGGTTGGGTTTATGTCTCTTGTTGACATGGCTAGCTTTGGTAGTATCTTAAGTGGACAAACATTTATGGCGGACCCATCATCAACCATTACACAAGGAGTCCTCTTCCCCTTGACTTCTATTTTGATAAAGAGAGGGCGGATGTGGTCTCTCCCTTCCTCTGGTAAGTCCGCATCAGAAAAAGAAACTGCTCCCATACTAACTTCGCTCTTCTCTTGAACCTCTTCACATTTCATTACTTCCCCAATTTTTATGAAGTTGATCAATTCCTCCGGTGTTGTGGAGGTAGAAATCGGCATGCTAGCCAAGGCTTTGGCCATAGTCTCTCGGTGCTTTTTTGAAATAGCTAACAGGTCCCAAATGCTAACACTTGCTTGAGTTCTTTTTAATTGCTTGAGTACAGCATCATCTTCTTCCACTTCAACTTCCTTCCCCTTATTAGTTTCCACCTCTTTAGGTGGTGGCCTTGCATAAGGCTTACCGGATCTAGTATTCATCACCTTATCTTCTTCGGGCTCGAACCAAGTCCACTCCTCCTTCTTGGGTATAATATCATCATCACTGTCACTTGAATCCCAAAACATATTGACCACACAAATTGTTACTTCTCCACCCATCATAGCTTGTTTAACTTCATTAAATTCCTCTTCTTCTTTGATTGCTTCTCCTCCCACATCTTGAAAAGATGACATGACAAAATCCTCATACAAACCTCCTCCAATCGTGAAGGTTGCTGGTAGTGGTACTCTATTGAACTTTGGCAATGGGTTATCTTTGGTGTTTGACTTGTTGGGCTCGGGTAGCTTCCCATTATCAATTAAGTTTTGGATCTCATGTCTCAATCTCACACATCTATCCGTGTCATGTCCTTACATTTGGTGAAATTGACAAAATGCTTTGGTGTCAAAATTAGGTGGGAGAGGATTAGGCAAAGGACGAGGATTTAATGGTTGTAGCAGTCCCTTCCTTTGAAGCTTGTTGAGAACCCAGGACATCGGTTTTCCCAATTCCAAAAATTGTCTCCTTGTTCCTTGGTTAGTAGCATTAACACCGACGGCCTTTTGCATGCTTTGGCTACCAGGTTGATAGCTCCCTTTCTCATTCCTTTTTGTTGCAAAGCGGCTCTTCTCCCTGTCCCATTCTTCAATTTGCAAACCAGCTTGAAGAAGGTCTTTGAAATCACGGATGAGGGTATGAGACATCCTCTCACGAAGACTAGGTAACACCCCTCTCACAATCATCCTTATTTGATCGGATTCATCGGGCCTCTTCTTGAGTAGAGCAGCCTTGTTTCTCCGTCTCTTGACATAGTCTACAAAATTCTCATTCGGCCTTTGCCTAATGGATTCCACTTCCATCAAGGTAACTTCCAATTCAATATTATATCCATATTATTGGATAAAGGCTTTGTAAAGTAGTTCCCAGCTTTTTTGTGTTCCATCATCTAAGGTATTGAACCAATTTTGGACAACAGGGTCCAATGAGAGCATAAAGTACCTTAGGGTTTGAGCCTTAGTAGCTCGGGCAGATTGCATGGCAGTGATGTATTGCTTCACGTGGAGATGAGGATTTTCGATGCCATTGTACTTAGCAAAGGAAGGCATCTTGAATTTATAAGGGACTTCTTCATCTTGTTCAAATAATTTGTCAACTTCGGACATCTCTTCAGTCTTCAGCTTCTTGTCAAATTTCTTTTCTAAATCAGCAATCATCTTTTCAACATCAGATGTCTCGGCCTTTTCAATAGTTGCCTTCTCGACAGCCTTCGGTTCTTTCTTCTTTTCTTAAACCTCTTGGTAGTATTGAGCCCAATCATCATCATCATCAATGACCACCTTTTCATCATCAAAAGCCACTTCACTAACTTTGGTCTTCCCTTTGTCCTTTGGTTTCTTAGTGCTAGCAGATGCTTCAGCATGGTTTTCTAAGATTGCAGTCAATTGGTTCTTCATGGTCTCAGCTAGGGCCTCTTTGATTTCTTCCATCTTGGCATTGAGGGCTTCATCCACCATTATTTGAACTTGTTCAGGCTCCATTGTTTTAGGTGAGCAATTGATTGAGTCATTGCTAGATGCTTCGTCTTCGGCGTAGGTCGGATTGTTGTAAGCTTTTTGAACTATCGTAATCCAGGGCTATGAGCCAGAGAGGATCAATGATATGAGATGCAAATGTATGCATGTATGCTCAAACAATAGACAAACAAGGACAAATTAGGACGTTCCTTCCAACCTTATAACATCCACACACGAATGGCGAGTCTCTTTTCCTAGGTATATGGTTAACAAAATACCAACATGGGGCATCTTGTTTTCGAATAATTCCCTCGGACGTTTCAACCAATAGTTATATTTTCAAAAATGGAAATCAATCCATGATAATTCCCATTAATTAGGTTTTAATCCATTCAACCAACTAAGGTAGCTCTTATGCTATATTGGATTAAAACTAAATTAAGAGGTTTATTATAAATAGATTTCTCACTTGAAAAAGGTAACTAATGATTCATGCCAAAAACAAGCCCATGGTTAATTTATTCTTAGTGTAAACTAGGCCCACAATTGATTTTTGGTATTTCATAATTGACCTAAATATTTTTGCAAGCTCTTTGTTGGGTGAAAATAGTTTTGTTTCTAAGCCCATTGTAAAAGATTTTTTAAAAAAATGGATTTTGGGCTTAGTATTTGGGCCATGGGCCAAAGAATTTTTTATTTAGAAAAGTCTTATGTCCAAAGACCATTTTGAAAAGTTTTGAAAGATAGCTTTGGTCTTTTGGATTTTAAAGAAAAATTTATTTTGAGCTTACAATATACTTAGGTCATATTAGAAAAAGAACAAACCAAATAAGCCATGATTTAAGCTAAGATAAATCAACCATAGTCAAACAGCATGCATTTGGGGTAAAACCTAAGGAAAGTAACTAGGCCAATTACATGAGCTTTAGTCTTTGGGTAGAAAGGCTTAGGTTCCCATAGCAAGTATATAACAAATGGTACGAGGCTATGAGTGGTTATGCCATGCTCGATCTCCATACCTTGAGTGAAAGTATGGTATCCCTTACATAACATAACACGGGTAACACGGGCGTCCTAACTCACGCACACAATGCAAACTAATATGATGCAATGGATAATATCATTATAAGAAAGAATAGAATAATAAAAAGACTAATGGAATCAACTTCTCTTATCCCCAGTGGAGTCGCCACTGTGAGCGGGGATTTTTGCCCCCACTCCCGGTGGAATGGTTCTTACGACTTCGGCACTGTTTAGGCTCGGGGCCTTAGAGAACACGAACCTAAGTCCGGAGAAAATGGAGTCGCCACCCGGACGGGCCAGGAAAAAAGAAAGGGGTGGATGACTCGATTCCTAAGGAATCCCCAACCCCCTAATGGGTTCGGAAAGTTGGGTACGTGTGGGGAAGGTGAGAAATGGACCAGCACCCCCACAACGCCCGGTTCATTGGAACCGGCCTCCTTTACAGGTCTTAATATTATAAAATTCTTAAGTATAATAACATTATCCATACTACACACAATAAAAAGAAAGCATCATTATATTAAAATCAAAGCAATGTCCAAACAAAACAAAACAAATAAATGGACACCCATCCAAAGATGGAAACATGTCCTTACATCACATGCCTAGATAGGACACCCACCAAAAGGTAGAAACATGCCCTTTACAAAGATTCTAAAATAGAAAAGCAAATTAAATTACATGATGTTTAAATAATGAGGTATCCACCAAGTGAAAACATACCTCTTACAACTTTTGGAAATCTAAATCAATTGATAAAAGTAAATAATCATCCATAATAAATAAATCATTCATTAAAAGTATTTAAATATCAAGATATAAAATAAACATCCATCCATGATAAATTAAATAAATCAAGTATTGATATTAAATAGATTAAAGCATAAGAGATAAATCAAAAGCATATCAAGTATGGTATTGAATAAAACAAATAAAAGTTCAATTCATGGCTACTGTGACTTTTTATGGAATTAGAATAAATTAGGGTTTTATGTTTTAAAGGGTTGGTAAGACTCTTTGGTTAAACAAATTAAGATTTGAATGGTGAAATCATGAAACTAGGGTTTTAAATACCTTAAAATACTTTAATTTGTGATTTGTGATTATTGAATTTTAAGCTACTGTGCAATTTTTGAGTTTTATGTTTTTATGTTTTTTTTTATAATTTAAAGGGATTAGGTTTCATAAAAATTAGGGTTTAAGATTTTAAAAGGATTAGGGTTTACTATTTTAGGTTTAAAAGTTGAATTTTGGATTTAGGCTTTGAAATTAGGGTTCTCGGGTAATGAAGAATTTTTAGAGTTTTAGAAATCAATTTGATATTTTATGAAGTTTTATGACTTTAAATAAATGGATAGAAGTTTTTATAAGTAGAAAAGATGTTTTTGAAGGCTTTTTGAATGAAATAGAACCTAATTTAAAATCTTAAAAGAAATAGAATTTGATTTTGTTTTTGTTTTTGTTGAAAAATATGTTCAATTAGGATTTTGAGACTTTTAAGAAGAAAAAATAACAATTTTAAGTCTTTTTAGAAAAGAAAGTCAAGTTTTAGTGTTTTAATCTTGGAAAAATCAAATTAAAGCTCTAAGATTCTTGATTTAAAAAACTTAAATTTTATGGATTTGCTACTGTGTAACATAAATAAAAAAGAGTTTAACATACCTTCTTTTGTTGATTCTTCCAAAAACAATTCTTCTTGGATGAACTAGCTCCAAAAACAAGCCTTTGTTGCCTTTGAATTGTTGAATTCGTGCTGTTGTTGCCTTCTAAAATAACTTGAATTGAATTTCCCTTTTCGTTCACTAATTTGGTTTCAAAACCTCAAGCTACTGTGTAAATTTTTCCTCCATTAATTTGGTTTAATTGATCCTTATTTATAGTGGTTTTTAGGTTATTTCTTCCTAATTCCACAAGGCAATTAATAATAATAATAAAAAAAAGAAATTAAAACCTAATTGGATTAGGTTTCAAAAATTTGGGTCAAAAAAATTTGCGCTGACGAAAACTGCGGCCGGGCCCGTGGCTGGGCGTGCGGGTGTGCCAGCCCGCAGGAAAATCCCGCGGGGAGTTATTTCGCCCGCAGGAATTTCCTTTGGGCAAAATAACTCGCCCGCAGGAAATTCCTGCGGGAAATCATTTCGCCCGCAGGAAATTCCTGCGGGTGAGGTGCTGCTGGCCCGACGGGCCCACGCGACCACTTTTCGCTGCCGATTTTTTTTCGACTCCGATTTTTATTTTTATTTTTTATTTTTTTGACTTTTATTTTTGATTTTTATTTTTTCTTAATAAAAATTAGATACTAAGGTAAAAATTATTTAATTAAAATTATTTTGCACCAATTAAATAACAAAAATCATTTTAAACCAAATAAAACATAATGGACCGGATTAGGTAAAAAATTAAGGGTCTACATATTGTAAGGACCATCATCTTATGGCTCTTCTTTCTTTCTTTGTTGCTCCCAACGGGTATTCCCTCTCCTCTAAAAATAGTCTTATAGTGTCATACCACGCATCATGGTCTGTATCAGTTTCCATGATTGTCTCATATTCTTATCAAGGAGTTGATGAAATGGTCAAAATCAAAGGCTTAAGGAATAAGTTGACAGGATTTTCCCATACCGAAGCCAATGAGGATAGGGCATCAACCATCTGGTTTTCTTCTCTTGGTAGGTGTATAAATTTGCACTCCTTAAAGTTCTTCTTCATTATGGTCAAGTAATGATGGTATGATTTTAGCTTCTCTTCTTTTAACTCCCTCTCTCCATTTACTTGGGATACTAACAGCAATGAATAGCCAAAGACTTGCACCTTATCCACCTTCATAATCATCAAGGTTTCCAAACCAAAAATACATGCTTCATACTCCACCATATTATTAGTCGTCCTGAACTTCAACTTCTTGGCTAAAGGGATAAGTTCCTCTTCGGGCGATTGTAGTATGACTCCCAAACCTGCTCCTTTCCTATTCATTGCTCCGTCAAAATACATTTTCCATCCTTGTACTTCTATGGGTTCTAAATGTTCATCAGGAAATTCCAAGATTACCTCTTTGCTATCTGGTAATGGTTGTTGGGCCAGGAATTCCGCCACCACTCTACCTTTGATTGTTTTCCTGGTTACATACTCAATCTCAAATTCTTCCAATATTATCAACCCTCACTCGTACTTCCCGATCAAAGAGGGTGTCTCCCTTAGTACTTCATCAGATCCAACCTGAAAATTGTTTGCACACTTTAAGATTGAAAATAATGCCGCAACTTCTTAGAAGACCAAACCACAGCTATACATGTCTTTTCAATGATACTATACTTGATTTCATAAGGTAGGAGCTTTCTACTCAAATAATAGAGGAGCTTTCAATGATACTACACCCTTCATTCCACATGACTGGCTGATTCTTTTTAAGCATTTTGAAGATAGGTTCACAGATTATGGTGAGCTTTGCTATAAACCTGCTAATGTACTGCAATCTGCCAATAAACCCCCGAACTTCTCTCTCCATCTTAGGGGCTGGCATATCCCTGATCGCATTAACCTTGTCATGGTCAATCTCAATGCCATTTGGACCAATCACATGTCCCAACAACTTGCCTGAGGTAACCCCAAACACACACTTCTTTGGGTTTAACCTTAGCTTATACTTCACTGCTCTCTCGAAGAATAATTCCAGGTTTTGGAAGTGCTGCTCCCTTGTGTCCGACTTCACCATCATATCATCAACATACACTTTGACTTCTTTATGCATCATATCATGAAATAATGCAGTTGCCATCTTTTGATAGGTTGCTCCAACATTCTTTAACCCAAACGACATTACCCTATAGCAAAATATACCCCATGTAGAAATGAAGACAGTTTTGGCTTTATCCTCTTAGGCCATTAACACTTGGTTGTATCCGAAAAAATCATCTACAAACGAGTGTAGCACGCCAGAGGTTGCACTATCAATGAGGACATCTATATGGGGTAAAGGAAAATCATCTTTAGGGGAAGCTTTGTTTAAATCTCTATAGTCCATATAGACCCTAATTCTTCCATCTTTCTTTGGTATGGGCACTATGTTAGCTAGCCAATCTAGATAATCTATCACTTCAAGGAACTTTACTTGTATTTGTTTAGTGACTACTTCTTTAACTAATTTAGCCCATTCAGGTCTTAACTGCCTAAGCTTTTATTTGACAGGTTTCATGTGAGTGTAAGTAGGGATCAAATGCTTAGCTATGTCTCGATCTATTCCAGGCATATCCTCATAAGACCAAGCAAATACTTCTTCATATTTTTTAAATATTTTTTCAAGCCTCTCTCTCTCATCAAGAGTAAGGTTGGATACTATGCTAATGTTTTTAGGATTTTCAGTTGATCCCAAATTTAATGATTGTGTATCGATAGAGATAATATTAAAGATGCTCATATAACCACTATTTTAATATATGTAACCATCAGGAGAAACATCACACCAGTAAGAAAAATCAGACTTTATTGCATTCATTTTGGAAAAAAAAAACATCATCATCCTCATACAAAGCAGACAAATTAAAATCAAAATCAAAACCATTGTTCTCAAAATCATAAAGCAGAACATCTTCAACTTCTCTTCAACCAGGGCAGCAATCTCCTCTAGAGTCTTTTCTGCTTTCACGACAACTTTCTTCTCTTCTTTCGAATTAGGCTCCTTGTCGGCTGGCAGGGTGAGCTCTTTCTTCATTTGTTCTACTAGCTCGGTAATATCAGCAAAAATTTCAAAGCCTGAAATCAACTTTCCCATGAACATGATTGGCTCGGGGTTTCCTTGGAGTGGTACCATGTTTGAAGCTTTGACAATGATCTCTTCAAATGGTGGGAAGCTCATCTTCTCATTCTTCTTTGGATGAACATCTTTGCTAGCTTTTTCATGCCCTAACCCTTTCTTGAAAGTTTGAGTCTTGAAATCTGGAAGCTTTGTCATACCGGCCTTGCCCTTTCCAAGACCAGCACTAGGAAGGTAGCTCATGTTTTTTATCATGTTCAAGACCTTGGAGTCCATTACTTCATCATCAGAAATTGCACCTACTTGGAAACCATTGAGAGGCCTCTCAATCATTAGAGCATTGACCACATCATTATCTTCGGCCTCGATGATGAGTGTCTCTTCTCCATTAGGGAATTTGATCTTTTGATGAAGGGTGGAAGGAACTCCACCAAGAGGATGAAACCATGGTCATCCCAAAAGCAGAGAAAAAGTAACAGGTATGTTCAAAACCACAAATTCAATAATAGATTCAATTGGACCAACCTTTACAACAGCTTTGAATGTCGCTTCAGCGTGCCTCTTGGTATTGTCATAAGCCTAATGGTTACCTCAGTTGGGCTTAGATCCCTTATTTACATAGCTAGCTTTGGCAAAATTTTAAGTGGGCAAATATTTATGGCAGACCCATCATCAACCATTACATATGGAGTCCTTTTTCCTTTGACTTCTACTTTAATAAAGAGAGGGCAGATGTGATCTCTCCCCTCTTCCAGTAAATCTGCATCTGAGAAAGATACCATTCCTATATTAACTTTGCTCTTCTTTTGAATATCTTCACACTTCATCACTCCTTCAACCATTATGAAGTTAACCAGCTCCTCCGGTGTTATAGAGGTGGAAATTGGCATGCTAGCCAAGACCTTGGCCATAGTTTCACGGTGCTTTTTGGAAGTGGCCAATAAGTTCCAAATACTGATCCTTGCTTGGGTTCTCTTTAACTGATTAAGCACAGTGTCATCTTCGTCTTCTTTACTCCCAACTTCAGCTTCCTTTCCTTTATTAGCTTTTACTTCCTTAGGTGGTGGCCTTGCATAAGGCTTACCATATCTAGTGTTCATCACTTCATCTTCTTCAGGCTCAGACCAGGTCCATTCTTCCTTCTTGGGTTCAAGATCATCATCACTATCTCTTGAATCCCAAAACTCATTCACAATATAGATTGCTACTTCTTTTCCATCCACAGTTTGTTCAACTTTGCTAAACACCACTTCTTCATTGCCTGCTTCTCCATCCACATCTTGGAAAGAGGACATGACAAAACTTTCATGCAAACCTCCTTCTAATCATGAAGGTCACCGGTGGTGGTACTCTATTGAACCTTGGCAGTGGATTGTCTTTGGTGTTTGGCTTGTTGAGCTCGGGTAGCTTCCCACTATCAATCAAATTATGGATCTCATGCCTCAACCTCACACATCTATCCGTGGCATGCCCTTGCATTTGATGAAATTAATAAAATGCCTTAGTGTCAAAATTAGGGGGTTAGGCAAAGGATGAGGATTCAAGGGTTGTAACAATCCCTTCTTTTGTAGCTTATTGAGGACCCAAGATAGCGGTTTCCCCAATTTTGAAAATTGCCTTCTTCGTCCTTGGCCAGTAGCATTAACATTAATTGCCTTTTGCATGCCTTGGTTACCAGACTGGTAGTTTTCTTTCTCATTTCTTCTTACTGAAAAGTGATTCTTCTCTCTTTCCCACTCTTCAATTTGTAGACCAGCTTGCAAAAGGTCCTTGAAATCCCGAATGAGCGTATGAGACATTCTTTCACGAAGGCTAGGCAACACCCCTCTTACAATCATTCTAATTTGATCCGATTCATCTGGCTACCTCTAGCAATGCAGCCTTATTCCTCCACCTCTTCATATAATCCATGAAGTTCTCATTCGGCCTTTGTCTAATAGACTCCACCTCTATTAGAGTAACTTCCAATTTAGCATTGTATCCATATTGTTGGTTAAAGGCCTTGTATAGTAGATCCCAGCTTTTTTTAGTGTTACCATCTAAGGTATTGAACCAACTTTGGATAATAGGATCCAAAGAGAGTATGAAATACCTTAGAGTTTGAGCCTTAGTAGCTCGAGCAGACTGCATAGCAGTGATATACTTCTTGGCATGGAGGTGAGGATTTCTGGTTCCATCAAATTTTGCAAAGGATGGCATCTTAGACTTGTACGAAACCTCTTCATCTAGCTCAAACAATTTATCAACCTCAGACATTTCTTCAGTTTTTAGCTTCTTTTTGAATTTCTTTTCCAAGCGGCAATTAGCTTCTCAACATCTGAAGTTTCAGTTTTCTCCACAGCTGATCTTTCAACAACCTTCGGTTCCTTCTTCTTATCTTGAGGATCTTGGAAGTATTGAGCCCAGTCATCATCATCATCGACGCCTACCTTTTCATCATCAAAAGCCACTTCACCAACTTTACCCTTCCCCTTATCTTTCTTGGTGCTTGCGGATGCTTCCGCAGTGTTCCCAAACATTTTAGCCATTTGATTCTTTATGATCTCAGCTAGGGCCCCCATTAGTTCTTCCATTTTAGCATTGAGAGTGTCGTCCACCATTCTTTGAATTTGTTCAGGCTCCATTGCTTTTGGTGAAAAATTGATTGAGTTGCTGCTGGATTATTCGTCTCCGGGGTAGGTCAGATCGTCGTAGGCTTTTGAACTATTGTAATATAGGGTTGTGAGACAGAAAGGATTAATGATATGTGATGCAAATATATGTATGCATGTATGCATGTATGCATGAATAACTAACAAACAAAGATAATTAGGACGTTCCTTACAACCTTATAACTTCTACACACCGATGGCGAGTCTCTTTTCCTAGGTATAAGGTAAATAAAATACCAACATGGGGCATCTTGTTTTCAAAAAATTCTCTCGGACGTTTCAACCAATAGTTATATTTTAAAAATGGAAATCAGTTCATGATAATTCCCATTAATTAGGTTTTAATCCATTCAACCAACTAAAGTAGCTTTTGGATTAAAACTAAATTAAGAGGTTAATTATAAATAGATTTCTCACCTGAAACAGTAACTAATGATTCATGCCAAAAATAAGCCAATGGTTAATAATTCTTAGTATAAACTAGGCTCACAATTGAATTTTGGTATTTACATAATTGAACTAAATAATTTGTAAGCTCTTTTAAAGGTTGGATGAAATGCAAACATGGTTTTGTAGAAAGATTTTAGATAAAAAAAATGGATTTTTGACTTTGTTTTTTTTGAGTCATGAGAAAAGAAAGTTTTATATCCAAAGACCATCTTGGAAAGTTTTAAAATGGCTTTGGTCTTTTGGAATTTAAAGAAAAATTTGTTTTGAGCTTACAATGTACTTAGGTCATATTAGAAAAAGAACAAACCAAATAAGCCATGATTTAATCCAAGATAAATTAACCATAGTCAAATAACAAGCATTTGGCGTAAAATTCTAAGGAAAGTAACTAGGCCAATTACATGAGTTTTAGTCTTTGGGTTAAAAGGCTTATGTTCCCATAGTAAGTATATACCAAAAGGTACAAGGCTATGAGTGGTTATACCATGCTCAATCTTTTATACCATGAGTGAAAGTATGGTATCCCTCATATAATACAACACGGGTAACACAGGCATCCTAACTCACGCACACAATGCAATCTAATATGATGTAATGGATAATATCATGATAAGAAAGAATAGAATGATATAAAGACCAACGGAATCAACTTCTCTTATCCCCAGTGAAGTCACCACTGTGAGCAGGAAATTTTTGCCCCTACTCCCTGTGGAATGGTTCTTGTGACTTCGGCACTGGTTAGGCTCAGGGCCTTAGAGAACACAGGCCTAAGCCCAGAGAAAATGGAGTTGCCACTCAGACAGGCCGAAAAAAAGAAAGTGATGGATGACTCAATTCCTAAGGAATCCCCAACCCCCTAATGGGTTCAAAAAGTTAGGTACATGTGGAGAAGGTGAGAAACGGCCCAGCACTCCCACAACGTCCGGTTCATTGGAACTGACCTTCTTTATAGGTCCTAATATTATAAAATTCTTAAATATAAAGATATTATCCACATTACATGCGATCATAAGAATAAATAAATACTTTATTAAAATCACAACAATGTCCAAACAAAACAAATAAATGGACACCAATCCGAGGATGGAAACGTGTCCTTATATCGTCCAATGTCTAAAACTAAATAGGGTACCCACGGAAAGGTTTAAACATGTCTTTTACTTTTATCCAAAAACTTTAAAAAAAATTAAATTACATGATTCTCACAATATGAGGTACCAAAAACATGGAAACATACCTCTTACAATGTTTTGAAACCAAAGCAAATCAATAAAAGTAACCAACCATTCATCATAAATAAATCATTCATCAAAGACATGAAACATCAATCAAATTATATAACAAACATTCATCTCATTTAAATAAAAACATTAAGTATATGAATTTAGGGTTTATGCATCAATTAGGGTTTCTTGGATTTTATGTTTATCAATTAGGGTTTTGTATATATTGGATTAATCAATTGAGAAGCATTTAATGTAAAAGAAATGATATGGCTACTGGATGTTTGAATTAACGATTAGGTTTGAAATAAATTATTTGAATCTAGAGAATGGAGGTTTTAGATTTAGGGTTTCGGAGTTGTATGAAACTTAATATTAAAGTTTAGGGTTTAACTAAATTAAATTTGAAGATCATCCAAATAGGATTTTAAGTTAGGTATTTAGAAAGAATAAGCTACTGTGAATCTTAGAAAAATAGAATTGATTATGGTTTTGAGAAAACATATTATTGTTTTGGGGTTTTAGAAAAGTGCAATTAGGGTTTTAGAGTTCAAAAATAAATTTAACGAGTATTAAGATATTAGGGTTTTGGTTCATAAAACATATAATTCGGATTCAACAATTTCATGCTACTGAAAAATTAATATCAAAATACTTTAACAAAACATTAAAATGAAAACATATTATGGCTGCTATGAATACAAGAATTTATTGGTTAAGCTCAAACCTTCGTTGTTGGTTCCACCACAATTTGAATGTTGGTTGAACAATAACAAAGATAGTGTGTGCTGCCTTTTGATGGATTGTATGTTGTTTGCTGCTTCTTGATCCTTCAAGTCCGAGGTTCTAAATAAATTATCAAAAAGAATTTCAATAACTCTGATCCCAAAAGTCCTCAAAAATCCAGATCCTCTTTCAGTGTGTTTCAATGTGGTATTTATAGGCAACTAAAATCAAATACCTAATATATTAAGGAAATTAAAAACTATTTTGGAAATAAAATTAAAAATCAAGTAAAATAGGATTTCAAAAAAAACTACGTGCGGGCCCGGACGAGCTGCGGGTTGGGTGTGAGCAGACTTGTGGCAAATTGGCCCGTGGCCAATTCGTCGCAGGTGTTCCTACAGCGAATTGCCCCAAGCCAATTCGGCCAATTAGTCACTAGTGACTTTCGTCGCTAATTCTACCATCACCGATTTCTATTTTTTATTATTATTTTTATTTATATATTATTATATATTTTTTAAAAATAAATAAACAAATGAAAAGTAAGATAAATAATAAATAATATAAATAATATAAATAAATAATAAATAATAAGTAAAATAAATTAAAATAAATAATAAATATTAAAATAAATAATATATACCACAAAATTATTTCGAGCTATTTTAAAATCTTTGGACTGGACTGGATCAAAAATTAAGGGTCAATAGTGACACTACTAATAGATCTTCATACTACAAACTTTATATTGGAGCCATAGGCAGTTGAGGGCATTCTTAAACTCTGGGCATCTTGTTATCTTACTTCATAAAAAGATAGAGCTTGAAAGTTCTTCTATCTTATTGGCAGAAATCTAGATTTAATTAGGACAATCTTAATCTTTTCCTTTTACTTTTGCAAAAACTCAGGACCTTTTTTCTTCTCTCTTTTTTTTCCTTCTTTTTTCCTTTTGTCTCTTTTTCTTCTTTTTCTTCTTTTCTTTTCTTTTGGGTTGTTTTTGGCTCTTTTTTATTTTTTTTGGACATCATCAAGTCTAGGCCTTTCAAGATTGCTAACTTGGAGCTATGTTGGACATTGTGAACCAGATGAAAGATGGTCTTTCTCCTATTTCTCTGATTTTATCTAAGTATGGTTGAGCTGGACCAATTCAAGTCAAACTCTTCTCGTAGGCTGAGTAGGAACCTTCTACTGCTTCAGATAGAAAGAACTTTGTTGGCTTTATAAAGTGCCATTTCTGATTTTCAATTTATGATTTTCTTCTCTCTTATTTTTAGCTATAATTTTTGCCTAGTGTAGACCCTTAATTTTTGACCCTGTCCAATCCGATATTTTTAAATAGTCTAAAATAATTTTTGTGGTATTTTAATATTTATTATTTATTTTAATAATATTTATTACTTATAATATTTATTTTTAATATTGAAAATAAAAAATAATATATAAATACAAATAATAAAAAATAAAAATCGATGACGGGCAAAATCGGTGATAAAATTTTTTATCGCTGGCGACGAATTGGCTTGGGCAAATTTGTTGCGATGAATTTATTAAGGAAATACCTGCGATGAATTGGCAACAGGAAAAATTGCTGTAGGAAATACTGCAGGCAAAATTGCGGCAGAAACTGGCGTGGCCCACGCGCCCAGCCAGCAGCCGTAGCAATTTTTGCTAGCGCAGTTTTTTCGAAACCCTATTTTACTTGGTTTTTAATTTTATTTCATAAATGATTTTTATTTCCTTAACCAATTAGTATTAGATTTTTATTTTTTTTTCTTATAAATACCACATTAAAGACACAAGAAGGAGGATTTGTGGATTTTTTGGCCAGAGAGAGGATCGGACTTTTGGAAGGAGCAGGACTTTTGGAAGGAGCAGGACTTTTTCAGAATAGATTCAGAACCTTGGACTTGATGGAGGAAGAGGTAGTCAGCAAGCAACAAACAATCCATCAAAGACAGTCCAAACTGTCTTTGTTATTGTTCAACCAAAATTTAAAATTGTGGTGGAACCAACAACGAAGGTTTGAATTTCTACTTATTTATGTTTGCAGTAGCTTCATCACTCAATTAGATCAATTATTTAAACATACAATAGATGATGTTTTTGTTAGGCACATTGATCAATTTTTCTACTTACCATCTAAACTGTATTTAAAATCCTAAAAAGTATTTTTTCAAAACCCTAATACCTTAATACCCGTAAAACTAATTTCTGAAATCAAAAATCCTAATTACACTTTTCTAAAACCACAAAACAATAATTTGTTTTCTTAAAACCCTAACCAAATCTATTTTTCTGAGATTAACAGTAGCCTATTCTTTCCAAATACCTAACTTAAAATCCTATTTTCATGATCTTTAATCTTATTTATTTAAACCTTAAATTTTAATATTATTTTCATACAACTTTCGAAACCCTAAATCCAAAACATCTTTTCTTTAGATTCAAACCCTAATTTATTTCAAACCTAATCTCTAATTCAAACATCCAGTATCCATATTATTTCTTTTATATTAAATGTTTCTCAATTAATTAATCCAGTATATAAAAATCCTAATTGTTAAACATAAAACCCAAGAAACCATAATTGATGCATAAACCCTAAATTTATATACTTACTATTTTATTTAAATTAGATGAATGTTTATTATATATTTTAATTTATGTTTGATGTCTTTAATGAATGATTTATTTATGATGAATTGTTGGTTACTTTTATTGATTTTCTTTGGTTTCAAAACATTGTAAGAGGTATATTTCCATTTTTTGGTTACCTCATATTGTGAGCATCATGTAGTTTAATTTATTTTAAAGTTTTTGGATCAATGTAAAGGAAACGTTTTCACCTTTCGGTGGGTGTCCTATCTAGTTTTAGATATTAGATGATGTAAGGACATGTTTCCATCCTCGAATGGGAGTTCATTTATTTGTTTTGTTTGGACATTGTTGTGATTTTAATAACGTATTTATTTATTCTTATGATCACATGTAGTATGGATAATATCATTATATTTAAGAATTTTATAATTTTAAGACCTGAAAAGGAGGCCGATTCCAATGAATCGGGCGTTGCGGGGGTGCTGTGTCATTTCTCACCTTTCCCACTTGTACCCAACTTTTCAAACCCATTAGGGGATTGGGGATTTCTTAGGAATCGAGTCATCCACCCCTTTCTTTTCCCGACCCATTCGGGTGGCGACTCCATTTTCTCTGGATTTAGGCTCGTGTTCTCTAAGGCCCCAAGCCTAAACAGTGCAGAAGTCGCAAGAACCATTCCACCGGGAGTGGGAGCGAAAATCCCCACTCACAGTGGTGACTCCATTGGGAATAAGAGAAGTTGATTACATTGGTCTTTATATTATTCTATTCTTTCTTATCATGATATTATCCATTACATCATATTAGATTGTATTGTATGCGTGAGTTAGGACGCCCGTGTTACCTGTATTGTGTTATGTGAGGGATACCATACTTTCACTCAAGGTATGGAGATCGAGCATGGCATAATCACTCATAGCCTTGTACCTTTTGGTATATACTTGCTATGGGAACCTAAGCCTTTTAACCCTAAAACTAAAGCTCATGTAATTGGCCTAGTTACTTTCCTTAGGTTTTTACCCCAAATGCTTATTGTTTGACTATGGTTAAATTATCTTGGTTTAAATCATGGCTTATTTGGTTTGTTCTTTTTCTAATATGACCTAATTACATTGTGAGCTCAAATAATTTTTTCTTTAAAGTCCAAAAGATCAAAGATATTTTCAAAACTTTTCAAGATGGTCTTTGGACATAAAACTTTTCTAAAAAAACAAATCAAAATTTCTTTTCACATGACCCAAATACAAAGCCCAAAATCCGTTTTTTTTTTATTTTTAAAAAGGGCTTAGAAATAAAATTATTTTCATAATCTTTTGAAAGAGCTTACAAATATTTAGGTCAATTATGAAATACCAAAAATCAATTGTGAGCCTAGTTTATACTAAGAATTATTAATCATGGGCTTATTTTTGGCAGGAATCATTAGTTACTTTTTTAAGTGAGAAATCTATTTATAATAAACCTCTTAATTTAGTTTTAATCCAATATAGCATAAAAGCTGTTTTATTTGATTGGATGGATTAAAGCCTAATTAATAGGAATTATTATGAACTGATTTCTATGTTCGAAAATATAACTATTAGTTAAAATCGTTTGAGGGAATTATTCGAAAACAAGATACCCCATGTTGATATTTTGTTGACCATAAACCTAGGAAAAGAGACTCGCCATTTGTGTGTAGAAGTTATAAGGTTGGAAGGAACGTCCCAATTATCTTTGTTTGTTTGTTACTTGTACATACATGCATACATGCATACATACATTTGCATCTCATATCATTGATCCTCTCTAGCTCACAGCCCTGGATTACAATAGTTCAAAAGCCTACGACAACCCCACTTACACTGGTGATGAAGAATACAACAACGACTCAATCACTTTCTCACCAAATACAATGGAGCTCGAACAAATTCAAAGAATGGTGGACAATGCCCTCAATGCTAAAATGGAAGAACTAAAGGGGGCCCTAGTTGAGATCATGAAGAGTCAAATGACTACAATATTTGGGAACACAACTGAAGCATCCGCAAGCACAAAGAAAGATAAGGGGAAGGCTAAAGTTGGTGAAGTAGCTTTTGATGATGACAAGGTGGTCATTGATGATGACGACGACTGGGCTCAATACTTCCAAGATCCTCAAGATAAAAAGAAGGAGCCAAAGGTTGTTGAGAAGACAACTGTTGAAAAGACCGAGATGTCTGATGTTGAGAAGATGATTGCTGATTTAGAAAAGAAATTTGAAAAGAAGCTAAAAATCAAAAGATGTCCAAGATTGACAAACTATTTGAACAAGATGAGGAGGTCCCTTATAAGTTCAAGATCCCTTCCTTTGCTAGGTACAATGGTATTGGAACATCTTCATGTGAAGTAGTACATCACTGCCATGTAATCTGCTAGAGCTACTAAAGCTCAAACTCTAAGGTATTTCATGCTCCTATTGGACCCTGTTGTCCAAAATTGGTTCAACACCTTAGAGGAAAGTACTCAAAAAGATTGGAACATGTTGTACAAGGCTTTCATTTAGCAATATGGGGTACAATGTCAAGCTAGAAGTTACATTAATGGAAGTTGAGTCCATTAGACAAAGGCCAAATGAGAATTTTGTGGACTATGTGAAGAGATGGAGGAACAAGACATCTTTGCTCAAGAAAAAGGCCCGATGAATAAGATCATATCAGAATGATAGTCAGAGGCATCCTGCCTAACCTTCGTGAGAGGCTGTCTCATACACTTATAAGAGATTTCAAGGACCTCTTACAAGCAGGTTTGCAAATAGAAGAGTGGGAATGAGAGAAGAACCATTTTTTGCAAAATGGAATTATCAGTCTAGCAATCAAAGTACACATAAAGAAGTCGATGTCAATACAACTTGTCAAGCAAATAGAAGGCAGTTTTTAGATCTGGGAAAGCCTTTGTCTTGGGTCTTCAACAAGCTATAAAAGAAGGGACTATTACAACCATTGGCCCCTTAACCTTTGTCGAATCCTTTACCCCCAAAATTTGATACTAAAGCCTTTTATGAATTTTATCAGACACAAGGACATGAGACAGACAAATGCTTGTGACTAAAACATGAGATCCAAATTTAATTGACAGTGGTAAGCTGCTTGAGCCTGATAAGCCCAGCACAAAAGACAATCCTTTGCCAAGGTTCAAAAGAGTGCCACCACCAGCAACCTTCATGGTAGGAAAAGGATTGGAAGAAGATTTTGTTTTATCCTCTTTTCAAGATGAGAATATTGAAGATGTGGAATGAGGAGAAATTTTGTTCAACAAACTTCCATTATCTTGGAGTGTTGTTCTATTCTTTCTTTAATATTTAATTGGAACAATTATGTTTTTCAAATTTAAAAGTTGCTTGAATAAATTATTTTCATTAAATTTTTGTTGGTCTTTGCTCATTTTAGTGGTCAACCAATGAGGAATCTAACTTGATAATTCATGAATTAATATATTTATGCATCATGGCTTGAATGACTTTATTAGGTGAGAGAATTGCTCTATAACATTGAGTTGTGTATGCTTACTTAGAGAGGGCTCCTGCATAATTACCTTTGTATAGGTCCTGGTCAGTCTTAGAACATGCTTTGACAAATTTTTGAGGCAAAATTGAACTCTGCTTATTTAAGGGAGAAATAATCTAGGCATTATTTGGTTAGCCAACAACTAGTATCAACCCTATTGATATCAATCCCTAGTTGTCCCTTTGAGCCTTCATGAAATTTTAGCTCTCTATTTATTGACTTATAAACCCCGATGACCTACCCTGAACTTTTGTGATACTTATGACAACTCTGATGATCACTAAGGTGAAGAGGCAAGAAGATCAAAGAATGGAATGCATAGCGAAAACCATAAGGATAGTTGATGTTCTCAAGACCATAAGGGTAGTTGAAGTTCACCTAATATCTCTAATCTATCAAGATAACATCAAAGTAACAAATGATTTATCCCTATTAAAGAAGATTTATGCCACTCCACCCATCCATTATTAGAAACCCAAGTTGGTACAAACAAGACAACTCTTTTAGAGCTAGAACCAAAAAAACAAAAAGAAAAAAAGAAAAAAAAGAAAAAGAAAAAATGAAAGAAAATAAAACCCAAAACGGTTCAGAAAGCCAATTGAGTTCTCTTTTACCTAAAGCGGCAAAAGGTTTCCATTTGGTTTATAAGGACATTTTGACTTGAATCGTTCCAACCCAACCAAAGATTCGATCAAAATCAGAGAAAAAGGAGAAAGACAATCTAGTTTTTGAAAGTCTTGTACTTAACTATCCTATAGAGAAGGACAAAATGATAAAATGCTCAAAGAAAGGGAAGAGTAAGAAAAAGAAAGAGAAAGAAAAGGAATGTGGGTATCAACCTTTTTATAAGAAAAAAGACAGTCCCAATCAAGATCCAGATTAATGTCAAGAAGAAAGAAGAATGTTCAAAGCTCTATCTTATTCTTGCGTCCAACTGTCTGAACAAGAAATTTGTAGTGTGAGGGTTTGCGCATTGTGTCACAATGGCTCCAATTTACAATTGGCCTCTGCTTAACCCATGTCCCTTATAGACCCCATTTCAAGCCTATTAAAGACCTATTGATCTCTCTTGGTAGGTAGAGTATATTAGTGTAGATAGTTTGGATAAGAATACATATGAGATAGACAATATTCAAACTCAAATGAGACCTTTGACCAAGTAATGTGTATGTGCCTATCTGAAGTGCAACAATTCTTGCTTAAATAGAAATGATTCCCGAGTTTAGTACGGTAACTAGGGTTGTCATGTTAGAGATATGTTAATTCTAAAAATCGAGTCCTGAGGTATAATGACATTGATTTGACAGAGTCAACATTTGATTTTTTTTTAAAAAAAAACTATTTTCTTGTTATAAAAACCTTTAAGTTAAGGGAAATATGTTGAACAGTTGAACCTCGAAGGACACATTGGGCAAAGTAAAGAATTATTTGTAAGGTTATGAAGAAGCTACCAATTGACATGCTGAATCATAGTTCGAAATGGATGAATCCCTGAATATGCTACTTGGGCCTCACCACTCATGTTTAACATCTTTAAGATAAAAGCCATAAAAGCAAAGTCTTCTGTGAGACCTGAACGAGCATCTAGAAGGAGTTAATGAGAACACTTCAGCTGAGCACCTCGGTCTATGAGTCAATTGAACCACTGTAAGTATTATTCATGCATACATGAGCATATCACACTCCATTTTTCTTTGTAAAAAATAAACAGTAATATTCTATGAAGCAATCATAAAGCGGATATGGAATCAGGGGGCATGGAAAGCCCACTGCATGAGGTAGCTTCAATAATTTTGCAAAGAAAAAAGAAATGCATATTTGTTCGATGAGCTAGACAATATACAAACATGGGTTTGAGCCGCACGGGGGGCAAAGTTTCTCCTTTCAATATTTTTTGAGTTTATGCATGTACAAAACATTTTGAAACTCAATTCTAATATTTTACCACGCAAGGGGTAAGGAGAAGATATGAAGGCTAGCTAAAAAAAAGGCTGAATTTTTTTCAAAAGTGTAAAGAAAGATAAAAAAAAGAATGGAAAAAGAAGAAAATTAGAACTCTCAAAAGAATGAAGATGCAAAAAATAAAAGATCAGTCCAGCTAAAAGAGTTGAAGCCAGGGTAAATACCTGATCTCCAATGGATAAAGATCCATGTTTCAAGGGTAAAGATTCGATCTCCAATGGATAAAGATCCATGTTTCAAGGGTAAAGATTCGATCTCCAATAGATAAAGATCCATGTTTCAAGGGTAAAGACCCGATCTCCAATGGATAAAGATCCATGTTTCAAGGGTAAAGACCCAATCTCCAATGGATAAAGATTCATGTTTCAAGGGTAAAGACCCAATTTTCAACGGATAAAGATCTATGTTTCAAGGGTAAAGACCCAATTTTCAATGGATAGAGATCCATATTTTAAGGGTAAAGACCCGATTTTCAATGGATAAAGATCCATGTTTCAAGGGTAAAGACCCGATTTCCAATGGATAAAGATCCATGTTTCAAGGGTAAAGACCCGATCTCCAATGGATAAAAATCCATGTTTCAAGGGTAAAGACCCGACCTCCAATGGATAAAGATCCATGTTTCAATAATAAAGACTCAATCTCCAATGGATAAAGATCCATGTTTCAAGGGTAAAGACCTGATCTCCAATGGATAAAGATCCATGTTTCAAGAGTAAAGACCCAATCTCCAATGGATAAAGATCCATGTTTCAAGGGTAAAGACCCAATTTTCCAATGGATAAAGATCCATATTGTAAGGGTAAAGACCCAATCTCCCATGGATAAAGATTCATTTTTGGTGGGTAAAGACCCACAATCCATTAAAGAATGGAACAACCAGTTAAGCCAGAATTCTCAACTAATAAAAGGTCAGTCAAATTTAGTTTCTGGTCCAAGTACCCAAATCAAATTCAATCTCGGGGCCATGTACCTAAATCAAATTCAGTCTCAAATCTCGGGTCCAGAACCCATCCTCATCCAAAATTTGCTTAAAGTCATATTGCTTTTCATTCTCTTCTACCGAAAGTCTTAGATCATTCAAGCAGGGGGCAAACTGTAGACCCTTAATTTTTGACCCAGTCCAGTCCGATATTTTTAAGCAGTCCAAAATAATTTTTATGGTATTTTAATATTTATTATTTATTTTAATAATATTTATTATTTTTAATATTTATTTTTAATATTGAAAATAAAAAATAAAATAATAATATATAAATAAAAATAATAAATAAAAAAATAAAAATCGGCGCGGAATTGGTCCACAGGCAAAATTACGGCAGGAAATACTGCAGGTAAAATTGCGGTAGAAACTCGTGTGGCCCGTGCGCCCAGCAAGCAGCACCCCGTAGCAATTTTGCCATCGCAGTTTTTTCAAAACCCTATTTTACTTGGTTTTTAATTTTATTTCCTAAACAGTTTTTATTTTCTTAACCAAATAATATTAGGTTTTTATTTTTTTTTCTTATAAATACCACATTAAAGACACAGAAAGGAGGATTGGTGGATTTTTTGGCCAGAGAGAGGATAAAACTTTTGGAAGGAGCTGGACTTTTTCAGAATAGATTCAGAACCATGGACTTGAAGGAGGAAGAGGCAGTCAGCAAGCAACAAACAATCCATCAAAGGCAGCCCACACTGTCTTTGTTATTGTTCAACCAAAATTCAAAATTGTGGTGGAACCAACAATGGAGGTTTGAATTTCTACTTACTTGTTTATGTTTACGGTAGCTTCATCACTCAATTAGATCAATTATTTAAACATACAATAGATGATGTTTTTGTTAGGCACATTGATCAATTGTTCTACTTACCATCTAAACTCTATTTAAAACCCTAAAATCTATTTTTTCAAAACCCTAATACCTTAATACTCGTAAAACTAATTTCTGAAATCTAAAACCCTAATTACACTTTTCTAAAACCATAAAACAATAATCTGTTTTCTTAAAACCCTAACCAAATCTATTTTTCTGAGATTCACAGTAGCCTATTCTTTCCAAATACCTAACTTCAAATCCTATTTTCATGATCTTCAATCTTATTTATTTAAACCTTAAATTTTAATATTATTTTCATACAACTTCTGAAACCCTAAATCCAAAACATCTATTCTTTTAATTCAAATCCGAATTTATTTCAAACCTAATCTCTAATTCAAACATCCAGTAGCCATATTATTTCTTTTATATTAAATGTTTCTCAATTAATTAATCTAGTATATACAAAACCCTAATTGTTAAACATAAAACCCAAGAAACCCTAATTGATGCATAACCCTAAATTTATATACTTACTGTTTTATTTAAATTAGATGAATGTTTATTATATATTTTTTTTGATGTTTGATGTCTTTGATGAATGATTTATTTATGATGAATTGTTTGTTACTTTTATTGATTTGCTTTGGTTTCAAAACATTGTAAGAGGTATGTTTCCCTTTTTTGGGTACCTCATATTGTGAGCATCATATAGTTTAATTTATTTTAAATTTTTTGGATCAATGTAAAGGACACGTTTCTACCTTTCGGTGGGTTTCCTATCTAGTTTTAGATATTAGACAATATAAGAACATGTTTCCATCCTCAGATGGGTGTTCATTTATTTATTTTGTTTGGACATTATTGTGATTTTAATAAAGTATTTATTTATTCTTGTGATCGCATGTTGTATGGATAATATCATTATATTTAAGAATTTTATAATATTAAGACCTGTAAAGGAGGCCGGTTTTAATGAATTGGGCGTTGTGGGGGGGGTGTTGGGCCATTTTTTACCTTCCCAACACGTACCCAACTTTCTGAACCCATTAGGGGATTGGGGATTCCTTAGGAATCGAGTCATCCATTCCTTTCTTTTTTTTGACCCGTTCGGGTGGAGACTTCATTTTCTCTGGGTTTAGGCCCGTGTTCTCTAAGGCCCCGAGCCTAAATAGTGCAAAAGTCGCAAGAACCATTCCACCGGGAGTGGGGGCAAAAATCCCCGCTCACACCTAGCTTGCACTTTTCGGTTTTCAAAACTAGTGAGCTGCTCTTATTTTTGCCTAGGCCTTCCTTTCAGTTTTTCAACCTAGTGAGATTTTTTTATTCTTCTTTTTTATTCTTTCTTTTTTTATCTTGAATGATTTTTTCCTCTCTTTTTTTTTTGGTTAGGTCCTAGCTCTAAGAAAGTCATCTTATTTGTACTATCCTATGCTTCTGACTATGGAGGAGCATGAATATGCTTTAATGAGGATGGATTCTTTTATTGCTCACATGTCATCTTAATGATGAAATAGATATGAGAAATTAGGTCCAGTTCATGTAAACTTCAACTAACCTTTATGATCTTGACTAAGTATCACTTTCTATAATCTTCTTGCTTCTTGGTAGCTCAGTAATCATTAGACTTATTATAAGTGTCACACCAGCTCAAGGTACATTATCAGAGTTTATAAGCCAATAAAAAAGCAAGCTAAAATCTCATGAAGACTTAAAGGGCCACATTAGGGATTGATTTTAACAGGGTGGATACTAGTTGTTAGCTCATCAAATAATGCCTAGTTCATTTCTCTCTTAAATAGGTAGAGTTCAAATTTGCCTCGAAAGTTCATCAAAGCATGTTCTAAGATTGACTAGAATCTAGACACAGGTAATTATGTAGTAACCCTCTCTAAGTAAGCATACACAACTCAATCCTGTAGAATAATTCCCTTATCTAGTAAAGTCATTCGAATCATGATGCATAGATATGCTAATTAATGAATATCAAGCTATATTCATCATCAGTTAAGCACCAAAATTTCAAAAACTAACAAAATTATAAATGCAAAAAAAGTAATTAATTCAAACAATTTAAAAAAACATAAATATTCCAAATACCAAAGAAAAAATAAAATAGGATGTACTCAAGCCTAGGAAAGTTTGTTGAATTGGAATTGAATATGCTTCATCTACTTGGACATGTTAGGAGCGAGGATCTCGCCACTATCAATAAGATCATTCATCTCCTATCTCAAATGTATACATTGATTTGTGTTGTGACCGTGAACCTAATGAAACTGATAGAAAATCTCTACGTCAAATTTGGATGGCAGAGGATATAGCAAAGGTCGAGGGGCTAAAGGTTGTAATAACCGCTTCTTCTATAATTTGTTGAAGACCTAAGACAGTATCTTCCCCAATTCTGAGAATTGATGCTTCTTTGCTAGCTTAGTTATTCCATTCACCCTAATGTCTTCTTGACTTTATCTACTAGAATGGTAGCCACCCTTATTGATTCCTTTTCTACTGTATATGCGCTTTTCTTGTTGTCCCAAAATGGCAACCAAGATGGGGGGTGTATTGGTTAATTTGAAGAAGTGATGATAAATTGAAAAAATGAAATCAAATAAAGCAAGAAAGGATTAGAGTAGAGGAGAATGAATACAAGAAGTTTATAGTGGTTCAGATTACCTCAATCATACATCCACTTCCTTAATAACTTGTTAAGGTTCCACTAATCTTGAGTTTTTATAAGCTCAACTCTAATATGGTATTTTCATAAGCTCGCATCGAACTTTTACAAGGTTTAAGAATCTTCATCATAACCCAAACAAAAGTTTTCCCAGGCTCACTCTAAAACCTAAGTGCTTCAAAGCTCACACTCAAACTTACAATGGTGTTTCAATGCTCACACCCAACACTCAAAGAATACAAGTAAAATTTTTTATGCAAAGAAATGAAAGATGTTAAACTTGGCTATTACAATCACAATCTTACAGAAAAATGTGGTTTCTTATGGTATTTATAGCCTTTAAGTCTTTAACTAGCCATTTGGAGTGGGAGGCAATGTGTTTAATTCTTGTCTCCCACTTAAATTACATTTTTGAGAAAGTTCATGGTCAGACTGCCCTTGGTCCGGTCAGCTCAGGCTCGACATGGTCAGATTGGGCTCGGTCCGATCATGCTCTTCATTCTTTCTGACATAAGTTCTTCAATGGCTAGTACATGTGACATCCACCAATTGAGTCAATAAGCAATGGCTATATTTCTTAAACTTTAAATTACTGGTGTAGTCAGAACCAATTTGGTCTGGTCGGTCTTCATCTGTTATGCTGAGATTTTGAGAGTATTGGTAACCGTGAACTCTACTAGAACTTGTTTGATTTTTTTAGCTCTAGCTTGGTCTGATCGGACTACATCAGGTCTAGTTGTACATGTCGTGGTATGCTGAAGTTTTCATAGTAATCAATGACAGAAAGCTCTACTGGATGTTCTGAGGATTTATTCTGAGCTCGGTATGCTTGGACTTCACAGTAGCCCGTTCGGGACATGTAATCCATTCACAAAGGGAGAGTGATTTTGAGCGTGAGCTTTTCTAGATACTTTGCCTCGGGCTTGGTTTGCTCAGCTCGTGCTTGGTTGTATCAACTAAGGCTTGATCTACTTAGTTCATACTATCTAGTAAGCTTGTGTTCGATTCTTCATCGTAGCACAGTCCAATTCAGCCAGCATAGTTGTAGAGCATTCATGCTTGTCCCTTCATTATTCAGCAGTTCAGTATTTGTGTACTCTAACTTTCACTAGGCTTGATCAAGAATGATAAGCTATGCTCGGTATGACCAGCAACTCTCCGAGTCCGGTCAGGCTCTGGAGAATACTTCAACAAATTTATGTCCTATAAAATGTAGCTTGGTACAAATATTAGTCCTATTCAATTTAATTGCCTAAGATCAAAATAGAGACCAATTGTTGGGCTAACAACCTCCCCCTTTTTGACTTTGGCAATTAAATTAAATTATTTTAAAATGAACATTAAAAAGTTTTCATTCCTAAAGCGTGCTCTTTCTTTAACACATTCTCTTCCTTTGACAAAAGAAAATTATGACAGGTAATTACTCTCCTCAGTAGGTGCTAATTCATTTTTACTCCCCGTTAACATATGCTATGCAATTCAAACAATTCAAATAAATTCTCCCCCTTTGACAAAGACAAAAAGAATGCAAGCTCAAAAGCAAACATTATACAAAGCTAATTTTTATTAGAATGAAGCAAATAGCACATAAGCATATATGTATTATCATTTGAATTTAAGGTCCAACAAAAGATATAGAGATCATACAAGAAAAGAAAAGACAAAAATTAAGGTAGTGGTGTATAAGGAGGATAATCATTATCACTGTTTCCATTTCCCTCTTCCTCTTCTTCATCCTTTTTCCTTTCTTCATCTTCTAAACCTTCATCAAAGTTTTTGAGGTGCTCTCCTTCTTTCCCTTCCTCATTTGATGGGGGACATTTAAGAAGGCCTATGAATTCTTACATATCCCTAAAGTCCATATGAAGGTGAGAGACTCTCTTGGTAATATCATCAATGTCAGAGGTTTGTGAGGTAATTTGATCTTGAATTTGATGAAGGATGTCATGAATTTAACCTTGGACTCTAGAGGTTTGAGGTCTTGGAAATTCCACTTGAAAAGACTCTTGACTCTCATAAAAAATTCTTGCCCTTTTTCTTTATTGAGTTGTAATACCTTGAGCACCAAAAGTATAATAGTATGTTCCATCTTCTTCCAATATGCATTTGGAGTGCCTCAAGTATTTAATGTTGATGGGAGTTTTGGCCTGATTAAGAGGATTAGATAGAGAGGATAAATTGGAAGGACTAAGAGCATTCACATATTTGGCAATTTGGGTGATGAAGGATGTGATCATAAGTGTCTTTGTTGATTTATTTTGGAGGATGAGGAATTGGTCAATTAGAAACTTACCGGTTTGGATTTTCACCTTTTTCTCCAAGCAATAGAGAAATAGAAAATCTTTGTGAGTCACTTTCTCATTACTTTCCCCTCTAGCATTGATGGTATAGGTGATGATTCTATGGAGAATCCAAAGAGGTAAGGTTCTAAGGTGCTTACAATTGGATAGCTTATGAAAATCAGTTTCTAAGGATATCTCTCTCTAAAAGTCAAGTAAGATAACATTGGAAATGGAAGGATCAGATAGATAGAAAATACCTTATGTGTTAAATCCCCAATAGATCAAAATTCGAGGAAATAAAGTTTATAGGACATATTGAAAAGTTTAAATGTGATAGAATAGGGTCCTAGAGGTTCCAATTCTCTCTTCTCAACAACCAAAGTAGTGAGAAATTCCTTTGTTAGAGATTCCCAACCTAGATCATCCTTTTCTAGGAAAATAAAATTTTTGCATCCAAGGTATGACAAAGCATCATGTACATAGGATTCAATGCCTAGGGATTCTAGAGTGAAAGAAGAAGGAACTTTGTTTGATTTACATTTTTTGTTTTGGATGATTGAATACCTTTGTTTTTCTTCTTGACTTAAGTGCCTAGGTTTGTGAGTTCTTAGCCTAGACTCTTCAATAGGAGTGGAAGAAGTTGCAATTCCCTTCCATTCTCATGTCTTGAAGCTTTCTTCTTGGACATTTTGGGAGCCATGAAGATGATGATGATGGTGAGGTGAAGGAGAAATTGATGTTCTTAGTGTTTGTGAGTGAAAAATAATGTGAAATATCATAATGTTTGAGTATAAGTGGGTTTACATAGAGTTTAGAGGTAAAATTAGTTGTTTATAGCTGTTGGAGAAGGTTTATGCACATTTTGAAAGAGTTTCCAACGGCTAAAATTTTGAAAAATTTGAGTCTGACTGGGTGGACTACATTTAATACGGTCGGACTAAGCAAAAATTTTGGATGTCTGTGCGTGCATAATGAAATCCGGACGAATCGAGCTGACTCCAACATAATGGTTAAAAAAATTTAAGAGTGCTCAGTTGTGCACAAGGTAGTCTGGGAGGACCAAGTAGACTATATTATAATGGTTAAAAAATTTTGAAGGAGCTCACTCGGACTAGGTCTCAGCAAGCATATTTGAGTGGGATGAGCTATGGTAAGGTTGGCCCAGTGGTAGTCCAGTAATATTGAGACACAATCTAGGTTGGCTAAGGAAATTTTCAAAGAGAAATAAAAATATTGTGGATTCAATTTGTGGCCTTTAATGCATGAAGAAAATAGATGTAAATGAGGAATTAGGTCTTGTAAAATGTATACATTTGTAAGCAAGTCTAATTCCTTTAATGATATACAAATATAAATCAACAAAGTGCATTTAAGCTAGAGCATTCCCATCTATCATTCCAATATGTTGTTTCATAAAATTTATTCTCTCTTTAATCAAGGTTTTTGTAAAGATATCAGCAAGTTGATTTTGAGTGTTTATAAATTCTAAAATCACATTTTGATTTTGAACATTATCTCTCAAAAAATGATGCCTAATATCTATATGTTTTGACCTAGAATGTTAGATTGGATTTTTTGATAGATTAATGGCACTTGTATTGTCACATTTAATGGGAATGTGATTAAAATTTTTACCATAATATAGTAATTGTTGCTTCATTCATAAGACTTGTGTAAAACAAAAAATATGCAGCAACATATTTGACTTTTGTAATAGAAAGAGTAACTGACACTTGTTTCTTGCTAAACTAAGAAACTAGAAAATCATCAAGAAGATGACATGCACCACTGTGCTTTTTCTATCCAATAGGTTACCTGTAAAATCCGCATCCGAAAAACCTAAAATGTTGAGTGTTGTATTTCTAGGATACCAAAAACCTAAATGCAATGTTCCACTCAAATATTTTAGAATTTTTTAGTGGCCTTCAAATGTGATTCCTTAGGGAACGATTGAAATCTGGGTCTAAAAGCTGTTAAATAAAGAAGTGATCTGATAATATCTCAATATTTCTTCTCATCAACTTTCTACCACTTTCATTTTTGTCAAATTTCAAGGATGTGCTCATCAGAGTCTTGCTTACTTTGCGACCATCCATGCCAAACTTCTTGAGAAGTTCCTTTTTATATTAGGATTGATTGGTAAAGATTCCATCCTTGCATTACTTTACTTGTAGTCCAAGGAAGAATTTAAGTTCACTCATCATGCACGTTTCAAATTCCTTAGTCATACAAAAAGCAAACTCTTAGTACAAAGATTCATTAGTAGCACCAAATATAATCTAATCAACACATATTTGAATAATTAAAATGTTATGCAATTTCTTTTTAACAAAAAGTGTAGTATCAACTTTGCCTTTTGTAAAACCATTTCCAACAAATAAGAACTAAGTCTATCATACCAAATTCTTAGAGTTTGTTTCAAACCATACAAAGCCTTGGTTAATTTAAAGTCATGAGTTGGAAATTGATAATCTTCAAAACTAGGGGGTTGTTCAACATAAACTTCTTCATTAATAAAACCATTCAAAAAAGCACTTTTGACATCAATTTGAAAAATTTTAAAATTCATATGTGTAGACCCTTAATTTTTTACCCAGTCCGGTCCAATATTTTTTATATTGTCCAAAATAATTTTTGTGGTATTTTAATTAAATAATATTTATTTTAGTATTTATTATTTATAATTTTTAATAAAAATAAAAAAGGTAATATTAGTAAAGTTAAAAAAATAAATAATATATAAAATAAATAAATAAAAATTGGTGACGAAAAATTTTGTCGCCGAAAGTGAATTGGATGGGGTCAATTCACCGCAGGAAATTCCTGCGATGAGTTGGCTGGCCCGCCCAAGCGCTCACTAGCAATTTCGTCGCCCGCAGCAACTTTTTGCCAGCGCAGTTTTTTCAAAATCGAATTCTATTTGGTTTTGATTTCTTTTCCTAAATAGTTTTAATTTCCTTAGACAATTAGAAGTAGGTTTTTTATTTTTTTTCCTATAAATACCACATTAAAACATAGAATTAGGGATCAGAAAATTGCTTTACTTGATCTGGATTTTGGAGGAAAAAGCCTGGAACTCAAAAATTCTTTCGGCCAAAAGAAAATCCTAGCAAATAAGGAGAAGTTCAAGGGACAGCAACCAAAGGAAGCAATCATCCTCAGATTGCTTTGCTCAACCAAAATTATATTTGAAGCAGGCAACAACTTGGTTCAATTTCGTCAAATTTGGTGGAGCCTTCAAACGTAGGTAAATTGCTCTAACTTTAGTTTATTCAATCATTAATCATCTTCATCTTCTAAACCATCACCACACTGCCTAGTTATTTAATTCTTCCTTCAATTTAATTTAGGTAGTAGCATGAATTAATTCATACAATACTTAAGATCTTAATTAAAATAAATAATATAAACGTTCAAAACAAATCTAATTTTAAAATCCCTAACTATCCAAAACCCTAACTTCCTAAAACCCTAATTCCCAAGCCTCAATTCCAAAAACCATAAACTTGAGTTTGCAAATAGTTTAATTATTAAAATTGATCCAATAAGCCAAATTTCTATACTCTAACTCTAGTAAACTTTAAGAACCAAACCCTAATTTGCCTTATATTTCCTAAAACCCTAAGATAGCTTTTCAATTATCAAAACCCTAAATTATTTTCTTAAATTCTAAAATTCAAAGTTGCTTTATTGAATCCTAATTTGTTTTCCAAACATCTAGTAGCCTAAGTCATTGATTAAACTTTAAAACCCTAAACTATTTTTCCCAAAACTCTAAACTCTAAATTATTCCATTAAAGTCTTAAAGCCCTAATTGTTTTCCAAAATCTTAGTTTATTTCCCGAATCAATATTTCTTTTAAAATGATAAATCAAAACCTTAATTTTTCAAACCCTCATCGAGTAAACCTACAAACCCTTAAACCCAAATCCAAAAACATTCAAAACCCTAAATCTTTAAAACATCCAGTAGCTATATTGTTATCTTAAAATATTTCTCAACTAATTAAACTAATATATGAAAAGCTCTAGTTATTGAACATAAAACCCTAAAAACCCTAATTAATGCATGAACCATAAATTTATATATTTATTGCTTTATTTAATTTTAGATTTGATTATATAGTTTATTATATGTTTTGATGGTTGATTTATTTAATTTCAATGCTTGATTTATTTAATTTATCATGGATGGATATTTTCTTTATTATTATGATTGTTATTTATTTGTTTTGGTATTAAAATTGTAAGAGGTATGTTTCCACTTTGTGGGTACCTCATTAATTATTTTTTATGTAATTTAAATTGCTTTTATATTTTGGACCAATGCAAGGGACATGTTTCCACCTTTCGGTGGGTGTCCTATTTAGTTTAGACATGGACGATGTAAGGACATGTTTTCATCCTCGGATGGGTGTCTATTTATTTGCTTTTGTTTGGACAATGCTTTCATTATAATATAATGATGCTTTATTTTAATTATTGCATGTAATATGGATAATATTATTATACTTAAGAATTTTATAATATTAAGACCTGCAAAGGAGGCCGGTTCCAATGAACCGGGCATTGTGGGGGTGCTGGGCTATTTCTCACCTTCCCTACACGTACACAACTGTCCGAACCCATTAAGGGGTTAGGGATTCCTTAGGAATTGAGTCATCCACCCCTTTCTTTTTTTCGGCCCGTCCAGGTGGCCACTCTATTTTCTCTGGGCTTAGGTCCGTGTTCTCTAAGGCCCCGAGCCTAAACAGTGCCAAAGTCGCAAGAACCATTTCACCGGGAGTGGGGGCAAAAATCCCTGCTCACAGTGGCCACTCCACTGGGGATAAGAGAAGTTGATTTCGTTGGTCTTTATATTATTCTATTCTTTCTTATCATGATATTATCCATTGCATCATATTAGATTGCATTGTGTGCATGAGTTAGGATGCCCATGTTACCCGTGTTGTGTTATGTAAGGGATACCATATTTTCACTCAAGGTATGGAGATCGAGCATGGCATAACCACTCAGAGCCTCGTACCTTTTGGTATATACTTGCTATAGGAACCTAAGCCTTTTAACCCAAAGACTAAAGCTCATGTAATTGGCCTAGTTATTTTCCTTAGGTTTTTACCTCAAATGCTTGTTGTTTGACTATGGTTAGTTTATCTTGGTTTAAATCATGGCTTATTTGGTTTGTCCTTTTTCTAATATGACCTAAATTACATTGTGAGCTCAAATAAATTTTTCTTTAAAGTCTAAAAGACCAAAGCTATTTTTAAAACTTTTCAAAATGGTCTTTGGACATAAAACTTTTCTAAAAATAAATCTAAAAAATTATTTTCTCAAGACTCAAATACAAAGCCCAAAATCCATTTTTTCTAAAAATTTTTTACAATGGGCTTAGAAATAAAACTATTTTCATCCAACCTTTACTTACAAAGGGCTTGCAAATTATTTAGGTCAATTACGAAATACCAAAAATCAATTGTGAGCCAAGTTTGTACTAAGACTTATTAATCATGGGCTTGTTTTTGGCATGAATCATTAGTTACTTTTTCAAGTGAGAAATCTATTTATAATAAACCTCTTAATTTAGTTTTAATCCAATATAGCATTAAAGCTGCTTTAGTTGGTTGAATGGATTAAAACCTAATTAATGGGAATCATCATGAACTGATTTCCATTTTTGAAAATATAACTATTGGTTGAAACGTCTAAGGGAAATATTCAAAAATAAGATACCCCATGTTGGTATTTTGTTAACCATATACCTAGAAAAAGAGACTCGCCATTCGTGTGTGGAAGTTATAAGGTTGGAAGGAATGTCCTATTTGTCCTTGTTTTGTTTATTGTTTGTGCATACATACATACATACATACATACATCACATGACATATCATTAATCCTTTCTGGCTCATAGACCTGAAGTACGACAATTCAAGAACATACAACTATACCGCCTACAACATTGATTTTGATTCAAGTGTTTCATTGGAAGGACGGATGCAAACCAGCTAAGGAACATAGTCGATGAAGTTGTCAAAGCTAGGATGGCCGAGCTACGAGATCAATTGGTTGAAATTATGAGGACCCAGTTGATTCAAATTCTGGAGATCATCAACAATGCTAATGAGGCATCTCCCATTGACATAAGAAAGAGGGGAAAGGCAGCATCAACGGAGAACATGTTCACTAATAGAGATCGAATGAAAAATGAGGGATCAATCCCTATTCTACAAGATTAGCTGAAAAATATGTTATCTAACTGGAGCAATAAGATGGCTACCACCCTAATGAGAAAAATCAAAGGAAAAGAAGAGGTGTTGAAAAAATGCAACAACTAAACCAGCAAAGAAGTGTAAATTTTTAGACTTTGGTGAACCTTTGTCGAAAATGTTGGAGAATCTAATGAAGAAGGGATTGTTACAACCCTTGACTCCTCATCCTTTGCCTAATCCTTTTCCGCCTAACTTTGAAACTAAAGCATTTTGCCAATTCCATCAAAGGCTTGGATAAGAAACAGACAACTATATGAAGTTGAGGCATGAGATCCAGAATTTAATTGATAGTGGAAAGCTGCTTGAGCCTGATAAGCCCAACACTAAGAATAAGCCTTTGCCTAAAATTGGAAGGGCGCCACCACTTGCAACCTTCATGAAGAGTTTTATCTTGTCATCTCATTATGATATGGATAGAGAAGCTGCTAAAGAGGATGTACTACTAAACAAGTTTGGATTAACTATGGATGATGAAGCAATGATCCTTAATGATGGAAAAAATGCTTGCCCTTGATATGTCTAAATAATTGAAGTATCTTCAATGCCAACTCAACGAGCCTTCCTTAGCTTGAATGTTGCTTTTCAATTTTGCTTTCTTTAATTGGAACAATTATATTTTTCAAATTTAAATTTGTTTGAATAATTTACTTTCATCAAAATTTTTATTGGTCTTTGTTCATTTTGGTGCCAACCAATGAGGAATCTAGCTTGATATTCATAAATTAATGTATCTATGCATCATGACTTGAATGACTTTACTAGGTGAGGGAATTACTCTATAGCATTAAGTTGTGTATGCTTACTTAGAGAGGGCTCCTGCATAATTACCTTTGTCTAGGTCCTAGTCAGTCTTAGAACGTGTTTTGAAAAACTTTCGAGGAAAAATTGAACTCTGCTTATTTTAAGAGAGAAATGATCTAGGCATTGTTTGGTTAGCCAACAACTAGTATACACCCAATTAAATATCAATCCCTTGTTGTCACTTTGAGCCTTCATAAAATTTTAGCTTTCTTTTCATTGGCTTACAAACCCCAACAACCTACCCTGAGCTGTTGTGATACTTCTGACAAGTCTTATGATCGCTAAGATGAAGAGGCAAGAAGATCAAAGAAAGGAATGAATAGTCAATATCATAAGGATAGTTGATGTTCTCTAGACCATAAGGGTAGTTGAAGTTCACCTAATATCTCCAATCTATCAAGATAACATCAAAGTAACAAATGATTTATCCCTGTTAAAGGAAATTTATGTCACTCCACTCATCCATTATTAGAAATGCAAGTTGGTACAAACAAGATAACTCTTTTAGAGCTAGAACCCAAAAAAAAGAGAAAATAAAAAAAGAGAAAAGAAAGAAAAAGAAAAGAAATCCCAAAATGGTTCAGAAATCCAACTGAGTTCTCTTTTACCTAAGACAGCAAAAGGCTTCCATTTAGTTTAAAAGGATAGTTTGACTTGAATTGGTCCAACCCAACCAAAGATTCGATCAAAATCAAAGAAAAAGGAGAAAGGTCACCCAGTTTTTGAAAGTTCTGTACTTGACAAGGAAGAAGGACAAAATGCTCAAAGAAAGGGAAGAGTAAGAAAAATAAAAAGAAAGAAAAGGGAGAATAAGAAAAGAAATGAATTTAGGTACCAAACTTTTTGCAAGGGCAAAGACTACCCTAATCAAGATCCAGATTAATGCCAAGAAGATAGAAGAAATTTGGAGTCTAGAAAGATTGCTCCTAGCTGCCTAAAGTTCATACAAGAAATTTGTAGTGTGAGGGTTTGCCCATAGTGTCACAACGGCTCCAATTTACAAATGGCCTTCATTTAAACCATGTCCCTTATAGACCCCATTTCAAGCCTATCAAAGACCTGTTGATCTCTCTTGGTAGATAGAGTCTATTAGTGGAGATAGTTTGAATAAGCATGCATATGAGATGGATAATATTTAAACTCAATGAGACCTTTGGCTAAGTAATGTGTATGTGCCTATCTGAAGTGCAACAATTCTTGCTTAAATAGAAATGATTCCCGAGTTTAGTACGGTGACTAGGGTTGTCATGTTATAGATATGTTAATTTAAAAAATCAAGTCCTGACATAAATTGACATTAATTTGGCAAAACTAACATTTGATTTCAAAATCAAAATTCAAAATTGAAAAAAAAATTCAAGTTAAGGGGAGTATGTTGAACTATCAAACCTCGAAGGACACATTGAGCAAAGGAAATGATTAATGGCAAGGTCATGAAGAAGCTACTGAATCATAATTTGAAATGGATGCATCTCTGCTGCTTGGGGCCTTTGTTATTCATGTTTTCAACATCTCAAAGATAAAAGCCATAAATGTGAAGCATTTTGTCATTCCAATGCAGGACCTGAATGAGCATCTGAAAGGAACCAATGAGAACACTTCTGCTGATCACCTTGGCCTGTGAGTGAATGAAACTGCTATGAGTATTATTCATGCATATCATGCATACATGAGCATATCACATTGCATTTTTCTTGTATTGTATTGCCTATTCTTTGTCAAAGTAAACAACAAACACCCTGTGAAGTTAAGAATCAAAAGAAGATATGAAATTAGGGGGCATGGAAGGCCCATTGCTCGAAGAAGCTCCAGTCACTTTATAAAAATAAGAGATCCATGCTTGTGCAAAGAACTAGACAACACAAACATCAATCAGAGCCTGCATGAGAAAAATCATTGGGGCAAGGTGAAGATTTGAAGGCTAGATAAAGAAAAAAAGAGTTGCAGTAAAAATAAAAATTATATATCATCATTATTATTTTTATTATTATACTTATTTTCTCAATTCATACAATACTCATACATCACTAAGAATGGGGTGGCGGATCATGATCAAACAAGGGTTTAAAAAAGTCATCGCCTATTGAAGAAGGAGGCATATCACCTGTAACACCTCTATATCCCGTATACACATACTACATACCACCACAATCGTAATACACGTATACTGAATATAAGAATGCCATAGTTTTCTAAATAAACCAATCATTCCTCTATACAATAGTATGAGCAAACTTAAAACATTTAAGTTATATTATAAACACAATAGATAAAAATGTTCATTCAATACGCAGCGGAAAATGTAGTGATATTTACAAATACATAAACATCAAAACCAAATTTTACAAAACATAAAGTTTATACATGTTTAGCAGTTTGTCTCTGATCTTTAAGCCCACAATCAACACCTCAAAGTCTAGACTCGACTCGGTCTAGAAGAACTCTCTGGCTCTACCCTGTCACCTGCGTGATGAATCACAATCGCGCTAAGCCAACGGCTTAGTGGTACAAACCACAATAACAATATGCTTCAATGCAATGCCAATGTCACACATTTCAACCAAATAAGACAATATTCACAAATGATATATTTATATTGTTCATAACACTACATTTCATTATTTTATTCAAACATTTCATCACTTATTATTTACATTGAAAAAAGACAAGCATGGGCCCAAAATACACTAATATGCCATTCAACTTTCAGAGTTAATGTTTTAGTTTAATTATCTCATTTATCATTATCCCAACTAGGCTTCAAGGATTAGGCTCAACCAAGCTTTAAGGGGAACAAAGCATGCTAAGTATCAACCCAACTTGGCTTCAAGAACCAAACCCAACCTAGCTTCAAGGGTTTGTAACATCTCAACTAGGCTTCAAGGACTAAATCCAACCTAGCTTCAAGAGATTGTTACCATTAGGCATGCCACCAACAACAAAACTCAGAAAATGGAATGGCACATTAGACACACAACTCATTCATTATTTCATCATCAATTTCATTCTCATTTTCTCATCATCATTTAGGCAACCATGCCTCAATTATCTCATTTGCATCATTATAGCCAACAACAATGGCTTCACATCTCATCAACAGAGTATACATAACCAATTGCATTAGACATATATTTTAAATTCATCATCATCTAGGCAAACATGCCCCACTTATTTCATTTGAATCATTATAGCCAACAACAATGGCATCACATCTCATCATATCTCAATTCACATTAAAGCAATTCATCATTAAAGTATTCATCATAACCAATTGCATTGCACATACCTTTTGAAGGATCATCATATCTTTCACATTATACCAATCATAACATTAATCAAATTGTATTAACAATATAGTAAATTACTTAACACATTTACAACAAAATGTGTTAAGTCTCAAAATCATGTAAATGAATGCAACTATGTAAGTTTATACTTACCTCAAGAGCAACTCACACCAATCTATACACTTCTTCTTCCAAGAATTCTTAACACTTAGGTTAGAGCAACTCAACCTCTTCACAACCTAATTCAAAAAGAATAATACACACTTATTTACAAATACACATGAATTCCAATACAATTATTCACCTATTAGCCTCATACTAGATCCATGGATCACAAATTACAAACCAAAACCACTAACTAGGGCCACGGTCGTGGCCTCACAACCCTACGGTCGTGGCCTCACAACCCCCCCACAGTAGTGGGTTATCAAACGAACCTGTCCAATTTGCTTAACACCCCCACGGTCGTGGCATCCAAGGGCCACGGTCATGGCATCCAAAGTGCTTCTTTTTCGGACCACACTCATGTATTCTATGTTTTCAACTTCAATAAACACAAGCATCTTGAAAATCTAAGATAATAATTGACCAAACTCACAACATACATACCAAATCCAAAACCATAACACAAACACAACTCTTACTCTTCCAACACCAAACCTAATTCCTTCTCTTCAATTCAATTCCAAAACCACAATCAATTAAACCCAACACACTCAAACACACCACAATCAAACATACTCATGCTCTTGATAATCCAACACCAAACTTAAACACAACTTAAAAATAAAACAAGAGAATCAAGAAGAAACTTACCAAAGTTAATGAAACTTCTTAAATTTCCAACTTAATCACTTGAAATCTTCTTCAATTTTGAGCTTGGAAAATAAAAACTCTCTTTCTCTCTATTGCCTTTGTGATGCCCGGCCAACAAAAGAAAGAAGAAGAAAATGAAGAAGAAAAATAGCCAAGTCAAACACTCAATCTCTTTAAATCTCCACCAAGCAAAAATAATATTAAAATAATTCAAAATATCCTCTTCCACTCACTTAATTTTCCATTTTCCACTAATTAATTAAAATTAATTATTTCTTCTTTTGACCATATAATAATTTGACTTGTATATGTTGTATATCTCTCTATATATACAACATATACACATCTCTCTTCTCATCTTTAATCTTCCCTCTTAAACATATACATTAAATCCAAATACAACAATAATTCCAAAACTTTTAGGGTATACTTTGGGATATTACAATTCTCCCCCTCTAAAAAGAAATTTCATCCTCGAAATTACCTGATATTAAGTCTGAAATAGTTGAGGATACTGATCTCGCATCGCTTGCTCACTCTCCCAAGTTGCCTCTTCCTTTGCATGATTCTTCCAAAGAATCTTTACAAGTGGTACTTTCTTATTTCTCAACTCTTTTATTTCATGTGACAAAATAGCAATTGGTTCTTCTTCAAATGTCAGATCCGAACTCACCTCAATAGATTCAACGAATAAACATGAGATGGGTCTGATCTGTACCTTCTCAGCATAGAAACATGGAAGACATTATGGATTCTATCCAATTCAGGCGGCAAAGCGATTCGATAAGCAACTGGTCCAACTCTTTCTAATAGTTCATAAGGTCCAATAAAACGAGGACTTAGTTTTCCTTTTTGACCAAATCTCAAAATCTTTTTCTAAGGAGATACTTTCAAAAATACTTTATCTCCAACATTGAACTCTATGTCCCTCCTTTTCAAATCTAAATAGGACTTCTGTCGATCTGAAGCTGCTTTCAACTGATCCTGAATTATCTTCACCTTCCCTTCTGTTTCTTTAATCAAATCAGGACCAACCAATTTGCCTTCTCCAACTTCATTCCAACATAGAGGCATTCTGCATCTTCTACCATACAATGCCTCAAATGGTGCCATTCCAATACTAGATTGATGACTGTTGTTATAAGAAAATTCCACAAGTGGCAAAAATCTGTCCCAACTTCCAGAGAAATCAATGACACAGCTTCTCAACATATCCTCAATAATCTGTATCACTCTCTCTGATTACCCATCTGTCTGCTGATGAAAAGCAGTGCTAAAGTGCAATCGAGAACCCAAAGCACCATGTAAACTTCTCCAAAACCTTAAAGTAAACCGAGGATCTCGATCGGACACCAAAGAAATTGGGACTCCATGCAACTTCACTATCTCACTGATATACAACTCAACTAACTTCTCAAGAGAATAGTCCATTCTAACTAGAAGAAAATGAGCTGTCTTTGTCAACTGATCAACAATCACCCAGATAGCATCATGCTTCTTCTGAGTCAATGGCAAACTAGACACAAAGTCCATTGTCACACGTTCCCATTTCCATTCAGGCACTGATAAAGGTTGAAGCAACCCTGTGGGAACTTGATGCTCAGCTTTCACCCTCTGACAAGTGAGACATTTAGATACAAACTCCGCTATGTCTCTCTTCATACCTGACCACCAATAATGTTGCTTCAAATCTTGATACATCTTAGTACTCCCAGGGTGCATAGCAAAAACCGATTGATGTGCCTCCTCTAAAATAATCTTTCTTAAACTAGCATCATCAGGAACACACAACCTATCTTTAAACCAAAGGCTACCATCACTTTTCACAAGAAAATCTCGGTTCTCCCCATTTTGACAATCTAACACAACTTTCTAGATTTTCTCATCTGCCAATTGAGCCTCTTTAATCTGATCCAACAACACTGGTCTCAAATGCAACTGAGCTAAAAAGGCTCCATCATCACATAATTCAAAACTAGCATGCAAAGCTCTCAACTCAACAAGCAACGAGAGCGAATAAATAGTTAAACCTGCCAAAGACTTCCGACTCAAGGCATCAGCAACAACATTTGCCTTACCAGGATGATAATCAATCAAACAGTCGTAGTCTTTGATTAACTCCAACCACCGTCTCTGTCGAAGATTCAGCTCTCTCTGCACACCCAAGTATTTCAAACTCTTATGATCTGTATAAATAAAACACTTCTCCCCATACAAGTAGTGTCGCCAAATCTTCAAAGCAAAAACTATAGCTGCTAACTCCAAATCATGCGTCGGGGTAATTAAGCTCATGCGGCTTCAACTGCCGAGAAGCATAAGCTATGACTTTACCCTCTTGCATCAAAACACAACCTAAACCATTATGTGAGGCATCACTGAAAATCACATATGGTTTATTTTCCACAGGCAAAGTAAGAACAGGAGCTTGAGTCAACATCTCATTCAATTGCTCAAAGCTTGCTTGACACTGATCTGTCCACACAAATCTAACTCCTTTTCGAAGTAATCTGGTGAGTGGAGTAGCTATCAAAGAAAAACCTTTCACAAAGCGTCGATAATAGCCTGCCAAACCCAGAAAACTTCTAACTTCAGTTACAAACTTTGGTGGACTCCAATTCAAAATAGCATCAACTTTACTCGGATCAATTCTTATACCATCTGCTAAAACTATATGACCGAGAAAAGTCACTTGATCAAGCCAAAACTCACACTTCAACAACTTAGCATATAACTGCTTCTCTCTCAAAGTCTGCAATACAATTTGCAAATGCTTGTCATGCTCCTCTTTATTACGCGAATACACCAAAATATCATCAATAAAGACTACCACAAACTGATCTAGATAGGGCTTAAACACCCTATTCATCAAATCCATGAAAGTTGCAGGTGCATTCGTCAATCCAAAAGGCATCACCAAAAACTCATAATGCCCATACCTTGTGCGAAAAGCTATCTTGGGAACATCTTTAGCTCTGACTCTCAACTGATGGTACCCTGATCTCAAATCAATCTTGGAAAACACTGCTGCTCCCTTCAACTAATCGAAGAGATCATCAATCCTAGGCAAAGGATACTTATTCTTAATAGTCACCTTATTCAATTGCCTATAATCGATGCACAACCTTAAAGTACCATCCTTTTTCTTCTCAAACAAAACAGGAGCTCCCCACGGGGAAACACTAGGGCAAACAAACCCTTTATCCAACAACTCTGGCAACTACACCTTCAACTCTCTCAACTCAGCAGGTGCCATTCGATAAGGAGTAATAGAGATGGGAGTGGTACCAGGCAACAAATCGATACCAAACTCAACCTCTCTCTCAGGGGGTAACCCTGGCAACTCCTCAGGAAACACATCTAGGAATTTCGCAACTGTGGGTATACTATCAAGTTGAGAATCCACTATTCTGGTATCCACAACATGAGCAAGATAAGCATCACACCCTTTTCTAATCAACTTTCTAGCTGCAAAAGCTGACACAAACAAGGATGCAAGTTGTCTCTGCTCACTAGATACCATCACACTTCTACCATCACCAGTTCTCAAAGTAACACACTTCTTTTGACAGTCTACCACGGCTCCATGCTTAGACAACCAATCCATGCCTAAGATCAAATCATACTCCTTAAAAGGCATTTCAATCAAATCACCTAGAAACTCCTCACCTTGTACCACAACTGAACTATCACGATGCACCTTACTCACCAGAACACTATGTCCTAAAGGATTTGTCACCAAAACATCAAATCCTAAGGACTCTGAATGCAATTCAGACACAGGCAAGATAGATGCACTTATGTATGAATGAGTAGATCCTGGATCAATCAAAGCAAGAACTGAAATACCAAATAAAGAAAATGTACCCGCAATAACTACTGAAGCATCCGGCTGCCTCTGCATCACATACACTCGCTGGGAAGACCCAGCCTCATCTGGCCTACTGCCTCCTGATGTAGAGCCTCCTCTCTGACTAATCCCAGGTCGACCACCTCTACTGAAACCTCTGCCCCCCTTGACCACCTCTACTAAAACTAGGTCGAGAAGCTGCAGTATCAGTCTGTCTATCATTCTATAGCTCAGGGCAATCTTTAATAAAATGAGCTGGTGACCCACATCTAAAGCATACTCCTGATCCACCCGTCTTCCAACAAGCACCCCCATGGGTTCTACCACAATGAACACATACAGGTGGAATGGATCTCTGAACCACTGGAGTCGGAGCACTAGCTACAGAAACTGTAGGTCTTGATCTCTGCCTCTGATACTGAACTGATCTACCTGACTGTCTCTGGCTCCTACTGACCCTTATAACAAAACTTCCTCAGCCTCTCTTCATAGATGAAGACCCTGCTTCAAACTGGGATCTCCTAACTCTGGTCTCCTCCTCGGTAACAGCTGTTGCAAAAGCTTGTGCTCTCTCAACACTTCTGGCTGCTACAACCAATTGAGAAAAGTATTGGTACTGAGAATCAGCAACAATACACATAATAGAGGGCCTCAATCCCTCCTCAAATCTCCTACACCGGTCAATCTCATCAGAAATAATCCCACCGGCATAGTGACTCAACCGGATGAACTCTACTTCATACTCTGTCACAGTCCGGTTATTTTGTCTCAAATTCAGAAATTCCATCTTCTTGACATCCTTATACTCCCTCGGAGTATATTTTTGCTCAAACTCCCTCAGAAAATCATTATAAGACAACGTTGGTGGATCATCCATTGCATGAGGAACCGTCTTCCACCAATCATAAGCATCTTTCTGCAGAAGGGATCTAGCATAATCAAATTTATCTTCAGGAGTGGCTTGCAACTGAATAAATACCCTATGCACTCTATCCAACCACTGCTCAGCTACTGCAGGATCTGTAGTACCAAGAAAATCCTCAGCCCTAAAATTTCTCAATTTATCATAATGTCTCACCGGCACTTGTGGCTGTGGGGGCGGTGGCGACTGCACTGGAGCTTGCCTCAATAATTCTACCACATGCCTTAACCAAACCGGCGTAACTTCATCAGCAGCTGATCTCTCTGGCACAAGAGCAGGTGCCTCTCCAGCTCTCTCAACCCTAGCTCCATCTCTACCCTCTTCAGGAGCTACACTCTCAACACTACCTTCTATGGACTGACGTGACTGAGACGCCATCACTACCTATGTCTGCAAACAAAGCAGAATATACCTCATTAAAGATCAGAGACTGGCAATACCAAAACATGTATTTTATTCAAAAATTAATTTTTAAAATCAAAATATTCTTTTTCTTATAATTTACCTAGGTTGAGAATCTCAAACCTAGGCTCTGATACCAAAACAATTGTAACACCTCTATATCCCGTATACGCATACTACATACCACCACTATCGTAATACACATATACTGAATATAAGAATGCCACAGTTTTCTAAATAAATAAATCATTCCTCTATACAATAGTATGAGCAAACTTAAAACATTTATGTTATAGATAAAAACGTTCATTCAATACGCTGCGGAAAATGTAGTGATATTTACAAATACATAAACATCAAAACCAAATTTTACAAAACATAAAGTTTATACATGATTGGCAGTTTGTCTCTCATCTTTAAGCCCACAATCAACACCTCGAAGTCTAGACTCGACTCGGTCTAGATGAACTCTCTGGCTCTACCCTGTCACCTGCGTGATGAACCACAATCGCGCTAAGCCAACGGCTTAGTGGTACAAACCACAATAACAATATGCTTCAATGCAATGCCAATGTCACACATTTCAACCAAGTAAGATAATATTCACAAATGATATCTTTATATTGTTCATAACACTACATTTCATTATTTTATTCAAACATTTCATCACTTATGATTTACATTGAAACAAAGACAAGCATGGGCCCAAAAGACACTAATATGCCATTCAACTTTCAGAGTTAATGTTTTGGTTTAATTATCTCATTTATCATTATCCCAACTAGGCTTCAAGGATTAGGCTCAACCAAGCTTCAAGGGGAACAAAGCATGCTAAGTATCAACCCAACTTGGCTTCAAGAACCAAACCCAACCTAGCTTCAAGGGTTTGTAACATCTCAACTAGGTTTCAAGGACTAAATCCAACCTAGCTTCAAGAGATTGTTACCATTAGGCATGCCACCAACAACAAAACTCTGAAAATGGAATGACACATTAGACACACAACTCATTCATTATTTCATCATCAATTTCATTCTCATTTTCTCATCATCATTTAGGCAACCATGCCTCAATTATCTCATTTGCATCATTATAGCCAACAACAATGGCTTCACATCTCATCAATAGAGTATACATAACCAATTGCATTAGACATATATTTTAAATTCATCATCATCTAGGCAAACATTCCCTACTTATTTCATTTGAATCATTATAGCCAACAACAATGGCATTACATCTCATCATATCTCAATTCACATTAATGCAATTCATCATTAAAGCATTCATCATAACCAATTGCAATGCACATATCTTTTGAAGGATCATCATATCTTTCACATTATACCAATCATAACATTAATCAAATTGTATTAACAATATAGTAAATTACTTAACACATTTACAACAAAATGTGTTAAGTCTCAAAATCATGTAAATGAATGCAACTATGTAAGTTTATACTTACCTCAAGAGCAACTCACACCAATCTATACACTTCTTCTTCCAAGAATTCTCAACACTTAGGTTAGAGCAACTCAACCTCTTCACAACCTAATTCAAAAAGAATAATACACACTTATTTACAAATACACATGAATTCCAATACAATTATTCACCTATTAGCCTCATACTAGACCCATGGATCACAAATTACAAACCAAAACCACTAACTAGGGCCACGGTCGTGGCCTCACAAGTGGGTTAGCAAACAAACCTGTCCAATTTGCTTAACACCCCCACGGTCATGGCATCCAAAGTGCTTCTTTTTCGGATCACACTCATGTATTCTATGTTTTCAACTTCAATAAACACAAGCATCTTGAAAATCTAAGATAATAATTGATAAAACTCACAACATACATCAATTACCAAATCCAAAACCGTAACACAAACACAACTCTTACTCTTCCAACACCAAACCTAATTCCTTCTCTTCAATTCAATTCCAAAACCACAATCAATTAAACCCAACACACTCAAACACACCACAATCAAACATACTCATGCTCTTGATAATCCAACACCAAACTCAAACATAACTTAAAAATAAAACAGGAGAATCAAGAAGAAACTTACCAAAGTTAATGAAACTTCTTAAATTTCCAACTTAATCACTTGAAATCTTCTTCAATTTTGAGCTTGGAAAACAAAAACTCTCTTTCTCTCTATTGCCTTTGTGATGCCCGGCCAACCAAAGAAAGAAGACGAAAATGAAGAAGAAAAATACCAAGTCGAACACTCAATCTCTTTAAATCTCCACCGAGCAAAAATAATATTAAAATAATTCAAAATATCCTCTTCCACTCACTTAATTTTCCATTTTCCACTAATTAATTAAAATCAATTATTTCTTCTTTTGACCATATAATAATTTGACTTGTACATGTTGTATATCTCTCTATATATACAACATATACACTTCTCTTTCTCATCTTTAATCTTCCCTCTTAAACATATACATTAAATCCAAATACAACAATAATTCCAAAACTTTTAGGGTATACTTTGGGATATTACATCACCCGTCTCGAGTCCGCCCGAAGTAGGAGCACCTGAATCTCTATTACCTTGGAATTCAGATCTGTAACGGTCCTCATCCGAAGTAGATAAAAGGATCTCATGGTCATCAGCTTGGGGGCCTCTAGATGAAGAAGCACCAGGATCTCTCATTCCCTGAAATCGGAAGTCTCGAAAATCTTTCTTTGACTGATGGAACAATTTTTCAAAATGGGAAACCTGTTGATGACTAGCAGCCAACTCTTCTAGAAGTTTCTTGTTTTTTTCCTCAAGCATCCACGATGAGCCAGAAAGGAAAAGAGTAAGAGCATACATAATCATGCATACATATAGCATAAATTATCATGGAACAAGAAAACCTACCAGGTAATTCATATCAATGCCTTGTGGATGAGATGGTATCTCTTGTTGATTAGAATAGGCAAATGGAGGAACAGTAAAAGAAGGTTCAGCCTCATGACAAATGAGCTAGTAGCCTGCAACAATTATTAAAAAAGTCAAAATAAGTTAAGAAAGAAGCAATTACAATGGAAAAATGGCAAAAGTTTACCTGAGAAGTGCTAGCCCCGAGATGTGAGACAGACTCTCTTCCCTCTCTGTGATACTCCTCTTTGTCTCTATCCTCATTTTCCTCGGGAATCCCTCGTACACCAACTGGGAATACATCAAAGTTTAAGAGCCCTATTTGAATAAACTGGGTATAAGATGCACCCGGTGGATAGAGAAAGGTTTCAACATCATAATCATGCTGAGCCAACCACCATGCATTCTCCAGCATTGATGTAATATTTAAAGTATACTCCAGGCAACGCATCAGGATCTTCCACTGCTTGGGACCAAGAAACCACTCATATACTCTCTCTCCAAGAAACCAGCCACTAGACACAAGGCCAGCAATGACTCGGCGAGTATGTTGAAAAGGCAGTGCGGCATTCATGGAGGAAGACCAGTTCGTCCGCTCTTCTGTGTTCCACCAGGCCAAATTGACCTACAAAATGACATAAGGTAAGTGAACTTTTATATAAATTTTAAAGTATACTAATGTTATTTTACCTGGCCCCAGGTTAAGCAGCTCAAGAGATAGCATTGGGTGTGCACATGGTGAGAGTCGGGAACTTCTACATGACCTGACAACCAAAATTTTAATCTCGGATACTCGACTCTCTCTCGGGAAATTCCAAGCACCCTAACAAGATTGTGCTCATATGCCCATATCTACAACAATAATAAAAATCAAATTCATGCATGGATAAGAATGGAATTGACATTGGTGGAAGAAGAATACCTCGACAACCGCCATAAAGCCAAAAAAAGACTTCTTATTTCTATAAATTTTGTCAAGTCCATGGTAAAGACAAGCAAGGCCAGCTTCACCCCAGCCTAGTAAGAGCCCTCAACACCGACAAGTGGATGGCGGATTTGGTACTACCTAAAATGGTTGACCCGAGTAAATATAGTAAAAATCCTCGAGCATATTGTTTGGTTGTTTCTCTATGAACCCATCCTTCGTAGTTCATGCAATAACTCAGAATTTACTCAATTTTTATCTTGAAAGGCCCTTTAAATGATGGTTCCATACCGATTAACTTTTGGATTTCTTCGAATGTTAGAATATCATTGGTAAAAGGGACCGAAAGGCCATAGTATCGGATACCAGTTATGGCTGTATAATCAACTGGGCCAATGGTCATTTCTCCTATAGGTAGGTGAAAAGTATCCACCGTTCTGACAATGCTTGAACTACACTCCGGTCTATTGGACACTCCTCGGATGGTAATTGCAAGATAAAGCTTTCAAAACCGCAATCTCGGATAATCCATTTTACCCTATAAGGTGCAACATCATACCATCATCGAGCTTTATAAACACACCCTCTACCCCGAATAAGGCAACGATCATGCTAACATGGAGCCAGGTAAGTTAACATAAGGTAAGTATATCATTATATCAATACTTCTGATTTTTAGAATTAAATTTATTTATGTTCTATTTTTAGTCTATCTATTTACTTATATATATTCATCTAATTAATTTATTTTTCCTAAATCCTAAAAAACAAGCAACGAAAAAGTAAAAGAAAAAGAAAAGAAAAGGAAAGCAAAAAAAGAAGAAGAAAAGAAGAAAAAAACACAAAAACACAAAAAAAAGAAAAAAATAATTTTCTGTTAAAATAAATAATTACCTTGGTCTTTTGATTTGAACTGCGATGAAGCTACATCCCGACTAGTAGACTTATATTTTTATTTTCATGCTGCCGAATAAACTCCAATAACTCAGCATTAGATTGAGTTCCTGATGTTGAAGCATGCATTTTCTAATCAACTCTATGCTAAACTCTCTAAACTCTCTGATATAAAAAATGTATAACTATGAATGAAATGAAGAAATGAGCTGCAAGGTTTATATAGAGAAATGGCAAAGGAAAAAGACAAAAATCAAAAAGAGAAAAACAATATTCTCATGGAAAAAAAAAGAAAAAGAAAATGTTACTATTGATAAATAGTAAATTACTATTTATAAATAGTAAATAAATAGTTGGTGAATAATGCATAAATAGTAACCACACTGTAAATAAATAGGAAACTCAATTATTCAATTCAATCATTTAGATATTTGTGTGTATAAATATTTTTTCACTTTTAAAATATTTTTACACGTAGGGGGCAAGAAGATATGCGCATGGTAAAAATTAGTTAAATTTTTGGCAAATTCCTTTAGTATCCTGCTGACTATAATTATTTTTTGCATACAATTAAATCTCTCTTAGCTTAGGTCGAGAACCTAAATTTCCTCTTAAGTCCAGAACTTAGCTCGGGTCCAAAACTCAAATTACCCTTAAGTACATAACTTAGCTCGGGTCCAGAATCTAAATTACCCTTAAGTCCAGTACTTAGCTCGGGTCCAGAACCCAAATCACCCTTAAGTCCAAAACTTAGCTCGGGTCCAGAATCCAAATCACTCTTACGTCCAGAACTTAGCTCGGGTCCAGAACCTAAATTACCATTAAGTCCAAAACTTAGCTCGGGTCCAGAACCCAAATTATCCTTAAGTCTAGAACTTAGCTCAGGTCCAGAACCCAAATCACCCTTAAGCCAGAACTTAGCTCGGGTCCAGAACCCAAATCACCCTTAAGTCCAGAACTTATCTCGGGTCCAGAACTCAAATTACCCTTAAGTCCAGAACTTAGCTCGGGTCCATAATCCAAATCTCTCTTAAGTCCAGAACTTAGCTCATGTCCAGAATCCAAATTACCCTTAAGACCAAGCCCAAAACTTACTCCAGGTCCAGAACCCAAATACTAAATCTAGCTCGGGTCCATAACCCAAATTATTATTTAGTCCAGAAAGTCCAGCACGGCTCCAAACCCAGTTAAAAATTACATTGCTTTTCACTCTCTTTTGCCATAGTCTCAGATAGCTCAAGCAGGGGGTAAACTGTAGACCCTTAATTTTTGACCCAGTCTGGTCTGATATTTTTTATATAGTCCAAAATAATTTTTGTGGTATTTTAATTAAATAATATTTATTTTAGTATTTATTATTTATAATTTTTAATAAAAATAAAAAAAGATAATATTAGTAAAGTTAAAAAAATAAATAATATATAAAATAAATAAATAAAAATCGGCGACGAAAAAATCGACGATGGAAAATTTCATCGCCAAAAGTGAATTAGCTGAGCCAATTCGCATCAGGAATTTCCTGGGCGAATTGGCCCCGGCGGTGAATTGGCTGGCCCGCCCCAGCGCTCGCTTGCAATTTCATAGCCCGCAACAATTTTTCGCCAGCATAATTTTCCAGCGTAGTTTTTTCGAAATCGAATTCTATTTTTTTATTTCTTTTCCTAAATAGTTTTAATTTCCTTAGATAATTAGAAGTAGGTTTTTATTTTTCCTATAAATACCATATTAAAACATAGAATTAGGGATCGAAAAATTGCTTTACTTGATCTGGACTTTGGAGGAAAAAACCTGGAACTAAAAAATTCTTTCGGCCAAAAGAATATCATAGCAAGCAAGGAGAAGTTCAAGGGACAGCAACCAAAGGAACCAATTATCCTTAGATTACTTTGCTCAACCAAAATTAAATTTGAAGCAGGCAAAAGCTTGGTTCAATTTTGTCAAATTTGGTGGAGCCTTTAAACGTAGGTAAATTGCTCTAACTTTAGTTTATTCAATCATTAATCATCTTCATCTTCTAAACCATCACCACACTGCCTAGTTATTTAATTCTTCCTTCAATTTAATTTAGGCAGTAGCATGAATTAATTCATACAATACTTAAGATCTTAATTAAAGTAAATAATATAATCGTTCAAAACAAATCTAATTTTAAAAACCCTAACTATCAAAAACCCTAACTTCCTAAAACCCTAATTCCCACACCTCAATTCCAGAAACCATAAACCTGAGTTTCCAAATAGTTTAATTATTAAAATTGATCCAATAAGCCAAATTTCTATACTCTAACTCTAGTAAACTCTAAGAACCTAACCCTAATTTGCCTTATATTTCCTAAAACCCCAAAATAGCTTTTCAATTATCAAAACCCTAAATTGTTTTCTTAAATTCTAAAATTCAAAGTTGCTTTATTGAATTCTAATTTGTTTTTCAATCATCTAGTAGCCTAAGTCATTGATTAAACTTTACAACCCTAAACTATTTTTCCCAAAACTCTAAACCCTAAATTATTCCATTAAAGTCTTGAAGCCCTAATTGTTTTCCAAAATCTTAGTTTATTTCCCTAATCAATATTTCTTCTAAAATGATAAATCAAAAACCTTAATTTTTCAAACCCTCATCCAGTAAACCTATAAACCCTTAAACCCAAATCCAAAAACATTCAAAACCCTAAATCTTTAAAACATCCAGTAGCTATATTATTACTTTAAAATATTTCTCAACTGATTAAACTAATATATGCAAAGCTCTAGTTATTGAACATAAAACCCTAGAAACCCTAATTAATACATGAACCCTAAATTTATATATTTATTGCTTTATTTAATTTTAGATTTGATTAGATAGTTTATTATATGTTTTGATGGTTGATTTATTTAATTTTAATGCTAGATTTATTTAATTTATCATGGATGGATATTTTCTTTATTATTATGATTGTTATTTATTTGTTTTGGTATTAAAATTGTAAGAGGTATGTTTTCACTTTGTGGGTGCCTCATTAATTAATTTTTATGTAATTTAAATTGATTTTATATTTTGGACCAATGTAAAGGACATGTTTCTACCTTTCGGTGGGTGTCCTATTTAGTTTAGACATGGACAATGTAAGGACATGTTTCTATCCTTGGATGGGTATCCATGTAACATCCGTGATTTTGGAGAAATTAAATAAGTATTTGGAGATATAAATTGTATATACTCAATATATATATATATATATATATATCTAGAGTATATATAACATATGCATATGGCATATTAATTGTATATGTTGGATTAATACATTACATACTTAATATTTAATACACATATAATGTAACATCCGTGATTTTGGAGAAATTAAATAAGTATTTGGAGATATAAATTTTATTACTTGTACATATGTGTAATATCCCAAATTTTTGAAAAGTTCTAATTTTTAAAAATTGATAAAATAAATTATAATTTAAATAATTAAATTAAATTAATAGTTTTAAATGAAAAATGAAGGGGTTTTAAATGAAAAAGTGGAACATATATGTGATATATATGTAAAATATGCATAACATATAAAAGTCAACACTTTTTAAAAGAAAAGTCAAAGTAAAAGGGTATTTGGTAATTAAATCTTAAAAATTTAAAATTAATAAAATAATTTTAAAATAAATTATTTTTGAATGGAAGAGGAAATTTAGGACTTTTAATTTATTAAATAAATAATTAAATAATTAATTATTAAATTATTTTAATATATATATATATATATTAAAATTAAAGGGTGAAAGGAAAGAGTAATAAAAAAAAAATAAAGTCTTCTTCTTCTTCTTTCCTTCAAGGACGACTTTCATGGCCAAAGAGGGAGACTTTTAGCTTCTTCCATCATCAAATTCTTCAAGCTTTCAAGGGAATAAGAGTAGTTTTGGTGATTTTCCAACACGTAAACTTTATTTCAAAAATTATGAAGTTCTTTAAAGCTTATGAATATGTATGAATTGAGTTTTTGAAAGAGCATGTTATAATTGTTGGAATGGGTACGGAAGATGTTCTTTTGATGAGTAAATAATGATTTTAAGGATGGATTAAAGAAATGGTTGAGTTTGGGTAAGATTGGTGAAGAGAGAGAATTTAGGGTTATGGAACATTTGAGTTTTTGAAATCATGATTTTTAATTTTCAAATTGATTTCAAATGAGTTTTTTTGATGCATAAACAAGTATTTTAAAGTCAAATATTGGATTTGGTTGTGTTTGGTTAGAGTTTGAAGAGGGTAGTATTGATTTAGAGTTTTGGAAAACTGAATTTTCAAAGAATGATTATTTGTTTGATTTTTAATGCTTAAATCATGTTATTTAAGGATATAAGTGGTGGAAATAAGATTGAAATGATAATTGGATTGAGTTGGAATGGAGATCCTTCATTGGTAAAGGTTATGCCATTTTAGGGTTTTGAGCATAAGCATGTGGTTAATTAATGTAATTGGTTTAAACATGCTAAAACATGTTTCTAATGATATTAATAAACTTAAAACACTAATTTAAATGGCTTGATATGGTTTTTCAAAGTTAAAGTGAGGTGAAGCTTAATTTTGGAATTTGGTTTAGAGTGATGTTTAATTATGGTTTGATGTTGAGAATACCTTAGAATGTGATATTAAATGGTTATGTATGATCACATTTGGTATAGGCATTGAGGGAGGTTGATTTGCTTCATCCAAGTGGTGAAGGGCAAGTTGGAAGGATAGGATTGGAGGTTGTGTTAAGCCTGCTTTGGGTTGCTAGTAGAGGTATGTACAAACTTTGAATATATTGTTTATATTTGCATGACATTTGGGCTTAACACATTTTGGTTAGAAAATGTTTTAAGTTACTTGGTTCATTGATTGAGTATGAATAATGTGCTATGACATTTGTAATGTCATATATGTGTTAAAAGCATTGTGAAAAGCCATTGATAATGGCTAAATTGTGTAGAATGTGAAATATGTATATTATGTAGAAATACCCAAAGTAATTGGGTAATGTGTTGTGAATACAAAAATGAGATATGTGGAATAATGAAATGAATTAATATTGATAAAAATGACAAAAGTGAGAAAAGTGAGAAAAATGAGTAAGGTGTGAAAAATGAGAAAAATGAGAAAAAAAAATCTGAAAATAAGGCAATGTGCCTAGATTGAATATGTAACAATGAGAAAGAAATTGATAATGAGAAAAATAAATAAATGAAAAAAAAAGTGAGAAAAAGATGATATAATAAGGCAATGTGCCTAGTTTGATCATGAGAAAATGAGAAAAGTTTTGATAAAGGAATTATGAAAGAATTTGATAATGAGAAATATGAATAAATTGTGTGCCTAGTATGTTATTCAATTTTCAGAGTTCTGGGTTTGGCGGCATGCCTATGATTGCCTACGGGCTAAACGCTGAAATGGTGAAAAGACTGGGTCGTAAGCCAGGCCAGCTGATAAATATGATGTTTTTGGGGTGAAAAGATTGCATCGTAAGCCTCAAAAACTGTAGCAGTCTAGCCGGGTTGAGGACCAAGATACTGGGGCCTAAGGGTCTAGTCGGGTTGAGGTCCAAGAGACTAGGGTTGTTACATTATCCATGGATATATTGCCTACGGGGCTAGACACATGGTGTCATTATGGACCAAAGCAGTAACTCTGAAATTTGAATAGCATATTAGATCCTTTTTGGGCCCATGCTTATCTTTGCTTTAATGTGAATTATGAATTGTGATACAATTGAGCAATATAATGCTATGAGTTGTGATTATAAAATATTTGAAAAAATATAAGAAAGTAGAATGATGAGACATCTATATGCATTATGCATTGGCATTGCATTGAGTTTTATTGTTATTATCAAAGTTTATACCACTAGGCTTCAGCTTAGCGTGATTGTAATTCGTCGCGCAGGTGTTATAGATGATTTGGTAGAGCCGGAGAGTTCTACTAGACCTGGTCGGGTCTAGGTTTGTATTTATTGAGCTTGAAGAGTTGTTTTGGGTACATCAAGATCAGAGCCAGTTGCCAGTATGTACATTTTTGATATTATGTATGTTATGATATGTTTTTGAAGCATATATTGTAAATTGTAAAGAATGATTTGAATAATTTTGTTTAAGATGAGATTTTATATGTGATGTTGATATATATACCTATATATAAGTTTTTTGATAAAATATGGAGATATTGAGAAGTATTGGTGAAATGTTGAATTTATTTTATTTGGAGTGTTTGTTTTATGCACGTTGTGTTTTGTTGAATTTTGAAAACGTCCAAATTACAAACAAAACTCTGGCGAATTTTTCCCAGAGATTTTCTTATAAAATGTTATTTCGGGTTACTATAGCAAGTAAAGAATATTTATATATTATTTAATTTTATATATTTAGTATTTGAAATTTTAAAATAGAAATGTGAAAATTTTTATTAAATCATTCTGTGATAATTTTATACCATATATGCGTATTTTACATATGCTAAAAATATGTATTGTACGTATATAGAGTATAAGGGTGTTACATTTATTTTGGTATCAAAGCCTAGGTTTGAGGTTCTCGACCTAGGTGAGTTGTTAGAGAGAGAAAATTGGAATTTAAAAAAAATGATTTTCAATTGTGATGTATGCATTGGCACTGGTAATTTATCTGATCCCTGATGTGGCAATGTCCATTTGAAAGGATATAAATTGAGATGGCGTTTGGGTTATATAGATTACAGTGGCATAATAGAAACGTCATTCTGGAGCGTATGGATTAAGAATTTTTGAAACTTTTATTTGAAATTTAAAATTCATAATTGATTCAATTGATGAATAAGTGAAATTAGAAAAACAATCTAGGAATGATTTAAGATATAAAAATAAAAAGTTTGAGAAATGAGCATGATAGTTACAGAAAATTTTATAGGTAAATTGCAAAGTGATATTGTCTGAATTTTTGGGACAAATCTAGAAATGTTGGATGAGTTTGAACATTTAATAGAAAGTTTTTCTATATGTTAGAATCCAATGTATAAAATTTTATAAATTTTAAAGATGGATCTCTAATTAAGAAAAATAGAAGAACACAGATTGTTGGAGAAATTTCAGCAACTTAGAATCTGTAGAAATTGAAAAAAACAATAAATTTAGAAACTATAGTAAACCAACCCAGAAAAATCTATATATTTACACACAATATTATATGTATTCCTATAACATATGGTTAAAATTTCATGAATTTTTATTAAGGTTGGATACCTGAAAAAAATGGACAACCGGGTGCTGCCAGAGAAATTATTAAAGAGACAGATTCTCTGATTTTGGAAGATTTAATTTTTAAATATATTAAATCAATTTGGAAAATTCTAAAATTTTAAATATAAGTCCATATATGTGTCAAGTGCACATGGCTAAAAGTTTACAAGCTTTTATAAAGAATTGGTAAGGAATATAAAAATTGAAAGCGAGAGTGACATAAAACTAAGGAAGTCATACAATTTTGTATACATGAGTAATGAATTAATTTCATGAGACAAATGAATGAAGAAAATTATGAAAATTTATATACATATGGGTAGAAGTATGAAGAAGGAATATGGAGTTTTTAATAATTTGCAACAAAAAGTTCATAATTAAAATCAAATAGTAAAATCATATATGATAGCGAATTATTTATTATGGATTAATGATGTATGATTTAGGATCAAGTGTGTAAAATTAAAGTATCTAAATGGATGATGTTAATTAGTGTAAAGAAAATGAATTATTATTGTTTAAAAGTAAATGTTATGATCTTAAGATTGAGAATGTGATATGGATGAGATTTGGTGAGGTTCATGTTGTTGGTTGCATTATATGAAATTTAAATTTTTGAAATGGGTTTCCATAATTGTGAAAATGATGTGTTTTGATGTTATATTAATATAAAAATAATGTTTATAAAGTTAACTCTTGAAAATGAGATTAATAGAATGAAGTTTAAATAAAGTAGTAAGTTGGAAATTTAGAGTTGTAAGAGAATTTTGATGAAGATTGTTTAGATGTTGATAGTTTAATATTTAATAAGCATGGGAGTAATTTTGAATGAGTAATATTATTTATAAAAGTACTAACTAAGGTGTAATGTGGTTGATAATATAGAAATTTATTATGAAATAAAGGGAAATAATTAAGCAAGTGAAAATGAGTTACTTTAGTTAATTGAATTAGAAATGATGAAAATGGATATGAACAATCAATGCATAAAAAAAATGTGAGAGAGATATCACATTGGAAACATGACTAAGATTTATGTGAAGTATTAGAAAAAAAAATATAATAAGAAACTTATTTAAAAGATGGGCGATTAAATAAGAAAGATGTTATTTATGTTGTGGTCAGAGTGTATATATATGTTGAATTGATGAATAACCTAAGTAATGTCAAAAGAATGAGAAATGATAATGTTCTCTGAAAGGCGATAAATGTTTACTTTGTATAGGTTGTATGTAAAAGAGGAATTGAGTATAATTGTGTGATTTGTGTGATGAGATTTTTTTTCAATATGAACACAAATATGATATGTAAGAAAATGTGGAAAGTAAGTCACATTGTGATTATGACTTATGAAGGTGTATGTGGATGATTAAAAAAAATATTATCGAGTGTTTACTACCTTATAAAAATACGTGTCTGGTGATATTGAGAATGATATTGCATGTATTAATAGACCTAAGAGAGATTAGGTCTTGACCTGCGTAGAGTTAGGTCATGTGATGAATTGAGATTAAGAATGGACCCGAACAGAGCTAGACGGTGAAATTGTTATTTTAACAACTGAACTTGATGATTGTATAGTATTTTGGGCCTAAAGTATATGCGTATAAATAAGAGATTGTAAGGAAAAGGAAAGTATAATGAAGAAAGTATGGAAATGGAAAATATATATATATATATATATATATATGAATGAAAATTTTTATAAGAGATAGATTAGAAATGGAGTAATAAATGGAAATTGTGTAAATTAGCATATGAACGAATGTGTATATGTAAGAGATGTTAATGATAATATTGTTGAAACATGAGTTAGGATAATAATGATCAAGTGATCAAGAGTAAATTACTTTGAAACAGAGCTTAAACGTGTTAACTTTTTGTGTAGCAAAAGATTAGAAAATGAATATGTGATTTTTGCGATACGAACTTAACATTGTGATTGGAAATGTTTGAAGAAGAATGATAGAGGAGCAGTATTTATTTATAAGCCACAGGCATGACTATTATTATGCCATGGTCGTATGATTTGTTTAGTATATTGACCGATTAGTTTTGTTATCCACGGGCATGGGTCTAAGATGACATGACCGTTGGATAGATTTGGTGAGATTGATAGTTATGCTACAAGAAACATGGTCAAGATTTATGGTTTGCGTAGTTGTATCTTATAATTTTATGTTAGAAATTTGTTTATAATTATAGAAAGTGTGGAAATAGAAGAGAATTGTGAAAATATGATGAGCTTTAAGTGATGTGTAAGAAAAGTGATTTTTGTAAATGTGGTAACTATAAGAAATGTGAGTAAGAGTTATAATGAATATGTTTGAAAGTGGTATAAAATGAATAAGTTGATGAAAATGATATGTAAAGTAAATGAGACTAGGGGAAATGAATATTATTTGTAATGATGAATTCGAAGAGAATTAAAATTTGATAATAAATTTGACCTAATAGAATTAGGTCATGAATTGAAAATAGATTGATGACTTTAAATTATACTAAAGGTTGGTCAGAATAGAATAAGGTTGTGATGATCATATTGTGATAGTTAGATCAATTGATCCGAAATGTAATAAGTTTACAAGTATTTATTGAAATTCAATGTGTGTAGTTGTATTAAGAATATGCAAGCTATATGATAATATGCTTAATACAACATTCTTATATGTATATGCATATGGAAGGAGCTAAGTTATATTAGTTTCAAATAATTATAAGAGAAAAGTGTTAGTTATAGTATAATTAAAATGAATTTTAATAAGGAAATAAGATTTTGTTGTTGTATAATGGTGATATTAAATTAATATGTGGTAATTGTATAAAGAGTAGGATCAAAGTGAAGATATGTAAAATTATTGGGTTAAGATAAAAGTTATTAACATTTGAATTTAAGGTGATGAGAGTATATTTTTAAGATAATGAAGTGATCAAATATCTTGAGTGCAATAGGTGTGTGGGTATATATATTAAAGAGATAAACTAATTTTTGTCTAATGACAATTCGATTGATGATATGATAATTTGTTGTGACTGTTAGTAAATAGACAGTATAATGATGTGTTAGGGAATGATAAAAAGGAAATTAAGAATGAAACTAAGGGGGAGAATAGAAATTATGTAATTTGGTAAAATAATGATTTGGATAATTTATTACCATACTGGACAATTTCGAGGACGAAATTATTTAAGGGAGAGAAAATTGTAACATCCGTGATTTTGGAGAAATTAAATAAGTATTTGGAGATATAAATTGTATATACTCAATATATATATCTAGAGTATATATAACATATACATATGGTATATTAATTGTATATGTTGGATTAATACATTACATACTTAATATTTAATACACATATAAGGTATATTTGATGTATATATAAGATACACATTACTTGTGCATATGTGTAATATCCCAAATTTTTTAAAAGTTCTAATTTTTGAAAATTGATAAAATAAATTATAATTTAAATGGATAAATTAAATTAATGGTTTTAAATGAAAAATGAAGGGGTTTTAAATGAAAAAGTGGAACATATATGTGATATATATGTAAAATATACATAACATATAAAAGGCAACACTTTTTAAAAGAAAAGTCAAAGTAAAAGGGTATTTTGGTAATTAAATCTTAGAAATTTAAAATTAATAAAATAATTCAAAAATAAATTATTTTTGAATAAAAGAGGGAATTTAGGACTTTTAATTTATTAAATAATTAATTATTAAATTATTTTAATATATATATATATGTTTAAAATTAAAGAGTGAAAGGAAAGAGAAATAAAAAAAATAAAGTCTTCTTCTTCTTCTTTCCTTCAAGGACGACTTTCATGGCCAAAGAGGGAGATTTTTAGCTTCTTCCATCATCAAATTCTTCAAGCTTTCAAGGGAATAAGAGTAGTTTTGGTGATTTTCCAACAAGTAAACTTTATTTCCAAAATTATGAAGTTCTTTAAAGCTTATGAATATGTATGAATTGAGTTTTTGAAAGAGCATGTTATAATTGTTGGAATGGGTACGGAAGATGTTCTTTTGATGAGTAAATAATGATTTTAAGGTTGGATTAAAGAAATGGTTGAGTTTGGGTAAGATTGGTGAAGAGAGAGAATTTAGGGTTATGGAACATTTGAGTTTTTGAAATCATGATTTTTAATTTTTCAAATTGATTTCAAATGAGTTGTTTTGATGCATAAACAAGTATTTTAAAGTCAAATATTGGATTTGGTTGTGTTTGGTTAGAGTTTGAAGAGCGTAGCATTGATTTAGAGTTTTGGAAAAGTGAATTTTCAAAGAATGATTAATTGTTTGATTTTAATGCTTAAATCATGTTATTTAAGGATATAAGTGGTGGAAATAAGATTGAAATTGTAACACCCCTATATTCAATATACGTACACTACACACTACTACTTCTGTAATATACGTATACCAAATATAAGAGTGCCACGATTTATGTTAAACAACCCAATCTTTTAAAATCCAAACCAATCTTTCTCAATATACAATATAGAAAAGTTAAAGCATTCAACTGGTAATATAAAACAAAATAGATAAAACATTCATTTAGTACGTAGAGGAAAATATAGAAATATTTATAATTATATATACATTATGAATCAAAATTTTACAAAACATAGAATTTATACATGATTGGCAGCTCTTCTCTGATCTTTAAGTCCAAAATCAACTCTTCAAAACCTAGACTCAATGCGTTCTAGAAGAACCCTCCGGTTCTACCCTGTCACCTGCGCGATGAACCACAATCACGCTAAGCCAACGGGTTAGTGGTACAAACTACAATAACATTATGCTTCAATGCAATGTCAATGTCACACAATTAAATTTATAAATAATACATAAGAATATTATATTTCAAAACCTTACATCACCCAATAACTTATTAGCACATTCATGGAATACTACTCACAATTCCCACATCCATACACATTACACATCATGTTGTGTTTTCATAATCTCTTTACATATATATCTCATTCTATATTCACATTAAAGCAAAGACAAGCATGGGCCTAAAAAGAATTTAATATGATATTCAAAGTTTAGAGTTACTGCTTTGGTCCATAATCACAATCATCAAGCCCGTAGGCGATACATATATATCTTTATCCATGGATAGTGTAACAGACCCAGTCTCTTGGACCTCAACCCGGCTAGACCCGAGGAAATCCTCAACCCGGCAAGACTGTTACTGTTTTTGAGGCTTACGACCCAATCTTTTCACCCCAAAAACATCATATTTCACATATTTCACATTTTTCAACTGGAATCGGCTTACGACCCGGTCTTTTCACCTATCCAGTGATTCATAGGCATGCCGCCAAACCTAGAACTCTGAAAATTGAATAACATATTAAGCACACAATTATTTCAATTACATCTTCAACAATCTCTTTCTCAATCCATTTCTCATTTCATTATCAATTCCATTTCTTATTTCATATTCCATAATCAAATAGGCAATCATGCCCCCAATCATTTCATTTGCATTACCATAGCCAACCACAATGGCTTTACATCTCATTAAGCTCAAATCACATTAAAGCAATTCATCATTCAAGTATTCATCATAAGGCATTACATCTCATCAATCTCAAATTACATTAAAGCAATTCATCATTCAAGTGTACATAATCTATTGCATTGAACATCATCATCTAGGCAAACATGCCTCAATTATCTCAATTCACATTATGCAAAACATAACATTATCAATTATATCAACAATGCAATAGATCACTTAACACATTTACAACCAAGTGTATTAAGTATCAAAATCATGTAAGTGTATGCAACCATGTAGTTTGTACTTACCTCAAAACCAACTCACACAAATCTATACACTTCCTCTTCCAAGAATCCTCAACACTTAGGTTAGGGCAAATCAACCTCTTTAGAATCTAATCCCAAAAAGAAACACATACACACTTAATACAAATTCACAAGAATTCCAATACAATTATTCACTTATTAACCTCAAACTAGACCCATAGATCACAAATTACAAATCAACATCTCCCTCTAGGACCCCACGGTCATGGCCTCCCAACCCCCACGGGCGTGGGTTACCAAATGGTTCTGTCTTCCTTGCTGAAACCCCCACGGCCATGGCTTCCAATGGCCACGGTCGTGGCAGTCAAGGGCCATGGGCGTGGCATCCAAGATGCTTCTGTTTTGGATCAAATTCACATATTCTATGCCTCTAACTTCATCAAGCACAAATATCATGAAGATCTACAAAAATAATTAACCAAACTCAACATCTACAACAATCACCAATTCAAAACTCTAACAGAAACACAACTTATACTCTTCCAACACCAACACCAACTTAACTTCTTATCTTTAATTCAATTCCAACACTCTCAAACATACTATAATCAAACATAATCATACTATCACATCTCAACAATCAACTCAAACACAACTCAAAATAAAACAAGAGAAGTCAAGAGAGAACTTACCAAAGTTGATGATACTTCACAAATTTCCAACTTAATCACTTGAATCTTCCTTCAATTTTGAGCTTAGAAATCAAAATCTCTCTTGCTCTCTATTGCCTTTGGTGAGCCGGCCAACAAGGAAAAGGAAAGAAAAAGAAGAAGAAAATGAGACAAAGTCAAACACTCTTCTCCACTTAAACCTCCTCCAAGCAAAAAAAATAATAAAATAATCCAATTAATTCTCTTCCATTCATTTTAATTTCCTTTTTAATTAATTCCATTAATAATAAAAATAAATATCTTCTTTTGACTTCCACACTTTGACTTGTGTATATGTTGTATATATTTCTATATACACAACATATACACTCTCTCTTAAATTCTTTTCTCTTTCCCATTTAACATATACATTTAATCCAAATACAACAATAATTATTCCAAAACTTCTAGGGCATACTTTGGGATATTACAATTCTCCCCCTCTAAAAAGAAATTTCATCCTCGAAATTACCTGATATCAAGTCTGAAACAGTTGAGGATATTGATCTCGCATTGCTTGCTCACTCTCCCAAGTTGCCTCTTCTTTCTTATGATTCTTCCAAAGAATCTTTACCAGTGGCACTTTCTTATTTCTCAACTCTTTTACTTCACGTGCCAAAATAGCAATTGGTTCTTCTTCAAATATCAGATCCAGACTCACCTCAATAGATTCAACTGGTAAAACATGAGATGGGTTTGATCTATACCTCCGCAACATAGAAACATGGAAGACATTATGGATTCTATCCAACTCAGGCGGCAAAGCAAGACGATAAGTAACTGGTCCAACTCTTTCTAATATCTCATACGGTCCAATAAAACGAGGACTCAGCTTCCCTCTCCGACCAAATCTTAAAATATTTTTCCAAGGAGACACTTTCAAAAATACTTTATCTCCAACATCAAACTCTATGTCTCTCCTCTTCAAATCTGAATAAGATTTTTGTCGGTCTGAAGTTGCTTTCAACCGATCCCGAATTATCTTCACTTTCTCTTCCATCTCTTTAACCAAATTAGGACCAATTAGTTTGCCTTCTCCAAGTTCATTCCAACATAAAGGCATCCTACATCTTCTACCATACAATGCCTCAAATGGTGCCATACCAATACTGGATTGATGACTGTTGTTGTAAGCAAATTTCACAAGTGGCAAAAATCTATCCCAACTTCCAGTAAAATCAATGACACAGCTTCTCAACATATCCTCAATAATCTGTATCACTCTCTCTGACTGCCCATCTGTCTGCGGATGAAAAGCAGTGCTAAAGTGCAATCGAGAACCCAATGCACCATGTAAACTTTTCCAAAACCTCGAAGTAAATCTAGGATCTCGATCAGACACTAAAGAAATTGGGACTCCATGTAACTTCACTATCTCACAAATATACAGCTCAGCCAACTTCTCAAGAGAAAAGTCCATTCTAACTGGAAGAAAATGAGCTGTCTTTGTCAACCGATCAACAATCACCCAGATAGCATCATGCTTTTTCTGAGTCAATGGCAGACTAGACACAAAATCCATTGTCACTCTCTCCCATTTCCATTCAGGCACTGTTACAGGTTGAAGTAACCCTGTTGGAACTTGATGCTCAGCTTTCACCCTCTGACAAGTGAGACATCTGGATACAAACTCCGCTATGTCTCTCTTCATACCTAACCACCAGTAATGTTGTTTCAAATCATGATACATCTTTGTACTCCCAGGGTGCATAGCAAAAACTGACTGATGTGCTTCTTCCAAAATAATCTTTCTCAAACTAGCATCATCAGGAATACACAACCTATCTCTAAACCAAAGGCTACCATCACTTCTCACATGAAAATCTTTACTTTCCCCATTTTGGTAATCTGACACAATCTTCTGAATTTTCTCATCAGCCAATTGAGCCTCTTTAATCTGATCCAACAATACCGGTCTCAACTACAACTGAGCCAACAATACACCATCATCACATGATTCAAAACTAGCATGCAACGCTATCAACTCAACTAGCAACGAGAGCGATTAAACAGTCAAACCTGCTAAAGACTTCCGACTCAAGGCATCAACAACATTTGCCTTACCAGGATTGTAATATCCCAAAATACACCCTAAAAGTTTTGGAATTATTATGGTATTTGGATTTAATGTATATGTTTAATGGAAAGAGAAAAGAAGTGAAGAGAGTGTATATGTTGTATCTATGGAAATATATACAAGTTAAACTAATGAAAGTCAAAAGAAGAGAAATGAATTAATTTAATACCCGATTTTTGGTGTACATTGGAATAGTAGTAGTAAGAAGAAATGTTGGTAAAATATGTAAGGAAAATATTATAAGAGATAGATGTATATGAAGGATGATATGTATATATATGGTATTTGGAAAAATATATGGGAAAAATAAAAGCAATATATAATAGATATACATATACCAACATATACATCACATATACATAATGTATAAAGTGGTGTAGGAAAAGTAAGTTTATATAATTAAATAATAATAATAATAATAATAATAATAAAAGAAAAAAAAAAAGAAGACAAGAAAGTCAAAGGATGGACAAAGTGGTGGTGTAGGATTTTTAGAAATATTTATTATTATTATTATTATATATAATATAAGTATGAATAAAGGAAAGAAAAAATTCTTCTTCTTCTTCAACGAGAGAGAGAGAGAGAGAGAGAGAGAGAGAGAGAGAGAGATGTGATTTTGGTTGGTTTATACATCAAATTCTTAAGGGCTTTAAGAGAATGGAAGGTGGAGATTGAAGATTTGGCAAAATATTCAAGTAAGTGTTCATTTCTTTGAGTTGATTTCTATTGATTGTATTTATATTTGATTTGGTTAGTGTGTGAAGATGATGATACAGAAAGATTAAAGTTTATAGATATGTTAAATTGATATTTAGATGATGATAATATGGTTATTTGTGAGGATGATGATGGATTATTAAAATTGTTTAATAAGGGTTTAATATAAATGAGTTGGAGAATTGAGTAATTGATATATGATTGATGTATGTTTGTGTTTAAGGAAGTTGAAAACATAGAATACATGAGTTTGGTCCGGAAACAGAGGCATTTTGGATGCCACGCCCATGGCCCCTGGCTGCCACAATTGTGGCCATTGGAAGCCACGGCCGTGGGGGTGTTGAGCAAAGGAGACAAATTCATTTGCTATGCCACGGCCGTGGGGGTTGGAAGGCCACAACCGTGGGGATTTTAGAAAGGTTGGGCAGAATTGTTTGCTATGCCACGCCCGTGGGGGTTGGAAGGCCACGATTGTGGGGTCCTAGAGAGAGATGTTGGTTTGTAATTTATGATCTAAGGGTCTAGTATGAGGCTAATAAGTGAATAATTGTATTGAAGATTCATGTGTATCTTTAAGTAAGTGTATGTTATTCCTTTTGGATTAGGTTTTTGAAGAGGTTGAGTTGCCCTAATCCAAGTGTTGAGGATTCTTGTAAGAGGAGTTGGTGTTGTGTATTGCTCTTGAGGTAAGTACAAACCCTACTTGTTTGCATACATTTATATGACCTTGAATCTTAACACATTTGGTTATAAAGGTGTTAAGTAATCTATTGTATTGTTGATGCATATTAATAATGTTATGCTTTGCATAATGTGAACTTTGTGGAATGTATGTTGAAGATTCTAAAGATATGATGATGTAATGAAATATGAAATGTGAAAGATATGATTATCATTCAAAAGGTATGTGCAATGCAATTAGTTATGATAAATTGCTTTAATGTGATTTGAGCTTAATGAGATGTAAAGCCATTGTGGTTGGCTATAATGATTCAAATGAAATAAGTGGGGCATGTTTGCCTAAATGATGATATCCAATGCAACTGGTTATGAATACTCTATTGAAAAGATGTGAAGCCATTGTTGTTGGCTATAATGATGTAAATGAGATAATTGAGGCATGTTTGCCTAATTGATGATGAGAAAATGAGAATGAAAATTGATAATGAAATAATGAATGAATTGTGTGTCTAATATGTTATTCATTTTCAGAGTTTTGTTGTTGGTGGCATGCCTATAGTAACAATCTCTTGAAGTTAGGTTGGGCTTGATCCTTGAAGCCAAGTTGGGTTGAAGTTTAGCATGCTTAACTCCCCTTGAAGCTTGGTTGGATCTAGTCCTTGAAGCCTAATTGAGATGTTACAACCCTTGAAGCTAGGTTGAGTTTGGTTCTTGAAGCCAAGTTGGGTTGATACTTAGCATGCTTTGTTCCCCTTGAAGCTTGGTTGAGCCTAATCCTTGAAGCCTAGTTGGGATAATGATAATGATAAATGAGATAATTAAACCAAAACATTAACTCTGAAAGTTGAATGGCATATTAGTGTCTTTTGGGCCCATGCTTGTCTTTGTTTAAATGTGATTCATGTAATGTGAAATGAATGAAATAAGATATAATGTTATGAGATATATGATGATAATTCTAGAATGAGATGATTACAATACATAAGTAAACTATTGAAAGTGAATATGGATTGAAAAACTATGTTGAATGATGAGATGTGAAAGTACAACATGAAAGTACAATATGATGTATAATATGGATGTGAATGTAGACATTGTGAGTATTATTTTATGAATATTCTAATAAGTTATGGAATTGTGGTTTGTGTTAATGATATATGTGTATATGTATATAACTATGAAATTAGTAGAAATATATATATATATATATGAAAGGTGTAATTGAAATGGGAAAAACATGATAAGAAAATAATGATATATGAAGTCAACATATGAGTATGATTTTCTGTAATGTATGTTTATAATATTTATTTGTACTACTAAGCTCTCAGGCTTAGCGCGGTTGTGTAATCGCGTAGGTGAGTAGGTGGTAGATCTGAAGCCAATCGTTATGCCACGAGGAGGGTAAGAGTGTTTCGAGATCAACTAGAAGGTGGTGCATACATGTACAATTTAAATATATTGTATTTTGATAGAAATGTATTCATATGTATAAGTAAGTTTTGATAAAGGTAAGATTATTGTATATAAGTAAGATCATTGAAAGTATAATGATTTTGTAAATGTTCTTTAAATAAAATGTATTATTGTTTTGAACTCCGATAAAAGTTTAAAACTGTAACAAAAAGTGACATTCTTATACTTTATATACGTACTATATGTATATCCGGTATATGTATAGTACTTATATAGAGTATGAGGGTGTTACAAGGATGATAATCAATCAAACAGTCATAGTCTTTAATCAACTCCAACCATCGCCTCTGCCGAAGATTCAGCTCCCTCTGAACCCAAATACTTCAAACTCTTATGATCTGTATAGATAAAACACTTCTCCCCATACAAGTAGTGTCGCCAAATCTTCAAAGCAAACACTATAGCTGCCAATTCCAAATTATGCGTCGGATAATTAAGTTCATGTGGTTTCAACTGCCGAGAAGCATAAGCTATGACTTTACCCTCTTGCATCAAAACACATCCTAAACCATTATGTGAAGCATCACTGTAAATCACATAAGGTTTATCTTCCACTGGTAAAGTAAGAACAGGAGCTTGAGTCAACATCTTTTTCAACTGCTCAAAACTAGCTTGACACTGATCCGTCCACACAAATCTAACTCCCTTCCGAAGTAATCTGGTGAGTGGAATAGCTATTAAAGAAAAACCTTTCACAAAGCGCCGATAATAGCCTGTCAAACCCAGAAAACTTCTAACTTCAGTCACTGACTTCGGTGGACTCCAATTCAAAATAGCTTCAACTTTACTCAGATCAACTCTTATACCATCTGCTGAAACTATATGACCGAGAAAAGTAACTTGGTCAAGCCAAAACTCACACTTCAATAGCTTAGCATACAACTGATTCTCTCTCAAGATCTGCAACACAATCCGCAAATGCTTGTCATGCTCCTCCTCATTACGCAAATACACCAAAATATTGTCAATGAAGACTACCACAAGCTGATCCAGATAGGGCCTAAACACCCTATTCATCAAATCCATGAAAGCTGCAGGTGCATTCGTCAATCCAAAAGGCATCACCAAAAACTCATAATGCCCATACCTTGTGCGAAAAGCTGTTTTAGAAATATCTTCAGCTCTAACCCTCAACTGATGGTACCCTGATCTCAAATCAATCTTGGAAAACACTGCTGCTCCCTTTAATTGATCAAAGAGATCATCAATCCTAGGCAAAGGATACTTATTCTTAATACTCACTTTGTTCAATTGCCTATAGTCGATGCACAATCTCAAAGTACCATCCTTCTTCTTTACAAACAGCACAGGAGCTCCTCACGGAGAAACACTAGGGCGAATAAACCCTTTATCCAACAACTCCTGTAACTGCACTTTCAACTCTCTCAACTCAGCAGGTGCCATTCGATAAGGAGTAATAGAGATGGGAGTGGTACCAGGCAACAAATCGATACCAAACTCAACCTCTCTCTCAGGGGGTAACCCTGGCAACTCCTCAGGAAACACATCTGGAAAATCTGCAACTGTGGTTATATTGTCAAGTTGAGAACCTACTACTCTAGTATCCACAACATGAGTAAGATATGCATCACACCCTTTTCTAATCAATTTTCTAGCTGCAACTGCTGACACAAACAAGGATGCAAGTTGTCTCTGCTCACTAGACACCATCACAATTCTACCATCACCGGTTCTCAAGGTAACACACTTCTTTTGACAATCTACCATAGCTCCATGCTTCGACAACCAATCCATGCCTAAGATCAAATCATACTCCTTAAAAGGCATTTCAATTAAATCACCAAGAAACTCCTCACCTTTCACCACAACTGCACTATCATGGTGCACCTTACTCACCACAACACTATGTCCTAAAGGATTTGTCACCAAGACATCAAATCCTAAGGACTCTGAATGAAATTCAGATACAGGCAAGATAGATGCACTTATGTATGAATGAGTAGATCCTGGATCAATCAAAGCAAGAACTGAAATGCCAAATAAAGAAAATGTACCCGCTATAACTGCTGAAGCATCCGGCTGCCTCTGCATCACATACACTCTCTGAGAAGACCCAGCCTCATCTGGTCTACTACCTTCGGATGTCGATCCTCCTCTCTGACTGATCCCAGGTCAATCACCTCTACTGAAACCTCTGCCCCCTCGACCACCTCTCACACTAAGTCGAGAAACTACAGAATCAGCCTGCCTATGCTCCTGCATCCCATGACACTCTCTAATGAAATGGTCAGGCAATCCACATCTGAAACACCCAGCTGATCTACCAACCTTCCAACAAACACCCCCATGGTTCCTACCACAAAGCTCACATGTAGGTGGAGTAAACCTCTGAACCACTGGAGTCGGAGCACTCGCTACAGAAACTGTAGGTCTCGGTCTCTGCCTCTAGTATTGAACTAACCTACTAGACTGCCTCTGAGTCCTACTGATCCTCGGCACAAAACTTCCTCGGCCTCTCTTCATAGATGAAGACCCTGCCTCAAACTGGGATCTCCTAACTCTGGTCTCCTCCTTGGTAGTAGCTGCTGCAATACCCTGTGCTCTCTCAACACTTCTAGCTGCTGCAACCAATTGAGAAAAATCCTGATACCGTGAACCAGCCACGATGCACATAATAGAGGGCCTCAATCCCTCCTCAAATCTTCTACACCGGTCGATCTCATATGCAATAATTCCACCGGTATAGTGACTCAACCGGATGAACTCTATCTCATACTCTGTCACTGTCCGGTTATCTTGTCTCAAATTAAGAAATTCCATCTTCTTAACATCTTTATACTCCCTCGGAGTATATTTCAGCTCAAACTCCCTCAGAAAATCATTATAAGATAATGTAGGTGGATCATCCATGGCATGAGGAACCGTCTTCCACCAATCATAAGCATCTTTCTGCAAAAGAGATCTACATAATCAAATTTCTCATCAAAAGTGGCTTGCAACTGGATAAATATCCTCTGCACTTTGTCTAACCACTGCTCAGCCACTGCTGGATCTGTAGTGCCCAAGAAATCCTCAGCTCCATACTTCCTCAACTTATCATAATGTCTCACTGGCACTTGAGGCTGTGGTGGTGGTGGTGGTGGTTGCATTGGAGCTTGTCACAATAATTCTACCATATGCCGTAACCAACCCGGCGGAACTTCATCAGCAGCTGATCTCTCTGGCACAGAAACAGGTGCCTCACTAACTCTCTCAACCCTAGCTCCATCTCTACCCTCTTCAGGAGCTACACTCTCCGCATTACCTTCTACGGACTGACGTGATTGTGATGCCATCACTACCTATATCTGCAAACACAGCATAATATACCTCATTAAAGATCAGAGACTGCCAATACCAAAGCATTTATCTTATTCAAAAACCAACTTTTAAAGTCAAAATAATTCTTTTTCTTACATTTTACCTAGGTTAAGAATCTAAAACCTAGGCTCTGATGCCAAAACATGTGTAACACCCCTATATCCAATATACGTACACTACACACTACTACTTCTGTAATATACGTATACCAAATATAAGAGTGCCACGATTTATGTTAAACAACCCAATCTTTTAAAATCCAAACCAATCTTTCTCAATATACAATATAGAAAAGTTAAAGCATTCAACTGGTAATATAAAACAAAATAGATAAAACATTCATTTAGTACGCAGCAGAAAATATAGAAATATTTATAATTATATATACATTATGAATCAAAATTTTACAAAACATAGAATTTATACATGATTGGCAGCTCTTCTCTGATCTTTAAGTCCAAAATCAACTCTTCAATAGCTAGACTCAACGCGGTCTAGAAGAACCCTCCGGTTCTACCCTATCACCTGCGCGATGAACCACAATCGCGCTAAGCCAACGGCTTAGTGGTACAAACTACAATAACATTATGCTTCAATGCAATGCCAATGTCACACAATTAAATTTATAAATAATACATAAGAATATTATATTTCAAAACCTTACATCACCCAATAACTTATTAGCACATTCATGGAATACTACTCACAATTCCCACATCCATACACATTACACATCATGTTGTGTTTTCATAATCTCTTTACATATATATCTCATTCTATATTCACATTAAAGCAAAGACAAGCATGGGCCCAAAAAGAATTTAATATGATATTCAAAGTTCAGAGTTACTGCTTTGGTCCATAATCACAATCATCAAGCCCGTAGGTGATACATATATATATATATCTCTATCCATGGATAGTGTAACAGACCCAGTCTCTTGGACCTCAACCCGGCTAGACCCGAGAAAATCCTCAACCCAGCAAGACTGTTACTGTTTTGAGGCTTACGACCTAGTCTTTTCACCCCAAAAACATCATATTTCACATTTTTCACATTTTTAACTGGAATCGGCTTACAACTCGGTCTTTTCACCTATTCAGTGATTCATAGGCATGCCGCCAAACCCAGAACTCTGAAAATTGAATAACATATTAAGCACACAATTATTTCAATTACATCTTCAACAATCTCTTTCTCAATCCATTTCTCATTTCATTATCAATTCCATTTCTTATTTCATATTTTATAATCAAATAGGCAATCATGCCCCCAATCATTTCATTTGCATTACCATAGCCAACCACAATGGCTTTACATCTCATTAAGCTCAAATCACATTAAAGAAATTCATCATTCAAGTATTCATCATAAGGCATTACATCTCATCAATCTCAAATTACATTAAAGCAATTCATCATTCAAGTGTACATAATCAATTGCATTGAACATCATCATCTAGGCAAACATGCCTCAATTATCTCAATTCACATTATGCAAAACATAACATTATCAAGTATATCAACAATGCAATAGATCACTTAACACATTTACAACCAAGTGTATTAAGTATCAAAATCATGTAAGTGTATGCAACCATGTAGTTTGTACTTACCTCAAAACCAACTCACACAAATCTATACACTTCCTCTTCTAATAATCCTCAACACTTAGGTTAGGGCAAATCAATCTCTTTACAACCTAATCCCAAAAAGAAACACATACACACTTAATACACATTCACAAGAATTCCAATACAATTATTCACTTATTAACCTCAAACTAGACCCATAGATCACAAATTACAAATCAACATCTCCCTCTAGGACCCCATGGTCGTGGCCTCCCAACCCCCACGGGCGTGGGTTACCAAATGGTTCTGCCTCCCTTGCTCCCAAATTCACATATTCTATGCTTCTAACTTCATCAAACACAAATATCATGAAGATCAACAAAAATAATTAACCAAACTCAACATCTACAACAATCACCAATTCAAAACCCTAACACAAACACAACTTATACTCTTGCAACACCAACACCAACTTAACTTTTTATCTTTAATTCAATTCCAACACTCTCAAACATACTATAATCAAACATAATCATACTATCACATCTCAACAATCAACTCAAACACAACTCAAAATAAAACAAGAGAAATCAAGAGAGAACTTACCAAAGTTGATGATACTTCACAAATTTCCAACTTAATCACTTGAATCTTCCTTCAATTTTGAGCTTAGAAATCAAAATCTCTCTTGCTCTCTATTGCCTTTGGTGAGCCGGCCAACAAGGAAAAGGAAAGAAAAAGAAGAAGAAAATGAGACAATGTCAAACACTCTTCTCCACTTAAACCTCCTCCAAGCAAAAATAATAATAAAATAATCCAATTAATTCTCTTCCATTCATTTTAATTTCCTTTTTAATTAATTCCATTAATAATAAAAATAAATATCTTCTTTTGACTTCCACACTTTGACTTGTGTATATGTTGCATATATTTCCATATACACAACTTATACACTCTCTCTTAAATTCTTTTCTCTTTCCCATATAACATATACATTTAATCCAAATACAACAATAATTATTCCAAAACTTCTAGGGCATACTTTGGGATATTACAGAAATGATAATTGGATTGATTTGGAATGGAGATCCTTCAATGGTGAAGGTTATGCCATTTTAGGGTTTTGAGCATAAGCATGTTGTTAATTAATGTAATTAGTTTAAACATGCTAAAACATGTTTCTAATGATATTAATAAACTTAAAACACTAATTTAAATGGCTTGATATGGTTTTTCAAAGTTAAAGTGAGGTGAAGCTTAATTTTGGAATTTGGTTTAGAGTGATGTTTAATTATGGTTTGATGTTGAGAATACCTTAGAATGTGATATTAAATGGTTATGTATGATCACATTTGGTATAGGCATTGAGGGAGGTTGATTTGCTTCATCCAAGTGGTGAAGGGCAAGTTCAAAGGATAGGATTGGAGGTTGTGTTAAGCTTGCTTTGGGTTGCTAGTAGAGGTATGTACAAACTTTGAATATATTTTTTATATTTGCATGACATTTGGGCTTAACACATTTTGGTTGGAAAATGTGTTAAGTTACTTGGTTAATTTATTGAGTATGAATAATATGCTATGACATTTGTAATGTCATATATGTGTTAAATGCATTGTGAAAAGCCATTGATAATGGCTAAATTGTGTAGAATGTGAAATATGTATATTATGTAAAAATACCTAATGTAATTGGGTAATGTGTTGCGAATGCAAAAATGAGATATGTGGAATAATGAAATGAATTAATATTGATAAAAATGAGAAAAGTGAGAAAAATGAGAAAGATGTGAAAAATGAGAAAAAAAATCTGAAAATAAGGCTATGTGCCTAGATTGAATATTTGACAATGAGAAAGAAATTGATTATGAGAAAAATGAATAAATGAAAAAAAAGTGAGAAAAAGATGATATAGTAAGGCAATGTGCCTAGTTTGATCATGAGAAAATGAGAAAAGTTTTGATAAAGGAATTATGAAAGAATTTAATAATGAGAAGTATGAATAAACTGTGTGCCTAATATGTTATTTAATTTTTAGAGTTTTGGGTTTGGCGGCATGCCTATGATTGCCTACGGGCTAAACGCTAAAATGGTGAAAAGACTGGGTCGTAAGCCAAGCCAGCTGATAAATATGATATTTTTGGGGTGAAAAGACTGGGTCGTAAGCCTCAAAAACTGTAGCGGTCTAGCTGGGTTGAGGACCAAGATAATGAGGCCTAAGGGTCTAGCTATGTCACATCCCAAAGTTTAGGTAGTTGAGTATTAGGCAAGAAGGATATAAATAAGTAGTCAAATAGAGGCTCGAGATAGTAAAAAACAAAATAGGTGTGCAAAGGAGGCCCGTGAAGTCGACGGGACCTAAAGGTAATTTTTTGAAAGACCGAGGACCTAAGTGGAAATTTCTCAAAAGTTAGGGGCAACTATGTAAACTTAAAAACAAAGCGTTGGAAGTTCTTAATAGTGCCCATATTCGACCCCAGAAAAATATTCTCGAGATTAATCGGGTCATAACCGTGGGTTTCAATTTTTTCCGAAAATGCACGGTTTAAAAGTTACAATCGATTAATCGCTGGAGGGTATTTTGGTATTTTCACACCCTAGACTATAAAATTACAGCACAAGAAAGTGGAGGGGGTCAAAATATGAATAAAAGGAAGCCTAATGGCTTGCCAAATAAATAGATAAAAGAAGAAGGCAAGTGGACCAATTAAAAGTGGCCATTTTTACCATAAGGTGTACCAATGGGAAATCAACACTTACACCAACACATCTTAACCTCTCTTGGCTGCCATTTGGATCAAAATAAGCTAAGAAAAGAATATAAAAGCCCTCTCTTACATGGTGAACTCGTCCAAACCATAAGAGAAGGAAGAAGGAGGTGATTTTTCCAAAGTTTAAGGCTTTTGGTTGAAGATTTTGGTAACAAACAAGATTATAAGGTAAGAGAAACATATCTCTAGTTTTAATTTCATGGATTAATGGTTAATTTAAGAGATTGAAATTAGGGTTCATGTAGCTATATTTGGAGAAAATTCAAGAAATAATTATTTGAAGGATTTGATGAAAGAAATGATGGTGTTTAATGGTGAAAATAAGCTAGCAACCATTAGAAAAATCATAAGATAAGACTATGTCTATACCTAGGGCTCTTACCTTTGTATATGTGATGTTAAATTTCATAGGAAATCAAGGAGCTTAGAGAAGAAAGGAAGTGAAATAGACAAGAAGAGCAAGGAAAAGCAAGGTTTGGTACTTTAACCATTGAACTCCTTTTGAAAATTTTTCTGTTTTACAATTAGTAAAATGTTGTGGATTGTGTGATTTTTAATTAAATATAGAAAAATTATCTTGAGTTTAATTTTTGATATGTTGTGCCTCAATGAGTTTAGAATGACTGAAAAATATTTTGAGTTGAATTTGGAATGGTTATGATTTTGGAAATATTATTTTTATTAGACCTGCTCCAGCAGGTACTTTGACTGAGACAGCCGTTTTTCTGGATTTTTAATAAAATGTAGAAAAATAATGTCCAATTAAATTTTGGATATGTTGTTTTTTAGTGAGTCTATTATTTGAGAAAAATAATTTGGAACCACATTGATTGAATTTAATTTACGGAATTCACAAAATTCAAAACTGCTACCAGGATGCAGGGCAACTTGAGCAGTCTGGTTGGGTGAACTACTTGACCAAGATTTTGTGTCCAATTTGATCTGAAATATTAAAGGAATAATTTTAAGATGTAAAACTATATTCTGTAAAAATTTTAGAGTTTTTAGTCAAGTATATTATTTTATACAATTTTTCAAAATAAGGATCAAGTTGAGTCCAAAACCAGAATTTACTATTCATATGGTCATTTTGCTAATATTCATTTGGTCATTTTTCAAAAGTAATTCAATTGATTCCTTATGCATATAAATGAGCATAATATATTATTAAAATGAAAAAATATTATATTCCACGTTGAAATAATATAAGAAACATAAGTCGATAATTGTATAATGCATATTCGATTAAGAAATGACATGAAAATTTTGGCTCCACTGGGTATTTGGGATAGTACTGAGTAAGGTAAGGGTATGATATATCATACTATATGCAGTGCTACTTTAATATAGGACATCGGTCCGAGTTATATAGGGTGACGACCTGAGATATATAGGACTTCTGTCTGAGTTATGTAGGACAATCGCTCGAGTTATATAGGACTCCGGTCCGTGGGCTTCGGCTACAGATTCCACAGGGCTTGGTCCGCAATTTTTTAGGGCCACAGCCACAGAATATATATATATAGTTGTTTCAGTTAGTTCCTTACCATACGTTAGTCTAGCAAATTATCTTGTGGAGCGAACTGATAAAATGATAATAACTGAATATATGACATGTAAGGATTGTTTTTACTGTGATATTATTTTTCAATACGACTCATTGTTTTTAAAAGTGCATTATGCTTTTATTATTTATTTTTTGTAATTAGTTAAAGTACCCACTAAGAAATGCTTAGCGAGTTTAGTTTCTTCTAAACTCGTAGGCTATTAGCAAGGAGCCAGTAGCGAGCAGAGAAGTCCTGCGATCTGTCGGTCATCAACAAACTTAGGTGGTGCTCTTCATTTTGTATTTTGGTATTAGAAACTGGCATGTACTTATTTGAACAATAAAAAGAGATAACTTGATGTAGCATGTAAATCTAGTAATGTATAATAACTGTATGGTTTTAAATTGAGTTGGGTTGTGAATATAGAAGTGTGAATTCTCTTGCAGGATTGTAGTTGAGGTTATAAGGGTGGATTATTGGGAGTGTGCTTGAGTTGAATTGTGGAACAAAATGTTTTTCAAAAATAAGAAAAATCAGTTTTGTCGACACTTGGGACCTAGAATTTTATGGGAGACTCCGTCAAAATTTTTGGAAAAATTTTTATAAGGAACATTAAGTAAGCTGACATAACCAGAGCTCGTATCTCGATGTAGCATTCCTCCTCAGCTTATTCATAGGTCGTGAAGGGTGTTACAATTTGTGGTATCAGAGCATTGGTTTAGTCGATTCTGGGAGATAGGTAGTAAGTAAGTAACTATGTGTGCCATGTAAGATAAAGTAAGGAGAAAGTTATATGATGAATAGGTAGATGTACATGCCAGATAGGAATTGATAATCGAGTTATATGTTGATGAATTAAGCAGATAGCTATTTATGTCAATGTAGTATGTCTCTAGATTCGTGGCAAGCTATGGAACGAAACGTAGAATCACAAGCATCTGGATCTGCAGATGCAGGGGAAGCTCATAGACCAGGGTCAGCAGCAGCTGAAATACCCGGTCCGAAAACTTACCTTAGGCAGATAGCAGCAGCATTCAAACAAATGACTGTTATTAATTATATGAGCAATGTATTTACATATATGAACAAGCAAGTTTCGGGGCGAAACTTAAATTAAGGAAGGTAGAACTGTCACATCCCAAAGTTTATGTAGAAGAGTGTTAGGCAAGAAGGACATAAATAAGTGGTCAAATAGAGGCTCGAGATAGTCAAAAACAAAATCGGTGTGCAAAGGAGGCCCGTGAAGTCGACGGGACCTAAAGGTAATTTTTTGAAAGGCCGAGGACCTAAGTGAAAATTTCTCAAAAGTTAGGGGCAACTATGTAAACTTAAAAACTAAGTGTCGAAAGTTCTTAATAGTGCCCATATTCGACCCCAGAAGAATATTCTCGAGATTAATCGGTTCATAACCGTGGGTTTCAATTTTTTCCAAAAACGCACAGTTTAAAAGTTACAATCGATTAATCGCTGGAGGGTATTTTGGTATTTTCACACCCTAGACTATAAAATTACAGCACAAGAAAGTGGAGGGGGTCAAAATATGAATAAAAGGAAGCCTAATGGCTTGCCAAATAAATAGATAAAAGAAGAAGGCAAGTGGACCAATTAAAAGTGGCCATTTTTACCATAAGGTGTACCAATGGGAAATCAACACTTACACCAACACATCTTAACCTCTCTTGGCTACCATTTGGATCAAAATAAGCTAAGAAAAGAATATAAAAGCCCTCTCTTACATGGTGAACTCGTCCAAACCATAAGAGAAGGAAGAAGGAGGTGATTTTTCCAAAGTTTAAGGCTTTTGGTTGAAGATTTTGGTGACAAACAAGATTATAAGGTAAGAGAAACCTATCTCTAGTTTTAATTTCATGGATTAATGGTTAATTTAAGAGATTGAAATTAGGGTTCATGTAGCTAGATTTGGAGAAAATTCAAGAAATAATTATTTGAAGGATTTGATGAAAGAAATGATGGTGTTTAATGGTGAAAATAAGCTAGCAACCATTAGAAAAATCATAAGATAAGACTATGTCTATACATAGGGTTCTTACCTTTGTATCTGTGATGTTAAATTTCATAGTAAATCAAGGAGATTAGAGAAGAAAGGAAGTGAAATAGACAAGAAGAGCAAGGAAAAGCAAGGTTTGGTACTTTAACCATTGAACTCCTTTTGAAATTTTTTTTTTTACAATTATTAAAATGTTGTGACTTTTGTGATTTTTAATTAAATATAGAAATATTATCTTGAGTTTATTTTTGATATGTTGTGCCTCAATGAGTTTAGAATGATTGAAAAATATGTTGAGTTGAATTTGGAATGTTTATGATTTTGGAAAGATTATTTTTATTAGACCTACTCTAGCAGGTACTTTGACTGAGACAGCCATCTTTCTGGATTTTTAATAAAATGTAGAAAATAATATCCAATTGAATTTTGGATATGTTGTTGTTTAGTGAGTCTAGTATTTGAGAAAAATAATTTGGAAGCACATTGATTGAATTTAATTTACGGAATTCATAAAATTCAGAACTGCTGCCAGGATGCAGGGCAACTGGAGCAGTCTGGTTGGGTGAACTACTTGACCAAGATTTTGTGTCCAGTTTGATCTAAAATATTAAATGAATGATTTTAAGATGTAAAACTAAATTCTGCAAAAATTTTAGAGTTTTTAGTCAAGTAGATTATTTTATATAAATTTTCAAAATAAGGATCAAGTTGAGTCCAAAACCAGAATTTACTATTCATATGGTCATTTTGCTAATATTCATTTGGTCATTTTTCAAAAGTAATTCAATTGATTCCTTATGCATATAAATGAGCATAATATGTTATTAAAATGACAAAATATGATATTTCACATTGAAATAATATAAGAAACATAAGTCGATAATTGTATAATGCATATTCGATTAAGAAATGGCATGAAAATTTTGGCTCCACTGGGTATCTGGGATAGTACTGAGTAAGGTAAGGGTATGATATATCATACTATATGTAGTGCTGCTTTAATATAGGACTTCAGTTCTAGTTATATAGGGTGACAACCCGAGATATATAGGACTTCGGTCCGAGTTATATAGGGCAATCGCCCGAGTTATATAGGACTCTGGTCCGAGGGCTTCGGCCACAGATTCCATAGGGCTTGGTCCACAATTTTTTAGGGCCACAGCCACAGAATATATATACAGTTGATTCAGTTAGTTCCTTACCATACGTTAATCTACAAAATTACCTTGTGGAGCGAACTGATAAAATGATAATAACTGAATATATGGCATGTATGGATTGTTTTTACTGTGATATTATTTTTCAATACGACTCATTGTTTTTAAAAGTGCATTATGCTTTTATTATTTATTTTTTGTAATTAGTTAAAGTACGCACTAAGCAATGCTTAGCAAGTTTAGTTTCTTCTAAACTCGTAGGCTATTAGCAAGGAGCCAGTAGCGAGCAGAGGAGTCCTGCGATCTGTCGGTCATCAACAAACTTACGTGGTGCTCTTCATTTTGTATTTTGGTATTAGAAACTGGCATGTACTTATTTGAACAATACAAAGAGATAACTTGATGTAGCATGTAAATCTAGTAATGTATAATAACTGTATGGTTTTAAATTGAGTTGGGTTGTGAATATAGAAGTGTGAATTCTTCTTGCAGGATTGTAGTTGAGGTTATAAGGGTGGATTATTGGGAGTGTGCTTGAGTTGAATTGTGAAACAAAATATTCTTCAAAAATAAGAAAAATCAGTTTTGTCGACACTTGGGACCTAGAATTTTAAGGGAGACTCCGTCAAAATTTTTGGAAAAATTTTTATAAGGAACATTAAGTAAACTGACATAACCAGAGCTCGTATCCAATGTAGCATTCCTCGTCGGCTTATTCATAGGTCGGGAAGGGGTGTTACAATTTGTGGTATCAGAGCATTGGTTTAGTCGATTCTGGGAGATAGGTAGTAAGTAAGTAACTATGTGTGCCATATAAGATAAAGTAAGGAGAAAGTTATATGATGAATAGGTAGATGTACATGCCAGATAGGAATTGATAATCGAGTTATATGTTGATGAATTAAGCAGATAGTTATTTAAGTCAATGTAGGATGTCTCTAGATTCGTGGGAAGCTATGGAACAAAATATAGAATCACAAGCATCTGGATCTGCAGATGCCGGGGAAGCTCATAGACCAGGGTCAGCAGCAGCTGAAATACCCGGTCTGGAAACTTACCTTTGGCAGATAGCAGCAACATTCCAACAAATGACTGTTATTAATTATATGAGCAATGTATTTACATATATGAACAAACAAGTTTCGGGGCGAAACTTAAATTAAGGGAGGTAGTACTGTCACATCCCAAAGTTTAGGTAGTCGAGTATAAGGCAAGAAGGACATAAATAAGTGGTCAAATAGAGGCTCGAGATAGTCAAAAACAAAATCGGTGTGAAAAGGAGGCCCGTGAAGTCGACGGTACCTAAAAGTAATTTTTCGAAAGGCCAAGGACCTAAGTGAAAATTTCTCAAAAGTTAGGGGCAACTATGTAAACTTAAAAATTAAGTTTCGAAAGTTCTTAATAGTGCCCATATCCGACCCCGGAAGAATATTCTCTAGATTAATCGAGTCATAACCGTGGGTTTCAATTTTTTTCAAAAATGCACGGTTTAAAAGTTACAATCGATTAATCGCTGGAGGGTATTTTGGTATTTTCACACCCTAGACTCTAAAATTACAGCACAAGAAAGTGGAGGGGGGTCAATATATGAATAAAAGGAAGCCTAATGGCTTGCCAAATAAATAGATAAAAGAAGAAGGCAAGTGGACCAATTAAAAGTGGCCATTTTTGCCATAAGGTGTACCAATGGGAAATCAACACTTACACCAACACATCTTAACCTCTTTTGGCTGCCATTTGGATCAAAATAAGCTAAGGAAAGAATATAAAAGCCCTCTCTTACATGGTGAACTCGTCCAAACCATAAGAGAAGGAAGAAGGAGGTGATTTTTCCAAAGTTTAAGGCTTTTGGTTGAAGATTTTGGTGACAAACAAGATTATAAGGTAAGAGAAACCTGTCTCTAGTTTTAATTTCATGGATTAATGGTTAATTTAAGAGATTGAAATTAGGGTTCATGTAGCTAGATTTGGAGAAAATTCAAGAAATAATTATTTGAAGGATTTGATGAAAGAAATGATGGTGTTTAATGGTGAAAATAAGCTAGCAACCATTAGAAAAATAATAAGATAAGACTATGTCTATACATAGGGTTCTTACCTTTGTATATGTGATGTTAAATTTCATAGTAAATCAAGGAGATTAGAGAAGAAAGGAAGTGAAATAGACAAGAAGAGCTAGGAAAAGCAAGTTTTGGTACTTTAACCATTGAACTCCTTTTGAAATTTTTCTGTTTTACAATTAGTAAAAAGCTGTGACTTGTGTGATTTTTAATTAAATATACAAATATTATCTTGAGTTGAATTTTTGATATGTTGTGCTTCAATGTGTTTAGAATGACTGAAAAATATGTTGAGTTGAATTTGGAATGGTTATGAATTTGGAAATATTATTTTTATTAGACCTACTCTAGCAGGTACTTTGACTAAGACAGCCATCTTTCTGGATATTTAATAAAATGTAGAAAATAATATCCAATTGAATTTTTGATATGTTGTTTTTTAGTGAGTCTAGTATTTGAGAAAAATAATTTGGAACCACATTGATTGAATTTAATTTACTGAATTCACAAAATTCAGAACTGCTGCCAGGATGCAGGGCAACTGGAGCAGTCTGGTTGGGTGAACTACTTGACCAAGCTTTTGTGTCCAGTTTGATCTAAAATAATAAATGAATGATTTTAAGATGTAAAACTAAATTCTGTAAAAATTTTAGAGTTTTTTGTCAAGTAGATTATTTTATATAATTTTTCAAAATAAGGATCAAGTTGAGTCCAAAACCAGAATTTACTATTCATATGGTCATTTTGCTAATATTCATTTGGTCATTTTTCAAAAGTAATTCAATTGATTCCGTACGCATATAAATGAGCATAATATGTTATTAAAATGACAAAATATGATATTTCACATTGAAATAATATAAGAAACATAAGTCGATAATTGTATAATGCATATTCGATTAAGAAATGGCATGAAAATTTTGGCTCCACTGGGTATCTGGGATAGTACTGAGTAAGGTAAGGGTATGATATATCATACTATATGTAGTGCTGCTTTAATATAGGACTTCAATCCGAGTTATATAGGGTGACAACCCGAGATATATAGGACTTCGGTCCGAGTTATATAGGGCAATCGCCCGAGTTATATAGGACTCTGGTCCGAGGGCTTCGGCCACAGATTCCACAGGGCTTGGTCCACAATTTTTTAGGGCCACAGCCACAGAATATATATACAGTTATTTCAGTTAGTTCCTTACCATACGTTAATCTACAAAATTACCTTGTGGAGCGAACTGATAAAATGATAATAACTGAATATATGGCATGTATGGATTGTTTTTACTGTGATATTATTTTTCAATACGACTCATTGTTTTTAAAAGTGCATTATGCTTTTATTATTTATTTTTTTAATTAGTTAAAGTACGCACTAAGCATTGCTTAGCGAGTTTAGTTTCTTCTAAACTCGTAGGCTATTAGCAAGGAGCCAGTAGCGAGCAGAGGAGTCCTGCGATCTGTCGGTCATCAACAAACTTACGTGGTGCTCTTCATTTTGTATTTTGGTATTAGAAACTGGCATGTACTTATTTGAACAATACAAAGAGATAACTTGATGTAGCATGTAAATCTAGTAATGTATAATAACTGTATGGTTTTAAATTGAGTTAGGTTGTGAATATAGAAGGGTGAATTCTTCTTGCAGGATTGTAGTTGAGGTTATAAGGGTGGATTATTGGGAGTGTGCTTGAGTTGAATTGTGAAACAAAATATTTTTCAAAAATAAGAAAAATCAGTTTTGTCGACACTTGGGACCTAGAATTTTAAGGGAGACTTCGTCAAAATTTTTGGAAAAATTTTTATAAGGAACATTAAGTAAGCTGACATAACCAGAGCTCGTATCCAATGTAGCATTCCTCCTCAGCTTATTCATAGGTCGGGAAGGGGTGTTACAATTTGTGGTATCAGAGCATTGGTTTAGTCGATTCTGGGAGATAGGTAGTAAGTAAGTAACTATGTGTGCCATGTAAGATAAAGTAAGGAGAAAGTTATATGATGAATAGGTAGATGTACATGCCAGATAGGAATTGATAATCGAGTTATATGTTGATGAATTAAGCAGATAGCTATTTAAGTCAATGTAGATGTCTCTAGATTCGTTGCAAGCTATGGAACGAAACGTTGAATCACAAGCATCTGGATCTGCAGATGCCGGGGAAGCTCATAGACCAGGGTCAGCAGCAGCTGAAATACCCGGTCCGGAAACTTACCTTAGGCAGATAGCAGCACCATTCCAAAAAATGACTGTTATTAATTATATGAGCAATGTATTTACATATATGAACAAGCAAGTTTCGGGGCGAAACTTAAAATAAGGAAGGTAGAACTGTCACATCCCAAAGTTTAGGTAGTCGAGTATTAGGCAAGAAGGACATAAATAAGTGGTCAAATAGAGGCTCGAGATAGTCAAAAACAAAATCGGTGTGCAAAGGAGGCCCATGAAGTCGACGGGACCTAAAAGTAATTTTTTGATAGGCCGAGGACCTAAGTGAAAATTTCTCAAAAGTTAGGGGCAACTATGTAAACTTAAAAACTAAGTGTCGGAAGTTCTTAATAGTGCCCATATCCGACCCCGGAAGAATATTCTCGAGATTAATCGAGTCATAACCGTGGGTTTCAATTTTTTCCAAAAACGCACGGTTTAAAAGTTACAATCGATTAATCGCTGGAGGGTATTTTGGTATTTTCACACCTTACACTATAAAATTACAGCACAAGAAAGTGGAGGGGGTCAAAATATGAATAAAAGGAAGCCTAATGGCTTGCCAAATAAATAGATAAAAGAAGAAGGCAAGTGGACCAATTAAAAGTGGCCATTTTTGCCATAAGGTGTACCAATGGGAAATCAACATTTACACCAACACATCTTAACCTCTCTTGGCTGCCATTTGGATCAAAATAAGCTAAGGAAAGAATATTAAAGCCCTCTCTTACATGGTGAACTCGTCCAAACCATAAGAGAAGGAAGAAGGAGGTGATTTTTCCAAAGTTTAAGGCTTTTGGTTGAAGATTTTGGTGACAAACAAGATTATAAGGTAAGAGAAACCTATCTCTAGTTTTAATTTCATGGATTAATGGTTAATTTAAGAGATTGAAATTAGGGTTCATGTAGCTAGATTTGGAGAAAATTCAAGAAATAATTATTTGAAGGATTTGATGAAAGAAATGATGGTGTTTAATTGTGAAAATAAGCTAGCAACCATTAGAAAAATCATAAGATAAGACTATGTCTATACCTAGGGTTCTTACCTTTGTATATGTGATGTTAAATTTCATAGTAAATCAAGGAGATTAGAGAAGAAAGAAAGTGAAATAGACAAGAAGAGCAAGGAAAAGCAAGGTTTGGTACTTTAACCATTGAACTCCTTTTGAAATTTTTCTGTTTTACAATTAGTAAAATGCTGTGACTTGTGTGATTTTTAATTAAATATAAAAAATTATCTTGAGTTGAATTTTTGATATGTTATACCTCAATGAGTTTAGAATGACTGAAAAATATGTTGAGTTGAATTTGGAATGGTTATGATTTTGGAAAGATTATTTTTATTAGACCTGCTCCAGCAGGTACTTTGACTGAGACAACCATCTTTCTGAATTTTTAATAAAATGTAGAAAAATAATATCCAATTGAATTTTGGATATGTTGTTGTTTATTGAGTCTAGTATTTGAGAAAAATAATTTGGAACCACATTGATTGAATTTAATTTAAGGAATTCACAAAATTCAAAACTACTGCCAAGATGCAGGGCAACTGGAGCAGTCTGGTTGGGTGAACTACTTGACCAAGATTTTGTGTCTAGTTTGTTCTAAAATATTACATGAATGATTTTAAGATGTAAAACTAAATTCTGTAAAAATTTTAGAGTTTTTAGTAAAGTAGATTATTTTATATAATCTTTCAAAATAAGGATCAAGTTGAGTCCAAAACAAGAATTTAGTATTCATATGGTCATTTTGCTAATATTCATTTGGTCATTTTTCAAAAGTAATTCAATTGATTCCTTATTCATATGAATGAGCATAATATGTTATTAAAATGAAAAAATATGATATTTCACGTTGAAATAATATAAGAAACATAAGTCGATAATTGTATAATGCATATTCGATTAAGAAATGGCATGAAAATTTTGGCTCCACTGGGTATCTGGGATAGCACTGAGTAAGGTAAGGGTATGATATATCATACTATATGTAGTGCTTCTTTAATATAGGACTTCGGTCCGAGTTATATAGGGTGACGATGTAATATCCCAAAATGTACCCTAGAAGTTTTGGTATTATTGTTATAATTGGATTTTATGTATATGTTTCTTTGGTAAGAGAAAAGAATTATATAGAGAATGTATATGTTGTGTATATGAAAATATATACAACATATACACAAGTCAAAGTCAAAGAAGGTTAGTGGAAGAAGATATTTAGTTATTTTAATTAATTAAGTTAATTAGTGGAAATGGGAAATTAAATGAATGGAAGAGATTAATTTGGATTATTTTAATATTATAATTGCTTGGATGAGAGGGTTTTAAGAAAAGTTTGACTTTGATTTCTTTGGTTTCTTTCTTTCTCTCTTTCTTCATCGTGGTTCTCTTTCCTTTTCTTTCTTTTTCCTTTTGTTGTCCGACCATCAAAGAAGCAAGAGAGCAAGAAGAGTTTTGATCTTCCAAGTTTGAGATTGAAGGAAGTTTTCAAGAAATCAAGTTGGAGATTTAAGAGTTTCCTCATTCTTGGTAAGTCTTTCCACTTGATTCTTTGTTTTGTTTGGGTTTGTGAGTTGAAGTTGTGTTTGAGAATGTGTTTGTTTGATTTTGGGTGTGTTTAAGAGTGTTTGGTTATATTGATTTTTGGATTTTGGGGTTGGATGGAAGGAAAGAGTAAGTTTGTTTGTCTAGAAGTGTTGTGGTTGTGTTTAGGGTGGTGATGATATTTTGGATTGTTTTTTATGTATATTTTGGGTTGTTTTGTTGTTTTTTCTAGTTTGATATGGTTTTTGGGTATGTTTGGCTAAGTTGGTTTGAAGTGGATGATGGTGGTAAGAAGAAAAATGTTGGTTGTGAGGTTGTTGTGGCCGGAATCTGGGTTTTTGGTCTGACACGCCCACGAGCACGTCCAGGTCTTTAGGCGTGTCAATTGTTCTGTGTGGCAGTAGGTTTGACACGGCCAGTAACACGCTCGTGTTATTGAACGTGTCATAGCCACTGTGTTATTGGGGAATTGACACGGCCATGAGCACGCTCATGTTGTTGGACGTGTCAATATTTCTGAGAGACGAAATGTATTACACGCCCAGTGACACGCCCGTGGTTCTGAGCGTGTCAATGCTTCTGTGTTGTAGAGTTAGGGCACGGTCAGGGACACGCCCGTGTGGTTGAGCGTGTCATGTTTAGAGTTTTCCCTAGTTGGTTCTTAGCCTTATGATCTCATGTGGGTTTCATCATTCTTTTGGAATAGGTTGTGAAGAAGGTGATTTGCCATAATTTAAGAAGTGAAGGATTTTGGAAGAGGAAGTCAATACAGTTGTGTGAGTTGTTTTGAGGTAAGTACAAACCTTGCATTATTGCATACATTCATGTGATTTTGGAACTTATACATTTGAGTATGAACGTACTAAGGAATCTTATTGCATTGTTGATATATATAAATAATGTTATGTTTTATACAATGTGAACTTTGTGAAATGCAATATGATATATGTATATTGATTATGAGAATTTGAATATGAATTGAAATAGAATGAAATGTGAAGCCTTTGTGGTTGGCTATGATATTGTAAATGATGTTGGAGGCAGGATTGCCTAATTGTTTATAAGACATGAATTGAGAAAGAGAATAGTAAAGAGGTAAATGAATTGATTGTATGCCTAATATGTTATTCAATTTTCAGAGTGCTGGGTTTGGTGGCATGCCTATGAAAGGTAACAGTCTTGCTGGGTTGAGGATCTCTTCACTTTGAGTTGAATTGAGGTCTAAGAGACTGGGTCTGTTACACTATATGAATTATGAATATGAAATATATGAAAAGTAACAGTCTTGCCGGGTTGAGGATCTCCTCGATTTCAATTGGGTTGTGGTCCAAGAGACTGGGTCTGTTACTAGTAACAGTCTTGCCGGGTTGAGGATCTCCTCAAGTTTATTGGGTTGATGGTCCAAGAGACTGGGTCTGTTACACTATCCATGGATAGAGATATGAGATATATTGCCTACGGGCTCGATCATTGTGATTATAGACCAAAGCAGTAACTCTGAACTTTGAATATCATATTAAATACTTGTTGGGCCCATGTGTGTCTATGTTATTATTATTGAATGTATGACATTGATATTGACATTGCATAATATCATTATGGTTTGTACCACTAAGCCGTTGGCTTAGCGTGATTGTGATTTATCGCACAGGTGATAGGGTTGAGACGGAAGATTCCTCTAGACTTAGTTGAGTTTATGCTTGAAAAGTTGGCTTAGAGCTTAAATATCAGAGAGTCAAGCTGCCAATCATGTATATATTTCATGTTTTGTAAACTTTGATTTTTAATGTATGTGTACTTATAAGTATTTGTTATAATTTTCGCTGCGTATTAATAAACGTTTTTATCTATTATGTTTTATGAATTTCTTCTAAACCTTTGATATTTGTTTTATTTCTTTTCGAGTTATGACTTGTGTATTTTATAAACTGTGGCATTTTCTATATTCAGTATACATATATTACGATTGTATAAGCATGCTGTGTACGTATACGGGGTATAGGGGTGTTACAATTATTTTGGTATCAGAGCCTAGGTTTGAGATTCTCAACCTAGGTCAATTGTAAGAAAAAGAGTATTTTGATTTTAAAAAGTGGGTTTTTGAATAAAATACATGTTTGGTATTGGCAGTCTCTGATCTTTAATGAGGTGTATTCTGCTGTGTTTACAGATATAGGTTGTAATGGATTCTCATTCACGTCAGTCTGTTGAGGGTAGTGCGGAGAGTTTAGCTCTTGAAGAGAGTAGAGATGGAGCTAGAGTGGATATAGCTGGAGAGGTACCTGTTTCTGTGTCTGGGAGACCAGCTGGTGAGGAGGCTCCACCCGGTTGGCTTAGACATGTGATAGAATTGTTTAGGCAAGCCCCAGTACGGCTGCCACCACCCCCACAACCATTGGTACCAGTGAGACATTACGATAAATTAAGAATGTATGGAGCAGAAGATTGTTTGGGTACTATTGATCCAGCAGTAGCTGAACAATGGTTAGATAGAATACATAGGATATTCATTCAGTTGCAAGCCACTCCAGAAGAAAAATTTGATTATGCTAGATCACTTTTACAGAAGGATGCATATGATTGGTGGAAAACAGTTCCTCATGCCATGGATGATCCACCTACATTGTCCTACAGTGATTTTCTACGGGAGTTTGAGCTGAAATATACTCCGAGGGAATATAAAGATGTGAAAAAGATGGAGTTTCTGAATTTGAAGCAAGACAGCCGGACTGTAACAGAATATGAGGTCGAGTTCATCCGGTTGAGTCACTATGCTGAGGGAATTATTTCAGATGAGATAGACCGGTGCAGAAGATTTGAGGAGGGATTGAGGCCCTCTATCATGTGACTTGTGGCTGGTTCTAGATACCAGGATTTTTCCCAGCTTGTTGCAGCAGCTAGGAGTGTGGAGAGAGCTCAGGGTATTGCAGCAGCTGCGACCGAGGAAGAGACCAGGGTTAGGAGACCCCAGTTTGAGGCAGGGTCTTCATCTATGAAGAGAGGTAGAGGAAATTTTGTTCCCAGGATCAGTAGGAGTCAGAGGCAGGCTGGTAGGTCAGTTCAGTTTCAGAGACAGAGATCGAGACCTACAGTTTCAGTAGCGAGTGCTCCGACTCCCGTAGTTCAGAGATCTACTCTACCTATATGTGCTCAGTGTGGGGGTTCTCATAGAGGTGTTTGTTGGAAGAATAGTGGACCAGCTGTATGCTTCAGATGTGGATCTCCTGATCATTTTATTAGAGAGTGTCCTGAGATGCAGGAGAAGAGGCCGGCAGATTCTGCAGTTTCTCGACCTAGTGTCAGAGGTGGTCGAGGGAGCAGAGGTTTCAGCAGAGGGGGTAGACCTGGAGTTAGTCAGAGAGGAGGATCTTCATCCAGGGTTAGTAGGCCAGATGAGGCTGGGCCTTCTAAATGAGTATATGTGATGCAAAGACAACCAGATGCTTCAGCAGTCATCGCAGGTACTTTCTCTTTATTTGGCATTCCAGTTCTTGCTTTGATTGATCCAGGATTTACTCATTCATATATAAGTGCATCCATATTGCCTGTGTCTGAATTGCATTTTGAGTCCCTAGGATTTGATGTTTTGGTGACAAATCTTTTAGGGCATAGTGTGATTGTTAGCAAGGTGCACCGAGAGAGTGCAGTTGTGGTGCAAGGTGAGGAGTTTTGTGGAGATTTGATTGAAATGCCTTTTGAAGAATATGATTTGATTTTGGGCATGGACTGGTTGTCTAGACATGGAGCTATGGTAGATTGTCAACAAAAGTGTGTTACTTTGAGAACTAATGATGGCAGAATTATGTTGGTATCTAGTGAGCAGAAACAGCTTGCATCCTTGTTTGTATCAGCTGTAACCGCTAGAAGGTTGATTAGAAAAGGGTGTGACGCTTATCTTGCTCATGTCGTGGATACTAGAGTAGTGGGTTCTCAACTTGATATTATAACCTCAGTTGCAGATTTTCCAGATGTGTTTCCAGAGGAGTTGCCAGGGTTGCCCCCTGAGAGAGAGGTTGAGTTTGGTATCGATTTGTTGCCTGGTACCACTCCCATCTCTATCACTCCTTATCGCATGGTACCTGCTAAATTGAGAGAGTTGAAAGCAGTTACAGGAGTTGTTGGATAAAGGGTTTATTCATCCCAGTGTTTCTCCTTAGGGAGCTCCTGTGTTGTTTGTGAAGAAAAAAGATGGTACCATGAGGTTATGTATTGATTATAGGCAAATGAACAAAGTGACTATTAAGAATAAATACCCTTTGCCTAGGATTGATGATCTCTTTGATCAATTAAAGGGAGTAGCAGTGTTTTCCAAGTTTGATTTGAGATCTGGGTACCATCAAGTGAAGGTTAGAGCTGAAGATGTTTCTAAGACAGCTTTCCGCACCAGTTATGGGCATTATGAGTTTTTAGTAATGCCTTTTGGGTTGACGAATGCACCTACAGTTTTTATGGATTTGATGAATAGGGTATTTAGGCTCTATCTGGATCAGTTTGTGGTAGTTTTTATTAATGATATTTTGGTATATTCGCGTAATAAAGAGGAGCATGACAAGCATTTGTGGATTGTGTTGCAGATCTTGAGAGAGAAGCAATTGTATGATAAGCTGTCGAAGTGTGAGTTTTGGCTTGATCAAGTGACTTTTCTCGGTCATATAATTTCAGCAGATGGTATTAGAGTTGATCCGAGTAAAATTGAGGCTATTATGAATTGGAGTCCACCTAAATTTGTGACCGAAGTTAGAAGTTTTCTGGGTTTGGCAGGCTATTATCGACGCTTTGTGAAAGGATTTTCTTTGATAGCTACTCCACTTACCAGATTACTTTGAAAGGGAGTTAGATTTGTGTGGATAGATCAGTGTCAGGCTAGCTTTGAACAGTTAAAAAAGATGTTAACTCAAGCACCTGTTCTTACTTTACCCGTAGAAGATAAACCATATGTAATTTACAGTGATGCTTCACATAATGGTTTAGGATGTGTATTGATGCAAGAGGGTAAAGTCATAGCTTATGCTTCTCGACAGTTGAAGCCGCATGAGCTCAATTATCCAACCCATGATTTGGAGTTAGCAGCCATAGTGTTTGCTTTGAAGATTTGGCGACATTATTTATATGGGGAGAAATGCTTTATTTATACTTATCATAAAAGTTTGAAATATTTGGGGGGTTCAAAGAGAGCTCAATCTTCGGCAGAGACGATGGTTGGAGTTGATCAAAGACTACGACTGTTTAATTGATTATCATCCTGGTAAGGCAAATGTTGTTGCTGACGCCTTGAGTCGAAAGTCTTTGGCAGGTTTGGCTGTTTACTCGCTCTCGTTGCTTGTTGAGTTGAGAGCGTTACATGCTAGTTTTGAAGCATGTGATGATGGTGCATTATTGGTTCAGCTGCAGTTGAGACCAGTGTTGTTAGATCAGATAAAGGAGGCCCAATTGGTGGATGAGAAAATTCAGAAGATTGTATCAGATTGCTGAAATGGAGAGAGCCAAAATTTTCATGTGAAAAATGATGGTAGTCTTTGGTTCAAGGATAGATTGTGTGTTTCTGATGATGATAGTTTGAAAAGGATCATTTTGGAAGAAGCACATCAATCAGTGTTTGCTATGCATCCGGGAAGTACAAAGATGTACCATGATTTAAGACAGCATTATTGGTGGTCTGGTATGAAGAGAGACATAGCAGAATTTGTGTCCAAATGTCTCACTTGTCAGAGGGTAAAAGCGGAGCATCAAGTTCCAACAGGGTTGCTTCAACCTTTAACAGTGCCTGAATGGAAATGGGAGAGGGTGACAATGGATTTTGTTTCTGGTTTGCCATTAACTCAGAGGAAACATGATGCTATTTGGGTGATTATTGATAGATTGACAAAGACAGCTCATTTTCTTCCGGTTCGGATGGATTATTCTCTTGAGAAGTTGGCTGAGCTGTATATCCATGAGATTGTAAAGTTGCATGGAGTCCCAATTTCTTTAGTGTCGGATCAAGATCCCCGGTTCACTTCGAGGTTCTGGAAGAGTTTACATGGGGCTTTGGGTTCTCGATTGCATTTTAGCACTGCTTTTCATCCGCAGATAGATGGGTAGTCAGAGAGAGTGATACAGATTATTGAGGATATGTTAAGAAGCTGTGTCATTGATTTTTCTGGAAGTTGGGACAGATTCTTACCACTTGTGGAATTTGCTTACAACAACAGTCATCAATCCAGTATTGGAACGGCACCATTTGAGGCATTGTATGGTAGAAGATGTAGAACACCTTTATGTTGGAATGAAATCGGAGAGGGCAAGTTAATTGGCCCTGATTTGGTTAAAGAAACAGAAGAGAAAGTAAAGATGATTCAGGATAGGTTGAAAGCAGCTTCAGATCAGCAGAAATCTTATTCAGATTTAAAGAGGAGAGACATTGAGTATAATGTGGGAGATAAAGTATTTTTGAAAGTGTCTCCTTGGGAAAAGATATTGAGATTTGGTCGAAAAGGGAAACTGAGTCCTCGTTTTATTAGACCTTACGAGGTATTGGAAAGAATTAGGCCAGTTGCTTATCGACTTGCTTTGCCGCCTGAGTTGGATAGAATCCATAATGTCCTCCATGTTTCTATGTTGCAGAGGTACAAATCAGATCCATCTCATGTCTTGTCTGTTGAATCTATTGAGGTGAGTTCGGATATGACTTTTGAGGAAAAACCAGTGGCTATTTTAGCATATGGGATGAAAGAGTTGAGACATAAGAAAGTACCAATTGTAAAGGTTCTTTGGAAGAATCATGGTAGAGAAGAATCAACTTGGGAGAATGAGCAAGCGATGCTAGACCAATATCCTCAACTTTTTCATACTTGATATCAGGTAATTTCGAGAATGAAATTTTTTTTAGAGGGGGAGAATTGTAATATACCAAAATGTACCCTAGAAGTTTTGGTATTATTGTTATAATTGGATTTTATGTATATGTTTCTTTGGTAAGAGAAAAGAATTATATAGAGAATGTATATGTTGTGTATATGAAAATATATACAACATATACACAAGTCAAAGTCAAAGAAGGTTAGTGGAAGAAGATATTTAGTTATTTTAATTAATTAAGTTAATTAGTGGAAATGGGAAATTAAATGAATGGAAGAGATTAATTTGGATTATTTTAATATTATAATTGCTTGGATGAGAGGGTTTTAAGAAAAGTTTGACTTTGATTTCTTTGGTTTCTTTCTTTCTCTCTTTCTTCATCGTGGTTCTCTTTCCTTTTCTTTCTTTTTCCTTTTGTTGTCCGACCATCAAAGAAGCAAGAGAGCAAGAAGAGTTTTGATATTCCAAGTTTGAGATTGAAGGAAGTTTTCAAGAGATCAAGTTGGAGATTTAAGAGTTTCCTCATTCTTGGTAAGTCTTTCCACTTGATTCTTTGATTTGTTTGGGTTTGTGAGTTGAAGTTGTGTTTGAGAATGTGTTTGTTTGATTTGGGTGTGTTTAAGAGTGTTTGGTTCTATTGATTTTTGGATTTTGGGGTTGGATGGAAGGAAAGAGTAAGTTTGTTGGTCTAGAAGTGTTGTGGTTGTGTTTAGGGTGGTGATGATATTTTGGATTGTGTTTGATGTATATTTTGGGTTGTTTTGTTGTTTTTGCTAGTTTGATATGGTTTTTGGGTATGTTTGGCTAAGTTGGTTTGAAGTGGATGATGGTGGTAAGAAGAAAAATGTTGGTTGTGAGGTTGTTGTGGCCGGAATCTGGGTTTTTGGTCTGACACGCCCACGAGCATGTCCAGGTCTTTAGGCGTGTCAATTGTTCTGTGTGGCAGTAGGTTTGACACGGCCAGTAACACGCCCGTGTTATTGAACGTGTCATAGCCACTGTGTTATTGGGGAATTGACATGGCCATGAGCACGCTCATGTTGTTGGACGTGTCAATATTTCTGAGAGACGGAATGTATTACACGCCCAGTGACACGCCCGTGGTTCTGAGCGTGTCAATGCTTCTGTGTTGTAGAGTTAGGGCACGGTCAGGGACACGCCCGTGTGGTTGAGCGTGTCATGTTTAGAGTTTGCCCTAGTTGGTTCTTAGCCTTATGATCTCATGTGGGTTTCATCATTCTTTTGGAATAGGTTGTGAAGAAGGTGATTTGCCATAATTTAAGAAGTGAAGGATTTTGGAAGAGGAAGTCAATAGAGTTGTGTGAGTTGTTTTGAGGTAAGTACAAACCTTGCATTATTGCATACATTCATGTGATTTTGGAACTTATACATTTGAGTATGAACGTACTAAGGAATCTTATTGCATTGTTGATATATATAAATAATGTTATGTTTTATACAATGTGAACTTTGTGAAATGCAATATGATATATGTATATTGATTATGAGTATTTGAATATGAATTGAAATAGAATGAAATGTGAAGCCTTTGTGGTTGGCTATGATATTGTAAATGATGTTGGAGGCATGATTGCCTAATTGTTTATAAGACATGCATTGAGAAAGAGAATAGTAAAGAGGTAAATGAATTGATTGTATGCCTAATATGTTATTCAATTTTCAGAGTGCTGGGTTTGGTGGCATGCCTATGAAAGGTAACAGTCTTGCCGGGTTGAGGATCTCTTCACTTTGAGTTGAATTGTGGTCCAAGAGACTGGGTCTATTACACTATATGAATTATGAATATGAAATATATGAAAAGTAACAGTCTTGCCGGGTTGAGGATCTCCTCGATTTCAATCGGGTTGTGGTCCAAGAGACTGGGTCTGTTACTAGTAACAGTCTTGCCGGGTTGAGGATCTCCTCAAGTTTATTGGGTTGATGGTCCAAGAGACTGGGTCTGTTACACTATCCATGGATAGAGATATGAGATATATTGCCTACGGGCTCGATCATTGTGATTATAGACCAAAGCAGTAACTCTGAACTTTGAATATCATATTAAATACTTGTTGGGCCCATGTGTGTCTATGTTATTATTATTGAATGTATGACATTGATATTGACATTGCATAATATCATTATGGTTTGTACCACTAAGCCGTTTGCTTAGCGCGATTGTGATTTATCGCGCAGGTGATAGGGTTGAGACAGAAGATTCCTCTAGACTTAGTTGAGTTTATGCTTGAAGAGTTGGCCTAGAGCTTAAAGATCAGAGAGTCAATCTGCCAATCATGTATATATTTCATTTTTTGTAAACTTTGATTTTTAATGTATGTGTACTTGTAAGTATTTGTTATAATTTCCGCTGCGTATTAATAAACGTTTTTATCTATTATGTTCTATGAATTTCTTCTAAACCTTTGATATTTTTTTTATTTCTTTTTGAGTTATGACTTGTGTATTTTATAAACTGTGGCATTTTCTATATTCAGTATACATATATTACGATCGTATAAGCATGCTGTGTACGTATACGGGGTATAGGGGTGTTACAGACGACCCGAGCTATATAGGACTTCGGTCAGAGTTATATAGGGCAATCGCCCGAGTTATATAGGACTCTGGTTCGAGGGCTTCGGCCACAGATTCCACAGGGCTTGGTCCGCAATTTTTTAGGGCCACAACCACAGAATATATATACAGTTGTTTCAGTTAGTTCCTTACCATACGTTAATCTACCAAATTACCTTGTGGAGCGAACTGATAAAATGATAATAACTGAATATACGACATGTATGGATTGTTTTTACTGTGATATTATTTTTCAATACGACTCATTGTTTTTAAAAGTGCATTATGCTTTTATTATTTATTTTCCGTAATTAGTTAAAGTACCCACTAAGCAATGCTTAGCGAGTTTAGTTTCTTCTAAACTCGTAGGCTATCAGCAAGGAGCCAGTAGCGAGCAGAGGAGTCCTGTGATCTGTCAGTCATCAATAAACTTAGGTGGTGCTCTTCATTTTGTATTTTGGTATTAGAAACTGGCATGTACTTATTTGAACAATACAAAGAGATAACTTGATGTAGCATGTAAATCTGGTAATGTATAATAACTGTATGGTTTTAAATTGAGTTGGGTTGTGAATATAGAAGTGTGAATTCTTCTTGCAGGATTGTAGTTGAGGTTATAAGGGTGGATTATTGGGAGTGTGCTTGAGTTGAATTGTGAAACAAAATGTTTTTTCAAAAATAAGAAAAATCAGTTTTGTCGACACTTGGGACCTAGAATTTTAAGTGAGACTCTGTCAAAATTTTTGGAAAAATTTTTATAAGGAACATTAAGTAAGCTGACATAACCAGAGCTCGTATCCCGATGTAGCATTCCTCCTCGGCTTATTCATAGGTCGGGAAGGGGTGTTACAAGCTGGGTTGAGGTCCAAGAGACTGGAGCTATTACATTATCCATTGATATATTGCCTAAGGGGCTAGACACATGGTGTCATTATGGACCAAAGCAGTAACTCTAAAATTTGAATAGCATATTAGATCCTTTTTGGGCCCATGCTTGTCTTTGCTTTAATGTGAATTATGAATTGTGATACAATTGAGCAATAAAATGCTATGAGTTGTGATTATGAAATATTTGAAAAAATATAAGAAAGTAGAATGATGAGACATCTATATGCATTATGCATTGGCATTGCATTGAGTTTTATTGTTATTATCAAAGTTTGTACCACTAGGCTTCGGCTTAGCGCAATTGTAATTCGTCGCGCAGGTGTCATGGATGATTTGGTAGAGGCAGAGAGTTCTACTAGACCTAGTCGGGTCTAGGTTTGTATTTATTGAGCTTGAAGAGTTGTTTTGGATACATCAAGATCAGAGCCAGTTGCGAGCATGTACATTTTTGATATTATGTATGTTATGATATGTTTTTGAAGCATAATTGTAAATTGTAAAGAATGATTTGAATAATTTTGTTTTATGATGGGATTTTATATGTGATGTTGATATATATACCTATATATAAGTATTTTGAGAAAATATGGAGAAATTGAGAAGTATTGGTGAAATGGTGAATTGATTTTATTTGAAGTGTTTGTTTTATGCAGGTTGTGTTTTGTTGCATTTTGGAAATGTCCAAATTACAAACAAAACTATAGCGAATTTTTCCCGGAGATTTTCATATAAAATGTTATTTCGGGTTACTATAGCAAGTAAAGAATATTTATATATTATTTAATTTTATATATTTAGTATTTGAAATTTTAAAACAGAAATATGAAAATTTTTATTAAATCGACTAGTGACATTTTTATACCATATATGTGTATTTTTCATATGCTAAAAATATGTATTGTACATATATAGGGTATAAGGGTGTTATATATAAGGTACATTTGATGTGTATATAAGATACACATTACTTATGCATATGTGTAATATCCCAAATTTTTAAAAAGTTCTAATTTTTGAAAATTTGATAAAATAAATTATAATTTAAATGGATAAATTAAATTAATGGTTTTAAATGAAAAATGAAGGGGTTTTAAATGAAAAAGTGGAACATAAATGTGATATATATGTAAAATATACATAACATATAAAAGTCAACACTTTTCAAAAGAAAAGTTAAAGTAAAAGGGTATTTTGGTAATTAAATCTTAGAAATTCAAAATTTATAAAATAATTCAAAAATAAATTATTTTTCAATGGAAGAAGGACTTTATGACTTTTAATTTATTAAATAAATAATTATTAAATTATTTTAATATATATATGGTTTAAAATAAAAGATGAAAAGAAAAAGAAAAAAAGAAAGTCTTCATCTCTTCTTCTTCTTCTCCACGGCCGAAACCTCCATGGTTGTCTAGCCCAAGATTTTGCTGCTTCCATACTCCAAAAATTGAAGTATTTCAAGTATTCAAAGTGGATTTTTGGTGATTTCCACCAAAATTAGTAAGTTTTTAACTCTTTTCTTTGAATTCTATAGAAACTTGGATTATGTTGAGTTTGGGTTTTGATGTGGCATGTTATAATTATTGGAATGGGTGTGTATGATGTTTTTTTGGGTAGTTAACAATGATTTTAAGGTTGAATTAATGAAATGGTTGAATTTAAGTTGAGTTTGGTGAAGAAAGAGAATTTAGGGTTATGGAACATTTGAGTTTTTGAAATCATGAGTTCTAATTGTGAAAATTGGTTCCAAATGTGTTGTTTTGATGCATAAACAAGGGTTTTAAAATCAAATGATGGATTTAGTTAAGTTTGGATAGAGTTTGAAGATGGTAGTATTGATCTAGGGTTTTGGAAAAGTGAATCTTCAAAGAATGATTAATTGTTTGATTTTAATACTTAAATCATGTTATTTAATGATATAAGTGGTGGAAATAAGATTCAAATTATAATTGGATTGAGTTGAAATGGAGATCCTTCAATGGTGAAGGTTATGCCATTTTAGGGTTTTGAGCATAAGCATGTGGTTAATTTATGTAATTGGTTTAAACATGCTAAAAAATGTTTCTAATGATATTAATAAACTTAAAACACTAATTTAAATGGCTTGATATGGTTTTTCAAAGTTAAAGTGAGGTGAAGCTTAATTTTGAAATTTGGTTTAGAGTGATGTTTAATTATGGTTTGATGTTGAGAATACCTTAGAATGTGATATTAAATGATTATGTATGATCACATTTGGTATAGGCATTGAGGGAGGTTGATTTGCTTCATCCAAGTGGTGAAGGGCAAGTTGGAAGGATAGGATTGGAGGTTGTGTTAAGCTTGCTTTGGGTTGCTAGTGGAGGTATGTACAAACTTTGAATATATTGTTTATATTTGCATGACATTTGGGCTTAACACATTTTTGTTGAAAAATGTGTTCAGTTACTTGTTTCATTGATTGAGTATGAATAATGTACTAAGACATTTGTAATGTCATATATGTGTTAAATGCATTATGAAAAGCCATTGATAATGGCTAAATTGTGTAGAATGTGAAATATGTATATTATGTGAAAATACCCAAAGTAATTGGGTAATGTGTTGTGAATGCAGAAATGAGATATGTGGAATAATGAAATGAATTGATATTGATAAAAAAGAGAAAAGTAAGAAAAGTGAGAAAGATGAGAAAGATGTGAAAAATGAGAAAAATAAGAAAAAAAAAGTGAAAATAAGGCAATGTGCCTAGATTGAATATGTGACAATGAGAAAGAGATTAATAACGAGAAAAATGAAAAAATGAAAAAAATGAGAAAAAGATGATATAATAAGGCAATGTGCCTAGTTTGATCATGAGAAAATGAGAAAAGTTTTGATAAAGGAATTATGAAAGAATTTGATAATGAGAAATACATATAAATTGTTTGCCTAGTATGTTATTCAATTTTTAGAGTTCTGGGTTTGGCGGCATGCCTATGATTGCCTACGGGCTAAACGCTGGAATGGTGAAAAGACTGTCACATGACACGGCCATGGCCTTGGCCGTGTCCCACTTGGAAAATGAAAAAAGTAATGAGGCGGCCATGGACACGGTCACATGGCTTGGCCGTGTCCATAAGAAATTGAGTGACATGGCCAAGTCACTCATAACTTGGCCGTGTCTTGTGAGAATTCTTTCAATTATTTTACATGAAATTGTGGACAAAATGGGGGACAATAGTTGTTATCTTTAAAAAAGAAGCAATAAAAGATCAAAAAGGTTGTCTAATTCATGGAAAGAATTATAAAATAACGTAAAAGATGGGAGACAAGTGTGGTGTGTGAGTTGGCAAGATATGAATGGTCTCTTAAAAAATTAAAAGAAGATGAAAGCGGGGAATGAATATACACATTGGAGGCTTTTTGAAAGGGAGTTCTCTCTTGGTTCATCTTCTTGTTCTTGGTCTTGAGAGAGACCATGAACATCACCTTCATCTTCATCTTCCATAAACAAGAATCTTAACATTTTTGGGGATAAAATTGGGTGAGCAAGCTCTTGTGAAGGTTAGGGTTTGAAGAAAGCTTGATTGAGGAGTTGGGGGCTTGAGAGAGTGACCATTCCATCTTTCAAGAGGAGAGACATTAATTGAAGAAGGCTTGTTAGTTCTTCATCATATTCATGGTGGAGCTAGGAGGAAGACTAGAAGTTCAACTCTTAGCATCTTAAAAAGGGGTTTTTATATTCTCTTTTAATTCATTTCTAGATTGTTATTATTTGTTAAGAACATTAATATTTCAATGTACAATTGTGATTTGATTTATATTGAGATGAATATTTATTTTAAATTGATGATGATGAGCTAAATTACTCATGCCTAGGGTTTGTAGTAGATTTGATTGGATGACTTCATTTGATATTTCCATTAATATACCTTGTTGTTGGTTGATTGCATTGGATTGAATGTTAGGTTGATAGATTAGCTACCTATTGATCTCTAGATATTAAATGAAAGACCGAGAGGTGAATTTGATATTAGAATTATGCATTCAACTACCCTAAGAATGAATTAGAAATATATGTTCTAGGGTTTTATTAATTTGCAATTTCAAAACAATTGGTTATTGTTAATTCATGAATGTGAAAACTAATAAATTGGTGATTACTAATTAAAGTCAAGGAACAAATTAAAATACAAGGTCATATTAATAGATAATTTGAGAATTAAGCTTTGATTAAATTGATGTATAACCCTAGGCACCATTCCTAGAACTATATTAATCTTGTACAACCATTACACATATTCCTTTTTATTTTAATTGGTTTTCACCACTACTTCAAACATCACACTCTTGTTTTTAAATTTCTTGCTAATCAAACTATCGCAAAATAATTCCTTCCTTGTGAGACGACCTTGGGACAATCACCATTGCTACAACTACCTCGTATACTTATGAGTGTCGCTTGTAGTAGTAATTAGTCGAGCGCAACAAGTTTCTGGCACCGTTGCCGGGGAAGGCAATTGTTGTTTGCAGTTTGATTTTTTTTATTTTAATTGTTTAATTATTTAAAGTGTTTCTTTTTGAATTAATAAGTGTCTATTGTAAGAATGTAATTTTCAATGCACGAGAGAGTTTATGATGCGAATGCTAATTCTAAAATGGCATGGCAATTACTAGAATTAACAAGTCAACTTAAGATGCTAAATGCAACAGGAAGAGCATCTATGCCTACTTGTGAAGTATGTCCAGCACGTGGCATTATAGGACATAGTGCAACCATGTGTTTATTTGGTTTTGAACAATACCAAGAGAGGCAAGAGGAAGACTATGTCTTTAAAGGTTTCCAACCAAGGGGTAGAAATGACCCATATTTCGATCCTTATAATTCAAGTTGGAGAAACTATCCAAATTTTTTTTGGAAAAACCAACAAGAAATTCCAGCTCAACAATTTTTTCAACCTTACCAAAGAAGTTCTTACTTTCAAGAACAATGTTCAAATCAAGATCACCTTAAGAAACCCAGATTGAAAGATAATTTGAATGCCTTTATTCAAATTAGCACACAAAATCAAGATCAACTTAAGGAACCCACATTGGAAGATAATTTGAATGCCTTCATTCAAATTAGCACACAAAATCAGGAAGAGAGCAATAAGAGGTTTGATTCTTTGGAGGTATCACTGAAGAAGGTGAAAACTCAAGTTGGGAAACTATCAAATCAACTCCAAGCACACCAAAAAGTGGAATCTCCTAGCCAAATAGAGAAAACCAATGCAATCACAATTTTAAGGAGTGAAAGGGTAATTCATAATAGAGTTTGTGATTCCTTTGATGCAGGTAATAATCAAAAAGAACATGGCGAGGAGATACAACCTAACACAGAGGAGCCAAGTCAATCAAAGGAGGAGGAGAATTTGGAAGCATCAACTTCAACAAAATTGCATGAGCCTCCAAATCCTTATATGCCACCAATTCCATTCCCAAGTAGATTGAAGGATGAGAAACAAGGTAAGAAACTTTTTGAAATCTATGACATGCCCTATAAAGAAGATAGTGAAGATAAGCTTGAGATGGCCATGACCTTGGAAGTAGAGCCTAAAATTTCCAATTTAGAAATTGAGGAGTGCAAGTTAATCTTAGATGCTGAGGTTGTTGAGAGGAGACTTCAGAGTGCTAAAGAGGATGAGAAAAAGATTCAACCAAACTTGGTTAAACTTAAAACGACCCCAAAATTTTGAAATATGTTTTGGTTGGGGGGAACAGTATGCAACCAATGATCATCTCTTCCACTCTCGATGGTGAGAAAGAGCAAAAAACATATATAACCATGTTGCACACTGAAAAAGTTTTTTATCAAGTTCCTATAGCTTTGGAGGATCACCCTAAGACAACCTTCACATGTTTCCTTTGGACACTTGCTCTTCAAAGGATGCTATTTAGGTTTTGCTATACACTGGGTACCTTTCAGAGTTGCATGCTATTCATTATTTCAAACATGGGCCATAATTTCATTAAGGATGGAAGGAGCACTTCATATCGCATATGGGAATGATGGAAATTAGGTTTCATCTGAATTTTGCTCTTTTAATTTATGCGTGCTCACATTGGGGACAATATGAATCTTTAAGTGTGTGGTACAATTTTTACTTTTAATTTATCTTTGTTTAAGTTTAGTTAATGTTTTTCTTTGAATAAATGAATTTTAAAAGTTCAATTGTTATAAGATTGTTGATAGATGATATTTGAATTTTTGAAGCACGAATTTGAGAATTGATTAGAAATGGTACTCATTCTCAATTTTTATGGCTATTCTTTGCATTACCTTTAAACTAGTGAGGAATTGAGCCATCAACTTATTATTCTTTATTGTGTGTAAACATCTTTGATTGATGAATTGCTAGAACTTGCTTTGACATGCATTTTGAGGCTACATAAAAATTTCAATTAGGCATCATTATGATTAAGGCAATTAGGTGAACCCATTTTGGCTTAAAAAGACCAACCTTATATCCAACCTTTGTTAGCCAATTTTGAGCTTATTTCATTTTTCCTTTTCTTTCTTTTTCACAAGACCATTAGCTTGAACCTTGTTGTTTTAACTATTACCCTTTCATTAGGTCAATAGCATTTTAAGAGCATTTATGATTGAGTGTTGTGTTAAATAAAGTGTGAGGTTAAATTTAGTGGGTTCAAAAGTACAAATTATTATCTTCTTTAGTAACAAAACCTATTTTAAAAATAAAATTAAAAAATAAAAAAAGAGAAAAATCAAAATAACAGAAGTTGTTATTTTTTTCGTAGGGTTAGAATAATTTTGGGAATGATCATTACAAAATTTAATAAGTGAGTTCCCTTGAAAAGCTCTTTAATGTCAAGTGGTAGGTGAGTGGACGGTGTTTTGGGATTGTTGGGTTATACATATGATCGGTTACTTCATTCTTGAAGTGCTCTTGAACTTATTAAATAAGCTCACATTTCCTAAATGTCATGCATTTACCCTAGCCCCATTACAACCCAATGAAAGACCTTATGATTGATGCTTGGTTGTAATTAGCTGGTGGAGATTTGATTGATAAGCAAGCCTATATGTAGACCCTTAAATTTTGACCAAGTCCAATCCGATATTTTTAAACAGTCCAAAATAATTTTTGCTGTGTTTTAATAAAATAATATTTATTACTTATAATATTTATTTTTACTAAAAATAAAAAAAGCAATAATAAAAAAGGATAAAAAATAAATAAAAAAAATCGACAACGGAAGAATCGGCAATGACTTGGATTGGTCCAATTCACCACAGGAAAATCCCACGCGTATTGGTTGGCCCGTGCCCAGTGCCAGCAGAACTTCTTCACCAACGCACTTTCGCATGCCCGGCCCACGCATGGTTTTGTCAAAACCCTATTCTACTTGGTTTTTAATTTTATTTCCTAAAAAGTTTTTATTTCCTTAGCCAATTAGTATTAGGTTTTTTATTTTTTCTTATAAATACCACATTAAAGGCAGCAAGCAACAAGAAGTACTCAAGGCAGCAAGCAATATTCTGCCTTGGTGTTAAGCTCGGCCAAGAATTTCATCAACAGTTTTTGGTGGAACCTTCAAACGTAGGTATGTCTCTTTAATTTTATTTGTCAAAATTAATTATCACAGTAGCCTATTCTTTTCAAATACCTAACTTTTAATCATATTTTCATGAGCTTCAATTTTATTTAGTTAAACCCTAAACCTTAATATTATTTTCATAAAACTTCCAAAACCCTAAATCCAAAACATCCATTCTTTATATTCAAATCCTAATTTATTTCAAACCTAATCTTTAATTCAAACATCACAGTAGCTATGTTGTTTTACCTTTAAAACTTTTTGATTATTTTGGATTATTATCTTAACACAATAGCTTCATTATTTTGATCATACAAATTTAATTACTAAAGCCTTAATTACATAAAATCAAAGATCAACCTGTTTGTCCATCCAGTAGCCATGTTATTTCTTTTATATTAAATATTTCTTAGTTGACTAATCTAGTAATTAATATATAAAACCTTAATTGTTAAACATAAAACCTACAAATCCCTAATTTTATTCAAGAAACCTTAATTTAAGATGTAAATCTTAAAATTTTATATTTATTGCTTTATTTAATTTTATATTTGATTATGTAGCTTATTATATGTTTTGATGATTGGTATATTAAATTTTGATGTTTGGTTTATTTAATTTATCATGGATGAATATTTTTTAATTATTATTTATTTATTTATTAAAATTGTAAGAGGTATGTTTTCAATATTAGGTACCTCATTAATTAATTTTTAAGTAATTTAAATTGTTTCTATATATTTTGGGATTAATGTAAAGGACACGTTTCCATCTTTTGGTAGGTGCCCTATTTAGTTTTAGACATTGGACAATGTAAGGATACGTTTCCATCCTCGGATGGGTATTTTGTTTGAACATTGCTTTGATTTTAATATAATGATGCTTTATTTTAATTATTGCTTTTAGTATGGATAATATCATTATATTTAAGAATTTTATAATATTAAGACCTGAAAAGGAGGCCGGTTCCAATGAACCGGGCGTTGTGGGGGTGCTGGGCCACTTCTCACGTTTCCCACACGTACCCAACTTTCTAAACATATTAGGGGGTTGGGGATTCATTAGGAATTGAGTCATCCACCCCTTTTTTTTCTTGACCCATCCGGGTGGTGACTCTATTTTCTCTGGGTTTAGGCCCGTGTTCTCTATAGCCCCAAGCCTAGCAGTGTTGAAGTCCCAAGAACCATTCCATCGAGAGTGGGGGCAAAAATCCCCGCTCACAGTGGCGACTCCACTGGGGATAAGAGAAGTTGATTCCATTGGTATTTATATTATTCTATTCTTTCTTATCATGATATTATTCATTGCATTATTTAGATTGTATCGTGTGCGTGACTAAGGACGCCCGTGTTACCCGTGTTGTGTTATGTAAGGGATACCATACTTTCACTCAAAGTATGGAGATCAAGCATGGCATAGCCACTCATAGCCTTGTACCTTTTGGTATATACTTGCTATGGGAACCTAAGCCTTTTAACCCAAAGACTAAAGCTCATGTAATTGGCCTAGTTACTTTCCTTAGATTTTTACCCCAAATGCTTGTTGTTTGACTATGGTTAATTTATCTTGGTTTAAATCATGACTTATTTGGTTTGTTCTTTTTCTAATATGACCTAATTACACTGTAAGCTCAAATAATTTTTTTTCCTTTAAAGTCCAAAAGACCAAAACTATTTTCAAAAATTTTAAAACGGTATTTGGACATAAATTTTTCTAAAAATGAGTCAAAAATTCTTTTCTCATAACCCAAATACAAAGCCCAAAATCCATATTTTCTAAAATCTTTTTACAATGGGCTTAAAAATAAAATTATTTTCACAACCTTTTTAAAGAGCTTACGAATATTTAGGTCAATTATGAAAATACTAAAAATCAATTGTGAGCCTAGTTTATTCTAAGAATTATTAATCATGGACTTTATTTTTTGCATGAATCATTAGTTACTTTTTCAAGTGTAAAATCTATTTATAATAAACCTCTTAATTTAGTTTTAATTGAATATGGCATAAAAGCTACTTTATTTGATTGAATGGATTAAAACCTAATTAAAGGGAATTCACATGAACTGATTTCCATTTTTGAAATTATAACTACTGGTTAAATTGTCTGAGGGAATTTTTCAAGATAAAAATATCCCACATTGGTATTTTGCTGACCATGTACCTAGGAAAAGAGACTCGACATTCATGTGTGGAAGTTATAAGGTTGGAAGAGACGTCCTAATTATCTTTGTTTGTTTTGTTGTTTTTCCATACATGTATACATACATATGCATCTCATATCATTTGTCTTTTCTGGCTTACAGCCCTGGATTGCAATAGTTCAAAAGCCTACGACAATCCAACCTATGCCAGTGACGAAGAATCCAACACCAATTAGCTTCTCACCAAAAGTAATGGAACCTGAGCAGATTCAAAAGATGTTAGACGATGCCCTTGAAGTCAAGATGAAAGAATTAAAGGGGGCCCTAGCTGAGATCATGAAGAGTCAAATGGCTACAATATTTGGGAACACTGCTGAAGCATCCACAAGCACCAAGAAAGACAAAGGGAAGGTTAAAGTTAGTGAAATGGTTTTTAAGGATTACAAAGTAGTCATTGACGATGATGATGACTAGGCTCAATACTTCCAAGATTCTCAAGATAAGAAGAAAGAGCTAAGGATTATTGAAAAATCAGCTATGGAAAAGACTGAAACTTCAGATGTTGAGAAGTTGATCACTGACTTGGAAAAGAAGCAAAAACTGAAGAAATATTCGAGGTCGACAAGTTGTTTGAGCTAGATGAAGAGGTTCCATACAAGTTTAAGATGTCATCCTTTGCCAAGTTTGATGGAACTGGAAATCTTCACCTCTATGTGAAGCAGCATATCACTGCTATGCAGTCTATCTGAGCTACTAAGGCTCAAACCCTAAGGTACTTTATGCTTTCATTAGATCATGTTGTCCAAATCATGCTCTCATTAGATCTTGTTGTCCAAAATTGGTTCAATACCTTTGATGATGGCACTCAAAAGTGTTGGGTTCTGCTATACAAGGCCTTCATCCAACAATATGGATACAATGATGAATTGAAAGTTACTTTAAAGGAAGATGAGTCCATTAGACAAAGGCCAAATGAGAATTTTGTGGACTATGCTAAAAGGTGGAGGAATAAGGTTGCATTGCTCAGGAAGAGGCCCGATGAATCTAATCAAATAAGGATAATTGTGAGAGGGGTGTTGCCTAGTCTTCGTGAAAGGATGTTTCATGCACTCATCCAGGACTTCAAAGACCTTTTGCCAGCTGGCTTGCAAATTGAAGAATGGGAAAGGGAGAAGAACCACTTTTCGGCAAGAAGGAATGAGAAAGGGAACTACCAGCCGGGTAATCAAAGAACGCAAAAGGAAGTTGATGTTAATGCAACTGGTCAAGGAAATAGAAGATAGTTCTCAGAATTGGGGAAACCTCTATCTTGGGTTTTCAACAAGCTGCAAAAGAAGGGGTTGTTACAACCATTGGTTCCTTGAACACTACATAATCCTTTGCCACCAAACTTCGATGCCTAGGCCTTCTATCAATTTCATCAAATGCAAGGGCATGACATGGATAAATGTGCTCATCTAAGATATGAGATTCAAGATTTGATTGATAGTGGTAAGCTACCTGAGCCGGATAAGCCCATTACCAAAAGCAATCTACTGCCTAGGTTCAACAGAGTGCCACTACTAGCAACTTTCATGATAGGAGGAGGATTGGAGGCAGATCTTGTCTTATCCTCCTTTCAAAATGGGAATATTGAAGATGTGAAGGGAGAAGAAGCTTAACTCAACAAACTTCCCTTGGCTTGTTTATTTGTTTTATTTTCTTTATTTGGTGTTTTATGTTTCAAATTTAAAGTTGTTTGAATAAATTACTTTCATCAAAATTTTTGTTGGTCTTTGTTCATTTTGGTGATCAACCAATGATAAATTTAAGTTGATATTTATAAATTAGCGTATCTATGCATCATGATTCGAATGACTTTACTAGGTAAGGGAATTGCTCTATAGCGTTGAGTTGTGTATGCTTACTTAGAGAGGGCTCTTGCATAATTACCTTTTCTAGGTCCTAGTCAGTCTTAGAACATGTTTTGACGAACTTTCGAGGTGAAATTGAACTCTGCTTATTAAGGAGAGAAATGATCTAGGTATTATTTGGTTAGCCAGCAACTAGTATCAACCCTATTGGTATCAATCCCTAGTTGTCCCTTTGAGCCTTCATAAAATTTTAGCTTTCTTTTTATTGGCTTACAAATCCCAACAACCTACCCTGAACAGTTGTATTGCTTATGACAAATTTATTGATCACTAAAGAGAAAAGGCAAGAAGATAAAAAAGGAATGCCTAGTCAAGACCATAAGAAAAAAAGAAGAAGAAAAGAAGAAGAAAAGAAGAAAACAAAAAGAAAAGGAAAAATAAAAGAAAAATAAAAAAATAAAAAAATAAAATTAAACCCAAAACAATTCAGAAAGCCAACCAAGTTCTCTATTACCTAAAGCAACAAAAGACTTCCATTTGGTTTATAAGGACAATTTGACTTGAATTGGTCCAACCTAACTAAAGATTCAATCAAAATTAGAGAAAAGGAGAAACTACATCTAGTTTTTGAAAGTCTTGTACTTGACAATCCTACAGAAGAAAAGGATGAAATGATGACATGCCAAAAGAAAAAGAGAGAGAGAGAGAGAGAGAGAAAGAGGAATGTGGGTATCAACCTTTTTTGCAAGCGAAAAGACGGTCCTAATCAAGATCCAAATTAATGTCAAGGAGAAAAGAGAATGTTCAAAGCTCTATCTTTTCATGCTTCCAACTACCTCAATAAGAAGTTTGTAGTGTGAAGGCTTATCTATAGTATCACATCAGCTCCAATTTCAAAATGACATTCATTTAAATCATGTGCCTTATAGACCCCATTTTAAGCCTATCAAAGACCTATTGATCTCTCTTGGTAGGTAGAGTCTATTAGTGGAGATAGTTTGGATAAGCATGCATATGAGACAGACAATATTCAAACTCAAATGAGATCTTTGACTAAGTAATGTGCATGTGCCTATCTGAAGTGCAGCAGTTCTTGCTCAAATGGAAATGATTCTCGAGTTTAGTACGGTAATTACGGTTGTCATGTTGTAGATATGTTAATTTGGAAAATCAAGTCCTAAGGTATAATGAAAATGATTTGACAAAGCCAAAATATGATTTTAAGGTTTTTTTAAAAAAATGTTTTTTTTGTCATACAAAGCCCTCGAGTTAAGAGAAGTTTGTTGAACCATCGAATCTCAAAGGACACATTGGGCAAAGTAAATGATTATTGGCAAGGTCATGAAGAAGCTACCAACTGACATGCTGAAACATAATTTGAAATGGATGTATCCCTGACTCTGCTGTTTGAGGTCTTCACAACTCATGTTTTCAACATCTCGAAGATAAAAACCATAAATGCAAAGCCTTCTGTCATTCCAATACAAGACCTGAACGAGCATCTGTGTAATATCCCAAAGTATACCCTAAAAGTTTTGGAATATTTATTGTTGTATTTGGATTAAATGTATATGTTTATATGGAAAGAGAAATGAGGTAAGGGAAGAGTGTATATGTTGTATATATAGTGATATATACAACATATACAAGTCAAAGAAATGGTAGTCAATGATGATTAATTAATTATTTTAAATTAATTAAATTAATTAAATGGAAATTAAGTGGAAAGTGGATGATGATATTTGTAATATTATATTAATATAATTGCTTGGTTGAGAACAAAAGAGAGATTGAGTGGTTAAGTGAAGAGGGAGAGTTGACTTTGCCATTCATTCATTCTTCTTCTTCTTCTTCTTTCTTTGTTGTTGGCTGGGTATCACTATAGCAAGAGAGGAAGAGAGTTTTTGATTTTCCAAACTTAAGATTGAAGGATGTTTCAATTGATCAAATTGGAATTCTAAGGGTTTTCATCATTTTTGGTAAGTTTCCACTTGATTCCTTAGTTTTCTTTTGAGTTGTATTTGAGTTTGGTGTTTGATTGTTGATGGTATGAGTATGTTTGATTGTGGTGTGTTTGAGAGTATTTGGTTTATTTGATTTTGATTTTTGGGGTTGGATTGAAGAGAAAGTGTTAGGTTTGGTGGAAGAGCAAGTGTTGTATTTGAGTTGTGAGTATGTGATGGTTGTGAATTGGTGTTTGATGTATATTGTGAATTGTTTTGGTGTTGTTGCAAGTTATTATGGTTTATGGGTGTGTTTAGTTAAGTTTGTTTGAAGTGGATAATGGTGGAAGAAAGTGGTTTGTTGGATGTAGTGTTGATGTTGCCGGAATCTATATTTTTGGCTTGACACGCCCATGAGCATGGTCAGGTCTTTAGGCGTGTCAATGGTTCTGTGTTCTTGGATGGGTGACACGAGCAGTGACATGCTCGTGTTGTTGAGCGTGTCACAGCTTCTGTATTGTAGTAGTATTGACACGTCCAGTGACACGCCCATGTCACTGAGCGTGTCATAGCTACTGTGATGTTGGTGGATTGACATGGCCATGAGCATGCCCGTGTTGTTGGAAGTGTCAATGTTTCTGTGAGACAGAATGTAACACCCCAGGCTGTTCTCACCCCCCACCAACCTGACAGCTGGGCCTCAGGCCACTGCCAATCCCAGTCAGGCCCACGAGACTGCTACAGTACTGGACTGCCCTCACGGGCCCTCCAGTAGGATTTGTTTATTTGGCTCCCTAAGGAGTCGCCTCCCCAGATCGAACCCCTGACCTCCCACTTAAGAGAGCCAGCGAGCATAATCCAGTACCAATTATTCCACTGAAGAATTGGTACTGAATTGCGCTCGCTGGCTCGCTTAAGGGAGAGGTCAGGTGTTCGATCTGGGGAGGCGACTCCTTAGGGAGCCAAATAAACAAATCCTGCTGGAGGGCTCGTGAGGGCAGTCCAGTACTGTAGCATGCTCAGTGGGCCTGACTGGGATTGGCAGTGGCCTAAGGCCCAGCTGGCAGGTTGGTGGGTGGGTGAGAACAGCCTGGGGTGTTACAGTTAAAAAGGTGCCTTTTTAACTGTAACATCCCGGCTGTTCTCACCCACCCACCAACCTGTCAGCTGGGCCTCAGGCCACTGCCAATCCCAGTCTGGCCCACGAGACTGCTACAGTACTGGACTGCCCTCACGGGCCCTCCAGTAGGATTTGTTTATTTGGCCCAAGTGATAAATCACTTAGGTCGCCTCCCCGGATCGAACACCTGACCTCCCCCTTAGGAGAGCCAGCGAGCGCAATCCAGTACCAATTCTTCCACTGGTTACCACCACCCTCATCTCATGATTCTTAATCGTTAAACCTATAAGGCTAAAACCTAAAACCTTAAACATAAAAACCTTCACCGCCGCTACTCTGCTGCTCCTCCCTGTCCTTCAAAATTCATTTGTTTTTGTTGCTACTCTGCTCGACTGCTCCTCGCTGACGCCATAGTTCAGGTAAGTGCACTTCTGGTTATCAGAGGAAAAAAAATCATTAGAGCTCCATTGATGAGTTTTGGAAAAGAAAAATCAGTTATTGGTTTAAGAGGAGAAAAGGTTAAGAAAAATCAGAGGGTGAGAAACGATTTTGAGAAAAATATAAACCAATTTTAATTAAAATCCCCATGTTTGAAAGCTGCTGCTTCTCTTCAAAATCAATTTGAATTAGAAGAAAGAAGCAGGAATCATAAGTTTGAAAACCCATTTTGGCGAAAACGTTGATCTGCAAAGCTTGGAGTTCCTAAAACATAATCAATCGCAGTCTTGGATTCAATCGGAGGGCAGCAACAGGTAACTTCCAACCTTTTCTTATTTATTTCTGTTTTCGTTGAATATTGATTCATTATGATGAATGGCATGGCTTGGGAACCGATTGAATATGTTAGGTTGCTTTGATCGATTTTGTTCTTTAATGACTTTAGTTGTTATTGTTTGCGATTTCCTTTGTTTCTTTCATTTAAAAAGAAATGATTTCATTCTTTGGTTAAAAAATGTCGTTTGTTTCGATTTTGGGAACTTTGCTTCTCCTTCTCATCAAGTTTCTGTTTTAATAAAACAGCTACATGAAATCTTGATGGAGTGAGTCTTTGGTGTTTGTGTTTTAAAAAGTTTTGTTAAAATGATTTTATTTCTTCTACCGGTACCCATTTTTGTCGTTCAAATGAAATCCAGGTGCAAGACTTGATTTTGTTCTCCTGTTTTGAAATCCACCTGCTGTCTTGAATCAAACATCAACAAAAATTCTGTTTAAGTTTTGATTTCTACCGTTTCTATTTTTGTCTCTGTTTTGTCATCACTGTCAAATGAAATTTATGAAAATAATAACAAATCTCTCCCTCTCACATCTTCCCGAACATGTAAATATCTTCAAGTGCGATTCTCTTAATGATTTCTCTAGAATGAAATGACATTATCTTTTACTCTATTTGAAGCTGCGATAAATATGGTGTATGCATGTGATGGGGTACCCCTCTTTAATGCTAAATTGCTTGCTAGTTTTTTGCTTATTTCTCTTCTTTCATATACCATACATATATACCAAAATGATAAAGAATTGTTTTTCTGATATTATAAGAGCTCTTAATGCAATTGAAGGTTTTAGAAATGGGGTTTTTATTAGAATCATAAAGAAAGCAGTTTTTGCTACTTTCACTTGTATTCTTGCTTTAGGTGTGTATATATGTGCATCCCATTTTATCTCTCATATCAATCTGCAAAACGCCCATAAATATATACTGTATATACACTTATTTACAACTATTTATCTACAATTTATATATTTTTGTAGGAGGGGCTCTAGTGGGAACAATAGTAGGAGCCATGAAAGGGATGACAACAAAAACTGGGTTTCTTCATGGTTCTTCAATAGGAGCTGTCACAGGTGCAATCACAGCCGTTCAATTGCTTGAATCACTTGCTGATGGTGAGCCACTGTCTAAGGTAAAACAAATTACTCATTTCAGTTATTATTTTTATTTCTGCATTATTAATGCATGTTCAGAAAGTCTAGTCTAGAAATTAACAAAGGGGAAGGCCATTTTCTGGCTTGTAACATCATGGTATGGTTTTTTAGGAGTGGGCCAATTTCTGTTTCTATTTTTTGATTGATTTTAGCCAATAATGGAAAAACAATACTTCTACTCACTAAATGTATTTTGAATATTGTTCTACATACAGGTTGCTTTGCTTTATAGCTTGGTGAATGGGAAGGTCTTCATGGAATGGGTAAGTCCAGCAGTGCTAAAAGCTTATCAATGGCAAGTAAGTAATACAGTATATAAAACTAACTTTTCATAAACAAATTTATTTATTTAATTAGTATAATAATGAAACATTTATATAATATGATTTTGTTTGATCAGATTAGTGCATTGGAAACCAGTTATAGAGAAATTTTAGACATATATGATACAAATGGAAATAGAGGGCTATCCAAGAATTGCATTCAAATGCTTCCTCAACTAAAATTCCAACCTGGTTCCAACTTTGAAGAGATTTCTTGTTCCATTTGTTTGCAAGTACGTACTAATTGTTAATTTCTCATTGATGCTTCAATGTGGTAATTTTCTTAATTGTGGTAACCTCATTTTATGTTTCCCATTAGGTATCTGTCCTTAAGCATGAAAAAGACATGTTGTCAAGTGCTGAAAAAAGAGCTTCTGATGAAGTCCGTAGTTTGTCGGAGAGAGTTTATCGCTTGCAGGTATAGAAAGCAACTTCTTGTTTCTTGATATGATAAATGTTATTAACGTTCTAACTTTGACTATAAATTCAGGCTAGTTTAGACACTATTCAAAGTGCTCAAGAGGTTTGTGAGGTATGTTATCTTAATTTGATTATTTGCAGCTTTTATATTTACATTAATTTTTATTGATGTTTCTTCATGGGTACTTCAGGAATCAAGGGCTGCTGAGAGGAAAAAACAGGAGGAACACATAAAACAAATTGAGGTGTGTCAAGACATGTTATTATCGCCTATGTTATCAATGTTGATCTGGGTACATTTGGTGTTATTTTCGTTATGATTTTGCCAGAAACATTTCATACTGATGCCTTTCTTAGCACAACATTTCAAGTGTCTTTGAAAGTCACCTGTTCTGAGAACGGCACCATTAGCCATGTTGTTGTGCCTGTTGCATGACTGTAGAATATGTCCCAAGTTCCTTACCTTTCACTTATAGATATTGTAGCTTCTGCATTCCTTAATTTTTCTTGGGTCTCTTCGAAATATAATGTAAAATAGTAGTGCATTGAACTGTCATTGGATCTTTTGTTGTGTTGCAAACTCTTCATATAGAAAGTTTTGTAGATAATTTATAAGAACTTAAAACTAAGGTTTCTATTATAAAATTGATTTAAATTTATGCTACTATCAAAAGTTTATTTGACCATTATGTAACTGAGGAATGATCTGTGCCTGCACTCATATTTGGAAAATATAATTGTAAGTTCATATATAGAAATATATTGGTCTCAAGGTCAATAATGCCCCTATTTTTCCTTTTTCTGTTCATGACTGGTATGTCATTGAATTATCGTAATTCCATTTTTAGAATTGCTATTAATGCTGGTGAAGTTTTGATATCAAGCTTTATGTTACATTTATTAGGAAAAGGATCAGATTCAAATTCAATATGTGTTGTGTGCTGTTTATGTTCTTTGATATAGAATTCTTGAGTCATCTTAAGATTTGCCTTCTGTTTTGCTACAAATTACATGATATTGCTCATATTGTAGCTTATTAATGCAAATGTTTGTTCAGGTTCTCTTAAGAGGTCTAAAGAATGCCCGTGAAGCTGTGAAACACTTTGGCCCAGCTCCTGGTGTGCCACACAGCCATACTAAACCCTATGTGCGATCAAAGGGAAGGAAGTTTGAGAGAGCTAGAGGAAGGAGGAACAGCAGAGGATTTAGAGTTTGATTTGTTTTGAGTTCTATATTGTGAGAAACTTGTGTTACTTTTTCCCAAATATTGTTATTTTCAAGATAGATTATTTGTAGTAGTGTTCTTAACACATGCATAATTAAATTGTAAAATATTTTATTATATTGAAGATTAATAAAAGAATTATTTTTATCAATGTAATTAGTGTTTTTTTTTTAGATTGTGTTTAAATGTTCCAAACGTATTTATAAAGTTCTCATAAAATTAATTGATAATACAAATAGTTCCAATAAAAATCAATATTAAATTGTTACGGATTTGATACGAATCTGTGATGGATATCTGAAATCTATGACGGAATCTGCAACGGAATCCGCGACGACAATCTGCGATGGAATCTGCAACGAATTTACAACAAAAATCTGCGACGGCTGCCCTTTACCCGCGAAATTTTAAACGAGAGATTTGCAACGGCCGAGCGGTTGCAAATCCATCGCAATCTGCGACGGCCTATCGCAAAATTGAAAATTGCGACGCCTTTTTTATTAACTAATCGTATCCATCACAGATCGGTTGCAGATCGGTCGCAAGACTTGATTTACGATGGATATGCGATGGATTTTGTCCTTTGCATATAGCGTGTTTTTTTGTAGTGCAAGGTAGAATCGGAGAGTTCGGCTAGACTGAGTCGAGTTTAGACTTTGAAGTGTTGATTGTGGGCTTAAAGATCAGAGTCAAACTGCCAAACATGTATAAATTTTTATGTTTTGTAAACATGGATTTTGATGTATTTATATATATAAATACCACTACATTTTCCGCTGCATAATGAATAAATATTTTATCTAGTATAGTTTATAATATAATATGAAGTGTTTTAAGTTTTCTTATAATATTGTTAAAGTGAAAGATTGGTTTGCTTATTATAAACCGTGGCACTCTTGTATTCGGTATACATATATTACAGGTGTAGTAGTATGTAGTGTGCGTATACGGGGTATAGGGGTGTTACAATTGTTTTGGTATCAGAGCCTAGGTTTGAGATTCTCAACCTAGGTAAATTGTAAGAAAAAGAAAATTTTGATTTTAAAATGTGGTTTTTAAATAAGATACATGTTTTGGTATTGGCAGTCTCTGATCTTTGATGAGGTATATTATGCTGTGTCTGCAGATATAGGCAGTGATGGCGTCTCAGTCATGTCAGTCCATAGAAGGTAGTGCTGAGAGTGTAGGTCCTGAAGAGGGTAGAGATGGAGCTAGGATTGAGAGAACTGGAGAGGCACCGGTTCCTGTGCCAGAGAGACCAGCTACTGATGAGGTTCTACCAGTTTGGCTAAGATATGTGGTAGAATTGTTGAGGCAAGCTCCAGTGCAGTCACCACCGCCACCACAGCCACAAGTACCGGTGAGGCATTATGATAAATTGAGGAAGTTTGGGGCTGAAGATTTCTTTGGTACTATAGATCCTGCAGTAGCTGAGCAGTGGTTGGATAGAGTGTAGAGGGTATTTATTCAGTTGCAAGCCACTTCTAAAGAGAAATTTGATTATGCTTGATCCCTTCTGCAGAAAGATGCTTATGATTGGTGGAAGACGGTTCCTCATGCCATGGATGATCCACCTACTTTGTCTTATGGTGATTTTCTGCAGGAGTTTGAGCAGAAATATACTCCGAGGGAGTATAAGGATGCTAAGAAGATGGAATTTCTGAATCTAAGGCAGGAGAACCGGACAGTGACAGAGTATGAGATTGAGTATATCCAATTGAGTCATTATGCCGGTGGGATTATTTCTGATGAGATTGACCGGTGTAGGAGATTTGAGGAGGGATTGAGGCCCTCTATTATGTGTATTGTTGCTGGTTCTCGGTACCAAGACTTTTCTCAGTTAGTTGCCGCAGCTAGAAGTGTTGAGAGAGCACAGGGTATTGCAGCAACTGCTATCGAGGAGGAGACCAGAGTTAGGAGATCCCAGTTTGAGGCAGGGTCTTCATCTATGAAGAGAGGCCGAGGAAGTTTTATTTCGAGAGTCAGTAGGAGCCTGAGGCAGTCGGGTAGATCAGTTCAATATCAGAGGCAGAGATCGAGACCTACAGTTTCTGTAGCGAGTGCTCTGATTCCAGTGGTTCAGAGATCCATTCTACCTATATGTGTTCATTGTGGTAGGACACATGGGGGTGCTTGTTGGAAGACGTGTGGATTAGGAGTATGTTTTAGATGTGGGTCACCAGCTCACTTCATTAAAGATTGCCCTGAGCTACAGGAGGATAGACAGACTGATACTACAGCTTCTCGACCTAGTGTTAGTAGAGGTGGTCAAGGGGGCAGAGGTTTTAGTAGAGGTGGTCGACCTGGGTTCAGTTAGAGAGGAGGCTCTACATCCGGAGGCAGTAGGCTGGATGAGGCTGGGCCATCTCAGCGAGTGTATGTGATGCAGAGGCAACCGGATGCTTTAGCAGTTATTGCGGGTACATTTTCTTTATTTGGCATTTCAGTTCTTGCTTTGATTGATCCAGGATCTACTCATTCATACATAAGTGCATCTATCTTGCCTGTGTCTGAATTGCATTCAGAGTCCTTAGGATTTGATGTCTTGGTGACAAATCCTTTAGGACATAGTGTTGTGGTGAGTAAGGTGCATCGTGATAGTTCAGTTGTGGTGCAAGGTGAGGAGTTTTGGGGGATTTGATTGAAATGCATTTTAAGGAGTATGATTTGATCTTAGGCATGGATTGGTTGTCTAAGCATGGAGCTATGGTAGACTGTCAAAAGAAGTGTGTTACCCTGAGAACCAGTGATGGTAGAGTTGTGATGGTATCTAGTGAGCAGAGACAATTTGTATCCATGTTTGTTTCAGCTGTTGCAGCTAGGAAGTTGATTAGAAAAGGGTGTGATGCTTATCTTGCTCATGTTGTGGATACCAGAATAGTGGGTTCTCAACTTGATAGTATACCCACAGTTGCGTAATTTTCAGATATTTTTCCGGAGGAGTTGCCAGGGTTACCCCCTGAGAGAGAGGTTGAGTTTGGTATCGAATTGTTGCCTGGTACCATTCCCATCTCTATTACTCCCTATCGAATGGCACCTGCTGAGTTGAGAGAGTTGAGGGTGCAGTTGCAGGAGTTATTGGATAAAGGGTTTGTTCGCCCTAGTGTTTCTCCGTGGGGAGCTCCTGTTTTGTTTGTAAAGAAGAAGGATGGTACTTTGAGGTTGTGCATCGATTATAGGCAATTGAATAAGGTGACTATCAAGAATAAATATCCTTTGCCTAGGATTGATGATCTCTTCGATCAGTTGAAGGGAGCAGCAGTGTTTTCCAAGATTGATTTGAGATCAGGGTACCATCAGTTGAGGGTTAGAGCTGAAGATGTTCCTAAGACAGCTTTCCGCACAAGATATGGGCATTATGAGTTCTTAGTGATGCCTTTTTGGGTTGACAAATGTACCTGCAGCTTTTATGGATTTGATGAATAGGACCCTATCTGGATCAGTTTGTGGTAGTCTTTATTGATGATATTTTGGTATATTCTCATAATAAAGAGGAACATGATAAGCATCTGCGGATTGTGTTGCAGACCTTGAGAGAGAAGCAATTGTATGCTAAGCTGTCGGAGTGTGAGTTTTGGCTTGATCAAGTGACTTTTCTGGGTCATATAGTTTCAGCAAATGGTATAAGAGTTGATCTGAGTAAAGTTGAGGCCATTTTGAATTGGAGTCCACCGAAGTCTGTAACTGAAGTTAGAAGTTTTTTGGGTTTGGCAAGCTATTATCGAAGGTTTGTGAAGGTTTTTTCTTTGATCGCTACTCCACTCACCAGATTACTTAGAAAAGGAGTTAGATTTGTGTGGACAGATCAGTGTCAAGCAAGCTTTGAGCAGTTGAAGGAGATGTTGACTCAAGCTCCTGTTCTTACTTTGCCTGTGGAAGATAAACCATATGTGATTTACAGTGATGCTTCACATAATGGTTTAGGATGTGTCTTGATGCAAGAGGGTAGAGTCATAGCTTATGCTTCTCGGCAGGTGAAGCCGCATGAGTTGAATTACCCGACGCATGATTTGGATTTGGCAGCTATAGTTTTTGCTTTGAAGATTTAGTGACATTATTTGTATGGGGAGAAGTGTTTTATTTATACAGATCATAAGAGTTTGAAATATTTGGGTGTTCAAAGAGAGCTTAATCTTCGGCAAAGACGATGGTTGGAGCTGATCAAAGATTACGAATGTTTGATTGATTATCATCCTGGTAAGGCAAATGTTGTTGCGGATGCCTTGAGTCGGAAGTCTTTGGCAGGTTTGACTGTTTATTCGCTCTCGTTGCTTGTTGAGTTGAGAGCGTTGCATGCTAGTTTTGAATCATGTGATGATGGTGCATTGTTAGCTCAGTTGCATTTGAGACCGGTGTTGTTGGATCAGATCAAAGAGGCTCAATTGGCAGATGAGAAAATTCAGAAAGTTGTGTCGGATTATCAAAATGGGGAAAGCCGAGATTTCTATGTGAGAAGTGATGGTAGCCTTTAGTTTAAGGATAGATTGTGTGTTCCTGATGATGCTAGTTTAAGAAAGATTATTTTGGAAGAAGCACATCAATCGGTTTTTGCTATGCATCCTGGGAATACTAAAATGTATTATGATTTGAAGCAGCATTTCTGGTGGGTAGGTATGAAGAGAGATATAGCGGACTTTGTATCCAAGTGTCTCACTTGTCAGAGGGTGAAATTTGAGCACCAAGTTCCTACCGGGTTGCTTCAACCTTTATCAGTACCTGAATGGAAATGGAAACGTGTGACAATGGATTTTGTATCTGGTTTTTCGTTGACTCGGAAGAAGCATGATGCCATCTAGGTGATTATTGATCGGTTGACAAAGAAAGCTCATTTTCTTCCAGTTAGAATGGACTATTCTTTGGAAAAGTTTTGCTGAGCTGTATATCAGTGAGATAGTGAAGTTACATGGAGTTCCAATTTCTTTGGTGTCTGATCGAGATCCCCGGTTTACTTCAAGGTTTTGGAAAAGTTTACATGGTGCTTTGGGTTCTCGATTGCACTTTAGCACTGCTTTTCATCCGCAGACAGATGGGCAGTCAGAGAGAGTGATACAGATTTTAGAGGACATGTTGAGATGCTATGTCATTGAATTCTCTAAGAATTTGGGACATATCTTTGCCATTAATGGAATTTACTTATAATAACAGTCATCAATCTAGTATTAAAATGGCACCATTTGAGGCATTGTATGGTAGAAGATGCAGAACGCCTCTGTGTTGGAATGAAGTTGGAGAAGGCAAGTTGGTTGGTCCCGATTTGATTAAAGAAACTGAAGAGAAAGTGAAAATAATTCGGGATAGGTTGAAAGCAGCTTCAGATCGGCAGAAATCTTATTCAGATTTAAAGAGGAGAGACATAGAGTTTGATGTTGGAGATAAAGTTTTTCTGAAAGTGTCTCCTTGGAAAAAGATTTTGAGATTTGGCCACAAAGGGAAGTTAAGTCCTCGTTTTATTGGACCTTATGAAGTATTAGAAAGAGTTGGAAAAGTTGCTTATCGACTCGCTTTGCCACTTGAGTTGGATAGAATTCACAATGTCTTCCATGTTTCTATGCTGCGGAGGTACATATCAGTATCGTCAACTATTTCAGACTTGAGAACAAGTAATTTTGAGGACGAAATTTCTTTTTAGAGGGGGAGAATTGTAATATCCCAAAGTATACCCTAAAAGTTTTGGAATATTTATTGTTGTATTTGGATTAAATGTATATGTTTATATGGAAAGAGAAATGAGGTAAGGGAAGAGTGTATATGTTGTATATATAGTGATATATACAACATATACAAGTCAAAGAAATGGTAGTCAAAGAAGATTAATAAATTATTTTAAATTAATTAAATTAATTAAATGGAAATTAATTGGAAAGTGGATGATGATATTTGTAATATTATATTAATATAATTGCTTGGTTGAGAACAAAAGAGAGATTGAGTGGTTAAGTGAAGAGGGAGAGTTGACTTTGCCATTCATTCATTCTTCTTCTTCTTCTTTCTTTGTTGTTGGCCGGGTATCACTATAGCAAGAGAGGAAGAGAGTTTTTGATTTTCCAAACTCAAGATTGAAGGATGTTTCAAGTGATCAAATTGAAATTCTAAGGGTTTTCATCATTTTTGGTAAGTTTCCACTTGATTCCTTAGTTTTCTTTTGAGTTGTATTTGAGTTTGGTGTTTGATTGTTGATGGTATGAGTATGTTTGATTGTGGTGTGTTTGAGAGTATTTGGTTTATTTGATTTTGATTTTTGGAGTTGGATTGAAGAGAAAGTGTTAGGTTTGGTGGAAGAGCAAGTGTTGTATTTGAGTTGTGTGTATGTGATGGTTGTGAATTGGTGTTTGATGTATATTTTGAATTGTTTTGGTGTTTTTGCAAGTTATTATGGTTTATGGGTGTGTTTAGTTAAGTTTGTTTGAATTAGATAATGGTGGAAGAAAGTGGTTTGTTGGATGTAGTGTTGATGTTGCCGGAATCTACATTTTTGGCTTGACACGCCTATGAGCACGGTCAAGTCTTTAGGCATGTCAATGGTTTTGTGTTTTTGGATGGGTGACACGAGCAGTGACACGCCCGTGTTGTTGAGCGTGTCACAGTTTCTATGTTGTAGTAGTATTGACACGTCCAGTGACACGCCCATGTCACTGAGCGCGTCATAGCTACTGTGATGTTGGTGGATTGACACGGCCATGAGCATGCCCGTGTTGTTGGACGTGTCAAAGTTTCTGTGAGACAGAATGTATTACACGTTCAGTAACACGCCTGTTGTTCTAAGCGTGTCAAAGCTTCTATGTTGTGAGTTTAGGGCACGGTCAGGGACACGCCCGTGTTGTTGAGCGTGTCATGTGTAGAGTTTGCCCTAGTTGGTTTTTATCTATTTTATTTCATGTGTATCTCTAAGTGAGTGTGTATGATCACCTTTGGTTTAGATTTTGAAGAGAATTGAGTTGCCCTAATCCAAGTGTTGAAGGATTTTTGGAAGAAGAGTTTGGTGTTGTGTGAGTTGCTCTTGAGGTAAGTACAAACCCTACATTATTGCTTACATTTACATGACATTGGGACTTAACACATTTGGTTGTAAATGTGTTAAGTAATCTATTACATTGTTGATACATTTGATTAATGCTATGAATTGTATAATGTGAAAGATATGATGATCATTCAAATTGTATATCCAATGTAATTGGTTGTGGATACTTTAATGATGAGATGTGAAGCCATTGTTGTTGGCTATAATGATGCAAATGAAATAATTGGGGCATGTTTGGCTAGATGATTATGAGGAAATAAGAATGAAATTGATAATAAAATAATGAAAGAATTGTGTGCCTAATGTGTTAGTCAATTTTCAGAGTTTTGTTGTTGGTGGCATGCCTAATAGTAACAATCTCTTAAAGCTGGGTTGGGCTTGATCCTTGAAGCCAAGTTGGGTTGAAGTTTAGCATGCTTAACTCCCCTTGAAGCTTGGTTGGGTCTAGTCCTTGAAGCCTAGTTGAGATGTTACAACCCTTGAAGCTAGGTTGGGTTTGGTTCTTGAAGCCAAGTTGGGTTGATGCTTAGCATGCTTTGCTCCCCTTGAAGCTTGGTTGAATCTAATCCTTGAAGCCTAGTTGGGATGATGATAAATGTGATAATTAAACCAAAACATTAACTCTGAAAGTTGAATGGCATATTAGTTTCTTTTGGCCCATGCTTGTCTTTGTTTAAATGTGATTCATGAATGGTGAAACAAATGAATAATGAGATTTAATGTAAGACTTTGAAATATGATATTCTTATGTATTGTTTATGATATATATAAATGTGTGACATTAGCATTACAATAAAGCATATTGTTATTGTGGTTTGTACCACTAAGCCTATGGCTTAGCGCGATTGTGGTTCATCGCGCAGGTGACAAGGTAGAACCGGAGAGTTCGGCTAGACCGAGTTGAGTCTAGACTTTGAAGTGTTGATTGTGGGCTTAAAGATCATAGACAAACTACCAAACATGTATAAATTTTTATGTTTTGTAAACATGGATTTTGATGTATTTATATATATAAATACCACTACATTTTCCGCTGCATAATGAATAAATGTTTTATCTAGTATAGTTTATAATATAATATGAAGTATTTTAAGTTTTCGTATAATATTGTTAAAGTGAAAGATTGGTTTGCTTATTATAAACCGTGGCACTCTTGTATTCGGTATACGTATATTACTGGTGTAGTAGTATGTAGTGTGCGTATACGGGGTATAGGGGTGTTACAATCTGAAAGGAACCGATGAGAACACTTCACTGATCACTTCAGTTTGTGAGTTAACGGAACCACTTTAAGTATTATTCATGCATACCATGCATACATGAGCATATCACGTTACATTTTCTTGTATTGTATTTTCTATTCCTTGTCAAAGTGAACAACAGATACTCTATGAAGCAAAGATGAAGCGGGTATAGAATTAGGGGGCTTGGAGGGCCCATTGCTTGAGGAAGCTCTAGCCATTTTGCAAAAGAAAGAAGAGATGCATGCTTATGTAAGGAACCAGACAAAATACAAACATCAATCAGAGCCTACCCGAACAAATAATTGGTTTGGGCGTGCACAGGGGGCAAAATTTTTCTTTTCAATATTTTTAGTTTAAGCGTCACTTTCAAATATTTTGCCACACAGGGGGGCAACGAGAAGATATGAGGGCCAACTAAAAATAGCTAAATTTTTTTCAAAAGGAAGAATAAAAAGAACAAAATAAGAAGAAAGTAAGACTCTCAAAAGAATAAAGATGCAAGAGACGAAAGATCAGTCCAGCTAGAAGAGCTAAAGCTAATATAAGATCCAATGCCAAGGATGAAGATCCAATTTCAAGGGTGAAGACCCAAAGACCAGAAATGAAGATCCAAGGTCCAAGGATGAAGATCCATTTTGAGAGTGAAGACCCACAATCCATTAAAGAATGGAACAGCCGGTTAAAAGGAAGCCAGAATTCTCAACTGATAAAAGGTTAGTCAAATCAAGTTTTCGATCAAGTACCCAGAGTCTAGTTTCGGGTCAAGCACCCAAAATCTAGTTTTAGGTTCCCAAAATCTAGTTTCAGTTCGAGAATCCCTAATCCAGTTTCGGGTAGAAAATTTAACTCTTGTCTCCAATCCAAGTACCCAATCCAGTTTCAGGTCGAGCACCCAAATCAGTTTCATGTCGAGCACTCAAATCTAATTTTGGATCGAGCACCTAAAATCTAATTTTGGGTCGAGAACCCAAAATCCAGTCTTAGGTTGAGAACCCAAAATTCAATCTCGGGTCGAGTACCCAAATCAAATCCAATCTTGGGTCGAGTATCCAAATTCATTCTCGAGTCCAAGTACCCAGTCTTAGGTTCAAATACCTAGTCTCGGGTCCAAGTGCCCAAATCCAAATCTAATTTTGGGTCGAGCACCCAAATGCAGTCTAGGATCGAGAATCCAATTTTGGGTTGAGCACCCAACTCATGTCTAGGGTCCAAGTACCCAATCCAGTTTTGGATCTAGCACCTAACTCCTGTTTCAAGTCGAGCACCCAAATTCAGTTTTGGGTCGAGCACCCAAATGCAGTCTAGGATCAAGAATCCAATTTCGGATCGAGAACCCAAATCCAATTTAGGATTCAAAATCTAGATCCAGTTTCGGGTTGAGCACCCAAATTCAATTTCAAATTGAGTATCCAAAATCTAGTCTTGGGTACAAATACCCAAATCAAAATTAAGTCTCGGGTCAAGTACCCAATCAAATCTTATCTCGGGTCAAGAACCCAAATTATTTTCAAGTCCAAAACCCAACATCGGGTCCAAACCCAATCCAACTCCAACCTTGGGACGAGAACCCACCCTCATACAAAACCTGTTCAAAATCATGTTGCTTTTCACTCTCTTCTACTGAAAAGTCTCAGATTGTTCAAGTAGGGGACAAACTATAGACCCTTAATTTTTGACCAAGTCCAGTCCGATATTTTTAAACAGTCTAAAATATTTTTTTGTGGTATTTTAATATTTAGTATTTATTTTAATAAAATTTTTTTTAATAAAAATTATTACTTATAATATTTATTTTAATTATTGTTTATTATTTATTTTATAATATTTAGTAGTTATTTTTAATAAAAAAATATCAAAAAAGATAAAAAATAAAAAATCGGCGACAGCAAAATCAGCGACGATTGCGGCAAACGTGACGAATTGGCTTATCTAATTCCCTATAGGTTTTGCCTGCGATGCCCCAGTAGGCAGTTTTGCCCCGCACCCAACAGCAGCTCGCTTAGAGCCAGTCTCGCCCGGGCCCGCGAGCAGTTTTCGCCAAAATCTTATTTTACTTGGTTTTTGATTTTATTTTCAAAACAATTTTTAATTTCCTTAACATACTAGGTTTTTTTTATTTTAATTGCATATAAATACCACATTAAAAACACAGAAAAAGAAAGGGGGGAGAATTTTTTGGACTCAAGAATTATTCGAACTTTTTCTTAGTAATTTGTTCAGGGACTAGATTTTAGAAATTTAATAGCAACAATCAAGCAACAAGAAGTAATCAAAGTAGCCAGCAATCTTCTGCCTTGGTGTTAAGCTCAGCCAAGAATTTCATCAACAATTTTTGGTGGAACCTTCAAACGTAGGTATGTCTCTTTAATTTTATTTGTCAAAATTATTTATCATAGTAGCATATTCTTTTTAAATACCTAACTTTTAATCCTATTTTTTTGAGCTTCACTTTTATTTACTTAAACCCTAAACCTTAATACTATTTTCATAAAACTTTCGAAACCCTAAATCCAAAATATCCATTCTTTAGATTTAAACCCTAATTTAGTTCAAACCTAATCTTTAAATCAAACATTACAGTAGCTATGTTATTTTACCTATAAAACATTTTGATTATTTTGGATTGTTATATTAACACAATAGCTTCATTATTTTGATCATATAAATTTAATTACTAAAGCCTTAATTACAAATAATCAAAGATCAACCTGTTTGTCCCTCCAGTAGCCATGCTATTTCTTTTATATTAAATATTTCTTAGTTGACTAATCTAGTAATTAAAATACAAAACCCTAATTGTTAAACATAAAACCTATAAAACCCTAATTTTATTCAAGAAACCTTAATTTAAGATGTAAATCCTAAATTTATATATTTATTGCTTTATTTAATTTTAGATTTGATTATGTAGCTTATTATATGTTTTGATGATTGATTTTTTTAATTTTGATGTTTAGTTTATTTGATTTATCATGGATGGATTTTTTTCAATTATTATTTGTTTATTAAAATTGTAAGAGGTATGTTTCCAATATTGGGTACCTCATTAATTAATTTTCATATAATTTAAATTATTTTTATATTTTAGAATTAATGTAAAGGACACGTTTACATCTTTTGATGGGTGTCCTATTTAGTTTTAGACATTGGACGATGTAAGGACACATTTCCATTCTCGGATGGGTGTCCATTTATTTATTTTGTTTGAACATTACTTTGATTTTAATATAATGATGCTTTATTTTAATTATTGCATATAGTATGGATAATATTGTTATATTTAAGAATTTCATAATATTAAGACCTGAAAAGGAGGTCGGTTCCAATAAATCAGGTGTTATGGGGGTGCTGGGCCACTTCTCACCTCCCCCACACATACCCAATTTTTCGAACCCATTAGAGGGTTGAGAATTCCTTTGAAATCGAGTCATCCACCCATTTTTTTCCCGTCCCATCCGAGTAGCAACTCCATTTTCTTCGAGTTTAGGCCCATGTTCTCTATGGCCTCGAGCCTAATGGTGCCGAAGTTGCAAAAACCATTCCACCGGTAGTGGGGGCAAAACTCTCCGCTCACAGCAGCCTTATTTCTCCATCTCTTTACATAATCAACAAAGTTCTCATTTGATCTTTGCCTAATGGTCTCCCCCTCCATCAAGGTAACTTCCAGCTCGACATTGTACCCATACTATTGAATGAAGGCTTTGTACAACATGTCCCAATCTTTTGGGTACTTTCTTTCAAAATATTGAACCAATTTTGAACAACAGGATCCAATGAGAGCATAAAGTACCTAAGAGTTTGAGCTTTAGTAGCTTTGGCAGATTTCATGGTAGTGATGTATTGTTTGACATGGAAGTGTGGATTTTCTGTACCATTGTACCTAGCGAAGGAAGGCATCTTGAACTTGTAAGGGACCTCCTCATCTTGTTCGAACAACTTGTTGACCTCCGACATTTCTTCAATTTTCAGCTTCTTCTATAATTTCTTCTCCAAATCAGCATTTGGTTTCTCAACATCAAAAGTTTCAGTCTTTTCCACAGTTGCGCTTTCCACAACCCTCAGCTCTTTCTTCTTATCTTGAGGATCTTGGAAGTATTGAGCCCAATCATCATCATCATCAATGACTACTTTCTCATCCTCAAAAGCCACTTCACCAAACTTAACCTTCCCTTTGTCCTTCGGCTTCTTGGTGCTAGCAAATGCCTCGACATTGTTTCCCAAAATTACAGCCAATTGGTTCTTCATGGTCTCAGCCAAGCCCTCATTTATTCCTTCCATCTTGGCATTGAGGGCATCATTCACCATTCTTTGAATTTTTTCAGGCTCCATTATTCTTGGTGAGAAGGTAATTGAGTTGCTGCTGGATTCTATGTCACTGGCATAGGTGGGGTTGTCATACGCTCTTGAGCTACTGTAGTCTAGGTCTATGAGCTAGAAAGGATTAATTATATGTTATACAATGCGTGTATGCATGTATGCATAAACAATAAACAAACAAAGATAATTAGGACGTTTCTTCCAACCTTATAACTTCGACACAAGAATGGTGAGTCTCTTTTCCTAGGTTTATGGTCAAGAAAATACCAACATGGGATATTTTGTTTTTGAAAAGTTCCCAGGGGCGGTTCAACCAATAATTATATTTTTAAAAATGGAAATTAGTTCATGATAATTTTTATTAATTAGGTTTTAATCCATTCAATCAACTAAAGCAGCTTTTATGCTATATTGGATTAAAACTAAATTAAGAGGTTTATTATAAATAGATTTCTCACTTGAAAAAGTAACTAATGATTCATGCCAAAAACAAGCCCATGATTAATAATTCTTAGTATAAACTAGGCTCACAATTGATTTTTGGTATTTCCATAATTGATCTAAATATTCGTAAGCTCTTTTGAAAAGGTTGTGAAAATAATTTTGTTTCTAAGCCCATTTTAAAAAGATTTTAGAAAAAAAAATGAATTTTGGGCTTTGTATTTGGGTCATGAGAAAAGAATTTTTGACTTATTTTTAGAAAAGTTTTATGTCCAAAGACCATTTTGAAAATTTTAAAAATAGCTTTGGTCTTTTGGATTTAGAGGAAAAAATTATTTGAGCTCACAATGTAATTATGTCATATTAGAAAAAGAACAAACCAAATAAGCCATGATTTAAACCAAGATAAATTAACCATAGTGAAACTATAAGCATTTGGGGTAAAACCTAAGGAAAGTAACTAGGCCAATTGCATGAGCTTTAGTCTTTGGGTTGAAAGGCTTAGGTTTTCATAGCAAGTATATACCAAAAGGTACAAGGCTATGAGTGGTTATGCCATGCTCGATCTCCTTACCTTAACTGAAAGTATGGTATCCCTTACATAACACAACACGAGTAATACGGGCATCCTAGCTCACGTACACGATGCAATCTAAATAATGCAATGGATAATAACATGATAAGAAAGAATATAATAATATAAAGACCAACAGAATCAACTTCTCTTATCCCCAGTGGAGTCGCCACTGTGAGCGGGGATTTTTGCCCCCACTCCCATGTGGAATGGTTCTTGCGACTTTGGCACTGTTAGACTCAGGTCCTTAGAGAACACGGGCCTAAACCCAGAGAAAATGGAGTAGCCACCCAGACAAGCTGGAAATAGAAAAGGGTGTATGACTCGATTCCTAAGGAATCCCCAACCCCCTAATGGGTTCGAAAAGTTGAGTACTTGTGGGAAAGGTGAGAAATGGCACAACACCCCCCACAACGCCCAGTTCATTGGAACTGACCTCCTTTTCAGGTCTTAATATTATAAAATTCTTAAATATAATGATATTATCCATACTACATGCAATCATAAAAATAAACAAATAATTTATTAAAAATTATAGCAATGTCCAAACAAAACAAACAAATAGGCATCCATCCATGGAATGAAACATGCCTTTACAATTGTCCAATGTCCAAAAGAAAATAAATAAAGTAGGATACCCAACAATTGGTGGAAACGTATCCTTTACATTGATTTGAAACTTAAAATAAATTAAATTACATGATGCTTATAATATGAGGTACCCAAAACATGGAAACATACCTCATACAATGTTTTGAAACCAAAGCAAATCAATAAAAATAATCAACCATTCATCATAAATAAATTATTCATCAAGGACATGAACCATCAATCAAAATATATAATAAACATACATCTAATTTAAATAAAGCAATAAGTATATAAATTTAGGGTTTATGCATCAATTAGGGTTTCTTGAATAAAATTAGGCTTTTGTAGGTTTTATGTTTAATAATTAGGATTTTGTATTTTAATTACTAGATTAGTCAACTAAGAAAAATTCAATATAAAAGAAATAACATGGCTACTGAATGGACAAACAGGTTGATCTTTGATTTTATATAATTAAGACTTTAGTAATTAAATATGTATGATCAAAATAATGAAGTTATTGTGTTAATATAGCAACCCAAAATAATCAAAAAGTTTTAAAGGTAAAATAACATAAATACTGTGATGTTTAAATTAAGGATTAGGTTTGAAATAAATTAGGATTTGAATCTAAAGAATGGATGTTTTGGGTTTAGGGTTTGATATTAATATTAGGATTTAGTGTTTGTGAAAAATTAATCAAGGGTTTAAAGTTTATACGAATTAAGTCACTGTGAATATTTTTTCCTAGTCTTAAAGCTACTGTGAGGTTTTATATAGAAAAGCTTTAATGTGATTCTGAGTAACATGTTGATTAAATAACCATAAGATGAAAACAAATAAACAATCCGTGCCAAACAAGTTTACTAGTTGTATTTATTATGACTTATCAAAACAATAATCTGCACTTTAATAAACTAACACGTAAACTATTTTTAGAAGGAATTACCTACTGTGATTTTAATTAAGTATGAACTCTTTCAATGTTTAAAACAATCAAAATATATAGTATTTATTTAATTTAAACCATATTATTGTTTGTTGGCTCCACCAAAATTATTTAAACGAGAATTCTGGATGAGCTTGCCACTCCAAGGCAGAAGACTTGCTTGTTGTCTTGATTATTTATTATTGCTTTCTTGTTGCTTTATTATTGCTTCTCTCCTTTTAAATTTCCAAAGTCCAGTCCTGAATCAATTGTCTAGAAGAAGTTCAAATAATTCTTGAGTAAATTCTCTCTCTTTCAATGTATTTTTAATGTGGTATTTATAGGCAATTCAAAAAATAAAACCTACTTGGCTAAGGAAATAAAATCTAATTAGGAAATAAATTGAATCATCCGAGTAAAATATGGTTTGGGTAGAAATCGGCAGCGCGTGCGGGCTACTAGGCGAGACTGGCGTGCGAGGATTGTTGTGCTGCTATGGGCTGGTGAGGGAGTGCTGGGCTGCTTCTGTGGGCTGGAATTGGTCAGTGGCTAATTCGCCGCAGGCCAATTGCCTACCGCACGTCGCTCGTCGATCTGTCCGATTTTTATTTTTTTTTACTTTTTATTTTTTTATTAAAAAAATATTATTATATTATTTAAAAAGTAATAAATAAATATAAATATAATAAATAATAAATAAAATAAATATTATATTATTAAGATAAATGTTAAATATTATTAAAATAAATATTTAAATAAATAATAAATACCACAAAAATTATTTCAGGTTGTTTTAAAATATCATACTAGACTTGGTAAAAAATTAAGGATCTACACCTAATTAATGAGAATTATCATAGATTGACTTCTAAGTTTGAAAATATAACTACTGGTTAAAATCACCTGAGGGAATTTTTTAAAAACAGAATATCCCATATTGATATTTTGTTAACCATACACCTAAAAAAAAAGACACGCTATTCATGTGTGGAAGTTATAAGGTTGGAAGGAACGTCCTAATTATAATATCCCAATTTTTTTTAAAAATTTCTAATTTTTGAAAATTTGATAAGATTTACTATAATTAAATTGGATAAATTAAATTAATGGTTTTAAATGAAAAATGAAGGGATTTTAAATGAAAAAGTAAAATATATGTGTAATATATATGTAAAATATACATAACATATAAAAGTCAACACTTTTTAAAAGAAAAGTCAAAGTCCAATGGCATTTTTATAAACAACTTTAAGAAATTAAAAATTAATAAAATAATTTAAAAATAAATTATTTTTGAATGGATGATGGATTTTTAGTCTTTTAATTTCTTTAATAAATAATTAAATATTAATTTATAATATATATATATATATATATGGTTATAATTAAAAGATGAAAGGAAAGAGAAAATTTATTTTTAAACTTCTTCTTCTTCTTCTTCTTCTTCTCTCATGGGCGGCCACCATGGATGTTCAAGACCAAGGATTTTTATCTTCCAAGCTTCCAAGAATTGAAGGATTTCAAAGGTTCAAAAATGATTTTTAGAGATTTCCACTTGAAAAAGTAAGTTCTTTAGCTTTTTCTTTGGATTTCCATAGAAATTTTGAATATGTGAGTTTTGGATATTTGATGTAGTATGTTATAATTGTTGAAATTGATGTGTATGAAGTTATTTTGGGTAGTTATTAATGATTTTAAGGTTGGATTGAAGAAATGGTTGAATTTGGATAATGAATGGTGAAGAGAGAGAATTTAGGGTTATGGACTTTTAGGGTTTGAGAAATCATGGTTTTTAATTGTTCAAATTGGTTCTAAATGAGTTGTTTTAGTGTTTAAACAAGTATTTTTAAGTCAAATATTGGATTTGATTGTGTTTGGTTGGAGTTTGAGAATGGAAGTATGATTTAGGGTTTTGGAAAATGATTTTTCCAAAGTTGTTGAATTGTATAATTTTATTGATTTAATCTTGTTGTTTGCTGATATAAGTGATGATTATAAGCTTAAAATGATTAATGGATTATGTTGGAATGGAAAACCTTCAATGGGGGAAGGTTTTTCCATTTTAGGATTTTGTGCATAAGAGTGTGTTTTTGTAATGTAAATGGTTTAAATGTATTAAAATGTTTCTAATAATATGAATAAACTTAATATATTAAAATGAATGGCCTAGTATGAGAATCCAAAGTTAAAGTGAGGTTAGCCTTAAATTTTGGATTTTTTCTTGGATGGGGTTTAATTATGGTTTAATATTGAAAATGCCATTAAATGTGATACTAAATGATTATTTGCAATAACATTTGGCTTAGGCATTGAGGGAGGTTGATTTGCTTCATCCAAGTGGTGAAGGGCAAGTTGGAAGGATAGGATTTGAGGTTGTTTTAAGCTTGTTTTGGTTGCTATTTGAGGTAAGTACAAACTTTGAATACATTGGTTATGTTTGCATGACATTTGGGCTTAACACATTTTGGTTGGAAAATGTGTTAAGCTACTGGATACATTGGTTATGCATGAATAATATGCTATGACATTTGTAATGTCATATATGTGTTAAGTGCATTGTTAAAAAGCCATTGGTATTGGCTAGATTACATTAAATGTGATTAATATATGAATTATGTGAAAATACCCAAAGTAATTGGGTAATGTGTTGTAAATGCAAAAATGTGGTAAAATGTGTTGAGATATGTGAAATATAATGAAATGAATTGATATCGATATAAATGAGAAATATGAATAAATTTTGTGCCTTGTATGTTATTTAATTTTTACAGTTCTGTGTTTGGCGGCATACCTATGATTTGCCTATGGGCTAGATTCTGGGCGTCACTGTAAAAATATTTTTGAGGTGAAATGATCGGGTCGTAAGCTTAGACCTAGTTGGACTATTACATTGATATTTTGCCTACGGAGCTAGACACATGGTGTCATTATAGATCAAAATAGTAACTTTGGAATTTGAATACCATATTAGTTATCTTTGGGCCCATGCTTGTGTTTGTTGTAATGTGAATTATGAATTATGAAATATTTGAAAAGCATGAGAAAATGGAATGATGTCATATCCATATGCATTGTTCATTGGCATTGCATTTGAGTTTTATTGTTATCAAGTTTGTATTACTAGGCTTTTGACTTAGCTCGATTGTTTACATCTCGCAGGTGACAGGGTAGATTTGGCTGAGCTGGAGAGTTCTTCTAGACCAGGTCAGGTCTAGACTTGTGGTTGTGCTTCTAGAGTTAATATCAAGATCAAAAACACTATCAGCAGTATGTATATATATGTTTTATGTTCTTGTGTATTTTGGGTATTATGCATATTATATCATGTTTTTGGATTTTATGTATTATAAAATATAAAGAATATTTGTATTAAGTTATTTGAAATGGGGTTTAAATGTGTTCTAAATTATATATATATAAATGTTTTGAGAAAATTGTGAAAAAATTTAGAAGCTAAGGTGAAGATGTGGTTTATTGTTTATTGGAAGTGTTCTTTCTGCAGGTTGTGTAATTGATAAATTTTGGGATGTCCAAATTACAGACAAAGCTCTGGCGAATTTTTTCTAGAGATTTTCATATAAAATGTTTATTTTTGAGTTCCTATAATAGGTAAAGAATATTTATATACTAGTTAATTTTATATATTTAGTATTTGAAATTTTAAATCAAAAATGCAAAATTTTTTATTAAATCGGTCTGTGACATTTTTGTACCGTATATGCGTATTTTACATATGCTGGAAATATGTATTGTACGTATATAGGGTATAAGGGTGTTACACTAATTATCTTTAATTGCATGTTATTTGTGCATACATACATGCATGCATACACGCATTGCATTATGTATCATTGATTCTTTTTGGCTCACAGACCTAGAGTATAACAATTCAAAAGCGTACGACAACCCAACCTACCCCAGTGACGTAGAATCCAGCAGGGACTCAATTAGCTTCTCACCAAGAGCAATGGATGTCAAACAAATTTAAAGAATGGTGGGCGTCACCCTCAATGCCAAGATGAAAGAACTGAAGGAGGCCCTGGCTGAGACCATGAAGAGCCAGCTAGCTGCACTTTTGAGGAACACTGCTGAGGCATCTGCCAGTAATAAGAAGTTGAAGGACAAAGGGAAGGCTAAGGTCGGTGAAGTAGCCTTTGATGATGATAAAGTAGTCATTGACGATGATGATGACTGGGCTCAATACTTTTAAGATCCTCAAGATAAGAAGAAGAAGTTGAAGGTTGTTGAAAGATCATCAGTGGAAAAGACTGAAAAATCAAATGCTTGTTGTTTGACTATGGTTAATTTATCTTGGTTTAAATAATTGCTTATTTGGTTTGTTCTTTTTCTAATATGACCTAATAACATTGTGAGCTCAAACAATTTTTTTCTCTAAATCCAAAAGACCAAAACTATTTTTAAAATTTTCAAAATGGTCTTTGGACATAAAACTTTTCTAAAACAAGTTAAATATTCTTTTCTCATGACCCAAATACAAAGACCAAAATCCATTTTTTCCAAAATCGTTTTTACAATGGGTTTTGAAAGAAAAATATTTTTGCATTTCATCCAAATTACAACAATTTCTTTGAAAGAGTTTACAAATTATTTAGGTCAAATATGGAATACCAAAAATCAATTGTGAGCATGGTTTATACTAAGAATTATTAATCATGGGCTTATTACTAGCATGAATCATTAGTTACTTTTTCAAGTGAGAAATCTATTTATAATAAACCTCTTAATTTAGTTTTAATTCAATATAGCATAAAAGCTGCTTTAGTTGATTGAATGGATTAAAGCCTAATTAATGGGAATTATCATGAAGTGATTTTCATGTTAAAAAATATAACTATTGGTTAAAACGTTTGAGGGAATTCTTTGAAAACAAAATATCCCATGTTGGTATTTTGTTAACCAATATACCTAGGAAAAGAGACTCGCCATTCATGTGGGGAAGTTATAATGTTGGAAGGAACGTTCTAATTATCTTTGTTTGTTTGTTGTTTGTGCATACATGCATTGCATAACATATCATTAATCCTTTCTGGCTCACAGGCCTAGACTACAACAATTTAAGAGTGTACGATAACCCTACCTGCACCAGTGATGTGGAATCCAGCAGCAACTCAATTATCTTCTCAGTAAGAATAATGGATCTTGAACAAATTCAAAGAATGGTGAACGACGTCCTCAATGTCAAAATGGAAGAACTAAAGGAAGCCCTGGCTCAAACCATGAAGAGCCAATTGGCTGCACTTTTGGAAAACACTGCTGAGGCATCTGCAAGTACTAAAAAGCCCAAGGACAAAGAGAAGGCTAAGGTTGGTGAAGTAGCCTTTGAAGATGACAAAGTAGTCATTGATGATGATGACGACTGGGCTCAATACTTTCAAGATCCTCAAGACAAGAAGGAGCCCAAGGTTGTTGAAAGATCAGCCATGAAAAAGGCTAAAACTTCAGATGTTAAGAAACTGATTGCTGATTTGGAGAAGAAATTCGAGAAGAATCTGAAAACTGAAGAGATGTCAGAAATAGACAAGTTGTTTGAACAATATGAGGAGGTCCCTTATAAGTTCAAGATGCCTTCCTTCGCTAGGTATAATGGTACTAGAAATCCCCACCTCCATGTGAAGCATACATCACTGCTATGCAGTCTATCCGAGCTACTAAGGTTCAAACTCTAAGGTATTTCATACTCTCATTGGACCTTGTTTTCCAAAATTAGTTCAACGCCTTAGAGGAAAGTACTCAAAAAGATTGGGATATACTATACAAAGCTTTCGTTGAATAGTATAGGTACAATGTTGAGTTGGAGGTTACCTTGATGAAGGTGGAGACCATTAGGCAAAGACCAAATGAGAACTTTGTTGATTATGTAAAAAGGTGGAGAAACAAAGCTGTATTGCTCAAGAGGAGGCCTAATGAGTCAGACCAAATCAAGTTGATTGTGAGAGGCATCCTGCCCAACCTTCGTGAGAGGCTATCTCACTCCTTTATAAGGGATTTCAAAGACCTTCTACAAGCTGGTTTGCAAATTGAAGAGTGGGAAGGGAGAAGAGCTTCTTTTTGGCAAGAAAGAATGAAAAAGGGAACTATTAGTTTGGTAATCATAGCACTCAAAAGGCAATTGATGTTAATGTGACTGGTCAAGAAAACAAAAGACAATTTTTAGAATTGGGAAAACCTCTATCTTGGATTTTCAACAAGCTACAAAAGAAGGGTTTGTTACAACTATTGGCCCCTTGACCTTTGCAGAATCCTTTACCCCCAAAATTTGATACTGAAAGCCTTTTTGTCAATTTCATCAGACACAAGGACATGAGATGGACAAATGCTTATGAATAAAACATGAGATCCAAAATTTGATTGATAGTGGAAAGTTGCCTGACCCTAGCAAGCCCAACACCAAAGGCAATCCTTTGCCCGATTTTGGAAGAATGCCACCACCAGCAACCTTCATGGTAGGAGGAGGGGTGGAGGAAGAATCTGCCTTTCAAGATTGGAATATCGAAGATGCAGAATGAGGAGAAATTTTATTAAACAAACTTCCTTTAGCTTGGAGTGTTGCTCTATTTATTTTGCTTTCTTTAATATTTAATTGGAACAATTATGTTTTTCAAATTATGTTTGTTTGAATACATTATTTTCATCAATTTTTTCATGGTCTTTGTTCATTTTGGTGCTCAACCGATGATGAATTTAGCTTGATATTTATAAATTAGCATATCTATGCATTATAATTCGAATGACTTTACTAGGTGAGGTAATTTTTCTGTTGCATTGAGTTGTGTATGCTTACTTAGAGAGGGCTCCTGCATAATGACCTTTATCTAGGTCCTAGTCAGTCTTAGAATATGCTTTGAAAAACTTTCAATGTGAAATTGAACTCTATTTATTTAAGGAAGAGATAATCTAGGCATTGTTTGTTAAGCCAACAACTAGTATCCACCTTATTAAATATCAATCCCTAGTTGTCCCTTTGAGCTTTCATAAGATTTAGCTTTCTCTTTATTGACTTGTAATCCCAATGACCTACCCTGAGCTGTTGTTACACTTTTGGCAAGTCTTCTGATCACTAAGGAACAAAAAAGAAAGAAGAAGAAGAAGAAAAGGAAAGGAAAAGAAAATAAAACAGAAAAGGTAAATTAGAAAGCCACCTAAGTTTTCCTTTACCTAAAGCAGTAGAAGGAAAAGACAATTTGATTTAAATTAGTCCAACCCAACTAGAAATTCAACCAAAATTAGAAAGGTAGGAGAAAGGCCATCTAGTGCTTGAAAGTCCGGTACTTGATAGTCCTATAGGGAAGAAGGACAAAATGATAAAGAAGCAATGGGAAAAAGGGATAAAAATTAAATAAAGAGAGAAAAGGGAAAAGAAGAAAAGGAAAGAAATATGGGTACCAAACTTTCTGCAAAGGAAAAGACTGTCCTAATCAAGCTCCAGATTCATGTCAAGAAAAAAGAAGAATGTTCAAAGCTCTATCTTTCCATGCTTCCAATTGTCTAAACAAGAAATTTGTAGTGTGAGGGTTTGCCCATAGTGTCACAATGGCTCCATCTTATAAATGGCCTTCATTTAACCCGAGCCCTTTATAGACTCCATTTCAAGCCCATTAAAGACCTGTTAATCTCTCTTGGTAGGTTGAGTCTATTTGTGGAGATTGTTTGAATAAGCATGCAAATGACATAGACAATATTTAAACTCAATGAGACCTTTGGCTAAGTAATGTGTATGTGCCTATCTGAAGTGCAACAGTTCTTGCTCAAATAGAAATGATTTTCGAGTTTAGTACGGTAACTAGGGTTGTCATGTTATAGATATGTTAATTTGAAAAATAGAGTCCTGAGGTAAATTGAAATTGATTTGAAAAAGCCAACATTTGATTTTCAAAATCAAAATTCAAAATTCAAAAAAAAGGAAAAAAATTTCACATAAAGCCTTCAAGTTAATTGAAGTATGTTGAACCATCGAACCTCGAAGAACACATTGGGCAAAGGAAATGATTATTGGCAAAGTTATGAAGAAACTACCAATTGACATGCTGAATCATAGTTTGAAATTGATGTATCCCTGACTATATTGCCTGGGGCCTCCACTACTCATGTCCTTAACATTTTGAAGATAGAAGCCATAAATGTGAAGCCTTATGTCATTCCAATGCAAGACCTGAATGGGCATCTTGAAGGAGTCGATGAGAACACTTCAGCTGATCATCTCAGCCTGTGAGTCAAGGGAACCACTGTAAGTATAATCCACGCATACATGAGCATATCACATTGCATTTTGTTATCTTGTGTTACCTATCATTTGTGAAAGTGAACAACAAACACCCTGTGAAGTAAGGAATCAAAAGAAGACATGGAATCAGGGGGCATGGAAGGCCCATTACTTGAGGAAGCACCAGTCATTCTACAGAAAAAGAAATGCATGCTTGTCCGAAGAATTAAACAAATATACAAACATCAACTAAATCCCGCATAGAAAAAATCATGGGTTTAAGCCTACACAGGGGGCAAAGTTTCTCCTTTCAATTTTTTGAGTTTATGCATGTACAAAATATTTTCAGACTCACTTTTAATATTTTGCCATGCAGGAGGCAAAGGAGATGGAAGGAGATGATATAATAGCCAGCTAAAAAATAGCTAAATTTTTTGTAAAAAAAAAAAAAGAAGAAAGAAGAAGAAAAGAACAAAACAAGAAGAAAATAAGAATCCCAAAAGAAATAATGATGCAAAAGACAAAAGATTAGTCCAACTAAAAAAGCTGAAGCCAGGGTAAAGACCCGATCTCTAATGGATAAAGATCCATGTTTCAAGGGTAAAGACCCAATCTCTAATGGATAAAGATCCATGTTTCAAGGGTAAAGACCCGATCTCTAATGGAAAAAGATCCATGTTTCAAGGGTAAAGACCCAATTTCCAATGGATAAAGATCTATGTTTCAAGGGTAAAGACCCGATCTCTAATGGATAAAGATCCATGTTTCAAGAGTAAAGACTCAATTTTTCAATGGATAAAAATCCATGTTGTAAGGGTAAAGACCCGATCTCCCATGGATAAAGATCCATTTTTGGTAGTAAAAGCCCACTATCCATTAAAGAATGGAACAACTAGAATTCTCAACTGATAAAAGGCCAGTCTAAAATTCAGTCTTGAGTCCAAGTACCCAGTCTCGGGTCTAAGTACCCAAATCAAATTTAATCTCGGGTCTAGGTACCTAATCTTGAATCCAAGTACCCGAATCAAATTCAATCTTGGGTCCAAGTACCCAAATCAAATCCACTCTCAGGTCCAAGTACCCAAATCAAATTCAATCTTGGGTCTAAGTACCCAGTCTCTGGTCTAAGTACCCAAATCAAATTCAGTCTCACGTCTATGTACTCAAATCAAATTCAATCTCGGGTCTAAGTACCCAGTCTAGGGTCCAAGTACCCAAATCAAAATCATCTTCGAGTTTAGAACTCACCCCGAGTTCAGAACCCAAATTATCTTTGAGTTCAGAACTCACCCCAGGTCTAGAATCCAAATCACTTTTGAGTCCAGAACTCACCCTGAGTCCAGAACCCAAATCATTTTTGAGTTCAAAACTCACCCTCGGGTCCAGAACCCAAATCATTTTTTAGTCCAAAACTCAACCAGGATCTAGAACCCAAATCATTTTTTAGTCCAAAACTCACCCTCAGGTCCATAACCCAAATCATTTTTTGAGTCCAAAACTCACCTCAGGTTTAGAACCCAAATCATTTTTTAGTCTAGAACTCACCCCGAGTCTAGAAACCAAATCATTTTTAAGTCCAAAACCCAAATCATTTAAGAGTCCAGAACTCACCCCAGGTCTAGAACCCAAATTATTTTTAAGTCTAGAACCCAAATTATTTTTAAGTCTAGAACTCACCCTTGGGTCCAAAACCCAAATCATTTTTTAGTCCAAAGCTCACTTGGGTCCAGAACCCAAATTATTTTTAAATCTAGAACTCGATCTGACTTCGGGTACAGGGTCAGTCTGATTCTAAACCCAGATGAAAATCATGTTGCTTTTCACTCTTTTTTGCTATAGTCTCAGATCATTCAAGCATGGGGCAAACTCTAGACCCTTAATTTTTTACCAAGTCTAGTTTAATATTTTAAAACAAGTTCGAAATATTTTTGTGGTATTTATTATTTATTTTAATAATACAACATTTATTTTATTTATTATTTATATTATTTGTATTATTTATATTATTTATTATTTATTTTTAATAATATAATTAAATATATAATATTATTTTTAAAAATATATATATATAATAAAAAATAAGAAATCGGACGGACCAATCGGTGAGCTGCACGCGGAAAGCCAGTTCGCCTGTGACGAATTGTGCAGCGCCTCACAAATCCTCATAGCACTCGCACGCCTAATCCCAACAGCCCAAGCGCCCCAACACGCAGGCCCAACGCCCAGCAGCCAGCGCCCGCGAGCAATTTCTTCCCAAACCTTGTTTTAGTCGGATTTGAATTTTTTCCTTAACAATCTATTATTTCCTTAACCAATTAGTATTAGGTTTTGATTTTTTCTATAAATAACTCATTAAAACATAGTTCACAGGGACTTCGGCAATTAATTCAGAGAGGACTTTTGGCAATTGATTCATAGATGACTTTTGGCAATTGATTCATAGAGGACTCTTGGCAATTACTCTCGAATGATTGAATTTTTGAGAAAGAGAAAGCCATTTTAAGCAATCAAAAACAAAAAGAACAAGGCAACAAGTCTATGTTGTCTTGATCAAGCTCGTTCAGAATCTCATCAATAAATTATGGTGGAGCCTTCAAGTGTAGGTACGTTTATTTTATCTTGTTTGACAAAAATCATCTTCATCCAGTAGCAACTAATTCATTAAAATTGGTAATTTCAATTCTAAATAACTTGTATAACAATCTAATAAAATCAATGGTTAATGGTTTTAATTTTTTGAATTCACAGTAGTTGATTAAGGTGTTCGGTTTAAATTAATCCAAATCCTGATCACTCCTTAAAATCTAAACCCTAAATTTTGTTCTCTTAAAACCCAAAACCATAGCTAATTCCTTTTTTCTTAATTGTCACAATAGATTAAATCTTTTAAAAATAATAATAATGTTAGTTTTTTTTAATTAAAACCCTAGTCCTAAAAATCAAACCCTAATTAATCCTTTTTTTCTCAACTTACACAGTAACTTAAATATTTTCTATTATGTCTATAAATTAAATTCTATTTTCTAAATATAAAATCCTAGAATCTAAAGTTTTAAACTAAAAACTCTCTAAACCCTAATTTCCCTCAAGAAACCCTAATCCAAGACGTAAACCTAAACTTGTATCTTTATTGCTTTATTTAAATTAGATACATGTTTATTATATATTTTAATTGATGGTTTATTTAATCCATGATGTATAGTTTATTTTATGATGGTTCATATCTTTGATGAATAATTTATTTATGATGAATGGTTGGTTATTTTTATTGATTTATTTTGGTTTCAAGAAATTATAAGAGGTATGTTTCCATGTTTTGGGTACCTCATGTGTTAAGCATCATGTAATTTAATTTATTTTCAAGTTTTGGATCAATGTAAAGGATACATTTTCATCGATTGGTGGGTATCCTATTTTATTTATTTTCTTTTGGACATTGGATAATTGTAAAGGCATGTTTCCATCTATGGATGGGTGCCTATTTGTTTGTTTTGTTTGGACATAATTGTGATTTTAATAAATCAATTATTTATTCTTATGATCGCATGTAGCATGGATTATATTGTATTAGTTAAGAATTTTATAATATTATGACCTGCAAAGGAGGCCAGTTCCAATGAACCAGGCGTTGTGGGGGTGCTGAGTCATTCTCACCTTCCCCGCGCGTACCTAACTTTTTGAACCCATTAGGGGGTTGGGGATTCCATAGGAATTGAGTCATCCACTCCTTTCTCTTTCTCGGCCCGTTCGGGTGGAGAATCCATTTTCTCTAGGTTTAGGCCCGTGTTCTCTAAGGCCCCGAGCCTAACAGTGCCGAAGTTGCAAAAACCATTCCACGTGGGAGTGGGGGAAAAAATCCCCACTCACATATATTTCTCTATCTCTTTATGTAGTCAACAATTCCCTATTCTATATATGCCTAATAGACTCAACCTCTATCAAGGTTACCTCCAACTTAATGTTATACCCATACTATTGGATGAAAGCTTTGTACAACAAATTCCAATCTCTTTGTGTGTTCTCCTTTAAAGTGTTGAACTAGTTTTGTACCACAGGATCCAAAGTGAGCATAAAGTATCTCAATGTTTGAGCCTTAGTAGCTCTAGCATATTGCATGGCAGTAATGTACTACTTGACATGTAAGTGGGGATTTCCTGTATAATTATACTTAACAAAAGTAGGCATTTTGAACTTGTGAGGGTGATTCTCATCCTCTTAAAATTTATCAACTTTTCAGGCCTCTTCAACTTTCAATCTCTTTTCAAGCTTCTTTTCCTTGTCAACCATGAGCTTTTCCACATTAGCAGGCTCTGTCTTTACTTCCACCTTATCCTCTTTCTTCTTTTCTTGGTCTTGGAAATATATGTCCCAATCATCATCAACAATCACCACCTTTTCTCCATCAAAGGCTACCTCAGCTACTTTAGCCTTTCCCTTATCCTTTCATTTCTTAGAACTGCCAGATGCCTTAGTAATGTTGTTTTCAAGTAGCGCAGTTGTGAGCAAGGATTTTTGCCCTCACTTCTAGTGGAATGGTTCTTGCGACTTCGGCGCTGTTAAGCTATGGGCCATAGAGAATACGGGCCTAAACCCAGAGAATTTAGAGTTGCCACCAGGACAGGTTGGGAAAAAAAGGGTTGGATGACTCGATTACTAAGGAATCCCTAACTCCTACTAGTTTCAAAAAGTTAGATACATATAGGGAAGGTGAGAGTAATCCAGTATCCCCATAATGCCCTATTCATTGGTACCAACCTCCTTTTCAGATCTAAATCTTATTGAATTCTTACATTATTATAATAATATTCATATTACATGCAATTGTGGAAAATAAATAATCATCATATTATAAATCAAGCAAACAAATAAATAAATAAAATGGGCAACCATCTAAAGATGGAAACATACCCTTATAATGTCCCAATGTCCATATAAATAAATAAAATAGGACACACACCAATTGCTAAAAATTTCATTTACAATGGTCAAAAATTCTTAAAATTAAAATAAATAATTAAAGTAAATAGGGCACCCATAAAGTGGAAACATGCCTTTTACAACCTTAAAATCTATATAAAAATTGCAATCAATCATATAAACATTCATACAAAGAATTATAAAATTAGGGATAAACTAGAAGGAAATTAAGATTAATCACAAAAATTGTAATCCATAATGCAAATCTTAATATTAACCTCTAACGAAATATAGTATGCAATACATACGGCTGTCCCAATGTAGAATTACAAGATAGTATTTTATTGTGGAATTAGGGTTTGGTTGTGGAGTTAGGGTTTGATTGTAGAATTAGGGTTTTATAACTAAATTTAGGGTTTTAGCATAGAAACTAGGGTTTAATCATGCAATTTAGGGTTTTAATCTTAGAACTATTTACATGTGAAACTAGGGTTTGTTAATGCAAATTAAGGTTTTAAATTTATAATAATATGGTTAGAAAATTCAACAATCTCTTCACAAATAATTTATTTAATTGAAACATATATGGCCTTAAGTAATTGAGACCAAAATAAATTCATTTAATAGCAAAGTAAGTAAAATACAAGCATTAACTTGTTATGTTGGAAGGATTTACATATTTTCAAGAAAACTTGCATTATAAAGATTAATTGAAAGGAAAATTGCATTTTAGACAAGAAATGCAGTATTTCGAGGTTGACAAAGAAAGGGAATAAGACAACAGAGCAAACACGGGCGTGTCTACTAAATATGCACTCCTGATTGTCTTAAAATGTTACTCAAATTGCAATTACAAAAGCTAAAAAATTCATACGGCCGTGTAAAAAATATCCACACGCCTATGTGTTTCAAAACTATGCTGAAAATGAAATTTACAGAGGATGAAAGATCTACACGACCGTGTGGAATGATCCACATGCCCATGTGACTTTTTTAGACTCCTCTAGTCCCAAAAATCCACTTTTTAACAAGCTAAAAACTACTTCAAACTTCATTTTTAGCACGAATCAACAATAATACACTTATGCAAATCAAAGTTAGCTAGAAAGCTAACTCTTCTCTTAAAAGTTAAATAACCATTTTTAGCATAAAATCACAATCAATCAATTCTTTGTAACTCAATTCAATCAAAATGATTCAATGAACTTGTTAAATCTTCAAAATACATGATAAGTTTACAATTATAGATTATTGATTTATAAGCACTCACAAAGAAAGTTTTCTCAATAATTACTTTTAATAAGTTTTTCATAAATAATCACTTTCAATCAAGACATAAACATTGTTTAGTGATCAAAATCACAATAGAATCGTTCAATAGCAAAATATAATATTCAAGCATTAATCTCTTTCAAATTATTCTTCCATCATTTTTTTTTCTTCAATATTTTTATTTGATGATGCCTTTCTTGATTAATCAAGCTTAGGGTAGTTAAAATCTACCAAAACTTGATCTTCTCTCAATTTTCTAGAAAATGGAAGAAAAATGAAAAGAGATAAAGATGGTGATGAACGATGAAGATGGTGGTTTGGAATGGGGTAGAAGACTCTAGTGCTCCCTTTTATATAGGTTTTAGGATTTCATATCATGTATTCACTCACACCATTACTTTGGTTGCCACATCCGTGATTTTGGAGATATAAAATTTTATATATACTCAATATATATATCTAGAGTATATATATAACATATACATATGGTATATTAATTGTATATGTTGGATTAATACATTACATACTTAATATATTTAATACACATATAAGGTACATTTGATGTGTATATAAGATACACATTACTTGTGCATATGTGTAATATCTCAAATTTTTTGAAAAGTTCTAATTTTTGGAAATTTAATAAAATATATTATAATTTAAAATGGATAAATTAAATTAATGGTTTTAAATGAAAAATGAAGGGATTTTAAATGAAAAAGTGGAATATATATGTGATATATATGTAAAATATATACAACATATAAAAGTCAATACTTTTTAAAAGAAAAGTCAAAGTAAAAGGGTATTTTGGTAATTAAATCTTAGAAATTTAAAATTAATAAAATAATTCAAAAATAAATAATTTTGGATGGAAGATAATATTTTGGGATTTTAATTAATCAAATAATTAATTAATTAATTAAAAATATATTAAAATAATAATATATATAAGGTTGAAAATGTGAGTGGGAGGAAAGAGAAAATCATTTTTTTTCATCTTCTTCTTTCCTTCAAGGCCGACTTTCATGGCTTCAAGAGATGATTTTCCTTCTTCCAAGCAACATAATTGAAGAGATTTCAAGGATTTAAGTGAAGTTTTAGAAGATTCTTCATAAATTGGCATTTAGGGAGATTGATTTGCTTCATCCAAGTGGTGAATGGCAAGTTGAAAGGATATGATTGGAGGTTGTTTTAAGCTTGCTTCGGGTTGCTAGTGGAGGTAAGTATAAACTTTGAATATATTGTTTATATTTGCATGACATTTGGGCTTAACACATTTTGGTTGGAAAATGTGTTAAGTTACTTGGTTCATTGATTGAGTATGAATAATGTGCTATGACATTTGTAATGTCATATATGTGTTAAATGCATTGTAAAAAGCCATTGATAATGTGAAATATGTATATTATGTGAAAATAGCCAAAGCAATTGGGTAATGTGTTGTGAATGCAAAAATGAGATATGTAGAATAATGAAATGAATTGATATTGATAAAAATGAGAAAAGTGAGAAAAGTGAGAAAAATGATAAAGATGTGAAAAATGAGAAAAATGAGAAAAAAATGTGAAAATAAGAAAAAATGTGAAAATAAGGCAATGTGCCTAGATTGAATATGTGACAATGAGAAAGAGATTAATATGGAGAAAAATGAATAAATGAAAAAAAAAGTGAGAAAAAGATGATATAATAAGGCAATGTGCCTAGTTTGATCATGAGAAAATGAGAAAAGTTTTGATAAAGGAATTATAAAAGAATTTGATAATGAGAAATATGAATAAATTGTGTGCCTAGTATGTTATTCAATATTCAGAGTTCTGGATTTGGCGGCATGCCTATGATTGCCTACGTGCTAAACGCTGGAATGGTGAAAAGACTGGGTCATAAGCCATGCCAGCTGATAAATATGATGTTTTTGGGGTGAAAAGACTAGGTCGTAAGCCTCAAAAACTGTAGCAGTCTAGCCGGGTTGAGGACCAAGATACTAGGGCCTAAGGGTCTAGCCGGGTTGAGGTCCAAGAGACTGGGGCTGTTACATTATCCATGGATATATTGCCTATGGTGCTAGACACAAGGTGTCATTATGGACCAAATCAGTAACTCTGAAATTTGAATAGCATATTAGATCCTTTTGGGCCCATGCTTGTCTTTGCTTTAATGTGAATTATGAATTGTGATACAATTGAGCAATATAATGAGATATAATGTTATGAGTTGTGATATAGATATGTGTTGTGCATTGACATTACATTTGGACTATAGTGTTATCAAAGTTTGTACCACTAGGCTTCGGCTTAGCGTGATTGTAATTTATCGGAGCCTGAGAGTTTTACTAGACTTGGTCGGGTCTAAGTTTATATTTATTGAGCTTGAAGAGTTTTTCAGTACATCAAGATCAGAGCCAGTTGCCAGCATGTAGATATTTGATATTACAGTATATTTTGATATTATATATGTTATGATATGTTTTTGAAGTATATAATGTAAATTGTAAAGAATGATTTGAATAATTTGTTTAAGATGGGATCTTATATGTGATGTTGATATATATACCTATATATAAGTATTTTGAGAAAATATGGAGAAATGGAGAAGTATTGGTAAAATGGTGAATTGATTTTATTTGGAGTGTTTATTTTATGCAGGTTGTGTTTTGTTGAATTTTGGAAACGTCCAAATTACAAACAAAACTCTGGCGAATTTTTCGTAGAGATTTTCATATAAAATATTGTTTCAGGTTACTATAGCAAGTAAAGAATATTTATATATTATTTAATTTTATATATTTAGTATTTGAAATTTTAAAACAGAAATGTAAAATTTTTTATTAAATCGGCCTGTGACATTTTTGTACCGTATATGCATATTTTACATATGCTGAAAATATGTATTGTACGTATATAGGGTATAAGGGTGTTACATTGGTACACCTCATTTTCTTATTTGTCTCTTAATTCAACATTTTTATTCCTTATAATGATATAAATTAGTATTTTACTCATTTTGAAACCCTATTATTCACTTATATAACTTATATTGGACAATAATCATTTAAAACTCAACTTCCAGATTTGATTTTCCAGACATGCCCATGTCTCTCCAAGCACACGCCCGTGTATTTTAACCAACTTAGCCATAGACAGAATCATTTCATGAACACACGCCCTTGTTTATCCATACACATGCTCATGTGTTTCAAACAGCTTTTGGCACATTCAAAAATTTCCTCAAAACAAGTCTAATACCAATACATTGCTCATGAAATTCAAAAGCCACACTATATAATTACATATACTATATAGACTCCAAACTCATACTGTCACATCCGCCCACTGTATTTATGTCTAGCAGTCATGTGCACAGTAAGAGAAAGGATTTGGAGAGGTCATCTCTTATGGCGGTTCCTAGAGAAGGTCGCAGGACCAAAGGGACTTAATTGCAATAATGCAAAGTTTTGGGGAGGTGACTGTAATTTTAAAAAGTTTTGGGGAAGTGACTGTAATTTCCAAAAGTTGTATTGGAGGTTCTTAATAGTGCACATAACAGACTCCAAAAATGGAGAGTAGAGAAAAATCGGGTCGCAACGACGTGTAACAGTTTTTCCAGGAAACAGCCCGATAGAGAGAAACAAAGACATGTAGACTAGGGGCATTTTGGTCATTTTAATTAAAATTTATACATGAATCTAAAGTAGGAAATAAACACACAAGTGCGTAAAGGACGTCGAGGGGTTGAATATGAAACGATCGACAGTAGAAACGGAGTCCGGGCAAAACTCGAGCAAAGAAAGGACTTAAAGGGAATTTTATAAAAAGTCGAGGGCTTATTGATAGTTTTTTCAAAATGACTTGGAAACCTAAAATAGACCTTAAAAATAGGAAGTAGAGGTTGAGAGGATCAAAACCATATGTGGTTTGCCTCGTGGAACTATACGGTTTAAAAGTTACGATCGATTAATCGTTGGAGGATATTTTGGTATTTTCACACCTTAGACCATAAAATTTCAGCACAAAGGTTGAGGGGCTAAAATATAATTAAAAGAAAGTCCAAGGGCTTGGGTTTTAAATAAATAAAAGAAAAAGACAAATGGACTAATGGAAATTATCCATTTAGCCTTTATAAAAAGAAGAAAAGAAAAAGGTGTGGACAAATGGTCATAAACCATTCATCCAACCCAAAAGTGGACATCATTTCCACTATATATATATCATAGCATGAAGAGCAAAATCTCTCTCTCAACTCTCCCAAAATTTCGGCCACCATAGGAAGAACACCAAAGAGTTTCAAATTTTTGTCAAGATTGATTCAAGTTCAAGGTAAGTTTTAAGGTTTTAAAGTATGTAGATTTCAATTCTAGTATCAATTTTAAGTATTTATATATCTATTGGAAGATTGGAAATTAGGGTTCTTATGGTGGATTTGGGGAAAATTTTAAGTAGTGGTGATATTGATTAATTAAATGAAAGAATCAAGGTTTCTAAGGTTTAATAAGGTTAGATTAGGGTTTGGTTTGAAAAGAAATGGAAGGGTAGTGTATGTTCTAAATTTCTAAGGTTTATGTTTAAGGTTGTGTTCTTGAATTTCTTGAAGGGGAAACAAGGATTAATGAAGGAGAAGAAGGAAAAGCAAAGGGGAATTTAAAAGAACAAGGTTTGGTACTTTACCATAAAAGAAATTTTATTTTTCTTACAAACTTTAGTTTATGGAATTTTTTATGTTGATGCTTAAATGTATTGATTGAGTTTAAATTAAATGTTTGAGTTATGTTCTTGGTTTCTTAGGGCAATTGAGTTGGTTAAATTTAATTTAAACCAAGTGTTTTGAGAAAAATTTTGGCAAGTTGATTTGATGAACTTTCATTAGTTGATTTAAGCTAAACATGCAAAAGTTGTCAAAGGGAAGTGTTTGAATCTTCACTTTATCATTAAAAAAGCCTTCATATTGATTGAAAAAGAAAAATAAACTATCCCATGTATTTCATATGTTTGGGCCGAAATGGTTCCAAAATGGCAGATTTCTGGACTCTTTTTGTGGCAGCTGTTTGAGGTAGCAAACGAACGAATTTTTCAACAAAATTTTACGTGTAATTAGTCAACATATGAAATAAGGTTTCTGTAAAATTTCAGCCAAAAATAAGATCATTTACCTGGTCAAATGCATGACTGAAGTGGACTGAAATTTTGACGAAAACCCAGATTTTACTATTCATTTGGTCATGCCATTTTGCGTTGCCGATTTTACGTGCCGCGACACTATTCATTTGGTCAATTTGTGATTTTTTGAGGAATGCTTTGAAATGTTTGATATGTTCATTGTGGATGTTAAATATGTGAAAAAGGGTAATGGTTTGACTAAAGAATGTGGTGCGCGGCGTAAATGGCAAAGTGCGACGGGAATTAAAATGATTTCTCGAGTCATTCTAAAAAATTGAATCGTTTTAACCTTTATGCTCTACTGGGTAGTTGGGAGTGGTAGATAAGGGTATGGTGCACTATACTAACTTATGCAGTACTTCTTGATATTGTGATTGAATTGTTATGATCTGGGGCCAATGGTGAGGGCCATTGGTTATAACCAGGATGGTGAGGGCCATTCCTGCGATTTGATATCGGTGGTGAGGGCCACCTATGTTACAATGGTGAGGGCCACTGTCTTATCGCTATGTTCCCTATATTTCAGTAGAGCCAAAGTCCGGTTATTACTTTTTCTATACCACGAAATGCAACATGAGTTTGAATTATGGTTTTTACCTTTGTTGAAAGCATATTTACACTGAATGTACAATAATTTCCATTGGTTTAATGTTGGTTGATTTATGATTTAATTGTTTCCGTTTATTTCAAATGCTTACATGTTTTAACTATATTTTCATCGGTAAAGTACCCACTGAGCGACATTGCTCAGCGAGTTAAGTTTTCCTTGACTCGTAGGTTCGGAGCAGTAGCTAACTTTTGGGGAAGCGACGACCAGACCCACAGCATCTCAGGGTAGATCTCTTAGTTTCCATTATGAGTTAGCTAGTTGTGGCATGTATATGTATATGTATATATAAGATTGAGAATTACTATGTCATACTGTACGTTAGTAGTATGTAATAAGAATAAATCTCTACTTTATTTTGTATTAGAAGTGTGAATTCTTTTTGCAGGTTGTAGTTGAGGGTATAAGGTGGATTCATTGGGCGTGTATTGAAACTGATTGTATTCGCATTGGTTTGTGTAAAAAAGTTTTCAAAAATCAGAAAAATCAGTTTTGTCGACACTTGGGACCCAATTTTCTAGGCGAACCTCTGGTAAAATTTATGTAAAACCGAAACTAAAATTTGACTAAGTAAAATTGGTAGCAAAAATAGGATAGTGTGGCGCCTCTACTTGGCTTGCACACTTAGGTCGGGAAGGAGTGTTACACATACACTTCAAACAATCCTTTATGCACACTTAACTATAGAAAATCCACCGTTGAAATTTCTTGTCATTACATTAGGTTTAGTTTATAATGACTTTGCCAATTCTTTAAATCGACCATTATCTTTGCACAACAATCAGAAGCCAAGCTATTAATAATATTAAAATTATTTGTTCATTAAAGCCCCAACCTTGGTGGCAACATGTACATATGCCCTTATTTTCATAAACCCTAGACCTTGCCAAATTGTGTATTAATTTAGATTAATCTTATTATTAATAATCAAACACTAGCTCTAGGTTTAAAACTCTAATTTTGACATTTTTAATCTTTATGTAGCTTAAAAACCCTAATGCGAATATGTAAAACCCTAATTCCACATGGAATACTAATTTGAATAATTAAAACCCTAACTTGCATGCTAAAACCCTAGTTTGTACATTTATTATTCAACATGGTATTTGAATATAGTCTAGATTATTAATATATGTTCACTTATTGTATGTTTCGATGTATGACTAATTTTATTTTGATTTATAATGGATGATTTACTTTTATTTTATTTATAATAAATGGTTGAACATTTTTATTAGTCTATTTTAGTATTCAAGAATGCAAGAGGTATATTTCCACTTTGTGGATGCCTCATTAGTTAGGCTCAATGTAATTTATATTATTTTGGACATTGGATGTTGTAAGGGCACATTTCCATCTAGTATCCCTTTATTTTATTTGGGCTTTCTTTGATTTTAATACAACGATGATCTATTTTGATAATTGCAAGTAGTATGGATGATTTTACAATATTTAAGAATTTAATAATCTATAGACCTAAAAAGGAAACCGGCTCCAATGGACCGAGCTTTGTGGGGGTGCTAGGTCATTCTCACCTTCCCCACGCATACCCAACTTTTCAAACCCAATAGGGGGGTGGGAATTCCTTAAGAATTGAGTCATCCACACCTTTCTTGTTCCCAGCCCATCTGGGTGGCGACTCCTTTTTCTCCGGGTTTAGGCCCTAGTTCTCTAAGGCCCTGAGCCTAACAGTGCCGAAGACGCAAGAACCATTCCACATAGGAGTGGGGGCAAAACTTTTCGCTCACAGTGGAGACTCCACTAGGGATAAGAGAAGTTGATTCTGTTGGTCTTTGTATTATTTTATTCTTTCTTATTGTAATATTGTCCATTGAATCATTTAGATTGCATTGTGTGCATGAGTTACGATGCCCGTATAACCCATGTTGTGTTATGTGAGGGATACCATACTTTCACTCAAGGTATAGAGATAGAGCATGGCATAACCACTCATAGCCTTGTACCTTTTGGTATATACTTGCTATGGGAACCTAAGCTTTTCGACCCAAAGACTAAAGCTCATGTAATTGTCCTAGTTATTTTCCTTAGATTTTTACCCCAAATACTTGTTGTTTGACTATGATTAATTTATCTTGGTCTAAACTATGATTTATTTGGTTTGTTCATTTTCTAATATGACCTACTAATTTTGTAAGCATAAAATAATTTTTTTTAATCCAAAATACCAAAAGTATTTTCAAAATTTTCAAGAAGGTCTTTGGACATGAAAACCTTTCAAGATGGGTCAAAAATATTCTTCTACCTTATGGCCCAAAACTTTCAAAGCCCAAGGGCCTTGAAACAAAATTATTTTTTAACTTCATCTAAAGATTACAAAAGAGCTTGCAAATATTTAGATCAATTATGGAATACCAAAAATCAATTGTGAGACTAGCTTATACTAAGAATTATTAATCATGGGCTTATTTTTTGCATGAATCATTAGTTACTTTTTCAAATGAGAAATCTATTTATCATAAACCTCTTAATTTATTTTTAATCCAATATAGCATAAAAGTTGTTTTAGTTAAGATTTAATGGATTAAAGCCTAATTAATGGGAATTATCATGGACTAACTTCCATGTTTGAAAATATAACCATTGGTTAAAATCGTCAGAGTGAATTTGTTTTGAAAACAGAATATCCCATATTAATATTTTGTTGACCATATACCTAGAAAAAGAGTCTCACCATTTGTGTGTGAAAGTTATAAGGTTGGAAGGAATGTCCTAATTATCTTTGTTTGCTTGTTGTTTGTGCATACATGCATACATGCATTGCATAACATGTCATTGATCCTTCTAACTCGAAGACCTAGAGTATAGCAGTTCAAGAGCGTACAACAACTCAACCTATGCCAGTGACATAGAATCCAACAGCAACTCAATTAGCTTCTCACCAAGAGTAATGGATCCCGAATAGATTCAAAGGATGGTGGACGATGCCCTCAATATGAAGATGGAAGAATTGAAGGATGCCCTGGCTGAGACTATGAAGATTAAACTGGCTGCACTTTTAAGTAACACTGTTGAGGCATCTGCCAATACTAAGAAGCTAAAGGACAAGGGAAAGGCTAAGGTTGGTAAAGCAGCCTTATGATGACAAGGTAGTTGTTGATGATGATGATGACTGGCTCAACAATTCCAAGATCTGCAATATAAGAAGAAAGAGCTGAAGGTTGTGGAAAGATCAGCCATGGAAAAGACTAAAATTTCTGATGTTAAGAAACTAATTGTTGATTTATAGAAGAAATTTGAAAAGAAGATGAAAGCTGATGAGATGTCAGAAATAGACAAGTTGTTTAAACAAGATGAAGAGGTCCCTTAAAAGTTTAAGATGCCTTCCTTCGCTAGGTACAATAGTACAGAAAATCCTTACTTGCACGTTAAGCAATACATCATTGCCATGCAATCTGCTAGAGTTACCAAGGCTTAAACTCTAAGGTATTTCATGCTCTCATTGGATCCTATTGTGAAAAACTGGTTCAACACCTTAGAAGAAAGTACCCAAAAAGATTGGGATATGTTGCAGAAAGCCTTCATTCAGCAATATGGATATATTGTTGAATTGGAAGTAACCTTGATGGAGGTGGAAACTGTCAGATAGAAGCAGAGTGAAAATTTTATTGATTATGTGAAGAGATAGAGGAATAAGGTTGCACTGCTTAAAAAGAGGCATGATGAGTCAGACCAGATCAGGATGATAGTCAGAGGCGTCCTGCCCAACCTCCATGAAAGGGTGTCCTATACTCTTATTAGAGATTTTAAAGATCTCCTCCAAGCTAGAATGCAAATAGAAGAGTGGGAAAGAGAGAAGAATCATTTTTTTGCAAAATAGAATTATCTGTCTGGCAATCAAAGCACACATAAGGAAGTCAGTGTTAATGCAACTAATCAAGGAAATAGAAGTCAATTTTCATAATTGGGAAAACCTCTATCTTGGGTTTTTAACAAGCTGCAAAAGAAAGGGTTGTTACAGCCATTGGCTCCTCGACCCTTGCTGAATCATTTACCACCAAACTTTGATACCAAGGATTTTTATCAATTTTATCAAACTCAAGGACATGAGACAGATAGATGCACCCAATTGAAACATGAGATCTAATACATAATCGATAGTGGTAAGTTACCTGAACCTAATAAGCTGAGCACAAAGGATAATCCTTTGCCTAGGTTTAATAAAATGTCACCGCCGGCAACCTTCATGGTAGGAGAAGGATTGGAGAAATTTTTTTTCTTATCCTCCATACAGCCGACCCCAACTTTTTTGGGACTAAGGCTTAGTTGTTGTTGTTGTTGTTGTATCCTCCTTTCAAGATGGGAATATTGAAGATGTGAAGTAAGCAGATATTTCATTCAACACACCTCCCTTAGCTTGAAAGTGTTGCTCATTTTATTTTGCTTTCTTTAGTGCTTATTTGGAACAATTATGTCTTTCAAATTAAGATTGTTTGAATAAATTACTTTCATCATAATTTTTGCTTATGTTAGTTCATTTTGGTGCTCAACCAATGATGAGTCTAGCTTGATAATCATAAATTAGTATATCAATGCATTATAATTCAAATGACTTTACTAGGTGAGGGAATTGTTCTATAGCATTGAGCTATGTATGCTTGCTTGGAGAGGCTCCTGCATAATGACCTTTGTCTAGGTCCTAGTCCATCTTAGAACATGCTTTGAAAAACTTTCGAGGCAAAATTGAACTCTACTTATTTAAGAGAGAGATGATCTAGGCATTATTTGGTAAGCCAAGAACTAGTGTCCGCCCTATTAACATCAATCTCTAGTTTGTCCCTTTGAGCCTTCATGAGATTTTAGCTTGCTCTTTCATTGGCTAGTAAACCCAATAACTTACCCTGAGTTGTTGTGAGACTCATGACAAGTCTGATGATCATTGAGTTACTAAAGAGAAAGAGGATCAAAGAAAAGGATATATGGTCAAGACTATAATGATAGTTGAAGGACACCTAAATTAGATCTAATATCACAGACTTATTGAGATAAAGTAAAGACTGAGGCAAATTTATGCCACTCCACTCATCCATTATCAGAAATACAAGTTGGTACAAACAAGAAAACCCTTTTAGAGCTAGAACCTAAAAATAAAAAAAGAAGAAGAAGAAAAAAAGAGAAAATAAAAAGAAAATAGGAAGAAAATAAAAGAAGAAAAAGAAAATAAAACCAAAAAATGTGGTTCAGAAAGTAGATCAAGTTCTCTTTTACCTAAAGCAGCAGAGGTTTTCCACTTAGTTTAGAGGACAATTTGACTTGAATTGGTCTAACCCAACCAGAGATTCAACCAAAATTAGAGAGATAGGAGAAAGGCCATCTAGTTCTTAAAAGTCCTGCACTTGCCAGTTGTGAGAGGGGATTTTCGCCCCCACTCCCTGTGGAATGGTTCTTGCGACTTCGGCACTGTTTAGGCTCGGGGCCTTAGAGAACACGAACCTAAGTCTGGAGAAAATGGAGTCGCCACCCGGACAGGCCGGGAAAAAGAAAGGGGGTGGATGACTCAATTTCTAAGGAATCCCCAACACCCTAATGGGTTCAGAAAAGTTGTGTACGTGTGGGGAAGGTGAGAAATGACCCAGCACCCCCGCAACGCCCGGTTCATTGGAATCGGCCTCCTTTACAGGTCTTGATATTAAAAAATTCTCAAATATAACAATATTATCCATATTACACGCAACAATTAAAATAAAGCATCGATATATTAAAAATCAAAGTAATGTCCAAGCAAAATAAATAAATTGGCACCCATCCGAAGATGGAAACATGCCCTTACATCAACCATGTCTAAGCTAAATAGGACACCCACCATGAGGTAGAAACATGTCCTTTACATTGGTTTAAAATATAAAAGCAATTTAAATTACATGATATTTAACTAATGAGGTACCCACAAAGTGGAAACATACCTCTTACAACATTGGAAATAAAAAATAAATCGATAAAAGTAAATAACCATTCATAATAAATAAATCATTATCAAAGATATTAAACATCAATCAAAATATATAATAAGCATTCATCCATGATAAATTAAATAAATCAAGCATTGAAATTAAATAGATCAAAGCATATAATAAACTACATAATCAAATCTAAAATTAAATAAAGCAATAAATATATAATTTAGGGTTTGCATCTTAAAATAGGATTTTAGAATTTTAGTTACTAAATTAGGGCTTTGGAAAAAGGAAAGTTAAATACACGGACTCATAATACACAAATGAATATTGACCCCTTCGACGAGCCCATACAGCGGTCCCGTTAGCCGGTTAGCGGGCGAGGGTCAAGGGGGTAGCACACCAGAAAATTTTAGAAACTGGCTTCTAGGATTGTAGGTTTTAGTGTTGAAAATTAAGATTTTAGGGTTTAGAGTTTAGAAAATAGGGTTTTGGAATTTTGAGTAACTAATATTATTTTTTAAATGAATAATGCTACTGGACGTTTTAAAGATTTAGGGTTTTGGATATTTTATGAAAATAATGCTACTGTGATTTAAAAAAAGAATAGGTTTGGTAACAAATTATTATTTTGATTTTTAGGGCTTAAGGAATTTGGCAAAACGATTTAATATTTTTGGAAACAAAAGAAATGAATTAGGGTTTTTAAGGTTTTGAAGAAATAGATTAGGGTTCTTAAGTTTTAGAAGAAACAGAAAAGTAATTTTAGCATTTTTGAAAATAGAAGAAACGATTTAAGGTTCTAAGGTTTAGAAGAAATAAATTAGGGTTCTAAGGTTTTTAGAATCAAAAGAAACAATTTAGTGATTGAAGCTACTGTAAGAGAAAAGAAAAAGAAATTAGATATTCAAATCTTCGTTTGTTGGTTCCACCAAAAATTGCTTCTTGGATGAACAAGGATAAAGGCAAGGTTGCTGCCTTTGATGGCTTGATTCTTTGCTTGCTTATTCCTCTCCTCTCTAAAAAAAATCTGATTGTTTCACTGCAAAAATTTTTAAAGTCCGATCGTTCCAAAGTTTAAGTCCTCTGTTCATCCCCTCTTATGTGTTTTTAGTCTTATTTATAGGAAATTTAGATGATTAATTTTAACTGTTTAAGGAAATTGTATTTAATTAGGAAAAGAAAACCAAAAACAAATAGAATTTGGTTTCGAAAAAAATTGCGTCGAAAAAATTTTGCTGGCAAAAACTGCATCCGGCTGCGAGGGGCTACGAGCGCTGGCGTGATGAGGGCAATTTTGCCCGCAGGAAGTTCCTACGGGCGAAATGACCTTGGCCATATTGCCCGCAGGATTTTCCTACGGGCGAAATGGACAAGGCCATTTCTTCCACTGTTTTCGGCGATGAATTTTTTCGTCGCCTATTTTTCCGTTGTCGATTTTTATTTTTATTTTTATTTATTTGTTTATTATTATTATTTATTATTATTATAATAATTTTTAAAAATTATAAAAAAGAAATACTAAAACAAATATTATTTAATTAAGATAACGAAAAAATTATTTTGGACTAAATAAAATATATTGGACCAGACTGGGTCAAAAATTAAGGGTCTACAGTTTGCCCTCTACTTGAACGATCTAAGACTTTAGTAAAAGAGAGTGAAAAGCAATAAGACTTAATTTTTGATGAGATGGTTACTTGAATTTGTTCTGGGTACTTGGACCCGAGACTGAACTTGATTTGGATACTTGGACCCGAGACTAGATTGAATTTGGGTACTTGGACCCGGGATTAATTTGATTTGGGTTTGGACCCGAGACTGAATTAAATTTGGGTGCTTGGACCTGAGACTAGATTGAATTTGGGTACTTAGACCCGGGATTGGGTACTTAGACCCGAGATTGGGTACTTGGACCCGAGATTGATTTGATTTGGGTACTTGGACCCAAGACTAAATTTGATTTGGGTACTTGGATCCGAGATTGAATTTGATTTGGGTACTTGGACCTGAGATTGGATTGAATTTGGGTATTTGGACCTGAGATTGGGTACTTGGACCCGAGATTGATTTGATTTGGGTACTTGGACCCGAGATTGGGTACTTGGACCTGAGACTGATTTGATTTGGGTACTTGGACCCAAGATTGAACTGAATTTGGTTGCTTGGACCCGAGACTGAATTTGATTTGGGTACTTGGACTCGAGATTGAATTTGATTTGGGTACTTGGGCCCATGAATGGGTACTTGGACCCGAGATTAAATTGAATTTGGGTGCTTGGACCTAGGATTGGGTACTTGGACCTGAAATTGATTTGATTTGGGTACTTAGACCCGAGACTGAATTAAATTTGGGTGCTTGGACCTGAGACTAGATTGAATTTGGGTACTTAGACCCTGAATTGGGTACTTGGACCCGAGATTGATTTGATTTGGGTACATGGACCCGAGATTGGATACTTGGACCAAAGACTAAATTTGATTTTGGTACTTGGATCCGAGATTGATTTGATTTGGGTACTTGGACCAGAGATTGGATTGAATTTGGGTACTTGGACCCTAGATTGGGTACTTGGACCCGAGATTGAGTACTTGGACCTGAGACTGATTTGATTTGGGTACTTGGACCCGTGAATGGGTACTTAGACCTGAGATTGAACTAAATTTGGGTGCTTGGACCCGAGACTGAATTTGATTTGGATACTTGGACTCGAGATTGAATTTGATTTGGGTACTTGGGCCCGTGAATGGGTACTTGGACCCGAGATTAAATTGAATTTGGGTGCTTGGACCTAGGATTGGGTACTTGGACCTGAGATTGATTTGATTTGGGTACTTAGACCCGAGATTGAATTAAATTTGGGTGCTTGGACCTGAGACTAGATTGAATTTCTATACCTAGACCCGGGATTGGGTACTTGGACCCGAGATTGGGTACTTGGACTCGAGATTGATTTGATTTTGGTACTTGGACCCAAGATTGGGTACATGGACCCGAGACTGAATTTGATTTGGGTACTTGGACCCGAGATTGAATTTGATTTGGGTACTTAGACCCGAGATTGGATTGAATTTGGGCACTTGGACCCAGGATTGGGTACTTGGACCCGAGATTGATTTGATTTGGGTTCTTGGACCCGAGATTGAGTTTGACTGACCTTTTATCAGTTGAGAAGTCTGACTGCTTCGGCTGTTCTATGCATTGTGGTTCTTCACCCTCAAAATGGATCTTCATCCTTTGAGATCGGGTCATTACCCTTGAAAATGGATCTTCACCCTAGGAGATCGGGTCTTCACCCTTTTAAATGGAACTTCACCCTTGGAGATCAAGTCTTTACCCTTGTAAATGGATCTTCATCCTTGTAGATCAGGTCTTCACCCTTGAAAATATTGATCTTTATCCATTGGAAATCGGGTCTTTACCCTTGAAATATGGATCTTTATCTATTGAAAATCGAGTCTTTACTCTTGAAACATGGATCTTTATCCATTAGAGATCGGTTCTTTACCCTTGAAGCATGGATCTTTATCCATTAGAAATTGGGTCTTTACCCTTGAAACATGGATCTTTATCCATTAGGTCGGGTCTTTACCCTGGCTTTAGCTCTTTTAGCTGAGCTGATCTTTTGTCTTTTGCATCTTCATTCTTTTGAGAATCCAATTTTCTTCTTTTTTCATTCTTTTTTGTTCTTCCTTTTCACTTTTGCAAAAAAAAAAAAAAATTAGCCCTTTTCAGCTAGCCTTCATATCCTCTCCCCTGCATGGTAAAATATTAGAAGTGAGTCAAAATGTTTTGTTCATGCATAAATTTAAAAATTGAAAAGGAGAAACTTTGCCCCCTATGTAGGCTCAAACCCATGATTTTTCTATGCGGGCTCTGATTGATGTTCTTGTTGTCTAGTTCTTTGCAAAAGCACGCATTTCTTCTCTTTGCAAAATTACTGGAACTTTCTCAAGCAATGGGCTTTCTATGCCCCCCTGATTTGATATCTTCTTTTGATTGTTTACTTCACAGGGTGTTTGTTGTTCACTTTAACAAGGAATAGACAATACAAGACAAGAAAGTGCGATGTGATATGATCATGTATGCATGATATGCATGAGTAATACTTACAATGGTTCCATGACTCACAGGCCGAGGTGATTAGCAGAAGTGTTCTCATTGATTTCTTTCAGATGCTTGTTCAAGTCTTGCATTGGAGTGACACAATGCTTCACATTTAGGGCTTTTATCTTCAAGATGTTGAAAACATGAATAATGAAGGCCCCAAACAGTAGAGATACATCCATTTCAAATTATGATTTAGTATATCAATTGGTAGCTTCTTCATAACCTTGTTAGTAATCATTTCCTTTGCCTAATGTGTCCTTCGAGTTTCAATGATTCGACACACTTCCCTTAACTTGAAGGCTTTGTAAATTTTTTTTTCAATTTTGAATTTTGATTTTGGAATCAAATGTTGGCTTTGCCAAATTATTGTCTGTAACACCCCTTCCCAACCTACATATGTAAGCTGAGTAGAGGCGCCACACTAACCTAATGTTGCTACCAATTTTACTTAGTCAAATTTTAGTTCCGATTTTTACAAAATTTTTGCCATAGTTTCGCCTAAAAATTGAGTCCCAAGTGTCGACAAAACCGGTTTTTTTCTTATTTTCAAAAACATTTTACACAAACCAATGCAAACAAAATCATTCTCAGTACACTCCCAATAAATCCCCCTTGTAACCTCAACTACAACCTGCAAAAAGGATTTACACTTCTAGTACAACATAAAATAAAGGTTTTGTGACAACCCCCATATTTAAATATTACACAGCGGAAGTTATAAAATATTTACATATTTACAAATTCATATACATCAAAACTCAAGTTTTACAACACATAAAATTTATAAATGATTGGCAAGTCTGCTCTGATCTTTAAGCTCCCAAAATGGATTCTTCAAGGTCTACTCTCACTAGGTCTTGATGAACTCTCGGGTTCAACTCTATCCACTCTACTACCTGCGCGATTAAACACTATCGCGCTAAGCCAACGGCTTAGTAAGATAAAACATGCTAATAGTATGCTTTAATGCAATACAATGCCACATATGCTATTGATAAGATCAACATTATAAATATAAAGTTAACACATAATTATGCATTTCACAAATCATAGTCATATGAGCATACCACATTTCAACATCTTTCCACATTCAACATTACTCAATAACCAACATCTTATTTCATTAACTCATAACATTATTTAGGACATTCATATAACCTTGACACCTATGGGCCCAACAAGTATTTAATACGATATTCAGAGTTCAGAGTTACTGCTTTGGTTCATAGTCACAATTCTCATAGTGTAACAGACCCAGTCTCTTGGACCATCAACTCAACACATTTGAGGAGATCCTCAACCCGGCAAGACTGTTACAAATCATATATTTCATATTCACAATTCTCATAGTGTAACAGACCCAGTCTCTTGGACCATCAACTCAACACATTTGAGGAGATCCTCAACCCGGCAAGACTGTTACCTTTCATCATTTCTTAGGCATGCCACCCAAATCCAGAACTCTGAAACTGAATAACATATTAAACAAACAATTCATTTATTATATACTTACCATTTCCATTCTCAAATTCTCATCACATTTAGGCAAACATGCCTTCTTTCTTTCAATATCATCATCTTAGCCAATAACAATGGCTTCACATTTCATTTCACAATATAACATCTCATTATTCAAGTATATATATATATCTCATCCATGATCACATTATATTTCACATAGCATCATTCATAAATATCAACATTTCATTCCACATTACTCATGAAACACATTACCATTCACAATGCACAACATAACATTGTTCAATCTCAACAATGCAATTAGGGCAAAGAACAATTGATTATAACATTCATTGATTCAAGTGTGTTTAACGTGTTTAGGGTTAGGTTTAAGGACCAACCTACCTTTGGAGAACCAAAGCAATGCAAGAAGAACAAAGAATTAAAACCCTAACCATAAATAGTACATTCTGGTTTTTAAACTCCATTTTATCCTTATTTTGAAAAATTGTATAAAATAATCTACTTGACTAAAAATTCTAAAATTTTTACAGAATTTAGTTTTGTATCTTAAAATCATCCCTTTAAAATTTCAGATCAAACTGAACACAAAATCTTGGTCAAATAGTTCACCTAACCAGACTGCCCCAATTGCCCTGCATCCTGGCAGCAGTTCTGAACTTTGTGAATTCCATAAATCAAATTCAATCAACGTGATTCCAAATTATTTTTCTCAAATACTAGACTCACTAAGAAACAACATATCCAAAATTCAATTTAATATTATTTTTCTACATTTTATTAAAAATCCCGAAATATAGCTGTCCCAGTTAAGGTACTTGCTGGAACAGGTTTAATGAAAATAATCTTTCTAAACTCATAACCATTCCAAAATCGAATCAACATATTTTTCAGTCATTCTAGACTCATAGAGGCAAAACATATCAAAAATTCACTTCAAGAAAATTTTTCTAAAATTAATTAAAAATCATACAAGTCACAGCCTTTACTAATCCTAAAACAGAAACAATTTCACTAAACACCAATCTTACTCTTCCATCAACAACACCAACCCAACTTCTCATCTATCAAGCAAAATCAATACTTACAATCATACCATAAGCAACTTAATCATACCACTTCAAAAGAATTGAAGAAATTAGAGAAAAGATCTTACCTTAGTTAAAAACTTCTTAAATCAACACTTGAACACTTAATCTTTCTTCAATTTAAGCTTGAAATCATCAAAACCATCACTTGTCTCTTTCTTTCTCTTTGGCTATGAAGGGCCGGCCATCAACAAGAAGAAGAAGAAGAAATGAAGAAGAAAACACAAGTCAAACCTTCTTTAAATATCCACCATGTGATTTTATCCAAGCAATTACCAAAGTGCCCTCATTCACATAATTATCTTTTTGTCTTATATGTGCCCAATTAAGTAATTTACCAATCTCAAATAAATATCTTCTCTTGCATTGACCAAGCCTTTTGACCACTTTATATGTCATATATATTAACATATACACAACATATAAATTTGTCTCTAAACCCTATTTCTTCCCAAAATACTTATACATATACTTTCTCTTCTCAATTTCTTTTCTCTTACAATTTAACACATATATTCAATCGAATATATAACAATAACAACAACAACAATATGCAAAACTTCTAGGGCATAAATGAGGATATTACATTGTCAATGTACCTCAGGACTTGATTTTCCAAATTAACATATCTATAACATGACAACTCTAGTTACCATACTAAACTTGGGAATCATTTCTATTTAAGCAAGAATTATTGCACTTCAGATAGGCACATACACATTACTTGGCCGAAGGTCTCATTGAGTTTAAATATTATCTATCTCATATGCATGCTTATTCAAACTATCTCCACTAATAGACTCTGCCTACTAAGAGAGATCAACAGGTCTTTGATAGGCTTGAAATGGGGTCTATAAGGGACATGGGTTAAATGAAGGCCATTTGTAAGTTGGAGCCGATGTGATACAATGGACAAACCTTCACACTACAAATTTCTTGTTTGAACTTTAGGCAGCTGGAAGCAATCTTGCTAGACTCCAAATTCTTTCTATCTTCTTGGCATTAATCTGGATCTTGATGAGGATAGTCTTTACCCTTGCAAAAAGTTTGTTATCCAAATTTGTTTCTTTTCTTCTTCTCCCTTTTCTTTCTTTTTATTTTTCTTACTCTTCCTTTCTTTGAGCATTTTATCATTTTGTCCTTCTTTCCTTGTAGGACTGTCAAGTACAAAAATTTCAAGAACTAGATGGTCTTTCTTCTTTTTCTCTGATTTTGATTAAATCTTTGGTTGGGTTGACCAATTCAAGTCACAATGTTCTTATGAACCAAATGGAAGCCTTTTACTGCTTTAGGTAAAAGAGAACTCAATTGGCTTTCTGAACCTCCTTTTTAGGTTTTATCTTTCTTCTCCTTTTCTTCTTTTCTTCTTTTTCCTTTTCTTCTTTTCTTTTCTTCTTTTTCTTCTTTTTTTTCTCTTCTTTTTTTTTCTTCTTCTTTTCTTTTCTTCTTTCTTCTTCTTTTTCCTTTGGTTCTTCTTTTTTTTTAAAAAAAAAAAAATTCTAGCTCTAAAAGAGTTATCTTGTTTGTACCACCTTGGGTTTCCAATAATGGATGAGTGGAGTGACATAAATCTTCTTTAATAGGGATAAATCATTTGCTACTCTGATGTTGTCTTGATATATTGGAGATATTAGGAAAACTTCAACTACCCTTATGGTCTTGAGAACTTTAACTACCCTTATGGTCTTGAGAACTTCAACTGTCTTCATGGTCTTGACTATTCATTTCTTTCTTTGATCTTCTTACCTATTTATCTTAGTGATCATAAGACTTGTCAAAAGTATCACAATAGCTCAGGATAGATTATTGGGGTTTGTAAGCCAATGAAAATAAAGCTAAAATTTTATGAAGGCTCAAAGGGACAACTAGGGATTGATATTTAATAGGGTAGATACTAGTTGTTGGCTAACCAAACAATGCCTAAATCATTTCTCTCTTAAATAAGCAGAGTTCAATTTCACCTCGAAAGTTTGTCAAAGCATGTTCTAGGACTGACTAGGACCTAGACAAAGGTAATTATATAGGAGCCCTCTCTAAGTAAGCATACACAACTCAATGCTATAGAGCAATTCCCTTAACTAGTAAAGCCATTCAAGTAATGATGCCTAGATACATTAATTTATAAATATCAAGCTAGATTCCTCATTGGTTGAGCACCAAAATGAACAAAGACCAACAAAAATTTTGATGAAAGTAATTTATTTCAAGCAACTTTAAATTTGAAAAACACAATAGTTCCAAAATATTAAAGAAAGTAAAATTGAAAAGCAACATTCAAGCTAAGGAAAGTTCGTTGAGTTTAAGCTTCTTTTCCTTTCACATCTTCAATATTTCCATCTTGAAAGGATGATAAAACAAAATCTTCTTCTAATCCTTTTCCTACCATGAAGGCTGTTGCTGGTGGCACCTTGTTGAAGTTTGGAAATGGATTACCTTTGGTATTGGGCTTGTCCGGCTCAGGAAACTTGCCATTATCAATTAAATTCTTGATCTCATGCCTCAACTTCATGCAATTGTCCGTTTCTTGTCCAGACCTTTGATGGAATTGGCAAAATGCATTAGTATCAAAGTTAGGTGGAAGAGGATTAGGCAAAGGATGAGGAGTCAAAGGTTGTAGCAATTCCCTCTTTTGTAGCTTATTGAGAACCCAAGACAGTGGCTTCCCTAATTCTAAAAACTACCTCATTCCTCCTTCACTAGTGGCATTAACATCAACTTCTTTTTGTGTGCTTTGATTGACCGATTGGTAGTTCCCTTTCTCATTTCTTTTTATTGAAAAGCGATTCTTCTCCCTTTCCCACTCTTCAATTTGTAGACCAGCTTGGAGAAGATCTTTGAAGTCCCTTATAAGGGTGTGAGATAGCCTTTCACGGAGGTTGGGCAGGACGCCTCTGACGATCATCCTTATTTGATCAGATTCATCGGGCCTTTTCTTGAATAAAGCAACCTTATTTCTCCATCTTTTCACATAGTCCACAAAATTCTCATTATACAACAGGGTCCAACTCGACATTATACCCATATTGCTGAATGAAAGCCTTGTATAACATGTCCCAATCTTTTTTATTACTTTCCTCTAAGGTGTTGAACCAATTTTGGACAACAAGGTCCAATGAGAGCATGAAATATCTCAGAGTTTGAGCTTTAGTAGCTCGGGCAGACTGCATGGCAGTGATGTACTGCTTCACATGGAGATGAGGATTTCTAGTACCATTGTATGTATCAAAGGATGGCATCTTGAATTTGTATGAAACTTCTTCATCTAACTCAAATAATTTGTCAACTTCAGACATTTCTTCGGTCTTCAGTTTCTTCTCAAATTTCTTTTCTAAATCCGCGATCATCTTTTCAACATCAGAAGTTTCAGTTTTTTTGACAGTTGCCTTCTCAACAGCCTTCGGCTCCTTTTTGTCTTGAGGATCTTGGAAGTATTGAGCCCAATCATCATCATCATCAATGATCACCTTATCCTCATCAAAAACTACTTCACCAACTTTAGTCTTCCCTTTTTCCTTTGGCTTCTTAGTGCTAGCAGATGCTTCGACATGATTTCCTAAAATTGCAGTCAATTGGTTCTTCATGGTCTCAGCTAGGGCCTCTTTTATTTCTTCCATTTTGGCATTGAGGACATCATCCACCATTCTTTGAATTTGTTCTGGCTCCATTGCTTTTGGTGAAAAAGAGATTGAGTTGTTGCTAGTTTCTTTATTTCCGGCATAGGTCGAATTGTTGTAAGCTTTTGAACTGTCGTAATCCAGGGCTGTGAGCCAGAAAGGATCAATGGTATGAGATGCAAATGTATCCATGTATGCATGTATGCATAAACAATTAACAAACAAGGACAAATAGGACGTTCGTTCCAACCTTATAACATCCACACATGAATGACGAGTCTCTTTTCCTAGGTATATGGTTAACAAAATACCAACATGGGGTGGCTTGTTTTCAAATATTTCCCTCGGACTTTTCAACCAATAATTATATTTTCAAAAATGGAAATCAGTTCATAATAATTCCCATTAATTAGGTTTTAATCCATTCAACCAACTAAAGTAGCTTTTATGCTATATTGGATTAAAACTAAATTAAGAGGTTTATTATAAATAGATTTCTCACTTGAAAAAGTAACTAATGATTCATGTTAAAAACAAGCCCATGATTAATTATTCTTAGTATAAACTAGGCTCACAATTGATTTTTTAGTATTTCATAATTGACCTAAATATTTTGCAAGCTCTTTGTAAGAAAAGGTTGGATAACAATAATTTTATTTCTAAGCCCATTGTAAAAAGATTTTATAAAAAATGGATTTTGGGCTTAGTATTTGGGCCATGAGCAAAAGAATTTTTTTATTTGTTTTTAGAAAAGTTTTATGTCCAAAGACCATCTTGAAAAGTTTAGAAAATAGCTTTGGTCTTTTGGACTTTAAAGAAAAATTTATTTGAGCTTACAAATGTACTTGGGTCATATTAGAAAAAGAACAAACCAAATAAGCCATGATTTAAGCCAAGATAAATTAACCGTAGTCAAACAACATGCATTTGGGGTAAAACCTAAGGAAAGTAACTAGGCCAATTACATGAGCTTTAGTCTTTGGGTTAAAAGGCTTAGGTTCCCATAGCAAGTATATACCAAATGGTATGAGGCTATGAGTGGTTATGCCATGCTCAATCTGCATACCTTGAGTGAAAGTATGGTATCCCTTACATAACACAACACGGGTAACACGGACATCCTAACTCATGCACACGATGCAATATAATATGATGCAGTGGATAATATCATTATAAGAAAGAATAGAATAATATAAAGACCAACGGAATCAACTTCTCTTATCCCCAGAGGAGTCGTAGCTATGAGCGGGGATTTTCGTCTCCACTCCCGGTGGAATGGTTCTTGCGACTTCAGCACTATTTAGGCTTGGGGCCTTAGAGAACACAGACCTAAGTCCAGAGAAAATGGAGTCGCCACCCAGACGGGCCGGGAAAAAGAAAGGGGTGGATGACTCGATTCCTAAGGAATCTCCAACCCCCTAATGGGTTCGGAAAGTTGGGTACGTGTGGGGAAGGTGAGAAATGGCCCAGCACCCCCACAACGCCCGGTTCATTGGAACCGGCCTCCTTTACAGGTCTTGATATTATAAAATTCTTAAATATAACAATATTATCCATATTACACGCAACAATTAAAATAAAGCATCGATATATTAAAAATCAAAGCAATGTCCAAGCAAAATAAATAAATGGAGACCCATCCGAAGATGGAAATATCCTTACATCATTCATGTCTAAGCTAAATTGGACACCTACCATGAGGTAGAAACATGTCCTTTACATTGGTCTAAAATATAAAAGCAATTTAAATTACATGATATTTAACTAATGAGGTACCCACAAAGTGGAAACATACCTCTTACAACATTTGGAAATCAAAAATAAATCGATAAAACTAAATAACCATTCATAATAAATAAATCATTATCAAAGATATTAAACATCAATCAAAATATATAATAAGCATTCATCCATGATAAATTAAATTAATCAAGCATTGAAATTAAATAAATCAAAGCATATAGTAAACTACATAATCAAATCTAAAATTAAATAAAGCAATAAATATATAATTTAGGGTTCGCATCTTAAAATAGGATTTTAGAATTTTAGTTACTACATTAGGGCTTTGGAAAAAGGAAATTTAAATACACGGACTCATAATACACAAATGAATATTGACCCCTTGGACGAGCCCATACGGCGGTTCTGCTAGCCGATTAGCGGGCGGGGGTCAAGGAGACAGCGCCCCAGAAAATTTTAGAGACTGGCTTCTAGGATTGTAGGTTTTAGTGTTGAAAATTAAGATTTTAGGATTTAGAATTTAGAAAATAGGGTTTTGGAATTTTGAGTAACTAATATTATTTTTTAAATGAATAATACTACTGGACGTTTTAAAGATTTAGGGTTTTGGATATTTTATGAAAATAATGCTACTGTGATCTAAAAAAAGAATAGGATTGGTAACAGATTATTATTTTCATTTTTAGGGCTTAAGGAATTTGGAAAAACGATTTAAGATTTTTGGAAACAAAAGAAACGAATTAGGGTTTTTAAGGTTTTGAAAAATAGATTAGGGTTCTTAAGTTTTAGAAGAAACAGAAAAGTAATTTTAGGGTTTTTGAAAATAGAAGAGATGATTTAAGGTTCTAAGGTTTAGAAGAAATAAATTAGGGTTCTAAGGTTTTTAGAATCAAAAGAAACAATTTAGTGATTGAAGCTACTGTAAGAGAAAAGAAAAAGAAATTAGATATTCAAGCCTTCATTTGTTGGTTCCACCAAAAATTGCTTCTTGGATGAACAAGGACAAAGGCAAGGTTGCTGCCTTTGATGGCTTGATTCTTTGCTTGCTTATTCCTCTCCTCTCTAAAAAAATCCGATTATTTCACTGTAAAAATTTTTAAAGTCCGATCATTCCAAAGTTTAAGTCCTCTGTTCATCCCCTCTTCTGTGTTTTTTTAGTCTTATTTATAGGAAATTTAGATGATTAATTTTAATTGTTTAAGGAAACCGTATTTAATTAGGAAAAGAAAACCGAAACCAAATAGAATTTGATTTCAGAAAAAATTACGTTGGAAAAATTTCGCTGGCGAAAATTGCATCGGGCTGTGAGGGGCTACGAGTGCCGGTGGGCTACGGGTCATTTCTTCCTGCGGGCGAAATGGCCCAAGGCCATTTCGTCCACTATTTTCGTCGAAGAATTTTTTTGTCGTTGATTTTTATTTTTATTTTTATTTTTATTTATTATTATTATAATAATTTTTAAAAATTATAAAAAATAAATACTAAAATAAATATTATTTAATTAAGATAACACAAAAATTATTTTGGACTAAATAAAATATATTGGACCGGACTGGGTCAAAAATTAAGGGTCTACACCAGCCTTACAGAGGAAAAGGAAAAAATGATGAAATGCTAAAAGAAAAAAGAGGCAGAGAAAAAGAGAAGAATGAGGGTCTCAAGTTTTTTGCAAAGGCAAAGACTGTCCTAATCAAGATCCAGATTTTTGCAAAGAAGAAGGAAGGACATTCAAGCTTTATATTTTCATAAAGTTAAAACATAAAAGTGCTGCCTAGAAGTTGAAAATGGTTCCAACAAGAAGATTGTAGTGTGAAAGTTTGTCAGCAGTGTCATATCAGCTCCAATCTAAAAATAGCCTTCATTTATTCTATGTCCATTATAGACCCCATTTTAAGCCTATCAAGGACCTATTAGTAGAGATAGTTTGGATAAGTATGCATATGAAATAGACAATATTCATACTCAATGAGACCTTTGGCCAAGTAATGTGTATGTTCTATCTGAAATGCAATAGTTCTTGCTTAAATGGAAATGATTCCCGAGTTTAGTATGGTAACTAGTGTTGTCATATTATAGATATGTTAATTTGGAAAATTGAGTCCTGAGGTACAATGACACTTATTTGACAAAGCCAAAATATAATTTTAAGATTTTAAAAAATATATATGTTTTTGTCATATAAAGCCTTCAAGTTAAGGGAAGTATGTTGTATTGTCAAACCTCGAAGGAAACAATGGGCAAAAGAGGGCTAATGAAAGAATCACTTGCAATGTCATGTCATGAAGAAGTTATCAACCAAACGGATATCTCCCATGTCTTTGGCTACCATGCTTGGGCCTCCACTACTCATGTTTCTAACTTTCTAGAATTAAAGCAATAAATATGAAGACTTTTGTTGTTACAATGCAAGACCTAAACAAGTACCTGGAAGGAACCAATGAGAACACTTCGCTGAGCACCTCAGTCTATGAGTCAATGGAACCACTGTAAGTATCATCCATGCATATCATGCATACATAAAGCATATTACACTACATTTTTGTCTTGTGTTGTAACACTCTTATATCCCATATACATATAATACACATACATCCAGTATATGTAAAATACACATATACAGTATAAAAATATCACAATCCTGTTTAACAAAAAATTTCATATTTCTCGAATCTCAAAACATCCATAATTATACAGATATTTATATATATATTGGAATACATAAGATCTCACATTACTCCATTATTTAAAACATTCTTTACAATTTATAGTATATATATACATACCCTCAAAACATAATATTAAAATGTACTATAATATAAAATTTATACATGCTGACAAAGTGGCTTTGTTCTTGATGTAGCAACACACTTCAAGCTCAACCAACAAAGTCTAGACCCAATATGGTCTACTAGAACTCTTTGGTTCTACCAGATCACCCCTGTCAACTATACGATGAGTTACATTCATGCTAAGCCATAGGCCTTGTGGTATAAACTATGATAATAACAAAACCTAAAAACAACGCCAATGCAAAAATGTTCATATGTTATGCCATCATAAGACAATCAAGATCACTTTTGAATTTATGCTTTCATCATTTGATAATTCACTAAACAAACAAGGGCCCAAACAACTAATATTTCATTTAAATCTCAGAGTTACCATTTTGGTCCATAATGACACCATTTTTCTAGCCCCGAAGGCAAAATATCAATGTAACAGTCCAACTAGGCCTGAGCTTACAACCCATTCTTTTCACCCAGCCCAGCTTCAAGGACCTATTTTTGAGGCTTACGATCCAGTCATTTCACCTCAAAAATATTTTTACAATAACACCATGTGTCTAGCCCCAAAGGCAAATATAGGCATGCCACCAAACACAGAACTCTAAAAATTGAATAATATAATAGGCAGACAATTAATTCACATTTTCCATTCTCAATTCCTTGCTCATTTTTCCATTTTCTCATTGATACCAATGTCATTTCTTTTCAACATTTCATCGACATCATAGGATATTTCATGGCAAAACCACATCACACAAACACTTTGGATCATTTTCATATAATTCACAATTTATTCAATCTTGCCATTAATAATGGCTTTTCACAATGTATAATAATGCATACATAACAATTCATATATCTTAGCATCATGTTCATGAATACTTAATGTATCAAGTAGCTTAACACATTTTCCATCTAAAATGTGTTAGGCCAATGTAATGCAATCACATTCCATTTATCAAGCGTTTGAACATACCTTAGGAAAACACTCCAAAACAAGCTTCACAACCCACTCCAACCTTCTCTTCCAAGTTGCCCTTTAACACTAGGGTTGGAAAACTACTTCTTTTCAATTCCTATACCAAATGTGATCATAAAAACCATTTAATATCACATTCTAAGGCATTCTCAATGTTAATTCATTTAAATTAGGAGTTACAAATGAAAGATAAGAACAAGAGTTATCCTCAAGTAACACGTCCAACAATACGGGCAAGTTAATGATCGTGTCATTAACTCACTCATACAGAAGCATTGACACATCAAATGACATGGGTGTGTCACTGCCGTGTCATTCATTCTACCTCACAGAAACATTGACATACTCAACAACACTGGCATGTTCATGGGCAAGTTAATTATTTTGCCTTACAGAAGCTACGACATGCTCAGGAACATGGCTATGTTAATGGTCGTGTCATCAATGTTAAACTCAGCACCATTAACATGCTCAGGGACATGGCAGTGTCACTGGCTATGTCAGGCAATCATTCCAAACTCAACACTACAACACCGTTAATCATCATCTTAGTTTGTATCCATAATTCACCCATCAATTCAACACATATATATAACTCCAACATATCATAACTATCATCTTATTCAATCAATCATCACTTTTTCTCATAACACATTAAAAGAAGAAGAAAGAAAAGAAATATCTTCTCTTTGAATCCAACCTTAAAAATCATCATTAGCTACTCACAACAACTTCATACATATCCAAATAAACCATTAAAACATACCGATAAATAATCCCAACATACACATATTATGTTCCTCCATAGAATTCCAAAGAAACTTGCAAAATGATAGAGGAACTTACCAATTGATGAAGAATCCTCAAACTCCACTTGAATCCTTGAAATCCCTTATAGAATTGATGTATGAAAGAAGAAAGCTCTCCTTGTCCCCCTCTCTCTCTCTCAAGCTCACGTTAAAAGAAGAAATAAAAGAAGAAGAAGAAGCAAATTCTAATTTCTTTTCCTTTCCATCCTTATCTATATATATATATTAATTATTTCTTTATATGTGTTGTATATGTTAGGTATATGTATATGTCCTATTTACTTCAATTATATTTCAAATATACATTTCACTTAAAATTCTTTCATTTTCCATTCAAATCATTTATTTAATTTATCCAAATTTAATTTATTTTATTTAATACTAAAAAATTAGGGGTATTACAATTCTCTCCCCCTTAAGAAAATTTCATCCGTGAAATTATCTGCTATCAACTCTGGAACAACTAGAGATACTGACTCTGCATTAGTTGCTCACTCTCCCATGTCGCCTCCTCAATGGCATGATTCCTCCAAAAAACTTTCATAAGTGGTACTTTCTTATTTCTTTACTCTTTCACTTCTAGTGCTAAAATTATTACTGGTTCTTCTTAATAAGTCAGATCCGAACTCACCTCAATGGACTCCACTGACAAAATATGAGATGGGTCTGACCTGTACCTCTGAAGTATAGAGACATGGAAGACATTATGTATTTGGTCTAACTCAGGCAGCAAAGCCAACCTATAAGCCAATGGACCAACTCTTTCCAAAATCTCATATGGTCCTATGAAACTAGGATTAAACTTCCCTTTGTGACTGAATCTCAAAATCTTTTTCCACGAAGATACTTTTAGAAATACTTTATCTCCCACACTAAACTCTATATCCTTCCTCTTCAAATCTGTATAGGATTTCTGTTGATCTAAAGCAGCTTTCAAATGACTCCGTATAAATTTTACATTCTCTTCTGTTTCCTTAATCAAATTAGGACCAACCGATTTACCATCTCCAACTTCATCCTAACATAAAGGTGTCCTGCACCTTCTACCGTACAAAGCCTCATAAGGTGCCATCCCAATATTGGACTAATGACTGTTGTTATATGCAAACTCAATCAGTGGCAAAAATTTGTCCTAACTCCCTGTGAAATCAATGATACAACTTCTCAACATATTCTCTAAAATCTGTATCACTCTCTCTGATTGTCCATCTATCCGGGGATGAAAACTAGTACTAAAATACAATCAGGAACCCAATGCATCCTACAAACTTCTTCAAAATCTTGATGTAAATTAAGGATCTCGGTCTAATACTAAAGAAATTGGAATTCCATGCAACCTTACTATCTCATTGATAAATAACTCAGCCAACCTCTCAATTGAGTAATCCATTCGAACTGGAAGAAAATGAGCTGCCTTCATCATCTGATCTATAATCACCCAGATTGCATCATGCTTCATCTGGGTCAAAGGCAATCTAATCATGAAATCTATCGTCACTCATTCCCATTTCCACTCTGGTACTGATAACGGCTGAAGCAACCCTAAAGGAACTTGGTGCTCATCTTTCACTCTCTGGCAAGTGAGACATTTAGAGACAAATTCTGCTATGTCTTTCTTCATACCTAACCACCAATAATTCTGTTTCAAATCTTGATACATCTTAGTACTACCAAGATGCATAGCATAAACTGACTGATGTCTTTCCTCTAATATCATCCTCTTCAATCATGCATCGTCAGGAATGCACAACCTATCTTTATACCATAGACTGCCATCATCTTTTACATGAAAGTCTCAACTCTCTCCCTTTTGGCAATCTAACACAATCTTCTGGATCTTCTCATCTTTCAACTGGGCTTCCCTAACCTGATCCAACAACACTGATCTCAACTACAATTGAGCTATCAATGCACCATCATCACAAAACTCAAATCTAGAATGCAACCCTCTCAACTCAACAAGCAATGAGAGCGAAGAAATAGTCAAACCTGCCAAAGACTTCTGACTCAAGGTGTCAGTAACAACATTTGCCTTGCCAGGATGATAATCAATCAATCAATCATAGTCTTTAATCAACTCTAACCATCATCTCTGTCTAAAAGATTCAGCTCTTTTTGAACACATAAATACTTCAAACTCTTATGGTTAGCATAAATGAAACACTTCTCTCCATATAAGTAATGTCACCAAATCTTCAATGCAAAAACTATGGCTACTAAGTCTAAATTATGAGTAGGATAATTCAACTCATGTGGCTTCAACTGTCGAGATGCATAAGTAATGACTTTACCCTCATGCATCAGAACACAACCTAAACCACTGTGTGAAGCATCACTATATATCACATAAGGTTTACCTTCCACAGGCATAGTAAGAATAGGAGCCTAAGTCAACATCTCCCTTAACTTCTCAAAACTCGCCTGACACCGATCTGTGCACACAAATCTAACTCCTTTCCGAAGTAATCTGGTGAGTGGTGTAGCTATCATAGAAAAACCCTTCACAAATCAACGATAATAGCATGCCAAACCCAGAAAACTTCTAACCTCTATCACAGTCTTAGGTGGAATCTAATTCAAGATAGCCTCAACTTTACTCAGATCCACTCTAATACCCTCTATTGATACCACATGACCAAGAAAAGTTAATTGATCAAGCCAGAACACACATTTAGACAACTTAGCATACAATTGCTTCTCTCTTAAAGTCTACAATACAATTCGCAGATACCTAACACGAACTTCCTCATTACGCGAATACACCAAAATATCATCAATAAAGATAACCACAAACTGATCTAAGTATGGTCTAAACACCCTATTCATCAAATCCATAAATGATGCTGGTGCATTTGTCAATCCAAAGGGCATCACCAGAAACTCATAATGCCCATACCTTATACAAAAAGTTATCTTAAGTACATCTACATCTCTAACTCTCAACTGATGGTATTCTGATCTCAGATCAATCTTTGAGAATACTGCTTCTCCCTTCAATTAATCAAAGAGATCATCTATCTAAGGTAATGGATACTTGTTCTTGATGGTCACTTTATTTAATTGCCTATAGTCAATACATAATCTCAAAGTGCCATCTTTCTTCTTCTTCATAAACAAAACAGGTGCTCCCTAAAGAGACACACTAGGACGAATAAATCCTTTATTGAGCAACTCTTGCAACTGCAGCTTCAGCTCTTTCAATTTTGCAGGTACCATTAAATAAGGGGTAATAGAGATAAGAGTGGTACCAGGAAACAAATTAATACCAAACTTCACCTCTCTCTCAGGAGGTACCACTAGCAACTCATCAGGAAAAATATCAGGAAACTCGACAACTGTAGGCATACTGTCAAGCTAGGATCCCACTACTTTGGTATCTACAACATGAGCAAGATAAGCCTCACATCCCTTCTAAATCATTCTCTTAGCTGAAATGGCTGAAACAAACATGGATGAAAGATATCTGTGATCACAAGATACCACCACATCTCTACCATCATGTGTTCTCAGGGTAACACATGTCTGGTGACAGTCTACCATAGCCCTATGCCCAGATAACCAATTCATGCCTAAAATCAAATCATACTCCTTAAAAGGCATCTCAATTAGGTCACCGAAAAATTTCTCATTTTGAACAACATCTGGGCTATCTCGGTGCACCCTACTAACCACAATATTATGCCCCAAAGGATTTGTAACCAAAATATCAAATCCTAGGGACTCAAAATGCAAATCAATCACAGGCAATATGCATGCACTAATGTATGAATGAGTCGACCCAGGGTCTATCAAAACAAGAATTGAAGTACCAAATAAAATAAAAGTATTGGCTACCACAGTTGAAGCATCTGTCTGTCTCTGCATCACATAAACCCATTGTGATGGCCCTGCATCCTCTGATCTACTTCCTGTTGTAGAACCTCCTTTCTAACCAGACCCTGATCAGCCACCTATGCTAAAACCTCTGACACCATGACCCCCTATAGACCCTTAATTTTGGCCCTAAGTTGGTACAGTCTTAATTAAAGAATGCCAAAATAAATTTGATCCGATTTACAACTTCTAATAATTCGGTTCAATTTTAAAAGTCACAAACTCAACTACAAAACCCTAAACAAAGTCTTTTTTTAGATGGTCCGGTCCAAAAAAATTAAAAAATGCTAAATTAGTTCGAGTTGGGAGGGCCCAGGTCATGAGCCTTGGCTCATGTCGACCTGGATGCCCAAGTCGACATGACTTTGGTCCATGTTGACCTGGTTGCCTAGGTCAACATGACTTTGGTCCATGTCGATCTGGTTGCCCAGATCGACATGGTTTCAATTGTTTTTTTTGAAATTAGTTTTCGAATTGTATTAAAATTTGTTTTAAGGACAAATTAATATTAGGGTTAGGGATTCTGAGTGAGGTTTTTGGCCTATAAATAATAATGTTTTAGACTTGAACAAGGGTTAGAAATTAAGATAAAGAGGAAAATCAGCAAAGTAGAAGACGGCCAAAAGAAATTAGCAGCAAGTAAGCATTCATCAATCCATCAAAGGCAACAACACTGCCTTTGTTCTTGTTCAGCCAGAGTCAATTGTGGTGAGACTAACACACAGGTTTGATTATAAATCTTTGATTTGTTTATATTTACAGCATTCTTATGTTTTTAAGCCTACGATAGTATTGCCATATTTTCTTTTAAGTGTTTCTATTATTTGTTTTGATATTGAGTCTTTTAGTAACCTAAATTATTAAACCTTAATCGTATGTTTTATAAGTCAGATTTTCCATTCATCTAGTAGCCTAAGTCATTGATTAAATTATCAAAACCCTAAATCATTCTTTTATTTCCAAAACTTTAAAACCCTAAACTATTTTTCCAAAACTTTAAACCCTAAATTATTCCATTAAAATCACAAAACCCTAATTATTTTTCAAAATCTTAATTTATTTCTAGAATCAATGTTTCTTCTAAAATGATAAATCAAAATCTTAAATTATTTTAAAGCTTGTCACCCAGTAACCCTATCCCCAAACTATTCTACCTAAATCCACCAAAACCCTAATCCAAATTATTCTGCCAAAAACACCTAAAACCATTATTCGAGAAAACCCTAATCTATTCCCAAAATGCCAAAACTTCATTTTTCAAACTCCCATCTAGTAAACCTAAAAAACCTTAAAACCCTAAACCCTTAATAGCCTTAAAACATGTTTTTCAAATCTGAAACCCTAATTACACCTTTCTAAAAACCAAAACAACAATCTGTTTGCTTAAAACCCTAACCAAACCTATTTTTTTAAAATCACAGTAGCATTATTCTTTTAAAAAATAATATTAGTTCCTCAAAATCCCAAAACCCTATTTTCTAAATCCTAAACCCTAAAATCTTAATTTTCAACACCAAAACATAAAATCCTAGAAGCCAGTTTCTAAAATTTTCTAGGGCGATGTCCCCTTGACCCCCGCCCGCTAACCGGCTAGCGGGACCTCCGTATGGGCTCATCGAAGGGGTCAATATTCATTTGTGTATTATGAGTCCGTGTATTTAACTTTTCTTTTTCCAAAGCCCTAATTTAGTAATTAATATTCTAAAACCCTATTTTAAGATGCGAACCCTAAACTTATATATTTATTGCTTTATTTAATTTTAGATTTGATTATGTAGTTTATTATATGTTTTGATGGTTAATTTCAATGCTTGATTTATTTAATTTATCATGGATGGATATTTTCTTTATTATTATGATTATTATTTATTTATTTTGGTATTAAAATTGTAAGAGTTATGTTTCCATTATTGGGTACCTCATTAATTAATTTTCATGTAATTTAAATTGTTCTTATATTTTGGGAGCAATGTAAAGGACACGTTTCCACCTTTTGGTGGGTGTCCTATTTAGTTTTAGACATGGACGATGTAAGGACATGTTTCCATCCTTGGATGGGTGTCCATTTATTTGCTTTGTTTGGACATTACTTTGATTTTAATATAATGATGCTTTATTTTAATTGTTGCGTGTAGTATGGATAATATTGTTATACTTAAGAATTTTATAATATTAAGACCTGCAAAGGAGGCTGGTTCCGATGAACCGGGCGTTGTGGGGGTGCTGGGCCATTTCTCACCTTTCCCACATGTACCTAACTTTTCGAACCCATTAGGGGGTTGGGGATTCCTTAAGAATCGAGTCATCCACCCTTTTCTTTTTCTCGGCCCGTCTGGGTGGCAACTCCATTTTCTCTGGGCTTAGGCTTCTGTTCTCTAAGACCCCGAGCCTATATAGTGTCAAAGTTGAAAGAACCATTCCACTGGGAGTGGGGGAGAAAAATCCCCGCTCATAGTAACGATTCCACTAGGGATAAGAGAAGTTGATTCCGTTGGTCTTTATATTATTCTATTCTTTCTTATCATGATATTATCCATTGCATCATATTAGATTGCATCGTGTGCGTGAGTTAGGACGCCCATGTTACCCGTGTTGTGTTATGTAAGGGATACCATAATTTCAATCAAGGCATGGAGATCGAGCATGGAATAACCACTCATAGCCTCGTACCATTTGGTATATACTTGCTATGGGAACCTAAGCCTTTCAACCCAAAGACTAAAGCTCATGTAATTGGCCTAGTTACTTTCTTTAGGATTTTACCCCAAATGCTTGTTGTTTGACTATGGTTAATTTATCTTAGCTTAAATCATGGCTTATTTGGTTTGTTCTCTTTCTATATGACCTACGTATATTGTAATCTCAAAATAAATTTTTCTTTAAAGTCCAAAAGGCCAAAGCTATTTTCAAAACTTTTTAAAATGGTCTTTGGACATAAAACGTTTCTAAAAAAAAATCAAAAATACTTTTCTCATGATCCAAATATGAAGCCCAAAATATGTTTTTTCTAAGATCGTTTCACAATGGGCTTAGAAACAAAATTATTTTTATAACCTCTTGAAAGAGCATACAAGCTATTTAGGTCAACTATGAAAATACCAAAAATCAATTGTGAGCTTAGTTTATACTGAGAATTATTGATCATGGGCTTGTTTTTGGCATGAATCATTATTTACTTTTTAAAATGAGAAATCTATTTATAATAAACCTGTTAATTTAGTTTTAATCCAATATAGCATAAAAGCTACTTTAGTTGGTTAAATGGATTAAAACCTAATTAATGGGAATTATCATGAACTGATTTTCATTTTTAAAAATATAACTATTGATTGAAATGTCCAGGGGAATTATTCAAAAAGTAAGATACCCCATGTTGGTATTTTGTTAACCATATTACCTAAGAAAAGAGACTCGCCATTCATATGTGGATGTTATAAGGTTGGAAGGGACGTTCTACTTATCTTTGTTTATTTTTTGTGTATACATGCATACATACATTTGCATCTCATATCATTGATCCTCTCCGGCTCACAGTCCTAGATTACGACAGTTTAAATGCTTATGATAATCTGACCTACGTCGAAGATGAAGAATCTAGCAACGACTCAATCTCTTTTTCACCAAAAGCAATGGAGCCCAAACAAATTCAAAGAATGGTGGATGATGCCCTTAATGCCAAGATGGAAGAAATAAAAGAGGCCCTGGCCGAGACCATGAAGAATCAATTAGCTACAATTTTTGGAAACAATGTCGAAGCATCTGCTAGCACCAAGAAGCCAAAGGGCAAAGGGAATGTTAAGGTTGGTGAAGTGGCTTTTTATGATGATAAGGTAGTCCTTGATGATGATGACGACCGAGCTCAATATTTCCAAGATCCTCAAAACAAAAAGGAGCTGAAGCTTGTTGAGAAGACAACTGTTGAAAAGACCGAGACGTCTGATGTTGAGAAGAAATAAATTAATGTATCTAGGCATCATGACTTGAATGACTTTACTAGATGAGGGAATTGCTCTATAGCATTGAGTTGTGTATGCTTACTTAAAGAGGGCTCCTACATAATTACCTTTGTCTAGGTCTTAGTCAGTCTTAGAACATGCTTTGACAAATTTTTGAGGTGAAATTGAACTCTGCATATTTAAGAGAGAGATGATCTAGGCATTGTTTGACGAGCCAACAACTAGTATCCAACCAATTAAATATCAATCCCTAGTTATCCCTTTGAGCCTTCATAAAATTTTAGCTTTCTTCACAAAATTAAATATCAATTTTGCTGTGATACTTTTGAAAAGTCTTGTGATCACTAAGATGAAGAGGCAAGAAGTTCAAATAAAGTAATGAATAGTCAAGATCATAAAGATAGTTGATGTTATCAAGACCATAAGGGCAGTTAAAGTTCTCCTAATATCTCCAATATATCAAGACAACATCAGAATAACAAATGATTTATCCCTGTTAAAGGAGATTTATGTCACTCCACTCATCCATTATTAGAAACCCAAGTTGGTATAAACAAGACAACTCTTTTAGAACTATAACCAAAAAAAAAAAGAAAAAGAAAAGAAAAGAAGAAGAAAAAAAAAGAAAAGAAAAGAAAAGAAAAAAAGGACAAAAGAAAAAACGAAAAAAAAAGAAAAGAGAAAAAAAAGAAAAAAAAAAGAAAGATAAAACCTAAAAAGGCGGTTTAGAAAGCCAACTGAGTTCTCTTTTACCTAAAGCAGCAAAAGGCTTCTATTTGGTTTATAAGGGCAATTTGACTTTAATAGGTCCAACCCAACCAAAGATTCGATCAAAATCAGAGAAAAAGGAGAAAGACCATCCAGTTCTTGAAAATTCTGTACTTGACAGTCCTACAAGGAAGAAGGACAAAATGATAAAATGCTCAAAGAAAGGGAAGAGTAAGAAAAATAAAAAAGAAAGAGATAAAGAAAAGAGAAAAGAACGAAATGAATATGGGTACCAAACTTTTTGCAAAGGCAAAGACTGTCCCAATCAAGATCCAGATTATTGCTAAGAAGATGGGAGAACGTTCAAAGCTCTATCTTTTCATGCTCCCAGCTGCCTAAAGTTCAAACAAGAAATTTTTAGTGTGAGGGTTTGTCCATTGTGTCACATCGGCACCAACTTACAAATGGCCTTCATTTAACCCATGTCCCTTATAGACCCCATTTCAAGCCTACTAAAGACCTGTTGACCTCTCTTGGTAGGTAGAGTCTATTAGTGGAGATAGTTTGAATAAGCATGCATATGAGATAGATAATACTCAAACTCAATGAGACCTTTGTCCAAGTAATGTGTATGTACCTATATGAAGTACAACAGTTCTTGCTTAAATAGAAATGATTCCCGAGTTTAGTACGGTAACTAGGGTTATCATGTTATATGTATATAAATTTGAAAAATTGAGTCCTGAGGTAAATTGACATTGATTTGGCAAAGCCAACATTTGATTTCAAAATTCAAAAATCAAAAATAAAAACAAAGAAAAAAAGAGAGAAATTTTTTTACAAAGCATTCAAGTTAAGGGGAGTATGTTGAACTATCGAACCTCAAAGGACACATTGGGCAAAGGAAATGATTAGTGGAAAGGTTATGAAAAAGCTACCAATTGACATACTAAATCATAATTTGAAATGGATGTACCTCTGCTGCTTGGGGTCTCCACCACTCATATTTTCAATATCTCGAAGATAAAAGCCATAAATGTGAAGCATCATGTCATTCCAAAACAAGAACAAAACAAGCATCTGGAAGGAGTCAATGAGAACACTTTAGCTGATCACCTCAGTCTGTGAGTCGATAGAACCATTGTAATTGTTATTCATGCATACATGAGCATACCACATTGCATTATCTTGTATTGTATTGTCTATTCTTTGTCAAAGTGAACAACAAACATCCTGTGAAGTAAAGAATCAAAAGAAGATATTGAATTAGGGGGGCATGGAAGACCCATTGCTTGAGGAAGCTCTAGTCATTTCGCAAAAAAAGAAGAGATGCATGCTATGCAAAGAACAAGACAAAATACAAACATCAATCAGAGTCTGCATAAGAAAAATTATTGGTTTGAGCCTACACAGGGGGCAAAGTTTCTCCATTTTAATTTTTTAAGTTTATGCGTATACAAAATATTTTCAAACTCACTTTCAAATATTTTGGTCTAGAATCCAAATCTAGTTTAGGATCGAGTATCCAAATCCAGTTAGGATCGAGTATCCAAATCCAGTTTAGGATCGAGTATCCAAATCCAGTTAGGATCGACTATCCAAATCTAGTTTAGGATCTAGTATCCAAATCCAGTTAGGATCGAGTATCCAAATCTAGTTTAGGATCGAGTATCTAAATCTAGTTAGGATCGAGCATCCAAATCCAGTTTAGGATTGAGTATCCAAATCCAGTTTAGGATCGAGTATCCAAGTCCAGTTTAGGATCAAGCATCCAAATCCAGTTTAGGATAGAGTATCCAAATCCAGCAAATCCAGTTTAGGATGGAGTATCCAAGTCCAGTTTAGGATCGAGTATCCAAATCTAATTTCATTTCAAGAACCCAAATTACCCTTAAGTCCAGAACTTAGCTTAGGTCTAGAACCCAAGTCTTTTTCGAGTCCAGAACTCAAACCGGGTCCAGAACCCAAACCATTTTAGGTCTAGAACCCAAGTCTTTTCTGAGTCCAGAACTCAAACCGGGTTCAAAACCCAAACCATCCTGGGTCCAAAACCCAAGTTTTTTTCTAGTCCAGAACCCAAACCATCCCTGGTCCAGAACCCAATTCTTTTTCGAGTCCAGAACTCGAACTGAGTCTAGAACCCAAGCCATCTCGGGTCCAGAACCCAAGTCTTTTATGAGTTCAGAACTCAAACCGGGTCCAAAACCCAAAACCTAAACCATCTCAGGAAAATAAAGTCTATTTTGTCAAAATTAAGTCTTATTACTTTCATTCTCTGAAGTCTCAGATCATTCAAGCAGGGGACAAACTGTAGACCCTTCATTTTGGCCCTAAGTTGGTACGATCTTAATCAAAGAATGCCAAAATAAATTCGATCTGATTTACAACTTCTAATAAATCGGTTGATTTTAAAAGTCACAAACTCAACTACAAAACCCTAAACTAAGACTTTTTTTAGACGGTCCGGTCCAAGAAATAAAAAAAAATGCAAAATTAGTTCATGGGAGGGCCCAGGTTATGAGCCTTGGCTCATGTCGACTTGGGCTCATGTCGACCTGGATGCCCTAGGTCGACATGAACCAAAGGCCATGTCAACCTGGATGCCCAAGTCGACATGACTTTGGTCCTTGTCGATCATGGTTTCAATTGTTTTTTTTGAAATTAGTTTCCGAATTGAATTAAAATTTGTTTTAAGGACGGATTAATATTAGGGTTAGGGATTCTGAGTGAGGTTTTTGGCCTATAGATAATAACATTTTAGACTTTAACAAGGGCTGGCAATTAAGATTAAGAGGAAAAATAGTAAAGCAGAAGACAACAAAAAGAAATTAGCAGCAAGTAAGCATTTATCAATCATCAATCCATCAAAGGCAGCAACGCTGCCTTTGTTCTTGTTCAGCTAGAGTGAATTGTGGTAGGACTAACACGCAGGTTTTATTATAAATCTTTAATTTGTTTATATTTACATCATTCTTATGTTTTGATTCATGAATTGTTTAAGCCTACGATGGTATTGCCATGTTTTCTTTTAAGTGTTTCTATTATTTGTTTTGATATTGAGTCTTTCAGTAACCTAAATTATTAAACCTTAATCATATGTTTTATAAGTCATATTTTCCATTCATCCAGTAGCCTAAATCATTGAATAAATTATCAAAACCCTAAATTGTTCTTTTGTTTCCAAAACTTTAAAACCCTAAACTATTTTTTCAAAACTTTAAACCCTAAATTATTCCATTAAAATCTCAAAACCCTAATTATTTTCCAAAATCTTAATTTATTTCCAGAATCAATGTTTCTTCTAAAATGATAAATCAAAATCTTAAATTATTTTAAAGCTTGTCCATATCCCCAAACTATTCTACCTAAAGCCATGAAAACCCTAATCCAAATTATTCTGCCAAAAACACCTAAAACACTAATTACTCAAAATCCAAATTATTTCAAAAATGCCAAAACCTTATTTTTCAAACCCCCATCCAGTAAAACTAAAAACCTTAAAACCCTAAACCCTTAATAGCCTTAAAACATGTTTTTCAAATCTAAAACCCTAATTACACCTTTCTAAAAATCAAAACAACAATTTGTTTGCTTAAAACCCAAACTAAACCTATTTTTTAAAAAATCACAGTAGCATTATTCTTGTAAAAAATAATATTAGTTCCTCAAAATCCCAAAACCCTATTTTCTAAATCCTAAACCCTAAAATCTTAATTTTCAACACCAAAACATAAAATCCTAGAAGCCAGTTTCTAATATTATCTAGGGCGCTGTCCCCTTAACCCTCGCCCGCTAACCGGCTAGCTGGACCGCCGTATGGGCTCATCGAAGGGGTCAATATTCATTTGTGTATTATGAGTCCGTGTATTTAACTTTTCTTTTTCCAAAGCCCTAATTTAGTAATTAAAATTCTAAAATCCTATTTTAAGATGCGAAGCCTAAACTTGTATATTTATTGCTTTATTTAATTTTAGATTTGATTATGTAGTTTATTATATATTTTGATGGTTAATTTCAATGCTTGATTTATTTAATTTATCATGGATGGATATTTTCTTTATTATTATGATTATTATTTATTTATTTTGGTATTAAAATTGTAAGAGGTATGTTTCCATTATTGGGTACCTCATTAATTAATTTTCATGTAATTTAAATTGTTCTTATATTTTGGGAGCAATGTAAAGGACACGTTTCCACCTTTTGGTGGGTGTCCTATTTAGTTTTAGACATGGACGATGTAAGGACATGTTTCCATCCTTGGATGGGTGTCCATTTATTTGCTTTGTTTGGACATTACTTTGATTTTAATATAATGATGCTTTATTTTAATTGTTGCGTGTAGTATGGATAATATTGTTATACTTAAGAATTTTATAATATTAAGACATGCAAAGGAGGTAAGTTCTGATGAATCGGCCATTGTGGGGGCTGCTAGTCCATTTCTCACCTTCTATACACATACCCAAGTTTCCGAACCCATTAGGGAGTTGGGGATTCCTTAGGAATCGAGTCATCCACCCCTTTCTTTTTCCCGGCCCGTCCGAGTGGCGTCTCTATTTTCTTCGAGCTTAGGCTCGTGTTCTCTAAGGCCCCGAGCCAAAACAGTGCCGAAGTCGCAAGAACCATTCCACCGGGAGTGGGGGAAAAAATCCCTGCTCACACCCCCTCTGACACTAGTTCTAGAAACTATTGTATCTTTCTATTTATCATCTAGTGGCTCTGGACTATTTCTAATAAAATTATCTAGTGACCCATATTTGTAGCACACTACTAGTGCACCTATCCTCCAGTAGACACCTCCATGTGTCTTACCACAATGTACACATATAGGTGGAGCAGACCCTTGAGTCACTGGGGTTAGAGCACTAGCTACTGAGGCTGCAGGTCTCTGTCTTTGCTATTGTACTGACCTGCCAGGCTATCCCTGACTCCTACTAAATGTCTGAGGATATCGCCCTCGGCCTCTCTTTGATGATGAAGACCATGTCTCACCTTGGGGACTTTTAGTTCTACTCTCCTCTACTCTGGTTGCTACTGCATGTCCCTGTGCCCGCTCTACACTCTTGGCAGCTGCAACTAACTCAAAGAAATCTTGATACTGGGAACTTGCCACAAAACATATGATATAGGGTCTCAACCTCTCCTCAAACCTCCGGCATCTATCAAACTCATCTGATATAATCCCTCCAACATACTGACTCAACCTGATAAACTCAATCTCATATTCAGTCACCATCCAGTATACTACCTCAAACTCAAAAACTCCATCTGCTTAGCATCTTTATACTCCCACAGGGTATACTTCTTCTCGAATTCCCATAGTAAATCGGCATATGTCAGGACTGGTGGATCAGTTGTACCATGGGGAACTGTCTTCCACCATTCATAAGCATCCCTCTGCAGAAGTGATCTAGCTTAATCAAACTTCTTCTGTGAACTAGCCTATACCTGAATGAATACTCTTTGGACTATGTCTAGCCACTGTTCTGCTAGATGATCGGGGTCGGAGTCGGAAAAATCGGGGACGACAAAATGATCACACAAGCCCGTGGGAATTTCGCCCGCAGGAAATTCCTGTGGGCAAAATCACTGTGCTATTTCGCCAGCGCAGTTTTTCTGCAGCAGTTTTTCCGCAGCAGTTTTTTTTCGGCAGTTCAAATTTTCCGACGTAAATTTTTCGAAACCTAATCCAATTAGGTTTTGGTTTCTTTTTTTTATTAATATTACTTACCTTAACTAATTAGGAATAAACAACCTCAAACCACTATAAATAAGGCCAAAGGCAATTAAAAAAGGGGAGGCAAAAATCCAAGAGTAGTTTGGAAAATTTGAAACCAAATCAAGGAAGGAAAAGAAAAAATTCAATTCAACTCTTTTCTGGAATAGCAGCTGAACGATTTAGGTGATTCAAAGGCAAAAAAGGCTTGTCTTTAGAGCTAGTTCATCCAAGAAGAATTGTTTTTGGAGAAATCATCAAAAGAAGGTATGTGTTAATTAATTTTCTTTAATTGTTTTTTTTACACAGTAGCAATTTTATGAAATCAAAATTAAAAACCTTTGAACTTTAATTTAGTTTTTCTAAAGCAAAAAAAAAAAACCTTATTTCGTTGGTTTATCTTCCAAAAGGCTTAAAATTGTTATTTTTCTTCTTAAAAACCTTAAAACTCTAATTGAACATATTCTTCAACAAAACCAAAATCAAATTTTGTTTCTTTCAAAACTTTAAACTTGGTACTATTTCCTTCAAAAAGTCTTCTAAAACATCTTTTCTAGTTATAAAAACTTTAATTCACTTGTTTAAATTCATAAAATTCCATAAAATATCTAATTGATTTCCAAATTCCTAAAAATTATTCACCACCCGTGACCCTACTTCCAAAATATCAAATCCAAATTCAACTTCCAAAATTCAAAATAATGAATGCTAACCCTTTTAAAACCTTAAACACTAATTTTTATGAACCCTAATCCTTTTAAAACATTAAAAAACATAAAAACATAAAAACCTAAATTTTACACAGTAGCTTAGGAACCCAATAACAAAAAATCACAAATTAAAGTATTTTAAAGTGTTTAAAACCCTAGTTTCATGATATCATCATTCAAACCTTAATTTTGTTAATCAAAGAGTCTTACCAACCCTTTAAAACATAAAACCCTAATTTATTTTAATTTCATAAAAAGTCACAGTAGCCACAATTGGACTTTTATTTGTTTTATTCAATTCCATACTTGATTATGCTTTGATTTATTTCTTATGCTTTAATTTATTTAATTTCAATACTTAATTTATTTAATTTATAATGGATGGATGTTTATTTTATATTTTGATTAATAGCTTTGTGTAGACCCTTAATTTTTGACCCAATCCGATCCAATAAGCTTTATTTAGTCCAAAATGATTTTTGTTGTCTAATTGGTCAAAAATAATTTTAATTAAATAGTTTTTAATTTTAATTAAATAGTTTTTGCTTTATTATCTAATTTTTATTAATAAAAAATAAAAATAAATAAATAAAAATCAAAAAATAAAAATAAAAATAAAATCGGAGTCGAAAAAAAATCGGCAGCGAAAAGCAGTCGTGCGGGCCTGTGGGCGGCACGCCCGTAGGCCCAGCACTTCACCTGCAGGCCTGCGGGAAGTTATTTCGCTTGCAGGAATTTCCTGCGGGTGAAATAAGCAGGAAAATCCTGTGGGAAAAATAACTTCCCACAGGAATTTCCTGCGGGCTGGCATGCCCACTGGCCCCAGCCACGGGCCCGCCTGCCGCAGTTTTTGCCAGCGCAAAATTTTTCGACGCAAATTTTTTGAAACCTAATACAATTAGGTTTTAATTTCTTTTTTTTATTATTATTACTTGCCGTGTATAATTAGGAATAAACAATCTAAAACCATTATAAATAAGGACCAATAGAACCAAATTAGAGGAGGAAAAAAAAGGAGGTAGTAGCTTGATTTTTTGAAACCAAATCAGTGAAGGAAAAGGGAAACTCAATTCAAGTGATTTTTAAAAGCAGGAACAGCGCGAATTAAGCAATTCAAAGGAAACAAAGGCTTGTCTTTGGAGCTAGTTCATCCAAGAAGAATTGTTTTTGAAGGAATCAACAAAAGAAGGTATGTTAAATTCTTTTTGATTTATGTTTTCACAATAGCAAACCTATGAAATTAGGGTTTTTTTAAATCAAAAATCTTAGAGCTATAATTTAATTTTTCCAAGATTAAAACACTAATACATTACTTTATTTTCCAAAAAGACTTAAAATTATTATTTTTTGCTTCTTCAAAAGTCTCAAAACCCTAATTGAACAAATTCTTTAACAAAACCAAAACTTGATTCTGTTTCTTTCAAATTTTTAAAATAAGTTCTATTTCATTCAAAAGCCTTCAAAAACATATTTTCTACCTATAAAATCTTCAATCTGTGTGTTTAAATTCATAAAACCTCATGAAATTATCAAATTGTCTGTTTAAACCCTAATTCAACAAATCACCCGAGAACCCTAATTTTAAAGCATAAAACCCTAATTCAACTTTTAAACCTAAAATAGTAAACTTTAATCCTTTAAAACATAAAAACCATAAAAACACAAATATGCTAAAATTACACAGCAGCTTAAAATCATCATTTAAAACTACAAATCAAAAGTATTTCAAAGTGTTTAAAACCCTAGTTTCATGGTTTCATCATTCAAACCTTAATTTGGTTAATCAAAGAGTCTTACCAATCTTTTAAAACATAAAACCCTAATTTATTTTAATTCCATAAAAAGTCACAGTAGCCATAATTGAACTTTTATTTGCTTTATTCAATTCCATATTTATTTATACCTTGATTTATCTCTTATGCTTTAATATATTTAATTTCAATACTTGATTTATTTAATTTATCATGGATGGATGTTTATTTTATTGATATTTAAATACTTTTAATGAATTATTTATTTATTATGGATGATTATTTACTTTTATCAATCAATTTAGGCTTCCAAAAGTTGTAAGAGGTATGTTTCCACTTGGTGGGTACCTCATTAGTTAAACATCATGTAATTTAATTTGCTTTTCTATTTTAGAACCTATGTAAAGGGCATGTTTCTAGCTTTTGGTAGGTGTCCTATTTAGGCATGTGATGTAAGGACATGTTTCCATCCTTGGATGGGTGTCCATTTATTTACTTTGTTTGGACATTGCTTTGATTTTAATATAATGATGCTTTCTTTTAATTATTGTGTGTAATATGGATAATGTTATTATACTTAAGAATTTTGTAATATTAAGACCTGTAAAGGAGGCCGGTTCCAATGAACCGGGCGTTGTGGGGGTGCTGGGTCATTTCTCACCTTCCTCACACGTACCCAACTTTCCAAACCCATTAAGGGGTTGGGGATTCCTTAGGAATCGAGTCATCCACCCCTTTCTTTTTCCCGGCCCTTCCGGGTGGCGACTCCATTTTCTCTGGACTTAAGTCCGTGTTCTCTAAGGCCCCGAGCCAAAACAATGCCGAAGTGACAAGAACCATTCCACCGGGAGTGGGGGCGAAAATCCCCGCTCACACTTTGATGAATGATTTGATTATGATGAATGATTATTTACTTTTATCAATTAATTTAGATTTCCAAAAGCTGTAAGAGGTATGTTTCCACTTGGTGGGTACCACATTAGTTAAACATCATGTAATTTAATTTGCTTTTCTATTTTAGAACCTATGTAAAGAGCATGTTTCTACCTTTTGGTGGGTGTCCTATTTAGGCATGTGATGTAAGGACATGTTTCCATCCTTGGATGGGTGTCCATTTATTTGTTTTGTTTGGACATTGCTTTGATTTTAATATAATGATGCTTTCTTTTAATTATTGTGTGTAATATGGATAATGTTATTATATTTAAGAATTTTATAATAATAAGACCTGTAAAGGAGGCCAGTTCCAATGAACCGGGTGTTGTGGGGGTGCTGGGCCATTTCTCACCTTCCCCACACCTACCAACTTTCCGAACCCATTAGGGGGTTGGGGATTCCTTAGGAATCGAGTCATCCACCCCTTTCTTTTTCCCGGCCCGTCCAGATGGCGACTCCATTTTCTCCGGACTTAGGTCCGTATTCTCTAAGGCCCCGAGCCTAAAAAGTGCCGAAGTGGCAAGAACCATTCCACCGGGAGTGGGGGCGAAAATCCCCGCTCACACATATGTTAGCATCATGTTCATGAATACTTAATGTATCAAGTAGCTTAACACATTTTCCATCCAAAATGTGTTTGGCCAAATGTAATGCAATCATATTCCATTTATCAAGAGTTTGTACATACCTTAGGAAAACACTTCGAAACAGGCTTCACAACTCACTCCAACCTTCTCTTCCAAGTTGCCCTTCAACACTAGGGTTGGGCAAACTACTTATTTTCAATGCCTATACCAAATGTGCTCATAAACAACCATTTAATATCACATTCTAAGGCATTCTCAACATCAAATCATTTAAATTAGGAGTTACAAATGAAAGACAAGAATGAGAGTTATCCTCAAGTAACATGTCCAAATGAACCTAAGCCTTTTTAACCCAAAGACTAAAGCTCATGTAATTGGCCTAGTTACTTTCCTTAGGTTTTACCCCAAATGCATGTTGTTTGACTATGGTTAGTTTATCTTAGTCTAAATCATGGCTTATTTGGTTTGTTCCTTTTCTAATATGACCTAAGTATATTGTAAGCTCAAAATAAATTTTTCTTTAAAAACCAAAAGACCAAAACTATTTTTAAAATTTTTCAAGATGGTCTTTGGATATAATACTTTTCTAAAAAATAAATAAATAAATTCTTTGGCCCATGGCCCAAATACTAAGCCCAAAATCCATTTTTCTAACCTTTTTTGCAATGGGCATAGAAATAAAACTATTTTCACCTAACCATTTTTTACAAAGAGCTTGCAAAAATATTTAGGTCAATTATGAAATACTAAGAATCAATTGTGGGTCTAGTTTATACTAAAAATAAATTAATCATTGTTTTTGGCATAAACCATTGGTTACTCTTTTCAAATGAGAAATCTATCTATAATAAACCTCTTAATTTAGTTTTAATCCAATATAGCATAAAAGCTACTTTAATTGGTTGGATGGATTAAAACCTAATTAATAGGAATTATCATGGATGGATTTTCACTTTCGAAAATATAACTATTAGTTGAAACGTCCTAGGGAATTATTCGAAAGCAAGATACCCCGTGTTGGTATTTTGTTAACCATATACCTAGGAAAAAGAGACTCACCATTCGTGTGTGGATGTTATAAGGTTGGAAGGATCATCCTAATTACACTTGTTTATTGGTTGATTGTGCATACATGCATACATGCATACATTTGCATCTAATATCATTGATCCTCTCTTGCTCACAGCCCTGGATTACGAAGGTTCAAAAGCTTACGACAATCTGACCTACGCCAGAGATGAAGTATCTAGCAACGACTCAATCACTTGCTCACCTAAAATAATGGAGCCCGAACAAATTCAAAGGATGGTGGATGAAGCCCTTAATGCCAAAATGGAAGAAATCAAAGAGGCCCTAGCTGAGACCATGAAGAACCAATTGACTGCAATCTTAGAGAATCATGCCGAGGCATCTGCTAGCACTAAAAAACCAAAGGACAAAGGGAAGACTAAAGTTAGTGAAGTGGTTTTTGATGATGAAAAGGTGATCATTGATGATGATGATGATTGGGCTCAATACTACCAAGAGGTTCAAGAAAAGAAGAAAGAACCGAAGGCTGTTGAGAAGGCAACTATTAAAAAGACCGAGACATCTGATGTTGAAAAGATGATTCCTGATTTAGAAAAGAGATTTGAGAAGAAGCTAAAAACCGAAGAGAAGTCTGAGATCGACAAACTATTTGAACAAGATGATGAGGTCCCTTATAAATTCAAGATGCCTTCCTTTGCTAAGTACAATGGCATCGGTAATCCTCATCTTCATGTGAAGTAGTATATCACTGCCATGCAATCTGCCTGAGCTACTAAGGCTCAAACCCTAAGGTACTTTATGCTCTCATTTGACCCTGTTGTCTAAAATTGGTTCAATACCTTGGAGGATGGAACTCAAAAGAGTTGGGATCTACTTTACAAAGCCTTCATCCAACAATATGGATATAATGCTAAGCTAGAAGTTACCTTAATCGAAGTGAAGTCCATTAGGCAAAGGCCAAATGAGAATTTTGTGGACTATGTGAAAAGGTGGAGAAACAAGGCCGCTTTACTCAAGAAGAGGCCCGATGAATCCAATCAAATAAGGATGATTGTGAGAGGGGTGTTGCCTAGTCTTCGTGAGAGGATGTCTCATAAACTCATCTGTGATTTCAAAGACCTTCTCCAAGCTGGTTTGCAAATTGAAGAATGGGAAAGGGAGAAGAGCCGCTTTGCAACAAAAAGGAAAGAGAAAGGGAACTATCAACCTGGTAGCCAAAGCTTTCAAAAAGGCCGTCAGTGTTAATGCTACTAACCAAGGAACAAGGAGACAATTTTCAGAATTGGAAAAACCGATGTCTTGGGTTCTCAACAAACTTCAAAGAAAGGGATTGCTACAACCCTTAAATCCTCATCCTTTGCCTAACCATCTCCCACCTAATTTTGACACCAAAGCATTTTGTCAATTTCACCAAATGCAAGGGCATGACACGGATAGATGTGTGAGGCTGAGACATTAGATTCAAAATCTAATTGATAATGGGAAGCTACCCGACCCCAATAAGCCAAATACCAAAGACAATCCATTGCCAAAATTCAATAGGGTACCACCGTAGGCAACCTTTATGATTGGAGGAGGTTTGCATGAGGACTTTGTCATGTCTTCTTTTCAAGATGTGGGTGGAGAAGCAACCAAAGAAGAAGAGGCATTTGTCAAAATTGAACAAGCTATGATGGGTGGAGAAGTAGCAATTTGTGTTGTCAATGGGTTTTGGGATTCAAGTGATAGTGATGATGATATTGCATCCAAGAAGGAGGAGTGGACTTGGTCCGAGCTCGAAGAAGATGAGGTGATGAATACTATATCTGGTAAGCCTTACGCAAGGCCACCACCAAAGGAGATAGAAACTAATAAGGGGAAGGAAGTTGAAATAGAAGAAGATGATGCTGTGCTCAAGCAATTGAAAAGAACCCAAGCAAGTGTTAGCATTTGGGACTTATTAGCTACTTCTAAAAGGCACCGAGAAACTATGGCCAAAGCCTTAGCTAGCATGCCAATTTCTACCTCCACAACACCAGAGGAGTTGATCAACTTCATAAAAATTGGGAAAGTAATGAAATGTGAGGAGATCCAAGAAAAGAGTGAAGTTAGTATGGGAGCAGTTTCTTTTTCAGATGCAGACTTACCGGAGGAGGGGAGAGACCACATCCGCCCTCTATTTATCAAAATAGAAGTCAAGGGGAAGAGGACTCCATGTGTAATGGTCGATGATGGGTCTGCCATAAATGTTTGTCCACTTAAGATACTGCCAAAGCTAGCCATGTCAATAAGAGATCTAAACCCAACCGAGGTGACAATTCGTGCTTATGACAACACTAAGAGGCATGCTGAAGGGACTTTCAAAGCGGCTGTCAAGGTTGGTCCAATTGAATCTATTGTTGAGTTTGTTGTTTTAGACATACCAGTTACCTTTGCCTTACTCTTGGGGCAACCATGGTTTCATCCTCTTGGTGGAGTTCCTTCCACCCTTCATCAAAAGATCAAATTTCCCAACGGAAATGAGATAGTGGTCATTGAAGCTGAAGATAATGAGATTGTTAATGCCTTAATGGTTGAAAGGCCTCTCAATGGTTTTCAAGCAGTTGCAATTTCTGATGATGAAGTAGTGGACTCCAAAGTCTTGAATATGATGAAGAACATGAACTACCTTCTCGGAGCTGGTCTTGGAAAGGGTAAGGTCGGTTTGACAAAGTTGCCAGATTTTAGAACTCAAACATCCAAGAAGGGGTTAGGATATGATGAAGACGACAATGTCCAGCCAAAGAAGAGTGAGAAGATGAGCTTCCCACCACTTGAAGAGATCTTTGTCAAAGCTCCAGATGTGGGACCACTCCAAGGAAAGCCTGAGCCAATCATGTTCATGAGTAAGTTAATCCCCGGTTGCTAAGCTAGTGGAGCAAGTGAAGAAAGAGCTCACCCTGTCAATCAACAAAGAGAAGAATGAAGCTGCCCTGAAAGTCGAGAAGACTCCGGAAGAGATTACTGCCCTGGTTGAAGAAAAGTTTGAAGACATCCTGCTTTATGATTCTGAGAACAATGATTTTGATTTTGATTTTAATTTGTCTGCTTTTTATGAGGATGATGATGTTTTCTTTTCCAAAATAAATGCAATAAAGTTTGATTTTGTTTAATTGTGTGATGTTTCTCCTGATGGTTGCATACATTCAAATGGCAGTTACATGAGCATCTTTAATATTAATTCTGTTAACACACAATCATTAAATTTGGGAACAACTGAAAATCCTAAAAACATTAGCATAGCATCCGACCTTACTCCTTATGAGAGAAAGAGATTTGAAAAAAATATTTAAAAAATATGAAGAAGTGTTTGCTTGGTCTTATGAAGATATGCCAGGGATAGATCGAGACATAGCTGAGCATCATATTCCTACTTACACTCACATTAAGCCTGTCAAACAAAAGCTTAGGTGACTAAGACCTGAGTGGGCTGAGTTGGTTAAAGAAGAGGTCACTAAGCAAATACAAGTGAAGTTCCTTGAAGTGATAGAATACCCAGATTGGCTAGCCAACATAGTACCTGTGCCAAAGAAAGATGGAAGAATAAGGGTCTGCATGGACTATAGAGATTTGAATAAGGCTTCCCCTAAGGATGATTTTCCTTTACCTCATATAGATGTTCTCATTGATAGTGCAGCCTCTAGCGTGCTACACTCGTTTGTAGATGGATTTTCTGGATACAATCAAGTGTTAATGGCCCAAGAGGATAAAGCCAAAACTGCCTTCACTACTACATGGGGTATATTTTGTTATAGGGTGATGCCTTTCGGCTTAAAGAATGCTGGAGCAACCTACCAAAGGATGGCCACCACACTATTTTATGACATGATGCACAAAGAAATTGAAGTATATGTTGATGATATGATGGTGAAGTCGGATACAAGGGAGCAACACTTCCAGAACTTGGAATTATTCTTCGATAGAGCTTTGAAATATAAGCTAAGATTAAACCCGAAGAAGTGTGTATTCGGTGTTACTTTAGGCAAATTGTTGGGACATGTAATTGGTCTGAATGGTATTGAGATTGATCCTGATAAAGTCAAAGCAATCAGGGATATGCCAACCCCAAAGACGGAGAGAGAAGTTCAGGGATTCATTGGTAAACTGCAATACATTAGCAGATTTATAGCAAAGCTCACAACAATCTGTGAGCCTATCTTCAAATTGCTTAGAAAGAATCAGCCGGTCGTATGGAACGAAGAATGTCAAAAGGCCTTTGACCGAATAAAAGAGTATTTGTTCAATCCACCTGTTTTGAAACCCGAAAAACCTCTATTACTATACTTAGCAGTAGAAGAAGAGTCGATAGGAGCCATGCTAGCCCAAGCAGATGAGTCGGGGATTGAGCATGCCGTTTACTATTTGAGTAGAAAGCTCCTACCTTTTGAAATTAAGTATAGTATCATCGAAAAGACATGTATAGCAGTGGTTTTGTCTTCTAAGAAGTTGCGGCATTACTTTCAATTGTATAGTGTTCAAGCAATTTCCAGGTTGGATCCAATGAAGTACTTAAGAGAGACACCCTCTTTAATTGGGAAATATGGTCGATGGTTCATAATATTAGAAGAATTCGAGATTGAGTATGTAACTAGGAAAACAATGTAATATCCCAGAATATACCCTAAGAGTTTTGGAGTTATTGTTGTTGTATTTGGATTTGATGTATATGTATATATGGGAAATATAAAGATAATATATAAGACATATACATATACATTACATATACATGGGATATAATATGGTGTAGGAAAAGTGAATTGTATATATATATTTGTATAGTTAATTAATAATAATGATAGTAATAAGGACAAAAAGAGAAGAGAAGAAGAAAGTCAAAGAAAGATTATGTGGTGGAGATTTAAAGTATTGTTATTGTTATTGTTATTATTATTATTATTATTATTATTATTATTATTATTATTATAGATGATAAGAACGAAAGAAAGAACGAGAACTTTCTTTCTTCTTCTTCTGCTCCTTCTTCTTCGTGTGTCGAGAGAGAGAGAGAGAGATGGTGATTTTGGAAAGAATTGAAGATTTTTATTCAAGATTTGGTAAATAATCAAGTAAGTATTCATTCCTTTGCATTGATTTCTATGGTTTGAGTTTGGATTTGATGTGGTTATTGGTGAGGATGATGATGAATTGTTGGGATTATTGAGTAAGGGTTTAGTGTTAATGAATTGGGGATTTGAGTAATTGATATATGAGTGATGTATGTTGTGTTTAAGGAAGTTAAGAATATAAAATATATGAGTTTGATAATTGAATATGTGCATTGGAATTTAAGTATCTTATTATTTGATTTGATTTAGGTTGTGAAGGAAATGGATTGCTCTAGTTAAAGTGGTGAAGAGCTCTTGGAAGGTAAATTGAATAGATTTGAGAATGATTTTTAAGGTAAGTAAACTATCTAAATTCATATATTAATATGATGTTGAAACTTAACACATATTCATTTGTAAATGTGTTAAGGAATCAAATGTGTTGTTGATGTGTTTTGGTAATGTAAATAATGGATGTGCATGTGAAATAAGTGTTAGTGATGTTGATTAAATTCATTGGAAGGATAGTATGATGTGTATGAAGTGTTTAGGTGCAATCAAAGGAGACTTGTATAGGTTTGGGGTTTAAATATAGGAGTGACACGGCCAAAAATAAGGAGAGACACGGCCAAGTCAAGGAAAATTGGATGTGTTGAATTGATTTTGGAAGAGACACGGTCACAGTCTCAGCCGTGTCCTCTGCCCGTGTTTGTTACTGCCTGATTTTTGTGGAGAGACACGGCCGTGTCCCTTGCCCGTGTCTGTGATTGTATGATTTTTGTTGTGAGACACGGCCACTGGCTCAGCCGTGTCCCTTGGCCGTGTCACCTACTGCCTGAAATTGTGTTGAGAGACACGGCCGTGTTGCATGCTCGTGTTCACTACTGCCAATAGTGGTTGAGAGACACGGCCACAAGCTTGGCCGTGTCCCTCAAATGGTGTTGGCCGTGTCCCTCAAATTTGTTAGTTAATGATTCTTATTCTTGATTATTCTTGTCTTGTTGGATTCTCTAAAGGCATTATGGTTTCTACATTTCAAATATATGTGAAACAAATGTATGTGGAGGATTCCAAATCTAAGAATAAGGTAAATTATATATATATATATATATACATCAATGATGATCATTCTTGATGAATGTTTAATGTGCTTGATTATGAAGTATTATAATGTGAAGTGAGACTAAATGAAATGTGATGTTTTTGTGATTGGTAATGATGATATATGAAATGTGTAATATATGAGATGGATGATTGTGTATTTGAAAGATGAAATGCTATGATATTAATTGATGATCTAAATGATATATGAAGCCATTGTGATTGGCTATGATGATCTAAATGATATATGAAGCCATTGTAATTGGCTATGATGATCTAAATGATATATGAAGCCATTGTGATTGGCTATGATGATCTAAATGATATATGAAGCCATTGTGATTGGCTATGATGATTCAATTGGAAATGAAATTGATAATGAAATCATGAATGAATTGTGTGTCTAATATGTTATTCATTTTCAGAGTTTTGTTGTTGGTGGCATGCCTAATAGTAACAATCTCTTGAAGTTAGGTTGGATTTGATCCTTGAAGCCAAGTTGGGTTGAAGTTTAACATGTTTTACTCCCCTTGAAGCTTGGTTGGGTCTAATCCTTGAAGCCTAATTGAGATGTTACAACCCTTGAAGCTAGGTTGGATTGGTTCTTGAAGCCAAGTTGGGTTGATACTTAGCATGCTTTGTTCCCCTTGAAGCTTGGTTGAACCTTAATCCTTGAAGCCTAGTAGGGATAATGATAAATATGATAATTAAACCAAAACATTAACTCTGAAAGTAGAATGGCATATTAGTGTTTTTGGGCCCATGCTTGTGTTTGTATATATATGTGATTCTTGAATAATGGAATAAATGAATAATGAGATACATGATGATAGCTATGGATTGAAATATATGATGTGCATACAATACATAAGTGAATTATTGAAGATGAGTATAGCTTGAGAAGCTATGTGAAATGATGAATTTATGATGTGTAAATTGTATATGATGATATATGATGTGTGAAATGTATATGAATGTGGAAATAGTGGATATTGTTTCATGAAGACTTTGATAAGTCATTGGATTGTGAATTACTGAAATAAAATGTATGAATATGTATATTGGTAAAACACTAGTAGAAGTATATATATATATATGAAAAGTATAGCCAAAAAGAGAAAAAACCTGGTAAGAAAATAATGGCATAATAAGTTAAAATGAAAATATGATTTTCTCTATTATATGTGTATATGATTTAATTGTATTACTGAGCTCTCGGGCTTAGCGCAGTTGTGTGATCGCGCAGGTGATTATGTGGTTGATCGGGAAATCAAGCAGTTATGCCACGAGAAGGGTAAGAGTGTTCTGAGACCAACTAGAAGGTGATGCATACATGTATGATTTAAGTATGATGTATAGTTCATAATACAATATTTATATGTAATAATGAAGTTTTGGTAATTCAGATTAATATCATTGAAAGTATAATGATTTTGTTAATGTTATTTAAATTAAGGTAATATTGTTTGAACTTGATTAAAGGTATTGAAATTTAAAACTAAAAGTGATATTCCTATATTCTATATACGTATTGTATGTATACTAGGTATATGTATAGTACTTATACAGAGCATGGGGGTGTTACAAACAATCAAGGGCAGAGCGGTGGCAAAATTCCTGGCTCAACAACCATTACCAGAAAGTGAAGAGGTAATCTTGGAATTTCCAGATGAACATTTAGAAGTAATTGAAGTACAAGGGTGGACAATGTATTTTGATGGAGCAGCGAACAGGAAAGGAGCAGGTTTGGGAGTTATACTAGAATCGCCCGAAGGGGAACTCATCCCTTTAGCTAAAAAGTTGAAATTTAGGGCAACCAATAAAATGATGGAGTACGAAGCTTGTATTTTCGGTTTGGAAACCCTAATGATTATGAAGGTGGATAAGTTGGAAGTTTATGGCGATTTATTGCTAGTAGTATCCCAAGTAAATGGAGAGTGGGAGTTTAAAGAGGAAAAATTAAAACCATACCACCATTACCTGACCATGATGAAGAAGAATTTTAAGGAGTGTAGGTTTATACACCTGTCAAGAGAAGAAAATCAGATGGCTGATGCCCTAGCCACATTGGCTTCGGTATGGGAAAATCCTGCCAGCCTATTCCTTAAGCCTCTTATCTTGACCAGTTCATCAACTCCTTGCTATGAATATGAGACAATCATGGAAGTTGATACGGACCATGATGCATGGTATGATACTATAAGGCGATTTTTGGAGGAAAGAGAATACCCGCCGGGGGCAACAAAGAAAAAGAGAAGAGCCATAAGGAGGTGGTCATTGCAATACATCACCTTCCATGGAGAGTTATATCGAAGATGGCCTGATGGAGTGCATTTGAGATGTTTAAGAAAGCCTGAAGTGGAGCACATCATGTTTGAAATACATGCGGGAAGTTGCGGTCCGCACATGAGTGGTTTGGCCCTAGTTAAGAAGATTATTCGACAAGGTTACTATTGGTTGACCATTGAGAGAGACTGTATTGAGTTTGTCAAGAAGTGCCAGCAATGTCAGATGTATGGTAACTTGAATCACATGCCTTCTGAAGAACTGCATTCAATGTCTTCACCCTGGCCATTTGCCACCTGGGTTATCGACATTATAGGAGAAATACATCTGACAGCTTCAAACGGGCACCGTTTTATTGTGGTAGCAGTAGATTATTTTTCAAAATGGATCGAAGCCGAATCCTTCAACAAGCTGGGTGCAAGTCAAATGGCTAGGTTTATTGGAAAGAATCTCATCTGTAGATATGGGGTCCCGCACAGTGTGATATCAGACAACGGAGTATAGTTTCAAGGAGCAGTTAAGGATTTATTCTCCAAGTACCAAATCCATCATCATCGATCCTCTCCTTATAGACCAAAGGATAATGGTGCAGTAGAAGCAATGAACAAGACAATTAAGCAAATTCTGTCCAAGATGACTAAGACTTACAGAGACTGGTCAGAAATGCTTCCCTTTGCTTTATGGGGATATAGGACGAGTGTACAAACACCAATTGGGATGACACCGTTCTCTTTGGTTTATGGGATGGAAGCGGTATTGACAATTGAAATTGAGATCAAGTCATTGAGAGTAGTCTTGGAAGCGGAGCTACCTGAAACAGAATGGGTAATAAGCAGATACACACAGTTAGCTCTACTGGAATAGAGAAGGTTAAAGGCATTGTATCATCACCAACTGTATCAAAAGAAGATAGTTTGGGCCTACAATAGAAGGTTCAAGGTCAGAAAATTCAGAGTTGGGGATTTGGTGTTGAAGCAATGTAAGCCTAATGTATCTGATCCAAGAGGGAAGTTCAGACCTAGCTGGGAAGGGCCATATGTCGTGAAACAGGTCATGAGCAAAGGTGCGGTGAAGTTATTAGACATGGATGGGAATGAATTTAGTGAGCCAATAAATATTGACAGGTTGAAGAAGTTTTATGTATGAAAAACAAAAAAGAGAGAGCTCGCTAGGTTGAAAACCCAAAAAGGGCAGCCTAGGCAAAAGTTAGAGCAGTCCGCTAGTTTCGAAAACCCGAAAGGGTGGGCTAGGCAACAATTAGGGCTAATGAGAGAAAATCGTCAATTAGAAAACCCGAAAGGGCTAATTGGCAACAGAAGTGATCTTGTGTATGCTGGCTTTATATTTGGTTGTTCCCCAATTTAATAAAATAGAATTAATAATTAAATTTGTTCTATGTGTACTGTTATAAGTATTTGACCAGATACGGATGAAATAAATAATCATAATTGCAAAAGGTGATGACAAATTATAAATGAAAAAGAAGCATCTTTTATTACTTTATTTATTTTTCATCCTAACAAAACACTTTCTGAATTGACAAATGTAAAATCTATGGCAGTCTATAAGTGTAACGTGTAGACCAACTTTGCCTTAGTCGATCCAAGTAGGCTTCAGTCAAGCAAGGCATGTCTAGGTCAGGAGCAAAGTCAGAATCACGAGGCTCAGCTCCATAAGTCCAAGTCGGTGAGGATCATAGCATGTACCTTGACGAAGAGAAACAAGAGGAATGTACATCAAGTATGTCTGCATGGTGATACGAGAAATCTTCCACCAAGGTAATAACCAACGGATATTAACTTCAGAGCGTGAGTGAATCCAGTCAACCCAGTCAGCATATGAAGATACAGGATGGAGTAGCTTCCTAGCAGAATGATGACATGGCAGATATTTGGCAAAATCCATGGAGGGAGTATCAAGTAAACAAAGACTCTCCTGAAGCCAAATCTATGAAGAAAGAATTAAGTTAAAAAAAAGAAGTCCGCTGAGTTGAAAACCCGCAAGGGCAGCTTAGGCAAAAATTAGGACAGCTCGCTAGTTTCGAAAACCCGCATGGGCAGACTAGGCAAAAGTTAGAACAATAAAAAAAAGCCTAAATTGAAAACCCAAAAGGGCAGTTTAGGTAATTACCTGAAGCAGCAACGAACTCCTAGTCAGTCTCTTTGACAATCCTGATTTAAATCGGTCTAATCCAACTAAGGTCTCGGCTAAAATCACAGGTACCGACGACAAGCCTCCTTCCATTTGATCCATGATATCTAATACTCGTGGATCAATATCGCCATCAGAAGAAACAAGCAAGAAAAGACAAAGCATGCATCCCCATGACTTAGTAGGGCCAAATGAGAGAAACAAAAGTCATTCAAAGGAGCAAGTAGAATTTTTTCACCTCTCATCAACTGAAGAACTTTGGGTTTTGGAATTTGAAATAACATTTGCATCTTCTGTTGAGTCTTGGAAATCAATGTGGGTAATGCCATTTGTTGATTATTGGGATGTCCAAGGATGACCTCAAATTCTTCAATCAAGGGACACATTTCAAAGCCATTAATTCTAAATACCCTAGAATTCGTATCCCACAGGGAAGCCACAACATGTAAGAAGGAGTGGTCCAATTTGACATTTTGAAAGCATTTTAAAGCATCAAGCTTTGACCATGAAATTGCTTCCAATGGTTGGCATCCATATTCTTAAATAGAATTTTTATTTTCTTTAAATGGTGATCGGTCATGGTTAATGAATAAAGGGGAACCAAAATTGCTGAAGGGAGTCTTCATGTTGAAAGAGAGAGATTTTTGGTTTATGAATTGAAATATGGCATGCAAGGTGATTTATATAGAAGAAAATAAACCTTTTCCAAAAGTGAAATGGAAAAGATGATGGGAAAGGATAAGACCATATGGCATAAGGAAAGGAAGTGGCAATGAATTTCCTTTACCATATTGGATTTGGTTTAACAAAAGAAGTGGATATTAATTATGATGTACTATATATATAAAAAATAAAAAATAAATAATTTTGGCAGTAACGGAAAAAAAAGAGAGTTACAATATTTACATATTACTAAGAGGGTGGTGGTAGGTCACCAAATAAAGACTTGAAAAAATCATCGCCTATTGGAGGAGGGGGCAAATTACTCATCCCGGGATCATCCGAAGTAGAAGCACTAAAATCCCTATTGCCTTGAAGTTTCGATTTGTCATGGTCCTCATCAAAAGCAGACGAAAGGATCTCATGGTCATCAGTCTGGGGGCCTCTCGATGACGAAGCACCGGGTTCCCTCATTCCTTGAAATCAAAAGTCATGGAAATTTTATTCGGATTGATGATATAAACTTTCAAAATGAGAAGCTTGCTGACGACTTGCAGCCAACTCTTCTTGAAGTTTCTTATTTTGTTCTTCAAGCTTCCGCTGTGAGCCAAGAGAGAAAAAGGTAAGAGCATACATAATCATGCATACATATAGCATAAACTTTTATGAAATGAGGAACGTACCAGCTAGTTCACATCGATGCCCTGCGGATGAGATGGCGTATCCGGTAGGCTAGAATGAGCAAACGAAGGGGCAAAGTCAAGAAGGACCAAGAAAAAAAAGAAAAGAAATAGTAGGTGACACTGGCAGGCGACACGGCCAAGGCCAAGCCACTGGCCGTGTCTCTCCTAAGGGGCAAAGTCAAGAAGGACCAAGCAAACAAAGAAAAGAAACAGTAGGTGACACTGGCAGGCGACACAGCCAAGCCACTGGCCATGTCTCTCCTAAGGGGCAAAGTCAAGAAGGACCAAGCAAAGAAAGAAAAGAAACAGTAGGTGACACTAGCAGGCGACACGGCCAAGCCACTAGCCGTGTCTCTCCTAAGGGGCAAAGTCAAGAAGGACCAAGTAAACAAAGAAAAGAAACAGTAGGTGACACTGGCAGGCGACACGGCCAAGCCACTGTGTTATATCCCGGAATAGACCCTAAGAGTTTTGGAGTTATTGTTGTTGTATTTGGATTTAATGTATATGTGTATATGTGAAATATCAGGATAATATATGTAAGACATATACATATACATCACATATACATGGGATATATATATAATGGTGAAGGATAAGTGAGTTGTATATATATTTGTATAACTAAATAATAATAATAATAAAGACAAAAAGAAAAGAGAAGAAGAAAATCAAAGAAAGAATATGTGGTGGAGATTTAAAGTATTGTTATTGTTATTATTAGTATTATTATTATTATTACTATTGTTATTGTTATTGTTATTATTATTATTATTATTATTATTATTATATATATGGATAAGGACAAAGGAAAGAAGTAGAAACTTCTTCTTCCTTCTACTCCTTCTTCGTCTTCTTCGTTCTTCTTGGCCGAGAGAGAGAGAGAGAGAGAGAGAGAGAGAGAGAGAAAGAGAGAAAGATGTGATTTTCTTACCAAATTTCTTAAGGAATTCAAGAGATTTGATGATAGAGATGAAGATTTGATAAAGGATTCAAGTAAGTATTTATTTCTTTAAATTGATTTTCATTGTTTGAGTTGGGTTTGGTATGGTTGATGTGTGATGATGATGATATTGAAAGATTTAAGTATATATATGTGTTGATTTGGTAATTGGATGATGATAATATGATTATTTGTGAAGATGATGATGAATTGTTGAATAAGGGTTGAGTTTAATGAAATTTGGGGATTTGATAAATTGGTATATGAATGATGTTTATAATGATGATTGGTGTGTGTTTTGAGTGTTGTTGATGTTTTGGTAAGTTTGTTATGGTTTTTGGGTGTGTTTGATGAAGATTGTTTGAAGTGAGTAATGATAAAAAGATGGGTATTGTTGGATGTTGTTGTGTGTTGACCGGAATCTGGGTTTTTAGTCGGACACGCCCAGAGACACGGCCAGTTTGTTAGGCGTGTCGTTGGTTCTGTTTTCTGGAGTTGGTAGCACGAGCAGTGACACGCCCATGTTATTGAGCGTGTCATAAGTTCTGTGTGGCAGTAGAATTGACACGACCAGTAACACGCCCGTGTTATTGAGCGTGTCATAGCTACTGTGAGTTTGGAGAATTGACACGGCCATGAGCACGCTCTTGTTGATTGGACGTGTTGATGTTTTTGAGATACAGAATGTATTACACGCCCAGTGACACGCCCGTGGTTATGAGCATGTCAATGTTTCTGTGTTGTGGAGTTAGGGCACGATCAGGAACACGCCCGTGTTGATGAGCATGTCATGTGTTGAGTTTGCCCTAATTGATTCTTATTTGTATTATCTCATGCGTATTTCTAAGTGAGTGTGTATGATTACTTTTGGATTAGGTTTTAAGAGATGGAATTGCCCCTAATCCAAGTATTGAAAGATCTATGGAAGAGAAGTTATAGGGGAGTGAGTTCTTTAGAGGTAAGTACAAAACCCTATTGGATTGCATATAAGTATATTGTTAAAATAAATATTAATATTGTATATGCAATGAAAAGATAAGAGATATGATAATACATTAATACATATAAGATGTGAAGGCATTCAATATATATATGTTATGAAATGTGAAAGATGTGAGGATATGATTTGTATGATGTGTATTCCAATTTATATGGTAATGCAATTGATTGTGCATACTTGAGTAATAAATGATTATGTATATAAATATCAAAGATGAACTATGAAATGTGATAATGTGATATTGTGATGAACTATGAAATGTGATAATGTTATATTGTGATGAACTATGAAATGTGATAATGTGATATTGTGGTGAACTATGAAATGTGATATTGTGATGGAATATGAAATGTAAATTGAGAGGTGATGATGTATAAAGCCATTGTGGTTGGCTATGATATTGAGAATGAGATAAATGAGGCATGTTTTGCCTAAATGATGCCATTGTGGTTGGCTATGATGATGTAAATGATGATGAGAATGAGAATGAAATTGATAATGAAATAATAAATGAATTGTGTGGCTAATGTGTTATTCATTTTCAGAGTTTTGTTGTTGGTGGCATGCCTAATAAGTGTAACAATCTCTTGAAGTTAGGTTGGATTGAATCCTTGAAGCCTAATTGAGATGTTACCACCCTTGAAGCTAGGTTGGGTTAGTTCTTGAAGCCAAGTTGGGTAGAAGCTTAGCATGCTTTGCTCCCCTTGAAGCTTGGTTGAACTTAATCCTTGAAGCCTAGTTGGGTATATGATATTGATAAATGTGATAACAAAACCAAAGCATTAACTCTGAACTTTGAATGACATATTAGTGTCTTTTGGGCCCGAGTCTGTCTTTGTTGTTAATGTGATGTATATACAAGTTGAAATAAATGAGTAATGGGATCTATGTTGCCTTTGTTGGAAATGTGAGTTGTGAATGATGAATTGTGGTTAGTGATATGATTATATAACATACATGAATTATTGAAAGGAGATATGGTTTGTGAAGTTATATGCAATATGCGATTATAAAGTATAAAATGATATATATGATATGTATGAGGTGAAATTGGTAAGTATCATAATATGAAGGTTCTATCAATTTATTGAATTATGTTTGATGGTTATGTTATATGTGTATATGTATATCCTCTATAAGGTTAATAGGATTATATGAAGAATGCATTGAAAAAGGGGAAAACAGAGTAAGAAAATGTTAAAACATGAGACTAAACATATGAGGTATGTTTCCTTTATATTGTATATTTTAATGGTTACTTGTACTACTAAGCTTTCGAGCTTAGCGCGGTTATCTTAATCGCGCAGGTATATAGGTGATGAAGCTGGAGATAAGCTACTATGTCACAACGAGGACAAGTATAGTTCGAGACCAACTAGATGGTGGTGCATGCATGTAATTATACTGTATTTTCATAAGAATGTATTCATTTGTATAAATGAATCTTTGGAAGAAACAATGTAACTTATATTTATGTATTACCATGATAAGAATAACCATTTTGTAAATACTTTCATATGATTTAAATGTATTATGGTTTTAAAAATTAAAGTAAAGAGTTATAATGGTGATGAAAAGTGACATTCTTATACTCTATATACATATTGTATGTGTACCTGGTATATGTACAGTATTTATATGGGGTATCGGGGCGTTACACACTGGCCATGTCTCTCCTAAGGGGCAAAGTCAAGAAGGACCAAGCAAAGAAAGAAAAGAAACAGTAGGTGACACTGGCAGGCGACACGGCCAAGCCACTGGCCGTGTCTCTCCTAAGGGGCAAAGTCAAGAAGGATCAAGCAAAGAAAGAAAAGACACAGAAGTTGACACATCCAGGAGACACGGCCAAGCCACTGGCCGTGTCACTGCCATCTTCAAAGAACAAAGAAGACCCCGATCTCCAAGGATGAAGATCCATTTTCAAGGGTGAAGACTCGATCTCCGAGGGTGAAGATCCATTCTAAGGGTGAAGGATCACAATGCATAGAACATCTGGAGTAGTCAGACTTCTCAACTGATAAAAGGTTAGTCAAATTCATTCTCGGGTCCAAGTACCCAATCTTGGGTCCTAGTACCCAAATCAAATCAATCCCGGGTCCAAGTACCCAAGTCAATTCAAGCTCGGGTCCAAGTACCCAATCTTGGGTCCAAGTACCCAAATTAAGTCATTTTAGGGCCGAATATCCCCAATACAGTTAGGATCGAGTATCCTAATCCAGTTTAGGATCGAGTATCTATTTAGGTCATTTTTGTACTTGTTTTTAGTATGATTTTATGTGTGTTTTAGTTAATGTTTTAATTAATTATTGTTTTAAGTGTGTTTAAAGTGTTGTTTTTAGGTTTAGGTACAAAAACACCCTTGGAAGATCAAAACAGGGCAAGAAAAGCATGAACCAAGCAAGACATGGCCAAGCCAAAGCAAGCTTGGCCATGTCCCTCAAAAGAAATTCAAGGCAGAAGCAGACACACCCAGAGACACGGCCAAGCTTCTGGCCGTGTCTCACTCAAAGAGCAAATCAAAGAAAAAGCCAAAGAAGAGAAGGAAAAGAAGGAAAATGAGCAAAAGTAGGTACACACCCAAGGGACACGGCCAAGCCACTGGCCGTGTCCCTCCAAATTTGTCAAACACGGCCAAGCTTCCAAAGAAACATATATGAAGACCAAAATCTCAGAAGGAGACACACTCAAGGGAATGGCCAAGCTTGTGGCCGTGTCCCTCCAAAAAAAAGCTCAGACATGGCCAAGCAATCCAAAGCTTGGCCGTGTCACACACCCAACTCCAAAGAAAAGAAAGAAAGAAAGAGTTATCAAGGGACACGACCAAGCCAACCAAAGCTTGGTTGTGTCACCTAAAGGAAAGCAAGGAAAAGGACAAGAGACACGGCCAAGCTCACCCAAGCTTGGCCGTGTCACCTCAATTTCGATAAATTCTTTCGTACGATAAAGAAAAGAGGAGAGCGGCTAGGGTTTTGAGAACAGAGAGAAAAGAAAAGAGAGGAGCGAGCAAACATATTTTGGGATGAGGAGAGAGTGACACTCTCCTTGTCCCTCATCTTCATCCTCCATCTTCATCTTCTCCATCTTCCATTGACAAGATCTTTGATGTTCTTTGGGATCAAGTGGGTTGACAAGCTCTCAAAGGTTGAAGAAGCTTCATTGAAAGGATTGGTGACTTGAGAAAGCTCCTTTCTATCTTCCAAAGGCACAAGCAATTGAAGGGTTGGTGACTTGAGAAAGCTCCATTCCATATTGCAAAAGGGAAATCAACCATTGAAGAGGGCTTGAGTTCTTCATCAAACATCAAAGTGGAGCTAGGAGGAAGACTAGTAATCCTACTCTTGGCATCTTCACAAGGGGTTTTTCTATTCTCTCTTTTAATTCATTTCAATATTGTTTTTGTTCTATTGAGAGAATTGATATTGCAATGAACAATTTGTATTTGATTTATATTGAGTTGAATGAATGTTTTAAATTGATGATGTTGAGCTAAAAACCCATGCTTAGGGTTTGTAGTATATTTGGTTGAATGCTTTGATTTGATATTTCCATTGATGTACCTTGTTGTAGGTTGATTGCATTGAATTGTATGCTAGATTAATAGATTAGCTACCTATTGATCTCTAGATATTGAATGAAGGACCGAGAGGTGAAATTTGATATCGGAATTATGCAATCGACTACCCTATGAATGAATTAGAAATATAAGTTCTAGGGTTTCATTAATTTGCAAATGTAAAATAATTGGTTATTGCTAATTCATGAATGTGAGAACTAATGGATTGGTAATTGACTCATTAACCTTAAGGAACAAATTAATTACAAGGCTATGTTAATGGATAATTGAGAATTGAGCTTTGATTGAATGGACCTATAACCCTAGGCACTTTCCCAAGAATTGAATTGATCTTGTACACCCATCACACACATCAAACCCTACGTACGTTAATTTTAGGTTTAAATTGTTCTTTAGCATTCCAAACAACAAACTCTCGCTTTTAATTTAATTACTTTAATCAAGCTATTATGAACCACACCTTCTTGGGGAAACGACCTTGTGGCGATCACCTTTGCTACAGCTACCTCGTATACTTGCGAGTGCCACTTGTAGTAGTACTTAATTTGAGCGCAACAGTATCCGAATCCAAATAGGATCGAGTATCCGAGTCTAGTTTAGGATCGAGTATTTAAATCTCTCTGGTCCAGAACCCAAAATTTTTCTTAGGACCAGAACCTAGAATCTCCCTTGAGTCTAGAATTCGAACCGAGTCCAGAACCCAAATTTTCCTTAGGTCCAGAACCTAGAATTATCCTTGAGTCCAGAACTTGAACCGGGTCTAGAACCCAAATTTTCTTTAGGTCGAGAACCTAGAATTATCCTTGAGTCCACAACTCGAAGTGGGTCCAGAACCCAAATTTTTCTTAGGTCCAGAACCTAGAATTATCCTTGAGTCCAGAACTCGAACCGGGTCCAAAACCCAAATTTTCCTTAGGTCCAAAACCTAGACTTATCCTTGAGTCCAGAACTTGAACCGGGTCCAGAACCCAAATTTTCCTTAGGTCCAGAATGTCACGACCCAATTTGTACAAATGTACAGTACGTCCATGTACAGTAAGAGGAGCCGTCCCGAGTAATCACCAAAGAACACGAAGTGAAAGGAAGCTTTATAGGACAAAAAGGACGTAACTAAAAAGATTGTAAAAGTTTTGGGGGAGGTGACTGTAATTACCAAAAGTTGTTCCGGAGGTCCTTAATAGTGCATATAACAGACTCCAGAAATGGAAAGTAGAGAAAAATTGGGTAGCAACGGCGTGACACGGTTTTTCCCGAAAACGCACAGTTTGGAAGATATAGGGGATTTTGACCAGGGGCATTATGGTCATTTTCAAAAGTGTCTCGAAAGTAATAATGGATCTCAAAAATGAAAACTAGAGGAAAAACTGAGTCAAAAAGTGTACCACAACATTCGGCGGAAGTGCGCGGTTTAAAAGTTATGAACTTGTGATCGCCGGAGGGTATTTTGGTCTTTTCACACCTTAGACCATAACATTTCAGCACAAGGAGGTTGATGGGCCAAAATATAATTAAAAGGAAGTCCAAGAGCTTGGGTTGTAAATAAATAAAAGAAGGAGACATTTGGACCAATGAGAATTAGCCATTTTCCCACATATGTGTACCAATGGGAAATCAACATTTACACCATGATATATTAACCCCTCTTGGCTGCCATTTGGAGGAGAGAACACCACAAAAATAAAGCCAAGAACTCTCTTTGTTCTTGCTTGGCCGAAAATAAGAGAAAGGGAAAAGAGAGAGAGATTATTTTTTTTTTCAAGTAGCTAAATTTGGAGAATAAAGAGAGGTTGCCAACTTGGGTGGAGAATAAGATTTTAAGGTAAGGAAATTCATCTATGGTTCTATTTCTTTCATTGGTTATAGTATTTGTAAGATACAAATGAAAGAATAAATATGATGATTATAGAAAATTTAAGAAGTTGAAAAGTGAAAGAGATGATTTGCACATATAAGATTAAGGATAAAAAGGATGACTAGTAGTATTAGTTAGCAAAATAAGGCATGAAGCACTTAAATTTTATTATGTTCTTGACATGGATTTTATGATAATTATAGGAAATCAAGAAGTGAGAGAGAAGGAAGCAAAGAAGGCATAAAAGAACTAGAAACAAGTGAAAATAATTAAGGTTTGGTACTTAAATCATTGCCTTTTCAATTAATTCACATATTTTGCATTATGGGACTTTTGAAATGGTTTTGAAATAATGTTATTATGTGTGGTAAATATGTGGGAAAGTGCTCTTGAACCATTTGTAATCAATTGATTGTGAAAAGAATGAAAACAAAACAAACTAGCTAAACTTTGCTCAAATATCCATAAACTTTGATGAACTTTTAATCACTCCTTTGGTTTGATTTTTGAAAGAGGGACCCTTAGTCTTTCAATGGTATCACAAAAGGAGTCTAAAAATCAATTTTGCAAGAAAAAAATGAATTTCCTTCAAATTTTGAAAATTGGGCCGAATGGTCCCTTTTGGGCACCATTCTGCAGCTTTCATTTTGGGCAGTCCGTTGAAGGGGCAAACGAAAGAATTTTTTGACAAAATTTTACATGCATTTAGTTAACTTATGAAAGCGTTTTCGTGAAAAAATTCATCCAAAAATAAGGTTTTTTACTTAGTCAAAACTTTTGCCAAAGTTGACTAATTTTCAGCAGTAAAAACAGATTTTACTATTTAGTTGTCGCGCGCCATTGCGTTGCCGATTTTACGCACCGCGCTACTATTCATTTGGTCATTTTTCTAAATGTGTTAAAACTTGAATATTATGTTATGGATTGATGTTAAATCATATCAAATGACATGAAGGAGAATTGGAAATGATCAGAAAGGCATCATGACAAGCTATTCCAACAATATATGCATTATGGAAAAATCATGACTTATTGAATATCATGACCAAAGTAATTTAATAAATTATTTATGCTCTAATTGGTATATCAGAACCCTTGAGATAAGGGTATGATGCATCATACTATTACTGCAGTACTGCTTATGACATGATATGATATTCCGGCTGAAGGCCAATGATTGCAATGACATGATCAATGATGCAATGATAATGGCCATTGGCACATGTGCAAGAAATATGATGAAAGATAATGAAATATGATCATGACGAGATATGTTTATCATGACCCTTCCTTATCCGCTGACGTTCTGTTAAACCAGTAGAGCAACCAAAGTGATAAAAGCAAGAAAAATGATTTAAATTCAAATTATTCAGTCAAGCCTTTTTACCATCTGTGTTTTGTATTTATTCCTTTCAAGTATTTAAAAGTATATAAATGTATGTTCAAATCATTCTTTCATTTTATTCATTTATTGCAATGATTTAAGTACCCACTAAGCAATTGCTTAGCGAGTTTAGTTTCCATCTAAACTCGTAGGTTAAACGAGGAGACGAGATTGCAGCATGTCCTGCGCAGCTGGCCTTGACTACTACTTTGGGTAGGAGTTTGGATATGATTGATTATAGTAATATGGCATGTACATAAGCTTGTATGATCTAGCAAATAAATGTATTATACTGTAAAGCTAGAACACGTACACTGCTAGTGATCTAATAAATCTTATTTGGATTTAGCACTTATGTATGCAAGTATAGAAGTGTGAATTCTTCTTGCAGGATTGTAGTTGAGGTTATAAGGGTGGATTATTGGGAGTGTGCTTGAGTTGAATTGTGAAACAAAATTGTTTTTCAAAAATTAAAAAAATCAGTTTTGGCGACACTTGGGACCTCCATTTTTAGGGGAGGTTATGGCAAATTTTTTTTAAAAATCAGCACTTAAAATTGGCTAAGTAAAATATTAAGACACAACCACCATGAGTTAACAGTCCATCTTGGTCTATAAACGTAGGCTAAGATGGGATGTTACATTTAGTGGTATCAGAGCACCGGTTTAGCCGGTCCTGGAAAATTCAACATAGGAGGATACACATTTTATGTTGGGAGTGGCCATTACCAATGTAAAATGGGATATCCTATAGCAGATAAGAAATGAGAGCATATATCATTTAGGTACGAAATGTCAGTATAGTAGAAAGAATATTATAAATACATAAGTATATAAGGTATATTTGATAAAGGAAAATCTAATAGTGATTACGTACATGCCATATAGGAAAGTTAATGTGTTTAGTCAAGCCAGCTGCTAATCCTTATCACGATATATGTATACGGTATAAGGTTGCAAGTGGCAGAATCACAAAGAGTTATAGATCAAGAGAAGGAATCATATGCTTTCGTATCCATAAATGTAGAAATGGGTCTTGGACTTATGCAACGACCTGCAACGGTGGCTGTGGAAGGCCCCGAAGTCTATTTAAGATAGATGACAGTACCATTGCAATAAATGGTAAGAATGGTACCTGTTGCTACCAAAAGAGAAAGGAAGTCCCCAATTGAGAAGTTAAGGAAATATGGGGCTAAAGAATTTAAGACTAGTAGGGAAGAAGGATTTGAAGAAGTTGAGTACTATTTGGACAGTACCAGTAGGGCATTGAAACAACTGAGATGCACACCAGATAAAAGATTTAATTATGCCATGTCCCTTTTGGTAGAAGAAACATATACTTGGTAAAACATACTTAAACGTAAGGAGAAATGAGTTTATATATCTACAGCAAGGAAGAATGACAGTATCTGAGTATGATAGAGAGTTCACCCGCCTCAGTAAGTATGCAAAGAAAATGATAGAAACAAAGCAAGAAAGACGTCAAAGGTTTTGGAAGGATTAAATAATGGAATTAAAGTACAACTAGTAGTCATGGACATGTTTGAATTTTCAAGATTAGTTGTGAAAGTTTTAGGTATTGAGAGGGATACATAGATTAGAGAAGTAGATACCAACGTTTGCAACAAAAGAGAGTACAAACTTAAAGCTTAGGAAGATTTCGACAAGTTGGGAAGAAGTTTAGAAGTGAAGATAGTTTTGCACAGTAAAGCCGGCGATTGCAAAGCCAAGGATCCGGCCGAGGTTCAAGGCTCCAGACATCCGTAGCCAGTATACCGGGGTCCTTATAAGGGGGTTCTAGAAGAAGGTTAGATAGGCGTATATGAATGTAAAAATGAAAATGTACATAAGAAAATGGAATTTGAAGAATGGAATAAAAAGAGGAACAGGATAAGAGGATAAAAGAAAAGTACGTCAAATGTAAAGACCAGATGGTAAGAGATAAAATAGATAGAACTTAGATAACAAAGATGAGTGAACAGAAATAAGTATATGAGAAACTTTCATGTTCGGCCACTAGAGAATATGTACAGTAACCCCATGTATAATATTCACATAAGCAGATAAAGTAAGCGCACTAAGAAGATACTGCTGACCCGACACCGTCGTGTTGAAATTTAGAAGGAAACCGGAGTTAAACGTGCTCGACAAAAGATGATGGGTGACCATCCCGTGAAGTCTTAATAAGGTAGGCGACAGACCATATGAGTAGAAACTAGATGAAACCTAATCAAAACACTGTATTGTGATTTCTCCTGAGAATGCTTCAATGTAATCATCAAAATTAAGGAATTATAAGAAGAAGATATATGAGATTTATGAATTCAGGAAATGATGGAAAAAAAAAGAGAGAGAGAAGAGAAAGAGAGAAATTAAGAACCAAAGAGGTAGAAAGTGCATAATTAAAATTAGATCAAAAAGGAAAGAATGAAAGTAATAACAACCCAAGGACTAGGTAAAGGTAAAAGGAAAAAGTAACAATACAAAAATTACTGGAGGATTGGAAAGAAATATAGATTTAAAGGATATATTACTCCTCTATACAAACACTGTGGATGAAGACATAAGAGTGAATGCTGGTATTTAACAGATGGATGCTGGGAATGCGGGGCACCAGATCGTGTTAGGGTAAACTGCCAGAAAGACAAGTGAATGCACCCGTACCGACAGAAAAATCACGGCCCGCTTTTGGCTGAGGCCGAAGCAGGGGAAAGGAAAGTGATTCAAAATTTCAAAGAACACAATCAGAGACCGTTGACTAGCTCAATTCAACTACACCAGCCAGAGCCTACGCAATGAAAAATTAGAAGAATTACCAGTAGGATATGTTAAGTTCGAAACATTAGTTATAAATCCGATAAGAGACGAGGTAGTTACACACAAGTGATTAAAGAATGTTCTGTAGAGTTACATGAAAATGCATTTCCAGAAAATTTAATAGAGTTACCATTATGAGAATTTGACGTAATGTTGGTATTGGATTGGCTAACAAGGCATAAAATTGTGGTCGATTATAAGAAGAAAGAGAGTAACACTTCATACTCCCCACAAGGAGGAAGTGACGGCAGTAGGAAAGAGAGCCGATTACCTAAACAACATAACAACAGCAGTTACAACAAGGCATTCCATACAAACAGATGTGAGGCACACTTGATAAGCACTATGGAAGTAAAGAAGAATGTGATAAAGATTCAAGAGGTATCAACAATGTGTAATTTTCTCGATGTTTCTTTAGATGAGCTACCCGGATTATCACCTAAGAGAAAAGTAGGATTCACTATAAATGTATATCCGGGAACTGCACTAATGTCGGTTGCCTCATACCGAATGGTACCAGCGGAACCCAAAGAAATGAAAACGCAATTATAGGAGCTACTCGACAAGGGTCTTATACGGCCAAGTATTTCTTCGTGGGGCACGCCAGTACTCTTCGTCAAGAAGAAAGATAAATCCTTAAGGTCATATGTGAACTATAAGTAGTTGAATGAGCTTACGATTAAGGATAAATATCTATTACCATCCATCGACGATGTATTCAACCAACTTAAGGGAACTAAGGTTTTGTTTTAAAAAAAAAAAATAGATCACCGACTGGGATATCAGCAGCTGCGGATAAAAGGAAAAGACATTCCAAAAAAAAAAACTACATCTAGAACTCGATACGGACGTTATCAGTTCCTTGTAATGCCCTTTGAGCCCACAAATGTGTCAGTAGTATTCATGGATTTAATGAATCATATCTTTCATCCATACTTTGACCAATTTGTAAATGGTGTTCATAGATGACACCTTCATTTATTTAAGGAACAAAGAAGAATACGATCGATACTTTTGCATAGTATTGCAAATGTTGTGAGAGAAGCAGTTGTACGTCAAACATAACAAATGCGAGTTTTGATTGGAAAAAGTGACATTCTTAGAACACACCATATTAGCATAAGGCATTAAAGTAGGTCTTAAGAAAACAAAAGCCATTTTGGAATGGAAAACACCAAAGACAATAATAGAAGTAAGAATCTTCTTAGGACTGGCTGGGTATTATTAATGTTTTATAAAAGGGTTTTACATTATTATCATCCCAATGACAAGGTTGTTTCAAAGGAATGCCAAACTCCAATGGACTGATAAATGTTAGAGGAACTTGAGAAACTAAAGGAAAAGTTAACGAATGTTGCAATACCCATATGGCCCGTGTCCGGCAAAGATTTTGTGATATATAGTGATGCTTCACGCATCGGTTAAGGTTATATGCTTATGCAAAAGGATAAAATAGTCGCATAAGTCTTTTAATGATTTAAACCATACGAAAATAATAATAATAATAACCCGGCACACTATTTGGAATTAACAGTTATCGTATTGGCTTTCAAGATTTGGAGATATGATTTATATGGAGAAAAGTATTATATTTATACAAACGCAAAAGTTTAAAATATCCGCCAACCCAAGAGGATCTCAATTTATGGTAAGGAAAGTAAACCCAAGTTTTGGAAATAACAACTAAGTTGTAAATTATCATCTAGGAAAAGCTAACGTGGTGGCCAACGCACTTGGTAGAAAATCGATACCAGCCTTAGGCGCTATAAAGATCAGTTTAAGACCAATGGAAGAGGAAGTACTAGTAGTGAAAATGCAAGCATAAACTATGTTTCTTTTCAAGAAATTCATCAAGTGCAAAAGGAAAACGAACAAATACAAAAATGGATCAAGCAAGTGCAAGGAGGAAAGGATATAAAATTCTAAATTTCTAAGAACAGTAGTTTGTATTATGACAATAGAGTAATGATACTAACAATGGGAGACATAAGAAAGAAATTTTTTTTCGAAAAGCATATAGTATTCTCTACGCAATGCATCCAGGAGTTACAAATGTATCAATATCTAAAGAAGTTTTAATGGTAGCCTGGAATGAAGAGAGATATTGTTGATTTTATGACCAAATGTTTAATATGTCAACAAGCAAAAGCGAAACATCAAATACTATCGGGATTGTTACAACTAATTCCCACTCTGGTATGGAAATGGGAACATATCACTATGGATTTCATCATAGAAGTACCAATGACACGAGGCCGGCATGATGTTGTTCGGATAATCATTGACTGCCTAACTAAGTTAGCTCATTTTCTACTTTTACAAATGGATTATTCAATAGATAAATTGGTGGAAATGTACGCTAAGGAAATTGTACGATTACACAGGATTCCAACGTCTATCATTTTAGGCAGAGGTCCACAGTTCACCATGAATTTATGGACGAAGTCGCAAACAACTTCTGAAACCCAAACAAATTATAGCACTGCCTTTCACCCGTAAACAGATGTACTATTTGAAAGAGTAATCCAAATTTTGGGAGGACATATTAAGAGTATGTGTTATAGAATTTAAGGGTGGCTGGAATAGGTATTTGAGTTTAATTGAATATGCATATAACAACGACTATTAATTCAGCATACGGTGACGCCCTATAAAGAATTATAGAAAGAAAACATGGAACACTAGAGTGTTGGACGGAATTAAGTAAAGACAAGATAAAATCATATGCGGGTAGGTAGGAGCAAAATCATATGTGGACTCGAAACGAAGGGACATAGAACTCTAAGTGGAAGAAAAGGTTTTTCTTAAGACTTTCCCATGAAAGAAGGTATTAAGATTAAGCAGAAAAGTAAGTTAAGCCTTAGGCTTATTGGACTATACGAGATCATCGAATGCATAGATCAATAGCCTATCGGTTAACTCTATTACCAGAATTGAACAAAATACATAATTTTTTCACGTTTCAATTATAAGGCAATATCGTTTGAACTTCACACACGATATAAAGACACAAAACATCAGAGTCCAATCTGACCTAAATTATGAAGAAGAACCAATAGAAATTTTAGCATGAAAAGTCAAAGGATTAAGAAATAAGAGAATTTCCTCCAGTTAAACTGCGGCGAAGGAACCATAGAATGGAAGAGATAATTTGGGAAAGAGAAGGAATAATGAGGATGGAAGCCTAAATTTTACACCCGATCGGCTTCGGGACGAAGCCTAAATTTTAGAGGGGAAGAAATGTCACGACCCAATTTGTACATATGTACAGTACGTCCATGTACAGTAAGAGGAGCCGTCCCGAGTAATCACCAAAGAACACGAAGTGAAAGGAAGCTTTATAGGACAAAAAGGACGTAACTGAAAAGATTGTAAAAGTTTTGGGGGAGGTGACTGTAATTGCCAAAAGTTGTTCCGAAGGTCCTTAATAGTGCATATAACAGACTCCAAAAATGGAAAGTAGAGAAAAATCGGGTAGCAACGGCGTGACACGATTTTTCCCGAAAACGCACGGTTTGGAAGATATAGGGGATTTTGACCAGGGGCATTATGGTCATTTTCAAAAGTGTCTCGAAAGTAATAATGGATCTCAAAAATGAAAAGTAGAGGAAAAACTGAGTCAAAAAGTGTACCACAGCATTCGGCGAAAGTGCGCAGTTTAAAAGTTACGAACGAGTGATCGCCGGAGGGTATTTTGGTCTTTTCATACCTTAGACCATAAAATTTCAGCACAAGGAGGTTGAGGGGCCAAAATATAATTAAAAGGAAGTCCAAGAGCTTGGGTTTTAAATAAATAAAAGAAGGAGACATTTGGACCAATGAGAATTAGCCATTTTCCCACATATGTGTACCAATGGGAAATCAACATTTACACCATGACATATTAACCCCTCTTGGCTGCCATTTGGAGGAGAGAACACCACAAAAATAAAGCCATGAACTCTTTTTGTTCTTGCTTGGCCGAAAATAAGAGAAAGGGAAAAGAGAGAGAGATTGTTTTTTTTTTTTCAAGTAGCTAATTTTGGAGAATAAAGAGAGGCTGCCAACTTGGGTGGAGAATAAGATTTTAAGGTAAGGAAATTCATCTATGGTTCTATTTCTTTCATTGGTTATAGTATTTGTAAGATACAAATGAAAGAATAAATATGATGATTATAGAAAATTTAAGAAGTTGAAGAAAAGTGAAAGAGATGATTTGCACATATAAGATTAAGGATAAAAAGGATGACTAGTAGTATTAGTTAGCAAAATAAGGCATGAAGCACTTAAATTTTATTATGTTCTTGACATGGATTTTATGATAATTATAGGAAATCAAGAAGTGAGAGAGAAGGAAGCAAAGAAGGCATAAAAGAACTAGAAACAAGTGAAAATAATTAAGGTTTGGTACTTAAATCATTGCCTTTTCAATTAATTCACATATTTTGCATTATGGGACTTTTGAAATGGTTTTGAAATAATGTTATTATGTGTGGTAAATATGTGGGAAAGTGCTCTTGAACCATTTGTAATCAATTGATTGTGAAAAGAATGAAAACAAAACAAACTAGCTAAACTTTGCTCAAATATCCATAAACTTTGATGAACTTTTAATCACTCCTTTGGTTTGATTTTTGAAAGAGGGACCCTTAGTCTTTCAATGGTATCACAAAAGGAGTCTAAAAATCAATTTTGCAAGAAAAAAATGAATTTCCTTCAAATTTTGAAAATTGGGCCGAATGGTCCCTTTTGGGCACCATTCTGCAGCTTTCATTTTGGGCAGTCCGTTGAAGGGGCAAACGAAAGAATTTTTTGACAAAATTTTACATGCATTTAGTTAACTTATGAAAGTGTTTTCCTGCAAAAATTCATCCAAAAATAAGGTTGTTTACTTAGTTAAAACTCTTGCCGAAGTTGACTAATTTTCAGCAGTAAAAACAGATTTTACTATTTAGTTGTCGCGCGCCATTGCGTTGCCGATTTTACGCACCGCGCTACTATTCATTTGGTCATTTTTCTAAATGTGTTAAAACTTGAATATTATTTTATGGATTGATGTTAAATCATATCAAATGACATGAAGGAGAATTGGAAATGATCAGAAAGGCATCATGACAAGCTATTCCAACAATATATGCATTATGGAAAAATCATGACTTATTGAATATCATGACCAAAGTAATTTAATAAATTATTTATGCTCTACTTGGTATATCAGAACCCTTGAGATAAGGGTATGATGCATCATACTATTACTGCAGTACTGCTTATGACATGATATGAAATTCCGGCTGAAGGCCGATGATTGCAATGACATGATCAATGATGCAATGATAATGGCCATTGGCACATGTGCAAGAAATATGATGAAAGATAATGAAATATGATCATGATGAGATATGTTTATCATGACCCTTCCTTATCTGCTGACGTTCTGTTAAACCAGTAGAGCAACCAAAGTGATAAAAGCAAGAAAAATGATTTAAATTCAAATTATTCAGTCAAGCCTTTTTACCATCTGTGTTTTGTATTTATTCCTTTCAAGTATTTAAAGTATATAAATGTATGTTCAAATCATTCTTTCATTTTATTCATTTATTGCAATGATTCAAGTACCCACTAAGCAATTGCTTAGCGAGTTTAGTTTCCCTCTAAACTCGTAGGTTAAACGAGGAGACGAGATTGCAGCATGTCCTGCGCAGCTGGCCTTGACTACTACTTTGGGTAGGAGTTTGGATATGATTGATTATAGTAATATGGCATGTACATAAGCTTGTATGATCTAGCAAATAAATGTATTATACTGTAAAGCTAGAACACGTACACTGCTAGTGATCTAATAAATCTTATTTGGATTTAGCACTTATGCATGCAAGTATAGAAGTGTGAATTCTTCTTGCAGGATTGTAGTTGAGGTTATAAGGGTGGATTATTGGGAGTGTGCTTGAGTTGAATTGTGAAACAAAATTGCTTTTCAAAAATTAAAAAAATCAGTTTTGGCGACACTTGGGACCTCCATTTTTAGGGGAGGTTATGGCAATTTTTTTTTTAAAATCAGCACTTAAAATTGGCTAAGTAAAATATTAAGACACAACTACCATGAGTTAACAGTCCATCTTGGTCTATAAACGTAGGCTAAGATGGGGTGTTACACAGAACATAGAATTATCCTTGAGTCCAGAACTCGTACCGGGCCCAAAACTCAAATTTTTCTTAGGTCGAGAACCTAGAATTATCCTTGAGTCAAGAACTCGAACCGGGTCCAGAACCCAAATTTTTCTTAGGTCGAGAACCTAGAATTATCCTTAAGTCCAGAACTCAAACCGGGTCCAGAACCCAAAACCTCAATCATCTCAAAAATTAAGTCTTATTGCTTTTCACTCTCTTTCACTAAGGTTTCAGATCATTCAAGTAGGAGGCAAACTGTAGAACTTTAATTTTTGACCCAATCCGGTCCAATATGTTTTATTTAGTCTAAAATGATTTTTGTTGTCTAATTGGTCCAAAATAATTTTTATTAAATAATTTTTGCTTTAGTATCTAATTTTTATTAATAAAAAATAGAAATAAACAAATAAAAGTCAAAAAATAAAAATAAAAATAAAAATCGGAGTCAGAAAAATCGGTGACGAAAAAATCGTCGCGCGGGCCCGTGGGCATTTCGCCCGCAGGAATTTGCTGCGGGTGAAATCACTGTGCTATTTCGCACGCAGAAATTTTCTGCCTGCGACGCAGAAATTTTCTGCCTGCGAAATAGCTTACGGGCCCACTCTGCGCGTGCTGCCGCAGCCAGCTGCAGCAGATTTTTTGGCCAGCGCAGTATTTCCGCAGCAGTTTTTTTTCGACGTCGCAAATTTTCCAACGCAAATTTTTTGAAACCTAATCCAATTAGGTTTTGGTTTCTTTTTTTATTAATATTACTTATATTAACTAATTAGGAATAAACACCTCAAACTACTATAAATAAGGACCAAAGACAATTAAAAAAGGGGAGGCAAAAATCCAAGAGTAGTTTGGAAAATTTGAAACCAAATCAAGGAAGGAAAAGAAGAAATTCAATTCAACTCTTTTCTGGAAAACCAGCAGCATGATTTAGAGGATTCAAAGGCAAAAAAGGCTTGTCTTTGAAGCTAGTTCATCCAAGAAGAATTGTTTTTGGAGAAATCATCAAAAGAAGGTATGTGTTAATTAATTTTCTTTAATTGTTTTTTTTACACAGTAGCAAATTTATGAAATCAAAATTAAAAACCTTTGAACTTTAATTTAGTTTTTCTAAAGCAAAAAAAAAAAACCTTATTTCATTGGTTTATCTTCCAAAAGGCTTAAAATTGTTATTTTTTCTTCTTAAAAACCTTAAAACTCTAATTGAACATATTCTTCAACAAAACCAAAATCAAATTCTGTTTCTTTCAAAACTTTAAACTTGGTACTATTTCCTTCAAAAAGTCTTCTAAAACATCTTTTCTAGTTATAAAAACTTTAATTCACTTGTTTAAATTCATAAAATTCCATAAAATATCAAATTGATTTCCAAATTCCTAAAAATTATTCACCACCCGTGACCCTACTTCCAAAATATCAAATCCAAATTCAACTTCCAAAATTCAAAATAATGAACACTAACCCTTTTAAAACCTTAAACCCTAATTTTTATGAACCCTAATCCTTTTAAAACATTAAAAAACATAAAAACATAAAAACCTAAATTTTACACAGTAGCTTAGGAACCCAATAACCAAAAATCACAAATTAAAGTATTTTAAAGTGTTTAAAACCCTAGTTTCATGATATCATCATTCGAATCTTAATTTTGTTAATCAAAGAGTCTTACCAACCCTTTAAAACATAAAACCCTAATTTATTTTAATTCCATAAAAAGTCACAGTAGCCATAATTGGACTTTTATTTGCTTTATTCAATTCCATACTTGATTATGCTTTGATTTATTTCTTTTCTTTAATTTATTTAATTTCAATACTTGATTTATTTAATTTATCATGGATGGATGTTTATTTTATATTTTGATTAATAGCTTTAATGAATGATTTGTTTATGATGAATGATTATTTACTTTTATCAATTAATTTAGATTTCCAAAAGTTGTAAGAGGTATGTTTCCACTTGGTGGGTACCTCATTAGTTAAACATCATGTAATTTAATTTGCTTTTCTATTTTAGAACCTATGTAAAGGGCATGTTTCTACCTTTTGGTGGGTGTCCTATTTAGGCATGTGATGTAAGGACATGTTTCCATCCTTGGATGGGTGTCAATTTATTTATTTTGTTTGGACATTGCTTTGATTTTAATATAATGATGCTTTCTTTTAATTATTGTGTGTAATATGGATAATGTTATTATATTTAATAATTTTATAATATTAAGACCTGTAAAGGAGGCCGGTTCCAATGAGTCGGGCGTTGTGGGGGTGCTGGGCCATTTCTCACCTTTCCCACACGTACCCAACTTTCCGAACCCATTAGGGGGTTGGGGATTCCTTAGGAATCGAGTCATCCACCCCTTTCTTTTTTCCGGCCTGTCCAGGTGGCGACTGCATTTTCTCCGGACTTAGGTCCGTATTCTCTAAGGCCCTGAGCCTAAATAGTGCCGAAGTTGCAAGAACCATTCCATAGGGAGTGGGGGCGAAAATCCCCGCTCACACATATGTTAGCATCATGTTAATGAATACTTAATGTATCAAGTAGCTTAACACATTTTCCATCCAAAATGTGTTAGGCCAAATGTAATTCAATCACATTCCATTTATCAAGAGTTTGTACATACCTTAGGAAAACACTCCGAAACAGGCTTCACAACTCACTCCAACCTTCTCTTCCAAGTTGCCCTTCAACACTAGGGTTGGGAAAATTACTTATTTTCAATGCCTATACCAAATGTGCTCATAAACAACCATTTAATATCACATTCTAAGGCATTCTCAACATCAAATCATTTAAATTAGGAGTTACAAATGAAAGACAAGAATGAGAGTTATCCTCAAGTAACACGTCCAATATCACGGGCTAGTTAATGATCATGTCATTAACTCACTCATATAGAAGCATTGACATATCTAATGACATGGGCGTGTTACTGCCCGTGTCATTCATTCTGCCTCACAAAAACATTAACAAGCTCAACAACACTAGCATGTTCATGGGCGTGTCAATTATTCTGCCTTACAGAAGCTACGACATGCTCAGGGACATGGCTGTGTTAATGGTCATGTCATCAATGTTAAACTCAGCACCGTTGACATGCCCAATGATATGGCCTTGTCATTATTCGTGTTAGGCAAAATCTGCATTCCGTACACTTAACCTTATGAACATAATCATTCCAAACTCAACACTACAACACCCTTAATCATCATCTTAGTTTATATCCATAATTCACCCATCAATTCAACACATATATATAACTCCAAGATATCATAACTATCATCTTATTCAATCAGTCATCACTTTCTCTCATAACGCATTCAAAGAAGAAGAAAGAAAAGAAATCTCTTCTCTTTCAATCCAACCTTAAAGTCATCATTAGCTACTCACAACATCTTCATACATGTCCAAATAAACCATTAAAACATACCGATAAACAATCCCAACATACACATATTATGTTCCTCCATAGAATTCCAAAGAAACTTGTAAAATGATAGAGGAACTTACCAATTAATGAAGATTCCTCAAAACTCCACTTGAATCCTTGAAATCCCTTGTAAAATTGATTTATGGAAGAAGAAACCTCTCCTTGCCTCTCTCTTTCTCAAGCTCACGTTCAAAGAAGAAACAAAAGAAGAAGAAGAAGCAAATTATTCCTTTCCATCCTCATATATATATATATATTAATTATTTCTTTATATGTTTTGTATATGTTAGGAATATGTATTTTTCATATTTACTTTAATTATATTTCAAATATACATTTCACTTAAATTTCATTCATTTTCCATTCAAATCATTTATTTAATTTATCCAAATTTAATTTATTTTATTTAATTCTCAAAAATTAGGGGTATTACATGTGTTGTCTATTCTTTGTCAAAGTGAATAATAGATACTCTATGAAGTAAACATGAAGCAGATATGGAGTGAGGTGGCATGCAAGGCCCATTACTCAAGAAAGATCCAGACATTTGGCAAAAGAAAGAAGAAATGCATGCTTGTGCAAGGAACCAAACAAAATACAAACATCAATCAGAGTCTGCGTGGGAATAAAATCATTGGTTTGAGCCCACATAGGTGGAAAAGTTTTTCCTTTTAATTTTTTAATTTATGCATGTATAAAATATTTTCAAACTCACTTTCAATATTTTGTCACGCAGGGGACAAAGAGAGGACATGAGGAGTAGATAAAAAATAGCTGAACTTTTTGCATGAGATCTAACTAAAAAATACCTAAATTGTTTGTAAAAGGAAAAACAAAAAGAATGGAACAAGAAGAAAATTAGAACTCTCAAATGAATGAAGGTGCAAAAGACAAAAGATCAGTCCAGCTAGAAGAGCTGAAGTTAAAGCAGACCCGATGTCTAAAGGATGAAGATCATTTTAAAAGGTGAAGACCCAATCTCCAAGGATGAAGATCCATTTTAAAGGTTGAGGACCCGATCTCCAAGGATGAAGATCCATTTTGAAGGGTGAAGACTCGATATCCAAGGATGAAGATCTATTTTGAAGGGTGAAGACCCGATGCCCAAGGATGAAGATCCATTTTAAGGGTGAAGACCTACAATCCATTAAAGAATGGAACAATCGGCTAGAAGAAGGCCAAAATTCCCAGATGACAGAAGGTCAGTCCAGCTAGAAGAGCTGGAGTTAATCCATTGAAGAATGGAGCAAGTGGCTAGAAGAAAGTCATGATAGAAGATCAATCAGCTAGAAGAGCTAAAATTAATTATCTAGAAAACTGCCAGGACTCTCAACTGATAGAATGTCACCCAAATCAAATTTAGTCTCAGGTTCAAGTACCCAGTCTTGGGTCCAAGTACCTAAATCAAATTAAGTATCGGGTCCAAGTACCCAATCTCGGGTCTAAGTACCCAAATCTAATTCAATCTCGGGTCTAAGTACTCAAATAAAATTCAGTCTCAGGTCCAAGTACCCACCCTCGGGTCCAAGTACCCAAATCAAATCTAGTCTTGGGTCTAAAACCTAAACCAACTTGGGTCTAGAACCCAAATCAAATCATGTCTCAGGTCTAGAATCCAATCCAGTCTTGGGTTGAGAACCCAAAATCCAGTCTCAGGTCCAGAACCTAATAATAGTTTTAGGTCTAGAACCCAATCCAGTCTCGGGTCCAGAAACTAATCAACCTCAAGTCAAGAACCCATTCTTACCCAAGATCAGTTCAAAATCATATTCCTTTTTACTCTCTTCTATTAAAGTCTCAGATTGTTCAAATAAGGGACAAACTATAGACCCTTGATTTTAGCTCTAAGCTAGTCCGATCCTAATTAAGGAAGGCATAGTCAAGTTCGGTCCATTCTTAATGGCTTAAACCTATTTTAAAGCCTTTAATTAGATTGGTTCAATTTTATTAGGCCTAAAATAAGCTGGCTCAATTTTCAATGCCATAAAAATTATTTGATTCAAATTTAGAAGGGTTAGGTGTTGATCCAAGTTGATGTATGACATGTCCATATCAAATTGGAGCGTCTAATTCGATATGGACCATTCCATATCTAATTTGTCCACCAATTCGATATGGATTTGGGTCTATATCAAATTGGTTGGCTACTAATTCGATATCGACTATTCTATATTTAATCTGGACTCTTAATTCTGGTCCATATCAAATTAATCTTCTTTTAATTCGACATGGATACGGTTTTATGAGATTGATCTAGATTAAGCTTGGTTTGGAATCTATTTTAACCTAGTTGGTTTCCTATAAATAGGTGATTAATAAGTTAAACAGGGGGAGGGGGATAAAACAACAAGATGATAACTTTTATTAAGGAACTGGCATTAAAAAAAGGAGAAAGAGAGAAGCAAAAGCAACATAGAAGCAGCAGCATAAAAGATTGAAAAGCAAAACCCTAGCAGTACCGAGGAGAGACATCGACTTTGACTAACGAACTAGGAGTAAAGAAAAGAGACGGAAAAAGTTTTATTAATCCCTAACTATCAAAAAGTAATTGAAAGATAAGAAGGACACAACAATTGTCATAGGCAGTTGTTTTGCTCCACCAATAACAAAGTTGACTTAGGCAGTGGATTAGCAAGCTTGGTTCAACAAATTATATTTGGTGGAGCAAACACAAAGGTACCTTCTCTGTTTAATTCATCAAAATTTAATAGTATTTTCTTTTAATCATAGCTTTTAACATTGATTATTATTTCATTCAATAGCTACTTATTTTCAAATACCTTCATGCAATAAGTTAGGTTTAGTTTATAATGACTTTGCCAATTCTTTAAATTGAACATTATCTTTGTACAACACTCAGTAGCCAAGCTATTAATAATATTAAAATTGTTAGCCCATTAAAGCACCAACATTGGTGGCAACTTGTACATATTTCCTGCCATTATTTTCATAACCAAATTGTTTGTTAATTTGGATTAATCTTACTATTAATAATCAATCCCTAGCTCTAAGTTTAAAACTGTAATTTTACATTTTAAATCTTTATATAGCTTAGAAACCCTAATTCGAATATGTAAAACCCTAATTCCACATGAAACCGTAATTTGAATAATTAAAACCCTAACTTGCATGCTAAAACCCTAGTTTGTACATTTATTATTCAACATGGTATTTGAATATAGTCTCGATTAATAATATATGTTCACTTATTGCATGTTTCGATGTATGACTGATTTTATTTTGATTTATAATGGATGATTTACTTTTATTTTATTTATAATAAATGGTTGAATATTTTTATTAGTCTATTTTAGTATTCAAGAATGTAAGAGGTATGTTTCCACTTTATGGATATCTCATTAGTTAGCTCAGTGCAATTTAATTTATTTTGGACATTAGAAGTTGTAAGGGTACGTTTCCATCTAGTATGGGTGCCCATTTATTTTGTTTGGTCTTTCTTTGATTTTAATACAATGATGATCTATTTTGATAATTTCATGTAGTATGGATGATTTTATAATATTTAAGAATTTAATAATGTATAGACCTGAAAAGGAGGCCGGTTCCAATGAACCGGGCGCTCTAGGGGTGCTGGGTCATTCTCACCTTCTCCACACGTTCCCAGCTTTTAGAACCCAATAAGGGGTTGGAGATTCCTTAGGAATTGAAGCATTCACCCCTTTTTTTTTCCTCGGCCCATCTAGGTGGTGACTCCATTTTCTCTGGGTTTAGGCCTGTGTTCTCTAACACCCTGAGCGTAACAGTGCTGAATTCGTAAGAACTACTCCACATGGGAGTGGGGGCAAAAATCCCGCTCACAAATGAACTGAGAGAAATGGGAGTCAAAGGTTAGTGAGATTCTCTTTTTTATGATTAAAGGCATTTTGATCCAAAAAAAATTCAATTAAGGTTAATAGGATCTAAAATTTGTTAAGTTTTGTACAAAGATACACTCACCTCATCACAGGTTCGTCCCTACATGTACATCAATTTTGGCTCAAAAACTTTTTCTCTATCTCTGTGATTTTCTTTCTCCAGATATTCTTTTATTCATAAATTCAGAGATTAACATTTGGTCAGGATCTTTGCATCCTATTGTCACCCTTATTACCAACAAGCAATTACCATTAACCATTCTCTATCTCTTCCAATTTTTGAATTTTTTGGCCGTAGAGTTTTTATGTACTACATCAATTAATTCTTTGGTTATGATATTTTATTCATAATTACTTATGTAAAGGCTAAGTCATATATATATACATATATATGTACTTTTTTTATTTGACAAGAAGGGATGTACTTTGTGAGTAAGAGATGAGCAAATAGGAGAAGAGAATAATGAAATGGATAAAGAAAGGATAATTATATCTAAATATATCAATTTACTCTAATATTAATATTTTTAGTTCTGGAACTATCAATGCCCATTGTTAATACTGGGTTGTTTAGCAGGGATAAAAACTATAAATATTAAGAAGAGTCAAAGTACAATAAATTGGTCTACAACAGCTGGACATTTAGCTACCTAGTCATGATTAAGACCAAAATGAGCAACAACTTTACCAATAGAATCTAATGGTTTGTTCCCTTTACTATCAATATAAGAAAGCACAATAGAACCTAAAGATTTAGCAAAGGTTGACAGATTTGAGAACTAAAGATTCAATCTTTAGAGGGCAATTGGAGGGGTCCTGAAGAACTTTGATCAAAACAAGGTTATCTTTTTCAAGAATATATATCTGTGGAAATGGGGACTAATAGTGTTGGATAATTAAACTCTATTTTGATCATTGACAATCAAATTGATGTGTACTAATTATTTTAAGCAAGTTTGTTTTATAAGTTCTAATCTCTCAAGCCTCCTGTGATCGCCCAATATATTGTAGGACCGCATACAAACTAAAGGAAAGAAAATCATTGAAAGTACAGAAGAAATCATGGTCTATGGTGCGACAAAAAATGGATCGCTCCAGATACTCTAGTGACCTCATAAATTTATGGATAAAAACTCAAAATCTCATAGAAGTGATAGCGGCCAGCATGTGCGGTTGAGCATCATTACACAAACCATTGTGCGACTGCACTATGCCTCATGCGACCACACCATCAAAGACCAAAACTTCTACCAAGCCACAGTAGAGATAGCGATGATGTTGTGTGGTGAGGAAATTAATTTGTGCGACTGTAGAAAACCAACATATTTGAATTTTAGCACCAAACATAACGGAGTAATTACAATTGGACACATGGAAGAACGATTTCAAATTTAATGGTAACATTGTATTATGCGATTGTGCATTAACTTTGTGTGACAGTGAGACATGAAATAATGGACAAATATGATCCTGTCAATCGCTCAAAACTTACCGGTGGAAATAGCAGTTGGAAAAAATTGAATTGTGCAACTGCACAAGCTGCATGGCGACCACACAAAGTGTTTCAGACATAATTTAAGTGGAAACAAGAATCAAACATGTAAGGACCACTTCAAATGGCTATCTAGAGTGCTAATGTCTATAAATACCTAATGACACCTCTTATTTGAGAGTAATTATGATTGCAATAGCCAAGCATAAATACTTTCATTTCTTTACTTAAAAATTTCAAATTGTATTACCTTGAGTCTTGGGTGTGAGCATCAAACACCATTGTAAGTTTGAGTGTGAGCTTTAAAACACTTAGGTTTTAGAGTGAGCCTGGGAAAACTCTTGGTTAGGTTTTGAGGAAAATTCTCAAGCCTTGTAAAAGTTTGATTGTGAGCTTGTGAAAATACAAAGTTAGAGTTAAGCTTATAAAACTTCAAGATTAGTAGAACCTTAACAAGTTGTTAAGGAAGAAGATGTAGAATTGAGGTAATCCAAACCACTATAAGCTCCTTGTGTTCATTCCTCCTTACTCTACTCTTTTCTTGATTTAATTTGCTTTTGATTTTTAATTTGCCATCATTTCGTTAAACAACCAATTCACCCCCCCCCCCTTCTTGGTTGCCATCTTGGGACAACAATTGGTATCAGAGCCTCAAAAGAAGCTTAATTGTGAAATTTGATCTACAATGGCAATCACCTCTTCATCTAACTCAACCTCTCATGGAAATCTAAATTCTTTTCTTAGACCCTACTTTGATGGAATTGATTTCTCTTGGTAGAAATGCAAGATGAATTTGTTTCTAGATAGTTAGGGAAATTTATACAAAATGAGTGAAAACCTCCCACTCATGAGGTTAATGATATTCAAGTGCCTCTTCCTAGAGACAAATGGATGGATGCCCAAGAAAGAGCCTACTTCAAGAACAATAGGCCATCCTCCATCTTGGTGAATTCTATATTTAGAGAAGAAGTTGGAAGAGTCCAACATCTTACTTGTGCACATTGCATTTGGAAAACTCTTGAGAACCATCATGAGAGTACTACCCAAGTGAGGTTCACCAAAACCCAAAGCTTGTACATGAGTATGAACTCTTTAAGATGAAGCCCAATGAAAATGTTATCGAGATGACAATTCAGTTACTTGTTATTGTCAATGACTTGAAGAAATATAGAAAAATATATGATCAAGGTAATGTCAATAGAAAAATATTGAGAGCATTAAGAGCCAAGAAGAACTTTTAATCAAAAGTCTCTTCAATTGAAGAAGCTCATGATCTTAGTACTGTAAGAACTGATGAGCTAGTTGGTAAGCTCCTCACCTTTGAATTGCATATCGAGACAAAAGAAGATAAGGGTGAGAAAGACAAGAAGAAAGCCATAACTTTCAAAGTCGCCAAAGATATTGAGAGTTTAAGTGAATAATATAGTGATGATGATGATGAAGAATTAGCCATGCTATCTAGAAGATTAAATGAATGGAGAAGAAAGAGGAGATGGCAAGGAAATAAAGTTAATTCCTCCAAGTCCTCTTTCAAAGATAAAGAAGAGAAAAATGAAGTAAAATATTATGAATGTGGCCAACTGAGTCACATCATAATGGATTGCTTTAAAATCAAGGGCAAAAAGAAATGGGACAAGGAGAAGAAGAAATCTCTTAAAGCAACATGGGATGATGACTCCTCAAGTAAAGAAGAAGAGGAGGAAGAGTAAGGAATTGCGAATCTATATCTCATGGCCATTGAAGATGATGATCATACCAATGAGGTAGGTGCTCAATCCTTAAACTCTAATGCCTATAGTGATAATGTTGATTATGTTTTAGATGATGATATAATTGAGCAAATGAACTCTAAGGTCCAAAAATATTTTGCTAAAATAGAGTTTTATAAAGAAAAATGCTCTAAGATAGAAAAGGACTTTATTTCTTTGAAGAATTTTACTTTAGAATTAAAGACTTCAAATGAATAATTAATAAAATCATTAGATGAAATGTCAAAAAATTCATCTAGCTTAGAAGAAATTTCTAAGAAAAATCACAATTTGAAAATAGAAGTAAATGAGTTAAAAAAAATTCTATTTCAAAGTTTTATAAGAGTAAGGAAGCCTTGGATGTACTAATTAGTGTCCAAAGACCACCTTCCTCTAAGTTTGGCTTAGAGTTTAATGGTCATCTACTACTTTATCTAATGCACCAACATTTGTTAAAGCTTCAAAAACTCAAACTTCTATTGTTGAAATTGCAAAGAATAAAAAGCATACACTAAGCCAAGGATTACTAAAATGACAACTCTAGGCTTTAGAACTAAGGTTCCAAGAGCAAGCTATGCATACATGTACACAAGGTATGAACACAACCACAAGTATGTACATAAAGAATCCCATCACACATATACATGTGATTGTCAATTTAATTCTTCATTGTTCAATAAAAAAGTATACAAATATATAAAACCTTGTATCAATGTCAATATTTCATGAAAATTTGAACATAAAAGTACATTTTGTTACATTAGAAAAGCTCACCTCAAATTAAAAGATCCTTTTACTACTAAACCCCAAACACCCAAGTTCATTTGGGCACCTAAAAGAAGGTAAATTTTATTGTATTGTAGGTATGCCTAAAGTCTATTATCAGTGAAAGTATTTAGTTTGTAGATAGTGGATGTTCAAGGCACATGACAGGTAATGAAAAACTCTTCACAAATCTTACTTACAATCAAAGAGGTAATGTAACATTTGGAAATAATGGTAAAGGAAAAATTATAGGTATTGGATCTATTGGCTTGCTTTGGTAAAAACATGAATGACGTGTGATTGGTTGATGGGTTGAAACATAACTTGTTAAATGTTAGTCAACTATGTGACAAAAGATATAATGTAAATTTTAGCTCTAAAGGATGAAAAATTACCTCTTTTATTGGTGATCTTACATTAAATGGAAATAGGATTGATAACACAAATAAAATTAACCTACACTCTAATGATGCGTATGAATCTTTTGTCTCTATTAGCAATGATACTTAGCTTTGACACAAAAGACTAGAACATGTAAATATGGACCAACTTCAATATCTATGCAAAGAAGAATTTGCGGATGGTCTTCCTAAAATAAAGTTTCACAGAGACAAGGTATGTGGATGATCTTACATTAGATTTGTTTGGTCCCAATAGAGTTGCTAGTCTAGCAGGCAAGTTGTATGCATTTGTACTTATTGATGATTACTCAACGACTACATGGGTTAATTTCTTATCTCAAAAAAATGAAGCTTTAAACATTTTAAAATTCATTGAAAGATAATTCAAAATGAAAAAGGCTATATGATTACATCTATTAGAAGTGATCATGGCAAAGAATTTGAAAATGAGAACTTTGAAAATTTTTGTAATGAACTTGGTATTTCACATAATTTTTTTAGCTCCTAGAACACCACAACAAAATGGTGTGGTTGAAAGGAAAAATAGAACAATGGTAGAAATGGCTAGAACAATTCTCAATGAGTATAAGTTGCCTTCTTACTTTTGGGCGAAAGGCATTAATACGGCATGTTATATTTCAAATCGAGTTTTCAAAAGACCCTTGATAAATAAAACTTCTTATGAGCTTTGGAATAGAAGAAAACCCAAAATATCATACCTTAGAATATTTGGATGCAAATGATTTATATTAAATACCAAGGACAACCTTAAAAAATTCACATCCAAATCGGATGAAGGAATCTTTTTAGGATACTCATTTTCAAGTAAAGCATATAGAGTATTTGATAGAAGAACCTTAGTAGAAAAATCTACACATGTTGCCTTTGATGAATCATCCAAGCTTGATCATGAGAAACGTAGTGCTCTTGATGAATTTGTAGGCATATTTGAGGAACTTGAAACAAAAGAGGCTCCAAAGGAAAACATTAATAAATTGGAACGCACAATGGAATAAGAAGAACCTAAGATGGAAGAAACACAAGAACTACCAAAAGATTGGCATTATCAAAAGGATCATCCAAGGGAAGTCATCATTGGTGACACATTAAAGGGAGTAACTACTAGTTTAAAATTTAAACATTAGATTCTGATGTTGCCTTTGTTTCTCAAATTGAGCCAAGGACTATTGAGGAGGCTTGTAGTGATGAATGTTGGGTAATTGCCATGCAAGATGAACTCAACCAATTAGAGAGAAACAAAGTATGGGAACTTGTTCCTAGGCCCAAGGATCATCTAATTATTGGTTGCAAATGGGTATATAGGAATAAGCTTGATGAAGATGGTCTTATTACTAGAAATAAAGACAGATTGGTAGCACCAAGAGGAAGGCATTGATTATGATGAGACTTTTGCCTGAGTTGTAAGATTAGAAGCGATTAGAATTTTAATTGTATTTTCATGCATATGAATTTCACACTTTTTCAAATGGATGTCAAAAGTGCATTTTTGAATGGATTTATTAATGAAGAAGTTTATGTTGAACAACCTCCTGATTTTGAAGATTATCAATTTCCAAGACATGTTTTTAAGTTAACCAAGGCATTGTATGGTCTAAAATAAGCTCCATGTACTTGGAATGATAAACTTAGTACATATTTGTTGGAAAATGGTTTTACAAAAGGAAAAGTTGACAGTACATTATTCCCAAAGGAAAATTTCATAACATTTTGATTGTACAATTTTATGTTGATGACATTATATTTAGTGCTACTAATGAATCTTTATGCAAATAATTTGCTTCTTATGTGACTAGGGAATTTCAAATGAGTATCATGGGTGAACTTAAATTTTTTCTTGGTCTACAAATTAAGCAATGCAAGGATGGTATTTTCATCAACCAAACGAAATATACAAAGGAATGCCTCAAGAAGTTTGGTATGGATGGTTGCGAAGCAAGCAAGACTCCTATGAGTGCATCCTTGAAACTTGACAAAGATGAAAGTGGTAAGATAGTGGATGAGAAGAAATATTGAGGTATTATCGGATCACTATTTTACTTAACTGCTTCTAGACCTGATATAACGTTTAGTGTTTGCTTATGTGCTAGATTTTAAATATGCCCTAGAGAATCACATTTAAATGCTAATAAGAGAGTTCTATAATTTTTGAGTGGAACATTGCATTTAGGTTTATGGTATCCTAGAAATACATCATTTGACATTTTAGGTTTTTCGGATACAAATTTTGCTAATAGCCTATTAAATAAGAAAAGCACCACCGAAGCATGCCATTTTCTAGGTTGATGCCTAGTCTCTTGGTTTAGTAAGAAATAAGTACCGGTTGCTCTATCTATCATAGAAGCTGAATATATTGTTGCATGTTTTTATTGCAGACAAGTTCTTTAGATAAAACAACAATTACTTGATTATGGAAAAGTGTTTGATCATATTCCTATTAAGTGTGATAACACAAGTGCAATTAACTTATCCAAGAACCTCATTCAACATTCCAGGTCAAAACATATAGACATTATGTATAACTTTTTAAGAGATAATGTTCACAATAATAATGTAGTTTTAGAATTTATTGACACCTAAAATCAACTTGCCGATATCTTTACAAAACCTCTAAATGAAGAAAAATTAAACTTCATAAAACAACACATTAGTATGATCGCTGGAAAATCTCTTGAATAATCACTCATTAACTTTTCAACATCCATTTTTATTCATTTGAATTCAAAACATGAACACCCTTTTAAGCGTACAGTTGCTCAATACATTTGCACGGTCGCATATAAGTTTGTGTCACTCGAGCCCTAAACTTAACTCTTGTGTGAAATTGCAACATCTAGTGTGATCGCTGAATTTCAATTTTTTTCAAATTTCTCAACCCTTACATACATAGCAGGTTTGTGCAAGTGCCCAACTACTATAGATGCCGCAATTCTTACTCCTTCTACTATTCTTTCTTCTCAACCCTTACATACATAGCAGGCTTTCTTCTTACATGGCTTGGTTTAAGGTTCTTCTTTAGCATGTAGTATTTTTTTTCTCGTCACCTAAACCCAAGCCATCTAAGAAGAAAGCCTCAACCAAAGAAAAGGGAAAAGGAGTAAGAATTAGTGAGCCTCAACCACCTAGCAAACCTTTTACATGGGGGGTAGTGTCTATCCTCACAAACAAAAGTTTAAGGATAATTATGAGAAAATAAAATACTACATGCTAAAGAAGAACCTTAAACCTACCAAAATGACTATTGAGAGAATGCTCTTAACCCTCAACATTCATGGAGAACTTTTTAGATATCTTGATAGAATAGGGTAGAGACATTTTGCCTTTCCAAATGAACTAGGCTACCCTAGTCTTTCTAAAGAGTTTTTGATTACCCTTAGAATAGAAAGGATCCAAAATGCTCCTATTGGATTCTATGGAGTTTACTTTAGGCTATTTGATCAAGAATTTGCTCTCTCACTAGAGGAATTTGCTGAAATTTGGGGTTTTCAAACTCATGAAGCGATGTCTTATTCCTACAAGGACTTTCCCTTGAAGGATTTTTCATCCTTTTGGAGTGAGATATCCATAGAAATCGAGTACAATAATAGATCCTCCAACGCCATCCTCTTCACTTATCTTTTCGCTCCTTCATGGGATCATTACCTATATTGTCCATCAAAGAAGTGATGGCAATGATAAAGTCACACAACGTGACTTCTTACTATATGCCTTAGAACACCACCTGATTTCTTATTAACACCTTAATTCATCATGGGAAGTATAAGGTTGGAACCTTTTTTCTCTCTTCTCAAGTCACATAAATTGCTAGACACTTAGGCTTGCTAACCTCGAAAAACTTAGAAACCTTAAGTGATCCTCTTGACCATGCCGCTAACTCCATCAATCTTGATTATCTTAAACATGAAAGATGCATTCAAAAGGTTGATGACTATTATGAGTACACCTTTGGCAGCAAAGGGGTGATTAAAAGAGAGAGGAAAAGGCCTAGGTACCACATTTTTAGAGAAGAAGGAGGAGAACCTATTTCTGTTGAAGTTGAACACCCTCCTAAACTAACCAAGCCTATAAAAGAGAAGGATGAATCTTCAAAAACCATGAAGCTCGTTCTAAAAGCTATCCACTCCCTTCATAAACAATTCACTCACTTCAAGAAGGATGTGACTAAAAGGATCACCAAGCTCAACAAGAAGATTGATCTCTCGTCTCATGTTCACCATGATATTTTTGAGATGCAAGGAAAATTTAATCTTCCTGAATGTGATCTTTAAGAATGGGATGTGAGTGAACACATTAAAATTTCATATGAAGAGTCCTCTCAATCCTCACATGGCTACTCTCCTACTCCACCCCTTAAAATAGAAGAAGATAACCTTCCTCCTCCTCCATCTAGGAAAAGAAAAGAGAAGATGGAAGATTAGACTCTTAGATACTTCATGTTTTCTTATAATTTATGTTTTCCTTTTTGTATTGCAATCTTATGTTTTATGTGGTTTGATTAATGAGCAATGAACTTTCTATTTTTGTTTTTTATCTCCTTGCATACATTCTCTTTGTCTTTGTCAAAGGGGGAGAAGAAAACATAAATTGAATTTAAAAAGAAAGAAGAATCACAAGTCCAGGGGGAGAAACTAATAAGACCTAAAAATAAGAAACTAAAATTATATAATTGATTAAAACTTGCATTAAATTGACTGACTTGAAATTTACCATTATTTAAATTCAATTTGATTTCCAAAGTAAAAAAGGGGGAGATTGTTGGACAATTAAACTCTATTTTGATCATTGACAATCAAATTGATGTATACTAATTTTTTCAAGCAAGTTTGTTTTATAGGTTCTAAACTCTCAGGCCTCGTGCAACCACCCCATTTATTGCATGACTGCAAAAAGACTAAAAGCATAAAAGAAATCATGGTCTCCGGTGCAACCAAAATAAATCGCTAGCATATTCAAGCAACCACACAAATTTATGGATAAAAACTCAAAATCTCTCAGAAATGGTAGCGGCCAGCACATGTAGTTAAGCATCAATGAACAAACCATTATGTGACTATGTTATGCCTCATACGACCACACATTAAGAACTAAAACTTCCACCAAGCCATAATAGAGATAGCAGTGATGTTGTGCGGTGAGGAAATTAATTTGTATGACCACACAAAACTAGCATATTTGAATTTTAGCGCCAAACATACTAGAGTAATGACAATTGGACACATGGAAGAAGGATTTCAAATTTAAAGGTAACATTGTATTGTGAAACTACAAATTAACTTCATACGACCACAAGACATGACAGAATGGAGAAATATGATTCTATTAGGCACTCAAAACTTACCATTGGAAAAAATTGAATTGTACGACCGCACAAGATGCATGGCAATCGCACAAAGTGTTTCAGACATAATTTAAGTGGAAAGAAGAATCAAACATGTGGGAACCACTTCAAACAGCTAGCTAGAGTGCTAATGGCTATAAATACCTAAAGAAACCTCTTATTTGAGGGTAATTCTGATTGTAATAGCCAAGCATAACTACTTTCATTTCTTTACATCAAAATTTCAAATTGTATTGCCTTGAGTGTTGGGTGTGAGCATCAAGCACCATTATAAGTTTGAGTGTGAGCTTGGAAACACTTAGGTTTTAGAGTGAGCCTGGCAAAACTATTGGTTGGGTTGTGAGCAAAATTTTCAAGCCTTGTAAAATTTTGGTGTGAGCTTGTGAAAACACTAAGTTAGAGTTAAGCTTGAAAAACTCAAGATTAGTGGAACCTTAACAAGTTGTTAAGGAAGTGGATGTAGGATTGAGGTAATCCGAACCACTATAAAGTCTTCGTGTTCATTCCTCGGTACTCTACTCTTTTCTGGATTTACTTTGCTTTTAATTTTTAATTTGTCATCATTTTTTCAAACAGCCAATTCACCCACCCCCCTCTTCGTTGTCATCTTGGGACAACAAATAGCTCTTTGAGTAGCCAAAAATATTGCATGTGCTTCATTATATAGTGGAGACATTAAGTTTAATAGACAAGTTGTAATACCCTTATATCCTATATATATAATATATACACCCAGTATATGTAAAAAAACATATACATAATACAAGAATTTCACCAACCTTATCAGTAGAAAATTTTTCACAATTTTATTAAAATTGCAGACCCTTAATTTTGGCCCTAAGCTAATGTGATTTCAATTAAAGAAGGCAAAGCTAAATTTGGTCCGATTTTAAAAGCTTAAACCTAGTTTATAGCTTTAAAATAGGTCGGTACAGTTTTGAAAGGCCAAAATTAAGTTGATTTAATTTTAGAAGCCCTAAACCTAGTCCGATTTATTATTTAAAGATTAAGATGGGTTTGATCCAATTTTAAAATACAAAATTAAGCCGAACCAGAATTTAAAAGTAAAACCATGATGAATTGGGAACCAATTCGCCGTGAACCATGGCTCATGGTGAATTGGGAGTCCCAATTCTCCATGGCCAATTGTTCATGGTGAATTGGCTCCCCAATTCGCCATGAAAATGGCTTATGGAAAATTAGGGAGTCCCAATTAGCCATGAGCTAATGGCCATGGCAAATTGGGAATTCTTGATTCGCCATTGTCTTTAAAATTTGGTTTTAATTGTATTACCCTGCCTTAACTCGATTTATTTAGTTTTCTTATCATGATTCAAATTTGTTTGACCTTCAGATTAGTATTAGAATTTTCTTTTAAACCTTCTTTGCCTATAAATAACAAGAATGAATACTGAAACAAGAATCATCAATTAACACAAAAAAATAATTAAACAAGCAACAGGCAATAATTAAAAAAGGAAAAAACAGTGAAGACATAGCAATTGTCTTCAGCAATTGCTCGGCTCGTCAAAACTTAAAATTGACTCAGACAGTAAGGCAGTAGCTTGGATCAACACTTTTTCAATTTGGTTGAGCCTTCTAAATCCAATTTACATTAAAACATTCAGCAGTTGTGTTTTCTTTAAAAAAATATGTCATTGGATTAGCTTTGAACATCAAAACAAGTAGTTAATTTAAATTGTTTTCTTTTACATAGTCATGTTTTTTTTAATTGTTTTAATTTGGTAGTTAATTTAATTCTAGTAACATTAAATTATTAACTTTGGACACAAATTAAACCATGAACATCAAAACCTAAAACCTTATTTCTAAACCCTAATCTTGTTTTCAAAACCATAAAACCCTAATTTAATATTTTAAACCCTAAATTCTATACAAAACCCTAATTTAGGAAAAACCATAATTTGTATAAATATAAAACTCTAGTTTAGATAGAAAGAAAAATTTGTATAAATATAAAATGAAAGATGGTCTTCCACTCAGTTTATGAGAATAGAATGGCTTAAATTGGTCCAGTTCAGCCAAAGATTCAAATAAAATCAGAGATTGGTCCAGTTTAACCAAAGATTCAAATAAAATTAGAGAATTAGGGGAAAGACCATCTTTCATTTTATCCAACGTAGCTCCAAATCAGTAATATTGAAATTCTTGACTTGATACTCCAAAAGGAAAATGGACAGAAAGAAAAAAGGTGGTATAAAGATCAAGATAGTACTGATTGGATCTAGATTTCTACCAAGAAGACAGAAGGACATTAAAGCTTTGTATTTTCATGAAGAAGATAGAAGTGATGCCCAGAAGGTGAAAATGGAACCTCTAACACTATAGAGTTCCAACAAGAAGATTGTAGTATGAAGGTTTATCAGTAGTGTCACATCAGCTCCAATCTAAAAATGGTCTTCATTTAACCCATGTTCCTTATAGACCACATTTCAAGCTAATTAAAGACATGTTGATCTCTCTTGGTAGGTAAAGTCTATTAGTGGAGATAGTTTGAATAAGCACGCATATGAGATAGATAATATTTAAACTCATTTGGACCTTTGGCTAAGTAATGTGTTTGTACATATTTGAAGTGAAAACAATTCTTACTCAAATGAAAATGATTACTGTAGACCCTTAATTTTGACCCTAATTTAATATTGTCCTAATTAAAGAATTCGAAAATAAATTTGATCCGACTTTAAAATATTTAAAACTAGTTTATAACTTTTAAAGAAGTCACTTCGGATTAAAGACGCATAAATTCAATTACAAAACCCTAAAATCAATTTGAATCGGCCCAAATTAAACTTTTCAGTCCATAAGTTAAAAAAGGCAATGATAATTCGAATTGGCCAGCCTGAGCAAATGCTGATGTCGAGCTGGAGGGACAAGGTCGACATGAGCATCCCTCATGTCGATCTTGGAAGCCCAGATCAACATGAGGTTGGACTCATGTCGACCTGGGCACACCAAGTTGACATGAGCATGCCTCATGTCGATCTGGCAGCCCAGATCGACATGAGGTTGGACACATGTCAACCTAGGGCAATAGGTCTACATGGCTTTGGTCCATGTCGATCTGGTTGCCCCAGATCAACATGGTTTGAATGAGTTTTCTAATTCAACTAGAATTTTTTTTAAGGACTGATTAATATTAGGTTTCTGTGTGAGGTTAGGGCCTATAAATAATAATGTTTCAGAGCAAGGAACAAAAGGAAGGAACAAAAGAAAGGAACATTAACAAGGAAGCAAGGAACATAAAAGAGAGACGGCAACAAACAGAGAAGATTAGCAGCAAACATTCATTAGTCATCAATCCATCAAAGACAGCAACGTTGTCTTTGTTCATTGTTCATCCAGAAGTCAATTGTGGAGGAACCAACGAATGGAGGTTTGATTTAATTCTTTAATTTATTTGAATTCACAGTAGTTTCATCCTTGAGTTACAACTTATTTGATTGTCCAGTATATACATTCCCTTCTATAAATATCATTAGAAGTTTGAAGATTAAGAAGTTGTTTAGGTCCAGTAGTTAACTTAAACCTCGTAGTCTTGATTGCTTGATTTAAACAACATGATTTGAGTTTAATGTTCATATAATCACAAAACATTATCAAAACCCTAATCTAATTGCCCAATTGCTAAAAACCCTAATCTACTTTCCAATATCAAAAACTCTAAATTTTTTTATTAATTCCTTAAACCTTAATTATTTTCATAATTTTCCAAAACCTTAAATCGTTTTATTAATTCCCAAAACCCTAATTGTTTTCTTAATTTTACAAAACCCAAAATTTTTTTCTAAATTCCAAACCTAAATTTATAAAATCTATTTTCCAAATTCAAAACACCAAAGCCCTGATCAAATTCTAAAATGTCAGAATCCTTTAATTCCAGAAAACCTAAAACCCTAATCTAGTTGCAATAACTTAATTCCTAAACCCTAGTTTCATAGAAACCTTAAAATTTATTAAACCCTAAATTTCATAATCCCAGCAACCTCAAGAAAGAAACCCTAAACCCTAAATGATGAGACCTCAATCTAAAACCCTACGATCCAAAACCCTAAGTTCCAAAAACCCTATTCTAAGATGCAAATTCTAAATTTATATATTTATTACTTTATTTAATTTTAGATTTGATTATGTAGTTTATTATATGTTTTGATGGTTGATTTATTTAATTTCAATGCTTGATTTACTTAATTTGATTTATTTAATTACCATGGATGGATATTTTCTTTATTATTATGATTATTATTTGTTTAAAATTTTAAGAAGTATGTTTCCACTTTGTGGGTACCTCATTAATTGATTTCTATGTAATTTAAATTTCTTTTATATTTTTGACAAATATAAAGGACATGTTTCCACCTTTTGGTGGGTGCCCTATTTAGTTTAGACATTAACGATGTAAGGACATGTTTTCATCCTCGGATGGGTGTCCATTTATTTGCTTTGTAATATCCCAAAGTATGCCCTAGAAGTTTTGATATAAATGTTGTTTTAATGGGATTGAATGTATATGTTAATTTTAAAGAGAAGAGAAATTTAAAAGAAAGTGTATATGTTGTGTATATGGAAATATATACAACATATATACAAGTCAAATGTGATGGTCAAAGGAAGAAGATATTTATTTTGTTAATTATGAAATTACTAAAAAGGGCATGTAAGTGAAAGGAAGTTAAAATAAATAGATGAGGGTATTTAAGTAATTTTCTTTTTGGAATGCTTGGTGGAGGTTTAAAGAGATGAGAAGTTTGACTTTGTCTCTTTCACTTGTTCATTTTCTTCTCTTTCCCTTTTTGTTGGCCGGCCATCCAAAGCAAGAGAGCAAGAGTGAGGTTTGTTTGTTCCAAACTCAAAATTGAAGGAGTTTTCAAGAGATTAAGTTGGAAATTCAAGAAGATTCATTATTTTGGTAAGTTCTCTCTCTTAATTTCCTTTGTTCTTTTTTGAAGTTGTGTTTGAGGTTGATGAATTATTGTTGATGGTATGATTAGGGTTGTTTGTGGTGTGTTTATAAGTGTTGAAATTGATTTTAAGATAAGAAGTCAAATTGATGATGGTATTGAAAGAGTAAGAGTGATGTTGGCCTTAGGGTTTTGAAGTGGTAAGTGATGTTTAACTTGAGTTTGATTAATTATTTTCATAGATCTTCATGTTGTTTGTGTTTGTTGGAGTTGTAAGCTTAGAATATGTGATTTTGGTCGAAGGCAGTAGCATTTTGGATGCCACGCCCGTGGCCCTTTGATGCCATGGCCGTGGGGGTGTTGAACAAATTGGGCATAATTGTTTTCTACCCCACGCCCGTGGGGGTTGGGGTGGCCACGGCCGTGGGCTCTAATATGTGGTGTTGAGTTATAAATTATGATCTAAAGGTCTAAGATGAGGTTAATAAGTGATAAATTGTATTGGAATTCATGTATTGTATCATTTTTGGATTAGGTTTTGGAAGAAAGTGTTTTGCCCTAATTTAAGAAGTGAAGAACTCTTGGAAGAAGAAGAGTATAGAGTTGTGGGAGTGTTCTTGAGGTAAGTACAAGCTCCAGTGCTCCAGTTACAGGAGTTGTTGGATAAAGGGTTTATTCGCCCCAGTGTTTCTCCTTGGGGAGCTCCTGTGTTGTTTGTGAAGAAGAAGGATGGTACTATGAGGTTATGCATTGATTATAGGCAATTGAACAAAGTGACTATTAAGAATAAATATCCTTTGCCTAGGATTGATGATCTCTTTGATCAATTAAAGGGAGCAGCAGTGTTTTCCAAGATTGATTTGAGATCCGGGTACCAACAGTTGAGGGTTAAAGCTGAAGATGTTTCTAAGACAGCTTTCCGCACCAAGTATGGGCATTATGTGTTTATAGTAATGCCTTTTGGGTTGACGAATGCACCTGCAGCTTTCATGGATTTAATGAATAGGGTGTTTAGGCCCTATTTGGATCAGTTTGTGGTGGTTTTCATTGATGATATTTTGGTGTATTCACATACTGAGGAGGAGCATGACAACCATTTGCGGATTGTGTTATAGATCTTGAGAGAGAAGAAGTTATATGCTAAGCTGTCAAAGTGTGAATTTTGGCTTGACCAAGTTACTTTTCTGGGCCATATAGTTTCAGCAGATGGTATAAGAGTCGACCCAAGTAAAGTTGAAGCTATTTTGAATTGGAGTCCACCAAAGTCTGTGACTGAAGTTAGAAGTTTTCTGGGTTTGGCAGGCTATTATTGTCGATTTGTGAAAGGTTTCTCTTTAATAGCTACTCCACTCACCAGATTGCTTCGGAAGGGAGTTAGATTTGTGTGGACGGATTAGTGTCAAGCTAGTTTTGAACAGTTGAAAGAGATGTTGACTCAAGCGCCTGTTCTTACTTTACCCATGGAAGATAAACCATATGTCATATATAGTGATGCTTCACATAATGGTTTAGGATGTGTTTTAATGCAAGAGGGTAAAGTGGTAGCCTATGCTTCTCGGCAGCTAAAGCCGCATGAGCTCAATTATCCGACACATGATTTGGAATTAGCAGCTATAGTATTCGCTTTGAAGATTTGGCGACACCATTTATATGGGGAGAAATGTTTTATCTATACGGATCATAAAAGTTTGAAATATTTGGGTGTTCAGAAGGAGCTGAATCTTCGGCAAAGACAATGGTTAGAATTGATTAAAGACTACGACTGTCTGATTGATTATCATCCTGGTAAGGCGAATGTGGTTGCTGATGCCTTCAATCTGAAGTCTTTAGCAGGTTTGGCTGTGTATTCACTCTCGATGCTTGTTGAATTGAGAGCGTTGCATGCTAGTCTTGAAGTTTGTGATGATGGTGCATTATTGGCTCAGCTGCAGTTAAGACCAGTAGTAATAGATCAGATTAAAGAGGCTCAATTGGCTGATGAGAAAATTCAGAAGATGGTATCAGATTGCCAAAATGGGGAGAGTCGAGATTTCTATGTGAAGAGTGATGGTAGTCTTTGGTTCAAGGATAGGTTGTGTGTACCTGATGATGATAGTTTGAGGAAGATTATTTTAGAGGAAGCACACCAATCGGGATTTGCTATGCATCCGGGAAGTACAAAGATGTACCATGATTTGAAACCGCACTACTGGTGGTCTGGTATGAAGAGAGACATAGCAGAATTTGTGTCCAAATGTCTTACTTGTCAGAGGGTGAAAGCTGAGCATCAAGTTCCAACAGGGTTACTTCAACCTTTAACAGTGCCTGAATGGAAATGGGAGAGAGTGACAATGGATTTTGTATCGAGATTACCATTGACTCAAAAGAACCATGATGCTATCTGGGTGATTGTGGACCGGTTAACAAAGATAGCTCATTTCCTTCCTGTTAGAATGGACTATTCTCTTGAAACGTTGGCTGAGCTGTATATTAGTGAGATAGTGAAGTTGCATGGAGTCCCAATTTCTTTAGTATCTGATCGAGATCCCCGGATTACTTCGAGGTTTTGGAAGAGTTTACATGGTGCTTTGGGTTCTCGATTACACTTTAGTACTGCTTTTCATTCGCAGACAGATGGGCAGTCAGAGAGAGTGATACAGATTATTGAGGATATGTTGAGAAGCTGTGTCATTGATTTCTCTGGAAGTTGGGGCAGATTTTTGCCACTTGTGGAATTTTCTTACAACAACAGTCATCAATCCAGTATTGGTATGGCACCATTCGAGGCATTGTATGGTAGAAGATGCAGAATGCCCTTATGTTGGAATGAGATTGGAGAGGGCAAGTTAATTGGTCCTGATTTGATTAAAGAAACTGAAGAGAAAGTGAAGATAATTCGGGATCGGTTGAAAATAGCTTCAGACCGGAAGAAATCTTATTCAAACTTGAAAAGGAGAGACATAGAGTTTGATGTTGGAGATAAAGTCTTTTTGAAAGTGTCTCCATGGAAAAATATATTGAGATTTGGTCGAAGAGGGAAGCTGAGTCCTCGTTTCATTGGACCATATGAAGTTTTAGAAAGAGTTGGGACAGTTGCTTATTGTCTTGCTTTGCCACCTGAGTTGGATAGAATCCATAATGTATTCCATGTTTCTATGTTACGAAGGTATAAATCAGATCCATCTCATATCTTGCCAGTTGAATCTATTGAGGTGAATTCGGATCTGACATTTTAAGAAGAACCAGTTGCTATTTTGGCACATGAAGTGAAAGAGTTGAGGAATAAGAAAGTGCCATTGGTGAAGGTTCTGTGGAAGAATCATGGGAGAGAAGAGGCAACTTGGGAGAGCGAGCAAGCAATGCAAGATCAGTATCCTCAACTGTTTCAGACTTAATATCAGGTAATTTCGAGGACGAAATTTCTTTTTAGAGGGGGAGAATTGTAATATCCCAAAGTATGCCCTAGAAGTTTTGATATAAATGTTGTTTTAATGGGATTGAATGTATATGTTAATTTTAAAGAGAAGAGAAATTTAAAAGAAAGTGTATATGTTGTGTATATGGAAATATATACAACATATATACAAGTCAAATGTGATGGTCAAAGGAAGAAGATATTTATTTTGTTAATTATGAAATTACTAAAAAGGGTATGTAAGTGAAAGGAAGTTAAAATAAATAGATGAGGGTATTTAAGTAATTTTCTTTTTGGAATGCTTGGTGGAGGTTTAAAGAGATGAGAAGTTTGACTTTGTCTCTTTCACTTGTTCATTTTCTTCTCTTTCCCTTTTTGTTGGCCAACCATCCAAAGCAAGAGAGCAAGAGTGAGGTTTGTTTGTTCCAAACTCAAAATTGAAGGAGTTTTCAAGAGATTAAGTTGGAAATTCAAGAACATTCATTATTTTGGTAAGTTCTCTCTCTTAATTTCCTTTGTTCTTTTTTTAAAGTTATGTTTGCGGTTGATGAATTATTGTTGATGGTATGATTAGGGTTGTTTGTGGTGTGTTTATAAGTGTTGAAATTGATTTTAAGATAAGAAGTCAAATTGATGATGGTATTGAAAGAGTAAGAGTGATGTTGGCCTTAGGGTTTTGAAGTGGTAAGGGATGTTTAACTTGAGTTTGATTAATTATTTTCATAGATCTTCATGTTGTTTGTGTTTGTTGGAGTTGTAAGCTTAGAATATGTGATTTTGGTCGAAGGCAGTAGCATTTTGGATGCCACGCCCATGGCCCTTTGATGCCATGGCCGTGGGGGTGTTGAACAAATTGGGCAGAATTGTTTTCTACCCCACGCCCGTGGGGGTTGGGGTGGCCATGGCCGTTGGCTCTAATATGTGGTGTTGAGTTATAAATTGTGATCTAAAGGTCTAAGATGAGGTTAATAAGTGATAAATTGTATTGGAATTCATGTATTGTATCATTTTTGGATTAGGTTTTGGAAGAAAGTGTTTTGCCCTAATTTAAGAAGTGAAGAACTCTTGGAAGAAGAAGAGTATAGAGTTGTGGGAGTGTTCTTGAGGTAAGTACAAACTACATTATTGCATACATACATATGATTTTGAGACTTGATATACACTTGATTGGATATGTGTTAGGAAATGTAATGCATTATTGATGTATATTAATAATGTTATGTTTGGTATAATGTGAATGTTGGGATAAGCATGTAAAATGTATGTTAATGCTATTGATTATATATATTTGAATGATGAATTGATTAAGGTAATTTGAGATATAAATGAGATGATTGAAGCATATTTGCTTATATGATGATGAAATGAAATATGGAATATGAAATGTGAAGGATATGTTGGCTATGATGATTCAAATGAAATGTGAAGCCATTGTGATTGGCTAAGATGATTCAATTGAAATAAGTGGGGCATGTTTGCCTAAATGATGATGAGAATTGAGAATGGAATTGATAATGAAATAATAAATCAATTGTGTGTCTAATGTGTTATTCATTTTCAGAGTTTTGTTGTTGGTGGCATGCCTAATAGTAACAATCTCTTGAAGTTAGGTTGGGCTTGATCCTTAAAGCCCAGTTGGGTTGAATTTTAACATGTTTTACTCCCCTTGAAGTTTGGTTGGGTCTAGTCCTTCAAGCCTAATTGAGATGTTACAACCCTTGAAGCTAGGTTGGGTTTGGTTCTTGAAGCCAAGTTGGGTTGATACTTAGCATGCTTTGTTCCCCTTGAAGCTTGGTTGAACCTAAATCCTTGAAGCCTAGTTGGGATAATGATAAATGTGATAATTAAACCAAAACATTAACTTTGAAAGTTGAATGGCATATTAGTGTCTTTTGGGCCCATGCTTGTATTTGTTTAAATGTGACTTATGAATGGTGAAACTAATGAAGAATGAGATTCAATGTAAGACTTTGATAAGTGATATTCTTGTGTATAGAGTATAATGTTTGAACATATTATATTGACATTGGCATTGCATCGAAACATAGTATTATTGTAGTTTGTACCACTAAGCCGTTGGTTTAGCGCGATTATGATTTATCGCGCAGGTAACAGGGAAGAACCAGAGAGTTCCTCTAGGCCAAGTAGAGGCTAGATCTTGAGGTGGTGATAGTGAAGCTTAAAGATCGATGATATACTGCCAAACATGTATATACTTTATGTTTTGTAAATCTTGAGTTTTAATGTACAATTATTTGTAAATAATTGTTATATTTTCCGCTGCTTTTAAATAAACATTTTATCTTTAGTCTTTTATAACTTCTTTAAAATGATTTAAATTTGTTCATGGTTTTGAAAAGGTATGATTCATTTGTTAAGTATACCATAGCATTTCTATATTCAGTATAAGTATATTACGATCGTATAAGCATGCTGTGTACGTATACAGGGTATAGGGGTGTTACAACTGTTTTGGTATCAGAGCCTAGGTTTGAGATTCTCAACCTAGGTAAATTGTAAGAAAAAGAATATTTTGATTTTAAAAGTTGGTTTTTGAGTAAAATACATGTTTTGGTATGGCAGTCTTTGATCTTTAATGAGATATATTCTACTATGTTTGCAGATATAGGTAGTAATGGAGTCCCATTCACGTCAGACTGTAGAAGGAAGTGCCGAGAGTGTAGCTCCAGGAGAGAGTAGAGAGGAAGCTAGGGTTGAGAGAGTTAGTGAGGCACCTATTTCTATACCAGAGAGATCAGCTGCAGATGAGGCTCCGCCGGGTTGGTTAAGGCATATGGTGGAGTTATTTAGACAAGCTCCAGTGCATCCACCACCACCACCACAGCCTCAGGTACCGGTAAGACATTATAACAAGTTTAGAAAATATGGGGCTGAAGATTTTTTAGGCACTACCGATCCTGCGATGGCTGAGCAGTGGTTAGATAAGGTACAGAGGATATTCATTCAGTTGCAAGCCACTTCGGATGAGAAATTTGACTATGCCAAATCCCTCCTGCAGAAAGATGCCTATGATTGGTGGAAGACGGTCCCTCATGCTATGGATGATCCACCTACACTATCATATGGTGATTTCTTGAGGGAATTCGAGCAGAAATATACTCCGAGGGAGTATAAAGATAATAAGAAGATGGAATTTTTGAATTTGAGGCAAGACAACCGGACGGTGACAGAATACGAGATTGAGTACATCTGGTTGAGTCGTTATGCTGGGGGAATTATTTCTGATGATATAGATCAGTGCAGAAGATTTGAGGATGGATTGAGACCCTCTATCATGTGCCTGGTGGCTGGTTCTAGATATCAAGATTTCTCTCAACTTGTTGCAGCAGCTAGGAGTGTGGAGAGAGCCTAAAGTATAGCAGCAGCTGCTACTGAGGAGGAGACTAGGGTAAGGAGACCCCAGTTTGAGGCAAGGTCTTCATCTGTAAAGAGGGGTAGAGGAAGTTTTGCTCCGAGGATTAGTAGGAGTCAGAGGTAGTCAGGCAGATCAGTACAGTATTAGAGGCAGAGGCCAAGACCGACAGTCTCTGTAGCTAGTGCCCCGACTCCTGTGATGCAAAGGTCTACTCCACCTGTATGTGTTCACTGTGGCAAGCCCCATGGAGGTGTTTGTTGGAGGACTGGTGTATCCGGAGTATGCTATAAATGTTGGTCACCAGATCATTTTATTAGAGATTGCCCAGAGATGCATGATGATAGGCAGGTTGATACTGTAGTTTCTCGACCCAGTGTCAGTCGAGGTGGTCGAGGGGGCAGAGGTTTTAGTAGAGGTGGTAGACTTGGGTTGAGTCAAAGAGGAGGATCATCATCCAGAGGCAGTAGGCCAGAGGAGGCTGGATCTTCTCAGAGGGTATATGTGATGCAGAGGCAGCCAGATGCTTCAGCAGTTATAGCGGGTACATTTTCTTTATTTGGCATTTCAGTACTTGCTTTGATTGATCCAGGATCTACTCATTCATACATAAGTGCATCCATATTGCCTGTGTCTGAATTGCATACAGAATCCTTAGGATTTGATGCTTTGGTGACAAATCCTTTAGGACATAGTGTGGTTGTTAATAAGGTGCACCGTGACAGTGCAGTTGTGGTGCAAGGTGAGGAGTTTCTTGGTGATCTGATTGAAATGCCTTTTAAAGAAAATGATTTGATCTTAGGCATGGATTGGCTGTCTAAGCATGGAGCTGTAGTAGATTGCCAAAAGAAGTGTGTCACATTGAGAACCAGTGATGGTAGGAGTGTGATAGTATCTAGTGAGCAGAGACAACTTGCATCCTTGTTTGTATCAGCTGTAACAGCTAGAAAGTTGATTAGAAAAGGGTGTGAAGCTTATCTTCCTCATGTTGTGGATACTAGAGCAATGGGTTCTCAACTTAATAATATAACCACAGTTGCAGATTTCCCGGATGTGTTTCTTGAGGAGTTGCCAGGGTTACCCCCTGAGAGAGAGGTTGAGTTTGGTATTGATTTATTGCCTGGTACCACTCCCATCTCTATCACTCCTTATCGAGTGGCACCTGCTGAATTGAGAGAGTTGAAGGTGCAGTTACAGGAGTTGTTGGATAAAGGGTTTATTCGCCCCAGTGTTTCTCCTTGGGGAGCTCCTGTGTTGTTTGTGAAGAAGAAGGATGGTACTATGAGGTTATGCATCGATTATAGGCAATTGAACAAAGTGACTATTAAGAATAAATATCCTTTGCCTAGGATTGATGATCTCTTTGATCAATTGAAGGGAGCAGCAATGTTTTCCAAGATTGATTTGAGATCTGGGTACCATCAGTTGAGGGTTAAAGCTGAAGATGTTTCTAAGACAGCTTTCCGCACCAAGTATGGGCATTATGAGTTTTTAGCAATGCCTTTTCGGTTGACGAATGCACCTGCAGCTTTCATGGATTTAATGAATAGGGTGTTTAGGCCCTATTTGGATCAGTTTGTGGTGGTTTTCATTGATGATATTTTGGTGTATTCACATAATGAGGAGGAGCATGACAAGCATTTGCGGATTGTGTTACTGATCTTGAGAGAGAAGTAGTTATATGCTAAGCTGTCAAAGTGTGAATTTTGGCTTGACCAAGTTACTTTTTTGGGCCATATAGTTTCAGCAGATGGTATAAGAGTCGACCCAAGTAAAGTTGAAGCTATTTTGAATTGGAGTCCACCAAAGTCTGTGACTGAAGTTAGAAGTTTTCTGGGTTTGGCAAGCTATTATCGTCGATTTGTCAAAGGTTTCTCTTTAATAGCTACTCCACTCACCATATTGCTTCGGAAGGGAGTTAGATTTGTGTGGACGGATCAGTGTCAAGCTAGTTTTGAACAGTTGAAAGAGATGTTGACTCAAGCGCCTGTTCTTACTTTACCCATGGAAGATAAACCATATGTGATTTATAGTGATGCTTCACATAATGGTTTAGGATGTGTTTTAATGCAAGAGGGTAAAGTGGTAGCCTATGCTTCTCGGCAGCTGAAGCCGCATGAGCTCAATTATCCGACACATGATTTGGAATTAGCAGCTATAGTATTCGCTTTGAAGATTTGGCGACACCACTTATATGGGGAGAAATGTTTTATCTATACGGATCATAAAAGTTTGAAATATTTGGGTGTTCAGAAGGAGCTGAATCTTCGGCAAAGACAATGGTTAAAATTGATTAAAGACTACGACTGTCTGATTGATTATCATCCTGGTAAGGCGAATGTGCTTGCTGATGCCTTGAGTTGGAAGTTTTTAGCAGGTTTGGTTGTGTATTCACTTTCGTTGCTTGTTGAATTGAGAGTGTTGCATGCTAGTTTTGAAGTATGTGATGATGGTGCATTATTGGCTCAGCTGCAGTTAAGACCAGTAGTGTTAGATCAGATTAAAGAGGCTCAATTGGCTGATGAGAAAATTCAGAAAATGGTATCAGATTGCCAAAATGGGGAGAGTCGAGATTTCTATGTGAAGAGTGATGGTAGTCTTTGGTTCAAGGATAGGTTGTGTGTACCTGATGATGATAGTTTGAGGAAGATTATTTTAGAGGAAGCACACCAATCGGGTTTTGCTATGCATCCGGCTAGTACAAAGATGTACCATGATTTGAAACCGCACTACTGGTGGTCTGGTATGAAGAGAGACATAGCAGAATTTGTGTCCAAATGTCTTACTTGTCAGAAGGTGAAAGCTGAGCATCAAGTTCCAACAGGGTTACTTCAACCTTTAACAGTGCCTGAATGGAAATGGGAGAGAGTGACAATGGATTTTGTATCGGGATTACCATTGACTCAAAAGAACCATGATGCTATCTGGGTGATTGTGGACCGGTTAACAAAGACAGCACATTTCCTTCCTGTTAGAATGGACTATTCTCTTGAAACGTTGGCTGAGCTGTATATTAGTGAGATAGCGAAGTTGCATGGAGTCCCAATTTCTTTAGTGTCTGATCGAGATCCCCGGTTTACTTCGAGGTTTTGGAAGAGTTTACATGGCGCTTTGGGTTCTCGATTACACTTTAGTACTGCTTTTCATCCGCAGACAGATGGGCAGTCAGAGAGAGTGATACAGATTATTGAGGATATGTTGAGAAGCTGTGTCATTGATTTCTCTGGAAGTTGGGGCAGATTTTTGCCACTTGTGGAATTTGCTTACAACAACAGTCATCAATCCAGCATTGGTATGGCACCATTCGAGGCATTGTATGGTAGAAGATGTAGAACGCCCTTATGTTGGAATGAAATTGGAGAGGGCAAGTTAATTGGTCCTGATTAGATTAAAGAAACTGAAGAGAAAGTGAAAATAATTCGGGATCGGTTGAAAACAGCTTCAGACCGGCAGAAATCTTATTCAGACTTGAAAAGGAGAGACATAGAGTTTGATGTTGGAGATAAAGTCTTTTTGAAAGTGTCTCCATGGAAAAAGATATTGAGATTTGGTCGAAGAGGGAAGCTGAGTCCTCGTTTAATTGGACCATATGAAGTTTTAGAAAGAGTTGGGCCAGTTGCTTATCGTCTTGCTTTGCTACCTGAGTTGGATAGAATTCATAATGTATTCCATGTTTCTATGTTACGAAGGTATAAATCTGATCCATCTCATATCTTGCCAGTTGAATCTATTGAGGTGAATACGGATCTGACATTTGAAGATGAACCAGTTGCTATTTTGGCACATGAAGTGAAAGAGTTGAGGAATAAGAAAGTGCCATTGGTGAAGGTTCTGTGGAAGAATCATGGGAGAGAAGAGGCAACTTGGGAGAGCGAGCAAGCAATGCAAGATCAGTATCCTCAACTGTTTCAGACTTAATATCAGGTAATTTCGAGGATGAAATTTCTTTTTAGAGGGGGAGAATCGTAACATCCCAAAGTATGCCCTAGAAGTTTTGATATAAATGTTGTTTTAATGGGATTGAATGTATATGTTAATTTTAAGGAGAAGAGAAATTTAAAAGAAAGTGTATATGTTGTGTATATGGAAATATATACAACATATATACAAGTCAAATGTGATGGTCAAAGAAAGAAGATATTTATTTTGTTAATTATGAAATTACTAAAAAGGGTATGTAAGTGAAAGGAAGTTAAAATAAATAGATAAGGGTATTTAAGTAATTTTCTTTTTGGAATGCTTGGTGGAGGTTTAAAGAGATGAGAAGTTTGACTTTGTCTCTTTCACTTGTTCATTTTCTTCTCTTTCCCTTTTTGTTGGCCGGCCATCCAAAGAAAGAGAGCAAGAGTGAGGTTTGTTTGTTCCAAACTCAAAATTGAAGGAGTTTTCAAGAGATTAAGTTGGAAATTCAAGAACATTCATTATTTTGGTAAGTTCTCTCTCTTAATTTCCTTTGTTCTTTTTTTTAAGTTGTGTTTCATGTTGATGAATTGTTGTTGATGGTATGATTAGGGTTGTTTGTGGCGTGTTTATAAGTGTTGAAATTGATTTTAAGATAAGAAGTCAAATTGATGATGGTATTGAAAGAGTAAGAGTGATGTTGGCCTTAGGGTTTTGAAGTGGTAAGTGATGTTTAACTTGAGTTTGATTAATTATTTACATAGATCTTCATGTTGTTTGTGTTTGTTGGAGTTGTAAGCTTAGAATATGTGATTTTGGTTGAAGGCAGTAGCATTTTGGATGCCACGCCCGTGGCCCTTTGATGCCATGGCCGTGGGGGTGTTGAACAAATTGGGCAGAATTGTTTTCTACCCCACGCCCGTGGGGGTTGGGGTGGCCATGGCCGTGGGCTCTAATATGTGGTGTTGAGTTATAAATTGTGATCTAAAGGTCTAAGATGAGGTTAATAAGTGATAGATTGTATTGGAATTCATGTATTGTATCATTTTTGGATTAGGATTTGGAAGAAAGTGTTTTGCCCTAATTTAAGAAGTGAAGAACTCTTGGAAGAAGAAGAGTATAGAGTTGTGGGAGTGTTCTTGAGGTAAGTACAAACTACATTATTGCATACATACATATGATTTTGAGACTTGATATACACTTGATTGGATATGTGTTAGGAAATGTAATGCATTGTTGATGTATATTAATAATGTTATGTTTGGTATAATGTGAATGTTGGGATAAACATGTAAAATGTATGTTAATGCTATTGATTATATATATTTAAATGATGAATTGATTAAGGTAATTTGAGATATAAATGAGATGATTGAAGCGTATTTGCTTATATGATGATGAAATGAAATATGGAATATGAAATGTGAAGGATATGTTGGCTATGATGATTCAAATGAAATGTGAGGCCATTGTGATTGGCTAAGATGATTCAATTGAAATAAGTGGGGCATGTTTGCCTAAATGATGATGAGAATTGAGAATGGAATTGATAATGAAATAATAAATCAATTGTGTGTCTAATGTGTTATTCATTTTCAGAGTTTTGTTGTTGGTGGCATGCCTAATAGTAACAATCTCTTGAAGTTAGGTTGGGCTTGATCCTTGAAGCCAAGTTGGGTTGAAGTTTAACATGTTTTACTCCCCTTGAAGCTTGTTTGGGTCTAGTCCTTGAAGCCTAATTGAGATGTTACAACCCTTGAAGCTAGGTTGGGTTTGGTTCTTGAAGCCAAGTTGGGTTGATACTTAGCATGCTTTGTTCCCCTTGAAGCTTGGTTGAACCTAAATCCTTGAAGCCTAGTTGGGATAATGATAAATGTGATAATTAAACCAAAACATTAACTCTGAAAGTTGAATGGCATATTAGTGTCTTTTGGGCCCATGCTTGTCTTTGTTTAAATGTGACTTATGAATAGTAAAACTAATGAAGAATGAGATTCAATGTAAGACTTTGATAAGTGATATTCTTGTGTATAGAGTATAATGTTTGAACATATTATATTGACATTGGCATTGCATTGAAACATAGTATTATTGTAGTTTGTACCACTAAGCCATTTGTTTAGCGTGATTATGATTTATCGCGCAGGTAACAGGGAAGAACCGGAGAGTTCCTCTAGGCCAAGTAGAGGCTAGATCTTGAGGTGGTGATAGTGAAGCTTAAAGATCGAAGATATACTGCCAAACATGTATATACTTTATGTTTTGTAAATCTTGAGTTTTAATGTACCATTATTTGTAAATAATTGTTATATTTTCCGCTGCTTTTAAATAAACATTTTATCTTTAGTTTTTTATAACTTCTTTTAAATGATTTAAATTTTTTCATGGTTTTGAAAAGGGATGATTCATTTGTTAAGTATACCATAGCATTTCTATATTCAGTATACGTATATTACGATCGTATAAGCATGCTGTGTATGTATACGGGGTATAGGGGTGTTACATGCTTTGTTTGGACATTGCTTTGATTTTAATATAATGATGCTTTATTTTAATTGTTGCATGTAATATGGATAATATCATTATATTCAAGAATTTTATAATATTAAGACCTGCAAAGGAGGTCGGTTCTAATGAACCGGGCGTTGTGGGGGTACTGGGCCATTTCTCACCTTCCCCACACGTACCCAACTTTTTGAACCCATTAGGGGGTTGGGGATTCCTTAGGAATCGAGTCATCCACCCCTTTCTTTTTCCCGGCCTGGCCGGGTGTAGACTCCATTTTCTCCGGGCTTAGGCCCATGTTCTCTAAGGCCCCGTGCCTAAACAGTCCCGAAGTTACAAGAACCATTCCACCGAGAGTGGGGGCGAAAATCCCAGCTCACAATGGTGACTCAACTGGGGATAAGAGAAGTTGATTCCATTGGTCTTTTTATTATTCTATTCTTTCTTATCATGATATTATCCATTGCATCATAGTAGATTGCATCGTGTGCGTGAGTTAGGACCCCCATGTTACCCATGTTGTGTTATGTAATGGATGTCATACTTTCACTCAAGATATGAAGATCAAGCATGGCATAACCACTCATAGCCTCATACCATTTGGTATATACTTGCTATGGGAACCTAAGCCTTTTTACCCAAAGACTAAAGCTCATGTAATTGGCCTAGTTACTTTCCTTAGGTTTTTACCCCAAATGCTTGCTGTTTGACTATGTTTAGTTTATCTTGGATTAAATCATGGCTTATTTGGTTTGTTATTTTTCTAATATGACCTAGTTACATTTATAAGCTCAAAATAAATTTTTCTTTAAAGTCCAAAAGACCAAAGATATTTTTAAAACTTTTTAAAATGGTCTTTGGACATAAAACTTTTCTAAAAACAAATCAAAAATTCTTTTGCTCATAACCCAAATACTAAACCCAAAATCCATTTTTTTCTAAAATCTATTTACAATGGGCTTAGAAACAAAATTATTTTCATCCAACCTTTTCTTACAAAGAGCTTGCAAATCATTTAGGTCAATTACGAAATACCAAAAATCTATTGTGAGCCTAGTTTATACTAAGAATAATTAATCATGGGCTTGTTTTTTGGCATGAACCACTAGTTACTTTTTCAAGTGAGAAATCTATTTATAATAAACCTCTTAATTTAGTTTTAATCCAATAAAGCATAAAAGCTACATTAGTTGGTTGGAATGGATTAAAACCTAATTAATGGGAATTATCATGGACTGATTTTCATTTTTGAAAATATAACTATTGGTTGAAACATTCAAGGGAATTATTCAAAAATAAGATACCCCATGTTGGTATTTTGTTAACCAAATACCTAGGAAAAGAGACTCGCCGTTCGTGTGTGTTATAATGTTGGAAGGAACGTCCTAATTATCTTTCTTTGTCTGTTGTTTGTGCATACATGCATACATACATTTGTATCTCATATCATTAATCCCTTCTGGCTCACAGCCCTGGATTATGATAGTTCAAAAGCTTATGACAATCCAACCTATGCCGGAGATAAAGAATCTAGCAACAACTTAATCACTTGCTCACCAAAAGCAATGGAGCCCGAAAAAATTCAAAGAATGGTGGACGACGCCCTCAATGCCAAGATGAAAGAAATAAAAGAGGCCATGGCTGAGACCATAAAGAATCAACTAGCTGCAATTTTAGGAAAACAATGCAGAAGCATCTGCTAGCACCAAGAAAGACAAGGGGAAGGCTAAAGTTGGTGAAGTGGCTTTTGATGATGATAAGGTGATCATTGATGATGATGATTGGGCTCAATACTTCCAAGATCCTCAAGACAAAGAGGAGCCGAAGGTTGTTGAGAAGGCAACTTTTGAAAAGACTAAAAATTCTAATGTTGAGAAGATGATTGTTGACCTAGAAAAGAAATTTGAGAAGAAACTAAAAACCGAAGAGATGTCTGAGATCGATAAACTATTTGAACAAGATGAGGAGGTCCCTTATAAGTTCAAGATGCCTTCCTTTGCTAGGTACAATGGTACTGGAAATCCTCATCTCCATGTGAAGCAGTACATCACTGCTATGCAGTCTGCTCAAGCTACCAAGGCTCAAACTCTAAGGTACTTCATGCTCTCATTGGACCCTGTTGCCCAAAATTGGTTTAACACCTTAGAGGAAAGTACTCAAAAAGATTGGGACATGTTACACAAGGCTTTCATTCAGCAATATGGGTATAATGTCGAGCTGGAAGTTACCTTAATGGATGTGGAGTCCATTAGACAAAGGCCAGACGAAAATTTTGTGGACTATGTGAAAAGATGGAGAAATAAGGCTACTTTTCTCGAGAAGAGGCCTGATGAATCTGATCAATTAAAGATAATTGTGAGAGGGGTGTTGCCTAGCCTTCGTGAAAGGATGTCTCATACTCTCATCCATGATTTCAAAGATCTTCTCCAAGATGGTCTACAAATTGAAGAATGGGAAAGAGAGAAGAACCGTTTTTCAATAAGAAGGAAAGAGAAAGGAAACTATCAGTCTAGTAATCAAAGCATGCAAAAGGAAGTTGATGTTAATACAACTGGTCAAGCAAATAGAAGGCAGTTTTCAGATCTAGGGAAGCCTTTGTCTTGAATCTTCAACAGGCTACAAAAAAATAGACTATTACAGCCATTGGCCCCCCGACCTTTGTCGAATCCTTTACCCCCAAAATTTGATACTAAAGCCTTTTGTGAGTTTCATAAGACACAAGGACATGAGATAGACAAATGCTTAAGACTAAAACATGAGATCCAAAATTTGATTGACAGTGGTAGGCTACCCGAGCTGGATAATTCCAATACCAAAAGCAATCCTTTGCCAAAATTCAGCAGAGTGCCACCACCAGCAACCTTCATGGTAGGAAAAGGATTGGAAGAAGATTTTGTTTTATCATCCTTTCAAGATGGGGGTATTGAAGATGTGAAAGGAAAAGAAGCTTAACTCAACAAACTTTCCTTAGCTTGAATGTTGCTTTTCAAATTTTGCTTTAATATTTAACTAGAACAATCGTGTTTTTCAAATTTAGGTTTGTTTGAATAAATTACTTTATCAAAAATTTTGTTGGTCTTTGTTCATTTTAGTGCTCAACCAATAAGGAATCTAGCTTGATGATTCATGAATTAATATATTTATGCATCATGACTTGAATGACTTTACTGGGTGAGGGAATTACTTTATAGCATTGAGTTGTGTATGCTTACTTAGAGAGGGCTCCTGCATAATTACCTTTGTCTAGGTCCTAGTCAGTCTTAAAATATGCTTTGATAAACTTTTGAGGCAAAATTGAACTCTATTCATTTAAGGGAGAGATGATCTAGGCATTGTTTGACGAGCCAACAACTAGTATCCACCCTATTAAATATCAATCCCTAGTTGTCCCTTTGAGCCTTCATAAAATTTTAGCTTTCTTTTCATTGGCATATAACCCCAACAACCTACCCTGAACTGTTGTGATACTTTTAACAAGTCTTATGATCACTAAGATGAAGAGGCAAGAAGATCAAAGAAACGAATGAATAGTCAAGACCATGAAGATAGTTGAAGTTCTTAAGACCATAAGGGTAGTTGAAGTTCTCAAGACCATAAGTGTAGTTGAAGTTCACCTGAATTAGACCAAATATCACAAATAAAGTCAAGACTGAAGCAAATTAATACCACTCCACTCATCCATTATTAGAAATATAAGTTGGTACAAAAAAGACAACTCTGTAAGAATTAGAAACCAAAAAAAATAACAAAAAAAAAGAAAAGAAAAAAAAGAAAAAAGGACAAAAGAAAAAAGGACAAAAGAAAAAAAAAAGAGAAGAAGAAAAGAAAAGAAAAGACAAAAAAGATAAAAAAAAAAAGAAAAAAAAAGAAAAAACCTAAAATGGTGGTTCAGAAAGCCAACTGAGTTCTCTTTTAGCTAAAGCAGCAAAAGGCTTCCATTTGGTTTATAATGAAAGTTTGACTTGAATTGGTCCAACCCAACCAAAGATTCAATCAAAATTAGAGAAAAAGAAGAAAGACCATCCATTTCTTGAAAGTTCTATACTTGAAAGTCCTACAAGGAAGAAGGAAAAAATGATAAAATGCTCAAGAAAAGGGAAGAGTAAGAAAAATAAAAAGAAAGAAAAGGGAGAAGAAGAAAAGAAATGAATTTGGGTATCAAACTTTTTGCAAGGGCAAAGACTGCCCTAATCAAGATCTAGATTAATGCCAAGAAGATAGAAGGAATTTGGAGTCTAGCAAGATTGCTCCCAGCTGCCTAAAGTTCAAACAAGAAATTTATAGTGTGAGGGTTTGCCCATAATGTCACAATGGCTCCAACTTACAAATGGCCTTCATTTAACCAATGTCCCTTATAGACCCCATTTCAAGCCTATCAAATACCTGTTTATCTCTCTGAGTAGGTAGAGTCTATTAGTGGAGATAGTTTGAATAAGCATGCATATGAGACAGATAATATTTAAACTCAAATGAGACCTTTGGCCAAGTAATTTGTATGTGCCTATCTGAAGTGCAATAATTCTTGCTTAAATATTCCCGAGTTTAGTGCAGTAACTAGGGTTGTCATGTTATAGATATGTTAATTTAGAAAATAAAGTCCTGAGGCACATTGACATTTATTTGGCAAAGCCAACATTCGATTTCAAAATAAAAAATCAAAAAAATGTGTTTTTGTCACACGAAGCCTTCAAGTTAAGAGAAGTTTATTGCACCATCAAAACTCGAAGAACACATTGCGCAAAGAAAATGATTATTAGCAAGGTCATGAAGAAGCTACCAACTAACATTCTGAAACATAGTTTGAAATGGATGCATCCCTGACTCTGCAACTTGGGGTCTCCACCACTCATATTTTCAACACCTCGAAGATAAAAGCCATAAATGTGAAGCATCCTGTAATTCCAGTGCAAGAACTGAACGGGCATCTAAAAGAAATCCATGAGAGCATTTCAACTGATAGTCTCAGTTTGTGAGTCGATGGAACCATTGTAAGTATTAACCATGCATATCATGCATACATGAGCATATCACATTGCACTTTCTTGTCTTGTATTGTCTATTCTTTGTCAAAGTGAACAGCAAATACCCTGCGAAGTAAAGAATCAAAAGAAGATATTGAATCAAGGGAGCATGGAAAGCCTATTTACTTGAGGAAGCTCCAGTCATTTTGCAAAAGAAAAAATACGTGTTTGTGTGAAGAGCTAGACAAGACAAACATCAATTAGAGCCCGCATAGGAAAATCATGGGTTTGAGCCTACACAGGGGGCAAAGTTTCTCCCTTTCAATTTTTGAGTTTATGCATGAACAAAATATTTTGAGACTCACTTTCAAATATCTTGCCACGCAGGGGGCAAGGAGAAGATATGAAGGCTAGCTAAAAAGGGCTGAATTTTTTGTTCATGCGTAATTGATGAACAAGAAAAAGAATTCTCAAAAGAATAAAAGAAAGAAGAAAAAGAGAATTAGAATTCTCAAAAGAATGAAGATGCAAAAGACAAAAGATCAGTCCAGCTAAAAGAGCTAAAGCCAGGGTAAAGACCCGATTTTCAATGGATAAAGATCCATATTTCAAGGGTAAAGACCTTATCTCTAATAGATAAAGATCCATGTTTCAAGGGTAAATACCCGATCTCCAATGGATAAAGATCCATGTTTCAAGGGTAAAGATTCGATTTCCAATGGATAAAGATCCATGTTTCAAGGGTAAAGACCCGATTTCCAATGGATAAAGATCCATTTTTCAAGGGGTAAAGACCTGATCTCCAATGGATAAAGATCCATGTTTCAAGGGTAAAGACCAGATTTCCAATGGATAAAGATCCATATTTCAAGGGTAAAGACCCAATCTCTAATGGATAAAGATCCATGTTTCAAGGGTTAAGACCCAATCTCCAATAGATAAAGATCCATGTTCCCATGGTAAAGATCCGATTTTCAATAGATAAAGATCTATTTTTGGTGGATAAAGACCCACAATCCATAAAAATAGAACAACCAGTTATGCTAGAATTCTCAACTGATAAAAGAGGTCAGTCAAATCAAATTCAATCTTGAGTCTAAGTACCCAAATCATATCCAAGTACCCGTCCTCATCAAAAATAAGTCAAAAATCATATTGCTTTTCACTTTCTTCTACTGAAAGTCTCAGATCATTCAAGCAGGGAGCAAACTGTAGACCCTTAATTTTGACCCCAATTTAATATGGTCCTAACTAAAGAATTCCAAAATAAATTTGATCCAACTTTAAAATATTTAAAACTAGTTTATAACTTTTAAAGAAGTTGGTTCGGATTAAAGAGGCATAAATTCAATTACAAACCCTAAAATAAAGTTGAATCAGCCCAAATTAAACTTTTCGGTCCATAAGTTAAAAAAGGCAATAATAATTCGAATTGGCCGGCCTGAGCAAATGCTCATGTCGACTTGGAGGGACAAGATTGACATGAGCATGTCTCATGTCAATCTTGGCAGCCCAGATCGACATGAGGTTGAACTCATGTCTACCTGGGCACACCAGGTCAACATGAGCATGCCTCATGTCGATCTGGCAACCCAGATCGACATGAGGTTGGACTCATGTCAACCTAGGGCAAGTAGGTCGACATGGCTTTGGTCCATGTCGATCTGGTTGCCCCAGATTGACATGGTTTCAATGAGTTTCCTAATTCAACTAGAATTTGTTTCAATGAGTTTCCTAATTCAACTAGAATAATTTTTAAGGACTGATTAATATTAGGTTTCTGAGTGAGGTTAGGGCCTATAAATAATAACGTATCAGAGCAAGGAACAAAAGGAAGGAACATAAGAAAGGAACATTAACAAGGAAGCAAGGAATGTAAAGAGAGACGGGAACAAACAGAGAAGACTAGCAGTAGACATTCATCAGTCATCAATCCATCAAAGACAGCAACGCTGTCGTTGTTCATTGTTCATCCAGAAGTCAATTGTGGAGGAACCAATGAACGGAGGTTTGATTTAATTCTTTAATTTATTTGAATTCACAGTAGTTTCATCCTTGAGTTACAACTTATTTGATTGTCTAGTATATGCATTCCCTTCTATAATTATCATTAGAAGTTTGAAGATTAAGAAGTTATTTAGGTCCAATAGTTAACTTAAACCTCGTACTCTTTATTACTTGATTTAAACAACATGATTTGAGTTTAATGTTCATATAGTCACAAAACATTATCAAAACCCTAATATAATTGCCCCGTAGCTAAAAACCCTAATATGCTTTTCCAATTTCAAAAACTCTAAATTTTTTTATTAATTCTTAAAACCTTAATTATTTTCATAATTTCCCAAAACCTTAAATCATTTTATTAATTCTCATAACCCTAATTGTTTTCTTAATTTTACAAAACCCTAAATTTTTTTCTAAATTCCAAACCTAAATTTATAAAATCTATTTTCCAAATTCAAAACTCCAAAGCCCTGATTAAATTCTAAAATGTCAGAATCCTTTAATTCCAGAAAACCTAAAACCATAACTCCAGTTGTTTAATTCCCAAACCTAGACCTAAACCCTAATTCCAATAACTTAATTCCTAAACCCTAGTTTCATAGAAACCTTAAAATTTCTTAAACCCTAAATTTCATAATCCCATCAACCTAAAAAAAACCCTAAACCCTAAATGATGAGACCTCAATGTAAAACCCTACGATCCAAAACCCTAAGTTCCAAAAACCCTATTCTAAGATGCAAATTCTAAATTTATATGTTTATTACTTTATTTAATTTTAGATTTGATTATGTAGTTTATTATATGTTTTAATGGTTGATTTATTTAATTTCAATGCTTGATTTACTTAATTTGATTTATTTAATTTACCATGGATGCATATTTTCTTTATTATTATGATTATTATTTGTTTAAAATTGTAAGAGGTATGTTTCCACTTTGTGGGTACCTCATTAATTGATTTCTATGTAATTTAAATTGCTTTTATATTTTGGACCAATGTAAAGGACATGTTTCCACCTTTTGGTGGGTGTCCTATTTAGTTTAGACATGGACGATGTAAGTGTTAGGAAATCAAGGAGATCACTGCAAACAAAAACACGCTACGGAAAAATTTTTGATCTTTGATTTCCCACCAGGATCCATGCTATTTGTTTAATTCGACGAAAGTGTACAAAGAACTAACCTGTTGATGATGCGAAATCATAGTTTGGAAGAGATGCCTCGATCACGAAACACCCTCTATCGCGTATCCACACGAATGCTACCGTCTGGAGTGCTAGCTCTCTGCAACGGCGAAGGCTGAAAAATGTTTTCTCTAAAATGTATTAGGGTTTCTTTGTTTTTGTTCTCTTTTTTTTATTTTCTAATGTTACCTATATAAAGACTTAATGTCTGGAGTGAATAAAATCACTCCAGAATCCAATTTGAAATTGGATAAGGTAAGTCAAATTCAGAATCCAAATCTAATTAGGATTCTGAATATATTATCTAATAATATATATATATAATGAAAATAATAATAATAATAAATATTAATATCTAATATTAATATTATTAATATTATATCCAACCCAAAGCGCATTCTTGTGTGTGACCCGATAGGCCCATATTAATTGGCAGTCAATTTAATCTCTATTAAACCAACAAGTCATAATTGGCCTCTAGCAAGGCGTTACAAGTACCCAATTAATATAAGGAATGTCCAATTTGCCTAATAATAGTACATGCATTAATCCCTTTGTCACACGATATCTAGGTTGAACATAAGTCATGGTCAACGTCATACTTATATTGTCCAAACTTATGATTACTCGATCTCCAAGAAGACTGATAAAAACAAATGAAATTGATCACACTATCAATTAATTTGAGCACGGCCATGCATTTCACAGTCTCACTTATCGAGGGGCCCAAAAGATATCTCTCTCAAAAAGAGGGACAAATTCTATCTTGATTATTCATTATCCTCTACATAATTTCTATCATATATGATCATAACCTTTATTACTATCCAGTTATGGATAATGTTTGATAATGTCAAAATATAATAGTCCTTATATTGGAAACTATGACAATCTCAAGTCAAAGAATTAATACATAACTATCATGAGATTTACTTATGACACTAACCCATGTAGTAATCTCATGATGGGTCTATCCAATACATTGTTCTCTAACAAGTATCTATGAAATTGATTTGTATCACTATACACATAACCATCTGATGATTATCAAATATATGTTCATACTGGTTAAGAATTATTTTTTTTTATCTCTATAACAATAATAAACCAGGGACAAATATCAAAATTGTGTAACATGCAAACAAACAATAATGATAATAAAACCTCATTCATTAATAATGAATGTATAATATAAAGATCCAAATAAATGGCCTAGGGCACATACACTAACAATCTCCCACTTGTACTAGGCCTACAAATTTCTAAGACCCATAGATCTAGTGTGCTAATCATGCTTGACCCGTGAGAGAGGCTTTGTTAATGGATCTGCTATGTTATCATTTGTGTCAACTTTGCATATCTTGATATCTCCTCTATCGATAATGTCTCGAATGAGGTGAAAACGCATGAGTATATGCTTAGACCTTTGATGAGATCTAGGATCTTTTGCCTGTGCTATGGCACCATTGTTGTCACAATAAATGTCCACAGGATTTGCAATGCTAGGCACCACTCCTAGCTTAGTGATGAATTTCTTCAACCAGACTGCTTCCTTAGCTGCATCTGATGCTGCTATATACTCAGCCTCTATTGTAGAATCAGCCACAGTGCTTTGTTTTGAACTCTTCCAACTAACAGCTCCACCATTCAATGTGAATACAAAACCTGACTGCGATCTAAAATCATCTATGTCAGTTTGGAAACTAGCATCTGTGTAACCATTTACAACTAGCTCATCTTCCAAACCTCCATAAACCAAGAATACATCTTTAGTCCTTCGAAGGTACTTAAGAATATTCTTAACAGCTGTCCAGTGACCTTCACCAGGATCAGCTTGAAAATCTACTAGTTGCGCTTAATGGATATGAGACATCTGGTCTAGTACATAACATGGCATACATAATAGATCCTATAGCAGAAGCATAAGGAATCTTATTCATTCGATCTCGCTCATCAGATGTCATAGGACATTGACTCTTGCTGAGATGAATGCCATGAGACATAGGCAAGAATCCCTTTTTGGAATCTTGCATGTTGAACCTCTTCAACACTTTATCTATGTATGTACTTTGACTCAGGCCAATTATCCTTCTAGATCTATCTCTATAGATCTTTATACCAAGGATATAGGCAGCCTCACCTAAATCTTTCATTGAGAAAGAATTCCCTAACCAAGTCTTAGGTAGGGATATCATTCCCAATGAGTAATATGTCATCCACATATAAGACTAAAAACACTACTGCACTCCCACTAACCATCTTGTAAACATAAGGTTCATCTTCATTCTTAATGAAACCAAAGTTCCTAACTGTTTCATCAAAACGAAGATTCCAGCTTCGAGATGCTTGCTTCAATCCATAAATGGATCTTTGAAGCTTGCAAACCTTTGTAGAATTCTCAGGATTTACAAAACCCTCAGGTTGTGTCATATACACATCGTCAAGCAAGTTTCCATTAAGGAAATCGATTTTGACATACATTTGCCATATCTCATAATCATAGTATGCTGCAATGGCAATGAGAATTCTAATAGACTTAAGCATAGCAACTAGTGAAAAGGTTTCATCATAGTCTATACCATGAGTTTGCTTGAAACCTTTTGCAACAAGCCTTGCTTTATAGGTCTACACATTCCCATCCATGTTAGTTTTCTTCTTGAAAACCCATTTGCAACCAATAGTCTTAATACCCTCTGAAGGATCAATTAAAGACCAAACTTGGTTGTCAAACATAGATTGCATCTCAGATTTCATGGCTGCAAGCCATTTGTCTGAATCTGGACCTGACACAGCTTCTTGATAGGTAGTAGGCTCATCTTGATCTATGAGCATTACTTCACTATCATCAGTCACAAGAAATCCATATCTCTCTGGCTGACGATGTGTCCTATCAGACCTGTGAGGGATTTGTGTTACATCTTCAGACTCCATAACTATTTGTGGTTCTGAAATAGGCTCTATAGACGGCTCAATGATTTCTTGTGGTACTTGAGTTTCCTCAAGTTCTACTATACTCCCACTAGTTCTCTTAGAAAGAAATTCCTTTTCCAAAAAGATCCCATTTCGATCAACAAACACTTTGTTCTCTGAAGGAGTATAGAAATAGTATCCTTTAGTTTCCTTAGGATACCCCACAAAATTACATTTGATAGACTTTGGAGCTAACTTATCTAAAACTGGTCTTTTCACATAAGCTTCACAACCCCAAATCTTAAGAAAAGACAAACTAGGTGTCTTACCTGTCCATATCTTATATGGTGTCTTTTCAACTGCCTTAGATGGTACACGGTTCAGAATGAATGTAGCTGTCTCCAAGGCATAACCCCAAAAAGATAAAGGAAGATCTGCTTGACTCATCATTGATCGAACCATATCTAATAGAGTTCGATTTCTCCTTTTAGAAACTCCATTCCACTGTGGAGTTCCTGGAGGAGTCAGTTGTGAAACAATTCCATAATCCCTTAGATGATCATCAAACTCTTGGCTCTAATATTCACCACCTCGATCTGATCGAAGTAGTTTAATTGTTTTACCAAGTTGATTTTGTACTTCATTTTGAAAAGTTCTAAACATTTCAAAAGACTCATGCTTATGTTTCATTAGGTAGACATATCCATACCTACTGAAATCATCAGTAAAAGTAATGAAGTATCGAAATCCTCCTCTGGCACTAATGCTAAAAGGACCACATACATCTGTATGTATCAAGCCTAATAAATCATTAGCCCTTTCACTATGCCCAGTAAAAGGATCCTTTGTCATCTTACCAAGCAAACAAGACTCACATGTTTCAAATGATTCAAAATCAAATGAAACTAATAATCCATCTTGATGGAGCTTAGAAATGCGTTTCTCATTTATATGGCTAAGGCGACAATGCCATAAATAAGTAGGGTTTAACTCATTCGGCTTAGTTCTCTTAGAAGTTATGTTATAGATATCATTACCATTAGAATCATCAAGATTAAGGATATAAAGGCCATTATAAGAATTAGCAATACCATAAAGCAAATCATTTTTATCAAAAATAGAACATTTCTTATTCTTAATAAAAAATGAATAACCTTCATCATCTAAAACAGATACTGAAAAAAGATTCCTACTCATAGTAGGAACATAAAAGCAATTGTTCAAAATTAACAAAAACCCATTGGGCATAACAAGTTCATAAGTTCCTACAGCTATAGCAGCAACTCTTGCTCTATTGCCAACACGTAGGTCCACTTCGCCCTTCTTCAGCATCGTACTCCTTTTGAGTCCCTGCATATTTATACAAATATGAGATCCACATCCGGTATCTAATACCCAGGAAGAAGGAATAGATAAATTAATTTCTATAACATAAATACCTGAAAATGTAGTCGCACTACCCTTCAACTTCTTTAACTCATCCAAATAGAGTTGACAATTTCTCTTCCAATGCCCAGGCTTGTTGCAATGGAAAAAAGTCCCTTCCTTAGGAACTTTAGCCTTAGGTTCAGGTTTTGGTTTAGCTTGTCCCTTGGACCCTTTAGCACCTTTTGTCTTACCCTTGCCTTTAGTATCTTTGGCTTTCTTTTTCATTTGTTTAATATTGACATTCAATATTTAGGTAGGCTTTTCGATATTCCCCTCAGCAGTTTTGAGCATACCATGTAGCTCAGGAATGGATTTCTCCATGTCATTCATGTTATAGTTCATGACAAACTGTGAGAAACTGCTAGGCAATGAATGTAGGATCAAATCCGTGGAGAGTTCTAAACTCAGGGGATATCCAAGTCTAGCAAGGTGATCTAGATAGCCTTTCATCTTCAAAACATGAGCACTAATAGATTCACCTTCAGACAATTTGCAGTCAAATAATGCAATAGCGGTGTTAAACCTATCTTGCCTAGCCTATTGTTGGAAAGCTTGTTTGAGATGCACACTCATCTCATAAGCCTCTAAGTGTTCCAGATCCTTCTGAAGTCCTGGACACATGGTAGCCAACATAAGACATCCTATGTCATTGGAATCATCCACATGCTTCTTATGCTTACTCTTAGCGGCATTAGAAGCATCAGCAGGAGGTGTGTCAGGGACAGCTTCATCAAGCACGTAGGACTTTTTCTCTTGTTTGAGAACAATTCTCAGGTTCCTAAACCAGTCAACAAAATTAGTCCCACATTCTTTCAGTTTTTCCTTCTCAAGGATAGATCACAGTGATAAGGTGGAACTGTTATTAGCAGCCATCTGTTGATAAATATGCAAAGTCAAATTTTAATTAATAATGAGGTTAAAATTATTTAAACTCCTACTAAAAATATAACCCTCTAAAGAAATATTTTAGTAGGCTAAGATTCGTATTTGACTTAATTCTAAACTCAGCTTTGGCGTGACGCTTAAAATCAAGTTATTTAGGTAGGTAACATCTTTACCAATTACATCTCATGTAACTCTTAGTAATTATGGAATATTGACATCATATGTCATAGCATGTTGAATTCCATCTAATGCCTTAGGCCCAAAACCATTTTGATAGCCTAATTAAGTCTAACCAATTTTAAAACATATGAGTAGCACTATTACTCATCCTACTTAGCTAGGAATGTTTAAAGCATATTGCTTTGGCAATACCTACTTTAATACAATCTTAGTTTTGATAGGTGTTCAAAACGTGGATGGCATTTAGACTTAAATTATTAATGAGGGTTCAACTAAATTGTTATCATGTCTTGCATTACATATCATTATATTTTAGCATCCTATATGCATATATATAATTTATCACATAAGCATCATATACCAAATGACAAAATATGTAAACGTGACATAGCATGGCCAAACTAAATATGATCTTCAAGAGACCAAATGAAGATCATAAAGGCAACCCTAGGTGAAAAACCTATCTATTACAACACTTGCAATATTACATATCTTCAAAACTTGAGCTTGTGCTTCCATCACCATGGAACCATCTTCTCCTTGGTATGAATCTCCATCATAAACATTGTAGCTTGAATCTTCATTTATTACAATAAAAGAAAATCTAACTACTAGTAAAATAAATTACAACAAAATAAATGACACGCAGGCCATATTTACCCAAAATTAAGATATGAATAAACCAATCACATAGGTCATAAGGCCATGCTATGCACCATGCTAACACATCAAACAAACATAACATATTCATCACCAACATGTTAAATAGAAACAAATATATTGACATTCTTAATGTCGCGGTAACGAACTATAGGGCAAAAACATACGGCGGTCCTGCTAGCCGGTTAGTACAACCCATTACAGAATCATTACCAAATGTTCATATCACATATAAACTTAATCGTTTTCATCATATGAAAATTGTTTTAATCAACCAATCATATATACGTGATCATCTCATGAAAATGAAATTAAAAACACCAATCCTTTCTCATCATATGAAAAACGAATTAGGGTTTTATAGAAACAAAACCAAAAACCAATCCTTTCTCATCATATGAAAAACAAATTAGGGCTTTATAGTTAATATGCCATACGAAATCAATATATCTCATGTAATCATATCAACATGGCATTTTTGACTTGAACGAAAACAAAAAGTGGCTCTGATACCACTGTTAGGAAATCAAGGAGATCACTGCAAACAAAAACACGCAGCGGAAAAATTTTTGATCTCTGATTTCCCACCAGGATCCATGCTATTTGTTTAATTCGACGAAAGTGTACAAAGAACTAACCTGTTGATGATTCGAAATCACAGTTTGGAAGAGATGCCTCGATCGCGAAACACCCTCTATCGCGTATCCACACGAATGCTACCGTCTGGAGTGCTAGCTCTCTGCAATGGCGAAGGCTGAAAAATGTTTTCTCTAAAACGTATTAGGGTTTCTTTGTTTTCGTTCTTTTTTTTATTTTCTAATGTTACCTATATAAAGACTTAACGTCTGGAGTGAATATAATCACTCCAGAATCCAATTCGAAATTGGATAAGGTAAGTCAAATTCAGAATCCAAATCTAATTAGGATTCTGAATTTATTATCTAATAATATATATATAAAAAAATGAAAATAATAATAATAATAATTATTAATATCTATTATTAATATTATTAATATTATATCCAGCCCAAAGCGCATTCTTGTTTATGACCCGATAGGCCCATATTAATTGGCAGTCAATTTAATCTCTATTAAACCAACAAGTCATAATTGGCCTCTAGCAAGGCGTTAGAACAACCCAATTAATATAAGGAATGTCCAATTTGCCTAATAATAGTACATGCATTAATCCCTTTGTCACACGATATCTAGCTTGAACATAAGTCATGGTCAACGTCATAATTATATTGTCCAAACTTATGATTACTCGATCTCCAAGTAGATTGTTAAAAAAAATGAAATTGATCACACTATTAATTCATTTAAGCACGGCCATGCATTTCACAGTCTCACTTATCGAGGAGCCCAAAAGATATCTCTCTCAAAGAGAGGGACAAATTCTATCTTGATTGTTCATTATCCTCTACATAATTTCTATCATATATGATCATAACCTTTATTACTATCCAGTTACGGATAATGTTTGATCATGTCAAAATATAATAGTCCTTATATTGGAAATTATGACAATCTCAAGTCAAAGAATTAATACATAACTATCATGAGATTTACTTATGACACTAACCCATGTAGTAATCTCATGATGGGTCTATCCAATACATTGTTCTCTAACAAGAATCTATGAAATTGATTTGTATCACTGTACACATAACCATCTGATGATTATCAAATCAATGTTCATACTGGTTAAGAATTATTTTTTTTTATCTCTATAACAATAATAAACCAGGGACAATTATCAAAATTGTGTAACATGCAAACAAACAATAATGATAATAAAACCTCATTCATTAATAATGAATGTATAACATAAAGATCCAAATAAATGGCCTAGGGCACATACACTAACAGTAAGGACATGTTTTCATCCTCGGATGGGTGTCCATTTATTTGCTTTATTTGGACAATGCTTTGATTTTAATATAATGATGCTTTATTTTAATTGTTGCATGTAATATGTATAATATCATTATATTCAAGAATTTTATAATATTAAGACCTGCAAAGGAGGTCGGTTCCAATGAACCGGGCGTTGTGGGGGTGCTGGGCCATTTCTCACCTTCCCCACATATACCCAACTTTCTGAACCCATTAGGGGATTGGGGATTCCTTAGGATTCGAGTCATCCACCCCTTTCTTTTTCCCGGCCTATTCGAGTGGTGACTCTATTTTCTCTGGGCTTAGGCCCATGTTCTCTAAGGCCCCAAGCCTAAACAGTGCCGAAGTCACAAGAACCATTCCACCGGGAGTGGGGGCGAAAATCCCCGCTCACAATTCCCAAGTTTAGTATGGTAACTAAGGTTGTCATGCTATAGATGTGTTAATTTCAAAAGTCGAGTCCTGAGGTACAATGACACTTATTTGATGAAGTCAAAATATGATTTTAAGATAAAAAAATGTTTTTATCATTTCAAGACTTCAAGTTAAGGCAAGTATGTTGCACCGTCGAACCACAAAGAACACATTGGACAAAATAAATATTTATTGGAAGGTTATGAAGAAGCTACCAACTAACATGTTGAATCATAGTTTGAAATGGATGTATTTTTGACAATGCTGCTTGGGACCCACCATCTTCAAGATAAAAGATAAATGAGAAGTCTTCTGGCATTCCAATACCTAAACGTGCATCTAGAAGGAATCTGTGGGAGCACTTCAGCTGATCACCTCAGTCTGCGAGTCAATAGAACCACTGTAAGTATTATTCATGCATATCATTCATACATAAGCATATCACACTACATTTTATGTTTTTCATTATCTAATCTTTGTCAAAGTGAACAATAGATACTTTATGAATCAAACACGAAGTAGATATGGAATTAGGGGGCATGGAAGGCCCATTGCTTAAGAAAGATCCAATCACTTTATAAAAATCTAGATACGTGCTTGTACAAGGAACCAAACAATACATAAACATAAATATGAGCTTGCTTAGGAGAAAATCATTGGTTTGAGCCTACACAGGGGGCAAAGTTTCTCCTTTCAATTTTTGAGTTTATGCGTGTACAAAATATTTTCAGACTGACTTTCAATATTTTGCCACGTAGGAAGCAAATAGAGGATATAAAGACTGGCTAAAAATAGCTGAATTTTTTTGCAAAAAACAAAATAATAAGAATGTAAGAACCCCAAAAGAATGAAGATACAAAAGATAAAAGATCAATTCAGCTAGAACAGCTCAAGCCAATTATAGGAAAAATGTCCAAGGATGAAGATCCATTTGACAGGTGAAGACCGGATGTCAAAGGATGAAGATCCATTTTGAAGGGTGAAGACTCAATGTCCAAGGTGAAGATCCATTTTGAAGGGTGAAGACCCATAATCCATTAAAGAATGGAATAACTAGCTAGAAGAAAGCCAGAACTCTCAACTAATAAAAGGTCAGTTGAATCAAGTTTAGGGTCAAGAAGCCAAAATCTAGTATTGGCTCGAGAACCCAAATCCATCCTTGGGTCGAGAACCCAAATCTATTCTCCAGTCCAGAATCCAAATCTAGTCTTCGGTCAAGAATCCAAAATCTAGTATATGGTCAAGAACCTAAATTCTAGTCTTGGGTTGAGAATCTAAATCCAGTATCAGATTAAAAACCCAAATTCAGTATCGGGTCGAGAACCTAAAATCCAATATCGGGTTGAGAACCCAAATCCAATTTTGGATCGAGAATCCATAACCCAGTATCAGGTCAAGAACCCAAATCCAGTATCAGGTCGAGAACCCAAATTCAATGTCAGGTTGAAAACCCAAGTCCTAACTCAAGTCGAGAACCCAAATTCAATTCATGGGTCCTGAACCCATCCATATCCAAATTAGCTCTAAGTCATGTAGCTTTTCACTCTCTTCTACTGAAGTCTCAGATCGCTCAAGCAGAGGTCAAACTGTAGACCCTTAATTTTGGCCCTAAGCTAATGCGATCTCAATTAAAGAAGGCCAAGCTAAATTTGGTATGATTTTAAAAGCTTAAACATAGTTTATAGCTTTGAAATATGTCGGTCCAGTTTTGAAAGGCCTAAATTAATTTGGTTTAATTTTAGAAGCCCTAAACCTAGCCTGATTTATTATTTAAAGATTAAAATGGGTTTGATCCAATTTTAAAATACAAAATTAAGTCAAACTGAAATTTAAAAGTAAAACAATGATGAATTGGGAACCAATTCGCCATTAACAATGGGTCATGGAGAATTGGGAGTCCCAATTCACCATGGCCAGTTGTTCATGGTGAATTGGCTCTTGTTCATGGTAAATTGGGAATTCCTTATTCGCCATGGTCTTTAAAATTTGGTTTTAATTGTATTACCTAGCATTAACTCGGTTTATTAAGTTTCCTAATCAAGATTGGAATTTATTTGGTCGTCTGATTAGTATTAGGGTTTTGTTTTAAACCTTCCTAATCAAGATTGGACATTATTATAAGGGCATGTGCACATTTTGTACGGGTGCCTATTTTGTTGGTTTGGACTTTCTTGATTTTAATGAATATTTCTTTATTTTAAATGCATGTAGTATGGATAATATTATAATAGTTAAGAATTCAAAAATATTTAGACCTGAAAAGGAGGTCGGATCCAATGAATCGGGCGATATGGAGTTATGCGCCATTTCTCACCTTCCACATACGTACCTAGCTTTTCGAACCCAGTAAGGGGTTGGGGATTCCTTAGGAATTGAGTTATCCACCTCTTTCTTTTTCCTAGTCTGTCCGGGTGCTGACTCTATTTTCTCTGGGTTTAGACACGTGTTCTCTGAGGCCATGAGCCTAACAGTGCCGAAATCGCAAGAACTTACTCACACTTGTTAAATAAAATTAGTAAATAAATATATATGTATTATAATATTAAAAATACAAATTCAAAAGAAAATCTCTAGGAAAATTTCACTAGAGTTTTATCTGTGAATTGAACATTTTCTAAAATCAAATAATCACAACCTGCATTAAAAATATACTCCCAATATATATATATATATATATATATATACTCCTGATCTCCAACATTATCTCCAAAAATCATCCCACATTTCATAGTAAAATTTATATATGTATATAAAAAATATTTCAAATATTTACTACTATTAACGAAACATTAAGTTTACAACATTTTTATATAAGTTCATATTATATACAAATATAATAAGTTTAACAAAACAAATATTTACATGTTATGCAAGCAAGCTCTTGTCTTATGGCAACTAACATACTTCAAGTGCAAGGCCAAAAACCTAGACCTGGTGTAGTCTAGCAGGGCTCTCTACCTCTATCCTATCACCTGTGTGATGAAAATAATCGCACTAAGCTACTAGCCTAATGGTACATACTTTGATAACAAAGGTAGTTTAAAAATAATGCTTAATCATTTTCAATATGCCAAGTATACCATGCACACTTTTCTTATTAAAAATGTCATAGTCACATACATTGGGCCTAAAATTTCCTATATAATATTCGTATTCCAGAAATGTAGTTTCAAGCAATAGTGACACCAAGGATCTAAGTGCCATATACTAACTAAAGGCACATCCCTGATTGACACCAACGTGTCTAGCCCGTAGACATAGTAATAATAATGATACCAGTGTGTCTAGCCTGAAGGCACATCAAATACTATCATATATCATTGGCATACCAATCAAATAATGCCAAAAATAATTTTTTGGAAGACGATTGTAGACGCTTAATTTTAGGCCAAGATAAATCTGGTCCAATTAAAAAAGAAGAAAAAGGCCAAATAGAATCTAGTTGTAGACCCTATTTTTTTATCAAGTCCATTCTGATACTAATTAAAAGGCGATTAAGTCAAATCTGACTATTTAAAATAGTATAAAATAATTTTTTGTAATATTTATTATTTATTTATTTTAAATATAATATTTATTTTAATAATAATAAAAAATAATAAAAAATAAAAAATATTGGATGAATTGAGGAGCGACACGCTTGCCCGACATGGCAGTCTGTGCGAATTGGCAAGCCAATTCGCCGCAGGTCACGCCTGCGGTGATTTGGGCGGTACTAGTGCCCCGCAGAGCAGTTCTTGTAGCCCGTGCCCGTATGCAATTGGCCTTGCCAATTTTGCCAAAACTTTATTTAACTTGAACAGGTTTTAAATATTTCCTTAACCAATAATAACTAGGTTTTTTATTGATTAATTTCCTATAAATAACATACTTAAAGATTGAAGGAGGAACTTTTTTTGGCTGAGACTTTAGGAATGGGACTTTTTCTGAGACTTAGACTTTGGCTGAGACTTTGGACTTGGGACTTTTAGGAATAGGGATTAGGGAATTGAGATTAAGAAAAGAAAGACAAAAAAACACTAGCAACACATAGAAAAAAGAAAACGGCAAGCAACAATCAGTTGAGCGAGGAGAGACAAAGAACATCAAACCAAGAAGGCAATCAACAACTGTCTTCATTCCATTCAACTGAGATTCGACACTGGTAGAAATATAAAGTTTGGATGAAAGTAAAATATCAGTGGAACCAACAAATGAAGATTTGAAATTCTTTATTTCATCTACTTCAAATTTACAGTAGATTACTCGTTGATTTACTCATCGAATGGTTTTTAGTTAATCAGTTTTTCTTCTTTAAAATGCCCAGTAGCTCTCTTTAATACTTTATCCCATAGCAATTTATGTGTTAAGATTTACAATTGCAACCTTAATAATTTAGACAGTAATTTAGCAAAGTTAATAATACAGTGATCATCAATTTATGAATTTATTTGCAGTGGTTAAGTTTTTAATATTCAAAACTTAAGCTGCATATTTGAATAATACCAAACCCTAAACATTAATTTAACAATTTAAAGTTTAAGAAACCATAATTCCCCCAATAAAAACATACCATATAAATTGTTTACCTTTCAGGAGCACTACCCCCGATCCCCCACAAGGGGCACTGCCCCCTTGACCGTCGCCTGCTAACCCGCTAGCGGGACCACAGTAAGCGCGACCCTCGTCGTAATGCCCTATATTTCTAATGGATAATTTTTAGATGTTTTTTTTATCTTCATTTTAATTATTCATTTATATTTATATGTGTTATATTACTTTTTCTTGCTTTACTCTTTTCCTTATATTTATATATATTTTTAAAGGGAATTGTAAAAGGCATGTTTCTATCTAGTGTGAGTGCATTGTTTATTTAGTTTATGTAATTCAATTTATTTAAAGATTTTGGGACAATTGTAAGGGACACATTTCCACCTTTGTGTGGGTGCCCTACTTTATTTATTTTCTTTGTGAACATTTAAAGATTGTAAGGATATGTTTCCATCTAAAGATGGGTACCCATGTTATTTTATAATGTGTTGTTTTATCTTGTTTTATGAATGAATCTATTTTATTAATAAATTGCATCTAGAATAGATGATATTATAATATTTAAGAATTCAATAATATTTAGACCTAAAAAAGAGGTTGGTTCCAATGAACAAGACGATATGGGGGTGCTGGACTAGTTGTCACCTTCCCCATACATACCCATCTTTTCAAACCCAATAGGGGGTTGGGGATTCCTTAGGAATTGAGTCATCTACACCTTTTTATTTTTTTGGCCCATCCGGCTAGTGACTCCATTTTTTTTTGAGTTTAGGCCCGTGTTCTCTAAGGCCCTGAGCCTACCAGCATCAAAGTCGCAAGAACCATTCCACATGAGAGTGGGGGTAAAAATCCCTGCTCACACTAGTTCAATTAAAAAGCCCAAATCAAGTCCGATGTTGATTTAAAAGATAAAATTACTTAATTGGACATAAAAGACATGACGAATTAGTCATTTTTCATGGACAATTCACCATGAGCCATGACAAATTCACTATGAGTTGGTTCTTTAAATCTCCTAATTATGTTTAACATTAGAATTTGTTTATATAAGTGTGAGTGGAAATTTTTGCCCCAATCCCATGTGGAATGGTTCTTATGACTTCAGCACTGTTAGGCTCAAGAGCTTAGAGAACACGGGCCTAAGCCCGGAGAAAATGGAGTCACCGCCCGGATGGGTCGGGAAGAAGAAATGAGTGGATGACTCAATTCCTAAGTAATCTCCAACCTTTTAATGGGTTTGGAAAGTTGGGTACATGTGGGGAAGGTGAGAAATGGCCCAACACCCCCCATAGCATCCGGTTCATTAGAACCAGCCTCCTTTTTAGGTCTTAATATTATAAAATTCTTAAATATAATGATATTATCCATAATACATTCAATCATAAGAATAAACAAATACTTTATTAAACATCACAGCAATATTTAAACAAAATAAATAAATGGACACCCATCCAAGGATGAAAACATGTCCTTACATCGTCCAACGTCTAAAACTAAATATGACACCCACCAAAAGATGGAAACGTGTCCTTTACATTAATCCCAAAATATGAAAATAAATTAAATTACATAAAGATTAATTAATGAGGTATCCAATCATGGAAACATACCTCTTACAATTTTAATAAACAAATAATAATAAAGAAAATATTCATCTATGATAAATTAAATAAATTAAACATTGAAATCACATAAATCAATCACCAAAACATATAATAAACCACATAATCAAATCTAAAACTAAATAAAGCAACAAATGTATAAGTCTAGGGTTTACATCTTAAATTAGGGTTTTAAAATTTTAATAATTAAATTGGGGTTCTAGATAAAGGAAATTAAACATAAAGACTTATAATACATAAATAAATATTGATCTCTTCGACGAGCCCATACGGCGGTCCCGCTATAATATTAACTTTTCGGTAGCGCCCCAGAAAATTTTGAAAACTAGTTTTTAGGGTTGTAGGTTTTGGTGTTAAAAATTAAGATTTTAGGGTTTCAGATTTAGAAAATAGGGTTTTGGGATTTTTATGAAAATAACATTATTATCTATAATATTAGCTTTGCATGAAAGATATGAATAATCACCAAAACTTAATATGATCTATTTAAATAAATTTAATTTTACAGATGTACCTTCGTTTGTTGATTCCACCAATAAATCAAACATTGATCCAAATGGAACATTTGTATCAACCTTATATTTGTTTATCAAATTGAAAATAAGATAATAAGCTAAGTTATTGCCTTATTGGAAGCTTCAATTTCGTTGCTTAATGTTTTGTGTTCCTTGAAGCTGTTGCTCCTCCAAAATTGAAAGTCTGCTGTTATTCCAAAATAAATCAAAAAAGTCTCCCAAAATCCAGAAGTCCCACCTAATAGCTACTACCTCTGTTCAATTCTCTCCAAAAATCAACAGTCTCAGCCGAAAAGAAAAGAAAAGTCCTTCTATAAATTGCTAAAAGTCCAGCCGAAAGAAAAGTCCTCAATATTTGTTACTACCTATGGTTTTGTCCGAAGAAAAGAAAAGAGAAAAATTCCTTCAATAATTCTTTTGTTTCTGTGTTTTAATTCCTTATTTAAAGAAAAAATTAAAAACCATATCTTAGTTGGTTAAGAAAATTGACTATTAAGAAAAAAAAAATTAAAACCGAGCTAAATAAGGATTTTGGTGAAATCGGCAACACGCACGGGCTGCCATGGACTGCTGGCCAATTGCACGTGAGGAATTACATATTAAAACCCTAATTTTGATTTAATCCTAATTCTAATTGAATTGCGCGTGCGGGCTACCATGGGCTCCTAGAAGTAGCGTTTGATTTTATTTTTTATTATTTTTTATTTTTATTTTTATTATTAAAAATAAATATTCAAAATAATAAATATTATATTATTATTGAAATAAATAATAAATAAATAATAAATAATAAATATTTTAAAAATTATTTTTGGACTATTTTAAAATATCAGACTAGACTTGGTAAAAAAATAAGGGTCTACAATAAGCAGATAGTTTTCTAGTAAGACTAGACTTCTAATTAGATTAACCTTTATAAAACCTTAATTAAACATTATAAAAAGAAGCCAAGAATGATTAGTAGGTGTAGACCCTTAATTTTTGACCCAATCCGATCCAATATGCTTTATTTAGTCCAAAATGATTTTTGTTGTCTAATTGGTCCAAAATAATTTTAATTAAATAGTTTTTGCTTTATTATCTATTTTTTATTAATAAAAAATAAAAATAAGCAAATAAAAATCAAAAAATAAAAATAAAATAAAAATCGGAGTCGAAAAAAAATCAGCAGAGAAAAGTGGTCGCGCGGGCCCGTCGGGCCCGTCAAGTTATTTCGCCCGCAACAAATTCCCGCGGGCGAAATAACTTCCTGCGGGGCAAGTTATTTCCTGCGGGCGAAATAGCCACCCGCAGGAATTTCCTGCGGGCTGGCATGCCCACTGGCTGGCCAGCCACGGGCCCGCTGCCACAGTTTTTGCCAGCGTAAAATTTTTTGACTCAATTTTTAGAAACCTAATCCAATTAGGTTTTAATTTCTTTTTTTTATTAATATTAATTGCAGTGTGTGATTAGGAAAAAATAACCTTAAAACCATTATAAATAAGGACCAAAAGGCATTGAAAAAGGGGGGGCCGTGGGAGGAAAAAATTTACACAGTGAGCTTGGGATTGGAAACGAAATCAAGGAAGGAAAAGTAATAAATCAATTCAATTGATTTTTAAGGGAGGAGCACCACGAATTAAGGAATCTAAAGGCAACAGAGGCTTGTCTTTGGAGCTAGTTCATCCAAGAAGAATTATTTTTGGAAGAATCAACAAAAGAAGGTAAGTGATTTTCCTTAATTGATTTATGTTACACAGTAGCTAAATTATGGAAATAGGGTTTCTTTAAATCAAAAACTTTAGAACTTTAGTTTAATTTTTCCAAAGTTAAAACACTAAAACGTGATCTTCTTTTCTTAAAAGACTTAAAATTGTTATTTTTTCTTCTTAAAAATCTTAAAACACTAATTGAACATATTTTTCAACAAAACCAAAATCAAATTCTGTTTCTTCCAAATTTTTAAAGTAGGTTCTATTTCATTCAAAAAACCTTAAAAAAAATCTTTTCTACTTATAAAAACTTCAATCCATTTGTTTAAATTCACAAAACTTCATAGAATATCAAATTGATTTTTAAAACCCTAAAAAATCTTTTACCCGAGAACCCTAATTTTAAACCCTAAAATCCAAAATTCAACTTTTAAACCTAAAATAATGAACCCTAATCCTTTTAAAACCTTAAACCATAATTTTTATGAACCCTAATCCTTTTAAAACATTAAAAAACATAAAAACATGAAAACCCAAAAATTGCACGGTAGCTTAAAATTCAATAATCAAAAATCACAAATTAAAGTATTTTAAGATATTTAAAACCCTAGTTTCATGATTTCATCATTCAAACCTTAATTTGTTTAATCAAAGAGTCTTATCAATCTTTTAAAACATAAAACCCTAATCTATTTTAATTCCATAAAAAGTCACAGTAGCTATACTTGAACTTTTATTTGCTTTATTCAATTCCATACTTGATTATGCTTTGATTTATTTCTTATGCTTTAATTTATTTTAATTTCAATACTTGATTTATCTAATTTATCATGGATGGATGTTTATTTTAAATCTTGATTAATACTTTTGATGAATGATTTATTTATTATGGATGATTTTTTACTTTTATCAATCAATTTAGACTTCCAAAGGTTGTAAGAGGTATGTTTCCACTTGGTGGGTACCCCATTAGTTAAACATCATGTAATTTAATTTGCTTTTCTATTTTAGAACTTATGTAAAGAGCATGTTTCTACCTTTTGGTGAGTGTCCTATCTAGGCATGTGATGTAAGGACATGTTTCCATCCTTGGATGGGTGTCCATTTAATTGTTTTGTTTTGTTGGGACATTGCTTTGATTTTAATATAATGATGCTTTCTTTTTATTGTGTGTAATATGGATAATGTTATTATATTTAAGAATTTTATAATATTAAGACCTATAAAGGAGGCCGATTCCAATGAACCGGGCGTTGTGGGGGTGCTGGGCCATTTTTCACCTTCTCCACATGTACCCAACTTTTCGAACCCATTAGGGGGTTGGGGATTCCTTAGGAATCGAGTCATCCACCCCTTTCTTTTTTTCCCGGCCCGTCCGGGTGGTGACTCCATTTTCTCCGGACTTAGGTTCGTGTTCTCTAAGGCCCCGAGCCTAAACAGTGCCAAAGTCGCAAGAACCATTCCACCGGGAGTGGGGGCGAAAATCCCCGCTCACAGTGGCGACTCCACTGGGGATAAGAGAAGTTGATTCCATTGGTCTTTATATTATTCTTTTCTTTCTTATAATGATATTATCCATTGCATCATATTAGATTGCATTGTGTGCGTGAGTTAGGACGCCCGTGTTACCCGTGTTATGTTATGTAAGGGATACCATACTTTCACTCAAGTTATGGAGATCGAGCATGGCATAACCACTCATAGCCTCGTACCATTTGGTATATACTTGCTATGGGAACCTAAGCCTTTCTACCCAAAGACTAAAGCTCATGTAATTGGACTAGTTATTTTCCTTTGGTTTTACCCCAAATGCATGTTGTTTGACTATGGATAATTTATCTTGGTTTAAATCATGGCTTATTTGGTTTGTTCTTTTTCTAATATGACCCAAGTACATTTGCAAGCTCAAAATAAATTTTTTCTTTAAAATCCAAAAGACCAAAACTATTTTCAAAACTTTTTAAGATGGTATTTGGACATAAGACTTTTCTAAAAATAAATCAAAAATCCTTTGGCTCATTGCCCAAATACTAAGCCCAAAATCCAATTTTCTAAAATCCTATACAATGGGCTTAGAAATGAAACTATTTTCATCCAACCTTTTCTTATAAAGAGCTTGCAAAAAAATATTTAGGTCAATTATGAATTATCAATAATCAATTGTGGGCCTAGTTTACACTAAGAATAAATTAACTATGGGCTTGTATTTGGCATAAACCACTAGTTACCTCTTTTCAAGTGAGAAATCTATTTATAATAAGCCTCTTAATTTCGTTTTAATCCAATATAGCATAAAAGCTACTTTAGTTGGTTGAATGGATTAAAACCTAATTAATGGGAATTATCATGTATTGATTTCCATTTTCAAGGATATAACTATTGGTTGAAACGTCCGAGGGAATTATTCGAAAGCAAGATACCCCATGTTGGTATTTTGTTAACCATATACCTAGGAAAAGAGACTCGCCATTCGTGTGTGGATGTTATAAGGTTGGAAGGATTGTCCTAATTACACTTGTTTATTGATTGTTTGTGCATACATGCATATATTTGCATCTCATATCATTGGTCCTCTCTGGCTCACAGCCCTGGATTATGAAAGTTCAAAAGCTTACGACAATCCAACCTACGCCGGAGACGAAGTATCTAGCAACGACTCAATCACTTGCTCACCAAAGACAATGGAGCCCGAACAAATTCAAAGCATGGTGGATGAAGCCCTCAATGCCAAGATGGAAGAAATCAAAGAGGCCCTAGCTGAGACCATGAAGAACCAATTGACTGCAATCTTAGAAAACCATGCCGAGGCATCTGCTAGCACTAAGAAACCAAAGGACAAAGGGAAGACTAAAATTAATGAAGTAGCTTTTGATGATGAAAAGGTGGTCATTGATGATGATGATGATTGGGCTCAATACTACCAAGAGGTTCAAGAAAAGAAGAAAGAATCGAAGGCTGTCGAGAAGGAAACTATTGAAAAGACCGAGACATCTGATGTTGAAAAGATGATTGCTGATTTAGAAAAGAAATTTGAGAAGAAGATGAAAACCGAAGAGATGTCCGAAATAGACAAACTATTTGAACAAGATGATGAGGTCCCTTATAAATTCAAGATGCCATCATTTGCTAAGTACAATGGTACTGGAAATCCTCATCTCCATGTGAAGCAATATATCACTGCCATGTAATCTGCCCGAGTTACAAAGGCTCAAACCCTAAGATACTTTATGCTCTCATTGGACCCTGTTGTCCAGAATTTGTTCTATACCTTAGATGATGGAACACAAAAGAGCTGGGATCTACTTTACAAAGCCTTTATCCAACAATATGGATATAATGTTGAGTTGGAAGTTACCTTGATGGAAGTGGAGTCCATTAGGCAAAGACCGAATGAGAATTTTGTAGATTATGTCAAGAGATGGAGAAACAAGGTTGCTTTGCTCAAGAAAAGGCCTGGTGAATCTGATCAAATAAGGATGATCGTGAGAGGTGTCCTGCCCAATCTCCGCAAAAGGATGTCTCACACCCTTATAAGGGACTTCAAAGATCTTCTCCAAGCTTGTCTACAAATTGAAGAGTGGGAAAGGGAGAAGAATCGCTTTTCAATAAAAAGGAATGAGAAAGGGAACAACCAGCCTAACAATCAAAGCACACAAAAAGAAGTTGATGTTAATGTAACTAGTCAAGGGAATAAGAGACAATTCACAGAATTGGGGAAACCTCTATCTTGGGTTTTTAGCAAGCTGCAAAAGAAAGGGTTGTTACAACCGTTAGCTCCTCGACCTCTACATAATCCACTGCCACCAAACTTCAATGCTGATGCCTTCTGTCAATTTCATCAAATTCAAGGGCATGAAACAGATAAATGTGCTCGTCTAAGGCATGAGATTCAAGACCCAATCGATAGTGGCAAACTACCCGAGCCGGATAAGCCCAACACCAAAGACAATCCATTACCAAGGTTCAATAGAGTACCTCCACCGGCAACCTTCATGGTGGGAAAAGGATTGGAAGAAGATTTTGTTTTATCATCCTTTCAAGATGGGGATATTGAAGATGTGAAAGGAAAAGAAGCCTAACTAAATGAACTTTCCTTAGCTTGAATGTTGCTTTTCAGTCTTACTTTCTTTAATATTTTGGAACTATTGTGTTTTTCAAATTTAAATTTGTTTGAATAAATTATTTTTATCATAAATTTTTATTGGTCTTTGTTCATTTTGGTGCTCAACCAATGAGGAATTTAGCTTGATGTTTATAAATTAATGTGTCTAGGCATCATGACTCGAATGACTTTACTAGATGAGGGAATTGCTCTACAGCATTGAGTTGTGTATGCTTACTTAGAGAGGGCTCCTGCATAATTATCTTTGTCTAGGTCTTAGTCAGTCTTAGAACATGCTTTGACAAATTTTCGAGGCAAAATTGAACTCTGCTTATTTAAGGGAGAAATGATCTAGGCATTGTTTGATAAGCCAACAACTAGTATCCACCCTATTAAATATCAATCCCTAGTTGTCCCTTTGAGCCTTCATAAAATTTTAGCTTTCTTTTCATTGGCATATAACCTCAACAACCTACCTTGAGCTGTTGTGATACTTTTGACAAGTCTTATGATCACTAAGATGAAGAGGCAAGAAGATTAAAGAAAGCAATGATTAGTCGAGATCTTAAGGATAGTTGAAGCTCTCAAGACCATGAAGATAGTTGATTTTTCATGACCATAAGGATAGTTGATGTTCTCAAAACCTTAAGGGTAGTTGAAGTTCCCTTAATGTCTCCAATATATCAAGACAACATCAGCATTAGAGTAACAAATGATTTATCCCTGTTAAAGAAGATTTATGTTACTCCACTCATCCGTTATTGGAAGCCCAAGTTGGTACGAACAAGACAACTGTGTTTGAGCTAGAACCAAAAAAAGGAAAAAAGAAAGAAAAAAGAGAATAGAAAAAGAAAAGAAAGAAAAAAGAGAATGGAAAAAGAAAAGAAAGAAAAAAGAGAATAGAAAAAAAAAGATAAAACTTAAAAAGGTGGTTCAAAAAGCCAACTGAGTTCTCTTTTACCTAAGTCAACAAAAGGCTTCCATTTGGTTTATAAGGACATTTTGACTTGAATTGGTCCAACCCAACCAAAGATTCAATTAAAATCAAAGGAAAAGGAGAAAGATCATTCCGTGCTTAAAAGTTCTGTACTTGACAGTCCTACAAGGAAGAAGGACAAAATAACAAAATGATCAAAGAAAGGGAGGAGTAAGAAAAATGAAATGAATTTGGTCCTAAACTTTTTACAAGAGCAAAGACTGTCCTGATCAAGATCCAGATTAATTCCAAGAAGAATTTGGAGTCTAGCAAGATTGCCTCCAAGCTGCCTAAAATTCAAACAAGAAATTTATAGTGTGAGGGTTTGTCCAATGTGTCACACCAGCTCCTACCTCAAAATGGCCTTCACTTAAACCTATGTCCCTTATAGAACCCATTTCAAGCTTATCAAAGACCTGTTGATCTCCCTTGGTAGGTAGAGTCTATTAGTGGAGATAGTTTGGATAAGCGTGCATATGAGATAGACAATATTTAAACTCAAATGAGACCTTTGGCCAAGTAATGTGTATGCGCCTATCTGAAGTGCAACAGTTCTTACTTAAATAGAAATAATTCCCGAGTTTAGTACGATAACTAGGGTTTTCATGTTATAGATATATTAATTTGGAAAAATCAAGTCTTGAGGTACATTGACATCGATTTTGCAAAGCCAACATTTGATTTCAAAATTAAAATTCAAAAAATCAAATAAAAAATGTTTTGTCATACAAAGCCTTTAAGTTAAGGGAAGTATGTTGAACCTCCAAAGGACACATTAGGCAAAGGAAATGATTATTGGTAAAGTTATGAAGAAGCTATCAGCCGACATGACATGGATGTATCCCTAACTCTGTTGCTTGGGGTCTCCACCACTCATGTTTTCAACATCTTGTAGATAAAAGCCACAAATACAAAGCTTTTAATCATTCCAATGCAAGACTTGAACAAGCGTCAAAAGGAGTCAATGAGAACACTTCTGCTGATCACCTCAGTCTGCGAGTCAATAAAACCACTGTAAGTATCATTCATGCATATCATGCATACACGAGCATGTCACATCGCACTTTCCTGTCTTGTGTTGTTTATTCCTTGTCAAAATGAACAGCAAGCAATCAAAAGAAGATATCAAATCAGGGGGGCATAGAAAGCCCATTGCTTGAGAAAGTTCCAGTAGTCTTGCAAAGAGAAGAAATATGTGCTGGTGCAAAGAACTAGACAGCAAAAACATCATGGGGTTTGAGCTTACACAGGGGGCAAAGTTTCTCCTTTTCAATTTTTGAGTTTATATACCAAATATTTTCAAACTCACTTGCAAATACTTTGCCACACAGGGGGGGGCAAGAAGAGGATATAAGATTCAATTAAAAATAGCTGAATTTTTGCAAAAAGGAAGAACAAAAGAATGGAACATTAGAACTCTCAAAAGAATGAAGATGCAAAAGACAAAAGATCAGTTCAGCTAACAGAGCTGAAGCCAGAGTAAAGACCCGATCTCAAAGGATGAAGATCCATTTGCAAAGGATGAAGATCCATTTTCAAGGGTAAAGACCCAATCTCAAAGGATGAAGATCCATTTGCAAGGGTGAAGACCCGATGTCAAAAGATGAAGATTCATTTGCAAGGGTGAAGACCCAATCTCCAAGGATGAAGATCCATTCTGAGGGTGAAGAATCACAATGCATAGAACAGCCGGAGCAGTCAGATTTTTCAACTGATAAAAAGTTAGTCAAATTCATTCTCGGGTCCAAGTACCCAAATCAAATCTAATCTCGGGTCCAAGTACCCAAATTAAATCAAAACCAATTCAAATCTCAAGTCAAAGAACCCAAATCTTCCTTAGGTCCAGAACCTAGAATCTTCATTGAGTCCAGAACTCGAACCGGGTCCAGAACCCAAATTTTTCTTAGGTCGAGAACCTAGAATCATCCTTGAGTCCAGAACTCAAACCGGGTCCAGAACCCAAATTTCCCTTAGGTCGAGAGCCTAGAATTATCCTTGAGTCCAGAACTCGAACCGGGTCCAGAACCCAAATTTTCCTTAGGTCGAAAACCTAGAATCGTCAATTGAGTCCAGAACTCAAACTGGGTCCAGAACCCAAATTTTTCTTAGGATCGAGTATCCCAAACCCAATTTAGGATCGAGTATCCAAATTTGATTTAGGATCGAGTATCCAAATCCAGTTAGGATCGAGTGTCCGAATCCAGTTAGGATCGAGTATCCCAATCCAGTTTAGGATCGAGTATCCAAATAGGATCGAGTATCCAAAGCCAATTTAGGATCGAGTATCCAAATCTAGTTTAGGATCGAGTATCCAAATCCAGTTAGGATCAAGTGTCCGAATCCAGTTAGGATCGAGTATCCCAATCCAGTTTAGGATTGAGTATCCAAATAGGATCAAGAATCCAAAGCCAATTTAGGATCGAGTATCCAAATTCGATTTAGGATCGAGTATCCAAATCCAGTTTAGGATCGAGTGTCCGAATCCAGTTAGGATCGAGTATCCCAATCCAATTTAGGATCGAGTATCTAAATCCAGTTAGGATCGAGTATCCAAATCCAATTTAGGATCGAGTATCCAAATCCAGTTTAGGATCGAGTATCCAAATCTGATTTAGGATCGAGTACCCAAATCCAGATAGGATTGAGTATTCAAGTCTAGTTTAGGATCGAGTGTCCAAATTTCTCGGGTCCAGAACCCAAAACCTCAAAAATTAAGTCTTATTGATTTTCACTCTCTTTCACTAAGGTTTCAGATCATTCAAGAAGGGGGCAAACTGTAGACCCTTAATTTTTTACCTAATCCGATCCAATATGCTTTATTTAGTCCAAAATGATTTTTGATGTTTAATTGGTCCAAAATAATTTTAATTAAATAGTTTTTTCTTTATTATCTAATTTTTATTAATAAAAAATAAAAATAAACAAATAAAAATCAAAAAATAAAAATAAAAATAGGAGTCAAAAAAATCGGCAGCAAAAAGTGGTTGCGTGTGCCCGTCGGGCCAGCAACAGCTCACCCGTTGGGCCCGTTGAGTTATTTCGCCCGCAGGAATTTCCTGCGGGCTGGCACGCCCACTGGCTGGCCAGCCACGGGCCCGCTTCCATAGTTTTTGCCTCGCAAAATTTTTTGACCCAATTTTTAGAAACCTAATCCAATTAGGTTTTAATTTTTTTTTATTAATATTAATTGCCATGTGTGATTAGGAAAAAAATAACCTTAAAACCATTATAAATAAGGACCAAAAGGCATTGAAAAAGGGGGGGCCGTGGGAGGAAAAAAGTTTACACAGTGAGCTTGGGATTGGAAACCAAATCAAGGAAGGAAAAGCAATAAATCAATTCAATTGATTTTTAAGGGAGGAGCACCACAAATTAAGGAATCCAAAGGCAACAAAGGCTTGTCTTTGGAGCTAGTTCATCCAACAAGAATTATTTTTGGAAGAATCAACAAAAAAAAGGTAAGTGATTTTCCTTAATTGATTTATGTTACACAGTAGCTAAATTATGGAAATAGGGTTTCTTTAAATCAAAAACTTTAGAAATTTAGTTTAATTTTCCCAAAGTTAAAACACTAAAATGTGATCTTCTTTTCTTAAAAGACTTAAAATTGTTATTTTTTCTTCTTAAAAATCTTAAAACACTAATTGAACATATTTTTCAACAAAACCAAAATCAAATTCTGTTTCTTTCAAATTTTTAAAGTAGGTTCTATTTCATTCAAAAAACCTTAAAAAACATCTTTTCTACTTATAAAAACTTCAATTCATTTGTTTAAATTCACAAAACTTCATAGAATATCAAATTGATTTCTAAAAACCCTAAAAATTCTTTTACCCGAGAACCCTAATTTTAAACCCTAAAATCCAAAATTCAACTTTTAAACCTAAAATAATGAACCCTAATCCTTTTAAAACCTTAAACCATAATTTTTATGAACCCTAATCCTTTTAAAACATTAAAAAACATGAAAACATGAAAACCCAAAAATTGCACGGTAGCTTAAAATTCAATAATCAAAAATCACAAATTAAAGTATTTTAAGATATTTAAAACCCTAGTTTCATGATTTCATCATTCAAACCTTAATTTGTTTAATCAAAGAGTCTTATCAATCTTTTAAAACATAAAACCCTAATCTATTTTAATTCCATAAAAAGTCACAGTAGCTATACTTGAACTTTTATTTGCTTTATTCAATTCCATACTTGATTATGCTTTGATTTATTTCTTATGCTTTAATTTATTTTAATTTCAATACTTGATTTATCTAATTTATCATGGATGGATGTTTATTTTAAATCTTGATTAATACTTTTGATGAATGATTTATTTATTATGGATGATTTTTTACTTTTATCAATCAATTTAGACTTCCAAAGGTTGTAAGAGGTATGTTTCCACTTGGTGGGTACCCCATTAGTTAAACATCATGCAATTTAATTTGCTTTTTCTATTTTAGAACTTATGTAAAGGGCATGTTTCTACCTTTTGGTGGGTGTCCTATCTAGGCATGTGATGTAAGGACATGTTTCCATCCTTGGATGGGTGTCCATTTAATTGTTTTGTTTTTTTTGGACATTGCTTTGATTTTAATATAATGATGCTTTCTTTTTATTGTGTGTAATATGGATAATGTTATTATATTTAAGAATTTTATAATATTAAGACCTGTAAAGGAGGCCGGTTCCAATGAACCGGGCGTTGTGGGGGTGCTGGGCCATTTCTCACCTTCCCCACACGTACCCAACTTTCCGAACCCATTAGGGGGTTGGGGATTTCTTAGGAATTGAGTCATCCACTCCTTTCTTTTTTCCTGGCCTGTCCGGGTGGTGACTCCATTTTCTCCGGACTTAGGTCTGTGTTCTCTAAGGCCCCGAGCCTAAACAGTACCGAAGTCGCAAAAACCATTCCACCGGGAGTGGGGGCGAAAATCCCCGCTCACAGTAGGCAGGAATTAGAAGAGTTATGGAGATTTTAATAAACTCAACATTGTATAGGTCTAAATTGATTTATAAGCTCTGGAGATAATCCTTTAGGAATAAGAACAATGTTGGTTTTCTTCAGCTCTCTCAGAATTCTACCATTGATGAAGAAGTCTTGGAATGCTTTAATCACATTTTCCTTGAAAATAGACCAAAATTTGTTATAGATGATTCCTAGATATCCATCTAGTCCAAGGGCTTTATGGGCCCCCATATTGAAAACTACATCTCTGATTTATAGCTCTAAAGGCTAAAGGTGTGGCACATAATGCTACATTAAGTCGGTCTAGAACCATCTTACTAATACATTCAATCACTTTCTTTGGATTAGTCGAGTTACCCTTACTGTATAGGTTTTAAAAGTGTTGCAGTACTAGGTTTTGGGCTTCATCCTCCTTATCTAACCATCTTTCATCCTCCATCTAGAATAAAAGTATCTAGTATTTCTATCTCTATTTGCTAGCCATTTGAATCTGGATCTCTGGAACTAAAACTTCTCTTTCATTCTCCAACTCTCATCCAACTATATTCTAATCTATTTCTCTCTCTCATATTGGTAGTCTAATATTAGATTTTGGCATATACTTTTAAGTTCTTCCTGTAGCTAGTCTATTCTCTTCCTTGCATTCAGATTACTGTGTTTGTCCCATGTCTTTAAGCCTTTAATAGTTATTTGAGTTTGTGGCATAAAATGAATTGGTTGGTACCCTGGAGTGAGAGGTCCCAGCCGTGTTGGACTTGGCCAGTACATTCCATTTTTCCAATAATTTTTTTTCAAATTTAAAACTCCTTGATTTTTTTTCTTCCATTGCAAATTGAACTGAATAATGTTAGGTCATGATCATAACCTTTTAAATGGCATGAATAAGTCTAGCTTCATTGAACTTCATTCTCCATTCAAAGTTGTCTAATCTTTGTTGTATATTAGCTTAACCATTGTTCGACAAACCATTGGCCTCTATTTTGATCTTAGACAATCAAATTGAATAGAACTAATATTTGTACCAAGTAACATTTTTACAGGACTTTAATTTTTAAAGAAATTTTAAGAGCCCAATCGGACAAGAATCAAGACCGACCGGACTCAGGAAAAGTTAGCCATACTAAACTAAAGTTTGACCGCACCAATATTGAGCTAACTAGCATTCTAACAACGAGGCAAAGAGCATGATCATTCCAAAACTTAGCTGACCGAATTGGAGTATGATGCAACAAAACCAAACCTCAGCTGCCATAACTCAGCTCGAGCCAAAAATATCCAGTAGAGTTCATGATCAATGTCACTCCCACATTGTGAATAGACTGTATGGCCCAACTAGACCTCCGAGAAGCCTAATCATACCGATCCCGAGCTAAATCCTCAGAACATCCAATAGAACTCATGGTCACTATTACTATGAAAACTTCCGCATACCATGCATGGTACGACCAAACTTGATGCAGTTTGACCAGACCGAGCTAGTGTTAAAAATCTAATAAAGTTCCAGTGGAGTTCACGGTCGCCAATGCTCCTAAAATCTCAGCATACCAGAATGAGACCAACCATACCAAACTTGTCCCGACCATACCAGTGGAATGGAGTTAGAAAATTATAACTGTTACTTATCTACTAAATTATTAAATGCCACGTGTACTAGCCATTGAAGAACTTTTGTTAGAAAAATGGAGAGCATTTAACACCCTTATACCCTATATGCATACAATACATATTTCTAGCATATGTAAAATACACATATACGGTATAAAAATATCACAGAGCGGTTTAATAAAAATTTTCACATTTCTGATTTAAAATTTCAATTACTAAACATATAAAAATAAATAGTATATAAATATTCTTTACTTGTTAATGGAACCCAAAATAAACATTTTATATGAAAATCTCTGGGAAAAATTCGCTAAAGTTTTGTCTAGTAATTTGGACATCCCAAAATTTATCAATTACACAACCTGCAAAAAGAACACTTCCAATAAACAATAAACCACATCTTCACCTTAACTTCTAAATTTTTCCACAAATTTCCCAAAACATTTTTATATATAGATATATATATATAATTTAGAATACATTTAAACCCCCATTTCAAATAACTTAACCCAAACATTCTTTATAGTTTATAATGCATAAAATCCAAAAACATGATATAATATGTATAATACCCAAAATATACAATAACATAAAATATATACATGTTGTTGATAGTGTTTCTGATCTTGATATCAACTCTACAAGCACAACCACAAGTCTAGACCCGACCTGGTCTAGAAGAACTCTCTGAGTAAGCCGAATCTACCCTGTCACTTATGCGATATAAACAATCGCGCTAAGCCAAAAGCCTAGTAATACAAACTTGATAACAATAAAACTCAAATACAATGCCAATGCACAATGCATATGGATATCACATCATTCAATTTTCTCATACTTTTCAAATATTTCACAATCCACAATTCATATAAAAACAAACACAAGCATGGGCCCAAAGATAACTAATATGCTATTCATATTCCAGAGTTACTGTTTATCTATAATGACACCATGTGTCTAGGCCCATAGTCAAAATACCAATGTAATAGTCCAACCAGGTATGATCTTACGACCGGGTCATTTCACCTAGCCTAGCTTCAAGGACTTATTTTTAAGGCTTATGATCCGGTCATTTCACCTCAAAAATATTTTTACAGTGACGCCTAGCGTCTAGCCCGTAGGCAAATTATAGGCATGCTGCCAAACACAGAACTCTGAAAATTGAATAACATACTAGGCACACAATTTATTCATATTTCTCATTTATATCGATATCAATTCATTTTATTATGTTTCCACATATCTCATTACATTATACCACATTTTTGCATTTACAACACATTACCCAATTACTGAGGGTATTTGCACATAATTCACATATTAATCACATTTAATGTAATGTAGCCAATACCAATGGCTTTTTAACAATGCACTTAACACATATATGATATTACAAATATCATAGCACATTATTCATACATAACTAATGTATCAAGCAGCTTAACACATTTTCCAACCAAAATGTGTTAAGCCCAAATGTCATGCAAACATAACTAATGTATTCAAAGTTTGTACTTACCTCAAATAGCAATGAAAACAAGCTTAAAACAATCTCCAATCCTATCCTTCCAACTTGCCCTTCACCACTTGGATGAAGCAAATCAACCTCCCTCAATGCCTAAACCAAATGTGATAGCAAATAATCATTTAGTATCACATTTAATGGCATTTCCAATACTAAACCATAATTAAACCCCATCCAAGAAAAAATTCAAAATTTAAGGCTAACCTCACTTTAACTTTGGATTCTCATACTAGGCCATTCATTTTAATATATTAAGTTTATTCATATTATTAGAAACATATTTTAATACATTTAAACCATTTACATTACAAAAGCACACTCTTATACATAAAACCCTAAAATGGCATAACCTTCCCCATTTAAGGTTTTCCATTTAAACACAATCCATTAATCATTTTAAGCTTATATTCATCACTTATATCACCAAACAACAAGATTAAACCAATAAAATTATGCAATTCAACAACTTTGGAAAAATCATTTTCCAAAACCCTAAATCACACTTCCATTCTCAAACTCCAACTAAACACAACCAAATCCAATATTTGACTTAAAAATACTTGTTTAAACACCAAAATAACTCATTTAGAGCCAATTTGCACAATTAAAAATCATGATTTCTCAAATCCTAAAAGTCCATAGCCCTAAATTCTCTCTCTTCACCATTCTTTATCCAAATTCAACCATTTCTTCAATCCGACCTTAAAATCATTAATAACTACCCAAAATAACTTCATACACACCAATTCCAATAATTATAACATACTACTTCAAAAATTCAAAACTCACATATTCAAAATTTCTATGGAAATCCAAAGAAAAAACTAAAGAACTTACTTTTTCAAGTGGAAATCTCTAAAAATCCTTTTTGAACCTTTGAAATCCTTCAATTCTTGGAAGCTTGGACGATCAAAATCCTTGGTCTTGAACATCCATGGTGGCTGGCCATGAGAGAAGAAGAAGAAGAAAAAGAAGTTTAAAAATAAAATTTCTCTTTCCTTTCATCTTTTAATTATAATCATATATATTTTATAATTAATTAATAATTAATTATTTATTAAAGAAATTAAAAGACTAAAAATCCATCATCCATTCAAAAATAATTTATTTTTAAATTATTTTGTTAATTTTTAATTTCTAAAATTTATTTACAAAAATGCCATTGAATTTGACTTTTCTTTTAAAAAGTGTTGACTTTTATATGTTATGTATATTTTACATATATATCACATATATATTCCACTTTTTCATTTAAAATCCCTTCATTTTTCATTTAAAATCATTAATTTAATTTATCCAATTTTATTATAATATATTTTATCAAATTTGCAAAAATTAGAAATTTTAAAAAAAAATTGGGATATTACAATTCTCTTCCCCTAAAACAAATTTAGTCCTCGAAATTACCTGCTCTCAAGTCTGGAACAATTTGAAAAACTAACTCTGCATTGTCTACTCACTCTCCCATGTCACCTCCTTAGTGTCATCATTCCTCCAAAGGACTTTCACAAGTGGCACCCTCTTATTCCTCAATTCTTTAACCTCTCGTGCCAAAATCGCCACTGGTTCTTCCTCGTAAGTCAGATATGGACTCACCTCAATAGACTCCACTGATAAGATATGAGATGGGTCAGACCTATATCTCCGAAGCATTGAGACATGGAAGACATTATGAATTTGATCCAGCTTAGGAGGCAAAGCTAGTCCATAAGCCACTAGACCAACTCTCTCCAACACCTCATATGGTCCTATGAAATGAGGACTCAACTTCCCTTTGCGACCAAAACTCAGAATCTTCTTCCATGGATGGTAACCTGGTCTCAGATCAATCTTAGAGAATATTGTTGCTCCCTTCAACTGATCAAAGAGATCATCTATCTGAGGCAAAGGATACTTGTTCTTGATGGTCACCTTATTCAACTGCCTATAATCAATACACAATCTCAAGGTGTCATCCTTCTTCTTCACAAACAACACAGGCACTCCCCACGGGGACACACTAGGGCAGACGAACCCTTTTTCCAATAACTCCTGCAACTGCATCTTCAACTCTCTCAACTCAGCAGGTGCCATCTGATAAGGGGTAATAGAGATTAGAGTGGTACCGGGCAACAAATCGATACCAAACTCCACTTCTCTCTCAGGAGGTACCCCTGGCAACTCATCAGGAAAAACATCTGGAAACTCTAAAACTGTGAGTATACTATCAACTGGGATCCCACTACTCTAGTATCTACAACATGAGCAAGATAAGCCTCACATCTTTTTTGAATCATCCTCCTAGTTGAAACAACTGAAACAAACATGGATGAAAGATACCTCTGCTCACTAGATACCATCACATCCCTACTATCATGTGTTCTCAAAATAACACATTTCTTCTGAAAATCTACCACAACCCCATGCCTAGATAACCAATCTATGCCTAAAATCAGATCATACTCCCTGAAAGGCATCTCAATCAAGTCACCGAAAAATTCCTCATCCTGAACCATAACTAGGCTATCTCGGTGCACCCTGCTCACCACAATACTATGTGTAGACCCTTAATTTTTGACCCAATCCGGTCCAATAGGTTTTATTTAGTCTAAAATAATTTTTGTTGTCTAATTGGTCCAAAATAATTTTTATTAAATAATTTTTGCTTTAGTATTTAATTTTTATTAATAAAAAATAGAAATAAACAAATAAAAGTCAAAAAAATAAAAATAAAAATCAGAGTCGAAAAAATTGGAGACGAAAACATCGTCGCGCGGGCCCGTGGGCATTTCGCCCGCAGGAAATTCCTGCGGGCAAAATTGCTGTGCTATTTCGCACGCATAAATTTTCTGCCTGCACGCAGAAATTTTCTGCCCGCGAAATAGCTTACGGGCCCGCTCCGCACGCGCTGCCATAGGTTTCTGCAGCATAATTTTTTTGCCAGCGCATTTTTTCCTGCGGCAATTTTTTCGGCAGCTCAAATTTTTCGATGCAAATTTTTTGAAACCTAATCCAATTAGGTTTTGGTTTTTTTTTAATATTACTTACCTTAACTAATTAGGAATAAACAACCTCAAACTACTATAAATAAGGACCAAAGGCAATAAATTTGGAGGAGACAAAAATCCAACAGTAGCTTGGAAAATTTGAAACCAAATCAAGGAAGGAAAAGAAGCAATTCAATTCAACTTTTTTCTGGAATAGCAGCATCACGATTTAAGCAATTCAAAGGCAAAAAAAAAAAAGGCTTGTCTTTGAAGCTAGTTCATCCAAGAAGAATTATTTTTGGAGAAATCATCGAAAGAAGGTATGTGTTAATTGATTTTCTTTAATTATTTTTTTTACACAGTAGCTAAAATTATGAAATTTAGGTTTTCTAAATCAAAAACCTTAGAACTTTAATTTAGTTTTTCCAAGGTTAAAACACTAATACGTTACTTTATTTTCCAAAAAGACTTAAAATTGTTGTTTTTACTTCTTAAAAATCTTAAAACTCTAATTGAACATATTTTTCAACAAAACTAGAATTTAATTCTGTTTCTTTTAAAATTTTAAACTTGGTATTGTTTCTTCCAAAAAACCATAAAAAGCATCTTTTCTATATGTAAAAACTTCAATCCGTTTGTTTAAATTCATAAAACCTCATGAAATCATCAAATTGTCTTTTTATACCCTAATTCAACAAATCACCCGAGACCCAAATTCTAAAACACTAAAACCCTAATTCAACTTCTAAACGTAAAATATTAAACTTTAACTCCTTTAAAACCATAAATCCTAATTTTTATGAACCCTAATCCTTTTAAAACATTAAAAACTATAAAAACATAAAAACCTAAATTTTACACAGTAGCTTAGGAACCCAATAACCAAAAATCACAAATAAAAGTATTTTAAAGTGTCTAAAACCCTAGTTTCATGATATCATCATTCAAACCTTAATTTTGTTAATCAAAGTCTTACCAACATTTTAAAACATAAAACCCTAATTTATTTTAATTCCATAAAAAGTCACAGTAGCCATAATTGGACTTTTATTTGCTTTATTCAATTCCATACTTGATTATGCTTTGATTTATTTCTTATGCTTTAATTTATTTAATTTCAATACTTGATTTATTTAATTTATCATGGATGGATGTTTATTTTATATTTTGATTAATACCTTTGATGAATGATTTATTTATTATGAATGGTTATTTACTTTTATCAATTTATTTAGACTTTCAAATATTGTAAGAGGTATGTTTCCACTTGGTGGGTACCTCATTAGTTAAACATCATGTAATTTAATTTTCTTTTCTATTTTAGAACCTATGTAAAGGGCATGTTTCTACCTTTTGGTGGGTGTCCTATTTAGGCATGTGATGTAAGGACATGTTTCCATCCTTGGATGGGTGTCCATTTATTTGCTTTGTTTGGACATTGCTTTGATTTTAATATATTGATACTTTCTTTTAATTATTGTATGTAATATGGATAATGTTGTTATATTTAAGAATTTTATAATATTAAGACCTGTAAAGGAGGCCGGTTCCAATGAACCGGGCGTTGTGGGGGTGCTGGGCCATTTCTCACCTTCCCCACATTTACCCAACTTTCCGAACCCATCAGGGGGTTGGGGATTCCTTAGGAATCGAGTCATCCACCCCTTTCTTTTTCCCGGCCCGTCCGGGTGGTGACTCTATTTTCTCCAGACTTAGGTCCGTGTTCTCTAAGGCCCCGAGCCTAAACGGTGCCGAAGTCGCAAGAACCATTCCACCGGGAGTGGGGGTGAAAATCCCCGCTCACAGTGGCGACTCCACTGGGGATAAGAGAAGTTGATTCCATTAGTCTTTATATTATTCTATTCTTTCTAATAATGATATTATCCATTGTATCATCTTAGATTGCATTGTGTGCGTGAGTTAGGATGCTCGTGTTACCCTTGTTATGTTATGTAAGGGATACCATACTTTCACTCAAGGTATGAAGATCGAGCATGGCATAACCACTCATAGCCTCGTACCATTGGGTATATACTTGCTATGGGAACCTAAGCCTTTTTACCCAAAGACTAAAGCTCGTGTAATTAGCCTAGTTACTTTACTTAGGTTTTACCCCAATACATGTTGTTTGACTATGGTTAGTTTATCTTAGTCTAAATCATGGCTTATTTGGTTTGTTCTTTTTCTAATATGACCTTAATATATTGTAAGCTCAAAATAAATTTTTCCTTAAAATCCAAAAGACCAAAACTATTTTTAAAATTTTTCAAGATGGTCTTTGGACATAATACTTTTCTACAAAATAAATAAATAAATTCTTTGGCCCATGGCCCAAATACTAAGCCCAAAATCCATTTTTCTAGCCTTTTTTTACAATGGGCTTAGAAACAAAACTATTTTCACCCAACCATTTTTTTCAAAGAGCTTGCAAAAAATATTTATGTCAATTATGAAATACTAAAAATTAATTGTGGGCCTAGTTTATACTAAAAATAAATAACCATAGGCTTGTTTTTGGCATGAACCATTAGTTACTCTTTTCGAGAGAGAAATCTATTTATAATAGACCACATAATTTCATTTTAATCCAACATAGCATAAAAGCTACTTTAGTTGGTTGAATGGATTAAAACCTAATTAATGGGAATTATCATGGATTGATTTCCATTTTCGAAAATATCTCACCTAAAGCAATGACTCAATCGCTTTCTAGCAATGACTCAATCGCTTTCTCACCTAAAGCAATGGAGCCTGAACAAATTCAAAGGATGGTGGATGAAGCCCTCAATGCCAAGATGGAAGAAATCAAAGAGGCCCTAGCTGAGACCATGAAGAACCAATTGACTGCAATCTTAGAAAACCATGCCGAGGCATCTGCTAGCACTAAGAAACCAAAGGACAAAGGGAAGACCAAAGTTAGTGAAGTGGTTTTTGATGATGAAAAGGTGATCATTGATGATGATGATGATTGGGCTCAATACTACCAAGAGGTTCAAGAAAAGAAGAAAGAACCGAAGGCTGTTGAGAAGGCAACTATTGAAAAGACCGAGACATCCGATGTTGAAAAGATGATTGCTGGTTTAGAAAAGAATTTTGAGAAGAAGTTGAAAACCGAAGAGATGTCTGAGATCGACAAACTATTTGAACAAGATGAAGAGGTCCCTTATAAATTCAAGATGCCTTCCTTTGCTAAGTACAATGGCACCAAAAATCTCCATCTTCATGTGAAGCAGTATATCACTGCCATGCAATCTGCCCGAGCTATTAAGGCTCAAACCCTAAGGTACTTTATGCTCTCATTGGACCCTGTTGTCCAAAATTGGTTCAATACCTTAGATGATGGAACGCAAAAGAGTTGGGATCTACTTTACAAAGCCTTCATCCAACAATATGGATATAATGTTGAGTTAGAAGTTACTTTAATGGAAGTGGAGTCCATAAGGCAAAGGCCAAATGAGAATTTTGTGGACTATGTGAAGCGATGGAGAAACAAGGCCGCTTTACTCAAGAAGAGGCCTGATGAATCTGATCAAATAAGGATGATTGTGAGAGGAGTGTTGCCTAGTCTTCGTGAGAGGATGTCTCATACACTCATCCGTGATTTCAAAGACCTTCTTCAAGCTGGTTTGCAAATTGAAGAATGGGAAAGGGAGAAGAGCTGCTTTGCAACAAAAAGGAATGAGAAAGGGAGCTATCAACATGGTAGCCAAAGCATGCAAAAGGCTGTTGGTGTTAATGCTACTAACCAAGGAACAAGGAGACAATTTTCGAAATTGGGAAAACTGATGTCTTGGGTTCTCAACAAGCTTCAAAGAAAAGGATTGCTACAACCCTTAAATCCACGTCCTTTGCCTAACCCTCTCCCACCTAACTTTGACACCAAAGCATTTTGTCAATTCCACCAAATGCAAGGGCATGACACGGATAGATGTGTAAGGTTGAGACACGAGATCCAAAACCTATTTGATAATGGGAAGCTACCCGAGCCCAATAAGCCAAACACTAAAGACAACCCATTACCAAAATTCAATAGGGTACCACCATCGGCAACCTTCATGATTGGAGGAGGTTTGCATGAGGCCTTTGTCATGTCTTCTTTTCAAGATGTGGATGAAAAAGCAACCAAAGAAGAAGAGGCATTTGTTAAAATTGAAAAAGCTATGATGGGTGGAGAAGTAGCAATTTTTGTGTCAACGGGTTTTGGGATTCAAGTGATAGTGATGATGATATCATACCCAAGAAGGAGGAGTGGACTTGGTTCGAGCCCGAAGAAGATGAGGTGATGAATACTAGATCCGGTAAGCCTTACGCAAGGCCACCACCTAAGGAGATAGAAACTAATAAGGGGAAGGAAGTCGAAATAGAAGAAGATGATGCTGTGCTCAAGCAATTGAAAAGAACCCAAGCAAGTGTTAGCATTTGGGACTTGTTAGCTACTTCCAAAAAACACCGAGAAACTATGGCCAAAGCCTTGGCTAGCATGCCAATTTCTACCTCCACAACACCGGAGGAGTTGGTCAACTTCATAAAAATTGGGGAAGTAATGAAATGTGAAGAGGTCCAAGAAAAGAGTGAAGTTATTATGGGAGCAGTTTCTTTTTCGGATGCGGACTTACCGGAGGAGGGGAGAGACCACATCTGCCCTCTCTTTATCAAAATAGAAGTCAAGGGGAAGAGAACTCCTTGTGTAATGGTTGATGATGGGTCCGCCATAATTGTTTGTCCACTTAAAATATTGCCAAAGCTAGCCATGTCAACAAGAGATCTAAACCCAACTGAGGTAACAATTCGTGCTTATGACAACACTAAGAGGCATGCCGAAGGGACTTTCAAAGCAGCCGTCAAGGTTGGTCCAATTGAATCTATTATTGAGTTTGTTATTTTAGATATACTAGTTACCTTCGCCTTGCTCTTGGGGCGACCATGGTTTCACCCTCTTAGTGGAGTTCCTTCCACCCTTCATCAAAAGATCAAATTCCCCAATGGAAATGAAACAGTGGTCATTGAAGGTGAAGATAATGAGATTATTAACGCTCTAATGGTTGAGAGGCCTCTCAATGGTTTTCAAGTAGCTGTATTTTCTGATGATGAAGTAGTGGACCCCAAAGTCTTGAATATGATGAAGAGTATGAACTACCTTCCCGGAGCTGGTCTTGGAAAGGGTAAGGCCGGTTTGACAAAATTGCCAGATTTTAGAACTCAAGTTTCCAAGAAGGGGTTGGGATATGATGAAGCCAATGGTGTCCAGCCAAAGAAGAGTGAGAAGATGAGCTTCCCACCACTTGAAGAGATCTTTGTCAAAGCTCTAGATATGGGACCACTCCAAGGAAAGCCCAAGCCGATCATGTTCATGGGCAAGTTAATTCCAGGTTTTAAAATTTTTGCAGATGTTGCTGAGCTAGTGGAGCAAGTGAAGAAAGAGCTCACCTTGTCAACCAACAAAGAATCCAATCCAAAAGAGAAGAATAAAGCTGCCCTGAAAGCCGAGAAGACTCCATAAGAGATTGCTGCCCTGGTTGAAGAAAAGTTTGAAGACGTCCTGCTTTATGATTCTGAGAACAATGATTTTGATTTTGATTTTAATTTGTCTGCTTTGTATGAGGATGATGATGTTTTCTTTTCCAAAATGAATGCAATAAAGTCTGATTTTGCTTACTTGTGTGATGTTTCTCCTTATGGTTGCATACATTCAAATAGCAGTTACATGAACATCTTTAATATTAATTCTGTTAACACACAATCATTAAATTTGGGAACAACTGAAAATCCTAAAAGCATTAGCATAGCATCCGACCTTACTCCTGATGAGAGAGAGAGATTTGAAAAAATATTCAAAAAATATTGAAGAAGTGTTTGCTTGGTCTTATGAGGATATGCCTGGGATAGATCGAGATATAGCCGAGCATCATATTCCTACTTACACTCACATTAAGCCTGTCAAACAAAAGCTTAGACGACTAAGACCTGAGTGGGCTGAATTGGTTAAAGAAGAGGTCACTAAGCAAATACAAGTGAAGTTCCTTGAAGTGGTAGAATACCCAGATTGGCTAGCTAACATAGTACCAGTGCCAAAGAAAGATGGGAGGATAAGGGTCTGCGTGGACTATATAGATCTAAACAAGGCTTTCCCTAAGGATGATTTTCCTTTACCTCACATAGATGTACTCATTGATAGTGCGGCCTCTAGCGTGCTACACTCATTTGTAGATGGATTTTCCGGATACAATCAAGTGTTAATGGCCCAAGAGGATAAAGCCAAAACTGCCTTCACTATTACATGGGGTATATTTTGTTATAGGGTGATGCCTTTTGGCTTAAAGAATGCTGGAGCAACCTACCAAAGGATGGCCACCACACTATTTCATGACATGATGCACAAAGAAGTTAAAGTATATGTGGATGATATGATGGTGAAGTCGGATACAAGGGAGCAACACTTCCAAAACTTAGAATTATTCTTCGATAGAGCTTTGAAGTATAAGCTAAGATTAAACCCGAAGAAGTGTGTATTTGGTGTTACTTCAGGCAAATTGTTGGGACACGTAATTGGTCCGAATGGTATTGAGATAGATCCTGACAAAGTCAAAGCAATCAGAGATATGCCAGCCCCAAAGACAGAGAGAGAAGTTCGGGGATTCATTGGTAAACTGCAGTACATTAGCAGATTTATAGCAAAGCTCACAACAATCTGTGAGCCTATCTTCAAGTTGCTTTGAAAGAATCAGTCGGACATATGGAATGAAGAATGTCAAAAGGCCTTTGACCGAATAAAAGAGTATTTGTTAAATCCACCTGTTTTGAAACCACCTAAACCTGAAAAACCTCTATTACTATACTTAGCAGTAGAAGAAGAGTCGATAGGAGCCATGCTAGCCCAAGCAGATGAGTCAGGGATTGAGCATGCCATTTACTACTTGAGTAGAAAGCTCCTACCTTATGAAATTAAGTATAGTATCATCAAAAAGACATGTATAGCCATGGTTTGGTCTTCTAAGAAGTTGCGGCATTACTTTCAATCGTATAGTGTGGAAGCAATTTCCAGGTTGGATCCAATGAAGTAATTAAGGGAGACACCCTCTTTAATTGGGAAATATGGTCGATAATTGATAATATTAGAAGAATTTGAGATCAAGTATGTAACCAGGAAAATAATCAAGGGTAGAACGATGCCAGAATTCCTGGCTTAACAACCATTACCAGAAATTGAAGAGGTAATCTTGGAATTTCTAGATGAACATTTAGAAGTAATTGAAGTACAAGGGTGGAAAATGTATTTTGATGGAGCGGTAAACAGGAAAGGAGCAAGTTTGGGAGTTATTGTAACAACCCCCCTATCCCAGGCTCCTAGAGGGGTCGAGCCAGACTAGGCTGGGAGATTAGGCCAGCTTTCCAGAATCCCGCCAGTCGCTACAGTACTGGACTGCCCTCACGGGCCCTGGAAGAATTGGTACTGGATTGCGCTCGCTGGCTCTCTTAAGTGGGAGGTCAGGGGTTCGATCTGGGGAGGCGACTCCTTAAGGAGCCAAATAAACAAATCCTGCTGAAGGGCCCGTGAGGGCAGTCCAGTACTGTAGCGACTGGCGGGATTCTTGAAAGCTGGCCCAATCTCCCAGCCCAGTCTGGTCCGACCCCTCTGGGAGCCTGGGATAGGGGGGTTGTTACAGTTAAAAAGGCGGGAAGAATTGGTACTGGATTGCGCTCGCTGGCTCTCTTAAGTGGGAGGTCAGGGGTTTGATCTGGGGAGGCGACTCCTTAGGGAGCCAAATAAACAAATCCTGCTGGAGGGCCCGTGAGGGCAGTCCAGTACTGTAGTGACTGGCGGGATTCTGGAAAGCTGGCCCAATCTCCCAGCCCAGTCTAGCCCGACCCCTCTGGGAGCCTGGGACAGGGGAGGTTGTTACAGTTGTACTAGAATTGCCTGAAGGGGAACTCATCCCTTTAGCCAAAAAGTTGAAATTTAGGGCAACCAATAATATGATGGAGTACGAAGCTTGTATTTTCGGTTTAGAAACCCTAATGATTTTGAAGGTGGATAAGGTGAAAGTTTATGGCGATTCATTGCTAGTAGTATCCCAAGTAAATGGAGAGTGGGAGTTGAAAGAGGAAAAATTGAAACCATACCACCATTATTTGACCATGATGAAGAAGAATTTTAAGGAGTGTAGGTTTATACACCTGTCAAGAGAAGAAAATCAGATGGCTAATGCCCTAGCCACATTGGCTTCGGTATGGGAAAATGCTGCTAGCTTATTCCTTAAGCCTCTGATCATGACTAGTTCATCAACTCCTTGATATGGATATGAGACAATCATGGAAGTTGATAAGGACCATGATGCATGGTATGATACTATAAGGCAATTTTTGGAGGAAAGAAAATACCCGTCGGGCACAACAAAGAAAGAGAGAAGAGCCATAAGGAGGTGGTCATTGCAATACATCACCTTCCATGGAGAGTTATACCGAAGATGGCCTAATGGAGTGCATTTGAGATGTTTAAGAAAGCCTGAAGTGGAGCGCATCATGTCTGAAATACATACGGGAAGTTGCGGTCCGCACATGAGTGGTTTGGCCCTAGTTAAGAAGATTATTTGACAAGGTTACTATTGGTTGACTATGGAGAGAGACTGTTTTGAGTTTTTCAAGAAGTGCCAGCAATGTCAGATGTATGGTAACTTGAATCACATGCCTCCTGAAGAACTGCATTCAATGTCTTTACCCTGGCCATTTGCCACCTGGGGTATCGACATTATAGGAGAGATACATCCGAAAGCCTCAAACGGTCATAGTTTCATTGTAGTACCAGTTGATTATTTTTCAAAATGGGTCGAAGCCGAATCCTTCAACAAGCTGGGTGCAAGTCAAATGGCTAGGTTTATCGAAAAGAATCTCATCTGCAGATATGGGGTCCCGCACAGTGTGATATCAGACAACGGAGTACAATTTCAAGGAGCAGTTAAGGATTTATTCTCCAAGTACCAAATCCATCATCATCGATCCTCTACTTATAGACCAAAGGCTAATGGTGCCGTGGAAGCAACAAACAAGACAATTAAGCAAATTCTATCCAAGATGACCAAGACTTACAGGGACTGGTCGAAAAAGCTTCCCTTTGCCTTATGGGTGTGCGAACACCTATTGGGATGACACCGTTCTCTTTGATTTATGGGATGGAAGCGGTATTGCCAATTGAAATTAAGATCAAGTCATTAAGAGTAGTCTTGGAAGCGGAGCTACCTAAAACGGAATGGGTAACAAGCAGATACACATAGTTAGCTCTACTTGAAGAGAGAAGATTAAAGGCACTGTATCATCACCAATTGTATCAAAAGAAGATAGCTCGGGCCTACAATAGAAGGGTCAAGGCCAGAAAATTCAGAGTTGGGGATTTGGTGTTGAAGCAATGTAAGCCTAATGTATCTGATCCAAGAGGGAAGTTCAGACCTAGCTGGGAAGGGCCATATGTCGTGAGACAGGTCATGAGCAAAGGTGCGGTGAAGTTATCAGACATGGATGGAATGAATTTAGTGAGCCAGTAAATATTGACAGGTTGGAGAAGTTTTATGTATGAAAAATAAAAAAGAGAGAGCTCGCTAGGTTGAAAACCCAAAAAGGGCGGCCTAGGCAAAAGTTAGAGTGGTCCGCTAGTTCCGAAAACCCGAAAGGGCGAGCTAGGCAACAATTAGGGCTAATGAGAGAAAATCGTCAATTAGAAAACCCGAAAGGGCTAATCAGCAATAGGAGTGATCTTGTGTATGCTGGCTTTATGTTTGGTTGCTCCCCAATTTAGTAAAATAGAATTAATGATTAAATTTGTTCTATTTGCACTGTTATAAGTATTTGACCAGATACGGATGAAATAAATAATCATAATTGCAAAAGGTGATGACAAATTATCAATGGAAAAGAAGCATCTTTTATTACTTTAGTTATTTTTCATCTTAACAAAACACTTCTGAATTGACAAATGTAAAATCTATGGCAGTCAATAAGTGTAACGTGCAAGCCAGCTTTGCCTTAACCGATTCAAGTAGGCTTCAGTCAAGCAAGGCATGTCTAGGTCAGGAGCAAAGTCAGAATCATGAGGCTCAGCTCCATACTGACGCCCAAGTTGGCGAGGATCATAGCATGTACCTTGACGAAGAGCAGCGAGAGGAACGTACATCAAGTATGTCTGCATGGTGATACGAGAAATCTTCCACCAAGGTACCAACCAATGGATATTGACTTCAGAGCATGAGTGGATCCAGTCAACCCAGCCAGCATATGAAGAAGCAAGATGGAGTAGTTTCCTAACAGAATAATGACGTGGCATGTATCTGGCTAAATCCATGGAGAGAGTATCAAGCAAACAGAGACGCTCCTGAAGCCAAATCTATGGAAAAAAAAAGAGGTCCTCTAAGTTGAAAACCCGCAAGGGTAGCTTAGGCAAAAATTAGGACAGCTCGCTAGTTCTGAAAACCCGCATGGGCAGACTAGGCAAAAGTTAGAGTGATAAAAAGAAGAAGAAGAAGAAGGATTACAGTAAAGAGGAAAATTGTATATTTTTCATTATTGTACAATGTTTTACAATTGCTACAATATTTACATATCACTAAGAGGGTGGTGGTAGGTCACCAAATAAAGACTTGAAAAAGTCATTGCCTGTTGGAGGAGGGGGCAAATTACTCATCCCGAGATCATCCGAAGCAGAAGCACTAAAATCCCTATTGCCTTGGAGTTCCGATTTGTCATCGTCCTCATCAGAAGTAGACGAAAGGATCTCATGGTCATCAGTCTGGGGGCCTCTCGATGAAAAAGCATCGGGATCCCTCATTCCTTGAAATCGAAAGTCATTGAAATTTTGTTCGGATTGATGATATAAACTTTCAAAATGAGAAGCTTGCTGACGACTTGCAGCCAACTCTTCTTGAAGTTTCTTATTTTGTTCTTCAAGCATCCGCTGTGAGCCAAGAAGAGAAAAGGTAAGAGCATACATAATCATGCATGCATATAGCGTAAACTATTATGAAATGAGGAAGGTACCAGGTAGTTCATATTAATACCCTACGGATGAGATGGTGTATCCGGTGGGCTAGAATGAGCAAATGAAGGGGCAGTGAAAGAAGGTCCAGCTTCATGATCAAACGAGCCAACAGCCTGCAACAATCATTAAAGAATCAAAGGAAGGAAAAGCAGTTGCAAGGGAAAAGTGGTTGAAGTGCAAAAAACTCCCTTGGAAGATCAAAACAAGGAAAGAAGAGCATGAATCAAGCAAGACATGGCCAAGCCAAATCGAGCTTAGCCATGTCGCCTCAAAAGAAATTTTGGCAGAACATGACATGGGCAGGCGACACGGCCAAGCCACTGGTTGTGTCTCCCCTAAAGGACAAAGTCAAGAAGGACCAAGCAAAGAAAGAAAAGAAACAGTAGGTGACACTGGCAAGTAACATGGCCAAGCCACTGGCCGTGTCCCATCCTAAGCCTAGAACAAAGAAAAACCAAAGAAAAGACACAGAAGCTGTCACACCCAGGAGACACGACCAAGCCACTGGCCGTGTCACTCCCATCTTCAAAGAACAAAGAAGACCCCGATCTCCAAGGATGAAGATCCATTTTTAAGGGTGAAGACCTGATCTCCGAGGGTGAAGATCCATTCTGAGGGTGAAGAATCACAATGCATAGAACATCCAGAGTAGTCAGACTTCTTAAATGATAAAAGGTTAGTCAAATTCATTCTCGGGTCCAAGTACCCAATCTCAGGTCCAAATACCCAAATCGAATTCAACCCAATCCCGGGTCCAAGTACCCAAATCAATTCAAGCTCGGGTCCAAGTACCCAATCTTGGGTCCAAGTGCCCAATCCCGGATCCCAGTGCCCAATCTTGGGTCTAAGTACCCAAATCAAATCAATCCCGGGTCCAAGTACCCAAATCAATTCAAGCTCGGGTCCAAGTACCCAATCTTGGGTTCAAGTTCCCAATCTCGGATCCAAGTGCCCAATCTTGGGTCCAAGTAGCCAAATCAAATCAATTTAAGGCCAAGTATCCCAATACAGTTAGGATCGAGTATCCCAATCCAGTTTAGGATCGAGTGTCCAAATCCAGTTAGGATCGAGAGGATCGAGTATCCAAATCTAGATAGGATCGAGTATTCGAGTCTAGTTTAGGATCGAGTATCCAAATCTCTCGGGTCCAGAACCAAAATTTTCCTTAGGTCCAGAACCTAGAATTATCCTTGAGTCCAGAACTTGAACCTAGTCTAGAACCCAAATTTTCCTTAGGTCCAGAACCTAGAATCTCCCTTGAGTCCAGAACTCAAACCGGGTCTAGAACCCAAATTTTTCTTAGGTCCAGAACCTAGAATTATCCTTGAGTCCAGAACTCAAACCGGGTCCAGAATCCAAATTTTCCTTAGGTTAAGAACCTAGAATTATCCTTGAGTCCAGGACTAGAACCGGGTCCAGAACCCAAATTTTCCTTAGGTCCAAAACCTAGAATTATCCTTGAGTCCAGAACTCGAACCGGGTCCAGAACCCAAATTTTCCTTAGGTCCAGAACTTAGAATTATCCTTGAGTCCAGAACTCGAACTGGGTTCAGAACCCAAAATTTCCTTAGGTCCAGAACCTAGAATTATCCTTGAGTCCAGAACTCGAACCGGGTCCAGAACCCAAAACCTCAACCGTTTCATCAAAAATTAAGTCTTATTGCTTTTCACTCTCTTTCACTAAGGTTTCAGATCATTCAAGCAGGGGGCAAACTGTAGACCCTTAATTTTTGACCCAATCTGGTCCAATATGTTTTATTTAGTCTAAAATGATTTTTGTTGTCTAATTGGTCCAAAATAATTTTTATTAAATAATTTTTGCTTTAGTATCTAATTTTTATTAATAAAAAATAGAAATAAACAAATAAAACTCAAAAAAATAAAAATAAAAATAAAAATCGGAGTAGAAAAAATCGGAGACGAAAAATCGTCGCGAGGGCCCGTGGGCATTTCGCCCGAAGGAAATTCCTGCGGGCAAAATCACTGTGCTATTTCGCACGCATAAATTTTTTGCCTGCGAAATAGCTGGCTACTATTTTGCACGCAGAAATTTTCTGCCTGCGAAATAGCTTACGGGCCCGCTCCCGCGCGCTGCCACAGATTTCTGCAGCAGAATTTTTTTGCCAGCGCATTTTTTCCTGTGGAAATTTTTTCGGCAGCGCAAATTTTCCGACGCAAATTTTTCAAAACCTAATCCAATTAGGTTTTGGTTTCTTTTTTTCATTAATATTACTTACCTTAACAAATTTGGAATAAACAACCTCAAACCACTATAAATAAGGACCAAAGACAATTAATTTGGAGGAGACAAAAATCCAACAGTAGCTTGGAAAATTTGAAACCAAATCAAGGAAGGAAAAGAAGCAATTCAACTCAAATTTTTTTCTGGAATAGCAGCATCATGATTTAAGCAATTCAAAGGCAAAAAAAAAATGCTTGTCTTTGAAGCTAGTTCATCCAAGAAGAATTGTTTTTGGAGGAATCATCAAAAGAATGTATGCGTTAATTGATTTTCTTTAATTGTTTTTTTTTTACACAGTAGCTAAAATTATGAAATTTAGGTTTTCTAAATCAAAAACCTTAGAACTTTAATTTAGTTTTTCCAAGGTTAAAACACTAATATGTTACTTTATTTTCCAAAAAGACTTAAAATTGTTATTTTTACTTCTTAAAAATCTTAAAACTCTGATTGAACATATTTTTCAACAAAACTAGAATTTAATTCTGTTTCTTTTAAAATTTTAAACTTGGTATTGTTTCTTCCAAAAAACCATAAAAAGCATCTTTTCTATTTGTAAAAACTTCAATCCGTTTTTTTAAATTCATAAAACCTCATGAAATCATCAAATTGTCTTTTTATACCCTAATTCAACAAATCATCCGAGACCCAAATTCTAAAACACTAAAACCCTAATTCAACTTCTAAACCTAAAATATTAAACTTTAACTCCTTTAAAACCTTAAATCCTAATATTTACGAGCCCTAATCCTTTTAAAACATTAAAAAAATATAAAAACATAAAAACCTAAATTTTACACAGCAGCTTAGGAACCCAATAACCAAAAATCACAAATTAAAGTATTTTAAAGTGTCTAAAACCCTAGTTTCATGATATCGTCATTAAAACCTTAATTTTTTTAATCAAAGAGTCTTACCAACCTTTTAAAACATAAAACCCTAATTTATTTTAATTCCATAAAAATTCATAGTAGCCATAATTAGACTTTTATTTGCTTTATTCAATTCCATACTTGATTATGCTTTGATTTATTTCTTATGCTTTAATTTATTTAATTTCAATACTTGATTTATTTAATTTATCAGGGATGGATGTTTATTTTATATTTTGATTAATACCATTGATGAATGATTTATTTATTATGAATGGTTATTTACTTTTATCAATTTATTTAGACTTCAAAATGTTGTAAGAGGTATGTTTCCACTTGGTAGGTACCTCATTAGTTAAACATCATGTAATTTAATTTGCTTTTCTATTTTAGAACCTATGTATAGGGCATGTTTCTACCTTTTGGTGGGTGTCCTATTTAGGCATGTGATGTAAGGACATGTTTCCATCCTTGGATGGGTGTCCATTTATTTGCTTTGTTTGGACATTGCTTTGATTTTAATATATTGATACTTTCTTTTAATTATTGTATGTAATATGGATAATGTTGTTATATTTAAGAATTTTATAATTTTAAGACCTGTAAAGGAGGCCGGTTCCAATGAACCGGGCGTTGTAAGGGTGCTAGGCCATTTCTCACCTTCTCCACACGTACCCAACTTTCCGAATCCATTAGGGGGTTGGGGATTCCTTAGGAATCGAGTCATCCACCCCTTTCTTTTTCCAGGCTCGTCCGGGTGGTGACTCTATTTTCTCCAGACTTAGGTCCATGTTCTCTAAGGCTCCGAGCCTGAACAGTGTCGAATTCGCAAGAACCATTCCACCGGGAGTGGGGGCAAAAATCCCTGCTCACAATGGCGACTCCACTGGGGATAAGAGAAGTTGATTTTGTTGGTCTTTATATTATTCTATTCTTTTTTATAATGATATTATCCATTGCATCATCTTAGATTGCATTGTGTACGTGAGTTAGGACGCCCGTGTTACCCGTGTTATGTTATGTAAGGGATACCATACTTTCACTCAAGGTATGGAGATCGAGCATGGCATAACCACTCACAGCCTCGTACCGTTGGGATATATACGTGCTATGGGAACCTAAGCCTTTTAACCCAAAGACTAAAGCTCATGTAATTGGCATAGTTATTTTACTTAGGTTTTACCCCAAATGCATGTTGTTTGACTATGGTTAGTTTATCTTAGTCTAAATCATGGCTTATTTGGTTTGTTCTTTTTCTAATATGACCTTAATATATTGTAAGCTCAAAATAAATTTTTCCTTAAAATCCAAAAGACCAAAACTATTTTTAAAATTTTTCAAGATGGTCTTTGGACATAATACTTTTCTAAAAAATAAATAAATAAATTCTTTGGCCCATGGCCCAAATACTAAGTCCAAAATCCATTTTTCTAACATTTTTTTACAATGGGCTTAGAAACAAAACTATTTTCACCCAACCATTTTTTACAAAGAGCTTGCAAAAAATATTTAGGTCAATTATGAAATACTAAAAATCAATTGTGGGCCTAGTTTATACTAAAAATAAATTAACCATAGGCTTGTTTTTGGCATGAACCATTAGTTACTCTTTTCGAGTGAGAAATCTATTTATAATAGACCTCTTAATTTCGTTTTAATCCAACATAGCATAAAAGCTACTTAGTTGGTTGAATGGATTAAAACCTAATTAATGGGAATTATCATGGATTGATTTCCATTTTCAAAAATATAACTATTGGTTGAAACGTCCGAGGGAATTATTCAAAAACAAGATGCCCCATGTTGGTATTTTGTTAACCATATACCTAGGAAAAGAGACTCGCCATTCGTGTGTGGATGTTATAAGGTTGGAAGGAACGTCCTGTTTATCCTTATTTATTGTTTGTGCATACATGCATACATTCGCATCTCATATCATTGATCCTCTCTGGCCCATAGCCCTGGATTACGATAGTTCTAAAGCTTACAATTATCCAACCTATACTAGAGACGAAGTATCTAACAATGACTCAATCACTTGCTCACCTAAAGTAATGAAGCCCGAACAAATTCAAAGGATGGTGGATGAAGCCCTCAATGCCAAGATGGAAGAAATCAAAGAGGCCCTAGCTAAGACCATGAAGAACCAATTGACTACAATCTTAGAAAACCATGCCGAGGCATCTGCTAGCACTAAGAAACCAAAGGACAAAGGGAAGACCAAAGTTTGTGAAGTGGTTTTTGATGATGAAAAGGTGATCATTGATGATGATGATGATTGGGCTCAATACCACAAAGAGGTTCAAGAAAAGAAGAAAGAACCGAAGGCTGTTGAGAAGGCAACTATTGAAAAGACCGAGACATTCGATGTTGAAAAGATGATTGCTGATTTAGAAAAGAAATTTGAGAAGAAGTTGAAAACCAAAGAGATGTCTGAGATCGACAAACTATTTGAACAAGATGAAGAGGTCCCTTATAAATTCAAGATGCCTTCCTTTGCTAAGTACAATGGCACCGGAAATCCTCATCTTCATGTGAAGCAGTATATCACTGCCATGCAATCTGCCTGAGCTACTAAGGCTCAAACCCTAAGGTACTTTATGCTCTCATTGGACCCCGTTGTCCGAAATTGGTTCAATACCTTAGATGATGGAACACAAAAGAGTTGGGATCTACTTTACAAAGCCTTCATCCAACAATATGTATATAATGTTGAGTTAGAAGTTACTTTAATGGAAGTGGAGTCCATAAGGCAAAGGCCAAATGAGAATTTTGTGGACTATGTGAAGCGATGGAGAAACAAGGCCGCTTTACTCAAGAAGAGGCCCGATGAATTTGATCAAATAAGGATGATTGTGAGAGGGGTGTTGCCTAGTCTTTGTGAGAGGATGTCTCATACACTCATCCATGATTTCAAAGACCTTCTTCAAGCTAGTTTGCAAATTGAAGAATGGGAAAGGGAGAAGAGACGTTTTGCAACAAAAAGGAATGAGAAAGGGAGCTATCAACATGGTAGCCAAAGCATGCAAAAGGCTGTCGGTGTTAATGCTACTAACCAAGGAACAAGGAGACAATTTTCAAAATTGGAAAAATTGATGTCTTGGGTTCTCAACAAGCTTCAAAGAAAAGGATTGCTACAACCCTTAAATCCACGTCCTTTGCCTAACCCTCTCCCACCTAACTTTGACACCAAAGCATTTTGTCAATTCCACCAAATGTAAGGGCATGACACGGATAGATGTGTAAGGTTGAGACACGAGATCCAAAACCTAATTGATAATGGGAAGCTACTCGAGCCCAATAAGCCAAACACCAAAGACAACCCATTACCAAAATTCAATAGGGTACCACCACCGACAACCTTCATGATTGGAGGAGGTTTGCATGAGGCCTTTGTCATGTCTTCTTTTCAAGATGTGGATGAAAAAGCAACCAAAGACGAAGAGGCATTTGTTAAAATTGAAAAAGCTATGATGGGTGGAGAAGTAGCAATTTGTGTTGGGTTTTTGGATTCAAGTGATAGTGATGATGATATCATACCCAAGAAGGAGGAGTGGTCTTGGTCCGAGCCCGAAGAAGATGAGGTGTTGAATACTAGATCCGGTAAGCCTTACGCAAGGCCACCACCTAAGGAGATAGAAACTAATAAGGGGAAGGAAGTCGAAATAGAAGAAGATGATGTTGTGCTCAAGCAATTGAAAAGAACCCAAGCAAGTGTTAGCATTTGGGACTTGTTAGCTACTTCCAAAAAACACCGAGAAACTATGGCCAAAGCCTTGGCTAGCATGCCAATTTCTACCTCCACAACATCGGAGGAGTTGGTCAACTTCATAAAAATTGGGGAAGTAATGAAATGTGAAGAGATCCAAGAAAAGAGTGAAGTTAGTATGGGAGAAGTTTCTTTTTCGGATACGGACTTACCGGAGGAGGAAAGAGACCACATCCACCCTCTCTTTATCAAAATTGAAGTCAAGGGGAAGAGAACTCCTTGTGTAATGGTTGATGATGGGTCCGCCATACATGTTTGTCCACTTAAAATATTGCCAAAGCTAGCCATGTCAACAAGAGATCTAAACCCAATTGAGGTAACAATTCGTGCTTATGACAACACTAAGAGGCATGCCGAAGGGACTTTCAAAGCGGCCGTCAAGGTTGGGTCTCCTAGCTCTGGTCTCCTCAACCCTGGCAGCTGCTGCAAGACTCTGTGCTCTCTCTACACTCCTAGCAACTGCAACCAACTGAGAAAAATTTTGATACCGAGAGCCTACTATGATACACATGATAGAGGGTCTCAGTCCCTCCTCAAATCTCCTACACCTATCAATCTCGTCATAAATGATCCCACCAGCATAATGACTCAACCAGATATACACAGTCTCATACTCTGTCACTGTCCTGGCATGCTGTCTCAGACTCAGGAACTCCATCTTCTTTGCATCCTTATACTCCCTCGGAGTATAATTCTACTCAAATTCTCACAGGAAATTATCATAGGTTAGAATTGGTAGATCAGCCAAAGCATGTGGAACCGTCTTCCACCAATCATATGCATCCCTCTACAGAAGAGATCTGGCATAATCAAACTTCTATTTCAGACTAGCCTACAACTGAACGAACACTCTCTGAACCCTGTCTAGCCACTGCTCTGTGATAAGACCATATTTTGCATATAATTTTATGATTATTCTAGTTATATTTTTATTATTATCAATTGAATTTGATCAATTTTTGTTGTGAATGCTAGAATATTCATCATTTCAAGTATGAAGTTACAAGTATGAAGAAATAGCTTATTTTGGCTAAAAATCTTAGAAAATGGAAGAAGAATAAAAAGGATGTCAAAACAAGCTCAAAAATGGAAGAAAATGAATTTACATGGTCTTATAAATCATGATACATGATTTTGAACATGAAAATGGAATTAAAGATGAGAAATCAAGATGTCCAAATTTGTTTTGAATCCCAGGGCCATGGCTGCCAAAAAGCCATGGCCATGGGATTTGATTTGAAGCTGTCCAAATTTTTTAGTGACAGAAATTGCAAGGGCAGAAGCATATTTAAAGCCACGACCATTGGGCTCAAAAGCCACGACTGTGGCATTGATTTTGGCTTTGTTTTGAAGAGATTTTGCATATTTCAGAAGCAAATCAAAAGCCACAACTGTGGCACTCAAAACCCATGGCCGTGGGATTGATTTCTCTACTACCCGAGCCAAGAAAGAGAAGAAAATTCAAAGTTGGCAGCCTTCACTCATATGCCACAACCATGGCATTGAAAAGCCTCGACCGTGGCCTACCTTGCTGACCATTTATAACTGTAAAGTGCTAAAACCATCCAATCCAACTCAGGCCACGATCGTGGCACTCAAAAGCCATGACTGTAGGGCCAAAATTCATGACCTTGAGAAGAAAACTGGGTAGGTGGTGAACCAAACAAGATGTGGCCTAACCTTTTTTAGTTTTCCCCACTAATGAAGCTTCCAAACACTCTATTTAAACACACTTTCTCTAAGGTTTCAAAATATAAAAAGATTTATAAGAATTAGATTAGATTCATTCAAGAAATAAAGTTTAGAGTTTTCTCAAGAAGGAGAGTGAAATTCTGGTTCAAGAAGAAATTCAAGTTCCAAGTCAAGTTCTTCTTCAAAGAAATAGAGTTTGATATTTCTTGTTCTTTAAATTATGTTTTTAATGTCTTTAATATTTTCAATGTTTTTATTTCAATAATGAATAACTAATCCTCTTTAGGGTTGGTCCATTTCATTGAATTTATCATGGGGTTATAAATGCCTATTTGAATTAATTTAGTTTATCCTTAAATTATTTTGTTATCTTTACTCTTAATGCTTTAATTATCTGGCCAATAATTAATTGAATTGAGGTGTTGTGTGATGGAGCAAGAGTGGAAGCATAACATTAGTCCATAGAGGTAACAATCTTAAGGAAGTTTTTCACTTAGAGACAAGGTTAAACAATTAAGAGGTTAATTCAAAAATTCTCACAAAACCTAATGAATTGGTTTAATTACTTGTGATTATGAGAGTAGACATAAGGATTGAATTGATATTAGTTCTAGTACTTAAGAAAGACTTGAGCTTAATTTAGGAGAATTTAACCATTAATGAAAGGAAAACTAAATTAAATCAATACTTTAGAAAACCCATGATAAATCAATAAAGGTGACTTAACCCAAAGTTTCATAACATTAGATTTAATTCAAAGTAATTTGTTTTGCTTAATCATAAATCAAATTTTATCATCCAAATAATACTTAGTTTTAATTGAACAGTACTTAGAAGAAAACTTCCTTGTGGGAATGATACTCCAGTTATCATTATATTACTTGTTAACGATATGTGCAATTGCAGATAGCTAGGCTGAGTCCACAATAAGTTTTTGGCGCCGCTGCCGAGGAAGCGATCATTCTAATATTGATAATATTAATACTAGTCTTGCTTTGGATATTTTTACTTTTCTGCAAAAATTTCTCAATTTTTGGTTTATATGCGAAGAAATCCTAACTCAACGATTGAACCATATAATCCAAAAATTGAACAGCTTTTTAGGATGAATAAAAAGGAAAAAAAAAAGGAGAAGCAAGAAGTGGAAGAAATTTCAGCATATAATCCTACGAATACATCTGAAGAAGAATCATCCATGGGAGATCCACAAAATATGACACTTAAGCAATATGATATGCCATCTGCTCAACCAAGATCTAGCATTGTTAAACCACCTATGCAAGCCAATACTTTCAATCTGAAACCAGCGCTTATCAATCATATACAATAATCAATTTTTCATGGTTTTCCACATGAGGATGCATATGCTCACATCTCTAATTTTTTAGAAATATGTGATACTTTTAAAATTAATGGTGTATCTAATGACGCTATTCATTTATGACTTTTTTCAGTTTCTTTAAGGGATCAAGCAAAGGATTGGCTCACTTCTAAAGCACCTGGTACATTCACTACATGGGATCAATTAGCCGCTGCTTTCCTAGCAAAATATTTTCCACCTGCAAAAACTGCTAAATTGGGAAATGATATCACAAGCTTTGTTCAACAAGATGGTGAAAGTTTATATGAAGCCTGGGAACGTTTCAAAAATTTACAAAGAAAATGTCCTCACCATGGAGTCCCTGAATGGCTTTTGATTCAAACTTTTTATAACGGCCTTCATCCAAACATCAAGGGCATAGTAGATACAGCAGCCGAAGGTGCAATTATGAACAAAGCTCCTTCTGAAGCAATCAATTTGATTGAAGAAATGGAAGTAAACAACTACCATTGGACTTCGGAATGTAATTTTTATAAAAAAGTTGATGGTTTACATGAAATTGATAATTTTTCTTTACTTACAGCTAAAGTAGATACGATTGCCAAAAAGTTAGAACATGTCAACCTATCATCATCTTCTCCAGCTTGTAAAGGATGTGGAGGAAATCACAACACAGCTGACTGCAGAAGTATGGAGTAAATCCAGCTTTTGGACAACCAGAATAGAGGTCCAGCTTTTCCTCAAGGAAACACATACAATCAAACATGGAGAAATCATCCCAACCTATCATGGGGAACCCAAAACAACCAAAATGCACCTTATTAACCTACATTCATGAGAAATCAAAACCAAGTTCTTCCTCCTTTTGAAAAACCTTCATATATGTCTGCCCTTGAGAAATTCATTGGAGCAACATCAGAAATGTTTGATAAGTTGGAAAAATAATATGATAAGCTTGAATTGCGGATGGAACAACTTGCGGTCCAAAATAGAAACCTTGAAATTCAAGTTGGTCAAATAGCAAGTTCTCTTAATACTCAACCACAATGAGCTCTTCCAAGCCAACTAGAAATTAATCCAAGAGAACATTGTAATGCTATTTTTTTTAATAGCATACAGCTTGAAGATTCTTCACAAGAGCCCCAAATTTGACAAATTTCTTCTTCTAAAATGAAAGAAAGTGAAGCTGAACAAGAGGAGGCACCATTAAAGTAAGAGGTTAAACCTTATATGCCACCTATTCCTTTCCCTCAAAGGCTAAAGAAAAAGATGGAGGAAAATGCAAAGATTGCACTTACTGAGGAGTGCAGCAATCATCTTCGGGATAAGATCTCTTCCAAACTTAAAGATCCAGGGAGTTTTTCTATTCCTTGTAAAATTGGTGAAATTAATTTTCAAAATGCTTTATGTGATTTAGGTTCTAGCATTAGTCTAATGCCTTTTTCAATTTTCAAAAAATTAAGATTCACACAAATGAAGCCTACAAAGATGTTATTGCAACTTGCGGATCGCTCAGTTAAATATTCGATGGGAATTGTGGAAAATATATGAGTTAAAGTGGATAAGTTCTATATTCCTACTGATTTTGTTATCTTGGATGTAGAAGAGGATGTAAAAGAGGATGTAGAAGAGGATGTAGACTTTCCACTAATTTTGGGGAGATCTTTCTTAGCTACTACAAGAGCTATAATTAATGTGGAAAGTGGCAATCTTATTTTAAAATTAGGGGATGAATACGTAGAATTCAACATGGCAACATTAAAAGACCTTTCTTTTGTAATTTAAGGCCCTACTAATGAAGTTGATAACAAGGAAGTAGATAATTCTCCTATTACTTTTGAGGTAATTTTGCAACCATCACCTGAAGGATATCAAGAGTTTTGGAAAGATTACATAGCAAGCAACATCTTGGGTGAAAAAGTGATTTGTGATCTTCCACCCTGAGGATTAAAAATTATAGTCAAGCTAAAGACTATAAATTAGCACTTATTGGGAGGCAACCTAATATTTTATTTAAATTTTTGCTTTTTGTAGACCCTTAATTTTTTACCCAGTCCAGTCCAATATGATTTATATAGTCCTAAATGATTTTTGTTATCTAATTAGTCCAAAATAATTTTTGTTAAATAATTTTTGCTTTAGTATCTAATTTTTATTAATAAAAAATAAAAATAAACAAATAAAAGTCAAAAAATAAAAATAAAAATCGGCGTCGGAAAAATCGGTGACGAAAAAATCATCGCGCTGGCCCATGGACATTTCGCCCGCAGAAGATGCCTGTGGGCAAAATGATCGCCCGCTACTCACCTGCTGCCGCAGTTTCCTGATGCAGATTTTTTTTGGCAGCGCATTTTTTCCAACGCAAATTTTTTAAAACCTAATTCAATTAGGTTTCGGTTTCCTTTTCTTATCAATATTACTTGCCTTGATTAATTAGGAATAAACCATATGAAACCTCTATAAATAAGGACTAAAGACAATGAAATAAGAGGAGGCCGAAAGGGAACAAAAATTGGACAGGAGTAGAAAAATCCAAATCCGTGAAGGAAAAGCTTGAATTCAATTGATTTTTAAAGTAGCAGAAACACGATTTAAGGGATTCAAAAAGGCAAAAAGACTGATCTTTGGAGCTTGTTCATCCAAGAAGCAATTTTGGTGCAACTTACAAAATAAGGCATGAAATTCTAATTTCTTTATATTTTTTCACAGTAGCTAAAACTAGGAATTTGTATTTTTCAAAATTTAAAATCTTAGAACTTTAATTTAGTTTTTCTAAAGTCAAAAAACCTTATTTCATTGGTTAATTTTCCAAAAGGGTTAAAATTGTTATTTTTACTTCTTTAAAATCTTAAAACCCTAATTAAACATATTTTTCAACAAAACAAAATTTTGATTCTGTTTCTTTCAAAATTTTAAACTAGGTTCTGTTTCTTTCAAAAAGCTTTAAAAAATATCTTTTCTATTTATAAAAACTTTAATCTATTTGTTTAAATTCATAGAACTTCATAAAATTACAAAATTGATTTCCAAATTCTAAAAGACAATTCATCACCCGAGACCCTAATTTTAAATCCTAAAACCCTAATTCAACTTCCAAACCTAAAATAGTAATCTTTAACCCCTTTAAAACCTTAAACCCTAACTTTTTCTAAACCTTAATCCTTTAAAGCTTTAAAAACCATAAAAACACAAATATTCTAAATTTACATAGTAAGCTTGAAAATCATCATTTAAAACCATGAATCAAAAGTATTTTAAAGTGTCTAAAACCCTAGTTTCATGATTTCACCATTCAAACCTTAATTTGTTTAATCAAAGAGTCTTACCAACCTTTTTAAACATAAAACCTTAATCTATTTTATTTCATAAAAAAGTCACAGTAGCCAAATTTTATGAATTCCAAAACCTTAACACATGAGATAAAGAACCCTAAATGGAAAAAGTAGCTATAATTTGGATTTTTATTTACCTTATTCAATTCCATATTTGATCATGCTTTGTTTTATTTCTTATGCTTTAATTTATTTAAATTCAATGCTTGGTTTATTTTTTTTTATCATGGATGGATGTTTACTTTTTATTGATATTTGGTGCCTTTGATGAATGATTTATTTATTATGAATGGTTATTTACTTTTATCAATTTATTTAGATTTCCAAATGTTGTAAGAGGTATGTTTCCACTTGGTGGGTACCTCATTAGTTAAATATCATGTAATTTAATTTGCTTTTCTATTTTAGAACCAATGTAAAGGGCATGTTTCTACCTTTCGATGGGTGTCCTGTTTAGGCATGTGATGTAAGGACATGTTTCCATCCTTGGATGGGTGTCCATTTATTTGCTTTGTTTGGACATTGCTTTGATTTTAATATAATGATGCTTTCTTTTAATTATTGTGTGTAATATGGATAATATTATTACATTTAAGAATTTTATAATATTAAGACCTATAAAGGAGGCCGGTTCTAATGAACCGGGCGTTGTGGGGGTGCTGGGCCATTTCTCACCTTCCCCACACGTACCCAACTTTCCAAATCCATTAGGGGGTTGGGGATTTCTTAGGAATCGAGTCATCCACCCCTTTCTTTTTTCCCGGCCCGTCCGGGTGGTGACTCCATTTTCTCCGAACTTAGGTCCATGTTCTCTAAGGCCCCGAGCCTAAATAGTTCCGAAGTCGCAAGAGCCATTCCACCGGGAGTGGGGGCAAAAATCCCCGCTCACAGTGGCGACTCCACTGGGGATAAGAGAAGTTGATTCCGTTGGTCTTTATATTATTCTATTCTTTCTTATAATGATATTATCCATTGCATCATCTTATATTGCATCATGTGCGTGAGTTAGAATGTCCGTGTTGCCCATGTTGTGTTATGTGAGGGATACCATACTTTCACTGAAGGTATGGAGAATGAGAATGGCATAACCACTCATAGACTCATACCATTTGGTATATACTTGCTATGGGAACCTAAGCCTTTTTACTCAAAGACTAAAGCTCATGTAATTGGCCTAGTTACTTTCCTTAGGTTTTTACCCCAAATGCATGTTTTTTGACTATGGTTAGTTTATCTTAGTCTAAATCATGGCTTATTTGGTTTGTTCTTTTTCTAATATGACCTAAGTATATTGTAAGCTCAAAATAAACTTTTCTTTAAAGTCCAAAAGACCAAAGCTATGTTCAAAATTTTTTCAAGTTGGTCTTTGGACATAAGACTTTTCTAAAAACAAATTAAAAATTCTTTGGCCCATGGCCCAAGTACTAAGCCCAAAATCGATTTTTCTAAAATCTTTTACAGTGGGCTTAGAAACAAAACTATTTTCTTACAAAGAGCTTGCAAAATATTTTAGGTCAATTATGAAATACTAAAAATCAATTGTGGGCCTAGTTTACACTAAGAATAAATTAATAATGGGCTTGTTTTTGGCATGAATCATTAGTTACCTTTTTCAAGTGAGAAATCTATTTATAATAAACCTCTTAATTTCATTTTAATCAAATATAGCATAAAAGCTACTATAGTTGGTTGAAGGGATTAAAACCTAATTAATAGGAATTATCATGGATTGATTTTCATTTTCGAAAATATAACTATTGGTTGAAACGTCCGAGGGAATTATTCGAAAACAAGATACCCCATGTTGGTATTTTGTTAACCATATACCTAGGAAAAGAGACTCGCCATTCGTGTGTGGGTGTTATAAGGTTGGAAGGAACGTCCTAATTATCCTTATTTGTTGATTGTTTTGTGCATACATGCATACATTTGCATCTCATATCATTGATCCTCTTTGTCTCACAGCCCTGGATTACGATAGTTCTAAAGCTTACAACAATCCAACTTATGCCGGAGATGAATTATCTAGCAATGACTCAATCACTTGCTCACCTAAAACAATGGAGCCCGAACAAATTCAAAGGATGGTGGATGAGGCCCTCAAAGCCAAGATGGAAGAAATCAAAGAGGCCCTAGCTGAGACCATGAAGAACTAGTTGACTGCAATCTTAGAGAACCATGCCGAGGCGTCTGCTAGCACTAAGAAACCAAAGGACAAAGGGAAGACCAAAGTTAGTGAAGTGGTTTTTGATGATGAAAAGGTGATCATTGATGATGATGATGATGATTGGGCTAAATACTACCAAGATGTTCAAGAGAAGAAGAAAGAACCAAAGGTTGCTGAGAAAGCAACTATTGAAAAGACCAAGACATCCGATGTTGAAAAAATGATTGCTGATTTAGAAAAGAAATTTGAGAAAAACTGAAAACCGAAGAGATGTCCGAGATAGATAAACTATTTGAATAAGATGAAGAGGTCCCTTATAAATTCAAGATGCCTTCCTTTGCTAAGTACAATGGCACCGGAAATCCTCATCTTCACGTGGAGCAATACATCACTGCCATGCAGTCTGCTCGAGCTACTAAGGCTCAAACCCTAAGGTACTTTATGCTCTCATTGGACCCTGTTGTCCAAAACTGGTTCAATACCTTGGAAGATGGAACACAAAAGAATTGGGATCTACTTTACAAAGCCTTCATCCAATAATATGAATATAATGTTGAGTTAGAAGTTACTTTAATGGAAGTGGAGTCCATAAAGTAAAGGCCAAATGAAAATTTTGTCGACTGTGTGAAGCGATGGAGAAACAAGGCCGCTTTACTCAAGAAGAGGCCCGATGAATCCGATCAAATAAGGATGATTGTGAGAGGGGTGTTGCCTAATCTTCGTGAGAGGATCTCATACACTCATCTGTGATTTCAATGACTTTCTCCAAGCTGGTTTGCAAATTGAAGAATGGGAGAGGGAGAAAAGTTGTTTTGCTACAAAAAGGAACGAGAAAGGGAGCTATCAACCTGGTACCCAAAGCACATAAAAAGAGGTTGATATTTATGTAACCGGTCAAAGAAATAAAAGACAATTCTCAAAAATGGGGAAATCTCTATCTTGGGTTTTTAGCAAGCTGCAAAAGAAAGGGTTATTGCAACCATTAGCTCCTCGACCACTACATAATCCACTGCCACCAAATTTCAATGCCGTGGCCTTCTGTCAATTTCATCAAATACGAGGGCATGAAACAGATAAATGTGCTCGTCTAAGGAATGAGATCCAAGATTTGATTGATAGTGGCAAGCTACCCGAGCCGGATAAGCCCAATACCAATAACAACCCTTTGCCTAAATTTGGAAGAGTGCCACCACCAGCAACCTTTATGGTGGGAAAAGGATTGGAAGAAGATTTTATTTTATCATCCTTTCAAGATGGGGATATTGCATATGTGAAAGGAAAAGAAGCCTAACTTAATGAACTTTCCTTAGTTTGAATGTTGCTTTTCAATTTTACTTTCTTTAATTGGAACTATCGTGTTTTTCAAATTTAAAGTTGCTTGAATAAATTACTTTCATCAAAATTTTTGTGTTCATTTTGGTGCTTAACCAATGAGGAATCTACCTTGATGATTCATGAATTAATGATTCTAGGCATCATAACTTGAATAACTTTACTAAATGAGGGAATTGCTCTATAGCATTGAGTTGTGTATGCTTACTTAGAGAGGGCTCCTGCATAATTATCTTTGTCTAGGTCCTAGTCAGTCTTAGAACATGCTTTGACAAAATTTTGAGGCGAAATTGAACTCTACTTATTTGAGGGAGAGATGATCTAGGCATTGTTTGGTTAGCCAACAACTAGAATCCACCCTATTAAATATCAATCCCTAGTTATCCCTTTTGAGCCTTCATAAAATTTTAGCTTTCTTTTCATTGGCTCAAAAACTCCAATAATCTACCCTGAGCTATTATGATACTTTTGACAAGTCTTATGATCACTAAGATAAAGAGGCAAGAAGATCAAAGAAAGCAATGATTGGTCAAGATCATGAAGATAGTTGAAGTTCTCAAGACCATAAAGATAGTTGATGTTTTTAAGACCATAAGGGTAGTTGAAGTTTTTTTTATATCTCCAATATATCAAAACAACATCATCATTAGAGTAACAAATGATTTATCTCTAAAGGTTTATGTTACTCCACTCATCCATTATTGGAAGCCCAAGCTAGTACAAACAAGATAACTCTTTTAGAGCTAGAACCAAACCAAAAAAAAGAGAGAGAGAGAGAGAGAAGAAAAGAAAACAAAAAAGGACAAAAGAAAAGAAAAAGAAAATAAAAAAAAGAGAAAAAAGAAAATAAAACCTAAAAGGCGATTCAAAAAGCCAACTGAGTTCTCTTTGACCTAAGATAACAAAAGGCTTCCATTTGGTTCATAAAGACATTTTTACTGGAATTGAACCAACCCAACCACAGATTAAATCAAAATTGGAGAAAAAGGAGGAAGGCCATCCAGTTCTTAAAAGTTCTGTACTTGATAAAAGGACAAAATGATAAAAGAAAGGGAAGAGTAAGGAAAGAGAAAAAAAGGGAAGAGTAAGAAAAATAAAGAAAAAAGAAAAGGGAAAAGAAGAAAAGCAACGAATGTGGAAACCAAACTTTATGCAAGGGCAAAGACTGTCCTGATCAAAATCCAGATTAATGCCAAGAAGATAGAAGGAATTTGGAGTCTAGGAAAATTACTCTTAACTGTCTAAAGTTCCAACAAGAAATTTGTAGTGTGAGGGTTTGTCCATTGTGTCACACCAGCTCCAATCTAAAAATGGCCTTCACTGAAACCCGTGTCCTTTATAGACCCCATTTCAAGCGTATCAAAGACCTGTTGATCTCCCTTGATAGGTAGAGTCTATTAGTGGAGATAGTTTGGATAAGCATGCATATGAGATAGACAACATTTAAACTCAAATGAGACCTTTGGCCGAGTAATATGTATGTGCCTATCTGAAGTGCAACAATTCTTACTTAAATAGAAATGATTCCCGAGTTTAGTACGGTAACTAGGGTTGTCATGTTATAGATATGTTAATTTGGAAAATCAAGTCCTGAGGTACATTGACATCAATTTGGCAAAACCAACATTTGATTTCAAAATCAAAATTCAAAAATTCAAAAAAAAAAGTTTTGTCATACAAAGCCTTCAAGTTAAGGGAAGTATGTTGAACCTTCAAAGGACATATTGGGCAAAGGAAATGATTATTGACAAAGTTATGAAGAAACTACCAACCGACATGCTGAAATATAGCTTGAAAAGGATGTATCACTGACTCTGCTGCTTAGGGTCTCCACCACTCATGTTCTCAACATCTTGAAGATAAAAGCCACAAATGTAAAGCTTTCGATCATGCCAATGCAAGACTTAAACAAGCGTCAAAATGAAACCAATGAGAACATTTCTACTGATCACCTCGATCTGTAAGTCAATGGGACGACTGTAAGTATTATTCATGCATATCATGCATACATGAGCATATCACATCGCACTTTCTTGTCTTATATTGTCTATTCCTTTTCAAAATGAACAACAAATACCTTGCGAAGTAAAGAATCAAAAGAAGATATTGAATCAAGGGGGCATGGAAAGCCTATTTGCTTGTGGAAGCTCTAGTCATTTTGCAAAGAGAAGAAATACGTGCTTGTGCGAAGAACTACTCGGCAAAAACATCATCAAAGCTTACATGGAAAAAATCTTTGGTTCAAGTACTACACAGGGGGCAAAGTTTCTCCTTTTCAATTTTTTTGAAGTTTATATACCAAATATTTTCAAATTCATTTGTATTTTGCCACACTGGGGGGTAAGGAGAGGATATAAGGTCCAATTAAAAATAGCTAATTTTTTGCAAAAAGGAAGAACAAAAGAATGGAACATTAGAACTCTCAAAAGAATGAAGATGCAAAAGACAAAAGATCAGTCCAGCTAAAAGAGCTGAAGTCAGGAAGAAGACCCAATTTAAAGGATGAAGGTCCAATTTCAAAGGTGAAGACCCGATCTCAAAGAAGGAAGATCCATTTTCAAAGGTGAAGATCCGTTTTGAGGGTGAAGAACCACAATACATAAAATAGCCGGAGCAGTCAGACTTCTCAACTGATAAAAGGTTAGTCAAATTCATTCTCGGGTCTAAGTACCCAAATTAAATCAAAATCAATTCAATCTCGGGTTCAAGTACCCAATCTCGGGTGCCAAATCAAATCTCAATCCAGTTTAGGATCGAGTATCCAAAGCCAATTTAGAATCGAGTATCCAAATCAAGTTTAGGATCGAGTATCCGAACCCAATTTAGGAGTGAGTATCCCAATCCAGTTTAGGATCGAGTATCCAAAGCCAATTTAGGATCGAGTATCCAAATCCAGTTAGGATCGAGTATCCGAATCCAGTTAGGATCGAGTACCCAATCCAATTTAGGATCGAGTATCCAAAGCAAATTTAGGATCGAGTATCCAAATCAAGTTTAGGATCGATTATCCGAACCCAATTTAGGATCAAGTATCCCAATCCAGTTTAGGATCGAGTATCCAAAGCCAATTTAGGATCGACTATCCAAATCCAGTTAGGATCGAGTGTCCGAATCCAGTTAGGATTGAGTATCCCAATCCAATTTAGGATCGGGTATCCAAATTCAGTTAGGATCGAGTATCCCAATCCAATTTAGGATCGAGTATCCAAAGCCAATTTATGATCGAGTATCCAAATCAAGTTTAGGATTGAGTATCCCAATCCAAATCTAGTTAGGATCAAGTATCCGAATCCAGTTAGGATCGAGTATCCGAGTCTAGTTTAGGATCGAGTATCCAAATCTCTCAAATCCAGAACCTATAATCTCTTCTAAGTCCAGAACTTAGCTCAAGTCCAGAACTTAGCTTAGGTCCAAAACCCAAATTTTCCTTAGGTCCAAAACCTAGAATTATCCTTGAATCTAGAATTCTAATCTGGTTCAGAACCCAAATTTTTCTTAGGTCTAGAACCTAGAATTATCCTTGAGTCCAGAACTCGAACCGGGTCCAGAACCCAAAACCTACACCATCTCAAAAATTAAGTCTTGTTGCTTTTCACTCTCTTTCACTAAAGTTTCAGATTTTTCAAGTAGAGGGCAAACTATAGACCCTTAATTTTTTACCCAGTTCGGTACAATATGTTTTATTTAGTCCTAAATGATTTTTGTTGTCTATTTGCTCCAAAATAATTTTTGTTAAATAAATTTTGCTTTAGTATCTAATTTTTATTAATAAAAATAAAAATAAACAAATAAAAGTCAAAAAATAAAAATAAAAATAAAAATCAGCGTCGAAAAAATTGGTGATGAAAAAGTCATCGCGCGGGCCAGTGGGCATTTCGCTCGCAGATTTTTTCTGCGGGCAAAGCCATTTCACTCGCAGGATTTTCCTGCTAGCGAAATGGCACACGCCATTTTGCCCCCAGGAAAAATCCTACGGGCGACACCCACTCCTCGCCAGCTGCCGCAGTGTAACACCCCTATACCCGTATACGTACACAGCATGCTTATACAATCGTAATATACGTATACCGAATATAGAAATGCTACTCTTTAAAAATATACAAATCACATTTAAATAAAATAAAAATTAAATAAATACTAAATGTTTATGTGAAAATCATAAAGCAAAATAGATAAAATCATTTGTTTAATACACAATGGAAGTTATATTCAAAATTACAAATACAAATACATCAAATATTACAAAATATGAAATATATATACATGATTGGCAGCTTGACTCTCTGATCTTTAAGCTTTAATCCAACTCTTCATAATCAAAACAACCTCAACTAGGTCTAGGGGAATCCTCCATCTCAACTCTATCACCTCTATCACCTGCACGATAAATCATAATCGCGCTGAGCCAACAACTCGGTAGTACAAACCATAATGCTATTATGCTTAATCAATAACAATGATATACAATCAAATAATAAAGATCATACTCAACATACAATATTTCATGAATATTACATTTCATCATTTAAGTAATACTAGTATTTCATTACATTATTTCATCACATTATAACATCATTCATAACATCAACATAACATAGACACCTATGGGCCCAACAAGCATTTAATACGATATTCAGAATTCAGAGTTACTGCTTTGGTTCATAATCACAATAATCAAGCCCGTAGGCAACATATATAGATATATCTCTATCCATGGATAGTGTAACAAACCCAGTCTCTTAGACCATCAACTCAACAAATTGAGGAGATCCTCAACCCGGCAAGACTGTTACCAATCATATATCTCATAATCACAATTCTCATAATGTAACAGACCCAGTCTCTTGGACCTCAATTCAACTCAAATTGAAGAGATCCTCAACCCGGCAAGACTGTTACTATTCATAATTTCATAGGCATGCCACCCAAATCTAGAACTCTGAAACTGAATAACATATTAAACATACAATTATATCATTATTCTCTTTCTCAATTTGTATCTCAATATCAAATAGGCAATCATGCCTCAACACTTTCATTTGTATAACCATAGCCACTCACAATGGCTTCTCATCACATTTGAATCAATCATGTCTCAATTCACAATATAATACATCATCTTTCACATATTCATAATCAATTACATTGAACATAATCATATATGCATATGTCTCAATTATCTCATTTCACATTATACATATAGCACATTTCACAAGATTCACAATGTGCAAAACATAACATTATTCATATAAAACAATGATGTCATATCAAGTGAATGTATGCAACAATGCAAGGTTTGTACTTACCTCAATAACAATTTACACAACTATAAATATTTCCTTTTCCAAGATTCTATTACTTCTTAGATCAATGACAAATCACCTTCTTCAAGACCTAATCCAAAAATAATAACATACACTTGCTTAGGGATACACATGAGATAATCAAATTAAGAATTAACTAGGGCAAACCCTAAACATGACACGCTCAACCACACGGGCGTGTCCCTGACCGTGCCCTAACTCCACAACACAGAAGCTTTTACACGCTCAGAACCATGGGCGTGTCACTGGGCGTGTAATACATTCTGCCTCTCTGAAAAATATCAACACGTCCAACATCATGAGCGTGTTCATGGCCGTGTAAACTCTCCAATCTCACAGTAGCTATGACACGCTCAATAATACGGGCGTGTTACTGGTCATGTCAAACCTACTGCCTCCAATACAATTGACATGCCTAAGACTCTGGACGTGCTCCCGGGCGTGTCAGACCAAAAACCCAGATTCCGGCCAAACAACAAAACACCCAACAAAAACACTTCTTTTCACCAACATCCTCTTCAAACAAACTTAACAAAATATACCCAAAAACCATCTTAACATACAAAAATACCAAAACAACTCCACATCTATAACAAACACAAATCACAAATATCATCACAAAACCCTAAACACAAATACAACACCATCTCTTCCAACCAACTTACTTTTTTCTTCAATCCATCCTTAAAATCCATAATCAATTCAATCAAACACTCTTAAACATATTACAATCAAACAACACACTCTTACATACTCTATCAAACTCAAACACAACTTCAAATAAACAAAGAGATCAAAAGAGGACTTACCAAAGTAATGAAACTTCAAAACTCTTCAACTCAATCACTTGATTCTCCTTTGAATTTGATCTAAGAACTCAAAACTCTCCTCTTTCTCTCTTGTCTTTGGGATGTCCGGCCACCAAGGAAGAAGAAAAGAAAATGAAGAAGCAAAGTCAAATTTAACATCTCTTTAAACCTCCACCAAGCATTTCTAAAAAGTCAATTACCCAAATACCCTCTTCTCACTTACTTTTAACTCTCTTCACTTACATGCCCTTATTAGTAATTTCACCAATAACCAAATAAATATCTTCATCCCTTGACTCTCCATTTTGACTTATGTATATATTATTTATACTTTCATATATACAACATATACACTTTCTTTTAATTTCTTTTCTCTTGCAAATTAACATATACATTCAATCCAATTTAAAACAACAACAATATTCAAAACTTCTAAGGCATACATTGGGATATTACACGCAGTTTCCTATGACAGATTTTTTTCGGCAGCGTAATTTTTCCGACGCAAATTTTTCGAAACCTAATTCAATTAGGTTTTGGTTTCCTTTTCTTATCAATATTACTTGTCGTGATTAATTAGGAATAAACCATATGAAACCTCTATAAATAAGGACCAAAGACAATGAAATAAGAGGAGGCCGAAAGGGAACGAAATCGGACAGGAGGAGAAAAATCCAAATCTGTGAAGGAAAAGCTTGAATTCAATTGATTTTTAAAGTAGCAAAAACACGATTTAAGGGAATCAAAAAGGAAAAATGACTGGTCTTTGGAGCTTGTTCATCAAAGAAGCAATTTTGGTGCAACTTACAAAATAAGGTAGGAAATTCTAATTTCTTTATATTTTTTCACAGTAGCTAAAACTAGGAATTTGTGTTTTTCAAAATTTAAAATCTTAGAACTTTAATTTAGTTTTTCTAAAGTCAAAAAACCTTATTTCATTAGTTTATTTTCCAAAAGGCTTCAAATTGTTATTTTTACTTCTTTAAAATCTTAAAACCCTAATTAAACATATTTTTCAACAAAACCAAAATTTGATTCTCTTTCTTTCAAAATTTTAAACTAGGTTCTGTTTCTTTCAAAAAGCTTTAAAAAAACATCTTTTCTATTTATAAAAACTTTAATCCATTTGTTTAAATTCATAGAACTTCATAAAATTACCAAATTTATTTCCAAATTCTAAAAGCCAATTCATCACCCGAGACCCTAATTTTAAATCCTAAAACCCTAATTCAACTTCCAAACCTAAAATAGTAAACTTTAACCCCTTTAAAACCTTAAACCCTAACTTTTTCTAAACCTTAATCCTTTAAAGCTTTAAAAACCATAAAAACACAAATATTCTAAATTTACACAGTAAGCTTGAAAATCATCATTTAAAACCATGAATCAAAAGTATTTTAAAGTGTCTAAAACCCTAGTTTCATGATTTCACCATTCAAACCTTAATTTGTTTAATCAAAGAGTCTTACCAACCTTTTTAAACATAAAACCTTAATCTATTTTAATTCCATAAAAAAGTCACAGTAGCCAAATTTTATGAATTCCAAAATCTTAACACATGAGATAAAGAACCCTAAATGGAAAAAGTAGCTATAAGTTGGATTTTCATTTACCTTATTCAATTCCATATTTGATCATGCTTTCTTTTATTTATTATGCTTTAATTTATTTAAATTCAATGCTTGGTTTATTTTTTTTTTTTATCATGGATGGATGTTTACTTTTTATTGATATTTGGTGCCTTGATGAATGATTTATTTATTATGAATGGTTATTTATTTTTATCAATTTATTTAGATTTCCAAATGTTGTAAGAGGTATGTTTCCACTTGGTGGGTACCTCATTAGTTAAATATCATGTAATTTAATTTGCTTTTCTATTTTAGAACCAATGTAAAGGGCATGTTTCTACCTTTCGGTGGGTGTCCTATTTAGGCATGTGATGCAAGGTTGTGTTTTCATCCTTGGATGGGTGTCCATTTATTTGTTTTGTTTGGACATTGCTTTGTTTTTAATATAATGATGCTTTCTTTTAATTATTGTGTGTAATATGGATAATATTGTTACATTTAAGAATTTTATAATACTAAGACCTGTAAAGGAGGCCGGTTCTAATGAACCGGGAATTGTAGGGGTGCTGGGCCATTTCTCACCTTCCCCACACGTACCCAACTTTCCGAACCCATTAGGGGGTTGGGGATTCCTTAGGAATTGAGTCATCCACCCCTTTATTTTTTCCCAGCCCGTACGGGTGGCGACTCTAAGGCCCCGAGCCTAAACAGTGTCGAAGTCGCATGAACCGTTCCACTGGGAGTGGAGGCAAAAATCCCCGATCACACTTTTATTTTTATTTTTTGTGTTATGGTTTTGTGTGTTTTTTTTTTTTTTAGGATAAACTTGGATGGAAATGAGCTTTTGGATGGATTCTTCTTGCAATGGAAAAATAATCAAGAATGGACATGTACAACCCCTTCTCCACCTAATATCTAAACCACTGAGGATAGTGGTACGTTTCAAGCTTGGGGGAGAGTTCAACTTAAGAAATTTAGTAAATTATTCTATTCCTTTTTGAATTTATTTACTCTTTCATAAATGATTGGGATATAGGGTACCTACTGAAAATTTTTTTCTAGCATGGTAAAAATTTTTAAAAAAAGTTTGCTTGAAATTTTGCACTTGAATGATTGAGTTCATGAGAAGCTAATACTTATTTGTGATTCATTGATGTTATTAAAAAAAATGAGACGAATATTTTGTAAAGTGTTTTACTTTATGGATTTTGACCTGAATGCATTCTTGATTTTAGTTGAAACTAATCAATTGTGTATGCTTACTTAGAGAGGGCTCCTACTCTGTTGTCATTTATTTTTTATTATCTTATGCCTAAGCCTAGAACATGTTTAAAAGAACTTTTGAGGCAAAATTGAACCTTGCTAAGTAGATAAAAAGATGATTTAGGCATTGTTTATGTAATCAAATTCTTATATCCACCATATTTAAACATTGCCTTTAGTTGTCCCTTTTGAGACAAAATTGAATATTTTTAAGCTTTCGATTCTTTTCATACATGTAGCCCTAATAACTACCTTTTTGAGGTTGATTATCTTTTGATATATTTTCTTACTGTAAAAGTATTTAAGCTCAAGTTCATTTAGATAATATCATTCATCCTACAAATAGATCTCCTAATCAAAGCTCAAGTTTGGGAAAAAATAAAATAAAATACAAAAAGAAATATGTATATCTCCATAAGTAAAGTATGCCAAAATAAGGGAGGATAAATTAAATTAAGAGAAGGAACAAACCAAATGTAACTTACAGTTGGAAGATATTCAAAAGATGAAAGACCAAGTTATTAAACATCACTTTTGCCTTAAACCATTTAGACCACATTACAAGCTTAAAAAGACCTTTTGATTTTTCTTGAGTTAGTGAGGTCTATTAGTGGATAAAGTTTGATTAAACATGCATATGAGATGGGCAAGTTTCTATGAATTCTATAAAAATCTTTAATGAATGTAGAGAATATGTGCCTATCTGAAGTGAAATAATTGGTTGCAATTGGCTAAAACTTCTTGAATACATAAGGGAAAAATGATGTAAATACAGTTATGGACATTGATTTAGAATTGAATTTTGAAACTTTATTTGTTTAAACTTTTGTATATCAAAATACTAAGAATTCTTAACATAAAATGAGGCCTACTGTGAATGAGATTGTTCTTGTCGCTTGAGGACAAGCAACGATCTAAGCTTGGAGGAGTTGATAAGACCATATTTTGCATATAATTTTATGATTATTCTAGTTATATTTTTATTATTATCAATTGAATTTGATCAATTTTTGTTGTGAATGCTAGAATATTCATCATTTCAAGTATAAAGTTACAAGTATGAAGAAATAGCTTATTTTGGCTAAAAATCTTAGAAAATGGAAGAAGAATAAAAAGGATGTCAAAACAAGCTCAAAAATGGAAGAAAATGAATTTACATGGTCTTATAAATCATGATACATGATTTTGAACATGAAAATGAAATTAAAGATGAGAAATCAAGAGATCTAGATTCGTTTTGAATCCCAGGGCCATGGCTGTCAAAAAGCCATGGCCATGAGATTTGATTTGAAGCTGTCCAAAATTTTCAATGATAGAAATTGCAAGGGCAGAAGCATATTAAAAGCCATTACTGTGGGGGCTTAAAAGCCATGACCGTGGCATTGATTTTGGCTCTATTTTGAAGAGATTTTGTATATTTCAAAAATAAATCAAAAGCCACAACTGTAGCACTAAAAACCTACGACCGTGGGATTGATTTCTCTACTGCCCAAGCCAAGAAAGAGAAGAAAATTCAAAGTTGTCAGCCTCCGCTCATATGCCACGGTCGTGGCATTGAAAAGCCATGACTGTGGCCTACCTTGTCGACCATTTACAGCTATAAAGTGCTCAAACTATCCAATCCAACTTAGGCCACGACTGTGGCACTCAAAAGCCATGACCGTAGGGCCAAAATTCATGACCTTGAGCAAAAAATTAGGTAGTGGTGAACAAAACAACATGTGGCCTAATCTTTTCTATTTTTCCCCACTAATGAAGCTTCCAAACACTCTATTTAAACACACTTCCTCTAATGTTTCAAAATATAAAAGATTTACAAGAATTAGATTAGATTCATTCAAGAAATAAATGTAGTTTAGAGTTTTCTCAAGAAGGAGAGTGAAATTCTGGTTCAAGAAGAAATTCAAGTTCCAAGTCAAGTTCTTCTTCAAAGAAATAGAGTTTGATATTTCTTGTTCTTTAAATTATGTTTTTAGTGTCTTTCTTTAATATTTTCAATGTTTTTATTTCAATAATGAATAACTAATCCTCTTTAGGGTTGGTCCCTTTCATTGAATTTATCATGGAGTTATAAATGCCTATTTGAATTAATTTAGTTTATCCTTAAATTATTTTGTTATCTTTACTCTTAATGCTTTAATTATCTGGCCAATAATTAATTGAATTGAGGTGTTGTGTGATGGAGCGAGAGCGAAAGCATAACATTAGTCCATAGAGGTAACAATCTTAAGGAAGTTTTTCACTTAGAGATAAGGTTAAACACTTAAGAGGTTAATTCAAAAATTCTCACAAAACCTAATGAATTTGTTTAATTACTTATGATCACGAGAGTAGGCATAAGGATTAAATTGATATTAGTTCTAGTACTTGAGAAAGACTTGAGCTTAATTTAGGAGAATTTAACCATTAATGAAAGGAAAATTAAATTAAATAATACTTAGAAAACCCATGATAAATCAATAAAGGTGACTTAACCCTAAGTTTCATAACATTAGATTTAATTCAAAGAAATTTGTTTTGTTTAATCAGAAATCAAATTTTATCATCCAAATAATACTTAGTTTTAATTGATCAGTACTTAGAAGAAAACTTCCTCATGGGAATGATACTCTACTTATCATTATATTACTTGTTAACGATCTGTGCACTTGCAAATAGCTAGGCTGAGTCCACAACACTCTGCTGCAGCAGGGTTTGTAGTACCAATAAAGTCCTCAGCTCTGAACTTTCTCAGCTTATCATACTTCCTCACTGGCAACTGCGGCTACGGCTATGGAGGCGGCGGCTGCGGAACTGGAGCCTGCCTCAACAACTCTACCATATGCCTTACCCAGCTAGGCAGGATCTCATCAGCTGCTGGTCTCACAGGCATAGAAACAGACGCCTCATCAGCAGACACAACTCTAGATCTATTTCTACTGTCATCAGGAGCCACACTCTCTGCACTACTCTCTGCAGATTGATGCATCCAAGACTCCATAACTACCTATATCTGCAAACACAGTAGAAATTACTATATCAGAGATTAGAAACTGCCAGTGTCAATGCATGTATTACAATTGAAAACTATTTTCAAATTTTCCATTTTCTCTCTCTATCAACCCACCTAGGTCGAGAACCTCAAACCTAAGCTCTGATACCAAAATAAATGTAACACCCTTATACCCTATATACATACAATACATATTTTTAGCATATGCAAAATACACATATACGGTACAAAAATGTCACATACTGGTTTAATAAAAATTTAACCATTTCTGACTTAAATTTTCAAATACTAAATATAAAAAATTAAATAGTATATAAATATTTTTTACTTGTTATAGGAATCCAAAATAAACATTTTATATGAAAATCTCTAAAAAAAAATTGCCAGAGTTTTGTCTGTAATTTGGACATCCCAAAATTTATCAATTACACAACCTACAAAAAGAACACTTCCAATAAACAATAAATCACATCTTCGCCTTAACATCTAAATTTTTCCAAAATTTTCCCAAAACATTTTTATATATAGATATATATGTATATATAATTTAGAACACATTTAAACCCCCATTTCATACAACTTATGTAATATCCTCATATGTGGCTTAGAAGTTTTGATTATTGTTGTTGTTGTTGTTGTTGTTATTGTTAAATTGAATTGAATGTATATGATGGGATAAGAAAAGAAATTGGAAAGTGAATGCTTGTGCATATGTGTTTTGGAGGAAGAATTAGGGTTTAGAGACAAATGTATATGTTGTGTATATGATGATATATATAACATATAAATTGGTCAAATGAAGAGTCAAGGTGATGGTTAAGTGGAAGAAGATATTTTTGGTTGTTAATGAAATTACATTTAAGGACTTATATGAGACAAAGGTTAGTTATATGATTGAGGGTGTTTTAGTAATTGCTTGGATAAGAACACTTGGTGGAGATTAAAAGCAAAATTTGACTTTGTATCTTGATCATTGTCTTCTTTCTTCATGAAGTGGCCAGCTCTCCATTAGCAAAAGGAAAAGAGAAGTGTTCTTGAGGCAAGAAGCAAGTTGATGAAGCAATCCAAGGTTTTGACAAAGGATTTGTGGAATTTCTTCTTTTCAAGTAAGTATTTTCTTGTTTTCTTTACTTATTTGGAAGTTGTGTTGGAAGTAAAGTAGGGTTTGATGATTTTGTGATTTGGTGGATATGAGATGTGTTTGGTTGTGTTTTCAAGTGTTAAATTGATTTTAAGTTATGAGTTTAATTGAAGGTTGTTGTTGGAAATGATGGTTGTTGATTTGGATGGATGGAGAAGGATGTTGATTTTAGGGTTTTGAGTTAATATGTGTTTTATTGTGATATTAATGTGTGGTGAAGTAGTTCTTGTGATGAATATGTGTTTAGAACATTGATTATGTTCATGTGAAATATGTTATATGATGAATATTGTGTTTGAGTGCAATTGAGAAAAGGTTGGTTTTAGTTAAGGTTTTGTGATTTGGTGACACGGCCAAAAGCAATTTAGGGGAGTGGGCGTGTCAATTGTTTGAATTAGCTACTGCCTCTTTTCTTTTTGAGGACACGGGCGTGTCACTCAAGTTGGTTGGGCGTGTCATTTATTTGAGGAAGCTACTGCCTCTTTTCTTTTTAAGGACACGGGCGTGTCACTCAAGCTGGTTGGGCGTGTCAATCAAGTGAGTTGGGCGTGTCCTTCAAATGATTTGAGCATTGTTTGATTTCTTGGTTCTCTTTGCATGGTTTAAATTCTTCAAAAGTTCCATTGTTCCTAAACTTAAACATGAACATTATAAACATGTTTCAAACACAAGAATGATCTAATCAAATGAATGTGGATGGTCCTAAAACTATGAATCATGTCAATTGTGTTTTGCCCTAATTGCATTGTTGAGAATTAACAATGTTATGTTATGCACTTTGAATGGTAATGTGTTTTATGAGTAATGTGGAATGAAATGTTAATATTTATGAATGATGTCATGTGAGATAAATATACACTTGAATAATGAAGTGTTATATTGTGAAATGAAATGTGGAGCCATTGTTATTGGCTAAGGTGATTTAATGGAGATAAATGAGGCATGTTTGCCTAAATGATAATGAGAATTGAGAATGAAATCTAAATGAATTGTGTGGCTAATGTGTTATTCCATTTTCAGAGTTTGTTGTTGGTGGCATGCCTAATGAGTGTAACAATCTCTTGAAGTTAGGTTGGATTGAATCCTTGAAGCCTAATTGAGATGTTACAACCCTTGAAGCTAGGTTGGGTTAGTTCTTGAAGCCAAGTTGGGTTGATGCTTAGCATGCTTTGCTCCCCTTGAAGCTTGGTTGAACTTAATCCTTGAAGCCTAGTTGGGTATATGATATTGATATTGATAAATGTGATAACAAAACCAAAGCATTAACTCTGAAAATTGAATGGCATATTAGTGTGTCTTGGGCCCATGCTTGTCTTTGCTTAGTGTTGTTCATGAATGATTAAATGATTAACTAATAAAATATATGCAAAGATGTTGAATTCTGATATACATATATGTATGTTAGGTTATGAAATGTAAAAGTATGTTATTAGCTTTGCATTTATGTTGTTACATGTATGATAAATTAGAATTGGCATTGCTTAGCATTTAAGCATGTCTATTGCATGTTTTATCTTACTAAGCCCTTGGCTTAGCGCGATAGTGTTTAATCGCGCAGGTGATAGAACTGATAGAATCGAACCCGAGAGCTCTTCAAGACCGAGTGAGAATAGACATTGAAGAGTTGATTTTGGAAGCTTAAAGATCAGAGCTGATTTGCCAATCATGTATAAATCTTTTATATTGTGTAAAGTTTTGTTGATAATGTAAATATATGTATAATAGTAATTATGTATTCAAATGTTTTCATATATATACATATTTTATAACTTCCGCTGTGTAATATATAAATGTATATATATATATATAGATAACTAATATGTTTTGTTTTATAAGTAAATGATCTATTTTGTTAATAAGATATAATGATATGGATGTGGTATCAAGTTTTAAAATGTTTTGAATGTTAAGGAAACCGTAGCATCCCTATGTTTGGTGCACTTATGCTACATTGTTGTGGTTGTAGTGTGTGTGCATTGGATATGGGGGTGTTACAATTGTTTTGGTATCAGAGCCTAGGTTTGAGATTCTCAATCTAGGTAAAATAAAATAAAAAGAATATTTTTACTTTAAAAAAAATGGTTTTGAATAACATATACGTTTGAGATTGGCAGTCCCTGATCTTTAATAAGATGTAATCTGCTGTGTTTGCAGTATTAGGTGTTGATGGATCCTCACTCAAGACAGTCAGTTGAGGGTAGTGCCGAGAGCATTGCTCCTGCCGAGGGAGCTAGGGTTGATAGTGTTGAGGAGGCACCTGCTTCGGTGTCGGGTAGACCAGCTGGAGAGGAGGTTCCGCCAGCCTGGTTTAGGCATATGATGGAAGTAATGAGACAAGCACCAGTACAGCCACCTCCACCACCACCCCAGCCTCAGGTTCAGATGAGACAGTATGATAAATTGAGGAAGTTTGGGGCAGAAGATTTTCTGGGAACCACTGATCCAGCAGTGGCTGAGCAATGGTTAGGCAAAGTGCAGAGAATCTTTATTCAGTTACAAGCCACCCCTGAGGAAAAGTTTGATTATGCCAGGTCATTACTGCAGAAGGACGCATATGACTGGTGGAAGACAGTGCCACACTCTATGGATGATCCTCCAACACTGTCTTACACTGATTTTCTGAGGGAATTTGAGTTGAAGTATACTCCTAGGGAGTATAAGGATATGAAGAAGATGGAGTTCTTAAGCTTGAAACAAGACAGCAAGACTGTTACTGAGTATGAAGTTGAGTTTATTCGACTGAGTCAGTATGCTGGGGGTATCATTGCTGATGAGATTGATCGATGTCGGCGATTTGAGGAGGGATTGAGGCCCTCAATTATATGTCATGTGGCTGGCTCCAGGTATCAGGATTTCTCCCAGCTAGTTGCAGCAGCTAGGAGTGTAGAGAGAGCTCAGGCCATAGTTACAGCTGCTTCCGAAGAGGAGGTTAGAGTGAGAAGGCCCCAGTTCGAGGCAGGGTCTTCTTCTGCGAAGAGGGGTAGAGGAAGTTTTGTTCCTCGGAGTAGTAGGAGCCAGAGACCAGCAGGTAGGTCAGTGCAGTTCCAGAGGCAGAGATTTAGACCTGCAGCTTCAGTGGCAAGTGCTCCGACCCCGATGATTCGGAGATCCACTCTTCCCATCTGCATCCATTGTGGGAGACCACATGGTGGTCCTTGTTGGAAGGCTGGTGTTGCAGGGGTATGCTTCAGGTGTGGATCACCAGACCATTTTGTGAGAGATTGCCCTGAGAGGCAAGAGCAGATGCCAGTTGATTCTGCTGCTTCTCGAGCTAGTGTGAGAGGAGGTAGAGGAGGCAGAGGTGTCAGCCGAGGAGGTAGGCCAGGGTTCAGTTCTAGAGGAGGTGCTGCATCCAGAGAGGGTAGACCAGAGGAGGTTGGCTCTTCCCAGAGGATGTATGTTATGCAGAGGCAGCCAGATGCATCGGCAGTCATAGCTGGTACTTTTTCTTTATTTAATACTCCAGTACTTGCTTTGATTGATCCAGGTTCCACGCATTCTTATGTTAGTGTATCTGTCTTGCCTGTATCTGATGTGCATGCTGAGTCCCTAGGATTTGATGTGTTGGTGACAAATCCGTTAGGGCATAGTGTGGTTGTGAGTAAGGTGCACTGGGATAGTGTAGTGAGGGTGCAGGGTGAGGAGTACTTTGGAGATTTGATTGAGATGCCATTTAAGGAATATGATGTGATCTTAGGTATGGATTGGCTATCTCGACATGGAGCTGTGGTGGATTGTAAAAAGAAAATTGTTTCTTTGAGAACCGTTGATGGTAGAGAAGTGATAGTATCTAATGAGCAGGAACAGCTAGCCTCCTTATTTGTTTCAGCTGTTGCAGCCAGGAGGTTGATTAGAAAGGGGTGTGAAGCCTATCTTGCTCATGTGATAGATACTAGAGTGAAGGGTTTTCCCATTGATAGCATTGCCACAGTTGCTGAGTTCCCTGATGTGTTTCCAGAGGAGTTGCCTGGATTGCCTCCAGAGAGAGAGGTGGAGTTTGGTATTGAATTGTTACCTGGTACCACTCCTATCTCTATTACTCCTTACAGAATGGCACCAGTAGAATTGAGGGAGTTAAAAGTGCAGTTACAGGAGTTGTTGGATAAAGGATTTATTCGCCCCAGTGTCTCTCCTTGGGGAGCTCCTGTGCTATTTGTGAAGAAGAAAGATGGTACTATGAGGTTATGTATCGATTATAGGCAATTGAACAAAGTGACTATTAAGAATAAATATCCTTTGCCTAGAATCGATGATCTTTTTGATCAGTTGAAGGGTGCAGCTGTGTTTTCCAAAATTGATCTGAGATCTGGGTACCATCAGCTGAGAGTCAGAGCTGAAGATGTTCCGAAGACAGCTTTCAGGACCAGGTATGGGCACTATGAATTTTTAGTTATGCCTTTTGGTCTGACGAATGCACCTGCAGCTTTTATGGATTTGATGAATAGGGTGTTTAGGCCCTATCTGGATCAGTTTGTAGTGGTCTTCATCGATGACATTCTGGTGTATTCACGGAATGAAGAGGAACATGATATGCATCTGCGGATTGTGTTGCAGATTTTGAGAGAGAAGCAGTTGTTTGCCAAATTGTCGAAATGTGAGTTCTGGTTAGATCAAGTAGCTTTTCTCGGACATATTGTTTCAGCAGAAGGCATTAGAGTTGATCCAAGTAAAGTTGAAGCTATTTTGAATTGGAGTCCACCCAAGTCTGTGACAGAGATTAGAAGTTTTCTGGGTTTGGCAGGCTATTACAGACGATTTGTGAAAGGGTTTTCTTTAATAGCTACTCCACTCACCAGATTACTTCGTAAGGGAGTGAGATTTGTGTGGACGGATAAGTGTCAGGCTAGCTTTGAGCAGTTGAGAGATATGTTAACTCAAGCGCCTGTTTTAACTTTACCTGTTGAAGGCAAACCATATGTGATCTACAGTGATGCTTCACATAGAGGTTTGGGATGTGTATTGATGCAGGAAGGGAAAGTTATAGCTTATGCATCTCGACAGTTGAAACCGCATGAGCTTAACTATCCGACCCATGATTTGGAATTGGCTGCCATTGTGTTTGCATTAAAGATTTGGCGCCATTATTTATTTGGGGAAAAATGTTTTATCTACACTGATCACAAGAGTTTGAAGTATCTGGGTGTCCAGAAAGAACTCAATCTTCGTCAGAGGAGATGGTTGGAATTGATTAAAGACTACGACTGCTTGATTGACTATCATCCAGGTAAAGCAAATGTTGTTGCTGATGCTTTGAGTCGGAAGTCTTTAGCTGGTTTAACAGTTTACTCGCTCTCGTTGCTTGTTGAGTTGAGAGCATTGCATGTCAGTTTTGTACCTTGTGATGATGGTGCATTGTTGGCACGGTTGCAATTGAAGCCAATTTTGTTAGATCAGATCAAAGAGGCTCAGTTGGTTGATATGAAGATTCAGAAGATTATTTCAGATTGCAAGATTGGGAAGACTAGAGATTTTGTTGTGAGAGATGATGGGAGTCTCTGGTTTAAGAACCGATTGTGTGTACCCGATGATGCTAATTTGAAAAGAATCATTTTAGAAGAAGCTCATCAGTCAGTGTTTGCTATGCATCCGGGTAGTACGAAGATGTACAATGATTTGAGACAACATTATTGGTGGATTGGGTTGAAGAGAGACATTGCTGAGTTTGTATCGAAATGTCTCACTTGTCAGAAAGTTAAAGCAGAGCATCAAGTTCCAACCGGGTTGCTTCAACCGTTGTTAGTGCCAGAGTGGAAGTGGGAAAGAGTGACAATGGACTTTGTGTCTGGATTGCCATTGACACAAAAGAAGCATAATGCTATATGGGTGATTGTGGATAGATTGACTAAGACAGCTCATTTCCTTCCGGTGCGGATGGATTACTCTTTGGAGAGATTGGCTGAGCTGTATATCCAGGAGATTGTGAAACTGTATGGTGTTCCAACTTCTTTAGTGTCTGATCGAGATCCCAGGTTTACTTCAAGATTTTGGAAGAGTTTGCATTATGCTATGGGTTCTCGACTGCACTTCAGTACTGCTTTTCATCCACAGACGGATGGACAGTCAGAGAGGGTGATACAGATTCTTGAAGATATGTTGAGAAGCTGTGTCATCGATTTCTCTGGAAGTTGGGATAGGTTTTTACCTCTTGTGGAATTTGCTTATAACAACAGTCACCAATCCAGCATTGGTATGGCACCATTCGAAGCATTGTATGGCAGACGGTGTAGGACACCTCTTTGTTGGAATGAGCTTGGAGATAATAAGTTGGTTGGTCCTGATTTGATTCAAGAAACTGAAGAGAAAGTAAAATTGATTTGAGGCAGGTTAAAAGCAGCTTCAGACCGACAGAAGTCTTATGCAGATCTGAAAAGGAGAGACATTCAGTTTGATGTTGGAGATAAGGTATTTTTGAAAGTGTCTCCTTGGAAAAAGATTTTGAGGTTCGGTCGGAAAGGAAAATTGAGTCCTCGTTTCATTGGGCCGTATGAAGTGTTAGAAAGAGTTGGGCCAGTTGCTTATCGACTTGCTTTACCACCTGAGTTGGATCGTATTCATAATGTATTCCATGTTTCTATGTTGAGGAGGTACAGGTCGGATCCATCTCATGTGTTGCCATTTGAATCAATTGAAGTGAGCCCAGATTTGACTTTTGAAGAGGAACCAGTTGCTATCTTGACACGTGATGTGAAAGATTTGAGAAACAAGAGAGTGCCATTGGTGAAGATTCTTTGGAAGAACCATGGGAAAGAAGAAGCAACTTGGGAAAATGAGCAAACGATGCGAGAGCAATATCCTCAGTTGTTTCAGAGTTAATTTCAGGTAATTTCGAGGACGAAATTTTCTTTTTAGAGGGGGAGAATTGTAATATCCTCATATGTGGCTTAGAAGTTTTGATTATTGTTGTTGTTGTTGTTGTTGTTATTGTTAAATTTAATTGAATGTATATGATGGGATAAGAAAAGAAATTGGAAAGTGAATGCTTGTGCATATGTGTTTTGGAGGAAGAATTAGGGTTTAGAGACAAATGTATATGTTGTGTATATGATGATATATATAACATATAAATTGGTCAAATGAAGAGTCAAGGTGATGGTTAAGTGGAAGAAGATATTTTTGGTTGTTAATGAAATTACATTTAAGGACTTATATGAGACAAAGGTTAGTTATATGATTGAGGGTGTTTTAGTAATTGCTTGGATAAGAACACTTGGTGGAGATTAAAAGCAAAATTTGACTTTGTATCTTGATCATTGTCTTCTTTCTTCATGAAGTGGCCGGCTCTCCATTAGCAAAAGGAAAAGAGAAGTGTTCTTGAGGCAAGAAGCAAGTTGATGAAGCAATCCAAGGTTTTGACAAAGGATTTGTGGAATTTCTTCTTTTCAAGTAAGTATTTTCTTGTTTTCTTTACTTATTTGGAAGTTGTGTTGGAAGTAAAGTAGGGTTTGATGATTTTGTGATTTGGTGGATATGAGATGTGTTTGGTTGTGTTTTCAAGTGTTAAATTGATTTTAAGTTATGAGTTTAATTGAAGGTTGTTGTTGGAAATGATGGTTGTTGATTTGGATGGATGGAGAAGGATGTTGATTTTAGGGTTTTGAGTTAATATGTGTTTTATTGTGATATTAATGTGTGGTGAAGTAGTTCTTGTGATGAATATGTGTTTAGAACATTGATTATGTTCATGTGAAATATGTTATATGATGAATATTGTGTTTGAGTGCAATTGAGAAAGGGTTGGTTTTAGTTAAGGTTTTGTGATTTGGTGACACGGCCAAAAGCAATTTAGGGGAGTGGGCGTGTCAATTGTTTGAATTAGCTACTGCCTCTTTTCTTTTTGAGGACACGGGCGTGTCACTCAAGTTGGTTGGGCGTGTCATTTATTTGAGGAAGCTACTGCCTCTTTTCTTTTTAAGGACACGGGCGTGTCACTCAAGCTGGTTGGGCGTGTCAATCAAGTGAGTTGGGCGTGTCCTTCAAATGATTTGAGCATTGTTTGATTTCTTGGTTCTCTTTGCATGGTTTAAATTCTTCAAAAGTTCCATTGTTCCTAAACTTAAACATGAACATTATAAACATGTTTCAAACACAAGAATGATCTAATCAAATGAATGTGGATGGTCCTAAAACTATGAATCATGTCAATTGTGTTTTGCCCTAATTGCATTGTTGAGAATTAACAATGTTATGTTATGCACTTTGAATGGTAATGTGTTTTATGAGTAATGTGGAATGAAATGTTAATATTTATGAATGATGTCATGTGAGATAAATATACACTTGAATAATGAAGTGTTATATTGTGAAATGAAATGTGGAGCCATTGTTATTGGCTAAGGTGATTTAATGGAGATAAATGAGGCATGTTTGCCTAAATGATAATGAGAATTGAGAATGAAATCTAAATGAATTGTGTGGCTAATGTGTTATTCCATTTTCAGAGTTTGTTGTTGGTGGCATGCCTAATGAGTGTAACAATCTCTTGAAGTTAGGTTGGATTGAATCCTTGAAGCCTAATTGAGATGTTACAACCCTTGAAGCTAGGTTGGGTTAGTTCTTGAAGCCAAGTTGGGTTGATGCTTAGCATGCTTTGCTCCCCTTGAAGCTTGGTTGAACTTAATCCTTGAAGCCTAGTTGGGTATATGATATTGATATTGATAAATGTGATAACAAAACCAAAGCATTAACTCTGAAAATTGAATGGCATATTAGTGTGTCTTGGGCCCATGCTTGTCTTTGCTTAGTGTTGTTCATGAATGATTAAATGATTAACTAATAAAATATATGCAAAGATGTTGAATTCTGATATACATATATGTATGTTAGGTTATGAAATGTAAAAGTATGTTATTAGCTTTGCATTTATGTTGTTACATGTATGATAAATTAGAATTGGCATTGCTTAGCATTTAAGCATGTCTATTGCATGTTTTATCTTACTAAGCCCTTGGCTTAGCGCGATAGTGTTTAATCGCGTAGGTGATAGAACTGATAGAATCGAACCCGAGAGCTCTTCAAGACCGAGTGAGAATAGACATTGAAGAGTTGATTTTGGAAGCTTAAAGATCAGAGCTGATTTGCCAATCATGTATAAATCTTTTATATTGTGTAAAGTTTTGTTGATAATGTAAATATATGTATAATAGTAATTATGTATTCAAATGTTTTCATATATATACATATTTTATAACTTCCGCTGTGTAATATATAAATGTATATATATATATATAGATAACTAATATGTTTTGTTTTATAAGTAAATGATCTATTTTGTTAATAAGATATAATGATATGGATGTGGTATCAAGTTTTAAAATGTTTTGAATGTTAAGGAAACCGTAGCATCCCTATGTTTGGTGCACTTATGCTACATTGTTGTGGTTGTAGTGTGTGTGCATTGGATATGGGGGTGTTACAACTTAACCCAAACATTCTTTATAGTTTACAATACAAAAAATCCAAAAACATGATATAATATTAATAATACAAAAATATACAATAACATAAAATATATATACATGTTGCTGATAGTGTTTCTAATCTTAATATCAACTCTACAAGCACAACAACAAGTCTAGACCCAACCTGGTCTTGAAGAACTCTCCGGCTCAGCCGAATCTACCCTGTCACCTGCGCGATGTAAACAATTACGCTAAGCCAAAAGCCTAGTAATCCAACTTGATAACAATGAAACTCAAATGCAATGCCAATGCACAATACATATGGATATCACATCATTCCATTTTCTCATACTTTTCAAATATTTCACAATCCACAATTCACATAAAAACAAACACAAGCATGGGCCCAAAGATAACTAATATGCTATTCAAATTTCAGAGTTACTATTTTGGTCTATAATGAAACCATATGTCTAGCCCCATAGGCAAAATATCAATGTAATAGTCCAACTAGGCCTGAGCTTACGACCCGGTCATTTCACCCAGCCCAGCTTCAAGGACTTATTTTTGAGGCTTACGACCTGGTCATTTCACCTCAAAAATATTTTCACAGTGATGCCTAACGTCTAGCCCATAGGCAAATCATAGGCATGCCGCCAAACACAGAACTCTGAAAATTGGATAACATACTAGGCACACAATTTATTCATATTTCTCATTTATATTGATATCAATTCATTTCATTATGTTTCCGCATATCTCATTACATTATACCACATTTTTGCATTTACAACACATTATCCAATTACTTTAAGTATTTTCCACATAATTCACATATTAATCACATTTAATGTAATCTGGCCAATACCAATGGCTTTTTAACAATGCACTTAACACATATATGACATTACTAATGTCATAGCACATTATTGATACATAACCAATGTATCAAGGAGCTTAACACATTTTTCAACCAAAATGTGTTAGGCCCAAATGTCATGCAAACATAACCAATGTATTCAAAGTTTGTACTTACCTCAAATAGCAACCAAACTAAGCTTGAAACAATCTCCAATCCTATCCTTCCAACTTGCCCTTCACCACTGTTACGCTCTATTTAATACTACTAGAACTACACTCGTAAGTATACGAGGTAGTTGTAGCAAAGGTGATCGCCCCAAGGTCGTCTCTCAAGGAAGCTAGATAAGCTAATTGATTATCAGGTTGCAAATAACAAATTATAATAAATTTAAATTACTAACAACTAATGAAAACAGATCGATTGGAGTTTAAAACAATAAAAGTAAACTGAGCTGATATATTGATTCACTTAATAGAATGGTCTAGGGTTTGTACTTCTCTACTAACTTATATGTATGAATGGTTATTCCTCTCAACCAATTTAATTTCAAAGATTAGATCTCAAGCAACTTAATTAATCGAATCAAGGAAATAAGCTCTCGCATTCAAACCTCTTTCAAATAATCTTGTTACAATTGAAATAATCTTTTTCTTAGGTTATATTTCTAATTCGCCTAAGTCCCTAATTGAATTGTTCCAGCATTAGACTTCATCTCTCAATCCTTCATCTAATACCTCAAACACATAATTGGTGGCCAATCAATTATATATTAACAGTAATCCATTCAATCAAGGCTAAAGAAATAATTCAGTTAAGAGCAATAACCAATTCATACAATCATAGTAGATCCATACAAACCCTAGACTAGATCAAATTAGTTCATAATGATATTATCAAACATATTCATCTCATTAAAATTCAAAGAAATCAATTTAGACATAATAGAATTCATGAATACAATTCCAATGAAACTTAAGAGATAAAGTTTGAGAACAAAACCAAATTACAAACTCCCTTTAGCTTCTGAAGAATCTCTTGATCAGATCTTTGCTAGAAGAATGTTGCAATGGCAAAAACAAATTTAATCTAGACTATTTGAATCAAAGTGTAATCAATAATCTCAAAGAAAACAATTGGAAACCCTAAGTTTCAGTTTGACGACTGATAAAAAACTATCCCCGAAATAAAACCCTAATTCTCTTATTTATACGAAACCTCGCTCCAAAAATCCGCATTTTCTTTGTTCCTTCAGTCCCTGGAGTGACACGGCCAAGCTCCTGGCCATGTCATGTGACACGGCCAGTGACTTGGCCGTGTCACCTGAATGTGTCTGCTTCTGTGTGATTTTCATCTTTCTTCTTTGGAGTTGAGTGTGACACGGCCAAGCTTGGGTGAGCTTGGCCGTGTTTGATGCGTTTGGAGGGACACGGCCAGTGACTTGGCCGTGTCCCCTGGGTGTGTCACCTACTGACCTCTTTGTTCTTTGCTCTTCTTTCTTTGGTCTTCTTCCTTGGCTATGTATGTGACACGGCCAAGCTCCTGGCCGTGTCCTCTGAATGTGTCAGTTACTGCCCAAATTTTCCTTCTCTCTTGGTTCCTTGGTGATTGCCCTTAAGGTGAGACATGCTTCATGCTATTCTTTCTTCCAAGGAAATGTTTGCATATTAACCTAAAATAAACACTTAAACAGACTTTAAGCAAGAATCAAATAAACATTAACCAACAACACATAAACACCACACTAAAAACTAGAACAAAAATGACATAAACACTGAAATAAATTAAAACTACCAAAATTGATGAACACACTAAATAAACAGATTAAAACTATCAAAATACCTAAAGAAAACAATAATCATCATAATAAATAAGACACATTTCTATGACAAAAACTAATAAAACAACCACTTGGATGAAGCAAATCAACCTTCCTCAATGCCTAATCCAAATGTGATAGCAAATAATCATTTAGTATCACATTTAATGGAATTTCCAATATTAAACCATAATTAAACCCCATCCAAGCAAAAATCCAAAATTTAAGGCTATCCTCACTTTAACTTTGGATTCTCATGCTAGGCTATTCATTTTAATATATTAAGTTTATTCATATTATTAGAAACATATTTTAATACATTTAAACCATTTACATTACAAAAACACACAATTATACACAAAACCCTAAAATGGCATAACCTTCCCCCATTTAAGGTTTTCCATTCCAACACAATCCATTAATCATTTTAAGCTTATATTCATCACTTATATCACCAAACAACAAGATTAAACCAATAAAATTATACAATTCAACAACTTTGGAAAAATCATTTTCCAAAATCCTAAATCAAACTTCCATTCTCAAACTCCAACAAAACACAACCAAATATAATATTTGACTTTAAAATACTTGTTTAAAAACCAAAACAACTCATTTAGAACCAATTTTCATAATTAAAAACTATGATTTCTCAAATCCTAAAAGTCCATAACCCTAAATTCTCTCTCTTCACCATTCTTTATCCAAATTCAACCATTTCTTCAATCCAACCTTAAAATCATTAATAACTACCCAAAATAACTTCATACACACCAATTCCAACAATAATAACATAATACTTCAAAAATCCAAAACTCACATATTCAAAATTTCTATGAAAATCCAAAGAAAAAGCTAATGAACTTACTTTTTCAAGTGGAAATCTCTAAAAATCCTTTTTGAACCTTTGAAATCCTTCAATTCTTGGAAGCTTGGAAGATCAAAATCCTTGGTCTTGAAGATCCATGGTGTTCAGCCATGAGAGAAGAAGAAGAAGAAGAAGTTTAAAAATAAATTTTCTCTTTCCTTTCATCTTTTAATTATAACCATATATATATATTTTATAATAAATTAATAATAAATTATTTAATTATTTATTAAAGAAATTAAAAGACTAAAAATCCATCATCCATTCAAAAATAATTTTTTTGAATTATTTTATTAATTTTTAATTTCTAAATTTATTTACAAAAATACCATTGGACTTTGACTTTTCTTTTAAAAAGTGTTGACTTTTATATGTTATGTATATTTTACATATATATCACATATATTCCATTTTTTCATTTAAAATCCCTTCATTTTTCATTTAAAACCATTAATTTAATTTATCCAATTTAATTATAATATATTTTATCAAATTTCCAAAAATTAGAAATTTTAAAAAAAAATTGGGATATTACAGAGCATGACCAAATCGAGCTTAGTCTGACCGTGCCAAGCCCGAGCCTATAAGACCAAAGTCAGTCCAACTATGAGCTTGCTCTGAAAAGTGATTAAAGTGGGAGATAAGAATCAAACATATTGGATCCCACCCCAAATAGCTAGTTGAAGACTTGAATGCTATAAATACCACAAGAAACCTCATTTTTTTTTTGTAAAATTGTGATTGTAATTGCAAAGATTAACAACTTTCATTTATTTGCATCAAAATTTCTACTTATATTTTTTGAGTGTTGGGTGTAAGCATTAAACACCATTGTATGTTTGAATATGAGCTTTGAAACACTTAGGTTTTAGAGTGATCCTGGGAAAACTCTTGTTGGGTTATGAGAAAAAGACTCAAACCTTGTAAAAGTTTTGTGTGAGCTTATGAAAACACCAAGTTAGAGTTGAGCATATAAAAACTCAAGATTAGTGGAACCTTAATAAGTTGTTAAGGAATTAGATGTAGGATTGAAGTAATCTGAATCATCATAAACTCATTATGTTCATGTTTCTCTACTCTACTCATTTCTCGGTTTGTTTGATTTTAAATTTTAATTTACCACCACTTCTTCAAAACAAACAATTCACCCCCCTCTTGGTTGCCATCTTGGGATAGCAATTAGCATTAAAGCCTCAAAATTTTAAAAATCTTAATTGTAAAATTTAATCCACAATGGCAGCCACTTCTTCATCCACCTCCATTGCTTAATCTCATGGAAATATCAATTCTTATCTAAGATCCTACTTCGATGAAATGGATTATTCTTATTGGATATACAAGATGTATTTGTTTCTTAATACTGAGGGAAAAATAATTGAGAAAAAAATTAAACAAATATATTAAACAAACACATTGAATAAAAACATTCAATTCATTAATAATAGCAACATTTAATTCAAAGCAAACACAAATATAGTACAATGATTAAGTTTTAATTATTGTTGCCATCATCTTCATCCCCTTCTTCTTCTTCATCCCCTTCTCCATTTTTATCTCCTTCTTCTTCTTCATCCATTGGGTAAGAGATAGCTGCTTCACCCACTTCTTCATGAGGAGAGGTACCATGGATTGAAGGGGATAAGCTTGGTTCATCATCAAAGCATTTTTGTAGTCTCATAGCTTCTTGAATTTGTTGAATGTCAAGATGAAGATGAGATATTTGGCTGGTGAGGCTATCAATTCTTGTTCCTTAGGAGCTCACTTGGCCATGAATAACTTAGAGAAGTTGGAGGATAGGGGATTGAGGTCTTGTGGTTAGAGTTCTAGGAAATTCCATTTGAAATGTCTCTTCACCTTCTTCTATAATCCTAGGTCTTTTCCTTTCTTGAGCTATAGGACCTAGTACTCCTAAAAGATAGACATATGTCCCATCATCATCTCTAATACATTTAGCATATTTGAGATAGCCTATGTTTATGGATTTTGTTATGGGATCAAGAGGATTAGACAGAGTGGCCTTGTTTGTTGGTGTAATTGCTCCAACATAATTGGCAATTTGTGTTATTTGGGAGGAGAGAAGGATAAGTCCAGATTTAGTTTTCCTAATGTGTATAAACGTGTCAATTAGGAATTTTTTGGTTTGAATGGCTTCACCTCTAATCAGACAATAAAGGAAGAGGAAATCTTTTTGTGTTACCTTTTCATTACTTTCTCCCCTAGCACTTATTATATAGATGATAATCCTATGTAACATCCAATAGGTTAAAGTCCTAAGGTTCTTAGCATTGGATAACTTTTGAAGTAAGGTTTCAATAGAAATTTCATTCCAAAAATCCAATTGAACTTTAGAGGTAAGGATAGTGTTTGAGATATGAGAAATACCTTCTAGTTCAAAACGCCAAATGCCATAATAACGTAAGGGGTTTGTGCACTTTTTGCTAACAACCAAGGTTTTGAGAAACTCCTTTGTCAAGGTCTCCCAACCAAGGTCATCACGCTCCAAAAAGATAAATTTCTAACATCATTTTCAATGCCTAGAGATTCTAGAGTGAGGGTGGAGAAGAGACAGTTTGGTTCTACTATTTTTCCTTTAAGGATTGCATACCTTTGTCTTTCTTCATCATCTTTGAATCTTATCTTATGTGTTCACTTCTGCATATAATCCTTGCTTCTTCTGTGCTTTGCTCTTTTGGTAGGACACGGCCAAGGCCTTAGCTGTGTCATGTGACACGGCCAGTGGCTTGGCCGTGTCTCTTGCTTGTGTCAAGCTCTGCCAAATTTTCCTGCCTCTTTCCTTGGATGAGGGAAATGGCCAAGCCATGAAGTGTCTTGGCCGTGTCTCATGTTTTTCCACTTAATAATCCATCAAATTGAATTAAAGCTCCATTGTTTTGTTCTTCAACCTGAATCAAATACTTCAAATAAACTTTAAACATAAATTAAAAGAAAAATCAATCAAAAGCCAATAAAATCACACTAAAAATAAATACATAAATGATCAAAATAGGACTACTATAAGCCCGGTGATGAATTTTAAAAATCATAGATAGTATGGTCGAACTATAGTAAAACCGAGCGAAATTTTACTTTTAGGCACAACGGACAAAATTTTTTAAATATACTGGTCATAACACTGAGGGTATGGTCATACTTTTATGAAAAATTTGAAGTTAAGGATTTTCAAAAAAGTACAGTCAGACTATAAGGTGGTCCGATCGAGAAATATCCAAAAATGAAGACTTTCAGGGAATTTGTCTGGTTTATCTAGAAGCTTCAATATATGATCAAAATAGACACAAATTGGAAATTTAGATAATATAAAATAAGTTTCTTAAGTTCTTCTGATTCCTATATTAAGGATACCACATACCTAAATGCAATGTGCCACTCAAGTATTTTAAAATTCTTTTAGCTGTGTTTAAGTGTGATTCCCTGGGACAAGATTGAAATCTAGCACACAAACATACACTATACATTATATCCTGTCTAGAAGCATTTAAATAAAGTATTTCTTCTCATCTACTACCTTACCACTTTCATCTTTGCTAAGTTTCAAGGATGTGCTCATAGGAGTTTTGCTTGAATTGCAACCATCCATTCCCAACTTCTTTAAGAGTTCCTTTGTGTACTTGGATTGGTTGATGAAGATCCCATCCTTGCATTACTTGATTTGTAGTCAAAGGAAGAATTTGAGTTCAACCATCATGCTCATTTCAAATTTCATAGTCATACATGAAGCAAATTCCTTGCACAAAGATTCATTAGTAGCACCAAAAATAATGTCGTCAACTTAAATTTGCACAATCAAAATGTTATGCATTTTCTTTTTAACAAAAAGAGTTGTGTCAACTTTACCTTTTGAAAATTCATTTTCAAGCAAATATAGACTAAGTCTACCATACCAAGCTCTTGAAGCTTGTTTCAATCCATATAGTGCTTTGGTAAGTTTAAAAAAAATGATTTGGGAATTCATAATCTTTAAAACCGAGAGGTTGTTCAACATAAACTTCATCATTTATAAACCCATTTAGAAATGCACTTTTAACATCCATTTAAAAAATTTAAAATTCATATGACATGCAAATGCAAGCAATATTCTAATGGCTTATAGTCTAGCAACATAAGCAAATGTCTCATCATAGTCAATGCCTTCCTCTTGGTTATAGCCTTTGGCTATCAATCTAGCTTTATTTCTAGTAATGGGACCATTTTCATCAAGCTTATTCCTATATATATGTTCACATCCTATAATTGGATAATTTTTAGGTTTAAAAAAAGTTCTCATACTTTGTTTCTCTCAAATTGGTTGAGTTCATCTTGCATAGCAATCACCCAACACTCATCACTAAGAGCCTACTCAATGGTCTTTGCCTTAATTTGAGAAACAAAAGCAGCATTAGAATCTAAGTATTTAAATTGAGATCTAATAGTTACTCCTTTTGAGGTGTCACCAATGATTAGTTCTTTTTGGAAGATCCTTCTTATAATGTCAATCTTTGGGTAGCTCTTGAGACCTTCTTCTTGCTCATCAAGATTGTTCCTTAGAGCATTTATTGTTTCTTGTTATTCAAATGTACCAATAAAATCATCAAGAACACTACCTTTCCTTTGATCAAGTTTAAAAGATTCATCAAAAACAACATGCATTGATTCTTCAACTACGAGTGTTCTCTTATTAAATACTCTATATGCTTTGTTAGATGATAAATATCCTAAAAATATGCCTTCATCTTATTTGGATGAGAATTTTCTAAGATTTTCCTCGGTATTCAATATAAAGCATTTGCATCCAAACACTCTAATATATGAAATTTTGGATATTCTCTCATTCCATAGCTCATAAGAAGTTTTGTTTATCAAATGCCTTTTGTAAATAAGATTTAAAATATAACATGCAGTATTAACAACTTTCGCCCAAAAGTAAGATGGTAAATCATACTCATTTAGCATTGTCCTAGCCATTTCAATCAATTTTTTAATTTTCCTTTCAACCACACCATTTTGTTGTGGTGTTCTAGGAGCTAAAAAGTTATGTGAAATTCCAAAGTCATTGCAAAAGTTTTCAAAATACTCATTTTCAAATTCTTTGCCATAATCACTTCTAATAGATGTAATTATATAGCCTTTTTCATTTTGAACTCTTTTTGCGAACATTTTAAAATGATTGAAAGCTTCATTCTTTTGAGCTAATAAATTAACCCATGTAAACCTTGAGTAATCATCAACAAGTACAAATGCATATAACTTACCACCTAACCTAGCAACTATATTTGGTCCAAACAAGTTTAAGTGAATAAGTTCTAATAGTCTAGAAGTGCTTACAATATTTTTAGATTTGAATAAACTTTTATGTTGCTTACCAAATTGACAAGATTCACAAGTCCTATCTTTGTTAAATTTTATTTTAGTGAGACCATCAACTAGTTCTTCTTTACTAATGCATTATAAGTGGTCCATACTAGCATGTCCTAATCTTCTATGCCATAGCCAAGAATCATTATTAATGGTAATCAAACATTCAAAAGCATTATTGGAATGCATGTCAATTTTATATGTATTACAAATTCTAACTCCTTTGAATATAAGTTTACCATTTGAATTGATAACTTTGCATCCTTTAGAGTTAAAACTTACATCATATTCTTTATCATATAATTGACTTACACTAAGAAAATTATGTTTAATCCATCAACAAGCCAAACATTATCAATCATATTCTTACCAAGCATGCCAGTGTAACCAATACCAATGATTTTACCTTTAGCATTATTGCCAAAAGTTACATTATTTCTATGCTTATAAGTGAGTGTTGTAAAAAGCTTTGCATTACTTGTCATATGCCTTGAGCATCCACTATCCACAAGCCAAACATTTTCATTGATAGTGGATTTTAGGCATACCTACAAAATGACAATGTTCATCTTCTTTTAGGTACCCAAATAAAGTTGGGTCTTTGGGGGTTAGTAATAGAAGGGTCCTTTAACTTGAGATAAGATTTCCTAATATGGAAAATTTGCTTTTATGTCTAAATTTCATACAATAAGTGCATTGATACAAGGTTCTATAATTATGCACTTTCCTATTAAAATTCAATGGACCATGCACACAATTGCATGTGTGTGTTGAGTAGGATTGTTTTTGTGCATTTTTGCTTTTATGTACATGCCTTGTATACATGAATGCATGATTTGCTCTTGGAACTTTAGTTCTAGAGCCTTGGGAACTTAATGTAATCCTTTTAGGATTTTTAGGCTTGGTTTGTGCATTAGTGTTCTTTACAACATCAACACTAGATGTTTGTGTTATAGAAACTCTAACAAATATTGGTGCATTAGGTGAAGTGTTAGATGAACCAATGAAACCTAAACCATGTTTCAAGGATAGTGATCTTTGATTATTGATTAATGTATCTAAGGCCTCTTTTCCCTTGTGAAATTTTGAAATTGACTCTTTCAACTTATTTATTTCATCCTTCAATGTTTTATTTTCCTTGATCATATTTTTTAAGCTATATGAATTTTAGTCATTTCATCAATTGATTTCAATGAGTTTTCATTTGAGATCTTCAATTCTAATGCAGAGCTTTTCAAAGACACAATTCCTTTTCTAACTTGGAACATATATCTTTATAAAATTTCATCTACTTTTTTATTCTAAGGTTCATATGTTCAATCAAACCATTTTCATCTAAAGCATCAGCAACATCATCATCATATGCAATCAAGTTTAAAGATGAAGTACTTACCTCATTGGAGTTATTCTCATCTTCAATAGCCATGAGACATAGATTTGCAATTTCTTCCTCTTATTCCTCTTCTTCTTCACTTGAGGAATCATCATCCCATGTAGCTTTGAGTGATCTCTTCTTTTCCTTATCACACTTTTTATTTTTCAATTTGAATCAATCCAGCTTGATGTGACCGGATTTGCCACATTCATAACATTTCACTTCATTCATTTTTTCTTTATCTTTGAAGAAAGATGTAGGAAATATACCTTTGTTAGCTTGTAGTATTCTCTTTCTCTTCCAATCACTTATCCTTTTGGATAGCATAGCCAATTCTTCTTCATCATCACTATCTTCATTATTTGAGCTCTCAACTTCTTTGATGGCTTGGAGAGCTATTACTTTCCTCTTATCCTTTTCACCTTGTTCTTCTTCTGTTTCGATGTGTAATTCGAAGGTGAGTAGTTTTTCAATGAGTTCATCGGTTCTCAAGGAGCTAACTTCATGCGCTTCTTCAATTGAAGAAACTTTAGACTTAAAGTTTTTCTTTGCTCTAAGTGCTCTCAAGATTTTCTATTAACATCATCTTGATCATATATCTTGCCATATTTCTTTAATTCATTGACAATGGCAAGCAAACAGTTTGTCATGTCGGTGACATTTTCATTGGGATTCATTTTGAATAGCTCATACTCATGTACATACATTTGTTTCTTGGTCAGCCTCACTTGGGTAGTACCCTCATGATAGTTCTCAAATGTTTTCTAAATGCAATGTGCACAAGTGAGATATTGGACTCTTTCACCGTCATCTCTTGATATTGAATTCATCAAGATGAAGACTACCTTGTTGTTCTTGAATCGATCTCTCACATTATCACTTGACCATTGTGATTTAGGAAGAGGAACTTGAACACCATCAGCTTCATGAGTAGGAGGTGTCCACTCCTTTATAACAAAATCTCAAAGCTCAATTCCCTCACTACCTATGAACAAGAACATCTTGTGTTTCCAATAGGAGTATTCCGTTCCATCGAAATAGGGTCTAAGGGATGAATATAGGTTTCCATGTGTGAAGTTGTTTGTTAGTGAAATGACTGCCATTTTGGATCAAATTTCACATTGAAGTTCGAAGAAATTTACTTGATCTTATACCAATTATTGTCCCAAGCTAGTAACCAAGAGGGGTTGAATTTGTTGATATGAAGAGTGATGGTAAATTGAAAATTTAAAAGGCTATAGATGAAGAGGATAGATGAGGATTAAGTTGAGTAGAGAAGGAAGAATACAAAGAGTTATAGTGGTTTGGATTTACCTCAATCCTACATCCAATTCCTTAATAACTTGTTAAGGTTCTACTAGACTTGAGTTTTTACAAGCTTAACTCTAACTTGGTGTTTTTCCTAGCTCACACGAAACTATTACAATGGTTTGAGATCAATCCTCACAACCCTTACAAGTGTTTTCTCAGGCTCACTTTCACAACCTAAGTGTTTCTATGCTCACACTCAAACTTATGATGGTGTTTAATGCTTACACCCAACACTCAACCAATACAAAAGTAGTTTTGATGCAAGGAAATGAAAGTTATTTTGTTTTCGAAATTACAATCACAATGTTACATAAAAATGAAGTTTCTTGAGGTATTTATAGCTTTCAAGTCTTCAACTAGCCATTTAGGGTAGGAGCCAACGTGTTTGATTCTTATCTTTCACTAAATAATTGTCGAAAGCATTTTCATGGCCGAACTAGCCCTAGTTCGGTCATATTTACATAAGGCCGATTGAATTATTCAAGGTTCTATCATACTTTTTGAGAATCTAACTAATGCTCTTTCAACGGTTGGTCCATGTGTCATCCACTAACTGAGTGGATACATAACGGCTTCTGATTTGAAGAATAATTAAATAGTCTGGTCATACTTTTGTTGGTACATTCAATTTCTAGGTGTACCCTTGGTCGTGAACTCTATTGGATGTTTTGGATAAATTCTACTTCACAAGTCCGGTCAGAATTCAATTTGGCCCGATTAGACTTCTCTGGTACTCTGAGAATATGAGAGTACATTAGACCATGAAGCTTACTTTGTGCATTTTCATATTTCACAACCAATGGTGCGGTCGGACTTCATGAGGGTCCGATCAGACTTCTCTGGTACTCTGAGAAAATGAGAGTACTTTCCACCATGAACATTTATGTGTAAATTTTGCTCATGTTGGTATGAAAGGTTCGGTCAGTCTCTAATGTGGTCCGATCGTACCTTTGAAGATTTCTTCCAAAGTTTATCTTCTTGCAAAGTGTAACTTGATACAAGTATTAGTTCTATTCAATTTGATTTCCTAAGATAAAAATAGAGCAATCATGCCAAGGGTTTAGCTAATAGATTACTGTCCAAAGGTCACCTTCCTCCAAATATGGCTTAGAGTTTAATGGCTTTTCCACTACCACATCTAATGCACTAACATTTGTTAAAGTATCTACAACTCAAACATCTAGTGTTGAAGTTGTAAAGAATACAAATGCACACACCAAGCAAAAAAATCCTAAATAGACTACACTAGGCTCTAGAACTATGGTTCAAAGAGCAAATTACGCATACATATACATAAGGCATTAACACAACCACAAGTATGTACATAAAACATCCTGTTCTATACACACTTGTGATTATTAATTTAATTCTTCAAGGTTTAATAGAAAAAGAAGCAAAAGCATAAAATTTTGTATCAATGCCAATATTGCATGAAATTTAGTCACAAAAGAACATTTAGTTACATTAGAAAAGCTCACCTCAAATTAGAGGATCCTTCTACAACTAACCCCCAATGACCCAAGTTCATTTGGGTACCTAAAAGTAGATAAACCTTATTGTCTTGTTGGTGTGCCTAAAGTCTACTATCAATGAAAATGTTTGGCTTATAGATAGTGGATGTTCAAGGCACGTGACTAGTAATGCAAAAATTTTCACAACTCTTACTTACAAGCAAGGAGGTAATATGACATTTGGAAATAATGCTAAAGGAAAATTATAGGCATTAGTTATTGGTATGCTTGGTAAAAATCTAATTGATGATGTGTGGCTAGTTGATGGATTGAAACATAACTTGCTTAGAGTTAGTCAATTGTGTGACAAAGGATATAATGTCAATTTTAATTCTAAACCATGCAAAATTATCTCTTCTAGTGGTGAACTTGTATTCAATGGAAGTAGATTTGGTAACACTTATAAAATTGACATGCACTCTAATAATGCTTTTGAATGCTTAGTAACTATTAGTAATGATGCTTCGCTTTGGCATAGAAGATTAGGACATATTAATATGGACCAATTGCAATATTTAAGCAATGAAGAACTTATAAATGGTCTCCCTAAAATAAAATTTAATAAATATAAAATTTGTGAACCTTGTTAATTCGAAAAACAACATAAAAGTTCCTTCAAAACAAAGAATATTGCATGTACATCTAGACCCTTAGAATTAATTCATTTAGATTTGTTTGGTCATAACACAATTGCTAGTCTAGGAGGTAAGTTGTGTGCATTTGTGCTTATTGATGATTACTCAAGGTTTACATGGGTTAATTTCTTAGCTCAAAAGAATGAAGGTTTTAATCATTTCAAAGTTTTTGCAAAAAGAGTTCAAAATGAAAAAGGCTATGTAATCATATCTATTAGAAGTGATCATGGCAAAGAATTTGAAAATGAGAACTTTGAAAATTTTTGCAATGAACTTGGTATTTCATATACTTTTGCAGCTCCTAGAACACCACAAAAAAATAGTGCAATTGAAAGGAAAAATAGAACATTGGTTGAAATGGCTAGAACAATGCCTAATGAGTTTAGTTTACCTTCTTACTTGTGGGCGGAGGCCGTTAATACCACATGTTATATTTCAAATCAAGTTTTCAAAAGACATTTAATGAATAAAACTTCTTATGAGCTATGGAATGGAAAAAAAACCTAAAATTTCATACCTTAGAGTATTTGGATACAAATGCTTTATATTAAACACCAAGGACAACCTTAGAAAATTCTCATCCAAATCGGATGAAGGAGTCTTTTAGGATATTCATCTTTAGGTAAAGCATATAGAGTATTTAATAGGAGAACTCTAGTAGTTGAAGAATCAATGCTTGTTATCTTTGATGAATCCTCTAAGCTTAATCATGGGAAAGATAGTACTCTTGATGATTTTGTAGGAACATTTGAAGAACTTGAGAAAAAAGATGCTCCAAAGGAAAATAATGATGAACTAGAACACATAGTGGAATAAGAAGAACCTAAGATGGGAGAAATTCAAGAACTACCCAAAGATTGGCATTATCAAAAAGATCATCCAAGGGAACTCATCATTAGTGATACTTCAAAAGGAGTAACTACTAGATCAAAATTTAAGTACTTAGATTCTAGTGTTGCTTTTGTTTCTCAAATAGAGCCAAGGACTATTAAGGAGGCACTTAGTGATGAATGTTGGGTGATTGCAATGTGAGATGAACTCAACTAATTTGAAAGAAATAAAGTGTGGAAATTTGTTGCTAAACCCAAGGATCATCCAATTATTGGATGCAAATTGGTATATAGGAATAAACTTAATGAAGATGGTCTCATTACTACAAACAAAGCTAGATTGGCAGCCAAAGGCTATAACCAAGAGGAAGGCATTAATTATAATGACATTTGCCCCCCGTAGCAAGATTAGAAGCAATTAGAATTTTGGTTATATTTGCATGTCATATGAATTTTAAACTTTTGCAAATGGATATCAAAAGTGGTGTTTTGAATGGCTTTATTAATGAAGAAGTCCATGTTGAACACCCCTAGTTTTAAAGATTTTAAACTTCCAAATCATATCTTTAAATTAACTAAAGCACTATATGGATTGAAGCAAGCTCTAAGAGCTTGGTTTGTGCAGACCCTTAATTTTGGCACTGGTTCAAATGTGGTTTTAATTTAAAGTTTGAATCAAGTTTGGTTCCAATAACAGGGTCTAAATTAAAACCAGGTCTAGATATTGAAAGTTTGAATTAGGTCAAATTAATTTAAATCGGGCTAGTAAAGTTGAATTTTGATTCGGTACATGTCCAATTCGATATGGATGTGTCCCATATCGAATCGGCCAAGCCAATTCAATATGGGGAATTAGCCTTGGCCAATTCGATATGGGCATCATGTCAAATTGGCTGAGGCCAATTTGACATGGTTTTGATTTTTAGCTTAATTCATAATTCTAAATTGTGTTTAACTTAGGTAAATCTCAGGAGTTCGAGTGAGAGTACGACGAATAACCCAAATTAAGCATTATAAATATAGAATTAATGAAAGAAATAAAGGAGGCAGCCATGATAAGGAATTAAAGAACTAATACTACAAAATAAAAAAAAAGAGAGACAGAAAGCAAAAAAGAAGGGAGACAGTAGCTACACATATCCATTGATACTCAGATCATTGAAGCACTCGGCCAAAACCAATTGAGCCAGGCAGATAGTACCTTCATCAAGCCTCAACTTCGATGGATTGAGATGCTCAAACAAAGTTTGGTTCAACAAAATTGATTTGGTGGAGCCAACAAATGAAGGTTTATTTTCTATAGATTAAAACCATTCAATTGTTCATGTTCACAGTTTTAATATTGTAGAATTCATTATTTTTTCTTCTCTTAATTTTCAAAAAAACCTTAATTATTCATCCTAACGTTTTAATATTATAGAATTCATTATTTTTCTTATCTTAAATAATTTTCACAAAAACCTAATTTCCATAAATCCAAAACCCTAATCCCCAAATTAAAACCCTAAAACCCTAATTTCCAAACCAAAATCCTAATTCCCAAATTAAAACCCTAAAACCCTAATTTCTAAACCAAAATCCTAATTCCCAAATTAAAACCCTAAAACCCTAATTTTCATACCAAAGCCCTAATTGTACAATAAAACTTATTTTGTAAATTGTTTACCTTTCAAGGGCTCTACCCTCGATTTCCCGCAAGGGACGCTGGCCCCTTGACCCCTGCCCGCTAACCGGATAGCGGGACCCTATGTGCATTGCGTACTATAATTTATTAAGGAGTTAATTTTAAGGTTTGCCCATGGATTTCACTTTTTGTGATTTCATTTTATTTAAGCCTTAATTTATTATTGTTTAATGACTATGTATATGATTATTATTTATGTATTATGTAGATTGCAATTTCTTATTATCTTGATTTTGAGGACAATGTAAAAGGTATGTTTTCACTTTGTGGATGCCTTGTTTATTTAATTATGTAATTTAATTTATCTTAAGAATTTTTGGACTATTGTGAAGGACATGTTTTCACCAATTGGTGGGTGTCCTATTTTATTTTTATTTTAGACATTATAAGGGCATGTTTCCATCTTACATGAGTGCCCATTTTGTTTGGTTGTTTTGATTTATAATGCAATGAATATTTATTTATTATAATTGTATGTAGTATGGATGGTATTATAACAATTAAGAATTTAATAATATTTGGACCTGAAAGAAGGTTGGTTCCAATGAATCCGGTGCTGTGGGAGTACTGGGTCATTCTCACATTCCCTATGCATACCCAACTTTCTAAACCCAATAGGGGGTTGTACACAAGTTTCATGGATTAAGCAACAATTGTTAGATTATGGTAAAAATTTTGATCATATTTCCATTAAATGTGACAATACAAGTGTCATTAATTTATTAAAAAATTCAATCCAACATTCTAGGTCAAAACATATAGATATTAGGCATAATTTCTTGGGAGATAATGTTCAAAATTAAAATGTATTTCTAGAATTTATAAACACTCAAAATCAACTTACTGGTATCTTTAAAACCCTTGAATGAAGAGAGATTAAATTTTATAAAACAGCGCATAGGAATGATAGATGGAAGCACTTTAAATTGAATTTTTTTAATTTTTTTTTAATGTGCATATCAATGATGGAATTAGAATTACTTACAAAAGTATATATTTCTCATTTACATCTATTTTGATCATACATTAAAGCCACAAATTGAGATATACAATTTTTTTTATCTCTTTTTGAAAAATGTTTTTTAGTCCACTCGAACTGTGTCTCGGTACAACCAGACTAATACTGGTCTGACTATAATACCCTTACACCATATATACGTATAATTCATACACCCGGTATATGTAATATAGCATATACAGTATGAGAATGTCATAGTTTCTTGTCTTATCAAATTTTTATAAATTCAAGAAAATATTTTACAACTTAAATATACTTTAATAAATAAATAAAAATAGTAATTAATAATTTAAAAACTAAAAATACATAATTTAATAAAAATCTCTGGGAAAATTCATAAGAGTTTTATCTGTAATTCGAATAAACCCCAAAACAACAAGCACACAACCTGTATAAAACTTTAGCACTTCCAAAATATTAATAATTTCATTCATTCCCCAAACTCGCCACTTCATTGATACAAATTTAAATCTCAACACTTTAAACTTTATTTATTAGAATTTAATATCAATGTAAATATATATACACTGTCATTTCAATTATTTTTATACATACACATAATTTACACAAACCAAAATACTTAAATCATAAATATACATGGATGCAAATGGCATCATTGGTCTTGCGGCACTCTAGATCACCAAACGTCTACTACAGTCTGAGTTTATCTAATCAGCAACTCTCTCACCTACGCAATTCACCCAACCATGCTAAGCTTTACAACTTAGTTGTACATATTTAAAAACAACAATAAATATAATACACATTTATTTTTTTACCCTTTTTTTCAAATTATGTCTTTATAATATTTTTATTAGATCATTTTTAATTTTTTTTCTTTTATATATCATTTGTAAATACATCACCGAATTCTAACATATAAGCACATTTACATATTTATTGGCTCAATTCTCCTATACAATTTTTATTATCCATAACACCACATATATATACATATAAACATATCACAAACACATATATTGGACACAAAAGTCCTTATATAACAGTTTAGTTTTAGAAATATTGTCTTGGGTTGTCTCATTCATCTGTGACACCAGCGTATCTCACCCAAAAGCATAATAAATCTGTGATACTAGTGTGTCTTACCCTAAGGCATAATAAATTTGTGATACTTGTAATGGTCAAGATTTTAAACAGGAAACATTTTAACTAATATTGAAAAATTGATAGTGTATAGTGATAAAAGTAATGTGGATAAATACTATAAGCAGAGAATAGTGAATATTATATCTCAAAATTTACTGAAAAATTATGTTTTATAGTTTTATGAGACTAAATATCGAATTAGAATCAAAGGATAAGAAAGAGGGAGCACCATAGTTAAAATGAGATTGGCCACACTAGATTAAATATATTATATATATGTGTGTGTGGACATGTGTGTGTGTGTAGAGTCTTCTTCTCCTTTCTCCCATCTTCCATGCCAAACACCATCACCTGTGAGCGGGGATTTTTGCCCCCACTCCCAGTGGAATGATTCTTGCGACTTCGGCACTGTTTAGGATCAGGGCCTTAGAGAACACGGACCTAAGTCCAGAGAAAATGGAGTCGCCACCCGAATGGGCCAAGAAAAAGAAAGGGGTGGATGACTCAATTCCTAGGGAATTCCCAACCCCCCAATGGGTTCGGAAAGTTGGGTACGTGTGGGGAAGGTGAGAAATGGCCCAGCACCCCCACAACGCCCGGTTCATTGGAACCGGCCTCCTTTACAGGTCTTAATATTATAAAATTCTTAAATTTAACAATATTATCCATATTACACACAACAATTGAAATAAAGCATAATTATATTAAAATCAAAGCAATGTCCAAGCAAAGCAAATAAATGGACACCCATCCGAGGATGGAAACATGTCCTTACATCGTTCATGTCTAAACTAAATAGGACACCTACCAAAAGGTAGAAACATGTCCTTTACATTGGTCTAAAATATAAAAGCAATTTAAATTACATGATATTTAACTAATGAGGTACCCACAAAGTGGAAACTACCTCTTACACTTTTGGAAATCAAAATAAATCGATAAAAGTAAATAACCATTCGTTATAAATAAATCATTCATCAAAGATATTAAACATCAATCAAAATATATAATAAACATTCATCCATGATAAATTAAATAAATCAAGCATTGAAATTAAATAAATCAACCATCAAAGCACATAATAGACTACATAATCAAATCTAAAAATAAAGCAAGTAAAGATACAAATTGAGGTTTACTTTTTCTATTTAAAGTTCTTTAATTAATATTTTAGGGTTTTGGAATCTTAAGATATTATTATTGTTATTTGTTTAGGCTACTGTAAGTTTTAAGAGAATTGAAATGGATTAGGGTTTTATAAATTTAAGAAATTAGTAAGGTTCTTTGATTGGTCAAATTAGGGTTTGAGGGGTAAAATTATGAAATTAGGATTTTAGAATATTAAAACATAAGGTTTATAGCTCTTGGTTACTGGATTGTTGTTTTGGATTTACTGTATTAAGTTTGAATGTTTAGGTTTATAAGGTTTTAAGGATTAGGGTTTGAGAAAACTAGGGTTTACGTATTAGTTTTGAGGGAATTAGGGTTTAGGAAAACTTAGGGTTTAGATTAACTTGTTTGGGGTTTACTGTTTTGGAGTTGAAGAAAATAGTTTAGAGTTTTATAAAGTAATTATGATTTTTAGAAACTGTAAGGTGAGTTTAGAGTTTGGATATTTAACAAAACATTTGGAAATTTTGGAAAAAAAAAAAAGCTAGAGGAAAACAGTTTAGGGATGTTAAAGTTTTTAAAAATAGAAAATGATTTAAGGTTTTTGGAAACAAAAGAAACAAATTAGGGTTTTAAGGTTTAGAAGAAATAGAGTAGTGCCTTTAAGTTTTAGAAGAAACAGAAAAGTAATTTTTAGGTTTTTTGAAAATAGAAGAAACGATTTAAAGTTCTAAGGTTTAGAAAAAATAAATTAGGGTTCTAAGGTTTTTGGAATCAAAAGAAACAATTTATTAATTTTCAGTGATTGAAGCTACTGTAAGAAAATAAAAAAAAAAGAAATTAGAGATTCAAACCTTCGTTCGTTGGTTCCACTAAAAATTGCTTCTTGGATGAACAAGGACAAAAGCAAGATTGCTGCCTTTGATGAATTATTAATGGCTTGCTTATTGCTCCTCTCAAATCTGAAGTCTCAAGTTCCCGTCCAAATCCAAAGTTTTTCTCGGCAAAATTCAGTCTTCGTCCCCTTTTTTGTGTTTTAAAGTGTTATTTATAGGAAAATTTAGAAGATTAATTCCAACTGCTTAAGGAAACTATAATTAATTAGGAAAAGAAAACCGAAACCAAATAGAATTTGGTTTCAAAAAAATTGCGTTGGAAAAATCTCGTTGGCAAAATTGCGAGCGCTGGCCAAAATTGCGTGGAAATTGCGAGAGCTGGGCGCGCTGGCGGGCTGCCAGGCCATTTCTCTTTCTCCGTTGCCGATTCTTATTTTTATTTTTATTATTTATTTTTATTATTTATTATTTTTTAAAAAAATTATAAAAAATAAATATTATTTAATTAAAATGACACAAAAATTATTTTGGATCATATAAAATATATTGGACCGGACTGGGTCAAAAATTAAGGGTCTACAATTTGCCCCCTACTTGAACGATCTAAGACTTTAGTAAAAGAGAGTGAAAAGCAATAAGACTTAATTTTTCTGAGATGGTTGAGGTTTTGGGTTCTGGACCAGGTTTGAGTTCTAGACTCAAGGAAAATTTTAGGTTCTAGACCTAAGGGTAATTTTGGGTTCTGGACCCGAACTAAGTTCTGGACTTAAAAGAGATTTTAGGTTCTGAACCTAAGGATAATTTGGGTTCTTGACCCGATCGAAGGAGGAATTTTAGGTTCTGGACCTAAAGGTAATTCTTGTTCTGGACCTAAGCTAAGTTCTAGACTTAAAAGAGATTTTAGGTTCTGTACCTAAGGATAATTTGGGTTATGGACCCGAGCTAAGTTCTGGACTTAAAAGAGATTTCAGGTTCTAGACCTAAGGATAATTTAGGTTCTGGATCTAAGCTAAGTTCTGGACTTAGAGGAATTTTAGGTTCTGGACCTAAGGATAATTTGGGTTCTGGACCCGAGCTAAGTTCTAGACTTAAAAGAGATTTTAGGTTCTGGACCTAAGGATAATTCGGGTTCTGGACCCGGGCAAAGTTCTGGACTTAGGAGGAGATTTTAGGTTCTGGACCTAAGGATAATTTGAGTTCTGGACCCGAGCTAATGGAGATTTAATTATCTGCAAAAAATAATTATAGTGAGTAGCATATAAATTTTGTTTGCAAAAAATTTAGCTAATTTTTATGCACATATCTTCTCCTTTTTGTTATTTTTTTTATTTTTTGTTTGTCTTTATTTTTTATTTATATTTTTATTGTTTTCTAGAAAATTTAGGAAAAATATATTAATTTAAGTAGATAGAATAATGATATACTTACCTGGTGTTAACTTACTTGGCTCTGTGTCAGCGTGATCGTTGCATTTTTCTGGCCGAAGGGTGTATTTATAAAGCCCAACAATTGTATGATGTAGCGCCTTCTCGGGTAAGGCAGATTATCTGAGATTGCAGCTTTGAGAGCTTCATCATACAATTACCATTCGAGGAGTATCTGATAGACCAGAGCGTAGTCCAGGCGCTTGCAGAACGATGGTTGGACACAACTCATACTTTTCGCTTGCCCATTAGGGAGATGATAATTGGTCCGGTTGACTTTGCTGCTATAACCGGCATTCGGTATGATGGTGTTCCGGTTCATCTTACCAACAATATTTTGACATTTGAAGAAATTCAACAATTAATTGGTATGGAACCATCATATAAAGGGCCTTTTAAGATAAAAATAGAGCCAATTCGTAGTTATTGGATGAACTATGAAGGATGGGTTCACAGAGACACAGCCCAATAGTATGCTCGAGGATTTTTGTTATATTTGCTTGGGTCAACCATCTTAGGTAATACTGAATCCTTCATCCATTTGTCAGTGTTGAGGGCCCTTTCATATTTTAGGATGGTACCACCTTATGGCTGGGGTGAAGCTGGTCTCGCCTGTCTTTACCATGGTCTTGACAAAATTTGCCGAAATAAGAAGTCTTTTGTTGCCTTTATGGCGGTTGTCGAGGTATTCTTCTTCCACCAATGTCAATTCCACTCTTTTCTTGTATGAATTTAATTTTTATTATTGTTGTAGGCATGGGCATATGAACACAACCTTGTGAGGGTGCCTGGTATTTCTCGAGAGAGAGTCGGGTATCCGAGATTAAATTTCTGGTTGTCAGATCGCGTGGAAGTTCTCGGCTCGCACCATGTGCATACCCAACGCTTCACGTTAAGCTGTTTAAACTGGGACCAGGTAAAATAGCATTAGTATACTTTAAAATTTATGTGAAAGTTTACTTACCTTATGTTGTTTTGCAGGTGAATTTGGCCTAGTGGAACCAAGAAGAGAGAACAAACTGGACTTTCTCCATGAATGCTGCACTGCCTTTTCAACATACTCGTTGAGTCATCGCTGGCCCTGTGTCTAGTGGCTGGTTTCTTAGACAGAGAGTATATGAATGGTTTCTTGGTCCCGAACAGTGGAGGGTCCCAATGCATTGCCCGGAATATACTTTAAATATTACATCAATGTCGAAGTATGCATGGTGGTTGGCCCGGCACGGTTATGATGTTGAAATATTTCTCTATCCACCGGGTGCATCTTATGCCCATTTTATTCAAATAAGGCTCTTGAACTTTGATGTATCTCCTGTTGGTGTACAGGAAATTCCCCAAGAAAATGAGGGTAGAGATGAAGAGGAACATTATGGAGAGGCAGGAGAATTCGTTCCACATCTCGGGGCTAGCACTTCTCAGGTAAAACTTTTACCATTTTTCCATTGCAATCGCTTCTTTCTTATTTTGACTTTTAAATGATTGTTGTAGGTTGCTAGCTCATTTGATCATGAGGCTAGACCTTCTTTTACTGCTCCTTCATTTGCTCATTCTAGTCCTCCAGATATGCCATCTAATCCTCAGGGCATTGATATGAATTACCTGGTGAGTTTTCTTGTTTCATGGTAATTTATACTGTATGTATGCATGATTATGTATGCTCTTACTTTTTTCCTTCCTGGCTCATAGTGGATGCTTGAAGAACAAAATAAGAAACTTCATGAAGAGTTGGCCGCTAGTCGTCAGCAGGCTTCTCATTTTAAAAATTTGTATCATCAATCAGAATAAAATTTCTGAGACTTTCGATTTCAGGGGATGAGGGATACTGGTTCTTCTTCATCTAGAGGCCCCCAAACTGATGACCATGAGATCTTTTTGTCTACTTCTAATGAGGACCGTGACAGATCAAAACTCCGAGGTAATAGGGATTTTGGTGCTCCTACTTCGGGCGGACTTGGGATGGGTGATTTGCCTCCTCCTCCAACAGGTGATGATTTTTTTCGGGGCTTTATTTGATGACCTACCACCACCTTCTTAGTGATGTATAAATATTATGTCAATTGTATAAACATTGTACAATAAGCATAAAAATAAAATGACAATGTATAATTTCTATCTTTCCTGTAACTCCTTTCTTTTCTTTTTTTTATCATTATTGCGCCACAATTGTTATATTTTAACATTTACACAGAATTACTACCACAATTATTATATTTTAACATTTACACAGCATCAATACCACAATTATTATATTTTAACATTTACACAGCATCACTACAAAGCCAAATGCAATGCTGCAAATAAAAAACTTTCATCGCCAATTCCTTTCTTCATGCATCATGGTCTCACTCTTTTCCAAACATCGTTTCCTTATCAGTTTTGGAAAAGCTTGTTTCCTCTATATAAATCACCTTTCACGCCATAATTTCATACAGAAACCAAGAGATTTTCCACTTCAACGTAAAAACTCTTTTTAACAATTTTGATTTTCCTTCATTCATCAACCATGATTGAACTTCATTTAAAGAAGATAAAAATTCTATTTAAGAATATGGATGCCATTCACTGGAAGCAAATTTCTTGGTCAAAACTTGATATTTTAAAGTGTTTTCAAAATGTTAAATTGGACCATTCCTTTTTACATGCCATGGTGTGAGCAGGGATTTTTGCCCCCACTCCCGGTGGAATGGTTCTTACGACTTCGGCACTATTTAGGCTCGGGGCCTTAGAGAACATGGACCTAAGTCCGAAGAAAATGGAGTCGCCACCTGGATGGGCCGGGAAAAAGAAAGGGGTGGATGACTCGATTCCTAAGGAATCCCCAACCCCCTAATGGGTTCGGAAATTTGGGTACGTGTGGGGAATGTGAGAAATGGCCCAGCACCCCCACAATGCCCAGTTCATTGGAACCGGCCTCCTTTACAGGTCTTAATATTATAAAATTCTTAAATATAACAACATTATCCATTTACACACAATAAAAAGAAAGCATCATTATATTAAAATCAAAGCAATGTCCAAGCAAAACAAAAAAAATAAATGGACACCCATCCGAAGATGGAAAGATGTCCTTACATCCCATGCCTAAATAGGACACCCACCAAAAGGTAGAAACATGCCCTTTACATTGGTTCTAAAATAGAAAAGCAATTTAAATTACATGATATTTAACTAATGAGGTACCCACCAAGTGGAAACATACCTCTTACAACATTTGGAAGTCTAAATAAATTGATAAAAGTAAATAACCATTCATCATAAATAAATCATTCATCAAAGGTATTAAACATCAATAGAAATTAAACATCCATCCATGAAAAATTAAATAAACCAAGCATTGAACTTAAATAAATTAAAGCATATAAAATAAATCAAAGCATAATCAAATATAGAATTGAATAAAGCAAATAAAAGTCTAAATTATGGCGACCATGAGTTTTTTTAAGGAATTAAAATAGATTAAGATTTTATGTTTTAAAAGGTTGGTAAAGTTCTTTGATTAACCAAATTAGGGTTTGTGATGTAAAATCATGAAATTAAGGTTTGAACACTTTAAAATACTTTTGATTTGTGGTTTACAGTTACTCTTCAAATTATGGTTTCAAGCTTACTATGTAAAATTAAATATTTGTGTTTATATGGTTTTTTAAAGTTTTAAAGGATCAAGGTTTGGAAAAAAAATTAAGGTTTAAGGTTTTAAGGAGGTTAGGGTTCACTATTTTAGGTTTTGGAGTTGAATTAGGGTTTTAGGATTTTTGAATTTAGGGGTTTCGGGTAATGAATTTTATTTTAGTATTTGGAAAGACAATTGACAATTTCATGAAGTTTTATGAATTTAAACAAAAGATTTAAAGTTTATAAGAGCAAAAAGATATTTTTAAGTGTTTTGGAAGAAAACAGAACACAATTTTGGGTTTTGATAATTTGGGATACAAATCTTGGTTTTGGGGTTTTGAAGAAATAAAACTAATATCTTTAAACTTTTGGAAAAATAAAGCAACGATTTAAGATTTTCATACTTTCGAAAAGGTGAATTGAGGTGATGAGGCTTTTAATTTAAAAGAAACAATTATGTGATCTAGCTACTGTGACAAAATAAAAGAAATTAAGAATTCAAACCTTATTTTGAAAGTTTCACCAAAAATTGCTTCTTGGATGAACAAGGTCAAAGACAAGCCTTTTTGCCTTTGAATTGTCTGAATTGTTCCCTCCAAAGTCCGATTCAATTTATTGCCAGAAGGAATTTTTAGAGTTTCAGAGTTTTCCTTCTCACTCTTGGTCACAAATTTCAATCCAATTTTCCTCCCTATTTCTCCTTTATTTTTTTATGTTGTAATTGATCTTATTTATAGAAAAATTCTTGATTAATTCTAGTTGCTCACGGCATACATTATTCATTAAGAAAAGGAAACTGAAACCTCAGGAGGAACGGGCCCGCGGGCCATTTCCCCCGCAGGAATTGCCTGGCCATTTAGCCCGTAGGAGTTTCCTGCGGGCGAAATGCCCACGGTCCCGCGCTGACCTTCGGCGACGATTTTTTCGTCTCTGATTTTTCCGTCGCCGATTTTTTTTGTTATTTTTATTTTTTATTATTTTGGAATTTTTATTCAGTAACACCCCGATACTCTATATAAGTACTATACATATACCTTGTATACATACAGTAAGTATATAAAGTATAAGGATGTCATTATTTCAATATGAAATCTTTATCTTATTTCCAAAACAATAATACATTACAATATTAAAACACATTTACAAAATCATTATACTTTTGATAATCTTACATATATGTAATAATCTTGCCTTTACCAAAATTTGTTTATACATATGAATACATTTTTATCAAAATACAACATAATTAAATTGTACATGTATGCATCACCTTCTAGTTGGTCTCGAACACTCTTACCCTTCTCGTGGCATAATGATTGACTTTAGATCTACCGCCTACTCACCTGTGCAATTACACAACCGCGCTAAGCCCGAGAGCTTAGTAGTACAAATAAATATTATAAACATATTCACATGCTAACTTCATGTATCCTTATTTTTTTATCACGTTTTCCCATTTCAATTACACTGTTCTCGTATTTCTACTAATCTCATATTTATATACAAATACACATATCATTGATATAAACTACAATTCCATAACTTATAAGAACATTCATAACTAATACTTACAATGTTCACATCCTTGCACATTTTACATGTCATACTATATTTTCAAAATCTCATCTTTCAACTTAGCTACTCAAGCCATATTTCTTTTCAATAGTTTACTTATATATTGTAATCATATCATACTTCATAACATTACATATCCTTATATTATTCAAGTAATTCATTATTCATAATTCACCATTCATGAATCACATTTCATCATTCATATTGAAAACAAAGACAAGTATGGTTCTCATTATTCATTCATTTCACATTTCATAAATCTCATTTAAACAAAGACAAGCATGGGCCCAAAAGACACTAATATGCCATTCAACTTTCAGAGTTAATGTTTTGGTTCTATTATCACATTTATCATTATCATTATCCCAACTAGGCTTCAAGGATTTAGGTTCAACCAAGCTTCAAGGGGAACAAAGCATGCTAAGTATCAACCCAACTTGGCTTCAAGAACCAAACCCAACCTAGCTTCAAGGGTTGTAACATCTCAATTAGGCTTCAAGGACTAGACCCAACCAAGCTTCAAGGGGAGTTAAGCATGCTAGACTTCAACTCAACTTGGCTTCAAGGATCAAGCCCAACCTAACTTCATGAGATTGTTACTATAGGCATGCCACCAACAACAAAACTCTGAAAATGAATAACATATTAGACACACAATTCATTCATTATTTGTAACACCCCTTCCCGGCCTACATGTGTAAGCCGAGTAGAGGCGCCATACTATCCTAATGTTGCTACCAATTTTACTTAGTCAAATTTTAGTCATGTTTTACAGAAATTTTGCCAGAGTTTCGCCTAGAAATTTGGGTCCCAAGTGTCGACAAAACTGGTTTTTTCTGATTTTTGAAAAAAAATTTACACAAACCAATGCGAATACAAACAAATTCAATACACTCCCAATGAATCCACCTTATACCCTCAACTACAACCTGCAAGAAAAATTCACACTTCTAATCCAAAACAAAGTAGAGATTTATTACTATTACATACCAATAACGTACAGTATCACATACTAATTCTCAATCTTATATATATATATATACATGCCACAACTAGCTAACTCATAATGGAAACTAAAAGATCTACCCTGAGATATGCTGTGGGTCTGGTCGTTGCTTTCCAAGAATTTGCTACTGCTCCGAACCTACGAGTCAAGGAAAACTTAACTCGCTGAGCGTTGTCGCTCAGTGGGTACTTTACCAATAAAAATAACAGTAACATATGAAAGTATTTGAAATAAAAGGAAATAATTAAATCATAATTTAACCAACCTTAAACCAATAGAAATTATAGTACATTCAGTGTGATATGCTTCCAATAATGTAAAATCATAATTCAAACTTATTTTTGCATTACATAGTTTAACGAAAAATGTGACTTTGGCTCAGGCTCTACTGGTATATAGGGAACCATAGTGATAAAGCAGTGGCCCTCACCACTGTAACATAGGTGGCCCTCACCACCGATATTAGATCACAGGAATGGCCCTCACCATCCGGGTTATAACCAATGGGCCTCCCCATTGGCTTCAGTGGCCTCACCACTGAATAAAATATCATATCACAATAATGAGCAGTACTGCATGCGTTAGTATAATGCACCATACCCTTATCTACCACTCCCACTATCCAGTAGAGCATAAAGATTAAAATGATTCAATTTAAGTCTCAAACTTCATTTTAGAATGATTCGAGAAATCATTTTAATTCTCATCGCGCTTTGCCATTTATGCCGCTCACCACATTCTTTAGTCAAACCATTACCCTTTTTCACATATTTAATATCTACAATAAACATATTAACCATTTCAAAGCATTCCTCAAAAGATCACAAATTGATCAAATGAATAGTATCGCGGCACGAAAAGGCAACGCAAAATGGCATGACCAAATGAATAGTAAAATCTGGGTTTTCGTCAAAATTTCAGTCCACTTCAGTCATGTATTTGGCCAGGTAAATGATCTTATTTTTGGCTGAAATTTTACAGAAAACTTATTTAATATGTTGAATAATTGCATGTAAAATTTCGTTGAAAAATTCATTCATTAGCTACCTCAAACAATTGCCACAAAAAGATCCAGAAAGCTGTCATTTTGGGACCATTTCGGGCCAAACATATGAAATACATAGGATAGTTTATTTTTCTTTTGCAAATCAATATGAAGGCTTCTTTAATAGTAAATTGAAGATTCAAACACTTCCCTTTGACAACTTTTGCATGTTTAACTCAAATCAAACTAATTAAAGTCCAAAACAACTTACCAAATAAACTTTCAAATTTTCTCAAAACATTTGGTTTCAATTAAATTTAAACAATCCAATTGCCATAAGAAATCAAGAACATAACTCAAATATTTAATTTAAACTCAATCAATATGTTTAAGCATCAACATCAAAACTTCCATAAACCAAAGTTTGTAAGAAAAATAGCATTTCTTTTATGGTAAAGCACCAAACCTTATTCTTTTACTTCCCCTTTTGCTTTTCCTCCTTCTCCTTCCTTAATCTTTGTTTTTCCTTCAAAAAATTCAAGAACACACCCTTAAACATAAACCTTAACAATTTAGAATAATAACCTATCCTCCATTTCTTTTCAAACTAAACCCTAATCTAACCTTATTAAACCTTAGAAACCTTGATTCTTTCATTTAATTGATTAATATCATAACTACTTAAAATTTTTCCAAATCCACCATAAGAACCCTAATCTCCAATCTTCCAATAGTTATATAAATACCTAAAATTGATACTAGAATTGAATTCTACATACTTGAAAACCTTAAAACTTACCTTGAAAATCGAACTTGACAAAACTTGGAAATCTTTTGATGTTTTCCTATGGTGGCCGAAACTTAGAAGTGGGAGAAAGAGAGTTTGTTCTTCATATCATGATATATATATATATAAGGGAAATGATGGTCACTTTTGGAAGAATGAATGTTTTAAAGCCAAATGTTCACACTTTTCTCTTTCTTCTTTATTATAACTTTTAAATGGCTAATTTTCATTAGCCCAATTGTCTCCTCCTTTTATTTATTTAAAAACCCGAGCCCTTAAACTTTCTTTTAATTATATTTTGGCCCCTCCACCATCTTGTGTTGAAATTTCTATGGTCTAAGATGTGAAAAGACCAAAATACCCTTTGGCGATTATTTGTTCGTAGTTTTTAACCCGTACAATTCCACGAGGCAAACTACGTATAGTTTTGATCCTCTCGACCTCTAATTTCTATTTTTAAGGTATATTTTAGGTTCCCAAGTCATTTTAAAAAATTACCAATAAGCCCTCTATTTTTTACAAAATTCCCTTTAGGTCCTTTCTTTGCTCAGGTGTTGCCCGGGCCCCGTTTCTACTGACGATCATTTCATATTTACCCCCCTTAACGTCCTCTACTCACTCTTGTGTTTATTTCCTACTTTGGATTCATGTATAATGACCAAAATGTCCCTAGTCAAAATCCTCTATATCTTCCAAACTGTGCGTTTTCTGGAAAAACCGTTACGCGTCGTTGTGACCCGGTTTTTCTCTATTTTCCATTTTTGGAATCTGTTATGTGCACTATTAAGAACATCCAGTATGACTTTTGGAAATTATATTTACCTCCCCAAAACTTTTGAAAATTACAGTCACCTCCCCAAAACTTTTTGAAATTACAATCACCTCCCTAACACTTTGTATTTTTCTTCAATTAGGTCCCAGTGGTCCTATAGCCTTATCTGGGGCCATTGTCAGGAATTATCTTCTCCTTTCCCCTTCTCTCACTGTGTACGTGACTACTATGCATAAATGTGGTAGGCGGATGTGACATTATTTCATTCTCATTTTCTTATCATCATTAGGCAAACGTGCCCCGATCATCTCATGTGCATAACCCATTGCATCAAACATAATCATCTAGGCAAACATGCCTTAACTGTCTCATTTACATCATTATAGCCAACAATCATGGCTCCTCATCTCATTAATAGAGTATACATAATTAAATGCATTGAATATCATCATTTAGGCAAACATGCCCCAATTATTTCATTTGAATCATTATAGCCAACCACAATGGCATTACATCTCATTAAGCTCAAATCACATTAAAACAATTCAACATATCATCATATCTTTCACGTTACATATTTCATCATATCATCACATCTTTCACATTTCATATTTCATCAATAATATATATACATAACAATTTACATTATTCATATGCATCAACAATGTAATAGATTACTTAACACATTTATAACCAAATGTATTAAGGTCCAAAGACATATAAATATATGCAATCAAATAGGGTTTGTACTTACCTCATGCACAATCACACCACACCAAACTCATCTTCCAATAATCCTCAACACTTGGATTAGGGAAAAACAACTTCTTCACAACCTAATCCACAAGGAATAACACACACTTACTCAAAGATACACATGAATTCAATACAATTATTCACTTATTAGCCTCATACTAGACCCATAGATCACAAATTATAAGCCAACTCATCTATCTAAGACCCCACGGTCGTGGCCTCACAACCCCACGGCACGGCCGTGGGTTATCAAACGAATCTGCCCATTTTTCTCCAAAACCCCACGGGAGTGTCCCTCACTTGCCACGACCGTGGCACTCATTTGCCACGACTGTGGCATCCAATTTGCCTCTGTTTCGGACCAAACTCATGTATTTTATGTTTTAAGCTTCAATAAACACATTTATATAGAAAAAAAATCCAAGATAATAAGTGATCAAACTCACAACATACATCAATTACCAACTAATTTAACACTTAGGTAACTTCAACATATCTATATACTTCAATCTTTTATTATCATCATCTTCACACCCCAACCATATCAAATATATACACAATCAATAGAAATCAACACAAGGAAATGAATACTTGAATATTATGCCAAATCTTCAATATCCATCTTCAATTCTCTCAAAATCCCTATGGATTTGATGTATAAACCAACCAAAATCATATCTCTCTCTCTCTCTCTCGTTCAAGAAGAAGAAGAAGAAGAAGAAGAAGGAAAGAAGATCTTTTCTTCTTTTTCTCATACTTATCATATATATATATATCCCTTAAAATCTCCACCATACACTTGTCACCCTCTTTGACTTTCTTTTCTTCTTTTTCTTTTATTATTATTATTATTATTATTATTATTATTATTATTATTATTATTATTATATAAACTTACTTTTCCTACACCACTTTATACATTATGTATATGTGATGTATATGTTGGTATATGTATATCTCTTATATATTGCTTTTATATTTCCCATGTTTTACAATTACAATATATATACTTATCATTCTTCATACATCTCTATCTCTTATAATCTTTCCTTTTAATTAATTCAAAATAATAATTTATCTTCTTTTGACTTCCATCTCTTTGACTTGTAGATGTTATGTATATATCTATATATACAACATATACACTCTCTCTTTACTTCTTTTCTCTTTCCATTAAACATATACATTAAATCCAAATACCACAATAATTCCAAAACTTTTAGGGTATACTTTGGGATATTACATATTCATTTCACAATTTTTTATTAAAATAAATATTAAAATTAATCAAGATACCAGAAAAATTATTTTGGACTAACTAAAATATATTGGACAACATAAAAATTATTTTGGACTAAATAAAATATATTGAACCGGACTGGGTCAAAAATTAAGGGTCTACAGTTTGCCCCCTACTTGAATGATCTAAAACTTTAGTGAAAGAGAGTGAAAAGCAACAAGACTTAATTTTTGAGATGGTTGGGGTTTTGGGTTCTTGGATTTGATTTGGCTACTTGAACCCGAGATTGGGTACTTAGACCCGAGATTGATTGAATTTGGATACTTGGACCTGGGATTGAGTACTTAGACCCGAGATTGATTTAATTTGGGTACTTGGACCCGAGATTGGGTACTTGGACCCAAGATTGAATTTGATTTGGGTACTTGGACCCGAGATTGGGTACTTGGACCCGAGATTGATTTGATTTGGGTACTTGAACCTAAGATTGAGTACTTGGACTCGAGATTGGGTACTTGGACCCGAGATTGGATTGAATTTGGGTACTTGGACTCGAGATTGGATTGATTTGGGTACTTGGACCTGAGATTGGGTATTTGGACCCGAGCTTGAATTGATTTGGGTACTTGGACCTGAGAATGAGTTTGACTAACCTTTTATAAGTTGAGAAGTCTGACTGCTCTGGCCGTTCTATGCATTGTGGTTCTTCACCCTCAAAACGGATCTTTACCTTTGAAAATGGATCTTCCTTCTTTGAGATTGGGTCTTCACCCTTGAAATTGGATCTTCATCCTTTAAATTGGGTCTTTTCCCTTACTTCAGCTCTTTTAGCTGGACTGATCTTTTGTCTTTTGTATCTTCATTCTTTTGAGAATTCTAATTTTCTTCTTTTTTTTATTCTGTCTTGTTCTTCCTTTGCACTTTTGCAAAAAAAAAAATTAGACCTTTTTAGCTAGCCTTCATATCCTCTCCTTGCCCCCCTGTGTGGCAAAGAATTTATATACAGACTCAAAAAATTAAAAAGGAGAAACTTTGCCCCCTGTGTAGGCTCAAACCCATGATTTTTCTATGCGGGCTCTGATTGATGTTTTTTCCATCTAGTTCATCGCACAAGCACGTATTTCTTCTTTTGCAAAATTATTGGAGCTTCCACAAGCAAATAGGCTTTCTGTGCCCTCTTGATTCAATATCTTCTTTTGATTCTTTACTTCGCAAGGTGTTTGCTGTTCATTTTGACAAGGAATAGACAGTACAATACAAGAAAGTGCGATGTGATATGCTCATGTAAGCATGATATTCATGAATAACACTTACAATGGTTTTATTGACTCACAGACTGAGGTGATCAGCAGAAGTGTTCTCATTGGTTCCCTTTTGATGCTTGTTCAAGTCTTGCATTGGAATGATTGAAAGCTTTGCATTTGTGGCTTTTATCTTCAAGATGTTGAAAACATGAGTGGTGGAGACCCTAAGCAGCAGAGTCAGGGATGTATCCATTTCAAACTACATTTCAGCATGTCAGTTGATAGCTTCTTCATGACCTTGCCAATAATCATTTCCTTTGCCCAATGTGTCCTTTGAAGGTTCAACATACTTCCCTTAACTTGAAGGCTTTGTATGACAAAATATTTTTTGAATTTTTTGAATTTTGATTTTGAAATCAAATGTTGGCTTTGCCAAATCAATGTCAATGTATCTCAGGACTTGATTTTCTAAATTAACATATCTATAACATGACAACCCTAGTTACTGTACTAAACTCGGGAATCATTTCTATTTAAGCAAGAATTGTTGCACTTCAGATAGGCACATACACATTACTTGGCCAAAGGTCTCATGGAGTTTAAATATTGTATATCTCATATGCATGCTTATCCGAACTATCTCCACTAATAGACTCTACCTACCAAGAAAGATCAACAGGTCTTTGATAGGCTTGAAATGGGGTCTATAAGGGACATGGGTTAAACGAAGGCCATTTTGAGATAGGAGCTGATGTGACACAATGGACAAACCCTCACACTATAAATTTCTTGTTTGAATTTTAGGCAGCTTGGAGGCAATCTTGCTAGACTCCAAATTCCTTCTATCTTCTTGGCATTCATCTGGATCTTGATTAGGACAGTTTTTGCCCTTGCAAAAAGTTTAAGACCCAAATATGTTTCTTTTCTTCTTTTCCCTTTTCTTTCCTCTTTACTTTTCTTACTCTTCCATTTTCTTTCTCTTTATTTTCCTTACTCTTCCCTTTCTTTGAGCATTTTATCATTTTGTCCTTCTTTCTTGTAGGACTATCAAGTACAAAATTTTCAAGAACTGGACGGTCTTCCTCTTTTTTCTCCAATGTTGATTGAATCTTTGGTAAAAATGTCTTTATGATCCAAATGGAAGCATTTCGCTGCTTTAGGTAAAAGAAAACTCATTTGGCTTTCTGAACCGCCTTTTTAGGTTTTATTTTCTTTCTTTTCTTTTCTTTTCTCTTTTTTTTTTCTTTCTTTTTTCTTTCTTTTCTCTTTTTTCTTTCTTTTTCTTTCTTTCTTTCCTTTTTTGGTTCTAGCTCAAACAGAGTTGTCTTGTTTGTACCAACTTGGGCTTCCAATAATGGATGAGTGGAGTAACATAAATCTTCTTTAACAGGGATAAATCATTTGTTACTCTAATGTTGTCTTGATAGATTGGAGATATTAGGTGAACTTCAACTACCTTATGGTCTTGAAAACTTCAACTACCCTTAAGGTCTTGAGAACTTCAACTATCTTCATGGTATTCATTCTTTCTTTGATCTTCTTACCTCTTTATCTTAGTGATCATAAGACTTGTCAAAAGTATCACAACAGTTCAGGGTAGGTTATTGGGGTTTGTAAGCCAATGAAAAGAAAGCTAAAATTTTATGAAGGCTCAAAGGGACAACTAGGGATTGATATTTAATTGGGTGGATACTAGTTGTTGGCTAACTAAACAATGCCGAGATCATCTCTTCCTTAAATAAGCAAAGTTGAAATTTCACCTTGAAAGTTTGTCAAAGCGTGTTCTAAGACTGACTAGGACCTAGACAAAGGTAATTATGTAAGAGCCCTCTCTAAGTAAGCATACACAACTCAATGCTATAGAGCAATTCCCTCATTTAGTAAAGTCATTCAAGTCATGATGCCTAGACACATTAATTCATGAATCATCAAGGTAGATTCCTCATTGGTTGAGCACCAAAATGAACAAAGACCAACAAAAATTTTGATGAAAATAATTTATTCAAGCAGTTTTAAATTTGAAAAACAAGATTGTTCCAATTAAATATTAAAGAAAGTAAAATTGAAAAGCAACATTCAAGCTGAGGAAAGTTCGTTGAGTTTAAGCTTCTTTTCCCTTCACATCTTCAATATTTCCATCTTGAAAGGATGATAAAACAAAATCCTCTTCTAATCCTTTTCCCACTATGAAGGTTGCTGGTGGTGGCACCCTATTGAACCGTGGAAATGGATTACCTTTGGTATTGGGCTTGTCCGGCTCAAGCAACTTGCCATTATCAATTAAATTCTGGATCTCATGCCTCAACTTCATGCAATTGTCCGTTTCGTGTCCAGGCCTTTGATGGAATTGGCAAAATGCACTAGTATCAAAATTAGGTGGAAGAGGATTAAGAAAAGGACGAGGAGTCAAGGGTTGTAACAATCCCTTCTTTTGTAGCTTATTGAGAATCCAAGATAGTGGCTTCCCTAATTCTGAAAATTGCCTTATTCCTCCTTGACTACTGGCATTAACATCAACTTCTTTTTGTGTGCTTTGATGGCCCGGTTGATAATTTCCTTTCTCATTCCTTCTTATTGAAAAGCGATTTTTCTCCCTTTCCCACTTTTCAATTTGTAGACCAGCTTGGAGAAGATCTTTGAAATCCCTTATAAGGGTGTGAGACATCCTTTCATGGAGATTGGGTAGGACACCTCTCACGATCATCCTTATTTGATCATATTCATCGGGCCTCTTCTTAAGCAAAGCAGTCTTATTTCTCCATCTCTTCACATAGTCCACAAAATTCTCATTTGGCCTTTGTCTTATGGACTCTACTTCCATTAAGGTAACTTCCATCTCGACATTATACCATATTATTGGATGAAGGCTTTGTAAAGCAGATCCCAACTCTTTTGTGTTCTATCATCTAAGGTATTGAACCAATTTTGGACAATAGGGTCTAATGAGAGCATGAAGTATCTTAAAGTTTGAGCCTTAGTAGCTCGAGCAGACTGCATAGCAGTGATATACTGCTTCATATGGAGATGGAGGTTTCCAGTTCCATCAAACTTTGCGAAGGATGGCATCTTGAACTTGTACGGGACTTCTTCATCTAACTCAAATAATTTGTAAATCTCGAACATTTCTTCTATTTTCAGTCTCTTCTCAAATTTCTTTTCTAAATCAGCAATCATTTTTTCAACATCAGAAGTTTCGGTCTTTTCAATAGTGGCCTTCTCAACAACCTTCGGCTCCTTTTTGTCTTGAGGATCTTGGTAGTATTGAGCCCAATCATCATCATCAATGACCACCTTATCATCATCAAAAGCTACTTCACCAATTTTAGCCTTCCCATTGTTCTTTGTCTTCTTGGTGCTAGCAGATGCTTCGACATTGTTTCCTAAAACTGCAGCTAGTTGATTCTTTATGGTCTCGGCCATGGCCTCTTTTATTTCTTCCATTTTGGCATTGAGGGCTTCATCCACCATTCTTTGAATTTGTTCGGGTACCATTGCTTTTGGCGAGCAAGTGATTGAGTCGTTGCTAGATACTTCATCTTCGGCATAGGTCGGATTATTGTAAGCTTTTAAACTGTCGTAATCCAGGGCTGTGAGCCAGAGAGGATCAATGATATGATCTAATGCATGGAATAGAAATGTTATGCTCAAGTTATTTAATTGATCAATAACTTTCTAAGTGTTATAATGATTGAAAGTGTATATAATGATATAAGATACAAAGTGCTCCAAAGTATAGTACTAAATTTAAGTGCTGCAAATTATTGGTTTTTATGAAATTATCCTATATATGAAATTAAAAAGTAAGACTTACTGAAAAATAAATAAGTATAATATGAGCAATGTTAACAAATGAAAAATTAAGTCTTAAATAAAATGATTCAAAAAGAGAAAAGTTACAATACCAAAAGTGTAGTGTAGCATGATAACTTTTATAGAGTTAAAGTTATTATTTTCTGTAATCAAAATATTATGTTGGTTTGTTATTAAAAACATTTAAAATATTGTAATGTTTACTAAAACTGAGTATTATTACTATATTTTCATAAGTATTTTTCTTTAATATTAAGTGACAAAATATGTTTAAACAAGCACCACTAAGTTTTGCTTAGCATGTTAGAATTATTTTCTGACATCCAGGTATCAGGTCATCGAAGCAACTTAAGAAGTGGAATATAGGATCTTAGAAAACTATCTATAGCACATATAGAGATCTTTTGTATATTGTACTCATAAGTTATGAAATTTATATGTACAATTTAGTTTGGCTATTTGAGAAATTGTACAAATTTATAAATATGAAAGGAATATATGTATTTAGAGGATGAAGTTTGAGATTCTGGTGAATGATTATCAAATAAAGCATGTATTATATATTTATTTGATTTGACAAACTTATGATAGTTATATGATTTACAATTAGTATTAGATTATTGGAGATATTGAAAATTGGTTTAAATGTTGGATTTATAAGTGTTGTATTATACAGATTGTATTATTATTTGAAAATTTTTGTTAGTTGGAAGAAAACTTTATAAATGAATTGATTGGAGTACTGACAGTATATCGAATAACATTCTCTGATAGTTCTAATGAGAATTGTCAGGGGATATTGCATTTAGTGGTATCAGAGCCAGGTTTAGGCATTTTTGGCATGTGGAGTTATGGGAGAAGTGAAATGCAATTGTCTAAATTATGTGAATCAAATAAGTGGATATTTGTTTTGATACAATTGCTATTTCATATGTTTATGGTAGTAGAATATTTTCTAAGAATTGATTGAGAATTCATAGTGTATTGTTTGGTGTGCACCAGACCTCTTTGTGAAAAAGAAGGATATGAGTAGTTAAAGAGATATATCAAAATAACATAGTGGAAGTGTAATAATTTTTTGGAATCTAAGGAATGAATTATGAAAGATAGATAAATTTTGAGAATGAAAATTGTTATGCTCTAAAATTTTAAGTATTGATTTTCTGCATTAAGTGAATATATGAGTGTAAATTGGATTAATTATGATGTTATGTGCAGCTTGAGTATTTGGAACTGATAGTGATAAGGTTAAATAAGCTTTAATAAGAGTAACATTAAATCCGAGTATGGATAATATCCGTATGTTTGGAAAAGATTTCGAAGATGTAAGAAATTATGAAAATACCCTTATAGCTTGAAATGAATTCGAGCTGTAATTTAGATGTGAAATATGGATAACGGGGTTTTAAAGGGTCTAAAGTAATTATTTTTATAATGTTCTGGTGTTAAAAAGTTGAAGTGATAGTTAATTAAAGAAAGTGAATGCATCGAAAGTATTGTATAAGTGAGTATATTGGTTAAAAGTCCTAAAGCCTATTTAAAAATTTCTAGTGTCTTCTATTGTCTTCTAAAACATCTTCAAAACAAAAGATTGAAAGGAAAAGTGATGGAAGAGTATTTTTAAAGAGGTTAATGCTTGTATAATACTTATTTATCTATTTATTGAATTGATCTTGATTTTTATTATGAAAATTTGTGAATTGATAAAACACCATTACTTGTGAAAAATATGGTGTATTGAATAATTGTGAAAAATATGAGTATAAAACTTTACTTCTATGATAGTAAAGTTATTCTTACAATATGTAAATGTGTATTTATAGATTATTAACTAAAACAATGATTAAATCTATCATTGAATCATTTTTTACTTGATAAAAGATTGTGGAAGAAAATAAGGTTTTGAAAGATTTTAGGGTTATGGAAGTTTGGATTTGAATTTGATTGTGCTTTGAAGAGTTGGATCATGTTTCCTCAATTTGTTTGAGTTGCATTATTGATAACTTATTGATTAAATCATGAAAAGAAATTCTAGCAGAGATACGCATGATTATTTGTATAGTCATGCGTATGCTTGTGTAAATTTCTATTCTTCAAACTTTGAGAAAAAATCCTAATAGTGAGGTGTATGATCATTCATATGGTCATGTATATACTTGTGTCCTTAAAACTTTGAAAGGAGATTTCAGTATAATTGTGTATGACCATTTGCATGGTCATGCATCTGACTATTCATACTTATGTTCTTCAAAACTTTAAAAATAATCCAAGCAATGATGTGCATGATCACATGTATAATCATGCATTTGCTTATGCATATTTCTACCTTCTTATACCTTCACAAAGTAGGGTTTATGGGTGAAATTAGTAGTGAATTATTGAATACATCTGGAAAATAGTTATAATTGATGAAAGATTGCTTATAAGGTTGAAATAAAATCAATCCATTAAATGATGAAACTTAGGTGTGAAGAAAACTTGAGAAAAGTATAGATAAATGTAATTGGATATTTGAAATAAGTGTAAGATTAGAGAAGAGATAAAAGATGAGTACAAGTGATTAGTGGATTCATATTATTCATGAAGAAATAAGATAATTTACAAAGCAAGGTGAGAAGAATGATATATTGATAAATCATTGATGATTTTCAATATTTTGAAGAGTAAGATAAAGAAAACAAAGAGGTGTATATTCAAATTGATTGAGTAATGAAAATAAAAATGTGAGATTTACATATTATGTACTTATGGAATACATGATAGTAACATTATTTGGTGATTAAAGACAAGTTATAGATTATATATAGAAATGTTAAAGAGTTAACTAATATTAATTGATTACAATAGAAAGAAAGGAATTGATAATGTGAAAATGAAAGAATGTAGTGAGATTTATAGGTAATTTAACCCTTCTAGCGAAATAATGTATTGTGAATCAAGTTATAAATATATATGTGTGTGTAGTAAATACAGTGAATACATTATATATGTATATATACTCTTAAAGTGAAAGAATAGTTGTGAATTCTTAAAATGATATGAAAAGAATTAAATAAGTAAGAGTGAAATTTAGATTTCATTATTACAGTGGAAACATGGAAACGATTTGAAAGATAAAGATTGATAAATAAATAAAATTAGTCGAACAAATCGAAAACAAATATAATTTGTATTTATGTTCATATGATAAATGTATTGAAATAATTGCTCATATCTTATAAATTCACAGTAATAAACAAACATGTCAAAGAGAAAGTATTATATTTCAAAAGATATTATAATTGACAATTGTAATACCCCGATTTTTGATGTACTTTGGAATAGTAGTTATGAGAGAGTATGTTGGTAAAATAGGTAAAGAAAATATAATGATAGTTAAATGTGTATGAAGGATGTTATATATATATATTGTATTTGAAATATATGAAAAATATAAATACAATATATAAGACATATACATATATCAACATATACACCATATATACATGATGTATACATTGGTGTAGGAAAAGTAAATTTGAAATAATTAATTGATAATAATGACAAGAGAAAGGAGAAATGAAAGTCAAAAGAAGGACAAATATTATTGGTGGGAAAATTTAGGTGGAAATAATTATATTATTATATATATATATAAGATAAGGATGAAAATTGAAAGGAGAGCTTTCTCACTTTCTTTCTTTCTTCTTCTTCTTCCTCTTTGAATGTGGGAATAGAGAGAGAGAGAGAGAGAGAGAGAGAGAGAAGAGTTTGATTTTGTTCATATACACACCAAATTCATAAGAGTCTTAAGAGAATTGAAGGTGGATATTGAAGATTTGGCAAATAATTCAAGTAAGTGTTCTTTTCTTTGAGCTAATTTTTTATAGATTTTGAGGTTACATGTGATATGGTTAGTGAGAGAAAGTGATGATTAATTGAATATTATGATGATAATGAAATATTGATATATATATATATATGTTGAATTGGTGCTTACATGATGAAAATATGATTTTTTGTGAGGATGATGATGAGTATTTGAAATTGAGGAATAAGGGTGAAAAAGAAAAAAAAATAATAAGGATTTAGTATAAATGAGTTGGGAATTGAGTAAATTGATACACGGATGATTGTATAAATGAATTATAATGATTATTATTATGATATGTTGGAGCTATATAAGTGTTGAATTGATGGGTGAATTATGAATATAAACTAAGATGATGATTAAGGGTGTTGTAGTATTGATATTGGATTGATTGTGTTCATATGGTTGAGAGTTCAAAATGCAAAACTTTTGCCTGACACGGCCATGTCATTGGACGTGTCAACGGTGCTGAGTTTAACGTTGATGACACGACCATTAACACAGCCATGTCTCTGGACATGTCATGGCTACTGTGAGATAAGATAATTGACATGGCAATGAACACGCCCGTGTTGTTGGGCTTGTCAAAGTTTCTGTAAGGTAGAATGAATGATACGGGTAGTGGCACACCCATGTCATTGGACGTGTATGCTTCTGTATGAATGAGTTAATGACACGGTCATAAACATGCCCGTGTTGTTGGGCGTGTCACTTGAGAATAACTCTTTTTGTTATTTTTCATTTGTAATTCCTATTTAAATGATTTGAATGTTAAGAATGCATTAGAATGTGATACTAAATGGTTGTTTATGATCACATTTTGGTATAGGCATTGAGAGAGAGTAGTTTGCCCAACCTTAGTATTGAAGGGCAACTTGGAAGAGAAGGTTAGAGGAAGTATTAAAGCTTATTTTGGTGTGTTTCATAAGATAAGTACAAACTTAGAATAATTGCTTATATTTGCATGGCATTTGGACTTAACACATTTGGTTGGAAAATGTGTTAAGTTACTTACTACATTATTGATGCATGAGTAATATGCTATCAATTGTATGATGTTACAAATACATTAGATGTAATGTAAACTATGTGCAAAATATGATAATGACTCAAAACGTATGGATAATGTAATTTGTTATGTATTCATTAAAGATGGTATGTAAAGACATTGGTGATGACTATATTGATATAAATGAGATAATTGAGGCATTGTGCCTAGCTTGATCTTGAGATATTGAGAAATATATTGATAATGGAATTATAAAAGAATTGTGTGCCTAGTATGTTATTCAATTTTCAGAGCTTTGTGTTTGGCGGCATGCCTAAAACGTAACAGTCCCTTGAATCTGGGTTGGGCTTGGTCCTTGAAGCTTAGTTGGGTGTTACATGATGTAGCAGACCCTTGAAGCTGGGTTGGGCCTAGTCCTTGAAGCTTAGTTGGGATGTTACATATGAGGTAATCCTCATTGTGATTATGATTTGCCTTCGGGGCTAGACACATGATGTCATCTTGGAACAAAGTAGTAACTCTGGGATTTGAATTGCATATTAGATTCTTTTGGGCCCATGCTTGTGTTTGTTTATATGTGAATTGTAAATTGTGGAATTATTGAACAATGTATTAAGATATTATGTTGTGAGATATATGATGGTGATCATGGAATGATATGATTACAATACATAAATAAATTACTGAAAAGGAATGTGGCTTAAAAAAATATGCTAAATGTTGAGAAATGAATTGTTGAAAGACTTGAGTAGAGCTAAGTCTTGATATTGAAAATGAGATTATGAAAATATAGTGAGATGTGTAATATGTATATGGATGTGGAAATTGTGTGTATTGTTTCATGAGTATTATGATAAGCCATCGAATTGTGACTAATGTTAAAGATATATATAAATTATGAAATTTGTGAAAAGTTATGGAAAGTGCAATGAAAATGGAAAAACATGATAAGAATATGATGATAAATGATGTTAGTTTGTGAGTATGAATTTCTATAATGTATGTATAAAATATTTATTTATACTACTAAGCTTTCGAGCTTAGCGCAGTTGTGTAAATCGCGCAGGTGAGTAGATGGTTGATTTGGGAGTCAAACAGTTGTGCCACAAGAAGAGTAAGAGTATTTCGAGACCAACTAGAAGGTGGTGCATATATGTACAATTTTATTGTGTTGTGTTTTGATAAAAATGTATATGTACATAGGTGAATTTCAAAAAAGACAATGTAATTTATATATATGTAATATAATCAAAAGTATAATGGTTTTGTAAATGTTCTTTAATTAAAAATGAATCATTGTTATGGAACTAAGGTAAGGGATTTAAACAATATTGAAACTTGACCTCTTTATATTTTATATACGTATTGTATGTATACAGGGTATATGCATAGTAATTATATAGAGTATATGGGTGTCACAATTATTTTAGTATCAGAGCTTAGGTTTGAAATTCTCAGCATAAGGAGATTTAAAAAAAAAGAAAGAAAGAGATGGAAATTTCTAAAAAAAAAATGAAACTTGTGATACATGCATATGCATTAACATCTAGGTTGGTCTCGTATGTGGCATTATGTGATTTGTGATGTGATGTATTTGAATTACATGAGTTGGATGATAGTGTGTGAATGAGGCTTTACATGAAAGTAAAGCTAGAGAAAGAAAAGATATGGGAAATTTTGTATAAGTTTAATTGATAAATTAAAGAATTGGAGTTTACTTATGTAAAACTAATTTCAAAATTATTGATTATTGAAATGTGTTTGTGAAATAGGTTATAAGAGAATGAATATGAGAATAATGTTGGAAATGAGTAAAAAAAATCATCAAGATTTAAGTAAGTACCTCTTCTCTAAAGCTTGGTTCTCTTTCTAATAAAGACTATATTTGGATTGCTAGAGAGAGAAAATATTATTTGATTGTTAAAATGGGTAGATATGATATTAAAATGAAGAGAGTATGGGGGAATATTGGGTTGGTTGGTTGATATGGACAAGGTGTGAAAATTTTGGGTTTGGTTATGTAAAGTTAAGGTTTTCTAAAAATAGATGATGTTAGTTAATGTGAGGAGATATATTAGTGTCGTTTTAATGCAAATATTGTGATTTTAATGCTAGAAATGTGATATGCTTGAGTGTTGTTAAAGCTCATGTTAATGGTGGTAATATGTGAAATTTGAATTTTTGAAATGGGCTTTCATAATTGTGAAAATGATATGTTTTGATGTTATATTACTATATAAATAATGTTTTTTTTTAAATTTAAATATAAAAAAAATGGGATTAGTAGATTGAAGTTTAAGTAAAGTAGTAAGTTGAGTGTTTGGAGTTTTAATGGAATTTTAATGAGGATTACTTAGATAATGATAGTTTAATGTATATTAAGCATATGAGCTATTTTGAATGAATAATATTGCTTATGAAAGTACTATGTAATGTATAATGTGGTTGATAATATAAAAATTTGTTATGAAATAAAGAAAAATGATTAAGCAAGTGAAAATGAGTTACTTTAGGTAATTGGATTGGAAATGATGAAAATGGATATGAAGGGTATGAAAAATGCATAAAACAATATGAGAGAGATGTCACATTGGAAATGTGACTAAGATTTATGTGAAGTGTTGAAAAATATATATATAATATAACAAGGAAATTAGTTAAGAGAAGGGCGGTAAAAAAAAAGATGTTAATTATGTTATGGTCAGAGTGTATATATATGTTGAGTTGATGAATAACCTAAGTCATGTCAAAAGAATGAGAAATGATAATGTTCTCTGAAATGTGATAAATGTTAAATTTATATAGATTGTATGTAAAAGAGGAATTAAGTATAATTGTATGATTATGTGTATACATGTATATGATATGTGAGATGAGTTTTTCAATATGAACACAATTGTAATATGTAAGAAAATGTGGAAAGTAAGTCACATTATGAATGTGACTTACGAATGTGTATGTGGATAATTAAAAAAAATGTTATTGTGTGTTTGTTACCTTATACAATTACTTATCTAGTGATATTGAGAATGATATTGCATGTATCAGTAGACCTAAGAGAGATTAGGTCTTGACCTGCGTAGAGCTAGGTAATGTGATGAAATTGAGAGTGAGAATGGACTCGAGCAACACTGGATGGTGAAATTGTTATTGTAATAACTGAACTTGATGATTGTTTAATGTTTTGGGCCCAAAGTATATGCGTGTGGAAATGTTCTATGTATATGTGTATAATAAGAGATTGTAAGGAAAAAAGGAAGTATAATGAATGAAAATTTTTGTAAGAGATAGATTAGAAATGGAGTAATAAATGAAAATTGTGTAAAATTTGCATATGAACGAATGTGTATATGTAAGAGATGTTAATGATAATATTGTTGAAACATGAGTTAGGCTAATGATGATCAAGTGATCAAGAGTAAATTGCTTTGAAACAAAGTTGAAATGTGTTAACTCTTTGTGTAGCAAAAGTTTAGAGAATGAATATGTGATCTTTGCGATACGAACTTAGCATTATGATTGGAAATATTTGAAGAAGAATGATAGAGGGGCAGTATTGATTTATAAGCCACAGCCATGACTATTAATGTTCCATGGTTGTATGTTTTGTTTAGTATATTGGCCAATTAGTTTTATTATCCACGGGCATGGGCCTGAGATGACATGACCGTAGGATAGTTTTGGTAAGATTGATAGTTATGCTTTAAGAAACATGGTCAAGATTTATGGTTTGTATAGTTGTATCTTATAATTTTATGTTAGAAATTTGTTTATAATTATAGAAAGTATGGAAAGAGAAGAGAATTGTGAAAATATAATGAGTTATGGATAATGTGATAGGAAAGTGATTATGTAAATATAGTAATGGTATGAAAATGTGAGAAGATGATAAATAGGAGAAATTACAAAATGTGACTGAGAGTTATATTGAATAGGTTCAAAAATGGTATAATGTGAATAAGTTGATGGAAATGATGTTTAAGTGAATGAACTATGGGTAATGAATATGGTATGAGATAATCATGAGAATTATGTGGAAATTGTGTAGAGATAATAATAATAATATATATATATGAATATTGAAAAATAATTTGAAGTGATTTGTTATAAATAATCATTAATTTTAGAAAGTTGAAATGATGGATCCGAAGAGACCATAATTTGAATATAAGTTTGACCTAATAGAGTTAGGTCATTTATTGAAATATAATGATAAGTTTAAATAAGTTAATTGTTGGCTTGAATTGAATAAGGTTGTGATGTTGGTATTTTGTAATAGTTAGATCAATTGATCTAGATTTCGCTAAGGCTGCAAATCATTATTGAGATTTAATATGTATAGTTGTATTAAGAGTGTGAGAGATATATGATACTGTATATGATATAATATTCTGATATGTGTATGGACATGAAATGAGTTAAGGTATATCAATTGTAAATGATTATAAAAGGAAAAAGGTTGATTATCAGTAAAGTAAGATTAAAGTTATTTTATTAATGTTAATGCTAAGTGAAGAACATGTTAAAAAAAAGAATTAAGTTTATCAGAAATAATAAGATTGTTATCAATTAAGGTTTGACAAGTGTCTATTTATAAATATAAGAAAGAGATAGATAAACAATGATACAATTCTGAAAATGACTGTGGTGACGGGTTAGTCAGTGTTAAGATATAATTCAATAACCTTTAAAAATATACATTAAACTATCATACTTTTAAGAGAGTATATTTATAAAATGATGAAGTGATAAAATATCTTGAGCATAATAGATGGGTGAGGCATATATACTAATAAGATGAACTGATTCTTGTCTAATGATTATTTGATTGGTAATGTAATGAGTTATCATGATTGCCTTGTTTAGAAAATAATAATAATAATAATAATAATATATAGTGATGAGTTATGAAATTGGGAGAAGATGATTAACCCTAAGGGGGAGAGTAGAGGTAATATGATTTGATGAAATAATAATTTAATAATATGATTAACTTCATATGAAATTTAAGATGGTATTTTGTTAAGGATGGATTATTACCGTACTGGATAATTTCGAGAACGAAATTATTTAAGGGGGAGAAAATTGTAATACCTCAATTTTTAATGTACTTTAGAATATTAGTTATGAGAGAGTATGTTGGCAAAATAGGTAAAGAAAATATAATAAGAGATAAATGTGTATGAAGGATGTTATATATATATATATATTGTAATTGAAATATATGGGAAATATAAATACAATATATAAGAAATATACATTTATCAACATATACACCATATATACATGATGTATACATTGGTCTAGGAAAAGTAAATTTTAAATAATTAATTAATAATAATGACAAGAGAAAGGAGTAATGAAAGTCAAAAGAAGGACAAATATTATTGGTGGGAAAATTTAGGTGGAAATAATTATATTTTTTTATATATATAAGATAAGGATGAAAATTGAAAGGAGAGCTTTCTCACTTTCTTTCTTTCTTCTTCTTCATCTTCCTCTTTGAATGTGGGAAAAGAGAGAGAGAGAGAGAAGAGTTTGATTTTGTTCATATACACACCAAATTCATAAGAGTCTTAAGAGAATTGAAGGTGAATATTGAAGATTTGGCAAATAATTCAAGTGCTCTTTTCTTTGAGCTAATTTTTATAGATTTTGAGTTTACATGTGATATGGTTAGTGAGAGAAAGTGATGATTAATTAAATATTATGATGATAATGAAATATTGATATATATATGTTGAATTGGTGCTTAGATGATGAAAATATGATTATTTGTGAGGATGATGATGAGTATTTGAAATTGAGGAATAATGGTGATAAAGAAAAAAAATAATAAGGATTTAGTATAAATGAGTTGGGAATTGAGTAAAATGATACATGGATGATTGTATAAATGAATTATAATGATTATTATTATGATATGTTGGAGTTATATAAGAGTTGAATTGATGGGTGAATTATGAATATAAACTAAGATGATGATTAAGGGTGTTATAGTATTGATTTTGGAATGATTGTGTTCATATGGTTGAGAGTTCAAAATGCAAAACTTTTGCCTGACACGGCCATGTCGTTGGACGTGTCAACGGTGCTGAGTTTAATGTTGATGACACGACCATTAACACGGCCATGTCTCTGGATGTGTCATGGCTACTGTGAGATAAAATAATTGACACAGCAATGAACACGCCCGTGTTGTTGGGCGTGTCAAAGTTTTTGTAAGGCAGAATGAATGACACGGGCAGTGACACGCCCATGTCATTAGACGTGTCAATGATTTTGTATGAATGAGTTAATGACACGGTCATAAACATGCCCGTGTTGTTGGGTGTGTCACTTGAGAATAACTCTTTTTGTTATTTTTCATTTGTAATTCCTATTTAAATGATTTGAATGTTAAGAATGCATTAGAATGTGATACTAAATGGTTGTTTATGATCTCATTTGGTATAGGCATTGAGAGAGAGTAGTTTGCCTAACCTTAGTGTTGAAGGGCAACTTGGAAGAGAAGGTTAGAGGAAGTTTTAAAAGCTTATTTTGGAGTGTTTCATAAGGTAAGTACAAACTTGGAATAATTGCTTATATTTACATGGCATTTGGACTTAACACATTTGGTTGGAAAATGTGTTAAGTTACTTACTACATTGTTGGTGCATGAGTAATATGCTATGATTTGTATGATGTTACAAATACATTAGATGTAATATGAGCTATGTGCAAAATATGATAATGACTCAAAACGTATGGGTAATGTAATTTGTTATGCATACATTAAAGATGGTATGTAATGACATTGGTGATGACTATATTGATATAAATGAGATAATTGAGGCATTGTGCCTAGCTTGATCTTAAGATAATGAGAAAGATATTGATAATGAAATTATAAAAGAATTGTGTGCCTAGTATGTTATTCAATTTTCAAAGTTTTGTGTTTGGCAGCATGCCTAAAATGTAACAGTCCCTTGAAGCTAGGTTGGGCTTGGTCCTTGAAGCCTAATTGGGTGTTACATGATGTAGCAGACCCTTGAAGCTGGGTTGGGCCTAGTCCTTGAAGCCTAGTTGGGATGTTACATATGAGGTAATCCTCATTGTGATTATGATTTGCCTTCGGGGCTAGACACATGATGTCATCTTAGACCAAGCAGTAACTCTGGGATTTGAATTGCATATTAGATTCTTTTGGGCCCATGCTTGTGTTTGTTTATATGTGAATTGTGAATTGTGGAATAATTGAACAATGTATTAAGATATTATGTTATGAGATATATGATGGTGATCATGGAATAATATGATCACAATACATAAACAAGTTACTGAAAAGGAATGTAGCTTAAGAAAATATGCTAAATGATGAGAAATGAATTGTTGAAAGACTTGAGTAGAGCTAAGTCTTGATATTGAAAATGAGATTATAAAAATATAATGAGATGTGTAATATGTATATGGATGTGGAAATTGTGTGTATTGTTTCATGAGTATTATGATAAGCCATCGAATTGTGACTAATGTTAAAGATATATATAAATTATGAAATTTGTGAAAAGTTATGGAAAGTGCAATGAAAATGGAAAAACATGATAAGAATATGATGATAAATGATGTTAGTATGTGAATATGAATTTCTATAATGTATGTATATAATATTTATTTATCCTACTAAGCTTTCGAGCTTAGCGCGATTGTGTAAATTGCGCAGGTGAGTAGATGGTTGATCTGGGAGTCAAACAGTTGTGCCATGAGAAGAGTAAGAGTATTTCGAGACCAACTAGAAAGTAGTGCATACATGTACAATTTTATTATGTTGTATTTTGATAAAAAGGTATATGTACATAGGTGAATTATGGAAAAGACAATGTAATTTATATATATGTAATATAATCAAAAGTATAATTTTTCGTAAATGTTCTTTAATTAAAAATGTATCATTATTATGGAACTAAGGTAAGGGATTTAAACAATACTGAAACATGACATCTTTATATTTTATATACGTATTGTATGTATACAGGGTATATGTATAGTACTTATATAGAGTATATGGGTGTTATAACAATAATTTGAAACAATGAAATAAATGTATTGATCGATTATACTGATGTTAAATCTAGTTTTCGGATTAACTAAAGGGTAAATGTTGAAAGTGATAGTGGGCATTTTATGCCATATTGGCAGTGGGCACTCTGTGCCATAGAGGACACTTATGTCCCATATTGAAAGTGGCCACTCTGTGTCATAGAGGACATTTTTTATATATGTCCCAGTGATATTGACATCTATGCCATCAGTGGACGCTTTGCGTCATAGAGGACCTTTGGTCCCTTTCTCTCAATGGAAACTTTATGTCATCATATGCAGTAGGCATTCATGCCATAGTGGGCCTTTGGCCATATTGATACAGTGGGCATTTACTTGCCATCGGTGACCCGCTATCCGAAACTAGGATTTAAAGTTCAGTATGTAATACCCTTATACCCTATATACATACAATACATATTTTCAGCATATATAAAATACGTAGATACGGTATAAAAATGTCATAGACCGATTTAAAAAAAATTCACATTTTTGTTTTAAAATTTCAAATACTAATATATAAAATAAATAGTATATAAATATTCTTTGCTTGTTATAGGAATCCAAAATAAATATTTTATATGAAAATCTCTGGAAAAAATTTGCCAGAGTTTTATTTGTAATTTGGACGTTCTCAAAATTCAACAAAACACAACCTGCATAAAGCAAACACTCCTAATAAAAATCAATTCACCATTTCACCAATACTTCTCAGTTTCTCCATATTTTCTCAAAATACTTATATATAGATATATAAATTAACAATACATATAAAATCTCATCTGAACAAATTATTCAAAACATTCTTTATAATTTACATTATATACTTCAAAAGCATATCATAACATATATAATATCATAATATACTGTAATATCAAATATCTGCATGTTGGCCACTGGCTCTGATCTTGATGTACCCAAAAACAACTCTTCAAGCTCAATAAATACAAACCTAGATCCGACCAGGTCTAGTAGAACTCTCTGGCTCTATCAAATAATCCATGATACCTGCGCGATGAATTACAATCGTGCTAAGCCAAAGCCTAGTGGTACAAACTTTGATAATAACAATAAAACTCAATGCAATTTGCACAATGCATATAGATGTCACATCATTCTACTTTCTTATATTTTTCAAATATTTCATAATCACAACTCATAGCATTATATTGCTCAATTGTATCACAATTCATAATTCACATTAAAGCAAAGACAAGCATGGGCCCAAAAAAATTTAATAGGCTATTCAAATTTCAAAGTTACTACTTTGGTCCATAATGACATTATGTGTCTAGCCCCGTAGACAATATATCCATGGATAATGTAACAGCCCCAGTCTCTTGGACCTCAACCCGGCTAGACCCTTAGGCCCCAGTATATTGGTCCTCAACTCGGCTAGACTACTAAAGTTTTTAAGGCTTACGACTCAGTCTTTTCACCCTAAAAACATCATATTTATCAGCTGGCCTGGCTTACAACCCAGTCTTTTCACCATTCCAGCATGTAGCCCGTACACAATCATAGGCATGCTGCCAAACCCAGAACTCTGAAAATTGAATAACATACTAGGCACACAATTTATTCATATTTCTCATTATTAAATTCTTTCATACTTCCTTTATCAAAACTTTTCTCATTTTCTCATGATCAAACTAGGCACATTGCCTTATTATATCATCTTTTTCTCACTTTTTTTTTTCATTTATTCATTTTTTCTCATTATTAATCTCTTTCTCATTGTCACATTTTCAATCTAGGCACATTGCCTTATTTTCGCATTTTTTTTCTCATTTTTCTCATTTTTCACATCTTTCTCATTTTTCTCACTTTTCACATTTTTCTTATTTTTTTTATCAATATCAATTCATTTCATTATTCCACATATCTCATTTTTGCATTCACAACACATTACCCAATTACTTTGGGTATTTTCACATAATATACATACTTCACATTCTACACAATTTAGCCATTATCAATGGCTTTTCACAATGCATTTAACACATATATGACATTACAAATATCATAGCACATTATTCATACTCAATTAATGAACCAAGTAACTTAACACATTTTCCAACCAAAATGTATTAAGCCCAAATGTCATGCAAATATAAACAATATATTCAAAGTTTGTTCATACTTCTACTAGCAACCCAAAGCAAGCTTAACACAACCTCCAATCCTATCCTTCCAACTTGCCCTTCACCACTTGGATGAAGCAAATCAACCTCCCTCAATGCCTATACCAAATGTGATCATACATAATCATTTAATATCACATTCTAAGGTAATCTCAACATCAAACCATAATTAAACATCACTCTAAACCAAATCCCAAAATTAAGCTTCACCTCATTTTAACTTTGAAAAGCCATATCAAGCCATTTAAATTAGGGTTTTAACTTTATTAATATCATTAAAAATATATTTTAATACATTTAAATCATTTACATTATAAAAATACACTCTTATACACAAAATCTAAAAAATGGCATAACCTTCCCCCCATTGAAGGTTTTCCATTCCAACACAATCCATTACTCATTCCAAGCTTATGTTCATCACTTTTAAAACTAAACAACATGCTTAAACAAATAAAATCACACAATTCAACCACTTTGGAAAATCACTTTTCCAAAACCCTAAATCTCCACTTCCATTCTCAAACTCCAACCCAACACCACCAAATCCAATATTTGACTTTAAAATACTTATTTATGAATCAAAACAACTCATTTGGAATCAATTTGCACAATTAAAGTTCATGTTTTCAAAACCCCAAAAATTCATAACCCTAAATTCTCTCTCTTCACCATTCTTTATCCAAACTCCATCATCTCTTCAATCTAACCTTAGAATCATTGTTAACTACCCAAAATAACATCATACACACCAATTCCAACAATTATAACATACTACTTCAAAATTCCAAAACTCATATTATACAATCTTTCATGGAATTCAAAGAAAAGAGATGGAAACTTACTAATTTTGGTGGAAATCACCAAAAATCCACTTGAAACTTATTAAATCCTTCAATTTGTGGAGTATGGAAAAATCAAAATCTTGGTCTAGCTGCCATGGAAAATTCAGCCAAAAGGAAGAAGATGAAGATGAAGATGAAGACTTTTTAATATTTCTTTTCCTTTTCATCTTTTTTTTAAACCATATATATATATATATTAAAATAATTTAATAATTATTTATTTAATAAATTAAAAGTTCTAATTTCCCTCTTCCATTCAAAAATAATTTATTTTTGAATTATTTTATTAATTTTGAATTTATAAGATTTAATTACCAAAATACCCTTTTCTTTTAAAAAGTGTTGACTTTTATATGTTATGTATATTTTTCATATATATCACATATATGTTCCACTTTTTCATTTAAAACCCGTTCATTTTTCATTTAAAATCAACAATTTAATTTATCCATTTAAACTATAATCTATTTTATCAAATTTTTAAAAATTAGAACTTTTTAAAAATTTGGGATATTACACATATGCAGAAGCAATGTGTATCTTATATACACATCAAATGTACCTTATATGTGTATTAAATATTAAGTATGTAATGTATTAATCCAACATATACAATTAACATACCATATGTATATGTTATATATACTCTAGATATATATATATTGAGTATATACAATTTTATATCTCCAAAAAATTATTTAATTTCTCCAAAATCACGGATGTCACAAATTTTCTCCCCCTCCTCGAAATTATTTAGTATGGTAATAAATCATCCAAATCATTATTTTACCAAATTACATAATTTCTATTCTCCCCCTTAGGTTCATTCTTAATTTCCTTTTTACCATTCCCTAACACATCATTAAACTGTTTATTTACTCAAACAATCACAACAAATTATCATATCATCAATCGAATTGTCATTAGACAAAAATTAGTTTATCTCTTTAATAAATATACCCACACACCTATTGCACTCAAGACATTTGATCACTTCATTATCTTAAAAATGTACTCTCATCACCTTAAATTCATATGTTGATAACTTTTATCTTAACACAATAATTTTACACATCTTCACTTTGATCCTACTCTTTATACAATTACCACATATTAATTTGACATCACCATTATACAACAGCAGAATCTTATTTCCTTAATAAGATTCATTCCCATTATACTATAACTAATATTTTTCTCTTATAATTATTTGAAACTAATATAACTTAGCTCCTTTCATATGCATATACATATCAGAATGTTGTATTAAGCACATTATCATATAGCTTGCATATTCTTAATACAACTACACACATTGAATTTCAATAAATACTTGTAAACTTATTACATTTCGGGTCAATTGATCTAACTATCACAATATGACCATCACAACCTTATTTTATTCTAACCAACCTTTAGTCTATTTTAAATTCATCAATCTGTTTTCAATTCATGACCTAATTCTATTAAGTCAAATTTATTCTCAAATTTTAATTCTCTTCGAATTCATCATTACATATAATATTCACTTCCCCTAGTCTCGTTTACTTTACACATCATTTTCATCACCTTATTCATTTTATATCACTTTCAAACACATTCAAAATAACTCTTACTCACATTTCTTATAGTGACCATACTTACTAAAATCACTTTTCTTACACATCATTTAAAGCTCATCATATTTTCACAATTCTCTTCTGTTTCCACACTTTCTATAATTACAAACAAATTTCTAGCATAAAATTATAAGATACAACTATGCAAACCATACATCTTGACCATGTTTCTTGTAGCATAACTATCAATCTCACCAAATCTATCCAACGATCATGTCATCTCAGGCCCATGCCCGTGGACAACAAAACTAATCGGTTAATATACTAAACAAATCATACGACCATGGCATAATAATGGTCATGCTTGTAGCTTATAAATAAATACTGCTCCTCTATCATTCTTCTTCAAATATTTCCAATCACAACATTAAGTTCGTATCACAAAAAACACATATTCATTATTTTTTCTTTTGCTACACAAAGAGTTAACACATTTCAGCTCTGTTTCAAAGCAATTTACTTTTGATCACTTTTGTTTCAAAACAATTTACTCTTTACCACTTGATCATCATTAGTCTAACTCTTATCATTAACATCTCTTACATATACACATTTGTTCATATGCTAATTTTACACAATTTTCATTTATTACTCCATTTCTAATCTATCTCTTATAAAAATTTTCATTCATTTTTTTTTACTTCCACACTTTCTTCATTATACTTTCTTTTTCCTTACAATCTCTTATTAATACACATATACTTTAGGCCCAAAATACTATACAATCATCAAGTTCAGTTGTTAAAATAATAATTTCACCGTCCAGCGCTGCTCGGGTCCATTCTCAATCTCAAATTTCATCACATGACCTAACTCTACGCAGGTCAAGACCTAATCTCTCTTAGTTATATTAATACTTGCAATATCATTCTCAATATCACTAGACAAGTAATTGTATAAGGTAACAAATACTCGAAAATATTTTTTTTAATCATCCACATATACCTTCGTAAATCATATTCACAATATGACTTACTTTCCATATTTTCTTATATATCACAATTGTGTTCATATTGAAAAATCTCATCACACATATCATACAATTATACACAATTCCTCTTTAACATACAACCTATACAAAGTTAACATTTATCACCTTTCAGAGAACATTATCATTTCTCATTCTTTTGATATTACTTAGGTTATTCATCAATTCAACATATATATACACTCTGACCACAACATAATTAACATCTTTCTTATTTAATAGCCCATCTTTTAAATAAGTTTCTTATTATATATTTTTTTTTCTAATACTTCACATAAATCTTAGTCACGTTTCCAATGTGACATCTCTCTCACATTTTTTTTTATGCATTGATCACACCTTTCATATCCATTTTCATCATTTCCAATTTAATTAACTAAAGTAACTCATTTTCTCTTGCTTAATCATTTTCCTTTATTTCATAACAAATTTCTATATTATCAAGCACATTACACTTTAGTTAGTACTTTCATAAATAATATTACTCTTTTAGAATTACTCCCATGCTTATTAAACATTAAACTATCAATATCTAACACAATCCTCATCGAAATTCCCTTACAACTCTAAATTTCCAACTTACTACTTTACTTAAACTTCATTCTATTAATCTCACTTTCAAGAGCTAACTTTATAAACATTATTTTTATATTAATATAACATCAAAACACATCACTTTCACAATTATGAAAATCCATTTCAAAAATTCAAATTTCATATAATGCAACCAACAACATGAACCTCACCAAATCTCATCCATATCACATTCTCAATCTTAAGTGTAATATCCCAAAGTGTGCCCTAGGAGTTTTGATATAATTGTGGTTTTATTTGAATTAAAATGTATATGTGTAATTGGAAAGAGAAAAGAATTTAAAAGAGAGTGTATATGTTGTATATATGGAAATATATATAACATATACACAAGTCAAATGGATGGTCAAAGCAAGAGGATATTTATTTTGTTAATGATGAAATTACTAAAAAGGGCATGTAAGTGAAAGAGAATTTTAACAAATAGAAGGGGGTATTTAAGTAATTTTCTTTTTGGATTGCATGGTGGAGGCTTAAAGAGAGGAGAAGTGTGACTTTGCTTCATTTCTTCTTTCCTTTTTCCTTTGTTGGCCGGCCATCCAAAACAAGAGAGAGCAAGAGTGAGTTTTATGTTCAAGCTCAAAAATTGAAGGAGTTTGCAAGTGATTAAGTGAAAATCCAAGAAGTCTTATTATTTTGGTAAGTTCTCTCTTGATTTCTCTTGTTTTACTTAAAGTTGTGTGTGAGTTTGGTTGTTGATATTTGAAAGTAGAGTTGTATTGACGGTAGTATGTTGATGTGTGTTTGATTTAATTGATTGTGGTGTTGGTTTTGGTTTGGAAATAAAAAGATAAGTTGATGATGGTATTGAAAGAGTAAGAGTGATGTTGGTTTTAGGGTTTTAAAGTGGTAAGTGATGTTTAACTTGAGTTTGATCAATTATTTTCATAGATCTTCATGTTGTTTGTGTTTGTTGGAGTTGTAAGCCTAGAATATGTGATTTTGGTCGAAGGCAGTAGCATTTTGGATGCCACGCCAGTGGCCTTTGGTTGCCATGGTCGTGGCCATTTGAAGCCATAGCCATGGAGGTTTGGAGCAAGGGAGGCAGAACCATTCTTTAACCCACGCCCGTGGGGGTTGGGGCGGCCACGGCCGTGGGCTCTAATATGTGGTGTTGAGTTATCATTTGTGATCTAAAGGTCTAAGATGAGGTTAATAAGTGATAAATTGTATTGGAATTCATGTATTGTATCATTTTTGGATTAGGTTTTGGAAGAAAGTGATTTGCCCTAATTTAAGAAGTGAAGAACTCTTGGAAGAAGAAGAGTATAGAGTTGTGTGAGAGTTCTTGAGGTAAGTACAAACTACATTATTGCATACATGCATATGATTTTGAGACTTTATATACATTTGGTTGTATATGTGTTAGGAAATGTAATGCATGGTTGATGTATATTAATAATGTTATGTTTGGTATAATGTGAATGTTGGGATAAGCATGTAAAATGTATGTTAATACCATTGATTATATACATTTGAATGATGAATTGGTTAAGGTAATTTGAGATATAAATGAGATGATTGAAGCATATTTGCTTATATGATGATGAAATGAAATATGGAATATGTAATGTGAAGGATATGATGTTATGATGAATTGCTTATTGTGATTTGAGATCATATGAAATGTGAGGCCATTGTGATTGGCTATGATGATTCAAATGAAATGTGAGGCCATTGTGATTGGCTAAGATGATTCAATTGAAATAAGTGGGGCATATTTGCCTAAATGATGATGAGAATTGAGAATGGAATTGATAATGAAATAATAAATCAATTGTGTGTCTAATGTGTTATACATTTTCAGAGTTTTGTTGTTGGTGGCATGCCTATTAGTAATAATCTCTTGAAGTTAGGTTGGGCTTGATCCTTGAAGCCAAGTTGGGTTGAAGTTTAACATGTTTTACTCCCCTTGAAGCTTGGTTGGATCTAGTCCTTGAAGCCTAATTGAGATGTTAAAACCCTTGAAGCTAGGTTGGATTTGGTTCTTGAAGCCAAGTTGGGTTGATACTTAGCATGCTTTGTTCCCCTTGAAGCTTGGTTGAACCTAAATCCTTGAAGCCTAGTTGGGATAATGATAAATGTGATAATTAAACCAAAACATTAACTCTGAAAGTTGAATGGCATATTAGTGTCTTTTGGGCCCATGCTTGTCTTTGTTTTCAATGTGATTCTTGAATGGTGAACCTAATGAAACTATGAAGACAATATGAATGTTTGATATGACATTGAACAAAGCAAAATGTTGAAATGTAACACTCTTTTGAATGGTGTATGAAATTGATTGTGACATTGGCATTGCATCAAAACATAATATTATTGTAGTTTGTACCACTAAGCCGTAGGCTTAGCGCGATTGTAATTTATCGTGCAGGTAATAGGGAAGAACCAGAGAGTTCCTCTAGGCCGAGTAGAGGCTAGATCTTGAAGTGTTGCTAGTGAAGCTTAAAGATCGAAGACATACTACCAAACATGTATATATTTACGCTTTTTAAAACTTGAGTTTTAATGTATATGTATTTGTAAATATTTGTTACATTTTCCGCTGTGTATTTAATAAACATTGAGTCTATTGTGTTTCATAAATTCCTTTAAATGTTTTAAATTTTTTTTTTATGGAAAAGGGATTATTTGTATGTTTTATAAACAGTGGCATACCTATATTCAGTATACATTTATTACGATCGTATTAGCATGCTGTGTACGTATACAGGGTATAGGGGTGTTACATTAAGATCATAACATTTACTTTTAAACAACACTAATTCATTTCCTTACACTAATTAACATCATCAATTAGATATCCTACTTTTACATACTCAAACCCTAAATCATGTATCATTCTTTTTTTTTTTTAACTCTTTGTTCTAAATTATTAAATATCCATATTCCTTCTTCATACTTCTACCTATATGCATATAAATTTTCATAATTGTTCTTATCCATTTGTCTCATGAAATTAATTTATTACTTGTGTACATAAAATTGTTTGACTTCCTTAGTTTCATGTCACTCTCACTTTCAATTTCTATATTCCTTACCAATTCTTTATAAAAGCTTGTAAACTATTATCCATGTGCACTTGACACATATATGGACTTATATTTAAAGTTTTAGATTTTTCCAAGTTGATTTAATATATTTAAAAATTAAATCTTCCAAAATCAGAGAATCTGTCTCTTTAATAATTTCTTTGGCAGCACCCGGTTGTCCATTTGTTTTAGGTATCATACCTTAATAAAAATTCATGAAAATTTAACCATATGTTATGTGTAAATTTTTAGATTTTTCTGGGTTGGTTTATCATAGTTTCTAAATTTATTTTTTTCTCAATTTTTACAAATTCTGAGTTGCTGCAATTACTCCAACAATCTGTGTTCTTCTATATTTCTTAATTAGAGATCCATCTTTAAAATTTATAAAATTTTATACATTGGATTCTAACATATAGAAAAACTTTCTATTAAATGTTCAAACTCATCCAACATTTCTAGATTTGTCTAAAAATTCAGACAATATCACTTTGCAGTACACCAATAAAATTTTCTATAACTATCACGCTCATTTCTCAAACTTTTTATTTTTATATCTTAAATCATTTCCTAGATTGTTTTTCTAATTTCACTTATTCATCAATTGAATCAGCTATAAATTTTAAATTTCAAATAAAAGCTTCAAAATTCTTAATCCATAATCTCTACAATGACGCTTCCACTGCGCCACTCTGATCTATGCAACCCAGACGCCATCTCAACTCATATCCATTATATCAAATGGACATTGCCACATCAGGAATCAGATGAATTGCCAGTGTCAATGCATGCATCACAATTGAAAATCAATTTTTTTATTTCAATTTTCTCTCTCTAACAACCCAACTAGGTCGAGAACCTCAAACCTAGGCTCTGATACCAAAATAAATGTAACACCCTTATACCCTATATACGTACAATACATATTTTCAGCATATGTAAAATATGCATATACGGCATAAAAATGTCACAGACCGATTTAATAAAAATGTTCACATTTCTATTTTAAAATTTCAAATACTAATATATAAAATAAATAGTATATAAATACTATTTGCTTGTTGTAGGAATCCAAAATAAATATTTATTTAATAAATTAAAAGTCCTAATTTCCCTCTTTCATTCAAAAATAATTTATTTTTGAATTATTTTATTAATTTTGAATTTATAAGATTTAATTATCCAAATACCCTTTTCTTTTAAAAAGTGTTGACTTTTATATGTTATGTATATTTTTCATATATATCACATATATATTTCACTTTTTCATTTAAAACCCCTTCATTTTTTATTTAAAGTCATTAATTTAATTTATCTATTTAAATTATAATTTATTTTATCAAATTTTTAAAAATTTGGGATATTACAAATATGCACAAGTAATGTGTATCTTATAGACACATCAAATGTACCTTATATGTGTATTAAATATTAAGTATGTAATGTATTAATCCAACATATACAATTAATATACCATATGTATATGTTATATATACTCTAGATATATATATTGAGTATATACAATTTTATATCTCCAAATACTTATTTAATTTCTCTAAAATCACAGATGTTACACAGTATATGAGGGAAAGAAAGAAATATATATATATATATAATAGTGGAATGTAATGATACAAATTATATATTAAAAAAATCTGAATAGAATTAAAGGTAATTATTGAATTGAACTTGAATAGTGTAAGTATATAGAACTGAATCTTCTGCAGTTCTATAATAAGATTAATCTAAAAGTGTTACATTGATTGATATCAGACATAAATAAAAGTTATGTAAATTAATAAAATAATTAATTTTATGTGAGATTTGAGGTTAGTTATGAATTAAATGTGTAACACCCCTTCCCGACCTACGTGTGTAAGCTGAGTAGAGGCGCCACACTATCCTAATGTTGCTACCACTTTTACTTAGTCAAATTTTAGTTCCGATTTTTACATAAATTTTGCCATAGTTTCACCTAAAAATTTAATCCCAAGTGTCGACAAAACTGTTTTTTTTTTTTTTTCTGATTTTTGAAAACATTTTTACACAAACCAATGCAAACAAAATCATTCTCAGTACACTTCCAATAAATCCCCCTTATAACCTCAACTACAACCTGCAAAAAGAATTTACACTTCTAGTATTATGAAATACAGCAGACAAAATATTTGTTCACTATACAACAGAAAGTAATAATATTTACAGATTCATATACATCAAAACTCAAGTTTTACAACACATAAAATTTATACATGTTTGGCAGTCAGTCTTCGATCTTAAAGCCCACTATTCACTCTTCAAAATCTAGGCTCGACTCGGCCTAGAGGAACTCTCTGGTTCATCCCTGTCACCTGCGCGAAGAATCACATTCGCGCTAAGCCAACGGCTTAGTGGTACAAACTACAGTGCTATGATGCTTTAATGCCATGCTAATGTCACACAATCAAGATTCAAGATCAATTCAAGAGAATATTATATTTCAATATTTTACATTATTTAATAATTAATCAAAACCTTCATGATTCACATTGAAAACAAAGACAAGCATGGGCCCAAAATACACTAATATGTTATTCAAAGTTCAGAGTTACTGCTTTGGTCCATAATCATAATCATCAAGCCCGTAGGCGATATACACATATATATATCTATCCATGGATAGGGTAACAGACCCAGTCTCTTGGACCTCTACTTGGCTAGACTCAAGGAGATCCTCAACTCGGCAAGACTGTTACCAAAACAAGTGTAACAGACCCAGTCTCTTGGACCTCAACCCGACTAATCTCGAGGAGATCCTCAACCCGGCAAGACTGTTACTATTATTCATATATTTCATAGGCATGCCGCCAAACTCAGAACTCTGAAATCTGAATAACATATTAAGCACACAAACATTTCATTCATCTCTTCATAATCTCTTTCTCAATTCATTTTATATTTCATAAGCAAATTAGGCAACCATGTCTCAATCATCTCATATGATCTCAAATCACAATAAAGCAACTCTTCATAACATCATATCTTTCACATTTCATTTCATCATCACATCTTGCACATTTCACATTTCATTATATTTCAAATCACATTAATCAATTCATTATTCAAATGGATATAATCAATGGCATTAACACATATTTTACATGTTCATCACAACATTCACATTATAACCAAATATGTCTCAAGTCTCAATATCATATGAATGTATGCAATAATGTAGTTTGTACTTACCTTAAAACCAACTCACACCAATCTATACACCTACTCTTCCAAGAATCCTCAACACTTAGGTTAGGGCAATTCAACCTCTTCACAACCTAATCCAAAAGGAATATTAGCAAAATGACCATATAAATAGTAAATTCTGGTTTTAGACTCCACTTTATCCTTCTTTTGAAAAATTGTATAAAATAATCTACTAGACTAAAAACTATAAAATTTTTACAGAACTAAATTTTACATCTTAAAATCATTCGTTTAAAATTTTAGATCAAACTGAACACAAAATCTTGGTCAAATAGTTCACCCAACTAGACTGCCCCAATTGCCCTGCATCCTGGCAGCAGTTCTGAACATTGTGAATTCCATAAATTAAATTCAATCAACTTGGTTCCAAATTATTTTTCTCAAATACTAGACTCACTAAGAAACAACATATCCAAAATTCAATTGGATATCATTTTTCTACATTTTATTAAAAATCCCGAAATATAGCTGTCTCAGTTAAGGTACCTGCTGGAACAGGTCTAATAAAAATAATATTTTCAAAATCATAACCATTCCAAAATTGAATCAACATATTTTTCAGTCATTCTAGACTCATATAGGCACAACATATCAAAAATTCACTTCAAGAACATTTTTCTATATTTAATTAAAAATCATACAAGTCACAGCCTTTACTAATAGTAAAACAGAAAAACATTTCACTAAACACAACTCTTACTCTTCCATCACCAACACCAACCTAACTTCTTATCTTTAATTCCATTTCAACACATACAAACACACCACAAGCAATCCTAACCATATTATCAACAACACTGCATCAAACTAAAAAATAACTTCAAAAACAACAAGAGCAATCAAAAGAGAACTTACCAAAATAATGAAATTTCTTGAAATTCCAACTTGTTTATTTGAAATCTTCCTTCAATTAGCTATTAAAATTCAAAAACCCTCACTTGCTCTCTTGTTTCCTTGAGGTCCGGCCACACAAAGAGAAAAGAAGAGAAAATGGAAAATAAAAGAGACAAAGTCAACTTCTCATCTCTTTAAACCTCCACCAAGCAATTTAAAAAGAAATTTACTTAAATACCCTCTACTATATATATTAACTCCCTTTCATTTACTTACCCTTTAGTAATTTCATAAATAACACATTAAATATCTTCTTCCTTTGACCATTCATTTGACTTATGTATATGTTATATATATTTCAATATATACAACATATACACTCTCTTTTAAATTCTTTCCTCTTTCCAATTTCACCTATACATTTTAATTCAAATAAAACAACAATTATACTAAAACTTCTAGGCACATTTTGGGATATTACAAAATGGCTTATTGTCATAACATGTAAATTTCGAGGATGAAATTTCTTTAGTGGGAGAGAATTGTAATGATCAAGATTTTAAACAGAAAACTTTTTAACTAATATTGAAAAATTGATAGTGCATAGTGATAAAAGTAATGTGGATAAATACTATAAGCAGAGAATAGTGAATAGTATATCTCAAAATTTACTGAAAAAATTATTTTTTACAGTTTTACGAGACTAAATATCGAATTAGAATCAAAGGATAAGAAAGAGGGTGCAACATAGTTAAAATGAGATTGGTCACACTAGATTAAATATATTATATATATATATGTGTGTGGACATGTGTGTGTGTGTAGAGTCTTCTTCTCATTTCTCCCATCTTCCATGCCAAACACCATTACCTCCACCATCTTTCATATTTTCTTCATCTTCCTTTCTTCAAATAAAAAAAAAAATTGAGAGTAGATTACATATAATTATAAATTTTTAAAAGAATAAGCTAGAAAAGGTGAGATTATCAGCAAGTGGTCAAAGAAAAAGAGGAAAAAGAGAGAAAAAGAGAGAAATTGAAAGAGGTATGTGCTTATGTATTTTAATTTGCAAATATTTGAATTTCTATGAGTTTGAATGTTTGAATTGATTGATTGAGTCAATTATAATGAATTATTTCTTGAAAATATTGATTAAATGGATTGAAGAGTGAAAAATGGATCAAAAGAATTTATATGTTGTGAGCATGATTCATAATTCAATCTTTATAAGAATTGGGTATATTGATGTTGTTTAGCCATAAGTGATGATTGAAAGCTTGATTATTTGAAGTTTGAGTAAGGTATTAGATGTAGACTCTTTTTATATCAAAAAAATTAGATTTGATTCATTTTTATCATAGGTTTTGAATATATTGAGTTAAAATGGTTAAGTGTGCGAAATGTAGAATTTTTACCTGACATGGCCAGTGACACGCCTATGTCAGTGGTTGTGTCATAGTTACTGCATTACAAAATAAATGACACGTCCAGTGACACGCCCATGTCGTTGGGCATGTCAAAGCTACTGTGAAATGGGCAAATGACACGCCCATGTCATTGGGCGTGTCACTTGAAGAAATTTGTCTAAAATGGCTCTTTGTCTTGTGTTTCATCTGCGATTTCGGCCTAAATAACTATAAGGCCTTAAAGTGTAAAGGATTTTTAAAATCAACCCTATCAAGTAGTTTAATAAATTTTGAATATATGATAAATATGTGTCATACCAAGTGTTGATCAAAGAATTATTCCATTGAAGTGATATATATGATTCAATGTTAATTAAAACAAATGAATTGCCCAAATCATACTGATTTTAGATCTAGCTTTGGATTGAATGGCTAACTAGAGGAAGGATAGACATAGTGATAGTGGGCACCTCATGCCATTAATGGACACATTATGTCATCAGTGACAGTGGGCATAGTTGCCATTATACATTCTTGAGATTTGGCATTAAAATTGCTACACTAACATGTTATCCAAACCTATGATCTGAGTTTAGTAATGGGCATATTTAATGAAGTTATCTAAATTGAAAATATATGTGAATATGATTTTGTGAATAATGGAAGAAATGCAAAATAATAATATAAGTTAATTACTTGAAATCGACATATTGTGTTACAATATGAAAGTAATTGGTAATGTATATATAAGGTTTACAAGTGAAAGTTCTAATGCACAAAATAGAAATGTTATGCTCAATTTATTGAATTGATCAATAACTTTCTAAGTGTTATAATGATGAAAGTGTATATAATGATATAAGATACAAAGTGCTCCATAGTATAGTACTAAATTTAAGTGCTACAAATTATAGATTGAATGAAATTATCCTATATATGAAACTGAAAAGTAAGACTTACTGAAAAATAAATAAGTGTAATATGAGCAATGTTAACAAATGAAAAATTAAGTCTTAAATAAAATGATTCAAAAAGAGAAAAGTTGCAATACCAAAAGTGTAGTGTAGCATGATAACTTTTATAGAGTTAAAGTTATTATTTTGTATAATCAAAATATTATGTTGTTTGTTATTAAAAACATTTAAAATATTGTAATGTTTACTAAAACTAAGTATTATTACTATATTTCCATAAGTATTTTTCTTTAATATTAAGTAACAAAATATGTTTCTACAAGCACCACTAAGTTTTGCTTAGCATGTTAGAATTATTTTCTGACACGCAGGTATCAGGTAATCGAAGCAAGTTAAGAAGTGAAATTAAGGATCTCAGGAAACTATCTATAGTACATATAGAGATATTTTGTATATTGTACTCATAAGTTATGAAATTTATATGTACAATTTAGTTTGGCTATTTGAGAAATTATACAAATTTGTAAATATGAAAGAAATATATGTATTTAGAGAATGAAATTTGAGATTCTAGTGAATGATTATCAAATAAAGCATGTATTATATATTTATTTGATTTGACAAACTTATGATAGTTATATGACTTATAATTAGTATTTAGATTATTGGAGACATTGGAGATTGGTTTAAATGTTGAATTTATAAGTGTTGTATTATACAAATTATATTATTATTTGAAAATTTTTATTAGTTGGAAGAGAACTTTATAAATGAATTGATTGAAGTACTGATAGTATATCGAATAAAATTCTCCGATAGTTCTAATGAGAATTGTCAGGGGATGTTGCAATACTAGTGTATCTCACCTGAAGGCGTAATAAATCTGTGATACCAGTGTATCTCACCTGAATGCATAATAATATCCAACAATAATATTTCAGAACTAGACTCTAAATAAGGTAATCATGCAAACACACTTCTCATATTCCATTTTTTCCTTGTTTTTTCAAATTTCATATATATATTTATTTATTTTTAAATTCTCTACTCATACCAACATCATCCTCACATATAATGAAAATGTGGCTTACTTCCACATTTTAATGCATAATTAGGGCTTTTCATAACTCGCAAATATCATCACATTACTTATCAAAATGTGACCCATGTTCACATTCTTATCACAATTCACTTTCATATACCTAGTTTACATCACATTATGTATATTACTTAAATACCATTGCAATATCAATATTCATTACATTAGCAATAGTTATCTCATATTTCCACAACTTATACACAATATTAATACTAGCCATAATTCCATTGCTTATCATCACATTTATAAAACATTACACATCATAAATAAAAATACACACATTATCTCATTTTATCAATTTTCTATATTTTCTCATATTTTATATTTTTAGTATTTCTCAATCGCATTACATTTTATATTTCATCACATTTTCTCATTTCTCATAATTTTCACATTTTCTATCTTATTATCATATTTTATCAATTTTTATGATATTTACTCTTTTCTATAATTCCTCTTATTTCCCCTATTCCTTAACTATTTTTTATGTTTTTTATTCAAGTTAGACACATTACTTAGCCTCAATCGCAACGTGGCCTATTTCTTTATTCTATTTTATTTTCAACATTTTTACATTACATTTAACATAATATACATTTCATATAAAATGTACCTAATAATTACATTAGCCATAATATAATGGCTTAACATTCATATTCCATGCTTTTCACTTACTTTTAAATTGTACAATACCATATATCTTATTAAAACAACTATCAAAGTGGTATAACACATTCACAAAGTCACAATGTGTTAGTCCAACTCAAATACAATTTAAACATAATTCATTAAAGTGTGTACTAACCTTAATTTGTCAATTTCCAAGACAATTTCACCCTCTAATTCAAACTTCACCAATGCCTTCTTCACTTTGATTTTACAACCTCACATTAGTCAATATTAAACCACATTATAAGTTCCAACATAGCATTAGCAATTCATTTAATTACACTTTAATCATTTAAATCCCATTTACATCAATTTCATCAAAAATTTCACCAAAACACTATTTTCATTATTACTACCTTATTTAAACTTCAACATTTCTTTCCATCATTTTACCATAGAATCATCATTAATTTATCAATATAACATCATTTACAAACCATTTTAGCGATTATTAAAATTTCCTACAAAAACTCAAATTCTACACAATATGTCCATAACCCTAAATTCATCAATCATACTCTTTTCAATCATCCAACCAATAAATCACTATATACTCTTCATTCTAACTTCATTTCTATTTATTCTAATAATTAAAACATATTTTCTCTCTTTAAATATATCAAACATATTCATACATATTCAAAACTATATGCTTTAATAAAAATACTTACTTGAATTATTTGCAAAACCTTCTTAAACCCTCTTTAAATCTTTTATAAATTGATGTATATGAAGGAAACTAAACTCTCCTTACCCTCTCTCAATCTCACTTCCAAATGAAGAAGAAGAAGAAGAAGAAGATAGGTTCTTTTAATTCTCATCTTTATCTCTTTATATATAATATAATTAAATAATTTTCTACCAATCATATCTCTTCCTTCTTTGACTTTTCACTCTATCATCATCATCATTATTTCTTTTATTTCTCTATTGCTTGGAGAAAAAAGTAAAAATCTAAACTGGTAAGTTTCTAATTGACCAATTCCTCATCCTCCGTAACAAATCAACCGGAACACTCATGATCACATCCTTCATCACCCAAATAGCCAAATATATGAATGCTCTCACTGCTACCAATTTAGCCACTTTATCCAATCTTCTTAATCCGGCCAAAACTTCCATCAACATTAAATACTTGAAATATTCCAAATACATATTTGAAGAAGATGAATATACCATTATGCTTTTGGGGCTCAAGGTATTAGAATTCAATAAATAAAAAGGCCAATAATTGTTACTGAGAGTCAAGAGTCATTCCAAGTGGAATTTTCAAGACCTCAAACCTCTAGAGCCCAAGGTTCAATCCTTGACATCCTCCATCAAATTCAAGAACAAATTACCTAACAAACCTCTCACATTGATGATCTTACCAAGAGAGTCTCTCACCTTCATATGGTCTTTAGAGATATGCAAGAGCTCATGGGCATTCCTAAATGTCCCCATCGGATGAAGAAAGAGATGAAGGAGAGCCAACCGGAACCTTTGATGAAGGTTTAGAAGAGGAAGAAGGGGATAAGAATGAAGAAGAGGAAGATGGAAATGGAAATAATGATGATGATGATGATTTTGATTATCCTCCTTATTCACCACAACCTTAACTTTTTATTTTTTTGTATGATCTCTATATTTTTTGTTGGCTCTTAATTCAAATGATCATACATAAATATTTACTTTTCAATTTCTTAATCTTAATTAAAATTTCAGTTTATTATTAGATGGTTACACTTCAATAATAATTTGCATTCCTTTTTGTCTTTGTCAGAGGGAGAGAAATTGATTGAATTGCATTATATAATTTGCATTATTTAAACTTGATAACATATGTTAAAGGGGAGCATTTGTCAAAGGAAGAGCATATGTTAATGAGAAAAACACTATTTAGACAAAATTTTAAATTTCATTTTAAATCAATTCAATTTAATTGCCAAAGTCAAAAAGGGGAAGATTGTTAGCTAAGCCATTGGCTTCTATTTTGATCTTAGACAATCAAATTGAATAAGACTAATATTTGTACCAAGTAACAATTTTACAAAACTTTAATTTTTGAAAAAATCTCAAGAGCTTGACCTGACCAGAATCAAGACTAACCAGACTCAGGAGAAGTTAGCCATCCCAAGCTAAAGTCCGACCGCACCAATATCGAGCTAACGAGCGTTACAAGAACAAGGCAAAGAGCACGATCGTTCCAAAACCGAGCTGATCGGGCTAGAGTATGGTATAACCGAACTTAGCCTCAGCTGCCATAATTGAGCACGAGTTGAGCGAACCAAGCTCGAGCAAAAAATATCCAGTAGAGTTCATGATCAATAACAATCCCACATTGTGAACTGACTATATGGTCCAACGGGACCTCCGAGAAGTCTGATCATACTGAGCCCGAGCAAAATCCTCATAACATCCAATAGAACTCATGGTCATTGTTACTCCAAAAACTTCAGCATACCATGCTTGGTACGATCGGACCTAATGCAGTCCGACCGAACCCAGCTAGAGCAAAAAATCCAACAAAGTTCCAGTGGAGTTTACGGTCACCAATACTCCCAAAATCTCAGCATACTAGAATGAGACCGACCAGCCCGAACTTGTCCTGACCATACCAGTGGAACAGGATTTGAAAATTATAGATATTACTTATCCACTAAATTATTGGATGCTACATGCACTAGCCGTTGAAGAATTTTTATCAAAAAAATAGAGAGCACGACCGGACCAAGCTTAGTCCGACCGTGCTGTGCCTGAGCCGAATAGACCAAAGTCAGCCCGACCATGAACTTGCTCTAAAAAGTGATTAAAGTGGAAGATAGAAATCAAACATGCTGGTTCCCATCCCAAACGGCTAGTTAAAGATTTGAAGACTATAAATACCACAAGAAAACTCATTTTTCTGTAAGATTGTGATTTTAATTGATATGGTTTACAATTTTAATTTGTTTGCATCAAAATTTCTACTTGTATTCTTTGAGTATTGGGTGTAAGCATTAAACACCATTGTAAGTTTGAGTATGAACTTTGAAACACTTAGATTTTAGAGTGAGCCTGGGAAAACTCTTGTTAGGTTGTGAAAAAAGACTCAAGCCTTGTAAAAGTTTAGTGTGAGCTTATGAAAACACCAAGTTAGAGTTGAGATTGTAAAAACTCAAGATTAGTGGAACCTTAATAAGTTGTTAAGGAAGTGAATATAGGCTTGAGGTAATTCGAACCATTATAAATTCTTTGTGTTCATTTTTCTCTACTCTACTCCTTTCTTGGTTTATTTGATTTTAAATTTTAATTTATCACCACTTCTTCAAAACAACCAATTCACCTCTTGATTGCCATCTTCATACAACAACCATATCTCTTTTTTACCCAAGGGTATAAGGGGCATTAAAACCGATGTCATGTGACCGCAGACCCTCTATCCAATAATCAAAGGTTTTCTCTCATCTAAAGTTGAAAGCATTACCACCTCTTCTCTATGGAATTAAGGACTAGATTAAAGTTCTCCAAGCAAATTTTTCCTCACTATAGGGACTTCCATAAACAAAGGTTATAACGATGAAGTTTTGATCATGATCATAAATTGCAATATGTAAAAAAGAGGGCTTGTTGCTAGCTCTTGAACTACCAGTTACCTTTCCACCATAAGCTTAAATCACTAGCTATGCAAATTGGCTCAATGTATAATCCAAAATAAAACCCAAAATTTGCGTCTATAGACTTTCATGAAAGCTTTCTTCTACTTTGTTTCAGCTAGAAAGACAATACTAAGTTCATATTTGAGAATATAATTATGTAGCCCTTTTCTAGTAAGAGCTTTACCAAATCCTTGACAGTTCCAAACAATGGCAACCATACTAGCATAGGCGTAGCAAAGGACCACACCAATCGAATGAACCAACCAGAAATCACAAATAAAATAGGCATAGTGCAATCTATATGCACAAATTGACTAATTCATAAACTGAATAAAAATTCAATATATAAATCTAGCCAAGTTTGGAGACATAATTGTCCAAATTACTGAGCTTTTGATGAAATAAAACAACAAAACCACCAAAATCGACACACAAATCCTATCGGACAAGAAAGTTTACCGAAAGCAAGTGATGAGAGCTGAAGAAATCAAAAACTCAACCTAACACCTGAATTGAGGGAGCCACGGTCTGGACTGAAAGAAAGAGGGCCCAAGACTTTAGGGTAAGTTACACGAGGACAAAATCAAGTAAAATCACAAAGGCAACAGCTACTAAACACCGGCACAAAATTGATGAATGGTAGGAAGGCTCTACTAAGAGAGCGGGTCAAGGCTCTACTGAGAGAGCAGTTCTGCCTATTAAAACAAAAGTTGCATGTTTACAGGTTTTGTTAATACTGGATTCAATTGATAAAAAATTAAAGGATCCAATCATAGTTTTTAATATACTAAACACTGGTTAACCTAATTAAATCAAAATAATATATTAAATATGTAATAATTTATAATAAATATGTAATAATTTATCAGATGTAAGCATGTTTGCTAATGGTGGGGAGAAGAAATTAATAAAAGAAAATTTGTTAATTAAGCGAGCACTTGTCTATACTTATCATATTTGGAGACTAAAATTCTTATAAATTTACAATTCAAGGTTTTCTTACGTGGTACTTCCGATTTTTTTTAAAAAATAATGATATTAGTGTTTTTATATTATATAGCTAACAAAGATATGCACCAGCAACCCAAATCCTTCAAATCTTCTGCAGGATCAGGTGTTATGGAAAAATTATAAGAGGGATAAGAAATTAAATACCATAAGCCAATCACAAAAGCAGGGGGATAAGTTGAATATTATTGAAATTTAGTAAAGGACAAAGAGAAAAGAAGAAACAAGAAAAATTATTGCAAGACAAACTCACCAGCTAATGCTTCAGAATAACCCAAAAACCAAAAATCCAAAAACAATATTTGTATCAATTGCATGTAACAGTTTAGTTACCCACTAGTAGCGAACGGGAATCTGTCCTTTTCTTAGATTTATTGCACATTACAATTTGCCAAATTAATAATAATATAACAAGTTAACAGCACCCACCTACTCTACTCGCTCTCTGCCACTCATCTTTGCTGTACCCCTCACTCTCACTTGCTGGTTTTTGCATTTTGTTTATGTTTATTTGGTCTCTGCTTCTTCAAGAAAATCACTATTCTTGTTTGTTTTTTAGTACCCAGTACCCACCCACCTCCATTTCTATCTCTCTACATTGTCTTTATTTTACTTTCATTAGCTAGCTTTGTTCAGGTTCTTTAATTCCACTCATCCATTTCTTGAAATGAGTGATATCTATAGAAAGTTATTTTTCTACTAAGTTTTGGTTTCCTTTTTCTTGTTAATAACATTGCTTGCAGATTACATTTAGTCGCTTCCTTTTTTCACTGATAAAAAAATGTAGATTAGTGTTTTTGTTTTCATTTCTTTATTTCCTGCTTATTTGCTTACCCGCTTTTGTCATTGATATTAGCAATTCGGTTTCTTCTTTCCTTCTTCTTGTGGTGCACTTTGATTTCAGTCATTTTATTTTTCTGCGTTTATGAGAAAATGGGGTTGATGATTTTAGCAAGTTCTTAGCTGGGAAGTTTAATTTTAGTATGTTTACTTTAGTCTGGTCTTTGGTTCAATGCAGTTTTCCCCAATAATCTTGATTTTCTTACCAATATATTTCAAATCTCCTGAAATTAGCTTAGACTGTAAGTACATTGTTGATATCTTTCCTTTTTCTAGTTGGTTCTTGGAATCTGGTTCAATTTCGCTTGCCCTCTCTCTAGCTCTTTCAAATTGGTTCTTTTAAAACTATTTGGAGTATTCCTTTCTCCCCTCTTTCAAATTTGTGATTTCGGAACGTTGAAGCAATGCAAATAACCTGTTTGATGTCATTTTTGCTGCTAGTAAGTGCTTTTGGACAATCAGATTTTGAAGCAGTTTTGGAGCTTAAGAAGGGATTTGAGAAAGACCCATCTGGGAAAATTCTTGTTTCATGGGATTCTAAGTCCTTGGCCTCTGATGGTTGCCCCCAGAACTGGTATGGAGTTGCCTGCATTGATGGTCATGTAACTTCCATTACTCTAAATGACATAGGCCTTACTGGAAACTTTAGTTTTCCAGTTCTTACTGGTCTTAAAATGCTGCGGAACTTATCAATTTCGAATAACCAATTGATAGGAACTATCTCTTATGTTGGTTCCATCGAGTCCCTTGAGTTCTTGGATATCTCTTGCAATTTTTTTCATGGGTCTGTACCCCCTGGCATAGTCGATTTAAGGAATTTAGTGCTTTTGAATCTTTCTTCAAACACTTTTCAAGGCATGATTCCTTCTGGTTTTGGCAGTCTTGAGAAGTTGAAATACTTGGATTTAAGGGGTAATAGTTTTTCTGGAAATATAATGAATCTTCTTTCCCAATTGGGCAGTGTGATTCATGTTGACCTAAGCCGCAACCAGTTCTCTGGTTCATTGGATTTGGGACTGGGGAATGGCAATTTTATTTCAACAATCCAGTATTTGAATATGAGCCGTAATTCTTTGGTTGGGCAGCTCTTTGCTCATGACGGAATGCCATATTTTGACAGTTTAGAGGTCTTTGATGCTAGTAATAATCAGTTAGCTGGTGATATTCCTCCATTTGAATTTGTTGTCTCTCTTCGTATTCTTAGGCTTGGAAATAACCAGTTATCAGGGTCTCTGCCAGAAGCTCTTTTGCAGGACAAATCAATGGTGTTGTCTGAACTGGATCTTAGCCTTAATCTACTTGAAGGTATGTTGGTTCCAACTTCACTGTTCTCTTTTGTTCCATTGTTCATTTTTCCCTCATTTCCCTTTATTTCTCATAGCTTGAATAGACGTAAAATTATTAAATTTAAAACTGCTTCCTATGTTATTTAGTCCTGCTTTGCCTGTATATTGAATTTACCATGTGAAGTTGTTATTCAACATAGAAATGAAATATATATAGAAGCATGAGAAAAATATGCAGTTTTATTCTCGCGCATTTGAACCCTTTATGAAAATTGACTGAGCAAAGTTTAAAATAACTTTATCGATTTAAGTGTGAAAAATACCATCTTTGTGGGGGGTCTCTGTAAATATATATATAGATTTATTCCACCTTTGGTTAGAGCCTGTTCAGTTTATTGAATTTTTTACATGAATTTATCATGGTATACATTAGGGTCCAATTTAATTTTCTCCTACATTTGATTTTAGCAACTTTTGCATGGTTAGAAGAAACAAAGCCTCCTGCATTTTATGTTTGGAATGAGAAGTCAAATATAAAATGCGCACAGAACATTCAACTCGCAATTCTATCAGAGAACTGCATTTTAGTGCAATTACCTCAGTATCAAATGAATCGTTGTCATATGGAATTCATCTTTATTCCAGTTAGAATTTTCAAACCTGTTCAGAATGTGGCGAGTTCTCTTTGTCCTCACAGTTGTGCAAGATTTTTCTATGATGTTTGATTTAGTCATTAGCACTTAAAAGTTACAGGTGCTTCAAATTTCAGATCCTCGATTTGTCAATGAAGTTTTAAATAATTAGCATATTTTGCAGGTCCAATTCGAAGCATCACCTCAGAAACTCTGAAGAAGCTAAATTTATCTTCAAATAAGCTGTCAGGTTTCTTACCTGCCACTGTAGGACATTGTGCCATTATAGATCTGAGTAATAACATGCTCTCAGGGGATTTGTCAAGAATACAGAATTGGGGAAATTATGTGGAGGTTATTCAGTTGAGTAACAATTCATTGACAGGTAGTTTTCCTAACCAAACTTCTCAATTCCTTAGGTTGACTTCACTCAAGATATCAAAGAACTCATTGAATGGTGAACTTCCATCAGTATTGGGAACATACACGCAATTGAAAGTGATTGATCTGAGCCTTAATTTTCTTAGTGGGTTCCTCCTTCCAAACATCTTCAACTCAGCAACATTGACTGATCTCAATCTGTCAGCCAACAATTTCACTGGGTCAATCCCTCTTCAGGAAGTACAAGGTTCCACCCAGAACTTGAGCTTGATGTCTCTTGATTTGTCATTTAATTCCTTAGATGGCTATCTGCCTCCTGAAATCAGTCAGTTCCATAACTTGGAATTGCTTAATCTGTCCAGCAACAAACTCAAAGGCACCATTCCGGGGGACCTTCCCGATGGACTGAAGTCATTTAATGTGTCTTATAACAATCTCTCTGGTGTCATCCCTGATAACTTAAGACAGTTTCCTAACTCAGCTTTCCATCCTGGAAATTCCCTGTTGATTTTCCTTAATTTGCCATTGTCACCAAAGGGTGCTCCAGAGCTGACCTCAAGGGAGCATCAGTCTCGCATGAAAAGTTATATCAAAATTTCCATGATAGCTGGTATGGTTGGCATTGCTTCTGTTATAGCTATTTTAGTCATGCTGATTCACTACAGGATTCTTTGGCAGAATCACTGTAGGAGAAATTTAAAAGGAGATGAGGGAAATGAAGGTGTCCCACAAGAACATTCTTCCCTTTCTAATACCTCAACAATCAGCAAAAGTTTGGACCAATCATTATCACCATTTAGTTTCCGTCAAAGTCTTTATCCATCATCACAAGTAAAGTCTACCTATCATCCTGGGGACTCATCATCAGCTCTTTCAAAGCCTAATGATCATCGTGAATCAATAAGCAAATATGAAGGATTATCTTCTCCATTGTCTCTTTTGTCATCTTCAAAGCCATCACCTTCTAAAAACCAACATTCATCTGAGAATCCTGATATCCTTCAGGTATATTCTCCAGAAAAATTGGCTGGAGATTTACATCTGTTTGATGGCTCCCTAGTGTTCACAGCGGAAGAACTTTCACATGCTCCTGCCAAAGTTATTGGGAGGAGCTGCCATGGTAGTCTATATAAGGCAACACTTGACTCTGGTAATGTATTGGCTGTAAAATGGTTAAAAGAGGGAATATCAAAAGGGAGGAAGGAATTTGCAAGGGAAGTAAAAAAACTTGGGAACATCAGGCATCCAAATTTAGTTTCTCTTCAGGGTTACTACAATGGCCCAAAGGACCATGAGAAGATGATAATATCTAATTATATCAATGCACAGTGCTTGGCCTTCTATCTTCAAGGTAAGATATCAATTTTTGCAAGAGGAATTTCTTATTTTTTCTTATTCCGGAATAAGTCTGTGTTAATGTCCTAAGCTGTTTAATTATGTAGATGATTTTCACTAAAATCCTGTCTATTGCCAATCAGTTGAATCTTTATGTTTCTTGCACATATTTAGACATTTTATTCCATCCATAAAAATGGGAAGAGATCCACTTCCACATGCGTGAAAAGGCTCCAGTATGTATGTATGTACGTATATAAAAAGTGCTTGGGTGGTATAGACTGATATGCTGTTTACACCAATCTGTTCGATCTACATGTTTAATCATTTCCCTATCCATAAAAATGGAAAATTATCTACTTGCATGGGTGAAAGCTCGGCAAGCCTCTTACAGAATTGGATATGGTTCAATCAAGGATTAATTTATAATACAAGAATTTTGCTCATTCTATTCAGTAAAAAGTTCATTTTGAACAGTTCTTGGATGAATAACGTTAAATAGTATGACCTATATGAAAAGAGTAGTACCAATGGTTGGTTTATGAAAGTGTAAATCATATAAAAAGCAGTGGAACCATGTAGAATACTGGGTACTTAACATGCGTAAGTTATTGTGACCCATAAAACAAATTTGTTACTCCCACACTAATATATGCTATTATTCCTTATGCAAGGATTTTCTTGCCGACCTTTTTATTCTGGAATGTCTCAATTGTGTATTTGTAATTCAATATTTTTGTTTAAGAGAGGAGGAATCTGGGATTTAAGTCTTGAAGCTTGCTTAATAAGGCAGATGCTAGACCAATGGGCTCTTGGTACAATGGTTTTTTTTTGTGTGTGCATTTTCAAAGTAATCTTTTATTATAACCATTGAAATGGTTAACAGTGTTCTTGGATTTTCTAATTGGGATCTTAAAAATGTTGGAGTTCCAAGGAGGAAGAAAAACAGAATTTGCTGGATTGAGCATTATTTCCATCAACATGTCCATTTCCCATTTGTTTTATAGTTTGATAGTCCATCAGTCTAGTTACTAGTTAGGTCAAACTCAGAGGAACAGTTTGATACATGAGTTGAGAGGATTGGATGTTCAGCAGGATTTTAAATATTGGGCAATACAGTATCATATTGCCTGAAATGTCTCAGGATTTTGGAGAGGCAATTCAATATTGAACGATCCTCTACATGTGCTACAAGAATCATGCCAAACCTATGATTTGGTTATTTGGTCTTCAAAGATTATCTTTTGTAATAATTTTTTTCCTTGGCCATGTTTCTGCATTATAAGTCATACATAACAAGTTTATTATAGTATTTGGTTAAATTCATTATTGTAATGCCAATCTAAGACATCTTACTCATTTAAATACATCGTAGTTGCAACTGATTCAGACCAATTCTGCCCAAATCATTACACAATTTACGATGGCTAAACCATTTCTAATTCTGTTTTTGCAATTGTTTTTGCTATAAGTTCCCAATTTTTTCTTAGAATAACAAGGGATTTAATGGCAAAAACAAGTGGCCAGTGTTGAAATCTCTGCTTAATGAAAATGATATTTGGTGTTTTATGGGGGAAAGATGCAGCTTCAAGTCTTTTAGTCGGGGTACATCCGCATATGTTGGTTGCTTATCTGGTTTTGGTATTTATAGCTGTTGAATGATGAAATTAGGCAGTCTAGTTAGTAGGTATACCACTTGGTGTAGATTAAAATAAAATGGTGCAGGGTGGTTTGGAGTTGGAGTTAGTCTTACTACAGGTTATGGTTTGAGAGAGGGGTGATTTTTGTGGGAACACTTGGGATTAGTTAAGACAACCATAGAAGAGCCCTTCTGTACAATAGACAATTTCAAGCTCATGAAAGAAGTGGCAGTGAGATTCAATAGGCAACCAGGAATGAATTTGCATATTGCATCCATTTTTCTCTTTGATTGATTTGCAATTGATCAGTGAGAATTTTACTATGTCCAGCTTCAGGGGAGATCCTTTTCTCAGCTGAATATATTTTTTACATCTCCTTAGTGAGATGAAACATTTCCTCAAGCTATTCAAAATCTTCTTCTCAAACCAATCTCTGGTCATCATTGATTGTTCTTGAATGTGAGGGAGGTTATGTGGCATGTGGAGTGAATTTAGCATTTTGTTGTGTTCATGTCTCAAAATAGAACCAATGAATGGCATCTTGTTTTGTGGTTGAACTGTAATTTTACTTCCTGGTGGCTTGAAAAGAACTTCAATGAACTTGATTAAGGGAAGATAAGAGATACTTCCAACGTGAATATTCTGATTTCTTTTTCTTCCTCTTTTTCCCCAGTTTTTATGCATAATTTTGTTTTTTATTCAATAAAGAAAATTCTGTTCCCATTTCTTGTGCAGATATAGAACCAAGAAAACTCCCACCTTTATCTCTTGATGAGCGGCTCAAGATTGCTGTTAATATTGCTCGATGTCTGAAATACTTACACAATGAGAGAGCAATACCCCATGGAAACCTCAAATCCACTAACATTTTGTTAGAACTGCCAAACATGAATCCACTACTCACAGATTACAGTCTCCACCGAATATTAACATCAGCTGGCACAGCAGAACAAGTTTTAAATGCTGGTGCACTTGGCTATCTGCCCCCTGAGTTTGCTAGCTCTAGTAAACCCTGTCCATCATTAAAGAGTGATGTCTATGCTTTTGGGGTTATCCTATTGGAGCTTCTAACTGGAAAGTGTTCTGGGGAGATTGTTTCTGCTGACCCAGGAATAGTTGATCTCACAGAATGGGTAAGGTTATTCGCCGAAGAAAATCGTTCCAATGAATGCTTTGATAAACTGCTTCTAGATCGTCCAAATGTAGAGGCATCTAGGATTCTTGGTGAAATGCTGCAAGTAGCTCTAAGATGTATCCTACCAGCATCTGAGAGGCCTGACATGAAATCAGTTTTTGAAGATTTGTCCATGATAGTATTATAAAAAGGCCTCTCCAAAACAGAAGTTCTAACACTATCCTCTGTCGCTAACCCCATCATTTTTTTGTCCTTTTTTTGGAGGGATAGTGCTTCTAATTGGTTTCTTTACCTGTTAATGTTTTGAACATGCAGTTGGTCTTGTGAATAATGGCATTGGATAGGTATAATTAGATAGAGGAAAGGAAATAAATTCTTTTTTTTTTCATAGATTGTTGGGTTAATTCATTCTCTTTAACCCTTTATTGTAATGTAAATCTCTATTGATGTTATTTTTCCATTTAAAAAAAAGGTTCATTTTCACATTCAAATATTTGAACCTGTCTTATCTGTTTTATGTCTTTCAGCATCCATTTTCAGTTTTATTTTTCACCTGCAAGTTGTAAGTCTGTTGCAAGGTCTGTAAATTTCAAACTTTATTACAGGTTGCTGGATAACATTTCATTTTTTATTGGATAACATTTCATTTTGTATAATATTGCAAAGAGAAATATTAATTATAATAACATAAGAGAGTGGCTATTTAATAATCTCTTTCCAATTGCAAAATGTATCCTTACTGTTATTTCCCAAAAATAAAAAAGAAGGGGTTAAAGGCGAGATCAATTTCTTTCCCTTTACTATCCCTATAATATAATAATTATTTTCTGTTATTTTTTTTATTAGGAAAATCTAGATTAAATATAAATGTTATTATTCTTGCTCAATGAACTGAATAAATAAAGATCCCATAAAGGAAAGAGGGCAAAAAAAAAAAAAAAACGATTGTATCTTGTCCAATTTAAGCATTGAAAAATTTACTTCTATATTGTGTAATTGATGAAAAAAAAATTATTTTTAATTTATTTTATTGATACATCAAACGGTTGGAGAGAAGGAATAATGATTACGAATTACATCATTGTGATTTTAAGGAAATAATGTGTGCGTATACATAATTATTTTTTTCACTATTTCAATCAGACAGTTAACTCCAAATTTTACCCCAAAAAAATGGTAGAAGACAGGTGGAGCCTAATAGCAAAAGCAGATTTTAAAAGAGCAGCCGCGAGCCAAGCAAAGTTCATTTTTCATTGGGATCACAGATAGTCAAGAATGGACAATGGTCAATTCTAAAGCCAGCCGAATTTTATAGGCACTGTTTAATATTCGTTCCATACTTTGAACTTTTTTTTTTAATGTTTTTGGGCTTGGAAATTTTATATTGAGAATATATTTAATTGGAAATATAATATGTCTAGCCATTTAAGAGAATAAAGGGATGGTATGCTTTAATAATAAAATTATTTAAAATTATCAGTTTTTTTAGTATTATTTGACTCATTTTCAGAATTATAAAATTTTGATTGAATTTAATATATAAATTTTCTACTCAAGATCTTGTTTTAGTACATTTTCATTAAATTCTCTATATTTACATAATTAATTTTATTTTTATTTTTATTTTATTCTATCAACTTTTTAAATTTTATTAATATTTTTAAGAAATGTTTTTTATCAAATTATCTTTCATAAGTTAGAAAATTATTATAATACAACGAAGAGCTTATTGTTTTCAAGCATTTCCAGGGCAAATTACATCTCAAATTTACGTACGACTTACAAGATCAGCTAAAGGGCCATCCAAAGATATTTATTCAGAAGATGTCTCATACATAATATGCCAAAACGCATGGCAAATGGAAAGTAAAATCCACAAATCCATGTGCTATAGTCCATATAAGAAGATATTAAAATGATAATTATTAGTTGTTTTTTGTTATTAGTTTAGTAGAAGTAGCTGCAGTTAGAAATGTTAGAAGTTTGTTAGAGTTGTTACTTTTGTAAGCTAAGCTGGCATTCTGTTATAGCTAGCTGGCATTCTGTTATAGCTACTAGTATTAAGAATCCATGTACATACGTTCTGTCTTCTTGAGTTGAAGAAGTCAACACAGTTAAAATTCCCAATTTCTATTTTGCTCTCAATTTTTTCATGGTATCAGAGAACCATGGATTCGATCTTGGAGAAAACTTAAAAAAACCTAAGTTCTTCTTCTTGATTTGATTACTGTTTTTTTTTCCTTCTTCTTCACAATTGTTGATTGAAAACATAAATTCAAAGAAATGCCGAATTCAAGCACAGAAAGTGAGAGAGATACAACAACGACTTCAGAAGAGATGCCGATGGTGCAAAGTGTTGAGAATCCTGGTTTTTCTCTGGTTACTTCTCCACTCACAGGTGACAATTATCTCACTTGGAGTGTAGCAATTCAGATCTCTCTGGGAGCGAAGGACAAGTTAAGTTATATTGATGGTTCTGTCAATAAACCTAAAGAAGGTAATTCAGAATTCTTGAAGTGGAGGAAAGGAGATTATATGGTGCGATCTTGGATCTGAGGATCATTATCGAAGGAACTAGCAGAAAATTTTCTCTATTGTCCAACTGCCAGAGATCTCTGGAATCAACTCAATGAACGCTTTGGTGTTAGCAATGGACCTAGAGTTTATTAGATCCATAGGCAAATTAATTCAGTTGAGCAAGGTAATTCTGTTTTGGCCTCTTATTTCAATAAACTCTCAAAGTTATGGGATGACATAAACAGATTGAGGCCTCAACCTTATTGTGAATGTGGAAAATGTACTTGTGATGTAAACAAGAGAGCTGCAGAAGTTGAGGCAGCCAACAAACTCATTCAATGTCTGATGGCCTTAAATGAGACATATGAGGCTGTGAAGAATCAGATCTTGATGCTTGACCCCTTGCCTGCTGTGGCTAAGGCGTATTCAATGATTCAAACTATATAATCTCAAAGGACGGCACAGAAGAGTTTAGAAGATTCTTTGGAAAATAGTGTGATGATGATTAGGAGCAATGACCGATACAAAGGTAATGGAAGAAGAGGTGATGGAATGAAAAGAGAAGAGAGATATTGTGACTATTGTAAGAATACAGGTCACACTAAGGAAACATGTTACAAGTTAAATGGATATCCAGATAAGAGAGAAGGAAAGTTTTGTGATTACTGTAAGAAGAGTGGTCACTCTAAGGATGGATGTTTCAAGTTAGTTGGCTACCCTGAATGGTTCAAGGATCTAAGAGCCAAAAGAGAAGGGAAGAATCAAGTTAACTTGGCAATCGCATCGAACAAAAGTATACAGAATGAGGAGAATCAGCAACAATGGATTTCTGATTTCATCAAGCAGGAAGTATCCAGAGCTGTAAAAGGAAAAGAGCCGGCTGCCATTGATCATTTTGTGAACTTTGCACAATTGATAGATTTTGCAGGTATGATTAATGAACCAATAACTAAACACAAGAAGCTACGCTTTTGGATTGTTGATACAGGGGCTTCCAATCATGTGTGTGCAAATGTTGATTTGTTTTCAATAATTCATGTACTATCAATGTCAGCACAGTGTCTTTACCATATGGTTCATCAAAACCAGTTACTCAAGTTGGTGAAATTAATCTGTTCAACACTTTAATTCTTTATGAAGAATTATATTTGCCTTCTTTTCATTACAACCTGTTATCAGTTCGGAAGGTTTGCAATTCAAGCTCAGTTGAATTTCAGTTATTTACTGACAAGTGCATTTTGCAGGACCAGAAGAGTGAGAAGGTCCTAGCTGTGGGAAGAGTTCTGGGCAACTTGTATATTTTAGATGCAATTTCCTTTTCACCAACATTTACTGGTGTTTTTGAGTCTCCTATTACTAAAGATTCTTGTAAATACCATCCCAGTCATGGATATTCTCATACTTCAGTTTGTACTCTGCAAACTAAAGTATATAATTGTACAGATTCAGTGAATGCAAATAAAACCATGACTTCAGATTCTTTGTGGCATATCAGACTGGGACATCCCAGTGATGTAGTGTTACAACATTTACCTTATGTTACTTCCAGATAAGATATAGACAAGAATTGTATGGTTTGTCCATTGGCTAAACAGACAAGGATTTCTTTTCCAACTAGTCAAATTCACAGTAAAAGAATATTGGAACTACTTCATCTGGATGTTTGGGGTTCTTATAAACTGCCTTCTTTGACTGGTGCTCAATATTTTTTGACTGTAGTAGATGACTACAGTAGATCAACTTGGGTTTTCTTAATGCAACACAAGAGTCAGGTTCCATCTATCCTTAAACATTTTATTCCCTTCTTGCAAACTCAGTTTGATACTACAAAGGCTATAAGGACTGATAATGGAGGTGAATTTCGTAACAATGATCTCTTTTTTTCGGTATTTCTCATCAGAGAAGTTGTTCCTACTCTCCACAACAGAACGAAGTTGTAGAAAGGAAGCATCGCCACTTATTGCAAATTACCAGAGCTTTGTTTTTTCAATCAAAACTCCCAGCCAAGTTTTGGGGTGAAGCACTGCTCTATTATGCTTTCATCATAAATAGGTTACCTACAAGGTTGCTTCACTGGTAAACCCCATTTGAAGTTCTTCACAATAAATTTCCAGACTATTCATTGATCAGAAGTTTTGGGTGTTTATGTTTTGCTACTGATACAAAGCCTCATCGTGACAAACTCAATCCTTGAGCAATTGCTTCCACATTTCTGGGTTATCAACATGGTGTGAAAGCTTTGAAATTGTACACTTTGGAACCCAAAGTGTTATTTTGAGCAGAGATGTGAAGTTTAAAGAAGATTTCATTCCTTTCAAACTCACTAACAATCCTTCACCAATAACTTTACCTAACTTTATCTCTGATGATAACTTCAAACCGATTTCTGCTACAGCATCAATGATTCACAACCTTCATCTTCCTCAGATCCTTCTCATTTTAATGATTCAATTCCTTCAGATAATTCCAATTTACCTTCAAATTCCTCATTTTCCCCAAATTCAAACTTTTCATCTCTAGATTCTCCCACTGATTTTTCTCCAATATCAACTTCGACTACTTCTCATTCTTAACCTTTAGTTGAAAATCTTCCACAAGCAACCCAAAACACAATCATTGTCCCAGTGCAGAGACAAGGTACAAGAAATCGAAAACCACCAGCATGGTTATCTGATTTTGTCTCTACCACACTTTTCAATCCCATTTCTCCGTTCTCTTCGACTCTTATTTTACAAAATTCCCAAATTGTCCCAGCTTATCTTTTTATTAAACCTAGTGATTTTTCTAACTCCTACCTTTTTTTTTCTAAATAATTATAAATTCTTTCAAATTTTACATATTACATTAGTTAGTTAATGTATTTTCAAAATCTAATTTTTATATTCCTCTGTTTTAAAAAATTAAACTGTTTAGTTTTTCTGTTAATATTTTCATCTTAAAAATATTAATAAACTATTTTGATATTATAAAATGATTTCTTTGTTATTTTTTTCATATATTTTTCTTTATTATTTATTAAGTCATATTTATTTTTAATTTTATTTATATTTCTTGCACATAATTTATTTTAATTTTATAAATATTTTTAAAAAATAATTTTAAACAATACGAATAATATCTTTTATTATTTTGCAGACAATTCATATATATCATTTATTTTAATTTTATAGGTATTACTAAAAAATAATTTTAAATAATACGAATAATATCTTTTATTATTTTGCAGACGATCTATATATAAAATAAAATTAAACATGAAATAACTTAATAAATAACAAAGATAAATATATATAAAGAAAGTGCAAAAAAGTTATTTTATAATATCAAAGTAGTTGATTAATGATTTTAGGATGAAAATATTGATAAAAAGACTAAACAGTTTAATTTTTAAAAAAACAGAGATGCAAAAATTAGATGATGAAAATACTGTAATATGCAAAATCTCAAAGACTTTATAATTATTTAGCTTTTTTTTTTATTTACAACTTTAGACACTCAACGAGAACTGAGATCATATCACGAAGCTAAGGATAAATCAAAATGGATTGAGGCTATACAGACTGAACTTTTAGCCCTGGAGAAGAACAAAACTTGGGTTTTGGTTGATTTTCTTGAGGGAAAACACCCAATTGATTCGAAATGGGTGTATAAATTAAAGTTGAAACCGGATGGTTCTGTGGAGAGATTCAAAGCATGACTCGTTGTAAAAGGATACAGTCAGGTGGAGGGCATCGATTATAACGATTGCTTTTCTCCAGTTGCTAAGAACGTTATAGTCAAAGTATTACTTGCCATGGCTGCTTCAAAGGATTGGCCTTTGTATCAATTGGATATGAACAATGCCTTTCTCCATGGGCATCTTGATAAGAAAATCTATATGAAACCTCCAGAATGTTATCCTGTTTCAAATTCTCGACAAGTTTGCAAATTGGTCAAATTGTTATATGGTTTAAAGCAAGCTTCTTGTCAATGGAACATTGAATTCACTTCTCATATGAAAAATATGGGTTTTCAGCAATCCACTGCAGATTATTATCTTTTCACTTATGTGAAGGACAACGATTTCTTGGTTTTGATTGTGTAGGTTGATGATGTTTTGCTTACAGGGACTTCAGATACTCTAATTCAATAGGTTAAATCTTCTCTTCATAATAAATTTACAATCAAAGATTTGGGTCTTACTAAATACTTTTTGGGTTTAGAAATTGCTTGTTCTACAGAAGGCATGTATGTTAGCCTAGGAAAGTATATCATGGATATGTTGCTGTTAGGAAATCAAGGAGATCACTGCAAACCAAAAACACGCAGCGAAAAAATTTTTGATCTCTGATTTCCCACCAGGATCCATGTTGTTCGTTTAATAGTGTTCAAAGAACTAACCTGTTGATGATTCGAAATCACAGTTTGGAAGAGATGCCTCGATCGCGAAACACCCTCTATCGCGTATCCACACAAATGCTACCGTCTGGAGTGCTAGCTCTCTGCAATGGCGAAGGCTAGAAAAATATTTTCTCTAAAACGTATTAGGGTTCCTTTGTTTTTGTTCTCTTTCATTTTCTAATGTTACCTCTAAGAAGACTTAACGTCTGGAGTGAATATAATCACTCCAGAATCCAATTCGAAATTGGATAAGGTAAGTCAAATTCAGAATCCAAATCTAATAATGATTCTGAATATATTATCTAATAATATATATAAAAAAATGAAAATAATAATAATAATAAATATTAATATCTAATATTAATATTATTAATATTATATCCAGCCCAAAGCGCATTCTTGTGTGTGACCCGATAGGCCCATATTAATTGGCAGTCAATTTAATCTCTATTAAATCAACAAGTCGTAATTGGCCTCTAGCAAGGCGTTACAACTACCCAATTAATATAAGGAATGTCCAATTTGCTTAATAATATTACATACATTAATCCCTTTGTCACACGATATCTAGCTTGAACATAAGTCATGGTCAACGTCATACTTATATTGTCCAAACTTATGATTACTCAATCTCCAAGTAGACTGATAAAAATAAATGAAATTGATCACACTATCAATTCATTTGAGCACGGCCATGCATTTCACAGTCTCACTTATCTAGGGGCCCAAAAGATATCTCTCTCAAAGAGAGGGACAAATTCTATCTTGGTTGTTCATTATCCTCTACATAATTTCTATCATATATGATCATAACCTTTATTACTATCCAGTTACAGATAATGTTTGATCTTGTCAAAATATAATAGTCCTTATATTGGAAACTATGACAATATCAAGTCAAAGAATTAATACATAACTATCATGAGATTTACTTATGACACTAACCCATGTAGTAATCTCATGATGGGTCTATCCAATACATTGTTCTCTAACAAGTATCTATGAAGTTGATTTGTATCACTATACACATAACCATCTGATGATTATCAAATCAATGTTCATACTGGTTAAGAATTATTATTTTTTATCTCTATAACAATAATAAACCAGGGACAAATATCAAAATTGTGTAACATGCAAACAAACAATAATGATAATAAAACCTCATGTATTAATAATGAATGTATAACATAAAGATCCAAAAAAATGGCCTAGGGCACATACACTAACAATCTCCCACTTGCACTAGGCCTACAAATTTCTAAGACCCATAGATCTAGTGTGCTGATCATGCTTGACCCGTGAGAGAGGCTTTGTTAATGGATCTGCTATGTTATCATTTGTGTCAACTTTGCATATCTTAATATCTCCTCTATCGATAATGTCTCGAATGAGGTGAAAACGCATGAGTATATGCTTAGACCTTTGATGAGATCTAGGCTCTTTTGCCTATGCTATGGCACCATTGTTGTCACAATAAATGTCCACAGGATTTGCAATGCTAGGCACTACTCCTAGCTCAGTGATGAATTTCTTCAACCAGAATGTTTCCTTAGCTGCATCTAATGCTGCTATATACTCAGCCTCTGTTGTAGAATCAGCCACAGTACTTTGTTTTGAACTCTTCCAACTAACAGCTCCACCATTCAATGTGAATACAAAACCTGACTGCGATCTAAAATCATCTATGTCAGTTTGGAAACTAGCATCTGTGTAACCATTTACAACTAGCTCATCTTCCAAACCTCTATAAACTAAGAATACATCTTTAGTCCTTCGAAGGTACTTAAGAATATTCTTGACAGTTGTCCAATGACCTTCACCGGGATCAGCTTGAAATCTACTAGTTGCGCTTAATGGATATGAGACATCTGGTCTAGTACATAACATGGCATACATAATAGATCCTATAGCAGAAGCATAAGGAATCTTATTCATTTGATCTCGCTCATTAGATGTCATAGGACATTGACTCTTGCTGAGATGAATGCCATTAGACATAGGCAAGAATCCCTTTTTGGAATCTTGCATGTTGAACCTCTTCAACACTTTATCTATGTATGTACTTTGACTCAGGCCAATTATCCTTCTAGATCTATCTCTATAGATCTTTATACCAAGGATATAGGTAGCCTCACCTAAGTCTTTCATTGAGAAAGAATTCCCTAACCAAGTCTTAACCTTTTGCAAGGTAGGGATATCATTCCCAATGAGTAATATGTCATCCACATATAAGACTAAAAACACTATTGCACTCCCACTAACCATCTTGTAAACACAAGGTTCATCTTCATTCTTGATGAAACCAAATTTCCTAACTGTTTCATCAAAACGAAGATTCCAGCTTTGAGATGCTTGCTTCAATCCATAAATGGATCTTTGAAACTTGCAAACCTTTGTAGAATTCTCAGGATTTACAAAACCCTCAGGTTGTGTCATATACACATCCTCAAGCAAGTTTCCATTAAGGAAAGCGGTTTTGACATCCATTTGCCATATCTCATAATCATAGTATGCTGCAATGGCAATGAGAATTCTAACAGACTTAAGCATAGCAACTGGTGAAAAGGTTTCATCATAGTCTATACCATGAGTTTGCTTGAAACCTTTTGCAATAAGCCTTGCTTTATAGGTCTGCACATTCCCATCCATGTCAATTTTCTTCTTGAAAACCCATTTGCAACCAATAGTCTTAATACCCTCTGGAGGATCAATTAAAGACCAAACTTGGTTGTCAAACATAGATTGTATCTCAGATTTCATGGCTCCAAGCCATTTGTCTGAATCTGGACCTGACACAGCTTCTTGATAGGTAGTAGGCTCATCTTGATCTAAGAGCATTACTTCACTATCATCAGTCACAAGAAATCCATATCTCTCTGGCTGACGACGTGTCCTATCAGACCTGTGAGGGATTTGTGTTACATCTTCAGACTCCACAACTATTTATGGTTCTGAAATAGGCTCTATAGACGGCTCAATGATTTCTTGTGGTACTTGAGTTTCCTCAAGTTCTACTATACTCCCACTAGTTCTCTTAGAAAGAAATTCCTTTTCCAAAAAGATCCCATTTCGAGCAACAAACACTTTATTCTCTGAAGGAGTATAGAAATAGTATCCTTTAGTTTCCTTAGAATACCCCACAAAATTACATTTGATAGACTTTGGAACTAACTTATCTGAAACTGGTCTTTTCACATAAGCTTCACAACCCCAAATCTTAAGAAAAGACAAACTAGGTGTCTTACCTGTCCATATCTCATATAGTGTCTTTTCAACCGCCTTAGATGGTACACGGTTCAGAATGAATGCAGCTGTCTCCAAGGCATAACCCCAAAAAGATAAAGGAAGATTCGCTTGACTTATCATTGATCGAACCATATCTAATAGAGTTCGATTTCTCCTTTCAGAAACTCCATTCCACTGTGGAGTTCCTGGAGGAGTCAGTTGTGAAACAATTCCACAATCCCTTAGATGATCATCAACTCTTGGCTCAAATATTCACCACCTCGATCTGATCGAAGTAGTTTAATTGTTTTACCAAGTTGATTTTGTACTTTCATTTTAAAAAGTTCTAAACATTTCAAAAGACTCATGCTTATGTTTCATTAGGTAGACATAGCCATACCTACTGAAATCATCAGTAAAAGTAATGAAGTATCGAAATCCTCCTCTGGCACTAATGCTAAAAGGACCACATACATCTGTATGTATCAAGCCCAATAAATCATTAGCCCTTTCACTATGCCCAGTAAAAGGATCCTTTGTCATCTTACCAAGCAAACAAGACTCACATGTTTCAAATGATTCAAAATCAAATGAATCTAATAATCCATCTTGATGGAGCTTAGAAATGCGTTTCTCATTTATATGGCTAAGGCGACAATGCCATAAATAAGTAGGGCTTAACTCATTTGGCTTAGTTCTCTTAGAAGTTATGTTATAGATATCATTACCATTAGAATCATCAAGATTAAGGATATAAAGGCCATTATAAGAATTTGCAATACCATAAAGCAAATCATTTTTTTTATCAAAAATAGAACATTTCTTATTCTTAATAAAAAATGAATAACCTTCATCATCCAAAATAGATATTGAAATAAGATTCCTACTCATAGTAGGAACATAAAAGCAATTGTTCAAAATTAACAAAAACCCATTGGGCATAACAAGTTCATAAGTTCCTACAGCTATAGCAGCAACTCTTGCACTATTGCCAACACGTAGGTCCACTTCGCCCTTCTTCAGCATCCTACTCCTTTTGAGTCCCTGCATATTTGTACAAATATGATATCCACATCCGGTATCTAATACCCAGGAAGAAGGAATAGATAAATTAATTTCTATAACATAAATACCTGAAGATGTAGTCGCACTACCCTTCAACTTCTTTAACTCATCCAAATAGAGTTGACAATTTCTCTTCCAATGCCCAGGCTTGTTGCAATGAAAACAAGTCCCTTCCTTAGGAACTTTAGCCTTAGGTTCAGGTTTTGGTTTAGCTTGTCCCTTGGACCCTTTAGCACCTTTTGCCTTACCCTTGCCTTTAGTATCTTTGGCTTTCTTTTTCATTTGTTTAATATTGACATTCAATATTTGGGTAGGCTTTTTGATATTCCCCTCAGCAGTTTTGAGCATACCATGTAGCTCAGGAATGGATTTCTCCATGTCATTCATGTTATAGTTCATGACAAACTGTGAGAAACTGCTAGGCAATGAATGTAGGATCAAATCCGTGGAGAGTTCTAAACTCAGGGGATATCCAAGTCTAGCAAGGTGATCTAGATAGCCTTTCATCTTCAAAACACGAGCACTAACAGATTCACCTTCAGACATTATGCAGTCAAATAATGCAACAGCGGTGTCAAACCTATCTTGCCTAGCCTGTTGTTGGAAAGCTTGTTTGAGATGCACACTCATCTCAGAAGCCTCTAATTGTTCCAGATCCTTCTGAAGTCCTGGACACATAGTAGCCAACATAAGACATCCTATGTCATTGGAATCATCCACATGCTTCTTATGCTTACTCTTAGCAGCATTAGAAGCATCAGCAGGAGGTGGGTCAGGGACAGCTTCATCAAACACGTAGGACTTTTTCTCTTGTTTGAGAACAATTCTCAGGTTCTTAAACCAGTCAACAAAATTAGTCCCACATTCTTTCAGTTTTTCCTTCTCAAGGATAGATCGCAGTGATAAGGTGGAATTGTTATTAGCAGCCATCTACAAAATAAATATGCAAAGTCAAATTTTAATTAATAATGAGGTTAAAATTATTTAAACTCCTACTAAAAATATAACCCTCTAAAGAAATATTTTAGTAGGCTAAGATCCGTATTTCACTTAATTCTAAACTCAGCTTTGGCGTGATGCTTAAAATCAAGTTATTTAGGTTGGTAACATCTTTACCAATTACATCTCATGTAACTCTTAGTAATTATGGAATATTGACATCATATGTCATAGCATGTTGAATTCCATCTAATGCCTTAGGCCCAAAACCATTTTGATAGCCTAATTAAGTCTAACCAATTTTAAAACATATGAGTAGCACTATTACTCATCCTACTTAGCTAGGAATGTTTAAAGCATATTGCTTTGGCAATACCTACTTTAATACAATCTTAGTTTTGATAGGTGTTCAAACATGGATGGCATTTAGACTTAAATTATTAATGAGGGTTCAACTAAATTATTATCATGTCTTGCATTACATATCATTATATTTTAGCATCCTATATGCATATATATAATTTATCACATAAGCATCATATACCAAATGACAAAATATGTAAATGTGACATAGCATGGCCAAACTAAATATGATCTTCAAGAGACCAAATGAAGATCATAAAGGCAACCCTTGGTGAAAAACCTATCTATTACAACACTTGCAATATTACATATCTTCAAAACTTGAGCTTGTGCTTCCATCACCATGGAACCATCTTCTCCTTGGTATGAATTTCCATCACAAACATTGTAGCTTGAATCTTCATTTATTACCATAAAAGAAAATCTAACTACTAGTAAAATAAATTACAAAAAAATAAACGACACGCAGGCCATATTTACCCAAAATTAAGATATGAATAAACCAATCACATAGGTCATAAGGCTATGCTATGCACCATGCCAAGACATCAAACAAACATAACATATTCATCACCAACATGTTAAATAGAAACAAATATATTGACATTCTTAATGTTGCGGTAACGAACTATAGGGCGTGAACATACGACGGTTCCGCTAGCCAGTTAGCGAGTGGGGCTCCCGCTAGCCGGTCAGCAGGAGGGGTTCCGAAGGGGCAGCGCCTCTCGAAGCCAAACAGAAACATTAATCTCATTAACATTTTTCTTTGGCGAAACCCTAAAAACAGAATCGTTAATCTCATTAACCTTCTTACTATTTTATTTTGAATATGTACAACCCATTACAGAATCATTACCAAATGTTTATATCACATATAAACTTCAATCCTTTCTCATCATATGAAAAATGAATTAGGGTTTTACAGAAACGAAACAAAAAAAACAATCCTTTCTCATCATATGAAAAATGAATTAGGGTTTTATAGTTAACATGCCAAACGAAATCAATATATCTCATGTAATCATATCAACATGGCATTTTCGACTTAAACGAAAACAACAAGTGGCTCTGATACCACTGTTAGGAAATCAAGGAGATCACTGCAAACCAAAAATATGCAGCGAAAAAATTTTTGATCTCTGATTTCCCACCAGGATCCATGCTGTTCGTTTAATTCGATGAAAGTGTTCAAAGAAATAACCTGTTGATGATTCGAAATCACAGTTTGGAAGAGATGCCTCGATCGCGAAACACCCTCTATCGCGTATCCACACAAATGCTACCGTCTGGAGTGCTAGCTCTCTGCAATGGCGAAGGCTGAAAAAACGTTTTCTCTAAAATGTATTAGGGTTCATTTGTTTTTGTTCTCTTTCATTTTCTAATGTTACCTCTAAGAAGACTTAACGTCTGGAGTGAATATAATCACTCCAGAATCCAATTCGAAATTGGATAAGGTAAGTTAAATTCAGAATCCAAATCTAATAATGATTCTGAATATATTATCTAATAATATATATATATATAAATGAAAATAATAATAATAATATAATAAATATTAATATCTAATATTAATATTATTAATATTATATCCAGCCCAAAGTGCATTCTTATGTGTGACTCGATAGGCCCATATTAATTGGCAGTCAATTTAATCTCTATTAAACCAACAAGTCGTAATTGGCCTCTAGCAAGGCATTACAACTACCCAATTAATATAAGGAATGTCCAATTTGCCTAATAATAGTACATGCATTAATCCCTTTCTCACACGATAACTAGCTTGAACATAAGTCATGGTCAACGTCATACTTATATTGTCCAAACTTATGATTACTTGATCTCCAAGTAGACTGATAAAAACAAATGAAATTGATCACACTATCAATTCATTTGAGCACGGCCATGCATTTCACAGTCTCACTTATCGAGGGGCCCAAAAGATATCTCTCTCAAAGAGAGGGACAAATTCTATCTTGATTGTTCATTATCCTCTACATAATTTCTATCATATATGATCATAACCTTTATTACTATCCAGTTACGGATAATGTTTGATCATGTCAAAATATAATAGTCCTTATATTGGAAACTATGACAATCTCAAGTCAAAGAATTAATACATAACTATCATGAGATTTACTTATGACACTAACCCATGTAGTAATCTCATGATGGGTCTATCCAATACATTATTTTCTAACAAGTATCTATGAAATTGATTTGTATCACTATACACATAACCATCTGATGATTATCAAATCAATGTTCATACTGTTTAAGAATTATTTTTTTTTATCTCTATAACAATAATAAACAAGGAAAAAATATCAAAATTGTGTAACATGCAAACAAACAATAATGATAATAAAACCTCATTTATTAATAATGAATGTATAACATAAAGATCCAAATAAATGGCCTAGGGCACATACATTAACAGTTGCAAGCGGTGGGTTTGATGGGTGCTAAGTCTGTAGCAATGCCATTACCAAAAGGCATTTCACTTACTTCTGATGAGGGTGATCCACTCGATGATGTATCAAGTTATAGGCAGTTGGTAGGACATCTGCTGTATCTTAATTTTACACACCTAGACATTACTCATTCAGTTCATGTTCTCAGCCAATTTGTTCAAGCACCAACTCATTGGCATGCAGCAATACATGTGCTCAAGTATCTGAAATCTTCACCATCTATTGGTCTCTTTTATCCATCTAACAATTCAATTCATTGGTGCTTGAAGCATTTTCTGATGCAGACTGGGTTGCATGTCGTGACTCACGAAGATTAATTAGTGGATACTGTGTATTTCTTGGTAGATCTTTAGTCTCATGGAGATCCAAAAAGCAACCCATAGTCTCTCTGTCATTAGTAGAGGCTGAGTATCATTGTCTTGCATCTACTTATTGTGAATTATAGTGGCTCATTCATCTATTGCAGTCTTTTCATCAACAGATTCTTTGTCCATTTCTTTATTATGTGACAATCAAGTTGCAATTCATATCACTAAAAATCCTGTCTTCCATGAGCGTACAAAGCAATTGGAAATAGATTGCCATTACGTGCGTGATCAATACAAGGCAAGTGTAGTTCAACCAATTCACATTTCCACTCGTTTACAACTGGCTGACATCTTTACAAAATCCCTTTCAGCTCCTTCTTTTTAGCATTTTTTATCCAAGTTGGGCTTGCTTCAATTTTCGCAAGCACTAACTTGAGGGGGATGAAATGATAATTATTAGTTATTTTTTTGTTATTAGTTTAGTAGTAGTAGTTGCAGTTAGAAATGATAGAAGTTTGTTAGAATTGTTAGTTTTGTAAGTGAGTTGTTAGTTTTGTAAGCTGAGCTAGCTTTCTGTTATAGCTAGCTGGCATTCTGTTATAGCTACTAGTATAAGAACCCATGTACATACGTTCTGTCTTCTTGAGTTGAAGAAATCAACAAAGTTAAAATTCCCAATTTCTATTTTGCTCTCAATCTGTTCAGATATTTATTAGATGTACATATCTAATATGTATGTGGCTAAAGGGCAAATGTTGAGGTTTGACATGTGAGTAATCGCAAACGATTAAAAGGAACTATTTATAGTTGAGAAAGCCATAACTGCTAAGATTTTAAGTATAAGTTGAATAATTATTACTGGAAAAAAATTCATAAATTTATTGTCTAGATTTTGAGTTAAAATTTGATATCAAGTCCACAAGCATCTTATTAAGAGACTTAAAGAACTTTGCTCGAGTGAGATTAAAGGGTTCGCTAAAAAAAGAACTTTAATATATAGAAAGCATTAGCATATATTTTGAACCTTTTTTAAGACTATTCAACTTTTATATATATCCCATTCTTCAAAATTCTCACCTTTTATCTATTTAAAATAAAGTCTGGAACTAATATGCATATGAGGTTACATATATTAGATAGGATTGTGGGGAGTGGATTAAAAGTGAATGACGTGGAATCTGATTATCTATATACGTCAGTTATAAACCTAGAAGTTAAAGAAGTCTTATGGTCAAAAGGGAGTGACAAAGCACCAATGATGGATGAATACAATAGTGTCTTCTTCAAAAAGACAGTGTAATATCCCAAAGTATAACCTAAAAGTTTTGGAATATTTATTGTTGTATTTGGATTAAATGTATATGTTTAAGTGGAAAGAGAAAAGAGGTAAATAGAAGAGTGTATATATTGTATATATGAGATATATACAACATATACAAGTCAAAAAAATGAAAGGTCAAAAGAAGATTTATTTATTTTTATTAAATTAATTGAAATGGAAATTAAAGGAAGTGGATGAAGATTTTTATGAATATTATATTAATAAAATTGCTTGGTTGAGAATTAAAGGGAGTTTTAGTGGTTGAAAGAAGTGTTGAGTGTTGACTTTGTTTTTCTCTATTCATCTTCTTCTTCTTTTCTTTTCTCCTTGGCCTGTTATGTAACACCTCCATATCCCGTATACGTACACAGCATGCTTATACGATCACAATATACGTATACTGAATATAGAAAATGCCACAGTTTACAAAAAGACACAAATCATTTCTTTAAAAAAATAAAACAAATACCAAACGTTTAAAAGAATTTCATAAAACATAATAAATAAAAACTTTTATGTATACACAGCGGAAATTATAACAAATAATTATAAGTACAAATACATTAAAAACCAAAATTTACAGAACATGAAATATATATACATGATTGGCAGCTTGACTCTCTGATCTTTAAGCTTTAGGCCAACTCTTCAAACACAAACTCAACTAGGTCTAGAGGAATCCTCCGTCTCAACCCTATCACCTGCGCGATGAACCACAATCGCGCTGAGCTAACAACTCAGTAGTACAAACCATAATGATATTATGCAATGTCAATATCAATAACATGCATTCAAACAATAGAGATTATACTATCAATGTTACATTTCATTATTTCAATAATTGTATCATTATCCATCACATATACTCAACATAGACTCACATGGGCCCAACAAATATTTAATATGATATTCAAAGTTCAGAGTTACTGCTTTGGTTCATAATCACAATAATCAAGCCCGTAGGCAACATATATATATATCTCTCTATCCATGGATAGTGTAACAGACCCAGTCTCTTGGACCATCAACTCAACAAACTTGAGGAGATCCTCAACCCGGCTAGACTGTTACCTGTAACAGACCCAGTCTCTTGGACCATCAACCCGACTAAATCGAGGAGATCCTCAACCCGGCAAGACTGTTACCTTTCATATATTTCATAATCATAATTCTCATAGTGTAACAGACCCAGTCTCTTGGACCTCAATTCAACTCAATTTGAAGAGATCCTCAACCCGACAAGACTGTTACCTTTTTTATTTTATAGGCATGCCTCCAAACTCAGAACTCTGAAATTGAATAACATATTAAACATACAATTATTTCATTAGCCTCTTTATCATTCTCTTTCTCAATTTGTATCTCATAATCAAATAGGCAATCATGCCTCAACAATTTCATTTGCATAATCATAACCAATAACCATGGCCTCACATCTCATATGATCTCAAATCACAATAAAGCAACTCTTCATAACATCATATCTTTCACATTTCATTTCATCATATTTCAAATCACATTAATCAATTCATTATTCAAATGGATATAATCAATGGCATTAACACATATTTTACATGCTCATCACAACATTCACATTATACCAAACATAACATTATTAATATACATCCACAATGCATTAGATTCCTTATCACATTTATAATCAAATATGTCTCAAGTCTCAATATCATATGAATGTATGCACAATGCAAGGTTTGTACTTACTTCAAAAGCAATCCACACAACTCTAAACACTTTCTCCTTCAAAAGTCCTTCACCAAATGAATTAAGGCAATTCACCTTCTTCACAACCTAATCCAAAACAATGATGAAACACATCAATTCCAATACAATCAATAACTTATTAACCTCATACTAGACCCTTAAATCACAAATTACACTTCAACACCACTCACTAAGGCCCACGGCTGTGGCCACCTCAACCCCCACGGGCGTGGGTTAGAAACCACTTCTGCCTCCTTTGTACCAAACCTCCACGGCCATGGCTATAATTGGCCACGGCCATGGCAATCAAGGCCATGGGCGTGGCATCCCAAATGCTACTGCCTTCGACCAAATTCACATATTCTAAGCTTACAACTCCAACAAACATCAACAACATGCAAATCTATGAAAATAATTAATTAAACTCAAGTTAAACATCACTTACCACTTCAAAACCCTAAAACCAACATCACTCTTACTCTTTCAATACCAACATCCACTTAACTTATCATCTTCAAACCAAAACCAACACCATAGTCAATTAAATCAAACATATTCCAACATATAACAATCAACACAACTCTACTTTCAAAAATCAACAATCACACTTACATACAAATTAAAATAACAAAAGAAATCAAGAGAAAGAACTTACCAAAATAATGAAACTTCTTGGATTTCCACTTAATCCCTTGAAAACTCCTTCAATTTGCTCTTAAAATTCAAAACCTTTCTCTTGCTCTCTTGTCTTGAGAATGGCCGGCCACCAATGGAGAAGAAAAGAAAATGAAGAAACAAAGTCAACCTTCTCATCTCTTTAAACCTCCACCAAGCATTTCAAAAAGAAAATTACTTAAATGCCCTCATCCATTTAACTTAACTTCTTTTCACTTATATGCCCCTTTTAGTAATTTCACACATAACATATAAATATCCTCTTCCTTTGACCATCCATTTTGAATTATGTATATGTTATTTATACTACCATATATACAACATATACACTTTCTTTTAAATTCTTTTCTCTTTCAAATTAACATATACATTCAATCCAATTAAAACAACAATAATATCCAAAACTTCTAGGGCACATTTTGGGATATTACATGCTAGCTCCATAGCAAGAGAGAAATTGAGATTTTGTCTTTCCAAACTCAACATTAAAGGATGTTTCAAGTGATCAAGTTGGAAATCTAAGAGTTTTCATCACTTTTGGTAAGTTCTCCACTTGATTCTTTGGTTTTCTTCTAAGTTTGTGTTTTGAGTTTGGTGTTTGATTGTTGATGGTATGTGTATATTTGATTATGGTGTATTTGAGGGTGTTTGATCTTAATGGTGTTGATTTTGAGATAGAGTTAAGTTTGGTGTTGGAAGAAAACAAGTGTGGTGTTTGAGTTGTATGTATGTGATGGTTGTGAATTGGTGTTTGATGTATGTATTGAGTTGTTTTGATGTTTTTGCAAGCTAGTATGTTTATGGGTGTGTTTAGTTAAGTTTGTTTGGAGAGGAAGATGGTGGAAGTAAGAGGTTTGTTGGATTTAATGTTGTTGTTGCCGGAATAAGGATTTTGGGACTGACACGCCCATGAGCACCGCCAAGTCTTTAGGCATGTCAATGATTATGTTTTCTGGATGGGTGACACGACCAGTGACACGCCCATGTCACTGAGCGTGTCACAGCTTCTGTGTTGTAGTAGCATTGACACGCCCATGTCACTGAGTGTGTCATAGCTACTGTGTTGAGGGAGGATTGACACGGCCAGTGACACGCCCATGTCACTGAGCGTGTCAAAGCTTCTGTGTTGTGAGTTTAGGGCACAGTCTGGGACACGCCCATGTTGTTGAGCGTGTCATGTGTAGAGTTTGCCCTAGTTGATTCTTAGCCTTATTATCTCATGTGTATCTTTAAGTGAGTGTGTATTATCACTTTTGGATTAGGTTTTTAAAGAGATTGAGTTGCCCTAATCCAAGCGTTAGAGGATTCTTGGAAGAGGAAGTATTTAGATTGGTGTGAGTTGCTCTTGAGGTAAGTACAAACTTACATGGTTGCATACATTTACATGACTTTGAGACTTAACACATTTGGTTGTAAATGTGTTAAGTAATTTATTACATTGTTAATACATTTGATTAATGTTATGATTTGCATAATGTGAAAGATATGATGATCATTCAAAATGTATGTCTAATGTAATTGGTTATGTATACTTTAATGATGAGATGTGCAGCCATTGTTGTTGGCTATAATGATGCAAATGAAATAATTGGGGCATGGTTGCCTAGTTTGATTATGAGAAATGAAATGAGAAATGAATTGTGAAAGAGATTGATAACGAGATAAATGAATTAATTGTGTGCCTAGTATGTTATTCAATTTTTAGAGTTCTGGGTTTGGCGGCATGCCTATGAATTGCTGGGCAGGTGAAAAGACTGGGTCGTAAGCCGAGCCCAGCTGATAAATATGAAAAATGATATTTTTGAGTTGAAAAGACCGGGTTGTAAGCCTCAAAAATAGTAACAGTCTAGCCGGGTTGAGGACCAAGATACTGGGGCCCTAGGGTCTAGCCGGGTTGAGGTCCAAGAGACTGGGTTTGTTACATTATCCATGGATAGATATATATATCGCCTACGGGCTTGATGAATGTGATTATGGACCAAAGCAGTAACTCTGAATTTTGAATAACATATTAGATCCTTTTTGGGCCCATGCTTGTCTTTGTTTCAATGTGAATCATAAATGGTAAAACAATTAAATAAGATAATGAAATGTAATGTTATGAAATATAGCATTTTTGAATATGATCTCTATTGCTTGAAAGTATGACATTGATATTGCATTAAAGCATATTGTTATTGTGGTTTGTACCACTAAGCCTATGGCTTAGCGCGATTGTGGTTCATCGCGCAGGTGACAGGGTAGCACCGGAGAGTTCAGCTAGACCGAGTTGAGTTTAGACTTTGAAGTGTTGATTGTAGGCTTAAAGATCAGAGACAAACTGCCAAACATGTATAAACTTTATGTTTTGTAAACATGGGTTTTGATGTATTTATATATGTAAATACCACTACATTTTCCGCTGCATAATGAATAAATGTTTTATCTAGTATAGTTTATAATATAATATGAAGTGTTTTAAGTTTTCTTATATTATTACATAAGAGAAAAATTGGGTTATCTAATATAAAGCGTGGCACTCCTGTATTCTGTATACGTATATTACAGGTCTAGTAGTATGTAGTGTGCGTATACAGGGTATAGGGGTGTTACATCTGTTTTGGTATCAGAGCCTAGGTTTGAGATTCTCAACCTAGGTAAAATGTAAGAAAAAGAACATTTTGATTCTAAAAGTTGGTTTTTAAATAAGATACATGTTTTGGTATTGGCAGTCTCTGATCTTTTATGAGGTATATTCTACTATGTTTGCAGATATATGTAGTGATGGCGTCTCTGTCACGTCAGTCCATAGAAGGTAGTGCTGAGAGTGTAGCTCCTGAAGAGGGTAGAGTTGGAGCTAGGATTGAGAGAGCTGGAGAGGCACCTGCTCCTGTGCAAGAGAGATCAGCTGCTGATGAGGTTCCGCCAGTTTGGTTAAGACATGTGGTAGAATTGTTGAGGCAAGCTCCAGTGCAGCCACCGCCACCATAGCCACAAGTACCGGTGAGGCATTATGATAAATTGAGGAAATTTGGGGCTGAAGATTTCTTTGGTACTATAGATCCTGCAGTAGCTGAGCAGCGGTTGGATAGAGTTCAGAGGGTATTCATCCAGTTGCAAGCCACTCCTGAAGAGAAGTTTGATTATGCTAGATCCCTTCTGCAGAAAGATGCTTATGATTGGTGGAAGACGGTTCCTCATACTATGGATGATCCACCGACTTTGTTTTATAGTGATTTTCTGCGGGAGTTTGAGCAGAAATATACTCCGAGGGAGTATAAGGATGTCAAGAAGATGGAATTTCTAAATCTGAGACAAGATAACCGGACTGTGACAGAGTATGAGGTAGAGTTCATCCGGTTGAGTCATTATGCCGGGGGGATTATTTCAGATGAGATTGACCGGTGTAGGAGATTTAAGGAAGGGTTGAGGCCTTCTATTATGTGTATTGTTGTTGGTTCCCGGTATCAGGATCTTTCCTAGCTTATTGCAGCAGCCAGAAGTGTTGAGAGAGCATAGGGTATTGCAGCAGCTGCTATTGAAGAGGAGACCAGAGTTAGGAGATCCCAGTTTGAGGCAGGGTCTTCGTCTATGAAGAGAGGCCGAGGAAGTTTTGTTTCGAGAGTCAGTAGGAGCTAGAGGCAGTCGGGTAGGTCAGTTCAGTATCAAAGGCAGAGACTGAGACCTACAGTTTCTGTAGCTAGTGCTCCAACTCCAATGGTTCAGAGGTCTACTCTACCTACATGTTTCCATTGTGGTGGGATACATGGGGGTGTTTGTTGGAAGATTGGTGGATCAGCTGTGTGCTTCAGATGTGGATCGCCTAACCATTTCATTAGAGATTGTCCTGAGATGCAGGAGCATAGGCAGGCAGATTCTGCAGTTTCTCGACCTAGTGTGAGAGGAGGTCGAAGTGGCAGAGGTGTTAGTAGAGGTGGTCGACTGGGATAAGTCAGAGAGGAGGCTCTACATCCGGAGGCAGTAGGCCAGATGAGGCTGGGTCTTCTCAGTGAGTGTATGTGATGCAGAGTGTAATATCCCAAATTGTGCCCTAGAAGTTTTGGATATTATTGTTGTTTTAATTGGATTGAATGTATATGTTAATTTGAAAGAGAAAAGAATTTAAAAGAAAGTGTATATGTTGTATATATGGTAGTATAAATAACATATACATAAATCAAAATGGATGGTCAAAGGAAGAGGATATTTATATGTTATGTGTGAAATTACTAAAAAGGGCATATAAGTGAAAAGAAGTTAAGTTAAATGGATGAGGGCATTTAAGTAATTTTCTTTTTGAAATGCTTGGTGGAGGTTTAAAGAGATGAGAAGGTTGACTTTGTTTCTTCATTTTCTTTTCTTCTCCATTGGTGGCCGGCCATTCTCAAGACAAGAGAGCAAGAGAAAGGTTTTGAATTTTAAGAGCAAATTGAAGGAGTTTTCAAGGATTAAGTGGAAATCCAAGAAGTTTCATTTATTTTGGGTAAGTTCTTTCTCTTGATTTCTTTTGTTATTTTAAGTTGTATGTAAGTGTGATTGTTGATTTTTGAAAGTAGAGTTGTGTTGATTATTATATGTTGGAATATGTTTGATTTAATTGACTATGGTGTTGGTTTTGGTTTGAAGATGATAAGTTAAGTGGATGTTGGTATTGAAAGAGTAAGAGTGATGTTGGTTTTAGGGTTTTGAAGTGGTAAGTGATGTTTAACTTGAGTTTAATTAATTATTTTCATAGATTTGCATGTTGTTGATGTTTGTTGGAGTTGTAAGCTTAAAATATGTGAATTTGGTCGAAGGCAGTAGCATTTGGGATGCCACGCCCGTGGCCTTGATTGCCATGGCCGTTGCCAATTGTAGCCATGGCCGTGGAGGTTTGGTGCAAAGGAGGCAGAAGTGGTTTCTAACCCACGCCCGTGGGGGTTGAGGTGGCCACGGCCGTGGGCCTTAGTGAGTGGTGTTGAAGTGTAATTTGTGATTTAAGGGTCTAGTATGAGGTTAATAAGCGATTGATTGTATTGGAATTGATGTGTTTCATCATTGTTTTGGATTAGGTTGTGAAGAAGGTGAATTGCCTTAATTCATTTAGTGAAGGACTTTTGAAGGAGAAAGTGTTTAGAGTTGTGTGGATTGCTTTTGAAGTAAGTACAAACCTTGCATTGTGCATACATTCATATGATATTGAGACTTGAGACATATTTGATTATAAATGTGATAAGGAATCTAATGCATTGTGGATGTATATTAATAATGTTATGTTTGGAATAATGTGAATGTTGTGATGAGCATGTAAAATATGTGTTAATGCCATTGATTATATCCATTGGAATAATGAATTGATTAATGTGATTTGAAATATGATGAAATGGAATGTGAAAGATATGATGTTATGAAGAGTTGCTTTATTGTGATTTGAGATCATATGAGATATGAGGCCATGGTTGTTGGTTATAATTATGCAAATGAAATTGTTGAGGCATGATTGCCTATTTGATTATGAGATACAATTGAGAAAGAGAATGATAAAGAGGTTAATGAAATAATTGTATGTTTAATATGTTATTCAATTTCAGAGTTCTGAGTTTGGAGGCATGCCTATAAAATGAAAAAGGTAACAGTCTTGCCGGGTTGAGGATCTCTTCAAATTGAGTTGAATTGAGGTCCAAGAGACTGGGTCTGTTACACTATGAGAATTATGATTATGAAATATATGAAAGGTAACAGTCTTGCCGGGTTGAGGATCTTCTCGATTTAGTCGGGTTGATGGTCCAAGAGACTGGGTCTGTTACAGGTAACAGTCTAGCCGGGTTGAGGATCTCCTCAAGTTTGTTGAGTTGATGGTCCAAGAGACTGGGTCTGTTACACTATCCATGGATAGAGATATATATATGTTGCCTTCGGGCTTGATTATTGTGATTATGAACCAAAGCAGTAACTCTAAACTTTGAATATCATATTAAATATTTGTTGGGCCCATGTGAGTCTATGTTGAGTATATGTGATGGATAATGATACAATTATTGAAATAATGAAATGTAACATTGATAGTATAATCTCTATTGTTTGAATGCATGTTATTGATATGGACATTGCATAATATCATTATGGTTTGTACTACTGAGTTGTTGGCTCAGCGCGATTGTGGTTCATCGCGCAGGTGATAGGGTTGATAGGGTTGAGACGGAGGATTCCTCTAGACCTAGTTGAGTTTGTGTTTGAAGAGTTGGCCTAAAGCTTAAAGATCAGAGAGTCAAGCTGCCAATCATGTATATATATTTCATGTTCTGTAAATTTTGGTTTTTAATGTATTTGTACTTATAATTATTTGTTATAATTTCTGTTGTGTATACATAAACGTTTTTATTTATTATGTTTTATGAAATTCTTTTAAACGTTTGGTATTTGTTTTATTTTTTTAAAGAAATGATTTGTGTCTTTTTGTAAACTGTGGCATTTTCTATATTCAGTATACGTATATTACGATCGTATAAGCATGCTGTGTACGTATACGGGATATGGAGGTGTTACAATTATTTTGGTATCAGAGCCTAGGCTTGAGATTCTCAACCTAGGTCAATTGTAAGAAAAAGAATATTTTGATTTTAAAAAGTGGATTTTCGAAGAAAATACATGTTTGGTGTTGGCAGTCTCTGATCTTTAATGAGGTGTATCCTACTGTGTTTGCAGATATAGGTTATAATGGATCCTCATTCACATCAGTCTGTTGAGGGTAGTGCTGAGAGTGTAGCTCCTGAAGATGGTAGAGATGGAACTAGAGTGGATAGAACTGGAGAGGCACCTGTTTCTATGATAGGGAGACCAGCTAATGAGAAGGTTTCTCCAGTTTGGCTTAGGCATGTGGTCGAATTATTGAGGCAGGCACCCGTGCAACCACCGCCACCCCCACCCCAGCCAATGGTACCAGTGAGACATTACGATAAATTAAGGAAGTATGGAGCAGAAGATTTTCTGGGTACTATTGACCCAGCAGTAGCTGAGCAGTGGCTGGATAAAGTACAGAGAATATTCATTCAGTTGCAAGCCACTCCAGAAGAAAAATTTGATTATGCTAGATCATTGCTACAGAAGGATGCCTATGATTGGTGGAAGACAGTGCCCATGCTATGGATGATCCACCAACATTATCCTATAGTGATTTCCAATGGGAGTTTGAGTTGAAATATACTCCAAGGGAGTATAAAGATATGAAGAAGATGGAATTCCTGACTTTGAGGCAAGACCACCGGACTGTGACAAAATATGAGTTAGAGTTCATCCGGTTGAGCCATTATGCCGGGGGGATTATCTTTGACGAGATTGATCGGTGCAGAAGGTTTGAGGAGGGATTGAGACCCTCAATTATGTGTATTGTGGCTGGTTCTAGATATCAGGACTTCCCTCAGCTTGTTGCAGCGGCTAGAGGTGTGGAGAGAGCACAAGGTATAGTAGCAGCTGTTTCTGAAGAGGAGGTCAGGTTTAGAAGACCCCAGTTTGAGGCAGGGTCTTCATTTGTGAAGAGAGGCAGAGGCAATTTTGCTCCTAGAATCAATAGGAGTCAGAGGCAGGCTGGTAGGTCAGTTCAGTTTCAGTGACCGAGATCGAGACCTACAGTTTCAGTAGCGAGTGCTTCGACTCCAGTAGTTCAGAGATCCACTCCACCTATTTGTGCTCAGTGTGGGGGGTCACATAGGGGCGTTTGTTGGAAGAGTAGTGGACCAGCTGTCTGCTTCAAATGTGGATCTCCTGATCATTTTATTAGAGAGTGTCCAGAGATGCAGGAGCAGAGGCCGGCAGATTCTGCAGTTTCTCGACCTAGTGTCAGAGGTGGTCGAGGGGGCAGAGGTTTTAGCAGAGGGGGTAGACCTGGGTATAGTCAGAGAGGAGGATCTTCATCCAGGGATACTAGGCCAGATGAGGCTGGGCCTTCTCAACGAGTATATGTGATGCAAAAACAACCAGATGCTTCAGCAGTCATTGCTGGTATTTTCTCTTTATTTGGCATTTCGGTTCTTGCTTTAATTGATCCAGGATCCACTCATTCATATATTAGTGCATCTATTTTGCCTGTGTCTGAATTGCATTCTGAGTCCCTAGGATTTGATGTGTTGGTAACAAATCCCTTAGGGCATAGTGTGATTATTAGCAAGGTGCACCGAGATAGCGCAGTTGAAGGTGCAGTTACAGGAGTTGTTGGATAAAGGGTTTATTCGCCCCAGTGTTTCTCCTTGGGGAGCTCCTGTGCTGTTTGTGAAGAAGAAGGATGGTACCATGAGGTTATGCATTGATTATAGGCAATTGAACAAGGTGACTATTAAGAATAAATATCATTTGGCTAGGATTGATGATCTCTTTGATCAATTGAAAGGAGCAGCAGTGTTTTCCAAGATTGATTTGAGATCAGGGTACCATCAATTGAGAGTTAGAGCTGAAGATGTTTCTAAGACAGCTTTCCGCACCAGGTACGGGCATTATGAGTTTTTAGTAATGCCTTTTGGATTGACGAATGCACCTGCAGTTTTCATGGATTTGATGAATAGGGTGTTCAGGCCCTATCTGGATCAATTTGTGGTGGTTTTCATTGATGATATTTTGGTGTATTCGCGTAATGAAGAGGAGCATGACAAGCATTTGCGGATTGTGTTGCAGATTTTGAGAGAAAAGCAATTGTATGCTAAGCTATCAAAGTGTGAGTTTTGGCTTGACCAAGTGACTTTTCTGGGTCATGTAGTTTCAGCAGATGGTATTAGAGTCGACCCAAGTAAAGTTGAAGCTATTTTGAATTGGAATCCATCGAAGTCAGTAACTGAAGTTAGAAGTTTTCTGGGTTTGGCAGGCTATTACCGACGATTTGTAAAAGGTTTCTCTTTGATAGCTACTCCACTCACCAGATTGCTTCGTAAGGGAGTTAGATTTGTGTGGACGGATCAGTGTCAAGCTAGCTTTGAACAGTTGAAAGAAATGTTGACACAAGCACCTGTTCTTACTTTACCCGTAGAAGATAAATCATATGTGATTTATAGTGATGCTTCACATAATAGTTTAGGATGTGTCTTGATGCAAGAGGGTAAAGTTATAGCTTATGCTTCTCGGCAGTTGAAGCCGCATGAGCTTAACTATCCAACTCATGATTTGGAGTTGGCGGCTATAGTGTTTGCTTTAAAGATTTGGCGACATTACTTATATGGGGAGAAATGTTTTATTTATACGGATCACAAAAGTTTGAAATTTTTGGGGGTGCAGAGAGAGCTTAACCTTCGGCAGAGACGATGGTTGGAGTTGATCAAAGACTACGACTGTTTGATTGATTATCATCCAGGTAAGGCAAATGTTGTTGCTGATGCCTTAAGTCAGAAGTCTTTGACAGGTTTGGTTGTTTATTCGCTCTTGTTGCTTGTTGAGTTGAGAGCATTGCATGCTAGCTTTGTATCTTGTGATGATGGTGTATTATTGGCTCAATTGCAGTTGAGGCCAGTAGTGTTAGATCAGATTAAGGAGGCTCAGTTGGCTGATGAGAAAATCCAAAAGATTGTTTCAGATTGTCAAAAAGGAGAGAGCCGAGATTTTCTTGTGAGAGGTGATGGTAGCCTTTGGTTTAAGGACAGATTATGTGTACCTGATGATGCTAATTTGAGAAGGATTATTTTAGAAGAAGCACACCAGTCGGTTTTTGCTATGCATCCGGGTAGTACAAAGATGTACCATGATTTGAGACAGCATTATTGGTGGTCTGGTATGAAAAGAGACATAGCAGAATTTGTGTCCAAGTGTCTCACTTGTCAGAGAGTGAAAGCTGAACATCAAGTTCCAATAGGGTTGCTTCAACCTTTATCAGTGCCTGAATGGAAATGGGAAAGAGTAACAATGGATTTTGTATCTGGTTTGCCTTTGACTCAGAGAAAACATGATGCTATTTGGGTGATTGTTGATAGGTTGACAAAGACAGCTCATTTTCTTCCGGTTCGGATGGATTATTCTCTTGAGAAGTTGGCTGAGCTGTATATCCATGAGATTGTGAAGTTGCATGGAGTCCCAATTTCTTTAGTGTCGGATCGAGATCCCCGATTCACTTCAAGGTTCTGGAAGAGTTTACATGGTGCTTTGGGTTCTCGATTACACTTTAGCACTGCATTTCATCCACAGACAGATGGGCAGTTAGAAAGAGTAATACAGATTATTGACGATATGTTGAGAAGCTGTGTCATTGATTTTTCTGGAAGTTGGGACAGATTTTTTACCACTTGTGGAATTTGCTTACAATAACAATCATCAATCTAGTATTGGTATGGCATCATTTGAGGCATTGTATGGTAGAAGATGTAGAACGCCTTTATGTTGGAATGAGATTGGAGAGGGCAAGTTAATTGGTCCCGATTTGATTAAAGAAACTGAAGAAAAAGTTAAAATGATTCGGGATCGGTTAAAAGCAGCATCGGATCGGCAAAAATCTTATTCAGATCTAAAGAGGAAAGACATAGAGTACAATGTGGGAGATAAAGTTTTTCTTAAAGTGTCTCCGTGGAAAAAGATTCTGAGATTTGGTCGAAGAGGGAAATTGAGACCTCGTTTCATTGGACTGTATGAAGTTTTAGAAAGAGTGGGACCAGTTGCTTATCGGATTGCTTTGCCACCTGAGTTGGATAGAATCCATAATGTATTCCATGTTTCTTTGTTGCGAAGGTATAGATCAGATCCATCTCATATTTTACCAGTTGAATCTATTGAGGTGAATTCAGATCTGACATTTGAAGAAGAACCAGTTGCTATTTTGGCACATGAAGTGAAAGAGTTGAGAAATAAGAAAGTGCCATTGGTGAAGGTTTTATGGAAGAATCATGGGAGAGAAGAGGCAACTTGGGAAAGTGAGCAAGTGATGCGAGATCAGTTTCCTCAACTGTTTCAAACATAATATCAGGTAATTTCGAGGATGAAATTTTCTTTTTAGAGGGGGAGAATTGTAATATCCCAAAATGAGCCCTAGAAGTTTTGGATATTATTGTTGTTTTAATTGGATTGAATGTATATGTTAATTTGAAAGAGAAAAGAATTTAAAAGAAAGTGTATATGTTGTATATATGGTAGTATAAATAACATATACATAAGTCAAAATGGATGGTCAAAGGAAGAGGATATTTATATGTTATGTGTGAAATTACTAAAAAGGGCATATAAGTGAAAAGAAGTTAAGTTAAATGGATGAGGGCATTTAAGTAATTTTCTTTTTGAAATGCTTGGTGGAGGTTTAAAGAGATGAGAAGGTTGACTTTGTTTCTTCATTTTCTTTTCTTCTCCATTGGTGGCCGGCCATTCTCAAGACAAGAGAGCAAGAGAAAGGTTTTGAATTTTAAGAGCAAATTGAAGGAGTTTTCAAGGATTAAGTGGAAATCCAAGAAGTTTCATTTATTTTGGGTAAGTTCTTTCTCTTGATTTCTTTTGTTATTTTAAGTTGTATGTAAGTGTGATTGTTGATTTTTGAAAGTAGAGTTGTGTTGATTGTTATATGTTGGAATATGTTTGATTTAATTGACTATGGTGTTGGTTTTGGTTTGAAGATGATAAGTTAAGTGGATGTTGGTATTGAAAGAGTAAGAGTGATGTTGGTTTTAGGGTTTTGAAGTGGTAAGTGATGTTTAACTTGAGTTTAATTAATTATTTTCATAGATTTGCATGTTGTTGATGTTTGTTGGAGTTGTAAGCTTAAAATATGTGAATTTGGTCGAAGGCAGTAGCATTTGGGATGCCACGCCCGTGGCCTTGATTGCCATGGCCGTTGCCAATTGTAGCCATGGCCGTGGAGGTTTGGTGCAAAGGAGGCAGAAGTGGTTTCTAACCCACGCCCGTGGGGGTTGAGGTGGCCACGGCCGTGGGCCTTAGTGAGTGGTGTTGAAGTGTAATTTGTGATTTAAGGGTCTAGTATGAGGTTAATAAGCGATTGATTGTATTGGAATTGATGTGTTTCATCATTGTTTTGGATTAGGTTGTGAAGAAGGTGAATTGCCTTAATTCATTTAGTGAAGGACTTTTGAAGGAGAAAGTGTTTAGAGTTGTGTGGATTGCTTTTGAAGTAAGTACAAACCTTGCATTGTGCATACATTCATATGATATTGAGACTTGAGACATATTTGATTATAAATGTGATAAGGAATCTAATGCATTGTGGATGTATATTAATAATGTTATGTTTGGTATAGTGTGAATGTTGTGATGAGCATGTAAAATATGTGTTAATGCCATTGATTATATCCATTTGAATAATGAATTGATTAATGTGATTTGAAATATGATGAAATGAAATGTGAAAGATATGATGTTATGAAGAGTTGCTTTATTGTGATTTGAGATCATATGAGATATGAGGCCATGGTTGTTGGTTATAATTATGCAAATGAAATTGTTGAGGCATGATTGCCTATTTGATTATGAGATACAAATTGAGAAAGAGAATGATAAAGAGGTTAATGAAATAATTGTATGTTTAATATGTTATTCATTTTCAGAGTTCTGAGTTTGGAGGCATGCCTATAAAATGAAAAAGGTAACAATCTTGCCGGGTTGAGGATCTCTTCAAATTGAGTTGAATTGAGGTCTAAGAGACTGGGTCTGTTACACTATAAGAATTATGATTATGAAATATATGAAAGGTAACAGTCTTGCCGGGTTGAGGATCTCCTCGATTTAGTCGGGTTGATGGTCCAAGAGACTGGGTCTGTTACAGGTAACAATCTAGCCGGGTTGAGGATCTCCTCAAGTTTGTTGAGTTGATGGTCCAAGAGACTTGGTCTGTTACACTATCCATGGATAGAGATATATATATGTTGCCTACGGGCTTGATTATTGTGATTATGAACCAAAGCAGTAACTCTGAACTTTGAATATCATATTAAATATTTGTTGGGCCCATGTGAGTCTATGTTGAGTATATGTGATGGATAATCATACAATTATTGAAATAATGAAATGTAACATTGATAGTATAATCTCTATTGTTTGAATGCATGTTATTGATATGGACATTGCATAATATCATTATGGTTTGTACTACTGAGTTGTTGGCTCAGCGCGATTGTGGTTCATCGCGCAGGTGATAGGGTTGATAGGGTTGAGACGGAGGATTCCTCTAGACCTAGTTGAGTTTGTATTTGAAGATTTGTCCTAAAGCTTAAAGATCAGAGAGTCAAGCTGCCAATCATGTATATATATTTCATGTTCTGTAAATTTTGGTTTTTAATGTATTTGTACTTATAATTATTTGTTATAATTTCCGCTGTGTATGCATAAACGTTTTTATTTATTATGTTTTATGAAATTCTTTTACACGTTTGGTATTTGTTTTATTTTTTTAAAGAAATGATTTGTGTCTTTTTGTAAACTGTGGCATTTTCTACATTCAGTATACGTATATTACGATCATATAAGCATGCTGTGTACGTATACGAGATATGGAGGTGTTACACAGAGGCAATCGGATGCTTCAGCAGTCATTGCGGGTACATTTTCTTTATTTGGCATTTCAGTTCTTGCTTTGATTGATCCAGGATCTACTCATTCATACATAAGTGCATCTATCTTGCCTATTTCTGAATTGCATTCAGAGTCCTTAGGATTTGATGTCTTGGTGACAAATCCTTTAGGGCATAGTGTGGTAGTTAGCAAGGTGCATCGTGATAGTTCAGTTGTGGTGCAAGGTGAGGAGTTTTTGGGTGATTTGATTGAAATGCCTTTTAAGGAGTATGATTTGATTTTAGGTATGGATTGGTTGTCTAAGCTTGGAGCTGTGGTAGACTGTCAAAAGAAGTGTGTTACCCTAAGAACCAGTGATGGTAGAAGTGTGATAATATCTAGTGAGCAGAGACAACTTGCATCCTTGTTTGTGTCAGCTGTTGCAGCTAGAAAGTTGATTAGAAAAGGGTGTAATGCTTATCTTGCTCATGTGGTAGATACCAGAGTAGTGAGTTCTCAACTTGGTAGTATACCCACAATTGCAGAATTTCCAGATGTTTTTCCGGAGGAGTTGCCAGGGTTACCCCCTGAGAGAGAGGTTGAGTTTGGTATCGATTTGTTGCCTGGTACCACTCCCATCTCTATTACTCCTTATCGAATGGCACCTGCTGAGTTTAGAGAGTTGAAGGTGCAGTTACAGGAGTTGTTGGATAAAGGGTTTGTTCGCCCTAGTGTTTCTCCGTGGGGAGCACCTGTTTTGTTTGTGAAGAAAAAGGATGGTACTTTGAGGTTGTGCATCGATTATAGGTAATTGAACAAGGTGACTATCAAGAATAAGTACCCTTTGCCTAGGATAGATGATCTCTTCGATCAGTTGAAGGGAGCAGTAGTGTTTTCCAAGATTGATTTGAGATCAAGGTACCATCAGTTGAGAGTCAGAGTTGAAGATGTTCCTAAGACAGCTTTCCGCACAAGATATAGGCATTATGAGTTTTTGGTGATGCCTTTTGGATTGATGAATGCACCTGCAGCTTTCATGGATTTGATGAATAGGGTGTTTAGGCCCTATCTAGATCAGTTTGTGGTAGTCTTTATTGATGATATTTTGATGTATTCACGTAATGAAGAGGATCATGACAAGCACTTGCAGATTGTATTGCAGACCTTGAGAGAGAAGCAGTTGTATGCTAAGCTATCGAAATGTGAGTTTTGGCTTGATCAAGTGACTTTTCTCGGTCATATAGTTTCAGCAGATGGTATAAGAGTTGATCCGAATAAAGTTGAGGCCATTTTGAATCGGAGTCCACCGAAGTCAGTGACTGAAGTTAGAAGTTTTCTGGGTTTGGCAGGCTATTATCGACGGTTTGTGAAAGGTTTTTCTTTGATAGCTACTCCACTCACCAGATTACTTCGGAAGGGAATTAGATTTGTGTGGACAGACCAGTGTCAAGCAAGCTTTGAGCAGTTGAAAGAAATGTTGACTCAAGCTCCAGTTCTTACTTTGCCTGCGGAAGATAAACCATATGTGATTTACAGTGATGCTTCACATAATGGTTTAGGTTGTGTTTTGATGCAAGAGGGTAGAGTCATAGCTTATGCTTCTCGGCAGTTGAAGCCGCATGAGCTTAATTATCCGACGCATGATTTGGAGTTAGCAGCCATAGTTTTTGCTTTGAAGATTTGGCGACATTACTTGTATAGGGAGAAGTGTTTCATTTACACGGATCATAAGAGTTTGAAATATTTGGGTGTTCAGAGGGAGCTGAATCTTCGGCAAAGACGATGGTTGGAGCTGATCAAAGATTACGACTGTTTGATTGATTATCATCCTGGTAAGGAAAATATTGTTGCGGATGCCTTGAGTCGGAAGTCTTTGGCAGGTTTGACTGTTTATTTGCTCTCGTTGCTTGTTGAGTTGAGAGCGTTGCATGCTAATTTTGAATTATGTGATGATGGAGCCTTGTTAGCTCAGTTGCATTTGAGACCGGTGTTATTGGATCAAATTAAAGAGGCTCAATTGGTTGATGAGAAAATTTAGAAGATTGTTTTGGGTTGCCAGAAAGGAGAGAACCGAGATTTTTATATGAGAAAAGATGGTAGCCTTTGGTTCAAGGATAGATTGTGTGTTCTTGATAATGCAAGATTAAGAAAGATTATTTTGGAGGAAGCACATCAATCGGTTTTTGCTATGCACCCTGGGAGTACTAAAATGTATCATCATTTGAAGCAACATTATTGGTCGTCAGGTATGAAGAGAGACATAGCGGAGTTTGTATCCAAGTGTCTCACTTTCCAGAGAGTAAAGGCCGAGCACCAAGTTCCAATAGGGCTGCTTCAACCTTTATCAGTGCCTGAATGGAAATGGGAGCGAGTGATAATGGATTTTGTGACTGGTTTGCCATTGACTCAGAAGAAGCATGATGCTATCTAGGTGATTGTTGATTGGTTGACAAAGACAACTCATTTTCTTCCAGTTCGGATGGACTATTCTCTTGAGAAGTTGGCTGAGCTGTATATCAGTGGAATAGTGAAGTTGCATGGAGTCCCAATTTTTTTAGTGTCTGATCGAGATCCCCGGTTTACTTCAAGATTTTGGAAAAGTTTACAAGGTGCTTTGGGTTCTCGATTGCACTTTAGCACTACTTTTCATCCACAGACAGATGGGCAGTCAGAGAGAGTGATACAGATTTTGGAGGACATGTTGAGAAGCTGTGTCATTGAATTCTCTGGAAGTTGGGACAGATTTTTGCCATTAATGGAATTTGCTTATAACAATAGTTATTAGTCTAGTATTAAAATGGCACCTTATGAGGCATTGCATGGTAGAAGATGCAGAATGCCTCTATGTTGGAATGAAGTTGGAGAAGGCAAATTGGTTAGTCCTGATTTGATTAAAGAAACGGAAGAGAAAGTGAAGATAATTAGGGATCGGTTGAAAGCAGCTTCAGATCGGCAGAAATCTTACTCAGATTTGAAGAGGAGAGACATAGAGTTTGATGTTGGAGATAAAGTATTTCTGAAAGTGTCTCCTTGGAAGAAAATTTTGAGATTTAGTCGAAAAGGGAAGCTAAGTCCTCATTTTATTGGACCTTATGAGGTATTGGAGAGAGTGGGACTAGTTGCTTATCGAATTGCTTTGCCGCTTGAGTTGGATAGAATTCACAATGTCTTCCATGTTTCTATGCTGCAGAGGTACAGATCAGAACCATCTCATGTTCTGTCCGTTGAATCTATTGAGGTGAGTCCGAATCTAACTTTTGAAGAAGAACCAGTGGTTATTTTGGCACATAAAGTGAAAGAGTTGAGAAATAAGAAATTTCCACTTGTAAACGTTCTTTGGAAGAATCATGCGAAGGAAGAGGCAACTTGGGAGAGTGAGCAAGCGATGCGAGATCAGTATCCCCAGCTGTTTCATATTTAAGATCAGGTAATTTCGAGGACGAAATTTATTTTAGAGGGGGAGAATTGTAATATCTCAAAGTATACCCTAAAAGTTTTGGAATATTTATTGTTGTATTTGGATTAAATGTATATGTTTAAGTGGAAAGAGAAAAGAGGTAAAGAGAAGAGTGTATATGTTGTATATATGAGATATATATAACATATACAAGTTAAAGAAATGGAAGGTCAAAAGAAGATTTATTTATTTTTATTAAATTAATTGAAATGGAAATTAAAGGAAGTGGATGAAGATTTTTATGAATATTATATTAATAAAATTGCTTGGTTGAGAATTAAAGGGAGTTTTAGTGGTTGAAAGAAGAGTTGAGTGTTGACTTTGTTTTTCTCTATTCATCTTCTTCTTCTTTTCTTTTTTCCTTGGCCGGCTAGCTCCATAGCAAGAGAGAAAGTGAGATTTTGTCTTTCCAAACTCAACATTGAAGGATGTTTCAAGTGATCAAGTTGGAAATCTAAGAGTTTTCATCACTTTTGGTAAGTTCTCCACTTGATTCTTTGGTTTTCTTCTAAGTTTGTGTTTTGAGTTTGGTGTTTGATTGTTGATGGTATGTGTATATTTGATTATGGTGTATTTGAGGGTGTTTGATCTTAATGGTGTTGATTTTGAGATAGAGTTAAGTTTGGTGTTGGAAGAAAACAAGTGTGGTGTTTGAGTTGTATGTATGTGATGGTTGTGAATTGGTGTTTGATGTATGTATTGAGTTGTTTTGATGTTTTTGCAAGCTAGTATGGTTTATGGGTGTGTTTAGTTAAGTTTGTTTGGAGAGGAAGATGGTGGAAGTAAGAGGTTTGTTGGATGTAATGTTGTTGTTGCCGAAATCAGGATTTTTGGCCTGACACGACCATGAGCACGGCCAAGTCTTTAGGCGTGTCAATGATTCTGTTTTTTAGATGGGTGACACGACCAGTGACATGCCCTGTCACTGAGCATGTCACAGCTTCTGTGTTGTAGTAGCATTGACACATCCAGTGACACGCCCATGTCACTGAGCGTGTCATAGCTACTGTGTTAAGGGAGGATTGACACGGCCAATGACACGCCCATGTCACTGAGCGTGTCAAAGCTTCTGTGTTGTGAGTTTAGGGCACGGTCTGGGACACGCCCGTGTTGTTGAGCGTGTCATGTGTAGAGTTTGCCCTAGTTGATTCTTAGCCTTATTATCTCATGTGTATCTTTAAGTGAGTGTGTATTATCACTTTTGGATTAGGTTTTTAAAGAGATTGAGTTGCCCTAATCCAAGCGTTGGAGGATTCTTGGAAGAGGAAGTATTTAGATTGGTGTGAGTTGCTCTTGAGGTAAGTACAAACTTACATGGTTGCATACATTTACATGACTTTGAGACTTAACACATTTGGTTGTAATTGTGTTAAGTAATTTATTACATTGTTAATACATTTGATTAATGTTATGATTTGCATAATGTGAAAGATATGATGATCATTCAAAATGTATGTCTAATGCAATTGGTTATGTATACTTTAATGATGAGATGTGCAGCCATTGTTGTTGGCTATAATGATGCAAATGAAATAATTGAGGCATGGTTGCCTAGTTTGATTACGAGAAATGAAATGAGAAATGAATTGTGAAAGAGATTGATAACGAGATAAATGAATTAATTGTGTGCCTAGTATGTTATTCAATTTTCAGAGTTATGGGTTTGGCGGCATGCCTATGAATTGCTGGGTAGGTGAAAAGACCGGGTCATAAGCCGAGCCCAGCTGATAAATATGAAAAATGATATTTTTGAGGTGAAAAGACCGGGTCATAAGCCTCAAAAATAGTAACAGTCTAGCCGGGTTGAGGACCAAGATACTGGGGCCCTAGGGCCTAGCCGGGTTGAGGTCCAAGAGACTGGGTTTGTTACATTATCCATGGATAGATATATATATCGCCTACGGGCTTGATGAATGTGATTATGGACCAAAGCAGTAACTCTGAATTTTGAATAACATATTAGATCCTTTTTGGGCCATGCTTGTCTTTGTTTCAATGTGAATCACAAATGGTAAAATAATTAAATAAGATAATGAAATGTAATGTTATGAAATATAGCATTTTTGAATATGATCTCTATTGCTTGAAAGTATGACATTGATATTGCATTAAAGCATATTGTTATTGTGGTTTGTACCACTAAGCCTATGGCTTAGCGCGATTGTGGTTCATCGTGCAGGTGACAGGGTAGAACCGGAGAGTTCAGCTAGACCGAGTCGAGTCTAGACTTTGAAGTGTTGATTGTGGGCTTACAGATCAGAGACAAACTGCCAAACATGTATAAACTTTGTGTTTTGTAAACATGGGTTTTGATGTATTTATATATGTAAATACCACTACATTTTCCGCTGCATAATGAATAAATGTTTTATCTAGTATAGTTTATAATATAATATGAAGTGTTTTAAGTTTTCTTATATTATTACATAAGAGAAAAATTGGGTCATCTAATATAAACCGTGGCACTCATGTATTCTATATATGTATATTACAGGTATAGTAGTATGTAGTGTGCGTATACGGGGTATAGGGGTGTTACACATAGGGCAAGTAAGGGGTGAGGCGGGTGCTGCTATAAAAATTTTCTTTGTGAATGGGAAGTTATGAAGCAATGGAATGTTACTACTCTTACCATTCTTTGTGATTATGATGGATTATTTTTGGGATACTATAGATGAAGAAGAGGAGGAAACCAACAATAAGTGGCATTAGTATCCAGTGAATCCTTTTGGAGTGATTCTGAAGAAGAGGGAGTGGTAAATGCAACTAGGTCCAAGAAGTCTTATGCTTGAGGCCCAGTACCAAAAAAAGAGAAAGAGATGAATATATGGAAGGAGCTAGTAGCAGAGAGAAAAATATAAATAGGATGATGTTGTGATGAAGCAATTAAAGATAACACAAACTAGTGTGAGCACGTGGGATTTACCTTTTTCCTCAAAGAAGCCTAGGAAATCAACTATAAAAGCACCGGCAAGCATGGCAATTTCAGGCACTACTACATTTGAAGAGATGATTAGCTTTATGGAAAAGGCCAGTGAAGGGTTTGAGTGAAGAGGCCATAAAAATTGATTTCTTTTTTTTAATAATGGTATGCTTGAGGATGAAAAGGATAATATTTGGCTTTGTTTATTAAAGTTAAAGTGAGAGGCAAAAGAACATCCTATGTAATGGTGGACGATGGATGGACTATTAATGTGTCCTAAAAAGAAGTTGCCAAGGTTAGCAATGACTCTTACAGATCTATGTCTAACTGAATTATTTATCAAGGCCTATGATTACTCTAAATGCTCAACTTTAGATACTTCTAAAATTTTACTTGTGGTTGGTGAAGTGCAGTAACTATGGAGTTCATAGTGCTCCATATTCTAAACACTTTTGCAATACTACTTGGAAGACCCTAGTTTCACCTATTAAGTGGAGTTCCTTCAACATTCCACCAAAAGATTTTCCTGCTGGAGATTTTGTGATTGCAATAGAGACCAAGCATATGGAGGTGGTTAGTGCCCTTATTTCCACTCAATCATTAATAGAATTTCAAGTGGTTGGAATATCAAAGGACATGGAGTTCAACCCTACCATCTTATACATTATAAAGAAGATACTAGGGATAAATCTAGGAAAACATGAAACATGGGTATCAAAGTTTATTTATTTTAAGGGCTAGAACTCAAGAAGATGATTAGGGTATGAAGAGGATGGTTCTACTGAGAAGAAATGGGTCTTTGAGAAAGGGATTCGCTAGACAAGATATTTATTAAAGCATCGGAAATGGGGTCATTGGATGTAACACCCTAAAACAATCCTTATATTGAATTATAAAGAGATGCTATTAAGGTCTAGACTATACAATTTAGAAATTAAAGTTGCATCCTAAAGTCAAAGACACGGCCATGGAAAATATTAGGCCACGCCCGTGTGGTTCAATCCATTACTGTCTCCCAAAAGAAAAATTAAAGGACACGGCTGTGGTAATTGAAGTGGCACACCCGTGCATTTTAAACTGCTACTTCCTATTCATACAACCTACAAGAAAAGACTATCCAACATTCTCATATTCATCAAACCTCAATATCTTCAATTTTTCAACAAATACCTAAAATTTAATCAAATTCCTCAACATTCAAACAACATATTAATACAATAAGCATATCATGTAACTATTATAATTTACTAAAGTTTGAATTCAAACCATATGTGTATAGGTTTAACTCACTCCCATGAAATATGTATACAAAATCTCTAACTACTCATAACTATACAATCATCAAATAAAAATTCAAACACTGTTGTGTGAACTTGAACAAAATACAATATTTAAAAACTCTTCATATAACACCTTCTGTGATGCAATTAATCTGGAACTTTAAGATCTCACTCTGCAAATTCTTCTTTTCTCATTTGATCTACGTATCATAAATAAATCTAACACGCTAAGAAAATACTTAGTGGTGCTTGCATATTCATAATTTGTCAAAATGCATAACATAAGAAAAATAACTTTTACTTTATCATATGTAAAACATAAAAACACAACTTTTGAACTTTAGCAGTTATGAAATTAGGTTTATTTACAAATAGAATAATCATGACATTAGTAAATTCAATGTTTCATAAACTTAAATAAATTTAGGTATTTAACACAATTATCTTGTTTTACAAACTCCTCTTGATTTGTTCGTACACACTGAATTTTAAACCCTGGGTTCGAATAATGGGTTGCTAATGACAAATAAATACCCATTGTAGAGAATATGGCTAATGGCCCACTGATAACACACAGTGTTCACTATTGGCAAGAATGTCCACTGTCATTGGTGACATAAAGTATCCATTGATGGCACGAGATGCCTACTATTACTATGAATATCCACCATCTAGCTTGCCATTCAATCCAAAAGCTAGGTTTAATATCAGTATGGTTCGGACAATTCACTACTCTTTCATTTTCAACTAACATTCAATTATAAGTCACTTTATTAAAATAATAATACATTTTATATTCAACACTTTCAACGTTCATAAATTTCTTTTAAACTTAATTCTTATTAAAGACTTCATAAGTACTAATATTCTTAATCATTATGGATTTTAACATACTTTCTTTAGAAATTAACTCCATAACTATCTCTAAACCCTAAATTTACCATAACTCTAAATTGATTCTTTTATGAATCAAAAGTTGTTTTAAACATAGTTTTAACTAAAAACTATACATTCTCACTTATAATTATTCAAAAATGGATTCCAATCAATTTTCCCTTCACTTTGTTTAATACTCCTACTCTCTCTCTTAACAAATTCAATCAACACATTCCATCACAAAAATTCAATTAGAGTAGTAGCTCACATAATTCATGAAAATCAAATAAAACAAAAGAATAGCAAATTATGAATAAAAAAGCACTAACCTCTTTCAAATACTCTTCCTTTCTCTTTCTCAATTTCCCTTAGATATTTGGTGATAACCTTACTTAATATAGTGAATTCTCCTAGAAATTTAGAGTTATATGTGATTTTCCTTAATTTGTTTTACTTAAGGTGATGGAAGAAGGAAGAAGAAAGGTGGAGATATGGGGATGGTGATGGTGAGTTGGTTTGGGTGTGGGAAGAAGAAGAGAGAAACCTCTAGTTGCACATATATATAGTGTTTAAGATTTATAAGGTGTGATGCTCACATCGAAACCTCAGGACACCTATTTTTTTAAATTATTTCTAAATTCGATTTTTAATTCTATGAAATCGTAAAAATAATTAATTTAATTAATTTAAAGTTATACTACTCATATTTCTATTCCAATTTTAATAAAATTCAATTCTAGAGTCAGGGGCATTTTTGTAAAATTTCACCGCTTTAAGATTCTTTTTACAAAATAACGATTTTATCAATACCTGAATTCAACTTTTATCTTTTTAAGCCTTAACCCATCCTATTTTTCTATTTATTTCAAATATCCAGGTCACTCTTATCATTATATACAATCCTGTATTTATATAATTTAGAAAATCATTGTTTAAAAATTTTAGACATTACAACTCTCTCCCTCTTAAGAAATTTCATCCTCGAAATTTATCTGTTCTAAGTGTTTGTAATAGTTGAGGGTACTTCTATCTCATTGTCTCTTTACTTTTCCATGTGACTTCTTCAGTTGAGTGGTTTCTCCATAACACTTTTACCAAATGAATGCATTTATTTTGTAACTTTTTGATTTCTCGAGCTAAGATAGCCACTGGTTCTTCTTCATAACTTAGATTTGGTTATATTTCAACTGATTCTACTTGTATCACATGTGAATGGTCCAATTTATATCTCCTAAGCATCGATACATGGAATACATTATGTATCTTGGCTAGTTTTGGAGGTAAAGCTAGTCGATAGGCTACTGGACCACACGTTCAAGTATCTCATATGATTTAATAAATTTCGGACTTAGTTTCTTGTTCTTGCCAAAGATAAGAACTTTCTTCCATAGTGATACTTTTAAAAATACTTTATCCCCCACATTGTATTCAATATCCCTTCACTTCAAATCTGCATAAGACTTTTTATCTATCTACTGCAGCTTTCAGTCGATCCTTTATAAGCTTCACCTTATCTTCTATCTATCTAATAAGATCAGATCCCACGAGCTTACTCTCACTTAATTTTGTCCAACAGAGTGGAGTTCTACACTTTCTTCCATATAATGCTTCATACGGGGCCATATAAATACTTTATCCCTCATATTGTAATAAAAAAAACATTAGATTAGGGCATTGCGGTAGATAATTTGTGCCTTACGATAGACTTTTGGCAATGCTATCATGAGGCAGTGGCTTCCAACTGGCCCACTCGGGCCCAATTCTCATATAGTAAATTTTCGGAGGCATGTTCTCCCTCATCCAATGTCTATTTTGAGTGATTCATGTTGCATTGAAACCATAACAAACTGAATTTTAATAAAATGATGAAAAATTAAGGATTTATTATAATACCCTTATACCCTATATATGCACAATACATATTTTCAGTATATGTAAAATACATATATACGGTACAAAAATATAACAGACCGGTTTAATAAAAAAATTTACATTTTTGATTTAAAATTTCAAATACTAAATATATAAAATTAAATAGTATATAAATATTCTTTACTTGTTATAGGAACCTAAAATAAACATTTTATATGAAAATCTCTAGAAAAAATTTGTCAGAGTTTTATCTGTAATTTGGACATCTCAAAATTTATCAATTACACAACCTGCAAAAAGAACACTCCCAAATTTCACCCATACTCCTCAATTTCACCAAGTGTCTCAAAAATTTATATATATATATATATAATTTAGAACACATTTAAACTCCTATTTCAAATAACTTAACCCAAACATTCTTTATAGTTTACAATACATAAAATTCAAAAACATGATATAATATGCATAATACCTAAAATATACAATAACATAAAATATATACATGCTGCTGATAGTGTTTCTGATCTTGATATCAACTCTACAAGAACAACCACAAGTCTAGACCCGACCTGATCTAGAAGAACACTCCGACTCAGCCGAATCTACCCTATCACCTGTGCGATGTAAACAATCGCGCTAAGCTAAAAGCCTAGTAATACAAACTTGATAACAATAAAACTCAAATGCAGTGCCAATGCACAATGCATATGGATATCAAATCATTTCATTTTCTCATACTTTTCAAATATTTCACAATCCATAATTCACATAAAAACAAACACAAACATGGGCCCAAAGATAACTAATATGCTATTGAAATTCCAGAGTTACTGTTTTGGTCTATAATGACATCATGTGTCTAGCCCCGTAGGCAAAATATCAATGTAATAGTCCAACTAGGTCTGAGCTTACGACCCGATCATTTCACCCAGCCCAGCTTCAAGGACTTATTTTTGAGGCTTAACCTCAAAAATATTTTCATAGTGACCCCCATCGTCTAGCCCGTAGGCAAATTATAGACATGCCGCCAAACACAGAACTCTAAAAATTGAATAACATACTAGGCACACAATTTATTCACATTTCTCATTTATATTGATATCAATTCATTTCATTATGTTTCCACATATCTCATTACATTATACCACATTTTTGCATTTACAACATATTACCCAATTACTTTTAATATTTCCACATAATTCACATATTAAACACATTTAATGTAATCTAGCCAATACCAATGGTTTTATAACAATGCACTTAATTCATACACAACAAATGGCATTACCTAAACACTTTGGGTTATTTTTACATAATACACATATTTCACATTTTACACAATTTAGCCATTATCAATGGCTTTTCACAATGTATTTAACACATATATGACATTACAAATATCATAGCGCATTATTCATACATAACCAATGTATCAAGTAGCTTAACACATTTTTCAACCAAAATGTGTTAAGCCCAAATGTCATGCAAACATAACTAATGTTTTCAAAGTTTGTACTTACCTCAAATAGCAACCGAAACAAGCTTAAAACAACCACCAATCCTATCCTTCCAACTTTCCCTTCACCACTTGGATGAAGCAAATCAACCTCCCTCAATGCCTAAACCAAATATGATAGCAAATAATCATTTAGTATCACATTTAATGGCAGTTCCAATATTAAACCATAATTAAACCCCATCCAAGCAAAAATCCAAAATTTAAGGCTAACCTCACTTTAATTTCGGATTCTCATACTAGGCCATTCATTTTAATATATTAAGTTTATTTATATTATTAGAAATATATTTTAATACATTTAAATCATTTACATTACAAAAACACACTCTTATACACAAAACCCTAAAATGGCATAACCTTCCCCCATTGAAGATTTTCTATTCCAACACAATCCATTAATCATTTTAAGCTTATATTCATCACTTATATCACCAAATAACAAGATTAAACCAATAAAATTATACAATTCAACAACTTTGAAAAAATTATTTTCCAAAACCCTAAATCACACTTCCATTCTCAAACTCCAATCAAACACAACCAAATCTAATATTTGACTTTTAAATACTTGTTTAAGCACTAAAACAACTCATTTAGAACCAATTTGCACAATTAAAAACCATGATTTCTCAAACCCTAAAAATCCATAACCCTAAATTCTCTCTCTTCACCATTCTTTATCCAAATTCAACCATTTCTTCAATCCAACCTTAAAATCATTAATAATTACCCAAAATAACTTCATACACACCAATTCCAATAATCATAACCTACTACTTAAAAATTCAAAATCACACATAATCAAAATTTTCATGGAATTCAAAAAAAGGAGTTGGAAACTTACCAAATTTAGTGGAAATCACAAAAAATTAACTTTAAACTTGTTAAATCCTTCAATAAATTGAGTACGGAAGAGCAAAATTCCTTGGACACCATCAGTGGAGGTTTCAGCCTAGGAGGAAGAAGAAGATGATGAATATAGTTTTTGATTTTCTCTTTCCTTTCATCTTTTAATTTCAACCATATATATTTATTATTTAATTTAATTTTATAATTAATTAATTATTTATTTATTTTATAAATTAAAAGTCCAAAAATTACTCTTCCATTCAAAAATTATTTACTTTTAAATTAATTTAATAATTTTAAAATTTTAAGTTTCAATTACTAAAATACTGTAACACCCCTTCCCAACCTACGTGTGTAAGCTGAGTAGAGGTGCCACACTATCCTAATGTTGCTACCACTTTTACTTAGTCAAATTTTAGTTCCGATTTTACAGAAATTTTGCCATAGTTTCGCCTAAAAATTTAATCCCAAGTGTCGACAAAACTGGTTTTTTTCTTATTTTTGAAAACATTTTTACACAAACCAATGCAAACAAAATCATTCTCAGCACACTTCCAATAAATCCCCCTTAAAACCTCAACTACAACCTATAAAAAGGATTTACACTTCTAGTACAAAATAAAGTAAAGGTTTATTATGAAATATAGCAGACAAAATATTTGTTCACTATACAACGGAAAGTAATAATATTTACAAATTCATATACATCAAAACTCAAGTTTTACAACACATAAAATTTATACATGTTTGGCAGTCAGTCTTCGATCTTAAAGCCCCCTATTCACTCTTCAAAATCTAGGCTCGACTCGACCTAGAGGAACTATCTGGTTCTTCCCTGTCACCTGCACAAAGAATCACATTCGCGCTAAGCCAACGGCTTAGTGGTACAAACTACAGTGCTATGATGCTTTAATGCCATGCTAATGTCACACAATCAAGATTCAAGATCAATTCAAGATAATATTATATTTCACAATTTTACATTATTTAATAATTAATCAAAACCTTCATGATTCACATTGAAAACAAAGACAAGCATGGGCCCAAAATACACTAATATGTTATTCAAAGTTCAGAGTTACTGCTTTGGTCCATAATCATAATCATCATGCCCGTAGGCGATATACACGTATATATATCTATCCATGGATAGGGTAACAGGCCCAGTCTCTTGGACCTCTACTTGGCTAGACTCAAGGAGATCCTCAACCCGGCAAGACTGTTGCCAAAACAAGTGTAACAGACCCAGTCTCTTGGACCTCAACCCGACTAATCTCGAAGAGATCCTCAACCCGGCAAGACTGTTACTATTATTCATATATTTCATAGGCATGCCGCCAAACCCAGAACTCTGAAATCTGAATAACATATTAAGCACACAAACATTTCATTCATCTCTTCATAATCTCTTTCTCAATTCATTTTATATTTCATAAGCAAATTAGACAACCATGTCTCAATCATCTCATATGATCTCAAATCACAATAAGCAACTCTTCATAACATCATATCTTTCACATTTCATTTCATCATCACATCTTGCACATTTCACATTTCATTATATTTCAAATCACATTAATCAATTCATTATTCAAATGAATATAATCAATGGCATTAACACATATTTTACATGTTCATCACAACATTCACATTATAACCAAATATGTCTCAAGTCTCAATATCATATGAATGTATGCAATAATGTAGTTTGTACTTACCTTAAAACCAACTCACACCAATCTATACAGCTACTCTTCCAAGAATCCTCAACACTTAGGTTAGGGCAATTCAACCTCTTCACAACCTAATCCAAAAGGAATATTAGCAAAATGACCATATGAATAGTAAATTCTGGTTTTAGACTCCACTTTATCCTTATTTTGAAAAATTATATAAAATAATATACTAGACTAAAAACTCTAAAATTTTTACAGAACTAAATTTTACATCTTAAAATCATTCCTTTAAAATTTCAGATCAAACTGAACACAAAATCTTGGTCAAATAGTTCACCCAACCAGACTGCCCCAATTGCCCTGCATCCTGGCAGCAGTTCTGAACTTTGTGAATTCCATAAATTAAATTCAATCAACTTGGTTCCAAATTATTTTTCTCAAATACTAGACTCACTAAGAAACAACATATCCAAAATTCAATTGGATATCATTTTTCTACATTTTATTAAAAATCTCGAAATACAGCTGTCTCAGTTCTTTTCAAAATCATAACCATTCCAAAATCGAATCAACATATTTTTCAGTCATTCTAGACTCATAGAGGCACAACATATCAAAAATTCACTTCAAGAACATTTTTCTATATTTAATTAAAAATCATACAAGTCACAGCCTTTACTAATAGTAAAACAGAAAAACATTTCACTAAACACAACTCTTACTCTTCCATCACCAACACCAACCTAACTTCTTATCTTTAATTCCATTTCAACACATACAAACACACCACTAGCAATCCTAACCATATTATCAACAACACTTCATCAAACTCAAAAATAACTTCAAAAACAACAAGAGCAATCAAGAGAGAACTTACCAAAATAATGAAATTTCTTGAAATTCCAACTTGTTTATTTGAAATCTTCCTTCAATTAGCTATTAAAATTCAAAAACCCTCACTTGCTCTCTTGTTTCCTTGAGGTCTGGCCACACAAAGAGAAAAGAAGAGAAAATGGAAAAATAAAAGAGACAAAGTCAACTTCTCATCTCTTTAAACCTCCACCAAGCAATTTAAAAAGAAATTTACTTAAATACCCTCTACTATATATATTAACTCCCTTTCATTTACTTACCCTTTAGTAATTTCACAAATAACACATTAAATATCTTCTTCCTTTGACCATTCATTTGACTTATGTATATGTTATATATATTTCCATATATACAACATATACACTCTCTTTTAAATTCTTTCCTCTTTCCAATTTCACCTATACATTTTAATTCAAATAAAACAACAATTATACTAAAACTTCTAGGCATATTTTGGGATATTACAAATACCCTTTTTACTTTGACTTTGACTTTTCTTTTAAAAAGTGTTGGCTTTTATATGTTATGTATATTTTATATATATATCACATATATATTCCACTTTTTAATTTAAAATCCCTTCATTTTTCATTTAAAACCATTAATTTAATTTATCCAATTTAATTATAATATATTTTTATCAAATTTTCAAAAATTAAAAATTTTCAAAAAAAAAAGGGATATTACAATTCTCTCTCCTAAAATAAATTTCATCCTCGAAATTACCTACTCTCAAGTCTAAAATAATTGGGGAAACTGACTCTGCATCGTCTGCTCACTCTCCCATATCGCATCCTTAGTGGCATGATTCCTCCAAAGGACTTTCACAACTGGCACCCTCTTATTCCTCAATTCTTTAACCTCTCATGCCAAAATTGCCATTGGTTCTTCCTCAAAAGTCAGATCTGGACTCATCTCAATAGACTCCACTGATAGGATATGAGATGGGGTCAGACCTGTATCTCCGAAGCATTGAGACATGGAAGACATTATGAATTCAATCCAACTCAGATGGCAAAGCTAGTCTATAAGCCACTGGACCAACATTCTCCAGTATCTCATAAGGTCCTATGAAACGAAGACTCAACTTCCCTTTTCGACCGAACCTCAGAATTGTAACACCCCCATACCTTATATAAATACTATACATATACCAGGTATACATACAATACGTATATAAAGTATAAGAATGTCACTTTTTGTTACAATTTAAAAACCTTTAACTGAGTTCAAACAATATTACATTAATATAAAAAAAAAACATTTACAAAATCATTATACTTTTAATGATCTTACATATATATAATAATCTTATCTTTATCAAAACTTCATTTATACATATAAATACATTCTTGTCAAAGATACAGCATAATAATTATACATGTATGCATCACCTCCTAGTTGGTCTCGACAAACTCTTACTCTTCTCGTGGCATAACGAAAGACTTCAGATCTACCACCTACTCACCTACGCGATTACACAACCGCGCTAAGCCCGAGAGCTTAATAGTACAAATAAATAATATAAACATACATTACAGAAATTCTAACATATATATATATATCAATTCCATGTACCATTAGTTTCTTATCATGGTTTCCCTTTTTAATTACCCCTTTCATATATCTCTACTAATCTCATATATTATATACATATATTCATATCATTAACACCAACCACAATTCCATCACTAATATTCACAATGAATATATCAATACACATATTACATGTCATACTTCATAACATTACATGTCCTTATTTTATTCAATTAATTCATTATTCACAATTCACCAGTCATAAATCACATGTCCAACAAAGGCAAACATAGGTCTCATTATTCATCTATTTCACATTCATAAATCACATTGAAAACAAAGACAAACATGGGCCCATAAGACACTAATATGTTATTCAAAGTTCAGAGTTACTGCTTTGGTCTATAATCACAATTATCAAGCCCGTAGGCAACATATATATATCTCTATCCATGGATAGGGTAACAGACCCAGTCTCTTGGACCTTAACCCACTAAACTCGAGGAGATCCTCAACCCGGCTAGACTGTTACCTGTAACAGATCCAGTCTCTTGGACCTCAACCCGGATAAACCCGAGGAAATCCTCAACCCGGCTAGACTGTTACTTTAATTCACATTTCACATTTATCAAGTAACAGACCCAGTCTCTTGGACCTCAACCTGGATAAACCAAGGAGATCCTCAACCCGGCTAGATTGTTACTATAATTCACATTTTTCAACTGGAATCGACTTACGACCCGGTCTTTTCATCTATCCAGTACTTTATAGGCATGCCGCCAAATCCAGAACTCTGAAAATTGAATTAACATATTAGGCACACAATCATTTCATTTATCTCTTTATCAATTTCTTTCTCAATTCATTTCTCATTTCTCATTCCACAATCAACTAGGCAACCATGCCTCAATTAGCTCATTTGCATCATCATGGCCAACAACCATGGCTCCACATCTCATCAAGAGAGTATATATATCATCAATTCATTTAGGCAAACATGCCCCACTTATTTCATTTAAATCATCATAGTCAATCACAATGGTTTTGCATCTTATCATGCCTCAATTCACATTAAAACAACTCATCAATAGAATATACATAATATATTTTTAATTCATCAATAAAGTATTTATCATAACAAATTTCATTGCACATACCTTTTTGAATGATCATCATATCTTTCACACTATACAAATCATATCATTAGTCACATTATATTAACAATATAGTAAATTACTTAACACATTTATAACTAAATGTGTTAAGTCTCACAATCATGTAAAACAAATGCATCCATGTAAGTTCGTACTTACCTCAAGAACTACTCCCATCAATCTATACACTTCCTCTTCCAAGAATTCTCAACATTTAGGTTAATGCAACACAATCCCTTCAAAACCTAATCCAAAGATAATTATACACATAAGAAAATAAGAATGATAACTAACTAGGGCAAACTCTACACATGACACGCTCACCAACACGGGCGTGTCCCTGATCGTGCCCTAAACCAACAATACAGAAGCTTTGACACGCTTAGTAACACGGGCGTGTTAATGAACGTGTCACTCATTCTGCCTCACAGAAACATTGACACGCCCAAAAACACGAGTGTGTTCATGGCCGTGTCAATTACTTTTTCTCACAGTAGCTATGACACGCTCAGTAACATGGTCGTGTCACAAACATCAAACTCAGTACCGTTGACACGCCCAACGACATGGCCGTGTCACTGGCCGTGTCAGGCAAAAATCATGAATTTTGAACTCTCATCCATGAAAACACAAACACTTCAAAACTCATACTTCATCACCCTTAATCAACATCTTGGTTATATTCATCAATTACCTATCAATTTAACACTTATATAACTTCAATATATCATAATAATAATCATTATATACATCACCATGAATCATCTACTCAAATTCCCAATTCATTTATACTAAACCCTTACTCAACAATTTCAACAATTCATCATCATCCTCACAAATAACCCAACTTATCATCATTTAGATACCAATTCAACACATCTATATACTTCAATCTTTCATTATCATCATCTTCACACACCAACCATATCAAATATAACCTCAATCAATAGAAATCAATTCAAGAAAATGAATACTTACTTGGATACACAATCAATAGAATCAACTCAAAGAAATGAACACTTACTTGGATATTATGCCAAATCTTCAATCTCCAACTTCAACTCTCTTAAAACCCTTAAGAATTTGGTGTATGTGTAGATAGAATTACATCTCTTTCTCTCTCTCTCTCTCTCGTGCAAGAAGAAGAATAACGAGAAGAAGGAAGAAAGAAAGAAAATCCTCTTTCTTTATTTTCCATACTTATCTTATATATATATATAATAATAACATAAAATATCTCCACCCTACTTATCCACCCTTTGACTTTCTTTTCTTCTTTTTCTTTTATTATTATTATTATTATTATTATTATTATTATTATTATTATTATATAAACTTACTTTTCCTACACCACTTTATACATTATGTATATGTGATGTATATGTTGGTATATGTATATTTCTTATATATTACTTTTATATTTCCCATATATTTTTCCAAATACTATATATACATATCATCCTTCATATACATCTATCTCTTATAATATTTTCCTTACATATTTTACTAACATATCTTCTCACAACTACTACTCCAATGTACACCAAAATAGGAGTATTAAATTAATTCGTTGCTCTTCTTTTGATTTTCATTAAACATACACATTAAATCCATATACAACAATAATTATTCCAAACTTTTAGGGTGTACTTTGGGATATTACAAGAATCTTCTTCCATGGAGACACCTTCAGAAACACTTTATCTCTCATACTAAGCTCTATGTCTCTTCTCTTCAAATCTGAATAGGATTTTTGTCGATCTGAAGTTGCTTTCAAATGATCCTGAATCACCTTCACTTTCTCTTCTATTTTCTTAATCAAATCGGGATCGACTAGTTTACCTTCTCTAGCCTCATCCCAATACAAAGGTGTCCTGCATCTTCTGCCATACAAGGCCTCATAAGAAGCCATCCTAATATTGGACTAATGACTATTGTTATAAGTAAACTCAATTAGTGGCAAAAATATATCCCAATTTCGGTAAAATCGATGATACAGCTCCTCAACATATCCTCTAGAATCTGTATCACTCTCTCTGACTGCCCATCTGTCTGAGGATGGAAAGAAGTACTAAAATACAATCAAGAACCTGAAGTATCATGCAAACTCTTCTAAAATCTCAAAGTAAATCGGGAATCTCGATCCGACGCCAAAGAAACTAGGACTCCATATAACCTCACTATCTCACTGATATACAGCTCAACTAACCTCTCAAGAGAATAATCCATTCGAACTGGAAGAAAATGAGTTGTCTTCATCATTCGATTAACTATCACCCAGATGGGATCATGCTTCTTCTGGGTCAAAGGCAGTCTTGTCACAAAATCCATCGTCACTTGCTCCCATTTCTACTCTGGTACTGATAAAGGTTGGAGCAACCCTGAAGGAATCTGGTGCTCAGCCTTCACTCCCTGGAAAGTGAGATATCTGGATACAAACTTTGTTATGTCCCTCTTCATACCTCACCACCAATAATGTCGCTTCAAGTCCTGATACATCTTGGTACCCCCAGGTTGCATAGCATAAAGTGACTGATGTGCTTCCTCTAATATCATCCTTTTTAATTCTGCATCATCAGGAATACACAACCTATCTCTGTACTATAGACTTCCATCACCCCTCACAAAAAAGTCTCGACTCTCCCCCTTCTGAAAAACCAACACAATTTTCTGAATTCTCTCATCTGCCAACTGAGCCTCCCTAATATGATCCAACAAGATTAGCCTCAACTGTAACTGAGCCATCAAAGCTCCATCATCACAAAACTCAAATCTAGCATGCAATGCTCTCAACTTAACAAGCAACGAGCATGAATAAGCAGTCAAACCTGCCAAAGACTTCTGACTCAAGGCATCAACAACAACATTTGCCTTACCGGGATGATAATCAATCAAACAATCACAGTCTTTAATCAACCCTAACCACCGTCTCTGCCGAAGATTCAGCTCTCACTGAATACCCAGGTATTTCAAACTCTTGTGATCCGTATAAATGAAACACTTTTTCCTATACAAGTAATGCCGCCAAATCTTTAAGGCAAAAACTGTCACATCCCAAAGGCTAGATAGTCGAGTAATAGGCAAGGAGGACATGAACAAGTGGTCAAATAGAGGCTCGGGATAGTCAAATATGAAATTGGTGTACACAGTGGAGCTGACGGGACCTAAGTGGAAATTTCTCAAAAGTTAGGGGCAACTATGTAAACTTAAAAATTAAGTGTCAGAAGTTCTTAATAGTGCCCATATCCGACCCCGAAAGAATATTCTCGAGATTAATCGGGTCATAATCGTGGGTTTCAATTTTTTCCGAAAACGCACGGTTTAAAAGTTATAATCGATTAATCGCTGGAGGGTATTTTGATATTTTCACACCCTAGACTATAAGATTTCAGCACAAGAAAGTTGAGGGGGGTCAAAATATGAATAAAAGGAAGCCTAATGGCTTGCCAAATAAATAGATAAAAGAAGAAGGCAAGTGGACCAATTAAAAGTGGCCATTTTTGCTATAAGGTGTACCAATTGGAAGTCAACATCTATACCAACATATTTTCACCACTTATGGCTGTCATTTGGATCAAAATAAGCTAGGGAAAGAAAATAAAAGCCCTCTCTTACATGGTGAACTCGTCCAAACCATAAGAGAAGGAAGAAGGAGGTGATTTTTCCAAAGTTTAAGGCTTTTGGTTGAAGATTTTGGTGACAAACAAGATTATAAGGTAAGAGAAACCTATCTCTAGTTTTAGTTTCATGGATTAATGGTTAATTTAAGAGATTGAAATTAGGGTTCATGTAGCTAGATTTGGAGAAAATTCAAGAAATAATTATTTGAAGGATTTGATGAAAGAAATGATGGTGTTTAATGGTGAAAATAAGCTAGCAACCATTAGAAAAATCATAAGATAAGACTATGTCTATATCTAGGGTTTGTTCTTATATATGTGACATGTTAAATTCATAGGAAATCAAGGAGATTAGAGAGGAAAGGAAGTGAAATAGACAATAAGAGCAAGGAAAAGCAAGGTTTGGTACTTTAACTAATTGTTTGTTTATTTTCTTGAAATTTTTCTGTTTTAGAATTAGTGAAATGCTGTGACTTGGATGATTTTTAATTAAATATAGAAAAATTTATTGAAGTGAATTTTTGATATGTTGTGCCTCAATGCATCTAGAATGACTGAAAAATATTTTGAGTTGAATTCAGAATGGTTATAATTATGGAAAAATTATTTCTGTTAGACCTGCTTTAGGAGGTACCTTGACTGAGACAGCCATGTTTCTGGATTTTTAATAAAATTTAGAAAAAATAATATTCAATTTAATTTTGGATATGTTGTTGTTTAGTGAGTCTAGTATTTGATAAAAATAATTTAGAACCACATTGATTGAATTTAAATTACGAAATTCACAATTTAGAACTGCTGCCAGGATGCAGGGCAACTGGAGCAGTTTGGTTAGGTGAACTACTTGACCAAGATTTTGTGTCCCATTTGATTTGAAATTTTAAAAGAATGATTTTAAGATGTAAAACTAAATTCCATAAAAATTTTAGAGTTTCTAGTCAAGTAGATTATTTTATACAATTTTGCAAAATAAGGATCAAGTTGAGTCCAAAACCAGAATTTACTATTCATATGGTCATTTTGCTAATATTCATTTGGTCATTTTTCAAAAGTAATCCAATTGATTCCTTATGCATATAAATGAGCATAACATGTTATTAAAATGACAAAATATGATATTTCACGTTGAAATAATATAAGAAACATAAGTCGATAATTGTATAATGCATATTCGATTAAGAAATGGCATGAAAATTTTGGCTCCATTGGGTATCTGGGATAGTACTGAGTAGGGTAAGGGTATGATATATCATACTATATGCAGTGCTGCTTTAATATAGGACTTCGGTCCGAGTTATATAGGTTGACGACCCGAGCTATATAAGACTTCGGTCCGAGTTATATATGGCAATCGCCCGAGTTATATAGGACTCCGGTCCGAGGGCTTCGGCCACAGATTCCAAAGGGCTTGGTCCGCAATTTTTTAGGGACACAGCCACAGAATATATATACAGTTGTTTCAGTTAGTTCCTTACCATATGTTAGTCTACCAAATTACCTTGTGGAGCGAACTGATAAAATGATAATAACTGAATATATAACATGTATGGATTGTTTTTACTGTGATATTATTTTTCAATACGACTCATTGCTTTTAAAAGTGCATTATGCTTTTATTATTTATTTTCCATAATTAGTTAAAGTACCCACTAAGCAATGCTTAGCGAGTTTAGTTTCTTCTAAACTCGTAGGCTATTAGCAAGGAGCCAGTAGCGAGCAGAGGAGTCCTGCGATCTGTCGGTCATCAACAAACTTAGGTGGTGCTCTTCATTTTGTATTTTGGTATTAGAAACTGGCATGTACTTATTTGAACAATACAAAGAGATAACTTGATGTAGCATATAAATCTAGTAATGTATAACAACTGTATGGTTTTAAATTGAGTTGGGTTTGTAACACCCCTTCCCGACCTACATATGTAAGCTGAGTAGAGGTGCCACACTAACCTAATGTTGCTACCAATTTTACTTAGTCAAATTTTAGTTCCGATTTTTACAAAATTTTTGCCATAGTTTCGCCTAAAAATTGAGTCCCAAGTGTCGACAAAACTGGTTTTTTTCTTATTTTTAAAAACATTTTACACAAACCAATGCAAACAAAATCATTCTCAGTACACTCCCAATAAATCCCCCTTGTAACCTCAACTACAACCTGCAAAAAGGATTTACACTTCTAGTACAACATAAAATAAAGGTTTTGTGACAACCCCCATATTTAAATATTACACAGCGGAAGTTATAAAATATTTACAAATTCATATACATCAAAACCCAAGTTTTACAACACATAAAATTTATACATGATTGGCAAGTCTGCTCTGATCTTTAAGCTCCCAAAATGGATTCTTCAAGGTCTACTCTCACTAGGTCGTGATGAACTCTCGGGTTCAACTCTATCCACTCTATTACCTGCGCGATTAAACACTATCGCGCTAAGCCAACGGCTTAGTAAGATAAAACATGCTAACGGTATGCTTTAATGAAATGCAATGCCACATATGTTATTGATAAGATCAACATCATAAATATAAAGTTAACCACACAATTATGCATTTCACAAATCATAGTCATATGAGCATACCACATTTCAACATCTTTTCACATTCAACATTAATCAATCATACTCCATAACCAACATCTCATTTCATTAAACTCATAACATTATTTAGGACATTCATATAACCTTGACACCTATGGGCCCAACAAGTATTTAATACGATATTCAGAGTTCAGAGTTACTGCCTTGGGTTCATAGTCACAATAATCACGCCCGTAGGCAATGTATATACATGTATCTCTATCCATGGATAGTGTAACAGACCCAGTCTCTTGGATCATCAACTCAACACATATGAGGAGATCCTCAACCCGGCAAGACTGTTACAAATCATATATCTCATAGTGTAACAGACCCAGTCTCTTGGACCATCAACTCAACACCTATGAGGAGGTCCTCAACCCGGCAAGACTGTTACCTTTCATCATTTCTTAGGCATGCCACCCAAATCCAGAACTCTGAAACTGAATAACATATTAAACAAACAATTCATTTCCATTCTCAATTCTCATCACATTTAGGCAAACATGCCTTCTTTCTTTCAATTACATCATCTTAGCCAATAACAATGGCTTCACATTTCATTTCACAATATAACATCTCATTATTCAAGTATATATATATATATATCTCATCCATGATCACATTATATCTCACATAGCATCATTCATAAATATCAACATTTCATTCCACATTACTCATGAAACACATTACCATTCACAATGCACAACATAACATTGTTCAATCTCAACAATGCAATTAGGGCAAAGAACAATTGATTATAACATTCATTGATTCAAGTGTGTTTAAAGTGTTTAGGGTTAGGTTTAAGGACCAACCTACCTTTGGAGAACCAAAGCAATGCAAGAAGAACAAAGAATTAAAACCCTAACCATAAATAGTACATTCTGGTTTTAAACTCCATTTTATCCTTATTTTGAAAAATTGTATAAAATAATCTACTTGACTAAAAATTCTAAAATTTTTACAGAATTTAGTTTTGTATCTTAAAATCATCCCTTTAAAATTTCAGATCAAACTGAACACAAAATCTTGGTCAAATAGTTCACCTAACCAGACTGCCCCAATTGCCCTGCATCCTGGCAGCAGTTCTGAACTTTGTGAATTCCATAAATCAAATTCAATCAAAGTGGTTCCAAATTATTTTTCTCAAATACTAGACTCACTAAGCAACAACATATCCAAAATTCGATTGGATATGATTTTTCTACATTTTATTAAAAATCACGAAATATAGCTGTCCCAGTTAAGGTACCTGCTGGAACAGGTCTAATGAAAATAATCTTTCTAAACTCATAACCATTCCAAAATCGAATCAACATATTTTTCAGTCATTCTAGACTCATAGAGGCACAACATATCAAAAATTCACTTCAAGAACATTTTTCTAAAATTAATTAAAAATCATACAAGTCACAGCCTTTACTAATCCTAAAACAGAAACAATTTCACTAAACACCAATCTTACTCTTCCATCACCAACACCAACCCAACTTCTCATCTATCAAGCAAAATCAATACTTACAATCATACCATAAGCAACTTAATCATACCACTTCAAAAGAATTGAAGAAATTAGAGAAAAGATCTTACCTTAGTTAAAAACTTCTTAAATCAACACTTGAACACTTAATCTTTCTTCAATTTAAGCTTGAAATCATCAAAACCATCACTTGTCTCTTTCTTTCTCTTTGGCTATGGAGGGCCGGCCATCAACAAGAAGAAGAAGAAGAAATGGTGAAGAAAACACAAGTCAAACCTTCTTTAAATATCCACCATGTGATTTTATCCAAGCAATTACCAAAGTGTCCTTATTCACATAATTATCTTTTTGTCTTATATGTGCCCAATTAAGTAATTTACCAATCTCAAATAAATATCTTCTCTTGCCTTGACCAAGCCTTTTGACCACTTTATATGTCATATATATTAACATATACACAACATATAAATTTGTCTCTAAACCCTATTTCTTCCCAAAATACATATACATATACTTTCTCTTCTCAAATTCTTTTCTCTTACAATTTAACACATATATTCAATCCAATATATAACAATAACAACAACAACAATATGCAAAACTTCTAGGGCATAAATGAGGATATTACAGGGTTGTGAATATAGAAGTGTGAATTCTTCTTGCATGATTGTTGAGGTTATAAGGGTGGATTATTGGGAGTGTGCTTGAGTTGAATTTTGAAACAAAAAGTTTTTCAAAAATAAGAAAAATCAGTTTTGTTGACACTTGGGACCTAGAATTTTAAGGGAGACTCCGTCAAAATTTTTGGAAAATTTTTATAAGAAACATTAAGTAAGCTAACATAACCAGAGCTCGTATTCCGATGTAGCATTCCTCCTCGGCTTATTCATTGGTCGGGAAGGGGTGTTACAATTTGTGGTATCAGAGCATTGGTTTAGCCATTCCTGGGCGATTAGACATAGGAAACTGTATGATAACTAGGATATCGAGAGATAGTAAACGAAGTGAGTTAGAAAGACTTTAGATAGGAAGAGGAAAATATAGGAGGATATACGTTTTATGTTGGGAGTGGCCATTACCAACGTAAAACGGGATACCCTGTAGTAGTTATGGTATTTGTGAAACAGTTATATATGAAATTATGTTTGTAAAATAAGAAAGAGTCGAGAATAATTAAGCATGAGTTATTGAGTCTAATGTACATGCCATATAGGAAAAAGGTTATATGTCGAGCTGTGCAGACTGCTTATTACTTTTATATTGTAGGATGTCTTTAGACTCACAACAAGCTATGTAACAGGAGACAGAATCCCAAGCCTCCGCACCAATAGGTGTTGAGGAAGCCCATGGACCAGGACTAGGGCTAGCAATGTATTTACATGTATGAACAAGCAAGTTTCGGGGTGAAACTAAAATTAAGGAGGGTAGAACTGTCACATCCCAAAGGCTAGATAGTCGAGTAATAGGCAAGGAGGACATGAACGAGTGGTCAAATAGAGGCTCGGGATAGTCAAATATGAAATTGGTGTACACAGTGAAGCTGACGGGACCTAATTGGAAATTTCTCAAAAGTTAGGGGCAACTATGTAAACTTAAAAATTAAGTGTCGAAAGTTCTTAATAGTGCCCATATCCGACCCCGGAAGAATATTCTCGAGATTAATCGGGTCATTACCGTGGGTTTCAATTTTTCTCGAAAATGCACGGTTTAAAAGTAACAATCGATTAATCGCTGGAGGGTATTTTGATATTTTCACACCCTAGACTATAAAATTTCAGCACAAGAAAGTTGAGGGGGGTCAAATTATGAATAAAAGGAAGCCTAATGGCTTGCCAAATAAATAGATAAAAGAAGAAGGCAAGTGGACCAATTAAAAGTGGCCATTTTTGCTATAAGGTGTACCAATTGGAAGTCAACATCTATACCAACATATTTTCACCACTTATGGCTGCCATTTGGATTAAAATAAGCTAAGGAAAGAAAATAAAAGCCCTCTCTTACATGGTGAACTCGTCCAAACCATAAGAGAAGGAAGAAGGAGGTGATTTTTCCAAAGTTTAAGGCTTTTGGTTGAAGATTTTGGTGACAAACAAGATTATAAGGTAAGAGAAACCTATCTCTAGTTTTAGTTTCATGGATTAATGGTTAATTTAAGAGATTGAAATTAGGGTTCATGTAGCTAGATTTGGAGAAAATTCAAGAAATAATTATTTGAAGGATTTGATGAAAAAAATGGTGTTTAATGGTGAAAATAAGCTAGCAACCATTAGAAAAATATTAAGATAAGACTATGTTTATATCTAGGGTTTGTTCTTACACATGTCACATGTTAAATTCATAGGAAATCAAGGAGATTAGAGAGGAAAGGAAGTGAAATAGACAATAAGAGCAAGGAAAAGCAAGGTTTGGTACTTTAACTAATTGTTTGTTTATTTTCTTGAAATTTTTCTGTTTTAGAATTAGTGAAATGCTGTGACTTGGAAGATTTTTAATTAAATATAGAAACAATTTATTGAAGTGAATTTTTGATATGTTGTGCCTCAATGCATCTAGAATGACTGAAAAATATTTTGAGTTGAATTCAGAATGGTTATAATTATGGAAAAATTATTTCTGTTAGACCTGCTCTAGGAGGTACCTTGACTGAGACAGCCATGTTTCTGGATTTTTAATAAAATTTAGAAAAATAATCTTCAATTTAATTTTGGATATGTTGTTTTTTAGTGAGTCTAGTATTCGAGAAAAATAGTTTGGAACCACATTGATTGAATTTAAATTACGGAATTCACAAAATTTAGAACTGCTGCCAGGATGCAGGGCAACTGGAGCAGTTTGGTTGGGTGAACTACTTGACCAGGATTTTGTGTCCCGTTTGATCTGAAATTTTAAAGGAATGATTTTAAGATGTAAAACTAAATTCTGTAAAAAGTTTAGAGTTTCTATTCAAGTATATTATTTTATACAATTTTTCAAAATAAGGATCAAGTTGAGTCCAAAACCAGAATTTTCTATTCATATTGTCATTTTGCTAATATTCATTTGGTCATTTTTCAAAAGTAATCCAATTGATTCCTTATGCATATGAATGAGCATAATATGTTATTAAAATGACAAAATATGATATTTCATGTTGAAATAATATAAGAAACATAAGTCAATAATTGTATAATGCATATTCGATTAAGAAATGGCATGAAAATTTTTGCTCCACTGGGTATCTGAGATAGTACTGAGTAGGGTAAGGGTATAATATATCATACTATATGTAGTGCTGCTTTAATATAGGACTTCGGTCCGAGTTATATAGGGTGACGACCCGAGCTATATAAGACTTCGGTTCGAGTTATATAGGGCAATCGCCCGAGTTATATAGGACTCCGGTCCGAGGGCTTCGGCCACAGATTCCACAGGGCTTGGTCCGCAATTTTTTAGGGCCACAGCCACAGAATATATATACAGTTGTTTCAGTTAGTTCCTTACCATACGTTAGTCTACCAAATTACCTTGTGGAGCGAACTGATAAAATGATAATTACTGAATATATAACATGTATGGATTGTTTTTACTATGATATTATTTTTCAATTCGACTCATTGCTTTTAAAAGTGCATTATGCTTTTATTATTTATTTTCCGTAATTAGTTAAAGTACCCACTAAGCAATGCTTAGCGAGTTTAGTTTCTTCTAAACTCGTAGGTTATTAGCAAGGAGCCAGTAGCGAGCAGAGGAGTCCTGCGATCTGTCGGTCATCAACAAACTTAGGTGGTGCTCTTCATTTTGTATTTTTGTATTAGAAACTAGCATGTACTTATTTGAACAATACAAGAGATAACTTGATGTAGCATGTAAATCTAGTAATGTATAACAACTGTATGGTTTTAAATTGAGTTGGGTTGTGAATATAGAAGTGTGAATTCTTCTTGCAGGATTGTAGTTGAGGTTATAAGGGTGGATTATTGGGAGTGTGCTTGAGTTGAATTGTGAAACAAAAAGTTTTTCAAAAATAAGAAAAATCAGTTTTGTCGACACTTGGGACCTAGAATTTTAAGGGAGACTCCGTCAAAATTTTTGGAAAATTTTTATAAGAAACATTAAGTAAGCTGACATAACCAGAGCTCGTATTCCGATGTAGCATTCCTCCTCGACTTATTCATTGGTCGGGAAGGGGTGTTACAAAAACTATGGCTGTAAGCTCCAAATCATGAGTTGAGTAATTTAACTCATTTGGCTTCAACTGTCGAGAGGCATAAGCAATGACTCTACCCTCCTACATCAGAACACAACCTAAATCACTATGTGAAGCATCATTGTATATCACATATGGTTTACCTTCCACAGGCAGGGTAAGGATAGGAGCCTGAGTCAACATCTCCCTTAACTGCTCAAAACTCGCCTGACACCGATCTGTCCACACAAATCTAACTCCTTTTCGAAGCAATATAGAGAGTGGTGTAGCTATAATAGAAAAACCTTTCATAAACCGACGATAATAGCCTGCCAATCCAAGAAAACTTCTAACCTTTGTCACAGTCTTCGGTGGACTCCAATTCAAAATAGCCTCAACTTTACTCGGATCAACTCTAATACCCTTTGTTGAAACCACATGACTGAGAAAAGTCACTTGATCAAGCCAAAACTCACATTTAGATAGCTTAGCATACAACTGCTTCTCTCTCAGATTCTGCAATACAATCTGTAAATGCCTATCATGATCCTCCTCATTATGCGAATATACCAAAATGTCATCAATGAAGACCACCACAAACTGATCTAAATATGGTCTGAACACCCTGTTCATCAAATCCATAAAAGTTGTTGGTGCATTCGTCAATCCAAAGGGCATCACCATGAACTCATAATGCCCATACCTCGTACGAAAGTTGTCTTAGGTACATCCACATCTCTAACTCTCAACTGATGGTACCCTGATCTCAGATCAATCTTAGAGAATACTGCTACTACCTTTAATTGATCAAAGAGATCATCTATCTGAGGTAATGGATACTTGTTCTTGATTGTCACCTTATTCAGCTGCCTATAATCAATACACAATCTCAAGGTGCCATCATTCTTCTTCACAAACAACACAGGCACTCCTCACGGGGACACACTAGGACGGACGAACCTTCAACTCTCTCAACTCAGCAGGTTCCATCTGATAAGGAGTAATCGAGATAGGAGTGGTACCAGGCAACGAATTGATACCAAACTCCACTTCTCTCTCAGGAGGTACCCTTGGTAACTCATCAGGGAAAACATCTGAAAACTCGATAATTGTGGGTATACTGTCAAGCTAGGACTCCACTACTCTGGTATCTACAACATGGGCAAGATAAGCCTCACATCCCTTCCGAATCATCCTCCTAGCTGAAATAGCTGAAACAAACATGGATGAAAGATACCTCTGCTCACTAGATACCATCACATCCTTACCATCACGTGTTATCAAAGTAACACATTTCTTCTGACAATCTATCATAGCCTGATGCCTGGATAACCAATTCATGCCCAGAATCAGATCATTCTCCCTGAAAGGCATCTCAATCAGGTCACCAAGAAATTTCTCATCTTGAACAACAACTGGATTATCTCGGTGCACCCTGCTCACCACAATACTATACCCTAAAGGATTTGTGACCAAAACATCAAATCCTAAGGACTCAAAATACAAATCACTCATAGGCAAGATGGATGCACCGATGTAAGAATGAGTCGACCCAGGATCTAATAATGCAAGAACTGAATTACCAAATAAAGCAAAAGTACTAGCAATAACAGCTGAAGCATCCGCTGCCTCTGCATTACATAAACCAGCTGTGATGACCCTGCCTCATCTGGTCTACTACCTCCGGCTGTAGAACCTCCTCTTTGACAAGTCCCAGATCAACCACCTCTACCAAAACCTCTACCACCACAACCTCCTCTGACATTGGGTCGAGAAACTGCAGTATCTGCTTGTTTATCCTCTAGTGGCTCTGGACATTTTTTGATAAAATGGTCTGACAACCCACATCTAAAACACACTCCTAAAGCACCTCTCCACCAGCAGACACCTCCATGTGCTTTACCACAATGAACACAAGTAGGTGGAGCAAGCCTCTGAGCCACAAGGTTGGAGCACTAGCTATTGAAACTATAAGTCTCTGTCTCTGTCTTTGCTGCTATACTGACCTGCCAAACTGCCCCTGGCTCCTACTAAACCTCTAAAAATATCCCCCTCGGCCTCTCTTCACCGATGAAGACACTGCCTCACTCTGGGGTCTCCTCAACCCTGGCAGCTGCTGCAAGACTCTATGCTCTCTCTACACTGTTACCCTGGCAGCAGTAACAAACTGAGAAAAATCTTAATACTGAGAGCCTGCTATGATACACATGATAGAGGGTCGCAGTCCCTCCTCAAATCTCCTGCACCTGTCAATCTCGTCAGAAATGATCCCACCAGCATAATGACTCAACCGGATAAACTCAATCTCATACTTTGTCACTGTCCTAGCATCCTATCTCAGTCTCAGAAACTCCATCTTCTTTGTATCCTTATACTCACTCGGACTATACTTCTGCTTAAATTCCCGTAGGAAATCATCATAATTCAGAACTGGTGGATCAGATAAAGCATGTGAAACTGTCTTCCACCAATCATATGCATCCCTCTGCAGAAGAGATCTAGCATAATCAAACTTCTCTTTCGGACTAGCCTGTAACTGAATGAACACTCTCTGAACCTTCTCTAGCCACTGCTTTGCTACAAAAGGGTCTGTAGTACCAATGAAGTCCTCAGCTCTGAACTTTCTCAGCTTATCATACTTCCTCATCAGCAACTGCGATTGTGGCTGTGGCGGCGGCTGCTGACTTGGAGCCTGCCTCCACAACTCTACCATATGCCGTACCCAGCCAGGGGAAATCTCATCAGTTGCTGGTCTCACAGGCACAGAAACAGACCCCTCACCAGTAGACACAACTCTAGCTCCATCTCTACCCTCATCAGGAGCCACACTTTTTGCACTACCCTTTGCAGACTCATGCATTCGAGACGCCATAACTACCTATATCTGCAAACACAGTAGAAATTCCTATATCAAAGATCAGAAACTACCAGTGCTAATGCATGTATTACAATTGAAAACTATTTTCAAATCCCTCATTTTCTCTCTCTATCAACCTACCTAGGTCGAGAACCTCAAACCTAGGCTCTGATACCAAAATAAATATAACACCCTTATACCCTATACACGTATAATACATATTTTCAGTATATGTAAAATATGCATATATGGTACAAAAATGTCGCAAACCGGTTTAATAAAAATTTTCACATTTTTTATTTAAAATTTCAAATACTAAATATATAAAATTAAATAGTATATAAATATTCTTTACTTGTTATAGGAACCCAAAATAAACATTTTATATGAAAATCTCTGGAAAAAATTCGCCAGAGTTTTATCTGTAATTTGGACATCCCAAAATTTATCAATTACACAACCTGCAAAAAGAACACTCCCAAATAATTTCATATCACCATTTCACCCATACTCCTCAATTTCACCAAGTGTCTCAAACAATTATATATATATTTATATAATTTAGAACACATTTTGTAACACCCCGATACCTTATATAAGTACTATACATATACCTAGTATACATATAGTAAGTATATAAAGTATAAGGATGTCACTTTTCGTTAACTTTTAAAAAACCTATAACAGAGTTCAAACCAATTTAAATAACATTTACAAAATCATTATCTTTATCAAAACTTCATTTATACATATAAATATTATCTCGTCAGAAATACATCATAATTAAAAGTTATACATGTATGCATTACCCTCTAGATGGTCTCAACAAATTTTTACTCTTCTCGTGGCATAACGAAAGAATTCATATCTTCCACCAAGCTACCTGCGCGAGTACACGTCCGCGCTAAGCCCAAAAGCTTAGTAGTACAAATATAAAATATAAACATACATTATAGAAATTCTAACATATAATGATATATCAATTCAATGTACCATTAGTTCTTATCATGTTTTTTTTTCCTTTTTAATTGCACCTTCCATATATCTCGGTTAATTTCATATATTATGTACATATATACATAACATTATTACAAATCACAATCCATCACTAATACTCACAATCAATATATTAATACACACACCTTATATATCATACCAATCATGAATCACATTTCCCATGAAGACAATCATTATCACCAACCCCAAATCATTAATAGTATCCGTAATCAATATATCAATACACACATTACATATCATACTATGTTTTCATAAACTCATCATTCAACATAGCTTCTCAAGCCATATTCACTTTCGATCATTTACTTATGTTTTGTATACATCTCATTCCATGATTATCATCATATATCATATAATATTATATTTCATTCCATAATTCACATTAAAACAACGACATGCATGGGCCCACAAAACACTAATATGCCATTCAACTTTCAGAGTTAATGTTTTGGTTTAATTTTCTCATTTATCATTATCCCAACTAGGCTTCAAGGATTAGGTTCAACCAAGCTTCAAGGGGAACAAAGCATGCTAAGTATCAACCCAACTTGGCTTCAAGAACCAATCCAACCTAGCTTCAAGGGTTGTAACATCTCAATTAGGCTTTAAGGACTAGACCCAACCAAGCTTCAAGGGGAGTAAAACATGTTAAACTTCAACCCAACTTGGCTTCAAGGATCAAATCCAACCTAACTTCAAGAGATTGTTACTATTAGGCATGCCACCAATCAACAAAACTCTGAAAATGAATAACATATTAGACACACAATTCATTTATGATTTCATTATCATTTTCATTTTCAATTCTCATTATCATCTAGGCAAACATGCCCCACATCACAATTGAATCATCATAGCCAATCACAATGGCTTCACATCTCATTTGAATTATCATAGCCAGTCACAATGGCTTCATATCTCATTTGAATCATATTTTAATTCACATTACAACAATTCATCATTCAAGTATACATTATCCATTTCATTGAACATATATACAACATGTCCATTTATTTTATTTCAATCATTATTACCAACCATAATGACATCACATTTCATCACTTCTCAAGACACATTAATATAACTCATCATTAGAATATTTATCAAAACAAGTTGCATTGCACATACCTTTTTGAATGATCACCACAACTTTCACACTATACAAATAATAACATTAGTCACATTGTTTTAACCATATAGTAAATTAATCCTTATATGTTTAAGATCTCAAAATCACATAAAAGAATGCTTATATGTAAGTTTGTACTTACCTCAAGAGCTATTCCCATCCATCTATACACTTCTTCTTTCAAGTATTCTCAACATTAAAGTTAATGCCACACAATCTCCTCAAAACCTAATCCAAAGATAATTATACCCATAAGACAATAAGAATGGTAACTAACTAGGGCAAACTCAACACTTGACACGCTCATTAACACGGGCGTGTCCCTGATCGTGCCCTAAACCAACAATACAGAAGCTTTGACACGCTCAGTAACACGGGCGTGTCACCGGACGTGTCACTCATTCTGCCATACAGAAACATTTACACGCCCAACAACACGGGCGTGTTCATGGCCGTGTCAATTACATTTCTCACAGTTGCTATAACACGCTCAGTAACATGGCCGTGCTAATGGTCGTGTCACAAACGTCTAACTCAGTATCGATTACACGCCCAACCACACGGCCGTGTCACTGGCCGTGTTAGGCCAGAAATCATGAATTCCAAAATCTCATCCATGAAAACACAAACACTTCAAAATTCATATTACAACACTCTTAATCAACATATTGTTTATCTTCATCAATTTCCTATCAATTTAACACTTATATAACTTCATTATATCATCATAATAGTCATTATAAACATTACTATAATCAATTACTCAAATCCCCAATTCATAATACTAAACCCTTACTCAACAATTCAACAATTCATCATCATCCTCACAATTAACCATATTATCTCACAATTAACCATATTATCATCATCTAAATACCAATTCCCCACATATATATACTTCAATCTTTCATTAACATCATCATCATCATCATCAAATCCAAACTCAAACAATAGGAATCAAAACAAGGAAATGGATACTTACTTGGATATTATGCCAAATCTTCAATAACCATCTTCAATCCTCTCAAAATCCCTTTAGATTTGATGTGTACATGGATGAAATCACCTCTCTCTCTCTCTCTCTCTCTTTCTCTCTCTCTCTCTCTCGCACAAGAAGAAGAAGAAGAAGAAGAAGAAGAAGAAAGAAGATTCTTTCTTTTCTTCTCATACATATCACATATACATATATATATTAATAATAATAATAATAATAATAATAATAATAATAATAATAATATTTACCAAAATATCCTCCACCACACTTCATCCTTTGACTTTTATTTTCTTCTTTTTCTTTTATTATTATTATTAATCTTATTATTATATAAACTCACTTTTCCTACAACACTTTATACATTAGGTATATGTGATGTATATGTTGGCATATGTATATCTCTTTTATATTACATATATATTTTCCATATTTTCCAATCACCATATATATATATCCTTACATAATTAACCAACATACTCTCTCACAACTATTACTCCAATGTACACCAAAATCGAAGTATTAATTTAATTCATTGCTCTTCTTTTGATTTTCATTAAACATGCACATTTAAATCCATATATAACCATAATTATTCCAAACTTTTAGGGTGTATTTTGGGATATTACACATTTAAACCCCCATTTCAAATAACCCAAATATTCTTTATAGTTTACAATACATAAAATCCAAAAATATGATATAATATGCATAATACCCAAAATATACAATAACATAAAATATATACATGCTGTTGACAGTGTTTCTGATCTTGATATCAACTCTACAAGCACAACCACAAGTCTAGACTCGGCCTGGTCTAGAAGAACTCTCCGGCTCAGTCGAATCTACCATGTTACCTGTGCGATGTAAACAATCGCTAAGCCAAAAGCCTAGTAATACAAACGTGATAACAATAAAACTCAAATGTAATGCCAATGTACAATGCATATGGATATCACATCATTCCATTTTCTCATACTTTTTAAATATTTCACAATCCATAATTCACATAAAAATAAACACAAACATGGGCCCAAAGATAACTAATATGCTATTCAAATTCCAGAGTTACTATTTTGGTCTATAATGACACCATGTGTCTAGCCCCGTAGGCAAAATATCAATGTAATAGTCCAACTAAGTCTGAGCTTATGACCCGGTCATTTTACCCAGCCCAACTTCAAGGACTTATTTTTGAGGCTTATGACCCGGTCATTTCACCTTAAAAATATTTTCACAGTGACGCCCAGCGTCTAGTCGTAGGCAAATCATAGGCATGCCGCCAAACACATAACTCTAAAAATTAAATAACATACTAGGCACACAATTTATTTATTTTTCTCATTTATATTGACATCAATTCATTTCATTATGTTTTCGCATATTTCATTACATTATACCACATTTTTGCATTTACAACACATTACCCAATTACTTTGGATATTTCCACATAATTCACATATTAATCACATTTAATGTAATCTAGCCAATACCAATGGCTTTATAACAATGCACTTAATGCATACACAACAAATGGCATTACCTAAACACTTTGGGTCATTTTCACATAATACACATATTTCACATTTTACACAATTTAGCAATTATCAATGGCTTTTCATAATGCATTTAATACATATATGACAATACAAATGTCGTAGCACATTATTCATACATAACCAATGTATCAAGTAGCTTAATACATTTTTCAACCAAAACGTGTTAAGCCCAAATGTCATGCAAACATAACCAATGTATTCAAAGTTTGTACTTACCTCAAATAGCAACCAAAACAAGCTTAAAACAACCTCCAATCTTATCCTTCCAACTTACCCTTCACCACTTGGATGAATCAAATCAGCCTCCCTCAATGCCTAAACCAAATGTGATAGCAAATAATCATTTAGTATCACATTTAATGGCAGTTCCAATATTAAACCATAATTAAACCCCATCCAAGCAAAAATTCAAAATTTAAGGCTAACCTCACTTTAACTTTGGATTCTCATACTAGGCCATTCATTTTAATATATTAAGTTTATTTATATTATTAGAAATATATTTTAATACATTTAAATCATTTACATTACAAAAATACACTCTTATACACAAAATCCTAAAATGGCAAAAACCTTCCCCCATTGAAGGTTTTCTATTCCAACACAATCCATTAATCATTTTAAGCTTATATTCATCACTTATATTACCAAACAACAAGATTAAACCAATAAATTATACAATTCAACAACTTTGGAAAAATTATTTTCCAAAACCCTAAATCACACTTCCATTCTCAAACTCCAATCAAACACAACCAAATCTAATATTTGACTTTAAAATTCTTTGTTTAAGCACTAAAACAACTATTTAGAACCAATTTTCACAATTAAAAACCATGATTTCTCAAACCCTGAAAGTCCATAATCCTAAATTCTCTCTCTTCACCATTCCTTATACAAATTCAACCATTTTTCAATCCAACCTTAAAATCATTAATATCTACCCAAAATAACTTCATACACACCAATTCCAATAATTATAACATAATACTTAAAAATTCAAAATCACACATAATCAAAATTTCCATGGAATTCAAAGAAAGGAGTTGGAAACTTACCAAATTTAGTGGAAATCACCAAAAATTAACTTTGAACTTGTTAAATCCTTCAATAAATTAAGTATGGAAGAGCAAAATTCCTTGGACACCATCAGTGGAGGTTTCAGCCTAGGAGGAAGAAGAAGAAGATGATAATAGTTTTTAATTTTCTCTTTCCTTTCATCTTTTAATTTCAACCATATATATATATATTATTTAATTTAATTTAATAATTATTTATTTATTTATTTATTTATTTATTTTATAAATTAAAAGTCCAAAAATTCCTCTTCCATTTAAAAATTATTTATTTTTGAATTAATTTAATAATTTTTAATTTTTAAGTTTTAATTACTAAAATACCCTTTTTACTTTGACTTTTGACTTTTATTTTAAAAAGTGTTGACTTTTATATGTTATGTATATTTTACATATATATCATATATATATTCCACTTTCTCATTTAAAATCCCTTCATTTTTCATTTAAAACCATTAATTTAATTTATCCAAGTTAATTATAATATATTTTATCAAATTTCCAAAAATTAAAAATTTTTTAAAAAAATTGGGATATTACATTTATAGTAGCAAAGTGCCTAGTTTATGCAGAAAACTTAAAATGGTACATTTAGGGCCATCTGACGTCTGAGTCATGTAATTCTAATTATGTTGGTCTTATTATCACATGGGCTTCATTAATGACTTTCTATCAAGTGCAAAATTAGCCCCTATCATGGTTACTTTTTTTTAAAAGGATCTATGATGTAGTGAGCACCATAATTTTATTGCAAACGATATGTAGTGAAATGATCATCTACTATGGGCCCATTCTAGAGTTGCTTATAGCCTAAAGGGGTAAGGGAGGCCCATGTCTATGTAAACCTACTCTAGTGTCGGAAGATTTTCAAGCTCTTATCTAGGCTAGATTATAGGATTTTATGAAAGTTATGCCTCTTACCTAAAATGCATATGAAGGTTGATCTAAAAGCTAGACCTAAAGCAAATCTCAAAGTTTGATCTTAGGGCTCTCACCTAGAATGGATTCAAAAGCTGGGAGTTGGTGTGAAGGTCTGATCTAGTAGAGGATATCTTAGATTTGATCTAGGCATGCGATGGGATTTGATCTAAGCTTTTGGCTGAGGGTAACTAAGAAGATGTCCCTAAATCTAGAGATAAAAAAAAGAAGTAATGATGCTAGTACGGTGGCACTAGGCTTTGACTAACTAGGTAGGTAAGATCAAGATGCTTTGGTAAAACTATGGTAAGGCTAAAAGCTGTAGCAAGTTTTACCTCTTAGCGAAAGAGATTATTTGGGGAGGTCATGGTTAATTTTGGTTAATGGCTTGGGTTGATTTGTCTCTGAAGGGCTTGGTCTTATTTTTAGAGGTCTTTGGCATGAGTTGGCTCATTAAACTATAGAACTTAGCAGTAGTAACAAATTTGTGGCATGTTTAGCTAGCTTTGGCATCAGGAAGGATGCGATATGCTCTGCTTAGGTTGAGTTGGATGGGTTTCAGATAAGCTTTGGTCCGGGGCTGGTTGGATTTTAAAGGCTTAAGTCAAATTTATCTTTTGAATTTGGGAGACTAGTTTAGTTTGGACCCAGGTTCATGAACTTCTTTTCGTGCAAGTTTGACTTTATAAGAGTGTTTAAGGCATAAAGGTTGTGGGCTAGCTAGGACTTGGTCTTGAAAGTGCATTTGTGACAAGAAATTTATGGGCTGGTTTTGGCTTTCTAGGGGGTAGATGAGGTTTGGCTAAGCATTGTGTCCTTTCAAGAATAACTTGGATTATGGGTTTTGTCCATAAGGAGTTTATGCTGAAGCTACTTAAGTTGTCAAAGTGTGCCTCATGGTATTTTATTAGTTTTTGTTATAGATTTGTGTCTTGTTTAGTATGATAATTATTGTTTTCTTTAGGTATTTTGTTAGTTTTAATTGGTTTGTTTAGTGTTTTCATTAATTTTGGTAGTTTTAGTTCTTTCAGTGTTTAGGTCATTTTTGATTTAGTTTTTAGTATTGTGTTTATGTTTTGTTGGTTATTGTCTATTTACTTCTTATTTAAAGTTTGTTTTGAGTTTTGTGTTAGGTTAAAACAGGCAAGGAAACAAATTGAAGGAGAAAGGGGCAGTGGCTGACACAGGCAGAGGACACGGACAAGTCACTGGTCGTGTCCCATACCAAGTTAAAAAGGAAGAACAAGTCCCAGTAGCAGACACAGGCAAGGGACACGGCCAAGTCACTGGCCGTGTCCCTCCAAAAAGCACCAACACGGCCAAGTCACCTCTGACTTGGCCGTGTCACTCAACAAGAAGAAAAGAAGAAAATTTTCACAGTAGATGACACATGCAAGGGACATGGCCAAGTCACTGGCCGTGTCCCTCCAATGCACTCCAACACGGCCAAGTCACTTCTGACTTGGCCGTGTCCCTCATGAACCAAACACGCAGTGAATTTTAAAGCGGACGTTTCATATAAAAGGAAAAGAAAAGCTAGGGTTTGAACTGTTGATGATTTGGAGAGTTGTTTGAGTCGTCAGAGAGCAAAGTTAGGGTTTTAACATTTGTTTTCTTTGATTTTGATTTCATTTTGATTAATCTAGCTTAGATTAGATTTGTTCTAGCCAACGAGACATCCTTCTTGCAAGATTGAACAAGAGATTCTTCAGAAGCTTCAAGGAGTTTGTAACTTGGTTTTGTACTCAAACTTATTCTCTTTATTTTTGTGGAAATTGTATTAATGGATATTATCATGTCTATTTTGATTCCTTTGAACATTAATGAGATGAATATGTTTGATTGCATTATGAGCTAGACCTAGACCCTTCTATCAAGTGAATCAAAACATCAGCTCTTGTTTACTTTTATTTGTTTTAAACTTTAGTCAATCTTCTTCATTATTTAGCAATTTAAATTTCTTTATTACTTGTTCTATATAATCTGATAATCAATTAGCCACTTTAGCTTCCTTGTGAGACGACCTTGGGGTGATCACCTTTGCTACAGCTACCTCGTATACTTGCGAGTGACGCTCTGTGGTAGAGTTAATTTGAGAGCAATAAGTTTTTGGCGCCGCTGCTGGGGAAGCTAATTGGCGTAATTGTTTATTAAAAAAAATATTTTAGATTATTTTTCATTGTTTACTTTTGATTTTAGTTTGTCTTTTGCTTTTAATAATTTCTTTTTCTAGAAATTTTTGTTTATGCAAGGTAGAAGATCACTCGAAGGAGAGCTACATCCATTCATTCCCGAAATTTAGAGAGTGAAAAGGAGCAGAGAAGAGTTTGAGCTCTACACCTGATTTGATACAGAGGAGGACACTTCTGAATTTGAGACAGATTCTGCACAATCAGTTAAAATGGCTGAAGAAAGACAAAGAACCATGAGAGACTTTGCTAGACCTGTCATTGGAACTTCCACCTCTTGCATAAGACTGACAGATGCAGCAAGGAACTATGAGTTGAAGAACATTCATTACAACATGCTGCCATCATTCTATGGAGTTCCAAATGAAGATCCTTTGAACTTTATTCGGAATTTCTACTCCACCCTCAACACTTTTCCATTGGGAGGATTAACAGAGGAGCAGTTGAGGATGAGGTGTTTCCCATATACTTTAAAGGATAGGGCAAAGAGCTGGCTTATGATGTTGCCCGAAAATTCACTGACAACTTGGGAGCAAGTTTATAACAAATTTATGGGCAAGTTTTACTCTCATCAAAAGACAGCTGAATTGAGAGGAAAGATTGCTACATTCTCTCAATTTGAAGGAGAGCCATTTCATGAGGCTTGGGACAAATTTAAGATGCTATTGATCCAGTGTCCACATCATCATTACCCACTTCAACTTCTGAATTAGTTTTTCTATGATGGTCTCACCTAGCAATTTCAGAACACTGTCGATAATGCAGCTGGGGGAGCTATGGGAGAAAAGACAGCTACTGAAACTTATGATATCTTTGAGATGTTGGGAGCCAATTCTCAACAGAAGAGTGTACGGGGAAGAAGTAAAGGGGTGAATCAATTGGAAGCCAATAATGAGATTGTCAGTCAAATAGCTGAATTGACAAAGCAAGTGCATATGCTGAATATGAAGAACAATATTTCGTCATCTCCTCAAGAAGTGTGTGGAATCTGTGGGATTTTTGGGCATGGAGCAAATATATGTCCCTCTACATATGAGTCTTTTGGTAATGCTGAGCAAGTCAATGATATGGGGGGATTTCAACCAAGGACCCGGAATGATCCTTATTCAAATACATACAACCCTGGTTAGAGGAATCACCCAAATTTTTCATGGGCAACAAATAATTGTCAGCAGCCATTCCATTTGCTTCAAAGACAGAACCAAGAGTTGGGCCAATCCTCAAATCAAGGGCAGTCTAAGATAGAGAGTTTGGAGGAAAGTTTACAAGCTTTCATCAAAGTCAGTGCTCAAAATCAAGAGATGACCAATAAGAGGCTGGATTCCTTAGAAGCATCTTTTAAGAAAGTGGAGACTCAAGTAGGACAACTTGCACAACAGATGCAAATTCAACAGAAGGGGAAATTTCCAAGTCAACCTGAGCAGGCACATTCAGTGATTGTTCTTAGAAGTGGTAAGGTAATTAACACTAATGTTGAAAATGACTCTGTGAATGCAGGTGACCAAGGGAACAAGAAGGAAGGAGAATCAGAGGACCAAGATGCTGGAGATAAATCAATGGAGAAGTCCCCTTCAGCAGATTTACATAAGGCAAGCAATCCATACCAGCCTCCTATACCATTCCCTAACAGGTTGAAGGATGATAAAAAAGATAAGCAATTTTCTAATATCTTCAACATGCTATCTAAGGTAAGTATTAACTTACCCTTACTTCACTACAAAAATATTCGGCATTTGCGACGAAAATCTGCGACAGACATGTTTTCGTCGCAAATTTGCTATGGATCTGCGACAGATTTGCGACGGAAGGACAAGTCAGAGGAATTTTGAGAAATTGGTCGCAAATCCGTTGCAAATCCGTCGCAAATAATCGTCGCAAAAGTTGGCGCGGAAACTTGGCGCGAGAGAGAAAACACTAAAAAAACTAATTTGCAACGGAGATCTGCTACCATCTATTGCCGTCGCAAATTTCACTATAAAAATATTTGGAATTTTGCGACGGAAATCTGCGACGGACATGTTTTCCATCGCAAATTTGCTACGGATCTGCGACGGACATGTTTTCCGTCGCAAATTTGCTACGGATCTGCGACGGACATGTTTTCCGTCGCAAATTTGCTACGGATCTGCGACGGATTTGCGACGGAAGGACGAGTCAGAGGAATTTTGAGAAATATCTGCGACGAAAATCATTCCGTCGCAAATAATCGTCGCAAAAGTTGGCGCGGAAACTTGGCGCGAGAGAGAAAACACTAAAAAAAAACCAATTTGCAACGGAGATCTGCTATCATCTATTGCCGTCGCAAATTTCACTATAAAAATATTCTGAATATTGTGACGGAAATCTGCGACGGACATGTTTTCCGTCGTAAATTTGCTACGGATCTGCGACGGACATGTTTTTCGTTGCAAATTTGCTACGGATCTGCGACGGATCTGCGACGGAATACTACAAAAATATTCGGCATTTGCGACGAAAATCTGCGACGGACACGTTTTCGTCGCAAATTTGCTACGGATCTGCGACGAATTTGCGACGGAAGGACAAGTCAGAGGAATTTTGAGCAATTGGTCGCAAATCCGTTGCAAATCCGTCGCAGATCTGCGACAAAAATCATTCCGTCGCAGATTTCCGTCGCAAAAGTTGGCGGGATTATTCCCTCCGAGAATTTTCGTTGAAAATTTGTGCCGTCGCAGATTGGTTGCAGATTCGTTGCAAATTTGCTACCCATTTGCTACGGATTTGCGACGAAAATAAAATTTGACTATATATATGTATCCGTCGCAAATCGATGGCAAATCTGTAGCAAATTTGCGACAGAAAATAGCCGTAAAAAATTTTGGTCGTAAATCTAAAAGGAAATTTTTAGTGGGAGCCCAAAAAAGAAATTATAATTATTTGAAATAAGTTAGAAGACTTATTTTATATAAAAAAATACTAATTTTTGTTTTTTATATAATTTCGTTATAGGCATTTTATTTTATCTCATTTCTCTGCATTTATCGTATAGCATGAATGATATATTTGAGTATATATGTTTAATTATTTTAAAGCATATTTTGATTTCAACAATTCGATTTATTTGTATAGCTTCATTTAAATATTTTATATATTACATTGATATTAATTTAATAATTTATAATGACAAATTAAATTTACTTGTTATTATCACTAATATAAAATTTTAAATTAGTATTTAATTTTTTTTTGTGCAATTCATTATCTTAAAGTGGAGTATGATAGAATCATATTCGTAATTCAAATTTACGAATTATTTTATTAAATTAAAATGATATTTTTATTAAGTGATCTACGTATTTAGTGGTTATAATAAATACTTATTAGTTATTAAGCAATAAACAGTATTAATAGTACTAATAATATAATGAATTGTGTTTTGTAAATTAAAATAGTAAAATTAATAGTATAACATATTAATAGTATAAAATTATATTTTATTATACTAATTTACGGTCTAATATTTATCATCATATAAATAATTAAAATATATTTTAATTTAACTTCAAAATAAAATAAATATAAATATAGATAATTCTGATTTTTTTAAGAAACTATATTGTATAACACAATTTATATTTTTTTTAAAACAATATTGTTTTTGGAAATGCACTTGATATACTAAATATATAATCTATGTCTATTTAAAAATAAAATATATTTTTTAATAAATTAAATAAATATTTGAAAAAATGATATTTTTAAAGTTTACAAAGAAAATTGAATTTTTGATATATTTTCGAAGGGTTAATGTATGAAAGCTTTTACTGCCTAACCTAATCTCAGAATCCTCACTCTCCCATTTGCACCGCTCCCTCACTTCTCCTCTCTGCAGTGAGCCATCATCTTCATCTCCGCCCACCATCGCAGCTCGCCATCTTCATCTCAGCCTCCTCTCGCCTTCACAGAGAGGTCACCGCCGTCATCGGCACCTCCATCTTCATCTCAGCCTGCTGGTATGTCCTCCACACACCATCTCCATTTTGAATCTGACTCTTTATTAACAGTACAAATCTCCATTTCGAATCAACCTTGGCTATTACTCCTCCAGTTCTCAGACCCCAAATTAACTCCTCCATTCAGTGTTTGGTAGCCATGGAATTGGTGAAGAGAGCTCTGGTTCTGCTAACGCTATTAATAATGTCATTAATGTCTCAGGTGTTCGATACTATTGTTTACAAGGTTGGCGATTCTGCTGGTTGGACCACCATTGGTAATATTGACTAAAACAGTGGGCAGCTACTAAAACTTTCCAAGTTGGTGATGTAATTGGTATGAATTAACCTCTTTGTAAATCATTTTTCACTTTGTATTAGAAATTTGATCTGGGTTTCTCGTTTTTAATTTGTTTTGATTATGTATAGCCTTAATGTTTTCTTAGATCTTTGTTTCTGGCTTTTGTAATTCTTGATAAAACTCTTGTAGCATATTCAGTTTCTGGTTTTTCCTCTGCACTGGGGAAATTCCTCTTGTTTTCATTTTGCAATTAAAATGTTTCTTGTGTTGATATTGGTTTATTTTTTGAACAATGCCAGGGGCTGTTGGAATTCACAGTTCAGGATTCAGAGACTTCCTGTTGAAGCCAGAGCTTTTTCGAGCCATTGTAGATTCTGGATTTGAACATCCTCCAGAAGGCAAATTCTTTTACCCTCCAGAAGGCAAATTTTTAATCTTAATTTATCGTACCATGAGTTGATCAATTCTCATTTGGCCCATAATTTTTTGATAGCCCAACCTACGGGGCCATGTATATCTCACAGATACATCTGTTATTTGCAAGGATTTTCATTAAAATCTTTCATTACAAACAGAGCTTACGGACATATTCAGAATTTACATTTTTTCAGTGCTTATTGTCAATAATGTCTTAGCAAAGACAACAGAGTTTTGTGTTTATAGCATATATATTTATTTTTTTGTAGTGGCAAAAGGGAAGAAGCATAAGAGTGACTCAGGAATTGAGGTTTGTTTTATTTTTTCATTTAGTGCTTCAACATGCTGTGCTTCATTTTGATCTATATGTTGGATGCACTGCATTTCCCATGCAATTATTTATATCTTGTTTCTCCTGGATTTTCACTTGTTTTAGATAGACCTAATTTTTTTTATTCACAATCAAATATATGAGATCAACCACAAAAAATGGTAAAAAAAAAAGAATAAAACAGAAATGCAATTTTCCCTTCTGCAGTTAAATGTATTTCTTGATTCCAAACGTTACAATTATTATTATTATTATTATTTTGCTAGAATGATAATTTGTCTGTTGAGAAGCTTGTTAAGATCCAAATTCCATCAACACTGAAGAAGCAACTTGTTGATGATTGGGAATTTGTCACCCAGCAGGATAAGGTATGTATATATCATATCACAGTATGTTAGAATCTTTTTTTCCCCTACTGCCGTTGCATTCACAATTTCTAAAATGATTTGTTGTGTGTGTCAATATAGATGCTATAATTTGGAGGAAGGGAATGATGAAGACTTTCATTATTATTCTTCGGAGGATGAGATGATGAATAATGATGAAGACGAATGACTAGTATTTGGTTCTTTTTCCTTGTTTTGATGTTTACTTGGACTGAATTTGGTCAAGTTATTTTAGGATTAGGCCACGTTTGGATTAAGTTTTTGAAAAAATGTTATCCTATAATGGTATTTTGCTAATTAAATACATTGTTCGATGCCAAACAACTACTAATTGTGAAACAAGGCTATTTTCATATGGTTATCCCACAAATATAGATTGATTTGGGAAAGAACAAAGCTATCTAAAATGGGAAAAGAACACTTAACGCGCATATAATGACGCTTCTTATACGTGCTTTCTCTAGCTGATTCAAATGTTTATTTGGTTTATTTTTTGACTGTAAAGGTGTGTGGTAGGAACTCACATAGTATAAAGTGTTAATAGATTTTTTATTATAAATATAAATATGAATTTATGTATTAAGCCATTAGAAAATCACATGTGCACATACTGCAAAAACTATATTAACAATTATAAAAATATAGTGTAAGTTGACTGGATTTTGGTATTAATTTTTACAATTTTTATTTTTTTGGTAAATATAAAATCTGATTATAGATAATGTAAGTATACAACATGCACTGATAAATTTATATATACATTTATATTTATATTTATATACAATGGTGAAATTATGATTTAGAGAAAAAAAATTTCAAACCAAAAAATATGCAGATGAAATTATATTTTAATTGTGAATCAATGTACGAATCAGAACATATCATTTGTGATAAGTCTCTCTTGATCAACTGCAAGCCTTCTGTAGATTCTTTTGTTTTGCTTACAAGTGGAAATCAAGTTCAAGTTACTCATGTTGGATCTATTAGATTAAATTCCGATATCCTACTTCAAAATGTCTTGTGTGTTCCATCATTTGCCTACAATATGATTTCAGTTAGTAAGATGGCTACTGATCAGATTTCAGTTCTTTTTACTGCTGATTCATGTATTATTCAAGATGCATCTATGAAGAGGAAGATTGGTGCAGCTTAAATCAGTAATGGACTTTTATCACTTTCAGAATAACTTTGCTGTTGCAAATAAGCCTGAAATTTATTCTCATTCTTATGTAAATAAGTTTGTAAGATTTATATCCTGAGATTCATTTTTCAAAATCATATGTTTGTGATATCTGTCATTTTGCCAAGCAGAAAAGAACTATGTTTCCTACCAGTGTTTTCTACTTCAATCAAGGCTTTTGAACTTGTACACTTAGATATCTAGGGTCCCACAACAGTTTTTGTCTCTGGTAACAACTATTTTCTCACTATAATTGATGATTTTTCAAGATTTACTTGGGTATCTTTTCTTAAAACAAAATCTGATGCAAGAGCAACCTTGGAAATCAATTGTGAAGTGGGTTTGGTCCGCATGGGATATGATCGGCGAGAAACACTGTGTATTGTGTTAATCTTGCTGCCATTATTGCTGGATTTGTTCTGTTTTGTTGTCCATATGAGTTAGGTACCTCATTTGTTCTGTTATTTCTCCCTAAAATTTTTATCTGTAGCATCTCTATAGGCTATAATAATATTGATAATCTTTTTCTCTATATTTAATCTTATGTTTTATGGGTTCTTGCAGATATGGCTAGAGGGAAAAGTCGCAATATTATTCAACCACCAGTGGGAAGAGGACGATCCACACGTACAGTTCCAGCATCCATGATACCTACCCAACCCACACTAACAGCCATGGTACCTATCCAACCCACACCAACAGCCATTGCACTTACCCAACCCACAACAACAGCCATAGCACCTACTCAACCCACACCTGCAATTCCAGCGGCTGTAACTCCAAGTTCAGAAGCAACTCCAACATCTGGGAGAAGAACCTCTGAATCTTCAAATCCTAACACAGATGGAACTCCAACATCTAGGAGAAGAATATCTGAATCTTCTAATCCTATAACACCACCCTCTTCTACTCCCTCACTGGATAACATGCACGGATTAGGAATAGAAAATCCCCAAATATCAGCTTCATCTCCTAATTCTAGTGAACATGAACCTCAACCTAATGTTAACAATGACGTTATAAGTAGAGGCTTTCGATCCCAAGAACCAGCCCGTGATGCTGATGGGCGAATAATAATTAGTTGGTCAAAGGCTGATGGGTAATTTACTAATTTTAGCCTATTTAGTCACTATTTTGGCACTTTATTAATAATCTTAAGTTGTTTCAGATTTAATCCTGATTTATGGGGCATATCACATGCATGCACAGAAGTTTTTCAACGGTATCCTGATAAAACAGGATCCTCTTGGGCAAAACTGTCTCGACAATCAAAGGACTTATACTTTGGAGAGTTTAAGGTTAATGTTTATCTAATATTCATTTTTATTTGTTTGTTCATAATCTTTAATAATGGTAATGGCTAGCATATTTAAGAATTTTTACTTACTTTGCAGAAATTATTTACTTGGAAGTCATCTTAAGATGGCTTGATGAGAAAAGCTTGGGAAAGCAAAGCAGCAAGGACATACAGTACTTTCATTTACAATGTGAGACATAACAGATTAGTGAACTGTCCCGTGCCTTCCGAATTTGTAGAAGAGTGGAGAAGAGCTTGGGAAACGGAGGATGCAATAAAATTATCAGAGCAACAGTCTAAGAACAGACTGTCTGAGCCTGCTGGACCAGGAACAGGGCCATCTACTCACACTTGTGGGTCGAAATCGATGAAAGAGCATGCGAAGGATTTGGTATGAAATCTACATCTTATTTTGTTAAATAAATTGACTATTTTTTTCATCATATGTTTGTGTTTCATATTGATTTAAACAGGCTGCAGCAAATGGGGGAAAGTTTCCTGGAAACTATGAATTGTTCAAGCATAGCCATACAAGTAAAAAAGATCGGGGGAAGTTTATAGATAAGAGATCGGAACTTGTTCATGTAAGTTAATATATTGTATTTACATTATTTTATGGATGAGTTTATAATGTTTTTGTTGAAAATATGATTGATATGGTGTGTGGTTTACTTGGTATTGCAGAATGTATACACCCTCTTTCAAATGTGTTGATTTCAATTAATATAGGCAATTTGATTTCATAGTTGTAAAAACATTAACAAGTTGTAAAAACATTAACAATGAAAAATTTAGAAAGAAAGAAAACCCAATAATTTGGATCACATGTATAATATATATATATATATATAAGTGAAGAAAATTTGCTTGCCGAGAAAGAGAATTGAACATATTTTATTAAAGAAAACTATTTATTAGGTATGTCTTCACATGGACAAACATTAAGCTTCTTGTCACTTTATTTATTTTGATATTTTCTTGCATTTGCTATTGTTAATGGTATTGACATGTGTAGGTTTTTTTCTTATACAGATCAAAAAATAATAGTTAATATTTGAATTTTAATTCTAACTTGTTATATTATAAATCAATTAAATAACATTTAAAAGAGTATGTCGAGATATAGTTTAGTAATAAATATATCTTCTTTAAGCAAGAAATTTAGAATCGATTTCCTCTTTTTAATATAATATTTAGGGAAAAAATATTTTAAAAAAAATTTATATTACGAGATAAATAGTAGTAAAATTACTGCTTTGTGTGTAAAAAATAAAATTCATATACATTTGTATAGTTTGCATGTTAATTTTACATATGTACAAATTGGCTTGCATTTCCATTACCCTAATTGAATACAAACTCCATTATTCTCTGAATCATCTTCTTATTTTTTGCAAGAAAAAATAGTAAAATTCTTAATCTTTCTGTGTTGAAGTTTCACAATCAATAGATGCCCCAGTTGAGGACCCCGTTTACTATTCTTCTCAGAAGAAGTGAAAAAAGGAGAGGTCTACATCAAAGGACATTGCAGACAGTGTCCTAGATGAGTCTTTTCTTTCCTGCAAAGACAACCTCTAACAACTTTGCTAGTTTATCTTAGATTTTTTGAGACCTTTGCGTTGTTTTTTATATTATAACGTTCGGTCCCCCTTTTTAGCTTGATAATAATGTTAAACGAAATTAATAAATTATGTTACTTAGAATTAATTAAGAATTAAGGATAGAAATTCAACCATGCATACCCAGATTAGCAGAGAAGAAAAACTTACGCAACTATATGATTATAGCACCAAAGATTAGAACATGTTTCGTTTGGATATCTTATTAGCAAATCACAAATGCAATTGTTTTCATATTTGAATATAAAAAAAGAAGTAATACTATGTGACAATGTGATTTATCTCTAATTAAGGTAATTCATTAATGATATTTCTTCTTTTCTGATAAAAAAAATTAAGGTAATTCAATTCATAGGAATTCTCTTCGTTAATTGGAGCCTGCATTCTTGTTTATGTGCAGCGAAATTTCCTATATTTTAAAAGCTATACAAGGCATCGTTTTCTTTGCTGATTCTGCCCTTTAATTAGCTTAGAAGTCATATTACGCAATAATTATTGACTTGATCATTCTTCCTACCAGTCGTCCAAAATCTTGGAATCCACTTTTGACTCATCTAGAATATATGAATATATACAATTGAAGAATCATGCTTCTTTTTTTTTTGTTTTCTTTTTTTATCACTTAATATATCACTATTTCTTCTCCAATAAGTTTCCATTATTGATAAATAATTAAATTATGCAAAATTATTAAATAATTTATAGAAAAAAAAAATATATATATATATATAGCTAGAATACTCAACAAGAAAGAATAAGCAAGCAACTAATCAACTTCTTGTCTTTTCCTTTTCTCATAATCTTGTTATATGATACAAATCTAATTATGTTATTAATTGTTTACTTGTTCTTCCCTCAATTCCTCAACTCTGCAAAGTCCAATTGCTTTGGGAAGCACTGCAGTCGCATCTGCATTTGCGCTTCAGAATCACTAATTCTATTTAATTTTTTTCCAATTAATTATTCATCAGGTTATCCCATCTAAGCCTTCTTCTTTTCCATTGTCTTTACAGATCTACAGCCATTGGATGAATAGTAATTGAATTTCTTCTAGTTTAGGTGAAAAGAAAAACAAGGATTGGGTAGTATTGAAATGTTTTAGGCAGTTATTATACAATATTCTGAGGACATCTATTTTGGCATAATATATCTGTAATTCTATTGCGCTTACAAGATTGTTTCTGCTGTGAATAGGAGCAATTTGATTGTAACAAAAAAAGATTATTTCTGCTGTAATTCTAGAAACGTTGGTGCAGCAAGTGTTTTTTTATTAGTACTATATTTTTTTATTAAGAACATACTTTTAACATGCTTGGTTTGTTAACATGCTTTTTTATGAATATTGCTTGTGAATTATGTGTATTGGTTACTGGATTCTTTTGACTCTAACGTTGTTTTGATTTTCTTTTTTTGGAAAGCTTTCAGAAATTGAAAGCATCACAGTCTACAGAAGAGGCAAATGGAGAGGAAGTTCAATCTTGTACTAAGGATGATGATGATTTATTTGTTGAAGCGGCAAGAGGAACAAAAAAGGCCAGATTATATGGATTGGGAAATTTAGCGATTTCTCACATCTCTAAGGGCAGTGGAAGTACATCTCAACAAGTGAATGAAAATATGTTAAATGAGATACGTGATGAGATAAGCAATAAAGTCAGTCATATAGAGAGCAAATTAGAGACCAAAATTGCAGATATGACTCGATTTTTGGTTGAGAACCAGACTTGGATTCAGAATATGTTACTAGGACGGCCAACTGAACCTCCTAGATGGGCTCCAACAGAACCAACCCCACCAGCAGAAGATCAAGTAACAGCAGAACATCCAGATGATGACTAGTGTATGCCTTCGGCTTAGTTTTTACTTTTGACAGTGTTTTTTGTTTAATACTTTGAAATGTTTAAAACTTATATATTGTAATGACTTTTGAATTATGTTAGTTTAACTAACTATTGCATTTTATATAAATGAAAATTGATATAAATTTAGATTTATGTAATTAAATTGTAAATATTATTACTACAGGTGTGTATTTTATATTAAAAATCCATATAATGACACAAAAATTGTAAATTCATTGCATTTGCGACGGAATTTGCGACGGAAATTACCACGGCATATATACCCAGAACATCTGCGACGGCATCTGCGACGAAATTTGCGACGGAAAACACCACGGCATGTATACACCAGAACATCTGCGACGGCTTTTATGACGGATTTGCGACGAGTTTTGCGACGAAATCTGCGACGGAAAATCTACAACGCCAATCTGCGATGGTTTTCTGAGACGGATCTGCGACGAAATTTGCGACGGAAATTACCACGGCATATATACTCCAGAACATCTGCGACGGAAAACACCACGGCATGTATACTCCAGAACAATCTGCGACGGCTTTTGTGACGGATTTGCGACGAGTTTTGCGACGAAATCTGCGACGAAAAATCTACAACGACAATCTGCGACGGTTTCTGCGAGGGATTTGCGACGGTTACTGTTTGCCCGCGAAAATTTAAGCGGCAAATTTGCAACCGCCTAGTGGTAGCAAATCGGTCGCAAATCTGCGACGGCCCGTCGCAAATTGAAATTTGCGATGCCTTTTTTATTAACGGATCGTATCCGTCGCAGATCGGTCGCAAATCTAGATCTGCGACGGATCTGCGACGGATTCTGTCCGTTGCAGATAGCATTTTTTTTGTAGTGCTTGAAGCAGTAAAGAACATGCCGGCTTATGCCAAATTCTTCAAAGACCTGATCACCAAGAAAAGGAGGTATGAGTCGAATGAAAAGGTGATAGTTTCAGAAGTAGCTAGTGCTGTTCTGTAGCATAAACTACCTCCCAAACTAAAGGATCCTGGAAGCTTTATAATTCAAATTACTGTGGGGAATGGAAAGGGAACTGATGGTATGTGTGATCTAGGAGCTAGTGTGAATTTGATGCCTTATTCTGTTTATAAAGAATTAGAACTAGGGGAACTGAAACCGACTAAAATGGTGTTGCAATTAGCTGATAGATCTTTTAGATTCCCGAAAGGGGTTATAGAAGATGTGTTAGTTAAGGTTGGAGGGTTGATAGTACCTGTGGATTTTATAGTCCTAGACATGGAAGGAAGTAACCCTGCACCATCAGCACACACTATTTTGCTGGGTAGGACTTTTATGGCGACTACCAACACCTTGATAGATGTTAAAAATGGTAAATTGAAAATGACTGTCTTAGGGCAAACTGTTGAATTTTCTATTTTTAACACTTCTCCTATTCCTACAATTGCTTTATATGAGGAATGTTCTTTAATTAATAGTGTTGAAGCAGTTGTTTCAGATGCTTTCTTGCAGACAGGTTCATCAAATAAATTGGAGCTGAAGTTGACCTTAGAAGAGGGGGCAAAACCAGTGAGGGAGACCCAAAGGTGCTCTAACCCAAAGGCATATGAGAGCTCGAGAATTTACAAGGATCGCACAAAAGCACTTCATGACAGATTTATTGTGCGAAAGACAGTGAGTCCAGGTATGAAAGTTTTACTTTTTAATTATCGACTCCGTCTGTTTCCAGATAAATTCAAGTCTCGATGGAATGGTGCTTTCGAATTAACTAAGGTATGTCCTTCTGGTGCCATAGAATTGTTTAACTCTAGAACTAATAAGACTTTTAAAGCAAATAGACATAGAGTTAAACCATATAAAGAAGGATTTCAAGAAGTGAGGATCATTGACAGCACTTTGATCCATGACCCCTAGGCCTTGCATGATGTCCAGCTATATGACATTAAAGAAGCGCTAAATGGGAGGCAACCCATCGGTTTGCATTTATTCTTCATAGTTGTAATTTTAAATTTAGCAAGTTTTGATTTTATGTTTAGTCTAAATAAATGGAATTGGTGCTTTCATCGGTTTTTCTTTATTTTGTGTTTCAGGGTGTTTGAAGAAGAAGGTTTGCAAAATCATTAAGAATTGAATAAAATAAAATAAAAAGAGTTAAAAGTTAATAAAAGGCAGTAGGTGACACGGCCAAAGGACTTGGCCGTGTCACACACTGGACACGGCCACGCTTCATCAAATTTCTTTCGTTTTTGCAAATTTTTATATAGAAGAGGACACACCCATGGGACACGGCCAAGTCACTGCCCGTGTCCCTCCAAAAGCATCAGACACGGCCGTGTCACCTTGACTTGGCCATGTCTCTTCACTTTCACACACCAGACACGGCCAAGTTCACCCCAACACGGCCGTGTCCCTCATTTTTACACTTTAAAAAACCTGATTTTGCCCAGTTTCTTTTCATTAGATCCCTAATTTCCTGTTCTTCATCTCTCTCTCTCTCTCTCTCGCTCTCTGTATCGCAAAATTCATAGCTTGTGATTCAAAACTCCAAATCTTCCTTTAAACATCAAATTTCTTCACCAAAACTAGAGATAATCACTTAAAATTTCTTCTTTGCTCATATAATTTTGATTTGATCAAGTTTTGGTTTGAATTTTCAGATTTCTAAGGATGCCGAGAACTAAGATTGTGTCACACCGCAAGACAAAGAAGTCTACAGCCGAAGGAGCTTCTTCCTCTTCATCATCTTTATCTTTGAAGAGAGCAAGTCTTTTGGCTCGGGGTTTTTTCCCGACAAGGTATGTTAACGATGAATCTCTTGATGCCTTGCAAATTAGGACTAATTTTGATCGATATGTGCAATTTCTTGGATGGGAAACTCTAGCCACCTTGAGACCTTTGCAGTTTGAGGAACTTACTTTAGAATTTTTGACATCTCTCAAGGTTGAACGAGATGATAAGAAAATTTTCACTAGAATGATGTTTAAATTGCTGGGTAAATCTTATGTGCTTAATATTGACCAGTTAAATGATATATATGGTTTTCATCAGCACGGGGAAAGGTCGGTACCCAAAGAATTTAAACAACAATTTGCTTGGGGAGCTTTAGGCTCGGGTACTTATGTGGCCAAATTGGCCAAGGCATCTAAATTAAGAAATTTCGCTTTGAGATATTTGCATAGGTTTATGGCTTGCGGATTCTTTGCTCAGAAGGAGAGCCCGGGTGTGGTTGAAGTGAGTGAATTATTTTTCCTGGATTGTGCTTTGAATGCAATGCATATTAGTGCCGGCTATTGGTTAGCTGATGTTTTTGATACTGTGGCTAACAAAAGAAAGGGGGCAAATTTGTGTTGGAGGGTTGGTTACCACATTAGCAGTAGCCCTTGTTGAGGATTTTGACCCGAGTACTAGTCGCATGACTAGAATTTCGGGTAATGACTCTTTGGATTTAGCTACACTTGAGAAGATGCGCATGGTAGTGCATAGGAGAGGGACTTATGTGATGCCTTCAGCTGAGCCTGCAGCACCGGGGGACAGGCAGAAGAGAGCACGGGTCCAAGAGGAGTCCGACTCGGATTCTCTTGACCTAGATGAGGATGCTCCGGTCTCAGAAAGTCAAGAGGTACTTCTGAGGATTGAGGCCCTGGAGGGCAAAGTGGATCGACTAGATGGCAAGGTGGACCATAACCATGCTGAGGTTTTGCAGCAGTTGGAACAGATTAATAGCAACCTTGCGAAGATCTTGAGTCTCCATCCCTCAGCTGCATCATCTTCACGCCAGCCTTTTCCATAGATTTTGAGTTCCTTGTTTTATTTTGTTTAGTGTATTTTTGTTTTTATTTTTCATTTTTATTTTCATATTCACGTTTTTATATTTGGATATTTTATTTTTGTTTTTGAACTTTTGTGTTTGTGATGGAAAGCTAGGGTTTTGCCTCACCAGGTACGATGGAAGACAGGTTGTCCTTTAACTCTTTTTATTTATTATTCTTATTTTACATTGAGGACAATGTAAACTTTTAGTGTGGGGTACTCTTTAAGCTTTCCTTTAATTTTTGTTTTGTTTTGCTTATTGTGTCTGTTGTGCATGGCATAATTGTTGAAATCTTATTGATCTTTTCTTTGATTCTAGCATTATAGTTGAGACTTTAGTTTCGGCATAGAAATGAGCATTTGAATCCATTCAGGATCAATTTTCACATTCTACAATTCATGACATATAAATCTTGGTGAACCCACCTGTGTGAGTTTTGAGCCTCATAAATTTGATATTATTGTCAATTGATTTTCTTTTCTTAAGTGTGCACCTTCATGATTTGGCATCTCTAGAGTTTGCTTTTGCATACTAATTGAACTCACATTATGATTTAATCTCAAGTTTTAAAATGATGAAGGCAAATTAGGTTAGCCCCTTTAGCTTAAAAAGACTTCCCTTAATATTGATTTCCTTAGTGAGCCAAGTTGAGCCATTGACCGTTTCTTGTTTGATCAACACAATTCTCAACTTAACATGTTCTTATTATCATCTTACCTATGCATTAAGGAATGGAGTTTTATGATTTGATAATAGGGTAGTTTATTTCAAAGTGTGGGGTAAGTAAAAAAAAAAAAATTGGTATTGCTATTTGGGGTTGAAATGCATACTTTGCACATTGTGTTGGATTAAGAGTTGATTATTCCTTTCCTCTACATTTTAAGCTAGATGTTCTATGCAAGTTTATATTTTGTATATATATATATAAAATGATGATAAAATAAAAAAAAGAAAGAAAGAAAAAAAGAAGAGATATATATATATACAAAGTTCATATATTTTCTAGCATTAGAGGAATGTTGACTCATGTACTTTTCTTTTAGTGTGCAAGTATGTAAGATTATTAAGCATTGGTGAGTATGCCATTTGAGGGAGTTGTGAGTTTCTTAAGCAAGAGTAGTGTCTAATTTAGATACTCCATTTCTTGATGCTCCAGCCTAAATGTCTTTTCTCACACCTGCACCTTAGCCCATTACATCCAAATAAAAGACCTTCGGATTATTTCTTGAGAAAATCAGTGAGGGAGATTGGATAATTAAGCAAGTTTATGGCAGTATGCACTCATGAGTGGTTTGAGTGATTAACCTTTGAAATTGAGTGAAACACTTAGATGAGAGATAAGATTTTTATGTTTGGATTAATGAATGAGTTAAGAAAATCCTTGATTGAAGGAAATTGCAATTATTTATGTCTGACTCTTAAAGTATTTCATCTATATGCTGGAATTATAGTTAAGGTTGTTTGAGTTTTTAATTTATGCCATGTGAATTTGCTTAAGGACAAACAAAGTTTTAAGTGTGGGGTAGTTGTTTTATTAGTTTTTATTATAGATTTTTGTCTTGTTTAGTATGATAATTATTGTTTTCTTTAGGTATTTTGTTAGTTTTAATTGGTTTGTTTAGTGTTTTCATTAATTTTGGTAGTTTTAGTTCTTTTAGTGTTTATGTCGTTTTTTATTTAGTTTTTAGTATTGTGTTTATGTTTTGTTGGTTATTGTCCATTTACTTCTTGTTTAAAGTTTGTTTTGAGTTTTGTGTTAGGTTAAAACAGGCAAGGAAACAAATTGAAGGAGAAAGGGGCAGTGGCTGACACAGGCAGAGGACACGGCCAAGTCACTGGTCGTGTCCCATACCAAGTTAAAAAGGAAGAGCAAGTCCCAGTAGCAGACACAGGCAAGGGACACGGCCAAGTCACCTCTGACTTGGCCGTGTCACTCAACAAGAAGAAAAGAAGAAAATTTTCACAGTAGACGACACATGCAAGGGACATGGCCAAGTCACTGGCCATGTCCCTCCAATGCACTCCAACATGGCCAAGTCACTTCTGACTTGGCCGTGTCCCTCATGAACCAAACACGCAGCGAATTTTAAAGCGGACGTTTCATATAAAAGGAAAAGAAAAGCTAGGGTTTGAACTGTTGATGATTTGGAGAGTTGTTTGAGCCGTCAGAGAGCAAAGTTAGGGTTTTAACATTTGTTTTCTTTGATTTTGATTTCATTTTGATTAATCTAGCTTAGATTAGATTTGTTCTAGCCAACGAGACATCCTTCTTGCAATATTGAATAAGAGATTCTTCAGAAGCTTCAAGGAGTTTGTAACTTGGTTTTGTACTCAAACTTATTCTCTTTATTTTTATGGAAATTGTATTAATGGATATTATCATGTCTATTTTGATTCCTTTGAACATTAATGAGATGAATATGTTTGATTGCATCATGAGCTAATTTGATCTAGTCTAGGGTTTGTATGGATCTACTATGATTGTATGAATTAGTTACTCTCTTAACTAATAATTTCTTTAGCCTTGATTGAATGAAATATTGCAATATATAATTGATTGGTCACCAATTATGTGTTTTAGGTATTAGATGATGGATTGAGAGATGAAGTCTAATACTGGAACAATTCAATTAGGGACTTAGGTGAATTAGAGATATAACCTATTAAAAAGATTGTTTCAATAGTAACAAGATTAGTTGGAAGAGGTTTGAATGCGAGAGCTTATTTCCTTTACTCAATTAATTAAGTTGTTTGAGATTTAATCTTTGAAATTAAATTAGTTAAGAGGAATAACCGTTCATACATATAAGTAGTAGAGAAGTGCAAACCCTAGACCCTTCTATCAAGTGAATCAAAACATCAGCTCTTGTTTACTTTTATTTGTTTTAAACTTTAGTCAATCTTCTTCATTATTTAGCAATTTAAATTTCTTTATCACTTGTTCTTTATAATCTGATAATCAATTAGCCACTTTAGCTTCCTTGTGAGACAACCTTGGGGAGATCACCTTTGCTACAGCTACCTCGTATACTTGCGAGTGGCGCTCTGTGGTAGAGTTAATTTGAGCCCAACACATGGTTGATGGTTTGGTGGGTAAAAGATAATTTGGCTATTTGAGTAGTGAAAAGAAGGCATGGATCTTGTGGAATTCATCCTTTGTATGAATTTGGCTTTCTTGAGTTTATACCTTTGATGAGCAGCTGCTGGAGCAAGGAGCTTGAACATCATTCTACTTGAAATCTTCAACATCATTAGGAACCTTGCAAGTTAGTTCATCAAGGTGATGAGGAAGTCAGGTCATCATGGTTGGTTAATGGCAGAACTTGTTGATTTCATTTAATGGCACCATTTGGTAGGTTTAACAATTTGATGGCTAAAGGTGTGTGGCATCATCTGCTAGATTTAACAATTGTGTGGCTATAGGTGTTACGTTCATGGTACTATGAGAAGGCACAACAACTGGTCTTGAGGACTAAATTTGAAAGAGACATTAGGGAGGAGATTGCACCTGCAACTAAGATTCAAGTGACAATCTAGGGGTTTTCCCCTTGAGGTATGACCTTGGGGTTTTGACTCTAGATATGTGACATTGAGATTTTGACTATGGGATTCGCCCCCAAAAAGATGTGATATTGATTTCAATTTAGATTCTCTTTGACAAACCATGGTTCAAATAAAACATTTTTATTCTAGCTCTATTATTTACTTGATCTACCCTTTCGGGTTTTCAACTTGACGAGCATGCCCTAACTTTTGCCTAAGTAGTCAAGCTTTTGGGTTTTTAGCTTAGTAGGCTCTTTTGTTTTAGAAAATACAACCTTGGCATGATATGATTTAAACCGAGACCGGTGAGGGCTGCCTATATATCAATTTTTTTGCAAGAAAATTAGGCATGTGTAGTTCTTACTCTTAAGCTGACTGGTGTTCTTAGTATACAAAAATGGTGGTTCTATAATAAAAAAAACATCTTCTTTAGAAAGCATGAATTGAGTTGAACTTGTCTTGAGGGATCTTGTACAAACCTCTTGTCAAAGTGTTAGGCTAATTTTTGTTTATAACCTTTAAATGAGTCACTTCTTCTATTGTTGGTCACTTCCTATCTTGGTTGGCAGGATGGCTTTCAGCCAATAAACCATTAAAAAAGGAGCTGCTTTTGCGGAACGCTCTGGGTGCCTGTTTAATGATTGTTAACTACTTCACTGATTCAAGTTGATGGATCTTTTGCTTCTCCAACAAGTTGACATTTCAACAATCAAGTTTGACAAATTTCAATGATTATGCAACTTTCATTTTTATTTCTTTCTCTCTTTTTTAGTTTTTCATTTTTTTACTTTTTTTTAAATGATTTGAAGTGGTTGATGCATCCCAATTAACCGAACCTTTTTTTTTTAAAAAAAAAGGAAGAGAGAGAAAGCCAACTAGCAATTTGATTTGCTTAATTGGTTAGTATGTCAAAGAATGTGGTTTAAAGGGTCTATTTATAGTGTTTTGAGGGTGAAAATTGGATAAATTTGGGTTTGTGCTTTGTGGCAGCCTGATTATATGCAATAAATTTTTGAATGCCCATTTGGGCTTGTCCAATGTTTGTTTTGAGAGATTCTTGATGTCACGTGACCATAACGAACTAAATTTTAATATGGTGGTGACAATTAAGGTTCAAAGTAAATATTATCATGTTGGCCCTGATTTTTAAGACTAAAAGAGTGAAGATGATGATTTTCAGATGTGTGATTAAGCTAGGCTATCTATAACCAAGCTTAGGACTATAAAGGTTCTAATTTTTAGATGTGAGATTAATGATATAATAAGAATGTCATAGGTCAACATTTGAGTAGCTCGACAGTTTTACCCATTTTAGGACCATCTAGCGTCCAATTTGAGTGATTCTTGTTACGTTAGATTTGTAACACAATGGGCTACATGCTAGTAATCTTTTAAGGGTCAACAAAAAATATATATTTTACTTCTAAACCTTTACAAGTAAGATCATATGCAAATATATATTTTAGATGGTGCAAAATTCATGGTTCATAGTCCGATATTTATAGCCTTCATAACTCCTTGGAGTTGTTGGAGTTGAGTACAAAAAAAGAAAGCTCTCATTAACCAAAATCTCTTGAATTTAATATTGTTAGAAGGATCTCGCGATCACTTGCCTATAGCACAGCTGTGAGATGTGTTTCCCAATGTCCTTGGCTAAAGCACGGTCACAAGATTTAATTTGTATCTACTATCTAGTCTAAAGACTAGTACACATGGGATCAAATAAGTTGGCAGTCCCCATTCTATGCCACCTTTATGAATTTTGTGATTGTTATCCTCTTAGGTGTGGTTGTGATATCTCAATGTTGAAAATTCTTTAGAATTTCTCCTTCCATGTAGCTACTTATGATTGGATGGTCAAAATCTCACCAAGGTCTTTTGACCTTATGAATTGCTTGGTCACGCCAAGGCTGATTCGAGTGACAAACTAATTCTAACACCAAGACATGTACTGTTACATTGGCTGTAAACCTCTCTGCTAAAATGTTTACCAACTGCCTTCAGGGATCTCACGGTCAAGTGATGACGCATGTGGTCGTGAGATGTGAATTACAATTTGAAGGTACAGCACTTTTGGCCTCGAAATTTACTGTTACTCAAGTGGTTTTTTCTCCTTAATTGGATGGTCGCACCATCTAATCAACTGTCATAATTTCATTCTCATGGTATATCATGGTCATCGTTAACCTTACTGTGAGATAAAGTTGGCGATGAATTCTATTGTGCAGTCATGCAATCAATGGGGCAATCGCAACTTTTAGGTTCAATAGAGAATTGAAATTTTCTTAAACCTTGAAGAAAAAACACTTGGTCCAAACATTAGAACACTTCAATTTAGTTGCTAAATATCAAAATAGATTTTATTATCCAAGATTTTGGCCAACAATTCTTATGTTTATTTATAATATATTGAAAAATCAAATGTTAGCTCATGACTTCTCGCAATCACAAAGCCTATTCAAGTACCTTCCTTCCACCCCAACTATTAGCCACTTGAGCATGACATTTCCCAATTGAAAAGTAGGGTTTTTAGATTTTTTTTTATTTCTTTTCAATTAGGAGATAATTTAACCAATGTCAATGCAAAATCAAAAGAAAAATTTATACTTACAATGTCAAGGAATTAAAATTAACTTGGTCCCTAGAATCTCAAATCTCAATATGAGATTCATTAAATTAAAGGGAGGAAATTATGAGACAAAAGAAAAAAAAATGCAGGGGAATTTATACAAAATGAGAATTAGAACGAAAATAATTTATGTTATTAATTCCCTATTTACTATCACCAAAGGGTATATTAGTTAGAAAAATATCTGATGGTATGTTAAAATAAATTTTCTATTGTTTCTAATGGTAAAAAATGCTTAAAAATAGATGGAGGGACTAATTATTATGACAAAATCAAAACTTGATGACTAAAAGTTAGTATAACTAACTAGAATGATCATTTCATTCATTAAGTCAAAAGGTATGGATTAAATAGTAATTTATCTTTTTTTATTAATAAGTATAAATATTAATGTTTGGATATTTGAAATACATTTTATTATTAGTCAATATATGAACTTTTGAAATGATTTTTTTTAATCTATTATGAAACTATAATTTCGACCCTAAAGTTAAGTCATGAAATCTGTCACTAATTATCAATATGAAAAAATAAGAGTCTAGTGAACTCTTTATTATTTAAAGAGAAATGTTAATCACAATCTCTTTAAAAAGTAATTGTCCAAAAAATAATCCTTTTTTATTAGTTAGAGAATATTTATTATCTTATTAATTAACTTATTACCTACTATAATGGGTAATCTAAATAAAAATTAACTATTTATTCTCTTTCTTAATAAATAAATCTATAATAAATAAATATAATAAAAATGTTATAAATATAAAGAAAATATATAGAGAATGAGAAATATAAAAGATCTTTTTATTGTTAATTGTATATAATACACCACCCACAATAGGGTATATATAATGGTGTAAGTAGACTTTTGATAAGAATAAAAGATTATGAAGTTAATTCTAATCTGAATAGGATAATGTTAATCATAATCCTGATAGGATAAGATTAATCCAATTAAGTAGTCATCTACATATCTCATAATACTTTCCCTAGGATGACTACCCCCGTGAACATGCCTCGGTAAAACCTTGCTAAGAAATACCCGGTGGGACAAAAACTTAGCATAGAAAAAAGAGTATAATGTTCATAGGTAACTTTCCCTCAAAAATACATCCAAATAAGATATTTTAAGTAAACATATTTAAACATTGTGTACAAGTCTTTTGAAGATTGATATCAGCGATGTCTTTGTGAACAAATCTGCTAGACTGTCACTAAAATGAACTTTGCAAACATTGACTTCCTTCATAAGTTCATGAGTGTAAACGAACTTTAGTGATATATATTTAGTCTTGTCACCTTTTATATAGCTTTCCTTGATATGCACAATGCATGTTGCATTATCTTCATGCAATATTGTTAGTTTGTTGATTTCTAATAGGTGATCCATAAGCTCCTCTAATATATTTGATTATGGTTCTCACCATACACATTCACGATAAGCTTCATGAATGGCTAATATTTTTAAATGATTTGATGAAGTAGCAGTGATTGTTTGCTTCACATATCGCTATGAAATAGCAGTATTGTTATATGTGAAGATATAACCTATTTGGGATCGAGCTTTATGAGGATCAGAAAGATATCCAGCACCTGCATATCCAGTCAATTCAGACTTTATTCCTTTTAAAAAAAATAAACCCATGTTAGATGTGCCACATAGGCAGCGAAGAATATGTTCCACTCCATTCCAATGCCTTCTAATTGGTGCAAAACTAAATCTTGCAAGCAAGTTAACTGCAAAAGCAATATCTGGTCTTGTGTTATTGGCTAGATTTAAGAGTGCCCCTATTGTACTGAGATATGGTACTTCAGGACTAAGAATCCCTTCATTATCTTCTCAGAAGTGAAAGGAATCTCCTTTTACATCAAGAGAATGAACAACCATTGGAATACTTAATGGATAAATTTTATCCATATAAAATTGTTTCAAGATTTTTTCAATATATGATGCTTGATGGAGAAGAATTCTATTTGAAAGATACTCAACTTAAAATTCAAGACAAAATTTTATTTTCCGAGATCCTTTATGTCAAATTCCTTCCTCAAATAGTCTGCAGTAATTGAGATCTTTTCTCGAGTTTCCACTATATTTAAATCATCAACATAAACTATAACTATAACAAATTCTAAATTTACCTTCTAGATAAAAATATATGGGCAAATGGAATTATTTTCATATTCATTTTCTCTAAGTATTTAAATAGATGATTATACCACATTTGCCTAAATATTTTTAGCTCATTTAAGGATCTTTGGAGCTTAATATAGTATATTTTTCAAAGTATTATATGCTTCAGGAATCTTGATGCTTCATGCATCTTAAATTCTTTAGGAATTTTCATATATATATCATTATCTTATAACCATATGAGCAAATTGTCACAATATTCATCAAATATATGTCAAGCCTTTCAGAGGCTACCAAATATAACAAAAATGATAATAACAACCATGACAAGGGAATATATCTCATTATAATCTTAAACAGATCTTTGTGAGAATCCTTATACCACAAGTCGTGCCTTATATCTCATAATTTCATTTAACTCATTTATCTTACAAGCCATATGAGTAAGTTGTCATGATATATATTGAGCTCTTTCAGGGCTGCCAAACTAATTTTGAGAGTAATTGCATAATAGAGAAAATGTGTACTTTTCATAACCTCATTTAATTTATTTCTTTTACATACAATACCCCATGGGTCTAACATCTTTTGATAACTGGACAACTTGTTCAAATATTGTATGTTTAGCAAATGAATACAGCTCAGCCTTGATTACTTTCCATTTTGGCAAATCACTTAGACATCGACAAATTTAAATATTTTTAGGCTCAAGCATATTTTTGATAATTTCAACATCAACATATGCAAACATATTATCAACAATAATTTTATGTCTTTTTCTCATATTTTTAGATTTTAGTGAGATCTCATAATTTTTCAATACCAAAACCACTTCTAGGGTTACTTCTTTAGAAATATGAGTTGTTGATTTATGTTGCTTTTGACCTCTTCACGAGTGTCATTTTGAAATTATTCATTTCCTCTTCTTTCAAAAAAATAATAATTTAAACCAAGTGGTTTATCATGCTGCAGGCGTATATTAGATTCATTGGTTGACATATTAATAGGATGTCATGTAATATTCCAATTTTTTTTAAAAAAATTCTAATTTTTGAAAATTTGATAAAATATATTATAATTAAATTGGACAAATTAAATTAATGATTTTAAATGAAAAATGAAGGAATTTTAAATGAAAAAGTGGAATATATATGTGATATATATGTAAAATATACATAACATATAAAAGTCAACACTTTTTAAAAGAAAAGTCAAAAGTCAAAGTCAAAAGGGTATTTTGGTAATTAAATCTTAAAAAATTCAAAATTATTAAATTAATTCAAAAATAAATAATTTTTGAATGAAAAAGGGATTTTTGGACATTTAATTTATTAAATAATTAATTATTAAAATATTAAATAATATATATGTAACACCCCTATACCCCGTATACGTACACAGCATGCTATTACGATCGTAATATACGTATACTGAATATAGGATTGCCACAGTTTATTAAACAAACGACTCATTTCTTTGACAATAATATGAACAAATTTAAATCATTTAAAAGAAATTATAAAAGACAAAAGATAAAATGTTTATTTAAAAGCAGCGGAAAATATATCAATTATTTACAAATACTTATACATCAAACTCAAGTTTTACAAAACATAAAATATGTACATGTTTGGCAGTATGTCTTTGATCTTTAAGCTCCACTATCAACGCCTCAAAATCTAGACTCTACTGGGTCTAGAGGAACTCTCTGTTTCTTCTCTGTCACCTCCGCGATAAACCACAATCGCGCTAAGCCAACGGCTTAGTGGTACAAACTACAATAACCATATGCTTCTATGCAATGCCAATGTCACACATTTCAACAATCAAGACAATATTCACAAATTTTATCTTTATATTGTTCATAAGTCTACATTTCATCATTTTATTTAATTATTTCATCACTTATGATTTACATTGACACAAAGACAAGTATGGGCCCAAAAGACACTAATATGTTATTCAAAGTTCAGAGTTACTGCTTTGGTCTATAATCATAATCATCAAGCCCGTAGGCGATACATATATATATCTCTATCCATGGATAGGGTAACAGACCCAGTCTCTTGGACCTCTACCCGGCTAAACTCGAGGAAATCCTCAACTCGGCAAGACTGTTACTATAATTCACATTTCACATTTATCAACTGGAATCGGCTTACGACCCGGTCTTTTCACCTATCTAGTACATTATAGGCATGTCGCCAAACCCAGAACTCTGAAGGTTGAATAACACATTAGACACAAAATCTTTTCATTTATATCTTTATACATTTCTTTCTCAATTCATTTCTCATTTCATTCTCATAATCAAAATAGGCAACCATGCCTCAATCATCTCATTTGCATCATTATAGCCAACAACCATGGTTCATATCTCATCAAGATAATATACATAATCAATTTCATTAAACATCATCATCATAGCCAACAACCATGGCTTCATATCTCATCAATATAATATACATAATCAATTTCATTAAACATCAATTCATCATTCAAGTATACACAACCAATTGCATTAACATACCTTTTATATTTCATCATATCATCAAATGTTTTAACCCTGTAATCAATTGCTTAGCATATATATATAATCAAGTATGTCAAGTATCAAATCATGTGAGTATATGCAACAATGTAGTTTGTACTTACCTTAAAACCAACTCACCCAACCTATACACTTTCTCCTCCAAGAATCTTCAACACTTAGGTTAGGGCAATTCAACTTCTTCACAACCTAATCCAAAAGGAATAATACACATGAGATAATAAGACTAAGGTCTAACTAGGGCAAACCCTACACATGACACTCTCAACAACACGGGCGTGTCCATGACCGTGCCCTAAACTCACAACACAGAAGCTTTGACACGCTCAGAACCACGGGCGTGTCACTGAACGTGTAGTACATTCTGTCTCACAGAAACATTGTCACGTCCAACAACACAGGCATGTTCATGGCCATGTCAATCCCTTACCAACACAGTAGCTATGACACGCTCAGTGACATGGGCGTGTCACTGGACGTGTCAATACTACTACTACACAGAAGCTGTGACACGCTCAGCGACATGGGCATGTCACTGCTCGTGTCACCCATCCAAGAATACAGAATCATCGACACGCCTAAAAACCTGGTCGTGCTCATGGGCGTGTCAGGCCAAAAATCCAGATTCCGGCAACATCAACAACACAACCAATAGACCACTTTCTTCCACTATCTTCTACTTCAAACAAACTGAACTAAACACACCCAAGAACCATAATAACTTGCAAAAACACAAAAACAACTCAACACATACCTCAAATACAAATCATAATCATCACCACAAACCCAAAACACAACCACAACACTTTCTCTTTTAACAACTTACTCTGTCCTTCAATCCATCCCCAAAAATCCAAAATCAATTAAACCAAACACTCTCAAATACATCTTAATCAAACATATTCACATATCATCAACAATCAACCAACAAACTCAAACACATCTTAAAAGAAAATTAAGGAATCAAGAGGAAACTTACCAAAGATGAAGAAACTCTTAAATTTCCAACTTGATCACTTGAAAACTTCCTTAAATCTTGAGTTTAGAAGATCAAATCTCTTTCTTGCTCTCTTAATTCTTTGATAGCCGGCCAAAAGAAGAGAAAAGGAAAGAAAAGAAAAGGAAAGCAAGTGAACCATGAAAAGAAAGAAGGGAAGAAGAAAACCAAGAAAGCAAAGTCAACTTTCTTCCTCAAAACCCTCTCCACCAAGCATTTATATTAAAATATCCCAAATATCTCATTCCACTCACTTAATTTTCCATTTCCATTAATAAACTTAATTAATTAAAATCATTAACTAATCATCTTTTAACCTCCACTAACTTGACTTGTATATGTTGTATATATTGCTATATATACAACATATACACTCTCTCTTCACTTCCTTTTTCTTTCCAACTATACAAATACATTAAATCCAATTAGAACAACAATTATATCAAAACTTCTACGGCACACTTTGGGATATTACAATTCTCCCCCTCTAAAAAGAAATTTCGTCCCCGAAATTACTTGATATCAAGTTCGAAACAGTTGAGGATAATGCTCTCGCATTGCTTGTTCACTCTCCCAAGTTGCCTCTTCTCTACCATGATTCTTCCAAAGAACTTTCACCAATGGTACTTTCTTATTTCTCAACTCTTTCACTTCATGTGCCAAAATAGCAACTGGTTCTTCTTCAAAAGTCAGATCCGAACTCACTTCAATAGATTCAATTGGCAGAACATGAGATGGGTCTGATCTATATCTCTGCAACAAAGAAACATGGAAGACATTGTGGATTCTATCCAATTCAGGCGGTAAAGCAAGTCGATATGCAACTGGTCCAATTCTTTCAAATACCTTGTACGGTCCAATAAAACGAGGACTCAGCTTCTCAACATATCATCAATAATCTGTATCACTCTCTCTGACTGCCCATCTGTCTGAGGATGAAAAGCAGTACTAAAGTGCAGTCGAGAACCCAATGCACTATGCAAACACTTCCAAAACCTTGAAGTAAACCGGGGATCTCGATCAGACACTAAAGAAATTGGGACTCCATGCAACTTCACTATCTCACTAATATACAGCTCAGCCAGTCTCTCAAGAGGATAGTCCATTCTAACTGGAAGAAAATGAGCTGTCTTTGTCAAGCGATCAACAAACACCCAGATAGCATCATGCTTCTTCTGAGTCAATGGCAAACCAGATACAAAATCCATTGTCACTCTCTTCCATTTCCATTCAGGAACTTTTAAAGGTTGAAGCAACCCTGTTGGAACTTGATGCTCAGCTTTCATCCTCTGACAAGTGAGACACTTGGATACAAATTCTGTTATGTCTCTCTTCATACCTGACCACCAGTAATACTGCTTCCTCCAAAATAAACTTTCTCAAATTATCATCATCAGGAACACACAACCTATCCTTAAACCAAAGGCTACCATAATTTCTTACATGGAAATCTCTACTTTCTCCATGTTGGCAATCTGAAACAATCTTCTGAATTTTCTCATTAGCCAATTAAGCCTCCTTTATTTGATCCAACAATACTGGTCTCAACTGCAATTGAGCTAACAATGCACCATCATCACATGATTCAAAACTAGCCTGCAACGCTTTCAACTCAACAAGTAACGAGAGCGAAAACACAATCAATCCTGTCAAAAACTTCCGACTCAAGGCATCAGCAACTACATTCGCCTTACCAGGATGATAGTCAATCAAACAGTCGTAGTCTTTAATCAATTCTAACCATTGCCTTTGCCGAAGATTCAGCTCCTTCTGAACTCCCAAATATTTTAAACTCTTATGATTTGTAAAGATAAAACACTTCTCCCCATACAAATAGTGTCGCCAAATCTTTAAAGCAAACACTATAGCTGCCAACTCCAAATCATGTGTCGAATAATTAAGCTCATGCGGCTTCAACTGCCGAGAAGCATAAGCTACAACTTTACTTGGATCAACTCTTATACCATCTGCTGAAACTATATGACCAAGAAAAGTTCCTTGATCAAGCCAAAACTCACACTTCGACAGCTTGGCATACAATTGCTTTTCTCTTAAAATCTGCAATACAATCCGCAGATGCTTATCATGTTCCTCTTCATTTCGCGAATACACCAAAATATCGTTAATGAAGACCACGATAAACTGATCTAGATAGGGTCTAAACACCCTATTCAATAAATCCATGAAAGCTGCAGGTGCATTCGTCAACCCAACAGGCATCACCAAGAACTCATAATGCCCATACCTTATGCGAAAAGCTGTCTTAGGAACATCTTCAGCTCTAACCCTCAACTGGTGGTACCCTAATCTCAAATCAATCTTAGAAAACACTGCTGCTCCTTTTAATTGATCAAAGAGATCATCAATTCTAGGCAAAGGATACTTATTCTGAATAGTCATCTTGTTCAATTGCCTATAATCGATGCACAATCTCATAGTACCATCCTTCTTCTTCACAAACAAAACAGGAGCTCCCCATGGAGAAACACTAGTGCGAATAAACCCTTTATCCAATAACTCCTGTAACTGCACCTTCAACTCTCTCAACTTAGCAGGTGCCATTCGATAAGGAGTAATAGAGATGGGAGTAGTACCAGGCAACAATTCGATACCAAACTCAACCTCCCTCTCAGGGGTAACCCTGACAACTCCTCAGGAAACACATCTGGAAAATCTACAACTGTGGTTATACTATCAAGTGGAGAACCCACTGCTCTAGTATCCACAACATGAGCAAAATAAGCATCACACCCTTTTCTAATCAACTTTCTAGCTGCTACAGCTGATACAAACAAGGATGCAAGTTGTCTTTGCTCACTAGACACCATCACATTTCTACCATCACCGGTTCTCAAGGTAACACACTTCTTTTGACAATCTACCATAGCTCCATGCTTAGACAACCAATCCATGCCTAAGATCAAATCATACTCCTTAAAAGGCATTTCAATCAAATCACCAAGAAATTCCTCACCTTGCACTACCACTGCACTATCACGATGAACCTTACTCACTACAACACTATGTCCTAAAGGATTTGTCACCAAGACATCAAATCCTAAGGACTCTGAATGCAATTCAGACATAGGCAAAATGAATGCACTTATGTATGAATGAGTAGATCCTGAATCAATCAAAGCAAGAACTGAAATGCCAAATAAAGAGAATGTACCCGCTATAGCTGCTGAAGCATCCGGCTGCCTCTGCATCACATAAACTCTCTGAGAAGATCTGGCCTCATCTAGTCCACTGCCTCCAGATGTCGATCCTCCCCTCTGACTAAACCTGGGCCGACTACCTCTACTGAAACCTCTGCTTCCTCGACCACCTCTGCTGACACTAGGTCGAGAAGCTGCAGAATCAACCTGCCTATGCTCCTGCATCTCTGGACACTCCCTAATGAAATGATCAGGCGCTCCACACCTAAAACATCCAGTTATTCTACCAAACTTCCAACAAACACCCACACGGTTCCTACCACACTGTTCACATGCAGGTAGAGTAGATCTATGAATCACTGGAGTCGGAGCACTAGCTACAGAAGCTATAGGTCTCGGTCTTTGCCTCTGATATTGCACTGACCTACCCGGCTGTCTCTGGCTCCTACTAATCCTCGGCACAAAACTTCCTCTGCCCCTCTTTATAGATGAAGACCCTGCCTCAAACTGGGATCTTCTCACTTTGGTCTCCTCCTCGGTAGCAGCTGCTGCAATAATCTGTGCTCTCTCAACACTTCTAGCTACTGCAACAAGTTGAGAGAAATCCTGGTACCGAGAACCAGCAACAATGCACATAATAGAGGGCCTCAAACCCTCCTCAAATCTTCTGCACCGGTCAATCTCGTCCGAGATAATCCCACCGGCATAGTGACTCAACCGGATGTACTCAACCTCATACTCTGTTACCGTCCGGTCGTCATACCTAAAATTCAAGAATTCCATCTTCTTAATATCTTTATACTCCCTCGGAGTATATTTCAGCTCAAACTCCCTCAGAAAATCCCCATAAGATAATGTAGGTGGATCATCCATGGCATGGGGAACAATCTTCCACCAGTCATAGGCATCTTTCTGAAGAAGGGATCTAGCATAATCAAATTTTTCATCAGGAGTGGCTTGCAACTGGATAAATATCCTCTGCACTTTATCCAACCATTGCTCAGCCACTTCTGGATATGTAGTGCCCAAGAAATCCTCAGCCCCATATTTCCTTAATTTGTCATAATGTCTCACCGGCACTTGAGGCTGTGGTGGTGGTGGTGGCTGCTGCACTGGAGCTCCCCTCAACAAATCTACCATGTGCCTAAACCAACCCGGCGGTACCTCATCAGCATCTGATCTCCCTGGCATAGGAGTAGGGACCTCACTAACTCTATCAACTCCAGCACCATCTCTACCTTCTTCAGGAGCTACACTCTCAGCACTACCTTCTACCGACTGACGTGACTGAGACGCCATCACTATCTATTTCTGCAAACACAGCAGAATATACCTTATTAAGATCAAAGACTGTCGTACCAAAACATGTATCTTATTTAAAAAACCATATTGTAAAACTCAAAATTTCCTTTTTATTACAATTGACCTAGGTTGAAAATCTCAAACCTAGGCTCTGATACCAAAATAATTGTAACACCGCTATACCCCGTATACGTACACAGCATGCTATTACGATCATAATATACGTATACTGAATATAGGATTGCCACAGTTTATTAAACAAACGACTCATTTCTTTGACAATACTATGAACAAATTTAAATCATTTAAAAGAAATTATAAAAGACAAAAGATAAAATGTTTATTTAAAAGCAGCGGAAAATATATCAATTATTTATAAATACTTATACATCAAACTCAAGTTTTACAAAACATAAAATATATACATGTTTGGCAGTATGTCTTTGATCTTTAAGCTCCACTATCAACGCCTCAAAATCTAGACTCTACTGGGTCTAGAGGAACTCTCTGGTTCTTCTCTGTCACCTCCGCGATAAACCACAATCGCGCTAAGCCAACGGCTTAGTGGTACAAACTACAATAACCATATGCATCTATGCAATGCCAATGTCACACATTTCAACAATCAAGACAATATTCACAAATTTTATCTTTATATTGTTCATAAGTCTACATTTCATCATTTTATTTAATTATTTCATCACTTATGATTTACATTGACACAAAGACAAGTATGGGCCCAAAAGACACTAATATGTTATTCAAAGTTCAGAGTTACTGCTTTGGTCTATAATCATAATCATCAAGCCCATAGGCGATACATATATATATCTCTATCCATGGTCTACCCGGCTAAACTCGAGGAAATCCTCAACCCGGCAAGATTGTTACTATAATTCACATTTCACATTTATCAACTGGAATCGGCTTACGACCCGGTCTTTTCACCTATCCAGTACATTATAGGCATGCCGCCAAACCCAGAACTCTGAAGGTTGAATAACACATTAGACACAAAATCTTTTCATTTATATCTTTATACATTTCTTTCTCAATTCATTTCTCATTTCATTCTCATAATCAAAATAGGCAACCATGCCTCAATCATCTCATTTGCATCATTATAGCCAACAACCATGGCTCATATCTCATCAAGATAATATACATAATCAATTTCATTAAACATCATCATCATAGCCAACAACCATGGCTTCATATCTCATCAATATAATATACATAATCAATTTCATTAAACATCAATTCATCATTCAAGTATACACAACCAATTGCATTAACATACCTTTTATATTTCATCATATCATCAAATGTTTTAACCCTATAATCAATTGCTTAGCATATATATATAATCAAGTATGTCAAGTATCAAATCATGTGAGTATATGCAACAATGTAGTTTGTACTTACCTTAAAACCAACTCACCCAACCTATACACTTTCTCCTCCAAGAATCTTCAACACTTAGGTTAGGGCAATTCAACTTCTTCACAACCTAATCCAAAAGGAATAATACACATGAGATAATAAGACTAAGGTCTAACTAGGGCAAACCCTACACATGACACTCTCAACAACACGGGCGTGTCCATGACCATGCCCTAAACTCACAACACAGAAGCTTTGACACGCTCAGAACCACGGGCATGTCACTGAACGTGTAGTACATTCTATCTCACAGAAACATTGTCACGTCCAACAACACAGGCGTGTTCATGGCCGTGTCAATCCCTTACCAACACAGTAGCTATGACACGCTCAGTGACATGGGCGTGTCACTGGACGTGTCAATACTACTACTACACAGAAGCTGTGACACGCTCAGTGACATGGGCGTGTCACTGCTCGTGTCACCCATCCAAGAATACAGAACCATCGACACGCCTAAAAACCTGGTCGTGCTCATGGGCGTGTCAGGCCAAAAATCCAGATTCCAGCAACATCAACAACACAACCAATAGACCACTATCTTCTACTTCAAACAAACTGAACTAAACACACCCAAGAACCATAATAACTTGCAAAAACACAAAAACAACTCAACACATACCTCAAATACAAATCATAATCATCACCACAAACCCAAAACACAACCACAATACTTTCTCTTTTAACAACTTACTCTTTCCTTCAATCCATCCCCAAAAATCCAAAATCAATTAAACCAAACACTCTCAAATACATCTTAATCAAACATATTCACATATCATCAACAATCAACCAACAAACTCAAACACATCTTAAAAGAAAATCAAGGAATCAAGAGGAAACTTACCAAGGATGAAGAAACTCTTAAATTTCCAGCTTGATCACTTGAAAACTTCCTTAAATCTTGAGTTTAGAAGATCAAATCTCTTTCTTGCTCTCTTGATTCTTTGATAGCTGGCCAATAGAAGAGAAAAGGAAAGAAAATAAAAGGAAAGCAAGTGAACCACGAAAAGAAAGAAGGGAAGAAGAAAACCAAGGAAGCAAAGTCAACTTTCTTCCTTAAAACCCTCTCCACCAAGCATTTATATTAAAATATCCCAAATATCTCATTCCACTCACTTAATTTTCCATTTCCATTAATAAACTTAATTAATTAAAATCATTTACTAATCATCTTTTAACCTCCACTAACTTGACTTGTATATGTTGTATATATTGCTATATATACAACATATACACTCTCTCTTCACTTCCTTTTTCTTTCCAACTATACAAATACATTAAATCCAATTAGAACAACAATTATATCAAAACTTCTAGGGCACACTTTGGGATAGTACAATATATATATATGGTTATAATTAAAGGATGAAAGGAAAGAGAAATTAAAAAAACAGTCTTCTTCTTTTTCTTCTTCTTCTTCTTCTTGGCTGAACCACCATGGGAGATAGCTCAAGGATTTTTGTTCTTCTTAGCTCCAAGAATTGAAGGATTTTAAAGGTTCAAAAAGGATTTTTAAATATTTCCACTTGAAAAAGTAAGTTCTTTAGCTTTTTCTTTGGATTTCCATAGAAATTTTGAATATGTGAGTTTTGGATTTTTGAAGTAGTATGTTATAATTGTTGGAATTGGTGTGTATGAAGTTATTTTGGGTAGTTATTAATGGTTTTAAGGTTGCATTGAAGAAATGGTTGAATTTGGATAAAGAATGGTGAAGAGAGAGAATTTAGGATTATGGACTTTTAGGGTTTGAGAAATCATGGTTTTTAATTGTGCAAATTAGTTCTAAATGAGTTTTTTTGGTGCTTAAATAAGTATTTTAAAGTCAAATATTGGATTTGGTTGTGTTTAGTTGGAGTTTGAGAATGGAGTGTGATTTAGGATTTTAGAAAAAGATTTTTCCAAAGTTGTTGAATTGTATAATTTTATTAGTTTAATCTTATTGTTTGGTGATATAAGTGATGAATATAAGCTTAAAATGATAAATGGATTGTGTTGGAATGGAAAACCTTCAATGGGGGAAGGTTATGCCATTTTAGGGTTTTGTGTATAAGAGTGTGTTTTTGTAATGTAAATGGTTTAAATATATTAAAATATGTTTCTAATAATATAAATAAACTTAATATATTAAAATGAATGGCCTAGTATGTAACACCCCCACACCCAATACATACACACTACATACACCACAATGCAGTATACATGTATCGAATATAGGAATGCTACGTATTTTTCTTAACATTCAAGAACACCTTTTTAAATGATATCATATTTTTTTTTAGTATACAATATAGATAATAAGTAATTAACTTGTAAAATAAAACAAAGTAGATATAAATATGTTTATTTAGTACGCAGCGGAATTTATAAAATAGTTACATATATGAAAGCATTTAAATCCATAATTAAATATATATATATTCACATTATAAACAATATTTACAAAATATAAAGAAGTTATACATGATTGGCAGCTTTCTCTGATCTTTAAGTCCCAAAATAAACTCTTCAATTTCTACTCTCACTCGGTCTCTAGGAGCTCTCGGGTTCAACTCTGTTACCTGCGCGATCAACACTATCGCGCTAAGCCAACGACTTAGTAAGACAAATCATGCTAATATTATGCTCTAGTGCAATGCAATGTCACACATGTTATCAATAAAGGCAACAACATAGGTGAAAAGCTAACATCACACCTTTGCACATCACAAATCACAACCATATAAACATACCACATTTCAACATCTTTCCATCTCCTTCATTAATCAATCAAGTTATTATTCATGACTCACATTAAACAAAGACAAGCATGGGCCCGAAACACACTAATATGCTATTCAATTTTCAGAGTTAATGCTTTGGTTTTGTTATCACATTTATCATTATCATAATCCCAACTAGGCTTCAAGGATTTAGGTTCAACCAAGCTTCAAGGGGAGCAAAGCATGCTAAGCATCAACCCAACTTGGCTTCAAGAACCAATCCAACCTAGCTTCAAGGGTTGCAACATCTCAATTAGGCTTCAAGGATCAAATCCAACCTAACTTCAAGAGATTGTTACCATTATTAGGCATGCCACCAACAACATACTCTGAAAATGGAATAACACATTAGCCACACAATTCAATTATTATTTAATTATCATTTCCATTCTCAATTCTCATAATCATTTAGGCAACATGCCTTATTTCTTTCAATTGCATCAACATAGCCAATCACAATGGCTTCAATTACATTTGCATCATTATCACCAAACACATTGATCTTACATCTCACTATATCTCAAATCACAATTCATGTTATTCACATAGCATCATCATTGGTATAACATTTCAAGATACATTATTCCTATAACCCATTGCCATTCACAAGTTGACAATGCATAATACCTAACCTTAATCATGTAATATCATATGCATTATTGATACCACATTTCAAAGTACATATCATATCACCATTCACAATGCATGTAGCCTAACATTGTTCATATGCTTCATCATTATCATCAAATGTGTGCTAACATCTCAACATCATATAAATGTATGTTCCACATACATTTGTTTGGATCATTATTGTTTTAAATGTGTTTATGTTTAGGTTTAGGTATAAAAATACCTTTGGAGAATTAAACCAATGCAAGAAAAACAAATAATAAAAACCTTAACTAACACATTTGAGGGACACGGGCAGCACACTTGAGGGACGCGGCCAAGCTTGTGGCCGTGTCTCTCAACACAATTTTGGCAGTAGCAAACACATGCATAAGACACGGCCGTGTCTCTCCAAAATCAATCCAACACGGGCTAAATTTCCTTGACTTGGCCGTGTCTCTCATGAATTGGCCGTGTCTCTCCTTGCTTTTGGCCGTGTCACTCATGAACAACACCCTAACCAAAGCCAACACTCTTTCAATTGCATTTACACACTCTTTTGCACAACAATAACCTCATTCAAATGGATACAATCAATGAAATAAACACATATCTTGCATAATCATCACAATAATCACTTAAACAACACATTAACATCACATTTAAACACAAGCCATCTCAAAACCCTAATTCCAACATCCTTCATAATCTTTCACTATCAACCTCTACATAACTTACCATATTCAAAACCAAACCAACACCAATTCAATCTTTTAACTTGCAATCAATTTAAACACTTGTAAACACATCTCAAACACACCAAATCAAGATTCCAACCAATCAAACCTCACATCAAACATAACTTTAAAAATAACCAAAGCAAACAAGAGAGTACTTACCTTAAATGATGAAATTCCACAAATCTGTAGCCAAATCCTTTGATTCCTTCTTCAATTTGGTTCTAGCATCAAGCACACCTCACTTGCTCTCTCTTTTCTTCAACGGCCGGCACACACATGAGAAGAGAAGAAGAATGAATACAAATCAACCATTTCTTCTTCTTTAAATCTCCACCACACAATTTAACAAAACAATTACTTAAATGCCCTTCATCCATTTAATTAACCTTTTGTCTCATATGTGCCCATTTAAGTAATTTCACAAATCTCAAATAAATATCCTCTTGCATTGACTCTCTATTTGACTTATGTATATGTTAGTTATATCATCATATAAACAACATATAAACTTGTCTCTAAACCCTCTTTCTTTCCCAAAACACATATACATATACATTCTCTTCTCAATTTCTTTTCTTAACACATAACATATACATTCAATCCAATTATAATAACAACATAACCAATACTTCTAGGGCATACATAGGGATATTACAATTCTCCCCCTCTAAAAAGAAATTTCGTCCTCGAAATTACCTGATATCAAGTCTGAAACAATTGAGGATATTGATCTCGCATGGTTTGCTCACTTTCCCAAGTTGCTTCTTCTTTTGCATGATTCTTCCACAAAATCTTCACAAGTGGCACTTTCTTATTTCTCAATTCTTTCACTTCACGTGCCAAGATAGCAACTGGTTCCTCTTCAAACGTCAGATCCTGACTCACTTCGATTGATTCAATTGGCAAAACATGAGATGGATCCGATCTGTACCTCCTCAACATAGAAACATGGAATACATTATGGATACGATCCAACTCAGGTGGCAAAGCAAGCCGATAAGCAACTGGCCCAACTCTTTCTAAAACTTTATACGGTCCAATGAAACGAGGACTTAATTTCCCTTTCCGACCAAACCTCAAGATCTTCTTCCAAGGAGACACTTTCAAAAATACTTTATCTCCCACATCAAACTCTATGTCTCTCCTTTTTAGATCTGCATAAGACTTCTATCGGTCTGAAGCTGCTTTCAATCTATTTCGAATCATTTTCACTTTCTCTTCAGTATCCTTAATCAAATCAGGCCCAATCAACTTACCATCTCCAAGTTCACTCCAACAAAGAGGTGTCCGACACCGTCTACCATACAACGCTCCTAAAGGTGCCATACCAATGCTGGATTGGTGACTGTTGTTGTAAGCAAATTCAACAAGCGGTAGAAATCTGTCCCAACTTTCAGAGAAATCAATGACACAGCTTCTCAAAATGTCCTCAATAATCTGTATCACTCGCTCTGACTGCCCATCTGTCTGCGGATGGAAAGCAGTGCTGAAGTGCAGTCGAGAACCCAAAGCACCCTGAAAACTCTTCCAAAATCTTGAAGTAAACCGGGGATCTCGATTAGACACTATAGAAATTGGAATACCATGCAACTTTACAATTTCATGGATATACAGCTCAGCTAATTTCTCCAAAGAATAATCCATCCGAACCGGAAGGAAATGAGCTGTCTTAGTCAATCTATCCACAATCACCCAAATAGCATCATGTTTCCTTTGCGTCAATGGAAGATCAGAAACAAAATCCATTGTCACTCTCTCCCATTTCCATTTAGGCACTGACAAAGGTTGAAGCAACCCGGTTGGAACTTGATGCTCTGTTTTTACCTTCTGACATGTAAGACATCTGGATACAAACTCCGCTATATCTCTCTTCATACCAGACCACCAGTAATGTTGCTTCAAATCATGATACATCTTGGTATTGCCCTGATGCATAGCAAATACTGACTGATGTGCTTCTTCTAAAATAATCCTTCTCAACTCAGCATCATCAGGTACACACAATATGTTCTTAAACCAGAGACTCCCATCATCTCTCACAATAAAATCTTGACTCTTTCCACTCTGGCAATCCGAAACAATCTTTTGAACCTTCTCATCAACCAACTGAGCCTCTTTAATCTGATCCAACAAAACTGGTTTCAACTGAAATTGTACCAATAATGCACCATCATCACAAGATACAACACTGGCATGCAATGCTCTCAACTCAACAAGCAACGAGAGCGAATAAACAGTCAAACCTGCTAAAGACTTCCGACTTAAGGCATCAGCAACAACATTTGCTTTACCTGGATGATAATCAATCAAACAGTCGTAGTCTTTAATCAATTCCAACCATCTCCTCTGTCGAAGATTAAGCTCTTTCTGAACCCCCAAATATTTCAAACTTTTATGGTCAGTATAGATGAAACACTTCTCCCCAAACAAATAATGTCGCCAAATCTTCAATGCAAACACAATGGCTGCTAGCTCTAAATCATGGGTCGGATAATTGAGCTCATACGGTTTCAATTGTCGAGATGCATAAGCTATAACTTTACCTTCTTGCATTAGCACACACCCTAAACCACTATGTGAAGCATCACTGTAAATCACATATGGTTTGCCTTCCACAGGTAAAGTAAGAACAGGCGCTTGAGTCAACATTTCTCTCAACTGTTCAAAGCTAGCCTGACACTGATCCGTCCACACAAATCTAATTCCCTTTCGAAGCAATCTGGTGAGTGGAGTAGCTATCAAAGAAAATCCTTTTACAAACCGTCGGTAATAACCTGCCAAACCCAGAAAACTTCTAACTTCAGTCACAGACTTGGGTGGACTCCAATTCAGAATAGCTTCAACTTTACTCGGATCAACTCTAATACCTTCTGTTGAAACTATATGACCGAGAAAAGTAACTTGGTCAAGCCAAAACTCACACTTCGACAGTTTAGCAAACAATTGCTTCTCTCTCAAGATTTGCAACACAATCCGCAAATGCTTGTCATGCTCCTCCTCATTACGCGAATACACCAAAATATCATCAATAAACACTACCACAAACTGATCCAAATAGGGCCTAAACACCCTATTCATCAGATCCATAAAAGCTGCAGGTGCATTCGTCAAACCGAAAGGCATAACTAGAAACTCATAATGCCCATACCTGGTCCGAAAGGCGGTCTTAGGAACATCTTCAGCTCTAACTCTCAGCTGATGGTACCCTGATCTCAAATCAATTTTAGAAAACACTGCTGCACCCTTTAACTAATCAAAGAGATCATCGATTCTAGGCAAAGGATATTTATTTTTAATAGTCACCTTGTTCAATTGCCTATAATCGATACACAATCTCATAGTACCATCTTTCTTCTTCACAAATAAAACAGGAGCTCCCCACGGAGAAATACTGGGGCGAATAAATCCTTTATCCAACAACTCCTGTAATTGCACTTTCAATTCTCTCAGTTCAGCAGGTGCCATTCTGTAAGGAGTACTAGAGATAGGAGTAGTACCAGGCAATAATTCAATACCAAACTCCACCTCTCTCTCAGGAGGCAACCCTAGCAACTCCTCTGGAAACACATCTGGGAACTCTGCAACTGTGGCAATGCTATCAATTTGAGAACCTGTTACCCTAGTATCTACCACATGAGCAAGATAGGCATCACACCCCTTTCTAATCAACCTCCTGGCTGCAACAGCTGAAACAAACAAAGATACTAGCTGTCCTTGCTCATTAGATACTATCACCTCTCTACCATCACCAGTTCTCAAAGAAATAATTTTCTTTTTACAGTCAACCACAGCTCCATGTTTAAATAGCCAGTCCATACCTAGGATCACATCATATTCCTTAAAAGGCATCTCAATCAAATCTCCAAGGAACTCCTCACCTTGAACCACTATTGTACTATCTCGGTGCACCTTACTAACAATCACACTATGCCCTAACGGATTTGTCACCAATACATCAAATCCTAGGGATTCAGCATGTACATCAAACACAGGCAAAACAGATGCACTAATATATGAATGTGTGGAACCCGGATCAATCAAAGCAAGTACTGAAGTATCAAATAAAGAAAAAGTACCAGCTATGACTGCTAAAGCATCTGGTTGCCTCTGCATCACATAAATCCTCTGAGAAGATCCAGCCTCCTCTGGTCTACTCTCCCTGGATGTAGAACCTCCTCTAGCACTGAACCCAGATCTGCCTCCTCTGCCAAAACCTCTGCCTCCTCGACCTCCCCTCACACTGGGTCGAGAAGCTGCAGTATCTACTGACATCCGCTCCTGCCTCTCAGGACAATCTCTCACAAAGTGATCAGGTGATCCACATCTGAAGCATACCCCTGACACACCAGTCCTCCAACAAGTACCACCATGGGGCCTGCCACAATGAATGCATACAGGTGGAGTGGATCTCTGAGTCACTGGGGTCGGAGCACTCGCCACTGAAACTGTAGGTCTAAATCTCTGCCTCTGAAACTGTACTGACCTACCAGCTGTCCTCTGACTCCTACTAACCCGAGGAATAAAACTTCCTTTACCTCTTTTAACAGATGAAGACCCTGCCTCAAACTGAGGCCTTCTAACCCTGACCTCTTCCTCTGAAGCAGCTGCAATAACCTGAGCTCTCTCCACGCTCCTGGCTGCTGCAACAAGCTGGAAAAAATCATGATATCTAGATCCAGCCACATGACACATGATAGAGGGCCTCAATCCCTCCTCAAATCTCCTGCATCTATCAATCTCATCAGATATAATACCCCCAGCATACTGGCTCAATCGAATAAACTCAACCTCATATTCAGTTACGGTCCGGTTGTCTTGCTTTAAACTCAAAAACTCCATCTTCTTCCTGTCTTTATACTCCCTCGGAGTATACTTCAATTCAAACTCTCTCAAAAAATCAGCATAGGACAAAGTTGGTGGATCATCCATAGCATGGGGCACTATCTTCCACCAATCATATGCGTCTTTCTGCAGCAATGATCTTGCATAATCAAATTTCTCCTCTGAAGTGGCTTGCAACTGAACAAATACTCTCTGTACTCTATCTAGCCACTGTTCAGCTACAGCTGGATCAACAGTACCAAAGAAATCCTCTGCTCCATACTTCCTTAGTTTATCATAATGCCTCACTGATACCACAGGCTGTGGTGGGGGTGGCGGTGGTTGCACTGGTGCTTGCCTCAAAATATCCACCACATGCCTAATCCAAGCTGGCGGAACCTCCTCACCAGCTGATCTCCCAGACACTGAAGCAGGTGCCTCCCCAGCACTATCAACTCAAGCTCCATCATCAGGAGCAATACTCTCAGCACTACCCTCGACTGACTAACGTGAGTGAGAATCCATCACAACCTATATCTGCAAACACAGCAGAGTACATCTTATTAAAGATCAAAGACTGCCAATCCCAAACATGTATGTTATTCAAAAACTCATTTTTTTAAGTGAAAATATTCTTTTTCTTACTTTTTACCTAGGTTGAGAATCTCAAACCTAGGCTCTGATACCAAAACAATTGTAACACCCCCACACCCAATACATACACACTACATACACCACAATGTAGTATACATGTATCGAATATAGGAATGCTACGTATTTTTCTTAACATTCAAGAACACCTTTTTAAATGATATCATATTTTTTTTTAGTATACAATATAGATAATAAGTAATTAACTTGTAAAATAAAACAAAGTAGATATAAATATGTTTATTTAGTACGCAGCGGAATTTATAAAATAGTTACATATATGAAAGCATTTAAATCCATAATTAAATATATATATATATTCACATTATAAACAATATTTACAAAATATAAAGAAGTTATACATGATTGGCAGCTTTCTCTGATCTTTAAGTCCCAAAATAAACTCTTCAATTTCTACTCTCACTCGGTCTCGAGGAGCTCTCGGGTTCAACTCTGTTACCTGCGCGATCAACACTATCGCGCTAAGCCAACAGCTTAGTAAGACAAATCATGCTAATATTATGCTCTAGTGCAATGCAATGTCACACATGTTATCAATAAAGGCAACAACATAGGTGAAAAGCTAACATCACACCTTTGCACATCACAAATCACAACCATATAAACATACCACATTTCAACATCTTTCCATCTCCTTCATTAATCAATCAAGTTATTATTCATGACTCACATTAAACAAAGACAAGCATGGGCCCGAAACACACTAATATGCTATTCAATTTTCAGAGTTAATGCTTTGGTTTTGTTATCACATTTATCATTATCATAATCCCAACTAGGCTTCAAGGATTTAGGTTCAACCAAGCTTCAAGGGGAGCAAAGCATGCTAAGCATCAACCCAACTTGGCTTCAAGAACCAATCCAACCTAGCTTCAAGGGTTGCAACATCTCAATTAGGCTTCAAGGATCAAATCCAACCTAACTTCAAGAGATTGTTACCATTATTAGGCATGCCACCAACAACATACTCTGAAAATGGAATAACACATTAGCCACACAATTCAATTATTATTTAATTATCATTTCCATTCTCAATTCTCATAATCATTTAGGCAACATGCCTTATTTCTTTCAATTGCATCAACATAGCCAATCACAATGGCTTCAATTACATTTGCATCATTATCACCAAACACATTGATCTTACATCTCACTATATCTCAAATCACAATTCATGTTATTCACATAGCATCATCATTGGTATAACATTTCAAGATACATTATTCCTATAACCCATTGCCATTCACAAGTTGACAATGCATAATACCTAACCTTAATCATGTAATATCATATGCATTATTGATACCACATTTCAAAGTACATATCATATCACCATTCACAATGCATGTAGCCTAACATTGTTCATATGCTTCATCATTATCATCAAATGTGTGCTAACATCTCAACATCATATAAATGTATGTTCCACATACATTTGTTTGGATCATTATTGTTTTAAATGTGTTTATGTTTAGGTTTAGGTATAAAAATACCTTTGGAGAATTAAACCAATGCAAGAAAAACAAATAATAAAAACCTTAACTAACACATTTGAGGGACACGGGCAGCACACTTGAGGGACGCGGCCAAGCTTGTGGCCGTGTCTCTCAACACAATTTTGGCAGTAACAAACACATGCATAAGACACGGCCGTGTCTCTCCAAAATCAATCCAACACGGGCTAAATTTCCTTGACTTGGCCGTGTCTCTCATGAATTGGCCGTGTCTCTCCTTGCTTTTGGCCGTGTCACTCATGAACAACACCCTAACCAAAGCCAACACTCTTTCAATTGCATTTACACACTCTTTTGCACAACAATAACCTCATTCAAATGGATACAATCAATGAAATAAACACATATCTTGCATAATCATCACAATAATCACTTAAACAACACATTAACATCACATTTAAACACAAGCCATCTCAAAACCCTAATTCCAACATCCTTCATAATCTTTCACTATCAACCTCTACATAACTTACCATATTCAAAACCAAACCAACACCAATTCAATCTTTTAACTTGCAATCAATTTAAACACTTGTAAACACATCTCAAACACACCAAATCAAGATTCCAACCAATCAAACCTCACATCAAACATAACTTTAAAAATAACCAAAGCAAACAAGAGAGTACTTACCTTAAATGAAGAAATTCCACAAATCTCTAGCCAAATCCTTTGATTCCTTCTTCAATTTGGTTCTAGCATCAAGCACACCTCACTTGCTCTCTCTTTTCTTCAATGGCCGGCACACACATGAGAAGAGAAGAAGAATGAATACAAATCAACCATTTCTTCTTCTTTAAATCTTCACCACACAATTTAACAAAACAATTACTTAAATGCCCTTCATCCATTTAATTAACCTTTTGTCTCATATGTGCCCATTTAAGTAATTTCACAAATCTCAAATAAATATCCTCTTGCATTGACTCTCTATTTGACTTATGTATATGTTAGTTATATCATCATATAAACAACATATAAACTTGTCTCTAAACCCTCTTTCTTTCCCAAAACACATATACATATACATTCTCTTCTCAATTTCTTTTCTTAACACATAACATATACATTCAATCCAATTATAATAACAACATAACCAATACTTCTAGGGCATACATAGGGATATTACATAGTAAGAGAATCCAAAGTTAAAGTGAGGTTAGCCTTAAAGTTTTTATTTTTTCTTGGATGGGGTTTAATTATGGTTTAATATTGAAAATGTCATTAAATATGATACTAAATGATTATTTGCTATCACATTTGGTTTAGGCATTGAGGGAGGTTGATTTGCTTTATCCAAGTGGTGAAGGCCAAGTTGGAAGGATAGAATTGGAGGTTGTTTTAAGCTTGTTTTGGTTTCTATTTGAGGTAAGTACAAACTTTGAATATATTGATTATGTTTGCATGACATTTGGGCTTAACACATTTTGGTTGGAAAATGTGTTAAGCTACTTGATACATTGGTTATGTATGAATAATGTGCTATGACATTTGTAATGTCATATATGTGTTAAATGCATTGTGAAAAGCCATTGATAATGGCTAAATTTTGTAAAATGTGAGTGAATTATGTGGAAATACCCAAAGTAATTGGGTAATGTGTTGTAAATGCAAAAATGTGGTATAATGTAATGAGATATGTGGAAACATAAGGAAATGAATTGATATCAATATAAATGAGAAATATGAATAAATTGTGTGCCTAGTATGTTATTTAATTTTTAGAGTTTTGTGTTTGGAGGTATGCCTATGATTTGCCTACCGGCTAGACGTTGGGCGTCACTGTGAAAATATTTTTGAGGTGAAATGATCAGGTCATAAGTCTTAAAAATAAGTCCTTAAAGCTGGGCTGGGTGAAATGATCGGGTCTTAAGCTTAGACCTAGTTGGACTATTATATTGATATTTTGCTTACAGGGCTAAACACATGGTATCATTATAGACCAAAATAGTAATTTTGGAATTTGAATAGCATATTGTTATCTTTGGGCCCGTGTTTGTGTTTGTTTTTATGTGAATTGTGGATTGTGAAATATTTGAAAAGTATGAGAAAATGGAATGATGTGATATCCATATGCATTTGAGTTTTATTGTTATCAAGTTTGTATTACTAGGCTTTTGGCTTAGCGCGATTGTTTACATCGCGCAGGTGATAGGGTAGATTCGGCTGAGCCAGAGAGTTCTTCTAGACCAGGTCAGGTAGAGTTGATATCAAGATCATAAACACTATCAGCTGTATGTATATATTTTATGATATTGTATATTTTGAGTATTTTGCATATTATATCATGTTTTTTGGATTTTATGTATTGTAAACTATAAAGAATGTTTGGGTTAAGTTATTTGAAATGGGGGTTTAAATATGTTCTAAATTATATATATATATATGTTTGAGAAACTTGGCAAAATTGAGGAGTATGGGTGAAATGGTATTTTGAAATTATTTGGGAGTGTTTTCAGTTGCAGGTTGTGTTTTGCTGAATTTTGAAAATGTCTAAATTACAGACAAAACTCTGGTTAATTTTTTCCAGAGATTTTCATAAAAAATATTTATTTTGAGATCCTATAACAAGTAAAGAATATTTATATACTATTTAATTTTATATATTTAGTATTTGAAATTTTAAATCAAAAATGTAAAAAATTTTATTAAACGAGTCTATGACATTTTTGTACCGTATGTGCATATTTTACATATGCTAAAAATATTTATTATACGTATATAGAGTATAAGAGTGTTACATTTATTTTGGTATCGAAGCCTAGGTTTGAGGTTCTCGACCTAGGTGGGTTGATAGAGAAAGAAAAAGGGGGATTTGAAAATAGTTTTCAATTGTAATACATGCATTGGCACTGGTAGTTTCTGATCTCTGATATAGGAACTTTTGCTGTGTTTGCAGATATAGGTAGTTATAGCATCTCGGACGCATCAGTCTGCAGAGGGTAGTGCAGAGAGTGTGGCTCCTGATGAGGGTAGAGATGGAGCTAGAGTTGTATCTGCTGGTGAGGCATCTGTTTCTATACCTGTGAAACCAACAGTTGATGAGATTTTGCCTGGCTGGGTACGGCATATGGTAGAGTTGTTGAGGCAGGCTCCAGTTCAGCAACCGCCACCACCACAGCCGCAGTTGTCGGGTAGGAAGTATGATAAGCTGAGAAAGTTCAGAGCTGAGGACTTTGTTAGTACTACAGACCCTGCTGTAGTAGAGCGATGGCTAGACAGGGTTCAGAGAGTGCTCATTTAGTTGCAGGCTAGTCCGAAAGAGAAGTTTGATTATGCCAGATCTCTTCTGCAGAGGGATGCATATGATTAGTGGAAGATGGTTTCACATGCTCTGGATGATCCACCAGTCCTGACTTATGATGATGTCCTGCGGGAATTTAAGCAGAAGTATACTCCGAGGGAGTATAAGGAGGCAAAGAAGATGGAGTTCCTGAGTTTGAGATAGGATACCAGGACAGTGACAGAGTATGAGATCGAGTTTATTCGATTGAGTCATTATGCTGGTGGGATCATTTCTGACGAGATTGATAGGTGCAGGAGATTTGAGGAGGGACTGAGACCCTCTATCATGTGTATCATAGTAGGCTCTTGGTATTAAGATTTTTCTCAGTTGGTTGCAGCTGCCAGGAGTGTAGAGAGAGCACAGAGTCTTACAACAGCTGCTAGGGTTGAGGAGACTAGAGCTAGGAGACCCCATAGTGAGGCAGGGTCTTCATCAGTGAAGAGAGGCCAAGGAGGATATTTTTAGAGGTTCAGTAGGAGCCAGGGGCAGTTTGGCAGGTTAGTACACCAGCAGAGACAGAGACCTACAGTTTTAGTGGCTAGTGCTCCGACTCCAGTGGCTCAGAGGCCTGCTCCACCTACTTGTGTTCTGTAACATCCCAAATCCCAGATTGGTAAGAAACAGACATAGAGGATATGATTTAGGCTTAGAACAAAGAAGTTTAGAACATGACCTATAACTTCAGCTTGAATTTCATCCAAGTTAATGACAAAATTAGAGAGTCTCAAAGAAGACTTAATTGTTTATTTGTGTCTTAGCTAGATGTGAAACTTGAAAGTACTCAATTTGGAGTTGTACAGAATAAGATATGATGGATTTAGTAGACAATGTGCAAGCTGCCTCAGACAGCATAGTAGGCTTGATGTCGAAGGACCGTCAAAAATCAGATATAGGTTGGATCGACCTGAAATTTTGATATAATGTATCCCCGGATGTATAGTTTCAGTGGGCATAAGAATTACTTAATTTGAAGTTGTGAGTAAAAAGATATTAATAAAGAAAGACAGCAAGGTCAGGAAGGGATATCAAAAGGATCTAAGTGAAAATTTCTCAAAAGTTAGGGGCAACTATGTAAACTTAAAAATTAAGAGTCGGAAGTTCTTAATAGTACCCATATCCGACCCCGGAAGAATATTCTTGATATTAATCGGGTCATAACTGTGGGTTTCAATTTTTTTCGAAAACGCACGGTTTAAAAGTTACAATCGATTAATCGCTGGAGGGTATTTTGATATTTTCACACCCTAGACTATAAAATTACAGCACAAGAAAGTTGAGGGGGTCAAAATATGAATAAAAGGAAGCCTAATGGCTTGCCAAATAAATAGATAAAAGAAGAAGGCAAGTGGACCAATTAAAAGTGGTCATTTTTGCTATAAGGTGTACCAATTGGAAGTCAACATCTATACCAACATATTTTCACCACTTATGGCTGCCATTTGGATCAAAATAAGCTAAGGAAAGAAAATAAAAGCCCTCTCTTACATGGTGAACTCGTCCAAACCATAAGAGAAGGAAGAAGGAGGTGATTTTTCCAAAGTTTAAGGCTTTTGGTTGAAGATTTTGGTGACAAACAAGACTATAAGGTAAGAGAAACCTATCTCTAGTTTTAATTTCATGGACTAATGGTTAATTTAAGATATTGAAATTAGGTCCATGTAGCTAGATTTGGAGAAAATTCAAGAAATAATTATTTGAAGGATTTGATGAAAGAAATAATGGTTTTAAGGTTAGAGGTGATTAGATTGAGGAAAATTTGGCAAGAAATGAATTGGTAGCTTATGTTTTCAAACCATAGGATGTATGTTTAAAGTGTGTATGCTGGAATTCTTGTAGGAAATCAAGAAAATCTAAAGGAAAAAGAAGAAAAAGATCAAAGATGAGCTAAGGAAAGCAAAGGGGAAAAAGGTTTGGTACTTTAACCTTCTTGAATTAGTGATCTCTATTGCCTTTGCATTTGGATGTGTAATTGCTATAATTATTCATGTGCTTGAGTTGTGGTGGTTATGTGGTTGAGATTGATGATGATATAGAAGTTTTTGTTGTGTGTTTATTGATTTTGGGGTTGAGGTTATAAGGGAGGTAAATATGGGAGTGCTATGTTGTGTTATTTTGTTGCAGCCAGTCATGTGTCCTGCATTTTTCTGGAACTTCAACCAAAATTTAGACTCGCAAAATGATAGAACTAGAACTTGAAAAAGAATACTTAATTGTTCTACATTAATTCAGTAACCATAGGCTTTTGAACCAACTCATTTGCATGTGTGGAATGAAAGTTATGATCAAAATGATACCAGGCGTACAAATTGAAAAAAAAACTGAGATTCCTCAGTCAGTAACCTGTGACTTGGGACTACGTTTAGGTGACCTTAATGACACATTTAGAAGCTGTAAAAGAGGACTTCAATGTACCCTTATATTTTATGAAACCATAGAATTTGGAATTTCCTAAATCCCATTTGTAGATAAAAAGATATGATCAAAAGAGTATAACTCATGCACACTGGAATTGTGAAACTGGACAGACTGAGATTTGTGCCTTGAGTCCAGGGTTTGGTCCATTTACCTCAGGAATTAGATGTTGTGACAGAATATATAAATTAACCCTTGTATGTTGGTGAATCATAGGAGTTGGATTCATCTCGATTGGACTTAAAATGTAGAAGTTACACACGAATGAGCGAACCATGCGCAGGCAGACCCTAGCAGACTGAAGGGCTGAATTAGAAATTGTGCCAAAAATCACGTGTTGCCTGTTTTAAGCTGAAATTTTGACCAAATATATCCTTATGTGTCTAGTTTAATTTAAGATAAGAATTGTCTCAATCCGAGTTGTGTAGGTAAATTTATAAATGAAATAGTACACATTGCGCAGACTTGAGTAACCAATTGGCCAGGGAAGAGTTCAAGGAGTCATCAAGAATTATGTGTAACAAATTTAAATCTAGAAATTTAACCATAAGGACTCATATGAGTATAGTTCGAGTGAAAACAAGAATTTTTACATTTGGATTAGTAGAACAAAAGTTATTGGGGAAATAAGATAACAAGGTACATAAGAAACTAAATGCTAGAATTCACTGTTCATTTGGTAAGAAATAAATGAGGTATAATTGAGATAAAATATTCGTTTGGAATGAAATAAATTATCAAAAATATGCTCTTGAAAGCTTGACCAATTAAGAACAAGATAGCATTTTTCGTTTTTTGAAAATCACATCCCAATTGTGTTTTATTTAAATTTTAAAGCCCAACGAGGGATTTTTGCAGTATTGTAAAACCCGGTGTGGCCGAAAAAGTGCAGTCTGGCCCAAAGGCCCGGAATAAAAATGTTAAACTACAAATTAGTTCTATTGAGCTGATTTAGGATAAAAATAGTCAGATTCTTAATCACTGGTGCCATATCTGTAACATTGTGTGGTTTGCATCTAATTTCTACTTAACGGCTAAAGTACCCACTAAGCTATATGCTTAGCGAGTTTAGTTTTCTAAACTCGTAGGTTATGGAGTCCATGGGAAGCTACAAAGGAGCACCAGAGTGTGCAACAGGAGGCGAAGTGAGCAGCAAAGCAATGTTTAGCTTGGAATGTACTGTTAAGGACTTTCAAAATGTAATTATAACAATTAAAGAAATGTGTAAATTATTATTATTTGTAATAAAAATAAAAATAAAATTTATTTAGTACATGTTCTGTATACCATGTTGCATATACTGTAGCACACTTGGCTCGGCTGGAAATAGTCGGGTTAAGGGGGTGTTACATGTTCATTATGGTAAAGCACAAGGAGGTGTCTGCTGGTGGAGAGGTACTTCAGGAGTATGTTTTAGATGCTCAGGAGTATGTTTTAGATGTGGGTCGTCAGACCATTTTATCAGAGATTGTCCAGAGCCACCAGAAAATAGACCGGCAGATATTGCAACTTCTCGACCCAGTGTCAGAGGGGGTTATAGTGATAGAGGTTTTGGTAGAGGTGGTCAATTTAGGACTAGTCATAGAGGAGGTTCTACAGCCAGAGGTAGTAAACTAGATGAGGCAGGGCCATCACAGCAGGTTTATGTGATGCAAAGGTAGTTGAATGCTTCAGCTGTTATTGCTGGTACTTTTACTTTATTTGGTACTTTAGTTCTTACATAATTAGACCCTAGGTTGACTCATTCTTACATCAGTGCATCCATCTTGCCTGTGAGTGATTTGTATTTTGAGTCCTTAGGATTTGATGTTTTGGTCATAAATCCCTTAGGGCATAGTATTGTGGTAAGCAGGGTACACCAAGATAATCTAGTTGTTGTTTAGGACGAGGAATTTCTCAGTGACCTGATTAAGATACCTTTCAGGGAGTATGATTTGATTTTAGATAAGGATTGGTTATCCAGGCATGGGGCGGTGGTAGATTGTCAGAAGAAATGTGTTACTCTGAGAAAACATGATGGTAGGGATGTGATGGTATCTAGTGAGCAGAGGTATCTTTCATCCATGTTTGTTTCAGTTGTTTCAGCTAGGAGGATGATTCAAAAGGGATGTGAGGCTTATCTTGCTCATGTTATAGATACCAGAGTAGTGGGGTTCTAGCTTGACAGTATACCCACAGTTACCGAGTTTCCAGATGTTTTTTTCTGATGAGTTGCCAAGGGTACCTCCTAAGACAGAAGTGGAGTTCAGTATCAATTTGTTGCCTAGTACCACTCCTATCTCTATTACTCCTTATCATATGGCACCTGCTGAGTTGAGAGAGTTGAAGGTGCAATTGCAGGAGTTGTTGGAAAAAGGGTTCGTCCGCCCTAGTGTGTCCTCGTGGGGATGCCTATGTTGTTTGTAAAGAAGAAGGATGGCACCTTGAGATTGTATATTGATTATAGCCAGTTGAATAAGGTGACCATCAAGGACAAGTATCCTTTGCCTCGCATAGATGATCTCTTTGATCAGTTGAAGGGAGCAGTAGTATTCTCTAAGATTGATATGAGATTAGGGTACCATAAGTTGAGAGTCAGAGATGTGGATGTACCCAAGATAGCTTTTTGCATGAGGTATGGACATTATGAGTTTCTGGTGATGCCCTTAGGATTGACAAATGCACCAGCAACTTTTATGGATTTGATGAATAGGGTGTTCAGACCATATTTAGATCAGTTTGTGGTGGTCTTCATTGATGACATTTTGGAGTGTTTGCTTAATAAGGAGGATAATGATAGGCATTTATGAATTGTATTGCAGACTCTGAGAGAGAAGCAGTTATATGTTAAGCTGTATAAGTGTGAGTTCTGGCTCAATCAGGTAGCTTTTCTTGGTCGTGTGGTTTCAGCAGAGGGCATTAGAGTTGATCCGAGTAAGGTTGAGGCTATCTTGAATTGGAGTCCACCGAAGACTGAGAAAGAGGTTATAGGTTTTCTTGGATTGGTAGGCTATTATCGTCGGTTTGTAAATGGTTTTTCTATGATAGCTACACCACTCACCATATTGCTTCAGAAAAGGAGTTAGATTTGTGTGGATAGATCGGTGTCAGGCGAGTTTTGAGCAGCTAAGGGAGATGTTGACTTAGGCTCCTATCCTTACCCTGCCTGTCGAAGGTAAACCATATGTGATATACAATGATGCTTCACATAGTGGTTTAGATTGTGTTCTGATGTAGGAGTGTAGAGTCATTGCTTATACCTCTCGACAGTTGAAACCACATGAGCTAAATTACCTGATGCATGATTTGGAATTAGCAACTATAGTTTTTGCCTTGAAGATTTGGCAGCATTACTTGTATGGGAAAAAGTGTTTCATTTATACAGATCATAAGAGTTTGAAATACCTGGGTATTCAGAGAGAGTTGAATCTTCGGTAGAGACGGTGGTTAGAATTGATTAAAGACTATGACTGTTTGATTGATTATCATTCTGGTAAGGCAAATGTTGTTGCTGATGCCTTGAGTCAGAAGTCTTTGGCAAGTTTGATTGCTTATTCGCTCTCGTTGCTTGTTGAGTTGAGAGTGTTGCATGCTAGATTTGAGTCTTGTGATGATGGTGCTTTGATGGCTCAGTTGCAATTGAGACCAGTGTTTTTGGATCAAGTTAGGGACGCTCAATTGGCAGATGAGGGAATTCAAAAAATTATGTTGGTCTGTTAGAAGGGGGAGAGTCGAGACTTTTTTTTGAGGTATGATGGCAATCTATGGTACAAAGATAGGTTGTGTATTCCTGATGATACAGAATTGAAAAGAATGATATTAGAGGAAGCACATCAGTCTCTTTATGCTATGCACCCTGGAAGTACCAAGATGTATCAGGACTTTAACCAACATTATTGGTGGTTAGGTATGAAGAGGGAAATAGCAGAGTTTGTATCTAGATATCTCACTTGCCAGAGAGTGAAGGCTAAGCACCAGCTTCCTTCGGGGTTGCTCCAACCTTTATCAGTGAACGAGTGGAAATGGGAGTGAGTGACAATGGATTTTGTGACTAGACTGCCTTTGACCCAGAAGAAGCAGGATGTAATCTGGGTGATAGTTGATCAGATGATGAAGATAGCCCATTTTCTTCCAGTTTAGATGGATTATTCTCTTGAGAGGTTGGCTGAGCTGTATATCAATGAGATAGTGAGGTTGCATGGAGTCCTAGTTTCTTTGATGTCGGATCGAGATCCTCAGTTTACTTTGAGGTTTTGGAAGAGTTTGCATGATGCTTTGGGTTCTCAGTTGTATTTTAGTACTACTTTCCATCCTCAGATGGATGGGCAGTCAGAGAGAGTAATAAAGATTCTAGAGAATATGTTGAGGAGCTGTATCATTGATTTTACTGGGAATTGGGATAGATTTTTGCCACTAATTGAGTTTGCTTATAACAACAGTCATCAATCTAGTATTAGGATGGCTCCTTATGAGGCCTTTTATGGCAGAAGATGCAGGACACCTTTGTGTTGGGATGAGGTTGGAGAAGGTAAATTGGTCGGTCCCGATTTGATTAAGGAAACATAAGAGAAAGTGAAGGTGATTCGGAGTCGTTTGAAAGCAGCTTCAGATCGACAGAAATCCTATTCAGATTTGAAGAGAAGAGACATAGAGTTCAGTGTGGGAGATGATGTGTTTCTAAAGGTGTATCCATGGAAGAAGATTCTGATGTTCAGTTGAAAAGGAAAGTTGAGTCCTCGTTTCATAAGACCATATGAGGTGTTGGAGAGAGTTGGTCCAGTGGCTTATAGATTAGCTTTGACACCTGAGTTGGATCAAATTCATAATGTCTTCCATGTCTCAATACTTCAGAGATACAGGTCTGACCCACCTCATATCCTATCAGTGGAGTCTATTGACGTGAGTCCAGATATGACTTACGAGGAAGAACCAGTGGCGATTATGGCACGAGATGTTAAAGAATTTAGGAATAAGAGGGTGCAACTTGTGAAAGTCCTTTGGAGAAATCATGCTACTGAAGAGGCGACATGGGAGAGTGAGAAGATGATGCAGAGTCAGTTTTTCCAATTATTCCAGACTTGAGAGCAAATAATTTCAAGGACAAAATTTATTTTAGGGAGAGAGAATTGTAATATCCTTTTTTTTTTTGAAAATTTCTAATTTTTTGAAATTTGATAAAATATATTATAATTAAATTGGATAAATTAAATTAATGGTTTTAAATGAAAAATGAAGGGATTTTAAATAAAAAAGTGGAATATATATGCAACACCCTTATATCCTATATAAGTACAATACATATTTTCAGCATATATAAAATACGCATATACGGTACAAAAATATCACAGACCGATTTAATAAAAAAATTTCACATTTCCAATTTAAATTTTCAATTTCTAAATATATAAAAATTAAATAGAGCATAAATATTATTTACTTGTTATAAGAACCCAAAATAAATAATAAATATAAAATTCTCTGTGAAACATTTGCCAGAATTTTATCTGTATTTGGGACATCCCAAAATTTAGCAATAACTCAACATGCAAAAAGAAAACACTTCCAAATAATTTCCAATCATCATCTCAAACATTTATAAATATAGATATATATAATTTAAAACACACTTACTCTCCCATTTCAAATACATTGACCCAAACATTCTTTATAATATACAATACGTAAAATCTAAAACATAATATATTATGCATAATACTCAAAATGTATAATAACATAAAAATATATACATGCTGCTGGTAGTGTTTCTGATCTCGATAGCAACTCAACAAGCTCAACTACAAGTCTAGACCCGATCTGGTCTAGAAGAACTCTCTGGCTTAGTTGGGTCTACCCTGTCACCTGCGCGATGGAAACAATCGCGCTAAGCTAAAGCCTAGTGGTACAAACTTTGAAAATAACAATAAAACTCAATGCAATGCCAATGCATAATTTATATAGATGTCACATTATTCCACTTTCTTATATTTTTCAAATATTTCATAATTCATAATTCACATTAAAACAAAGACAAGCATTGGCCCAAAAAGGATCTAATATGCTATTCAAATTTCAGAGTTACTGCTTTGGTCCATAATGACACATGTGTCTAGCCCCGTAGGCAATATATCCATGGATAATGTAACAACCCCAGTCTCTTGGACCTTAACCCGGCTAGACCCTTAGGCCCCAGTATCTTAGCCCTCAACCCGGCTAGATTGCTACAGTTTTTGAGGCTTACGACCCAGTCTTTTCACCCCAAAAACATCATATTTATCCGCTGGCCTGGCTTACGACCCAGTCTTTTCACCATTCCAGCGTGTAGCCCGTAGGCAATCATAGGCATGCCGCCAAACCCAGAACTCTGAAAATTGAATAACATACTAGGCACACAATTTATTCATATTTCTCATTATCAATCTCTTTCTCTTTGTCACATATTCAATCTAGGCACATTGCCTTATTTTCACTTTTTTTTTTCTCACTTTTCACATTTTTCACATCTTTCTCATTTTTCTCACTTTTCTCATTTTTATCAATATCAATTCATTTCATTATTACACATATCTCATTTTTGTATTCACAACACATTACCCAATTACTTTGGGTATTTTCACATAATATGCATGTTTCACATGTTACACAAATTAGCCATTATCAATGTTTTTTCACAATGCATTTAACACATATATGACATTACAAATGTCATAGCACATTATTCATACACAATCAATGAACCAAGAAACTTAACACATTTTCCAACCAAAATGTGTTAAGCCCAAATGTCATGCAAATATAAACAATATATTCAAAGTTTGTACATACCTCCACTAGCAACCCAAAGTAAGCTAAAAACAACCTTCAATCCAATCTTTCTAACTTGCCCTTCACCACTTGGATGAAGCAAAACAACCTCCCTCAATGCCTAAACCAAATGTGATAGCAAATAGTCATTTAGTATTACATTTAACGGCATTTCCAATATTAAACCATAATTACACATCACTCCTACAAATTTCCAAAAATTTAGCCTTTCCTACTTCAACATTGGAATTCCATTCTACTATAATTAAATTAGTGTTTTAAGTTTATTTATATTATTAAAAACATATTTTAATACATTTAAATCATTTACATTATAAAAATACCACTCTTATACATAAAATCTCAAAAATGGCATAACCTTCCCCCATTGAAGGTTTTCTATTCCAACTTAATCCATTACTCATTCCAAGCATATATTCATCACTTTTAACACTAAACAACATGCTTAAACAAATAAAATCACACAATTCAACCACTTTGAAAATCACTTTTCCAAAACCCTAAATCTCCACTTCCATTCTCAAACTCCAACCCAACACCACCAAATCCAATATTTGACTTTAAAATACTTGTTTATGAATTAAAACAACTCATTTAGAACCAATTTGCACAATTAAAGTTCATGTTTTCAAAACCCCAAAAATCCATAACCCTAAATTCTCTCTCTTCACCATTCTTTAACCAAACTCCATCATCTCTTCAATCTAACCTTAGAATCATTGTTAACTACCCAAAATAACATCATACACACCAATTCCAATAATTATAACATACTACATAAAAATACAAATTCTCACATAATCCAAATTTTCAAGGAATTCAAAGAAAAGAGATGAAAACTTACTAATTTTGGTGGAAATCACCAAAAATCCACTTGAAACTTGTTAATTCCTTCAATTTATGGAGTATGGGAAAAGCAAAATCCTTGGTCTTCAAGCTCCCATGGAAACGTCCTTGAAGAAGAAGAAGATGATGATGGAGACTTTTATATTTCTTTTCCTTTCATCTTTTTTTAACCACATATATATATATATATATATTAAAATAATTTAATATTTAATTATTTAATTATTTTTTAATAAATTAAAAGCCCTAATTTCCCTCTTCCATTCAAAAATAATTTATTTTTGAATTATTTTATTAATTTTGAATTTATAAGATTTAATTACCAAAATACCCTTTTCTTTTAAAAAGTGTTGACTTTTATATATGTTATGTATATTTTGCATATATATCACATATATATTCCACTTTTTTCATTTAAAATCCCTTCATTTTTCATTTAAAACCATTAATTTAATTTATCCTTTTAAATTATAATTTATTTTATCCAATTTTTCAAAAATTAGAAATTTTCAAAAAATTTAGGATGTTACAATTCTCTCCCCCTAAAACAAATTTCGTCCTCGAAATTACCTGTCCTCAAGTCTGGAACAATTGGAAAAACTGACTCTGCATTACCTGCTCACTTTCCCAGGTCACCTCCTCAGTGGCATGATTCCTCCAAAGGACTTTCACAAGTGGCACCCTCTTATTCCTAAATTCTTTAACCTCTCGTGCCAAAATTGCGATAGGTTCTTCCTCATAAGTCAGATTTGGACTCACCTCAATGGACTCCACTAACAAGATATGAGATGGGTCAGACCTGTATCTCCAAAGCATCGAGACATGAAAAATATTATGTATTCTATCCAACTCAGGTAGCAAAGCTAGTCTATAAGCCACTGGACCAACTCTCTCCAACACCTCATATGGTCCTATGAAACGAGGACTCAGCTTTTCTTTGCGGCCAAATCTCAAAATTTTCTTCCATAGAGACACCTTCAGAAACACTTTATCTCCCACACTAAACTCTATGTCTCTTCTCTTTAAATATGAATAGGATTTCTATAGGTCTGATGCTGCTTTCAAACGATCCCGAATCACTTTCACTTTCTCCTCTGTTTCCTTAATCAAATCGGGACCAACCAGTTTACCTTCTCCAACTTCATCCCAACACAAAGGTGTCCTACATCTCCTGCCATATAAAACCTCATAAGGAATCATCTCAATACTGGACTGATGACTGTTGTTATAGGCAAACTCAATTAATGGCAAAAATCTGTCCCAATTCCCGGTAAAATCAATGATACAGCTCCTCAATATATCCTCCAGAATCTGTATCACTCTCTCTGACTGTCCATCTGTCTGAGGATGGAAAGTAGTACTAAAATGCAATTGAGAACCCAAAGCATCATGCAAACTCTTCCAAAACCTTGAAGTAAACCGGGGATCTCGATCCAACACCAAAAAAACTGGGACTCCATGCAATCTGGCTATCTCATTGATATACAGCTTAGCCAACCTCTCAAGAGAATAATCCATCCGAATTAGAAGAAAATGAGTTTTCTTCGTCTTTCGATCAACTATCACCCAGATTGCATCATGCTTCTTCTGGGTCAAAGGTAGTCCAGTCACAAAATCCATTGTCACTCGCTCCCATTTCCACTCTGGCACTGATAAAGGTTGGAACAATCCTGAAGGAACTTGGTGCTCAGCCTTCACTTTCTGACAAGTGAGACATCTAGATACAAACTCTGCTATGTCCCTCTTCATACCTGACTACCAATAATGTTGCTTCAAGTCCTGATACATCTTGGTATTCCCAGGGTGCATAGCAAAAAGTGACTGATGTGCTTCCTCTAATATCATTCTTTTCAATTCTGCATCATCAGGAATACACAATCTATCTCTGTACCATAGACTGCCATCATCCCTCACATAAAAGTCTCGACTCTCCCCCTTCTGACAAACCAACTCAATTTTTTGAATTCTCTAATCTGCCAACTGTGCCTCCCTAATATGATCCAATAAGACTGACCTCAACTGCAACTGAGCCATCAAAGCACCATCATCAGAAGATTCAAATCTAGCGTGCAACTCTCTCAACTCAACAAGCAACGAGAGCAAATAAGCAGTCAAACCTGCAAAAGACTTTAGACTCAAGGCATCAGCAACAACATTTGCCTTACCAGGATGATAATCAATCAAACAGTCATAGTCTTTAATCAACTCTAACCACCGTCTCTACCGAAGATTCAGCTCTCTCTGAACACCCAGGTATTTCAAACTCTTGTGATCCGTATAAATGAAACACTTTTCCCCATACAAGTAATGCCACCAAATCTTCAAGGCAAAAACTATTGCTGCTAATTCCAAATCAGGCGTCAGATAATTCAGCTCATGCGATTTCAACTGGCGAGAGGCATAAGCAATGACTCTACCCTCCTGCATCAAAACACAACCTAAACCACTATGTGAAGCATCACTGTATATCACATATGGTTTACCTTCTACCGGCAGGGTAAGGATAGGAGCTTGAGTCAACATCTCCCTCAGCTGCTCAAAACTCGCCTAACACCGATCAGTCCACACAAATTTAACTCCTTTCCGAAGTAATCTGGTGAGTGGTATAGATATTATAGAAAAACCCTTCACAAATAGACAATAATAGCCTGCCAATCCTAGAAAACTTCTAACCTCTGTCACAGTCTTCGGTGGACTCCAATTCAAGATAGCCTCAACTTTACTCGGATCAACTCTAACACCCTCTGCTGAAACCACATGACCAAGAAAAGCTACCAGATCGAGCCAGAACTTACACTTATACAGTTTAGCATACAACTGCTTCTCTCTCAGAGTCTGCAATACGATCCGCAAATGCCTATCATGATCCTTCTCATTATGTGAATACACCAAGATGTCATCAATGAAGACTACCACAAACTGATCCAAAAATGGTATGAATACCCTGTTCATCAAATCCATAAAAGCTGCCGGTGCATTCATTAATCCAAAGGGCATCACTAGAAACTCATAATGCCCATACCTCATATGAAAAGCTGTCTTGGGTACATCCACATCTCTGACTCTCAACTGATGGTACCCTGATCTCAGATCAATCTTAGAGAATACAGCCGCTCCCTTTAACTGATCAAAGAGATCATCTATCCGCGGCAAAGGATACTTGTTCTTGATGGTCACCTTATTGAACTACCTATAATCAATACACAATCTCATGGTGTTATCCTTCTTCTTCACAAACAACACAGGCGCTCCCCACGGGGAGACACTAGGGCGGATAAACCCTTTATCCAATAACTCCTGCAACTACACCTTCAACTCTCTCAACTCAACATGTGCCATCCGATAAAGGGTAATAGAGATAGGAGTGGTACCAGGCAACAAATAGATACCAAACTCCACTTCTCTCTTAGGAGGTATCCCTGGCAACTCATCAGGGAAAACATATGGGTATAATTTCAAGCAGGGATCCCACTACTCTAGTATCTACAACATGAGCAAGATATGCCTCACATCCCTTCCGAATCATCCTCCCAGCTGAAACAACTGAAACAAACATGGATGAAAGATACCTCTGCTCATTAGATACTATAACATCCCTACCATCCCGTGTTCTCAAAGTAACACATTTCTTCTAACAGTCTACCACAGCCCCATGCTTGGATAACCAATCCATGCCTAAAATTAGATCATATTCCCTGAAAGGCATCTCAATTAGATCACCGAGAAACTCCTTATCCTAAACAACAATTGGACTATCTCGGTGCATCCTGCTCACCACAACACTATGCCCTAAAGGATTTGTCACCAAGGCATCAAATCTTAGGGACTCAGAATGTAATTCATTCATAGGCAAGATAGATGCACTTATGTATGAATGCGTAGATCCAGGATCTAATAGAGCAAGGACTGAAATACCAAATAAAGAAAATGTACCCGCAATGACGGATGAAGCATCTGACTGCCTCTGCATCACATAAACTGGCTGAGATGGCCCAACCTCATCTGGCCTACTGCCTCCGGATGTAGAGCCTCCTCTCTGACTAAACCCAGGTCGACCACCTCTACTAAAACCTTTGCCACCATGACCCACTCTGACACTGGGTCGAGAAGATGCAGTATCTGCCTGCCTAACCTCTGGTGGCTCAGGACAATCTCTGATAAAATGGTATGATGACCCACATCTAAAACACACTCCCAAAGCACCTCTCCACCAGCATACACCTCCGTGTACTCTACCACTATGAACGCAAATAGGTGGAGTAGGTCTCTGAGCCTTTGGAGTCGAAGCACTAGCCACTGAAACTGTAGGTCTCTGTCTCTGTCTCTGCTACTGTACTGACCTAACAAACTGCCCCTGACTCCTAATAAACCTCTAAAAATGTCCCCCTCGGCCTCTCTTCACTGATGAAGACCCTGCCTCACTCTGGGGTCTCCTAACTCTGGTCTCCTCAACCCTGGGAACTGCTTCAAGACTCTACACCCTCTCAACACTCCTGGCAGTTGCAACTAATTGGCAGAAATCCTGATACCGAGAGCCTGCAATGATGCACATGATAGAGGGTCTCAGTCCCTCCTCAAACCTCCTACACCTGTCAAACTCGTCAGAAATAATCCCACCAGCATAGTGACTCAACTAGATAAACTCGATCTCATACTCTGTCACTGTCCTGGTATCCTGTCTCAGACTCAGGAACTCCATCTTCTTTGCATCTTTATACTCTCTCGGAGTATACTTCTGCTCAAAATCCTGTAGAAAATCATCATAGGTTAAGACTGTTGGATCATCCAGAGCATGTGGAACCGTCTTCCACCAATCATATGCATCTCTCTGTAGAAGAGATCTGGCATAATCAAACTTCTCTTCTGGACTAGCCTGTAACTAAATAAATATCCTCTGCACTCGGTCTAGCCACTGCTCTGCTACAACAAGATCTGTAGTACCAACAAAGTCCTCAGCCCCATACTTTCTCAATTTATCATACTGCCTCATAGGCAACTGCGGCTGCGGCTGTGGCTGTGGTGGCTGCGGAATTGGAGCCTACCTTAACAACTCTACCATATGCCATACCCAGCCAAGCAGAACCTCATCAGCTGCTGGTCTCACAGGCATAGAAACAGATGCCTCACCAGCAGATACAACTCTATCTCCATCTCTACCCTCATCTAGAGCCACACTCTCTGCACTACCCTCAGCAGCCTGATGCGGCCAAGACGCCATAACTACTTATATCTGCAAACAAAGCAGAAAATACTATATCAGAGATCAGAAACTGCCAGTGCCAATGCATGTATTACAATTAAAATCTATTTTAAAATCTCCTATTTTCTCTCTCTATCATCCCACCTAGGTCGAGAACCTCAAACCTGGCTCTGATACCAAAATAAATGTAACACCATTAAATCTTATATACGTACAATACGTATTTCTAGCATATGTAAAATACATATATACGGTACAAAAATTTCACAGACCGATTTAATAAAAAAATTTCACATTTCCAATTTCAAATTTCAAATTCTAAATATATAAAAATTAAGTAGAATATAAATATTCTTTACTTATTATAAGAACCCAAAATAAATAATATATATATAATTCTCTGGGAAAAATTTGCCAGAATTTTGTCTGTATTTGGGACATCCCAAAATTTAGCAATTACTCAACCTGCAAAAAAGAAAACACTTTCAAATAATTTCCAATCACCATCTCAAACATTTATAAATATAGATATATATAATTTAAAACACACTTACTCCCCCATTTCAAATACATTGACCCAAACATTACTTATAATATACAATATGTAAAATCTAAAATATAATATATTATGCATAATATTCAAAATGTACAATAACATAAAAATATATACATGCTGCTGGTAGCGTTTCTGATCTTGATAGCAACTCAACAAGCTCAACTACAAGTCTGGACCCGACCTGGTCTAGAGGAACTCTCTGGCTCAGTTGGGTCTACCCTGTCACCTGCGCGATGGAAACAATCGTGCTAAGACAAAGCCTAGTGGTACAAACTTTGATAATAACAATAAAACTCAATGTAATGCCAATGCATAATGCATATAGATGTCACATCATTCCACTTTCTTATATTTTTCAAATATTTCATAATTCATAATTCACATTAAAATAAAGACAAGCATTGGCCCAAAAAGGATCTAATATGCTATTCAAATTTCAGAGTTACTGCTTTGGTCCATATTGACACCATGTGTCTAGCCCCATAGGCAATATATCCAAGGATAATGTAATAGCCCCAATCTCTTGGACCTCAACCCGGCTAGACCCTTAGGCCCCAGTATCTTGGTCCTCAACCCGGCTAGACTGCTACAGTTTTTGAGGCTTACGACCCAATCTTTTCACCCCAAAAACATCATATTTATCCGCTGGCCTGGCTTACGACCCAGTCTTTTCACCATTCCAGCGTGTAGGTCGTAGGCAATCATAGGCATGCCGCCAAACCCAGAACTCTGAAAATTGAATAACATACTAGGCACATAATTTATTCATATTTCTCATTATCAATCTCTTTCTCTTTGTCACATATTCAATCTAGGCACATTGCCTTATTTTCACTTTTTTTTTTCTCACTTTTCACATTTTTCACATCTTTCTCATTTTTCTCACTTTTCTCATTTTTCTCATTTTTATCAATATCAATTCATTTCATTATTACACATATCTCATTTTTGTATTCACAACACATTACCCAATTACTTTGGGTATTTTCACATAATATGCATGTTTCACATGTTACACAAATTAGCCATTATCAATGTTTTTTCACAATGCATTTAACATATATATGACATTACAAATTTCATAGCACATTATTCATACACAATCAATGAACCAAGAAACTTAACACATTTTTCAACCAAAATGTATTAAGCCCAAATGTCATGCAAATATAAACAATATATTCAAAGTTTGTACATACCTCCACTAGCAACCCAAAGCAAGCTAAAAATAACCTTCAATCCAATCTTTCTAACTTGCCCTTCACCACTTGGATGAAGCAAATCAACCTCCCTCAATGCCTAAACTAAATGTGATAGCAAATAATCATTTAGTATCACATTTAATGGCATTTCCAACATTAAACCATAATTACACATCACTTCTATAAATTTTTAGAAATTTAGCCTTTCCTTATTTCAACATTGGAATTCCATTCTACTATAATTAAATTAGTGTTTTAAGTTTATTTATATTATTAAAAACATATTTTAATACATTTAAATCATTTACATTATAAAAATACCACTCTTATACATAAAATCTCAAAAATGGCATAATCTTCCCCCATTGAAGGTTTTCTATTCCAACACAATCCATTACTCATTCCAAGCATATATTCATCACTTTTAACAGTAAACAACATGCTTAAACAAATAAAATCACACAATTCAACCACTTTGGAAAATCACTTTTCCAAAACCCTAAATCTCCACTTCCATTATCAAACTCCAACCCAACACCACCAAATCCAATATTTGACTTTAAAATACTTGTTTATGAATCAAAACAACTCATTTAGAACCAATTTGCACAATTAAAGTTCATGTTTTCAAAACCCCAAAAATCCATAACCCTAAATTCTATCTCTTCACCATTTCTTTAACCAAACTCCATCATCTCTTCAATCTAACCTTAGAATCATTGTTAACTACCCAAAATAACATTATACACACCAATTTCAACAATTATAACATACTACATAAAAATCCAAATTCTCACATAATCCAAATTTCCAAGGAATTCAAAGAAAAGAGATAAAAACTTACTAATTTTAGTGGAAATCACCAAAAATCTACTTGAAACTTGTTAATTCCTTCAATTTATGGAGTATGGAAAAAGCAAAATCCTTGGTCTTCAAGCTCCCATGGAAACGTCCTTGAAGAAGAAGAAGAAGATGATGATGAAAACTTTTATATTTCTTTTCCTTTCATCTTTTTTTTAACCACATATATATATATATATTAAAATAATTTAATATTTAATATTTAATTATTTTTTTAATAAATTAAAAGTCCTAATTTCCCTCTTCCATTCAAAAATAATTTGTTTTGAATTATTTTATTAATATTGAATTTATAAAGTTTAATTACCAAAATACCATTTTCTTTTAAAAGGTGTTGACTTTTATATATGTTATGTATATTTTGCATATATATCACATATATATTTCACTTTTTCATTTAAAATCCATTCATTTTTCATTTAAAACCATTAATTTAATTTATCATTTTAAATTATAATTAATTTTATCCAATTTTTCAAAAATTAGAAATTTTCAAAAATTTTAGGATGTTACAATATATGTGATATATATGTAAAATATACATAACATATAAAAGTCAACACTTTTTAAAAGAAAAGTCAAAAGTCAAAATAAAAGGGTATTTTGATAATTAAATCTTAAAAATTCAAAATTATTAAATTAATTCAAAAATAAATAATTTTTTAATGGAAGAGGGATTTTTGGACTTTTAATTTATTAAATAAATAATTAAATAATTAATTATTAAAATATTATATATTATATATATATGGTTATAATTAAAGGATGAAAGGAAAGTGAAATTAAAAAAATAGTCTTCTTCTTCTTCTTCTTCTTCTTAGCCGAACCACCATGGGAGATAGCTCAAGGATTTTTGTTCTTCTTAGCTCCAAGAATTAAAGGATTTCAAAGGTTCAAAAAGAATTTTTAAAGATTTCCACTTGAAAAAGTAAGCTCTTTAGCTTTTTTTTTTTTTTGGATTTCCATAAAAATTTTGAATATTTGAGTTTTGAATTTTTAAAGTAGTATGTTATAATTGTTGGAATTGGTGTGTATGAAGTTATTTTGGGTAGTTATTAATGATTTTAAGATTGGATTGAAGAAATGGTTGAATTTGGATAAAGAATAGTGAAGAGAGAGAATTTAGGGTTATGGACTTTTAGGGTTTGAGAAATCATGGTTTTTAATTGTGTAAATTGGTTCTAAATGAGTTGTTTTGGTGCTTAAACAAGTATGTTAAAGCCAAATATTAGATTTGGTTGTGTTTGGTTGGAGTTTGAGAATGGAAGTGTGATTTAGGGTTTTGGAAAATGATTTTCCAAAGTTGTTGAATTGTATAATTATATTAGTTTAATCCTATTGTTTGGTGATATAAGTGATGAATATAAGCTTAAAATGATAAATGGATTGTGTTGGAATGGAAAACCTTCAATGGGGAAAGGTTATGCTATTTTAGGATTTTGTGTATAAGAGTGTATTTTTGTAATGTAAATGGTTTAAATGTATTAAAATTTATTTCTAATAATATAAATAAACTTAATATATTAAAATGAATGGCCTAGTATGAGTATAATGGTCAAGATTTTAAACATGAAACTTTTTAACTAATATTGATAATTGATAATTTATAGTAATAAAAGTAATGTGAATAAATGGTATATGCAGAGAATAGTGAATAATATATCTTAAAATTTATTGAAGAAATTATTTTTATGATTTTACGAGATTAAAACTCTATTTAGAATCAACGGTTAAGAATGAGGGTGCACTGTAGTTATTATGAGCATTCCCTCACTTGATTAAACTATATATATATGTGTGTGTGTGTGTGGAAACTTCTCATTTCTTCTTTCATCTCCCACGCCATCTTCCACCACCATCACCATCTTCTCTATTTTCTTCTTCCTTTCATCAAATTAATCAAGGATTAAGAGAAAACCACATATAGATATAGATTTTTAGAAGAATAAGCTACATAAGGCAAGATTATCAATAAGTAATCAAAGGGAAAGAGAGAAAAAAGAAAGTGTAATATCTTAAAATTTTTTTGAAAATTTCTAATTTTTGGAAATTTGATAAAATATATTATAATTAAATTGGATAAATTAAATTAATGGTTTTAAATGAAAAATAAAGGGATTTTAAATGAAAAAGTGAAATATATAATTGATATATAACCAAAATAAATTGTAAGACCTCTATACCCAATATACGTACACTACATACTCCCAACATATGTAATAAACATATAGAGAATACAAGAATGTCACTACCATTTTAAGCAATCAAATCATCAATTATAAAATATGTATAAATTTAAAATATACAATTGATATCATAAAAATAATAGATGATATATTACTTGTTAAAACATATTTCACTTCATTACTAAAGGTTTATCCAAAATATTTTTGATAGATTACGGAAGCGAAATATACATATTTATATACATCCAAAATCAATATGTATAAAAATATAAATTATATACATGGTGGCAGTTTGTCTCTGATCTTGATGTTCCACAATCCACACTACACTCACAAACTCAAGCCTAGACTCAACTCGGTCTAGTTGAACTCTCCGGCTCACCCGTATCTATCCTGTCACCTACGCGATCAATCACAATCGTGCTAAGCCAAAGCTTAGTGGCACAAACTTTAATTACAATATAGTTCAAATGCAATGCCAATGTCAAACTTTCAAGAATTAGAAATAATACACAAGGATATCACATTTTATAGCATTAAAACTCATTATATTGCTCAATTGTTCCACCATTCATAATTCACATTAAAGCAAAGACAAGCATGGGCCCAAAAGGATCTAATATGCTATTCAAATTCCAGAGTTACTGCTTTGGTCCAATATAACAACATTTGTCTAGCCCGAAGGCGAATCATAATCACAATGAGGATTACCTCATATGTAACATCCCAACTAGGCTTCAACGACTAGGCCTAACCCAGCTTCAAGGGTCTGCTGCATCATGTAACACCCAACTAGGCTTCAAGGACCAAGCCCAACCCAGCTTCAAGGGATTATTACTTTTTAGGCATGCCACCAATAACAAAACTCTGAAAATTGAATAACATACTAGGCACACAATTCTTTCATAATTCCATTATCAATTCCTTTCTCATTTTCTGATGATCAACTAGGTACAATGCCTTAAATATCTCATTTATATTAGTTTAGCCATCACCAATGGCTTTACATACCATCATAGGTGTATACATAACAAAATTGCATTATCCATACATTTTGAATCATCATCATATATTTCACATAGTTCACACTATGCATTTGAAACATTACAAATCATAGCATTTTTCTCATGCACCAATAATGTAGTAGATAACTTAACACATTTTCCAACCAAATGTGTTAAGTCCCAATGTCATGTAAATATAAACAATTATTCAAAGTTTGTACTTATCTCTAAGAGCAACAAACACCAATTCCAATCTCCTCTTCCAAGATATCCCTCAACACTTGGATTAGGATAGCTCAAATCTCTTCAAAGCCTAAACCAAAGGTGATTATAAATACTCACTTAGTGATACATATAGGAAAATAAGGAAAAGCACTATCTAGGGCAACTCTACACTTGACACGCTCAACAACACGGGCATGTCCATGACCGTGCCCTAAACCCACAACACAGAAGATATGACACGATCTAAGACATGGCCATGTCACTACATGTGTCAATACTCCAACAACACAGTAGCTATGATACGATTAGTGACACACGCTCAGTGACATGCGCGTGTCACTAATCGTGTCAATCCTTCAATATCACAGAAGCTGTGACATGCTCAGTGACATGGGCGTGTCACTTCACGTGTCAAAACTCCTCCAAAACAGTAGCTATGACAGGCTCAGTGACATGGGCGTGTCACTGATCATGTCACCCACAATGAAAACAGAACCATCGACACGCCCAAAGGCATGGTCGTGCTACTGGGCGTGTTAAGCCAAAAACCCGATATCGCCACAAAAATAGCCACATCCAATTATCATCTTTCAATACCCTTTTTAACTCCAAACCAACACAACCAAAACTATCATAATACCACAATAAACTTGTATGAACATCAACACAACTCAATTAGAAGCACAAATATACACAATCGCAACCAAGACTTCTCAACTCAAAGTCACACCACCCATAACTCTTATTCTCTTCACCAAACTTAACCCTTTTTCTTCAATCCAACCCCAAATTCAAAGTTAACAAAATAAAACAACTTCAAACATACCAAAATCATCCATAAACACAACTACACTAAACAATCCAACAAACTCAAATACACAAACTCAAAGGAAATCAAAGAAACAAGTTGGAAACTTACCAAATATGAAGAAAAATCCTTAAAACTCCAACTTGATCACTTGAAATCCTTCAATTGCTTGAGTTAACATAAAGCAAAATTTCTTTTCCTTTGGAAGAAGATGGTGGTCGATTCTCTTGGAGAAGAAAGAAGAAGATGAAGATGGAAATAGCAATAGCAATAGTCAACAACTCATTCAATACTTTCCTTAAAACCACACAAATTCCTTCTTTTAATCTCCACCAAGCAAATATATTAATATAATATACTTAAAACCAAATATCCTCTTCCACTATCTATAATTAATATCTTAATAAATAAAATATCATTTGACCAACTAAACATGTTGACTTGTATATATATTGTATATATCTTCATATAAATAACATATGCACATCTCCTCTTTTTCCTTTTCTTTTTCACTTAATCAAATATATATATTCTAATAAATCCTTTAATTCATTTTCAACAATTAGTATTTCCAAAATTTTGGAGTATTATATGGGATATTACAATTCTCCCCCTCTACAAATAAATTTCATCCTCGAAATTACTTATTCTCAAGTCTGGAACAACTGAGGATACTGATCCCGAATCATCTGCTCACTCTCCCATGTTGCTTCTTCCCTAGCATGATTCTTCCAAAGAACCTTCACAAGTGGCACTTTTTTTATTTTTTAACTCTTTCGCTTCACGTACAAAAATAGCCACTGGTTCTTCCTCATAAGTCAGATCTAAACTCACCTCAGTGGACTTCACTGACAAAATATGAGATGGGTCTGATATGTACCTCCAAAGCATAGAAACATGGAAGACATTGTGAATTCGATCCAACTCAGGAGGTAAAGCTAGATGATAGGCAACTGATCCAACTCTTTCCAGTACCTCATAAGGTCCAATGAAACGTGGACTCAACTTCCCTCTACGGCTAAATCTCAAAATTCTCTTCTAATGAGACACTTTCAAAAATACTTTATCTCCAACACTGAACTGAATGTCTCTTCTCTTTAAATATGAATATGATTTCTGTCGATCTGAGGCTGCTTTCAAACGATCCCGAATCACCTTCACTTTCTTCTTTTGTTTCCTTAATCAAATCGGGACCGACCAATTTACCTTCCCCGACCTCATCCCAACACAAAGGTGTCCTGCATCTCCTGCCATATAAAGCCTCACAAGGAGTCATCCCAATACTGGACTGATAGCTGTTATTATAAGCAAATTCCATCAATGGTAAGAACCTGTCCTAGCTTCCAGAGAAATTGATGATACAACTTCTCAACATGTCCTCTAAAATCTATATCACTCTCTCTGACTGCCCATCTGTCTAAGGATGGAATACAGTACTAAAATGTAATTGAGAACCCAAAGCATCATGCAACTCTTCCAAAAACTTGAAGTAAACCGGGGATCTCGATCCGACACCAAAGAAATTGGGACTCCATGTAACTTTACTATTTCACTAATATGCAGCTCAGCCAACCTCTCAAGAGAATAATCCATCCGAACTGAAAGAAAATTAGCTGTCTTCGTCATCCGATTAATAATTACCCAAATTGCATAATGCTTCTTTTGAGTCAAAGGCAAACCCATCACAAAATCCATCATTACTCGCTCCCATTTTCACTCAAACACTGATAATGGCTGAAGTAATCTCGAAGGAACTTGGTGTTCAGCCTTCACTCTCTGGCAAGTGAGACATCTGGATACAAACTCTGCTATGTCCCTCTTCATACCTAACCACCAATAATATTACTTCAAATCCTAATACATCTTGGTACTCCCAGGGTGCATAGCATAAGTTGACTGATGCGCTTCCTCCAAAATTACCTTTTTCAGACTTGCATCATCAAAAACACACAACCTATTTCTATACCACAAACTGCCATCACTCCTCACATGAAAGTCTCGACTCTCCCCCTTTTGGCAATCCCTTACAGCTTTCTGGATTTTCTTATCTGCAAACTGAGTCTCTCTAATCTGATCCAACAACACTGGCCTTAATTGCAACTGAGCCATCAATGTACCATCATTACAAGGCTCGAATATGGCATGCAACGCTCTCAATTCAACAAGTAACAAGAGTGAATGAGCAGTCAAACCTGCCAAAGACTTCTGACTCAAGGCATCAGCAACTACATTTGCCTTACCAGGATGATAATCAATCAAACAGTCATAGTCTTTAATCAACTCTAACCATCATCTTTGTCGAAGATTCAACTCTCTCTGAACACCCAAATATTTCAATCTCTTATGATCCATATAAATGAAACACTTCTCCCCATACAAGTAATGTCGCCAAATCTTCAAGGCAAAAACTATGGCTGTAACTCCAAATCATGTGTTGGGTAATTCAGCTCATGCAACTTCAACTGTCGAGAGGCATAAGCAATGACTCTACCCTCCTGCATCAAAACACAACCTAAACCATTATGTGAAGCATCACTATAAATCACATATGATTTACCTTCCACGGGCAGGGTAAGAACAGGAGCCTGAGTCAACATCTCCTTCAGCTGCTCAAAACTCGCTCCACACTGATCTGTCCACACGAATCTAACTCCCTTCTAAAGTAATATGGTGAGTGGAGTAGCTATCATAGAAAAACCTTTCACAAACCGTCGATAATAGCCTGCCAAACCTAGAAAACTTCTAACCTCTGTCACAGTCTTCGATGAACTCCAATTCAAAATAGCCTCAACTTTACTCGGATCAACTCTAATACGGTATCATTTGCTGAAACCATATGGCCAAGAAAAGTCACTTGATCAAGCCAAAACTCACACTTAGACAACTTAGCATACAACTACTTTTCTCTCAAAATCTGTAATATAATTCGTAAATGCTTATCATGATCCTCCTCATTATGCAAATACACCAAAATATCATCAATAAAACCACCACAAATTGATCTAGATAGGGTATGAATACCCGGTCCATCAAATCCATAAAAGCTGCTTGTGCATTCATCAACCCAAAAGGCATCACCAAGAACTCATAATGCCCATACCTTATGCAGCAAGCTATATTAGGTACATCTGCATCTCTGACTCTCAACTGATGGTACCCTTATCTCAGATCAATCTTAGAGAAAACTACTGCTCCTTTCAACTGATCAAAGAGATCATCTATCCAAGGCAAAGGATACTTATTCTTTATGGTCACCTTATTCAACTGCTGGTAATCAATACACAATCTTAAGGTATCATCCTTCTTCTTTACAAACAAAATGGGCACTCCCTATAGTGACACACTAGGGCGAACGAACCCTTTATCCAACAACTCCTGCAACTGCACCTTCAGCTCTCTCAACTAAGCAGGTGCCATTCCATAAAGAGTAATAGAGATAGGAGTGGTACCAGGCAACAAATCGATACCAAACTCCACCTCTCTCTCAGGGGGTAACCCTGGCAACTCCTCAGGAAAAACATCTAGGAATTCCACTACTGTGGGTATACTGTCAAGCTGAAAACCCACTACCTTGGTATCTACAACATGACCAAGATAAGCATCACACCCATTCCAAATCATCCTCCTAGCTACAACAGCTAAAACAAACAAGGATAAAAGATGTCTCTACTCACTAGATACCATCACACTTCTACCAATACTGGTTCTCAAAGTAACACACTTTTGTTGACAGCCTACAATAGCCCCATGCTTAGATAACCAATCCATGCCTAAAATTAAATCATACTCCTTGAAAGGTGTTTTATTAGTTTTTGTTATAGATTTGTGTCTTGTTTATTATGATAATTATTATTTTATTTAGGTATTTTGTTAGTTTTTATCGGTTTGTTTAATGTTTTCATTAATTTTGGTAGTTTTAGTTTATTTCAGAGTTTATGTTGTTTTTGATCTAGTTTTTAGTATGGTGTTTATGTTTTGTTGGTTATTGTTTATTTACTTCTTGTTTACAGTTTGTTTGAGTTTTGTTTTAGGTTAAAAAAAGGCAAGGAAGCAAATTGAAGGAAAAAGAGACAGTGGCTGACACAGGCAGAGGACACGGCCAAGTCACTGGCCGTGTCCCATATCAAGCTAAAAGGAAGCCACAAGACACAGAGAGGAACACACTCAAGGGACACGGCCAAGTCACTGGCCGTGTCTCTCCAAAGAAGCTCAAACACGGCCAAGTTGCTCTAACTTGGCCGTGTCTCACTTAAATCCCAAGCAAAGAAGAAGAAACTCTCACAGTAGGTAACACATGCAAGGGACACGGCCAAGTCACTAGCCGTGTCCCTCCAAAAAGGTCCAACACGGCCAAGTCTCATTCAAGACTTGGCCGTGTCACTCAACCAAAGAAGAAAAAGAAGAGAAGCAAGCAGTAGCGAACACAAGCAAGGGACACGGCCAAGTCACTGGCCGTGTCCCTCCAAAGACCTGCAACACGGCCAAGTCTCTTCTAACTTGGCCGTGTCTCTCATGAACCAAAGGCGAAGCGAATTTTTAAAGCGGACATTTCATATAAAAGGAAAAAGAGAGTTAGGGTTTGAGGTGGTTGCGATTTTGAGCTGAGATTTAGCCGTCTGAGAGTGAAGTTAGGGTTTCTAACTTTGTTTTCTTTGATTTTGATTACACTTTTGATTAAACTAGCTTAGATTAGATTGTTCTAGCCATTGATACATCCTTCTTGCAAGATTTGAACAAGAGATTCTTCAGAAGCTTCAAGGAGTTTGTAATTTGGTTTTGTTCTTGAACTTTATCTCTTTATTTTCATTGGAATTGTATTTATGGATATTATCATGTCTGAATTGATTTCTTTGAATATTAATGAGATGAGTATGTTTGATAGCATTATGAACTAATTTGATCTAGTCTAGAGTTTGTATGGATCTGCTATGATTGTATGAATTGGTTATTACTCTTAACTCAGTTATTTCTTTTAGCCTTTATTGAATGAAATATTGTTAATATATAATTGATTGGCCGCCAATTATGTGTTTTAGGTATTAGATGATGGATTGAGAGATGAAGTTTAATACTGGAACAATTCAATTAGGGACTTAGGTGAATTAGAGATATAACCTATTAAAAAGATTATTTCAATTATAACAAGATTAGTTGAAAGAGGTTTGAATGCGAGAGCTTATTTCCTTAACTCGATTAATTAAGTTGTTTGAGATTTAATCTTTGAAATTAAATTAGTTAAGAGGAATAACCGTTCATACATATAAGTAGCAGAGAAGTGCAAACCCTAGACCTTTCTCTCAAGTGAATCAAAACATTAGCTTAATTTACTTTTATTAGTTTTAAACTTCAATCAATCTTCTTCATTAGTTAACAATTTAAATTTCTTCATTATTTGTTATTTTTAATCTGATAATCAATTAGCTACTTTAGCTTCCTTGTGAGATGACCTTGGGGCGATCACCTTTGCTACAGCTACCTCGTATGCTTGCGAGTGACGCTTTATGGTAGAGTTAATTCGAGCGCAACAAGTTTTTGGAGCCGTTGCCGGGGAGGCTAATTGGCGTAATTGTTTATTAGAAAAATATATATATATATATTCTAGATTATTTTTCACTGTTTTCATTTTATTTTATTTGTCTTTTGCTTTTAATAATTTCTTTTTCTAGAAATTTTGTTTATGCAAGGCAGGAGATCACTTGGAGGAGAGCTATACCCAGTCATTCCAGAAATTCAGAGAGTGAAAAGGAGCAGGGAAGAGTTCGAACTGTATATAGGATTTGATACTTCAGAGGAGGACACTTCTGATTTTGAGTCGGAATATGCACAATCTGTTAAAATGGCTGAAGAAAGACAAAGGACTATGAGAGACTTTGCTAGACCTGTCATTGGAACTTCCACCTCTTGCATAAGACTGACAGATGCAGCAAGAAACTATGAATTGAAGAACATCCATTACAATATGCTGCCATCATTCTATGGAGTTCCAAATGAAGATCCTTTGAACTTTATTCGGGATTTTTATTCTACCCTCAACACTTTTCCATTGGGAGGACTAACAGAGGACCAGTTGAGGATGAGATGTTTCCCGTATACATTGAAGGATAGGGCAAAGAGCTGGCTTATGATGTTGCCCGAGAATTCTTTGACAACTTGGGAGCAAGTTTATAATAAATTTATGGGCAAGTTCTACTCACATCAAAAGACAGCTGAATTGAGAGGGAAGATTGCTACATTCTCTCAATTTGAAGGAGAACCATTTCATGAGGCTTGGGACAAATTCAAGATGTTATTGATCCAGTGTCCACACCATCATTACCCACTTCAACTTCTGAATCAGTTTTTCTATGATGGTCTCACCCAGCAATTTCAGAACACTGTCGATAATGCAGCTGAGGGAGCTATGGGAGAAAAGACAGCTGATGAAACTTATGATATTTTTGAGATGTTGGGAGCTAATTCTCAACAGAAGAGTGTAAGAGGAAGAAGTAAAGGGGTGAACCAATTGGAAGCCAATAGTGATATGGTAAATCAGATAGATGAGTTGACAAAGCAAGTGCAGATGCTGAACATGAAGAACAATATTTCTTCATCTACTCAAGAAGCGTGTGGAATCTGTGGAACTTTTGGGCATGGAGCAAATATTTTCCCCTCCGCATATGAGTCTTATGGGAATGAAGCTGAGCAAGTCAATGCCATGGGGGGATTTCAACCAAGGGCCCGGAACGATCCTTACTCCAATTCTTATAACCCTGGTTGGAGGAATCACCCAAATTTTTAATGGGCAACAAATAATTCTCAGCAACCTTTCCATTTGCTCCAAAGACAGAACCAACAACAAGGCCAATCCTCAAATCAAGGGCAGTCTAAGATAGAGAGTTTGGAGGAAAGTTTACAAGCTTTTATCCAAGTCAGTGCAAAAAATCAAGAGATGACCAATAAGAGGCTGGATTCCTTAGAAGCATCTTTTAAGAAAGTGGAGACTCAAGTAGGGCAACTTGCACAACATATGCAGATTCAACAAAAGGGGAAGTTCCCAAGTCAACCTGAGCAGGCACAATCAGTGACTGTTCTTAGAAGTGGTAAGGTAATTGACAATAATATTGAAGATAATTCTGTGAGTGCAGGTGACCAAGAGAACAAGAAGGAAGGAGAACCAAAGAACAAAGGTGCTGAAGAAAGATCAGTGGAGAAGTCCCCTACAGCAGATCTACATAAGGCAAGCAATCCATACCGGCCACCTATACCATTCCCCAGCAGGTTAAAGGATGATAAACCATATAAGCAATTTTCTAACATCTTCAACATGCTATCTAAGGTAAGTATTAACTTACCCTTACTGGAAGCAATAAAGAACATTCCAGCTTATACAAAATTCTTCAAAGAGCTTATCACCAAGAAAAAGAGGTATGAGTCGAATGAAAAGGTGATAGTTTCAGAGGTAGCTAGTGCTGTTCTGCAGCATAAACTACCTCCCAATCGAAAGGATCCTGGTAGCTTTATACTTCAGATTACTGTGGGAATGGAAAGGGGACTGATGGCATGTGTGATCTAGGAGCCAGTATAAATTTGATGCCTTATTCTGTGTATAAAGAATTAGAACTAGGGGAGCTTAAACCAACCAAAATGGTATTGCAATTAGCTGATAGATCTCTTAGATTCCCGAAAGGGGTTATAGAAGATGTGTTAGTTAAGGTTGGTGGGTTAATAGTACCTGTGGATTTCATAGTTCTTGACATGGAAGGGAGTAACCCTGCACCATCAGCACACACTATATTGCTGGGTAGGCCTTTCATGGCTACTACCAACACCTTAATAGATGTTAAAAATGGTAAGTTGTCAACGACTGTCTTAGGGCAAACTGTTGAATTTTCTATTTTTAACACTTCTCCTATTCCTACAACTGCTTTATATGAGGAATGTTCTTTAATTAATAGTGTTGAAGCAGTTGTTTCAGATGTTGTGTTGCAGATAGACTCCCCAGATAAATTGGAGCTGACACTGACTTTAGAAGAGGGGGCTAAATCAGTGAGGGAGACCCAAAGGTGCTTTAACCCAAAGGTATATGAGAGCTCAAGAGTTTACAAGGATCGCACTAAGGCAATTCATGACAGATTTATTGTGCGACAGACATTGAGTCCAGGTATGAAAGTTTTACTTTTTAATTCTCGACTCAGTCTGTTTCAAGGTAAACTCAAATCTCGATGGAGTGGTCCTTTCGAGATAACTCAGGTATGTCCTTATGGAGTTATTGAATTGCTTAACTCTCGAACCAATAAGACTTTTAAAGTAAATGGACAGAGAGTTAAACCATATAAAGGAGGATTTCATGAAGTAAGGATCATTGATAGTACTTTGATCCACGATTCCTAGTTTTGCATAATGTCCAGCTTTATGACATTAAAGAAGCGCTAAATGGGAGGCAACCCATCGGTTTGCATTTTTTTTCATATTTTTAATTTTATATTTAGCAATTTTGATTTTATGTCTAGTTTAAATAAATAAAAACCCTAAAGCTCTCTTGTATCTTGTTTTTGAACATTTGTGTTTGTGATGAAAAGTTAGGGTTTTGCCTCACTAGGGTACGATGGAAGACAGGTTGTCCTTTAACTCTGTTTCTTTATTATTCTTGTTTTCCATTGAAGACAATGTAAATTCTAAAGTGTGGGGTAATCTTTTAGCTTTTCTGCTTTTCTTTAATTCTTGTTTTATTTGTCGTGGTGTGTTTTATTGTGTTGTGCATGGCATAATTGTTGAAATCTTATTGACTTTTTCTATGATTCTGGTATTATAGTTGAAACTTTAGTATCAACATAGAGAACAACATTTGAATTCATTCAGGATCAATTTTCATATTTTGCAATTCATGACATATAAATTTTTGAGAACCCACCTGTGTGAGTTTTGAGCCTCATAATTTGATATTATTATCAATTGATTTTCTTTTCTTAAGTGTGCACCTTCATGATTTTGCATCTCTAGAGCTTGCTTTTGCATACTAATTGAACTCACATTATGATTTAATCTCAAGTTTTAAAATGATGAAGGCAAATTAGGTTAGCCCTTTAGCTTAAAAAGACCTCCCTTAATATTTAATTCCTTAGTGAGCCAAGTTGAGCCTTTGACATTTTTATTGTTTGATCAACACAATTCTCAACTTAACATGTTCTTATTATCATCATACATGCATTAAGGAATGGAGTTTTATGATATGACAATAGGGTGGTTTATTTCAAAGTGTGGGGTAAGCAAGTAAATATATATATATATATGGTATTGTTATTTGGGGTTACATGCTGTGCACATTGTATTTGACTAAGAGTCGCTTATTCTTTTCCTCTACATTTTAAGTTAGATGTTCTATGCAAGTTTATATTTTGTATATATATATATATAAAATGAATGATGATAAAAGAAAAGAAAAAAAAAGAAATATATATATATATATATATACAAAATTCATATATTTTCTAGCATTAGAGGAATGTTGACTCATGTACTTTTCTTTTTGTGTGCAAGTATGTAAAGATTATTAAGGATTGGTGAGTATGTCATTTGAGGGAGTTGTGAGTTTCTTAGCAAGAGTATTGTCTAATTTAGATACTCCATTTCTTGATGCTCCAGCTTAAATGTCTTTTCTCACACCTTTACCTTAGCCCCATTACATCCAAATGAAAGACCTTCATATTATTTCTTGAGAAAATCAGTGAGAGAGATTGGATAATTAAGCAAGTTTATGGTAGTATGCAGTCATGAGTGGTTTGAGTGATTAACCTTTGAAATTGAGTGAAACACTTAGATGAGAGATAAGATTTGTATGTCTGGATTAATGAATGAGTTAAGAAAATCCTTGATTGAAGTAAATTGCAAATATTTATGGCTGAGTCTTAAAGGATTTCATCTTATATACTGGAATTATAGTTAAGGTTGTTTGAGTTTTTAATTTATGCAATGTGAATTTGCTTGAGGACAAGCAAAGTTTTAAGTGTGGGGTAGTTGTTTTATTAGTTTTTCTTATAGATTTGTGTCTTGTTTATTATGATAATTATTGTTTTATTTAGGTATTTTGTTAGTTTTTATCGGTTTGTTTAATGTTTTCATTAATTTTGGTAGTTTTAGTTTATTTCAATGCTTATGTTATTTTTGATCTAGTTTTTAGTATGGTGTTTATGTTTTGTTGGTTATTGTTTATTTACTTCTTGTTTACAGTTTGTTTGAGTTTTGTTTTAGGTTAAAAAAAGGCAAGGAAGCAAATTGAAGGAAAAAGAGACAGTAGCTGACACAGGCAGAGGACACGGCCAAGTCACTGGCCGTGTCCCATATCAAGCTAAAAGGAAGCCACAAGACACAGAGAGGAACACACTCAAGGGACACGGCCAAGTCACTGGCCGTGTCCCTCCAAAGAAGCTCAAACACGGCCAAGTTGCTCTAACTTGGCCGTGTCTCACTTAAATCCCAAGCAAAGAAGAAGAAACTCTCACAGTAGGTAACACATGCAAGGGACACTGCCAAGTCACTAGCCGTGTCCCTCCAAAAAGGTCCAACACGGCCAAGTCTCATTCAAGACTTGGCCGTGTCACTCAACCAAAGAAGAAAAAGAAGAGAAGCAAGCAGTAGCGAACACAAGCAAGGGACACGGCCAAGTCACTGGCCGTGTCCCTCCAAAGACCTGCAACACGGCCAAGTCTCTTCTAACTTGGCCGTGTCTCTCATGAACCAAAGGCGAAGCGAATTTTTAAAGCGGACATTTCATATAAAAGGAAAAAGAGAGTTAGGGTTTGAGGTGGTTGCGATTTTGAGCTGAGATTTAGCCGTCTGAGAGTGAAGTTAGGGTTTCTAACTTTGTTTTCTTTGATTTTGATTACACTTTTGATTAAACTAGCTTAGATTAGATTGTTCTAGCCATTGATACATCCTTCTTGCAAGATTTGAACAAGAGATTCTTCAGAAGCTTCAAGGAGTTTGTAATTTGGTTTTGTTCTTGAACTTTATCTCTTTATTTTCATTGGAATTGTATTTATGGATATTATCATGTCTGAATTGATTTCTTTGAATATTAATGAGATGAGTATGTTTGATAGCATTATGAACTAATTTGATCTAGTCTAGGGTTTGTATGGATCTGCTATGATTGTATGAATTGGTTATTACTCTTAACTCAGTTATTTCTTTTAGCCTTTATTGAATGAAATATTGTTAATATATAATTGATTGGCCGCCAATTATGTGTTTTAGGTATTAGATGATGGATTGAGAGATGAAGTTTAATACTGGAACAATTCAATTAGGGACTTAGGTGAATTAGAGATATAACCTATTAAAAAGATTATTTCAATTATAACAAGATTAGTTGAAAGAGGTTTGAATGCGAGAGCTTATTTCCTTGACTCGATTAATTGAGTTGTTTGAGATTTAATCTTTGAAATTAAATTAGTTAAGAGGAATAATCGTTCATACATATAAGTAGTAGAGAAGTGCAAACCCTAGACCTTTCTATCAAGTGAATCAAAACATCAGCTTAATTTACTTTTATTCATTTTAAACTTCAATCAATCTTCTTCATTAGTTAACAATTTAAATTTCTTCATTATTTGTTATTTTTAATCTGATAATCAATTAGCTACTTTAGCTTCCTTGTGAGACGACCTTGGGGAATCACCTTTGCTACAGCTACCTCATATACTTGCGAGTGACGCTTTGTGGTAGAGTTAATTCGAGCGCAACAAAAGGCATCTCAATCAAATCACCAAGGAATTCTTCATTCTGAACCACAACCGGACTATCACAGTGCACCTTGCTAACTATAATACTATACCCTAAAGGATTTGTCACCAAAACATCAAATCCTAGGGGCTCAGAATGCAATTCAGTAATAGGCAAGATGGATGCACTAATGTATGAATGCGTCGATCCAGGATCAATCAAAGCAAGAACTGAAGTACCAAATAAAGAAAATGTACTAGCAATAATGGCTGAAGCATCTGGTTGCCTCTGCATAACATAAACCTGCTGAGATGGTCCTACCTCATCTGGTCTACTACCCGCGATAGAACCTTCTCTCTGACCAGACCATGTCTGACCTCCTCTGTTAGCACCTCTACCACCTCAACCCCCTCTAACACTGGATCGAGAAGCTGCAGTATCAGTTTGTCTACCCTCCGATGGCTCAGAGCAATCTTTGATGGAGTGATCTTGTGACCCACATCTATAACATACTTCTGGTCCACCTATCTTCCAACAAGCACACCCATGTGCCCTACCACAATAGAAACTTGTATAAGAAACTTGCCTCTGAACTACTAGAGTTGAAGCACTAGTCATAAAAACTATAGGTCTCGATCTCTGCCTCTGATGTTGCCGAACTGACCTGCCAGACTGCCCCTGACTCCTATTAAACCTCTGAAAATGACCTCCTCGGCCTCTCTTCATAGATGAAGACCCTGCCTCAAACTGGGGTCTCCTAACTCTAGTCTCCTCATCCCTAGCAGCTGCTACAAGACCCTATGCTCTCTCAACACTCCTGGAGCTGCAACTAACTGGGAAAAATCTTGATACCGGGAGCCCACAATAATACACATGATAGAAGGTCTCAACCCCTCCTCAAATCTCCGACACTGGTCTATGTCATCTGAAATAATTCCACCAGTATAATGACTCAACGGGATAAACTCGATCTCATATTCTGTCACTGTCCGGTTATCCTGTCTCATATTCAGAAACTCCATCTTCTTTGCATCTTTATGCTCCCTCGGAGTATACTTCTGCTCAAACTCTCACAGGAAATCATCATAAATCAAAGTTGGTGGATCATCCAAGACATATGGAACCATCTTCCACCAATCATATGCATCCCTCTGCAGAAGAGACCTGGCATAATCAAAATTTTCTTCCGGAGTAGCCAGCAACTAGATGAATACTCTCTGAACTCTACCTAGCCACTACTTAGCTACAGTAGGGTCTATAGTACCCATAAAGTCCTTCACTCCAAACTTTCTTAACTTATCATATTGCCTCATTGGTACTTGCGGCTATGGTTGTGGTAGGGGCCGTGGCTGCGGAATTGGAGCTTTCCTCAACAACTCTATCATATGCCATACCCAAACCGGCAGAATCTCATCAACTGCTAGTCTCTCTTACACAGGAGCAGGTGCCTCTCCAACTATCTCAACTCTAGCTCCATCTCTACTCTCAATAGGAGCTACACTCTCAGCACTACCCTTTACAGACTGACGTGTCTGAGATGCCATAACTACCTATATCTGCAAACACAGCAGAAATTTCTACATCAGAGACCAAAAACTGCTAGTGCCAATACATTTTTCTTAATTAAAAACCATATTTAAAAATCTTCATTTTCTTTTTCTTACAATTCACCTAGGTTGAGAACCTCAAACCTAGGCTCTAATACCAAAACAAATTGTAACACCCCTATACCCAATATACGTACACTACATACTCCCAACATATGTAATATAAGTATAGAGAATACAAGAATGTCACAGCCATTTTAAGCAATCAAATCATCAATTATAAAATTTGTATAAATTTAAAATATACAATTGATATCATAAAAATAATAGATGATATATTACTTGTTAAAACATATTTAACTTCATTACCAAAGGTTTATCTAAAACATTTTTGATAGATATACATCCAAAATCAATATGTACAAAAATATAAATTATATACATGCTGGTAGTTTGTCTCTTATCTTGATGTTCCGCAATCCACACTGCACTCACAAACTCAAGCCTAGACTCAACTCGGTCTAGCTGAACTCTCCGGCTCACCCGGATCTATCCTGTCACCTGCGCGATGAATCACAATCGCGCTAAGCCAAAGCTTAGTGGTACAAACTTTGATTACAATATAGTTCAAATGTAATGCCAATGTCAAACTTTCAAGAATTAGAAACAATACACAAGGATATCACATTTTATAGCAATAAATCTCATTATATTGTTCAATTGTTCCATCATTCATAATTCACATTAAAGTAAAGACAAGCATTGGCCCAAAAGGATCTAAGATGCTATTCAAATTCCAGAGTTATTGGTTTGGTCTAATATAACAACATTTGTCTAGCCCGAAGGTGAATCATAATCACAATGAGGATTACCTCATATGTAACTTCCCAACTAGGCTTCAAGAACTAGGCCCAACCCAGCTTCAAGGGTATGCTGCATCATGTAACACCCAACTAGGCTTCAAGGACTAAGCCCAACCCAGTTTCAAGGGATTGTTACTTTTTAGGCATGCCACCAATAACAAAACTCTGAAAATTGAATAACATACTAGGTACACAATTCTTTCATAATTCCATTATCAATTCCTTTCTCATTTTCTCATGATTAGCTAGGCAAAATGCCTTAAATATCTCATTTATATTAGTTTAGCCATCACCAATGGCTTTACATACCATCATAGGTGTATACATAACAAAATTGTATTATCCATACATTTTGAATCATCATCATATATTTCACATAGTTCACATTATGCATTTGAAACATTACAAATCATAGCATTTTTCTCATGCACCAATAATGTAGTAGATAACTTAACACATTTTTCAACCAAATGTGTTAAGCCTAATGTCATGTAAATATAAACAATTATTCAAAGTTTGTACTTACCTCTAAGAGCAACAAACACCAATTACAATCTCCTCTTCCAAGATATCCCTGAACACTTGGATTAGGATAGCTCAAATCTCTTCAAAGCCTAAACCAAAGGTGATTATAAATACTCACTTAGTGATACACATAGGAAAATAAGGAAAAGCACTATCTAGGGCAACTCTACACTTGACACGCTCAACAACACGGGCGTGTCCATGACCGTGCCCTAAACCCACAACACAGAAGATATGACACGCTCTAAGACATGGGCGTGTCAATGCACGTGTCAATACTCCAACAACACAGTAGCTATGACATGCTCAGTGACATGGGTGTCACTGATCGTGTCAATCCTTCAATATCACAGAAGCTATGACATGCTCAGTGGCATGGGCGTGTCACTTCACGTGTCAAAACTCCTCCAATATAGTAGCTATGAAATGCTCAGTGACATGGGCTTGTCACTGATTGTGTCACCCACACTAAAAATAGAACCATCGACACGCCCAAAGGCATGGCCATGCTACTGGGCGTGTCAATCCAAAAACCCGATATCGCCACAAAAATAGCCACATCCAATTATCATCTTTCAATACCCTTTTTAACTCCAAACCAACACAACCAAAACCATCATAATACCACAATAAACTTGTATGAACATCAACACAAGTCAATTAGAAGCACAAATATACATAATCACAACCAAGACTTCTCAACTCAAAGTCATACCACCCACAACTCTTATTCTCTTCACCAAACTTAACCCTTTTTCTTCAATCCAACCCCAAATTCAAAGTTAACAAGACAAAACAACTTCAAACATACCAAAATCATCCATAAACACAACTACACTAAACAATCCAATAAACTCAAATACACAAACTCAAAGGAAATCAAAGAAACAAGTTGGAAACTTACCAAATATGAAGAAAAATCCTTAAAACTCCAACTTGATCACTTAAAATACTTCAATTGCTTGAGTTAACAAGAAGCAAAATTTATTTTCCTTTGGATGAAGATGGTGGCCGGTTCTCTTGGAGAAGAAAGAAGAAGATGAAGATGGAAATAGCAATAGTCAACAACTCATTCAACACTTTCCTTAAAACCACACAAATCCCTTCTTTTAATCTCCACCAAGCAAATATATTAATATAATATACTTCAAACAAAATATCCTCTTCCACTATCAATAATTAATATCTTAATAAATAAAATATCATTTGACCAACTAAACATGTTGACTTGTATATATATTGTATATATCTTCATATACATAACATATACACATCTCCTCTTTTTCCTTTTCTTTTTCACTTAATCAAATATATATATTCTAATAAATCCTTTAATTAATTTTCAACAATTAGTATTTCTAAAATTTTGGGGTATTATATGGGATATTACATACACAACATATAAAAGTCAACACTTTTTAAAAAAAAAAAGTCAAAAGTCAAAGTAAAAAGGGTATTTTGGTAATTAAAACTTAAAAATTCAAAATTATTAAATTAATTCAAAAATAAATAATTTTTAAATGGAAGAGGGATTTTTGGACTTTTAATTTATTAAGTAAATAATTAAATAATTAATTATTATAATATTATAATATATATGGTTATAATTAAAAGATGAAAGGAAAGAGAAAATCAAAAGCTATTTTCATCTTCTTCTTCTTCCTCGTAGGCTGAAACCTCCATTGATGTTGTCCAAGGAATTTTTCTCTTCCATACTCAATTTATTGAAGGATTTAACAAGTTTAAAGTTAATTTTTGGTGATTTCTACTAAATTTGGTAAGTTTCTAACTCCTTTCTTTGAATTCCATGGAAATATTGATTATGTGTGATTTTGAATTTTTAAGTAGTATGTTATAATTATTGGAATTAGTGTGTATAATGTTATTTTGGATAGTTAACAATGATTTTAAGGTTGGATTGAAGAAATGGTTGAATTTGGATAAAGAATGGTGAAGAAAGAGAATTTAGGGTTATGGACTTTTAGGGTTTGAGAAATCATGGTTTTTAATTGTGCAAATTGATTCCAAATGAGTTGTTTTGATGCATAAACAAGTATTTTAAAGTCAAATATTAGATTTGGTTGGAGTTTGGTTGGAGTTTGAGAATGGAAGTGTGATTTAGAGTTTTGAAAAAGTGATTTTTTCAAAGCTGTAGAATTGTTTGATTTTATTGGCTTAAATGTGTTGTTTAGTGATATAAGTGATGAATATAAGCTTAAAATGATTAATGGATTGTGTTGGAATGGAAAACCTTCAAGGATTGTGTTGGAATGGAAAACCTTCAATGGGGGAAGGTTATGCCATTTTAGGGTTTTGTGTATAAGAGTGTGCTTTTATAATGTAAATGATTTAAATGTATTAAAATATATTTCTAATAATATAAATAAACTTAATATATTAAAATAAATGGCCTAGTATGAGAATCCAAAGTTAAAGTGAGGTTAGCCTTAAATTTGGAATTTTTGCTTAGATGGGGTTTAATTATAGTTTAATATTAGAAATGCCATTAAATGTGATACTAAATGATTATTTACTATCACATTTGGTTTAGGCATTGAGGAAGGTTGATTTGCTTCATCCAAATGGTGAAGGGCAAGTTGGAATGATAGGATTGGAGGTTGTTTTAAGCTTTTTTTGGTTGCTATTTGAGGTAAGTACAAACTTTGAATACATTGGTTATGTTTGCATGACATTTGGGCTTAACATATTTTGGTTGAAAAATGTGTTAAGCTACTTGATACACTGGTTATGTAAGAAAAATATGCTATGTAATACCCATATACTCTATATAAGTACTATATATATACCCTGTATACATACAATACATATATAAAATATAAGAATGTCACGTTTTAGTATTGCTTAAATCCTTTACGTTAGTTCCATAACAATGATATATTTTTAATTAAAGAACATTTACAAAACCATTATACTTTTTATTATATTACATATAGATAAATTACATTGTCTTTTCCGAAATTCACTTATGTACATATATATTTTTATCAAAATACAGCATAATAAAATTGAACATGTATGCACCACCTTCTAGTTGGTCTCAAGATACTTTTACTCTTCTTGTGGCACAACTGTTTGACTCTCAGATCAATCATCTACTCACCTGCACGATTTATACAACCGTGCTAAGCTCGAAAGCTTAGTAGTGCATATAAATATTATATACATACATTACAGAAAACCATACTCACATACTTATCATCATATTCTTATCATGTTTTTTTTTCATTTTCAATGCACTTTTCATATCTTTTCACTAATTTCATAATTTATATATATCTTTAACATAAGCCATAATTCAATAGCTTATCATAATATTCATGAAACAATACATACAATTTCTACACTCATATACATATTACACATCACATTATATTTCCATAATCTCATTTTCAATATCAAGACTTAGCTCTGCTCGAGTCTTTCAACAATTCATTTCTCATCATTTAGCATATTTTCTTAAGCCACATTCCTTTTCAGTAATTTACATATGTATTGTGATCATATTATTCCATGATCACCATCATATATGTCATAAAATTATATCTTAATATATTTCTCAATTATTCTACAATTCATAATTCACATAAAAACAAATACAAGCATGGGCCCAAAAGAATCTAATATGCTATTCAAATCCCAGAGTTACTGCTTTGGTCCAAGATGACACCATGTGTCTAGCCCCGAAGGTAAATCATAATCAAAATGAGGATAACCTTATATGTAACAACCCAACTAGGCTTCAAGGACTAGGCCCGACCCAGCTTCAAGGGACTGCTACCTCATGTAACATTCCAACTAGGCTTCAAGGACCAAGTCCAACCCAGCTTCAAGGGACTGTTACGTCTTAGGCATGCCGCAAAACACAAAATTCTAAAAATTGAATAACATACTACGCACACAATTCTTTCATAATTCCATTATCAATATCTTTCTCATTTTCTCAAGATCAAGCTACCCATAATGCCTCAATTATCTCATTTATATCAATATAGTCATCACCAATGTCTTTACATACCATCTTTAATGTATACATAACAAATTACATTAACCATATGTTTTAGGTCATTACCATATTTTGCACATAGTTCACATTACATATAATGTATTTGTGACATCATACAAATCATAGCATATTACTCATGCACCAACAATGTAGTAAGTAACTTAATACATTTTTCAACCAAATGTGTTAAGTCCAAATGCCATGCAAATATAAGCAATCATTCCAAGTTTGTACTTACATTATGAAACAATCCAAAATAAGCTTTAAAACTTCCTCTAACCTTCTCTTCCAAGTTGCCCTTCAACACTAAGGTTGGGCAAACTACTCTCTCTCAATGCCTATACCAAATATGATCATAAACAACCAATTAGTATCACATTCTAAGGCATTCTTAACATTCAAATCATTTAAATAGGAATTACAAATGAAAAACAACAAAAAGAGTTATTCTCAAGTGACACGCCCAACAACACGGGCGTGTTAATGACTGTGCCATTAATTCATTCATACAGAAGCATTGACACGTCCAATGACATGGGCATGTCACTGTCCATATCATTCATTCTGTCTCACAAAAACTTTGACACGCCCAACAACACGGGCGTGTTCATGGTTGTGTCAATCATCTTATCTCACAGTAGCCACGACACGTCCAGAGACATTGCCATGTTAATGGTCGTGTCATCAATGTTAAACTCAGTACCATTGACAAGCCCAATGACATGGCCGTGTCAGGCAACAGTTCTGCATTTCAAACTCTCAACCATATGAACACAATCATTCCAAAATCAATACTACAACACCCTTAATCATCATCTTAGTTTATATTCATAATTCACCCATCAATTCAACACTTATATAACTCCAACAAATCATAATAATAATCATTATATAATTCATTTATACAATCCTCCATGTATCAATTTACTCAATTCCTAACTCATTTATACTAAACCCTTACTCTTTTCCTTATCACCCTTATTCCTCAATTTCAACTACTCATCATCATCCTCATAAATAATCATATTTTCATCATCTAAGCATCAATTCAACATATATATATATATACTTCAATATTTCATTATCATCATATTATTCAATTAACTCACTAACCATATCACATATAAACTCAAAATCTATAAAAATTAGCTCAAGGAAAAGAGCACTTACTTGAATTCTTTGCCAAATCTTCAATATCCACCTTCAATCTTAAGACTCTTATGAATTTGGTGTGTATATGAACAAAATCAAACTCTTCTCTCTCTCTATTCTCACGTTCAAAGAGGAAGAAGAAGAAGAAGAAAGAAAGAGAGAAAGCTCTTTTTTAAAATTTTCATCCTTATCTTATATATATAAAATAATATAATTATTTCCACCTAAATTTTCCCACCAATAATATTTTTCCTTCTTTTGACTTTTATTTCTCCTTTCTCTTGTCATTATTATCATTATTGTCATTATTATTATTAATTAATTATTTAAAATTAACTTTTCCTATACCAATGTATACATCATGTATATGTGGTGTATATGTCTTACATATTGTATTTATATTTTCCATATATTTCAAATACAATATATATATATAACATTCTTCATACACATCTATCTCTTATTATATTTTCTTTACCTATTTCACCAATATACTCTCTCATAATTACTTTTTCAAAGTACATCAAAAATTGGGGTATTATATGCTATGACATTTGTAATATCATATATGTGTTAAATGCATTATGAAAAGCCATTGATAATGGCTAAATTGTGTAAAATGTGAAATATGTGTATTATGTGAAAATGACCTAAAGTGTTTGGGTAACGCCATTTGTTGTGTATGCATTAAGTGCATTGTTAAAAAGTCATTGGTATTGGCTAGATTACATTAAATGTGATTAATATGTGAATTATGTGGAAATACCCAAAGTAATTGGGTAATGTGTTGTAAATGCAAAAATGTGGTATAATGTAATGAGATATGTGGGAAACATAATGAAATGAATTGATATCGATATCGATATCGATATAAATAAGAAATATGAATAAATTGTGTGCCTAGTATGTTATTCAATTTTCAGAGTTCTGTGTTTGGCGGCATACCTATGATTTGCCTACGAGTTAGACGTTGGGCGTCACTATGAAAATATTTTTGAGGTGAAATGACCAGGTCGTAAGCCTCAAAAACAAGTCCTTGAAGTTGTGCTGGGTGAAATGACCGGGTCATAAGCTCAGACCTAGTTGGACTATTACATTGATATTTTGCCTATAGGGCTTGACACATGGTGTCATTATAGACCAAAACAGTAGCTCTGGAATTTCAATAGCATATTAGTTATCTTTGGGCCCATGCTTGTGTTTGTTTTTATGTGAATTATGGATTGTGAAAAATTTGAAAAGTATGAGAAAATGGAATGATGTGATATCCATATGCATTGTGCATTGGCATTGCATTTGAGTTTTATTGTTATCAAATTTGTATTACTAGGCTTTTGGCTTGGCACGATTGTTTACATCGCGCAGGTGACAGGGTAGATTCGGCTGAGCCAGAGAGTTCTTCTAGACCAGGTTGGGTTTAGACTTGTGATTGTGCTTGTAGAGTTGATATCAGGATAAGAAACACTATCAGCAGCATGTATATATTTTATGTTATTGTATATTTTGGGTATTATGCATATTATATCATGTTTTTGGATTTTACGTATTGTAAACTATAAAGAATGTTTGGGTTAAGTTATTTGAAATGGGGGTTTAAATGTGTTCTAAATTATAAATATATATATATATCTATATATATAAATGTTTTGAGAAAATTGTGGAAAATTGAGAAGTTAAGGTGAAGATGTGGTTTATTGTTTATTGGAAGTTTTCTTTTCGCATGTTGTGTAATTGATAAATTTTGGGATGTCCAAATTACAAATAAAACTTTGACGAATTTTTCCCAGAGATTTTCATATAAAATGTTTATTTTGGGTTCCTATAACAAGTAAAGAATATTTATATACTATTTAATTTTATATATTTAGTATTTGAAATTTTAAATAAAAAATATAAATATTTTTATTAAATCGGTCTGTGACATTTTTGTACCGACTATGCATATTTTATATATGTTGAAAATATGTATTGTATGTATATATGGTATAAGGGTGTTACATTTATTTTGGTATCAGAGCCTAGGTTTGAGGTTCTCGACCTTGGTGGGTTGATAGAGAGAGAAAATGGGAGATTTGAAAATAGTTTTCAATTGTAATACATGCATTGGCACTGGCAGTTTCTGATCTCTGATATAATAATTTGTGTTGTGTTTGCAAATATAGGTAGTTATGTGTAGACCCTTAATTTTTGACTCAGTCTGGTCCAATATATTTTATTTAGTCCAAAATAATTTTTGTGTTATCTTAATTAAATAATATTTATTTTAGTATTTATTTTTTATAATTATAGTAATAAAAAATAATAATAAATAAATAAATAAAAATCAGCGACGAAAAATTTCGTCCCCGAAAGTGTTGGACGAAATGGCCTGCAACCCGCCAGCGCCAATTTTCGCTCGCATTTCCTTGCAGCCAACCATCTCAAATTTCGCCAGCAAAAATTTTCCAACGCAATTTTTTCCGAAACCAAATTCTATTTGGTTCGATTTTCTTTTCCTAATCAAATATAGTTTCCTTAAACAATTGGAATGAATCTTCTAAATTTCCTATAAATAATACTAAAAAAATAGAAAAAGAAGGAGGAAAAACTTTGGATCGGATTGTGGGACTTTGAAAATTCTAGCAATAAGCAAGCAAATCAACGATTGATCAAAGGCAGCAACCTTGCCTTTGTCCTTGTTCATCCAAGAAGCAATTTTTGGTGCAACCAACAAACGAAGGTTTGAATCTCTAATTTCTTTTTATTTTCTTACAGTAGCTTTGTTTCTTTGATTCATAAGATTATACATACAAAACTTTGATCTTTGAATATGTAATAATTTGATCTTCATTTCCAAAAACCTTAAATGATTTCTTTTGTTTCTAAATACCTTAAATACCCTAATTCGTTTCTTTTTTTTTTCCAAAAATCTTAAATCGTTCCTTCTATTTCTTTTAAAACTCAAGAACCCTAATTTTGTTTCTTTTAAAACTCAAGAACCCTAATTCTGTTTCTTCTAAAACTCAAGAACCCTAATTCTGTTTCTTAAACAAAAAAATTAAGAACCCTAATTCTGTTTCTTCTAAAACTTAAGAACCCTAATTTATTCCTTCTATTTCCAAAAACTCTTAAAAAAACCTTTTTATTTCCAAAAACCTAAAAACGTTTATCTTATTTCCAAAAGCTTTTAAAAAAACCCTAAACTATCTTCTTCTAATTCTTTTCCAAAATTTCCAAATGTTTTGTTACATATCCGAACTCTAAACTTACTTTACAGTTTCTGAAATCATAATTGCTTTATAAAACTTTAAACTATTTTCTTCAACTTCAAAACCAAAACAGTAAGCCCCCAAACCAGTTAATCTAAACCCTAAGTTTTCTAAAACCCTAATTTCATAATGCTACCCCTAAACCCTAATTTGATTCATGAAACCTTAATTCATTCCAATTTTCCAAAACCTTTTTAGTAGGTTAAACAAATACTAAAATACTAAAATTTCAAAACTCTAATATATTAATTAAAGAATTTCAAATAGAAACAGTAACCCTAATTTGTGTCTTTACTTGCTTTATTTTTAGATTTAATTGTGTAGTTCATTATATGCTTTGATTTATTTGCAATGCTTGATTTAATTTATCTTGGATGGATGTTTATTTTATATTTTGATTGATATCTTTGATGAATGATTTATTTATGATGAGTGGTTATTTACTTTTATCGATTTATTTTGTTTTTCAAATGTTGTAAGAGGTATGTTTCCACTTTGTGGGTACCTCATTAATTAAGTTCTATGTAATTTAAATTGCTTTTATATTCTAGACCAATGTAAAGGACATGTTTCTACCTCATGGTTGGTGTCCTATTAGCTTAGACATAGATGATGTAAGGGCATGTTTCCATCTTGGAATTGGTGTCTATTTATTTGTTTTGCTTGGACATTGTTTTGATTTTTAATATATCGATGCTTTATTTTAATTGTTGTGTGTAATATGGATAATATTGTTATATTTAAGAATTTTATAATATTAAGACCTGTAAAGGAGGCCGGTTCCAATGAACCGGGTATTGTGGGGGTGCTGGGTCATTTCTCACCTTCCCCACATGTACCCAACTTTCCGAACCCATTAGGGGGTTGGGGATTCCTTAGGAATCGAGTCATCCACCCCTTTCTTTTTTTCGGCCCGTCCGGGTGATGACTCCATTTTCTTTGGACTTAGGTCCGTGTTCTCTAAGGCCCCGAGCCTAAACAGTGCCGAAGTAGCAAGAACCATTCCACCGGGAGTGGGGGTAAAAATTCCCGCTCACATTATGGCATCTCGAATGCATCAGTCTACAGAGGGTAGTGCAGAGAGTGTGGTTCCTGATGAGGGTAAAAATGGAGCTAGAGTTGTGTCTGCTGGTGAGGCGTCTGTTTCTATGCCTATGAGACCACCAGCTAATGAGATTCTGCCTGGCTAGGTACGGCATATGGTAGAGTTATTAAGGCAGCCAATTCAGCAACCGCCGCCGCCACAGCCGCAGCCGCTGTTGCCAGTGAGAAAGTATGATAAGCTGAGAAGTTTGAAGCTGAGGACTTCGTTGATACTACAAATCCTGCTATAGCATAGCAATGGCTAGACAGGGTTCAGAGAGTGTTCATTCAGTTGTAGACTAGTCCGAAAGAGAAGTTTGATTATGCCAGATCTCTTTTGTAGAGGGATGCATATGATTGGTGGAAGATGGTTCCACATGCTCTAGATGATCTACCAATCCTAACCTATGATGATTTCCTGCAGGAATTTGAGCAGAAGTATACTCCGAGGGAGTATAAGGATGCAAAGAAGATGGATTTCCTGAGTCTGAGATAGGATACCAGGATAGTAACAGAGTATGAGATCGAGTTTATCCGGTTGAGTCATTATGTTGGTGGGATCATTTCTGACGAGATTGACAGGTGCGGAAGATTTGAGGAGGAACTGAGACCCTCTATCATGTGTATCATAGCAGGCTCTCGGTATCAATATTTTTCTTAGTTTGTTGCAGATCCCAAGAGTGTAAAGAGAGCATAGAGTCTTGGTTGAGGAGACCAGAGCTAGGAGACCCCAGAGTGAGGCAGGGTCTTCATCAGTGAAGAGAGGCCGAGGGAGATATTTTTAAAGATTCATTAGGAGCCAGGGGCAGTTTGGCAGGTCAGTACAGCAGCAGAGACAAAGATAGAGACCTGCAGTTTTAGTGGCTAGTGCTCCGACCCTAGTGGCTTAGAGGCCTGCTCCACCTACTCGTGTTCATTGTGGTAAAGCACACGGAGGTGTCTACTGGTGGAGAGGTGCTTTGGGAATGTGTTTTAGATGTTGGTCATCAGACCATTTTATCAGACATTGTCCAAAGCCATCAGAGGATAGACAGGCAGATATTGCACCTTCTCGACCCAGTGTCAAAGTGGATCGTGGTGGCAGAGGTTTTGGTAGAGGTGGTCGATCTGAGACTAGTCAGAGAGGAGGTTCTATAGCTGGAGGTAGTAAACCAGATGAGGCAGGACCATCACAGCGGGTTTATGTGATGCAGAGGTAGCTAGGTGCTTCTGTTGTTATTGCTGGTACTTTTACTTTATTTGGTACTTCAGTTCTTACATTATTAGACCCTGGGTCGACTCATTCTTACATCAGTGCATCCATCTTGCCTGTGAGTGATTTGTATTCTAAGTCCTTAGGATTTAATTTTTCGATCACAAATCCTTTAGGGCATAGTGCTATGGTGAGCAGGGTGCACCGAGATAGTCCAGTTATTGTTCAGGATGAGGAATTTCTCGATGACCTGATTGAGATGCCTTTCAGAGAGTATGATTTGATTCTGGGCATGGATTGATTATCCAGACATGGAGCTGTGGTAGATTGTTAGAAGAAATGTGTTACTTTGAGAACACGTGATGATAGGGATGTGCTGGTATCTAGTGAGCAGAAGAAATGGTACTCGTTTAGTGAAAAAGACTCTCTTATGGGGGAGGTCTTGGGATCAAAATGAGGGAGGAGACCCTTGACTTGGGCCAAAAAAACAAATTCTACTGTGGAACCGCGAGGGAAAATGGCACTGTAGCAGTCCCTTAAAGCAAGTTGGGTGAAATGGTCAGGCCGTAAGCCCAAGGCTGTTGGGATGTTATAGTTAAAAAGGCATCCTTTTAACTGTAACATCTCAACAGCCCTGGGCTTACGGCCCAGTCATTTCACCCAGCCCCGCTTTAAGGAACTGCTACAGTGCCATTACCCCTCACGGTTCCACAACAGGATTTGTTTCTGAGGCTTACGACCCAGTCATTTCACCTCAGACATTTCTGCTACAGTGCCATTACCCCTCACCAACATGGGCGTGTCCCTGATCGTGCCCTAAACCACCCATACAGAAGCTTTTACACGCTTAGTAACACGGGCGTGTTAATGAACGTGTCACTCATTCTGCCTTTTAGAAACATTGACACGCCCAACAACACGGGCGTGTTCATGGCCGTGTCAATTACTTTTCTCACAGTAGCTATGACACGCTCAGTAACATGGCCGTGTTAATGGTCGTGTCGCAAACATCAAACTCAGTACCATTGACACGCCCAACATCGTGGTCGTGTCAGCCAAAAATCATGAATTCGAACTCTCATCCATGAAAACACAAACACTTCAAAACTCATACTTCATCACCCTTAATCAACATCTTGGTTATATTCATCAATTACCTATCAATTTAACACTTATATCACTTCAATATATCATAATAATAATCATTATATACACCACCATATATCAACTACTCAATTTTCCCCAATTCATTCATATGAAACCCTTACTCAACAATTTCAACAATTCATCATCATTCTCACAATTAACCATATTATCTCACAATTAACCATATTATCTCACAATTAACCATATTATCATCATCTAAATACCAATTCCACACACATATATACTTCAATCTTTCATTATCATCATCATCACACACCAATCATATCAAATCCAAACTCAAACAATAGAAATCAATACAAGGAAATGAATACTTACTTGAATATTATGTCAAATCTTCAATAACCATCTTCAATTCTCTCAAAACCCATAAGAATTTGGTGTATATGTAGATAAAATCACCTCTCTTTCTCTCTATCCCTCTTTCTCTTTCTCTCTCTCTCGTCCAAGAAGAAGAAGAAGATGAAGAAGAAGAAAAGAAGATATTTTCTTCTTTTTCTCATGCTTATCATATATATATATATATATATTATATTAATAATTAAATACCTTAAAATCTTCACCATACACTTGTCACTCTTTGACTTTCTTTCCTCTTTTTCTTTTATTATTATTAATTACTATTATTAATTAATTAAGCTTACTTTCCCACACCACTTTATACCTCATGTATATGTGATGTATATGTTGGTATATGTATATTTCTTATATATCACTTTTATATTCCCATATATTTTTCCAAATACCATATATACATATTATCCTTACATATTTTACCAACATATCTTCTCACAGCTACTACTCCAATGTACACAAAAAATCGGGGTATTAAATTAATTCGTTGCTCTTCTTTTGATTTTCAATAGACATTCACACTAAATCCGTATACAACAATAATTACTCCAAACTTTTAGGGTGTATTTTGGGATATTACAATTCTCTCCCCCTTAAATAATTTCGTCCCCGAAATTATCTAGTACAATAGCAATCCATTCTTAACATAATACTATCTTAACTTCCATATGAAGTTAAGTATATTCTTAAGTTATAATATCATCAAATCATATAACTTTTACTCTCCCCCTTAGAGTCAATCATCTTCTCTAACTTCCATAACTCATCATGCTATATGTTTATATATCTTATTACTTCCTCAACAAAGTAATCAAGATAGTTTCTCACATTCCCAATGAAATTACCTTTAGACAAAAATCAGATCATCTTATAATATACTTATATTTCGTCTAATCATTATCTTCAAGATATGTTATTACTTCCTCTCTTTATAATTACTCTTTTAATTTAACCCTACAAATCATTGAGTTAAATCTTAATATTGATTATCCCATCCTTACAATCATTTCCAATATAGACATTTACCAAACTTTAATTAATAACAATATTCCTTATTTTTCATACATTCAATTCCTTCTTTAATATGTTTTTCATTTAACATACATAGTAATCCAATACCTTTCAACTTATTTATAAATAATCAATCTTTTCCCTTTTATCATTATTTACAACTAATATAACTCCATTCATTCTTTTCCATTCACATTTTAGAATTCTACATCATATACATATCATTTAAATTTTTATACTCTAAATACAACTTTACATATTAAATCTCAACAGTAGTTTGCAATCTTAGCGAAATCTAGATCAATCAATCTATCTGTCACAATATCTTCATGTTTCAATCTTGTTCAATTCACACCAACTGTTAATTTATTTAAACTTATCATTAAATTTCACAACATTCATATGACCTAATTCCATTAGGTCAAGTTTATATTCAAATTCTAATTTCTTCAGTTCCATATTCAGTCAAATTATCATGATAACAAATCACTCTTAATTGTCCTTTTATATACATATGATTTATTTTCTATTATCTTAATATAAATTCCACCAATTCTCAAGATAATCTTATATTATATTAACTGTCTATAGTTTATTCACTTAAACCTTAAACCCATTCACTTATTCACTTTATACCATAAACATATTCAGTATAACTTTCAGTCACATTTTGTAATTCCTCCCTTTTTAATATCTCCTCACATATCATACCATTACTATACTTATAATAATTACCTTTTTATCCCATTATCCATACCTCAAAACATTTTACATTTCTCTTCTTTCCTTACTTTTCATAATTATAACCAGATTTCTAACATAACATGATGAAGTATAACTTTACCAGTCATAACTCTTGAACATGCTTTCTAAAAACATAATTATCAATCTCATCAAATGTTTGCTATAATCATATTATCTCAAGTCCCAAATCTATGGATAACAAAACTAATCAACCAAAATATACTAAACAAATCATAGGATTATAAAAGATTAAGGGTCATGTTTGAAACTTATAAATCCATGTGGTTCCTCTATTATTCTGTTTCCAACCTTTCCAATTACAAAACTAAATTAGATCACAAGAATTTAATATTCATTCTTTAAACTTTTGCTATATCAGAAGTTAACACATTCCAACTCCGTTTCAAACCAATTTGCACTCGATTATATGATCTTCATCAACTTAATTCACGTTTCAATAATATTACTATGAACATTTCTTACTATATACATATTCAATCATATGCAGTTCTTACACCATTTCTATTTGTCACTCCATTTCTAATCCATTCACAATCTCTTATAATATACAAATACATAGAACTTTTCATATGTGAATACTTTGGAATTCTAAATATCATATGATCATCAAATTCAATAATCATCATAACAATTTCACTGACTAATATTACAAGAGTCTATTCTTACTCTCAATTCCGTCATATAATTTATCTAATTTACTTAAGTCATGACCTAATCTTTCTTAGGTTCATTAATACATGCAATATTATTCTCCATATCACTCGTCCAATAGTTATACCACATACACATTCATAGGTCACTTTCATAATGTGATTCACATTTCTTACATATCATAATTTCATTCATATAGAAAAATTCAGCTCACACATCCTATACATGTATACACTTAATTATATGCTCTTATTTTATTTTCCTTTTTCATACATTCCATACAAATTTAATGTTTATCACTTTCCTTTGAACACTATCATTTTCATTCCTTCAATATGATGTAAAGTATTTATCATCATAACAAATAGATATATATATATATTCTAACCATAATAACACTTCACATACATCTTAGTCACAATCCTAATGTGACATCTCTTTCACTTTTGTCTTTAAAAGCATTTAATATACCTTCACATCCACTTTTACCCTTTCTACTCAAATAACTTAAAATAACTCATTTTCACTTGCTTACTCACTTTCTTTTGACTTCAAAACAAATTCTCATACTATCAATCACATTACTCAATTCATAATACTTTCATGTGCAATATTATTCATTTCACATAGCTCATGTATTGAATATACATTAAACCATCAATATCCAAATAATCTTTATCAAATTCCACTAAAACTTTAACTTTTCAACTTACCACTTCACTTAAACTTCAATTTGCCAAACTCATCTTTTCTTAATATCAACTTTAAAAACATTATATATATATATATCACAAAGCAACATCAAAACATATAACTTTCACAATTCTTAAGCTCATTTCAGAAATCCAAATATCACATATTATCACCATTACCATGAGTTTTCACAATATTCAAACATCTCACATTTCTAACATTGAAATCACAATGTTTGCAAATAAAAAAAAAACAATACAAACTATTCCAATTTATCTTCTTACTTAACCAATATCATCTCTTTTTCTTTTAAACAAAACCTTAGCTTTATATACCCCAACTTTAAATAATCACACTTTGTCTATACTAATCAACTCATTCAATATTCCACCATACTCTCTTCCTTTAAATAACATATCTTTCCATATTAACAATCCCACAATATTTCCTCTTTCTAACAAACCAAACATAAGCTTTGTTATAAAGAGATTCAAAGTATAGAGGAAAGAGTACATACTCTAATCTTGATTTTATTTTTAACTCATTTTCAACTTTATTCTCCTTTTCATTTCTTTATTTTACAATCACTTTTCAATAGTCAATACTTCAAAATTTACTTTCATATAAAATCTCATTTACACACTATCATCCATCTCATGTAATTCAAATACATCACAAATCACATAATGCCACGTTCGAGACCAACCTAGGTGTTAATGCATATGCATGTATTACAAATTTCATTTCAAAACTTTTCCTTTTTAATTCTATTTAAGCTTTTCAAAACTTTTTCTTTTTAATTTCACTTAGGCCGAGAATCTCGAACCTAAGCTCTGATACCAAAATAATTGTAACACCCCCATACTCTATATAAGTACTATACATATATCGATCATACATACAGTACGTATATAAAGTATAAGAATGTCACCTTTTGTTACAGATTAAAAACTTTTATCAGTGTTCCAAACAATGATATATATTTTAACTTATCAAAATACAACGTAATTAAATCTTACATGTATGCATCACCTTCTAGTTGGTCTCAGAACACTCTTACCTTACTCGTGGCATACCGATTGACTTTAGATCTATCACCTACTAACCTGCGCGATTAAACAACCACGCTAAGCCAGAGAGCTTAGTAATACCAATAAATATAATTAACATACATTTTAGGAAATCATGTTCACATATTAATTCCATATATCATTATTTTCTTATCATGTTTTCCTGTTCCAATAACACCTTCCATCTATACATGGATTCCTATTAATCTCTTCATTATATCCATGTATTCATATATTATTGATTCAAACCACAGTTCCATGTCTTATTAGAATATTCATAAAATAATACTAACAATGTCCACATTCATTTTATACATCATAATGTATTTACACATCTCATCATTCACATAATCTTATTTCAAGCCACCTTCACTTTCATTGATTTACTTATATATATCAAAATCCTTTCATTCCATAATTATCATCATATATCTCATAACATTATCTCTTATTGCATAATTTACATTTAAATAAAGATGAGCATAAGTCTCATTATTCATTCATTGCACATTTCATGAATCATATTTAAACAAAGACAAACATGGGCCCAAAAGACACCAATATGCCATTCAACTTTCAGAGTTAATGTTTTGGTTTAATTATCTCATTAATCATTATCATTATCCCAACTAGGCTTCAAGGATTAGGTTCAACCAAGCTTCAAGGGGAACAAAGCATGCTAAGTATCAACCCAACTTGGCTTCAAGAACCAACCCAACCTAGCTTCAAGGGTTGTAACATCTCAATTAGGCTTCAAGGACTAGATCCAACCAAGCTTCAAGAGGAGTAAAACATGTTAAACTTCTACCCAACTTGGCTTCAAGGATCAAGCCCAACCTAACTTCAAGAGATTGTTACTATAGGCATGCCACCAACAACAAACTCTGAAAATAGAATTACACATTAGCCACACAATTCATTTATTATTTCATTATCAATTCTCATCATCATCTAGGCAAACATGCCCCACTTATTTCAATTGAATCATCATAGCCAATCACAATGGCTTCACATCTCATTTGAATCATCATAGCCAATCACAATGGCTTCACATCTTATTATATCTCAATTCACATTACAACACTTCATCATTCAAGTATACATAATCAATTTCATTGAACATATAGACAACATGTCCATTTATTTCATTTCAATCATTATTACCAATCATAATGACATCACATTTCATCATTTCTCAAGACACATTAATACAATTCATCATTAAAATATTTATCATAACAAATTGCATTGCACATACCTTATTGAATGATCATCATAGCTTTCACACTATACAAATAACATTAGTCACATTGTATTAACAATATAGTAAATTACTTAACACATTTATACTAAATGTGTTAAGTCTCAAAATCATATAAAAGAATGCATCCATGTAAATTTGTACTCACCTCAAGAACTACTCCCATCAATCTATACATTTCCTCTTCCAAGAATTCTCAACATTTAGGTTAATGCAACACAATCTCTTCAAAACCTAATCCAAAGATAATTACACACATAAGAAAATAAGAATGATAACTAACTAGGGCAAACTCTACACATGACACGCTCACCAACACGGGCGTGTCCCTGATCGTGCCCTAAACCACCCATACAGAAGCTTTTACACGCTTAGTAACACGGGCGTGTTAATGAACGTGTCACTCATTCTGCCTTTTAGAAACATTGACACGCCCAACAACACGGGCGTGTTCATGGCCGTGTCAATTACTTTTCTCACAGTAGCTATGACACGCTCAGTAACATGGCCGTGTTAATGGCCGTGTCGCAAACATCAAACTCAGTACCATTGACACGCCCAACATCGTGGTCGTGTCAGCCAAAAATCATGAATTCGAACTCTCATCCATGAAAACACAAACACTTCAAAACTCATACTTCATCACCCTTAATCAACATCTTGGTTATATTCATCAATTACCTATCAATTTAACACTTATATCACTTCAATATATCATAATAATAATCATTATATACACCACCATATATCAACTACTCAATTTTCCCCAATTCATTCATATGAAACCCTTACTCAACAATTTCAACAATTCATCATCATTCTCACAATTAACCATATTATCTCACAATTAACCATATTATCTCACAATTAACCATATTATCATCATCTAAATACCAATTCCACACACATATATACTTCAATCTTTCATTATCATCATCATCACACACCAATCATATCAAATCCAAACTCAAACAATAGAAATCAATACAAGGAAATGAATACTTACTTGAATATTATGTCAAATCTTCAATAACCATCTTCAATTCTCTCAAAACCCATAAGAATTTGGTGTATATGTAGATAAAATCACCTCTCTTTCTCTCTATCCCTCTTTCTCTTTCTCTCTCTCTCGTCCAAGAAGAAGAAGAAGATGAAGAAGAAGAAAAGAAGATATTTTCTTCTTTTTCTCATGCTTATCATATATATATATATATATATTATATATTAATAATTAAATACCTTAAAATCTTCACCATACACTTGTCACTCTTTGACTTTCTTTCCTCTTTTTCTTTTATTATTATTAATTACTATTATTAATTAATTAAGCTTACTTTCCCACACCACTTTATACCTCATGTATATGTGATGTATATGTTGGTATATGTATATTTCTTATATATCACTTTTATATTCCCATATATTTTTCCAAATACCATATATACATATTATCCTTACATATTTTACCAACATATCTTCTCACAGCTACTACTCCAATGTACACAAAAAATTGGGGTATTAAATTAATTCGTTGCTCTTCTTTTGATTTTCAATAGACATTCACACTAAATCTGTATACAACAATAATTACTCCAAACTTTTAGGGTGTATTTTGGGATATTACACATTATGTCTCATAGAAACATCAACACGTCCAACAACACGGGCGTGTTCATGGCCGTGTCAATCCTCCAATATCACAGTAGCTATGACACGCTCAGTGACATGGGCGTGTCACTGCTCGTGTCACCCATCCAAGAACACAGAACCATTGACACACCTAAAGACCTGGCCGTGTTAATGGGTGTGTCAGGCCAAAAATCCTGATTCCGGCAACAACAACCTCACATCCAACAATCCTCTTACTTCCACCATTTCCCACTTCAAACAAACTTAACTAAACACACCCAAAAAAACATAATAACTTGCAAAAACACCAAAACAATACAAAACATACATCAAACACAAATCATAATCATCACCACAAACCCAAAACACAACCACAACACTTTCTCTTCCAACAAACTTACTCTTTCCTTCAATCCAACCCCAAAAATCCAAAATCAATTAAACCAACACTCTTAAACACACCACAATCAAACAAACACATATCAACCACAACCTCAACTCACAAACTCAAAGAAAATCAAAGAATCTAGTGGAAAACTTACCAAGGATGAAGAAACTCTTAAATTTCCAACTTGATCACTTGAAAACTTTCTTCAATCTTGAGTTTGGAAGATCAAATCTCTCTCTTGCTCTCTTGCTATGGAGTGCCGGCCAAAAGAAAAGAAGAAGAAGAAGAAGAAAGAACAATAGCAAAGTCAAACACTTACTAACCACTTAAACCTCCTTTTAAAATCCACCAAGTATTTTAATATTAAAATATTCTAAAATATCCTCTTCCACTCACTTAATTTCCCATTTAATTTATTTCACTAATTCAAAATCAATAAATATCTTCTTTTGACCATCTAATAATTTGACTTGTATATGTTGTATATATCTCTATATATACAACATATACACATCTCTCTTTACTTCTTTTCTCTTCTCACTTAACATATACACTTAATCCAAATACAACAATAAATATTCCAAAACTTTTAGGGTATACTTTGGGATATTACAGAAGCAGACTGTAGCAGTCCCTTGAAGCGGGCTGGGTGAAATGTTCGAGCCGTAAGCCCAGGGTCGTTGGGATGTTACAGAAAGAGAAAGAGAAATTTTAAAAAGGAATGTGTTTTTGTATTATAATTTGCAAATATATGGATTTTTATGAGTTTTAATGTTTGAATTGATTAATTGAGTTATTTATAATGAAATATTTCTTCAAAGTATTTATTAAATAGATTAATGAGTGAAAATAACTTTTATGTGATGAGTTTGATTCTTAATTCAACTTTTAAGAGAATTGGGTGGTTTGATGATGTTTTTAGCCATGTGAGATGGTTGAAAGTTTGATTAAGTGAATTTTTAGTAAATTATTTGATATGAACTCTTTTTATCTCAAAAATTTGATTTTGATACATTTTTAACTTAGATTTTCAATAGATTTGTGCTTAATGAACTTAAAAGTGCAAAATACATGATTTTAGGATGCCACTGGCGTGGCTTAAAGGTGTCATGGGTGTGGTATCGAAGTCGGGACCGTTGGAGGAAGAATTACTCCGAAAACAGACCCAAAACCAATGCCACCGGCGTGGCAATTGAGTGCCACGATTGTGGGGTTAAGAGTGAGGCTGTTTCTTTAAAAAAATTTGATAAAACGGAGCCGTTCTGAATGCCACGGCCATGGCCCATGAATTCCACGACCGTGGGGATCTACAAAGGCATGTGATAGCTTTATTTTGTATCCCACGGGTGTGGGGTTGAGATCTTGGATGATGTTTTTGGCTTGTATTTTGTGATATACGGGCGTAGTATGAGGCTAATATGTTTATGTTTCTTACTTTTGTGTTGAGAATTCATGTGTATGTGTTAAAAGTATGGAAAAGAGTGATAAACCTTGGATATGAGACAAATATATAATACTAAATGTTGATAAAAGTATTGTACCATTGAAATGATATACACAATTCAGTGTTAATCAAAACTAATGAATTGCCCAAATCATATTGATTTTAGATCTAGCTTTGGATTGAATGGCTAACCAGATGAAGGATAGCCATAGTGATAGTGGGCATCTATTTCCATTAATGGACACATTGTGCCATCAGTGACAGTGGGCATAATTGCCATTATATATATATTCTTGAGACTTGGCATTAAAATTGCTACACTAACTTGTTATCCAAATCTATGATCTGAGTTTAGTATGTATGGGCATATTTAATGAAGTTATCCAAATTAAAAATATATGTGAATATGATGTTATGAATAATGGAAGAAATGCAAAATAATAATATAAGTCAATTACTTAAAATCGACTTATTATGTTACAATGTGAAAGTGATTGGTAATGTATATATTAATGTTTACAAGTGAAAGTTCTAAAGCATAGAATAGAAATGTTATTCTCAAGTTAGTGAATTGATCAATAACTTTCTATGTGTTATAATGATTGAAAGTGTATATAATGATATAAGATACAAAGTGCTCCAAAGTATAGTACTAAATTTAAGTGCCAAAAATTATAGATTGAATAAAATTATCGTATATGTGAAACTGAAAAGCAAGGCTTACTGAAAAACAAATAAGTATAATATGAGCAATGTTAACAAATGAGAAAGTAAGTCTTAAATAAAATGATTCAAAAAGAGAAAAGTTGCAATACTGAAAGTATAGTATAGCATGATGACTTTTATAATGTTAAAGCAATTAATTTGTATAATCAAAATATTATGTTGGTTTGCTATTGAAAATAGTTAATATATTGAAATATTTCTTAAAACTAAGTGTTATTACTATATTTCCATAAGTATTTTTCTTTAATATTAAGTGACAAAATATATTTATACAAGCACCACTAAGCTTTGCTTAGCGTGTTAGAATTATTTTCTGACACGTAGGTATCAAGACATCGGAGCAAGTTAAGAAGTGGAATTAAGAATCTCAGGAAATTACCTACATTACATACAAAGATCTTTTGTATATTGTACTCATAAGTTATAAAATGTATATATACAATTTAGTTTGGCTATTTGAGAAATTGTACAAATTTGTAAACATGAAAGGAATATATGTATTTAGAGGACGAAGTTTGAGATTCTAGTGAATGATTATCAAATAAAGCAATGTATTATTTATTTATTTAATTTGACAAAATTATGATGGTTATCTGATTTATAATTAGTAATTAGATTATTAGAGATATTGGAGATTGGTTTAAATGTTGGATTTATAAGTGTTGTATTATACAGATTGTATTATTATTTGAAGATTTTTGTTAGTAACATTCTGAAAGAAAACTTTGTCAATGAATTGGTTAGAGTACTGATAGTATATCAAGTAACATTCTCTGATAATTTTATATGAAAATTATTAGGGGATGTTACAATGAGAATCTAAAGTTAAAGTGAGGTTAGCCTTAAATTTTGAATTTTTGCTTGGATGGGGTTTAATATTGGAAATGCCATTAAATTTGATACTAAATGATTATTTGGTATCACATTTGGTTTAGGCATTGAGGGAGGTTGATTTGCTTCATCCAAGTGGTGAAGGGCAAGTTGGAAGGATAGAATTGGAGGTTGTTTTAAGCTTGTTTTGGTTGCTATTTGAGGTAAGTACAAACTTTGAATACATTGGTTATGTTTGCATGACATTTGGGCTTAACACATTTTGGTTGAAAAATGTGTTAAGCTACTTGATACATTGGTTATTATGAATAATGTGCTATGACATTTGTAATGTCATATATGTGTTAAATGCATTGTGAAAAGCCATTAATAATAGCTAAATTGTGTAAAATGTGAAATATGTGAATTATGTGGAAATACCCAAAGTAATTGGGTAATGTATTGTAAATGCAAAAATGTGGTATAATGTAATGAGATATGTGGAAACATAATGAAATGAATTGATATCGATATAAATGAGAAATATGAATAAATTGTGTGCCTAGTATGTTATTCAATTTTCAGAGTTATGTGTTTGGCGGCACGCCTATGATTTGCCTATGAATAGGTGAAATGACCGGGTCGTGAAATGACCGGGTCGTGAAATGACCGGGCGTCACTGTGAAAATATTTTTTAGGTGAAATGACCGGGCGTCACTGTGAAAATATTTTTTAGGTGAAATGACCGGGTCGTAAGCCTCAAAAATAAGTTCTTGAAGCCGGACTGGGTGAAATGATCGGGTCGTAAGCTCAGACCTAGTTGGACTTTTACATTAATATTTTGCCTACGGGGCTAGACACATGGTGTCATTATAGACCAAAATAGTAACTCTGAAATTTGAATAGCATATTAGTTATCTTTGGGCCCATGTTTGTGTTTGTTTTTATGTGAATTGTGGATTATGAAATATTTGAAAAGTATGAGATAATGGAATGATGTGATATCCATATGCATTGTGTATTGGCATTGCATTTAAGTTTTATTGTTATCAAGTTTGTATTATTAGGCTTTTGGCTTAGGGCGATTATTTACATCGCGCAGGTGACAGGGTAGATTCAGCTGAGCTGGAGAGTTCTTCTAGACCAGGTCAGGTCTAGACTTGTGGTTGTGCTTGTAGAGTTGATATCAAGATCAGAAACACTATCAGCAGCATGTATATATTTTATGTTATTGTATATTTTGAGTATTATGCATATTATATCATGTTTTTGAATTTTATGTATTGTAAACTATAAAGAATGTTTGGGTTAAGTTATTTGAAATGGGGGTTTAAATGTGTTTTAAATTATATATATATATATATATATTTGAGAAACTTGGTGAAATTGAGGAGTATGGGTGAAATGGTGTTTTGAAATTATTTGAGAGTATTTTCTGTTGCAGGTTGTGTTTTGCTGAATTTTGGGAACGTCTAAATTATAGACAAAACTCTGACAAATTTTTTTCAGAGATTTTCATATAAAATATTTATTTTGAGTTTCTATAACAAATAAATAATATTTATACACTATTTAATTTTATATATTTAGTATTTGAAATTTTAAATCAAAAATGTAAAATTTTTTATTAAACCGGTCTGTGATATTTTTATACCGTATATGCGTATTTTACATATGTTGAAAATATGTATTGTATGTATATAGGGTATAAGGGTGTTATATGTCATGTATGGACAATCAATCGAGCATGACTATTAGCAGCTGAAATATGTAATTTTGACACCTTATGGGTATCTGTAAAGATATCTGGTAACTTATTTGCAACATTCTCCAAATGAATTATTTTTTGAATTTCTAGTTTATAATGATTTATGCGTGTCTCAAGATTGGATAAAGTTAGTATATTCCAACTAATCTCTTGTGATTTTGGCCTTTTACTTTTTATCTTCCTCTAATAGTGGGAAAACTAACTCACTAAAAATCTTGCTCTAGAAAATTTATATGTCCATAATATCTAATATAGACAATCAAAACCTATATAGATATCAAGATAATGTTGGTAATCCATTTTTTTTCTTTGAGATGATGCAACAAGAACATACACACTTCAATAATAATTTTAATATTACAAATTCTAAATAAAATATATTATGTAAGATAAACACAAGTTATAAAAATGAAAAACTTGTGATGTGTAGATAATTAAATACAAATTAAAAGTGCAACATGAACAAGAACATATATCCAAACATGTATCCAAGTCAACATATAAAGTTTTGATTTCATAAGCATAAGAATAATAATTGATCATAAAATCTAAATAAATAATGATTCAGCTGAATCATATTGAATACGAACATATGCAATAAAATGTTCAATGGTAATATAATCATAAAATACTTTTCAAGTGAACTCATATGCATTATCTAGATAAATTGTCTTAATATAATAATCAAGAAATATTGATCTTAGCTTTTATAATTTGAGCAAGAAATTTAGCAAAAGCAGTATTATGATTTAAAAATAGATAACTATGTGACTATGAAGTTAAAGCATCAATTAAAATCATAAAGTATCTAAATGGTCCACAAGATTAATGGATAGGGCCACAAATATCCCATGTATTTTTTTTTTAAATTCAAAGGAGTCTAAATATAATTTAGATAGTGAAAGCCTCATAATTAATTTATCTTAAGAATAAGAAATCCAAAAGTAATCATCAGACAACAAAATTTTTTGATTTTTCAGTGGATATCCATTTGTATTCTTAACAATACATCACATCATGTTTGAACCTAGATAACTAAAATGATTATGCCAAAATATAAAATTTTGGGATCTATACACTTTTGATGCATATAGTATAACTCAACTATATTTATATTTATAAAGTTCAATCAAGTTAAGAATTTTAGAATTTCTTAAATATAAACTTCTAGTTCAAATTTGTAAAGTTAACACATAAAAATTTAATATCTCATTTACTTTGTTTCAATAGAATATCCATTGTGACGTATTCTTTAAAACTTAGTAGATTTCTGTAGAATCTACTTGAATACAATGCATTATTGAGATATCATTTTACTCAAATTCAGAATGTTTAAATTCAGAATATAAAATAAACTCTTCTGGAGTCTTCCACCTTATTTGCAGAACTAGATATTATGTTAACATTAATTTCTGCTAATGTTAACTATAACAAATATTTTCTAATCATGAAAAATTATGAGAGTTGTGCCAATATATATCATTTTAGCACTTTTATTTTGAAAATTGGTGGAAAAAAAAGTTCCACCGCAACCCTTTTTTATCAAGATCTCATCCATGATCTTGAGAAAAATACCACATTCGCTTCAAAAAATGATATTAAGATAGTAGGACGAGTTTGATTATTTTTCATTAAAAACTAAAAATTTTGTATAGCTACAGGTAAACAAAAATAATTAGTTTAGAATATTTTATAAATCTATACTCTCAATATTACTACTGTAAGAGCACATTTGAGGCATAAAAAGTTTAATATTCATCAAAAATATTGTAATAAGTCATTAATAATAATGTGAGCGGAGATTTTTGCCCCATCTCCCGGTATAATAGTTTTTATGACTATAGCATTGTTAGGCTCTGGGCCTTAGAGAAACGGGCCTAAACTCAGAAAAAATGGAGTCGCCAGCCCGACGGGCTGGAAAATAAAAGAAAGGGGTGGATTACTCGATTCCTAAGGAATCCCCAACCCCCTAATGGGTTCAGAAATTTTGGTATGCATGGGAAAGGTGAGAATGACCCAGCACTCCCATAGCACCCAGTTCATTGGAACCGACCACCTTTTCAGGTCTAAATATTATAAAATTATTAAATTATTACAGTATTATCCATATTACATGCAATTATAAAAATAAACATTCATCATATTATTAAGTTAAACAAACCAATAAGATGAGCACGCATCCAATGATGGAAATATGCTCTTACAAATATCCAAATGTTCTTACAACTTAAATAAAATAGGACACCCATCGAAAAGGTTGAAACATGTCTCTTACATCTGTCCATAATTCCTTTAAAATTAAAATAAGCAATTAAAATAATTAAGGCACCCTTGAAGTTGAAACATGCCTTTTACAAATGCTCAAAATCCCAAATAATCAAATAAACATAATTAAACCATTCATAGAAAACATTCATTCCATCATAAAAGAAAATCATCCATCATGAGCATATAACATTAAATCAAGTAATGAAAATCTTTTGGCATTAATCATATAACATTAGAGTTTTCCATATGAAATTAGGGTTTATTGGTACAATTTAGGGTTTTAAGGTTTTAAATATGTAATCATGATTTTAATGTTTTAACCATATAACTTAGGGCCTAATATGGTAGGTTAGGGTTTTTAAATGAAAACTTGGGCTTTTGGGATGAAGATTAGGGTTTTGGATTAGGGTTTATATAATTAGAGTTTTTAAGAATTTGGAACTAGGGTTTTTTATTAGGGTTTATAGGATTAGGGTTTTGGGATTTGGAATTAGGATTTATAGGATTAGGGTTTTGGGATTTGGAAATAGGGATTTGGATTAGGGTTTATAGAATTAGGGTTTTTGGAAAATAATCTAAAGCTAACACATACAATTTAGGGGTTTGGAAGATAATCTAAAGCCAACACATGCAATCTAGGATTTTGGAAGATGGATTAAAAGTTAATAATGTAAATTATGCTTGAGACAGTGTAAGATTGGAATTCAATATTATTAGTTTAGGTCTCGGATGGAATTGGAACTAGGATTATGATTCGTTAAATGAAAGTTGCATAATTAATAAAACTTCACAGTAGGCCTAGTTCTTAAAACAATATGAAGATAGTTAATTTTAAATAGAGTTAAGAAGATGATACATGCTTTGAAGATTTGACCAATTTTTTTATATTGAACCAAGGTTTGTCTTGCTTACTGCCTGGATCAATGGAAATTTGGTTAAGTGAATGCAAGCTGAAGATATGTAATATCCCAAAGTACACCCTAAAAGTTTTGGAACTATTATGGTATTTGGATTTAATGTATCTGTTTAATGGAAAGAGAAAAGAAGTGAAGAGAGTGTATATGTTGTATCTATGGAAATATATATAAGTTAAACTAATTAAAGTCAAAAGAAGAGAAATGAATTAATTTAATACCCGATTTTGGTGTACATTGGTATAGTAGTAGTAAGAAGATATGTTGGTAAAATATCTAAGGAAAATATTATAAGAGATAGATGTATATGGAGGATGATATGTATATATATGGTATTTGGAAAAATATATGGGAAATATAAAAGCAATATATAAGAGATATACATATACCAACATATACATCACATATACATAATGTATAAAGTGGTGTAGGAAAAGTAAGTGTATATAATTAATTAATTAATTAATTAATAATAATAATAATAATAAAAGAAAAAGAAGAAAGGAAAGTCAAAGGGAAAGATATGTGGTGGAGGGATTTTGTAATATTTATTTTATTATATATATATATATATGATAAGTATGAGAAAAAGAAGAAAAGATCTTCTTTCCTTCTTCTTCTTCTTCTTGAACGAGAGAGAGAGAGATATGATTTTGGTTGGTTTATACATCAAATCCATAGGGATTTTGAGAGAATTGAAGATGGATATTGAAGATTTGGCATAATATTCAAGTTGTGAAGAAGTTGTTTTGCCCTAATCCAAGTGTTGAGGATTATTGGAAGATGAGTTTGGTGTGGTGTGATTGTGCATGAGGTAAGTACAAACCCTATTTGATTGCATATATTTATATGTCTTTGGACCTTAACACATTTGGTTATAAATGTGTTAAGTAATCTATTACATTGTTGATGCATATGAATAATGTAAATTGTTATGTATATATCAATGATGAATTGAGACATAATGAGATGATTGAAGCATGTTTGCTTATATGAAATATGAAATGTGAAATGTGAAAGATATGATGATATGTTGAATTGTTTTAATGTGATTTGAGCTTAATGAGATGTAATGCCATTGTGGTTTGCTATAATGATTCAAATGAAATAATTGGGGCATGTTTGCCTAAATGATGATATTCAATGCATTTAATTATGTATACTCTATTAATGAGATGAGGAGCCATGATTGTTGGCTATAATGATGTAAATGAGACAGTTAAGGCATGTTTTCCTAGATGATGATGTTTGATGCAATGGGTTATGCACATGAGATGATCTGGGCACGTTTGCCTAGTAATGATAAGAAAATGAGAATGAAATAATGAATGAATTGTGTGTCTAATATGTTATTCATTTTCAGAGTTTTGTTGTTGGTGGCATGCCTATAGTAACAATCTCTTGAAGTTAGGTTGGGCTTGATCCTTGAAGCCAAGTTGGGTTGAAGTTTAGCATGCTTAACTCCCCTTGAAGCTTGGTTGGATCTAGTCCTTGAAGCCTAATTGAGATGTTACAACCCTTGAAGCTAGGTTGGGTTTGGTTCTTGAAGCCAAGTTGGGTTGAAGTTTAGCATGCTTTGTTCCCCTTGAAGCTTGGTTGAACCTAAATCTTTGAAGCCTAGTTGGGATAATGATAATGATAAATGTGATAATTAAACCAAAACATTAACTCTGAAAGTTGAATGGCATATTAGTGTCTTTTGGGCCCATGCTTGTCTTTGGTTAAATGTGATTCATGTAATGTGAAATGAATGAAATAAGATATAATGTTATGAGATATATGATGATAATTATGGAATGAGATGATTACAATACATAAGTAAATTATTGAAAGTGAATATGGATTGAAAAACTATGTTGAATGATGAGATGTGAAAGTACAATATGATGTATAATATGGATGTGAATGTAGACATTGTGAGTATTATTTTATGAATATTCTAATAAGTTATGGAATTGTGGTTTGTGTTAATAATATATGTGTATATGTATATAATTATGAAATTAGTAGAAATATATATATATAAGGTGTAATTGAAATGGGAAAAACATGATAAGAAAATAATGATATATGAAGTTAATATATGAATATGATTTTCTGTAATGTATGTTTATAATATTTATTTGTACTACTAAGCTCTCGGGCTTAGCGCGGTTGTGTAGTCGCGCAGGTGAGTAGGTGGTAGATCTGAAGCCAATCGTTATGCCACGAGAAGGGTAAGAGTGTTTCGAGACCAACTAGAAGGTGGTGCATACATGTACAATTTAAATATATTGTATTTTGATAGAAATGTATTCATATGTATAAGTAAGTTTTGATAAAGACAAGATTATTGTATATAAGTAAGATCATTGAAAGTATAATGATTTTGTAAATGTTCTTTAAATAAAATGTATTATTGTTTTGAACTCCGATAAAAGTTTTAAACTGTAACAAAAAGTGACATTCTTATACTTTATATACGTACTGTATGTATATCCGGTATATGTATAGTACTTATATAGAGTATGAGGGTGTTACAAGATAATTTCTAATGCCTTCCTTGGTTGCTCGTTGTGTGTTGGTTTATGTGTTTCTTCTTTCCCTTAGTGATTCTAGCTCTTTTTTTGAAAATCTTAGGTTAATTGTTGTTGCCTTTGTCTCCTAATTAAACCTATATTTATATGAAAAAATTAGGCTAAACTGGTTCCATAATTCTTAATTTTCAAAAACACTATCTACTAATCCGATTACAATTTGAATTAGAAGCTAATTCTAACTGAATCCGGATGCAATTAGGCCTAAAACTTCAAGTTTAAAACTAAGATTGAAGACCTATGACCAATTAGGCTAACCAATTCGTCGTGGGCCTTTCCCATGGCGAATTAGCTAAGCCAGTTTGTCATAATTTAATGCTCTAGGCTCGGACTGGCTTGGTTTGGGATTTTAAGATTGGATCGAATTGATTTTAAGCCTTTAAAATTGGTCCAGACTTATTTTAAGCTTTTAAAACCAGACCAGATTAGGTTAAACTTTTAAAATTGACCTGACTCTTTTAATTGGGACCAGACTGACTTAGAGCCAAAATTAAGGGTCTATAAATAAGATAATCAATTTTTAATTTCCCATCTAAATAATCAGAAAAAAAAATATTACTTCTAAGTTATCATATAGGGATACTTGATTTCCTTCTCAAATATCTCTAAGATTCACAATATCAAAGTGAATCTAATTATCAAGTACTCATAACTGATAATTTCTTTAGAAAATATCAAGGGTAATAAATTCAAGTTTTATGAGATTTAATATTGTAAATATACCAAATTAAAAAAAATTATAAATTAGATAAATTACAGAGCTATTAAATAAATTAGAGTTTAAATATCATAACTCTAAAATTGCAAATAGTCATATCAAATCAAAATAGTTATCAATAAAATGATAGCCATTGGTACCATTTATAAAAGCAACTACTCTAAATTTTGAAAATGGAATAAATGTCTTAATGGAAGCATATTAAGTTTTCTAGCATGTATATCTATCATATGACTAATAGTCCAGATTATGCTTTCCATGTCTAATAGTCTAAATTCCTAAGATAGGAGCAATCGACGGGCCATGAAAATCTAACTGTTATTGCCATTCAAGCATCATAATGTGATAGAATATGTAATATTCTATTGGTATAATTAGTTTGATTTGATTTGTATAGATTAGTTTCCTAATTGAATATAGTTAGGGTATTGAGCTGTATGACTATATATAGGAAAGTCATTGTACAATATCAGACACGGAATACATCTACTTTCATGGTATCAGAGCCGTGAACGATACCTATCTTCTATCGATCTTCTTTCTTCTATTTCTATTTCTTCTTCTTCTCTCAATCGCTAATTTTATTCCTTTCTGATGGCGGATAAAATTCACCCAGCCACCACCATCACGAATATCAAATTAGCCATTCCCTTAACCCTTGATTATGAATCTGCCCAGTATAGCAATTGGGCTACCTTGTTCACCATTCATGCCAAAGCTACACTCACCCATGATCATATTACTCCTCCAACGGGTGCAGTATCACGATCGGCTGATGAACAAGCGCAATGGGTTCGTATTGATAACATCGTGCGCCAATGGATTTATGGTACGATCTCTAATGATCTTCTCAACACCGTTATAAATCCAGAGGATACTGCACTTGATGCCTGGAATCATCTTGCCAACTTATTCCAGGATAATAAAACTGCTCGTGCAGTTCATCTCGAAACTGAGTTCGCCAATACTCATCTGAGAGATTTTCCTGACGCAAAGGCTTACACTCGTCGTCTTAAAGTTTTGGCTGATCAACTAGCCAACGTTGATCAAAAGGTTAGTGATCAGAGGATGGTTCTTCGCCTCCTCACCGACCTTACCGATGCGTATGATGGTTTTGTTACAGTTGTTCAGAACAAAGTACCTATGCCTACCTTTGCACAAGCTTGTTCTATGCTTATTTTGGATGAGACTACTAAAGCCGAACGTTCTAAATCAGAGGCATCAAATAATATTGCGTTGCTTATGCGGACTGCTGTTACTAATCATCCATCTGATCCTTACACGGATCCGGCTCCAGTGCCAGCCACTTCCAAAGGCAAACGGCAGCAAGGGAAACAGCGTGGGTATCAGACTAATCAGAATCATCAGAAGTCAGGTGGGGGTAGAGGAAATTTTCGAAACTCACAACAATTTTTTTATCCGCAGCCTCCTCCTTACATGCAGACGTCTGGTTGGAATTTCCCTTCGTGGAATGGCTGGTACCCATCACAGCTGTGGATGGCGCCACCATGCCCCTATCCAACAAATCCTTGGCCTCAACGTCCACCGCGAGCACCGCAGCAAGGAATTTTAGGGTCTCATTTTAGAATTTTTTATTTCTTGATTTTTTTAATAATTATGATATATAGTCTTTAAAAATATAAAACTAATTTTTAAAAAATATAAAATAAAAACTAAAAACAGATTTTGGTTTTAAAAAAAATAAAAACAAATAATCTATAATGAAAACAAACACACCCTTAATTTTTAAAACAGTATAATTAACAAGTGGTAAAAAAATTAAGAGAATTACTTGATAAATAGTGAAATTATTTTAAAATTCTTTGAATTTAATTTTTATTGTATTTATTTATTATATATTCATTAATTAAGAGAGTGATGATTATTAGTTTTTACGCACTATATGATTACATGCCCAATTTGGACCATATATGTTATTATGATGCATCATAACATGAGTAGAAATTTCTGAATATATAAAAACCAAAAATAAAAAATAACCGTAAAAACAGAAATAAAAAGCTGTCATATTTTTGAAATTTTTGAATCCATGAGAGAGGGGATGTTTTGATGAATTGTTTCTTGTTTTTCTTTTTTATTTTTATTTTAATATAATATTGATTTATGGGAAAAAGTTTACAATAATAAAAATAAATTGATTGATGAATAATTTATGCATCATTTTATTTTTATAAGGTCTAATAAAATAAAATTTTATATTATTTTCATCAACTTATCATTAGCAAAAAAAAAATGTAACAGAGTATGGAAATTTAACAGATATGGACTAAGATGCTGTTTGGTAAAATGAAAATTAAATGTCAAAAAATTAAGTGTTAAAAGTAATATAATTTTTAAATCATAAAAATATTTAAAATTTTAATTACTTATTATATTCAGCATAAATTTTAATGTATTATTTTAAATTATTTTTTATTTAATTGAAAATTTTATTATTGTTACTAAACAACTAAAAATAATAAAGTACTCAAAATTTTTAATTTTTGATATTGAAATAAAATTAATAAATACTTCCCTTAAACAAATTCATTTGAAGACAATATTTAGGTTACCCCAAAAAAAAAACATTGCACTTTATTAAACTAATAAAAGTTTAATGGCAAGATAATAAATATGATTATATATCTATTCTATTATTTGAAACAGTAACAAAACAACTATCAATAAACAGTAATTTTACTTCTTCTTTTTTTTATCCTTCTTTTATATAAATATATATTAAAAAAATACTTTTTAGTCTATGGTCAAAAATATTGTTCAGTCTATGGTCATTGTTTTTTTATTGGCCCATTTTTATACGTGGCCTACATTATCTTTCCATTTTTTTTATTTCTTTAATTATAGAGATATGATAATATTTACTTTTTAAATCAAAAAAAATTTGTTAGTTTAAATTGGATAGTTTTAAAGCTTTTAAGAAATTTTAAAAAATTGATATAGAAATTTTAAAAAAATTATATATTTTTTTTTATAATTGACCTATAATATATTGAATACACACCATTTATATTAAAATGACGTTATCGTATTGCTTCAAAGATATATAAATTTTTATTTTTATATAAATAATATAAAATATGATTAATATTGTAATATCCCAAATTATACCCTAAATTTTAGAAATATTACTTGTGAAAATTGGATTAAATAATTTTAAGTGTATATTTGATTAAGTGAAAAGATAAGAGGAAGAAGAAGTGTATATGTTATGTATATGGAGATAAAAATAATATATACAAGTCAATGAGTTTTATAAGTTAAAAGAGATATTTTAAGTTAGTGGAAGATGATGTTAGTGGGTGATTATTATATTGTTTAATTGTATGGTGGAGAGTGATTTGGGGAAAAGATGTTTGGTTAAAAGAGAAGAGTGTGTTGACTTTGCATTTTCTTTCTTCTTCTTTCATCTTCATCTTCCTCTTTCCTTCTAGTGAGCCGGCCACCATTATCAACCAAAGAAAAAGGGATTTTGTTGCTTCCAAGCTCAAGAGATTGAAGATTTTCAAGAGATCAAGTTGGAGTTTTAAGGATTTTCTTCACTTTTGGTAAGTTTTCAACTTGTTTCTTGATTTTCTTTTGAGTTTGTGTTCTTGGGTTTGTTGAATGGTTGTTGTAGATGTGTTTATAGTTATTTTGGTGTGTTTGAAGTGTTTTGTCTTGGTAACTTTATTTTTTGGGTTTGGATTGAAGAGAAAAAGGATTGAGTTTGGTGAAAGGGGCAAGTGTGTGGATTGTGTGATTTTTTTTAAGTTGTGAATATGGTGGTGTTTATGTTTGATGTTTGTAATTGAGTTTTTTTAAGGTTTACTCAAGTATTATTGGGTTGTTGATGGTTTGGATTGAGTTTGTGTGTTGTTGATATGGTTATTGGAAGATGTTTGTTAGATGTGGCTTTGTTGGTGTCGATTTCAGGATTTTTGGCCTGACACGCCCATGAACACGGCCATGTCTTTGGGCATGTCGTTGGTTTTATTTTCTGGGTTGGTGACACGAGCAGTGACACGCCCATGTCACTGAGCGTGTCACAGCTTCTATGTTGTTGTAGCATTGACATGGCCAGTGACACGCCCATGTCACTGAGCGTGTCATAGCTACTGTGTTGTTAGTAGATTGACACGTGCAGTGACACGCCCATGTCACTGAGCGTGTCAAAGCTTCTGTGTTGTGGGTTTAGGGCACAGTCAGGGACACGCCCGTATTGTTGAGCGTGTCAAGTTTTCCCTAGATAGTTCTCTTCCTTGGTTTCTTATGTGTAACACTAAGAGAGTGTTGTTTGATCACCTTTGGATTAGGTTTTGAAGAAAATTGAGTTATCCAAGCCAAGGTTTGAGTGAGATCTTGGAAGAGGAGTTGATAGAGTGGTGTTGTTGCTCTTAGAGGTAAGTACAAACTTTGAATAATTGCATACATGTACATGACATTGGGACTTAACACATTTAGTTGAGAAATGTGTTAAGTTAATTGATACATTGTTGATGAATGAGTTATATGTTATGATATGCATGATGTGAATTATGTTGATGTATCAATGCAATTGAGTAATGTATTGTATATGAAAAGAAATATGGAATAATGTGGTAAGACATGTGAAATCATAATGTAACAAATTAATATTGGTACAAAAGAGAAGAATGAGAAAGGTGAGAAAAATGATATTATTATAAGGCAATGTGCCTAGTTTGATTATGAGAAATGAAATGAGAAATGAATTGTGAAAGAGATTGATAATGAGATAAATGAATTAATTGTGTGCCTAGTATGTTATTCAATTTTCAGAGTTCTGGGTTTGACAGCATGCCTATGAATTGCTGGGTAGGTGAAAAGATCGGATCGTAAGCCAAGCCCAGCTAATAAATGTGATGTTTTTGAGGTGAAAAGACCGGGTCGTAAGCCTCAAAAACTGTAACAGTCTAGCCAGATTGAGGACCAAGATACTGGGGCCCATGGGTCTAGTCGGATTGAGGTCCAAGAGACTGGGTCTGTTACATTTTCCATGGATATATATTGCCTACGGGGCTAGACACAAGGTGTCAATATGGACCAAAGCAGTAACTCTGAACTTTGAATAGCATATTAGTTTCGTTTTGGGCCCATGTTTGTCTTTTCTTAAATGTGAATTATGAAATGTGATGCAAATGATTAAAATGTTGAGATATAATGCAATGAGTTGATATATTCATATATATTGTGCATGAGAATCGCATTGATCTATATTGCATCAAAGTTTGTACCACTAAGCTTTCTACTTAGCGCGATTGTGGTTCATCGCGCAGGTGACAGGGTAGATCCAGTTGTGCCAGAGAGCCTGTCTAGACCGAGTCGAGTCTAGGCTTGAGATTAGAGGTAGTTGTGGACATCAAGATCATAGACGAACTGCCAGCATGTATAAATTCTATAATTTTGTAAACATTGATTTTGATATATATACATATGTATTTTTCGCTGCTTATTTAACAAATGTTTTGAACATACTATTTTGGATAAACTTTTGGGTACTAATGTCATATATATATATATATGTATTTTAACGAAGGAATATTTTATCTATTACTATTTATAATATAGGTTAAATGTTTTTAGTTTATTCAGATTTTAGAAATGATGATTTGATTTAATAGTTAAAGTTTGTTTTGTTTAGAAAGGACCGTGACATCCCTTTATCCGGTATACGTATATCGCATGTTGTGCTGGTGTATACGGTGTGTGTATATGGAGTACGGGGGTGTTACAACTATTTTGGTATCAGAGCCTAGGTTTGAGATTCTTAACCTAGGTGAATTGTAAGAAAAGAAATTTTTTTATTTTTGAAATGTGGTTTTTAAATAAGATACGTGCATTGGCACTGGCAGTTTCTGATCTTTGATGGGGTATTCTTTTGTGTTTGCAGATATAGGTAGTGATGGCATCTCAGTCATGTCAGTCCGTAGATGGTAGTGCTGAGAGTGTAGCTCTTGTTGAGGGTAGAGATGGAGCTAGGGTTGAGATAACTGGTGAGGCACCTGTTCCTGTGCTAGAGAGACCCGCTGCTGATGAGATTATGCCGGTTTGGTTACGGCATATGGTAGATTTGTTGAGACAAGCTCCAGTGAAGCAGCCGCCACCGCAATCACAGCCGCATGTACCGGTGAGGCAGTATGATAAGTTAAGGAAGTTCGAAGCTGAGGATTTCTTTGGTACTACAGATCCTGCAGTAGCTGAGCAGTGGTTGGATAGAGTTCAGAGGGTCTTTATGCAGTTGCAAGCTACTCCTGAAGAGAAGTTTGATTATGCTAGATCTCTTCTGCAGAGAGATGCATATGATTGGTGGAAGACGGTTCCCCATGCCATGGATGATCCACCGACCTTGTCTTATGGTGATTTTCTGCGAGAGTTTGAGCAGAAGTATACTCCGAGGGAGTATAAGGATGATAAGAAGATGGAGTTTCTGAATCTGAGGTAGGATAACCAGACTGTGACAGAGTATGAGATAGAGTTCATCCGGTTGAGTCATTATGCCAGTGGAATTATTTCAGATGAGATAGATCGGTGCAGGAGATTTGAGGAGGGGTTGAGGCCCTCTATTATGTGTATTATTGCCGGTTCCCGGTATCAGGATCTTTCCCAGCTCATTGCAGCGGCCCGAAGTGTTGAGAGAGCACAGGCTATTGCAGCAGCTGCTACTGAGGAGAAGACCAGAGTTAGGAGACCCCAGTTTGAGGTAGGGTCTTCATCTGTAAAGAGAGGCCGAGGAGGTCAGTTTCAAAGGTTCAGTAGGGGTCAGAGACAGCCTGTTAGGTCAGTACCACATCAGAGGCAGAGATCGAGACCTACAGTTTCTATGGCTAGTGCACCGACCCCAATGGCTCAAAGGTCTACTCCATCTACATGTGTGCATTGTGGTCGGATACATGGGGATGTTTGTTGGAAGATAGGTGGACCAGCTGCGTGTTTTAGATGCGGGTCGCCAAACTATTTCATCAGAGATTATCCCGAGCTACAGGAGAATAGGCAGACAAATTCTGTAGTTTCTCGACCTAGTGTCAAAGGAGGTCATAGTGGCAGAAGTTTCAGTAGAGGTGGTAGAATTGGGTTTAGTCAGAGAGGAGGTTCGACATCCAGAGACAGTAGGCCAGATGAGGCTGGGCCTTCTCAGCGAGTGTATGTGATGCAGAGGTAGCCGGATGCTTCAGTCGTCATTGTAGGTACATTTTCTTTATTTGGCATTTATGTTCTTGCTCTAATTGATTCAGGATCTATGCATTCATACATAAGTGCATCCATCTTGCCTGTTTCTGAATTACATTCTGAGTCCCTAGAATTTGATGTTTTGGTGACAAATTCTTTAGGGTATAGTGTTGTGGTGAGTAAGGTGCACCGAGATAGTCCAGTTGTTGTTCAGGATGAGGAGTTTCTTGGTGATTTGATTGAAATACCTTTTAAGGAGTATAATTTGATTTTAGGCATGGATTGGTTGTCTAAGCACGGGGCTGTAGTAGATTGTCAGAAGAAGTGTGTTACCCTAAGAACCGGTGATGGTAGAGGTGTAATGGTATCTAGTGAGTAGAGACAGATTACATCCTTATTTGTTTCAGCTGTTGCAGTTAGGAGGATGATTCGGAAAGGGTGTGATGCTTATCTTGCTCATGTTGTGGATACCAGAGTGGTGGGTTCCCAGCTTAATAGTATACCCACAGTTGCTGAAATCCCAGATGTGTTTCCCGAGGAGTTGCCAGGGATGCCCCCTGAAAGAGAGGTTGAGTTTGGTATCGATTTGTTGCCTGGTACCACTTCCATCTCTATTACTCCCTATCGAATGTCCCCTATTGAGTTGAGAGAGTTGAAGGTGCAGTTGCAGGAGTTGTTGGATAAAGGGTTTGTTTGCCCTAGTGTATCTCCGTGGGGAGCTCCTGTTTTATTTGTGAAGAAGAAGGATGGTACTTTGAGGCTGTGCATTAATTATAGGCAGTTGAATAAAGTGACCATTAAGAACAAGTATCCTTTGTCTCGGATAGATGATCTCTTTGATCAATTGAAAGGAGCAGCAGTTTTCTCCAAGATTGATCTGAGATCAGGGTACCATCAGTTGAGAATCAGAGAGAAAGATGTTTCTAAGACAGCTTTTCGCACAAGGTATGGGCATTATGAGTTTTTGGTAATGCCTTTTGGATTGATGAATGCACCTGCAGCTTTTATGGATTTGATGAACAGGGTGTTTAGACCCTATCTAGATCAGTTTGTAGTAGTTTTTATTGATGAAATTTTGGTGTATTCGCATAATGAGGAGGATCATAATAAGCATTTGCAGATTGTATTGTAGACCTTGAGGGAGAAGCAGTTGTATGCTAAAAATGTCTAAGTGTGAGTTTTGGCTTGATCAAGTGACTTTTCTGGGTCATGTAGTTTCAGCAGATGGTATTAGAGTTTATCCGAGTAAAGTTGAAGCTATTTTGAATTGGAGTCCACCGAAGTCTGTGATTGAAGTTAGAAGTTTTCTGGGTTTGGCAGGCTATTATTGATGATTTGTGAAGGGTTTTTCTTTGATAGCTACTCCAGTCACCAGATTACTTTAGAAGGAAATTAGATTTGTGTGGACAGATCAGTGTCAAGCAAGTTTTGAGCAATTGAAAGAGATGTTGACTCAAGCTCATGTTCTTACCTTGCCTGTGGAAGATAAACCATATGTGATTTATAGTGATGCTTCACATAATGGTTTAGGTTGTGTTTTGATGCAGGAGGGTAGAGTCATAGCTTATGCTTCTCGACAGTTGAAGCTGCATGAGTTGAATTACCTGACGCATAATTTAGAGTTAGCAGCCATTGTTTTTGCTTTGAAGATTTGGCGACACTACTTGTATGGGGAGAAGTGTTTCATTTATACGGATCATAAGAGTTTGAAATACTTGGGTTTTCAGAGAGAGCTAAATCTTCGACAGAGACGGTGGTTGGAGTTGATTAAAGACTACGACTGTTTGATTGATTATCATCCTGGTAAGGCAAATGTTGTTGCTGATGCCTTTAGTCAAAAGTCTTTAGTAGGTTTGCTGCTTATTCGCTCTCGTTGCTTGTTGAGTTGAGAGCATTGCATGCTAGTTTTGGATCATGTGATGATGGTGCTTTGCTGGCTCAGTTGCAGCTGAGACTGGTGTTGTTAGATCAGATTAAAGAGGCTCAGTTGGCAGATGAGAAAATTCAAAAGATTGTTTTGGATTGTCAGAAGGGAGAGAGCCAAGATTTCCATGAGAGGAATGATGGCAGCCTTTGGTACAAAGATAGATTGTGTATTCCTAATGATGCAAGACTGAGAAAGATTATTTTAGAGGAAGCACATCAGTCGGCTTTTGCTATGCATCCTAGGAGTACTAAGATGTATCATGATTTGAAGTAACATTATTGGTGGTCAGGTATGAAGAGGGATATAGCGGAGTTTGTATCCAAGTGTCTCACTTGTCAGAGAGTGAAGGCCAAGTACCAAGTTTCTTCGGGGTTGCTCCAACCTTTATCAGTGCCTGAGTGGAAATGGAAGCGAGTAACGATGGATTTTGTGACTAGTTTGCCTTTGACTCAGAAGAAGCATGATGCAATTTGGGTGATTATTGATCGATTGATGAAGACAGCTCATTTCCTTCCAATTCGGATGGATTATTCTCTTGAGAAGTTGGCTGAACTGTATATTAGTGAGATAGTGAGATTGCATGGAGTCCCAATTTCTTTAGTGTCTGATCGAGATCCTCAGTTTACTTCAAGGTTTTGGAAAAGTTTGCATGCTGCTTTGGGTTCTCGATTGCATTTTAGCACTACTTTTCAACTTCAGACAGATGGGCAGTCAGAGAGAGTGATAAAGATTTTAGAGGATATGTTGAGGAGCTGTGTCATTGATTTCTCTGGGAGTTGGGACAGATTCTTGCCATTGATGAAATTTGCTTATAACAACAGTCATTAGTCCAGTATTAGAATGGCACCAATTGAGGCATTGTATGGTAGAAGATGCAGAATGCCTCTATGTTGGAATGAGGTTGGAGAAGGTAAGTTGGTTGGTCCCGATTTGATTAAAGAAATAGAAGAGGAAGTGAAGATAATTCAGGATCGGTTGAAAGCAGCCTCAGACCTACAGAAATTCTATTCAATTTTGAAGAGGAGAGACATAGAGTTCAATGTAAGAGATAAAGTTTTTTTGAAAGTGTCTCCTTGGAAGAGAATTTTAAGATTTGGCCGTAAAGGGAAATTGAGTCCTCGTTTCATTGGACCTTATGAGGTACTGGAGAGAGTTGGACCAGTGGCTTATCGACTCGCTTTACCGCCTGAGTTGGATAGAATTCACAATGTCTTCCATGTCTCTATGCTACGGAGGTACAGGTCAGACCCATCTCACATTTTGTCAATAGAATCTATTGAAGTGAGTCCGGATTTGACTTTTAAAGAGGAACCGGTGGTTATTTTAGCACATGGAGTGAAAGAGTTGAGAAATAAGAAAGTGCCAATTGTGAAGGTTCTTTGGAAGAATCATGCTAAAGAAGAGGCAACTTGAGAGAGTGAGCAAGCGATGCGAGATCAGTATCCCTAGTTATTTCAGACTTGAGAACAGGTAATTTCGAGGACGAAATTATTTTATAGAGGGGGAGAATTGTAATATCCCAAACTATACCCTAAATTTTGAAAATATTATTTGTGAAAATTGGATTAAATAATTTTAAGTGTATATTTGATTAAGTGAAAAGATAAGAGGAAGAAGAAGTGTATATGTTATGTATATGGAGATAAAAACAATATATACAAGTCAATGAGTTTTATAAGTCAAAAGAGATATTTTGATTAATTAAATGGATTTATTTAAGTTAGTGGAAGATGATGTTAGTGGGTGATTATTATATTGTTTAATTATATGGTGGAGAGTGATTTGGGAAAAAGAGGTTTGGTTAAAAGAGAAGAGTGTGTTGACTTTGCATTTTCTTTCTTCTTCTTTCATCTTCATCTTCTTCTTTCCTTCTAGTGAGCCAGCCACCAGTATCAACCAAAGGAAAAAGGATTTTGTTGCTTCCAAGCTCAAGAGATTGAAGATTTTCATGAGATCAAGTTGGAGTTTTAAGGATTTTCTTCACTTTTGGTAAGTTTCCAACTTGTTTCTTGATTTTCTTTTGAGTTTGTGTTCTTGGGTTTGTTGGATGGTTGTTGTAGATTTTTTTTTATGGTTATTTTGATGTGTTTGAAGTGTTTTGTCTTGGTAACTTTGATTTTTGGGTTTGGATTGAAGAGAAAAAGGGTTGAGTTTGGTGAAAGGGGCAAGTGTGTAGATTGTGTGATTTTTTTTAAATTGTGAATATGGTGGTGTTTGTGTTTGATGTTTGTAATTGAGTTGTTTTAAGGTTTACTCAAGTATTATTGGGTTGTTGATGGTTTTGATTGAGTTTGTGTGTTGTTGATATGGTTATTGGAAGATGTTTGTTAGATGTGGCTTTGTTGGTGTCGATTTCAGGATTTTTGGTCTGACACGCCCAGGAACACGGCCATGTCTTTGGGCGTGTCGTTGGTTCTGTTTTCTGGGTTAGTGACACGAGCAGTGACACGCCCATGTCACTGAGCGTGTCACAGCTTCTATGTTGTTGTAGCATTGACAAGGCCAGTGACACGCCCATGTCACTGAGCGTGTCATAGCTACTGTGTTGTTAGTTGATTGACACGTGCAGTGACACGCCCATGTCACTGAGCGTGTCAAAGCTTCTGTGTTGTGGATTTAGGGCACGGTCAGAGACACGCTCGTGTTGTTGAGCGTGTCAAGTTTGCCCTAGATAGTTCTCTTCCTTGGTTTTCTTATGTGTAACACTAAGAGAGTGTTGTTTGATCACCTTTGGATTAGGTTTTGAAGAGAATTGAGTTATCCAAGCCAAGGTTTGAGTGAGATCTTGGAAGAGGAGTTGATAGAGTGGTGTTGTTGCTCTTAGAGGTAAGTACAAACTTTGAATAATTGCATACATGTACATGACATTGGGACTTAACACATTTAGTTGAGAAATGAGTTAAGTTAATTGATACATTGTTGATGAATGAGTTTATGTTATGATATGCATGATGTGAATTATGTTGATGTATCAATGCAATTGAGTAATGTATTGTATATGAAAAGAAATATGGAATAATGTGGTAAGACATGTGAAATCATAATGTAACAAATTAATATTGGTACAAAAGAGAAGAATGAGAAAGGTGAGAAAAATGATATTATTATAAGGCAATGTGCCTAGTTTGATTATGAGAAATGAAATGAGAAATGAATTGAAAAAGAGATTGATAATGAGATAAATGAATTAATTGTGTGCTTAGTATGTTATTCAATTTTCAGAGTTCTGGGTTTGGCGGCATGCCTATGAATTACTGGGCAGGTGAAAAGACCGGGTGGTAAGCCGAGCCCAGCTGATAAATGTGATGTTTTTGAGGTGAAAAGACCGGGTCGTAAGCCTCAAAAACTGTAACAGTCTAGCCGGGTTGAGGACCAAGATACTGGGGCCCAAGGGTCTAGCCGGGTTGAGGTCCAAGAGACTGGGTCTATTACATTATCCATGGATATATATTGCCTACGGGGCTTGACACAAGGTGTCAATATGGACCAAAGCAGTCACTCTGAACTTTGAATAGCATATTAGTTTCGTTTTGGGCCCATGTTTGTCTTTGCTTAAATGTGAATTATAAAATGTGATGCAAATGATTAAAATGTTGAGATATAATGCAATGAGTTGATATATTCATATATATTGTGCATGAGCATCGCATTGATCTATATTGCATCAAAGTTTGTACCACTAAGCTTTCTGCTTAGCGCGATTGTGGTTCATCGCGCAGGTGACAGGGTAGATCCGGTTGTGCCGGAGAGCTCGTCTAGACCGAGTCGAGTCTAGGCTTGAGATTAGAGGTAGTTGTGGACATCAAGATCAGAGACGAATTGTCAGCATGTATAAATTATATAATTTTGTAAACATTGATTTTGATATATATATACATATATATTTTTCGCTGATTATTTAACAAATATTTTGAACATACTGTTTTGGATAAACTTTTGGGTACTAATGTCATATATATATATATATATTAACGAATGAATGTTTTATCTATTACTATTTATAATATAGGTTAAATATTTTTAGTTTATTCAGATTTTAGAAATGATGATTTGATTTAATAGTTAAAGGTTGGTTTGTTTAGAAAGGACCGTGACATCCCTTTATCCGGTATACGTATATTGTGTGTTGTGCGGGTTTATGCGGTGTGCGTATATGAAATACGGGGGTGTTACAAATATTTTTTAAAAAGATGATAAAAAAACAAATTAAGAATTAAGAATTATATATTATCAATTGAGACAAATAAATAAAGAATTTATATAATTATTATAAGATACTATCAAATGAGTATAAATAAAGAAATAATGTAATTATTTTTTTTTCAAATACTATTTTCATTTTTTGCATGTTTTATTTGCTCCTTAATTTTACTATTAATTATTGTAGTATATTTTAAATATTTTTTTATATAACTAAATGACTAAAATTATTTTATAAAAAATAAAATATATATCCTCAAAACTAAATGACTATGATTATTTTGTAGCATATCTTTGAAACTAAATGACTTAGATAATTACTTTATAAAGAGACTGTAATTATTATTTTTTATTTAAATTTAAAATAATTAACATTCCGTCATTTAAATTTAAAATAATCAGCTTTTTATTATTTAAATTCAAAATAGATAATGTATTTAACTCTATATCTAAAAGGCCAATTTCACTTTTTATTTTAAATTTTAAAATTTTTTATTAATATTATTTATTAGTTCTCTCACCTATGCATGAAAAAAAATATAAAATGAAAAATTAAAATTTAAAGACTTGATTTGATTTTTAAAAATTATATTTTTATATTTAAGAATAATGAAAATATTTTTCAAATAAAGAAAATCATTAGAAATGCTTTACCATAGTGCTAAAAAAAAAGAAAAAAGAAATGCTCTACCATATAAATAAATACTTCATAGCTTTTACATAATTAAAATCAAATCATAAACTTGCATATTAATTTGATAAATTTAATACGGCAAGCAAAAGTTCAAGATTTAGGAAATTATTAAGGTCATGTTCTTTTTATATGATAAAATAATTTTATTATCATTTTTTATTTCCTTTTTCAATTTATTATTATCGATTGGGTTCGTTAATTAGGAGTGTATATATATATATATATATATGACGTACATATATAGGATTCTAAAATGAAAACGTGTGTAAAAGGAGTACGTGTCAAAGTTAGGCTTGTCTGTTACATTTGTCCCGGAAAAAGCATAAAGTTCCATTATCTTTTTATATTTATTTATTATTCTTGACGCGGTACAGAGAATTAAGAAACTGGTCCCTCGCTTTTCCCAACCCACTCGCTTTGTCACCTCTTTTCTTTGAGAAGGAAAGCAAAACAAATAGTAGGCTGATTGAAAATTGATAGGGGCACCACCTCACCAAATTGCCGTAATATTTTTCTGTATGCATACTATAACAACCGGCAAATATTAGATGATATACGAGTTTAATCTCAATTAGTTAATTTTCTTTTTTCTATAAATAACATATTCCTTTACTCCCATTGAAATTGAGACTTTTAATTAATATATAAATATTAAGATAATTATTATATTTTTTATTATATTTTTAAATTTATAAAAAATATTTTGAATGGATTAAAGTATCATCTGTTAACTCATTAGTAGTAAGATTATTATACTCTTATTTTATTAATTTTACACAATATTTTAAATAAAAAAATTATACACAATCTGAAAAAAACTATTTAATGAATTTTTTTTCCTTCCCATCTTTTCAACTCAGAAATATATAATGTATATAAATGATCAATTAAGAAGATAGTACTATTAAAGATGATTTTTTTAAAAAAAAATTAATGAACTAATTAATATGGTGATAATAATAATAATAATAATAAGGGTATAGTTAAAAAAGTTAATTAATTTTTCTTAAATTTATAAAGTGATAATTTAATGAGACAATTATTTTTAAAAAAAATGTAGCAATTTCAATAAGACACAGAAAATAGATAAACTTTCATGTCTATTTAAAAAATTAACGTTATTTAACATAATGGGTTAAAGTAAAAGATTATACCTAAACCATTTCCTGTGTTTGATAAGAGAATTCAATTTTTTTTCATTTGTCAAAAACCACATATTTTTAAGAATATTTGAGAGTTTATTAATTAATCAAAGAAATCGTGTACATCTTCAAAAAGTTTTAGTAATTCCATTGTGTACGGAGATTTTCATCGCATAGTTTCGGCGAAATGACTCTTGTTATGCGATAATGCTAGATTCAAAACTTTAAGAATATGAACCTAAGCATAAAGAATAAAAGTCACCATATGAACAGATCAAAAATAAAAATATTTTACAAGAATTATAACTAATAAAAATCATAAAAATATAAATTAGCTCTCACTAACATTAAATCTTGCATTTGTCCATGCAGATGATCAAACTTTCATAATTACAACCACAAATTTTATTCAACATTTAAAGTATAAATTCAATAAAACGCAATGATTAAAACATACTTGGAAATTAAAACTAAATACTCAAAGCTTAAGAAGTATACATTAAAACTAAATACTCGAAGCTTAAGAAGTATACATGTGCTATTAGCTCCTCCAAACTCCTATTTTGGTGTGGTGAAACTCAGAACCACTTTACAACATCAGCACACTCTCTTTTGATAAATTAGTCAGGAACTCTTCTTTAAAACAGTCCTTTAGTCTCAGGTTCTCCAGTAGAATTTTATATTTCTATGTCGGTGTTTGTCTATATTTTGCTCGCTTTCTAACTCTCAGATTCTTTTTTTTTTGTTCTTTTTCTAAAAATCGTTCTTGTTTTTTTCGTTCAGTCATTCTTTTTTTTTTAATTCTTTTTTCAAAAAAGGTTCAAAATCCTTGATTCATTATTTCTCAACCATTCAGATTTTTAGAGTTGCTAAATAATTTCTGCAGATCATGGGGGAAAATATTCATCAGTCCCACAATCTCGGCAAATGGATATGCATTTATGTCAAAATAAACCGTTCGTGAGTGCCAATGGTGAGTTGGCTATTGGTTTTGCTTCTCAATCTTTTTATTTTTTTTCTTTTCTTTTTTTTTAAATAATTATTTTGACATTTTTTCTTAAGCTGAGCCTTTTTTCTAGGTGGCAAAGTTAGGGGTCTACATCTATCATTACAAATTGGATTAGGAACTTCCTCATCAACCTATTTTGAATTAAACATTTGTCCTAAATCAAATACCTTTTCTAAAACTTAAAAAAAAAATTCTGAATGCATAATAAGTTTATTTAGTGGTTGAACCAGAAGATTACGGAGGGGGCAAAATTTAGAAGAAAAAAATTACAGATAAATTTAAAATACATTAAATATTTAATATTATAATAGTTCAACAATTAATTTATACTTCTATATTGACTACAACTATGAGGTGATAATTGTATTCTACGAGTTTATATTTTTTGAAAACGTTGCATGATTGCTTCATTTTTAATTTTTACAAAAACGTCTTTCTTCACTTAGCACACCAAGCAGTCAGTTAAAAAATCATCTCTCATCTTATTGCGCTAATCTATTTTGATAACGTTCATTGCTGAAAAAGCTCTCTCAACAGTAGCAGTTGTAACAAGTAAGACTAAAACTAACTTAATAAGCAAATATATCAAAGGAAATACAATATCGTATTATGTCTCAATCATTTTCTGAGCAAGAGCTCCAATATCATGCAAATTAGAGAAAGTTTCATTCCATTTTACATCAGCAATGTAGGTCTTAAGTTAATCCTAAAGTATCATTCGATCAGTGTTAGAGAAATCATATGGATATAGTTCAGCAAGCTGAAGTAATCTAGATAGATTGAAGTTGGAGAAGGAATCTATAGGAGAAAGACAATCAATACATAGAAGTAAATCCGTACTTGATTCACAAAAAGGACTCTCCATTTCTTGCGCAATAAAATCAATAATATGATATTTAATGAAAGAAAATAAGGTTGTAGTATAATAAATAGTTGAGTATTAGAAAAATAATTCATGAAGGAAAAAGAGTACTTGACAAAATATTTGAACTCGAAAGTGATGATAATAAGTAATAGGAAGATCAACATGTTATAACGTAGACGACCTGGAACATTATCTTCCATATTAGGCATTATCACACCATGATCTATACAAAAGTCGTTAACAACTTTCAATAATTCATCCCAACCATTCTCCTTGAAGTTTTGCAATTATTATTTAGCAGTTGCAATCAAATGTACAACATTGCCAATGTTTTGATCCTTTCTTTATAAGATTTGAGATAGATCATTTGTCATTTCTAAAACTTTCTTCATTAAGAAAGTAATGAAAATAAACTCATAACTTTCCATTTTGTCAACCAAACTCGCAACTGTCCCTCAATTTTTTCTTTCAGCACCATTGTCTGCAATATTCTCATGAATCTCTTTCACTACAGACCACATAGAGAAAAGACGGATAATTGTTTTATAATGTGAACCCCAACGTATGGCACCAGGTCGAGCTAAAGCTGTTTCTTGATGCAAGCCTCTTCCAGTTTGAGTATCACAGCTTTCCAAATGTTGAACTACTTCATCATGTTATTTTTACGGAAAGTGTCCCTCCTTTTACATGAAGCTCCAACCATATTCACAATTATTGAAGTATAATAAAAAAAAATTACTCACATATCTCTTGCTCTCTATTGCTGCAACAAGCACCAATTGAAGTTGATGAGCGAAACAATGAATATACCTTGCTTGGGGGTTTTTATTTAAAATGAGGGTCTTTAACTCATTTAATTCACCCCACATAATAGAAGCTCCATCATATCCTTGACCTCTAACTCTACTAAGTGATAATCCATGTTTCGCAAAAATATCACCAATTGCACTTTTCAAAGATAGAGCAGATGTGTCACTCACATGTGCTACTCTAATAAATCGTTCAACCACGTATCCCAACTTATTAACATATCTCAATTCCACAACCATTTGCTCTTTCACTGAATTATCTCGAGCCTCATTAATTAATAAAGATTAGAAGTCATCTCCAATATCCTCAATAATGGCTCGTGTCATCTCCAAAGCACAAGCACTCACTATTTACTTTTGAATAAATGGAGAAGTGAGTTAATTATTTCTAGGAACATTTGAACTAACTACTTTTTCCACATCAATATTGCGTTCACTGTACCAATCAAGAAGTCCAAGAAAATTACCCTTATTAAGACTCGTCATGTCCTCGAAAAGCCAATCCGTGTAATAGAAGAAAATGGATTATGTCAACAACAGCAGTCAAACGTGTCTGATAAAAAGCCTCTTGTTCTTGGCTGAAATTAGATAACACATGAAATACACTTTGTCTTTGATTTTTGAAGCAAAAATATTATATTCTTGCATTATTGTGTGGACTAGTTGAACCGCCAACATGTTCATTAAAATTTTATAATGCCTTTTTCCAATTACTGACATCAATAGATGTGAAGACATTATCCCCATGCTTAGCTCCTTTATTCGAGCTAAAAAGATAATACTAGAAAAAAACAAGACTGCATCTTTGGACATGTTATATTCTAGCCACTCGTATTTAGAGAACCAAACATCTCTAAAACTTCTTTTAATTTTTTCAAATTCTCTTTGTGGAAAATTGTGTTCATAAGGTTGACAATTTTCTTTAGCTAAATACTATCTCCTAACATCATCCCTAATCCCAACATCATATTCATAAATAGGTTTACGTAATGTTGTGTCACTAATAATATCATCAAAACTAAACTCCGAACACCCTTTTTTACTGCTAGCTTCCCCACCACCATTAGTTTTCCCACTACCACTTGCTTGACTACTTAATGTTTGATTTTAGATCGAAATATTCAACGATTCACCTCGTACTCGCTTAGTCTTGATAAAAAATTTAGCCATATCTATTTCAAAAATTTTAAAATTATTCACATAATTACGATACTCTAAATTCTCAATTTATATTAATATGCAACTTAATTGATATCATAAGTAAAACAATAAATTAAAAAACATAACTCATTCACCAAATAAAATTAAAATAATAAATTAAAATCAACAAACTAAACAATACATCTTTAAAAAAATAAAATAAAAACTAATTTTAAAAATACAAATCAAAATCCTAAATCCTAATTTTCATCAATATTCAAATTCACTCACCTAATAAAATCAAATTAATAAACTAAAATCAACAAATTAAACAATACATCCTAAAAAAAAATTAAATAAAAACTAATTTAAAAAAATACTAATGAAATTCCTAAATTCCAAGTTTTCATAAATATTCAAATACATTCCCTAATAATATCAAAATAATAAATTAAACTCAATAAATTATATAATATATCTTCAAAAATTAAATAAAAACTAATTTAAAAAATACTAATCAAATCCCTAAATTCCAATTTTTCATAAATATTCAAATACATTCCCTAATAATATTAAAATAATAAATTAAACTCAACAAATTATATAACATATCTTCCAAAATTAAATAAAAACTAATTTTAAAAAATACTAATCAAATCCCTAAATTTCAATTTTTCATAAATATTCAAATACATTCCCTAATAATATCAAAATAATGAATTAAACTCAACAAATTATATAATATATCTTCAAAAATTAAATAAAAACTAATTTAAAAAAATACAAATCAAATCCCTAAATCTCAATTTTTCATAAATATTCAAATACATTAACATACCCTAATAATATCAAAATAATAAATTAAACTCAATAAATTAAATAATATATCTTCAAAAATTAAATAAAAACTAATTTTTAAAAAATACAAATCAAATTCCTAAATCTCAATTTTTCATTAAACAAAAACTTCATTAACCTAATAAAATTAAAATCAATACCTTAAACAATCTAAATCAATACACCATCAAAATAACAAATCAAAGGCTAATTTTAATTTTTTTTTAAGAAAATCTAAACATAATTAATAAAAACACAAAAAAAATTATTTAAATTTAAAAATTAAAAAAACTTCTTGCCTACCTCTTGCGTCGCTGTTGCCTGCTGGTGGCCGTTGATGGTGTTCGGCGGTTGTCGCCGGCGAAGTCTCCTCCCCTACTCGGTCGACCGGCCTCTCCTCACTGCCCCTGCTCCTCAACTTTCTTCTTCTTGCTTTCTGCCCGAGCCCGCCCCTACTTGTTATAAGCATATTTTTTTTTCATTTGCCTTGGCTGAAACGGTGCCGCTTCAGCCAAGGCAAATTAAAAATAATAATATTGTCTTCTTTCTCATCACCCACAGACAAGAACAATCACAGAGGGTGGGGGGCGCAGCCCCAACCTTTGCAACGCCGGCTACCAAAAGCCCGCCCTTATAAGGGCTTCTGGTCGTCGGTGAGGGGGGAGGGGGGTCCATTGCCCCCCCAAGATCCCCTTGCCTCCGCCTCTAAGTTTGTTATCCTCAGCAACTGTCACATCCGCCCACTATATTTATGTCTAGCAGTCATATGCTCAGCAAGAGAAAGGATCTGGAGAGGTCATCTCTGATGGCGGTTCCTAGAGAAGGTCGTAGGACCAAAGGGACCTAATTGCAAAAATGTAAAGTTTTGGGGAGGTGACTGTAATTTTAAAAAGTTATGGGGAGGTAACTGTAATTTTCAAAAGTTGTACTGGAAGTTCTTAATAGTGCACATAACAGACTCCAAAGATGGAGAGTAGAGAAAAATTGGGTCTCAATAACGCATAACGGTTTTTCCAGGAAATGCCCCGTTTGAGAGAAACGAAGACATGTAGACTAGGGTTATTTTGGTCATTATACATGAATCCAAAGTAGGAAATAAAAACACGAGTGAGTAGAGGACGTCGAGGGGTTGAATATGAAATGATCGTCAGTAGAAACGGAGCCCGGGCAAAACCCGAGCAAAGAAAGGACCTAAAGGAAATTTTGTAAAAAGTCAAGGGCTTATTGGTAATTTTTCAAAATGGCTTGGAAACCTAAAATAGACCTTAAAAATAGAAAGTAGAGGTGGAGAGGATCAAAACCATATGCAGTTTGCATTGTGGAACTGTACAGTTTAAAAGTTACGACCGATTAGTCGCCGGAGGGTATTTTAGTCTTTTCACACCCTAGGCCATAAAAATTTCAGCACAAGGAGGTTGAGGGGCCAAAATATGATTAAAAGAAAGTTCAAGGGCTTGAGTTTTAAATAAATAAAATAAAGAGACATTTGGATCAATTAAAAGTGACCATTTAGCATTATAAAAAGAAGAAAAGAAAAAGATGTGGACAAATGGCCCTAAGGCATTTATCCAACCCAAAAGTGAGCATCATTTCCCTTATATATATATCATGGCATGAAGAACAAATCTCTCTCTCTCACCCATTCCAAATTTTCGGCCACCATACGAAGAACACCAAAGGATTTCCAATTTTTGTCAAGTTTGATTTTCAAGGAGAAACAAAGATTAAGGAAGGAGAAGAAGGAAAGGCAAAAGAGAATTAAAAGAACAAGGTTCGGAGCAGTAGATTTCGGTGATTAGCATCGAGCAGCACAGCGCAGCGCAGCACCTCAGAGTAGCCTTTCATTTCCTATATTATGAGTTGGCTAGTTGTGGCATGTATATGAAAATATAAGATTGAGAATTTCTATGTTATACTATACGTTAGTAGTATGTAATAATAAGAAACCTCTACTTTAATTTGTATTAGAAGTGTGAATTCTTCTTGCAGGTTTGTAGTTGAGGGTATAAGGTGGATTCATTGGAAGTGTATTGAAACTGATTGTATTCGCATTGGTTTGTGTAAAAATGTTTTCAAAAATCAGAAAAATCAGTTTTGTCGACACTTGGGACCTAAATTTTTAGGCGAACCTCTGGCAAAATTTCTGTAAAATCAAAACAAAAATTTGACTAAGTAAAATTGGTAGCAACATTTGGATAGTGTGGCGCCTCTACTCGGCTTACACATGTAGGTCGGGAAGGGGTGTTACAGCAACATCAATGTTCTGAAGTCCATATGTAACCCTCTTAACCATTGGGCAATCATCCTCCTAGCTAATAAATTGATGAGACATAGTAATGTTCTTCTTTTTTTATACATCAGAAAACAGATAACATCATTAAAAGGACAAAGAATTACATAAGGCCTGGAATCGCCAAGGCACAAATATAAGGTTTATAATCTTCCCTCTATCCCAAAGAACTGAGGAGCAAAAACAAAGAAACCCCTCACAAAAATGGGCAGAAATGAAAAGGAAACGACCTACAACATGACTAAGGCCTAAAGCCTTGAGATAACACTCCTGAAGAAATAAGCTAGCATGAAATAAGAATTTAAACATCTCACACCAAGAGTCCCAAATATCCTTTGATATGAATACCAAGAACGAGGAAATGATAGGATAAAGCATCCTAAAATTGGACAACGTATATAAAAGTTCAGGTATTGTAATAAAATTGAGCTTGAAGAGAGAGGCAAGCTAAGAAACCAGTGTGCTTCCTTCTTTAGGTACTAGCCAAGGATAAATAAAAGGGATATGTAAAGCTAACGCTAGTTCACTAGGATAGCCATCAGTAGATTACCTTACTTTTAAATATAGAGAGATGACCTTGAAGCTCCAAAAAACAACCTTGAAACACAAAAAGGCCATAAATGGGTGGAAGATTAAGGCCACAAACGAGCCAGATCTAGAAGAAAGAAACCAAACCATAAATTTTATTTGGAAAATCCCATAATAGAGTGAGAGAGTGTGAAGATCTAGGGTTGTCGTAGGCAAAAGGGTTGGCAACAATCCTAAATTTAAAACTAAACGGAGAGATTGCTAAACATATAGAGAGAGCAACAAAGAAAACAAAGTTGTGCTTGGTTTTTTTTTTTTATTTAGGTCTATAGCAACCTAGCACGAATAAATATTGGCATTATTCACAGCTTGCTCTGTATCATTTAGATGGGAATGAATATTGGCATTAGACACAAACTAGTCTTGCAAAGTATCGGTCTGTTGTGGTTTTATTGATGGGTTTGATCCTTCATCATTAATCTCATTATTAAATACAAGACCCTTATTTTTGGGTTTTGTTTGAAACAAAATTTATTTAGCTATATGACAATCATTTACAATAATGCAAAAGCACACTGTTAAAAGGGTTTCGACAAGATGAAGTATGCATATAGCTAAAATATGCATAGATCACTAGATTATTCAAATTAAATTGCAAAGGGCAGAATTGCATACCTGACATCATCGTATGTTGAAGCTGAAGACGATTTTGGAGTTTGTCGCCTTCCAGGAGATACATACTTTAAGTTTAGCGGAAGCACTACTGAAGGAATGCAATGTTCTCTTAAAATTGTTATGTTCCCCTGGAGACCACGACCCCTTATTTATAACTGATGATGATAGTTTCTATTTTGGTCCTTCAACAAAATAGAAACTCTTATCGGTCTCTACACTTATAATCCTATTACGAGTAGGACACCTCAATAATCAACAATCCTTATTTGATCATAACTTTAATTTGACTATTTTAATTTGACTACAATACATATTTAATATTTAAATATATTTAACCCACACTTATGATTAATTAGAGGATTAATTTTAACAATTTAAAATTAATTCTAACAATCTCCCACTTGGGCTAACATATATTAAATATAAATGTATATACCTTAATGAGCTCATAAAAGCAGTCATACTGAAGGTGCCTCAAACAATCTCGTCCATTGATTATATCGATAAAGGACTGAAGGGCTAGTCGCCACATTCATCGTGACTCAAACCACCATCAATCACATTACCAATACTCTCAAATGACATAGATCAATAATAGGAGTGTAGCATGGAAACTACATGTAATATGATCTAATCATGCCTGTTTCCAACTGGTCACACTTAATTGAGATCAACCACAAAAATAACACAGAGTGTAATAAACAAAAGTGAATACTTCATTTTCTGTAGAAACTGAATTAACATATCCAAAACCAAATAGAGCATTTAAAACAAAATGAAAACATAATGAACAAAACTCCCACTGAAACTAAACATCCTCAAACAATATGACACCCATATGAGCAGTGTGCTCATGAAAGACTTTCGGTATCAATGCCTTAGTAAGAGGATCTATAATTATGGAGTTCGTTCTAACATGCTCTATGGATATCTGTCCACTCTGTATTTTCTCCATTTACAGCCAGAAACTAAATACCAAATAGCTTCTACTGTCATTGGAGAATCAAAATGCTGAATTAATGTCACACTTAAAACTTTATTAGCATTTTCAATGCTAGCCATAATGTGCAGCCCTGTGACATTCAGCAAAGTCAAAAAAAAAATCATGATCAAATATCTCATAGCATACTACAAATTCCAAAACCATGGAATGTAGTCTAATGTGGATCTTTTGCTACTCAAGACATTCGATAAAGTCAGAATCAGTATACCAAATGATCTCATACTAATCTGACTTTCTGTATGTGAGCATATGTTCCTTTATTCTCTGAATATATCTTAAAACCTTATTGGCTGCCTTCCAATGATCCATTCCTGGATTGCTGAGATATCGTCCTAACATGCCAACTATGAATGAAATATCTGGACGAGTGCAAACTTGAGCATACATCAGACTCCCAACTGCTGACGCATAAGGAATCTTCTGCATCTCCTGAATCTCAAGTTCACCCTTTGGACACTGATCAAGACTGAATTTATCTCCTTTAGCAACTGGGGTATCAATTGGTCTACTGTTGTGCATACTAAATCTCTTGAGCACTTTCTCAATATAGCCCTTTTGTGATAATCCAAGAATACCTCGAGTACGGTCTCGATGTATTTGAATCCCTAATACAAAAGAGGCTTCACCTAAATCTTTCATCTCAAAGTGTTTTGAGAGAAAGACTTTGGTCTTGTGCAGCAAGTCCTTACAGTTAGTAGCAAGCAATATGTCATTCACATATAAGACCAAAAAGATAAACCTACTCCCACTGAACTTGTGATACACACAATCTTTCACAGCATTTGTCTCAAAACCAAAAGAGACAACTACTTCATGGAACTTGAAGTACCACTGACGAGAAGCTTGCTTGAGTCCATAAATGGATTTCTTTAATCTGCATACCAGTCGCTTTGGGTCTCCAGACACAAAGTTTTCTGGCTGCACCATATAGATGGTTTCATCAATGTCTCCATTGAGAAACGCAGTCTTCACATCCATTTGATGTAACTCAAGATCAAAATGTGCAACTAGAGCCATGATTGTCCTAAAAGAGTCCTTCGATGAAACCGAAGAGAAGGTCTCTTTATATACAATCCCCTCTTTCTGAGTGAAGCCTTTAGCTACAAGACGTGCCTTATATCTTTCCACATTACCTTTAGAATCCCTCATGGTTTTAAATATCCATTTGCAACCAATATGTTTCTTTCCTTCAGGTAATGGGGTAAGATCCCAAACTTGATTGTCTTGCATAGATTTATATTCTTCACTCATTGCCTCAATCCACTTATGAGAGTTGGAATCCTGCATGGCATGATGAAAGGTGATAGGATCATCTTCCACCATGTCTACAGTGTCTTCATGTTCCTGAAGATATACTACATAATCATCTGGAATAGCATTTCTTCTCTCTCTAGTGGACCTTCTTAAAGGCACAGGTTCTGGCTCAAATTCTTGAGGTTGTTGAGCTTGTACTTGAGGAAGAACAACTTCTTCATCCTGATGGGGAAGTTGATCAACATTGTCTTGTATTGGATCCGGAATTACTTCTGGGATATTAACAATTCTAGGAACCTGAACAGTCCCAGGAGCAAAGATAGGAATCGACACTGAGTGTTCCTGACTCTATCCCTCCTCAAAGACAATGTTTCTAACCTTATTTCTCCCCCCAAACTCAACATCCTCAAAGAATGTTACAATTCACGTCTCAAAAATAGATCTGGAAGTAGGATTATAAAACTTAAAACCCCGAGATCGCTCATAATAACCAACAAAGTAGCTACTAACAATTTTGGAGTCCAATTTTGTCTCATTAGGCCTATAAGGCCTAGCCTCAGCAGGACATCCCCAAACATGAAGGTGCTTTAGACTGGGTTTGCATCCAGTCCAAAGCTCATAAGGTGTTTTTGTAGTTGCTTTAGTTGGTACTCTGTTAAGAAGATAGACTGCTGTCTTTAATGCTTCTCCCCACAGAGACTCAGGTAAAGAAGAATGACTAATCATACTTCTAATCATATCCATAAGAGTCCTGTTACGTCTCTCAGATACACCATTCATGCTGGGTGTACCAGGCATGGTGTATTGAGGGACTATACCACAGTCCTGTAGGAAAATAGCAAATGGTCCTGGACATTGTTCACCTGAACCGTCATATCTACCGTAGTACTCACCACCACGGTCAGATCTAACAGATTTAATCTTCTTTCCGAGTTGGTTTTCAACTTCGGCCTTATAAGATTTGAAAACATCCAGAGACTCAGATTTCTCATGAATGAGATATAGGTACCCGTAACGTGAGTAATCGTCTATGAATGATATGAAGTATCTTTGGCCATTCATTGCTGCTGTAGGAAATGGACCACAGATGTATGTATCAATTCTAAGACGTTTGATGATCTGTTGGCACCTAGTCTCTTTTGTTTAGTCTGTTTGCCTTTAATACACTCAACACAGGAGTCCAAATCTGTGTAATCAAGTGTGTTTAGGATACCATCTGACACAAGACGTTCTATTCTAGATTTGGATATGTGACCCAAACGTCTATGCCAAAGTTCAGCTGAATTATCTATATTTCGCTTCCTTTTGGTACCTATAGTACTTACCTGCAGGGTTTCATTATAAGAATCATTAATATCCAACATATATAGATTATCACATGCATTCAAGAAGCCAGTACCAAAATTTTTTTTTTTTTGAATCCATAGATAAAGTAAATAAACTGTCTCCAAATGAACAAGTAAAGCCAGATTTGTCCAAATAAGAAACAGAAATTAAATTCCATCTAAACGTCGGAATAACAAAAGTATCTACAAGATCAAAAAAACAACCAGTTCTTAAACACAATCTAATATGCCCAATTGCCTCTACTTTCACTAGATCGCCATTTTCCACATAGACGTATCTTTCACCGTCAGTTGGCTTTCGGTAGCTCAGGCAACCCTGCAATGAAACACTTATGTGAGCGGTAGCACCAGAATCCATCCAATAAGTGTTTCTAGGAGCTGAAGTTAAATTAACCTCAGAACAGACTAAAACAAAGGTACTTACCCTTCTTGACACGCCATGTGGCGTATTTAGGACAGTCCTTCTTTAAGTGTCCAGACTTGCTACAGAAGAAGCATTTTAATTCCTTAGGCTTCTTTTGCACAGGACCTTTATTAGCAGTCTTATTCTCAGCAGTCTTGTTTCTCTTCTTGTTCTTGCCCTTATCTGCTGAAGAGACCAGATGAGCACTCTCCCTCTTAGTAGCCAGCAACTTTTCCTCCTCATCCACACAATGAGCAATGAGCTCGTTAAGAGTCCATTTGCTCGGCTGGCAGTTATATGAAGTCCTGATTTGCCTATACTGTGGTGGAAGAGAATTCAAAGCTAGATGGACTAACAGGTCATCTGGTAAAACCAAATCCAGGACCTTTAGCCTCTTGGCTATTTGGGACATGCTCAGTATATGCTCCCGAACACTACCATTGCCAGTATACCTTATGGAGGTGAGTTTTGCTAAAAGCGTCCCCACTTCGGCCTTGTCATTTTTGACATAGACCTTCTCCAGCTCAGCAAGATAGTTTTTAGCATTACTTTCTTCAGCAGAAATGGCTCCTCGAACATGTTCTGGGATTCCCTGCTGCATGATCATAAGACCTAAGCGGTTAGAACGCTCCCACTTCTCATACTGAACCCTTTGAGCATCTGTGCTCTCTTCAGTAAGAGAAGCAGGTTTGTCCATCCTGAATGCAAGGTCTAAGTCCATACAACCCAGATAAATCATGATGCTTGATTTCCATGAACCAAAGTTTGACCCCTCAAGCATAGGGACAGTTTTAGAATTATACGGCATGCTAGCTGAATTCAGAGAAAATAAATAAATGACATAACCTCACAATCCACAAAAAATTGAAACAAATCACAGAAGTAGAGTTTAAATATTGGAAACAAGATACCGGACACAACATTAATATTCTCATCTTTGGACATAAAATATTAACTGTAATTGGTATCTCAACGCAGTAATCAAATATTGACAATTCAGTCCTGTCAAATAATAAACCTTCCTTTGGGCCGATTTATTATCCACATGGATGAACACATAATAATTATCACATATTTATTACCGCAATGTATTCTCAATTCAGCCAGATAGCAACCTTCCTTTGGGCCGGTATACTAGTCGCAATGAATTTTAATACACCTGTCTAATATCCCAAATAAATTAATTTACACAATAGAGGTCACTTTGGTAACTTTTTGTATCAATTAATTTATTATTAAAAATATTAAACACAATCAGGACTAAAATATCAAAATTCAAACTCAATAAATTCTCAATTAAAATTTAATATTGTAATAAAATTAAACTTTAATTGAACTGTAATTCTTAATAAATTGATTGCAATATTTATATTAATTAAATTTAAGCTTAATTAAATATTATAAAAAATAAACTTTAATTATTTTACCAAGGGTCAAGATTTCATTATCAAAAATCAAATCCTAACAAAGAATTGCCGTTGATTTTGACTTCTAACATGAGACAATTGCTTTTCAAATTCCCAGAAATTCAAACCTTAATCACTGGAATCACATGAAAGCACCGAACAGTGGCGCCACACCTACCAGCACAAGTCTATTTGGTTCACGAAGTGTTCACACACTGTTCTTCGAAGAACAGTTTCAAAAAAGGTTTTTTTTTTTTAAACTGTTTTCGAAAAACAGTTTCAAAACTGAAAAAAAAAATTTTTTTAATCTTTAATTAATTAATTTACATAATTAATTAACCAAAAATTAATTAATTCCAGGAAAAATCACAAACCAAAATTCAAGTCCAGAAATTCAATTTTTTCCAGAATTAATTAAATAATCTCAGTAATTAATCCAAAAAACAAATTAAACCAAAATTGATTTCAGATTACCAAATTCGATTCCAAATTAATTCTAGAAAATTACAATCACCGAATTAATTTTCTAGAATCAAAACAAAAAATAATTTAATCGGAAAATCTAGCAACCTAGCATAGGGCTCTGATACTAATTGAAAGGGGGAGAAAACCTGATTCCCCTAAAACCTAAAATATGCATAGATCACTAGATTATTCAAATTAAATTGCAAAGGGCAGAATTGCATACCTGACATCATCGTATGTTGAAGCTGAAGACGATTTTGGAGTTTGTCGCCTTCCAGGAGATACATACTTTAAGTTTAGCGGAAGCACTACTGAATGAATGCAATGTTCTCTTAAAATTGTTATGTTCCCCTGGAGACCACGACCCCTTATTTATAACTGATGATGATAGTTTCTATTTTGGTCCTTCAACAAAATAGAAACTCTTATCGGTCTCTATACTTATAATCCTATTACGAGTAGGACACCTCAATAATCAACAATCCTTATTTGATCATAACTTTAATTTGACTATTTTAATTTGACTGCAATACATATTTAATATTTAAATATATTTAACCCACACTTATAATTAATTAGAGAATTAATTTTAACAATTTAAAATTAATTCTAACATCCAATCTCCAAATAAAAATGATTCTTAATTAAGTTTCTCATCCACATCATTAAAAGTAAAGTGCTTACAATCAATTATTATGGGGCACAAAAGACCTCATTGATAGTAAAAAGGCAAATGACGCTTATGCCGAAAAAAAAAACTCGTATTTATTTGTCATTATCAAATTTAACCATCATGCCATAGCTCTATGGCTTCCTCAAGTCCAAAACTAATATATATTGATGGTATAAAAGTATACTTAATATAATTTAACAATTATATTTTAAATAGTGAAAATAAATACTCAATTCTTTACTATTAGTCCAATGATATATATTTTTTTTACCAATAGAAAAATGGGTAACTCCAACTAGATTTTATTACTCAATCGGGACATATATTATTATTATTATTATTATTATTATTATTATTATTATTATTATTATTGAAGTATACTTGCTAAATCTTTGATATGTATTTTTATGCTTTTTTTTAATACATAAAAAAGTAACTTATTATATAATATATGCATAATATATATGTTGCTTCATGTACTAGTTCATTTTGATCACTTTGCTTTCTATATTTATGTATTTGTCATTTTACTCTTTATACTTGTTTATTTTATATTAATAGATACTCACATAAACATATATTAATCAGTTTGCCTCTTATATTTGTATATTTTATACCAAATAGATATTTATGTATATATGTAGCATTATTTTTATTTGAGTGTTTATTAAGTACGAAATATACTAGTACAAGAGGTAAATTGATTAACATATGTGTATATGAATGTCTATTAGTACAAGATAGGCAAATATAAGAGGGCGAATGACAAATGTATAAATGCAAAAAGTAAAATGATCAAAATAAAAAAAAATACAAGGGGCTGAGGATGTATTAGACCTATAATATAAAGGTCAAACATGCAATAAGCCCTTAAAGTTGAATGAAAAGGTTAGTTAAATCCTCTAAGTCATTCTGAGTCTAACTCAGCTCAACTCTAAAAACTCACTCAATTAAATACCTTCTTACCAAATTAATTTCCTACTGTTAATTATTTTTATAGTTTACTTTTGAAATCTCTTGTATTGTTTTTGACCCTAGTTTCATGTGGCTTTAAGTCTAATATCATTAATTGACAATCCATTTATACACTATAAACTGCTCATTAATGAGAGATGAAAATTTTCTCATGTTGTAGAGGAAAATATAAGGGGCTAGAAGAATTTGATAGCTTGTCTTGCTTCAATTATTAATATTCTTCTTATTTTAATTAATACATATTCTGCATTTGGCAAAGGAAATTTGATAAATGACTTGTACTAAAAAATTAAATATTGATGAATGATGATAATTATATTAAAATTTGCTTTTATGATATATATAAAAAAATTATACGTATATAAATGAAGTGAATGTATTAAAACTTGAAAGAAATAGAATAATAGTTACTTTATAAAACTCATCTTAAAACATTGTAAATCCTATAATTAAATAAAATTTTACTCTTTTGCATTCTGATTTGTCAAAAGTTAAAATTCATACATTAATATAATTATCATAGCTGCACTTCATAAATATAAATTACTCTCTCTGTCTCAAAATTCATAGGTTTACTTCTTATTTTACAAAGATTAAGAAAAATTAATTATTTTTATTAGAAATATAAATTTGTATATATTTTTCATTTTATATGCTTACTTTAGCATTAAATATATTTAATAAATAACATTAAATAAGAGTTTTATAGAGATTTAATATATTTTCTAACTCATTAATATAATAAGCGGGTTATAATTTGAAACTGACGAAAAATAAAAATAAACATATTAATTTGGAACGAAATGAGTATTTTCTAAATACCTTAGATCAATTAAGTAGTTTTTAGAGTTGAAGGACTGAATTAGACCTAAAATAATTTTGAAGGTTTAATTAACCTTTTTATCATTTAAAAAAAAGGACATTTACAAAACTACTCTAAAAGAGAATTGTTTTCAAAAATACTTCTACTTCTTTTAATTTTTAAAAATACTATATTTATCTTCTTTTTTTTTTTACAAAAAATACATTAAAATTATATCCCTCCCTAAAAGTATGTTTGGCTACTAACGCCACTAACACTAAAACATATTTGGACACTGTAATATGCTATATAACATATTAAAATATTAAATTAAATATTAAATTATTAAATTAAAAATATTTATATTAAGTTTTAATTTATGCGTAATAAATATGCATATATATTCATATATACTCTTATTTTGAAAATAAAATTTGAATATTTATTTATATTAATATATATTTTATTTAATTTATATTTTTAAAATAATTTTAATATATAATTTAAAAATTATATAAAATTTTTTTTATACTCATATATATAAATATATATTCATATATACTGTTGTTCTCTAGTTAAAATATATATAATATATATTAACATATATCAACATATATGTAACATATATTATTATTTTTTTACAATATATACTCACATATATTTAATTATATGTAACATATGTTAATATATATTGTTATTTTTTCAGTATATCTAATTATATATAACATATATCTATTTATAAATAAATACATAAAATAATTATATATCCACATATATTATTATTTATGATTTGGACTTCAAAAGTACAGAACTAATAATTACAAAAATATCATTATTTGGTAAGCATATATGTAACATATACCATCATATACCCACATATATTGTTAAAAATATTGAGTCCGTATTTACAAAAATATCATTTTTAAGTTAAAGTATATATAATATATACCGACATATATACTAACATATACTTTTATTTTTTAGTTAAAGTATATATAACGTATATCGGCATATATCGATATATACCTATATATATATATTGTTATTTTTTTTTTATAAAAATATCATTTTTAGGTTAAAGTATATGTAATATATACTCACATATACTACCATATACCAATATATACCTACATGCACTATTATTTTTTAGTTAAAGTATATATAATAAATTTTAATATATACTTATATATATATACACATATATTATAATTTTTACAAAAATATCATTTTTAAGTTAAAGTACATGTAACATATACTGACATATATTCACATATACCACCATATACCAACATATATCTATATATATTGTTATTCTTTAGTTAAAGTATATATAACATATACCAATATATATCTATATATAAACACATATATTGTTATTTTTAATTAAAATATATATAACATATACTTATATATACACAAATATATATTATTATTATTTAGTTATTTATTTGTAAAATATATCAATATAACCTGTTAAATTTGTTGAAAATTTAAAAAATTTAAAAAATTATTTTTTAAAAATATTTTATCGAGTACATGGTGTACATTATATTAGAAAAAAACTCAATCAATATATTTGAAACCTAAAAAATAACTAAAACAAATAAAATTAAAAAAGATTTTCAAAAATAAAAACTCAAAATCATTTTCATTATAAATTTATTTTAAAAACAAATAAATGAAAAGAAAAACAAATAAAAAAAACAAATAGTATAAAAAAAAACAAATAAATAAAAGAAAATAAAAAGAAAAACAAAGAAAAAAAAGGAAAGAAAACAAACAGGTAAAAGAAAAAACAAATCAGATAAAATAACTTTCTTTGTGGGCACTTATGTAAAAATTTTAAAAATACTGTATAAATAGGTAAAACAAATAAGATAAAAAAAAGAGTTATATATGATCTTCCATATAATTGAAAACATAAAAAAATAAATATGTAAAAATAAACTTTTATCTGTAAACAAAACATTAAACACAGCTTAGAATGTAATTTCCTTTAAAAAAAATTATCTAACTTTAGATAGTTATTTATATTTTTAAACGATAATTTTAAATATAATGGAGTGTCCTTATCAAATGAAATTACGCATAAGTGACAAACAGTTGAAGACAAACAAATACAAAATGCCCCCCTGGCTGGAAAGATCATAATTTGTTGATTTCATTTGAATGTTTCCCCCTCTTAAGGCATTAATTGTGTTCTCATTATATTTATTTTATTGACATCAAAGAATGAACTGTACTCCAATCTTTTGCTTTTTCCACACCTCTCCCTGCGTATTCTTTATTATTATTATTATTATTATTATTAACATCAAAGAATGAACTGTACTCCAATCTTTTGCTTATTCCACACCTCTCCCTGCACATTCTTTATTATTATTATTATTATTATTATTATTATTATTATTATTATTATTATTATTATTATTATTATTATTATTATATAAATAATATCTCTTCTTTTTTCCTCATCTCCTCTCTCCCTCTCTCTCTCTCTCAAATTGCCTTTCCTTTGCATTGCTATATTAATTTCAACAAAACAAGCAATAAAGTTTTGATCTGATTATTCTTGATTTTGCGAAACACTTGGGGTACATGATCTTCATTCTCCCTACTTTATTTATTTTTCCTTATTTTCTTTTTCTTCATTTACATTTACTTATTGTATGTATAAATTCACTTGATTAATTCAAACAAATATCTTGGAAATTTCTATGTTCAATTATTTTGCTTACTACTGATCTTTTCATTCTTTTTATGTGTTGTTTAAGCTAATTACATACTAAATAATCTTATTTATATATAGGAAAATATAATTGATTATATTTATATTCATATATTTATAGCATTTTTTTATTGTTTTAAAACACAAAAATAAATTCACACACATAAAAAAGAAAAATTATTTGCCTACTACATGACTTTTTTGTTGTCGTTTTATCAAAAATATAATTATTTGCTTACTCGGTCTTACCTGTCATTTCCATGTCACCTATTTTTCTTACTACTAACGTAACACGCAAAATATTTTATATTATTATTTATCATTAATACACTTTAATTTAAAAGTTTTAGTACTTAGTCAATAATAATCATAAATGGAGCCAGAGAGATTTAACACAAGGAGGATAAAAATAAAAAAATATTATATATATTAAAATTAATATAAATAATAAATTTTTTATAAATTTTTTAAATTAATATATAAAATTTTTTTTATACATAAAAACAAATTATAGTTACTTTTTATATGATAAAATATTAAAAATATAAGTAGTAAAATTAAAATAAAAAATAAAAAATAAAAAATATTAAAAAATAATATTTTTAATTTTACATCAATTTTAATGAATTTGAAGGGATTCCAGTAAAGATTTTAAAGAGGAATAAATAAAAATTTTAATAAAAAAAATATATAATTTTTTTCTCCAAAAATAAAGAGAGGGACAATTGTTCTCATTTCTTAAAGAGCTTCGCCACCGATAATAATTATAATTTAATTGCGGAATATTTTTTACTTAGATTAAACACTTAATTTATTCTATATATATGGATATTCCTTTTATAAAATCAAATTAAAATTATCTTCCCAAATTCATTTACATACAAATTATATCTTTTTTCTAAATTTTTTTTCTGCCTCTCACTTTTTTTCCTACTGGATTTTTTGCTTAATTATTAATTTAAAACTTAATGCATATTTATTTTAGTAATATAAAATTACATAGAAAGCTAAAAGATAACAAATTTAAATTGCAAAATAAAATTAAATTTTCCACAAAAAAAAATTATTTGAATTTTATTTGGAAACTAATGTTTTTCATTTCACATATAATTAAGAGCTGGAGTTGTACAATATAACAAAAATAATATTACATATTTATAAACACATTTTAAAATAATAATTCCAAATTTAATCCAATACAGATGCTAATTTTCAAAGCCTAAAAAATGATAACTGCGACTACTAATAATAAAGTGATATTTTTCTAGTTATAATTTATGATATTTCTTTTTTATCTTGATAAAGTTTTTTCTTTGAAATTTGATATTTTAAAAAAATAATATTAAATAAATAAGAACACTTTATTTCATAATTCCACATTTACCCCTATGTAGACGCCTCCTCTTTTACGCGGTTTCATACTCACCTTACTTTAAATAAGAACACTATTTCATGACATTTGTTTCTCATTATTCATTTGCTCTTTTGCAGCTACAGTTAAAAAAAAATGGCCGACCGAGTTTACCCCCGTGACTCACCTCCATCATCCACTGAGTTCAAGCCTACTCCGTCATCTTCATCTGAAAATCCAGAATCTCCCTTGAAACCGCCTGCTCCATTGCCTGAGAAACCCATTCCACCAACTCCTGGTACCTACGTAATCCAGATCCCAAAAGACCAAGTCTACAGAGTTCCACCACCAGAAAATGCCAAACGCTATGAGAAACTCTCTATCCGGAAGCCTCACCGTAGCGCTTGCTGTTGCTGCCTTGGCTGGTTCTTTGGCCTACTTCTCACTCTCATTCTTCTCGTGGGCATCGCCGCTGGTGTTCTCTACCTTGTTTTCCGACCAGAAGCGCCTAAGTACTCTATTGATTCTGTCTCTATTAAAGGTCTTAATCTGACATCATTAGAGCCACTCTCGCCGGAATTTGACGTCACTGTTAGAGCCGACAACAGAAACGATAAAATCGGAATTGATTACCGTGCAGGTAGTTCTATTAATGTCTATTACAATGACGTTAGACTCTGTAACGGTAAGCTGCCGGTGTTTTATCAGGGGACGAATAACGTGACGGTGTTTGTGACGGCGTTGAAGGGGTCTGGAATCGAGTTGACTAGTGCTGTCCGGAAGGCTTTGGTTGATGGACAAAGGAAAGAGACGGTGCCGTTTAGATTGAATTTGAGAGCGCCGGTAAAAATTAAAGTGGGGTCCGTTAAGACTTGGACTATTACCGTTAAAGTAAACTGTGATGTAACGGTGAATAAGTTAACGGCGAAAGCCAAAATTCTCTCTAAAAATTGTGATTATGGTGTTGAACTATGGTAGGAATTGGAGGTGTTTGGCTGTAAAGATAGGGAATTTTGGTGAGTGTGGAAATTATTATTATTTTTTATTATTATTTTTATTTTATGAGACTGATAATTATTAGTGGTAAACGTGTTACAAAATCAAAGGAACAAAGATTGCAGTATAATATATGATTCATTATTATTTAAATTTTATTATTTCGTCTTCTTATTTTTGCTACAAATGATATTTTAAATTCAATTCATTTGAGACTTGCATAGATGTTTGATATTAGTGGATTGCACATTTCTGAAATATTGAATTTGTTCTATACTTTTATGTTTATTTTAAGATGTGTTGTTGATTGATTTATTCTTTTTTATTCGTGAGAACATTGCTTTTGGCAACTTCTAGTTATAAATAAACATGGATTTTTTTTACCAAAGTCTTTTTGCCTGGAACAATTATAATATCTTTAATCAGATCATGCGTCAAAAAGTTTTTTTCAAATAAATCATGATATTTGTTTGATATAAATGAATTTTATGAAATTTTTACATTTATTTATAAATTCATATTTTTATAATTGAGTTAAATATAAATTTATTTTTAATTTTTATAATTTTAATTCAGAGAAATTAGTTACATTTAATTTAAGTATCATCAAAATTAATAGATTTTTTAATGAACTCTACTCTAAGCTTAATAAGAGTATAAACTATTAAAACTTATTTACAAGTTTACAAAGAACTAAAATTAATTATTTGAAATATTTTTCTAAATACAATTTATTTTCAAATGAAATGAACTTCATATAGATTTATATTGTATTTATATTAAGTTATAAAATCTAGACTACAATAATATAAAATATAATTTTCATATAAATTTAATTATTATAAGTATAAAGTTCGAAGGGGAGCCTTGGCGCAGCGGTAAGTGCTGTCGCCGTGTGACCTGAGGTCACGGGTTGAGTCGTGGAAACGGCCTCTTGCAATTAATTGCAAGGGAAAGCCGCGTACAAAGACCCAATGGGTCCGACCCTTTTCCGGACCCCGCTCATTGCGGGAGCATTCGTGCACCGGGCTGCTCTTTTTTTTTATAAGTATAAAGTTCATTATATTATAATCTAAATATTAACATGATCGGTAAGAAATTTGTTTTTTTATTTAATCAGATTCAATTTTTAAAGTTAATATTCAAAATATATTTAATCAATATGATGAAAAAAGAATTTAATTTTGATTAATGTGAAAATTGATTACATAGAGGGTGTTTCTCAAAACTGGAGCTTTTCAGCTTATTGTGAATAAGTGATTTTTAGATTATAATCAGGTTAAAAATAAGCAGTTAAGCGTTTCTGTAAACTAGTTAATAATCAGCTGATAATCAGTTTATAATCAGTTAAGTGTTTCTGTAAAATCATCTTATAATCAGTTTTTAATTGCAGAAACTGTCAAAATGACCAAACTGTCCCTGAGTTTATTTATTGTATAAAAATAATTTTTTAAATGTCAATTCAAAATTTATTTTGCAATAATAATAATAATAATAATAAAATTTATTTAAGAAAAACGTAAAAGAATTTTGATGGAAACTAAAGTGTATAGGGTGGGCAAATTTAGAATATTGAAGATTAGGTAGGGATAATATGGTCTTTTATTTGGTCAAAACTGCTTAAAAAATAAGTGCTTAAAAAAAAGTAGCAAAACCCAACTTTTAAAAAACTGATTAAAATCATATTATAATCTACTATTTAAGTTTTCAGAAACACTTAAATAAACAACTTATAATCTAAAAACTACTTATAATCAGTCTTGACCAGTTTTTAAGTTTTGAGAAACACCCTCGTAGTATTTCTATTTATAACCAGCTGATAAAAAATACATTAAATAATTGTTGAATTTTATATTATTAATTCACAAGAAAAAGATAAACGGTCACTTTCATCTATGTAATTTATCAACAGATAAAATAAATATTCGGTGACTCTACAACCCCATTTATCATGAGTCAAGACCAATTCAGAATTTGGTGTTAGCATGGAGTGCATACTAAACGTTAGTTGATTTAAGTTGACAATTAACATCAGATTATACATATACCAAAATTGCTACAAGAATAAATAGTACATTTTCAATTTTACCCATAATTTTTCTCTTTTTAGTTTTTAATTTTGTTTTTTTTTTAATTTTAAAATTTTTTTTTTTAAAATTTTACTTTTGCTTCCTTTTTATTTTGAGACACTTATATAACTATCTAAAAAAATAACTTTTATTTTAAAAATACTACAAAAATTAAAAATATTTACAATTTTATAAAAAGTTAGAATTAAATTTTAAAAATACTTCATTCTTCACTAAAATAATTTTTTTTAAATACCCATTCTCTCACTACAATTAATATTTTACTTCAATTTTCATATATTTTTTTTTCAAACTTCACTATTAAATAAAAATATTCTAATAAAATAATAAAAGTTAATATTTTAATAAATAACACTCAATAATAATAATAATAAAATGTAAAATATACAAAAATATATTAATAAAAATTATTAAATTTATTTTAGCAAATTTTACATATTATACACATAAAAAATAAAAAAAAATATACACAATTTTATTATATAGATATGTAATAGATATTGTGTATATGTTATATTTTTATTATTTAAATTATATATATTTTATGTAAAAATTATTGAATGATGTGTAAATATTGTGTGAATATTGTGTGGATGTTGTGAGCATAAAAAATTAAACAAATTATTAAAAATATTATGTAGATGTGTTGTTAATGTAGTTTGTATTATTGAGTATGTATTTTATATATTATGTAAATATTTATTATTTTTATGTGTATATTAATAATATGATATTAATTTTTTTAAATAAAAAATATAAATAAAATAAATTCGTAAAAAAACATAAAAACCTAAAGCTAGAAAAAAATAACTTGTTAAACGTAAAATTGAAAATAATGTTAGCATGCAAATATTGTTGAAAAACGCAAGTTAAAAAATATATACTGTATAAATATCTCTTTTATTTTTTATTTCCATTGTTCTACAAACAAGCATGGATCAATAAAAGACAAAATGATTGAAACATGAATGCTTTTTGTTTCTTTTTTCACTTCCTCCGTTAAGTTTTTTATTCTTTGTTTTCTTTTTTTATTTGTTGCTTTTTATATTTCTTTTTTTATATAGATTTTTACCCTATATTTCTTTTTTTATATCTATTTTTACCCTTTTATTTATTTTTATCTATATTTTTATTAATTGAAATAAAATAATTTAAATATAATTTTTATCTTTTTTATTTTTATTTTAATTCTTAGTAACTATCATGAGTCATAATTTTTAAAATGATAAATTTTTAATTTTATATTATTATTTAAATTTAATTTTTAAATTAATAATATAAATTTAATTATCTTAAAATAATTTAAAATAAATATGTTATTAATTATAATTAAATTTAAAATTTAAATTATTCGAGTTTATTTTTAATAGATTTTTTATTCACTTAAAGATATTTTTATTGTATTAATTTAGATTAAATTTCAATATATTTATTTTTATATTACTTTATATTTTTTTTACTCATATTATTTTTAAATATATTTATAATTTTTTATAAAAAATATATTTTTATTTTACCCTTTTTTATATGTTAACATCCTTTTGTATAAAATTCATATAATAGAAAATTTAATATATTTATATAATATAAATATTTTTTAATTTTTAAATGGGCCAGTATTGTCATTAACTTTAATATATATAATAAATAAAATCTAAAATCTAAAAAATAATAAATTTATAGAAATATAAATAAAAAGGAAAAAATATACACCCAAATTAATAATCAAAGATTTAATTAAATAACTAAATGATGTATTAATTTTTTAATTATTATTTTTAAAATATTTTAATAGAATTTTTTATTAAATAATACTAATAATAAATTATTAATATATTTCTATTTTTATATAGTACTTATTGTTATATTTAATATTTATTTTTTACTTTATTTTAAAATTTAAAATAAAATTTTATTAAAGTTTTTCATTAAAATATTTATTATTTATAATTATTAAGAACCATTATTTTTTATATATTTAAATTTTCATAATTATATGTTCAATTGATTCTCTCTGTTTGTTTAGCATATCAAATATATATTTTCTACTTAAATTTTATATTGATATATAAAAAATTAAAAAATTAAAAATTAAAATTTTTCATTAAAAAAATTAGCTCCCACAACAACGTCCGGGCTAGCGTTAGAGCTTGTTTTTATCTAAGATTAAGCGATTAAGTATGTACAAAAAAACATATGCAAACAGAAAAATTCAACCATTATCTGTCTTAGTCTGCATAGACTATTTATAAACAAATAATTAGGCTTAATCATATTATTTTTTTCTTTCTTTCCCAATTACTTCAATTTGGATATAATTTAAGAAATAAGATAGGACTTTGAAATTTTTGTTTTTATAACTTATAAGATCATGCATTATTTTCATTTGTTTGCCATGTCAATGGCTAATGTTTATGTTCCAATTGTGTAATTATAATTTATGGTAGTGTAAATTAGTCTCATATTCAAATCTTAATATTTATTTATTTTTTAAATATTTCCATGTACTTATTTAGGAATTATTTTTTTAAGAACAATTTGTTATTTAATCCCTGAATTTTAACCTAATCAACAAATTCATTTATTTTTTTAAAAATAAATATTTTCTCATATTTCTTTCAATTTAATAATTAGAATTTTATAAAAAATTTAAAAATATCCTTATTTATATTATAACATAATGTAACACAAAAGATCGTTTTTTTATTCCTTTCTTTTTGAATAAATATTCAGATTCAACATTTATTCTTTTGAATTTCACACTGTCACATCCGCCTACTGCATTTATGCAGTATAGACACGTGCATAGTGAGAGTAGGGAAAAGGAGAAGATAATTCTTGATAACAGCCCTAGATAAGGTTGTATGACAAAAGGGACATAATTGTAATTTTTAATAAAGTTGGGGACGTAGATGTAATTTTAAAGAAAATTGCACCGGATGTTCTTAATAGTGCATATAATAGATTTCAAAAATGGAATGTAGAGAAAAACCGGATCGCAACGACGTGTAACGGTTTTTCCAGGAAATGTCCCGTTAAAGAAAAATGAAGAAATGTTGCCTAAGGGCATTTTGGTCATTATCAATTAAAGTTATACATGAATTTAGGGTAGGAAATAAAGACGTGAGTACGTAGAGAATGGCGAGAGGTTAAATATGAAACGATCGTCAGTGGAAACGAAGCCGGAGAAAACCCGAGCAAAAATAGGACCTAAAGGGAATTTTGTAAAAAGTTGAGGGCTTATCGGTAATTTTTTTAAAATGACTTAGAAACCTAAAATAGATCTTATAAATAGAAAGTAGAGGTCGAGAGGATCAAAACCATATATAGTTTGACTCATGGAACTATACGGTTTAAAAGTTATGATCGATTAATCGCCGGAACGTAATGTGGCTCGGTTTCGTGTCGGGACCGGATGGGTAACCCGGGACAACTTTATGAGATCCAATGGGAAGAGAGACAAGTGGAAAGAAGTAAAGGAAAAAGGAAGTTATAAAAATCAAAGGTTGGCCAATCAAAAGAAACATTTAGCATGTGTAATAAATGTGTAATAAATGAAGAAAGAGAAAAAGTGGACAAGTGGGCAAGGTGATCATCATTTCCTTTGTCTATAAATATATGTGATATGAAGAGCAAATTTCTCTCTTTTCCACTTGCAAATTTCGGCCACAATAGGAAATTACCAAAGGACTTCCAAGTTTCTTCAAACTTTGATTTTTAAGGTAAGTTCTAAGGTTTTTAAGTGTGTAGACTTTAATTTTAGTATTAGTTTTAGGTAGTTATATATTTATTGGAAGATTGGGAATTAGAGTCTTATATGGAATTGAAAAACATAATAATAATATTAAGTAAGTGATGAGATTAATTGATTAAATGGAAGAATCAAGATGTAGAAAGATTAATAAGGTTGGATTAGGGGTTTCGGTTGGAAAAGAAATAGAGGATAATTTATTATTTTGAAATTCTAAGGTTTATGTTGTATCTTGAATTAATTGAAGGAGAAATAAAGAATTAAAGAAGGAGAAGAAGGAAAAGCCAAGAGGAGTTAAAGAAATAAGGTTTGGTACTTTACTTTTGAATAATAAATTTTGGTTTGATGCTTTACAAACTTTGGTTTATGAAAGTTTTGTTGTTGATGCTTAAATATATTGATTTGAGTTAAACATGCAAAAGTTGTCAAAGAGAAGTGTTTGAATTTTCACTTTACCATTAAAGAAGCCTTAATATTGATTTGCAAAAGAAAAATAAACTATCCTATGCATTTTATGTGTTTGGGCCGAAATGGTCCCAAAAAGACAGCTTTCTGGACCTTTTTGTGGAAATCGTTTGAGGCAGCAAATGAATGAATTTTTCAACGAAATTTTACATGCAATTAGTCAACATATAAAACAAGTTTTCTGTAAAATTTCAGCTAAAAATAAGATCATTTACTTGGTCAAATGCATGACTGAAGTGGACTGAAATTTTGACGAAAACCCAGATTTTACTATTCATTTGGTCATGCCATTTTGCGTTGCCGATTTGTCTCGCCGCAACACTATTCATTTGGTCAATTTGTGATATTTTGAGGAATGCTTTGAAATGTTTGATGTGTTTATTGTGGATGTTAAATATGTGAAAAAGAGTAATGGTTTGACTGAAGAATGTGTTGCGCGGCATAAATGGCAAAGTGCGATGGGAATTAAATTGATTTCTTGAATCATTCTAAAATGAAGTTGAGACTTAAATTGAATCATTTAAATCTTTTTGCTCTACTGGATAGTGGGAGTGGTAGATAAGGGTATGGTGCACTATACTAACGCATGCAGTACTGCTCATTATTGTGATATGATATGTTATTCAGTGGTGAGGCCACTGAAGCCAATGGGGAGGCCCATTGGTTATAACCAGGATGGTGAGGGCCATTCCTGTGATCTGATATCGGTGGTGAGGGCCACCTATGTTACAGTGGTGAGGGCCACTGCCTTATCACTATGGTTCCCTATATACCAGTAGAGCCTGGATCAAAGACATATTATTTTTCGTTGAACTATATAATGCAAATGAATTTGAATTATGATTTTACATTATTGAAAACATATCATACTGAATGTATCACGATTTCTATTGGTATAATGTTGGTTGATTGTTGATTTTATTATTTCCTTTTTACTTCGAATACTTTCATGTACTACTTTTATTTTTATTGGTAAAGTACCCACTGAGCGACAACGCTCAGCGAGTTAAGTTTTCCTTGACTCGTAGGTTCGGAGCAGTAGATAAATCTTGGGGAAGCAACGACCAGACCACAGCAAATCTCAGGGGTAGATCTTTTAGTTCCATTATGAGTCGATAGTTGTGGCATGTATATGAATAAATATAAAAGAGATTTTCTATGTTATAATTGTATGTTAGTAGTATGTAATAATCATAAATCTTTACTTTATGTTATATTAGAAGTGTGAACTCTTCGTGCAGGTTTGTAGTTGAGGGTATAAGGTGGATTCATTGGGAGTGCATTAAATTTGATGGTATTCTTATTCACATTGGTATGTGTAAAATGTTTTCAAAAATCAGAAAAACAAGTTTTGACGACACTTGGGATCCAAATTTCTAGGCGGAACTATGGCAAAATTTCTGTAAAAATCAGAACTAAAATTTGACTAAGTAAATTGGTAGCAACAATTAGGATAGTGTGGCACCTCTACTCAGCTTACACATGTAGGTTGGGAAGGGGTGTTACAATTAATGGTATCAGAGCTAAGGTTTAGCCGCTTCTGGGTAATCCAACATAGGAGGATGTACGTTTTATGTCGGGAGTGGCCATTACCGACGTAAAACGAGATATCCTGTAGTAAATAAGAGATTGTACGATTTCATGGAGTCCTAAATTTTGCAATGTATATAAGGGCTTCCTAATATTGTAAAACTTTGTGTTTGGAAATAAATAAAAGTTGTGTTGTATATGTGTTAATTAAGAATTTTATATTTATATACATGCCACCTAGAGTAAGATAATGCTGTTGGTCTGGGTCGTTAATAATGATGGGATGGTATATGTTTACTCTTTAGATGTCGCAAGCAGCGCAGCGTGATATAGAGGAGGAGGTCGAGTCTCAGGCCTCCCGAGTTGTAGAAATGCGTGTATCTGAGACATCAGCGTCGGAGCAACCACCCGCTGATGCTCCTATTCCCAATGATATGTTGCAACAAATGGCTGCCGTATTTCGGCAGATAGCCGGCGTTGCCCCAGCCCCACCCCCAGCGCCAGCACCCATACCAGTACCTGCTGTAGGAGGGGAAAGGAAACCCCCAATAGAAAAGATAAGAAAGTATGGTGCGAAGGAGTTTAAGGCTCGAAGGGACGATGATTCTTCAACAGCCGAGTATTGGCTGGAAGGAACAATACGAGCCTTAGATCAGTTACAGTGTACGCCAGAAGAGCGAGTGATATGTGCTACTTCCTTATTAGTGGAAGAAGCATATATATGGTGGGACACAGTTCACCAACGAGTTTCACCGGAACAGAGAACATGGGATTTCTTTGTGAATGAGTTCAAGAGGAAGTTTATATCGGAGGCATACCTAGATGCCAAGAAAAAGGAGTTTCTACACTTAAAGCAAGGTCGACTGACCGTTGCTGAGTACGAGAGGGAATTTACTAGGCTGAGTAGGTATGCCAAGAAGACAATTGAAGACGAACATGATAGATGTAAGCAGTTCCAGGATGGATTGAATAATGAGATTAGGATGCAGCTAATTGCTGCTAATATCAAAGAATTTTCCGAGTTGGTCAATAGGGCTCTAGAAGTAGAGCAATGCCAGTCTGATGAACAGAATAGACGACAGAAGATGAAACAGAAGAGAGGTACCCAGAACTATTCGGGAAACTACCAATCATCAAGGAAACGATTCCGCGGCAGTGGTTCCACGGGAGGCGGTCAACGTCGAGGTTACAGTCAGGGATCAATTCGCGGTGGCTTAAGTCAAACTACCTCAGTCGCTAGTACGGGACGATCTGGAAGAGAACAAGGAAGAGGATTTAGCCGAAGTGGAGGTAACTTCTCTATTAGCCCGAGAGGTAATGTAGGCGAAAATAATAATCCACGCTGTGATCAATGCGGACGCCGTCACACGGGAGAATGTTGGGGTCGGACATTTGCATGTTATATATGTGGATCTTTAGACCACCTTATGCGAGAGTGTCCCCAGCGAATACAGAATCTACCTAGGGATACTGAGAGATCGCAAGCGGCAGCAGGTCGAGGCCGAGACAGAGGAAGGAGCGAAAATCCGTCGCGTGTTCAATCTGAAACAGTGAATCGACCAGAAGCAAGGGCTCCTGCCAGAATGTATGCCATGAGGGGGCGAGAAGACGAAGAAGCGCTAGACGTGATTGCAGGTCAGTTGTCTATGTTTGGGGTTCCGCTTTACGTTTTAATAGATCCAGGTTCTTCACACTCATATATATGCATGAAAAATGAAAAACTTGAGGACCTAAAGGTAGAACTAGAGAAAGAGGGAATATTAGTTACTAACCCATTAGGAAATGAGGTGATTACTAGGAAGGTAGTGAAAGATTGCCCCGTAGAGATACACGGACATATCTTTTGGGGAGATTTATTTGAACTACCATTTCAAGAATTCGATGCTATTCTTGGGATGGATTGGTTGGCCAAACACGATGCACTAGTTGACTGTAAACGGAAGAGAGTTACCTTGCATACTGCAGACGGTGACGAAGTGACCCTAGTAGGAAAAAGGAAGGACTATCTAACTAACATTATTTCTGCCATGACGGCTAAGAGGTTAGTGCAAAAAGGTTGCGAGTCATACCTGGTATGTGCATTAGTAGCGAAAGAAGAGGCACCAAAGTTACAAGATATACCTACTGTATGCGATTTTCCCGACGTATTTCCTGATGATTTACCCGGATTACCACCTAAACGAGAGGTGGAATTCATCATAGACGTGTACCCGGGAGCTGCACCAATATCCATCGCACCTTACCGAATGGCGCCAGCGGAGCTAAAAGAATTAAAGGTACAGCTACAAGAACTTTTAGACAAGGGGTTCATAAGGCCAAGTGTGTCACCATGGGGAGCACCAATATTGTTCGTGAAAAAAAAAAAAAGACGGATCCTTAAGGTTGTGTGTAGATTACCGTCAACTTAATAAGCTGACCATCAAAAACAAGTATCCGTTACCTCGCATAGATGATCTGTTTGATCAACTCAAAGGTGCTGGAGTCTTTTCAAAAATTGATCTACGATCGGGTTATCATCAATTGAGAATTAAAGATGAAGACATATCAAAAACCGCATTCAGAACTCGCTATGGACATTATGAATTCATTGTTATGCCTTTCGGATTAACGAACGCACCTGCAGTATTCATGGATCTGATGAATAGAATCTTCCACCCGTATTTGGATCAGTTCGTGGTGGTATTTATTGATGACATATTGGTGTATTCAAAGAATCGAGAGGATCATGATCGTCACCTTAGAATTGTTTTGCAAACCCTGCGTGAGAAGCAGTTATACGCTAAGTTCAGCAAATGCGAATTTTGGTTGGAAGAAGTAGCTTTCTTGGGACATATTGTATCGGCAGAAGGAATAAGGGTCGATCCCAAGAAAATAGAAGCAGTATTGGAATGGAAGTCACCTAAGACAGTAACGGAAGTCCGTAGTTTCTTGGGATTAGCAGGATATTATCGGAGATTCGTTAAAGGGTTTTCCATGATCGCCGTACCTATGACCAAGCTACTTCAGAAGAATGCCAAATTCCAGTGGACCGACGCTTGTCAAAGGAGCTTTGAAAAGCTGAAACAAAAACTTACTAAAGCACCTATTCTTACACAACCAGAATCAGGAAAAGATTTTGTGATTTATAGCGATGCATCCCATATCGGGTTAGGTTGTGTATTGATGCAGGAAGGCAAAGTCATTGCGTATGTCTCTCGACAGCTCAAACCACATGAAAAGAATTATCCTACGCATGACTTAGAGCTAGCAGCGATTGTTTTGGCTTTCAAGACGTGGAGGCATTACTTATACGGGGAAAAATGTTACATCTTTACGGATCATCAAAGCCTGAAATATTTGCCCACGCAGAAAGATTTAAACCTGCGACAGCGAAAATGGATGCAATGGTTAGCCAACTACGACTATACGATTAATTATCACCCGGGCAAAGCGAATGTCGTAGCAGATGCACTTAGTAGGAAGTCAATGCAAGCGCTAAGTGCTATGAGGGTAACGTTAAAACCTACAGAAGATGGAGCTATCTTTGCAGAAATGCACGTGCGACCTAATTTACATCAACAAATACGTGAGGCTCAGAAGGAAGATGAACAAGTGAAGAAGTGGAGTCAACAGGCGCAGGAGAACTGTTCAGGAGACTATCAAATTCGTCCTGAGGTATTCTCTACTACAAGAAGAGAATGGTGGTACCTAAGTCCAAGGAGCTGAAGAAACAGATTTTGCAAGAAGCTCATAACAGTTCTTATACAATGCATCCAGGAGTAACGAAAATGTATCGGGACTTGAAGGAGTATTATTGGTGGCCAGGAATGAAAAGGGATATCGTTGATCATGTAACGAAGTGTCTAACCTGTCAGCAAGTGAAGGCGGAACATCAACTACCCTCAGGGCTACTACAACCTATTACGATTCCAACCTGGAAATGGGATCGTATTACTATGGATTTTGTCACAGGATTGCCTATGACAAGGGACAAACATGACGCGATTTGGGTAATCGTAGACCGGCTTACTAAGTCCGCTCATTTCATACCAGTACGTGTGGATTACTCGCTAGACAAGTTGGCAGACTTGTATATCAAAGAGATTATACGTCTCCACGGAGTTCCAACTTCGATCATATCCGATCGAGACCCACGTTTTACGTCAAATTTTTGGCAGAAGTTACAAACAGCCCTTGGAACTCGAACTTACCACAGTACAGCATTTCATCCCCAGACAGACGGACAGTCGGAAAGAGTGATTCAAATTTTAGAAGATATGCTAAGGGCGTGCGTTTTAGAATTTAAAGGTAGTTGGGACAAACACCTAAGCTTAATGGAATTCGCGTACAACAACAGTTATCAATCCAGCATACAAATGGCACCTTACGAAGCACTGTATGGTCGAAAATGCAGAACTCCAGTTTGCTGGACAGAATTGAGTGAGGAAAAGATGTTGGGGCCAGACATAGTTAAGGAAACTGAAGAGAAGGTAGAAATCATTCGAGACCGATTAAAAGCAGCAGCGGACAGGCAAAAATCATACGCGGATCTAAAAAGGAAAGACATACAGTTTGAGGTAGGTGACAGAGTGTTCCTCAAAGTCTCTCCTTGGAAGAAAGTGTTACGATTTAAACAAAAAGGCAAGCTAAGCCCTAGATTAATCGGACCATATGAAATTATTAAACGGGTAGGTCCGGTAGCTTACCAGTTGGCGTTACCACCTGAATTAAATAAAATACATGATGTTTTCCATGTTTCGATGTTAAGGAGGTATCGTTCAGATCCAACCCACGTCATACAAGTTCAAGATATTGAGATTCAGCCTGAAATGACATATGAGGAAGAGCCGGTAGAGATCCTAGCACGTGAAATCAAAGAGTTGCGAAATAAGAAGATTCCATTGGTCAAAGTGCTTTGGAGGAATCACAAAGTAGAAGAAGCTACATGGGAACGCGAAGAAACTATGAAGAAGCAATACCCATATTTGTTTTCACTTGATGAGCTTCGGGACGAAGCTTAAATTAACGAGGAAGGAACTGTCACATCCGCCTACTGCATTTATGCAGTGTAGACACGTGCATAGTGAGAGTAGGGAAAAGGAGAAGATAATTCTTGATAACAGCCCTAGATAAGGTTGTATGACAAAAGGGACATAATTGTAATTTTTAATAAAGTTGGGGACGTAGATGTAATTTCAAAGAAAGTTGCACCGGATGTTCTTAATAGTGCATATAATAGATTTCAAAAATGGAATGTAGAGAAAAACCGGATCGCAACGATGTGTAACGGTTTTTCCAGGAAATGTCCCGTTAAAGAAAAATGAAGAAATGTTGCCTAAGGGCATTTTGGTCATTATCAATTAAAGTTATACATGAATTTAGGGTAGGAAATAAAGATGTGAGTACGTAGAGAATGGCGAGAGGTTAAATATGAAACGATCGTCAGTGGAAACGAAGCCGGAGAAAACCCGAGCAAAAATAGAACCTAAAGGGAATTTTGTAAAAAGTTGAGGGCTTATCGGTAATTTTTTTAAAATGACTTAGAAACCTAAAATAGATCTTATAAATAGAAAGTAGAGGTCGAGAGGATCAAAACCATATATAGTTTGACTCATGGAACTATACGGTTTAAAAGTTATGATCGATTAATCGCCGGAACGTAATGTGGCTCGGTTTCGTGTCGGGACTGGATGGGTAACCCGGGACAACTTTATGAGATCCAATGGGAAGAGAGACAAGTGGAAAGAAGTAAAGGAAAAAGGAAGTTATAAAAATCAAAGGTTGGCCAATCAAAAGAAAACATTTAGCATGTGTAATAAATGTGTAATAAATGAAGAAAGAGAAAAAGTGGACAAGTGGGCAAGGTGATCATCATTTCCTTTGTCTATAAATATATGTGATATGAAGAGCAAATTTCTCTCTTTTCCACTTGCAAATTTCGGCCACAATAGGAAATTACCAAAGGACTTCCAAGTTTCTTCAAACTTTGATTTTTAAGGTAAGTTCTAAGGTTTTTAAGTGTGTAGACTTTAATTTTAGTATTAGTTTTAGGTAGTTATATATTTATTGGAAGATTGGGAATTAGAGTCTTATATGGAATTGAAAAACATAATAATAATATTAAGTAAGTGATGAGATTAATTGATTAAATGGAAGAATCAAGATGTAGAAAGATTAATAAGGTTGGATTAGGGGTTTCGGTTGGAAAAGAAATAGAGGATAATTTATTATTTTGAAATTCTAAGGTTTATGTTGTATCTTGAATTGATTGAAGGAGAAATAAAGAATTAAAGAAGGAGAAGAAGGAAAAGCCAAGAGGAGTTAAAGAAATAAGGTTTGGTACTTTACTTTTGAATAATAAGTTTTGGTTTGATGCTTTACAAACTTTGGTTTATGAAAGTTTTGTTGTTGATGCTTAAATATATTGATTTGAGTTAAACATGCAAAAGTTGTCAAAGAGAAGTGTTTGAATTTTCACTTTACCATTAAAGAAGCCTTAATATTGATTTGCAAAAGAAAAATAAACTATCCTATGCATTTTATGTGTTTGGGCCGAAATGGTCCCAAAAAGACAGCTTTCTGGACCTTTTTGTGGAAATCGTTTGAGGCAGCAAATGAATGAATTTTTCAACGAAATTTTACATGCAATTAGTCAACATATAAAACAAGTTTTCTGTAAAATTTCAGCTAAAAATAAGATCATTTACTTGGTCAAATGCATGACTGAAGTGGACTGAAATTTTGACGAAAACCCAGATTTTACTATTCATTTGGTCATGCCATTTTGCGTTGCCGATTTGTCTCGCCGCAACACTATTCATTTGGTCAATTTGTGATATTTTGAGGAATGCTTTGAAATGTTTGATGTGTTTATTGTGGATGTTAAATATGTGAAAAAGAGTAATGGTTTGACTGAAGAATGTGTTGCGCGGCATAAATGGCAAAGTGCGATGGGAATTAAATTGATTTCTTGAATCATTCTAAAATGAAGTTGAGACTTAAATTGAATCATTTAAATCTTTTTGCTCTACTGGATAGTGGGAGTGGTAGATAAGGGTATGGTGCACTATACTAACGCATGCAGTACTGCTCATTATTGTGATATGATATGTTATTCAGTGGTGAGGCCACTGAAGCCAATGGGGAGGCCCATTGGTTATAACCAGGATGGTGAGGGCCATTCCTGTGATCTGATATCGGTGGTGAGGGCCACCTATGTTACAGTGGTGAGGGCCACTGCCTTATCACTATGGTTCCCTATATACCAGTAGAGCCTGGATCAAAGACATATTATTTTTCGTTGAACTATATAATGCAAATGAATTTGAATTATGATTTTACATTATTGAAAACATATCATACTGAATGTATCACGATTTCTATTGGTATAATGTTGGTTGATTGTTGATTTTATTATTTCCTTTTTACTTCGAATACTTTCATGTACTACTTTTATTTTTATTGGTAAAGTACCCACTGAGCGACAACGCTCAGCGAGTTAAGTTTTCCTTGACTCGTAGGTTCGGAGCAGTAGATAAATCTTGGGGAAGCAACGACCAGACCACAGCAAATCTCAGGGGTAGATCTTTTAGTTCCATTATGAGTCGATAGTTGTGGCATGTATATGAATAAATATAAAAGAGATTTTCTATGTTATAATTGTATGTTAGTAGTATGTAATAATCATAAATCTTTACTTTATGTTATATTAGAAGTGTGAACTCTTCGTGCAGGTTTGTAGTTGAGGGTATAAGGTGGATTCATTGGGAGTGCATTAAATTTGATGGTATTCTTATTCACATTGGTATGTGTAAAATGTTTTCAAAAATCAGAAAAACAAGTTTTGACGACACTTGGGATCCAAATTTCTAGGCGGAACTATGGCAAAATTTCTGTAAAAATCAGAACTAAAATTTGACTAAGTAAATTGGTAGCAACAATTAGGATAGTGTGGCACCTCTACTCAGCTTACACATGTAGGTTGGGAAGGGGTGTTACACACACAGTATAAAATAGTTTGAAATTCAAAACTTCATGGTCTAGTTTTTCAAAACTTTTCAAATGCACTAAAATATTGTATACTTTTACTTCTTTTTTTTTTTTTATGATGATCATACATTATTATTAGATTTGGTGGATATGGTCTCAAGTCTAAATTTCTAATGCATCAAATCACATTAAAATTATGAAAAGAATAGTATTCAATGCGTTAGACTATTATATCCATTGGATAGTTGGATTATTTTATCGTAATTAAAAAGCTTTTTTTTTTGAAAAAAATTGTAATTTTGAAGTTAATCGCTAATAGGGGTAAACATTAATAAATAAGTTTATTTAAATATAAATAAAGTAAGAATATTTAAAATAAATCACTAAAGTGTCTTCTTGGATAATTGAGCTAAGATACCTAAAATGAGTGTTGTGAAACCATGTCACTTCATTTAAAACAATTCAACCTCTTTATCCATTCGTGTTGTTAAACCTACAATACATATACTCATTCTTACTTCTAATTTAACTTAAAATTTTTGGATTATAAAGTGTTTCTTCACAACTTCAACTTTCTATTTATTTGATGAATGTCAAAACCACAAAAAATAATTTTTTATTCATAAACAAATTAAATTTATAGTAATAGTGAATAAGTTCAAATCTATATAAAATTGACTACTCATTTAAATCTCTTTTAAAAACTAAAATAAAAATAATAAAAATTTAAAAGGAGGGTTTATAAATTAAAAACTAAAATTAAATTAAATTAAAACTGAAAATTAAATTGATAAATTAAAGAACAATAAAACTAAATTAAAAAATTAAATAGAAAAATATTTAGTTGAATGAATAATTTTAGTTCAATTATTGAATTGATCATAGATTCAAAGATTTCTCTTTTTTAATTATTCAATAAACCAGTTATAGTATTGGACAAACTCTCAATATCAATTTTTCTTTATATTTTAAATTAATTACGAAACGTTTTCTAATTAACCATTGTGAATAATTTATCCTATGTGAACGTCCACAGAATTTGATTATTAACATCCTTAAGAATTAGAATGACCCAATTTTAACCAATACACTCAATTTCGAGATTTATTTAATTAGATTATATAATCTCTTAATATACTCCTTGTAATACCCCTAATTTTTAAAAATTAAATAAAATAAATTAAAATTTTAATTAAATAAATTAAATAAATGATTTAAATGAAATGAAATGATATTAAATGATTTAGTAGAAAGAATATTTGAAATATATATATATTTGAAGTAAATATGATATATATATATAAATACATATATTCAAGATATACATTACATATATATTGTATAATTAAATGCATAGTGATTATTATTATTATTATTATTATTATTATTATTATTATTATTATTATTATTATTATTATATATAGATATGGATGAAAGAAAAGAGAAGAGTCTTTTCTTTTCTTCCTTCTTCTTTGCCGTGAGCTAGAGAGAGAAACTCCTATTATTAGCTTACATTTTAAACATTATTGTAATTCTCTTACTACCCTCCAACTTGTACAACTGTCATAGAAAATTATAAAATATTGCTATGTGAACCATAAAAAATATAAAATTTATAATATTACTCTTTGAACCTTTGTGATGCAGTTGATTTGAAATGTATATCTCTCACTCTGCAGTCTCAATTCTTCTGGTTTGATCTACACGTCAGAAAATAATTCTAACATGCTAAGTAAAACTTAGTGGTGCTTATGTATTTATAATATGCAAGAAATTTAAAGGAATGAGAACTATGCATAAACTAATTTAGAAACAATAGAAATTATCACTTTAAAACATTAATAAAGAAATTAATAAATTCATTGAAACTTAAAACACTGAACATGATTAAATCCAGAATTAGTTAATTTAACAACAACCATGTAACACATTATTTTCAATATAGATAACTTCTTTAAATTTGCCCATGCACACTGAACTCAGATTATAGGTTTGGATAATAGGTCACTGTTAGCAATTTAATGCCTAATTTCAAGAATTTATAATGACAAATATGCCCACTGTCACTGATGATACAAATGTGTCCATTAATGACACTATGTGCCCACTATCACTATGAATATCCACCCTTTGACAAGCCATTTAATCTTAAACTAGATCTAAAATCTGTATGGTTTGGGCAATTCATTAGTTTTAGTTAATATTTAATTAACATTAAATTATGTATACCATTTCAATGGAACAATACTTTGTTTAATATTTAGTATTACACATATTTGTCACATATCTAAAGTTTATTACTCTTTTCCATACTTTTAACACATAAACATGAATACTCAACACAAGGATAAGAAATACAAACATACAAGCCTTATACCAGGCTTGTATATCACAAAATACAAGCAAAAAATATCATTCAAGTACCCCACGGCTGTGGCATCTCAACCCCACACTCGTGGGATACAAAACGAGACTGCCAAATACCTTTGTAGACCCCCACGGTCATGGCACTCAAAGGCCACAGTTGTAGCATTCTGAACGGCTCTATTTCATTAAAATTTTTAAACAAACAACCTCATTTTCAATCCTATGGCATTAGCACTCAATTACCATGCCCGTGGCATTGGTTTTTTGTCTGCCTTCAGAGCAATTCTTCCTCTGGCAGTCCTGACTTCAATATCCCCATAGTACCTCCAAGCCACGCCTGTGGCATCCCAAAATTATGTAGTTTGTACTTTTAACTTCATAAGACACAAACATATTGAAGATATAAGTTAAAAATGTATCAAAACCACAAATATATTGAAGATCTAAGTTAAAAATGTATCAAAACTAAATTTTTGACATAAAAAGAGTTCATATCAAATACTTTATTTAAACTTCAATTAATCAAACCTTCAACCATTACTCATGGCTAAAAACAACATCAAACCACCCAATTCTTATAAAGGTTGAATTAAAAATCATACTCATCACGTATAAGTTCTTTTAATTAATTATTCACTCATCAATCCATTTAATCAATAATTTCAAGAAATAAATCATTATAAATGACTCATTCAACTAATTGAAACATTAAAACTCATAGAAATTCAAATATTTACAAATTAAAATACATAAGCACATACCTCTTCAAAATCCCTCCTTTTCTCTTTAATCACTTGTTAATAATCTTACTTACTATAGCTAATTCTCTTAAAAATTGTAACAAAAGATGAATTTCCCTTTATTCTTGATTAATTTGATGAAAGGAAGAAGAAAATAGAGAAGATGGTGATGGTGGTGGTCGATGGTATGGGGATGGAAGAAGAGAAAAGAAATTTTTACACACACACATATATAGTTTAATCAGGTGAGGGCATGCTCACAATAACTATGGTGCACCCTCACTCTTAACCTTTGATTCTAATTCTAGTTTTAGTCCCGTAAAATTATAAAAATAATTTCTTCAGTAAATTTTAAGATCCACTATTTATTATTTTCTACTTATATCATTTATCCATGTCACTTTTATCACTATACACTATCAATTATCAATATTAATTAAAAAGTTTACTATTTAAAATTTTAAACATTACATAAAACCCTAATTAGTTCATCCACAACCCTACTTGCATGCTTTTAAAAACCAAAACCCTAATTTGACAACCCAAAACCCTAATCCCCAAATCAAAACCATAAAACCCAAGTTTTCATCCCAAAAACCCTAATTTCATATGTATAACTTTAATGTTTTATGATCAATGTATAACTTAAGATTGAACCTTAGATTTCATGATTTGTTTTATTCTCGTATGCTTATGATTTGCTTTTATGATCAATTGAATATTTTCTATCAATGGTTTAATTATGTTTATTTAATTACTTGGGATTTTGAGTATTTATAAAAGGCATGTTTCCACTTTATGGGTGCCTTAATTAATTGAATTGCTTATTTTAATTTTAAAAGAATTCTGGACCAATATAAGGGACACGTTTTCACCTTTTTGGTGGTGTCCCATTTTATTTAAGTTGTAAGAATATTTAGACATTTGTAAGGGCATATTTTCATCCTCGGATGGGTGCCCATTGTGTTTAATTAATTTTAATAATATGATGAATGTTTATTTTATAATTGCATGTAATATGGATAATAATATAATAATTTAAGAATTTTATAATATTTAGACCTGAAAAGGAGACCGATTTCAATGAATCGAGCATTATGGGGGTGTTGGATCATTCTCACATTTCCCATGCATACTCAACTTTGGATTCCTTAGGAATTGAGTCATCCATCTTTTCTTTTCTTTTCGGGCCTGTCCAAGCGATGACTCTATTTCTCTGAGTTTAGGCTTGTGTTTACTAAGGCCTAAAGCCTAATAGTATCGAAGTCGCAAGAATCATTCCACCGGGAGTAGGGGCAAAAATCTCCGCGCACAAGTTATAATGCCATGGTCTTTGTAGTACATCACTTTTCAAGGGGAGTTGTATCAAAGATGGCCAGACGAAATACATTTGAGATGTCTGAGGAAGTCTGAAGTTAAACAGGTCATGTCAGAAGTACATGCAGGTACCTGTAGACCTCATATGAATGGTCTAGTTATGGTTAAGAAGATAATCAGACAGGACTACTACTAGTTGACCATGTAGAAGCAGTTAAAAAGATAATTAAGTAGATTATTTCTATGATGACCAAGATGTATAGAGACTGGTCAGAAATGCTCCCTTTTGCTTTATGGGGGTATAGAACAAGTGTTTAAACTTCGACATGAATGATGCCATTTTCTTTAGTTTATAGGATGGAAGTGGTGCTACCTATTGATATTGATATCAAATCCCTAAGAATAGTCTTGGAAGCTAAGCTACCAGAGATAGAATGGGTATTAAGCAGATACGCACAACTGGCTTTTTTGGAAGAAAGGAGACTAAAGGCATTGTATCATCACCAGTTATACCAAAAGAAAATAGCTCAGACTTATAATAAAAGAATCCATATTAGAAGACTTAAGGTTAGTGATCTATTACTAAAACAATGCAAGACAAATGTTCATGATCTAAGAGGGAAGCTCAAACCAAGTTGGGAAGGGCCTTATGTTGTGAAATAAGTGATGAAGAAAGGCGCAATTTAGCTATCTGACATGGATGGAAATGAGTTTAGTGAACCAGTGAATATTGATAGGCTAAAAAAGTTTTATATTTTAAAAAAAGTGCTCGCTAGGTTGAAAACGCTAAAGGGTGGTATAGGTAAAAATTAGAGTAGCCCGCTAGTTTTGAAAATCCAAAAAGGGCGAGCTAGGCAACAATTGGGGTAAAAAAAGAGAGAAATTTGCTAATTAGAAAACTCGAAAGGGTTGGTTGGTGATAAGAGTAATTTTATGTATGCTTGCTATATGTTTTTGGTTATTCTCAATTTAATAAAACAGAATTAATAATAAAATTGTTCTATGTACACCATTTTTTAATAAAGACCAAAAGGTTAAAAAAAATTGCATAATAAAAAAAAGTGATGCCAAATTAAAATAAAGGGAAATATCTTTCACCTTAATATCATTTTATTTAAAAACTGACAATTACAGAATTCATGGAAGCCAGTAAGTGCAACGTGCAAGCCAGCTCTATCTCAGGCGATCTAAAAAAGGCTTTTGTCAGTAAAGGCATGTCAAGGTCAATTGTAAAATCAGAATCCCAAGGTTGAGCTCTATAATGGCAACCAAGATGGCGAGAATTATAGCAAGTACCTCGACCAAGAGCAGCAAGTGAAACATACATGAGATATGTACGGGTGGTAATAAAGTTGCTTTTCTACCAAGGCACCAACCAGCGGATGTTGATAACAACTCTTAAATTGATCCACTTGACCAATTTAGCATAAGAATAAGCATGACTGTGAGCGGAGATTTTTGCCCCCACTCCCGGTGGAATGGTTCTTGCGACTTCGGCACTGTTTAGGCTCGGGGCCTTAAAGAACACGGACCTAAGTCTGGAGAAAATGGAGTCGCCACCCGGACGGGCAGGGAAAAAAGAAATGGGTGGATGACTCAATTCCTAAGGAATCCCCAACCCCCTAATGGGTTCGGAAAGTTGGGTACGTGTGGGGAAGGCCCCCACAACGCCCGGTTCATTGGAACCAGCCTCCTTTACAAATCTTAATATTATAAAATTCTTAAATATAACAACATTATCCATATTACACACAATAATTAAAATAAAGCATCGATATATTGAAAATCAAAACAATGTCCAAGCAAAACAAATAAATGGACACCCACCCAAAGATGGAAACATGTCCTTACATCCCGTGCCTAAATAGGACACCCACCGAAAGGTAGAAACATGTCCTTTACATTGGTTCTAAAATAGAAAAGCAATTTAAATTACATGATATTTAACTAATGAGGTACCTGTTGCGCTCAAATTAACTCTACCACAAAGCGTCACTCGCAAGTATACGAGGTAGCTGTAGCAAAGGTGATCGCCCTAAGGTCGTCTCACAAGGAAGCTAAAGTGGCTAATTGATTATCAAATTAAAAAGTAACAAGTAATGAAGAAATTAAAATTGCTAAATAATGAAAAAGTTTAATTGAAGTTTAAAACAATAAAAGTAAACAAGAGCTGATGTTTTGATTCACTTGGTAGAAAGGTCTAGGGTTTGCACTTCTCTACTACTTATATGTATGAACGGTTATTCCTCTTAACTAATTCAATTTCAAAGATTAAATCTCAAACAACTTAATTAATTGAGTCAAGGAAATAAGCTCTCGTATTCAAACCTCTTACAACTAATCTTGTTATAATTGAAACAATCTTTTTAATAGGTTATATCTCTAATTCGCCTAAGTCCCTAATTGAATTGATCCAGCATTAGACTTCATCTCTCAATCCATCATCTAATACCTAAAACACATAATTGGTGGCCAATCAATTATATATTAAAATATTTCATTCAATCAAGGCTAAAGAAATTATTAGCTAAGAGAATAACCAATTCATACAATCATAGCAGATCCATACAAACCCTAGACTAGATCAAATTAGTTCATAACGCAATCAAACATAGTCATCTCATTAATGTTCAAAGAAATAAAAATAGACACGATAATATCCATTAATACAATTTTCAATGAAAATAAAGAGAATAAGTTCGAGAACAAAACCAAATTACAAACTCCTTGAAGCTCTGAAGAATCTCTTGATCAAATCTTGCAAGAAGGATGTCTCAATTGCTAGAACAATCTAATCTAAGCTAAAGTAATCAAAAGTGTAATCAAAATCAAAGAAATCAAAGTTAAAACCCTAACTTCACTCTTGGACGGCTCAATTTCAGCTCAAAATCGTCAACAGTCCCCAAAACCCTAGCTTTTCTTTTCCTTTTATATGAAACGTCCGCTTTAAAATTCGCTGCGTGTTTGGTTCATGAGGGACACGGCCAAGTTGCATGTGACTTGGCCGTGTGAGTGCTTTTTGGAGGGACACGGCCACTGAATTGGCCGTGTCCCTTGCATGTGTTCACTTCTGCTTGCTTCACTTCTTTCTTCTTCTTTGGTTGAGTGACACGGCCAAGTCAGAGGTGACTTGGCCGTGTTGGAGCTTTTTGGAGGGACACCGCCAGTGACTTGGCCGTGTCCCTTGCCTGTGTCTGCTTCTGTGAGGATTGATCTTCTTTTCCTTTGGAACCAAGTGAGACACGGCCAAGTTGGTGTGACTTGGCCGTGTTGGAGCAATTTTGGAGGGACACGACCACTGACTTGGCCGTGTCCCTTGCTTGTGTCTCTCTCTGTGACTTGCTCTTCCTTTTAGCTTGATATGGGACACGGCCAGTGACTTGGCCGTGTCCTCTGCCTATGTCAGCTACTGTCCATATTTCCTTCAGTTTTGGTTCCTTGGCTTTTTTAACCTAAAACAAAACTCAAACAAACTAAAAACAAAAAGTAAATAAACAATAACCAACAAAATATAAACACATACTAAAAACTAGATCAAAAATGACATAAACACTGAAATAAACTAAATCTAACAAAATTAATGAAAACACTAAACAAACCGATTAAAACTAACAAAATACCTAAATAAAACAATAATTATCATAATAAACAAGACACAAATCTATAACAAAAACCAATAAAACAGTACCCACCAAGTGGAAACATACCTCTTACAACATTTGAAAATCTAAATAAATTGATAAAAGTAAATAACCATTCATCATAAATAAATCATTCATTAAATATCAATAGAAAGTAAACATCCATCCATGATAGATTAAATAAACCAAACATTGAACTTAAATAAATTAAAACATATAAAATAAATCAAAGCATAATCAAATATAAAATTGAATAAGGCAAATAAAGATTCAAATTAGGGCTATTGTTTCTATTTAAGTTTCTTTATTTAATGTGTTTAGGGTTTTGGAATTTATGGATTTAAGCTACTGTGAGTTTTAAAGGAATTAAAATAGATTAAAGTTTTATAATTTAAGAGGTTGATAAACTATTTGATTAACCAAATTAGTGTTTGAGAAGTGAGATCATGAAATTAGGGTTTGGACACTTTAAAACATTTAGATTTATGATTTACGGTTACTAAATTATAGTTTTTAAGCTTACTGTGTTTGAATTTTAATATTTATATTTTATATGGTTTTAAGGTTTTAAGGGAATTAGGGTTTAAGGTTTTAAGGGAGTTAGGGTTTACTGTTTTGGGTTTTGGAGTTGAATTAGGGTTTTAGAATTTTAGAATTAGGGTTTCGGAGAATGCATTAGGTTTTTAGGATTTGAAAATCAATTGATAATTTTATGAAACTTTATGAAAATAAACAAAGTGATTTAAGGTTTATATAAACATAAAAAATGTTTTTAGTGTTTGTGGAAAGAAACATACTCAAATTTAGGATTTTGAAAATTTGGAAAGCAAATTAGGGTTTTGAGATTTTGAAGAAACAAAAATAATGATTTTAAGCTTTTTGGAAAACAAAGCGACGAATTAAGGTTTTTAAACTTTAGAAAAGGGGAATTAAGGTTCTAGGGGTTTTGAATTAAAAGAAACAATTAGATGATTTAAGCTACTGTGAAGAAATTAGACAATTGATGCATACATCCGTTTGTTGGTTCCACCAAAAATTTCTTCTTGGATGAACAAAAACAAAGACAAGCTTTGCTGCCTTTGATGGGTTGAATTGCTTGTTTGCTCTCTCAAAAATGTCCGATTGATTCAAGGTTTTCCCCCTCAATTTCGGTCTCAATTTCTCCACCCAATTTCTGTCCAAATTTCCCTTTTTTGTGTTGTTATTGTCCTTATTTATAGAAGAATTTTATGGTTAATTCTAGTTATTCACGGAATCTAACATTAATTAAGAAAAGGAAACTGAAACTTAATTGTATTAGGTTTTGAAAAAATTTGCGTAGAAAAATTTCGCTGGCGAAAAAAAGCCGCTGCGAAAAAATTGCGCTGGCAAAAAAGCTGCTGCAGGGGCAGCTAGCTTTTCGTCGCCGATTTTTCCGTCGCCGATTTTTATTTTTATTTTTATTTTTTTGTTTATTATTATTATTTTTTATTAATAAAAATTAGATACTAAAGTAAATATTATTTAATTAAGATAACAAAAATTATTTTGGACTAATTAAAATATATTGGACAACACAAAAATTAATTTGGACTAATTAAAATATATTGGACAACACAAAAATTATTTTGGACTAATTAAAATATATTGGACCGGACTGGGTCAAAAATTAAGGGTCTAAAGTAAATATTATTAATTAAAATAACAAAAAATATTTTGGACTAATTAAAATATATTGGACAACACAAAAATTATTTTGAACTAATTAAAATATTGGACCAGACATGGTAAAAAATTAAGGGTCTACAAGGACAAAGAAGTTTTCTTGCAAAATAGTGTCGTGGTAAGTATCTTAAATGATCTACAACTGGGGTCTCAAGCAAGCAAAAATTTTCATGTAGCTAGATCTTAAGGAAAGAATGTATTAAAGAGAAGAAAGAAAAGGGAGCCCGCTAGGTTGAAAACCTGTAAGGGCACCCTAGGAAAATTAAAGGGGTCCAATTCCAAAAACCCTCAAGGGTAGACTAGTCAAAAATTAGGATCAAAATAAAAAAAAAAATAAAAGCAAGCTAGTCTAGAAAACCTGCAATTATAGGCTAGGAAAAAATTAGAGCAATAAATTAGTGACCTAAAATGAAAACCTGAAAGGGTAGTTCATATAATCATCTGAAGTCGCAAAAGACTTCCAGTCAATCTTCTCAATGAACCAGCTTTGAATTGATCCAATTCAACTGAAGTTTTGGCTAAAATTAATGGAATGGTCAAAAGCCCGCCTTCAATTTAGTCCATAATATCCAGCACCCATGGGTCGATATCACCATCAGAAGAAACAAGCAAGAATTGACTAAGCAAACTTAAGCAAAACATATAGTCCCATGCTTTAATGAGAGTCAAGCAGGATATACAAAAATCAATCAAAGGACCAAGTAAAATTTTCTCATCTCTGGTTAATGTGAGAACTTCAGGTTTCAATATCTGAAATAGCATCTGCATTTTTTAATGAGATTTTAAGAGTAACATGGGCAATGCTATTTAACGATCACTTAGATATCCAAGAATGCCCTCAAATTCCTCGATCATGGGACACAACTCAAAGTTGTTAATTTTGAAGGTCCTAGATTCCACATTCCAAAAGGAAGCCATGGCATTCAAGAAGGTTTGGTTCAATTTAATAATTTGAAAGCACTTTAAAGCATTAATTTGAGACTAAGACTCTTGATCCCAGTGAATAACTTCGATGCTCTCAAATAATTTCTTCATCTTCTTTAAATTTTCATCAAACATATTGTAATTTGTCAAAGATTGAATTGTTATTAGTCAAAGACTAAATTGTCATGTGCGATCTGATGAAAATTAAGCTATTTGGTACGATTGAATGGTTATGTGTAGAAATTGAGTTGATGAAAAATGATTTAAATAAAGGAAGTTTGGAAGGCAAATTGATGTTAGTGTTAGATTACCAATTAGAAAGGGAAAAGAAAGGGAATCATGTGGGGACAATGATGAATTCGTCATGATCCCATGCCTTTATTTGTAATGAGGTTTTATTTATTTTTTTTTAAAAAAAGTTTTAGAAAAGCAAGAAGAAAAGTTAAAAAAAAGTTGCCAGAAATGTCAAAAAAAGTGAAAAGTGGAAATTAATTTATTAATTTACACAATGATTTTATACAACATATGTCCAAATACAAGGTAAGTATTAAACACTGAGAAGGGGCAAGCAGCTCAGAATCAAATAGTGCTCTGAAGAAATGATCGCTTGAAGGGGGAGGTGGAATGTCGTTGTCATCGGTCCGGGGTCCCCTTAACGAAGAAGCAATATCAGAATCTCTGTAGCCCTGGAATCGATAGTCCTAAAATGCTTGCTCCAACTGATGAAACTATTTCTCAAAATGAGTCGCATTCTAGCGAGTGGCATTCAAATCTTCCTGCAACTTCCTGTTTTGTTCCTCAATCATTCTATGTAATCCAAAAAAGGAAAAAGGTAATACATTCATTTCTCATGCTTTCATAAAGCATAAAAATGTGAAAACAAGATTACAGACTATGTAATTTAAATCAAAGCCCTGCAGACAAAATGACGCATCAACATAAGGTGGCGGTGCTTGCGGTTGAACCAGAGCTATTTGTGATAGTCCAGCCTCATCATCAAAAGAACCAGTAGCTTGCAATGTTCATAAAGAGTTAGAACAAATAAAGAGGAACTAGTTGTGGATAATATCTCGCATTTACTTGAAAAGTGTTCGCTCTGGCATCACCACGAGAATGGGAGAAAGACCCTCCTCTCTTCTTTTTCACCTCCATCACACTCCTCTTCCTCTTCTTCATCTTCATCTTCTCCTTATTCTTCTTCTTCAAAAATTCCTCAGACACTAGCAGGTGAGACTTAAATATTCAAAAGCCACTCTAGAATAAATTTGACATATGACTCAGCCGATGAAAGGAGCACAACTTCTACATCATACCCATTTCGAGCACATCTCCAAGAGTTCTTTGGCATAGACATACTATTTAACTTGTATTTTGGAATGTCTACAGGTACCCTCCATTGGTAAGGACCGAGGAACCAATTGAACACCTGCTCGCCAAGGAATTAGCCACTGAAAACTAACTCGGCAATGATTCAGAGGGAATTTTACAAGGACAGTGACACATTAATTGTCCCACTCATAAGCTCTCTACTAAGTAATGTCCACCTGTAAAATTACAAAAAAAGATAAGTTGACTTTTTATCAATTTTAATTATAATATTAATTTTCTTTTTACCTTATCCTAGGTCAAACGACTCAAGTGATAATGGTGGGAATGCATATGGTGAGTGTCAGGCACTGCTATTTGACCCAATAGCTAGATGTATAGCCTCAGATACCCAATCCTCCATCTAGAAACACTGGGTACCCTCACGAGGTGATGCTCATATGCCTAAACTTGAAAAGACAATCAAGATCAAGATCATGGAAGTTTATTCCTTGAATTAAAAATAATAGGGGTTCATAATACCTTAGCAATGACCATGAAGCCAGTAAATGATATTTTCTTCTGACAAAGATTGTCAAACCCATGGTAAAGAAAAGAAAGGTTAGCCTCCCCCCAGTCATAAAGCGGTATGAGGTCTAGATCGAAAAGGATTCGTAGCACTAACAAATGGATGGCAGACTCAGAACTACACAAGATGGTAGATCCCAATAAATATAATAACAACCCTCGAGTGTACTGTTTGGCTCCTTCACCATGCACTAGCTGGGTATAATTCATCTAATACTCCCAAATAAGTTAATAATTTATCTTGAATGGACCCTTTAATAGGTCTCATACATATCAATTTTTGAATTTCATTGCACATTAGGGGGTCGTCTGTAAAAGGGACTGCAATCTCATGACATCAAATGCCCGTTATAGCAGAAAATCAACATGACCGATTGTCATCTCTCCCACTAGCAAATAAAAAGTATGAGTGGTGTCCATCCACCATTTTGCATTCTTCTTCTTCTTCTTCTTTCTTCTTTGGCTGGTCATCACCACCATCTTCAAGAGGGAGAGATTTTGTTACTTCCAAACTCAAGAGATTGAAGGATTTCAAGAGATCAAGTTGGAGTTTTAAGGATTTTCTTCACTTTTGGTAAGTTTCCAACTTGTTTCTTTGTTTTCTTTTGAGTTTGTGTTTTTGAGTTTGGTGATTGGTTGTTATAGATGTGTTTATGGTTGTTTTGGTATACTTGAGGTTGTTTTGGTATATTTGAGGTTGTGTTGTTTTGTTAACTTTGATTTTGGGGTTGGTTTGAAGAGAAAAGGGTTAAGTTTGGTGAAAGAGACAAGTGTGTGGATGGTGTAAGTTTGAGTTGTGATATATGGTTGATATTGTGTTTTGATGTTTGTAATTGAGTTGTTTTAAGGTTTACTCAAGTATTATATGGATTGTTGATGGTTTTGATTGAGTTTGTGTGTTGTTGATATGGTTATTGGAAGATGTTTGTTGGATGTGGTGTTTTGGTGTCGATTTCAGGGTTTTTGGCCTGACATGCCCAGTAGCACGGCCATGTCTTTGGGCGTGTCGTTGGTTCTATTTTTTGTGTTGGTGACACGTCCAGTGACACGCCTATGTCACTAAGCGTGTTACAGCTTCTGTGTAGTGGTAGTATTGACACGTCCAGTGACACGCCTATGTCACTGAGCGTATTATTGCTACTATGTTGTTGGAAGATTGACACGTCCATGTCACTGAGCGTGTCATAGCTTCTGTGTTGGAGGGGAATTGACACGTGCAGTGACACACCCATGTCACTGAGCGCGTCAAAGCTTCTGTGTTGTGGGTTTAGGACACGGTCAGGGACACGCCTATGTTGTTGAGCGTGTCAAGTGTATAGTTTTCCCTAGATAGTTCTTATTCTTGTATTCTTATGTGTAATCACCTTTGGATTAGGTTTTGAAGAGATTTGAGTTACCCTAGCCAAGGTTTAAGGGATATCTTGGAAGAGGAAGTTGATAGAGTGGTGTTGTTGCTTTAAGAGGTAAGTACAAACTTTGACTGATTGCATACAGTTATATGAATTTGGGACTTAACACATTTAGTTGAGAAATGTGTTAAGTTACTTGATATATTGTTGATGAATGAGTTATATGTTACGATATGTATAATGTGAATTATGTTGATATATCAATGCAATTGAGTAATCTGTTAGATATGAAAAGAAATGTGGAATAATGTGATATGATATGTGAAATCATAATGTAATAAATTGATATTGATATAAAAGAGAAGAATGAGAAAAGATGAGAAAATGATGATATAATAAGGCAATGTGCCTAATTTGATTATGAGAAATGAAATGATAAATGAATTATGAAAGTATTCGATAATGAGATAAATGAATACGTTGTGTGCCTAGTATGTTATTCAATTTTTAGAGTTCTGGGTTAGGCGACATGCCTATGAATTGCTGGGCAGGTGAAAAGACCGGGTCGTAAGCCGAGCCCAGCTGATAAATGTGATGTTTTTAGGGTGAAAAGACCGGGTCGTAAGCCTCAAAAACTGTAACAGTCTAGCCAAGTTGAGGACCAAGATACTGGGGCCTAAGGGTCTAGCTGGGTTGAGGTCCAAGAGACTGGGGCTGTTACATTATCCATGGATATATATTGCCTACGGTGCTAGACACAAGGTGTCATTATGGACCATAGCAGTAACTCTGAACTTTGAATAGCATATTAGATCCTTTTTGGGCCCATGTTTGTCTTTGCTTATATGTGAATTATGAAATGTGATGCAAATGATTAATATGTTGAGTTATAATGTAGTGAGTTGATATATTCATATGTATTATGCATTAGCATCGCATGGATCTAAATTGAATCAAAGTTTGTACCACTAAGCTTTTTGCTTAGCGCGATTGTGGTTCATCGCGCAGGTGACAGGGTAGATCCGGTTGTGCCGGAGAGCTCGTCTAGACCGAGTCAAGTCTAGGCTTGAGTTTGTGAGAGTAGTGTTGAGTTCTGGACATCAAGATCAGAGACAAACTTCCAGCATGTATAAATTTTATATTTTTATACTTATTGATTTTGATGTACACATATGTATATTCCATTGCATTTTCCGCTGCTTATTAAATAAATATTTTGGATAAACTTTTGGGGTAATGAAGATATATGAATATGTATTTTAGTAAGGAATGTTTTCTCTATTGATTTTTATAAAATAAGTTAAATGTTTTAAGTTTACTTAGATTGATTTACAATGATTGGTTGATAAAGTTTTAAAGATAGGTTTGTTTAAAATGATCTATGATATTCCTGTATCCGGTATGCGTATATCACATATAGTGTGTGTGTATGTATATTGGGTGTAGGGGTATTACAGAGGCGTCCTGCCTAACCTTCGTGAGAGGCTATTTCATACCCTTATAAGGGATTTCAATGACCTCTTACAAGCTGGTTTGCAAATAGAAGAGTGGGAAAGAGAAAAGAACCATTTTTTTGCAAAATAGAATTATCAGTCTAGCAATTAAAGTACATAAAAGGGAGCTGATGTTAATGCCACTAGTCAAGGAGGAATGAGACAGTTTTCAGAATTAGGGAAGCCGCTGTCTTGGGTTCTCAATAAACTATAAAAGAAGAGATTGTTACAACCCTTGACTCCTCATCCTTTGCTTAATCCTCTTCCACCTAACTTTGATACTAAGGCATTTTGCCAATTCCATCAAAGACCCGGACACGAAAAGGATAACTGTATGAAGTTGAGGCATGAGATCCAGAATTTAATTGATAATGGAAAGTTGCCTGAGCCAGATAAGCCCAATGCCAAGAGCAATCCTTTACCTAAATTTGGAAGAGTACCTCCGCCAACAACCTTCATGGTAGGAGGAGGAGTGGAGGAAGATTCTATCTTTCAACACTGGAATGTCGAAGATGTGGATTAAGGAGAAATTTTATTCAATGAACCTCCCTTAACTTAGATTGTTGCTCTTTTTATTTTACTTTCTTTAGAACTTATTTGGAACAATTATGTTTTTAAAATTATGTTTGTTTGAATAAATTACTTTCATTAAAATTTTTGTTGGTCTTTGTTCATTTTGGTGCTCAACCAATGAGAAATCTAGCTTGATGTTCATAAATTAATATATCTAGGCATCATGATTCAATTGGCTTTACTAGATGAGGGAATTGCTCTATAGCATTGAGTTGTGTATGCTTACCTAGAAAGGGCTTCTGCATAATGACTTTTGTTTAGGTCCTAGTCAATCTTAGAACATGCTTTAACAAACTTTCGAGGCAAAATTGAACTCTGGTTATTTAAGGGAGAGATGATCTAGGCATTATTTGGTTAGCCAACAACTAGTATCCACCCTATTAAATATCAATCCCTAGTTGCCCTTTGAGCCTTCATAAAATTTTAGCTTTCTTTTCATTGGCTTACAAACCCCAACAACCTACCCTGAGCTATTGTGATATTTTTGACAAGTCTTATGATCACTAAGGTGAAGAGGCAAGAAGATCAAAGAAAGGAATGCACATCCAAGACTGTAAGGATAGTTGATGTTCCCAAAATCATAAGGGTAGTTGAAATTTGCCTGAATTAGACCAAATATTACAGATAAAGTTAGGATTGAAGCAGATTAAAACCACTCCACTCACCCATTACTAAAAATACAAGTTGGTACAAACAAGACAACTCTTTTAGAGCTAGAACCAAAAAAAAAGAAAAGAAAAAAGAAAGAAAAGAAAAAAAGAAAAAAAAAGAAAAAAAAACCCAAAATGGTTCATAAAGCCAACCGAGTCCTCTTTTATCTAAAGCAGCAAAAGGCTTCCATTTGGTTTATAAGGATAGTTTGACTTGAATTGGTCCAACCCAACCAAAGATTCAATCAAAATCAGAGAAAAAGGAGAAAGACCATATAGTTTTTGAAAGTCTTGTACTCAACGATCCTATAGGGAAGGACAAAAATGATAAAATGCTCAAAGAAAGGGAAGAGTAAGAAAAGAAAGAGAAAGAAAAGGGAAAAGAAGAAAGAAAAGGAATATGGGTATCAACCTTTTTATAAGGGAAAAGACAGTCCCAATCAAGATCCAGATTAGCATCAAGAAGAAAGAAGAATGCTAGAAAATCTATCTTATTCCTGTTCCAACTATCTAAACAAGAAATTTATAGTGTGAGGGTTTGCCCATAGTGTCACAACGGCTCCAACTTACAAATGGCCTTCATTTAACCCGTATCCCTTATAGACCCCCATTTCAAGCCTATTAAAGACCTATTGATCTCTCTTGGTAGGTGGAGTCTATTAGTGGAGTTAGTTTGGATAAAACATGCATATGAGATAGACAATATTCAAACTCAAATGAGATCTTAGACCAAGTAATGTATATGTGCCTATCTGAAGTGCAATAGTTCTTGCTCAAATAGAAATGATTTTCTAGTTTAGTATGGTAACTAGTGTTGTCATGTTATAGATATATTAATTCTAAAAATCAAGTCCTAAGGTACAACGACACTGATTTGACAAAGCCAAAATTTTAAGGTTAAAAAAAAAACTGTTTTCTTATTGTAAAAAGCCTTTAAGTTAAGAGAAGTTTGTTGAACATCAAAACTCAAAGAACACATTGGGCAAAGGAAATGATTATTGGTAAGGTCATGAAGAAGCTATCAACTGACATGCTGAAACATAGTTTAAAATGGATGTATCCTTGACTCTGTAGCTTGGGGTCTCCACCACTCATGTTCTCAGCACCTTGAAGATAAAAGCCATAAATGCAAAGCTTTCTGTCATTCCAATGTAGGACTTGAATGAGCATCTGAAAGGAACCAATGAGAACACTTCTACTGATCACCTCGGTCTGTGAGTCGATGGAACCACTGTAAGTATTACTCATGCATATCATGCATACATGAGCATATCACACGACATTTTTGCCCTGTGTTATCTGTTCTTTGTCAAAGTAAACAACAGATGCTTTATGAAGCAAACATGAAGCGAATATGGAATCAGGGGGGCATGGAAGGCTCATTGCATGAGGAAGCTCTAGTAATTTTGGAAAAAGAAGAAATACGTGCTTGTACGAAAAACTAGACAACAAAAACATCAATCAAAGCTTGCATCTTTAGTTTGAGCCTACACAGGAGGCAAGGGTATATAGGTATCTTGGGTCCAGAACCCAAATCATTTTTGAGTCCAAAACTCGCTCGGGTCTAAGTACCCAAATAAAATTCAACCTCAGGTCTAAGTACCCAGTCTTGGGTCCAAGTACCCAAATAAAATTCAGTCTCGGGTCTAAGTACCCAGTTTTGGGTCCAAGTACCCAAATAAAATCTAATCTCGGGTCCAAGTACCCAATCTTTGGTCCAAGTACCTAATCTCTGGTCCAAGTACCTAATCTCGGATCCAAGTACCCAAATTCAATTCAGTTTTAGGTCCAAGTATCCAAATCAAATTTAGTCCCTGGTCCAAGTACCTAGTCTAAAGTTAAAGTACCCAAATCAGATTCAATCTCGGTCCAAGTACCCAATCTCAGGTCCAAGTATCTAATCTAGGGTCCAAATATCTAATCTCTGGTCCAAGTACCCAGTTTCAGGTCCAAGTACCCAAATCAAATCCAATTTCGGGTCTAAGTACCCAAATTAGATTCAATCATGCATCAAGTACTCAATCTCGGGTCCAAGTACCTAAATCCAATTCAGTCTCGGGTCCAAGTACCCAAATCAAATTCAGTCATGGGTCCAAATACCCAATCCAATCATGGGTCCAAGTACCCAAATTAGATTCAATCTCGGGTCCAAGAACCCAAATCCAATTCAGTCACGGGTCTAAACATCCAATCTCGGGTCCAAGTATTCAAATCTAATTCAGTCTCAGGTCCAAGTACCCAAATCAAATCCAAGTAACCATCCTCATCCAAAATCTACTCAAAGTTATGTTGTTTTTGACTCTCTTCTACCGAAAGTCTCAGATGATTCAAGCAAGGGGCAAACTGTAGACCCTTAATTTTTAACCCAGTCCAATCCGATATTTTTTAACAAGTCAAAATAATTTTTATGGTATTTAGTTTATTTACTATTTATAATATTTATCTTTATAATATTTAATAGATATTTTTAATAATAAAAATAATAAAAAATAAAAAATCGGATAGATCGGCTAGCGATGCGCGACAGCGCGGCAGTAAGGGGCATCGCCGCAACAAATATCTGCGGCGAATTGGGCACTGTCCAATTCGCCGAAGCAAGTATCTACGACAAATTGGGCACTGCCCAATTCACCGCAGTAGCCAACTAGGCTTGCCCAGTTCACCCAGCCCGCTGCATCGCCCAGCGCAATTCGCGTGCCAGCCCGCAACAATCCTCGCAGGCCCAGCAACCCTCGCGCTATCGATTTTTGGCCAAATCTTATTTTACCCGATTTTGTAATTTTTTCTAAACAGTTTCTATTTCCTTATTAAAATAGGATTAGGTCTTTTTGTTTTCCTATAAATAATAGTATTAAACACACGGGCTGAGGGTGAGATTTTTTTGAAGAAACTTTGGACTTTTAATTTTTCCTGAGACTTGAAGGCAGAAACCATAAAAAAACAGGGGAGAAAAAGAAAAGAAAGCAAGGAGGACGAAAGCAACAAAGGAAATAGAATTATACAAAGGCAGTGAACACATTGCCTTGATTTTGCTCTACCAGAAAACTTGTATTAAAGCAGGCAGTAGCTTATTTTAATTTCTTCAATTTTGTGGAGCCTTCACACACAGGTAAGTTCTTCTAAATTCAATTTATTAAATCAATAATCACCTACACTTTTCAAAACTGTATCACAACATTTTTATTACTCAATTTCTTCTTATTTTTTTTCATACAGTAAGCATAAGTTTTAATTTAAATCAATAACATAATCATCAAAATACTAATCTAATTTACTCAAATCCTATTATTATTTTTTATATATACCAAACCCTAATTTATTTCTTCCCAAACCCTAATTGCATGGTATAAACCCTACACTATTTTCTTAAAACCATAAAACCCTAATTAATTATATTTTTAAAAACCTTTACAGTAGCCTAATACTTTAAATAATAATAATAATAATAATATTAATTCAAAAAACCCTAAAATCTTATTTTTTCGAATCTAAAAATCAAAAATCCTAGTTTGATTCCAAATACCCATAAAATCATATTTCATGTTTGAAACCCTGATTTTCTATCTAAAAACCCTAAAAAACCTAATTTAAGATGTAAACCTAAATATGTATCTTTATTTACTTTATTTAAGTTTTAGATTTGATTATGTAGTTTATTATATATTTTGATGATTAATTTATTTAATTTCAGTATTTGATTTGTTTATCATGGATGGATGATTTCTTTATTATTATTATTATTATTATTATTATTATTATTATTATTATTATTTGTTTACATTGTAAGAGGTATGTTTCCATGTTTTGGGTACCTCATGTCGTGAGCATCATGTAATTTATTTTATTTTACAGTTTTTTTGACCAATGTAAAGGACACGTTTCCACCTTTCGGTGGGTATCGTATTTAGTTTTCGATATGGATGATGTAAGGACATGTTTCTATCCTTTGATGGGTGTCCATTTATTTATTTTGTTTGGACATTGTTGTTACTTTAATAAAGTATTTATTTATTCTTATGATCGCATGTAGTATGGATAATATTATTACATTTAAGAATTTTATAATATTATGACCTGCAAAGGAGGCCGGTTCCAATGAACTGGGCATTGTGGGGGTGCTGGGCTATTTCTCACATTTCCCACACATACCCAACTTTTTGAACCCATTAGGGGGTTGGGGATTCCTTAGGAATCGAGTCATCCACCCCTTTCTTTTTCCCAGCCCGTCCGGGTGGAGACTCCATTTTCTCCAGGCTTAGGCCCGTGTTCTTTAAGGCCCCGAGCCTAAACTGTGCCGAAGTCACAAGAACCATTCCACAGGGAGTGGGGGCAAAAATCCCCGCTCACACTCCCATGTGGAATTATTCTTGTGATTTCAACACTGTTAGGCTTAGGGCCTTAGAGAGCACAGGTCTAAACTCGGAGAAAATGGAGTCACCACCTGAACCGGCTAGGAAAAAAAAAGGGGTGGATGACTCGATTCCTAAGAAATTCCCAACCCCTAATGGGGTGGAAAGTTGGGTATGCATGGGGAAGGTGAGAAATGGCCCAGCACCCCCATAGCGCCCGGTTCATTGGAACCGGCCTCTTTTTTAGGTCTTAATATTATTAAATTCTTAACTTATTAAAATATCATCCATAATACATGCAAAATATAGAAATATTTATTAAAATCAAGAAAGTCCAAACCAATATAAATGGCACCCATACAAAATGAAAATATGCCCATACACAATAATGTCCAATATCCAAAGTACAAGTAAATAAAAATAAGACACTCACCAATTGGTGGAAACATGTCCCTTACAATTATCCCAAAGTCTTTAAATAGAATAAACTTACAAAAAATAAATAAATTAAACAAATGAGGCACCCATGAGTGGAAACATGCCTTTTACAAGTCTATTTAAAAATATATATATACATCTAAGAAAAAAAATAAAGCAAGGGAAAAATAATACAACATATATGAAAATAATTGAACAATTAAAAAGAAAATAAATAAACACATCATAATATTAACCCATTAAGGAAATATAGTGCACGACGACACAAGTCGCGCTTACGACGATTTTATATTTATAGAAATTAGGTTTTTAATTTGAAAATTAGTTTTTGGATATTTCGAAAAGGCATTTAGGGTTTTTAATTAAGAAACTAGCTTTACAGATTTAGGGTTTTGGAAATTGGTTTTATAAATTAGGGTTTTAGATTTTAGATAAATTAGGGTTTAGGGTTTGTGAGAATTAGTGTTTAGAAACTTAGGGTTTTGGATGATTATATTAGATATTGGAAATCAAATCTTAGGTTATTATGAAATTAAAAGAAATATACATTAAATAAGCTACTGGATGAAACTAACAGATTAGGTTTTATTTTTTATAAATATATAACTAGGGTTCTAATAATTTAAACTACTATACATTAAAATAAATAGAGTTTAAAAAGAACAAAATCTACGTTTGTTGGTGCCTCCAATATCAAAATGTTGAATCCAATATATGTTACTGCCTGATCAACCTTGATTTTGGATGAATCGAAGCAAACTTGAGACAAATGGTTCTTGCCTCCTTGGTTGCTATATATTTTCAATCGTCTTTTGATTTCTATTGCTTAATACTGCATCTTTGTGTTTTTATTATTTTGTGTTGTGAAAAAGAATTTCTCTTAAGTATTAAATAAAAAATTGCTGATCCTTTAATTTTGTCTTAGACTTTTTTATTTATAGGCAAATAAGCCAAACCCTAATACTAATTTGAAACCAAATTGATTTACTAAATTAACAAGCACGAGTCAAATTAGTGGTCGGTGGCAAATTGGCATGGCCAAATTTGCCACAGGCAAGCCCTATGGTGAATTGGCCTTGCCAATTCGCCACAGGCAAGGCTTATGGCAATCGGGCCTATCGATTTGTCGTTCGCGGGTCTCGATCAAATTATTATTATTTATATTATTATATTATATTATTATTATTTATTATATTTTCTTTTTATTATATTTTATTATATTATTATAAAATAAAAATAAAATAAAGATTATATTTTTTTCTTTTTTCTTATTTATTATTATATTATTATGTGTTGAGATTTTAATATCGCACCAGACTATTTTAAATTTGCAAAATTGTTCTAGACTATTTTAGACCTTTAGACTTGACCTAACCTTCTTTTAATTAGGGCCGAACTGTATTTAGTCCAAAATTAAGGCTCTACAAGACCATATTTTAAGGAAGGTGACCTTTGAGAACTTGAAATCTTTTTCAAACAAGGTGAATTTTTGGAAACCTCATCCAATGAGCTTTTTCAGTTCTCATTGGAAGTTTTTAGTTCCAAAGTAGAGTTTTTTAAGTCAATGAAATCTTTTCCTAGTTTGGAACATTTTTCTTTATAAAAACATCATTGAAGCATATCATCATATTTGACTTTGAAGGAAGGAACGAGCTCTACTAATAAGTGGAGGAAAGAGATCGACCATAGTGAGAGGTTTAAGAATGAGCTCGACGATAACAACAGGAATGAGAAGTGAGACGACACCATCTCCATTCCCCAAACTGTTAAAAAATAAAAATCATGTTTTTGTATTTTCTTTCTCATTGAATCTTTGTTGGTTCATATGCTCTAAATGCTCATCGTCACCCACAACATTAACATCATTAACCAAATAATCATTAGAAGGTGTGGATGTAGACTTTACCTCATTAGGGTTTTCATCATCTCCCATGGCCATTGTTTTATTAGTTTTTGTTATAGATTTGTGTCTTATTTGTTATGATAATTACTGTTTTCTTTAGGTATTTTGTTAGTTTTAATATGTTTATTTAGTGTTTTCATTAATTTTAGTAGTTTTAGTTTATTTCAGTGTTTATGTCGTTTTTGTCCTAGTTTTTAGTGTGTGTTTACATTTTGTTGGTTAATGTTCATTTAATTCTTGTTTAAAGTTTGTTTCAAGTTTTGTTTTAGGTTAAAAAGCCAAGGAACCAAATTGAAGAAAAAAGGGACAGTAGCTGACACAGGCAGAGGACACGACCAAGCTTGTGGTCGTGTCCCATACCAAGTTAAAGAGAAGATCAGGACACAGAGAGGGACACACTCAAGGGACACGGCCAAGCTTGTGGCCGTGTCATTCCAAAGAAGCTCAGACACGGCCAAGTTGCTTAAGCTTGGCCATGTCTCACTTAAATCCAAAGTAAAGAAGAAGAAACTCTCACAGAAGCAAACACAAGCAAGGGACACGGCCAAGCTTGTGGCCGTGTCCCTCCAAAGGCATCCAACACGGCCGTGTCTCATTCAATTTGGCCGTGTCTCACTCAAGTCCAAAGGAAAGATCAAAAGCAAGCAGTAGTGAACACAAGCAAGGGACACGACCAAGTCACTGGCCGTGTCCCTCCAAAGATCTCCAACACGGCCAAGTCTCATCCAACTTGGCCGTGTCTCTCATGAACCAAAGGCAACGCAGATTTTTAAGCGGAGGTTTTGTATAAAAGAAAAGAAAGTTAGGGTTTTGAGGGGTTGGCGATTTTGAGAGCTGTTTTGAGCCGTCAAAGAGAGTTTAGGTTTTGATAACTTGTTTTCTTTGATTTTTGATTACACTTTGGATTAAACTAGCTTAGATTAGATTGTTCTAGCCATTGATACATTCTTCTTGCAAGATTTGAACAAGAGATTCTTCAGAAGCTTCAAGGAGTTTGTAATTTGGTTTTGTTCTTGAACTTTATCTCTTTATTTTCATTGGAATTGTATTTATGGATATTATCATGTCTAAATTGATTTCTTTGAATGTTAATGAGATGAGTATGTTTGATAGCATTATGAACTAATTTGATCTAGTCTAGGGTTTGTATGGATTTGCTATGATTGTATGAATTGGTTATTACTCTTAACTCAATAATTTCTTTAGCCTTGATTGAATGAAATATTGTTAATATATAATTGATTGGCCACCAATTATGTGTTTTAGGTTTTAGATGATGGATTGAGAGATGAAGTCTAATGCTGGAACAATTCAATTAAGGACTTAGGTGAATTAGAGATATAACCTAGGAAAAGATTATTTCAATTGGAACAAGATTATTTGAGAGAGGTTTGAATGCGAGAGCTTATTTCCTTTATTCAATTAATTAAGTTGCTTGAGATTTAATCTTTGAAATTAAATTGGTTAAGAGGAATAACCGTTCGTACATATAAGTAGTAGAGAAGTGCAAACCCTAGACCTTTCTATTAAGTGAATCAAAACATCAGTTCAATTTACTTTTATTATTTTAAACTTTGATCAATCTGTCTTTATTAATTGTTAGCAATTTAAATTTCTTCATTACTTGTTATTTATAATCTGATAATCAATTAGCTACTTTAGCTTCCTTGTGAGACGACCTTGGGACGATCACCTTTGCTACAACTACCTCGTATACTTGCGAGTGACACTTTGTGGTAGAGTTAATTTGAGCGCAACAAGTTTTTGGCGCCGCTGCCGGGGAGGCTAATTGGCGTAATTGTTTATTAGGCAAAAAAAAAATATTCTAGATTATTTTTCACTGTTTTCATTTTATTTTATTTGTCTTTTTCTTTTAATAATTTCTTTTTCTAGAAATTTTATTTATGCAAGGCAGGAGATCACTCGAAGGAGAGCTATATCCATTCATTCCAGAAATTCAGAGAGTGAAAAGGAGCAGGGAAAAGTTTGAACTGTACACAGGATTTGATACTATAGAGGAGGACACTTCTGATTTTGAGTCAGAATCTGCACAATCTATTAAAATGGCAGAAGAAAGACAAAGGACTATGAGAGATTTTGCTAGACCTATCATTGGAACTTCCACTTCTTGCATAAGACTGACAGATGCAGCAAGGAACTATGAGTTGAAGACATTCATTACAACATGCTGCCATCATTCTATGGAGTTCCAAATGAAGATCCTTTGAACTTTATTCGGGATTTTTATTCTACCCTCAACACTTTTCCATTGGGAGGACTAACAGAAGATCAGTTGAGGATGAGATGTTTTCCATATACTTTGAAGGATAGGGCAAAGAGCTGGCTTATGATGTTGCCCGAAAACTCTTTGACAACTTGGGAGTAAGTTTATAACAAGTTTATGGGCAAGTTTTACTCTCATCAAAAGACAGCTGAATTGAGAGGGAAGATTGCTGTTTTATTAGTTTTTGTTATAAGTTTTGTGTCTTGTTTATTATGTTAATTATTGTTTTATTTAGGTATTTCGTTAGTTTTTATCGGTTTGTCTAGTGTTTTCTTTAATTGTGTAGTTTTAGTTTATTTTTAGTTTTATGTCATTTTTGATTTAGTTTTTAGTTTGTGTTTATGTTTTGTCGGTTATTGTTTATTTACTTAGTGTTTTAAGTTTGTTTTGAGTTTTGTGTTAGGATAAAACAGGCAAGGAAACGAATTGAAGATGAAATGGGCAGTAGCTGACACAGGCAGAGGACACGGCCAAGTCACTGGCCGTGTCCCATACCAAGTTAAAAGGAAGAATAAGTCCCAGTAGCAGACACCAGCAAGGGACACGGCCAAGTCACCTAGCCGTGTCCCTCCAAAGAAGAGCAACACGACCAAGTCACCATGACCTGGCCGTGTCCCACTTGTTACCAAAGGAAAGGGAGATCAGCAATTACACAGAAGTGAACACAGGCAAGGGACACGGCCGTGTCTTGTGGCCGTGTCCCTCACAACTCACTCACACGGCCAAGTCAAGCTCCACTTGGCCGTGTCACTCAACAAAGAAGCAAAGAAGACCAAAAAGCAACAGAGGAGGACACATGCAGGGGACACGGCCGTGTCACCTGGCCGTGTCCCTCCATCAAGCCTCACACGGTCGTGTCCCTCATCCCTTGGCCGTGTCCCTCATGTTCCAAGCCCGCATCAGATTTTTAACACGTACGATTCATATAAAAGAAAAAGAAAGTTAGGGTTTAAGGGGTTGATGATTTTGAGAGCAAGTTTAGTCGTCTGAGAGAGATATTAGGGTTTAAACATTTGTTTTCTTGGATTTTGATTCTGCTTTGGATTACACTAGTTTAGATTAGATTGTTCATGCCATTGTTTCATCCTTCTTGCAAGATTCGATCAAGAGTTCATCAAAAGCTTCAAGGAGTTTGTAACTTGGTTTTATTCTTAAACTTTGTCTCTTTAGTTTCATTGAAATTGTGTTTATGAACATTATCATGTCTAAATTGATTTCTTTGATTATTAATGAGATGAGTATGCTTGATAACATCATGAACTAATTTAATCTAGTCTAGGGTTTGTATGGATTTGCTATGAATTGTATGAATTGGTTATTCTCTTAACTATTGATTTCTTTAGCCTTTATTGAATGAAAAATTGTTACATATAATTGATTGGCCACCAATTGTGTGTTTTAGGTATTAGATGATGGATTGAGAGATGAAATCTAATGCTGGAACAATTCAATTAAGGACTTAGGTGAATTAGAGATATAACCTATTAAAAAGATTGTTTCAATTATAACAAGATTAGTTGTAAGAGGTTTGAATGCGAGAGCTTATTTCCTTGACTCAATTAATTAAGTTGCTTGAGATTTAATCTTAGAAATTAAATTAGTTAAGTGGAATAACCGTTCATACTTATGAGTAGTAAAGAAGTGCAAACCCTAGACTCTTTTTATCAAGTGAATCAAAACATAAGCTATTGTTTATTTTTATTGTTTTCAAATTAAATCATTCTTTTTCATTACTTTGCAAATTAAATTTCTTTAATTATTTGTTACTTTAAATTTGATAATCAATTACCCACTTTGGCTTCCTTGAGAGAATGACCTTGGGGCGATCACCTTTGCTACAGCTACCTCGTATACTTGCGAGTGACGCTTTGTGGTAGAGTTAATTTGAGCGCAACAATTGCTACATTCTCTCAATTTGAAGGAGAACCATTTCATGAGGCTTGGGACAGATTCAAGATGTTATTGATCCAGTGTCCACATCATCACTACCCACTTCAACTCCTTAATCAGTTTTTCTATGATGGTCTAACCCAGCAATTTCAGAATACTGTTGATAACGCAGTTGGGGGAGCTATGGGAGAAAAGACAACTGATGAAACTTATGAAATTTTTGAAATGTTGGGAGCTAATTCTCAACAGAAAAGTGTAAGGGGAAGAAATAAAGGAGTGAACCAACTGGAAGCCAATAGTGAGATGGTCAATCAGATAGCTGAGTTGACAAGGCAAGTGCAGATGCTGAACATGAAGAATAATTCTCCTTCATCCACTCAAGAAATTTGTGGAATTTGTGGAACTTTCAGGCATGGAGCAAATATTTGCCCCTCCACATATGAGTCTTATGGGAATGAAGCTGAGCAAGTCAATGCTATGGGGGAATTTCAACCAAGGGCCCAAAATGATCCTTACTCCAATACTTACAATCCTGGTTGGCGGAGTCACCCAAATTTTTCCTGGACAACAAATAATGCTCAACAGCCTTTCCATTTGCTCCAGAGATAGAACCAACAGCAGGGTCAATCCTCAATTCAAGGGCAGCCTAAGAGAGAGAGTTTGGAAGAAAGTTTGCAGGCTTTTATCCAAGTCAGTGCTAAAAATCAAGAGATGAATAACAAGAGGCTGGATTCATTAGAAGCATCTTTTAAGAAAGTGGAAACCTAAGTGGGGCAACTTGCACAACAAATGTAGATTCAACAAAAGGGGAAGTTCTCAAGTCAACCTGAGTAGGCACAATCAGTGACTATTCTTAGAAGTGGCAAGGTAATTAACAATAATGTTGAAAATAATTCTGTGAATGCAGGTGAGCAAGAGAATAAAAAGGAAGGAGAACCAGAGAACAAAGGTGCTGAAGAAAGATCAATGGAGAAGTCCCCTACAGTAGATTTGCACAAGGCAAGCAATCCATACCGGCCACCTATACCATTCCCCAGCAGGTTGAAGGATGATAAAAAAGATAAGCAATTTTCAGATATCTTCAACATGCTGTCTAAGGTAAGTATTAACTTACCCTTACTTGAAGCAATAAAGAACATGCCAGCTTATGCTAAATTCTTCAAAGAATTGAATACCAAGAAAAAGAGGTATGAGCCGAATGAAAAGGTGATAGTTTCAGAGGTAGCTAGTGCTGTTTTGCAGCATAAACTACCTCCCAAGCTAAAGAATCCTGGAAGTTTTATCATTCAAATTACTATGGGGAATGAAAGGGTACTGATGGCATGTGTGACTTGGGAGCCAGTGTGAATTTAATGTCTTATTCTGTTTATCTTGAATTAGAACTGGGGGAACTTAAACCTACAAAAATGGTGTTGCAATTAGTTGATAGATCTCTTAGATTCCCGAAAGGGGTTATAGAAGATATGTTAGTTAAGGTTGGGGGGTTGATTGTACCTGTGGATTTCATAGTTCTTGACATGGAAGGAAGTAACCCTTCACCATCAGCACACACTATTCTGCTGGGTAGGCCTTTTATGGCAACTACCAACACCTTGATAGATGTTAAAAATGGTAAATTGTCAATGACTGTCTTAGGACAAACAGTTGAATTTTCTATTTTTAACACTTCTCCTATTCCTACAACTGCTTTATATGAGGAATGTTCTTTAATTGATTGTATTGATGCAGTTGTTTCAGATGTTTTCTTGCAGACAGGTTCCTCAGATAAATTGGAGCTGGTATTGACCTTAGATAGTGATTTGGATATTTTTGATGCAGAAATAGCCAGTTGTCTTGAGACCTTAGAGAGTGCTGAAATAGAGGAACTTAAGGAGGACCCAGTTTTTGAACTTCCCTCCATCAAAAAGGAAGAAAAGAACCCTTCACTTGAGTTAGAGCTGAAAGAGTTACCTAAAAATCTGAAATATGTGTTTTTAGGAGATCACAATACCTTACCTGTGATAATATCTAGTGAACTTAGTGAAGGGGAGGAGATGAGGTTGGTGAGTGAGCTTAAAAGATTGAAGAGAGCAATAGGATGGGGATTGAGTGACATCAAGGGTATTAGCCCTTTAATGTCCATGCATAGAATCACTTTAGAAGAGGGAGCTAAACCTGTGAGGGAGACCCAAAGGCGCCTTAACCCAAATATGAGTGAAGTGGTTAAGAAGGAAGTACTCAAATTGCTGGATGAAGGAGTAATTTATCCAATTGCTAATAGTGAGTGGGTGAGCCCAGTACATGTAGTTCCTAAGAAGTCAGGAATCACTGTGGTGAAAAATGAAAATAATGAATTGGTTCCTACTAGGACTACTACTGGGTGGAGAATGTGTATTGATTATAGGAAGTTGAACAATGCTACAAAGAAAGATCATTTTCCTCTTCCTTTTATTGATCAGATGTTAGATAAACTTTATGGACACTCACATTATTGCTTTTCTGGATGGCCGATAGCACCAGAGGATCAGTCAAAGACAACCTTTACTTGCCCTTTTGGGACTTATGCATTTCGACGTATGCCCTTTGGCTTGTACAATGCACCTGCAACTTTTCAGAGATGAATGATGTCTGTCTTCTCAGATATGATAGATGATTTTATTGAGGTATTTATGGATGAATTTTCTGTTTTTGGTAATTCTTTTGATAATTGCCTCAATAAACTTGTTCTTGTGCTTGAGAGATGCATTGAATGTAACCTTACTTTAAGCTGGGAAAAGAGTCATTTTATGGTTACCCAGGGCATTGTCTTAGGTCATGTGGTGTCAAGTAAAGGGATTGAGGTAGATAAGGCTAAAGTTGAATTGATTGCTAAGTTACCCCCACCTACCTCTGTTAAGGGAATAAGAAGTTTTTTAGGGCATGCAGGTTTTTATCGGAGGTTTATTAAGGATTTTTCCAAAATAAGCCAACCATTGTGCCATTTGTGGGGGAAAGATGTTCCATTTGAATTTACAGCACAATGCATGCAAGCTTTTAATTCCCTTAAAGAAAAATTGACTAGTGCACCAGTAATTGTAGCTCCTGTTTAGTCTTTACCTTTTGAAATTATGTGTGATGCCTCTAATCATGCTGTAGGAGCTGTTCTTGGGTAAAGGGTTGATAAATTCTTGAGAGTGATATATTATGCTAGTTTGACCCTGAATAGTGTGCAAATGAATTACACCACAACTGAAAAGGAAATGTTAGCTGTTGTTTTTTCTTTAGATAAGTTTAGAGCATATTTAATTGAGTCGAAAATTATTGTGCATTCTGATCATGCAGCTCTTAAATATCTCTTAACAAAACAACATGCTAAACCGCGCTTAATTAGATGGGTGTTGTTATTGCAAGAATTTGATTTCCAAATCAAGGACACTAAGGGGAGTGAAAATGTTGTTGCTGATCACTTATCTAGATTACCCTTCTTTAGTGAAAATCTTGCATCTGATAGCATTCATAAAAATTTAGAAGCATTTCCTGATGAGCAGCTGTTTGTGGTATTTGATGCACCTTGGTTTGCAGATATTGCTAACTATCTTGCTTGTGGTATATTGCGTACTAACATGTCATTTCAGGAAAAGAAAAGGTTTTTACACTTGAGTAAGTTTTATTTTTGGGATGAACCTTATCTATTCCGGATATGCAAATATGAGATAGTTTGCAGGTGTGTATCTGAGGAAGAACAACTGAGTGTTCTTCAATTTTGTCATGACCTTCACTATGGTGGTCATTTTGGAGGAAGAAAGACTGCAGAAAAGGTGCTACAAAGTGGTTTTTACTGGCCTACCTTATTTAAAGATGCTCAAGAGTATTGTAAGCACTGTGACCGTTGTCAAAGAGTAGGTAACATTGGGAGGAGGAATGAAATGCCCCTTCGATCATATATTGTTGTTGAACTGTTTGATGTGTGGGGAATAGACTTCATGGGTCCTTTTCCCAAGTCTTTTGGTTTTGAATATATTTTAGTTGTTGTTGATTATGTTTCCAAATGGGTGGAGGCAATCCCCACCCATACTAATGATGCTAATGTAGTTGTTAAATTTGTGAAGGAAAATATTCTTAGTAGATTTGGTACGCCAAGGGTGATAGTCAGTGATGGGGGAAGCCATTTTTGCAACAGGCTTTTTGAGAAGTTAATGCACAAATTTGGTGTGAAGCACAAGGTGGCAACCCCATACCATCCACAGACTTCTGGACAAGTGGAAACATCCAACAAGCAGATAAAAGGAATTCTGGAGAAAACAGTCAACTTATCAAGGAAGGATTGGGCAAGTAGATTGCATGATGCACTATGGGCATATCGGACTGCTTTCAAAACTCCTCTTGGTATGAGTCCATAACGATTGGTTTTTGGAAAAGCTTGTCACTTACCAGTGGAGTTGGAGCACAGAGCATATTGGGCAATCAAGTCTCTGAATTTAGATTTAGACAAAGCGAAGAGAGAACGATTTCTGTAAATTTCAGAGTTAGATGAGCTGAGGAATGAGGCATATGAGAGCTCGAGGATTTACAAGGATCACACTAAAGCACTTCATGAAAGAATTATAGTGCGAAAGACATTGAGTCCAGGTATGAAAGTTTTACTTTTTAACTCTCGACTCCGTCTGTTTCCAGGTAAACTCAAGTCTCGATGGAGTGGTCCTTTTGAAATAACCAAGGTATATCCTTCTGGTGCTATTGAATTGCTTAATTCTCGAACAAATGAGACTTTTAAAGTAAATGGACAGAGAGTTAAGCCATATAATGAAGGATTTCAAGAAGTGAGGATCATTGACAGCACTTTGATCCAGGATCCCTAAGTCTTGCAGTATGTCCAGCTTAATGACATTAAAGAAGCGCTAAATGGGAGGCAACCCATTGGTTTGCATTTCTTTTCATAGTTGTAATTTTAAATTTAGTAAATTTTGATTTTATGTTTGTTTAAATAAATGGAATGGGTGCTATGATCGGTTTTTATTTTTTTAATGTGTTTCAGGGTGGATCAAAGAAGAGTTTGCAATTTCTTTGAGATTTGGTGATATTAAATAAAAAAAAAATTTTAAAAGTGGCAGAAGGAGACACGGCCAAGGAGCTTGGCTGTGTCCCTTGGCCGTGTCACATGGGACACGGCCAACCCTCAACAAAAATTTTTTTTGCACATCTGTCACAGTGAGTGACACGGCCAAGACTTCACCAACTTGTTCTTGTTTTTATTTTGCACCTCTTCTTCCAGTAGCAGACACGCCCATGGGACACGGCCAAGTCACTGGCCGTGTCCCTCAAAACACACAAGACACGGCCGTGTTCACCACAACTTGGCCGTGTCTCTCACTTTTTCACTTTAAAAACACGATTTTTTGCCCAGATTGCCATTAAATCCCTAATTTCCTTTTTGTTCTCTCTCTCGCTCTCTCGTTCTCTCCCTCTCGTAATCTCCATTAATTGTGCTTCCAAGCTCCAAATCCTCCATTAAACCTCAAATTTCTTCACCTAAACTAAAAATAATCCATTAAAACTTCTTCTTCTCTCACAAAAGATCACTTTAACCCGTTTTTGTTTTCAATTTTTCAGATTTTGCAAGATGCCAAGAACAAAGATAGTTTCACACCACAAGAAGAAGAGACCTACAACTGAAGGGGCTTCTTCATCTTCATCGATTTCATCTTTGAAGAGAGCAAATCTGTTGGCTCGGGGTTTCTTCCCGACTAGGTATGTTAATGATGAATCCCTTGATGCTCTGCAAATTAGGACTAATTTTTATCGTTATGTGTAAATTCTTGGGTGGGAGAACCTAGTCTCTTTACGACCTTTGCAGTTTCAAGAGCTGACTTTGGAATTTTTGACATCTCTTAAGGTTGAAAGAGATGATAAAAAAATTTGCTCTACGATGAGTTTTAAATTGCTTGGGAAGTCATTTGTGATGGATATTGAACAATTGAATGCTATATATGGTTTCCATCAGCATGGGGAAAGGTCGGTACCTAAAGAGTTTAAACAACAATTTGCTTGGGGAGCATTAGGCTCGGGGACTTATGTGGCCAAATCGGCCAAAGCATCTAAATTGAGCAATCCCGCTTTGAGGTATTTGCATCGTTTTATGTCCTACGGATTCTTTGCTAGGAAGGAGAGCCCGGGTGCGGTGGAATTGAGTGAGATATTTTTCCTGGATTGTGCTTGTAATGCAGTGCCTGTTAGTTCTGGCTATTGGTTAGCCGATGTTTTTGATAGTGTGGCCAATAAAAGGAGGGGAGCAATTTGTATTGGAGGGTTGATTACCACATTAGCAGTAGCCCTTCTTGAAAATTTTGACCCGAGTACTAGTCGCATGACTAGAATTTTGGGTAATGACTCATTAGATTTGGCAACATTAGAGAAAATGCATATGGTGGTGCATAGGAGAGGGGCTTATATGATGGCTTCAGCTAAGCCAGAAGCACCGGGGGACAGGCAGAAGAGAGCACGGGTTCAAGAAGAGTCTGACTCAGATTCTCTTGATCTAGATGAGGATGCTCCTGTCTCGGCTAATCAAGAGGTACTTATTAGGATTGAGGCCCTGGAGGGAAAGGTAGATCGGCTGGAGGGCAAGGTGGACCGTAACCATGTTGAGGTCTTGCAGCAGTTGGAATAGATTAATAGCAACCTTGCAAAGATTTTGAGTCTCCACCCCTCAGCTGCATCATCTTCTCATCCGCCTTCACCATAGATTTTGAGTTCCTTGCTTTATTGTGTTTAGCTTATTTTTGTTATTTTTTGTTTTTGTTTTTAATGTTAACATTTTATATTTTGGATATTTTATTTTTATATTGTATTTTGTTTATTTTTGAACATTTGTGTTTGTGATGAAAAGTTAGGGTTTTGCCTCACCAGGGTACGATGGAAGACATGTTGTACTTAACTCTTTCTCTTTATTATTCTTGTTTTCCATTGAGGACAATGTAAATTCTAAAGTGTGGGGTAATCTTTAAGCTTTTCTTTTGTTTTGTTTGTCTTGGTGTGTTTTATTGTGTGTTGTGCATGGCATAATTGTTGAAAATTTATTGATCTTTTATGTGATTCTAGTATTGTAGTTGAGACTTTAGTATCAGCATAGAGATGAGCATTTGAATTCATTCAGGATCAATTTTCACATTCTGCAATTCATGACATATAAATCTTTGAGAACCCACCTGTGTGAGTTTTGAGCCTCATAATTTGATATTATTATCAGTTGATTTTCTTTTCTTAAGTGTGCACCTTCATGATTTTGCATCTCTAGAGCTTGCTTTTGCATACTAATTGAACTCACATTATGATTTAATCTCAAGTTTTAAAATGATGAAGGCAAATTAGGTTAGCCCTTTAGCTTAAAAAGACCTCCCTTAATATTGAATTCCTTAGTGAGCCAAGTTGAGCCTTTGACCTTTTATTGATTGATCAACACCATTCTCAACTCAACACTTTCTTATTAGCATCATACATGCATTAAGGAATGGAGTTTTATGATATGACAATAGGGTGGTTTATTTCAAAGTGTGGGGTAAGCAAGTAAAAAAAAATAGTATTGCTTTTTGGGGTTGAATGCATACTTTGCATATTGTATTTGATTAAGAGTCGATTATTATTTTCCTCTTCATTTTAAGCTAGATGTTTCATGCAAGTTTATATTTTGTATATATATATATATAATGAATGATGATAAAAATAAAAGAAAAAAAAAGAAAAAGAGAAAATAAAAAAAAAGATAAATATATATACAAAATTCATATATTTTCTAGCATTAGAGGAATGTTAACTCGTGTATTTTTCTTGAAGTATGCAAGTATGTGAAAGTATTAAGGGATTGGTGAGTATGCCATTTGAGGGAGTTATGAGTTTCTTAGCAAGAGTATTGTCTAAATTAGATACTCCATTTCTTGATGCTTCAGCTTAAATGTCTTTTCTGACACCTTTACCTTAGCCCCATTACATCCAAATGGAAGACCTTCGGATTATTTCTTGAGAAAATCAGTGAGGGAGATTGGATAATTAAGCAAGTTTATGGTAGTATGTAGTCATGAGTGGTTTGAGTGAATTAACCTTTGAAATCGAGTGAAAAACTTAGAAGAGAGATATGATTTGTATGTCTGGATTAATGAATGAGTTAAGAAAATCTTGATTGAAGGAAATTGCAATTATTTATGTCTGAGTCTTGACGGATTTCATCTTATATACTGGAATTATAGTTAAGGTTGTTTGATTTTTTAATTTATGCCATGTGAATTTGCTTGAGGACAAGCAAAGTTTTAAGTGTGGGGTAGTTGTTTTATTAGTTTTTGTTATAGATTTGTGTCTTATTTGTTATGATAATTATTGTTTTCTTTAGGTATTTTGTTAGTTTTAATATGTTTATTTAGTGTTTTCATTAATTTTAGTAGTTTTAGTTTATTTCAGTGTTTATGTCGTTTTTGTCCTAGTTTTTAGTGTGTGTTTACATTTTGTTGGTTAATGTTCATTTAATTCTTGTTTAAAGTTTGTTTCAAGTTTTGTTTTAGGTTAAAAAGCCAAGGAACCAAATTGAAGGAAAAAAGGGACAGTAGCTGACACAGGCAGAGGACACGGCCAAGCTTGTGGTCGTGTCCCATACCAAGTTAAAGAGAAGATCAAGACACAGAGAGGGACACACTCAAGGGACACGGCCAAGCTTGTGGCCGTGTCTGTAATATCCCAAAGTTTGCCCTAGAAGTTTTGATATAATTGTTGTTTTAATTGGATTTAATGAATGTGTGTTTAATTGGAAAGAGAAAAGAAGTGAAGAGAGAGTGTATATGTTGTATATATAGTGATATATACAACATATACAAGTCAAATGTGAAGTCAAAAGATGATTAATTAATGATTTTAAATTAATTAAGTTAATTAAGTGGGATTTGAGTGAGTGGAAGTGGATGGAGATATTTAGAGTATTTTAATATTAAATGCTTGGAGGAGAGGATTTTGAGGAAAGAGAAGGTTAAGTGTTTGACTTTATTTTCTTTCCTTTCTTCTTTCTTTCTTTCTTCCTTCTGTGTGTGCCTTCATTTCCTTCCTTTTCTTTTCTTTGTTTTGGCCGACACTCCCTAGCAAGAGAGCAAGAGAGAGATTTGATCTTTCATACTCAAGATTGAAGGAAGTTTTCAAGTGATCAAGTTGGACATTTAAGAGTTTCTTCATCCGTGGTAAGTTCTCTATTTGATTCTTTGATTTTCTTTGAAGTTGTGAGTGAGGTTGGGGTTGATATGTGTTTGTTTGATTGTGGTGTGTTTAAGAGTGTTTGGTTCAATTGATTTTGGATTTTGGGGATGGATTGAAGGAAAGAGTAAGTTGTTAAAAGAGATAGTGTTGTGGTTGTGTTTTGGGTTTGTGATGATGATTATGAATTGTGTTTGAGGTATGTTTAGAGTTGTTTTTGTGTTTTTGCAAGTTTGTTATGGTTTTTGGGTGTGTTTAGTGAAGTTTGTTTGAAGTGGAAAATGGTGGAAGTAAAAGGATTGTTGGATGTGAGGTTGTTGTTGCCGGAATATGTATTTTTGGCCTGACACGCCCATGAGCACGGCCAAGTCTTTGGGCGTGTCGATGGTTCTGTGTTGCAGTAGCATTTACACGTCCAGTGACACGCCCATGTCACTGAGCATTTCTGTAACATCCCGAATTCCAGATTGGTAAGAAACAGACATAGAGGATATGATTTAGGCTTAGAACATGACCTATAACTTGAGCTCGAATTTCATCCAAGTTAATGACAGAATTAGAGAGTCTCAAAGAAGACTTAATTGTTTATTTGTGTCTTAGATAGACGTATAACTTTAAATTACTCAATTTGGAGTTGTACAGAATAAGATATGATGGATTTAATAGATAATGTGCAAGCTGCCTCAGGACAGCATAGTAGGCTTGACTTCAAAGGACTGTCAAAAATCAGATATAGCTCGGATCAACCTGAAATTTTGACAAAATGTAGCCCTAGATGTCTAGTCTCAGTAGGAATAAGAATTACTTAATTTGGAGTTGTGAGTAAAAAGATATTAATAAAGAAAGACAGCAAGGTCAAGAAGGGATATCAAAAGGACCTAAGTGGAAATTTCTCAAAAGTTAGGGGCAACTATGTAAACTTAAAAATTTAGTGTCGGAAGTTCTTAATAGTGCCCATATCCGACCCCGGAAGAATATTCTTGAGATTAATCGGGTCATAACCGTGGGTTTCAATTTTTCCTGAAAACGCACGGTTTGTAAGTTACGGGCGATTTTCCGATAAGGACATTTTGGACATTTCCACTGGAGGGGCGATTTTGTAATTAAATATAACTTTGGGGGCAAAATATTAAAAGAAAAAAAAACCACTTTCAAGTGGCCAAATCCTAGCCATTAAATCCAAATGTGTTGGACAAATCATGGCTATTGAAAATAAACCAAATCCTAGCCATTAAATCCAAATGTGTTGGACAAATCATGGCCATTGAAAATAAACCAAATCCTAGCCATTAAATCCAAATGTGTTGGACAAATCATGGCCATTGAAAATAAACCAAATCCTAGCCATTAAATCCAAATGTGTTGGACAAATCATGGCCATTGAAAATAAATAAATTAATTAAATGTAAATTAAATTATAAATAACTAATTATGGTCATCCAAACCCAAGTAAGGATCAAAAAGACACCACCATCACCACTTTTCTTCTTCTTTAAGTCGTGCTCCCCCTCCCTTCCATTTTCAAGGAGACAAGTTTCAAGTCCAAGCCATTTCTCAAGTGAAATTCAATAGGAAATAAGGTAAGATACCATCCTAAGTCTTATTCTTTCATTAGAATTAGGTATTAGGCTATGTTTAGGAAGATTTGATATTATGTTCATGTTGGGAAAGAATTAGTAAGTTGATGATTATGGTGAAAAATGATAAACTACTTAAAGGAAATGATGAAAATGGTGATTATTAGTAAGAATAAGTAAAGGATTGTTAGAAAATCATAAGGTAGCATCATGTTCATATCTAGGGTTTGTTCTTACATATGTGACATATTAAATTCATAGGAAATCAAGAAGATTAGAGAGGAAAGGAAGTGAAATAGATAAGAAGAGTAAGGAAAAGCAAGGTTTGGTACTTTAACCATTGAACTCCTTTTTGAAAATTTTTCTGTTTTACAATTAGTAAACTGCTGTGATTTGTACGATTTTTAATTAAATATAGAAAAATTATATTGAGTTTAATTTTGGATATGTTGTTGTTTAATAAGTCTAGTATTTGAGAAAAATAATTTGGAGCCACATTGATTGAATTTAATTTACGGAATTTATAAAATTCAAAACTGCTGCCAGGATGCAGGGCAACTGGAGCAGTCTGGTTGGGTGAACTATTTGACCAAGATTTTGTGTCCATTTTGATCTGAAATTTTAAAGGAATTATTTTAACATGTAGAAATAAATTCTGTAAAAATTTTAGAATTTTTACTCAAGTGGATTATTTTATACGATTTTTCAAAATAAGGATCGAGTTGAGTCCAAAACCAGAATTTACTATTCATATGGTCATTTTGCTAATATTCATTTGGTCATTTTTCAAAAGTAATCCAATTGATTCCTTATGCATATAAATGAGCATAATATGTTATTAAAATGACAAAATATGATATTTCACATTGAAATAATATAAGAAACATAAGTCGATAATTGTATAATGAATATTCGATTAAGAAATGGTATGAGAATTTTGGCTCCACTTGGTATCTGGGACAGTACTGAGTACGGTAAGGGTATGATATATCATACTATATGCAGTGCTGCTTTAATATAGGACTTCGGTCCAAGTTATATAGGGTGACGACCCGAGCTATATAGGACTTCGGTCCGAGTTATATAGGGTGACGACCCGAGCTATATAGGACTTCGGTCCGAGTTATATAGGGCAATCGCCCGAGTTATATAGGACTCCGGTCCGAGGGCTTCGGCCACAGATTCCACAGGGCTTGGTCCGCAATTTTTTTTTTAGGGCCACAGCCACAGAATATATATACAGTTGTTTCAGTTAGTTCTTTACCATACATTAGTCTACCAAATTACCTTGTGGAGCAAATTGATAAATTGATAAAATGATAATTACTGAATAAATGACATGTATGGATTGTTGTTACTGTGATATTATTTTTCAATACGACTCATTGATTTTAAAAATGCATTATGCTTTTATTATTTATTTTTCGTAATTAGTTAAAGTACCCACTAAGCAATGCTTAGCGAGTTTAGTTTCTTCTAAACTCGTAGGTTATTAGCAAGGAGCCAGTAGCGAGCAGAAGAGTTCTGCGATTTGCGGGTCATCAAGAAGTTTAGGTGGTGCTCTTCATTTTGTATTTTGATATTAGAAACTGGCATGTACTTATTTGAGCAATACAAAGAGATAACTTGGTGTAGCATGTAAATCTAGTAATGTATAATAACTGTATGGTTTTGAATTGAATTGGATTGTGGATATAGAAGTGTGAACTTTTCTTGCAGGATTGTAGTTGAGGTTATAAGGGTGGACTATTGGGAGTGTACTTGAGTTGAATTGTGAAACAAAATGTTTTTTTCAAAAATAAGAAAAATCAGTTTTGGCGACACTTGGGACCACCAATTATAGGGGAAACTCTGGCAAAATTTCTGTAAAATCTGCACTTAAAATTGGCTAAGTAAAATATTAAGACACAACTACCAGGAGATAACAGTCCATCTTGGTCTATAAACGTAGGCTAAGATGGGGTGTTACAATTTCATAGCTACTGTGTTGGTGAAGGATTGACACGGCCTCGAACACGCCCATGTTGTTGGGCGTGTAATATCCCAAAGTACACCTTAAAAGTTTGGAATAATTATGGTTGTATATGGATTTAATGTGTATGTTAATGAAAATCAAAAGAAGAGCAACAAATTAATTTAATACCCCGATTTTGGTGTACATTGGAGTAGTAGTTGTGAAAAGATATGTTGGTAAAGTATGTAAGGAAAATATTATTAGAGATAGATGTATATGAAGGATGATATGTATATATGGTATTTAGAAAAATATATGGGAAATATAAAAGTGATGTATAAGAAATATACATATACCAACATATACATCACATATACATAATGTATAAAGTGGTGTAGGAAAAGTAAGTTTATATAATAATAATAATAATAATAATAATAATAATAATAATAATAATAATAATAATAATAATAATAATAATAATAATAATAATAATAATAATAATAATAATAATAATAAAAGAAGAAGAAAGAAGAAAAGAAAGTCAAAGGGTGGAGATATTTTATGTTATTATTATTATATATATATATATATATATAAGATAAGTATGGAAAATAAAAGAAAGAAGATTTTCTTTCTTTCTTCCTTCTTCTCGTTATTCTTCTTCTTGCACGAGAGAGAGAGAGAGAGAGAAAGAGAGAGAGAGAGAGAGAGAGAGAGAGAAAGAGATGTAATTTTATCTACACATACACCAAATTACTAAGGGCTTTAAGAGAATTGAAGGTGGAGATTGAAGATTTGGCAAATATTCAAGTAAGTATTCATTTTCTTGTATTGATTTCTATTGATTGAGGTTATATTTGATATGGTTGGTGTGTGATGATGATGATAATGAAAGATTGAAGTATATAGATGTGTTGATTTGATTTTTAGATGATGATAATATGGTTATTTGGGATGATGATGATGGATTGTTGGGATTGTTTAGGAAGGGTTTCATATAAATGAATTGGGGAAATTGAGTAGTTGATATATGGTGATGTATATAATGATTATTATTATGATATATTGAAGTTATATAAGTGTTAAATTGATAGGTAATTGATGAATATAACCAAGATGTTGATTAAGGGTGATGAAGTATGAGTTTTGAAGTGTTTGTGTTTTCATGGATGAGAGTTCGAAATTCATGGTTTTTGCCTGACACGGCCAGTGACACAGCTGTGTGGTTGGGCGTGTCAACGGTACTGAGTTTGATGTTTGTGACACGACCATTAACACGGCCATGTTACTGAGCATGTCATAGCTACTGTGAGAAAAAGTAATTGACACGGCCATGAACACGCCCGTGTTGTTGGGCGTGTCAATGTTTCTGTAAGGCAGAATGAGTGACACGTCCAATGACATGCCCGTGTTACTGAGCGTGTCAAAGCTTTTGTATTGTTGGTTTAGGGCACGATCAGGGACACGCCCGTGTTGGTGAGCGTGTCATGTGTTGAGTTTGCCCTAGTTAGTTATCATTCTTATTTTCTTATATGAATAATTACCTTTGGATTAGGTTTTGAAGAGATTGTATTGCCATAATCCAAATGTTGGAGGATTCTTGGAAAAAAAAAGAATTTAGATTTGGTGTGAGTTCTCTAGAGGTAAGTACAAACTTACATGAATGCATTCTTTTACATGATTGTGAGACTTAACACATTTAGTTATAAATGTGTTAAGTAATTTACTATATTGTTAATACAATGCGACTAATGTTATGATTTGTATAGTGTGAAAGATACGATGATCATTCAAAAAGGTATGTAAAATGCAATTTGTTATGATAAATACTTTATTGATGAATTCAAAATATATTATGTATATTCTATTGATGAGTTGTTTTAATGTGAATTGAGGTATGATAAGATGCAAAACCATTGTGATTGGTTATGATGATTCAAATGAAATAAGTGGGGCATGTTTGCCTAAATTATGATGTTTAATGCAATTGATGATATATACTCTCTTGATGAGATGTGGAGCCATGGTTGTTGGCTATGATGATGCAAATAAGATAATTGAGGCATGGTTGCCTAGTTGATTGTGGAATAAGAAATGATAAATGAATTGAGAAAGAAATTGATAAAGAGATAAATGAAATGATTGTGTGCCTAATATGTTAATTCAATTTTCAGAGTTCTGGATTTGGCGGCATGCCTATAAAGTACTGGATAGGTGAAAAGACTGGGTCGTAAGCCGATTCCAGTTGATAAATGTGAATTATAGTAACAATCTAGCCGGGTTGAGGATTTCCCTGGTTTATCCAGGTTGAGGTCCAAGAGACTGGGTCTATTACAGGTAACAGTCTAGCCGGGTTGAGGATCTCCTCAAGTTTAGTGGGTTGAGGTCCAAGAGACTGGGTCTGTTACCCTATCCATGGATAGAGATATATATATAGCCTACGGGCTTGATGATTATGATATGGACCAAAGCAGTAACTCTGAACTTTGAATAACATATTAGTTTCCTTTTGGGCCCATGCTTGTCTTCGTTTAAATGTGATTTATGAAATGTGAAATTGATGAATAATGAGATCTATGTTTACTTTTATTGAAAATGTGATTCATGACTGGTGAATTGTTAATAATGAAGTAATTGAATAAAATAAGGATATGTAATGTTATGTAGTATGACATGTAATATGTGTATTGGTATATTCATTGTGAGTATTAGTGATGGAATTATGGTTGATATTAAGGATATGTATATATGTATGTGATATATGAGATTAGTAGTGATATATGAAAGGTGTAATTGAAAAGGGAAACCATGATAAGAAATTAATGGTATATGAAATTAATATACATATGTTTGAATTTTTGTAATACATGTTTATATTATTTATTTGTACTACTAAGCTCTCGGGCTTAGTGCGGTTGTGAAATCGCGCAGGTGAGTAGATGGTAGAGCTGAAGTCAATCGTTATGCCACGAGACGGGTAAAAGTATGTCGAGACCAACTATAAGGTGATGCATACATGTATAATTTAATTATGCTGTGATTTTGACAAGAATGTATTTATATATATAAATGAAGTTTTGGTAAAGATATGATTATTATATGTATGTAAGATTATTAAAAGTATAATGATTTTGTAATATTGTTTGAACTCAGTTAAAGGTTTTTAAATTATAACAAAAAGTGACATTCTTATACTTTATATACGTACTGTACGTATACCTGGTATATGTATAGTATTTATATAGGGTATGGGGGTGTTACAGGGCGTGTCAATGTTTCTGGGAGACAGAATGTATTACACGTTCAGTGACACGCCCGTGGTTCTGAGCGTGTTAAAGCTTCTGTGTTGTGAGTTTAGGGCACGGTCAGGGACACGCCCATGTTGTTGAGCGTGTCATGTGTAGAGTTTGCCCTAGTTAGACCTTAGTCTTATTATCTCATTTGTATTATTCCTTTTTGGATTAGGTTGTGAAGAGTTTGAGTTACCCTAATCCAAGTATTGAAGGATTCTTGGAAGAAGAGTTTAGTGTTTTGTGTGAGTTGCTTTTGGAGGTAAGTACAAACTACATTATTTCATACATTCATATGGTGTTGAGACTTAACACACATTTGATTGTAAATGTGTTAAGAAATTTAATTTATTGTTGATGCATATTAATAATGTTATGTTGGATATAATGTAAATTAATATATAATGAGATGTGAAGCCAATGTGATTGATTATGATGATTTAAATGAAATAAGTGGGGTATGTTTACCTAAATGATGATATTCAACGCAATTAATTATGTATACTCTATTGGTGAGATGAGGAGCCATGGTTGTTGGCTATAATGATAATGATGCAAATGAGATAATTGAGGCATATTTGCCTAGATGATGATGAGAAAAGAGAATGGAATTGATAATGAAATAATAAATGAGTTGTGTGGCTAATGTGTTATTCCATTTTTAGAGTTTTGTTGTTGGTGGCATGCCTAATAGTAACATTCTCTTGAAGTTAGGTTGGGCTTGATCCTTGAAGCCAAGTTGGGTTGAAGTTTAGCATGCTTAACTCCCCTTGAAGCTTGGTTGGGTCTAGTCCTTGAAGCCTAATTGAGATGTTACAACCCTTGAAGCTAGGTTGGGTTTGGTTCTTGAAGCCAAGTTGGGTTGATACTTAGCATGCTTTGTTCCCCTTGAAGCTTGGTTGAACCTAAATCCATGAAGCCTAGTTGGGATAATGATAATGATAAATGTTATAATTGAACCAAAACATTAACTATGAAAGTTGAATGGCATATTAGTGTCTTTGGGCCCATGCTTGTCTTTGTTTTCAATGTGATTCTTGAATGGTGAAACCAATGAATAATGAGATTGATTATAATGTATAAATATGTTAATGAGAATGAATGTTTGATATGACATTAATCAAAGTAAAATGTTAAGGTATAACATTCTTTTGAATGGTGTATGGACTTGATTGTGTGACATTGGCGTTACATCAAAACATAATATTATTGTAGTTGTACCACTAAGCCGTTGGCTTAGCGCAATTATGATTTATCGCGCAGGTGACAGGGAAGAATCGGAGAGTTCCTCTAGGCCGAGTAGAGTCTAGATCTTGAGGAGTTGATAGTGGAGCTTAAAGATCAAAGACATACTGCCAGACATGTATATATTTTATGTTTTGTAAAATTTGAGTTTTGATGTTTATGTATTTGGAAATATTTGTAATATTTTCCTCTGCATTTTGAATAAACATTTTATCTTTTGTGTTTTATAATATAATTTAAATGTTTTAAATTGGTTCATATTATTGTAAAAGAATTGAGTCGTTTGGTTAGTAAACTGTGGCATTTCTATATTCAGTATACATATATTACGATCGTATTAGCATGCTGTGTACGTGTACGGGATATAGGGGTGTTACAGTGTCCCTCCAAAGAAGCTCAGACACGGCCAAGTTGCTTAAGCTTGTCCGTGTCTCACTTAAATCCAAAGCAAAGAAGAAGAAACTCTCACATAAGCAAACATAAGCAAGGGACACGGCCAAGCTTGTGGCCGTGTCCCTCCAAAGGCATCCAACACGGCCGTGTCTCATTCAATTTGGCCGTGTCTCACTTAAGTCCAAAGGAAAGATCAAAAGCAAGCAGTAGTGAACACAAGCAAGGGACACAGCCAAGTCACTGGCCGTGTCCCTCCAAAGACCTCCAACACGGCCAAGTCTCATCCAACTTGGCCGTGTCTCTCATGAACCAAAGGCAATGCGGATTTTTAAGCGGAGGTTTCGTATAAAAGAAAAGAAAGTTAGGATTTTGAGGGGGTTGGCGATTTTGAGAGCTGTTTTGAGTCGTCAAAGAGAGTTTAGGTTTTGATAACTTGTTTTCTTTGATTTTTGATTACACTTTGGATTAAACTAGCTTAGATTAGATTGTTCTAGCCATTGATACATTCTTCTTGCAAGATTTGAACAAGAGATTCTTCAGAAGCTTCAAGGAGTTTGTAATTTGGTTTTGTTCTTGAACTTTATCTCTTTATTTTCATTGGAATTGTATTTATGGATATTATCATGTCTAAATTGATTTCTTTGAATGTTAATGAGATGAGTATGTTTGATAGCATTATGAACTAATTTGATCTAGTCTAGGGTTTGTATGGATTTGCTATGATTGTATGAATTGGTTATTACTCTTAACTCAATAATTTCTTTAGCCTTGATTGAATGAAATATTGTTAATATATAATTGATTGGCCACCAATTATGTGTTTTAGGTATTAGATGATGGATTGAGAGATGAAGTCTAATGCTGGAACAATTCAATTAAGGACTTAGGTGAATTAGAGATATAACCTAGGAAAAGATTATTTCAATTGGAACAAGATTATTTGAGAGAGGTTTGAATGCGAGAGCTTATTTCCTTTATTCAATTAATTAAGTTGCTTGAGATTTAATCTTTGAAATTAAATTGGTTAAGAGGAATAACCGTTCGTACATATAAGTAGTAGAGAAGTGCAAACCCTAGACCTTTCTATTAAGTGAATCAAAACATCAGTTCAATTTACTTTTATTGTTTTAAACTTTGATCAATCTGTCTTTATTAATTGTTAGCAATTTAAATTTCTTCATTACTTGTTATTTATAATCTGATAATCAATTAGCTACTTTAGCTTCCTTGTGAGACGACCTTGGGGCGATCACCTTTGCTACAGCTACCTCGTATACTTGCGAGTGACGCTTTGTGGTAGAGTTAATTTGAGCGCAACAGCCATGAGATAAAGGTTTGCACTTCCTTGCTCTTCCTCTTCTTCATTTGAAGAGTCATCATCCCATGTAGCCTTAAGAGCTTTCTTCTTCTCCATGTCCCATTTCTTCTTGTTCTTTGGCTTAGGACACTCCATTTTGATGTGTCCTTACTTGTCACATCACTCTTCTTCTCTTTATCTTTTGAAGAAGTGTTGGAGTTATATAAGGACCCTTTCTTTGTTGGCTTCTTTCTTCTTCTTATGGTCTCTTTCACCCTTCTAGAAAGTAGGGCTACTTCATCTTCATTATCATCCCTACTATAGCTCCTACTAGAAAAATCACTCTCCTTTACCTCTTTGATAGCTTTGTGTGTTATCCTTTTTTTTTTCTCACCTTTATCCTCATCCTTCTCAATTGTCATTTCATGAGTGAGAATGACACGAACCGTCAGTATATTAAACTGGAGACACACTCACCTTTACTCTTGGAAGTGACTCCTTGGAAAGCCAAATCAAATCCTTACCTCCTTTAAAGTAATTAACCTTGTTGTAGAAAACCTTGATCACACAAGAAACCAAGAACAAGAGAAAATCTCTCTTAAGAAGTCTATAAACTCTATTCAATAATTGTCTAACCTCTTACAAGAAGCTACAAGATGGTTTAAATAGATTACAATATTAATAAGTTATTTGGTTACATGGATACCTCCACCCATATCCTACTAATCCAACTAAAATAACCTAATATTAATCTAACAACTTTGGGCATAAAACAAAAAGGCCCAATCACAAATAATGGGCATACCAATAATACCCAATTATTAAATTTCATCCAAATAACATAAGTCTAATAAATAACTAATAATAAAAATAAAAATATTAAATATCTAGTTGAGCCAAAATAACAAGTAATCCCAACTAGCCTTCATCATCCATGGCTTCCAACAAAATAGTCAACTTCTCTTTACCTCTATTTAGTCCATATGGCTCCATATTTGTATCTATGAATCTTTGCACATAAGCTTGTAAGGCTTCCTTTATCTTCTTGGCTCTTTGTCTTGTAAATGGTCCACAAGGAATCTTCAAGCTTTGAGTTCCATCACCTCCCTCCATGAATTTCATAGCCATGCTTGTGTCATTCCCTACCTCCTCAAAAAGATTTAACCTCGAATATGCATCAAAATCAAAAGGAGACAGGTCAGAAACATTAAAAGAAGCTGACACATTATACTCACCAAGAAGATAAATCTTATAGGCGTTATCATTAATTTTCTCCAAAACTTGGAATGGTCCATCGCCTCTTAGATCAAGCTTTGTGCATACCCTTAATTTTGGCATGGATTAGATTTAAGAAGCTTACCTTATTCTGTTATAATTTTAAAGAATCTAAACCTAATTTTAATGCTTAAATATTAGATGGTCCAATTCATAAAAGCCCAAATTAAATTGTAAAATAGGTTCGGTCTGAAAGAAATTAAAAATTAGGGTTTGGTTTGAGTCGGGACATGCCAAAATTGACATGAGCATGGCTCATATCAATTTGGGATATCCAAATTGATATGGCTCATATCGATTTGGACCTTCTAAATTGATATGGGTTGGCTCCATATTGATTTGGAACCTCCAAATCGATATGAGCCCCTCCAAATCCAAGTTTTGACCAACCATTTGATTTCTTAATTAAGTTATAATTCTTTTAAGACTCAGATTAGGTTTAGGGTTAAGCGTTTGTTTCCTATAAATACATGATTTACACATAGAGAGAAAAAAAAAGGAGGAGGCACAGAGAGCGACTAATAATTAGTAAAAGACAATAACTGGCAGCACGAGAAGAGACAGTAGTAATTTTTATCAAACCCTAATATTCAAACAGCAAGTAAAAGAAGGCAACAAACATATAACCATTATCTTAAATAGAGGCAATAGTTTTCCTCAACCAATAACAAAGTTGACTCAGGTAGTGGATTAATAAGCTTGGTTCAACAGTTTATATTTGGTAGAGCCAACCACCAACGCAAGTTTGATTCCCTGTTTAAATTAATTCCATTGATTGCTCTTAATAATCATTCCATTGAATTATGTTATTTATAAATTGAGCATACAAATCATCCATAATAGGCCATAGATTTGAATTAAAAGAGATAGTAGTATTAATATATACCCTGCCATTATTTTCATAAACCCTAAACTTTGTCAAATTGTGTATTAGTTTGGATTAATCTTACTATTAATAATCAAACCCTAGCTCTAGGTTTAAAACTACAATTTTATATTTTTAATCTTTATGTAGCTTAAAAACCCTAATTTGAATATTTAAAACCCTAATTCGAATATGGTTTACCTTCCATAGGCAGGGTAAGGACAGGAGCCTGAGTCAACATCTCCCTCAGCTGCTCAAAACTTGCCTGACACCGATCTGTCCACACAAATTTAACTCCTTTTCGAAGTAATAAAGTGAGTAGTGTAGCTATTATAGAAAAATCCTTCACAAATCAACGATAATAGCCCTCCAATCCCAGAAAACTTCTAACCTCTGTCACAGTCTTCGGTGGACTCCAATTCAAGATAGCCTTAACTTTACTCAGATTAACTCTAATACCCTCTACTGAAACCACTTGACCAAGAAAAGCTACCTAATCGAGCCAGAACTCACACTTAGATAGCTTAGCATACAACTGCTTCTCTCTCAGAGTCTGCAATACGATCCGCAAATGCCTATCATGATCCTCCTCATTATGCGAATACACCAAGATGTCATCAATGAAGACTACCACAAACTGATCCAAAAATGGTCTGAATACCCTGTTCATCAAATCCATAAAAGCTGCTAGTGCATTCGTCAATCCAAAGGTTATCACCATAAACTCATAATGCCTATACCTCATATGAAAAGCTGTCTTGGGTACATCCACATCTCTAACTCTCAACTGATGGTACCATGATCTCAGATCAATCTTAAAGAGTATTGCTGCTCCCTTCAACTGATGAAAGAGATCATCTATCTGAGGCAAAGGATACTTGTTCTTGATGGTCACCTTATTCGACTGCCTATAATCAATACACAATCTCATGGTGCTTCTTCACAAACAACACAGGTGCTCCCCACGGGGACACACTAGGGAGGATGAACCCTTTATCCAATAACTCCTGCAACTGCACCTTCAACTCTCTCAACTCAGCAGGTGCCATCCAATAAGGGGTAATAGAGATAGGAGTGGTACCAGGCAACAAATCGATACCAAACTCCACTTCTCTCTCAGGAGGTACCCCTAGCAACTCATCGGGGATAACATCTGGAAACTTGGCAACTGTGGGTATACTTTCAAGCAGGGATCCCACTACTTTAGTATCTACAACATGAGCAAGATAAGCCTCACATCCCTTCTGAATCATTCTCCCAGCTGAAACAAACATGGATGAAATATACCTTTGCTCACTAGATACCATCACATCCCTACCATCACGTGTTCTTAAAGTAACACATTTCTTCCGATGGTCTACCACAACCCCATGCTTGGATAACCAATCCATGCCCAAAATCAGATCATATTCCCTGAAAGGCATCTCAATCAGGTCATAGAGAAACTCTTCATCCTGAACAACAACTGGACTATCTCGGTGCACCCTGCTCACCACAACACTATGCCCTAAAGGATTTATGACCAAAACATCAAATCCTAGGGACTCAGAATGTAAATCAGTCACAGGCAAGATGGATGCACTGATGTAAGAATGAGTCGACCCAGGGTCTAATAATGCAAGAACTGAAGTACCAAATAATGTAAAATTACCAGCAATAACAGCTGAAGCATCTGGCTGCCTCTGCATCACATAAACCCTCTGTGATGGTCCTGCCTCAACTGATCTACTACCTCCAGCTATAGAACCTCCTCTCAGACTAGACTCAGATCGACCACCTCTACCAAAACCTCTGCCACCACGACCCCCTCTGACACTGGGTCGAGAAGCTGCAGTATCTGCCTGTCTAACCTCTGGTGGCTTGGGACAATCTCTGATAAAATGGTTTGGTGATCAACATCTAAAACACACTCCCGAAGCACCTCTCCACCAGTAGACACCTCCATGTGCTCTACCACAATGAACGCAAGTAGGTGGAGCAGGCCTCTGAGCCACTGGAGTCGGTGCACTAGCCATTGAAACTGTAGGTCTCTGTCTCTATCTCTGCTGTTGTACTGACCTGCCAAACTGCCTCTGACTCCTACTAAACCTCTGAAAATATCCCCCTCGGCCTCTCTTCATTGATGAAGACCCTGCCACACTCTGGGGTCTCCTAACTATGGTCTCCTCAACCCTGGCAGCTGCTGCAAGACTCTGTGCCCTCTCAACACTCCTGGCAGTTGCAACTAACTGGGAAAAATCCTGATACCAAGAGCCTGCGATGATGCACATGATAGAGGGTCTCAGTCCCTCCTCAAATCTCCTGCACCTATCAAACTCATCAGAAATGATCCTACCAGCATAGTGACTCAACCGGATATACTCGATCTCATACTCGGTCACTGTCCTGGTATCCTATCTCAGACTCAGAAACTCCATCTTCTTTGCATCCTTATACTCTCTCGGAGTATACTTCTGCTCAAATTCCCGCAGGAAATCGTCATAGGTTAGGACTGGTGGATCATCCAGAGCATGTGGAACCGTCTTCCACCAATCATATGCATCTCTCTGCAGAAGAGATCTGGCATAATCAAAATTCTCTTATGGACTAGCCTGCAATTGAATGAATACCCTCTGAACCCGGTCTAGCCATTGCTCTGCTACAACAGGGTCTGTAGTACCAACAAATTCCTCAGCTCCATACTTTCTCAATTTATCATACTACCTCACCGGCAACTGCAGTTGCGGCTGTGGCTATGGCGGTTGCGGAACTAGAGCCTGCCTCAACAACTCTACCATATGCCATACCCAGCCAGGTGGAATCTCATTAGCTGCTGGTCTCACAGGCACAGAAACAGACACCTCACCAGCAAATACAACTCTAGCTCCATCTATACCCTCATCTGGAGCCACACTCTCTGCACTACCCTCAGCAGCCTGATGCGGCTGAGACGCCATAACTACCTATATCTGCAAACAAAGCAGAAAATACTATATCAGAGATCAGAAACTGCCAGTGCCAATGCATGTATTATAATTAAAAACTATTTTTCAAATCCCCCATTTTCTCTCTCTATCATCCCACCAAGGTCGAGAACCTCAAACCTAGGCTCTGATACCAAAACAAATGTAACACCCTTATACCCTATACACGTACAATACATATTTTCAGCATATATAAAATATGCATATACGGTACAAAAATGTCATAGACCGGTTTAATAAAAAATTTTCACATTTTCAATTTAAAATTTCAAATTCTAAATATATAAAATTAAATAGAATATAAATATTCTTTACTTGTTATAAGAACCCAAAATAAATAATATATATAAAAATCTCTAGAAAAAATTTGCCAGAGTTTTGTCTGTAATTTGGACATCCCAAAATTTAGCAATTACTCAACCTGCAAAAAGAAAACACTTCCAAATAATTTCAAATCACCATCTCAACCATACTTCTCAATTTCACCAATTTTCTCAAACATTTATATATATATAGATATATATAATTTAAAACACACTTACTCTCCCATTTCAAATACATTAACCCAAACATTCATTATAATATACAATACGTAAAATCCAAAACATAATATATTTTGCATAATACTCAAAATGTACAATAACATAAAAATATATATATGCTACTAACAGAGTTTCTGATCTCGATAGCAACTCAACAAGCTCAACTACAAGTCTAGACCCAACTTGGTCTAGAAGAACTCTCTAGCTCAACTGGGTCTACCCTATCACCTGCGCAATGAAAATAATTGCGCTAAGCCGAAACCTAGTGGTACAAACTTTGATAATACCAATAAAATTCAATACAATGCCAATGCACAGTGCATATAGATGTCACATCATTCCACTTTCTTATATTTTTCAAAGATTTCATAATCACAACTCATAACATTATATTGTTCAATTGTATCACAATTCATAATTCACATTAAAATAAAGACAAGCATGGGCCCAAAAAGGATCTAATATGCTATTCAAATTTCAGAGTCACTACTTTGGTCCATAATGACACCATGTGTCTAGCCCCGTAGGCAATATATCCATGGATAATGTAACAGCCCCAGTCTCTTGGACCTCAACCCGGCTAGACCCTTAGGCCCTAGTATCTTGGTCCTCAACCCAGAAAGACTGCTACAATTTTTGAGACTTACGATCCAGTCTTTTCACCCTAAAAACATCATATTTATCAGCTGGCCTTGCGTACGACCCAGTCTTTTCACCATTCCAGCGTTTAGCCCGTAGGCAATCATAGGCATGCCCTAAACCCAGAACTCTAAAAATTGAATAACATACTAGGCACACAATTTATTCATATTTCTCATTATTAATCTCTTTCTCATTTTCACATATTCAATCTAGTCACATTGCCTTATTTTCACATTTCTTTTTCTCACTTTTCTCATTTTTCACATCTTTCTCATTTTTCTCATTTTTCTCACTTTTCTCATTTTTATCAATATCAATTCATTTCATTATACCACATATCTTATTTTTGCATTCACAACACATTACCCAATTACTTTGGGTATTTTCACATAATATACATATTTCACATTTTACACAATTTAGCCATTATCAATGGCTTTTCACAATGCATTTAACACATATATGACATTACAAATGTCATAGCATATTATTTATATACAATCAATGAACCAAGTAGCTTAACACATTTTCCAGCCAAAATGTGTTAAGTCCAAATTTTATACAAATATAAACAATATCTTCAAAGTTTGTACATATCTCCACTAGCAACCCAAAGCAAGCTTAAAACAACCTCCAATACAATCTTTCCAACTTGCCCTTCAAAACATGGATGAAGCAAATCAACCTCCCTCAATTCCTAAACCAAATGTGATAGCAAATAATCATTTAGTATCACATTTAATGACATTTCCAACATTAAACCATAATTACACATCACTCCTACAAATTTCCAAAAATTTAGCCTTTCCTTACTTCAACATTAGAATTCCATTCTCAAACTCCAACCCAACACCACCAAATCCAATATTTGACTTTAAAATACTTGTTTATGAATCAAAACAACTCATTTAGAACCAATTTGCACAATTAAAGTTCATGTTTTCAAAACCCCAAAAATCCATAACCCTAAATTCTCTCTCTTCACCATTCTTTATCCAAACTCTATCATCTCTTCAATCTAACCTTAAAATCATTGTTAACTAACCAAAATAACATCATACACACCAATTCCAATAATTATAACATACTACATCAAAATTCCAAAACTCACATAATACAATCTTCCATGGAATTCAAAGAAAAGAGATGGAAACTTACTAATTTTGGTGGAAATCACCAAAAATCCACTTGAAACTTGTTAAATTCTTCAATTTATGGAGTATGGAAGAATCAAATTCTTGGCTTCAAGCTCCCATGGAATTTGGCCTAGAGGAAAGAGAAGAAGAAGAAGAAGACTTTTTAATATTTCTTTTCCTTTTCATCTTTTTTTTAAACCACACACACACACATATATATATATATATATATTAAAATAATTTAATATTTAATTATTTTTTAATAAATTAAAAGTCCTAATTTCCCTCTTCCATTCAAAAATAAATTTTTTAAAATTTTTTTATTAATTTTAAATTTATAAGATTTAATTACCAAAATACCCTTTTATTTTAAAAAGTGTTGACTTTTATATGTTATGTATAATTTGCATATATATTTCATATATATATATATATATATTCCACTTTTTCATTTAAAATCCCTTAATTTTTCATTTAAAACCATTAATTTAATTTATCCTTTTAAATTATAATTTATTTTATCAAATTTTCGAAAAATTAAAAATTTTCAAAAATTTTAGGATGTTACAAATTCAAGATTTGATTGACAGTGGAAAGTTGCCTGAGCCTGATAAACCCAACACTAAGAATAATCCTCTGTCTAAATTTGGAAGGGCGCCACCGCTTGCAACATTCATGATGGAGGGAGGGTTGGAGGAGATTTTTATCTTATCATCTTATCATGATATGGATGGAGAAGCTGCTAAAGAGGATGTGCTGCTAAGAAAGCTTAGACTAACTATGGATGATGAAGTAATGATCTTTGATAATGGAAAAATCTGTCACATCCCAAAGTTTAGGTAGTTGAGTATTAGGCAAGAAGGACATAAATAAGTGGTCAAATAGAGGTTCGAGATAGTCAAAAACAAAATCGGTGTGCAAAGGAGGCCCGAGAAGTCGACGGGACCTAAAGGTAATTTTTCGAAAGGCCGAGGACCTAAGTTGAAATTTCTCAAAAGTTAGGGGCAACTGTGTAAACTTAAAAAATTAAGTGTCGAAAGTTCTTAATAGTGCCCATATCTGACCCCGGAAGAATATTCTCGAGATTAATCGGGTCATAACCGCGGGTTTCAATTTTTTCCAAAAACGCATGGTTTAAAAGTTACAATCGATTAATCGCTGGAGGGTATTTTGATATTTTCACACCCTAGACTATAAAATTATAGCACAAGAAAGTTGAAGGGGGTCAAAATATGAATAAAAGGAAGCCTAATGGCTTGCCAAATAAATAGATAAAAGAAGAAGGCAAGTGGACCAATTAAAAGTGGCCATTTTTGCTATAAGGTGTACCAATTGGAAGCCAACATCTATACCAACATATTTTCACCACTTATGGCTGCCATTTGGATCAAAATAAGCTAAGGAAAGAATATAAAAGCCCTCTCTTACATGGTGAACTCGTCCAAACCATAAGAAAAGGAAGAAGGAGGTGATTTTTCCAAAGTTTAAGGCTTTTGGTTGAAGATTTTGGTGACAAACAAGATTATAAGGTAAGAGAAACCTATCTCTAGTTTTAATTTCATGGATTAATGGTTAATTTAAGAGATTGAAATTAGGGTTCATGTAGCTAGATTTGGAGAAAATTCAAGAAATAATTATTTGAAGGATTTGATGAAAGAAATAATGGTGTTTAATGGTGAAAATAAGCTAGCAACCATTAGAAAAATCATAAGATAAGACTATGTCTATATCTAGGGTTTGTTTTTATATATGTGACATGTTAAATTCATAGGAAATCAAGGATATTAGAGAGGAAAGGAAGTGAAATAGACAAGAAGAGCATGGAAAAGCAAGGTTTGGTACTTTAACTAATTGTTTGTTCATTTTCTTGAAATTTTTCTATTTTAGAATTAGTGAAATGCTGTGACTTGTATGATTTTTAATTAAATATAGAAACATGTTCTTGAATTTAATTTTTGATATGTTGTGCCTCAATGCATCTAGAATTACTAAAAAATATTTTGAGTTGAATTCGGAATGGTTATGATTATGAAAAAATTATTTTCTGTTAGACCTGCTCTAGGAGGTACCTTGACTGAGACAGCCATGTTTCCAGATTTTTAATAAAATTTTTAAAAAATAATCTTCCATTGAATTTTGGATATGTTGTTTTTTAGTGAGTATAGTATTTGAGTAAAATAATTTGGAACCACATTGATTGAATTTAAATTATGGAATTCACAAAATTTAGAACTGCTGCCAGGATGCAGGGCAACTGGAGCAGTCTGGTTGGGTGAACTACTTGACCAAGATTTTGTGTCCATTTTGATCTGAAATTTTAAAAGAATAATTTTAAGATGTAAAACTAAATTCTGTAAAAATTTTAGAGTTTTTAGTCAAGTAGATTATTTTATACAATTTTTCAAAATAAGGATCAAGTTGAGTCCAAAACCAGAATTTAGTATTCATATGGTCATTTTGCTAATATTCGTTTGGTCATTTTTCAAAAGTAATCCAATTGATTCCTTATGCATATAAATGAGCATAATATGTTATTAAAATGACAAAATATGATATTTCACGTTGAAATAATATAAGAAACATAAGTCGATAATTGTATAATGCATATTCGATTAAGAAATGGCATGAAAATTTTGGCTCCACTGGGTATCTGGGATAGTACTGAGTAGGGTAAGGGTATGATATATCATACTATATGCAGTGCTGCTATAATATAGGACTTCGGTCCGAGTTATATAGGGTGACAACCCGAGCTATATAGGACTTCAGTCCAAGTTATATAGGGCAATCGCCCGAGTTATATAGGACTCCGGTCCGAGGGCTTTGGCCACAGATTTCACAGGGCTTGGTCCGCAATTTTTTAGGGCCACAACCACAGAATATATATACAGTTGTTTTAGTTAGTTCCTTACCATACGTTAGTCTACCAAATTACCTTGTGGAGCGAACTGATAAAATGATAATAACTGAATATATGACATGTATGGATTGTTTTTACTGTGATATTATTTTTCAATACGACTCATTGATTTTAAAAGTGCATTATGCTTTTATTATTTATTTTTTGTAATTAGTTAAAGTACCCACTAAGCAATGCTTAGCGAGTTTAGTTTCTTCTAAACTCGTAGGCTATTAGGAAGGAGCTAGTAGCGAGCAGAGGAGTCCTGCGATCTGTCGGTCATCAACAACCTTAAGTGGTGCTCTTCATTTTGTATTTTGGTATTAGAAACTGGCATGTACTTATTTGAACAATTCAAAGAGATAACTTGATGTAGCATGTAAATCTAGTAATGTATAATAACTGTATGGTTTTAAATTGAGTTGGGTTGTGAATATAGAAGTGTGAATTCTTCTTGCAGGATTGTAGTTGAGGTTATAAGGGTGGATTATTGGGAGTGTGCTTGAGTTGAATTGTGAAACAAAATATTTTTCAAAAATAAGAAAAATCAGTTTTGTCGATACTTGGGACCTAGAATTTTAAGGGAGACTCCGTCAAAATTTTTAGAAAATTTTTATAAGGAATATTAAGTAAGCTGACAAAACCAGAGCTCGTATCCCGATGTAGCATTCCTCCTCGGCTTATTCATAGATCGGGAAGGGGTGTTACAATTTGCCCTATATAACTCGGACCGAAGTCCTATATAGCTCGGGTCGTCACCCTATATAACTCAGACCAAAGTCCTATATTATAGCAGCACTGCATATAGTATGATATATCATACCCTTACCCTACTCAGTACTATCCCAGATACCCAGTGGAGCCAAAATTTTCATGCCATTTCTTAATCGAATATGCATTATACAATTATCGACTTATGTTTCTTATATTATTTCAACGTGAAATATCATATTTTGTCATTTTAATAACATATTATTCTCATTTATATGCATAAGGAATCAATTGGATTACTTTTGAAAAATGACCAAATGAATATTAGCAAAATGACCATATGAATAGTAAATTCTGGTTTTGGACTCAACTTGATCCTTATTTTGAAAAATTGTATAAAATAATATACTTGACTAAAAACTATAAAATTTTTACAGAATTTAATTTTACATCTTAAAATCATTCCTTTAAAATTTCAGATCAAACTGGACACAAAATCTTGGTCAAGTAGTTCACCCAACCAGACTGCTCCAGTTGCCCTGCATCCTGGCAGCAGTTCTAAATTTTGTGAATTCCGTAATTTAAATTCAATCAATGTGGTTCCAAATTATTTTACTCAAATACTAGACTCAATAAACAACATATCCAAAATTCAATTGAATATTATTTTTTTTAAAGTTTATTAAAAATTCAGAAACATGGCTGTCTCAGTCAAGGTACCTCCTAGAGCAGGTCTAACAGAAATAATTTTTTCATAATCATAACCATTCCAAATTCAACTCAAAATATTTTTCAGTCATTCTAGACGCATTGAGGCACAACATATCAAAAATTCACTTCAAGAACATGTTTCTATATTTAATTAAAAATCATACAAGTCACAGTATTTCACTAATTCTAAAACAGAAAAATTTCAAGAAAATGAACAAACAATTAGTTAAAGTACCAAACCTTGCTTTTCCTTGCTCTTCTTGTCTATTTCACTTCCTTTCCTCTCTAATCTCCTTGATTTCCTATGAATTTAACATGTCACATATGTAAAAACAAACCCTAGATATAGACATAGTCTTATCTTATGATTTTTCTAATGGTTGCTAGCTTATTTTCACCATTAAACACCATTATTTCTTTCATCAAATCCTTCAAATAATTATTTCTTGAATTTTCTCCAAATCTAGCTACATGAACCCTAATTTCAATCTCTTAAATTAACCATTAATCCATGAAATTAAAACTAGAGATAGGTTTCTCTTACCTTATAATCTTGTTTGTCACCAAAATCTTCAACCAAAAGCCTTAAACTTTGGAAAAATCACCTCCTTCTTCCTTTTCTTATGGTTTGGACGAGTTCACCATGTAAGAGAGGGCTTTTATATTCTTTCCTTAGCTTATTTTGATCCAAATGGCAGCCATAAGTGGTGGAAATATGTTGGTATAGATGTTGGCTTCCAATTGGTACACATTATAGCAAAAATGGCCACTTTTAATTGGTCCACTTGCCTTATTCTTTTATCTATTTATTTGGCAAGCCATTAGGCTTCCTTTTATTCATATTTTGACCCCGTCAACTTTCTTGTGCTATAATTTTATAGTCTAGGGTGTGAAAATATCAAAATACCCTCCAGCGATTAATCGATTGTAACTTTTAAACCGTGCGTTTTCGGGAAAAATTGAAACCCACGGTTATGACCCGATTAATCTCGAGAATATTCTTCCGGGGTCGATTATGGGCACTATTAAAAACTTTCGACACTTAATTTTTAAGTTTACACAGTTGCCCCTAACTTTTAAGAAATTTCCACTTAGGTCCTCGGCCTTTCAAAAAATTACCTTTAGGTCCCGTCGACTTCCCGGGCCTCCTTTGCACATCGATTTTATTTTTGACTATCTCGAACCTCTATTTGACCACTTATTTATGTCCTTCTTGCCTAATACTCGACTACCTAAACTTTGGAATGTGAGAAAATCCTTGCCCTTCATATGTCTAAATAAATTAAGCATCTTTGATTCCAACTCAACAAACTTTCCTTGGCTTATTTGGTTTTTGTTTCTTTGGTGTTTTATTATAATAATTATGTTTCTCTAATTAAAATTGCTTGAATAAATTACTTTTATTAAATTTTGTTGGCTTTTGATATTATAGTGTTCAACCAATGATGAATCTAGTTTGATAATCATAAATTAGTATATCTATGCATCATGATTTGAATGACTTTACTAGGTGAGGGAATTGTTCTATAACATTCAACTATGAATGCTTATTTAGAGAGGGCTCCTGCATAATTATGAGTGTCTAGGTCCTAGTCCATCTTAGAACATACTTTGACGAACTTTTGAGAAAAAATTGAATTCTATTTATTTAAGAGAGGGATGATCCAGGCATTGTTTGATAAGCCAACAACTAGTATCCACCCAATTAAATATCAATCCCTAGTTATCCCTTTGAGCCTTCATAAATTTTAGCTTACTATTTATTGGTTAGTAAGCCTAATAACCTACCCTGAGCTATTGTAACTTCTATGACAAATTTAATGATCACTAAGGTGAAGAGGCAAGAAGATAAAAGAAAGGAATGCATAGTCAAGACCATAGGGATAATTGATGTTCTCAAGATCATAAGGGTAGTCGAAGTTCACCTGATGCTTGACCTAATATCTCCAATTTATTAAGATGACATCAGGACAACAAATGATTTATGCTTATTGAAGAAAACTCACTTTACTCCACTTATCCATAGTCAGAAGCATATAATGGTGTTGATAGAACAATCCTCTTAGAGTTGGACCCAAAAAGAGGGAAAAAAAAGCAAAAAAAAAAAAGCAAAAAAAAAAGAAAAAAAAAGGGTCCTGAGTTTATGCAAAAGCAAAAAGAAAAGATGAAGGACGTTTTAATCAGTTCTATATTTCTTCCAAGGAGATAGAATGAAATTAGACTCTAGCAAGATTGCTCCCAGTTGCCTATGGCTCAAACAAAAGATTTTGGTGTGAAGGTTTGTCAGCAGTGTCACATCAGCTCCAATCTTAAAATAGCCTTCACTTAAATTATGTCCCTTATAAACCATGTTTCAAGCCCATTAAAGACTTATTGATCTCTCTTGGTAGGTAGAGTCTATTAGTAGTGATAGTTTGAATAAGCATGCATATGAGATAGACAATATTCAAACTCAATGAGATCTTTTGCCAAGTAATGTGTATGCGCCTATCTGAAGTGCAACAGTTCTTGCTCAAATAGAAATAATTCATGAGTTTAGTATGGTAACTAGAGTTGTCATGTTATAGATATGTTAATTTGGAAAATGGAGTCCTCGGGTATAATGACACTAATTTGACAAAGCCAAAATATGATTTTAAGATTTGTTTTTGACATACAAAGCCTTCAAGTTAAGGGAAGTATGTTGAAACATCAAACCTCGAAGGACACATTGGGCAAAGTAAATGATTATTGGCAAGGTTATGAAGAAGCTACCGACTGATGTGCTAAATCATAGTTTGAAAAGGATGTATCTCTGACTATGCTGCTTGGGCATCACCACTCATGTTTTCAACATCTTGGAAATAAAAGCCATATATGTCAAATTTTTTGCCATTCCAATGTAAGATCTGAACGAGCATCTGGAAGGAACCAATGAGAACACTTCAGCTGATCACCTTAGTCTGTGAGTCAATAGAACCACTGTAAGTATCATCCATGCATATCAGCATACATAAGCATATCATACTGCATTTTTGTCTTGTGTTCCTATTCTTTGTCAAAGTGAACAACATAAACTCTATGAAGCAAATAATGAGAAGCAGATGTGGAATCAGGGGAGCATGGAAGGCCCATTGCTTGAGGAAGCTCCAGTCACTTTATAAAGATAGAGTTGCATGCTTATGCAAGGAACCAGGTAATACACAAACATCAATCAGAGCCTGTCTGAAAAAATCATTGGATTGAGCCTACACAAGGGGCAAAACTTCGTCTTTTCAATTTTTGAGTTTATACATGTACAAATATTTTTAGACTTGCTTTCAATATTTTGCCACATAGGGGGGCAAAGAGAAGATACAAAGACTAGCTAAAAAAAATAGTTGAATTTTTTACAAAAGTACAAAGGAAGAACAAAAAGAATGAAAAAAGAAGAAAATTAGAACTCTCAAAAGAATGAAGATACAAAAGACAAAATGTTCAGTCCAGCTAGAAGAGCTAGAGCCAATATAGGACAAATGTCCAAAGGATGAAGATCCATTTTGAAGGGTAAAGACCCGATGTCCAATGATGAAGATCCATTTTGAAGGGTGAAGACTCGATGTCCAAAGGATGAAGATCCATTTTGAAGGGTGAAGACCCAATCTCCAAGGATGAAGATCTATTTTGATGGGTGAAGACACGACGTCCAAAGGATGAAGATCTATTTTGAAGGGTGAAGACCCGACATCCAAAGGATGAAGATCCAAGGTCCAAGGATGAAGATCTAAATTGAGGGTGAAGATGCACAATCCATTGAGGAATGAAACAACTAGCTAGAAGAAAGCCAAAATTTTTAGATGACAGAAGGTAAGTCCAGTTAGAAGAGCTGGAGTCAATCCATTAAAGAATGGACAAGTGGCTAGAAGAAAGCCATGATGGATGTAGACCCTTAATTTTTGACCAAGTCTAGTCTAATATTTTAAAATAAGTCCGAAATAATTTTTATGGTATTTATTATTTATTTTATAAAAATATATATATATAATAAAAAAATTGAATGGACTAATTGGTGGTGACACGCGGCAAGGCAATTCGCCGCAAGCCAAAAGGACCTGCTGCGAATTAGCTTGGACTAATTCACCGCAGATGTATGCTGCGGCGAATTAGCTTTGGCCAATTCGCCGCAGCAACTTGTTATGATGAATTGGCCTGCCCCAATTCACCCCAGCTGCATGCTGTGGTGAATTGGGGTAGCGGCTCGCAAGCCCTCACCCAAATGTTTGCATCCCAGCCCATTGCTCGAGTCTCAACAGTCCGTGCCAGCGCGTTGGCCAATTTTTGCTAAAATTCAATTTTCACTCGAAAAGGTCAATTAATTTCCTAAATAGCTTGAACTTCCTTAATATTAGGTTTTACATTAAAAATTCTACAAATACTAGCTTTAAAACACAGAATAAAAGGGGCAAAAAAAAATTACTCAAGGATTACAATTGGACTTTTAAATCTTAAAGCAACATGAAGCAGCCAAGAATAAGAAGAACACTTCCATCAACACGACAAAAAATTGTGTTGTCTTGATCAAGGTTTCCCCAGAATTCCAACGGTACAATTGTGGTGGAACCAACAACGAAGGTTTGATCTTAACCAATAATTTTTCACAGTAGCCATAACATGCTTTCTTTTAAATATTTCATTGATATGTTTTGATATTAATTTTTCCAGTAGCATAAAATTGTTAAATCTAAATTATATGTTTTATGAACCAAAACTCTAATTCATTAAATCCTTAAACCCTCATCTAATTCCTTGAAACCCTTAAACCCTAATGTTCCAGTGGCTAAATAATCCCAAAAACCCTAAATTATTTTGTTAGAACTTAAAGCCTTAAATTATTTTTGTCCAAAACCTTATACTATTTCATTAAATCCCAAAACTCTAATCATTTTTTTCCAAAACCTTAATTTATTTCCCCAAATCACTGTTTTCTAAAATAATTAATCAAAACCCTAATCTTTTTTAAGACTTGTCATCCAAAAACCCTACTTTCAAATTATTCTACCCAAAACACCAAAATCGTAGCCTAGTAGACTTAAAACCATAATATGCGAAGACCCTAATTTGTTCCCAAAATTTCAAAACCCAATTTTCCCAAACCCTAGTCAAGGAGCCTTAAAATCCTTAAACTGTGATTCCCAAAACCAAGACCCCACAATCTAAAACCCTAATTCCAATAATTTAAAACCATAAACCCTAGTTTTCTAAACCATAGTTCATAAACCCTAGCTTGTATATTTAATCTTTAATTATTATTTGAATCCTTCTTTATATACTTAGTTTACCTCTTCATATCTTGATCTTTATTTGGCTTATAATGAATGGTTTACTTTCATAATGAATGATTGAATGTCTTTTATTGGTTTACTTTATTTTTCATTATGTAAGGGGTATGTTTTCACCTTGTGGGTATCTCATTAATTAAACTTTATGTAATTTAAATTATTTTTCATATTTTAGGATTATGTAAAGGATACGTTTTCACCTTTTGGTGGGTGTCCTAGTTAGTTTTAGACTTTGGACAATGTAAAGGCATGTTTCCATCCTTGGATGGGTGTCCACTTATTTATTTTATTTGGACATGGCTATGATTTTAATAAAGTAATTACTAATTCTTATGATCACATGTAGTATGGATAATGTCATTATATTTAAGAATTTTATAATATTAATACCTCAAAAGAAGGTCGGTTCTAATGAACCGGACATTGTGGGGGTGCTGGGTCATTCTCACCTTCCCCATACGTACCTAACTTTTTGAACCCAATAAGGGGTTGGGGATTCCTTAGAAATTGAGTCATCCACCCCTTTCCTTTTTCCCAGATTTTCCAAGTGGCGACTTCATTTTCTCCTGGTTTAGGCCCGTGTTCTCTAAGGCCCTGAGCCTAACAGTGCTGAAGTCGCAAGAACCATTCCACATGGGAGTGGGGGCAAAAATATCCGCTCACAGTGGCGACTCCACTGGGGATAAGAGAAGTTGATTCCATTGATCTTTATATTATTCTATTCTTTCTTATCATGATATTATCCATTGCATCATTTAAATTGCATTGTGTGCGTGAGTTAGGACGCCTGTGTTACTCGTGTTGTGTTATGTAAGGGATACCATACTTTCACTCAAGGTATGGAGATCGAGCATGGCATAACCACTCATAATCTTGTACCTTTTTTGGTAAATACTTGATATGGAAACCTAAGCCTTTCAACCCAAAGACTAAAGCTCATGTAATTGGGCTAGTTACTTTCCTTAGGTTTTACCCCAAATGCTTGTTGTTTGACTATGGTTAATTTATCTTCGTTTAAATCATGGCTTATTTGGTTTATTCCTTTTCTAATATGACCTAATTACATTGTGAGCTCAAATAATTTTTTCCTCTAAATCCAAAAAACCAAAGCTATTTTCAAAATTTTCAAAATGGACTTGGGACATAAAACTTTTCCAAAAACAAGTAAAAAAAAAAATTCTTTTCTCATGACCCAAATACAAAGCCCAATATCCATTTTTTTCTAAAATCTTTTTACAATGGGCTTGGAAACAAAATTATTTTCACAACCTTTTTTAAAGAGCTTACAAATATTTAAGTCAATTATGGAAATACTAAAAATCAATTGTGAGCCTAGTTTATACTAAGAATTATTAATCGTGGGCTTGTTTTTGGCATATATCATTAGTTACTTTTTTAAGTGAGAAATCTAATTATAATAAACCTCTTAATTTTGTTTTAATCCAATATAGCATAAAAGCCGCTTGGATGGATTAAAGCCTAATTAATGGGAATTATCATGAACTGATTTCCATGTTTGAAAATATAACTATTGGTTGAAATATCCGAGAGAATTATTTGAAAACAAGATACCCTATGTTGGTATTTTGTTAACCATACACCTAGAAAAAGAGACTCGCCATGCGGGTGTGGAAGTTATAAGGTTGGAAGGGATGTCCTAATTATCTTTGTTGGTTTGTTATTTGTGCATACATGCATACATATATTTGCATCACATATCATTGATCCTTTCTAGCTCACAGCCCTGGATTACAACAGTTCAAAAGCCTACGACAATCCGACCTATGTCGTTGATGAAGAATCTAGCAGCAACTCAATTAGCTTCTCACAAAAAATCAATGGAACCTAAGTAGATTTAAAAGATGTTGGATGACGTCCTTGAAGTCAAGATGGAAGAACTAAAGGGGGCCCTAGCTGAGATCATGAAGAGTCAAATGGCTACAGTGTTTGGGAACACTGTTGAAGCATTCGCAAGCACCAAGAAAGACAAGGGAAAGGCTAAAGTTGGTCAAGTAGCTTTTGATGATGATAAGATAGTCATTGATGATGATGACGACTGGACTCAATACTTTTAAGATCCTCAAGACAAGAAGAAGGAGTCGAAGGCTATTGAAAGATCAGCCGTGAAAAAGACTAAAACTTCAGATGTTGAGAAGTTCATCGCTGACCTGGAAAAGAAGTTTGAAAATACGCTAAAAATTGAAGAAATGTCTGAGGTTGACAAGTTGTTTGAGCTAGATGAAGAGGTTCCGTACAAGTTCAAGATGCATCCTTTGCAAAGTTTAATGGAACTAAAAATCCTCATCTCCATGTGAAGCAATATATCACTGCTATACAGTCTGCCCGAGCTACTAAGGCTCAAACTTTAAGATACTTCATGCTCTCATTGGATACTATTATCCAAAATTGGTTCAATACCTTAGATGATGGCACTCAAAAGAGCTGGGATTTACTATACAAGGCCTTCATCCAACAATATGGATACAATATTGACTTGTAAGTTACTTTAATGGTGGTGGAGTCCATTAGACAAAGGTCGAATGAGAACTTTGTGGACTATGTGAAGAGGTGGAGGAATAAGGCTACATTGCTCAAAAGGAGGCCCGATGAATCAGATCAAATTAGAATGAATGTGAGAGGGGTGCTGCCTAGCCTTCGTGAAAGAATATCTCATACACTTATCCAGGATTTCAAAGACCTTTTGCAAGTAGGCTTGCAAATTGAAGAGTGAAAAAGGGAGAAGAATCGCTTTTCGGTAAGAAGGAAAGAGAAACAAAACTACCAGTCTAGTAACCAAAGCATGCAAAAGGCAGTTGATGTTATTGCCACTGGCCAAGGAGGAAGAAGGCAGTTTTTAGAATTGGGAAGGCCGCTGTCTTAGGTTCTCAATAAACTACAAAAGAAGGGATTGTTACAGCCCTTGAATCCTCGTCCTTTGCTTAACCCTCTTCCACTTAACTTTGACACTAAAGCATTCTGCCAATTTCATCAAATGCAAGGACACGACACGAATAAATGTTTGAGGCTGAGGCATGAAATCTAGAATTTGATTGATAATGAGAAATTGCTCGAGCCCAACAAGTAAAACACCAAAGACAATCCATTGCCAAGATTTAATAGAGTACCACCACCGAAAACCTTCATGATTGGAAGAGGTTTGCATGAAAGTTTTGTCATGTCTTCTTTTCAAGATGTAGATGGAGAAGCAAGTAAAGAAGAAGTGGTGTTTAGAAAAATATAGTAAGCTATGGTTGGTAAAGAAGAAGCAATCTGTTTTGTGAATGAATTTTGTGACTCAAGCGATAGTGATGATGGTCTTGAACCCAAAAAGGAGGAATGGACCTAGTCTGAACCTGAAGAAGATGGGGTGATGAACACTAGATCTGGTAAACCTTATGCAAGGCCACCACCCAAGGAAGTTGAAGCTAATAATGGAAAGGAAGTAGAAATTAGGAATAAAGAAGAAGAAGATGACACTGTACTTAAGAAATTGAAGAAGACCCAAGCAAGTGTCAATATTTGGGACCTATTGGCCACATCTAAAAAGCACTGTGAAATTGTGGCCAAGGCCTTGTCTAGCATGCCAATTTCTACCTCTATAACACCGGAGGAGCTAGTTAACTTCATGAAAGTTGAAGGAGTAATGAAGTACGAAGAGATTCAAAAGAAGAGCAAAGTTGATGTGAGAATGGTATCTTTCTCATATGCGGATTTACCGGAAGAAGGGAGAGATCACATTCGCCCTCTCTTTATCAAAGTAGAAGTCAAAGGAAAAAGGACCCCATGTGTGATGGTTGATGATGGGTCCACCATAAATGTTTGCCCACTTAAAATTTTGCCAAAGCTAGATATGTCAATAAGGGATCTAAGCCCAACAGAGGTAACCATTAGGGCTTATGACAATACTAAGAGGCATGCCGAAGGGACATTCAAAGATGTTGTGAAGGTTGGTCCAATTGAATCTATGGTTGAATTTGTGGTTTTGGACATACTTGTTACTTTTGCTCTACTTTTAGGATGACCATGGTTTCATCCTCTTGGCGAAGTTCCTTCCACCCTTCATCAAAAGATCAAGTTCCTGAATGGAGAAGAGACGGTGGTCATCGAGGCCATAGATAATGAGGTGTTAAATGATCTAATGATTGAGAGGCCTCTCAATGGTTTTCAAGTAGCTACAATTTCTGATATTGAAATGGTGGACTCCAAGGTCTTGAATATGATGAAGAACATGAACTACCTTCCTGGTGCTGGTCTTGGAAAGGGTAAGGCCGGTGTGACAAAGCTTCCAGATTTTAAGACTCAAACTTCTAAGAAAGGGTTGGGCTATGAAGAAGCTAGCAAAGATGTTCATCCAAAGAAGAATGAGAAGATGAGCTTCCCACCACTTGAAGGGATTTTTTTTTTCAAAGCTCTAGACATGGAACCACTCCAAGGAAAGTCATAGCCAATCATGTTCATGGGAAAGTTGATCTTGAGTTTTGAAATTTTTGCTGATGTGGCCGATCTGGTAGAACAAGTGAAGAAAGAGCTGACCCTACCAGCCGATGATAAGAGTGTTTTTATACTAGTTTTTAGTATGATTTTAATGTGTTTTTAGTTAATGTTTCATTTGATTTTTTGTTTAAAGTTTGTTTAAAGTGTTTGTTTTAGGTTAAAGTGGAAAAATTCCCTTGGATGATCAAAACAATCAAGAAAGAGCATGAATCAAGCAAGACATGGCCAAGCCAAAGCAAGCTTGGCCTGTGTCCCTCAAAATTTCTTCAAGGCAGTAGTTGACACGGCCAGGTGACACACCCAAGTCACTGGCCCTGTCTCACCCAAAGAACAAAAACCAAAGAACCAAGCAAAGAAGGAAAAATGAAGAACAGAAGCTGACACTGGCAGGTGACACGCCCAAGCCAGTGGCCGTGTCACATGACACGACCACAAGCTTGGCCGTGTCCCATGCCTAACCAAAGAACAAAAGAAGAAAAGAAACAAGCAGAAGGTGACACACCCAAGTGACACGGCCACAAGCTTGGCCGTGTCACTCTTTGAGAACAAAAGAAAAGAAAGAAAGAAAGAAGAGGCAGTGATGGACACGGCCAAGTGGCTTGGCCGTGTCCCAAAGGAAAATGAGAGACATGGCCAAGCCACTCAAAGCTTGGCCGTGTCACCTATAAAAACCTTGATTCTTTTGCACGGATTGAGGAACAAGTGGGAGACAAACCAATTACTTTTGTCAAAAGAAAGAAAAAAGAAAGGAAAAACCTGCCTAATTGATGGAAAGAAAGATTAAAAAAAAAGAGATTATGGGAGACAATGGAGAGTGGTGTGAGTTGGAAGTATGAGCTTGAGCTTTGGAGGGAAAATAAGAAGAGAAGAAGAGGGAGTTTTGAGGAGCTCCTGCAGAGGGCTGGAGGTTTGTGCAGAAAACAGAGAACAGAGGCAGAGAAGAGAGGTTTGAGAGGAGGAGGCTGTGCATACACGTTTTGGGTAAGGAGGGAGTGACACTTTCCTTGACTCTTCATCTTCATCCTCCATTTCCATCCTCTCCAACATCTGCATCTTCCATTGGCATCTCCTGGAGATTGAAGAAGCTACATTGAAAGGGGTTTTTCTATTTTCTCCTTTTATGTATTTTAATGTTATTGTTGTTGTTGTTGTATTAAGTGTATTGAACATGAAATAAATCATTCTCTATCTAGATGTTAATGAACCCTAGCTTATTTGTATGATTGGATACTTTTAATTGATTGAGTTGTTTTATTCTTATGATGCTTAATGATTATTGCCAATTGATGATAACATGCTTATTGATTGGTTGCCATTTTCATATTATTGACTTGAGAAAGCTTGATATGAATTGATTACTCATAAGGGTTGAGGATTGATTAGGGTGCTAGAGATAGACCTACAAGATCCTTTGGTTTATAGTTCCTTGTTCTTAATGCATGATCTATTTAATTGTGTTTTGAGAAGAGATTCTGGCACTCTACTTATTGATTAGGGATTAATTCGCTCGAGAGAGGTTTTAGTCTAAGTTAGAGGAATGCCAACTCAACTCTATCATGTAATATAATTGAGGCTAGGGGAATTCAATATCTAGATAGTATCATTATCATCAATCCTTTTTACACAACACACAATTTATCTTTATGTTCATTTATTTAAGCTAATTGTCTTTAATTGCAAAACACCACAAAAATATTGATTTGCACTTGCGGTATAGCCATAGCGCAGCTTGTGCACACCAGCCAAAAAGGAGCCCAATCCAAAGGGAAAAAGGAAGTTGTCCTAGAAATGGAGAAGACCCCCGAGGAGATTGCTGCCCTGGTTGAAGAGAAGTTTGAAGATCTTCTGCTTTATGATTTTGAGAACAATGATTTTGTTTTTTATTTTAATTTGTTTGCTTTGTATGAGGATGTTGATGTTTTCTTTTCCAAAATGAATGTAATAAAGTTTAATTTTGCTTACTTGTGTGATGTTTTTCCTAATGGTTGTATACATTCAAATAGTGGTTAGATGAGCATCTTTAATATTAACTCTGTCGATACACAATCATTAAATTTGGGAACAACCAAAAATCCTAAAAACATTAGCATAGCAACCGACCTTACTCTTGACGAGAGAGTGAGATTTGAAAAAATATTTAAAAATATGGAGAGGTTTTTGCTTGGTCTTATGAGGATATGTCTGGAATAGATAGAGACATAGTTAAGCATCTGATTCCTACCTACACTCACATGAAACCTGTTAAATAAAAGCTTAGGCGGTTAAGACCGGAATGGGCTGAATTGGTTAAAGAAGAGATCACAAAACAAATACAAGTAAAGGTCTTTGAAGTGATAGATTATCCAGATTGGCTAGCCAACATAGTACTCGTGCCAAAGAAAGATGGAAGAATTAGGGCCTGTGTGGATTATAGAGACTTGAACAAGGTTTTCCCTAAAGATGATTTTCCTTTACCGTCCTTATTGATTGTAATATCCCATATTATACCCTAAAATTTTGGAAATATTAATTGTTGTAAATTAATTTAAGGGTTTAAAAGTGTGAATATTTAATTAAGTGAAAAGATAAGAGGAAGGAGTGTGTATATGTTGTATATATAGAGATATATACAATATATACAAGTTAATATCTTATTTGGTTTAAAGATATTTTTATTATTTAAATAGTAATCAATTAAGGATAGTGGAAGATGACATATTTGGGATTAACATTATTATATTAATTTAATTGCTTGGTGGAGAGTGATTTAGGGAGATATGTTTGGTTTAAAGAGAAGTGTTTGGTGAGTGAGGTTTGAATTTTCATCATCTTCTTCTTTTTTCTCCAAGAGGCTGATCACCACCACCATCTTCATCAAGGGAGAGATTTTGTTCTTCCTAACTCAAGAAATTGAAGGATTTCAAGAGATCAAGTTGGAGTTTTAAGGATTTTTCTTCACTTTTGGTAAGTTCCGACTTGTTTCTTTGATTTCTTTTGAGTTTGTGTTTATGAGTTTGTTGGATTATTGATGTAGTTGTGTTTATGGTTGATTTTGGGTATGTTTGAAGTTCTTGGGTCTAGATAACTTCATATTTAGGGTTGGATTGAAGAAAAAAGGTTAAGTTTGGTGAAGAAAATAAGAGTTATTGATTGTGTAAGATTTGAGTTGTGGAATATGGTATTGATTGTATTTGATGCTTGTAATTGAGTTGTTTTGATGTTTATGCAAGCTTATTGTGGTAGTTTGATGGTTTTGGTTAAGTTTGTTTAGAGTGTAAAAGGGTAAAAGAAAGATGATAATTGGATGTGGCATTTTGGTGTCCATTTTAGGTTTTTGGCCTGACATGCCCAATAACACGACCATGACTTTGGGCGTGTCGATGGTTCTGTTTTCAAAGCTGGTGACATGTCTAGTGACACGCCCATGTCACTGAGCTTGTCACAGCTACTGTGTTATTGGAGGATTGACACGTCTAGTGACACGCCCATGTCATTAAGCGTGTCACAGCTTCTGTGTGGTAGTAGTATTGACATGTCCAGTGACATGCCCATGTCAATGAACGTGTCATAGCTACTGTGTTATTGGGGTATTGACACGTTCAGTGACACGCCCATGTCACTGAGCGCGTCATAGCTTCTGTGTTGGAGGAGGATTGACAAGTGCAGTGACACGCCCATGTCACTGAGCGTGTCAAAGCTTCTGTGTTGTGGGTTTAGGGCACGTCCATGAACACGCCCGTGTTGTTGAGCGTGTCAAGTGTAAAGTTTCCCCTAGATAGTTCTGATTCTTATTTTCTTATGTTTATCACTAAGTGCGTATTTATAATCACCTTTGGATTAGGTTTTGAAGAGAATTGAGTTACCCAATCCAAGGATTGAAGGACATCTTGAAAGAGGAGGTTGTTACAGTGGTGTTGTCGCTTTTAGAGATAAGTACAAACTTTGAATGATTGCATACATTTACATGACTTTGGGACTTAACACATTTGGTTGGAAAATGTGTTAAGTTACTTGATATATTGTTAATGAATGAGTTATATGTTATGATATGCATAATGTGAATTATGTTGATGTATCAAAGCAATTGAGTAATGTGTTGTATATGAAAAGAAATGTGAAATAATGTGATAAGATATGTGAAAACATATTGTAACAAATTGATATTGATATAAAAGAGAAGAATGAGAAAAGTGAGAAAAAGGATGATATAATAAGGCAATGTGCCTAGTTTAATCATGAGAAAATGAGAATGGAATTATAAAAGTATTTGATAATGAGATAAATGAATAAATTGTGTGCCTAGTATGTTATTCAATTTTTAGAGTTCTGGGTTTGGCGGCATGCCTATGAATTGCTGGGCAGGTGAAAAGACCGGGTCATAATCCGGGCCCAGCTGATAGTATGCTTGTCTTTGCTTTAATGTAAATTTAATGAGTTGATATATTCATATGTGTTAAGCATTAGCATCGAATTGATCTATATTGAATCAAAGTTTGTACCACTAAGCTTTTTGTTTAGCGTGATTGTGATTTATTGCACAGGTGACAGGGTAGATCCGGTTGAGTAGGAAAGTTCAGCTAGACTGAGTCGAGTCTAGGCTTGTGATCCCTTGTGAAGTGTTGATTTTGGACATTAAGATCAGAGACGAACTGCCAGCATGTATAAATTTCATATTTTTGTACTTATTGATTTTGATGTAAATATATGTACACTCAGCTGCATATTCCGTTGCTTATTAAACAAATATTTTGGATAAACTTTTGGGTAATGATGATATATATATGTATTTTAACAAGGAATGTTTTATCTATTACTATTTATAAAATAAGTTAAACATTTTAAGCTTACTCATATTGTTGAAATAATGATTTGATGTTAAAGTTTTAAAGTTTGGTTTGTTTAAAATGGATTGTGACATTCTTGTATCAGGTATACGTATATTACATATGTGGGTGTAGTGCTGAGAGTGTAGCTCTTATTGAGGGTAGAGATGGAGCTAGAGTTGAGATAGCTGGAGAGGCACCTGCTCCTATGCTAGAGAGACCAGTAGTTGATGAGATTTCACCAGTTTGTTTACGACATATGGTAGAGTTGTTGAGGCAGGCTCCAATACAACAGCTGCCACCGCAACCAAAGCCGCAAGTACAGATAAGGCAATATGATAAATTGAGGAAGTTCGGAGCCGAGGACTTTTTTTGCACTACAGATCCTGTAGTAGCTGAGCAGTGGTTAGATAGAGTTCAGCGAGTATTCATCCAGCTACAAGCTACTCCTAAAGAAAAGTTTGATTATGTTAGATCTCTTCTGTAGAGAGATGCATATGATTGGTGGAAGATGATTCCACATGCGATGGATGATTCACCAACCCTGACTTATGGTGATTTTCTGTGGGAGTTTGAGCAGAAGTATACTCTGAGGGAGTATAAAGATGCGAAGAAGATGGAGTTTTTGAGTCTGACACAGGATAACCAAACAGTGACAGAGTATGAGATTGAGTTTATTCAATTAAGTCATTATGCCGGTGGGATTATTTCTGACGAGATAGACCAGTGCAGGAGATTTGAGGGGGGGGGGGGGGGTTGAGACCCTCTATCACGTGTATTATTGCAAGCTCCCGGTATCAAGATTTTTCTCATTTGGTTGCAGCTACCAGGAGTGTTGAGAGAGCGCAGGGTATTGCAGTAGCAGCTATTGAGGAGGAGACCAGAGTTAGGAGACCCCAGTTTGAGGTAGGGTCTTCATTTGTGAAGAGAGGTAGAGGAGACTATTTTTTGAGGTTCAGTAGGAGCCAGAGGCAGTCTAGTAGGTCAGTACAGCATCAGAGGCAGAGATCAAGACCTACAGTTTCTGTGGCTAGTGCACCGACCCCAGTGGCTTAGAGGTCTGCTCCACCTACATATGTTCATTGTGGTAGAGAACACGGAGGTGATTGCTGGTGGAGATGTACTTCGGGAGTGTGTTTCAGAAGTGGGTCACCAAATCATTTTGTTAGAGATTGTCCAGAGCCACCAGAGGATAGAGAGGCAGATTCTGCAGCTTCTCGACCTAGTGTCAGAGGAGGTCGTAGTGGCAGAGGTCCTAGTAGAGGTGGTTGACCTAGGTTTAGTTAGAGAGGAGGTTCTACAGCTGGAGGTAGTAGACTAGATGAGGCAGGGCCATCACAGTGAGTGTATGTGATGCAAAGGCAGCTGGATGCTTCAGCCGTCATTGCGGGTACATTTTCTTTATTTGGCATTTTAGTTCTTGCTCTAATAGATCCTGGATCTACGCATTCAGACATAAGTGCATCTATCTTGCCTGTGACTGAATTGCATTCAGAGTCCCTAGGATTTGATGTTTTGGTGACAAATCCTTTAGGGCATAGTATTGTGGTGAGTAAGGTGCACCGAGATAGTCCATTTGTTGTTCAGGATGAGGAGTTTCTTGGTGACCTTATTGAGATGCCTTTTAAGGAGTATGATTTAATTTTGGGCATGGATTGGTTATCCAAGCTAGGGGCTGTGGTAGATTGTCAGAAGAAGTGTGTTATCCTGTGAACCTGTGATGATAAAAATGTTATGGTATCTAGTGAGCAGAGACATCTTTCATCCTTGTTTGTTTCAGTTGTTGCAGCTAGGAGGATGATTTAGAAAGGGTGTGATGCTTATCTTGCTCATGTTGTAGATGCCAGAGTAGTGGATTCTCAACTTGATAGTATACCCACAGTTACTGAGTTCCCAGATGTTTTTCCTGAGGAGTTGCCAGGGATACCCTCGGAGAGAGAGGTTGAGTTTGGTATCAATTTTTTGCCTGGTACCACTCCCATCTCTATTACTCCTTATCGTATGGCACCAGCTGAGTTGAGAGAGTTGAAGGTGCAATTTGTAAGAATTGTTGGATAAAGGGTTTATTCGCCCTAGTGTGTCACAGTAGGGAGCACCTATTTTGTTTGTGAAGAAGAAGGATGGTACTTTAAGATTGTGCATTGATTATAGGCAGTTGAATATGGTGACCATCAAGAACAAGTATCCTTTGCCTAGGATAGATGATCTCTTTGATTAGTTGAAAGGAGCAGCAATTTTCTCTAAGATTGATTTGAGATCAGGCACCATCAGTTGAGAGTCAGAGAGGAAGATGTACCTAAGAGAACTTTTTGTACAAGGTATGAGCATTATGAATTCTTGGTGATGCCTTTTTTGCACCAACAGCTTTTATGGATTTGATGAATAGGGTGTTTAGACCCTATCTAGATCAGTTTATGGTGGTTTTTATTGATGATATTTTGGTGTATTCACGTAGTGATGAGGATCATGATAAACATTTGCGGATTGTATTGCATATCTTAAGAGAGAAGTAATTGTATGCTAAGCTATCTAAATGAGAGTTTTGGCTTGATCAAGTGACTTTTCTCGATCATGTGGTTTCAGCAGAGGGTATAAGAGTTGACCCAACTAAAGTTGAAGCTATTTTGAATTGGAGTCCACCAAAGACAGTGACTGAGGTTAGAAGTTTTCTAGGTTTGGCAGGCTATTATCGACGGCTTGTGAAGGGTTTTTCTTTGATAGCTACTCCACTCTCCAGATTGCTACGGAAGGGAGTTAGATTCATATGGACAGATTGGTGTCAAGCAAGCTTTGAGCAGTTGAAGGAGATGTTGACTCAAGCTCCTATTCTTACCTTGACTGTGGAAGGTAAACCATATGTGATTTACAGTGATGCTTCACATAGTGGTTTAGGTTGTGTTTTGATGTAGGAGGGTAGAGTCATTGCTTATGCTTCTCGATAGTTAAAGCCGCATAAGTTTAATTACCCGATGCATGATTTGAAATAAGCAGCCATAATTTTTTCTTTGAAAATTTGGCGACATTACCTTTATGGGGAGAAGTGTTTCATTTATATAGATCACAAGAGTTTGAAATACCTGGAGTTTAGAGAGAGCTGAACCTTCGGCAGAGACGGTGGTTAGAGTTGATTAAAGACTACAACTATTTGATTGACTATCATCCTGGTAAGGCAAATGTTGTTGCTGATGCCTTGAGTCAGAAGTCTTTGGCAGGTTTAACTGCTTATTCGCTCTCATTGCTTGTTGAGTTGAGAGCATTACATGCTAGATTTGAATCATGTGATGATGGTGCTTTGTTAGCTTAGTTGCAGTTGAGGCCAGTCATGTTGGATCATATTAGAGAGTCTCAGTTGGTAGATGAGAAAATTCAAAAAGTCATTTCAGATTACCAAAAGGGGGAGAACCGAGATTTTCTTGTGAGAAATGATGGCAGTTTATGGTACAAAGATAGATTATGTGTTCTTAATGATGCAAGACTGAAAAAGATTATTTTGGAGGAAGCACATCAGTCGGCTTATGCTATGCACCCTGGGAGTACTAAGATGTATCATGATTTGAAGCAATATTACTGATGGTCAGGTATAAAGAGGGACATAGCAGAGTTTGTATCCAAATGTCTCACTTGTCAGAGAGTGAAGGTCGAGCACCAAGTTCCCTCGGGGTTGCTCCAACCTTTATCAGTGCCTGAGGGAAATGAGAGTGTGTAACGATGGATTTTGTGACTGGTTTGCCATTGACTCAGAAGAAGCATGATGCAATCTGGGTGATTGTTGATCGATTGACGAAGACAACTCATTTTCTTTCAGTTAGAATGGATTATTCTCTTGAGAAGTTAGATGAGCTATATATCAGCGAGATAGTGAGATTGCATGCAGTCCCAATTTCTTTGGTGTCGGATCGAGATCCCCAGTTTACTTCAAGGTTTTGGTAAAATTTTCATAATGTTTTGGGTTCTCGATTGCATTTTAGCACTACTTTTCATCCTCAGACAGATAGGCAGTCAGAGATAGTGATACAGATTTTAGAGGATATGTTGAGAAGTTGTGTTATTGATTTCTCTGGAAGTTGGGACAGGTTCTTACCATTGATGGAATTTGCTTATAACAACAGTCATCAGTCCAGTATTGGAATGGCCCCTTATGAGGCATTATACGGTAGAAGATGTAGGACGCCTCTATGTTGGGATGAGGTTAGAGAAGGTAAATTATTTGGTCCTAATTTAATTAAAGAAACAGAAGAGAAAGTGAAGATAATTCAGGATCGTTTGAAAGTAGCTTCAGATTGACAGAAATCCTATTCAAATTTAAAGAGAAGAGATATAGAGTTTAGTGTTGGAGATAAAGTATTTTTAAAAGTGTCTCATTGGAAGAGAATTTTGAGATTTGGCCACAAAGGGAAATTGAGTCCTCATTTTATTGGACCTTATGAGGTACTGGAAAGAGTTAGACTAGTTGCCTATCGTTTATCTTTACCTCCTGAATTGGATCGAATTCACAATGTCTTCCATGTCTCTATGCTACGGAGGTACAAGTTAGACCCATCTCACATTTTGTCAGTGAAAGCTATTGAGGTGAGTTCAGATCTGACTTATGAAGAAGAACTAGTGGTTATTTTGGCACGTGAAGTGAAAGAGTTGAGAAATAAGAAAGTGCCACTTGTGAAGGTTCTTTGGAAGAATCATGATAAGGAAGAGGCAACTTGGGAGAGTAAGCAAGTGATACGAGATCAGTATCCTCAGTTGTTTCAGACTTAAGAACAGGTAATTTCGAGGATGAAATTATTTTTGTAGAGGGGGAGAATTGTAATATCTCATATTATACCCTAAAATTTTGGAAATATTAATTGTTGTAAATTAATTAAAGGGTTTAAAAGTGTGTATATTTAATTAAGTGAAAAGATAAGAGGAAGGAGTGTGTATATGTTGCATATATAGAGATATATACAATATATACAAGTCAATATCTTATTTGGTTTAAAGATATTTTTATTATTTAAATAGTAATTAATTAAGGATAATGGAAGATGACATTTGGGATTAATATTATTATATTAATTTAATTGCTTGGTGGAGAGTGATTTAGGGAGATATGTTTGGTTTAAAGATAAGTGTTTGGTGAGTGAGGTTTGACTTTTCATCATCTTCTTCTTTCTTCTCCAGGAGGCTTGCCACCACCACCATCTTCATCAAGGGAGAGATTTTTTTCTTCCTAACTAAAGTAATTGAAGGATTTCAAGAGATCAAGTTGGAGTTTTAAGGATTTTTCTTCACTTTTGGTAAGTTCCAACTTGTTTCTTTGATTTCTTTTGAGTTTGTGATTATGAGTTTGTTGGATTGTTGATGTAGTTGTGTTTATGGTTGATTTTGGGTATGTTTGAAGTTCTTGGGTCTAGATAACTTCATATTTGGGGTTGGATTGAAGAAAAAAGGTTAAGTTTGGTGAAGAAAACAAGAGTTGTTGATTGTGTAAATTTGAGTTGTGGAATATGGTTGTGATTGTGCTTGATGCTTGTAATTGAGTTGTTTTGATGTTTATGCAAGCTTATTGTGGTATTTTGATGGTTTTGGTTAAGTTTATTTGGAGTTGAAAAGGGTAAAATAAAGATGATAATTGGATGTGGCGTTTTGGTGTCGATTTCAGGTTTTTGACCTGACATGCCCAGTAACACGACCATGTCATTGGGCGTGTTGATGGTTCTGTTTTAAGGATGGTGACACGTCCAGTGACATGCCCATGTCACTGAGCGTGTCATAGCTACTGTGTTGTTGGAGGATTAACAAGTTCAGTGACACGCCCATGTCATTGAGCGTGTCACAGCTTCTGTGTGGTAGTAGTATTGACACGTCCAGTGACACGCCCATGTCACTGAGCGTGTCATAGCTTCTGTGTTGGAGGAGGATTGACAAGTGCAGTGACACGCCCATGCCACTGAGCGTGTCAAAGCTTCTGTGTTGTGGGTTTAGGGCACGTCTATGAACACGCCCCGTGTTGTTGAGCGTGTCAAGTGTAGAGTTTTTCCTAGATAGTTCTTATTCCTATTTTCTTATGTGTATCACTAAGTGAGTATTTATAATCACCTTTAGATTAGGTTTTGAAGAGAATTGAGTTACCCAATCCAAGGATTGAGGGACATATTGAAAGAGGAGGTTGTTAGAGTGGTGTGGTTGCTTTTGGAGATAAGTACAAACTTTGAATGATTGCATATATTTACATGACTTTGGGACTTAACACATTTGGTTGGAAAATGTGTTAAGTTACTTGATAAAATTTTAATGAATGAGTTATATGTTATGATATGCATAATGTGAATTATGTTGATGTATCAAAGCAATTGAGTAATGTGTTGCTTATGAAAAGAAATGTGGAATAATGTGATAAGATATGTGAAAACATAATGTAATAAATTAATATTGATATAAAAGAGAAGAATGAGAAAAGTGAAAAAAATGATTATATAATAAGGCAATGTGCCTAGTTTGATCATGAGAAAATGAGAATGGAATTATGAAAGTATTTGATAATGAGATAAATGAATAAATTTTGTGCCTAGTATGTTATTCAATTTTCAGAGTTCTAGGTTTGGCAGCATGCTTATGAATTGCTGGGCAGGTGAAAAGACCGGGTAGTAAGCCGGGCCCAGCTGATAAATGTGATGTTTTTGGGGTGAAAAGACCTGATCGTAAACCTAAAAAATAAATCCTTGAAGCTAGACTGAGTGAAAAGACCGGGTCGTAAGCTCAGATCTAGTTGTATTAACCATGGATATATATTGCCTATGAGGCTAGACACAAAGTGTCATTATGGACCAAAGCAGTAACTCTGAAATTTGAATAGCATATTAGATACTTTTTGGGCCCATGCTTGTCTTTGCTTTAATATGAATTATGAAATGTGATGAAAATGATTAATATAATGAGATATAATGTAATGAGTTGATATATTCATATGAGTTGTGCATTAGCATCGCACTGATCTATATTGAATCAAAGTTTATACCACTAAGCTTTTTGCTTAGGGTGATTGTGATTTATTGCGCAGGTGACATGGTAGATTCGGTTGAGCTGAAAAGTTCAGCTAGACCGAGTCGAGTCTAGGCTTGTGATCCCTTGTGAAGTGTTGATTTTGGACATCAAGATCAGAGATGAACTGCCAGCATGTATAAATTTCATATTTTTGTACTTATTGATTTTGATGTAAACATATGTATACTCCGCTGCATATTCCGCTGCTTATTAAACAAATATTTTGGATAAACTTTTGGGTAATGATATATATATATATATGTATTTTAACAATGAATGTTTTCTCTATTACTATTTATAACATAAGTTAAACGTTTTAAGCTTACTCATATTGTTGAAATGATGATTTGATGTTAAAGTTTTAAAGTTTGGTTTGTTTAAAATGGATTGTGACATTCTTGTATCCGGTATACGTATATTACAAATATGGGTGTATGTGGTGTTCGTATATAGGGTACAAGGGTGTTACACTGATAGTGCAACTTCTAGCATGCTACACTCATTTGTAGATGGATTTTCAGATATAACCAAGTGTTAATAGCCCAAGAGGATAAAGCTAAAACTGCCTTCATTACTACATGTGGTATATTTTATTATAGGGTGATGCCATTTAGGTTAAAGAATGCTGGAGCAACCTATCAAAGGATGGCCACCACATTATTTCATGATATGATGCATAAAGAAGTCAAAGTGTATGTTGATGATATGATGGTAAAGTCAGATACAAGGGAACAACACTTTCAAAACTTAGAATTATTCTTCGAGAGAGTAGTGAAGTATAAGCTAAGGTTAAACCTAAAGAAGTGCGTGTTTTGGGTTACCTCAGCCAAGTTGTTGGGATATGTGATCGGTCCAAGTGGCATTGAGATTGACCCTGACAAGGTTAAGGCAATCAGGGATATGCTAGCCCCTAAGACGGAGAGAGAAGTTAAGAGGTTTATTGGCAGGTTGCAGTACATTAGCAGGTTTATAGCAAAGATCACCACAATCTATGAACCTTTCTTCAAATTGCTTAAAAAGAATCAGCCAGTCAAGTGGAATGAAGAGTGTCAAAAGGCCTTTGAGCGTATAAAGGAGTATCTGTTAAATCCAACTATTTTGAAACCACCTAAACCCAGTAAACCCTTGGTACTATACTTAGCAGAAGAAGAAGAGTCAATATGAGCCATGCTAGCCCAAGCAGATGAGTCAGGAGTTGAGCATGCAGTCTACTATTTGAGTAGAAAGCTCCTACCTTATGAAATTAAATATAGTATCACTGAAAAGACCTGTATAATTGTGGTTTGGTCTTCTAAGAAGTTGTGGCATTACTTTCAATCTTATAGTGTGCAAGCAATTTTTAGGTTGGATCCGGTGAAGTACTTAAGGGAGACACCCTCTTTGATTGGGAAGTATGGATGATGGTTGATAATATTGGAAGAATTTGAGATTAATTATGTAACCAGGAAAACAATAAAGATAGGGCGGTGGCAAAATTCCTGGCCCAACAACCATTGCCAGATAGCGAAGAGGTAGTCTTAGAATTTCTTGATGAACATTTAGAGGCCATAGAAATACAAGGATGGAAGATGTATTTTGATGGAGCAGTAAATAGGAAAGGAGCAGGTTTGGGAGTCATACTAGAATCGCTCGAAGGGGAGCTTATCCCTTTAGCTAAGAAGTTGAAGTTTAGGGCGACCAATAATATGGTGGAGTATGAAGCATGTATTTTTGGTTTGGAAACCCTAATGATTATGAAGGTGGATAAGGTGCAAGTCTTTGGTGATTCATTGCTAGTAGTATCCCAAGTAAATGGAGAGTGGGAGTTAAAAGAAGAGAAGCTAAAACCATACCACCATTACTTGACCATAAAGAAGAAGAATTTTAAGGAGTGCAGGTTTATACACCTACCTAGAGAAGAAAACTAGATGGCTGATGCCCTAGCCACATTGGCTTCGGTATAGGAAAATCCTGTCAACTTATTTCTTAAGCCTCTGGTTTTGACCAGATCATCAACTCCTTGCTATGAATATGAGACAATTATGAAAACTGATACAGACCATGATGCGTGGTATGACACCATAAGGTGATTTTTGAAGGATAAGGAATACCTATTGGGAGCAACAAGGGAAGAGAAAAAGAGCCATAAGGTAATAGTCCTTAAAATACATCACCTTTCATAGAGAGTTGTATCAAAGATGGCCTGATGGGGTGCACTTGTGGTGCTTGAGGAAGCATGAAGTTGAGCACATTATGTCAAAAATACATGTAGGAAGTTGTGGTCCACACATGAGTGGTTTAGCCCTAGTTAAGAAGATAATTTGACAAGGTTACTACTGGTTGACCATGGAGAGAGATTGCATTAAGTTTGTGAAGAAATGCCAGGAATGTCAGATGTATGGTAATCTGAATCACATGCCTCCTAAAGAATTGCATTCTATGTCTTCACCCTGGCCCTTTGCAACTTGGGGGATTGACATCATAGGAGAGATACATCCGACGGCTTCAAACGATCACCATTTTATTGTAGTTGCAGTGGATTATTTTTCAAAGTGGATCGAGGCTGAATCTTTCAACAAACTAGGGGCAAGGCAAATGGCTAGATTTATTGAAAAGAATCTCATGTGTGGGTATGGGATCCCATACAGTGTAATATCAAACAATGGGGTACAGTTTCAAGGTGCAGTTAAGGACTTATTCTCGAAGTACCAAATCGATCATCACCGATCCTCCCCTTATAGACCAAAGGCTAATGTTGCAGTGGAAGTAACAAAAAAGACAATTAAACAGATATTGTCCAAGATGACCAAGACGTACAGAGATTGGTCAGAGATGCTTCCTTTTACTTTGTGGGGATACAGAACAAGTGTGCAAACTCCTACTGGAATGACACCATTTTCCTTGGTTTATGGGATGGAAGTAGTATTACCAATTGAAATAGAGATCAAGTCATTAAGAGTGGTCCTAGAAGCCGAACTGCCTGAGACGGAGTGGGTAGTAAGAAGATACACACAGTTAGCCTTATTAGAAGAGAGGAGGTTGAAAGCACTGTATCATCATCAGCTATATCAAAGGAAGATAGCTCGAGCCTACAATAGAAGGGTTAAGGTTAGAAAGTTTAGAATCGACGACTTAATGTTGAAGCAGTGTAAGTCTCATATCTCTGATCCAAGAGGAAAATTTAGACCTAGTTGGGAAGGACCATATATTGTGAAACAAGTCATGAACAAGGGTGCAGTCAAAATATTAGACATGGATGGGAATGAATTTAATGAGCCGTTGAATATAGACGGGTTGAAAAGGTTTTATGTGTAAATTTAAACAAAAGAAAAAAAAAGAGCTCGCTAGCTTGAAAACCCAAAAGGGTGGCCTAGGCAAAAGTTAGAGTAGTCCGCTAGTTTAGAAAATCCGAAAGGGCAGACTAGGCAATAATTAGGGCTAAACGAGAGAAAATTGTTAATTAGAAAACCCGAAAGGGCTGGTTGGCGACATGAGTGATCTTGTGTATGCTGGCTTTATGTTTGGTTGTTCCCCAATTTAATAAAATAGAGTTAATATTAAAATTGTTCTATGTGCATTGTTTCAAGTATTTAACCAAATATGGTAAAATAAATAACAAAATAGCAAAAGGTGATGAAAAATTATAAAAGGAAAAGAAACATCTTTTATTATGTTCATTATTTTTCATCCTAACATTGTTCTTTCTAAAGTATTAAAAAAATGTAAAACCTATAGCAGGCGATAAGTGTAGCGTGCAGGCTAGCTTTGCTTCAATCGATCCAAGAAGGTTTTAGTCAAAAGAGGCATGTCCAAGTCGGAAGTAAACTCAAAACCTTGAGGATCAGCTCCATACTAACGATCAAGCCGATGAGGATCATAGCAAGTACCTTGACGAAGAGCAGTAAGAGGAACATACATCAAATACATCCAAATGGTGATACAAGAAATCTTCCACCAAGGTACTAACCAACGGATGTCTACTGCAGCACGTGTACAGATCCAATCAATCCAGTCGGCATATGAAGAAGTAGGATGGGATAGTTTCCTAGTAGAGAGATGTCATGGCAGATATCTGGTGAAATCCATGGATGAAATGTCAAGCAAGAAGAGGAGCTCTTGAAGCCAAATCTGTAAAGCCAATAAAATAAAAATAAAAAAATAATGATAAAAAAATGAAAAAATGATGATGCATGTTAAGTTGAAAACCCGCAAGGGTGACCTAAGCAAAAGTGAGGGCGGTTCGCTAGTTTCGAAAACCTACAAGGGTGGTCTAGAAAAAAATTAGAACCAATAATAAAATAATAAAAAAAAGGGTCCTCTAAGTTGAAAACCCGCAAGGGCGACTTAGGCAAAAATTAGGATAGCCTGCTAGTTTCGAAAATCCGCAAGGGCAGACTAGGCAAAAATTAGAGCGATAAAAATAAAAAGAAAAAATGCCTAAATTGAAAACTCGAAAGAGCAGTATAGTAGTAAGGGACTTTCGGCCAATCTCCTCAAAGATTCTAATTTGAATTGATCCAATCCCACTAAGGTCTCGGCCAAGATCACAGGTATCGACGACAAGCCTCCTTCCATTTGGTCCATGATATCCAATATTCATGGATTGATGTTCCTATCGAGAGAAACAAGCAAGAATTATCCAAGCAGGCATAGACAAAGCATGCATCCCCATGCCTTGGTGGGAGCCAAATGAGAAATGAAAAAGTCAATCAAGGAACCAAGCAAAATTTTCTCGCCTCTAGTCAATTACAAGACTTTAGGGGGAACAACATTTGCATCTTTTGTTGAGTTTTGAAAATCAATATGGGCAACACCATTGGTTGATTCCTTGGATATCCAAGGATGGCCTTAAATTCTTCAATCACGGGACATATCTCAAAGTCATTTACCTTGAATGTCCTAAAATTCACATCCCAAAAGGAAACCATGGCATGAAGAAAAGAATAGTCTAATTTAACATTTTAAAAGAACTTCAAAGTATAAATTTAGACCAAGATATTTGCTCCCAATGAATAGCTTTTATATTTTTAAATAAACCTTTAATATTCTTCAAATTGAGTTCTGTCATTGTTGAAATTAAGAAAAAAAATTAAAGTTGTTGAAAGGGATCTTTGAATACTAAAACAAAATTCAGTGGAAAATTTCTTAGTTTTTGTTGGGAATTATAACATTGAAAGATGCTTTATATAAGGGATTATTTTGTTCATCGAGTTTGACAAGGAAAGAGCAATAGTTCGGGCTGAGAAGCGCAAGGAAAGAAAATTTCAAAAGATTTTGAGTTACTGCGTCACATTTGGATTTGCAAATCAGAGGTGCTTTATGGTTTTAAATTGCGAGAGGGGTTTTTGTGTATGCTGTAATAATAATAATGATAAAAAAAAGAAAGAAAAAAAAGAGGAAAAAAAAGTGTCAAAAGTTGCAGTAAAAGTAAAAATTATTGTTATTATTATTATAATCATCATTGTTGTTATTATTGTTATTAATAATAATACAATATTTTCTCAATTAATATAATGATCACTTAGGAGGAGGAGGTGGTCCATAATCAAACAAAGCTCTAAGAAAGTCATTGCCTATTGGAGGAGGAGGCATATCATCTGTCCCAAGTCCACCTAAAGAAGGAGCACTTGAATCTCTATCCTGGAATTCAGGCCTATAGCAGTAATCATTTGGAGTAGACATAGTTTGGGGTCCCCTAGAAGATGAATCCCTAGGATCCCTCATTCCCTGGAACCGAAAGTCTCAAAAGTTTTGCTCCAACTGATGATATAATCTTTCGAGATGGGCGATCTATTGGCGGCTAGTAGCCAACTCTTCCTAAGGTTTCTTATTTTGCTCTTCAAGCATTCGCTATGAGTCAAAAAAGGAAAGGGTAAGAACATACATAATCGTGCATACATATAGCATAAAATCACCATGAAACAGGATGACCCACCAGGTAACTCGTATCAGAGCCTTGCGGATGAGATGGCACTTCGGTTGGTGAGAAGGAGCAAATGGAGGAATAATAGAGGAAGGTCCAGCCTTGTGATCAAATGAACCGACAGCCTGCAATAATCTTGAGAACAATCAAAATAAGTTGAAAAAGAAGCAATTGCAATGATAGAATGATGCATATTTACCTGAGAGGTTCCAGCCTTGGAATAAGAGATAGATCCTCTCTCTTCCTCTTCATCACCGGTTTCCTCATCATCATCTTCTTCCTCCTTGGAAAGTCCCCGAATGCCAACAGGAGACACATCAAAGTTCAAAAGCTGTGTTTGAATGAATTGTGTGTATGACGCGCCCGATACACAAAGATACTCTTCAACATCATAGCCATTTTGAGCTAACTACCATGAACTTTTCGGCATCGATGTAATAGTCAAAGTATACATTGGGCAGTTCATCAGGACCCTCTGCTGCTCAGGACCAAGGAAATAATCATACACCCTTTCCTCGAAAAACCAGCCACTAGATACAGGACCAGTAATGATTCAGCGGGAGTGTTGGTAAGGTAGTGCAACATTCATAAAAGGAGTCCAATTCGCCCGCTCTTCAACTTTCCACCAAGCCAAGTTGACCTACAAAATGATAAAAGGATATCGTTGGTAAGAGGAACCAGAAGGCCATGGTATCGGATACTAGTTATGGTTGAAAAATTGACTGGGCCAATAGTTATTTCTCCCACAGGTCGGTGGAAAGTATGTGTCATGTCCATCCACCGCTCAGATAATGCTTGAACTACACTACGGTCTATTGGGCATTCCTCGGATGGTAATTGCAGAACAAATCTTTCAAAATCGCACTCTCGGATGATCCATTTTACCTGAGAAGGCGCTACGTCATACCATTGCCAGGCTTTATAGACACACCCTTTACCCCAGACAACGCAACAATCATGTTAAAACCGAACAAGGTAAGCCAATACGAGGTAAGTATATCATCTAACAACTCCTATTGTTTCTATGTCTAGAATTACTCATTACTATATTTTATTTTATTATTTTTAGCATTAGAATATTTTCTACTATTCATTCGCTAATATACTAAATTATAATTTTTAAAAAATAAAATAATAATAAAATAAAATAATAAATAATAAAAAAATAAATATTAATAATAATAAAATGATAAATGTTTAAAGTTGTAGTGTTATCTCAGTTTTTAGACTAGAACTACGATGAAGTTGCATTCCAGCTAGTGGATTGATAGTCCCACGTTCATATTGTCGAATAAATTCTAGCAACTTAGCATTAGATTGAGGTTCGAATCTTGAAACATGCCTTCCTTCCATTTGATTGCTAAACTCTCTATACTCAAATTTATATATAACTTTTAACTGAATAAAAGTGAATGAAATGGAGGAAAAATGAGAGCCTTTATATCGGCAAATTGCTAGATAAAAAGACAAAAAGAAATAGTAATTTCGTGAACTAAAAAATACTATTGGTGAATAGTGAGCAAATAGTATTGAACAGTATCTAAATAGTAAATTCAAATCATTCTTTCTAATTAGTCAACAACTTGCGTGTATAAAAATATTTTTTGGTACTTTTAAAATTTATTTTTTCAAGCTGGGGGCAAGAGGATATAGGTATGATAAAAAATAGCTAATTTTCTTTTGCAATTTTGCTGTTTTATTATTAATACTTTACTAACTAAAATTATCTTTTACAGCCATAGGGTCCAGAACCCAAATCATTTTTTAGTCCAAAACTCACCACCGGGTCTAGAACCCAAATTATTCTTGAGTCCAGAACTCACCCCCGGGTCCAAAACCCAAATTATTTTTGAGTCCAGAACTCACCCTTGGGCCTAGAATCCAAATCATTTTTTAGTTCAGAACTCACCACCGGGTCTAGAACCCAAATCATTTTTTGAGTCCAGAACTCACCACTGGGTCCAGAATCCAAATCTTTTTTTTGTGTCTAGAACCCAAATCTTTTTTTGAGTCCAGAACTCATTTCGGGTTAGAACATAAATCATTTTTTGAGTCCAGAACTCATTTCGGGTTAGAACCTAAATCATTTTTTGAGTCCAGAACTCACCACCTGGTCCAGAATCCAAATCATTTTTGAGTTCAAAACTCGCCACCGGGTCCAGAACCCAAATCATATTTGAGTCCAGAACTCACCACCGGGTCCAGAGCCCAAATCATTTTTGAATCCAAAACTCACCCCAGGTCCAAGTACCCAAATCAACTCAATCTTGAGTCTAAGTACCCAAATCAAATTCAATCTCGAGTCCAAGTACCCAAATCAAATTCAATCTCAGGTCTAAGTACCCAAATCAATTCGGTCTCGGGTCTAAGTACCCAATCTCAGATCCAAGTATGCAAACTCAAAATATTTTTGTGTTCAGTACACAATCTCGGGTCCAAGTACCCAAATCTTGGGTCGAGAACCCATCCTCATCCAAAATCTGCTCAAAGTCATGTTGCTTTTTAGTCTCTTCTACTAAAAGTCTCAGATCGTTCAAGTAGGAGGCAAACTGTAGATCCTTAATTTTTGACCGTGTCCAATCTAATATTTTAAAATAAGTCCAAAATATTTTTTGTGGTATTTATTATTTATTTTAAATTTTTATTATTTACTTTAATATTTACTTTAATATTTAATATTTATTTTATTTATTTTAAAAATATATATAAAAAATAAAAAATAAATGGACCAATCGGTAGGCAACACGAGACAAGGCAATTCGCCATAGGCATAATTTGCGGTGAATTGGCTTGGGCCAATTCACAGCAGATGTATGCTGCGGCGAATTGGCTTGGGCCAATTCGCCAAGCCAATTCGCCGCGGCTACTTGATGCGACGAATTGGCCTGCCCCAATTTGCCGCAGCTGCATGCTGAGGCGAATTGGGGTAGCACCTCGCAGGCCCTTGCCCAAATGTTTGCGACCTTGCCCATTGCTCGCGTCTCAGCAGCCCCTGCAAGCACGTTGGCCAATTTTTGCTAAACTTTGATTTTCACTCGGAAAGGTCAATTAATTTCCTAAATAACTTTAACTTCCTTAAGATATTAGGTTTTACTTTAAAAATTCTATAAATACTAGCTTTAAAACACAGAATAAAGGTGGCAAAAAAAAAACTCAAGGATTACAATTGAACTTTTAAATCTTGAAGCAACTTGAAGCAGCCAAGAACAAGAAGTACACTTCCATCAACATGGCAACAAGCTGTGTTGTCTTGATCAAGATTTCCCAAAATTCCAACGGTGCATATGTGGTGGAACCAATAATGAAGGTTTGATCTTAACCAATAATTTTTCATAGTAGCCATAACATGCTTTATTTTAAATGTTTCATTGATATGTTTTAATTTTAATTTGTCCAGTAGCATAAAATTGTTAAATCTGAATTATATGTTTTATGAACCAAAACTCTAATTCATTAAATCCTTAAACCCTCATCTAATTCCTTAAAACCCTTAAACCCTAATGTTCCAGCGGCTAAATAATCCCCAAAACCCTAAATTATTTTGTTAGAACTTAAAGCCTTAAATTATTTTTGTCCAAAACCTTATACTGTTTCATTAAATCCCAAAACCCTAATCATTTTTTCCAAAACCTTAATTTATTTTCCCAAATCACTATTTTTCTAAAATAATGAATCAAAACCCTAATCTCTTTTAAGACTTGTCATCCAAAAACCCTACTTTTCTATTATTCTACCCAAAACACTAAAACTGTAGCCTAGTAGACTTAAAACCCTAATATGAGAAGACCTTAATTTGTTCCCAAAATGTCAAAACCCAATTTTCCCAAACCTTAGTCAAGGAGACTTAAAATCCTTAAACTGTGATTCCCAAAACCAAGAGCCCACAATCTAAAACCCTAATTTCAATAATTTAAAACCATAAACCCTAGTTTCCTAAACCATAATTTATAAACCCTAGCTTGTATATTTAGTCTTTAATTGTTATTTAAATCCTTCTTTACATACTTAGTTTACATCTTCATATCTTGATCTTTATTTGGCTTATAATGAATGGTTTACTTTCATAATGAATGATTGAATGTCTTTTATTGGTTTACTTTATTTTTCATTATGTAAGGGGTATGATTCCACCTTGTGGGTATCTCATTAATTAAACTTCATGTAATTTAAATTATTTTTCATATTTTGGGATTAATGTAAAGGATACATTTCAAACTTTTGGTGGGTATCCTAGTTAGTTTTAGACTTTGGACAATGTAAGGGCATGTTTCCATCATTGGATAGGTGTCCACTTATTTGTTTTATTTGGATATGGCTATGATTTTAATAAAGCAATTACATGTTTCCATCCTTGAAAGTGGGGGTGCTGGGTCATTCTCACCTTCCCCACACGTACCTAACTTTTTGAACCCAATAAGGGGTTGGGGATTCCTTAGGAATCGAGTCATCCACCCCTTTCTTTTTTCCCGACCCATCCAGGTGGTGACTCCATTTTATCCGAGTTTAGGCCCGTGTTCTCTAAGGCCCTGAGCCTAACAGTGCCGAAGTCGCAAGAACCATTCCATGTGGGAGTGGGGGCAAAAATCTCAGCTCATAGTGGAAGATTAATAAGCTAGAAGAACTAAAATTAATTAGCTAGAAGAAAGCCAGAACCCTCAACTGATAAGGGTCAATCAAATCAAATTCAGTCTCAGTCCAAGTACCTAGTCTTGGGTCCAAGTAGCCAAATCAAATTCATTCTTGGGTCCAAGTACCTAGTCTCGAGTCCAAGTACCCAAATCAAATTCAGTCTCCAGTCCAAGTACACAAATCCAATTTAGTATCAGGTCTAAATACCCAGTCTCGAGTCCAAGTATCCAAATCCATTTCGGTCTGGGGTCCAAGTACCTAGTCTCAGGTCTAAGTACCCAAATCAAATCCATTTCGGGTCTAGAACCCAAAACAATCCGAGTCCAGAACCCAAATCATCTTTTTTTGAATCCAGAACTTATCCGGGTCAAAACCCAAATTTTTTTTTAGTCCAAAACTCAATCCAACCTGGGGTCGAGAACCCATCCTTATCTAAAATTAGCTCAATGTCATGGTGTTTTTTACTCTCTTCTACTGAAGACTCAAATCGTTCAAGCAGGGGGCAAAATTGTAGACCCTTAATTTTTGCACGGATTAGATTTAAGAAGCTTACCTTATTTTGTTATAATTTTAAAGAATCTAAACCTAATTTTAAAGCTTAAATATTAGATGTTCCAATTCATAAAAACCCAAATTAAATTGTAAAATAGGTTCGGTCCTAAAGAAATTAAAAATTAAGGTTTGGTTTGAGTCAGGACATGCCAAAATTGACATGAGCATGGCTCATGTCGATTTGGACCTTCCAAATCTCTATGGGTTGGCTCCATATCAATTTGGAACCTCCAAATCAATATGATCCCCTCCAAATCTAAGTTTTGACCAGCCATTTGATTTCCTAATCAAGTTATAATTCTTTTAAGACTCAGATTAGGTTTAGGGTTAATATTTGTTTTCTATAAATACATGATTAATACATAGAGAAAAAAAAAGGAGTAAGCATGGAGAGCAACTGATAATTAGTAAAACATAGCAACCAACAGTATGAGAAGAGATAGTAGCAGTTTTTATCAAACCCTAATATTCAAAAAGCAAGTAAAAGAAGGCAGCAAATGTATAACCATTATCTTAGACAGAGGAAATAGTTTCTCTCAACCAATAACGAAGTTGACTCTGGCAGTGGATTAACAAGCTTGGTTCAACAGTTTATATTTGTTAGAGCCAACCACCAATGCAGGTTTCATTCCCTCTTTAAATTAATTCAATTGATTACTCTTAATAATCATTCCATTGAATTATGTTATTTATAAACTGAGTATGCAAATCATCCATAATAGGCCATAGATTTTAATTTAAAGAGATAGTATTATTAATATATATCCTGCCATTATTTTCATAAACCCTAAACCTTATCAAATTGTGTATTAGTTTGGATTAATCTTACTATTAATAATCAAACCTTAGCTCTAGGTTTAAAACTATAATTTTATATTTTTAATCTTTATGTAGCTTAGAAACCCTAATTCGAATATGTAAAATCCTAATTCCACATGAAACCCTAATTTAAATAATTAGAACCCTAATTTGCATGCTAAAACCCTAGTTTGTACATTTGTTATTCAACATGGTATTTAAATATATTCTCGATTATTAATATATGTTCACTTATTGTATGTTTGATGTATGACTTATTTTATTTTGATTTATAATGGATGATTTACTTTTATTTTATTTATAATGAATGGTTGAATATTTTTATTAGTCTATATTCAAGAGATATGTTTCCACTTCGTGGGTATCTCATTTGTTAGATCTCATGTAATATAATTTATTTAAGTTTTGGATTAATATAAAGGATATGTTACCACCAATTGGTGGGTATCCTATTTTATTTGTTTTATTTTGGACATTGTGCAATTGTAAAGGCATGTTTCCATCCATGGATGGGTGCCTATTTATTTATTTTGTTTGAACTCGTTGTGATTTTAATAAAGTGATTATTTATTCTTATGATTTCGTGTAGTATGGATAATATCATTATAATTAAGAATTTTATTAAGATCTAAAAAGGGGACCGGTTCCAATGAACTAGGCTTTATAGGGGTGCTAGGTCATTCTCACCTTCCCCATACGTACCCAACTTTCTGAACCCAATTGGGGGTTGGGGATTCCTTAGGAATTGAGTCATCCACCCCTTTCTATTTTCCTGGTCCATCTAGGTGGCGACTCTATTTTCTCCAGATTTAGGCCCGTGTTCTCTAAGGCCCTGAGCTTGGCAGTGCCAAAGTCACAAGAACCATTCCACGTGGGAGTGGGGGCAAAAATCCCTGCTCACACTTTGATTTCCTATAATTAGGAAACCTTTCATTCCTTATATGCACCCATACCCAATCTCCAAGCCCAAAGGTAATTGCCTTCCGTCCTTCCTTTGTTTACTTGGTGTGCATATTACATATTCCTCTTCTCAATGTGTTGTTTGGCTTTCTCATATATGGATCTAACCAACTCCGCCTTCTTCTGTCCATCTAAATTAGTAGTATCTTTCAAAGGAAAATGTAACAAATCCACAGGGGCTAGTGGATTAAAACCATACACAATTTCAAAAGGTGAATAATGTGTAGAAGAATCGATGCTCCTATTGTATGAAAATTCTATTTATGGCAAATAATCTTCCCAAGTTTTCAAGTTTCTCCCAATTACAGCACATGATAAAGATCCTAAAGTTCTATTAACCACCTCAGTTTGACCATCTGTTTGGGGATGACAAATAGTAGAGTATAATAGTTTTGTCCCTAATTTTCCCTATAGAACATGCCAAAGTGACTTAAGAATTTAGCATCTCTATCAAAAACAATGGTTTTAGGGATTCCATGTAAATGAACTACATCCCTAAAGGACAATTCAGCAATATATGTAGCATCATTGGTTTTGTGACAAGCAATAAAGTGTACCATTTTATTAAACCTATCACCTACAATAAATATGCTATCTATCCCTTTTTTTACTTATGCAACTCCAACACAAAATCCATAGAAATGTCCACCCAAGGTTGACTAGGGATGAGTAAAAAAGTATATAACCCATGGGGTTGGACTCTAGATTTAGCTTGCTTACACTCCACACACCTAGAGCATACCTAGCTACATCTCTTTTCATGTTAGTCCAATAGAAAAGTTCATGCAATATGCCAAGTGTCTTATCTATTCCAAAGTGCCCCATCAATCCACCATTATGTGATTCTCTCACAAGTAGCTCTCTCAAAGAACATATAGGTATGCATAATCTCCTCTCTCTCATTAGATACCCCTCATGCTTATAAAATTTATTGAATGCAATATTTTTACAAGCATTATAGACATTAGAAAATCAAGATCACTTGCATACAAATTTTTATTGTGTTCAAATCCCAAAATTTTGGTGCTCAAGGTAGAGATTAAAGCATACCTTCTAAATAAGGCATCAGCAACTATGTTCTCTTTACCTTTCTTGTATTGGATCACATATGGAAAAGTATCAATGAATTCCATCCACCGAGCATGCCTTTTTTTCAACTTGCTTCCCCCTTCAAATGCTTGAGTGATTCGTGATCGGTAAGAATCACAAATTCATTAGGTAGTTGGTAATGTTGCCATACATACAATGCTCTCACTAAGGCATAGAGCTCCTTGTCATATGTGGAATAGTTAAGTTGAGCTCCACTCAACTTCTCAATGAATTCCATCCACTGAGCATGCCTTTTGTTCAACTTGCTTCACCCCTTCAAATGCTTGAGTGATTCATGATCGGTGAGAATCACAAATTCATTAGGTAGTTGGTAATGTTGCCATACATCCAATGCTCTCACTAAGGCATAGAGCCCCTTGTCATATGTGGAATAGTTAAGTTGAGCTCCACTCAACTTCTCACTAAAATAGGCAATGGGATGCCTTTCCTGCAAAAAAAAAAAAAAAAAAAAAAACTGCACCTATTCTCACACCAAAGGCATCACATTCAATCTCAAATGCTTTATCAAAGTTAGACAAACACAAGATAGGAGCTGAACATATTTTTTTTATAAGCAAGTAAGAAGAATGCTCATATTTTTCAGTCCATGTGAAATTCACATCCTTCTTAACTTTGCTAGTTAAAAGAGCTGCAATTGTGCTAACATCTTTAACAAACATCCTATAAAAACTAGCTAGTCCATGAAAACTACTAACTTCTCCTATAGAGGTAGGTCTTGGCCATTCTTTGATAGCCTTAATCTTTGGCTTATCAATAGTAAGACCTTCTTTACTAACAATGAACCCTAAGAAGACAAGTTTACACAGTAAAATGTGCACATCTTAGCATTGCCATACAATTGTTCATTCCTAAGAAGTTCTAAAACATCCCTAATATGCTTAAGATGCTCATTCAATGTTTTGATATAAATTAAAATGTCATCAAAGTAGATAACAACAAAATTTCCTAAAAACTCATATAAAACATGATTCATAAGCCTCATAAATGTGCTTGGTGCATTGGTTAAGCCAAAAGGCATGACTAACCACTCATACAGTCCATATTTAGTTATAAAAAAAGTTTTCCATTCATCTCCAGGTTGCATTCTTATTTGGTGATACCCACTCTTAAGATCAATCTTAGTAAAAATGCTTACACCACTCAATTCATCAAGCATATTATCAAGTCTAGGGATATAATGTCTATACTTTACAGTGATTTTATTTATGGATCAATAGTTGACACACATCCTCCAAGTACCATATTTCTTAGAAATAAGCAATACATGTACAACACAGGAGCTTAGACTTTCTCTAACATATCCTTTCTACATCAACTCCTCCACTTGCCTTTAAAGCTCCTTGTCTCTTCGGGATTGCTTTGATAGGCTGGTCTATTAGGAATTAGAGCTCCTAGAATGAGGTCTATTTTGTGTTCAATGCCCCTCAAGGGTGGTAATACCTTTGGCATCTCCTCAAGAAACATGTCCTCAAATTCCTGCAATAAAGAAACAACAACACTAGGTAAAGAGTCAAGGTTAGCTAAACTCAAAAAATTCTCCTTAAATTTTTGTGTGTAGAAAACATTTTTTTAATTCTCTCCCTTTGTCATAAAATTTGTGTTTCTTTTTACTCTCAACTATCTCTTTTCTCTCCTCTCTTTTTATTTCTTTTGAACTATCTCCCCTTTCACTCTCTTTCTTTTTAACTTCCCTCTGTTTTTTGCTTTCTTCACTCTCTCTCTTATTTTCTTTTTCTCTCATTTTTCTTTGTATTTCCCCATCATACACTTCTCTAGGTGACAAAGGAACCAAGGTAATTTTCCTCCCATCTTTGTCAAATGTGTAGTGATTGGTAAATTCGTTGTGCATTACATTCCTATCATATTGCCATGTCCTTCCCAAAAAAAGGTGACCCACTTGCATTGGAACAACATCAAACAATTTTTTTATTACAATACCTACCTATTTTGAAAGGCATAAGAACTTTCCTGGTTACCCTAATTACCCCATAATCATTAAGCCACTTCAACTTGTAAGGATGGGGATGCTTGATAGTTGGTAATCCAAGCTTCTCTACTAGGGTAGTGCTAGCAACATCTGTTACACTTACTCCATCTATAATAACATCACACATTCTATCCTCTACTAAACACCTTATATGGAAAAGATTCTCTCTTTTATCATTTTTTTCATGTTGAGCTTACAAATTCAAGGATCTCCTAGCTATAAGTGCTATCGCTTTTTTAGCAATGGTAAGCTCTTCCTCCTCTTTTTCACTATCTTCATCTTCAAATTTTCCCTTGTCAGCCTCCTCTTCTTCATCACTAGTGGAAAAGTACTCCCCATCAACCATGTACATTGTCCTTTGATTAGGACACTCCCTTTTGTAATGACCTACAACACTACATTTAAAGCATTTAATTTTAGATGAAGATTCAACCTTACCCTTATCCTTACTAGTACTAGAAAGTTTGGGAACTTCCTTGATTTTAGCTTTTAGTTTGGTTGTTGGTGCCATGTCTTCCCTCTTCCCAATGGGTTTAAATGATGAGGATGTGGATGAGAATTGACTAGAGCTACTCCTCCTCTTCAGCAACTTCTACACCTTTAGGGCTAAATGTAGTGTTGTCTCAAGATGGCAACCAAGAGGGGGGGGGGGGGGGGGAGGGTGAATTGGTTGTTGTGAAGAAGTTATGGTAAATTGAAATTTTAAAATCAAACAAAGGTAAGAGAGGAGTAGAGAAGAGAAGAATGAACACAAATAGTTTATAGTGGTTTGGATTACCTCAATCCTACATCCACTTCCTTAATAACTTGTTAAGATCCTCTAATCTTGAGTTTTTACAATCTCAACTCCAACTTGGTGTTTTCACAAGCTCACACCAAACTTTTACAAGGTTTGAGAATTTGCCTCACAACCCAGCAATAGTTTTCCTAGGCTCACTCTATAACCTAAGTATTTCAAAGCTCACACTCAAACTTACAATGATGTTTCAATGCTCACACCCAATACTCAAAGAGTACAAGTAGAAATTTTGATGCAAGAAAATGAAAGATGTTAAACTTGGCTATTATGTTGCGCTCGACTAATTACTACTACAAGCAACGCTCACAAGTATACGAGGTAATTGTAGCAACGGTGATCACCCCAAAGTCATCTCATAAGGAAGGAATTGTTTTGCAATAGTTTGATTAGTAAGAAATTTAAAAGCAAGAGTATGATTTTTGAAGTAGTGGTGAAAAGCAATTTAAAATTAAAAGTAACGTGTGTAATGGTTGTACAAGATTATTTCAATTCTAGGAATAGTGTCTAGGGTTGTAGATCAATTTGATCAAAGCTTAATTCTTAAATTATCAATTAACATGACCTTGTATTTTAATTTATTCCTTGAGTTTAATTAGTAATTACCAATTCATTAGTTTTCATATTCATGAATTAACAACAACCAATTATTTTGAAATTGCAAATTAATAAGAACTTATATTTCTAATTCATTCTTAGGGTAGTTGATTGCATAATTCCAATATCAAATTTTACCTCTCGGTCCTTCATTCAATATCTAGAGATCAATAGGTAGCTAATCTATCAACCTAACATTCATTCCAACATACTACAAACCCTAGGCATGAGTGATTTAGCTCATCATCATCAATTTAAAACAAATATTTATCCCAATATAAATCAAATCACAATTGTGCATTGAAATATTAATGTTCTTAACAAATAATAACAATCTAGAAATGAATTAAAAGAGAGAATATAAAAACCCTTTGAAGATACTAAGAGTTGAACTTCTAGCCTTCCTCTTAGCTCCACTTTGAATGTGATGAAGAACAAACAAGCCTTCTTCAATCAATGGCTCTCCTCTTGAAAGATGGAATGGTAACTCTCTCAAGCCCACAACTCCTCAATCAAGCTTTCTTCAAATCCTAAACTTCACAAGAGCTTGCTCACCCAATTTATCCCTAAAAATGTCAAGAATCTTATCTATGGAAGAAATGGAAGATGAAGGTGAAGGTGATGTTCATGGTCTCTATCAAGACCAAGAACAAGATGATGAACAAAGAGAGAACTCCCTTTCAAAAAGCCTCCAACGTGTATATCTATTCCCTCCACTTTCATCTTCTTTTAATTTTTTTAAGAGACCATCCATCTCTTACCAACTCACACACCACACTTGTCTCCCACCTTTTTCTTTATTTTATATTTCTTTCCATGAATTAGACAACCTTTTTGATCTTTTATTGTTTCTTTTTAAAAGATAGCACCTATTGTCCCCCATTTTGTCCACCATTTCATGTAAAATAACTGAAAGAATTCTCACAAGACACGGCCAAGCCATGTGACCGTGTCCATGGCTGCCTCATTACTTTCTTCATTTTCCAAGTGGGACATGGCCAAGGCCTTAGCCGTGTCATGTGACATGGCTAGTGGCTTGGCTGTGTCTCTTGAGTGTGTTCTCCACTATTTGTTGTCTTTGCTTTGAGCTTTAAATGGGACACAGCCAACGGCTTGGCCGTGTTCTTTGGGTGTGTTCGCTTCTGCATATAATCCTTGCTTCTTCTTTGCTTTGCTCTTTTGGTGGGACACGACCAAGGCCTTGGCCGTGTCATGTGACACGGCCAGTGGCTTGGTCGTGTCTCTTGCTTGTGTCAAGCTTTGCCAAATTTTCCTACCTCTTTCCTTGGATGAGGGACACGGCCAAGCCATGAAGTGTCTTGGCTGTGTCTCATGTTTTTCCATTTAATAATCCATCAAATTGAATTAAAGCTCTATTGTTTTGTTCTTCAACCTAAATCAAATACTTCAAACAAACTTAAAACACAAATTAAAAGAAAAATCAATTAAAAGCCAATAAAATCACACTAAAAATAAATACATAAATGATCAAAACATATTACAATCACAATCTTATAGAAAAATGTAATTTCTTATGGTATTTATAGCCTTTAAGTCTTCACCTAGCCATTTGGAGTTGGAGCCAACATATTTGATTCTTGTCTCCCACTTTAATCAATTTTTTGAGCAAGTTCATGGTTGGACTGCCGTTGTTCCAGTCGCCTTAGGCTCAGCATGGTCGGGCTAGGCTCGGTCTGATCGTGCTCTTCATCCTTTCTGACAAAAGTTCTTCAATGGCTAGTACACGTGACATCTACTAATTGAGTGGATAAGCAACGACTATATTTTTGAAACTTTAAACTACTAGTCTGTTCAAGACTAGTTCAGCCTAATTGGTCTTCATCTAGTATGCTAAGATTTTGAGAGTATTGGCGACCATAAGCTCTACTGGAACTTATTGGATTTTTAGCTCTGGATTAGTGCGGTTGAACTACATTAGGTCCGGTCGTACTTGCCATGGCATGCTGAAGTTTTTGGAGTAATTAGTGACAGTGAGCTCTACTGGATGTTCTGAGGATTTATCATGAGCTCGGTATGCTCGGACTTCACAATAGTCTAATCGGGACATGTAGTCCCTTCACAAAGTGAGAGTAAAATTGATATGAGCTCTTCTAGATACTTTGGCTTGAGTTTGCTCTAATATGCTCATTCTTAATTTTACCACCTAAGGCTCGATCTGCCTAGTTCATGCTCTATTTGGTCAGTTTGTGCTTTGTTTTGTTTGCTTGTGCTCAGATCTTAGTTATAGCACAATCCAGTTCGGTCAGCACGATTTTGGAACATTCGTGCTTGTCCCTTCATTCCTTGGTAGCTCAGTATTGGCGCCCTATGACTTTCAGCAGGCTTAGTCAAGAATGATAAGCTATGCTCAGTATGACCAGCTACTCTCTGAGTCTGATCGGCCTGCGTGTTGGTTAGGTCGGCTCTGGAGAATACTTTAAAAAATTTAAGTCCTGTAAAATGTAGCTTGGAACAAATATTAGTCCTATTCAATTTGATTGCCTAAGATCAAAATAGAGGCTAATGGTTTGGCTAACATGTAGCAACTCATCTATCTCCATGTAGAGTTGTAGTTCTACTACATTAGCTATCTCCTTATTCAAACCAATGAGAAATCTAGCCATGGTTGCTTCATTATCTTCTTTAACATTAGCTCTAATCATTGCTACCTCCATCTACTTATAATACTCCTCCACACTCTTAGACCCTTGAGTGAGGTTTTAAAGTTAGTTGTACAACTCCCTGTAGTAGTGATTTGGTGCAAACCTCTATAGACCCTTAATTTTTTACCCAGTCCGGTTCAATATATTTTAATTAGTCTAAAATAATTTTTGTGTTGTCCAATATATTTTAATTAGTCCAAAATAATTTTTGTGTTATCTTAATTGAATAATATTTGTCTTAGTATTTAGTTTTTATAATTAATAATAAATAATAATAATAATAAATAAATAAATAAACAAAAATAAAAATAAAAATAAAAATCGGCGACGAAAAAATTCATCGCCGAAAAATAGTGCTGGACGAAATGGCCGTGGGCCATTTCGCCTGCAGGAGTTTCCTGCGGGCGAAATGGCCCGTAGCCCGCCCTCGCAGTTTTTCGCTGGCCAGTCCTCGCAGCAGCCAGCAGCAGTTTTTTAGCCAGCGAAATTTTTCTGCAGCAGTTTTTTTTTCCAGCGAAATTTTTTCGACGTAATTTTTTTCGAAACCAAATTCTATTTCGTTTCGGTTTCTTTTCCTAATTAATGATAAATTTCGTAAACAATTAAGATTGATCATTGAAATTTCCTATAAATAAGACTAAAAACAACACAAAAGGGGGAGGAAAATTTTTAGAGGATAAAAGAATTAATAGGAGATCGGACTGGACATTGGGAAAAAAAGATTAACAAGAGAACTTTTGACGAGGGACTGGAATTTGAGACTTTAGATTGGAGAGGAGCAACAAGCAAGCAATCAATAATTTATCAAAGGTAGCCACACTACCTTTGTCCTTGTTCATCCAAGAACCAATTTTTGGTGGAACCAACGAACGGAGGTTTGAATCTCTGATCTCTTTTGTTTTATTTTCTTACAGTAGCTTTGTTTCTTTCCTGAGAATATACACACAAAACCTTGATCTATAAACATGTAGTAACATTGATCTTCATTTCAATAACATAAGTGATTTCTTCTGTTTCTTCTAAACCTTAGAACCCTAATTTATTTCTTCTAAATCTTAAAACCCTAATTTGTTTCTTTTGTTTCCAAAAACCCTAAAAAATACTTTTCTGTTTCCCAAAAACCTTAAACCGTTTTGCTTATTTCCAAAAACTTTATAAAACTCTAAACTATTTTCACAAATCTTAAAACCAAAAATATTTTCCAAGACACCAAAAACTCTAAATTGTTTTATTAATTCCCAAAACCATAATCTCTATTCCAAAAGTCAGTAGCCTTATTTTTTAAGCATCAAAAGCTTTAACCCTAATTAATCCTTCTTTCCAAAATCACACAGTAAGCATTATTCTTTTAAAAATAACATTGGTTTCTTCCAATTTCAAAACCCTATTTTCTAAATTCTAAACCCTGAAATCTTAATTTTCAACACCAAAACCTACGTATGGACTCGTCGAAGGGGTCAATATTCATTTGCGTATTATGAGTCCGCGTATTTAACTTTCATTTTTTGAAAGCCCTAATTTAGCAACTAAAATTCTAAAATCCTATTTTAAGATGAGAACCCTAAATTATATATTTATTGTTTTATTTAATTTTATATTTGATTATGTAGTCTATTATATGCTTTAATTTATTTTCAATGCTTTGTTGATTTATTTAATTTCAATGCTTAATTTATTTAGTTTATCATGGATAATATTGTTATATTTAAGAATTTTATAATATTAAGACCTGTAAATGAGGCCAGTTCCAATGAACCGGGCATTGTGGGGGTGCTAGGCTATTTCTCACCTTCCCCATACGTACCCAACTTTTCGAACCCATTAGCGGGTTGGAGATTCTTTAGGAATCGAGTCATCCACCCCTTTCTTTTTCCTGGCCCGTCCGGGTGGCGACTCTATTTTCTCCGAACTTAGGTCTGTGTTCTCTAAGGCCCCGAGCCTAAACAGTGCCGAAGTTGCAAGAACCATTTCACCGGGAGGTGGGGCAAAAATCCCCACTCACAACCTCCTTCTCATGATAGACTTAAGGTCTATCCACTATTCAATAGGCCTCTCCCTATTTCTGCTTCTTCTTTGCTTGGTGTCATCCCACCAAGTGATGGCATAATCCTCAAAGGCAACCACATTAAGCTTGAATTTCTTGGCCTCAGTATATTCATGACAATCAAATACTAGTCTTCTCCCAATCCAAGCAATCTTTAGGGTCCATCTTCCCATGAAATGATGGTATTTTCAACTTCACTCCACCTCCATCTATATTAGTATTCCTCCTTCTTGGTCATACTTCCTCTTCTGCTTCATTATCACCAAAAGATTCTTCTCCTTCTGAACCTTCTTCCACTTGATTTCTCCTATTACCTTCTCTTCTTTGGGTTGTCCTCCTGATACCAAAGCTTCTACTCTCTCCATTCGATCCATCATTTCTTTGACTCATCTACTTGAAAGTTCTATAGATTCAGCCATTGCATCCATTCGATCAATAGGCCCTTGAGTTCTTCTAGTTTCCCCACTTATCTTAGAATTTTCAATTTGAGTTGCAACAAAAAGGTTAGTAAAATAAGAAAGTATATGCAGACAGTTCCTTACTTCACTCCCTCATGTGTTTCACTCAAGTTCGCTGTTCACTCAATTTCACTCATGTTTCCAATCAAAAAATGGATTTTCTCTAAATGAGCTCACACTCTTGACTTTTACCTCTCAGGTCTTTTGTAAGGGTTTGTTGTTTAGATCAAAATCCCTATAACTTTGTAATCACAAAGAGGTAGAAATTCCCTTGAGAAATGGTTCTCATAATCGGACTATGGGTGGTCTGACTGGAAATCAAGGGTCAATTTGAAATAATGAAGATCACGCACTACAAGAAAAACTGAATCAGACAACGGTCATCAGACAACGGTTAAGGAAAAAACCATTGTCTGAAAAAAACAGACAACGATTTTTTTTCCCCAAAAAAGCGTTGTCTGATTAATTTTCAGACAACTGTTTTTGGTGTTTTTTTAACCATTGTCTATTAGGTGTCATTTTGGTCACACCAGACAACGGTTTTTTAGGGATCGTTGTGTAATATATGTTTAGACAACTGTTTTTCTAATCACACAAAACCGTTGTCTGATAAGATGTTTTAGACAATGGTTTTTTTGAAAGTGTTGTATAATTCAGCATTTCAGACAACGGTTAAAAAAAATCGTTGTCTGAATCAAGCATACAGACAACGGTTTTTAGGGACCGTTGTGTAATATATGTTCAGACAAGTATTTTTTTTTGGTAAAAAAAAAATTGTTTTAGTCGTGGACAATTTTTAAAAAAATTGTTTCAGATTCTGCTTCATCTCTCATTCCTCTTTTAGCTTCAATAGTCGTGGACAATTTTTTTGAACATATATTAAAACAATTTTTTATGGAAGTTAGATTTTCTTAGTATAAAAACATGCTAAGGATCCAGTGGCTATTTGCAATGTATGGAAGTTAGGCTTTCTTAAGCCAAACAAACTTGACTAAGTATTAAAAGCTAAGGTTTGGATTTATAAACATTTCATAAACCCATTAGAAACTTTTAAGTCCACCATTAAATAATGATTTAGATATAATATGATATTATATAAGTAGGTATACAAGTATATATTAGTATATATATACAAGTATATACATGTATATATAAGTATATATATATAAGTATATACAAGTATATATTAGTATATACACAAGTATATATAAGTATATATATAAGTATATATTAGTATATATACAAGTATATACAAGTATATATATTAGTATATACAAGTATATATATTAGTATATATTAGTATATACACAAGTATATACAAGTATATATATTAGTATATACAAGTATATATATAAGTATATATTAGTATATACAAATATATATTAGTATATACAAGTATATATATTAGTATATATTAGTATATATACAAGTATATACAAGTATATATATTAGTATATACAAGTATATATATAAGTATATATTAGTATATATACAAGTATATATAAGTATATATTAGTATATACAAGTATATATATTAGTATATACAAGTGTATATTAGTATATATTAGTATATACAAGTATATATTAGTGCTAGTTCTTTGATAAATTTTTGCTCATGTTCTTCTCACATTCCACTAATGTTTCTCAAATCATAATCATAATCTTCACTTCCATTTGTTAAACTAAATTATATATATATTAGTAAATATTAGTATATATATATTAGTATATACAAGTATATATTAGTATATACAAGTATATATATTAGTATATATTAGTATATATATAAGTATATACAAGTATATATATTAGTATATACAAGTATATATATTAGTATATATATAAGTATATACAAGTATATATTAGTATATACAAGTATATATATAAGTATATATTAGTATATATATTAGTATATATAAGCATATATTAGTATATACAAGTATATACAAGTATATATTAGTATACATATTAGTATATATAAGCATATATTAGTATATACAAGTATATATAAGCATATATTAGTATATACAAGTATATATTAGTATATATATTAGTATATACTAGTATATATATTAGTATATATAAGCATATATTAGTATATATATTAGTATATATTAGTATATATAAGTATATATTAGTATATATATTAGTATATAAGCATATATTAGTATATATTAGTATATAAGCATATATTAGTATATATATTAGTATATATAAGTATATATTAGTATATATTAATATATATATTAGTATATATATTAGTATATATAAGCATATATTAGTATATACAAGTATATACAAGCATATATTAGTATATACAAGTATATACAAGTATATATTAGTATATATATTAGTATATATTAGTATATATATTAGTATATATATTAGTATATATAAGCATATTTTAGTATATACAAGTATAAATTAGTATATATATTAGTATATATAAGTATATATATTAGTATATATTAGTATATATACAAGTATATACAAGTATATATATTAGTATATACAAGTATATGCAAGTATATATATAAGTATATATTAGTATATATACAAGTATATATAAGTATATATTAGTATATACAAGTATATACAAATATATATATTAGTATATACAAGTATATATTAGTATATATATTAGTATATACAAGTATAAATATAAGTATATATTAGTATATATACAAGTATATATAAGTATATATTAGTATATACAAGTATATATTAGTATATATATTAGTATATACTAGTATATACAAGTATATATTAGTATATATAAGAGTATATATTAGTATATACAAGTATATATTAGTATATATATTAGTATATATAAGTATATACAAGTATATATATTAGTATATATTAGTATATATTAGTATATATATAAGTATATACAAGTATATATATTAGTATATACAAGTATATATATAAGTATATACAAGTATATATAAGTATATATTAGTATATACAAGTATATATATTAGTATATACAAGTATATATTAGTGTATATTAGTATATATACTAGTATATACAAGTATATACAAGTATATATTAGCATATATATTAGTATATATAAGTATATATTAGTATATACACGTATATATTAGTATATATATATTAGTATATACAAGTATATATATAAGTATATATTAGTATATATACAAGTATATATAAGTATATATTAGTATATACAAGTATATATATTAGTATATACGAGTATATATTAGTATATATATATTAGTAAATACAAGTATATATTAGTATATACAAGTATATATAAGTATATATATTAGTATATATATAAGTATATAAATTTATAAGTAAAGTATAAGCACTTATGGATGAATTATAAATTGAAATTTATAAATAATCTATATAAGTGAATTTATAAAGTTAATTTAACAAAATTTTGAAAAATTCATTTTATTTCAAAAGAGGAATGTCAAAATTTTAAAAATTTTGAACACTTAAATTCCCCCTTTTATTTCCAAAACAAATTTCATTTGCCTCCATTTTGCCAAAAACACTTAAATTCCCGTCATTGTATTCACAGATGTTTAATAGCGCGTGTCCTTTATGGGGAAAACACAAATCCTTTGTGGGGAAATTAAGTGTTTAAGTTCGCGTGTCCTTTCACAGATTTTTCCAAAAACACTATCGTCGCCGGCTATCCTTTCTGGGGAAATAACAGGACGAGCGCAATGATGAAGACTGGGGAGGCTTGTGCTTTGCTGAGGAGCAGTCCGCCGATGATGTTAGGTTCGTCTTTCTTTTCTGTCTCTCTCTTAACAAAGCAAACAACAACAAGAAAAGGCTTTGTTTGTATCAGAGAGAGCGCAGTCTCCTAACAACCATGGTTGAAACCAGGCGTGGTTCTTCTTCATCCAAACCTTTCCGCCAGTCACTGTCTTTCTCTCTCTCCATCGAGCACCAAGCTATGGATTCCATCTTTCAAGGCATCAGATCGAGAGAACTCACCGGTTTCAGAGGTACTCGATTCTTCTACTTCTCTCTTTCTGCCGCTGTTTGCATATATTACACAATCAGTAATTTTTTTTTTAAATCAGTTCGAAAACCTCCGTATATCGGCGATAAGGAAATTGATTTTGCTGAATTTAGAGCCCTAGCTGTTGAACACAGCGGTGAGGAGACCCCTCCCTTGGCCATTTCTTTTGGCAAGGTACAATTTCTATATATTTTTCAATTAAATTGTGATTTTATGATTTATGTTTACGAAATTATGATATATTTTTTAAAAAATTTGTTAGACAAGTAAAAATTCCCATATTTTGGCTGTGTCTGACGAGGATGGCTTCTTGAGCTTGTTTGATTCTCGTAAGAAGTTCTCTATTTACGCATCTCATCAAGAATGCTCAGGTTTTTTTTGCCTATTTCACTATAATCGTAACTGAGTTTTTTCTTTTTTGAAATTTTAATCGGTGAATAATCTGTTTTGTTTTATTTTTTTAATTTCTCACATTTTGATTTTAATATTATGCAGATAAAGCAAGAATCAGTGACTGGGTAGCTCATCAGAATGCAATATTTGATATATGCTGGCTCAAGGTGATTAACCACTTCCAGTTCCACATCTTATAAGTTACATGTTTTGTTATGAATATGAACAATGGTCAATATGCTTGGTTGGTGTTTGATATTTTGTGCTTAGCTTTGCCTGTTTTGTGGTTTGAGTAGAGCACAAACACTATAAATTAAATGAAGTAGAAGACAGTGGTTATGTGTCAACTCGAGCACAAGTTGATTGGTTGCATCGTCCATAAAATTGGTTTATCTTTCTATAAATGGCTAATGTAACTATAATTCCACTTACCTGATAAAGATATAGACTCAAAATTGATGAATTTCATCTTCATTTAGTGCTAATGTAAGCATGTTCTTAAATTTCTCAGGAAGATACCACCATACTCTCAGCTTCAGGTGATCAAACTGTAAGTAGGTTCTGTTGTTTGACTCTACTGTTTTAATGTGAAGTTTCATGTTTATCAGGAATCATCTTTACGGCTGGTTGCTATTCTTCAAAATTTTTAAATGCTTAGTTTGATTTTGTCGAATGATTTGTTTTTATGAAAAAATAACTGTTAAATGAAGCAATCAATTTCGTAAGTTTGAATATGTGAGGTCTTATAACATTTATAAAAGGGTGTTGAGATAACAATTAACAAGTACTACATGCTTTGAGGTCAACATTATAAATTGAACTTCAAAGAGAAGAGTTGGCACTAGGAAGGGTTTATTCTATCCATATTTGCTTTCTGAACTCACCCATTTACACTTTCATGCACCATTGTACAGATAAAGGTATGGGATGCACAAGAGAAGAAGTGCACTGGAGTTTTGATGGGGCACACAGGAAGTATTAAATCTATCTGTCCTCATCCAACAAATTCTGGTGGGTGTTATGAAATGCATTTTATCTGCTTGTAAGAATTAGTTTCTTCTTATGGCCTGCTTAAAACACTCTTTAAAATTTATCCATAGTGATCCTCCTCGCATTAGAGTACTAGCTTTGTATTTACCACATGTGGCTAACCAAAATTTGATTCATTTTTCAGTGGCTATGCAGAGGCAACTTGGAGTATAGTGATGCCGACATCAACGAGATTAGGATTGACTTCGCCAAATATTTCATGAAGCGTCATTCAAGTTTAAGTTAATAGTATATTTCAGTGATATATGTATAGTGTTGATTTTTTTTTAGTTTGTTAATATGTTGAATGGTTGAATTTGTGGAGGTTTTTTGATTCCCAAATTTGCAATCCTCCATTGTAAAGTTTTGTCTTATATGTATAATGTACAGTTTAACAGATAATGGTGGTGAAATGAAAATGAACATTGAAACTATTGTCTAATATTCAGTGTGCCACATTAATTAACTATTATTTTTAGCGTCCTTCTACAACGGTTTTAGATTAATTGCAATCCTTCATCAGACAACGGTCAAAAAGCGTTGTCTAAACCTTCATCAGACAATGGTTAAAAACCATTGTCTGATATAACTAAAAACCGTTGTGGAAACCATCTTCAGACAACGGTTAAAAACCATTGTCTGAAATGCTATCAGACATCGCCTCAATAGACAACGGTTTTTGTCTTCATCAGACAATGGTCAAAAAGCATTGTCTGAACCTTCATCAGACAATGGTTAAAAATCGTTGTCTGAAAATTTAGAAACCGTTGTCTGACAATTTAGAAACCGTTGTGGAAACCATCAGACAACGGTTAAAAACCGTTGTCTGAAAAATTAGAAAATGTTGTCTAAACCATCATCAGACAACGGCCAAAAACCGTTGTCTGATAAAATTAAAAACCGTTTTGCAAACCAACATCAAACAATGGTTTTAAAACCGTTGTCTGAAATGCTATCAGACATTGCTTCAATAGACAACGGTTTTTGTCTTCATCAGACAACGGCCAGAAAGCGTTGTCCGATTCAGTTTTCCTTGTAGTGACGGTGGGTGGTACGGTGAGAAATTAGACAAAATAAGATAAGTATGGTTGGAATACTCATGGTCTGACCTGATTTTGGTTTGGTTGAAATTTGAAAAATTAGACAGTAGGTTTCACGGTAAGTGGTACGGTGTGATTTTGGGCAGACTAAGGGTGGTACGGTCGAGATTTTTACAGTATGACCAGGATGTGGCTTGGTTGAAATTTGAAAATCAAACAGTAGGTTTCACGATGAGTGGTACGGCCTGATTTTAGGCAGACGAGGGTTGGATACAGTTGGGATGTTAGAGGTTCGATCGGGCTTGACTAGAAACTTTTGAGATTTTAGGCAGTAAAGATCATGGTGGACGGTATGGTGAGTTTTTGGACTGTACTTGTATGGTCCGACCGGACCAGATGTGGTATGGTCGGGAAAATGTTCAAAATTTTGGTTATGAAAATTTTCTAGGGTTTGAAGGATTTAGGAAGTTTCTTTGGTGGTCTTTAGGGTTTGAAACTGTATTTTGACAACCATTAACACACAACAACCACAACTTTGAATCAAAACAAGATCAATAGCACATTTTTTTCCTGGATAGATTTTTTTCCTTTTTTTTTGTTCTTTTCTTTTCTTTTCTTTTCTTTCTTTTTTTAAAATAATACTAAACAAGAACAAACTCAAGAACAATGAACTAACTCAAGAACAACACTAGAACATGAAAAATTCTAAAGCTAACAATTAATTAAAATAAACTTATAGAGATAGGTAGATTGGGAATCTGATTTAGAGCCAAAGCTCTAATACCAAACTGACACTAACTACCGGTATATTAAACGAGAGACCCACTCACCTTTACGCTTGAAAGAGACTCCTTGGAAAGCCAAATCAAATCTTTGCCAAATTCGCATCCCAATTCCAACATGTGGAAGAGAACCTTGGAATTACCTACTTCAAAGTAATTAACCTTGTTATAGAAAACCTTGATCTCACAAGAAACCAAGAACAAGAGAAAACCTTTCTTAAGAAATCTAGAAATTCTATTCAATAATTGACTAACCTCTTGTAAGAAGCTATAAGATGGTTTAAATAGATTACAATAATAATAGGGTTTTTGGTTACATGGATACCTCTACCCTTATCCTACTAATCCAACTAAAATAATCTAATATTAATCTAACAACTTTGGGCTTAAAACAATAAGGCCCAATCACAAATAATGGGCATACTAATAATACCAAATTATTAAACGTCATCTAAATAACATAAGTCTAATAAATAACTAATAATAAAATAACAATAGTAAATATTTAGTTGGGCTAAAATAGCAAGTAATCCCAACTAGCCTTCATCATCCATGGCTTCTAAAAAAATAGTCAACTTCTCTTTGCCTCTACTTGGTCCATATGGCTCCATGTTTGTATCTATGAATCTTTTCACATAAACTTGTAAGGCTTATTTATCTTCTTGGCTCTTTGTCTTGTAATTGGTTCACAAGGAATCTTTAATCTTTAAGTTCCATCACCTCCCTCCATGGATTCCATAAACATGCTTGCATTAGAGAAGCTTTTCAACAAGCTCATCATCCTTAGCTTGCTTAGGTCATGAGCTTCTTCAATAGATGATACCTTAAATTCAAAGTTCTTTTTGGGAAGAGCTCTTAAGATTTTATTGCTAACATCCTCTTAAGAATATACTTTTCCATACTTCTTAAAATCAAATACAATGGTGAGTAGCTGATTTATCATTTCAAAATGACATTTTCACTAGGCTTCATTTTAAAGAGCTTAGACTCATATACAAGAATTTGAAGTTTCTTATACATCACTTGAGTTGTTCCTTCATGATATTTTTTCAAGTTCCCTACAAATTCCATAAGCACTTTTGCTGTGTTGGACCCTTCTCGCTTTTTCTTTTGATAAGGAGTTGACTAGGATGGAAATGACATGGTTGTTCTTGTAATTTGATTTTATTTGTGCATTTGTCCATTGTTTTCTTGGAACCAAAACTTTTACTTCTTCTACATTTTGAGTTAGGGCTTTCTATTCATTCAGTACAAAGCCCCATAACTTAATGCCTTCATTATCTAAGAGCATTTGCTTCTTATATTTCCACATTGAGTATTTGGTTCCATCAAAGTATGGTTTACGGTGAGAGTTTAAGTTTCCATGGGTGGGAATGCAAGAAGAGGTGGATTAAAAGGTTAAGGTTGAGGTAGTTGGTGGTGGAATAGTTCCCATGATAGTAAATCATGCACTTAAGCTTTAAATATGATTGATATGGCTCTAATACCACTTGTTGGTCCTTTAGCACACCAAGAGGGGGGTGAATTATTTTTTTTTATAAAGATGAAATTAGTAATTAAAAATTAAGTTAGAGATAAAATGAAGAAGAAAAGACACAAGCATTTATAGTGGTTTGGATTCAACAATCTTACGTGCACTCCTCAACAAACTAATTGAGTATTTTCACTATTTTGGGTTTTTATAAGCTAAACCCTAACTTGGTGTTTTCTCAAGCACACACTGAACTTTACAAGGTTTGTGCTATCCTTACAACCCTTATAAGAGTTTTCCCAAGGTTCACACTCTAACATAATGTTTTTAAAGGTCAAACCAAACTTACATGTTTTGTAGTGCTCATACCCAAACACTCAAGAACAATAAAAGAAAATTGTTACAAGGCAAATCAATAATATAAATTGCTAGGTGTAGACCCTTAATTTTTGACCCAATCTGGTCCAATATGTTTTATTTAGTCTAAAATGATTTTTGTTGTCTAATTGGTCCAAAATAATTTTTATTAAATAATTTTTGCTTTAGTATCTAATTTTTTTAATAAAAAATAGAAATAAACAAATAAAAATAAAAATAAAAATCGGAGTAGGAAAAATCGGCAACGAAAAAATTATTGCGCGGGCCCGTGGGCATTTCGCCCACAGGAAATTCCTGCGGGCGAAATCACTGTGCTATTTTGTACGCATAAATTTTCTGCCTGCGAAATAGCTTACGGGCCCGCTCCACGCGTGTTGCCGCAGATTTTTTGAAACCTAATCCAATTAGGTTTTGGTTTCTTTTTTTTTTATTAATATTACTTACCTTAACTAATTAGGAATAAACAATCTCAAACCACTATAAATAAGGACCAAAGACAATTAAAAAAGGGGAGGCAAAAATTCAAGAGGAGTTTGGAAAATTTGAAACCAAATCAAGGAAGCAAAAGAAGAAATTCAATTCAACTTTTTTTTGGAACAGCAGTAGCACGATTTAGAGGATTCAAAGGCAAAAAAAGCTTGTCTTTGGAGCTAGTTCATCCAAGAAGAATTGTTTTTGGAGAAATCATCAAAAGAAGGTATGTGTTAATTAATTTTCTTTAATTGTTTTTTTTACACAGTAGCAAATCTATGAAATCAAAATTAAAAACCTTTGAACTTTAATTTAGTTTTTCTAAAGCCAAAAAAAAATCTTATTTCATTGGTTTATCTTCCAAAAGGCTTAAAATTGTTATTTTTTCTTTTTAAAAACCTTAAAACTCTAATTGAACATATTTTTCAACAAAACTAAGATGTAAATTCTGCTTCTTTTAAAATCTTAAAGTAGGTTCTATTTCATTCAAAAAGTCTTCTAAAACATCTTTTCTACTTATAAAAACTTTAATTTATTTGTTTAAATTCATAAAACTTCATGAAATTATCAAATTGATTTCTAAAACCCTAAAAATTATTCACCACCCGTGACCCTACTTCCAAAATATCAAATCCAAATTCAAATTCCAAAATTCAAAATAATGAACACTAACCCTTTTAAAACCTTAAACCCTAATTTTTATGAACCCTAATCCTTTTAAAACATTAAAAAACATAAAAACATAAAAACCTAAATTTTACACAGTAGCTTAGGAACACAATAACCAAAAATCACAAATTAAAGTATTTTAAAGTGTTTAAAACCCTAGTTTCATGATATCATCATTCAAACCTTAATTTTGTTAATCAAAGAGTCTTACCAACCCTTTAAAACATAAAACCCTAATTTATTTTAATTCCATAAAAAGTCACAGTAGCCATAATTGGACTTTTATTTGCTTTATACAATTCCATACATGATTATGCTTTGATTTATTTTTTATGCTTTGATTTATTTAATTTCAATACCTGATTTATTTAATTTATCATGGATGGATGTTTATTTTATATTTTGATTAATAGCTTTGATGAATGATTTATTTATGATGAATGATTATTTACTTTTATCAATTAATTTAGATTTCCAAAAGTTGTAAGAGGTATGTTTCCACTTGGTGGGTACCTCATTAGTTAAACATCATGTAATTTAATTTGCTTTTCTATTTTAGAACCTATGTAAAGGGCATGTTTCTACCTTTTGGTGGGTGTTCTATTTAGGCATGTGATGTAAGTGTCACATCTGCCCACTGTATTTATGTTTAGCAGTCATGTGCACAGCAAGAGAAAGGATCTGGAGAGGTCATCTCTGATGGCGGTTCCTAGAGAAGGTCGCAGGACCAAAGGGACTTAATTGCAGAAATTCAAAGTTTTGGGGAGGTAACTGTAATTTTCAAAAGTTATACTGGAGGTTCTTAATAATTCACATAATAGACTTCAAAAATGGAGAGTAGAGAAAAATCAGGTCGCAACGACGCGTAACGATTTTTCCAGAAAACGCCCCATTAGAGAGAAACGAAGACATGTAGACTAGGGGCATTTTGGTCATTATCAATTAAAATTCATACATGAATCCAAAGTAGGAAATAAACACACGAGTGAGTAGAGGACGTTGAGGGATTGAATATGAAGCAATCGTCAGAAGAAACGGAGCCCGGGCAAAACCTGAGCAAAGAAAGGACTTAAAGGGAATTTTATAAAAAGTCGAGGGCTTATTGGCAATTTTTCAAAATGGCTTGGAAACCTAAAATAGACCTTAAAAATAGAAAGTAAAGGTCGAGAGGATCAAAACCATATGTGGTTTGCCTCGTGGAACTTTACAGTTTAAAAGTTACGACCGATTAATCGTCGAAGCGTAAAGTGGGTCCGGTTCCATGTAGGGACCATATGGGTGACATGGAACAAATTGGGGTACCAAATGGGAAGAGGGACAAGTTGGAGGACTTAATTGGAAAGAAAAATATAAAAATCTTTTGATGGCCAATCACCATTAGCCATTTAGCATTTATTAAAAGAAGAAAAGAAAGAGGGATGGACAAATGGCCCTAAGGCATTCATCCAACCCAAAAGTGGACATCAATTCCACTATAAATAATAGCAAGAAGAACACAAAATCCTTCCCAAAAACCCTCCCAAACCGTCGGCCTCCATAGAAAGAACACCAAAGAATTTCTAATTTTTGTCAAGTTTGATTCAAGTTCAAGGTGAGTTTTAAGGTTTTAAAGCATGTAGATTTCAATTCTAGTATCAATTTTAAGTATTTATATATCTATTGGAAGATTGGAAATTAGGGTTCTTATGGTGGATTTGGGAAAAATTTAAGTAGTGATGATATTGATTAATTAAATGGAAGAATCAAGGTTTCTAAGGTTTAATAAGGTTAGATTAGGATTTAGTTTGAAAAGAAATGGAAGGGTAGTGCATGTTCTAAATTTATAAGGTTTATGTTAAGGTTGTGTTCTTGAAATTCTTGAAGGAAAAACAAAGATTAAGGAAGGAGAAGGAGGAAAAGCAAAGGGGAATTAAAAGAATAAGGTTTGGTACTTTACCTTGGAAGAATTAATTTTCCTTTCATTTTCTTACCAAAACTTTATCTATGGAACTTTTGCTATGGATGCATAAATGTGTTGTTTGAGTTTGAATTCAATTGTTGAGTGGTATTTTTAAATCCATGTGGTGATTGGGTTGTTTAAATTCAAATGAAATCTAATGTTTCCAATGATTTTGGTAAAAGAGTTTATGAACTCCATTTAGTCTAAATTGATTTAAACAATCAAGTTATTTTTCAAGGGAAGTGTCTAAGTCTTCATTACATTATTAGGGAAGCTTTGAAATGGGTTTAAAACAGAAAAATAAACAATTTTGCACTAAATGCAAGTGTGGGCCGAATTGGTGTCCTTTGGGATCCAATTCTGGACCTAATTTTGGGCAGCCAGTTGAGGCAGCAAACGATGGAATTTTTCAACAAAATTTTACATGCAATTAGTCAACATATGAAATACATTTCCTGTAAAATTTCAACCAAAAATAATATCATTTACCTGGTCAGATGCATGACTGAAGTGGACTGAAATTTTGACGAAAACCCAGATTTTACTATTCACTTGACGCTTGCCTTTTGCGTTGCCGATTTTACGTGCCGCGATATTATTCATTTGGTCAATTTGTGACGTTTTGAGGAATGCTTTGAAATGTTTGATATGTTTATTATGGATGTTAAATATGTGAAGAAGGGTAATGATTTGACTAAAGAATGTGGTGCGCGGCGTAAATGGCAAAGCGCGACTGGAATTAAAATGATTTCTCGAGTCATTCTAAAATGAAGTTTGAGACTTAAATTGAATCATTTTAACCTTTATGCTCTGCTGGGTAGTAGGGGGTGGTAGATAAGGGTATGGTGCACTATACTAACTTATGCAGTACTGCTTGATATTGCGATTGAATTGTTATGATCTGAACTCAATGGTGAGGGCCATTGAAGCCAGTGGTGAGGGCCATTGGTTATAACCAGGATGGTGAGGGCCATTCCTGTGATATGATAATGGTGGTGAGGGCCACCTATGTTACAGTGGTGAGGGCCACTGCCTTATCGCTATGGTTCCCTATATACTAGTAGAGCCAAAGTCCTGTTTTTCTAAACTACGTAATGCAAAATGAGTTTGAATTATAGTTTTTACATTTGTTGAAAGCATATTTACACTGAATGTACAATAACTTCCATTGGTTTAATGTTGGTTGATTTTTTATTCAATTATTTCCTTTTAATTCAAATGCTTTCATGTTTTACTTTTATTTCCATTGGTAAAGTACCCACTGAGCGACATTGCTCAGCGAGTTAAGTTTTCCTTGACTCGTAGGTTCTGAGCAGTAGCTAATTCTTGGGAAGCGACGACCAGACCCACAGCATCTTAGGGTAGATCTCCTAGTTTCTATTATGAGTTAACTAGTTGTGGCATGTATATGTATATATAAGTCTGAGAATTACTATGTTATATTGTACGTTAGTAGTATGTAATAATAATAATAATAAACCTCTACTTTATTTTGTACTAGAAGTGTGAATTCTTCTTGCAGGTTTGTAGTTGAGGTTATAAGGGGGATTCATTGGGAGTTTATTGAGACTGATTGTGTTCGCATTGTTTTGTGTAAAAATGTTTTCAAAAATCAGAAAAACCAGTTTTGTCGACACTTGGGACCCAATTTATAGGCGAACCTCTGGCAAAATTTTTGTAAAAATCGAAACTAAAATTTGACTAAGTAAAATTGGTAGCAACATTAGGTTAGTGTGGCACCTCTACTCGGCTTATACACGTAGGCCGGGAAGGGGTGTTATAGTAAGGACATGTTTCCATCCTTGGATGGGTGTCCATTTATTTGCTTTGTTTGGACATTGCTTTGATTTTAATATATTGATGCTTTCTTTTAATTATTGTGGGTAGTATGGATAATATTGTTATATTTAAGAATTTTATAATATTAAGACCTGTAAAGGAGGCCGATTTCAATGAACCGGGCGTTGTGGGGGTGCTGGGCCATTTCTCACCTTCCCCACACGTACCCAACTTTCTGAACCCATTAAGGGGTTGGGGATTCCTTAGGAATCGAGTCATCCACCCCTTTCTTTTTTCCCGGCCCGTCTAGATGGCGACTCCATTTTCTTCGGACTTAGGTTCGTGTTCTCTAAGGCTCCGAGCCTAAACAGTGCTGAAGTTACAAGAACCATTCCACCGGGAGTGGGGGCGAAAATCCCCGCTCACAGTGACGACTCCACTGGGGATAAGAGAAGTTGATTCCGTTGGTCTTTATATTATTCTATTATTTCTTATAATGATATTATCCATTGCATCATCTTAGATTGCATCGTTTGCGTGAGTTAGGACGCCCGTGTTACCCGTGTTATGTTATGTAAGGGATACCATACTTTCACTCAAGGTATGGAGATCGGGCATGGCATAACCACTCATAGCCTCGTACCATTTGGTATATACTTGCTATTGGAATCTAAGCCTTTTAACCCAAAGACTAAAGCTCATGTAATTGGCCTAGTTACTTTCCTTAGGTTTTACCCCAAATGCATGTTGTTTGACTATGGTTAGTTTAGTTTATCTTAGTCTAAATCATGGCCTATTTGGTTTGTTCTTTTTCTAATATGACCTAAGTATATTGTAAGCTCAAAATAAATTTTTCTTTAAAATCCAAAAGACCAAAGATATTTTCAAAATTTTTCAAGATGGTCTTTGGACATAAGATTTTTTCTAAAAACAAGTCAAAAAATTTTTTGGCCTATAGCCCAAATTCTAAGCCCAAAATCCATTTTTCTAAAATCTTTTACAATGGGCTTAGAAACAAAACTATTTTCACCCAACCATTTTTTACAAAGAGCTTGCAAAAATATTTAGGTCAATTATGAAATACCAAAAATCAATTGTGGGCCTAGTTTACACTAAGAATAAATTAATCATGGGCTTGTTTTTGGCATGAACCATTAGTTACCTTTTTCAAGTGAGAAATCTATCTATAATAAACCTCTTAATTTCATTTTAATCCAACATAGCATAAAAGCTACTTTGGTTGGTTGAATGGATTAAAGCCTAATTAATGGGAATTATCATGATTGATTTCCATTTTTGAAAATATAACTATTGGTTGAAATGTCCGAGGAATTATTCAAAAGCAAGATACCCCATGTTTGTATTTTGTCAACCATATACCTAGGAAAAGAGACTCGCCATTCGTGTGTGGATGTTATAAGGTTGGAAGGAACGTCCTAATTATCCTTGTTTGTTGATTGTTTGTGCATACATGCATACATGCATACATTTGCATCTCATATCATTGATTCTCTCTGGCTCACAGCCCTGGATTACGACAGTTCAAAAGCTTACAACAATCTGACCTATGCGGGAGCCGAAGTATCTAGCAACGACTCAATCACTTGCTCACCTAAAACAATGGAGCCCGAACAAATTCAAAGGATGGTGGATGAAGCCCTTAATGCCAAAATGGAAGAAATCAAAGAGGCCATAGCTGAGACCATGAAGAACTAATTGACTGCAATCTTAGAGAATCATGCCGAGGCATCTGCTAACACTAAAAAGCCAAAGGACAAACAGAAGACTAAAGTTAGTGAAGTGGTTTTTGATGATGAAAAGGTGATCATTGATGATGATGATGATTGGGCTCAATACTACCAAGAGGTTCAAGAAAAGAAGAAAGAACCGAAGGCTGTTAAGAAGGCAACTATTGAAAAGACCGAGACATCCGATGTTGAAAAGATGATTGCTGATTTAGATAAGAAATTTGAGAAGAAGCTGAAAACCGAAGAGAAGTCTGAGATCGATAAACTATTTGAACAAGATGAAGAGGTCCCTTATAAATTCAAGATGCCTTCCTTTGCTAAGTACAATGGCACCGGAAATACTCATCTCCATGTTAAGTAGTATATCACTGCCATGCAGTCTGCTCGAGCTACTAAGGCTCAAACCCTAAGGTACTTCATGCTCTCATTGGACCCTGTTGTCCAAAATTGGTTCAATACCTTAGATGATGGAACACAAAAGAGTTGGGATCTACTTTACAAAGCCTTCATCCAATAATACGGATATAATGTTGAGTTAGAAGTTACTTTAATGGAAGTGGAGTCCATTAGACAAAAGCCAAATGAGAATTTTGTGGACTATGTGAAGCGATGGAGAAACAAGGCCGCTTTACTCAAGAAGAGGCCCGATGAATCCGATCAAATAAGGATGATTGTGAGAGGGGTGTTACCTAATCTTCGTGAGAGGATGTCTCATACACTCATCCGTGATTTCAAAGATCTTCTCCAAGCTGGTCTACAAATTGAAGAGTGGGAAAGGGAGAAGAATCACTTTTCAATAAGAAGGAATGAGAAAGGGAACAACCAGCCTAACAATCAAAGCAACAAAAAGAAGTTGATGTTAATGTAACCGGTCAAGCAAATAGAAGGCAATTTTCAGATCTGGGGAAGCCTTTGTCTTTGGTCTTCGATAAGCTACAAAAGAAATGGTTGTTACAACCATTGGCTCCTCGACCTTTACCTAGTCCATTACCCCCAAAATTTGATACTAAGGCTTTTTGTCAATTTCATCAGACTCAAGGACATGAGACTGATAGGTGTACCCGATTAAGGCATGAGATCCAAGATTTGATTGATAGTGGCAAGCTACCCGAGCCGGATAAGCCCAATACCAAGGACAACCCTTTGCCTAAATTTGGAACAGTGCCACCACCAGCAACCTTTATGGTAGGAAAAGGATTGGAAGAAGATTTTGTTTTATCCTCTTTTCAAGATGGGAATGTTGAAGATATGAAAGGAAAAGAAGCCTAACTCAATGAACTTTCCTTAGCTTGAATGTTGTTTTTCAATCTTACTTTATTTAATATTTTGGAACTATTGTGTTTTTCAAATTTAAAGTTATTTGAATAAATTACTTTCATCAAAATTTTTGTTGGTCTTTGTTCATTTTGGTGCTCGACCAATGAGGAATCTAGCTTGATAATTCATGAATTAATATATTTATGCATCATGACTTGAATGACTTTACTAGGTGAGGGAATGACACTATAGCATTGAGTTGTGTATGCTTACTTAGAGAGGGCTCCTGCATAATTACCTTTGTCTAGGTCCTAGTCAGTCTTAGAACATGCTTTGACAAACTTTTGAGGCGAAATTGAACTCTGCTTATTTAAGAGAGAAATGATCTAGCCATTGTTTGGTTAGCCAACAACTAGTATCTACCCAATTAAATATCAATCCCTAGTTGTCCCTTTGAGCCTTCATAAAATTTTAGCTTTCTTTTTATTGGCTTACAAACCCCAATAACCTACCCTGAGCTGTTGTGATACTTTTGACAAGTCTTATGATTACTAAGATGAATAGGCAAGAAGATCAAAGAAAGCAATGATTAGTCAAGATCATGAGAATAGTTGAAGTTTCAAGACCATGAAGATAGTTGAAGTTCTCAAGACCAAGAAGATAGTTGAAGTTCTCAAGATCATAAGGATAGTTGATGTTCTCAAAACCATTAAGGTAGTTAAAGTTTTCCTAATATCTCTAATATATCAACATCAATATCAGAGTAACAAATGATTTATCTCTATTAAAGAAGATTTATGTTACTCCATTTATCCAATATTGGAAGCCCAAGTTAGTACAAACCAAGACAACTCTTTTTAGAGCTAGAAAAAAACAAAAAAAAAAGAGACAAAAGAAGAAAACAAAAGAAAAGGAAGAAAGATAAAATCTAAAAAGGTGGTTCAAAAAGCCAACTGAGTTCTCTTTTACCTAAGACAACAAAAGGCTTCCATTTTATGGATTGACTTGAATCGGTCCCAACACAACCAAAGATTCAATCAAAATCAAAGAAAAAGGAAGAAGACCATCCAATTCTTGAAAGTTCTGTACTTGATAGTCCTACAAGAAAGAAGGACAAAATGATAAAAGAAAGGGAAGAGTAAGGAAAGAGAAAGAAAAGGGAAGAGTAAGAAAAATAAAGAGGAAAAAAGGGAAAAAAGAAACGAATTTGGGTCTTATAACTTTTTGCAAGGGCAAAGATTGTCCTAATCAAGATCCAAATTAATGCCAAGAAGATAGAAAGAACTTGGAAGACTATCAAGATTGCTCCCAGTTGCCTAAAGTTCAAACAAGAAATTTGTAGTGTGAAGGTTTGTCCATTGTGTCACACCAGCTCCTATCTCAAAATGGCCTCCACTTTAACCCATGTCCCTTATAGACCCCATTTCAAGCCTATCAAAGACCTGTTGATCTCTCTTGGTAGGTAGAGTCTATTAGTGGAGATAGTTTGGATAAGCATACATATGAGATAGACAATATTTAAACTCAAATGAGACCTTTGGCCAAGCAATGCGTATGTGCCTATCTGAAGTGCAATAGTTCTTGCTTAAATAGAAATGATTCTCGAGTTTAGTACGGTAACTAGGGTTGTCATGTTATAGATATATTAATTTGGAAAAATCAAGTCCTGAGGTACATTGACATCGATTTGGCAAAGCCAAAATTTGATTTCAAAATCAAAATTCAAAAAAAAAAAAAAGAGTGTTTTGTCATACAAAGCCTTCAAGTTAAGGGAAGTATGTTGAATTGATTATTGGCAAGGTCATGAAGAAACTACCAACTGACAAGCTGAAACATAGTTTGAAATGGATACATCCCTGACTCTGCTGCTTAGGGTCTCCACCACTCATGTTTTCAACTTCTTGAAGATAAAAGCCAAATGCAAAGCTTTTGATCATTTCAATGCGAGACTTGAACGAGCGTCAAAAAGGAACCAATGAGAACACTTCTGCTAATCACCTCGGTCTGTAAGTCGATGGAATGACTGTAAGTATTATTCATGTATATCATGCATACGTGAGCATATTACATCGCACTTTCTTATCTTAGTGAACAGCAAACACCGTGCGAATTAAAGAATCAAAAGAAGATATTGAATCAAGGGGGGCATGGAAAGCCTATTCACTTGTGGAAGCCCCAGTCACTCTGCAAAGAGAAGAAATGCGTGCTTATGTAAAGAACTAGACAAGAAAAACATCAATCAAAGCTTGCATGAAAGAAAAAAAAATCCTTGGGGGGGCAAGGAGAGGATATAAGATACAATCAAAATTGGAGAAAAAAGGAAAAGCAGTTGCAAGGGAAAAGTGGTTAAAGTGCAAAAACTCCCTTGGAAGATCAAAACAAGGAAAACATGGATCAAGCAAGACCTGGCCAAGCCAAATCAAGCTTGGCCGTGTCACCTCAAAGGAAATCTTGGCAGAACATGACACGGGCAGGAGACACGGCCAAGCCACTGGTCGTGTCTCACTTAAAGGGCAAAGCCAAGAAAGACCAAGTAAAGAGAGAAGAGAAGCAGTAGGTGACACTGGCAGGCGACATGGCCAAGCCACTGGCCGTGTCACATGACACGGTCACAAGCTTGGCCGTGTCCCATCCTAAGCCAAGAATAAAGAAGAACCAAAGAAAAAACACAGAAGCTGACACACCCAGGGGACACGGCCAAGCCATTGGCCGTGTCACTCCCATCTTCAAAGAACAAAGAAGACCCGATCTCAAAGGATGAAGATCTATTTTCAAGGGTGAAGACCCGATCTCAAAGGATGAAGATCCATTTTCAAGGGTGAAGACTCAATCTCAAAGGATGAAGATACATTTTTAAGGGTGAAGACCCGATCTCAAAGGGTGAAGATCCATTTTGATGGTGAAGAATCACAATGCATAAAACAGCCGGAGCAGTCAGACTTCTCAAATGATGAAAGGTCAGTCAAACTCAATCTCGGGTCCAAGTACCCATTCTCGGGTCCAAGCACCCAAGCTCGGGTCCAAGTACCCATTCTTGGGTCCAAGTACCCAAATCAAATCAATCTCGGGTCCAAGTACCCAATCCCGGGTCCAAGTACCCAAATTAAATCAATCTCTGGTCTAGGTACCCAAATCAAATCCATATCGGGTCCAAGTACCCAAATCAAATCAATCTCGGGTCCAAGTACCTAATACTGGGTCCAAAACCCAAATTTTTCTTAGGTCTAGAACCTAGAATTATCCTTGAGTCCAGAACTCGAACCGGGTCCAGAACCCAAATTTTTCTTAGGTCCAAAACCTAGAATCTCCCTTGAGTCCAGAACTCGAACCGGGTCCAGAAACCAAATTTTCCTTAGGTGCAGAACCTAGAATCTCCCTTGAGTCAAGAACTCGAACTGGGTCCAGAACCCAAATTTTTCTTAGGTCCAGAACCTAGAATTATCCTTGAGTCCAGAACTCGAACCGGGTCCAGAACCTAAATTTTCTTTAAGTCGAGAACCTAGAATTATCCTTGAGTCCAGAGCTCGAACCAGGTCTAGATCCCAACTTTTTCTTAGGTCCAGAACTTGAACCGGGTCCAGAACCTAAATTTTTCTTAGGTCCAGAACCTAGAATTATCCTTGAGTCCAGAACTCGAACCGGGTCCAGAACCCAAATTTTCCTTAGGTCCAGAACCTAGAATTATCCTTGAGTCCAGAACTCGAACCGGGTCCAGAACCCAAATTTTCTTTAGGTCGAGAACCTAGAATTATCCTTGAGTCCAGAACTCGAACCGGGTCCATAACCCAAATTTTCCTTAGGTCCAGAACCTAGAATTATCCTTGAGTCCAGAACTCAAACCGGGCCTAGAACCCAAATTTTCTTTAGGTCGAGAACCTAGAATTATCCTTGAGCCTAGAACTCGAAAAGGTCCAGAACACAAATTTTCCTTAGGTCCAGAACCTAGAATTATCCTTGAGTCTAGAACTCGAACCAGGTCCAGAACCCAAAACCTCAACCGTTTCATCAAAAATTAAGTCTTATTGCTTTTCACTCTCTTTCACTAAGGTTTCAGATCATTTAAGCAGGGGGCAAACTGTAGACCCTCAAGTTTTGACCCAATCTGGTCCAATATGTTTTATTTAGTCAAAAATGATTTTTGTTGTCTAATTGGTCCACAATAATTTTAATATATTGATGCTTTCTTTTAATTATTGTGTGTAGTATGGATAATGTTATTATACTTAAGAATTTTATAATATTAAGACCTATAAAGGAGGTCGGTTCCAATGAACCGGGCGTTGTGGGGGTGCTGGGCCATTTCTCACCTGCCCCACATGTACCCAACTTTTCGAACCCATTAGGGGTTTGGGGATTCCTTAGGAATCAAGTCATCCACCCCTTTCTTTTTCCCGGCCTGTCCGGGTGGCGACTCCATTTTCTCCGGACTTAGGTCCGTGTTCTCTAAGGCCCCGAGCCTAAACAGTACCGAAGTAGCAAGAACCATTCCACCGGGAGTGGGGGCAAAAATCCCTGCTCACAGTGGAGACTCCACTGGGGATAAGAGAAGTTGATTCCGTTGGTCTTTTTATTATTCTATTCTTTCTTATAATGACATTATCCATTGCATCCTCTTAGATTGCATTGTGTACGTGAGTTAGGACGCCCATGTTACCCGTGTTGTGTTATGTAAGGGATACCATACTTTCACTCAAGGTATGGAGATCGAGCATGGCATAACCACTCATAGCCTCATACCATTTGGTATATACTTGCTATGGGAACCTAAGCCTTTTAACCCAAAGACTAAAGCTCATGTAATTGACCTAGTTACTTTACTTAGGTTTTACCCCAAATGCATGTTGTTTGACTATGGTTGGTTTATCTGAGTCTAAATCATGGCTTATTTGGTTTGTTCTTTTTCTAATATGACCTAAGTATATTGTAAGCTCAAAATAAACTTTTCTTTAAAATCTAAAAGACCAAAACTATTTTCAAAATTTTTCCAAGATAGTCTTTGGACATAAGACTTTTTCTAAAAACAAATCAAAAAAATTCTTTGGCCCATGGCCAAAATACTGAGCCCAAAATCCATTTTTCTAAAATCTTTTACAATGGGCTTAGAAACAAAACTATTTTCACCCAACCATTTTTTACAAAGAGCTTGCAAAAATATTTAGGTCAATTATGAAATACCAAAAATCAATTGTGGGCCTAGTTTACACTAAGAATAAATTAATCATGGGCTTGTTTTTGGCATGAACCATTAGTTACCTTTTTCAAGTGAGAAATCTATCTATAATAAACCTCTTAATTTCATTTTAATCCAACATAGCATAAAAGCTACTTTGGTTGGTTGAATGGATTAAAGCCTAATTAATGGGAATTATCATGATTGATTTCCATTTTTGAAAATATAACTATTGGTTGAAATGTCCGAGGAATTATTCAAAAGCAAGATACCCCATGTTTGTATTTTGTCAACCATATACCTAGGAAAAGAGACTCGCCATTCGTGTGTGGATGTTATAAGGTTGGAAGGAACGTCCTAATTATCCTTGTTTGTTGATTGTTTGTGCATACATGCATACATGCATACATTTGCATCTCATATCATTGATTCTCTCTGGCTCACAGCCCTGGATTACGACAGTTCAAAAGCTTACAACAATCTGACCTATGCGGGAGATGAAGTATCTAGCAACGACTCAATCACTTGCTCATCTAAAACAATGGAGCCCGAACAAATTTAAAGAATGGTGGATGAAGCCCTCAGTGCCAAAATGGAAGAGATCAAAGAGGCCGTGGCCGAGACCATAAAGAATCAATTAGCTGTAATTTTAAGAAACCATGTCGAAGCATCTGCTAGCACTAAGAAACCAAAGGACAAAGGGAAGACCAAAGTTAGTGAAGTGGTTTTTGATGATGATAAGGTGATCATTGATGATGATGATTGGGCTCAATACAACCAAGATCTTCAAGACAAAAAGGAGCCAAAGGTTACTGAGAAGGCAACTATTGAAAAGACCGAGACATCCGATGTTGAAAAGATGATTGCTGATTTAGAAAAGAAATTTGAGAAGAAGCTGAAAACCGAAGAGATGTCTGAGATCGACAAACTATTTGAACAAGATGATGAGGTCCCTTATAAGTTCAAGATGCCTTCCTTTGCTAAGTACAATGGCACCGAAAATCCCCATCTTCATGTGAAGCAGTATATCACTGCCATGCAATCTGCCCGAGCTACTAAGGCTCAAACCCTAAGGTACTTCATGCTCTCATTGGACCCTGTTGTCCAAAATTGGTTCAATACCTTAGATGATGGAACACAAAAGAGTTGGGATCTACTTTACAAAGCCTTCATCCAACAATATGGATATAATGTTGAGTTAGAAGTTACTTTAATGGAAGTGGAGTCCATAAGGCAAAGGCCAAATGAGAATTTTGTGGACTATGTGAAGCGATGGAGAAACAAGGCCGCTTTACTCAAGAAGAGGCTCGATGAATCCGATCAAATAAGGATGATTGTCAGAGGAGTGTTACCTAGTCTTCGTGAGAGGATGTCTCATACACTCATCCATGATTGCATAGACCTTCTCCAAGCTGGTCTACAAATTGAAGAGTGGGAAAGGGAGAAGAATCGCTTTTCAATAAGAAGGAATGAGAAAGGGAACAACCAGCCTAACAATCAAAGCACACAAAAAGAAGTTGATGTTAATGTAACCGGTCAAGCAAATATAAGGCAGTTTTCAGATCTGGGGAAGCCTTTGTCTTGGGTCTTCGATAAACTACAAAAGAAAGGGTTGTTACAACCATTGGCTCTTCGACCTTTACCTAGTCCATTACCCCCCAAAATTTGATACTAAGGCTTTTTGTCAATTTCATCAGACTCAAGGACATGAGAATGATAGGTGTACTCGATTAAGGTATGAGATCCAAGATTTGATTGATAGTGGCAAGCTACCCAAGCCGGATAAACCCAATACCAAAGACAACCCTTTGCCTAAATTTGGAAGAGTGCCACTACCAGCAACCTTTATGGTGGGAAAAGGATTGGAAGAAGATTTTGTTTTATCCTCTTTTCAAGATGGGAATGTTGAAGATGTGAAAGGAAAAGAAGCCTAACTCAATGAACTGTTCTTAGCTTGAATGTTGCTTTTCAATCTTACTTTATTTAATATTTTGGAACTATTGTGTTTTTCAAATTTAATATTGTTTGAATAAATTACTTTCATCAAAATTTTTGTTGGTCTTTGTTCATTTTGGTGCTCGACCAATGAGGAATCTAGCTTGATAATTCATGAATTAATAAATTTATGCATCATGACTTGAATGACTTTACTAGGTGAGGGAATGGCTTTATAGCATTGAGTTGTGTATGCTTACTTAGAGAAGGCTCCTACATAATTACCTTTGTCTAGGTCCTAGTCAGTCTTAGAACATGCTTTGACAAACTTTTGAGGTGAAATTGAACTCTGCTTATTTAAGAGAGAAATTATCTAGGCATTGTTTGGTTAGCCAACAACTATTATCCACCCAATTAAATATCAATCCCTAGTTGTCCCTTTGAGCCTTCATAAAATTTTAGCTTTCTTTTTATTAGCTTACAAACCCCAATAACCTACCCTGAGTTGTTGTTATACTTTTGACAAGTCTTATGATTACTAAGATGAATAGGCAAGAAGATCAAAGAAAGCAATGATTAGTCAAGATCATGAGGATAGTTGAAGTTTCAAGACCATGAAGATAGTTGAATTTCTCAAGACCATGAAGATAGTTGAAGTTCTCAAGATCATAAGGATAGTTGATGTTCTCAAAACCATAAGGGTAGTTGAAGTTTTCCTAATATCTCTAATATATCAACATTAACATCAGAGTAACAAATGATTTATCCCTATTAAAGAAGATTTATGTTACTCTACTTATCCATTATTGGAAGCCCAAGTTAGTACAAACCAAGACAACTTTTTTAGAGCTAAAAAAAGAAAAAAAAAGAGAAAAAAGAAGAAAACAAAAGAAAAAGCAAAAAAAAAAAAAGAAAAGGAAGAAAGATAAAATCTAAAAAGGTGGTTCAAAAAGCCAACTGAGTTCTCTTTTACCTAAGACAACAAAAGGCTTCCATTTTATGGATTGACTTGAATTGGTCCCAAAACAACCAAAGATTCAATCAAAATCAAAGAAAAAGGAGGAAGACCATCCAGTTCTTGAAAATTCTATACTTGATAGTCCTACAAGAAAGAAGGACAAAATGATAAAAGAAAGGGAAGAGTAAGGAAAGAGAAAGAAAAGGGAAGAGTAAGAAAAATAAAGAGGAAAAAAGGGAAAAGAAGAAAAGAAACAGATTTGGGTCTTAAACTTTTTGCAAGGGCAAAAACTGTCCTAATCAAGATCCAGATTAATGCCAAGAAGATAGAAGGAATTTGGAGTCTAGAAAGATTGCTCCCAACTGTCTAAAGTTCCAACAAGAAATTTATAGTGTGAGGGTTTGTCCATTGTGTCACACAAGCTCCAATCTCAAAATGGCCTCCACTTTAACCCATGTCCCTTATAAACCCCGTTTCAAGCCTATCAAAGACCTGTTGATCTCTCCTGGTTGGTAGAGTCTATTAGTGGAGATAGTTTGGATAAGCATGCATATGAGTTAGACAATATTTAAACTCAAATGAGACCTTTGCCTAAGCAATGTGTATGTGCCTATCTGAAGTGCAACAGTTCTTGCTTAAATAGAAATGATTCCCGAGTTTAGTACGGTAACTAGGGTTGTCATGTTATAGATATATTAATTTGAAAAAATCAAGTCCTGAGGTACATTGACATCGATTTGGCAAAACTAACATTTGATTTCAAAATCAAAATTCAAAAAAAAAGAGTGTTTTGTCATACAAAGCCTTCAAGTTAAGGGAAGTATGTTGAATTGATTATTGGCAAGGTCATGAAGAAACTACCAACTGACAAGCTGAAACATAGTTTGAAATGGATACATCACTGACTCTGCTACATAGGGTCTTCGCCACTCATGTTTTTAACATCTTGAAGATAAAAGCCAAATGCAAAGCTTTTGATCATTTCAATGCGAGACTTGAACGAGCGTCAAAAAGGAACCAATGAGAACACTTCTGCTAATCACCTCGGTCTGTGAGTCGATGGAATGACTGTAAGTATTATTCATGCATATCATGCATACATGAGCATATTACATCGCACTTTATTGTCTTAATGAACAGCAAACACCCTGTGAATTAAAGAATCAAAAGAAGATATTGAATCAAGGGGGGCATGGAAAGCCTATTCGCTTATGGAAGCCCCAGTCACTTTGCAAAGAGAAGAAATGTGTGGTTATGCAAAGAACTAGACAAGAAAAACATCAATCAAAGCTTGCATGAAAGAAAAAATCCTTAGGTGCAAGGAGAGGATATAAGATCCAATCAAAATTGGAGAAAAAAGGAAAAGCAGTTGCAAGGGAAAAGTGGTTAAAGTGCAAAAACTCCCTTGGAAGATCAAAACAAGAAAAACATGGATCAAGCAAGACCTGGCCAAGCCAAATCAAGCTTGGCCGTGTCACCTCAAAGGAAATCTTGGCAGAACATGACACGGGCAGGAGACACGGCCAAGCCACTGGCCGTGTCTCACCTAAAGGGTAAAGCCAAGAAAGACCAAGCAAAGAGAGAAGGGAAGCAATAGGTGACACTGGCAGGCAACACGGCCAAGCCACTGGACGTGTCATATGACACAGCCACAAGCTTGGCCGTGTCCTATCCTAAGCCAAGAATAAAGAAGAATAAAAGAAAAAACACAAAAGCTGACACACTCAGGGGACACGGCCAAGCCACTGGCCGTGTCACTCCCATCTTCAAAGAACAAAGAAGACCCGATCTCAAAGGATGAAGATCCATTTTCAAGGGTGAAGATCCGATCTCAAAGGATGAAGATCCATTTTGATTGTGAAGAATCACAATGCATAAAACAGCCAGAGCAGTCAGACTTCTCAAATGATAAAAGGTCAGTCAAACTCAATCTCGGGTCCATGTACCCAAATCAAATCAATCCCGGGTCCAAGTACCCAAATCAAATCAATCCCGGGTCCAAGTACCCAAATCAAATCAATCTCGGGTCCAAGTACCCAATACCGGGTCCAAAATCCAAATTTTCCTTAGGTCTATAACCTAGAATTATCCTTGAGTCCAGAACTCGAACCGGGTCCAGAACCCAGATTTTCCTTAGGTCCAGAACCTAGAATCTCCCTTGAGTCCAGAACTCGAACAGGGTCCAGAACCCAAATTGTCCTTAGGTCCCGAACCTAGAATTATCCTTGAGTCCAGAACTCGAACCGGGTTCAGAACCCAAATTTTTCTTAGGTCCAGAACCTAGAATTATCCTTGTGTGCAGAACTCGAACCGGGTCCAGAACCCAAATTTTCTTTAGGTTGAGAACCTAGAATTATCCTTGAGTCCAGAACTCGAACTAGGTCCAGAACCCAAATTTTCCTTAGGTCCAGAACCTAGAATTATCCTTAGGTCCAGAACCTAGAATTATCCTTGAGTCCAGAACTCGAACCGGGTCCAGAACCCAAATTTTCCTTAGATCTAGAACCTAGAATTATCCTTGAGTCCAGAACTTGAACCGGGTCCAGAACCCAAAACCTCAACCGTTTCATCAAAAATTAAGTCTTATTGCTTTTCACTCTCTTTCACTAAGGTTTTAGATCATTCAAGCAGGGGGCAAACTGTAGACCCTTAATTTTTGACCCAATCCGGTCCAATATATTTTATTTAGTCTAAAATAATTTTTGTTGTCTAATTGGTCCAAAATAATTTTTATTAAATAATTTTTGCTTTAGTATCTAATTTTTTTAAATAAAAAATAGAAATAAACAAATAAAAAACAAAAAATAAAAATCGGAGTCGAAAAAATCGGCGACAAAAAAATTATCGTGCGGGCCCCAGGAAATTTCTGCAGGCGAAATCACTGTGCCATTTCACACGCAGAAATTTTCTGCCTGCGAAATAGCCAAGCTATTTCACACGCAAAAATTTTCTGCCTGCGAAATAGCTTACGGGCCTGCTCCGCCCAGCGGCAGAATTTTTTTCGACAACGCAAATTTTTCGAAACCTAATCCAATTAGGTTTTGGTTTCTTTTTTTATTAATATTACTTACCTTAACTAATTAGGAATAAACAATCTCAAACCACTATAAATAAGGACCAAAGACAATTAAAAAAGGGGAGGCAAAAATCCAAGAGGAGTTTGGAAATTTTGAAACCAAATCAAGGAAGGAAAAGAAGAAATTCAATTCAACTTTTTTTTGGAACAGCAGTAGCACGATTTAGAGGATTCAAAGGAAAAAAAAAAGCTTGTCTTTGGAGCTAGTTCATCCAAGAAGAATTGTTTTTGGAGAAATCATCAAAAGAAGGTATGTGTTAATTAATTTTCTTTAATTGTTTTTTTTTACATAGCAGCAAATCTATGAAATTAAAATTAAAAACCTTTGAACTTTAATTTAGTTTTTCTAAAGCCAAAAAAAAAAAACCTTATTTCGTTGGTTTATCTTCTAAAAGGCTTAAAATTGTTATTTTTTCTTCTTAAAAACCTTAAAACTCTAATTGAACATATTTTTCAACAAAACTAAGATGTAAATTCTGCTTCTTTTAAAATCTTAAAGTAGGTTCTATTTCATTCAAAAAGTCTTCTAAAACATCTTTTCTACTTATAAAAACTTTAATTTATTTGTTTAAATTCATAAAACTTCATGAAATTATCAAATTGATTTCTAAAACCCTAAAAATTATTCACCACCCGTGACCCTACTTCCAAAATATCAAATCCAAATTCAACTTCCAAAATTCAAAATAATGAACACTAACCCTTTTAAAACCTTAAACCCTAATTTTTATGAACCCTAATCCTTTTAAAACATTAAAAAATATAAAAACATAAAAACCTAAATTTTACACAGTAGCTTAGGAACCCAATAACCAAAAATCACAAATTAAAGTATTTTAAAGTGTTTAAAACCCTAGTTTCATGATATCATCATTCAAACCTTAATTTTGTTTAATCAAAGAGTCTTACCAACCCTTTAAAACATAAAACCCTAATTTATTTTAATTCCATAAAAAGTCACAGTAGCCATAATTGGACTTTTATTTGCTTTATTTAATTCCATACTTGATTATGCTTTGATTTATTTCTTATGCTTTAATTTATTTAATTTCAATACTTGATTTATTTAATTTATCATGGATGGATGTTTATTTTATATTTTGATTAATAGCTTTGATGAATGATTTATTTATGATGAATGATTATTTACTTTTATCAATTAATTTAGATTTCCAAAAGTTGTAAGAGGTATGTTTCCACTTGGTGGGTACCTCATTAGTTAAACATCATGTAATTTAATTTGCTTTTCTATTTTAGAACCTATGTAAAGGGCATGTTTCTACCTTTTGGTGGGTGTCCTATTTAGGCATGTGATGTAAGGACATGTTTCCATCCTTGGATGGGTGTCCATTTATTTGCTTTGTTTGGACATTGCTTTGATTTTAATATATTGATGCTTTCTTTTCATTATTGTGTGTAGTATAGATAATGTTATTATACTTAAAAATTTTATAATATTAAGACCTGAAAAGGAGGCCGGTTCCAATGAATCGGGCGTTGTGGGGGTGCTAGGCCATTTCTCACCTTCCCCACACGTACCCAACTTTCCAAACCCATTAGGGGGTTGGGGATTCCTTAGGAATCGAGTCATCCACCTCTTTCTTTTTTTCAGCCCGTCCGGGTGGCGACTCCATTTTCTCTGGACTTAGGTCCGTGTTCTCTAAGGCCCCGAGCCTAAACAGTGCCGAAGTCACAAGAACCATTCCACCAGGAGTGGGGGCGAAAATCCCCGCTCACACTAGGGTTTTGCTATTAATTGCTGGAAAGTTGTAATAAATGAAGTTTGGTAAGGTATTTATAGCCATCTTCAATCTATAAAGTCATTGGAGTTGAATGCTACAAGATTAAGTCTTCACCAACCAAAATCTCTTACATTAAATATTGTCAAAAGCTTCTCATGGTTGCATGCCTCGCGTTGTAGTCACGAGACTAGTTTGACAATGAGAATTAAAACTGGTGCAGCCGCGAGACTACTATTATGTCTACCGCCTAGTACACATGGCACTAATAGGTCTATGAGAACAATTCCCCACCACCTTATATGATTCTCACAGTCGAGATTAATCTTTTGTGGTCACAAGAATATGGTGTTGACTTTTCTTCATATTTCTTCTTTCCATATGGCTTTTCCTAATTAGGTAGCCAAAATATCACCAAAGACATCTGATTATTTGAATGGTACAGTCCCATTGATTTGAGATCATTGTGACAGAGAGACTCTAACATCAAGACCTTGGCTGCAAAGAGAAACTACGAACTCTTATGCCATTCCAAGGATTTTTCCTTCATGCCTCTCGTGGTCAAGATAAGTTGGGGGCTATTGCAAGATGGCTCCAGAGGTCCTAGGATGTTGTAGTGCCTTTGTCCATAAACCATACTATATGTCAAAGATTTTAAAGCCTTGCAAAAAAGGGTGTGTTGGGAACCACTCAGTCGATCCAGATGGTCTTGATGTCACTCCTTTGGTCGTAAACCATATTGTATGAAAATACTACTTTGGGACACAAGGGCACGATTACTTGGTTCCTAGGGCAGTCACGATAGACCTAATTTTCAAGCAACTTGAAAATCCTAAGTTTTAAGGCAAAAACATTTGATACAAATATTAGTACAGTTCAATTTGGTTGTCAAAGATCAAAATAAAGCTAACTGTCCAAGTATTTGGCCAACAAATTCTCTATTTGTCTTCTCTTTTCATCATTATTTTGATTATGATCAATAAGATTTAAAATCATGTCTCCTTCTCTGTATAAAACACAAAGGTCATTCATGGCACAAAGATTGTAATAATTACAACTTCCTTCACAATCTGAGGACTCAGAGGGCGATGAGCTAGATGACTCCAATTCTAATGTATAATCAAGAGCATCTATTTCATAATCCTCCTTCTTTGAATCAATTTCATTGATAAATATTTTCATTAGAGACCTTTTAAGGTTATTATCAATAGAGAAAGCTTGTATTTGTTCTTTTACCCGACATTTATTAAGTTAATGTCTAGGCTTTCCACACTCGTAGTAGACAACTGACTTTTTGGGCTTCTTTTTCTTATTAGAAGTCCCCTTTTAGGAGATTTTAGATCCTTTTTATTCCCCCCCCTTTTTATTATAAAACTTTCTCCATTGAGTTAATTTTGGATTTTGACTTTCTTCTATTAGAAGTAAACAAGAGTTGATACCTTTGTCCACATAAATCTCCTAGGATCCTCTTATTGATGGTTTTATCCCTACTTATTTGCTTATGCATTTTCATTTAATTGCATAATGTATGCCTTCTTCTACAATTTCATATGCTAGATCCCCATAAGTGTAAGACTCATAAGGTATTATTCTTTCAAATTTGTTCTTGATACATGTACGCACCCTTTCAGCAAACAAGGGAAGTAAACCTGACCAAAAACAATTTTTCCATAAGCAATTACCATTATCTTCTCTAGTAAAATGTCGAGAGAAAAATATCCTTATACCATTTAAAGTAAGATAAATCTGGGCATCTAAGATTCATCAGTTGCTTTTGCGATTTATCTAGTATGTAGATATATTACCAATAAAATGAATCCTTATAGTATAAAATAGGGTATTTTCTACGTCTGGAACTTGTCATTGTTTTATTCATACCTGCTTTCTAAGTATAGCTACTGAAACTATCTCTATTTTAATGGCTCACAAAATTTGTGATTTTGCCTCATTGGATAAATAAAAATCCCACCAACCTTTAAGTTGGCCTATAAAACCCACCATAATTGCTTGGGCTACAACATCATCTAAGTTTCCCTTTGCTTTAGAGGCATTGGCGTACATAGTCAAGTAATGTATGACATTTTTTGCCTAATAATATAGTCCATCTTTATTCCACTTGACTATTAATGACTCATCATAAGAGACAAAATTAAATTATGTATCTTTGAATTGAAGATCGATCGGAGAAGGCCTAGGGTAATATGGTTTCACTTGGATTGCAACTTGAGACTTTTGATAAGAAATTCGATTCACCAAAGAAGCCTCTCTTAATGCACAAGAGTTTAACATCATTTCTAAATTGTTAATTAATTTTTCAGAATTTTTAGTTTTATAATCATCTCCTATGTCAGAAAGCACATCATTAAATACTTATGCATCTTCTTTTTTCAATGGTGTTATATCTTCCTTTTCAAATATTTTAGCCCTAGGATAACAATCTTTTCACCAATTCATCTACCATCTCTAACATGTCATCTTTGGCTAAACTAATATTCAATTTCATAGACTCCATTGGTTTGAATAAAACTTCTTTTCGGAAGGAGTGGATAGTGCTTCTTAAGGTCTACTAACTTAAGACAATCCCTCTTGCTTCAATTATATCTAACTGTTTTCCTATTTATTGCAAAGTTAAATTTGCAAAAAAAAAAATTTTGGACAATACCTTTTATTCTACTCTCCCCTCCTTTAAATGGAGAATAAGTAATTTCTTGCTAATCATTTATCTTGTAAGATAAATCAGCTTGAGAGGAATGAACTACATATTATATAAAATATAACTACAACAATATCTGTAACAGACATTGCTATGCATATTGCATAAACAAAACATATTTGGATGACATGCAAATCACATATGAATATAGAACAGTGATGTATACATAAAATATACTAGTGTTACATCTATATGGATCAATACAAAACAAATATCAATACAGCACGACCATGAGATCTATAGTGAGAAACCTATTAAGCCAAGCCCACCCACTCTATATGAACACACATAAACTGATACCATTTTTTCAAGAATAGTAGTAACAACATAGGAGAACTAGCAATGCATTGTAAATGAAAGAAAAACAAAACAAAATAACCATGTAACTTACAATTTGAACTTTAATGAGTAAAAGAGAAGTTGGGTTTAGAAAAAATAGATAGATTGATGCAGGCAAAAGTACATGATATCTTTATAGACCTTGTTGTTAGCAATGTTAAGAGAATGAAACTATAGATTTTCTATGGTTTTAAGTTTCCCTATGAGATAAACATAGAGAAAAAAGCTAGTTATGGAATTTCAAATGATAACTTGATAGAGAAGGCAGTTTCTTCTTTTTTTAGTGTCCAGGGTAGAAATGTCAAAAATGGTCAAATTAAGGTGAATGATATATAAAACAAACTAAAGTTATTGTCAAAGGTATTTATCTGATGAATGTCCATATTATTTATCTTATTTAACAATAAATTAAACAAAAAGTATTTAGAAGTATTGTTAGCCAAATCATTAGCCTCCATGTTGATCGTAGGCAATCAAATTGAATAGGACTAATATTTGTACCAAGTTATATTTTTTCAAGACTTTAATTTTTTAAAGAAATCTCAAGAGCCCGACTGGACTAGAATCAAGGTTGACTAAACTCAGGAGAAGTTAGCATACCGAGCTAAAGTTCGACTGCACCAATACCTAGCTGATGAGTGTTCAAAGAATGAGGCAAAGAGCACGATTGTTCCAAAATTGCGATGACCAGATTGGAGTATGGTACAACTAAACCAAGCCTCAGCTGCCATAACTGAGCATGAGCTGAGCGGACTGAGCTCAAGCCAAAGATATCTAGTAGAGTTCACGATCAATGTCACTCCCACATTTTGAATGGACTATATAGCACAACTGGACCTCCGAGTAGTTCGATCATATTGAGTATGAGTTAAATCCTCAGAATGTCCAGTAGAGCTCACGATCACTAATTACTCCAAAAACTTCAGTATACCATGCCCGGTATGACCGGACCTGATGTAATCCGACTGGACTGGGCCAGAGCTAAAAATCCAACAAGTTTCAGTAGAGTTCATGGTCACCATTACTCATAAAATCTCAGCATACTAGAATGAGACTGACTAGACCAAACTTGTCCCGACCATACCAGTGGTACGAGGTTTGAAAATTATAGTTGTTACTTATCCACTTAATTATTGGATGCCACTTTTACTAGCCATTGAAGAACTTTGTTAGAAAAGTTGAGAGCAAGACCGAACCGAGCTCAGTCCGACCATGCCGAGCCCGAGCTAACCAGACCAAATGTAGTCCAACCATGAACTTGCTTTGAAAAGTGATTAAAGTGGGAGATAAGAATCAAACATGTTAGCTCCCACCCCAAATGGCTAGTTGAAAACTTGAGGGCTATAAATACCACAAGAAACTTCATTTTTTTTGTAAGATTGTGATTGTAATTGCTAAGATTAACAACTTTCATTTGTTTGCATCAAAATTTCTACTTGTATTCATTGAGTGTTGGGTGTAAGCATTAAACACCATTGTAAGTTTGAGTATAAGCTTTGAAACATTAAGGTTTTAGAGTGAGCCTGGGAAAACTCTTGTTTGGATTGTGAGGAAGATTCTCAAACCTTATAAAAGTTGGGTGTGAGGTTGTGAAAACACCAAGTTAGAGTTGTGCTTGTAAAAACTTAAGATTAGTGGAACCTTAACAAGTTGTGGAAATGGACATAGGATTGAGGTAATCTGAACCACTATAAACTCTTTGTGTTCATTCTTCTCTACTCTACTCATTTCTTGCTTTGTTTGATTTTAAATTTTTAATTTACCATCACTTCTTAAAAATAACTAATTCACTCGCTGCCCCCCCCCCCCTCTCGGTTGCCATCTTGGGAAAACAATTGGTATTAGAGCCTCAAAATTTCAAGAAGCTTAATTGTGAAATTTAATCCACAATGGCAGCCACTTCTTCATTCACCTCCATTGCTCAATCTCATGGAAATGTCAATTCTCATCTAAGACTATACTTCAATGGAATGGACTATTCTTGTTAGAAATACAAGATGTATTTGTTTCTTGATAGTGAGGAAATTGAGCCTTGAAAATGTGTGCAAAATGTATGGAAACCTCCTACTTATGAGGTTGATGGTGTTTAAGAGCTTCTTCCTAGAGACAAATGAACTGATGCTCAAGAAAAGGCTCACTACAAGAACATTAGAGCAGCCTCCATCTTGGTGAATTTCTTACCTAGAGAAGAAGTTGGAAGAATCCAACATCTTACTTGTAAACATAGCATTTGGAAAACTCTTGAGAATTATCATGAGGGCACTACCCAAGTAAGATTCACCAAAACTGTGAGTGGGAATTTTCGCCCCCACTCCCAGTGAAATGGTTCTTGTGACTATGGCATTGTTAGACTCAAGGCCTTAGAGAACACAGACCTAAACCGAGAGAAAATGGAGTTGCCACTTAGACGGGCTGGGAAAGAAAAGAAAGAGGTGGATGACTCGATTTCTAAGGAATCTCCAACCCCCTATTGGGTTCAAAAAGTTTGGAATGCATGGGGAAGGTAAGAATGATCCAGCACTCCTACAGTACCTGGTTCATTGGAACCAGCCTCCTTTTCAAGTCTAAATATTATTGAATTCTTTATTATTATCATATTATCCATATTACATGTAATTGCTCGAAATAAATAAACATATTTATAAAGATCAAACAAGTCCAAACAAGCCAACACAATGGGCACTCATACAAGATGGAAACATGCCCTTACAAAGTCTAATGTTCATAACACAAATAAAAAAAATAGAACACCCACCAATTGATGGAAACATGCCCTTTACAATGATCCAAAGTCCTTAAAATTAATTAAATGACAAACTAAACAAATAAAACACCCATATAGTGGAAAGATGCATTTTACAACTTTGAAATCAAAACAACCAAATTAAAACATTTAACCATTCATTGTAAATAAAAGCAAATCATCCATACATCAACAAATTAATAATCAATTCTAGGTTTTAACCTTATATTGAGCAATAGATAAGGAAAATTAAGGTTTTGATAAATGAATTAGGGTTTTGGTGCTAACTTAGGGCTTTTAGATGAAAATTAGGATTTTCCATGGTTTTTAAAATAAGATTAGGGTTTATGGATGAAAATTAGGGTTTTAGGACAAAACTGGAGTTTTGGACTTTTAGAAACTAAGCTAGGGTTTTTAAGTTAAAAATTAGCATTTTGACATGAAAATTATACAAATTAGGGTTTGGCGTGGAAACTATAATTTTAGGTCTCTTTAAATCATGGTATTAGGGTTTGATGCTTAAAGTTTGATTATTATGATTATATGCATGAACTTATGGTCACTACATATTGTAGACCCTTAATTTTTTGCCCAGTCCTGTCCAATATATTTTATTTAGTCCAAAATAATTTTTGTGTTATATTAATTAAATAATATTTGTTTTAGAATTTATTTTTTTATAATTTTTAAAAAATATTATAATAATAAACAAATAATAATAATAAACAAATAAATAAAAATAAAAATCGATGATGGAAAAATCGACCACGAAAAAATTCATCGCCGAAAACTTGAGCATCCTGCGGTGAAATGGCCCGCAGCCCACCTGGTGCGCCCGACGCTCGCACCTCGCCTCGCAGCCCGTCGCAGTTTTCACCAGCAAAATTTTTCCAACGCAATTTTTTTCAAAATCAAATTATATTTGGTTTTGGTTTTCTTTTCCTAATTAAATATAGTTTCCTTAAACAATTAAAATTAATCATCTAAATTTCCTAAAAATAAGACCAAAAAATACAGAAAAAAGGAGGACAATCGGGAAAAAAAACTTAAAGAAAAACTTTGGAACGATCGAACTTTTTAGAGGAGAATAAGCAAGCAATCAATCCATCAACTGCAGCCATCTTGCCTTTGTCCTTGTTCATCCAAGAAGCAATTTTTGGTGGAATCAATGAACGAAGGTTTGAATCTTTAATTTCTTTTTATTTCTTACAGTAGCTTCGTTCTTTATTTGATTCATAAGATTATACATGCAAAACTTTGATCTTTGAAGATGTAATAATTTGATCTTCATTTCCAAAAACCTTAAATGATTTCCTCTGTTTCTAAATACCTTAAAAAACCTTAATTCGTTTCTTTGTTTTCCAAAAATCTTAAATGATTCCCTCTGTTCCTTTTAAAACTCAAAAACCCAAAATTATCCTTTTATTTCCTAAAACCCTAATCTGCTTTCCAATTTTCCAAAACCTTATAACCCTAAATTGATCCTTCTATTTCCAAAAACCCTAAAAAAATACTTTCTGTTTCCAAAAAACCTTAAATCGTCTTGCCTATTTCCAAAAACTTTATAAAACTTTAAATTGTTTTCTCAAATCCTAAAACCAAAACATGTTTTCCAAAACACCAAAAACCCTAATTCTCTCAAAACCAAAACCGTAAACCCTAATTTTCCTAGACCATAATCCTTAAAACCTTATAAATCTAAATATTAAAATTCAACACAGTAAGCCTAAAAACAACAATCCAGTAGCTAATAATCATAAACCTAAAGTTTTAAAGTATCCGAACCCTAATTTCATGATTTTACCCCTCAAACCCTAATTTGGTTAATCAAAGAACCTTATCAATCCCTTAAATTATAAAACCTTAATCCATTTTAATTCCCTTAAAACTTACAATAGCCTAAACCAATAAATTCCAAAACCCTAAACATTAAATAAAGAATCTTAAATAGAAACAGTAGCCCTAATTTGTACCTTTACTTGCTTTATTTATTTTCAGATTTGATTGTGTAGTTCATTATATGCTTTGATTTATTTTCAATGCTTGATTTATTTAATTTCAATGCATGCTTTATTTAATTTATCATGGATGGATGTTTATTTTATATATTTTGATTGATATCTTTGATGAATGATTTATTTATGATGAATGGTTATTTACTCTTATCAATTTATTTTGATTTCCAAATATTGTAAGAGGTATGTTTCCACTTTGTGGGTGCCTCATTAGTTAAATATCATGTAATTTAAATAGCTTTTATATTTTGGACCAATGTAAAGGACATGTTTCTACCTTTTGGTGGGTGTCCTATTAGTTTAGATATGGATGATGTAAGGACATGTTTCCATCCTCGGATGGGTGTCCGTTTATTTGTTTTGCTTGGACATTGCTTTGATTTTAACTCTGTGCACATTAAATCTGTTTGGCCCAAATTAGAAGTTTTCGGTCCAAAAATTGAAAATTATTCGATCGGTTTGAGTTGGGACATGCCAAAATTTACATGAGAATTGACAAGATCCATGGCTCATGTCGATTTGGGATATCCAAACTCATATCGATTTGGACCTTCCCAATCGATATGGGTTGGCTCCATATCAATTTGGAACCTTCAAATCGATATGAGCCCCTCCAAATCCGAGTTTTGACCGGCCATTTGATTTTTCTAATCACGTTATAGTTCTTTTAAGCCTCAGATTAGGTTTAAGGTTAAGGGTTTCTTTCCTATAAATATATGATTAACACATAGCAAAAAGAAAAAAGATGAATTGCAATTAAAACACACAAAATATTAAAAGAAGCAACAAGCAAGGAAGGTCAATCTGAAACCCTAGCAAGCAAATCGGAAAACATAAAAATACACTATCCAATTTGCAAAAGCAAGGAAGTGTGACTACTGTCTTGGTTGTAAGCTAGGCCAAAAATCAAGGATTGGTGTAGGCAACGACTTGGTTCAATTCCTTTAATTTGGTGGAGCCTTCAAACGTAGATAAGTTCATATATATTCAGTTTATTAAATCAATAATCACCTTCATTTTTCAAACTATCATCACAATGTCCTAATTATCCAATTCCTTTTTTTTTATTTCATACAGTAGTTAAGGTTTCAATTTAAGTAAATATTATTTTTCAAAACCCTAATTCTCACAAACCCTAAACCTTAATTTACCTAAAATATAAAACCCTAATTTCTATAAACATAAAACCCTAGCTTACATAGAAATTCTAATTCCCCAATAAAACCGTATCATGTAAATCATTTACCTTTCAGGGACGTTGCTTCCTTGACCCCAGCCCGCTAACCGGCTAGCGGGACCATCATAAGCGCGACCCTCATCATCACGCCCTATATTTCTTTAATGGATAATATTTAGATGTTTTTTATCTTCTTTTTAATTATTCAATTATTTTTATATTCCTTAGATTTATATGTATTTTTAAATAGACTTGTAAAAGGCATGTTTCCACTTGTGGGTGCCTTATTTGTTTGATTTATTTATTTTATGTAGTTTAATTTATTTAAATATTTTGGGATTAATGTAAAGGGCATGTTTTCCACTAAATGGTGGGTGTCCTATTTTATTTATTTTCTTTTGGACATTGAACAATTATAAAGGCATGTTTCCATCCATGGATGGGTGCCTATTCATTTATTTTGTTTGAACTCATTTTGATTTTAATAAAGTGATTATTTATTCTTATGATTGCATGTAGTATGGATAATATCATTATAATTAAGAATTTTATAATATTAAGACCTGAAAAGGAGGCCGGTTCCAATGAACCGGGCGTTGTAGGGGTGCTGGGTCATTCTCACATTCCCCACGCGTACCTAACTTTTCGAAGCCAATAGGGGGTTGGGGATTTCTTAAAAATCGAGTCATCCATCCCTTTCTTTTTTCTGACCCGTTCGGGTGGCGACTCTATTTTCTCTGGATTTAGGCCCATGTACTCTAAGTCCCTGAGCCTAATAGTGCCGAAGTCACAAGAACCATTCCACATGGGAGTGGAGGCAAAAATCTCTGCTCACAATGATATTCATGTAGGTCTTGCATTGGATCATTAGGATATGTCACATCCACAGCTTCACCTTTAAGACATAGAAAAGAATGAGTAGTGAGGGCCCGGGTAGGATGGTTAGAGATATAGGAGACATCCATTTTCAAACCATGATTTAGCACATAACCTTATGAATGGTTCTTCCATCAGCTCACTCTTGCCTCGTGTGTCCTTTAAAGCTCGACCATGCAATGTACTTCCTTATGCTTGAAAGCCCATGTGACAAAAAAATACTTTTTTCCTCTCTTTTTTTTGAATTTTGAATTTTTAAATCAAATGTTGGCTTTGCTAAATCAGTGTCAATATACCTCAGGACTTGGTCTTTCAAATTACACAGCTATAACATCATAACCCTAGTTACCTTACTAAACTTAGGAATCATTTTCATTTAAGCAAGAACTATTGCACATCAGATAGGCACATACCCATTACTTGGCCAAAGGTCTCATTGAGTTTAAATATTGTCTATCTTATATGCATATTTATTCAAACAATCTCCACTAATAGACTCCACCTACCAAGAGAGATCAATAAGTCTTTAATAGGCTTGAAATAGGGTCTATAAGGGACATGGGTTAGATTAAGGGTATTTGTAAATTCGAGCTGACATGACACAAATGACACTTACTCACACTATAAAGATCCTTGAACATTCTTCCATCTTCTCAGCATGAATCTTTATCTTGATTAGGACAGTCTTTGCCTTTACAAAAAAGTTATAGACCCTTCACTCTTTTAATTTTCTTCTTCTTTCTTTCTTTCTTTTTCTTTTTTTCCTCTCCTTTCCTTTTTCTTTTTTTATTTTTCTTTTTCTTTTATTTCTTTTGGTATTTCATCATTTTGTCCTTTTTCTCTGTAGGACTATAAAGTGCGGGACTCTCAATATTACTGACTAGATGGTCTTTCTCCTATTTTTCTGATTTTGGCTGAATCTCTAGTTGGGTTGGACCAATTAAAGTCAAACTTCTTCTAATAGGTTGAGTGGAAGTCTTTGATTATTTTAGGTAGAAAGAACACTGTTGGCATTCTAAACTGTTCTTTCAAACTTTTTCTATTTTATTTTTCTTTTTCTATTTTTCTCTTTCTTTCTTCTTCTTTTTCCTTCCTTTTTTTTTTAGCTCTGAGAGAGTCTTATTGTTCATACTGCCCTCTGCTTCTAACTATGGAGTAGCATAAGTCTGCTTCAATGAGGATGAATCTTTTGTTGTACACCCTTATACCCTATATACGTACAATACATACACCCAACATATGTAATATATGAATATATGATACAAGAATGCCACAACCCATTTAATAAAATAAACCCTTACTTTTTGAATCTGTATAAACTTAAACCATTTAACTGATATCATGTAAATAATAGATAAAATATTTCTTGCTAAAACACATACATAACTTCATTACCAAATGTTTATCCAAAATATTTTTGATAGTTTGTGATATATACATATATATACATCAAAACATAACATAATATACATGAAGTCAATATGTACAAAAATATAAAATATGTACATGCTGGCAGTTTGTCTCTGATCTTGATGTCCAACAATCAACTCTGCACTCAAGATCTCAAGCCTAGACCCGACTCAGTCTAAACAAACTCTCCTGCTCAATCAGATCTACCCTGTCACATGCGCGATGAATCACAATTGCACTAAGCCAAAAGCCTAGTAATACAAATTTTGATAATAATAAAGTTCAAATGTAATGCCAATGCACAGTGCATAAGGTTATTATATCTCATAACACTATATCTTAATATATTGCTCAATTGTTCCAGAATTCATAACTCATATAAAAACAAATACAAGCATGGGCCCAACAGATCTAATATGCTATTCAAATCCCAGAGTTACTATTTTGGTTCAAATTGACACCATGTGTCTAGCACCGAAGGTAAATGATATCACAATAAGGATAACTTCGTATGTAACATCCCAACTAGGCTTCAAGGACTAGGCCCAACCCAGCTTCAAGGGACTGCAACATCATGTAACATCCCAACAAGGCTTCAAGGGCTAAGCCCAACCCATCTTTAAGGGACTGCTACGTCCTAGGCATGCCGCCAAACACAGAACTCTGAAAATTGAATAACATACTAGGCACACAATTCTTTCATAATTCCATTATCAATATCTTTCTTATTTTCTCATGATCAAACTAGGCACGATGCCTCAATTATCTCATTTATATCAATATAGCCATCACCAATGCCTTTACATAACATCTTTAATGTATACATAAGAAACTACATTACCCGAACATTTTGGGTCATTATCATATCTTGCACATAGTTCACATTACATATAATGCATTTATGACATTATACAAATCATAGCATATTACTCATGCACAAACAATGTAGTAAGTAACTTAACATATTTTTCAACCGAAATGTGTTAAGTCCAAATGTCATGCAAATATAATCAATTATTTAAAGTTTGTACTTACCTCTAAAAGCAACAAAACAAGCTCAAACACCACTTTCAACCTCCTCTTCCAAGATATCCCTCAACACTTGGATTGGGTAACTCAAGTCTCCTCAAAGCCTAAACCAAATGTGATTATAAATAATCACTTAGTAACACACTTATAGGCATATACAAAACCTCTCAACACAAGGATAAGAAACACAAAGGAAAAATAAAGAAAAAAACTATCAAGGACAAAATCTACACATGACACGCTCAACAACATGGGCGTGTCAATGACCGTGTCCTAAATCCACAACATAGAAGCTTTGATATGCTCAATGACATGGGCGTGCCAATGACCGTGTCCTAAGAGCTGTAACACCCCTATATCCCGTATACGTACCAAGCATGCTTAAACAATCGTAAAATACGTATACCAAATATACAAAATGCCACAGTTTAAAAAGACACAACAAATATCTTTGTAAATAAATGATGTAATATCCCAACGTATGCCCTAGAAGTTTGGATATAAGTATTGTTTGTTTGAATTATGTGTATATGTTATGTTGATAAGAAAAGAAATTGAAAAGAGAATGTTTATGTATTGTTTAAAAAGGAAAGGCATGTGTAGAGAGAAAGTGTATATGTTGGGTATATGGTAATATATATAACATATACATAAGTCAAAATGGAAGGTCAATGCAAGAAGATATTTTATGTGGGATATGTGCAATTACTTAAAAGGGCATTTGAGTAAGAAGAAAACTAGAACAAATGAGAAGAGGGTATGTTAGTAATTGTGCTTGTAAATTGCTTGGTGGAGATTTAAAGAGGAAAAAGGAATTGACTTGTGTGGATTTTCTTCTCTTCTCATGGGTGTGGCCGGCTATCCAAAGAGAAAGAGAGCAAGAGAGGTTTTTGAGCTTCTAAACTCAAATTGAAGGGAGAATTAAAGGATTGAATTCAAGATTTGTGAAATTTCTTCATTTAAAGTAAGTACTCTCTTGTTTTCCTTTGTAAATTTTGAAGTTGGGTTTAAGATGAGTTATAATTTGTTAATATTATGATTTGGTGAGTTAGAGATGTGTTTACAAGTGTTGAAATTGATTGTAAGTTAAAAGATTGAATTGATGTTGGTTTTGTTGTGAAGATGATAAGTTAAGTGGATGTTGATAGTGAAAGATCAATATTGATGATGGTTTTAGGGTTTTGAATTGGTAGATGATTAAATGTGTTGTTAATGGGAATATTGTGTTAAACATGCAAAATAAGTGTTAATGACTTTGATTACATCCATTTGAATGAGTTTATATTGTGTATAATGTGTTTAAATGTAATCAAAAGAGAGTTGGCCATTTCTAGGGTTTGTATACATGAGAGACACGGCCAAACTAAGAAGAGACACGGCCAAGACTTAATATTTTTGGGAGACACAGCCAAGTCCAAGGGAATTACTTGGCCGTGTTGGATGGATTTTGGAGAGACACGGCCACTGGCTTGGCCGTGTCCCTTGAGTGTGTCTGCCACTGCCTGATTTTTGTTGAGAGACACGGCCGTGTCTGCCTCGGGTGATTTTGGTGTTGAGAGACACGGCCACAAGCTTGGCCGTGTCCCTTGAAGGTGTTTGCTACTATGATTTGTTCCTTGCTTTTCTCACATTGTTGAATCCTTCCAAGGTCTTTTTGTATCCACACTTTAAATACACTTGAAACAAAGATGACCTAAATGAATGTGTATTGAGGATTCTGAATTTATGAACAAGATGAAACATATATGTGTATATATCCATGATGATCATTCTTAATGGATGTTTAATGTGTTTATGAATAATATACTTTGCAATGTTACATCAATGATGCTATATGTAAAATGTGAAGAAGATGAGGAAGTAATTGATTATGTATAGCTTGGTGGGAGTAATTCTTGAGGGTGAAAGAGATGAGGATCATTCAAAAAGGTATGTACAATGCAATTTATAATGATGTGCATAATATGATTGAAGCATGCCTAGATGATATGATTGAATAATGATATGTTTGCCTAGTTAATGTAATTGATGTTGTATATATATCAATGATGGAATATGAAATGTGAAGGATATGATGAGATAAATGATTGTGTATTTGAAAGATGAATTGCTATAATGTGGATTGAAATGTAATGTAAAACCATTGTGATTGGCTATGATAACTCAAATGTGATGTGAAGCCATTGTGATTGGCAATGATGATTCAATTGAAAGAAATAAGGCATGTTTGCCTAGATGATGATGATAATTGAAAATGATATTGATGATGAAATAATCAGTGAATTGTGTAGCTAATGTGTTATTCTATTCTCAGAGTTTGTTGTTGGTGGCATGCCTAATATGAGTAACAATCTCTTGAAGTTAGGTTGGGCTTGATCCTTGAAGCCAAGTTGGGTAGAAGTTTAACATGTTTTACTCCCCTTGAAGCTTGGTTGGGTCTAGTCCTTGAAGCCTAATTGAGATGTTACAACCCTTGAAGCTAGGTTGGATTGGTTCTTGAAGCCAAATTGGGTTGATACTTAGCATGCTTTGTTCCCCTTGAAGTTTGGTTGAACCTAAATCCTTAAAGCCTAGTTGGGTCTATGATAATGATAAATGTGATGATTAAACCAAAGCATTAACTCTGAAAATAGAATGGCATATTAGTGTCGTTTGGGCCTGAGTCTGTCTTTGTTGTCAATATGATATACAAATGTTGAAATAAATGAGTAATGAGATCTATGGTTGACTTGTTGGAAATGTGATTCATGATTAGTGAATTGTGAATCAAACAATGTTATGAAGTATGATGTGTAATGTGTATATTAATATATATTGATTATGAGTAATGATGATGGATTGTGGTTGGTGATAATGACATGTATATAATATATGAAATTAGTTGAGATATATGAAAGGTGCAATTCAAAAGGAAAAACATAATAAGAAACTAATGGTACATGGAAGTGATATTTCATTATATGTTAGAATTTCTATAATGTATGTTTATATATTATATTTGTACTACTAAGCTCTCGGGCTTAGCGCGGATGTGTAATCGCGCAGGTATCTAGGTGGAAGATATGAAGTCTTTCGTTGTGCCACGAGAAGAGTAAGAGTTTGTCGAGACCAACTAGAGGGTGATGCATACATGTATAAAATTTTAATTATGATGTATTTCTGATAAGAGTGTATGTATATGTATAACTGAAGTTTTGATAAAGATAAGATTATGATATATATATGTAAGATCATTAAAAATATAATGATTTGTAAATGTTCTTTAAATTAATGTATTGTGGTTTGAACTTTGCTAAAGGTTTTAAAAATGTATCGAAAAGTGACATCCGTATACTTTATATACTTACTGTATGTATACCAGGTGTATGTATAGTATTTATATGAAGTATCGGGGTGTTACAAATGAAACCAATCTCAAACATTTATAAGAAATCCAAAAGACACCATATATAAAACTGTTTATCAATTCACAGCGGAAGTTATTACAACTATATTTATAAATCAAAGTTTACAAAACATAAAATATATACATGATTGGCAGCCCTTCTCTGATCTTTAAGTCCCAAAATAAAATCCTCAATGTTTAGTCTCACTTGGTCTCGAGGAGCTCTCAGGTTCAAATCTATTACCTGCGCGAACAAACACTATCGCGTTGAGCCACAGCTCAGTAGTACAAACCATAATGATAATATGCAATATTAATATCAATATCAAATAATCAATCAATAAGGATCATACTTATTAATATACGTTTCATTATATCAATAATTATATCATCATCTATTTTACTCATTCAAAGTTTATCAATATAACCAACCAACTATGGTTTCATATACGAACTTTCCCCCAACCAGGTCGGTTGCCCACTGATCCTCAGGCTACTGCCAATCCCAGGGGTCCGCAGGAGGCAGATAAGCACGTATAAAACTATCAGTAACGAACCTTCCCCCAACCAGGTCGGTAGTCCAAGATCGGTTGCCCAATCCACAGGGTCCGCATGGTTCCGCAGGAGGCAGATATGTTCACTCATTCGTATCTTTTGATATTACTTCATCTTTCACATATCCATAATCAATTACATTGACTAAATAAACATATCATTATTTACTCATACCATCTAGACATGTTTCAATCATATCATTCACATCATTATAATATTCATTAACATCAAAGCAATTCCTCATTATACATATCACATATTACATGTCATATTTCATAACATTAATCTCACATCTCTTTATGTCTTAATTTACATTACCATAATTCATATGCCTCATCAATATTCACATTATGTCCCACATTGTACACAACACAACATTATTCATATAACACATTACCATTCACAAGATTCACAATGCATAAGATATAACCTTGTTCATATAGTATCATATACATTATCAAATGTAAGTTCAATCTCAACCATGTAAGAAGAGCAAGGAAAAATCACAGTGGCCAACACACTCAAGGGACACGGCCAAGCTTGTGGCCGTGTCTCTCAACACCAAATCAAGCCGAGGCAGACACGGGCAAGGGACACGGCCGTGTCTCTCAACAAAAATCAAGCAGTGGCAAACACAGTCAAGGGACACGGCCAAGCCAGTGGCCGTGTCTCTCCAACATTCATCCAACACGGCCAAATTTCCATGGACTTGGCCGTGTCTCTCAAAAATCCTAAGTCTTGGTCGTGTTCCTCCTTTGGTTTGGCCGTGTCTCACATGAACAAAACCCTAAATGTGGCCAAAACTCTTTTAATTGCATTTAAACTCATTGTGCACAACATAGCCTCATTCAAATGGATATAAACAATGTCATCAACACTTATTTTACATATTCATCACAATATTCTCATTAACAAATCATTAGCAACACATTTAAACACATACCACTTCAAAACCCTAAATCAACATCATTCTTATTCTTTCAATTCCAATATCCACTCAACTTACCATTTTCAAACCAAAACCAACACCAATTTGACTTACAACCAATTTAAACACTTATAATTACATCTCAACCCCACCAAATCATAATCTCAACAAATCAAAACTCACTTCAAATACAACTTCAAAAATAACAAAGGAAAACAGGAGAGTACTTACCTAATTTGAAGAAATTCCACAAATCTCCAACTTAATCCTTTGATTCTTCCTTCAATTTGAGCTTAGAATTTAGAAGACCTCTCTTGCTCTCTCTTTCCCTTTGGTAGCCGGCCAAGAAATGCAAAGAAAAGAAAATGAATACAAATCAACCTTTTCTTCCTCTTTAAATCTCCACCAAGCAATTCTACAAGCACAATTACTAATATACCCTCTTCTCATATGGTCTAGTTTTCTTCTTAATCAAGTGTCCTTTATAGTAATTTCACACATCCCAAACTAAAATATCTTTTCCCCTTGACTCTACATTTGACCAACATATATGTTATATATATTAACATATATACAACATATACATTTCATTAACACAATCATTTCCTTTACAAAAACATATATACATCTAATTCCAATCAAACAACAATTGTATTAAAACTTCTAGGGCACACTTTGGGATATTACAATTCTCCCCCTCTAAAAAGAAATTTCGTCCTCGAAATTACCTGATATCAAGTCTGAAATAGTTGAGGATATTGATCTCGCATTGATTGCTCACTCTCCCAAGTTGCTTCTTTTCTTCCATGATTCTTCCATAGAACCTTCACTAAAGGCACCTTCTTATTTCTTAATTCTTTCACATCACGTGCCAAGATAGCAACTGGTTCCTCTTCAAATGTCAAATCTGAACTCACTTCGATAGATTCAATTGGCAATACATGAGATGGATCCGACTTGTACCTCCTCAACATAGAAACATGGAATACATTATGGATTCTATCTAACTCAGGTGGCAAAGCAAGCTGATAAGCAACTGGCCCAACTCTTTCCAAAACTTCATACGGTCCAATGAAGCGAGGACTCAATTTCCCTTTCCGACCAAACCTCAAAATCTTCTTCCAAGGAGACACTTTCAAAAATACTTTATCTCCCACATTATATTCAATGTCTCTCCTCTTCAAATCTGAATAAGACTTCTATCGATCTGAAGCTGCTTTCAATCTATCTCGAATCACTTTCACTTTCTCTTTAGTTTCTTTGACTAAATCAGGACCAATTAACTTACCTTCTCCAAGCTCATTCCAACATAAAGGTGTCCTACACCGTCTTCCATACAATGCCTCGAATGGTGCCATACCAATGCTTGATTGATGACTATTATTATAAGTAAATTCCACAAGTGGTAAGAATCCATCCCAACTTCCAGAGAAATCAATGACACAGCTTCTCAACATGTCCTCAATAATTTGTATCACTCTCTCTGACTGCACATCTGTCTGTGGATGAAAAGCAGTACTGAAGTGTAATCGAGAACCCAAAGCACCATGTAAGCTCTTCCAAAACCTTGAAGTAAATCTGGGATCTCTATCAGACACTATAGAAGTTGGGACACCATGCAACTTCACAATCTCATGGATATACAACTCAGCTAACTTTTCCAAAGAGTAATCCATCCAAACTGGAAGAAAATGAGTTGTTTTAGTCAACCTGTCAACAATCACCCAAATAGCATCATGCTTTCTTTGTGTCAATGGCAGACCAGATACAAAATCCATGGTTACTCTATCCCATTTCCATTCAGGCATTGCTAAAGATTGAAGTAACCCTGTTGGAACTTGATGCTCAGCTTTTACCCTGTGACATGTGAGACATTTGGACACAAAAGCTGCAATGTCTCTCTTCATACCGGACCACCAATAATGCTATCTCAAATCAT